>OY728163.1:2065200321-2075200321 GCA_963277665.1 Viscum album
AGTATCAAAAGATTTACACTAGTTTAAGTCTGATTTCAAAGTGAAATTAATTCCAATGATCACTATTGGATTAAATGGTAAAAATATATTCTAATTACACTTTAAAACCAATTCAAAAGATAATCACACATATAAAAAATTAGATTAAAAAGAGGTTTTGAATTAAAATACAACATTTTACACTATTCATTAAAATATGATCTTTATCGGAAAGATACCAAAAATTTACACAAAGTAAATTTTGAAGTCCAGATTCTAAAGAAGAATTTTATTTTTTCAAATATAACACATAAAATTGTCAAAATGTTGATTTAAAAGAGGTTCTCCATCAAAAGGCGGTTAATCGACCTTTTAAAGAATATTAGAATGTTTACGCTTAAAATTGGATTCATTCGCATTTTTAATCCTCTAAAATTTATTGTAAAAAGTAAAAATATTTGACAAACATATATAATCATTTGGTAGTTAGTTCTGTTCATTCCCGCCATTACAACAGCTAGGCGTTAACTACCATTTAAAATAATATTATTTTATTATTAGAGTGCAATGTAAGATTTCAATGAAACTCTTTGTTGCGTATCGGGTACGCTATCGAACATAGCAACCCATTTAAAGTAAAATTAATATTTAATTCGTAAATATTCATAAATAAGAAAATTATTTATTCTTTATTTACCTGGGATGTTAAATCCTTCCCCCCTTTTTGGGAATTGCATCCTCGCAATTTTAAAAATTGGGCTTAGAAACTTCATTGAAAGCCCCACATCAGAAATTGAGTAAATTAAACTATCACTTTAAAAGAATGAAAGGGGAGTATAGAGGTCACCTGAGTTAACCCATACTAGGATTCCATGTAAGAAAACATGGACATGGAGTGTAAAACCAAGGGTTATGTTCTGAGGGAGAGTGATAGAAAACATGTTTAGGAGAAGGTTAACCACAAGAAAATCACTAACATGTGATGGGTTAAACGGTATTTGATTCCCCAGTAGGAAAAGTAAATAGAAAACATTTTTTTTAAGTTACATTTCATTGAGTAATTTATTTTTGATCTTAAGGAAACATACTTACTTGTAATTTTGTCTTTCAACTCTTTCTAGGTTTCATAGACAAACTCATAATAGCATACCATGATCATGGCATCCACTCGGTTTCATCGTCATCTTGTTCATGTAGGTAGAAGTCCCATGAATTACAACAATAATTTAGAGATCTTTCAACATCATTTGCTTCCTCCATCCAAATACACCTTGTACAACATGGGTCATATGGGTGTTCACTGAAAAACAGTTTTGGAAAATAATCATGTATCACGTATAATTCCAAAACATCTGATAAAACATGATTTCTAAAAAAATTTCAGACCGAAATTGAGTTGAAACTTTCTATTATTGCTATTTTTAAAATACCATAAGTATGTGATGTGAGACAATATTTTAAAAGAAAATATAAATAAGTTGCGCAAGGGTCTCCTTCCTCAGAACCATTTTTAAAATCATAATATGCTTCAAATTCTTGTGATAAGGTAAAATATTTGAAAATACCTTGATAATATTTAGCTTTCTTGAAAATATGAGAATATTGTGAAAATAATATTTTTCTAAAAACAACCCATGATCCACGATGATAACAAGGTATAGTGGAGGTGTTTGATATCTCAAACAACTACTTGCAAGTGAGTTGTATGCTAGAAAAATTTCACAATCATATGAAGATGACTTTGCAATAATTATTGCAAGCATGTCATCAGGAAGAGATAGTAATGTCGTTTGAGATCCTTCTCCTTCCATTCGTAACCAACTTTACTTGACCTGAAAAAAATGTTATAAAATAAGGATTTAACTGAAATAATAGATATAGGGACTAATCATGTGTCTCACAAGAACTCCTAATCCCTAAAGATGTCTAAACCGACCTCTGATACCAACTATAAGGCCCCAGCCTTAAAAATTAGTTAATCTTGAGTTATTACAAGATTGCACATTGAGGATCTTTTCAGGTTTAGAGTTTTAGAGAATTAGATCATGAAACTTGCATTACATTCCACATTTAAACAATGTGGTTACATAAAAGACAGTATTCATTCTCCCATCAATGGAAACATATTGAAAATAAAACATGGATTCTTTCTTGACACATCCTTGACACTATCATCACATCATGTACCTTTCCCTTGACCAGTGAAAAACATTTCAAAAACTTGGGATGAGCATAAAAATCTCAGTAAGGGTTATAAAAATATGGAAAGGAAACATGAGTTCATATATACATAAGACTGAAACCATAATTTACCCATAAAACATAGGCACATTAACATACCTCATCAAACAATTAATAAATCATAGAAAACATAAGACATAAAGGTAACTTGAGGCATTCATAACATTCTTACATAGGGAGTAACCCTCTTGGTTACGTTTGGAATACCCATCACAGTATATTCCCTAAATCTCTTCGGAGAAACCTTAACGTTTCACTCCTTCGCGTTACCCAATGCATTAGAGAGCTATATCGGGCTCACCCGCCCTTAGATTATCACGGAACAACCTGTCTTCATAATAATGCCCAAGAACCTCAACATAATCGTATCACATAAAACATGCATAAAGGAAACATAACATTTCCACCTTTCAATCACAAAATATCAATACCACACATTGATATAAAAATATTATGAAAATCATTTTCAATACCAAAATAAAAGAAAAGTAAAACATGGTATTTATTTTTCTTTAAAAAGGGTATGGCTTGTAGAGGAAGCCGAAACTCAAATAATGGTCATGACGGCGGAGAATTCATTGTCGCTGCATACGTACGAAAAAAACATTCCCTTTTGTCATTTAGTAAACACTTCGTATAAAAATGATTCCTTTTGAAAAAGTCAAAGGGGTTTATACACTGTATAAAAGAAGGTTGTGTATAAAACAAAATATGCCTCAATGAAGGGAGATTGAGACGAAGTCCCATACAAAGACTGTATCCTTGGTTTATAGATAAATCAATTACATAATTATTTGTGACAAACTAATACACCAAATATAAGTGGATATTAAGTGTAAAATAATCAAAGGTCATTCACACATATTCAAAGGATGACATATTCAATAACTACATGTTGAACCCAAAGAAATCGAAATTGGGTTAAGAAGTTCCCTTGACAGTCTAACAGTGTCACATCAAAATGATTTGATGAAAGATTAAAAGTGTATCTCATCACTTGGACATAAAAATTACATCAATAAGGATATATGAGAACATATCCCAACATAACAATATGTAAATTAAAATACCCAACAAAAGAAGACTTTTAAAAAAAGAGGAGGGTGAAAGGTTCCCTTACCGACTTGGGTATCTTTCAAAAAATACACCCCATGAAAGAAAGACAATAAATCATTGATGTAAATACTCATAAACGAAATTATATTACACAAAGAGTAGAATAATGTGCAGTACATACACCACTCAAAGGAAACTGTGGAAAATGTATCATAAATCTCACGGGAATAAAAGTGAGATGAAAAATCCCTTACGAAAGCTCGGTAGCCTAACAGTGCCACATAAAACTTACAAAAATGGATTGATGAGATAAAATAGGGTATATCATCATATTAACATAAAGTTTATAGAATGTGGAATTTAAAAAACATCCCCCAACATAACAAAGAGGAGCTTAAAAGAAGTGACATAAAGGCGAGTACTTAAAAAGAAAGAGGGAGGTTAGATCTTTTACGAAAATTCGGCAGTCTAACGGTGCCACTCAAAACATCCAAAATGGATTGATGAGATAGAATAGGGTCTATCATCACATGAACATAAAAATTACAGTAAGTGTAATATAAAATAACATCCCAATAACAAGAAAGATGAGCTTTAGAGGGAATGACATAAAAGAGTGTACTTAAAAAGAAAGAGAGGAGTAAGATCCCTTACCGTGGGTCCGACATGACTCGATCGTTCTTTAATATCCTGAATAATAAACTCGAGTTAATCTCTACTTGCTTAAAAAACTTTTTCAAGTTCATTATTCCTTTAATACCATGTTATTAACATCATGTAATCATTTAAGTTAATAATGTTAATTTTGTCGGTATTTGGTTCTTAAGTCAAAAATAGACTTCTTACACTTACATGTTGTTAATTTGGTCAAAGGTTAGTTATATACAGAATGATATTAATGATATGGATAACATATATATCATATATATTCATCATATACATGTATTTATAATATTACATCACATTTAGAGGTAAGAAATGAAATGCACCGTTCATGGAGACGGTAAGCCGTACGTACGCATGAACGCTACTTCCATTTCTATTTCGTATTTTATAGAATGGAATCCTAATGATATAAAGGTATATTATTATTCCAGTATAATAAATTATATAATATCATTAACTTTATCCTTTACACATCCCACATATGGTATTAACGAATCAAATCACTTTCAGGGGGTTGTAGTCTGCACTTCCTAAAATGAAGATATCGTGTTTACCCATAATGTAAAAAATAATGGTTTGCCATAAATGAAAAATACAGAAGCTTAAGGAAATAATAAACATATTATATATCATATATAAAAATAGTGACATCATAATGGCCACCTTTTAAGGTGTTAAATGAGTATTGAACAATCATCGTTTCGGGAGGCAGAATTTCTCCATCCACGGAAACCGTATGTGTTTTAACCATTTGATGTAGTTGTGTGAGAGTGTAGCTCACATAAATCTTATAACAACATCCTATTATATTGAAGATACTGGTTTTGTTACAAAATAAGTAAATAAAAAGAGGTTAGGGGGTTGGACAAGAAAAATAAAACAAATGAACATGAGAGAATGAATTACCTTTAAAAGTGTAACTCCTTTTGATTTGAGCCTAAATGCTTCCTTTGAAAGGATTATTCCCAAAGGGAATCCTCTAGGATGAGGAGAGGGGTGTGGAGAGAGAAAATGGGCAGGGGATGGCCGATCCAAAGGCTTGAATAGTGTGTGAAATGAGGTAGAGGTGGGGGCCTTTTATAAGAGGAGAGGAGGAGCACTTTTGGAAATTATGAAACTATTATTTTATTTACAAACGTGTTTCGAATTTCTAAGGTCCCACATTGATATATTTTAAAGATAATATGATAAGGCTTCTAAATATTCCCATACAATAGTTTTTGGACAAGTGTAGGTCTTATATTTTATATTATCGTTTCATTTTATTTAAACTGTTCATTAAGGAGGTCATCGTTGCGTCATCGTGATGTCATAATTAAATTAATTTATTTAATGTCTAAAAATTATAACAAAAATATCCTGATGTAGGAAATCTTTTTATATTTCCAAAGAGTATTTATAGACAAAAATATGATTAGTATAACCCCTTCTAAAATTTTTTTTAGTAAAACAATTTATGTTAGTGTCATTTTCACCTTTATTTAAAAAAAAGCATTAAAGTCATTATCTCACCCAAGAGGATCCATAGGGTCCCCTAAATCGACCCATGGGTTGTCTTTGTCGGTCATGAATCATAAAATAGGGGTTGGACAAGTGTCATGGTGTTTTCATATTTTTATAATATCATTTTTAACTTAAATTACACTAATTACCTCTAATCGCGATTAATGAAAAAAAGTTACTATTCACCAAAAAATTATTTTCATCCCATTGAACCACATTTTACATACTAAAGAAAACCATGTATGTTGGATTTTAAAAATTCAATACACATTAGTGGTAAACTTTCATTTAACTGAAAAATCAGTTTGCTTGATTACCACTTAGTGGTTTCACTATTCATCAAAAATTGGAGTTTTTCAGAAAATTACCAAAAATTAACTCTAAGCTATATTTGATATTACGAATTCAAAAATGATGTCCATTTTAAAAAATTAAAAAAATATAAGTCACATTAACTAATTTAATAATTAATTCCCGATGTCAGAGCAAATAGCGTGTTTTTATGAAACAATAAGTATCAAAAGATTGACACTAGTTTAAGTCTGATTTCAAAGTGAAATTAATTCCAATGATAATTATTAGATTAAATAGTAAAAATATATTATAATTCCACTTTAAAACCAATTCAAAAGATAATCTAATCATATAAATAAATTATATTAAAAAGAGGTTTTGAATTAAAATACAACATTTTACACTATTCATTAAAATATGAACTTTATCGGAAAGACAACAAAAATTTACACAAAGTAATTTTGATGTCCCAATTCTAAAGAATATTTTTATTTTGTCAAATATAACACATAAAATTGTCAAATAGTGGATTTAAAAGAGGTTCTCCATCAAAAGGAAGTTAATCGACCTTTTAAAGAATATTAGAATGTTTACGCTTAAAATTGGATTCATTCGCATTTTTAATCCTCTAAAATTTATTGTAAAAAGTAAAAATATTTGACAAACATATATCATCATTTGGTAGTTAGTTCTGTTCATTACCGCCATTACAACAGTTAGGCGTTAACTACCATTTAAAATAATATTATTTTATTATTAGAATGCAATATAAGATTTCAAGGAAACTCTTTGTTGCGTATCGGGTACGCTATCGAACATAGCAACCCCTTTAAAGTAAAATTAATATTTAATTCGTAAATATTCAAAAATAAGAAAATTATTTATTCTTTATTTACCTAGGATGTTACAAAATAATTCAAAAAAATAATTATTTATCATAAAATAATAATATCTAATGATCATCATAATCAATTACAACATTAAGACTAGACCATAATAATTCCATACAAATTCACTATCAAAAAAGGCCTCTAAATTCCCAAAATCAATCTTAACATTAGATTTCCCAGAAAAAGTAATGTATCTATTATTTTTACATACAAAATATCTGATCAACCTTAAATAATTAATTGAAAACAATTATGATTTCATATTCTTATTGAAGAAGAAAGATAGTGTGATCCATATATATCTTATTAATATTATAACCATAGAACCATTGATGTAAAAATTCTTGAATCTAAATAAAAAATAACAATAACCATTTCACTTCAATCATAAAATATTAAATCTGCTTCAAAATTGTATTCCTAAATACCTCTTTCATATTATATTTCTTTTATAGTATCTTCCTTATCAGTAGTATAAACATTTCCTCTATAACCTTGCTGATTCTAAACATTGACCAAAAGCTCAATTAATAATGTGATGAAATCTAATAAAAGAGATATAGTCATGAAGAATCAGTTATAAGTCCTCTAAATTGTATATTCTACTACTCAATCCATTTTCCATAGGAATACTCTAGTCTATCCATTACAATGTCTAAATGATTATATTCTATACAAAGACAAATCCACAAAGTCCAGCTATGGGTTCTGTTCATTAATCAGTGTTTTTTATATCTAATTTCCATGTTTTTTTCTAAACATTATCTGTTAACATTAAGAATACCTCGACCATTGAAGCCAAGATCCAATGATTTTTTTTAATAAATTGGAATTAAAACAAATAATCAAATATCAAAGGACCTGTCAGTTTAAGAGTCTTGGAATTTGGATTACATAAATTATCCATAAATTACAAATAAAAACATATTATTTAGAAAAGATGATTGTTTATAAACACCATTATTTTCATATCTTAACCATTAATATAAATAATAAATCACTTCATCGTATCCCAGTAAAATAAAACATATGAAATGGGTGAGCTTAGATGCCTATTAAAGTTAAACAATACGGGGGAAACATTCATAAATAAGCATAAACATTTAAGGTGGGGTATAAAACTAAAACACAATCATTCTAAACCTAATCTTGATCATAATATTAATAGAATAATTTTTGTAACATTATCATAACCACTGATATTCTTTTAGTTGAATAATCTCATGGAATATCATTTACTAATATCATAATAAGGGAATGCATAATGCCAGACACCATAAACATGCTATCAAGGCCACGTTTCCAGACCATACATAAATACACCATCAAGGCCTCATTCCAGGTCATTGCATTGTCTAATGATACCAACCGATTCATCGAGGGGTTATACTAGTCCCAACCCATCACTTTTAAATTCCAATTAATATATCTAATGAAAGCTATAAATCATAACCAACATAATACTTTATATTAAAACTAACATAAGAAATGTTAATACATTGACCATAAAACATAAATACTATAAAAAAATCACTTCCAAAGTCAAACATATTATAAATACATCAATATAATATGGTATATTTTATCATAAAAATCATTTTTAGTTAATCATAAAATCATAAAAGGATGGTTACATAGATGAAAAAAATCTAAGAAAATCATTAAAACAATTTGAGAAAATTTTCACTTTTTCACCTTTAAAAACATTAAAAGTCACGTAATTTATAAAAGAAGACATGAAAGAGTTAATTTAATATCAATAATTCCCATTCCACATTGAATAATTTTAATGAAATTAACATTTTAAAACATTCATGTTCATATAAATAAATCCATAAAACAATTTTGAAAACAATGACATTAATATGAATGATTTTGAAGAAGGAATATATAAAAAATATAAAATGACATTTTAGATTAATATTCCATTACATAAAACCATAGAAATATTTCATTTGATAATTATTTTAAAAAATTTGGTCATTTCTAATAAATATTTCAATGTAAATACTTACACATAAACAATCTCAGATAATAACGAGGTTGTGAAATTAACCCTTACCTTGGAATTTTTTGGTCAATGGTGCATTAAACCCTTAATAATGGAAAATGTATGTTATTAATCTATACATAAAAAAACTCCTTATTTATGATATCTTATATGATCCACTTATTTCATTTTTTAATAATATTTCACTATTACCATTGTTTTGGGAGTTAATAGATTCGTTTTCCCATTGATATTTTGTCATGTAAATCATGTTTATTAGTAATAAAATGTACATATTTCATATTGAGAATGATATTAAGTTCATAATTATTATTTTTACTCATCATTTATATTTTATAATCATTTTTGATTAGTTAACATGCTGAATGATTCTCACAGTGTCATGGAGATGGTAGGTCGTATTTACGCACAAGCGACGATATCATTACCTTGATGGTTAAATGGAATGGAATTGGATTGTATATTAATTACACAGAAATATTATTTTATATTCATTATTTATATCTATTATACTAATCATTACATCCATCCAAATAATGTATTTTGAATAATGAATTACACCATGACGTGGATATGGTATGTTGCACGCACACACACATGGTTATATTGTTATCTGTATGATGGATTAAAGTAGTAATATGAGTGTCCCATAATTATGATAACATATAATCATATATATGAAACTACATTTATTACTGTAATTCTTATTCAACATTGGAAGAGAAAGCAGATGAAGAAAATAGATTTAATTGAAATGTAAAAAACAATTATCTCTTCCTCTAGTATCTCACATTGGTTTTCACAAAATGACTCTATTGTATGGATTTATTCCTAATTATTGGACACTATGATAAATTTAGGTAATTTTGGAGGAGTATTAGGTAGTGTTTAGATGATAAAAGAGGCTTTAGAGGAGTTATTAAAAGAGAAGGAGGGGTGACATTTAATAAGAGAGGTGAGGGGAACATTATGAAACTCTCAAAGTATTATATCAATATAAATTATTTTTAAAATACATGTAGAAAGAAATTAAATTTCTTTGAGGAACATATTTTTATGGGTCAAAATAATCTCACCCAATAAAATTTATATATGTCTTCAATTTTTTAAACCATATCGTTTTGATTTCTCATTATTTATTATATTTAATTTTAATTGTGATCATAAAAATATAAATATTAAATGGTGCTAAATATTTACTTATATAGTGTCAATTGACCATAAATAGACACTTAATTAAATTATGGATCTTATAATTATTCTTTTGTATTTTATAAAAAAAATTATGATTTGTAAATAATTTAATAAAATGTTATTTTTTTTAATATCAATAGTGTTAATTTTAACACCATTCTTAACTTTGACATTATTAAAATTCTAAATAGAGTGATAAATTCGAGAAATATAAATATTGTACTCCTAACATGACATATTAACCTAATTTTTTTGGATCACCTCAAATTTTTCATTATATATTTATTTGTATATTTTTAAAATCTTTTATTTGATATTATTATTAATAAAATTATTACAATATCCCTATTATCTCATTATTTATGGTATTTATTTTGTCTCTAAAAATTATAAATAAATCACTATGATATATATAATTGTTTTATATTTTTTAGTCTATTCAATATCCAATATATATCTATGATATCCCTATATTAATATTATTTTACATATAAGAAATTCTAGTGTGTCATTTTATCACAATCCGTGATTTTAATAAATCTATATTATTTTCATGAAACAGTGTCCATTAAATGATTAAAAATATATAATTATGAAATATATGATATTTTCATATTTTTTAAAACTAATTGTATATTTTTATAATTTTTTGACATTTAATAAAATATTATTTATTTTAATGTATCTTTAATTTCAATTTTGATACTAATCAATATTTTAATTTTAAAAAATATAAATTCAAAATAATAACATTGAAATTATACTTAAATATTTAAATAACATATTAATTTTATATATTAAATTCTTTTATATCATATATTATATCAAATTATGTCTATTTTAATATTATTAATATCATTTATTTGATTCTTCCATTAATGAATCAATTATTGCATCATCATCATGTCAATATATAATTTAATAATTTATTTCCAAATAAATAAATAAATTTTCATGATGTTGTTTATTATTTTATATTTATAAAGACTAATTATAGTCATAGAGATCCTCTATACAACCACATATTAAAACTACTTTACTTGTTAAAAACAAAATTCTAACAAAAATGACCTCATTGAATATAACATTATAAATACATTAAAATCATCAAAGTTTCCCCCAGTGGTCCTAAATTCCACAAATGTATTATATTTATCAGAATAAACTCATAAAAATTAATTAGGACAAGTGTTAGGTTAATTTTGATATTTTAATTATATAATACATACCTTTAATTATCTGATTTACCTTTAAGTATGTAAATAAAAATTAGTACTAAAGTTACTATTAAAAATGTCTAAAAATAAAATTGACCTATTTAAATAATTAGTACCTAATGGTTACAAAAATAGAATCCATTCTTAAAAATTAAAAATCTAGAAGAAGGATTAATTAATTTAAAATTAATCCAATTGTTGGAATGAAAAATAGTTATTAAAATGATAAAACATTGGAGAAGATTTAAATGCTTTTACTAAATAATTCATGGTAAAATTAATGAAAATGACTAACATTATATTAAATGATAAAAATTTATTCAATTTTTATATTAATACTATTAAATTATATAATTTATCCACATAACGTATTTCAATGAATATAGTTGTTTTCAATTAAAATTTAATATATTTTTACAATCCATCACAACATAAAATTTATCAGAATATATGAAAAATTCATCCAATTTAATTTTTGTTACTCAAATTTAAAGGAATAAATTTTTTTTACAAATTAAATATATAAAAGTATCAAATATTGGGTTTAAAATGGGATCTCTATTATAAAGAGTGAAGTTATCAATTTTTTCAAAATAATTATTTTATCTGGAAAAATAATTTTTTTTCTTATTTATGAATACAAAATACAAAAGATGAATGTTAAAATATATATGTAATATATAAAATTAAAAATGTTTTCAATAATATTCATAACCAGTAATTCAATGGCTAATATATATATTATATTAAATAATAATATTAATATATATCTATTTTGTAAAAATGTGTCGTATGTGTAATGAAAACCAAGTCATTGTTGTGTGTATAGAATTGTTAGTATGGTGTAACATAAAAAGTATGAAAAAAATGAATTTTTCACATATATAAAGATATTGTAAATTCTCAACATGTTACACTAGCTCTTGGCCATTGGAAAGATTCCATGGATAGATTTTGACACTTTACCAGCAAAGGAAAGAGGTGTCTCGTGCATCATATTTGGCACATAGGACTCACATTGTATAGGCTTGATTGTGTGTATTTTTAATGAAAATATAGGCATATTCAGTACCTTCTAATTATATCTATATATGTTTTATTTTGGTTAAAGTATATGTATATCAACATATAGGCGCTGATGCTGGGGATAATGATTCAGTCCTTGTTCATTGGATGTGTAGTGTCCCTTGTTGGTCAATGTAGAATTTGATGCATTTCTAGCGAACCCCTTATTGGGTGTTGTTACTCAAGTCATGGTTAAATATTCAGATCATTGAGTATGATACTGATGGACACAAGGACATTCCTTGTGGGATGGACCTAGAGCAGGTATTACTCTATGTGGATGCCCAACGAGTGTCAGTTCGGCCTATATTTTTGTTTGGAATTGTTACCTATATATAGTAGTTACTTCTAAGGATTATTGGAGGGGATCTGACCCTTGTAGGTTGTGTTATTAGTTTTGACCCCCATATATCATTTTAATCTTTTCCTTATTTAGAGAGGAGTGATATGTTGGTTTAGGTGGTTAGACCTTATGACCCAGTTGTTATTCTTGTTATATAGGGCTTTGTGGGAGACCTAGAGGCCCTTTGTTTGGCTCAGACCATTTATAGTGACATACATTTTTTTTGAATTCAACTTCTGTGAGTGTGTATGTCCCAAGTTTTTAGATGAATTTTTCGGAAGTTACCTATGTTTTAGTCCTATTTTGTTGTCAAGGAAAGGCATGTTCATGAGTTTTGTGTTATAGGTATGTTCATGACTTCTACATCTGATAAGAACCTTGGGTGATTGTTTTTCAATATTACCATAAAAAAAGAATATTCAAGTTCCTGACCAAGTGGACTAGTATTTTTACTATTGTTAATGTGGTCATAGTTCGGGTGGATTCCCATGAGTGAAATGAAAAAATTTAATAGGCGGTCATGAATAAATCATGGCACAAGTGAGGTTCCCATTTTAAAAAAGGATCTATAATGGATCAAATTTCATAATGAGACTTACATTCAATGGAGCATTATTATCATTGGAATGCAATGTAAGAATCACTAGAGTACAGTTTGGTTGATAATGTAAATTCTGGTTGTGCATAGTATTGTATTAATCTCAATTGGTGAGTGGATCGTTACGAGGTGATGACAAATACTTCCCTGAATTTCTGTTGTATGGTTGTGTGTGAGTTGTGCATAAATGATAAATGTTCCTCTGTTTTTGATGTTACATTTGGAATAAATCAGGTTCCATGAGATGTTTGACGATTGGTTAACCTTGACAAACCATTTTTTGAGACATGGTGTTAGTTGTTAGATAAATGTCGTTATCCTATACTAATGTGATCGTGGATTACAGGGATATATAGAATATCTTTTTTATAATTATAATATGCTCTTATTAGAGACAATCATTTTTTATTGTAATATAATCTTTGATATGTTGAAAGAGGGGAAACCCTATACCTAGGTCTTTATCATTCTAAATGTTCTCCTCTAGTTGAGGATGGAATCTGTTGATGTTATGCAAGATGATAAGTGTATGGTAATCCATATGGTGAGTATTGAACCATTGTCTAGTTGAGATTGCTGAAACTCATTTTCAATTGATCCTATTATTTTTCCACGGGCTTTTGAGATCATAGTATTGGTTTGAGACAACGATAAGGTATTCCTATGGTAAGGAGTACAAGATCTGTCATAGTTAAATATATTCTATATAGTAGAAGATTGTGGATGATGTAAGGTTGGTCATTAGAAATTATAGGTAGCTTTCTATTCAAAATTATTAGGTTGATAACATTAATTCTATTAATTTCACTATGATTCTAATATATGAGAAGGTTTATAGTTTGGATTTTGTAAGGATCCCTGCTTTTTTGAATTGATTTTTCTGAGAAGAAATTGGATTGTTTTTCTTTTATGATGCTTCTAATGTGTAAAATGATCTATTTCCCCTCTCATATGATCAAATAAATTTTTTTACTACTCCATTTCTCTTGATATATTGTTTTTACCCTCAGAAAAGAGTTTTTGGAAATATGATCTGGATGAATTTTTATAGAATAATTTATATTTAATAAATACTAAATTAAATATTAAATTTTTTCATAGGTTCATTCAATGAATGTTTTTGAAAGGGGTATCATATGGAAATTATTTCTCCTCTTTTAGTTTTGGATCATAAACCCTAGTCAGGTGTCAGGGCTATCTGGTCCCCCTTTTAATTTTTCATTCTTTTACATTGTTTTCATTTTATTTTCATTCATTTCCCTTTTCATTTCATCCACCTCACATGGATTTTCATGCATGCCCAGGATGATAATCCTAAGGTTCTTGTTAGATAAATAAATTTAGTAGTGGGAAAAATATAAATAGGGGTGGATAAAGAGAGTTACTTCCACGAAGCTAATGACATTCTTGATCTATGTGTGGTAACTTTGGACTACAAATTTGAGAGGTGGTTCGACGGTTTCCTCCAAAAGTTAGTCCCATTTATATATTATTTATAGATCCCAATACATTTTTCGTATTATAAATTTAAATCCCTTTTATTCGTTATTTTTACCCTAGATTCTTGGTCATTTTATTTGGGGGTGAAAACAGGACTTTCAGGCTATCTGAATGTCTTTTGTTTAGGAAAACCCATTTACACAGTGTGTTGTTCAGGGGGACATTTCCTGCATTCTCCTCATTTAGGGATTATGATGCTTTTTGGATTACACTCTGCATATGGGGTCATAAAAGCTATTTTCTAGTACTTGTTCATGTTTTTTAGTACTCGTTTTGGTTAAATGATTAGGGGTACATGGCTATGTATAGTACACAACCAAACCCCAAGTGGGTTGCATGCTATGTAAATGTACACATCTCGGCCAAGTACATGGCCATGCCTGTTGTGGGACATTGGAAGGTAACCCGTGTGGGGTACACAAATGGCACCTTCCTTACACACTGGGAACTTGGTGTTTATACATGCCTTAGATGAAGAATGTCCACACCCATGTGTGCATTTTGAAGTACACATTGGGTACCCATTGTGACATTTCATGTTCTACCACATGTAACCCTTTATGGATTTTTTATACCTCTTTCTTCCATAGTCATATTTGCTTGTAAGAGTAGTCCATTCAGCGTATTTTTTCATCCGCATCTCAATAGTGAAACCACTTGAGTGGTTATATGACTAATAATGGGTGTTTGGGTGATTCTACACCGATCAAATACTTTTTCTTGTGGTATTTGAATCTAGTGTCCCCTGAGAGTGATACATGATCTGAGATGATCCATCAAATATCTCTTTTGATTGATGCATTAGTAGATTTTCCAAGAGGAAGTATCCCTTATAAGATGCGTCGCTACTAGAAAAAGTGGTTGTGGGTTTAGTTGTTTTGAGGATCCCATGTATGATTCTTCTATTTATGATTTGACCTAGATAATATCATGTATGAGGCCTCTATCTTTTTCTATTCAAATGATACCATGAGGGATTCCTTTTTATATGATCCAGTCTGAGGATACCATTTTAGGATCCATTTACTTTTATATCATTATGAGGATCGCATGCATTACACCTGTTTTTTCCCCAAAAATTTATATGGGGTCCCATACACGACACATTAAACTATGTGTTATGTTAAGAATCCCATGTAGGATGTCTCATTTGTCTTACGGTTTGAGGGTCCCTTTTAGGATTCCGCTTTTACCTCACAGATAGATATATAGATTATGATTCATTTTTTTGGTCTCTGTACCTAGATGATCCCAATTAGGATGCCTCTTAGGGATTTACATACGGGACCAAATGGGTGCCCGTTGTATCACTGACCTAGAGCTGTATTATGAGTCTGGTTAGAGATGGTATCCGGTGTAACCTCAAAACCCAATCTGAGGGTTTGAACCAATGGGGTTGTGGATATAGTGTTGGGTTTATGTGTTATTCCACCCTCAATATTTTTTTAATTTCACATGTTTATTTCTGATTTAGCGATGTTTAAAATAGTTTATTCCAGGTCTATAGCGATTGAGCACGAGGTAAGGCATCATTATTTTTTTTGGATGCCTGAATGTTATTAATTGAATTTATATTTCTTATTGTTATTTGAAGATGTTATTTCCTATGATTTGTCTTGTGATCCAGTTTATTTTACATGTCCAATTGTATACCAATAGGTATTACCTGGGACATTGATTTTTAGTTTGTGTGTTTGATTATAATATTGTTGGAATGTACGAAGGTTTTTTACTGATATATTTCTTTGAGAATTATGTTATGTTTAACATATGTCTTGAGTGATACTTGTATTACCATTATAAGAATGACTTGGACAGACTTAAAGGAAAGATACATTTTATTCCATGCATGATAATTTGATTCCTTATATTTGAATTCCTTGACTGGACTCATAGGATAGATATATATGGTGGGGATGACTTCGCAATATTTGACCTATGAAATGTGGGTGGGGGATGATTACACTCTCCTCAGCCTATGATATGGATGACTATACACAACATCAAAAATTACTTGACATTGGTTATGGACATGATGTTCTACATAATTAGATTCTTTGAATGATTATGGTTATGAAAATGATAAGATTTATTATTCTCTCCCTTACTGGAGATTTGAGTGGTGTTTCATGGACTCTCACTGATGTGTTCTCTTACAGATTTCCTATGGTTCATATCATTATTGACTATCTGAGTACCTAATTTCATTACCACCTATAGATCAGGGCCTACGGAATATACATTAGAATAGATTAACATGTCCTTAGAAGCATGGAGTATAACTTAGTAACCATTTATACGATATCTTGAATTCTTTCATGGAATCATACATTAGAGTCATTTGGGGATAGTTCAATTCAACCTAGCTGCATGACGAGTATCAACCTATGGTAAAATAGATTGACTAGAGACTTTTACTTCTATTTCAAACTAAAGTGTGCATAAAATGGTATTAGGTACATAGAGATTGACTTAATGATACACGAATCGAGTGGAACGACATCCATCACAACAACCTTGCAATGGATGTCCAGATGATCAGGATTACATACCCTAGGATCGACATCTAATTTGGTTTCATGTGTTTTTGATTCAAATAACCATGAATATTAATATTTATGTAAATATGTATTAGTATGGGACTATACAAGTAGATATATATATATATATATATATGGACATCCATTATAGAACTTGTTTTCAGGATTAGGATATAGACCCTGGTTTTAATAGTGGTTTCACATTTATTGGTTTTAATTATTTTATTTAGTTGACTATCTGGTATGATGAGATGTTTTTTCTGTATAAATATATATCAGTGAATTTTATTGGTTACTTGTGGGGGTTGACTAAATATTTCATTTCTCACCAATGTAAGTTAACCTCAACGGACATGTAGAACTTTTGTATGCTTTTCTTGTTGAGCATGTTTTCATGGTATATAGTGCAATTTCCCAAAGGTTCATGTTCAAACAGAGCATCTCATGTGGGTTTCCATGATTGATCTAGTGTAGTTCGAATGTTTCTGGAGACTGGGTATGTGGTGTGTCTCAAAGATACTAGTAGAGCCTTATACTTTTATTGCAGTTCCTTCTATATTCCTGTATCTATATGGTCAGCCAAATGGGTGAGAAATGTAAAATAGTAAGGAATACATATTTTGGAATGTGTACAATTTTTTCATTTATTTTCACAACATGTTCTATTTGAGTTTATTTATTTCTTCTGCACTCTATTAATTTACTAATGTGTATGATAATTATCCATTTACAATTTTTTAATACATTTATATGTGGGCATATTCCCTCCACTATCTGACCCAAGCCTCTGACTTCTAGTTGGTAGCCTATGGTTTACGAGGATGTAATCCAGATGCCTAGTAACCCACCAACACGGGGAACCATTTTAGTGGAATATGGGAAAGTTCATTACACCTCCATCCCTCAAAATTGATATAATTATAATGATGCATAATAAAAATATATTAAGAATTATATCAATAATAAAATCATTCCAAAAAACAATCGGAAGTAGTTATTTTACAATAACCCAGATGAATATAATTTCATAAGAAAATCTCCCAAAATAATGTATCAATTCATGATTTAAATGAAGTATACCCAAATCATGATATTGTAATGAACCATACATTAATCATGTTCACTCCAATAGATAATCATAAAATTTCTGTAATACATCTCAAATCATGTAAAATAATAGTTTGGTTTTATGTGGTTTGAACTGATAGTCCGATGTGCATAGTGAATGATTTCTAAATGTCATTTTATAGAGAAAAAAATTACAACATAGTTATTAACAATTAATTAAGAACATTGAACTTGAACACATCATAAAAACAGTGTTTCAATGACCCCAATTTATGGAGAGTAATATTCATTCATTATATTGAACAGACCTCTAAAAATTATGGTAGTCCACCAATTCATCTTCTCCAATAATTTATTCCATGATTCAATATCCAGAGTTCCCATTATGGTAAACCATAAATTATCTTTGAAAACCAATAATACCCCTAATATTTTCATTCAAGTTGAGGTTAAATAAAAAAACAACTTATAATGCATAAAAATCATTGAAGTAACAATTGTGCACCATATTCATTTTAGAAACACCATTGTAGAACATTGATGGAAAAACTATTTTCTTCACAAAGTCATCAATAAACGTAAATTTTTTCAACAATAAATCATTTTGGTAATCTCCATCCCATTATCTGATGTAGGCTTCAGATTACAAATAGCCATTCATGGAAATATGTATTCATAGGAAATATAATACATCACCATAAACATATGTTTCAATTTTTTTTCCCAATCCTCATTCCATTAACCCATGTTATACTAAAGATATTATATTTCATAATATATTAAGACCCAAACTAATGGTAAAAATATCATCATATATATTTTTTATAGCTACCCTTAGAAATATCAAACCACCATCATCCATTATATTATTGATGTAATGATACCTCAGATCAATATTTTAATTCCTTTAATGAAACTCTAGATTTTCAACTATGGGAATTACTCATTAAATATCAACATATATTAATAAAATATCTTAACTACATCAATTTTCATCATTTAGTTATCTAAACCATTCTAAAACAATTATTTCATAATTTAAGGCCCCATAATACAATTCTTTTATATAATGTTTTATTATAAGATATATCCTGGATATTAAACATACTATGGTTCCCTCAAATGTGTAAAAATATTTATATTTACCATTCTAAAAATTGGAATCACCCCAATATAATGAATCAATTAAACACAAAAAAAATATAATCATCTCAAAAACAATTCTATAATCCTTAGATTATATTGAGATACTGAATAATCATTTTAATATATTATCAATAATAATTTATAATATTTTATATATTATTAAAACGTACTATAACTAAATGAAAAATAGTTAGGAATGTACAAACCATATATTACATCTTGTTATCAACAATTCAGGCATAAGGAATATTTAATTTTTACATCCATTGACGATGTATTTGTGGATCATATTGCAATGAGAGTATCAAGTGACCTTAAATATTAGTATTAAAAACACTATATTCAATCAATCCAAATCATTCAATGATATAATAGATGTAATATTTTTATGATAATAAAATTCTTGATTTTACTATCTCATCGAAACATCAATAATAATAACCTCTATTATTCAAAAATATCATTCATTATAATAATTCTATAAAAGTCCATATTCCTCTAATAAATTGGTTGAATATTCAATCATTAAAAAAACATATCATATAAATATAAAAGTATGATTAAACATTCATTTCCATTAAAATATATCGGACAATAATTGGGATCATAATTATTTACCAGGACACTAATTTATTTTATGAAGGAATTAAAATATTTTTTCTAGTATCACAGTTCTTGTTTCAAGGAATAAAGACACAATCATAGTTTGTACCCAATGACCATATTACAAATTTCCATGAAACTAAAATGTTGATTCATATAAATTATTCATCTAAATCTTTCTGATGAAAATTTTTCATTTAATCTATTAGATTGAGATAAAAAAATTTTAAATGAAACCAAACCTGACACATTTAAGAAAATTGTATGTTTTAAATAAGTATAGAATATCACATAATAAATTATTCCCTACTTCACCATAAATACCCCCTCATCCATCATATCATTATGTATTTTATATTATTGAGCATGTTGATTTAAATAGAGTACCCAAATTTTCTCCATCGATTTCTCCCCCCTTGTTAATTTTTCATTCAAATAGGTGTTATGAAATTTTTTAAAATCATACAACATCGCCATTTCTAACTCATAGCATCAGGAATCTCCCAATATAAAAACATCATCTAGACAAAATGGTTCTCTAACAACAACTTATATTATACAAAACATCTCATCTCAATATATGTTTACTCTTATTGTGATCCTATATGATCACGACACATTAACATATGATAAAACTTCTTCTAGAACTACACCATTTGAGTCATATCATTCCAAAACTCCTCCTTTAAGAACATATCCTTCTCAAACTCTTGTTGTATAATCTCTAGTTCATAATTATTATAATATATCGTTCTCTTTATTTACTTTCAACCTCTTAGCAAATTCCTATGAATGAAATTCGGAAATTTTTTCACATTTTATTTTCTGAAACATATAATCATTCTAGAAACTATGATATTATAATGGATAGGACCTATCTGGTCCATTAAATTTTTAAAATACAGTTCGTTAGGTGTTCTATGAAGTCAAGGTGACTTATTTTTAACAATTTCTATAATATCAAATTCAATTAACAGTTCTTACAGAATGGTCAGAAATCTGACTATAGGTGTATAGAGTTTCCATTATAATTTGAAAAACAATGTTAGGTGTACAATGTTTCTAAAATGGTGAGAAATCTAAGGGTAGGTGTATAATTTTTCCATAATGGAGAGACATCAAATGGTATGTGTACAATGTTTCCAAAATTATGAGACATCCAGCAAAAGGTGTATAATATTTCTAAAATGGGGATTAATCAAACGATAGTTGTATATATTTTTCCAGAAAGGCGAGACATCAAACATTAGGTAAAATAGTGTTTCCAAAATGGTGAGACATCTAATGGTAGGTCTCTAGTGTGTCCAGAATGGTGAGGTATCCAATGGTAGGTGTACCATGTTTCCATAATGGTGGGAAATCCAATGGTTGGTGTACAATGTTTCCAGAATGGTGATCTATCCAATGGTATGTGTACAATTTTTATAGAATGGTGATACATTAAATGGTAGGTGAACAAAGATTTCAAAATTCTGAGATATCTAATGTTAGGTGAACATTTTTTCCAATATCCGATAGTTTCACATAATTGACATTATCTTTGACGTAAAGATAATTCAAATAATTTTTAAATGGAATAAGTCCCATTCAAATCCCTAAACTCTTATTTATATTCTCCTAAGGGTTTTGAGGCCTTTTCTCAATCAAAACATGTAGTCTTGATCAAATACACCTCTAATGGAAAAACAAAATCGTAGCTAAACCTATTCTCTATTTTTGTTTTCAAAAGGATATGATAACATATTCTCTTTTTATTCCTTCTTAATTTTCATTGGTATGGTTTACCTAGAGTTCTTTCTTCTATATGAGTCATGTGATCGAACAATAATCCATGGATCAATTCTCCTAGGAGTTTTTCCTACGGCATGTGCACCCACTCTTTTGGTGCAACTAGGATGTGTCGATCCATCTTCAGTATAAGGTGTCTTCTACCCTAGTTCTTCATATATACATGATCTATTTCATACCATTTCTCTTTTTCATGTGATGGAATGTGATGTCCATTTTCTAATGGATATTTCATAGACATTGGTTGATGCAGTTGTGATGCATCGTCCTTGGGTTGATGCAGTCATTATGGGAGAGGTGTTCGTGATCTCTTATGTTAGCCCATTCTCATGAAAATAACGTTAGAAACCCTTTTTCCTATGGGATTAATTGATTCTGTACTTTATTTACATGAAATCATATAGTTATCATCAATTAGACACTGGATCATAATGTGATTGAAATATTATATATTCAAACTGTATTAAATAATTAGTAATAATTTCATAGAAATGTTATTTCTTCATGATTTTATAGATAGAGTGAGATATATTATATTCATTTTAAGTGTGTCATTCATGATTGAAATTTGGTAATTAAAATAATAATGAGATAAACTGTATATTGTTTTGATATAGAAATAAATAGACACATTAATGAATCCAATTTTTTTATTGTGATTTAACGAAAATCGAATGTATGCAGTTATTAATGTATAATTGAATTATTTATTTCAATATGGAATAAATAACTGATTGTGTGTTAAATATAAATCCTTCATAGGGCCTGATTTTCCCTCTTGTTGTAATGGCCATGTGGGTTGTGCTATAGATATGTGAGACATCATTGTGTGTGAAGGCTGAATGACTTGATTAGGGCCAAGAACCACGTTGTTATATTTTTTTTACTAAATGTGATCTGATGTGAGTCAGGGCTATCTGATCCAAGAGGTATGTTGTGGTATGTGGGGTCTATGAGGCCTAGTTGTTGTGGTAGTATTTGATTCCTAGGGTGGAAATATGCATCGATTTGTGCATGTTGGTGGTGGGAAGGACATAATAGATGATGGAATGGGTTGAATTTGGGCTTACTCAATGACATGACTATTGGATTCTTATTGAACCAATTATTTTTTATCTATTATACTATCCCCGCAACATCAGGTAGATTGTCTTTCTTACTATCCTTCCAAAAGAGGTGAATACACATGGTGTATGCCACGTTCTTTCGATTTTCAGATTCTTGAGGATAGATAATTTTGTGTTCTTGTTATAGGCGACAAAGACTTGACAAGTAGTTCATATACTCACCATGGTGAGCCCCATGTGTTTGGTTCCATAGGAATTTTTCCTGGAATACATGGAAATATGGAAATATGAAAGTGGTAGTGTTGTTAAGAAATGAATTAATTTTTAAACCAAGTGGTTGGAGATTGCTAGTATATGATGTTGGGTTCGTGAATTTGAGAAGCCGTGGACTTGGTTTAGTAATTCCTAGAGGGAATGGATAATGGATAAGATGATAATTAATGGTAATTTGGAATTAATAATAGTTAATTAATGAGTCATGAATTAATTAACATAATGTGAAACCGATAAAAAGGGACAAATTAACTTAATATATATCTTTAAATTGTTATATTCTTATAAGATATCTAGTCTTAGTAGTGGCAGCTAAAAGTCTGAGATACGCTAGCTGCAGTTGAGTCTAATACTAGGTTTTTTCCCCTAGTGTAGTTGTGAGATATATTATACCATTTAATTTTGTTTTTTAACTATACTCCACCCTATTGGTTAGGGAGACTAACACCATGGGGATTATGATCCCTGGGGTGTGTTTTCCGCAACATTACAGTTTGATTATGGATGAATGTCTACCCCCTTTGGTATTACTCTTTTCACTTGGTATATAATATAACTGGTATTCACAATGTTCAATTTTCCCAAATATATTGGTATAGGGATATAAATTCTTTTCATTATATCACACACATATATTCTAGATATAGTTTCATATGGACTACTATAGGTGTAATGTGTATAGGTTATGATGGCTTGAGGTTCCATACTCCATGTATGGGATGCAATAGCATGAGGTATAATACCCAATGTATGATCCTTGTTATCCGAGCTATGATGGATCTTGGAAACTACCTAGTTCTATTTGGCAACATTGGCGTAGTGGTTGTGTTGGACGAGGAGCGTGTTGTGATGCTCTACCCAGGTGTCTTCGTACTAGCACTTTTGGAGAGAGATGCTCAAGATGGGCGATGTTGGGGAATATAGGAAAAACATAGGGGAAGTGGTAGTGGGGTACCCTTGATATTAATTACTATATACATACCCTTGTATAAAATACATGGTGAGAGTATACATGGTGAGTCTGGGAACATATTATACCTATTTAGGTGATGAGATAGTTTCACCTGGTGTTCACTATTCTTTAGTATAATTTCATTACATTTTCATGAGATACTCCAGGGAAGATCATAATGAGTAAACTATTACACTCACCCTATGTTATATAAACTATATTTGATCTTATTTCAAGGAGGTTGGATATCATGATTGTTAATACTATCTCGGGTGTTTTTCCGGAACAATATGAGCTGCGTGGTCGCTACTGTTTTACTTTCTTTTGGTACTTGTAGTTTTCCATTTTCATTTTTAGTAGTTATTCATGACATTGTATATGTTTATTTTGGATTAATTTTATATTTTAGTCTAGGTAGTAGTTGTTTGGTTTCTATCTTATATCTCTCTTTAGAATGTTTCCTCATAGAGTGTGATGAATCCCAACTACATCTTTTCTATACCCTTATAGATAGTCTCCAACCTAGGGCCTACGGAAGGTGGGACTCTATGGGGGGCATTATCTCTATTCTCAAATTGTTATTCCTTGAGCAGTATGATTTTTGGGGAGGGTTCTATATAGAGTAGTATCAGACCCATGGTTCAGGGATATGATGGATTTAGAGAACAGGTGAGGTTTCTTGGGATGGTTGGGATACCATGTCTGCTATGTTTAGAATGCTATATAAAAATGGTAGAATATTTGACAGAAGAGTATTTAGGGCCCCCAATGATATATTTCATGGAACATTATTCTTATTATGTCTACTAAATGAGGTGATACTTTTAGCAGTGTATAGACATAGGAAATGATCATGCATCATTCTTATTGGTCTTATTTTTTACTCGATATACCTTGGAATTGAATAAAATTAAATTAATAAAAGAAAATAAGTAATTTATTTATTTTCATCCACATTCTAGGTTAGGATCTATGACTATTTTTTCTTTTGTAGATATTGTTCCAGGTGGACTTCCTCTTTAGGTTCACATGGAAGATGTTTAGCATGATATGTCAGTTGATTGCCATTGAGTAGAGGATGATGATGATGACACATGGAGGAGAAAAATCTGAGAATTTCAGCCCCAGAGTCTATAGATTTATAAGGTATTTGTTTCAGATGCAGTCATAAATGAATATTTAGAGGAGGTCGAGATAACATTTTATTAGATCTGAAATCAGAAGGAGCACTGGGTATCTTTGGTTGTGATGATACTGCATGGGGTAAAATATAGTAGTGGTTCATTCACCATAGTGATCATGATGATTTGGCAGTCTATTAGGAGGATTTATGAGTCCAGTTCAAATACTAGTTTCATTATTTAACCACAATGGTGGCCATTCACTAGTAAAATCTTACCCTTTAGTAGTGGAGATCAAACACATGATAGTTCGAGATCAATTTCATGAACCTTTGGAGATATTATTCGGATATTTTTCAAGATGAGGAAGACATGACAAGGCATTTTTGTGGAGGCTTTGCACCCATAGATCCAACATTATGTCACTTTGTTTATGAAGAAGATGTTTCTCGAGGTGTTGGTTAGGTAAGAGGTCATCAAGAGGAAGTGACCTTGATCTATATCATCATGATAGGGGATTCATAATAATTTGTTATGAAGTAGAGCTATTGTCCTGGGTTCCCGGGTTCCAGGAAAGAAGATTTCATGTTATTCTTTGGGAAGGTCGAAACCCTAGGAATATAAATTTTTATGGTAGTGTCTCTCAGAGCTATGAAAAGGGATCAAATTTATGTTTTTCTTGTAACTGATGAGGTGATCAGTAGCCAAAGTACACAAAATTTCAGAGAAGTTATTATGTTCCAGGTTTTCTTCTCCAGGTTACTCCATTGAGGCATTTTCATCCAAGGAAGAAGTAACAGGTTTCACTAGTTTTGGATCACTAGAGAGAAGTTGGGCAGTGGATAGGAATGTCCTGGAATGCTCCCCATACTTATATAATGAGTTCTTCCATTTTGGTGGTCGCCAGTAGTGTATGATATTCCATAGCGTAGGTCATGGTAAGCTTCATTCGTTAGCATTGTCAGCTCTAGGATATCTAGGCATCATTTGAGGCACCCTTTGCATGTTTTTTTACATGGGATCATGTATTGTTTGATTTATGACTGATACACTTCTTCGCATCACCTACCCTATTCCATTCATTGAGACAAGAGATAGAGAGGCTTCCAGTTATCTTGACGGTGACTACGCTAGTTGGAGGTTGAGCTGACTTGTTTGAAGTACGTAGATACTATTGGCATATGTTGGGGAATCATTGTTCTTTGGGAGAATTCATATGTTTATAGATAAAATAAACCTATGTCTTACACATTATGTATTGGATGTATTCTATGTAGGGTATCCTATAAATGTAACGACCCAAAGTTTCATTAATTGAAAATCCCTCTTCATCCAGTTAAATGTTTCTTTATGAAAAATGTTTTTATAAGATGTCAACTTCTTTAGTTTTACGTTAAGATCTGTGACCGTTACTTTTATAGCAGTTGAACAGTGATCATCTGAGTAGTATAAATTTAAGGCTTTAACGAACCCATTTCTACTCAGACAAAGGAAGTGATGGCCTCATCCAGTAGAATTTCCCCTTATGAAGCCCATTTGTCGGAGCTCGGAAAAGAGGTGGAATCTTTTGGATTTTCCCTTGACCAAGACCAAGCTGAGCTTCATCAAGTCAAGCTCTAACGTGATCGTCTACGGGAAAAGTGGAAGTTGAGTGAAATTACCACTCGAGCGATGTTATCCGAGCCGCCCCAAGAGTCTGTCACCATCGCACACCTTATCCTTAGGTCTTATGCTGCTATTTTAAGGGGTTATGTAACTAATAAGTAACACCATGTTCATGTACATTATTTTTGTGTATAATAATGAATATAATTTCTAGTCATTTTTTATACATTGTAATTAGTTTTTAAAGTACAAATGGTGTTTTTAGTTATTATTTAATTAAGAATTATATTTTATTAAAGTAAAGGATTTTTGAATTAAATATTATTTTAATAAAATATTATTATTAATATTAAATTAATTTATTTATTAAGTATAAATGATCTTATAATTTTATGAATGCAATTAAAATTTTTATTAAGGTTTGAAAGCCATTTCTGTCAAAACCCGTGAATTTTTTTATAAATGTCGGTTTTTATTTTAATAGTGAAAATTCACATATTTAGAAAATTAATTAGATAAAATAAATATTATTTTTGGAATCAGGACGTCGAAATTATCCAATGGTGAATTTTTCATAATTTTCTGAGACAGTCAAATTTTTGGGTAAAAATTAAATACCATTAAAATATATAATGTGTTTTATGACATCATAATGACCCAATGGTGATGTAATAAAATAACATAATCCTTATGTTCGGCCAATATGTGGTTTATAATTAAAATAATGAGTTTTTGGGTTTGTTTGACTTACTTTTCAATGCATTAATGGAGCCCTCAAGACTTATTCAACACTTTGCCTTTTTAAATTAATTTCCATGGGAGTGTGACTCACCTCCACATAAGAAACCCTAATTTTTTAATAAGTTAGGACCATGTCCTTGTAAAATATTTTTTTCCTCATTCCTTTTCCAGAAACCATGGGCAAATAAGATGGGATGGTTTGTGGTTTGGATTATTTTAATATAAGGTGTCCCAAACCTAAATAATAAAGAATTCTCTCACCATTCCTATATAAACCCACCCAAGCTCCCACTTCCTCCTCACTACAATTCCTTGGAGTTCGTCCAACCTCTGACCTAATCTCTCTAGAATCCTCCCAAGGTTCCCCAATCTACCAAGAAGCCTCTCTCAAGCCTCTCTCTAGCCTTTGGAAGCACACTTCCATGTAAGGGTTTTTTCTTCCTTTCTCATTTTTGTCAATTTTCTTTAAGTTGTATTTCCCTTTTTAATTTCAATTATGAATGTTGGGGTATGGTTTCACACCTCCCCATACTTCCATATTATTGTTTGATTGATAGTAGAACCCTTTCTCTCTCATTAAATGCCTCCCATGTACACCCGTTACTATGCCGAAACTCCGAAAGGAACTTCTCTCTCTTCTTTTACATTCAAAAAATAATTTTGTATCATGAATCTAAATTCCGTTTCAATTGTTGGGACATGTATCTACATGACCTCCTTACTATACATTACATGTAAATCTGATGAGTAACCCCTTTCTCTCTCATCAACCATTTTTATGAATTCTTTTGTCACGCTGTTACGCTGCCGAAATCACACTGATTTTCTAAGCCAATATCATTGTGTAGTGAATACCATGCCCATTTCTCGATCAAGGGTATTCACATTTATGCACATTTACTAATTGATTATAATGTTTAATGTATAAATTCCACATTCCTTTATCATGGAATAAATGATTATGTTTTATGAATCCATGTTTTATGATCCATGTGGCACACTTATGCATGAAATGAAATGTTTAAGAAGGGTGCGCCCTTTATAGCGATCCAATGCATTGGGTAAAGTATAGTATCATGATACGTCATGTGAAATGAGTGTTGACTCATGATAATTCATGTGCAACGAGGGTTTACTTATGCTTCAAGTGCAACGAGGGTTTACTCATGCTTCATGTGCAATGAGCCTTGGCTCATGCTAATTCAATGTTAAGTGTTGTTTCCACATTTCCATGTTATGGTTATCATGCATTATCATGCCTTTATGTTCATGTTACTATAATTCTCTATTGATGTTCATATTGCCTAACATGTATTTTAATCCTCATGTTATTCATTGTGTACCCCCTTGCTGGGCTTTATAGCTCACCCTTTTCTTATGCATGTCCTCAGGTTATCCTATGCAATGCTAAGTACGAAGGAATGTAGTGGTCATGTAAAGGAAGTTTTCAATAAAGATGTTGTATTTCAAGTTTAAAGTTTTTATGTAATGATCCTAAGCCCCAAAGACACTAAACCTCTCGATCTTATTTGTTGTATCAAGTGATGTTTTATGTAATAAAGCATGCTTAAGTTGTATTAAAAAGCATGGTTGTCATAGTTGGTATCAGAGGATAGGTTTAGTCATTTTTGGGATTAGGAAACCCTAGTAAAGCCTTAGATACAAGACTAAGTATAATAAAAACATCCCTAAGTTTTGGTAAATACTAATTAAGTGGTTTATCAAACAAATACATCCCTGTCTGGATACGAGAATGTAGAGGCGGCTCTGGCACAAATGTATCCTAGGGGTAAAACCCAAAAACACCGCTTTGAGCTAGGCTCGATCGGGAACTGGTGCACGACAATGGGCCTTGCTACACTCTTGGTTACGACACTCCTGGGGGATATTTTTTGATAAATTTACAATATTAGTATGAACCCTTATTAAGGGGAAAATTCCCCTAAGAATATATGTAATAAGGAAGATCATGAAAAGCCTTGATTAAATCCTATAGACTCATGAGTTAAAGAGATTAAAGTTTATTTATAAGTAATCATCCTTTGTCTTTGGATTACCTTTTATGTGTTACCCCTAACTTTCCTTTTATTTCAGCCAATGGCCGGTAATAGGAGAACTCGGGCTAACAACCGTTGTGAAGATCAGTGTGATGATTGTACTTATGAGATGCCCAATCCAATGGGATCAGGAATCGTGAACTTTGTCACGCTTCTCTCTCAGCTAACTCAAGTTTTGAATAGAAACACTGGTCAAGAGGAACGTTCAACCCCCCTAAGAAAGAACAAGTCTCTATTGAAAGATTCATGAGACAAATGCCTCCTACTATTAGTGGATCATCCGATCCCACGATCGATGAACAATGAATCTACTCCATTGAAAAGATATTCTCAAACCTCCAATGCTCTAAAAAAGAGAAGGTTCTCCTAGAGGATTATCGTATGGAGGGTGAAGCTGATCAATGGTGGATGTTGATCAAAAATACGAAACTTGAGGGGGAGATCGAGGCTTTGGAATGTAAGGAATTCCGGAAGATGTTTTTTGATAAATATTTTCCACACACCCTCCGTCTTTAGATGGAAAGGGACTTCCTTTCCCTCAAATAGAAAAATGAAGAATCTGTGGGAGCGTACGAGGAAAAATTCACAAGGCTTGCACGATATGCTTCCGGCTTTGTCGTTACCCCTGAATGCAAGGTTAACCGCTTCTTTGGTGGGCTGAAGCCTAGCTTGCTGAAAGCATTAGCGATCCGTGTCTTCGACAGCTATGAGGAAATTGTCTGATGTGCCCTCAATGTTGAAATGGAGATCGAAGAATCACATGGGTATCATGGGGACAAGAAGCGTAAGGTGGACTTCAATGATAGTGGTCTGATGGATAAATCCAACGGTGCAAAGAAATTCCAGCACCCCACTTGCCAAAAGTGTGGAATGAAGCACCCTAGAAATTGCCTTAGGGGGACAAGAAAATGCTTCAAGTGTGGAAGAGAAGGGCACCTAGCTGTTAACTATCAGCAAGAAGGACCCGCGGCTGCAACAGAGGAGAGGAACTCTCCGTTCAAACCTCAACTCATTGTTCAATGCTACAAATGCAAAGAACAGGGTCATTTTGAAAATTAGTGCCCTAATACAAGGGTTATCGGAGGCAACCAGCAACCTCCAAGACTGCAAGGAAGAACTTTTGCCATCACTTCTGCCGAAGTGAACCCCGACGACGAAGTGGTGACAGGTACGCTAGTTATTCATTCAATAATAGCGAACGTACTTTTTGATTCAGGTTCTACGCATTCTTTTATATCTCAAAAGATTAGTAGAACAATCCATGCACCACCACAAATCATGGAAGTAAAGATTTCGGTGAGTACGGCAAATGGGGCAATCATTACATCCCATGAGTATAAGTCCTCTCCTGTTATAATCTGTGGATTGAATATCTCGGCGAACCTCGTCATACTCCCTTTGGTGGAATTTGATGAAATTCTTGGCATGGATTGGCTTTCCTTATATAGAGCCAACATAAATTGTTGTGAGAGGGAAATCGCATTCCATATGGATAATCGACCCCCCGATTCTTTACAAGTGTTAGGAGGAAGATGAATCTCCTTTAGATCCATCATCTCAAGCATGGATATTACTGCCTTATGAGAACAAATATTTGGCTCAGATGATTGAGTCCAAGGAAGAAACCACCCTTGACGAAATGCCTATTGTGAGGGAATTCACTGAAGTATTTCCGGAGGAACTTCCTGGTCTTCCTCCAAGAAGAGATGTTGAGTTCTCAATTGAAAATATACATGGGGCACTACCAATATCCAAGACTCCATATAGAATGGCTGTTTTTGAGATTGAAGAGCTGAAGAAACAACTACAGGAGAATCTGGATAAAGGGTTTATATGCCCAAGTGCATCACCATGGGGTGCACCAGTCCTCTTCGTCAAGAATAAGGATGGGTCAATGCCACTTTGTATCGATTATTGTGAACTTAACAAAATCACAATAAAGAACAAGTTTCCTCTCCCAAGAATCGATGACTTGTTTGATCAGCTGCGTGGAGCACAATACTTCTCCAAGGTGGACTTGCGGTCGGGATATTATCAAGTAAGGGTGAAGAAGGAAGATATCCCCAAGACTGATTTTCGTACAAGGTACGGGCACTATGAATTCATAGTAATGCCTTTCGGACTCACCAATGCTCCATTAATATTCATGGACTTGATGAATAGAGTCTTGAGAGATTACCTAGACAAATTTGTGGTAGTCTTTATAGATGTTATTCTAATATAATCCAAAACCAAGGAGGAACATGAGGAGCATATAAGAACTGTACTGGAGACTTTGTGCAAGGAGATGCTCTATGCCTAGTACAGCAAGTGAGAGTTCTGGTTGAAGGAAGTATCATTCTTGGGCCATATCATCACAAGAAATGGGATATCTGTAGACCCCTCCAAAACAGATGCAATTGAGGGATGGCCGAGGCCAACATCGGTAACTGATATCCGTAGCTTCTTGGGGTTAGCTGGATATTATCGACGATTTGTGAGAAATTTCTCACGATTGTCCAACCATCTTACCAAGCTAACTCGAAAGGGAGTATAGTTTTCTTGGAGTGATGAATGCGAAGAAAGCTTTAAGGAGTTGAAAAGGAGGATTTTCACTGCACCCGTGCTCACTTTACCCACAAGTGGGGAGCTTTTTGTGGAATTCAGTGATGCTTCGAAGAAGGTATTAGGATGTGTGCTGATGCAGAATGAAAAAGTTATATCCTATGCCTCAAGGCAGTTGAAAATCCATGAGTGAAACTATCCCACGCATGATCTGGAGTTGGCAGCGGCGATCTTTTCCAGGAAAATATGGCGGCATTATCTCTATGGAGAGAAATGTGAGATATATACTGACCACAAGAGTCTTAAATATATATTCACACAAAAAGAGATTAATATGCGCCAGAGAAGATGGATAGAGCTCATCAAGGATTATGACTGTTCAATACATTACCACCCTGGGAAAGCGAACAAGGTGGTAGATGCCCTAAGTAGAAAGGATCCAGTTATACGATCAATGATGAGAATTGAGAAGGATCCAATCTTCTTAGACTTGATGAAGATGGATGTGGGAATCATAAAGAAGGGAACATCATCAATCCTTTCAAAAATGATTGCTCAACCATCTCTTTTGGAAAGGATAAAGGATGCTCAAAAGGATGATTCAGGAATCCAAGAAAATGTGGAAGCTATCAAAAAGGGAAAATCCATAGAGTTTAATGTTAATGAAGAAGGAATTGTTCGGTTTGGGAAAAGACTATGTGTTCCATCAAGTTCGGAGCTGAAGAAGGAACTTTTGGATGATGCACATAGTTCAAATTTCTCTATTTACCTAGGGAGCACAAAGATGTATCGAGATCTCCGAGAGAACTTTTGGTGGGATAATATGAAGTAGGATATCGCTGAATATACATCAAAGTGCCTGGTGAGTCAGCAAGTGAAGGAAGAGAGGAAGAAGACTAAGGGGATGATGCAACCATTTCCCATACCAGAATGGAAATGGGAGAACAGCACCATGGACTTCGTCACTGGACTTCCAAGGACATCGAAAGGCAACAATGCAATCTGGGATGTTGTGGATTGTCTTACAAAACTGCACACTTCATTGCTATTCGAGAGAATTTATCTTTGGATCAACTGGCACAGATATATATCAGGGAAGTGGTACAGTTGCATGGAGTACCACTATCTATTGTGTCTGACCGAGATCCAAGATTTACCTCTAAGTTTTGGAAGAGTCTACAACATGCTTTGAATACTGAACTGAACTTCAGTACGGCCTATCATCCTCAAACTGATGGCCAATCTGAGCGGACTAACCAAACACTTGAGGATATGTTTAGAGCGTGCTCAATGGACTTTAATGGAGGATGGGATCAACATCTTCCTCTAGTTGAGTTCTCTTATAATAATAGATTCCACTCAAGCATCCAAATGGCACCATATGAAGCCTTGTATGGGAAAAGGTGTAGAACACCGACATGTTGGGATGAGGTCGGTGAACGTAAGCTGTTTGGACCAGAAATAGTCGAAGAAATGGTGGAGAAGGTGAAAACCATTCAGCAGCATATCAAGGCAGCCCAAAGTCGACAGAAGAGTTATGCAGATAATCGTCGACTAGACCATGAGTTTAAAGTTGGAGAAATGGTGTTTTTACGCATATCTCCGTGGAAGAAGGTCATGAGGTTTGGAATGAAAGGGAAGTTAAGTCCAAGGTACATCGGCCCATTCGAGATTCTTGATCGTGTTGGGGATGTGGCCTATCGACTAGCACTTCCACCTACTATGGCCAAAGTGCATGATGTCTTCCATGTATCCCTCTTAAGGAAGTACATACCATACCCTTCACATGTACTCTCTTCTGAGATGGTACAATTAGAAGACGATCTTTCTTATGAGGAGCAACCAGTGAAGATCTTAGATCGTAGAGAAAAAGTTCTACGAAATAAGACAATGCCCCTCGTCAAGGTGTTGTGGAGAAACCACAAGTTTGAAGAAGCAACTTGGGAGTCAGATGATATGATGAAGCTAAGTTACCCACATTTGTTTTAGTGTGGGAAAAGGAAAATTTCGAGGGCGAAATATCTTAAGGGGGGAATATTGTAACGAACCAAAGTTTCATTAATAGGAAATCACTCTTGATCTAGTTAAATGTTTCTTTATGAAAAATGTTTTTATAAGATGTCAACTTCTTTAGTTTTACGTTAAGATTTGTGACTGTTACTTTTATAGCTGTTGAACAGTGATCATCTGAGTAGTATAAATTTAAGGTTTTAACGAACGCATTTCTAATCAGACAAAGGAAGAGATGGCCTCATCCAGTAGAATTGCTCCTTACGAATCCCATTTGTTGGAGCTCGGAAAAGAGGTGGCGTCTTTGGGATTTTCCCTTGACCAAGCCCAAGCTGAGCTTCATCAAGTCATGCTCGAACGTGATCGTCTATGGGAAAAGTAGAAGTTGATTGAAATTACCACTCGAGCGATGTTATCCGAGCTGCCCCAAGAGTCTGTCACCATCGTACACCTTACCCTTAGGTCTTATGCGACTATTTTAAGGGGTTATGTAACAAATAAGTAGCACCATTTTCATGTATATTATTTTTGTGTATAATAATGAATATAATTTCTAGTCATTTTTGATACATTGTAATTAGTTTTTAAAGTACAAATGGTGTTTTTAGTTATTATTTAATTAAGAATTATATTTTATTAAATTAAAGGATTTTTGAATTAAATAATATTTTAATAAAATATTATTATTAATATTAAATTAATTTTTTTATTAAGTATAAATGATCTTATAATTTTATGAATGCAATTAAAAATTTTATTAATGTTTGAAAGCCATTTCTGTCAAAACCTGTGAATTTTTTTATAAATGTCAGTTTTTATTTTAAAAGTGAAAATTCAAATATTTAGAAAATTATTTAGATAAAATAAATATTATTTTTGGAATCAGGAAGTCGAAATTATCCAACGGTGAATTTTTCATAATTTTCTGAGACAGTCAAATTTTTGGGTAAAAATTAAATACCATTTAAATATATAATGTGTTTTATGACACCATAATGACCCAATGGTGATGTAATAAAATAACATAATCCTTATGTTCGGCCAATATGTGTTTTATCATTAAAATAATGTGTTTTTGGGTTTGTTTGACTTACTTTTCAAAGCATTAATGGAGCCCTCAAGACTTATTCAACACTTTGCCTTTTTAAATTAATTTCCATGGGAATGTGACTCACCTCCACATAAGCAACCCTAATTTATTAATAAGTTCGGACCTTGGCCTTGTAAAATATTTTTTTCCTCTTTACTTTTCCAGAAACCATGGGAAAATACCATGTGATGGTTTGTGGTTTGGATTATTTTAATATAAGGGGTCCCAAACCTAAATAATAATGAATTATCTCACCTTTCCTATATAAACCCACCCAAGATCCCACTTCCTCCTCACTAAAATCCCTTGGAGTTCGTCCAACCTCTGACCTACCCTCTCTAGAATCCTCCCAAGGTGCCCCAAGCTCCCAAGAATGTAACGACCCAAAGTTTCATTAATGGAAAATCCCTCTTGATCCAGTTAAATGTTTCTTTATGAAAAAAAAATGTTTTTATAAGATGTCAACTTTTTTAGTTTTACGTTAAGATTTGTGACCATTACTTTTATAGCCGTTGAACAGTGATCATCTGAGTAGTATAAATATAAGGCTTTAACGAACCCATTTCTACTCAGACAAAGGAAGCGATGGCCTCATCCAGTAGAATTTCCCCTTACGAAGCCCATTTGTCGGAGCTCGGAAAAGAGGTGGCGTCTTTGGGCTTTGCCCTTGACCAAGCCCAAGCTGAGCTTCATCAAGTCAAGCTCGAACATGATCGTCTACGGGAAAAATGGAAGTTGATAGAGATTACCACTCGAGCGATGTTATCCGAGAAACCCCAAGAGTCTGTCACCATCTCACACCTTACCCTTAGGTCTTATGCGGCTATTTTAAGGGGTTATGTAACAAATAAGTAGCACAATGTTCATGTACATTATTTTTTATATATATAATAATGAGTATAATTTCTAGTCATTTTTGATACATTGTAATTAGTTTTTAAAGTACAAATGGTGTTTTTAGTTATTATTTAATTAAGAATTATATTTTATTAAATTAAAGGATTTTCGAATTAAATAATATTTTAATAAAATATTATTATTAATATTAAAATAATTTTTATTAAATATAAATGATCTTATAATTTTATGAATGCAATTAAAATTTTTATTAAGGTTTGAAAGCCATTTCTGTCAAAACCTGTGAAATTTTTATAAATGTCGGTTTTTATTTTATAAGTTAAAATTCACATATTTAGAAAATTATTTAGATAAAATAAATATTATTTTTGGAATCAGGACATCGAAATTATCCAACGGTGAATTTTTCATAATTTTCCGAGACAGTCAATTTTTTGGGTAAAAATTAAATACCATTTAAATATATAATGTGTTTTATGACATCATAATGACCCAATGGTGATGTAATAAAATACCATAATCCTTATGTTCGGCCAATATGTGTTTTATCATTAAAATAATGAGGTTTTGGGTTTGTTTGACTTACTTTTCAAAGCATTAATGGAGCCCTCAAGACTTATTCAACACTTTGCCTTTTTAAATTAATTTCCATGGGAGTGTGACTCACCTCCACATAAGAAACCCTAATTTTTTTAATAAGTTCGGACCTTGGACTTGTAAAATATTTTTTTCCTAATTCCTTTTCCAGAAACCATGGGCAAATACCATGGGATGGTTTGTGGTTTGGATTATTTTAATATAAGGTGTCCCAAACCTAAATAATAATGAATTCTCTCACCTTTCCTATATAAACCCACCCAAGCTCCCACTTCCTCCTCACTCAATGCCCTTGAATTTCGTCCAACCTCTTCCCTACTCTCTCTAGAATCCTCTCAAGGTTCCCCAAGCTCCCATGAAGCCCCTCACAAGCCTCTCTCTAGCCTTTGGAAGCACACTTCCAAGTAAGGGGTTTTCTTCCTTTCTCATTTTTGTCAATTTTATGTAAGTTGTATTTCCTTTTTTTATTTCAATTATGAATGTTGGGGTATGGTTTCACACCTCCCCCATACTGCCCTCTTATTGTTTTAATGATGGGATAACCCTTTCTATCTCACTAAATGCCTCCCATGTACACCCGTTACTATGCCGAAATTCCGGAAGGAACTTCTCTCTCTTCTTTTACATTCAAGAAATACTTTTGTATCATGAATCTAAATTCCATTTCTATTGTTGGGACAAGTATATATATGATCTCCTTACTTTCCATTACATGTAAATATGATGAGGAACCCCTTTCTCTCTCATCAACCTTTTTTATGAATCTTATGTCACGCCGTTACGCTGCCGAAATCGCACCGATTTTCTAAGCCAATGTCTTTGTGTAGTGAATACCATGCCCATTTCTCCATCAAGGGTATTCAACTTTATGCACATATACATATTGATTATAAATTTTCATGTATTAATTCCACATTACTTTATCGTGGAATAAATGATTATGTTTTATGAATCCAGGTTTTATCATCCATGTGGCACACCTATGCATGAAATGAAATTTTTAAGAAGGGTGCGCCCTTTATAGCGCTCCGATGCATTGGGTAAAGTATAGTATCATGATAAGTCATGTTCAATGAGTGTTTAATCATGCTAATTCAAGTGAAACGAGGGTTTACTCATGCTTCAAGTGCAATGAGGGTTTACTCATGCTCCATGTGCAATGAGCCTTGGCTCATGCTAATTCAATGTTAAGTGTTGTTGCCACATTTCCATGTTATGATTATCATGCTTTATCATGACTTTATGTTCATGTTTCTATTATGATCTATTGATATTCCTATTGCCTAACATGTATTTCACTCCTCATGTTATTCATTTTTTACTCCCTTACCGGGCTTTATAGCTCGCCCTTTTCTTATGCATGTCCTCAAGTTATCCCATGCAATGCTAAGTACGAAGGAATGTAGTGGTCATGTAAAAAAAGTTTTCAATAAAGATGTTGTATTTCAAGTTTAAAGTTTTTATGTAATGATCCTAAGCCCCAAAGACACTAAACCTCTCGATCTTATTTGTTGGATCAAGTGAAGTTTTATGTAATAAAGTATGCTTAAGTTGTATTAAAAAGCAGGGTTGTCATAGTTGGTATCAAAGGATAGGTTTAGTTATTTTTGGGATTAGGAAACCCTAGTAAAGCCTTAGATACAATACTAATCATAATAAAAACATCCCTATGTTTTGGTAAATACTAAGTAAGTGGTTTATCAAACTAATAAATCCCTGTCTGGATACGAGAAGGTAGAGGCGGCTCTGGCACAGATGTATTCTAGGGGTAAAACCCGAAAACACCGCTTTGAGCTAGACTCGAACGGGAACTGGTGCACGACAACGGGCCTTGCTGCACTCTTGGTTACGACACTCCCGGGGGATATGTTTTGATAAATTCACAATCTTAGTATGAATCCTTATTAAGGGAAAAATTCCCCTAAGAATATATGTTAGAGGGAAGATCATGAAAAGTCTGGATTGAATCCTATAGACTCATGAGTTAAAGAGATTAAAGTTTATTTATAAGTCATCAACTTTTGTCTTTGGATTACCCTTTATGTGTTACCCCTAACATTATTTTATTCCAGCCAATGGCCGGTAATAGGATAACTCGGGCTAACAACCATTGTGAAGATCAGTGTGATGATTGTACTTATGAGATGCCCAATCCAATGCGAGCGGGAATCGCGAACTTTGTCACGCTTCTCTCTCATCTAACTCAAGTTTTGAATAGAAACACTGGTCAAGAGGAACGTTCAACCCCCCCTAAGAACGAACAAGTCGCTATTGAAAGCTTCATGAGACAAAGGCCTCCTAATTTTAGTGGATCATCTGATCCCACGATCGCTGAACAATGGATCAACTCCATTGAAAAGATATTCTCCATCCTCCAATGCTCTAAAAAAGAGAAGGTTCTCCTGGCAGCTTATCGTATGGAGGGTGAAGCTGATCAATGGTGGGCGTTGATCAAGAATACGAAGCCTGAGGAGGAGATCGAGTCTTTGGAATGAAAGGAATTCCGGAAGATGTTTTTCGATAAATATTTTCCACGCACCCTCCGTCTTAAGATGGAAAGGGACTTCCTTTCCCTCAAACAGAAAGATGAAGAATCTGTGGGAGCGTACGAGGCAAAATTCACAAGTCTTGCATGATACGCTTCCGTCTTTGTCGTTACCCCCGAATGCAAGGTTGACCGCTTCTTTGGTGGGCTGAAGCCTAGCTTGCGGAAAGCATTAGAGATCTGTGACTTCGACAGCTATGAGGAAATTGTCCGATGTTCCCTCAAGGTTGAAATGGAGATTGGAGAATCACAGGGGTATCATGGGGACAAGAAGCGGAAGGTGGACTTCAATGCTGGTGGTCCGATGGATAAATCCAACGGTGCTAAGAAATTCCAGCACCCCACTTGCCAAAAGTGTGGAAAGAAGCACCCTGGAAATTGCCTTAGGGGGACAAGAAAATGCTTCAAGTGTGGAAGAGAAGGGAACCTAGCTGTTAACTGTCAGCAAGAAGGACCCGCGGCGGCGACAGAGGAGAGGAACGCTCCGTTCGAACCTCAACGTGCTGTTCAATGCTTCAAATGCAAAGAACCGGGTCATTTTGTGAATCAGTGCCCTAATCCAAGGGTTATCGGAGGCAATCAACAACCTCCAAGACAGCAAGGAAGAGATTTTGCCATCACTTCTGCTGAAGTGAACCCCGACAACGAAGTGGTGACAGGTACACTATTTATTCATTCAAGAATAGAAAACACACTTTTTTATTCAGGTTCTACACATTCTTTTATATTTCAAAAGTTTAGTAGAACAATCCCTGCACCACCACAAATCATGGAAGTAAAGATGTCAGTGAGTACGGCAAATGGGGCAATCATTGCATCCCATGAGTATAAGTCCTCCCCTGTTATAATCTGTGGATTGAATTTCCCGGCGAACCTCGTCATAATCCCTTTGGTGGAATTTGATGCAATTCTTGGCATGGATTGGCTTTCCTTATATAGAGCCAACATAAATTGTCGGGAGAGGGAAATGACACTCCATATGGAGAATCGACCCCCGATTCATTACAAGTGTCAGAAGGAAGATGAATCTCCTTTAGCTCCATCATCTCAAACATGGATATTACTGCCTTTTGAGCACGCATATCTGGCTCAGATGATTGAGTCCAAGGATGAAACCACCCTTGAAGAAATGCCTATTGTGAGGGAATTCGCTGAAGTATTTCCTGAGGAACTTCCTGGTCTTCCTCCAAGAAGAGATGTTGAGTTCTCAATTGAACATATACCTGGGGCGCTACCAATATCCATGACTCCATATAGAATGGCTGTTGTTGAGCTTGATGAGCTGAAGAAACAACTACAGGAGAATCTGGATAAAGGGTTTATACGCCCAAGTGCATCCCCATGGGGTGCACCAGTCCTCTTCATCAAGAAGAAGGATGGGTCAATGCGGCTTTGCATCGATTATCGTGAACTTAACAAAATCACGATAAAGAACAAGTATCCTCTCCCAAGAATCGATGACTTGTTTGATCAGCTTCGTGGAGCACAATACTTCTCCAAGGTTGACTTGCGGTCGGGATATTATCAAGTAAGGGTGAAGAAGGAAGATATCCCCAAGACTGCTTTTCGTACAAGGTACGGGCACTATGGATTCATAGAAATGCCTTTCGCAATCACCAATGCTCCAGAAATATTCATGGACTTGATGAATAGAGTCTTTAGAGATTACCTAGACAAATTTGTGGTAGTCTTTATAGATGATATTCTAATATACTCCAAAACCAAGGAGGACCATGAGGAGCATTTAAAAATTGTACTAGAGACTTTGCGCAAGGAGAAGCTCTATGAAAAGTACAGCAAGTGTGAGTTTTGGTTGAAGGAAGTCTCATTCTTGGGTCATATCATCACAAGCAATGGGATATCTGTGGACCCCTCCAAAACAGATGCAATTGAGGGATGGATGAGGCCAACATCGGTAACTGATATCCGTAGCTTCTTGGGGTTAGCTGGATATTATCGACGATTTGTGAGAAATTTCTCACAATTGTACAACCCTCTTACCAAGCTAACTCGAAAGGGAGAAAAGTTTTCTTGGAATGATGAATGTGAAGAAAGCTTCAGAGAGTTGAAAAGGAGGCTTATCACTGCACCCGTTCTCACTTTACCCACAAGTGGGGAGCTTTTTGTGGTATTCAGTGATGCTTCGAAGAAGGGCTTAGGATGTGTGCTGATGCAGAATGATAAAGTGATATCCTATGCCTCAAGGAAGTTGAAAATCCATGAGCGAAACTATCCAACGCATGATCTGGAGTTGGCGGCGGTGATCTTTGCCTTCAAAATCTAGCGGCATTATCTCTATGGAGAGAAATGTGAGATATATACTGACCAAAAGAGTCTTAAATATATATTGACACAGAAAGAGCTTAATATGCGCCAGAGAAGATGGATAGAGCTCATCAAGGATTATGACTGTTCAATACATTACCACCCTGGGAAGGAGAACAAGGTGGCAGATGCCCTAAGTAGAAAGGATCCAGCAATTCTATCAATGATGAGAATTGAGAAGGATCCAATCTTCTTAGACTTGATGCAGATGGACGTGGGAATCATAATGAAGGGAACATCATCAATCCTTTCACAAATGATTTCTCAACCATCTCTTTTGGAAAGGTTAAAGGATGCTCAAAAGGATGATGCGGGAATCCAAGAAAAAGTGGAAGCTATCAAAAAGGGAAAATCCTCAGAGTTTAATGTTAATGAAGAAGGAATTGTGCAGTTTGGGAAAAGACTATGTGTTCCATCAAGTTCAGAGCTGAAGAATGAACTTTTGGATGATGCACATAGTTCAAATTTCTCTATTCACCCAGGGAGCACAAAGATGTATCGAGATCTCCAAGAAAACTTTTGGTGGGATAATATGAAGAAGGAGATCACTCAATATACATCAAAGTGCCTGGTGTGTCAGCAAGTGAAGGCAGAGAGGCAGAAGTCTAAGGGGATGATGCAACCATTGCCCATACCAGAATGGAAATGGGAGAACATCACCATAGACTTTGTCACCGGACTTCCAAGGAAATCCAAAGGCAACAATGCAATCTGGGTTGTTGTGGATCGTCTTTCAAAGACTGCACACTTCATTGCTATTCGAGAGGATTTCTCTTTGGATCAACTGGCACGGATATATATCCGGGAAGTGGTACTGTTGCATGGAGTACCACTATCTATTGTGTCTGACCGAGATCCAATATTTACCTCTATGTTTTGGAAGAGTCTTCAACATGCTCTAAATACTGAACTGAACTTCAGTACGGCCTATCATCCTCAAACTGATGGCCAATCCAAGCGGACTATCCAAACACTTGAGGATATGTTGAGAGCGTGCTCAATAGACTTTAAAGGAGGATGGGATCAACATCTTCCTCTAGTTGAGTTCTCTTATAATAATAGTTTCCACACGAGCATCCAAATGGCACCATATGAAGCCCTGTATGGGAAATGGTGTAGAACACCGGCATGTTGGGATGAGGTCGGTGAACGTAAGCTGCTTGGACCAGAAATGGTCGAAGAAATGGTGGAGAAGGTGAAAACCATTCAGCAGCATATCAAGGCAGCCCAAAGTCGACAGAAGAGTTATGCAGATAATCGTCGACAAGACCTTGAGTTTAAAGTCGGAGACATGGTGTTTTTACGCATATCTCCGTGGAAGAAGGTCATGAGGTTTGGAAAGAAAGGGAAGTTAAGTCCAAGGTACATCGGCCCATTCGAGATTCTTGATCGTGTTGGGGCTGTGGCCTATCGACTAGCACTTCCACCTACTATGGCCAAGGTGCATGATGTCTTCCATGTATCCCTCTTAAGGAAGTACATACCAGACCCTTCACATGTACTATCTTCCGAGGTGGTACAATTAGAAGACGATCTTTCTTATGAGGAGCAACCAGTGAAGATCTTAGATTGTAGAGAAAAAGTTCTACGAAATAAGACAATTCCCCTCGTCAAGGTGTTGTGGAGAAACCACAAGTTTGAAGAAGAAACTTGGGAGTCGGAGGATATGATGAAGCTAAGTTACCCACATTTGTTTTAGTGTGGGAAAAGGAAAATTTTGAGGGCGAAATTTCTTAAGGGGGGAATGTTGTAACGACCCAACGTTTCATTAATGGAAAATCCCCCTTGATCCAGTTAAATGTTTCTTTATGAAAAAAAAATGTTTTTATTAGATGTCAACTTTTTTAGTTTTACGTTAAGATTTGTGACCGTTACTTTTATAGCTGTTGAACAGTGATCATCTGAGTAGTATAAATATAAGGCTTTAACAAACCCATTTCTACTCAGACAAAGGAAGCGATGGCCTCATCCAGTAGAATTTCCCCTTACGAAGCCCATTTGTCGGAGCTCGGAAAAGAGGTGGCGTCTTTGGGCTTTTCCCTTGACCAAGCCCAAGCTGAGCTTCATCAAGTCAAGCTCAAATGTGATCGTCTACGGGAAAAATGGATGTGGATAGAGATTACCACTCGAGCGATGTTATCCGAGAAACCCCAAGAGTCTGTCACCATCTCACACCTTACCCTTAGGTCTTATGCGGCTATTTTAAGGGGTTATGTAACAAATAAGTAGCACCATGTTCATGTACATTATTTTTTATATATATAATAATGAGTATAATTTCTAGTCATTTTTGATACATTGTAATTAGTTTTTAAAGTACAAATGGTGTTTTTAGTTATTATTTAATTAAGAATTATATTTTATTAAATTAAAGGATTCTTGAATTAAATAATATTTTAATAAAATATTATTATTAATATTAAATTAATTTTTATTAAATATAAATGATATTATAATTTTATGAATGCAATTAAAATTTTTATTAAGGTTTGAAAGCCATTTCTGTCAAAACCCGTGAAATTTTTATAAATGTCGGTTTTTATTTTAAAAGTAAAAATTCACATATTTAGAAAATTATTTATATAAAATAAATATTATTTTTGGAATCAGGATGTCGAAATTATCCAACGGTGATTTTTTCATAATTTTCTGAGACAGTCAAATTTTTGGGTAAAAATTAAATACCATTTAAATATATAATCTGTTTTATGACATCATAATGACCCAATGGTGATGTAATAAAATACCATAATCCTTATGTTCGGCCAATATGTGTTTTATCATTAAAATAATGAGGTTTTGGGATTGTTTTACTTACTTTTCAAAGCATTAATGGAGCCCTCAAGTCTTATTCAACACTTTGCCTTTTTAAATTAATTTCCATGGGAGTGTGACTCACCTCCACATAAGCAACCCTAATTTTTTTAATAAGTTCGGAGCTTGGACTTTTAAAATATTGTTGTCCTCTTTCCTTTTCCAGAAACCATGGGTAAATACCATGGGATGGTTTGTGGTTTGGAATATTTTAATATAAGGTGTCCCAAACCTAAATAATAAAGAATTCTCTCACCTTTCCTATATAAACCCACCCAAGCTCCCACTTCCTCCTCACTCAAAGCCCTTGAAGTTCATCCAACCTCTGACCTACTCTCTCTAGAATCCTCTCAAGGTTCCCCATGCTCCCAAGAAGCCCCTCACAATCCTCTCTCTAGCCTTTGGAAGCACACTTCCAAGTAAGGGGTTTTCTTCCTTTCTCATTTTTGTCAATTTTATTTAAGTTGTATTGCCTTTTTTTATTTCAATTATGAATGTTGGGGTATGGTTTCGCACCTCCCCCATACTGCCCTCTTATTGTTTTAATGATGGGAGAACCCTTTATCTCTCATTAAATGCCTCCCATGTACACCCGTTACTATGCCGAAATTACGAAAGGAACTTCTCTCTCTTCTTTTACATTCAAGCAATACTTTTGTATCATGAATCTAAATTCCATTTCTATTGTTGGGACATGTATATATATGATCAACTTACTGTCCATTACATGTAAATATGATGAGGAACCCCTTTCTCTCTCATCAACCTTTTTTATGAATTCTTATGTCACGCCGTTATGCTGCCGAAATCGCACCGATTTTCTAAGCCAATGTCTTTGTGTAGTGAATACCATGCCCATTTCTCCATCAAGGGTATTCACCTTTATGCACATTTACATATTGAATATAAATTTTCATGTATGAATTCCAAATTCCTTTATCGTGGATGAAATGATTATGTTTTATGAATCCAGGTTTTATGATCCATGTGGCACACTTATGCATGAAATTAAATTTTTAAGAAGGGTGCGCCCTTTATAGCGCTCCAATGCATTGGGTAAAGTATAGTATCATGATACGTCATGTGCAATGAGTGTTTACTCATGCTAATTCAAGTACAACGAGGGTTTACTCGTGCTTCAAGTGCAATGAGGGTTTACTCATGCTCCATGTGTAATGAGCCTTGGCTCATACTAATTCAATTTTAAGTGTTGTTGCCACATTTCCATGTTATAATTATAATGCTTTATCATGACTTTATGTTCATGTTTCTCTTATGATCTATTGATATGCCTATTTCCTAACTTGTATTTCACTCCTCATGTTATTCATTGTTTACTCCCTTACTGGGCTTTATAGCTCACCCTTTTCTTATGAATCTCCTCAGGTTATCCCATGCAATGCTAAGTACGAAGGAATGTAGTGGTCATGTAAAGGAAGTTTTCAATAAAGATGTTGTATTTCAAGTTTAAAGACTTTATGTAATGATCCTATGCCCCAAAGACACTAAACCTCTCGATCTTATTTGTTGGATCATGTGATGTTTTATGTAATAAAGTATGCTTAAGTTGTATTAAAAAGCAGGGTTGTCATAAAGAAGCCTCTCACAAGCCTCTCTCTCGCCTTTGGAAGCACACTTCCAAGTAAGGGTTTTTTCTTCCTTTCTCATTTTTGTCAATTTTCATTAAGTTGTATTACCCTTTTAAATTTCAATTATGAATGTTGGGTATGGTTTCACACCTCCCCCATACTGCCCTATTATTGGATGAATGATGGGAGAACCCTTTCTCTCTTATTAAATGCCTCCCATGTACACCCATTACTATGCCGAAATTCCGAAAGGAACTTCTCTCTCTTCTTTTACATTCAAGCAATACTTTTGTATCATGAATCTAAATTCCTTTTCAATTGTTGGGACATGTATCTATATGACCTCCATACATTCCATTACATGTAAATATGATGAGGAACCCCTTTCTCTCTCATCAACCATTTTTATGAATTCTTATGTCACGCCATTATTCTGCCGAAATCAGACCGATTTTCTAAGCCAATATCATTTTGCAGTGAATACCATGCCCATTTATCCATCAAGGGTATTCACCTTTATTCACATTTACTAATTGATTATAAAGTTTCATGTATGAATTCCACATTCCTTTATCGTGGAATAAATTATTATGTTTTATGAATCCATGTTTTATGATCCATGTGGCACACTTATGCATGAAATGAAATGTTTAAGAAGGGTGCGCCCTTTATAGATCTCCAATGCATTGGGTAAAGTATAGTATCATGATACGTCATGTGCAATGAGTGTTGACTCATGATAATTCAAGTGCAACGAGGGTTTACTTGTGCATAAAGTGCAATGAGGGTTTACTCATGCTCCATGTGCAATGAGCCTTGGCTCATGCTAATTCAATGTTAAGTGTTGTTGCCACATTTCCATGTTATGGTTATCATGATTTATCATGCCTTTATGTTCATGTTACTATAATTATCTATTGATGTTCCTATTTCCTAAAATGTATTGCACTCCTCATTTTATTCATTGCGTATTCCCTTACTGGGCTTTATAGCTCACCCTTTTCTTATGCATGTCCTCAGGTTATCCCATGCAATGTTAAGTACGAAGGAATGTAGTGGTCATGTAAAGGAAGTTTTCAATAAAGATGATGTATTTCAAGTTTATAGTTTTTATGTAATGATCCTAAGCCCCAAAGACACTAAACCTCTCGATCTTCTTTGTTGTATCAGGTGATGTTTTATGTAATAAAGCATGCTTAAGTTGTATTAAAAAGCAGGGTTGTCATAATAAATCTTCACGAGGCTGATGGTGTTCTTCAATTCAGATGAAGAGACGATAATTTTTGAGGGTGAGTGAGACCATCCGATGGGTTAGATGAATTTCATTTCCTTATCATCCTTGATGGATATGTGGATGTTGATTTTTTTAGTGGTTTAGTAGTCATAATTTCTTAGGGTCTGGGAATAATACCCTGATGTATGCCAGAAGTGGTTGTAGCATTACACCCCCGATTAGAGATTGAGTTTGGGATCAATCTATAAGAAGACATTTCTCCCATCTCCATGCCTTCATGTATTATGGTGACTTATGAGATTCGATGAAATCATATACATATCTATGGACTATTGTAGCACATTTTTGTTCAACTGATAATGTCACCATGGGGTGTACAACTTTTAATTTTGAATAAGAAGGACAACAGTTTTCGGTAGTGCGTCAATTATCCTCGCTTGAACTGAGTGACAGTGAAGAACCGCTCTCCTCTTCCATAGATTAAGGATTTATTTGAATAAAATATAGGGTGAAATTTGGTTGTTGAAGATCAATTTTCAGTGAGGATATCATCAGATGCTTTGGAATGATGAGGATATCCCAATGGATGTTTTCATTGTCCTCATGGGAATTAGGAGTTCATTGTGAATCTTTCTAGTGTGATGAATGCTCTATATGAGTTCATAGGGTTATGGAACATTATGTTATATGAGTAAATCTATATGTTCATTGTGTTTTCATTGATTAAATCCTAGGGTAATCCACATCTGAGTAGGAGCATGATAAGAACATGTGTCCTATTTTGGAAGTTATTCGTCAATGGCATATGTTGGGGAAGTTGTAATTGTGTGAGATTTGGGCTTGAGAAGTCTGTTTCATGGGGCATGTTGTATACTAGAAGGGAGTATTTGTGGATTAATCCTTGGAATATGTAGTTTTATCATGGGAACGCCCTAATATAGTGGAAATGATGTGATTTTTCCTTGGACATTTAGTCTTTAAAAGGAGGTTTGTAGCTGATTTCTCATGGATTTTAATTTCAAGGAAAGTGTTGAGCAGAAATCATAAAGCTTCCATGTGAACTGGTCATTGTTAGGAAGCATTAGATTGTATAATGGAGATGTTCGTCAGTGATGTAGTTCTTTGTCTGTGAGCATATGGAGTTCAGTTTGATTTTTTATGTGATTATTCACAACATAGTATAGTCTATGTTCTGATAAAACATAGATCAGACTTTTTTTATGGATCTCATTAGTTACATTGCCATGAATGTAACTATGCTACCCATGATCTTGATTTATAGTTATTAGTGATTTCCCTGAAGTAGTGGAGACATAACCTTATAGGAGAGCTATTTGTTTTCTTCACTGATAATAATTTTCTGAGGTATGATTTCTCCTTGAGTGACTTTTACATGAAACAACTTTAGTTGATGAGGTTTATATGGGACTACAATATAAATTTTTTTCAAACACATAGAAATGATAATTTTATAGATTATGCACATAGGAGGAAGTCTTGTATTGCATTAGTTAATGAATCATGTGATTCTTAGAGGGTGATGGAAGAGATTTCAACATTACATCTGGATATAAGAGAAGTTTGGGGTAGAGGTTTTTCTTTTCATAAGACGGTGCAATGAGATATGGTGTAGCTGGTGGAGGAACCCAATTTGGGGGATCATGAAGTAGAGGTAAGGGGAGACTGGATTTTTTTGGAAAGTCCCCTAAAGGTATGTCTAAGGATGAAGAACTGCATGTGTTTTTTGGGAATGATTTTTGTTCCTTTGGAATCAAAGGATATGGTTACCATAGAGTTCTATAGTTATACATTAGTGGTATTTTCTGGAATGACCCAGATGCATCGGGCTTTGATGATTCATTTTTGGTGTCTTGCATTGAAATGTGATGTTGCAGAGTTTGTGTCTCGATGATTGGTCTTCCATATGCTGTAAGCCAAGCATTGCATTCCCTGTGGTTTTCAACAGTTCTTAGATGTTCCTCAATGGAAGTGTGAGTAATTCTCGATGGAATTTTTTACTGATTTACCTCATTCTCAGGGAGGCTAGGATGCTATATGGGTATTATAGGATCATTTGAAACAATCAGCCCACTTCATAGAAATGATTTAGTCGATATAAGTGGAGGTTTTGTTGAGGAAGTATCTAGATGGGGGGTTAGACTCCCCAGAGTCCGGAGGATGGCCATCTTTGATCAAGATCCTAATTTTACCTCTAGGGTATAAAGAGGTCTTTTCATAACCCGTCCCAATGGGGCTCGAGCCGCAACTCCCCAAACCCTCCTCCAATAGGCCAGGGGAAGGTGACTAGCACAGAGTATACATGCTACTAACATAGGATTCATTGCCTATAAACCTGTACACACACACACACACATCTCCAAGGCCACAAAGATGAAAAGTAAAAACTACTCAATGGAAAAGATGAATGCATACACTAAAACAAAACCCAACCAAAAGAGTACAATAAGACGGTAATGTACAGTAGTGTAAAACCCTGGGCCTAAATTATATGCCTACCAAAAGATAGTCTATAACAAAGTCCAACCTGTAAAGAAAAGTGGTGGGACTGTAATCTGTAGTCATAGGAACACACCACGGCCTGTCTGATCTCACTGAGCACCATCCGGTCCTAGTTTGCCTAGAATCCTATCAAAGGCTCACATTTCTGCATAAGACATGACACATGCAGGAAAATCTTGTGCAGGGGTGAGTATAACAATACCCAGTAGGATGCCCCAAAACCACAATGGAAATACAACAAGGGAAATATACCACAAAGGAAAGATACAGTCAGCTCTACATAGTATATGTCTACCAAACATGTAACGAGAATATCCAGATATACTCATGCATGATCGACTATCGCGAATAACACCATTAGGATCCAGCTCGAAGGTTCCACTTAGCATGAAACCGGGAGAACACTCTCCTAGGTCTGAAGAGAGAGATAAGAAGTACTCGCTCTAGGAGAACACACTCGACAAGCACTTTGAGAACATGATGCTATGATGAGGATCAAAACCAAGTCATGGGGTGATTCCGACAACTCAGTCTGAGCTAACCCACTAAGCATAGGAACGGAGGCCGGGTAAAGTTGGTCTTGTCGATACAAAGAACTCTACCTAGGGTTCCAGGAATGAATAGAGGATATGAATCTATGTCTCACAGAGGGGATTCCAACAACACTAATTATGATGTCCTACTGAAGGGATCATACTCATGTATCTATGAAATGATACCGGGAACCATCTGGAGAAAGACCAAGGGGACGAACCCTAAGGAATGTAGTCCAAGTCACAGAAGGCAACTAGCTCAATCCTTGAATAATTTGTTACACGACATGTAGTATGGTTACACTCGGTGTTCCTTGACCCCGGGTACTGCCTGTGTAACGGCTCGTGTCATCTTTCCAGTCTGTGTAAAACTAGACTACACGGCGTATAGAATGATCACAGGCTATGTTCCTTGACACTGGGTACTGCCCGTGTAAACGGCCCGTGTCATCCATCCAAGCTCTATAAAACACAACTACACGGCATGTAAAAGGTTCACACGCCGTGTTCCTTGACTCCTAGTACTGCACATGTAAATGGCCTGTGTCATTAGACTTGTCAGGTAGAAGGTAACTACACGGTGTGTAGAAGACTCACACATCGTGTCCGAGCACCTAGGGCTCGCTCCGTGTACGTTGGCCATGTGCCCGTACACGGAATTTGACTGTTTCCTTGTCGCTTGACCGTGTACCAGTACATGGGGTATCCCGTGTATCTGGCCAGGTCTGGCCGGGGAGGGGTATACATGTCGTGTCCTTGTCCTTATACCCAACCAGTGTATGTGTACTCCCAGAGTACACTCCAGGTGATTTGAGGACGAACACAGGCCCTGTATCCCATATTACACGGCGTGTAGTCGGGAAATTTCCAAAAGCATCGTCTTCCTCCTCGCGCCTCGACCGATTCTCCAGATCGTGTTTCTCTAGTCCATTTTCCGTGAAACAAAAGATCATGGGTCGCTTCGTCGTCGTGATGCCGAATCCGTGGGATTTGGGCCTTCGATCGTCTCCAAAATCCGATTTTGGCCATCCATGTGGAAATCGTTCGAAAAATGATATCCTACGATCCTCTTCGAGCCGTCATTATCCACCATAGATGCACCTCCATACGGTTATACCGGTACCAGATCATTAATTTGGGATCATTTCTTCACAGAATAGATGTGCAACGATCTGTTGTTCATTGCCCCGCGATGAACACAAAGAATGCGAAGGAGAGAAAGGGCATAAATCCAATGAAACAAATTTGAGGAATGAACCAATTTCGTTGTTCGTCACAATGTTGATCCGCTCCCATTAATAGGATTAAACAGAGCAAAAAAATCAACAACAAAATATCAACATGGATTCAATCTCCCAAAAATCCCTGCAAAAGTCCATCCTGCCAGAACAATCGATCAACAGAAAAATTTGTTCGTGGATTAGCTTGCGTTCATTGTAGAAATCAAGAAAGGGGAAGATATCACATGTTAAACATCCTACTTGGATTCGCGGTGTTTTTTGGCGAAGGTATGGTCGTTGCGTCGTCGTCACCGTCGAAGTTCGTCAAGAACACCGTCACTACATTGGGAGGTTTTCTCCAGATCTTTCCAGAGCCTCCAGAGAAATTCAGGGTTATGGGAAAATTTATCACTGATCCTCTATGAAAATCTATATTTAAAAAGAACAGTGATATTTTCTGTAACATGATTTAATAAAACATTTTAATTAAATATTTTATTATGGTTACGTCCAAAAACTGGATTTCACCACCAACCTGCGCCGACCGATGTTAGGACTCCCCTAAGGTAAAATCGTTATTCCGAATGCAACAGTGCCCTTAGATATTTGATCAACGCACATGTTCAGGAGTTATTCCACTTTTTCAGAAGAACCGCACATTCCCGTAGTTTAATTATTTAAATAAATTCAACAATTTTTTCAGGCTCATAGGGTCTCGAAACTGCACGTCGTCTCAGATCTTGGACTTGAATTAATTCCCATATAATATTTAAAATAATACATGGAAAAATCCAAGACATTACATCACACCCACCTTAGAGCTTTTACGTCCCCAAAATGCCAAAACAATGGATACTCAAATAGATGTGGGTACTGCACGTGAATCTGAGCCTCCCACTCCCACGTTCTCTCCTGCAGATTCTCATGCTGCCACCGGACACACACTAATGGAATAGCCTGCCCACAAAGTATCTTGTCATGCTGATCCTTGATCTCCATTGGGTACTCAGCAAAGGACACTCCATCATCGATGTCCAGCTCGCCCTAGTCAATGACGTGTGATGGATCATGCACGTACCTCCGTAGCTACGACACATGGAAGACGTTGTGTACATGGTCTATCTGAGGAGGTAGAGCCAAGCGATACGCCACCTCGCCAACTCTACTCAGATTCTGAAAAGGGCCAACGATCCTCGGAGACAGCTTGTTGCCTCGACCAAATATCTGAAATCCCCATCGAGGTGAGACCCGAAAGAACACATGGTCTCCTTCCTCAATCTACGAGGGCCTCCACCTCTTATCAGCATAAGAATTTTGCCAACTCTGTGCAGTCTTCATCTTCTCTCAGATGACCGACACCTTCTCTATAGTATCTCACACCATCTCTGGGCCCCTGAGTGCTGACTCTCCTGGGTCAGTCCAGCAAAGTGGTGACCAGCAAGGTCTCCCGTACAGAGCCTCGAATGGTGCCATACTAATAGTGGAATGATAACTATTGTTATAAGAAAATTCCACTAGTGGTATGTGATCCTCCCAGCTACTACCGAAGTCAAGTGTGCAAGCTCGAAGCATATCCTCCAAGACCTGGATGGTCCACTCTGTCTGACCATCTGTCTGAGGATGAAACGATGTGCTAAATCGTAACTGAGTCCCAAAATCATCATGAAATCCCCTCCACAATAGGGATGCGAAACTAGCATCACGTTCTGAGATTATCGTGGATGGAACTCAATGAAGTCGAACTATCTCTTTCACGTAGAGGTGTACCAAGCTCTGTACTGAACTCTGCTCCCATATGGATAGGAAGTGGGCCGACTTGGTGAGTCGATCAATGATCACCCAAATGGCATTTTGTCCTATTGGACGTACATGGTAAACCCATCATGAAGTCCATGGATTTCCCATCCCACTTCCACTTTGGCACCTCTAGGGTCTAAGTCAAACCTACTGGCACCTGGTGCACATCCTTTACTTACTGACAAGTAAGGCACTGAGAAACAAACTCTACCACACTATTCTTCATTCCTAGCCACCAAAACTGACATATGAGGTTATTGTACATCTTTTCCACACCTGGATGCACCGAAAAAGGAGATGTGTGGATCTCCCTCAGAACCTCCTCACGCAACGTCACTGGTATTATTGTGCGCCCTCTGAAAAGAACAACGTGCTCCCCACCTTCTGAATATCCATCAACAACATCACCTATGGATATCTGGGCATATAGTGTCTCACATCTAGAATCCTCAAGGTGTGCTTCCCTGACTCACTATTTGAGTGGAGGGGTAACAACCATCGATTGAAGGCTATATCCCTCATCTCTATCCATGAAGGATAACTGTAAATAGGCCAACTGCCTCGTCCCATAATCCACCAACTATGAATTGGATTTTTTGCTGAGAGCATCTGCCACAAAATTCCCCTTCCCAGGAGTATAAACGATCTCAACGTCTTTATTCTGGAAGAAATCAATCAACCGCCTCTGTCTAAAATTTAGATCCTTCAGATAAAAGATATATCTGAGACTCTTGTGATCAGAGTAGATGATAAACCGCTCGCCCATCAGGTAGTGTAGCCACATCTTCAACGCGAAGACTACCACTACCAACTCCAGATCATGGGTCGCGTAGTTCTGCTCGTGTGTCTCAACTGACATTAGCCATAGGAAATCACTTCTTGCCTCTGCATCCGGACACAACCAATCCTGTTTCCTAATGTGTCGCATAAAACTACGTACTCGACACCCTCCTCCAATAATCTCAGGATCGGGGTGCTCGTTAGACTATGTCTCTACTACTGGAAAGCCTTATGGAGTCTCTTGGTCCACACAAAAGACTTCCCCTTTAGGGTCAAAGATGTCATCGGTCCTGAAATCCTGGAGAAATCAAGAATGATTCTCCGATAGTATCCTGCCAACCCAAGGAAACTCCGCACCACTTTCACGCTTTGGGGTGGCTCCCATGATAGTACTGCCTCCACCTTGGCTGGGTCCACTGCTACACCATCTGCTGAGATGACGTGTCCCTGAATGTGGACCTCATGTATCCAGAACTGGCACATTGAGAGTTTCCCATAAAACCGGTGCTCTCAAAGTGTGTCTGGAACCATCCACAGGTGTCTCGCGTGCTCCTCCTCGGACACATAGTACACAAGGATATCATCGATGAAGACAACTACGAATCGATCTAGATAGGGCTGAAAGATCTGGTCCATGAGCCCCGTGAACACTGTCGGGGAATTCATCATGATAAAGGGCACCACCATGTACTCATAGTGACTGTAGCGACATCTAAAAGGTGTCTTTGTTATATCCTCATCCCGTACTCGCAACTAGTGATAGCATGATCGTAGATCAACCTTAGAGAACCATCGTTCCCCTATTAACTATTCAAAGAGGCCATCAATCCTCGGTAGTGGATACCGATTCTTCACGGTCACTTGATTCAATCGCCGGTAATCCACACATAGCCTCAATCTCCCGTCTGTCTTCTTGGAAAACAGCACTAGGGCCGCCTAGTGTAAACGCTGGGTCTCACAAATCCCTTCTTCAAGTCTTCCAACTACACCCTCAACACACGGATATCTGAAGGAGGCATCCGATATGCTAATGTTGATATCAGTGTCATCCCAGGTAGCAACTCAATGCAGAAATCTATCTCCCGAAGGAGAGGTAGCCCAGGGACATCCTCCGGAAAGACTTCCTCATACTCAGCCACTACTACTGGAAACTGCCAACAAGTAACATCTGATATGCCAAGGGCTAGGCTAGCCAACTGATGTGAAATCGGTTGCGCCCTCCTATGCACGAGTCCATCCTATGCTGCCTGGGTCTCTATTTCACCGACAAATGAGAACCTCATTCCATCATTGTGGGAACATCACAACCTTTGCATAAAACAGTCGATCTGGGCATGAATTGTGGATAGCCAATCCATACCATGAATGACATCGTAAGGCCTCTAAACTACCTCCAAGAGGTTCCAACTAAAACTCTCACCTCCAAGGGTCAGGTCACAATGTCTACAGAGTTCTGTGATCTCTCAATCATCACCAGTCGGTGTTTCTAAGAGTAAGGGTCGTGTCAACAGCTCAACTGGAATCTCAAGGTCTCGAACAACATAAGAATCTAGAAAGGAATAACTAGCACTCGTGCCTATCAGTAAGTCAACCAAAGTAGAAAAGACACAGATTGTTCATCTAAGAATTTCAAGAGCACCTGGGTCATAAGACTTTTCCACCTGCAGCCGTCCTTGCTTCTATCTACCCGCTCCCTGAACCTGGGGTGGAACTCCTTGGGGTGGTGGTGGTAAAAGGTCAAAACACCGACCGCCTCCAGCTACTTTCCCATCTCCCCAACCACGTCTTCCGCCCCGCGGATCTGTCTGCTCCACATGTTTCCTCTACCTCAGTGGTCCATCCACTGATCCCATGTCAGTAGTACAACAGGTCGGACAATATCGAGCGAGATGTCCACTCCCATCACATGAGTAGCATTGCCTCTCTCGAGGCTGGCTGGATGCGCCTTGAGAACCCTGTACGGAAGATCCCATGTCCTGGGATCTCCTTTGAAAACGTCTCCCACACTTGGGTCCCTGACGTCAACTCCCTGCTGCTGAGGTCTCTGCTCCAGCTTGCCCACTACTGACAATTGCAGGTTTTCCCTGCTCTTCCAAGAAGCTCTCAACTACCAAAGACCGATCGAGCACCCCATAATAGGTAGGAATCATCAAAGGGATGATTCAAGCTCTGATATCTCTGCGCAAGCCCCGCTCAAAATTCCACGCTCTGATGTATTGATCTCTGACCATATCCATCGAGTACCGCGAGAGGTCGTTAAACCTCAATAAATAGTCCTCCACCGTCATGGTTCCCTGATGAAGCTGAAGAAGCTCATGTATTCCTACTTCTCTCAGGGTAACCAGTGAGAACTCTTCTCTTAGGAGACACTCAAACTCTGCCCATGTAAGAGTCTCCTCATCATGATTCTGGATAACCAAACTCCACCATCATCATGCCGAGCCCTACAGAAGGCTCGCTGCCAGGATCACCATCTGGTCTGCTAGTGTCCTGACCAAAAGGAAGACTTTGGCCACTACCTCAAGCCAATCCTATGCTGCCTAAGGTTCAGGCTCACCTCAAAACCTGAGGGTTTCTGTCTCTGAAACTCGTGGAGTGCGCTTATCCTGCGCTCCTCCTTTACTGGTACAGCAGGCACTAAACACTTCTCCACAGGTGGCGGAATAACTGGAACACCTCCTGATAGTAAAACTGGGGGATCTAGTCCATGTATCGAAGCTTCATTTCTGAGGGGGTCATCCACATGATCGAGATGCTGGATCCTAGAGGGTACGCATCGTGGAGGCATCTTGTTAATGAAACAAGATGTATCTCAGTCAATAAGTATATCTGAAGATCTGAATCAAGAAGGACATGGAAACCACATCCCATTCCTATATGATGCATGTACCATTATTTTCCGCTGCAACTAGTGTTCTCATGTTCTAAGTCGAAAAGAAAGTTATCAGAGTCCTTTTGTATGGATACGTCGGCCGCCCGCACAAACACTGGGGTCCCTAGCTTGAATGATGATCACGAAACACTTTACATTGTTTCCCCAAACCACTCACAGACTCTCTGTCCTAAGGTAGAACCGACCACATTTGATACCACTCTTTCACGACCCGTCCTAGTGGGGCCCAAGACACAACTCCCCAAGCCTGCCTCTAATAGGCCAGGGGCTTGTGACTAGCACCAAGTAGGCATGCTACTAACATGGGAGGCATTGACTATAAACCATTACACACACACACACACTCATTCCAAGGCCAAAAAGCTGAAAAGTAAAAACTAATCAAAGGAAAAGATGCATGCATACACTAAAACAAAACCCAACCAACAGTGTACGATATGAAGGTAAAGTATTGTATTGTAAAACCTAGGTCCAAAAGTACAAGACCGCCAAAATAGAGTCCATAACAATGTCCAACATGTAAAGAAAAGTGATGGGACTGAAATCTGTAGTAGTAGGAAAACACCTCGGCCTATCTGATCTCACTGAGCACCGTCTGGTCCTGGTCCTCCTAGATTCCGATCAAAGGCTCACTCGTCTGCACAATACATGACACGTACGGGCAAAGCCTGTGCATGGGTGAGTATAACAATAACCAGTAGGACACCCCAAAACCACAAATGAAATACAACAAGGGAAATATACCACAAAGGAAAGATACAGTCAACTCTACACAATATATGTCTACCGAACATATAACAAGAATATATAGATATACTCATGAATGATCGACTATCATGAATACCACCACTAGAATCCAGATCGAACGTTCCTCTAAGCATGCAACTGGGAGAACACACTCCTAGATCTGAAAAGAAAGATACAAAGAAATCATTACTGGAGAACACACTTTACAAGTACATTGAGTACATGATGCTCAAATGAGGATCCCAACCAAGTCATGGGTGATTCTGATAACTCAGTTCGAGCTAACCCGCTAAGTAGAGGATTGGCGCCCGAGTAAAGTTGGTCACATAGATACCAAGAAATCTACCAAGGGTTCCAGGAATGAATAGAGGATTTGGCTCTAAGTCTCATAGTGGGGATTCCAAAAAATGTATTTAGGAAGTCCTACTAAAGGGATCATACTCATGTATCTAGGAAATGATACTGGGAACCTTCTGGAGAAAGTCCAAGGGGACGAACCCTAAGGAAAGTAGTCCATGTCACAGAAGGAGACTAGCTCAAGCCATGAAGAATTGGTTACACAGCGTGTAGTATGGTTACATGACATGTTCATTGACCCTGTATACTGCACGTGTAGCAGCCCATGTCATCTGTCTAGTCTATGTAATACTAGACTACAAGGTGTGTAGAATGATCACACGCCGTATTCATTGACTCCGGGTACTGCCCGTATGAACGGGCCATGTCATCCATCCAAGCTGTGTAAAACACAACTGCACGGTGTGTAGAAGTTTCCTATGCCATGTTCCTTGACTCCAGGTACTACCCGTGTAAACGGCCCATGTCATTCGTCTTGATGGATAGAAGGTAACTACATGACATGTAGAAGACTCACACACCATTTCCGAGCACCTAGGGCTCGCTCCGTGTACATTGGACATGTCCCCGTACACGGTCTATGTCTATGTCTGTGTCATCGGCCCGTGTACCAGTACACGAGGTATCCCGTGTATTTGGCCGGGGAGGGGAATACACACATTGTCCTTGGCCATCTACCCAAACCATGTCTGTGTACTCCCATAGTACACGCTAGGTGATACGCTGATGAACACACATCATGTAGCCCATACTACACGGTGTGTAGTCGGGATATTTCCAGAAGTGTCTTCTTATTTCTCGCGCCTCGACCGATTCTATGGATCACGTTTCTCTGGTCCATTTACCGTGAAAATCATGATCATGGGTCACTTCGTCATCGGGATGCTGAATCTGTGGGTTTTGGGCCTTTGATCGGGTCCAAAATCTAATTCCGGCCATCCGTGCAGAAATCGTTCGAAGAACAATATCTTCTGATCCACTTTGATCCGTCCGTCTCCACCGTAACCGCACTTCCATATGGTTGTAACGATGCCAGATGTTCAATTTGGGATCGTTGCATCGCATAACGGATGGGCAACAATCCATTGTTTATCGCCCCGCGAAGAATGCGAAGAATGCGAAGGAGAGAAAGGAGAGAAATCCAATGAAACAAAGTTGAGGAATGAACCTCCACCGTCATTCATCACAACATTGATCTTCTCCCGTTAATCGGATTAAACGGAGCAGAAATATCAACAAAAAAAGATCAGAATGGATTCAATCTCCCAAAAATCCTCGCAAAAGTCCCTCCCGCAAGAAAAATCGATCCGCAGACTAATCTATTCGTGGATTATCCCGCGTTCATCGTAGAAATCAATAATGGGGAAGAAAAAAACAAGTTTAACATCCTACCTGGATTAACGGTATTTTTTGGTGAAGATTCGGTCGCTGCGTCATCTTCGCCGGTGAAGTTCGTCAAGAACACTGTCGCCGCATTTGAAGGTTTTCTATAGAGCTTTCCAGAGCCTCCAAGAAAATTCAGAGTTATGGGAAAATGTAACCCTGATCCCCTATGAAAATCACTATTTAAAACGTTAAGATATATTTTACGTAACAATATTTAATACAACATTTTAATTAAATATTTTATTACGGTTATGTCCAAAAACAGGATTTCACCACCGACCTATGTTGGCCGATGATAGGCCTTGCCTAAGGTAAAATTGATGTTCTGAACGCAACAGTACCCTTAGATTTTTGATCCACGCACCCATTCAAGAGTTATTCCACTTTTTCAAAAGAACCGCACACGCGCGTAATTTAATTATTTAAATAAAATCAACCATTTGTTTCGGGCTCACCGGGCCTCAAAACTGCACGCCGTCTCAAATCCTGGTCTTGAATTAATTCCCATATAATATTTAAAATAATACATTAAAAAATCTGGTACATTACAGGTCTCCAGCCTGATTTTGGATCTCAGTTATACCTTATCACTACTTTTCATCAAAAAAATGGATGGATTGATAGAAATGACCATCCAAAGACTTTAATACATGATGCAATCATATGATCTTGATTTTGGAGGTTTGTGGATGAGGGAATTATCTTTGGTAGATTTCACATACAAAAATAGTTTCCACTCCACTAGTGATATGGAACCTTTTGAAGATAGGCATGGATGACCATTCCATTGTCAATTGTTCTAGTATGGGGTCAAAGAGTCATAAATTATCAGGCCATAACTAGTAAAATGTATGAAGGAGATGGTTCATGTGATTGATAATTAGATGAAGGAAGAAAACGATCGTCATAAGTTCTATTCTGATCTTTGGAGGAGACCTCATTGAGTTTGAAAATGGGGATCATGTGTTTCTAATGTGACTTCCTATCAAGGAAAACAAAGGGTTTTCTGGAAATAAGATTTCTCCTCGTTCTGTTGTATTATTAGAGGTGTTGGATTTTTTTGGATTTTTTGTGTATCGTGTTGAACCTCCCAACATATAATCTAGATACATGATGTTTTTCATGTGTCATAGTTCTATCGTTATCATCATGATGACTCTCAGGTCTTTGATTGGGGAAAGATCAATATTGATGATGATAAAACCTTTGTAGAGTAGCCTGTAGAGATCTAAAACCACATGGAGAAGGTGTTGATAAAGCATGCTATCCCCTTATTTCATGTCATGTGGAGGAACAGTGGCTTGGAAGGGAGTACATGGGAAATTTATTAGCCGATATGTTCTCAGTACCCAGATCTATTTGATGTTTATATCTTCTCTTATAAGATTATTGTTTTAGTGGTTATTGACCATTTCTATTAATTCGATGTATTCCTATTATTTCTCGTTTATTATTTATATCTTTTGAGTGTTATCTCCCCTGAGAGAGTGTTAAGGTGATGGTTTTGGCTATCGTGTAGTTTCACATTAATCCTTTTATGAAGCGGTTGAAATCCTGTGGTGGAATGATACTTGTGAGGTATCTCTCAGGGTGGCTGTTTGAACCACATTTTCAATTTCCTCTATGGGTTTGTTCTGGAATCTTAATGATGAGAATGTTTTGATAGGCATCTAATGTAATATCCCAGATTTTTCTGGCCAATTACATTCTGAGAATCAGGTTTTTGAATTGTTCTAGGAGTTCAAGGTGACCTATTTATAACACATAAATAATTTCATTTCTATGAAAAGTGTTTCCAGAATGGTGAGACATCCAACGGTATGTGTATAGTGGTTCCAGAATGAGGGGACATCCAATGGTAGGTGACCAGTGCTTCCATAATAGTGAGACATCTGATGGCCAGTGTACAGTGTTTCCAGAATAGAGAGACATTCAAAGGTATGTGTACAATGTTACCAGAATGGTGATACATCCAATGGTTAGTGTAAAATGTTTTCAGAATGGTGAGATATCCAGAAGCATGGTTATAATGTTTCTAGTTCATTGATATATCCAACGGTAGGTGAATACTATTTCCAGAATGGTGAGACATCAAAGGGTAGGATTACAATGTGTTTAGAGTGGTGTGACATCCAACAATAGGTTTATAGTGATTTCATAGTGGTGATACATCCAACAATAAGATTACAATGTTCCCATAATGGTGAGACATCCAACTATAGGTGTAAAATATTTAAAAAATGGTGAGATATCCAACATTAGGTTTTTAATGATTTCTGAATAGTAAGACATCAAACTGTAGGTCAACAGTGATTCCAGCCTCATACAGTTTCACCCCATTGCTGATATTTTTAATAGAAAATTCATTCAAATATTTTTTTAAGGTACATAAAGACGATTATATTTCCATAACTCATATAAAATTGATCATATAGGATAGGGTCATTTAATTAGTCAAAACGTGTTTTCTGGATCAGATCCTCCAACAATTAGCAAATCTAAATCATATCTAAATCGTTGCTCTATTTATATTTTCAAAAGGCTGACATGACTTCTACTATTTTTATTCACTATTTTTTCCTTGGTAAAGGGTGCCTAAATTTATTACTCCCATAGGAGTCATGATATCAAACTAGAATCTTTATATGGTTTCCCCTTGAAGTTTTCGCATTGCATGAACACCCACTATTTTACTCCAACCAAGAAGTGATGATCTGTCTCTGATATAAGGTATGATCTAATGGATATTTCTTGGGTGTTGGCTGATGCATTTGTGTCACGATATCCTTGAGTGGATACAATTGTTGATGGAGAGGTGATCATTATCTATTGCATTGGAATTTTCTCATAAAAAAACTTCAAAAACATTTTGGGTTAAGGGATTCAGAGATTATATATTGTATTTATGTTCATTCATACAATTAGAATGATTTATCCTAAACATCATAATGAAATTGACATAATAAATATTTGATCTAGATTAATGAATTGGTATCAATTACATACAGATTTTATTGCCTCTTGATTTGTTATATAGTGTGAGATATATGCCTTACTTATTTATAATATATTTATTGATTGAAATTTGGTTATGAACATAAAACTAGGATTAATTCTACATTGTTTGGATAAATAAATGAATTGGCATGTTAATGAATATAGTTATCATTGGTGTGATATGATGATAATAAAATGAATGCAGTTATTCATATATAATTGAATCAGTTAATTCAATATAGAATAAAGAATTAGTTTTTTTGTAAAATATAATGTCTTTGTAGGTTCGCCATTTTCTTCTTATTGTAAAGGCCATGTTTCTTGTGATTTGGATCCATGATCACTCGTTTTGAGTGAAGGCTGATAGAGCCCAGTTTCTATGTTTGAATTTTTCCTAGCACTTGTGTTGTGATTTGAGCATGGGATGGTTGAACCCAAAGTGATGTTGTGGTATGTGGGGGTAGTAAGGCCCAAAGTTTGTGGCATTTGGTGATTCCTAGATTGCAAAGATGCATCGGTTTATTCATGTGGTTGTTGTGGAGGAAAATAGAAATGATGGAACATGATGATATCGATATTACTTGTTGATATTCAAGTTGGATTTTTTGAACCTGTTGTTTGTTTAATTGTTTTATTCTCTCCACATATTGAGTTAGACAGTTTTTCTTACCCTCCATCAAAAAAATAAATATACATGTGGGATATTCCACCTGTTTGTTATTCTTATCTCCTCAAGTATGGATGGGTCTGCGCTCCTACTGTAGGCAGCAATGAATCAATAGGTAGTTCATCTACTCAATGTGTGGATCCCCGTATGTTTGGTAGTATATGGTATTTTTCTAGAGTACCTGGAAATGTGGATATATAGAGTGGAAATGTTATTAATAAATAAATAAATTTTTAACAAATGGTGTTGGAGATTGATGGGATGAAATTCTATGGTTGATTCTTTGGGAAGGTGTTGAATCTGTTAGGGTATTCATAGAGGGAATGGAACTTGGATGGAATGATAATTAATTTTAATTTGGAATTCATAATAGATAATAAATTTTTGAATAATAAATTTATAAAAGTGTTCCACTCATAAAAAGTTATAGAGTAATTTAATATAGCTCTTTAAATGTTTGTGCGCTTATAGGAAATCATGTCTCATCAATGGCAGCTGGGAGTCTAAGAGATATTAGGTTCAATTGATTCTAAGATTATGTTTCCCATTGTGTGGATGTGAGCTATATTATATCTAGTATTCATGTGTTTATATACGATACTCCACCCTTTTGGATAGTGTGACTAACACCCTAGGGATTCTGAGCCCGGGTGGTACATGGGGGGGGGGGGGGCAGAACCTGATTGTAATGTTAAAGAGTGGTGTCTAAGATCTCAACGGGGCCCCGTTTTTACAACATTCTTGTGTAATAATAAATATAGGTAACATTGTACCTTTAAATTACATAATAATGTACTAGGGAAGGTTAAAAAAAATATATGAACTATTTCTATCGTATATCATCTTGGGGTCCTTGTGGAATTATTGAAATACATGATTCATTTAGTCCAATGATTAAAATACACACACCCTCTATTGTTTGATGGGTACCATTTCATGAATCTATTATCTGTTCAAATCCTCATAATCTTCTCATTGAGGTTCCCACAAACATTATTGTAATTTTTAGAAATTATTTAACAATTTTTTTCAGTGAGTATATCACCAACTACCGTAAATAGTTAAACACAATGTATAATTTTTTACACATATTATAATGACAAGATTACATAGTATTATATTCTAAAATTCATCCCTATAGAATGATATGAAAGATGATTCATCCTCCAAACACCCTGAAATCAATTTCTTCCAGAGTCCTTGAACACATCAACCATCCATTAGTATATGAATATATATATATATATATATATTTAACATTAACATTACTCTTTGAAAAATTGTTATGATATTCATCCGTATCAAGATGAAAATTAAATATTTTTCTAGATACATATATTGGTCAACATAATTATTCACTTATTGAAAACAATGAGGCTCTATAATATATAACCCCTGACTAATCCTGAGTAGGAACACATGAAATTAGTGTCACACTATCTTCAATTGAAAAAAATAAATTACTAAAAATAATTCCATATGGGTCTTTTCTTCCTATAAAATAAACTCTTCTTTATGTGACATGACTAACGATAATTCTAAAAAAACAAGACATTATATAGAACATATCCTCATGATCTTCCCTTAGGAAATCTTCCATGGATGATTCTAATACTTCTTATGAGGTTAGGTACATCTACATCCCATAATGAATAAATCACTTGCTCATGTTTGACTCTGTTTTCTTTTTATAATTCACACTGATAATTTAGTTCCAAAAATTAGTGAACACGGATTAATTCATTCCATTATAAATAACCACATGAGTATTTAGTCCTTACAATGAATATGGTAGAATTGATACAAATAAAATTTCACATATAAATTCTTTAAATATTTCCATTAATGACTCAATCTATATCTAAAATATGGAGAAATCAGAAAATAAATCAGATGCAGATCTTCCTATCTATGTACTCTTATTTAACACCATCTATGTAATTCCATGAACTATCAATATAGAATCTGATGAAAAAAAATACAATAAATATTATCATTTATAGAAAAAATAAATTCATATATATTAATCTCCCATGATTAATCTTCAAAATTAAATTATTCATTTTCATTCATTCTTAGTATATTTTAGTTCTAGAGGTTTAGAGAATTTAGTGAAAATAAAAACCAATAATTCTATTATTATTTCTACTCTAGTAAAAAAAATTATACATAAACATAAATTTAGGACACAATAAATCATCTACACATACTAAAAAATATCTAAAAAATTTATCTTATTACTTATATCTTGGGTAATGATTTTATTTTTAACCAAGGGAATAAAAAAATAAATGTGGTGAACTCGTGTAATAATTAACTGATGTTATCAAAATATATTCTTGGTATTTTCAATTTGTCAAGAATAAATGATGTTATCAATTCCATAGTTAACTTAAAAAATTTAAATTCTATTTTCATTTATATGAATGAAAAAAGGGATGTCATAAATAATAATCCTAGATTGATGGAATGCATAATGCTTGACATAATTTATTTTAACAATTCTTATAGAAAGAAACTATTCTATTATGGGAAGATATATGAACCCAAAACTTCCATTTTTTTCTATCATTATACGTGATGATGCATCAAGGGGATATATAATAATGGGAAACATATGTCACTTTTATAGTTAAAATCATTCTCAGTATGAGTTAATAATACATTACAAATTATTACCTAATGATCCTTATACTGAATAATAACATGTCATTATGTATAATGAAATATATGAAAAGTAAATACATAATCAAAATATCTGTGTATTCAATATTTATCATGAATAATTATACATTTCCCCATGTCAATAAAATGGATATAATTATTTTAAATGACAATGAAAATGAATAATTTTTGTAAGGGAATACGTATTAAACATTCCAATAATAATATATATTGGAATAAAAATACATAGAACAACAATATTTTTCATTATTCGATTAAATTAAATCATATTTTATAATCACAATGTAAAGAAAAAGTCATTTATAAATGAAATTAATCTTCTAAATGATTAAATTATTTATTTGGTAGTATTGATATAAAAACACATGAAATACTTTCCCTATTTATGATAGATATAGTATAATGGATTTAGAATATAATTAAAAAACATAACCTAAGATAATTTAGTTATCTTAGAATAAAAATTATTATTTTCATATTATGTGTTTTGATATTTTCCAATGGATACAGACATAAGATATCGATGAATTCGACATGTTTGATCAAACCCTATAAATCCGAATTATTATTTATTACAAGGTATAAATAATAACTGGTATTTTCCATTGACCTTGTGAATGTAAAAATTTAATATCTACATCACACGACAATTAATTACAAGATATTTTTTGGCCCATTAATATCATAGACCAAACCATATATATTGAACCAACAAATGAAATTCTCACCAAGCACACCTTACTACTAGGGAATTTTATCATCTAATAAATTTAAATGTATATGGTCCCTAAGATTATTAATAATTATATTTATGTTTTTAAAATAAACAATGATTATATTTATTAATATTTATTATTAATTTTTCAATGAATAAATAATTTTTTGATAATAAATATATTTTTATATGATAAAACCAAATGTAAGATTGGGAAATATATATCTTCAATGAAGATAATATTTATAATCATGTAATGAAATTTTTATATAAATTATATTCTTATATAATACTATTATATAATATTTATTAAATCTAAATTATAAAGTAATTATATGAATTCATATGTAATTTTTATAAGGGAATGAATACTGTTACTATCAAAAATGTACTAGTATTTTCAATTAAAATGTATATTTTATATAATATATTAAATTTTAATATTTAGATAATTAGATTTGAAAAAATATATATTATTTCTCAAATCATCACAATGAAAATATATAATTAATTCTTTTAATATTTAAAAAAACTGAATTTTTGTGTCAAAATTAAATACTTTATAAACATAAGGCATATATTATGACATTATAATTACCCAAATGAAAGGTAATATATGCCCTAGAAGGAATAAATGACTAAAAAATTTATTTCACTATTATCAAATTGTGTTTTGATGTAGATTTTTAATTTTTTATCGACATAATGAAATATCCCAAATCTATAATATATTTTTGGTTTTGTTTGAAAATTATTTACTAATGTGGCCCATGTACACATTACCAACGATATTATTTTAAAGATTCTAGTTATTAGAATTAAAAAATATTGAATACCACTCCAATTTGGGATAAAATCAAGGAAAAAATCTATGGTAAGGTCTTGGGTTTGGAATACATTGTTATGTAGAGTCTAAAACATATGTTTGTAAATTAATAATGTATTTTACAATATTTTTATTTATAAATCCACAACCTCAAATTACACATCACTAAAAACTAACGAATAAGAAATATTATCTTTCCATTCCTTTATAGAGATCTACCTAGGTTCCTCCATTCTCTAGATAATCTCTTCTAATGATTTATGATGCACCTAATATATGTATGTGATCCTATCATTAGCTTTTTTATTCATGTTCCTTCTTTATATTATCACATTTTATTTAAATTTATTCATGTTGGTAGATGTTTTTTGAACATCATTCATAATTTTAATATGATTTAAATGTGATTATATACCCCCATTAAATATCAATAATCTCATCAATTTATCTTTATGTACCGATGTTATGCTACAGAAATTATCATGTGAATGTTCATACAATACAATTGTGTTGTATATATCCATCCCAATTTCTAATAATGGACATTCACCTATATATACCGGTAAATATTTTATTTCAAAATTCTAATTATCTAACCCACACTATTTAATTGTAGGAATATACAATTTGAAATATGATCTTATGTGGAATGATCTATGTGGCACACATATGCATGTACATGATATGATTACAACTCAAGAGTTTGAAATTATATATCTGAATAACTAATTGGCTTTCATATTTATGTCATTATATTCCAAGTATGGTTAAATTGAGGTTATCATAATAACACTATGTTATGATGCCTTGGTGGATTTCATTGACTATGATTATTATGTCATGTTTTATATTATTCCTATATTCCAATATTTTATTTTTTATTATCATCATGTGTCATATCTGATGCTAATTTTTATAATTCCCCTATATCTTCTATAACCATTACAATAATATTTACTCACATGTAAAAAATTCCTCATGTTATTGATTTATTATTCCCTCATAGTTATTTTTATATCACCCATTTTCTATGTACAACACCATGTTATCACTTACAGTATTATATGATGGAAGTATTTTAAGACCATGTTATAGAGTTTTAAATAATTTTTTCTTACCCATTGTTAAATATTTTATTCTACATTGATTAATTTCTATATACACGTAGCCTCTTGATCTAGTGGGGAGTATTATGTGTAACATTATGTATTAAATTATCAAATAATGATTATAATGGATATGTTTTCTCATAGATAGTATGAGTGTAATGTATAGCTTTTTTGGAGATTATGGTATGAATTATCTATCAAAAGCAATAAGGAAAACAATAATCAAAGGAAAAAACAAAATTGATGTTAAATTATAGATTAATTGATTTTAAAAAAATACTTCCCATTCTGGATACTAAAATTTGATGTTTCTCAAAAACAAATATACTTATTTTTAATAACCAAAAAAAATGTGGATTGATTAGGACTCGACCATCACATGGTTAATGAAAATGGGCCTCACTACATACATGGTTTTATAGTCCCAGATATATGATTGGTAAATTTATATGATCATTATTAACAATTATGAAAGGAAAAAAATTCCTCTAATACACTATTTTGTGAAATAGATAATGAATAACATATATTTAATCCTTGAGATTAATTGGTTAATGAAAATATGTCAAATATGTGTTATCCCATCAATTTTTATAGTTTTCCTTCTATGTATTAATAGTTTATAATTGTGTATCTGTAATGTCCCCTTTATATATTTAAATTATTTGAAATAGAATGCATCAATTCAACAACCCATGTGATGGGTGATTCAATTATTTCCAAAATGTGATTTCTATCATTATGAGGGCTTAAGGTAAATTTCTTGTGATTAGGATAAACTAGTGATGACACTTTATGATAAAAACTAGATCATAGTTGAGCGTCCAAACCAATAAAAGTATATGAGTATGAACGATCATGTAATTTCATATTATAATAGGGATAGTTATCAAATTGGGAAATTTTTTACATTTGAAAAATGTGGAAATATAATCCATGGTAAATTTCAAAACTAAACTTGGAGATGTTTTTTTGTTGAAAAATAGGGCATAATATAGATCAATATCAGTGAATAATGGTGAATTATGATAAAATTATTGAGGAAAATAATGTTTCTTCTTAGGTACCATTACCTAATATAATCCATATATATAACTATCAAAGGAATTATATATAATAATATTGTATTATAAGGTAATAAAGGATGATTATCACCCCCATTATCCAATTACAATAGATAAAGGAATGCTATATAATGAGATAGCTAGAGATGATTGATGTACACATAACATACACATATATGTTTTGTTTTTTCCCTGTATATCAAATCATTATACACTAGTATATTAGGAATGTTTTCTAATAACTTCATTTCACCACCCAAAATAATTTAATATCATCATGAAAAACATCTATGTGAATTTTTTCTGAAGTTGATGTCTTTGGGGAAGTACTTCATTATATTCATGTCATTATACCTTTACTGGAATTCAATTTTATATTAGTTATATACTATATTTACTTTGTTTGATACAAAATATATTGGTTTGAGAATGAAATCACACTTCATTAAAAAAAATCACACTCTGTTTATATGGATCTATAATGAGGATGATACATATCCATTGTGTGACACCTGGATATTATTGAATCACGAGTAGTAATTTCTAATTTAAATTTTTGAAAATGTGGAAATGATCATCCGTGATGAAATTATAATTTAGATTGAATATGTTCCCTAATAAATTTGTTGGACTTCCACATAAAATTGATGTCGAGTTCTCAATCAAACTTATACAGGGAAGAATAATATTCTTATATAATAATTCCACCAGAAAAGGGACATATACATATCCACCAAAATCATAAGATATTAAATGATTTACATTTACATTATCTATCATGTAAATTAATAGTTTCCATATATTAGATGTTTATTATAGTCTATTGATGATAAAAATATCATTGTTTTCATCCCCACTAATCATGATTACAATGAATGTAGTCTAGTTTTTCTGGACTACTGAATGGAAATAAAGTATTTAATTATTGAATAATTAGCTATCCATTACACATTATATTACATTACCAACTATTAGGGATGTATTTTTTATCAACATTGAACCTTCCAAAACATTTTTTTATACTCATGAACATTTTTAAATTGAAAGACTATATCTCCCCCTAATTAAAGATCCATTAAAATAACCACCTAATTCTAATCAAACATTTTCTACTCTGATATTCAGATTTTATATTTGGAACAAATATATCTACAACCAAAAATGAGATATTTATATCAATATTTGATGCCTTTTTTATAGATCTCACAATAGTATCTTAATATACCCCAATGAAGGTGGTTAAATTTTATTAAGGATTATGATAGTATATTAAATTTCCATATAGGGAAAGAATATAGAATGGATTAGATAAATCTATCTATGATGATAATTAAAAGGGATCCAATAATCTAATACATGTTAAGGATGTATATGGGAATAATAATCAACAAACATCTCAATCATATATTTTTGAGGGATCAAATAGACATAGAATGATGATATGGTGCTATAAAAAATATAGTTAATATTATAAAATTATACTTTAAAAAGGATAGAGTTATATTGTTTGGATAAAATAAATGATTTCTATAGAAACAAATTTGAATGGCCGAATTTCCAGATTAAATTTATACCTCATCCTTCACTATTAATCTTAGAATCTGAAAGATGTTTTAATATTTGATGATAAACAATTGTTTGGATAACCTAATGAGGGATTTTAAAGAACATGTATCTCAACATGTGGAATGCCAACATAGCATTTTGGAACAATAAAATTCCATGTGAATGATGGAAAAATTTCATGTAATAGTATAGAATAAGGAAAATGTAACCACATATTTCATTATAGGACTCCCTATTATATCTAAATGGAATAACACCATATGTTTTATAGTTGATCATCTTTCAATGTTGTCAAATTTCATTTATATCATGTGTGATTTCTCTCTTGACCAAATATCCCTGATATATATAAGGTAAGGGGTATGAATACGTGGATTTATAGACTATGTATTATCTAAGAATGATCTATGGCTTACCTTGAGGTTTTGGAAAATAATTCAGTAATCATTGTATATTGAATCGAGTTTTATAATTACATATCACCATTAAATAATTTGTAATACTAAATGATTCTTTCAATGTCTAGAGGATATTATTTGATCTTATTTAATGTATTTCTATGTTTTTTGTGGTCAAATACCTCCCATATTTTTGTTATCGTATAAAAACAGTATCCATTATTGAATTCAAAAGTAACATTATGTGATTCGGTATGCAAAAAGGAGTCAGACATCAACATATTGGGATTAACATATAGAGAAGAAGAAGATGAGAAATGATGTTTTCCACATGATGATAAAGAATCGAAAAACTATTCAGTTTCATATGGAATATATACATAATTAATATAAAATCTATTCATATTGTCTGGTGAAACCTTATGTTTGATGTTAGAGAAAAATTGTTTATTTATATATCATCGTGGAATATATTTTAATGAACTAACCTTGAAACCCAGTTGTAGAAATACCCAATCCATTCCATACATTCCCCTAATGATTTTCCCAATACCATTAGGTTGGCGACTAAAAAATGGAATCTGAAAATAATATAATGAAAATGATTTATTCCACAAATTAATGGAAGATGAAATATACAAGTTTGTATGTTAACACTCTTCATAGAGAATGTACAATATTCAAAATATGAAAAAATACCCAAATAGTACAACATCACGAGAAAAAATAATTGACAAGATAAATCTCAATGAAAAACAATGTAATGGGATGAACACATATCCAATGGTCTCCCCTATCACTCATTGTCACATGAATCAAGTACACTCACCCCCAAAAAGAGGCACATAATCTTTACTTGATCAAGTTGTAAAATAATATAGAAATGCTTAAAAGAAATAGCTGGGTTTGTGAATAATATCCTAGAATGATACCTCCCAATATTTAAAAATAAATTTCATATCAAGAAACCATATATGATTTCACTTTATATAGATCATTTAATGTAAATCCATTTACAATTTTATTAAAACATTTTTTCATCTCAAAAGATATAAAATATATCAAAATAGTATTAAATTAAAAAATTTATGTAATAGATTTATATAATAATGTTATCATGGATAAAGAACATATATTATCAAGGTAATAAATAATAAAATCCTTATAAACAAAGTACCATGATTAAAAGAAACTTTTTATGTAACAAATTTATATAATAAATTTAACATGGATAACAAAATTATATTATCAAGGTAATGAATAAAAAAATACTTATAAAAAAGGTATCATTTTTAACTTCCCAATGGTAGATAAGTTAAGGTCTATAGGATCCCCACACTACTCATTAGGGATCGCAGATCAAAATATATGTATGAAAATTCAATTTTTACACCAATATGGTTCCCATGATGGGAAATCAATCTGCACCTCATTATGGGACCCTTCAATGGATAAAATGTCTAACAAGGTTTAGTTAGAAATTTCAAAATATATACCATTCTATGGAGTTAGATTTTTAGTATTTTTATTCTAGTCACCCACCAAATACCCAGGATCCCATGCGTTTCAGTCACGAAATTTATAACCATTTAAAAATAATTCATTTCAAATTATTTCATCATTCCCAATTGTTACACAATATTATTTTATGGTACGAATATTATAAATTTTATCAATTTTGATAGATTTTTTTTCACACAACATCGATATTAAAACCATAATATACCATCAAATACGAATTTTTAAATAACGATGTGACAATTAAGATTAGTAATATTAAAAATAGAATAATAACTTTAAATATGAAATTATAAATAAAATATATCTATGTTTTAATAAAATAAAATTTATTTATAACATGGAAGAAGTAAATAAATGTATCAAATTTATAAATTAAGTGTCGCAATTTTTTTGAAAAGAAGTTTTTATTTACTATTTTATAATTAATATAAAGATATAAAATAATTTTATTTTAATATTATAAATTCACAAATTAATATATTTTTTCTTATGATTAGAATTTTATTTTTTTTAGACCTCAATGTATTTAGAAAAATTATAACTATAATAATATTTAAATTGATATTTTTTGAGTAAGTGATGATTTATTTTATTAATTAATTTCTTTATAATGGAAAATTATTTTCACACAACATAGTTCAATTAATATTTTTACATGTTGAAATATGTTTATGGTGAATTTTGTAGGATTTTCTAACATTGTTAAATTTTTAGTTAATAGTGAAATATAATTATTTATGGCATTAAAAATACATGAATTATTAGGTCATAGATGATGTATGGATAATTTAATCCAATAATATCAAACTCTCATTATTTATATTAATATATTTATTGATACGGTTATAATTAATGAAATTATTGAGCTAAAATAAAAAACTAATGAATAATATAATTATAAAATACCCTTCTCAGCCACTATAAATTACACCCTCACCACCCCTTCTCCTCACACTTCCCAAAACAATAATCTTGCTTATTTTATGGTCATATCTTCTAGAAACGTCTATCAGACGTTATTTCATTTCTGTTATCACAAAAATACATTTTCAATGTTCATTAAGTTGATTATCAAGGAGAATAATTCAAGAGGTAAAATCCCCTTTCGTTCTTTTAATTTTCCTTTAATTATATTTATTTTCTTATCCTTCCCTAAACTCCATTGTTCAAAGTGAATGTTAAATCGTTTATATTTTATATATTTTAATTTTATTTTTTAAGCGGTATATCAATCTCTAGTTCTCATATCATTAAATTATTATTCTAAAAAAATAAAAACATCATCTATGAGGTGCTAATTTACAAGATTCATTGATGAAATGTTTTGGTTTTTAAATATATCTTTCAAATATGGTCATACAAATTTTATTATTATTACAAAATGATTTAATATATATTATAAAACTTATATATTGTTCTTTAACCATTATTGATAAATAATACTAATTAATAAGAAAAAATAATTTTGTGATGATAGAAAATAATGCCAATATAATCCATATAGTTATCATTAACACTTTATATAAAGAAACATCATAATAGTTGATTTTACATTATAAAATAACATTAAATATTTTTCAAAATTGGTAATGACTTATATATATACATTTTTTTGTAACTATACACATTTTACATGATCTTTCATATATGTATACAAGTGAAAAAATAATGAAATCCAAGAAATGAACACCCCCCGAATAATGAAATTGAACATTATTACTCATAAAAAAGGAAAAAAATGTACTGAGTAAAATTATAATAAATAAATTTAGATTTTTATACATTATGAATTAAATTATTAATTAATCTAATTTCATTTAATTTTACACTTAGTACAAGGTAAGATAACTTTCGTACATAAGTAAAGGGATCTCTCTAAACGTAAATTTTTCATTCGTGTTATATTTTATCTCCACATAACCCAATTTTATTCTTCTATATTTGTATATAATCCCTATAAATTCTATGTATATGTTCCATATTCATGTAACAAAATCATTTAATATTTTCTGTATGGGGAAAAAAATTTATAAGGTATCATTTTTCAATTCCCCCAGATAAGCATGACTAATTAAAGGGTACACCAAAATTTCATACTCATGTTCTAGTACACATCATGTTTTTTAATAAACCACAAATATTTTTATAAAATAAATATTTTTTCATGGAAATATATATTAGATTGTTTTTTTTATTTAAAAAATTATAATTTGACCTCTTTAACGACTCTTAAATTTTTTGTTAAATCGAATTTAAGCATCACGTTTATTAAGTTTATTAAAAAAATGTTTTTACATGTTTCCACATCAACTGGGCATCAATTATTTAAAAAATATTATTCATTATCCTCTTTTTTGGGATATACATGTTTAAATTATGATTTTATGTAAAATATGAATGATTTTCCAAAAAATCACTTCATTTAAATGTTAAATGGGTATCTTCTCAATAAAATTCATGAATAATTTTATTAGAGTATCTTAATATATTTAAACCACCTATTTTGAATATTATTTTTAATTGGGAATAATATCTTTTGATACCATCTAATTTTATTAAGTGTTTTATGCTCAGTTTGATTGTGGATGTTATTTATTGATACCATTCACCAAATTAATCTTAATTCATATTGATTATGCTTACTAATTGTGGAATGTTATTTAATTTTCATATGTAGATTATTATTATGTTTAAAATCATTCATTTGAGGAATTATTACGACATAGTTAGTTATTGGAAGGTCACTCAATATCCAATATATTCATCGTTAGGTCATATACAATAAATTAGATTTGGACTTGGCCAAAGCCTTGTCCATTAATTTTAATATGTCTTATCTGATGCGTTGAAGAATGTTTCAGATGTCCAGAATTATGAAATCCAGAATTATGAAATTATTAATTGATAATTAATGGGATTATACAACTAGTATAATATACATGATTATATTTAATTATCATGTTATAATTTATGTGGAGTTATATATTTATTTTTTATTCCATCGATATTTCTATCATGTTTAATTATTAATAGAATGTCATTTTTCACCTTTCCTTATTGATTATATTTGATTATGATACCTTCCTATGTATTTCATATCATTACAGATCATCATAGATTACCCTTTTATTATGTTTTGTTTCTCCTTAGGATGTTTATATCTATATTATTATTGACTTGGAGGGATAATGTATGTGTGTAAGGGTGTTTACAATAGAGTGGATATGTTTTATTTTATTTCTTGTTGTAACATAACAGTTTTTATTTTATCTAGTTTTAAAAATCTATAAAACTATTTGTTCCTTTGGTATGTGAATTCTTTTTTATAGTAATAATATAATCATGTAAGTCACTAGCTACGGGCAACTGGGGCCAACGAATTTAATGATGGATTCACAGAAATTCTAGAAGAAATATATGTATCTATATTTAGAAAAAAAATTCTAGGAAACATGAACTAAATATATATATTGAGTATAATCATGTAAGGACATCCTATAATTTTTTAAGGTAGATATTATGATGGTATTCCTAGTAATACATCTATGTATGGATACTATCAGTGGATGTAATTCGTGTAGGGATGTTCCTCGAGGAAGAAATTTCAAATAGGTGATTCGTACCATACATGGCATATCTGGGTACATGGAAATGAGCCTTACTACACACCTAGTTTAAAACAACCATGGGATATACTTAGGACAATTCACATGTTCATTACAAAAATTCTGAGGAATTATGTGTAACAATTCCCCCAAGTAAACTATGGTTAGGATAATGAGATTAACAATGCAATAATTAAAATATTATATTAAGTGTTTTTCTAGTATGAAATTATGAATTACGATTCAAAACCAAATTTAATGTATTCCATTGTGTAAAAATGGGCCCTAATAGAAGGAATGGAAACCATAACAATGCATGTATTCCATGTATGTATTTCACTCATATTCAATATATTGATGTTGGAGTGAGACCTATAAATTGTGATGAGAAACATATAAGTATTCTAATACATTAATATCTGGTTAATAATAATAACCATAGTCACATGGAGTAGCCTGATCTCTAATGGTGTGAAACAATGATAGACCTATTCGTTCGATAACAACCAAATTATTGAATGGTACAACAAATCCATTTGTAATAGAGTAGTGTATAACTCATTACAGAAGATATTTCTCACATTGGGAAGTAATAAAAGTGATAATATTATCATGTAAGTGTATCATCTGTTGATAGATTTAGATCAAAAGTGGTAATTAATTCAAACCAAAAAGGAGGTGGAATAAATTTAAAATATGTAATGTGAGGATTTGAAGTAAATTTTCTATGAAAAATATTTCCACTACAGTCTATGTGATGATATGGAGAGACAATTCTTGAGTGGACGAAAATTATAGGATGAAAACGTTTCCGTGTATGAATCCAACTTTACAATATTAGAAATAAATTTTATGTATTACATAGTAAATTCTATTCGAAATATTGTCCAATTATTTGATGGGTTAAAATATTTACATTGAAGGTCACTAGTTTCCCAAACATTCTCATCATAAGAAGATATAATCTCATATACTATCAATTCAAATAATGAACTCTATAATTATTATAACATTAAGGGAGGAAAAGAGAAGAAGATTAAAGTAGAGAAAATAATTGATTAAAGGAACAATAAATAAGGGAATATTATGAAGTGCGATATATTTGGAAGGAAACAACTCAATTCCATATTAAAAAGAAAATGATCATGCTATAAATGTGGTGAGAAATGCCATAAATATCATAATTGTAAGGGAGTGAATGGAGAATCAAATTCTCAATGCTAGATATCTAGTGAGATGGGAACCTTTTCACGTTATTTCCCTAAGAATAATGAAAATATTCCTCAGGAAAAACCATGGGATCAAGGAAAAGAAGATGAAATTAAAAAAGCATAGGTTGATGTTCAATATGATAATGTGGATGGTCATTTAATCATTTAGTTATATTTAGCTAAATATTTATTTGATTATGTGGAAACTCACTTCATTATATCTTCATGGTTATCTTAAAAAATTAGATAATTCCATGTCAACTAAACAATATTGTTGGGAGTAAATAATCATAGAGAAAACCATATTGCAATAATTATGTGTCGATAAGTTATTATTAGGACACGTAAACATGATCTAAATGTGGATTTTATCATCATACCAATGATATATTTGGATGTAATCCTTGTTATGGAATAGATTTAAAATTAAAATGGGAAAATTAATTGTAAATAGAAGGAAATTATGATTTGAATGACGATATGGAATATATAATCTTTATAGGTAAGACTTCATAATCTAGGTCATGATTGGATTCTCCCCTTGTATCTCTTGTAAATGAAATTATTGGGTGACAATAGAAAACATCACCTATGTATGAGGAATGATATTTTGAAATTGAGGACGTCCATATTTTATAAGAATACATTGATATATTTCTATACGATTAATGTGGACATCCTCTAGAGTGGGAAGTTGAGTTTTCTGTTGATTTAATCCCTGATACATGGCCAATATCAAAGAATTAATATTTAATGGACACATTTAAATTATTTTATAAGATGAAATATCTAAAGGAGTTAAGTAATAATGGATTTATTCACCCTATTTTTTCTCTATGGGGACCCAAGTTATATTTGTCATGATGAAAGATGGATCCATGATGCTATGCATCAACTATAGGGAATAAATGATAATACAATTAAGAAAAAGTGTAATCTTCCTATCATTGATCATTTATTTGATCATATTCATATATATAAGCATTGTTCTAATATTTATCTTCAATCTGGATGTTATCAATTTCGTGTGGTGATTGAATATATTATTAAGACATCATTTTGGAAAAGATATGGACGTTATGTGTTCAGTGTAATTCCATTTGAACATACTAATTTGGTCTATATGTTTTTGGATATAAGTATCAAATTGTTCAAGAAATATCATGAAATTGTTTTTTTGGTATTAATTATTTATATCATGATATGTTCTAAAATATTTGAATTACATGACAACTAGTTTTGGATTTTCTATAGACTCTTATTATAAAAGTGTTATATATGAATATTTTCAAGATTGTATTGTGTATTTTAAAAGTTTCTTTTCATGGAAATATTCTCTATATAGATTGTACCCCAGTTTATCCTATGAAGAAAAAGGTATTTCATGAATGTCCTACAAAAATTAACATGATCATGGTGTATAATTTTATTGGATTACCAGGTTATTATCATCATTTCATTCAAAATATTTCCCAATTATCTAACCCATTAACCAAGAATACCTGTTAAGGTGTTTATCTTATTTGGAAAAAGTAATGTGATGAATGATTAGATGAATTAAAGAGGATATTTATGACTTCTTCTATCTTAACTATGTAATATTAGAATGGTTTATTAGACATTTATAGTGGTGCATCAAAGAACAGACTTGGTTGTGTCCTTATACAGAGTGATAGAGTTATTTCCAATGAATAAAGGTAGTTAAAAAATCTTTAATAGAACTATCCAACTCAATGTTTTTTTCTATTTGTTTTCTATAAAATACATTTTCAATGACCCTTATATATAATTTTCATGGTGAAGAATTCAAGAGGTAATATGTACTTTCATTTTTTGTATTTCTTTCTATTATTTTTTGTTTCTTATCCTTATATCACCTACACTATAAAAACGTACATGATAAATCAATTATAATTTATATAATGTAATGTTATTATGTTATTTTTATATCAATCGTCAATTCTCCTCTCATAAAATTTTGATTGAAAATTTAAAACATCATTAGTGAGGTGTCGATTTACCACCTTCATGGATAATGAGTTATAATTTTTAAATTAAACCATCATGGTTGGTCATAAAACAAAATTTTTGGTTAAAATATACAAAAATATAGGAAATTAAACTTATTTAATGTCATAAAACTATTATCAATACATAATATTAATTCCTAATACAAAATAAGTTTGCGATAATTGATAAAATTTCCAAAATAATCTAATTAGGTATCATTAATTCCTTATCAATTGAATCATCATCATATCTTGAAATAAATTTATATAAAAAATAATTTAATTATTAATTGTTCATTAATAATTTAAATTTATATTATGAATAACTATTATCATTTTACATGATATTTCATACATGTATACAAATGAAAACATCCTCAAAACCAATAAATACACTCCCACAATTGATGAAATTGAATCTTTTAATTTTTAATAATGTCTATAAATGATCTTGGAAAAATTATAAAAAATAAAATACACCATTATGATTTTATAAATTATGATATTAATGAATCTAATTTTATTATCTTGGAAATTATGTACATGTTCATAACACTTTCACACATAAGGTAAGAGATTTTCCACGTACCTCCATTTTTCGTTCGAGTTATATTTTCTCAAGCATTATCCCAATTTTAATTCTTATTTATTTTAAATATACTCAATTTACATTCATTTTATATGTTCTAAAATCATATATCTATATCATTTAATCATTTTTTATTGGAAAATATATGTTTTATGAGGATCCATTTTTAATTACCCTTGATATGTTAGCTTTTTTAAAGGGTACTCTCTAATTTATCTCCCATGTTATTATACACTCAGATATCTATTATAGACACCAATATATTAATAAAATAAATATTTCTTTCATGTTAATGTATATTTTATCTATTCTAGTATGATGAAAATAATTAAACAATTTTCTTTTTTAAATACTATTTTATATATTCCCTTAAACTGCATTGAAAAAGCCCATTTCTAAAATTTGATAAAAACTATATTTACATGTTGTCACAATAGATTGAAATCATTTATACCTAAAAAATAATTTCATTACACTACTATTTAGGGATATAGATGTTTATAATCTAATTTAATGACTAATAAAAACTAATTTCCAAAACAATTCATTATTCCAATGTAAAAAAAGATATTCATCATAACAATTCCTTGATTATTTCATTAGTGTATATTCATCTATTTCAACACCCTCTTCAAAATATTTATCATAATTTAAATTTAACTTGTATGATATCATATAACATATTTTATGAAATTTTTTATGATCAGTGTAATGCCTGATGCTTCCACAATAAAATTTTCTTTGATTAATACAATAGCTTGCGTTGTACGCAGCTCCGTGTTCTAGCACACCATCACCAAAAAAACTAGTATTATAAAAAGAAATTATGAATAGTAATACCCAATTATTGAAATTTTATAAATTTTTTTTTTAAAAAAATTGACTTCATTTATGTATTCGTAAAATAAAAATTAGCTTATGTTGAATTTTTTCTATTTTTCTAAAAAAATTCAATTTTGGATGAATAGTGAAAACACTGTGTTATTGTGTAACACCAAATTTTTATTTAATTAATTATTTTTAATGTTAAAATATTTAAAAGTAAAAATATTCAAATAATACGTATATTAATCTAATGAAATTCATTAGAGTCATTTAATATTATTAATAGATATATAACATTTTATAAAACTTTTTAATGTCTTTTAACCACCTTCTAGGCACATTTGCAAATTTGCATAAAACAGAATTTTACCAATTTATTGAATTTATTTTCAAAAAATCAATAGACACATTTGTTATCAGTAAAAAAAATGTTGTTCAATAGAATAAAAATAATATTTGTTGAATAATAACATTTGAATTTTATTTATCCCTGTTAAAAGTAAATAAGGTAATTAAAGGTAAAAATAATATTATAATAACAAATAATTCCCCCAAAACATGTCCCAATTCTATTGGATAAGTTTTTCTCATCCAAATTAATCCTTTGGACAAAAAAATGATCCTTTCTGATACATATGTATTAGATTAGGGCATTTATTATATTTTATTTAAAGAATTGTTAAGCGTGTTAAATTCAAATTTTAATAACTAATCCATTTTTAATATATGGTTATGTATAAGATAAATTAGACTATAAATATTAATTATAATGAAAAAATTATTTCCTATATAATAGTATTTTATTAATAATTTCTAAAGACTAAATAATTAAATTTATTTATGGCACAATGATGATGTTGTAATTATCTTATTAATGAAAGATTAAATTAAATGATATTATAAATATTAAATTAAATGTAAATATTAAAATTTGATTCCATACACGAATTATTTAGCTAAATATTACATGTTAAGGTTTATAAAATGTATTTTTATAAGGAATCAAGTTGTTATGACTTTAACAAAAACAGAATAATAAATAGTGTCAAAATTGACATTAATGAGTTTTTTAAAAAAAATACTACTTATTAAATCATACAATATTACTAAATATATAAGATTCAGACAAATTACATTGATAATATTACATATTTAATTAATTAACCACTTTAGGTTCTCTTGGAATTTTATTATATCTATATTAACCATTTAGTATAAAAATACAAGAAGACATGGTAAAAGTTAAAATATTTAAATAAGGGTTAAATATAAAAGATACTTTTAAAATGGTGAACTAAACATGTCTAAAACATATTTTTTGATAGGATTTAATTCCATCCCCAACATATACTAGAAATAAATGCATTTAGTGAAATTAGAAACTAAAAATAATTTTATAATAAATTAATCTTTCAAACTTCATTAAAGTTCCCCTAACCTCTCTTATAAAATGGTACATACCCTTTTCTAAAATTCACATCTCCAATGCCATTTGTCTCATCCAAAACCTACTCAAATATCCTCCAAACTACCCTCACATCGTCCTATAGGCATTACTTTGATCATTAATCCAACCTATGGTTCCCTTTTGTTCAAATCAAAAGGAAGAACCCGAAGAAAAGGTAATTATTTTATCACCTCTTTCAATGTTCTTTTCTTCTTCTACATCATATTTAATTGTTGTTTACATAAAATAATAATAACTAAAATAAATTATACATTCTGATATTTTATTATAAACATGATACAACCATATTCATTATTCTATCCATCTAATGAATGAAAAAGTCACCATTCGTGCATACATACAACTTATCATCCCCACGTCGTGGTGTAGTTTTTTATTCAACACATAATTATTTTTATGGGGATAATAATGAGTATAATTTAGGTATAAAATTAAAATAACTTGTTAATTAATCTATATATATAATATACCATCCAATTACATATGATTTCGCCATCAATAGAATGACATTTTTGCTCGTTCATACATATGGCTTACTGTCTCCATGACGCGATAAGATTTCATTCCTCATCGTAACCACTAAAGAATAATTTACATTTGATGATAAAAAAATAATTTTTAAGAACATAATATCATTATCGAAATTAATCAATTACCTCATATACATAAATAACATTACTTATGTAAAAAAAATATAATGGAAAACAAATCAGTTAACACCCGAAACTATGAGACTTCTGAAATATTATCAATAAAGAAATATTATATGATTATATATGATATCTTATTTATTTATGTGGTTATTTAATAATTTAATAACAATTCATTAACAATTATACAGGAGTTCAACATACCCTCTACTAATGAAAATTACAATGTAGGGGTTAATTTAAGAATTCAACAATTATCCGATGTTGTTTATAAGTAAGTATCTACTAGGAATTCATTATCCTCGCAATCCATGTTTCATAAAAATGGGTTTATATTTTTTTTGTATTTCCTAGACTATGGGTTAATTTAATTTATACCCTTGTATGAATATTTATAATTTTTTTGAAAGGAATTATTCTGTTATTTTCCAAACAATGTACTATATGTCCTTTTCGAAAAATTAAGGACAGAATGTTTTTATCTTATACTGTGGGTGCAGCTTGTTTCTTCCGTTATAAAAACATAGATGTTTTCCATATAAGATCATAAGAATATTTTCCAAATAAATGTATATTTAAATTATGTGACTTATAAGTGATTTAAAATTAGAATGATATATTTCTCATAAATAGGTAATGGATTAATTTAATCTATGTCAACATCTATTATTGGATTTTTTGTTTAATTGACTTTAATTTATTAGGATATAATATTATTTTTTATATTGATATTTTATGATATGATTGACTGTTGAAGTCCTATTTTTATTTCATTGATGGTATATAGTAAAATTATTATCATTTTGTATGCTAGTTTAATATGAATGTTTATGTTATGTTTCACATTTTTCATATGTGGAATTCATTGGACATTGTATGCGATAGGAGGGTCCCACTATAGCCCTTCAATGCATCGGTTGGTATCAGGAGAAAGAATAGTGTCTTGGAACATGGCCCTGAATGTATATTTATTTATTGTCTTGGCATAAGGACTTGAATATGCTGTTATGATATCCAACAGTATGCATTCCATCATTATGAGAATAGTTATTGAAATTATATTTTATTATCCGAGTCATAAAATATCTCTTTGAATAAGTAAATTGTATTATTTGATTTATAATTTCCATATTATTCTTTATTTTATGTTTAAAAGGCTTGTGTTTTAGTATTAAACTTTACATTAATTGTTTATGCCAATTTATGATAGTTTTCTCTATATTTTTCTCCTTTTCTGAGAATCTGAGATCACCCATTTCTTATGTTTAATTTTTTCCAAGATGTGATGAATTATATTATGATTGACCTATATGGATATGGAAATGATTTTCATGTGTTCAGAGTAGACACTATGTTTTTTTCATTTCATAAGGTAATGTAAAACTTATGTATATATCTGGCACATATATAGCTAATAAAATGATAAGTCATTCGATACATGATCCCTTATGATCATACCAATGTTATATAATAATGAACTGAATCTAGGAAAATATTGTGGGGGTGTTATAGTTGGTATAAGAGAATGTTCATTAAAATACATGGAAATAGTATTTAAAAATCTCTGATTAGAGAACATTACCATATGATATACATTGATAATTATTATAGAAGAATATTAATTCTTTTTCGAAATGTAGATATTATGTGGGTTTAGGATGAAATACATCCTTATCATGATGTTACAAGTGGATGTGGTTCTGGCATAGATGTACCATGGAGTGAAAACTCTGACAAGGAGTTTCAGGCTAGACCCAGGGTATCCTAGTACACAACAACATGCCTTATTGTCCACCTGGTTTGCCACTCCCGGGGGATATGATTATGAAAATTCACATTTTCATAACAAAAAATCATGAATTATTTATGAATAAGTAATATGCCAATGATTTTTTTTATGATTATGAATTGTATGCATAAACTATTCAATATATGTTAATTATTTTATATCTTTGGAATTATCCATTGTGATTCGTAAACAATTCTACTGTATGCCATTATTTAGAAATGGCGCCTAGTGGAAGGAATATAAACTGTATAAAATCACATAATCCATGTAGAGATTTTCCTCCTATTCATAGAAATTTTATTGTGGAGCTGATGATGCAACTTTTGTTGAACAGCTTATAACCATACTGGGAAAACTCACTCATGTTATGAATACTAACCTTACCCATATGGACCACCATGATCCACAACACGAAGGGTCAATTTTAGACCTCTTCCAGAGGAAAAATCATCGACATTAAATAGGATTATAAATCCATTTGTAGATGAGAAATGGAAATTTTCCATAGAGAAAATATTTCAAGCATTGGGCAATAGAAAAATGGAAAAAGATGACATGGCAGTTTATCGCCCCCAAGAGATGCAGATCAATGGTGGTAATAAATTCCAAACACAAAATAGGTTGAATAAGTATCAAGTATATAATGTAGGGAGTTTAAAGAGATTTTCGTAGAAAAATACTTTTATTGTGATCACTGAGAAGATATAGAAATGAAATTTTTTAGTTTTAGGTAAAAGGAGGATGATAATCTGGAAATTTATTAATCTAACATTACTAGGTTAGAATGGAATGACACAGTTTATATAGGTAACCTAATAAGTATGATTGATTGATTTTTTTTTCTTTTTTTATAAAATTTCTCTAATGTTCATAAGTCTCAAAATACTTTTCTTCATATGAAAATAGAGTATCATGTGTTATTAAGATTGAAAATGAATTCTCTAAGTCTTATGACTTTTTTAAAGAAGAAATAGAAGAAGAGATCTATTGAAAATGCTAGAAAATTAAATAAGGAAATGAAGGAAAATTTTGAATTTCCACCCTATAGTAAATGTGGGAATAATAACCCTAGTACTTTCCTGAAGGGAATGAGAGTTTCTTACAAGTGTGGAAAAAAGGAAAATATTCTCATGAATGTAGTGGTAAGAAAGAACATACCAACGTTCAATGCCATAATTGTAATGAGATGAGACATTATCAAATGATTGTCCTAAGCATCAAGGAAATATTCTCTAAAAAAACAAAAGGGATAAAGGCCTAGAATTTACAATCACTATTGTTGAAGTTGATGTTCCTGATGACAAGGTTGCAGGTACATTAATAGTTTCCTCAAAATGAGCCAATGAATTATTTGATTATGGATCAACACATTTTTTCATATCTTCACAATTTTTCAAGAAAATAAGATATTTCCAATTCGACTTATTAATGGATCTGTCAGTAAAAAATCCTAAGGGGAGTACCATTTCAACAATTTTATGTCAAAAAGATTACATTATGGCATATAAATGTTTTTTAGTTTCTGATTTTATTTTCATACCCAAGATTGAATTTGTTATAATCCCCTATATAGATTGGTTTTTGGAAAATGATGTGAATGTTTTTTGAAAGAAGATATCGGTTACAATTTTTTATGATGATAAGGAATCCATTATCTTTAGGTAAAAAACATCCCCATCTGATTATCATCTAGATCCACCCTGAGTAGCTCAATTAAATTAAATTTTTGCGGATGAAGGGAGTAAAATAACTATGGTAGAGGAAAGGAATGTTAAAATACACGATGTTCCAATTGTGAGAGAATATTTTGATGTGTTTCAGAGGATTTACCAGGAGATCCTCCAGAATAAGAATTTGAGTTCTCAATTGACATAATTTCGGGTTCAAGTCCCATATCGAAAACCCCTTATAGAACATCCACTATGGAAATAGTTAAACCAAGGAAACAACTAGTGGTATTGAGTAATAAATGATTTATTTTCCCTAGTGTTTTTCTATGGAGATTCCATATTCTATTTTTTATGAAAAAAATATAGATCGATGATGTTGTGTGTTGACAATCAGGAAACCAATGATATATCAATAGAGAATAAGCATCCACTACCTCACAATGATTATTTATTTGATCAACCTCATTGAGCCCAATATTATTAAAATATTGACCTTCAATCTGGATATCATCAGTTGTGCATGAGGAGGGATGTCATTCCAAGGACACCATTTCAAAAAACATAAGAGCATTAAGAGTTTACATTAATTCATTTTGGTCAAACTAATGTACCCTCTATCATCATGGATCTAATGAATAGTGTTTTCAAGGAATATCATGATGAATTTTTAGTGTTATTTATTTATGATATCTTGGTATAATACAAAATCAATGAAGGTCTTGAAAAACCCTTCCATACTATTCTGGAAACTAATAGACATAATGAATAATATGGGGAGTTTAGCAAGTGTGAATTCTGGATTAAGGAAATTTATATTCATGGGCATATTATCTCTAAAGATGGAATCGGTGTCGATTCTTCCATGAAAACAAAAATCAATGAATGGAAAGTCCCATTGAGTAGAACAGAGGTACACAATTTTGTTTTGGTTTAGTAGGTTACTATGGGTGTTTCATCTACAGTTTTTCCCGATTGGATAACCCATTAACCAAGATCACACGTAAATGAATATACTTTTTTTGGAAAAATGTGTGTGAAAACGTTTTAAATAATTGAAGATAAGAAATGTAAATTCTCCAATATTGATGCTATCATCGGGGAATGATGGTTTTGTTATTTATAGTGATGAATAAAAGAAAGGACCGGGTTGTGTCCTTATGCAGAAGGACATATTTATTTCCTATGAATCATGACAGCTAAAAATTTATGAAAAAAAGAATACCACTCATGATATTGAGTTAGAAGCTATAATATTTTCTAGGAATATTTTGTGACCCTATCTATAAGGTGAATGTGTGATATATATATTGATATCAAGAGTTTGAAGTATATTATCTCACCGAAATAACTCAAAATGAGGAAAATGTGATGGATTGAACTACTTAAGGATTATGATTTCACAATACACTACGACCTGGGGAATGAAAATAAAGTGGAAGATGATTTGAGCAGTAAGTATCATGGATTTCTAAACAAGATCTGAGTTGAAAGGGATCCAATGTTCATGGATCTAGTAAATATGGATATAGGAATAATCATAGAAGGTGAAACATAAATTCATTTTCAAATGGTTTCCAAACAATCTATTCTATAAAGGATAAATAGTTCTCACATGGATGATGAGGAGTTTAAAAGATAATTAGAGATGTGAATGATTACAGATTGATTGACTTCGTATATGAAGGTGGAATTTTGAAATTTTCAAAGAGGCTTTGTGTTCCCGATATACATGATCAAAAAATGTAATTGTAGGATACTTATCGTTGCACCAATATCTCTATAAACCTTGGTAGAAATAAAATGTATAGAGATATGAAGTATTATTTTTTGTGGGACAACACGAAGTAGGATATTACTGATTATGTGTAATGTTGTATGTTTTGTCAATATGAAAAGGTTTGAAGACAACATCCTAAAGGATTCTTCCAACCACTTCCCATACCTAAGTGGAAATGGGATGATATATTATGATGTAATTTGTTATGGTGATACTAAATACTCATAGAAGGAAGGATGCAATATGGGTTATTGTTGATCGTCTTACAAAGTCATAATATTTTCATTCTATAAAAGAATATTTTACACTTGAACGTTTAGAAAGAATATATATTAATAACGATGTATGACATCATTGTGTACCTATATCAATTGTTTGTTATTGTTATCCCCATTTACATCCAGATTCCAGAAAATTATTCAAAAAGCCCTAGATACTGAACTTCGTTTGAGCACTGCATGCCACCCTTAAACTGATTGACAATCAGAACAGTCTATTAAAACCATAGAAGACACGTTGAGATCATTCGAACATGAATTTCAAGGTGTGTGGGATCACTATTTACCTAGGGAATAATTTTCCTTTAACAATAGCTTCATTTCATGTATTCATATTGCAACGTATGATGCTTTATATCGAATGAGATGACGCACACCAGCTTGTTGTGGTGATTTTGGTGAAACAAAACTCATAGGATCAGAACCTGTTGAGGAACAATGGGAAAGGTGATGTTTATCCAAACCCACATCCAAGAATCTCAATGTAGGAAAAAGGGATATACTAATAACTGGCATATGGATATAGAATATCATGTATCGATATCAAGTTTTCTTGAAGGTATATCCCATGAATGGTGTTGTATAATTCAATATAAAGGGTAAATTAAGTCCCAAGTACATCGGACCCTTAGAAATTTAAGAATTTATTGGATATGTTGCTTATTGTTTGGAAATATCACCAAGTCTCTCCAAAGATCATTATATTTTCCAACTATCACAGATCAAAAAATAAATTCCAGACCCAATGCATGTGCTCACCTATGATGAAATTGAACTGTAACCTGATCTGTCTAATTGGGATGTTGCTATAAAGATTATTGATACTAGAAAGTAAGTGTTGAGGAACCGTATGACTCGTTAGGTAAATGTTCATTGTAGAAACCCTAAAATGGAAGAGGGAACTTGGGATCCTGATAAACATATGATGAAGAACAACCCAAATCATATTATATAGTAATATTCTAGAAATTTCTTGGACAAAATTATTTAATGGAGGGAATAATGTAACACCCCATGCTTCCATGGTAAGATTCTCTTTAATTAATACAATAGCTTGCGTTGTACGCAGTTCTATGTTATAACACACCACAACCAATCAAACTTGCCCATTAAAAAAGCAGTGACAAATAGTAAAACCCACTTTTTGAAATGTTATAAATTTTATTTTTCAAAATGGACTTACTTTTTGGATTCTCAATATCAAAATTTTCTTAGGATGATTTTTTTTTATTTTTCTGAAAACGTTCAATTTTTATGAATAGTGGAAAACACCATCTTATTGTTAAAAAACGAGTTTTTATTTATATAATTAATTTTAATTGAAATATATTTTAGAATAAAAATATATAAATAATACATATATTAATCGAATGATATTCATTAGATTCATTTTATAATAATATTACATATATAAAATTTTACAGGACATTTTAACGTATTTTACCCACCATCTAGGAACATTTAAAATTTTTCTTAAAACATAATTTTACCGCTTCTAAGAATTGAATTTTAAAAATCTAATAGATAATGTTTTCACCATTATGTATAAATTTGTTCAATAGGATGAAAATAATATTTGGTTAATATTAAATTTTGAATATTATTTACCATGGTTAAATGTAAAAAGTGTAATTAAAGGTAAAAATAATATAATAATAACTTAAAATTACCCCAAAACATGTCTTAATTCTATTGGATAAGTTCTTTTGGCCAATAGAAACCGTAGGAAAAAACTATGATCCTTTTTTATCCACTTGGATTAGATTTGGACATTTATTATGTTTTATTTTAAAAAGTGTTAAAAGTGTTAAATACAAATTTTAATAACTAAACCATTTTTAATATAGGGTTATACATAATATAAATTTTAATAAGAATTTTAATTTGAAAGCTAACAATATTTCCTACATTATAGTATTTTATTTTTAAATTTTAGACATTAAATAATTAAATTTATTTATGAAACAACGATGTTGAAATAATTACCATATTAATGAATGATTAAAATAATAGATATTATAAATATTAAAATAAATGTAAATTTAAACTATATTTTCCATAAATGAATATTTTATGTGAATATTACATGTTAGGGTTGTTTCAATGTATTTTTCCTTTGATGTAATCATGTTTCTATGACTTTTAGAAAAACCAAATACTAAATAGTGTCAAAATTGACATAAAAGTTTATTTAGAACAAATAATATTTATTAAATTATATAACAGTCTTAAACATAAAATATTCAGCCAAATTAATTTTATAATTATACATATATAAATAATGAATCACGTGATGATTTCTTGGCATTTTATAGTAACTATATTAACCATGTTGTATAAAAATACATGAAAACAAATTAAAAGTTAAACTATTTATCTAATGGTTAAATCTAAACTATAAGGTTAAAATGGGGACCTTAATATGTATAAAACCTATTTTTTGAGAGTATTTCGACCCATAATCATATTAGATTCGAAATAAATCCATTTTAAGCTAATAAAAACTGAAAATAGTTTTATAATAAATTACTATTTCAAGATTTTCCAAAAGTGCCCCTCACTACTGTTACAACATGGTACATCTTCTAATCATAAATTCACACCTCCAAATATATTTGGCTCGGCCAACCCCTAATCCAATATCTTCTCAAATACCTTCTGTTCAGCCTATATGCCTTACTTTTTTCATAAATCCATCTTAAGGATCCTTTTTGTTCAAATATAAAGGAAGCACTTGAAGAAAAGGTAGTTATTTTAACTCCTATTTTAAATTTCTTTTCTTATTCTACTTCCTCTTTATTTATTGTATCCAAACTAAAATTCATACTAAATTACCTTCTACATATTGATATTTTATAAAAAATATGGTACAACCATATTCATTATTCTATCTGTCCTATTAATGATAATGTCACCAAAGATGCGTATGTACGACTTACTATCTCTGCAACGTGGTATAGTTTTTTATTCAAAACATCATTATTTGGATGGGAATGAATATGCTTTTATTGGTGTAAGTTATAAAAGTAAATTGTTAATGATTTAATATATTTAATATTCCTTCCAATTAAATATTATTTCAACATCAAGAAAATGATATTGTCGCTCTTGCATGCGTATGACTTACCTTCTCCACGATGTGATGAGATTTTGTTTCCCATCGTAACTATTCAAGAATAATTTTTATTTTATGATTTAAAAATAATATTTAAGAACATAATATAATTATGGATATGAAACAAATAAATCATATACATAAAATTCATAAATTATGTAAGAAAAAAAATAATGTATAATGAATTAGTTAACACACAAAATAATGATACTACTGAAATATTGTTAACAATGAAATATTTGATATTCATATGTGATATCATATGTATGTATGTGGTTCGTGTTTAATTTAATAACAATGATTTAACAATTATACAGGAGGTTAATGTACCCTATACTAATGAAAAGTACAGGCTGAGGGTAATGCTTACAATCTCTTTATTTCTTGAGGTAGATTATATGTAAGTATCTACTAGGTCTCCTTTGTCATCCACATCCATGTTTCCTAAGAGTTTATTTTAATAAAAATTACTATTTCATAGACTATGGTTTAATTTAATTTATAAACATGTTTTACTTATTATAAAAAAATTAACTGAATATTTTCGTCAATATCCAAAAAAGTATTTTTTTGACCTTTTCAAAACAATTTGGAAAATTTTTTTTAACCTATACAGTGGGTGAAACTATTTTATGCCATTATAAAACCATCAATGATTCCCCTAAAACATTTTAAATATAATTTAATAATATAAGTTCTTTTTATTTTCGACAACATTTAAATGATTTTAATGTATAAAGAGATATTTCCCTCAAATAGTTTTATGATTGATTTCATCTGTGTCTAAATCTTTTGATATATTTTATGTTTAATTGAAGTTTATTTATGATGATTCAATATTATATTTTGTATTGATATTTTATGATATGTTTGACTGTAGATGTGCTATTTTTATGTCATTCACGATATATGGTTAAGGTATTAACATTTAGTATGCTAGTTTAATATGAATGTGTATGTTATGTTTCACCATTTTAATATGAGGAATACATAAGACATATTAAGTGATGAGCGGGGCCTGCTATAGCCCCTCGATGGATCGATATGTATCATGACGCATTCTTATGTCTTGGAACAAGGCCATGATAATATGTTTATTTATAGTCTTGGAACGAGGCCCTGACTATGTGGTTATGGTGTACAACATTATTAATTCCATCATTATGAGATTTGATATTGATATTACATGTGTTTATTAAAATAGAAGAATATCCATTTGAATATGTAAATGGAATTATTTTATTTATGTTTTCCATATTATTTTGATGTTTAATTTTAAATGCCTTGTGTTTTAGTCTTATACATTGCCATAAATATTTTTTCTTATTTATGATTATTTCCATTATATTGATATCCTTACTAAGAATATGATCTCAACCCTTTAAAATTTTAAATTTTTCCCAGGATACGAATAAGTATATTATGATTGACATTCTGGGATAGGCTAAGGGATATGACTGTGATCAAAAGAGGCACTATATTTCTTTTTCATTTCATAATGTAATGTAAAAATTATATATGTATATAGTAATTAAAAGGTTTTGAAATTGATCAGTCTTTAGGAAAAATAGATCTTGTGATCATGATAATGTTATGTAATACTGCACTGAATCTGGGTAATAGAGGTCAGGGAATTAAAATCCATTGGACTATGGATGTGCTATCTTGATATGATTCACCATATTACTCATTATAGTTGTTGATTATGTTTAATAATTGGGGAAAGTAAATTATATTTCAAAAGTATATGTTGTTTGTGTTTTACCTCATTCATCTAAGGAATGAAATGGAATTATTAACTGATTGTTGGGGCCCACTATATTCCCTTGATGCATCAGTATGTATCATGAGAGAAAATAAATATATACATGGTAGATGCCTTTTAGATATTTTGAGATTTATGGGATGAGGCCTTGATGTTATGTTTTATACGTCCATAATTATCCATTATATCATTATGATTTTCTAACCTGATAAACCATGTGGTTTTCATAAATAGATAATATCCATGATTTTGTTTAATTCTCATGTGATTATATATATTGAATTATTTTTTTGTTATTATTTCTTCTATATTATACTCATGTTATTGTATTAATGGAATGTGTTTTCAGTTAGTATCCTTTCCCTTTTTATATTTATTTATAGTAGAGTCTATTATAATTATTCTCTTATTTACTATATGAGATAACCCGTTTATTATGTTTTATTTTCCCCTAAGATGCACAGTTATATATTTTGAATAACCTGTGTGGATAATCTTGGAGTTTGTGGGTGTGTCCATTGGATTTTATATGTTTTATCTCATGTGAAGTTGTAATTTAATAATTATTATTTATATAGTTTTACAAAGCTAAAAAACTATACATTTCATTGAAATTTGATGTCTTTTTCATAGTACCAATGAAATAAAGTAAGGAAGCAACTCTATGCTTGTAGGGATGGGGTCTGTAAAAGAGTTTAATAACATAGTATTCAATTTTAACATGAATTTTCAATTCAAAATAAAATAAATTTTTTTCATCAAATTCATAATTTTCAAACAATCATATGATTAATAAATATTTTATGAAAGAAAAATTTAAAATAATTTCATCAAATTATTTCACATTTGAATGATATAATTTTTATTAAAAACCACAAAACATTCCAATTCCATTGAAATAGGGGGTTCACAGATCCATACCCTTTTCAAATAATGCATAAAATTATCTCAAGTCCATTGTGGGAAAATAATTAAAAACTAATTTTATTCCAATAATGTTATTCAAGGTTTTAGTTATACTGTAAATCCTTATGGAACCACATAACGTTAATAACAAGACAAAAAAAACACCCACAATGGTAATGCCAGTGAGTATAGATGTTGTTGAGATCATGAAGTAAATCATAGAGTCATGATCCACAAAATAGATATTAGATCCATGAATAATATGATAATCAATCTAGATATAAGAAGGAGATAATATAATATTAGAAGAAACCAAACTAGAGGAGAAAAACTCACCTGAAAGGGATCCAACATGACCATCATTGAATCTATTTGCAATATTAATGGGAAGAAGGAGTATAAATTTTTTCTTCTGAACATTAAATCCATAAGTAATATAATTATAGTTGAATGGGTTATTAGAATATTAAATGGGAAACATGGTATTTTTAATTTTCAGGTGAATTTAAAACTGCACCAATTGTTTGCGGTTTCTGTTTCAAAATTAGTAGTGACAGAGAACCCTAACCATTTTACTCTAAGATACATCAGGATGGGTTTCCTGGTTTTGAAGAATGGTTAAATTGATCCTATTAAATCCCCCAAAAATTCATTATCTATAGGGTGTATTTTTTTGGAGGGATGGACACACGGTTATGAAAAGCCATGTCCACCTAGAATATTCTCAACATAAGCAACATGATGTGCTGAGGAAAACCTCATCGTTTTCCCTAATCATGATAAAATCATGAATAGACCCATGGGCTTCCATTTTTTTAAACATATAAAAGGATCCCAAAGAATAACAAAATCAATAAATGATAAAATTATTCTCAAGATGTAGTTGAAACAAAGTCTTGAGATATTACAACATCCCCTCATAAACAATTTGTATCTTTATAAATACTACTAAGATGGTTTCATATTAAAGATATGAGAACCCTATTATCCCGTCATTTTTTCATACTCTCATGACTCATGTGAATCAAAACAATGACACCACATCACATATCACAAAGTTTTTCATCTCTCATGAAGAACATTTCCCCCATAATTAACAGTCTTGACTAGATGATCAATCATGTGAATATTGGTTTCAACATCATGATAATCAAAACTATGGATATAATAAGGGATATAGAGATACATACTAATATATGATATATGAAAGTTATTGTTGATATGATTAAACTATAGTTGAAGTGTTAAACTGTAAGCTGTATTCCCCAATGGCTCAATAATCTCAAAAGGACCCACAAGCTTCAACATAAGCTTTGGTTATTCCTTAGAACCAAGTGTCTCAGCTAAGGGTGAATTCTCAATTACAACTGGTCACCATATAAAAGTAGAAAAAATAATATTCGATGACCAACATATTATTTATATCATATATTTCCATCGAAATTGTTTGAAGAATCAAATAAATCTTCATCATCACATTTAGACCAAAATATGTCTAATAAATGACCATTAACCAAAATATACATAAAAATAAGAGATATTGATTGAAAGAAAATAATTTACACAACATTATCCATTCCATTTATGAATTTCTTTTTCTTATTATTTGAAAATACAAACACTCCCAAATGTACATCCTGGTCTTCACTAAAGTTGAGAACACAAGAACATATTATTTAACACTACTCATTATAAATAATTTTATTTGAAATCCATTTACATATTATGTATCATCCAAAAATATATATGGGATTAAAGTTCCTCTAAGAGGGGTCTTCAAAATAGATAAGTAAAATGGGGTTCCTTATCAATGAATATATGATAAGGAAAACCTATCAAATGGACAATCATTACTACGTAGATACTTACAAAATCCTTAAATTTGGTTGTATATCAAATTATTATGAAGTTAGCCTATTTTTATAGACTATTGATCATAGAATATATAAACTTCTTACCTTTTGAAGTATGTTAAAACCCACCAAAAAATTCATATAGATATAACATTCCACTTCTAAGACGACATTGGATTTAGATAAAGAAAAAATGAAGGTGTGTGATGCTTGGATTTGAAATTATGGAAGGTATAATAGTAAGAAAAAAACATAGAAATCTCTCCTATCACACCTCGACAATAGAATTGTCTCCTCAGGTCATTAAAAAAAGTTTTTTTTAAAAAGTTTCACTACCCACTTAAAATTTTAGTAATAACTCACCACATCCAATGTCAAGGGAAATGGCATAATGAAATAATTCCAAAAAAATGAAGATACACTCTTAAGGTAATAAACACTCCCTAAAGGTCTCTCTATATAAATAGAGTCACTAATTTCATGTAATAGATTATCATATTGTTGATATTGAAGTATAAAATCCTGAAATGATGATTCTTATTTAAAATTATCATATTCAATCTCTATATAATCGTCTAAGACTCCCAAATGAAAATATGTGATGAGTTACCGAAGAATCCACTCTTATAAATATATTTTTTCATGAACTAGGTCATATGTTTATTTCTCAATCAATCATCAATGTATTTATCCAACCCAGAGGTGTAAGAAATGTTGAAATCAAAAGTCTTCAAATACTTACCCCATTTCTAGTATAAAATTTTTGTATATTTTTTAGTTAAAATACAACTCCATCTTTTGTAGTCAATATATATAATAATATTTTCAAAAAAATAATGCAACGCTTCAAACTATTTAGAAAAAAAATCCCATCTATGAGTTTGATATCAAGGGATTGATAATTTTTATATTATTTATATTATAACTTGAATCGTAAGATACCACTAAATCATCTTTCATAATGACACAAACCATACCTAAACCCGATTCATCAAAAAAGCCCACATATACATGACCAACTTCTAGATTAATCAACAATAAAACATAAGTCAAAAGGTGTTTTAGATTATCCAAAAAACTATGAAATTTCTCATCCCATTAAAACATCACACCCATAAATGTTTGATCAGTCATTTGAGATTAAAAAATAGATAAATATTTAATAACCCATCTATAATAAATCAAAATATCCCTGAATATTAATATCTCAAAAAAATTTTGTAGATTATACATTTTTATAACATTATTCACCTTATCCTAATCTACATAAAGACTGTGTTCCAAAACCACATTTATAATGAATATCAATTCACAAATTCACAAATCACATTCTAAATGATTCATGTAATGTTTGGGTCCTATCCAAATTTCAAGAACTACTCTCAAATGATGCATATCGCCCTCCTTTGTTGGAGTAAAAAAATATCATCCATAATTACCAATATGGATGAGTTGATGTACTCCGGAAATATCATCTTCATAAATTACATGAAAATGGATTGATCATTTGGGAAGAAAAATACGAATAAAAAGTTACTCATAATGGCTATACCTTATCAAGAGTGACTTCTAAATTATATAATATTATATTATGGGATTATAACTAGACCAAAGATCAATTCTTGAAAATACATTACCCATTTCAACAACAGAAAACTATTCCATAATAGTTAATATATTTATTTTTCTCTCATATAATTTTATTGTGTTTGTATTAGTCAATAAAGAGACAAAGTATTCAATAATATTTCTTCACAAAGAGGACATGCGCCACACCTAGTGAAACAATAGGGTGTTCAAAACCATTATCAGCCAGTTCATCGTACATGGATTTTGACTCATTCATTTCAGTTGTTTCCATACAATAAGAAGTAATAGTAACTAATTGACTAAAATGATCTATATAAATAGAAAAAACACCTCTCTTAATAGTGTAATATCAAATAAATTAGAAGAATAATTATATGAATAATTCATGAAATTAGGGTGACATCATCTCTCAAATATTCTTGATCCACTTAAAAATTAAACACAAATATTAACCTACCCCACTTTAGAAAAAAATTAATATCTCTACCAGATATTGAGTCCCAGTCACTCTGAATGACACAATAGACCCCATCAAGAATAATAAAGAACACTTAAGAAATATAAGAGTGAACCCAAACCTTATTACCAATCATCCAATCCAACAAGAAAATTATGTAATGACGTTTTATATTGAGAAAAATAGTATTATAAGTAAACTCAATGACTAAATGAGTAAAATTTCAAGAGATAACAGAACCTTTTATCTCTTAGTGTTTAGTATATTTATAATGTATGTAACATAATGAAAAAACAAAACATTAAAATTTAGAATGATCAAAATATGAGACAAGTTAAATGAGTGATATGTATCAGTATCAAATCATGAAGTCACTACTAATTATGTTATAGTGATGATACATGTCACATAGATGAGACACACATTAGCTGAATCTATAGACTAATCTATTACTAAATCATGAATAATTTTAATTTCTTATAAATTGAATCCCTTTGTTATTGTTGAATCTTATTTCACCACCGTACCCCTTTTTATTGAAGATCTCTTTGGCTATTCAGAGAAGAACATATACTAATGATCCTTTTCAATAGTCCTAAAAGATAAAATTTACTCTAGGTCATGGGAACCATAGATTAAACTAATTTTTAATGTCCACATTTACACACATGAATCATGGAATAAGGTCTATTCCATTCAATATAATAGGTCTAGAAGATGCCTATTGTCTAGATCCCCTACACATTTGATCACACATTCCATTTCCCAATTAGGTACTCACAAAATTTACACTATGGATAAAGTAACACCTATCAACCATTTCATATCATCCAGGTTAAGATCAGGGAATTGTTTTATCTCTTACATCATTATGATAAATGAATAACAGGATAAATATATGATATCATATGTCAAAATGAATTCCCATCCCAAATAATTGATCCAATAGTTTCTCCGTAGTCACGACCTTAAAAGAAAACTAAACAACCTCAGTAAAATATTTATCATATAATTTCCTCATTCTATAACCAAATTAATGACTATGTGAATCTATTTAATAGACTATAACCATTTTATTTTGATATAAATATTTAGTTAAAATCAATATATGGTTTTTCCAAATCAATTCCCTCCTGTTTACTCTCCATTACAATTGAATATTATATTCTCATTATAGGTCACTCAAGAATGAAGGGACCAAATTTCACTTTTACTAAATTAATAATTTCAATTAACTCATAATTATTATCAATATATGTTATCCCATCCTCAGAATCATGAGGATCATCATATACTTGTAATGATTGGTGTTTATAATGAACACACTGTTGAGCATGATCTCTAGATTCATCACATTAGGGTTCACCAACTGTATCTTGAAAGAGATTATGTGACAACACCTACCCAAAATAATTTAATACAGATACCATTATCACGATATGATTATTCTATACTAGAGCATACAATTACATTGTTTCCACATTAGATTCCTCCCATACCCTATTCAAACATCTTATTGGAGGTATGATGCTACACATAATAAATAGAAAAACATATAAAATCCGTAGGGATTCTCAGATCATATAACAAAACATGAGTTAAAATGATTATAGTGAACTAAAATAAAATTGTAATTGAATGTAATCAGATCAAAAAATTATGAAAGACACATTTCCCAGATAACCATGGGGACTTCATCCTCTGTATGAGTAGAACTGACAAGTCAGTCTCACTAAACTACCTCTTATGTCATAAAAATAAAAACTCAACACCACTATTAACAAATAAAAATGAATTCTGATATCAAATAAAGATTCATAAGTTATACCTCCGATAAAGAAATTTCACAAACCATCATATATATCCTAGTACATTATTTCGTGAGCTGATCCATTCAAGACCTAGAGGTTATTCCCAACCCACATTGGTCAGTGACTTCCAACATTCATCATAAAGAATCAATATGAAAAATTTTAGAAAAACTAATTGTAGATAAAACATATAAGTCATTTTATCCACAATCATCAAAGGTAATGTACTAGAATAAAATAGGTAAATAAATTCTCAAACTGTACATCAACATGGTGACGACTTTTGTCAATAAAAATATCAATGAAAATCAATGTAATAGGGTGATCACATCTCCACTGGTCACCTCTATCACTCCAGGACACAACAATTATGTACACCCTCCTCTATATAAGGATATTTTCCTTTACCTAAAACTATAATATGACAATCTAAACCCCCTTATGAAAATTTCAGGGATTGAGAATATGATCCTAGTACAATACCACTAATTATTAGGTGATAAATTCCATAAAAATAATCATTTTATAATTATAATTAAAAATAGACAAGTAATATCATGGAATTTAAATATTTTATATAAATAATGATTTTATCTCAAAATAGATTAGATATATGAAAACTATCTAAAATTAATATTATACATATAACATTCATGTAAAATTATTGTCATGAATAATGTAATTAGTTAATTAATTACATTTCATGGGAAATAAATAAAAACAAATCACCATGGGAAACATGATGTAATATGTTGTTTTTCTAGTCCTATGACCCTCAAACTTGTCTTCAATGACCATGGCTGAAATTATTGGTTTTCAAACTCAATTTACACAATAATAGGGGTCCCATTATTGAAAATAAATCTAAATTAAATTACGAGGCATGTCATAAGAAATCATATAGAACATTGTTTTGTTAAATATTTCATCATCAATTGAATTTTTTAGATTCAGGTTATGGAATGATTATCTTTGTCACCCATTAACATCCCAGGATCCCATGTTTCTCAAAAAATAAATAAATCATCATTGGAAATTAATTTATTTTAAATCTTTTAGAAATTCAAAATACAATTTCTTATTTTTCAAATTCAACATTCTTTTTCTATGTTGAAAAAAATATTATGTTTTAATCAAGTTCATTCCAATCTAATCATATTATAATTTAATGATATTTTCTCAGAGGTTGAGTTAAAATAATTTCATCAAATCATTCTTCATTTCAAAGTCATCAGTTTTCTTAAATTACACTAATATAAATAAATTCCATTAATGATGGGGGGTTTCACAAGTTATTTACGTTTTCAATGAAAGTATAAAATTCTCTAAAATATTGGATATTAACATTATTAAATAACCATATCAAAAAATATAGAAATTCAATGATATATATTACTTTGAAAATCTTTTTGGAAGGAACTATGATTTACCACATGATCAATGCAACATGTGTAATGGGAATTCCAATGAGAATATAGATGAAAAATATCATTAAATAAAACCTAGGATCTATATCATTAAAAAAGAATAAATCCATCAATTAGAAGATTATATATCATTATCAAAGAATAAGATAAGAGAGTATATGAACATACAACGTGATATGAAAAAACTAACATAAATTATACTCTACATGATCACTAGTGATTCGATCCACGAAAATAATGACTTGGAGGAGTAAAAATATACTCTTGAGTTCCTTCAAGGATCAAGGAAACATAATAGGGATGAATTTAGTTATTTAGAAATATAAATGGTGTGCTTGTATTTTTATTTTTATTTTTTGTCATTATATATCTTGTTTATGGCTTGATGGGTGGGAGCCGTAGTTGGAAGTAAATATGAACATCAACTATTCACCACTAATAGTCTTTTATATGTGGAGCATAGTGTCGATGCAGTCTTAAACTGAACATGGAAAAAATGTGGAGAAAATATATTTATATAATTTATGGTTTGGATAGGTGGTCACATTTATTGGATAGTCATGTACCCACTTCCAATGGAAAAACAGAAGGAAATAAAAATTTTGTCCCAACTAATATTGTTTTCCCTAACAATATACATACCATGAACATCCCAATGGGCTTCCAATATTTTCAAAAATCTCTTAAAATGATTCTGATGTAACATTAAGTCAATTAATGGTCCGATTAAGGGTCATGAAAAACATAAATAGGGTAATAGAATGTTAAAAAAGTTCTATAGATTGATTTAATGGTATTGGTTGGTCCAACATACATCCACACATTGAGATCCTTTATCACATTTGAGCTGTAGAATATATGATTTCACTCCCACATATCATATCAATTGTTCACTATGAATACATTCTATATATATCTAGTAATTTCATACTTGACCCATCACATTTACAAACACCATAGGTGGTACCATTAGAGAATGATATTTCATATGAGGAGAACCCATGGAAATATTATATTGTTGAGACAAATTTTCATCAAACATGAAAAATAACATAGTAAAACTATTTTGGTTGTACCAAAAACATGAGTAAGAAACATGGGAACAAGATTAGTTAATCAAACGAAGTACCATAATATATTTTATTGTATTATATAGAAATTTTGAGGGAGAAATTTTGTAAGGGATGCTGAATGTTACAACCTAAAATTTTATAAATGAAATTACCTTGGTTATTTTATAAATGAATTACTTACTAAAGTTGATATAAAAAATACATTCACTTATTTAAATTTTTTTATATTTATATTCAATTGGATTTAAAATAATGTTATGCGTCATAAAAATTGATTATATTGGCTATTTTATAATCACTATTATGATTAGTATAATAATGTTTATGATAATGTCCAACTAAAAAATATTAATGGAAACGATATCCTATACAAGTAGGATTGTAATCGATGAAGCCCATTTATCATTGCATACTAAGGAGATGGTATCAATGGTATTTTACCGTGACAAAGTCCAAGATGAGATTAAACTACTAAATCGGGTCTCAAACTATTTATCAGTGATTTTTATGTTCATTGATATCATATATCATACCATGTATGCCAAACAACCCTATAAAGTTCACACCATTGTGCACCTTACACTCAATGAAATTCGATAATGGAATAGATGTCTATGTAACTTGACACTTATAGTTTTAATTTTAATATATTTATTTTATAAAAAGAAATTCGTCTATCTGTTCTAATTTTATTAGATATTAAATTATTAAATAAATAGTATAATAAAAATTATATTATGATCTGATGAATAAAAAATTGTATTTTTTGGAAAATATATACATTAAAAAAAGACACTTTAATGATGTATTGAATAATTTTTGAAATATTTTTTTAATGTAAAATTATTAAATAATATTAATTATCTATAATTGATAATATAATTTTTTGATATGAAATTTAATATTTATATGGGATAGAAAAATTCTAGTGTAATATTTTTTCAGTATATAAGTATTTTCTAATAAAATGTTTGAATTTTAATAATTAGAAAAATATTTATATAAAATGAAATAATTTTTGAAATTATCATGTCAAAATTATAAAAACTTAAATATTTTTTTTATTTTCAGATTTATTAATTTTTTTTGTAAAAATTATATATGATATACATATATGGTATGTATTATAAAAACACAATGACATAATAGGGACGTAGTTTTGTCTCTAAAAGGTATACATGATAAAATATACATTTAGCCTTTAGTATAATACATTTTTTATGTTATTTGGTTAATTATAAAAATCCTTAATAAATCCTCCAAAATATATATTAAAATTTAATGTCATGATTGAAATTATTTAAAAACATGTCTCACTTACAAATAACTAATGGTATTATTTTAATTACACTATTATTAACCATATAAAATATTTAATACTATACTTATTGGAAGAAACCATGGGAAAACCATGTTATGGTTTTTTTTTATAATAACATTATCATGTAGAGTTCAAAACCGTAGTTCGAAAAATAATTGTGATTAATCCTCACCATTCCTATATAAACCCTCTGAAAAAATTATTAGATATAACTAATAAACTCTTATATAATTAATTTACATTAACATGTCATATATATAGTCCTCAAAGGGATCCAAAAATATCATAGGAAGATACTCAAAATCATTATGCATAACCATATAAATGTAACAGATCCTCACCTTATCCACTTTATTCAAGTGCATTATTTATATTATGCCTTTTAATATCCCATCTTTTAAGCTTTTATATGTTCATAATAATCCATCCTAATATAATTATTATTAGAAAGTGACTAGAGACCCATTTAACTATCGTTAACCACTTCTGAGATTTTTTTATCAATATTTATGCTTCTAAAAATATACTATGATTTGGCATATCAAACAATTGTGTATTGAAAACTCTCCATCATTTACAGTAAAAGGTATTCACCAAATATGTAAATATTATTCATTTATTGGGGAAATTAATTTAATTTACTTTCAAAAAATTATAGTACGATTAAATTTGGTGAAATATGATCCTATTTTGAATGATCATTGTGAAACAATTATGCAGGTACATGATATAAATGTGACAGGTGGGAACATAATTACATATACCTCCAATACATTGGGTTATTTTATTATATCATGATATTACATTTATGGTTCAATGGAGGTTATACTAAGAACACAATTTTAAATTTTCATTGTGATTATCCTTGACTAATGCTTATGATGTCATGTTTTATGTTGTTTCCTCATTCTCATGTTTCCCTCATGATATGAACATATATCATGCTCTAATGGTAATGTTTATAATTATAACCCTCTTATATTATCATGAAACTATTAATAAATCACATGTATAGAATTACTAATGTGTTTATATTACTGTTATCCTACTGGTCTTTTTAGAACATCTCATTCCTTTATATTTCGATATGTTATCCTGCATTTTTTTGAATATCAATGGAGTTTATGATAATGTAATGTTGTTTTTAAATAATTTTTTTAATCCCATGTTTCAATTTTGTATTCAATATACAATATTTACAAAACACACTAGAACTCATTATATACTAGGTTTTTATTAATATAATGTTTATATAATAAATTATCAAATAAATTTCATTTACGATATGGGTTTTCATAAAAAAAATTATAATTATAATTTAAAAAATGTTTTGTTCACACCATATAGGTTATTGATTATACACTTAAATAAATATTATAATAAAATTATCATAATCCATATTGAAAAGTAATTTTACATTATTAAAAATAATATATATATGCTTCAATAATGGAATCATATGTGGGTATCACGAAAAATTTATCAACAATATACTAGGTGTTGAATTACGAAAATTATTATATATTTATATATTATAGGATATATCAGGAATCATAAAACCAAATGGGGTAATAACATTTGGAAAAGATAGTGGAAATTTTGTTAAAAATTTTTTTTTCCACGTTAAATATTTTTAATACATACTCATCGCTTAAAAATTATCTTTTTAAAAGGTACCATGAATTAAATATATTAAATTTTATTTTAAAATAATATAAAACAATGTATCCTTGAGAATAAAATATGTTTGTCTATGGAAAATGAGGAGAAGAAGAAAAAAATATAAATGTGAAATGAAATTTGTTTTTATTATTTTAAATATACAATTTTGTAAATGTAACCATGTATGATGTGTACAAAAATATTAATTTTTTAAATAAATGTTTTCTCATCATAGAATTAGATAAATTATAATAAAATATAATATTAAATTGATCTAACCAAAAAATAGGAAAAATAAATTCATGAGGGAGCAATATATCTCAGGTTAAAGATACATGAGTTATCATTATTAATAATGAACAACATACTGATTGAAATATATCATAAAGGTGTAAATATGGTATAAATATAAATTATAAAATATAATATAAAATATTATAATAAAAGGGTAGAATATATCTATCATTTAAAAATAATTGGATGATCAAAACTCAATGATATAAACTTGGGTTATAAAAAATATTTACCACAGTGGTAGAAAATAATTCAAAAATCATTTGATGAGATGAAACGAAATTAGATTATTATTTTCCATTATTGTAAAATATATTAGATAACTATACAACCATGGTAATTAAAAACACCATTCGGATGAAAACAATTTCATAACATAATTTTTTCTCACGGAATTAGTGTATGAGAAAATGAACCCTTACAATATGAGTGTCTTTTCAATAAACCCCCTTAAAATATGTGATATTATTTAACATTGAATAACATGATTAAAATATAATTATTTATATGTTATTTAAAATACTAATTATATACATAATGTAAATTATATTTCCTCCATAATACCAAATATGCAGCAAAATAAAGAATTTATGTGCAAAAGCCGTACATCAGTATTGATAAATTGAAAAAATTATCTATAAAAACATAATATTTATATTAATTTCTTTAAAACAATAAAAATAAACATATTAATAAGTAAATAAATATATATTTTATCTCTATATTATGTTTTTAGAAATTTTATATATGAGGTGTATGTAAAGATAATCGATTTGAACTAGTTCTGTAAAAATTATTCTGGTATCCCTTTTTGATAGAAATTTCATTATTTAAATATAATTAGTGGTAGGGGAATATAGATTTGATGAAATTTATAATGTGTAAAATTTATTCCATTTTATTGTTGTGTACAAACTATGATGATGAAATTGGTGATAAACATGTTTGAGTGATTCTTCATAAACGAAATGTGGCATATTACGGAATGAGTGAAATATAGATATATCAATTAAAAATATATATAAATATTTATTTAATATTATAACTTAAAATATTTTCTCATCATCATTCATAAAATAAATGTATATTATTGTTCATGTGGGTGGTTAGACTAATCAAGACATGAACCAACCATAAATAATTAATGATTATGCGTTGTTCTGTTTTTAAAATCATTCTTCTAGATGAAAAAATATCTTATTTTACTGTTTCATCATTTGATATATCTAAATTATAAATTTATATTAATAGAATATATTTTATCATAAAGTCATTAAATAGAATAAAATGATCATTTCATCTTATATCATATGATTTAAATGACTGAATTAAGGGTTATTTTCTTTTTATGATGTCATTAGTAAGTACCCAAATTATTCATAATAGAATCATAATGAAATCAAAATGATATTATTTATCCTTAAATCCATTTATTATGACCATCCATGTAAGAAATTAATGAAAAACACTGATCATTATATGGATTTTTTTGTCGAAACGTAGCCTGGTTTGTGATTTCATCATCTATAGAACCATATAATGGAGTAATAAGGTTAACAATTCAGAATCATAAATATGATAAAATAATAATAATAATGTAATATATTACACATTTAAACCTTCAATTTCTTATGTTGATAGAAAAAATGTAGGTTATAACCTTGGGGTGATATTCCGCAAAACCAATGAATGTCAGTTTCATTATTCTTAAAAGAAATGTTAAATTATGTTTAATGATTTTCTAATAGAATAAAAAAATTATATTTATTACCAATAATTTTTTTTCATTAAATTTGTTATTTAAAATTCATATTAGAAAATATAAATACAAAAACTTTAAATTAATATGAATTACTAATGATGTGAAATTTGAAAAGTAATTAGGAGATCCCTTGGAAGTTGATGAGAAATGCCAATATCATGTGACTAGAAGCTCAAAAGCATGAAATTTAAAACTAGGAGAATGAAAAATGGAATGATTAAACTTGGGAAAATATATTCTTTTCAGTTCGATGATGGGGTAGTGATATTCCAGTTTTATAAGTGGTGATATGCCACTTTTATAAGTAGTGAGAATTCAATTTTCTTTAAATATTTGAACTAGATATATCTGTAGAAAATGATAAATAGGGCAGGAATATTATATTTTTCAAATAATGGATTGTTAAAGAGAAAAGTTAAATTCACACCTCATTCAGTCAATTATAAATATGTAATTTTCATAATTACATCACTTTACCAGTTGATTTACTACAATTATCATTATAGTATTTGCAGTAGTAAATAGTTCATTCATGAAGATACAAAATTCTAACAAATATAAATAATTATGTCTTTAATATATAATTTATTTTTAATTAATTTTAATTATTTCATTTTATAGAGTTTATAATTTTTATTAATTAAAATTTATTGAAAACAAATTTTCATAAAATATTACATGTGTACAAAATTATAAAATATATGTTTAATTTTAAAACAAATTCTTTATAATATATAAAAAACACATAAATACAAATTTTTATATATAATTTTTTTGTTAATATATAATTAAAACTTTTATAAAAATAACTCCATAAAAGAAAGTTATTTGTAAAAGAAAAAATTTTCATTCTTCACTAAAAAGGCATACATTTAGAAAAAACCAAAAAATATCATTATGAAAAATTTACTATTTTGGATAAAAAATATATAATGTTTTTTCAAATTATTATAATTACATTTAAAATTATTACTTTTTAAAAAATAGGTTTTTATAAAAAAATATATTATTTGGGATATTAAAAAATAATTTTTTTCTATTATTTATTTATTATATTATATTCATCCAATTATTCATATAAAATATATTTGTAACTCATTAAAAAATGAATTTAGAAATAAAAATTCCCTTCACGTAATAATTAAATATTTAATAAATAAATGTATAAGAATAAATGAGAGATTATTCATTTTATGTGGACTATTTTATTTTAATTCATATTTAAAATATATATTATTTATTTCATAAATATATTTCATAAAAAATGCTACTACTATTCATTCATTAATGTTCAATGATTAACTTTTCATTATCATAACTTATCATGACATTTTTTCGTTTAGTGTTCTGTGAGTAAATTTATATTGGAATCATTGTTTATTTATAGGAAGTCGTATATTAATGTTTAGGGGTGTCAAATTATCCCCCATTAAATAAATTTCTTCTATGAAATTGGAATCATAATGTTATTATAATTTCTAAAGGTAACTCATAATTTACAATATAACACATGTTTGATAGCGGTTTGTTTTGGATTTTTAATGTGTAGAATGTTCATTCAAAATATTATTATAATTTATTAATAATTAGATCTAAATAATACCTAATTTCACATAGAATTATAATAAGGGTAGAAGATCTTGGTAGATTTGAAATGAATTACCAAATATCATGATGTTTAATTATAAAAATATCGTAACACTAGGGGTTTTATTTACACGTTAATATCTAATACTTGGTGCAGTTTTACATTAAATAAGAAACTAGCACGTCTAGAGTGAAATCTAATTATACTCAACATTATTAGGGCATTCAATTAATTTTACATGTTCACATGTTTGTTTGTTATTACTTCCCTAATTGGTCCTTTTATTGGGAAAATGAGTCACATAATATCCAAATCACATGAAATTAAAGAAATTAATTATCATATCTTCTCTATTTTTCATACATGAGCCAATATGGTGAGAATTATCTCAATAAATATAAAATATATACCTTTAAGGTGTTTTCCCCATTTCTTATTCCAATAATTTTTACATGGTTGAAATTTATTGTAACATAATTAATCATATTTTTTACCTGATCCTGGATAAAAATTAATTTTTCTATGGTTTGTTAATTTTTGGACATATACAATATTAAATTATTAATAATTAATATTGAATATGATTTGGAGAAATTGAAAATTTTGTCACAGCTACACCCATTCAGATAGTTTTTTAATCGGTTTTGTATCCACATTTTATTTTTCATCAATTGTTCAATCTATTTTTTCCATTAGTAAATATAAATTATTTTTTTATGAGTGATGATTATTTTATGTGAATAATCATAAATAACTCTACTGAAAATTCACGTCATGTTTCCACACATTATAACACTATCATGTTATAATATAGTTCAAACAACAAAAATTATATCATACTCGTTTAAATAAATATCACTCTCTATGTTAATTATATATCTCATGGATCGATATTGCTTATATCAAGTTTGTTTCCCTCATAAATTCTTACCTAATCCTCAAAATAGTGATCCTATATTATTAAGATCATTAATAACATCTTATAAATATAAATATCATTGACATGTATTCTCTTAAAATCCATATTATCCATAACATTGGAATGAACATATCAATTAATATGTATCTAAAATTTTGTAATATCCACATGTCAATCAATTTTATACATATTTAAATTACTATTATGTTATCTATCCCAATCATATTCAAATACTACACAATAAATTATAATTATAGTTTTATTTCTCTATGAATATCCCCATGTTTCTCAAAACTGGTGTCTAATTAGGCCTCTTAATCATGCACGTGTATATTTTCAGTATAATACATGGTCTATCCATTTCATAGTTATTACCTATATCTACGTATGTTTTAGGTAATGCATGTGGTATACATAAATTGATGTAATTTCTAATACTATCACATAATCTATAATTATCCTATCATTTGGTTCTAATCCAATAATTATAATTCATTCTTAGACATTTCCCATTGGATATCACTATTTTTCTCTAAATATAATTCTACAAATATTAAATCATTATGTCCTTAATGTTAAATTATTAATTATACATTACCATTATATATAACGTTTAAATTATTACCAACCATAACATATCATCACATGAATTATCCTCTAGAACTATCCTAATATCAAACATTACATATTCCCTACTCAGATACCAACTATGATTCCCCAGAACCGCATTCCTGACCCTAGTGACATAAACACATACATTGCATAATTTTTCAATACAAACATAAAATTAAAATAAATAAATGTCCAATAATTACATTAATTGAAAAAATATTACCTTTTAGAATTTTCCAAGAATGTATTCATTTATATATTTTGAGAATTATGTAATAATTCATATAATAATTCCCATGTTATTAATCAACTATTTATATTTTTGAAACATATCATTAATTACTTAATACATACCAATTGTTAAATCCCCCCCCCCCACATGTTCTCTAACTAATCTATCAGTTTAGAAATATTGAACTAAATAATTTTCATTATAACCTATGAAAATGGAATCATAATAAAGTTGATATTAATTTGTCAGTGTAGGAAACACATAACATTATATATCAAACAATAAAAATGGTATACATAATATAGATTGAATAACTCTTATGAACATTTATATAATAAATAGAAACTCGGATCATTCTATAGAACTGATAATAAATGAACACATTTTTATCAATAATACTATGGTAATAATGACATAATGTATAGTTATGGAATTAAAAAACATGATGTCAGGGCCTCATGATAAGATAATATCCTATTATTAGATGATGTATACAATGAAACCATAAATGTTTTATCTCATGAGACTTTTCAATGCATTTAGGCGATATATATTTTCATTCCCCACACATTACATGTTTTTTCCACATCATTCACCATAATAATAATTAACTAATTACATACCATACCCTAAGAAACATCATACTAAATAAAAACATTGAGATCCATATAATAAAGGATATGGAATGTTAATACATAATAAGCCAAAATTTGCTATCAAATTCCTTCAATAACATCGTTTGTTTTCTCCATATTAAAAAAGGGATCACTTGATCATAACCCATCATAATAAAGAAGGTATATAGTAAAAAATATATAGTCAACGTAAACATATTCATCAATATTGTAATAACTATAAATAGAACACCAATAATTTTCAACATGTTAATAAATCAACATTATTTTATGGTGAATATACTATAATGTAAATTATTACAATGATACATCAACATAATATAGGGTAAAGAGTATATAGTTAATTCAATCATTAATCAATATGATATTAATACATAAAACAATAAAAAAAAATTAGTGATAAAATATATATTTCCAATTTCATCAAGTAAATATATGGGGGGTGTTGACATAAAATAAAAAACACTCACGAAAAGAATTCCTTGAATGACATCCCAAAATAAGTGATCAAGAATCGAATGGTTTTATACCATTTATGAAATCCACAAGATATATATATATATATGTATATATGATGATAATTCATGAAACAAAACAAAAAATAGGTTTAGTAATTTTGAATATGAAAAATTATGTTTCTAATTATAAAATATCTTTTAGGAATCATTTTTATCATTTAAGTAAAATAATATTTTAGATAACTATAACATGAAAATATTTTTAAAAGGGTACATGTAATAAATTTTAAAAAACTAATTTTAGTATATTATCTATGAATTTTTCCTTTGGTATGTCTTAATTTCTCTTAATGATATTAGGAGAGGAATAAAAATCATTTTATAGTTAATGGTGCGACCTTTTTTTTAATATAATTATTTTATAAAATCAAATTTTATGTGTAGTAAAAAAATTATTTTGTATTAAAATATCATTATCCATATATAATTAGTGAAAATAAAATACAATAAAATACTATTATCAGATATCCTAATAATAAAAATAATAATGATAAAAAAATATTAATCAAATAAAAATAACATAGTTATCAATATTCCATATGAGGAACATACTACATTAAGAAAGAAATAATTAAAAAAGTATTAGTATATGATAGTAATGTAAATTCATAGAATCAATAACAAATTAAATACTAAAATTTTATAATGTACCCAAAATTAACATCCAAGAGATGATCATAACCCAATGAATATAAATTATGGTAGCTAAAATCCTTACCAAAATTGTAACAATATTTTCCAAATATATTTCATGAAAAGGAAATGAGTTTCTATACTATTTCCATTGAATTAAGAAATATTTCATAAATATGAATCCATTGTTTTTTAATACACCATTCAAGGGAAAACATGGTGCATAATGTATACATGGCTCATGGAATTAATATTTGAAACAATAAACCCTTTCCACTTGAGTAACATTTTAATCCAAACACTATGATATAGAGGGCTTGTTATTGAACATCAAATAGATTGATTAAAACATAATATATGATATTATTTACCAAATACCAAGTATTTACACCAAATATATGATATTATGTGTATAATTCTAAATATGACTTACTATGGGTAATTTGTGAAGAATAACCATAACATTGTCTTGATTCATTATACATAAGAAATTATTGTCATAAAAATAAATTATATTTATTAAATTAACTCTAAAAAACTCTATTCAAAACAATAATAATTTATACCCATAATTTTTATTCATGTTATAAATATATTTATGATTTTTCAAATTTTAAACACCACTAGTATGTAATATTTATTACATTGTACTAGTTTCGTAAAAAATGTATTTATTCAGGTAAAAAATTTCAGCATTCCTGGATAATTAAATAAACGTTATTATATTTTCAAAGACATTAAAAATGTATTATTTATTTATTTATTTTTTTGGTTACAATATATTAAGTTGAATTTGATGATGATAATTATTTTTTCATTCTAAATTTATGATATGTGTTTTTATAATTAATGAGTTATATGATTCAAAAATCTAACCAAAACAAAAAAAAATTATTTAAATATTTATCTCATACTAAACAAATAAATATTTCATCACAATGTTTTATGATATAAATGGAAAATATTGTTCAATTATTTGGCTAAACTGAAAAATAAAATTTCTTATCATAAATAATGGATGGTTATTTGGTGGATTGCAATTAATATCATTTTAAAATATGCATAATGATATTATTTAGTCTTTATTATATTGATATATATGAATTGTAAGTATGTATAACTAGATGATATTTTATATTATATCATTATTTATAAATAATATATCATTTTACTCTTAGTTTTCTAATCATAAATGATTAAAATAATGATATTCATTTGTTAAATATATCATAAATGTGTTCCACAATTTGTAACCCCAAAAACATAATTATATCTAAGAAATAATATTAAATATTTTATACCATCACCATGACTTGTGATGTCAAGTGGTTATGAAAATAAAAATAAAAATAAAACATTTCATGGAGGAGTTAGTCCAATGGTATACAAGGTTAATGAATTAATTTCCCATATAATGGGGGAAAGGATTAATATGAATATTTTTTTCAAAATAATAAACATGATATTAAAATTATAATAATTTTTAATTTTCTACTTCTGTGATATTCTTCCAATGTGGTGAAGGAAATTAAAACATGATGTGTCTTAGAGGTAATAGTCTTCACAATTCTCTAGTTGTCACGACTCTCCTTCATCAAGATGAGGTACGTGATAAAAATATATTGAGGCATTCATTCCTTAAGACGAAGGAGAGATAATCATCCTCCTAGTCGCACGTCTAATAGGCCCTAGGGTGGCGACCAACAGCAATGGTATAAATATATCACATAAAATGGAAGGAATTACACTTTTTATATCAACCAAGAACATGATATAAGTTATATCTTCCTAAAAATAAAATCCAATATAGATATATATAATGGAACCAAAATCCATCTCACATTCATGTTTAAAGTAAAACATCTAGAAATAAAAATAATAATCCAAGGTATGTACCAAAATAGTAGTAATAAGAAACACAATAACTATCCCTAATGTATGATCTAGTGAGGTCCATCACAGTCCCCATAATCTCCCTAGAAACCTGAAAATAGTTTTATATTTGTAGGGAGAGAATACAAGACTACTCATTTGGAAAATCCAAAGTCACCCATTAATGATTCGGAGGAACATAATAATTCCACTTTTAGAGAACAATTGAAACCAGCATCAACTATCAAGGAATACTAACCACCCACCCTCACCAAAGAAAAATCACCAAGTAACAAAAATCAAGTAATGTAAGATATTAAGAACATAAATATTTGGGTAACCCAAAATGTAACATCCCAGGTAAATAAAGAATAAAGAATTTTCATATTTATTAATATTTACGAATTAAATATTAATTTTATTTTAAAGGGGTTGCTATGTTCGATAGCGTACCCGATACGCAACGATGAGTTTCTTTGAAACTTACGTAGCACACTAGTAATAAAGTAATATTATTTTAAATGTTAGTTAACAAGTAGCCGTTGTACTGGCGGGAATGGATAGAAATAACTAAAATATGATTATATATGTTTTTAAATGTTTATACATTTACCCAATAAAATATAAAGGCTTAAAATACGGAAAGAGTTCAATTTTAGGGCATATATACTCTAATTTTCACTAAAGGTTCACTTATCACCTTTTAATGGTGATCCGTCATTAAATATAGTTTTGATCACTCTTATACATTATTTTGGACCAAATATAACTCTTCTTTAGAATCGGGACATTAAAATTTAGTTTGTGTAAATTTTTGATACCTTTCTGATAAAGTTCATTTTTTTATGAATAGTGTAAAATGTTGTATTTTAATTCAAAACCTATTTTTAATCTAAATTATTTATATGATTAGATTATTATTTTAATTAGTTTTAAAGTGAAATTAGAAAATATTTTCACCAGTTAATCCAATGGTGGTCATTGGAATCAATTTCACTTTGAAATTGGACTTAAACTGGTGTCAATCTTTTGATACTTATTGTTTCACAGAAACACGCTATTTATCATGACAGCAAGAATTAATTATTAAATTAATTAATTTTACTTATATGTTTTGAATTTTGTAAAATGGACTTCATTTTTGATTTCAGAATATCAAATATAGCTTAGGGTGAATTTTTGGTAATTTTCTGAAAAACTTCAATTTTTTATGAATAGTGAAACCACTAAGTGGTAATCAAGCAAACTGATTTTTCAGTTAAATTAAAGTTTACCACTAATGTGTATTGAATTTTGAAAATCCGACATACATGGTTGTCATTAAGAATTAAAATGTGGTTCAATGAGATTAAAATAATTTTTTGGTGAATAGTAACTTTTTTTCATTAATCGCGATTAGAGGTAATTAGTGTAGTTTAAGGTAAAAATTGTATTATAAGAATGTGAAAACACCATGACACTTGTCCTACACCTATTCGGTGAGTCATGGCCGACCAAGACAAGACATGGGCCAACTTGGGGACCCCATGGAGCCACTTTAGTTGGAAAATGACATTAATATATTTTTATTTAATGTTAAAGTGAAAATGACACTAACATAAATTGTTTTACTAAAATAATTTTTGAGTGGGTTTATACAAGTCCAAATTTTGATTATAAATAGTAATTGGAAATATAAAAAGATTTACTAAATCATAGTATTTTTTTTATAATTTTTATACATTAAATAAATTAAATTATATATGACATAATAATGATGCAGCGATGACATCATTATTAGACGATTTTAATAAAATGGAAAGATAATGAAAAATCTAAAACCTACACATGGCCAAAACCAATTGTATGAGTGGATTTGGAACCCTTATCACCTTATCCACGACTTATATCAATGTGGGACCTTTTAAAACCGAAACACATTTTCAAATAAAGTAATATTTCTTTACTTTCCAAAAGTGCCCCTCCTCTCCTCTTATAAAAGGCCCCCACCTCTACCCCATTTCACACACTTCTCAAGCCTTTGGCTCGGGCATCTCCTGCTCAATTACTCTCTCCACATCCCTCTCCTCATCCTAGAGGATTCTCTTTGGGCAGAATCCTTTCAAAAGAAGCCTTTAGGCTCAAATCAAAAGGAGTTACACTTTTAAAGGTAATTAATTCTCTCTTGTTCATTTGTTTTATTTTGCTTCTCCAACCCTCTAAACTCTTTTTATTTACTTCTTTTGTGACAACACCAGTATCTTCAATATACTAGGATGTTTTTATAAGATTTATTTGAGCTACACTCTCACACAACTACATCAAATGGTTAAAGAACATACGGTTTCCGTGGATGGCGAAATTCTCCCTCCCGAAACGATGATTGTTCAATACTCATTTAACACCTTCAAAGGTGGCCATTATGATGTCACTATTTTTATATATGATATATAATATGTTTATGTTTTCTTTAAGCATCTTTATTTTTCATTTTTGGCATACCTTTATGGTTTCCATTATGGGTAAACACGATATCTTCATTTAAGGAAGTGCGGACTACCGCCCTCTCAAAGTGATGTGATTCGTTAATGCCGTATGTGGGACGTGTAAAGGATGGATTTAAAGTTATTATATATGATGTTATACTGGAATTATAATATACCTCTATATCATTATTATTTCTTTCCATTAAAGTATGAGATAGAAATGAAAGTAGCGTTCATGCGTACGTACGGCTTACCGTCTCCATGAACGGTGCATTTCATTTCTTATCCCCAAATGTAATGTACTATTAAAATTACATGTATATAATGTATATATATAATTAATGATATATCTAAATGATTAATATAATTCTGTAATTAAAATATACATACCTCTCATTTAGTTTTAATTCCACTAATATGACAAAGAAATTAAAGTAGCGTTCATGCGTACGTACGGCTTACCGTCTCCATGAACGGTGCATTTCATTTCGTAAATCTAAATGATTATGTAATATTATAAATACATGTATATGCTGGATATATATGATACATATTATATCCAAATCGGGAATTTCATTCTGGATATAAAGAACTTTTGACCACACGAACAACATGTAATTGTAAGAAGTCAACTTTCGACTTAAGAACCAAATATTGACAAAACAAACATTATTAACTTGAATGGTTACATAATGTTTATAACATGGCAATAAGTGATATAAAAAGAATAATTAACTTTAAAAAGGTTCTTAATCAAGTATAAATTAACTCATGTTTATTATTCAGGACGTTAAAGAATGATCGAGTCAAGTCGGACCCAAGGTAAGGGACTTCGTCTCAATCTCCTTTCATTGAGGAATATTTAGTTTTATACACAACGTTCTTTTATATGGTGTATAAACCCCTTTGAATTTTACTTTTATACAAAAGGAATCTTTTTCTACGAAGTGTTTTACAAAACGACAAAAAAGAATGTTTCTTTTAACGTACGCGGCGACAACGACCTTTTCCGCCGCCGCGAGTATTATTTTTCTTTGGCTTTCTCAACAAGCCGTAATGTTTTTAGAATAAAATAAATGCCATATACTCTTTTATGTATTTTGGTCTTGAAAATGGTTTTTGAAAAAAGATTCTATTATGTCAATATATTTATGATATATTGTGATTGAAATGTGGAAATGTTATCATTCCTTTATATTGGTTTTATGTTTTATGATTTTATACTGGTACTTGGACATTTTAACGGGTGGTTACGTTATAAACCATATGACGGGTGGTGCCGTGAATACCAGGACGAGTGGTTACGTTATAACCTCCAATGCATTGGGTATGGAATTCGGCCGTATGGCTATTCCATTAAGTATGTATGGAAATTGGCCGTATGGCTATTCTATTAAGTGATATGTGTGGAAGTCAACTGTATGGTTATTCCACTTAAGTATGTTTATGTCCCAAGTTACCTTTATATATATTCTATGTGTTCTTTATATGGGTTTTATGGTAATCCTTTGGTTACAAAAAGGTATGTAATGATACTTTATTCTGTAAAGATTTTTTTACTACTTCATGAAGGTGAAGGTATTACTTTGATATAGTATACATGGTTTACTTGATGTTTGAAAAACTAACAGTTTTCATTCTCTTTGTATCCCTTACTGAGCTTTTTATGCTCACCCCATGTTTTTCGAAATGTTTTTCACAAGACTTAAAGTGGAATAAGGTCAAGGATGGGATCAAGGGAATTTCATGCTATCTAAAACATGGAATCTAGACATCTTTCTTTTTAAGAGTTTTTATTTTATGGAGACTTAGTAGAAGTGTCTACTTTGTAATCTTTTAAGATGTAATAGTTATGTTATAATTCTCTAAAACTCTAAACCTGAAAAGATCCTCAATGTGAATTATTCATTTAATTCAATATTAAGTAAGGTTTAAGGATGGGGCCTTATAGTTGGTATCAGAGGTCAGTTTAGACAACTTTAGGAGTTAGAAAAGTGTTAAATTATAATATGATTGAAATGATATAGCATTTACGGATTACCATGTTGCTTCGCCTAAGATAATTCTGTGTTCAGAATGGTTTTCCGCAGAGGAAATAAAGCAGCTATGTTGGGACGACATCAGGAGGAAGATAACCTTCCAAATCAGCAACTTGAGATGGTCGGAATCGGAACTGAACAGTTTGTTGCAATGATGGCACAGTTGACTCAGGCTATAAATGGTGGTGGTATCCATGCACGAGATCAGCCAGATCAACCGCAGAGGAACATGTCAGTGGTGGAACATTTCATGAGGCAACATCCCCCATCATTCAGAGGATCATCTGACCCTGTGAAAGCTGAAGGGTGGATTAAAACACTAGAGAATATTTTTGATGTCATGGGGTGTTCAGAACATCAAAAGGTTAGTCTTGCTATTTACCGTTTTGAAGGTGAAGCTGATCAGTGGTGGTCGATGGTGGAAAATATAAGGGATAGTGATGAGATTGAGGATCTTCACTGGGACGAATTCAAAGGTATGTTTCATGAGAAATATTTTCCAAAGGTGGTTCGTCTTAGGATGGAAAAACAGTTCCTAGAATTGAGGCAGGAGGATGATTCAGTGGCTGCTTATGAAGAAAAGTTCACTCGATTGGCAAGGTATGCTCCAAACTTCATACGAGATCTTGATAGTAAAATAAACCGTTTTTACTCAGGGTTAAAGCCAAAGTATTGAAGGGCTTTAGCTTCTCGTGAGATCAAAAGTTATGAAAAACTTGTTCGATGTGCAGAGAAGGTGGAAATGGAGTTTGCCGATGATCAGGTGTTCTATGACAAACAACAGAATAAGAGATCTCGTTGGCAGGAAAAGGGGAAGAATTCATCAAAGAAGCAAGGAGGTAAGAAAACCAAATATCCATCCTGTGAGAAGTGTGGTAAAATGCATCCTGGAGAATGTTTATCCAAGTCTAGTAAGTGCTTTCGGTGTGGTAAGTCTGGTCATATTGCTCGTAACTGTAAGGAAGATGATCAAGCAGGAAATGAAAAGCCAACGGTAAGATGTTTTAAGTGTAATGAAATGGGTCATTATGCAAACGAGTGTCCAACGAAGAACTCAACTGGGAGAATACAGCCAGACTACAAGCAGAAAGGGGTGGAGAAATCCTTTGCAACAACTTCAGTAGATGTTGGGCCATCGAATGAAGTGGTATCAGCTCCAGGGAGCTCAGTATTTTTCGAAGATTGACTTGAGGTCGGGGTACCATCAGTTGAAAGTAAAAGAAGCAGACGTTCCGAAGACTGCGTTCCGTACTAGATTTGGCCATTATGAATTTGTAGTTATGCCTTTTGGGTTAACCAATGCACCTGCTGTATTCATGGAACTTATGAATAAAATTATCCATGAGTTATTGGATAAGTTTGTGTTTGTGTTTTGAGGTTTGTGAAGTGGTTATGTGTGCCTTATGATTCATAGTTGAAGAATGGGTTGTTTTTTTCATCATGGCAGTACTAAGATGTACAGAGGTCTGTGGGAGTATTACTGGTGGGAAGGAATGAAAAGAGACATTGCTGATTTTACTGTGAAGTGTTTGACATATCAACAGGTTAAAGCAGAGCAGCAGTTACCGAAAGGGATGCTTCAGCCTTTACCAGTGCCAGAGTGGAAATGGGAAAACATATTCATGGACTTTGTTGTGGGATTACCAAGGACATCTCGAGGTAATAATGAAATCTGGGTTATTGTTGATCGCTTGACTAAATTTTCTCATTTCCTTTCTATACGAGATACTTTATCTCTTGATCAACTTTCCTGTTTGTATCTTAAAGAGATAGTCAGGTTACATGGAGTTCCTCTCTCCATTCTATCGGATCGTGATCCCAGGTTTACTTCTAACTTTTGGAAAGGCCTTCAGATGTCGTTGGGTACTGAATTAAATTTTAGTACAGCTTTTCATCCTCAATCAGATGGGCAGTCAGAACGAACAATTCAGACCTTGGAGGATATTCTACGAGCTTGTTCGATGGATTATCAGGGAAGTTGGGACCAACATTTTTCTTTGGTTGAGTATTCTTATAATAAAAGTTTTCATTCCAGTATACAGATGGCACCATTTTAGGCATTATATGGGAAGCGGTGTCGAACTCCAGCTTTCTGGGATGAAGTTGGTGAAAGGATGTTGATGGGACGAGAATTGGTAGAAGAGTTGGCAGAAAAAGTTCAGCTGATTCAGAAACACATGAGAACAGCTCAGAGCAGGCAGAAGAGTTATGCGGATAACCGGAGGAAGGATCTATCTTTCGAGGTAGGTGATCATGTTTTTCTCAAGGTTTCTCATTGGAAAAGTGTGACGAGATTTGGTAAGAAAGGAAAGTTGAGTCCAAGGTTCGTTGGACCATACGAAATTCTGGAAAGAGTTGGATCAGTTTCATACCGAGTGGCTTTACCTCCGAGTTTATCTCAGGTACACAATGTTTTTCATGTTTCAATGTTGAGGAAAAATATGCCAGATCCATCTCCTGTTTTGAGTCCAAAGGTAGTTCAGCTGGAAGATAACCTATCTTATGAGGAACAACCGGTCCAGATTCATGACCACAGGGAGCAGGTGTTACGGAATAAGGTGATTCATCAGGTAAAGGTTTTGTGGAAAAACCATGTGATTGAAGAGGCAACGTGGGAATCTGAAAATGCTATGAGGGATAAATATCCCCACTTATTTTGATAAGTGAATAAAATTGCGAGGATGCAATTCCCAAAAGGGGGGAAGGATGTAACATCCCAGGTAAATAATGAATAAAGAATTTTCTTATTTATTAATATTTACGAATTAAATATTAATTTTAATTTAAAGGGGTTTCTATGTTCGATAGCGTACCCTATACGCAACGATGAGTTTCTTTGAAACTTACGTAGCACACTAGTAATAAAATAATATTATTTTAAATGTTAGTTAACAAGTAGCCGTTGTACTGGAGGGAATGGATAGAAATAACTAAAATATGATTATATATGTTTTTAAATGTTTATACATTTACCCAATAAAAGATAAAGGCTTCAAATACGGAAATAGTTCAATTTTAGGGCATATATACTCTAATTTCCACTAAAGGTTCACTTATCACCTTTTAATGGTGAACCGTCATTAAATATAGTTTTGATAACTCTTATACTTTATTTTGGACCAAATATAACTCTTCTTTAGAAACGGGACATCAAAATTTACTTTGTGTAAATTTTTGGTACCTTTCTGATAAAGTTCATTTTTTATGAATAGTGTAAAATGTTGTATTTTAATTCAAAACCTCTTTTTAATCTAAATTATTTATATGATTAGATTATTATTTTAATTGGTTTTAAAGTGAAATTAGAAAATATTTTTACCAGTTAATCCAATGGTGGTCATTGGAATCAATTTCACTTTGAAATTGAACTTAAACTGGTGTCAATCTTTTGATACTTATTGTTTCACAAAAACACGCTATTTGTCATGACAGCGGGAATTAATTATTAAATTAATTAATTTGACTTATATGTTTTTAATTTTTTAAAATGGACTTCATTTTTGAATTCGGAATATCAAATATAGCTTAGGGTGAATTTTTTGTAATTTTCTGAAAAACATCAATTTTTGATGAATAGTGAAACCACTAAGTGGTAATCAAGCAAACTGATTTTTCAGTTAAATGAAAGTTTACCACTAATGTGTGTTGAATTTTGAAAATCCGACATACATCGTTTTCATTAAGAAGTAAAATGTGGTTCAATGAGATTAAAATAATTTTTTGGTGAATAGTAACTTTTTTTCATTAATCGCGATTAGAGGTAATTAGTGTAGTTTAAGGTAAAAATGGTATTATAAGAATGTGAAAACACCATGACACTTGTCCTAAACCTATTGGGTGAGTCATGGCCGACCAATACAAGCCATGGGCCAACTTGGGGACCCCATGGAGCCACTTTATTTGGAAAATGACATTAATATATTTTTATTTAATGTTAAAGTGAAAATGACACTAACATAAATGGTTTTACTAAAATAATTTTTTAGTGGGGTTATACAAGTCCAAATTTTGATTATAAATAGTCATTGGAAAGATAAAACGATTTCCTACATCATATTATTTGTTTTATAATTTTTAGACATTAAATAAATTAAATTATATATGACATAATAATGATGCAGCGATGACATCATTATTAGACGATTTAAATAAAATGGAAAGATAATGAAAAATCTAAAACCTACACATGGAAAAAACCAATTGGATGAGTGTATTTCGAACCCTTATCACCTTAACCACGACTTATATCAATGTGGGACCTTTTAAAACCGAAAACATTTTCAAATAAAGTAATATTTCATTACTTTCCAAAAGTGCCCCTCCTCTCCTCTTATAAAAGGCCCCCACCTCTACCCAATTTCACACACTTCTCAAGCCTTTGGCTCGGCCAACCCCTGCCCAATTACTCTCTCCACATCCCTCTCCTCATCCTAGAGGATTCCCTTTGGGCAGAATCCTTTCAAAGGAAGCCTTTAGGCTCAAATCAAAAGGAGTTACACTTTTAAAGGTAATTCATTCTCTCTTGTTCATTTGTTTTATTTTGCTTCTCCAACCCTCTAAACTCTTTTTATTTACTTCTTTTGTAACAACACCAGTATCTTCAATATACTAGGATGTTGTTATAAGATTTATTTGAGCTACACTCTCACACAACTACATCAAATGGTTAAAGAACATACGGTTTCCGTGGATGGAGAAATTCTGCCTCCCGAAACGATGATTGTTCAATACTCATTTAACACCTTCAAAGGTGGCCATTATGATGTCACTATTTTTATATATGATATATAATATGTTTATGTTTTCTTTAAGCTTCTGTATTTTTCATTTTTGGCATACCTTTATGGTTTCCATTATCGGTAAACACGATATCTTCATTTAAGGAAGTGCGGACTACCGCCCCCTCAAAGTGATGTGATTCGTTAATGCCGTATGTGGGACGTGTAAAGGATGGATTTAAAGTTATTATATATGATGTTATACTGGAATTATAATATACCTCTATATCATTATTATTTATTTCCATTAAAGTATGAGATAGAAATGAAAGTAGTGTTCATGCGTACGTACGGCTTACCGTCTCCATGAACGGTGCATTTCATTTCTTATCCCCAAATGTAATTTACTATTAAAATTACATGTATATAATGTATATATATAATTAATGATATATCTAAATGATGAATATAATTCTGGAATTAAAATATACATACCTCTCATTTAGTTTTAATTCCACTAATATGACAAAGAAATGAAAGTAGCGTTCATGCGTACGTACGGCTTACCGTCTCCATGAACGGTGCATTTCATTTCTTACCTCTAAATGATTATGTAATATTATAAATACATGTATATTCTGGATATATATGATACATATTATATCCAAATCGGGAATTTCATTCTGGATATAAAGAACTTTTGACCACACGAACAACATGTAATTGTAAGAAGTCAACTTTCGACTCAAGAACCAAATATTGACAAAACAAACATTATTAACTTGAATGGTTACATAATGTTTATAACATGGCAATAAGTGATATAAAAAGAATAATGAACTTTAAAAATGTTCTTAATCAAGTATAAATTAACTCAAGTTTATTATTCAGGACGCTAAAGAACGATCGAGTCAAGTCGGACCCAAAGTAAGGGACTTCGTCTCAATCTCCTTTCATTGAGGCATATTTCGTTTTATACACAACTTTCTTTTATATGGTGTATAAACCCCTTTGACTTTTACTTTTATACAAAAGGAATATTTTTCTACGAAGCGTTTTACAAAACGACAAAAAAGAATGTTTCTTTTAACGTATGCGGTGACAACGACCTTTTCCGCCGCCGCGAGTATTATTTGTCTTTGGCTTTCTCAACAAGCCGTAATGTTTTTAGAATAAAATAAATACCATATAATCTATTATGTATTTTGGTATTGAAAATGGTTTTTGAAAAAGGATTCTATTATGTCAATATATTTATGATATATTGTGATTGAAATGTGGAAATGTTATCATTCCTTTATATTGGTTTTATGTTTTATGATTTTATATTAGTACTTGGACATTTTAACGGGTGGTTACGTTATAAACCATATGACGGGTGGTGCCGTGAATACCAGGACGGGTGGTTACGTTATAACCTCCAATGCATTGGGTATGGAAGTCGGCCGTATGGATTTTCCATTAAGTATGTATGGAAATTGGCCGTATGGCTATTCCATTAAGTGATATGTGTGGAAGTCAACCGTATGGTTATTCCACTTAAGTATGTTTATGTCCCAAGTTACCTTTATATATATTCTATGTGTTCTTTATATGGGTTTTATGGTAATCCTTTGGTTACAAAAAGGTAAGTAATGATACTTTATTCAGTGAAGAATTTTTTTACTACTTCATGAAGGTGAAGGTATTACTTTGATATAGTATACATGGTTTACTTGATGTTTGAAAAACTAACAGTTTTCATTCTCTTTGTATCCCTTACTGAGCTTTTTATGCTCACCCCTAGTTTTTCGAAATGTTTGTCACAGGACTTAAAGTGGAATAAGGTCAAGGATGGGATCAAGGGAATTTCATGCTATCTAAAACATGGAATCTAGACATCTTTCTTTTTAAGAATTTTTATTTTATGGAGACTTAGTAGAAGTGTCTACTTTGTAATCTTTTAAGATGTAATAGTTATGTTCTAATTCTCTAAAACTCTAAACCTGAAAAGATCCTCAATGTGAATTATTCATTTAATTCAATATTAAGTACGGTTTAAGGTTGGGGCCTTATACAAAACACTTTCCACTAGTTAACAACACTTCGCTAACAGAGAAAATCCTGACACTGCCACACTGTTCGGAAATCCCCCCTATCATAGCCTACCAACATAAACCTGATCCGAACACCACATCACATCTAGCTCATAGAAACATCTGAAAAAACCACCAAACATCTCACCTGAAGACTCCTAGGCTTTATCTGGATGACACATTGGAATCAAAAAACCTCTCACACAGAAAATTCCATAAGTATGGTATTATACCAGAAGCCATTTCATCCTACATGAAGAGTCATTGGTTATCAATGGATAGAAGGTGAAGTAGAATAAAATCGATAACCATCCATCTACCCTCCCATTGTGATGTTGGGAAAGACACCATCCACCATTACAATAGGGGTGTTCAGTACAAAGTGATCAACATGGGTGGGGTGCATATAGAAAACATAAATAACTAAAATTTTATTCATATTGGTTACAAAAAATCATCCCATCATATATGATTCCAAACATACAACCGTCCCACTCAATGAAACCTTTGCTTCTATACATATAGGCACATACCACCTTGAATGAATGTTAATTGAACACTGCATTACTACAATCCATGACTAAAAACATACCCCTAGCCAATTCTTTTAACCATTTTTCATTATTACTTATAAATTAATAAATTAATTTAATCCATCCCTATATAAGAAACTATCAAACACAACACAAGTAATAGCCACAGAGTTAGCCATAATACATCATGAAGAAGGACCAAGGTAAAATAACTCATTGTATACTCCCATTTTCCGAACACATGTTCAAACACTCAAAAGTGTCATTCTTTAATGTTATTATTCCAAATCATTCACTCACAACTAATCCCAGAAGTCATTCTACACAATATCAACACACCCAGCACACCCATAATCAAGAAATCATGATGCAACCATGTCCTACAAGCCCACAACCCAACTACTACAAAGATTCAATCCCACTGCATAAAAAGTGATTCCATTCCACAATCAATCAATATCCCAATCTGAGATTCCATCACACCTCATGCACTAACTCATACAAGAATCCCACAACAACCACCACTAAACCACAACCCCACATCACACAAATGGCATAAAAATGTAATATAACACATCACAATACCACACATATCAAATATGGTGTATTCATATTTGAACAATATTGTTCTTTAAATTCCACTTTAATAAGAAGGGTGGTAACATAAGGTTTTTGATATCGGGGAATTCATTTATTTAACCAATAGTATGTGATTAATCATATTTATATTTACATCAATTATTCACCGGTAAAGACAAATAGTTATAAAGCATCACCAATCCATCAGAAAGGAACACTAATGACCATGATTTTCATAGGAAAAATTACCACAATAGATCACATAATAAACAAACACAACAAATAAAAAAATAGATCTACATCAGTCCACTACCATCCCATTAGTAAGTCTGTATTTCTTCATTAGAATTTGTCATTGTTTTATGTTAGATGTTTATGTTTTTCAAAAAAACTGTAATATGCCCAACCACATGATACACAATTAAGGAGAGACAGGAGAATCCTTACATGGAATAACATGTTACAGAAACTCATCCTCGCACCAAAACAGAGGCATTGTGTGAGAAGGAGATTCCCAGGAAAACCAAATATGAGGAAACAACACAGGCGCATGGCTCAATTGGGAATAAATGTTCACATCGCACCAATAGAATTGATAATGGAGGACGATTGATTTATAAAAATAACGATTCGAAATCAATGGAATGGGAAACCGTTTCAAGGTCCATTAAAGTCGGATCATGGACAAGACCACACAGTGAGAATATTTCAATGTCTCCAAAGAATTAGGATATTAAATATATAATTAATATTCTTTGAAATTCCTTTATAAATTCCTAACCAAGGATAAAAACATTATTTACATCAAATAAAATGTAAGAGGGGAGAGTATATAAAAACTAGAAAAAATGAAAATGATTCATCGACATCATGCCACCAACAGTGATCCAGCGACAGTGGGTCAACGATGCTAAGCTACCGAAACTGATCCATGGATGTTGTGCCACTGATGCTAAGCCACCAATGTGACTAACCCGCTCCCGAGGCACCTAAGGCCTAAAACACTTATGCCCAGACTCACTGACACCATGACTCACCGATTCCCTATCTTATCAATGCCTTGTCTCACTGATTCCCTACTCACCAACACCTTGTCTCCCTGATTCCATAACTCACCGATGAACCGAATCACTAACACCTTGACTCATTGACACCCTAACTCTATAAAACCCTAAATCACGGATGTCCTAACTCACTGATTCCCTGACACACCAACACCCTGTCTCACCAATGAAAAAACTGAAATTTTGGAAAAATCATGGAATAAGCTACCATATCCTCCTAGAACAAACTAAACCCTTTATTTTGAAAATATAATAGACTATGGAGGTCCAATCCAATAAATATTATATGTAAAAAATAGGTTTTTACCAAAGAGAACTCAAAACCGAACTCCTAATAAAAAGGGGTCCCAACAACCATCTTGTAAGATAACTCTCAATGATAAAACACCTCATTGGAGAGAAAAATAAACATCCAATAACACCTACTCTAATATTTGATAAATCAAAAATATCAATACATACCACATAATCTCCAAATGGAACACCACCTAAACATATGAATCATGGAATTCCTTCCTCCATGTTAATACTCTATCCTCTTTGGGCGGCGCTGAATCACCTGCATGAGTTTAATCACATCTACATTAATGTATTTTGATTTGGGATTAGGTTCTACCCTCATAATATACTAGGACATTAACATTTGTATCATAAAAAATGGAACAACTCATCTCATAGAAAAAAAGGTTCATGCATTTCATCACAAGAAAAACCAACAAGAAAAACTAAAAAATATCTGGGTAGGGGCACACATCTATGAATATCTCAACAATGTACTCTCTTCTAGGCCGCCACGCCACCACAAAAAGTGAACCAACTGAATTCCCCTTCCATGCATCAACTTCTACCAATAATCATAGAACTCCAATGTTCTCTCCCCAAACATCTTATCATCCATGATATCTAAATCTTCCCAATCAATGAAATGGGAGTCATTATGAAGATACAAATGAAGCTGGGATTCATGAATGTGATCATGGAAATCCACAACTATGGTGGAAATGCCAAGTAATATGCCACCTCACCAACTCTTCAAAACACCTTGAATGTTTAGATGAACCAGGGAAAAGGCATACTCTCTATTTCAAACCTATGATTCCCACGTCGAGGGGAAACCTTCAAGAATATGTGGTCCCATCCTCGAACTATAATTGAATTCTCATGTGATCGGCATACGAATTATTACAGTATTGTGGTACATTCATCATCTCATTAACATGATATAACTTCTCTTTCATACTCCACACCATCTTTGGACCAATAATAGCTGGCTCTCCAACTTCTGTCTAGTACAACATTGTACAACACGACATCATGTATATTTATTTTAATAGAGACATACCAATGGAAGAGTGATAGTTATTACTTTAATCATATTCTACTATGGTAAGCATTCACCCCAAAAACCCACTAAATTCCATTACACATTTCCGTAACATTTCCTCTAATGTTTGGATGGTCCTATTTATTTTTTCATATGTTTGAGGGTGGAATGAAGTGATGAGTATTAACTATTTTCCAATGGAATCCTAAAATATTCTCCACAATCAAAACATAAAAAGTGTATCTCAGTCATAGACGTTGGATCATTGAACTCCATGCAGCATTACCACCTCATCCACATACATTCATTATTAAAATCCACTACACTCAACTCCTGGATTTCTAAGAAGGGAGTTGATCCCATCAACCGATCAAATACTACCCAAATAGAATCAAAACCTCCATGAGAACTAGGTAATCATTTGATGAAATACATTTATATTTCATCCCAATTCAACTTTGGTACATCTACTAGATGAAACACTCCACTGAGAACATGGTGATCACCCTTAACTTACTAGCACTCAAAAAACATTCCCACAAACTCTTCCACTAATTGCATCATCTCGGGCCACCAAAACTATTCCCTCAAGCCATTGTACATCATGTAAACACTTTGGTGCACCATTATTGGTGATATATTGAACTCATATAGAATTTCCTCTCGCACATCCACTATAAAAAAAACATATCATAGAATTACAACCTATTCTGACCATCCTACGACCATTCATCATGTGCATCACCATGGTCAATGTGATCACGCATCACCTGCAGCCCTAAGTCCCCCCACTAAGACTCCTCCACATTATGACTCAATGATGATTGTACCATCATATGACATAGATGTCTTCTTTTACCATCCATTACTACATCTATGTTAATGGAAATAAACTACTCCTTTTCTCTCTAAGCATTACCATATTCTCAAACTACCTCATTCTATGAATTATTGATCAAATCATCATCTATGGAAATTCCCATTTCATAAGGCCTAAGAGATCTCAAAATAATAATCCCGATGAAACACCATCCACCTCTGCTGCTGCATGTTCATATCGTAATGGGAAATGATTTACCTCAAGCTATTGTGATCCGTGAAGACCAAAAAGTGTTCCCCAATGAGGTAATGACACCACAACATTAGAGAAAACATGACTAATACTAGCTCTAGATAATGGATGGAATAGTTACATTCATGGGGATTTAACTTCCTAGACCCTTAGTAGATCACTCTAAATTTTTGTATAATCACACACCCCATGCATAGATGGGAAGAATTGAAAAACACCTCAAACATCACCCATTCTTCAAGCAGCATAAGCACTGGTGTACAGGACAACTTCCCCTTCAGATATCTGAATACTACCTAGAACTCCAATCCCCACACAAAATCATGTCAATTTCTAGTCATAGCCATCAACATAGGTGCTACCCCAGATAAGTCAGGTTGGAATCCCCAGTAGTATCTTGCTAGATTAAGAAATGTTTTAACCTCTACCACATTCTTGGGTGATTCCCATGAAATGACAACCTCATCCTTTGACTGGCCTACTAATACACCATACCGCGACACCAAATGACCTTGATGGTGGACCTATCGTGTTCAAAACATTCACTTTCAATGCTTTCTATAGAACGAGTGGTGTCAAAGGACCTCCAGGATAGTCATGAGATGCTCGGTATGCTCCTACTATGAAATCTAGTAAATTAATAGGTGAATATAATGAATAACTAATCCAAACACTCATGAAATATGGTGTTCGTAAGCCCCATGATAATGAAAAGTGCATTTTTAACACCGAACGATATAACAAAAATCTCAAAGTGCCCATACCTACAGCTGAAATTAGTCTATGAGATTTCACCCTCTTTCACCCTCAACTGGTGATATCTAGACCAAAAATTAATCGTAGAAAACCAACTCATGACAGATTTTTATTTGAAAGGACCATCTATCCTTATGTGAGGTTAATGGTTTTTGACTGTTACCTGATTTACTCTTTCGTAGTTTGTGCACAGCCTCAGACCAACAACGTCCTTCTTTACAAACAAGATAGAAGCGCCAATAACAACGCAATAGGTTGTATGAAACCCTATATAGTCGGGTTTTAAATTTGGATATGAAACTCGAAGAAATTAAAAGGCAACATCTCATAATGATTCATCAAAATTATTCTAGCACCTGGTTGTATGTCTATTCCAAAATTAACATCATGTCAAGGGGATAAATTCACGACCTCCTTAAGGAAAACATGTAGAAACAATGTTCTAACACCATGAACATCTACCATTTCAGAAACCATAGACCCCACTAAAAGCTAATCTAATAAAGAAAAAATAGTCTATATACACTATCTTCCCATCTCAATACTTCAGTCTCCAATGAAATATACATGGTAGCCCTTAACATTTGAAAAAATGACTTTTTTAACGAAGTAGAAGATAACAGCAAGGACAAGAAAAATAGTCGATTCCATGGATGAAATCATATGGTTATATCTATAGATGAAAAGATCACTACTAGACTGTTGTGGCCCCAACATAAATCTACTTCCTTGATAAACATAAAACAAACTAGGATGAACTCTGACTAGTGTAATCGATACCAGGGGTACATAATGTCTCTCTATGTCTAGAACCATGGAAAGGGATATATGGGTGTAACAAAGGGGTGTGAATCCCCTGAATCAAATAATTCAAAATCAATATTCCCAAAAAAATGACCATACCTTGAATGATATCAGACCCTACTTGATCTAATGCCTCTGTGGAATGAAACTTCCCATGCCAGGATCCTCTACCCCTCAGTTTTCATATGCCTCCTCAACCATGACCTGGTCGATGTCCCCAAAGAGCATCCTCAGTTCGGCCTCCTCCTACCCCATCTCCACTTGGTGGAGCAAGGGCCTCTTGTTCGTGCTACTAGAAAGGCCCTTCATGAAACTACTAATGAGGAGGGTGCTGAACATACCCACCTCCACTATATTGAGCTCAAAATGGGAACTGACTCTGAAGGTCCCAATATCCCCCCAATACAAATACCTCATCCGTAATCCAATGAAAAATGTGTGAGGACATGAGTGATGAAACTGATACTTCTATGGTTGGCTCCCCTTTGGTCATAAAATTTATGGAAATGATTTCGAAGTATTTTTACATAAGACCTTCCCCTTTGAGAAAATCAGGTGAATTCTATCTCGTGGAAGACCTCATCAAGACTGCATCATTTCCAATATCTCATCCTTCTTAAGAACCTCTAAGTAGGTCACTAGGGTGAAGGGAGTAACTGCATAGTAGATGGATAGAAAATGTGTATCCTCTGAACATCTCACCCAAGACACCTCATCTAGAAAGAGATCCATAGACAAATGGATGAGATCCTTAAACATGATCCCCAATTCACTCACCAAAATACACCCCTTCTTGAGGGGGGGTATCTCTATCCTCCTATCGACATTCATTATGGAATAATGAATTTCTGGTCAGAACTCGTTCTCAATGTCATCCCATAGAACATTTGTCTCCTTCCTCTTCTAGAGGTAACGTGTCCACCCCTAACGTACCCCTCCCCTCATCTAGATCACTACTAGGGGAACCCAGTACTCTGTTGGAGCCCAGATCAAGCAGAATGTGATCACCACCTCCTCGATCCAACTCTCCATCTCCATGCCCGAGACACTACCCCCGTACATTCCTAGAGTATACTTCTACATAGAACGAAGCATATTCTTCCACTGATCATCCTCCTCCTCTGGTCAACTAGGTTAGCCTGCTGATCCTCCACTGCTCGTACCACATGCGGGCAACGTTTGAGATCTATATCTATAACGAAAACAAGGAACTCCCAATCCTGAGTAGTATGTAATTTTTTCTTATGATTAATTTTAAATTTTAAATTTCATACATTTAAAAAAATGACCAAAACATAAAAGAACACAAGTCATCCTGATGCATGTACCTTTCATTGGGTCTCTACCCCGCAAACTATGTAGCCTCACTTTTTCATTAGGTATGCTCAGTTTCCTTGTATCATATCACAAGGGGCCCTAAAATCCCATGTCCTAGATGATCTTCCCAGGACAATGTCATGCACCACGATCACCTAACATTATTTCCACACAAACCCATGAAATACTCACTATGCATATGTCCAAACTCCATCATACCTCTCAACCATCAACATCATCTTCGATACCATTATATCACGACCCACATTTTTCCTGATGATGGATGGGATATAAATATGTCGAGAAATTCCTTTCTCATGATGAAGGATAGACAATGACCCCCTGAGTCCTACCTCCAATAGGCCCTGAGGTGGTGACCATCCACTAGGGTATATAAATAACACATAAAATGGGAGGCATTTCCCTTTTAATAGAAACCAAGATCAAGATATAAGATATATCAACCTTAAAAAACTCAATAAAAAATATATGTTTCGAAACAATAAATCCTTCTAACATGCATTTTTAAAGTAAAAAGGATATAAATACAAATAATATTCTAAATAATGTACCAAAATAAAACTAACTAGTGACAATAAAAACCATCCCCAATTTCCAAGACAGTATGTTCCATCATTATACCCATAATCTCCTTTGAAACCTGAAAATAATTATATATACGTAGGGTGAGCATATAAGTATACTTAGTAGGAAATGACAATTCCACAAATGAACATGTGAAAGGAACATGCTAATTCCCCTTTTTGAAAATAGTAGAAACCAACATCACCTACCGAGGAATACAAACCACGCCGCCTCATCTAGTAAAACAAATCATGTAATGTAATATAATAAGCACATCAATATTTGGGTACCCTACATGACTTCCCATCAGTTAACTACTAATCCCAAATGGAGAACATCGTGAGGATACAATGCTCTTCCACAAGACCCATTATAAAAATCTTCATATATACACATGATTTGCACACTACATCACATCCTTAAAAGTGATTTGATAATAAATAATAATAATTTTCAGTCAGTCATCACAATGACACCTATGAAACAAACCACCTATCACACATCCAATACCTAATTTTGGGTATTATACCTCAAGTCATTACAGCCTTCTCGTAGAGTCATGGGTGATATATTCCTATAAGAGGGATCCAGGTAAAGTCATTAACCATACATCCATCCTCCCAACAGGATGTTGGGAAATACACCATCCCAAATAACAAAGGCGATGCTTGGAACATAGTGCTCAACAAGGGTGGGTGTGTTTAGAAAACACAAGGAACTGTAATTTTATACATAGAGGGAAAAAATACTTATCCCATCCAATTGTATTTAAAATACACCACCAGACCACTCAAAAAAACAATTTGTTTCTACCACTACATGCTTGTACCAGCACAAATGACGGTCACATGAACGTCACTTCACTACAAGTCATGTATCAAAATATACCCCCACCAATTCAGTCAACCATTAAAAACTCTAACTTATATATTAATTAATTTATTTATTTCATCCCTACCTGGGAAAATACTAATCACAAGACAAGAAACGGGCACAGAATCATCCATAATACTCTAGGAATAAGGACCCAGGTAAAACTACATGTTGCACACTCCCATTTATTGAACACCCATTCAACCACTGCTAACGATCATTCTCCAATATTATACTACCATATAACACTATCACAACTAATCGTAGAATCCTCCATTCAAAAAAAACACCCCAATAAACATACCCTTAAACATGAAATTGTGACACAACAAAGTCTTGCAGCCCCACTACCCAACCTCTACCCAGATGTAGTCCCACTGCATAAAAATTCCAACCATTCCACATTCAATAAATATCTAACCCTGATATTCCATAACACCTCCTACACGACCTCATACCCAAACCCATATAATCCACCACTAAACCACACCCCCATTGCACACACAAGGAACACACACCCACAAGAACGCATCACATAACCACACCTATCAAAAATTGTGTATTCATATTTGGAAAACACTATTATTTATATTAAACCTTAATCTGTAGGTTTTTTCACCAAGGGGTTCTCATACTGGGGTAACCATTTATTAAACCAAGTTCACAAGATTATTTAGATTGATATTTATAGAAATTATTCAGTGGGAAACAATGATAGTTATAACAAATCACCCATGTGCATGCAAGGACCACAAACACCCATGATTTTTATAGGCCTCCCGACCACAACATATCACATATTAAGAAAAATAAAAATAAAACAAGTGATAAACATCAATCCACTCCCATCCCATTATCAAGTACATATTTCATTATTAGCATCTATATTTTTCAAATGTTTAATTAAGTAGTTTTTCACAAAAAAAAACATACTATGACCACCCCACTTGATACACAATTAAATAGAGATAGTAGAAACCATATATGGAATAACAGGAGACCAAAACTCATCCTGGCACCAAAAAAGAGGGGTTATGCAAGTAGGAGACTCCAAGGAAAACCAACGAGGGGGATACATCACAGGAGAACGTCTCATATGTGAAGAAAAGTACTAACCATACCAAAGAAAAATAGAAGATATGACCTCATCTTTAAGAAAACCCATATCCAAAATCATCATAATGAAAAACCTTTTCAAGTGCCATTAAAGTTAAATAGTGGAAAAGACCACACGGTTCGAATATTTCAATGTTCCTAGAACATTATGATTTTAAATATATAATTAATATCCATTAAAATGCATTTAGAAATTCCAAAATATGTCCTCAAACTCTGTTTACATAAAATAAAATGTAAGAGTGTAGAAACTGGAAAAACTATGAAAAATGGAATGGAGTCACTGATGGGTGAGTCTCTCACAATAAGCCACCGACAGTGACCCACTGACAGAGAGTCACCGACACTGAACTACCGACATTGAGCCACTAACACTGACCCACCAACGGGATCGACCGACACCTAATGCACTGATTCCCTAACTCACTGATGCCCAGACACGCTGACGCCCTGACTCACTGATACCCAGACTCACTAACATTGTGATTCATCGATTCCCTGACTCACTACTGCCCAACCTCACTGATTCCCCAACTCACTAACTCCATGTATTACTAATGCCCTAACTCATCAAGGCCATGACTCACTGATTCCCTAACTCACAGGCACCCAAACTCAATGACACCCGTACTCACCAACACCCCGACTCAACGACACAATGGCTCACAGACTCCTTGACTCACTGATTCCCTAACTCACTGACTCTGTGACTCACCGACTCCCTTTCTCAGTGATGGAAAAACAAAAAAATTGGAAAACTCTTGAAGCGTGCTATTATTTCCTCCTAGTAGACCCTGAACACTATTTTTTTACAATGTAATGGACCATTGTGGTTTGGTCCATTACACCAGTACCAATATTGTTTTTCATCAAAGAAAACAAATAAGGTGATATTATTTATTCACATAAAAATATTATTAATTATATAAATAAAAATGAGTTTATCACATATTATTTTATAAATTATAACAAAAATATAATATTATTAAATAAATAAGTATAGTAAAAAATTAATCTTTTTGAGAACATTGAGATTTCATTAGATGATCTAATGGAAATGTAAGGAATATGATGATATCTTATTACTTAATGATCAATAGCATGAATGAATATCCCAGATGATGTAAAAATGTTAGGATATTGGGTGGAAACATAATTTTTAGATGTTCCTTGAAGGGTTATTGAGAGGCCCCTTTTATAAGTGGTGATGATGATATTTTCATAAATATTATAACATTATATAAAGGGAGAATATTTTAAACCATTCATATGGCTTAAAAATAGATAAATTCTGTTATGGATAAGAGATATGGTTGATTCACACATCAGAAACTCTATTGTAGTAATTTTTTATGTTCCATTCAATTTACCCATTAAAATATTACATTCACTATTTTATGTTATAAAGAGTTAAATAGTTTTTAACAAATAGAAAGTACAATTTATTACCAAGAAGAAAGAGTTCCTTGTTAGATTATATAAACACATTTATTCTAAAATAAGACTTCATTTCTTTAAATTATAATTATAAAATTAAAAAATATTCAAATTTACTAAATAAATAAATAATTTAGTGTAAAAAACTTTTGGTAAAATACTACATGTGTATGGGATTGTAAATAAAAAAAATTTAAATGATAATTAAGAAATAATGTTATTGCGGGGACCTTTGAAAAGAGTTAATTAATTTTAAATTATATTTATATTTAAATATTTTTTTTAAATTAATGTTAATTTTTAAAACTATATTCTCAAATATCCTATTAAAAATTAATATTTTTTAAATATAAAAACAAATTATATTAAGATTTGTTTTACTATAGTGATTAAAAAAACAATATGAGTTTCTCAAATTATTTTTTTATACGTTATAAATTTACCTGTTATATATTATTATGAGATATAATTAAAAAAATTAAATATGATTAATTGATTTTTATAATATGAAACAGTTTAATTTATATTTCCTATTATTTTCTCTTTAAATTAATAATAACCAATTTTACCAGTCAAAAATCACATTATTAGTAATTAATATTTTCATGTAATATGAAATAAAATCACATTGAATTTTTTTAGAAAAGTATTTTTATATGGATAATTGATTTTATGAGTATTTTGAGGTGAAATAAAAAAAAATTATCCATATTAAATAGAAAATAAATTTTTTTTGTATATATATATTTCAAAAAGATGGTGCTCTTAATAATACCTATTAAATACGCAGTTAGATTTTTATTTTCTAAAAATATAAAAAATTGTTTTTTTTGTTCATATATGCGGATAAATAAATCAAGAACATTTAATTCAATAAATGAACACATATATTGAAATTTTTTGTGTGATTCACTCATTTTCATACACAAATTTTTAAAGACTGGAGGTTTCCACCATCATATATACTAGGGATTCGGTCAATGTTTTTGATGTATTATTGTCCCCTTGTTTAAATTCTCATTCCAAACTAATGGAATTTATTTAGAATGTTTTTCCTCTATATAAATTTTTTTTCATTCAATATATTCAATTTCATCTAGTTTGACACCATTAAATTGACGCTTTAGGTCCTACTAAATGAAATATTATCTTATTTGTATTTTTTAGAAACTAAAATATGTTTCATCGATATTTGTCACCTGAATATTACTTTAATTTGATAATAAAACATTTAAAAATAGTGAATTTAACTGGATTTAAAAAACATAAGTACAATAATGTAACCTATTTAAGATTACTAATAAAACTATATAGAGACCCATGTATTTTACAAATATTATTACATATTTTTTTACATTAAAAATCAAATAAACACAACGTACTGATTGAGTGGAATGATGTCTTTAGGAGACTATGTTCACAATACATAATAATGTTACTAAAATATAAAAACTTCTTATATTCTCTATAATGATATCCTCAATAAAGTTGATCCCTACAAACATGATAGGGAATCCCATAGACTATAGAAATGAATGGGGGATCTCTATATACCATCAAGGAACACATATGATATCAAATCATATAATATGAGTCCATATAATAAAATTATATAATAAAAGAAATAAATTAGTAGTAATTATATGTCATAATGACATAAAAAAGATAAAATCATAATATCATGGAATCACAGGTGTGTTGATGTTTCATAAAAAATGACATAAAAAAATGTCAAGGATTCATTTCATAAAAAATAACATTGTAGATAGTGTCCCCTTATAGATTAGTTTTACTCCATAGTCAAATAAATTTACTCTCATGAGACATAACCATTCCATTTATATTAGAGACCTATTTTTCAACCATTATAATATATACCTGATAAATAGTGACAAATAAGGATATGAAACAGAAGTAATAAAAATAAGGATATCACATGCAAAGAAATTTGTTTTGAATTATGTCGTATAACATAACAAGAATGAATATCATAATGGATTTTATTAAATAAGGTAGTAAATAATGCACATACATTAATTATTTGAAAATAAGTATATTCCAATTAAAAATGATGTCTTTGTAATGTGGTGATATGAAAAATAGCGGAGATATCAGTTTGGAAATGTATATATTATGAGTTGTTATAGGAGAATGCATAAAGGGTCTTTAAATAGGTTTCCATCATTATAGATTCAATAAAATTATAATTAAAAAAAGAATTTATTCCATATTTATTTTTTCATGCATTTTTTTAAAACATTTCATTGAGTGGGACTCAAAATGATGTAATAAAATGGGGAAGATCCCATTAATTGGAATGATATTACAATATAAAATGAGGATAAATGTTTTAAGACATGTACATCCCCATAATGTAATGTTGACTATATATATATATATAGGAAATATATATAGATTATATAGTATTTAAATAATATTAATTGAAGTACAATCAATGGTAATGAGAGATAAATCATAATTGAAAGAAAAATATGGTGGTTCTGTGTGTTCCTTTACCTTAGTTCAAGAATCATTCCTCATATATACCTAATGTCACATATAATACATTACCATTCATTCATTAATAAAATAATAATCATTTTGTTATGTATTTTAATTAGTATACTTATATTATGTTCATTTACAGCCATTTCAATGAGACATAATGTTAATTTATCAAGTTATGAGTGTTTTAGTCTAAATGATCCAAGGTATTATAAATTGTTGATAATAGAACATTTTCATATCATATATGATTATAAAAATAGAATTAAAATTATATTATATCTATATAGTTACCTAAATTCAAATTTTCCCTAATAATGACATCTTTTTTTCATATTATAAATTCCTTTATTATAAATGATATCATTATACTATCAATTTATTAAGGTGTATTTTTATACAATCATGGAAGAGATTGTATTTAACAAATAGTATAAATAAATAATAATTAAATAATTTAATTTTATATCATCTTAAACCAATATATGTGACTTTAAACCTTCTATTAATGGCATAGCTGAAAAAACTCATCATCAACTGAGGCGATGAACTCACATAATATAAACAATGTTTCCAAATATAGAAAAATAGTATTATGGGATGGGATGCACGATATATCTACCATTAAACCAATTAAATTATTATATATATATATATTAATTTATTAATTATTCAATATTTGAATGAATTTTTGGAGGATTTGGAGGAAGGAAATTAAAATTCTCATTTGAGGGTATTACCTTCTATATCGGATGTTTCCTCTTAAGATTTCATGTATGGAAAATTTTATTTGAATTTATATGCGTCCATGTTTTTTATAAGTGTGGGGAATATATGAGGAGATAGGTTGGTAGTGTTTTGTTATGTTCTCTATCTTATAGTTGTGGCGTGAAATAGTGGTGAGGGGTGGTATTGATAAATGGAGAGGGGTGTTTTTTAATAATATACTCATTATATTATTATTTTATCCTAGGACTATCTACAATTACTATTACTATAACGATATAGTAATTCATAGCTATGATTTTGAAAAAATGGTAATATATATCATCCATTACTCATTTCAAAATATTTTTTTATTATAATAATAATTTCTATATTTTCGTGTTTATTTCTATTCACAAAATCAGAATCGCTTTTAAAAAAATATGAAAAATACCCCCTAATTTTTTTGATTCATAGATTAGAAAAATAAAATCCATATTAATAAAATATATTTATATATTTGATAAATTTTGTTTTTAATTAAAATTCGTTAAAAATTTAATAATACCAAATTTAATATTATGATCATCATTCTAATCATTTCAAAAATTAAATATGTTCTTATAAATCTATATTATCATTATAATAAAACATAGCAATAATTTATAGTCCCACATTACGGAAACAAAAATTCTTTTCAAAAGATAAATTAATTATAAAACCATTAAAAATCATTTTTACAATGATCAAATCAATTAGTATATCATTTTTTGAACATTTAATTTCTTGTATATTGATATAAATATATGGTTTTATCATTTTATGATATGAAATAAACATTATTTAGATATTTTATAGTTGAGGATAATATTATAATGGTTATGTTACTCTTCCAGATGGACTGTTTATTAATCTAAATGGGAAGGTTACTATTCAAACAATTATATTCATAATAAAATTGTCAAAATTGTAATGGTTATATGGGTTCAATATATTCTATAAATACCTCATATTTTAGAAATTATTCATTTATATTAATTTTATTCCATGTTAATATATATTTTAACATTTATGAGTAATATTTTATTAGAAAAATATTTTTTTTTTCATTTCTACGATGTTGTTCATGAGTGTGATTATTCTACAAGATTGAGTAAATCTAAATATTCAAACTATAGATATCTTGTGGTCAATTTTCTTTACCATTTTATTATTTTACATTCTTTTTTAAATACTTATTTTCTTAATATAATTTTCAAATTAAAAAATGTAATCAGTTCTATCAGGCGGTTCATGTACATTATATTATAATACATTACTAAAAAGGTCACAATTGAAAAAATCATAAGTGAAATTTCATTAATAAAATTCTGTCTCATTACATTATTACAAAATTAAAAAAATCCATTACAAAATATTTATTTTCATAAGATCATTAAAATATTTTATGGTTCTTATGTATCATCAATTCCCCAAGTAAACATGTCACCTCTGTAAACATAGGGTCCATCTATATTACTATGACTTAAGGAGTTGTCTGGATGTAAAAAACCAAATCTCCACAATCTATGATCATCCTCAATTTCTCCTCATATGGGAGATTAGTTTCTAGATTCACTTCCTTGTTTAATATTACATTTTTTGTATAAGTTATGTGCTTTCTCAATAGGTATATGGGAACATGTAATGTGTTTGAGAAATGGTTTGTGAGATTTGTAGAAAATTTGAAAAACTCTGATGTGGATAGGCATCTCAACCGGGACGATATTCCCAGGACTCATCTTTTCCGTCTTAAATATATTTAATAACATTTGTGGATATAAAAAGTGGAACACTTTTTCCCTAACCTAAAACTTTGGGTCTCTAAAATTATTATTAGTATGGAATTTAATTCATCGTTGTCTCACACTAATGAAATTATTTATAGTATTGACCTTTTTAATAATTTCATCCATTTAATTTCAAAGTATATTTCAATAAAAAACATTATCCAACACATGTATTTTGTGCATATCTTCCCATAAAAAATTACATATGGGGACTTTGTGATTCATGAATGAGAAATATTTTAGTATGATAACAGAATATTATGAATATGATGATATAATCATTCTCTAATCTCTATTTATCATGGTCTCGACAAATCCCCTTGTTCATATATAGTTTGTAGATATTTTTCATAAGTTTGGATGTGATAATACCAATTTAAATTCAAGAAATTAAATAGGAAATATTGGATAATGTTTTGGAACTTGAAAAAAAATCTTATATATAAATTGGATATAATCGATAAAGGGTTCAATAAAACATTTAAAAATATATTATTTCTATAATTTTACATTTATGGAATGATAAGGCTTATCTAATAGAAATGAATTGATAATTATTTGATAAAAAATCTACTAGAAAAAATAGAGCAATATTTTTTCCAGATTAGATTGGAGGACCAGTTATAATGTCTGTAATCATGTTTCCAAACATCAAATTATATTTGGGTAAGGCTTTCATAACCTCATTGGACCTTTTACTTTTCAACTTCACACGGAACAATACCAATAAATTTTATTTATATTAGTCGATCAACATATTATCATTGTCTAAAAAACATTTTCCTTATAGATCTTGATATACCTTCATGCATTATGTGTGTATGGAGAATCATAATCTCTATGAATCAATCAAAACCACCATATTTATCACATAATTTTACATGTTATATATTTATGAACCAAATCATATAACCACAACATCATTTATATTTAAATATATATATTTCTATTTTCTTTGTTCTATTACTATCTTTTGTATTTCTAAATCATCCCTTTGAGAATCTATACTCTTATGTATAAGGGATGGTTGGTAAAATTTTGAGAAAGGATAGATGTTATTCCTTTATTTATGATTCCAAATTCATTACTTTTTATTTTTAATATTTCAATAACTCTCTCAATACTAATCTTGTATATGTTTGCATGTTCCTTTCAATTTAGAGTATCATCCACTTTATATGACATCCAATGATTTTAATTAATTGATCAATTATAATCCTTGATAATCAATAGCGACATTCTATGGTCCATATGAAACTACTTTTCTATGAATATATACATCATTCTGTTTTGATATGAATATGTTTCAAAATTATCGCCATAAAGACACTTCCTCAATTTTATCAATTCAAATATTACTATGACCACATCCATATCATATTTTGTCAGTATGTTTGTATTGATCACACTGATTTTCAATTTCATTATTATTTAATCATAATAATTGGTTCCTAAAAACCATAAAATATTTATAGGTATAGTGACATTTTGGATTGAAAATCATGATAAGTAATTAATAACTCCATAAAAGTACCTTAAATTTCCAAGTAAATTATGAATCTATAATATATATGTTATTATAGGACACTCATAAATATATATTATCTTTTGAGTGTCCATTTATATGAAATTACTAGTGATGACATACCCCATGAAATATAGTTCATCCATTAAAAATTCACATTCACTATGCAATGCATATAATTTCTCTTTTTAAAATGGAATTATCAAATTAAAAAAATGATCCACATTATTTTCCTTTCTATTAGAATGTATCAAAATAAAATATATAAATAACAACACAAATTTTATTGAGGAAAATTCTAAATAATCTATTCATTATGCCTATGATTATTTCTAAACCATTAGTGGGGTTGATGTCATTACAATAGTTTTTTAAATAATAAAAAATTAATTAAATTTATATCCTAACATATGAGTATTTAGGTTTTATTAATTTTTTTGAATAGTAATATTCCTATCATTATTTATATTGTAAAAATATATTCCTATCCTTGATAATGGTTTGTATATTATTTTCAATTTACCAAATCATATCCTCTATGAGAGTTGAATAATGTGTACATAAATGCATCTTTGACAAGCATAAATTATAGTTCAAATTAATTCAAATGATCTGTTTCAATATTAATATCTATAAGTGAATCTATGCTAGATCTATACCCACTTGTCATATCCATTCCAGGAGTTCATTTGTTATAATTCACTTATTGTATATTTTAAAAATATTTTACATGTTTTCCTACACATAAATTTATCCTTATTGTTGTATGTAATGTATTATTGTTCTACTACCATATAAAAATAGAAAATTCTATTTAGCAAAATATATTAAAAAATGTTTTTTTAATCACAATATTATTAACATTAATATCAATAATATAGAACCCAAAAATCAATCCTCCAGGATTCCTTGGAATACTAGGTTTTTAAAAAATAAAAATAAAACTAAAATAGAAAATCATTATTTTACTCACCATAATATGATATTTATTCTCTTTTAAATCCAAAAAATACATAAGATACTAATTAAATAGATAAAATAAATGGTTGATCTATAAATAACATTATGAGAGTAATCAAGATTAAGAAGAATATAATATCATTCAAATGTAATAACCTGCTATTATAAAAGTAAAGTCTAATTTTAAATCATCTAGTACAATTAAATATATGATATGTAATATTATGGACTTGTAGACATTTGAATTTGAAGAATCGTAACACATGCCATAATTATAAATCAAGTATAACCACCAAAACAAGATCACATGGTGTACATAATGCCCCCTATATGTTGTTTACACTCAAATCATATACATATCATCTAATGAGACATAAACATTTCCCAATGAATTAAAACACTATATGGGATGACACACAATAACATGTAAATGAATAACTGTTCCACATATAGAAAACATATATATGAAATAAACATTTGGAATACCTATAAAAAGAAAATGGTTACAAAGTCATGACATGTAAAATAACGTGGTTGAATATCATAATCCCTTCCAATAATGAAGGAATTAATCAATTTAGGGATTTTTTAAGGGGGTTAATAAAAATAGGAAATGAAATATTTTTTCCATTTAAATTGAAGGAATGGAAATTATTGGAGAAATGACAATGAAAAATTAACTCTGAAGTAGGGTTTTAGGGGAAAATGATCGGAGACATTAAAAAGGTTAATTCCATAATAGTTTCCATAGAACCTGAAATAAAAACAATTTTTTTCCATATTAAATGATTTTTCTTAGAATCAATGATTTTATTAAAACATTTCATTGTGGGGTACATGAACTAATATATAAACAAAATAAATGTTCCATATAATATGTTCTTTTTAATGATTGAAATTGATAAGAGTTTCATCAAAACATTCATATCACCTTAAAACGGTTAATTAAACAAGGTTAATATATCCGGGACATAAATAAATAATTTAAAATATCTATATACATATAATAAAAATATAATGTGACTAATGAGAGACAATGATGAATCTAATGAAAATAAGGTGGGTTATAGACATCGAACATCTAATTTATAGAATGATTCTATAATTTACAATATCAAAAAATATGATCAAATTAGATTAATGAATTAATTAATTCAAAAACCCTTCCATATAATTATCTTGTATAAAAATTTATTATATTCATTTTCAACAATTTCATTGAGATATATTGTTGAATTACTCTTATCATTGAGTGTTCATTTAATAGTTCCACAGTCAAATAAGTTATAAGCTATTGAAATGTTCAAATGAGACTAATAAATATTAGTGAAATGAAATTATATTTATTTTTTTTATAAAATTTTAATTTTCTAAATGTCAATATGATATCAAATATAGGGAGGATTTATTTAGTATAAATTTTATCAACATACAGTTAGTTTATTTAGGTGGTTATACCGATTGTAAAGCTCTGTATTAGTTTCATTTAATTATATATAATTTTATTTTAAAAATGATAAATATAATATATATATATATATATAATTTTAAAAATAATGAAGTTAATTTAAACATTCCATGATAGCTTTAATTGAAAAATAAAACCAATAATCCTTCAATGTAGTGTTTATACATCAAATTATTGATATATCCATATATATATTATAAGGATAAGAGAAGAGGATATATCATATATATTACATTCACTCAATAACAATATGGTATATATGTGATACAATATTCATTATTCCATGTTGGATGGATTTTGTTTTGTAGTAAGTGGATAATTAAAAATAAAAATGGTATGTTTTTGGTATTTCCTTATCCATTAGATGACTCCTCTTTGGAATCCATATAAAGAAACGTGGAATGGTATTTTGATAAGACCATGTATTATAAGGATGTTCTTGATAGATGAAGATTGGTTTTGGTAGTGTTTAAGAAATCTCAATTTCATAAATTGTATGAGGATAAAAGGATACTGTTTATAAGGGGTAGATAAATACGGTTTTGATGAATATATTTAATAGTTTATTATTTTAGTTCGAGACTAAATAAATATTGAATACTGGGGATATATAGAGTAATTAGTGAATGAAAGGATTATCCAATGTTAATTTATATTATTCATGACCTATTTTTCAGGTGTTCTAATTAAAATGGAAATTATTGTATATTTGATTATATTACACATCTCAAAGTATTCAGCGATTTTACAGAAACAAAAAAACCATCATAAATACTTTTTAACGCCTAAATTCACAATATAAGAATATTTTTATGAAAATAATTTTCAAAATGTTATAATTTTAATATTTAATTAAAATAAATATATATTACAAAATTTCTTTTTTTCTAATTATGAATAATTGTCAGTCCATTAAAAAAATTAACATTCTCCCATAAAACTAAATATACATTATACTAAAAAAATATTTATTTGTGATTGTATTTTATGAAAATAATGATTCTTTAAAATCATCTAATTTTTTATAAAATTAAAATTAATCAATTTTTTAAAATAACAAAAACACATATAATTACATTTATAAAAGATATATTTAAATTAAAAATGATATTAATAATTCGAATTTCCATTTTATAGGAAACAAATATATAAATTTACACTTCCATAGGTGAGGATGTTATTCTAATTATTAGGTTACTATTCTTAATGGACATAATATTATTCTAATGGTTAGTTTACTATTCCATTTTATTGATTTTAATGTTCATATGAGTTCCTTATATTCTATATGTACCACATATTTCATCCATTTTTAAATCATTTCTATATTCTATATGTGTTATATAAATATTCCTTTTCATGATACATATTATATTACTTATATTTTTGTTTCATTTCAATAGTTTTGTTCATTAGTGTGGTTTTTAAAATGGATTGGGGAAAGTTCAATATTCAAAATATAGTAATCTTGTTTTCTATTTTTTATCCCATTGTAATATTTAATGTTTATATTTAAATGTTTATAAATTTTATTTAATTCTTAAATTAATAAAATGTATTTGGTACAATAATATAGGGAAATTGTATTATATAATATTAAATTTAAAAATATTATATATTTTTAAAATCAAATGTAAAATATCATTGATATAATTATTAGTTGATATCAATATTGAGAATCATAAATTTGATAACACATTTTGATAATTACATAAAAAATATTTTATATAAAAAACAACTAGAAGTAGTAATTTTAGAATCAGTTGGCAGAATTAGGATCAGGGAGAGACTCCCTGAACATAATTTTTTTGGAATATGGTGGAAAAAAATACTCCTAAATCAACACAATATATTGGACCTCACTTAAGCCATGTACACACCAGTACATACTAAAAAATGATAAAGTAATGTAAAAATTAGAAACTAAAAGAATAATTATGTTGTAAATAGTCTAGACTAATATTTTTACCTCCACTATAGAGTCATTATATAATTTCAACTATCTAGAAAAAAATAGTGCAATACAAAAATTATTAAATCATGTAAACTATTTTTCCTTTAACACATAATAAAAAATTGTTTCCCCATCACATATTAAAAAAGTGTAACATCTAATCATGTAGTTGAACTAACCACTTAAAAGTCCATGAGTTTATACGTTCCAATAATCTTAATGTTGATCTTATATTGATATATCCTTAGTAACAACCCCTTTTGATAAGGTATCAAATTCCATGAAAAACAAATCATACTAAACATCCAAAAATACAGGTTGGAAAAAATACACTACAATACATCCTGAAAGTGAAAATATGGAAGAACCACATATGAAGTATAATAAATCCATGAAAATTATTTAATAATGATAAATGAAAAATCTTCTCTCATTTCCATAACATTATAATACCAAAAAACTCTCATAAAAACTTAATTTTCTTGTCTCATTCCAATCACATTATGTAGGATTCACATTGAAAATAAAATCATAGTTGACATATCCTTCATGTTTCCATTACACATGAATACTAAAAAATTAAAATATAGAGGAGACATGTAACTAACCCTTAAAGAATAAATTATGTACTAGAATCCAGTTTTACCTCAAAATGGATATTAGTCAAGAAGAATGACCAATATAGTTCACACACAATATGATAACATATATATATATGGAATGCCATAACTAACGGGAATCCCAATAACATAGTGTTTATAACGGTAAAATTATTTTATTTTCTCCCATAATGTACAAATATTATATATCACCATTCATTAAAAATAGATGATTTTTGGTTGGAAAAAATGGTGAAAACAATATATTGACTATAACACTAACACATATGTCCCTATTCTATGAACATACAAATATATTATTCAAACATCCCACCTACCCTGAAATATATAAAATAAGAATTAAATTATATCTAGATATAAATTCAATATAAAAGGAAAGGAAATCATTTATAAATAGTAATGGTGGTCTAAAATCCAAACCCTTTAAGGTATGTGAATATTAATAACATGTCATACAAATCATACAACCCATACCATTACATTAAAAACATATGTATTAATTTCTGGGATATATTTTTATCAATGTAATTACATCATCATATCCTATTTCACTAGAATTATATATCATTATATTGATATAAATATATATTCAAAATAAAATAAAATCTTGAAAAAATAAATGAAATAGTTCACCTAGTCATACAAATGGCATGTTAATAATTAAATAAATATTAGATATAAACCATTCCTATAATGGGGAAAAATAATGTACCAAATTAAAAAAATTTCTATAAATCATAAAATATGGAAACTTATAATTTATATAATGGTAAAAGTAATCAAAAACAAGAGATATATACAAACATAAAAAACCATAAACTTGAAATCTGTGAATTACATGAAGCATGATGTAATTCTACAATTTGTATGTTTTAATGTCAATAAAATAATATGGGTGAATTATCCAATATAAAATCTTATTATATGTGTTAGAAAATGTAATTATAAATATTTGTATAGGAATTTAATTTCACAGTAATAGTTATAAAAAATTAATGGAACTAAGATACCAAATGTACATTTTTTTGAAAAAAACAATGCCAAACATAAATACTATAATAAAAATATTTGGTGTTTTTAGATTTAGTTTTTTGTGTAAATAATAAATTAATTATAATCATTTAAAAATATTGTATAAAATTTTATAAGGGTAATTATTAGTTTCAACCCATTTAATAATCAATATAGTAACACCCAGATATAATAACTAATAATTAAATTAGTTTTAGTTTTTAAAAAATATACCTTACAATGTTTAAAAAAATTATTATTCATGTTGTAAATATTGATATTTAATTCCTAGCCAATTTTATACATAGTAATTATGATTTCATGATTTCAAACTATAATGAGACAATTTAAAATATCTCCCTATCCAGAAACCCATATTTATTGTGTTTGATCAATACTATATACAAATATCCAATTGTAATTATATTGAAATGAAAAAACATCCCCTATTATTATATCACATTATCTAATATCATTATTTTATTATATTTCATTTAGATATTATGTTGTTGGAAACATGATGAAACTATAAAACTAGGTCATTTTTTATAAATTGTTCAATAATTTCATCACTAACACATGGATTGTATCAACACAACTATATTCATTTCAATATTTAAAAATTCATATAAATATATCCAATTTTCACAAATTGACTCATGTGAAAATATTAAAGATTTTTCCTGTCATTTAAATAAACTATGAGTAAAAAATAATTCATGTAATATAAGGAATTGATGACCTATATCATATAATATACATCAAATTGTTTGAATGAAAATAGTTTAAAAGTCATTAATATTTTAAATTATATAATACCAATTTTATATTCCAAAAATATATTTTTAGACACTCATTCAATTAGAAAAAAAAATTTCCTAACATAAATAATGAATGACTCTCTAAAATAAGAAATAGTATTTTAGGACGGATTTTGAATCTCATCCATGGTATGCTCATAGAAACTAACAATTAAAAATGTAATTTTTAATCACTAATTATTGAAAAAGAAAAATTATTTCAAATATTTAAAAAATATATAATTAAAAATTCTATACAGAACAAAAACCATTAATGACCATATAAGAATTACAACAGGAAGTAGGGTCATTGACCTATTTATAATAAATAATAAAATTAACCCCAAACAGTACTTTATAAATACTGCAGTCTCAGTTATTTATTTGATCTCTTTACAAAATCATGGGGTTCAAAGAAAAAATGGTAACCATCATAATATTAACACCTATAAATTCAACCGACAAGCATAGGTCTAATTTAGAAAAATAATGTGGATTCCCTAATCCACAAAAGTATTTCACAATGATTATGTTCATATCATATACAAATATATATAATTTTTTATGCTAAAACTAATAATAATGAAAAATGATTTCAAAAATAAATTCTAGAATAAATGGTAATGAAGTTGAATGAGGAGAATCACCTCATCACCAACAGTCACAAATTTTCCCATTCTATGTGATGCAGATTGGATGAGCACCCATCCCCTATTTTTTAATCTCAATTTGAAAAACATTACCATCATTTACCACACTATTTAATATTATTATTTTCAAATAACAGTAATAGTAATAATATTTATAATAATAATTTTTTCAAATATTTTATTTCATTATAATATAAATAAAATAATTATGATAGAACACAAATATAATAACATAAAAATAATTATAAATTAATAATAATAAAAAATACAAGTATTCCAAAATACATAATTTATTATATATAACAAAAATATGAATGTTTATCTATTTATTTATTATGATAGAAACAAACATTAATGAATTTTTTTTATTAACATGTAAATTTATACACACATACCTGAATTCAAATTATCAAATATAAATAAAAAAGCATGTAAAAAACAAAAAACAATATAAATATACTTAACCATAAAAAAACCCAAATCAATATATGATAAGTAGATATATATGACTTATATAATATTAGTTATAGTTATATATATATATATATATTAATAAATTAATGAAATGAGATGTTATATTGAAATCTAAATAACCTATTAACTTATTATTGAATCATTAATTAGAATAATAATTTCTTGATCAAATTTAATTACAAAAATATATATTTATTCAATTAATTAAATGAAATATTAAATTAATACACAATTTATGTCACCCAATACATGTTTAAAAAATATTTTTTTGAAATAAAAACATGACATCCACATTTTGGGACAAGAATTAAAAAGAGAAAAAAAAATTTATCCTTGTCTACCATATTTGTAGTTAATTAAAATAATTCAAATGTATTTCCAAAAAAAATTAAATAATTTTATATATGTGGGAGAAAAAGGGTACATTATGAAAAAAATCAAAAAATATAGAACTGATGTGAAGAACTCAGTGGTGGACAATATTTAGACCCCATCAAGACAAAATGGGATAACTAACAATGAGCTATAAAAAATTCTGATGAAAATAAAGATAAAAATAAAATAATTCAACCTAGTCATATTAGGTATTAGATAAACCACCATAAGCTAAAACGAAGTCTTCCAATACCAACAACATCAGGTAACCAGTGACCCCTACTGAGTACTCGATTCATTCTGTTGATATATGATATTTATGGAACATCCTTCTACAAATTTAAAACGTATTATTCATAGAAGAAGTATCTATAGATATATTAATTCATCAAATAATGTCTCCTAAAAAATCAAATTTCATGATAAATATTCTATATGAATAATAAAGAATAATTTAAGACTAATACATCTAAAAGTTAAGTAAAAATATGAAAATTAAATTATAAAATTTGATGAAATATCATGAAAAAAATATGGTTTATTTGAAAATGATTTCCAAATATATTTATAATTTCATGGTCATTATCCATGGCCAATAGAGTTTCTATAAAACATGAAATGGGATATAGATTTTTTTTAACACACAGTGAGAATTATTTTTTAAGTAAAATCCATAGATTCATGAATAAATGCATTGTTTTTATTTTCAAAATTCATGGGGTCTTTTAAAATAGTTTATTTTCCAAACAATGTGTTCTTCTGGTTAAAATATTAAATCAATTATTTATTAATTATTTTAATCCTAGTCAACCCAGTCATATAGTTACCACTAAAACATACATAATCGATATGTTTTATATGTTCTAGATACAAGTATCAATGATTAATAAAAATTTTATCCCCACTTCTAAAATGATCATTATAATTATCATTTATATTAGATATACCAATTTGAAAATTTAAAAATTCAAATATAAAAACCATTAAACCAAATCTCAAAATTTCTTTTATTCCAAATTTTATATAAATTAAAATAATAACATGATATTTTATGAATTATGAACCCCAAATAAACCTATACACCTCTAATATCATTTAACCATTTCAAAATAAACACTCTAATTTCAAAATCAATAAATCAATCACATCCCAACCACATGGAATGTCAAGTACTACAAAAGTTACTATCAAAAGTAAAAACATATATAATAAATTTAATCATTAACAAAACATTTTTTGTAATACCCAAAAATAATAATCAAAATGAAATGAAAAAATTATAGAAATATATAATAAAACATTACTTTTTTTAAAACTAATTAATTTAAAAAAGAAAAAATATTTTAAAAATCAACATAATTTTAAACATTATAGTCCACATGAATCCAAAAAAAAATCAATCAAACAATCTTATTCATACATAAAATGTATTTTTTTATTACATTATATGGTCTTCCAAAAACAAACCCCATTATAATTCTAATATGTTAAATCCAATATTTTAATTTTTTGATCAAAAAAATATAAAATTTGATACATGGTAAATTATTGAAGAAACAACCATAATAACATTTCCTTAAAATTGAAACTGCAGAAATTATATGAATATTATTATTACATTAGGGGATTCAATTTATAAAGACAATATAACTAAATTAACCTGATCCAAGATGTGTCTTTAGCAACAACTACCCCAATCCCATCTCCATTTTCAAGAGGTGTAGAAATGATATGATGGAACAACTTACTTTGTGAGACCTCTTCATATATACGTTTACATATGAATACATCCAACTCAATCTGAAAAAATAAAAGGGGGAAAACAAGAAGTGAAAAGCATCTTTAAATAGAAAAAAATGCCACGAATTATTAACATAATAAATTACAATAGAGTAAACTGAAAAGAAAAAATAGCCAATAGATACTACCTACGGTATACCAAGATATGACCACTATATTTGGTCCATGAACCAGGTATACCTATGCTACTCTAAATTCATGGTCAAAATATCTTCCTTCTTCAAAATACATAACACATGTTTGGTGAATCCCACACAAGGGTGAGTATATATATATAGAAATTATAATTCCCTAAAAAGAGTACAGGGTGATCTATAGGAGATACAACTGACGAGGAAAGAATTATATAGAGTGAGGTATAGTAAAGAGTTCTGTGTAACCCAATATGATAGTGAAATTAAACTCATCCACACTAATGGGACTCAAAACATTGAGAATATGAACAACTGATCAAGTCTTTTCTACCTATAGATGGAGTTTAGACTCATCTATCCACAAGAATCTAGACATTGAAAGCACATGGAATAAACTGCGTGTCTCCTCTTCTCCTCTAAGGTGAGTAACCAAAACCCATGTAGTAGGTACTGAAGAAGGATATATTTATATAACTAAAGATATGCTCAATAAAATATTCCCAAATAAGAGAGTTAATGGAAATCCATCTCACAATCCAACTTAAGAAAAACAGTCACAAATAATCATAAATAAGGCCATGAGTGATTCCATGAACCTCATACATCTGCACTGAACAAAAATGTATAGGGGTCTTAATAACCTGACATTGTTATTATATTCTTTGGGGTTCACAAACTCGAGCACATGGATTTAGGAACTTTCATAAGGATGTGTCTTAGTGGGGAAAGCTTCTCAGCTGGGAAAGAATCCCTCTTCCTTATGAGTATAGAGGTATGTCATACCATTTCTCATCATTATGCCACACTGTCAAGGGAGAAAAAATTATAGCTATGGATCACATTCCCTAGTATGACAGGGGGTCTTAATATGATAGTCACCAAAGAACTCCACTACACAGCTCGGTTGGAGGGTTATTCTCAAGAAAGTCATCAGGGAATGACACAGCTCATTCCTTCTGGCGGGTAATCCTTGTTAGTCGTCATATAACTTCACTACCTACTATAACTATAGTTTTACGCCTAGAAGATGTCATATAAGAATTAAACTTCCCATCCTAGCTCGAGGGGAATCCTAGAACAATCATCGGTGTATTCAATTTCCCACCACAGTTGGATGATAAGAATAGAACATTAAGGAACTCCTCTGCTCAGTCATATTATTGGGTAAATTGGAATAATCATCTTGGAACACCAATACCTATTCCCAATGGTGGGTAATCTTGATACTCACTTTTGGGAACATCACATTCTATCCCTACTGGAGGTTAATGTCTGAGATTCTATGGTGATTATACGTCTTCTGTTGTCATCAGGTATTTCCTCAATGTGTGAAAAACCCTGAAAATTAAAATCCTATTTCTAAAGCATATTTCAGGGGTACCATAATTTTATATGAGGAAAAAAACTCAAGATATGTAACCCATGGTCAAAAATCAGTGTGCAAATAATGGAGACAAATGTTTGATTATTTCTCATAAGAGCTCACGGTGAAGATGGAATGTGAGTGGACCCACATGACATTTGGTCCCACTATACAGTCTAGTCATGTTCTTGGGTGGCAGATGGAACCACCCCATCTAGTGGAACATGTCTTGTAGGTGGACTACATGTCATGTCCTGACTAACCGATAATAGGGTTGTGTCTTATGGACATGTCTATGTACTCAGACCCCATGTATGTTTAGTTCAGTGCATGTCATGTGCATGAACATGTGAACCATCACAAGGCTTACTCAAATGAATATAAAGTACGTGGAATGTGATGGGAAATACATGTCGTTTAATTCTTATGGGTTTTTAAAACCCTAGTGTCGATGCTAGAAATGGATACAATTCGTGTGTTATTAGTTTTAAAAGACATGTAGTCAGGATTATTCAAAAATGACCATATTGGTAGTTCTAGTCTCCACAACAAGAAGTTGTTTGATCCTCTATTGATCCCATCACGATTTCATATGTATCTTTTGGAACGATACACATATTTTGATTCCTGGCCTCTGCTCACTGGAAATATCCTCCACAAGTCACTATGTGTTTCTTTCTACATTCCTCACATTACTATGACTTAACCCATTTATCAAAAGATTTTTGAACACTAGATAGGTCATCCATATTCCATGATTATTCTAGATCATTGATTATCTAAGAAAACCATTGTTGATTCATCATTCCATCTTGAATTCAGGTACCTGATTGATCTCAGGTCACCCGAAAACTATCGAGTTGGGAACCATTGAGATTTCTACGGTGATTAATGTTACTAAATATTGAATAAAATAATTATAATAAAGTGTTTAATCCTCACTATACTTTATTTTTTGGCTAGAAATCAACAACGATTCACTGAGATTGGATGAAATAATACAAAATTAATTAAATTTCAACACCCATGCACATGAAAAGTTTATCAGAATCGTAGAATGATCGATGATTATTGACATACTCAATAGTTTAATTATAATGCAGAAAGCAACATATAATTATTTCTACCTCTATATTGGATTGGTAATTGGTGAAAATATTTCCCACATAATGATTTAATGAAGCTATTGCATTCATTGTGATTTGATTCTTGATATAGTGGTTCGTTGTTTTCATTTTTCGAAGGGATAATAAAAAAGATATATGGGAAAATGGAAATAATTATGATCCATCCCTCATAATTTTCCTATGGTGATACATTTATAAAATATTGTCTTAATTAAAATTAATTAATTAATTAATTAAATGCATTAATTTAATCTTCTTAACATACCTCCCATGAGAAAGGGGTCTAAACATCCAACACAGACTCATTTTATGTCATGCCTAGTGTAAGCCCTACATTAGAAACCCAATCATGATCTCATATATATGATCCAATAAACTAATTATGAGTGTTCCCATTTAAATTATATAACATCAAGAAAAATATAACATATATTTATTATTTTTATAAATTGAATTTCGGAACATAGGGACTCAGACTCAAACATTTTCTCAACACATAGATCTAGAAAATTATTTAGTACTATTTTAAAGTATTACGTGGAAAAAACTACATCTATCATCATTACCGCCATCAATATCATCATCCCTAAAATAAAATCTATGAAAAAAACAAGATATGCTAATCACACATTTGAATCTCCAACTCTCAAGAAATCTATTTCACATTTCCTTGTTTCCACATAATGCGAACCAAATGGATAGTTTACCCATGCAATGTCAACAACTGTCCTTCATTGACCACCACCAGGTGAACAAAAAATGTTGATCTATCCACAATTTTCAGATCAACTCACTCAATAACATGTGTAGGATTATTTATATATCTCCGCAGCTGTGATAGATGGAAGAGGTCGTGAACCTGCTCCAGCAAGGGGGGTAGGGTGAGGTGGTAGGCAAACTAAAAAACCCTAATCATGATCTCAATTGGCTGGATGAACCTAATTGATCATTTTCCTCTTGGCCATAACCTCTACGTTCCTCATCATGGTTATGTTATCAGAAAAAATGGACTCCCTATTGGAACTATAGTGGTCAATGATGGAAATAATTATGGGATTTCTTTCTGTTCTGGGCCATCCTAATCCACTCAGGGATAACTTTTACTTTCTCCATTATCGAATGCACAAACCTTGTTCCCACAAAAGGTGAATCTCCAATATCATTCCAACATAATTTTAACCTGCATGTCTCTCTTACATGGCCTCAAAAGAAACCATGTTGTTAGAAGAGTGGTATCTGTTGTTGTATGGAAGCACTACCAGTTGTAGGTGATCCTCTCACCTCTAACTGTAGTCTAACTTGAAATCCCTCAACACATCTTATGGAACCTAGATAGAATGGGTTTTCTTCCCATATGAGTGAAGGTAAAATGATATAATCATAAATATTTGGGTTCTAAATTCCTTATCTAGGCCTATCAAAAAACATGATGTAAACCACAAACCATGGAAAGAGACAATCAGTGTGGGTACCATGTAAATGGTAAAATATACCATACATAGAACTTTCCCAAATAGTACATCTAACACCACTCCCTTGTAGAATGGAAGTGAACTAAAATTGGGTTTCAGACAACTATAACCCCATTGGTTTCATGGATCTTCTCTTTGTGTGGAATCCCCGTGACATATTCCATGGATTTATTGTCCCATTTCCAATCTTGAATCTCATGCGGAAATAAAAAAATATTGTAATGATTTCTTCTAACCTCAATCAATTGATTTTTGAGTAACAAGGAGATGAAATGATCTATTATTCTCTACATGTCTTATAACAAAAAAATTTCTGATGATCTCTGTATATCTTACCCACAATGGGATATAAAACTAAGGGATAAGTGTTGAAATTTCATATCACCTCCTCAAATGCGGAAATTGGAACCACTGTTCACACTTAAAACATGATGTCCTGATTCTATACATTATAATATCCATAAATTGTGTTTCTTTTGAATATACGATTTTTCATGTCCTCACATTCTATTATTCCTTGTTAGGAATCTCTAACACACTTGAGGAGAGAAGGAGTCACCTGCATCAACTTAATAAAATTCACACCCTCCTATTCCCGCATGGTCAGAAGTAGGGAACATAACTGATCTGTTGTTTCCTTTTATAAGAGAGTGTGTGTCTTCTTACTAATGGAATATTTTATAATATATCCTTTCCATATAATATGGATTATGTCAAAGCCATTTTTATATTGGAACACTGACATGATTAAAGTATCAGGATCATGTCTGTCAGAGTTAATACATACATCAGACTTAGCAGGTCTATGAAAACCACAAATATCTCTACCAAAAGGTAGTGTCTCCACATAATAAAGGATAAGACTAAAACATCAAACTCTTGGCTAGGAGTTACATATATATTATTATGGAATATCAACTTCCTTGACCCATATGCGATGAATGAATGAAAATCCATCAAAATTCAACTATGACATACTCCTCTGGCATCAAAATACACTATGAACTCAATGCATTAGTATAGTATTCTCAACACTAGAGAACTCATCAATATATATATCATATTTTCAAAGGACCTCTATTAATACTCAGACTAGGTTAATGGATATCCCTTCCTTGTCAGGGTGGTCAAAAGGGATGCAATTCTATAAATTTTCTCTATGAACCTCTTATATTACCCTGTCAATCCAAGGAATATTCTCACTACCGACACATTCTTGGGTGGTTGCCATGAAATAACTACATCGAACATTTCTAGATAAGTGGATAAAACTATTTCCGGAATTATATGCACCAGGAAATGAACCTCTTTTATCCAGAACTGGCTCTTTGAGAAATTTATGTAAAGCATGTCCTGTTGAATTAAATCAAGAACAATTATCAAGGTCTCTATATGATCCTTTTCTCTTGAAAAGTAGATGAGTTTTTCTTCAATGATCAAAATAAAAAACTGGACCATGTATGGTTGGAAAACCTAGTTAATCAAATCCATTAAGATTGGAAGGGGATTTGTCACACCAAAATGGCATCACTAGAAACTCGTAGTGTCCGTAGAAACATTAGAAATATACATTTGTAATGTCATACTCACGAACACTGAACTAGTGGTATCAAGATCTAATATCAATCTTTGAGAACAATCTCACACCTCTCCATTAATCAACTAAATCGTCAATCCTCATCAAGGGGTACATGTTCTTTATAATGATCTAGTTTTCATAAAGATATTTTACGCAAATCCTGAAGCTGTTGTCTTACATTTTCATGAACAGAACATGGGCCTCCTATGGGGACACACAATGTATGATGAACCCATTATTACAATGGTCCTCCATCTATAACCACATCACTTGGAGTTCTGTATGTTAAATCCGAAACACCGAAGATGATATAATGGTAGTCTATTGATTCATTTCAATGAAGAACTCTGTATCCTACCTCAGAGGTAGTGCCTGAACGTCCTTTTAAAAAGACATACATATAATCCTACAAAATTTAAAGAACATTGAATCTTGAAGTGTTTTATGAACCATGTATTAAAATCTCCAACATATGGGTGATAAGCTATAATATTAAGCTCAAAGAATCCACCTATCATACCTTGAAATCTATTTCAACAGAAATGAAGAATATCCTCCCATCCGTGTGAAGGAATCTAACTTGTCTATGGTGATAGTAAATCTATTTATGGACCCTGGAAATTCAATCCATATCTTGGAAGAAATAATATGGTTATATCGTGGTGAATAAAATTTCCATGGTTAACATCTATACACTAAGAAATATCTAGCACTACCAAAAGATGAAAGATGCAGAATATGTGTTCCTTGTAGGAACCACATTATGAATTTGTTGTGCAAGAATTACTAATGGGAGTGGTAGATATCACATAAGATGTTTCTTGATAAAATAATGACTGGAACCTCTACCTACAAATACAAAGACAATAAAAGAATAAAAAATGACCAGACTTCAAATCATATCATGTGTTGTGGGATTGTAGACATCCAATGACAATAGCTATCCATGACCCCAACCTGTAGCTCCCTAATCCTAAAGAGGTCCACCTATTGGTGGTGGTGGATGAATCTCATAGCACAATCAATCACTTGTAACTCTTCCTACTCATCGTGATTCTCCGCCTCCTTTGGGGCCACCCTATCACTGCTTTAGAGTTCCCTTATCTAAGCACTGTCTTAGCTATTGTGGCCCATCATCTATCTACCTAGGAAGCTCAACACGTCTAGATAGGGATTTAGGTGACTTATGTCCTCTACCATCATAAGTAAATCCCTACCACTTTCTAGGATCCAATGTCCCTCATCAATATCTTGAACCCATATGACCATGTTCCTAATCTTGTTCATTAAAGGTTATCCTATTCAAAGATCATAGATGACAATGAGTTACTATAGATGACTCATTTCCATGGCACCCACAACCATATCTAGCCCCCTGGAATCCCAATGATTTATATATCTCTCTCACTATTGCCAAATTTACCACCCTGTCATAAGTGGTGATGCACAAGGTCACTATGTTGGATTGTATCACTCTATGGAGTCACTTCTCAAACCTCCATGCTTGAAAGTATCCATCGTGGATCATGTTGAAATATTATCATGTAAAGTATTTGAATGAAGTTGAAAAATCAAAAAATTTCAACCCTCCCAATTTGAGATCAAGAAGCTTCAAGATTCATACTAAATGTATGTAAATGGGGTAGTACCCCTCATATAATAGATTTTGGATGTTGTACCATGATATTTTAGACTCATCATGCATCGGAGTAACTAAGCTCCACAAATTCTGATCAACAATATGGAATAGTTTGGAAACCATTTGATCTGATAGGGTATGAATAATACTGATGATATGAACTATCAGCTCTATCCAATCCTATGATTCTTGAAAATGTTGTGCTCTACAGAACCTCAATGGTATCTGACACAAGAGCTCGTAGAGTGTGATCATCCTGTTCATTTACTAAGACTTCTATGATGGGATGATCTTATTTTAAATAGGTGGAGGTGATTCTGCCTACACACCTAGAGGAATGGTATCACATGATGGACCCTAAACTGAGGCTTCATTGTTTATAGGGTCATCTTTCTGATCCAGACATGGTATCCTGGCTGGATATCACACTGAAGGTATCCTAAAATCTATCAAGGAGTACTATAGTTAGATGAATATATATTTAAATGTGTATATATATATATTTACATATATTTATATCAACAAAAATGGGAAGATTACTTAAGTATGATAGTCAATGAATGAATCCTATATGAAGAGTGTACATTTAATCCCTAAAAATTGTCTCAGCATGTCCAGTTGACAAGAAGGTGGTCATGGTCCTGGTGAAATTGATATGTTTGTTGTACGCACCATCACATGACTCTCGGACCTAAGATCCACACTCAAGACACTTTGACATTATTTACATAATCAAAATTAATCATCTTAAGGGGTGACTTCTAGAAAATATCCTAAGCAATGAACTTCCACTAATTACAATATTTCATGACCATACATATGTTGGGTTTCATGATACAACTACCCTAAGCACACCACCATAGTCCGTAGGTGGAAACATGTACCGAAGGATGAAATAACTTCAAGAGGCCATTTCATAAGTACTTGTACACACGCACACAACCAACTCATTGAAAAAGTGTAGATAAAGTGAAATAAAAAGTGTAACACTAATATAAATAGACCAATGATGCATTAAACTCTATAATATAAAATTTGTGCAAGTGTAAACTGAAAAAAACTATCTGAGAGATCTCTCTCCTGGATCCCAAGCTACAACCAGTGTACGTGGTCCTATCACAATATTTCCCCAATATCCTATCAATTAAAGAGCAACCTATGCAAAATATACAAAATAAATTGCATATATAGGGTGAGGACCATGATGGGGTGAGTATATACATGCCCTGTAGAATTCCCCGAAAAGGTTTATGGGGGAGAAGTAAGAGATTCAATTGAAGAGAAAAATAGTAGATATAACAAGTTACAGTAAAGTGTACATGCTAACATGAAAACTGTTGTTAATTTAAACTCATACAAACAAAAGGAGCTCAAAATAGTGAGAATATGAACTCCTTATCACGTCGTTAAAACCTAAGCAAGGAGTGTATAGTCATCCAACCCTGAGAAGCTATATATAGAAAGAATGTAACATAACCTACTCATCATCACATATTTTAGAAGGAGAGTGAAAAAACCAAAAGGAGTGGGTACCGATGATGGATATATATATATATTCTTAGTAAAATAATTCCAAATGAGAGAGTATGGGGATCTCCAACTCATTGATTTTTAAAAGATAACAAGTCACCAATAGTATTAAAATAAGTCCATCAAGGATTCCCAAAACCTCATGAATCTATCCTGAACAGATAAATCCAAGTGAATCAATCACAAAAACATGATTAGATACGAATTAGGTGGAACTGAATAACCTTCATAGTTTTAGGTTTCATCACAAGGAAACATATCAATGGGCAAGGCTTCCCTCATCATTGTGATTTTGGATGTACATAATACCAAGTCTCTTCACATTGATTAAAAGGCAAGGGGAAACATTATAGGTAATGATCTCATTCAACGGTTTTATAGGAGTTTCCTATATAGATATTCATTGAGGACTCCACTTCCCAACCTGACTATAGGTTTACACATAGGAAAGACATCAGGGAATTCCAATACCTAGTCATAGTAGAAGGTAATCACAGTGGGTTTTTAGGGAACTCTACTACCCAGCCCAAATGGAGAGTTATGCCTAGGTGACACCATTGGGGAATTCTACTACCCATAGCAGCTAGAGGTTATGCACATAACTATATTTGGGGAACTTCACTGCACAACATAGAGAGAGGGCATTCCTGAAAAATCAAGGAACTCCACTCTCCAATCCAACTGGAGGGTAAATGAGAATGATAATTAAGGAATGACACTGCACAGACATGTTAAAGTGTAATCCCGGAACATTTTTTGGGGAACTCCATGGGCATCCTGGCTAGAGGGTCATGCATGAGATGATCTTGTGATTCTGTTTGATTTCTTCTATCAACGGGTATTTCCTTAGTGTGTCCCAAACATAGAACATTCACATCATATTTCGAATTACACTTCTAATGGAACCATCACATTATATGTGTTAAAACACTCAGGATAGGCTACTCAATGGCCAAAATACAAGTCCAAATGAAGGAGATATAGACCCTCGAGGATAACTGAAGGGGAATTCAACATGTCAGGAGACCCACATGGCATATGGTCTCGATTTACATTCATTCAATGTTCATTGCTAGCACATGGTTCCACCTCTTGTAGTTGAACATGCGATGTCCTGGCTAAATGGGACCAAGGATGTTTCATGTGGTCATGTCTATGTACTCTGACCTGTTTTCCATGTACATCGGTACATGGAGTGTGCATTTCCATGTGACCCATCACATGTACTACTCACACGGATAGGTGGTACATGGCATTTGATGGGAAATACAAATTGTGTCATCCTTATGGGTTTCGTAAACACTAGTGCCAACTCTAGAAAGGGCTATATACTGTGTGTACTTAGTTTTACACAACATTTAGTCGATATTTTCTTTCAAAATGTTCATATTTTTAGATCCATTATCTATTTGTCAAATCTGGTCCAACTGCCTCAAATCCCACTATGATTTCATTTGTAAACAATATATCCCATGAATCACGATTTCAGCCTACTTCTCACTGGAAAACACATACATTAGTCAAGGAGGATTTGGTTATTTATTATTCACACAACCATGGATTTGTCCTTTGATTACATGATTTTTGATCACTGAATCCTTCATCCATAAGACACGAAGATTCTAGATTCTAGATTCCCTCTAAAACCATCATTGTTTCATCATTCCATCCTGAATATGGGTACCTGATCATGCTCGTGTATCTATAAAAATATTGAACCAATATCCTTGGGGATTCCTAAGGTGAATAATGTAATGAAGTAGGGGATAAAAGAATCAAAACATGGTCATAATCCTCACTAGTCGAGGGTTAAAGGCCGACAATCAAGAACAGGGCACAACAATTACATGAATAAATATGAAATTAATCAAATTTCAAAACCATAGAACATGAAAAGGTTATAAAATGTAATGATCTAAGGAAGATTAATTAAATAATAAATTGTTTAATTATAAGGGAAAACCCCATATAACGATTCCAGATACTTTTTTTGGATCAATAATTAGTGAATAATGCACTCACACAATGATTGGAAGAAGTTGTTGTGTTCGTCGTGCTTCAATTCACATTGATCTAGAGGTTTTTCATCATCATTCTGCAAAGGTAGAAGGAAGGAGAGATCATCGAAAATCCCCAATGTATGAGCGAACCCTTAGCTGTTTTCTATGGGGATACATTTATAAAATTTAATTTTAATTTAAATAAATAAATCAATTAATTAAATCTACTAAACATACCTCCCACGAAAAAGGGATCTTGATGTCCCACGCCAACTCATTTTATGTTGCACTTAGGTTAAAAACCACATTCTAGACACATTTTCGGTCTCATGTGTCGTATCTGATCAACTATTTCTGAGTTATCCCATTTTCCATAATTAATTGTGTCCACGTAATATAAAAACTATTTAATATTCTTATAAAATTTAATTTGGGCACACTAGGTCTTAGAATTTCATGTTTTCCATTTGGGAAGCTCTAGAAATATATATATAAATAATTCAATATATTACAAGTAAAAAAATGGGTAACTAGAATAACTCACTGTTGCAAACATTCATATTAGAATTCATGTTACATGTTAATAAATCAATTTTAATCAATTACAAATACTCCATAAAATATGGAAAATTTATTGTGTTATATTTTAGAATCATTTTGATGCTCATTTTAAATTTAAAGAAAAATAACGTAAAGAATTTTTTTTTCAAAAATGAAAACAAATACATTCAAATAACCATTATGTCATATAAAGTGGACGTCATGATAATTTATGAAACAAAAATCATATAAAATTATTATACATCAAAAATACTACTAAAACTCATAATATTAATAATATTCCTTGAAAAAACTGTTGATGAAAAAAATATTATTTATGAATATTAAATTAATTGATCAAAATAATTTGACTATAAATTATGGTTTATGATGTTCCTTATTTTTTTATTTTTTGTTAGTAGAACATTTTCCCCTTTAGCAATATATAATTTTGTTTTCGAAAGGATTATATTTTTTCATGTTGTATCTTCATAATATGTTCATCGTGAGCTGGTAATGTTATAGATTCTTATAATTTTTAAATTTATATGTTGGGAGTGTATAGTTTTCATGGATTTTGTTTCTTATCTTCCAACAAGGAAAAGCACTCATAAGAGATCTATAGGTGATCGACGGTGGGAATAGTGACATACATAGAATCCATAATTTTATAGAGGTCAATGTATCATGATTACAATGTCGTACTCTATATTATAGTGGAAGGGGAACCTATTTTTATTAAGATGATAGTGTGTGGGAAACATGTAATTATATCTAAAATAGTTGTAAAACCCCAACCTTAATTATTACATAATCTTGAATTATGTTAATAATTTTCAATGAGTATCTTTTTAGGTTTAGAGATTTAGGGAATTATGTTATAACATATAAATAACAATTTGAATATTACTTGTAGATACTTCTAATCAGTATCCATTTTTTACATGAAAACAATTAAACAAAAAAACATGTTTAGATCCATGTTTTAATTATCATGTCATTTACATTATCCCGTCCTTCACCCAAATCCACTTTATGTCCTGTAGAAAACATTTCAAGAACCTGGGATGAGCAAAAAAATCTCAGTAACTGATACACAAAAAAGGAAAAATGTTAGTTTTTCAAGACAAAAAAAAACCATGAATAAATTGTCATAAGTAATACTTATCGTCTTTATGAAGTTGTAAATACTCAATCCTGAAAAAAAAGATCATGGATTAAAATTTTGCAACCAAATTATTACCTTACAACCCATAGAAAACACACATAACATATAATGATAACATTGGACAACAATATACTTAAATTGAATAACCATATGGTCGATATCCACACATATAACTTAATGGAATATCCGTACGGTCATCTTCCATAACCAGTGCATTGGAGGTTAAAATGTAACCACCCATCTTGGTTTATCATGGCACCAACTGATATTTGGTTTATCATGTAACCACTGATAAAATGTCCATGTACCATTATAAAATCATAATACATAAATTATTGTATATATAAACAATTCACAAAAAAAAATTTATTTGAAATCACAAGAAATCATTTCAAGATATTAAAATAATCATCCATTTCAAAAACCATTTTCTATACTAAAACACCAAAAATAGAATAATGGCTTTCTTTTTTCATTTTAAAATACATTAAGGCTTATATAGGAATCCAAATAATTATTATGGTGTGGAGAGGTCATTGTCACCATATAATTTAAAAAAATATTACATTATTCATGTAGTAAAATGCTTCATAGAAAAGAATTCCAATTGAATGACAGTAAATATAAAAGTTTTTTATTATACACTGTATTGAAGGGGGATGTGTATATTATGAAAACATGCCTCAATAAAAGAAGATTGAGACAAAGTCTCTTACCTCATGTTCGACTTTACTAATTCATTCTATAATTTATTGATTAGAAAATTATGTTAATATCTCAATTATTAAGTAACTTTTTTAAAGATTATTATTCATTTTATGTCACTTATTACCATTATATGATAATTGGTTAATTATTGGAGTTCATATTTTACATTTTGTCAATGTTTAGATGTTAAGTAAAAATGAGCTTGTTATAAATAAAAATTTTCAATGTGGTCAGAAGTCCATTATATCCATAATGATATTCATGGTTTATATATAACATATATCATGTATATATGTATTTATATTTTTCCATATCATTTGGATATATTAAAATTAAATGCATCGTTCATGGAGACGGTAAGCCGTACGTATGCATGAAGGCTACTTCTATATAATTTTTTTATTCATTTTTAAAAGAATGAAATCTAAATTATACATAGGTATATTATTATTAATGTATAATATCATATCTTATATACATTATTTATGTTAATTAATAGCATCCTTTATATGTTTAATGTATGGTATGATAGAGTCATATCACATTGAGGGAGTGCTAGTCCACACTTCCTGAAAAAAAATTATCGTATATATAAAACATGAAAAGCATAAAGGTATGTTATAAAAGATAATTATTTAAACCTAGAGTTAAAATAAATATCATATATATCATATAAAATTATTTTTCCATCATAATGTCCACCATAAGATGTGGTAGGAGAGGATTTATTATTCATCATTCTGTGAGGTAGTAGTTCGCTATCCACAGAAACATAATGTTCTATACCCATTTGATAGAGGTGTGTGTAATTTTAGTTCGAATAATTATCATAAAAAACAAAGTATATTGAGGATACTTTTTTTTATATATAAAATATTAATAAGGTTAGAATATGGAGGGAAGAAGTAAAATAATAGTAAAGAACTTGAGGGAAGACATTACCTTTAAATCGGGTAACTCCCTTTGGTATAAACACAAAGGTCTTATTGAATTTCCATATATATATAGTATGGATTATAGGATGAATATAAGTATGTTGGGAGTTTATTGGGGAATAGGTTGGAAGAGACAAGGGGTTTGAGAGGCGTGTGTAATGGGTTTTAGGTGATGGCCTTTTATAACGGGGGGAGGGGCTCTTTAGGAATGTGTGAGAATATTATAGTATTATAAACTGAATTAAAATTTCAAAAGGTCCCAAACTCATTAAATTAAAATATTATATTACTATTATTTAAAATCCTCTCAACCAATAGGTTTTATGAATGTTTTCATTTCATTTATAACTTTATCATGTAGCTTTAACCCTTAGTTATCTAATTTATCTTTTACCATGTCTTCTTGTTTATTCACAATATATGGTTAATATAGTTACTATAAAATGTCAATAAAATGACACATGGTCAATTTATGAAATTTTCAATATTATGTAATTCATTTGGACGAATATTTTATTTTTTGGACTATTTTATTATTTAATAAAATATTAATTGATTTAATAACTCTTTTATATCAATTTTTATACTATTCATTTCATGACTTTTTAAAAATTCAAATAAATCTAGATTACTACAAAAAAAATATTCATTAATTCAAATATAAAAAATCATCCTCATATATAAAATTCTTTGATGGCATAAAAGTTTCAAAATAGATTTATTTAAATATTTATAATCCCATTTATTTAAAACATTCATTAATGAGGTAATCATTACATTATCATTCTGTCATAATTAAATTTATTTATATGATGTCTAAAAATTATAAATAAAGTACCATGATGTAGGAAATATTTTTTTCTTTCTAATAACTATTTATAGTCCAAAATAAAAAATATAAACCCCTACATTATAATTATTTTAGAAAAACAAATACATGTTTATGATATTTTTATTTTTTTACTTTATATAAAAAGTTATTAGTGTCATTATCTTACCCAAATGGATTTCCATGGAAGAAAGTCTCACCCATGGATTTTATTAGTCGTCCACGCCTCATCCAATAAGGTTAAGATATGTTTCAAGGTAATTTTTCATTATTATAATATTATTTTTACCTTAAATTACCCTATTTATCTTTAACTATAGTAAATAAAAATAAAAATTTACAATTAATAAAAATTATTTTCATTATATTGAACCACATTTTACTTATTTATGACAACCATTTATGTATGATTTTTGAAATTCAATTTACCAAAGTTATAGAAATTCATTTAAATGAAAATGTGGGGTTTTAACGATGATGCTTTATTTTTCACTATTCATACAAAATTAATGGTTTTTGGAAAAATAAAAAAATAACCCAATGATTATTTTGATAATATGAATTAAAAAATAGTGTATATTTAACCAAATTTAAAACACAGAATTATCATTGATTAATTTAATATCAATTTCCATTGTCAAAACTAGAAAGTGTGTTTTTAAGAGGTAAAAACTACAAAAAGATTGACATGTGTTTTTGTCCAATTTCAATGTGAAATTACTTCCAATGTCCAAAATTAGATTAAATGGTAAATATATAATCCATTTACTCATTAAACCCATTTAAAAAGAAAATATATCCATATAAAAAATCAGATGAAAAGACAGATTTGACTTAAAATGCATTAGTTTTCACTATTCATTAAAAATTGAACTTTATGAGAAAAATACCAAAACATTACCCAATGTAAATTTTTATATACCTATTATAAATAAGAATTTTATTTTGTCAAATCCAACAAATAAATGTTAAAAAAAACTAGATTTTAAAAGTGTTCACCATCAAGAAGTAGTAAAATAACATTTTTTTAAAATTTTAATGTTTTTAATGCATAAAATTATATTAAATCATATTTAGAGCCTCTAAAACATAGTGGATAAATGTAAAAAAAAATAACAAACTTTCATAATCATATTTTAATTAGTTTTTCTCATTCCCTCCAATATAATGGTCGGAAGTTAACTACCATTTAGAATAATATTATTTTATTATTTCCTATTTCAATATAACACAATGTTGTGTGCAACATAAGATTTCAACAAAACTCATTGTTGCGTGTAGTGTACGATTTCGTACATTATAAACCCTCTAAATTAAAAATAATATTTACTTCAAAAAAATTAATAATTTGATAAATTTTATAATCTTTATTTACCCGGGATGTTACAATAGTAATCATTTATTTTTAATCATTTATTAAAAAAATGAAATGATTATTTATTTAGGCTGTGCACATAGAAATAAGTCGAAACCATATGAAAACTGAGTTCATGTATATTTTTATATTTAAATTATATTGTTTAAATGTTATACCTAATAGGATATTGGTTTTAGTTAGGTTTTAATAATAGTATTTTTATTTGTGTAAAATATATTTCCATCGTTATATTGAATGCTATTTTTGGAGAGTCCTCACCCCCACCCCCAAAGATGTATTCCTCTTAGTGATTCATTAATGACTAAATCATATTATTTTCTAATGTACATTATAGTTTATGTGATTATTAATATGTATTATCAAAGGATAGGATCTGAAAGGATCAATAGTTTTCATGAAAGTTCATATATATTAGTTTTACGCCAATGATTTTCAAATTGTAGTGGGTTTCATTATTTTTCATATATATAGTGTCAGATGAAGGAATGGTTTTGATAGAAAAAATATGTGGAGTAAATTTTTTTATATAAAAATATATATAACATTATCCAATTTAAAATGATCTGGAGACTTGGTTGCAGGGTTTCAAAATGGAATCAATATAAAATGATAAATGTGAGCTTTCATGAATGGTACATGGGTTTATATGGAATACACTAGCTCAGAAGATGGATTTTCACATTCTGTAGTTGAAACACCTAATAGTGTGGATGGGAAACCATGATGATATAAAATGTTAACCAATACTACTAATTTTTTTTCATGATGTAGTTGATATTAGATTTGAAACTATCACTATAATTATCTACATATAATAGATTTAATGTTTAATCACAACCAGAGTAAATTATATTATTTAAAGGTAATTAGTGTTGTCACAACCCGTCCTCGGGGCCCTTGCCGTGACTACCGCACGCCTGCCTTCCATAGGCCAGGGGATGGAGACTAGCACCAAAGGCGTAAATCCCGATAAAAAGGGAAGTAATTGCCTTTATAAAGTTAACAAACACAACATAGTAAGAAATCTGAAGTAAACACTAAGTAAATTGGGTACAATTGTAAGTGCTGGGAAGTAAATGGGCTAGAATACAAACCCAACTGAAAGTAAAGGACAACTGAAAAGAAAGTACAATAACTAAAAATTTAAGCTGCAACGCCGAGCCGTCCACTGGAAATCCCACCTGAAGGGTGGGTATAGATAGTATCCTAAGATCCTCTGGTCCAGCCGTCTGCTCTGTGTACGTCCCGCCCAGTTCTCTACCTCCAGGTACTGACTTGATCAACAAGACTTTACCATGATCAGCGTTGTCTGTTGTCTGCATCCAACACAATGTAGTGTGGGCATAGCCCATGCAGGGATGAGTATACGCTACTTAGTAGGGACCTTGAGACCCCTGAAGGTCTACTAGAATCCACGAAAGATAAACCACAAAGGAAAGATACAATCATAAGTAAAAACCAACTCTACATAGGTATATGCCCATACATATACCTAAGTCATCAATTCCAGTTCGGCTCCAACATCTGAGCCCAATTTCGATCTAGTCCACACAGGATAGCACAATCTAATCCACACATGATTACACAACCCAATCCATACAGGAAAACAAGTCAATCATATTGAAGATATTGATTAAAAGTCAAGACTCATATCATATAGGTATATTTATTCGTAAGACGATAGAGATGATCAGATGTAGCCACTGATTCATCTAAGCTGTCGGACCCATAAAGGATACAAGACCAGCTACTCTGTCGGACACACGTAGGATACAAGTATAGAGTCAAACACTACTGGAACCACGTTGAATACAAGAACAGAGTCAAATACTGTCAGACCCATGTAGGATAGAAGAATAGTAGTCACATACTGCCAGACCCACTTAAGATACAAGAACAGTAGTCTTCGTCGTCGAACCCACAGAGGATTCCAGAACGGTCGTCGTTGCTACCAAACCCATGGAGGATCCTAGTATATTCGTCATCATTGTCGCAATCGTAACCAGCTCTAGGCTTCCAGCACACAACATGCTCGATTCCGGGAGGGTCCTCTCCATGATCCATGGAGGGTCGATACATCAACTGGCACAGAGTTCAGAGTTGATGTATCCCAATGTTCTGTCTTGTCAATTGGAACTCAACGCGACTGACAGCGCGTCAAGGGGACGCCCGGTCTAAGAGTTTTTGGCTTTTTCGTCCCAGGGGCCTTGTTGGTTTTTAAGTCAAAACCAACTCGACCGTACTCCAACTGCATCCAAAACATGAGTGGAGTGAACCAAAAGAACCGTCTCACTATGAAGAAAACATCAAAGTTGACGGGACGTCAATCGAACCTCCGGAGATGATGTTATAAGCGTTTCCGCTCGGAAGGCCCGGTTGGTTTCAGGTTTGAACCAACCCGGCCATACCCAAAGTTCTCTGAAACCATGTGTGTAATATAATGAAACTACCATATCGATCCAAGTATTTCTACGCAATTGACGGTGCGTCGATCAGAGGTCTGTAGCCCAAGTTATGGGCGTTTGAACGGATATGTCCAAAAACATGGGTTTGGACCCGATCCGACCCTGTCCATTACCCCCAAGGTCGGCCCGACGCAGGTCCAGGTCCATCCCGGCCCGACATGGGGGTACGACCCAGTGCAGGCGGCCCGGCCCGGCACGGGCGGCCCGGCTCGGTGCAGCCGGTCCGACCGGGGCGCCCACGCGCTGAGCAAACACTGGGGGGTGCCCCCCTTGCATTGAAACGGCGGACCTCAGGGTCCGCCCTGTTGTGCTGGCTGGGGGATCAACCCCCCCCCCCTAGTTTTTCTGGATCCGGCCGGCAATAATGGTCGACCGGTTGTGCCGCGCGGGACCAGCCGGTCGCGCCGACATAGGGTCGGCGGCCTGTGATTCCGGCCACCCTCCCCTGGTCCTCCGCGACCTTGGTCCGACTCGCGCTGCGCGACGGCGCCGTGCCCCTCCGCCGTGGCCCGCCCCAGTCGCGGCCCTCCATGGTTCACCGGGGCGGCGCGCCGGTGCCGTGCCCCTCCGCCACAGACCGACTTCGGCCGCGGCTTCTTTCGGCCTCAACGGTGCGACGTGATGACACCGCGCTCCTTCTACGTGTGATACTCCTTGTTCCCATGCGGTGCCATTGCACCGCGCCGCCTTCGTTCCATACCACAACGGTGAACATCACCAAAGGGGGAGGAGGATCGGACGTGTACGTGCAGTCCAACCTCCTCTCGTTAATTTGATAATAGGCGGCTAAGAAAAATTAACAATGAATTCCAAAATAATCCACGAACCTAAACCAATCCCATACCTCGATAACGAGTTGACGATCGGTCAGCATTGCGGAAAACGAAATCGCAAGGTGAGGCTCGGTACATGTTGATAGAGATCGTCCGAGGTGGAGTGGTGTCTCACACCAGCTGTGGAGAGGAGAATAAAGGCACGGCGATCGGTCCTTGGGGTGACGTCATTATTCATCGAGGTCTTGACATTCCTCGTGTTCTCCAACAAAGAAGATGAAGATTCCCAAGGATTTTTGTATTTTCTCTCAATTCTTCTCAAACAAAAACTCCCCAAATAAAATAAGGTTCACCCTTATTTTATTAATCCCAATCCATGATTTCAAAATTCAACTCTTAATTAAATACATTGATTAACTTAATCAAATAATTTAATGAGAGAGTTGACTTGTAATTTAGAGGGGGAGATGATGAGTTACACATTAAAGCTAAAGGGGGGTGTTTAATGGGGTGTTAGAAAACTTATGGAGGTGGGGGCTCATGCGGTCCCCACACCACTTCCTCACAACTTCCTTTACCTTAACACTTAAACCACTAGTCGTGTAATAAAAATATAATTGTAAAACAACAATATTTTTATTCTTCACATTTTTAACAAATCCTCCCGAGAAAACGCTCCTCCAAAAAAGGTGTTTCTAATCAATTACCAGTGTTGCGCTTTCATTGGTGCCCTCGTATTTCGATTCCAAACACCGGTTCAAAAGTTAGGAAAACTCATTCGTTCATTCACTAAATGTATCTGAGCTAATCTTCAGAAAATGATTCCGGGCACACCGGGCCTGGGAATTAGGTTCCGTCAGAAAAAGTATACTCGTAAAATCCCAAAGAAATTTAGAAAAAAAATTCCCTTGAAATTTACGGGTCTTTACATTACTCCCACCTCAGGTCTTTACGTCCCCGTAAAGATACATCACAAACTAGGGGAATAAATGAGGGTACTGAGGAATTGATATCTGCGCACCTGATGTGCTCTAGAGTAATTGACCACCCACATAGGACCTGCTACTGTTGATCATCGATCTCCAACGGGACCTCCACAACAGTCACCTCATCATCAATTCCTAGCTCCCCATGGTCGATAATATGCATCGGGTTGTGCATGTACCTTCTCCGCTGAGATACGTGGGAGACGTCGTGCTCCCGGTGCAACTGAGGTGGGAGAGCCAGGTGATAATCCACCTTTCTTATCCTGCCGAGAACATGGAATGGAATGATGAAGCGCAGAGATAACTTTCCCCCCCAGCCAAATCTATGTAATCCACGTCGAGGTGAGACCCGAAAGAAAACGTGGTCACCATCCTCAAACTCTATTGTTCTCTGCCTCCTGTCAGCATAAGACGTCTATCGGCTCTGAGTTGTCCACATCCACTATTGGATGACCTAGACCTTCTCTGGCGTAGCATAGACCATCTCTGGTTCTACAAGTGTCGACTCCCCAAGGTCTATCTAGCACAGAGGTTATCTGCAAGGTCAGTCGTACAATGCCTCGTATGGTCCCATCCCAATGGTGGAGTGGTAGCTGTTGTTGTACACAAACTCCACCAATGGTAGGTGATCCTCCCAGTTGCGACCAAAGTCGTGGAGACATGCAAAGAGCATGTCCACGAGGGTCTGAATGGTCCTCTCCATCTATCCATCTGTCAGAGGGTGAAAGGCGGTGCTCAGGCGTAGCTGCGTCCCAAATGCCTCCTACAACCCATTCTAATGTTGGGAAGTAAAACAAGCATCTCCATCGGAGATGATAGCTGATGGAACACCATGAAGCCGTACAATCTCTTGTACGTAGAGGCGTCCCATGCTCTCCACTGAGCCCTGCTCTCTTATGGGTAAGAAGTGGGCCGACATGGTGAGTCGGTCGACAATCACCCAAAGGGAGTCGTGACCTCTGGATGTACGTGGATGTCCAGTCATGAAATCCATAGATATCACGTCCCACTTCTACTCCGGGACCTCCAAGGGCATTACCAAGCCTACTGGTACTTGGTGCTCCGCCTTCACCTGCTGACAGGTGAGGCATCGAGAAATGAACTCTGCCACAACCTTCTTCACACCCAGCCACCAGTGATGTCGTCTGAGATCATGGTACATTATCGCCACTCATGGATGTACAGCTAAAGGGGAAGTGTGAAACTCTATCAGCACCTTCTCCTGTAAAGCAACTGGTACCATGGTACGTCATCTAAAAAGGACGACGCGCTCTCCTCCCATAGATAATCTATCAGGTTCATGTCTTGAGTATATATGTGCACGCCGCGTCTCACAGTCAATGTCTCCATGATGTGCCTCTCTGACCCACTGCAATATTGGAGGAGTGACTGTGAGTGACTGTAGAAAGGCTACTCTATCTGTATTCATGAAGGATATCTGTAAAGCGGCTAGCTGCTCTGTCGCCTCCCTATGTAGCTAAAAATTATCATCCTCTTGCTGAGAGAATCGGCTACTACGTTCCCCTTTTCAGGAGTATAGACTATCTAAATGTAATAGTCCTGGGTGATCTTGAGCCATCGCTGTTATCTCAAGTTTAGGTCCTTCTGCGAGAAGATGTACCTGAGACACTGGTGGTCAGAATAGAATGTAAAGCACTCGCCCATCAGATATTCCCGCCACATATTCAGAGCGAAGACCACTGCTGCTAACTCAGGGTCATGGGTAGTGTAGTTCTACTCATGTTGCCTCAACTGTAGTAATCCATTGGCGATCACTACCTGCTCCTATATCACGACACACCCGAGTCCGGTCCCTGATGCATCGCAGTAGACTACGTACTGTACTCCCTCCACCGGTAGCCTCAAGATCGGTGCGCTGGTCAATCTCTGCCTCAGCTCCTGGAAGCTCTTCTGAAATCTATCTGACCACACAAAGGGTTTCCCCTTCTTTGTTAAAGTTGAAAACGGTGCCGCAACTCTGGAGAAGTCTGGCACAAATCTTCGATAGTACCCAGCCAGAACTAAGAAACTCTGCACCTCTGTCACGCTCCTGGATGGCTCCCAAGCTAACACTGCCTCGATCTTCGCAGGATCCACCACAAATCCCACCTCAGAGATGACGTGTCCCAAGAAGTGGACCTCATGTAACCAAATTTGACACTTCAAGAGCTTACCATAAAGCTAGTTCCCTCAGAGTGTGTCTAATACAACCCGCAAGTGGTAGGTGTGCTCCTCCTTAGTAGTCGAGTATATCAAAATATCATCGATGAAGACCATGACAAATCGATCAAGGTAAGGATGGAAGATCCTATTCTTGAGACTCATGAACACTGCTGGAGCATTGGTTACACCGAAAGGAATAACCAAGAACTCATAGTGGCCATACCGACATCTGAAGGTCGTCTTCTACACATCCTCATCTCGAACTCTGAGCTGATGATAGCCTGACCTAAGGTCTATCTTCGAGAACCACCACTCTCCTTTAAGCTGATCGAAGAGGTCTTCAATCCTTGGTAGTGGATAATTGATCATCACGGTCACCTGGTTCAGGCGACGGTAATCGACGCACATTCGCAAGCTCTCGTCTGCCTTCTTGGCAAACCAAATCGGGGAAGCCCAGGGTGAAACAATGGGTCGGATGAATCCCTTTCCCTGCAAGTCCTCCAGATGTACCCGTAGCTCTCGAAGCATAGCGAGATCCATCTGATATGCTAGAGTAGATATCAGGGCTGTCCCATGGTACATGTCAATATAGAAGTCTAACTCTCTGTGAGGAGGTAATCCTAGAACTTCGTCAGAAAAAAACCTCTGCACACTGATCCACCACTATAGGAAAACTCGGACTACGCACGTCAACTGTTCCTAAGATAAGGCTAGCCAACGGATGAGGGATCGGCTCTCCTCTCTACTACTTGAATCTGAGACTTCCTCTACCTGCCAGCTCCCTGTGGTCGGGGTGGACCTCCTGGTGGTGGTGGTGGTAAAGCCTCATAAGCATCGCCCACCACCAGCTGCTCAGCCAGCTCCCCTGCCTCGTCCGCCTGCTCCCTGCGGACCGCCAAATTCGACCCTCTGCCTCTGCTTGGATGGTCCCACAACCTTCTGCTGTTCCTATGCAAGGAATTTCATGTAGTCACAAGCCATGTGGCCCTGCTCGTCACATGTGTAGCAATGTCTGCTCCTCGTAAGACTGGATCTGCGTCGTGTGCCCCGCACCTCTAAGCCAGTGTCCTGAGGTCATTCGCCTGATGGTCTGGTCCGCCTGGACCCCTGTGACATCCATCGACTGCCATCTGCAGAAGACTCCTCTACATGCCACCCTACGATAGGTCTCGTTACTGGTGTGGGATCAGCAAGAAAGATCTCTACGAGAAAGGCTCGCTTCAATACTCTTGCCTACGTCAGAATTCTAAGGGAGATCATCGATGCCCTGATCTCATGCCTCATTCCATGCTCGAAGGTCCGGGCCCAGAAGAATGGGTCCCATAACATGTCCGTGGAAAAGCGCGAGAGATTGGTAAATCTCTCCGAATACTCGGATACCGTCATGCTTCCTTTCCACAGCTGTAGTATCTCTTGAATGCACACCGCACGGAGGGTGGTTGGGACTAACTCTGAGCGAAAGAGGCTCACAATGTCCGACCAAAGGAGAGATGCCTCGTCGTGCACCCGGAGCATCAGGCTCCACAATATGCTTGTTGCTGCCTACAGGAGACACACTAAAAGGATCACCATGAAGTCATCTAGTGTCCCTACTAACCTGAAAACTCACACAATAGCCTCCAGCCAATCCTCGACTTCCTCAGGGTCCGTCTCCCCGCCAAACCTGGGCGGTCTCTGATGCTGAAACTCGTGTAGTGAACTAACGTGACATGCACTCTCAGCGGCTAGGGCTGGTGGCATCGGTGGCTCTACGGGTAGACGTACCACCGGTGCCTCCGCTATAAAAGGTCCTTGCACCGAGGCCTCGTCGCTCGGTGGGCTGTCGTCTCGCACAATGCTCTGAACCCATGCTGGATACTATTGTGGGGCCATCCTGAAAAGAAACAGCTGTACCATGGGAAAAACAATATACCTGTTGATCTTACACAATGTAATCACAAAGAAAACTTTTGAAACACACATGTAATAAATGTTTTCAGGCACTGAGTCGGATATAATATGTCATGGTCCTGGTGTATGGATACGTCGGCCGCCGCACCAACACTGGACTCTCTGGACTGATAACCACACTCAATACCCTTAACACTATTGCTTCGCATAGAAGAAATATCAGAGTCTTGAGTTCTGCTGTAGAACCAAAATCCTCTAATACCAATTTGTCACGACCCGTCCTCGGGGACCGTGCCGTGACTACCCCAACCCACCATCCATAGGCCTGGGGCTGGCGACTAGCACCAATGGTGTTAATCCCGATAAAAAAGGAAGACATTGCCTTTATGAAGTTAACAAAATCTATAGAGTAAGCAAGCTGAAGTAAACACTAATTAAACTGGTTAAAATTGTAAGTGCTGGAATGTAAATGTGCCAGAATACAAACCCAATTGAATGTAATGTACAACTAAAAATAAATTACATAAACTAAAAAGTAAAGCAGCAACTCCGAGTCGTCAAAGGGAAATCCCACCTGAAAGGTGGGTACAGATAGTCTCCTCAGCTCCTTGGGTCCAGCCGTCCCCTCTGTCTACGTCCCTCCCAGTGGTCCACCTCCAGGTACCGAGTTTCTCTACAAGCCTCAAGCACGATCAGTGATTTCCGTCGTCTGCATCCAACACAATGTAGTGCGGGCATAGCCCGTGCAGTGGTGAGTATACACTACTCAGTACGGACCCCGAGACCCCCGAAGGTCTCCCAGAATCCACAATAGACAAACCACAAAGGAAATATACAATCATGAAGTGACAACCAACTCTACTTAGGTATATGCCCATACATATAACTAAGTCATCAATTCCATTTCAGATCCATAATCCGAGCCCAAGTTCAATCTAGTCCACACAGGATAGCACAATACAATCCACATAGGATTACACAACCCAATCCACACAGGAATACAAGTCAATCATATCGATGATATTGATTGAAAGTCAAGACTCGGCCCACACAGGTATACTTCTTCGTATGATTATAGAGATGACTAGATGTAGCCACTGATTCATCTATGATGTCGGACCCACAAAGGATACAAGACCAGATACTCTGCTAGACCCACATAGGATACAAGTACAGAGTCAAACACTGTCGGACCCACGTAGGATACAAGAATAGAGTAAAGTATTGCCGGACCCACGTAGGATACAAGAATAGTAGTCACGTTATGCCAGAGCCACAAAGGATACAAGTACAGTAGTCTTCGTCGTCGAACCCACGAAGGATTCGAGTACGGTCTTCATCACTGCCGAACCCATGGAGGATACTAGTACAATCATCATCGCCGTCGCAGTCGCAGCCAGCTCTAGGGTTCCCGCACATAGCATGCTCGATTCAGGGAGGGTCTGCTCCATGAGCCAATGGCGGTTGATAAATCAACTGACACGAAGTCCGACATTGATGTATCCAAAAGATCCATCTCGTCAATAGGAACTCAACGTGGTTGATGGCGCGTTAATGGGAAACCCGGTTTGAAAGTTATTGGCTTTTTTCATCCCAGGGGCCCGGTTGGTTGTTAAGTCAATACCAACCTAACTATACTCCAATTTCATCCAAAACATGAGCAGAGTGGGCCAAAATAACTGTCTCACTAACAGGGAACCATCAATGTCGACGACACGTCAATCGGACGTCCGGAGCTCAAGTTATAAGCGTTTCCGCTCCGAAGGCCCGGTTGGTTTCGTGTTCGAACAAACCCTGCCATACCCAAAGTTCTGTAAAACCTTGATTGTAATATATCGAATCTACCAACTCGATCCAAGGATCGCTACAGAACAGATGGTGCATCGATTGGAGGTCTGTAGCCCATGTTATGGGCATTTGAATGGATCTGTCCGAAAACAGAGGGTTTGGGCCCGGTCCGACCCGGCCCAATACCCCCAGGGTCGGCCCGGCCAGGGGAAACCCATCCCAGGTCCGGGTATGGCACTGTGGGTCATGGGCCGGCCCGACTTGCGTGGCCCAACCCATTTGGTGCATCCCAGCCCGGTGCAGGGTTCCGGCCCGACGCGGGCGGCCCGGCCCGGCGTAGGCGGTCCAGCTCGGTGCGGCCGGTCCGCCCGATCCGGCCTGGGCGCCCGTGCACTGAACAGACACAGGGGGGTTCCCCCGTTGCTTTGAAACTACGGACTCGAGGTTCCTCCTTGCTGAGCTGGTCTGGGGTTAAACCCCCCCCCCCGGTTTTTCTGGATCCGGCCGGCTGGACCAGCAGGTCCCGCCTCCTGAGTGCCGGTGGCCGGTAGTTCCGACCACCCTCCTCTGCTCCGTCGCGGCCTTGGTCAAACTATCATGGCGCGACGACGCCACACCCCTCCTCCATGACTCGACTCCAGCCGCGACTTCTTTCGGCCTCAATGGTGTGACGTGACTGCGTCTCGCTCCTTCACCGCGTGATATTCCTCATTCCCGTGCGGTGTCGTTGCACCGCGCAACCTTTGTTCCATACCACAATGATGAACATCAATAAAGAGGGAGGAGGATCGGCCATTTTCATGTGGTCTGACCTCCTCCCGTTAAATTGATAGTAGGCGGCTTAGAAAAATTAACAATGAACGCAAAAAAATCGATGAACATAAAACAATCCCCTACATCGATAACGAGTTCTTGATCAGTGAGCCTTGCGGAAAACAACGTTGTGGGTGAGGCTCTGTACATGTTGACGGAGATCGTCTGAGGTGGAGCAGCATCTCACACCGGCTATGGAGAGGAGACGAAAGTCACGACGATCGCTCCTTGCGGTGATGACGTTCTTCGTCGAGGTCTTGATGTTCCTTGCGTTCTCCAATGAAGAAAATGAAGATTCCAAAGGATTTGTGTATTTTCTCTCAATTATTCTCACACAAAAACCCCCCAATTTATATAAGCTTCACCCTTATTTTATTAATCCCATGCCATGAACTCAAAATTCAACTATTGATTAAATACATTGATTAACATAATCAAATAATTTAATGAAAGAGTTGACATGTAATTAAGAGGGGTAAGGGATGAGTTACACATTAATGCTAGAGGGGGGTGTTTAATGGGGTGTTAGGAAATTTTAGGTGGTGGGGGCTCATGCGGTCCCCACCCCATTTCCTCAAAAATTCCTTTCCCTTAACTATTAAACCACTAGTCGTGTAGAAAAAATATATTTGTAAAAAATATATATTTTTATTCTTCACATTTTTAAAAACTCCTCCCGAGCAAACACACCTCTGAAAAAATTATTCCTATGAGATTACCGGTGACGTGGTTTCATCGGTGCCCTTGTATTTCGATTCCGAGCACCGGTTAAAAAGTTAGGAATACCTGCTCATTCATTCACTGAACGTATCTGAGCTAAACATTTGAAAATGATTCCGGGCACACCAGGCCTCGGAATCAGGTGTCGTCAGAAACTGCGTACTCTGAAAATCCCAAAGAAATTACGAAAATAAATTTCTTTGAAATTTACGAGTCATTAAATTATTCCCTCCTCGGGGGTTTACCTCCCCGTAAAGATACATCACAAACTAGGGGAACAAATGAGGGTACTAAGGAATTGATATCTATGCACCTGATGCGTACTAGAGGAATTGACCGCCCACATAGGACCTTCTCCTGTCGATCCTTGGTCTCCACCGGGACCTCCACAAAAGTCTATCTAACATCAATTCCTAGCTCCCCATGGTCGATGATATGCATCGGGTCGTGCACGTACCACCTCAGCTGAGATACCTGGAAGGCGTTGTGCACCTGGTGCAACTGAGGTGGTAGAGCCAGGAGATAATCCACCTTGCCTACCCTACTAAGAACATGGAATGGTCCGATGAAGTGCGAAGATAACTTCCCACCCCGACCAAATCTCCGTAATCCACGTCGAGGTGAGAACTGAATGAAAACTTGGTCACCATCCTCAAACTCTATTGTTCTCCACCTCCTCTCAACATAAGATGTCTGTCAGCTCTGAGTTGTCCCCATCCGCTCCTGGATGACCTAGATCTTCTTTATTGTAGCATGGACCATCTCTGGTTCCACAACATCTGACTCCCCAGGGTCTGTCTTACACAGAGGTGATCTGCAAGGTCGGCCGTACAATGCCTCGTATGGTGCCATCCCAATGGTGGAGTGGTATCTGTTGTTGTACACAAACTCCACCAAGGGTAGGAGATCCTCCCAACTACGACCAAAGTCGAGGACACATGAACGGAGCATTTCCACGAGGGTCTGAATGGTCCTCTACGTCTGTCCATCTGTCTGAGGGTGAAATGTGGTGCTCAGGCATAGCTGCATCCCGAATGCCTCCTGCAACCCATTCCAAAGCCGGGAAGTAAAACAAGCATCTCGATCAGAGATGATAGTTGATGGCACACCATGAATCCATTCGATCTCTTGTACGTAGAGGCATCACATGCTCTCCATTGAGCCCTACACTCTTATGGGTAAGAAGTGGGCCGACTTGGTGAGTCGGTCGATAATCGCCCAAATGGAGTCGTGACCTCTGGATGTACGTGGATGTCCAGTCACAGAATCCATAGATATCCCATCCCACTTCCACTCCGGGACCTCCAAGGGATGTACCATGCCTATTGGTACCTGGTGCTCCGCCTTCACTTGCTGACAGGTAAGGCATCGAGAAATGAAATCTACCACAACCTTCTTCATAACTAGCCACCGGTGATGTCGTCTGAGATCCTGGTACATATTTGCCACTCCTAGATGTACCACTAAAGGGGAAGTGTGAAACTTTTTCAGCACCTTGTCCTGTAAAGAATCTGGTACCATGTTATGTCCTCTAAAAAGGACGACGTTCTCTCCTCTCATAGATAATCCATCAGGTGCATGTCTTGAGGTTATCTGTGCACGCCGCGTCTCACAGTCAATGTACCCACATTTTGACTCTTTGACCCACTGCAGTAGAGGAAGAGTGATTGTGAGTGACTGTAGAAAGGCTCCTCCATCTCTATCCATGAAGGATATCTGTAAAGCGGCTAGCTGCTCTGTCGCCTCCCCAAGTAGCTGAATTCCCATCCTCTTGCTGATAGAATCGGCTACTACATTCCCCATTCCAGGAGTATAGACTATCTCAATGTCATAGTCCTGGAGGAACTCGATCCATCGCTGCTGTCTCATGTTTAGGTCCTTCTGCGAGAAGATGTACCTGAGACTCTGGTGGTCAGAATAGACTATAAAGCGCTCACCCATTAGATAGTGCTGCCACATCTTCAGAGCGAAGACCAGTACTGCTAACTCCGGGTAATGGGTAGTGTAGTTCTTCTCATGCTACCTCAACTGTCGTGATCCATTGGTGATCACTGCCCGCTCCCACATAAAGACACACCCGAGTCTGGTCCCTGATGCATCACAGTAGACTATGTACTCTACTCCCACCTCCGGTAGCCTCAAGATCGGTGCGTTGGTCAATCTCGGTCTCAGCTCCGGGAAGCTCTGCTAACATCTATCTGACCACACCAAGGGTTTCCCCGTCTTCGTCAATGTTGAAAGCGGTGCCACAACTCTGGAGAAGTCTGGCATAAATCTTCGATAGTACCCAGCCAGACCTAAGAAACTCCGCACCTCCGTCACACTCCTGGGTGGCTCCCAAGCTAACACTGCCTCGATCTTCACAGGATAAACCACTACTCCCACCTCAGAGAAGACATGTCCCAAGAAGTGGACCTCATGTAACCAAAACTGACACTTCTAGAGCTTACCATAAAGTTGGTTCTCTCGGAGTGTGTCAAGTACAACCCACAAGTGGTAGGCATGCTCCTCCTCAGTAGTAGAGTATATCAATATATTGTTGATGACAACCATGAAAAATCGATCGAGGTAAGGTTGGAAGATTCTATTCATGAGACTCATGAACACTACATGAGCATTGGTTACACCAAAAGGCATAACCATGAACTCATAGTGGCCATACCGACATCTGAATGTTGTCTTCTGCACATCCTCATCTCGAACTCTGAGCTGATGATAGCCTGACATGAGGTCTATCTTTGAGAACCACCATGATCCCTTGAGCTGATCGAAGAGGTCGTCAATACTTGGTAGCAGATTCTTGTTCCTCACAGTCACCTTGTTTAGGCAACGGTAATCGACACACAATCACAAGCTCCCGTCCACCTTCTTGGCGAACAAAATCGGGGAAGCCCAAGGTGAAACATTAGGTCGGATGAATCCCCTGCCCTGAAAGTCCTCCAGCTATACCCATAGTTCTTGAAGCTCAGCGAGAGCCATCTGATATGTTAGAGTAGATGTCGGGGTTGTCCCAGGGTACATGTCAATATAGATGTCTACCTCTCTACGAGGAGGTAATCCTGGAACGTCGTCATAAAAAACCTCCGCATACTGATCCAACACTATAGGAAAACTCAAACTTCACACGTCAACTATTCCTAGGATGAGGCTAACCAACTGATGAGTGATTGGCTGTCCTCTCCTCTACGTGAGTCCATCATGCACTACAAAGGCTCCCTTCTTGCCTGTGAAGGTGAACCTGCTCCCATCGGTGCAAACACACTGCACCATGCGCCCAATACAGTCAATCTGAGCATGGATTGTAGATAACCAATCACATCCCAAGATGACACCGTAAGGCCTCAATGCCACTACAAGAAGATCCCAGTCAAAGCTCTCACCTCCTAGAGTAAGATCACACTGCCAGAACTGGTGCGTAATTGTTGAGTCTGCTCCCATAGGATTCTCTTGCTGTAAGGATCGAGCCAACAACTCTGTCGGAATCTTCGAGCTCCAAACAAGGGCAGCATCAATGAAATAATGACTCACTCCTGTGTCTATAAGAACTACAAAAATGATGGAGTAGACACAGATAGTACCTCGAATCATCTCTAGTGCGCCGTGGTCATAGAACTCCGCTGCCTGAAGCTAAGCCATCCTCTACCCGCCTGCTCCCAATGGTCGTGGTGGACCTCCTGGTGGTGGTGGTGGTAAAGCCTCACAATCGTCTCCCACCACCTGCTGCTCAGCTAGATCCTCTGCCTCATCCACCTGCTCCATGAGGACCGCAAAAGTCGACCCTCTACCTCTACCTGGGTGGTCCTTCAACCATCTGATGGTCCTCTGCAAGGCGTGTCGGGCAGTCACGAGCCATGTGGACCTGCCTGCCGCATACGTAGCACTGTCTGCCCCTTGTAAGACTGGCTCTTCGTCAAGTGCCCCGCACCTCTGAGCCAGTGTTCTGGGGTCGTCTGCCTGATGGTCTGGTTCGCTTGGACCCCTGTGACATCCATCGACTGCCATCTACAGAAGACTCTGCTACATGCCGCCATGCGGTAGGTCTCGTTACCGGTTTAGGCTCATAAAGAAATCACTCTGCGAGAAGGGCTCTCTCCATTACTCCTGTCTACGTCAAAATGCTAAGGCAGATCATCAATACCCTGATCTCATGCCTGAGTCCCTACTCGAAGTTTCGGGCCCAGAAGAATGGGTCTTGTACCATGTTCGTGGAATAGCGTGAGAGATCGGAATATCTCTCCGAGTGCTGGGCTACCGTCATGCTGCCTTGACGCAGCTATAGTTTCTCATGAATGTTCACCGCATAGAGTGTGGTTGAGATGAACTCCAAGTGAAAGAGGCTCTCAAAGTCCAACCAAAGGAGAGATGCCTCGTCATGCACCCTGAGCATCAGGCTCCACCATCTGCCTGTTGTCGCCTGCAGGAGACTCACTACAAGGATCACCATGAAGTCATCTAGTGTCCCTACTAACCTAAAAACTTGCAAAATAGCCTCCATCCAATCCTCAGCTGCTTGAGGGTCCGTCTCCCAGCGGAAACTGTGCGGTATCTGATGCTGAAACTCATGCAGTGGACTAAGGTGACATGCACTCTCAGTGGCTGGGGCTAGTGGCATCGGTGGCTCTACGGGTAGAGGTACAGTCGGTGCCTCCACTATAAAAGGTACCTGCACCGAGCCCTAGTCGCTCGGTGGGATGTCGTCTCACACAAAGCTCTGAACCATAGCTGGATACTTTCGTGGGGCCATCCTGAAAAGAAACAGGTGTACCACGGTCAAAACAGTATACGTGGTGAGCTGACAAAAATTAATCACAAAGAAAACTTTAGAAACACACATGCAAGAAATGTTTTCGTGCACTAAGTCAGAAATCAGAAGTCAGGGTCCTGGTGTATGGATACGCTGGTCGCCGCACCAACACTGGACTCCCTGGACTAATAACCACACTCAACACCTTTAACAATATTGCTTCACATAGAAGAAAGATCAGAGTCCTGAGTTCTGCGGTAGAACCGAAATCCTATGATACCAATTTGTCACGACCCGTCCTCAGGGCTCGTGTCGTGACTACCCCAATCCCACCTTCCATAGGCCAGGGGCTGCCAACTAGCACCAATGGTGTAAATCCTGATGAAAAGGGAATACATTGCCTTTATAAAGTTAAAAAACTCCATAGAGTAAGCAAGCTGAAGTAAACACGAAGTAAACTGGGTACAATTGTATGTTCTGGGAAGTAAATGGGCCAAAATACAAACCCAAATGAAAGTAATGTACAACTGAAAAGAAAGTACATCAACTAAAACATGAAGCAGCAAACGCCGAGCCATCCACTTGAAATCCAACCTGAAGGGTGGGTACAGATAGTCTCTTCAGCTCCTCGGGCCCAGTCATCCACTCCGTCTACGTCCCGCCCAGTGGTCCACCTCCAGGTACCGACTTGCTCGACAAGACTCAACCACGATAAGAGATGTCTGTCGTCTGCATCCAACACAACATAGTGCAGGCATAACCCATGAAATGGTGAGTATACGCTACTCAGTAGGGACCCAAAGACCCCCGAAGGTCTCCGAGAATCCACGAAGGATAATCCACAAAGGAAAGATACAATCAAGAAGTAACAACCAACTCTACTTAGGTATATGCCTATACATATACCTAAGTCATCAATTCTAGTTCAGATCCAACATCTGAGCCCTAGTTCGATCTAGTCCACACAGGATAGCACAATCCAATCCACACAGGATTACACAACCCAATCCACACAGGAAAACAAGTCAATCATATCAAATATGTGTATTGAATGTCAAGATTGAACCCACACAGGTATACTTCATTGTAAGATGATAGAGATGATCAGATGTAGCCACTGACTCATCTAATCTGCGAACCCACAAAGGATACAAGTCCAACTACTCTACTGGACCCATGTAAGATACAAGTACAAAGTCAAACATTGTCGGACCCACGTAGGATACAAGAACAGAGTCAAATACTGCAGGACCCACGTAGGATACAAGAACATTAGTCAGGTACTCCCAGACCCACATAGGATACAAGAATAGTAGTCTTCACTGTCGAACCCACGGAGGATTACAGTACGGTCATCGTCGATGCCGAACCCACGGAGGATACCCGTACAGTCGTCATGGTCGTCACAGTCGCAGCCAGCTGTAGGGTTCCCACACAAATCATGCCTGATTCTGGGAGGGTCCACTCCACAAGCCAAGGGGGGTCGATAAATCAACTGACACGAAGTCCGGAGTTGATGTATCCCAAAGATCCGACCCATCAATAGGAACTCAACGCGACTGATGGCGCATCAATGGGACGCCCGGTCTGAGAGTTATTAGCTTTTTTCGTCCCAAGGGTGCGGTTAGTTTTTATGTCAAAACCAACCCGACCGTACTCCAATTGCATCCAAACCACGAGCGGAGTGACCCAAAAGAAACGTCTCACTAATAGGAAACCATCAATGTTGACGGCATGACAATCGGACGTCTGGAGCTCATGTTATAAGTGTTTCCGCTCCGAAGGCCCGGTTGGTTTCATGTTCAAACTAACCTGTCCGTACCCAAAGTTCTCTAAAATGTTGATTGTAATATAACGAATCTACCAACTCGATCCAAGGATCTCTACACAACTTATGGTGCATCGATCAGAGTTCTGTAGCCCACGTTATGGGCATTTGAATGGATCTGTCCGAAAACAGGGGTTCTGGGCTCAGTCCGACCCGGCCCAATACCCCATGGGTCGGCCCGACCAGGGTCAACCCATCCCAGGTCCGGGTCTGGCCCCGTTGGTCATGGGCCGGGCCAGCTGGCGTGGCCCGGCCCAGTTGGTGTGTCCAGGCCCGTCGCGGGGGTCAGGCCCGGCGCGGGCGGCCCGACCTGGCGCAGGCGGTCCGGTCCGGTGCTACCAGTCAGTCCTGGACGCCCACGCACTGAGCAGAAGCGGGGGGGGGGGGGGGGTGCCCCCTTACTTTGAAACTGCGGACTCGAGGGTCCGCCTTGCTGAGATGGTCGGGGGTTCAACCCCCCCCCCCTTTTATGGATTCGGTTGGCCGGACTAGCCGGTCCCGCCTCCTAAGCACCGGCGGCCGGCAGTTTTGGTCACGCTCCTCTGCTCCGCCATGGCCAAAGGCCGCGGGCTTGGTCCGACTGGCGAGGCGCCACGGCGCCGTTCCCCTCTTTCGTGGCTCGACTCCGGCCGCAGCTTATTTCGTCGTCAATGGCGCGACGCGACGGTGCCACGCTCCTTCGCCGCGTGATATTCCTTATTCCCGCACGGTGTCGTTGTACCCCACCTCCTTGGTTCCATACAACAACGATGAACATAAACAAAGAGTGAGGAGGATCTGCCATGTTCGTGTGGTCCGACCTCCTCCTGTTAAATTGATAATATGAGGCTAAGAAAAATTAACAATAAACGCCATAATAAGCAACAAACCTAAAACAATCCCCTACATCGATAACGAGTTGATGATCGGTGAACCTTGCGGAAAACGACGTTGCAGGGTGAGGCTCTGTACATGTTGACGGAGATCATCCGAGGTGGAGCGGCGTCTCACACCAGCTACGGGTAGGAGACGAAAGGCACGACGATCGCTCCTTGCAGTGACAGCGTTCTTCGTCGAGGTCTTGATGTTCCTCGCGTTCTTAAATGAATAAGATGAATATTCCCAAGGCTTTGTGTATTTTCTCTCAATTCTTATCACACAAAAACACCCCAAATAAAATAAGCTTCACCCTTATTTTATTAATCCCAAGCCATGAATTCAAAATTCAACTCTTAATTAAATACATTGATTAACACAATCAAATAATTTAATGAAAGAGTTGACTTGTAATTAAGAGGGGGAGAGGATGAGTTACACATTAAATCTAGAGGGGGTGGGGGTGTTCAATGGGGTGTTAGGAAATTTAAGGAGGTGGGGGCTAGTGCGGGCCCCACCACATTTCCTCACAACTTCCTTTACCATAACTGTTAAACCACTATTCGTGTAATAAAAATATAATTGTAAAACAACTATATTTTTATTCTTCACATTTTTTAACAACTCCTCCCGAGCAAACACACCTCCAAAAAAGGTGTTCCTAAGAAATTACCAACGTTGTGGTTTCATCGGTGTCCACGTATTTCGATTAAGAGAACCGGTTAAAAAGATTCGAATACCCGCTCATTCTTTCACTGAATGTATCTGAGCTAAACTTCAGAAAATGATTCCGGGCACACTGGGCCACAGAATCTGGTGCTGTTAGAAAATGCGTACTCGAAAAATCCCAAAGAAATTAAGAAAAGAAATTTCTTTGAAATTTATGGGTCTTTACAAGTGTATATTAGTATGTGTGCATTTTTTATATTCTCTTCCAAAGATTTAGGGAGCCATGGTACCCACTTTGGGTAGGTCATTTGGATAGAATGATTCATTTTTTATTAATGTAAAAATATTTATTCTTATTTATGTTATTTGATGAAAAAATTATTCTATATTTTCTATTTATGTATTGAATATAGAAGGAAGGAGATGGTCACCACATAGGTAAAATAAGAAATAATCTGAGAGGAACTCAATGGAAATAATTACAGTCATATCTTCTATAATTGGGCCTAATTATTGGAAATATAAAAAGCAGGGTCACCTCATGAAATATTTTCATGATTGAAAGACAACTTCTAGATGATAATCAGTTGGAAAGTTCATTGTTTTAATATATGATAGAATAAATATAACTTTATTTTTTTAATCTCGTTATGAATTTTAGAATATAGATTAGGAATAATAATTCACATCTATTGAATCAAATGTATGATAATAAAAAAAAATCTAGAAAATATTTAAATGTTTATATTGTAGTTGATGAAGATATTAACACTGTGGGATAATGGGAAGTGAATATTCAACAGAAGAAATAATTTTTTTCTATACTAAAAAAAGCATGACATGTTCTAGGATAATAAAATAAACATATTTTAGTGGGATAAAAAGATGAATAATGTTTTAGAATGAACCAGTTATATGTATTATGGATAGTTCTATTGGGTTAAATTTTGAAGTATATAGGTTTAAAATATGATCGGTTTCTTAAAATCAGAAGGGTGGTGGGAACTATAACAACTTGAATAATATCATAATAATGTTAAAATCATTGTCACATCCATTATGGGAACCCATATTGGAAGATTCTTAATATTTTGGAAAATAAAGGTATAGTGATGCTAGTTACATAATAAATTAGATTGTAAAGCTGTTCTATACTATAAAAGAAATAGAAGATTAATTTCAACCAATGATAAATGTCACAAAATTCTTGATGTCATAATTAGTTCATATTTATTTTTAATATCTTACCTGGTACCTTTTTATGGAATTTCAAAGCACGTTAATGGATGTATTGATGATTCCACAAGAAAAGTGTGGGTTAACCATCTCATTCTTCAAAGATAATATTTTTAAATCATTTTACAATGTTATTATATGGTTTAAATATAATCAAGAAGCATGTTTTTATTTATAGGTTTAGAAAACTGTGGTGAGTATACCATAAAGAGTTTAAGTTATTATTATATTAAAAGAAAAATCATACATTATAAGGATGTTCTAGGTAGGCCTATTAAAAATGGTGTAGAATAAAGAATACCTTATATCTTAATAGTGATAAGAATAAGTATGTTTCTATATTTTAGAATGTATAAGGTTTGTTTTTTAGAAGTTTTAAGAATAAAATATTACGTAATCATTAGATTTCATTCATCACTAATTGTATAAAAATTACCATATTAAGATATTTCTAAACGATTTAAGATGTGGGAGAACATAGATATTTTCAAATATTCACATATATACATGTTTATGATAATTAAGGAGATAATATTAATGTTAAATTTAGGGTATTATTTTATACATGATATGCAGATGAATACATTGGTTTTTGGAATTGGAAATATGAAATGATTTATTTTATTCTAGTTAAAATTTTCTCCTCAATGAGAATATCCTAATTAAGGTTATGAAGATGAGGTGGAATGAATGTGGGAATAGTGAAATAATATTATTTCATGGTGATCTAAGCATTGTTTGTTGAGAAACACTTGTTTTAGAAAACATTATATGTCTCTGAGTCATTTAGTTTGATATAAATTCTAGAATTAATTTCATAGTGATTAAAAAATGGTTTCAATGTTTTACTAGGGGACGTTATATAAAATTTTTCCGGATCATGGGAATCTCAATCAATAATTTTTGATAGAGTTGTTACGAAAGGAAGTGGTCTAGAAGGAGATTTTTTGGAACTAAAAATTTTGAAATTAGAAAAATGAAATGATAATCTTTTTATATATTCATGGATAATATTACCAGTGAATATGCATAAAATTTATTTGGGTATCATAATTAGATAGGTGTATAATAATTATAAAATATATATTATGTGTCTCCGAAGGTTTATTTTAGAATGTAGTTATTAGTAAACTATAAGCGGTTCAATTAAATATGAGTGAACAAACACATGAGAGATAAAATAATCGCCACTATGTAAGAAGATCTTGAGAACATGTGGTATTAAATTTGAAAAAAATGCCTATAGGATTAATATATATAAATAAAATGTTTTTATAAATAGATTTCATAATAAATATGGAATAAACATATATAATATATTGTTTTGGATAATAGTATAATGTAGTATTAAAATTAAATTATGTTTGGTTTCATATAAAAATATGAACTTTGAACAACTATATATGAAGATCTATTTTCTGCGTGGGTATTTGAAAGAAGATATTTATTTATATAAACGTATTTTTTTAGTGAAAATCAGAATAATATATTGGTTTTGAAATTATAGTTAGAACTTCATAGTTTGAAACATAAACCATGTTATTTGAAAAATATTTTTAATTAATTTATAGAAGATAAATAACTACTATAGAGTTACTATAATCATTGATGTTATAAGAAGGTGTAAAAGAAAATATAATTATAATCATTCATTGAATCATGGATGAAATTTTGTTGATAGTTATACATATTCATATGATTACAATGTTAATGGGGGAATTTGATAGATTGTTATGAATGAAATACCTTGGTTATGATAATAAGATCATGGGAATGATGACTGAAGGTTATAAGAAAACCAATGTATTGGCCTTTATCACAAAATGATTACATACATAATATCATTTTAATATTCTAAATATGTGGATATAATCCATTTTAATCTCAACTGTATATTTTATTCAAAAATATAATGACAAAGCAGCATTAATAGAAAAATAATTGACGCACTATATAAATTTTTATTTTACCACAATTATTAACATATTGTTATATGATATGTTACATACATTACTAGATATTCCACATGAAGTGTGATTGGATAGTATGATATGGGAAATAAAAATAAGTTTAAGTGGGAAGTTGTTAATTGGATTATTTATTATTTCAATTTTAATGGATTGAACAACCCATTTTTATAGCTACGATGATCCCGTTCTTGAGTTTTTATATTTTCACATCATGGAATATTCTAATTGTCATAATATCACAACTTGATATATTTATATTTTTATGGAACAACTGTATTGTGGATTTCAATGTTTCAATAGGTGATGAATCTTTCTATAGTTGAAGTTGAGTATGTGGCTATAACAAAAAATGACATTATAATGATGATATATCTTGTTTCATAACATTAGTGTGATCAGATTCAAGGATATTTCTTTTATCAAAGTCATATACAAATATATTTGGCTATAAATGTAATTACATTTCATGACCTATAAACATTGATATGAAGTAATACTGAATCCAAATAATATTATAACATGATGAGTTAGTCATATATATGGTTTATTGGAATCAAAATTCATAAGATATGTTTATGAATGGTTTTGGATATTAAAAATATGGAAATATTGAGCCTCATTGTGACATGGGTGAATAGAAGGAGATGGAAGAACAACGTATATATCCAAAAATAAGGATCTCTTTGGAATGATAAATTTTTTTATGGTGTTATTTGATACAATTATCATTTGTGAGATTATTTATAGTTTTTAGCTCTTATATTGTAATATTATATTGTTTTTACCAAAATGAGTAATTCTATATGTTCTTCTATATGTTAGTTTTTTTAGTGGTAGTCGGATTTATAAAACATCCCCAAATTATGTTCCTATAATGATGACGTTTTATAAGGAGTATCAACTAAATTTTATTTGAGCGTGGAAGTGATGCTCTAGAAGTATGGATTATACTTCTATAAGTGGTTGATGCTTGTTTTTTTAATGTGGCAGGATTACTAGATGGTGAAGGCAGTCATAATATTTCTACATGATATCATTTATTGGAATAATGAAATTGATGGATTCCTACATTTATCACATTTTAGTGAAACTATATAATAGGATTTTAAAAATTATAAATGTTGTTTAGTGACACTAATATTAATTAATATGAATTTATGTAAAACACATAATGATTACATTTATTACATAAAAATCTAAGTTGAAATCATTATTCTTGAAAAAAAAAGTGTTATGTGTTATGTATCATAAATGAAGGATTATCCTAACAATCCATTTAAAAACAAATATTTGATTTAAATACTTACATAAAAATTAAATTGATTTTATTTTATATCCTTTTGGGGTTAAAATGGTTGATGTGAGTTTTCACAATATTGAAATGGTTTTAGTGATCAAAGTTTCTATATTGATCCACAACACTATGTTAATATGGTTATTTATAGAATCTTATTCTATAAAGAGATTTCAAAATAATTTTATCTAATTTTTATAAAAGGAAAATTTTGATGAAAGGGTTATCATGAATATTCTCATAAACGCAAAAATTTAATTATGTGTATTGTTAAATAATTTAATTTCATATATATTCAATATGAAAAAAATGTATTTCCTCAAAAATAATTTAAAATTAGAAACTATATTATAGGATCATTAGATTAATTACCTCTTCAACTAAAATGAATACTCCATTAGATAAAATAGTCCATCCTTCAATATTATGTTTTTTATTTTAATATAAATAATTTTCATAGAGAAAAACATATGTACAATTATATATTTTTTCTTCATTTAATAAATCATTTCACATCAATAAACCATCCCAATTACTTATTGTTTCCAAATGTTATATTCTTAAACATATTATCGTATAGAAATATCTTTAATATACTATTCAAATACAGATAAAATAATATATATTCATAAAATTTCATTAAAATAAATAAATTTGTTTTTTCAAATTTGAACACATTTAACTAAATTAAAAAAAATCCTAAATAAATACATTATTGGATAATAAAATTAAATTAAATAAATATAATATTTTTCATTGAAACGAAACTATATATTAAATGTAATCATTTTAGAAAATTAAATTGGTTAATTCAAAAAATGAAGCTTAGAAAATTGTATATTTTGTAATAGAACCATTAAATTTATTTTTCGTAAAAAAATTACATATAATTATAAAATTATAAATATTTTTTATAGTTTGTAAAAATAAAAATATTTCAAAAAACAAATACATAAGAATTTTAAATTTTACAAAATATAAAGAACACATATACTGAAATATTTTTTTTCAAATATAACATGTTAATCGATAAAAACAATTTTCCAAATAAATAACATTTGGTTTCGAACGAATTATATATTTCAAAATTTGACATGTGGAAGGATCAGTGACATATATATTGTTTAATCCACATCCCATTTTATGACTAAAAAATAGATATGTACATGCATATAATGTTATATAATCATTATAAAATATACTTTTAAAAATATAAGAATCATGGAATATCATTATGCAATACATGTATTTAGTTAAAAATATTCAATAAAATCATGACATTCAATGTCCTATTCCAAAATGTAATAATGAGTAAAAATTAAATAACAATCAACTTATTCAATTTCAAAACCAGTTTATTTAAAACTAATTTTTATTATTTATATAAATATTCCATTTTGAGTCAACCTTTGTAATTATAATACCATCATAAAATATTTATAAAATATGTAATTGGTTAAATTAAATTTACAATTAATTATTTAAATAATATATTTAATTTTAATATATTATAGTCTAATTTATTTTATATTATGTAACTCCATTATTATAAATTAATTAGTTCTAAATCAATTAATATGTATATATATATATATATCTATTTGATTTTCATTATCCACATCGAGGAAAAGTTCAAATCAAAGCACATTAAGAAATAAATTTTCCAACTAGTGTGAATTAATTTTTCAATTTTTTTGACATTAAACTATTCTCGATAAAAGAGTAAAATAAAAACACCAAATAATGAATGTATGATAGACTAGTGGATTAAGGTATAAAGGATACCAATGAAAGACTTTACTGGGAATCAAACCTGATAAAAACCAGATCGTATGACATACTAGCTGATGTATCTAAATACTCAATTTTTTGAATGAATTTACCTCACCGCTTAAATAAATATCTCCAAATAACACATAATTGGACCTCTTCATCCTTACCATGTAAAGAAACGAAAATTAATGTTAATGATAGAGGGGGAATGCATTGTTTTCCTCTTAACATGTACATCAAGTGAATCAATAGCCAATATAAATATATTTATTTATATATATAATTTTCAAAACTAATTGTGTTATTTACCTATTTAAGATTCCTAGAATGTATTATGAAGTTTCTAATATATATTAGAAAACATACATTTTTTCCAAATTAAAAAATATTTTGTTCTCCATTTTCCTTGTTTTTATAGAATTATGGGTTGGGGTATGTTGTCAATGAAAAATATAGAACATTTCATGTTCTACTTTTTTAATTGACAATGATTTCTAATATAAATTTAGAGATATTTATTCACCACATTTTGCATAAATTTTTTATCTAATACGTACAGATAGATTTACTATTTTATCTTTGTTGAAATGATTCATTCTGTTCAAAAAAATTTCATACTAGTATTTTCATTTTTATCAATGTTTAATTTTTTGAAAGACCCTTCATCATTCGGAATATTTACTATGAAATATTAAATTTTATTTGATACATATTTCATAGAAATTTGTGGTGATTTTAACATTTTATATTTTTAAAATTAAGTTGTTTTCACTATAATCATGAAATTTTTATTATATGTTTTTTGGTTTATTATAATTCAATTTTTTTTATTTCTGATCAAGGTGAAATAATATTTTATCTTATTATATCTCAGTTTCATTCATTTATATTTATTTTTGATCTTCTTTAACATATATCTTATACATGATATGTGGTGTTTTATGATAAATCATGGATTCAAATTATATAAGGATAGTCATATTGATCGGTAGAAATTATTACATAGGGTAATTATTATGATGGATCATCTTTCTATTGTTTTATTTCACTTGATGATGTTTGGTATAAAAAATACAGGAGGTGTGTTTGATGAATAATCAGATTTTGAGCATGATATGGTTTTTTGTTTCGTTTATTTGTGGGTTTAAGAAAAAATGATGAACAATATTATTGACATATCTCATGCTAAATATTTATCAGAAATGTTTGATACAACATATACCCCATGTTATGAAATAACAAAATTTTTCTTAAAAATATATCATTATCCAGAACAATAAAAAATTTACACACATTTCAGATAATAAATTTTAATTTTAAGATTGTATTGATCATTAATATAGAAATTTTATTAGTGTTGAAGATAATGTTTTGGTTCTTTTGTTGAAATGTACATGACCTCATTCATTGGAAAATTTACATTTTATTGTAATTGGTTTAACTTATAATGGTTTTGTGACCTTTTTTTGTGTCATGTATTATATTTTTATTTATCTAGTGTGGTAACTTATTGTATATTGATATTTTCCAATGTTTTTGGTAATAGAAAATAATGGTCGATATATAGAAATAAATCATGTCCAGAAAGTTCAATGTAAAATTTTTTTTAGATTAAAATATATGACAATGAATAATGAGTTTTAGTGTCATTTTTATTATAATAAATTCCATAGGAAAAAAATTTATATTAGACTAAAATAAAAAATATTATAACTTAAGATCAATATAGGAAAAATAAGGTTGGATATGAAAACATCACCATCAATACATGGGTTTTCTTGTTATTGATTAATATTCAATTATAACTACATTAAGGGATTATTTTTGTGTTGTTGATAGTGTAACCTACATTAATATGAAATTTATAAAGGAATTCATTACATCTTATATACAATCTAATATTGGTATTTAAAAAATGGAAAATGATATTTATGATGACACTGTAAGAATGTGAACTATTTGTTTGGTGAATACTAAATGATGGGAGATGATTCTATAGAATACTTGATATGCTCTTAAGGTTCATTTAAATATAATTTTGAAAATTTTATTAATTGTTATGGGTTTTTTAGCACTATTTTAGATGGAAACTAGATGAATATGGATTTTTCTATTTTTTCATGGAATAGAGTATTTACATTTTTAATATATTATTGAATATATTTCTCATGATACTAATTTCAGGTAGGGATATAATTTTTAGTATAAATTATTAGGAAATAGATAAAACCACATTAATGGCTTGTGGCATGGTGTTATATTTGTGTGAAATTTTATTATAGGTGTAAAGGGTCTCAAACCGAACACATGTTATAAAAATATAGAAAGAAAATAGCTTATAGGTAGTTTCACCAGTCATTCATCATAAATATACTAGATATATTGGATTTTTCATATTATTATGTTTCTAATCCTTTAAATTCTATTACATTTTGTCAAAAAATATTTTGTTTATATTTTATTAATAACTACTCATATATGCTTTTAATTTCTATTTTGAATACCAAAACTAATTTTATTATCTATTATAATTTGTTAGATATTATTGCGGAAAGGTAACTGGTATAAACATAATTTGTGTTATGATAAATATTGGGGATGAATAATTCATATATTTTAATGAGACATGGAGGAAGGAAATTATTAAATAAGGAAGGTTCCTCAATATACAACGTGGTAAAATTTTGTATGTGGTTGATTAAAAAAGAAATTGATGGATGTAGATCAATGTTTAGTTTAGTAATGAAAGTATACTCATAAGTTTTAGGTATAGCCATATAATCTATTTTGTACACAATTAATTAATCCCATGTAGTTTTTTTATAATGTTACTTATTACAGGTTTTGGATTTCAAAAATGTCAATGTATATTCACAAACATGTTTTCAATTGAAAATATTTTTTTATGTTATAATAGATGAGATATTTAATATTGATATTAACATAAAATATTGTATTTGTATTGGATTTAGACATGAGTATTTTGGGTGAGGTTTCTATGATCTAGTTTTATTGAAATTATTTCAAAGTCAAGATAATGTATTTTTGGATGATAATAATATTACTAACATTTAATTTGATGAAAAAGGAAAATATCAAATATTTTATGATATTTTTATACTTGAGAATGTTTTTCATTATTTTATTCCTCAACTTGTGTATTATTTTGATTATGTTGATGTTTATATGGTATTTTATTGTGAACAAATTAATGATTGTGATTTTTTGGGAAATTGTTTCTGATTCTCTAGGTCATGTGGTTATTAATGAACCCATGGGTCTAATAAATAGATCATCTCATCAACACAACACTTATACATGGTATTAACATGATTAGTATGTTCTGCTTGATCATGTTGGATTACTAGAATATTTTTATATAAGTAACTAAATAATGTAGAAGGAAAAATATATTGCCCAAATAGATGATGTGATAAAATCATTATAAGAAAACAACAATTTTTGTAACACCCCAAGATTTTATAGTGTGTTATTTCTTCAAAATAATTCAATAACTTGCACTACACGCAACACCGAGTTCAATCACACCATGACATACAAAAAAAAGCCATTAAAAGAGGTCATTAATAGTATTAACAACATTTTGAACTTTATATAATCCTTATAATTTTAGAATCCCTATTATGAGTTTCTTAGTCATAATGCAAAAACAGATTCATTTTCAGTATTGCACTTTTATCAACTTTAATAGTGAAACCTTTTTAAATAAAATATTTTAAACTATCTGAATAAATTGGGACATCAAAAAAAATTTAAAATGAAACATCCCAAGCTTCCACGGTACGCTTTCCTTTGAATAAAATAGTAGCGTGTGTTGTACGCAACCTTGAGTTTTAACACACGCCACAACCAATCAAACTAGCTGTTATGAATAGTAATACCTATATTTTGAAATTATATATATTTTATATTTCAAAATGGACTTCATTTTTGGATTCGGAATATTGAATTTATCCTAGGGTGAAATTTTGGTACTTTTCGGATAACTTTTATATTTTGATGAATAGTGAAAATTACTAAATTTTAATTAAAAACAACTTTTTTAATCAAAATAATTAATAGTGATAAATTGTGAATTTGAGTGGTTTTAAAGTATATTTAGAATATATTTTTACCATTCAATATAATGTTGGTCATTGGACATAATTTTACAATTAAACCGAACATAAACAAGTGTCAATCTTTTGATAGTTATTACCTCTTAAAAACACGCTTTTTGTTTTGACAGCGGGAATTAATTTTAAATTAATTTCTGCCACTTCTGTGTTTTGAATTTAGAAAAATGGATTCCATATTTGGAATCAGGATGTCCAAATTGTGTAAATAGGTAACTTTTATTTTTAGACATTTTGAATAATTACTGTGGTAAATATTTTATTTACCATGGTTAAGGGTAAATCCGGTAAATAAGGGTTAAAAAAATAATATTATAATAATACAAAATTAACCTAAAACGTGTACTAACCTTATTGGTGGACACATACCAGACCATGAGCATCCTTGGGTCAATTTGGGGACCCCTTGGAGCCACTTGTATGTGGTAGGGACACATTATATTAATAAAGTTAAAATAAAAATAAAAATGGCATAAGCTTACATCTTTTAGAAGAACAATTTTTACATAGGGTTATACATGTTGGATTTTCTATTATAAATATTCATTAGAAAGCTAAAAAGATTTCCTACATAATGATATTTTATTTATAATTTTTAGACATCATATATTATAAATTATTAATGACACAATAATGATGCAATGTTTACCTCATTAGTAAATCATTTAAATAAATAAGATTATAATGATTAAAATATTATCTAAAACCTGTCCAATTCTTATTGGATGATGTTATTTAGAATATGAGGCATCTTATATTCGACCTCAATGATTTTTGGACCATTATAAACCGAATATAATTATATTATAAAGTAATACTTTCACTCTTTCCTAAAGAGCCCCTCCTCTCCCTTATAAAAGGAGACCACTTCTACTCATTCCTCACACCTCTCAAGCCACTTGTCTCGCCCAAACTCTGCCCAAATAAGCTCCTCACACCCCTCTCCTCCTCCTTGAAGTTTCCCCTTAGGAAGAAAGCATTTCAACAAGTCATTTGGTTCCAACCAAAGTGAGTTACCTAAATTAAAGGTAACGATTTCTCTTAAATTATTTTCATTTATTTTGCTTCTTCAACCCCCAAACTCTTTTTATTTCCTTTCTTTTGTAACAACACCAGTATCCTCAATATACTAGGATGTTTTTATAAGAAGGATTCAAACTACACATACACACAACTCCATCTAATGGATGATGAACATAATGTTTCTGTGGATGGAAAACTAACGCCTCACGAAACGATGATTGTTCAAATACATCTTACCGCCTCTCATGGTGGCCATTATGATGGCACTGTAATTAAATATGATATTAATGATATATATTTTATATATAAGCTTCTGTAATTCCATTTTATTTCATACCATTATTCGTTTCATGTTGTATATACATACGATAATTTCATTTGAGGAAGTGCGGACTACCGCCCCCTTAAAATGATATGACTCGTTCATACCACACATGGAACGTATAAAGGATGGTGTTAATGAACTTAAGTAACATATATAAAATATTATATTATACTGGAATAGTAATATACCTATGTATCATTTGTATTCGATTCTTTTAAAATAAAAATTAAATGGAAGTAGCGTTCGTGCGTACGTACGGACTACCGTCTCCACGAACGCGATGAGATTCATTTTCCATCGTATCCATTCAAGTATAATTATCATTTGATGATTTAAAAATGATGTTTAAGGACTTGATACCATTCTGGATTTGAATAATATACAACTTATCCTTTACAAACATGTCTTACGTAACAAAACATACAAAAGCAAACAAGTAAGTTCACACCCGAAACAGCGATAATACTAAGATATTATTATCAAATCAATATTAAAAGATCATATATGATATCATATTAATGTATATGATTCTTGTATAATTTAGTAACAATTATTTCACTATTATACAGGAGGTTAACGTACCCCAACCAAGGAAAAGTACAAGGTAAGGGTTTATTTCACAATCTCTTCATTATTCGAGGTTGTTTATACGTAATAATCTACTGGGATCTCTTTATCATCCACATCCATGTTTCTTAAGAATGTATTTCAAAACATTTTTACTATTTACAAGAATATGGGATAAAGTCATTTATACCCTTGTTTGACTTTTTATTAGAAGTTTATAAAGGAATCTTTCCGTCGTTTTCAAAACAAGGTCCTTTTTAACCTTTTCGACAGAATTGAGGTAAGAATGATTTTTTTAACTTATACGGCGGGTGCGGTTATTTTCCGCCGTTATAAAATCGTCGAAGCTTTCCATACAAGCTTATAAGAATATTTTCAAAGAAAATGTTTTATTTTATATGGATCTTAAATGATTTCAAAATAAAAGGAGATACTTCTTTAAAAATAATTTTGATTTCATCTATGTCAACATCCTTTGATGGATTTTAAGATTATTTGAAGTTGATTTATTATGATACAAAACTTCTATATTGTATTGAAGGTTTTGTGATATGTTTGACTGTGGATGTGCTATTTTTATACCATTCATAGTTTATGGTGAAATTATTGACATTTCGTATGCTAGTTTTAATACGAATGTTTATGTTATGTTTAAACCTTTTCATATGGGAATGCATTGGACTTAATAAGTGACGGGTGGAGCCCGCTATAGCTCCTCGATGCATCGGTAGGTCTCATGAGACAAACTAGTGTCTTGGCACAAGGCCTTGACAAAATCTTATTTGTAGTCTTGGCACGAGGCCTTGGCTATGTGGTTATGATATTCTGGCATTATGCATTCCAACATTATGAAAGTGGTTATTGATTTTTGCATGTGATTATTCGATTAGTAGAATATCCATGTGAATAATTAAATGGGATTATTTCATTTTATTTATGCCATACCATGTTGAAAGTTCATATTTAAAAGGCTTTTGTTTTAGTTATACATTGCCTTAAATGTTTATTCTTTCCGCTATATTGTTATCCTTACTGGGCATTTGAGCTCACCCCTTTTCTATGTTTTATTTTTCCCAGGATGTGAAGAAGTAAGTTATGAATGACCTGCAGGGATTTTATGAGGGGATAATAGTGTGGTCTATTGAGACATTATGTTGTTGTAGTAGTTTTTCATTTTATAATGTAATGTAAAACTTATGAATATATCTGGCATTTTCCAAGGCTACTAAACCAATCGGTCTTTCGAGATTTGATCTTTCTTATGATCATGCCAATGTTATGTAATAATGCACCGACTCTGGGTAACTGGGGTCGGGGCGTTACAGTTGGTATCAGAGGAAGTTTAGTACAAACCTTGGAAGCTAGATTTAGATAAACTCTGATTAGAGCACGTAGACCTAAGATGAACTTTGAGGATAAGTATAGAAGAACTTCCTAGAATTTTGGTATTGTAGAGATTTTGTGAGTATTCCGAGCAATACATCCCTGTCTGGATACGAGCAGGTAGAGGCGGCTCTGGCACAGATGTACCTAGGGGTAAAACCCGAAAACACCGCTTTGAGCTAGACTCGAACGGGAACTGGTGCACGACAACGGGTCTTGCTGCACTCTTGGTTACGACACTCCCGGGGGATATGCTTAGGATAATTCTCATTTTCTTTACAAACCATTATGAAGGGTTTATGAGTATATACTTCCTCAAAGAAAACATTTTTATGATTATGGATTATATCCATAAATAGTTCAATTTATGTTAAGTGTTTTATAAGTATGGGATTATGTATTTTGATTCATAAACTGATCTAGTTTATGCCATTGTTTAGAAATGGCGCGTAGTAGAAGGAATGAGAACTCCAGAAATGCACATGATCCAAAGAGAAGGAAGGATCATATCTTTCATGGTATTAAGCTAGAATTGATAAGAGAAATAATCTCCCATGTATTATCATCATATGAAGAAATAATATCATGTGTTGATAAGATAAGTAAAGAGTTTACTGAGTCCTATGGCTTTGAAGGGAAGCAAGAGAAGAAAAGGATGGAAGAGAGAAAAATGGATAAAGGGAAGAGGGAAAAGAAGAATTTTCCCATATGTGGTAACTGTGGGAAGAAACACCCTGGAACTTGCCTGAAAGGAATGGGAGTTTGTTATAAGTGTGGAGGAAAAAGGCACAAAGTACGTGACTGCAAGGGTGAGAAAATGGTTTCAAATGTACAATGCTTCATTTGCAAGGAGTTTGGACACTACGCGAACCTATGCCCCAGTCATCAGACTATGCCGCAAATGATGCTATTGGATAATAATCAAGTTATGATACTACCACAGATGAAGAGGAATGATTAGAGTTCTTATGTTGATTATGTCAATTGAGTGTTGTATCAACAATGTACTTGTTATAATAATTATGGAGTATATAAGGATTTTACTGCAGTACTATTTCATTAAGGACTTGAGATTGTGTGGAACCATGAAAAGTGACTCAATAGCAGGATAAATTTTTGGAAAATATATGGTTGAGAGAAAGATAAACCATAATATGGTTCTGATACCGAGTTAGTGATTTTAGAATAATACATGATTGATTTGGATAAATTATGTTGGATATTCTTGACTACCTTGAAACTGATTAATGATTTGTATATTCCATCATTTTTTTGGGGTTTAAAACATTTTTGGATTGATGAAGTATATCCAGCATTCTATATGGAATAGGGGAGCATGAATGTAATCAATAAGGAATATGGTAATTCAAGATGTTTCAGTTTATTAAAAGAATACAAGATGAAGGTATTCATATGCTATTACGGGGTAAAAAGGATCTATATTATGTTTACCTTCCTTATAAATGTTGGACTGTGATTTTGGACAGAAGTTTTTTGGATAGTTCTAGTTTGGATTATTTTGGATTACCATAAAAGGAAAACCCGGAGGTCGGGCGGCAACCCGTCGCGTCCGGCAAGGCTGCGAGACTTGAACCCGCAACCGAAGGGCGACAAGGGTGTATCACCTACCACTGGCCCACGAGATGTCCTGGATTAAATAATGTTGTTTTTTTTAAAGATCTGGTAGATGAATTATAAATTCATTTATTTTGGAACCCTGTACGAATAACATTCTATTATCTTTTAGAGTGAAGGATGAGTTTGTGGTAGAAATTTATTAATGGATAAAACTCTAATTATAAAGTAAGTATATATTCTTATGATATTAGACAATCTCATAAATAAATTCCTCAACATTAATAAAAGGAACTTAGAACAAAAATATTGTCCTAGATGGTACCTTAAATCATCACTAATTTATGGCTTTGGGACTTTTGGCCTTTTCATAGCCATGTTCTCTACCACTCTCCATCAGATAATTGATGGTTAGATTTCTCCTCCATATCCATATTTTCCTACACGGAACCCTAGTATGTGTTATTTTCGGTAATCTTCATACCTTCCACTCTTTATTTTAAATAGAGGCCTCATTAATTCATTTTTCGATGTGGGATTTCAACTAAGATATTTTGAAACGTCAAAAATGTGTTATCCTAATACCCTATGTTTTGTTGAACCGATGGTATTTCAAATCATCATAGATTGATTAATTTAAGGACCTCAATTTTACACTTGTTTGTGATTGATAACCTCAATCACTACCTATAAATATTTACGTTTTTCCTCCAATTATATGTCTCTAATTGCCACCAATGTTCTCCTAATCGAGATCATAATTTGGTGGTGACCCTTTCATTTCTCTTTTCCTCATATTAAGACCAAATTTTAGTAACCTAATTTTCGATGTGGGTTTTCCCACAAATATATTTTATACCTTTTATTTTCTAAGAACAATTTCAAATTGCGAGGACGCAATTTATTGAAGGAGGGGAGAATGTAACACCCCAAGATTTTATAGTGTGTTATTTCTTCAAAATAATTCAATAACTTGCACTACACGCAACACCGAGTTCAATCACACGATGACATACAAAAAAAGCCATTAAAAGAGGTCATTAATAGTATTAACAACATTTTGAACTTTATATAATCCTTATAATTTTAGAATCCCTATTATGAGTTTCTTAGTCATAATGCAAAAACAGATTCATTTTCAGTATTGCACTTTTATCAACTTTAATAGTGAAACCTTTTTAAATAAAATATTTTAAACTATCTGAATAAATTGGGACATCAAAAAAAATTTAAAATGAAACATCCCAAGCTTCCACGGTACGCTTTCCTTTGAATAAAATAGTAGCGTGTGTTGTACGCAACCTTGAGTTTTAACACACGCCACAACCAATCAAAATAGCCGTTATGAATAGTAATACCTAAATTTTGAAATTATATATATTTTATATTTCAAAATGGACTTCATTTTTGGATTCGGAATATCGAATTTATCCTAGGGTGAAATTTTGGTACTTTTCGGATAACTTTTATATTTTGATGAATAGTGAAAATTACTAAATTTTAATTAAAAACAACTTTTTTAATCAAAATAATTAATAGTGATAAATTGTGAATTTGTGTGGTTTTAAAGTATATTTAGAATATATTTTTACCATTTAATATAATGTTGGTCATTGGACATAATTTTACAATTAAACCGAACATAAACAAGTGTCAATCTTTTGATAGTTATTACCTCTTAAAAACACGCTTTTTGTTTTGACAACGGGAATTAATTTTAAATTAATTTCTGCCACTTCTGTGTTTTGAATTTAGAAAAATGGATTCCATATTTGGAATCAGGATGTCCAAATTGTGTAAATAGGTAACTTTTATTTTTAGACATTTTGAATAATTACTGTGGTAAATATTTTATTTACCATGGTTAAGGGTAAATCCGGTAAATAAGGGTTAAAAAAATAATATTATAATAATACAAAATTAACCTAAAACGTGTCCTAACCTTATTGTTGGACACATACCAGACCATGAGCATCCTTGGGTCAATTTGGGGACCCCTTAGAGCCACTTGTATGTGGTAGGGACACATTATATTAATAAAGTTAAAATAAAAATAAAAATGGCATAAGCTTACATCTTTTAGAAGAAAAATTTTTACATAGGGTTATACATGTTGGATTTTCGATTATAAATATTCATTAGAAAGATAAAAAGATTTCATACATAATGATATTTTATTTATAATTTTTAGACATCAAATATTATAAATTATTAATGACACAATAATGATGCAATGTTTACCTCATTAGTAAATCATTTAAATAAATAAGATTATAATGATTAAAATATAATCTAAAACCTGTCCAATTCTTATTGGATGATGTTATTTAGAATATGAGGCATCTTATATTCGACCTCAATGATTTTTGGACCATTATAAACCGAATATAATTATATTATAAAGTAATACTTTCACTCTTTCCTAAAGAGCCCCTCCTCTCCCTTATAAAAGGAGACCACTTCTACTCATTCCTCACACCTCTCAAGCCACTTGGCTCGTCCAAACTCTGCCCAACTAAGCTCCCCACATCCCTCTCCTCCTCCTTGAAGTTTCCCCTTAGGCAGAAAGCATTTCAACAAGTCCTTTGGTTCCAACCAAAGTGAGTTACCTAAATTAAAGGTAACGATTTCTCTTAAATTATTTTCATTTATTTTGCTTCTTGAACCCCCAAACTCTTTTTATTTCCTTTATTTTGTAACAACACCAGTATCCTCAATATACTAGGATGTTGTTATAAGAAGGATTAAAACTACACATACACACAACTCCATCTAATGGATGATGAACATAATGTTTCTGTGGATGGCAAACTAACGCCTCACGAAACGATGATTGTTCAAATACATCTTACCGCCTCTCATGGTGGCCATTATGATGGCACTGTAATTAAATATGATATTAATGATATATATTTTATATATAAGCTTCTGTAATTCCATTTTATTTCATACCATTATTCGTTTCATGTTGTATATACATACGATAATTTCATTTGAGGAAGTGCGGACTACCGCCCCCTTAAAATGATATGACTCGTTCATACCACACATGGAACGTATAAAGGATGGTGTTAATGAACTTAAGTAACATATATAAAATATTATATTATACTGGAATATTAATATACCTATGTATCATTTGTATTCGATTCTTTTAAAATAAAAATTAAATGAAAGTAGGGTTCGTGCGTACGTACGGACTACCGTCTCCACGAACGCGATGAGATTCATTTTCCATCGTATCCATTCAAGTATAATTATCATTTGATGATTTAAAAATGATGTTTAAGGACTTGATACCATTCTGGATTTGAATAATATACAACTTATCCTTTACAAACATGTCTTACGTAACAAAACATACAAAAGCAAACAAGTAAGTTCACACCCGAAACAGCGATAATACTAAGATATTATTATCAAATCAATATTAAAAGATCATATATGATATCATATTAATGTATATGATTCTTGTATAATTTAGTAACAATTATTTCACTATTATACAGGAGGTTAACCTACCCCAACCAAGGAAAAGTACAAGGTAAGGGTTTATTTCACAATCTCTTCATTATTCGAGGTTGTTTATACGTAATAATCTACTGGGATCTCTTTATCATCCACATCCATGTTTCTTAAAAATGTATTTCAAAACATTTTTACTATTTACAAGAATATGGGATAAAGTCATTTATACCCTTGTTTGACTTTTTATTAGAAGTTTATAAAGGAATCTTTCCGTCGTTTTCAAAACAAGGTCCTTTTTAACCTTTTCGACAGAATTGAGGTAAGAATGTTTTTTTAACTTATACGGCGGGTGCGGTTATTTTCCGCCGTTATAAAATCGTCGAAGCTTTCCATACAAGCTTATAAGAATATTTTCAAAGAAAATGTTTTATTTTATATGGATCTTAAATGATTTCAAAATAAAAGGAGATACTTCTTTAAAAATAATTTTGATTTCATCTATGTCAACATCCTTTGATGGATTTTAAGATTATTTGAAGTTGATTTATTATGATACAAAACTTCTATATTGTATTGAAGGTTTTGTGATATGTTTGACTGTGGATGTGCTATTTTTATACCATTCATAGTTTATGGTGAAATTATTGACATTTCGTATGCTAGTTTTAATACGAATGTTTATGTTATGTTTAAACCTTTTCATATGGGAATGCATTGGACTTAATAAGTGATGGGTGGAGCCCGCTATAGCTCCTCGATGCATCGGTAGGTCTCATGAGACAAACTAGTGTCTTGGCACAAGGCCTTGACAAAATCTTATTTGTAGTCTTGGCACGAGGCCTTGGCTATGTGGTTATGATAGTCTGGCATTATGCATTCCAACATTATGAAAGTGGTTATTGATTTTTGCATGTGATTATTCGATTAGTAGAATATCCATGTGAATAATTAAATGGCATTATTTCATTTTATTTATGCCATACCATGTTGAAAGTTCATATTTAAAAGGCTTTTGTTTTAGTTATACATTGCCTTAAATGTTTATTCTTTCCGCTATATTGTTATCCTTACTGGGCATTTGAGCTCACCCCTTTTCTATGTTTTATTTTTCCCAGGATGTGAAGAAGTAAGTTATGAATGACCTGCAGGGATTTTATGAGGGGATAATAGTGTGGTCTATTGAGACATTATGTTGTTGTAGTAGTTTTTCATTTTATAATGTAATGTAAAACTTATGAATATATCTGGCATTTTCCAAGGCTACTAAACCAATCGGTCATTCGAGATTTGATCTTTCTTATGATCATGCCAATGTTATGTAATAATGCACCGACTCTGGGTAACTGGGGTCGGGGCGTTACAATTTTTATCCAGAAAAAAGTCATTTGAATGAATGGTTATTATAGAATAAGTTATTTTATGAGATTACAGTTGAAAAATATAGTTCAATTACACTATATAAATCATTTTTAATAATAAAAAGTGTGTAAAAGGAAAATATATTGATTTTAAATTTTTTTATCAATTTTTTTATATATGTCATCCATTTTTGTTTTTTTCAATTGGAAGACTTTGGAGCAATATATATTGAGAAGATGTATATTAGTAAATATTTAATCCCTATTTATTTAGAGGAGGATATTTTTATTAATCAATATGATTTTTTTGTTTAAAAATAAAATTTGGATTATATTTTATGGTTGAAGATAATTTTATCTATAATATACCACCCTTCTTCTTTGGTTTGAAGAGTCACAGGGGAGAGGTTTGGAATTATGGGACATCCCTAAGACACTAAATGTTGGAAATAAATTCCAATGTCCTCAAGAAAAACTTGGTGGATGATTTTCCCATACATTTAATTATCAACCATACAGTCATAAACAAAAATAAAACATTTACTCTTTATTATGCATATGTAAAATAAAAAACTCACTCAAAAATAAAATTCCCAATACAAATGTACACTTATAAATAATATTAAATTATTAAAAAATAACATAACACCAAAAATTACAAACTCCAATGTTATGATGACTAGAAACATCTTAAATTATCTATGATTAAACACCACATTCGATTTCCATGATATCAAACAGCATAAAAAATAACTGATATGCCATTCCATTAAACATGTCTAGATTTATTACATCTGAAAATGCACAATATTTTACAAGTAGGGGGTGAGTGAAAACATATTCAGTTTTACCTAATGAATTTCCAACTCACTCCAATAATAAAAAACATGTCATAAACTTTTATAAATAAAAATTAACTTGTAAAAAGTATTCATTTCAAATAGATAAACCAGTCTTCTAAGGATTGAGTCAACAAATCCTAAATAATGTTCCATTTTATTTGGAATATTCCTCTCTATGTCCACATAGACAATAAAACACACATGCAAACATTATTGGAGTTTCTATTGACATTATAACATTATACCCATAATGTATCTCCTTTTTGAGTTGGTACATCATGACAACTATCCATCCCATTTTACTCACTCTTAATCCTTTATGCCAAAATAATCTAGGTCATTAAAATCTAAAAATTTCATTTTTAAAAGAATTTCAAAAAATAAATTACATGAATCAAACCAAACCAAAATTTTAAAACATCATCTTAAGATTACAAGAACATGAATTTTCAATTAACAAATAAACATTCCAAAATATCTATCACAATGACCAAAACAATGATTCCATCCAGAGGCGTTAAATTATTTAAAACCCATTTATAGAAAATTATTTTATTAAATATAAGACTTTATGTTTAAAATAATAATGACTCATTTGAGAAAACCCCAAAAAAATAATTTATATAAAAAATGAAAATTGAATCAACACAACTTCATGATTCAATCACAACTCACATTCCCTCCACAAGATCCAAATATATTTTGTCATAAGTACTTCTATATCATATATTTATATCCATAAAAGACTTGATCTATTATTCTAAGAGGGAGAAAACCCAAAGATCTATGATTTTTGTGGATGAATGTGAATGTACCTATGAGACTCCAACACAATTTTATTCACATATAGAACTCTACTAGATTGAAGGGGGTCATGTCTCAGTCATTTTGAGAAATATGAATTCCATATCTATGTGTTTAGTGGAAAAGGTGTTTTAAATGTTCTAATATGGATTTAATGAACATTTAAGGAGGGCCAATTATACACTATAATGATAGGTTATATTATTGGTAAACTCTATTCCAACTATGTGATGGTACATTATTGAGGACATATCTCACATGTTTGTCTTGAATGGTTGGAAAAACTACGTGCTAGCCATATAGTTCAGTTTATTTCAAGATATATGTGTTCTCCTAGGAATATGTATGTGTTGTCCAATCAATGATGTATTTATTTTCTGTAAAAATTACCACTAACATACCCTACACAATTTCATTAAGATTATTCATGGTTTCCACTATTTAATAAAAAACAATGAACCTCTAGGAAATCCTACAAATAATGATAAAACCTCATATAACATTATTAAAATTAACTCGATCATTATATAGACTAAAAATACATATGTAAAGGGTCATATAACTAAAATTGAGTATTTATACATTCTCCCAAACTCTAGGATTTCCATCCATAGATTATAAAAACCCACAATTAACATGGAAGTGTCGTGTTCATTGCTCCACTATTTCTATTTCATGATGCAATACTGTTTCGTAAATCCAACCATTTTTCAATAAAATCTATACTAGATGGATGATTTACCCATAAAATATATTATCTTTCTATCCAAAATCCATACAAGATCATGAATCTAAAAAGAATATTACTCTAATTCCATGTGATACCCTATGATCACATGTTATAGATGGAGTTAATGTTTATTCATCAAAAATACATGAGACACATTATGCGCAGAACTAATCCATGGTGAAAAACCCATTCAATATTCCAACTCACTAATTCATTAATATGTATCTAAAGGGATGACATAATGAGAAAATATATTTTCCTATTTACCAAATTGATGATTACCAAGCCTTGGCGATATTATCAAGAACACATGATCACTCATAAAAAAATTATCATCGATAATGACATGCATATGATTTCTAACAATGTTGATCAATCCCCATTCTATTTATAACCAAAATAATAATATTTTTTATTTGTTTCAAAATTTTATGTACATTTATTGTAGTATCACCTATTTCAAACCAACATTGTGGAGAAATACAAGGAGTACCATAAACTAATTCAAAAGAAACCATATATATACACATATATATATATACATATATCGATTTCTTGTAAATTTTATTATACGTCAAATAAAATAATGGTAATTGTTCCTCACATGAGCCACCAAAATCCATTTCAAAACCCATATGATTTACTCCAACACATGTATTATATATTCCGACTCTCCATCCATTTGAGGATGTAAATGTATACTCATTGTCAACTATGTTCGAAGTGATTGCTGTAAATATTTCCAAAATGAGTTGTAAAAAATGGTTCATTGTCTGATTAAATTGAGATTGTAACACAATGTATCATTACAATTTAATTAATTTAAATTTTTTATATGACATCCATAGATATTTTCTCATTAATATAGAAGACTCATTCTGACATTAGCCCCAATCACCTATCAAAAATTTGGAATTGTGTTCCTAGACATCATTGGTAGAACTTTTACAAAACCCAAGTCTATATGATCCCATTTCTACATAGGAAACTGTTAACAACAGAAACATAGTGTCTCTCCATTGAATCATTACTATTTTCTAATTAATGTTGAGTAATCTAAAAATGTACTCTATAATATCTCTATTCAGGAAAATATAATAAAACTATTATTTTAATTAATTTTACTTCTTCTGAATCCAAGGGTGAACTTCCCAGCTCCAATGGTAGTTGTAACTAATAAGTTGTTCATTATAAGCCAATGTTGTGAAAATTTGATTTCTAATATAAAAAACTGATTTATTATTCAAATAATATCCCCAAATGGTATCCCCTCTGTTGAGTTTGACCATATATTAACACAATCAATATCAGTGTCTATGAAACATTAACCAACTCATCAAAATATGGTAAAAACAATGCTATATATAGGAATACAATATTACCTTTTTGAGGATTATAGATGAATATTTGTTATAAATGACATTAGTTACCACTAGTTTGAAGCCACTATATCCAACACAACATATGTATTCCAAATAAATGAATCTAAAAATTATTTCTCTTTAAGTGGAATATAAATTAATCGATGTAAAATATCTTGAGATAATCTATCCCATTGTGTTGCCTTAAATTCAAATCTCTTGGTTTGAAAATATTCTCCTAACACTTATGATGTGAAATCATCCTGAATTTGGAACCAAATACATAATGACAAAAATTCATTAAACTATAGATCAAAATTTCTAACTCAGATTTGAGATTTGGGTTGTGTTTCTTAAGAAACCGTAGTTGTCATGATCTATCGGCAACAATATGGTCTCCCTTAATCAGAACAAATAACAATCCAGATCCAAATTCATCACAATAGACTACATAGCCCTATCCAAAATATGGGAATGTAAATATAGGCATGGATGTAACATTATCTATGTGTTATTTAAAGGATTTATGAAATTTTAAATTCAAATGTAATGAAATTACATTCCTTATTGAATATATCATTTATGATTCCATGCATATGAGATCATATACAATTCATCTTTAGAATCCCACTTTGTTAGGGAAACTATGTATCACAAAGTGATTCTTTAGAAATTTCCATGAGATTATAGATTTTATCATATCTAAATTTGTAGAAATTCCCTTTTAGAATTTACATGGATATGAAATCATACTGATTAAATACTCAAATATGACATTGATTACATGGCATATTGAAAATTATATCAAAAGATACCCAAAAGTATTTCTATATTTTTCTCATGATGAAATTTTTTACATGAATACACATATATATATTCAGTAAAAAACATAAAAACGGACTCAAAATAAATATGAAATACTATATTTATCTATTCCATAAAGATAATTGGTTTATTCATGAGTCTAAATGGAATAACCACAAACTTGTATATTCCCTATATACTTATGAAATAAATGTTCTAAACATCCTCCTTATGAAGTCACAATTGGTGATATTGCTGATGTAAATAAATATTTGAGAACCACATAGATCCACCCAATTGATCAAACTGATTTTAAGGCATGACATACTATATATACTCACTATATTAACATGTTTGTGATTGCAATTTTCCCAAAAATCCATATAGTTTCATCCACCTCCACAAATAGGAACAGTACATCCCATAAGGATTTTCTCATTTGTATTAATACAATAATTTCTAAATATTCCCTCTAAACATCCAAATCCGTTAATTTTTTTGCTTTCATCATATAATAAATTAGTGATATCTGATAGTTCCCTTGTAAGAGATCAATAATAACCTATAATAAAAATTTTGTGTCTACTATGAGGAAATAATGTGGAAAACATCAGAAACCCAATCAAAAATATTTTGAAAATATTTATTCTCAACATCATCCACAGATTCCAAGGTAATAACTACCAACTGATAAAAGAAGGTTCGAAAAAACTATTACAAAATTCATTCTTTACAATACTTTACACCCAAATCACCTCCAACAAGATTCTTGATTCCATCTCGATATTTGAAACTATCCTTCCAGGCATAACTTTCAATACGATCTTTCTATGATGTCATCCAATCCATTCCATTAATCAAGTCATTAAAATATATCAAATATCACAATGAAATATAAAAATAACATATCCAAAATTATTCTTATAGAAACATATATAAAACTAATTTCAGGAAACACATTATGGAAATGAGTGATTTTTAGGTTTAATATGGTAGACATCACGTCAAAAGAAATACACATATAAACAATAAAATTAGAGTAAATAAAAATGTTATATGTTCTTGTATTAGACAATGATTTCACATGTGTAGAATTAAAATTAATCACACCTCTCAGTATCTAGGAAAAAATTTACAATTCATTATAATATTCTCAACTCCACATGATTTAGTATTGTCTTTTCTGTTCACATAATTATCATGTTGGTATTACACTAGATAAGGTTTTATGGTGTGTCTAGAATTACATTGTATCACTCGATTATGATGATATGAATTATTCACATTTCTCATCACATAAAATCATATGATTTATGAAAGGAAAGAGATGTTTCCCTAGAACTAGACCTAAGATAATTTTTACAACAGTGCAGAAGATAGACGAACTTATTGTAGTTATGACATTATGTAGGTGGCACCATACCATATTGCTTGGTATGATTATGATTACCATTATGAATACATCCTGATAAACTTTTAGATCAAGGATATTAATTTACTTATCATATGGCCTACATTCTATGTGTCCCACCACTCTATATGTGGGTTTCCCACTTCCTACTTTTCAAAACATTAGAGTTTCGACCAGTTCCCATTACGATAAATATACACCATATAAATATATTTCCAAAATATATCCCTTTCTATAATTGTTTCTCTATTCACCATATCTTCAATATCAATTATAAAAATAACAACAATATTTGAGTGAATATGTGGTAATAATATTGAGTAAAAATTGTGTTCCTTCAAGGATTCACATGCAACATCACCCATGGAAATCATAATAAATTCATAAATATAGATACATATATTATCACTAATAGATTCTATTTATCCAAACTTATGAAGTATATTGTTATGGGAATATAAATTTTTGGGGAATGAAATAATTTTTAAAAACTTATTCCATGTCTAAACGTGTAATCCTATTTTTCAATTTAAGATATACATTAAAATAACAAAATTTTGTTTCTAAATCATCTACCATTTAGATTACCAACTTCACATTATGATATACAAGTGTCCCAATGAAATCATAGATTCTATTAATCATATTCAACTAGATATCTACGTTTCCATTTTTAAAATACCCAAAAAATAAAGTTGAATTTAACTTTCAGTACTGAATAGATTGGTATACATTCCACGATTTATCATTTGTGTTACTCATAACCATGGCAAGGAAATTCTGGAAAAATATTTGATCTTGTTGTTGTTCTAGCTGTGTCTTATATGAGAGCATATCATAAATGGATTATCCTGATTTCTTTTAATGAGGTGTACAATGTTTCAATCACTATAACCAGAAGTAAATTACTTTTACACTCAATCATTAGAAAATGAACTCTTATTATTTTCAATTTACAACATCAACACCACTCAGAACATAGCTATAAATAATTTAACCATTTTATACATTTCATCCATTTTATGAAGGAATTTCCCCATGATTTTCAAAATAATAATATTATCCCATTAAAAAATAACACACTTTTACCATTGGATAAGATAGTTTAATCTCTATGAATAATTAAATATAATTGGTGGGATGTTACTATCAATTAAAATCATCAAAATCTCATTTGATAATTCCAAAAAGATGAGGTGACAACTCATCTTGAAGTGTTTTAAAATACCCATGTACCCAAATTCTCTGTTAACATGTGGTCCAAAAAACAGGTTTTCTACACTTTTTAATATTGTACATTTTATGTTTAAATAGTCCTACTTCTTAATAACATCCCAATAGATGGATTGACTATAACATCTTGTTACCATTTCATTAGGTTTTACCTTAACAATGTTGTAATGTTCACCTCTCTTGAGAGTCGGATGATACCAATAATGGTGTTGTTAGATATTTGATTAAATATCAATAATAACTAGTCATTTTTGTTGGGTTTAAGATGATTTTACACTATTTATCTTGCTTACATGTTCTGGAACTGTTGATGGGTAGAAGTTTTTGAGAGTGATCACGCTGTGAAATATTACACATTGTGAATGGTGGTTTCACATCGTGACATCTTTAAATAATATTTTTTAATCCAAGATGATGGATGTATTTAAGTATTTGTACAACATAGATTTCATGGAATGTAACTATACTACGCATCATGAAATGGCCCACATCAAGATTTTGAAATTGGTGAGAAGTTGTTCTGTCGTGGATCTTTCTCCCAACATCTTGTCTCTCGAACCAAAACTCATCCCATCTGAGTTTTGGAGACACCGTTCCACCATGCTCTATCTATTTGGAATTAGATCTCTATTCTGGTTGAGGTGTGTCTCTCTAAGAATGTTATCATTTAACTTATTCAATGAATGTGATCATATGTGAATCCTAGTGTTATTGTTTATTATCTGTTTTATCTGGATTAGATGTTCCTTCATGTCTTCTTGTGTGTTCCTTTTGAAATATCATTCTGGAGGCATGTTTCTTCATTTTTCATTGTACAGCTGGCATTCATCATTGAGCTATATAGTTTAACTCTCTTCTGTCAAACCCTTGTATTTAAAATTGAATCAATCCTGATGTGATTTTTATTTTAGGGTCCTAATTGATGTTGGTGGGCGTCACTGATTATGGATTCCATTATGGAAATGTGCAACCTACACTTTGTAGTAGGTGTCTTCTTCATTGTCCAAATATGATATGATAGGTTTTTTATTTATATATTCATTTATAAAAGGAATTGTCCTAATTGTTTTGTGTGTGTTGAAATGTTTTTTCACCAAAAAAGGGTTTTCCATTGTTATTGTCAAATGGAATGAAAATGGGTATTTTCAATAACTTTTATTTTAAATTGATAAATGGTTTTGAAATCAATATCAAATCCTAGAAATGAATTTTGAAAAATAGAACATTGGATACCATTTGTACAGAGGTTGATGTTTTATCTTAGGGCCATCGTCCTTTGACTTGTGAATATCAAGTAGGATTGTCTTGGGTATTTCCACTCTTTCATCGACCTGTTTTTATAAGGGACTGATATTTACATATGGGGTTTACTTATGTCGAACTCCTCTAATTCCAAGGCATGTTGTTCTATGGTAAAAATGTTTCCAATTATTTTATGTGGTATTATTAGTCCGATTCATAGACTCGTAGTATTCCTTGGTATTATGATATATATTCTTTTGATTTATATTTCATGTAATAATGAGTTAGCCTTGATATTAATGTTTATTATTATGTAAAATGATATGGAAAATGTTTTTTGAAATTGATGTACCTTAATATGTTTTAGAACTCTGAAAAAAATAAATTTCAAAATTTATTTTATAATGCTACTTTACTTCGTATCATTCTATGTTTTATTTAAAATGTGCATACATGGTTCCTTATACAGAGCCTACTTATGTAAGTCTTGGGTGGGATCCTTCTTAGCTGGTTAGATCATACCATGTGCACATTTACAGTGGTCCACAAATCTACTTTTTTCTTCTAGTGCATGAAGGAGAAATGTGCCACAGAGAGGTAGCAAGGTTCATGTTAGCTGGTAGGGTACCTGGTGGTGAGATTAAGGGAGTTTGTCCATCCCATCATTTGTATTGGCTATTTGGTTTAGGCCCTTTGCAGTTTGAATATTTCTTTTAGAGTATTAGAAACATTTTTGTTTTATGATTCTAATATTTTCTTACATTTATTGTATATATTTCCTCTTCATCATCCTATGTACATTTATTATTAGTATATATATACCACATATTTTATCAAAATGGGAGAAATTGTTCCCTATGTTGTTTTGTTGGATGCTCTGGTCCTTGTCACCAGCCTGTGGGGAATGGGAATGCCCATTGTGTTTTTAATGGATCGGATTTGGTTATGGGATTGACGGAAACCAGGGTCAGTTCATTACAATTTGGAATCATAGGCAGTCTATCCTCAAAATTCCATTTCTTGGGATGTCTATTATATTGTAGATATGATTTTTGAGAATTAAGAGGTATGTTGTGATAAGTTCCTAGCCAGCTCGTGTCGTAACAAGACTCAAGTTTCCAGTTGACATTGGGATGTGTGTCTCTAGTATTGGTTTTTATTTCATAAAACTAAATTTTTTCTTATGGGGTTTCTAGGTTGAGCTGATAAATTCCCTATTTTATATCAATTCTTATGTTTTGGTGTGTATTAGTAAGCCTTGAAGGATTCTTCCACAAGGTCCTCAAGAATATGTATCTGATGTTTCTCATTATAATCCATATTTAGATCAGAATACCATCAAAAATATCATACGGGCAGTGTATCTTATCGATCAGGATGTACCACAAGTTCATAATGTTGTTTTTAAGGTACAACAATGAGCTAGAGGAGAGAGATATCGGTCGTGATAATTCTTGCACAATGAGCCACCATATTTTAAAGGGATGACTGATCAAAAATTGGAGGATGACTGTCTAGATTAGATTGATCAAATATTATAATTTAAGGAGATGCCTAAGAAAAATAGGGTAAAGTGACCAACATTCAGATATGAGGGGTTTGTAAAGAGATGGTTGGATTCTATTGTCGAGGAAAACAGACATGTAGACTTTGATTGGAATGGTTTAAAAACCCTATTATTTATGCTGTTTTTTTCTAGATTCACTATTTATAGGAAAGACTCTAGGGATCTTATCACTACAACAATGATATCATTTTGTGTCTGCATAAACTAATCATTTTTCTGAGCATGTCTGTTGTTTCTATAGATTTAGTGACGAATGATTAGATGAAGGCGAAGAAGTACCGACTAGGTTTGTGATGAAATATTATGTTATAGGTGTTTATCATGAATCTATCTACATATAATTAGATGATAGACATAGATATGATGGAATAAATTACTATGGAAGGATAACATGGATTTTATACCTCTTCTATTCCTTCATGTGGAAACTTTAGTTGTGAATATGTGAATAAGAGGAAGTGGAAAGATCATAATAGGAGTAGTGGTGGTGGGTCTTAGTAGAAAGCCTCTTCTATATCATATGTAATTATAAGTACCGTAACTATGAACTTCTATCAGAGTGGTAAGGGAGTAAACACCAGATGTTCATGTACTATAACCATGAGGATGTGCAATTACAATGGATGTGTTAGTCACATACAACACTTTTTTTAGTCAATGACAACACCTCATAGTGGTTAGGGTTTGTCGGATCTAAATGCTATGATAGTGCATTCTAAAGATTCAAAGACAATAGTACCCTAGACACATTCCTTATGATTAATGTATTTTCATGAAATAGATGAATTTCCGGTGGATGTTGATGTAGGTCTAAAAATAGTGAGATGTAATATCCTTATTGTATTTATAATAGGAACTTACTTATTTGATATTTATGCCTCCCACTCACTCATATGTAAATGTTTTTTTTCATGTTCTTAAACTTATAATGGAACTTATGTCTTCTGAAATGCATGTAGAAACACCTCTTGTTATGAGGAAACCGTAGGGGGCAATGTTTCATTCTTATTCATTAACGATAGCTAATATAGAGTAGGTCTGAGATTTTCTCATTCTTGATCTGGATCTGTTTGAAATCACCATCAGTATGTATTTTCTTATTTCACATTGAACTGAGGTTGATTTTTATCATTTTTGTTTTTTGTTTCATTCTACAGATGGGATAACTTTTGTGTTTTAGTGGGTGTAGGAATCTATGTCAGGTCATACAAGGCCATCTCACCATGAACACATGAGTTTTTTGGATGTTATTTTTTGATACTAATTATGTTTCTTCTATATATTTTTTTCCCATTATTGTTAGAGACATTGATAAAGTTTTCATAGAATATTTCTCTATTCTTCCACCATAGATAGAGGTAGAGTTTATGATCGATCTGTTTCTGGGGACACAACTGATATTTATACCTTCTCATTGTATGAAACTATTGAAGATGAAGGATCTCATGATTCAATAGGACAACCTATTGGGAAAATGTTTTCTTCAGCTCATCATTTCACCTAGGGAATCCACTGTGATCTTTTCTATGAAATCAGATGGTTCAATTTGTTTATGTGTGGACTATAAAATGTTGAACTGGGTAATAGTTAAGAACAAATACTCATTGCCACGTGTGGATGATCTGGTTGATCAGTTTAAGGTGGAGAAGTGTTTCTCAAAGATTGATCTTTGGTCAGGTTATCATCATCTCAAAATTAAAGAGTCTGATATAAACAAAATCTTTACGAGAATATATGTCCATTGTGAATATCTTGTGATGCCTTTTTGTCTAGATAATTCTCCTGGAGTTTTTATGGCTTTAATGAATCATATATACAATTAATATCATGACACTTTTTTAGTATTTTTCAAGTTTGTTATTTCAGTATATTCAAATTATGATATTGAGCAGGATAACCATCAAGGTATGGTATTATAAATTTTGAGAAGATATTATTTGAATGGAATGTTTTCAAAATGAATTTTATAGATTTACGAAGTGATGTTCTTGGGGAATAGAATTTCTGAGCATGTCTTATTAGTTTATCTAATGAATGTAAAGAATATTTTTTCAGTGAAGGAACCAAAAAATGTATTAGATATATTAATATTACTTGGTCTTATGGGATACTACATGTGGTTTTCCAATGAATTCTCTAAGATTGCATCGCATTTCAGTAGTCTAAAAAAAGTAGTGAAATTCAACATGGATTCCATGTTTGAGACGTCGTTTGATGAACTGAAATGAATTCATAAATCAGTTCATATTGTAATCCATCCAAATCTAGGTAAGGGATATGTTGTGTCTGTTAATGCCTTTGGTGATGGTTTGGTATCTTTTAGTTTGTTAGATGGCTATGTGGTAGCGTATGGATCTCATCAGCATTGACAGAAAGAAAATAATTACTCCAATTATGAGTTACATCTTTCTGCAGTCATGCATATGTTTAAGTGTTGGTGGAACTACCTTTTGTTAATGTTTCATAGTCATCTTTGATCATAATAGTTTGAGTTATATCATTTATCTGAAGGACATGATTCTAAAATAGAGGTGATGCATAGAATAACATTAGAAATATTCATTTGATGTCAATTACACCCTAAGGAAGGGAATCATTATTTCAGACACTCTTATCATTAATGTACTATCATAGTCTATTCTTGAATTGAAGGAAGAGGGTAACCTTATGGGGATTTTGGTTTAGCTGCATCTAGATGCTCAGGAGGAAATTTGGGGTATGGTTATGGCCAATGTTTAGTTATTATCATCTCTTATGGAGTCTATTTTGCAGATTTAACAGCAAGATGTTGAGTTTATGAAGACTCAATAAATCATTTATACCAGGGAGACTGTTTAGGGTTGGTCTCTGTCTTTAGATAGTATGCTTCACATCAAGAATATAATTTTCATACCAGCATATGTGAGTAGTTTAATATTGTTATGTTTTCTCATATCTTCATGTCTTGTACATACAAGAACTATAAATAAATATAATTAATTGAGGTGGGAATTCTGGAGGCCGGTTATGAAGCATGACATTGAAGAGTTTTTGTCTCACTATTACACTTGTCAACATATAAATGAAGAACACTTGAAACCTTCTAGTTTTCATCAGCCTCTTTCAATTTAGATTTGTTAATGGGAGAATGTATCCATGCATTTTTGTTTTATTACAACACATTAACTAATGTTGGAAATCAATATGGGTGGTTTTTTATCAGTTAATGATGTCTTCTCATTTTATTTTGATCAAAGACACCACTAAGGTTGAAGATCTAGGTAAGCCATATGTGCCAGATATTGTGTGTTTATATGTGAGTCCTTCATCCATTGTTTTGGATTGGGATCATAGGATTACCTAGAGGTTTTGGATGAGTATCCAAGAGGATATGGGAACCCAGTTCATGAAAACCAAAACATACCGCCCACAAAAATATGGTCAGATAGAGCACGCGATTCAGATTATAGAGGATATTCTATAGGCCTATCTCTTGAATTTGAAAGTATCATGGGATATCCATATGAGACAAGTTTAGATTATTTACAACATTAGTTATCAGTCATCAAGAAAAATCGTTGCCTATGATGTATTGTATGGTATCCCATTTAGATAACCTCTTTTTTGGGATGAGGTGGGAGAAGAATCCTTATTTGGACCTAGATTGGTTCAGGAGAGGTCCTTGAATATTTATAATGTACATTGAAAAATGGTTATAGAACATAGTCGACATAAATTTTATTCATATTGACATCATTGACCTATGGAGTTTTCTATAGGTGATGGGATTTTCATGAATTTTTCTCCATAGTTGGGTCACTGTTGAATTGAAAATTAGGGAATGTTGGATCTGAGATATGTTAGATTGTTTAAGGTCACCGAGAGGCTAAAAAAAGATACATATCTATTTGAATTTATGGATCAATTAGAATTTATTCATGAATTTTTCGATATATCATATCTTAGGAAATATCACCCTGATCCCAATCACATTCCGTGTTGGGATAAATTTGATTATGAACGAGATGATTTTGTTTTGGAGGATCCAGTTGAGATAGTTTACTCTAAATATATAGTCTTGTGTAGGAATTCAATTCCATTGTTCAATGTTCTATGGAAACATGGATGTGATTCACATGAGACATTGGAACAAGAATCATTGATGAGGGAGTGTTGGACTGGTCTATTTATGGGTATTAAGTCTTTCACATGACTTCTTGGGGATGTAATGTCATTATGATTTAGAGTTTGTAACATCCCATTACTATTTTTCTAGTTAATATTTAACCATTTCAGTTTTTTCCCCTCCCTTGATTTTGTGATGACACCTATAATGATGAAGTCGGATATTTTTTAGGCTTTCAGTATGAACCGGTCGTTTTTTGGTAGGATGTATGATTATTTCATGTCGTGTAACTGGGTTACACACTATGTTACTATTTATATGTAGAAGCCATTAGTGGGATCATGTAGGGAAATATTACACTTTTTTAATGGTGGATTCACATCATGAATTCATTAAGTATCAAATTTTCTATTTGAGGCGTTGAATTATTCAGCATTATTGTACACTGTGGATTTCACGACATGTAACAATATTACATGTCACAAAATGGCCCAAATCAAGATTATAAAATTGGTGAGTGGATGTTTTGTAATATATTATTCTCCAAACCACATGGATTGTGAAACGAAGATCATCCCATGTGATTTTGAGAGAGAATTCTCCTCCTAGATTAATAGGTTTGGTGTGGGATCTCTATTTGGTTGTGGTGCGTCAATCTGGAAAATTTATCTTTCTGATTCTTCATTACAAGTGATTAAGGTGTCACCCTACCATTATAATATCAGATACTGTTTTCATTGTTTGATGTTCATTCTTGACTTCTTCTACATATATTGTGTGACCTCAATCTGAATTCATTTTCTATCATTGGTTGCGGCAGGCAGGCATTCATCTTTGATGTATGTCTGTATCATATCTTCTACCGACACATTTCCTTCTAAATTGAATCAATATTGAGGTGGATTTTAATCTAGGGCCTTCATTGGTATTTTTTGGTTTTTTTGATTTTTGATTCCATTTTAGGCATGTATAACCCGATTTTTGAGGTAGGTGGTTCCGTATATATACTATGTCGATAAGCATGATTGTTATTGCTTCATGAATTTATTTATAAAAGGAATTGGAATGAGTTTTTTTGTGTGTGTTGATATGGGTTTTTAGTAGAAATTGTTTTTCCATGATTATGGACAAATGGAATAAAAATTGGAATATTTAATGAATTAAAAAGTATTTTGGGAAATGGTTTTGAAATGGATTTGAAATCATTGAAATTAATTGTGAAAAAACGAACATGGGTTACCTTGGGTACATAGGTGGAGGGTTTTTCTTGGGTATATCATCCATTGTTTTCGGATTATCAATGATGTTTGTCTTAGGTATTTCCTCTATATCCTAGGCCTTTTGTCCTAGGGTACATATATTGAAATATTTGGGGGGGTTTTTCATGGGGTGTTCCTCTTCTTCCTAGGTCTATTATTCTAGGATAAGATTTTTGTACATGATTGATTGTGGTATGAGTATTATTCATCCTTGACTTGTAGTATTCTATGGTGTTGTGATACATTTACATTTGTTTATTATTTCTTGGATTTCTGAGTTAGCATTGATATACATGTTTATAGATGTGGAAAATGGTATGGAAAATGTTCATTGAAATTGATATACCTATATATATTTTAGAACTCTGAAAAATTGAAATGTCTAATATGTTTAAAAATAAATGCATTACTTCCTATAATTCAATGTTATATTTTAAATGAGCATATAAGGTTTTCAATATAGTGACTGGTTATGGAAAACCTGGGTGGGATCTTACCTTGAATGTTAACTCACAACCTGTGCACCTCTACGATGTTGTTTAGATCACTGTTTTTCAACTAGAGTAGGGAAATGAAACACGTCAGAGTGAGGGGGTAAGGATCATGTTAGCTAGTTGGGTATCAGGTGGTGAGATGGTGGTTGTTTATCCATGCCATCATTTGGAGTTGAAATTTTGATTGGGTCCTTTGCAGTTGGTCTTCTCCTTGGTAGTTTTTAGCTATATTTTTTGTGTTCTATATCTATTGTTTTCTTACACTTATGGCATATATATAATGTTCTTCAGTAGATATTCCTTTTTAGTACATATATTTCATGTGTTTGATTAGGTTGGGTGAAATAATTCCCTTCTGTTGTGATGTTTGATAATCAGGTTCTTGTTGCCATCCCTTGGGGATCTTAAATTCCATTCTGGTATGTAAAAGAATGGGTCATGTTCTAGGATTAAGGTTAATCTGGATCGGTTCGTTGGGATGTATTATGGAAAAACCACATCAAAGGAGGTGGATAATGAAGCACCCCTTTAGAATGTTGTGTGGATTCATTTCCCATCATGTGGACTTCACCTAGGGGATTCCCAAAGGCCAGAGCCCAGTGAGAGAAAACCTATACAAGCAAGGCCCAGTGGGGACAATATCATGATATTGGGAGGTACTAGGACATCAAATATAGTATCAAATATAGTGTTCATTTGATTTTCTAGTGAGGATGTTGAGCCATTCAGGGGGATTATTATGTAAATCCATCATCGAATGAGGGTGAGAATGAACCACCCCATTATAAGGGGTTGTGGATACATATCGTGTAGAGACCCTAAGCTTGACGTATATGGAAATTACATTAATTTCGAGGAATACTTAATAAATGAAAAATAAAGATGCGCAAAGAACGTATTAGTTTAGTGTCTTTTTAAACTCATAACGTAGTATTTTAATCATAGTGAAAGATCTTCAACATCTCTCATAATGATCTTCCACTTTTGTATTCTTACCTAAATCTATTCTTTAAATCATAGGGAAAGAAAATATATAAAGGGTGAGATCAAATTCTCATTATGAGAAAACATGAAGAACATAAAACAACCCAAAAACATTTTAACGTAAAACCATGAACAATAAACATCAAAATCATGGGTAATGACATAAATCATGACATTACATACGGAATATATAAAAAGGAACCTTTATCATGACAAAATAGTATGGGAATAAAACATGTAATTTTGGAAAACCATTAAGCACATGTTATGATTTCCATAGTAGCCAAGGCATTCCTGTCAGGACCATTAGAGTGGACAATATCCATTACTAAACCAGGTTTACTAGCCATTCCAGCCATGTATTACTGAATCAGGTACACATTTCATTCCATACATATCTATCTCATGAGATATAAATCTTTACCCAATGCATTGGATGTAGATATAGGTCCTACCCATCTCATAATTAAATCATTCTTTCATGTGCCACAAAATAAACATAAATCATTCATCATAACCCAAAGAATAATATGGGTTTCATAAACATCATCCCATCATAAAATAATCCATTTAAAACAAATGGATATAATTTGATCATAAAAAAATAAAACCATGTAAATAATATATACATTATACTTGAAACATCACCACATTAAATAATGTCATCATAAAAGTAAAATTGTCTCGATAAAACACATGAAATGAATTCTTGAGGAAAATATCCTTTCTTCTTCAAAATCATTTTATTTTCTCAAAATTACATTCATTTTTAAATGAATAGGATTCTGTTGAAAATAATCATGAAATATTTGTACAAGAAGCTTCCTGAAAATAAGGATTTATGAAACTGTAAAAATCTATTCATGCCGTATAAGTTAAAAAAACATTTTCCTCGAACTTTTTCCAGAAAAGTAAAAAAAGCCTCGTATGGTAAAAAAAGAAAGACTCCTTACATACCATGTAGTAAAAGTCCAAAATGGGTAATAATTAATTTAAACAAACATGAATATTTTAATAAAACATGCACATCAATGATAAATATAACCTGAGTAAATACTTACAAATAAACAATCTCAGTTATGACCAAGATTGGAATAATTATCCCTTACCCTAGGTCTGCTATGATTTGTATGTATCCAGACCTCCTGTATAATGATTTAAATAATGTAATTGACACTTTCCAGAATCATATCGATTATCATGATATCATATATGGACATATTCTTATCTTCTTATTAGTAATATTTCATTGCTACTTGTTATTCGAGTGTTCATTGATTTATGTTCTCTTGTTTGTTTTGTTGAATAAATTCTTATTCCTATTTTTAGGATATAGGTACATCATTTAAATAATTTTATTTATGTAATATATATTATATTTATTCATTCAATTCATTTATATAATCATTATTCAATAAAGAGCTTATAGAACGAGTCACATCAAATCATTGAGATGGTAGGCCGTACGTACGCACGAGCGATGATATCATTCCCATGATTGTGGAATTGTATTGAACTGAATGGTGTATGATATTTCAGAATCAATATCTCTTTAAAATAATCATATATCTTTATTTCTTCCATCCTTATACACATCCATGTATGTTAGTGATGAAATAAAAGATTGCACCACTACGTTGGGACTGTAAGCTGTATGTATGCACGCGTGGTGATTTCATTTTTCCCATAGGATGGATAGAATATATAATATGGTAGTTACATATTCATAATAACATATCTATATACAAGTGAGAATGGAGTTATTACATAATAATGAAACAACTCATATAGAGGAAGTAGGAGAAGAAATAATTTTTAATGAATCAGTAAAGGATATTACCTCTTCTTCGACACGCCTCCACTTAACCTCCTATTAGGGAACTAAAGTTGGACATTGAATAATTCCAGGACATCTAGTAGGTTTTTAGGGAAATGGAGAAGTGAAATATTTTAGGTTTCGACGAATTTTAATGCTAAAAAATGTTGTGAAGTGGAGAGGGAGGAGTTTCACTTTTATAAGGGTGGAGAGAGGCACCTTTGGAAACCTAAAGAGTATTAATTTTTAATAAATTCAAACCCCACTTAAAAACCTCCTAAAAAGACTCAATTCGAAGATGATATGATATATGGTTGTAATCTCATCAAACAATAAAATTTATACATTATTTATGTTTATTTAAAACCTTATCATTTTGATTTATCATTATTTAATCAAGATAAATATATTTGTGGTAATAATAATCTAAATTATAAATTATTATTAATACATACTTATGTTTTCAATTTCCCATAATTGGATACTTTATAACCTTGTCAACCATTTAATTTTTAATTTTTAATTTTTAAATATTTTTGTGATTTTTAAATAATTTAATAATATGTTATTTTAATAAAATATCGATAGTGTAAATTTTGACATTATTCATTTATTTGAATTTAAATAAAATACACACATAGAATATATTAAAAAAAATTTAATAGGTTCCTAACGTGTCATATTCACCTAGATAATTCGTATAGAATATTAATTAGTTAATATAATATTTATTTTAATATATTTAAAACCATTAATTAGATATTTCTCTTAATAATATAATTACTAAAACAATTTTGAATAATTATTTAATATACTTATTTCTTGCATAAAAATGAAAAATAAAATACAATTATGAATGGAACTATAATATCTTCTACAAGAATACTTTTAGTCTCATTTATCTTCTAAAACACCCAACTTCTAAAATGTTATGTTTATTAAATTATGAAGGGGAAAACTTTGACAATATTTAAATTGAAATAATATCTGTGTAATAATCCCTTTAATAAGGCTCCAAATGGTAAACAATTAGTCCTTTGGATCCATATGGTTCATATGGACAGGACCAATAAGATTTGGTCAGGTTTTTGGTCCTTTTATGGGTATTATAAGTTTAATAAAAATAATATTATTTATTTTTCACTAAATAAATAATTTCTACATCATGAATGTATAAGAAATTATGTTAAATATATATTTCCTAAAAATTAAAAATAAATTACCATGATAAAGAAAAACATTTTATATTTCAAATAATTCTTTATAAATGAATTTATATTCTATATAACCTTATATTAATAAGAATTTAATTATTAATGTTTTAGTGAGACATATTTCACTTTCATTTAAATAAAATAAATTATAGGTCTTAATCACATAGCAGTTGTTTCTAATAGATACCATTTCGACAAAAGTATTTTTTTAGATGAAATATAATCATCCAATTATATGAAGACAAGTGTTAGGGAAATTTTATAATATTATTTTTACCCTTAATTACATAATTTAACTTTAATTGTGGTAAATAAAATTTATCGTAGTTACTATTAATAATGTGGAAAAATAAAAAGTAGCCTATTAAAAATATTTAGACTTACTGATTCCAAATATAGATTTTTATTTTTCCAAATTCAAAAAACATAATTTTTAGTAATTAATTTAAAATTAATCTCGTTGTGGAAAAAATAGGTTTTTTATTAAAAAATTGCAAAAGATTGAATTGATTTTACCAACGAATTAAATGTAAAATTAATGCTAATGACATAAATTATATTAAATGGTAAAAAATATTCTATTTATTCTTTAAAAAAATTACTATTATATTTTAACCTTTTAAATTATCCAGATGAAAAAAGATGTTTTTAAGTAAAATTTAGGGTGTTTTTACTATTCATTAAAAAAATAATGTTGTCAAAAAAAGATCAAAACATTATACAATTCCAATATTTATATCTTGATTCAAAATAAGAAGTTTATTTTTTTAAATTTAACTTATTAACTTGTCAAAAATTAGATTTAAAATGGGTGCTTCATCAAAAGATGGAAAAACTGCATTTTTTTAAAAATACTTCTTTTTTTGAAAAATTGATTTTGTTCTCCGAAATCATTCTAGAATAAGTTTAAGATGAATTATAATGTCATAAAATTCAAAATTCATGTATACTATTCATAACGTCTAGTTCCTAATAATATTATATCAATATATCATTGTTTAGGGAAACTCGGTATTGCGTACAACACACACTATTGAGGAAGTTCTCTCTTGTGTGCAACACAATCCAAGAATAGTGTTTTCATATACAACAACCTAATACCGTGTTGCGTATAGCACAATCTATACTTGGTGTAGCGTACTACACAAGACATCAAAGAAATTAAAATGAAAATTTCTCATAAAATCTTGGGGTGTTACATTCTACCCCCCTTAAAATGAATTTCTCCCTTGAAATTCGTCAGGGTTATAAATGGTTCTATACTTGATAGTTTCTTTCATCAAAACCCACATCATAAAAATGAATACTAAAACAACAATTTAAAAAAGTAAAGTTAGAATCATAACAGTCACACAATGTAACTCATCACTGGTTTTCCACATAGGGCATCATAGGTGAAAAAATGGATACAGAAATGAAATCTAACCATTGACATCTGATGAAGAGTGGTAGAGGAAATGGCTATGAAAAAGCCAACTATCAAAAATCCATAAATTTATAATGATATAAGGTACATTTTTATTCGTCGGGTATTAGGACAACATTTTATGTTTTCAATATCACTTCCCTAAAGTTGATGAATCTTTTACATAAGGATAAATACCTAATTGATTTCAATGTAATATCATCATTGGTCATTCCATGAACAATATCCAATCATCTCTTATTTAACGAAATAAAGTTGAATTTTTCATTCTTGATGTGTTAGCAGATTATGTGATAGAATGATAGGTCATTCCATCTATATCAAACAAAATGTTAGAAAAAGTTATTAAATATTCATAAGTCCATATATGGTGATATTAATCACATATGGTTCTAAAAATGGACTTATAATTCATCTATCATACTTATTAATAAAATAAAAATTGTTTTTACTAACCAAGGTCTCCTTGTAGGCCAATGGTATGGGATAAAGGCATGTCTCACTTTGGTTGTGGGTTCAATTCCCGCAACCTTGTCTGACGCGACATGTTGTCACCCGTCTTGCAGGTTTTTATTTTTATAAATCTATAATATTATATCATTCCAGCAATAATATCAAAACAGTTCTAGCCTTAGACAATAATATATAATTTATAACCTAATCTATTATAATATTTAGTCTTATACAAAATACATTTGTCCAATCTCATAGTATAAAGAAAATGATTACTAAAATTCATCTACCAAGAATGTGAATACAAGCATTTATCCCCCACATTTCATAAGATATATCTTGCTAGTCACATTCCAAACATGTGAATAACAAAATCATGTATTCTATTAAAACTTTAATTACCATAGAACCTTAGTGAAAACATGAATGCTGTCAAATTTACCTCTTTCTGCATACCAAAATCCAAAAATTTGAATATATTCAAACCACAATGTCACTTTGTCCTTATATCAGTCAAGAGCTCATTAATACTGTCAAACATATTATTTTCTCCTTATCCCTTCAATATGGGCATATAATATACTTTCCCAAAATATTTCAATCACTTTTCATGCTTACCAGTACCATTCAATTATTGAAAAACGATACATAGATATTCCAATATGCCATGATATTATAAATGAGATTCCAAAACCCTATTTTGGAATCCCATTACATAAACATGTAATCATTCCACAACTTCACTGTCATATTCAACATCACTGATAGTGATCGCATGTGACTTCCCTTTATCATTTTCAATAAGAGGTTGTTGATTTCAATCATCATTAACCCTTGTATTAGGGAAATGGTTAGCATAATTCCCCATTTCCATGAACATGTAGCATTGAAGTGTTGGTTGTGTGTTCTCTGTAGTCTTTTCCCTATTCACATCATTGCTTACCTTTTTCCCATTACTTTAGCACTCATACACTTTATCACCATAATTTCCACCCATAAATCATTTTCTATTCCCTTTATGACATTCTCCACCATGCTTCTTTCAACACTTTAATCATAAAAAAACATTCTTCTTCTTTTCACCATTTTTTTGAGATTTTTCCTTGGACTCCATCTTTTATTTCTTGTAAAAACCATGATATGGATATGTAACACCAACTTCCAGTTCTACCTTGATATCACAACATACAATTTCTTCATAGATACTGAAGTATCTTATAGCTAATTCACTTCGAATTCTTTGTTTTAAGACACTGAAGAATCAACCAACTTTACTTTCAAGTTGGATGATAAAGCTAGATGCATACCTTGAAAGCCTTGTAAAAGTTGCCTTGTATATGCTAACAGATTCATCATCCTTTTGATTAAGCACAAAGAACTCCTTTTCCTTATTTGTTTGAAGAATACGATGGATGTAATTATTGAAAAACAAGTTCATGAACACATCATAATCCATGGATTCAATTTCATCTTGGGACCTTGTATTCTTAATTAGAGTCCACCACTGGTCTGCTTCACCTTCTAAACTGTGAATAGACAAAATGAATTTTTCATTCTTTTAACAGAGATGTATGAAAAATATCTATTCAATGGTACTAATACATTATTCAGAAAAAAGTGGATCATAAGACACACTGAAAGAAGGTGGACGTTGCCTCATGGAGGACTCAATAGAATATTGTTAACTTCTCTGCTCATTGGGAAGTCCAGAATGATTCATAGCTTGTGTAAGTATAGAAATATGATTTTTCACTCCATGTCCCATAAAATTGGATTGTTTAGGAAGAAAATCATTGGATTGCTCAGTGCATTGTCATTAACACGGTTCCTTCAGGTTTTATCCATTATCTAAAACCCATAAATAATAGTGTGAGAGGAAAAATTATACTAGTAATACAACATTATCAAGGGGAGTACATTTAATCATTAACATCTTAGGTTTAATCCTTGGTAATTCATGATCATTATCATAATTCTAGGGATGTAACATATACTTATACTTAACCTTATAGACATCCATAGACATAGCTTATAAATATCTCTTGGGATCTCACTAAAGTTTTTTCATCCTAGTTTACAAAGGTTATCCATTTCTATGATACCGAATTTAGAGACCCTAAGCTTAAAGTACATGGAAATTACATTAATTTTTCAAAATACATAATACATGACAAAAAACAGACGCCCAAAGACCGTAATAGTTTAGTGTCTTTTGAAACTCGAAACATAGTATTCTAATCATGGTGAAATATCTTCAACATCTCCCATAAAGATCACCCTCTATTGATTTCTTACCTAAAACCTTTCTTTAAATCATGGGGAAAGAAAGCATGTAAAGGTTGAGCACAAATGCCCAGTAAGGGAAAACATGAAGAACATAAAACAACCCATAAATATTTGATTGTACATTCATGAACATAAAACATCAAAATCATGACTAATGACATAAATCTTGGCAGTACATAAGGCATAGATCATAAAGGAAAATTAATTATGATAAAATAGAATGGGGATAAAACATATAATTGTGGCAAACCATTAATCACATATTATGATTTCTATAGTAGCAAAGGCATTGCTGCTAAGACCATCATAGTAGACAAAGTCCATTACTGAATTGGGTTTACTTTCCATTACAGCACTATATTACTGAACAAGATTCTCTTTCCATTCCAGCCATGTCTATCTCATGAGATATAAATCTTTACCCCATGCATTTGAGAGATATATAGGTCTCACCCATCTCATAATGAAATCATTATTTCTTGTGCCACAAAATAAACATAAATCATTCATCAAAACCCAAAGAATAATATGGGTTTCATAAACATTATCCCATTATAGCATAATGCATAAAAAGAAATAGATATAATTTTATCATAAGAAGAACAAAACCATGTAAATAATAGATACATTATACCTGATACATGACCAAATTAATGAATGTCATATTTGATGGAAAATACTCTCGATAAAACATATGAAATGAATTCATTGAGGAAAATATCATTTATTCTTCAAAATCCTTTTCTTTTCTCAAGATGACAGTCAATTTTAAAATAAAAATATTTTTCTAAAAAAAATAAAATGTTGTACAGGATTATTCATTAAAATAATAAGTTATGAAACCATAAAAATCCATTCATCCGTATAAGTTAAAAAAACATTCTCCTCATACTTTTTAAAGAATATTCAAAAAGTACCTCCTATAGTAAAAAAAGAAATATTCCATATATACCATGTGGTAAAAGTATAAAATAGTTAAAAATGACTTTCAAAATACATGAAATCATTTTTAGAAAACATGGACATGGATGATAAATATAACCCCAATATATACTTCCAAATAAACAATATCGGTTAAGAACGAGATTGAAATAATTATCCCTTAACTTAGGTCTGATATGTTTTCTACATATCTGAACCTCATATATAATGATTTAAATAATTTCATTGACTTAATCTAGAATCATATTCAATGTTATGATATCATATATGGTCATATTATTATCTTCTTATTAGTAATATTTCATTGCTACTTGTTATTCAGGTGTTCATTGCTTTATGTTCTTGTGCGTGTTTTGTCGAATAAATTATTATTACTCTTTTTAGGATATAGATACACAATTTACAGAATAGTATTACTGTAATATATATCATATTTATTCATTAAATTTATTTATATAATCATTATTAAATGAAGACAATTCAGAACGATTCGCATCACATCGTGGAGACGATAGGCCGTACATACGCACAAGTGACGATATCATTACCATGATTGTGGAATTGTATTGAAGTGTATAATGTATAATATTTCAAAATCAATATATCTTTACAATAATCATATATAGTTATTTCTTCTATCCTTATACCCATCCAAGTATTTTAGTGATAAAATAAAAGATTACACCACGACGTGGAGACGGTATGCTGTACGTACGCACAGGTGGTGATTTCATTTTTTTCATGGGATAGATAGAATATAGAATATAGTTGTTTCATGTTTATAATAACATATCAGTATTCAAGTGATACAGGTGTTATTAATTTATAATTAAACATCCCATATAGAGGAAGTATGAGAAGAAATAAAATTAAAAGAATCAGTAAAGGATATTACCTCTTCTTCTATGTGCCTCCTCTTAACCTCCTCTTCGGGCACTAAGGTTGGTATTTGAAGAATACCTTGACCTCTAGAAGGTTTCTTGTCAATTTTAGATGTGAAATGGACATGTTTTGGACGAATTTTAAAGCTAAAAAATGATGTGAAGTGGAGAGGGGGAGGTGCCCTATTATAAGGGGAGAGAGGGGAACCTTTGGAAACTTAAAAATATTAATTTTTAATAAATTCAATCCAGGCATAAAAACCACCATAAATGAATCAATTTTAATATGTGTTGATATAGGGTTGTAATATCATCAACTAATAAAATTTAGACATGTTGTAAGTTTATTTTAAAACTTATTATTTTGATTTATCCTTATTAAATCTATTTAATTTTATTTGTGCTAATAATATTTTAAATTTCAAATTGTTATAAATACATATATATATGTTTTCAATTTCTCATAATTGGATACGTAATAACCTTTTATACCATATAATTTTTAATTTGAAGTTTTTAAATTTTTTTTTGATTTTTAAATAATTTAATAATATCAAATATTTATAAAATACCAATACTGTATATTTTGAAACTCTTTATTTATTTGAATTTAAATAAAATTCACACAGAGAATATATTCAAAAAAAATATTTAATAGGGTTTTAACATGTTTTATTAATATAGAAAATATGTGGAGCATATTAATTATTTCATATAATATTTTTTTTATTTTTAATACCATTTAATTGATATTTCTCTCACAAAATTAATTACTGCAACATTTTTGTATAATTATTGAATATACTTATTTATTTCCTAAAAATTTAAAAAAAATATTATGAATATAAATCTATTATATTTAATAAGAATAATTTTACTCTAATTTATTTTCTAAAACAACAAATTTTTAATATGTTTTGTTTATTATATTATGAAGGTGACAACTATGACATCATATAAAATAAAATAATATAAGAGTCATAATCGCTTTTATAAGGCTCCAATTGGTCACACATTTGACAATTATATGTTTATGGTTCATTTGTATAGGACACATAAGATTTTAAAAGTTTTTGGGCCTTTTATTTAGACTAATAAAAACAATATTATTGATTTTTCACTAAATAAATAATTTATGCATCATTAATGTATAAGCAATTAAGGTAATTATACAATTCTTAAAAATTACAAATAAATTACCATGATAAAAAAATTATCTTTAAAATTACTTTTTATACCCGAATATATATTCTGTATAACCTTATATTAAAAATAATTTCATTATTAATGTTTGAGTGAGACATATTTCACTTTCATTTAAATAAAATAAATTAAATGGCTTAATCACATACAATTGGTTTCTAATAGATACCATTTCGACACAAGTATATTTTAAAACGAAATATAATCATACAATTATATTAGTACCAGTGTTAGGGTATTTTTATAATATTATTTTTACCCTTAATTATCTAATTTATCTTTAACTGTGGTAAATAAAAATTACTGTAGTTACTATCCATAATGCCCAAAAATAAAAAACCTAATATTAACATAATTAAGACCTACTGATTCCAAATATGGAATCTATTTTTCCAAATTCAAAACACATAATATGCAATAATCAATTTAAAAATAATCCCATTGTCGAAAAAATGGGTTTTTGTTTAAAAAATTGCAAAAGATTGAATTGATTTTACCTATGAATTCAATGTAAAATAAATGATAATGACAAGAATAATATTAAATGGTAAAAAATATATTATATTTTTACTTTAAAATAATTTTATATTATATTTTAACAATATAAATTATCTCGATGAAAAAAGTTGTTTTTAAGTAATATTTAGTGTGTTTTTACTATTCCTCAAAATAAGAATGTTGTCAAAAAAATATCAAAACATTATCCAATTTCAATTTTTATTTAATGATTCAAAATAAAAAGTTTATTTCGTAAAATTGAATTATAAACTTTTAAAAAATTAGATTTAAAATTGGAGCTCCATAAAAAGGCGGCAAGTCTTCATTTTTTGAAAAATATTTCTTTAATATGAAAAATTGGTTTACTTCTCATACCAAATTCAAGAAAATGTGTTAGATTAAATATAATGTTATAAAACAAAAAATGAGGTTAATACTATTCATAACGTCTAGTTCATAATAATATTATAATAATATATCATTGTTTAGTGAAACTCAGTATTGTGTATAAAATATGCTATTGAGGAAGTTCGCTCTTGCGTGCAACACAAGCCAAGAATAGTGTTTGAATATACTACAAGATAATACTGTGTTGCGTATATCACACTCTAATCTTGGAGTATTATATAACATAATATATAAAATAAATTGAAAAGATTATTTCTCGTAAAATCTTGGGTTGTCACATATCCCATCATAGAGAATTTTCCCAGGGGATTCTTAAAGGACAGAGCCAAGGGACAGAAAAACCATGAAGGCTAGGCCTAAAGTGGAAAATATATTAATCGTTTACTAGACTATGTTATCATAGTAACACGATTATTAACTTCATGATCAAACAAAAATAGAAAAAATTATTATGTTAAGGGCCAAACAATGGTGTTACCAGTTGACCCTATAAGATAGATGTACCTACCAGGGCTAAAAATATTTATTGCATCCAGGAATATAAAAAATAACAAAATTATTTATAATATTGATTGAAAAACTAATTCAATTTATAACATAACAACCTTCCATAATGGATTGAAGAGTTACCTAAGAGATACTAGCCATTAGGTGACATCCTGATGACAACAAAAGTTGGAACTGAATTTCATTGTCTTTAAGTATAAGGACCCAGCCCTAAAACATTACCCAATCTTGAATTAAATTAATAAGTCATATTAAAGATCTTTTCAAGATTAGTGTTATAGTGAATTATTCCATAACTATCACATATCAACTGGAAAATTACATGTAGATTCTACTACTCAGTATCCATTTTTTGTAAAATAAAAACTATTGAAAAGAAAAATGTCTAGTTCCAAGTTTTAGACATCATGAATTTTCATTGATCCCATCCTTCACCCTATTAATCATTAAGTCCTATTAAAATCATTTCAAAAACATTGGACGAGAATAAATAAGCTGATGAATGGTTATTAAATAATGAATGGAAACATTAACCCATCAATAAATACAAATCAATGAAACCATACATTTCGATCATTACATACCTTATGAAATTATATGATTTATCAATAACACATAGTAATCATAAATGATAAAGGTAACTTGTGTTCTACATATTGTAAATACATTGTAGATATCATATCTATGTAGGTAGTTATGTATGAATACCCATCATAGTATATTCTATAAATCTCTTAGGAGAAACATTAATGTTTACCTCTGTCATGTTACCCAATGCATTAGAGAGCAATCTCGGCCTCACCCTCCATAGGTTTATCACAGAACCATCCATATACATAAAAAATTCCCAATAACCTTAACATAATCATAAAACATAACACAAGAAAAAATGAAATATTATATTACCACATTCCATTCACAATATATCATATCAAGATATTCAAGTAAACAATGTTTTATCGAACCATTTTCAAAACCATTTAAAGAATTTAATAAAGATATTTTCAAATCAAAATGACCCATAAAACATTTAAACTTTTTAAAGACTAAAATTTTAAAGCCTTAATTTCTATATAAAATAAATCTGTAAACCATTTTTAAAACATGGTCCTTAAGGAGAAATATTTATAAGAATAAATCATTAAAATATTTAAAATCATATTTTAGTTAAACAGTTCCAAACCAAATGAGAGACGCTTGAAAAAAAAATAATTCATATATAACATAAATCAAAGCTAATAATATCATGACAATATAGTTATTCATGATATACTACATCATAGGTAAGTATATAAACCATATAAAAGTGAATTTTTGTATAAAAATAAATATGTTTCCAATGAAATATAAATTGAGAGACAAAGTACCTTACAAAGATCATATACTTGGATTAAAGACAAATCAATTACATAATTATGTGTGACAAATAAGAAAACTACCAATTTAATAGGATATTATGTGTAAAAAAATTAGATATATTTTACACATATTCATAGCATGACATAATCAAGAATTAGAAGTATAATGAAATGAATTTTAATGGGGTAGTAAAGTTCCCTTAAAAAATTTTGATAGCTTAACGACATCACATTATAATTAAGAAAATGGTTTGATGAGAGGGAAAGTGGTATCTCATCACATCGAAGTAAAATTTATATCAATAAGGAAATATAAGAACATATACAAACATAAGAAGATGTAAATTAAAATACATTACAAAAATAAGTCTTTTGAAATGAGGAGGCTGAAAGGTTCCCTTAACAATTTGGTAACATAAAAAACATTCAAAAATTAAAGAAGGATCATACGATTAATATTTAAATACCAATAAATTAGTTTATATTAAAAAATTAGTAAAATATTGTGTAGTGCATGGAACACACATAATGAAATTGTGGAAAAAATAGCATTAATCTCAGAGGAATAAAACGTGAGATGAAAACCTCTTAACACATTGTAATCAATAGAATCATATGAAAAGAAGTTTATAACCACCAAATGAATCACAAAATACCATGAATATAAAGAAAATAGTGATAATATATATCAAATGTTAGTACATATTACACAGCATGCAATAAATAAGTGGCGAACAATGGGAATCTCATGGAATTAAAAGTGAGATAAGAAACCCCTTACCACATTTTAATCAATCGATTCGTATGACCAAAAGTAAATGACCACAAAATTAATCCTAGAATACAATAAATATAAATTGAATCATGATAGTATATATCAAATGGCATTACAAAGTACACCACGTTAAAAAAATAAGTGGCAAAAAATGGAAATCGCATGGAATTAATGTGAGATAAGAAATCCCTTACCACATTATAATCAATCAAGTCTTATGAAAAAATGTTAATAACCACCAAATGAATAAAATAATTCCATGAATATAAATATAATCATTATTTAATATATCAAATGGTAGTACACAAAACACCTCATCCAAGAAATAAGTGGTGAACAATTAGAAATATCACAGAATTAAAAGTTAGATAAGAAAACCCTTACATCATTGTAATCAATCGAGTCATATGACCAAAAGATAATAACCACCAAACGAATCACAGAAAACCATGGATATAAATATAATCAAGAAAATATATATCAAATTTTACTACACAATACATTACATCCAATAAATAAGTGGCGAACAATGAAAATCTCACAGAATTAAAAGTGAGATGAGAAACCCCTTACCTCGTGCCCGACTTGACACGTTTGTTATTTAATCTCCTGAATAATAAACTAAAGTAAATTTATACTTTCATAAAAACCATTTTCATGTTTATTATTACTTTTATATAAATTATTAACTTTATATAATAATTATTTAATTATTTTAATTCATATTTGATAATTTGTCGATGTTTGGAACATGAGTTAAAAATGGACATGTTAGAATTATAAATTGTCCATGTGGTCTAAATTAATGTATACCCAGAATGATATTCATGAATTATATATAATATATATCATATATATCCGGTATATATATGTATTTATAATAGTTCATAACATTTGCTGATAAGAAATGAAATGCACTGTTCATGGAGACGGCCAGCCGTACGTACACTTGAACCAGACTTTCAATTCTATTACATATTTAATGGAATAAAAACCTAATTATAAATAGATATATTATAATTAAAATATAATATCATATGATATATGTTTTACATAATTTCATTAACACCATCCTCTATATGTTCCATGTATGTCATGAACAAATCATATCACCTTGAGGAGGCGGTAGTCCGCACATCCTCAAATAATATTATCGTGTTTACAACTATTGGAAAGAATAATGGAATGTTTTTAAATAAAAATTACATAATCAAATAGAAAACATAATATATATCATATATAAATATAGTTCCATCATAATGTCCACCATGAGAGGTAGTAGGGGAAGACTGAACTATTATCGTTTCGTGAGGTAGTAGTTTGTCGTCCATAGAAACAATATCTTCTTTAACAATTAGTTGCAGGTGTGTGTAATTTTAGTTCTAATAATTCTAATAAAAATAACCTAGTATATTTTAGATACTGGTTCTGTTTTAAAATAAAGTAATAAAAAGAGTTTATGTGGTTGGATAAGTAAAATAATACAAAAGATCATAAGAGAAGATGTTAACATTAAATTAGGTATCTCCCTTTGGTTTGAACCAATAAGTTTAATTTAAATGCCTTATTCCTAGGGGAAGACATATATGGGGAAGATAGGGATTTAGGGAGATTAATTGGGAAGATTTTTTAAGAGAAAAGGGGCTTTATAAATTTGAGGAATCGGTTATAAGTGAGGGATTTTTATAAGGGGGAGGAGGGGCTCTTTATGAATGATTAAAAAATATTATTTTATTATATAATGATTTTAGGTTTCTAAATATCCAAAATTTATTAAAGTAGAATATATGATGACTCTTGTCAGAAATAAAATCATCCAATAATAATAAGGAATGTTTTAGAAATATTTTTAATCGTTAAAATTTTATTTATTTAAATAATTTATTAATGAGGTAAACACTACATCATTATTGTGTCATATATTTTTTGGTTTATATGATGTCTAATAATTATAAAAAAAATATTATTATATAGGAAATATTTTTATCTTTCAAATGAATATTAATAGTCGATGATATAAATAATTTAACCCCATATAATAAATGATTTACTAAAAGATATATGTTTGTGTCATTTTTTTCATTACTTTAAATTAATTAATATAAAGCGTCATTATCACTCCCATGTGGCTCCATGGGGTCCCAAAATCGACCCAAGAATTAAAAGGGTTGTAAATTTATCAACCAATTGGATTAGGACACATGTTAAGGTGTTTTAATATTATTATAATAATATTTTGTTACCATTATTTTCCAGATTTACCCTTTTACCATGTTAAATAAAAAATTTACTGATTTTTATATTCATATTGTCTAAAAATAAAAGATACATATTTAAAAAATTTGGACATCCTAATTCCAAATATGGAATCCATTTTAAAAAATTCAAAACACAGAAGTGTCAGAAGTAAATTTAAAATTAATTTCCACTATCAAAATAAAAAGCTTGTTTTTACAAAAATAACTATCAAAAGATTGACACTTATTTATGACCAATAACAAATTGAAATTACATCCAATGGACATAATTTGGTTAAATGGTAAAAATATAATATAAATATAATTTAAAACCATTTACAATGATAATATATATATATATATAAATTATACTAAAAGGATGTTTTGAATTAAAATAAAGTATGTTTCACTATTCATAAAAAAATGAACTTTATTAGAAAAAAAAAATTTCATCCAAAGTAAATTTTGATGTCCTGATTCTAAATAAAAATATTATTTTGTCAAATAGAAAATATAAAAGTTTCCAAAGTTATATTTAATGATTGTTTTCCATTAAATGGTGGTAGATCGACCATTTAATGAATATAAGAGTATTTGGTCTTAAAATATGATTTTTTCTATTTTTAAGACTACAAAATTTAGTAGATAAATGTAAAATAATTTAACAAAAATGTATATTCCTATTGTAGTTAATTATATCCATTCCATCAAATACAACATCTAGGCATTAACTAAAATCTAAAATAATATAATATAATATTTTCTAGTATGACTCACCATTGTGTGCAACATAAGATTTCAAAGAAACTCATTGTTGCGTATTGAGAACACCAACAATCATAGAATACCCTTTAATGTAAAATTATTATTTAATTTACAAATACTAATTAATATGAAAATGTTAAATTCATTATTTACTTGTGATATTACATCATTTCCCTATTTTGGGAACTATGTCCTCGCAATTTTAAAATTGGGAATGGAAAGTAACACATCTGAAAAAGCATCAATAAAAATATCTCATTAAAAGAAAGAATGTGAAATAAAAAAGTCACCTGAAGAAAAAAGATACAATGATTCCATAAATACATGGATATAGAAGAGAAACTAACTCTCATATATTAATAGAGAGTGATAGAAAACTTGATCACAGAAAGTTAACCAACACAATACCATAAACGTGTTGTTGGGTAAAAGTATGATGATAAAATTTGGATTATAACATTATTGCTTCAATATCCATTTCATATAGATGAATAATTTTATTAATAACTAGATTAAGATCATAAAGAAATATAATTACATTTAATGTATAGATTCATCCTTTAATAAAATTCTACCACAAAATCATCTTTTCTCTAAATGTTAATTATTAAAGATGACATGGTAACACATGAAGTGATAGAATAAACATCTAGAGTATCACATAATCTACATAAGTTGAACAATACATTTCCCTTATCTTCAGACATCAACCAAGACAAAAATGGGTGGGTACAAAATTAGATAACCCCCAAAAAGAGAACCCTTTATAAAAAGAAAAACTACTCTTAATCAGCCAAATTCAACAAAAAGAACACAAAGTTACAGAAATACCATTCAATATACAATTATCCTTAATATTATTAAAAATAATCCAAAATAATATTGAAACCCAAAACTCAAAAGGAGTTAATCACATAGTTATCCACAGTAAATTATAACATTTATCTCCAAAACATCTAATACTCTTAAAGTCTCACACTGAAGTGTAATTTACCTAAACACATATTCACTATGATATATTAATAATTTCCATAAATAACCAAAATCACCTTATGTTCACTATAAATAAATTGATTCTTCCAAAATAATATGTCAACCATTACTCCACAAATTAAATCCCATTGTATTTTATTTTCCTTAAGCATATAATGTTCCCAAAAAATAGATTATCTTCAAAAAAAAACCGTTATTACATAATCACCAAATCATTTTATATACTAAGGATGTCTATTTGATAGAACATAAGATCCAAAAAACATATTCTTGATCCATAAAATCATTTAACATAAATGAATAAGTCATACTAATCAGGGAATTCACGTTGGATAGTGGAAAGCGATGCGCCTTTGTCGCCCATCGGTTGAGGGTTTGATTCCTGTGGCCTTACTGGACGCGACAAGTCATCATCCATATTATAGGTTGTCCTTTTTATAAAACTCAAAAATATCTCTAACATGTTTTATCCTCAATGGTTTTCTTATACCTTTAATTTTCATTCAAATACATTAAGACCTCAACATCTCATATATTTTCATTTGTTTCAGCACCATATGATAAAAAAAATATTCACAATATAAAGAACATCATACCTTGATCATGGTGTCCACATGGTTCATCATCATTTTGTTCACAAAGGTAGAAGGTCCATGCGTTGCCACAATGATTCATAAATCCTTCAAAATCATTTGATTCATTCATCCAAATACACCATGTACAAGTTGCGTCACATGGGTGTTCACAAAAAAATCTTTTCAAAAAATATTCATCAATGACATATAATTTTAAAACATCTGATAAAATATTATTTTTATAAAATAGTCAAACTGGGTTTGAGTTTTAAATTTCAACCAATGGTACTTATAAAATACCATAAGTATCTTCTCAGAGACTATATTCTAAAAGAAAATAAAAATAGGTTGTGCAAGGGTATCCTTCTTCAGCACCTTTTTGAAAAGCATAATATGCTTCAAAATTTTGTGATGAGGTAGAATATTTAAAAATTACTTGATAATATTTAAATTTTTTGAAAATATGAGAATATTGAGAAAATATGACATTATTAAATACAACCAATTATCGACGATGATATCGAGGTACAGTGGTGGTGATTGATATTTCAAACAACATCTTTCAAGTGAGTTGTATGCTAGAAAATGTTTCACAATCATACAAACATGAATATTCAATAATTATTGCAAGAAAGTCATCAGGAAGAGATAGGAATGTTGTTTAAGATCCTCCTACTTCCATTTGTCAATGAAAATCATTGAACTTAAATTTTTTTAAAACAAGTACATAAAAGAAATAATAACATAGGGACTAACCATGTGTTTAACTAAAAGTCAAAATCCCTAACGATGTCTAAACCGACCATTGATACAAACTTTAAGTACCAGCCCTTAAATCATTACATAATCATGAATTAAATGAATAATTCACATTAAGGATCTTTTTAAGTTTAAATTTTTAGAGAATTAGGCCATAAATATTACATATCAACATGAAAAATTACATGTAGACACTAATACTCAATATCCATTTTTTCCTAAAATAAATACTCTTAAAAAGAAACATCTATAGTTCTTTGTTTTAGACAACATGACATTTCTGTGATCCCATCCTTGACCGTATTCATCTTTATGTCATGTGGAAAACATTTCAAAAACATGGGATGATCATAAAAAATTCAGTAAGGGTTATCAAATAAGGAAAGGAAGCATTAACCGATAAATAAATACAAATCAACGAAACCATACTTTTCGATCATAACATACCTCATGAAATCATATGATTTATGAATAACATATAGATATCATAAATCATAAAGGAAACTTGTGGCATCTATATCATACTTACATTGTAGATATCACAAATATGTATGGAGTTATGTTGGAATACCCATTAAATTATATTCCATTAAATCTATTAATAGAAACATTAATGTTAACCTCTGTCACGTTACCTAATGAATTGGAGATCTACCTTCAGCTCACCCACCATATGTTTATCATGGAACCACCTGTATAAATAAACAATTCCCAATCACCATAACATAATCATAAAACATAACACAAGCATCAAGGAAACATAAAATTTGCACATTCCAATCACAATATATCATATCAAGATATTGAAATAAACAGTGCTTTATCAAACCATTTTCAAAACCATTTAAAAATATTTATAAAGAGATTTTTTGAATCATAGTGTACCATACCACTATGATGCTATTAAATGAATTAAAATTTTAAATAATTAATGTTCTTATAAATAAATCTTTAAACCCATTTTTAAAACATGTAAATTAATATGAAATATTTAGAAGAGTAATTCTTTTAAACATTTAAAATGATATTTTAGTTAAAGGGTTCCTAACCAAATGAGAGACACTTGAAGGCAAATAATTTAGGAATAACATCAAGAAAAACATAAAATATCATGAGAACATATATATTCATGATATGATACATAAAAGGGAAGTATATACACAATTTAAAATTGAATTGGTGTATAAAAATATATAAGCTTCAATGGAAGGTAAATTGAGACAAAGTCCATTCAAGAGATCATATCCTTAGATTAAGGACTAATGAATGACCTAAATATGTGTGAAAATAATAATAAACCCATTATAATTGGATATTAAGTGAAAAATAATCATATTTAATTCACACAAATTCATATCATGACCTAATCAAGAAGTATAAGTTTAACCCAATGAATTGAAATCCGATAAAGGAGTTCCCTAAAAAAATTTTGATAGCCAAACATTGTCACATTAATATTCAGAGAATGAGTATATGAGAGGGAAAATGGTATCTCATCACTTGGACATAAAATTTACATCAATAAGGATATATAAGAATGCATCCCAACATTATAAGATGTAAATTAAATGACATAACAAAAAGAAGTCTTTTAAAAAGAGGAGGGTGAAAGGTTTCCTTATAAATTTGGTAACTTACAAAACATTCACCACATTAAGAAATGATCATAAAATGAAGATGTAAATACCCATAAGTTAAATTATATTACACAATTAATAAAATAATGGGAAGTACATGTGCCACAAAAAATGAAATAGAAGTAAATATAGCATGAATCTCATTGGAATAAAAAGGGAGATAAAAACATCTTAAAACATTGTAATCAATAGATTCATTTGAACAAAATTAATAACCATAAAATTAATCACATAATTCCAAGAATATAAAGATAATCATGATATTATATATCATATTTCCGTACACAATACACTATATGCATTAAATATGTGGTGAACAATGGAAATCTTGCGGAATTAAAAGTGAGATTAGAAATCCCTTACCACATTATAATCAATCGAGTCATATGAACAAAATTAATAACCACCAAATGAATCTTAGAATACATGGAATATAAATATAATCATTATAGTATATATAAAATGGTAGTGCACAATACACCACGTGAACTAATTATGTGGCGAACAATGAAAATCTCACGGTATTAATAGTGAGATAAGAAACCCCATACCACATTGTAATTAATAGATTCGTTTGAGAAAAAGTTAATAACAACCAAATGAATCAACTAATACCATGAATTTAAAGAACATAGTGATAGTATATATCAAATGGAAGTACACAATACCCATCCTGCAAGAAATAAGTGGCGAACAATGGAAATCTACAGAATTAAAAGTGAAATAAGAAACCCCTTACCTCATTGTAATCAATCGAGTCATGTGAATAAAAGTTAATAACAACCAAATTAATCACAGAATACCGTGAATATAAATATAATCATGGTAATATATATCAAATGTCAGTACAAAATTCTCCACATGCATTAAATAAGTGGCGAACAATGGAAATCTTACGAAATTAAAAGTGAGGTAAGAGACCCCTTACCTCGTGTCTGACATGACCCATTCTTTATTTAATATCCAGAAAAATAAACAAAAGATAATTTATACATTATTAAGAAAAAATTTCATGTTTATTATTCCTTTTATATCAATTATTACATTTCTATAAAAATTAGTTAATTATTTGAGTTCATATCGGACATTTTTGCCAATGTTCGGAACTTGAGTTAAAAATGAACTTTTTATAAATGCAAATTGTACATGTGGTTGAAATTACATTATCTAAAAAATGGTATTCATGATTTAGATATCATATATATCATGTATATCATGTATATATATGTATTTATAATATTACATATCATTTGGAGATAATAAATGAAATAAACTGTTCATGGAGATGGTAAGTCGTACGTACGCATGAACACTACATTAATTTCAAATTCATATTTAATGGACTAAAAACATAATAATACATAGGTATATTGTAATTAATGTATAATATCATATGATATATATGTTACATAATTTCTTTGACTCCATACTTTATACGTTCTATGTATGTCATGAACAAATCATATCACCTTGAAGGGGCGGTAGTCCACACTTCCTCAAATGAAATTATCGTGTTTACAAATATTGGAAATAATGAAGGTATTAATTAAAGTAAATATCATATAATCATATAAAAAAATTAATACATATCATATATATATACATTTCCATCATAATGGTTACCATGAGGGGTGGTATGAGAAGATTGAACAATCATCGTTTCGTGAGGCAGCAGTTCGTCGTCCACAAAAACTGTATGTTCATCAACCATTAGATGAAGGTTTGTGTAAGTGTAGTTAGAATAAAACTCATAAAACCCACCTAGTATATTGAGGATACTGTATTATTTATAAAATAATGGAAAAAGTGTTTATGGGGTTGGAGAAGTAAAATAAATCAAAAGAACTTAAGAGAAGACATTAGCTTTAAAACGTGTATCTCCCTTTGGATTGAACCAAAAGGTTTAATTGAATTGCCTTATGCCTAGGGGAATGATTCTAGAAGTAATATAGGGATGTAGGGATGTTAAATGTTTAGACTTTGTATGATCTAAGGGGCTTGAGAAGTTTGAGGAATGTGTAAGAAATGAAAACTTTTTATAAGGGGGAGGGGCTCTTTAGGGATGTTTTAAAATATTATTTTATTATATAATGATTTTCGGATTCTAAAGATCCAAACCTTATTAAAGTCAAATATAAGATGACTCATGTTCGAAATAAAATCCTCCAATATTAATTGGACATGTTTTGTATATTTTTTTAATCATTATAATATTATTTATTTAAATCTTTCATTAATAAGGTAAACACTACATCATTATTGTGTCATAAATATTTTTATTTATCTGATATGTAAAAAATATAAAATAGATATCATGATGAAGGAAATATTTTTATATTTCAAATTAATATTTATAGTCTAAGAGATTTAAAATATAACCCCATGTAATAATTGATTTACTAAAAGATATATGCTTGTGTCATTTTTGTCTTTACATTAAATTAATTAATATAATGTGTCAATATCACTCCCATGTGGCTATATGGGGTCGCAAAATCGACCCAAGGATGCCCATGGTCGAAATATGTATCAAAAAATAGGATTAGGAAACATGTTTGGGTAATTTAATATTATTATAATTATATTTTTTTACCCTTATTTAACAGATTTACCCTCAACCATGGTAAATAAAATTTTTACTTAAGTAAATATTCATATTTTCTAAAAATAAAATTTTCCAATTTAAACACTTTTTACCACCTGATTCCAAATATTTAATCTATTTTTACAAACAAAAAACATAGAGGTGGAAGAAATTAATTTTAATTTAATTCTAGCTGTCAAAATAAAAAAATGTGTTTTTAAGAAATAATAACTATCTATTGATTGACACTTATTTATGTCCAATTTCAAAGTGAAATTAAATAAAATGAAAAACATTTAATTAAATATAAAACATATAATATAATTATACTTTAAACCCCTTTATGTGGAACATAAGATATCAAAGAAACCCATTGTTTCCTATTGGGTACGCCATCGAACATAGAATCCCATTGAAAGAAAATTTAATATTTAATTCACAAATATTAATAAATATGAAAATGTTATATTTTTTATTTACCTGGGATGTTACATTAAGAATAATTAGGTTATTATTACTTTTTTGAAACCATAAATATGAAAACCAACCTAAAAACCCATCCCAACCAACCAATATAATAAAAAATTGTAAAAATATAAAACTCAAACAAAACCATTATTTTGTAATATCAAAGTAATTTTATAAATAGAAAATATATACTCAAATATAATAATAACACAAAAAAGGAAACACTAAAATGTAACGATAAACAATTACCCCCCACACACTCTAAGATGAAACTATACATTCCTTTACCATGTTATGAGGACGAATCACCAAATAATTGAGATTCATTTCCCTTACCTATGTATCAATATATGGTAGATATAATTAAACAATAGATCCCGTGAAGGGTGTTAGTCAATACTCAGTAGATTTTCCCCAATGACATCTCAATTCAAACCACTATGAAAAAACATGTTATATATTTTTTAAAACAATATTTAAGATCTAAAAATAGTTCATATAAAATACATAAAACAATATTACATCGAATGAAAAACAATTAATTTAATTTTTTTCTCATTTTATATTAAATAATCTCTTTTATTTATTCACACACAACTAAAAATACGCACACAAACTATTTTTGTTACCATTGATGGTGGAACTTAACATATATACACCATGTGACTTTGATGGTGGTATTTCATAACCATTTTTCATCCCTATTAACTCATGCCAATCCATTTATTCCAATATATGTTCATGTTATTAATATGAATAAATTTCATTCATTATAGAATATTAATAAATATGTTTCATGATTCAAACAAAAATTATTTTTAAAACATCATTTTAAAATTATAATCTATCTTTTTCAAAATAAAATCATGGATTAAAAAATTCCAAGTCAATACAAAACCATGATATCAATAATAATTTGACAATAATTTCATGAAAATAATCCAATTAAAACTAATCCTTCATGTTCTAAATCAAGTGGTGTCATGTGAGAAATCACGCACCACAGAACGTTTAGTGAAAAAAATAATGGCATAAAAATCATATAGATTTGATCAAAATTAATGTTTTCATCATTATATAAAAAATAATTTCATCCTAAAATAATTCATATCACATAGATCTATCCATAACCGATTAGATATATTATATAAAGAGATATAAGAAAATTTTATCTGATATGAATGAGGACCAACAAGCCCCTATCAATAAACCTGAGACTCCAATATAGATAGAATTTCTGATAGATCGCTATGGAATTGAGGGGATTGACTATCATGTAATAAGAGGAAAATGAATTTAAAATATAAGGTGATTTGGGGTAAAATGATTTTCAAAGGTTATAATTTTTATTAAATCATTTTTTTATGGATGACCTACTATACACCACATGGTTAGTCCACATTGTTTGGAAAATCATCCTCAAATCATTATTGTCTACTATAATAAGACCAAAACTAAAATTATTGGCTCAGATGGTTAGAAAAACCATGTTCCCACTATTAATTTCCCTCTATTTCAAGATTGATAGTTTAACCAATGACTCTACATTGTGTGGATAATGCACGAACCCACATCGGGCATTCCAGGTTCCCCTTTTCTTCCCTTACCTGGTTTTCTGGAGATTTTTCAATGTTTGAACTAACTATTTACAAACAGAGCACCATTATTAAATACTCCATAATGTTAAAAAAACCTAGTAACCTCCTGAAAAATAACCTATGCATTAAATGGATGAAAAATATAGGAAAAATGAGTCTTTCTTTTTTAGGAACCAACCTTGAATGTAACATATTCTAATTATTTTAAAAAAGAAAATAACTTTTTTTTCACAAATGATAATATATTTTGGAGTCTGAGAGGAGTATGAAAAACTACTAAATATAAAACAAATTCATTATAAGTGAAAATTGATACTCAATATTGACTTTTCCACTAATGGAAATAATTTACAATTTTTTTTCATATCATGATATATCATTACAATTTTTACCTTCATCTCATCAATATCAATAGTCTTCATTAAACCATATGAAAACCATTTCAAAATATTGGATGAGGAAAAATATCAGGGCGGTATATAAAATAAATGAATCTATGAGTCCAATGGAAAACATGAAAACTCATAAAAACATTATAATTAATTAATACATTTCACCATTAATAATTAGTAAATATTTTTTATAAAAATAATCTCATTGTGTACACTTTTTGTAATAAATATTTACTAGAAACCCAATAGAATGCATAGAAAAAACAATGTTTTCTGGTAAAATAATTATACTAAAATGGAATAACTATTATGTTGAATTCAATACATGTTATTCTTATAAATGGAATAACCATATGGTCATCTTCCATACCTAATACATTGGTGTGATATCATGGACCCACTCGTCTTTCATTTGTCAATGAACCACCCATCATTTGGTTATCACGTAACCACCCACAAAATTTCCATGTTCAATTATATAATCATAACATGATAAATATTTAAATTTTCATTAAGTAAGAAATTAAATTTCATTTAAAGCCATATGAATAAACTTCATCTTATTGAAATGATCAATCCTTTTTTCCAAACCTATTGTAATAATTTAATAAGATATTTATAAATAAAATCATCCCATACCAATTTGAAAATATTTAATATTAATCCATATTAAATAAAATAAAAATAATTAAATTTATGAATTGATATGTCAAAGGGGATTTTTATAAACCTCATAAATGATGGTGGGATCATAGAATCAAAAACATGCCTCAATGAATAGGGAATGAGATAAAGTCCTCTACAAATATAATATAATATATAAAAAGGAATCATTTATGTGAATATTATGTATATAAAAATAAATATAGAGGAAATAAAATTTAATATATTAAAAATTAATTTCACACATATTATTCACATGACATAATCAGTTCAGTAGAATTTTAACTCAATGAATTTAAGAATCCCATAAAATTTTTTTTGACTCATCATGTACTTTATTTATCTTCCTAAATAATAAAAATAGTTTAATTTATAATATGATGAGAAAAAAATAATATTTCTTTTTTTATACCACTTATATCCATGTAATAAAAAATGCATAATTGATTATGTTTACATCGGATGTAATGACGAAATTATGTAATTAAGACAAAATATTACATTGGTATGGGGCCTAAAATCACATTTTTCATTTTTATAACATCCCCATATCACTATTAATGATATATTGATAATAATAATAAATAAATTAAACTTTTTAATCCATTATTTAAATATGTTTATTAATAATGATATATGTTATTATCATTAAGATGGTATGCCAAATTGTACACATGATAAATGTTTCCATTTTCCAATGATCAATATAAAAAGAAGTTAAGTTTCATTTTATCCATAAGAAATTTTCATAATATTATTAATATATTAATAATCTGATAATTATAATTATATATATCATTCGTCTGCTATGGTGATAAAAAATGAATCATATCACTTAATATAGTTGCTAATTCACCATTACACACGAACGATGTAGTCATTTTACTAGGCATAGGAATTTATGAAAATAAATGATATATTATATCTTAATAATGGTAAATATGTATTGAGTATAATATATTAAAATAAATTCCATCATTATTACTCGTCTTAAGTAATGTTGATGGAAACAATTATATAGGGTTGTAGGTAGTAGTTTGTTGTACACATATATGATGAATTAATTACCAATTTTATTGAATAATATATGCATATGTGAAATTACACAAATATAATAACATATAATTATATAGAGGATAGTTTATTTATTATATTTTAATTATTAGTAATATTTATGAATGTGTACGAAGAAATAAAATATAAAAACTTGATTAAAAATGATACATTTTATGTGTATAATCTTATTTTCAAAAAACAATAAGACTATCATGGGTGGTGTTATTTTAAAAATAATAATCTTATAATGTATTTAGGGTTGATAGAAATGTATTTGGAATTTTTTTTAACTATTTATGTTTTTATGTATGATCTAATGGGAAGAATTCATTTCCTTTTATAAGAGAGGGGAGGGGCACTCATGGAATTTCATAAAATATTGAATTAATATAAATTAATTTGTTATTAAAATTGTATCCAAATTGAGTTATTTATAAGATAATATTATTTTTTCAATTATAAAAACATAAAATTAAAATTTATATATTTTATGACTACATGTATTCCATTATAATTAGGTTTTAACAATTTTTTGACCTCTTTAATGCTTACTATGACAACATGTAGTTTTAAAATTTGAGGGATAATATCGTTTCAATAAAATTCCAGTAGAATTATATATTGATCGTGGATGAAATTCTAATACATATAAAAATATTTTTATGAATTTTATATTTTTAATAAATTTATATCATTTAATAAAATCCTAATTATTTTAAAATATCATTAATGTCAATTTTGACACTGGAAATTACTTTTTATTTTTTAAAAAAAATACCATAAAATATATTCAAACTAGAAATTTTAATAAATCTATAACATTACTTATTAATCTATAAAAAATTTTGATTAAAATTGTTATCTCATATAATAATTATATTAATTATTTTAAAATCAATTTTTTAATTTTTTCCATAACTGAATAATTACTACATTATTATTCAATATGCATTTAAGATAATTATTATATAACTAAAAATTTATAAATAAATTACCATGTTGTAGATAAATAATTTATCTTTCATACGATTATTTATAGATAAATATATTTCTGAAAAAACTAAATTCAAAATGTTATAGTAAATAAAACATAAGAATGACATATTTTTCTTTTTTTACAATAATATTATATAATATGATTAATGCCATCCATGTGGATAAAATTGGTCATAAATCCTGCCCTTGTATTTTGATTATTGATAAATAATCACAAAATTATATTTGGATAAGTGTTAACATAATAAGTTTATTTTTTAAAGAAATAATTTTAACATTAATTACCCAATTTACCCTTAACCCTGTTAATAAAAATTTCAATTTTTACTATTTATATAGTGAAAAAGCACCTATTTAATAAATTTGAAAATTCGGATTTCTAATATTTTATAAAATTATCAATATTCAGAATAACTAAGTTGCTAAAATTAATTTATAACTAATCACATAGATCGACTGAGAAAGCTGGGTTTTAAAGTGAAAATGTCAAAAAGATTCAAATTTCATTATAATAAAATTAAATATGAAAAAAAAATAAAATTTTGATAATTATATTAATATATTTATAAATTTTCTAATGTTATTTTAATAAAAATATTCAATTATTATTTAACATTATAAATTAATTAGAGGAAAACTAAGTTTTTATTTAATATACATAATTTTTCACTATTCTAAGAAAATTGAATGATATCTGAAAAATAAAATAATCAATGTATATAAATTTTTATATTCCCAATAAAAAAATAATTTTTATTTTCTCAAATATAATTTATACTGTTTTCAATTTTTTAAATAATTCTCGCCATTAAAAGTCATCAAAATTACCTTTCGAAAAATATAACTTCTTATGCATAAAAGTTGTTCTATTTTTTATATGTTATCTAGAAAACACATAGAATGATTATTAAACATAATATTTAATTGATTATATTTATATATTTCATTAATATTTCCCAAAATGGTTATTTATTTATTTTATAGTTATAAAATACATTTGTACAGATTTAATTAGAATAAAAAAATATTTCAATTTTTTTCAAAGGAGTTTTTTTGTCATTTATAATTATTTTGTCATGAAATTATTAATTATATAATCAATTTTAAACTGTATTTTCTTAATTCTATTAATATTTTCCATAACCACCTTTCTGATGTCTATTATATAATGCTATATTTTAAATATAATTTTTAGTTTTTCATCTAAGCTCAATGTCCCATATCTTGTACACTATTGAACATTGTGTTTCTTTCTTAATATATATAATGATTTTATATTTTCCCACATTAAAAAATTGAATCCCCACAATTTGATCATATTATTAGTACCCACTTTTTGACAATTCAATATTACATTATTATAATCCCACATTGGAGAAATGGTTAACAGAATATTCATTTAAAAATAGGGAAAATAAAAGAATAAGGTCCCCTGAGAAAAAAATTATAGGGTTCCATGTAAGAAAACATGGACAAGGTAGAAAACAATAAATATCATGTTCTGATATAGAGTGACAGGGAAAATGTTCATGTGAAATTGAATAGTTTCAAAACCATAAATCTATGATGGGTTAAATGGTCATTGATTTCAATATTAAAAAGTAAAGAGATAATGTTTTTGTTTCAAGATAATTTTCATATAGTTGAGGAATTTTTTTATTACCTAGTGGAAGAACATACTCTAATATACTTACTTAACAAGTACATTTTCATCCATTAATCATTTTACACTGGAATATCATCATTTTCTCAAAAACCTTGAGTATTTCAGTAGAATTATTAATGTGTAAATAATTAAAATCAATTTCTATAGAAAAGAAAATCCATATAAAGATAAAATTATATTCCTCATGTATTTATCCATTAACTAATTTTTTTAAGATTATATAGATAATTCCTCAAATAGAATAAAAATTGGAAAAATTAAAACTACCTTAATCCCCAACATTAAACAGTAATACCCATAGGTTAACAAATATCTTTCAATAAATAAATATAAACCATATAAATCTAAATAAAATCATAATAATATTGGAAAAAAATAATTAAGATGATTTTATCACATAGTATTCAATGATAAATTTTAAGGATTATCTTCACATAATATCTATTTCTCTTGATATCACATACAAAAAATTTATTTTCCCTAATAATCATCAAGATAAGATAACCATTTACAAAAAATAGAATAACCATAAAATAGTACATTTATATAAAATATAATCCTATATTGATAATAAATTAAAATCACACAATATAATCACATATTCATCCAAATTATTATTCATCCATTATTCCCGAAATAAAATCTCCTAGTATTCTATTTACTGTATTAATATAAATATCCGAAAATAGTGAATATCTTAAGTAATAACATTAATAAATTAATTATTGAATCATTTTCTAATATCAATGTCATCTATACGATAAAACTTAAGTGTAAAATAAATTCTCCATCCACTAATTAAATTACCTAAAAATAAAAAATCTATACTATATATTACACCAAATAGGATTATGGTAGGTGGTCTACCATTATCTACCTTAAGTTGTGGGTTCAATTCCAGCATTGTAACTAGGTATGATAGTTTGTTACTCGTCATATGGATTGTGTTTTTACTAAAAAAATATTATTATATTCTTTATAAAATTCTTAAATTTGATAAACATTACCAAAAATAACATTAATAGTTTTTTTTAAAATGTTATCTCATAACATACATAATGCATCCCTATCTTTTATAATCCATAATCACCTGAAATTTTATTATATACAAAAATACCATTATTCGTAATTAAATTACACAAGTTAAATCCAAAAAACGGGGTTTTAAGACAATGAATTTTTGATTAACTGAAAAAATAAAATTCCATAAAGATATCTCTAACTCTTCATAAATATCTAAAATATAAAATGTTATCTAATCCTTTCCTGAATTACAACTGTATGTACCTAGCCTTAAACAAAACATATTCTTTTTTATTAAAATTATAAATCACTTTATTTTCAAAAATATCATTTAGGTTTACAGTTTTTAAAATTTAGGGAAAAATAATATACAGTAAACAAATAGATTATAAGAAGACAGTTATACTAAGTATCAATTTTTTCCCAAATGAAATCCATTTTAAGAATATTTTTTTCATGGTAATTCTTCAAAAATTTCATCTTGACCTCATCCTTATCCCAACTCTTCCAAAAACGCTAGGAAAATTATTTTTAAAAATCAGATGATGAACAATTATCAGTAAGGGACATAATAGAATAAAAAATAATCTTGTGGAAAACCTTAAAAACACATAAAAATATCATTATTATGTATTAATTTTGATCCTTAAAAAGAACTAAATATGTTCCTTTTAAAATAATAAACCTATTACCCTTTTTTAATCCCAAGAATACCTCAAAACCCATAATAACCATAGATAACTCAATGTTATCTAAGGAAATATTTATACTCAAATGGAACAATCATATAGCCGACATCCATAAATCGCACCCAATAAATGTAATAAATATACAGTCTACATTTATTCCCATCTCCTTGGGTGAAAATCACATTACCACCTATTATTTTAATATCATGAAACCACCCAAAATTATTTAACAACATTACAAACCACAAAAAGTTTTATGTACCATTATATAATCAAAAGGCATAAAATCTTGAAACATTCATCATGTGACACACAAAATTTCATTCTAAATAATAATAAAAAATATCATGTTATTGAAATAACCAACACGTTAAAAAAGTATATTATATACACATAAATTGAAATTTTAAAATAAAATTACATCAATCCACATTGAATCATTTGAATCTAAACCACCATTAAAATAATGAGAAAAAATAAATATATGATATGAGATTTCGAAGGGCCTATTTATACACCTAATAAAATATGGTTGTCAAATAACATCCAAATATTCCTCAATTAATGGATAATGAGATTATGTTCCTTAAAAATATCATATTTTTTATAAAAAATAATCAATTATGTGAATTTGTTTTAAATATAAATAAAACAAGGGGAATAAAAATATAATATAAGAAAATGACATTTCACATATAATCATAGTTTTATATAGTCAATGAATTATAATTTTAACTCAATGGAATGAAACTCAGTAAAAAATTCCCTTACCTCGACCCCGACACATCACATACACTCTTTAATATACCAAAAAATAAAAATAGGACATTTTTTTCTTTGATCCATTTGCTTGTAAATTATTAATTTAATACCACTTATTTCAATTTTATAAAAATTTCATATTTTTTATGTTAATGTTGAATGTTTAAACAATATTCAATACACGAGTCCAAAATAACACTGGTATGATTCTTAAAGTAAAATGAGTCAATAGTAAATTACATCCCGAATAATATGGATAAAATAATAATAATTCATATACATAAATTATTATTATAAATCCTTCCATTATATGTGGTTATAAAAATTGAAAAACATTATAGTCTTGGAGATGATAGGAAGTACGTACCGATGATTAATTTCCCAATTTTCGCATATTAATTATAGAAATAATGTAAGTATCACATTAACATTAATAAGTATATTAAAATAATAAATATATAATTAAACATTTAAATATACTTATATGGGCCATTAATTTTATTTGATGGTTAAAAACGATGGATGTCGCTTCAAAGAGGTGATAATTCAAATGTATGCATAAATGACGATATAATTTTTTAGTGACTGTAATGATAAAATCCTAAATGATATATTATAGTTCCATAAGGATAAATATTTCATTAAAATAATATATAAGAATTAATTCTATATTTATAACATCTATTTATAGATGTCTATGGAAAATGAATTTTATCGGTTCACAAGGCGATAGTTTTTCATACACATGGTTGATGAATTATTTTTCCATTTTATGGAAAGTGAGATGGATATTGGTCATTATATAGATATAAAAACATATCATATATAGAAGGTACAATTATTATTATTTTATCTTTTTATGAATATTTTATTTTAGTGTAATAATATATATAAAAGAAATGATTGATTAAAAATGATACATTTTAATCAGACAATCTATTTTTCATTACACTATAAGACTGAAAATGTCAGTATTATTAATAAAATTGAGATATGGAATTATTGGATGGATTACAAAAATTATGGAGGATATATATTTTATTATCCAAATAAATATTGATGTTTTATCAATAGTGAAGAATATAAGTCCTTTTATAATAGAGGGTTGGGAAGCTCATGGAGTTTCATTAACATTTAAAATAATATAAAATGATTTTATATTAAAAATTGATCTAAAGAGAGTTATTTAGAATAAAAAAAATATTTTTTTGACAACATTGATTCGTAAAATAACATTTAGAGTTGTTTTGACTAAAATTCTAACCATATATTTTGGTTTTATTCATTATTTAACCCCATTAACTCTTACTATTAGAACAGAAAATTTAAATTTTGGACGGATAATATTGAAAATATAAAATTCCAAAAGAACAATAAATCAATCCCAAAAGAAATTTTAATCGTTATCTCAAACAGTTTCCCAACATTTATAATTTTTAAAATTTTATTTCATTTAATAAAACAATATTTTTTTTAAAATATAATTATTGACAATTGTTTCTCTATTAAATATATTGGCTTCTAAAAATATCCACACGATCAGATATAATCAAAGAAAAATATTATATCCATAACATTCCAAGTTAATAAATAATATTTTTTAATAAAATTTATGATCATGTCAAATAATTATTAAAAAAATTATTATTACTTAATTAATTTTTCCATTAATTGAATAATTACAACATCATTGTTATGTCATCATTTAAGGTAAATATTTTTTAACTAAAAAATTTTAAATAAATAACCATGATGTAGAATTTTTTATGAATTTCATATCACTATGTATACTAAATCATATCTTCATCAAAACCAATTTTAAATATGGTATAGTAAATAAAACATGAGAAAAAATCTTTGAGTTTTCATTAAAATAAAATACCATATGGGGAATAAAGTCATCCAAATTGCTCTAACAGGTTATAAATTAGACCCAATGAATATTTTGGTATAAAAATTTTCATTAAATAAAATTCCAACATATGTTATGGTAATTTTAAAATATCTATAATATTATATTTACCCTCCGCAACCCAATTTACCCTTAAACATGGTAATAAAAATTAAAATTTTACTATTTATATTTTACGAAATGGAAAGGGAATTTTATAATATTTTTTTCTTACTATACATAATAAAGAATAAATTTTTTAATATTCAATAATAATAAGAGCATAAAAATAATTTCAAACTAGTATTGTAGATGGAAAAAAAAGTCATGTTTTCTTGTGAAAATGATAAAAAGTTTTAAAAGTTTTATATCATAATTGAATATAATTAAGATTAAAATTACCAAAATTGTATTAATATATTAATATTTTATCTAATGTTACTTTAAAAATAGTTTCATAAATAATTTATCAATATAAACCTTCTAGATGAATATTCGGTTTCCAATTAAAATGTAGTTTTTATTACTATCCATCAAAAAATGTAACATATCCGAAAAATAATAAAAATCTAAAAACTATAATTTTTTATATTATGGTTTAAAAATAATAATTTTCTAAATATAATTTATAAATTTGTAAAAAAAATTAAATATAAGTGTACAAGCAGAATGCTGGGAGATGACCTTTAAAAAAATATAGTTTATATGAATAAAATTGTTTTTATATTCATATCATGTCTATAAAAATCATTGTTTGAATATTAAAAAATTTATATACAGTATATATTTTATTAGTATAACCCAACATAGTTGTTTTATATTTTTATTTGTATAAACATAGTTGTGCACATTTGAATAGGTTTATTTAGAAAAAAATATATTCATTAAATTTCAAAAGGGTTTTATTTAAATTTTTAATTAATTTCTATCCATAAAATTAATTATATTAATATGTATAAAAAATATTTTCATAATTCAGTTAATCCTATTCATTCCCACTAGTATAATGGTTGTGTTGATATTGTATCATTTATATAATAATATTTAGATGTTCATTTAAGATCGATGTGGTGTATGTTGTAACATATCAAACATGGTATTTGATTCATAGAATATTAGGATGATACAATGTATACGATACTAGATGGTGATTCATTATCTTTTATTGATGTATCTCTAAGGCAATGGTACCAAAAATAATAAATCATTTTTCATCATGGATTTTGGGAGACCACATCTAATCATTTTTTAGATTTTTGATTTTTTATTTTATTTTATTTTTTATTTTTGAGGATTATATTCACATTGTTGGAAATGATTATTCTAGAATTTATATATTATTGAAAGAATTTAGACACGTTTTTAACATGAAATCCTTGGGACCATCACAAAACATTCAATATATGATGATGTTTAGAGAAAAACACAATGAAAATATTATTATCTTATCAGAAATCCATTTCTAATTTACATCAAGGATTATATATATATAAATAAATAGTTTAAAATTTTCCTTATAGTTCACAATTTATTATTATTTCCAGTGATTCTCCTTATACTAGTGTGGAGAGGTAGGAGATGAAGTTCAAACCATGTACACATATTATTAGTTTTTTGATGCATGTAATGGTATGTATTAGATGTGATATAGACTATAAATTATGTATTATTTGTAATTTTCTAAGAAATATATATAATGAACAATAACAATTAGTGAAATATAATTTATGTTATAATTTTAGAACATCTGGTCTGTGATTGTGTTTTATCAGTTATAAACCATTGATTTTCAGCTTTACTAATTTAAATAATAAATGATATATAGATTAAGGGAAAGAGACTTTAGTCTATTTTATTAATTTAACTATGTGAGATTTATATTGGTATTTTATATAATATATATTTGTTAAATTACCTAATAGAATTTTTATGTTTTTTGAAGCCACTGTTTAATTCAATGAATATTTGTAGGTGCATAATTTTATTCCTTTAGTAAAATTTAATCTAGAGGAGTATTTTTTTAATATTCTACTATATAATGTTTTAGAAAAAATATAAATTTTTATTTTTTGATAAAAAATTAATATTTTTTATATCAATGAATCTATAAATTCCATTTTTCTATATAATTGGAGCTAGAGAAAATAAACTCATATGTTAATGGGGAATACATTTTTAATAATATTTTAATGAGAGATTAATATAGGACTTTTTGTTTATTACTAGGTTGAATATGGTTCCCATATGAGTTAGAGTGTTCGTTTTTTTGGGTCATCCTCTCTAGGACCTCACATGAGTATATTAAAAAATATAATGTATCATAAAAATAATTTTGAGTGTTAATAGTTATATAATGAAACTATTCATTGAGTTGTTTAAAAATTTTTGTGTTCTGAAAGATGTTATTTCTCTAATAAAAATTTATATGGTAAAATATTTCATATTTTTATTCCCTCCGTGTAGTGATTTCCATGTATTAAAACCTAGGAAAATATTTAGATTCTGATCTGGTTAGGTAAAATATGATTTTAATTATAATTATGCGGAGTCTTATTGTGGTTTTTTTTCATATCTTTTTCCTTATATTTGTTTAGTTATAATTATCAAGTTCTCATTCGTAGAAAGAAATATTTGTTCCATTAACTTTCTCTTCTAGAATATTTTGAAATATTAATGTTTTATTTTATATTGTTCCCACTTTTCTATGAGAGTCTCACCTATGATGTCATTGATTTTTTCATCTTCACTAATCATGATCATGTTATCTATTTTACCACTAATTTTTTCTCCATGATAAAAAACATTCATGTTTCACAATTTAATATTATATTCATAGTTTTTTATTGATACAACTACAAATTATTTTTCATTCTTGATTAAGGGTTAAATATTTGTTTTTTGAGATGGGCTCTAATTTTCATTCTGTTTAAAGTATTTATATTACTTCCTTCCCAAATATATTCTAAAAAATATGTTGTTTTTTATTTGATCAATCATATATTGGAATTACATATAGATTATCTATTAAAAAGGATCTAATTATCACATGTGTAAATAAAAACTAAACACACTTTTTTTGAAAATAGATATAATAATCCAGTGTTTAGTACCACAAAGGTAAAATTAAATTTGGATAAATAATGGATATTGTGAATGATATTATTTGGGGATTCATTTATCAATGAATTGAAGATAATATAATTGAAAATATCACAAATATAAGTCATGATGGAAAATTACTGAACAATATAAAGTTCACATATGTTATAATATTAGGAAGAAATAAATAGTTTCTTATCAAATTGGTGATTAATATTTTGTCAAAATAAGGTAAATCCATTTTATATTATTCAATTGAATTTTATATAATTATTGATCAATTTCATATAATCAGTATTAATTTATTAGATGAGGTTTTATAGAATTTTTGAATAAATACATTACCTAATTCTAGATAATATTCTCATTTTATTCGATTTGGTTAATATTATAATTGTTCCATGAAATTGTTTTAATGTTTCTATATTTAAATAATGAAATCAGATGATATAATCAATGGATATCATATTAAGTTTTTTTAGTCATAGAATATTGGTGAATAACCAACAAAAAGAATCATGTAATAATCATCCATGGTAAAAGCTATGGTAGAAGAATATATATTCCAAAGTAGGAGTTTTAGTGTCATCATTAGGGTAATAAATGGAATTAAAATATAATTTTATTAAAAAATAAACAATATTAAAAGAAAAAAATAGAATAATAAAAATGAATGTGATGATTGAATCACTACCACAACAGGTTTGATTTTTTATTGTTAATGATTCTATTATTATTTATTCATATTAATAATTCCCTATTATAGATGATGGATCATGATTTCATATGATATTAATGAAGGAGTTAATTATATCATATATATGATGCTCTTTAATTATTTCAGAGTCTTAATGATTTCCATGTTATCATTGTTTTTATGAGAACCGTTTGTTAGAAGAATTTCATTGGATGTAATATTTTAATAAACATTGTTCGATTTTATATTATGTTTCATCTATATCAGATATATATTATTGTTCATGATAATGACTGGTCTTAAGTACATTTGGAGATATATATTTTTATATATTCATGTGTTTCATAAACTTTCCTAGTGGGAGAATGTTTGAAGGTCATTATTTTATTCATTTATATATTTAATTATAAATTTTTTATATTTAATACTTTAGATTTTTATTCAAATTTTGGATCAATATGATCAAACACATTAGATAAAAGGATCCTGGTTTTCATTATAAATGAAATTCACTTATAGGTACGAAGGGTCTCAAATTGTACACTTGGGATCACTATATGGAAAAAGTATAGTAGAGTAAGATTTAACAGTTATAATTTGAAAATATATTCATAGATATATAAGTTGGATTAATATAGTTATTTTAGACATTTAATGTACAATATGTTTAGTGGGGGATATTTTCTTTACATTTATATATGGTTACAGTTTCCATATTTTTTTTATTTTATTATAAATGAAAAAATCCATGTCTTTATTGGTTTTATTTGTATACAAATTTCACTTTAGTGGTAAACTAATAAGAAGTTAAATAGTTTCTATAAGAATAAATGTGCATATTATGGCAGTAAACATCATGATTTGACTCCAAATAAATAAAAAATATAATAATGTCGAGAAGAAATATTTTAATTTTATTGAAAGGGTTTGATTTCTACTTTATGAAGTCTTTTTTCCATAAAGGATTAGTGGTGGGGTTTTATTAACTATTGAATACATTTTTGATTTGCCTCACATGGTTTTATTATTCTTAGATAATCATTAACTAATTTTTTGTATGGAAAATATTTTTTGTTTGAGTAGTTGAGTTTTTCATGTGCCATGGTTTTTTTAATGTTATGATAGATAGGTTAGTCATTGTGGATTTTGGTACAATACAATTTTATTTTATTTTTCATAGGCTTGATGAGTTTGGGTATACATTTTATGATCCTGATCTGAAGAAGCATGTTCAAAGTTATTTTTTTATGATTATTAATTTTAGAACCGTTATAAATATTGATATGGACGAAAAATTAATTTCCCTATATTCTTAGTAAATTTTTTGTCCTGATATTATTTTTTATTCACATTGGAATCATATAGTTGAATTTTTTATAGTATTGAGTTACATAATGGTCCACAATGGGACCCTATGATATTTTTGGTTTATTATGAACCTATTGTTTCTAACCATCTATTTCCCATGTTCATTAGTGAACCCACAGTTCCACTTTCTAGATAATCATGACATAATGGCTCTTCAAATTTCTATTTTTCAGAAGTGTATTTTATCCTCCCTAAATGAGGAGAATGAGAATATTTTTATGATGTGATGGTATGTTAGTATAACTAAAAATGGTTTTATGTAATGTATGATGAGATGTGATCATTCTATGGCCACTGCAATTTTGTATTGCTGAATTTTCCAGAAACTAAGATGGAACGTTAGAATAAGTAAATATAAGGAAATAAAAATGGGGAAACTAGTTCTAGTCTACCACATAAATAAATTACTATTTTCATTGGGTTTTAACCATACTAATGTAACTATTTTGATGATATTTCCTCCCCTATTATATATTTTAGCGAATTAAAATTGTTCCAATATTGAATATTAGTTATGATCATTATGCTGGAAAGATTGATGTGAAGGTTAAATTCATATATGTTGATTTATATGTGGAAATTTATAGTGTAATAATATTATTATTTTTACAATTAGGTGGATTATGGTTTTATGTTAAAGAATAATTTACATGTTTTGATGAAAACAAAAATGTTCTTATATTAGGGTTTTGAGTCAATGATGTTTTTATTGATATTTTTAGACCTCTACTTGTAATTGTGTTGTTATTAGATTATTTGGGATGGTTTTGATTTATATCTTCTATATATTAATGTTATACTCATTGATTGGGATGGTGATTCCGCCATTTATATATTTAAGAAGTATGATTTTATATATAATGTGATGAATGACTTGGGAGAAATTTGTTAACTTCTTATCATTATTATACCTTGTGACAGTATCTTACAAAAATTAGTTTTATCAAATGTGAGATAAAAGGGGAATTTTCTTATATGATATTTAATGGATTCATCCATTCAAGATAGTACTCGTCGTGATTCTAAAATTATGTCGAGTTCTTGTAAATCATCATTTGTAGATGATAAGGGGGAGGAATTGAAGCACATAACATATTAATCATTTGTCATTGTTTAATGTCGGTTATTGTATGTAGATGATCTCATGTAGCACAACTTGTTAGTGTGGTTAATAGTTTTCTATAAAATCCTATTAAATATTAATATAATTTAATTAATTGTAAATTTTTTTATCCTCATGTTAAATATGATATGATAATATGTTTAGGATGTGGGGGAATAATTTTTTTGCGGCCTTACATGCTATGATATTACATAAAATACAGATTCTAGGAAGTCATCTTAATCCTATTTGATAAATTTTATTGTGGAACTGTATTGTGAAAATCTCGATTAATATGATTTTCTTTTTTCCCTATAACTATATCGATTTCTACTGTACCTACAACGAGATACAAAGCATTATTGTTAATGTGGAATTTTATTATCAATATTAATTATAATCAAGATGGGTATGTTTTATTTTTTGATATTCATATTGATATTTATTTAGTGAATAATACAAATTTTCTTGTTAGATTAAGAAACAACAATGTTCAATATCATTTGATCCAAGACGTCCTTTAATCATGAAAATTATAGATATTTAATATCCATATACTCGATAATAGGTTAAACATACTAATAATGGTCTCATCGATTGATTAATTTGAGATTTTTCAACATATCCTAGGGTTGGGGATGAGAACATATTGTTATAAAGAGTTTTTATATTTGGGGACTCATCATAGAAAACTCATGTGACTGCACTAAAAAAATATAAAAAGCAAAAATTGATCGAGGGTGAAATTAAATTATCAGGGAAATTTTTTTAAGGGAATTAAAACATTATGATACCTCCAGAAATTTTATATTATAAATGCAATAAATATTACTAAAATCTCCATTTACCTTAATTAAAGATGAATCATGGTTCTAAAAGAGAGGTCTATAAACCAAGAATATGTTTTATTACTTTTATGTAGATGGATTGTGGAAAAAAATTTATCCTTTTTTAGGATTTTTATGAAACATGTTTATAAAAAGTTCTATTGAAATCAATATGGTCAGATATTTTATTTTCCCTAGTTATAATGACACAGTCATGGAAGAATCATATAATTTACAAACATTACACAATGATATATTTCATAGGTGAAAACTTAATAATATCCCAGAATATCCAAATACCTAGTGACTATGGAAAACTACGTAAACTGAATAATAACATGATATATGGATACAAAAACATTATTAAATACACCATATCATTCTCTTAAAATCAATTGATCTTCTAATAAAAATGTGATTACCATAGGATATACAGTATTCTATAAACCCATGTATTGGAATAATCCAAGCATTACATTATGATTGTAATACAAGTGGTTCAAGAATCATATCAATGTGACATAAAAGGTGTGTAAATAATAAACATGAACATCGAAGAATGACATAAAAAAGAAAACGACAATGAAATATAGTGATGTGGATACAACATAAAAAATGATATAAAATGCATATATCAAGGAAGAATACCAATAAATAATAATATATTATTATTAGTATGACCACCCATGAACCATTCATGTTATATCACGAGATAAAAACTACTCCAAATTCAATGGAGGACTATAAAGTTCCAGTCTCACCTATCAAAGTCTTATCATGTACATGCATTTGTGTCCTATGTAGATCATAGTAAATTTAAATTTATCTAATTATTGTAAATTCCATGATTAAATGTTTGGTGTATTTTTATGGGTGTCCCTAATAAATGGTGGATATGACTATGACTATGAATACTCTAGAGTTAAAAGAGGGATGGGTATTCAAAACACAATTTTTGGCAGGGAAAACACATGTATAATTTCAGCTGTATAACTAGTGTACATAATGAGTGAGTGAAGTATTTAATACGAGTGAAAGATTTTCTATGATTACATTTCCATAATAATGATTGTAATGTGATATGTAAAAACATATTACAATATGTAAAATTTGATATCATAACAGGTTAATACTAAGAATACACTCAAATAAAGATAGTGAAATAATCTCTTACATTGAGAGGGAAAATATATATTATTGGGAAGTGATTTATTAGATATTCAAAACAAATTTATATAGCATTGTAGAGACATAGGTAGAGGAAATTAAAGCTCAGTGTCATTTGACTAATGAAGTGTGGGAGGATGGATGGTATTTATAACAAAATGGGGTGGAATTATTTATTAATTTATAGACATCGATTTAGGACACAATATAAAGACATAATCAAAACTAAAAACCTTTTCATGGGTTTCCCCTTACATTCTACCACAGGGTACTGGTATAAAATATATTAAAATTAAAATGAAAAAAATATTAAAATAATACCATTGGTGAAGTGTATGTGAGTCATGTTCATAAGGAATTAATTTTAAAATGTGAAAATATAATATAGGTTATAGTGGATTTAATAATGGTTTATAAAATTTTAAAAGTAACATTAGATACACATTAATTTTAAGTGTAAATACTTTTTTTATTGGACACTATTTATAGGAATTTTTACATAATTTTTATCTACAATGATTCCATAATATATGCCATATATTTTTATTATATTCAATTTTTTACATAAATAATCAATTGCATCTAAAATTTATGATTAATATTTTAATTGATAATTCCAATGTTATGATATAATAATTAATATTTATTTTTTCCAAATAAATTTCAAAATATAATTATTATCAATTTAAAAAAAATATCTATATTAACTGAAAATTACTAGTGTCAAAAAACATGAAAAAATTTATGACCCATTTAAAAAGTATTAATGAATTCATTAAATTATATTATAATTAATATTTTAATTAATATTTTTTAGCAATTAATATTTTTTAGTGTATATTTAATCTCCATAATTTCTCTTTTTTAGAAACATTTCACTTAATTAAACCTATATTTTTCATCAAAAAAATACATTTTGGTTTCTCCATATAAAAATATAATTTTTAACAAACTGCATAAATAATAATCTCTAATCTAATAATAAAAAAGGATAAATATAATAAAATTATATTTAACATAAAATATAAATATTTATACAACTAGGATCTAGATACATAAGGGTAAGGTGTGTTCTTATTAAACATTCAAGCGGTGGTTCAGTGAACATGGTTTAGTCTATGATCTTGAGACTCTCAATTTCAACCATAAAATGGCCTCACAAGAGCTTTTTTTAGATTTGTTTTCTTGTGATTGGACTTTTGGAAATCCCAATAATGGTATCCCCCACTAGACTTTTGATAAATGGAATTATTAGGATGTGATCCAACTATTAAACTCTATCTCTAATTTATTTATTTTTAAATGAACCGTAACATAACCTATAACATAAAAATTATAATTATAATTTTACAATTTATATACAATAAATTGTTATTATATTTAACCAACATTAAGTTCTTATATTCTATATTTTATAATTGTCCAAAATAACAATAGTATTTCATGTTTTTTTGATTATGACATTTTGTAATAATGTATTAATTTTTTCATAAGGGAATTTCATTTTTAAATGAAAATGTTTTTAATTCATTCATACTGTAAAAAATTCCACCCTCAACAATTAATTACATACATTAATATAGAAGCCAGCAATTTTGATTCATCACATCATCTAATTACCATGTTATATCCTCAAACGTATTGTTCCTCCATGGTAGTTGTCCAGGTAATTTGTCTTATATCATGTTACATTGTCTCTATTATCTAATAATTTAAACTATATATACTCATATAAAATAGTTTTTCAAGGGTATCAACTTTTCATTAAAATCATGTGAGGGGTCTGGTATTCACTTACCTAATGGGGATACATGAAAAACATCATGTACCTGGCATATGTTATATGTGATTTCTAATATATTTGTTACATATCTTATGTGATCATTTTTATCATAGGATATGATGTATCATAGATTATAAATTCCCATCAACCATATCATCATTACATTATTAAATGGTAATATTTGGAGGAACACCTTTTCTCTGACTTCAATCACTAGGATTAATCGATGATTATAGGAATATAATATCTCTTGATTTTGAATACATTTATTATAATATTTAATAGATCCCGAAAAGTATCCCTTTGAATACTTGAATGTAATTTTTTTTTATATGAGAAATCCATTAGATGAATTTTTTTATCCCAAAATCTCAAATAAAATACATACACTCAAGTTTTAATTTATCTATCGAAATAACCTTCCACATAATGGTGATAAATAATACTAGAGATCATCTCTTTATCCGAAACATCTTTATAGTTTATCCATATCTTGGAAGTAAACAGTAGTTATACATCGTATATAATGGTTCATGGAATTCCATGTAATCTTAATTCTTTCCTTATGTAAATCTAAACTAATTTTCCAAGAGTGAAGTAATTTTTTATAACAATTAAATTTTGTAACATTGTCTGTTAATCCACTGCTATTAGATGAATTTATTGAAATTATATATCATGGGGAGTCCTATGATTAAGTTCATTGATCTATTTTACCATTTATATAATAGTATAGGAAATTATTTCAATATACCCTTCTAATTATATCATTCTTTATAATGACCCTTACCATAATAACCCATCTCTTGTGTCTACATTATAAAATTTTCACCTGATACAAGAAATCATATCCCAATGGTCCAAATAGTTTAATAGTGTTGAAAAACTAGATAAGTACATGAATTTTAAATATATTTGAAATCATAATTTACACAAAAAATTAGTTGAAGAATCCTTTATTCATTATATTGTATTCCATAATATCAATCAATAAACACTTCCATGTAGCATGGGAAAAATAAAAAATAAGAATGTGGTGTTTTCATATTCTGAATAAGCGTTTGGGTACAGTGGAATCTATCATGAATAAATAATGAAAATGGATATTGAATTGTAAATAACATAAATATATTCATTTTTAGTCATTATAAAGAAAATAATGTCCATGAAATAAATAATTATCCAATTAATGGATAAAAATAATCACATAAGCTTTAATAAATTCAATAGATATTCTAACTAATCATATAATCATATAGAAATAACTAATCTAATTTTTATGGAATGAATAATTCCATTAATCTTATGTTTTTAAGACATTTGTTTTGATTGTTTATATAACTGGTAGAAACCCATCTCATTTGGGTAAATGATTTGTCTCATGAGACACATCATTACATTGAGGGTCTATTTGTAAACAGGACCCACCCATAACATAAATGTTTTAATTCATTCCACATATTAATGGTGTTAAATTTACTAAAAACAAGTAATATTATTGAAAAATTAACATATGAAATATCAATACTCACCCTAATCAAATAAACATACCTATAATCCACATAGATTAATATGGTGAATGGTAATAAAATTTGACATAACTAATTGAATTTATCATAGAAAATACAAGTATAGAATAATGATTATAACAATATCTCATTCCCACATTTGAAAATTTATACCATAAATAGATCAGGAGATTGAAAAATATAAATACGCATATAATTTATTTAATTTTTTTAGGAGATTAACCATTTCACTATTGAAATCATTTTAAAACAAAATTTAAAATGAAAATATGAAAAAATTAATTTCTAAATTAACCATTATAAATTGAATAATATGCATTAAAGAATTGAGAATTCATGATGGAGGAAAATTGTTTTCTTGTCATACATGAAAAAAAATAGATTCCATTCACATTATCAGTAAAAGGAATATACAAAATGTTTTGAAAATAAAATTAATATTCCCCTCATAAAATAAATTTAAAATCTAAAATGGTTAATATTTTATTTAATAAACAATTTGGAAATGTGTAAAACATATTTTATATCATGGTTTTTGTTGAAACGTGATTTTAGACCTAAGAGATAAAAAATGTTGGATTTTATTAAATTCATTCTCTTAATTTTATTTTTACGAAAGAGTGATAATTTTTATATATTATTTTAAAATATTCATGAATAACATGTGGAAAAGAAAATATATTGAGATTCATAGAGAAATATAAACTAATTCCACCAAGTAATATTTAGTCAAAATCAATCCCAATTGTGATGAAAGATTTTAATAAACCCTCACCTCAATTATCTTTTGAATCATAATCCCCATGAATGAATTAACATAAAATGAAAATTTAAATAATATTAAGAGAAATAGATAAAAATATAAAATATCAAAAGTAAAAATAAATACTCAACACAAAGTAACAAGCGGTTAGTATGATGTATGTATCATAGAAGTAAATGTGAGATGAGAAACCCTTATTATTTTTTTGACAGCTTTTGTAAGAGTACTAAATAACTATTAAATAAATTTATGTTTATTATAATTATAATAAAGGAACCAAAATCATATATTATAATCCATATATTATTTTGGTTTAGTATATTATAACCCATTTATTGAAAATTCTATGTTAAAGGTTCTATTATATATGATAATTTCTTTATTTATCATGAATTATTTAGTTCACTAATATTGGTAATTTTAATTTGATCATCGTTAAATCAAACAAAGAATATTAAAAATTATAAAAATATCATATAAATTATTTATATTAGTATTTATGAAAATATATTATTTTTATTTATAGAAAATGGACTACATAATCATGGAGACAGTATACCACTCATTCGGATGAAAATTGTATCCATTTTACACAATTTATATAAGGAAAGAAAATAAATATTCATAAAATATTATATAATCATTATAAGTTCATATATATAATTTATATTTAAAAAAATAAATCCTTATTATGATCTATGAAAATATAAAAATAAATACATCTCACATCACTATATGGAGGCAATAGTAAAAATGTACACATGAGCGATGTTAGGGGTTTTTAAACGAAAGGAAGGAAAGACATTATATATGATATTATATTTTGGAAATAATGGTTAGGAAATAAATATCACAAAATTTATTTTCTTCAACAATACAACCTTCCATTCAATTAATTATAGAAAAATGAATCACATTGTTTGGCATTGTTGTGGTATATCATACACACGAGCGACATTATCGTATCTTCTATGAAATTAAATGTGAGAAGATATATGTGATATTATAATTATAAAAGACATAAAATTTAACAAATATAAAATTAATAATTTAAATCCATTATTATATTCTTCCATGAATGGTGGTAATGGAAAATAAAATTCATCGACCAGTATAAAAGTAGTCCTATATACACACAATCAATAGTTTTGTTTCCCATTTAATGAAAAATCGAGAAAGATCAAGGTGATTGAATTTAAATAAAAAATCTCATTATATTGATTTTAGTAGGGTAATTATATTGTAATATTTTATGTATATTATAATGGGGTATACGAATATTCAATATGAAGATTTATAGTTAGGATCATTATCTATTTATAGAGAAACCACATTTGGTATTATCTAGAAGGATTTCTTGATTAGGTATCTTCTCTGCGAATGTCATCGAGTATATGGGGAGGGAATTACAGAAGTTATTTGTCAAGTATTAGATCATAAAAAGGCTTTATAAGTGTGACTAATGGAAGATATGGGTCATTTTTATACGAATGTGAGTAGAAAGAGATAGAAGAAATCATGTATCAAGGTAATGAATAGTTTCTTAGTCTTGGAAAACAAGATTCGTATTTAAATTTTACATGAAATATAAATCATCAAATAAAAAATAAATCTATTTGAAATGAAATTATTCTTCCATGTTTATCCCTGCCAATCAATCACAAAATAAATCTATGTATCCTTTGTAATGTAAAATACTGAAAAATGGTGACCTCAAATTCACATTAATGGTATGTTTATAATAAATTATATCAATAATTAAAAAAATAAAAATAGAGGGTAAATAACAAAAACATAATCCATATAATCAATAAAAATTAAATAATATAGAAGAAATAATGACAATTAAATAAATCACTATAAATTTTCAAAAAATCATGCAACATAACCATATATATTATAAATTATAAATAAATTATGTTGAATGATTTATATAATAAAGGGAGAGGTCATAATAATATACATCTTAAACTATTATTACATTCCTCAAGATAGTGTAATTTGTTGTCTACAAACAGACCTACTTTGGCCAAATAATTTTCTCGTGAGACTCGTCAATACATAAAGGTTGTTTCTTTTACTAAGATATAACTATCAATTACTAATTCCAATGTATTAATCATATGAAATAGGTGGAACAAAACAAATAAAATTTTTCTTATTGAAAATGATACAAATTTATTGTTAATAATTACCCCCGATAAAATAAAAATAATCCTAAACCATCAAGGGTAATATAGTGAATGGTAATAATGTTGTGCTTCTGTAGTTGATAAGATAAAAAATAATCCAAATAAATAATTACCATAATATAAATACCACATATCCAAATTGGATAAAAAGTATAATAATGTGTTGATGTAGTTTTTGAATTGAAATACAATAAAGATGCCATTAAAATTTCATTTGAGTAAATTTATATTTGAAAATTCAAAATATTTAAAAAAATGGTCAAAGTATATTATTAGAAAACCATTAATTGAAATTAAACTTTTCAAAAATATAAAATTTCTTTCAAGGTAATGATGGTGGAAAATTCAATTCTTGATGTTCATGTTAAAATAATGATTCCTTTGGAATTTTCAAAAAAATCCAAATGAGTATTGTTTTTTAAAATGGCTTGTAGATCCTTTAAAATAATTTTTAAAAATTAAAAATGGTTATTAATATATTTAATAAATCATTTATAAAATGATTATACTAGTTTTGTAAACATGAATTTTGACAAAAAAATTATGATCGATTAAAGAGATAAATAATGATGGATTTTCCTAAAAATAATGTATCATTTATTTTTAGTACCAATGAGTAAAAAAATGAAACTATTATATTAATAAAATTAATTAATAACCATATGATAAGAATATATATTTATTTCAGGATATAAATATCAAAAAAATCTATCAAGTGATACATAGGTAAAATAATCTCAAATAATGATGATATTGTGCAAAAAAACAAACCACTTTTGTAACATTTGAATCATAATACCCATGAACGAATTAACATAAAAAATAAAATTTTAAAACCATGAAGGGAAATATTAAAAATATATTACATATCATAAGGGTAGTATATACACCACATAAAGGAATAATTGGAGAATATATCATATGTTTCACATATGTGAAGGTGGGATGAGAAACTATTGCCTCAAGTTCAATGTCCATCATAAGTGATTGAAACTAATATGTAATAAATTTAATATATAATAAATGTATTACCAAACCATAATAATATATTTTATACCACATATTATTTATATATTTCCTATTAAAATTCAATTTTTAAAATTTATTTGTTTAAATAAATATTTTAAGTGATAAGTAGTTCAATTTTAAAGAAATTTTTAGTTTGATAATTTTGGTCCTTTAATTTTATCACAGTTACGCCATCTAAATTTTTTTATACATTTTATAAATATCTAATATATTTTTTTAAAACTATTCATGAAAATATACTAAGTCATCTATATAAAATGGATTGAACATTTCATGGACCGGGTAGGCCGTACTTACGCATGAATGTTATTTTAATTTCCTATGATTAATTTAATTAAAGGAATATAAATATTATTTAATAATTAAAGAATAATAATTATTTAATATATTTATATATATATATAATTTTTATTAATGAAATATATTCTTTTTACCATCCAATTAAATATTAAATGGATGACATTTCATATTAATTTGTGGAGGTGGTTGTGCACACAAACACACAAGATACAATATTGTTTCTAATGGTTTAGAATATAAGATGTTATATGTGATAGTATATAAATATATTTATGTCTATTTAATTAATATCACATATATTAATTAATTTCAAGATTAATACATTCAGTTTAATGTGTATATCAAAAAGATTCACATTGGTTCATGAGGCTGTAGCACGCCATAACATGAGTGGAGTTATCACATCCTCGTGAAATAGAATGAAAGAAGTTATATATTCTATGATAAATATATAAGTATAAAACTCTCATAAAAAATATATATATATATAATTAAAAATATAATTATATCCATCCTTGAATGATGGATATGGAAAATAAATTGCATCTTCATTATAGAGTAGTATACCATACTTAAATCAATGATTTTGTTTCCAACATAATGGATGTGGGGATGGATTTGGGTTATTACATACAACATATGTCACGGCGTTCCTTCACTAAGATGAGGGATGGGACAACAAACTACCATAACCTTAGATATTCACTTTAAAGTAGAGATAATGACCCCTGAGTCCCAACATCAGTAGGCCCCTGAGTGGTGGCTAGCCCCATGTGTATAGAATCACGCATAATATGGAAGGAATTACAATTTTTATAGAAAAAGATCAAGAGATAAGATTGTAAATCTAAAAAAAACTCAAAATGTAGAATGTAAAAGTAAAGACAAACCCCATTTTAACACATGCATGTTCAAACATAAAGTGCTAAAAAGTACAAGACAACTCTGATTAAAAGTACCAAAATAAAGAAAAAATGCAATGAAAACTGTCCCAACGTTCATGCTAGTAATGTCTCGAATAATCCTCAAAGTCCTCTTGGAATCCACAATGCAATTTTATATATGTAGGGTGAGTACAGAAGTATAAATATAAGTGAAACCCAAAATATATCTTGTAAAAGTGGGGAGATATTCTAATTCCCCATGAGAAATAGAGATAACCCATGAAAATAGTATGTAAACTATCCACCCAGCCTCTCCAAGGAAAAATCCACAAATAACACAATTAAGTTAAAGTAATTGTAATAAAAAATTTATGTTTGGTTACCCCATACCACTATCCAACTGGTTATTTAGGACCTCCTATGCATCAGACTTCCCACAGAAGTTCCACTACAATCCCACTTCCACCCCAAAAACAACATTATGGGAAATCACAACCATGCATCTCACCCACTGATAATGGGGCCACCACAACCACACACATCCTTTCCCAAAGACACCGGTTCCACAAAAACCACACACATCTCCACCCGTAGACACCCAAGACACAACAAAAGTTGCCACCCCTAAAGGCATCTGGGCCATAACAACTATTGTCATGCCCAAAGACACCTCGGCCTCATCCCGAAGACACTTGTGAAACAGTCTTTCCCTCACACACCTTGTCCAACCACCACAACACACCCTTCTTAATGAATCTTTGGTCATAATGGACCCTATTCCATCACATCCTATATGAATCTTCTTTGTATACATGGGAGAGGGTTCATAAAGGACCTAATATCCGGCCACGCAAAAGAATGTTGGAAAAAAACCCTCCCCCATGAAATGGGGGTGCTCAACATGAAGTGCTCAACATCGGTTGGGTGAAAATAAGATACCGAAGAACTAAATTTATACATATATTTTAACAATCACTCATCACAACCTAAGGGTTCCGAAACTATCCAATACAAAATCACCCTTGTTTCTATTCATACATTCACAATTGCACAACAACCACAACCATAGCACTGCCCATTTATAGAGAATAATTCCCCATAAGAACCCATTCTTTTTATAATTTCATAGTATTTAAATAGATATATTTCTCCACTACTGAGAAACTAACAGGAACAAACACAATTCAAAACAACTCTTGACAGAAGAAGAAAATATCCAAACAACATTTTATGCATTCACACCTGGTTCTCTTGCAACGTCACAAAAAAATGGTATCTGTGGGATCCCTCGAGGTAAATGAACCAAAGAAAGCCCTAACATATGGACTCGTATGCCTTCAGATACAAAAAACAACTACTAAATAACAAGGGATAACATCCCCATCCATGCCACCCCACAAGCATTAAGTAGAATAGCCCTACTTTTTAGAAGAAGAAAGCAAGGGAGTGTTGAGATTTAACCACAACGTTAATCAAGTTCCTTCAGTTCGTTTGTTTAAATAGGGTTATCACAGATGGATTTTTATTCATTGGGAATCCATTTAATCAACCATTTTTACAAGATTAACTAGTTTCCATGTTACAACCATTCAATCAAAAGATTATCAATGAAAAAGAGGTTTATTAGTACGCAATAAAGGACCCCCAATAGAAATGATTTCAATGGGCATAAGCCCATACAGTTAACAACATAAAAAAGAAGATAAAATCAAACAATATCATAATTATCCATCCAAACCCATCATTATATAAAATACATTTATTATATTTTTCATTGTTTGGTTTCATCCATGCCCCGAGGAAATATTCTCCTACCCACACCTTATGATGAAAAGTAAATATAGTCAAAAGAAAACCCTACATGGATGAACAAAAATGGATGTTTTCACCTCTCCCCAAGAACTGGGGTTGCACGACTTGAATATGAAGAACACCAAGGACTCCGAAGTTGTGTGGGAACGGATCCAGTACGACAAACAATTATCCACTGAAAGAGGGAATCCAAGCGCACAAATGAAAAAGAAAGGAATAATGGATGAAGAAAAATAAACTAAATTTTATAACAGACGAGATATTGGATTTACAAGATATAAAACCTCAAACCACTAAAAAATGAAAAATATGGTTTCAATACATGGATGGGTGGTTACACGCGATGGAATTAATTGTTATTTAATAATTATCTTCAGTGATGGTGGAGATAATGGCTGTGAGTTGAGAGACATACTTTAAAGAGAGAATCCATGTAACAATGGTGAAGCTAGAAGGCACAGGAAAATGTGTGACATTAAGGAAAAGGCCACACTTTTTGTTAACCTAAGGGTCTTCCACCCATTGGGGGTTTAAAACATTTTTTGTTGGCTTTGAATGGATTCAAAATGTGTATTAAAACAATTTTACATCAAAAGATAAGTTGCAGGAGTGGAACTAGAAAAACAAGGAAACTGAAAAAAAGCAAAGGGTGGGACACTATAAGTCATGCCACAATTTTGGTGTTAGACCGTCATGGCGTGATCATTACGGTGAAACCGTCATTGCTCCAACATCATGGTGCCAACATTTCAGTGAAACCAAGATTTTGGAAGACTCTTTAATGAGTCACTAGTGGTCCCCATGAGACCTAAAACACAAGAAATTTGGAAATGTAATTGACTAGGAGGGTCTGATCCATTATATCAGATACTTCTCAAACTATTATCGTCCTTGAGAATCAATGAGTAAACCTAATGAAAAGAGTGGGTCTGAACTACCACCTCGTAAGCTACCTATCAAAGACAAAACCATCCTATAGTGGTTCGAAATCCGGAACAATCCTTGATCTCCCAGAACACCTCTCCCTCAATTATCTTCTGAACAATCACATATACAACACCAATCTTTTCCCCCATGTAACAACAAAAAAATATATAGTACATATTGTCGAGACATGTGGATTAGGGAGCACCTTCCTCTATGTCATGATACTCTCTTCTTTGGGCGGCACTAACATTCCAACACATGTTTTATCACATCCACCATAATTCATCTTGATTAGGGATCAGTTCCGCCCTGCCCATGCTCAAGACTTTTCTCACACAATTAGAGAACAGGGGAAACAACCCATATCATAGTTAACAAGGTCAGGTAATACATCACAGTGATGTAAAAAAAACCCAGAACAAATATCAAAAGAGCCATGGGTATTGGGCACACATATGTGCCTCTCATTACAAGGTAATCTCCATGAGGCCACCATGACTCCATAATACATGAACCAAGGGAATAGTTCATCCATGAATAACCTTATCCTCATGATCCTCAATCCTCACTGGTTGCTCGCCGAACGTCACATTGTCCTCGATATCAAGTATCCCCCTGTTAAGGATATATGATTCATCGTATAGATACTGATAGAGCTTAGAAACATTAAAGATGTTGGGGACCCTCTATTTCAGTGGTCATAGCGCTAGATGATAAAACACATTGAAGACATGACAAAAAACCATGAAGTTTCTGATGAACCTGGGATAAAGCTTACTCCCCCTGCCAAACCTCCATTTCCCGTGCCGATGGAGACTTTTAAGAACCCATAGTCCCCATCCTCGAACTCCAAGGGTCACCTCCTATTACCAGCATATGACTTATTTCCATCCTTAACAACCTTTATACTCTCTTCTATAAGCTGAACATTTCCTGTCGTGCTCTACACCACCTCTGGGCAATGAAAACCTGCTTCCCCAATCTCTGTCCATCACACGGGTGAACGACACAGTCTTCCATACAAGGATTTTAATGGAGCACTACTAATGGAATATTGATAGCTATTGTTATAGGAAAACACTTCCAGAGGAATGTGTCAAACCCAAAATCCCCTAAACTCTAAACCATATTCTTGTAGCATATCTTCTAATGTCTGGATGGTCCGCTCTGTCTTCCCATATGTCTAGGGGTGGAATGCATTGGTGAGGTAAAGCTGGGTACCAAAAGCATATTCCAATCTCATCCAAACTTGTGAGGTAAACTATGTATCTCGATCTAAGAATAAAACATAAAAACTAAATTCAACTACACAACCTCTTCCATGCGTATTTTTGTTAAGGCATCCACCACACTCGACTCCCTGACTGCCAGGATGTCAGCTGATTTCATCCGCCGGTCCACCACTACCTAGATAGCAACTAAAACTCCTTGAACATGGGTTAGTTTTGTTATGAAATACATCTAGATTTAATCCCACATCCTCTCAGGGACATCTGAAGTCATCAACATACCTACAGGGATGTTCTGTTCATTCCTCACCTCCAAAAACATGACGATCTTTTCCAAAAATTCTCTATTTCTCGCTTCACCCCAGGCCACCAAAACTGACACCTCAAGCCCAGGCACATCATTGAAACTTCTGGGTGTACGTCTAGGGATGAGTTATAGAACTCTTTGAAAACATTATCATGCATTTACACAGGGAATAATATCATTCTATGAAACAACATCTGATTCTGACCATCTTATGACAATAATTATTGAGCATTTCCCTGGATAACATGCTCCCGCATCACTTCAGCCTTTAAGTCCCTCCCCTGAGACTCTTCTACCTCATGTGATAAGGAAGATTGCACTTTAATCTGGAACAAAAATCTTATACCAACATCCACCATTTATTCTATATATAAGGCAACCAACTCATTTAGTGCCTTCCACGAATCTTCTGATTCTTGAACAACATCCTTTTGAGACTTCTTGTTCAAGGAATCAGCCACCACATTCCCCAATACTGATGTGTTGGAAATATTGAAGTTTTAGTCATGATGAAACTCCATCCAACTCTACTTCCTCATGTTCTGGTCAGGCTAGGATAAGATATACCTCAATATCTTGTGATATGTGAAGACCACGAAGCTTTCCCATGATGAGGTAATGTCGCAGCAATGTCAGCATGAACACAACCGGTATAAGATATAGATATTGGGTGACATAATTACCTTCATGGGGATGTAACTTCCTAGACCCATAATAGATCACTTACAAATAGTACATTCTCACACATTCCAAGCCTAGTCATGAATCATCACAGAAAACATCAAATATTACCCCTTCCTCTAGAAACCCTGGTACTAGGGCACTGACTAGTTTCCCCTTCAGATAACTGTTGTCATCATAGCACTGGTCACTCCATACAAAAGTCTAGTATCTCTTGTTCAAGTCTATAAAGGGTTATGAATCTCGAGAGACGTTGGGAACAAACCTCTGGTAATAACCTTCTAGATACAGGATACTACAATCCTATGTCCCATTTTTTGGGTGTTGCTTAAGAAATAACAGTTTCGATCGTCTACAGGTCCACTAATATTCCCTACTCGGACGACACATGTCCAAGGAAGTGCACCTCTCGTGTCTAGAACATTATTTTGAACAACTTCATGTAGAAATGGTGCTTTCGGAGGACCACGAAAAACATTCTAAGATGGTCGGTGTGATCCAAATATGATATTGAGTTGTTGAGGATGTTGTAAATAAACATGACTACGAACTGGTCCAGATATTCCAGAAATATAGGGTTCATAAACCCCATGAACATGGCTGGTGTGTTTGTAATGTTGAATGGCATGACACCAAACCCATGTTCCTATATCTGCAACTGAAATCATTATTCGAGATGTCACCATCTGTCACCCTCAACTGGTGATATCCCAACCATAGATCGATCATAGAGAACCATCCTGCTCCTTTCAACAGGTCAAAAAGGTCTTTGATCCTCGCTAGGCAGAAATGGTTCTTGACTATCACCGAATTCATCTTTCAGTAGTGTATATAGGGCCTGAGAACACCATATCCCATATTTGCGAACAATATTGGAGCACCACATGGTGAAACTGTCAGTAGGATAAAGCCCTTCTTCATTAGGTCATCAACATGGGCTCGCCACACCCGCAACTCAAGAAGATGCCTTCCAATAGGGATCCATTGAAAATGGATGGGAACTGGGTTGCATGTTTATCTCGAACTCAACATCACATCGAGGGGGTAGAGTCATCACCTCTCCAGCGAAGATTTCTAGGATCTCATTGTCGATCCCCGAGATGTCCAAAATCTATGTATCATCCATCTCCACTTACAGTTCAGCTAACAGGGAAATAAGGGGTTCCACTCATATGTTTCCCTCCTAGAAACCTCACTCGAAAACGAATGTTACACAATATCCATCCATATGTGAAGAAATGAACCTTCACTGGATGTAGTCGATAAATACATAGATGATAGCATGTAAATTCCTTAAATTAAATCATATGGCTGCATCTGTAGAAAAATAAGGTCCCACCTGGACAAATGTCTCCCCAACAACAGTCTACACACCTAGAAAACCTAATCACGCTGGTTATACCTCAAACTAGCATACTTGATACATGGGGAACAGGAAGTATCTATGCACCTAAACAAATATCCATGGGTAGATTTGGTGCAACAACAAAGTCTGAAGCTCTTGAATCAAACATGGAACTTACAAGATTACTAAATAAGATGATCAGACCTCGAATGACCTCTGGATCTGTTGGAACAATTGGCATTGAGGTGTGAAACTGCACATGCTGAAGTCCTCTTCACCTCGACTATCAACAGCCTTTCTTACCATTACCTAGTCGGTGTCCCGGAGGAGTGCCCCGAGGTCGGCCACCACCTGCAACGTCTGCTATCAGAGGAGTAGGAGCTCACTATCCCTGGTGCGGCTCCTAAAAAGGCATGGCTCGAATATATTGTGACTGAGTTGGGTGTTGAACCTAACAACCTCCATTGTATTTCTCTTGATCTTGACACTGATTCCGATGGTCCCCACCACTTCCATAGATAAAAAAACTTTGTCCCTAGAACTGTTGGAAAATGCAAGTACTATGAGATTTAAACTAGAACTACTTGGGCATGCCCCACATAAACTGAATCCTGGAAGGCCCTAATTCTAGAGACCTCTAGGTAACAGACTTCCCTATTGACAAGATCAACTGGCCACCCTCTCTTGGCACACCTACCAATGTGTGCATCCTATCCACCTCTTTATCCTTCTACTAAAAATCCAAGTACATCAGTAGAGTGAAGGGAGTAACCACTATATTATAGGGAAGGTCGGAGTGCCTCCTCTAAATATCTCACTCGAGACTCCTAATCCAGAAAGAGGTCTAGAGAAAAATGATGGTGATCCTTGAACTTTATCCTCAATTCCCTCACTGACATACTCCCCTACTGAAGGGAGAGTAGATCTTTCCACTTCTCAGCCTTCATTATGGAAGACATGAATTCTGCTCGGAACACCCTCTTGAAGTCAGTCCACAAAACCTCAACCTCCCTCTTCTCCCTGAGATATAGTGTCCACCATTGACGCACCTCTCTCCACATCTGGCTTATAGACAGTGGAACCCATTACATTATCATATCTCATATCAAGCTTAAATCTATCACTATCTCCTAGAGCCAACCATCTATCTCCATGTCTAAGATTCTTACCTCGTACATCCTGTGAGTCTACCGCTTAAAGGCATGAAATATTTTCTTCCATTAGTCTTCCTCCTCGTCTCAATCGACCCTTTGATAATAATCCAATTCAGCCTCATGGGCCTCGATCAAACGCACTAATCTTAGTCGTCATCTGGGTTCCATAGCTGCAATGTAAAAAAGGAAATGCCTAATCCTGAGTAGTGTAGAAGATCTCTTTTGAATTTTTCTGACATTTGTTATTAATTATATTCTCCCAAACTCCCAGAACACACATGAACAGAAGTCATTATGATTCATGTACCTTTACTAGGTCCTCTAACCTACAATCAGTGTAGCCTCACTTGGTCATTCGGTAGGTCCAGAGTCGTTGCATCAAATCACAAGGAACCCTAAAATCATGTGTACTAACTAGTCTTCCCTTGCCTCTTTCACGAACCTTGATTGCCTAAAACTATTTCCTTACTATCCCATGGAATCCTCACTATGACTAACTCCGAACTCAATCATATCATTCAACCAACCCCTCTGATACAATTCTATCACAACCCACCTTCACCAAGATGGTGGAAAGGACAAAATACTATCATACCCTTCCTTTTTAATGTTGAAGGAGAGATAATGACCCACCGAGTCCCACCTTCAATATGCCCCACAGTGGTGACTATCACCATGGGTATAAAATCACTTGTAATATGGAAATAATTTCCCTTTTTATAAAATAATATAGGGAAATAAGATGATAAATATCATAAAATGCCAAATACAAAAAAGTAAAATTGATTGAATCCCCCATTTACCCCATGCATATTAAAAATAATGTGCTACAAAATACACGATAAATCTGGTGAAATGTACCAAATGAAAGAAAAACCAAAACAACAACGGTCCCGACATCCGAGATTGTAAAGTCTGGAATGGTCCCCAATGAAATCCTACAAACCTGGAAGCATTTTTATATACTTAGTGTGATTATAAAGGTACAATCAGTAGGGAAATCCAAAAGCTCTAATTCACAAGTGGGGAGGCATTTTATTGCCTCCTGGGAAATAATGATAACCAATGAACCAGGAAAGAAAACTATCTACCCAGTATCACCAAGGCACAATTCCAAAATAACGCAAGTCAGTTATAGTAATAGTAATAACACATCATTGTTTGGATATCCCGCACTGCTTTCCCACTGGTTATTTAAGACATAAGACATGCCAGACCTCCCCCATAAGATCCACTAATGTTCCAATTCTTCCCCAAAAACATCCTTATGTGCTATCACAACCACGCATCCCATCCACATACACTAGGGCCACCAGAACCACACATATCCCCACCTGAAGACACCTAGTCCACCGCAACCACACACATCCCCTCTTATAGACACATGTGCCACAATAACCATTGTCATGCCTAAAGGGTCGTCAGTTAGAACAACCACTATCATGCCTGATGACACCTGATCCTCACCACAAAGACACATGGGAAACATTCATGCTTTTACACACCGGGGCCAACCACCATAACAGAGCCTTCCCAAATATTATTTTGCTATAATGAATCATAGGTAGTCACATTATACCCTAAGGGTCCTGGGATACATGGATGAGGGAAAAAATGAGCTAATAACCAGTCAATTATAATAATGTTTCGAATAAAAACCCTCCCCCATGAAATGTGGGTGTTCAACATTAAGTTCTCAAATTTTGTGCGGTGAGAATAAGAATCAAAAGAATTAAATTTATACGTATAGTTGAACAAGAACTCATACCAACCTATGGGTTCCGAAACTAGACCATACAGAAACACCATTGTTACTTTTCATACATGAAAAACTACACAATAGCCACAACCAGAGCACCACCCATTTTGGGAGAACATTTCTCGATTGAACCCCTTCTTGTTATCATGTTAAAGTGATTTTGATAGAAATAATTATCCACTACTGAGAATCTAACAGGAACATAAACAATTCAAAACAAATCTAAACTAAATAAGAACGAAACCAAACAAAAATTAAAGCATTCACACCTGGTTCTCCTATAATGTAACAAAAAAAGTGATATGTGAGATCCCTCGACATACAAGAACAAAACGAATCCCCACCATACAGACCGACACAACCTTAGATCCAGAAACCAATAACTAAACAACAGGTGAACCCATCCCCATTCAAGTCACCCCACATGCATAAAAAAGTATGATTGTTCTTATTAAAAAAACAGTGAAAGAGAGTATTTAGATTTATCAACACCTTTTATCAAGTTCATTCTTTATATTTGGATTTACGGGGTGATCACACTTGGATTCTAATTCATTGGGAACCTATTTAATCAATCATGTTTATGTGATTAACCAGTTTCCATGTTACAGCCATTCAAACACTATATTAACAAGAAAACATAGGATCATTAGGGTGCTATAAAGGGCCACCAATGAACATTATTTTTAGTAAAAATAATACCATAGAGTTCAATAAATGTAAATGAAGATAAAATAGAAGATCATTATCCTCATAAAACACATCCATTCATTCATTAAAATCCATTTATTATTTTTGTTAAGGGTTGGTTTCATCCACACCCTGAGGAAAAATTATCATACCCACCCCATATGACACATAGAATAAATAGTTGAAGAAAAAACATACTTGGATGATCAATATCGATGTTTTCTCCTCCCCCCAAAAACAAGGTTTGTGAAACTTATAGAGGAATAACTCCATGTTCTCCAAGGCTAAGAAAGAAGGGCTCCAGCACGGTGTGTGATTCATCTCCAAAAGAGGGAATCAAAGTGCATCATGGTAAAAAATTGAATCAAGGAAGATGATTTAGAATATTCGTGTGATAAAAGGCATGCTCCATGATTTATGAGATATGAAACCTCAAACCGCATAAAAAGATAGATCGTGGTTTGACCATGCGGTTGGGTGGTTACACATGATGGAATTAATTGTTATTTAATAATTATCCTTAGATATGCTAGAGATAATTGATTTTAGTTGATAGATATCCCCTAAACATAGAAAACCATGTAACACATGAAAAGTTTAAAGGAATGGGGAATAGTGTGACACTGATGAAGAAGCCACATGTTTTACTAACTGAAGGGTCACCCAGCACTTGGGGGTTTAAGATAACTTTTACTTGATTTAAATGGCATCATAAAGAGTATTAAAACAATCTTACATAAAAATATACATTGAATTGTGGAACTAGAAAAAATCAGAACCAGGAAAAAAATGGAAAGGGTGGGATACCTTTTTGTGAGACACTTTAACGGTGCTGCCGTAACAGTTCTATAGTAATGGTGCCACCATAACTATGTCACCGGTTTGGTGGTACTCCATAAGAGGTGCCACAATTTCGGTTTGCGACCATGATGTTGTGACTGTTACAGTTCCTCCATCATTGTGATGTCGTCACAATACCACCATCACAACGCCACCTTCACGGCATCACTGTCACGGTGCTACCATCACAGCGCCACCATCACAACTCCACCGTCACGGCTCCACCTTCACGGTGCCACTCTCAAAACGCCACCTTCATGGTTCCACCATCATGGTGCCTTTGTCACAATGCCATCATCATATTACTATCATGATTGGTGGCACTAACTCGGTGGAACCATTTGGTGGAACCTTGTTTTTGGAAAGTTAATTAATGAGTCACTTGTGGTCCCCACGATACCTCAAACACCATAAATTTGGAAACGTAATGGACCAAGAGGGTCCATTCCATTACAATATATCATATATTAATATTAGCTATAAAGGTATAATTATATTATCATTTTTTATATTCAATAACGAGTTAGAAGAATAATTAAAATGAAAATATATATTTAAAAACTTACATCTTATTCATACAAAAACTTTTTAATTAACTTTAAAAATTTCAATATTGGATTTATGGTAAAAAAATGGCTCTATGGTGTTGGTAATGAAGTAATGAATGTATATGGGAAGATAATTTTCATATAAATAATTTTTAAAGGGTCAATAAAGGAGGAGAGTGATTGTCCTTTTATTAGAGTGAGAGAGGAATCACATTGAATTTTTGAAATGATAAATTGATACTCATTTTCTATCAAGAAAATAGAATATAAAATTGGTCACTAGAAAACAATATTGTTGATATGGTATATAAGGTTATAAAATTGTTATTTTACAAATTTTCTGTCACTTTTCACACTTATATTATATAATTAACTCCCAATAAACCCACTTTTTCCTAAATTGTGATAATTAATTTATACTATTTTCAATATTACTAATCGTAATACAATAATTTGAACATATTATATAATATAATTTATAATAATTAAAATTTGGGAATAAAATATTCAAAATTAAATAAATAGTTTTGGAGTAATTCAATTTAATTTTTAACCAGAGATGTGATGAATGCTCTTTCTTCCAAATAAAATTATTTTAAATGTATAATGTTTAAATATCAACATTTAATATGAAACTGATCCCAATGACATAAATTAGATAAATATTAATATTATAGAAATATTATTATATTAAATGTATTTTTAAATATATTGTATATTTTTATATAATTTTAATGATAATTTTATTTTAGTAAAATTTAAATTTATCAGTATTCATTGAAAATGATACTTTTCAGAAAAATCCAAAAAATTAAACAAAATATTATTTTGGTATGGTTATTTTATTATTGACGTTATATTAATAAAATACATTTTCCAAAATTTTAAATAATTATTTTTATCAGATGCACGTAACAGGAAATGAAATGTTTTTTTAAAAGATAACATTTTTCTTCAAATACTTCTTTTTAATTCCAATGGATCTTATTTTACAAATAATAAATATATAATCATTTAATTTATTTTATAATTTTTAAACAATTCAAATTTCATAAACTAGTTATTAAATTTGTACCTACCATCATAATGGTTGTTTTATAATGTCCATGTTTAAATAATAATAAATTATTTGAGTTTCATTTTTTATTCAGACCATGATTTTCTTAAATTAAAAGTGGTCAAAGAGATTTATTTTAATTAAAATATATGATGCAAATTATAGGTTTGTTAAATTATATTATTATTCTTTATTTTTCATGTCATATAAGATATTGAATATAATGTTTCTATTTTAACCTCATGTGGTGTCATATTTATCCTTGACATATTGTCTTACCATGAGTCAATATAATAATTCTACAATATCCACCATCATTTTATCCCACATGATGATTTTTATTTTGTATATTTATCATTTATTTAATGATAATTAAATAATAATGAGATATGTGCATCCATTAGAAGTTCCCATTTCAGTTCTAGTTTTTATGAGACACATATATGAGTTCTAAACAAATTTTTTTTAGCATTGATAAATTATAGAATATTCTCCACCATTTAATCTATCACCACACCATCAATTTATAAATTGAATATTCTTTCCATGATTGTATGGTTGGCCATTAATTTGGGAGATTTTGTATACTATTCCTTTCATGATTCACATGTTCATCATTTTCATGGAAAGTAAGACTGTCTCTCTTTCAATCCACATAATTGATAGGGTTAAACGATCTGTTATACATAGGTAATCCACCACTTTTATAACCATACCCGGATTGTAAGGGATTTAACAATCATAATCCATTATTAGTAGTAACAGCTTTTGTCGATATATATTGATCTCATTTATGATGAATACAAACATTTAGATATTATTATATTTATATATCTCCCACATCTCAACATAGAAATAATTTTTCAAACCCATACATCTATATATCACAATATCATATAATTGATCAGGTTCTATATTGTGTTTATCATTGATATTTTATTAGGTGACAGGATATGATAACATTATGTAACCTTTCATGAGTAGAGATCTTAATAAATCTTTGGATAAATCACTATTAATCATGAATTCTTCTATATTGGTGGGTAATGTGATCACATATTAATTTATAATCATTATATATAATTATTTAATATTATCCTCACATTTTTCAATTAGGAAAATTATTACTCTCTTATGATTATCATGGTTTTTTGAATTTACAATAATGAAAATTTTCCCACAAATTGCTGATAGTACATAGATAACATCGGAAAATTGTAATCACTATCACATATGTTGATCTAGGACATCCTTCAGTTTACATTATTTTCAAATGATACAAATATATTCCTTTTTTTTATAAAAGTCCCTAATATTTCATCATGGTCCATCAAAAATCCATTTTTTTACATTTCATATACAATTTTATTTTGTAAGGTCATATATATAACATCTAAATGATTTTAATTTAACTCTTTTCATTATGGAAGATAAGAATTTCATTTATAAGGACTACCAAAAATTTATCGATCTAATATGTAATGGATCAATTCATTTAGTCTATAAATATTGCTGGATAATTATTGAGATTAAATTGAACTTATATAATAACAATGTGGCCATAAATGTTATGAAAAGATGTCATAGGGATATCATCCTCATTCAATATTAATAGATATTATCCATAATAAATATCCACATTATAGAAGTACTCAGATACACACAACTGATCAAAAAATTCATCAATAATTGTAATATGATAATTTTTCCTTATAAAGATTTATTCGACTCTTTGATTATCTTTTCAGACTTGCAATATCCTAACCTTCTTCATGGTGAAGGGGATCGACTAACTATAATGTGAATATCAAAGGTATAAAAACCATCTATCTTGATTCTACTTTATTTTATATTTCATATCTTCAGGGTTAGAAGGGAAGATTCTATATTGAGTCTTTGATATTAGTAAATCATAGTATATATTTATTACCAAGAAATAATTATCTCATCTTGGGTGAGGATAAAAAAATTCTTCATGAAAAAAAGTATTGTATTCCATTAGGATGTTAATATCATCATGGATGAAATTTTCCACTATCCAATTCATTATACAAAGATTATAAAACATATAATTTAATAATATCCATTCAAGGGATCACGATTCAAAAATTGATTCATCCTACCCCTTTCACATTAATAAAATCAGGAGATAATTTCTGATATGAATGGTGATTATATTCATTAAAAATTATTTACTAGATTTATATAGGGAAATCCTATATTGAGCCATATTTTGATTTAATTTGACTAAAGGGGGCATCAAAAGGTTCAATGGTATATTTATCACCAAAATATGTATAGTGGTGATGGTATATACTTTGGATGATTTTTTTCCCAATACTCAATATCATATATATCTCTTATTCTATGTGGTGCGAAGGTGTTTTATCAGTTATATTAAAATTATGTGATATGAATGAATGTGTAGTTCATAGAAACATGGGGAATTTAATGATCAGGAAAAAATTATAAGCATTAAATTAACTATTGCATTCATGTTATAATCATTTACATTGACCAATATGATAACCATGAATATATTTTTATAACAATTAAGCTCAATAATGAAAACATTGAACAATAATGGGATAACTAAAATATAAAAAATTCCATATCCTATTAATTTATAGTATTGAATCAAGATTATAAAATTTAAATTTCGTAAAATTATAATTCATAATAAATTATTCCATTTATAATGATTAAAAAAAATCTTCTGAATTTACCGAATCATATCCCCCTAGATCATCAAAACAGGTTTGAAGTATGGCCTATATGTCTTCCCAAAGTGATGATGTATTTAATACCAATTACACCCTTTTCTAGTTTATTTCCCATAGGTATGACTTTTCTATATCTAAATCAACTTTTAGTATTATGATAAGTATTAATTTTCTTAGGAACCACACAATCAATACATTAACAAAATTTAGTGGTGTTTTCCAATTATTTGACTTTCCCTAAGGATTTTTCTATGGTTTTATAATACTAATACAAATAAATTACTATAAATTAATCTTATAGCATCTATTAAAAATCTAATATTCTATACACAATATTTTATGAATTATTACAGAAGGAGACACTTAATAAAATCGATGAAAATCAGGAGGGATTGTGTCTTTTATAAATTAGGAATAATGAATAATAAAATTAGTTAAGAATATAATAAAATTATTGAAGACATAATATAATTCATAGAAAATACATTTAAATTATAATATATAATGTGATATAGTATAGATTTACATATGAATTTGGTGGGATAAGAATTATAGTTATAGAATAATTAATGAAGTGATGAATAATGTAAAAAATTATGATTCAATTAGTTTATCATGACGATATAAACATTGTGGAAATCATAAAAATGGGAATTGAATAACTAGAACTGATCATAACATCAGGGAATTGTATGAATGTTGAAAAAAAATAAAATATTAATCATTAGAATAAGTCAGGTATAACCACCATAGAATTATAAAATTTTTCAATTAGAATAACCTCTTAGGAACTATGCATGTTTCACATTAGAAAAATAAATTTATCCAATGAATTGGAGGTCTATAAAATTTCTAGCCCACCATTCTCACTCATTAATTTTACATTAATTTATGTGCCACATTAATCAACCAATAATAGAATTTATTTGAACATTATTAATCTCATGATAGTGGAGTGAGGGTAACATTAATGGAAGTCCTCAATTAATGAATGACGATTATTTCGAACATAATAGTTTTGAATAGAATGTCAGAATATAATTTCAAAGCATAAAATGTGTACATAATAAGTCAATGAATTGTTTTATGAGAGATAATGGTGGTGTCTCAAGACAATAAAATCATAAGGATAGTTTATAGATGTGTAAAACACCAAAAACATTGAAAAATGATAAAAAAAAATTTTAATTAATAGAATGTACTAGAATAATGAGGAGGAGGATATAATCTCATACACTGATAGGGTGATTCTAAAATAATAAGGGGATCTTCATAAGACACTGGTGAAACCATAAGGGGGTGAAGAGAGGGATATGGGATGGAACTTCATGATCAATTAGTTTTGAGTGAATATGAGTGACATGATGGGTGGGTATTTATAGTTATAGTATTTCAACATTATAATTTCCTATATAAATATTACACCATAGTATATTTATTTTCAATACATAACATTACGATCCCTAAATGAATAATAGTTTTTTAGTTTTATTGGACACATCTTATTTATGTACATTTATTACAAACCATAAATTTTTTTATTTTCAATTTTTATGATTCTTGAAATTACTCTCATAATACATTTTATCATGACCAAGAGAATGAAAACATATGAAAGGGTGGGCTTAGATTCTCACTAAAGGTAAAAAATTTAGATATCAATAAATGACCACAAAAAATAATAAGATAACAATAAGAATATGAGATCATGAAAATAAAATAAATAGTTCATAAAGACTATTTTATTGAATATAAACAAGAGTCATGATGAAAAATTTTATTCTTTTTTCAATAAAAAAATCAAGAAAGAATGAAATCATAAAAAATGAACCATGAACCATTACTCTAAATTATAATCATATTAATATTTCATAAATGTGTGGCACCATCATAGTCATTAAATCCAATTCATACGTCAATGTAAATGATAAAAACCGTCAAATCACAGTGGTAATGGCATCCAAACAAGTTTGAGATATCATGAAAAACATGTAGAAACACATGTTTCACATAGTGGATCAATCACATAGAATTTATTTCAATAGTGGATCGAGAACATAAACTATTTTAAAAAAATTATCTAAAGGGATACAAAAAATTAACCATCCATTTATGTCTATATTAGTATGTCCACACTAAAAAATAATGAAAACCGAATATACTTGTGACATAACATTACAAAACATTAATCATATAATCATAATATAACTCATAGAAATAATATAGGTTTCAAAAACATTTAATCATTTTATCAAAAAATAACACATTGAAAATAAATGAGAATCATTAAATTATCATGATCATAATCATAACCATATAAAAACAATAATTATGATTTAAATATTGGATCATAGAACACGAAAATGATAATTAACATAAGATAATTTTATTATAGAGAATTATTTTGTAAAAAATCACCAGAATATTTATTGACGAATATACATTTCATATTTTCATGTATATTATTTAAAATATAAAATAATAAAATTATTTTTTAAAAATTATTATTTAAATTTAACAACAAAATCATGTGAATGGATTTTCAAATCAAATATCTATTTTGGAGGTCGTTAATTTTGTCCATGATCTGTGTGGTCATACAAATATTCCATTAACATTGTTAGTATTAATTCTATAGTTACTCCTAAAGAAATTCTACAGAAGATTTATTTTATTAAATTTTGAAAAATTAAATACTTATTAATAATGATATTACACTTTAATATGATACTATTAAAAAATCAAAAAAAGCATTGTAATTATGGACATGGAAGATCATGATTTCCAACAGTATACTAAAGCAATATCAGTTTTCCATAAAATCATTGTTTTGGACACATGATTTATAATGTGGAGAAAAATTTAATGAAGAAATATATTATTTATATATTACAATAGGAGAAGGAAAAAAATGTTATTTATTAAATATGGATCAAATTTTTCCTCAAAGGATATTTATGCATAAAGAACCTAGAATACAATGGGACTGAGATATAAATATCTTCCCTCAAGTCAAGCATTTCATCATTCACATTAAACCCTTATTTATAATAAATATGGATTTATTATAAATATATTATATAATCATTATTATGTATATATAATACAAAATATTATTTAATTATATCCTTTTATGACCTAGTTATTACAAATTTTCTATAAAATTAATATTATAGGTGATAACTGATTTGTTTCCCATGCATGTTAATGTTTGACTTTCCTGAATTTTTTAAATTGGTCAAGATTCTATCCTTTATGTAATATTAATCAATATATATATATAATATATTAATTATTTATATATATATATATTCATCCATAGAATCTAGAGATAGAAAAATTAATTATACATTTTATAGAGACGGTAGGTCGTACGTGGAGAAAACACTACTTCACTTTTCGATGGATAGAAAAAATAAAGTTTGGTATTAATTTATAATTTCTTAATGATTTTAATATCTAATATATAAATTAAGAATATTCTTATTACCATCCATTTAAATTCGAAGTGAAAATAAAATCAATTCACTTTGTGGAGGTGTTAGTCTACAGGAATGCAATAGTGATGTTAATGTTTTCAATCAGATAAGAATGTAAGAATTTAGAAATGATATTATAATTAAATAATAATAATTATATATTAAATATAAAATCAATTAATTAAAACCATCATAATTTTCATACATGATTTATGGAGATGAAAAAATTACAGGGGATTCCCTATTGAGGTTGTAGTCCAAGCACACACACACATGATAAATTTACCATCCATTTTATAGAACGAAGTCTATATATTAGTGCATCCTTATACAAAGTAACATTTTATTATATTGATGATACTATTTTTTTTAATTCCATCTATTATGATATGGTAGAATAAGAATAAAATTGTAAAATATTGAGTAATATGATTACTTCTTCATTAGTTGGCCTTCTATTGATTATTACTTAATGGGCCATATAATGTTCAATTTAAAGGACTAGAACCTCATATTCATGGACAAAGAATTCTAGAGGATAACTGTGGAGGGTTTGGTTAAGATTTATGAGTCAATGGGAGTGAGTAAAGGTGGACATGGGGTACCTTTTTTATGATAGTAGAGGGGAACTTTTGGAATTATATATTGAATAAAATTAATATAAATAAAAAAAATTAATGATTATCGAAATTAATTTATTTAGAGTAGATTTATAGTTTTATTATCAATCATATAATATAATTAAATTAATACAATTTTTTTATTATGTTATCAACCTTATCAATTCTTTTTACACACATTTCCCCTTTTAAAAATTATAAAATATCAAGGATCGTGACACTTTAAGGTCATGAATTTTCTATATAAAAATATTGGTGACACATAAATGTGCAATGGATGATAATTTAAACCATATAGTATTCAAATATATGAATATAAGTTTCAATGAATTTTAATCCATTTAATAAAATATTCATTATTAGACTATATTTTTATTGTCATTTTTTAAAATTTTCATTTACAATGAAATTATATTCATCAAGATAGTTATGTAATTATAATATTTAAATTTCACACATAAATAATATATTATATTTATAAAAAAAATCATGGAAACAAATAATTTACATATAATTTATTAAATATAACATTATTAAAATAATTTTTTTAGTTTATATTAATTTAATATATACAATGTTGGTGTTACGTATGAAATTATTTTATGTAATTAGTAAATAAATATTTTATAAAAATTAATAATATATTTATAAGATTAAATATCTCAATTCCATTATTATGTAAAAACATTATAGATATTAAGTTAATGAGTGTAATATTATGAATTTATTATTTGACTAAATTAATTTATAGTTCATAATCAATGAAATATGTTATGTAGTGAATATATATTTGAAACATGGATTTACATGGACAAACTCTATTATTCCAATTAAAAAATGAATTTGTTATAGAAATTCTGATTCCTAATACCACAATGTTGACATTGTTTTACCCATTTTAACATTCCCATGTTCATAAATATTTTCCAAGGTTACCAATCATAAGAACCGTAAATAATAGGGGATTATTTTCTAAATTATATCCCACTGGATTCAAATATTGAAGAAATTTATAATTATTAACAACACATAAGTGGAAAATAATATCTTAAAACTAAACATTCATGACATAATGAAATGTAGTTTTCTAAAAAAACTATTTTCAAAATTATAAAAAATATTTATAAAAATAAAATTGAAAATTATTTCCAATTGCCATATTTGAAAAATATAAATGCAAAAATTCTATTTTTTATAATATTTAAAAAAATGAATCTCTTTTTAATTCTTGAAATGAAAACAATGTTTCTAATAAAAATTTATCTTTTAAAACACTCTTAACAAAATAAATCTTTTTGGAGAATTATCAGAAATTAAAAATATGCTAGTTAGTACATGGTTATTTTAAAAATTTTGTTCCTTTTAGAAAATGAAATTATCTAAATTATGTAGAAATTAATTGATTCTTATTTCACAAAAATAAAAAAACCAATTATTGAGGGAAACATTCAATTAATAATTAAAATTAAATTACTAAAAATATATTTGTGTTATATTAAACTAGTATACATGATATTTTTATAAAAATTGAATTTATTCCTATTAATTATTTCAATTTAATAGTTTGTTTAGATAAATATTATTTATTATGGTTTATTTAGACATAAGAATGACTGTATCTCAAGATATAAAATAAATTAGTATATTATAAAATCTCAAGGAGTTAAATTCTACTCCATTATAATAATTTCACCACAAAAATTCAATATTCTTTATAAAAATAAATTTACAAATTTCTACCTCATCATATACATGGTTTCACACATATATTCCTATAATTTATGTTTTCACGAGTAATCTTTGACAAGGTTGTTGATAGTGTTTTGTCGAACATTCTCTCTATGATACATTATGTATAATTATTTTCCCACAAAATATAGATATTGGTCTAGTAGTATGAAATTTGAATTCAGTACATGTAAGAAATCAGGTTTTCACGTCCTTAAGAGTGATATATGGGAAAAATGATAACATAAGAGAGGTTAGGTGGAATATAAAAATGATAATATATTATCTAGATGTGATCAATGTAATCAAAAGGACTGATATGTATGGGCCTCATCTTTTACATCATTCCAAATATCATAACCCTTCTACTTGTAGAAATTCATAGAAATATATTTTAACCAATATTGAACAAAAAATATCAACAATTATTGACATTATGAATTTTCTATTTTCTCTGATCTCTCCTTATATAAAATTAAATGGAAATAAACTTTTCTTCTAAATCCTCACATATCTTAGGATATAATATATTCATAGTGAAAATTAATTCGGGGAATATAGAGTTATACATATTATAAATTAAAGGAATTCATAATGAGACATCTGAATACATGCGTGATACTTATTGTTTTTTATAAGCCTGAATAGTGGAATAAGTTGACCCCAACCACCATTAAAATTATAATATAAATATATCAGCATATCCTCCAAGATCTTAGTGGTTCTCTATGACTACCTATCTATTTAGGGATGATATGTAGTACTAGAATAAAAAATTGATTCTAAATCATTTAAAATACACCATATAAAAATCAATTTAAAACCTAAATACCTATTATATATAGTTTAGTGTGGTTTGTTGTGAAATATTACTAGTATTATTATTGTATAACCTATAAATATGATCAATAATGAAATTAATTTTGATTAAAATGAGGTGTAATGCCCACCAAAAGTGATCAACGATAGATAAATAATAATTTTTCTTTTAGATATATTGTCAATTATGATGATGAAATCCATTATATGGTTTTCCAATATCCATTCAGTTAGGAGAAATGGCTGTCACATCCTCTTATATGTCTACCTCAAATCCTTAACTTACAGACTTATCATGCATTGAGATATAGACTTCGTAATATCCCTTTTATTATTTGCCCCGAATAAATACCATTTTTGATATATATATACTTCTCAGAACATCCATGATGAATATATAATTTTTAACAGTGAAAATATTCTAACAACTCATTTTTCAAGACTGGTATTTATGGAACAAATAGATGGTTTAGAAGAAGTATCATTCCATTAAAATAAATGATTAACATAGAAAAATTATTTTCCTTCATTGGATCAATAAAACATCATTACAAACCTCTATAATCCTAAAATTGATTTATAGTTGAACATTCATCAATGAAAGATATGATATATTCCATTTCAAAAGTATTTTCTATTCAATATTCTATATATCCATATGTATTAGAACTCTTTCAATACTCATCATAGAAAAAATTACATCGTTCATCTGACTGAATACATCTTCCATCTTATTCATCTTTTGAGGGTGTTAAGGTATTGATTAGTCATAATAATTAATTCACTACATTTATCATATATATCACCAAATTATATATTTTTTATTCATTTTATACTTTTAAAATATATAATATATTTTTATTTCTCACATTTCACCACATAAAAAATGATTCCATGTCATCAATGAAAAAATTATTGATTCTTACTATATATCAAGACATGGGTAATTTTTATGTTTTATTTTATATTTATATAAGGGATATGTCATCACCATATATTTTTTTCATGATTATACATCCTATTCCCATCCACGATTCATCGTTGCATATCAATATCCCTTCTCTACTATAGGGTTTGATTATTCTAGGTGCACTAACCAACTCTCTAGTCAGTAACATGATGTTCTCTTAAAAATCATTTATCTAAATTTATTTAAACCCCTTCTCAGTCAACAAGGTCATTAGATTATATATTCAATATAAATTTACCCAAAAAAATTAGTAATATCATAAAAATACATGTAAACATTAATCTCAATTACTAGGGTCATTCATGAGAATTTTCAATATATTTCATCTTGGAAGGGTCAACTAATATAGCATAACATGTTTTTATATGACCAGTGAATAAGAAGTTATGAATAAAAAATAAAATTGGGTATATTTTCCATATAACTAATCATTCCCTCGGGCCATTAGAAAAATTCTCAAATGAACTTATTAAACATCTATACACATTGAACGTGTTTTAATATCGTATATAAATAATACCACAATCAGATCGATAAAATCTATTATGACATTATTCATTTAATCCAGACAGATAGTATGGAAATCAAGATGTTCATATAGAATAACTATAAATTCATATTGTTCATAACATATATATATTGTTACCTAATGTATATCCTCCCTCTGTACACATAATTTATGATCTATAGAATTACAGTTAATATTGGAAATGAATTTACCTATTTACTATTGATCAAATAAGTACTCAATAAGATATAGAGGTATATTTTTCTTATTTGTGATATTTGTTTCCCAATAATAGATGAAAAGATGCATTGAACCATTCTTCAACATAATTAATGGAATTGGTACACCCCATATGGATAGACTAGGTTGTACGAAACCCATATCAAGATTCTTATGGGGGTATTCTTCAATTCAGGAATGAAATTTGGGGAAATTCTATAAGGAGTCTTTCAAATAAATATAAAAACATGTATAAGTTATATTGAAAACTAAACATAAGTATTTTTAGGTATACTAATAAAATCTTCTAGATACACATAAAAATCCTTGTTTAATAGGAATATCTGTATTAACATTTTTCCCGACCATTTGAGATAAACAACCTACATGGATTTCAACAAAAATACAAAAAGATGAATTCATTTCAATAATAATTTCATATTAATCACTACACAGATAAATTATTATAGGTTCATTAAAAATATGAATTATAATCTGCTAAACATGAAAATTTATATGGGATCTATATAATGAAATCAAATCCATATATAGCATCATTTAAAAATTGATAACAGGGATAAGAAAGCGTTCTATAAGAAAACAATTCACATAAAAATTCATTATGGTGGAAATATTGAATTAGAATGTGACAATTATACCATTAGTGGTTTTCTCAACTAGCACCACAACTAATGATTGACAATATAAAAACATTTCCTTGAGACACATCCAAATATACAAAAATTTATAAAAATATGATCAAATAGTGTATATTATTATTATAGAATACCATTTACCACATAAATTTCATCATTATATCATAAATCCTTGAAAAACCCAAAATGTTTTACCTGACCATTAAAATAACTAATTATATTGATCAATCACATAACCATGAATAAAAATTCCTTGAATATATAAATCAGGAAACCTATTTTTTCTATCTAGTTTATCCTTGGATTAGCATAGGTTATACATTATCAATAACAAAAAAAATTGATAATATCATTTAATTAGACATATCCAGAGGGTTTTCGCTATTTTTTAGGATCCAAATATCTAAAGATTAACATACCCATTATATAATATGAAACATTATGAACTAATTAATTATTATATAAAAATTACAACATAATAGAGAAATAATTAATAAATAATACTAAAATTAATGAAAAAATAGTAATGGTTTAGTGTCATTTACAGAATGTATAAAAAATTATTATTTAAGTAAATTATTTAACATCAATCATTATTTTTATCTCACTATGTCCCCTTCATATTTTACACAACATAAATATATTCCTTATAAAATGGAAATAATTATCCTTATAAAGGATGATCATAGGTGCTTACTAAGGGTAGAAATTAGAGATATCAATTGACTATCATAAGAAAAAATAAGATAAAATTATGGATTTCAGATCAAAAAAATTAAATAAAAAAGATGATGCACACCCTATCATTTATAATAGATATTATTTTTGAATAAAACCTAATCATTTCAAATGTAATTAATCCTAAGAGTTATTCTTCTTCATAAATAAAGCCTAAAAGAAAAAATATAATTCCTATTAATATAAATATTCCATATAGTATAGAAAAATTATTGATAGTAGATCCATTTAATATGTTTGGGTTAAAATTTATAACTATCTAATCATAATTTAAAAGGAATCAATACCTATTTCCCATATCCTAATAGATCAAGAATAACTAAATGTTTCCTAAATAATATCATGCACATCAACATGTTTCCCATAGTGGATCGTGGCCATTGATGTGATTCACATAACCATCTCAAGAGTACCTAAAGAATTGTATATATAAATTATTATACTCCCATCCAACACATAATGATATATATATATATATATATATGTTAACCACATGATCATTAAACATTCAATATATCAGCATAACAGAATCTGTAGAAAGAAAATGACTTTCACATACATTTGATTATTACATTATATAATAACCGCTAAAAATAAAAGTGTTTTGTAAAAATATCATTATCACAAAAATCATGAAAAATAATAAAGATGGTAAATTTTAATAATTACCTCCATTAAATTATAATTATCTTCTCATTATGTTTATATTTATTAAAAATATATAAATATATAATTAGAATACTTTTTAAGGAATATACAATTTAAAATTTGAAATAACATTTATAAAACATTGAAATTTCCAAATTAACATGAAATATATTTTCATTATAATTAACCATTTTTATTTTTAATTTTTTATTGAAATTATTGGATAGTCATGACGGTAGGAAATTATGTTCAAGGTATTTATTGAAATATAATTATTTTTATATTTTAAGTAAAAATTGAAAAGTAATTCATTTAGAAAGTGACATTATTATTCAATTAAAACCATTAATTAATAATTATGTAATGTGTAAAAATTAATTTTAATATTCATAGGATAATTAGAATGAAAATTGAAAAAGAAATTGATAACATTGACATGGAAGAAAGATATTTTCAACTGAATAAAAAAACCTAGTAGGTTTTCTAGAAACAATTATTTTAGCATCATGTGTTCTAAAAGTGAGGGGAATGAAATAAAAAAATTATTTCTAAAAAAAATCTTATGGGAAAAAATTATTGGTTATATAATTTTCATATAATTTTTTAAATTGAAATTAAATAAAAAACCCATATAAATAGGTACTGAGATGGAAATATCTTACCACAAATATCAACATCCATCAAAAACATTAAAACATCCATTATAATAAATATATAATTAATATCAATGTATTATCAAATGATAATTATTTAAATCATGACATATATTATTTACTTATAACAGCTTGTCACCATTTAATTAATAATTTTCAATTAAAACAATTGTTATATGAGATAACTATTTTATTTTTCGTGTAGGTTTAACTCTGATAGTCCCAGTAATTATAATTTGATCATGGTTCAACACCTATATAATATTACCTTGAAATTAATATCATATATATTTATTATATATATACTGATTCTTAAAATATATATATGTAAATATATGTTTCACCATTCATGGTGAAGGAGCATCAGACGTACACAATAACATAAGTTTTAGTTTTTTGAAGATTAATTTTAAAATAGGTAAATAATAATTAACCATTATTGTATAATTATTATATAATATTTATAATATATATCCAAAAACATTATTGCAATTACTCTCCATGCGTATTGGAAAAGGAAAATCAATCACATTTTGTGACGGAGGTGGTAGTCCCAGTGTGTGCTCATGCAAAATATTCATTTTCTAGAATATGGGAAGGAAATTTGGTAGGTTAAATATTTTAATTATATAAAAATAATTATATCATAAATATCATATATTTAAATTTATACCATCATAATAACAATCCAACAACCATGGTTATGGAAAAATTAATTGAATCTCCACGTGGAGGTGGACATACACATGTACATATGAGTGATAATTTAACTTAAATTTTGATAGAATATAGGGTGGATGTATGTGTTTACATAATCATAATAGCATTTAACTATATTTATTAATTTTCTGTTAATATTTTATGGAGATAAAAATGGTTTATATGGGTTAAAAAATAAAATAAATTTAACGATGTTGGGTAAGATGATTACCTCTTATTTTATTGTCCTCTTTTAGATCATTTTATAAAGGCCATTGGATTGCTCATTCACGTATTTAAGTAGATCTATGTTAGTTATAGATAATTTTAGATCTTTTTTTATTTTTGTTTTGGAGGAACAATTAGTTTCTAGATTATTAGATAAGAGGATACCTTTTATAAGTAGGTATAGGGGAACTATATTAATTACATAAATTATCAAATTATTATAAATTATCATAAATTAATTTTATATTTTATGTGTCTTGAAATTGAAAAATTTTGAATTGATTTTGGGGATGATTCAATTTCTTCTTATTTAGTCAAATTTGGCCACGTCTTAGTGAGTTTTTGACCCTTATCCCATTGTTTGAACCTCTATTGCCCCTTTTGAAAATTAAAAATATATTAAGTTCTTCTACACATCATCGGTAAATAATGAAACTATAATAACTATTTAGTCCCACAAATGTAACATGACTAATAGTCTCAACCATAACTCATTCATTGTTCCCAATATAGGGTTTTTATGAATTTTAAATAATTAAATAAAACATTTTTTATTATAAAATATTGTTACTCTCAATTTCGATAATATTCATTTCATTGAAAATAAATAAATAAATATTGTTATGATAATTGATTATAAACATTTAAAAATCCCACATTTTTTATATTTGTCAAAAAAAATTAGGAAACACATTAATTTATAAATATTGTTGGCTATTAATATTTTTTGTACCATTTATTAAATTACTTATATGGTAATGACAAGAAATAATAAAAATTAAAATAAAATTACATTGTGAGGATAAAATAATTAATTTCAAAAATAATTATTTGTAACAAAAAATTTTATCTTTTTTATCTCTATGTAAAAATATTTATATATTTAAATGTAAATTTGGTGAAATTTTTTTATTATTCATTTCTAACATTAATATAAAGGTAACAATTAAAGAAATACAAAACCCAGAGGAAATATATTCGAGTCATGGATGTATACGGAAAAAATCTATTCACATAATAAGATAATGGAAAGTTTTAGTAAAAAATTATTGCCTTATTGAAATATATTATATTTTTTTACCAATTTAACACTTATCGAGGTGTAAAATATTTACCATACTTACAATTTATAATCACCAAAAATAAAAAAGGCCAATCTATAATATTTTACCACTCAGATTCGAATTAAGTAATAAAATATTAAATATTCAATTTATATATGTATATAAAATATGTAAAGACATGGAAATTCCAAGGAAATTTTTTTCATAAATATATTTAAATTTTTTGAGTCTGCGAAAAATTTACAGCGCGTGATTCTGAGGCCCGGTGTGGTTGGAATTAATTTATGAAGTTTTTTTCGGGTACGATTAGTAAAAGTACAAGCGGGATTTTATAACTTTTGAAATGGTGTTCAGAATAGAAATCTGAGGGCACCGTTGAACTCACTGCGCCAGTATTCACTTAAATAGAATTTCACCTCGACGACACTATGTCGTGAATAAAAGTCAGTTTTTGGGGGTTGAAAGAATAAATTAAATAAAAATAATGTGTGTAGCTTATTTTTATTTGGTGGTTAAAACCTCCAAGTTGAGGTTAGGGTGGGGGATGCCACACCTGAACCTCCCATGAGATGTTATGGTGGTGGGGCCCACCTGAACATAACCTCCCTTTGGAGGATTAATTTTGGTGGGGACCACCCTAGCATTTAACCCCTTTAACCCCACATTAATGTGGAGAAAAATCTTGACCTTCCCCATTAATTAATTGATCCAACTCCACTGCATTAATTAAGTGAGTTATCTCATTTAATTAAACAGCATATTTTGAATTCATGCCAACATTTAAAATAATAGAAAATCCTTTCTTTCATTTGGTTGGCATCATTATTTTGTTGGAAGGGAGAATTGGGTAGCCCTTGGAGATAAAATTCCAAGGATGAAAGAACTCCCCAACGAAGAATGACCACCGAAGAATGATAGAAAACTTCTTCCTACTTCAATAAGAACAAAGGAGGGAGTGCCGTCCTTGAAGAACACGGACGACGCCATCCTCGGCTTCTACATTTTGGACAGAAATGAATCGACGTCCGCTATTCTGCGACATCATCAACAAAAAACGATATGTGGTAGGGGATTTGAATTAATTTCATTCACGTTCTATCTTGTTCAATCAGGGTTTGTGTTTTTCCGATTGTTATCACCATAATGTGGAGGGCATGGGCCGACAGTACACGGCCCGACCCCACTCTGTTTTTCCTCGTTTTTTGATGATAGTGGCGGTGCAATGGTGCCCCCAAGAATGTGGTCCATGGCCGAAAGGCTGCGGTAGAGAAACTACGATCGGAGTAGGGTCGACCGCAAAGGAAACAAACAGCGTAGGGCCACCGGGTCGCCGGAAGGGCGCGACGTCATCGCGCCATGTGGAGGAATAGGCCGTCGGGGTGCAAAAAAATGGACTCCAGGCTGCTGGAGGGCTGTGGAATTGTTGTGTCATGCAGAGGAAGGAGTCGCGGCCATGGTCGGCCGCCAGAGGATCGGATGCGGTCGGCCGCTCGGTGGGCCGGGAGGAGCGGGACCCCACTGGGTCCCGAGTGACGTGGACCGACGCCACCTGGTGCCAGTTTGGCACCCACCTGAACAACATATCTATTTGGTAAATCTAGGGGGTGTGTGTCTTTCCACCCTGAACGTGTCTTAGGCAGACTACTGCGGGCCGTCGGGCCACCACTGCGGACCGGGTCGGACCCCAATCTGGACCCGTTTGACCTGAATTCACTGTTTCCCCCATTACTTGGGCTACAGGTCTCCGAATGACGAACCGTCTTTGGAGATAGAAATGTTGGACTGAGGCGGTTCATTTGTAATACCCCACTTGAGGTTTGGACATAGTTGGGGTATGGTTGGATCGGATTGAACCTAAAATCCAACCGGACCCTCAGAATGGAAATGCCAATAACTCACAGACTGGGCATCTGAATGACGCGTTGTCTATTGCGTTGAGAACCCAATGACGCGGTAGACCTTTGATATACTTATTCATGGAACTTCATGACAGTTGGATTATATACCAGCAGCACGTGGAACAGATCCTTCTAGAGGCGAGCAGACAGATTACGGAGACCTAGTAGCTAGCTGAGACCTGACGACTGCTTGACCGATTAGACTCCGAGTTACTCGAATAGCCCTGTGAGGAGCACCTCTTTGTGAAGTGGTAGACACAAGGTGGGGAGAGCCTCTATGATAGCGCGGCAGACCCACGGTACTCGACAAGAGGAGTACTTCAGCAGGCTACGAGGTGGAGCACCTCTGTGTGAGCACGGCAGACCAATGGTGGGGAGTGCCCTTATGTGACGCGGCAGACCCATGGTACTCAACATGAGGAGTACCACATCATTCCAAGGATAGTGGAAAGCACCTCTTTGTGTCTCCACAGGACCACTATACTCGATAGAGGATAAGTACTCCAACAGCCGAGGCTTCGATAGTTTGACAGGGGATATTATTTGATACTACCCCTAGAATAAAATCCTCGTTTTTGCTGAGACAGTAACGTGTGTTTTCTTCATGATTGAGATGATTTACTTTATAACTTAAGTATACATATGAGAATATACTTATGTGGGGTAATCTGTTGATTTCATACATTTTGTTTTATCCTTGTTGGATTTGTAAGAGCTTGAGGGTCTTAGGGTCCCTAATGAGTATCATAATACTCATCACTACAATGGATTTTCCCGCACCACATTGTGTTGGTTGCGGAATACGAGTAGTGCTGGCTGAGGCTTAGGTTTGCAGGACTGGACAGTTCCGAATGTGGACCCTATTATGAGTTGGTACATGGAGGAGCTGGATGGAAATTAATCACTGAGGAGGTCATCTGAACCTACCCTTCAGGTAGGAACCCCGGATGATGACCCAGTAGCTTATTTACTTTTATTCAATTGTACTTTATTTTTTGTTGTACATGTACTTTCTTATTGGTCTTGTATTTCCGGCCCCTTTTAATTTTAAATCTACTTTTGTATTCAACTTTACTTAGTCTTTACATCCAGCTCGTACTCTGTTGTGTGTGTTTTCAGTTTATAAAGGAAATTCCTTCCTATTTTTAGGGATTTATATATTTAGTGATAGTCGCCATCCCCTGGCCTATGGATAGGGAGCATGGAGTAGTCATGACACGGGTCCAGAGGATGGGTCGTGACAAATTGGTATCAGAGGAGTCGGTTCTACCGCAGAACATAGAACTCTAATATTTCTTTTCTGTGAAGCAATAGTATTAAGGGTACTAAGTGTGTCTTTCAGTTTAGGGAGTCCAGTGTTGGTGTGGGTGTATGACGTATCCATACACTAGAACCCGGACTTTTAATTTCTGACTATGTTCACGAAAACACTGATTCTGTTTCTGTTTCCAAATGTTTTTTGTAAGTCAGCTCAACTAGGTCAGATCCCCAAGTATAATCTTTTGACCGTGTCACATTTATTTCATTCAGGATGCCTCCCAGTGGATGACCAGTTAGAGCCCCAAGATTAGTACGTACTGACAACCCACCGAGCGACGAGGCCTCAGTGCAGGGCCCCATTCCAATGGAGGCACCAGCAGTACCATTTTTCATTGGGCTACCGATGCCACCAGCCCCAGCAACAGACGATGCACGCCACTTGAGCGCATTTCACATGTTCCTGTTCCAAAGTCCTCTCAGGTTCATGAGAGAGATAGACCCTCAGGTAGCTGGGGATTGGCTGGAGGCTGGGGTGAGAGTCTTCAGGCTAGTAGGGACACCAGCAAGCATCATGGTGATCCTTGCAGCAAGTCTCCTTCTTGCAGAAGCAGGCTGATGGTGGAGCTAGATTCTCCAGGTGCATGATGAGGCAACACTTCTGTGGGAAGACTTCGAAAGCCTGTTCTGGGTGGAGTTTGTTCCAGTGACCCTACGAGCGGTGCGGATAAAAGAGCTACTACATCTACAGAAGGGTAGCATGACTCTAGGTTAGTAATCAGTGAGGTTTACCGACCACTTGTGATACTCTACAGATATTGTACGAGACCCATTATTCAGGGCCCGGACCTTGGAGAAGGGGCTCAGACGAGAGATCAGGGCTTTGATGATCTCATCCGGCATCCTGACGCAGGTAGGGGTGTTAGAGAGAGATCTCTTAGTAGAGAGATTTTTTCTAAACAGTCACTAGCAGTGAGACACACTACTAGTCGACATGTAGTGGAGTCTTCTGTAGCTAGATGTAGATAGATGATGCAATTATCCAAGAGGACCATACCTATAGGTGGTTGACTGCATGGATTAGTATCATTTGGGAGGGTCACACTGAGCATAGACACACATTCTAGTAGCTGGCAGTGTTACTCATGCGTCGGGCAGAATCACATGGCTCGTGATTGTCCGACCCAATGTTCTGAGGATCATAAGACAGTTGAGGGACCGCTCGAGCAGAGGCAGAGGTTCGATTGAGGTGGTCCGCTAGGAGGAGGTGGACGTGGAAGAGGATATTGATGTGTAGCTAGTGGTGGATGACATTACGAGGTGTTACCATCACCACCACCAGGAGGACCTCCCCGGATATAGGGAGAGGGTCAATAGGGAAGATCATAGCTTCATGAAGCTGAGGCCTACGATCACGATTCTCCATATATTATTTGATATACGATCTGTGTCTACTCCACAATTGATGCAGTTCTTATAGACATAGGTCCCGGTCACTCTTTCATTACCATTTCCCCCATTCAGAGCTCAGATATTTTTCCAGAGCCGTTGGCTCGATCCTTACGGCTGGAAAATACTACTAGAGGATACTCGACGATTAAACACTGGTGTCGGATGTGTGATCTTACACTATGTGCGATAGCTTTGACTAGGTTCTACTCATAGCGGCGTTGAGGCCTTAGGACGTCATCTTGGGTATGGACTAGTTATCTATAGTTCATGCTCAGACCGACTGTATTAGGCGCAAAGTGTAGTGTTTCCACACAGATGGGACCCGTTTCACCTTCAAAAGAGAGAATGGAGCCTTTGAAGCATAGGATGGATGTACTCGGAGGTGGGTGAAACTTATCACTAATCAGTTGGCATGCCTTATCCTCGGAGAAGAAGACGTGGAGATTCTGAGCTATCCTATAGTGGTGGACCAGTACACGGATGTTTTCCCGGACGATGTTCTAGGATTACCTCCTCATAGAGATGTGGACTTATACACTAACATGTACCCCGAGATGGCACCGATATCTACACTAGCATACCAGATGGATCCCGCCGAGCTTCATGAGCTGCGGGTACAACTAGAGAACTTACAGGGGAAGGGATTCATCTGGCCCAATGTTTCTCCCTGGGCCGCCCCGATTCTGTTCACCAAGAATTTGGATGGGAATTGAGGCTATGTGTCGAATACCATCGCCAGAACCAGGTCACCGTGAAGAACAAGTATCCACTCCCAAGGTTTGATGACCTCATTGATCAACTGAAGGGATAAAAGTGGTTCTCGAAGATGGACCTCAGATCAGGCTATCACTGGCTGAGAGTTCGAGACGAGGATCTATAGAAGACAAACATCAGGTGTCGGTATGACCACTATGAGTTCTTGGTTATGCGCATCGGCATAACCAACACTCCAGCAGTTTTCATGAGTCTCATGAACAAGATTTTTTCTGACTTACCTCAATCGTCAACATTTTTATCTACTCAAATTCTGAGGAGGAACATGCCTAACATTTGCGGGTAGTGATGGACACACTCTTTGAGCCCCTGCTTTATGTTAAGCTATCGAATTTCTAGCTTTGTATTCGAGAGGTTCACTTCTAGGAACACGTCATCTTAGAGGGTGGATTTGTAGTGGATCCAATGAAGATTGAGGTGGTACATTCTTGAGAGCTTCCCTAGAGTTTGAAGGAGGTACAATGTTTCTTGGGATTGGGTGGATACTACCAGAGTTTCGTTCCAGACTTCTCCAGAGTTGAACCTACACTATCAGCCTTGAAGAAGAAGGGGAAACCCTTCATGTAGATGGAGAGATGCCAACAGATCTTTCAAGAGCTGAAAAAGATTCTGACTAGTTCCCCCATCATCAGGCTTCTAGAGGAAGGTGTAGGTTATATAATTTACTGTGACACATCAGGGACTGTATTCAGGGGTGTCTTGATTAAGAAAGATCAGTGATCACTTGTGGTTCCCAGTAGCTAAAACCGTATGAGAAGAACTACACTACCCAAGACTTAGATTTAGTAGCAGTGGTCTTCACTTTGAAGATGTAGCAGCATTCTCTGATGAGCGAACATTTTACCGTGTACTCTGATCACAAGAGTATCAAGTATATATTCTCTCAGAAAGACCTGAACCTGAGACATTGGCAGTGGCATGAGTTCCTCCATAACTATGACTTTGAGGTAGTCTATAATCCTAGGAAGGGGAACGTTATTGTGGATGCACTCAACACGAGATCTAGTATACAGCTGCTTGGTGAGTTAACAGAGAAGCTAGCTCGGTTACAGATATCGTTTGTGGATAGAGATAAGGAAGCATTTATACAGTATCTTACAGTCACTACCACTTCTTCAGTGGGTCAAAGAGGCATAGAATGGGGACACTAACTGCGAGACATGATGTGCTCAGATATCCACTGGGCAGGCACCTGATGGATTTTTTGAAGGTGGGGAGGACATCATCCTCTTCAGAGGAAGTATCGATGGCAATTCAGGAGGAAGTTTTGAGGGAGTTCCACACATCACCACTAGTGGTACATCCTAGAATGGCGATGATGTACCGGGACCATCAACAACAGTACTATTGGCTAGGTATGAAGAAGGGTGTAGCAGAGTTTTCTCATAGTGCCTCACTTGTAAGCAAGTAAAGGTAGAGCACTGGGGATTAGCTGGCTTGGTTCAGCCTTTAAAAATCTAGAGGAGATGTGGGATGGGATATCCATGGAATTCGTGAGGGGTCTTCCATGTACATCCAGGGGCCATGAATCGATTTGGGTGATCGTCGACCGACTCACCATGTCGGCCCACTTACTATTGATAAGAGAGAAGGGTTCAGTAGAGAGCTCATGACGCCTCTATGTGCAAGAGATTTTGTGGCTACACGGAGTATCTTCGTATATTGTCTCCGATCGTGACGTATGGTTTAATTATCGGGTATGGAAGGTGTTTTAGGAGGCATTCGGGACACAACTACGTCTAAGAACCAAATTACATTTACAGATGGATGGTCAGACTGAGCGTACCATTCAGACCATGGAAGACATGCTCCATGCTTGTGTCCTCAACTTTGGTCACAGCGTGGAGGAAAACTTACCTTTGGTGGATTTTTCCTACAACAACAGTTATCACTCCACCATCGTTATGGCACCTTTTGAGGCATTGTATGGTCGACCTTGTAGATCGCCATTGTGCTGGATAGACCTAGTTGAGTCCGCACTAGTTGGACCAGAGATGGTACTAGCTACCACAGAGAAGGTGTAGATCATCCTAGATCAGATAAAGACCTCACAAAGCAGGTAGAAGTAGTATGCTGACCGGAGATGGAGGTCTCTAGAGTTTGAGGATGGTGACCGCATCTTTCTATGGGTCTCAACTCGATAGGTTCAATGGAGATTTGGCCCAGGTGGAAAGTTGTCTCCATGATTCATTGGACCTTTCCAGGTCCTAAGCTGAGTAGGCGATGTGGCTTACCGCTTAGCTCTTCCACCTCAGTTGCATCAGGTGCACGATGTCTTCCACGCTTCTCAGCTGAGGATATAAGTGCACGACCCTTCTCAAATCATCAACCATAGAGAGCTGCACATTGATGATGGGGTAACATTCACAGAGATTCCAGTGGAGATTGAAGATTGACAGAAGCAGGTCCTACGTGGACGGTCGATACCTAACGTGTAGATACATTGGTAGCATGGAAACCTCCTGGAGAGCATATTGGAGCAGGAGGCTCAGATGCATGCTCAATACCCCCATTTTTTCCCATAGTTCGAGTTGTAGTATACGGGGACATAACACCCTGAGGTGGGTAGAATTTAAAGACCCAGAAATTCCGTGGAAATTTTTTTCTTAAATACATGGAAATTTTACATGTTCGGGAAAAATTTACGGTGCAAGATTCTAAGGCCCGGTGTGCCCGGAATCAATTTTTGAAGTTTTGTTCGGGTACATTTAGTAAATATACGAGCATGACATTATACCATTTGAACCGGTGCTCGAAATTGAAATCTGTTGGCACCGTTGAACTCGCAGCACTGGTTATCTCTTAAGAAGACTTTTACCTCGACGGAAGTAGGTCAAGAATGAATGTTAGTTTTAGGGGTTTTAATGAATAAATTAAATAAAAATAATGTGTGTAGATTATTTTTATTTGGTGGGTAAAACCTCAAAGGGGAGGTTGGGTTTGGGGGCCACCACAGTATAACCTCCTATGAGAGGTTATGGTGGTGGGCTCCACATAAACATAACCTCCCTTGTGAGGATAAATTTTAATGGCGACCACCCGAGCTTTTAACCTCTTCAACTCCCCATTAAAGTGGAGAAAACTCTTTACATTCCACACTAATTAATTAAGACAACTCAACCACAATAATTAAGTGAGTAATATCATTTAATTAAAAACCACATTTTGAATTCATGCCATCAATTAAAATAATATAAAACCTATTATTTCATTTGGTTGGTATCATTCTTTTGTTGGAAGGGAGAATTGGGGAGATCTTGGGGATAGAACGCCAAGGAAGAAAGAACTATCCAACGAGGAACGACCACCAAAGAATGACAGACACGTTCTTCCTTCTTCAACCGGAAAAAAGGAGGGAGCGCTGTATTTTAAGAATGTCGACGACGCCATCCTCAGCTTCTTCATTTTAGAAGTCAATGAATCAACGTCCGCCATTTGGTGACTGCAGCAACAAACAATGATACGAGTTGGTGGATTTGAATTAAATTTGTTCCTGTTATATCTTGTTCAATCATGGTTTCTGTGTTTCCGGTTATTATCACCATAACATGGAGGGAGCAGGCCGAAAGAACACGGGCCAACCCCCTCTGTATTTCCTCATTTGTTGACGATAGCAGCAGTGCAACGATGCCACCAGAGGAGTGGTCCGTGGACGATTGGCCGCGGAGGAGCAATGACGGCCAGCGTCGGGCCGACTGAAAAGGATACCAGTGGCGCAAGGTTGCCGGGTCACCAGAAGGGTGCGAAATAGTCGCGCTACGCAGAGGAACATGTCGTGCTCCTGGCCATGGCGGTGCACATGGGTGGCCACCAAGCCTCCAGAGGGACACAATGCCACCACGCCGAGCATAGGAACGATCCATTGTCAGGGCGGGCCGCGGTGGAGGAGTAGAGGCGGCCGGCTGGGCGGGCCACCGGCGGAGCGGAAGAGACAGGCCGATCGGCCAGCCCGGAGGAGCGGGACCACGCTGGGTCTCGCGTGACGTGGACCGGCTCCACCTGGCACCAGATTGGCTCCCACCTTTACGACATGGCCGTTCGGGAAATCCAGGGGGCACACTACTTTCCCACCTTGACGCAGATTAGGCGAACCATGCGGGCTTCCCTGTGTAGGCTGAGCCTCACAACGCTGGCATGGTCATCCGATGCAGGGCTGGCCACCCTGCATAGGCCGGGCCACCCCCATGGACTGGGTTTGACCCGTGTATTGGGTTGGACCCCAGTCCGGACCTATTTGACCCGAATTCACCTTTTCACCCATAACATGGGCTACTGGTGTCCGATCGATGAACAGTCTACATAGATGGAATGTCTGGAGAGAGGTGTTTCTTTTGGAATACCCCACTTGAGGTTTGGACACAGTTTGGGCATGGTCATGTTGGTTTGAACTTAAAATCCAACTGGGCCCCCAGAACAGAAATGCCAATAACTCATAGACCGGGCGCCCGATTGAAGCGCTGTTTGTTTTGTTGAGACCCCTATGACATGGAAGTCCTCTGATATACTTCTTCGTGGAACGTCATGATAGATATAGTATCTACTAGTATCTCATGGATCAGATCCTTCCATAGGTGAGCAGATAGAGTACGGAGACCTAGTTTCTGGCTAAGACCAGATGACTGCTAGACTGATTCAACTTGGAGTGACTCGACTAGCCCAGTGGGGAGTTCCTATGTGTGACGTGGAAGACCCATGGTGGGGAGCTCCACTGTGTGTATGCGGAAAACCTAGGTTACTCGACAGGAGGAGTACCTCAGCAAGCTATGAGGGGGAGCGCCTTTGTGTGAGAATTGCAGACCCATGGTGGGGAGCGCCTTTGTGTGACGCGGAAGACCCATGATACTCAATAGGAAGAGTACCTCAGCAGTCCAAGGAGAGTGGGAAGCACCTCTTTGTGACACAGCACACCCACTGTACACGATAGAGGAGGAGTACTCCATCAGCAGAGGTTTCGACAGTTTGACTGGGGATGTTATTTGATACTACCCGTAGAATGAAATCACGGTCTGAGCTGAGTCATTAACTTGTCTTTTCTTCATGATTGATATGTATTACATGATATCATAGTTATATCAATGCTAATATACCTATGTGGGGTTATTTGGTGATTTCATACTTTGTGGTTTATCTTTGTTTGATTTGTGAGACCTTGAGGGTCTCGGGGTCCCAACTTAGTATCGTTATACTCACCGCTGCATGGGCTTTTCCTGCACCTCATTGTGTTGTTTATAAATGACGGAAAATGATGAAGGAGGGCGAGGGTAGCAGGACTGGATGGTACCCGGAGGTGGACCCTATTAAGAGTCAGTACATAGAGGAGTCAGACGGATGTGGAGCACTAAGGAGGCCATCTGTACCTACCCTTTAGGTATGAACCCCAGAGGACGACCCAGTAGCTAAATTACTTTTCATTAGTTATACTTTCTTTTCTATTTTACATGTACTTTTATGTTGGTCTTGTATTTCCATCAAATTTTACTTTCAGTACTACTTTTCTATTTAGCTTTACTAAGTGTTTACTTCCTGCTCGTACTCTATTGTGTTTGTTTTCAGTTTAGAAAGGAAATGACTTCCTAGTTTTTTGGATTTACACCTTTGGTTCTAGTCACTAGCCCCTAGCCTATGAATGGTGGGAATTGGGTAGTCACCACATGGGTCCTGAGGATGGGTCATCACAAAATTAATTTAAATTAAATCCCACAAAACATGATGAAAATTATATTTCCAAAAAAAATTCCTATTGTATAAAATGTTTCTATAGTAAAATGAAAAAATAAAATTTATCTAGAAACAATTATTGGATAATATAAATAATATAATATAACATTTAGAAACATTTTAAATCACATTTAATCATTTTGTATAATTTTAATGAAATTAATATATTCAATAAAAATTACATTTTTGCACTATTCATTGAAAATTTAATGATTGTAGAAAATTCCCCAAAAAAATATATCATCTAATTATGAAATATTTATATAAAAAATAATGTTAATTGTAATGATCCAGACCTCTCTGGTCCATTCCATTGCTGAAATATTGTGTGTGAGGTGTTCTATGAGGTCAAGTTGACTTATCCCCAACACTTCTCCAAATTTCCAGTTTCATGAAAAGTGTTGTCATTGAGACCGATGTGAATAGTTTCATCAGTGTCAGTGAGTCATTTTGTGATCAGTTCCATCTATTTCGTTGAGTTATTCCCAAAACATTTCCATCACTATCGGTGAGTCCTTCTGTGAATAGCACCATCAGTGGCAGTGAGTCATTCTGTGAACAGTGGCATCAGTGCCGGGGAGTCCTTTTGTGAACCGTGCCATCGGTGTCGATGAGTCATTTTGTGAACAATGAAATTGGTGTTACTTATTCATTCTATGAATGGTGCCATCGGTGTCAGCGAGGCATCTTGTGTGCAGCTCCATCAGTGTCAGTGAGTCGTTCTATAAAAAGTTCCATCAGTTTCGGTGAGTCGGTTTTTGAATACTATCATCATTGTGAGTGATTCATTCTGTGAATAGTTCCATCGGTGTCGGTGATTCATTCTGTTAATAGTGCCATCAGTGTCGGTGAGTCATTCTGTGAGTGTTCCATCCGTGTCAGTGAGTCAATATAGAACAGTTCCATCTGTATCAGTGAGTCATACTATGAACAATCCCATCGGCGTTTGTGATAGATTTTGTGAACTATGGCATCTGTGTTGGTGAGTCATTGTGAGAAGTGTTTCCGCATCGGTCGTTGAATAGTGTTTCTAGCATAGATAGGTGTACAGTGTATCCAACTTCCTACAGTTTTTCATCCTTTACATTTTCTTTGACACAAAACGAATTTAGGGGCTTGAATTAAGGGATTAAAGGCCAATTAAAATCCCATAACTCCTATATTATTTTTCCTATGGTTTGAAATTCCTTTACTTGGTAAAAACACAAGGTTTAATGTGACCCTCTTGTAACAGAATATCCAGCATATCTCAAACCACTACTCTATTAAATATTATAAATGGATGAAATATCTTCCTCCCTTGTTCTTCTTCCATGTTCTCTTATGTGAGACTCTCAAACCTTTCCTTCATTCTCATATGCGTCTTGCGATAAAACCTTCCTCATATTGGTTCAGCTTGACGATCTTCTTGCTGTAAGTACACCCATTGTTTTGGTGAAACCAAGTAGTATCGATCAATCATCGATATAAGTTAAGATTTGTCTTATTTCTTTTGGTTTCATCTGCTCCAGTTTTACTTTTCCATTTTATTGAATGTGATCTCCATGTCCTCAATGGACTTTTCTTGGGTGTTGAATGGTGTGGTGCTATCTCTTCATCCTCGAGTGGATGCATACCTGCAAGAGTGGTGATCGTGATCTATTTTGTTTGTTTTTTCTTGTTAAAAGAGCATCAAAAACCTTTTATGGAAGGGGATTTGGTACTTTTGTATACGTTTATGTGAAATTGCAGTGTTAACCTGTTTTAGGCCACTGGATAACAATGGAATTTACATAATAAATATTTGATCCGCATAAATAATTTCATATGGATCATATGTTTTTGAATCATGTGTTCCTAGATAGTGTGATATATCTTCATCCCTTGTTTAGTATTTTATCATGATGGAAATTGGTAGAGTACGTTAATTGGTATTAATTGTAAATTCACTGTCAAAGATAAAGAGGCATGTAAATGAATTTGATTTTTTCTTTTTGTAAACTTATGTTAATAAAATTTATTTTGTAAACACCTTTAATTGATTTCTGATAACTTACTCTTTATGATTCCCTTCTTTGGGTCCTACAAATAATAAATCGTTTAATTCTATATGTATTAAAGAACTGACTAATTGATAAAATGTTAATTCCACGTAGGGTTCTGATTTACCCTCTTGCTTATAAAGGAAAAGAGCCTTATGCTTGGAGCTGTGAGGGCTCATTCCATGTTAATGTAGAATTCCTTTTTTAAGGGCCAAGAGCCCTATTGATATGATGTTTCTTTTCCTACTTCTTGTGTTGTGGTGTGAGCCTTAATGTATGTTGTGATATTTGGTGGTAGAGAGGCCCATTAGTTGTGGCAACAGTTGATGCATAGATTAGAGAGATGTATTGGATTATACATGTGGGTGTCAGGGAGGACACCAAATACGATGAATGATTTTGGATGAAAATGTTTGGATGCTTGATTAATCATGTTAGTGGTTTATCAATTTTACTTTCCCCACTGCTGAAGGAATCTAGTTTTTCTTACCATCCTTCCAAAAAGGAAAAAACGTTCGGGATATACCACATGGTTTTCGTGTTTATCATATCAACGGAGGCTGGGTATACGCTCTTACTATAGGTGTCGAAGACATTCCGGGTAGTTCAACTACCCACCATGTTGATCCCCCTTGTTTTTAGTATCACAGATTCTTTTTTCTAGAATTCTTAAGAATATAGGAATTTAATATTTTTGTTAATAAATTATTAAATAAGTGATGTTATCCCATGGGTTTGGATCTTGCTGGGATGCAATTCTAAAGTTTCAATTTAAAAGAATAGTGGAATTTGGGTGTAATAATAATGAAATATAATTTTTAATGGTTAATTAATGTTTAAATAATTAATTTACATAAAGTGAAAATGATAAAAATGGATAAACATAATGTAATAAATCTCTTTAAATGGTTGTGTGATTATAGGATACCTAGTCTTAGTGTTGGAAGCTAGGAGTCCAAGAGACGTCGGATACAGTTGAGTCGATGACTAGGTTATGCCCATAATGTGGGTGTGCAATGTAGTATATTATGTACGTTATATGTTTTTATATGCTACACTACCTCATCAGTTATGGAAACTGACATCCTTATGTTTTTGAGCCCTGGGGATTGTTTTCCCCAAATTCTAGTGGGAGGATAAGTGGATTACTACCCCTTTGGACATTCTCTATTCTCTTGGTGGTTACATGCGATGGCAGTAATTATGGTTAGTTTTCCCCTTATATGTGTGTAGAGGGTGATAACGATTCTGGTAATTCACACACATAAAATTTGGATATAGTATCCTATGTACTACTATAGGTTTAATGTGTATAGGTTGTGATGGCTTGAAGATCCTTAATCAGTGTAAGGGATATAATGTCTTGAGGTTTAATACACACTATATGAGACATGAGATGAATGATTTGTTGGATCTCGGAAACTAACTAGTTACCTTGGTTACATGGATTGGGTTTTGCGCTTCACGAGGTGCATGTTGTGGAGCATCACCTAGGTGTCTGCAAGCAAGGATTTTTGGAGAGAGATTCTAAGGATGTGGGACGTTGGATAAAAGTGTCCAACCAGTGGGGAACTAGTAGTAGGGAAACATTAAAATTCATTTTTATATTACATACTCTTTGTACTTAATACATGGTGAGAGTAGCCAGGGTGAGGCTGGGATCATATAGCACTTGTTTATGTGATGAGTTAGTTTCACTTATTATTCACTGTGCTTTAGCAATCATTATTTAATTTTTTGCAAGAGTCTCTATGTAGAACCCTACTCTGTATATTATTATACTTATCTTATATATATATATATATATATATTAGATTTAGGTCACATGGAGAAAGTTGGTGATCATGCTTTTTACTAATAGATTAGGGTCGGAGGAGTTGTTATAGCATCGTGGTTGTTTCCCTTTTCTACTTTCTTTTGATACTTGGGGATTTCTGATTTAGTTATAGTAGTTATAAATTACATTACATATGTGTACATGAGATTGATGTTATATTTAAATCTGAGTTAGAGTTAGTTTGTGTCTGTCTTATCTCTCTTCTTCGAATTAGTTCTCTTAGAGGTTAATGCCTTCCGTTTTTCTGTTTACTATAACCTCGGGACAAGCCCCCCAACATGGGGTCTAATGTAGGCGGGACTTAGGGGTCATTATTACCATTATCACTTTTTCGGCTCAGGAGGGGTATACCTTGTAGGGAGGGGATCATGATAGAGTTGTATCAAGGCTCCGGTTGAGGGATATGATGGAGTTTGGTGTTAGGACCAAGTGATGTTGCGTGGGTTGGTTGGAAACTGTGCTAATTATGTTTTGAAAGTGATGTAAACATTGTATAATAGCTGAGAAATAAGAATTTAGGTCCCCTTATGATTAGATACACTGACCATTAAGTTTGAAGTGTCTACAAAACAAGGCGATACTAGTTGCAGGATAGAGACATTGTAAAGGATATTGCTTCGTTATTTGTTGGGACTATGTTTTAATGGGTTGATATTGAGATAGGTAAACCTAAAATGGTTAAAGGAAAACAAATAAATATATAATACTTAGTCTTCCTTATATTATTATTATGATATATACCTAATTATTTAATTTGCAGGTATGTATCCTGGTCTACATCCATGTTATTTTCATGCAGAAGATGTCTAGCAGTCCCACGACCCGTCCTCTAGGCCCGTGCCATGGCTACCCCAAGTCCACCTTCCATAGGCCAGGGGCTGGCGACTAGCACCAAAGGGGTAAATCCCGATAAAAAGGGAAGTCATTGCCTTTGTGACAGCGAACAAACATAAAAGAGTACGCAAGATGAAGTAAGCACAAAGAAATATTGAATACAAAAGTTAGTGCTGAAAGAAAAATGGGCTAGGATACAAACCCAACTGGAAGTACAGTACAACTGAAAAGCTAGAACAACAGTAGTAAAGGAAAATAGCAACCACCGAGTCATCCTCCGAGAATCCCGTATGAAGGGTGGGTAGAAATGGTCTTCTCAGCACCGTGGATCTATCCATACTCTCTGTGTATGTCTCGCCAAGTGGTCCACATCTGAGTGTCGTTCAACTTTTCAAGCCTCTACCGCGATCAACATTGTTCGTCGTCTACATCCAACACAACATAGTGCAGGCATTTCCCATGCAGTGGTGAGTATAACGATACTCAGTAGGGAACCCAAGACCCCTAAAGGTCTCCCAGAATCCATGAAGGATAAAGCACAAACAAAATATACAATCACAATGTATCAACAAACTCTACTTATGTATATGCCCATACATATACATAAGTCTTAAATCCCAGTTCGGCTCTAACTCTCGAGCCCAAGAACATCCCAGTCCACACAGGAAATAAGTCAATCATACCGATGGTAATGATTGAAAGTCCAGACTCATCTCACATAGGTAGACATCCTTCGTATATAGATAGGGATGATCAGATGAAGTCACTGATTCATCATCGCTGCCGAACCCACGGAGGATTCTAGTACATTTGGCATCGCTGCCGAACCCACCGAGGATTCCAGTACAGTTTTCGTCGCTGCCGAACCCAAGGAGGATTCGAGTACAGTTGTCGTCACTGCCAATCCCATGGAGGATTCCAGTACACCTTACAGTGTCGCCGAAACCATGTAGGATTCCAGTAAGGTTGTCGTTGTCGCTAAACCCACAGAGGATTCCAATACGGAAATTGTTGCAGTCGCAGCCAGCTCTACAGTTCCTGCACACAGCACGCTCGATCCCAGGAGGGTCCGCTCCTCAATCCAATAGATCGACATATCAACTGTCACAAACTCCAGAGATGATGTATCCCGATGATCCATCTCGTCAAAAGGAACCCAATGCGATAGACGGTGCATCAATTGGATGCCTGGTCTGAGAGTTATTAGGATATTTTCTCTGGGGGCACGGTTGGATATACGCTCATTCCTAACATGGACATTTACCAAAGTTATCCAAAACTGAATTAGGGTATCGCAAAGGACTACCACGTCATGAGGGTCCCAGTTCCGTAGATGATGCTTCGATCAGACACACATTTTTAAAGATATTTATGTTTAAGTGATATCAATCCCGGCCCATTATGCCCTGTGGGCCGATGGGTTGGGTCTACCCAATTTTGTTGGGTCCGACCCGGTAGGGGGTCGAACCGGCCCGATGAAATGTGCGGCCCGGACTGTGGGGTGAAACCCAACCTGAAAAGGGATCGGCCTAGACGTGGCAGGTGGCCCAACCAGCGAAAGGGCGCTGCTCGGCCCAGCGGGGCGATGCCCGGATGGCTCGGCCGACCGGCTGAGCAGTCGGGGGGGGGGGCATTTCCCCCCGGCTCCCTGAACTGGCATCACCACCCTCCCAATCTGTCTGGCCAAAGCTGGCTTGCCTTCCTGGTGAAATCGGCCCGCTTGGGCAGGCCGCGGTCCGGCTGCACGCCACCTTCGGGTTCCGAGGCTTCTTCAGCCGGCCGGCCGACGAGCTGGCTGATTCACCGCCAAAGAGGCCCACAGATTGCGGGCCGTGATCTTCTGTAGCATGGAGCCGTGAGGTGCCACAGTTCCTCCCTACATCCCGGATGTCTATCGCCGACTGATTCATTCCGGTTGGGCGGCCCGCGGTTGGGGGCTGCGGTCCTTCCCCACGCGGTCGGCGCACTATCACCGCTTCTCCATCACCGCCTCATCCAACATGCCACAATCGCAAACATGGAGACTACTGAGGGTCGACGAGCTGTGTGCGTTCCGCATGTGCCCTCCGCATTAGTCGATAGAAATTGGCTAAAGATAACTATAATTTCCAACGATGAACAGTGTGAGAAATAATCAATTCAAAATGAACAAACCCCTACATCGGTTTCAAGAGAGGAAACGCAGAAAGAGATTTTATAGATGACGTCGGTGTGCGTCCGAGGAGAAAGTAGCGTCTCATCACATGTTGCAGCTAAGATAAAGGAAGGAACGTCTTCGTTCTTCGAGGAATCTGCATTCTTCATCGAAGAGGGCATCATTCTTCATGGAAGAAGGAAAATCTCTTCAAATAATCAAGAGCTCCCACAATGTTTTTCCAACACAACAAAATCTCAAACTAAAAATAATAGCTCGTGCTATTATATTTATTCACACAACAAAATATTTAAAATTTAAAACCATAATTAATTAAAATATTGGCATCTTAATTGGGAGGATGGAGGTGAGGGTCCTCATATTAAATGTGGAGAGTTGTCAATGAACTTAATGAACAGATGTTCAAGGTAGTTGGGAGGAGTTAAGGGGAGATGAAGGGTTGGGGAATCGTGTGGTACCCACCACAAAAATATCCTCCCATGGGAGGTTATGTGGGTGTGGGACCCACCAATAACTCCCCTTTGGAGAAAACAACCACCCAACATAGATAAAATAGTGTTCCACAATTTTATTCATTTTATTCTAAAACCCCAAATATTAACTCTTAGCCCACCTAAAACGCAACTGCGAAAAAGGTCCCCATAAGCAAATATCGGCGCGGTGAGTTCATCGGTGTCCCTAGATTTCAATTCCGAGCACCGTTTCAAAAGATAGAAAAACCCACACGTATATTTACTAAACGTACCCGAACAAAAATTCAGAAATTGATTTCAGGAAAACCGAGCCACGAAATAAAGTGTTGTCTAAAGCCACATATATGTAAAATTTCAATGAATTAGGAAAAAAATTCCATGAAAAATCAGGGTCTTTACTTTACTCCCACCTCAGGGCTTTACGTCCCCGTAAAGCTACCACACACACTAGGAAAAGAAATGGGTATACAGAGCTCACATCTATGCCTCCCGCTCCCAAGTGCACTCCTAAAGGTTCTCATACTTCCAGCGAATGCACACCAGAGGAATAGACCGTCCACTTACGACCCTCTCCTGTCGATCCTCAATCTCCACCGGGACCTCCGCAAAAATTTCCCTGTGATCGATATCCAGCTCCCTGTGATTGATGATGTGGGACGGGTCATGCACGTATCTCCTCAGGTGAGATATATGGAAGACGTCATGAACCCAGTGCAACTGATGTGGAAGGGCCAGGCGGTAATCCACCTCTCCTACTCTACTGACGACCTGGAAAGTTCCGATGAAACACAGAGATAACTTGCCGCCCCGGCCAAATCTCTGTAGACCACATCGAGGTGAGAACTATAAGAAAACGTGGTCCCCATCCTCGAACTCCAGTGGTCTCCACCTCCTATGATCATAGGTCTTATGTCTACTCTGTGCAGTCTTCATCCGCTACTGGATGATCTGCACCTTCCCCATTGTAGCATGAACCATCTCTGGTCCTACAAGTGCTGACTCCCCATGGCCAGTCCAGCATAGAGGTGATCTACAAGGTCGCTCGTACAATGCCTCGTATGGTTCCATCCCGATTGTGGAGTGGTAACTATTGTTGTACACAAACTCCACCATGTGTAGGTGATCCTCCTAGCTGCAACCAAAGTCGATGACACATGCACAAGACATGTCCTCGAGTGTCTGTATGGTCCACTTAGTCTGCCCATCCGTCTGAGGATGGAAGGCGGCTGTCAGACGTAGCTGCCTCCCAAACGCCTCCGGTAACCCCTTCCATAGCCTGGAAGTGAAACAAGAATCTTAATTTGAAATGATATTCTATGGCACCCTGTGAAGCCGTACGACCTTTTAAATGTAGAGGCTTCCCAAGCTCTCTACTGAGACCTTCTCTTAGATCGGTAGGAAGAAGGCCGACTTAGTGATTCGGTCTACGATCACCCAAATAGAGTAATGTCCCCTAGATGTACATGGAATCCCCATCACGAAATCCATGGATATCACATCCCACTTCCCCTCCATGACCTCTAAGGACTGTACCAAGAATATTGGTACCTGGTTCTCTGCCTTCACTTGCAGACAAGTGAGGCATCATGAAATGAATTCTGCTACGACCTTCTTCATGTCCGGCCACTAGTGCTATCGTCTGAGGTCCTGGTACATCTTTTCCACTCCAAGATGTTCCACTAGAGGGGATGTGTAAAACTCCCTCAGCACCTCCTCCTGATGTGCAACTGGTACCATAGTACATCCCCTGAAGAGGATGACGTGCTCCCCTCCTTCAGAAAATCCATCAGGCGCCTGCCCTGTGGATATCTGAGCATGTCGCGTCTCACAGTCAATGTCACCATGTTGTGCCTCTCAGACTCGTTGAAGCATTAGAGGATTAACTGTGAGAGACTATAGAAAGGATGCTCAATCTCGATCCACAAATGATATCTGCAACACAGCTAGCTACTCTATCGCCTGTCCTAGTAGCTGAATGCCTGATATCCTGCTGAGATCATCAACTACAATGTTCCAATTCCCAAGAGTATTGAATATCTCAATGTCATTGTCAGGGAGGAACACGAGTCATCTCCACTTTCTCAGGTTCATGTCCTTTTTCAAGAAGATGTACCTGATACTCTGGTGGTTAGAGTATACTGTAATGAACTCGCCCATCAGATAGTCTGACCAAGTCTTCAAGGAAAAGACTACTACTGCTAACTCCAGGTCATGGGTAGTGTAGTTCTACTCGTCCTGCCTCAACTACCGTGAACCATACGTGATAACTTCTCGTTCCTACATTAGGACACACCAATGTCCGGTCGCTGACGCCTCGCAGTAATCTACGTACCCTACACCCTCCTCCGATAGCCTCAAGATGGGTGAACTGTTCAACCTCTGCCTCAGCTCTTGAAAGCTTAGCTCACATCCATCTAACCAGATGAAGGGTTACCTCTTCTTAGTTAAGTCTGAAAGTAGTGTTGCAACTATACAGAGGTCCGAAACAAATCTTAAATAGTACCTAGCGAGACCTAGAAAACTCGGAACCTCTGTCACCCTCCTGAGTGGCTCCCAAGAAAGTACTACCTCAATCTTCACTGGATCCACTGCAACTTCCACCTCCAAGATGACGTGTCCCAAGAAGTGTAGCTCTCGAATCCATAACAGACACTTCTTGAGCTTACCATAAAGCGGGTGCTATCTGAGTGTATCTAGTAAAACCCACATGTGGTAGGTGCGCTCCTCCTCAATTGTCGAGAAAATCAGTATGTCATCAAAGAAGACTATGAAAAAATGATTGAGGTAAGGCTGGAAGATCATGTTCATGTAACTCATGAACACTTCTTGTGCATTGGTTACACTAAAAGGCATAACCACAAACTCGTAGTGGCCATACCGACACCTGAAGGCCATATTATGAACATCCTCATTTAGAAATCTAGGCTGATGATATCCTGACCTATGGTCTATCTTTGAGAACCAACGTGCTCCCTTGAGCTGATCAAAGAGGTAGTCAATCCTGAAGAGAGGATACTTATTCTTCACGGTCACCTGATTCAGGAGAATTTAGTCGACACACAGTCGTAAGCTCCCATCCGCCTTCTTGGCGAACAGAATTGGAGATGCCCAGGGTGAAACACTGGGTCCGATGAATATCATTCACTGTATGTCCTCTAGCTGTACTGCATCTCATGATGCTCAGCGTGAGCCATCCTATATGTTTGAGTAGATATCAGTGATGTCCTAGGGTAAATGTATATGTAGAAGTCTACCTCTCTTCGATGAGGTAGTCCAAGTACGTCTTCAGGAAAGATGTCTGCATACTGATCCAACACAGTAGGAAAACTCGGACTCTGAACATAAACTGATTCAAGGATGAGACTTTCCAACAGATGTGTGATCGGATGCCCTCTCCTCTTCGTAATTTCATCTCGCGCTGCTAAGGTTCCCTTCTCGCTGGTGAAGGTGAACCTGCTCCCATCCGTGTGGATACACTACACCTTGTGCCTAATGCAGTCAATATGAGCATGGACTGTAGGAAACCAGTCCATACCCAAGATGAAGTAGTAAGGCCTCGATGCCACTACAAGAAGATCCCAATCGAATCTCTCACCTTCTAGAGTATGCTAACAATGCCGACACTAGTTTTTAATCGTCGAGTATTCTCCTGTAGGAGTCTCTAGCTGTAAGGATCATGCCAATAGCTCCGTCGGAATCTCCGAGCTCCAAACAAGGGCTGCGGCAATAAAAGAATGACTCTCTCATGTGCCTATAAGTAAAACATCAAGGGTGGAGTAGACACAGATAGTACCTCGAATCATCTCAAGTGTGTCGTGGTCGTAGGCCTCAACTTCCTGGAGCTGTGCCTGCCTCTGTCCGCTAGCTCCCTGGGGTCAGGGGTGGACCTCCTAGTGTTGGTGGTGGTAGAGCCTCAAAATGTTGTCCACCACCCATTGGTTGGGCAACTCCTTTGCATCATCCGCCTGCTCTCTACGGACCACCACGGTCGAACCTCTGCCTCTGCCTGGGAGGTCCCTCTAATGTTTTCTACTCGTTTGCATGGAAGGTAGGACAGTCTCGAGCCATGTGACCCTATCCACCGCATGCATAGCACTACCTGCTCCTCGGAAAGCTGGCTCTATTTCGGGTGCCCCGCACAACAGAACCTGTATCCTAAAGTCACCCACCTGATGTCCTTTTCCACTTGGTCCTCCGCGTCAACTTTCTACTACTGGCTGTAGAATACTCTGCTACTTGTCGCCCTGTTGCAGGTATCGCTACCGGTGACTACTCAGAGATAAATCTCTCCACTAGAAGGGCTCGCTCTAGCACCCCTTCCTTTTTCGGGATGCATAGTGGAATTGTCGAAGCTCTGATCTTGTGCCCCATTCCCTACTCAAAGGTCTGAGCCCTACAGATTGGGTCATGTACCATGTCTGTGGAGTAGCGCGAGAGGTCAGTAAACCTCACTGAGTACTGAGCTACTATCATGCTGCCCTGCCGCAGATGAAGTAACTCCTGTATCTGCCCTGTACGAATGGTGGTAGGAACAAACTCTGAGATGAAGAGACTCTTGATGTCTGTCCAAAGAAGAGATGCCTCGTCATTCACCTGGAGAATCATGCTCCAACATCTACCTATTGTTGCATGCAGGAGACTTGCGTCAAGGATCACCATTAGGTCGGCTGGTGTCCCTACCAATCTGAAATCACTAACGACAGCCTCCATCCAATCCTCGGCTACCTGAGGGTCCGTCTCTCCGCAGAACCTAGGTGGCCTCTATCGATGAAACTTGTGCAACACACTCAGGCGGCATGCAGCGTCCACTGCTGGGGCTGGTAGTATTGGTGGCTCAGCGGGTAGTGGTACCGTTGGTGCTTCCGCTGTGATGGGACCCTACACCGAGGCCTCCTCACTCGGTAGGGTTCCATCTCATACGTGACTCGGAACCCTAGTTGGCTGCCTTCGTGGGGCCATCCAGAAAAGAAACAGGTGTGCCACGATCAAACAGTAGACTTGGTGAGCTGACATAAAGTAATCACAATGAAAAATTTTGAACCACACATGCAATCAGTGTTTTCGTGCACTGTGTCGGAAATCAGGGGTCAGGGTCCTGGTGTACGGATACGTCGTTCGCCGCACCAGCACTAGACTCCCTGGACTGAAAACCACACTCAATACTCTTAACACTATTATTTCACAGAATAGAATGGTCAGAGTCTTGAGTTCTGCGTTTGAACCGACACCTCTGATACCAATTTGGCACAACCCGTCATTAGGGCGCGTTCCATGTCTACCCCAAGACCAACATCCATAGGCTAGGGGCTGGCGATAGGCACCAAAGGCCTAAATCCCGATAAAAAGGGAAGGCATTGTCTTTATGAGAGTAAAAAAACACAAAAAATTACACAAGATAAAGTAATCACAAAGTAATTGTTAGGTCCACTAGGCTGGATACCCTGAGAGGGGGGGGGTGAATCAGGGTATGACTAATTAAAAATTAATGCCCGTTCTGATCTTGTTTTGCTGTTAAGCAAAACACTCTTCTCTCTTTTCCCTGTTGCACGAAATAAACAGAATGTAAAGCAAGCACAGGACACAACAATTTTACTTGGTTCACCGCTAAGGGCTACGTCTAAGGAGCATACGCCGACAGGTTGCCGGTCGTACCAAATTCCACTAATCTTCACTAGCTGTGGATTACAAGGTTCGGGCTAGATCACTTTTATGCCCAGGCTCACTGCCTTTACAATGTTTAGGGTCAGCTCACTGCTTTCCCAAGGGTCACTCCCTGTTTCTCTCTCTCTGGCTCACTGCCGGTGGAGAGGATCACCTTCTTCCTCTTCCTAAGCTCACTGCTCTTGGATGGAATCCACTCACAGTTTATAGACCTGTAGGTCTCTTCATTTTCCTTAAGAAGTGCATCTTCCTCTATATGTAGATGCTCTTATGAAGTTCAACTTTCACCCGTAGATGAATACCCCTTTGCCACTATCCACTGGGCAACCAACCTTTGGAAAGACCTTCACAAAGCACCCTACAATGCGAGGCTCCCAATTTCGCGAAGCTCAAACAAGCCTTCGCGAAGCACCTGCCTTTTCGCGAAGCTCAATCGCGAAGCTCCTTCGCGAAGCACTCTCACGATGCTCAAGCCGTCGCAAAGCAATGACCCTCGCGAGGCTAAGTAAGCCAACGCGGAGCTCGCAGGTTTCGCGGAGCTACAATAGCCGCCGCGAAGCACCTCTTTCGCGAAGCACACTGGCTCCGCGAACCACCTTCGCAAATCGAGAGCAAAGTATTTTCTCTGAAAATTCTCTCTACTTCGCCTGAAGGGGTCGGCCTCTATTTATAGGCGATTCCACCGACCCTCGTCCCTTCCACGCGAAGTCAACGCCACGTCATCTCAAATCGCGAAGCTCCAAAGTTTCTGTCGGAATTCTGTCCAAATCGCGACGCTCTACGGAAATCTTCCGTTCGCGGAGCTTGACGTAGTCGCGATGAATCACCGTCAACTTACCTTCGCGGCTCGCGCCTTCCCCGCGATGCTCCCTCGCGAAGCCCAACATTCCTTCGCGCCTTCGCCGCGATGTTCTCTCGCAAAGCCCTTCTCCGCCGCGATGCGCTTCAGCCTCTGCCATTCGCGAAGCTTGACGTAATCGCGAAGCATCACCGCCTCCATTCTTCTGGTCTTCGCGATTTCCAAACCATGCATCCTATCTTCGCGAAATTCATGCCTTTGCCATATTAAATTGTGCTCTTCATTGAAATCCTCTTTTCGCGATGCTCACCAAACTCCAAATTTTGGACCCCAAAAATTTGGCAAACACTGGGAAACGGCGCCACCTTGTACTGCTCTTTTTGTACCGCCTCCAGATCGCCTTTTCCTTTGTCATCGTTCTTTGTCAAAATGGATTGTCAACAACTTCTCGGGAACTCGACAAATATCCATGAGAACTTGCTTTTTCAACAAACACAATCAACCCAAAAATACTTCAATGTTACCTTGAGGGATTTTTGCCCAACAGTAATACTGAATACAAAATTAAGTGATGAATGGTAAATGGGCCAGGATACAAACCCAACTGAAAGTACAGTACAACTGAAAAGCTACATCAATAGTAGTAAAGGAAAACAGCAACCACCGAGTTGTCCTCCGGGAATCCCACATGAAGGGTGGGTACAGATGGTCTTCTCAGCATCTTGGATCTGTCCGTCCTCTTCGTGTATGTCTCACCATGTGGTCCACCTCTGGGTTCTCTCTAGCTCTTCTAGCCTCTACCACGATAAGCATTGTTTGTTGTCTACATCCAAAACAACGTAGTGCTAGCATTTCCAATGTCGTGGTGAGTATAACGATACTCAGTAGGGAACCCAAAACCCCAGGAGGTCTCCCAGAATCCAAAAAGGATAACACAAAATGAAAAGATACAATCAAAAAGTATCAACCAACTCTACTTAGGTATATGCCCATACATATACCTAAGTCATCAATCCCAGTTCGGCTCCAACTATTGTGCCAAAGAACATCCCAGTCCACACAGGAAACAAGTCAATCACACCGATGGTAATGATTGAAAGTCCAGACTTAGCTCACACAGGCATACATCCTTCATATAGAGATAGAGATGATCAGATGAAGTCACTTATTTATCATCACTGTCGAACCCACGGAGGATTCTAGTATATTTGTCATCGCTGTCGAACCCACCGAGGATTCCAGTACAGTTTTCGTCGCTGCCGAACCCACGGAGGATACAAGTACAATTGTCATCGCTACCGAACCAATGGAGGATTCTAGTACTTCTGTCGTCATCACCGAACCCATGTAGGATTCCAGTACGGTTTTCGTCGTCACCGAACCCACGGAGGATTCCAGTATGGTAGTCGTTTCAGTCGCAGCCAGCTCTAGGGTTCTGGCACACAACACGCTCGATTCTGGGAGGGTCCGCTCCTCAAGCCCAGGGGTCGATACATCAACTATCACGAAGTGCAGATTTGATGTATCCCGAAGTTCCACCTCATCAAAAGAAACCCAACGCGACAGACGACGCATCAATCAGACGCCCGGTCTGAGAGTTATTAGAATTTTTTCTCCAGGGGCCCGATTAGAAATACGCTCATTCCAAACCCATCCAATGTCCAATGTCCAATGTTATCAACTCACATACAGTATCGCAAAAGGACCACCACATCATGAGGTTCCTAGTTCAGTAGACGGCACATCGATCAGACGCGCGGTCTTAAAGATATTCACGTTTAAGTCATAATGGGTCCGGCCCGTTAATCCTAGTGGGTTAATGGGTCGGTTCAACCCAGTTTTGGTGGGTCCAACCCAGCCGGGGGTAGGACCGTCCCGATGATACGTGTGGCCCAGCCCGAGGAGAGCAGCATGGCCCGAAAAGGGCTCGGCCCAACCGTGGCAGGCGGCCCAACCCGCCAAAGGGCGCGGCCCGACACGATGGGGCGCTGCCTGGCCGGGCTCAGCCAGCGGGCCAAGCAGCTCAGCCGAACTACCAAGCGGTCAAGGGGGGATACTCTTTGAACATGCAACACTATGCAGCACCGCCCTCCCAATCTGGCCGGCTGAAGCCGACCGGCCTTTCTGGTGCAAGGGGCCCGCTCAGACGGGTTGCGGTTCGGCTACGCGACACCTTTGGGTGTCGTGGCATCTTCACTCGGCCGGTCGACGACCCGGCCTGTTCCCCACCGAAGTAGCTCGAAGATTGCAGGCCATAGTCTTCCTCAGCGCGGTGATGTGAGGCACCAAAATACCTCCCTTATGCTAGGCCGTCTATGGCCGGCTTGTTCTTTCCCGGTCGTGCGGCCCACAGTTGCGGGCTGCGGTTCTTCCATATGCGCCGGCGCACGACCGCCAATTCTCCTTCCCAACCTCTTCCAACTTGCCTCAATCGCAAACAAGGTGACTACGGAGGGTTAATGGTCTGTGTGCATTCAGACTGCGCCCTCCGCGTTAAGCGGTAGCAATTGGCCAGAGATAACTAAAATTTCCAACGAAGAATAGGGTGCGAAAAAATCACTTCAAAAAGAACAAACCCCTACCATAGTTTTAAGAGAAAAAACGTGGAATGAGAATTTTAGACAACATTGGGGTGCGTCTGAGGAGAATGTGGTATCTCCTCACTTGTTTTAGTGAAGAGAAAGGAAGGAACATCGTCGTTCTTCGATGAATCAGCGTTCTTCGTCAAATATGGCGTCGTTCTTCGTGGAAGAAGGAAACACTCTTCAAATAATCAAGAGATCTCCCAATGTTTTTCTAACACTAAAAAAGCCCAAACTAAAAAAAATATGTCATGCTATTTTTTTATTCCCACAACAGAAGATTTAATATTCAAAACCTTAATTAATTAAAAGGTTTGAATCTTAATTGGGAGGAAGGTGGTAAGGCTCCTCATATTAAATGAGGAGAGTGGTCAATGAATTAATGAAGGGAAGTTCAAGGGAGTTGGGAGGAATTATGGGGAGATGAAGGGTTGGAAAATCATGTGGGTCCACCACACAAATATCCTCCCAAGGGAGGTTCTGTGGGTGTGGGCCCCACCAATAACTCCCCTTCTGAGAAAACAACCACCCAATATAGATAAAATTGTGTTCCAAAATTTTATTCACTTTATTCATTTTATTCTAAAACCACAAATATTAACTCTTAACCCGCATAAAACACAACTGCAGTAAATGTCCCCTTAAGAGAATACAGGTGCTGTGAGTTCATCGGTGTCCTCGAATTTCAATTCTGAGCACCAGTTCAAAAGATAGAAAAACACGGATGTACGTTTACTGATCTTACCCGAACAAAACTTTGTAAATTTATTCCAGGCACACTGGGAATTGTAATCAAGTGCATTCAGAATACATAGACTTGTAAAATTCTAAAGAATTAGGAAAAAAATTTCAGTTAAAATTTCGTGTCTTTACAAGCAGGTTGTTCCTGCATATCGTCACATGGTAGAGGTTGACAATGACTACGCTTGGAGAATGAAACTCTGATAGATTCACTTCAAAAGTTTACAAAAGTATAAGGGATCTATTAATGATATAGTAATAGATGACTAGTTGGAGTAGGATGAGATATGCTTCAGTTCGATCGATGTTCAGAAGGAGAACTTGCTGTCTTTGTTTGTAATGATTCTGTGTGGATCAGCGAGATAAGGGTGGTTCTTGTTCCTCATGAATTGTGAGGAGTCGACGATCTCATGGTAGGAGTTCTGAGACAAGTTTAGATTCAAGATTATTTCTTCGACTGCGAATGAGTCCAATCGCCAAGAGGATCATACCCTTTTAAAGGGGAGTTTGAGTGTGTGAGATTTTAGAATTTGTTTCAAGAACATTTTTTGATTTTCTTCAGACTTTTTTGTATAAGAGGAGGCCATGTCAGGCAGTTTGAGGGAGATTTGAATCTAGATATCCAGTTCTAGGTCACAAAATTTATGATGAAGACATATTATGATGTGATAGTGAGGGAAATGTTCATCGAGAGGAAATTGGCCAGAACTGGATTGTCACATGATAGGAGTTTTCACGATTCTTCATGAAGTAGAGCTGTCGTCTGTGGTTCCCGATTATTAGGGAAGAAGAATTTTCGTTCGTCTAGGGGTAGATCACATCCCTCAGCCTCTCATTTCCTCAGGGGAAGAGGATCTCAGATCTATTACAAGGGATCATGAACTTTTTTTTCTTATGGGGAAGAAGGTCTTATGTAGCGAGAGTGCCCGACCATTCAGAGCAGTCATCGTGCACTTAGTGTTCCACTCTAGGTTCTTCTGTTGAGGCAGTTCCTGCATAGGAAGCAGTAGCAGGTTGCAAATTCATTGGATTAGAAGAGAGTAGATGGGGTAGGTAGAGGTCAGCCTGATGATTCTCCACATCCTCATAGTGGAGAGAATGGTAGTTTTGGTGGTCTTCAATAGGGTTATAGAGGCTTTGAAGGAGGTTCTGGACAACTTCATGCTTTAGCATTGCTAGCTCCAGGCGATTTAGAAGTCATTCAAGAAACTATTTTCTTTTTTTACATGGTCTTATTTATTTTTTTTATTTCGGAGAAACACACTCATTAATATAACCTTCCAATGTCATTGCATTTGGATTTTAGGTATAGAGGCTTCCAGTGCCCTTGGAATTGACAACGCCGGTTAGAGGTCTAGCTGACATGTTTGAAGTATTTGGAGACTATGAGCTCGTGCTGGGGAATCACCAATCATGGGGAGATTTCCTATGTCTATGGATACAACCATATGATTTCATCCTCATCATGGATTTGTTCTATTCGGTGCAGGCTATCATGGATTGATTCAGGAGGCATGTGGTGTTCATTGATGCTGATGGAGAGACAACAATGTTTATTGGGGAGCGAGACCCTTGGATGGGTCAAAGGCGTGTTCCTTCCATATAATCCATTATTTTTGAGATGATGCAATGTTTTTCATTGGTTCATTAGTTTTCATTTCCCACTGTCATAGAAGAGCACCCATATGTACTTCCAGAAGAGGTTGTTGCATTACCACCTCGACAAGAGATTGAGTTTGGAATCAAGCTACAATAAAGAGAATATACTATCTCTATGTATCCATAGAGGATGGCCCCTTATAATATACATGAGGTATGTATACATCATGATGGTCTGTTATAGTGCAGTTTTGTTCAGCCGAGTGCATCACCATTGTCTGCTCTAGTTTTTTTTGTGAAGTAATCTGGTGATAATTTGCTGTTGTGTATCGATTATCATCGCTGAAATAGTGTTGTTGTAATGAATCTCTGTCAACTTTTGTGGATTGATGATTTATTAGATCAGATAAAGGGTTAATGTCATCTCTCAAAGGTCAAAATTTGGTCATGATATCATCAGATGCATGTGAAGGATGAGGATATTCTGAATCCTACTTTTCCTTATCCCCATAGGCATTACATTTTTGTTGTAATTCTATTCAGTTGGTCTAATTCTCCATCGGTGTTCATGGAATTGATGAATACTATGTTTAGAATGTTCCTGGAAAAGTTTGTGGTGGTTTTCATTGATTACATCATTGTGTACTCAACGTATAAGGAGGATCATGTGGAGTATCTGCATGCCATTTAGGGAGTTCTTCTTCAAAGTCAGCTTTTTTGGACGTTTTAGAAGTGTGTTTTTTGGGTTCGAGACGTCCATTTCATAGGGAATGTGGTGTCCTACCAGGGTGTAGTTTTGGATCCATCGATGATAGAAGATGTTGGGTCTTGGGAATCCCCCATGACAAATGAAGAGGTTCGATGTTTCCATGGTCTCTGAGGCTACTACAAGAGGTTCATAGATGATTTATCTCATGTTTTGACTCCTCTAACAACATTGACTAGGAATGATCATGCATTCATTTGCACTGATCATTTTTAGGTATCTTTTTATTTTTTAAAGGATAATTTGGTAAGTGCTCTAAATCTCTTTCTTTGAGTAGAGGGAGTTCTATCTGATGTTTTGTATTATGCTTAGCATCTGGGGCTAGGCCTTGTTTTGATGCAAAAGAGATCAGTAATTTCTTATGGGTCTTATCATTTGAATCTATATAAACATAACTACCCATGATCATGAGTTTACAGTCATGGTGTTTTTGTTTACGTAGTGGAGACATTACCTTATTGGATAGTTTTTTTTTGTTTTTACTAATAATATGATCCGGGGTTATGTTTTCTCCCTGCGTGACTTGAACTTGCAGCAGCATCGGTGGATGTAGTCATTACATGAATATGACATTGAAATATCGTATACACCTGGAATGGGGAAGTTTGTTATTGATTTGCTAAGCAAGAAGTCACATAGTGATGCAATGTGTGAATATGGTGATTCATGAAGATTGATAGAAGAACTATTAGAATTACATCTGGATATAGAAGAAGTTGGTGGGTAGAAGTTATATTTTTCAAATGATAGTGAATTCATCTCTGGTGAAAAAATTGGAAGAGTCATAGTTGGAGGATCTAAAGGTGGAGGTCTGGGAAGACCATGATATTTTTGTGAGGCCCATGATGGTTGGTCTGAGGATGACCCACACTGAGTATTGTATCATTAATTTCTATTTTTTCCTTTGGATATGTGTGATACAGTTCATAGAGAGTTCTGTAGTTCTCCTTTTAGTGGTGCATAATAGAGTGATAAGGATTTACTAAAGCCTGATGATTTATTTTCCGGGTCCTGCGATGAAGCGTGCAGTTGTAGAGTTTTTGTCTTGATGTTTGGTCTTCAATAAGGTGAATCCCGAGCACCGTGTCCTAGTGGTTTTCACTAGAAATTAGATATTTTTTATTGGTATTGGGAGGACATATCAATGGAATTTGAAACTAGTTTAATACGAGCATAGAATGACCATGAAGCTATTAGGGTGGTATTTGATCGTTTAATGACATCAACCCACTTAAAGCTATCCTGGAATCAATATCACTATAAGTTTTTTCAAGGTAGTATTTGGAGGTGGTGGTGAGACTCTACAGGGCCCTGAGGATGATAATTACAAGTTGAGATCATTGTTTTACCACTTGGGTGTCTAAAGGTCTCAAACATACTTTTGGTTCCTAGGTATGTTTTATCCGCAAACAGATGATCTGGTAGAAAGGACTATCCAAACTCTTAAAGAAAATATTTGATTTTGTGTCCAAAATTTTAGAGGATTCTGGATGATGCACTTACACTTGGTGGATTTATTTTACAACAATAGTTATCACTCCATCATTGGTATGGCATAATATGAATCCTTATATGGCCGACCATTCTGTTAAACATTGTGATGGACTGGGGATGGAGATTCAACAATTCATGAATCAGAACAACTATAGAATATGACAGAGATGGTTCAGGTGATTTGTGAGATGATTAAAACAGGGAATGATCATCATAAACCATATTCCAATCAAATGAGGATACCTTTAGAGTTTTATTTTTTGGATCACGTGTTTCTAAAGCTGACTCCTCATTGTGGGCGGTGAAGGATTAGTCATAGGAGTGAGATTTCTCCCCAGATTATTGGTCCTTTTGACGTGTTGGATAATATTAGATCTATGGCGTATCAAGTAGCATTTTCCTTGAAAATGATATGGATAGACAATGTTTTCCATGCTTCATAGATAAATTGTTATCTACATGATGACTCTCATGTCATCAATTGGGGAGAGAACGATGTTGATAATGATTTGACCTTGGAGGAGCAGCCCGTTGAAATCTAAGACTATAAAGGGAATGTGTTGTGAGAGCATTATATAACCTTTAATAATGTCTTGTGGTCACATGGTGGTGTGGTGGATAGTACCTAGGGACAGGAGACACAGATACGCGCTCAATACCCATAGGTGGTCGATGTTTTACTCTTTTCAGGTAATGATGTTCGCATTGTGGTTGTAGATATTTTGTGTTTATAAGATGGATTTATTTTGTTGCTTCTTGTGGATTGCTCTATTTTAAGTGGAATATCGATGGGTGATTTTTTAGAACCAATTTTATCTTTCCTTTTAGGTTGGTTTTGAATTCTTGAGGATGAGAATGTTTTGAGATGTATCTATTGCAATGAACCAGACCACTCAGGTCCATTCCTTTTCTAAAATATGTTGTGTGAGGTGTTCAGGGAAGTCAATTTGACTTATCCCCAACACTTTTCAAAATTTATAGGTATGTGAGAAGTTCCATTGTTGAGACAGATGTGAACAGTTCCATCGATGTCGATGATCAATTTTGTGAGCAATGCCATTATATGAACATTGCCATCAGTGTCGGTGAGTAGTTATATGAAGAGAGCCACTGGTGCTGGTGAGTCATTCTATGAACAATACCATCGATTTCAGTGAAGAATTCTATGAATAGATCCCTCAGTGTTGGGGAGTCCTTCTATTGAATGTTCCATCACTGTCAGTGATTTTTTCTTTGAACAGTTCCATCAGTGTTGGTGAGTCCTTCTCTGAGCTGTTACATCGGTGTCGATGAGTCATTTAATGAACAGAGCCATCATTGTCGTGGAGTCGTTATGTGAATAGTTGCATTGGTGTAGGAGAGTTATTCTCTTAATAGTTCCATCGGTGTTAGTGATTCATTATGTAAACAGTGCAATCGCTATCGGCGACTCATTCTGTGAACAGTTCCATCAGTGTCGGTGAGTCATTATGTGAATAGTTTCATCAGTGTCGGTGAGTAATTTTCAGAACAGTTCTATCGATAAGGGTGATTAATTTTGGGAATTGTTCTATCAGGGTCTATGAGTTATTGGGAACATTTTTTCTATAATTGGTAGGTGATAAGTGTTTTGAGCATTGGAAGGTGTGCAGTGTTTCCGGCTTCTTACAGTTCCACCCCTTTAACATTCTCATTGATGTAAAACCTATTCAAGGCCTTATTTTATGATATTTTAGTATGATTCAAAGCCCATAAATCCTATATTCATTTTCCTAATGTTAAAGATGTCATCACTTGGTCAAACCAAGTGTATTAATGCAACACTCTTTTTAGGGAAAATCATGCGTATCTTAAATAACTACATAGTTAAATCATCTAATGGGACAAGATATCTTCCACCCTTGTTCTTCCTCATTATTCTCTGGTACGAGATTCTCTAACTGTTACATACTTATTGTAGGATCCATGCAATAAATCTGTCCTCCTTTGATTGGTTCCCCTTGAGGATCTTCTTACTGAAAGTAAACCCCATGTTTTGTTACAACCAAGAAGTATCGATCAATATTCGATATAAGGTATGATCTTTCATCATTATTTTGGGTTCATATTCTACTTTTTCCCCATTCCATTTTATAGAATTTGATCTCCATCTCCCTAATAGAATTTTCTTGGGTGTTTTCTAGTGTGCTGGTGTCTTTGCATCCTTGGGTGGATGAATTTCCCAAAGTGAGGTGATTGTGATCTGTTTTGTTAGTCTGTTCTCATTCAAAGAACATCATAAACATTTTGAGGTAGGTGATTCATTTTATCACTATTATTTTACAAGAAACTATAGTGTAATCATATTTTATTCCACTGGTCATAATGTAATTGACATAATAAATATTTGAACTGGGTAAATAAATTGGTATTGATCGTAAGCTATTGCATATTTTTTCCTATATAGACTGATATCTATACTTTTTTTAAGAGTATGTCATTCTTGAAAGAAATGGGTATATTACACAAACTAGGATAAATGGTAAATTAATTTTCCAAGATAAAGATTCATGTAAAATAATATGTTACATCTTTTTGTAATTTTATGTTCATCAAATTGATGTATTATGCATGTTTAATTAATTTGTGATAGCTTACTATTTATGTTTCCCGTCGTTGGAACCATAGAATAATAAATTGGATAATTCTAGATGGATTAATGAATCGACTTGTTGATAAAAAACAATTCCTTATATGGTTCTGAGTTACTATCTTTCTTGTAAAGCATAATAGCCTTTTTCTTGGAGCTACGAGAGCTAATTATGTGTGAAGGAATAATGACTGGTTTATGGTCCAAGATCCCAGTTGATACGATGCTTTTTCCTTGCTGATTATGTTGTGATGTGATTCTGGATGGCTATTGTGATATGTGGGGGTTGGAGGCCCCTTGGTTGTGGTAGTATTTCACACCTAGAGTGGAGAGATGCATCATTTTATGCATGTGGGTGTTAGGGAGGACACCAAAGGTGATGAAAAGTGATGGATGTGAATGTTTGGATGCTTGATGAATATAGTTGGTTGTTTATCTGATTTACATTCCCCACTAATCAAGGAATATAGTATTGATCACCCTCTTTCCATAATCTGGAAATATGCGCATGGTATGCGATGTGCTTTCTACGTTTAGCTTCTCAAGGGGGGGTGGGTCTATGATCTTTCTATTTGAGTAAAAGACTCGACATGAAGTTCAACTACCCACCATGTTGATCCCCCTTGTGTTTAGTATCGTAGAATGTTTCTTATATAACGATAGGGAATATGGGAATGTAATAATTTTTTTAAAAAATGATTGATTAAATGATGTTCACCCATGGGTTTGGAGCTTGGTGGGACGTAATGGTGGGGTTGCAATTTAAATGAACAATTGACTTTTGATGTGGTTATAATGAAATATAATTGTTTATGGTTAATTAATGTGTAAAGAATTAATTAAAATAACACTATATTGATATAATGGGAATACCGTACTCTAATAAATATCTTAATATGGTTCTATGAATATTGGAAACCTAGTCTTAGAAGTAGAATCCAGGAGACCAAGAGACATTAGCTACAATTGAGTCTAAGACTAGGTTATTAACATAATTCTGTTGGGTTCAATAGTATATACTATAATTTTTATGATTTTATATGCTACTCTACCTCGTTAGTTATAGAAACAGACACCCCCGGGATTCTGAGCCCTGGGTGTGTTTTCCCCAACATTCTAGTGGAAGGATGAATGGGTGACTACCCCCTTTGGCCCTACTCTCTTCTCATGGTGGTTACATCGGTGAGTAGGCACAATGGTTCGTTTTCTCTATATAAGTTTATATAGGGTTGTAATACCTTGTGTTTATTCACACACAAGTATTCTAAATATATTTTTATTTTTGACTACTATAGGTGTAACGTGTATATGTTGTGATTTCGTGAGGATCCTTACACCGGGTATGGGCTATAATGGCTTGTGGTTTAATACCAAACGTATGATGCATGTTATGAGAGCTATGGTGGCTCTGTGTTACTACATGGTAACTTTTGTGACATGGTCATGGTGGTTGTGCTGCACGGAGTGCATGTTTGTGGTGCTTCGCCCAAGTGTCTATAAGAAATCCTTTTTGGAGAGAAATGTATAGGTTTTGCGACGTTGGGGTAAATAAAAAAAATAGTGGGGAAGTAGCAGTATGGTACCCTTGATTTTATTTATTATATTATATACTCTTGTATGGAATAATTGGTGAAACTGTCCTTGGTTAGGCTGGGATGTTTGTACACCTGTTTAGGTGATTAGTTAGTTTAACTTATTCTTCACTATGCTTTTCCATGCTTTATTTAGTTTTCCATGAGAGGCTTCGGGAATGATCCTACTGAGTATACTATTATACACACCCTAGAAAAATATAAACTATTTTTCAGGTAACTTAGAACACGTTAGAGATCAAGCTAGTTACTATTAGCTTGGGTTGCAGGAGTTATTCGGGCTTCATTGTTGCTGTCCTTTTTTCTTTCTTTTGGTACTAACGGTTTTCCATTTCAGTTGTATTAGTTTTTCATGATATTAAATATTTGTACTTTTGATTAATTTTATATAGATGTCTGAGTTGAATATTTTTGGTTTCGGTATTATATCTCTCGTTCTCATGTCTTCGCTTAGAGGTTAATTCCTCCCATTTTTGTGTTTACTATACCCTCGGTGCTTGTCGCCAACATTGGGCCTACTGGAGGCGGGACTCGGGGTTCAGTATATCCCTTCACTCTTTTCCCGCCCAGGAGGGGTACACCTTCTGTGGAGGGGGACATGAAATTACAATTTTCAATTAAATATTATAAAATTTGAGAAATTACTTATATTATTTGTTTCCAAAAAGGCATAAATACACATATTGGGGAAAATATTATTCCAAACAAAATTATCACATTAATGAAAATATATCTTCTCAATATGAATCCATTATAATTATTTTATTCTACATTTTTTTATTAATATTCATTATAGAAATTTAATGGATATGTTATAACTATATATTATATTATAGTTCCTTTTTTACACTAGGATTCCTATATCAAAAGATATCTAAGTATTAGATTATGAATAATTATTGAGGTGTTACAAAATGAGATGTAAAATATATAATAATTTAATAATTATTTAGACTCTTTATAATAAAATAATAATAAAATAATAATTCTCATAGTTATTTCATAACTATTATCCAAATATTTGTGGTATTGATTTTTTTTATTAAAGTGATCCAAACATATTAAAATTATACGATTTTTTGTGTGGAATTGAGTCGTTATAATAATGAATTCATTTTAAATCATAAAAAATGATATAGATATGGATGAATTATTAAAGGTCTATAAAATCTATATAATAACATCAAGGAACATTATATTAATGGGGTAATCTATTTTTAGTCTTGTTTACCCTTTATAGAATCTAATACATAACTTTTATTCTTAAATTATATCATAATAAATACTATATATTTATACTGTATTTACATTTTCACAAAATATTAATGTTTAATGATGTTAAAAAAATTAGAATTGGATAATTTTTATCTGTTGATTTAAAAAGTTATAATATTTTAGGATAATTGTTAGCAACTTTGAAAATTTAAACTATTAATTAAAAAAACATTGTAACCAATAAAAAAAATTAAATCAACATCAACACATTTTATAATCAATTTTATTTAGATAAGTATTATTTAATATAAAATATTTATAAAAAAAATTTCTTGAAAAAATATCATTACATTATAAAATGGGTGTTTTAATTGAAACTATATATTACCATATTTTAAAATATTAATTTATCTGTAGTAAATTCATATATTTACAAAACTTATTATATAGTCATTTATAAATATGTAGTAAAATGCAATAATTATATATTTTTTAAATTTATAATAAAATATATAAATTAATACTACTAGAGTATATATTACCCCATATTGCAATAACATATTCCCTATGGTTAATGTTCATTATGGGAACGTGATCATTGGTTTTATTGAAGAACATGGTTTAGGTTGTGATAATGATAATCTGGAATATCTCTTGTAAATGGTTATTGATCAAGAATAAGTTCTTAAATCATGGATTGAGATTAGTCAAATGAAAAGGCATGTTATTCCATCCACCTCAAATGTTCTGATAAATTAGCTACATAGGGTGCGATCATATATGTTCAGTCCATCGCTTCATTTTTTATTGTAAATTGAATTTTTCATAACCATTAATATATTATATTTAATTGTATATGTTAAAAAATTATATAATCTTTTTTAGGATATATAATTCTCTTTTAAAGGTGAATTTGAATTTTATTGTGTATTTTAGTTATCCACTTCCTTGATAAAATCCTGGTTCATCAATGCATATGTACCTAACTTGTAAATGATCCCAAAATATAGTATGAAATAATATGGAAATCAATTGTGAGATAGAAACTATTGATATAAATTAATAAACCATTAAAGAAACCACTATCATTCATCACAATCAACCCCATAATATGTCAACTAAGTTAATAGATCAACATCCACCACTTAAGTGATTTATACTATGGGGTAACACAATGAGATTGTAATTTTTAAATTAGACTATATTATATTTTATATACATCATTAAATACTGAACATAAAACAATCCACAATATAATTTTAAAATATTTGAATTTAATTATGACTGTTATAATCTATCAGTTTGATTGGAGGTAGTGAACTTGAGTAATCAAATTATAAAATATTTATTTTTTTCCCAGTAATAAAAAAAATTCAGATTATTGCCTATAAAATATGAATTCATCTATAAATAATGTCATATATTTTTCAAAGTTTATATTTCTCAGAAAAATTATTTTTAAATTTAATGGATTTATATTAGATTAAATTATGTTAATCTGTACATATGAATTGTTTTAAATAAATGTATATTTCATATTTTGAATAAAATTTATTAAACATCATATAATTCTTATTACTAGAAAAATAATCGGTATAAATTCATTATATAATTAAAAATGAAATTAATAGTGGTTGCTATTAAAATTTTCCACATATATTATTATTAATTTATTCTAATTTATGAAATATTTTTTATTAAAATAGAATTAGTTTTTGAAATATCATGGATGAATAATATTTAAATTATTCTATGGTATCTTTAAAAAATGATTATTTTTCCATGAATAGTGTAATATTTTAACTACATAAAAAATTAGTTAAAATTTTCTTTTTAATTGTTTATCATTTTTGACATCACATGTTTTTCATTTTTTAGAAAATAATTTGTAAGCATACAAATTAAATTTTTCTCAAAAATAGATTTTCAATATGTTTTGAGAAAAATTATTTTTACTAATTTTTTAATTATATTAGATATTAAATAAGTAGAAATATAATCTAAAATTTAAGTCAATATATTTATATTATTTATTATGGTATATTTAAATTTTAGTCATAAATGATATTATATATTGTAATGTTTTATCATGTCGATAAACCATAAAATTAATTATTAGGGGTTATAGTTATGGAATAAGGTCGACCAAATAATCCAAATTTTTTATTTTTTTTAATGAGATTATTTTGACAGTAATTGTTATCATTTCTAGAATATAGAATTTTATTTCTAGTTTACATTTATTAAAACTTATAGATTATTTTATGTTATGAGTAATTACAAAATGTCACTCTCTAAAAAATATATTTTTTATTGATATGGATTTTTATAGATATAATATATAAATAAAAACAGATAAAATTTATTAATAATAATTAATATTTATTAAAGTAATGAAATTAAAAAATTAACTAAATGTATAATTTCATTAAACATTTACACAATTCTAATATAGTGCTTGTGCAAGTAGTAGAAAAATCTTCTCAAATATTTAAAAAATTTTAAATGTAACATGTTTTGGATTAAGTATGTACTAATGTTAATTTAATATATATTTATATTTTTTAAAATAACATTACTATGTTTATATTATAATTTTGTTTTTATCATGGTTCCTTTATTCTCTAAATATGTGAATAACTATGAAAATGTCACAAAGTTGTATATACTATTTCATTTTTCAAAATAAATATTAAATAAAAAAACTATAGTATATAACATGGGTTGAAAATTTAAAATACTAAAAGAAATGGTTCTTGTATCTAACAATTGGTATTTTATGAAACACATTCATATCCTATGCATATTGAAAAACTATTAAATGTTACTTTGTTTTCCTATAAAAGGGGTTTAATTAATCTGTTGAAATAAATGAAATAAGTTAAATTTTTTCAAAACAATCTACCTATATTACACTATAAATATCCACTCCCATATTTTTAATCCATTTTAGTCACCCTAATCCTCTCTTTCAGAGTCTTTAATATCAGTCAATTGTAGGATGTCAAAACAGAAGGTATAATTCTGAACTAAATTCTTTTCTATTTATTTCTTATTCTACCTTTTTCATACCTATAATAAAAAAATATAGTAAAACAAAATCATCTTTTATAATATAATGAAACATTAATGAATTTATGTGAAGATAATTTTTTTCATTTCCATTCAATCCAACGTGAAATGAAAACAACAATCATTCGTACATGTGGATTCCCACCTCCACAATGTTATTTATTTCTTGGTCCATAATTATCTCACATGGCTAGTAATAAATAAAAAATTAGTGAACATAAAATATTTTTATGAAATTATAATGATATTTGAAGAATATAATTTTACTTTTTAGTAGGATATCATTTAATAATATATTTCATTAAAAAATAATATGTGTTTGATATCATTATTTACTCTCAAACCTGAGTCCATATGAACAACATTATAATATAACATTAAAACTCAGCCATTAAAAGTTGATGTATGATTAGTACTAAAAAATTCACAAATAAAATTATTACAATATATTTTTAATTTAAATATATTTATTATTCCATAATAGAAATGGTCTCAATTTACTGTAATGCCATTTTATTCTTTAAAAATATTATCTTATCAAAAAAAAATCAATATTGAACATGAAAATTATAATGAAATTAGTAAATTTATTGAAATATTATATTATTTAAATGATCATTATTTTAATTATTATTACTTCAATATTATCTTAGGGTGATATTTTTTTTTGTTTCTATAATGGTTTATTTTTCACTGGAAAATGAATAATACCTATTATTTTAAATAAATTTGTAATATAATACACATTAAAATTATATTATCAATATGACCTTAAATAATGAATATTATTCATTTATTATTACAATATTATTAATTAAATAGGAATAATTATTATACATTATTTTATTATATGTTAATTTTTGGGATTCATCATACTTTTGTCTAAACAGTTAATATTTTGTTAATGTGTTTTTATCTTGATAAATTAATTTAATTTAATTAATTAATAATTATAATAATATATTTATATTATATATTTATTATTATATTTTAAAATTAAGATTAAAATTTTTACATGGAAGTTAATGGCCATAAAATATGTTTTATGTTTGAAAATACATTTTTCAAGAATGAGTGTCCATTGTGGTTTTAATAAAAATTTAAAATTAAATTGAATCACTTAGAGAGATTGAATATATAAAATTTCTTCCATATTTTTAATCATAATACGAAATATACTATAATAGGGTGAATTTTTTTTGTCATATTTAATGGTTAAAACTGTAATATTTTGTTTGTACGGTTAAGTTACAAAGGGATTTCTGGGGGTAAAACAATAAAAAATGGATATTATTTCTATCCAAAAAAAATTATTATTTTATGATGATATATCAACCTTAAAATATAATAATTTTAATCCATAACCATTTGGAGCCACATTTACATGAAGGAGACCGTATTTGAAAGAAATATGTTAATAAATTTCATGTATGTACCTCCCCTCGTTAAAATGGTAACATCTCCTCTACCATTATTCATACAATATGAAACATATATAATTTCCAATATCTTTAAAAAATATTTTATGATTCATTACATTCATCCTATATCATGAATGTTATATTAATTAAAATCAATAAATGGCATTTTTTGTAAGCCAAAGGGGGTCTCTCAATGTAGAGATATAAATCATATTCAACTATTTCCATCATATATCATTTTAACCGTTCTCGATAATTATTGAATCAATAAAAAATATAATAAAATATTATAATAATTACAATATGTTATTATGATGAAGGGATAACTATTTTATTCTCTTTCTCCATCGAAGTGGTGCTTAAATTATCGCTCGTTCTTAGGTGTGGACTACCGCCTCGATGTAGCGATAGGATGCATTATCCATCCCCAGTATTAAATGGGTGGTTATAATTATCAAATTAATGATTACATGAAATATTTGAGGTATAAATATTCTTTTCTATTAATATTATCTTATATACCTTATTATTATTTAATAGTCTAATAGATGATAATGTTACTCATGTGTACATTCGGAATAAAACATCTTGGATGTGATGTGATTTTCATTTCATTTCCACATTGAATGGCTAGTAAAAAGTTTCTAATAAATGAAAAAATATGATATTAATGATGTAATTGTGATTATATAATGTTATATTGTTATTTAATTTAATTTCATTCCATTAATCGAATGTTTGATACCAGACTCATGTGTATGAATGGGTAATCATCTCCACTAATTGATACTATTCATTTTTCATATCCTCTTAATACAAAATTTTATAAACATATAAATAATTGAATATATGTAATATTTACTCATTGATTGAAATTCATTATTTTGAGGAACCATGATAAATGTGAATGGACTATAAGAATTGAACTAAAAGATTCATAAAAATGATGTAGTAAACACTAGAAATGATGGATTTTAATGAGATTTATTAATTAATCTATGATGAGATAATAAACGTAGATCATATATGATATTATATGTACTAAAATGGATTATTTATATAATTATAATTATTATTAATTATATATATTTCATGTTAGATGTCTTAAAAAGAATGATAGAATTGAGGTAGAGGTTTCTTTGTCTAATTTTCAAATTCATGTGTCATGTTTGATAATAGAAAACATAATTTATTTTATATAGTGTAATTATGAACGAATTAATTTAATTTTCAATGTTCATGAAATTAATGGGGGATTTTATATCCATATCCTCGTTTTTACTTACATGTAATTTGATTCAAAACACATTAAAGTTTTTTGGGTGTTATCTGAATTTTTATTCCTTATGGAAGCTTTTAATGTTATGAATAAATTTTTAATTAAAAATTTGTATATAAAAAGGAATGAATTATTTTAATATACATGATTTTTTCCAATGTGTTTGTAGATAAAACAAAATTTTAAACGTCCAAATATTTTTTATTTTAAAAAAAAATGTAATGACAAAAGGGTTCTTTGCATTAGTTTTGTTTAATTTAGGAATAATTTATTTTTTGTAACAGTTTATATTTATGTGTTTCATATAAATCTATTTTATATTATTTATCATTATTATCTTTATTTTCATGGTTTTTATGTTTCACAGGAAATTATTTTTTTCAAGGGGTTCATGTATGAATTGATAACAAAGAGGAAAGTGTTTTATGTAACAATCTAATTTTTCTGAGATTAATTATGACTAAATTTTCCAATGATGATATTATATGATATATCCATAATATTTAATAGTTAATTTATTATCATACAATTATTTATTTTCATTTCACGTTTTCATTTATTATTCTTCTCTTTATGCTCTCATTGTATCAAATATGTTTATTTATTATGAAACCATCCATATTTTTTATTTGGTCTAGAATCATTTCCCATTGTACATAGTATAATTAAAATATTTTCTACAATAATTTTACAAAACAAAAAATATTAATTAATATTAATTTTAACCATGTTTAACTTTTAATAAATATTTTCTAAACTATTCTTGTTTTATTTATCTATGTAATCTATATTCGACTTTATATGAATATTATAAAATAATTTTCTTAACAAAAATCAAATGAATAGAATTCTACACCATCAAGAATATACATTTAATTTATATTACATCATATATTCCTTTTTTCTATCCAAAAAATATTTTTCCATTATATTTTTGGAAATGTTTATATTTCAAATATCTGATTTCAATTAAAACAGGTATTTTCATCATTTCAATATCCAGTGATCATTAAAAATTATTTTTATCCATAACAACAATTCTTTATTTTTCATATGATTTAATTTTTTTAATATATAGTGTTTCAATTGTTATTATTTATAAATATGGTTTATTATTGTGATGATTATTTTTTATCAAACCCTTATCCATGCGATGGGCATATAATTGATGATATGATGAATAATTTATGATCTTTTAGAAAAGACACACACAGTGATATATATATATATATATATTTATATTTATACATATATGGTGTCAAAAATTGACAGGTTATCCTGTAATTATATTGAATTACAATGCCTTGGGTATATATGGATATCTCATGAGATAATATTGAAAGTAATGGGGGTGAACAAACTTTAGTAATGGAATTTCTCAAATAAGATATTCTTGGACGAGAACCTTAACTATAGAAATGATGGAATAATGTGTAAATTTGATGAAATATAATAGTCTTGGTGGTGATCCTTGACTAAGAAAATTATCATATATATATATATATATATTAAAAAACATATTTCATATTCATATTATATTTCCTCATGGATCATAATTTATTATTTATGATTCCACACTCTTATGTATTACTATATTTTTTTTCAAAACATTACACTATGTTTCATGATTATAAATCATTGGCTAATTTGGTAAAACATTTCTAAGTCATAATTTTGACCATGTATAATTATTCTTATCATATTATGACATATTATCATTTAATGATATATTTTTTACTTTACCCCTACTATGCATCTTATATAACAATTGTTATGTTTCCATTCCATCTTTTTTGATGAATGTTATTAAATATTATTTGAATATGGAGGTGGATAGAAGTGAATCACATATTGCGAAATCATGTAGATATTTTATATTAAATGTTTTAATTGTTAATGTTTCAAATTACACTAAACCTATACAGTCAATGGGTTTCTGTTACTGTGAAATATAATTAGTGTTCATACAATGAGATTTAATATTTATATTTTTATATTATGCTTATATGTTGAATATAATAGTGGAATGTTATTTATGTGTTTTGAAACATGGATGATGAAAATTTAGTGAAAACCATAAAGATAAGATAATATTTTGGTAAACATCATATGTTATGGTTTTGAAATGAGCCAGGTTTTCCTATTAAAATAAATCTTTAACCTGATGATACAACTAGACATGGTTTTTCAATAGATTCATCATTGGATTATAAAATATAAAATAGATTGTTTAGAATAATTTACCATCAATTTGGTATAATGTGTATAATCCCTTACTACACACCTAATTTCACACTCATGAGGAATTTTATTATTATTAAATTTATGTTTTCATTATGATCGATTATTAATGATTTTGATAGATAATGACTATGGGTGAACTTAATTAAATCAAATGTGTCATGGTTTTAAAATAATGTGTAATGGGTTTGACATCTAATGAATAATTTATAATGATTAGATGATTAATCATTACTATTTTACAAAATAATATTTCAGTTCTTATTAATGGCTAGAAAGAGAAAGATTAATATTAATGCGGAATGTGATAAATGATGCTAAGATTATCCTCTGGGTGACCAAATGAAATGGGATATAGAAGTTAATGACTTTTGATTACGCATAATCATATATTTCATCTCATGATTAACAACTAGAAAATATGTGCGTTTCTGAATGAAATAATTAAGTGATATATCGAGTTTCATGATGATCATAGAGGAAATACTATTTATCTTCATATATGTACAAAATATAGGATGAATTTCCTACAGAAATATCATAATGGAATGAGATGTTGTTTTATATGATAAAACGAATCACCCATAGGGTGTTATTATTGGGAAAAAATAAAGAGTTCAGTGGAGGAAATCAAATTACATCCTAAGGTAACATTTATTGTTCAGTGTCATATTTGTGTTGAACTTTGGAATTATTCAAGAAATTTTTTAATCCATGATCTGAATCCTACACTAATGATGTGAATATTTTATGATAATAATTTAAGTAGAATAAATTAATTATTTATTTATTAATATTTAATAATTATATTATATAAGTTTTTTATTATTGATACCAAATGTTTAGGATCTGAGCATTCTCGACCTTAAAATTCATTTACAAAAATAATAAAATCATCCAGGAATCATTCATGTGTTTCATGGAACCCCTATGAACAAACATGATACCCTACCACTACCCAAAGCAATACCCATGGAAATAAGATCAAAAAATATAAACCAACCATCAAAATATACCTCAACCCAATCAGTGCCAATGTAGTTAGCTTTCCCATGTCACCCACCCATGTAAAGACAGCCATCCCGAGGTCCCATCTCACCTACTAAGAATAAAAAGTCACTGATACCCACAATCTGAAGTCGTATTGGCCCTATCCTCACCATTACTAGCACCCATGTCACTCCAAACGAACTTCACCGAATACGTAGTCATAACCTGTAAATCCTGATATGATTCACATCCTCATCCTAATGTAAATATTCATTTTCATCATCCTCGTTGCAGCCCAGGCCAGGAACGAAACACCATCAACGCATCACCACCAGTGGAAGACTACCATGCATAGTGATCCTCACCTCCATCACCCACATCCATGAGGATCTACATCACCTCGAACATAGCATCACGACCCTCACCCAAAAAACTACATTAATTTGTGCTAGAGTATAATATAAAAATGTATATGTTATATTATTAGATGATTAATTTTCATAAATTAATGATTATATTACTAATTTAATTGAAATTGATTACTATTATGATGAAAATGTTATTTATTATACCTTTAATGAATATTATTACATTTTTTAGTTATTAAATATTTTTTAGTTAGTGATTTTATATAATTAATATGGATAGAGTAATTTTATTAGGAATAATAGATTTTTTTTTATTTTGGATTCATTATGATTCATAGTGTTATAATCTTTTAATAGAGTATATAATATAGGTATCATTATTTTAAATAGAGGCTTTAGCGTCAATGTATTAACGTAATAATTTTAAAAACTGACATTAAAAGAGATTCCTATAAATTTTGAACACAATTCTTCATGTAAAAGGAATTAAATGTATTTAAAATAATTAGTTAATGTTAATTGTTTATTTTTTAGTTATAAATTGGATTTATTTATTCATTTGATTATATTCATTTTGTTATCACCTATAATAATTTTTGTTCAGTTTTTTTATTATTTAGTTTTCACTGATATAAATACTTTTCTTAATATATTTTTTCTAAAACTGTTCAAATATAGAATTTTTGTACAAATAAATTTCATTTTTAATGTTTCTTATGGTATAAATTGGTTTTTTTCATATTCATCAAAATAAAAATTTTTTATTTTAAAATATTATTCAATTTTTAATATACTAATGATTTTTTTTAAAATTTATCACAATTTAACTTATTTTTTAATATATGTTTTATCAATGGTATTTAATTATTCATTGATATGTGTTCATCGTTATATGTATTTTTTATAATCAAATAATTAACAATAATTGGTTATATATATATATATATATATATTTCTTTAGTTTCAATGTTTTTATATTTTTTTAATTATTATTTGATGTAATATATTAAGGATTATTTTTTCGTTAGTAAATAATTGATTAGAAATGGAGATATTTAGGAATATTCACTAATGAATATTCAAAAGGAGTTGATGATTTCATAAAATTCTATAAATTGATTCTTCAAAACTATTATTTTATTTTTTATCCTTGAATGAAGAATTATAATATTAGAATTTTAAATTCCTGAGACATCAAAAATTATCTCATTTTCTATGATTTTAAACATAGTGATTCATTTTTTATCTGAAAATGTGAAATAATTGAAAATTCAATATTTAATGGTGACGAATCTATTAATCATGAGGTTGGTGTTTAATTTATGGAAATAACATCAACAATTGAATGATTTTGTGGAGATTTAAATACACCACAATTCTTAGCTTATAAATAATTTACATTTGTATCAATAATAATATGAGTAATTAACATGATTTCAATTAATGTGTAAAGAGATAAATATATATCTACATATATTGATCTTTTAAAAGAGGTACATCATTAAAGAAATTGTTATATATATTCTAATTATAAAAAATTATTATTCCTAATGGTATTGCAGAATAGAAAGATACATGGTTTCCACAATGATGGTGTGTTTTTTATAAAGGAATGTATATGATTATCAAAATACCCTATATTTTTGACAAAAAATATATAATTTTTAAGAAAAATTGAACTCTAATTCATTGTAAGGTACCAACATCATACCACATTCTATATAAATTTTTTACATTGAAAAGTGTTCATAATAGGAGTGTCTATTCAAAAATTTAATTGACTCAAAAAGGTTATAATGGAGTACAGTTGGAAACATATATATTAAAAACATATTTTACAGAGATGTGTCATGGAAGGGGAATAGATTTGATTAAAAAAATAATTTCATTAGTTAAATCAATATATATCAAAATGGGTCTCTGCACAGATGAAATGAATCCATATCAAAACCTTAGTATCCAAAAATTTTCATTACCTAATTTTTTGTATAGTAAAATAGGTCCACATAGATATATACGAATAAAAACAATATTATGATGACCATTATTATTTCTAGTCCCAAAAAACAATAAAAAATATTAATGTTTATATTTTAACATTGATTGATGATTTGAAACAGTTATGGGAAACATCTCTTAATCATTTTGGTGCACATATGAAAGTGTATTTTCTTGTGCGTTTTATAATAATTTTCCCTATAATTGAATTTCCATCCTATTGAACTAATGTCATTATAGTGTTATGTGTAATGACAGAGATCGCTCAAGTCCATTCCTTTGTGAAAATCCATTGTTTGAGGTGTTCTATGGGGTCATAGTGACTTATTTCATGATTTTTCTAGTTTTCCAGTTTTTTCCAATGGTCGGTCACATCAGTGACTCGATGTTTGTAGATCATTTCTGTGGGTCACATAGGTGACTCAATTTCAGTAGGTAGTATAATTGGGTCGCCTTAGTGACTCCCTTTCGGAGGGGTCATGTCGGTGAGTCATTTTCGGTAGGTCACGTCATTGGATCATGTCGATGAATCACTAACCGTAGGTCACATCGGTGTCTCACTATCATTGAGTCGAATCAGTGAGTTTGCTTCAGTGAGTGTCATTTTTCATTGATATATGATCTATATTTCTTCTAATGTTTAGTTACTCTCTTCCTTTAACCATTCCATTTTCTCTCGGTGTTCCCATAGAAATTCTTCTTGAACCATTCGTGTGTCATGTTGTGGCCTTTGGATCCAGTTTTCTATCAGATTTATTTCTACTACTCGTGCACACCTAATTTGGTTCAAGGAAACGTTTCTGATCGAATGTTATTCCAATTAAGGATTCCTTCATCTATTTTTTATTTGTGTATCATGTGGGGTGGGTATAATGATATTTACATGTGAATACAATTGGATCAAAATTAAATGAATTAATAAATGAGGGGTAAAATATGGTGATAACAAAGATAAATAGACCTATTACATTGGTAATTAAAATGGAGTGTGGGAGAGTAATTTGATGCTTGTATTCATTAATCTTTTATCCTAGATCCTTTCTTGATCATTATTTGCGATATTTCTTTTGAAAATCATTGCCATTAGTGTACTCTTTTTGCACAAAAATATTTTTATCACATGATGTTTAATGACTATGAAAATTATAAAATGATTAATCACATATATACAGTTAAATAAATGGATTCCATAGGATCAAACTTGTTCTGTGATAACCCTTGAATTATCAATGTGGAATTAAAGATCATGTGTTTGAAATCATAATACAGCTTGATTTATTTATTGTGGTTGTGTCCGGTGTTGATAAATTGTTTGGTTGTGGAATGGGTGAGTAGTGTTGACTAGTGGGACTACATGCAGATTGTGTTTTGTTTATTTTTCTACGCATGGTGTGGATATGTAAAGGGTCTTCTGAGTATGGTTGTGACATGATATGTTAGAGTGTGTTATTGTTATTTAGGTTTTTTACCTTAGGGTTTGTGAAATTACTTTTTATAATGATAATGGATGTGGTTGTCTTGCATACTAAGTGGGGAGGAAATGTGATGTTGGGTGTTTTAACGTAGTTTTCTTCCTCTATTTGGTATAGTTAAGGGCTGTTGTGTGATGTGGATGTTATTTTCATGGGTAGGGATGAAATTATTGGCAAATTCTTAATAATTTCAAAATGATTGAGTGTAATGTGGATTTCTTTTATCAAATTCGTATGTGATCATTGTTCTTCCTAATATCTGCATTTAAATATAGATGCAATGGATGTTTTGTGGGATTGTTTTTGTTTGGAACCCCATAGTTTTGGATGATAGTTTGTTACATATATATATACACACATGGTTCCTTGTAATTTCTATACACACCCCACCCTATTAGAGAATTGTGTGAAGAACATCTCTATTCTATTGGGGTAGGGTCTTTCCATAGTATCCTGGTTGGATGATGGATGGTCGGCCACTCGCTATTCCCTACAACCACTTCTAGGTGGTGAGAAACTAAGACAATTCTGGAAGGTTGTGGTTTGTGAGGCCAAGGTTTTTATAGGTGATTTTTTCTTCTCGAGTGTATTTATGATGAGATGTGTTGAGCTTCATAGGTGTCTTTGGGATGTGGTGTGTGTTATATCCCATGTGTCTTTTGGCAAGACGAGATGTGGTTGTGAGGTCTATGTGACTTCGTGCAGGATATAGTTTGGTATGTTCAGAAGATGTGGGAGTGCCAGAAAAACTTTCACCTGGGTATGAGAGTGGGTAATCATTGGAAATGTGATGTAGAGTAAACTATCATTGATGTTCTTACTATATTACTTTACATGAGATGCATTATTTTGTGAGTATACCATAGTGATATTTTGGAATGTACTGTATAACATGTTAGGAGATTTTGGGTTTTGTTGTCTTCTCACGGGGGCATTAGTATGTCTCCCCCACTTTTTCATAAGAGACATTGGCTTTTCCTATAGAGTATACTTGTATTCTCACCATATTTATATAACACAATATTCACATTTCTAGGAGGATTTCATGTACCGTACTGGACCTTAGTAGCTTGGAATTTGCGATAGTTGTTATGTCATTTCTTATCCTTTTTTGGACTTTACATTGGAGACTCTTTATTTTGTAACCATTTTATTTTTTAACATGAATTTTGTATAGTTTTAGTATTCTTTAATATATATATATATATATATATATATATTTCGTGGATGTTTTTATGGTTGAAAGAGATTATCTCTTGATCTTTGCTACTATAAAATGGGTAGTGTCTCCCATTTTGCGAGATTGGTGTACCGTTGGTGTTGGTTTCCACCTCTTTCCTTATAGAGGCGGGTAACAGGGGTCATTATGTCTATTTATCCATTTCCAGCTCATGAGGGGAATCATTGGATGGAGGGGGTAAAGACATTCATAGAAATAAATCCTATAAAATATGTGAAGAAGACACTTCATTTAATGAATTTTAGAATGGAAAAAAGATAGTATAGATAGGATATCAAATATTATTTTTAATTGAATATATTTATTTCTAATAAAAATAGAATTTATTGGTTAACAAAATTATAATCTCTCCTACAACCATTTTAAGATAAATAACATTCCAAGAAGTTTACAAATAATTATTTCACATTAAAAAAGAATGAAATTTCTATAAATCAATATAAATATATAGTAGAAATATTGTATCTTATTAAGAATACCTTACTGGTAATCTTGATAGATAAAACATAACATAGATGTTTTCCATTTTGAGAAAAAAATATGTTATAGTTTTATTGGATTTTTCATCTAAAATATTTGACAAAAGATGAATTTCATTTTATATATGACATGATATCCATGGGAATATATTTGGAGTTAGCTAAAATTATGAATTTAAGTATATCACATTAAAATTTAGTATGTTATATAGCCATTATGAGTGGGAATATGAATTTTTATAATTTTTTTCATTAAATTTAATGACATTGAGGATATTGTTAAAATGTGATCAATTTTGTTACATTGAAGTAATTTAAAATAATAGGTATGAAATATAATGATAGTATTGTGTTTATGCAACAAATTTTATCGGTCTCACTATGTGGTATGTTTGTGAAATCTATCTTAAAGATTATCAACATGTTATATTAATTTTTTAATTCAATTTTAGAAAATATGTTCATCCAAATTGGTTATATGTTTTTGATAATGCAGTTTTTCTCAAAATTTGAAAACTATAAATGAATTTCTCACCAATATTTTTTTCATATAATTGTTTATATGGTTATTAATTTTGTGTTTGAGAGAAGAATATATCGACTATTTTTTTACATTTGTTGATTCATTTAAAAAGATATATCACAATATAGAATGGATATGTAAAAGATCCACATAGACCAGATGCCACTACTATTCAGAAATATGTTTTAGATGATTTTATTTAGTTATTTATTTATTATTTATTTCAGTGAAGAATATTAGTCAACTATATCTTGAATCTTGATAGTTGTTGTAATGGTAGAAGGATTCATGGATTAAAGGTAAGGGACATTCCACATGATGATGTGATGTAGACACATTTATTCTTTTTTAACAACACAGTAGTGGTTTGACCATAGATATAATCACATATTTTTCGATTAAGGGTATAATATATGAAAATAAATGAAATTTTTTTCTGGTTAAGCCTAAAAATACAATTGTTTCCTGGTTTATGGACAACAACACAACATATTTACCTATATATAAAACATTAAAAATGTTCGAAAGTGGTTGATCTCTTTATTTGATCACATGGGATGGTTTGATATTAATGGTTACAAATTTTACTAAAAAATAATTATTATGAAAAGAGTACTATTTGAAATAATGGTGTAATAGTAATAATAGTATCATAATATTTTTTGAGTGAAATTTATAGAAACATGATTTCAGCAAGAAATATATATATATTGAGTTATTTTGAATATATGGGAAATTAATTATAATAAATTTTTTTCAGTAGTGTCTATGTGAATCATGGTTGATATTATCCTTGATGTGAATAATGATGATTGTGGTTTTATTCACATTTATTTTCAAAGATTTAATTTTACAGGGAACAATTTCACATAGAAACACATGTAATGAAAATAATTTCTTTTTTATCCATAAAATGTTCACAAGTCATTCATTTATTATGATTATTGGTCTATTACATGATTTTGGAATGATAATAATGATTATAATGTAAAAATTGTCTATGCTATAGAAATTGATCATACGAAATGGATTTGGGTAATATAAAATTAGTCACCATATTTTCTAGTTCAATATTTGTAAAATATTTAGAATTTTCCACCACCTATTTTTTCATTTAATTTTTTTTTCAATTTTTCCAATTATAATATTTTTTATATATATATTGACATCTGATTAATTTTTTTTGTATATATTTTTTTCAGTGATAAATTATTTGTTATAAAATTATTAATATTAAAATTTTCAACATTATAAGTGCTTATAAGACTCACATCTTTATTAAACCGTTCACCATGTTTCCAATTTATTTGATGGAATTATATGTAATTCAAGATCTATATACATTTCTATTTTTTATGATATTTATTTAATTTAAATTATTAATAAAATAAAATTTTGTTATAATCACATCCACCAGATCATATTTTTTTATTTTTTTATAAACTATATATTATTTTTTATGTTCGTTTAATTTTTATAATCTTATTTGAAGAAATTTTTTTAATGAATTTAATTTTTTTATTGTTACTATTTTTATTTGTAATTGTTTTTATTTATACATGTTCTGTATATAATATGTGTTTGGTTGAAAGAATTTTTTACTCACTTTTATGCAATAATAATTTTTTTAATCAATTATGAACAATAAACCTTTCTTTTGTTAATGTTTGTTAAATTTAATTAAATACAGGTGCACATACATTTGTTGAGGTATCATAAATTTTACAGAATTTCAAAAAATGAGGAAGGAGAACATAAGTATATATATTTTTTCATTTAAATTTACATCTATAGTTATTAAATTATTTAATGTAATTAATATTATGTATATTGAAATTATTTGATGCTATTCTCATTATACTGATTAGATGGAACATAAAATTTATAAGAATCGATTAAAAATTATACCAACTAATTACCTCTTATGTAGAGATAAAAGTGTTATAATTATCCATGAAGATAAAAACATCCCATCTTTCTGAAATTCTTCATAGTTGATGGAATACCTATCTATATATAATTTTTTTAAGATAATTATATTATTCCATAATTAGATGAGTTTCAACCAATTATAAAAAAATCCTTTTATGGAAGTTTCTTACTTTAAATTTTTTAAAATATATAATTAGTTTTCCAACGGTTTATATATAATATATTTCTATTTTTTTATATATTCAAATATGGAAAAAAATTTACTCTAATGAATCAAAAGGAACTTTTTTTATCCTTTATAACTACAATGTGAATATAATTAATAATATTTGGACTATAAAATATATATATTTATTATAAAGAGGATAAGTATCCATCCCTTTTATGTGATTTTATAGGTAGATATACAAGGAAGATGTTGGAATCCATTTAAAAGGGGGAATATTTTATGTTCTGTTTTATTTCAATTTAAAATTTATTCGTTTCATTAATATTATTTTCATTTAACTTATTTATTTTTTATTTTGAAAGATTCCTCTACAAAAAATCACCAAGTGATATATACACACAACCTATTCCCTCATACATCATCACATTGAGGGTATCGTTTCTTATAAGATCAAATAAATTTTGATGAAATTATTGAAATAAGTACCATCTCATGTAATGGCATGGAAGTGGACTCACTCAACCTCCATATCCTCCGAATCATAATTAAATTTGGAAAATGGAGAGAACGTAAAAAACATAAACTATATTATTGATCCAACAAAAGAAATATATTATATGATTTTATGTAATTAATTTTCACTTTTCCTTAATAATAATATGTTTTATGTTTATATTTCTAAAATTATAATTAAAAATATTACATAAGGAAATCATTTAGAGGAAAAAAAAATATGGAACCTTTATCACAGGGGATAGTATGGATATTGATATTTTTTCATCAGGATATCTAAAAATTCATGTCCACATTAATGCGTATAATGGTGGGGTCATTTTAAATCCATGAGATTTTATGAATTACCATTTTCAAATTAATTTAATCATTTTGATATTTTTCATTTCATTAACCATTTAAAATAGTTTCATTTATATAAATTAATTTATTCTGGCTTTCATTATATTCCACATCAATTTAATCATGCACTACATGCAACATAAATTTTTGTTTTATTTACTCATAATATCGTGGTTTTCTAGTTTCACATTAAAGGATGATATTCCTTAAAGTCTTACTTAACATGGGAGAATAAGTGTATTAAACAATAATTCATTATTAAAATATTTTTATATAATAAATTATAACAGGGACAATAAATTTATGATTATATTATTAAATAAAATATCAAAATATATATTTTAATTAATTGTTTACCTAGTAATTAGAAAATAATATTGAATCCAAATGAATATAATGGTCAATGAAGCAAAATCTGCGGAGGGGATGTTCTAGTGGGTTGGGCCTATGTGTCATGTAATGGGTATGTTATGCCTCTAGGCCTTCAGGTAATGTAGTGTTGGTCATTTTGGGCCTTGTTCCATGGGCCTACGGGTCATGTATGGGTTCCCCTTCAATCCTTAAAAGGGGGATGATCGAAAATAAAATAAAAATATGGACTTTAGGCCATTTGGGTGGGCTAAATGAATATAATGGCCCCAATTTTCTAAAAGTCTATTTTTTATGTTAAATTAGTTACTATAAGTGAATTATATTAATAATATTTATATGATATATAGGTAAATATATTTTTTTATATTCATCCAATGTATTTGATATACATATTTAAGAAAAAGAACCAATTTTATGCTTAAAACCATATATTTTTTAAATTCTAGTTGTACCTCATTTTAATGCAGAACCAATTTCAGATTCATTTTTGGAACAGTTATAGAATTAATATGTTAAAATAGAAATTATAATTTTAAGTGAATATATATATTAGGTTTGGAATTTTATATTAATTTTTATAATTTACATTTCATAATGAATTTTTAAAAATACTTAATTTAAAATCAAGACTGTTTTTTCATCTAATAAATATGTAATGTTATATTAAATGTAAAATGGATTGAAATATTAATTAATTATTAATTTTATAAATTTATCCACTTTATTACATTTTAATTAATTTACCATTGATATTATGTATTAAAAAATAGAAATATTTTGGATGTTTTCACTTTAAACCTCATAGTGTTATCCCATCATTGGGATTATTTTTAAATTAATCTCAGCCACATATATGATTAGAATTTCTAATAATGGATTCCATTATTTGATTCATCAAAATCTATAATTTTATGTAAGGTAAAAAAATTTTGACCAAAAAAATTAGTGAAAGTGATTAAATTTAATTATAATAATTAATAGGAAAATTAGGTTAAAGAAGTAGTAATGCTATAATTTAAGACCCAAAATTACCTAGAATCTTGCGCAACAACCGTTTTATAGACATTAATCCACCATTATCATTAAATTATTGATTTTTGTTTTTCATATGAATTATTATATATAAAAACGTTGTTACACAAAAGTTATTTTCAAAAATACTAATCGTGTCATTTCCCTTCCCTATAAAAGGCCACCAACGCTCTATTTTCTTCAAACCTCTAAAACCACTTCAGATTGGAAAATTTATAGCCAATAAACATCCCAAAAACCATAAATTACCCATATAGGCCTCCCATTGGGATGAAATAAATCCAATTATTCCTTTTGGAATAAACCAAAAGGAGTTAGCTGATTAAGAGGTAATGTCTTATCTCAAGATCATTTCTTTAATTTTCTATATCCAACCCTCCAATCACATTATTACATTAATGTATAATAGTACTAGTATCATATATATAATAGTATGATTTTTCTCTATTTTATTAACTATACTTACACATACCTCCATCTAATGGGTAACAAACTTATTGTTTATGTGTACAGTGAACTACTGTCCCACAAAACGGAGATTGTTCATTTTTCCTTGTAATACTTTCATAGTGGACATTATGATGGACACAATATTTATATATATTAAATATTATATTTATTATATATTTAATATTATTTTATCCTTTTCAAATATAGATATTTTTACTTTAAATTTGTTTTAATACAATAATTTCATTTTAGGAAGTGTGGACTACCACCCAATCAAAGCGATATGATTCAGTCAAATACTATATGAATTCTAGTAAGGATGAGTTTAGTGAAATTATATGCTAAGTATGATATAATAATTATAATGGAGTAATTATATATTTACATATACATACATATAATCTTATGTAATCTTCCTTCATTATTTTTATATGACAATAAAAAGGGAAACATCGTTTATGCGTACAAATGGCTTACCCTCTCCATGAATAGTGTATTCCATTTAATAATTTTATATTAAATATATTATTATGATACACAAAATCTGAATATAAATTATTTTTATATCATTAATCACATTCTTGAAGTCATTATATAATTTTTAGGGCCAAATATATAACAAATTAAGACACATGCGAAGAATAAAGTGAATATTACCCAAAGTGAACCCTTAATATTGGATTGTTAACAAGAGGACAATAAAGGATCATAATAAAAACATATATTTTATTAGATATAATGATATTATTCTATAATATAAGTACAATAAACTTACATTTATTAAAAAGTAATAGTGTACAAGTACATAGGGAGTCAATACACAAGGCAATGAAATTTCATCTCTATTTTTATTTCCATGAGATAAATGCTTAATTCAGCACAAATACCTTTTATGTGATATATATAATGAACATGGATGTATTCTATGATTATTATATATAAATTTATGGTAATTTACATATCAATTATAAGATATTTATTTCATTGGGTTAATTTATCAAAATCTAGAAAATCGGTTAGAATATATTGTCTATATTTTTAAATTTTAAGACATGGGTTTTATAATGAATAGAAATTATTTTTAGAGTTTTATGTACATCCATTTGGAATTTTATATCATGAATATAATTAATTTCATCATATTTTATGATTCATGTAACTTCACTTTCTTACATGGGTAGTATAGTTCAATTTTACTAAGTGTAAAGAGTTTATTCAAAAAATCTTATCACTTATAAAATTAGATTATTATTATGCTTCCATTGATGAAATATTATAATTCATATCTAAATAACATTCATTAATACTCTTATAAACTTTTTAATAATTATATATTGATGTATTAGTACCATTTTTCTACACTTTACATGAGATCTTTAATAATGTGTTTTTAGAAAATCCCAAAATTTACTTATATTTTTTTAGAAATCTATATTTCTTCAAAATAGTGTTTTCTAGAAAGGATTTATAGAATTTTTTTATTATTATACAATAATCATAAAAATATATTTTCTATTGTTTTTTCTATTAATAATTTTTTCAAATCAATATCCTTATTTCTATCCAAATAATGATTCTTTATAACATTTACCCACAAAAGGAATGTTTTTATTACCTCATATGATATGTATAGATATATCTGACATCATTTATGTGAATCTTTATTTACATTTTTATAAGGTTAATTTTTAATAAATATTTTAAAATATATTTTTTAATCAAATGGTTTTCAAAAATTATTCATGATTTATTTATATTTTTTCAACTTTTTTTCAATGAAAGAGTTTTTCAAAAAGTTTTTAATATTCTAATTTTCTGTTTAGAAATTTGTTTTCAAAATGTTTTCAAAGTTAATTATATATTTTTTTATGATAATGTTTTTACAAAAAAAATTCAAGATTACTTTTTTACATTTTAAAAGTATATTTATTTCAAAATTTATTCATGCTTCTTTTATATAAATTCAAGGAAAATTGGTTTCTAAAATATTTCACACCATATTTATATGATTAAAAAATATTTTCAATGAATTAGATTTATAAAAAATTTCACTATAATTATATAAGTTTTCAAGGAATGTGGGTTTTAAAACTTTTTCACACTCCCCTTGTATGATTCAATATAAAATGGTTTCCAAAGGGTTTTCATGGCGTTATTAATTATATTTGAATTTTATTATCATTAGAAATATTATCAAAATGTTTTTAAATTATAAAGAAAATTTCCAAAAAAGGAAATGTTTATTTTCTGATTATAATTTTTTATAATATATTTCAAAATTATTTCCCATATCAGATAGAATATATTGGTGAAACTCATGTGTTTCTAGGGAAATTATTCAATGCTCTGATTTATATTCATTCTCTAAACTGATTATGTTTTGATGAAATGGTGTTTATGGAACATGATTTTATTTAACATGAAATATTATTTTGAACCCTGATTCTTTTCATGGGTATTTTCAATGATGAAATTATTATGAAACATCTCTTTATTCTATTGGTTATGATAAGATTACATTTTTAGGAAACCCATTTCATTTCATGGGTTATGCTATTATTTATTATGATCTGCTGGAATATGTATGTATTATGTAATTATGAGATGGGTGGGACTTTTATCTCCCTCCATTTCATTTGATAAATATTTATATCTCATAATATAGAATAAGATGGTCTTTGGAGTGAACCTTGAATATTATGATGGCCATTTTAGTTAACCATGACAACCAATATGGTACAAGGATTAAAAAAGGATATTAATATGGACATGGGAGTGAACCATGACAAGGAAGATGGTATGAAGAGTGAACTCATGCTACTAATATGACCATGGAAGTATACCATGACTACAAATATGGTATGGGGAGTGAACCCATAATAATAATATGGTTCTGGCATCGATGCATTGGCTTCTATGGAAATCATATATGGTCCATATCTACCTACAATAATTCCATGTATTAATCAAATGTTATTATATTGTTTTTATGGTGTTTCTTCCTTATGATTCATTCCTTATGAACTACTATAAAGTATTCCATGAATCAAGTTTATGATATTTGATAAGAAATGTATGATCATCTATTTTAATGATCATGTTCTTATACCCTTATTATCATGATTATTATTTCATATCTCCGTTTTTACCCATATGGAAAATCTAAGATCACCCATTTTTATGATTCATTTCCTCATGTTATAAGAATATGTATTATGATTGATGTTTATAAGAAGATTTCTATTCATAAAGAACCTAGATGGAGATGATGTAGATCAGTTATGTGTTGGTTTTTATGTTTTCAAATTTTCAAATGCACTATAATAGTATAGACATTAGGTATCTATTTTTACAATGTTTTCAGTATGTCTTAAATGTTATGTAATGTTAATGTATGAAAATAGAGTTTTTATATAGTTTGTATCATTTTAAATGGTTATTTACCCATTTTAATTATATATTAAGAAACCTTAGTGAATCGAAAAATACATTTCTAGAGATAATCTTAAGAATAACGACATGTATAAGAAAACGTCTTGGAGTTTTGATAAAGGATAGAGGGAGTGGTTTAATTGTAATACATAATTTTCTGGATACTAAATTACTTTTTTTCTATAGAATAGATGTACATATAGTAATAAATCTAAAATGATTTTTTGGGCCTGAATCGGGGTAATCTGGTACACAATAACAGGCCTGGCAAAACACATATTTTGACACTTCTAGGGGTTAGTCTTTTAGAATTTAAAAAAACCTCATGAACCATTATGGATTATTTTATTATATTTTGCCTATGAATGTCCTTGTATTAACCTAGTATTTTTATATGTTAAATAAATTTTTATAACATGGACATACTTAAATTAAATCATTTCATGAGTCTTTGGTTTACTTCTATGATAAGTAATTATCACACTATGCTTCTAGTTTTAGTCAATGGTGTGAGAAAAAAGGAACTGGATTAACTTTGAATGCGATGGACTTTTTTTCTAATGATCGGTCAAGTGGAATTAAAATTGTATTGAAGTATATTGTGATCATGCTAAATTAATTTTCAGGGAACATGATAATAATGAATACCTTAACCAACTATCATGCTCCCAAGATAAAGAAATATGTTTTATATTGAGCCTTTGAGTAACAGAGGCCATATATAAATGATGATTGTGTTCCCTTTGTGCCCATAATGAGGAAAGAATCACCTGTGTGAGTGTACTAGAATAATAAGAAAAGTTTTTCACTATAAAAAATAAGGAAATAATGAAAATGAATATATGTGGAAATGTAAGAGTTCGACTAATGAATGGATGAGAATATTGGACTTCATAATTCATCATCAAAGGATAAGATTTTTATGTATAGACTAAATGGTATATGTGAAATTATATGACCCAAGAGAAAACCTTGTAATGATAATCCACAAGGTTGTGCGATTAATGGTTATATTATTGAAGATGATGAGACTACAAATTATATTTGAAAGGAATCCAATATTAAGTAATAGGGTGAGGTATCCTTATTATGTATTAAGGATGAAATGGAATAATTGATGTTTTCATGTAATTGAAATTTAGTAAATATGTTATATGAATGGTGAAATAAGAAAGGACTTCCCATATTTTGTTTTCCTCTAAGGATTTAAAATCTTATGTTGAATGTTTCTAATGGACTGAAAAAGTGATTAAATAACAAGGATATATTTTGATTAAGGGATGATAACCCTTAATACATTATTTATGGCATGATGTTTTATTTATATAATGATATGTGACATACGAATAATTAAATTGGATTATACTGGTTACCTTGAATCAAATTAAGGACTTTTTTACATGTAGCTCTTTTTATTGTGGATCCATTTTTCAACGTCTTGTATTTATGGAATATATATAGTATTCTAAAAAATAAGGATGCATGTATTCATTCAAAAAGATTTATGTTAATTTAAGTTTTTACCATCTTCCAATAGAAATTACCATGAGGGAATTCAAATGTCTGGAATGTGACAACCAAGAGAAAATTTGTGATGTATGGAGGATTAATGTTCAGATAATTTAATGAATATCATTCAATGTTTTGGATTTTTATTTTTCATAAGGGTTCTAGGGATAACTGTTAATGAAATATTTATGTTAAACATCATCAGATGTATTGAGGTATTGATATTTTATTGAAAACCTTATTAAAAAAAAGATATTTATTGAATAAACCAATTTTAATGATTTACATCGTATATATTTTTAAAATTATATTATTGTTTTTTTAGAAAAGGAAATCATTTATGTTGGGTGATAACCAATTATACCCAACAAGGCTGTGAGTCTTGAACCCATGACAGAAGGATGAAAACTGTTTCAAGCCTAAGAGTATCCTAAATGATATCTATGTTAGTGTATAATTTTTTTTGATGAATAATTATTTTTGATGAAACAGTGGTGTTAATTATTGTCTTCAGAGATTAATGTATTAATAATATTTAATTTTAATAATTATTACAGACAAATAGTTATACATTTCAATTTTTTATGGGCCTTAATATCTACTCAAAGTGTATTTTAGTTATTAAGGAATCATTGTCAATTAATGGACATTAATTTAGTGAAATATTGGATTTATTATAAATACATAATAGAGAACCCATAGAATTATTTTATTATAGAAATGTACCATGTATATTTACTTACAATCATATTAAATAGATGAAGTAATAAATGATAGGATATTGATTAAAAATTTGGTTTCCTAATACCTTAATTTTTGTTAAACCAATAGACATTTAAATCATCAAATATTTATGATTTCTAGGCCCTCAATGTTTTATTGATCATTCAATTAATTGTGATTGATTACCACAATCACTCTATATGTATATTTACAAATTTATTCAAAGTATATTTTTTCACATTCCTCCAGTGTTATTCTATGTTGAACAAGAATCATATGTCATTTTGGGTAACCGTTAGGATTCCAACATACCCTTTTCAAAAGAAGGTAAATGATTTAGTATTTTTTTGGATTTCAATGAAATGATAGTTCGAATATTAAATATGTGATACACCAAATGAAATTTTTTGGGTGAAATTTATTTTACAAGGGGTAGAATGTAACACATTGTGATTTTGTGAAGATTTAATTTTCAAATTTATTTAATCTTTTTGATATTTTTCATTACATGAAATAGTTAAATTATTTAATTTTATATTAAATTACCATGTATTCCTTTTGATATATGAAACAACATGATTATCATTAACCACATTAAATATAAATATTATATATATCTAAACGCCACATTGAGGTTTTCTTATATTATATGAAAGACTGACATTCCCCAACGACTTGCACAACACAGAAGGAGGAGTGTTACTGAAAACTAATTCATTATTAAAATATTATTATTTCATATGATATAGCAATGGAATTAAATTTAAATTTATAGTATTAAATAAATTATTAATATATAATGTTAAATTCATTGGTTATTTAATAATTCGAAAATAATATAGAATGAAAATGAATATAAAGGGAATTATTTTATAAATGTATTATTTTATGTTAATGTAATTACTATGCATGAACTATATTAATTAAATTTATATGTTATTTATTCCAAAAATATTTATTGTTTTTTTTAAAGACCCAGAAATTTCAAGGAAATTTTTATTAATTTCTTTGTAATTTTACAAGTCTCTGACTTCTTGACGGCACTTGATTCAGTGTCCCGGCCTGCCTGGAATCAATTTCCGAAGATTATATCGGGTACGTTCAGTGAACGAATGAGCGGCTTTTTCTCTCTTTAGAATCGGTTCTCGGAATTGAAATTTGAGGGAACCGATGAACTTGCAGCGCTAAGATTCGCCTAGGTGAAGCTTAACTTCGGTTGGCATGAGTCTTGAGGAAAAGTAAAATTTTGGACTTTTGGAAATAATAATAAAATAACTATATGAGTTAGTTTATTCTTCCTTCGAAAGTTGAGAGATAGTTGTCAGAACTGCAGTGTAACGACGGACATTAAATAAGGGATTTAATGATCAGTTTCTTTTGTTGTGAAATCACAACACTCGCCAATTTAATGGGGATCTTTCCTCTTCCTTCCTTTAATCAATGGTCAATACGTTATTAAATGTGGTGATTTAATTTTGGGAGTTTTATTTTTCATGAGTAATTTAATAATTTGAGGAGCCTATTATTTAATTTTGGGGAAGATCTTTCATTGAGAGAGAGAGATCAGGATAGATTTGGAGCTTTTGGAAGAACACCTATATCCGATGAAGAACGATGAAGAACATCGGCCTCAGACGAAGAATGAAGAAGAATGCTGGTTCTTCGAAGATCGACCACGCACCACCCTTGCTCTTCTCTGCGGCAAGAGAGGAGACGCCGCTTCCTCCTCAGTGCGCTCTGACGAAGCCTATGATCCTCTTCCCTGTGATGTCGTCTATCGTGACGTCGACGTTTAACATCAATTGTTGAGGTAGGAGAATTTGTATATATTTTGTTATGTGATTTAAAACCTCGGCATGGCCTAAAATTGTTGGGTGATGTTTTGATCCACTAACACCGTGGGTGCGGACTAACGAACAAGTCTGAACCACCCGATATATTGTTCATGATGTGTGTAATAACTGGCAATGATGAAGCAAGACCAAAATGGCGATTGGAGGCATTCATAGTGATGTACGACTCCCGAGACGACCGCCAGCGCAGATGGGAGCAAAATCGGACCACCGAAATGACTCCGGAGGCCCGCGGAAGCCCCCGGCGGTGTGGGTCACCGGCGCGACGGCACCGGTGGCCAGAGGCGGCGGCGCCCCGGTGCACTGCCAGCAGAAGCCCACCATGACTGATGCGATGACGGCGAGGGCTGGATACCGCGACCGTGCGGGATCCAGGGATGTTGCGGCACCACCCTGGAGCCGCGTCAGCAGAAAGCGGGGGTCATGCCCCCCGCGCGGCTCGCTGGCCGAGCCGACGCACCCCCCCTCCCCCGGCCGGGATAAGGTGAGTCGCGTGGACCGGGCCATGCCATGCCGGGGCGGACCCGGGTTGGGTCGACCCAGTTCGGACCGACCCTAGAGGGGGGGGGGGGGGGTTTGGGCCGGGTTGGACCGGGCCCAGACCCCCCACTTCGGACCGTGTTCAGTCTTTTGCCCATAACTTGAGCTACGAACCTCCGATCGATGAACCGTCAGTTTAATAGGAATCCTCGGATCGAGAAGGTCGTTTCAGTATATTACACATGAGGTTTCGGAAAATTTTGGGTACATCTGGGTTGGATCAATCCCGAAACCAACTGCGCCCTTGGAGCATAAACGTTTATAACTTAAGGACCAGACATCAGTTTGACGTGTGTCAACTGCGTTAAATTACTCATGATGAGATGGTCATTTTGGATTACTCCACTTGAGGTCTGGACACAGATGGAGTATGGCTGAGTTAGTTTTAGTTTAAAAACCAACTGGGCCCCTGGAACATAAAAGTCAATAACACTCAGACCAGGCGTCCAATTGATGCACCGTCTGTCGCATTGGGTTTCATTCGATAACACCGAACATTGGGATACATCAACTCTGGACTTCATGACATTTGATGAATCGACTCTCTTGCTCGAGAAGCGGACCCCCCTGAATTGAGCATGCTGTGTGTGGAAACCCTAGAGCTGGCTGTGACTACGACGATGGGGACTGTACATGGATCCTCCATTGGTTCGACAGTGAGGATGACTGTACCTAGATCCTCTATGGGTTCGGCAGTGAGGACGATTATACCTGGATCCTCCATGGGTTCGGCAGGGAGAACGACTGTACCTGGATCCTCCGTGGGTTCGGCAGCGAGGACGACTATACCTGGATCCTCCGTGGGTTCGGCAGGGAGGACGACTGTACCTGGATCCTCTGTGGGTTCGGAAGTAGGGACGACTATACCTAGATCCTCCTTGGGTTCGGCAGTGAGGACGACCGTAGCTGGATCCTCCGTGGGTTTGGTAGTGAGGACTACTGTACATGGATCCTCCGTGGGTTCGGCAGTGATGATGACTGTACTGGGATCCTCTGTAGGGTCTGGCAGCAATGACCTCTGTACTTGTATCCTATGTGAGTCTGACAAAGTAGTTGGTCGTGTATCATATGTGGGTCCGACAGCATAGTTTGTCTTGTATCCTATGTTGGTCCAAAAACATAGATGAATCAGTGTCTACATCTAATCATCTCTAATGCTATATGAAAGATGTATACCATTGTGAAGTGAGTCTTGACTTCAATATTTATCAACGATGTGTTTGAATTGCTTTCCTGTGTGAACTGGGTTTCGATTTCTTGGGTGGACTGGGTTGTGTTTTCCTCTGTGGACTGGGTTGTGTTTTCCTGTGTGGACTGGTTTGTGTTTTCCTGGGTGGACTGGTTGTTCTTGGGCTTGAGAGTTGGTGGAAAACTGTAATTGATGACTTAGGTATATTTATGGGCATATACCTAAGTAGATTTTGTTGATACTTCGTGATTGTATCTTTCCTTTTTGGTTTATCCTTCATGGATTCTGAGAGACCTTCGGGGTCTCTGGGTCCCTACTGAGTATCATATTCTCACCCCTACACGGGCTATTCCCGCACTATGTTATGTTGGATGCAGACGACGGACAACACTGATCAAGGTGGAGGATTTTGGAGCTGGACGGTACCCGGAGGTGGACCCCATGGCAGGACGTACACAGGGTGGACGGCCATACCCTAGGAGCTGAGGATAATATCTGTACCCACCCTTCAGGTGGGATTTCTGGAGGACGACTCGGTGTTGTTGTTGTACTTTCGTTTTAGTTGTATTGTACTTTCAGTTTGGTTTGTATACTAGCCCATTTACTTTTCATCACTTACCTTGTACCCAGTTTTAGTTAGTGCTTACTTCACTTGAATACTCTGTTGTATTTTTGTGTACTATATAAAATGAAATTCCTTCCCTTTTTCAGGATTTATTCCATTGGTGCTAGTATCCAGCCCCTGGCTTATGGATGGCAGGTTTGGGGTAGTCACGCCCTGGGACCCGAGGACGGGTCATGATAATATGATATCAGAGGAGTCGGTTCAACTGCAGAACTCAGGACTCTAATCTTTTTTTATTGTGAAGTAATAGTGTTAATAGTATTGAGTGTGGTTTTCAGTCCATGGAATCCAGTGTTGGTGTGGCGACCAATGTATCCATACACCAGGTCCCTGACCTCTGATTTCCGACTCAGTGCACGAAAACACTGATTGCGTGTGTGTTTCCTTTCAAAAGGTTACTTTGTGATTACTTTGTGTCAGCTCACCAGGTACACTATTTGACTGTGGTGCACCTGTTTCTTTTCATGATGGCCTCACGAAGGCAGCTAGCCAGGCTTTCTAGTTACGCGAGGGATGGATGCCCACTGAGCAATGTGGCTTCGCTGCAGGGACCCACTACAGCAGAGGCACCAACGGTACCACTACCCACTGGGCCACTGATACCACCAGCCTTAGCAGTAGAGAGTGCACACCGCCTGAGTGCATTGCCCAAGTTTCAGTGGAAGAGGATTCCCAGGTTCCGTGGACAGACGGATCCTCAGGCAGCCGAGGATTGGCTGGAGGCTATCGTCAGAGTCTTCAGATTTCCAGGAACACCAGTGGACCTTATGGTGATCCTTGCCGTGAGTCTCCTGCACGCAGAAGGAGGGAGATGGAGGAGCCAGATGCTCCTGGTGCACGATGAGGAATCTCTTCTTTGGATGGACTTCGAGAGCCTCTTCCGCTCGAAGTTTGTTCCAGCCACCCTCTGTGCGGAGCGCATCCAGGAGTTACTACAGCTGTGACATAGCAGCATGACAGTAGCCCGGTACTCGGCTAGATTTACCGACCTCTCGCACTACTCCATGAACATGGTACGAGACCTATTCATCCTAGCCCAGACATTTGAGCAGGGACTGAGGCATGAGATAAGAGCTTCGATGATCTCCCTCAACATCTCGACACAAGCAGGGGTGATGGAGAGAGCCCATATAGTGGAGAGTTTTCTCGCTGAGCTGTCACCAGCGGAAAAACCCTCTGTAGGACGACACGTAGCGGAGTCTTCTACAGCCTGCAGTAGAGAATTGATGCAGAGGTCTAAGCGGACCAGGATATCAAATGAGCGACCTCAGGATACAGGTTTGACTATGTGGGGAACATGGTACAGATCTAGCCATATGAGGAGCAGACAGTGCTATGAATGCAGCGGGCAGGGTCACGTGGCTCAAGACTGCCCGACCCTGCCTCCAGATGAGTGGTAAGCAGTAGAGGGACCTCCTAGGCAGAGGTTAGACCATGGTGGTCCACCGGGAGCAGGAGAACGTGGCAGAGGGGCTGGCCAACAGTAGGTGGTGGACGACGTTTTGATGCCCCACCACCACCACCACCAGGAGAATCACCCTGACCGCATGGAACGACTGGATAGGGGAGAGCTCAGCTTCAGGCCGTTGAGGCCTACGACCATAGAGCTCCGGAAGCATATGGGAAGGAGTGGGACAAGCTCCAGGCATGAAGACTTGTTTTCTTGTTGCTTATATCTTTGTTAATGTCATTGTTTGTGGATTCGTTGTGTCTTTGTACTTTCAGCTGTAGTAACAATAGACAGTTGTTCTTCTGATGTTTCATTCCCTGTCCTTTTTATGTGGCTGATATTGAGAGGTTTCAGTTAAAACTGTTGACATGACCCTCACTTGTGAGATTCCAACAGGAGGAGACCTAGTAACCACGCATTGATGCTGACAGTGTGACTCAACCATCGGAGGCGAGAGTAACAGTTGGATCTCTTAGTAGTCGCATCGAGTTCTTATGATGACGTCTATGGAATGAAATTGTACCATTCATGTTAGTATTAACAGTATTAGGTAAATAACGTGGTTTATCCAGGGGTGAGACCAGGTTTCTCTTTTCGGCATAGGAGAAATCTCAGCAGCTCTTTGGTAGATCGTATACAAAGAAGAGTGGAGATGAGTTTTTTCAATTGGATAGTCTCACCCATGGTACATGAGTGAATGGTTTACAGTTCACTCCAACTCAATAGTCTCAGTTGTTTCTTCTCTCAGAAGGACATGAACCTGAGACAGTGGTGATGGCTTGAATTCCTCAGGAACTATGACATTGAGATAGTTTATACTCATGGGGAGGGGATATTTATAGAATATTTTCTTAGTAGATGATTGGGCCTTAAGCTGTAAGGAGTAGCGAGAGTGTAGCTGGATGCGTTTCAGATATCCTTTGTGGATAATGATGAAATTAACACGTGTAGAACCATATATGGTTTGGGTTGTGATGAAGAAGGTGAAAATCATCTAGATGCAGATGGAGACTGTACAGAGCATGCAGAATTCCAAAGCTGATAGGGGATGAGACAACTGGAGTTCGAGAGTGACTACCACGTCTTCTTACAGGTCTCACCTCGATGGGGTCTACAGAGTTTTGGCCGGGGCATCAAGTTATCTTTGCATTTCAACTGGCCTTTCCACCTCAGATGCACCGGGTGCACGATGTCATCCACATATCTCAGCTGAGGAGATGTGTGCACGACCTATCCATCATCATCGACCCTGGGGAGCTGGACATCGATGACGGGGCGACCTTCACAGAGTTCTAGTAGAGGTAGAGGATCGATAGGAGCGAGTCCTATGAGGATGATCGATTCCTGTTGTTCGATTTTGTTGGAAGCACATGAACCTCTAAGAGAGCACTTATCAGCAGGAGGCTCAGATGCGTGCTCGGCACCTCCTTTAGTTTCCCTAGTTTGTGTTATAGCATTACGGGGATGTAAAGCCCTATGGTGTGAGTAATGTAAAGGCCCGAAAATATCATGGAATTTTGTAATTTTTTTTAATTTCTTTGGGATTTTATGAGCATGTGGATTCTGACGACACTTGATTCCGAGGCCTGGTGTTCCTAGAATCAATTTCCGAAGATTATCTCGGGTACGTTCAAGGAACGAACGAGTGGGGTTTTCTATATTTTGAACTGGTGCTCGAAATTGAAATCTGAGGGCACAGATGAACTTGTAGTTCTGAGATTCTCTTAGGAAAATCTTAACCTCGGTTGGCAGGAGTCTGACGAAAAAGTTAAATTTTGGACTTTTCGGAAAAAATAATAAAATAACTATATGAGTAATTTCATTCTTCCTTCGACCTTTGAGAGATAGTTGGCAGAACTGTAGTGTAACGATGGTCATTAAATAAGGAATTTAATGATCTGTTTCTTTTGTTGTGAAAATACAACACTCACCTAATTAATGGGGATCTTCCCTCTCCCTTCCTTTAATAAATGTTTAACATGTTATTTAATGTGGTGATTTAATTTTTGGAGTTTTTTTTGCATGATTAATAAAATAATACGAGGAGACTATTATTTAATTTTGGGGAAGAGATTTCATTGTGCGAGAGAGATCGAGATAGATTTGGAGATTTTGGAAGAACGCCGGTCTTCGACGAAGAACGTCGAAGAACGCCGGCCTCCGACGAAGAATAAAAAAGAACACTGGTTCCTCGAAGATCGACGATGCACCACCCTTAATAAATCTATACAGGAAGAGAGGAGACACTTCCTCCTCCTTGGAACGCTCCAACGACGCCTACAATCCTCTTTCCCTCGATTCTGTCTACCGCGACACCGACATTCGACATTAATTGTTGAGGAAGGGGATGATGTATAAATTTCTTATGTGATTTATACCCTCTGCATGGCGTGTAATTGTTGGGTGATGTTTTGAACCACTAACGCAGTGGGTGAGGACTAAAGGACAAGTCTGAACCCACCGCTACTTTGTTCTTGATGTGTGGAATAATTAGCGACAACAAAGCGGGACCAAAATGGCGATTGGAGGCCTTCGATGTGATGTAAGGGTCCCGAGACGACCGCATGCCCAGACGAGAGAAAAATCGGACCACCAGAATGACTCTAGTGGCCTGCGGAAGCCCCTGGCTAGCCGCCTGGAGGCGGCGGCGCCGTAGCGGAAGCCACGGTGGTGAGGGCCGGATCTCGGAGCCTTGCAAGATCCTTGGAATTTGCGGCGCCACCCTGGTGCCTCGTCCGCGGAAAGCAGGTGCCACACAACCTGCTCGGCTCGCTGGCCGTGCCATCGCCCCCCCCCCCCCCCCCCCCCGGCCAGGCCGGGCAGGTCACATGGACCGAGCCGTCCCGGCAAGTCGGGCCGCACCCCGCGGGGCTGGACCTGGACATGGGACAGGTCGACCCAGTTCGGGCCGACCTAGGGGTGGGGGTTTGGGCTGGGTCGGACCAGGCCCAAACCCCCAACATCGGACAATTTTCAGTCATTTTCACATAACATGAGATAAATACCTCTGAGTGTCGCATTGTCAGTTGTGTAGGAATTATAGGATCGAGATGGTCATTCTGGTATATTACACTAAATGTTTCGGAAAAGTTTGGGTACGGCCGGGTTGGTTCGAACCCGAAACCAACCGGGCCCTTGGAGCAGAAATGCTTATAACATAAGGACCGGACGTCTGTTTGATGTGTCCTCAACTGCCTTGAATTCCTTTTGATGAGATGGTACTTTTGGCTTACTCTGCTTGATGATTGGATACAACTAGAGTACGGTTGGGTTGGTTTTAGCTTATATACCAACCGGGCCCCTAGAACACACCCAATTTTATTCATAGAAAACTATATTTTAATTAAGGTGGTGTAACCACCTTTTAATAATTATCACATTTTAAATCATATTTTTTGATATTTTACAGATGAAATATTTTAAAATAATCATAATATTTGAATGTTAATTATTAAATTAGGTTACGATAATTTTTTTTCAAGGTTTCATTTTTTATTGAATAGTAAAAAATAGTGATTTTAAATTACAAAATGATTTTTCATCTAATTAATTAGAAGGAAAAATTGTATTTTAAATTGGTTGAAATGTTTAATTAGAGAATAATTTTATATATTAATCCAATTGAGGTCATTGTAATCAATTTTACTTTGTAGTTGGCTATAGTGTCGCTCCGTTAGTGGGATTAATTTAAAATTAACTTCCACCACTTATACAATAATAATTTGAAAAATTGAATTCCATATTTAGAATTAGAATAATTTATAATATATAATTAATTTACATTTTTTTATATAAAAAATATTCGTGAATGTTATTTACATTAATTACAACATTTGAGAGAAAAACATATGTTAAAAAAGTACTAATCCTTAAATTTAATACCTAAAACTACCATAAAACAAGTATAATTCCAATTTTGTGGACACTATTCGTCTATTACGATTATATTATTTAGATGTTTTGTGTTTTATGACTTTTTATGGGTAAAATTTTAGTATACATATCCTTTTTTAAAAGATGACTTTTGTGTCCTTCCCCTTACCTAAAAAAGCCACCACCTCTCCCCATTCATCACATATATAGAACCACATAGGATTGGGAAAAATATACCCAATAAAATTATCATAAAACCCGCCTATATCCTATTATAATATTATTTGGTTGAATAAAATCCATGAAATCCTTTTGGCACAATCTAAAAGGAGTTACCCAATTTAGAGGTAACGACATCTCTCTAGGTCTTTTCTTTGATTTCCTTTCTCTACACCATAAAATATATTTATTAATTGATTTTATTCCAAAACCAATATCTTATATGTACTAGGAAGTTTTTATGAATTTTTTTCACCATAGCTTATAGAAAAATCCATTTATTGGGTAATGAACATACTGTTTATCTATAATTTGAATTACCACCTCACAAAACAAGTATTGCTCATTTTTCATTACTTCCTTTCATGATAGACATTCTGATGGAAACTTTTTTGAAAAATTATATATATTAGATTTATTATGACCTTATTTGAATTTAAACCTTTTAAAAAAATTTATTTTTTACTCTCTATTTGGATTAAATATGATTATTTCGTTTGAGGTAATTTGGACTACTTCCTCCTCCAAGTGATGTGATTTATTCAAATTACATGAAATTTATTATGGATGGATTTAGTTAACAGATATAAAATATTTTATAAAACAATTATAGTACAATAATATATTTATATAGATACACATATTTCATTTTCTTTCTTTCTTTGAATGTGATAATTCAAGAAAAAACAACGCTCATGTTTACATATGGATTACTGTCTCCATGAACTATGTATTTCATTTCATACATCTATATTATATAGATTATTACTTAAACATATAGTTAATTAAAAAAATATATCATTATGTAAATTCTATAAATCACTATATAAGTATATGGACAAATGATATAACAAATTAAGACCTATGCAATGAACAATGAAAATATTACCCAAATTGAAACATTAACAAGGGATTGTTAAAAATAGGGTAATATATGGTCATAATAAAATGATAATTGGTATTACATATAATAATATTATTCATTATAAGATTTATAATAAAAATGAATTTATTATAAATGATGTTTTTATGAGTACAAAGTTAGTCAAGACACAAGGTTTGAGAATCTCATCTAACATTTTATTTCCGTGAAATACACACATTATTAACAACCCATCAAATTTTTCAGTTGTGTACACTAAACATAGACGTGTTCTATCATTAACATAATTAAATTTATCGTTAATTACTTATCCATTCCATTATATTCATTTCATGGCGTTAATAGATCAAAAGATACCAAATCAGTATGACTATTTTGTCTAAATTTTCTATCATTAAGACACATGTTTTATTCTGCAACTACATTCTTTTTTTAGGTGTACATAGTTCAATTTTAATTGATATATATTGAATTTAATTAAATCATTATATTTTTGGATCTAGGTAAATTCAATTTATTAGATGGGGAGTACGGTTCATGGTTACTAAGTGATATGATTTTATTGAAATAATGTCATCTCTTTTCAAAAATGTTTTCGAATATGATTCCATTGTCAAAATATTATAATCTAACTCTCAATAACATTCATGAATTTTCATCCCCTCTAGTTACTCATGATATATTCATGTATTAGTACCAATATTATACTAGTTTTTAAATAATATATTTAATAATGTCTTTTTAAGAAATCTTGAATTTACCCTCTCATAGGTTGGAAATTTGTATTCCATCAAAACCATGTTTTTCCAAAAGGCTATACAAGGATATTTTACTATTCTGCATGAATCATAAAAAAATTACCTTTTTTATATTACCATTTTTTTCAATGGAATCATGTTATTTTTTTTCTAAACAAAGAATTTATCTAATCATTTATCATGAAAAAAGAATGTTCTTATTACCTCAAAAAACATGTAAAAATTTAACTATAATCATTTCAATGAATATTCCATTACATTTTTTAATGGATAATTCTTAAGAAAATTCTTTTAAAAATATTTTTCAATGAAATGTTTTTAAGAACTTTTTCATGATTTCATTATAATTTTAAAATTTCATTCGAATGAAATTGTTTTTAAAATGGGTGTTATGATATTTTAATAATTTTTAATGAATTATTTTTCAAAATGTTTTCAAATAATCATTTATATGTTTTCACGGAAAATTGTTCAAAATATTTTTTCAATATTCTTTTGTACGTTTTGAAGGGGAAATTATTTTCTAAATGTTTTCAATATTATTTTATATTCTTAAAAGGAAGTTTGTTTTTTATATTATTCCAAGAATGATTTATATGTTATCAAATTATTTTCAATGAAATGTTTTTCAAAACATTTTCAAACTCATTTTATAAGTGTTTAATTATACTAATTTTCAAAATGTTTTCAATCTATCTTTATATGTTTTAATGGAAAATGCTATCCAAATGGTCATAGAATTTTTAATTATAATAATTGATGTTTATTTTCAGAAAATATTAATTTCAAAAGGATTCTATGTTTTAATAAACATTTTTCAAATAATATATGATATTCTACTTAGGTAATGTTTTATAGAGATCATTTAAATTACATCCGATTTAAGATAACATTTTTTGGTGATACTCATGCCTTTATGAGGATATTATTCAATGATACCATTTGTATTCTCTCCCTGAATGTACTATTTAATGATGGTATGGTGTTTATGAAACTTGTTTCTCTTTTACATGTTATATTATTTTGAAACCTATATCTTTTCATAGATTATTTTTAGGATGAAATGATTGTTAAACATTTCATTTTACACATGTTATGATATGATTACATGTTTATAAAACCCATTTCATTTCATGGGTTATGAAATGATTATTTATTATCTTGTGGTAGATCTATGTATGTTTTATTTATGACTTGTTTGTAAAATAAATCTCCTTCAAATGCATTGGGTAATGATTTATATCTCATGATATAGATTATGAAGGTCTTGGAAGTGAATTTGTATACTAATATGGTCATGGGAGTTGGCCAGGAGTACGAAGATTGTATGAGGAGTGAAATCATGCTACTAATATGGCCATGGGAATAATCCACAACTTCTAAGATAATATGAGAATTGAAATTATGATATTAATATTGACATGGGAGTAAACCATGACTACCATGACGATTGGGGGAGTGAACCAGTAATACTAATATGGTATCAGAAACGATGCCATATTTACTATAGAAATACTATTAGGTGTTTATTTGTCATCCATACTTTCTTTTATTATTCATATTTTATGATTTCATGGATGATGTTCTTTATATCCTAATGATTCATGACATCTGAACTGCTATGATTTATTCCAAGATTCATGTTTATGAACATTGATATGTGATATATGATCTTCTATATTCATGATCTTCTTCTCAAAGCCTTATGATAATCATTATTCTAACATATCTTCCTTGCATACCTTTATTAATGATCTTATCTCACCCATTTTTTTGTTTCCTTCTACTAGGTTATAAACTTACGAATTATTTTTTATGCGTCTAAGAAGGCTGTTAGTCAAGAAGAACCTAGTGGGAGATGATGTAGCTCATCTATGTACTGATTTTTATGATTACATGATTTCAATGGAACTAGATTTATACTGTCATCAGTCATCTATTTGTATAATGTTTTATGTATTATGGAAATTTTATGTAATGTTAATGTATGAATAGAGATTTTAGATATAGTATTATTTATTATTATTTTCAATCATTCCCAAAGTCTGAAATTTAATAAGAAACAATATAGGGAGAAATAGATTTTGTGAAAGATGAGATTCCTCACTTGAATGAGTGGATAAATGATAAGTTTATGTCACTTGTGTCCACTATGATTTTAGAATATATGAGAAAATCATATCCTATATATCTTTCCAACCCAGATCCACTCCATCCCCATTTAGACCCGACTGTGTACTATGAGTTTCTTACTAAGTATTCCCATATATGTATTATAGATTATATATTTTTACATCAATTGGGATTTTGTTCACATCATCATCTTATATTCATGGGTTATCTATGATTTTATCTAAATGATATTATTGATCCATCTTCTCTTATGTCGATCCCAATTAAGGTGGCCTCTATAGTTGGTTCGAGTTTTTTCTATTTTTTCCTATGAAAACAAGCTCATTTCCATCAACTGATATATAAGGTATGAGTTTATTTCGATTTGTAATTTATCATTAAATACAACATTTAGTCAGAATATTATTTAGAAATTACATTTATTTGATTGTTTTATATCAAATGAATCACTACAATGAAAACCAAAATTATTGATTCAACTACCTAATGATATTCCTCGGAAGCTAATTGGGTAAAAATGTTTTCAAATGTACAACCTAGATTAAATAATTAATTTTTTAATGCATTGTGTATTGATATATTAGGAAAAAATTATGAATTAAATTATTTTAAAAACAACATTACGGATTGTGTAAATTGTGATCAATTCATCATATCAGTGTTTTAGTTGGATTCCATTAAATTTCAACAATTAATTTATTCTGATTAAATAAACATATTTTATATTGATTTAATTAATTGAATTTCAAATAATCTATCTGACCATCCTAGGCATCCACTATTATTTCAGTTATGTTTATGGATTTATTAACATAAAATATTTTTTAATAGAATTTAACTATTTGAAACACAAAACCATCATAAAATATATATGTGTGTGTGTGTTTTTAAAATAATAAATACAATAACATCACAGAAAAAAATTATGTAATGAATTTTTATTTTAAAAATTTAGATCCATAACTTAATTTATTTTTAAGTAATATCAATTTAGACAATTAATATTTAAAAATTAAATATTTCATTGATTAGATTTTATAAGTATCACAATCTAATAGAAGACCTATAACAAATTTAATATGTGAATGTTCAGGTAAATATTTGTTATATAAGTGAATAAATGATATTTCATATATTTTTAATGTTTATAAATTTAAAATATATTATAAAAATTATATATTGTTCATCAAAAATGGATTGTTGAATTCAGATAGTCTTTTTAAAATTCATTTATGATATAATCATGAAAAGAAAAATAATTTATTAAAAAAGTTTAGGTCAATTACAACACAATTATTTTTAAGATATTTTTTATCAATTTGTAATACTATAATTTTATAATTTTAGAAAATATTTCCATTTATATACTAAATAACCTAAAACACCACCAAAATTTATTTCATAAAATTTTTAAATATTTTACTAATTTATATATTTAGATTTATTTAGATATATAATAACAATTGTAATTATTTTAGTATTATAATCAATTTTTATTACTTATTTACTATATCCAGCACACATTTTTCTATTTTTACTTCTTCTTTAACAATTTGTGTGTGTAAATTATTAATATTCATTATTTTTATTTTATTTTTCAAATATGAAAGATATTTTTATAAAAAATTGAACATCAAAGCCACATATAAGGATTTAATAATTTGTTTTTATTAAAATGATGTTGAATGGCCTTGGAATATATGTTTTAATTCAACGAATATTTTATTAAAATTTATTTTGAAATCATCCTAGGAAGAAATTGGACATCAATTTTATAAAAAATCCAATCATGAATGAAATCTTGGATTTCTTTCTACATTAGTTATTAAAAAAACTTATATTAAATTCCCTATATATTTCCCCTTCACGAAGGGTTTTCAATGTCTATTTATAAATAATGGAAATATAAGAATCCAAATATAATGTACCCTATATGAAAAATGTTTATAAAAAATAATAAAATATATAAAAATTGATATATTACTTTTTTTATACTACATTATAAAAATGATTTGTATGAGACAATAATATCTAAATTATGGTTTTTTTGGAGAAAAGTATGGTTGATTTTATAAATTTAGTTTCCCTTTTTTAAATTACCCTTTTTCCTATTTAGTAATAGATTTTTGAGGAATAAAATATTTATCTTTTTGTGAATGATTATATTTTTAATATTGGGAGTTATGTTATATATTTTATAGATTGATATATTATTTCAGCATATAAAGATGTATTGGTACCTATTAGTTTATGAAAATTATTTTTTTGTTAAATATATAGATTCCTAAGGAATGACTTGTAATTATGGTATATATTTTATCATTAATAAATATATATTTTTAGTACTTCATATATGAAAAAATTAAATTTTTTAATTCATTTTATTGAGTAAGAGAAGAGATATAAGTTGTAATTTATCGAAGAACATCCTATGGATAAAATTATAATTATGAAATAGAAAGAAATATAATTAGTTCATTTTCTCATAGATCATTTTTAAATGATTATTTAACAAAAGAAGAATATTCATGAGAATTAAAATTCTCACCCTTTTTAATATATTTCTATGTAGTTGATTAATGTTTTCACACCTCAGTAAATTATGGGTTTCTGGTTATTAATTTTTTTTGAAAAGGTTCCTTATTTATAATGTATCAAATTTTTTGTCTAGTATTTTTTGATATTATATGGAATGTTTTTTAGAGTAGATTCTGAGATGACTTGGGATTAAGATTACCTATGTGCCCAAAATTAATGGTAGAAATATATTAAATATTTCAAAAGCATGTGTACACTATTTATCGGAAAATGGGTAGTAATTATTAAATTGGTTCCCGTATCAATAATATGTGTACATCATTTAGATTATAATGATGTATTTAACCTAGGCATGTCTTAGCTATAGTCGGCATAGGTAATTGGTAAAAAATTTGTCGCAAGATGTAAAATGAATAAAATTTTTTAATAAATTTTTTTTGATGCTAAAGCTAATAATCATTAAAAAATTTACTACGAGGAATTTACAGGGTTAGCCACCTAACACAATAAACCATGGAGATACTTTGGAGAGCGATTTGATGATTTTCTCTCAAGAGATTATTATAAATCTGGATCAAGGACTAACACACCATGGATTCTAAGGACCTTGCCTATAATAACGATGTATTTACTATTCATCGTCTTCATGTAATACGAATTGAGGTAGGTATTTTTTTCTTGAATTTATTTCCCCATCAACAAATTTCATGATGAACATGGACCAATCAAAAAATATAATTTACCAGGATTTCGACGGATTTACAAGATGGATTTGTTGTGGGTTATCATGGTTTATAAATACGTTTTTAGCCTTAAATATCTCACTCATGTTCATTTTAAAAGAACACTTGAATAATGATGTTAGTTCTTTTTTAATGTTAATTTCTCCTTAATTTATTCACATTATTCAATGTTGGAATCCCATGTTTCACATCTCAACATTTATTGGTGGTTTTGGGCACAATCTGTCCCCTAGATTCAAGGGGAATTAAAAACCGAGACTAGATCAGTGTAGATCAGGACTGAAGAAGCTCAAATCTGTGATCATTTTGATTTTACTTCATCTGTGGTAGCACATTGGTCTGTGGAAGGGACCACTAACATGGAACTATTGACCGGTGGTGGAGGTGGTGGCCTAGGCGGAAGAACCATGTAAGGCGGGTGTGGCCAAAGATGACTATGGGAGATGATAAAAATGAAAAGTTCGCGATGGCAGTGGGACACAGTGAAAGTGGAGGAAAAGAAGGCATCGAGGGAGATGACATACATAAATGTGGTGGTGAGCCATGTATTAATTGGTGGTGAATGAATGGGAAAGACCGGGTTCGACTGATGGTCTAGTTCGGGACTGTGAGTTAGGTTGGATGAAGCAGGCCTTGTTCGGTTCTGGGTTGGTTACTGGTCACGGCCGACGAAAGAGTTTGATTTTGGGGTCATGGAGGCCTGAACAACCGCGGGTTCTTATACCACAACATTTGACCACAATGGTCATCCATGGTGGTCTACTATGGGAGCATTGACTGCTTGACTGACCACAGTGGTCGCCCACTAAGGTATGTTGGACCTACCACAGTGGTAGGTTCACATTCATAAGTAGGGCTGTTGGTGGTTTCTCTTAAATGATCATATCTCCTAAAAAATAATCTAATTGATGATCCATCTATGGTGTTGGGATGGTGACATTGAGATTCTCATTTTTGGACATATTGTAAGTTTTTATTTTTCACCATTATAGGTTTATAGTGTAACCATGGTCCATCCATCAAAGGTTCAGTATGGTATTACGTGCATGTCAATAGGTTGTAATATCCTCTAGAGGAAGACACGTAGAAATAGTTTGGTAACCCTACTCAATACCAGAGTGCAATCCATTATCACCCCTAGTGGAGTCTCTAGAATCGCATATCCTCTTTGAGAATGGCATTAATCCTCTATCTAACAAAACACATCTGTTGGGTTAGTAGTATCCCCCAGTTTTTCTGGGTGTTATCCCTTATGTAGTCGGTTGATCCATATTGAGTATGTGGCATCCCATAGTGAGTTTGGGTGCGATATGTGGTGTCCCCTGATCATTTATGGTGCTGACCCCTCTTTATATATTATAGTCTTCCAAGAAAAATATATTCTATTTGGGTAGGTACAAAGATTGTTTGTCTCATACTTGTGTGTATCTTATGATATCATGACACGAGGAATGTGTTCTCTTGGAAAGATCATGCATCAAACAGAATGCAATGGTTGATAGTTGGTTATGACAACTTGGTGGTGTGATGTTTCTCATGAGTATATCTAGATAATAATTATTATCTGTTCTATAAGAATATAACCATGTTGATATTACTATAAATTCATTTATGTTATTTTATTATGGTATTTGTTTGTGGTTTTTCATTATGGTTTTTGGGATTCCTACTAATGTTTTTTTATACTCGCCCCTACTTGAGAAGTACCCACACCTGTCATGAATTTTGTAGAAGATTGAAATTTTTGCGAATTCCTATGAGGATCAGGACGAGACGTTTCTTAATGGGACCAGATAGACCAAGGAGTGTTCTTGAATCTTTTATATAGTATTCTCAATACAATTACATCTAATTTGGACTTGTGTAACATGCACATTGATGTGGGATTGTTTTTGGTCATAATTACATTCCAGTGCATCTAATTTCATACTATATTGTGAGATGTTAGTGGTATACATGCATTGTTTACTTAGTGGGTTTTTTAAATTTCAAAAAAAATTGGTCTTGGAAATGTGTTTGTGTATACATATAATTAGGAAATACTTCACATGTTCATGATATACCTACTCTGTTCTAGTAACCTACCCATAGCATATTGGAGGTCGGCTTGGAGAGTTTCTAAATTATCCCCACTAGGGTGGGTCATGCCAATGTGGTGTGAGGGTGGATTTGTTTCTACATTAGGACTAATATTATAGGATTTTTTTGGGGAAAGAGTGTTATGTGTTTCAAGTTCAACAATAAACCAAAGTACTCTAGTGTTTGTGTGGAGACCAACATATATTTACACCATGTCTCAGATTTCCTATTTTTTGACATGGTACATGAAAACACTAGTTGTAGGGAAACCCCATGCTTGCATCATATCTGAATGGTTTTGTTTTACATTTCCTTATTAAGACACCTCTCTATATATACATGATTGGCCATGGTAAATATGGTTTAATTTCTAGATGCCCTCACATAGATAGCCAGTCAAGATTCCACTATGTTATCCCGAGGATGATCTGACCAGTGATGATGCATCGTTACAGGGGCCTAAACCAGATATAGAACCTCTGGGTGGTCTACTTGATATACCACCACCAATTGAGAAGCATATAATACATGGACTAACAGTTGAGGATCCATGAAGTCAGAGTGTGTTTCATGAGTTTCTGAGGTAGTTAAGTCTTAGGTTTTAGTGTGATCCACACCTCTGGCTAGCTGAGGAATGGATAGAGGTATTCAGCCATGTTTTTTCCGTTTGATGATGCCTACCCACCATAATTAAAATCCTCACGACAAGTATTATTGAGGGCTATTTTGGGAGAGAGTTGATCATGGTGGCTCAGTCCCTTGACGAGAAAACACTCTCATGGACATAATTTTAGAATCTATTCATATAGTAATTTTATCAGGAAACATTGTCATCTGTACATATACATGAACTTAAGCAATTGTTTGAGGGTAGTATGACCATGGCGGAGTATTTAGTGAAGTTCACTGATGATTCTCTATACTCTACCAACATTTAATGTGACTATTTATTTGGGGATCCGAATATCGTGAAGGCTTACACTAGGACTTCAGGGAATACGTGGTATCCCATAGAATATATACATATGAAATGGTACATGAGATAGAACATATAGTATGATGTTTTCTAGCTAATAAAACACTGATTTTGGGTTATAGTATTTGGAATTAGGAAGTTGAGACCTCATAAACATGAATCTTATCATAGTCACAGGGATCAATGAAGGTCATGTGATATAGGGGATAGTCTTAGAAAATATTTTCTATGGTGTAGGGCTCCCATTGTGGCTCGAGTTAGCGCATGGATAGGTTTTGTGTCTCATGCAGTAGTTATGGACTTCTACTGAGAGATTTACTGACACATCATATAGTTGATCAGGGCGCAGTCAACAGACCACTATGGTAGAGTTATAGATAAAATAATGTTTGTATGTATGTTGTAATATGTTGATATGAGGAATGCATGAAAACAAGAGGTGGTCAATGGTTTGACCTATTACCACCACCACCCCCAAGTGGTCCATTCCAGGCTCAGGGAGATGGTGGAAATGAAGAGGCCAACTGCAGGTGGTGGAGGCATATAGCCTAGGATCTCCAAGGATTAAATGAGGTATGACCTGTGTCTTTTCCACCATTGGTACTGTTTTGATTGGCATAGTTTTTGCCATTATTTTTCATCAGTGACCCTTGTTCGAGACACATAGATTCTGGTTGTTCCATTGAATCGTCCCTTACTCATATAGACTCTTATTGGGGGACTCGATAATCACACACTGGTTCCAACAGTGTTATCATACTCTTAGAGGAGAGAGTTTTGGATAGTATATCATGGTAGTGGCATCAATACCTTAAGACAACATTCTTCGTTTGGACTGTTTTTCCATAGTTTATTGTCATATTATATGTATTAGGCATAGAGTGAGGTGTTTCAATAGTAATGGAACCAGTATATCTTTATTGGTGAAATGGAAAAACATGCACCATAGGTTGGACCCACACATAGGAGGGTGCAAATAATTACTCATAAGTTGGATAGCCTCACCCTTGGTATAGTGGAAGATATGAGTCCTCGGTTTCTTGTTATGGTAGAAGAGTATGATGACATTTTTCATGAAGATGTTCTAGTTTTACCTCACTATAGGGGTATGTACTTATGGATTTTTGTACAACTTGGTAAGGAAAAAATATCTACACCTACATATTCAATATCTCCCTTATAGAGTCGTGGGATGAGGGTGGAGTTAGAGGACTTGTAGATAAATGGCTTCGTGAGACCCAATGTATAACCCTAGAGAGCCCTAGTTTTTTCTGAGAAGTTGTACAAGAGATTGATATTTTTTTGGGATTACAAGAGAATAAACTAGGTGACTATAAATAATAGGTATCCACTTCAGGATATTGAAGACCAATATTATTTTTTTAATGGGGTGTAATGGTTCTCGAAGATCTACTTTAGATTAATCAACAACCAGTTGCGATTATAGGATGAAGATATAGCGAAGATGGACATAAAATTTTTGTAAAGTCACTATGTCTAATTAGTTAAGTTGTTATTAATGACGAACACCACAAAAATGTTCATGGGACTCTTGAAAGAGATCTTTCATCCATACATAGACCGATTCATGGTGGTATTCAATTATGATACCGTAGTTTACTCGGTGTTTGAGGAGGAGAACACAAAACACATGAGTATGGTTCTAGACACAGTTTGAGAGAACCAATATTACAAGAAGATCTTAATTTGTATGTTTTGGACTCAAGAGATCCATTTTCTGTGAAATATCACCTAATATGCTCTATTTTTAGTTGATGTAGTGATGGTTAATGCAATTCATTGTGGTATCCCCTATGAGTGTTACTTAGGTAACGAGTTTCCATGGAATGGTAGGGTAATATCATCTGTTTGTACCAAACATCCCCAGTGTCGAAGAAACATTGAAAAGTTTTACATGAAAGGGGAATCCCTTCGTGTGGATAGAGATGTGTCAATAGTAAATTTAAGAGATAATGCATAGGATTATGAGTGTTCCCATTATGATGTTACGAGAGAAAGCTTTATAGTACGCGGTGTTCCAAAGAGCATCAGGTACTATGATTGGTTGTGTCCTGATGTAGTGGAAAGATGTTATTGCCTATAGTTCACACTATTTGAGATTGAATAATGAAAATTATGCAACCCATGATATTTATTTATAAGTGGTAGTCATCTTATTGAAGATTTGGTGACACTAACTAACAGGATAGCAGTTTATCTCTAACTCTAATCATAATATTCATAGGTATATATTCTCTCAAAAGGATCCAAATATGTGAAAAATGTGATGACTATAGTTCCCAAAGGACTAAGTCATTGATATGGTCAATAATCCTATGAAATGGAATGTGGTGTAAGATTCTATCAGCATGATATACTGTACACAATTTCTAAAAGAGCCATCCAATGTTTTTGAGCTTGTTGAAATTATGATTTAAGGATGGAGATGGAGTAGCTTACGTCCAATCAATGGTTTTCACCCCATCACTCTTACAAAAATTTAGGGAGGCGCATCTTGGGGATACTGGCTGATAGACTATACATTCTTAGACGTACTCATAGAATATTACTAAAGGATATCGATAGGTGGGGAGAAGATTATTATTTTAATAGGGTGTAGAGTAGTACAAGTTTTTTTGGGAGGATGTTATGGGGGTGTTTCATACATTACATTTTTTTACTACATCCAAGTGTGGAGAAGATGTAACATGGCCTCTGAATTTTTTTGGCTAGGGATTAATATGCGAATTGCCGAGTTCATCTCTCGATGCCTTACTTGTGAGTATGTGAAGGCTGACCACTAGGTTATGGTGGGATTAGCACAACCCCTTAAGGTGAAATAATGTAAGTATGATGGGATATCTAGGGACATAATGATGGGTTTACCATATACGTCCATGCGACACGATTCCATCTAGGTGATTGTTGACAGACTCACATGGTGGGCCCACTTCCTAGATATCTGGGAGTACTGTTCAGTAGATTGATTAGGAAACCTCCATGTGAAGGAAATATTTAGACTCTATGGTGTTATATCAATGTGAATATCATATCATGATAATTTCATTACATCTATGTTATTAATGGTATTATAGGAGGTGTTTGGGACCCACCAATTCTTGAGAACAGTGTTTCACACACAGACATATAGCTGAATTGAGAGGACCATTAATATTATATTGGACATTGTATGGGTGTTAATGTTAGAAATTAGCATTATCTGGGAGTATAATCTAACATTGGTGTAGTTTTAATGAAACAACATATATCATTCCACAAATGGTATGACATTATTTGGGGATTTTACATGCAAACCTGTAGGTCACCACTTTGATGGATTGAACCTAGAGTGTTAGAAATCATGGGCATGGAGTGGGTATGATATAATACAAAGAAGGTTATTATCAACTAAGAGTGGATGAATAGTTCAATGATCTTTCATATGTCTTATATTGATAGTCAACGAAGGCCTTTGGAGTTCGAGGAACGACCCCATGTGTTCCTTCGGGTTTCACCTCTAGGGGGATTAAAGATATTTGGATGGGGAAAAAAGTTGTGTTCAAGGTTCATCAAACCTATATAGATATTTCGTAGAGTTTTTGATGTTGTCTACAACTTGGTTCCACCACCATAGTTATATTTGGTACACAACATCTTCCATGTGTTGCAGTTGGGGATGTACGTGCATGAACCATCACATCTCCTCTAATGGGGAGAGTTGTAAATCTTGGATGGAGAAAAATTTTCTGAGTACCTAGTGGATATTGAATATTTATAAGAGAAGATTCTTCATTTTATGTCAATCCTATGGTGTGTGTTCGATGGCAGCACATTAATCTCAAGGTGATCACATTGGAGTTGGAAGCATAGATTTTCGAATTGTACTCTCATATATTAGAGTAACTATTGTTTTGGATTTTGGAAATGTAAAACATCAAGGTGGAGAGAATCTAACATCTTAGATTTTATGTGTAGTATTTTTGGAAATTATATGAAATGGTCCTGAGACCATGCATTGAGACATTGTTCAATTCCTAGTCATCGTGTTCCAAGAATAAATTTTTAAAAAATATTAACATTTTTAATAGATGACATGATGGATTTTCCTTAAAAAGTGTAATAACATTGAAACAGATTCTAGGATAATAAATCAAAGGGAACCATTGTGATTGTAATGGTATATTTTATATGGGAGTGATTTAAGTATAGTTCATGTGGGTCATTGGAGAAAAAAATTTCTGGGTATGTAAAAATAATAAAGTAATTTAATAAAGTATATTTTGTTGATGGAGAAGCATAAAATATTTAAAAAATCTGTTATGGAAAATTTCTAGTGTTACTCACATAACCCTATAATCACTTTATAACTGTGTGAAGTAGCTTTGAAGAACCCCTCAATAGTAATGGTTATGGATCATGTATCCATGATCAACACCCTTAGGATTCACAAAACCATGCCTACTACAATGATGTGATGATTGTTCTTCATTAGTGAATGATCTAAATCAAGGTAGGTGTTTTTATCATGATGTTACACATTATTTAATTACATGATGATCACATACCCATCAACAAAAATATGGATATGAGGTTTGTTTATATTTGCAAGATGGTTTTATTTGGGGGTTATCAAGGATTATTAAATCATTTTTTCGAACCCAAAATCCCCCATTCTTGATCGTTGTCTATGAATGTTTCGACATTGATGTTATAAATTTTCTCATGTTAATTTATGCCAATGATCATTTAATTCATTTTCATTGGAACTCCATAGTTTATGAATCAATGTTTTTCGGTGTTTCCAAGCAGGATCGTATCCCCTAATTTTAGGATAATCAAAAACTAAAGCCAAATCCGTGTAAAGCGGGACCCATGGAGCTCAGATAAATTAAATCTTTGATTTTTATGCATTATAGGAGGTCAAATGTTATATGTAAGGGAGAAAATCCATGACAACGGTGAATGTTGTTGATTGGAGGCCATGGAGATGAGTGTTCTAGGCTTGGCCATTTGTCGTGGGAGGCAGTGGAGAGGACGGGTGCACATCTGTAGAAGTATGCAACACTGGAGGCAGGCCATGTCTGGAAAACACAGTGTCATCATTGGGATCGAAAGGGGTGGATGTAGTAGAGAGACGCATGAGAGGTGGAAGTGATATATGAGAGACTCAACAGAGACAGGATGTGCTGAGCTAGGACGTGCCAAGTCAGACTAGTGGACGGGGTTTGGCCAGTGGTTTAGGTTAGAACCTGGTCAGATCCAGAACGACTGGGGAAATGACTGGACACATTCAACTGTGATAGTCAACCATAGGGTTGTAGAAACATGATCTTCCAAGGGAGAAATGACCACATGGTAAGTCGATTGACGATGACTGTTGGTTAGACATTCTGTAGTGGTAGGTCCACAGGCTCTGGTAGGCCATTGGACAGTTTTTGTCAAATGATAATATTTCCTAAATAGAGTATCCAATCAATGATTCATGTAGGACCTTGATACATTGACATTTAGGAGATCAATTTTTGAAAAGTGGTGTGTTTTTATTTTGGACTAGTATAGGTTTAAATCATTCCCTTATTCCTTCTCCTCAAGGTATCAGTACAGTTTTACAACCACATCAATAGATTTTAATCCCCTCTAAAGGCCGACCCTCAGAAATAGTTTTTTATCTCTCCTTGACACTGGAGTGTGATCCTTTATTACCCCTAGTGTACTCTGTGGAATATTGTGACCTCTTCGAGAAGGGAAATGATCCTCCATCTCAACGGCCATATCATTAGGGTATGTGGTATCCATCATTGGGAATGGGTGTGATCTCATACATATTGGGTTGATCTAGATGGATTATATGGTATCCCCCAGTGAGTTTGGGAGCAATTCATTGTGTCCCCAAGTCAGTCCTGGGTGTGACCACCTCTCTATGTATCATTGTATTCCTTGACCATGATGTTCTCTTCGGGCAGTCCCCAAACAAGTTTGACAAATTTTTGAGTATCTCCAATGATATCATGCCTCAACGAGAGAGTTCTCCCAAAATGAATGTGATTTAAGCTGAATTATGCAGTTGATAGTTGGATATGACCACCCGATAGAGTGATGTCTTTCAAGAGTACATATGGATAATTCTTAATATATGTAATATAGGTAGATACCTATGTAGAGATGGTAGTACATTCCATTGAGTTATTATTTTTTGATATTTCATTGTGTTATTCCTTTGTGGTACTCCTTTGTGTATTCGGGGTATCCTACCGAGTATTTTTACACTCACCCCTACATAGACTTTTCCAACACATTTCATATGCTATGTACATGATCGACCATTTAGAAGAGTCCTAGGTGGACCAGGACTAGACAATGTTTTATGGGACCACATAGACTAAGGTGTACTATGATGGATTTCAAAACACAGTCCGAGTATATTTACATCATGGTTTGAATTAAATTACAGACTCTTTTTGGTGGGCATGAATTTGGGCATATTTACATTCCAGTACTTTTACTATTTTACTCTATTATGAGATCTCAGTGGAATAAATGCACTGTTACTTAGTGGTTTTTTTACATTTCAACATTTTGTGTGCTTAGAGATGTGTGTGTGTATAGGTAGATAGGAAATGGCTCCCTTGTTAGTGATATTCCTACTAGGTGATAGTCACCATCCCTTAGTATATTGGTGGCATGCTTGGAAAGTCCTGGAATGGACCCCACAGGGACAGGTCGTGACATTATTCATCTATTTTATTCCTAGTTCATTATCATTCTCCTCCATGTCCATAGTTAAACGGTAATTGTTTCTTTATCTTGGAAACATAGTACGTGTTATTTCAAGTATATTTTATGTTTCAAAATTCCACATTCTAAGGACATTTTTCAATTCATATTTCAATGTGTGCTTTCAATAGTGCAATTACTATATAAAAAACCATTGAGTGATATATATATATATATATATATATAATTTGAGTGGGTGGAATTTTTTTTAATTTTAGATAATGTAGCACTAATATATTTTAAAAAATATTTTATTTTAGATAAATTTATATGTTCAATAACATTTCTTAAATGCAACACTACACATATATAAACCATAATACAGTAAATCCTTATAAACATGGCAATAAAGTAGATTTTTTTATTATTAATGAACAGATATATAAATTTAAAAAGTTTTACATTAACTAAAATTTCTTTATTAATCCTTGCTAAAAAGGAACTCAATTTTTGGTTTTAGAATTATTTATTCATCAAAAAAAGTTTTCCTTTCATTTCATCAGGCCAAAATTATAATTACATTCTACAATTATAGTAAATTTTAAATTTTTAAATAATTATAACTTCTAAAATATTAGTTTAATTATTAAAATTGGATGAAATTTTTTATGTTATTTAAGATGATTTAATTTTATGTGAATAATATAATATAATGAAATTATTAAAAATAGTAATTTATTTTCTATTAAATGTCCCATTAATTTTTTTATTGATCTTAAATAATCCTAGGAATAATTTAATTATAAATAATATTTTAAAATATAATTAATCAATATTATAATTCATTTTTGTATAATTTTATTTTTTGGCATACAAACCGAATTTTAAAAATAAAATATTTTACCTGAAATGTTTTTTATAATAATAAATTATTTTATTCTCTATATATATATATATATTAAATATATATATTATATATTAAATATATAATCGTTAACATTATTTCCTTAATTTTTACATTGAATGGAATTGAATTATATAATTTTTTTCATTTTTTTAAAACTCATTATCTTGGATATTTACATACAAAATTAAAAATAAATCCCACCAAAGATAGTAATTCAATTTGTTAAAATGGATTATATATATATAATATTCATAATTAATATAATATATTTAGTTCAAGATAATTTTATTTCATAGGGAATATTATAATAAATAAAATTTTGTTACCAAGGTTATAATCAAAACATGATTACTTGATTGTTAAACAATATAAGAAGGTTACGATTTCCAAAAAAAATCCATAAAATTATTTCATTTGAAGATATATCAACTTTATGTTATCATACATTCAAATTATATTCTATTTGGGTCCATTATATTTGAATGTGACCTTATATAATTGAAATCCTAAGAATATCCATGGGTTTCCCTCCCCCAACTTATAAATGCAGACATATACTTCACCATTATTAATAACATCTTAGACCTATAGTACAGTCAAATGATCTAAAAAACCATCTTATAATAATTCTTTTAATTTATTATCTTCTTTGTTTCAATAAAAACCAAAAACATCAAGGACTAATTTTTAAGATAAAGGTGTTATCAAAATGAAAATGTGTAAATATTATTCAAGATCTATAAATTTAATTAATTCATAGGTCTTCAATAAAAATGATGTATATATAAAAATAATTACTAATATAGTATCTTGAATATACTAAGATGATATTGTAATGATCTAACAACAAATTTCCACTTCTACTTCATCAAATGTGAAATAAAAGTATTGTGTGTGCATGTGTGTCGACTACTGCCTTAACGTAATGATATATTTAATTTTCTGTAACAATCAATAATTGGGGTTGTAATGAAATATTTAATATATATATATATATATATGATTTTTATAAAATAATAATTATTATATAATTATATGATCTTATCTACTTCATTACCTTTTGATCCATGGGTAAATCATAATTTTTCTCTTTCGAAAGTGTTGAATACAACCTCCAGGTTGTGATGTTATGTTATATGACTATCATTTATAATTTATATATAATGAAATAATGATTTATTTAATAAAAATACATGATATTAAAAATATATTAATGATTCTGTTTTGAATAATTAACATTAACATTTCTTTTATTCTATTAATAAAAAATTTGAAGCATCACCTATATGAACATACACATTACGATATCCACCAATTGATATAAGTCATTTTTCTTCACTAATTATTATGAATTGTAAAAAATATGTATATAAAAAATATATAATATAACTTTATTATTATTATAATTATGTATATGGTAAAACCGTGATATGAATCCAAGGAAAATAACTTCCAAATAAATCTTATAGTAAAAAGAAATAATTTAACACCTTAAATGGCAAATTTAAAAGAGATTTATTAGTAAATGGTTTTTGAGATGACATAGTTTGATATTATTTAATATTAAATTTATATATATATAAAATTTACATAAATTTATTATATTGGGGGATAGATAACTTACTAAGAAAGACTGACATATTGTAAGGGTTTCTTGTCTCATTTTCATATACATTTGACATTTTTGTTATTGTGCTTCATCATTTTATTTAAATGATGTTAATACTAACAATTGATATTCATTTGATATTTCAATTTAATTAATGTTCATTTAAGAGTTATATCATATAACATACCTACATATTCATTGATTTAAAATATGTCAGTGTTTTATGGGTTTTGTATCACTTTCCCTTCATTGATACATGATTTATTGTTTCAAACAAATAGATTTTTTATTACAGAATATATAAATCACAAGAATGTATTTTTATTATTTAATTATTAAATTAAATGTATTTATGTAAACATGATCAATCCATTATTCCAATGACAATCAATTGAAAAATTTAAAAACTCCTAAGAGTTCTCTATCACATTTTTTTCATTGATTCATGTTTGATATTTGGAACAAATTTATGTTTATCCATGAATTTCAGTTCATCCTAGATATCTAAAGCACTAAATTTAATGTCAAGGGGTTCATCAATAAGAAAATTATGGAGGTGATATATATGGAATATTTTTGGATCCTCTATATTTTTTGTGGAAATGTCAACCTGTATGACACATTTCCTATTATCCCCAATGAGTCAAAGCACACAACAAGATTTGGAGAAATCTTACATCCCACTATAAAAATCCAATTCCCACAATCATGAGAGACTCTCATGAAAACATGATATCTAAAATCGAACTATAAAGGCCTCATCCTTAATAAAAAATAATAATTTTTTTGGTCCTATACTACAATCATTTTCTCTTGATCAAGATGAAAATTTTCGTTCATGCTCTGAACCACATCAAGACCATGGACTATTCCCACCCAAAACTCTATCCATCATAATACCTAATGTAATTTTATCCCATATAAATCCATAAAAAAATCCTTAGAAATGGATCATCGAATGATACTATTATAAGAATACTCTATAAGATATTATTGTATTTCCAAATATCATCTTCTTTCTAAGATTTAATCCTGCAACATATCTTCTACCTTCTAGACGTGCCTCTATAGTTACAAATAAATATGTAGGTGTAATGTAATTATAAGGTGTAACTGAGTTCCAAAATATTACTATAATATTATATAGTCTCACATTGTAAACTCTGCATCCTGAATTGATACAATGGAACATAGAAATTCATAAAACCACACCACCTCATCCACATTACTCATATCAATGACATCCTCAATACTCAACTCCCTGGTGTTTACAATGTGAGACAATAACATCAACTGATACAATATTACCAATAATATATCATGAATTCCCTAAGCATGTGGTCACACTATGAAAAAAACCTCAAATAATTCACTCATATTCTACAAGGAAATATCTATGGAATTGGAAAAAACAACATGAATGTGCTTTTAAAAATTTACCTACTAGAATACCCTGCAGTGAGCACCAAAATCTACCACTTCAAGATTTGTCTCGGGCCACCAAAAATATATCCTCAAGACAAAATAAATCATGGATATCCTCAAGTGTAATTTCAGAGGTCACATATTAAAAGTCACAAAGAACATACCCATTCATCATCACTATATTAAAAAACTCCCCTGAATTAATATCTGGTTATAATCAACATCTAAGAATCCCTTCAATGAATAACCACTACCAACCAAATCTTGCATCACCTCCACCTTAGAGTATCCCCACTAAGGGTCCTCCACACGAGTCATCAAATAATACTAAAAAAATAATCTGATAAAATAAAAGCTAATATTAACCACCATTAAATCCATGCATTGGTTTTAAAACTCATCCATCACTCTCCAAGCATATCGAAACACCTAAAAAAATATTCTTATAAGAATTAATACTCAAAATTTTAGCTAAAAAATACTTATCAAGAGGATAATGATATATCAAATTTTGATTCCTAAATAAAATCCTTCCACATGAGTTGGAATAGATTTAGATAAATATGGTAAATGAAATAAATCCATCACATTTAATTTATGAAGGCCAAAAAAATATCCTCATTTAGGTAATTTCTCTAAAATATTATGTCAAAAACAACTATTTCTAGATCCAGATCATGGAATGCACAGTTATAGTAAAGGGGGAAAACAATATTGACCCATACTAGATCACCTCTCTTGTAAAGACCAAAATTTCTCCGATTTTTTTTAATTATGTGGAAATATTAGGTGTTTAAATAAATTAAAGGTGCATGATTCCAAGGCTCCGTGTGCTCGAAATGAATTTCATATCTTTTTTACGGGTAGGTTTAGTTAACGCACGAGTAGCGTTTTGTAACTTTTGAACAAGTGCTCAGAATTGAAATATGAGGACACCATTGAACTTGCAGTGCCGATATGCACTTAGAGATTCATTCATCTAGACTACAGTAGGACGAGGTTGAAAGTTAATTTTCTGGTTTTTTGTGGTATAGTTAAAAGAATCAAAATGAAATAAAACAATTTTTATTTTATATTTCTTTTGAAACCTACCATTTGAATTCATGATGGTGGGGACCACCCGAACCCCCATTTAATGTGGGGAAACCCTTGGAATCCTCCCAAATTAATGTGCCAACCAAAACTTAATTAATGTTCCAACTTTAATTGTATTCATAACATAACGTATTATGATTTGAACCACGCTTTTGTTCGAAGAAATCGTTGGAAAATGAAATGGGAGCTTGGGAGAATCTTTTGAGAAATACCCTCCAACGAAAAACATTATCCATATCAAGTACTAGGAAGACACACGAGCCTAGATCGTAAATGTGTTCGGGGAGCGACGAATGCTGGTGTCCCCTTCAATGACCTCATCTTCCTCCTCATAAAAAATACAATGCAGTATTTAGGTAGGGTTTTGTTTATAATTTACTTCACGGATTACACATTGTTTCTATCCTCCTGAACCGTCCACTATCATTTAACATGGAGGGTGTGGGCAAAATACACATGGATCAATCCCGATGAATTCCTTCTTGTTTGACGTGTTCTTCACGATCCACGGTGATGGTGGGTAGGCAACCGCCCAACCAAAGGAGACCGCGACCCATCCACCGTGGTGGTGAGAAGACAATGGTTGTCATGCCGTCCGGCCGTGAGGATGTGGGCCGGCGCGCGTCCATGCCACTGGTTGAGCAGGAGGCTGCATCCTGTTGGCCACGACAGAGTAGGGTGGCATCCAGAATCTTGTCAGACACACGGTGAGGCGGCAGTGTGAGCCCACACCACTGGAAGTGGAGACCGTAACCGCATAGTCGTGACGGTGGAAGGAGGGTGTCCGACATCCGGCCGGCCGCGATGGAGTGGCGGCATGCATTCGCGCTACTGAGAGGAGTACTGGCTGGTCGTGACAAAACAAGAAGGACTACCAAGTAGTGCCACTTTTCATCAGGGAAACCAAATGGTCCATTGAACTGATTGAGTAAACCAGGTGGCGCCTCCCCCACTGGGTGTCTGCTAGTTCGGACCCCGCCACGATGGACAACCCAACTGCGGGCTACACAACGGGCCGTTCCAGAGCGCTGGGTAGGGCCGGACCAGGGCCCAGTGGGCCAGGCCCGTAGTGGCCCAGGCCAACCGGGTCGGGTCGGGCTTAGTCGGTCCGGCCTGGTCGGCCCGGACCCAGCTATATCTGGACCCAGATATGCTTTTTTGGCCATGTCTTGAGAACCGAGCAACTATTTGATGAACCGTCTATGGTAACGGTATCCATGGACTGGTATGGTTCTTTTTTAGACTCCACATGTGTTTTGGACAATGTTTGAATATGGATGGGTTGGATCAAACCTGTATCCAATCAGGCACTCAGAGCAGAAACACTAATAACGTATAGACCGGGCATCCGAATGACGCGATGTCTGCTGCATTGGGTCCCTTATGACGTGATAGACATTTGGTACACTTCTACATGAAATTTCACAGTGGTTGAGGAATGATCGATGGCTTTAGGAGTGGTTCTCCCAAATATTCTATGAGTGGGAAACTAGTGGCTCATAGTGAGGTAAGGGCTAGAGACAGATCATACATAGGATAATATCAATCGATCATCTGTGGGTCAGCACTGATCCTAGGTGGTTCAGATCCTTTTCAGTTCAATGCTCAGTGATCTTGTGTGATTCAGCGCATACTGATCTTTTTTGGGTCAGATCTTGTGTGGGTCATTATGAGGGTTAGTACCTATCGATCATGTGTGGGTAAGATCTTGTGTGGGTCATTACGGGGGTTAGTACCTATCGATCATGTGTGGGTCATACTCCGTATAATTAGAGTTAGTACCTCTTGACATAATATGATGATCTAGCTCTGCGACTGATCATCTGTACTTCTATACTTCACATATACCTTGGCTGTGCTGAGTCTTCTACCTTCGTGGTGTTACCTGTGCGGTACATCTACCTTCATGGTGTAAACTTTGTATATATTGATAACTTAGTTATATGTATGGGAGTATACCTATGGAGTGTTGATGACTATTGATTCATAAATTGTGATTTCTCATTTTTGGAACTCTAGGAGACCTACGAGGGTCCTAGGGTCCCTATTGAGTGTTATTATACTCACCCATGCATGTGTTACGCCTGCACCTTGTGGGGTCTTATACAGATGACAGACATCACTGATCGCGGTAGAGGGTACCATAATGGAGGCTGACCAGAGGTGGGAATTAGATGAGACGATCCGTAGGGATGACCGTTCGAGAGATGAACCTACAATTCAGGTAGGTTCTTTGGCGGGTGTTCACAGGAGTGGTTCTTTTTCAGTTATACATGTACATTCCAGTTAGGCATGTATTCTGGCCCCTTTACATTCTATACATACCATATTTACATTATTGTTTACCTTTCTATTTGTATCATTGTATGTTCTTGGTTTGGGTTACTTTACAGGTTTAGAGGCAATGCCTTCCCTGTTTTAGGGATATGCATTTTCGATGATTGTCGCAAGCCCCAGGCCTATGGAAGTCATGCTTAGGGTAGTCACAACATGGGACCCGGGTGACGGCCCATGAAAAATTGTTATTAGAGGTGTTGTATTCTACATAAGAATTAGGGATTTTATATTTTTGGTGTGGTAGTAGTGTTATGTGTGATGAGTGTGGTTTTGAGTATTGGAAATCCAGTGTTGGTGTGGCAGCCGACGTATCCATACACCATGACCCTGACCATTGATTTCCGACTCAGTGCATGAAAACACCTATTGTGTTTCAGTTTTTGAAATGTTTTCTTTGTGATATCTTTGAGTCAGCTCACTAGGTATAACATAATGACCAGCGAGCACCCATTTTTTCTTTTCTGGTTGCCACCATGAAAACAACCAACCAGGGTTCCATGTAGAGTATGTGATGACATCCCAATGAGAGATGAGGCTTTGGTGTGGGGCCCCCATACGGCAGTTGTCGCATTGGGTGGTGTACCAGCAGCACCACTACCCCTTGGGCAGTTAATGCCACAAGTCCAAACAGCAGAGGGTGCATGTCGCTTGAGCATGTTTCATGAGTTTCAGTTCCATAGACCACCAAGGTTCTGGGGCAAGACAGATCCACAGGTGGATAAGGATTGGATGGAGGCCATTGTTAGAGTTTTTCAACTAGAAGGGACACCACCCCATCTCATGGTGATCCTTTCCTCCAATCTTCTTCAGGATGTAGTGGGAAGATAGTGGAGCATGGTGGTCCAGGTTCATGAGACGGTGAATCTCATCTAGGTATACATTGACTGACTCTTCAGGGAAGAGTTTCCCCCAGCGACCTTACGCTCAGTGCGTATATAATAGATTCTCCACTTACAGCAGGTTAGCATGACCGTGTATTTGTATTCAATAAGGTTCACCAACCTCTGGAGATACTCCACTGACATGGTTTGGGACCCTTTCATTAGGGCCTAGACCTTTGATCAAGGGATCAAACAAGAGATTAGAGCTTTGATGGTTTCTCTCAGATTCCTGACACTGGTAGGGGTGTTAGAGAGAGAACTCTTAGTAGAGAGCTTCCTTGCGAAGCGGTCACTGGCAGCGAGACCCACCACCAAATGACACAGAGTAGAGTCATCTACAGCTGGTAGCAGACAGATGACACATAGGTCCAAGAAGACCATACCTATAGGTGGACGACAACAGTATATATGGTCAGTTGTGAGAGTCTCTCGAGATAGAGTACGACAGACGAGGGACATGTAGTAACACTCGTGCAACATCCATGGTCACATGGCTCACGACTGCCCGACCCACCGTACAGATGAACAGTAGAGAGTCGAAGAACCGCCTAGGCAGAGGCCAAGATTTGATCGAGGAGGTCCACAAGATGGAGGCGAACATGGTAGAGGAGTAGGACGTGCAGTAGGCAGTGGGCAGTGATTCGAGGTTCAACCTTCACAACCACGAGGTCGTCCATCACGACCATAGGGAGCAGGTGGATAGGGAAGAGCTCAGCCTCAGGAAGCTAAGACCAACGACCATGGAGCTCAGGAGATGATTCGAGGTACGATCTGTGTCTACTCCACCTTAGCATCAGTACTTATAGACAAATGTTCCAATCATTCTTTTACATCAATGACCCTCATTTGGAGCTCATAGATACTAGTGGAGCTATTGGCTCAATTCTTAAAGCTAGATACTCATACGTGAGTGGATTTGATGACTGGAAACTGGTGTTAGCTATTTGAGCTTACACTAGTAGGCGAAAGCTTTGGATGGGATCTCCTTATAGCTGCGTTGAGGCCTTATGACCTCATATTTGGTATGGACTTGTTATCCACATTCCACGCTCAGATTGACTGTATTAGTAGAAAAGTGTTGTGTGTCTGCATGGATGGGACCAGGTTTTCCTTCACCGGTGAGAAGGGAATCTTTTTAGCACAGGATGGAAATACCCAGAGGAGGGTGCAGCTGATCACACATTGGTTGGCTAGCCTTACACTCGGAGTGGATGATGTAGAGATTCAGAGCTATCCTGTAATGGTGGAAGAGTATGCCGATGCTTTTCTAGACGATGTTATTTGTTTACCTCCTCACAAAGAGGTTGAATTTTACATCGACTTGTACCCCATGGTGACACCAATATCTACACCAGTATATTAGATGGATCTCGTAGAGTTTCTAGAGCTGTGGGTATAACTAGAGGACATGCAGTGCAAGGGGTTCATTAGGTCTAGTGTTTCTCCTTGGGAAGACCTTATTTTTTCTCCAAGAAGGCGGATGAGAGTTTGAGAATCTGTGTGGACTATCGGTGCCTGAACTAGGTGACCATGAAGAACATGTATCTGTTACCAAGGAATAACAAACTCTTTGATAACCTATAGAGAGCATGATGGTTTTCAAAAATAGACCTTAGATTAGGTTATCATCAACTCAGAGTACGAGATGAGGATGTGTAGAAGACGGCCTCAAGATGTCGGTATGGCCATTATGAGTTCTAGGTTATTCCTTTTGGTGTGACCAACACCCCATCAATGTTCATGGGACTCATGAATAGGATCTTCCAGCCATACCATGATCACTTTGTGGTAGTCTTCATTGATGAAATCTTGATATACTCATCGACGGAGGAGGATCATGCCTATCATCTGTAGATTGTTCTGGGAACACTCCGAGAGAACCAACCTTAAGGTAAGCACTAGAAGATCCTATTCTAGATATGAGAGGTCCAATTTCTAGGACATGTTATCTCAGAGGCTGGAGTTGCAGTGGATCTATCATTGATCGAGGTTGTTCTTGCTTGGCAGGCACCCAGCAGAGTGATGGAGGTGCGGAGTTTCCTGGGTTTGGTTGTTTACTACCGGAGGATTGTGCCGAACATTCCAGATTTACAGCACCCTTATCAGCGTTAACGAAGAATGGGAAACCCTTTATGTGGTTGAAGAGATGCCAGTGGAGTTTCCAAAGGCTGAGGAAGAGACTAATGAGTGACCCAATCATGAGGCTACTAGAGGAAGGCGTTGGGTACGTATTCTACTCCGACGCATCAAGGACTGTGCTTGGATGTGTCCTGATGCAGGAGCGAGCAGTGATCATGTATGATTATCGATAGCTAATACAACATCGGAAGAACTATTCTACCCATGACCTTGAGTTAGAAACACTGTTCATCTCCTTGAAGATGTGGCAACATTAGTTGATGGGATAACGGTTTATAGTCTACTCTGATCACAAAAGTATCAGGTAAATATTCTCTCAAAAGGACCTGAACATGAGACAGCGGCGTTGTCTTGAGTTCCTCCAAGACTATGAATTCTATATAGTCTATACTCCTGGGAAGGGGAACATAGTAGCAGATGGACTAATCAAGAGATCTTATATATAGTTTCTGAGTGAGGCGACGAAGCAGCTAGCCCCTTTGTAGATATCCTATGTGGATCGACATGGAGCAGCTTATCTGCAGTCTCTGACAGTCACTCCCCCACTCCTTCGGAAAGTCAGGGAGGCGCAACAAGGGTACACTGACTGTGAGGCTCGACGTGCTCAGATATCCACAGGATAAGCACCTGATTGATTTTCGGAAGGTGGGGATCACATCATCCTCTCTAGAGGGCGTACTATGTTCCTGATGGCGCTATGAGATGAATTTTGGAGGGATTTCTATACGTCCCCTCTATAGGTACATCCATAAGTGGAAAATATGTACACGGACCTTCAGCATCAGTACTAGTGGCCTGGAATGAAGAAATCAGTCGCAGAGATTGTCTCTTGATGCCTCACGTGTCTGCAAGTGAAGGAAAATCATTAGGTTCTAGGAGGTTTAGTTCATCCACCAGAGGTTCCAGAGTTGATGTGGGATGGATTATACATGGACTTCATGATAGGACATACATGCACATCAAGGGGTCATGATTCTATCTGTGTGATTGTGGATGGACTCACCATGTCATCCCACTTCATACCCATCAGAGAGCAGGGATCAGTAAACAGATTGGGATGCCTTTACATGCAGGAGATTGTATGGACTCATGGAGTACCATCTACGATTGTCTCCCATCGTGATGCACATTTTACTTCCTGACTATGGAAGGGGTTGTAGGAGGAATTCGGGACACTGGTTCAGTTAAGGACTGCCATGCATCCTCAGACAGATGGTGAGACATAGTATACCATTCAGACCCTCAAGGACATTCTATATGATTGCGTCCTTGATTTCGGCCACAGCTGGGAGGATCATATGAAATTAGTGGAGATTGCATACAATAACATTTATCACACCACTATCGGTATGGTACTATTCGAGGAATTGTACGGTCAACCTTGCAGATCACCTCTGTGCTGGACCGACCCAGGATAGTGTGAACTTCTGCGACCAGAGATTGTATGGGCTACCAAGGAGAAGGTGCAAATTATATAGGAGTAGATGAAGACTGCATAGAGCAGACAGAAGTATTATGCTGATAGGAGATGAAGTCATCTTGAGTTTGATGATGTTGACCATGTCTTTCTACGGGTCTCACCTCAATGAGTATTGCAACGATTTGGCTAGGGCAGCAAGTTATATTTGAGGGTTTTCGGACCCTTTCAGCTCCTCAGTAAAGTTGGTGAGGTGGTTTACAACTTATCTTTACCACCTCAGTTCACCGGGTGCACGACGTTTTCCATGTATCCCAACTGAGGAGATACATACATGATCTTTGGCACATCATTGACTAGGTCGAGCTGGACATCGACGATTGGGCGGCATTTTCAGAAGTTCCTGTGGAGATTGAGGATCTATAATAGCAGGTCCTTCGTGAGAAGTTGATACCTCTAGTGAGTGTACGATGGTAGCATGGGAACCTCCAGGAGAGAACATTGGAGAGGGAGCCCCAGATTCATGCTCAGTACCCCCAGTTGTTTCCCTAGATTGTGTTGTGGATTTTAGGGATGCAAAACCATGAGGCGGGACAATGTAATGAACCAGATTTTTCCAATGTAATTTTGTTTATTTATATAGAAATATTAAGAGTCGGCGAAAAAAGAAGGTAGGTGATTCTGAGATCCGGTGTTCCCGAAATGAATTTCTGAATTTTGTTTGTGTACGTTCAGTAAACTTGCAAACATAATTTTTTAACTTTTGAACATGTGTTGGGAATTGAAATCCGAGGACATCGTTGAACTCGCAGTGCTGATATTCTCTTAAGGATACCTTCACCACGACCACTGTAGGTCGGAGGTGAATGTTAGTTTTCTGGTTTTTCATGGGAGATGTAAAAGAATAAAAATGAAATAAAACAACTTTTATTTAAGTTTTCTTTTGAAAGCATCCATTGGAATTCATGATGGTGGGGACCACCCAAACACCCATTTAATTTGGGAAACCCTTGGAATCCACCCAAATTATTGTGCCATATTTAATTTAATTAATGTTAAAACATTAATTGAATTAATAACTTACCGTATTAATATATCCACCACACTTTAAGTGGAAGAAATTATTTGAAAATTAAGGTATAGAATCAGAGAAAATTTGGAGAAATATCCACCAACATTGGACTTTCTCTGGACCAACAATGAGGATGACCCACTATCTCATATCGGTAACGTGTTGAGGGAGTGACGAACTCTGAAGTACCCTTCAAATACATCATCTTCCTCCTCATTGAATCTTAAATGGAATATTAAGTTAGGGTTTTGTTTATAATTTACTTCACAGATTTCACATTGTTTCCCCCTTCATGAACCACCTGCTATCTGTTAACGCGGATGGTGTGGGCCAAACACACATGACATGATACCTCCACAATCCTTCTTGTTCGACGTGTTATTTGTGGGCCGTTGTGACAGAAACATCACAATCGTACTTCTGAAGGAGACTATGACCAATCGGACATAGCGGTGAGAAGACAGCAGCTGACACACCGGCCAGCTGCGAGGAGGAGGGGAACCGCGGGTCCGTCCCGCTGGATGAGTAAAAGATTGTGGCTCGTCGGTGGTGGCGGAGATGGGTGGCGGAAAACATCCATCTTCCCGTGTTGAAAACCGGCGGCACGCGTCTGTGTCGGCGGAGCTGGAGGCAGCGGCCGCATGGCTGCTGTGGAGTTCGGAGGGCAGCCGACATCCGGCCAGCCGCAATGGAGTTGCAGCGCGGATCCGCGCCTCTGGGAGGAGTACCGGTCAGCCATTCCAGTTGGTCATGACACACCCAGCTGGGTGACTAAATGGTCTGCTGGACCATTCGAGTAAATTGGGAGGGGGGGAGCTCCCCTAAGTGTGGGCTAGGGCATACCCCGCCATACTGGGCCACCCGACCGCAAGCTGCCCCACGGGATGCGGCCAGTGGGCATGGTCTGGCTGCCCCCATCGCGGACAGGGCCAGACCATAGCCTAGTGGGCCGGGCCTGCTGCAGCCCAGGCCAACCTGGCCGGACGTGGACTGGGTCGGGCTAGGCGGGTCGGCCCAGACCGGGGTCCATTTGGACCAAGATATGACTTTGTGGCCATGTCTTGAGAACCGAGTGTCCATTTGACGAACCTTATATGGTAATGAGATCCTTGGTTCAAGAACGTCCTTTTGGTATAATCCAATTTAGTTTTGGATAAAGTTTGAGTATAGCCAGGTTGGATCAAACCTGAATCCATCCAGGCCCTCAGAGCATAAACTCTAATAACTTAGAGACAAGGCATCCGAATGATACTCTGTCTTTTGCATTGGGCCCCTTATGATGTGACAGACCCTTGGGATACTTTTTCTAGGAACTTCATAGTGGTTGTGGAATGACCAATGTCTTGAGGAGTGGTTCTCCCAAACGTGCTATGAGCGGAAATACAGTGGCTTGTAGTGAGGCGGAGATTGGAGACAGATCATAAGGAGTTTAGTACCGAGCGATACTATGTGGGTCAGCACTGATTCTGTGTGGGACAGATCTGGAGTGGTTCAGTACTCAGTGATCCTATGTGGGTCATCACATACCAATCCTGTGTGGGTTAGTGCTCAATGATCCTGTGTGGTTTAATGCATACTGATCCTATAGTGGTAAGATCCTATATGGGTCATTGAGGGGGTTAGAAACATTCGATCCTATGTGGGTTAGACTCTATATAATTAGCAGCATTAACTCTTGGAAGAATAAGATGATCTAGCTTCACGACTAATCAACTGTACTTCTATACCTCACTTATACATGGTGTGATCTGAGTCTTCTACCGCCGTGGTGTTAAATGTGTGGTACTTCTACCATCGTGGTGTTGCCTTTGTAAATCTGGATAACATAGTTATATGTATGGCAATATACCTAAGTTGTATTGATGAGTATTGCTTCATGAATTGTGGTTTTACCTTTGTGGAACACTTGGAATCTTACGAGGGTGTCGAGGTCTCTACTAACTATCATTATACTCACCCTTACGTGGACTATGCCTTCATCTTGATGTGTCTTGTGCAGACAATAGACAATGTTGATCGTGGTCGAGGGTACCAGACTAGAGGCTTATTGGAGGATGACATTAGATGAGATGATCCGTAGGGATGACCGTTCGAGAGCTGTAAAAACCCTTTAGGTAGGGTCTTTGGTGGGTGATAACAGGAGCTGTTCTTTTTCAATTTTACTTTTACATTCCCGCTGGGCTTGTATTCTGCCCCCTTTACATTCTATACAAACCCTATTTACCTTATATTTTACTTTGTTCTTGTGTCTTGTTGTGTTCTTGGTTTGGGTGAGTTTATAGGTTTAGAGGTAATGCCTTCCCAGTTTTAGGGATATGCTTTTCCGGTGCTAGTCGCCAGCCCCTGGCCTATGGAAGGCGGGCTTGGGGTAGTCACGACATGATCCGTGAGGGATGGTTCATGACATATCTCTAATAAATAATTACACACGATACTCATATATGGGAATCATTAAAAAAACACATAAAATATCACCCCCTTCATTGGAATCCAAATCACTGGAGTAATGAGAAATCTCACCATTAGGTAGCATAAATATTCTTAAAAATGAACAATAAACAATAAATCCGTACCCATTATTGACAAAATTATCAATAGATCCTAAAAATTATAGAAATTAGGAAAAAACCTATGATTATATCCTATATGAACAAGGAATCAATGAGCATCAGTCATGTACTTGGGTGCTGAACATGAATGAAATGTCTAAACCATTAACAAGTCCACAAAAACAACCTATTGAGACACCAGATGCCTAATGAAATAAACCTATAATGTCCAAAACATATAGTTGGTCAAATTTCAATATATCTTGTGGTGTCAAAGAACTTATAAAGCAGCCCTATGATGATAGAGATGTTCCTAACCTAAAATCAAGGAGAATAATTTATCATTTTCCAAAATAACTACAAAATAGTCTTTGAATAAATGGAACACAAGGTAAAGTCTCCTCATGAACATATTTTTTGAATTTTTAAAACTTAATAACATGAATACTGACTAAAAGTGTTCCCCCAAGTATATAAGGTCATTTTTTGAGATATAAACCCAATTTACCATTAGCTTGTAACACCCAGAACATAGATCCATCATTAAAAAAATGAAGTATATCCTCTAAACTATTAAAAATATTATCTATCCTATGAAGGGTTTAATAGTTTTTTATCTTGACCACATTATACCTCTAGTAGTCCATATACATCCTCATACATCCAAGTTCATTCGTGGCATAAAACACTGGAGAAAACTAGACTACACACTTGGAAGGATTAGACCATTATACATCATATCACCTATTTTAATTCTAATATACCACGACATAAAAGGTTCCATCCTATATGGATCCATCGATATAGGGGAAACACCATGATGCATATCTATCAAAAACTAAATATCTTTTCAAGGGAATAAAATCACATACATTTCATGAAATGCTTATAGGAACTACCCAATGAACTCCTAACATCTACAATACTGTAATACTAATATACAAATCTATCACTCCCTCTAATTCCAATTATATAATAATCAAGAGAAAAAATAAGGACCCATATGTCCCTCTTTCAGTAATCCATAGTCTTGATGCTAGCACTGAGGGTATAAAAATATAATAAATGTGAAAAATTACCCTATATATGAAAACACGATATAGATATAAGATGAAGAAACCAAAATAAAATCCAGGAAATAATATAAATTAAATCCAAAACCATCTCAAAATTCATTTATAAATTTTGAAGATATGAATAAAATGAATCCAAATTATATACTAAAAAAATTTACTATCGACACGCCAATATTCCATCTGTCTAAGATAGTAATGTATAACATTGATTGTGTAATGTTCTAGGATACCTAAAAATAATTATATATATATATATTGTGAAAAATAGAGTATAAGTACTTAGAAAATAATGTAATATAATAAAAATATTAATGAATAATACCAATGAACATATGAGAAAACAAAAAAATCAACAACACCCAAATGGTTCAACTATCTAATCCCATACTCACCAAGGTAGGATCAACAAATAATACTACCCATATATAACACCATAATAAAAATAATTTTTATAAAACAGTACCCCAAAATGAATTACCACAAATTTTCAACTATTAAAAAACTATTTAGTATTTCATTACACTATGATGTCTTTGGTATATGTATACCACTACCCCACAACATGGTCAAATAACATCTCAATTGAAAACATCTTGGCCGCCACCCCATATAACGATCACAACATTTCTCCCCCCTAAGACACCTTTGCTATCACATCACGACCACAATAATATTAGTAGGGTATATTGAATATGAGTACATGAACTTCATTCCCACCACCAATTATACATTACCCAGTCTATAAACATCCCCAAAGAACAATCACATCACATATCCACTACAGAAACCAGACCCACTACCACCACAACATAGTCACTTCACATTTTGCCTCAATAAACCCAGGCCATCACATTGTTCACTATCAAACATTAGACCATAATAACATGTGCATATATATACTCATATATCTATGGGTGGGAATGTTTGGTTAGGTAGCTAATAATTATAATCATAAGGATGATGGTCAAACCTCATCATCCATATATTTATGGGGTTTGAAACATAAATCTCAATGTACATTGGGTGAATATAATAAAAAAAATACAATATATATATATTATCGAAAAAATTTTATCATTTAAATTACAAACAATACCTACCAACTCACAACATCCCCACTATTTTTGTTACCTCAAATTGAAGAAACCACATGTAAAATTGAATCCAAAATCCATTTCCCAAAATTCATTAACAACGAGAATAATTTAAACAGATCATTAATTTAATTATTTATAAACAACCACATTTAATCACACTTACCATTTTTATTCATTCATTTTTAATTTCAAAAACCATAGACCAACCATCCAATGGCATTTAATCTTCACTGTTTCATTTAATTTTAATATGATTTAGGAAAATATAAAAAAAAAACTATAATTGTATCATCATCGACCTAGAAAACCACACATTAAAACCCCATAGGGAGGCCACATAATAACCACATCATCTAAAACCTCAAAAAAACACATTTTAATCCCACATCACAACCTGACATCCACTACAAATCATCACCCCACAACACAAGCTCGCAAACCCTTCTTGCTTCCTCTATATGAAATGGCCTCACAAACCCATAATCCCCAAAACAAAAATAAACACCCCTACAAATAGAATGACCATAACATATAAAATTTACCAAATATAAGATATTTTATTTTTAGGAAAAATGGTTTTTATAAAATTTGAATTATTTATTTAGGTTTATTCTCACGCATGCAATAAATCTTCATTAAACAATTTTATTATATGAATATTGGGGGTTATAAAATTTATATTTTGTGATGATATAAAAACAACATGAAACATGGTTTCCATGTCACATCAACTATAGTAAAGGAAAAGGTTCCAAAAAATAATGATTGTTAGTATGATTTCAAAGATATCAATAAAATAATATAAAATCATTAAAAATAAGCCAGATCAAACTAATTTCCACCTAACTACTAATTATCTAATTATATTACCATGATTTGACAAAAAATTCCATTATAGATAAAAATTAGTAACCCCCTCCCACATAACAATAAAATATAATGAATAACGTATTTCTAAGCTCAAAGAAGATTTCCAATATCGATTTACACCCCATGATCGAGAAAAAATTCCATCAAGTTAAAACCAAATGAAAATCCCATGGATAAAATAACCCCAAAATAATGGATACAAAATATCCATCAAACACACATCCCAAATGAATAACCACTGCCATATAGATTTAAAATATAATAAAAAGAGATAACCACTATGGGAATTATATTAAATTACCATATATCACAAAAAAGTATACACTCATATAGTCATGTTATAGTTAGGGATGGTTGGGATGAAATGACTCCAATAGTTATCCCAATAGTGTTTCGAAGGAAGGGATGTCATATGAAAAAGGATCGACAAATATGTATATATAAAATCATGGATTCCCCTCGTTGGACATTGTGTATCTCATTCACGATGTTAATTCCACGGGGTTCTGGTTTCTAATGAAAAATCAGTTTCATCGTCTTGGATTTATTCTCATCATTAATTCACCTTTCATAAGGTGATTCTATTTAATGGAATCCTCTGTATCCCACATATATCCCTTTTATCTTATATCCTCACATTCCAAAAATAGTAAACTCATAATTAATGCCTTTATTTATATCAAAAACAATATTCCAAACCACTATTGCATCTTCCAACTTATACGTAACCATGTAGACATCCCTTGAATGCCTCCATATTTCCATAAAAAAGGACCATGAAATAACCTTCTGTTACACATATACTTTTTCATTCATTAATATGATGCAACTCTTACTTTTTAGTGCAATATATCAGATGTAGAGATGTACTTCCCATGTTTATTATTCTCACATCTCCCAAACCATAAAAACAAAACACAGACCACACTTGTGGGTGAAGGGAATATAAAATTTGCGTTAGTTTTTTTTAATATAAGATAACTCATGATGTTAGTTTAGGAAATTTTGTGACTTATTTAAAAGTGATTTCCCATACTAGCTGTTAGAAAATGAATGTGGAGAACGATTTGTGAAAATAATTTTTTAGAAAAACGGATGTCGAAAATAAATTAGCACATCAATATTAAAATAAAATAAATGATATATCATATTATAGAATATTTGTAATTTAATATCTCTATTTAACATGATATAATACATCCTAATAATATATTTTTCATCGTAGTTATCCATATCAGTTTTATATAAACAAGCATAAAAAAAATTATCATGTCAGTTTCAAAATAGGCAATTTGATAAATAATATTTCTACTATTTACATAGGTTATTAGATAAACAACATGAAATAATTTATCAAAAGATAAAATAAATAAAATTTTCATCTATGTAGTATAATAGTGGACTACAAATAGATACTCAAAATAATCACAACTAGAAAATAACATCTCAAAATAAATTCCATTTAACTTTTCAATTTCAAATTTAATATTTACAATACTGATAAAAAAATAAACTAAAATCTAAGTAGACCTATGAAATAATAAACCCATTATATTTATTGGTTTTCAATCTATTCTTCGATATGTTTTTAGTGCCATCAAGAAGCTAAAAATAAAAATATATTATTTATCTTGTATTCTTAATATAAAAAATAAAAAAGAGACAAAATAGTTTATTACAAAATACTATCCTTCATCAAATTTGTAAATATCCTATATGAGATTGTTTAAATGATAAATCATAGAACATATTATACACATTCCTTTACTCCTTTTATTTATAATTAGTGTCTAGAAATCAGTTTTCTATTCAGAATAATATTTTATGTACATACATAAAAATTTTTGTAATTATATATGAGGAGTCAAGAATTATTTTATCTGTTTGATCATTGTTCTATTATTTCATTTTGGATATCTAAATAATATTATTTAATATAGGAAACAAATATGTATAAAAAATTTATCTCTCGTTATAATTTATAAAATTACTCAAATATTTAGACTATTTTTGCCAATTTATTCTTCTAATTATCACTCACATCATCATGGATTGATCATAATAAGTAAACTATATTTTCTCTTTTAAAAAAACATCCAGCATCCAATAGGCACAAATATAAAGTAAAATATAATGTTAGTGGTTATTTAGTTATGTAATATAACATATATTAAAAAATATGTTTCATATTATTAATGGTATTGATGAATCCAACAATAAAATCATTATTTTAAAATATTTTATAATTATAAACATGAATTTTAGCATCACTGATTGTCTTCTATATAAGTTTTATAAATTGTGGTTCCATAAATATATATAAAAATTTCATATAAGGTTTCATAATATTCGTTTAAATATACATAATACAAAACAAATATAATTGTTATATTTAAATAAATTAAAAGAAATAAAAGATATATTATAATCACATTACATGCAAAAATCATGCACCATGTTGAATCATAATTTATTTCTAGTTACATGCTCGATGATATAATTATTTAAAATCACCACACCTAGTCTAGACACAAAATTGTTTGAATTGACTATAATTTAATAATCGTCCAATAAAATATCTTATGTTTGTCATAATGTATTAGGTATAGAAGAAGCTGAATATGAGGTAATAACAACCTATAATTATTGTTTTATCTATAGTATGTCATTACGTTTAATGTATTCTAGTAAGAAAAATTTTGATAAATTATTATATATTAAAATTTTAATTTCTTTTTACACCAAAATAAATTAGTGCATATATAATTCTCATAAATTTATGGAACATTTTTAAACTACTCAATAAGGTTAAACTAAAAATTGTTTGATATGTTTTCTAACTATAGAGGCATCATTTATAGGATATTGTATTTTTAATTATCTATAAATCATATCATGTACAATGACCACAAGATTCTGTATTTCAATATTTTGATGTTGAATGATATCCCAAATATAATATATTATCCCATATCAAAAAATATGATTCTTGGTGTCCTCATAATAATAGTTAATATAAATTTCAATTAGTGGAGGAGAATTTGTATGAGTTGGATAAATATGAGGAGGTGTAGGATTGAGATCTACATGTGAAGGTGGAGGAGTGAGTCTAGCAGCCTAGAACTTACATTGCAAGCTTAAAAAATGATTTTAAATATTCTATAATACTATCCTCCATAATATCAACCAAATAAATAACATTATATTTCAAATAATATATTTTCCATTTATTAACATCCCTAATTTATGAAGCATCACAGTAAAGAAAAAATATTATTATTGATACACCTCTAGGGTATCCCTATACAAGAACTATGAGTTTAGTATTTCCCAATATTTTGGCTAAAATATACATCATAATAATATCAATGAAGGTAACATATTTTCTCTAATATATACATTATTTATATATATTATATTATAAAAAATCATATGTGTTTCACATTATAAAAATAATTAATTTAAAATGAATAACATAAATAAATTTTATATATCCATAAAATCATATCAGTTGAAACCCTCATCTAATAATTATTATCTTCCCTATTTTCCTCATCAATAAACTCCGAAATTTTTCATTTCTATATAAGAGGAAGGGTGGTCATTTTTTGTCGACCTCTATGGATGAAGTCTTATTTTTTTAAAAAAAAATAGCAATAATTATTTTATACCAATAATGATAACCTCAATGAAACAAATTATGATGTAATAATGTTTTGGATTGTAAATACTAATGAGATATGTACAATTTATAAAAATTAACAATTAAAAGGTCATTAATAATACTATAAACATAAAAAAGATCGTAAATCTATAATTTCACATACCAAAAATGCTTCATTCCATCTACTTTCTTCAAAACTCATAAATATATATATTTATATAGAAAAGGAAATATATCACCATTAATTTTATGTTCCCTATACCCAAAAAAATTTATTTGGAGGTTGGTTTTTTATCCCTCAATCTCTATGCATCTAAAATTAATAATTTCCTCATGACTCCCCTATTATTAGTTATATAAAATTTCATCTAATAAGAATGGGATATAGTATATTTTGAATAAAAGTTAACGTTATATAAAATATTAAAAATTTAATATACAAAAATTATCTTTATTAATTGATATATATTAACATTGTCATATTTTATCCAATCAAAAATCTAAAAATTATCATTTCTATTACGTTGTACTATATAAAAAAGTCATTAGTTTTTTTGAATGTGGAACCCTATGAATATCATTGCCATAAAATTAAACAAGTATCCTATGGTCCTTTCTATATAAAACTAATAATTATTTTAAACATGTGATTCCACATTCACAACACCATAATGTTTTCTATCCCCAATTGGAATTAAATGACTCATATATATAAGGTTGAGGTGGATCCTTAATTAGATTATGTGTAAATTCCCTTAGGAATTATGTTTACGGTGCTCCTAGGATGCCCAAAGAGAATTATATTATTCATATTCCAATATTCTATAAATCAATATAAAAATTAACTAAGAAAAAAATAAAAAACCCGAAATTACATATAAAATTTAATAAAATATTAAAAATGTTATAACATAAACTAAACTACACTAAACACGTTTTCATTCATATTTTTAATGTAGTATATATAATTATAAAATCATTAATGAGAGATAAAATGAAATAAAATAATAAGAAATGATATGTTATATAATAAATTTAATAAAAATTTGAATATGAAACAAACAAAAACAATGTAATAAAAAACTATAAAATATTTATCAATATCATTAGAGAACCTCTAATGTAATAAACCATTATGGAGTTGAGTTTCTCCATAAATGATGCACGAATAGCTAAAATTATCCAAATTATTTTTCCATTTATAAAGGAAAAATGAATATTAGTTTAGTATAATTTTTTATAAACTATTATTTTTAAACATATTAAATTTAATTTATTTCTTTCTATCGAATACAAAAATGTAAATGTTATGAAAAGGTGAACATAAGTTCATTAAATATAATATAAATTAACTAAACTAATTCATAAATTCATTTCACTTATTACTTGTAATATTTCATCTAAAAAACCAATATTTTTATCATTTTATGATCTATTAAATGGAAATAATTATTGTCTTACCTACAATGTTAAGATATTTATTTTAAATGAATATTAATGTTATTTATTAATAATTTCATGGTTGTTTTAGATCTCACATTAATTAGAATCTTCATAAATTTCTTTATCACCATAAAAGATTTTATTCCTTCTATAGCAATATAAAAATGAAGATTGAATTTACGAAGAGAATGTAATTTTTTTTCATATGCCTCTATTATAAAATGATCAATTATGTATTCTAATATATTCCTATTAAATACTTTCATAAAAAATTCATCATGTATGAAACTATTTAAACTAATAACATATTTTATTTCATAAACTATAACTGAAAATATAGTCTAATTAGCAACCTATATTTCTATAATGACTCCCTAATATTCAATTGATTTGGAAAAATGGGATTTTTTCAACGGGAAATGAAAACTGAATTTATTAAAAAACATCATTACAATACTACTCTAATAATTTTTTATCATGATAAATAATTTTAAAAGTATTTAGATTACTGTAAATATTGGACAATGTTATAATATTTAGAAATGGAGTTCCCAATAACCACCATAATGTTTTTGATTAATCTAATCTACCATGCATGGTTTCTTTAAATGATGGAATTACCTTTTTTACAGTTCATTCAAAATACATATAATTTTTTTCATTGGTTAAAAGTATTTTAACTCATTAATATGAAATGTTATATATATATATATATAAATGATAATCATATATGTTATTTTATTTTGATAAGTATATCTTGTTGATAATTTCAATAATAAAATATTGTTATTTCTAGAAATGGATCATGTTTCCAAAAAAATTAAATTTTTAATGGTAAGATATAGGAATACAGATGTTCTCCATAGAAGATAATTAAATTGAAAAAAAAAATTACGCTCCATAGAAATATACTTCTAAACAATGGAGTATTTTGGATTATTTTGATTCTAAATATATTCTATAAATATATCCACATACCTGTCACTATAATTATTCAAAAAAAATTATATATGACCTCAGAGTGTTTATTCTGACATGAAATGACCCATTAAATAAATTTTGATATAAAAAAATATGGAGGAAAATAATATTATACGTGAAAATGTGAAGAATCAACATTGATAAAAAAAATTTAAATGAATTCAAATCAATCATCTTATTGAAAAATTTTTTTTAAAAAATAACAACCCTTCATGATTAATATCCTAACAAAGATTTGAAATATTCCAAAAAAATTAAAATAGATATAGATGCTTCATCATGATGTTGACACATGCAAGTCCATATGCATACACATTAAATAATATCATGAATCTTTGTTTTGTTACATTTGAAGAAAAACCTTGTGTCACATTGATACCATAACTACACTGAAAAATGTTGATTTTATAAATATTATATAATTTATTATAAGATATATGGAGTTATGTTATTTCTTTACTAGTATTTATAGATCACTCCAAAAATTATTCCCATTGAGAGTATGTCTAATCATGAATTCAACACATCTATAGTATTTCATTTAATATTTTTCACAATTAAAATCAATCATTCGAAGATATTATTCTCCAAAATGTTGAAAAAAATGTTTCTTTTTATTTCATGATATATTAAATAGGTATGTTAAAAAGTTATTGAAAATTAATTCTTAATATTTCTATAATTAAATGATATTTGTGTCTTTATTAATGTGAAATTAGTGGTTTTCACCCTCTAGAAATATTAATCCCGGGAAAATGGATTGGTAGAATTATAAAATTATTGTGAACCATTGAATTAATTGATTAATATTTCATAATATTGGTCCGTATAAAAGTAATTTTTATGAAACATGTATACCCTTTCCTCCTTTGTTGTAGTTAATATTATGATTTTTGATACTCACATTTTTTAATTTCACCATGTTTATTTAAACTATATCTAGATAACATCCCATCAAATGGGATGTCATTGAAAATGAACATAATCATTTCATGCAGTTGAAAATGATCCATTTTATAGGAATCATACACACGAATACCATACATAGAATAAAATTATAAAATCATCAATTAGTAGTGATAGGAAAACATCAATACCATTTAAAGCTATATTGGACTAACAATCATTAATCTCAACAATATATTTTTTCATCTTTATAAAAAATAAAGGTGAAACATACTAAATTACCAATAAAAATATTGATGAAATATGATTTAAAATAATATTTTGATATTTATTCATTACATCGATGCACAATCCACTTTTATTCTTTCAATATTCATTTCATATTTATGAAAAATAATTATACTGTTTCTTACACTGGGGACAATAATTTTTATGAGATAATTTTTCATCAAATATCAGTACTTATAAATTCCAAATGATATTTTTTTTATCATATTTTTGAAAAAATTCATGGTTTAATTATATAAATATATATAAAATTTCATTTCCCTGATTCTCTATAACTATTAAACCAGACTATGAGTTTTTCTTCAACACGTACAATAATATCCAACATTTTGGACACATAGAGAAACCTTTGTATTACATCATATAAATCACACTATCATTAATAAATAAATTTATATTATTTCATCATTAACCTATCACATATGATAATTTCTTCACATTATTATGTGAAACTGTAATATTTTTGTCTTTAGGATGCATTCCTTTTAACAGATACATATTATATTAAAAAAACTTGTTACTAATTCCATTTTTTCATATTTATCAATTATAATGAGGTTGATAAAATAAAAAAAATTGTATAAGCATGATATAATTTAATTTTCTCATGACTATGTGGGTGATCACTTTTATGTTCCATCCCAATTTCATTTATAAAAAAATCATTAATATTTTTTATAATTTCATTACTCTTAACATCTTCAAAATCAGGATCACCAGTAGAAATATAATTCTTCTAGTTTCACAATTCGGAATCCAAGGGTCGTAACTCAAATTGAATCCATGAAAAATTAATTAAATTTTATTTCAATTCCTTTTATAATCTTTATATTAAACAATTTCATGAATGGATTGAAAAACAATTCATTTTTTGGAAATTTTGTTTTGAAATTCCAAAATACTATTGACACTGTCCTCAAATTCATCATATGATCGTAGTATTGTAATCTAACATTGAATCAATGATTTTAATAAAAATATTATTATTTAAAAATAATATATATATTTTTTAAAAAAATTGAATTAAATTTATTATTTTATTTAAAAATTTCATTAACTATTTTTAAAATAAAATATTTACTACATATATAGTAAAAAAATATAATTTTGAACTTATTTAATTATATACAATTAAAACTAGAAGGAGAAAAGTTGAATAATTGGATAAACAATAAAAATAAATCTATAAATAAAAATAATCTGAACAAAAAATTATCATCATGGTATTTCTTAAAATTATACGAAGATTGTCATTTTGTATATTTAATATTTGATGTGAAAAAATTATTTTTCACCCCATTTATTTTATCAATGATTTGAAAGAATTATATTTTAACATCGCTTATCAAATAACTAATATGAAGAATATTTTTACCAAATTTTTCACCTCTTTTGTAAATTAATGAATATGAAAAATATGTCATGTAAAATACTTTTTTACTAGTTTCAACAACTTAATATACTATATAAGTAATTCATGTCCATACATGTACAATATAACAAGAAACCACTAATTCTAATAGTAATTATAGAGACATAAAAAAGGAATTGGTATATAACTATCAAATCCTAATTTCAACCAACATTCCTCAAGGTATAAATTTAATTGAAAAACACTTCACTGTATAACCTTTTTTTCTATTAGAGAACACAATAATACAATAAAGAATGCAGAACCAATATAATATATATATTTTTCATATTATTGGCCACAATAAAATTTATTTTTTACAAGGACTATATGGAATCCCCATATCATGAATAATTACATATTTAAATAAATATATATATTATTATGTTATATAATAAAAACAAATGGAATAAAAAATATACGAACACATGTTTTTATATAATTGGGATTAATGTACAACAAAATATTACAAACACAATTTTTATAATATAGTAGGAAAAATCATTTCAAAATAAAAATCATTTATTAATGTTAAATCATATAATTTATTATTAAAAAATTAACAATGTATAAATTAGTGAAACAATAAAAATTCATGGATATAATCAATGATTTTGGGGATAACCAATTTTGCATGAGGTTAACGTGAAAACGTATTTTATTAATTTTTTTTGATAAAAATATCAATTCAATAAATCTACCACATTCTTATAAAATATAAAATTTTATTAATATGAGATAAATATATGGAGATAACGTATCTTATAAAATATATAAGTAAATATTTATTATAAAAATCAAGATATTATGCCACTAAAACACCTAGAGAAGCAATACATGGATGTTAAAATGTGATCGCTGGACATATATTATATTTAATGATATATAGTAAAAAAAAATTAAAATACAGTCAATTTGTATATATAATGAATCTAAAATATATATGAGAAACCAAAACCAAAAAAATCATAACAGAATATAAGATGTATCATAGTATAAATAATGTGTTATGTTATATTAATTATAGAAAACCGAAGATAAAATATTAAGAATGATACTAACCTAATCTATGTTAACATCATTGTTGATAATTATCTAGATAAATAATGAACTACAGGTAATGAAGAATATCATAAGAGTAATGAGAGGTCACATGAATTTATAATAAAATGGTACACTCTATTAAAATAGAGTGAATAATTTTAAATGTTTCTATAATGTAAAAATGATTGGATAACAAAAGAAAAAATGACTTATTTTTGGAACTTTTTTCAAGAAGATTACCATGTATGTCCTAAGATGATATCATTAACTTAGACGACTAGTCAATACATCCCTACATTACGAGTATCATTTATTACCAAGTCAAATACCGTATGATTCATGATATTATCTATTCCTCCCCCATTTTTACTTCCCTCCTCCAATTCCCAACTAAGCCCCACCAAGTACTTATGAATAAACCATCCCAAATATGACATATATTATCCAAATCTAATAAATAATTATAAAAATAAGGTTATATATATAACATTAATTAATTAATCATTTATCACACATGTAACATCCCAAGTAAGTAATTAATAATAGATATTTTTATCTATGCCTATTAATGAATTAGATGGTGTTTTAGAGGCTTAAAATGAATATAAATCCAATCTTACGCATGAAATGCACTAATATTTTTAAAATATTGTTTTACTGCCTTTTTATGGCAAACCATTTTTAAATCTATCTTTTGACAATTTTATAAGCTATGTTTGTCAAAATAATCTTATTCTTTATGATTGGGACATCAAAATTTACTTTGTGTGAATTTTTGGTATTTTTCCGATAAAATTCATTTTTTAATGAATAGTGAAAATGTTGTATTTTAATTCAGAACCTCTTTTTAATATAATTTATTTATAATATTAGATTATCATTTGAATTGGTTTTTAAGTGAAATTAGAATATTTTTTTACCATTTAATCCAATGGTGGTTATTGGAATCAATTTCACTTTGAAATTGGACTTAAACTAGTGTCAATCTTTTGATACTTATTGTTTCATAAAAACACGCTATTTGTCATGACAGTAGGAATTAATTATTAAATTAATTAATGTGACATATATGATTTGAATTTTTTAAATAGACATCATTTTTGAATTGAGAATATATAATATATCTTAGGGTGAAGTTTTGGTATTTTTCTGAAAAACATCAATTTTTGATGAATAGTGAAACCACTAAGTGGTAGTTAAAGAAACTGATTTTTCATTTAAATGAAACTTTTCCACTTCTGTGATTTGATTTTCAAAAATCCGACATACATGGTTGTCATTAAGAAGTAATATGTGGTTCAATGGGATTAAAATAATTTTCTGGTGAATAGTAACTTATTAAGTTTTTAATCGCGATTAGAAGTAATTAGTGTAGTTTAAGGTAAAAAGAATGTTTTAATAATATGAGATGAGCTTGACACATGTACTACCCTCATTGGATGTGTCATGTACGAGCATGAGAATCCATGGGTCACCTTGGGGTCCCCATGGAGCCACTTTGGTTGGGAAATGACATTAATAACTTTTTATTAAATGTTAAAGTAAAAATGACACAAATATGAGATGTTTTTCCTAAACAATTTTTACATGGGGTTATACAAGTAATATTTTTGACTATAAATATTCATTATAAATCTAAAAATATTTCCTACATCATGACATTTTTTTAAAAAAAATTTAGACATTAAATATATTAAATTATTGATGACATCTTGATGCTGCAGCGATTACCTCATTAATAAAGGATTTAAATAAAATGAAAAGATTATGTAAAATCTATTGGATGGGTGGATTTAGAACCCTTATCACCTTAATCTCGAATTATATCAATTTGGGACCTTTTGAATCCGAAACTCATTTTAAAATAAATTAACTTTACTTTACTTTCCTAGAGTGCCCCCCCTCTGCTCTTATAAAAGGCCCCCACCTCTACCTCTTTACCCACACTTCCAAAACCTTTGGGTCGGCCAACCCCTGCCCACTTTGTCTCTCTGCTTCCCTCTCTTACTCCTTGAAGCCTCACTTTGTGCAGAAGACTTCCCAAGGAAGCCTTTGAGCTCAAACTAAAGGGAGTTACCCGATTTTACGGTAATGTCTTCACTTGAGTCCTTTTGTTTATTTTGCTTCTCCAACCCCCTAAACACTTTTTATTCATTTATTTTTTAACAACTACAGTATCTCCAATATACTATTATGTTGTTATAATAAGGATTCTAGATACAATTACACACACCTACATCTAATGGTTAAAGAACATATTGTTTCCGTGGATGTCGAATTCCGGCCTCCCGAAACGATGATTGTTCAACATTCTTTTAACACATTCAAAGGTGTCAATTAAGATGAAACTATATTTATATATGATATATAATATGGTTATGTTTTTATTATGCTTCTGTATTTTTCATTTTGGGCATACCTTTATTGTTTCCATTATGGGTAAACGCGATATCTTCAATTAAGGAAGTGCAGACTACTGCCCCCTCAAAGTGATTTGATTCATTAATACCATATGTGGGACATATAAAGGATGGAGTTATGATATTATATATGATATTACACTGGAAATATAATATATCTTTATATCATTATGATTCCATTCTATAAAAATACGAAATAGAAATGAAAGTAGTGTTCATGCGTACGTACGACTTACCGTCTCCATGAACGGTGCATTTCATTTCTTACCTCTAAATGATTATGTAATATTATAAATGCATGCATGTACTGGATATATATGACATATATTATATCTACATCATGAATACCATTCTGGATATAATGGATACATGAACAACATGTAATTATAAAGGGTTTATTTTGGACTCAAGTACCAATGATCGTTAAAACGACCGTTATTAACTTAAATAATTACATAGTGTTCATGACATGGAAATAAGTGATATAAAAGGAATAATAAACCTGAAAATGGTTCTTAAGCAAATATAAATTAACTCATTTTTATTATTCAAGACCTTAAAGAAAGATCGATTCAAGTCGAACCCGAGGTAAGGGACTTCGTCTCAATCTCCTTTCATTGAGGAATATTTCATTTTATACAAAAAAATCTTTTATACGGTGTATAAATTCCATTGAATTTTACTTTCATACAAAAGGAATATTTTTCTATGAAGCTTTTTACTAAACGACAAAAAGGAATGTTTCTTTTAACGTACACGGTGACAACGGCCTTTTCCGCCGCCGCGAGTATTATTTGGTCTTTGTCTTCCTCAACAAGCCATATTGTTTTTTAAATAAAATAAATACCATATACTCTTTTATGTATTTTGGTATTGAAAATGGGTTTTATAAAGGATTCTATTATGTCAATATATTTAAATGATATGTTGTGATTGAAATGAGGAAATGTTATCATTCCTTTATATTGGTTTTATGTTTTATGATTTTATATTGGTACTTGGACATTTGATGGGTGGTTATTTGATAAACCATTTGACGGGTGGTTCCCTGAATACTAGGACGGGTGGTTACATTATAACCTCTAATGCATTGGGTATGGAAGTCGGTCGTATGGCTATTCCATTAAGTATGTATGGAAGTTGGTCGTATGGCTATTCCATTAAGTGACATGTGTGGAAGTCAACCGTATGGTTATTCTACTTAAGTATGTTTATGTCCCAAGTTACCTTTATATGTTATGTGATCTTTTTGTGGGTTTTATGGGAACCTTTTGGTTACAAAAGTGTAAGTAATGATCTTGTATTCAGTGAAGAGTTTTTACTACTTTATAAAGGTGAAAAGTATTACTTTGATAAAGTATACATGGTTTACTTGTTGTTTTGATAAACTAATAGTTTTCATTATTTGTGTATCCCTTACTGAGCTCTTTATTCTCACCCCAAGTTTTTTTCAAACTATTTTTCACAGGACCTAATGTGGAATAGGGTCAAGAATGGGATCAAGGGAAAGTCATGCAATATAAAACTTGGAACTAGACATGTTTCTTTTTAATAGTTTTTTTATTCAATGGAAACATAGTAGAAGTGTCTACTTTGTACTCTTTTGATATGTAGTAATTATGTTCTAATTCTCTAAAACTCTAAACCTGAAAAGATCCTCAATGTGAATTATTCATTTAATTCAATATTAAGAGATGTTTATGGTCGGGGCCTTATATTTTGTATCAGAGGTCGGTTTAGACAACATTAGGAGTTAGAAATTTGTTAAATTATAAGTTAATGTATGGTATGACTGAAATGATATAGAATTTAAAGATTACCATGTTGCTTTGCCTAAGATATTTCTGTGATCAGAATGGTTTTCCGCAGAGGAAACAAAGAAGCTATGTTGGGACGACATCAGGAGGAAGACAACCTTCCAAATCAGCAACCTGAGATGGTCAGAATCGGAACTGAACAGTTTCTTGCAGTGATGGCACAGTTGACTCAGGCTATAAATGGTGGTGGTATCCATGAACGAGATCAGCCAGATCAACTGCAGAGGAACATGTTAGTGGTGGAAAATTTCATGAGGCAACATCCCCCATCATTCAGAGGATCATCTGACCCCGTGCAAGCTAAAGGGTGGATTAAAGCACTGGAGAAGATTTTTGATGTCATGGGGTGTTCAGAACATCAAAAGGTTAGTCTTGTTGTTTACCGTTTTGAAGGTGAAGCTGATAAGAGGTGGTCGATGGTGAAAAATATCAGGGATAGTGATGAGATTGAGGATCTTCACTGGGACAAATTCAAAGGTATGTTTCATGAGAAATATTTTCCTAAGGTGGTTCGTCTTAGGATGGAAAAACAGTTCCTAGAATTGAGGAAGGAGGATGATTCAGTGGCTGATTATGAAGCAAAGTTCACTCGATTGGCAAGGTATGCTCCAAACTTCATATGAGATCTTGATAGTAAAATAAACAGTTTTTACTCAGGGTTAAAGCCAAAGTATCGAAGGGCTTTAGCTTCTCGCGACTTCAAAAGTTATGAAAAACTTGTCTGATGTGCGGAAAAGGTGGAGATGGAGTTTTCCGATGGTCAGGTGTTCTATGAAAAACAACAGAATAAGAGGTCCAGTTGGTAGGCAATGAGGAAGAATTCATCAAAGAAGCAAGGAGGTAAGAAAACCAAATATCCATCCTGTGAGAAGTGTGGTAAAATTCATCCTGGAGAATTTTTATCCAAGTTTGGTAAGTGATTTCGGTGTGGTAAGTCTTGACATATTGCTCGTAACTGAAAGGAAGATGATCATGCAGGCAATGAAAATCCAGTGGTAAGATGTTTTAAGTGTAATGAAATGGGTCATTATTCAAATGAGTGTCTAACTAAGAACTCGACTGGGGGAAAGCAGCCAGACTACAAGCAGAAAGTGGTGGTGAAATCCTTTGCAACAACTTCAGCAGATGTTGGGCCATCGAATGAAGTGGTATCAGGTACACTGTTAATTTGTTCAGATTATGCCATTGTGTTGTTTGATTCAGGGTCTACACAGTCTTTCATTTCTGAGAAGTTTTCTAGAAAATTTGAAATTCCATCCCAAGATATGAATCCTCTACTTATGGTAAAAACACCTGGAGGGAACGTTGAGACAAAAATGAATTATAAGAACCTTCCTATTCTTGTGTGTGGAAAGAATCTACCAGAAAACCTTATTGTTTTGCCTCTAGTAGCGTTTGATGTTATTTTGGGCATGGATTTTCTTTCTATTTATCATGATAAGATTGACTGCAGAGCTAAAATGGTTTCTTTTCAGAATGATTTTCATTTTGTGTACAAGAATAAACCCTTGATTTTGATAACATATCAGGAAGTTGAGAAACTAGTAAAAGATGGAAATGAATGTTACCTTGCACATATTTTTGAAAATAAAGGAATTGTTCAGATTAATGTTGTGCCAGTGGTAAATGAGTATCTTGATTTTTTTCCTTATGAGTTACCTCGTATTATTCATGATCGGGAAATTGAATTTATTGTTGACTTAGTTCCTGATTCTAAGCCAATTTCAAAACCCCCTTATCGAATGGATCAAGTTGAACTTTTAGAGTTAAAGAAACAATTACAGGAGTTATTAGATAAAGTTTTCATTCGACCTAGCACATCCCCATGGGGTGACCCTATCTTGTTTGTTAAAAAGAAAGATGGCTCAATGAGACTTTTCATTGATTATAGAGCCTTGAATAATATTACTGTTAAGAACAAGTATCCGTGCCTCATATAGATGATTTGTTTGATCACCTCCAGGGAGCTCAGTATTTTTCAAAGATTAACTTGAGGTCGGGGTACCATCATTTGAAAGTAAAAGAAGTAGCCATTCAAAAGACTGCGTTCCATACTAGATATGGCCATTATGAATATGTAGTTATTCCTTTTGGTTTAACCAATTCACCTGCTGTATTCATGAACCTTATGAATAGAATTTTCCATGAGTTCTTGGATAAGTTTGTGGTTGTTTTCATTGATGATATTTTGGTGTTTTATAAATGTAATGAGTAGCATGAAAGTTATTTAAGGGTTATCTTGCAAAACTTAAATGAAAAGAAACTATATGTAAAATTCAGCAAGTGTGAGTTTTGGTTACAACAAATTTATTTCCTGGGTCACATTGTTTTAAAAGATGGCATAACTGGTGATCCTGCTAAAACAAAAGTTGTTGAAGAATGTCCAAGACCCAAAAATGTAACCGAGATCCGTAGTTTTCTTGGTTTGGCAGGTTACTACCGAAGGTTTGTTGAAAATTTGTACGGTTATCTAGTTCAATGACTAAGCTAACTCGTAAGGGGGTTAAGTTCATATGGACAAAATAATGTGATGATTCTTTTTATGAGTTGAAAAAAAGATTGGTGAATGCTCTAGTTTTGGCACTTCCTTCCAGGAATGGTCAGTTTGTTATATACAGCTAACTTGGAATTAGCTGCTATTGTTTTTGCTTTAAAAATTTGGAGGCATCATTTTTATGGAGTAAAGTGTGAAATATATACTAATGACAAAAGTTTAAAGAATATATTCACTCAGAAAGAATTGTACATGAGATAAAGGAGATGGCTAGAATTAATCAAGGATTATGATTGTACAATTCACTACCATACGGGAAAAGCAAATAAAGTTGCTGATTCTTTGAGTCGAAAAAGTAATGCTTCGTTAACCATGCTACGTTTGGAACGAGATCCTTTGATTTTTGATTTGATGAACTTTGGCCTAGAAGTTGTTGGTGCAGGATGTTCTTCTTTTTTGTTTCAGGTATCAGTGAGATCATCCCTATCAGATATAATTAATCAAGCACAGAGGGAAGTCAGTGAGTTGCAGAAAAACGTAGAGCTGGTTCAGAAGGGTATGTTACCTGAATTAAACATTGATAATGATTGTGTTTTGAGGTTTGGGAAGAGATTATGGATGCCTTGTGATTCACAGTTGAAGAATGAGTTGTTATGTGAGGCTCATAGTTCCCCATTTTCAGTTCATCCTGGCAGTACTATGATGTACAGAGATCTGCGGGAGTATTACTGGTGGGATGGAATGAAAAAGGATATTGCTGATTTTACTATGAAGTGTTTGACTTGTCAGGAGGTTAAAGTAGAGCGGCAGTTACTGAAAGGGATGCTTCAGCCTTTACCAGTGCCATAGTGGAAATGGGAAAACATATCCATGTACTTTTTTGTGGGATTACCGAGGACATCTCGAGGTAATAATGCAATCTGTGTTATTGTTGATCGCTTGACTAAATCTGCTCATTTCCTTGCTATACGAGATACTTTTTCACTAGATCAACTTTCCCGTTTGTATCTTAAAGATATAGTCAGGTTACATGGAGTTCCTATATCCATTGTGTCCGATCGTGATCCCAGGTTTACTTCTAACTTTCGGAAAGGCCTTCAGAAGTCGTTGGGTACTGAATTAAATTTTAGTACAGCTTATCATCCTCAATCAGATGGGCAGTCAGAACGAACAATTCAGACCTTGGAGGATATGAAAGCGCTTTTTCGATGGATTATCAGGGAATTTGGGACCAACATCTTTCTTTGGTTGAGTTTTCTTATAATAACACTTTTCATTTTAGTATACAAATGGCACCAATTGAGGCATTATATGGGAAGTGGTGTTGAAATACAGCATTTTTGGATGATGTGGGTGAAAGGAAGCTGATGGGACCTGAATTGGTAGAAGAGATGGCAGAAAAAGGTCAGTTGATTTAGAAACACATGAGAACAGCTCAGAGCTGGCAAAAGAGTTATGCGGATAACCGGAGGAAGGATCTATCATTCGAGGTAGGTGATCATGTTTTTCTCAAGGTTTCTCCATGGAAAAGTGTGATGCAATTTGGTAAGAATGGAAATCTGAGTTCAAGGTTCATTGGACCATATGAAATTCTAAAGAGAGTTGGATCAGTTGCTTACCGAGTGGCTTTACCTCTGAGTTTATCTCAGGTACACGATGTTTTTCATGTTTGGATGCTAAGAAAGTATATGCCAGATCCATCTCATGTTTTGAGTCCAGAGGTAGTTCAGTTGGAAGAGAACCTATCTTATGAGGAACAACCGGTCCATATTCTTGACCACAGGGAGCAGGTGTTACGGAATAAGGTGATTCATCAGGTAAAGGTTTTGTGGAAAAACAACATGATTGAAGAGGCAACATGGGAATCTGAAAATGCAATGAGGGATAAATACCCCCACTTATTCGATATGTAAATAAATTGCGAGGACGCAATTTTCTAAAGGGGGGAAGGATGTAACATCCCAAGAAAGTAATGAATAATAGATACTTTTATCTATGCCTATTAATGAATTAGATGGTGTTTTAGAGGCTTAAAATGAAAATAAATCCAATCTTAAGCTTGTAATACACTAATATTTTTAAAAGATTGTTTTACTACTTTTTAATGGAAAACCATTTTTGAATATATCTTTTGACAATTTTATAAGCTATGTTTTTCAAAATAAACTTATTATTTGTGATTGGGACATCAAAATTTACTTTGTGTGAATTCTTTGTATTTTCCCGATAAAGATCAATTTTTTAATGAATATTGAAAATGTTGTATTTTAATTCAAAACCACTTTTTAATATAATTTATTTATAAGATTAGATTATCTTTTTAATTGGTTTTGAAGTGGAATTAGAATATATTTTTACCATTTAATCCAATGGTGGTCATTGGAATCAATTTCACTTTGAAATTGGACTTAAACTAGTGTCAATCTTTTGATACTTATTGTTTCATAAAAACACGATATTTGTCATGAATGTGGGAATTAATTATTTAATTAATTATTTTGACTTATATGATTTTAATTTTTTAATATATACATCATTTTTGAATTCGGACTATCAAATATTGCTTAGGGTGATGTTTTGGTATTTTTCTGAAAAACATCAATTTTGATGAACAGTGCAACCACTAAGTGGTAGTTAAAGAAACTGATTTTTCATTTAAATGAAACATTGCCACCTCTGTGATTTTATTTTCAAAAATCCGACATACATGGTTGTCATTAAGAAGTAAAATGTGGTTCAATGGGATTAAAATAATTTTTGGTGAATAGTAACTTATTAAGTTTTTAATCGCGATTAGAGGTAATTAGTGTAGTTTAAGGTAAAAATAATGTTTTAATAATATGAGATGAGCTTGACACATGTCCTACCCTCATTGGATGTGTCATGGCCGACCATGAAAATCCATGGGTCAACTTGGGGACCCCATGGAGCCACTTTGGTTGGGAAATGACATAAATAACTTTTTATTAAATGTTAAAGTAAAAATGACACAAACATGAGATGTTTTACTAAAACAATTTTTACATGGGGTTATACAAGTCAGATTTTTGTCTATAAAGATTCATTATAAATCTAAAAAGATTTCCTACATCATGATTTTTTATAGTTTTTAGACATTATATATATTAAATTATGTATGACATCATTATGATGCAGCGATTACCTCATTAGTAAATGATTTAAATAAAATTTAAAGAAAATGTAAAATATATGACCTAAACATGTCCAAAACCTATTGGATGGGTAGATTTCAAACCCTTATCACCTTAACCTTGAATTATTTCAATGTGGGACCTTTTGAATCAGAAACTCATTTTAAAATAAAGTAACTTGTTTTTACTTTCCAAGAGTGCCCCTCCTCTCCTCTTATAAAAGCCCCCCACCTCTACCTCTTTACCCACACTAAAGCCTTTGGCTCAGCCAAAACCTGCCCATTTTGTTTCTCCACTTCCCTCTCTTACTCCTGGAAGACTCAATTTTCTAGGAAGTCTTCCCAAGGAATCCTTTGAGCTCAAACCAAAGGGAGTTACCCGATTTTAAGGTAATGTCTTCACTTGAGTCCTTTTGTTTTATTTTGCTTCTCCAACCCCCTAAACTCTTTTTATTAATTTCATTTGTAACAACTCCAGTATATTCAATATACTAGGATGTTTTTATAAGAAGTATTCTAGCTACACATACACACACCTACATCGAATGGTTAAAGAACATATTGTTTCCGTGGATGGCGAATTTCTGTCTCCCGAAATGATGATTGTTCAACATTAATTTAACACCTTAAATGGTGGCCATTAAGATGACACTATATTTATTTATTATATATAATATGTCTATGTTTTCCTTAAGCTTCTGTATTTTTCATTTTGGGCATACCTTTATTGTTTCCATTATGGGTAAACACGATATCTTCATTTAAGGAAGTGCGGACTACCGCCCCCTCAAAGTGATTACTTTCGTTAATACCATATGTGGGACCTATAGAGGATGGAGTTATGATATTATATATGATATTAAACTGGAATTATAATATAACTTTATGTAATTATGATTCCATTATATAAAAATATGAAATAGAAATGAAAGTAGCGTCCATGCATACGTACAGCTTACCGTCTCAATGAATGGTGCATTTAATTTATTACCTCTAAATGATTATGTAATATTATAAATGCATGCATGTACTGGATATATATGACATATATTATATCTACATCATGAATACCATTCTGGATATAATGGATACATGAACAACTTGTAATTATAAAGGGTTTATTTTTGACTCAAGTACCAATGATCGTTAAAATGACCATTATTAACTTAAATAATTACATAGTGTTCATGACATAGCAATATGTGATATAGAAGGAATAATGATCTTGAAAAAGGTTATTAAGAAAATATATATTAACTCAATTTTATTATTCAGGACGTTAATGAACGATCGAGTCAAGTCAGACCCAATGTAAGGGACTTCGACTCAATCTCCCTTCATTGAGGCATATTTCGCATTATACACAACTATCGTTTATACGGTGTATAAACCCCTTTGACTTTTACTTTTATATAAAAGGAATCTTTTTCTACGAAGCGTTTTACTAAACGACAAAAAGGAATGTTTTTTTAAGGTACGCAGTGACAAAGACCTTTTCTGCCGCCGCGAGTATTATTTGGTCTTTGGCTTCCTCAACAAGCCATAATGTTTTTAAAATAAAATAAATACCATATACTCTTTTATGTATTTTGGTACTGAAAATGGTTTTGATAAAGGATTATATTATGTCAATATATTTAAATGATATGTTGTGATTGAAATGTGGAAATGTTATCATTCCATTATAATGGTTTTATGTTTTTTGATTTTATATTGGTACTTGGACATTTGACGGGTGGTTACGTGATAAACCATATGACGGGTGGTGCCGTGAATACCAGGATGGGTGGTTACGTTATAACCTCCAATGTGTTGGGTATGGATGTCGGCCGTATGGCTATTCCAATAAGTATGTATGGAAGTTGTCCGTATGGCTATTCCATTAAGTGATATGTGTGGAACTCGACCGTATGGTTATTCCACTTAAGTATGTTTATGTCCCAAGTTACCTTTATATGTTATGTGATCGTTTTGTTGGTTTTATGGTAATATTTTGGTTACAAAAGGGTAATTAATGATCTTTTATTCAGTGAAAAGTTTTTACTACTTCATAAAGGTGAAAAGTATTACTTTGATAAATTATACATGGTTTAATTGTTTTTTTGATAAACTAACAGTTTTCATTCTTTGTGTATCCATTACTGAGCTCTTTATGCTCACCCCATGTTTTTTTGAAATGTTTTTCACAGGACCTATTATGGAATAGGGTAAAGGATGGGATCAAGGAAAAGTCATACTATATAAAACATGGAACTAGACATGTTTATTTATCAGAGTTTTTTTATTCTATGGAAACTTAGTAGAAGTGTATACTTTGTAATCTTTTGAGATGTAGTAATTATGTTCTAATTCTCTAAAACTCTAAACCTGAAAAGATCCTCAATGTGAATTATTCATTTAATTCATTATTAAGAGATGTTTAAGTTTGGGGCCTTATAACACACTGCTGTTTTCATCGATAGAACTCTTTAATAATAATACACAATTATAAAATAATTACCCTATAATGAGGGTCATCAAAACATCCCCAATATTATACATATCATATAAACGGATCGTATTGGGATGAAAATTATTATAAATGAAGTGATTATAAAATTCATTTTAAATAATGGAGATTTAGGTTTTCATATAAAATGATATAGTGAGTCAACACCAATTCAATATTCTTGAAACGAAGCTGTGATTAAAAATGTTCTAATTACCTAGTGGGGATGTTTAAAAAATATTATAATTAAATGGAAACGTAATTAATTAAATTAGACTAAAACCATTCCATTCTACCGATAACAAAACCCACTACAAAATTAAGATGGTTCCATAATGAATATTTTTTTGGCCCGGAATAATGGTATATCCCACCCATCATATCACTATGGATTAAGTCACTCATTTATGTTTAAATATTGTCTCACAATTTATGATCAATTAAATATATATTAATAATGGTATAATTCAATTAATACAATGATGAAATGTAGAATTGATATATCAGATCTAACATATACATTATCTATGTATTAATTTTAATATATATTTCATTGAATATTATTATTATTCAATGAATTCATGTAAAATGTCAATGTATTTATTGATCAAGTAAAAAAATTTAATCATGGATCGTAAATTATAGGTATAAAATTTATTTTGTAATCTATGTATTCAATAATCATCTCAATAAACATTACACCATTATAAAAACAAATATTTATAACAATGAGAATCCATTAATTAACAAAAAAAATATTAATTGAAACATGAATACAAAGAAAATTTATGGATTTTAATGTATATAAATGAAATCATTTAAATTAAATGAATCTAATTGTTTTTAATTTATTTATTTAATATAATAAATGGATTAATATCATTATTTTATACATCAATATATCAATACAATTCATAATAAATTTCATTTTTCTTATGCATTATAATCAATCTTCTCCCAAATTTCAAATAGTAAATTAATTGTCGAGCTCTAGAAATGTCTATTTATTGAATCTTTCATAAAATATATATAGAGAACCAAATTTTTCCCATATTCATTATATCACTAACATATATATATATATCTATATTCATTAATTAATTTTTCCACAAATATAAAAATTATTTTTCCAAAATGAGGGGTGGAATTATTTATATCTCCCCGTTTAAAAAAATATATAAACGTTATTCAAAATTAAAGAAAAGGGTTTTGAATCATTATGCCACCCAAAATTGAAGAATTTTTGAGTAACTGAATATTAATTAATAAAAACTATCAAAAAAATGTAATCAATTTTACGAAAAATTCTTATAATTTAACTAAAATTAAAAAAATTCCCTACTAATATAAAAATTAGAGAGTAGACTATGTTTTATGAATTTATAAATAGTATAAGTGTGCTAATATATTATCAACATATTTAGTTTATATATATTGTAATGAAAAATTCATTGAATAAATTCCACCATGTAGTATAAAATTATAACATCATATATCATAACGAAAAATATAAACATGTTTTTATAGAAAATTTATTTTGGGATTGCAAAAATAATACAAGATTCAATTTGTTAATATTCAACGTTAAAATACAAATTTAAATGGTCATTATTGTAAATATTTAATACATTTTCCTATAATAATATTCTAAAAGACTCATTACATGAATTTGTAATTTCCATTTAATTTTTCAATATTGAAAAAAATATTCATGAATATTTTTTTAGTAAATACTAAAAAAATAAAAATTTTATTAAACATAATAATATTCAAGATAAAAAATTCTAGAATGTTCCACAGAAAATATTATTAATTTTATTGGATATATTGGTCAAAAATTAATGATCAAAGGTGTATACTTTTAAAACATATATTCTTTTCAAAAATAAAATATATATAATTTATTAATTTTATTTAAATTTTATTGATTATTATTTAATCAATGATGATTCAGTTGACCTTTATATAAAAATGATTTTCATTCACTAATCTAATGTATAATCCTTAAAAAATCAATATGTATACGATGTAAAACAAAATATTTTCTATTTATCATAAGGTACTATCATATAATATCTAAATGTCTTTAATCATTCATCATTGTTCACAATAAGTATTCCATCAATCATAAATTATTTTATAGTGTTCTTTCATTTTATGGAGGGATTATGGGGATTATCACCTCCCATTCTTGAAATTAAACATCAAGGGTTCTCTCAAGGGATTGAAGATAATTATACAGTAAAATATCATTATTCACAATAATAATCATTCACTAGAAAATTAAATAATATATTTAACATACTTATGTTTATAAAATTAATAAATGTGTTGTGGCCATTATCTAATTAATAACTCTATGTAAAACCCTTGTAAAATAAATATAAATATATTATTAATATATTTCATTATTTAAAAAAATATTTGGTATGAAAATTAAATTTTATAAATAATAAAATCAATATTTATTTAAATTATATTATATCAATTATATCATTTAATTTAGACCATTAACTTATCCAATCAATCCCACCCAAAAAATTTCAAACCATGAATAACAAATATTTATTTTAATAAATAAATATCATTATATTATTGATTCAAAAAGATCTTTTATATTATATTCGAAAAATGTGGATAAATTATTTCTTTATTTATTTAACTCACATATATTCCAAAACAAAATAACTATTATGTGAATTTATAAGAACAACCTTACCTTGATAAATATTATTCCTTGGTATCAAGAATAATATATTCTCAAATATTAGAAATAAAAAAATTAACTAAAATTATAGATAAAAATATTGTCTAACCCTCTTAACATCGTGATTAATGGATTTTGTTGATACAAACTATGTTTGATGATTTAGATCCATAAAATCGTTAATGAACCAATAGAGAAAAATTTTAAATGATATATTTAACAACAGTAAATATATCATCATGAATGATTCATACTTCTATCATCAAATTATATGATAGATATATAATTATTTTACTACATGTAAAAATATATTCAAAAACTATCGTGACCTTGTATAAAATTAGATTTTTCTATTTTAATTAAAGGCCAAAAGCTATCTGCATCCAATATGCCATGTAAATTTGGGGAATTTTTTTATATTCTTTATCTCGTGTTTGTTGATCATTTCCATTATCAATTTTTATCATTATCCAGCTATTCGGATGAAAAATAGAATTATTGATGATTTAAGTTTTTTCCAACCATATATTTGTGACTATATTGAATGAATGTTTTTGGATAGTCAGTTCATTTACATGGTGATTTGAAAAATATTGGAATAATTTTAGAGTATGCTAAATTTGTGAAATTTATTTAGTACGATCATCAATTTTTTTTCCAATGTTTTCATATTTATGAAATATATATTCTAAGTGTGGAACTAAGAATAATTTTTGAGAAAATGGAGAAGTCACAAACATCATACGGTTACAAATGATGCATCTAAATGATTTTTATAAACATAATGATATTTAGAATGTGGTTCAAATGATTAATTTTGAGGCATATTAGGCTTTCTTAAGGAACATCATATGGATTTTGGAAAACTCCATAGGGATTATAAAATAAATAAATATGGATTTTTATGAATATATTAACAATTATACTGTTTTAAAAATAACTAAAATGATTTTATTTGACATTAACGAAAATTTATTTCTTTATCTAACTTTAATTCTAAATACATCATAAGAAATTGATCGATGTAATGATTGAATCTACAATATGTCTATTTTTGAATCTACATTTAATGATAATATCAAGGGATGATAATAAATTGAATTTCATATAAATATTTTTTGAAAACATTATTCATAAAAAAATTAATAATATAATGAGAAAAATATTATAATGTTTAGTCGTGATGGAGAAAAATTATAATATTCAAAAATGATTGTAAGGTTTGAGAATATGATATTGTGTGAAGGGAGATAAAACCCATATCTATGAAATAAAAATGAATTTATTAACTATTGATAAATCTAATAAAGTCAATAATTTCATGTAAGTCCATTTTATTAATTTTCATCTGTCTGATTACATTATATAATAATGAAGCTTTATGTGTGTTTCTAAAATTTCCTGAAACATTTGATCATTCAGAGAAAATAAATTATAATGATGAATATAATTATTATTTGTTGATATTCATTAGTAAAAAATAGATCGAATCCAAGTAAGAAGATAATTTCAATGATTTTATGAAATCATGAAAAATAATAATTTTCTTTTTCAATCTCAAGAATAAAAATACAATATTTATGACCAATAGATTGATTACAAAAACAGATAAATCATATTCAATGAATGAATTATAGATTCCCTTGGAATTTGGTGATAAATACCCAAAAATAATGATTCTTTATCAAGTATATTATAAACAATGTTTTATTTATTTTAAATTATATGTTTCTCACTATGAAATTGAACATAATAATATTCTGGATCTCACATATATTTTACATGATGTAAAATTCTTTTTCTCTTGGTTTTTAAATTTTTTTTATAAAGGTGTGTGAGAGATATTTTATAGTGTAATGTAACATTATTCAGTAGAATGTACATTATTTTAAAATAAATATATAAAATTTATAAAATTCTTAACCCATATATCTGTGGTACACAAACAAATATGAGAATTTAAAGGGCTTTCAGAGACAAATAGGTTGTCTCGGATATCCTACATATTCAATAGTGAGGTATATAGAAAATTAATGATATCATTAGATTTAGTTGACCTATATTTTATTATAATAATATCTCTAACTGATGAAATTATTCTCTATCATAGAGAACTAGGACTTGATGTGAGCTATGATATAAATATTGGATTTAAAACCCTTTGAAGATAATCTAATTTTATATTTATAGAAAACCCTAATGTAAGATTTTATTGAGAAGATATGGAAACTTCTATATCCCTTATATATAAAAGATGTTATCCAAAAGTGTTAGGGCTTAATGTATTTAAAAAATTACTGGATATATTTGTGAACATGTATTGGGGAAATATCAATTTTAATGATAAAAATAGTATCTCTATAGAGAATAATTATACAATATAAGATTGGGTGAAGATGAGATAGTTGACTATTTGACTACCAGTTATAAGGGGACAGTGAGTCCCATAATTGGATTTAGAGATAATATATAGTATTATAATTTTTTTTAACAATTTAACATGAAACATTCAAGATACATGTTATATAAATATTTATTCCATGGGAGAAATCATATATATATCTGGAATAGTTTCAGAAAACTATCTGAAACAATATTATGAGAAGGGATCCAATTTTCAGGAAATGCCTAAAGAAGAAATTTCTTTCAATTCCATTATCAAATTAAATCAAATATGATTAATTATTGCTTTTATCCTCTAACATATTAGAATATGTGGAAGTAAATTTTGAATAACATTAAAGGTTAATGTCCCTTATAACATGATAAATAAAAAGGGTAATGGATAGATACAAATGTAAATTTCAATAGATGATTCCAAAATATGGTGAAAATTTAGAATACATTGATGATTTTACATGAAAAAATCTAATAGAATTTTATAATAATAATTAGATGTATACCCCCAATGAACACTATGTATATGATTCTATGATGAATATAATATGTATTTTGAGGATAAATAGATGATTCAAAAATGAAAGATGATAATTATAATTATTATTTAATGGGATTAAATATCTTTTTATTTAAATTTTTTTTGGTAGAATGAATATGAAGTTAATAGAATCTTAATGTCACATTGTGATAATAAATAAGAATATTTAACTAGAGGAACTGATGTAGACTAAAACAAAATAGTTCACATATTGAATGATCATATATACATATTTCATCAATGTGAAACTAATCAAATGTAAAAAATAGAATATTTGAAGGATAAAATATTCAAGATAATGTAATATAATGAACTTATTTGTGACAATAGAAATTTATAGAATAAGGATATCATGATTTAAATGTGAATGTTTTTGAGAATGAAATAACTATAATTGAGTATCGAATGAAATTTACTTCTAAAAAAATAATATATATTGTCAATTTGACATATGTATGAGAGGAAAGTTTTGATTGAGTTGGATTTTGAATATAATAAGAGGATAAATCCATAATATCCTTATAGTGTCTTCTTATCGCATATAATTGGAGATGTAATTATATTATGAAAATTTAATAACACAGTGGTGGTGAAATAAAAATTATAAATAAAATATCCTTGATGATCAAAAGAATTTTTTCAGATGATATATAACATCATAAAAAGGAATATGAGGATATTTTTATTATAGATGCTTTCAATAAAAAAAATATCACATTGAGTTAGATATATGATTAGTATAATGAAGTGATTTTAAAAATATACATCTATATCATTAGAGATATTAAATATGTTATATTAATCTTAAAAATAAATATGTTAAGTGGGAATAAATTTTAGAATGATGACAAATGTAATTTTTATTACCTATGTAATTAATAGAAATATAATTTTTTTTTCTGTAGTAAAATTGGTGATTGTGGAATGAGTTGATTTAGAATATTATTATTATAAAATTGGGTAATAGATCTAAACCATCTAGGAATAGATATCGATATTATTTATTCAATATGTAGATAGTTGATGAAGGCACATTGAAAGAATAGGAGATATTTAAATACAAATAACCATATCATATGAATTAATTCACTAAGATTTATGTGAACTTATGTGAACAAACAAATAATGATTAAAATTTTATAATATAATTAATGGATTATTTTACATGAATTAAAATTTATGTTTCCTGAATCAGATGTTTAATGTAGTAGATATATTATAAATTTTAATAGGATAAGATTAATGAGAGATAAGGATTGAGATAAAGAAACTTATGACCGAAAATGAAAGGGAATTTACAAGGAATTAATTTGATATTTATTTTATTAAATAAGTAATAAGTAATAAAATAATTTTATTCAATAGTAAAAAAAATATTATATTGATTAAATATTTAACACCCCATGCTTCCACTGGACATTTCCCTTAGAATAATGTAGTTGCATGCGTTGTACGCCACTTGGAGTTTCAACACACAACGACCAATCAAACTTGCCGTTATGAATAGTAACGCAAAATTTTGGAAATTTTATAAATTATCATTATCAAAATGGAATTCATTTTTGGATTTGGAATATCAAAATTAGCTTAAGGGAATTTTTTGGTATTTTTCTGAAAACATATAATTTTTGCTGAATAGTGAAAAATAATTCATTATTATTTAAAATGAACATTTTATTTTAATGATTAATTATTTTAATTTAATTTATATTAGGTAAAAATATATACATAATACCTATATATGTTCAATTTATTTCATTGGTTTAATTTCATAATAATACTAGATATATAAACTTTTATTGAACTTTATACCATCTTTTACCCACCTTCTATGAGAATTTGCAAATTTGCATAAAACATAATTTTACCACTTCGGTGAGTTGAATTTCAAAAATTTGAGAGACATGGTTGAAATCAGTAACTAAAATATGGTTCAATAAGATGAAAATAATTTTATGTGAATAGTAACATTTTACTTTTATTTACCACGTTTGAAAGTAATTAGTGTTATTAAGGGTAAAAATTAAATTATAATTATCCAAAAACATGTATTAATTCTATTGTATTTGTGTAAATCGACCAAAAAACATTTTTAATAACATATTATCATTTAGGTCCACTTGTATTAGATTAGTACATTTATTATTATTTTATTTAAAGAATATTTATAAGTGTTATATTTAAAGTTTAATAACTAAAAAAATTTAATATAGGGTTAAACATAAGATAAATACGTCAATAAATATTCATTAGAAATATAAAACAATTTAATACATAATGGTATTTTATTTATAATTTTTAGACATTAAATAATGAAAATTCTTTATGACACAATGATGATGCAGTAATTACCTTATTAATGAATGATTAAAATAATTGATATTATAAATATCAAATTAAATGTAATTAGAGACTTTTCATGAATTCCACTAATTTTATAGTTTATTATGACGGGTTAGGGCTGATTAATTTTTTTTTGTAATCATGATTTTATGATTTTCACAAAAACTAAATACTAAATAGTTCCAAAAATTGACATAAATGAGTTTTTAAAACAAATATTATATTATTAAATTATATAATATTCGTAAAAATTTATGAATCAGAAGAAGGTCTTATATAAGGTTATATATTTTAATAATGAAGCACTTGAGGTTCTCTAGGCTTATTATAGTATGTTTATTAACCATATAATATAAAAATAAAAAGAGACATGGTAAATGTAAAACTATTTACCTAAGAGTTAAATCCATAAGATATAGATACTATGTAGACCTAAAACTATCTAAAACATATTAGTTGTGAGGTTTAAGACCCATCACCAACTTATCTTCGAAATAAATTATTTTTGAGACATTAGAAACCAAAGATTATTTTATGATCATATAATATTTGAAACTTTTCATAAGGTGCCCCTCACCCCTCGTATAAAAGGGAATTTCACATCTCTCAAAATCACACCTAAAATTCCATTTGGCTCGGCCAAACACTGCCCAAATATCTTCCCAACGTCCCTTAAATCAACCCAAGGTCCTTAAATTTGTCATAAATCCATCCTATGGATCCCTTTTGAACAACTCAAATGGAAACACCATAATAAGACTTAATAAATTTCACCACCCACATTATTGTTCTTTTCTTCCTCCACTTCCTCTTTCTTTGTAGTTTCAATAACATAATAATATATCCTGTACCTTTCAAATATGGTTATGTTATCATAAATATATTACAACCATAATTTTTATTCTATCCATCCTATGAATGATAATGTCACCATACGTGTGTATGTACGGATGATAGTCTCCATGTCGTGGTGATGTTTGTTATTCAAACACTTCATTATTTAGATGGGTATAACAATGAGTATAATTGTTGTAAATAAAAAATAAAAAATGTTAATTATTCATTATATATGATATACCATCCAATTACATATGATTTCACTATCAAAACAATGATATTGTCTCTCACGCATACGTACAGATTACAGTCTCCACGAACTCAATGAGATTAATTTCCCATCGTAATCATTCAAGAATAATTTTAATTTTATGATGAAAAATAATTTTTATTAATGTAATGTAATTATGGATATGAATAAAATATATCCTATCCATAACAATCATGTCTTACGTAACAAAGTATATAAAAGAAAATGAGTTAGTTAACACCTGAAATGATGATACTCTGGAAATATTATTAACAAAGAAATAATATAGGATCATATATGATATCATATTTATGCATATTGTTATTGTATAATTTAATAACATTGATTTAACTATTATACAGGAGGATAATGTACCCTCAACCAAGGAAAAGTACAAGGTAATGGTTAATTCTACAATCTCTTTACTTATCTGATGTTATTAATACGTAAGTATCTACTGGGCCCTCTTTATCATACACATCGATGTTTCCTAAAAATGTAATTCAAAACATCTATCTATTTACTATATTATGGGTTAAATTCATTTATACCCTTATTTTTCCATATATGTTTTGAAATAAATCATTTCTTCATTTTCCAAACAAGGTACTTTATGTCCATTTTGACAAAATTAATGTACAAATATTATTTTATCATATATGGCTGGTGAAACTACTTTCCACTATTATAACATCTATGAAGCTTCCCTTTCAAGCATATAAAAAAATGTTAAATGTCAATGTTTTCTTTTATAGTTTTTTTACTTTTAAATGATTTCAAAAAGAAAGTGGAATTTCTCTCAAATAGTATTGATTTTATCTATGTCAACATCTTTTGATTGATTTTAAACTAATATGAAGTTGATTTATTATGATACAAATCTTCCATATTTTATTTAAGGCTTTATGATATGTTTGATTGTGGATGTGTCATTTTTATACCATTCATGGTATATGGATAAAGTATTGATATTATTTATGCTAGTTTTAGTATTAATTTTTTATGTTATGTTAAATCCTTTTCATATAAGGAATTCAGTGGACATAGTAAGTGACGAGTGGAGCCCGATATAGATCTTAGATGCATCGGTTGGTATAATAAGACAAACTAGTGTCTTGGCACAATGCCTTGACAAAATATTATTAGTAGTCTTGGCACGAGGCCTTGACTATGTGGTTATAAAGTCTGGCATAATGCATTCCATCATTATGAAATTGGCTATCAATATTTCATCTGATTATTCGACTAGTAAAATATTGATGTGAATATGTAAATGGAATTATTTGATTTAAAATTTCCATATTATGAAGAATTTTTTGTTTAAAAGGATTTTTAGTCTAATACATTTCTTTAAATGTTTATGCTTATTTATGAATATTTCCACTATATTTTAATCCTTAATGAGCATCTGAGCCCACCTATTTCTATTTTTTATTTTTCATAGGATGTGAAGAAGTATATTTTGACTGACTTCTAGGGATAGTCTAAGGGATATGAATGTGGTCAATAGAGAAATGTTGAAGTTTTTTGTTTTATAATGTAATGTAAAACTTATGAATGTATTTAGTACTTCCAAGGCTACTAAACTGACCAGTATTTCAAAATTTGATCCATTTTGATCATGGAAATGTTATGTAATAATGCAAAGATTCTGGGTAACTGGGTTCGGGAAGTTACAGTTGGTATCATAAAAAGTTTAGTACAATCCATGGAAACTAGATTCAGATAAACTCTGAATACAGAACATTACTATAAGACAGTCTTTGAGGATTATTATAGAATAACTTCAAAGAATTTTGGTAATGTAGAGATTTTGTGAGTTTCCAAAGAAATACATCCCTCTCTGAATACGAGGAAGTAGAGGAGGCGCTGTAAGAGATGTACCTACTAGTGAAAACTCCAACAAGGATTTTTAGGCATGACCTGGGGTTTCCTGGTAAATGAGAACGGGCCTTACTTCACTCTTGGTTACGTCACTCCCGGTGGATATGCTTAGGAAAATTCACATTTTTATTAAAACCCATTACAATGGATGTATTAGTATATACCACTTAAAAGAAAACATTTTTAGGATTATGGATTATATTCATAAACTATTCGATTTATGTTGAGTGTTTTACATGTTTGGAAATATGAATTGCAATTCAAAAACTAATCTACTGTATGACATTGTTTAGAAATGGTGATTAGCGGATGAAATGTAAACCATATCAACAAAGGTAATCCATATAGGGATTTACCTCCCACTCATGATAATTATAGTGGAGCTGGTGATGCAACTGATGGTGATCAGCTTATCACTATACAGGGACAAGTCACTCAGGTTATGAATAAAAACCATACCCGTATGGAGCACCCTGATCCAAAATTTAGAGGATCAATGATTGACCACATTATGATGAAACAACCACCAAAATTTAATGGGAGTACAAATCCATAAGTATCTAATAAATGGATATGTTTCATAGATAAAATATTTCATTCTTTGGGGAGTATCGAAAGGGAAAAAGTTTTCATGGTAGTTTATTGCCTCACAGGAGATGCAGGTCAATGGTGGTCATTAATCCAAAACATAAAGGAAGATGAAGAAGTATAAAAAATGGAATGGAAGGAGTTTAAAGAGATTTTCATATAAAAATACTTTCTTCATGACCATCATGCAGATATGGAAAGGCAAATTCTGAGTCTGAGCCAAAAGGAGGATGAGAATGTCGCAAAGTATGCTGCTAACTTTAGAAGGTTATCAAGGAATGCAACAGATTTTATATGAATCCCAAGGATTATGGTGGATTGATTATTTGATTGGTTAAAACCATTTCTCCATAGAGCATTTTTCAGAAAATCCTTCTCATTGTATGAATATATTGTCTCATATGTTATCAAGACAGAAAAAGAATTCTCTAAGTCTTACGACTTTAAAGAAAAGAAAGAGAAGAAGAGACCTGCTGAACACTCTTGAAATTAATTTAAGGTGAAGAATGTAAAAGTTTAATATCCATCCTACGGTAAATGTGGGAAGAAACACCTGGGTACATGCCTGAAGGGAATGAGAGTCTGTTACAAGTGTGGGGGAAAATGCCACCAAGATCGTGATTCCATGGGGAAGAAAGAGGTTGTCAATGTTGAATGGTACAATTGTAGATAAAAGGGGAATTATGACAATTAATGTCCTAAGAAACAATTAAAAATACCTCATAAAACTCCAAGGGATAAAGGCGATGCATATGAAATCACTACTACTATGGTTGAAGCTCTGAAAGATGTTGAGGCAGGTAATTTATGGGCTTTTTTCAAGTTTATCCATTGATTTATTTGATTCTAGATCATCGCATTGTTTCATATCATCCCAGTTTGATATGAAAATTTGATATTTTAAATTTTACATAAAAAGGGAGTTCACAGTAAAAACTACAAAGGGAAGTATCATTGCAAAAATTATTGGTAAATCAGTTCCCATTAAGACATATAAATTCTCTTTATCTGATGATCTCATCATCATATGCATGATGGTATTTGATAAAATCCTCTATATGGAATGGCGTTCAGACCATAATTCCAATATTTATTGTAAGAAAAAGGTGGTCACAATATTCGATGAAGATTAGGAGTACCATATATAGCATCCCTCATTTTTGTCACATAAACTTTCATTACATTATACAAAACTGAGTATCTTCAAGGTTTAGTGTCTTGGAAACCAGGAACTTAATACATGAAACAAAAAAACATTCTTCTTAAATACATGAAAGGCTTCTCCTTATGTTCATCCTAGGTTCATTACTGCATCTCATAACCTGGGGAAATACAACAAAAGAAAGGGTGAGTAGAAGGCTCAGTAAGGGAAACAAGGGGAAAAATTTAACATGTGAACCTGAGATACATCAACAATGTCATGAAAACGAACTTTAAGGCATGAGAAAGAAATAATGAGGCATATCATAATAAAAATAAATTTTTTCATAACTTTAAGATGTGGCTACATCATTTAACATAGACAATCCTGAACAAATCACCAAGGTCCATCCCCAAGGTGTCATTTGAAAATTACCAAGGTTATTCACCAAGATATCATGAAAATTGTAATCTCTAGTGGTTACGTCATTACCCAATGCATTAGAGCGCTATCAGGGCGCAGACTTAAATTTTCCTTTATTATCATGTGAGTCACATATATAATCATCAATCATTTCATAAACAACCCATATAGCACAAATGAAATGGGTTTCATTACATAATCATAACGTTTTAAAAACTGCTTTAAAGGCATGATCCTTATGTCACTTTAAACCCACAGAATGGGAATGCGGGTCTCATGTATGTAAATACCATACTTTAAAATAGAAAATTTTGGTATATATTTGAATACTAATTTAGAAGAAAGATCATTGAGTATTCACTAAATAAAATGAAAGAACTTTAGAAAAAGAGAGAGACATTTTGAGACGAAAATTTTACAGCATAACGGCTATGTTACAGGGTTTTAGAAAACATTTAAAAGAGTGGGGACATGGGTCAAAAATTCATAAATGACCCATAAAACAGTAGAGGGACGGAATATAAGGGATTTAAGAACATGGTAACTAAATTTTAAAATATACCATTTGAAATGAAGAACATGAAAGGAAGACAAAAATAAGATTTCTCTTATGAAAATTCGGCAGCCTAACGGCGTCACAGAGACTTCAACCAAAAATGAATTGATGAGATCAAATAAGGTCCCTCATCATATGAACATAAAAGATCAGTATGATAGATATCTATATCATACCCAAACATAATAAAAAGGAACTTGCAAGACTTGACATTGAATTAGAACTTTGAAAAAGCAGAAAGGTGAAAGAACCACTTAAAAATTAGGCAGCCTAATGGCGCCACATAAAACTTCAAAATACTAAATTGAAGAGATCAAATGTGGTCTCTCGTCATATGATAATAAAATATCAGTATGATATATGTAGATATCATACCCCAACATAAAAAAAATAACTTGAAAGACTTGACATGAATGTAGAACTTGAAAACGAGAAGGGTGATAGAACCACTTAAAAATTCGGCAGCCTAACGGTGCCACTTAAAACATCAAAAAATGAATTGAAGGGATCAAATGGGGTCTCTCATAATATGATCATAAAATATAAGTATGATAGATATATAGATAATTCCACAACATAATAAAAAGGAACTTTAAATATTTGACATGAAAGTAGAACTTGAAAACGAGAAGGGTGAAAGAACCACTTCAAAATTCTGCAGCCTTACGACACCACTTAAAACTTCAAAAAATGAACTGAAGAGATAAAATGGGGTCTCTCATCATATTAACATAATATATAAGTATGATAGATATAGAGATAAAACCCCAACATAATAAAAAGTAACTTTAAAGAGTTTACATGAAAATAGATCTTGAAAAATGAGAAGAGAGAAAGAATCCGTTACAAAAATTTCAGCCGCCTAACAGAGCCCCTTAAAACAACATAAAACGAAATAATGAGAGTAAGATGAGATCTCTCATTATATGAACATGAAAAGGGAAGTAAGAGGAATATAAAAGAACATATTTTAACATAAGAACATGGAGAATTAAAGAAATGACATTAAAGAGATTACTTGAAAAGAAAGAGAGAGGTCAGATCCCTTACCTCAAAACGTAACTCTTAAAAATCAACGGTTGGGACCTTGAGGGCTTGGGGCACCTTGGGAGGACTCCTTGGGAGGTAATGAGACCATAACATCGTTAGGGAAGAGTGGGAAGTAGAATCGATGATAGGATTGCTTGGTATTTATAGGGAAAGTGAGGGGACAAGGCATTAATTTCTAGGGGACACCTCATTGGTGGTTTTGCAAAACCATGGGCTTGCCCCGGGTATTTTCCCATGGTATTGGCCACATGGGACACCTCATACCTTATCATACTATTCAAAAGTCGACCATATTGATTACATACTTAATACATCATTTAATGATGTCATTAAACACCCGTAACATAAAAACTGTATTTTCACTATTCATCAGAAATTCAACTTTCTCAGAAAATTTCAAAAATTTCACATTCACGAAATATCAATGCTCTGATTTCAAAAATGAACTCCATTTTATAAAAATAATATTTTTAATATTTTTAATTTAATTTTTAAATGAATACAATATTCACCGAAAATACAATTTTTCAGAAAAAACCCCAAAAATTACCTTAACATAATATCGATGCTTAGAGTTCAAAAATGAAATCCATTTTATAAATACAATTTTATAAATATTTTTAATTTAATTTTTAATTAAAAAACACTATTCACCTAAAAAACTAATACTTGAATAATAATTTATGAAACCATTATTTAACCATTTTATTGAATCACATTACTTAATCAAGGTGCCTAGATTAATTTAACACTTTCATTAAGTGAGATTACTAATTCATTTGGACACATTACTAATCATAATCATAAAATCACTATTTATAATTTACTATTCATCAAAAATCATGTTGATCTTATTAGACTCCAAATTTCATTATGGTCATAATTGTAGAAGACCATTTTTTAAAAATCATTACACATTTTTAATTATTTAAGGTTTACATAAATATTTTTTTAAAAAATACTTTCTCTAAAATTGACCAAAAATATGCATACTATATTTATCCGGACATTCGAAAATTCATAAACTTCATCATAAGAAGAAATCCCAATTTTTTTTAAACAAAGGATTACACATGGAAGTTACGGTCTCTTTACATAGCCCCTTATCACACCATCATATGACCTAAGTGTAAGGTGTTCTAAGGTGAGAGTATCTGAGGGAGGCTCGACCAACATCGCATGAGTAGTAATTTCTATCAGTTTGAACTTATCGCAAAGGCGATTCCATTCTAGCTCCACACGATGATGTTCGTCTTGGGTTTGGTCCAGAGCAAAGCCCAGTGGTGCTACCTCCTTCTCAAGTTCTGTTAGATGGGCTTAGATCGGTCCACGACTAGTGCATGAGGCCATCAAATCTTCTATCTAAATTAATTAACCAAGATTACTTGTATATAGAGAAAATATTCAAAACGTTTAGTTTACAACGGTTATATTGACCAATGGTCATATAACAGTCAAAACCCAATGGTCTCATTTTAATTATACTCCTGTTATCAAATGAAACATTTTTTTGTGTATAAAAATAAAATAAAATCAAACAACACACAAAATAAGGAAACAAGATTTATTAAAAATTTCGGGTCATTACAATCTTCCCCCCTTAAGAAATTGTGTCCTCGCAATTTTTAAAATTGGGTTTTGAAATTTTATTGAAAGTCCCACATTGAAAAAGGAGTCAGTAAAACTATTACTTTAAAAGAAAGAAAGGGAAGTACAAAGGTCACCCAAGTTAGCCCATACTAGGATTCCATGTAGGAAAATATGGATATGGAAGAAAAAAACAAATGGTCATGTTCTGAGGGAGAGTGATAGAAAACATGATTTAGAGAAAGTTAATCATAAGAAAATCACAAACATATGATGTGTGTAAATGGTCTTTGATTACCTAGTAGGAAACATAAACCAACAATTTTTTTTGTTTTATGTTCTTTTTCATAGTTTTGAGGAATTTATTTACTACATTGATGAAAAACATAATGAAATATACCTAACTTCAAGTAGAGTTTCATCCTTTAATACGTTTCTAGAAAAACTAATCTTTTCTCCAAACGATGAGGATTCAAAACTACTTGGTCTCATCAAAGCACAAGAATCATCTTATAGAGAATCAAATAATCCACCAAAGATTAACTATCTATTTCTTATATCTTTAAACATTATCCCAAAAACAGAAAGGGTAAGATAAAGGAACTCTTCCAAAATAAAGAACCCTAGAGGAAGGGAAACTACTTTAAATCCTCAAAGTTCCACGGTACTACCTAAAGTTTATCATAGACCATTCTGTAAATGACTGTCCTTAAAAATCCTCAAAATAAACCAAGCTAAGATTGAATCCCAAATACAAGAAGGAAATTATAACATAGTCTTCCAAGGTAAACTTTATCATTCATCTCCATGCAACATAAACCACTCCTAACATCTTTTAACAAAAGTAACTAACATAAACATATTTACCCCAAGATAGGTTAATCATTTCCATAAGTAACCTAAATTATTATAAGTTCGCCTCAAATTAATTGATTCTTCAAAATATAATTCAACCTTTACTCCTCAAAGAAAATACCGTAGTAATCTATTTACTTTAATCAAATAAGGTTCCCAAAATAGTGAACATATTCCAAAATAATAATCATCTTTTAATCCCATAATCATCTCTGTCATATTAATACAGAAATCGTCACATTTCCTATCACATTGGTTGTTGGGACATGTTCTTCTATACCCTGCAATTAACTAAGAAAAGAAAGTACAATTAGGGGATTAAATACTTATCCAATAATCATGAAAAGTAACTTAAAGCATAGAAGGATAACTTGTAGAAGAAAATTATAGCCTAAATTGTGATCCCCTAGGTTCCAATCTAGGTTATCCATGATCATATATTATTATGTGAATCATTATTTTATTTTATCTTTGTTCCTTTAATAATGGTTCATACTAAGCTTATGAATTTACCAAAGCATATCCCCCGAGAGTGTCGTGACCAAGAGTGTAGCATTTCCCGTTGTCGTGTACCAGTTCCCGTTCGAGTCTAGCTCAAAGCGGGTTTTTCGGGTTTTACCCCTTTGTACATCTGTGCCAGAGCCACCTCTACCTGCTCGTATCCAGACAAGGATGTATTTTCTTGGCAAACCCTTACTCAATACTCACCAAAATACCAGGAAGATTTCCTATATTTAAACTTTTCTATAGGGTTCTTCCTAAAATTATCATATCCTAATTTCCACAAATAACTAAAAAATCCTTTGATACCAACTATAGCATCCTGCCTTTTTTGTCACATAAACTTTCATTACTTTATACAAAAGTGAGGATCTTTAAGGTTTAGTGTCTTGGAAACCAGGAACTTAATACATGAAACCAATAAAAACATTCTTATTAAAAACATGAAAGGATTATACTTATGTTCATCATAGGTTCATTATTTCATCTCATAACCTGGGGAAATACATCAAAAGAAAGGGTGAGCAGAAGGCCCAGTAAGGGAAACAAGAGGAAACATTTAACATGTGAACTTGAGATACATCAACAATGTCATGAAAAAGAAATTTATGGCATGAGAAAGAAATCATGAGGCATATCATAATAAAAATAAAATTTTTCATAAAATTAAGATGGGGCTGCTTCATTTAACAGAGACAATCATGAACATATCACCAAATTCCATCCCCAAGGTGTCATTTGAAAATTACCAAGGTTATTCACCAAGATATCGTGAAAATTGTAATCTCTAGTGGTTACATCATTACCCATTGCATTGGAGCGCTATCAGGGAAAACACTTAATTTTTCATTTATTATCATGTGAGCCACATATATCATCATCAATAATTTCATAAATAACCCATATAGCATAAAAGAAATGGGTTTTATTTCATAATCCTAACGTTTTAAAAACTACTTTAAAGACATGATCTTTATGTCACTTTAAACCGACGGAAAGGGAAAGCGGGTCTCATGTATGTAAATCCAAGACTTTAAAATAGATCATTTTGGTATATATGTGAATAAACATTTAGAAAAAAGATCATTGAGTATTCACTTAGTAAAATGAAAGAACATTAGAAAAATAGAGAGTCATTTTGAGACCAAAATTCTGCAGTATAACAACTATGTTACAGGGTTTTAGAAAACATATAAAAGAAGTGGGACATTGGTCAAACATTTATAAATGACCCATAAAACAGTATAGGGACAGAATATAAGGGATTTAAAAACATGTTAATGAAATTTGAAAATATACCATATGAAATGAAGAACATGAAAGGAAGAAAAAAAAATAAGTTTTCTCTTATGAAAATTCGGCAGCCTAATGGCGTCACATAGACTTCAACCAAACATGAATTGATGAGATAAAATAGGGTCTCTCATAATATTAACATAAAATATCAGTATGATAGATATAGAGGTCATACCCCAACATAATAAAAAGGAACTTTCAAGACTTGACATGGAATTAGAACTTTAAAAAATGAGAAAGGTGAAAGAACCACTTAAAAAGTTGGTAGCCTAACGGCGCCACATAAAACATCAAAATACTGAATTGAAGAGAACAAATGGGGTCTCTCATCATGTGATAATAAAATATCAGTATTATAGATATATTTATCATACCCCAACATAACAAAAAGGAACTTGAAAGACTTGACATGAAAGTAGAACTTGAAAACGAGAAGGGTAAAAGAACCACTTAAAAATTCGGCAGCCTAACGCCGCCACTTAAAACTTCAAAAAATTAATTGAAGAGATCAAATGGGGTCTCTCATAATATGATCATAAAAGATCAGTATGATAGATACATAGATCATACCCCAACATAATAAAAAGGAACATTAAATACTTGACATGAAAGAAGAACTTGAAAATGAGAAGGGTGAAAGAACCACTTAAAAATTCGGCAGCCTAACGGCACCACTTAAAACATCAAAAAATGAATTGAAGAGATCAAATGGGGTATCTCATAATATGAACATTAAATATCAGTATGATAGATATAGAGATCATACCCCAAAATAATAAAAAGGAATTTGAAATACTTTACATGAAAATAGATCTTGAAAAATGAGAGGAGAGAAAGAATCTGTTACAAAAAGTTCGGCAGCTTAACAACACCACTTAAAACATCATAAAACGAAATAATGAGGGTAATATGGGATCTCTTATTATATGAACATGAAAAGGGTAGTATGATGAATATAGAAGAACATATTTTAACATAAGAACATGGAGCATAAAAGAAATGACATTAAAGAGATTACTTGAAAAGAAAGAGAGAGGTCAGATCCCTTACCTCAAAACGTTACTCTTAAAACTCAATGGTCGGGACCATGAGGGCTTGGGGGCACCTTGGGAGGACTCTTTGGGAGGTAGTGAGACCAGAACTTCGTTGGGGAAGAGTGGGGAGTCGAATGGATGAGAGGATTTCTTGGTATTTATAGGGAAAGTGAGGGGACAACGCATTAATGGCAAAGGGACACCTCATTGGTGGTTTTGGAAAACCAATGGGCTTGCCCATGGTATTTTCCCATGGTATTGGCCACATGGGACACCTCATACCTTATATTACTATTAACCAGTCGACCATATTGATTACATACTTAATACATCATTTAATGATGTCATTAAACACCTGTAACATAAAAACTATATTTTCACTATTCATCAAAAATTCAACTTTCTCTGAAAATTCCCAAAATTTCACATTAACCAAATATCAATGATCTGATTTCAAAAATGAAATCCATTTTATAAAATATTTTTTAAAATATTTTTAATTTAATTTTTTAATTAATACACTATTCACTGAAAATTCATTTTTCATAAAAAACCCCAAAAATTACCTTAACATAATATCGATGCTCTGAGTTCAAAAATGAAATCCATTTTATAAAAATAATTTTCTAAATATTTTTATTTTTATTTTTAATTAAAAAACACTATTCACCCAAAAAAACTAATACTTGAATAATAATGAATGAAACCATTATTTAACCATTTTATTGATTCATATTACTTAATCAAGGTGCCTAGATTATTTTAATACTTTTTTAAGTGAGATCACTAATCCATTTAGACACATTACTAATCCTAATCATAAAATCACTATTCATAATTTACTATTCATCAAAAATCATGTTGATTTTATTAGACTCTAAATTTCGTACTGGACATAATTGTAGAAGACCATTTTTTGAAAATCATTACACATTTTTAATTATTTAAGTATTACATAAACATGTTTTTAAAATATCCTTTCTCTAAAATTCTCCAAAAATATGCATACTATATTTATCCGGACATTCGTAAATTCATAAACTTCATCATAAGAACAAATCCCAATTTTTTATTTAAAACAAAGGATTACACAAGGAAGTTACAGTCTCCTTAAATAGCCCCTTATCACACCAGCATAGGACCTAAGTGTATGGTGTGTTAAGGTGAGAGAATCCGAGGGAGGCTCGGCCAACATCGCACGAGTAGTAATTTCTATCATTTTGAACTTCTCGCAAAGGCAATTCTGTTCTATCTTCACATGATGAAGTTCGACTTGGGTTTGGTCCAGAGCAAAGCCCAATGGTGCTACCTCCTTCCCATGTTCTGTTAGATGGGCTTCGATCAGTCCAAGACTACTGGGTGAGGCCATCAAATCTGTTTTCTATATTAATTAACCAAGATTACATGTATTTAGAGACAATAATCGAAACATTTAGTTTACAGCAGTCATATTGACCAATGGTCATATAACAGTCAAAATCCAACGGTCTCATTTTAATTATACTCATGTTATCAACTGAAACATTTTTTTTGAGTATAAAAATAAAATAAAATCAAACAACACACAAAATTATGAAACAAGATTTATTCAAAATTTCGGGTTGTTACACCATATCTTTTGGGAAGAAATATCACCACCTAACACTTATCAAGATCCACCCTTGTAGCTATACTAAATTCAATTATTGGGGAATAAGAGAGTGAAATAAGTATGGGTGAGGAATGGAATGATCTAATAGAGGATGCAACTATTTTACACGAATATGTTGATGTATTTCCAAAGAATTTACATGGACATTCTCTTGTATGAGAAATTGTGTTTTCCATTGATTTAATTCCTAGTTCAAGGACCATATCGAAGACTGCATATAGAATGGCCTCTATGGAATTAGTGTAACTAATGAAACCATTAGAGGAATTTAGTAATAAGAGATTTATTCTCCATTGTGTTTCTCTATGGGGATCCCCATTCCTTTTCTTAAGATGAAATATGGATTTTGGAGGTCGTGCATTGACTATAGGGAGATCAATGATGTAACAATAAAGAACAAGCTTCACATACATCACATTGATAATTTATTTGATCAACATCATGGATATCAACATTTTTCAAAGATTGGGGTTCGATCTGGATACCATTAGGTGTGCGTGAAGAAGGATAATATTCCAATTACATCATTTTTAACCAAGTATGGGCATTAAAAATTTAAAGTAATGCCTTTTGGAATGAATAATGGACCCTCTATCTTCATGGATCTAATTAATAGCGATTCAAGGAATATGTTGATGATGTTTTAGTGGTATTTATTGATGATATCTTGGTATACTCAAGAATATATTCGGATCATGAAAATCACTTGCGTACTATTTTAAAAAACCCCAGATGAAATAAATTATATGGGATGTTTATCAATTGAGAATTCTGGCTTCAAGATATTTCTTTACTCAACCATATTGTCTTTATGGATGGAATCTATGTTGATCCTTCAATGACCAAGGCAATCCAATAATTGCCAGCACCAACGAGTATAACTGAGGTACACAGTTTTATTTGTTTAGCAGGTTATTATCGACGTTTCATCCAGAATTTTTCTCGAATGGGAAACCAATTAACCCCGATCACATGTAAAGAGGTTAAATTTGTTGGAAAAAAAGTGTGTGAAGACGGTTTTAAATAACTAAAGAGAAGATTAATCAATTATCTTATCTTGACTCTACCATTAGGGAATGATGGGTTTGTTATTTATAGTGATGCTTCAACGAAAGGACTCGATTGTGTCTTTATGAAGAATGATAGTGTTACTGCCTATGCATCAAGTCAACTAAAAACTCATGAACAAAACTATCCTACTCCTGATCTTGAGTTAGCTGCTATAATCATTTCTATGAAAACATAGAGACACTGTCTCTATGGTAAACAATGTGACATTTATACTTATCACATGAGTATGATGTATATTTTCTCACAGAATGAACTCAACATGAGGCAAAAGAGATGGATTTAACTACTCAAAGATTATGATTTCACTATACAATACCACCCAAGGAAGGAAAATAAGGTAAAATATGCTTTGATTAGAAAGGATTAAGGAGTTTTGAACAAGATGAGAGTTGAAAGGGATCCTATTTTCATGGATCTAGTAATGATGGATATTTGAATAACCATGGAAGATGAAACATCAATACATTTTCAAATGGATTCCATACCAACATTACTAGAAAGGATAAAGATTTCTCATACTGATGATGAGGTGTTTTAAAAGAGGAATAATTTTGTGAATTATGTAAGATTGAGTGACTTCATGCATGAAGATGTAATTTTTAAATTTGGGAAGAGACTTTGTGTTCCTGACATACCTGATCTAAAAAGGGAATTGTTGGATGATGCTCATATATCAAATTTCCCTACACAACCTAGTATAACTTAGATGAATAGTGATATGAAGAAACATTTTTGGTGGGAAAACATGAAGAGATATATTGTTGATAATGTGTTGAGATGTATGGTTTGTCAACAAGTGAAAGCTAGAAGGAAATATCCTAGGGGAGTCATGAAACCTCTTCCCATAACTGAGTGGATATGGAATTATATTACGATGGAATTTTCCATGTGGCTACGAAAGACTCCTAGAAAGAATGATAAAATATTGGTCATTGTTGATAGTCTTGCCAAGTCACCATATTTTCTTGTTAAAATATAAGAATTACCACTTGAATTTCTGGAAAGACTATATATTAATAAAGATGTAATTATTCATGGTGTACCCCTATTGGTGTTTCCTGATCATGATCCCTATTTTACTTAAATATTTTTGAAAAGTCTTCAGAAGTCCCTAGATAGTGAACTTTGATTTAGCACTTCCCACCACCGTCAAACTGATGGACAATCAGAATGGACTATTCAAACCTTTTAAGACATTTCGATATCTTTCTTAAATGACATTCAAGGTATGCGTGGATCAATATTTACCTCTGGTAGAATTTTCCTATAACAATAGATTTAATTCATGTATTCATATGGCACCATATGAAGCATTATATAGAAGGAGATGTCGCACGCCAACTTTTTGGGATGATATATGTGAAGGACAACTAGTAGGAACATAATTTGTTGAGGAAAAAATGGAAAAAGTGAAGATTATCCAAACCCGCATCGAAGAATCTCAATATAGGCAAAAGAGTTATGTCGATAATTGAAGGAAGGATTTGGAATTTCAAGTAGGAGACCATATTTTCAGGAAGGTATCTACATGCAAGGGTGTTATACATTTCGTTAAGTAGGGTACGTTTAGACCAACATAAATTGGAGCTTTAGAAATTTAAAACTAATTGGAGTTGTAGCTTATCATTTGGAAATGCCTCTAAGTATCTCCAATGTTCACAATGTGTTCCACGTTTCATTGCTGAGAAAATAAATGACTTACCCAATGTATGTATGCAAACAATGATGAAATAGAATAGGAACATGATAAATCTTATTGTGAAGAGCCTATCATCATTACTAATACCAGAGAACATGTATTGAGAAACCAGATGACTCGTCTGGTGATTGTTCTATGGAGAAACCATAAGAAGGAAGACGCAACGAGGGATCCTGGGGAACATATGATGAAGAACAACCAGAATGTTTTTATACATAAATTTTCTAGAAATTTCAAGGATAAAATTATTATAAGCATGGGAGATTGTAATACCCCAAGCTTCCACAGTATGGTTCCCTTTGAATAGTGCAGTAGCTTGCGTTGAATGCAACATGGTTTTTTAACAAACTACAACCAATCAATGTTAAAGTTATGAATTTCAATACAAAGAGTTTGAAATTTTATAAATTTTATTTTTCAAAATGGACGTCATTTTTGGATTCGGAATATCAAAATTAGGTTACAGTGAATTTTTGGTATTTTTCTGAAAACATTCAAGTTTTGATGAATAGTGAAAACCACTGCGTTATTGTTTAAAAACAACATTTTATTTAAAGAATAAATTTTTTTATTTTAATTTATATTTCGTAAAAATAGATACATAATAAATATATATGTTAAATGCAATTCATTGGAATAATTTTATAAAAATATTAGATATATAAAATTTTATTGAAGTTTTTACCGTCTTTTACCCACCTTCTTAGAGCATTTGTATATTTTCATAAAACATAATTTTACCACTTCTGTGAGTAGAATTTCAAAAAATCCTAGTGTCTTGGTTGACATAAGTAAGTAAAATTTTGTTCAATAAGATGAAAATAATTTTTTGGTAAATTGTAACTTTTGACTTTTATTTACCATGTTTAAAAGTAAATAGGGTAAATAGGGGGAAAATTATTTTATAATTACCCTAACAGATGTCTTGATTGTTTTTAATAAGTTCAATTCGACCAGAAAACAACCTTAGGAAGAAAATACAATCCTTTAGAGCCACTTGTATTTGATTAGGACATTTACTATTATTTTATTTAAAGAATAGTTAAAAGTGTAAAATTCAATGTTTAATAACTAAATCATTTTTAATATAGGGTTATACTTAAGATAAATTATAATATAAATATTCATTACAAAGATAAATATATTTCCTACATAATATTTTTATTTATAATTTTTAGACATTAAATAATCAAATTTATTTAATACACAATGATGATGCAGTAAATACCTTATTAAAGAGTGATTAAGTAATTGATATTTTAAATATCCTTATAAATAAAATTTTAGACTTTTGATGTATTCCACTAATTTTATTGGTTAATATGAGATGTTATAGTTAACTAAATTATTTTTTCTCGCAGTAATAATGCTGTTATAATTTTTTCAAAAACCAAATACTAAATATTGTAAAAATTGATAGAAATGGGGATTTAAAACTAATATAATATTATAAAATTCTATAATATTCTTAAAAATATTTGGTTAGGAAAAATGACATAGAGAAATTTTTATATATTAATAATCAACAACTTGATGTTCTCTTGAATTGTTATAATATGTTTATTAACCATATAAGATAAAAATACGAAGAGACATGGTAATTTTAAACTATTTAAAAAAGAGTTAAATCTATATGATAAGGTTAATATGGTGACCCAAACCTACCTAAAAACTATTGGTTGAGGGGTTTTCGACCCATCCCCACCTTATCCTCAAAATAAATTATTTTGGAGTAATTACATATCTAAAATGATTTTATTATAAAAAACTATTTCAAACTTTTCCTAAGGTGCCCCTCACCCCTCTTATAAAAGGGAATTTCTTCTTCTCTCAAAATCACACCTCCACAACCATTTGGATCAGCCAAGCCCTGCCCAAATATCCTCCCAACTTCCCCCAAATCAAACTAGATTCCTGACATTGATAATGAAGACAGCCTAAGGATCCCTATTGGTCAACTCAAAAGGAAACACCCGAATAAGAGGTAATAATTTCACCACCATCTTTCAAGTTCTTTTCTTATTCAACATCGTCTTTCATTATTGTTTCCATACCAAATTAATAACCCTAGTACCTCATAAATACTGTGATTTTATTATAAATATGGTACAACCATATTACTTATTTTATCCATCCTATGAATGACAAAGTCACCATACTTGAGTACGTAAGGCATACAGTCTCCAGGTCGTGGTGAAGTTTGTTATTCAAACAAATTATTATTTTGATGTGTATAATAATGAATATAATTTATGTAAATAATAAATATAAAATTTTAATTATTATGTATATAAGTTATATCATCAAATTAAATATGATTTCACCATCAACATAATTATATTTTCTCTTATGCGTACGAACGGAATACCGTCTCTACGAACAAGATGATATTTATTACCCATCATAATAATTAAAGAATAATTTTCATTTTATGATTAAAAATTAATGTTTAAGAACTTTATATATTTGTTGACATTAATCAAATATATTCTATGAATAACAAACATGGCTTACGTAACCAAGCATATAATGTAAAACTGATCAGTTAACACATGAAACGATGATTCTATTGAAATATTATTAACAAATCAATATTACAGGATCATATATTATATCATATTTATGTATATAGTTCCTGTATAATTTAGTAACAATTTGTTTAACAATTATAAAAGCTGTTAATGTACCCTCTACCATGGAAAAGTACATGTTAAGGTTTATTTCTACAATCTCTTTACTTATCCAAGGTTGTTAATAGTTAAGCATCTACTTGGAAATATTTATCACCCACATCCATGTTTTCATAAAAATGTAATTAAAGACATTTGTACTATTTACTATACTATAGGTTAAAGTCATTTATACCCTTATTTGACCATATATGTTTTGAAATAAATCTTTCTATCATTTTCCAAACAAGGTACTTTATGACCTTTTCGGCAAAATTAAGGTAAGAATGTTTTTTAACAAATATGGAGGGGGCATCAATTTTCTGCCATTATAACACCATCTGATAATCCCTTTCAAGATTATAATAATATTTTCAAAATAAATTTTTTTATTCATAATTATGTAACTTTTAAAATATTTCAAAAAGAATGATATATTTATCTCAAATATCTTTTATTTTATCTATTTCAACTTCCTTTGATGGATTTTAAACTCATTTGAAGATGATTTATTATGATTCAAATCTTTTTTATTGTATTTAAGTTCTTATGAAATTTTTGTCCGTGGATGTTTCATTTTTAAACCATTAATTTTTTATTGATAAAGTATTGATATTTAGTATGCTAGTTTTAGTATGAATGTTTATGTTTTGTTTAAACCTTTTCATATGAAGAATGAATTGGACTTAGTAAGTGATGGGTGGAGACAGATATTTCTCTTTGATGCATCAGTAGGTCTCATGAGACAAACTAGTGTCTTGGCCTAAGGCCTTGACAAAATCTTATTTGTAGTCTTCGAACAAGGCCTTGACTATGTGCTTATAATGTTTGGAATTATGGATTCTATCATTATTAAATTGGCTATTGATATTTCATGTGATTATTCGACTCATAGGATATCCATTTGAATAAGTAAGTTGATTTATTTGATTTATATGTTCCATATTATGAAGATTATTATGTCTAAAATGCTTTTGTTTTAGTCTTAGACATTTCTTTAAATGTTTGTGCTTATTTATGAAGGTTTCCGCTATATTTTTTTCCTTACTGACCATCTGAGATCACCCCTTTCTTTTTTTATTTAACCCAGGATGAGATGAAGTATATTATGACTAACCTGCAGACATATTCTATGGGATATGAATGTTAACAATGGAGAAAATATTGTTGTTTTTTTTCATTTTATAATGAATTTAAAACGTATGAACGTATCTAGTACTTCCAACGATACTAAACTGATTGGACTTTTGGGATTTTATCCCTTATGATCATGCCAATGTTTTGTAATAATTCACCGACTCTATGTAACTGGGTTAGGGAGTTACAAAAATAATAAAGAGATGTCTTGTTTAGAGGCTGAAAACTTTTGTCACTTAGTTCAACTAGTAAATAATTTTCTAGATGTTATATCTGAAATACTTTTCTAATCTGGAACATGTTTTTACTAGGAAATATATATGAGAATATATTTTATAATATGTGGTATTAATGGATTAAAACTATGAATTAATTTTTTTAATTATCATTTTATTGAATATTATTAACAAAATACATAGGTATTTTTTTGGAATATCATTGAGGGTATATATATTAGATACATGTCATGCTACGGAGAGTTTTCTTAAATCATTTTAGACTTTTAGGATATTTTTGAGATCCCAATGATAGATTTTGGTATATTAAAATTGGATATTATTATTCTAGAATTATATTCTTCAAGAAATAATTTTTAGGTACCTTATGTGGATATGATAAATAAGATATATTTTAATTTAAATTTATAAATCATATTCAAACTCATATGATATAATAATTATTACGTGTGGTGAATGATTTTTTATTATTTGAAGAATTATTACCTTGAATCATTTGAAATTGAAAAATGCAGAAGTCCTATGAATTTTTTAATAATGATTAATATTTCTATAATAAATAATTCAATCATTAAAATATTGAAAAATGGAAAAGGAATGTTTTTTAACATATTCTACTTAATTTTTAAGGATTATGATAATATATTTTTTAAGAAATCACAAATATTAAAAGGATTAATGAAAACTTTGTAATGATTATTTCTAGAAATTATAAGGATAAAACATTTTCCATATTCATTTTTCCTTATTTTATGATTATTATTTTCTTAATTCATATGATTATTTTTTACCAAATTTTTTTGATTATTCCATATTATGTAATGAACCCTATAAATCTTCTTAAAAAATATCTTTATTTATATGGGTTATTAGTTTTTTTGAAATTGTTAATGTCAAGGAACAAAAAATAATTTTTATAAGAATCCTCTTAAAACATTATAAATAATGGTGATTCAAAAAATTCATTTATACTTTGCATGGATCCTTTTTATTACTTTTTGGTATTTCTTTAAATAAAATGTCATATAATATCTGAATTTATTATTCAAAAAAAAAAACAAATCACACAATTATGAAAATTATTTTTCATGAATTATAACAAATACAAAGTGAGTTTTTGAATCATGATTATAACCAAAATAAATTTAACTATTATAGAATAGTATGATTTATTATGGATCAAAAATTATATGAATAATCTACTCAATCAAAATATAATAGATATAGTTTAACCATTGTAACATATAATGATTTTTAATGAACGAAGAAAATGAAAAATTGGATAATGAATATGTTGATGGAAATTTCATTGTGTTTATTTTTATATACATTATTTTCACATTCCTATTTGAAGAGTAAGGATATGAAATTATTAAAGATATTATAGTCTTATTTATAAATGGATATTTAAATATGGTTTATTAATATGAGATAAGGAAGGGAAAGAAGATATAATTATTATTGTTAAAGTATACGAATTTAAAAATGAAGAAGAAGATGAATCACAATGACTACTGAATGGATATCTCAAATAGAAGATGAATAATTTATTTTAAATTTATTTTATATCAATATAAATATATAAAAAGAATATACACTATCAAGATACATTGGTATAATGGCTGTTTAGGGATATATCATTCTCATTTGTAATATAAATGTTGATACATGTGGAATATATAATCTCACTGGAATCTAAATCATACATTGTAATAAAAATCGCATATCATGTAGTGAACATTATAGTGATAATTCTTTAATATTATTTTCTATGAGTATCTAAATATTTATCAATATTTAATTCCTTTAATATTTTGAGAAATTTGTTTCCATACTAATCACTAGGGGAATTTTGTATCACTTGTTTACTACTTTATTGTATTTCCACCGAGACTCTGTGTGATGTTATTTTGGCATATGTGACCATTTACATTGATTATAGGACTTTTTTAGATAAAACAAGTTCCACATTGGAATTTTCATTTATGAATTTCTACTATATTGATTTATAGTCATAATTATTTAAGTAAAAATGGGATTCCAACCATGTTTTAGAATGTTATGTCCCTGTTCAAAATTTGATTATGCATAAATTTTTAGAGAATGGATTTTTAATTTTTTAACAAACGAAGAAATCATTGTGAATAAAATATAAACTATAAAATATCTCTGAATGGAATGAAAAATTAATATATAATGAATGTGTTAATATTAAAGAAAACATTTCCTAAATTTCATGATGATGATAATAAGGATAGATTATTTTGATGAATTAATGGAATTTTTAGAAAATAAAGATGATTGCGGGAAAATTGTGAGGATGAAATGGTTATAAAGGATATTATACACATTATATTTTTCATTAAACTAAACTCTCAACTGTTAAATACTATTATCCATTTAATTTTTTTGTATCACTTATAAGTAATTATTATTCTATATGAGATGTGAAAAGGAATGTGTGATTAAAAATAAATACAAGGATGAAAAATTATTATTATTTAAAATATTTGTGGAATGATTGAATTAGAAAGGTGGTAGTGAAGCTAATTATTTTTGTTAGGAAACATTAGAAGATATATATTTTTTATCACCCTTTGTCTCTATTATATATATCAGTGAAAAAATATAAGAGAATTCTAACGTAGATTCTTAAATTGAATGTTTTCATCTATGTAAAAGTTGGAAGTGTAAGAACACAGTTTTTCAATCATGTATGGATAATTTAAATTTTCAGTCTAAATATATACTTTGGACCTAACACGGATGTATAATGAGTTATTAAAGGTTCTGAGGCTTGTTCAGAGCCTGAAACCCAACTTTTTGGAGTAAATAGACTATGCTCATTGTTTATAGTAAACTGCGTAGAAGGAGTTTTTTCGAACAGTGGCACCTCGCAAGGTTGGTGAATGGTCGTGAAGTCAAACCATGAGAATGTGCCATTTTTATAGGTAATAATGCATATATGGCACATAGTTGGATCAAACCGTCTGGAGGAACACTTTTCAGGGAGAAACATCTTGCACGACTTGCTCACGTCTTGATAAATCATGTAGACAACCTGTGCACCAGCTAACAAGCTCTGTAAAATATCCAAAACACCCTTAGTGTTCTATTAAGAAAACCCCTTCCAACCTAATCTGACTTTATGCTGGATTGGCCTAATTATATCTCATTTTGGAACTTTTTTATATAAAAAACCAGGGACCAAGAGATCTCCTTCGTACAGCATTCGATCGAGCTTCCTTTTTTCACATTGGATGTGTAATGGTACGTACTCGAGTCCTCTTTAGTCGTTAATCTTCTATTTCACTCTCAAACATGTTATCTCCATAGGAAAATTTTTCACCTTTTCTTATATATAATCTGATCTGGGGAAAATCAAGGGATGATACAGGATGATAAGGATCATACAACCCTAAGGTGGGTGTTCTATAACTCATCCCTAAAGTGCGTTGTTTTTGGAATGTTTGTTTAGGACCGCCCGGTTTCATTGGAAAATGTTTTTTAAATTTACATGAAATGATTATTCATTTTATAATAATATGATAATGAAATTTCCAAATATGTGATTAGTTGTTAGTGGTTACAACCACAACTAAATCGGCTTCATTTCGAAGGTTATTCAATAACTGGTTTTTTAGTGTTCCGCCAAATTTGAACAACCATTCAGGTGTTCCTTTCATTGACCTTTATAAATGCAAGTCTTCTTATTATAAATGGATTTTTATTACTATGAATTTCAATATGGAATTCATCATGTATGCTCTGCACTTGACACACTGAAGGCAAGTTCTTGCAAATGGTAATTAAAAGTGATATGAGAAATTTAAAATGAAAAGTATACTATGTATATAACATGGCCATATATAAATAAAGATAATAATGGTTAAATTTACATAGAACCCCTTTTCATGTTGATGGAAGGTAGTGGAGTGACCCTCAATAATTCAATATGCCTTAATGGCTAACTAACACCTGATTAAATGGTTGCAACGCTACATGGGATATCCACACTAATGGAAGACGAGGCATGGACCATTGAATAAATGGTTTCAACTATACGTGACCTATAAAAACTAATTAAAGGAAATAATTGAACCAAATATATACCTAAATGATTATAATAAAAATATGAACGGACAGACTCGATATCATCTTGGATTCTAAGAGGAGAATACCTTGGGTCTCAGGAAACCAATTCTGATTCAAGGACACTGTTTTCATTGGTTGACACCCACCTAGATTCTAGTTCTTGTCTATTACATGGATTCCTGGTATACTACCGTAGGGCCCCTTTCTCTATTACAATATACCTTAGATACACTCCTTGGATCCAACATATACAAGTATGTGCCACGGTGAATGTTTATGGCCCTATGTTTTTTTAGCCCCATTTTCGTTGGTCGATAATCATGGACTTGGTAGGTGCCTTATTGTCTAATTACTTGTATTGCACTACTTAGATTACACTCTAACCCCTTAGTTAGACTCAGATACTAATGAGTTATATTTATGTGAGTTTATGTTACCTTTTTTTTAAACTGGAACTCTCTAACTCAATAAAAGTTTCTGGTTTCAATATTACGTCTTGGAACCTTCATTACTTATAATATCATCAAGATAATGTAAGTGTTGGAAATTCCTCTTGTGGCCTATTAGCATTATATTATAATTAATTAATTAATGAACCCGTTTTATGATTAGACACCAGCCGAGGGATGAAGCAGGTACTTGGATAATTAGTTATATTTTACTGCTTGCTTCACATTATATATTCATGCCATCACAATGCTATATTTTATTACACAAGCCATATTTTATAGACACCATTGGTGGTGGCCCAATGAGTTTTATCTCACACCATCCCTGGGCACTATTTGTTACTCGATGTAGGTTACATGGATATAGGTATTGACAATGGGAAGCGTATACCATCCATCACATGATTGTGCGCTGGTAGGATAAAGGTTGGTATCAGATGACCGAGTAGAATCTAAAGATGTTAGGAGTATAATTTTTTTCTTTTACTTTGTAGATAATTTTATGACTATTGTCTTGTATATATGATTTCTAGTTTTCTAGGTACATGATAATACATCATCACTGTTTCATTTGATATAGTTATTATTATTCTCATTTTTATATTACATTATTTTTCTTATGCTATTTATTTATCTTGCTTACATTTTTCACTATTACATTATATTCCTTCCATTTTTCTTCATTATGTTAACGAGGGAATAGTATTCCCACGAACTCATCCTAGACCCTAACTGCTTGTCAGCAGCCTCTAGTGTTTGGGAAGATGCGCTCCATGCCTTCTGGCCCATTAGGCTTGGGGAACTAGTCAAGTGGAATATGGGATTGGGTCATCACAAAGTGGTATCAGAGGTGGTTTCATTTTTTGTTGACTATTTTGATACAATATATTGTATAATATGAACGTTGGGGACTTGGTTATATGTCATTCTTGGGAATCGTGAACCCATGTCCAGGGTAAAATACATGTTACCCATATTGGAACTGTTGTTCTATTTTTCATATTACAAATTATATTATTTCATCATTGTGGGACTCACATCATTTTTTTGCATTGTGATTATTACTGTTTAGGAATTTATTTCATTATTGGCCTCGATGATATGATGGAAATGAGTATTTCTACATGAATCATCATAGGCACCTAGAATTCACTTGTCATGAATATTTCCATTCCATATATGTACATATAACTACTTTTCGTTTCTTAATATGCCTATATATTTTTAGTGATGTAGTGATAGTTTTTTGTACCTGAATTATTTGGCTTCTGTTGAGTGATTTCATGTCCCAATTCATGAGGTTTATGGGACTTCATTGGTTTGGAAGAGAAATTTACTAACTCAATCCATTATACTATAAAAAATCGGTTGTCGTTTCTGGTGGTAGGTGTATGGGCACTAATTCATCGGAAATGTCTACCCATTATGAAGTGAATCCTGAAACCTAAAATAAATTGGATGCACATCTTTATCACCCATTTTCATGATTATTAATTGTAATGGACTGAACCTCATAATTAACTGTGAAATGAAATAAAACATATACTTGAGCACTTTCTGATACCTAGTCGTCTAAGTGGGTAGTTTGGTTAGTATTTTTTGGCGAGTGAGTTTTATTACAATCTTTTTCTGCTAGTGATGCTTTCTCCTTGAATATAATATTTTAAAGTATTTTTCATTCAATTTTTAGACCAATTCCTCTACGATGTCCTCGTCTCATTTTCTAGGAGGATGGTGCGAACCATGCTCCAAACATGGTGGACCATGGGCCTCCAGTCAATCTTCTAAGAGATCAACAATAAGAACTGCCTTCTATACATAATTTGGGAAATGATTCCCATGTCCATTATAGTTTATTATGAATGATGCAATCCATGATTGGTTCTCCATGGGTTTCACCTACGATGGCTGATCTGACCCGTGTGTTCGAGCAGCGATAACCTCCATCTATTATATGGGATAGCGGATCGTAGGATGCTGAGCCTTGGCTATAAGCCACACTATCTATCATTGAGAATATAATAAAACCTCTAGAGAGGCGATTCAGGATTCATATATACATGTTTAGGATTAATCCCAGCGTTGTTGGGATGTTGTTACCCAGGACAGACGTTATCAGGGCATGTTATGGGTTGACTTATAGACTGCCTTCTATGATATGTTCATCCCTCTGTCACTAAGAGCTGATAGAGCCAATTTTTCATTCATGTCGAACAGTGTTCTATGTTAGTTATGGAATATTCTGCACATTTCTATTATTTATAGCACTTTTTACCGCTTCTATATGGTGATGAGGTATCGCGTGCTAGACGATTTGAGGATGGGCTTTAGTACGCCATCTAATCTTAGGTGAATGTCTCTCAGCTTCCTAAATTCTATTCAATGGTTGATCAAGACCATATCAATGAGTATAAAATGATGGATGGAGTGAGTACCGGGTTTAAAAGATCATTGCTGCAATATGCCAGTAGTTCTTCCGGTGGAAAGAAACTTTCCCTTAAGGTTTATCATTTGGGTAGTGCAAGCCAATGTATCCAATTTGATAGCTCTATAGTGTTTCATCATTGCGGAAAACCAGGTCATAAGAATCCCCAGTGTTATAGAAACCCTATGGAGTGTCGGGATTGTGTCCATATGGATCATCATTAGCATTTTTGTAGGACCATTTCACATGATTCGAGTGGAAAAGGGTCAGATTCAGCTCCACATATAGGAGAAAGTTCATTTGTGATGTGTCAGGTGGGTACATGGAGTAGCACTAGCAGGTCTGGTCGAGGAGGAGTTTATGGTTTTTGTAGTATAATCCCTAATATCTAGCAGCACTAGAAGATGAGTCATGGTCCTGGTAGTCCATCTGTTGCTCATAGCCATGGATCAGGTCAGTTGCATGCCTTACAGCCGATACTTGGGGATCAGGTTGTGGGAACATCTACATTATGAGGTCCTAATATAGTTTCCTCTACTATTATCTCTTATATTTTGATGTCAGTGCTTCAAAATATTTTTTTATTTTTCTTTCTTGGATTGTCTTAAAATAGAGATACAATATCATTATGGTGTAATTTCCCTTGATATACAGTTGGGAATATAGATGGAGGGCATACACCAGTGTATGGATTGTCCCCTTGAGTTAGTCAGTTACCCATTCTTATGGAATCTATTTGTTATCATGATGAAATTCTTTAATGTCATTGTCATTATGGACTGTTTGGTCCATTATCACACTATTGCAGATTTTTATCACTGAAATTTCTCTTTTACATCACAAAAATTCCACAGTTATATTTTCAATGGTGAGTGGGATTTCCAGGCTAGGATATTGGGACCGAAGAATCATGGGATTTTTGGAATGGCCGCTAGAATTAAAAAATAGAGGATCAAGGTTCTCTTCATAGAGAAATCCCTCCATTAGTTGATTGTTTCAGGGACGTCTTTCCTGATGACTTCTAAGGATAGCCTTTTTAGAGAGAGGTTGGTTTTCCAATAGATCTTGTTCCATGAGAAACTGAAGTTTCTATTCCTCTATACATGATGGAACCTAATGAGCTTCAAGAGTTCAAGTGGATGATAGAGGACGTAGAAGAAAAATTATTTATATATCTCAGTACATCATCTAGGGGATCACCAATTCATTTATTTATGAAGGTTGATGGAACTCTCCATTTGTACATTGATTATAGAAGGTTAAACTAGAATACGGTTCAGAACCATTATCCACTTCCTCAAATAGTTGATCTGTAGGACTATATCTCATTAGAAAAGGTGTTCTCTAAGATCGACCTAATATTAGGTTTTCATTAGGTGCGATTTAGACCCCTAGACATACCTCATAATGCTTTCCCTACTAGGTATGGTCTATATGAGTATCATGTTATTTCTTACGGTCTTATGAATGCACCTATCGTTTCATGGATTTGATGAATAGGGTTTTTCATACATACATGGACACTTTTGTAATGGTCTTTGTGGATGACATCGTGGTGTATTCGTGCCCTCGTAACGACCATGCCTAATAACTAGAGACCGTTCCGATTACACTGACAGAGCATCGGATTTATGCCAAGCATGATATATGCGACTTTTAGATCTACAACGTATACTTCATAGGCAATATTATTTCAGAATCATGATTATATATTGAACCTATAGTGTTTAGTGTTGTAGTGTCATAGTATCACCCTAATAACGTTTTTGTTATCAGGAGTATCTTAGGGATCACTGGATATTACAATAATTTCATAAAAGACCTATAACTTCATGCATCACCTCTTACTGAACATAAATAAAAGGGTGTTAAGTTCCTCTGGTTACAAGAATGCCATAAATCCTTTCAGGAGATAAAAGGAAGTCTATCATGACACTTATTCTTGTTCGTTTAGAACCTAGTAAAATTTATATTGTCTTCTACGGTGCATCAGAGATTGTCCTAGGAGTAGTGTTGATGCAGGATGACAATGTCATTGTGTACAAATCTAGGAATTTGAGGCATCATAAGAGAAATTACATAATTCATGACCTCAATCTTGCAGACGTTGTGAATGCATTACGTTTCTAGAGACATTATCTCTTAGATGAGCACTTTGTGGTGTATACATAACAAAAGGGACTCAAATACATCTTTTCACAGCGTGACTTGACCATCCAACAATGAAGATGGATCGAATTTCTACAATCCTTTGATTTTGATCTTCCTAGTGTGCCTAGAAAAGGCAATGTGGTTGTCGATGCACTGAGTCAGAAAACTCAACCGTAGGTCATACAAGAAGCCAATTATTAATTGGAGTTTATGTATCTATTTTCTGAACATCATCTGGAGCTTCATGAAAGTGAAGAGTAGTTTTACCTCTTATCCATAACAGTTACCTCTTCTATCCATGAAAAGTTGATGTGTAGGTAGTTATTAGATTCTGGAGGTTTGGTTCTCCATGACTGTATATCAGGAGATAACCCACCTCTGAATTGGTATATGGATAGATATGACGTCATGCATCTACATGATGGTATTTGGGTTCCTATAAATGTGAGAGATGAGTTGATGAATGAGTCCTGCACTTATCAGTGGGTAGTTTATCAAGGTATCTCCAAGATGTATCGAGATATGTGATTCATGTATTGGAGGCCTGGGATGAAGTTTCAGATTGCTGACTTCATGAATAGGTGTTCCGTCTATCAGCAGGTGAAGTCAGAACACCAGAGACCTCTAGGCATGTTTCATCCACTTCCAGTCCTGGAATGGAAATAAGAAGATGTTTATATGGATTTCTTTGTTGGAATACCTAGGTCTCTAATCGGTAGCCATGTTATCTGGGAAGTTGTTGACCGAATGAAAAAAATCATCCCATTTAATTCATATTTGGTAGACATTCTCAGTTGCTGAGCTGGGAAGACTATATGTCTGTGAGATCATAGGACTACAAGATGTTCCACATACTATCTTTTCAGATATAGATGATTGTTTCACTTAATATTGTTAGTTGCCTTTGAAAAATATTTGGGAACTCAGATTATTCGAAGCCCATATTTTCACCCACAGACTAATGGATAACCAGAACGGACAGTACATGTTTTAGAGGATATGTTCCATGAATGAAACCTTGATTTCAGAGGTTCTTGAGAGAATCATATCCCTCTCGTCGAGTTTTTCTATAATAATAGTTTTTTGGTGACGATTAAGATGGTTCCTTTTGAGGCCTTATATGGTAACCCATTATGTTCACCCTTGTGATGGATAGAGGCATCTATGATAGCCCTACTAGGTCCTCATCTCGTTCAGGAGACTTCAGAATAGGTCCAATAGATCAAGAAGTGTATGACTACTACTTATTTTAGACAAAAATAATATGTTGATCGTCATTGATGAACTATTGTGTTTGAGGTTGGGGATTGTGTTTCTATTTTCATATCACCTTGGATAGGGCATAAACGATTATGAAATCATGGAAAGTTGTCACCTCGTTACGTCGGCCCATTAAAAATTATAGAGTTAGTCGGACTGGTAGCTTATCTGTGGGTACTACCTTAGAGTTATCGTTCCTTGCATGACTTATTTCATGTCTCACATCTTCAAAAATATCATGTTGAATTGTCTCATACATTTGATTCTGAGGAAGTTGAGTTTGAAGATGATGATACCTTTAAGGAGTATCATGTATGCATTGTTGAACTAAGCACGAAGGATCTCCGAGGAATGTCTGTCCCATTTGTACGGGTGATATGGTAGCATCGATGAGTACAGGATGGGGCTTTGGAGAGGGAATCCAATGTACGTGCCCAATGGCTAGAGATGTTCTCATACAGAGTTTCCTTACCCTTGGAAGGAGAACTCAGGGGGGAAGATAGTAAGAACCCAGTTTTTCACTCTGGTATGGATCCTAAAAAATTTCGGTCTAAATCACTACTTTGGACCTAATGTGGATTCCTAATTACATAGTAATAGTTATGAGGGGTTTTGTAGATTTTTCGGAGCTTGGAACCCATATCTTTGGAGGAAACAGACTTTCTTTATGGCATAGAGTAAACCGTGTGGGATTAATGCATGGTTTGGAAAAATGTGCGGAAGGTGGTTTTTTCAATAAGTGGAACCTCGCATAGTTAACACATAACCATGCAACAATATCATGTGAATACCCCATTTTACTAGGAGACCGTGCATATATGGTGCATGTTTTGATCAAACCATGTGGAGGAAGACGTTTTGGGAAGAACCATCTCGCACAGCTTGTGCACGGTTTGACATACTGTGCAGACAAACCGCGGGCAGTGTAAAAACATGTCTAAATTTTCCAAAACGTCCTTAATGATATTTTATGCCAACCCATTCCCCCTAATATGATTTTATGCGGGACTAACACAATTATCGTACAATGTGGAGATTTTTGAACTCCAATGTTAGAGATCAAGATATCTCCTTCACCCGACATCTGATCGATCGTCTGTTCATCACGTATGTTGCGCAATGGTAAGTACTCATGTCATCATTGTGCATTATTATTCTATTTCTATGTCGACCTATTTATCTCCAGGTGATAATTTTCACCTTTTCATAGATCTAATACAATATGAGGCAAATCAAGTGTTGATTCTAGAGGAGAAGGATCATGCAACACTAATGTGGGGGGGGGGGGGGGGGTCTATAACTCATCACAAAAGTGCGTTGTTTTTGGAATGTTCATTTGGGCCCCACCAGTTTTGTTGGAAACTATTTCGTAAATATACAATACATTATTATACATGTTAGAATAAAATGGTTTTCTCTTTTCAAATATGTTATTAGTTGTTAGTGGTTACACCAAGAACTCAATCAGCCTTATGTGAAAGGTTATGCCATCATTGGGTTTTTAATGTTCTGACACGTTTGAGCCACCTTTCAGGTATTCCATTTATGGGCCATTATAATGGTGTGTCTTATTATCATAAATGGATTAGTATTACTTATTATTGTATATTTTCATGTAGCATGTATTCTCACTACTTGACCCACCTACGATAAGTGATTCCAAATGGTTATTAAATTTAAATAGTAAAGTGTAAAATGGTAAGTATAATAAGTATATAAATTGGATTCATTTAGAAAAATTTAATAAAGGTTACATGTAAGTAGCACACCTTTCCATGTTCATTGAAAGTAGAGGAGTGATCCTTAATAATAAAATATTCCATAATGGCTAACTACGACATGATTAAATGGATTCAATGCTACATGGATTATCCACAGTAATAGAAGACAAGGCTTGGACCAATGAATAAATGGTTTCAACCCTATATGACCTATCCACAATAATTGAAGGAAATACCTGAACCAAATGGATACCTACATGATTATTATATCAAATAGGAATAGACTGACCCGATCTTGCCTTGAATTATGAGAGGAGAATACCTTGGGTATCATGAACCCCATTCTGATTCAAAGATACAGTTTTCTTAGGTTGATATCCATGTAGACTCTGGTTATTGTCTATTCCTTGGATGCCATGTATAATAACATAGGGTCCATTTCTCTATTTGAGGCTGGCTTGGATATACTCCATGGATTCAACATTGACTAGTAGGTGCAATGGTGAAAGCGCATAGAGCCTTGCCTTTGCATAACACCATATTACCTTGGTCGATAACGTTGGAAATGGTTGGTGATTTATTGTGGAATGACATAGATTAAGGTCCTTGGATTACATTATTACCCCTTATCTAGACTCAAATACTACTGTCATAGCTTTTCCATGAATTTATATTACCTTGGTTTTTATCCTAGAACTCCCTCACTTGATATAATTGTCTGGTTGCCTTGTTACGTCATAGGAACTTCACTACATATATTATCAAAATGATTATATTAGTGTTGGTTATGACTCATGTTACTTATTAGAATAATATGGTAATCGAATAATTAATGAACTGGTTACATGCTCAGACAAAATCTGAGCGCTATAGTAGGAACTTGGTTATTTAGTTATATTGTACTATTATATTTATATTATATATGGATGCCTTCACACTACTATATTCCAATACACGGGCTAGATGTTATAGAAACAGTTAGTGGTGACCCACTATGATTTATCACACACCCTCTCTGAGCACCATTTGGAACCAAAAGTAGATTATATAGATGAAGGTATTGACATAGGGAAGCGTGTAGCTTCCAATACATGATTGTGTGATGGTAGGATGGAGCATGATAACAGATGAACAAGTAGGATATTAGGATTATCAAGGTAGAATTTTCATCATTCACCTTGTGGACCATGTTATGCCTATTGTCTTTTATCTATTCTTTTCTGTTTTCTAGTGACAAGATATTACATCATAACTATTTCAGTTGATACAGTTATTTTTATTTGTTTTGTCTATTGCATCAGTTTACATCAGCTATTTCTTTACATTACTTCCGATTTTAACTATTCAATTATATTCCGTCTGTTGTTCTACAATATTATAATGTGGGAATAGTATTCACAGGGACACACCATAGGACCTCACTGCTAGTCGGCAACCTCTAGCACTCAGAAAGATGTTCTTGAGTCCTTGTGGCCCACCGAGCAAGGGGCACCTATTAAGATGCATCCGGGTCGGGGGGTTTATAAGAAGATTCCTACAAAAATGTACAATGATTAATCAATATAAATATAGTGATGATGAATATGGAAGGCCATCAATATTCTCTAATAATAAAAATATAATAATTTTCTTATTTTTTATTCTTTAATATGGACGGGAAATTATTTCAAAATGATTAAAAATTGAAATTTCTTGAATAAATGTGTAGACATTAATAAAAGTGATATAGAAGATTACATTATGACTTGAAATGATATTGAACAAAAACTAATTTATCTTATGTGAATTTTATTGAGTTCACTAGTGGTGAAATTATTAATGTTGTTAGTGGAGTTGAAATTGATATAATTTTATTTGTAAGATAGAATTAAATCATTTTATTTCAAATCTATCAATTTCAGAAAATGATATTATAATTTTGATTGTTTATAATCCATTTTAAGTTAATTAATAATATATCTTTAATGATGAATATTGAGGGTTATAGGAAGGTATTGATGATTTTATGTATTTTTTTTGTGATGATAAAATTTATAGAGAAAAAAATAAAAATGAAAAATATTATAAAGTGAATGATTAATAATTATTCAAAATAAAAAAAAATTCTTAGAAGGATTTAGATAATATCATATACAATTCTTATAATTCTATTCCAAAAGATAGATAATTTTATATGAATGATGATTCTAAAATGGAAATGAAGATACACATTATCTGGTTAAAATCTACATTAAAATTATAGTACAAATTCTGAATTGAATTTACCCATGAAGAGGATTATGATTTTGTTAAATCAAATAGATTTATGGAAATAATAAATGTAAATGAATGTAGAAATTATTAAAATACTAAAATATCATGTTATTATAAAAAGAAAAGAAGGAATCCATTGTAAAAAAATTCTTTGGATTCTACTATAATTTTGGTTTAGAAAATATATTAGTTACGGATTCATCATGGAAGGAAGGATGATATTTTTTAAATTGTAGAAAAAATGTCTTTTATAGACGTAAATATAATTTAATTGAAAAATATTGTACTTTTTGATGATTTAGTAATAGAGATCAAAGCTATTCGTTTAATTATATATTTACTAATGATTACATAATTTTTGGGAGATATATTTTTTGGAGGATTCAACTCATTGGAAAGTGTAAAGTTTAGAAGAATCTAAAATTTATTGACAAAATACTAAGATTCATTTTATTTTAGATAATTTTTTGGAATTTGTTTCTAGTATTTTTAATATTTTTCTCTATTTAATACCAATATACCAACAACGATGGGAATGAAATATAATTGTTAGATCTCTTAGTATAATATGGATAAAGGTAAAGGGAAACATTTTTTTGTGTTACAAGAACTCAATGAATTGAATTGAGAATGAGCATTTATTATTGATTGTGATTGTTAGAAACAATGGATTAGAGAGTTAATGGTCTTAAATAATGATGAGATTATTATGAAAGAATTATATGTCTTTTTAAATGATGGGTAACATAAAAATAAAGGAGATGGTTCAGTAGTAATCCGTAAAGATAAGTAAAATTCCATGTTCAATAAATATGTTAAATGGATGACCAAAAATTTTATTTCTCTTTCATATTTATGTGACTCCCTAGAGAATACTGACCACTTGGGGGTGAACAACCGTCATATTTTCAAAATGATTCTTCTCAAAATAAAAAAATTGGACATGTTATAGACTCGATCTAGTCAACATCATTTCAAGACCTCACCTTGTATTCTATATAATATTAAAGAAGGAAACACATATGATTTACCAAGATAATCCTTAAATACATTATACATTCTTTAATGGATATAAATACCATAAGAGATTAAAAAACATATATACGAATTTAAATAAACATTGATTAAACACCCAAAATACAACCCTCGAGTAGCTAGTTATAGAACCTAATAACATATCTCTTCATTAAAAAATTGTTTATATAACCCATTTTATAACTCCACCTTAATGTATTGTTCGTCACCCAAATCAAAATATACATTAATATTATTCAAAAATATATATTCATCATTGTATTGCATCTATAATTCTCCACTTCTAGGTGATGATATTACAACATGATCTTATACGATAATTATTTAATTATCATAAATTTTTCTGAATCATTAGCTATAAATATTCTCGATCAGTATTGATGGTCTTTATTTTTACTCTATTTTTTTGATATAGATCCTTCTCAACATTTACTATACCTATGGTGTTCTTGGTTACCTTATATGCAGAGCCTCCAATAGTTTGACTCTATATTCTATTGATATAGTAGAGTATTTGGTACTCAGTAGCACATTTCTATATAATTTTTTATATTTATCTCCAACAATATATTATATTAATATATATAATATGATTATTTGTAGTTTAAAAAATGAAAATTTCAAAACTCCAATATTATTTATTAGTATTAATGAATTCCTCTTGTTTTAATTTGTCAATATATTAATAATTTTATTTATCCTTAAAACTCATTTGAATCTGGGTCAAATAGTGTTTTTAAATTCCATTTTGAATTAATATATATTCCCAATGTTTATAATACATAATATCTACTGAATATAGGCCATTAAAAATATAACTTTACATTGACCATTGATTATCACCATGCGTAAATCATCTATTTTGGATACAAGATCTCATTTTATGATAATGATCACAATAAAACATTGATTGATTCTAAAAATATTCACCCATAATTAACAACATAATAAAAAAAATTATTTGGAAGTAAAGAACATTAATATCATGCAAGTCACACTGGACCCCTCTATGACTAATTTTATCAAGACATTTCCCAACTATGTTAACAAGAAACACCTTGGTCCCCAAAAAAACAGTTTCATAAATCCTCACATTTTTCAAACAAAAAATAATATTTCCTTCATTATGGGGATTAAAATCAACTGAAATAGTTACCTACATGGAATAAGATTCCATGAATTTTCCATTGGTTATTATCTCGCTAATAAAATGTATAGATGTAGAGTGGTTTTCTTCATCATTCAATTTTAGCATCTCAATATATATATATATATTTTTATATGTCTATTAGAAAAAAATTTCAAACATGAAATTAAATATTTTTGGATCATGGATGAATCGTATACATATCATTAAACACTAATATTAATATGCTAAAATAGTTATACAAAACTATGTAAATTTCCATATTTTAGTATCACGTTATTTTAATTACTCATGTACCCCTATGAGATGAAACATAAACATATTAAAATCATTTTCTATGAAGCATAGGTATATTAATTTTTTATCAATATATATATATATATATTATTTCACATATCCTAGTCTTATTAACCAATCTGATTGTTATTTAAAAATTACAATGACAACATTTTTATAAGATCCTGGAATTTAATAGAGTCATCTTGGAAACTTTATTATATACCTTTTGTGGAATTTAGGTGCCTTGGTTTTTCAGTTGTGTCTTGGGGTGTGTTTGGGTGAGTTTTTAAGAAAAAATAATGGATAATTTTATGTGAATTGTGTTCACAAGGTTTAAAAAACTGGGCACCTAAACCGTACCAACTGTGAAAACTTGGATAGAGTGGGCTACACAGACGGCGCACAGGTTTCCTAACCATGTGCCCCTACGCAAGAAACAATGAACAAGGGATTAATTATACGAAATTTTATTTGAAACCACCCAAACCCTAGACACTCTCTTATATCGACCATGGACCAGGATTGACAAATTATAGGTTATCCCAGCAGCTTCTAGAGGGATTCCATGGAGATTAGAAAACCATTCTTTTAGATCATAATCCCAGATTAATGATCAGGTCTCTTCTCAGTTAGTGGATTTCTTCTCGTTACTTCTCATGTTCATTCCTCTTTTTTCCTTGATCAGTTTATGGATGATCTCTACCATTTCCATGGATCTATACCTTTGAGATGAGATCTTGATCTGGGATTGTGGATATATATCTAGATATTCATGATCTTGATGCCTTTGGTCTTAATTTTGGGTTTTGGGATTTAGTTCCAAAGCTTAATCGATGAAATTTTGTTGTTTGGATTTTATAGATTTCTGTTTGGCGAATATCTGTCAATAAACGGATGTAGGTGGAATAAATAGAACTCCTTAGTCAGGGATTTGATATGTTTATGTGAGTTTATGTATTTTCTAGATTCCCATGATATTTTTTTTTCTTAAATTGGTGTAATTAGGAATGTGGAATTGAATTTTAATTTCCTTGGTGATTAAATGATAAATGAATCATCGACTAAACGGGGGGTTCCAAAATAGATATTTGATTTAGAGATGTGTTATGGGTTGAAAAATTTTAATTGAGACATTGATTTTTTTGTGGTAATATAAATAATAGGGGGAAATTAATTATGAATTTTTTTTGGTGATGAATTATAATTAATAGTGAGAATTAATTATGTTCCATGATGTGGACCAATGATAATTAATTTTAACAATTAATGATGAAAAATTTATATTTGATATGGATAATTAATTGTTAATAATTGATTATGGAATGATAATTGTGGTTATTGATTTACTAATTGATGACTTAGCTAATGGGTTATGTGATTACTTAATTGTTGAGTTAACTAATGGCCTTTGATATTTTTAACTGATCATTGGAGTTGTAGTGGAATGATATGACTAATTCGTCTAAATTATTGAATGATTAAATGGATGATATTTTTTGGTGATAAAAATGGTATTCAATAATTATTAGAATAAGGGACCTGGACATGGAATTCTTCACTAATAGTTATCCAATCTTGAGATTTTGGGATGCAAGGCATGATAACCAACACTGAATGAGATTTTTGGGTGTTAGGCATGACGACCTAGACTGAATGAAATTTGTGGTGCATGACATGTTTTTTAACACCAAATAACTGATAATATTGATTGCTTATTCTAATAGGAAACATTAATTGAAACAAGTCCAAATGTGATGAATGAATTTTAAATTACAATGTGATAACTATTTAATTATGCATTGTATTTATTGCTTCATAAAAAATCATACACAATCTTTTGATAGGACTTTTTTTATAAATTTTTGGTGGCAGCCTCCAAAGATTTAACCACACTCTATTTGGTCTGCATGATCTGAACCTGTGTATTCTTTTTTGATGCATGAAATGAAAAGGGAAAGGCCCCGGGATAGGTTGATGTTTGGGATTGAGGAATGGGTGAGGGAACCAGATGTGGTTCATGACCCTCTGTGTAGTCGTTGTCACATTACATTTTGTTTCATTATTGACACTTGAGAATTAAAATATCATAACCTTTTTTACCTTTCAATTGAGTGTTGTATTTTCTTGTTTAGACTATCATATGACATGGTATTTATCATGTCATTTATACCCTTCTCCACTTGGTTATTCTTATTTACATACATTTTTTGTTTTATTCTAATTAAAGTGGTTATAGTCTCCCCAATAGATAATTACCAAAACCTTACTGCTAGTTTTCACCCTCTAGAGTATGGGGAGGCACGGTTGAGGTCATGTGGAAAACTGGCTCGGGAACCATTTACCTCCACCTGGATCGAGACTTCACAAAGTGGTATCAAAGGAATTATCTTTTTATTTAATTTTATTTTGTCTTAATATTTTTGGTATGGTATACATGATACTAGATAGTGTCAAGGCTTGGTAATGAGATCGTGTATGGGAGTTTCAAACCCACGTATGTGGGGAAATCTGGGTACTTTGGGTGGGATTGTTGTGATTGATATTTGTTGTAAAAGTTGTATATTATTTCACCTTGGTTGACACACTTGTGGTGTGATGTGATATTAGTTTTGAAAATTGAGGAATTTTGATTCTTGGACTAATGAGGCATGATAATTTATCCTTCATTCCTTGTAATAGGAACTCAGGGTTTTTGTGACATGGATCATTCTAGGCCCTTAAAGGAAAACAACTTATGGGTATGTTTTTGAACGTGAACTATTTTTCCTTATTGTGAGGTTGAAATAATGATGCGAAATGAGAATAAATAGGAGTCTAATGAGAATCGTTATTGGTTAAATTTGAATGATTAATTAATTAAGTGTAGAATTAATTAATTTGAGTTAATGTGATTAATTAATGGTTGAATTAATTAATGAGAATTTATCAACACTTGTTATCCTAGAACTAGAAGTATGATGGTTAGGGGTAGTGATAAGGAGTCGATGTTGACAGTGTGGTGAGAAAATGGGGATACCAGATGCTGAAACATAGTATGTTAGTTTTTCATATTAAATAAATGTTATAAGGGTGATATATGAGATCTTATACATGTGTTTGGATTTATAGATATATTCCTCCATGACACTTGTTGAGAGGGAGACTGAGGGGTATATACCTGAACGATCTTCCATTTAGGGAACTTAAGGAACCATTGGTGCAAGCTGAGGAGGGAGGGGAGAAGTTATGAGAGAACATTTCTAATTTATGAAAATTCATGGAGAGGTACCCTGGGAAGGTTCTTAAAATCATGTCTGAGTTGACAAGGGAGTTTCAGCTACAACACCATCCTACTTTTATTAGAGAGGGAGGACCTAATGGTTTTGCGGTCTAGATTGAATCCATAGAGATGATACCTGACAATTTGGAGAATTATGCTAAATGGAGTGTAAAATTGGGTGATTATATGCTACGGGGTTCAGTGAAGCACTGGTGGGACATTTAGATACTATCTGGAAAGATTGATGATATCTTCTGGATGGACTTTCTGAAGATGTTCGTGGAGAACTTCTATCCAGAGATGCAAAGACAAGAGATGACTTCATTGTTTTTGAATATAACCAAAGGAAGCATATCCTTAATAGATTATAATGAATGTTTCATAGATTTAATGTTCATTTCTACATCTTTGGTAGAATATGAGGTTAATTCGGAAAAACGATTTTAGGAAAAAAAACAGGTGTCAAATTAAGTCCATGCTGAATATCTTTTCGCTGAAGAAGTTCCCTAAAGGGGTAAATTAGGCTCTCCTTTTAGACAGTAACATGAATAATGATTTTATTACTGGACAACTAGATATCACTGGATGATCAAGGAGTGTTCCTTCCTAGAGGAGGAAGCTCTATTATGAAAACATTCGTCATGATAGTGGAAAGAAAGATGGGCATTCAGGAGGAACAGTTACACCGGATCTCAATCATGAGCTTTTCCACCAGTGAGGTTGGTAGGGACACTATCGTACACATTATCATCGACCACTAGTGTAGTTCCAGTCACATGTAATGATGGGGCACCTACAGATGTTCTATATGAAGCAGCGACAAACTGGTGTTGAGTTAGCAGCTTCTCTGAGTCAGATTGTGAGAAAATTGGTCTTCTCCACAATATAGGTCTGGCGTCACAATTTCTACTAGTAGAGGCAGTAGAGGTATTTGACGTGGTGATTTAGGGTATCATTATTCATACCAACAGAGATGATCTATTCTAGGGAGTCAGACGATGCCACATGGAAGATTTGTAGGACAAGTACAATTAGTGAAACCTACACTTGTGGAGAGTGAGGATGGTCCATTGATAATGAGAGGTAGTTTTCTAACTATATCAACCTTATCATGTTACTTTTATGATATTTTTTGATCTCATTCTTTTATATATTAAAATATTATTAATTGTTTGATCTTGGAGGTGGAGTCTATAAGTCAGGTGATGAATATGGATAAAGCATTGGGAACACGATACAAGGATATCTATTTATGAAAGGGAAGTTCACTAGAGTTTGGAGTGTATTATTTTCATTAGGGTATCTATGTTCATGTTATAATGTGTTTCAAATTGATTATGTGTATGGAATGGTTAGTCACATACCGAGCCCAAAAAGATTGTTACCGCAGTAGAGTGACCATTGTATATCGTAAGGGTGACAAGTATGTTCATAATGGAGAATGGGATATCCATGTTGGTTTAGCTGGTCCAATTACATAGAAAATGAGAGGTCTCAAAGCCCAAGTATATAGTCTATTATTGGATGATTAGATTGGTAGGAAATACATCCTTCTAGTAGTTGTATAACTATTTCATTATTTCATTCATGATGACTTCCATGGGTTTCCACCTGATAGAGATGTAGAATTCAATATTTAACACATGCTGGGGAATGAAATGATATATATTCCAACTTATATAATGGAAAAGATTGAGTGTAAAGTTCTCAAAATTCATTTTGGGGAGTTGGAGGATAATGGGTTTATCTGTCCAAGAATGTTTCCTTGGGGATCACATATCATGTTTAAAAAGAAGGACGATGAGTGTTTACAGTTGTTTATGAATTACAGAAAGTTGCAAAAATGACTATGAAGAGGGGTCATGGTCCTGGTACTCCATCTATTTCTCATGGTCGTGGATCATGTTAGTTTCATTCCTTACAGCTGATACCCATTGATCAGGCTGTGGGACCATCCATAGTATGAGGTCCTATTATAGTTTCCTATAATATTGTATCTTATATTCTAATATTGGTTCTTTAAATTATTTTTTATGTATATTTCTTGGATTGTATTAAACTAGAGATTCAAAATCATTATGGTGTAATTTCCCTTGATACACTGTTGGGAATACAGACGGAGGGCATACACCAGTGTATGGACTATCCCCTTGAGTAAGGCAGTTTCCCTTTCTTGTGGAATCTTTTTGTTATCGTGATGGCTGGCTTTAATGTCAATTTCATGATGGACTGGTTGGTCCACTATCACACAATTTTATATTGTTATCACTGAATGGTCACTTTTACATCACCAAAATTCCACATTTATACTTTCAATAGTGAGTGGGATTTCTAGGCTAGGATATTGGGACAAAAAAATCATGGGCTAGGTGGAATGACCATTAGATTAAAAAAACAATGGAGGATAAAGGTTTTCTTCAAATAGAATTCCCTCCATTAGTTGATCGTTTCTGGGACGTCTTTCCTGATGACTTCTCAGGATAGCCTTTTTAGAGAGAGGTTGATTTTCCAATAGATCTTGTTCCATGAGAAACTGAATTGTCTATTCCACTGTACTGGATGGAACCTAATGAGCTTCAAGAGTTCATGTTGATGATAGAGGACGTAGAGGAAAAATGATTTATATATCTTAGTTCATCATCTTGGGGTTCACCAATTCATTTGTCTATGAAGGTGGATGGAACTATCCATTTCTACATTGATGACAGAAGGATGAACTATAATACGGTTTAGAACTATTATCCACTTCATCAAAAATATAATCTTTATGACTATATCTGAGTAGAAAAGGTTTTCTCTAAGATCAACCTAATATCATGTTATCATTAGGTGAAAGTTAGACCCTCAGAAATACCTCATAAAGCTTTCCCTACCAGGTTTGGTCTGTACGAGTATCATGTTATTTATTATGGTCTTACGAACACACCTAACGTTTCGTGGATGTAATGAATAGGGTTTTCCATCTCTATATGGACTCTTTTGTAATGGTCTTTGTGGACGACATCTTGGTGTGTTCGCGCCCTCGTAACGACAACGCCAAATATCTAGGGACTATTCTGATTACACTGAGAGAGCATTAGATTTATGCCAAGCATGCTATATGCGACTTCTGGATCAACAAGGTATACTTCGTAGGTAATATTATTTCAGAATCATGAGTACCTATTGAACCATTAAAGTATAGTGTTGTAGTGTCCTAGTATCACCCTAATAACATGTTTCCTATTAAGAGTTTCTTTGGAATCACTAGATATTATAGGCATTTATTACAAGACCTATCATGTATTGCTTCACCTCTTACTGAACATACATAGAAGGGTGCTATGTTCCTCTGGTTAGAAGAAGTAAAAAAATCATTTCAGGAGATAAAAGGGAAGTCTATCATGAATCTTATTCTTATTCTTCTATAACCTAATAAAGGTTATATAGTCTTCTACGATGCATCAGACATTGGCCTAGGAGTATTGTTGATGCAGGATGAAAATGTTGTTGTGTATAGATCTCGGATGTTGAGGCGTCATAAGAGAAATTACCTAATTCATGACCTAAATCTTGTAGACATTGTGAATTCCATATGTTGCTGGAGACATTATCTCTTGGAGGATCACTTTGTAGTGTATACATACCACAATATCCTCAAGTATATTTTTTCACAGTGTGACTTGACCCTCCAAAAATGAAGATGGATCGAATATATACAATCCCTTGATTTTGAGCTTCCCTTTATTCCAAGAAATGGAAATGTGGTTGTCGATGCACTGCGTCAGAAAACTCAATCGCAGGTCAAACAAGAATCCAATGATGTATTGAATTTAATGTCTCTATTTGATGAAAATCATCTGGAGTTTCAGAACAGTCACGAGCAGTTTTACCTCTTATCCAAAATAGTTACCTCTTCTCTCCTTGATAAGGTTAAGATTATGTAGTTTTTATATCCAGGACGTTTGGTTCTCCATGACTGTATATCAGGAGATAACCCGCCTCTGGATTGGTATATTGATAGAGATGACATCTTTCATCTACATGATGGTATTTGGGTTCCTACAAATGTGAGAGATGAGTTGATGAATGAGTCCTGAACTTCTCAGTGGGTAGTTCATCAAGGTATCTCAACGAGGCATCATGATATGTGATGCATGTATTGGAGGCCAGGGATAAAATTTCATATTGCAGACTGCATCAATAGGTTTTCCACCTGTCAGTAGGTGAAGGAAGAACACCAGAGACCTCTAGGAATGTTACAACCACTTCTAGTACTGGAATGGAATTGGGAAGATTTTTCTATGCATTTATTTATTGGAATACCTAGGTCTCCAATCATTATCCATTCTATCTAGGAAGTCATTGACCGACTGAAAAAATCATCCCACTTAATTCATATTCAAGAGACATTCTCAGTTGATATGCTCGGAAGACTGTATGAATGTCATATCATATGACTACATGATTTTCCAAAAACTATATTTTCTGATAGGGATGATTTTTCACTTTATATTTCTAGTAGGGTTTTCAAAAGATATGGGAACTCAGATTATTCTAAGCACTTCTTTTCACCATCATACTGATGGATAGTCAAAATAGATAATAAAGGTTTTATAAGATATGCTCTGATCATGAAACCATGATTTCAGAGGTTCTTGGGAGAAACATATCCCTCTCGTCGAGTTTTTTTATAATAATAGTTTGTGGGTGATGATTCAGATGGATCCGTTGGAGTCATTATATGGTAACCAATTCCGTTCACCGTTGTGATGGCTAGAGGCAGGTAAGATAGCCCCCCTAGGTCCCCGGCTTGTTCAGGAGAGTTCAGAATAGGTCTAATAGATTAGGAAGCGTATGGCTACTACATAGTTTAGACAGAAATCATATGCTGATCATCATTGATGAAGTATTGTATTCGTGGTTGGGGATTGTGTTTCCCTTTTCATATTTCTTAGGATAGGGCATAGACGATTATGAAATCATGGAATGATGTAACCTCATTTCGTTGGCCTGTTTAAAATTATAAAGAGAGTCAGACCGGTAGTTTATCAGTTGGTACTACCTTAGAGGTATCGTGCCATGCATGAATTATTTCATGTCTCACATCTTCAATAGATATCATGTTGAATTTTATCATACATTTGATTCTGAGGTAGTTGAGTTTGAATATGATGATACCTTTAAGGAGTATCCAGTATGCATTGTTGAACTAAGCATGAAGGCTCTCTAAGGAAAGTATGTCCCATTTGTACAGGTGTTATGTTAGGATGGACGAATACAAGAAGAGACCTTGGAGAGGGATGTCGTCGTACATGCCCAATGGATAGAGATGTCCTCATAGAGTTTTTCCTTACCCTTAGAAGGATAACTCATGGGGGAGTTATTTTAAGGGGGGAAGACTGTAAGAACCCAGTTTTTCACTCTGGTATGGATCCTTAAAACTTTTGGTCTAAATCATTACTTTGGACCTACGGAAGATTCATAATGACTTAGTAAAGGTTATGAGGGTGTTTGCGGATTGTTCGGAGCTTGGAACCCATCTCTTTGAAGGTAATATACTTTTCACACGGCTTAGAGTAAAACGTGTGGAACTTATCCACGGTTTGGAAAAACATGCAGAAGGTGTTTTTTTCCGAAAGTGGAACCTCGCATAGTTAGCTCATAACCATGAAACCATATCATGTGAACACCCCATTTTACTAGGTGACCATGAATATATGGTTCATGGTTTGATCAAACCATGTGGAGGAAGTCTTTTTGGGATGAACCATCTCGCACAGCTTGCGCACGGTTTGACATACTGTGTAGACAGACCATGGGCAGGCTAAAAACATATGTAAATTGTCCAAAACGTCCTTAATGATATTTTATTCCAACCCATTGTCCCTAATCTGATTATATTCGGGACTAACCCAATTCTCGTTCATTGGGGATCTTTTTGAACTCCAATGTTAGAGATCAAGATATTTCCATCATCCGACATCCGATCGATCTTCTGTTCATCACGTTGGATGCACAATGGTACGTACTTGTGTTATCATTGTCCGTTATTCTTCTATTTCTATCTCGACCTATTTATCTCCATGTGACCATTTTAACCTTTTCAAAGATCTAATCCAATCTGAGGGAAATCAATTGTTTATTCCATAGGAGAAGGTTCATACAACACTAATTTGGGGGGTCTATAACTCATCACTAAAGTTTGTTGTTTTTTGGAATGATCGTTTGGGCCCCATAAATTTTTTTGGGAAATGTTTCATAAATATAAAATAAATGATTATAATTGTTAGAATCATATGGTTTTCTCTTTTCAAATATGTTATTAGTTGGTAGTGGTTACACCCCGAACTCAATCGACCCTATGTCAATGGTTATGCCATAATTTAGTTTTTAATGTTCTGACACATTTGAGCCACCATTAAAGTGTTTCATTTATTGACCATTATAATGGTCTGTCTTCTTATCATAATGGATTGTTATAACTAATAATTGTATATTTCCATGTACTATGTATTCTCACAACTTGACCCACCTACGATAAGTGATTCCAAATGGTTATTAAAAGTAAATAGTAAAATGTAAAATGGTAAGTATAATACGTATATAATTTTACATAATTTATAGAAATTTAATAATGGTTACATATAAGTAGAACTCCTTTCCATGTTAATTTAAAGTAGAGGAGTGATCCTTAATAATAAAATATTCCTTAATGGCAAACTACAACTTGATTAAATGGTTTCATAGCTACATGGCATATACACGGTAATAGAATACAAGGATAGGACTAATGAATAAATGGTTTCTACCCTAAATTACTTTTCCACAATAATTGAAGGAAATACATGAACCATATTGATACCTACATGATTACAATATCAAATAGGAATGGACTGACTCAAGCTCTCCTTTTATTATGAGAGGAGAATACATTGGGTATCATGAACCCCATTCCGATTCAAGGATACAGTTTTCTTAGGTTGATACCCATGTAGACTCTAGCTCTTGTCTTTTCCATGGATTCCCAGTATAATACCAAAGGGACTCATTCACTATTATAGGATACCTCCGATATACTCCTTGGATTCAACATTGACTAGTAGGTGCCATGGTGAAAGCACATAGAGCGTTGCCTTTGCATAACACCATATTACCTTGGTCGATAACATTGGACATGGTAAGTTATTTATTGTGGAATTTCATAGATTAAGATCCTTGGACGACATTATTACCCCTCATCTAGACTCAAATACTGCTGACATCGCTTCCCATGAATTTACATTACCCTGGGTTTTATACCGGAACACCCTCACTTGATATCATTATCTGGTTTCCTTGCTACATCATGGGAACTTCACTACATATATGATCATCATGATTTTGTCAGTGTTGGTCATGCCTCATGTTACTTATTAGAATAAAATGGAAATTGATTAATTAATTAACTGGTTACATGTTCAGAAAAAAATATGTGGGCTAAAGCAGGAACTTGGTTATTTAGTTATATTGTACTATTATCTTTATATTATATATGCATGCCTTCAAACTACTATATTCCATTACAAGGTCCAGATTTTATAGACACTGTTAGTGGTGACCCACTACGATTTATCTCACACCCTCTGAAAGAAACATTGTTACCCAAAGTAGATTACATGGATGATGGTATTGACATAGGGAAGCGTGTAGCTTCCAATAAATGATTGTGTGCTGGAAGGATGGAGCTTGATAGGAGATGAACAATTAGGATATCATGATTCCCGGGGTAAACTTTTCTTCTTTCACATTGTGGATCATGTTATGCCTATTTTCTTTTATCTATGCTTTTATATTCTCTAGTGACATGATATTACATGATGATTATTTTAGTTGATAGAGTTATTGTTATTTTTGTTTGTCTATTGCATCAGTTTGCATCCGCTATTTATTTATATTACATCCATTTGAAACTATTAAATGACATTCCTTTTGTTGTTATAAACTCTTATAATGTGGAAATATTATTCCCATGGACACACCCTAGGCCCTCGTTGCTTGTCGAAAACCTCTGGCATTTAGAAAGATGTGCTTCAGGCCTTGTGTCCCACCGAGCTTGGGGCACCTGTTAAGATGCATCCGGGGCTAGGTCATTACAAGAAGATTTCTAAAAAAAATTCTTAATGATTAATCACTACAAATATATTTATTATGAATTTGGAAGGCCATGAATATTCACTAATAAGAAATATATAACAATTTTCTTATTTTTTTTCTTTAATAGGGAAGGGAAATTATTTCACAATGTTTAAAAATTGAAATTTCCTGAATAAATGTGTAGACTTTAATAAAAGTGATATAAAAGATTACATTATGAATTGTAATTATATTGAACAAAAACTATTTTATCATAAGTTATTTTTAATGAATTCACTAGTGGTGAAATTAATAATGTTTTTAGTGGAGTTGAAATTGATATAATTTTATTTGTAAGATAGAATTAAATAATTTTATTTCAAATATATCAATTTCATAAATCAATATTATAATTTTGATTGTTTATAATCCATTTTATGTTAACTATGATTATATTCTTAAAAATGAATAATGATGGTTATATGAAGGTATTGATGATTTGATGTAATTTTTTAGTGATGATAAAATTTATAAAGACAAAAATATAAATAAAAAGTTATATAAGGTGAATGAATAATAATTATTGTAAATAAAAAATATATTGTCTTAGAAGGATTTGGATAAATTCATATAAAATTCTTATCATTCCATTCTAAAAGATAGATAATTTTATATGAATGATGATTCCAAAATAGAAATAAAGATACACATTACCTGGTTAAAATCAAAATGAAAATTATATTAAAAATTCTAAATTGAATTCACCCATGAGGAGGATTATGTTTTCGTTAAATCAAAGAGATTTGTAGAAATAAAAATTTTAAATGAATGTATAAATGATTGAAATACTAAAATATCATGTTATTTTAAATAGAAAAGAAGGAATCCATGGTAAAAAAATTTCTTTGGATTCTACTATAATTTGGGTTTACAAAATATATTAATTACTGAATCGTCAAGGAAGGAAGGATGATATGTGTCAAATTGTTGAAAATATGACTTTTATAGGGGTAAATATTATTTAATTGAAAAATATTTTACTTTTGGATTCTTCGTTAATATAGATGGAACATATTAGTTTAATTATATATTTAATATTGATTACATAATTTTTGGGAGATATAATTTTTGGAGGATTCATCTCATTGTAAATTGTAATGTTTAAGAGAATCTACAATTTATTGGAAAATTACTGAGATTTTTTTTTATTTTAGATAATTTTTTGGAATTTCGTACCAGTACTTTTAATATTTTTCCCTATTTAATACCATTATACCAACAATGTTGGGAATGAAATATAATTGTTAGATCACTCAGTATAAGATGGATAAAGGTAAAGGGAAACATTTTTTTGTGTTACAAGAACTTAATGAATTGAAATGAGAATGAACATTAATTATTGATTGTGATTGTTAGAAACAATGGATTAGTGAGTTAATGGTCTTAAATGATGATGAGAATCTTATGAAATAATTATATGACTTTTTAAATGATTTGTTACATAAAAATAAAGGGGATGGTTCAATAGTAATTTGTAAAGATAAGTAAAATTCGAAGGTCAATTTATATGTTAAATGGATGAACAAAAATTATATTTATGTTTCATATTAATGTGACTCCCTAGAGAATAATGACCACTTGGGGTGATCAACCTTCATATTTTCAAAATTATTCTTCTCAAAATCAAAATATTGGACATGTTATGTACTCGATCTAGTAAGTATCATTTCAAGACCTCACCGTGTAATCTATATAATATAAAATAAGGAAACACATAAAATTTACCAAGATAATCCTTAAATACCTTATACATTCCTTATGGGATATAAATCCCAGAAGATATTAAACAAAATTATATGTATGAAGTTAAATATACATTGAATAAACACACCAAATACGACCATTGAGTAGCTTGTTATAGAACCTAATAACAAATATCCTCATTAAAAAATTGGTTATATAACCCAGTTTAAAACTCCACCTCAATGTATTGTTCGTCACCCAAATAAAAATATACATTAATATTATTCAAAAATACATATTCCTAATTGTACTTCATTTATAATTCTCCACATCTAGGTGATGATATTACATCATGGTCTTATAAGATAATTATTTAATTATCATAAATTTTCCTGAATGATTAGCTATCAATATTCTCAATCAGTATTAATGGTCTTTAGTTTTACTCCATTTTTTTGATATAGTTCCTTCTCAACATTAACTATAACTATGGTTTTTTGGGTCTCCTTATATGAATATCCTCCAATAGTTTGACTCCATATTCTATTGATATAGTAGAGTATTTGGTTCTCAGTAACACATTTCTATATAATTATTTATATTTATCTCCAAGAATATATTTTATTAATATAAATAATATGTTGAACAGTAGTTTAAAAATGGAATTTTGGAAACCCCAGTACTATTTATTAGTATTAATGAATTCCTCTTGTTTAAATATGTCAATATATTAATAATTTTATTTATCCTTAAAACACATTTGAATCTTGGTCAAATAGTGTTTTTAATTTCTCTTATGAATTAATTTATATTCCCTATGTTTATAATATATAAAATCTACAAAATTTAGGGCATTAAAAATATTAATTTACATTGACCATTGATCATCACCATGTGGAAATCATATATTTTGGATACAAGATCTCATTTGATGATAATGATTATATTACAACATTGATAGATTATGAAAATATTCACCCATAATTAACAACATCATGAAACTAATTATTTGGAATTAAATAACAATAACATCATTCAAGTCACTTTAGTCCCCTCTATGACTTATTTTATCAATAAATTTCCCAACTATGATAACAAGAAACACCTTGGTCAAAAAAACACAGTTTCATAAATCCTCACATTTTTTCAAACAAAAAATAATTTTTCTTCGTTATGGGGATTAAGATAAACTAAAACAGTTTTCTACATGTAAAAAGATTGCATGAATTTTCATTGGTTTTTATCTCGCTAATAAAATGTAGTGATGTAGAGTGGTTATCTTCATCTTTCAATTTTATCATCTCAATATATTTATATAATGATTTTTTATATATCTATTATAAAACACATGGAAACATGAAATTAAATATTTTTTGATCATGGAGGAAACATATATATATCATTAAACAATAATATTAATATGATAAAATAGTTATACAAAACAATGTAAATTTCCAAATTTTAGTATCACGTTAGTGTAATCACTCATGTACCCCTCTGAGATGACACATAAATATATTAAAAACATTTTCTATGAAGCATAGACATATTAAATTTTTATCAATATATATATATTTATATATATATTATTTCACATATCCTAGTCTTATTAACCAATCTGATTGTTATTTAAAAATTACAATGACAATATTTTTGTAAGATATAGGCATTTTATAGAGTCATATTGGAATCATTATTATATACCATTTGAGGTATTTAGGTACCATTGTTTTTCAGTTGTAGATTAGGGTGTGTCTGGGTGAGTTTTTAAGAAAAACTAATGTACAGTGGTATGTGAATGGTGTTCACAAAGATTGAAAAACTGGGCACCTAAACCATACCAACCGTGAATACTTGGATAGAGAGGGTTACACAGATGGCGCACAGTTTTCATAAACATGTTCCCCTACCCAAGAAACCATGCACAAATGATTAATTATTCAAAATTTTATTTGAAACCACCAAAACCCTATACACTCTCCTATTTAGACCTTTTCTTAGGCTTGAAAAATTATATATGATCCCATATCCTTCTAGAGGGATTCCAAGGAGATTCGAAAACCATTCTTTTAGATCAAAATCACAGATTAATGATCAGCTTTCTTCCCAGTAAGTGGATTTCATCCCATTACATATCATGTTCATTCATTTTTTTTTCTTGATCATTTTATGGATGATCTCCACAATTTCCATGTATCTAAACCTATGCGATGAGATCATGATCTAGGATTGTGGATATATATCAATATTTTCACGATCATGATGCCTTTGGTCTTAATTTTGGGTTTTGGGATTTAGATAAAACGCTCGTTCGATGACATTTTGTTGCTCGGATTCTGTAGATTTCTGTTGGGCTAACATCCATCAATAAACTGACGTAGGTGGTATAAATAGAACTCCTTAGTCGGGGATTTGATATTTTTATGTGAGTTTATGTATTTTCTAGCTTCCCATGATAATTTATTTCTTAAATTAGTGTAATTAGGAATGTGGAATTGACTTGTAATTTCTATGGTGATTAAATGATATATGAATCATAGACCAAAGAGGGGGTTCCAAAATAGATATTTGTTTTTGATATTGGTTATGGGTTGAGGAATTTTAATTGACACATTGAATTGGTTGTGGTAATATAAATAAGAGGGATAAATTAATTATGAAATTATTTTTGGTGACGTATGATAATTAACAATCATAATTAATTATGTTCCATAATGTTGATCAATGATAATTAAATTTAAGAATTAATTATGAAAATTTGATATTTTATAAGGATAATTAATTGTAAATAATTGACTATGGAAAGATAATTGTGGTTATTGATTAATTAATTTATGAATTAGTTAATGGGTTAATAGATTACAAAATTGTTGAGTTAACTAGTGGCCTTTGATATTTTTAACTGATCATTGGATTTGTAATGGAATGATATGACAAATTCGTCTAAATTAATGACTGATTAAATGGATGATATTTTTTTGTTGATAATCATGGCATTCAAGACTTATTAGAATATGGGACTTTGATATGACATTCTTCTCCAATAGTTATCCAAGCTTGAGATTTTGGGATGCAAGGAATGATGACCAACACTGAATGAGATTTTTTGGTGTTAGGCATGAAGACCTAGACTGAATGAAATTTGGGGTGCATGACATGTTTTTGAACACCAAATAACTGATAATATTGACTGGTTATTCAGATGGGAATCATGAATTGTAACTGCTCCAAATGTGACGATTGAAGATTAAATTACAATGTGATAACTATTTAATTATGCATTGTATTTATTTCTTCATAAAATATCATACACAATCTTTTGAATTGAAATTTTATAGAAATTGTTGGTGGTGGCCTACTAAGATGTAACCACACTATATATGGTCTACATGACCTAAAACTAAGTAGACTTATTTGTTGCAGGACATGAAAAGTGGAAGGCCCTGGGATAGGTTGATGTTTGGGAATGAGGAATGGGTGAGGGAACCAGATGTGGTTCATGACCCTCTTAGTAGTCGTTGTCACATTACATTTTGTTTCATTATAGACACATGAGAATTGCAATATCATAACATTTTTTACCTTTCAGTTGAGTATATTATTTTCTTGTTTTGACTATCATATGACATCGTATTTATCATGTCATTTATACCCTTATGCACTTGGTTATTCTTGTTTACTTTCCTTTTTGTTTTATTCTGATTAAAGTTGGTATAGTCTCCCCAAGACATACTTACCAAAACCACACTGCTAGTCTACATCCTCTAGAGTATGGGGAGGCATGCTTGAGGTCATGTGGCAAACTTGCTCGGGCACCATTTAGTTCCATCCTGATCGATACTTCACAAAGTGGTATCAAAGTCGTTTTATTTTTATTTATTCTTATTTCGTCTTAATATTTTTGGTAAGGTAGACATGATACTATATATTGTAATGGCCTGGTAATGAGCTCGTGCATTTGAGTTTCAAACCCATGTATGGGGGAATATCTGGGTACCTTGGGTGGGATTGTTGTGATTGCTGATTTTTGTAAAAGTTGTATATTATTTCACCATGGTTGACACACTTGTGGTGTGATGTGATATTAGATTTTAAAACTGAGGAATTTTGATTCATGGACTAATGAGGCATGATAATTTATCCTTCAATCCTTGTTCTAGGAACTCAGGGTTGTTGTGACATTCATCATTCTAGGAACTCACAGGAAAATGTCTTATGGGTATGTTTTTGAATGTGAAATATTTTTCCTTTTCCTGAGGTTGAAATAATGATGCGAAATGAAAATAAATGGGTGTCTAATGAGAATCATGATTGGTTAAATGTGATTTCTTAATTAATTAATTGTATAATTAATTAATTTGAGATAATGTGATTAATTAATGGTTGAATTAAATAATTAGAATTTTTATACACAAGTTATCCTAGACCTAGGAGTATGATGGTTAAGGGTAGTGATAAGGATTCGGTGTTGACAGTGTGGTGAGAAAATGGGAAGACCGGATGCTGAAACTTAGTGTGTTAGTTAATCATATTAAATAAATGTTATAAGGTTTCAATATGAGACCTTATACATGTGTTTGGATTTATAGATATATTACTCCATGATCATTGTTGAGAGGGAGACCTAGGGGTATGTCCCTCAATGATCTTCCATTGAGGGAACATGATGAACTATTGGTGCAAGCTGAGGAGGTAGGGGAGATGTTCTGAGAGAACATTTCACATTTTGGAAAATTCATGTAGAGAGCCCCTGGGCGGGTTCATAAAATCATGTCTGAGTTGACAAGGGAGTCTCAGATGTAGCACTGTCCTACTTTTATTAGAGAGGGTGGACCTAAAGGATTTGAGGTCTAAATTGAATCCACAGAGATGATACCTGACCATTTGGAGACATCAGGTAAGAGGAGGGTCAAATTAGGTGATTATATGCTACAGGTGTCAGTAAAGCACTGGTGGGACATTAATATATGATCTAGAAATATTGATGATATGTTTTGGAAGGACTTTCGGTAGATGTTTATAGATAACTTCTATCCAGAGATGCAACGACAAGAGAATATATCATAGATTATGCATATAACCAAAGGATGAATCTCTTTAATGGATTATAATGAATGTTTCATATATTTAAAGTGTTTTTCTACATCTTTAGTAGCATATGAGGCTATTTCGGAAAAACAATTTCAGGACAAAAACATGTTTCAAATTAAATCCAAGGTAAATATCCTTTGGCTGAAGAAGTTCCCAAGAGGGGTTAATTAGGCTCTCTTTTTAGAGGGTATCATGAATCATGCTTTTTTTACTGGACAACTATCAATCACTGGACGATCTTGGAGTGTGCCTTCCTAGAGTATGAAGAGCTGTTATGAGAACCTTTATCATGATAGTGGAAAGCAAGATGGGCAGTCAGGAGGAATAGTTGCACCAGATCACAATCATGATCTTTTCCACCTGTGAGATTGGTAGGGACACTATCGTACACATTGTCTTCGAACACTAGTGTAGTTACAATCACATTGAATGATGGGGCACCTATAGATGTTCTATATGAAGAAGTGACAAACATGTGTTGAGGTAGCAGCTTCTCTGAGTCAGAGTGTGAGAAAATTGGTCGTTTACACCATTTAGGTCTGGTTCCCATATTCCTACTAGTAGATGCACTAGAGGTATTTGACGTGGTGATTTAGGGTATCAGTACCCATAAAAACTGAGAAGCTCTACTCTGGGGAGTCATACAACGCCACATGGAATATTGGTAGGACATGTACAATCAGCAGAACCTAGACTTTTGGAGAGTGAGGATGGTCCATTTATAATGAGAGGTAATTTTATAACTGGATATACCTTATCGTGTTACTTTTATGATATTGTTTGATCTCATTATTTTATATATGAAAATCTTATTAATGGTTTGATCTTGGAGTTGGAGTCTGTATGTTAGGTGATGAATATCGATACAACATTGGGAACACGATCTAGGGATATCTTTTTATGCATGGGATGTTCAATAGAGTTTGGAGTGTATTACATTAATTAGGGTATCTATGTTCATAATATAATGAGCTTAGAATTGATTATGGTTATGGAATGGATAGACACCTACCGAGCCCAAACAGATTGTTACGATGTAGAGTGACCATTGTATCTCGTAAGGGTGATCAGTATGTTCATCATGGAGAATGGGATATCCATGCAGGTCGATCTTGTCCAATTACATATAAAATTTGAGGTCTTATTGCCCAAGTATATAGACTGTTATTGGATGATTAGAGTGGTAGGAAAGACATCTGTCTAGTAGTTGTATAACTATTTCATTATTTTATTCTTGATGACTTCCCTGGGATTCCACCTGATAGAGATGTAGAACTCAATATTTAGCACATCCCGGGGGATGAGATGGTATACATTCCAACTTATATAATGGAAATTAATGTGTGTCAAGATCTCACAATGAAATCGGGGGAGTTGGAGGATAAATGGTTTATCTGTCCAAGTATGTCGCCTTGGGGATCACATATCTTGTTTGAAATGAAGGACGATGAGTGTTTACAGTTGTCTATGAATTACAGAAAGTTGAAAAAATGACTGTGAAGAACCGACATCAAATTACACATATTGATGATCTATTTGAACAGCTTAAGGGGGATTGTGTGCTATTAATGATCGATATGAGATCAGGGTATCTCATGTGAGTTTTCAGACTTTTCATATACCATGAAATTCTTTTAAAAGTTCTTATGGACATTATGAGTTTGTTGTAATGCCGATGAGGTTAAAAAATTCTCCTGCAGTATATATGACCTTAGTGGGAATGATCCTTCATCAGTATCTAGATCATGTTGTGGTGGTGTTAGTGGAAGAAATAATGGTGTACTCAAAGGCTCATGAATAATATGCTGAAAATCTTGACAAAATCTTGGGTACACTGATAAAACATCGACAATACCCCAATATTTCTAAATGCCAGTTTGGGATTGATAGGGTACACTTTTTTGGAAAGATCATATCAGGAGATGGTGTGGTAGTGGACCCAAAAATTTATAGGAAGTGGTTTCTTGAGAGAATCCTAGGAATATTTATTATATCCGAATCTTTTTGGAATTTACTGGATACTATAGGAGGCTCATCTAGGAATTTTCCCGATTGGCAGCACCACTTTTAGTTTTGAAAAAGGAAGGGATAATGTTTGATTGGACATAAGCATGTGATGATTCTTTTTTGGATTTGAATAAATAATCGACATCAACACCAATTTGAATATTACATGATTTGGGTGAGGAGTACACGATGTATTGTGACTCTTCTAGGATTGAACTCAAAGATGTGTGGATGTAAGGGGATCAAGTCATTTTTTACGGGTGTCAGCATGTGAGGCCACATGAATAGAATTTACATATGCATATCCTCAAGTTGGATGATGTGTTTTATGCTATGTGTTGGTGAAAATATATTTTGTGTGAATAAGTTCATAGTTTTTACAGAAAACAAAAGAATAATGTATATCGTTTCATAGCATGACTTGAATCTTTGGCAGTGATGATGGGTAGAGTATATTCTATTCTTTGATATTAAACTGGAATATAAACACAATAATGGGAATATCATGGTGGATTACATTGAGCACGAAAATGATTAAATATTTGGTATATGAGTTGAATGTATTGTTGAAGATGAATAATTTTATGGAGGAAATGCATTTGGTGGTTCAATAGAGTTTGGAGAGGATGACTCGCGTTTTTTTAGCAGTGGAGTATACACTCTTAAGAAGGATCATGGAATTGCATTATGATGATCCAGAGTGTTTATACTTAAGGGAAATCATTGAAGGTGTATAACCACCTTCATAAAGGATAATAGTAGTGGATGAGATCATCAATATGAAAAATCGTGTTGTTATGACTACGAGAATATGAGAAGAACTGATGCGAGAATTTCATGCCTCAATGTGTGTGGAACATACTACGGTGAAAAACATTTACCATGAAATAATCTAATAGTTATTTGGGCCACACATTATAAAATAGATATTAGGGTTCTTAACAAGATGTTTCACCTATCAGTAGGTGATGGAATATCCTCAACGACCTAGAGGCCTATTGCAGCCGTTTTCTATTTTGGATTGAAATTTGGATTATGTGACTAAGGATTAAATGGTAGGTATTCTAAATATTTTTCGGAATAATGATGGTATTTGGGTCACTGTGGATCAACAAATTAAGGTATAAAATTTCATTCCTATCAGGGAAACCATTATAGTGGAACGGTTGGGAGAACTGTATGTACATGAGATAATTCGTTTTCATGGGTTGGCCCAAAATGTCGTTTTTGAAAGCGATTCACTCATTACATCACTCTTTTGTCAGGGATTACATAAGGTTATTGGTATAAATGTATTGTTATTTATGGACATCTACCCATATAAAAATTGGAAGTCAGAGCGTACGATGTAGGTGTTAGAGGATATGCTATGGGCACGTGTGCTTGACTTCGATGGTTCATGGGAGGAGCGCTCAAATTTAGTATAGTTCTAATATAAAAAAATTTATCAGGAATATATATATATGGAACCATATAAATAAATTTATGGTAGACCTTTTATAACATATATATTCAAGTTATAGGTGGGTAAGTCAGAGTTATTGGGACGAAGTCTCGTTCCGGAGACGTCGTAGTTGGTGTAGTTGATTCAGAAACGTATAGCTACGACTCAGAGTAGGAAAAAGTCATGTTCTGATATATATAGATTACCCCTAGAATTTGAAAATGGTGATTAGGTTTTCCTTTGGGTTTCACCTAGGTTGGGTCACCACAAGATACAGAGGCATGGCATGTTAGAGCCCATGATTGTAGGACAGTTTGAGTTATTGGATAGAATTGGTCCAATGGCATACTAATTAGCCCTTCCCACGAAATTCAGAACTATGCATGATATTTCCATGTGTCACAAGTACAATGGTATCTCCCCAACCCATCTCATTTGATGTACGTGTAAGAGGTTGTCCTCGAGATACATGCGCTCTTTAAGGAGAATCTGATACATGTGCTAGATTGGATTGTGAATGTGTTTCTAGGGAACACCATGTCGTTAGCTTGTGTGTCATGGAAACATGGATGTGTTCAAGAGGAAACATAGGAACAGGAAGTAGACCATAGGGCTCAAGGGCCAATTATTTTTGACATAGAATCGTACTGAATTTCAAGAGTGCAATTCGAGGATGGGTTATTATAAAGTGTGGAGATTGTATGACCTTAGCCTTTTATGGAGTCATCTCAGGATCATTTTTATGTACCTTTGGAGGATTTTAGGTAAATGTTTTCTATATTTCTGGCTGGGGTTGATTTTGGGTGAGTTTTTAAGAAACAATAATGGAATGTGGGGAATGCACAGTTTTCACAAGGTTTGAAAAACCGTGCACCTAAACCGCGACAACAATGCATGCCTGGATAGGGAGGCCCACATCGTTGGCACATAATTTTCCCAAACTGTGTTCCCCAACCCATGTAATTGTGGGCATGGTTTTAATTATCAAGAATTTTATTTTATGACCACTCGAACCCTCTAAAATTCCTTATTTCGACCATGTATTAGAATTGACAAATTCATAGTGATCCAAGAGCCTTCCAGAGAGATTAAAATGTTATTTTAGAAATGTTATTTGAGGTCGAATGCCTCTATTAATGATTGAATCTGTTACATGTATGTGTATTTCATCTCATTGCTTCTCCATTTATTTCCTCTATATTTCATTGATCTTTTCATGGATCAAATCTACCATTTCCATTGATCCAAACCTATTAGTTGCGATCTATATAGAGAATTGTGGATCTAGATCTTGATTTTCAAGACCACGGTGCCTTTGGACATAGTTTTGGGTTTAGGGATTTAGACTCTGAGTATGAGCGAGGACATTGTTCTAATCATATTTTAGGGATTTCTATTGGACTGACATCCATCAATAACATGTGGTAAGTTGTCTAAATTGAACTCCCATATTCATGAATTTGATATTCAAATGTCATTTTATAGATTTTCTAGCCCTCTACGACAATTTATTTTCAAAATTGGGGAAATTAGGACTATAGAATTGACATTTGATTGACTTTGTGATTAATTGATAATTGATTAACAGAAAAAAAGAAGGGTGGGTTCTAAATAGATTTTTATTTTGGAGATTTGTCGTGGATTGATATATTAAATTGGTTTTGTTAAGATAAATAATTGGGGGAAATTAATAATGAAATGGTTTTTGTCTTTGTAATATAATTAGTTGTAAGAATTAATTATGTTCCCTGATGTTGATCAAATATAATTAATTATGAGAATTAATAATGAAATGATGAGATTTGATATGGATAATTAATTGTGAATAATTAATTATAGAATGGCAATTGTTTTGATTGGGTAATTAATTGTTGAATTAATTAATGGGTTATGTGATTAGTTAATTTTTGGGTTAACGAATGATCATTTAAATGTTTAATTAATTGGTGAATTTGTAATGGAATGATGTGGCGAATTCTTGTGAATTAAAGAATGATTAAATGGATGAGATTTTTGTGTTTCAAAACATGGAAATAAGACTGATTAGAAGTTGGTACATGAACATGGAGTTTCCCCCCAATAGTTATCCAAGAATGATTATTTTGTATTCTAGGTATGACGACCTGCTCTGAATGTGAATTTGGGGTATTTGACATGAAGTTAGACACAAAATGAAAGATAATATTGAATGATGATTCAAATGGGAAATATGAATTGAAACTAGTACTAATGTGATGATTAATGATTAAATAACAGTGTCATAGCTATTTAATTAAGAATTTTATTTTTTGGTTCATAAATTTGAACACACTATATTTTTATTGGAATTATTTTAGACACTATTGGTGGTGGCATACTGATTTATACTCACACCCTATTGGGGACACCTGATTGGCACCCGAGTAGACATTGTTGTTACCAGACATGATTAGGGAAAGGCCTGGGGATATGATTCTGTATTGGATTGAAGAATGGGAGAGGGAACAAGACATGGTTCTGGACCCTCTTTGGAGTCCTTGTGGCATTCCATTTAGTTCCATTATAGAAACATGAAAAATTTATTTTCGTATCATGTTTTACGATTTAGTATAGTATTGTATTTTAATGGATTAACTATCATATGACATGGTATTGTTCTATTAATTTATATGTATCCACACTTTTTATTGTTTTTTTCTTTTTTGGGGGGTTTTATTCTGATAAAATAGGGTATAGTCACCACAAGACTAGCATACCAGACCCTTGTTGCTAGTCGGCAAGCTCTGGCGTATGAGGAGGCATGCTTGATGGAATGTGGACAACCAGCTAGGGTCACCGTTTAGTAGATCCCAGGCCGGGACGTTATAGTTTCAATAGTAAATAACATCATACATTGATTAAATTAATTTCTATTTTATAATAACTAAATTTAAAATCATTAATTAATTAAAAATCATGACATCCAATTCCAATTCATTAATACAAAAAATATAATCCAAACATCATCACATTGCATTACCAAACACATAATAATAGATAAATTCTAATGTCTATATTACTCATTGACAACAAAAGTAATTGTAAAATGTGACATAAAATACACTAATTTAATTTTTTTAAATAAAATTTAATTTTTATTTTCAATATGTTAGCTTTAATGGATTATCTATTCTCTATAATATTTATAATAAATTAAAATGACTTATGATTCCTTCCCAACTCATGATTTTCATTTCTAAACTCCCAACCCATCATTATATTCGGTATTATTATATCTATATGAAATAACATTCATCAATTTGATAGAATGATGATTTAACATGGATCTTAATGAAAGGATTATACATTGAATATAATCTATTGATACATGGGAAGATACAGTATAAGACAAATGATATATATATAACCATGATCATAAATATTTTCTATAAAATTACTTCCATGTGATACCATGATCAAAACAACATTTTTTATTCTTCTTAAAAATTGATTTAAAATGAGATATTAACAACTTATAGATAACTAGACAATCAATTTAAATAGTTCATATGGATTAAAAAACACCCATTGTATCTAAAATGATAATAAAAAGCACTCTAGATTTATATTTGTGTTTAATAGAATCATAAAAAGGGTTGTAAATGTGATTTAAATTCCATGTTAATCCAATTTTTCACGATATCCATAAATTATAGACTCACTACTAGTTGAAATACTAATGATTCTTTTCATATATGATATCACACAAGATATTCCATCCCCTTTATATCATCAAGATAGTTAATGAACTCTATTTATGACTATCTTATTTATATTCAATGTGTATAACCCTGAAAAATCTAGATGAATTTCGAATATGCTAGATTAATAATTGTAATAAAACTATATTTCGGACCATATTAATCAAAACAATATTCATTAGATTACTCCACACATAGTACCAAATTAATCCAAGACATGAATAAATGAAACAGTGGTATATTAATATAAAATGATAATATAATCATTATTAATTAAAAAGGCATTAATTAATAAAATTTATTTCATATTATTATTTTTCATTGACTAATTATTTAATGTAAAAGATATTTAATGAAGAACCATTTTATTGAAGGTTAATTATATTTTACATTAATAAATTCATTTTTTCTATGTTATAAATTTAATTAGGTTTATACACCTCTATATTAATATTTATTAATTTATAAATCTCTATGATAGAAGATTAAAATCACTTGTGGTTAAAAATTTTAATTTTTCTTATTAAACATAAATATTTAATTATATATATTTTTTAAAATTGAATATATCTTTTCTCAATGTTAAAATTTATATTTGATAGAAATATAATAATTTTTAATTTAAATTTTGAATTATTAGTTTTGGATGACTTTGTAGATTAAAAAAACATTTTTATGTGAATAGTGTAATATAATGAATTTAAAAACCACATGGTTTTTATAGAATTATTAGTTTATAATAATTATTTGAAAAATTATTAATTCCTTATGAAAAATATGAATTTTATTTTCAAAATTTTGAATTTTTGAATTTTTATTCTAGGTTACAACCCTATATTAAATGATTATGAAGTTAAATTATATTTATTTCAAAAAAATCATCGAATTATATATTTATTATATTTGAATTAAAATAAAAAAATATTATAAATTAAATATAATTAATTTAAGTTAAAATTCGGAATTAATTTAATGAGAATAAATAATAAAGACAATTTTAACTTGATGTATAATTGATTAGTTTGGAAAAACATGTTACCATGGTAAAATATCATTAATCATTCCAAATTAATTTACATATTTCCTAGTTTTATAATATATTACCATCCAAATTCATACAAATTATAAAAAAAATTCTTATTTGTAAAGTGTGTTTTCAGAAAACTCCAAAATAAGTTTTATAAATATTACTCATTTTCTAATGACATATCGTATGATTGATCAATGATATTATCTAAATAATATCCCCAAATTTATTTTCCATTGTGGGTTATGTAATTATATTGTATTATTTAGGAAGGATACATCACTATAGTTGTTTTTTAGGAATCACATTCCGTGCATATTAATAATATAATAAATATATTTTTTTGAATATAATATTTTTTATTAAATTGATTGGAGTTTTTTCACCTAGAATCCATACATATATTTTTTGTGAAAATTATTGACTTTACTATAGGACCTATATATATATATTTTTAATACGGTATTCTTTGTTATCTCGATTGAATAATATTTACCTAGAATGTTTCCTAATATCATCATATACCTAATTTTTCCATGGTCACGAAATGTTATTATGATTTATTGAAGGTTGAATGTTTTCATATGATTATCCTATTATAAATGGATATGTATCCCAATTTCATTCTACTGGGTTTTTTTAATATGACATTATGTGACATTAATATGTACTGACAATTAATAGAGGTGTCCAATATTTCCCTATAATACAGTGGTTTAATTCATAAATATTGTGAGGTATTTATATGTGAGAATATATTATTTATTCATAATCGTGGGTGAAAATATGTGACTCATGTAGATGATGGATACAATGGAATAATTATGCTATCTCACAAGAATGAGTGATCATGTGTAATTCAGGGAGATGATTTTTCTCTATGATTGTGGTTGTTGAATTGTTATTATGTATTCAATTTTTCATTTATATGTGTTAATTTTATCATTTTTATCTATTATTAAATGATTTATGATCCATTCAGTGTTGTGTATCACATCATTATATATCTGGATTATACTCATATAGTCATCCTATAATCACATGTGAAATTTTATTGTTATCACTTATGTTTACCCTTTCGGAGAATTTAAACTCATCCATTTCTTATGATACCATTTCCCCTAGTTATAGAGGAAATTAACACATGTGACATGTCTATATAAGTATCTTGAAAAGAAAATTTGTGGGATTTGTTGAAAAAATTCAATTGATTAATCAGTTTCTTATAATTTTAGAAAATATAAATTGGATGAAATGTACATTGTTTGTCTTAGTGAATTTGTTATCTTAATTAACTAAATATATAATCCCAAAATTACATAGTAATGTATATAAAGAAGTAAAATTTTTAAATTTCATGTTAGAGGGATATATGAATTGGGTGTCATAGTTTCTATTCAAATAAGATTTAGATTTCTTTAGGTATTAAAATGTTATGCATTTTGTACAATTTGAGATATATATAGTTCATCAATAAATGATAAGATATTTTTTAACATAATTTCAATGATATTGATGCTACATAAGGTTAGTTGATATAACATTTTATATTTATGGAATTAGAATAAGATAACATTGGAATCTCAGAGGGATTATAATACATGTACATTCACATTTTAAAATTGATGTTATTCTTTGAGAATATATTATTCTGGGATGTTATCACTATCTTAATACTCCATGTTAATTAATGATCTGAAACATGTTTACATAGTTTAACAATGAAAATATTTATGTTTGGTATTGGCATAATTATAACCTGGTTTATGATAAAGAGGACTAAATTAATTTCAATTTTGACATTTTGGTAAAAATATAAAGGTTACATGATATTATAATTTACTAACCATTGATAATAATTTAGTTATAAAGATAACAAATCTGGATAGAGAATGTAATAAGAAAATGACTGTTGAAAACATGTATTTACCAAATAGTTTCATTTATTTAACTGAATGTATGATATGTTAAATATAAAGGCCTCATGGGGGAGACAACATCATATTAATGATTTCACATTCATATATTTATAATTTTAAAATATTATTTATTTAATTTTTTAAAAAATTATCATGAAAATATTGCTGTTAATGGAATCTATCTAGAATCCACTATAATTTATAACTGAATAAAGATGCAAAAAGGGTTGAGGAACTTATTATATAAAAGTTATGATGGGAAAGGACAGTTTCATAGTATTACGTAATGTATCATATAAGATATCTTATTATATATTATATAATTAAACTCTTATCTATTTTCATTATTGAGTGATGTTTATTGAGGGTATTAAGGTATAATCGGAAATTCATTAAGTTGTGTGATTCATCTATGAATTTCACTCTAATAATTGTCCTTTTTTTGTTTTTATTCCATATTTAAATTATACTAATAACCATGTGAATAATGTTTTTGAAATGGATTAATTTTTTGCAGATAAATATTAGAAAAAACATTGATAAAGAATAAATAACACTTATGACTAATATATGTATGACATTAAAGAAATAATGGTTATATAAATTTAATAATGTGTGAGTTATATATTTTTATAGCTTTATAATTGATTATTTATTTAATGAAAATCATATTCATCATATACTTTTTATGTTAAATTTTATTTTGGAAATTTAGATATACATTGAATATTTTATGGGATTAAGAAAAATTGGTTTAAGATAATAGATAATTTTTTGATGAACATATGATTTCTTTATGGTAAAATGAATTTTGGAAGTTATTTTATGGAGAATATTGGAATATCGTATGTGCATACATGGTAATGTATTTGTATGAATGAAAATTATTTATTAGGGAATGATATGTAGCTTGATATTAACTATGATATTGTGGAATATTTCACATAAGTTGTTATATCCTCTGGTTTTGAATAGTAATAATACCCCCCACAAACATTCAAAAGTGATTAATAACTTAAATTACAAGGTTGAAAATAATAAATGAGGGTAGAATATGATGACCGATGATTTTGGGTCCTTTAAATTGATAGTCTCTTTAATAAAAAATTTCAAACACAGCAGTATAATTATATAACACTCAACTAAAAAGTAGAAAAATATTATAATTACATTAATAATATAATTATTAGTAAGTAAGAAGTTATTAAAAAATTTAAATAATTACATTTTATTATTTTACATTGATTATGACATTAAATGAAAGTATTCATTTAGAAGAAAAATTTTAAAAAATTTATTTTATTATTAAATAATAAAATAAATTGATTACAAGTAATGGTGTATGATTATTTTAAAAATAAAATATAAATACTTCATTATTTAAAGTCTAAGGAAATACTATTAAAAATATTTAAGTATAAAATTTAATCATTATATTATTTTTTTATTATATATTGTATTTTCATATAAATTAATAATAAAAAAGTATTATGAAATAAAAATTAGATAATATTTGTAATAAATATGTTAGTACTAGTTTTGCATAAAATTTTGATATTATTTTAAATATATTCATTTGTATGTGAGGAGGGTAATATAATTATTTTATAAATAAAACATTTTTATGAAACTATTTATATATAGAATGATTGAAAAATTAATGAATTAATTTTAAACAAATAATGTACATTCTATGTGATATATAATAAATTTGAAAATAATAACTTTATTTTTAAGAACATATATTTAATGTTTTATATGTTTCACATGATAATGTTTTTTATAAATTATATATGTTCTATTATAAAATTTATATGTATCACATTAAATAATTTTATATAAGTAAAAAAATGTAAAATAATAAAATATATCTTCCAAATTAAATAAAAATGATCAGTTTACTTTTTATTCATAATGTATTAATTAAATTTCTATAAACTAGTTTCCAGTGTAAGAGATAAAATGATTTATGCATGTAATATAATAAAAAAAGTCCTCAAACATGTTTAAAAAATTTGTTGGAGTGTGTGGATGAGTAATTTCTCTACCTTTTCAAATATCATATCTTTTTTAAATATGTTAGATCCATATACCATAATATCAACTTTCTATGTTAAAAAAGATAGATTTATTTAAAAAAATGTTATCCCTTGTCACTTATAAATGGGGCTCTCCCCTTATCCCATCCCCCACCTAAAATCCCTATGATTATCCAAAATTCTGAATATTCCACTCTTAAACAATCAAAACCAAATTAAATTAGATTTGGTACTAAAAAAGTTTCAACCCTCAATGTTTTAATCCCCTTTAAAATAGATACAATCTATATACAAGCATATAAATGTCTACCCACTCCATTAGATTTTTTATTTCTTTATGCCCACTTATTCTTCTTGAAGACACATTAAATCATCATAAAATCATAAAATTATTATATCTATCATTCAAATATAATATTTTATATATATCAAAATCATTAACTAACATTTCACATTACCATTATGAAAAATGAATACCTTAAATGTGTGTATTTGAGCACTACCATCATAAGAATCTGACATGTTCATTATCCATCACCAACTAACATAGATAGTTAAAAAAGAAATTTAATGTATAATAATGTTTTAAGAGGTTATTTATGATCCTAAAATGATAAACCATATTAATTTTTTATCTATCATTATTAAAACTAAATCAGAATCCATGAGTACAAGCATACAACCACATACATGGATCAATGAATTACATATTTCTTTTCTAATTTTACTGAAGGGATATTATAATGGTTTTAAATGATAAATAAAATTTTTAAATTATTTATTTAGTGGTATTAAAAATTGAGTAACATATTAAGAATTATTATATAATCAATAGTTTAATAATTAAGCATCATAAATAACCAAACTAATATGAAAAAAAATAATTCATATTATGTAATGGTTTCATTTGAATCACTTCTACTACTAATTCATTATAAACATAATATATTACTATAAAAACACGAAATTATATAATTATACCATTATTATAATTATCTTCCAACAAAATCATGTCATATTCATCTACTAATAATGGTGTGTTTCTATTTTGGTTGATTTGACCACCTACTTGAGAATTGTAATAATAATATACAATGGTATACAATGGAAAAAATATAATTCCACAAAAGGGTTTAATTAGTTAAATTATGCTTTTTATTTCTTTCTAAATGATACATCAATATTTAATATAATAATTATGAAATATCCATTTTTGTGTTAAGAAAATCCATGATGTCTACTTATTATTGATTTAATATTCAAGGATAAATGGTGAAACCCACATAAATGAAAATTAAATTCATCGTAAATATTATAATTTTATATATTTTAACTCTTATAATCCTCAAATGATGGTATTTTCATGAACCTTGATTAACTTGATTGCACATATGAATGTAGTTTAAAATGACCATGATTATCCATACCTAACATTGAAAATATATAATAAATTTTATTATTATACACACCTGATATTATATTTTTCATTGATCAAATAATACACTTTTATCATTTTTTATCATGATAAAAATATATGTTATTATGATAAATGTTATTTTTTTTACCATTCTCACATATTTTTAACACAAAAATTATGATTTTTATATGGGATTCATTACTCATGTTTTCATACCATGATAAATTTTTACTGTTATACAACACAATTTCATTAGAACAACATTCCTACTAAAAAATGATTGTATATTACAATATTAATGGTGATTAGAATAGAATTATCATGATCCTAATTAAATTAATTTTTATTTAAAATAATCCATTGTTAAAAATGGTTTTTTTCCATTTTACTATTACACAAACCGTAAGGGATTCATTGTAAATTCTATCCAAAATTCATGATTATTTTTGAAAGATAATTAAACTAAAGAATTAGTTTTATATGTGAAACACCAATTTATATATTTTTATGATATTCATGGGGTTTTACTTTTCTGCATGACATTTAATTTCCCCATGACTAAATGTTTTCTGTTTATTGTACTAATATGTTAAACAAATGCCATATATTCTTCTTAGGAAAGAGAAAAAAATTTCTGTATTTTTTTTGAAGATTGATCACGTGGTTATATTTTAAAATCAATAGGTTGTTAATATTTTTTATACCACTTAGAATTATGTTTCCTGTTTTAATGAAACATTTAATTTTTTCAATATGATACTTTTTTTTATATTTGAAAGGATAAATTTTTTAATGAGTAAATTCGAAAATGTATTTCTAAAACATATTAATTTTATGTTTAGGTTTATATAAACTATTTAATCTTTTTTAAAATAAATATTTTCTATTATTGGGTTAGAAAATATTTCTATGAAAATAAATTCAAAATATAAATGAAATATCATAATTTCGATTTGAATTTTTCTAAATAAAAAAAACATTTGTCAATGTATATTAAAATATCATATTATTTATCATGTATATTATAAGAATTATAAAACTCATTTTAGTTACATATTTCGATTATGTAATTATGTTCTCTTTTAGAGGAGTGATTCATCACATCATATTTAATTCTAATTCTCCTTAGTTGTATAATAGTTATAACTCTTATATTACCATTAACATGTGAAAGGAAAATTTATTGATTATATTTATTATATAGTTTCCACTTAAGATCCTTAATAAATTAAATGAGGAAATTTTACAATTACTCTTATATCCCTTAATTAAATGGAGTAAATATTTTATGCTTTATTATATTGAATGATTTTTATTAAACTAGATTGTTTCTATATTTACATTAATACATGTTAAATTTCTATGGGTTATTAATTATATAATTATTAGTTTTTTAGTATAATATTCCTATTTAAATGTATATTAAATCAATTTTCCTTCAATTATTTTTTATGAAAATATTTTATGTGTAACAAATATATATAGATATTGATTTGTGAGGCCCTATATCAACATCTAGTGGATTTGTTTAAATGTTAACATAAAAAACACGTATATATGAAAAAAAATTATAATGATATATATAAGTGGCATACCCATGACAGTGATGTATACATGTTTACAATTAATTTGTATTTCATGAAAGGGTAAAAGTATTCCTCTCCTGGATGTCGTGTTTCCCTATGGTTGTGGTTATGAAATAATTATCATGAATTATTTTTTCATTGATAAAAAAATTGATGATGATATGTTCATATATAATGAATTTATTTTTTATATACTCTATTTGGGTTATAAAATTTTTATGATTCTAGATTATACCTATAAGGTATTATCATGTTAACATATAATGTTTAATTATTATATCATTTGTATACCCAAACTGGGCATTTGAGCTTACCCCATTCATATTTTTCTATTTCCACATGTTATAAAGGATTGCTATATATAATATATTTCAATAAGGTTATCTTGTTTTCAAAAAATTTATTATGATGTGAAGAATTTTTATTGATAAAAAATATTCTTATACTATTGGAAAAACAATCTCTACATGAAAAAAAAACTTTTATATTTTTTTAAGTTTTATCCAAATAAAATGAAATTATAAACCTAAATGTAAATGTAAATTGATTTAATGAAATATTTTATTCAATTAATGTACTTGAGATGATCACATCGACAATGATTTGTAATAACAAACTTGAGTATGGTAATTAGGTGGGTCACCTTTATTTCATAGAAGAAAAACTATTTCATAGAGTTTCCTATCACAATAGTATCTGTTATATTCATCTGATATAAGATTATATAGTGATTTTTATATTATTAAAATGTATACTAGATTTTTAAATTATCTTCATTAAATGATTTTTTCATATATGTGTGGTAGTTTTATTTTTCACAGAGACCAAGGGATCATCATTTATATGGTATTACATTTTCATTCTCATAGTATCTTGTTTGGATGGTAAATAGTCATACTATTTTTTATTTCATTATTAGATTTTCAATATCTATGACATAATTTTTTTAACCCTAAAAATATATATCTTTTAAAAATATTATATTATATTAACCCTGTTCTTATGATATGACTTGATATTTTTTTATTATCATCTATTGGGTCTTTCTACATTTTATTATCCATTTTTAACACTACCTATCACACTAAAAATATGATATTTTTTCATCGTTAGTTTACATATTATTTTTTTATCCCCACTAGGTTAAATACCCAGAGAGGCATGGGTGAATCATGGTGTGATACATTAAGAAAACTACCCATTTTTGAACACGTTTAGTTTCTAAACAAAACACTCTAATCTCCCTTTCCTATAGCAATATATGAAAAAAAAATTCATGAGACAAATATATTTTACTTGGTTCTCCCTCACTGGGTTACATCCAAGGAGAAAACAATGACAATGTTACCATGTAATGAATCTATTAAGGCCCAGATAAAAAATTCATGGTTTTGGATACATCACATTCATGCCCATGATCACTACATTTAGAATTGTTTCGGTCATTTCATAGATTTTCCAAGGGTCACTTTGTAATTCTATTTCAATTGATCATTATTGGTGATAATAATGAACTTATTACTCATCCATTGATCACTGATCTAGATATTATCCAAACATAGTATATGGACATATAGTTTCCTTCATTGTCAGAAATGAATGTATCCACAACTCTAGGTAGATTTTCTATTAAAGTAATATTTTCACCTTGTAGTTGAAATCAAATATTACTCATACTATTAGTTTTCATAAATTTATTTTTAAAAATATTATATTCCCCTTGTGAACATCCTTTAATCCTTTTTGAACTATATTTAATACTCAGTGAACTATATTACAATGCGTGTTGCGAGTGCTTTGTGGACCACCTCTTCTTCACAGATGGATAATGACTCATGAACCTCTAATACATAATTGATTCATTTTCTTTTCCAAACCAACTTCCTTTGTGATCTACTAGCCTTAAAAATCCTTTATTAACATCCTTCATAATCAACCTCCTCCACGAAACTGATTCTTGAGAGCTTTTTTGTCCTTTGCAGAATCCCACCTTGAAAACTACATTGGACTTAGATGAATTCTTAAAATAATGATTTTTTCAAATGAAATTATCACTAAACAATGATTTGAGTAGGGTAATTTATATTAGAAAATAAATCTTGAAAAACCCACTGAACACAAATACCTAGGACAATAATTTGGTACAACATTCAACATGAACTATTATACGGTCCACAGGGAGCCTTAAATATTTATGGTAGTTACTGTTTTCCACAAAAAAGACCCATTTTGGATCCTTAATCACTACCTCACTTACAAAAAAGATGAGAAACCTATGAACAACGTGTATAACACATGCAATGAACCTCCCACAAACAGAAACATGGTAAACTAGAATTCTCAACAGACACAATGACCCTAGAAGCACAGAGATAAAAACTCAAGGGACATTTTTCCAATAATTTCCCACTTGGGGTTTATTAACAACTCCTCACAATTGGATACGTCGTTAAATATTCTAATATCTTCTACAAAAATTTGATTATTGATCTTTATATAGAAATAAAATACCTATATAAAACACACATTAAGACCAGTTAATCCTTTCTTGGAAAGAAAAATAAGATTAGCATTAAAATTTTCTCAATGAAACCCTTAATTTCAAAACAATATAACTACATTCATCATGAACATTATATGTGGTGATATATACATGTAAAATATAGTTACTTTTTTTTATCTTTTCCTAATCCCCTAATTTATATTAATTGTTGGTTGTTTTTATTTTGGGTTAAATCTGATGAAATTATAATTTTTCTTATGTTTTTTGGGGTAGTTCACATATTGTTAATGGCTTGCACACAGAATTCCAAACCGTGCTCCCTGAAAAATGAAAAAGGAACAAACTATATAGATGATTTGAATGGCTTGAAAATGGTATACTAAAAAAATTTCACACTCTAGAGAAACCATGAATCCCATTTATAATAGGTGTACACCTTGAACACAGTTTTTCTAAATCATGCGTATATTCCTAGGAAACTGTGTAGAGAGATTTTTCCTAAATATTTTTTTTAGTTAAGAATTATGAAACCCTTTTATTATGTCCTCGAGAAAACTACTATGACCCAAAGCAATTTCTCTGATCCACATATCTCCAAATGATGATTCTTGAACCCTCAAACCCCACCATAAGTGATCTAAAGTTGGAGGAACAACCTATGATCTGCACATAGTTAAATTTATCCACCCTTTAATGATCAACCATTTTCTCTCCCTCTATTCTTAAGGTTTTCCTAATACAAGTGTTTAAAAGTAGATCTAATAACCACTATTTTGGGGTTATGAAAATAGGTTTTGATATTCATTTTCCTGGGTCCCATTGTTTTTTTTCTACCAAAAAAATCCTGATTATGGTCTGATTCTTCAATATCTACTAGCTCCGAGGATGGTTGTTCCCTAATGATACCCAATTTTTATTAACCGTAAATTTATTTATTTAATTTCAACTATTTTCAATCAACTTAAATTATTTAATTTTGATAAAATTGATTTCGATTATTTTACTGGATAAAAACACAATTCCATTTGATTATGGGGTTTTTTGTAAAAATAAGTGTTTTGGAAGAAATTTGAAAACCACTAATTCTATTGAACTGTTATGTGTTTAGGGGAATTATGGTAATTTAAATTTTATTCATTTAAATTCACCTTTTGATGGATGTTTACTCAGATAAATTTTTATTTTTATTTGTGAATGTGGGTTTTATGGAAATATTGAGAAAATTGCCAATTCATTTGAATTGGGGGTTCGGTATGTTATTAATGGAATTTGATTGCAAATTAAATTGTTGAATTTAATTGTAAAATTGGATTGTTAAATTTCATGGTGATTTTTTTTAAATCTATATTTGTGAAAAATGTAATACATTTTTTATGGAAACCCAGTGGTTTTATCTTTTAAAAAGGTATAATATTTTATATAAATACCCCCTCATCATTTTATAAATAAAATTTTCACATTATAAATGGAGAATATGATGAGTTTTATTTTAAGTAGTCGTGAAATCAATTTAACATCATTGATTTTTATTAGGGAACATTATATCCTTATGTATCTATTGAGTTATTTGGGATATACATTAATATTATACAGCATTCTAAAATATCATTTCAGCACACACATCCCATAGCCGATGGTGATAAGTCCTCTTAGCCATGGATTAAAGGGCATATGTACATTCATTTTTGTTTCACAGTGGCAGTCCCAATAGACTATAACTATCATTCCAACCATGTACATGACTATGTATCTCAATTATTTATATTTAAAAGGAATAAATTTCTTTGTTCTAAACCATCTGACATGAATTGTGAATTTTTATAATCTATTTTTAATAAAACTATTTATTTAATATTGTATGTGAATAGTTCCATCTGTGTATAGAACTCATTGATTAATCAAAATACCATTATTTGAAATTTATTTTCCATAATCTAAAATTCATAGAATAAATTTGTAAATGATTTTAAATATTTCAAAATTATAGATTATGATTTTTTTATATGTGATTTCGTATATAAGAATCCTTTAAAAAAACTAATTAATTTTTCATTGTTAATTTTACAGTGTTTTGTTTTATATAATATTTAGTGGAATCACACTAGTATTCAAATCACACAGTACTTATGCGTTCAGGTGTTTGTAGACTATCTCCTTCCATGTTCAATAATGGGAAAATAGTCTATTGGATATAGATCTAGCTATAGATCCATAGACATGTCGAGTTACATCCTTTTGGAATTGGGTAGTTTCATTTCAATATATCTGGTTATCTGGTACTTGGTCGTAGTAATTTTTTCTTTATTTTCAATTTGACATCTGGTATATTACTCCAGGTAGAGTTTATTTGGGTTTCATTATTTACTTTCCTCTTTTACTTCGACATATCTTTTGTCAAGAAATCATCCACAGATTCATTTTTTATGATTCCATCTGTTAGTTAATAACATGTGGGGATCAAGAACGTCCTTCAGGATATATCATGACTGGCATGGTTGATGGGTTCCTAAGGCACCTAGGTGGGTTTATGAAAAAGTGAAATTATTGGGTCGGCCTGATACGATGTCTTGAGGATAACATGCATTTTGAAATCTTATAAGGCCGTACGAGGTAGTTGCGATTGAGTTAATAGAAAAACCCAACCATAATGAAACATAAGTATCTAGGGGTCTATATGGAAATAAATCCTATATATTATTTTTATACCTTTTTGTGCTTTATATTTGGAAATAGTGAAATCCAAATCTTGTTTTTATATCTCTTGGGATTAATTTCCTATGTCTCTATATTAGTGTGTAAATCTATTTTATCCTTTATTTTCTTATGGGGTTTTATAGTATCATTCCTCTATGATGATTTTAGAATATGATCCATGAGAAATATTCTACTGATCCTCAACTAGATAATCCTCTAGTGAAGGCAAATCTGGTTGAGGTGATTGTGTGCATTGTCCAAAATCCAGGACATGAACAAAATCCATTTCCTATTCAGTCTCTAGTTACATATCCTTAGAGGGATGTTATCAATCCTATTTCTCAGAATTAAATTTTATTCAAAACCTCCCCTTTTAGAGGATGAAAAGTTCATTCACAGGCTGATGAGTGGATGAGAATGATGGATCACTTTTTAGGTTCTTAGACAAACATGAAAAAATCAATGTTAAGTGTTACGCCTTCTTTCTGGAATGAAAAAGAAGGATATAGTGGAAATGATTGATAATGGTGAAGATACATTAGGTATTAGAGTATAAATATATATTTTTTTTACCAATTAGTTGTATCTATAATTGATGTTGTTAGCCAGGTCTACTGAGTTTTCAAGTTTGAACAGCCTGACAGGACCGTAATTTATTATGAAAACTATTCTGTTGAGATTGTGAACATCGCACCTGAGACTGCATTGAATAATAAGATTAAGGATTGAATGTGTGATTTTTTAATTCATCATGGTATTAATTATATGGATTTATTGATGAAACTTCCTTCATATGTTGGTGTACTAGATAGATTGATGACAGTTGAGATGGACCTCACTGGAATGTAATAGTTATTTGGAGTATCATTTGCTCACAGTGTTAGTGTACATTCTACTAAGGGAAATAGGAATAATGATGATTAAAAATGTGGTTCTCGGATGTAGTGTTTTTATACACCTACTTCATTTCCTTGAAGAGGTCCTCTAGTTTTATATGATTATTGAATGTTTGGAAATTCAATGATGGTTCATATTGACGAAGAAAGAATTATGGAACATGAGGATTCTCAAGTCACTTAGATTGGTTTTTCCATGGTAATTATTCCATGCATAGTAGATCTAAATCATCCACACCTTTTAGGACTGTAGAACAAACAGATGTTGAAGTTGAAAAAGGGTTTCAACACCAGGAATATGGAATGAAGATTCTTCACACAGTGGTCGAGTGTCCAAAAGAAATGGATATGCGGCCAATGATCATGAGAGGTATCATTACTATAGGATCATCATTAGTGACGTATCAATTTTATATTAATGAATCTAATTCTATTATTTCCTCTTGTATGGTTAATATTTTTAGTCTTCATATATATATTTTGTCTTATGTAAGAAATATTACTACCCCCCATGGTATGATGATAAAATAGGATCTTCGTAGTATTTCTTATGTATTATCCTTATGAGATGTTGATGTCTCTTGGAGGTGTCTAGTTCTCAACATGAATCCTTTTGACGTCATATTCAGGATGAATTGGATCACTTCTAATAAATCCTGGATTGAATGTTATATTTGATTGGTATCCTTTACTATTCCCAGTGGTGTGTGTAGTTTCTATAAATTATAATGGGACCCAATGTCTAGTATGGATTGACCTTATTATCTAGAGTTAATAAATGATATATATTTCTTTTCCATTAATCTATGTTGGAATATTTTAGCAGTGATATCCCTTTATATTTCATTATCTTCCCAAACATGATTCATTCATATTTCACTAATTTTCCACAGGTAATGGAGATTTAGTTTTCCATTGACTTGATGTTAGGTACTCAACCAGTTTCTATTTCCTCTTACAACATAGAGGTAGCTAAACTAAATGTAAATATTCCCCAGTTGTATGATATTCTTGATAAATGATTTATATTCTCATGCATGTCACCATGAGAAGAATAAGTAATACTTTCCAGGAATGATAATGGTTAACATCGCCTATGTTGTTATTATCGAAATCACAATTGAATGATGGTAAAAGGACAAGTAACTATTTCTATAGATTGGGGATCTTTTTGATCAGTTGAATGTGGTAAGTGGTTATCAATGATATAAATTCTCTCTATTTAACATCATTTTAACATAAAAGCATTTGTCATTAATAAAATCACATTTTAGAGTAGGTATCATCATTATGGGTATCTTGTTATAACTTTTTTCTAACTAATAATTCATTATTATTTATGGAGTCCATGAATATGATTTTATAGTTGTATGTTGATACCTTCTGGTAGACTTTCTATATGACAAATATATTTACTCTACATCTGAAGAGGATCATGTGTATTATCGGTTGACTGTTTTGAACTTATTGAGATATCACCAACCATTTTCCCAGAATTGAAAATGTGATATTTGGATTTAGGATGTGAAATTATTAGGATACATTGTGTTAGAATATAGAATATATATAGATCCTAATACGGCATGGGATTTTATGACTTGGTAAAAACTAGGAAATGTATATGAGATCAAGAAACTCTTGGTCATTGCAAGATATTATCACAGGATTGGTAATGAATTCTCAAAGTTGTGTTATCTAATGACTACTATAACTTAGATTAGAGTAAATCATTTTTGGGATGAAAAATGTTTTAATAATTTCATTATACCATATCATCTATTGATGACTATGTGGGTGACGACTCTTCCTATGGCTAGGAAGGGCTACGTGGTCTTTTGTGATGTATCAGGTTCAGGATTGGGATGCATTCTTAAGAAATGTAATCAATTAATTTCATTGGGATATTTTCATCGTAGGACACATGAAAATAATTTTCCAACATATGATCATGAACATGTATCAATAATGTATTTAATTCATAGTTGGTGGCATAACCATTATAGTGAAAGGTTTTTGATGTTTTTTGAAAAAAAAATTAAGTTCTATTTTTTTGTCAAAATGATTTGAATCTCAACTAGAGGTATTGGGTGGAATACATAATTTATATTGATTTCAACATCGAATATACCTCAGGGAAAGAGAATTTCATTGTTAATGAATTGACCTAGAAAATTCTAACCCATGCAATGAATAAATCATCGAAAGAGTGGTACTTGATGGATCTCTTTGCACATATGCATATTGATGTTTAGGAATTAGAGGGCAATGATTTATTTTCTATTGTTAAATTGACTTCCTCTCTTACCAAATTTATTATTTATTAACAAAATAATCATTATAAGTTTGATATCATTATACACTCTCATAACAATTGGAAGACAATGCCAGATTTTTTGTTCTCTAAAGAGCTCATTGTATTCATTCATCAATAGTTTATGGAACTATCAATTGTATGTATAATTTTTTGGGGGGATTTTCATAGTTCCCAATGGGTAGTGCAACCAAGGAACAAAAATATGTTCTACGACATGTGATAATAGTTTTAGTGGATAGATATGAGATGTGACATTGATGAGTTTGTTTCTTTTTGTTATACATGCAAACATGTTAAGGCCAAAGACAATAGTCATTCAGGTTTGCATTAGAAACTTCCAACCCTTACCTGGAAGTGGGATGAGATCCATACGGACTTTTTGGTTGGGTGTCCATGCACATAGAGAAAGAATAATGTTATATGGTTTATAATCAACCATCTATCTAAATCCCCTTATTTTATACACATTCATGATATTTCTCCATTTGAGGTGTTTGGAAATCCATATATGAAAGAGATTGTTCATTTTCATAGTGTTCCTTTCCCCATATTCCTTGATATGGATCCTTGAATCACATCGCATTTTTGGAGAGGCCGTAAGAAGGCACCAAGATCTCATATATTTTTAAGGACAAAAAACAATCCATGGTCGTATTGCTAGAAAGAAAGAGTTATACATAATATTTAGGATATGATTCGTTGTTCTGTTCTCAAATTTGGTCCAGAATGCGATGAACACATGGGACTGGTTGTGTTTTCTTATAAATGTTTTTACAATAATTCAATCATAATGGATTCATTTTAGGCCTTCAACAGATATCCATGCCAATCTATGTAGTGTTGCTCAAATATTGGTTAATGTTCTCTTGCTGGATCGATCTTGGTCCAAGATATTAAATCGAAGACTTAGTTATTTCGTCAGAAGATGTTGATGGAATATAGACGATGTATATCTTATGAATACATACACAATTAGAATTTGATGTTTTAAATTATTAACCATTTGTTTTTGAAATATTCACCTTGTTGGGTCATCAAATTCTTGGGAGTCATGGGAATCATGGTCCTCATTTTGTGTGACCATTCAAGGTTATTGAACATGTGGTAAATGATTCAAATATTTTATCACTTCCACCACAGATAACATTGATATATAATCTGTTTCATGTATCATAGCTATAAATTTTTTTATCAGATCTATCTTATGTTCTAAACTAGAAAGATCTTGAGGTTATGCCTAATTTATCCATGTCTGGATGGACATTTAGGATAATAAATTGTGAAACCATGGTACTTAATGTGAGGATGATACAATTGTAGTTTATGTTAATACAGAATGGTTATGATTTTCATGAGACCAGGGAGAGTGAGAAAATGATGTTAGGGGAGTGTCGTCATCTTTTTTTGGAATAAAATCATTGTCATTGGAATTATAAGAACATGATTTTTCATTGGTGGGGAGGTTCTAACATCATATTACTACTTTATGGTATTCATAAAACCCTCTTTTGACCATTATTTAGTTTGTATTCATTTGGGGTGGAATCAGGGTATATTGTAATTTTTTTATGTTTATGGGTTACTTTATGGTTGGGGCATGAACTGAACTCATTTTCAAAACTATGTACCCTACAACCCAAAAATTGGAAAAATAAGATAGTGGTATTTGCACTGATTGATCAATATTTACCAAACCATGTTCCATATATGGTGAAACCATGTGCCCCATTTATTACAACCACAAAAAATGCACATAATTTGTCAAAAAAAATTCTTATTTGTTGTAAACCAAATGGACAACGTTTTCCTTATTATGATTTTTAGATATAAATTATTAATGCCATTTTTTATGACCCGAACTGAACTCCTTTGACAAAAACTCATTTCTACCATCCATAGAGATCTTGAGGATGATTCTAGGACCCTAGGATCTCACAGGGGTGAGATATGGATCTAGAATAATTTCATTCAAACTTCTCATGATTAGTTTCGTCCACTCGTTCTGGATCTCCAATGATCTCTCCCTTTCTCTTTATGGTTCAGTGGATCCTTGTGTTCAATTTTGAATTAAATACACACTATTTTGGGGTTATAAACCTATGTTATTATACTCACATCCCCAGATCCATTTGTTGTTTTCTTGTTCTTTAAAAAATCTTATTTATGGTTTGACAGTTTGAGATCAATGAGCTCCGAGGTAGGGGGTTCCATTACGATGCTAGATTTTATTAACTCTAAATTGATTTATTTAATATTATCTTTTTTGAAATAAATGAAATATTATAATATTGAAAAAAAGATTTCAATTTTTTTTTGCAGCATAAATCCCAATTAAATAGAAATGTTGGGTGTTCGAAAAAAAAGTTTTTGGCATGAAAATGGAAAACCTCCAATTGCACTGATGTGCGGTGTGTATATTAGAATTTTGTTATTTTAAATTATTAATATTTAAAAATGGTTCAATGGAATATTAATAAAATAAATTATTAGATTTCATTGTGTGTTTTTTTATAGAAAAATTGTGAAAACCCCTAATTCCATTAAATTGGGGGGTATTATGTAATTAGTGGAATTTATAATAAAATTATAGGGATGAATTTAATTGTAAAATTGGACTGGGAAATTTCATTGTTGATTGATATCAATTCTCTATTTGTATGGAATTGTCTTAATGTGGTATTGATGAAAAATTAGTGGTTTCATCTTTGTGAAAAGTCATGTTATTTGATTAATAACCCAATATGTTTTTGACAAAAAAAAGTAGCATATCTGAAATAGATAACGGGATGAGTTTCATTTTAAGTATTCTTGAAATAAATTTCATATCCTTGATTTGAGCTTCAGTAAATTAAATCCTTTAGTAGTTAGTGACTTATATGGACAACACATTACAATTATAAAATTTTCTAAAACATAATATCAGAAAATAACATCCCCTATACAATGGTGATGAGTCGTCATGGAATTGGCTCAAGGTATGTATGCAGATACTTTTCAATTTCACAGTGTCGGATCGCTAGAGCCTAGAATAATCATAAATTCATGGAAAATGATCATATTTATCGGGTTTTTATATTTTATATAAATATATTACATTTTTGCAAACTATTTTAAAGGCCTTGTGAATTTATAAAAACAAAATTATATAAAAGTGTTTATTTAATCCATTTTTTGATTATTTACAATTATGAAATGAACCCTTGGTTCAAAGGTAATTCAATAATTTCTAATGTATTTCCCATAATCATAAATGCGAATAATACATTAAAAAAGTATTTTCCATAATTTACTTTATAGATCATTATTTCTTTAAATATTATTTTTTAAGGTCCAAACCTTTTTATTTCAAAATTTAAAGCACATTACTTGGTTAATTTTTTATTAGAATCTGTTATGGAATCAATGGAGAATTACTAATGGGATTTGAATTTTACAATACTTATGACTTCATGGGTTATTAATTTTACCCCGACTGGGTTCAGGAAATATAAATGAATATCATGGAGATGGATCTAGTTATTGAACCTTTGATATTAGTAGTAACATTATTTGGGACTTGGGTAATTATCTGCAAATTTTAATGGTTTTTAGTATATTGTTGTAGTACATTGGGCTATATTTCTAGATTGATATATGGTACATTACCCCAAATGGATTTTCTTTGGTATGAATTAAATAATATTCTAGTTTACTTGATAATTGTTAGTGGAAAATTCATTCCCAAATTCATTTAATATTATTTGATATTCTAGTCACCAACCTATGGAGATTAGGAATTCCCTTTAGTCTAAATGAGGACATACATGGTAATAAATTACTAGGGTACCTAGGCTTGTTGTTGACAATAAACATTGATCGACCACCCATATAATGATCAAATTTAAAACCCCCCTACAACATTGTACAAACTATTATCTTATCTCCATTTTTTCACAAAGAAATTTTATCCCATTTATATACACAATTTTCCCTATTTTTCAATGAACCTGAAGGACACATTATTATGGTCTATAAAAGGGTAAACAACATAGATTGACATATCTTGAGAGAAAAATCATTCCTCAGGGAGAGTGGGTCCTAAATCCACTATTTTTCTTGTGTGGGAAGTTGAATAAAATCTAAATGCCCATAAACTCCATTCATATGTTTTTTAGGTAAAGTTTTTTCAAAAATATTTATAACACTTAGTTACGTAGGCATGTACTCCAACTTCTCAAGCCCCTACTTCACCATATCCTTGATCAAATGATATTTTATTTCAATTTTAATCTTTCTTGAGTGATTGAATATTCTTATTTATAGTAGTTGATTTATGATAATGCATTCTGATTAGAGACATCATTATAACTATAATATTATCCGGACACTTATTTATCAAAATTAACTATGTGAAATATTGAGTGTCAAAAATATATTCATCTTCTGCGGTGCTCAATGAGACACAATCTTGATTATTTCTTCTCTAGGAAATATAAAATACTACGTGATAAAATGCACCTCCAAAGTTTTATTTTCTATCATCTACTAATTTTTCCTAATCAGTATCTATATAGCCCAATATCTATTGGATAGAATTTTTATTATATAAAAATCCAAAATCAACTGCCCCATTATTAAACTTGTTTATTATTTTTATGAAATATAAAAGGAATTTGTTTGTATTTATTTGATATCTCTCTAATTAACATGTATAAAAATAAATATTATATCTTTTAATTATCATTTATAATAGACTAACATGGTTTCTCTTGTTTTATATCACATTCACTGCATTACCTTCATCATCCATTGACATTATCGATCGTGTAGTAACTGGAGTTGTCATCCTCTTGTAACTATCCACTAAAAATCTTCTAAAACTCGTATTGTCATATTTATATAGAAAAATTAATATTCCATTTTTTCCTTAGTTCAAAAGTAAAATAAGGAAAAAATTCAGTTCACTAATTATTAACATTTCAAACTCAATTTTCTTGAATTCTGCAAAATTCCAACACTAAACATTATCTGATCTATAAAAAATTATTTAATTGAAAAAAACCAGAACCCTCATCATAGGATTGATGTCATTGTTGAAATATATATTGTAATCAACTCAACCACATTGAAAACATGATTCTTGAAAAACTGATCTACTCTTGAATACCACGCCCTTTGTTATTTATTCAATCAATATGGAACCTTTATTAGATAAAAAACTATATTCTCATAATCATGAATAAGAAACCAATTGATACTCAATATAAATTTTTTTATTCTGGAATCCCATTAATAAATAATGATTTGACTTCCATATTGAAAAATTTAAACCATTATTTCACTACTATGGACATGAATTATATGAATGGCTCTAGCCTCTCAAGTGGTTGAAATGAATCATAAAACAAAAATCCCTCAAGTTAGGAGTACCCATTTCACACCAACAGTTCTTTTTTTAATCACTATTCCATGTTCATTCATAATGTTGTGAAATAAACATTTGGTGGAAATGAAATTCTTATATGTTGGTCTCAAAACAATCACCCATGTCCTATTATTCTCAATTTGGTCAATCTATTATTTAATATCCTTAACCCAATTCTCATCTCAAGCTTCTTCAAAAAAAAACAATTATGATCTACCCATGACATGAATGATTCGTTCTATCGAGTCTTAATCATTGTTATATACACTAGTTATTATTGTCATCGATCATGCACTTTATATCAATTTAAGCTAATCTCTCTAATCATTATAAAGATACTATATTTTATCAAACATGTCATTATCTGATTCTTCTTCTAAATCTTCTTGTCGAATTAGAACATCACCTGATAATTTATACTATTCATCACTATCCTCATAAAACTAATCTAGTAATATCTAATTTATTATTCATTCTCTACTTTAGTTATAACATTTCTTTCGACTACCTTTCTGATGTTCTTATTGAGTCATTTATATTATTTAATTTTTATTGAGTATCCATAAATATCCCATTTATCTCAATAGGATTCAAACTTCTTTTTAGTATTCTTATTGTGACTGAAACACATACATTCATAGACATAGATGTATATCAATTATTGATTAATTCTAAAATATAGATCATATATAATATTCTGTTATTTCAGACATAATAATTCTCAATTTTATTTGTAGCCTGATCTTATCACTACTTTCAAAATCATCTCTAGAAGTTCATTCACAATGAGAATTTTTTTGTCCATATAGGTGATAATTTGATTTAATCTCTTAACTATTCATATTTTATTTGGAGTTATTACTAATGAATCTTTTTTCATTATCCCATGTTTTTATGTGATCCTTTAATTTGATATTTCTAAACTCTCTTACATTATCTATTTTAACCTTCAATATTTTTTGACACAAATTCATTTCAAATTTCTATTGATATATTTTCATGAATGTGAACTCAAATTTCTTGTGAGTGATGCCTAAAACTCGTTCTATTTTTCTAAAATCATCTGTTAGAAGAATATAATATCTCTCCTATTAGTGTATCATTATGTAATTGGTCTATACACATCAATATGCCCTAAATCAAGCAATTTTTTTACCTTTTATCTTTCATTCCTAATATTTCATTCAAGTGAAATTTTCTTGTTGACTAAAATCGCATATTTGGGGTTGATCAGATGATAAAATAGGGTGGTCTCATGATGCATCACATTTCCATAGACCATTCAATGATGTTTGGATTAAGTGGAAATCATGTTTATGTCATTACATTTTTCTTCTTCCTTAGAAAAAAGAACATATCTTCTTCTCCACATACATAATATATATTCCCTTTCATATGCATTCATTTCAAAACAATTACACCATTATTTTCTATGATGACACATATTTTTCTTGTAAAATATCATTTTGTGTCCTATGTCACATAATTTACTATGAACTAGAAAGTTGTTATTGAGGCCTCCAACATCCATGATATATAAACTCCTCATGTATTTTCATTCAAACATTTATTTTTCCTTGATACAATAATTTTAAGACCTTCATGATTATCAAATCTAATAAATTTCGTTTCCATATGCTATTATTTTCTCTAGTTCATTGTTTTCTTTAATACGGTCGGTTTACCCACTATCAATTATCTAAATACAAGTCTAAACTTATGATTTTATAACAATATCTGTAGCAACATCATGCTCATCTATTTCCTTTTTGATACAAGACTTTGATTGACATTATTGATGATGTTTATATCATGATAGACATAATTAAATTTTCAAAGCTGGAAATCGATTTTGTGTTTTCATGTCAATTGATGATAATTTTATTTTCTACTTATGATATAATTCAGTCTACATTAGCTCATTTTAATTCATTGATGGTGATAAATATCTTTCGTCAGTTCAAAAATATACACACTTAAAATTGTGACCGTTGAATGATGTCTTCGAGAATTAAGCTTTCTATGCTTTCCTCTATTGTTCATGTTACCTTCGTTACCTATAGGCTATGGAATGGAAATTTTGGGTTTTTCCAATCACTCTACAACTATAGAATTAAATATGGGGTTCATTCCTATGATTAATTAATATGACACTAGTTTTCCTTTGGGTTATCTAAATCTTCAGGTTCTGATTCATTCACACAAAAAAATTCATCCTTATTGTGGGGGCTTGTGGTATAATGTTATCCATTACTAATTTATATTTGTTATCATGCCCCACTATGCTCTATTATTTTTATCAATCATTTTCATTTCCTGATCTTCCTTGTTCTACATCCATATAACTTTTCATTAAAATTTAACCTTTTATTTTTCCTTTTTATCATTCTTTACTATAATCATTAGTTTATCCAGATCATTTTCATTCCTTCACATAAAAACAAATTAACCTTTACATCAATTGATATGTTTTATTTGATCCTTTTTAGTATTGTTCAATCTATAGATCTATCTTTTCTGTTATTTGATTTTTACATGAGACTCAATATACTTTTTTGAGTTCAATGGAATTCATGATTTAATGATTTCATTTCCATCATCAGGCTCATGATTATCTTCTTCCTACTTTTTCATATAGAGTATGGATTCCTTAACACACTTGATGGCTTTGATTGTTTTGGAAATCCAAAAATCATTTTCTTCTTTTTAAGGAAATTTCTTTGCATACTCTTCTAAATATTTACATCGGATGAATTATTCATCCTGAGTGTTTAATCATTGAACTGATCCAAATATTGATACTTATTAGAAACCTTTGTGGAAAAATGTCTAATCCATATACATATAAGTCATGCATATTGATTTTTCACATTTGAATTTACTCTTAATCATTTCATATTTTAGGAGAGAAATGACATGACATCATCCATACTTTATTCCACAAGAATATGTAAAATAGTGAGATTCATCATATCATTGATTTCAACATTGATGGAATTAACCTTTTCCACATCATTGTTATCATCATTTATCATATCATAAGAAATAGGAGTACTATGAATGTTATCTAACTTCTGCTCATTCAGATCGTTATCTTCTAACATAGAAACATTCATAGGAAACCAAAGTGGTCATTCTCCCAATAAGATCTTGACACTATTTATATATTCAATAATTTGTTCGAGACCACACATGTCTTCCAAAAAACATTCACGTAGTCAAAGAATGTATAAAGAGATTCCTTATGGTGTATTCTAAGACCGTCATACTTGTTAGATTGAACATTCACTTATTTTTCATTGACTTCTGAGTCGATCAAAAGTATTTAGAAACATTTCCATTATATAATGTGATGACGTGCCTAAAGTCACTATTGTATATATTTCATTGGATAGGGGTCTCCCTAATGAATTTATTCTTTTTTAATATACATCCAATTATATTTTTTATTTATTCGATTAAAAAATATTTCAATATTATAAGAAATAAATTCATTATAGCCATAATTACATCCATACCTAATGATCAAATGAAATGTTTCATTCGATTCATCCATAGATGATTTGTTTTTCAATGATGGTAATCCTTTTTTGATTAATAGCTTCAATTTATTCTAAAGAGAGGGAACCAATATCTTTCACCCCCTAGCATGGATTCCGGTTTTTATTCTATTGCGGTTAAATAACCTATGAGAGGGTGAATGAGAATATGATAGATTAAAAAAACTATCCCTTTTTAATCATGATTCTATTTCAAAAAAACAATATCATGTCAGTTTCCTGTATCAATGTATGAACAAAAATTGATTCATGTTTGAGACACTGAGATTATTTTGGTTACCCTCACTGAGTTATGTTCAAGGAAAAAACAATGGATTGTTTTGGATTTTAAAAATCCCTAAAGGCTCAATACTAAAATAATATGTTCAAGATAGATCACATATATACCAAGGCTCACTAAAATTACAATTTTCATGTTCATCTAATTTTTTATAAAGGGTCACTCCATAACTCTCTTCTGATGGATCATTTATAGTGGAAATGATCACTTTATTCCTATAACTTTTATCAGTACTCTAAAATGGTTCCACACTTAGTTTTTCTATGTCTAGTAACCTTATTTATATATAAATAATTCATCCTGAATTTTTGTTTTATAGTCAATTGTTCTCTTATTTTCACATGGTATATGAAATAAATATTTCTAAAAACTATAAATTTGAAAAATTTACATTCGTAAACTTTTATTGTTGCTTCATCAATTTGCAAGTATATTATGTGGACTATCCTGAATCCTCCATGAACTACCTTGATTCAAGTGGCACATTTTCTTCACATTTCTCCAATGATTCATTTATGGTTGAAGACTTGAAATCCTCTGATGCTTATCAAAAATATTCTACTTCACACCCCCTTTTCCATTTTTATCTAACAAACCCAGAAAATCCATTTTTGGAAATGCCTTTGAAAATAACCTCAATTGTTGAATGGATACCTTAAAGACTACTTCCTCCTTCATGGAATCCTCAGTTTTGATCTTCTTCGAACTTCCCCAAATTATACCAACAATGATTTTCTATAATTAAATTATCTCTCAATTATGATATGTTTAGATACCATTATATTGGAAAAAATCATTTAAACCCGCTATTAAAAAATAGCCAAATCCCTGATGTGATACATCCTTCACAGAGTACTATTATGCGGTCCACATAGCACCTTAATCCTTTATAGTGTCCATTGTTATCTTCTAAAAAAACCCTTTTCAGATCCTAAAATCTCCACATAAATTCCAAAATTGATGAGCTTCCCATGATTGAAATCCCTCCCAAAATTCAAGAGACTCTAATGAACTAATTTTACAACATGGTTCTTATAACAAGCTTCACAGTCTGTATAACACTTCTATGCTGAAACTCTTGCTTTAAATATTTTCGATCAATATTCTATATGAATTATTTATTGTCCTCATAGTGATGTTGAACTAATATCTTGTCTGTAAACTCCATACATCAGGATCTATAAACATTGTTCAATGAACTCCATTCTGGAATACCTTCAACTACCATAAAATGAACTACCAACTCTGAGGCCCAAAAATTGGAAAAACACTAGGAAACTGCACCACATTAAATACATGATTTTACAACACTAACCATGCTAAAATGGAGTCATATAGATGTTTTAACAATCGCAATAACCCCAAAAATATGGATATAAATCATTGTTTTATTTTTCACAACACATTTGAAACATGATATTTTTGAATTTCTATATTTCTTCAATTTTATACAATATAAGTGATATTAATGAAACATAGTCTTGAACTCTTCAACTAGGTGGTTGTGCCTAAATTTTACTCCAATTTGAAATTAATTTTATATGAAATATTTTTATTTTTCCCCTACAATAATAGTTTTGTCAAATTGTATTTTATCCCTTCTTATTAAATATCTTCTATAGTTTGGACCTATTCATAAGAAAATTCCATATATATTTGATAATATAATGTTCTATGTCCATATCTTCCACAACAACACAAGTAATATATGTACTGGGATACCATTCTTGATATTGAATCTATCCATAATTATATATGCAATTTATAACTTCTATTTAATTAACCATTTTTATTTAGTTATATGGTCATTATGAAACGATCCACCCTTATATTAATTGGGAAGTGTTCCTCATTGTTTTCATGGTTGATTCCTTATAATATTATCTTTTAACATAAATACTATTTGAAACAACATATCTATTGTGAATCTGAATTGGTATATGTTTGCATTCTCCCATTGATCCATTTTTCTTACATTCTTGAGAAGAGTAACAATTAAAATAATATATTTTATTGAATATATTTCTGAACATATTTAAATATATTGTCCCTAAAATTCACAATGATTTTATATTATACATATCATCTTCTTTAATTACTGCCTTTTATTTAGTTTAAACCAATATATTTTCCAATTAATCCACCTTCAGTTTTCCTTTGTTTAGATCATAAAATTTATTTCACTTAATTGTAGGCATAATCATCATTCATAGAATATTAATTCTTATTATAATTCTCATATTTTATCTTTTAATTATTGAGTTTTTTCTTATTATCGACAGAAACATAAAACTCCTCTTTTAGATTCCACTCATGTTCGATCATCTCATATTTATATTCATTACTACTTGATAAATCTAAATAATTATTAGTATGATTAATTAAATTGACATTATAACAGAATGAATTACCTAGGATATAATTCTCACTCTTACATATCACGTTCTTCCACCTTTAGCTAGCCCAAAAATTCTCTATCATGCCTTTTTATTGATTTCGAGACTTTGTTTCATCCTATTTTAAGATATAATCTCAAACCATATCCATTGATTTTTTAAATGATTCCAATTCCATCGCCACATCAAAATATTTGTTTTTTTATTTTCTAATACAATTTATTTGCATGAATCCCTTTTAATTAAAATTTTAGTCATATTGATTTCCACCCCATTGTCCAAATATTTAAAAGGAAATAATTTAAAATATAATGTTCTTTGTCTTTTTTTTCTCATGGTATCAAATTTAATCTCATATTAATCATTATTCCTAGTTGATATAGATTTCATTAGTCAATAAAATATTATAGTTTTGTGAAAATAATCCAATTAAAAATCATCCCTATATTTCTAGGTTAATATCAATTTTTAAAAATCATAATATCTTTTTTCTAACAATGTTAATGTCAACTTGAATCCAACCATACCCATGGATATTATCCACAACCACATTGATCTTTTTGAGATATTCATCAATACTCCTATCAATATAAATTTTTTTAACATCAAATATTCAATTCCATATTTGTATATTTTTAACACTAACAATTAACATTCCATTAAAACTAATAGAAAAGGTGTCCATAAAATAAAATAAAATTTATTTTCCCTGAATTTTGTAAAATCTTTCTGTAAAAATATTATTAGATAATATTTTTTAATTTATCCTCACAATACATATTCCACATTTTAAATATTGTCATATGGAAACATTCATCAATATATTGGAAACCTACTATTGTTCAATATATATCAACTATGACATGTGCATAGAGGTATGTAAAATTCATATTACCTAAACAATTGAGACAAATTATTCCAATGGTTGGTACTCCTTGGCGGTTCAATTTTTTTTTTAAATCTATTCATATAATATTCTTGATACACTCTATTTTATACAACAGCCTCACCTTGCGTATAGTAGTAAAAAAAGAGAACATGTCGAAATAAATTTAAATTGATCAACCATAATGACATACTCCATGTTATTTTGGTAAAATTACCCACCACATTTTATACACTATAGTAAAAAATAATTTATTTATATGATATTAAGGGGATCCAACTAAATTCATTTTGAAACTAGTTATATAGCTCTATCACGAATCTCATTTTCAATAATTGTATATGAGACTCTTTTTCAAACTCCACCTCATAGACTGGTTAGACATAAAAATTAAAATATTCATCAATTTGACGAATAAATTTAATTAACTAAAAATACATGACTTATTTTGAACCTCTATTATATGATCTCCCTCCATTATCCATCCGGATCATGATTGCCCATTTTAGGTTTTATGTGATCATTAATAGAAGATATTATTATTATTGGATTTTTAGAATTAAGGCATACTTTAGATCTTTTGGGATATTGGCCACCCACAAGCTTAATTATTACCTAGTTTGTTGAATATATCCTTATCATGGTAACCTCCATAGCATTTATTCAGTTTTCATACTACTGTACACTCAGTAATTTTTTTCTCAGTATCTCCAAAAAAAAAATCTTCTCCATTCCCTGTAATATTTTATATTTGTATAAATAATATTATGGATGATAGTTTATCAAATGGAATATTTTATGGTACATTAATCATTGGTAGTATCCATAAACTCCTCTCATTTTACAAGATTAATGTATTGTATATTTTATTTCTAATTCAAACTACTTAAATATCAACCATGGTCTTCAATAAAAATTTCCCAAAAATGGGTATTTTCCATTCTTCATGTTACCATAATATATAATTTATTTTAATAAATCAAAATAAAAATGTGCATAATATCATGAATATTCAGTTGTTGAAAAGATTCTATTGTGGTGTTGTAATCCCAGTCATACACCTTTTTTATGTTCCCATGGGAATGGAATCTCAAACAATGTTACCATAAAATAACTAGGATGTTGAATAGATCATTATAAATCTCAAATATAATTTTACATGTTTATCACTATGGTCAACTTATTGAAAATTTTCATCATTTCTTTTCATGAATGTGATTTCAAAACTAATCAAGACCTATTTGTGATTAATTTATATATTTAATGAGGAATTATTTATCATTTTAAAAAACACCTATAAAAACTCATCAGAATGTAAAAAATAGAATATCATTTCAAATAGATTATCATTTCATATAAAAATAACATTTAAATGGAATGCTTATCCTCACATTACCATTTCATAATCTCCATGTTTAAGAAAAAATATTAATATTTATGGAAGGAATAGTATGAAAACTTGGTACAAAACATTCGTAACCAAGGAATGAAACATATATACATCCTCAATCACAAATATGAATATTCTCACACATTTAAATGCATCCATATACATTTACATATTTTAGTATCCCACTAGTGAAATTAATCAAACAAATATTTCATATAGCTCTTTATGATGAATGCTAAACCACACGAATTATTCTTAAAATTGTTTTTTAAGTATTTTATTCGTAAAAAATTTACCATGATTTTCATGATGATAAAAACCCAATCATAACATTTGAAAAACATTGTTTCTATAGTGTCACTGAAATCTAATACCCATTCACAAAATAATAAATATACCTCATGAAAAATCAATTAACATTACAAAAGAAATATTCAATACTGTTCCATAATAACAACTACACTCATAAATAAAAAATAAATTCTAAAATGGAAAATAAAAGTGAAGTGCTTATGAAAAATTAGGGAATGTTTAGAACTATTGTCTACTCATTCAAATATAAATAATATAAGAGTTATAGAAAGTGGAAACTAATTAAATGGAAACATTTTTCTTGTTAGAAATGAAAAATATTATGTCTATATAATCATGAAGGATGAAAATATTAGGATGTCGTAGGTTTGTTCATTTGATTAAAATAATATGAGGTAGAAAACCAGAGGATATAATGTTTGTGATGTGACTAATTTGAAAAAAAAAATTAAACTGTATGTCCTCAAATTGTAAAATAAAAAATATAAATAATTCCCAATATGGGAATTCTGATAAAAATCATATCATATAATGAGGAATGGTTATTTTTTCATTTGTGTGAAAATAAAAAAATAATTATTTAATTGATATATATTTATTTGGAATCTTATACATTTTCTTACCCACATAACATGAATTAGGTTTATGAGTCATAAATTGGAGTCTCCAATGAAGATAATAAATTTATGATAGACTTTATGAAATGTGTTTGGTTTCATTAAGAATAGTATTATAATGAATAAGGGTGAAAGATATATGTGTGAAAGAATGGGTTGTTATTGTGATAATTACTATATTAACCATACACTCCCAGTTCCATATAAATCAAAAATAAAATGATGATAATAATCAAAAAATAAATAAATTAGTAGAGGTGGATCAGAAAATGTTGAAAGATCAAGATAAGAGATAGTATATAAATAGAGAACCTATCATTTTCCCCTTTCACAATCTAAATCTCTTCATATATATAAAAAATTCTAATACTTCCTCATATGAAATGTATTATAATATAACCCCATATTAAAATTATTTATGGATTGTTGGCACCTCATTTATTATAAGTGGTAAAGGTGAAAATTGATTAATGACTTTGAAAATATTGGCCGATTGTATATTTAATTGTTATCATCAATATAATAGATATTCTAAATAGATAGTAAATTTATAAGGATGAATTATGATACTAAACATGTGAATGTTTGTTATTATTAATGAAAATATATTGTACATCATGAATACTATCCATGGTGTGATGATTAATCTGTCATTGTTGACAAATTGGAAGATGTTCCATAAATTGATTAGAAATAATTACTTTTTCACATTAACATTGATTATTAATCCCATTCAGGTGATGAATAAAAACATAATTAACCTCATCTATATGATCAGAATAAGTTGAAGATCAAAAACATTAATTGATAATAGTGATAATATGTTCAGTCAAGAATATTAAAAATGAGAAAACACACTCTATATTATTTTTAGAATTAGGATCTATAGATGTGAATGAGGGATTGTATGATAAATAATGGGTTAATAATTTGAATTATTAATTATATTAGATAAAGTAGAACTATATATATTATTTTTACTCAAATCTGGTGATTACAATGTTATGTGGACATTTTTGGTTTTACGAAACAATTTTTCAGGAAAATGTGAATGTTATGAGGAATAATGAATGTAATGTAAATTTTTTATTTAATGGTTAATGGAATGATATTTGATTAGATCTTTTTGGTGTTTTTATACTTGATACCATATGATCATTTGTTTTTTTTTTTTAAAGGACAATATACTAAATAACTATTTTTTTCTTTTATACCTCCCCTTACGGAGATTGCAATGATGTGGATTATAATGCAAAAGGCATTGAAAGCGGAGGTTTAATTTTGAAAAAACATTGAATTAATACTCTATAAAGAGGAGGAATATGTATTCAAATTATATATGAGTCCATATAGGTTAATATAAGACCCATGATCTTGTAATTGAATTATTAATACCTTTTTGATGTGTTTGAAATTATGAAAAGTATAAGTATAAAAAAATCTCAGAATAAAATAAGAAAAATAGTTTATATTTTTTTATATAATATTAAATAGTAAATATTTTCTATTTTTATATATTTTACTTCGAATTAAATTTTTTATTTGAATATTCTATCATTGGATTAATTTAATATTTTTTGGCGTAATCATTTTCTAGAAGGGGAATTTTATCTTTTTACCAAAAGAGTTATATGAAACATAAAATGATGTTTTAAATTGAGTATTAAGGGATTTCATAAAAAAATTATTTGAATTTCCAATATTTGAAATGAATAAAATGGAATGGTAGTTGATCCAAGAATATTTTAAATTTAAATTATATGTTTTAAAAAATAAGTTTATATTTACACTAAAATAAACATTGGTTTTCTATGATGAACTAAAATTAATTTTCATGAAGGAATTATATGTGTTATAATGTTAGAAATTTTTGTAGAAGTTATAAAGAAATTATTACTCTATTGAAAATACAAATTTCAAATTTATAGTGGGATTTAGGCTTCTGAAAGAAAATTGTTTTACATTGATGTACACACACTAATGAGATGATAATATGTTCTAAAAAGTGTATATATATATATACCTATATTATTCATGATATTGATATAATAGGATAACGAATATTTATTCAATTTCATATATATAAAAATATTATTGGATAATATAGAACACAAAGACAAATTGATGAAAATATATTCCTTTAGAAGACTCACCTATTATATTAATATTTTATATCATTATGCACCTTTATTAAGGAAGTAAACTATCAGGAGGCATTTTTGTATCATTAGTTAATTGATTAACCACAACCATTCTCAATCAAATTAATTATTATAATAATATTTATTATCTTATATGAATTAGAATCATCTTAATTACTACACATCCTATTTAGAGAGGTGAAAATTGTAAATTTGTTATGCCAACATTTTATTCATTTTATTAATAATCATATAGTCAATAAATTTAATAGGTGGTGAAAATTTTCTCTATAAGCATCAAAATTGGGATTTTAACTATCTAATTCACACCCTAATATTAATATTTCCACTAATCCTTTTGGTGATTCTAAACATTGCTAATTTAAAATGACAAATAATTTTTACTAAAAGTGTATATAATTTTGTTAATATTATAAACTAAAACAAACATTAATGAAATTATATAATGAGTCTCCAAAAGTTTTATATTTTTTATTATATGATGAAATAAATGAGTATCATTCAAAAATATAAGAGATAAATTTATTAAAAATTATCCTCATGTTTCTAATTATTCTATTACTATGAATGAAATGATAATGATGTTTCTGGAAATTTTATACAAGTGAGTAAAAGTATAAATAAATATATTTATGATGAAAATATTATTTTTACCAAATATGTTCTAGTTTATATAAACTAGAAGATTATAAATATAATTGAACTCTATGAACTTCTGGAATAGATAGGAAATTATAGGTTAAAACTATCAATTAAAAATATTATGCTAGAGTTATAAATGATGAAGAAAATAAATATATAATAATTATAAATATGATCTTGTTAATAGAAAAAATATAAAATCCTTTTATGGTTTTTATGTATTCCAAATTCCCTATTTTTTTCATTAGTTGTGATTCATTCAAGATTGTTTGGGGATAAATTTTTCTAGTGCACTGTTAGTCCTCGGTTTTCCCAAACTGTGCACCATAATAATATAAAATGTGAAATATGTTATAGAGGGTTATTTAATATTTGGTGCATGTTTTTAAAAATGATGTTCCACAAATTTGAAACTATTTATCATGGAAATAATTGGTGCATTTATTAGGCACATAGTTTTTCTAAACTGTGTAGCTATACCCAATTAACAGTGCGTACAACAGTTTTTAATACGAATATTTAAATTTAAAATTCCCATAACCCTATTTTTTCACCCCTAATTAACATTTGTTCACATTATAGATTCTATATACTTGGGTGCTCCTAAGATATGTTTTTGGACCCCCTACACTCTTCAAAGAGTGAATCAAAGCTATATGAATAGTGTCTGATCTTCTCTCAGTAGGTTCCCTCTTACCATTCCCTATATCCCGCTATCTCCCATTTACACCATATGGGATTTAGATATATATATTGTATATAGGATATAATCCCCAATATTTTTAATCTTAAATATAGTTTTGATACTCTATTTTTGGTTTTCGACATTCTTCCTTGGTGAATCCCATTTCTTGTGTTTGGATTCGAGATCCCATGACCCTAATGTAGTCAGATCCATTTTTATTGGCCAATATAATTTACCCAAAATAGTATGGTATAATAACATTACATTCAATTAATTGTGTGGGGTTTTATTCTTGTGAATGTTAATTTGTTAAAAACCCAATTCTGTTGAATTGGCGAATTTCAATTTGAAATTTCTTTTTGAAATATATTGGAAAAACCACCAAATTCCATTGAATTGAGTTGTGTTTGAGAATTTTTTTAAATTTCTGTAATTTAAATTATATAATTTTTTATTGTTATTATGATTTCATTGTTTTATTTGGTGAAAATAGGTTCATGGGGATTTGGTATAAATTTTGGTATTTATTTTGGGAAACAATTTTGTTTGATTAAAAACCCATTTTGGGTTTAAATGGAAAATTGAAATATTTGAAAAAGAGAATGTGGTGCATCATATTTTAAGCAATCATAATGCAAATATCCTTTTGTTGATTTCTTATTAGAGTAAATGTAGGTCTTAGGTAGATAGTGAGTTATTCAAAATGTAATATATGATTTACAACATTTCAATACATAAATGCATCAAATCACAACTGCAATGGGATGGTGTTAAAGTCACCTCTAGATGTACCAAAGGGAAATGTGTATAGACATAATTGTGTGTCATTTGAGTTTAGGGATTACCTTATCATGGGACTATCATACTTATAGTAATATGACCATGGTTCTTTCTTTTTTGTATTTAAAGTGAATACATGCCATTTTTGTAACCAATATTATATTCAATATTAAATTATATAATATATTTTACATAAAAGAGCATAAGATATATTCCATGCTCTCTAAATGTCAGTTTTGGATTATTGGAATATCATCTCAAATGAAGGTGTGGCTGTGGACACTAAAAAATTGCATGTAATTATTTCTCAATAGAATCTCAATAATGTTTTTGATATCTGGAAATTTTTGTGATTATCACGTTATAACATGTGGTTAATAAAATTCCTTTCCTGATTGGTAGCACCCCTTTAATATTTCACAAAGAAAGGGATAATGTTTCATTAAACAAAAGCATGTGAGAATATTTTCTAGGATTTGAAGAAGCACTTGAGATTAAATTTTTTTTGATATTACTTGGGTCAGGTGAGGAGTACATGGGGAACTGTGATTCTTCTAGGTTCAGACTAAGAGTTGTGTTGACGCAAGGGGATTGAGGCATTGCTTACGGTTCTCAGAAGTTATAGCCACATGAACAGAATTAACCAACGGATGAAATTGATCTAAATGTAGTTGTTTGCACTCTTAATTGTTGGAAACATTATCTTTTGGGTGAAATTTTTATAGTTTTTACAGATCATAACTATGTTAAATATATATTATCATAGAGAGATTGAGTCTTTGGCGTCTGAGAAGGGTAGAGTTCATGGAGTCCATTAAATTTTAACTAGAATATATACCTATAATGTTGAATAGATTGGGTGATTCCTTGAGTAGGAAAAGTCAAAATCAGTTGGTACATTAGCCTAGTGCAGAGTGGAAGATGTTAACTATCCTGGTGGAAATTGTTGTAGTGGTTCAGGATAGATAGGAGAGGATGACTCTAGCTTCTGTAGGAGTTAAGTCTACACTGTTGACATGGAGTAGGGATATGAAGTATGTGGACCCAGAGTTTTTAGCATTAAGCTAAATAATTGAAGGTGGGGAGAGACCTTCAGACAATATAATAGATGGGAATGAGAGAATATATGTGAAAAATTGGGTTGTTGTGCCTACGAGTATGCGAGTAGAACTCATTAAAAAATTTCATGCCTCAATTTGGGGGTACATATTGGGGTTTCAATTATGAACCATGACCAATGATTATAGTTTTGGTATCCTCTTATAAAAAATGATATTGTAGGGTTTCTAACAATATTTTTCACCTGTCAACAGGTGGAGGCAAAGCATTAACAACATAGAGGATTGTTGTAGTTGTTTCCTATTACGTAATGGAAGTGGGATGACCTGAATATGTATTTCATAGTATTGTTTCCAAAGACGCTTAGAAATGATGATTCTATTTGGGTAATTGTGGATCAATTAATGAAAATTTAACTTTTCATTCCAATCATGGAAACTTTTTTAGTAGAATAGTTTGGAGAATAATATGCATGAGATATAGTTCATTTTCATGTCGTGCCACAAAATATAGTTTCTGATCATGATTCGAGCATTACATCACACTTCTCCAATGGCTTACAGAATGTTCTTGGTACACAGATTCTATTAAGTATGTCATTACACCGATAGACTTATCGGAATTTTGGTCATACCATGTAAGAGTTAGAATATCTGTTGGGATCACATGGGCTTGACTTTGGTGGTCCAGTGAAGAAGCACTTGGATTTAGTGGAGTTTGACTAAAAAACACCTATTAGAAATCTATACAGATGGAACCATTTGAGGCACAATATTTTAGGCCTTGTAGATAACAGCTATATAGGTTAGAGATGGCTGAGTCAGAGATTTTGGGACCGAGTCTCATTCAGGAGACATCGGAACAAATGTACTTAATTTAATAATGTATTGTTATGACTCAGTGTAGGAAAACTTCATTTGCTTATAGATGTATAATACCCCTAAATTTTAATGGGGAGATCATTTATTCCTTTGGGTGTCACATATATTGGGTCACCATAGGATACAGAGTTAGGGAAAGTTGGCTACCATGTTTGTAGGAATGTTTGAGGTGTTTGAGAGAATCATGTCAATGGTGCATCGATTGCAGCTTCCATATAAATTCAGTGCCATGCATGATGTTTTAAATGTGTCATAAATATGGAGGTATCACAAGGACCCTTCTGATGTGATTTATATTGATGAGGTATACCTTAAGATAGAGGCGTCCTTTGAGGATCATCTGATACATATGCCAGGTTGCAGTGATAAAGTGTTACAAGGAAAGACCATGTAGTTAGATCATGTGATATGTCACCATGGAAGTGTTCAATAGGAATCATGGGAATGTGAGGAATATATGAGGGCTCAATGGGTCAATATTTATGTCTTGTAATCTTAGTGATGTTCAGAAGTGCAGCTCGAGTCCAAGCTATTTAATAGTGGGGAGATAGTAAGAACCTTGCCTTTTCTAGGTTCATCTCGGGTGGGTTTCAGGTACTTTTTAATGTTTTTAAGTAACTATTATTTTGGATTAGTGGTATGGGGTGCATTTTGGTGAATTTTCTACAAAAATTAAAGAATAGTGTGCTTCTCAAGGTTTTCACACAGTCTAAAAAACCATGCCAAGCATGCTAAAATGGACAAAAAGGTCTACACAGTTTACCCTAACCATGCACCGCTGCACCGGAAAACGTGTGTTGATATTTTTATTCCAAGAATATATTTTAAATCCTCCAAAACCCCTTGATACTCCCATATGTTGACTATGGATTGGGGTGGAAAATTTATAGGTGATACCAGGTCCTTTTGGATGGATTATAAGGTGATCTAAACATCATTCTTCAAGAACGAATGCTCAGATTGAAGATCTGTTATCTTCCCAGTAAATGGACCTCATCCTGTTTCTTCTCTCGTTCATTAATATATCATAGTAGGATATTATCTTGTAAGATCTCCACCAATTATAGGGACAAGTGCCGATTATTTGATATCTAGATCTAGGATAGTGGATCTAGATCTAGTTATGAATGATCCAGATGCTTTAAACCCTAATTGTTTTTATGGATTTAGATCTGGTGCTTTATCGACCACATTATTATTCACGAATTTTGGGTATTTGCATTGGGATAAAATTAATCAATAAACCAACGTATGTGGTCTAAATCAAACTCCTATAGTCATGAATTTGTTTTGTGAATGTGATTTTATGAATTTATAGCTTCCCTTGATAATTGAATTAATAAATTGGTGTAAATTAGAGTGTGGAATTAACTTTTCATTTTCCATGGTGATTAATTAGTAAATAATTCATAGAATAAATGTTGGGGGTTTATAAAATAGATAATTTTTTGGTGGAATTTTTTCTTGGTTGAGATTTTGTATTTGAGATATAGAATTTATTGTTATAATATATAGAATTTTACTAAATTAATTATGAAATGATGTTGGATAAGAAATATAATTAATTTTAAGAATTAATTATGTGCTATGATGTTGAACAAATATAATTAATTGTGATATATAATTATGAAAAGTTTAGATTTGATATGGATAATTAAATGTGAAAGAATTAATATGGGATGATAATTGTGTTGATTTATTATTTAATTGATGAATTAATTATTAGATTATGTGCTTAGTTAATTATTGACTTTCACCTTTTTTTATGACTTTCATAGCCTACCTCGTTCTGGTAGAATTATTTTTAAGGAAGACGCCCTCGGTCTTCATCACTTCTGACCCCCTTGAGTTTTATTGTATTTCATTCTCCTTAAATCATAATATTCTTGATGATGATTATTATTATGGTGATGGAAATGGCATTCTATAAATATTAGAAGATTGGACTTGGTCATGTTTTTCCTCAACATTATTTATCCAAACATGTGATTTTGGGTTTCTAGGAATGATGTCCTACACTGACTGAGATATGCAGTACTAGAAATAGAAACCTATAAAGAATGAGATTTGGGTGATGAAATGACATTCAAAACCAAATGATTGAAAATAATGATTGATGATTAAAATGGAAAACAAGAAATGAAACACAACCTACTGTGATGATTATAGATTAAATGACACTGTGATAACTGTTTAAATTATGCATTGTATTTGCTGCTTCATAAAACAGCATACACTATCTTTTGACTATATTTGTTTTAGAAACCATTGGTATTGGCCTACTGAGTCGTACTAACATCCAATTCAGGCCACCTGACTGGCACCCGAGCAGACATTGTTGTTGCAGAATTAGATAAGGGAATGGCCTTGGGATAGGCTGTTGTTTGGGATTGGATCATTGGAGAGGGAACCAATCATTGTTCAAAACTCACTTGGGAGTCATTGTGTCATTATTGTTAGTTGCATTGTTGAAACATGACCTTCACATTTCCATTTCATGTTTTACCTTTATGTTTATCATTGTATTTTATTGTTGTGGATATCGTATGACTTGGTATTTGTTTTATTTATTTATACGCTTTCGTACTTGGTTATTTTTTTCAACTGTTGGTGTTTTATCATTGTAAAAGAAGGTATAATCACCCCAATACTATCCTTCGAGACCCTTGCTACTAGTTGACGACTTCTGGCGTATAAGGATACATGCTTGAGTTCATGTGGAAAATCATCTTGTGGAAATGTTTAGTGGAACCCGGTTCGGGACGTCACATATAGTTACCCTTAGACCCTTATACCATCATGCAAGTTTCCTCGAAAATACAATTACGATGGTATGCGCGAATATACCTTTATATAGGTATTAGTTTACTTTGATACATTTAAATTTATAGAGGTATATAAATCTCACTGGTATCATTACACTATGTCTTCTTGTTACCCTTATGGGGGTACCCTTACATAGCAATCTTGGGTTACACAATCACATGTATATGAAACATCATTGGTTCAGTTATGAAACACAATCACTTGTACAAAACTACACTTTTGAAACTCAAGAACTCTTACGCAACTCCTCTGGTACACTTATATAACTCAAACCATTACACAAAAGTTCAAAAATATCTCTTAAACATACACTGGCTGGTTCCCTTACATGATGATCAGAATCAACTGATTACCCTTAAAGAGCTATTCACAAATTGGTTCTTCCCATACAAAACTATAAAATATAAATTATATTATACTAAACATATAATAAATTAATTATTTGGAAATTATAAATTTTCTATTTAGTAATATAATTATTTTAAATATAATTTACAATTGGGATAAAAAGATAAACAAATTACTGGGTAAGTAATCCATTTAACACACACTTGTGGTATAATCATTAGAATAATTATCAAAATGTAATCATAAAATGAAGGAAACACGATTATATTAAATAATATATTGAATATGTTATATAAATTTTAACATTATCGTATTAACTAACTCATGTATACAAGTGTTACTATTATAAATAAAATTAATGTGAGTTATTTTAAATTTAAGAAAACAAATATAATATAAAAATAACATAATTAGAATATATGATTTATAAATACCTTTCTTTATGAATAAGAATTTTCCATAAAAACCAATATTATAAAATTGTTTTGTAAAATTAAATTAAATTCCTATTTACCAAAAATACAAAAACATATTTTAGATGTAAATATATAATTTTTTATAATCATTATCATATATATAATTAATAAAATAAATAAGAAATTATTAATTTAATAAAAATTATTGAATCAAATTTGAGGACATACACAACATCACCCTTATACATGTTGTGTTGGATAAGGCTCCACATAAAACATTGATCCCTACACAATCAACATCCAATTCTCTTCAGGTTACTTGTGATTAATCACCACTATCTATACTGGTTGGAATACCATGTGTCATATTTTTTAAATCAAAAACAACTAAAATATATAAATTAAAAATTTACAAACTCTATAATAAAACCATTCTCATGCTTTTTGTAAATTTAAAATCTATTATTTTAATTCAAAATTTTAAAATTATTCACCTTTTTAAAAATTTATAAAAATATTAGAAATTAAATTTCTCAAACATATATTATTCATTAAAAAACCCCATATATTTTATATTAAACAGCTCCTATAGAAACTAATATCAACTAATCATTAATAAAAACAGTTATCAAAAAATAATATCAATAAATGTTAGTAAATCTATTCCATATATCCCAAATCCTATAAGAAACATAGAATAATGAAATTTTAATATGGAAAAAAAATATGTTATACTCATTTAAACAAAATAAATCATTTAATATGAAAAATATTTTATTGTTCTAACATTCCATTTTCTAGAAAAAAAGATAATTATTTTTTCTTTATGGACCAAAAAATTCGCAATTATTTAGAATCTGCACTATTTGATCAGTGGTGATCAATTTCCACAAATATATTTAAAATAAATTTTTAAATAGATTTGAAACACATATCCCATTATATTAATAAATTATATATAAATGGTACAAATATATTTGTTACATTTCAATAAAATTTATTTCTAGTATAAAATATTAAGATAAGTTGGTTCAATTTTTGATAAGTGATATAATCCATGAAAATTACATATTTAATTTATTATGAAAAGAATAAATTATAATTTTATAGAATCAATTTTTTGATCATAAATAGAAAATAAGAGTAAATTTAAATTCCTTTTAGATTAAAAGACTCATAATAATTATAATATATGATAAAATAAATTCACGTAAAAAAAGAGATGTTATTGTTGATTTCCCAATATCCTAAGTACCCAAAATTTTAATTCCAAGAACCACAATAAGAAAAAATCAATAAAAAACATAGTCTAACTTGTTTAAGAAATAAAATATCTATATCATTAATTAATACGATCATATTTTTATAAGACTATAGAAAAAAACATGATATATTTAAAAAAACTAATTCACTATGAAATATTTCAAAAAGATTAATCAAAATTGAAATATGAAAGAACTATCTATATAAACCCTAACATAAATCTCAATTTTAATATTGTTTTCTCATTTTACAAAAAAGGGATTACTTGACCTATGATCATTCTTTTTAAATATTAATAATAATATATATTAAAAATCATAATAGAAAATATATATTCATCTTCACATATATGAAAAAAAATTAACCAAAATATGTTTATAACATAACTACATGTCAATTTTTTTAAAAAATATAAGGTACTTTCCTAGAGACCAGTGAATAATATAATATTTACATGTTATATGATATAATTTATTTTTAATTCCATATTTTCATTTTTTGAAACAATATATATTATTAATTATGGTTGATATAGAAATACCAACATCTTCATGTTGAACATCATAGGTACAATTGGATTTGATTATTATCCATTGATAACCCATGATTACATTGATTTATAAAAATAAATAATAGAACATTTGGACAACCAAATATATTTAAATCATATTTTTTGGGTACTTATGAAAATAAATTCATAAACATATATATTTTATGGTGAAAAAATGAGTGAGTAAATATAAAAGATAATTCATTGGCATAATGCGATTTTTTCTATATTTGAAACATGCAATATTAAAAATTATAAATTTTGATATTTAAAAAAAATTCATATCCATCCTCTTTGAAATTATCTTATATCTACATACAATATATTTATAGTTGGTTTTAATGATAGAAATAATTTCATCATATAACTCTATTCTTTGAAAAAATGTAGCTAATGTTTAGTGAAGATTAGATTCATAAAATCACAAATACATTTGTTATTTTTGAATTACATTAATATTAGTATGGATGTGTTATTTATAATTAAGATATATATTTATAAAAGTATTATTTTATGTTTTAATAACATTAGACACAATTTCTATGTTTTTCATAACCTATATGACTATATTGAATATTATTTCTTGACATTTATAATTAAATAGAAGAAAATATTTAATTTCACCATTTTCAACTGTTGGGAAAAAATCCCTCAAGGTAACATTGCAGTATTTTGGGTTGATTGTGTTTGTTGACAAAGCAGGTTTCCATGGAGAATTGTTGAGTTCCCGAGAAGTTGTTGACATTCCATGTTGACAAAGAACTATGACAAAGGAAAGGACGATCTGGAGGCGGTACAAAAGATCAGTACAAGGTGGCGCCGTTTCCCAGTGTTTTCCAAATTTATGGGCCTGAAAATCGCCAATGGAAAATGGAGTGATATGTTGTTGGCAAAGGTTGAGGAGAGAGAAATGAAGGAGGTGCGCGGAAACATTAAGCATGGCGCGCAAAATTATCGGGTTGCGCGAAATCTTGATGTGTGGCGCGCAAAACAGCGGGTTGCGCGAAATTGTATTTCTCGCAAAAGATGTTTCAAGGCTGAAAGCTTGAAAATCGGTAAAGGCATGAGGCGCGCGAAATTTTGGAGGCGTGCGCGAAAAATTGAAGTGGCGCGCGAAATAGCGGATGAAGTATTTCACGCAAAAGATGTTTCGAGGTCCGATGCTCGGAAAATGGAAAAGGCATGAGGTGTGCGAAATTATGGAGCAGTGCGCGGAAAATGGTTGTGCGCGGAAGATTTGTATTTCGCGATCAAAGCGGATTACGCGCTCAAGGAGGGTTTTTCGCGCGGGGTCGATTTTTCCTATAAATATGAAGTGACCCTCCTCCATTCAGTAGAGCTCAAGACATAGAAAATACCCGAGCACTGGTGCGCGAAATTGAAGTTAGAAAGTGTGTTGCGCGTAGACTTAAAGTTTGCGCGTAAAGTCAGCTGTTGCGCGAAAAGCTAAGGCTGCTCAGAAAGTTGGTGTTGGCGCGTAAAAGGAAGCTTGCGCGAAAAGTGGATTTCGCGCAAAAGTAGTGAATTGCGCGCAAGGCAGTTTCCAGGCTGCGCGTAATATTTGGAAGTTGCGCGAAAAAGGAATTTCGCGCAAACTATATAAATTGCGCACAAGACACCGTAAGGGTTGCGCGTAAAAATTGAGGTTGCCCGGTACATCCGGTGCAAAGTGAGATTCATCTGCGGGTGAAAGTTGGACTTCAACAGAGCATCTACATACAGAGGAAGATGCATTCCTTCATGAAAATGAAGAGACTTACAGGTCTATAAACTGTGAGTGAATCCCTTCTGGAGCAGTGAGCTTAGGAAGAGGAAAAGGTGATCCTCTCCACCGGCAGTGAGCCAGAGAGAGATAAACAGGGAGTGACCCTTGGGAAAGCAGTGAGCTGACCCTAAACCTTGTATAGGCAGTGAGCATGGGCATAGAAGTGATCTAGCCCAAACATTGTAATCCACAGCTAGTGAAGACTAGTGGAATTTGGTACGAACCGGCAACTTGTCGGCGTATGCTCCTTGGACGTAGCCCTTAGCGGTGAACCAAGTAAAAATCTCTGTGTCTGCCTGCTTACTTTCCTGCATTACATTCAAAGCATCAGCATCAGTTAAAGGAGACAAGTGATCATAGTAACCACACAAGTTCAAACAAAGTGACCCTTGTAACAAAGAGGTCAAGATACAGTGGGGCAGGAAGTACTTGAAAAAGAATATCCATACCCTGATTCACCCCCCCTCTCAGGGTATATAGGCCCCTATTGGCCCTAACATCAACATTTTAGTTTAAATGTCTCAGAATAATAATTCATTGTATATTCCTTATTATATGAAACAATGTTATTTTTAGCTTCATATTATATTATTAGTTTCTCATTTTCCTTAACAAACCTATTTTTTAAAATTTTATGATATAATGATTTTATATGATCAAAACACTATAATTCTATAATACCTCCTAAAATGACACTTTTATTTATCATTATACTTTAATGAATATAAATAATTACTAGAATAAAAATAATATTTTTTTTCATTGCCAGTTATTTTGTTATGATGGGTATTAATTAGATTTAATTTTTGAGGAAAAATTAATCAGTTAACTTATAATGTATAACTATCAAATAATTCTTCTGACGATTGTGTTCACAATCGTTTCACTTCTCAAAGATGAGCTCTATGAAAAATTCTATCATATTAATATTCTAGTATATTATTTTTTAATTTTTAATTATCTCTTTTGCAATTCATTATTCTAGGAAAATAAATTGGAATGTGTCCTTCTTTAATACACATAGAATTTTTTTATTTTGAATCATCATTATTAATTATAGTATATATTTAAAATTTTCATTTATATTCATCATTTGATATTGAATTTACTGTTTTTCTAATAAATGTTAAAAAAATAATTCTGAACATAGCCATATATTTTCCAATTTAATATGAAATAGATCCATAAGACTTAACTGGAATAGTTGACATTATATTTAAAAGAAACACCTTTCTTCTTTCCAAACAATTATTCTGTAATGTTTTTTAATTTATTTTTATAATGTGAAAAGAAACTGACCTAGATATCTAATGTGTACTCTTTATAATTATTCCATCTATTAGTCACTATATTCATTAAATATAATCCTTTTGTTAATTTTATTAGTTCCCATTCTACAAGAGTTGTATTACCAACTTCTTTAACATGTTCACTTATAACATTTTGTATGATTGTAAAATTATGAATCTTTTGGTTTACAAACTAATATTATCTTATTTGTAAATCCTTATCTTCTACATGATAGATTCCCATATTCATTCTTTTAGGATTATCTATCCCATATTGATTTTTTTTTAGAAGTGTCTAAATATTTTGGTCTATCTTACATGATAAAACATGTAACTACACACTTCTACATATCAAATAGTTTAAATATTCATCATGTTATAATTCAAAATATATATTATAATATGAAAAAATATTTATAATAAATTTAACTATATGTTTCACTTGATCATTGATGGGTAGATTATATGGTTTCCTCCTAATTTTCTAATGATCCACAAAAAGCTACAGATAGAGTCTTTACATTTAGTCTTGAATATAATCTAATTTCTTCCATTGATAAATTGGGAAATTGGAGGCATCTAATCATAATTTTCCTTAATATTCATCACCTTATATAACTGGACTTATTTAATAGTTTTTCAGGTCAAAAATGTAATATTTATGACTATATATTAGTTTAATAACATTATTGTTACTATATATTAGTTCCAAATAATGAATCAAGTTATTATAAAAATATTAAAATCCTCTTTGACCACAATGATACATTTATGGCCATCCATGCAAGAGGTAATGGAAAAAGAAGTCATTATTCACGGAGATAGCTAACCGCCATAATTTTTACTATGGTTTTGTTTCAATAAATAAGGGGATATAAGAAATTAGATATATATGATATATTTCAATAAAAACATAAAACTCCAATATATACATTATTCTATAGTTGTAATTCCTTGATTAAGAAGAATACGTTTGGAGAAAACTGAAGAATAAAATAAAATAACATTGGTGCTTTGAGAAATTCATCTCTTGGATATCACCCACTTGAAACACCCTTTGGGACCATGTATTTGGAATTTTGGGAACACCATATTCATGTTTATGTGAGAAGAGATAAATATAGATATTTTGGAAGATAATTTAGGAAATTAGTTGAACGTGTGGAGAAATGGGGTTGTGAGTTGTGGTACTTATACATGATGAGGGTGGTTATAAGTGATTAAATAATGATTAATATATATTTAAAGATAACCATATTGAGGTGTTATCAACATTCATGAATTTGGATGATAATTAATGTTTTAATTTCTATTTGGGTTCAATAAACACATCAATAAACCATTAAATTATTTTAGGTATATTTGTGCCACTAACTTTTAACTTCATCACAATTCATTATTTTACTTATATATTAATAAATGGGTTTTCCTCAGAAGTATTTTATGAATAATATGTAAAAAAAGTTAAATATAAAACTAATTTTGATCTTATTATTTGAAAAATTATATCAATTTTACCAAATTAAATTCAAAATATTATAAAAATTATATTTATAATTAATCTCACTAATGTAACATTAATTTAAGTTTTAATGTAAAATGTAGAAATGTTTGAAATGATTTCTTATACAATTTCTATATAAAATAGATTCAAATAAAATATATTGTTTATATTTGTTTATATTTTTACAAATAATAAATTTTAATAATTAAAAAATAGTTCAACTAAATAAATAAAATAAACAAAAATGCAGTTTTCAATAAAAATTTATAATATTTCAAATAATTTCAAAAAATCAAACTTCTCCAAAAAATAAAAAAGTTTCGTCATTTGATAATATTTATATGAAATTTTTTATTTTTTTAATTTTTATAAAAAAATAAAAATGTTTTATAAAATTTAGTTCTAAAATAGGTGAGCAATCAATATGTGAAAACCCCACATTTAGAAAAAAAAAATAGCTTCTTCTACATAAAGTTTGACTTATTTTTCTCTTATGCCTATTTAACATTATGGATGAACATTAAAACATATTATTAAAAAGTAACTTATTAATTTCAATAGAATCGTTCACTAATAGAATTTTATTTTATCTTTTAGAAAAGAATTCATTATGTTCATGAAAATATTTTTCTATAAAAAATTGCACCATTATATTCAATTGGTTTATGTTCTCATTTCTAATTATTTCATAACTAATGAATTCATTTTATAAAATTTTTGTAAACAAAATTTTAAAAATTTATATAAACACTTACATTCCCTATATTCGAATTCCTAGATGATGACTATAATGTTTAGATATTAACAATCCATCTTTTTTTAACTCGATGTGAAATATCTTGTATGACATTTAACAATGTGTTTCATTTTAAAATCTGATGATGTTATATATATAGGAAGGAAAAAATAAAACCAAACCAAAAGAATCTATGGTTGTCATTATGAACTATAGAATGTTGAAAATAATTCCACAAGAAAGTAGTACTTATCTTGATCACTAAACCTATTCCTATTCACTGTAAAATGAGTTTTTAATGACATTGGGTGACCATCCAAGTAAAATTGGTAATATTATGTCTATAAACTCTCATAAATAATGTAGAAAAATCATAAAAAAATATAGATAAAATTGAATAAACCCATCTCTTAAACAATAAAATCTACTCCAATATTTACTATGGAAGACTATCCATATAATTCATGAATGTAAAAGAGTCACTATGATATAATATATATATATATAATGAATTTATGTATCCATATCCCTACAGCGAGGTGTCTCTAATGTAGTAATTTTTTATGTCATGGGATTACAATATCCTTAAATAATAATACCCTAACAAATGAAATCATATAATTTTCATCCATCATCCCATAAATACAGTCATAAAATTTGCATTATTGAATTGTCCATAGATAAAAAGAATTATTGAATCCAAAACTACAGATGTATCTTAATGTATACATCAATTCATCATAACCCATGAATATATCCCTTAATCGATGAAAATATACCTTTGGGAAGTAGTATCGATCATGAATAGAAACATGTATATGATGTAACATTATTCCATTACATCCTACACAATAATTCGTTGTAAATTTTGGAACCCTCACAGATCGCATGAGTACATACCCAGAGCCTTAAGTAACCCCAACTCAGCTATAACCTCATAGTATTTTTTAACTAATGGGTTAGTGGGGGATAGAGAGATATATTTCATATATTACATCACAAAACTAGATCATGGGGAAAATAAACCCAAACTATATGTTTTTGGACCTATAGGCTTTGGAGGTGAAGCATATTAACTCAAAATAATTATATGTAAAATAAAATCACATTTGGGGATTCTACCTTGATCTAGACTTAAACTGTAGTGGTTATCTCATATGACACCCATATTTCATTTATATAGTTTATGAACTAGATTTGGAAATTTCAATTTTTAAATCATTACTCATTTCCACCTAATAATATATCATACTTTTTTATTTCCTTTATCATCCTATAATTTTCTCATCATTTATTATACTATAATAATATATAGTTTATCATTTTTTTAAACTCAAATACAAATATAATGTATAATTAATTTTTTTTATATTTATATGAGAAAATGATAACTATTTATATATTATTTTTGATATTCGATTTCCAATCTCATAGAACCGGAATACAACCATTCCAATGTATTATTTACTCTATGAAAAATATAATTCTATTGTCATAAAAAACACCCCATCCCATTGAAAATTTACTAATAATATATATCATATTATTTATTCTAAGTAATATTGAATTCATATTAATATAATACATTCAAATATGAACATATCATGTATAAAACATACAGAAACATGCATTTTTTAAGAATAATAAGAAATCATTCAAAAACGTTCTTTTTGAACACTATCATAAAGATTGAATAAATGAGATATACATTATATTTACTCTCCATTCCCAACCAAGTGTCCTATATGAATCCATTAAGAACATCACATTATATCATGTAAACCCTGTAATCAATCAACCAATAAATCCATAAGACAACAAGCCCATTATTCTCTATATTTACCAACCACAAACTTATCTCTATATAACATCAGTTCTTTTAAATCTAATATAAGTAATTAAATATATGAAAAATTTATTTTCAATATGATATATTGATGGTGGAAACTAAGACTATATCTATAAGGTATCTAAATCCATTATCATACAAGAATGGAACTTTTCATCACAAAACAATTATCTCCAGAAAACAACCAGTTAATTGTACTATTTAAATAACTAGTTCATTATGATTGATTAAAATAATAAAAAGATTAAAATTTAATGTCAATAATCAATATTAAAAAATAATAGAACATTATGAAATCATCATCATTATATTCTATCATACTCATGGAACATTATTAATCAATTTACAATCTACACTCATTAATAATTACAATATAATGGTGTTTTATACAGATTTGTAAAATATAAATAAGGGTAAACATAAAATATAACCATATAAATATTGAATCGTAGTGTCTATAAAATTAGAAAGAAAATATCATAATTTCATCTTGTGAAAATATATGAATTAATTTATTTAATTTATCTATCATGAGAAAATAATTATCACCACATGGGATAAACATTTACCATTTAGTAAATTAATTTCATTAATCATTATTATTAATAAAATTTTAAAGATAATTTCATATTCACGTACAATGGAAGACAATTTAATATAATGTCACTCTTTAAAAAAATAATGAAATATAGTAGATCACCAATTTCCATGGAATATTCTATAAGGACCCATCCTTAAAACGTTACTTAATCATGAATTCTATAGTATACCATACATTATGAAACATTGCGGATATTTTAGAGTTTAAAATTTTAAATAATTAGGATATCTTATGTACAAGACATACCATATTCATACAGGAGGATATTACTAAAATAGTATTCATTTTTTTCACAATATAAAACATAAAACATTGTTTTTTTAACAACACTGTGTATAAAACCTCACATCACCCTTATTTCTATTACCCATCATTATATCCTGTGAATTTTTTTTATAAAACATGTGTGAGTATAAAACTCAGTAAGGGATGTAAATAAATAAAGTGTTTGTCAAGTGATAACATATAAAACAATAAAACACATACTCATTAAAAAATCATATACATAAATAAATCATGTAGTTTCCCGGGTTTATGTTTACCAGATCACCCTTACTCTCACTCTTACACATGAAATAAACATTTGGTCAACATCCATCTATGAAGTACCCAATGCATTGAAGATCTATAATTGGGCTCACTCGTCACATCTTGAGCTATAATGGGCTCAACCCAACATATATTGATGTATAATAGGCTCAAACAAAAATATATTTAGTTATAATGGGATCAACCCAACATTTATAATTTCCAAGTAAGATTTTGTGGTAATAAATTATCTTTACAATAAGAAGAAACAACTCATTCCATATACCTAAAAAACAATCCTTTTGAAATTTATTAAAGAGAGTTCTAAAAATATGATAAAAAAAGTCATTTAAAAGATAATTAGAGTGACAATAATATAATGGAATAGATATGTGTATACACTATAAATACACATAGTTAAACAAAATATAAACAAAAAATCATCACTCCTGTAATCTTAATACAACATAATGAATAAAGATGTAGGTTAACCGAAAGAATGGAAATTGGGTTAATAATTCCCTTACCTTGGGGAATTCATAAATAAAAAGTGTTTAATCCTCCTGTATAATGGTATAAATATTATAATTAATGTCTTAATGAAACATATTAAGGTTTATAACACCTTATATGATCATTTTTCAACATTATTCGACACATTTATTAGTAATATTTTTTTATTTACATTGTGTCATGTGCGTTCTTTATATGGATTCCAGGATCGATTCATGATCGTTATTCTTATGGATTGGATGTAAAAATATAGAATTGGAATGGAATGGTATTTAAATATTTTCAAAAAACTAATTTATACCATTTATCATTTTTAATTCTGGAAGGATGATGATTACTATGTTAAAAACATTATTCATATTTTTTAGGTAATGTTGGCGATTCATAGATCGTAATGAACTCATTTGTGTTATAAATTAAAAAGATGTATATAAAATTATTACAGAAAATTATATAATTTATAATTAATAAATTAAAATATGTTTCAGTCATTAAAATTTTTTCTTGACAATCCTTAAAATAAGTAATATAAATTGAAATCACCTCATCCACGATGTTGGTAAATCGACACATCACGAATGATGTTTTAATTCCATAAATACGTGGGAGAGGAGAAGAAATGTAATGGTTATTATACCAGAATTATTATTAACTATAGAATAATTTTGATATTGGATCATTAATTCTTCTTGGATAAGGGTTTGAGATGAAAGAAAAATAAAATAATGTAATCTTGAAATAAAATAAAAGTTGAGAAATCCCTTATGAAAATTGGGCCGCCTAACGGCTATGAAAATGGATTTAGAAAAAATTAAAAAGAGAGAGGAAAGTGGTCAGAAATACATAAATCAGTCATAATAAAATATATAGATATAATAAAATGGTTATAAGAACATGGTATGAAAACTTGAAAGTTATACCATATAAAAGAGAACATTTAAAGGAAAAAATGAAAGAAGTTGAAAATTCTCTTACATTGTAGAGTAACTCCTATGTCTTAAGGGATGGGACCTTGGGGTATTGAAGAAACCATTGGAGGACTACTAGAGTGGTAATAAGGAAATATTATTTTGTAATAGGGATTTTTAATGAATTGAATTAATGAATGGATTGGTATTTATCAAAAAACTGATGGAATATTTTATTAATTTCCAAGGGACACCTCATTAGTGGTATTTAAAAATCCATTAGCATTACGATGGTATTTTCTAATGTTATTGGCCACATCGGACACCTTATATCATATTTAACATTAAAACAGTATACCAGAATTATTAAAGCACTAATATACCATTAATGATGTCATTAAACACACCGAAACACAAAACTATATTTTTACTATTTACCGATATTTCAATTGTTTCAGAAACATCCCAAAAATTCAACCATAAACATCTTTTGACATGTATAAATCAAAATTGGAAAAAAATTGAACATAATTTTCAAAAAATTATGAATTTAAATTTTAAATAAATGAATACTTAATTCAAAAATAGTAGTTTTAAATCTATAACTCTTTTTTAAAACTGTGAAAAATTAATCAACATATCATTATCTTATTATAACATCCCAGTTCCGAAAGCCACCCAGAGGCACCTCGTTCCCGGTTGTTCACATGGTCTCAAGAACATTTCCCCACACACCAGAGGCTGCTGACTAGCAGAGAGGGCCTTGGGTGTGATAGTGGGGAAACTATACCCTCATTAGCAGAGTACACAGCGGAAGTACACAAAAAAGACAATTGAGGAAGCAGTAAATATCCAATAACATTAAATAGTGGAAGACTAAAACAAAAACAAAACCTAGAGCACACATGTATATATGAAATGATGCACGACACATAGCTCTACGAAATCATCCAAACAAGTCACAATGCTGAATACAATACTAAAACAAATTACAAAATAAAGACAAATAAGCAACTCCTCAGCATCGCAAGCCTCGTCTTGGTACCATGCTCTCCTGTTCAAAAGAAATCAAGTACTAGAAGTCGAAGGGCGCTTGACCTTGTCTATACCTGCAACAACAAAGTCTGTTTGGGCCCAAAACATGACCCAAACAGGGTGTGAGACTAATCCTAGTAGGCAACCACCCAGAGATATGCGCCTAACAGTCAGTGAGTATATGGCAGGTAATAGTACAATAATCAGAAAATAGTAATAGTAAACAATAGGCAGTAAACAATAAGCAGTAGCAGGATGATATACAATAATAATCAATCCATAGAACAACAAGTAGCAAAGAAGAAATTAGCTAACCACAATAGGAACCCCTCTGGGAAGTACTCGCAGCCAACCCCTCTGGTCCTATCCAAGATGTACGCATAACCCTCTGGGATGTGCACTCAGCCTAACCCCACTCTTTTTGTCAAACGAAATTCTAAGACTCTCTAGGGAAGCTTGCTCCGTCAATTCTCCTTATAGTCTAGGGTAGTTAGGGACATTCAATGGAAGATCACGCGGTTTAACCCTCTTATAGCCCCACGGTCTAGAAACTCTTTGAGGAAGCTTGCTCAATAAATTCATTCTCTATCCTAGAATGGTATTAAAGAAACTCAAACAAAGTAAAGACACTCAGAGGAAGCTCACTCTGTCTACCCTCCTGTATTATATAATATCCAAGACTCTCTGGGAAGCTCACCCGGTTTATCCTCTGTATTCTATAATTTCCAAGACATTTTGAGGAAGCTCACTCGGTCTATCCCTTATAGTCTATTGCACCAGGTTCTCACGGTCTCATTCCAGTCAGGGCATAATAATTCTATAAGGCCAAAGTACATCTACAAATCTACTTGGCTAACCAGTCTACAACATAACAAACATATCTATAATATCATTCCATCCTACGGTCACAAGCCATGGAAAACATGTATAACGACCAAAGGCTAACAAGACCCAAAGGTTGTAACAAGAAAAAGGCATGGGGAAAACATCCAAGCACAACAATTATCCACAAACATGATCAGATTACCTCTACACAAGTATGCAAGCATGACAAGAAAACAACAGGGGAAAAAGGTAAACATGCGATACCCAATTCCCGGGTATTGGTGAAATTTTCACATAAAACGCAAAGACTTCTAAAGGTAAGGCACAAACAACCTTCCCCGATGCTAGGAATTCAATATACTTTAACCATGAGGCTTGATTCTCTTTGGATGTCATAGTTTTACGAAAATGCACAAAACTTACAACCCATGATATTTTGAGAATGAGGGAGAATCATTGTATGAAACTCAAGAAGAAGGTAGATCTCACCGCTGCGGTTCCAACACAATCGACGGCGGTCGATTCGGAGAACAGATAGAGGGTCGGGGCTCGGAGGATGTCCACGGCTGTACGGATTTCTCTAGGTTGAGGAAGAGGGAGAAGAAGGTGTTTTCGTCGATTAGGCGTGACCCCGGCCCGTTTAATGAAAAAAAGAAACTACATGGAATGTACTTCTAGGGTACACAGCGTGTACTTGGCCTTTCCGTAATATGCTTTATGTGGCCTCCACATCGCCCCTACACATCATGTGTGTGGCTCAGACATGGCAAGCACATGGCCTATAGATGCATCAAAGTACACGGCGTGTACTTATAAAGTACATAGCATGTACTCAGAAAATTTCATATTTTCCTCTTTTTCTAAAAAACGACCAGAAAAAGAGAAAAAATACCTGAAATGATGATCCAGGTACTTAAAAACATACCCACTTAAATAAATTCGTCCCTAAATTTCCCTAGCATGGTGTAGAAGAAGAAACCTCAAACAGCTCCGGCCACTATGATCATACATCAGACTCCCTCTCCCATGTCTCGTCCTATACTCACTCATGATGCCATAGCACCCGTACCAGAGGAATAGACTGTCCATAGAGAACCTTCGTACTACGATCGGCAATCTACATAGGATGCTACTCAAACGACACATCTGTTTCAAGTTCAACCTCCTCGGTTCGAAAGACATGATACGGGTCTAAAAAGTAACGTCAGAGCTGAAAAACGTGGAAGATATCATGCATAGGCCAGTACATCTGAGGTAGCTGCACCCGATAGGAAACCGGCTCAACACTCTCCAACACCTCAAATGGCCCGACGTACCACTGTGAATGCTTACCCTGTCTCAGATCCTCAAGTGTCCCAACCTCGGTGTGACATGCTGGAAAACTTGATCCCTGACCTCGAACTCCAGAGGTCGTCTCTGCTGATCTGTGTAAGACTTCTGTCGAGACTATTATGTAGCCATCCTCTTCTGAATCAACTCTATCTACTATAAGGTCTCCTGAACAAGATGAGGTCCCAATAAAGCTACCTCTCCTATATCCAGCTAGCATAAATATGATTGGCATGGTCTACCGTATAATTCCTCATAAGGTGCCATATGAATAGTCTCCTGAGAAATTTTGTTATAGGAAAACATCACAAGAGGAATATACTTATCCCTATAACCTCCAATGTCTAGAATGAAAGCTTGTAGTATATCATCAGGCACCTGAATCATACACTCAGACTAGCCATTTGTCTGGGGATGGTATATTGTACTCAAAATAACCTGTGTACCCATAGCCATCTCAATCCCCTGCCAGAACCAAGAAGTAAAACACACATCCCATTCATAAACAATGGAGTGTGGAACTCCAAGCAGACGTACAATCTCTTAGATGTACAATCTCCCCATCTCATCAACACTGAAGGTCTCCTTGATCGGCAAGAAGTGAGCAGCCTTCCTAAGCCTGTCTACGACATCCCAAACAGCATCACTTCCTCGAGGTGACCTCAGTAACCTGGTCACGAAGTCCATCGTGACATTGTTTCACTTCCACTCAGGAATGGGTAACTGCTGTAAAAGCCCTGATAGTCACTGATTCTACACTTTCACCTGCTGACAAGTAGAACATCTCATAATGAACCCACCAATATCTCTCTTCATACCTGGCCACCAGTACTGACGGTGTAGATCAGGAGACATCTTAGTGACGCCAGGATGAACTGCCCAAACTAAAGAATGAAAATCCAGCATCAGTTCCTCGCGTATGTCTACCGGAACCCATACGCGTCCCTGCAAATGCACGATATCATCCTCGCCCACTGTCCATCTAGGAAGAGGATCCTCTCTTGACACACTCTCCTGCATGACTAGGCCTTATGAGTCTTATAGCTACCTCGTCCATAACCGATTGATAAGAGTTGATGTAACAGCTATAGAAGAAAGAAAAGTCTTTCCATGTCTGTTGTGCAACTCCAAGTGCATGTCAGAGAACAGATCCATAAGCAGCCACATACTGCTGGCATCCTAAACATCCTGAATCTGAGTTCTCCTACTCAATTCATACTCCACTACGTTCCCCTTTCCCGGCGTATAAGAAATCTCAAAGTTGAATTAATGTAGATACTCAACCCAACTGTGATGTCTCAGATTCAAATCACGCTAAGTGAAGATGTACGTGAGACTCTTATAGTCGATGAAAACCATAAAGCTCTCTCCTAGAATATAATGTCTCCAACAGCATAAGGCATGAACAATAGCTGCCAACTCTAGATCGTGTGTCAGGTAGTTCCTCTCGTGTGGCCTCAACTGCCGAGACCCGTACGCAACAACTTCATCTCCCTGCATAATCACAACTACAAATCCAACACCTAAAGCATCACAATAGACTGTATAGCTCTTTCCTTGCTCTAGAAAGACTAGTATTGGTGCCAAAGTCAACCTCCCCTTCAGCTCTTGAAAGGAGGACTCACAGGAATCTGACCATAAGAACTTCACCCCTTTCTTGGTCAGACCTGTCAGTGGTGCTGCAAGGCATGAAAAGTCTAGTATGAAATTCATGTAGTATCCTTGCATCCCTAGAAAACTCTGCACCTCAAAGAAATTCTTCGGCTACTCCCAGGATACTATAGCTCTCACTTTCTCTGGGTCTACTGATACTCTTGTCTCTGAGATAATGTGACCCAATAAGTGAATCTGATCCCTCTAAAAGTGGCATTTCGATAGGTTAGAATATTTCTAATGCTCTCTCAGTGTACTTAAAATGATCTCATGATGGGTAGCATGGTTGTGTCGAGTGTTAGAGTACACCAAGATACTGTCCACGAAGACCACCATGATAGAGACCAAGTATGGTTGGAACACTCGGTTCATCAGTGCCATAAAAACTATTGGTGCATTCGTTAGACCGAATGGCATGATTGTATACTCAGATAGACCATACCTTATCCTGAAGTATGTAATAGGTATATCCAATGGAAAAATGCGCAAATAATGATAACCAGACCTAAAATCAATCTTCGGGAACTCTCGTGCTCCTAAAAGATGATCAAAGAGGTCATCGATCCTTGACAAGGGATATCGTTTCTTGACAGTCAACTAGTTCAGCTTCCGATAATCCACACAAATCCTAAGGGTTCCATCTACCTTCTATGCAAACAGGACAGGCGAACTCCAAGGAAAATTACTGGGTCAGATGAAACCCTTTTCCTGCAACTCCTCCAACTGCGTCTTGAGCACCTAAAACATATGTGTATCTATCCTATAAGGAGGAATGGACACTGGTGTCGCCCATGGCACATGCTCAATCGAGAATTCTACCTCACTCTCAGGAAGAAAACCTTAAAATTCCACTATAAAGACATCCCTGAAACGATCCACCATTGGAGGAAAGTCTAACTCTGAAGTCCCCTGATCTTCTAGATATAGACAGGAAATATGGGTTGTAACTCCTACTAGACTATGATTCTCTTGTCCAGCTCTACCCAGCTGGACATCCCACACACCTCTATGATTAAAAGATCCACCCTCTGGTGATATGAAACTCACCCTACGGAAAAATCAATCGACGATTTCCTGGAATAGAACTAACCAGTCCATACCAATAATGACATCATAGCATGTTATCTCTAGGACATAGAGGTCCCATAATAAGTGACACCCTGTAACCTCAAGAGGGCACTCTCTACACTATCATATGCTATATTTCCTCATTCCCCATTGTGTATCAGGAGTCAACATGTCGGTAGATGAAAAGATGCAGATCCCAAGGCTCTACAATAGAAAAAGAGATAAAAATATGCGAAGAACCAGTATCTAAAAGGGTTGAAGATTAAACTGAGGCTACTAATATCGTACCTTGAACTGTAGAAGGGTCGGGATCCTGCTCCTGATAGGTCTGCTCCACGGTGAAAATCTGGCATGTACCGCGGCCCTGCGCCCCTGGCTAACCACTCTGAGCTGATCCACTCTACTGTTGTAACCTAGTGACTAACCACCACTACCACGACCTCCACCTCGGCCCGAATGGCTAGAAGAACTCCAGTTCTCCAACTGGTGAGAAACTAACGAAACATCTACAATACACGGGATCATAGAAGAACACCTACCACCAGCTGTAGGTGAGAAGATCTGACAAAAACGCTGAAGATGGCCCATCTTGCTGAAGGATTGGCACTCCATCAGGTCTCTCTGGCACTATGGCCTAGTATTCCCACTCTGACCACACTAGTAGCATACAATCTAGCTACCCGATGATGCATTTCGCCTACCTTGATCTCATTGATAAGACTCCCTGTAGTGCTTCCGGCTATGAGTTGGAGGAACACTGACTCTGGATGTCAAACCGCCCAGGCTCACTACTCCAGAATCCCTCAGATTTTCTCAAAGTGATCAGCGCTTGGTTGATGATAGAGGATATCGAATTCAACCTATAGATGTTCACCTGGGAATAGATCTCCTACATATGACCATCCTCAAACTTCCTAGAAAGGAACAAATCATCACCAGCTGGAATCGGTGTGAAGCGCTGTAGCTCGGTAAAATGAAATGAGTACTCCATAACATAAAGAGTACCCTGATCGAGACATATAAACTCCCAGCCTCAGTCGGCCCCCAAAGTATTCAAATAAAAGTAATCATAGAAGATGTGTCGGAACTCATCCCAAGTCATTCTCTGCTGGTGCCCTAACTGTCAGATCTCCTCCCACTACCTCTTGGCGGTTTCTCGGAGCATATAAGTAGCCATATTTTCCCTTTTATCGGACGTATCTCCAGGTGCTCAAAGATTGTCAGCGTAGCCTCTAACCATGACTCTGCATCCTGGGGTCCTCCATCCCCTGAGAAAGTAGGAGGATGATGCTACGGGAAAACCCGCGTCAACTCATCCATCGAAGGGGCAGGAGTTGGTGCTCCCCGAAAGGTATGCATCATCCTCAGGATGTCCTCCCTGAACTACGCATCAGTGCCTTCAACAGGTATAACTACTGGTGCTAAGGCTGGCACAACAGGATGATCTATAGGAGGATCTTCAGGAGATCCCTAATCACCCATATCTGGTGTCTGATCACTGTACGGTAGCTGACGAACAACTAGAGGACGTCTCAGAGGCATAGCTCTGAAAGATCAAAAACACAACATAGATCAGGATTAACAATGGCTGAGAACACAAGGGCACAAAACTGGAACAAGAGAACAGAACAAACATGTTCTACAAAACATGACTACATGATGTGTATAAAACTACACGACATTTCCCCATAATACAAACACATGGGCGTGTACTTCAGCTACAGCTGGTCATGTAACAACCCAGACTACACGGTGAGTTTTCCCCACACACAGTGTTTACACGATCTCCATTCCCTAGCATGAGTCTCCTTACATGGCTAGACCACATGGTCCTATTAATCCTAGACTACACAGCGTGTTCACTAAGGACACGACGTGTACCAGAAATGGTTTCAGTGGTGCGTGTTGTTAGATAGACGGCTGACTATATGGCTAACCCGTACACAGAATGTTACAAACAAACACGTCATGTATAGGAGAAGATATCACCGGCCCGTGTTGTTTGTGACACGGCCGGGTACCTAGAACAAGGCTACACAACATGTTCATATCGAACATGGTGCGTACAACACGAGATTCCCCAGACCATGTTGTTAGTGACATGGCCAGGTACATAGCTCACTACTACATGGAATGTAACGACCGTACACAGCGTGTTCCTGAAAAAGTTTTCACCACCCCATGTTTCTGCTCACATAGTCAGTGACACGGTTTAACACTACAAGGTGTGTAGTCATGTACACGCCGTGTATTCTGGGTTTTTCTGGCAATAGCTCAAGAAACTACACTGAAACCCAGAAAACACTGAAAATCAAGCATGGAGGTGCCAAATTCCGATCTGTGTGGGCCCATACTACACACGAATCAAAGCTTGGAATCTCCCACACATCATATACAAGAGAAACAAGTTAATGATCCACCAAACTCTGATTCATGAGGTCCCATAACACCTTAGGAATCAAAATTTGGAGTTCATTTAATTAAAGGTACAATACAAATAAATTATTTATTAAACCATAGGGATTATATCAAACAGCTATTACAACAACATTCATAATCTAAACAACGTCTATCACAACAACAAGAAATCTCTAAGTCACCCTAGATGACATGGAAGGAACGCATGGCATGTGATTAATAAAAAGTACCTATATGATGCATGAGATGGAATACCCTCATCTCATTGGGTTGTGAAAGAAATAGAACTGCAATAACACAACAATAATAACACAATGCATGTAAATCACTCTAAGTAAATTCATATCAACCGTAAAATCACAAAACCATAAAAAACTGCAATAAATGAGGTAGATTGGATTTTCCCTGTACATGGGTTAACTACTCCTGGGAACAGCTTATTACCAGGTGTCGAATCCATCCTATCCCTGGATAAAGGCTCCAAACAGTAAATCAAGAGAAAATAAATCCTCGGATACCACTTTGTAACATCCCGGTTCTGGAAGCAACCCAGAGGTACCCCGTACTCGGTTGGTCACATGGCCTCAAATGCATTTCCTAAAATGCCAGAGGCTACCAACTAGAAGCGAGGGCCTTGGGTGTGATAGTTGGGAAACTTTTCCCTCATAGGAAGAGTACACAACGTAAGTAATCAAAGCATACAATATCAGAAGTAGTAAATATCCAACAACAATAAATATTGGAAGACTAAAACAATAAAAAACTGGAGCACACATGTATATATAAAATGCTGCATGATACATAAGTCTAGGAAAGCAGCCAATAATGTCACAATGCTGAATACAATACTAAAACAAAGTACAAAATAAAGGAAAATAAGCAACTCCTCAACATCACAATCCTCGTCTTGGTCCCATACTCTCCTGCTCCAAAGCAATCAAGTACCAAAAGTCGAAGGGCGCTTTCCCTTGTATATACCAGCAACAACATCGTCTCTTTGGGCCCAAAACATGACCTAAATAGGGTTGGAGACTAATCCCAGTAGGCAACCACTCAAAGATCTGTGCCTTACATTCAGTGAGTATATGGCAGGTAATATTATAGTAAGTAGTAAACATTAATAGTAAATAGTAGGCACTAAATAGTAAGCAGTAGCAGGGTGATATAAAACAGTTATCAATCCACAGAACAACAAGTGGCAGAGAAGCAATCAGGTAACCACAACAAGAACCCCTCTGGGAAGTACTCACAGCCAACCCCTCTGGTCCTATCAAAGAAGTACCCACAAACCTATAGAAAGTGCAATCATACTAACCCCTCTGGTTGGGTCATACGAAATTATAAGACTCTCTGGGGAAGCTCTCTTAGTAAATTCCCCTTATAGTCTAGGTTAGTCAGGGACTCTCAATGGATGATCACCCGGTCTAACCCTCTTATAGGCCCAAGGTCTAGATACTCTCTAAGGAAGCTCTCTCGGCCACTTCCTCCTATAGTCTCAGGTCTATCACAGACTCTCCAAGGAAGCGCACTCAGTCAATTCCTTCTCTATCCTGGAATGGTTTTAAAGAAACTAAAACAAAGTAAGGACTCTCTAAAGAAGTTCACTAGGTCTGCCCTCCTATAGTCTATAATATCCAACACTCTCTGGAATGCTCACTCGGTCTATCCCATGTAGTCTATAATGTCCAAGACTTTCTGAGGAAGCTCACTCAGTCTATCCCTTATAGTCTATAGAACTATGTTCTCATGGTCCCGTGCAAGTCAGTGTACAATATTTCTATGAGGCCAAAGTACACCTACAGAGCTACTTGGCTAACCAGTCTACATCATAACAAGCATGTCTAGAATATCATTCTATCCTACGGTCACAAGTCATGTAAAACATGTATAATGGTAGAAGGAAAACAAGACACAAATGTTTTAACAAGAACATGGCTTGGGAAAAACATACATGCACAACAATTATCCACAAACATGATCAAATTACCTCTACACAAGTATACAAGCATGGAAGGAAAACAACAGGGGAAAATAGTAAACACGCAATACCCCGTTCACAGGTATTGGTGGAATATTAATATAAAACTCAAAGACCTCTAAAGGTAAGGCACAATCCACCTACCTCGATGCTAGGAGCTCAATATACTTTGACCACGAGGCTTGATTCTCCTTAGAACGGCGTAGATATAAGAAAATGCACAAAATTTTCAACCCACGATATCTTAGGAAAGAAGGATAATTATTTAATGAAACTCAAGAAGATGGAAGAGCTCACCGATGCGGTTCCAACACAATTGACGGTGGCTGATTCAGCAAAAAGACGGAGGCTCAGTGGCTCGAAGGATGTTCATGGCCGAATGGGTCTCTCTCATTCAATGAACCTATAGAGAAAGATGTTTTTGCCATTTAGGCATGACTCGGTCCGTTTATAGAAACAAAAGAAAATACACGGTGTGTACTTTTGGGGTACACAACATGTACTTGGCCTTTCCATACTCCACTTTAAGCAGCCTCCACATCGCCCCTACACACCATGTGTATAGCCCGGACACGGCCAGCACCCGACCTGGCGCTATATCAATATACATGGCGTGTACTTATAAAGTACACGGCGTGTACTCTAAAAATTTCCATATTTTCATCTTTTTCTCAAAAACAACCAGAAAAGGAAAAACAAACCTAAAACGAAGATCTGGGTGATTACACTTATATCCTTATGAAATTAAAATAATAATGTTGTTTAAAATTATTATGGGTCATTATTACTATTTATATTATTATTAATAAGGTTATGTTTCTATTCACTAAAAAATCAAATTGTTTCCATTAAACTCCAAATAACATACTGAATATAATTATGGATGACCAGTTTTTGAATTCAAAACATAGACGCATTAAAATAATTTTTAAAGTATAGATATAAATATCTACTTAAAAAAAGTTTCAACCATATAATTTATGTTTTTAGAACCGTTGGGTGTTACATTATACCCACCTTCTATAAATTTCATCATCGTAATTTTATTTACCCATTAAACTAGTTACGGTACCTTTACCACATGGCTTTTTCAGATTCCCATGTTGCTTCTTCAACCATGGGGATTCTCTAAAAAACCATTACCTAGTGAATTACCATATTCTTTAATACATGTTCCCATAGATCAATAATCGAAATTGATTTTACTTCAACAAAATGGTTCTTATATAGCTGAACCACTTCTGAGATCAAGACACCAGATGAATCCGGCACATAATTCCTCAACATCGAAACATGAAAACTATTATGTACCTGAGATAAAATTAGAATCAAATCTACTCAGTACCCAACTGGTCTAACATTATCTAGGATTTCAAAAGTACCAACAAACCATATACATAGCTTTCCTTTCTTACCAAAATGCATCACACTTTTCCAATGATAAATTTTAAGGAAAACATGGTCACCTACCTCAAATGAGATGTATTTACTACTATTATCTGCAAGGATTATCTGCCTGCTCTGAGCTGTCCTCCTGGTCTGGTGGATCATCTTCACATTCTCATCCACTTCCTCCAGTAACTCTGGTCCCATGAACTACATTTTCCCAAATTCATCCCAAATGCTAGAGTTCGACATCACTTCCCATACAATTCCTCAAAAGGTTCCATCTATATAATAGATTGAAAAATGTAATTGTATGAAATGACAACTAAATAATTATTTCAATCCCAACTTCCCTGGTAGTTCGTTGAACATTCTAAAAGAATATCCTCGAAATATTGGATTGTTTGTTTTTATTTCCCATTTGATTGAGGATGAAAAGTCATAATGAATTTTAATTCTGTGACCAAATAGTTCTGAAGCCCTTTCTAAAAGTTAGAAGTGAACCCGTGATCCTGATCGGATATAATGTAAGAGAATCTCCATGAAACGTGACAATATCTTTCAGGTACATTTGAGAAATCTGATTCAATGACATTGTATCTATAATAGGAAAAAAATGTGAATATTTTGTCAGCTGATCAACAATAACTCAAATTTATTTGTTACCTTGAGAAGTATTATGTTGTCCCACCACATATTCAATAGATATATTCTCCCATTTCCACTCTTGCACGATCAAAGGATGGCATATCCCCTTCGGTAACTACCATTATTCTTTATCCTATTGACATGTTAATCATTTCACAATAAATTTTAGAAAACTCTTTTTCATTTCATCCAACTAATAATACTCTTATAGGTATTTGTACATCTTAGTACTTCCAGTATGTACTGAAAATCGAGAAATAAGAGCTTCACACAACATATCATTCTTTAACTGGGAATCATAAGGAACATACAATCATTTCGAAATCTTAAAACACAATCATTATTAAGGTTAAATTTCTGGAAACATACCCATTTTAACCAATTCTAAATTTTTTTGTAGATCATGGTATTGTTTCTTCAATTGATTAATTATGTATAATAAAGATGAATTCCCTAAAACATGAAACAAATAAGTTTTATTCCATACACCGATAACATATATGATAAAATTCATCATATCATTAATCAAGAGATCATGTTCAAAACCTATCATGGTTAACGATGCATGATATTTTCGATTCAAGGAATCTTTCATGTTGTTTGCTTTTCCAAGATGGTAATTGATTGTGCAGTCATAATCATTTATTAGTTCAATCCATCTTCTCTATCTCATGTTTAAATTGTAAATAAAGGAATTTTACTTGTAATTTTTTATAAATTTTATGGAATATTACAAGACTGTGAAAATTTACGGTGCATAATTCTAAGGCCTGGTGTTCCCAAAAAGAATTCCTGAACATTTTTTGGGTACGTTAAGTAAACGTAGGAGGTGTTTTTTGTAACATTAAAACAGGAACTCCGAATTGAAATCTAAGGAAACCGTTTAACTTTCAGTGCTGGTATTCGATTAAAGAGAGCTTCACCTCAACCGCAGTTATCGAGGGTGAAAGTTAGTATTCGAGTTTTTTGTGGAAAGAAAAATAAAATAAAGAATAATTTTTTTTCATTAAACTCCCAATTGAATGCATGGTGGGGGGGACCGCCTGAGCTAGAAAACCCCCAAATTCAATAGTGGTGGGGACCACCCGAACCCCTGTTAATTGGGGGGAACCTCTTAACTCTCCATTAATTTATTCTCCCATTTAATTGAACCATTTAATTGTGCCAAAAATTAAATTGTTTTACTTAATTTAATTTATATTGTCGCCCCTCCACTTATAAGAAGATTGGTTGGAGAAGTGTTGGAAAATAGGAGAATTGGGAAAAGGTAGTGGATAAATGCTTCCTCTCCAATAAAGAAGGAATCTCCATTGAAGAACGAGGAACAGACGTGAGCTGGATCAGGAGCACCTTGCGGAGGCAACGAATGTTGTCATACTCCTAAGACATCGAAAACTTACCCGTGACGTCCTCCAATAAATGAATAGGTTGGGGTTTTGTTGTATTTCGTGGTTTGCGTTGAATTAGTCCTCTTGATCTGCCTGCTACCGATCTAATGTGGATGGTGCAGGCGAAACGAACATGGCCCGATACCTCTGTTAGTCTGCATGGTTGTCATAACCTTCGCAGTGAAAAAAGGTGGTGGCTACCTCCCGGGCCAGCCGCACAGAACCAGGGCAGCGCACGTCTGTTCCGCCATAATATATAGAGGTTTCAGATGTGGATAGATGGCTTCTGGTGCTTCGGCCGGCCGTGGAAGCCTGGGTAGCGTGACCGCGCGCCACTATTGGAGTGACTGGTTGCAGCCTGCTTGGCCATAATAGATGGTTGAAGGTGGCTGGAATTCAGCCAGTCGTGGAGGGGCAGCGGTGCACGATGAGCCACCGGGAGGAGTAAGGGGCCGGACATTTTGGTCGGCCGAGATGAACTGAGCGGGACCTGCGGCGGGTCCCGCTTGCTGGCTGGATACTGAATAGCTTTAGGTGTTCGGTGATTGATTGTGGGTGGTGCGCGACTCCCCCCAGCATGCGTCCAGGCCAGGCCGCCAGTGAGGGTCGGACCGCGGCCCGACGGGCAGGGCCCGCCGCAGCCCATCCCAACTGGGTATGACCTGGGTCGAGCCGATCCAACCCGAACCAGGTTCGGTTGACCCAATCCGGGTCGGACTGGACCCGAGCCCCACTGGACCCAATATCACATTATTGGCCACAACATTGGCATCAGACATCTGTTTAATGAACTATATACTGTTCCAAAACACTTTAAATGAGACGGTAATTCTAGTATACTCCACATGATATTTGGAAACAGTTTGGGTACGGTCGGGTTGGATCGAGAACGTATCCAACAGGTCCCTTGAGACTAAAAGGACAATAACATATGAACTGAGTGTCTGATTCATGGATCGTCTATAGCACTTAGAGCCTTATTATGTTGTGGTCCGTTAGGATTTTTCTTCAAGTGTCTTCGTGGATATGAGCAATATTAGTGCGGGAACCCAATAACTAGATGTAACATGAGAAAGGGATCCTATGTGAGTATGTGCTTTGTGATCCATTGTGGGTCAGTGATTGAGGTTTCTACATGGATCCACTCTAGGAATCCATGTTGGAATACTCTAGGATCCTTTGTGGGTCTGCTGTTCTAGGATCCTATGTGGGATTGATGATGTACCTGGACACTATGTGGGTCTGCTGTTGTACTAGGATCCTATGTTGGACTGATGATTTACTTGGATCCTATGTGGGTCTGATGTTGTACTATGATCCTATGTGGGTCTGATGATGTACTAGGATTCTCTGTGTGTATGATGACGATTTAGGATCCTTCGTGGGTCTACCTATTAACAGAGTAAGATAATTTATTAGTTACATATAATCATCTTTACTACGGTACCTATGTTATACCTGGTGTGAGCTGACTCTTTACCTTTTTGGTAATATTCTGGTGGCATACCTTTGTGGTACTTACCTTTTTGGTGATACCTTTATGGTATTCTTCTATGTAGAATACCTTTGTGGTACTTACCTTTGTGGTGATATATTATGGTATTCTTCTTTGTGGCGTACCTTTGTGGTACATACCTTCATGGTCGATAACTTTTTAGTATTCTTTCCTTTTTGGAACAGTTGTACATTTCCTATGGATTGTGATTTGTGTTGAGATTGATTTATTTGATAACTTATGTATATGAATGGGCATATACCTAAGAAGGGTTTTCAGTTGTTTACATGCATTGTGGTTTATCCTTTGTAGATTTTGTGAGACCTTTGAGGGTCTAGGGGTCCTTACTGAGTACCATTATACTCACCCCTGCATGGGCTACTGCCGCCCCTTGATGTGTTTGGTGCATACAACGGACATCGCTGACTAAAGAAGAGGGTACCGGGATTAGAGGTATCTCGGAGGTGGACCTTAGATGAGGCATACTGCCGAGACGACCGTTCAAGAGATTTACCTACCCTTTAGGTAGGATATATAGTGGGTGTTCACACGAGCTACTCAGTTTACTTGTACATTGTCGTTTTCTTGTACTTTACAGTTGGGCTTGTATTCTGCCCCCTTTTTACTTACTGTGCACACTATTTTTACTGTTCAGTTTACTTGTGTTTATATCTTACTGTATTCTTGAGTTTACAGGTTTTAATGGAAATTCCATCTCAGTTTTAGGTAATACGCCTTCTATGCTAGTGGCCAGCCGTTGGACTATGGAAGACAGGTTTGAGGTAGTCACGGCACGGGACCTAGGGTACGGGTCATGAAAAATTGTTATCAGAGGAGTTTTGTTATACCGAAGATCTGGGACTCTAATATTTTCTGTGAAGCAATAGTTTTAAGTGTTATGAGTGTGTATTTCAGTTCAGGGAGTCCAATGTTGGTTTTGTGGCCGAAGTATCCATACACCAGGACCCGAAATTCTAATTTCCGACTCAATGCATGAAAACATTCTTTGCTTAAGTTTTTGAAAAGTTTTTCATTAGATTTCATTGGACTCATCTCACCATGTATATCTTATTTACCATGTCACACCTGTTAATTTTCATGATTTTTCCATGAAAACATAATGCTAGAGTTCCTGGTATTGTACATCATGATAGCCCACCGAGCAATGAGGCCTCGGTGCAGGTCCCTCTATCAGTAGAGGCACCGGTGGTACCATTACCCATTGGGCCACTGATTCCACCTGCCCTAGCTACAGAGAGTGAATGCCACTTGATGGGCATTCCATGAGTTCCAGCACCAGAGGCCACCAAGGTTCAGGGGTGAGACTAACTCGCAGGCAGCTGAGGATTGGCTGGAGGCCATGGTGAGTGTCTTCCTACTAGTGGGGACACTAGCTTATCTCATGGTAATCCTTACTTCCAGTCTTCTACAGCCAGCATCAGGCAGATGGTGGAGCTTGATGCTCACAATGAGGTGATGCTTCTCTAGGCAGACTTTGAGAGCCTATTTCGGGCAGAGTTTTTCCCAGAAACTCTTTGCATAGTGCGCATACAGGAGCTTCTTAATCTGTAGCAGGGAAGTATGATCATGGATTAGTACTAAGAGAGGTTCATCGACCTCTCATTCTACTCCACTAATATGGTTCATGACACATTCTTCAAGGCCCGAACCTTTGAGCATGGACTCAGGCGGGAGATCCGGGCTTTGTTGATTTCACTCAACATCCTGACGTAGGAGGGGGTGTTAGAGAGAGCCCTATTAGTGGAGTGGTTTCTTAATGAGAAGTCACCAGCAGCGAGACCCACCACAGGGCGTCACTTAGCAGAGTCTTCTATAGTTGGAAACATACAGATGTCATAGGGGTCCAAGAGGACCAGACCTACTTGTGGACGTCAGTAGGATTCATGCTCAGTTGTGTGGGGCCTCGAATACAGAGACATTCATTCAAGGAACATGTAGTGTTACACATGTGGTGGGTAGTGTTACATGACACTTGACTATCTGAAATGCCATACAGATGATCAGTAGACATTCGATGAACCGCCCAGGTAGAGATAGAGGTTCGACCGAGGAGGTCCTTAGGGGGAAGGAGGATGTGGAAGAGGAGTTGTCCATGCAGCTAGTGGTTCACAGCGATTCGATATGTTATCTCCACAACCACTAGGTGGTCCACCCCGACCACAGGGAGTAGGTGGCCAAGGGTGAGATCAGCTCGACGTAGCTAAGACTTATGACCATGATGCTTTAGAGATGATCAAGGTATGTGTCTTATCCAACTTAGCTGCAGTACATATTGAAACAAATGGGGGACATTATTTTATTTCCACGACCCTTTTTTGATCTTGGAGATTCTGACAGAGTCGTTGGATTGATCCTTATGGCTATAGACTCTTACGGGAGTGGATTCGACGATTATGCACTACTACCGGTAGTGTGAGTTTACTCTAGGAGGAAATAGTTTCGGCTAGGATATCGTAGTAGAGGCATCAAGGCCTTATTATGTCATCTTTTGTATGGACTGGTTATCAACTATCCATGCTCATATTGATATTATTAGCCAAAAAGTGTGGTGTTTCCACATGGATGAGACTAGGTTTACCTTTACTGGTGAAAAGGGAGCCTTTGCAGCACAATATGGGTTTACCAGGATGATTGTGCAGCCGATCACTGATCAGATTTCAAGCCTTACCTTCAGAGTAGTTGATGTGGAGAGTCCGATCTATCCTGTAGTGGTGGACCAGTATGCGGATGTCTTCCCTAATGATGTTATGGGTCTACCTTCTCGCATAGAGGTGGACATTTTTATTAACTTGTACCTTGGGAAGACACTAGTATCTACACCGGTGTATCTGATGTCTCCTGCGGAGCTTCGTGAGCAAAAGGTACAGCTGGAGGACTTATAGGGGAAGGGATTCATCTGTCCCATTGTTTCTCCTTTGTCAGCCCCAATTTTGATTGCCTAGAAGGTGGATAGGAGCTTGAGACATTGTGTTGACCATCAACGCCTGAACCAGGTGACTATGAAGAACATGTACCCAATCCCAAGGATTGATGACCTCTTTGATCAGTTGAAGGGATCAAGGTGGTTCTCAAAGATAGAACTTTGGTCAGGTTTTCACCAACTCATAGTACGAGGCGAGGTTGTGAAGAAGATGGCTTTCCGATGTCGATACGTCCATTGCGAGTTATTGGATATGCAATTCGGGATGAACTACACTCTAGCAGTGTTAATTAGATTCATGAATATAATCTTTCATCTATACCGTGATCACTTTGTGGTAGACTTAATTGATTGCATCCTGATATACTCAACGAAATAGGAGGATCGTTCCTATCATTTGTAGATAGTTCTGGATACACTTCGAGAGCACCAGCTTTATAGTAAGCTTTTGAAGTGCCAGTTCTGGATCCGAGAGGTTCACTTTCTAGGAAATGCAATCTCAGAGGCTAGTGTTGCGGTGGATCCAGTGAATATTGAGGTGGTTCTAGCATGGGATCCATCCAGGAGTGTGACGAGGTACGAAGTTTACTAGGTTTGGCCAGATACTACATGAGGTTTGTGAAAGATTTCTCCAGAGTTGCATCACCTTTATCAGTGTTGGTGAAGTAGAGGAAACCCTTCTTGTGGTTGGAGAGATTCCAACGTAGTTTCCAGGAGCCGAGTTAGAGGCTAACTAGTTCCCCAATCTTGAGGCTTCCAATGGAGGGCATTGGTTACGTAGTCTACTATAACACATCAGGGACCGGGCTTGGATGTGTCCTAATGAAGGAGTGAGAAGTGATCTTGTATGGTTCTCGAAAGGTGAGACGGTATAAGAATAACTACACTACACATGGCCTGGGGTATGTAGCAGTGGTATTTTCCATGAATATTTGGTGAAATTACATGATGGTAGAATGTTTTAAAGTCTAATATGATCATAAGAGTCTCAGGTATATCTTCTTTCAGATGGACCTGAACTTGAGACAACGACATTGGCTTGAGTTCCTCTAGGAAAATGACTTTGAGATAGTCTATACTCATAGAAAGGGGAACGTGGTAGGAGATGCACTCAGCAGGAGATATGGTTTACAGTTACTGAGTGAGACGACCGAGAAACTATCCGCTTTGCAAATATCCTACGTGGATCGATATGGTGCAGCTTATCTTCAGTCTATGATAGTCACTCCCCCACTCCTTCAGTGTGTCAGGGAAGCGCGGCTTAGGGACACTTACTGTGAGGCTCAGCATGCTCATATGTCCATAGGACATGCTCCTGATGGATTTTCAAAATTTGGTGAGAATGTTATCCTCTTTAGAGGGAATTATATGGTTATGGCGGCTCTATAGGAGGATTTGTTGAGAGAGTTCCATAAATCCCCTCTAGCGGTATATCCTGGAGTGGAGAAGATGTACCAAGACCTTATGCATCAGCACTGGTGGCCGGAAATGAAGAAAGTAGTGGTAGAGTTAGTCTCTTGGTGCCTCATTTGCCAGCATGTGAAGGTAGAGCACCAGGTTCTAGCTAGCTTAGCTCAGCCATGAGAGGTGCCAGAGTGGAAATGGGATGGAATTTCTATGGACTTCTTGATTGGACTTCCCACACGTCCAAAGGACATGATTCTATCTAGCTAATAGTCGACCGACTCACCATGTCAGCCCACATCCTCCCTATCAGAGAGCAGGGATCAGTAGAGAGCTTTGGTCTCCTCTAGGTACATTCGATTTTGTAGATTCATGGGGTTCCATCTACGATTCACTCTGGTTTTGATGCACGTTTTTCTTGTCGGCTATGGGACGGATTGTAGGTGGAGTTCATGACTCATCTTTGATTGAGCATCGCCTATCATCCTCAGATGGATGTCTAGACAGAGAAAACCATCCAGACCCTTGAGGACATTATGCGTGCTTGTGTCCTTGATTTGGGTCATAGATGGGAGGATTACATTCCCTTGGTGGAGTTTTCATACAACAACAACTATCACACCACAGTTGGAATGGAACCATTCGAGTCTCTCTATGGATGAAATTGAAGATCACCTTTGTGCTGGACTGACCTAGGGGAGTCAGCAGTCAAGGGACCATAGATGGTACGAGCTACCATAGAGAAGTTGTAGGTCAACCAGGAGTGGATGAATACTAAAAAGAGTAGGTAGAAGACTTATGCCGACAAGAGACGGATACCTCTAGATTTCGAGTATGGTGACCAAATATTTCTACTAGTCTCACCTCGATGAGGTTTGTGGAGATTTTTCCATGTTAGAAAGATATCTATAAGATTCATCATACCATTTTAGTTTTTCAGCAGAGATGGCGATGTGGATTACTGCCTAGAACTTCCCCCTTATTTTCACTAAGTGCACGACGTCTTCCACATATCCCAGCTGAGGAGAAACATGCATGATCCTTTACATGTCATCGAACACGACGGGCTGGACATTGATGTTGGGGTGACATTTACGTTGGTTCCAGTTGAGTTTGAGGATCAACAAGAATGGGTTCTTATTGAGCAGTTGATACCTCTGGTGCGCGTTCAATGGAAGCACGAGAACCTCCAGGGGAGCAATTGGGAGTGGCAGGCCCAGATACATTTGTAGTATCCCCACTTGTTCCCTTAGTTTGAGTTGTGGCTTACTGGGATGCAAAGCCCTGAGGTGGGGAAAATGTAAATCCCTAATTTTTAATTTATATTTTATTAAAATTATATGGAATATTACGCGATCTCAAAAATTAACGGCGCGTGATTCTATGTCCCGGAGTGTCCGTAATGAATATATGAATATTTTTTGGTATTTTCAGTAAACGTGAGACGAAATTTTTGTACCTTTTAATTTGGAACTCAGAATTGAAATATGATGGCACCGTTGAACTCACAGTGCCATTATTTTCTTAAGGAGACCTTCACCTCAACCGCTGTTGGTTGAGGTTGAAATTATGTTTTATTGTTTTTTGTGGAAATAAAAATAAAATAAAGAATAATTTTTTTTTATTTTTCTTTATCCTCGGAATTGAATTATCAGTGGTGGGGACCACTAGATCTATAAAAACCCCCAATTGAATTCCATGGTTGTGGGGACCACCCAAACCCCACTTAATGTGGGGAAATCCTCTCAACTCCCCATTAATTAATTATCCCGTTTAATTGAGCCAATTAAATTTTCCAACTAATTCAAATGTTAAACATAATTTAATTTATATTGTCTCCCCTCCACTATTGAGGGGTTTGGTTGGTGATGTTTTGGAAAATATGAGTATTGGGAGAAAGTTGTAGAGAAACACATCCTCTCTAATGATGAAGGTCTCTCCAACAATGAACGAGGAACCGACCAGAGCCAGATTGGGAGCACCATGTAGTGGAAAAGAACGCTGAAGTTCTTCAACAACTTCAACTTCTTTATCATGACATCATCCAACAAATGACAAGGTAGGGGTTTATTTTTTTTTGCATTGTTTTCGTTGAAATAATTCTCTTGATCTGATTGCTATCTATCTAATGCTGAGGGTGCGGGCCAAAAGATCACGGCCTGATCCCTCCGATGCTCTTCATGGCTGTCATATTCTTTGTAGTGGAAAAAGGTGGGGGCTGCCTCCAAGGCCAGCCGCACAGAACCATGGAGGCACGTGTTCATGCCGCCGGTAGAGAAAGAGGTCGCGACAGAGGATCTAGGGTGGCTGGTGCTTCGGTCGGTTGTGGACGTATGGGTGGTGTGACCTCGTGTTTCCATCGGAGCAAGTGGTCGCGGCTTGCCTGGATCTTGCAGATGGTGGAAGGCGGCCATGGTTCATCCGGCCACGGAGGGGAAGCAATGCATGATGGGCCGATGCGAGGAGAAAGGGTATAGCTATTTCGGCTGGCCGAGTTGAACTGGGTGGGACCCGCATCGGGTCCCATGTGCTGGCTGGCGACCGAACGTCTTCGGTCGTTCAGTAATTGATGGAGGGGGTCACACAAATCCCTCCCACATGCGGCCAGGGTAGGCTTCCCACCATGGGCCGGACCACGGCCCAGCAGGCCAGGCCCACCATGGCCCATCCCAACCGGGTTTGACCCGAGTTGGTCGGGGTCGAGCCTAACCGGGTCCAACTGGACCCAGAATCACATTATTGGCAATAACTTTGGCACTAGGTGTCCCTTTGACGAACTATCTACGGTGATAGAAACCTTGGAGGGAGATGGTCCTTTTGGTATACATCACTTGATATTTAGATAAAGTTATAGTACGGTTAGGTTGGATTGAGCATGAATCCAACCGGTCCCTCTAGACTAAAAGGCTAATAACTTACAAACTAGGCGTCTGATTGACAGACCATCTATTGCGATGAGACTCCTATTACGTGGTGGTACATTGGTATACTCTTTGTCGGACTTCATGGATGTTGGAGAATCGCCCTGTGTCTTGAGGAACAGACCCTCCTGGAGAAGAGTAAGCTTAGTGGGGGAACCTTGTAGCTAGCTGTAACATGCAAAAGGGATCTTATGTGGGTCTGTGTTTTGGGATCATTCGTGGGTCTGTGATTGAAGGCCTCACTTGGATCTACTCTATGAATCCATATGAGACTACTCTAGGATCCTTCATGGGTCTATTGTACTAGTGTCCTATGTGGGTCTGATGATGTACTTCGATCCTATGTGGGTCTGATGATGTACTATGATCCGAAGTGGGTCCGATAATGTACTTTGATCCTATGTGGGTCTGCTGCTGTACTAGGATCTTATGTGGGTCTGATGATGTTCTAAGATCATATGTGGGTCTTATTATGATTTAGGATCCTTTGTGGGACCACCTCTTAAAAAAGTAAGATGATTTAGTAGTTACATATAATTATCTTTAATACCATACCTATGTGGTTATGCCCATATTTACCCTACATGTAAGCGGTTTTTGTAGTACAGGTAAGGTTCAAATCCATAGGGACCAGAGAAGGATCCTAAAGACACTCTGATTTTGGAATGATTTTGCTATGGAGTGGCCAACTATATGGATTGGTTTGATTTGAATAAATAATGATTTAATTTAAAGAAAATAAATTAAAACATACAATTACTTAGTCTGAAACAATTAATGGAGATGGGGTGATCCTAATTTATTACTAAGGTTATATTGAATGTATTTATTTTCTTATAACGTTCATTTCACTAATTCAAGACGTATCCACAAAATGATATAATTACTCAACATAAATCACCAATTTAATCCATGCACAATTTCAAGTCTAATCACCAATGCAATTAGAGGATCAATTTAATGATCACTCAAAGGAATTGGATCTAACTAGCACTCGAAATGTGTCATTTTTATTGTTGGCGAAGACTAAGAAAAAATAAATCATCATATAGAAATATTAATGTAATGAAATGATTATGAGTTTAACCACATTAAATAACATCCAATACACCGCATGAAACTCCCTAGGATCAACTCATACGGGGTTAGCCCTCTATTTATGCTATTCAATAAATGGAAGCGGGAAGTTGACTTAATGAAGCATGATTGAAGAAGAAAAATAAAAAAATGAACTGATCACTCCACCGTTGTGTAAATAAATTCACATGATCTAGTGTGAATAAGTTCACACATTGGGGAAACAATATCAATGTGAAAAGAAGAATAACATGAAAAGAGAATAAGAAGAACTTTTACTGAAAACTAATGTTATTCAAACAACTTACATGTGAAAGAAGAACGTTACAAAGGCAATTTACCATAACAACATAAAAATGAAAGAAAAACTCCATGATCCTCAAATCCTCCACCACTAATACCTTAAATAGACATTTTTGAAGTCTTTGGATGAGCCCCCATTTTCTCATGTGCCTTTAATTAATTGTGTTGGTGAAAGGTGGGTGTAAAATTAATGATGATGTGACTTTTCCACTCTTCCCCTGAAATGGAATCTAGCTTGAATCCACCGGAAAGACGTGCCAAATGGACCTTCAGTAAAGCCTAATTGGAGTAGGGCCATTTCGGACTTAAATTAACACCCCGATGTTCCCTAATATCCATTAAATGTTCAGCCCAAAATACTTTGTGGTTTGTGAGATATGATTTAAATGGTGGTCTATTTTTTTGGGCTGTAGAATTTGGCCCAAAATTTCATCTTTAACTTGGGACGCCTGGAACTCCATTAAAATTTTTGAATTATCTTGGCTCACTGTTGAATGAATTTTCCCCCATGATTTATTCTATCTTCAATTAAATTTTGAGACTCTTTGGGCTTGAATCATAGCCTCTACAGTACCTTTATTGTGATGTTGTCTAACTAACTTTTCCCAGAATGTTGTTGGTTCAAGGCCCACATTGGTGGTCTTCCTATTTGAATATTAAAGTGTTTCAGAAGAATTAATTGATCCTTATAGCATGGGAGACATGAAGATAAGATATTAAAATAAAATCAAGACCAAATGATATTTTATGAGATGTTCAAGAATTTAACATGTAATAGTGAATTTTAGGAAGGAATTGCAATCATAATGTGAAATCATGTTCAAAGTGTAAAATGCACTAAAATGATATTTATGAATAAAAAACACCTGAAAACTATATAAATTAATAATGAATATTAGCCTCTTCTAGTGGATAATCACTATGTTATACCTGGTGTGAGCTGAGTCCTTACCTTTTTGGTAGTCTTCTGTGTGGCATACCTTTCTTGTACTTATCTTCCTGGTGATACCTTTGTTGTATTCTTTTGTGTGGTGTAGCTTTGTGGTACATCACTTAGTGGTGATATATTTTTTTATTCTTCTGTGTGGCGTACCTTTGTGGTACTTACCTTCATGGTGATTAACATTGTGGTATTCTTTCCTTCGTGGACTAGTCATACTTTGGATAAGGATTGGTCCTTGTGTTGAGATGGGTTTACTTGATATCTTATGAATATGTATGGGAATATACCTAAGAAGTTTTTTCAGTTGTTTTCATGATTTTTGTTTTATCCTTTGTGAGTTTTTTGAGACCTTTGAGGGTCTCGGGGTCCTTATTAAGTATCATTATACTCACCCCTACATGGGCTACACCCGCATCTTGTTGTGTTTGGTGTAGATGACAAACAACATTGAATGAGGACGATGGTACTAGGACTAGAGGTAGCTTGGAGTTGGGCCATAGACTAGGCGTACCATAGAGACGACCGTTCGAGATCTATAACTTCCCTTCAGGTAGGATCCTTGGTGAGTGTTCATAGGAGCTGCTCAGTTTACTTGTACTTAAAAGTTTTCTTTTACATTCTAGTTGGGCTTGTATTCTGGACCCTTTTACTTACTATAAAAACTCTTTTTACTACTCTGTTTACACGTTTTGATATCTTGTTGTGTTCTTTAGTTTACAGGTTTTAAAAGCAATGCATTCCCAGTTTTAGGGAATACACCGTTGGTGCTAGTCCCCAGCCCCTGGCCTATGGAAGGAGGGCTTGGGGTAGTCACGGCACGGGCCCTGGGGGACGGTTCGTGACATAAATATTCTGAGTGAATATATAAATCAGAATTTTATGGTCAGTATATATTTTACATTTGTCTCTATTTAAATGATGCCACAAAATTTTAAATGAAAAAACCACATATAACAATTCCAAATCATGTGTGGGATAATTAAACTCATGATGTTTTAGTTGTCTTGAAGAATTAGTAATTACCTGGTAATTATGTATCAGAACATAACCAATTCACATTAATTAAGCATCAAAATAGATATCAAACTCACCATTTCGGGAAGGAACGACAAAAACTAGATCATTAACCTATCTCTTCTTCATTTCTGAAAATTAAAATCACATTCTTCTATCCAAAAAAATTTAAACCCATTTAATGATAAATATGTTAGTGCAATAGATAACTGTTCAATTTTTTTAACAAACTGTATTTAAAAACATGTTAATCGAAGAAAACTACAAATATTTGTAACATTTGTAGGTCTCATCCATTCATCAACCACATTGTTTTTTTATGATAAATTGTTAGTCCATCATTATCTACAATGTTCCCAAGAAAAGATATTGGTTGCAACCAAAAATCACACTTGATAAATTTTCCCAAAAATTTAATTTCATTTAACGTTTTAAAAACAACCCTTATATGTTTTTTAGGCTCCTCTTTATTCTATAATATACCAAAAAGTCATCAACAAACACATCCACAAACACATCCATGAACTCACAAAATATTGTATTAACAAAATCCATTAATATAGTAGTTTCATTAGTTATTCCATAAGAAATAACTAAAAATTAATAATGAACATATCTAGAATAGAACATAGTCTTTGGGATATATTCATCCATTAATTCCAACTGATGGTACCCCGGCCTCATGCCAGCCTTTGAAAAAAACTATGCTCCCTATAGCTAATCTAAAAAATCATCGATATGAGGCAACAAATACTTTTTTTATAGTAATGATATTTAAAACTTGATAATCGATGGAAAGTATCGTTGAACCTTATTTATTATTAACAAACAAGATAGGAGTGCCCCTGGTGAAGTTCTAGGTCAGAAGAAGCCCTTATTTAATAAATCCTAAAATTACCTTTTTAATTCTTGATGTTCCATTCAGGCCATTCGATAAGCGGGTTTTGAAATTGGATCTGCATTAGGAACTATTTCAATAGTAAACTCAACATCTCTATTAGGAATAACTCCAGGAAATTCATTGGAAAAATCATACAGGTATTCATTTAGTACTGGTACATCATTAATCTGGATAGTTATCTTATCTTTAAAAATATGTGGAGGAAAACATTCATTTACATCCTTTATCAGTTTATTAGCTTCCTGATATGTTATTAATGGTGTGGGTTCATTCATGTACTCAAAATGAAATTATTTCTGAAAAAAAACTACTCTTTCTCTAATATATATCTTAGTATGATAAACTAAAGCTCATCCATAGCCAGAAAAACATCAAACTCTACTAGAGACAAAACCACAATGATTCCAAGTAAACACATTCCAAATACAAGGATAGGAATATTATTATAATTTTTTTTCCATAATAACTCATACAGGTGTTTTTACAATGATATATTTTTTCTCTTCAGGAGTTTAAATTCCCAATTACTTCAAAAATTTCTCAAAAATAAAGGAATGTTTAGTCTCCGAATCAAACAACACATTTGAAAAATCATTAAAAATAAGCAATCTGCATGATACCAACTCATTTTACGGCTCAATATCTACTCAAGAGGATGAATATTAATTTATGAAGACCTACTGCATCCAGTCATGTGGATTCCCTACTTGAGTAACTAGATTCTGACAAACATTAGAAAAATTAACGAATTCATTAATGTTAAAACATCACCATCGACAACTCATTAATTTTCGACTCATTTTCCGTGAACTCGTGTGACATGTTTCCAAACATTACACATCAGTAGAATTTCTCATAATTTAAAATAAATTCACCAGGATACCTTTTCCTACACTTTTCACAAGTATAGAAATTTATTTTCTTACCTCCAGACTTCTTTGATGAGTTCTTTCCCATTTCCCACCAACCCGACCACTTCATATTCATGTCATCACGATGCACGTATGGGTCAGAATACACCATCTCAAATTTTTCATCACAACGAACATGATTCTCGTTGCTTTTAACCTCACATGATGCCAATTCTCTTCAATGAAAGTGTCTCAAACAATAATAAAATATATTAATTTTACATTAAAAATCCGGAGTAAAATCTAGTTTGTACCTGGATAGTCTAGTCAAATGCACTTCATATGTTTCCATAGAATCATAATATTTCTTCTTTATTTCAAATAATTTTTTCTCTATTCTGATCCAAATAGTTTTGGGAAAATATTTTAACAGAAAATGACTCTTAATATCATCTCATTCCATACTGTCAAAATCCTCTCTTTCTCTTGTATTCTTAACCAGAGACCATCATTGATCTCCTTAAGCATCCAAATGATAAATGTCTAGTATTACATTTAGATGTTCCAAACATCCTCGTATATCAAATATCTTTTCTAGAGCATTGATTCATCTTTCGGCTATTACTTAATCTACAATTCCAATTAATGCTAGAGGATGTTTCCTCATAAAATTATCTTCAAAAGACATGTTTCCTCATGGATGATTGTGTTCTTATATATGATGGATAACACCACCATTTATATCCCGAGTCAACTGATCCAATGTTGTCACAAACATCATGGTTCTTATTCCCATCATTTTTTGATGCAAATTCAGACAAACAACAGCCTCTTGGTGCCTTCCAACTTTAGATTCCTTGTTTCTTCTAAAAACCCATTTTTTAAAACATAACATATATTAACAAGTTTGGTAATCCTTAAATTCTATAACATATAAAATTACATATAGAGTAATATCAGTTATGGTATTATTTAAATATCATCCCAACCATTAAGGTTATCTAAAAACATCCTATAATAACAACTATATAGCCCCATCCTTAAAATGTTCCTTAATATTTAATTTTACACAAGACCATAAATTATTTCATATTGATGATATTATCATTTATATTGTTTTAAATAATTATTATATATTATATAAATGACATACAACAATCATACAAGAGAATACTTCTAAAACAATATCCATTTTTTCAAAATATAAAACATTAAAACCTAAAACATGGTTTCTTTAACAACACTCCATATCAAACATCATGACTCCCTTATTCTCTTACCAATAATTCAATACTATGAAGAACATTTTAAAAACATAGTATGCGTATATAACTCACTAAGGGATCAAAATAAATAATATGTTAGTCTAGTGATAACATAAAAACCAATAATACCCATAATCATAAAAAACTCATATACATAGAAACATTATGTAGTTTCCAAGGGATATATTTACGAAATTACTCTTACATTCACCCTTATACATGGAATATCCTTTTTTCAACTTCCATCTACGGAGTACACAATGCATCTGAGATCTATAATGGGGCTCACACGTCATATCATGAGCTATAATAGGCTCAAACTGATATATCTTGATCTATTATGGGATCAAACTAACATATCTAGATCTATAATGATCTAAAAAAACAAAAATAATGTCCAAGGAATGTGACATGGTAATAATGTATCTTGATAATCTTATGAAACCACTAATTCCATATACATTAAAAACAACCCTTCTAAAAAATATTAAAGAGAGTTCTAAAAGGATTTTAAAAAGAATGTCCCCTATAAGATAATTGGAGTGAGATTAATAGAATGAAATGGATATATTTATAAACTATAAATAATAATTTTACATCATAATATAATAAATAAATCTTCAGATAAATAATATTAATACCACATAATGAATATAAAAGAAGGTGAACCCAACGAATTGAAATTGGGTAAAGAATTCCCTTATATTGGGATATTATTACTTATATGTATTTAAAACTTGGGTATATTGGTAAAAATGGTGTTATTAATATCTTAATAAAACTTATTAATGTTTATGACACATTATATGGTCATTTTACAACATCATTCGACACATTTATTATTAATATATTGTTATTTACATTATGTTGGGTGCGTTCTTTACATGGTTTCCATGATCAGTTCATGATAGATATTCTTGTCGATTGGAAGGAAAAATAAATAATTGGAATGGAGAGGTATTTATATTTTCCTGGAACCATAAATTATACCATTTAACATTTTTCATTGTGAAATGAGTATTAGTCTTTAGTTAAAACATTATTGATATTTGTTTAGGTCTTTTTGGCGATTCTTGGATTGTCATGAACTCATTTGTTTTATAAATTATAAAAAATTGTATAAAATGATTCCAAAAACATATATAAGATATAATTAATAAATTATAATTTTTTTTAACAATAAAAATGGTTTCCTGGATAACATTTAAATAAATAAATTAAATTGAAATCACATTTCCCACGTTGTTGGTAAATACATCACTGATGATGTTTTAATTCCCTGAATAAGTGTGAGAGAAGAATAAATTTAATGGTTATTTTTCAATAAAAATTATTAATTAAATAATATTTAAGATACTGGATCCTCGATGCTTCGTTTAAAAGTGTAGGTGTGGAAATAAAACTAAAATAAGGGAATCTCAAAATAAAAGCAAAGTTGATAAATCTCTTAAGAACATTTGGCAGCCAAACAGCTATGAAAATGTTTTTAGAAAGCATTAAAATTAGAGGGGACATTAGTCGCCCATAAATAAATGACTCATAACATAGTATAGAGACATAATAAAATGTAAATAAGAACATGGTATGTAATCATGATGGTTCTACCACATAAAAGTGTACATTAAATGGAAAAAAGTAAGAAGTTGAAAATTCAATCGCCTTGTACAGTGACTCGTAATACTTGATAGTTAGGACCATGGTGGGGGTGGTTATGACACCTTGGTAGGACTACATGGGGGTAATAAGTCCGGATATTTTTTAATGTGGAACTTTGGATGAATAGAATGATGGAATGGTTTGGTATTTATACAAAAGTGAGGGATGATTTTATTATTTTCTATGGGACACGTCATTAGTGGTATTTGCAAAACCATGGGATTTCCCATGGTATATTCCCATGGTATTGGAAAATTGGGATACCTAATATCTTGTTTTATTGTAAAAAATTAGACAAGAAATATAACATCATTAATGATGCCATTAAACACAATGAAACTCAAAACTGTATTTTTAATATTCAATGAAAATTCAACTACTTCCGAAAAATATCAAAAACTTGCCCTAAATATATTTCGACATGTATAATTAAAAAATGAACAAAATTTTTTAAAAATAAATTTCTATTTATTGTTAATTAAAATATTAAATAAATTCATACTTAATTCAAAAAAAATAGTTTTAAATCAGAAACAATTTTTAACACCATGAAAAATTAATCGACATCTCATTATCATATATCGTTATGAAAATAAATTAATAATTTGATTTAATGTTAATAAGATTCATATTACTATTTATATTACTATTAATAAGAGTTATTTATTATTCAATTAAAATAATGTTGGATCCATTAGACTCCCAATAAATTTCCGATCACAATTGAATACGATCATTATTTTTTAAAATTCAAAAGATAAAAGATGTAAAATTAGGTTTGAATACTCGTTATAAATATCTACTTAAAAATATGTTCCAGGGATTTAATTTGTTTTTTTAAATTCATGGGGTGTTACATATTCCATTTACAATATAAAATATGTTGAAACTGTAGGAAAAAATTAACACCACCTAAATAACATATGAATGATTCTAGTATATTTCATAGGGATTTATAAATATTAATGGAAAAGCCATTATATTCCATTTTTGGGGTAAAAATAAAAACTTCAATGAGGGTGAAATACTATTGAAAAACCATCCAATATCATATCATATATATATTTATAAAATGATTCATAAAATTTTTTCTTTTCAAACTCTTATTAAATATGTTTTCATTTTATTCTCATCGCGATAGACATTTAAAAAGCATAATTTTATTGATGAACATTATTTGATTTATCTTCTTCGTAAATGATATTTAATCCCTTATACTCCATTAGAGTTTAATATTTTCCATAAAAAATAATTATATAATCTATTTTTAGGGAATTAAATATTTTATATATATAATAGATACAATTAGTAAGCAGTAGTATTAACATATATGAGATTAAGAATCCCAAAGATCTACCTAACATAACATGGAATTAACCTCTCTCGATCTTGGACACTACCCTCAAATTAAATTGTCACACCATTCTACCATCACATATGACCATAGTATGGTCCTAATATCTCACATAATGACATTATGTGAATCTCAACTCCTGAAATATCCTTATCATGAGGTGTGGTGACCCTAAGATGAGTAATAAATGCACTTTTATGCCAGATGAAGTAAACCCAACAACCATGATATGTTTTTTCGAACCACCTACACATGTGACAATGAATATAGCCTATTTAAATTTAAAAACAATTTATTTTATATAAGTATGATTTCATATGTATGGGTATGATAAAAGAAATAAAAAAATTATTTTTATCATGAGATCATTACCCAATCCACTGAAATCGAACATGACTCTCCCTTGACACCTCCTAACCTAAAGAAATCACATAGGTATGTATTTTAGAATAAAATAATTACATAAAATACCTCTCAGTTAACACTAACTCATTTTAATTTAATAAAAATTATATGTAAAGAATGAAAAATTTTCTCTAACCACCACTATGAAGGATACCTATAAGGGTTCTCACAATAATTTGGACAGAGCCAACACATCATGAGGGAATAACACATAATAATTATAATTAACACATTGATAAATAAACAAACAATGAGTATTATAATGAATCATGAAAATTTATCAATAAATCCACTAAATAAATAATAATCAATTATAAAACAACTATAAATATTGAGTATACACCTAAAACTATGTCTCCATAGTGAACTCCTCCATGCTAATGTTCCACCACATGAAACATAATATATGAACAAAATTTCACGAAACAACATATACTAGTGGTGAAAGATATAAAATGTATATTCTTAGTGTTTAATCACCCTCAGCATCTATCTCTCCCCAATTTAAGACATGTGAATATAGGCAACCCAGATCCACAACCCTTGGTCTGTCGCAAAAAAATGATATTAAAATGTGGACATCAATATAATTTGACACGACCCTCAGTAAAAATAAATATATTTCATATAATTTATAATATATAATCTTAAAATCACATAATAATTTTACTATCACTTGAATTGAATGTATAATTTCTTTGGACAATTTCCACAAATGATGTTTATTTGATTATAAATGTGATCATTTATCAATAATTATGAAACACTACACTCTATTGTAAACATACCATAACTTTTATTCATATTGTTAAACTGGGTAATGAAAAATTATTAAGGGTTGAACATAAACACTTTTTAAGTGAAAATTCATAAGTCAATCATGAAGGGATTAATTAAAATCATATAAGAGAACATGATTTGGGGAGAAATTACTTTTTTAAAACATCATGGATGAAATATGATTTTAGAAAATTATATTATATGGACATGTAATCTAAAATTAAAAAATATGTACAACTGAATAATATTTGGAGATAATAATGGAAATATAGATTAATATAATGATTTCATATTTTAATGGAATAATAAATATTTCGAAGCAATATAAAAAACGACATCCTAATACTAATTCAAAAAATTCTTCTATGATAATAGAACATTGAATTATTTTGATAACCACCCATTAACCATACACATCATTCCATAATATGAAATCATTAACCAAAAAATTTGTGTTCTCTCTTGTTGCACCATTCATTTTCAAATCTTTTATATATATTTCTGTTTCTGACATGCGGAAAAGTAACTACATGTAGTGAAAAAATGATAAAACCCATTACAATAAATTGGGGTTCATGGTATTTTTTCAAAGACTAACCAAAGTCTAAATGATAATAATTTTATATAGAAATAAAAATAAAATAATTTTTTACTTTTATATTTCTCTAATAGAAAAATAACTTATACAAATAGTTTTGAATCATTGGTATATGTCTCCAAACAATTGGTATTGCCTAAACCAATGGTTTGGAGGATCATTTGATGGGTCGGCATTGGGATAGTTATATACCAACACATTTGGGAAAACTGTTATTGTAGACCTATACAAATAGTTTTATAAAACTATTTCAATATTTCAAATGAATAACTTATGAAAACAGTTTCATAAAACCATTGGAATATGTAATTAAAAAAACTAGCTTCATTTTGATCCAATTACCTCACGTTTATAATCCAATGACATCGCCACTAACCAAACATTACTTTTGAGAAAATAATTTCCTAAAAATATCTATGTGAATTCAAATGTATTTTAACTGTTTAATTTTTTAACGTTATTATAATAAATATTTAAAAAAAATTGTGCCTATAACAATGGTTATCAAAACTGTTGGTATAAGTTATTTGAATTTCTAATATATACCAACGGTTTTACCAAAACCATTGGTATGTGTTTACTACGAACGACCAATAAAATTGGTTTGTCCAAAAAAATGTTATAGGTACAAATTAGTTAACTATACAATTGATTTTGGACAAACCATTGGTATTGGTCCATATAAATGACATATACCATCAGTTTTGAGAAAATTATTGGTATTGGTCAGAATTGGTGACCTATACCAACAGATTAGAAAAACCCATTGGTATAGGTCCTATTTTTAATAGTGTTTTAATATACAAGGAATGGTCTATCCCCTTGTGTTTTAATTTGAAAAAGTAATTATAAGGATTTAAAATTTACTGATAAAAAATAGCCACCAAGGTGAATCTTTATGAAATTAATTAGTAATTTTTTAATGAATGAATGGAATTAATGTTTTATCATAGAAAAATATTCAAAAATTATGGTTATCTATAAAATGAATCATTAAATTAAATTTATTTATAAAAAATAAAAAGATTTTAATTATTATTAAATATATTTTCCCCATATATGAAAGTAGAAAATTCTAAAGAAGCTAAAATGTGGGCATTGAGGAGAAAAATACATTATATAGAATGATTATTAATCATTACAATGTCTTCACGTTCAGTTAGAAATCAATAACTATGAAAACATATTTTAATTATATAATAACCCCAAAGGTAAAACATGATTTACTATGTAGATTAGTTAAATTTAATATTTTGAGAAACTAGAAAACAATTATCAAGAAACATAACTCATGAACTAAATGGAGTAAAATGTTATGTCAAAAAGGGACATTTAAAAATTATATTTCAAATAGGAATCCCATAATTTTTTTACAAGAAATTTATTTTTAAATCGATTATATTTCATGAATATGAGGATAAAAATACAGCCAAGGTAAATATATAATTCCAAAAAATAGGACATGTGGTGAAAACAACATGTATTCCTAAAGAAAAATGGTGTTCTATTAATCCTTACATATGACCCTGATTCGTTCCGTAAATACCTTAAATATACTTGAAAACAAAATTATATTTTTTAATAACATTATTGAAAAAATTACTTCTTTATTTAATTTTATACAATCAGTTTATTATCATGTTTTATTGGATTATTAATTTTTTCCCTTATTTCTGTTACATGAGTAGGTTTGTTTAATTTTTCTAAAACAACCATGATATATTGATAACAAAATATTGTGTTTTAAAATATACTCATATTCACTTCATTTATATATTTTTATGTCTCTTATTTTTTACAGATCCTAAAAATTTATATTGTTACCTTGATTTTCAAAAAATTGTCTCAATTTAATAAAATTTCTACAATATGTTCATTTTTGGTGGTTATGTTTAATAGGATCCATGACTATTAATATATATTAAATAATTCCTAAAATTATATTTATATTATATTAATTTTTTTGTAAATATAAATTTTAAATATTAAAAAAAGTTTTAAATTCAACTATGTATTATTGAAATTGAAAAAAAAATGTCATTTCAAGGAGGCAGAAGTCAACATGTACATGTATTCATCAGTATCATTTTTCAGAGTATTGGATGGAGTAGAAAAAATAGTTAAATTTAATTTAATAATGTTTATAAATATTTAAATAATATATGCTCTTATTTAATAAATACTTTATACCAATCATATATAAGGATTATGAAAGTTATAACATCTCCATTTTTGTGGTGGTAGTCCGAACATACGCATAATGATGTGTTAATTTTCAGAATGGATTTGTTTTGGTGGGAGGAATGTGGTATTCTGTTAGTATAATAATATTGTAGAATTTTTATAATACTGATTTAATCATAATTTCTATGAAAAATGTGACTTGAGGTGTTAAATAAATGAATGAATTGAGAGTTATTGGTTGAGTATATTAATTCTCTCTTCAGATATTCTCCCTTTTGTAACACCATAACACGTCATAAATTTGTCTTTTAGACGCACCAATTAATATATATTATATTAAATGAGTAATAAATAGACTAGATAATTATTATGATTGACATAACCCTATTAACCTGGTTGCGAAATGTGTTAGATGTGATCTTCTTTTATAAATGATGAAACTAAACTTTTTATAAATACCAATTACATTTTCAATAATATTAATTCATTATTCAATAAAAAATCAAAAAAATGGAAATTGTTTTATTGGTTAATGAATTTTGATTGTTAATCCCTCCATCATTCATTTATATCATTGATTCAAAAAGGAAATTTTTTTTTACAATCATTTTTTAACTTTAACTTTTATGTGTATTAACTTAGTTACTATGTTTTAACTAATATATTTTTACATTAAATAGAAGATAACACCTATAAAAATTGATTTTATTACATTAAACTTATAATCCAATTCACCAAAATCATTATCTAAACACGTTTAAATTATTTTGTAAATATTGTGATGAAATTTATAGAAAACATTTTTTCAGTGAAAATGAATCTTTAACCATTATGTGTCATTTAGGAAACTATTAATTAAATCAATAAGTCATTAAATCGTTTTATATAATCATGAAAATATTTTCAATATATTCTTATAAAATATAACATATTAATTTACTTGATAAAAAACATAATTATAAAAATAATTAATGAAAACAATCATTTCACCTTTTTATATGGAAATTAACATTAATATCAAAAATAAATAAATAATTACTAAAAAAGAAATTTACAATATTGTATAATATGAACAATTTGATATAGAATTTGAAATAACATTTTATAATTATATTATACATATGATGTAATGTAATTTTGGTTATGACTGAATTAAAAAGTATTTATTTTATAATAGAACATATGTTTAAAAAATGTTAATCATAGATTTCTTAAATTGAAAATAATATTTTCAAATGATTAATTTCGATCATTAAATATATTTTTGGTCAAAAAAATTATTAATAAAATTTTATTCAGTTATTTCATTAATAAATATTGATAATCATTAGTGTTTATAATAATGGTAATTTTTACTTATCACAAAAAATTAACCTTTTTCGAAATGTCCAATAAAATAATCCCAATAAAAAATTGTGCTTATAAATTGAAAATTTAACTAAATATATTCATGTTAAAATTATTTTCTTTAATATTCAAAATGAAAAAATAGTAACATAAATTTAATAAATAAGTAACAACATATATAATTTCATATTTATATCAGTCTAATTTCTTGTTATATATCCCCTCAATATCATTATATAATATGTAATTATAAGGTCTTATTTATAGGAATAAGTGTTTAAGGATATTACTATCATGTATTTCATGGACAATTCATTGATTTTATTCTTTTATCTAATAAAACTTCATGCACAACAAAATTTTTAGATATATTGTACTATATTATGATTAAAATTACTATTTTTGATAGCGTACATGATATGAAACACATATATTAAAAGAACTATTAATTATTGTAATTTAAATTTTTCTATTAAAAAGATGAAGCTAAATTAGAAAATATAAATAGTATTTACAACCTTATAAAGTATAAAATTTTTCTACACATTTCTAATATATTAATTTATGTTTTATAGAGAAATTAATTGATTTTATTGATGTTATTTTATTCCTGAAAATAGTTTAGTTCAAAAATTGGATTTTAAGATTTTTATTAGTTAATTTTTAATTTTTGGAAATAATATAAAATTTATTTTGAAAATAATGTTCATTTTTTAATTCATATTTTCAAAAATATATTATGATGAAATTTTTATTATGTTTTAAAAATATTTATTTTTTATAAATAGTGACAACTACTAATTCTTATTTTGGAGTGGTATATTCATTAATAGTATTTTGGAAGTAAAATTTAATTTTTGATTTTTTTATTGTAATTAGTTTTTAAATTTTATTTTGAATAATAAAATTATAGTTTATAAATAATCATTATACATTAATTTAGTTTAAAAATAATTATATTTAAAATCATAATTTTTATGAGAAAATGTTTTGTATTTCATCTTTGAAGTCTAATTTTCTATTAAATTAATCCACATTTTTGTTTTGATTTTTCAAAATTTGATTCCATATTTGGATTCTATGGGTCTGAATGTGGAAATTATTTCCCTTTTATTATTTCTCAATATGAATATAAATCATAGAAAAATGTGTTACCATAGTAAATGACAAATATGAAAATTACATTTAATATATATTTATAAGAACTATTAATTGACCAAAAACATGTCTAATTGATATTAGATAATTTAATTAAATCATATATCTCATTGATTCAATTATATGTCATTTCAAGACCATTTGGATAAAATGTTAAAATTTTTAATATTAAATTTAATGATATTCTAAAAATATCACACTAAATTATTTAATATAATATTTTTAACACATTTTTTATGAGATGATATGTTCATTTCTAAATATTATTTTGAAATATAGTATATTTATCATGGTGAGTGTGTGGTGACCCAATATTGGAAATTAAAAAATTTAATGAATGAAGTAAAATATAATTAAAATAAAATAAATGGAAATGTTTTTATTATGATAATATTTATAATAATAATAAATATATTACTGTTATTAGTATTGATATTATAAAAAATATTAGTGTTATTAAAATTTATTAGTAATATTATAAATATTATTATTATTATTATTATTATTATGATTATTCATATTTTTATTAATATTATTATTATTATTATGTATGTGATATTATTTTTATTTTTATTATTAGTTGTTTTTATTAATTTTGAAACCCTAAAGTGTTCCCTCATTCCCAATTCCTTCCATGGTGTAACCCACTACCCCTAAACCTCATGTGAAACCTACCACCTTACGCACCCCTCCTCGGGCGCAACTACCGTCTGGTGTCCTCCCTTCTGGGCGCATCCTCCTCCTCCAACCGACTTCCCTGACTTACAGCCCTCCTCTGGCAGACCTCACTAGCGCAGGACCCCCCCTCTGACCGACCTCTCAGGTATACGTCCCTCCTTCAATAGTCATCACCAGTTCACATCCATCCTCTTGTCGACCACCATAGTGCACGAACCTCCTTCAGTCAACACCCTTTCCTATGGAAAATCCCCTCTAGTGTGTTTCATTGTTTTTTATGGGTTTCATTCAATGGTCGAACCCTAGGGATTATGGTATACCATTTTATTGTTTTTCTTCATGTATAGAGTGTAAGTATTGGACTTCAGGGTGTATTCTCCATCCTTGAAGAGTTTCTTCATGTATGCACCCCAAGATAGGTGATTCTGTGTTTTCCCATTCCGATGTGATTTAAATGATGCTTTAGCATTTTAATAATTTTTTATGTGATGTTCTAGTTGATATGAAACATTGTTGTATTATTATGGTGTTTTTATGATTGTTGAAATTTATAAAAATATGTATTGAGGGGATTGCTTATATATGCCTATGTGATTAAACCCCAAATGATACATGATAATTTTTAAAAATATTATAATCATATTCTGAACCCCTACAGTTCATTTTTTAGCCTATCATAGTGTTTTGGTGTTGGTGAAAATTTAAAAAAATTAGTTTTTAGAAACATTCTTCATTTATTTATCTATGTTGGGGTGCTTAAATAATTTTATTATATTACAATTTATCATTAAATGGTATAATTTCATTAGTTGTGTTTAGTTTTTCCATTTTAATTTTTTTTGTAAATTGGTTGGGTGGAAATTTTTGTATTTATTGTGGAACTTGGTTATTTTTTATGATGGATTGAAATGTTTTTTTAAAGGATCCCCTGACATTTAAACCACAATTTGAAAAAATTTAATCATTGTGAAATTAGGTTTGATATTGTCTAGAAGTCATGTCACAGTTTGGAACTGAAAATGGTTTTTAGTTTTTATGGACATTTAGAGGGTTTCATTTGATGGTGGAACACCCATGGGTGAAAAAAAGTGTGCACATGGGTGGGCACACAAATGAACAAGACATCTTAAATTAAAGGTTAATTTTTTACCATTGATTCTCAAATAATGTGTGGGATCCTTTGGGTGGTTTCTAAAAGTTATCTCATTTTTGATTTCCAAAGGGGAGGTCCCATTTTGAGTTCAATGAAGAATTATTTGTTTTTAAATGACATGGAAGCTTATTTGGAATCATTATGTGTTTTGTGTTTTTATCCTATTTTGAAATTACGATGGATTTTGAAATATTTTTCAAATATTTTTGATAAATGGTTTTTATATTATTATGCAAAGGCATGTTTGGATTTGGGCACATAGAAATTGTGTTTTGGATTGAATTTAGGAAATGAATATTTTTTAAATATGTAAAATCCTAGTTAGTATCTTTGAACATTTTTAGGTATGTTTTAAAACAATGTTATGTGATGGCTAGGATGAAACCTTTAATGAATATATATATATATTGTGTGTGTGTGTATAGTTAGAACCCCTATCAATGATTTCTCTTAATGGGTTATCGTATATGTGATGTCCGTGTATGGGGTATGCTAGTGTGGTTGCGGTAGGTAAAGAGAGTAAAACATGTGAGGGCCTCGCACTTAAACAGTTTCCCATTACCATGGATTCCATGAAATTTTTTAGGAGACTGATTGACAGTTGCATAACCAACCCGATTAGATGGGTTGGTACCTCCATTTATTTTTGATAGGCCAGGTGGAATGGTAAAATGGATTGCTAACTTTAGGGAGGGCTGTGGTTATTGACAATGGGCCTCACTATATACAGGAATGTGGTTCTGAACTGAGTACATCCAGGGGTCCTCTAGGGATGTTTAAGATATCCCATGGTTAATTATATATCTTCATATTTAAATTTTGTTATTTTTTGGTTTTCAGCAAGTAGTTATTATTTATTTATTTATATTCATCACATCCCTATATTATCTTGATTAGTTATCTTCTTTTGTTTTTGGTATCAAAAGAATTTTTTTTTTCAAAATGAAATGTAGCGTGTGTTGGTTTTATAATGGAAAAATATCTTAATTTAATAAAATATTAAAAACGTTTTCCATTAATATATTTCAAAATAATTTTAATTTATTTTTTGGTAAAAGATAATTCATTTTTTTGTGGTTTATCTGTAGAATTAAATCTGTTCATTTCAGTTCTCAAGAATACTTTTTATTTATTGTTCTAGGTCCTGTTTTTCTCTACTTATCATGGTCTAGTTTCTGAATTTCGGAGAAGAGTTCGTCATGTGGTTGGACGTGAACAAGTGGTCACATAAAAATAGTGGTAACATGGTCCATTTTTAGTCTTTATTCTCACTTTTTTTTTATTTTCAGTCTTCTTAGTTTTATTTTGTAACTAAATCATTTTTTAATTTATATAATATTTAGATGAAGATTAAATATGGTTGTTCAGTTTTTATTTTGTTGATCTTGATTATCTATTATTGGATTAAATTATTCCAAATCGTATTTTTTGATGTGTAACACTTGTTTTTAGCCTATGATAATTGTGAATTCCCTTCAGGCTATGGCGTGAGGTGGATCATGTGATATGTTTAGGTTCGAATATAGTTGTCTCGTGCCAAAATGGTATCAAAAGGAGCTTCATATTATTTGAAGAGTATGGTAGATGGAGATTATTTCTTTAAGGACATGAGAAGTTGGTATAGGAAGGGAATCATGATCCTTTTCTCATTTTTAACCTCACGTTTCTCGGGGTTGTCCAAGAATTGAGACTATTTAATTTGTTTTGGATTTACTGATGATAATAGAGGCGATCTAGTGTCAAATTGTCATCCAACATGGAGTAGTTTCCCATGTGCTGTCTAAGATCAGGGTTGATGTCCCTCTTAGTTTTATGAACTATATGAGTCATCTCCCAATACCATGTCACTTATTTAGGCATAGACGTTAGTCCCACTATATAGTATTTTAGTGTAAATTTTTCTTTTTCTTGGTTTTAGTTGGTGTCTGTGAACTTTTGATGATGAAAATTGTTTGGAAATCGAAATAATTTCTTCAAAACTAATTGGTGAGATCCATGGTTCTCTTTATGAGCGTTTTTTATATGTGGGGTTATGTGTATTGAATGTGTGTGTGGGAGAAAATGTTCAAGGATGACATGAGTGGAATGGATGAAGACATATGAACAAATTTCCACTGATTCATGGGATTCCATAGGTGTATATTTTTAACCAAAGATTGGTCCTTGTTTTTATAAGTTTGATTTTGGACAGACTAGAAAATTTTTAAATTTGAAATTTGGTTTTAAAATTTGGATTTTGAATTAGGAAAAGATTCATCAGAACAATACATATTTAGAAAATAAACAAAAATGACAGATTTGGAATAGAGTAGTTATGGTTATGATTGAATTTATTTCAATTATCAGCCTAATTATTGGATTTGTAATATCATCCCAATTATATTTTGGAATGATGATTCATTTGGTTTTATGATTATCAAGTTTTTTTTGAAAATGCCAACCAGAATGGTTTCTAGGATTTCTACAGAGTCACACCCATTTTTTTATTCTCAAATGTAAGCAGTCCTTCATGGTTATCATGGTATTCTAGAGTTAATGAGATGGATTGAAGGGGTCGATTGTGTATTCAAGGCATTCAGAACTCTGAAAGCTATTATAGTTCAAGATGTATTAGGTTTGTTCGAAGGTCCTTATTTGGACGAATGGGAGGTGTTCAGCCCTTCATAATATCAATTCAAAATGAGGTGGGATGTTTTTAAGCATATACTCATTTGAAATATTATACCTGAGGAGGGGAGTTGAACAAAAGGGATGAGCACATGGGTATTAAAAAAAACATTATGTCGATGAAGTCCTATATTTACCCCATTAAGGATCTGATTTCCTTTTCTCTAGAGGTTGCAACAAAAAATTCTATGAAGACATCCCTCTTCATTTGGGGTTTTGGTGTAAATATCAAGGAACATGTACTCTATTATAAGGACCATCATTTTTTGAAGCTAGTAGATGATGCATTCCTAGATGTTTTGTTTCGTAGAATGTAGATGGTTGGTAATCTAGTGACTAATATCATTCGTGAAGGTTACCCATCTCGAGAGGAGCGGATCCTAGAGGAACATGTTCATATAGAGTTGTATTCATTAGTCCTAGATTCTAGTGTGTTATACCATTCAGTTGTGTGCCACTAGAGTGTCCAGTTCGGGCATTGGAAGTCATCTGGTCACCTCCCTCTAAAGACATGCCATCATTATTCCCATTTGGGTCACGTAGAGATATTCTATAGGAAGCATTTCTCGAATAAGGGGTTATGATATAGGGATGCCCATACCATATTATAAGAAAAGAGTTTTTCCATCCATTAGATTCCCGACCATAGGTCTAAAGGTAATGTTCGCACACATTCATGGTTTCCAGGGATATGTGAGACCTTATCCCAGTTCATTATATTTCATTTTGGAATAAAGACATTTAAGGTTTCCTAATTCTTTTTATCTATCTATTTTAATTTCACTTCTTGTTGTAATAGTGTGATGAACTCATTATATATCAATATGAGCGGTTTCATATTTTAAAAATATGGTTTTCTAAATAATTTAATTTTCTTAAAGTGCTTTTCCATTGTATGTGATGGTTTCAGTTAATTGGTTCACATTATGAGATGTTTGGTTTTTGTGAGATAGATGAATGGTGATTCTGGTCATTTATTTAGTGAGAGTTTGTTTTCATTAGTTTTCTCCTAATATTAGTGGGTGTATTGGTGTGTGAAAATATTCTATTTATAGTGGTGGAGTTTTGTTTATCATGCTATTGAACATGGTTTGGATTGGTTGCGAGATCTCTCATTGACCCCCTACAAGGGGCGGTGTGATGGTGTTTTAATTTCTATGTTAGTTAACTTCTTGTGGTGGGGAGAACCCTCTACTATTCTCCCATCATTTTATGTTGTGGTTTCTTCATGATCAGTCATGTGTGGCCTATGGAGTGAAAGGATACACGAGGATTGGGAATACCCTTTGGTCCATACAGTGAGCCGGCATGGGTGATAGTTATGGTTATACATTGTCATACTGACTTTATGGAGCCAGAAAGTTTATGTGGTTGGGATAATTGTCACACAATATCCTGAGATACACGTTTAATGTTTCCTTTATTCCTATTATCAGGTAATTTGGTAATTGTTTGGGATTGATACCTGGTATAAATTTTTTTGTTTAGAATTCTGGTAGAGTTTTATGTTAGTTAATGGGCACAATAAAATTAGCAGAAACAATGTGATCAGTCCCAGTAACCATGAGAGTGCCTTTTGGAATGGATAAGAGCTGTTGTATTGTTTTCACACTATTTAATGAACCATGCGGGATGACCGTGCAGTTACCCAACATTGAAAATATGTAAATGTAAAGAATGAATTAACACGATGCAAAAAATATAAAATACATGTTTTTATAATGATTAATATGATAATAATAATAAAGCTTTTATTGTCACTAATATTATTGTTATTTAAAATATTAGTGTTATTAAACTCTATAATTTTATTATAAATCATGGTAATATCAATAGTATTATAATTATTATTATTATTATTATTATTATTATTATTATATTTGTCATATTTGTTATATTATTATTATTATTATTGAAAAAATTATAATTATTTTGGAATCCTTAAAGGGGTTTTACCCAAACACTTTTGTTCATTGAACAACCCCCTCACATACCCTACTTGTGAGACCCACCCCATGTGCACCCATTCTTTGGCGTGACATCAATCTGGCGGCCTCCCCTCTAAGTGCACCATCCTCATCTGACTGACCTCTATAGTGCACATCCATCCTCCAATAGACCACTCCAGAACATGGCCCACCTTCTGCCGACCTCTCTGATAGGAGGCCCTCATCCAGATGACCACCCTAGTGCACTTCCCTCTTCCGTACGACCTCCCTAGTGTCTGGTCCTCCTCTACCAGACGTCCTCCATGGAATGCGACCCCCTCTTGTGAGCTTCCTCAGTTTATGATTACGGTTTATTCTTATAAAAGAACCCTAGACCTTATGGTATGTCCCTTTTTTATTTTTCTGATTGTCTATGGTATACAGATTGGTCATTGTGGTGTATTCTCTCTCCTTTGAGAGTATCATCTCAATTGAAACCCCCAATGTTAGTTTATTCAAATTTTTTTTCTTATGTGATCAAATTTATTCTTAAGTGTCTCGAAAAAATTATACATGATGTGCACCATAGTCTTACACATTTTTAGTATATTTGGTGTTTTTATGGTCGATTAAATTTCTATAAATAATTATTGTGATGATTCCCTATTTATACATATTTTATTTTAAATCAAATGATACGTGAGTGTTTTTAATAAATTTAGTAACATGTTATTCAGCATTACGGTTCTTTTTTACCATATCATATTGTTTTTGGGTTAGTGAAATTTGTATTGATAATTTTTTTAGAAAAATTCATCAGTTATTCTTGTGTGATGGTTCCTTTAAGGAATTTAATTAAATGTTAATTTACCATTAAATGGTAGAATTGAGGGGTTTGTGTAGTATTTTACCATTGAAATTTTTTCATAAACTAGTTGGGTGGTCATTTGAGAATTTCTTATGGGAAATGGAGATTTTTGATTGGAGGTTGGTATGTTATTTTAGAATGGTTCCCTTGAACTTTAATCATTGTTCTCACCTCTGTAAACATTGTGAAATTGGAATTGATATTGTTCTGAAGGAAATTTATTTTTTGGAAAAGGAAATGGTTTTGGGTGTTTGGATGAACATTTAGGGTCTGTCGTTGGATGGAGACACACCAATGTGTGCACAAAGTGCGTGCATGGGTGTGAAATAAAATGAAGATGACATCTTAAATTGTTGGTTACATAGTACCTCGGTTTCACAAATGGTATGTGAATTCCATAATGTAGTGTATAAGAGATGTCTCAATTATTATTTCAAAAGAAATTTCTTCTTTGGTGTTTCATAGAGAATGAATGGTTTAAAAATGACAAGGAATCCCATTTTGAATATTCATGCATGTTGTGGGTTTTTATAAATTTTGGAAATAATGATGGATTTGAAATAATTTTGTAAATATTAATGTTAAAATATTTTTTTTCTCGTAATGTAAAGGCTCGTTGGTTATTCTGCACATAGAAATGATGTTTTTGGTTGATTCTTAGAAACAGCATGGTTCAAAAAATGTAAAATCCCTATCATCATATTTGAATGTATTGAGGTATGATTTTAAATTAATGTGACATGACATACCGGTAGGAACCTCTAATGATTATATATATATATATATATATATATATATGTGTGTATGTGTGTGTGTAGTGGGAACCCCTCTCTTGGATTTACATTTTTGGGATATTGTATATGAGATGTCATTATTTGGGGTTGGAATATTGTGGTGGTGAAAGGTACGGTTAGTTAGGCATGTGAGGGACTCCCACATACATAGTTTACCATTATCATGAGTTCGTATGTATTTTTTATCAGATGAAGTGACATTTTCTAAGAACACCTTATTAGATAGGATGGTACCCCTTGGATCGTAGATAGGCTAGGTGAGATGTGCCAATGGATTCATCAGTTTTGGGTAGCTAGTGGTTATTGACTAAGGGGTGTCACCATACACTGACAAGATGGTTCTAAATCGAGTATGTCTATGTGTTTTCTAGGGATTTTTACGTTCACCCATGGTTATTTTATATCATATTGTTTAGTTTCTCTTATTTTCTAGTTTCAGAATGAAATATTTATTTATTTATTTTTAGCACAACTGTGTATTATTATTATTAGGTATTAGGATTATTATTTTATCAACACAATAATGTATTTTGAAAATTAAATGTGGCATGCGTTGGTTTTTATAACTGGGAAGATGTGTTTTATTAATAAGATGAAAAAAAACTTATTTTTATATTTATTTCTCAAACTATAGTTAAAAGACAGTATTTGGTATAGGAAAATTGATGGAATTTTATGGGTTTTCTCTCGCATTCCTAATAATAATTTTGGTTATCATGCCAGCTTCATATTTTTACTTATAGGTTTCATTTTTTTCTGGTTCCCATAGTTTAGTTTCTTATTATTTGGATAAGAGTTGGTTATGTGGATGGAGGGGACAAGTGTTCACATGGAGATTTTCTCCAGCATGGTACAATTTCAGTTTTTTTTATCATTTTCTGTTGTTTATTTCTACTAAATCATATTTAGAACTGAATTATTTTGTTTATTTATTTAAGATTTAGTTGTGGGTTATATCGGATATTTCAGTTTTTGTGTTTTTGATCTTGATTATTTATTTTGTTATTATATCATTCACACTTGTATGTTTTGATTCCTAACACTAGTTTTCAACATGTGGGGAATTTGAACGCCATGCAGCCCATGCTACAGGACATCTCAGGTGAATGGTTTTGGGTCGATCCGGGTAGGTTTGTGACATAGTAATTATTGAATTAATATAAAAATTAAAAGAATGATAATAAAAATAGTAAATGAATTATAATTTTTGGTAAAAAATATGATCAAAAGTAATTATGGTTCAAATTACATGTATCAGATATAATTAAATACTTGGTTCTAATTTAATTTGCTGTAATAATTTTATTAAAATAAATGTAATGTATAGCACTAAAAATTTGAATTAATTATATATTATATAAAATAAGAAATTATTAAATGATATAAAATTACCGGCAATAATATATTCAGAAAATATATTAATATATAGTTTATAATATCAGAGATCATTTATTAATGGGTTGTTTTGTTGATTTTTATTTACTATATTAAACCACAAATAAAAAATCATTTATGAAACATTATTTGTGAAAGCAGTTAAATAATGTTTAAAATTATATGACAAGGATAATAATTTAGCCTAAACATTTACAAAAATTATTTAATGAGATTATTTCGACCCATAATAATCATATATTCAAAATATATAATTTTTATAATTTTTTAATTGAAAATTAATATATATTAACTCAATATATTGAAATATTCCTTGAGTAACCCTCTAATCTCTTATATGGGGGAAACCATTCATCCATTTTCTTGACACATAAAACCCCTTTTATTCAAAAAAAATATATGTCCAAATATTTTCCTAAATCCCTCCCCATATTAAAGAAGAATTAAATAACATGGATCAACAAATTTAGTGGTGTTAAGGTTTCAAGAAAATGAAATTTTCCTAAAATGATGTATCGTTTTTAACCGAACATTTATATTTAATTTCATATTACACCTCCAAAAAATCATCGTTAATCATAACAATATTATAAAAATAGTATCGTACGTAATATTTTGTTTTTTATGGTTCTAAAAAAATAATATCCATCCTTTATTCCATCACATGGGACCCAAATTCATCATTCGTGGACAAATAAGATCACCACCTCACCAATAGGATTTATTACATTTAGATCACCATATCTCAATAATTGATTATAATGATAGAATTTGGAATTATTTATTTCATTAATGAAATATTTTTAATTTTTTAATGACAATATATCCTAAATATTCCTTCTTTTCAATTGACTGATAAATGATAACATTGTTCGTGCGTATTCATGGAATACCTCCTCCAAAAAGTAATGCGATTCATTTTTTCAAAACAATAATATATATATGATATATATATATATAAGTGTATTTTAAGGATTAGTATTATATTAATGATATTAATATTTTTATTTAATTATAAAATAATACTTTCCATAATTTAATAATGATAATTGAAAAATTGAATTGTTACTCATGAATATGAATGCCCTACCATCTCAATTGATATAACAGAGTTCATTTCACATAACCATATTTTATGGATTGATTTAAAATAATATTTAGTTATAAATATTATAATATCTTCAGGATTATTATTCTTTATAAGGTTTAATGATGACCACTTTGACCATTTTCAACCAACATATTTTATATTTGATATTTGAGTCGAATATCATCAAAATGCCAGAAGTCAATGTAATTGAATAAAAAATTGTATAATTTTTTTTATTAAAATAAATAAATGTATAATGAATATGAATAAGGATCATTAGAAAGGATATAATTGACACAATTTTTTTATTGAAGATAAATATTTTATGGTACAGTTGGACGTAGGGTAAGGGACTTTATATTAAATTTAATCTTTTAATGATCCACTTTCAAATATATTTACTAAAGAAAAATATCATGATTTTTTATATACATCATTAATGTAAATTCCATCCATATGGATGCCAAAATTCCTAAATTTTATATTTATCTGATTCCAGATTAATTTTTAAAGAAAATTGTTTTATTATTACGAACCGAGTTATTATAATTTAATAATTTTTATTATTTTTATTTTTCTCACTATCTTTCAAAAATGAACAAATTTTTAATGCATGAAATTATTTACAAAATAAAAAACATGAATATTATATTTTATCATATAATGTTTAATCTTTTCCCATATTGTAGCCATAATTTTATTTTTTTCATCAGCCAAAAGAATTCATGTTTTCTTAAAAAAAAGTCATTCATTCCCATTTTATAGGTAGAATGGTTGTGGAAATGGTGGATTTCTTAGATGAAATCACACTTTTATATCATATATTTTTTCACACAGGTTTTGATTTTTTTTATGGATTTTATTCATTATATGGTAGTTTTATATTGGGTATATTGGGTTCAGATCCATTATAACTCATGGGTGAGCCCATTATAGATTTTAAGATAGGTGAACGTAGATTTTATTAGGGGAGCCCAATATACACAAAAAATGGATGCACCCAAATAGTGATCCATTGCATTGGGTAATAATTATGTTTTCCAATAAATTATATCAAAATAAGACCATATGGTAATTTAAATTATAATGGTATTGTAATTGTTTTATATTTTTGATGTCCTAAGAAACATACATGAATATTCTAATAATTCTAATGAGTTCTCATTGAAATATTTTTATATTAAAACGTAAGATAATAATTTCATAAAGTAAAATGATACTTTTTTGGATAAATGAAATTTTTTTAAGAAAATTTATTCCATGGGTTTTATTGTTTTAGGTTGAATAAACAATGTATTTTCCTTATATCAAATACAATATTTTTATCTTCATCCCAAATTATAATTTTTTTCATAGGTATTAACAATGGGTAATATCAATGATGAATTCCTGTTTAATTTCATGAATATTTTCCTTAAATATAAGGGATGTTTAATTCTAAATGTTTATATTTTGGAAAATGGAATAAAATGATGAAGTATTTAATTTATAATATGTGGCATTATTATATAAGAGTATTGAAATAAATAAATTAAATTATATACCTAAAATATCACAGGGAATGTAATAATTAATATTATAGATTGAATATAATAGAATATTTAATATTTACAGCTTGGTCCTCACTATCTCTATATGAGGATGTTTTAGATGACATTTTTTATTATAATTATTTAATGGGAGGTTATGGTAATATTTGTAGAATCTTTTATGGTTTTATGATTTAATGGTTTATAATATATTAGAAGGGATATAAACCCCATTTTATATTTTAATTGGCGATATTTTGTGTTGATAAATGTTATTTTTAGGCTTTTAATTAGGTTAAACTATATGTAGCCCCAACGTATGACACAAATGATTATTTTAGAATCATTTTGTTACATTATGGTGGGGTTAACATAAAATATTTGGGTTTCAAATTTTTTTTAATGATGATGTTATTAATGATATTATTTAAGGTCAATGAATTCTATGATTTATAAGGGCATCGAAGTTATAATGGAAACATTCATTTTAACATTAATTTAATGATTATGTATTGTTTTCCTATAGATATTAATGTTAGTTTATCAATATGGAATGAAAAGGATCTCACACAACCTTATAAATCCTTCCAAATAATTTAATCATCACTATAATGAAAAAATATTATTAATATGACATTGGAGGAATTTTGAACATCCAAATCACACACTAGAATCTATTTGATTTGTCAAAAAATTTCAATTAACTTAAATTTCAATGTATTTTTGTATCTCTATTATTTTATTTAAAAATCCAAAATTGTTTAACATATTCTAGAAGATAAATACAATAGTGTACTTGAATATTTCGTTTCTGGAGTTATGGACTACAAAATAGAAGATAGATGATACATAAATAGTATAACAGAATACCATGATGTATGGATTTAATGTATAAATTATTTTCATATCATCTAAGTATAAATTATTATAAAGTGTAATTGAAAATCAAAAGGAAATTTTTCATATATTTTAATAAGATGAATAACCATGGTTTAGGGTTTAATAATGGAGTTTAATGATGTTTTTATCAATGATATTTAGATATTGAATCATTTTACATTAGAAATAAAAAAATATATCGAAACAAATGCAGAGTATATCGATGAATTTGAAAAGCGGTGTTGTAAAAATATGATAATTTTGTATAACGTAATTTAAGGAAATATGATATAATGATGAATAATTGTTTTGGTTAATATGTTCTCTATGATAGATTATTTTATTTTATAGAAAAATTAGCTTCATAGAAAACTCTATATGTCAAAAAGAGGTATTTTCACGAAGGTATTAATTATATTTTTGGGAATATATGTTATATCATAATGAATAACATTATAGTGAGAATTAATTTGACGATTAGGTGAATAATGTTACTTCATATGTTTTCACTATTTTTGGAGCATTAACTGATCATGTTAAACATAACCTTGTGGTATTTTAATTGATTATTAATGGATAAATTATCTTTTGGAGGTACATATCACGTTAATGTGTCATTATAGCTATTCATGTTATTTAATTAAATGATTAGAATAACCTAGAGATTATATAATTAGGGGATATAAATTTTTAGTACGAGGCATTAATATTAATAGATGTTATATTGGTAGAGTGTGTAAAAAAATCCTTTTAATCACCCATTTATAATCTTTGTATGATATATTTTGATGAATTTTATGTTTCACATTTTGTCGACTGATTATGGAAAATCATTGAGAATTACTTTTGACACTTTATTGATTACTGTCAAATTATTCATATTAATGATTTTTTATTTTGGAATTATTCAATCATTTTTTAACCATTTTGGGTTTCAGTAATATATAATAAGTCTAGAGATAGCTTTATATGCAGTGTTATGATTATGTGATCTATTATATGTCTATTCAAGTTCCTTTAGCATGAAAAATTAACCTCTAATACTCATACTTTGAAGAAAGAAATGACATTGTTGTAGAAAATTATTAGTGGATGAAAAGCTACTTGTCAAGGAAGTATACTTCAATATGATTTTATTATATTTTATAAAAGTAATCCTTAATGTGAGTATAACTTTCTTGAAATAGATTTATTATATTTTTACTTTTCTTTTTGATGAATCAATGTTATTTTAAACTGTCAAAGATTTTTGGATTTGACATTGTTGACATTCGTGTGATAAAATTATCAATCACTCTCTATTAGTACCAGGAAGTTAGTTTTTTCTTCAATATACATGTTTTCAATTCCCACTTATGTTATCTTATATAGAAACCAATTTATATCTTAGTCCAAATGAAAATCTTACTTCTATTTTTTATTTCTTAAATGGATTTTTAATGAACACAATTTTCAGTGTGGGATTCCAAAAAAGGTATTTTGAAAAGTCAAACCCAAAAATTTTGATCTAGAGTTCAAATTGTGAGGATACAATTTTATAATTATGGGGGTATAATTTAATATATTAATAATAATAAAAATTACTATGATTGATAGTGTAATTGCCACCCAAAAATGATTTTAAATGAATTTGAAATTATTATTGTTAAAATCTGATAGTTATAACCATAATATTAAAATAGAGTAAATTAATAATATTAATTAGTATATTATATATAATGTTTTTCTAATCTAATATAATTTTTTTATTCAGTATTTATTAATTATAACTCTATATTTACTAATGTAATTTTAATATTAAAAAAATAATTTTTATAAAAAAATTTATCATGATTTTTTTAAGTTAATATTTTATTTTCAATTTTTTCAATTTTTTTTAAAAAAATTCATATTATATTTATATTCATCGTGTCAAAATTATTTTATATTCAATTTATTATAATTTACAAAAAATATTTATTTTTCAATTAATAAAAAAATATATGGATGATTATTTGAAATATGTATTTTATTTTGTCGTATTAAAAAATTAAAAATTTGTTTTAATTTGTTTTAATAATTAATATTTCCATTAATTATTAAAATTTTAAAATAATTGTTTTTGAAATTAATCTTATACTTGAATTTACTATAAAAATATTTTATATTTTAAATAAACATTATTTTTAAAAATAGTTTTTCATTGCATCTATCCAATTTTATTTTGAAATAATCTTTTTTCACATCAATGTTTTTATTTATTATTTGGAAGTACATAGTAACAATTTATAAAATAGTTCCATTTATTTCAATATGAATAATATTCTTAGTAATTTTACTTTCTACAAAAAAAGGTAATTTAGGAAATTGAAGATAAAAATAAAATTGATAAGGAAACATAAATAGCTATAACACTTGAAAAAAAATATTATATGATTAAATTCTGTCCATATTCATCAAATACTATTTTATATAAATTATTTTTACCACATTGATGTGATTATGAATTTTATTATTCATTATTCAAAAAGTAAAAAATATCACTCTCTTGTTATTATTAATAAATACATTTTTTCCATAATGCTAACAAAATTATATTTTTTTATCAATTTTATTTCCAAATATATATTAGTTTTATCCAATATAAAAATTTATTTTCTATTTTTATTGAATATATAATTTTCATAAAAATTACACAATATTAACATGGTATTTATTCTAAAAATGAATAAATAAAATAAATGATAATACTAATAATAAAAGAAATATTATTTTAGAAATTTAATATTATAAGAATTTTTTATAGATTAAATTGACATGATTTGGATATAAATAAATATTTTGTTTGAATATTACTAATTTTCATGATGTTTTTAATATCAATGAAATGAGTTGTTATAAAATATGACATTAATGACATTTTATAAAAAAAATATTAATTTATTAACTGCTATAAATTTATTAAACATCCAATATTTATCAATTATATTGATTTATTGTTTATAATATCATCATTTGTAAATTTATGTGATGTTTCTTCATTTATAGTAACTTTATTAAGCATCATTGTGTAAAAATCATTGTTGTCAGGGTAACTACTAAAAGTGTTAATGATGGATTAAAACCAAATTCTAAGGGTAAGAATGAGACCTATAATTTCCCAAAAAATATATAATGATATTATGTTGACTCATAAAAATATAATATTAAAAGATAATTATGAAGTAATTTCAAATTGAAAAATAATTTATTATAATAAAATATTTTTGTGAAATTCTAAGAGTGCCCCTCCCATCTCAAATAAAAGAAAACCTCTAATTACCATTAAGTCTTACTAAAAACACATTTTTTCATGTTATAAATAAAAAAATACATTCCTAAATCCCGTACAATATTTTAGAGGCCTTATATTGGGCATAATAGAGACCATAAGTGATATTAAGGTTTTATGTAAAGGAGTGTATCCAAAGAAGATAAATCGTTACTAATCAAGAGTTTTTCTTTTATTTCTTCTTGAACCCCCTTAAAATATTTCTTAACCATGACAATAAAAAAAATATTACACATAAATATTTGTTCATATTTAAATGGTACAACACATTTCGATCTTCCCCTATATTATATGTGAAACGAAAACATCGTTTATGTGTATTGTAGACTACCACCACATAAATCGACGCAATCTGTTTTCAACACCATCTATCATGGATGGATTGTAATAGTGGTATTAATTTATATATATATATATCTCTTTGTGTGTGTGTTATTAAATTTATATTTTGTCATTATGAATATATAATATATCATTTACATTCTTACATTTCTACTACTTGAAAAAAGATAATGTCATTTCTTCATGTGTGTAGATTATTACATATAAAATGTGAAGAGATACATTTTTCATCACCTCATCAAATAGATTATATATATATTATTATATTTAAAGAAATAATATTTAACTTATGAAATTCATATTATTATATAAAGAGAAAATAATACCCACCTTCATTCCATAATGATCCTTGTAAAATAGAAAGTTTACTCATTCATATGTCTGAACTTTAATTTCTAATATTGTAACAAAATTAATTTTTCTATCCCATATTTACTAGTTGGATTTAAAATTATAAAATATAAAATATATATAATTCTTTCACTATTACTATTCTTCATATGGTTGAATAATTACCTCTTTGACCAATTTTAAAAAATGAAATGTAATTTCATATATATTATCTAAATATCATTGAAACACTGTACATGATGTTAATTTATAAGGAAATTCGAGATAACATTTTATAAAATGAAATGAAATATTAAATATTTTGAAAAAAAAAATTTGATGGTATAAAATTAATAAATTTATTTTATTCATGATGAAAACGAATTTTCAAGAAATTTTTGTCTAAGGGTGATGGACATAATTTTAAAAAAATTCTATTAATGTTCTATGTTAATCTATATTTAAAAAACAAAAGATAAATCTATATTTTATAGCCCATGTAATGTATGATAAAATTATGGTTCATTAATAAATTAATGTTTCCTATAAATTTTTCAAAATTTAATTTAAATTACATATTATTTTTATTATGGGGTGATTTAGATTTAAATAATATACTTTCTTTAACAATAATTAACTGGTTTTCAAAAAATAACATGTGTACTGAATGTATGAATTTATTTAAATAAATAAAAAATAAATATACTATATTAACATTTATTATGAAAACAATTCAAATCATAATAAACATTATTTAATGTTTTCCATCCTCTACATTATTTTATTCATTATTCAGAATAAAGATACTCATTTTTATTTTATGTCTATTTTTAATTTAATAATGGGGTTTTTTATCAAAAATGATTTTGTAAATTTAATATTTTTTCACATGAGTTGTAAACATTTATTCAAGGGTTATATTCATGATATGATTATTGTAAATTATTTATAAAGTGTTGAGCACCATTATAGCTCATGGGTGATCCCATTAGAGTGAAGGACCCCAAAACACCCTCAAAGGAGAGGGTTGATTAATCATGTAAATTTTTTATATTATTGTGATAGTTTTTGTTCCCACATTTATAGAATCTTGTTAAATCATTTTGTTGCTAAGGTGATGTATTTTAAACACCTACATGTAGAAGGACCAAACTACAATTTTACTTGGTTCACAACTAAGGGTTTGTCGAAGGAGCAATAAAATGATTTGTTTTTAGTCATAACAAATTCGTCAATTATTAACTAGTTGTGGATTTAAAAAATTTAGCACAGTCACTCTATTCTAGGTTGACTACCTTCACAAGGTTCTATATCCATCATATCACTTATAATGATTCCACCTTTCTTGCTACACATGGAATATTCTAAACTTAGTTTGTTGACATGAAGGTCACTTCAAGGGGCTGGAATTAAATCATACATCCTCAAAAATAGATGGATGATCTATTAAATTCTCAATTTCCCATTTGGATATAATCTAATTTTCTACAAACTATTCATTTGTAATAATTTCCTCTATGAACTGGAATTATTACTCCTCCAACCACACTGCACCACGTACTATGAGTGCTTCCTTCATGTAATATTTTTCTCCACATACCACCTCCACAGACTACCTCAGCAAACAACCTCTACATACATCATTCGTGTACCAATTCATCTCTACGGACAAAATCCTCTTTCTCTTAGTGTCTTATGTGAACTATCTTCTATGAACAATTTTTATTTTCATGCTTCAATTCCCCGCAAAGAACCTTCTACAGTCTTTCTATGTGGACTGCTTATCCTTTCACAGACTTCTCCTGGAAATACTATTCTCTTTCATGAAGATTTATACCCACAAACCACTTCTGGACTTCACCAAATTACTAAAATTTCACTTATCTGAATCAATCACTTTAATGAAGAGATTTGTGCTCCTTATAGAGGAGATTAGATCTACATAAATCTCTAAACCGAGATATACCAAATCTTCAATGTGTATCTGGATCCCACAAACAATTATTCCATATTTGATCTGGGTACAACATTTTTTTCACTGCCGCCAAAATCAGTGCCTTATTTTCACGAACTAAATTCTATAACATGTACCTCCTAAATTATGAGTACCAATTTCCTCCCTTGAACGGATATCCTCCCCATGAACTGCTTTTTATTCTGTGAATTATTTCAAGTACACTGCACCTGTACCTTGATTCATGGCCTACTTACCATACTTCACGATCCACAAACCATTCTATATGGTACATTTATGGTTCAATAAAAAAGAAATCTTTCATTTTACAAAAAAACCCTATTTTGATGCCATAATTTTTCGAAAAAATGGTAAAATAAGCAGCCTTAAACACTTCTTCATTAGGTACTTAATATAACATGACTTTCAAACCCATTTGATCAATCAAACATGGATTGAGAAAATAGAAAAATCATACCCCATTTCATGAAAGGAACAGCCCATGTTTCAACTTACAGATCATATAATGGGTTTCTCTATATAGATCCCAGTATCCCTAATATATCTTATATGAAAGGACATCCTAGATATCACTCTAATTAATTGGGTGATGATTATATTTTTTGGTGAATTATATTATAATTTGACCATTTAGTAACTAAATTTATTTGGGTTTTGTAAGTGTTTTATAAAGATTATGTCATAATGAACATATATATATGTTCTATTCTTGCTAAGGAGAATTCATGGATGACATCTGATTTCAAAAAATAGGCTAATACTTTTTTTAATCGATATGTTATTATATTTTGAGATTAATATTTATGTTTTTATAAAATGGGGTTTCATGAATTTGCATGTTTTTTTTACTAGACTAGTAGATTAAATTTCCTTATATCACATAGATATTTTTTTTTCTTATCCAACATTATGAAACTTATTCCTTATGGCTTAAGAATCAGTAATGGAATGGGAAAAGATAACTTATATTTCATGAAAATTTTTCATAATAAATCAATTTAATTTTTGAAGAATATTATTTTAAAAATGGATATTCAGTATAATATTACCCATTGTAATATGTTTTAATATCATGTATGATTTTTTACATAACACTACGAAATTATTCACTTAAAGGATTATTGGACATTTTTAAAAGTGATTTATAGATTAAATTCACTAATATAAATAATTTTTATGGCCGGTTCCGTACAAATTCTATTCAACTTGATCTAGGGAAAACCATAATGATTCTAAATCCTTTACACACATGAATACTGAGTATCAAAATTAAATCATATTTTATCCACTTCCATCTAATTTTTCTTCTCATAAATTAAAAAATATGAATAGTTCCATTTGTACCTACTAAATTTGTTTCTATATTATAATACTCATATTTTATAATTTTATTTTAATGTGGTAAATTTATTATAGATATTTCATGTGAATGATTATATTTAATAAATTAGGTTTCAAAGAGAAAAATATAGTAAAATCATTTGGAATAAAAATTTACACTCACATATAAATCATTTCATAACATTTATAATTCCTACACACTAATTAATTAGCTATGTAAATCCTTGAGAAATATATGACTCTTTATTTAATTACAAATTATGTATTAAAATTATTAACTTCTTTTATGAAGCTCATCATTCACAAAAAATTAGAAATATCATAATATGGTGTTGAATCCTAAACCATTAATATAAATAATCATATATAATTGAATTTATTTTCATACAGATATCAATATAATTCTAATATATATGTGATGACATGTCAAGTTAAGAATTGAAAAAATAATATTGTACTTTCTAATATTGATATTCAATGTATATAACTAATATATTATATTAGTCACATAAAATTAATCTAATGGAATTATAATATTTTTTAATCATGGAAATTTCATATTATCATAAATAAGATGAAAATTAATTATACCACAATTGGTTTTAAATAGTCATCTTTTATTAATCTGGGTGTTGATTAGTGATAATTGAAAATAGTATATTTATAAAGCTGTTTGATGAAAAAAAATTAACTAAAACCGTCACAATTAACATGTAATAATTATTATTCATCACTCAATAAATTTTTCTTAACTAACATCAGTATATTTGGATTAATAGGCCTTCTCATATACAATTGGTCTTAAAAATTACACATCCATATTATCCATGTTATAAAATATATTTTAGAAATTATTTGGGTAACACTCATGTTTCTAGGAACTATGAAATTAAAATATTAATGGTAGATATAGACAAAAAAAATTCCCTTTCATTGTGTCCACTTATATTTATAATTTTTCTTATAAATTGGTTTCCTTATAAAATTATTTATAAGAAATAAAGAATCTTAATGTTTCATTGACACATTCATCTAGGACCAACATTCCAAATTTTTGACACTAATTGAATTTAATCATATTTTTTATCATCATTATAATCAAAAAATCCATGATACTATATATTAATATTCCTTTCTGTCTTTTAGTAATCAAAAATGGTAAGGTTGTAAATAATATTTTTTGAATCCCCTTTCTAATAATGATATGATATATCACTAATAATTAAAAATTCATGTTTTTCTTGTTGAGAGTATCTATATATTTATCATGGAATCCAATGTTATCATGATTCATTTAGGGTACATCATTGATGACCTAAGAATTTTGGGAGTCTTATTGATTCAAAAAAAATTATAATATATTATTTTCATTATATATTTTAATGTGTTCAATAGATTTGAAATAAATTAGAAAATAAGTCATATAATATTAAAATTTTAATAAAAACACACCATTAATTCACAAGGAAACATTATAAAAATTCAAGAATCTATGAATTCACACTAATGATTATAATAGACAAAATAATATTGCATCATCTTAATGTAAATAAATTAAATAAAGATAATAAATTTATAAGAATAAAATCATCAACAATAAGAGATATCATTTATTTTATGAACCCATTGGGATTTAAAAAATCCAATGAAAACCTAAAATATAGATGAAACTCAAAAAAATTAAAATCATATAATGAGAGATAATTTTAAAACTATTGAAATTGGATGTGTGAAATATACAATTTGAATAGAAAAAATATATTTAGTAAGGTTTTACACCGGAATGAAATATGGATGATTATTAAAAACGTAATTGAGAATATGAATGATGTAAATATGGTCATTTTACAGACATGTATCTAACATGTATACAGATTTTCATTATACTTAATAGTAAATATAAAACAATATAATTCAAGAATAATAAAAAATAAATATAATATATATATATATATATTTCATATTATTAATGATATATTTCTTATCAATTTATGATATCATGTATATTTAAGATTCATATTTTGAATTTAATATCAAGGGTTCATCAAAATTGATCTTTATAAAAAAATAATTAATTCAAATCGAAAATATTTTTTTAGTGTAATGATATTATTTTGTAATGGATTATTTTCCATAATGTATTTAACATTTTAATAAAATAAATTAAATGGACTTCTTTTTAATTATTATAATAAAATTACATAAATTTAAAATGGATATTAAATAATACTGAAAACAGTCAATATTAAAAATCATCATTTTTTAATTAAAAATAGAATTCCATTTTTCCCTTCATTTTAACATGAATATTAAATTTCTAAATAATTGAATTTAAAGTAAATATATTAAACATAATTTTTTATAATTTCATAATTTATTTGAGTATGATTTTATGTATTTTTTTTTTGAAATTGTCAATTTTAGGTGAAGAGTGAAAATATAGTTTTTAATAAAACAATAAATTAAATAAATGAAACAACTAGACGTAAAAAAAATTATAATAGATCAAATATCTATTTTAAGAGTAAATATATTAGTTTTAAAACAATATATTTTTTATTTTAATATTTTACGAACAGACATTATATGTTCCCATTATTGAAATACTTTTTATTCATCTCAATTTACTAAATGTTATTTTAAATAAGTATGTTTTGGTTTTTCATTCAAATCTAAATATCTAACATAAAATTTATAATAAAACAATTTATATCATGATTATACATGACGTGTACAATTTTATACTACACGGAAATTTTAGGGTTTATAATATTATTTTAATAAAAATGTGTTATTATGTTTTGCATGCGCTAATAATAGAATAATTTCCTATCCATTTTATGAATTAAATAATATAAAACATTTTACTTGTATATAAAATTAATTTTCGAATTGATAAATATTGGATTATCACTTTTTCCAAAAAAAAATACAAAGGGAAATATTATTTACGATGATAAACCTATTATCTTTTCTAAGAATTAGACATTTATTAATATTTTTATTTATTAAATTAAATGTATATTTATAAAAGTATTAATCTAATATGAATTTTATACATATATATAACGAAATTAAGATCTATTTTGTTGATAATAATTGATAAATAAGATTATGAACACCTAACAATTGAAATGAGGTGTAAAAAAAACGGTTTTTCTACAGATTATATCGATTAGTTTATAAATTAATATTATATTTTTTTAAAATTGAATTTGTTAAATGGATCCCTATTTTTGAATTATGACATTATAAATTTTCATGATGGTTTATCTTTAATTTTTAGTTATAATATTATTACAATTATTAAAGTTTATTCAAATTTAACAGTTGCTAAAATTATTTATCTAATGTGGATTAAATTTTAAAATTCCATTTTATTCACATATACATCTTTGAATAATTTTTTCGGTCATAGGGTCATAACTACTTGTATCACCATCATTACCAACCCCCACTATAATTATCTTAACTCACTGTGGATTCCGAAGAAATACATCCATAAATAATAAATTGATAACATGATTTAATTAATACATCTATCAAATAGTCTCACAACCCAAGGAAATAATTGTATATTGTATTGGAGATTAGGTAAGAACACATATTTTAAAAAACCTGTGATAAATTTTCCATAATTGTGTTCTTAAAGACCCTTTTATAGAAATATCAGATGATATAATCATCTTTATAACCTAGGAATATAATAATATTAATTTGGTTGATCTCAAAAGATATTCCAGGGAAACTTATCAACTTATTAAAATAATTTGATTATAAATTTTTGGTAAACATTATAATTTCATTAATATCAAATAAACATATCATGTGATCATAAGTTATAATCATAAATCATTATTTATTTTGAAGGATCATGCCCTAGAAAGAAAATTCCAAATAATTTTCATAAAATCATGTCTTTCAAACTCATAAAATAAATCCCAAATATCATGAAATAATAACATTATAAATATGAAAATTATTTGAACATAAAATATCATAAAAATATGGCATATATTTTAAATAAGTATTTTTCTGTAAAAGTGTAATGAAAATAATAAAAGGATTGTTTTCTTGAAAAAATAATTGGTTTTACACCCATTAAATTTGTGAACAAATCAATGTTTATCCACCGTTAAGTTTTGAGAAAAAATCCATTCTATTACACCCTTCAGTTTGGTAAAAACATTAGGAATGTCTACACATTTTTATCAAAAATTATATAAAACAATAATTATTTCATTACATGGAGATATATTACCCAACCCATCATTATCCATATATATGAGTTAAATATAAAATAAAATCATTAATCATTTCATAAAATACCTATGAGAATGAAATTTGTTTCATAACTTTTTTGAATTCCATTAAATAAAAAAGATAACCATTTTATACCCTAACATAATATTAAAAAAATGATTATTTGAGAATATAAAAAATAGGTTTATTTATGAACATTTAACATATTTTATATGTATCCTTTGATAAATGATGGAAAATAAAAAATTGGTTTTTTAAAAAATAACAATATTTTTTATTTCATGTTACAACCATGTCATATTCATGTAATATTCCAAAAACAATTTTACAAAAAATAATTAAAATATTCAAAAATAATAATTTAAAATATATTTACAATATTTATTCGTAATCAAGAAATAAAAATATGGATAAAATATAATTAAAAGGGAATGAATATAGATTATTGAAAAAAAATCAATTTAAATATTTTTTAAATTCTATTATTGAAAACAAAAATCATTAAAAGTCAAAAGAACATTCATTTTTACATTAAGGTGAATATAAATATTATTAGATAAAAAAATTAGGTTTTATATTTCTTAGTAATAACATTGTAGGGAGGTATATAATGGGATATAGAAGAATTATACATTAAATCAAATGGGAATTATTGTAAAGACCCGTAAAATTGAAGGGAAAATTTTTCATAATTTTCTTTGGAATTTTCCACTGAAATTCATGTTTTTTATTAATGGAATAATAAGTGAAGATTCCATTCAAAGAAACCCACACCATAAAAATGAATATAAATTCTTTATTTAAAAAATGAATTTTGGAAACCAAGAGGTTACCCAATGTAACGTATAAGTAGGTTTCCAATTTAGAGAACATAGGTTTTACGTGGAAACATGGAGATAGATGAAAAATATAACTATATATTTCTAATGAATGTGGCAAAAAACCCAGGTAGGAGAAATTGAACTATCAAAAATACAGAATTATATAACGGACTAAAGGGAATTTGATTAATCAGAAACCAAGGTATGAAGATAAATTTTTCGTTATAAAGATCCCCATTTCTAATGAAAATGAATATTCATGAAAATATAGACCATAAATGTATTAATACAACCTCACCCTTTGTTGTTCAATGATTTACATTACATATTTCTTTAAAAAAGTAGGTGACTTTCTCATTATTTAAATACTGAGAGATCATGTGATCCATGATATTCCATCATATTGGTAATTAGATATCTTTAAGAAAGGTAGTTTGTATAAGTTATCCAATGTGAATAAATCCTCTTTTGGCGAGATAATACTTTCTTATCACAAACATCATCCAAGGTCATACATAATACTTCTACTAATGGTTAACCTTATAAGAGTTCTGAAAGATAACAATCCAAAACATTATAATTTACATCATAAAATCATATTAACATTTATCCACCTAGTATCATAAAGTGTATCCTAGTTGTCACATTCCAAACATGTGAATACCCTAATCATATGTCTTCTTGAAACATGGTAATAACCCTAATTAACATAAATCTTTTTGTAAGACACACAATCTTCATTCTTCAAAAGGTTTCTGGATATATTTTATGAATCCAAGAAGTTTACTATCTCCCCCATGATTACATAGAGTACTTTTTCAACCAATATTTATTTTTTATATGGTCATTGGAATAGTGAAATTTAATTTATTTTGATCAATCGTCTCTTTTTCCAACATAAACACAATTTTTTTAACATCTTTAACACTTTAAAGGACACCTTACCTTAATCAAAATATAATTTTTATAAGATTTAATCACTATTGAACATATCACATTCAATCCATTATTAAAAAAATACACTAAATGTACTTATGTATATCACCATTCATATAACAATGTCATAGACTACCAAAACTTAAAAACTTCATTCATCCAACATTATTCATGAACCATTACCCACACTATATTAACTTATTATTTAACACATATATCAAAGAATATTAAATATGAATCATATATTAAGGTTTAAAATAATTTAATCTGATCATGATTCTTATGTTTAATACAAACAATATGGGAAGAACATCACATACCATTCATATGTTCTTTGTGGTCTCTTTATCTTTAGACGTATAACCCATATTCATACTATTATCTTGATTCTTTTTTTGAGAGTCCCACTTGAGAAATAGATCAAAATAATTCTCATAATTCACATATATAATAATTTAAATGTTAAAAATGTTCATTCTGGTTGTCTCCATTGACTAAAATCAGAAATCATAAGCTGACAAACACATTTCAAGGAAAAAAACCACATAATCAAAAAAATATTAATTAAAGAATGTATAATTCATATCAGCTAATTTTTTAAATGATGACACCTGAGGTTTATCCTATGTTATTAAATGACAACTTCCATTTATATCATTAATCATGTGCTTTGAAGATATTGTTACTTTCAATGGAATATCGCATAGTATTTTGAACCTAGATGTAAAGTAATGCCCTTTTTCATGTACCGGATTACGCCGACTCAGTACCGCGACAACTTATCAGAGTTATTACCCCAACGTATAGTTGTTCTAGAGCCACATCTGCTTGTAGTATCGATATATGGATATATTTATAAGAATCTACTTACTCTATCCTTTAAAAACATTATGGTACATTTTCTTTAATGTTAACTCATCCTTATAGATATCCTTAGAGACATCCCTGAACATGTTCCTCGATATTTTCTTTGATTTACGCCTAATGTTTTCTCATCCCAGTTTCGGAAGATTAACTAATATTTTTCACACATAGTAACTATAAAAACTAGTCTTAACATATATATATATATATATATTACATTAATTTTTTTTGGGAATACATAAAACATTATAAAAAAAATCAACCAATGAATATATTATTCTAGGTCCATTGGAAATATGAAAACATAATTTTTTTTACATATGTGTGCTAAATTATCTCCCACTAGGATCTTCTTTACTATCACCCTTCTTAGAAACATCAAACATAACACAATTCATCATAAACTGGGGGAAATGAATCAAAAAAAATAGGTGAGCTCAGATGATATATAATGGTAATCATGGGAGACATTTAGGCATAAACATGAATATAATGGTATGATAATGTGGTCATATAATTATAGAATAATACCCTACAAATCAATGATCATAAAAATGAATCATTTCATAAATCATAGAAGTTCAAAATGAAATAATCACTTGAAAATAAGTAATATAATGAATCAAATAATATAATAAGAAAAGATAGGTAATTATTCTAATTAGACATGTGATAACATTACATATAAGTCAAGACACATTTGTAGATCTTATCTAAGAACAACATGGGAACCACACCTACTGGGTGGGACACACCACCTACCGTAGTTTTAGTTATTTCCTTTAAAGGGAGAAGGTAAACACATCTTTCCATTGTGGATCGAGTTTCCCCTCCATCCATCGTCACTGTGAATACACCTATTGGGCATGACACACCACCATCCACAGTCATAGTAATTTCCTTATAAGGGATTGGGTTTCTCCATCCTCACATAGAGGATAAATATTGACGACTTGATTCACATCATTTTTTCGTTACATATAAATCATTAACAAATGAATTAGAGGGATATATAGTTACAACTAATTGAATAAAAATCATTCATACATGTTAAAAAACATAATAAAACTATCATAATATCATGAACTAAGAACATTTTTGGGTTTTAATATCCTTTCATTATCACTTGAAATTAAATTATAGTCAAATAATGAAATTATATCTTAACCTGTGTAAAATAAATGTTTTAATATTCATTTGATAAAATTCAAACTAATAAAAAGAACTATTATTCTGAAGCATAAAACTCGTAGAAGTGGAAAAAGTTTCATAAACAACATTCCATCAAAACATAAACCATTCAGTATAATAATCTTATTGTATCCTCTAATTTATTTCCCTTAAGTGTATGAGTAACATCAATGTCTTTTATATTACATGGAAAATAGGATTGAAATATATCTGAAAAACATTTCTTGAGGGAAAAATCCATTATTCTCTAAAAATGTTTCTTTAGAAAATAAATACCATTAAAACCAATTTTCATGAAAATAAAAATGATAATGTTGAAATAATGATATGAAAAAACTGAAAACTGTTTGAAAAAAAAATTAAAGGGATCATTATATTTTAAAAAAACCATTTCCAAGAAAGCGTAAAATATAAGCTTGAAGATTTCTTAAAAATGATTTTATTGAAAATAATTCAATGACTAATAAATTAGGTCAGAAATTTTTTAAAAAAATATTTACCAAAAAAATTATGAAATAATCATGAAAGTGTTTTGAAAACCATTTTTCATAAAAACTATAAAAGAATATTGAAATTCTTTAGAAAACCCTTTTTCCATGAAAACATAAAACAAGAATGAGAATATTTCCAAAAAACATTCCCTTGAAAATTTCAAATATGATGTCATGACCCCTCCCTCCAAATATTCTACTCCTTTAATGGTAATGAATAAATGGAGATAATTATCTCTGCATCCCGCCTTTAATAGCCCATGGGTGGCGACCAACCACAATGGTATACAAAAATCACAAATGGGATGCATTAGCCATTTTACAGCAAACAATATTAGGAATGAAGATATATCAGCCTAAAAAATATTCCATCAATTACATGTATATATAAAATAAATACAAAAAATCATCCGAAATCCATGTTTAATAAAACTAATACAAATTTAATAAAACTATAAATTAAGTACAAAAGGAAAGAAGGTAAGAAATAACCCAACAATAATCATCACGTCCAACATGATCCACATAATCCTCAAGGGAAAAAGAAAAAATATTTATATATATTTAGTGAAAATATGTATATACTCAGTAGAAAAGATAAATGTCTCCCTGGAAGAAGTGGGAGAAACATTCTCATGCTCCCATGAGAAATCAATAGAAAACAACAACACATAAAAAGGTATAATAGACACCCCAACTACACTAAAGTCACACTCACCAAATAGGTAATTTATGTAATGTAATATAAATAACATCGATGATAGGGTACCCCGCACCACTTCCCACTGATTAGTTGCTCACACACCCTTATAGAAAACATCATGACACCCGATTCTCTTCTGAAATTAACATGACACAACCCACCCACAAACAAATGGGCCTCACTACTAGACCCAAAACCTAGGAAAACGAAGGCCATCACATCTCTCAAAAAAACACATGGGTCTCAAAACCATATCACACCCATAAACATCAGGGTCACATTCCACACCCCAATCCAAAATTTACATGGGAAATCACAACACATCTCATTTCAAAGACACCTAGTAAATGACCACCCATCTCATCTAGAAGACACATAAGAAAAAAAAACATGCACATAGTTGGGCCCCACAATGCACCTATTTCCCGAGGAATTTTGGTCATTACAATTGATGAGAGGGTGTTAGGAAGTGTAGTTGGGCATCCATCCATCATACCACTAATATGTTATTCAATGAAACTGTCCCCCGTAACAATGGGGGTTTCTAGCACATAGTGCTCAACTAGGGTGGGGTGTATATAGAAAAAACATGGAAATACATGTATACATATATAGTTTCAAACCCTAAATCCCAACTTATTGGTTCATAATCAAGATAAAAACCACCCCATGTTACTACCAACTTTTTAGCTACCTCTAAATAAACAACCACACAACCAGACACAAACAGAAATCATACCCCCATACAATTAATTTAACCTTTTATGATTCATTATTGAACATTTCAAATATTCATTCCATGACTACATGGGAAAATACAAATCATGTAACAAAACAACCAGCACAACAAGTCACATAGAGGAGGAATATTCATGGTAAAAAAGACCACTTCACATCCCACTCTTTCTAACACCCACACCGACCACTGCCATCATCATTCATCATAGTAATTTCTCCGAATATATATTGTGAATGGAGTAAACCCCCCCCCCCCCACCCCAACTTGTAGCTACACTGAGGAACACCATTAATCATAACCGTTATTAGAAACCCCACTTCTTATCAAGACTGTACCCATCAACACATAACCGCACAACCCAAAAAAGTCCCTGACCTATAACACCTCCTGTCTATCCATAATAAAATAACAATCTCTAAAAATATAATTCCATTACACCACCCTAAAAAAATGTGTTATAAAATTCATCACCACAAAACCAAACAAGGAACACACATCCATATTTATTAAAGCATTGCTTAATTAGTTCTGATTGTTTATTTAGGGGTTATCACAGAGCAATTTGGATCCTTGGGTAAGCATTTATTAAACCAAATATACGTGGTTAGTCTATTTCACATATATATCCTTTCCATAGATGATTTAAATAGGATTCACAACCAAAATAGTAACGCAATCAAAGACTACCAATATAGGTGATTTTTATCAAGAAAACAAACCATACAATTCATTACATGTATCAAAATAACATCAAATAATAATCATTTGTTACATTCCCTAACCCATTTTTATATTTTTAACATATTCTGTTATCTTTATTGAATTTGTATTAAATTGTATTCACCATGAGACATTATTACACCCACATTCCATGATACAAATTTAGAGAGATAAAGGGGTCCCGACCACATTAAATAGATGATCAACAACTCATCCTTACAAAAAAATATGGGGTGTTCTATGCTCCATGGAATCATGATCCATGTGTGAAACATTAATGCATGACTCCTTAGGGAAAAAGGGTTCTGGGAAGCTTGGAACCAAGAGTATATGGAAACATACAAGGATGAAAGGGTCTTACCATTAGAAAGTACATATCTTATATCAATGGATGAAATAGTTTCTAAATCCATTAAATTTGGATCATGATCAATACAATGAATATTGACTTTATAGAATCCTCCTGAGAAATAGGAATTCATATATATATTTTATATCTTTTGAAACAACATAAAAGTCACATAAAAATTGTTATAAACTCATTTCACAACAAAAAAATTGATGATGGGGATAATCTAGAGAAACATTGAAAAATAATAAATTTCCAAAACTATCATGATTGAATCACCCTTGGGTGAGCCACCATCGCAAGTCATTGGTTTTTGAGTCACCAGTGGATGAATGTTTGTTGGATGAGCTACTATTGGGTGAATCACAATATCAAGTCTCCCATGGATGATCTACGAGGGGATGATTAACCATTTTTTGAGGTACCAGTGGATATGTCACTGTTACGTGTCCCCAGTTGTTGAGCTACCAATGGATGAGTCCCCACTGTGAGTCACTGGTGGATGAGACACCAGTGGATGAGTCCCAATTGGGTGACTCGCGCTTGGATGACTCAATTTTGGATGAAGTTAGATGAGTCACAGTCACGAGTCACCGATGGAGACCTACCAGTGTGAGTAACCGTTTTGACTCACCATTGGATGGGTCACCATCGCGAGTCACCGCCAGCACCCTACTAGTGTCATTCACCATTGTGACTCACTACCACAACCTTCCATCACCACCTACTATTAAGACCCATTAGTCCTAACCCACCTTTATGAGTCACCATCGTATGTCACCAAAGTGACTCACCATTAGGATGACATACCAGTATAAAAACTAGAAATTCAGAAAATTCATAAAATTAGGAACCGTTACCTCCCATAACACAATAATGAATGAATTTTCACAATGTAATGGACCAAAGTTGTCATTTTTTCAATGTCAGACACTTCTAAAATAATTAAATCCATCAGTTATTCAAACCAATACCAGATGAATGTGGGTGTTTGAACTGCCACCCCATGAGATACCTCTAAATGTTCTTTCTATGTATGAAGCATTGTGAACAACATCAACGTTCAATCATAAAACACCATGTTTTGTACTTAAGTTGGAGTGAAATATCAACATCTAATAACACATCCTCCAACATCTGCTAACCCAACTGACCAGAAGACACACCCCAAAAGCACAGAACCCACATTCTGTGAACATACAAATCAGGGAATCTCTCCCTCAATGTTAAGAAAAATTCCAATCTGGGATTCCCTGACTAACCCGTACGAGTTCAATCACATCAAAATTAATATCTATGGATTAGGAATAAGATCCTCCCATTTCTACATTTAATAACATTATTAGACATTTTGGAGCAAGGAAATAATCCATCTCATAGAAAATAATGTTCCAACATCACATTACAAGATAATTACTAAATAAAAACTCAAGACTACTCTGGGTACTGGGAACACATATGAACTCCTGCACCCATGTACCCTCCTCTAGGCCACCATGCTTCCAAAACATATAAACCACTTGAATAGTTTTTCATCGCAACAACTTATCTTGATGCCCATGGATATCTAATAGCTAGTCAACAAACTTTGGGTAATCCTCAATATCCAACTCTCCCCAGTCGATGGTTTGGGACTCATCATGTAGATACTTATGAAACTGAGAGACAAGAATAAAATCATGGACCCTATCAATCTTCAGTTGCAGTGCTAACACATATGCAACATCTCCAACTAATCTCATGATCTAAAATTTTCTAATGAATCTAGGGAAAACTTATACCCTCTAATAACCCTCTATATCCCACATCGAGGGGAACCTTCAATAAAACATGGTTCCCAACCTCTAACTACAATGGCCTCCTCCTATGATCAGCATTTTACTTCTTCTAGTCCTACACTGCCATCATCCACTAAAAAACAAGTGAACCTTCTCTATTCTACTCAGTACTGCCTCATGACCAAGAACATTTATCTCCCAACCCTTCATCAAGTATAATAGATAATGGAACAATCTACTATACATTACCTCAAAAGGAGACATTCAAATGGATGAGTGATAATTATTATTATAAGAGATCTCTACAAAGGACACATTTTTTACCCAATATTTTTCAAAGTCTAAGGCACATGCTCATTACATATCCTCCAACATTTGGATAGTCCTCTATATCTACCATTAATTATGAGGGTAAAAAGTAGTGTTGAGGCGTAACTTGAATCAAAAAGCATACATTAATCCCCTCTAGACTCATGAGGTAAATTGTTTATCCTGATTTGAAATAATGGATATTCAAACTCTAGGAAACCACAATATCTCATCCACATACCTTCTGGCCAACAAATCCACTATGCTCGACTCCTTAATCACTAATAAGTGAGCCAATTTCATCAGCCAATTCAATAACACAAAGATGACAACATTTCCTACCTAAACCCTTGAAATATTTTTGAAAAAATCCATTGAGATGTCATCCCACTTACACTTAGGGTCATATAATGGATGAAACAACCCATCAAGAGAACAATGTTAATCTGTAACTTGTTGGTACACTAATCACTTCTCCGCAAACTCAACCACTTACATTTTCATCACGTGCCACCAAAACTGCATCCTCAATCCATGATATGTCTTTGAAATTACTGGAGTACCACTATGGGCGAGATATTAAACTCACATTGGACGTCCTCATGCATTTTCATTAGAATGAGAAACCTTCCAATGAACAACATCAAGTCATGACCATCCTCCGACCATCCCTACAGAGCATAACCATGCCCAATACATGAATCCATCACATATCCCTCTATGTCTCCCCATAGATACTTCATCACCTAATGTATACGAGAACACTACAATTTCATCTAAAGAAATTATCCTATCTCATAATCCATTCTTGAGTCCAAGTGTAATGCATCCCAATCCACCATTTACCTCCATGTGTCTGCAGATTCTAGAACTACCTTCCTATGTGACATCATGCTCAGAGCATAGACAACAACATTCACCTTCTATAATGTGTAGGAAAGAAAAAAATAGTCCCAAAGAAACTCCATCCACCTCCATTGTCTCAACATCAGTTGTCATTTGGAAAATATATAATTCAATATCATGTTATTTGTGATGATCACAATGATCTCCCAAATTAGTTTATATCACTACAAAATCAATAAAAAAACTACCAATACAAGCACCAGATCACGGGTGTCATAGTTATGTTCGGGGGGTTGTAACTTCCTAGACTGATAAGGGAAAATTCACCACTACTACATGAGCACACATCCTAACCCCAAATTAGAAAAATTAATAAAAACCTTGAACATCAAACCTTTCATAGGAAACTAGAGCAGTAGATCTTTAAAAAAATTACCCTAGATAGTGTTGAACGCTAGATAGCATGGCTCGCTCCACACAAAATATTGACCATTCTTGGTAGAGCTATCAACGGAGATCAAAATCGAGTGAAATTGGGTAAAAAACTCTATTAATACCCTATCATACTATGAAAACAAAAAAATGGAACATTAATAAGTTCATCCCATGAAAAAACATCATTTACCTATGAAGGGTCCACATCCACACCCTTTTCTGCCACCACATGCCGAAGGAAATGTACCTACCATATCCCAAACATGCACTGGAACAACATTTTGTAGAGTTGGTTACTCTGAAGGAACTCCAATATTGTCCTAAGTTGCTTGATATTCCACTCCTCTAACTTCAATTAGACCATGATTTCACCGATTAATATGATGAAAAACCATTCTAGAAACTCATAGAAAACTGATTTCATGATCCCTATAAAAGACATCTCTTTTGTTCGTAACACCTAACAGAATAACCACGAACATGAAGTAAAAATACCTACACATAAAAGAAGTTTTCTGTATATCATGCTCTTTCTACCTCAACTGGTGATATCTATACTGCAAATTGATTATAGAAAACCAAATGGCTCCTCTCATCCTGTCGAAAAATCATCCATCCTTAGGTAAGGGTAATAGTTCTTGACTATCACCTGATTCAACCTTAAATAGTCTATGAACAACCTTAGAACACCATATGAAATCGTAGTAAAAAAATAGATCACCCCATGGGGAACTTGTGGGATGAATAAATCCCATATTCATCAATTCATCAATCTAAATCCTCATCTCCTACAAATTAGAAGGTTTCATATGATAAGGATCCATCAAAATCAGACAAGCATCGGGTTGTATGTATATATTGAAATCAACGTCACATTGAGTGGGAAGAGTCAAAAAAGTGTAAGGGAAGACATTCTAGAACTCCCCAACAACACTTATAACATCCTTCATCTCAGCATCCACCGATTCCACTTATATATTGGAAAATAGGGAATGAAGAAAATCCAGACACCTACTACCCAAATGAAAACAAAACTCACCATCTATAGCCACACACTGGAATTCCATGTTAGAAAACATGACCCTCATCCAAAAATAGTCAATAAAAGAACACATAGAATATAACTAGATGATGCTAGGGATGATATCCTTTGGTTACATTTGTGGTAGGAAAATATCCAAACAAGACTTATGCAACTCCATCATCAATCAATATCCATGACACACTTCAAAAATGTTGTCCTGACCACCTACTTGAGTAATCAATGCCATGTGAAAAGGAAGAATTGTTATATCTAGTCCCATATAATGGGAAATATTTGGTTCAAAAAATACAGTTCAAAGATCCTGAATTGAACAAAACACAATGAAGGGTTCTAAATAAGTTGATCCTACCTCAAATGGTATATAGACCTACTAGAACTACTACCACTGATGTTTTTAAATGAATGCACTAATCACCACTACACCTACACTGATGATCGCCTCCATGACCATGTCTGGGTAGAGATCCCTATAGAAAACCTTTTGGTTGGCCTCTACCTGTTCATTCTCCCCTTGGTGGATCATGATCCTACTATCCCTGATGGTGAAATGGCCTAGTCAGAAAAAATAGTTGGGTCTCTCACAGAACCTGCCCACCTCTAGCATGATGAAAATGAATGTCCGATGGACACTAATTTTTATTATTTCCATAGAATCTACAATAGATTCATATTAGATCCAAGCCCACATGAATGGATCGAGGCCTGGTAGATCAAAATGAAAATAGTTGAAGTCGATTTCCCGTCAATCAAATCCATGACAACCCTCTTTCCACGTATATACTTATGGTAACCCTACCTCTCGAAGAACCCCACTAGATCCCCTATTATAGAGAATCTCCTTGCGATTTCATCCTCTTAATCACTTCCTCCTTCTTCTATACCTACATTTATTTCAGTAACATAAATTATATAACCATGTATTGGATAGAAGGATGAAGTGCCTGCTCTTTGTGTCTCACATAATACCCCTAATCCATAAGTATATCAAAGGAAAAATCAATGATATCCTCAAAACAATACACAAATCTCGTACTTTCATACAAACATGATAGAGGGAGATTAAACCATGTCTCTTCTTAGCCTTCATTATTGACAAATTCAATTTTTCTAAGAACTCTTTCTCCAAATCAATCCAAAACATGGAATCCCCCTTCCTCTCCCCCAATTACACCATCCACCAATGACAGGAATCTCCCCACATCTGGATCACCAAAAAAGGAACCTAGTACTCTATGAGATATCAGATCAAACAGATGGTGATCTAAAGATCCTTGAGCCAACCCACAATTTCCTTTTCCAAAACACTACCCTCATACCTTCCCGTAGTCTACCAATGGATAGAATGTAATATTCATTTCCACTAGATATATTACCACACTAGATTAATCCTTTTTTGATTAACATGTACATCATGCTGACCCTCAAATTCAAAAATCACATGTGGATGATGGTCAAGTTCCATTGATGTAAGTATAATATAGGAATTCATAAGACTTTGTAGAATGGAATTTGGTATTAAATTCATTTTAACTCATTGAACTCATTTTTTTATTTAAAATTCCTAAAAACACACAATTTTTGAATGAAAACATGTATTTATGATACATGATCCATTCCTAGAGTCTCTATCATGAAAAAATTGTATCCTTAGTTGGTCGTTCGGTTGACTTAGTGTTTTTACATAAAATCACAGAGGTCCCAAAAATCACATTCATAGTGGTTCATCATTGTCTGATGCCATACACCGAAACCACCTTGCACTATTCCCCTACCAACCCATGAAACCCTCACTATGCCTAACTCCAAACTCCATCCAATCTAATAACAAAATCCAATTTATACCATTCTATCATAAAACCCTCACTAAAAATATTCCCATACTATACTATCAATGAAGAAAGGAAGATACTGATTCTTGAGTCATGCCTCCAGTATGCCCTGGGGTAGAGACTATAACCAAAGGTTTACAAATATCACAAATTGGAGGCGTTGAACTTTGGATAGTAAAAAAGAGTGAGATATATGATATGTTAACCTCAAAAAAACTCCACGATATATTTATATATATATATATCAAGGGAAAAACAATACCACATATATGCATAAAACAAAACTTCTACAAAGGAAATAAATCTCCAAAGTAAGTAGTAAAATAAAAATCTTAAGCAGGGACATGACAATTGTCCCCACATTTGAGCTGTTAAGTTCCAGTACATTCAACATAATCCTACTAGAAAACTAAAATTTATATTATATACATATGGTGATAAAATGAGTATAGTCAGTAGATAAAACCCATGTCTCTCGTGCAGATGTAGGGGAATCATACTAATGCTCCCATAAGAAAACAACATAAACCAATAACACATAACAATATATAACAGCGACCCCAATATCACCAAAGATACACTCATAAAATAATTAAATTCATGAGGTATAATATAGATCGCATCGATGATAGTGTGAACCACACAACTTTCCCACAAATTAGAAACTCTCACGCCCTAATGAAAAACATCATGGAACCCCCCACCTCTTCTGAATGTCCAACATCACAACTCACCCACACACGCTTGGGCCTCACAGATAGTCTTTTAACATAGGAAAATGAAGATCATCACATCTCACATACACACAGCTAGACCTCATAGCCACATCATTCACAGAGACACTTGTGACACATACTATGTCTCATCCTGAAAATATAAGGGAATTAACTACACATATCACCCCCAAAGACAACTGGGAAACACAATTTCCTCTCATCCCAATGACATTGGGGAAAACAAAACTCACCTAAACACTACTAGACCCCACAAACCTCTCCATACCTTAATAATATTAGCCCATAACCCCATTGAAGTTGGAGCAGGGAAGAAAGGGTGTCCATCCATCCATCCTCCCAGTGGGTTGTTTGGGAAAGACACCATTCCCCATTACAAAGGGGGTGTTCAACACTATGTTCAAAACTAGGGTTGAGTGTGTATAGAAATATATGTAAATAAGGTTATACATATATAGTGTCAAACAATCAATCCCAACCTATAGGTTATAAATCAAAAAACCTACCACTCTATAATAATACCAACATTACTTCTACCTCAAAATGCATAACCGCACAACCATAAGAATAAAGTAAAATCATACCCCAAACCAAATCATTTAACAAATTATCTTTATTTAATAAAAAATTCATTTATTCATTCCATACCAACCATGGAAACTACATAGAAAGGACACAAAACCCCACACATCAAAATTTATATAGAGGAGGGAGAACGATGGTAAAAACAACACACTACACATACCCCTCCACTTAACAGCCACCCCAACCACTTCCATAATCATTTATCAATTTCATTACAACATATCCATCACCTAGAATGAGAAAACAAACCAACTCACACCCACACATAGAAACACCTTTCATCCCAAACATTCTCAGTGCCCCACTGCATGACAACACTGCACCGATCAACACATCTCCACAAAACCCAAACATAACAATGCTGTAAAACACCACCCATTTATCCCAATATAAAAAACAATATCAACTAGATATTCCATTACACCACCCAATACCTTCCACACACAATTGATCTATCAAATTTATCATCCCACGAGGCACGAACTTCTAGATTTTCTATGGAATAATTTATTTAATTTTGATTGTTAATTCAGGGGTAATCATAAAACCTGATTGGTCGTGGGGAATCAGTTTATTTAACGAAATATATGTGGTTAATCAATTTCACACATATATATATTCCTTAGAAGATCAATGTCAATGATTTACAACCAATATGGGTATGAAATTAGAGACCACCAATGTCCATGTTTTTTATTAGGCATAAATTCTATACAATTCATTACATGGATTAAAATAACCATAAATCATAAGCATGTGTAACATTACTCATCCCGTAATTATTATTTTTAAAGATATTTGAATATTGTTATTGAATTTTGATTCAACTATAAACACCCTGAGACATTCATACACCGACAATTCATTATAAAATATTTAGAGAGATGATTGGATCCCTACATCAAGAAACATAAGATCTTCACCTACTCCTTGCACAAAATAGGGGATGTGTAATGATATAAGGGATTTACATTCAATAGTGAAACACATATGCATATATACCCAAGGAAGAATGGTATTCGGATGGTCTATATCAAGAGTAATGGAAAACATACAAGGATGAAGGGGTAACAACATTAGAAAAGAAAATATCATATATCAACGGAAGAGATAGTTTCAAAATCTAATAAAACCGGATCATGATCAATACTATACACTTTGACTATATAAAATCCACCCAAGAACTAATAATTTAAATAAATATTTTATATCATTTTTAATGGATTAAAAATCACATTAATTGGTTTTAAAATCAATTTTCATCAAACAAAATATTTTTGGAGAGAATCTAGAAAAATTGGGAAAACTATAAATTTGATTAACAATAAAAATTTACTCACCATAGGGTGAGTCACCCTCGTGATTCACTGGTTGGTGAGTCCCCAGTTAATGAATTTCTACATGAAGAGCTACCGTTGGGTGATTCTCCAATACAAGTCACCAGTGAGTGAGGTACTAGTAGATGAGTGATTGTTCGATGAGCTACTGATGGACGACTCCCTATTGCGAGTCACTGGTGGATGAGCTACCAGTGGAAGAGTCAGCAATGTGAGTCACTGGTGGATGAGATACTAGTGGATGAGTCCCCATTGGGCGAATCTCTATTGGATGACTCTCTATTGGTTGAGTCACCCTTGGAGACCTACTAGTGTGAGTCACCATCCCAAATCACTATTGGACGAGTAACTATCACGACTCACCGCTGGTGACCTACCCGTCTGAGTCACCATTGTGACTCACTATTCAATTATTCAAAATTGTGTTTCTCCATTGGAAACCTAATGGAGTGAGTCACCATTGCAACTCACTACTGTGACCTACTGGCGCCACCTACCGTTACTACTCACCGGTCCTAACTAACTATTGTGTGTTAGTATCGCAAGACACCGATGCGACTAACCATTGGGTAACCTACCACTGAAAAACTAAAAAATTTGAAAATTCTTGAAGTAAGTCACTGTTACCTCTCATAATTTCCATAAGTCCAAATTTCACAAAATAATTGACCAGAGAGGTTATGTCCATTCCATATGATCATTAAAACATGTTCACATTTTTTTATGAAAACCACATTAAAATAATGAATTACATTAATTTTACAAAATCATAATTCTTTATTTTTTTTAATATTATTAATGAATCTCTATGAAATTCTAGTCATGACGATAGGTAAATAAACACAGGATGAACCTTCTTTTTGCACTGTGGAATGTTTTGAATAGTGCCATGACTAAAAACAACGCAAAGATTCCTTTTTTAAAAACCCCATTCTCTAAAAGGTAAAAAATGGGTAAAATATTCTTTTAAGGGTTATAGGATAACAATAGAATATTTTTGTAAATTGTTCAGAAAATATGTCTTTGAGGGATCACATATTTCTTAATGAAGAGATAGGTGAAGTATGACATTCATAAAATATTTTTCCTACTTATATTAGAAACCAATGGGTATAAAATAGTTCAAAAATTTTATAATTTGATAGAAATTATTAGGAATATAAATATTACGAAAATTCATGAGATATGGCTCACATTATTATAGCATTTGAATCTTAAGCATAAAAAACACTGATAAATGAGGGGGTTGTTTCAATAAACACTTACCAAATTGTAACTTGGGATCATAATCTACAAGTATGAAAATAAATTTACATTATGTTTCAATATTCAAAAAAATAAGGATATTCATGATATAACATGTCAATTATACCTTGAAAAAATAATTTCATTTCATAACAATACCAATGTTTCAATGAAGCCAAATTTAGACAAAATTCTCATACTGATTATCTTACATTTGAAGCATTAAAATCATGAGATAATAGTAAAAAAATTATTTAGATAATTATAATTTTATGTAAATATATAACAAAACATTAATGGGTAGTATATACACCACAAAAAAATAATATTGTGGTGAAAAATGCATGTATCTCACGGATATAAAAAGCAAGATGAAAACACATAACATTGTTTCATGAATCTCTTCGTACTCATATGAGCATACATTATAATTAATATTAATTTATTATACATCATTTATATAAACATATTCTTATATCAAATTCCATACATGGTTTTTAGTACATTATATTACCCCTTGTTATCAATTATATCTTAAAGTCACTCTTCATGTAATATTCACATTTTTTTTCACTCGTGTATTAATTTTTTATATTTTTTGTCCTTATAAATATATCATGATTTAAATAATATAAAACCTGAATGAAATATCATTAATAATTAGTATATGTGTATTATAAAATAAATAAAATATATATTTATGAAATTTAATACACCGTTCATCATACACATTAACATTGGGTCAGTTTTACTAATGTATTGAAATAATTTATGTAAATGAAATATATTTATACCAATATATATATATATATACCAATATATATATATAATATCATTAAATATTCATTAATATGTCATATATATCATATAATATCATTAAACATATCGTTAATACATTCCATGTATTGTGTGAATGAATCACACAACCTCGAGTGGGGGGTAGTCCATTCTTCCTCAAACAAAATTATCATATTTGAAAAAGATGGAATGAAAAATGGTATGTTATAAATATAAATTAAACAATCATAAATAAATTATAATTAAATTATAAATAAATTAAATTTTTTTTTCTATCATAATTTTTATTATGATATACAGTAATGGAATATTGAACAATCATAGTTTTGTGAGACGGTAGTTCACTGTACATGTAAACAGTATGCTTATTACCCATTAAATGGATATGTGTATATGTGTACGTATAACTCTTAGAATATCAAAATTCTAGTATATTTATGATATTATTAAACAATATTGAAGTAATAATATTTTACGGAGTGGATAAGGGAAATAAAAGAATGGAACTTGAGTGAGTATGTTACCTTTTAGTCAGGTAACTCCTTTTATTTTTCAGCAAAGGGATTTGTTGGTATGATTTTTGACAAAAAAAATATTAAAGGATGAATTTATGGTAATTGGGATGTTTATCTAGTATATCTTGTACGAACAAATGTGGTTTTTGGGGTGTGATGAAGTGAGAGAGGTGCTGTAATGTTTTATGGAAGGAAAAAGACACACTTGGAATTTTTTAAAACAATTGTGGTTTACCAAAGTTTTTACCATAAAAAAGTCATAAAAAACCAAAATAACGAAACAATGGATGTAATACGGCCGATATAAGTTCATAAAATGGGGTTTTTACAATTATTTAGGTCATTTAGAAATTAAATTAATAGAGTTCTCCACTCTAAAGCTTAATTTTAACTTAATAACTATAATTAATTTTAACAACATTCTCTAATCATTTTGGTATAAAACTAATTTTATATTATTAGAAATTATATATTATTTTGATTCAAAATATGATACACAATTTTCCAAATTCCAAAAAAAAATAAGTTGTTGAAATTAATTTAAAATTAATACCAAAGTTGAAAAGACATTGTAGGTTTTAAAAGTTAAAATGTCCAAAAGGTTTCTAGGTTTTTATATCCAATTTCAATGTGAAATTGATTCTAATTACCTATATAGGATTAAAAAAAAATAATTAATAACTAATAATAAATTTAAAAAATAAAAAATATTATTTAATGTTATAAATTAATTATATTAAAATGTTGTTTTGAATTAAAATTCTGTATTTTTGAGTGATTCATTAAAAACGAAACATCAGAGAAAAAAACAACATATTTACAAAAACCTAATTTTAAGAATTATAATTAAAATATTAAGTTCATTTAGATATATAAGATTTATAAAATTTAAAAATTTAGAATTTAAATAGGTTCTCCATTGAAAGTATATAAATTTTTTTTTATAAAATTATATTATTTTATCTGTAAAATTGGGTTTTTTTTAATCCTATGCCTATAGAATATATTTTATGAACTCAAAAACTAGTTTTTTTAATAATTAATATATATATACATTAATATAACTTATAAATGTAATTTAATTTAATTTATTATGATATTACATCTTGTGAGAATATATAAAATGATATTTTTCATTATATTAAATCGTGTTTAATTTTGATTTTTAATTAATGTGAATCTAGTTAATTCAATTTGTATTTATGTAAACCATTTATTATCATAATTCAGTTAAACCTTTTCAAAATATCTAATTTAATGGCTATGTTATATTTTTTATATTAAAAAAATAATATTTTTAATAATATATTATTTTGTATTAAAATGTGCGATTGTGTGTAACATATGTTGACCACGATGTTAAATATAGGGTAAGAGAAACTTTATGTTTCATCCAGTGTATGATTATCTCATGATTTAATATAACCCAAGAAATAAAAATTATTTAATATATATATAAATACTTTTCAGTGTTGTGTTAAATAAAAAATATCAAAATTATTACTTTAATTGGAATAAAATATTTCACAGAATCTTGGAAAGTTACACAAATAAAATTAGTTTTAAATATATTTTCTAAGATTTTTTTGAATTATATATTGGTTATATATTATGAAATTGTATGAAATTTATTATTTCTATATCCGAAGAAATATCTTTGAAAAATATTTATCTACTCATAATTTATTGATCAAATCAATAATATGGGGTAGATGATATTATACCATGATCATGATATTGTAATGTTCGTGATTGTTAAAGGTGAGGCTCATAGTATAGTCCAACATTTTATGAAAAATCATGGTTTCTTCCTTTGTAAAATATACCCGGAGAATGAATCCCTTATTAATATTCTCTTAATGTTACTTATTAAATTTCACTACCTTTTTGGGAGACAATCTATTAGTTCTGTTTAAGATAAGAGTAGTTCAAGGTATGAGATCAATTGAAATATAAACCACATTCATTGGTAGAATAAATGAATTTTCATTTAGAATATATTTTTATACTCTCATAATATATGAATTACATTCATTTAATCATTTACAACAATAATATTATCCAAGAGTCCATTTTGTTTTTTCACACCCAATATTTTAGATGTTTTTTCTAAATTATATTCATAATCATATTTTAATATTTTTTTCTCATTAAATTGTTAGTGTTTTCAAATAAAATCTATTAATCCTGCCAGTTGTCATGTGATATAAGATTTGATAGCCATTATATACCCAATATAAATTCAAATAATACCAATGGTCGAAGAAATATATATTTACTCAGTACCATCCCAAAACCATGACCACAAATAGAGTTCTACACCTAAGATGTTATCATCACACCATGACGAGTTATCAAGGATAATTTATTATCCAATATTTTAGCTATTTAATATATATCTATATTCAAAATGTGAATTATCAATAAAAATTTTCAAAATATTTAAAATCCCAAATTCATAAATTTAGAGTGTAAATTGTGAATAAATTACAATACATCCTTATCATTGTCTACCGAAAGGGTTATGAAAACACAAACCTTTACATTACCTCTTGGTTTATGAGGTTACTAGGCTCTATTATCTTCAAGAATTATGTGGTTATGGTTTTTAATTGATCCCAATCTCAATTTAAATAATTAAATAAATTGTGTTTGAAACATTGGGTGTTGACTTATTTTTTTTATTTTATTCATTTCATTATTAGACTAACATCATTGGTTTTGTGAAATATTATCTAACCTACCACACATAAAACCATTCAAGGATACCTTCATGAAAATTACCAAGTACATCCTCTATAATCTTGACATGTTGGGAGTTGTAATAACATTCCCCCTTGAGTTTTATCATTGGAGATCAAGTGTTACACTATCATTAACATATTTTAAAATAATAATAAATTTCCATAGTTTTCTATTAATACTTTTAGAATTTATTAAAATATTTCATAACATAATATAAATTATTATGTGGATAATATCCTTTAAATTCCATATTTTTATTGACGTAAAAATAGAATACTATGATTTTATATTGGTAGAAACACTTAGAAGAATATATTGACTTCCTTGTGATTTTTAATCATAATTTGAAATTGAACCATCCCACTTTTCTTTCATCTATTTTAATTTTACATCCATCCTCTTGAAAAGGGAGAGAGGAAATCAGTTGAATAAGGGTAATCCCATTAACACCTCCCATTCAAGAGTGTTAAATAACTTCATATGTATAGTGTTTTTAATCAGAGTCTGAGATAGGACTATATCTCCTTCTAGATGATAGATATCTAAAAAATTCTACTATCATGAGAAATATATATTATATAATATATTTTCCACCACATTGATCCATTTCCAAACAATATGTTTGTCATTGTAGCAATTAAGGTATTTCAAACTATCTTAGATGAAATAATTGATACCAAAGTACTCCATCCCTAAAATATTTGGGTTGTCAAGAACATTAATATTATTATTCATAACATTCAATAGTATGGTCATAATTATGATGATGTGTTATACACCATCTTCATTCAATTAGTTTTCCCTTATTCCCAATCATTATATTTTCCATCACGCCCATTATAAATATTGTTTCACATTTTCAATACCATTACATCAGTTAAAATATTTCATAGGGACAAGTGTCTATAATTATACTAATATTAAAGTATGATATTTGAAAAAAGAACTCATAAATTATGTCAATTTCAAAACTTATGAATCTAAAAAATTTAATATATTTTATGAATGATAATTTAATTCTTTTCAACTCAAATATTAATATAATCAAATCCCTTAAAATAGTGTATAATGAGAATTTAAATTACAAAAACAAATCCCCCAAGATTAGCCATCCAAGTGTGTAGTCCGTGGTCTACTCTATGGGAAATAGGGTGATCATCATACTAATAAAAATCTAATCTCATTTAGGGTTATTTCACCTCAATGCAGTGGTTATACTTCCATATCAACTATCCAATATCAAAAAATGGATTTAAATTCGAGGAAAACAACATACTCAAAACATTTAAAATATTTTATGATATTAACCTATACATAGACTCATATATGATTTTTCTTAAGATATCATATACATTATACATATATTAACTAAAATTATATCTAAAAATTACTAACTCACAAATTGATAATAGATGTTTGGACCGTATCTAGATATCCATAAATACTAACTTTATACCAATATTTAATTAATACATCTCAAATATAGTCTCACAACACATGGAATATATGATTTAGTGTCATTATGAATAAATAATGATGTTATTATTTTATAATAGTTGTCCATTTCCCTCTTTGACTACAATCCTCTAGACCATTTTTTGGACATATCATATGATATAAACACTTTCCTATCACTGAGAATAAAATCATATAAATAGGGTGATATATAATTTCTCTAATTGATATATTTCAAATATTCAAAAATTAATGATCATAGGAATTATGTAAACCAAGTGAAATGGAGAAATCTCATATAACAATATAATGGGATCATAACTGAAAATCATAAAACTTTTGGGAAAAAAATGATCATGGTAGAGAAAAATAATACACCAAGAGGAAATTAAAACATTTCATAGAAATTATAACAAATATTCAATCTAAAAATTATAATGTGGATAATAATTTGAACAAGGAGAATCATAATAATTTGGCATATATTTGAAATAACAGTTATTTTAGACATGTCTCCAAGACGTAATTGATTGAATTTTTTAAAAATTTTCAGTTATGTCCACCTATTAACTATTGATCCTAATAAAAGAATGTCCATAATATAATATGATAAAAAAATATCCTTTTTAATCATTTTAAATGTTAAAAAATACATGTTGGTACAAATATAATTATAATTAATATATAATACAATTACCAATAAGTTAGAGGGTGATATAGGGTGAAACACCTCATCACCCATACTTATGAGTGTCACACACACTCAAACCAATCATCTTATTATATGTAACCATAGAGACGAAAATTATTTTTATTGAAAAACCCAAATATTTTACTATATATCTATTGTAAAATGAATTCAATTTATTTGATACTGTACGTTACACAAAATAATGAGCATAAAAAATTAATTACATGTTATTATTAAATGGTAATAATTATAACATAGCCATCAGAATGGCTGAAATAGTTTAGGTCAAATAAATTATTAAAATATATGTTCAATTTTTTCATCAAATTAATTAAATGGTTACAATTTAATTATAAAAAGAAATGAGAACCAATTCATCAAAAAGGATGTGTTTTTATAGAAAAAACTATTGTATGACGATAATTATGTTTAATCATAATAAAATAAAATAATAACTATTAGTGAAATATAAGAATGAAAAATATTTTATATATTAATTAATATTTTTTTAAATTCATACCGCATTTTTTATAGGATTCATATAAAAAGAAATCCAAATTTAATAATAAAAATATATTTATTTTGAAAGACACTTTTATGGCCTTTTGATGGAACACATATTTTAAATCTTCATATTGAAAATAAATAAAAATATTTTTTAGAAATATTGATAAAAAAATCATCTTAGGATGAATTATTTGTATTTTATGACATGTTTAATATTTTTCATGAATAGTGAAAAATATGAAATTTTTATTGAAAACACTATTTTCGTATATATTATTTATATAGTGAAATTATATTTTAAATTGGATTTAAATCATAAATAGTTATATTATATATCATTAAATAATATTTTGGACATTGGAAAAAATTTCAAATTTGAATGTAATATAAAAAAATTAATATTTTGAACATTTTGCTTAAAAACCCTGCTTTTTATATGTGTTTGCTGGATAATTTTAAATCTAATTTCAAAAAACCTCTGAATTAAATTTTGTAAAAAAGACTCTATATTCTGAATTATATGGTCCCAATTATGATTTATCAAAATTTTATGTATTTTTATATACAAAAAATAATGGTGGGAACAAAATATTAACTATATTATAGCTACAATAATGAAAAGGGTTAATGTTAAAAGTTGAAGGCTTAAAATACATAAAAATAGAATCTAATTTTTTTGAGTATTTATGGACCCTAAAAGACTGTAACATATTAATTTCCATTCCAATTACTAGAAATTATTTCCACCCCAGTTTTCTTGGCTTTAAATATAATATGACCATTATTTTAATCACTTAATCCAACCTCTCTTGATGTATAAATACGTCCCCTAACCACCACATATCATCCAAAAAATTTATAATGCTCATCAAATCCATGAATAAAAATCCTCTCCTCACTCTACCCACTTCCATGTTCTTATGGAATTAACAAAAGATCAAATCCATGGTCCCATGTTGTTCTCTTTTGATGTGATATTGAAGAAGTACTTTTCACAAAACTCATATCTTATTTTATTTTATTCTTATATTTTCTCATCCTATATTTATTAAATAAAAGAATAATAATTAAAAAACCATTAAAATTCTTCAATTTTATGTTTCCAATGGAATATATTATAACCAAATTTATTATTAACACATATTATTCAATGAAACAATACTATTGTCTAATAATGCCAGTTAATTGCATTCATGAATAATGTTTTTTTTCTTTTTCCACTATTGAATTCATGGATGGACATTCAAAAAAATATATGGTTAAATAATATAATATTATGTATATAATAACATATTCAATGATAGAGTACAAATTTATGCTCTTAATATTAAATAAAATGAAACTATTTCCTAGTGTTCAGGAAAACCGATTAGATAAACTGAAAATTTATCATTATCATTTTATCAAATGAATAATTCTCATTTAAGAATTAAAAATAATATTTTGGATCTATTATAAATTTTAATGCTAATAAATCATATTTCATTCCACTGTTTAATTTTTATTCCCATTGGAGAAGATTATCTATGATTATACATAAATGAACCAATCAAGAAACCATCAAACGAAGGTACATCAAAAAATATAAGTAATTAAATATTATTTACCCATGGGTAATATGATGCAGTTGAATTATTAAATAAGGTAGTGTAAATATTAATATTGGTCACTTATTATTTAAAAACATTCATTAAACCATTATACATGTGGTTATATAATTCTACCCTGAAGGAAATCGCGAGGTATATATTTTCTCACATCACTTTTACTTCTGTGATATATATGACTTATTCACCGATTTTTTATTTTTTGTGGTTTATTTAAATCCATATGAAATATAATATCATCAATATAGTTATAATAATTGAAATAAAATTTATATTATTTTATTTTTTGCATTTATGGGTTATATGATTCAATTGATTTCATGTGGTAAGGGATTTCATAAATTTTTTTTAATAAATAATATTAAAATTCTATTTCATTGATTATATCATTTTAAATTTCTGTGTGAAATTAACAACAATTATCTAATTTTTTATTCCACTATTTTAATTGGATTTAAAATGATTCACATGATTAATCCTTATAATTTAAAAAATTATTTTTGTTATTGTCTTTGTCTCAATCTCATTTCATTGAGGGATATTTTGGTATTATACTCCCAACATTTATTATTAGGTGTGTATAAAGATGCATTGAAATATAAAATCATTTTCAAGTTATTTTTTGTTTTGTTAAATGATATTCATTCATGGATCATATAGTTTAAATTATTCATAGTGGTATGGAAAACACTTTGTTAATGATCTCTTTTTATATTGATTATATGATATATGTGGAATGATTTGGACATGAAGACATAGGTGGCCCCGGTTATATATATCTCACAAACACATAGGTAGTCTAAGTAGATGTCAGGGTATTCTAGATTAAATATCTTTTACCCACAATGGTTAATACATATTTTGAAAGGAATTGATAGTAGAGGTACAATGCTGCCTGAGATCGTGGTGTCCAAATTATTAGGTATTACTTTTATCCAGCATTATGTATTAATTATCCATAATATATTCAATATAAAAAACTGTATTTATTTATTTTTATTATCTTTTTATTGATCACATTCCATGGATAATGTTATTTAGCTATCCATAATTATTATTCTCATTGATCTATTATTTATTTGGATTATCTTACCCCTTACATATCATTTGAGCATTCCCCTTTATAATGTTTTATTTTCTTATAGTTTCAAATAATATTATTATGATTTTTATTTGAGGATTCACTAAGAGGGTTAATGATATTTTCAATGAAAATAATTTTATAATTTTATTTTAAAATGAAATAAGAAATTGAATTATGTATCTAGTTTATGAAGACTACTTAACTATTCGGTCCTTTGGGATCTGAATCCTTATATCTATGAGAATGTAATAATTCAAAGCGCTAACAATTAATTGATGAGTCAGGTTTATAATAGATGATATCGTATAATGGTTTGTAGAAACAATGGGATCCAAATTTAGGAAAACATGTTTTAGGAAGCTTGTCACTATGATATTCTTTGATGATATGTATAGATGAAAATCCAAAAAAAACTATGTTTATGATTATGAGATTATGTAAATATTAAATTATCATGGATTTTTAATTATATCATTATATTAGATATTATACATTTTTTAAAATATTATTATCAACTATAGTTTATCAAACTATATAGAAATGGATTCTCGAAGAAGGAATGAAAACTGTTTAATTGTACATAATCCATCATGGGATTCATCTTCTAGGAAAGATAATAGTTATGATGATAGAGAAGGAGCCATAGATATAGCTAAAAATTATAAAAATATTACTAAACCTGACTCAGGTATGATAAATTATATTTCTTATATGGATTGTCCTAATATATAATATGGTTTAACAATTTTATACCACTTTGTGTGGTGACAACCACTATCAGTCAATGAGACTAAAAATCCATTTGTAGATGAATAATATATAAGTTCATTAGAGAACATATTTCAATATTTTTGGAGAAATGAAATAGAGAATGTTTTCTTGTTATCTTATCCTTCTTTGGTTTTTTTATCAATAGAAATAATTGATTCAAAACAGTAAGGATGATGATGAAATAATAAAATGGAATGGAAGGAATTTAATGATCTCTTCATGGAAAAATATTTCCCTCATGAAAATTGAGAAGAAATGTAGAGACAGTTCTTAGGTCTATGACCAATGGAGGATTATAATGTTTTCATCTAAGAATATAAACATTTCTTGATTATAATGTCATTATGTAGACTATATACATAACTCAGGGAGTAGGATTGATTGTTTTTATGATGTATTAAACGCATTCCTCTGAAAGGAACATTTCAACAAAACATTCTCATTATATGAAGATGTAGTGCCATGATATATCAAGTGATAGAAAGAATTAACTAATTCATATGACATTAAGGGAAGGATAGATACGAAGAAAATTATGGAGCAAGAGGCGGATAAAAGAGAAATGGTAATGAATGAGTTTACCTCATGTGTTTATTTTGAAAACAATCACCTCAAAAAATGACTAAAGGGAAATATAGTATGTTTCTAGTGTTTAGAGATACATCACAAAGATCAAAATTTCAAGTGAAATATAGAATCTCTTAATGTATAGATATTCAACTCATTGGATATTCAGTAAATATAAAAGAATTCTCAAATCATCATGGGAAGATAACTCAGGAGAAGAAAAGGGATCATCATCAATTTTGTGATGTTACTACAGTCGAAATTGAATAATTAGAGTCATTGGGTTTTTGGATTCATTAATTATGTTGTAAAAATATTTTATCAATGACATTCATGTTATAATAATAATGAAATTTATATGTATTGTACTATAGTTCATGTTCTTCAAGGATATGAAAATATGAATGTTTGAATTATGGTATTACGGTGATTAAGGTATTTATGTACTTCATATGTGACATAAATAATTACATTATGATGTGTATGGAATCCATGGTTAATTTGATTTTGGAAATTTAATGACATTTCTACTAATACTTTTCTATTTAAATTTTGGAACACTTTTTTGAATGATTTTTATTACTAACTAATTATAGAATATATTATGTTCAATATTTGTTATTATTGATTGATGATAATGTATGATTTATCATATTGGATAAAATGTGTTAATCATTTTGGTTTTAGTAAATATTTAAAGGATGAGGAAATTACATGTGTATCTCATGATTCATTTAAGTGTATTATATTTCAAAAATTTAAATTTAATATTCATTTATTAACATAAGAGATGAAGATAAAAATGAAAAGACACAAAAATGGATAAGCTCAAAATTATAACATTGGATGAAATTAAGTATTTTTGTTTTCTGAATTACTTATTTCTATAGAAAAATAATCACTCAACTCATAGAAAGGAATTATGAATTATAATTCTATTTGTTTAATTTTTCTACGGATATTTCAATGGCCATTGTAACAAATCACATATTTAGGATTTTTTATGGTATATTTTCTAATGACAATATTCTCAATCACACTTCATAAGAACATGATAGTTTGATTTTCATTCCATGTCTCTATTTTGAATTTTAACTAATGTTATCCTATTTTAAAGCATACTTTTTTGGTGACCGTCACATTTCCCATTTCCAATTATTATGGGGATGTTTTAATAACCTTATTAACGATGCTGGTTTCCCACAAAGTATTTTTCAAGAATCATCATTTGATTTTAAATGTGAAATATTAAATTGAACGGAATCAATTCATTGAAGATGGGGAGAAATGAAAATAACATGATTTTATGGTAATTATTTTCTTAAATAAATTCAATTCAATGACATCTTATGATACCCAGAAAATAAATATTAATCAAATGAATAAATATTATAATATAATTGGGATATTTTTCACCAATGCCTCAAAATGGAGGGAATAAATAAGGATTATTAAATTGTGAAATTATATTTACTCATTTTTTAAAATGAATTTTTTGGTAAATAATTTCTTAGAAAAAAATGAGAACAAACTGAAAATAAAAGAAGTCTTTTAAAAAATTACACCAATAATTATATGTTAACATAAAAAATAATTTTATAACAATTCGTTAAATATCATAATTAAAATTTCATTTTATATATTACATATATATTTTTTAAAATTCAAAAAAAAAATTTATAGGTTTTAGATAAAAATAAATTCACTTTTAATCATAAAATACTATATACTTCTAAGTGATTTTTTACATAATTTTTATGTCGAACCTATTTTAAATAGAATTTTTTACAATTTTAATTATCCTATTTTTCAAAATAAACCTAATTTTTTAAATCTAGATATGAAAATTTGATTAGGGAGAAGTTTTGGTATTTTTTGATAAGTTTATTTTTTTATAATTCATGAAAATACATCATTTTAATTGACAAATTCCTTATGGTTTAATTTGTTTAATATAGTTATATTGTATTTATAATTTAGTTTGAAGTATAGTTACATCAATTTTTAATAATTAAATCCTCTTTTTTTCATTCGAATCAATTTCCTATTGAAATTGGATATAAATATTTTCAATGATTGTATTTATTCTGATTAACAACATAGTATTTCATTGTTCCTCAAGGATTATTTTTCAATCTAATTTTTTCAATTATGTGAATTTAATTTTCTATAATTGATTCCATATATATACATAAATGTTTTACAATTGATAAACTGTATTTAACGATTTATATGTGAAATAATGAAAAGATTTAATATTAAATGGTAAATGTTTAAAATAACTATAACCAACTATATTGAATCATAAATTGAGGTATTTATCAATCATATCTAGCCGAAAAAATATAAATTTACATCCCATGTCATTTATGTTAACTAAACCTCAATTTTGTTGAATGAGAATATAATATAATCATTATTTTAATCACTAAGCCCACGTTTCCTCGGGTATAAATACCCACCGACACCACCACATTTCATCACAAAAAGAATTGATTATCACCAAATATATTCCAAAAACATTCTTCCTCACTATCCCATTTCATAGGTTCATATGGTATGGCCAAAAGTACAAATCCATGTTCATTAAGAAGTTATCTAAGGTTGTGAAATTCAAGAGGTAATTTCCTCAAAACACCTCTCTTACTTTATATTCTACATCTACATTCTCATCATCAAATTCATACATAAAGGAAAAATAATTCTAGAGTCTATTACATACTATAATGTTTCAGTTCTAATGTATTATCTCATATAAATCCCTTTTATTACTTCCTATTATTAAATTAAACAATAATTTTCCCCAATTATGTCAGTTAATCACCTCTCTGAATAATGTTATTTGTATTTTTTACATTACATCCTTTAAGGATGATCATAAAACAACTTTTATGGTTTATTAAGATTATAATAGGTATATTATAACCAATATAATATTTTGGAACAAATTTATACTCAAAATAGTAAATAAAATGCTACTTGTTCTTAGTGATCAGGAAAACATCCCTTATTAACATAACAATTATCATTAACGTTTTACATAATAAATCATCCTCATATAAGAAAGTAAAATTATATACGAGACCATTTATAATTCTTCAATTTAATTAATAATATTCTATTATAATTATATATTATTATTCCAAATTCTCACGGTAATCCCTAATGATGCACAAATGAACCAATCATGAGAAAATTAAATGAAAGCATTAGAAATAATAAATTTAATGAAATATTATTAATGAATGAGTTATATAATTTTATAAAATCATAAAACAATGTAATGTATATATGAATATAGTTATGTAACGATGAAATGATGTTTTAAATACATTATATAGGAGGTTAATTTATGTTTCACTAATGGGATGTAGAAGGTATGGATATTCTCATATCAGAATTACTTCATTGAGATATATGATTTAGTTATCAATTTTTTATTTTGTGTGGTGTAAATTCTTACATTTGAGGTATAATATTATGAATGTAATTATATTTATTGTATCAAAAGTATCTTTTTATAATTATTCCTTTAAATGGAATAAAATTCGGCTTATTACAAGTGTAAGGGATTTCATAACTTGATTTTAATTCATTGGTTTACATTTTATCTTATTGATAATGTCATTATAAGTTTATGTGTCAAATTACATTTCATTATATCAAGTATCAATTACAATTGTTTTTTTTCCGACTTATAGGGAATACACATAATCCTTCAATTTTAAAAAAAAAATGATATCTGTAAGGTTCTTAAACTCAATATCCATTCATTGAGGAATGTTTTGTTTTTATACACACACCTTATTTTATGATTTAATATACATTCCATTTGACATGTCATATAATTTTCATTCTATTTAATTTTATGAAGAATCTTATTCCTTCATTGGGATTTTGATTTGAATTGTTGAACATGGTATAGGAAAATATCTTTTAAGGGTGTATTTTTTAATTGTTAATTCGATACATGAGGATTTGTTTTGACATTAAAACATGTGTGGGACCTGTATATATATATCTTAGTAATTCATCAATAGTATCATGAGCCAAAAATGTTGGCTAAATTTATTTATTTTATAAAATTTATTAAACTATAACGACCCAGCCTTAAACATAACATAATATTGAATTAAATGAATAAATCACATTGAATATCTTTCAGGTTTATAGTTTTAGAGAATTGTGACATAAATATTACATCTCAAAAGATTAAAAAGTAGAAACTTCTATACAATTTACATTTTTTTCATAAAATAAAAACTCTTGAAATATAGAGTCATGTCCAGTTCCATGTTTTAGATAGCATGACTTTTCCTTGATCCCATCCATGACCCTATTCATCTTTATGTCATGTGAAAACATTTCAAAACACGGGATGAGCATAAAATGCTCAGTAAGGGTTATAAAAAAAGAAAGAAACATTTGTTCATAAATACATAAAAACATGAACTCTTTTACTTACCTCATGAAATCATAATATATTATGAATAACACATACAAATCGTAAATAATAAAGGTAACTTGTGGAATCCAAAACATACATACATTGTAGCTATCACAACTACATATGGAGTTACTTTGGAATACCCATCACAGTACATTCCTTAAATCTCTTAGGAGAAACATTCACTTCTACCTCCGTCAAGTTACCCAATGCATTGGAGAGATATCTCGGCCTCACCCACCCTAGGTTTATCACGGAACCACCCATATACGTAAACGATGCCCAAGATCCATAACAAAGTCATAACTCATAAAACAAGCATAATGGTAAGATAACATTTCCACATTTCAATCACAATATATCATTTAAATATATTGAAATAACAAATAAATTATCAAAACGTCGTTGTCACCACTTATGTAAAAAACATTCCTTTAGTCGTTTAGAAAAACATTTCGTAGAGAAAATATTCCTTTTGAATAAAATTAAAAGTCAAATTGGATTATACACTATATAAAATAAAGTTGTGTTTAAAATAAAATATGAGTCAATTAAAAATACGATTAAGACGATGTCTCTTACCTCGTGTCTGACTTGACATGATCATTCTTTAATCTCTTGAATAATAAAATAAAGTTAATTTATACTTTCTTAAGAACCCTTTTCATGTCTATTATTCATTTTATATAACTAATTATCATAGAATAAACGTTATGTAATCATTTTAGTTAATAACATTCATTTTTTCAACAATGGATACTTGAATAAAAAATGAACACCTTATATTTTAAAGTTGTCCATGTGGTTTATAGTCTATTATATCCAGAATGGCAGTCATTATTTAGATATCATATATATATATATATCCAATATATATATATATATATAATAGTACATATCATTTAGAGGTAAGAAATGAAATCCACCATTCATGGAGACGGTAAGTCGTACGTACGCATGAACGATACTTTTATTTCTATTTATTATTTTAATGTATTTAAATCATAATGATACAGAGGTATATTATAATTCCAATATAATACCATAAAAAATATAATTAAATCTATCGTTTATACTTCCCACAAATGGCATTAACGAGTCATATCACTTTGAGGGGGAGGTAGTCCACACTTCATCAAATGAAATTATCAGTTTACCAATAACGAAAACAATAAAGGTATTATGTTAATGGAAAATACATAAGAATAAAGAAAACATAAACATAATATATATCATATATAAATAAAATTCCATCATAATGGGAACAAGGAGAGGCAGTAAGAGGTAATTGAACAATCATCGTTTCGTGAGGCGTTAGTTTGACATCAACAGAAACATTATGTTCATCACCCATTAGATGAAGGTGTGTGTAAGTGTAGTCTGAATACTTCTCATAAAAAAATAATAGTATCTTGAGGATACTATTTTTTTTTAATAAAAGAATAAAATTAGTATAGGGGTTGGATATGTAAAATAAAAGAAAAGAAGTTAAGAGAAATCGTTACTTTTAATTTGGGTAACTTCTTATGGTTTGAACCAAAAGGACTTCTTGCAGATCCTTATGCCAAAGGTAAGGATTCTAAGTGTAATAGTGGGATTTAGGGATCATAATTAAGCATAGTTTGGGAAAGACAAAAAGCTTGAGAGGTGTGGGTAATTTGTTAGAAGTGGTCTCCTTTTATAAGGGGGATGAGGGGATCTTTACGAATGTGTGAAAATATTATTTTATTATACAATGATATTCGGTTTCTAAAGTTCCAAAATTACTTAAAGCCAAAGATAAGATGACTTATGGTCGAAATAAAATCTTCCAATAATAATTGAAATGGTTTTGGATATTGTTTTAATATTTAATATCTTATTTATTTAAAACATTTATTAATGAGGTGAATATTGCATCATTATTGTGTCATAAACAATTTAATTTATTTGATGTCTAAAAATTATAAAAAAATACCATGATGTAGGAAATAATTATACAGTTCCAAATAATTTTTGTAGTTAAAAATATAACTTATATAACAACATGTAAAAATTAATTTTCTAAAATATGTTTGTTTATGTCATTTTTGTCTTTACTTTAAATTAATTAATCTAAAATGTCATTATCATTAATAAATGGCTCTGTGGGGTCCCAAAATCATCCTAAGGATGACCGTGGTTGGCCGTGACTCATAAAATAATGTTAGGACAAGTGTTAAAGTATTTTTTGAAATATTATATTATTCTTTTTACCTTGAATTACCCAATTTTCCTTTAACCGCGGTAAATAAGAGTCAAAAGATACTATTCACCAAAAATTATTTTCATCTTATTGAACCACATTTTACTTATTGATAGCAATAATTTATGTCGTATTTTCATAATTCAATTCATAGAAGTGTTAAAATGTCATTTAAATGAAAAACTCAGTTTTTAACTACTACTAAGTGGTCTAAGTGGTTTCACTATTAATCAAAAATTGATGTTTTTCCGAAAATACCGAAAATTCATCCTAAGATGTATTTGATATTCAGAATTCAAAAATGATGTCGATTTTACCAAATTAAAAGCATATAAGTTGTATTAATTAATTTTAAAATTAATTCCCTTTTTTAAAACAAATAGTGTGTTTTTAAGAAACAATAACTATCAAATTATAGACACTTGGTTGTAACCGAATTAAAAGTGAAATTAATTCCAATGACCAACATTGGATTAAATGGTAAAAATGTATTTTATTAACAGTTTAAAACCAAATTAAAAGATAATATATCCATATAAATAAATTATATAAAAATGCAGTTTTGAATTAAAATACAATATTTTTCACTATTAATTAAAAAATGACCTTTATTGAAAAAATTCGAACAATTTACAAAAAGTAAATTTTGATGTCCCCATTCTAAATAAGGATTGTATTTATTCAAATAGAATGTATTGATGTGATGAAAAATATATTTATAAAGGGTTCAACATTAATAGGTGTTAAATCTTCCTTTTAATGTAAATTTTGCTTAAAATTAGATTTATTCACAATTTAGGCCTCAAACTTTTATTGGATAAATGTAAATACATTTAATTAACATGTATTATCATATTGTAGTTAGTTTTGTTCATTCCCTCCAATACAACAGCTAGGAGTTAACTACCATTTAAAATAATAATATTATATTATTTCTATGCAACGTAAGATTTCAAAGAAACCTGTTTTTGCTTATTGGGTACGCTATCGAACATAGAAACTCCTTTAAAGTAAAATTAATATTTAGTTCACAAATATTAATAAATATAAAATATGTCTTATTCATTATTTACCTGGGATGTTACATCATTCCCCCCTTTTTGGAATTCTGTCCTCGCAATTTTACATATCAAAATAAGTGGGTGTATTTTTCCCTCATAAAATTTTCAGATACCCATGTTGCCTCTTCCACCATATGGGTTTTCCACAAAACCTTTACCTAATAAATTACCTTATTCCGCAAAAATTGCACCCTTCAGTCATGAATCTGGACAGGTTGTTTCTCATAAGAGATATTCTCTTCCAACTAAACATCCTCTGGGCTCAAAACATGAGATGGATCTGGAATATACTTTCTCAACATCGAAACATGAAAAAAAATGTGTACATAGGATAAACATGGAGGTATAGATTCTTTGTATGCAACTGGTGCAACATTCTTCAAGATTTCATAAGGTACAATGAACCTCGGACTCAACATTACGTTCTTACCAATACGCATCACGCTTTTCCATAGAGAAACATTGAGAAAGACATGATCACCTACCTCAAAAGAAATATCATTCCTTCGTTTATCTACATAAATTTTCTGTCTACTCTGAGCTGTTCTCATGAGCTTCTGAATCAACTGAACATTCTCGGCCATCTCTTCTACCAATTATGGCCCCATCAGCTTCCTTTCCCCAACTTGATCCCAAAAAACTGGAGTTCGACAACGTTTTCTTTATAATGCCTCAAATGGACCTATCTGTATACTAGAATGAAAACCGTTATAATATGAAAATTTTAACCAAAGAACGTTATTGGTCTCAGATTCCCTGAAAATCCATCAAGCAAGCACCTAACATATCCTTTAATGACTAAATTTTTCGTTCTAATTATCCATCTGATTGAGGATGAAAAGTTGTACTAAAATTTTATTTAGTACCCAAAAACATCTGAAGGCATTTCTAAAAGTTAGAAGTAATCCTAGGATCATGATCAAATACAATAGAGAGGGTAACTCCATTCAATTTGACTAACTCTTTAACATACAACTGAGAACGTTAATCTAGAGACAATGTATCTCGAATAGGAATGAAATAAGCATGTTTAATGAATCGATCAACAATAACCTAGATTGCACTATTAACTTGGGATGTCTCATGTAATCCCACAACGAAGTCCATGGATATATATTACCATTTCCACTCTAGAACCGGTAAAGGATAAAGAATCACATTCGGTAATTGCCGCTCTTCTTTAACCTATGACAAATCAAACACTTCACAATAAAATCAGAAATTTATCTTTTCATTCCATCCCACCAGTAATAATGTAACACCCCGAGATTTTATGAAAATTATTCTTTTAATTTCATTAATGTCTTGTGTTGTATTCTACACCAAGATTACCTTGCACTATACGCAACACCGTATTAGCTTGCAGAATACGCAACACTATTCTTGGATCGTTTTACACACAATTTTGATAATAGTTATTCTACACAACATTGAGTATATATATATATTCAATGTATAAATGAAATATGGTTGGATTCTGTTATACGAAACAATGAATGATTATTTCACAACATGCAATCCTTGACTTGCCTTGCATTACACGCAATCGCGACCTTCCTCGATTGCGTGTGTAGTACGCAATACCGAGTTTCACTAAACAACAATATGCTATTAAAATATTATTAAAACTAGCCGTTATGAATAGTAATAAACAATTTTTGAAATTTTTGAAATTTTATTTTTTCAAAATGGACTTCATTTTTGGATTCGGAATATCGAAATTAGCTTAGGGTGAAATTTTGGTACTTTTCGGATAACTTTCATATTCTGATGAATAGTGCAAATTAATAAATTTTAATTAAAAACAACTGTTTTAATAGAAGTAATTAATAGTGATAAATTAGTAATTTGAGTGGTTTTAAAGTATATTTATAATATATTTTTACAATTTAATACAATTTTGGTCATTGGATGTAATTTCACATTTAAATCAGACATAAACAAGTGTCAGTCTTTTGATAGTTATTATCTCTCAAAAACACGCTATTTGTTTTGACAATGGGAATTAATTTTTAAATTAATTAATGTAACTGATATGTTTTGAATTTGGTAAAATAGACGTCATTTTTGAATTAATAATATTAAATAGAGCTTAATCCTAATTTTTTGTATTGTTCTAGAAACGTTCATTTTTTGATGAATAGTGAAACCACTAAGTGGTAGTTAAAAAAACTGAATTTTTCATAAAATATAATTTTACCACTTCTGTGAGTGGAATTTTGAAAATCCGAGAGACACGGTTAATATCAAGGACTAAAATGTGGTTCAATGAGATGAAAATAATTTTTTCTGAATAGTAACTTTTGACTTTTTTTTACCACGGTTAAAAGTATATAGGGTAATTAAGGGTAAAAATGATATTATTATTACCCTAACACATGTCCTAATTCTATTAGATAAGTGTAATTCGACCAAAAACAACCTTAGGAATAAAATATGACCATTTAAGCCCAGTTGGATTAGATTAGGACATTTATTATTAATTTATTTAAAGAAGGGTTAAAATAGTTAAAATCAATGTTTAATAAGTAAATCATTTTTAATATAGGGTTATACATAAGATAAATTTGATTATAAATATTAATTATAAATCTAAAAAGATTTCCTACATAATGGTATTTTATTTGTAATTTTTTGACATTAAATAATTTAATTTAATTATGACACAACGATGATGCAGTAATTACCTTTTTAAGAAAATATTAACATACTTGATGTTATTAATGACCAAATAAATGTAATTTGAGACTTTTGATGACTTACACTAATTTTCAATGTTAATATGACATGTTATTGTCGATGTAAGTAACTTGGTTCGAACTTATCATTTTGTTATGAATTTCATAAAAATCATGTACCAAATAGTGTCAAAATTGACATAAATTAGTTTTTAAAACTAATATTATATTATTAATTGCTATTTTATTCCTAAAAAACTATGGTTCGGCAAAATGACTTAGATAAGGTTATATATATTAATAATAAACAACTTGGGGTTCGTTTGGCTTGATATAGTATGTTTATTAACCATATAGTGGAAGAAAACAAAAAGACACACTAAAAGTTAAATTATTTAACTTAGAGTTAAATTTAATTGATAACGTTAAAATAATGACCTAAACTTGTCTAAATCCTATTGGATGAGAGTCTTTAGACCCATCCCCACCTTAGCTTCGAAATAAATCAATTTGGAGCTATTTAAAACCGAAGTTGGCTTTATAATAAAATAATATTTTATGTTATTCCAAAGGTGCCCCTCTCCTCCCTTATAAAAGGGCACCCCCTCCCTCTCTTCCTCACAACACTTTGATCTTTCAAGCTCGGCCAAACTCGGCCAAATTCTCTTCTCCACTTCTCTAGAAACATTCTAGAGGTTCTGGTCTTCCTCAAAGACCAATTTTAGTGCACTAAGAGGAGGTCTCAAAGAGGCGCTTCAAAGACGAGGTAATTTTCGTTACCAATTATTTCATCTTTATTTCTTCTTCTGATTCTTCTTATTTAGTTGTTTCATTATGAATTAATCACATCAGTATCACTAATATACTTATATTTTATTATAAGTATGAAACAATCCTATTTCACCATCTATCCATCCTACGGAAAATGAAATCACCGCGCGTGCGTACGTACGGAATAGCGTCTCCATGCCGTGGTGAAATATATTTTCCACCACCACCTTACTTGGAAGGGTATAATGGTGTAAATAATAACTATATATGATTATTTTAAAGTGATATTGATTATAAAATTTTATACATACACTCCAATACAGTCCCACGATCATGATAACGATATCATCGCTCATTCGTACGTACGGACTACCGTCTACACGATGCGATGAGATTCATTCTCCACATTAACCATTCATAAATTATTATAAAGTATATATAATAAGTCATCATGAAATATATGACATAATAATTATACTGTATTTATGTGTATATATATGTATTTCATCTACTTAATTCCATTCAACTCAATAAGGAAACGAAAACAGCGTTCATGCGTACGTACGGCCTACCGTCTCCATGAATGGTGTATTTCCTTCCATTTACTGATTTATTATATATATGTATATTCTGAATATATATTATATATAAACCATGTTTTATATTCTGTAATTAAGTAATCATGATCTAAGTAATCATATGAATAATTACAAGTCAAAACACTGATGTCAAATGAAATAATTTTACCCAAATCGCTCTTTAACATGGAATTTACAAAAGAACGGGTAATATAAATTCATAAGTGAACCATATATGATAACAATGAGTATGATTCTGGAATAAGTAAATGACATTATTTAAATCATTATACAGGAGGTTCAGACACTTACGAAGCAAATCGGACCTAAGGTAAGGTAAATATCACAATCTCATTTTTATCCGAGATTGTTTATACTTTGAAATTTACTGGGGTGTATTTTATCATCCACATCCATGTTTCCTCGATATGTAATATTATTTACATCCAATTGAAATTGTTTAAATCCAATTTTACCCTTCGTTGAGTTTTTAGTAAAAGGTATGAAAGGAATCTTTTGTCATTTTTCGTACGAGGTACTTTTTGACTTTTCTGACAAAAGTACGAGAAGAATGTTTTTTTAACTTATACATCATGAATGGATTTTTAAAACATTATTTCCAAGAATCATACCTTAAAAGTATTCATGTTTATTTTTAATCAACTTCTTTTAGTTAGAATTTTATTACATGTTAAGAAAGGAAAAGTTTTTTTGATAAAGAAAGGACATTTTCCTCAACAATGGAGTTCAAGTGTTTTATCAAAATTATTTTCCATCTAATGTAATAAAGGGTTCTATTTCTATACCTATTATTACATTAATTTGACTATGTTGTGATGGAATTATTTTTATGAATTCCTTTATCTTATATGAATTGTTTTATGATGTCATGTTGTTTAAGAATCCCATTTTTATTACATGGGTTATGCAATGATGTATGATTTATGATTTTGTGGCCCACATAATAATGGTATCATAATGAGATGGGTGGGACCTATATCTCCCTACAATGCATTATGTAAAGATTTTATATCTCATGAGATAGACATGGCTGGAACAGTAGGTTATACTAGTTCAGTGAAACATGACTGAAACGAGGGTGACTCGGTTCAGAAATGGACTTTGTCCACTAAGATAGTCTTGGAAATGAGTCTTGACTAATAAGAAATGATTATCTATGATTATGTGTGTATGCCACAAAGTTTCATGTTTTAAGTTATGACTATTGGGATTACATTTCACTACTATGATTTATCCCATGTTATGAAATTATGATCTCTTTTGCAGGTTAAGATTTCTAAAAGATATGTTCTTATAAATATGATGTGATTGATATTTCTTTTGTTTACCCTTACGGATCATTTGAGTTCACCCTTTTATGTTTTCTTTTCCCCAGGATATAATGAAAGGTTTTAGGTAAGAAAAAAAAGGAAGATATTTATGGGAGATGTTGAAGATCTTTCACCATGACTAGATGATTACATTCCGAGTTTCCAAAGACACTAAACTATTACGGTCCTTGTGTGTGTGTTTTTGTAATGTACTAATTACTCCGCAAAAGTAATGTAATGTCCATGTACGTCAAGATTCGGGTCTCTACAGTTGGTATCATAGGGAGGTTTAGTCAACCTTTGGAAACTAGGATGTGAGAACGTTAGTGAGATCCCTAGAGATATTTCTACGGTATGTCTAGGGATGTCCCTAAGGATAAGTATACGTATAAGATACAGTACTAGAACTATGGTAGTGATCATAGAATTTAACCTATGATGTTAGATATTGAGGATACTCCCCCTTTATTATGTTGTTTTCCCTAGCAATATTTTTGCCTCTCACACTATTCTTTTTGGGTTTTAGATGATGGCTGGAACCCGAAGGAACCGTGTTGATCAATGTAATGGACAATGCAATGATTGTACTCCTGAACAAACAAATGTTATTGGAAATGGAGTGAAAAATATTATTGCTATACTTACACAAGCTATGAATCATTCTGGACTTCCAAATGAGCAGAGAATGGAACAATATTCTATTGAGTCCTTCATGAGGCAACGTCCACCTTCTTTCAGTGGGTCTTCTGATCCACATGTTGCTGAACAATGGATCAGTACCACTGAAAAGATATTTTCAGTTCATCAATGTTCTAAACATGATAAATTCATCTTAGCAGTATATCGTTTGGAAGGTGAAGCTGATCAATGGTGGAATATTATCAAGAATACGAGGCCAAGAGATGAAATTGAGTCCATGGAATGGGACGAGTTCAAGAACATATATTTCAATAAGTACTTCTCTCGTATTCTTCAAACTAAGATGGAAAAGGAATTTCTTGAGCTGAAGCAGAAGGATGATGAATCTATTGGTATATACAAAGCGAATTTTACAAGACTTGCAAGGTATGCATCTAGATTTATCATCCAACCTGAAAGTAAAGTTGATAGATTCTTCAGTGGCTTAAAACCAAATCTTAGAAGGGCATTAGCTATAAGAGACTTCAGTAGCTATGAAGAAATTGTGCGTTGTGCTATCAAGGTAAAAATGGAAGTCGGTGTTACTTATCCATCTCATAGTTTTGACAAGAAACGAAAGATGGAGTTCAAGGGGAAATCTCAGAAAAATGGTGAAAAGAAGATGATTGTTTCCTTATGCTCAATGTGTGGAAAGAAGCATGTTGGAGATTGTCTTAAAGGGACAAGTAAATGTTTCAAATGTGGAAAGGAAGGTCATCGGGCATTTGATTGCCGCAATGATGGGAAGAATATGCCTAATGATGAAAACAAAGGAAGGGATACACAGAATGAACCTACTACACTTCAATGCATCAAGTGCAAGGAAATGGGGCATTATGCTAATAAATGCCCTAATCCAAGGGTTAGTGATGATCGACATGAGAAACCACTTAAGGCAAAGGACAAAGGGAAGTCACATGCGATCACCATTGGTGATGTTGAATATGACAACGCTGGGGCGGAATGATTAAGTGTTTATTCAAAAATAATGTTGTATATAGTATCATGGAATATTGGAATATTTATGTTTTGGACTATTGTGGTTTTCAATAATTTTATGGCATCGGTAACCAAGAAAAGTGATTGAAATATTTTTGGAAAACAGATTATAGGCACATAATGAAGGGATAAAGAGAATCTAATATGTTTGATAGTATTCATGAGCTCATGATTGATAGAAGGACTATGTGATATCATGGTTTGAGTATATAGAATTTTGAGGATTTTGGTATGTGTAAAGTGTTAACTTTTAACTGCATTAATGGTTTCACTAAGGTTCAATGGGTATTCAATAGAATACATGATTAAGGCCTTTTAATGTATGGAATGTGACCAACAAGACATATCTTATGATATATGGGGATCAACGATGGTATTAAATCTTTGGTAATCGTTTTCACTATATTATGAGAGTGGACTGCAGTATTTTGGATAAGCCTAAATATTTGAATGGATTATGTTGGACATAAGTTAGTATTGTTTAAGGATAGATGTTTTTTCGATATTATTGATGGGATGTTATAGTAATATAGTTTTAGAAAAAGTACAACCTACAGGATGGGCGACAACCCATCGCGTCGGACAAGGCTGTGGGAATCGAACCCACAACCAAAGTGTGACTGGCCTTTATCGCCTACCATTAGCCTACAAGAAGTCCCTGGTTAGTAGAAACTAGTTTTTTTTTATTAAGAGGTATGATATATGAAGTATAAGTCCATTTTAGGAACCATATATGATTAATGGACTTATGTATTTTTTTATAACTTTTCTATCCTTTTGTTTGAGACAGATGGAATGACCCATCATTCTATCACATGATCTGCTAACACATCACGAATGAAAAATTCAACTTCATTTCCTTAAGAGATGAAGTGGAAATTGTCTAAAGAACGACAAATGGTGAGACTATACCAAAATCATGCTAGTATTTCTTCTAATTCCAATTTCATCAACTTTAGGGAAATGATCATGAAAACCAAAAATGTTGTCCTAGTGCTATTATATCTGATGAATCAGATGGTACCTTAGATCGTCACAAATTTATGGCTTTGTGATTGTTGGCTTTTTAATAGCCATGTTCTCTACCACTCTCCATCAGAACTTGATGGTTAGATTTCTCCTCCATATCCATATTTTCACCTATTATCTTCTACGTGGAAACCCAATGATTAATTAATTTGGGTAACCGTTACATTTCATACTTTAGTTTTTAAAGCCGTATTTTGGTATTCCTTTTTTACTATGTGGGTTTCTATTAAAAAAACTTTTGAGTAGTAAACCATTTATAACCTCAGCGAATTTCGAGGGCATAATTCATTTTAAGGGGGGTAGAATGTAACACCCCGAGATTTTATGAAGAATATTCTTTTAATTTCATTAATGTCTTGTGTTGTATTCTACACCAATATTACCTTGCGCTATACGCAACACCGTATTATCTTGCAGTATACGCAACACTATTCTTGGATCGTGTTACACACAATTTTGATAATAGTTATTCTACGCAACATTGAGTATATATATATATATATATTCAATGTATAAATGAAATATGGTTGGATTCTGTTATACGAAACAATGAAGGGTTATTTCAAGACACGCAATCCTTGACTTGCCTTGCATTACACGCAATCGCGACCTTCCTCAATAGTGTGTGTACTACGCAATACCGAGTTTCACTAAACAACGATATGCTATTAAAATATTATTAAAAATAGCCGTTATGAATAGTAATAACCAATTTTTTAAATTTTGTATATTTTATTTTTTCAAAATGGACTTCATTTTTGGATTCGGAATTTCGAAATTAGCTTAGGGTGAAATTTTGGTACTTTTCGGATAACTTTCATATTCTGATGAATAGTGAAAATTACTAATTTTTAATTAAAAACAACTTTTTTAATAGAAATAATTAATAGTGATAAATTATTAATTTGGTGGTTTTAAATTATATTTAGAATATATTTTTACAATTTAATACAATGTTGGTCATTGGATGTAATTTCACATTTAAACCAGACATAAACAAGTGTCAATCTTTTGATAGTTATTATCTCTCAAAAACACGCTATTTGTTTTGACGACGGGAATTAATTTTTAAATTAATTAATGTAACTGATATGTTTTGAATTTGGTAAAATAGACGTCATTTTTGAATTCATAATATCAAATATAGCTTAGGCCTAATTTTTTGTATTCTTCTGGAAACGTTCATTTTTTGATAAATAGTGAAACCACTAAGTGGTAGTTAAAAAAACTGAATTTTTCATAAAACTTAATCTTACCGCTTCTGTGAGTGGAATTTCGAAAATCCGAGAGGCAAGGTTAATATCAAGGACTAAAATGTGGTTCAATGAGATGAAAATAATTTTTGGGGAATAGTAACTTTTGACTTTTTTTTACCACGGTTAAAAGTAAATAGGGTAATTAAGGGTAAAAATGATATTATTATTACTCTAAAAAATGTCCTAATTCTATTGGATAAGTGTAATTCGACCAAAAACAACCATAGGAATAAAATATGACCATTTAAGCCCACTTGGATTAGATTAGGACATTTATTATTAATTTATTTAAGGAAGGGTTAAAATAGTTAAAATCAATGTTTAATAAGTAAATAATTTCTAATATAGGGTTATACATAAGATAAATTCAACTATAAATATTCATAATAAAGATAAAAATATTTCCTACATAATGATTTTTTATTTGTAATTTTTAGACATTAAATAAGTTATTTTATTTATGAGACAACGATGATGCAGTAATTACCTTTTTAAGAAAATATTAACATAATTGATGTTATAAATGACGAAATAAATGTAATTTGAGACTTTTTATGACATAAACTAATTTTCTACGTTAATATGACATGTTATTGTTGATTTAAGTAACTTGTTTCAAACTTATCATTCTATTATGAATTTTCATAAAAATCATGTACCAAATAGTGTCAAAATTGACATAAATTAGTTTTGAAAACAAATATTATATTATTAATTGTTATTTTATTCCTAAAAATATAAGGTTCGGCAAAATGAATTATATAAGGTTATATATATTAATAATAAACAACTTGGGGTTCTTTTGGCTTCATATAGTAAGTTTATTAACCATATAGTGTAAGAAAACAAAAATACACGGTAAAAGATAAATTATTTAACTTAGAGTTAAATCTAATTGATAAGGTTAAAATAATAACATAAACATGTCTAAATCCTATTTTATGAGTTTATGTCGACCCATCCCCACCTTATCTTCTAAATAAATCAATTTTAAGCTATTTAAACCCGAATTTGGCTTTATAATAAAATAATATTTTTAGTTATTCCAAAGGTGCCCATCTCCTCCCTTATAAAAGGGCACCCACTCCCTCTCTTCCTCACAACACTTTGAGCTTTCAAGATCGGCCAAACTTTGCCAAATTCTCTTCTCCACTTCTCTAGAAACATTCTAGAGGTTCTGGTCTTCCTCAAAGACCAATTTTAGTGCCCTAAGAGGAGGTCTCAATGAGGTGCTTCAAAGAAGAGGTAATTTCCGTTACCGATTCTTTCATCTTTATTTCTTCTTCCTATTCTTATTATTTAGTTGTTTAATTATAAAGTAATAAAATCAGTGTAACTCATATAATGATATGTTATTATAAGTATGAAACAACCCTATTTCACCATCTATCCATCATACGGAAAAGGAAATCACCGCGCGTGCGTACGTACGGAATACCGTCTCCACGTCGTGGTGAAATCTATTTTCCACCACCACCTTACTTGGATGGGTATAATGGTTTAAATAATAACTATATTTGATTATTTTAATGTGATATTGATTTTTAAATAGTATACATACACTCCAATACAGTCCCACGATCATGAGAACGATATCATCGCTCGTGCGTACGTATGGACTACCGTCTCCACGACGCGATTAGATTCATTCTCCACTTTAACCATTCATAAATGATTATAAAGTATATATAATAAGTAATCATGAAATATATTACATAATAATGATACTGGATTTATGTGTGTATATATGTATTTCATCTACTTAATTCCATTCAACTCAATAAGGAAACGAAAACAGCGTTCATGCGTACGTACGTCCTACCGTCTCCATGAACGGTGTATTTCTTTCCATTTACTGATTTATTATATATATGTATAATCTGAATATATATTATATATAAACCATGTTTTATATTCTTTAATTAAGTAATCATGATCTATGTAATCATATGAATAATTACAAGTCAAAACACGGACGACAAATGAAACAATTTTACCCAAAACGCTCTTTAACATGGAATTTACAAAAGAACGGGTAATATAAAGTCATAAGTGAACCACATATGAAAACAATGAGTATGATTCTGGAATAAGTCATTGACATTATTTAAATCATTATACAGGAGGTTCAGACACTTACAAAGAAAATCGGACCTAAGGTAAGGGAAATATCACAATCTTATTTTTATCCGAGATTATTTATACTTTGAAATTTACTGGGGTGTATTTTATCATCCACATCCATGTTTCCTCACTATGTAATAATATTTCCATCCACCAAAAATTGTTTAAATTGAATTTTACCCTTCGTTTAGTTTTTAGTAAAAGGTATGAAAGGAATCATTTGTCATTTTTCGTACGAGGTACTTTTTGACTTTTCCGACAAAAGTACGAGAAGAATGTTTTTTTAACTTATACGGCATGAATGGATTTTTAAAACATTATTTCCAAGAATCATCCCTTACACGTTTTCATGTTTATTTTTAATCAACTTCTTTTAGTTAGAATTTTATGACATGTTAAGAAAGTAAAAGTGTTTTTGAAGAAGAAAGGATATTTTCCTCAAGAATGGAGTTCAAGTGTTTTATCAAAATTATTTTCCATATAAGATAATAAAGGGTTCTGTTTCTATCCCTATTATTACATTTATTTCACTATGTAGTGATGGAATTATTTTTATGAATTCCTTTATCTTATATGAATTGTTTTATGATTTCATGTTGATTAAGAATCCCATTTTTATTACATGGGTTATGCAATGATGTTTGATTTATGATTTTGTGGCACACATAAGAATGGTATCATTATGAGATGGGTGGGAACTATATATCCCTCCAATGCATTGGGTAAAGATTTTATATCTCATAAGATAGACATGGCTAGAACGGTAGTTTATACCGGTTTAGTGAAACAGGACTGAAACGAGGGTGACTCGGTTCAGAAATGGACTTTTTCCACTAAGATAGTCTTGGAAATGAGTCTTGAATAATAAGAAATGATTCTCTATGCTTATGTGTGTATGCCACAAAGTTTCATGTTTTATGTAATGACTATTGGGATTACATTTCACTACTATGATTTATCCCATGTTATGAAATTATGATCTCTATTGCAGGTTAAGATTTCCAAAAGATATGTTCTTATGAATATGATGTGATTGATATTTATTTTGTTTACCCTTACTGAGCATTTGAGCTCACCCTTTTATGTTTTATTTTCCTCAAGATATAAAGAAAGGTTTTAGGTAATAAAAAAAAGGAATATCTTTATGGGAGATGTTGAAGATCTTTAACCATGATTAGATGATTACATTCCGAGTTTCCAAAGACACTAAACTATTACAGTCCTTGTGTGTGTGTTTTTGTAATGTACTAAGTATTCCGCAAAAGTAATGTAATGTCCATGTACGTCAAGCTTCGGGTCTCTACAAATAATCCCCAATATATCTGTACATCTTAGTTTAGGCAAGATGAACTGAAAATGGGGAACTATGAGCTTCATATAAAAACTCATTCTTCAACTGTGAATCACTAGGCACATGTTGGTCAGAGTAGTTTACTCAAGAGGGGAGGGGTGAATTGAGTAACTATAAAACTTTTTGTTAAAAGAATGTTATTTTCAAATGAAATAGTTTCCAAAAAAAAAAAGATCCATCCTAGTTAATCAAGGTTATACTGTTATAAGAGTTTCACTTTTTAAACATCTTCGTAGATGATTGATAAATTCTTAGTAATCTTAATTTGTATAATTAATATTACTTTTGATGTTGCCCTACTAAGGGAAACAAGTTATAACTTCTTTCCAAGACTAAATATCAAAGTAAAATTAGTGATTTCTGAATTATGCAATAAAGAAGTAAACCATAGAAGACAAAATGTAAATATCACAACAGATATGAAACAAGTGGTTCAGTCTCAAGATGAGACCTAATCCAATCAACATGGATATAACCTTCCACCAAGCAGTTTATATAAATAAACATTAATCCACACCCTGGATTGGGGTTAACAACAGTACACAGATTTTTTAGGTCACACAAGGACCTCGTCAAATGTTTTCGTGGGTAAAAAAATATAATAACCATGCCACACAGGGACCTCTTCCACAATTTTCCTGGGTAAAAAAAGTATAGAGAGTTTGGTGAAAGTATTTAGAAATCCCCCAGTTTAGCATAGGAGTCAGTGTTTGTATGGAATATACAGATTACACACACTGCTAAAAAAGTGAGTAAAAGAATCACTGAGAGAGATTAGATATGATTTTAGAATGCTCTAGTTATTTTTAGTGCAGTTCTAGACTCCATTGATTAAATAGAAATGCTTTTGAGTCCTTCTCTGGTTTTTGTCTTGAAAAACAGAGTGTCACGATTCAGCTTCTGTTCTTCATGGGGTTTGATAATGTGATGATGCTCTCTGGATTCCAGTGTACATCATATGTTCTTCAGCAGAGTTGGATTTCATGCATGTGACAGTGATTCCTTTTGAAAATCTTATAATATGTTATTCGCGGTGGTGCTCACATGCTTGTATTTCATTCTATATCGTGTTGTATAGCTCTTGAACACTCTTTTTTTTATCATCGAATTCATGAGTTTTATCCGACATGATCCACATGTTATGCACCTCGTACCTCGTACTATGTCTACAAAGAAACATTCATTATGCCAGTGCATTAAATGCATCAAATACGACCCTTAGAAATTAAATTAAAAGACGACAGAATTGTTTAAGAAACGGTGTCACAGTATGTTATGAAAACGGTGTCTCATTCACATGGTGTCTGAGTGTCATGATGACAGAGTGTCATAGTGTCTGCTTCGCGGTGTCTTATTCATGGTGTCTTGATTCATGGTGTCTTGTTCACAGTGTCTTGCTTCATGGTGTCTAGTTCAAGGTGTCTTGCTTTCAGTGTCTGGATTACGATGTCTTTCTTACGGTGTCTGGCTTATGGTGTCTTGCTTACAGTTTACTTCTTACGGTGTCTGGCTTATGGTGTCTGGATTACATAGGCAAACAACTTTATTCATACATAAACAGTGATATGCATGAAATGGATTGATCTTAACCATTATAAAGCACGAGAGAACTTGAAACATAAATACACATGATTGGATATAATTTAGAAGGTAACTAGGTTGACTGAGATTTGTGATCATTAATGATATTTGTGAGAGAAATGAGATTTGTGATCATCAAAACATGATTAATACATGAGGAGTCTAACAATACCCCCCTTTTTTATGATCATAACTCATGTACAGTTAATGTGTAAATTGGATGAAACTATTGAGAAAATAACAGATAGAAACTTCTCCTCCTTTTGTGATTATCAAAAAGTGAAAAGAAGAGAGGGAAAACAGTGCACATTCCATTAAGGGTAAATATAGTGGAGTAAAAAATAAATATAAATACAAAAATTATGGCATCCCCATCAGAAATGAGTAAGCACTGGTCTTTTTCAGGGACGAGACTTCTCTTTTCCATTAGAAGCAGCAGAAGAGGAAGCCATAGGGGAAGTGGTTGATATAGAAGAAGGCAGAGACATGGTAGATAAGGAGGGTAAAGGGAGACCTTCAAAGACTGAGGGAGCCAAGGTAGGAGCAGTAGAAGATCTAGGCAGTTGCAGATTAAGAATCATAGGCCTAATCTGACTGAGAGCTTGGCCAACTGACATGGTAGTTGAGGATAAGACAGAGGTGAAGGTAGGCAGCCCAGATATGAGAGGGGCAGCCGCTAGAACAACAATTTTTGTACTCTAGACATGAAGATAAGTTCTCATTAGTTCGATGAATTCTGTAATAATATCTCCACCAGAGTGCATGGCTTTTTTCAAACTCATCTTTTTTCCCATAAATTTGTCCAATAATCAGGTAAACTCGGTTAGTTTCTGAACTTGGGTTTTGAAGGTTAGAGTCACCAGAGGAATTAAAATGTTCTCTACATGTTATTTGAAGTGGTGGGTCATATCAGTCTTGGAGAAAATTCTATTGATATAGAAATCCACTTTCTTAGAAATCTCATGTTGGGCATCATTTTCAATCATGGAGTGATTTTTACAAGGTCAATAACTCTATCACTGTTCATGACAAATTCATAGAATGAAGACACATTAAAGCCACTGAAATCATTCTGAATCACTTCTTTGACTATTAATATGAGCAATGTTCTGTCCAAGGAAGGTGTAGAGAATTGGACAAAGGTATTAGAAGCTTTGACGGATGTGGTCAGAGATTTGAGCTAATTTAGTACCTTTTGAAGACAACTAGTGTATTCATAAGTGAGTTTATTAAGTTTTACCACAAGATCTCTCATTTCCTTCAACATCTGTTTACTCCTTGCCGCAATCATTCCATCGAAGGATTCCAGATAAGGGTGAATTTGGACACAACCTCTCGAGAGATTTGAGAAACAGTGGGTGCTAGAGGAGCAGTAGCGAGCTCTGATCTTGAATGTAACTCTTTCTACATGACTTCAACCATTCATCTCAGGGTTGTGACTTCATTAATGAGAAACTTATTTTAAACTCATACTTCCTGAATCTCAAGGAGAACCTTAGTTTGTATTTTCCAAATAGTCTTTTCCAAAAGTAGTGAGGCATCTCTATCAATCAAATTTGTCAAAGCAGGAGGTTTGGAGTAAAAAATTTTCTCAACAGTAGAAAAGATAGTATCTCCATGTTCCTTCAAACCATATTTTATGACAAAGGAAGATTGTTCATGTAAAGGTTCAGGTGTAGGAATTGGTACAGGTTCAGGTTCCTTCTTAGGTGGAAAGTATGTGATTGATTTCAAATGAAATAGGGGGGAAATATCAAGCCTAGTTGCAGTAACCTGCTGAGACTCACTCACATCATAAAAACTAGGAAATTTAAACTGAAATTATATAGGAATTGACTCAGTTTGATGTGAGGTTTCACCAGACTCAATATTTGGGGTTTTCACCCCCTCAAAAGTTGTTTCCTTTTCAAGACTGAGAGTCTTCGGAGCTTTTCTAAATCCACAGATTCATCTCTATGCTCCTCATTAATTTCTTGTCTAGCCAGCTGAAAGGGAATCTCCGTCTTCTCATCAATATAGGGTATGATTTCAGGAATAGGTTTTTCCACATGGATTTCTTCCGGATTTCCTTCTTGCACAATAGGGAGTTCTTCTACAATAGGCTCTTCCATGACTTTCTGGTCAGATTCTATGACAACATATTCTTTTTCATCCTCGGGTTGCATTTCTAGATTGACATTGTAACTAGGGGTATGGACTTCTTCTTCAAGAACAACATGAGGAAAAATAGTCCATTCTTCATCAACTATAACTGCTTCCCTATGTCGTAATTCAACCTCTTCTTCCTCTTCTTCTAAATACTCAACATGTTCATCTGGTTCCAAACCAAGATCAGAAATGTCTTTCGACCTTGATGGATAATCAACAGGATTAAACATCTCATACACCTTATCATTATCTTCCACCAATTACTTTTTCCAAGGATTACATTTTGTCTTAATTCTCTTGATGGTGTATTTAGAGAGATAATATTCACAGTCTATAAGATATTCTTCATTAGGTCCACCCACGCCTTTTACAACAAGCATATCTGATATCGACAGAGAATAGAACAAAGATGTGAATTTGGATGTAACCATGATCAACTCACACATATGGTGAATGATGTACTTGCACAAGTTGATCTTATGTCCATTTTTCATAAGACGAATCAAAAACACATCTATATACTTTAACACAGCAAAATCACCTTATCGTGGACTAAACAAATTTTGAACAAACTTAAATAGAATTCTTGTTTTTCCTTCTAGTTTATCAGGGATGGAACTTCTCTTGGTGCCATTTCTAGTTTGGGTTTTCATAGCATCTTAAAGATCAATGAAATGTGTGGAAGGAGTAGGTCCTCTTTAATAATCCTCACATATACATTCATGAGGTATCCAAAGGCATGCAGCCCATAACCTCGAAGATAAGGAGAATCTTTGGCCATTAATCTAGCTTCTCACAACATAACATTCACCAGAATCAAAGGAAAACTTCACATACTGGTAGAACTGAGCCACTAACCTGTGATAGATGTGTCTATTTCCCTTGAAAACCATTCTAACAAGCCTTGTTCTTTTAACAGTTTCAGGACCAGATATTTACTTGAAATAAGCCATTCGGGGTAAATTTCTTTCTCAGGTACAACACTTCGATTTACCAGATTTAGATTTAAAGGTCCTTCGGGTGTCATCTTAGGTGAAATATTATTCTTCTTCGAGATGCGCTACTCAGGTGTGGATGATGATGGAAGTTTCATTCTTGGCATACACTGAAGGCTCGAGAGAGAGATAGAGAGGGAGAGAGAGAAAATGGGTTGCAAGGTTGAAAGCGTTTGAAACAAGGGAATGTCCGAGTGAAGAACTAAGTGAAACTTTTTGTTTTATCATTTAGGAATGCCAATCATCACAAAAATAAAAACGTGCGAACGTAAAATAGGTGAAAAAATAATTATCGTGATATGGGTTAAAAATCATAAATAATTTTCATGGTGAGATCGTGAATGTTCATTACGGTGGGACAGTAAGTGAACTTTTCGGTTCGCATTACTATGAGATAGTAAACATGATAGACAGTAACTAAGAAACCATAATCATGAAATAGTAAAGTATGACATAGAAAAATGATGAATAGTAAGACAAATAAGAAATCTATTTGATATTTATCATGCCAAGATCATGTATTATGTAGTCTATTCTCTTAGAATTTAATGGTTTAATGAATATATCAGCAAGTTGATATTCAACACCAATGAATTCCATGGTTATATCACCTTTTTGAAAATTATCTCTCAAAATGTGTTGTCTTACATAAATTTGTTTTGTCCTAGAGTGTGAAATAGAATTATTTGAGATGTTAATAGCACTTGTGGTTTAACAATTTATTGGTACATGTCTGAATTGATATCCATAATCTAGTAGTGTGTGTTCCATCCACAAAATTTGTGCACAACAACTGACAACAACTTTGTATTCAGCTTCTACAGTAGATAATGAAACAAAATTTTGTTTCTTACTACACCATGAAACTAGTGACTTCCCTAAAAGGTGAGATGTTCCAGAGGTGCTCTTTTTATATAATTTGCATCCACTGAAGTCAGAATCAGAATAACTAACTAGTTCAAATGACTGTCCTTTATGATTGAACAGTCCTAGATTGGGTGTATGCTTGAGGTATTTGAAAATTATATTGACATCATTTAAATGAGATTATTTAGGATTTGCTTTAAAATTAGAACACATACACACACTGAACAAAATGTTCAGACGGCTGGCAGTTAAGTAGAGTAAACTTCCAATCATTCCACTATAAGTGGTTTGATTAATAGGTTTTTCATCTTCATCATGATCTAACTTACAGGTGGGAATCATGGGAGTGTAACTAATTTTAGTGAAATCTAATCCAAAACTTTTTATAAGATATCTAGTGTATTTACTTTGATTTAAAATAATTCCATCATTATTTTGAATGATTTTAAATCCAAGAAATAATTTTAGTTCTCCCATTAAACTCATTACAAATTTGTTTTTCATTATTTTAGAATAATAAATATGTAATGAATTTTTTGAATTTCCAAAAAAAATATCATCTACATATATTTGAAAACTAAAACATCATTAGAAATTTGTTTTATAAATAGGATAGGATCAGCTATTCCTTTTGTAAAACCTTTTGAAATGAGAAAAGTACTCAATCTGTCATACCTAGCTCTTGGATCTTGCATTAAAACATATAAATATTTTGATAGTTTGAAAATATGATTGGGAAAATGGGGATTTGTAAATCTAGGGGGTTGTTCTACAAAGACATCCTCAACTATATATGCATTTAAGAATTCACTCTTAACATCCATTTGATATTGTTTGAAATTCAGATGTGCATCATAATAATGTAGGATTCTGATGGCTTCAAGTATGAATACTGGAGAAAAGGTCTCCTCATATTCAATACCTTCTTCTAGAATATATCCTTGTGCAACTAATCTAGCCTTGTTCCTAACTATATTTATAGCTTCATCTTCCTTATCTCTAAACACCCATTTAGTGCCTCTGATGAATGTGTCCTTGGGTCGTTCAATAATTTTCCAATCATTGTTTCATTCAATCTAATTATGTTCTTCTAACATAGCCATTACCCAAAATTCATCATTTATGGCATTATCAATGATATTATGTTAATGTTGTGACAAGAAGGCATGATGTTCAACCTAATTTCTAAGAGAAGCTCTAGTTTGTGTTCTTTTCTCTAAGTCCCCTAAAACAACATCTAAGGGATGTTTTTAGTGGTTATATCCTTTATTGAAAAATATGGACTAGTGATTTTAGGTGCATCAAAAGATTCAAGGTCCTTATGGCTCAGTTGTAGTGAATTTCAAGAAATGGAAGTTTTCACATATTCTTTCATAGAGGAATTTTAGGATTTTGAGTTGATGTTCAGATTTGATACATCATCCTCCAAATTTTTAGTGAATGTTCTAGGCTCATCTGGATCTATTTCATCAAACTTAATATGAACAGAATCTTCTACACATTTCGTTCTCTTATTTAATACTCTATTAGCTTCACTTAAAATTGAATAACCTAGGAAAATTCCTTCATCACTTTCAGATACAAATTTGCCTAGATTATCCTTAGTGTTCTGAATAAATACTTTGCAACCAAAAAATCTAAAGTAATTAACCTTAGGCTTCTTAGTTTTCCAGAGTTCATACGGGGTCTTTTTCAGAATTGTTCTAGTCAAGACTATATTGATTATGTGGCATGTCGTATTAACATCTTCTGCCCAAAATTAAATAGGTAAGTCATATTCACTAAGAATTGTTCTGAAAATTTCTTGCAGGGTTCTATTTTTTCTTTCTACAACACCATTCTACTGACGTGTTCTAGGGTTAGAGAAATTGTGACTATAACCATTTTATGAGCAAAAAGATTCAAACTCTTGATTTTCAAACTCATGGGAATGATCAATTCTTGAAAATCTAATTTTAAGGCCACTGAGATTTTCTACAGACATGGCATACTTATTAAAATAAGAGCGGGTTTCACTTTTGTGGGCCATGAAGATGGTCCGGGTATCTCTAGAGAAATCATCTACCAGAACATAACCATAATTCTTCCCATTTAAAATAGAAACTCTAGATGGTCCAAACAAATCTATGTTAACCAACTCAAGAGGTTGAGAAGTAGAAACTTCTTTATTTTTTTTGAAATAGATTTTGTATTGTTTTCCCTTTTGAGAAGGATTACATACTTTGTCATGTGAATACTCAAGTTTGTGTAAGTCTTTAACTAGGACTCTTCTAGTTAGCTTTATAAGGGAGTGAACAATACGGTGTCCTAGTCTCCAATTCCATAGCCATTATTCATTATGAAATACACTGAAATATGAAGCATTTTGAGAAGCTAAGGAATATAAAATAACAAAATAAAGGTTATCATTACTTGATGTAGAAAATACTAAATCATCTTTAGAATTATAGACATTATAGGTATCATTTTCAAATTTAACATGACATCCATCATCACATAATTGTGAGATACTAAGCAGATTATATTTTAAGCCTTTTAAAAATAGTACTTTAGAAATTAGAATCTAATCAGAGTTACCAATATGGCCTAAGACAATGATTTTCCCTTTGGAATTGTCAACAAATGTGACATGTCCTCAATCTACTTTTATTAGGATCTTGAAGCATGAGTAGTCTCATGTCATGTGCATTGAATATCCACAATCCATGTACCATATATTTATGTAGGAGCTCTCTAAGAATCATTCGAATAACGTGATCAAGAAAAGACAAATTGTGGTATCCATACTCATTTGGGACCAGTAACATTAGTAATAAGTGATTTAGGAACCCATATTTGTCTCATAGTTTTCATATAAGAATTATGTAGACTATTTGAAAAATAAACTGTTTTTGGTACACAAAAACTTGAAACTGTAGAATATGTATCATGAATTGAGATATTTTAGTTGTGTCCAGAACTGGGAACAAAACATTATGTCCTTGACTTTGAAACAAAATTCATTCTACCATGGTTTCTTTTACCAGGTTGATATCCAATTCCAGTATTGTATTTAGGGACATTTTTTTTCTTTGCATTTGGTTAAGGGTATTTTTCCCAATAGAAAATTTTCTAAGTAACTTTTTAATTTCTCATTAGACAATTTTAATTCATTTTTTTTGAGCAGTTGAGCATTCTTATAATTTTTAGTAGTAAATTCAGATTTAACATTTTCCGGGAGAGCATGTTGTTTCTTCAATGATTTATATTTATCTTTTAATTCATTGCATGCCTCTTCAAGAATGTAATAATATTCAAACATTTCTACAGTAGTTAAATTTTTAGAGTCACTTTCCTCTTAAAATTAGTATGAATTATGTATAGAAGAGTTCAGTGTTACCTCAGATGTGTTTGTCATAAAACATATATTGGCTTTGTTAGTCTGTTAATCATGTGATGTCTCTGAGTCACTTGAACTATCCTCAGAGGAACTCTAGGTTTCTTTCATTGAATTTTTTTACATCTTGTCCTTACCCTCATATTTCTTCTTATACACGAGCTTGGACAGTCATCCATTATATTTTCTTTGCGCTTACATTCATAGCATACAATTTCATCAGTTTTGTCACTTCTTTTCCAGTCCTTTTTCCAGTTTCCTTTTTGATCATACCTTCCCTTGATGTTAGGCTTTCTGAAAAAGTTCATCTTTTTGTTAAATTTCTTGAATCTTCTAGCCTGTTGAGCCATCTCCCCACCATTTTCAGGTGATGAATTTTCAGTGGTGGAGCTTTCTACAGATGCTTCCAGTTTCCCTTTGCCTTTGTGCTTCGATAAGGTTGTCTTGAATTCTACAGATTTCCTCTTTGGTCCATCCTCCCCTTCATTGTTGACCTTCAGCTCTTCCTCATACAACATCAGTTTACCAATGAGATCTTTCATAGGTTTCTTGATGATGTCACATGATTCTCTAATAAAGACAGAGGTTCCCCTCTATCTCTTAGGTCGACATCTAAGGATTCTCATGATCTGTTCTTTGGTACTGACTTCTCTTCCAAGAGAAATAATTTTGTTGAAAATCACATTGAACCTAAGATACATGTCATAAATAGGCTCATCAGGTTTCATTTGAAAATTATCATATTTTATAGTATATATATTAAGTCTCATTTCCTTTACACAAGATGTTCCTTCATGTGAGATAGACAATGTAACTCATATTTCATGGGAAGTTTTATAAGCATAAATCCTATTAAATTTTTAATCTCCTAAAGAACATTACAACACATTCATGGCTTTGAAATTTTTATTGTAAGCATGTTTTTAGGTTCATCCCATTGAATTCTATCTGTCACAATAAGTTTGTATTCATCTATAATGGATGAATATATTTCAAATCTCATACTCTCTAGATGCATTTTCATTTTAATTTTACATTGAGCAAAGTTTGTTCCATTAAATAATGGGGGTCTGTTGGTTATAGCACCTTCCAATCTATTTTCCATACAAATGTTTTAGTTTAAAAGAACTAGAAATTTAGAATTAACAAAAATTTACAAATCATTAAAGTAAAGATACAATCACAGTTGAGTAAGATGACACTGAGTCCTAATAAAGCTCATTTGATACCAAATGTTTGTTGGAGTAGTTTACTCAAGAGGGGAGGGGTGATTTGTGTCACAATAAAAATTAGTGTTAAAGGAATGTTTTTTTTTCAAAATAAATAGTTGCCCCCAAAAAAGATACATCCCAGTTAATGAAGGTTATACTGTTATAAGAGTTTGACTTCTTTAATAGATTCTTAGAAGATTGATTAATTCTCAGTAATCGTAATTTGTGTAATTAATATTACTCATGAAGTTGTACTACTAAAGAAAACTAGTTATAACTTCTTTCCAAGAATAAATATCAATTTAAAATTAGTGATTTCTAGATTATGCAATAACGTAGTAAAACATAGAAGACTAAATTTAAATAGCTTAGTGGATATGAAACATGTGGATTAGTCTCATGCCGAGACCCAATCCACTCCACTTGGTGAACACCTGCCACCTAGCAGTTTATATAAATAAACATTGATCCACACCCTGGATCGGGGTTGACAACAGTACATAGACTATCTATGTCACACAGGGGCCTCTTCCACAGTTTTTATTGGTAAACAAAAATAATAACCAGGCCACACAGGGACCTCTTCCACAGTTTTCATGGGTAAACAAAAGTTTAGAGAGTTTGGTGAAAGGATTTAGAAATCCTCCAGTTTATCATAGGAGTCAGTGTGTGTATGGAATATACAGAGTCCACACACTGCTCAAAAAGTAAGTAAAAGAATCACTGAGAGAGAGTAGATATGAGTTTAGAATGATCTATTGATTTGAAGTGTAGATCTGGAATCCGTTGATTAAACATAAATGCTTTTGAATCCTTCTCTTGTTTTTGTCTTGAAAAACAGAGTGTTGCGATTTCGCTTGTGTTCATCATGTGTTTTGATAATGTGATGATGTTCTCTAGATTCTAGTGTACATTTTATGTTCTTCAGCAGAGTCAGAGTGCATGCATGTGATAGTGCTTCCATTTGTAAATCATTCAATATTTTCTTCACAGTCGTTCTCATAGGCTTGTGTTTCATTTAGTATCGCGCTATATTGCTCTTGGGCACTCTTCATTTTTTATCGATGAATACATGAGTTTTAGCCGACAGGTTCCATGTGTTATGAACCTCATACCTCATACTATGTCTACAAAGAAACATTCATTATGTCAGTGTATTAAAAGCATCAAATATGATAGTTAGAAATTATATTAAAATACGACAGAATATTTTAAGAAAAGGTGTAACAGTATGTTATGAAAATGGTCTCCTTCACACGGTGTCAGAGTGTCACGATGTCGGAGTGTCACGGTGTCGGAGTGTCACAATTTCTACTTCACGGTGTCTTTCTCACTCTGTCTTGCTTCACGGTGTCTTATTTAAAGTGTCTTTCTTACGGTGTCTGGCTTATGGTGTCTTGTTTATGTTGTTTGGCTTACAGTGTCTGGCTTACGGTGTCTTGCTTACGATGTCTTGATTACGGTGTCTAGCATACAGTGTATGGCTTACTTAGGAAAACAACTGTATTCAGACATAAATAGTGAAATGCATGAAATGGATTGATCTTAACGTTTATAAAGAATGAGATAACTTGAAACATAAATACACATGATTGGATATAATTTATGTGTTAATTAGGTTGAATGATATTTGTGAACATTAATGAGATTTGTGATAGTAATGAGATTTGTGATCATTAAAACATTATTAACACACAAGGAGGTCAACAACACACATAATCTCTTTCCAAACCTCAATAGACTCTCATTATAAATGTTAAAATCAAACAAATTACACTTATGAACCAACTCTACCTTTTTCTTTAACTCACTGTCTTCTTTCTGCGCTTGCTTAATTCTATTTGATAGAGATGATCTCACTGACACCTGATACAAAACAGAAGAATTTTATGCACCGAAAACTTCTATGACAAATTGTATCAAATCAAAATCTGAAGTTTCTTTTTCCAAATGTAACATGGTTAATGTAACATTACTTTTTCGAATCAACGTAACAGCCGCTTTATTATCTTTTCCTGGATGGTAATGGATCGTGCAATCATAATCCTTGATTAATTCCAGCCATCTCCTCTATCTCATGTTCAATTATTTTTGAGTGAATATATACTTTATTCTTTTTTGGCGAGTATATAATTCACATTTTAATCCATAAAAGTTATGCCTCCAAATTATTAAAGCAATGAATACAGATGCTAATTCCAAATCATGTGTAGGGTAATTTAACTCATCTGGTTTTGACTAACGTGAAGAAAACGCAATTACCAAATCATTCTGCATTAGGACACCACCATGTCCTTTCAAAGAATCATCATTGTAGATAAATAATTATCCATTTTTTGATGGCAGTGCCAAAAATAGAGCATTCACCAATCTTTTTTTTAAATTCCTAAAAAAAATCATCACATTATTTTTCCCAAATGAACTTAACCCCTTTTCGAGTTAACGTAGTCATTGGACTAGATAAAAGTGAAATAGTTTAAAAAATCCTCCTGTAATAACCTTCCAAAACAAGAAAACTATGAATCTTAGTTATATTTGTGGGTCTTGGCCATCCTTCAACAACTTTTCTTTTTTCAGGATCAACCGTTAGGCCATTTTTTGAATCAATGTGACCAAGGAATGAAATTTTTTTCAACAAAAACTCACACATGACGAATTTTCCATAAAGTTTATTTTATTTTATTTTTTTCAAGACAACCCTTAAATGAATTTCATGTTATTATTTATTTTTCAAATAAACCAAAATATCATCAATGAACACAATAACAAACTTATCCAAGAACTCACAGAAAATTATATTAATAAGATCCATGAATACAATAGGTGGATTGGATAAACCAAAAGGCATAACTACAAATTCATAATCACCATACCTAGTATGAAATGTAGTCTTTGGAATGTCTGCATCCTTTACTTTCAACTGATGGTACCCCGACCTCAAACAAATCTTCAATAAATAATGAGCTCCATGGAGCTGATCAAAAAAATCATCGATATGAGGCAAAGGATACTTCTGTTTAATATTAATTTTATTCCATGCTCTATAATCAATGCGAAGTCTCATTGAACCGTCTTTTTTTTTAACAAAAAAGACAAGATCACCCCATGGTTATGTGCTAGGTTGAATGAAAACTTTATATAATAACTCATGAAATTTATTCATTAACTCTAAAAGTTCTATTTGAGATATTCGATAAGGGGTTTTTGAAATAGGATTAGAATCAGGAACAAATTCAACAATAAATTGAACATCCCGATCAGGTATAATAACTGGAAACTCATCAGGAAAAACATCAAGGTACTCATTTACCACTAGCACATCATTAATATGATATGTTCCTTTGTTTTCAAACATATGTGAAAGGTAACATTCATTTCCATCTTTTACTAGTTTTTCAGCTTCCTGTTATGTTATCAAAATCAAGGGTTAATTTTTGTATACAAACAAAAAAATATTCTGAAAATAATCCTTTTTAGCTTTGTAGTCAATCATAACATGATAAATAGAAATCCAATCCATACACAAAATAACACCAAACTCTAGTAGAGGTAGAAGAATAAGGTTTACATGTAGATTTTTTCTACACACAAGGACATGAATGTTTTTATGTTTTCTTTTTGTCCCAACATTTCATCCAGCTGTTTTTACCATAAGTTCAATTTTCATATATTGAGATGGAATTCACAATTTTATAGAAAAATTCCCAGAAATTAAAGAGTGTGTAGACCCTATATCAAAAAACACATTGTCATAATCTGAATAAACAAATAGTGCACTTTATACTACTTCATTTGATGGCCCAACATCTGCTTATGTAGTTGAAAAGGATTTCACCACCCCTTTCTGCCTTTAGTCTGGCCGGTTTCCCTCAGTTGAGTTCTTTGTTGGACACTAATTTTCATAATTACCCATTTCATTTCACTTAAAACATTTTACTGACTGTAAATATGAATTTGTATTACCATTACTCTAATCTTTTTTAGTGCAATTACAAGACTCATGTCCCATTATACCACACCAGTAGCAGTTATAGGAATTCAAAATTCATTCCCCATCATTATTTTTACCACAATTTTCACAAACCGTAAACTTAAGTTTCTTACCATCAAACTTTTTTATAGAGTTCTTCCCTTTTTTCTACCACCTCGACCTCTTATTATGTTGTTTTTCAAATAAAACATGATCATCGATAAACTCCAATTCCACCTTCTCCACAAAACAAAAAAAAAATCATAAATTTTGACCTCACGAGAAGTTAAATCCCTTCGATACTTTGGATTTAATCCTGATTAAAGACAGTTGATTTTACTATAATGATCTCATATAAAATTTGGATCATACCATGCTAGTCGAGTGAATTTTTCTTCATAAACAGCCACTGAGTCATCCTCCAACCTCAATTCCAAGAATTGTTTTTCCATTCTATGATGAACTACGTTATGAAAATATTTCTCAAGAAACATACCTTTGACTTAATCCCAATTGAGAGAATCAATATCCTCACTATACCTAATATGTTTCACAATTGACCACCACAGATTAGCTTCACCATCAAAACGGTAAACAGATAGACAATCCTTTTGATGTTTTGAACAACCCTTGTCATCGAAAATCTTCTCTAGTGATTTAATCCACCCTTCTGCTAGCACATGGTCAGATGGTCCCCCGAATGATGGGGGAAGTTGTCACATGAAATGCTTCACTACTAACATGTTCCTCTGTGGTTGATCTGGCTGATCTCATGCGTGGATACCACCGCCATTTATAGCCTGATTCAACTGTTCCATCACTGCAACTAACTGTTCAGTTCCGATTCTAACCATCTAAGGTTGCTGATTTGGAAGGTTGTCTTCCTCCTGATTTCGTCCCAACATTTTTTCCCTATTTCATCTAGGGAAACCCATTTTTAACACAGAAATATCTTAAGGGATGCAACATGGTAATCTGTAAATGATATATGATTTAAATATTAACATAAATTACTTTATGGATTTTAATTTAACAATTACCCTAAATCCAAAAGTTATCTAATCCGGCCTCTGATAGAAATTATAAGCACCCAGCCATAAACATTACATAATATTGAATTAACTGAATAATTCACATTGAGGTTCTTTTCATGTTTATATTTTTAGAGAATTAGGATATAACTATTATATCTCAAAAGATTTCAAAGTAGACACTTCTACCCGGTTTCAACTTTGTTCATAAAATAAACACAATTGAAAAAAAGTAATGTCTAGTTCTATGTTTTAGACATCATGACTTTTCCTTGATCCCATCCTTGACCCTATTCATCTTTACGTCCTAGGAAAACGTTTCAAAACCTGGGATGAGCATAAAAAACTCAGTAAGGGTTCTAAAACAAAGAAAGAAACATTTGATCATAAATACATACAAAACATGAAGTCTTTTACTTACCTCATGAAATCATAATATTTTATGAATAACAAATAAAAATCATAAATTATAAAGGTAACTTGTGGCATCCATAATATACATACATTGTAACTATCACAACTACATAGAGAGTAACCTTGGAATACCCATAAAAGAATATTACCTAAATCTCTTAGAAGAAACATTCACATTTACCTCAATCATGTTACCCAATGAATTGGAGAGCTATATTGGCCTCACCCGCCCTAGGATTTCACGGAACCACCCGTATACGTAAACAGTGTCCAATATCCATAACATAGTCATAACTCAAAATACAAGCATAAAGGAAAGATTACATTTCCTCATTTCAACAAAAATATATAATTTAAATATATTGACATAAAAAATACATTATCAAACCCATTTTCAATACCAAAATATGTAAAAATATTATATGCTATTTATTTTTCTTTTGAAAACATTTCAGTTTTTTAAGGAAGCTATAGATCGAATAATACTCGCAGCGGAGGAAAAGGTCGTTGTCACCGCTTACATAAAAAAACATTCCTTTTTTCATTTTGTAAAACACATCACGGAGAAAATATTCCTTTTGAATAAAAGTAAAATTCAATGTGGTTTTTACACCGTATAAAATAACGTTTTATTTAATACAAAATATGCCTCAACGAAAGGAGATTGAGACGAAGTCCCTTACCTCATGTCCGACTTGACTCGATCGTTCTCTAATCTCCTGAATAATAAACTAAAGTTAATTTCTACTTTTTTAAGAACATTTTTCATGTTTATTATTCATTTTATATCACTTATTACCATGTTATAACTATAATGTAATCATTTAATTTAATAAAAATTGTTTTGTCGATATTTGATACTTGAGTCAAAAATCAACACCTTATATTTACAAGTTGTCTATGTGGTCAATAGTCCATTATATCTAGAATGAAATTAATTATTTTGATATCATATATATCATATATATACATTATATATATATTTATAACAATACATATCATTTGGAGGTATGAAATGAAATGCACCGTTAATGGAGACGGTAGGCCGTATGTCTGCATGAACGCTACTTTCATTTCAATTTCTTTTTTTAATGTAATTAAAACATAATGATAAATAGGTATATTATAATTACAATATTATATCATATATAATATTATTAATTTCATCCTTTATACATCCCACATAAGGCATTAACAGGTCATATCACTTTGAGGGGCGACATTCTGCACTTCCTCAAATGAAATCATCGGTTTACCCATAGTGGAAATCCATAAAAGAATGATGTCAATGGAAAATATAGAAGAATAAAGAAAAAATAAACATAATATATATCATATATAAATATTTTTCCCTAATAATTTCCTCCATGAGAGGTAGTATGAGGTAAATGAACAATCATCATTTCATGAGGTGTTAGTTTTCCATCCACATAAACATTATGTTCTTCACCCATTAGATGTAGGTGTGTGTAAATGTAGTTTGAATAATTCTCATAAAAACATCCTAGTATATTGAGGATATTGGTGTTGTTAGAAAATAAAATAATAAAAAAATTTAGGCGTTAGAGAAGTAAAATAATAAAAAAGATATTATGAGAAACCATTACCTTTAATTTGGGTAACTTCCATTGATTTGAAACAAAAGGACTTCTTGAAGTGCCTTCTGCCTTAGGTAAGGCTTCTAGGTGTAAGAGGGATGTTTATGGAGATTTATTGGGATGTTTTTGGACAATACAAAAGCTTGAATGTTGTGAGTAATTGGTTATAAGTGGTCTCCTTTAATAAGGGGGAGGAGGGGCTCTTTAGGAAAGTGTGAAAATATTATTTTATTCTATAATGATATTTGGTTTCTAAATGTCCAAAAATCATTAGAGTCGAAGATAAGATGACTCATGGTCAAAATAAAACCAGAAAAGAATAATTGGACCGGTTTTGGATATTGTTTTAATATTTAATATCTTATTTATTAAAGCATTTATTAATGAGTTAAATACTTCATCATTATTGTGTCATAAATAATTAAATTTATTTGATGTATAAAAATTATAAAAAATATACAATGATGTATTAAATATTTTTATATTTCCAAATAATATTTATAGTCTAAAATATAACTTATATAACACCTTGTAAAAATTAATTTACTAAAAGAGTTTTTTTATGTCATTTTGGTCTTTACTTTAAATTAATCAATCTAAAATCTCATTATCATTCGTAAGTGGCTACATGGGGTCCCAAAATCGACACAAGGATATCCATGGTCGGCCATGACTCATCCAATAAGGTTAAGAAAAGTGGTAAGGTAATTTTGAATTATTATAATATTCATTTTACCTTGAATTACCCAATTTAACATTAACCACGGTAAATAAAAGTCATAAGATATTATTCAAAAAAAATTATTTTCAATTTATTGAAACATATTTTACATAATAATTTCAACCATGTCTGTTGTAATTTCAAAATTCAATTCACAGAAGTGGTAAAATTTAATTTAAATGAAAAAGATAGTTTTTTACTTTTTCTAAGTGGTTTCACTATTCATCAAAAATTGAAGTTTTTCAGAAAAACAACTAATATTCAGCCTAAGATATATTTGATATTCCGAATTCAAAAATAATGTCTATTTTTCCAAATTTAAAAACTATAAGTGTATTTAATAAATTTTAATATTATTTCTCGTTGTTAAAACAAATAGCCTATTTTTCATAAACAATAACTATCAAAAGATTGACATTTGTTTATGTCCAAATTCAAAGTGAAATTAATTCCAATGACCAAAATTGGATTAAATGGTAAAAATATATTATAATAACACATTAAAACCCATTAAAAAGATAATATAACAATATAAATAAATTTGATTAAAACACATTTTTGAATTAAAATACAAAAAAAATCAATATTCATTAAAAAAAGAACATTATCAGAAAAATTACAAAAATTAAAACAAAGTAAAAATTGATGTCCCCATTCTAAAGAAGGATTGTTTTAGGTCAAATGAAATTTAATAAAGTGTCCAAAACTAAATTTAACATGGTTTATCCATTAATATGCAGTAAATCGACCATTTACTGTAAATCATGATTAAAATTAGATTCATTCACAATTTGTTCTTATAAAATTTATTGGATAAATTTAAATACATTTAACAAAAATGTATAATCATATTATAGTTATTTTTGTTCATTCCTTCCAATACAACGTTTAGGAGTAAACTACCATTTAAAATAATAATAATATATTATTAGTGTGTAATGTAAGATTTCAAACAAACCTGTTGTTGTGTATCGGGTACGCTATCAAACCAAGAAAACCCTTTAAAGTAAAAATAATATTGAGTTCACAAATATTAATAAATATGAAATATGTCTTATTCATTATTTACATTAGATGTTACATAAAACATATTGGGAAAGGTCTTTATGGTAAAGGTAACATGATATTTGAGATCACAACATCCCAGTTTGTAAGCATTTCTTTTATCAAGAATTTAGTTATTACTATCAAGGACATTTTAACAATGATAAAATGTATTGATACATTTTAATTATATGTTCATTCACTACATCGAATGTATGACCACATTATTTACCTCTATATAATGATTATGATAATTGATTTATTATTATTTTTAGTGTATATAAACTTAATTGAGAATTTTATATCACTCATTTCCTATATATTATTTTCCCCAGTTTAAATGATGTTTATGATGATGGATATGTAGGATAATGCTAAAGGGGATAATGATGTTCTCAATGAAAAATATATATATTTGAAATTTAATTAGAATTTCAAATATGTATATATTTTACTAATAATAATGAACTATTAGGTTCCTTAGAATATGATTCCATATATCTATGCCATTCTAAAAAGTAATGGCACCGGCTTGTGGAAGGTGTGGTTGGGGAAGTTACATTTACAACTATAAAACAATGGTATCACATAAAAACAAGGTCTTTTAATCCTAAAATCATTACCACCCCCCAAAAAAGAATATTAAAGGATATGATATATAAGGTTATTTTTTATGATTACTCCATTAGAGAAGAATCCATTTAAAATTAAAATAGAATAAAAAAAATGTTTTTTAGAAAAGAATATTTTTTGTAATATTATCTAATAAATACATGATTTTAATCCATCCTTACAAAAAAAATTACTTTGGTAGATTAACATAAACCTTATTAAGACATAAATTCAGTGAAAATTAAAATATAGATACCTAGATTATAAATAATTCCTAAATTAAAAACGAAATGTAGAAGGTAATAATATACTATCATTGTAATGAAAATAGTGTTATATATTTTCTAAAAACCATTATTTAAAACCGACATCGATAAAAGATTATTTTTTTAAAAAAATGTTAATAATATTATAATTTTTGAGGAAAATATTTATATTTTAACTAGGGAAACGATAATATTGGTGGGATGTAAAAAAACACACTAATGTAAAATATATTATATAGAATGGGAGTTATTCATAATAATATTCATTTCCATATGACAATATATTCATCCATGTAGATTAGATTATAGTCAAACATTATTTATATAGAAATGTGCGTGTCAAACTAACATAAAATTATCATAGGTAACATAATAACATCATTTAATGGTTTTAGACAATGTGTAATGAATATAACCCCAAAAAGGGATTGATTCATGAAAACACCTTTACTTTCATCCTGTATAGAAAAGTTAACTATAAGACATTATGGAAACAATATTAATATATTAATATACTATTTAATAACATTATTAATTTTTAATCCTCTTTTATACAATTTATATGTTATCTTTTATTATGAATATATTACTTAGTTATAATCTATTTTACCTATGGTTGTAAGAACTTTTGATTATTTATTCTGAAAAAAAACATCACTAATAAAAGATCAATTTTCATTAACAAGATCAATTTTCATGATGAGCACATAATTAAATGAATAATAATATATTATTTTCAATGATAATAGAATGAAAATTTTTATTATTTTAATGATGTGAAAATGAATTTTTAAAATTGAAAAATGTTTGATCTAGTTTGTGATCTGGTTAATGATTGAAAATATGATATAATTATAAATATTATAAATATCCTGAAAAATATAAATATTTATTAAATCATTTTAAATATATAATTTTAACATGAAATTATAATTATATGAAGTCCAAAAATGATTTATTATATATCTATTTTAACATTGTAAACATAGGTGGTTAAATCAACATTAACAATAATGTGTAAGGATAATTTATTGTCTAAGGGGATGCTTCTAAATTGAAAGAATTTGACATGTTAAATTTTTTAAAATTATTAATGACATAAAATATCCTTATTAAATTAATTATATGAACCATGAGTTATTTGTGATTATTTCATTGGAAATAATCATTCTTGGAGGTTGTCGTATCCTCTTAGACAAAACTAACGATATGATTTCTCAATTTAAAAAATAAATAATGTTATATGAAAAAAATAAAAAAAAATTATATGATATATACAATATATTTATTCATAAATTACATTATTTAAATTATCCATGGGCTATGGGGAAGACTAAATTTAAAATTTTAAATCATTTAGGTGGTAGTCTGTGTGTTTATAAGGTCAATGTTTTTGTTTCCCATAGTGGTCAAAATTTAATGAATAAATTTTAAAATTTATATTTTTTTCATTTTTTGAATACTAGTTTAATTATATTAATATTTTTGATAAAATTTTGAAGTAAAATATTAAAATAAATATTATGAAGACCGTAAAAATAACATTGAAACCGTGAGTTTTCCATTGGAATCATCCTTAGAAAAAGATTATATAAGATAATTTATTATGAACATGGTACTATATGCATGAGATACTGTTAATGGATTATAAATTTTTCATATTATCTTGAATAATTTAGATGTAAATGTTGTACTATGAATGTGTAGAAGGGATCCACTATTATACGTGAGGGAAGGGTCATTTTGGAATCACTATGTATATCACATATATACCCCTAACTATTCAAGTTGGATATCTATAGAATAATAATATAATATAATTTGGAACATTTAAATTTCAAAAAATTTCCCATTATCTGACTTTGAAATATATTAATGTTATATAATGATTTTTGACTTATGTTATTTAATAAAAAACTTTTTTATCATGTAGACATTAATATTAATCCATGGTAATTTATTTATATGACCACATAAGAATTTGGTTATATTAATACTAAAATAATTATACTAAAAATATTATAGAAATTTTATTTGTTTGATAAATTTTAATATTTAAATAAATTAAAAAACCAAATAAAATTTTCTTCTATAAAAACTGTGTTTTTAATATTAAAATATATACATGGGGTAAAATAATCATTGGTATTAGTTTTTAATACATTAATTTAAATAATATAAATCATATAATTATGAGGTGGAATTTTATTTTAGAAAATTTTAATTTAATCTGAGAAAAATATAATTAAAATTGATTTATATATTTTTTTCATTTATTGAAAACATCTATATATATAGGATTTGTTAGAGGATGTTTTATAACATGAAAATATTTTAAAATAGAATTTTTTTAGAAAAATAATTATTATGATAATAATTTATTTATAAATTGTATTGTAATCTTATCTAATGACAACTCATATAAAATATAGTTTTCAAAACATCATTCTTTTTTACTATTAAGTAAAAAATTAGTCTACATGATAAAATACCAATAAATAATCTTCATCTTAATTTCAAATTTTTATAAATTTTTTTTTTAAATTTTATACTATTTTATTTAATGAGGGATATGTATTAGTTAACATAATAATTCATTGTACATATATCATTATTTATACAGGATATTTCTAGGACTATTTTATAACAACGATTTTTAAATTTTTTTATTATCATGGTTTTTATTAATTTTTTGTTAATAGTGGAGAGGATATAAAGAATAGAATTTATTAATGTAAATATAATAATATTCAAAAATCCTTGGTCATCACACACAATGATCCGACTTAACCCCTAGCTAATATTGATCTTACCACTTACCTAACGCTAGTTTCCATATAAAATTCCATATTTTATAAATTTCAAATGATCTTACTCCAATGTTTGAAATATAAACTCATCACCCAAATGAATTTAACTAGATTTCCCCTCCAATATCCCACTCTAATGCCCTCTTATAGTGTTCTTAAAGATTTATGGAGACCTCCTATGTATCATGAAGTTATTTACGAATGTAAGGGTTCTCCTCCATCTACATTAAATTTATGAACATAGTTTTTGATAATTTAAATGTTATTTACATATGATTGTACCTCCATTTGTAAAAAAATCTCTTAAATAATAATATGATGCAATATTGACTATAGTATATCCTTATATCTTATCTGAAACATATAAAAATATAATTTGAGTATCATTAATGTATCCAAAATCACTCCAAGTTTATCTATATCATTTTTTCAATTCAAGTACATCATATATTATATTAATTTTATTTATCATGTTTCAAATCTTTCATATTTTCATTATCAATAATTTTTTAGAAAAATTAATTCATATTAATGAGATTTTATCTTTCACAATAAAAAATCTCATTCTATATTACATTTTGTTCACCCTTTATGCTTATTGATCACACCTCGAATTTCTTTGTCATATTTTTATATTGTAATAGTTTTTAATTAATTTAGATTATAATACCATATGTATAATGAATCCATTATTGTTTATATTATTCCTTATTGGTAGGATACCACCTTCCACTATCATTAAATCCATTTCATTTTCATTTTTTATACCATTTATGAAACAAAAATCATTCTATGATTTCTCATTTCATATCACCATGTATTGAATACCGTTATCTAATATCATTCGAGACTATACATATAATTGATATGTAATTTTATTAATTTGGGTACTCCATTATTAAAACCGAGATAACCTTAAAATTTTATAGAAGGATGATTTTCTATAATCATTGATTATTATATAACACATAGTAATGATTATAATATGGTTTACAACTGGTGTAAATTCGATTCACTGGGTTTTGTATTATTTTAATTGTTGAAATCTATTATGATACCATGATATAATTCATTGGAAATGTTTTATGATACAAATTACAAGTCATTGTAAATCTTATTTTTTAACACTATAGTGATAAAAATTCTTGATATGATTATGAATGTCAATGGTGTTTGATGTAGAAACACTACTATGCAATACCTCACATTGTTACATTCTCTATAAAATATTTTTCCACAAGTATTAATTTGATTACATGATCCGATGAAATCAATTTTCATATATAAAAATCATATTTCAAAGATAATTGGAATATAACGAAACATTCAATTATGTAAGAATTATTTATGAAGTGTTCATGTTCCATGATTGTATTCGGAGACACTTATTATCATTTATGATCTTGTATATTTATCGATTATATTTGAAATTAAATTTTATATGATCTCACTGCATTCTTATATTTATATCTACCAATTATATCATGAAATTTAATAGGTATATTGTATCTATTAGTGTATCATGTGTGGCGTATTATTAAGATATGCTAAAATATTCGAATTGATTAAATAGTTTCACAAATTCTGAAAAAATAATTTTTATTTGAAAAAGTAAAGGTTTTGGTTAATTAATGTAATTCCTAATTATTTAAAACACTAAAACTAAAATTAATTTAAATGGTACATAATTATAATCATCCAAAATTCCATGTAATTATATGGAGATCATTTTTTGGGACAATATTTTTTTTATCAAAGTAGTTACTAGATAACATTAGACCTAAGGATATCATTTGAGGATAAATTAAGGTTTTATATGTTAAATTTGATCATATTTATATTATATATATAACGTTAAATAAATTTGGAGTTAATATATAATATTATAGGGGTTATGATATGCTAGTTTTGTGAAAACCCCAGGAATAAGTAAAAGTGATAAGTTTCAATATTGGATAAGAGATAAATGTTTTGGAAATGTTGATATTATTGGCTCCCCAATAAATTATATCTTTCTATCGATACTAAAAAAAATTATGAATCTTGAAAAGGGATTATCCTATGGGAAATAATCAAAAAAAATATTTGGTTATGAACTACCTCAATATTCAGTATGGATAATGGTGCATAGTAGGGGTGTCCAGACCCGACCCAACCCGACCAACCCAACTCGACCCGATCGGGTTTGGTCAGGTTAAAAAATTTATACCACGGGTTGGATCAGGTTGGGTTATATCATGGTGGGGTTGGGTCGGGTAATAGGTTGGGAAAAAATTGACCTAACCCGACCCAGCAAACCTGACTACTATGAGTCTCCTCTTCAGACTTCGCCCTCTCCCATGCCTCTCGACCGAATTTCCCCTCACCCTCGCCCCACACCGTTGTCTTTATCCTTTCCTGCACCATCCATTGAGTCCATTCCATTTCCCACCGTTACATGAAAAATCTATTAATCGCATAGATGATTGAATCTTCCATGATTTTTCTAATATAAACAAAAAATAAATTCAATGGAATCGATACATGTGAAATCAGCGGAAAAACAATGCCCGATCAACAATCAAAAACATGGTGATAACTGGATTTCATTTGATTTTGCTACAAAAACTAAAGAAATAGAAAAAAACCAAATGAATATAGAACAATTTTAATGATTATAAGATCTAAAAGTGGAGGATTGACTAAGAAAAAGATCCTAGAACATCTCCCTCGCCCTCACCAGTCAAGTGTATCCACCGCGCCGCACCTGCATGTACCCCCTGCCTCTTCCACCACCTCCATATCCATCGCGACTGTGTGCGGTGCCAAATCTATTGGTGTCAGGAACTACCCCATTCTCATCACCCTCTTGGCCTCACCTTGAACCTCCTCAAACCTTGATAACTACTTGTAGGCAAGCTAATCACATCACACCATCAAGTCGCAGACTAGCGTTTTTTTGGTCGATTTATTACAGGGTCAAGGATGCGGGTGATCCCTAGTGTGGTGAATAAGATGAAGTAGAGAACTATGTTACCCGATCAACCCATGGGGAGATAGGAAAAAAAGAACTGAATAATTGTTTTTTTCATAACCCGGTCAACATACAGGTTGCTATTATAAAAAAATACCAAACAATTTTTTTTCCTTTGCATGATCAACCCAACCCAACCCAACTCTATTTGAGATGGGTTGGGTCGGGTCGGGTCTGAATCCAAAAAACATCTCTGACCCGACCCAAACTGATCTGACTTATTTTTCTTAGGTCGGGTCCAATATAGCCTTCAACTCGACCCAACCTGACCCATGGACACCCCTAAATAGTGGGACCATGAATTATCAACTCATGGGACTCTAATATTGGATACTATTTTATTAAAAAATTATCTTTAATTTCCATTCTGAAGGATTTATCATGACATGGTATTAGATTATTTAATATATGAAAATAAAATAAAAATAACATTAGTTTTATACGAGTTTGTTTTAGGATGAACTGAATGGAAAGATACAATTACCAAGAGATGCACATTTTATTAATTATCATATAATATTTATATTCTTATGTTCTTGAGCCATGATAAATATTTTTTGTTTTTATATTGATTTATGACTGATGAACCTTTTCAATGATTAGTGATACTGATAATTTTTAGATTTTATAAATGATAACCTTAATTGGATATAAGATAATGTGAAAATTACTATATTTTTCCAAAATAGATATCATGAATTATAAAAAAATGTGAAAATAGTTTATTTCAAAATAAATCCAATAAAGAAACATATCTTGTTTCGTGTATATTTAGGTGAAAAACTAATGATTGAATGAAAATTCAACTCCCACGTGTCATCAAGATGTGAAGAGGATCCCATGAATAATTGTAAATGGAATTAAAATATGATTCATTTATGTAAAAGGATGGAAATGTGAAACATGTTATAGAAAAAAATAATGCAATAAAATAACATAAATGAAGGGGATAGATGTGGTTACTATTCATACATAAGATTTCAATGTATACATGATTTTAAAAATGTTTCATGAGTTATTAAAATAATTTAGACCCCATTAATTAATTTTATTAGAGAGTGATAATTAAAATTTTGGTGATTAAATTTATTTAGGGTGAGGAAAATTTAATGACATAGGATAGTAGGATTATTTTTTCCCATATTTGTTTTGATTACAATTAAATAAATTTTTTCTCATTATACAATTGGTTAAAAAGAAATGAAATTGAATAAAGAATATTTGTTATGAAATAAGAATATAAAAAATAACACATCATGAATTCATGGTAAAACATTAAAAAAATAACATTAATATATTTATTAATACAAATGATTATTAATCAATATGGTTTATTACTACCTTAATTTTTCATAAATAAATTTTTTTCAATAAATATAATGGAATATATATTAAATAATATGATATATCATGTATTATATCTAACCATGAGGATAACCTACAGCCTAATAAAACCATTAATAAAGAAGAATATATTTAACTGAGAAAGAATATTATCCAATCTAAATTTAAAAAATTTGAAATGAGACGATTGACTAAACATGATTGACTGAAATAAATAATTTTAGAAAGGCTATATATAGAAATAAAAAACAACATATTATAAGTATTTTATTGGGATTATTGTTGTTGTAAATATAGATTTTTGGATATGTCTGTATCTATTAGGTATACTGAATATTTTATCATTAGTAATAAATATTAAATAATATAATTCACATATAATAGAAATTGAATTATAATAATAAAATAATATATATATATATAATTTATTAGTAATAATATAATAATTATTATTATATAATACTCTTTATTTATAAAATTCTATGCAATCAAAAAAATATAATTGGATTAGTGAAATTAATATATATATATATATAATGAAATTATATGTAATTATTTTTAAAAATATTAATGTAATATTTTTTAATGAACAATTTACATTTAATTTTTTTTCTAATTTTATCATAATAAAATAAATAAATATATTTTCAAATATTATATTAATATCGTTTAAATTATAAATTAATATGAAATATTATTAAAAGTAACAAAATGTTAAAAATTGATATTTTCCAAAAAAAATAGATTACATTTATAAATTTTTATTGTAACATAAAAAATACATTTATAAATATAATATTTCAAATTTGATAAATTAAATTTGGATTTTATATGAATGTAAAATTATATTTTTTTATAAAATTTTGCAATTATTTTAAACTTGAGTGTTTTTTTATATAGTGAAAATATAATATTTTACTAATACTATTATATATATATAAGATAAATGTAAAATATTATAAAAATATTTAATTGTAAAAAATTTATTTATCGTTTTAAAATATTCAATCTAAAAACTATAATCTGTATATTATTTTTTTATTAACATATGTAATTTATATACAATTAATGAAACCCGTTTTTTATCATTTCAATTAATAATATGATATTCAAAAAAATTATCTATCTTTAAAATTCATATAAATTTCCGTCTTATTAAAATTTAATAATTTATTTCATGAAAATTAATTAAATGGATAATTATTCCTATGAAGAAATTTTATTTTTTAAATAAAGAATTTCCAAAAACAAGTATTTATGAGTCACATGAAATTCCAAAAAAATAAAAATATTCATCAATTTTAGAAACAATTTTACACATAATTTATTTTCAATATCTTAAAATTATTTTATATTTTCTATAAAAATTGCATATAATTTTTTCTAAAAATTTATTTTTGCAAGGTATATATTAGTTACCGTATAATAAAAATTAATTTTTCAAAGAATTATACATTTATAAATATTTTATTTTTATTAAATAGGACTATTTTAATTTTATACAGAAATATGAAGTGTAAAATTATATAAAAATAAATTAACAATCATATAAAGGATAATCAATGTTAAATAATATTACGATCAATTAGTAATTAAAATGACATAATTTAATAAAAACAGTTCTCTAAGCAATATATTTTTTGATCTAAAAATTATTATTCCCATACTTAGAGTTTAATGAAGAAATATGAAGAGAAAATTTTGTTTCATCATATAGATATTTGTTAATATTTGTAATATTATATATTTAGGGATAAATAAAAAAACATTGATTAATATCTAATAAATTTTTAGATGTGTTTAAATTCTTAATAATATATTTCTCAAATTTTACTAAATCATTTCGACCCTTTGAAATTATAGATTATGGTTTATGTGTTAAATATTAAAACAAACAAGTAAAATCAACATTTCAACAACAAATTAATATAAACCACTAAACCATCCTGACCCCATGTTATTTCATTCTTACCCACTACCAAATAAAAGATTCTATAGAAATACCCTATATTTCATCGATAATAAGAACTCACTACAACCCCTTATGTCATCCCTCTAATATACATTAGAATTGATAATGAATTTACATCTCCCCATCTATAAAACCATTCCAATGAGTTACTATGGTTTATGTAATTCTCCTAATCATTATAAATATACATGAAATGGTAATAATTCTACTCCTCCTCATTCTGATTTAGGTACATATTTTTTGATAATACCATTTGATATTAATATTAATATTATTTCATATTATTATAATAAAACTTTTTATATTAAAATGATTTAATATAAAAATGACAATACCATTTTTTCTCATTATAAACACTTCATAATCCCTTATGTGTTTCTATAAACATACCGGAATATATTCATGGTTTTACACCTCCTATATTCAATTTATCAAATTCCTTTGTAACAATCACTTCTATTTAAATTTTATTATAATTTCACATTTTCATAATCAATCTTTTATTGTTTAAATTATTTCCTATTATTTATATACTACATTTCTCAAACATTAAACTCATTTCATGTGGGATTTTTTATATGTCTCATGTTGACATATCAATTCCTTGATTTCCTATTAAATTTTATTTGTACATTGTATAATTTACATATGATTATTATACCACATGTTTATAGTTAATCCATTACTATAGAAAATGATCTTATATTGATTAGACACAACACATCCAAATCCTGAAAAACATTTTATAATCCCTTTACATATCATTCAATTGGTTTAAGATATTCCTTATTCTGTATATCATATCTTAGTGTTCCTAATACCCCTCTCTTACATAATTAAATTTTTTTTTATATTTATGTCAAAATAATTTATTGCATAATTCGATTTTTTAATCACACATTATGTACTCATGGATTTATATAGTATGTTCTTATGGTCAATGATTGATGTGTCTCACATAATGATATAAACTTTAAGCATTTCTTCTGATATCACTCTAATGCATTGGGTATGAATTAATCTATAGGTATGACATGACTAATGGTACCTTGGTGTTTTTTTGGTAATTTTATGTGATAACATTGATAAAACCTTGGTAAAATTAAGGCAAGACACAACTTTGATGATGTTTATTATAGATCAATGAATTTATCATGTGTAAATTATATTGAAATTTCATTATTATACCTTACGTTATTAAGTTCACAATCATATGTTCCACCCCATTTTTTCAGAGGATAACTTTATCCTATGATATTATGTTCCATATGCTGGAATGTGAATTTAATGGTTTGTGTATTATGAATGTATAATTTATAATTTATAATTTCATTATGATATGTGTATTATAATTGATTATAATCTCATACCAATATAATCACATATAATATTTGATAATTGTTGAATATTCTTACCCTTACTGAGTATTTGAAATCAACCATTTCTTATATTTCTATTTTTCACAGTTATGATGATGAGGAATACGTGCCATGTGTTTATAATAGTATATTGTTAGAAGGATTTGATGGATATTTTAAATGATTTTTATGGATTAATCTATATAATTCATAGTGAATGAATTATAATTTTTTTAAATGGCTTGGGTTTTTTGAGTTATTGTTTTTTTCTTATTCACAATACCACTAAACCTAAAAGGTTTTAATAATATATTTAATAATTTACAATCCACAAGTCTTGTAATTTTGAAATAGTTATATGACTGGAATGTTAGATAAAAAATAACAGAATCTAAATTGGGTAATATATAGTTATTAATAATTAATATAATAACAAAAAATTAAATATGTTATTATGAATATGTGAAACTCAAAATGTCTTGCACATAAAAATAATCACCTAATATAAAAACCAAGAGTCGAGATTTCTAGGGAAAACAATAATATTTCGTTGTTGGTAAAGAATGAAATAATTAATTTAGTATAAAACATCATATTATTATGAAATGAATTTATACATACAAATTTATCAAATTTCACAGGAAAACAACAAAATACATCATAAAAATTAAACAAGAAATTTTTTTTCCATTCATTCATAACATTGAATATTTTATATAGTCACATTCTATGATTCATAGAGTATGGAAAACTAAATAATATTGACCTAAATTCATATTTAAAAGTATCACACCATAGAAAAAATCATATCGTAATCATTTCCATTAATGTATAACATATGTAAAATATCTAAAAATATTACCATACTAAATTTAAAATGAGGTAAAACATTATCCATGAAAATAAATAAAAACATTTATAATAATTTATATTATCATATGAATTTTTTTGTTAATGAAAAACATCAATCATATGCCATCATGTCCTTGTACCAATATGTCATAGGAAAATAATGTGGGAATATGTAAATACAAAATATTGTATTTAAATTGAGTCATAAAAAAACATGAATGAGGTATCTTTAACATGGCCCATCAATCACTAATTATTTACTATTCATTCATCATTATAGTTAATAAGATATTTTATAACATTCCCTAAAGAATTTATTAAAAAATCAATGTTAAATAAAACAATAGTTATCAATAAAATGAAAATATGGAACAAAACTATTTCCCAATTCAATTGAAGAATTTTGATATCTAGTAAAGACAATGACATCATCATAAAAAATATTATGTATTTTAAATGTAATGTAACATACAATTATCAAATAAAAAATATAATTTAGTTTGTAGGCTATATTCACATTTATCGGTTATAAATAGAAATATAAAATTTATATAATTAGTCTAAAATGGTAATTTATTGTCACTACCCTTCCCAGAGGGGCCCATGCCATGACTCCCCTAGCCAACCTCAAAGAGGCATGGGGCTGGTGACTAGCACCGAGTAGGCATATCCCTATCATGGGAGGCATTGATTATGTACAAGTACACACACACATCTCAAAACACACAAATGGTGAAATATAAATACCACTATAGAACAAATTATATGCATACAACTAAACCCAACAAATAATGTTCAACATAAGTAATGGGAAGAAATTTAAATCGGGGCAAAATACAAGCCCTCCAAAAACAAGATTCTGCAAATTACAACATCCAACCTATAAACACAAAGAGGTAATAGGACTACTTATCATAGCCACATGAACACCTTGGCCTTTTGGGAACACAAAAGTCTTGGTCCGGTCTTGGTCGGACCTAGACTCCGTCAAAAGGCCACTTATCTACACAAGACACCCGATGTGTGGGAAAAGCCCATGCAGGTGTGAGAATTAAAATACTCAGTAGAGGAACCCAAAAACTGAAAGGTAATAGACAAATTAAATGTACAGTCATCACAACACAATATATATATCTACTAAACATATAGAAAGAGAAGAAAAATCTAGATATACACAAAACATAGACCGGTAGTCCTGCAAAATTTCACACAACTGCATACCCCTGTTAAAGATTCTGTTCAAAGGTTCCACGAAGCATTCATCTTGGTGAAAACACACCATGAGTTTGATAGCCCTGATGACCTAATTTCGAGATGTAATGTTCATCAGTAAAACCCATGAGAGATAGATACACTCATTTTGGGAGAACACACCCCTGAATGGGGAAAGATCACAATACAAAGATGAGGATCATGAACAGGGCCTTGGATGATACTATGTCTCATCCGGATTCACCTAAAATATATAGGATTAGTGGAATGTATGATTATTCATGTCGATAAATAACTATAGATAGGGCCAGGAGTGGATAGAGGATCTCACTTTGTGCCTCTTAGAGAGATACCAGACTCTATCGTGGAAAGTCCTGCTGAAGGGATCATACTCCAATGAATGAGAACGATACCTAACCTTCAAAGGAATGATAACTAACAAAAACATAACCTATCCATGATATGGAGAACATGGTAACCAATCCATATTTTAGAATATAGATGGTGTGATGAATCGGTCACATGCCATGTCTTGTGACTCACGGTACTGCCCGTGTGAAATGGACTGAGTCAGAAGGATCATGCCATGTCTAAAGGTATATATAAGAGATGTAGGAAAAACAACACGTTGTGTCCGAGTAACTTTTTTTCCTCTGTGAACGTAGTCATGTGCCCATAAATGGCTTCAAACCATTTGGGCCATCCCTTGAAACTGATAAACAGGGTAACCTATATAAAGGTCCTGGTCTGGCCATGTGGTGGAGTACATGGCCATGTACTCCACCCCATGTCCTTCTATCATGTGAGATACACGTCGACTCTCATCTAAGGAACCACATGCACTGTTCTTCAGAGAAAATGATTTTGTTGTTCTTCCCATCACTTTGAAGTCCATACGTCACTGGGTGGGGCCCACATGTTGTGTCCCCATAGAGGAATGTCATGTTCTTCATCACATAAAGCAAGAAAACACTAGTTGTCACCACTGTTCTCACAAGGTGTGTTCTTTTGAATACACGTCATGTGCTCCTGGATTTCCTAGAATCGCGAAACTTCTTCACTAAACCTTATTAATGCTCTGATCTTCATTTTTACGATTTTTTTTTCAAAAAACTCCAGATTCTAGTTCTCCTGGATTCCATAATGATGTTACCTCTATTTTTAGGCTTCTGATCGGCCTTGAAAACATGTTTTGATCCACATGTACATAGAATGCTTATAGAATATTCCTCCATGATCTGAGATGATTCATCATGGGCCATTGTCGTCGCACCTCTACCAGGTCGTCACGATATTTGATCTCCAATTTGGGATCGTTACATTGGGAAACAGACTCGCAACAATCTGTTGTTCATCGCCCCATGTAGAATGAAAAGAACGAGAATAAAAGAGGAATAAATCTAATTAACTAAATTGAGGAATGATCCTCCATCATCATTCATCACGATGTTGATCCACTCATATTAGAAGGATTAAACATGGATAATTAAAAAATAGAACAAAAGTTATCACAAATCAATTTCCCAAATCAATCCATAAAATAAACTGAAAATATCACCCTCTCTCAAGAACACATGATCTACGAATCATCCTATTCGTGGGTTGATCAATGTTTTTCGTTTAATAGATTAATGGGGAAGAACAAGATCCTAATAACAAACCACTACCTAAACCATTGATGAAGAATAATGTTGGATTTCATCTAGGTTTCAATTTTGTGGTGCAATGATCCATGCATCGTCGTTCGTCGACATTTGTCTAGAATTTTCTATGGTTTGTTCGTCTCCAATTTTCCAGAGGTTTCTAAAGAGTTTTCCTAGGTTAAGATTCTAGACCTGGGCTCCTTATTATTTGAATGATTACAGGTGTCATTTTAATATCGAATCATTTTGAAAAAAATAAATATTAATTCATTTTATTTTCTTTAATAATTTCAAAAACTAACTTTTACAGTGGACCCGTGCGGTCAATGTTTGTCCCTACATAAGGTAATTTTGTTTCACTAAATGAAACTATTCTCTTAGATTTCTTATCAGGGAACCAGTTTAAAATTTATTCAAATTTTTTTAGAAAACTACTCGTGTGCGCTGGTTAAAAGCTTAAATTTATTTCAATCAATTATTTCGGGCACTCCAAGCCTCGGAATTGCATGCCATTGAAAATATTGGATTCTTATTAATTATATATAATAATTAAAATTAATATAAGTAAAATACTGCACATTACATTCTCCCCATCATAGGGATTTGTTTCTTTGATAATCTAAAACAAAACACTACTCAAATAGGTGTGGGTACTGGACACATATATGAGCCTCCCGCTCCCATGTGCTCCCCTGAAAGTTCTCGTGCTGCCATTATTTTCACACCACGGGAATCGAATGCCCATGAACTATATTCTCCTTCCAATCCTTGATCTCAACCGTGTACTCATCAATGGTCGCTCTATCCTCGATGTCTAGCTCTCCTCGATATGTGACATGCGATGGGTCATGCACATACCTCCTCAGCTACGAAACATGGAAGACATCATATACGCGGTGAATTTGTGGTGGTCGATCTAAGTAGTAATCCACCTCACCTAATCTATGAAATACCTAGAATGTTTTTTTAACATTGGAGATAGTTTTCCACCACATCCAAATCTTCGTAACCCTCATCGAGGCGAGACCCAAAGGAAGATGTGGTCTCCCTCCTCAAACTCCATAGGTCTCCTTCACATACCAGCATAAGACTTTTGCTGCCTCTGTTCAGTTATCATCCACTCCCAGATTATCTGCACCTTCGTTGTGGTCACCCGCACCAGCTCTGGACCTATAAGTGCTTACTCTATGGGTTCGGTCTAGCAAAGTGGTGACCGACAAGGACTTCAATATAAATCCTTGAAGGACGAGATACCAACTGTGTAATGGTAGCTATTATTTTATGAAAAATACACCAGTGGTAGGTGGTCCTCCAAACTGTGACCAAATTCTTAGATACAGGTCTATAATATATCCACTAGAACCTGAATTATCGTCTCCATCTGAACATTTGTCTGGGGATGGAATGTTGTGCTCAAGAGTAGTTGAGACCCAAATGCCTCATGCAATCCCTTCCACAAATGGGATGTGAAGAGGGATTATCAATCTGATACTATTGTTAAATTAAGGCCTTGAATCTGAAATATCTCATGCACATAGAGGCGTCTAAATATCTCTACAGAACTCAGCTCTTTGATAGCTAAGATGTGGGCTGACTTGCTGATTCAATGAATGATCACACAGATGGAATCATGTCTCTTGTACATTCATTGTAATCCGATCACGATGTCCAACAATATCACTTCCCACATCTAGTCAGGTACCTCCATGGGGTGAGAGAACCTTACAGGAACTTGGTGCTCAACCTTCACATGCTAGCTCATAAGGCACCGAGACACAAACTCCCCTACTGCCTTCTTCATTCCTGACAACAAAAACTTTTGTCAGAGATCCTGGTTCATCTTCACAAATCTAGGGTGTAACACTATGGGGGATTTATGAATCTCCCTTAGGATCTTCTCCTATAATTCCACTGGTACAACAGTGCATCCCTTGAAAAAAAATGTTCTCCCAATATTGGGAATATCAATAAAGTGTATGTCATGTGCATAACTGGGCACGTAAAGTCTTATAGTAGAAATAGCCATGTTGTTCCTCCATAACTCGTTGTAAGAGTGGAGGGGTGAAATACATTGAATGAATGTTTGTTCCATATTCTCTGTTCTCAAAGGAGAACTGTAACAATGCCATATCCTCTGTCGCCTCACACAAGGGCTTTGAGCTCGACCTTCTGCTATGAGCATATAACACCTTGTTTCCCTTCCTAGCAGTATAGATGATCTCAAAATCGTAGTCTTGGAGGAACTCTAGCCAACACCTCTTTCTCATATTCAGATCCTTCTACTTAAAGATGTATTTACGGCTCTTGTAGTTAGATTAGATGGTAAACTGCTCACCCATAAGGTAGTGTTTCTAAGTCGTAAATACAAAGACTACCACTACCATCTCAAGATTCTGGGTCACATAGGTCATCTAATGAGGTCTAAGATGGTGTGATCCCTAATAAATCACTACATATAACTGCATCAAGACACATAAATTCCTATTACCTAATGCATCACAGAAAATGATGTACTCGACACCCTCCTCTATCAATCTACAAATTGGGGTGCTCGTCAAACTATGTATCAGCTTCTCAAAAGAATGTTGGAACTTCCTCATCCACATGAAGGATTTCCCCTTCCAGTTCAATGTCATCATCGATTCTGATATATAGGAGAAATCAAGTATGAATCTCTGATAATATCATTCCAACCCAAGGAAGTTTCGTACCTTCGTCACGCTCCGGGGTGGCTCTCATTCAAACACTACCTCCACCATGGATGGGTCCACAAATACTCCATCTATTTAGATAAAATTTCCCAGAATATGGACCTCCTAAATCCAAAACTGACACTTTAGAGATTCCCCTAAAGTTGGGGCTCTCGAAGTACGTCTAAAAGAATCTTAAGCTTCCTCACTTGCTCTCACCTCTAACGCTGAGTACACAAGTATGTCGTCGATGATGTCTATAATGAACCAGTTAAAATATAGTTGAATGATCTAGTTCATAAGTCCCATGAACAATATGGTGCATTCATCATGTAACACCCCAAGATGTCATAGTGTGTTATTTCTTCAAAATAATTCAATAACTTGCACTACACGCAACACCGAGTTCAAGCGCACCATGACTTACCAAACAAGCCATTAAAAAGATGTTATGAATAGTATTAACTAAATTTTAAACTTCATATAATCCTTATAATTTTAGAATCCATATTATGAGAACAAATTCATTTTCAGTATTGGACTTTTATCAACTTTTAATAGTGAACCCTTTTAAATACAATATTTTAAACTTTTTGGCTAAATTGGGACATCAAAAATTTAAAATAAAACATCCCAAGTTTCCACGGTATGCTTTCCTTTGAATAATACAGTAGCGTGTGTTGTACGCAACTTCGAGTTTTAACAAACACCACAACCGATCAAACTAACCGTTATGAATAGTAATACCTACTTTTTGAAATTATATATATTTTATTTTTTAAAATTGAGTTAATTTTTGGATTCGTAATATCGAATTTAGCCTAAGGTGAAATTTTGGTACTTTTCGGATAACTTTAAAATTTTGATGAATAGTGAAAATTATTAAATTTTAATTAAAAACAACTTTTTAATCAAAAAAATTAATAGTGATAAATTATGAATTTTAGTGGCTTTAAAGTATATTTAGAATATATTTTTACCATTTAATATAATTTTGGTCATTGGACATAATTTTACAATTAAACCGGACATAAACAAGTGTCAATATTTTGATAGTTATTATCTCTTAAAAACATGATTTTGGTTTTATCAACGGGAATTAATTTTAAATTAAATTCTGCCACTTCAATGTTTTGAATTTGGAAAAATGGATTCCATATTTGGAATCGGGATGTTCAAATTTTGTAAATAGGTAACTTTTTTTTAGACATTTTGAATAATTACTGCGGTAAATATTTTATTTACCATGGTTAAGGGTAAATCCTGTAAATAAGGGTTAAAAAAATAATATTATAATAATACTAAATTACCCTAAAACGTGTCCTAGCCTTATGGGTTGATACATGTTCGACCATAGGCATCTTTGGGTCGATTTTGGGACCCCATGGAGACACATGTAGGTGATAGGGACACTTTATTTTAATTAAGTTAAAATAAGTACAAAAATGACATAAGTATATATCTTTTAGAAAAACAATTTTCACATAGGGTTATATATGTTGTATTTTCGACTATAAATATTCGTTAGAAATCTAAAAATATTTCCTACATGATGATAGTTTATTTATAATTTTTAGAAATTAAATAATTTAATTTATTTATGACAGAATGATGATGCAGTAATTACCATAATAGTGAAAAATTAAAATAATTGATATTTTAAATACCCAAATAAATATTATTTTAGACTTTTAATGAATTAAAACAATTTTATAGGATAATATGACATATTAGGATTGATTTAATTAGATTTTTTTGAAGTAATATTTCTTTTATGATTTTTACAAAAATCAATTCTTGAATAGTGTCAAAATTAACATAAAAGAGTTTTTAAGAAAAATATTATATTATTAATTGATATTAAATTCCTAAAAATATAAGGTTCGGCCAATAGACTTATATCATGATATTTTTATGATTAATGAACCACTTGGGGGTCTCTTGGATGTATATGGTATGTTTATTAACAATATAATATAAAAATACAAAGAGACGTTGTAAAAGTGAAACTAATTAACTTAGAGTTAATACTTAAAGATAATGTTAATATAAGTACCCAAACCTGTATAAATTATATTGGTTGAGTTGTTTTCGACTTATCCCCACCTTAACCTTCGAATAATAAACTTTGGAGCCATTAGAAACCGAATATAAATTTATTATAAATTAATATTTCTAGCTTTTCCAAAGGTGCCTTTCACCCCTCTTATAAAAGGGAACTCATCCTTCTCATTTCATCACACCTTCAAAGCCTTTTGGTTTGGCTAAAATCTGCCCAAATACTCTCCCAACTTCCCTCACTACAACCTATAGGCCTTAGTTTGATCATAATGCTAACCTAAGGAGCCCTTCTGATCAAATCAAAAGGAAGAACCCGAAAAAGAGGTAATGATTTAACCACCCTTTTCCAAGTTCCTTTCTTCTTCCAATTCTTCTTCCTTTGTTGTTACCATTCTAAAATAATAACTCCAGTATCATATATATATTGTGATGTTATTATATATATGGTACAACCATATTCATTATTCTATCCACCCTTTGAATAATATGTCACCATACGTGCGTACGTACGGCTTACCGTCTCCACGTCGTGGTGTAATTGTTATTTAATATATTATTATTTGGATGGGTATAATAATGATATGTAAATCATGTAAATAATAAATATAACATGTTAATGATTCTGTATATATGATATAACAACCATTTATATATTATTTTAATATCGAAAGAATGATATTGTCGCTCGTGCGTACGTACGGACTACCGTCTCCACGAACGCGATGAGATTCATTCTACATCGTATCCATTAAAGTATAATTCTCATTTTATGATTAATAATAGTATCTAAGGACTTGATATCATTATGGATATGAATAATATACAACCTATCCATTACAAACATGTCTTACGTAACAAAACATATAAAAGAAAACGAGTAAGTTAACACCAGAAACAATGATAATACTAAGATATTATTAACAAATCAATGTTAAAAGATCATATATGATATCATATCAATGTATAAGATTCTTGTATAATTTAATAACAATTATTTCACCATTATACAGGAGGTTAACCTACCCCAACCAAGGAAAAGAACAAGGTAAGGGTTATTTCGCAATCTCGTCATTATCCGAGGTTGTTTATACATAATTATCTACTGGGATTTCTTTATCATCCACATCCATGTTTCATCGAAAAGTATTTCAAAACATTTTTACTATTTACAAAGAATATGAGTTAAAGTAATTTATAACCTTATGGGTTTATAAAGGAATCATTCCGTTGTTTTGTAAACAAGGTGCTTTTTATCCTTTTCGACAAAATTAAGGTAAGAATGTTTTTTTTAACTTATACGGCGGGTGCGGCTATTTACCGCCATTATAAAATCGTCAAAGATTCCCTTTCAAGCTTATAAGAATATTTCCACCGAAAATGTTTTATTTTATAATTATGTGACTTTTAAATGATTTCAAAATGAATATTTTAAGGATTTTGAAAGGTACCCTTTATCAAGATCAAAATTTCAAATGTTTTAAAGATTTATCTTTCTAATTCTTTTCAATTAATGTCCATGTTTTCAAAATGATTTTAAGGATTTATTTAAATGGACATGAATGTTTTGAAATGATATTTCATTCAAAAGTTTCAAAGTGGTATGGGACACTTTTATTCAAAGATATCGTTTAAATTACTTCCTTTATAAATGTGTGACTTTTCAATGATTTCAAGAAAAGTGATATTTCTCTCAAATAGTTTTGATTTCATCTATGTCAACATCCTTTGATGGATTTTAAGCTTATTTGTAGTTGATTTATTATTATACAAAACTATTGTATTGTATTGAAGGTTTTTTATATGTTTAATTTTGGATGTGTTATTTTTATACCATTCCTGGTTTATGGAGAAAGTATTGACATTTCGTATGCTAGTTTTAATACGAATGTTTATGTTATGTTTAAACCTTTTTATATGGGATTGCATTGGAATTAATAAGTGACGGGTGGAGCCCGCTATGGCTCCTCGATGAATTGGTAGGTCTCATGAGACAAACTAGTGTCTTGGCACACTGCCTTGGCGAAATCTTATTTGTATTCTTGGCACGAGGCCTTGGCTATGTGGTTATGATAGTCTGGCAATATGCATTCCATCATTATGAAAGTGGTTATTGATATTGCATGTGATTATTCGATTAGTAGAATATCCATGTGAATATGTAAATGGCATTATTTCATTTTTTTTATTTTTTCCATACTATGTTGAATTTCAAGTTTAAAACGCTTTTTTTAGTTATACAATGCCTTAACTGTTTAGGCTTATTTATAAATGTTTCCGCTGTATTGCTTACCCTTACAGAGCGTTTGAGCTCACCCCTTTCAATGTTTTATTTTTTCCCAGGATGTGAAGAAGTAATTTATGAATGACCTGCAGGGATATTATGTGGGGATATGAGTGTGGAATATAGAGACAATATGTTGTTGTAGTATTTGTTCACTTTGTGATGTAATGTAAGACTTATGAATATATCTAGTCTTTCCAAGGCTACTAAACCAATCGGTCTTTCGAGACTTGATTCCTTGTAATCATGCCAATGTATTAAAATAATGCACCGACTCTGGGTTACTAGGGTTGGGGCGTTACAGTTGGTTTCAGAGAAAGTTTAGTACAAACCTTGGAAACTAGATTTAGGTAAACTTTGATTAGAGAACATAGACCTAAGATGGGACTTGAGGATTAGTATAGAAGAACTTCCTAGAATTTTGGTATTGTATAGATTTTGTGAGTTTTCCAAGCAATACATCCCTGTCTGGATACGAGTAGGTAGAGGCGGCTCTGGAACAGATGTACCTAGGGGTAAAACCTGAAAACACTGCTTTGAGGTAGACTCGAATAGGAACTGGTGCACGACAACAGGCCTTGCTGCACTCTTGGTTACGACACTCCTGGGGGATATGCTTAGGATAATTCTCATTTTCTATACAAATCATTATTAAGGATTTATGAGTATATACTTCCTCAAATGAGACATTTTTATGATTATGGATTATATCCATAAACTATTTAATTTATGTTATGTGTTTTACATGTTTGGGATTAGGTAGTGTTATTCATAAACTAATCTAGTGTATGCCATTTTTTAGAAATGGCGCCCAGTAGAAGGAATGATAACTCCAGCAATGCACATAATCCAAAGAGAAAGAAGGATCATATCTTTCATGGTCATAAGCCAGAATTTATAAGATAAATAGTCTCCCATGTATTATCATCATATGAAGAAATAATATCATGTGTTGATAAGATAAGTAATGATTTTACTATGTCCTATGGCTTTGAAGGGAGGCAAGAGAAGAAAAGGAAGGAATAGAAAACGATGGATAAAGGAAAGAGGGAAAAGAAGAATTTTCCCATATGTGATAACTGTGGGAAGAAACACCCTGGAACTTGACTTAAAGGAATGGGATTTTGTTATAAGTGTGGAGGACAAGGGCACAAAGTACGTGACTACAAGGGTAAGAAAATGGTTTCAAATGTACAATGCTTCATTTGCAAGGAGTTTGGACACTACGCGAACCTATGCCCCAGTCATCAAACCATGCCGCAAATGATGCTATTGGATAATAATCAAGTTATGATACTACCACAGATGAAGAGGAATGATTAGAGTTCTTATGTGGATTATATCAATTGAGTTTTGTATCAACAATGTACTGCAGTACTATTTCATTAAGGACTTGAGATTGTGTGGAACAAAGAAAAGTGACTCAATAGCATGATAAATTTTTGGAAAATATATGGTTGAGAGAATGATAAACCATAATATAGTTCTGATACCGAGGTAGTGATTTTGGAATAATACATGATTTATTTGGAAAAATTATATTGGATATTCTTGACTACCTTGAAATTGAATAATGATTTTTATATTCCATCATTGTTGGGGTTTAAAACATTTTTGGATTGATGAAGTATATCCAGCATTCTATCTGGAATACGGGAGAATGAATGTAATCAATAAGGAATATGGTAATTCAGGATGTTTCAATACATGATGAAGGTATTAATATGCTATTACGGGGTAAAAAGGATCTACATTATGTTTACCTTCTTTATAAATTTTGGACTGTGAGTTTGGACAGATGTATTTTGGATATTTCTAGTTTGGATTATTTTGGATTGCCATAAAAGGACAACCCGGAGGTCGGGTGGCAACCCTTCACGTCTGTCAAGGCCGCGAGACTTGAACCCGCAACTGAAGGGCGACAAGGGTTTATCACCTACCACTGGCCCACGAGATGTCCTGGATTAAATAATGTAGTTTTTTTAAAGATCTGGTAGATGAATTATAAATTCGTTTATTTTGGAACCCTGTATGAATAGTATAAATAGAATTTTTTTACGTTCTATTATCATTTAGAGTAAAAGATGAGTTTGTGGTAGAAATTTATTAATGGATAAAACTCTAATTATAAAGTAAGTATATATCCTTGTGATCTTATCCAATATCATAAATAAATTCCTCAACATTAATAAAAGGAACTTAGAACAAAAATGTTGTCCTAGATGGTGCCTTAAATCGTCACTAATTTATGGCTTTGGGATTGTTGGCCTTTTCATAGCCATGTTCTCTACCACTCTCTATCAGATAATTGACAGTTAAATTTCTCTTCCATATCCATATTTTCCTACATGGAACCCTAGTATGTGTTATTTTCGGTAATCTTCATACTTTCCGCTATTTATTTTAAATAGAGGCCTCATTAATTCATTTTTCGATGTGGGATTTCAACTAAGATATTTTGAAACGTCAAAAATGTGTTATCCTAATACCTTATGTTTTGTTGAATCGATGGTATTTTAAATCATCATATATTGATGAATTTAAGGACCTCAATTTTAAACTTGTTTGTGACTGATGACCGCAATCACTACCTATAAATATTTACGTTTTCTCTCCAATTATATGTCTCTAATTTCCACCAATGTTCTCCTAATCGAGATCATAATTTGGTGGTGACCCTTTCATTTATCTTTTCCTCAATTTAAGGCTAAATTTTAGTAACCCAATTTCCGATGTGGGTTTTCCCATAAAGATATTTTCTATTTTCAACCATTTATCTTCAAAGAACAATTTCAAATTACGAGGACGCAATTTATTGATGGAGGGGAGAATGTAACACCCCAAGATTTCATAGTGTGTTATTTCTTCAAAATAATTCAATAACTTGCTCTACACGCAACACCGAGTTCAAGCGCACCATGACTTACCAAACAAGCCGTTAAAAAGAGGTTATGAATAGTATTAACTAAATTTTAAACATTATATAATCCTTATAATTTTTGAATCCATATTATGAGAACAAATTCATTTTCAGTATTGCACTTTTATCAACTTTTAATAGTGAACCCTTTTTAAATACAATATTTTAAACATTTTGGCTAAATGGGGACATAAAAAATTTAAAATAAAACATCCCAAGCTTCCACGGTACTTTTTCCTTTGAATAATACAGTAGCGTGTGTTGTACGCAACTTCGAGTTTTAACACACACCACAACCGATCAAACTAGCCGTTATGAATAGTAATACCTAATTTTTGAAATTATATATATTTTATTTTTTAAAATGGACTTCATTTTTTGATTCGTATTATAGAATTTAGCCTATGGTGAAATTTTGGTACTTTTCAGATAACTTTAATATTTTGATGAATAGTGAAAATTACTAAATTTTAATTAAAAACAATTTTTTAATCAAAATAATTAATAGTGATAAACTATGAATTTGAGTGGTTTTAAAGTATATTTAAAATATATTTTTACCATTTAATATAATTTTGGTCATTGGACATAATTTTACAATTAAACCGGACATAAACAAATGTCAATCTTTTGATAGTTATTATCTCTTAAAAACACGCTTTTGGTTTTAACAACGTGAATTAATTTTAAATTAATTTCCACCACTTCTGTGTTTTGAATTTGGAAAAATGGATTCCAAATTTGGAATCAGGATATCCAAACTTTGTAAATAGGTAACTTTTATTTTTAGACATTTTGAATAATTATTGCGGTAAATATTTTATTTACCATGGTTAAAGGTAAATCCGGTAAATAAAGGTTAAAAAAATAATATTATAATAATACTATATTAATGTAAAACGTGTCATAGCCTTATTGGTTGATACATGTTCGTCCATATTCAGCTTTGGGTCGATTTTGGGACCCCATGGAGCCACTTGTAGGTGATAGGGACACTTTATTTTAATTAAGTTAAAATAAGTACAAAAATGACATAAGTATATATCTTTTAGAAAAACAATTTCCACATAGGGTTATATATGTTGGATTTTCGACTATAAATATTCGTTAGAAATAAAAAATTATTTCCTACATGGTGATATTTTATTTATAATTTTTAGAGATTAAATAATTTTATTTATTTATGACACAATGATGATGCAGTAATTACCATAATAGTGAAAAATTAAAATAATTGATATTATAAATACCCAAATAAATATAATTCGAGACTTTCAATGAATTAGAATAATTTTATAGGATAATATGACATATTAGGATTGATTTAATTAAAAATTTTCGAAGTAATAATTCTTTTATTATTTTTACAAAAATCAATTCTTGAATAGTGTTAAAATTATCATAAAAAAGTTTTTAAGAAAAATATTATATTATTAATTGATATTAAATTCATAAAATTCTAAGCTTCGGCCAAGAGACTTATATCATGATTATTATATCATTAATGGACCAAATGGGGGTCTCTTAAATGTATATGGTAAGTTTATTAACCATATAATATAAAAATACAAAGAGACATTGTAAAAGTGAAACTAATTAACTTAGAGTTAATACTTAAAGATAAGGTTAATATAAGTACCCAAACCTGTCTAAATTCTATTGGTTGAGTTTTTTTCTACCAATCCCCACCTTAACCATTGAATAATCAACTTTGGAGCCATTATAAATGGAATATTAATTTATTATAAATTAATATTTCTAGCTTTTCCAAAGGTTCCCCTCAACCCTCTTATAAAAGGGCACTCCTCCTTCTCATTTCTTCACACCTTAAAAACCATTTGGATCTTCCAAACTCTGCCCAAATACTCTCCCAACTTCCCTCAATACAACCTAGAGGCCTTATTTTGATCATAATGCTATCCTAAGGGGCCCTTTTGATCAAATCAAAAGGAAGAACCCGAAGAAGAGGTAATGATTTCACCACCCTTTTCCAAGTTCCTTTCTTCTTCCACTTCTTCTTCCTTTGTATTTACCATTCTAAAATAATAACTCCAGTATCATATATATACTGGTATGTTATTATAAATATGGTACAACCATATTCAGTATTCTATCCACCCTTTGAATAACATGTCACCATACGTGCGTACGTACGGCTTACCGTCTCCATGTCGTGGTGTAATCATTATTCAATATATTATTATTTGGATGGGTATAATAATGATATGTAACTCATGTAAATAATAAATATAACATGTTAATGATTCTGTATATATGATATAACAACCATTTATATATTATTTTAATATCAAGAGAATGATATTGTCGCTCGTGCGTACGTACGGACTACCGTCTCCACGAACGCGATGAGATTCATTCTCCATCGTATCCATTAAAGTATAATTCTCATTTTATGATTACTAATATTATATAAGGACTTGATATTATTCTGTATATGAATAATATACATCCTATCCATTACAAACATGGCTTACGTAACAAAACATATAAAATAAAACGAGTAATTTAACACCGAAACAACGATAATACTAAGATATTATTAACAAATCAATGTTAAAAGATCATATATGATATCATATTAATTTATAAGATTCTTGTATAATTTAATAACAATTATTTCACCATTATATAGGAGGTTAACCTACCCCAACCAAGGAAAAGTACAAGGTAAGGGTTATTTCGCAATCTCTTCATTATCTGAGGTTGTTTATACGTAATTATCTACTGGGATTTCTTTATCATCCACATCCATGGTTCATCGAAATGTATTTCAAAACAATTTTACTATTTCCAAAGAATATGAGTCAAAGTCATTTATAACCTTATGGGTTTATAAAGGAATCTTTCCGTCATTTTCCAAACAAGGTTCTTTTTAACCTTTTCGACAGAATTAAGGTAAGAATGTTTTTTTTAACTTATACGGCAGGTGCAGCTATTTACCACCATTATAAAATCATAAAAGCTTCCCTTACAAGCTTATAAGAATATTTTCAAAGAAAATGTTTTATTTTATAATTATGTGACTTTTAAATGATTTCAAAATGAATATTTTAAGGATTTTGAAAGGTACCCTTTATCAAGATCAAAATTTCAAATATTTTAAAGATTTATCATTCTAAATCTTTTCAATTCATGTCTATGTTTTCAAAATGATTTTAAGGATTTATATATATGGACATGAATGTTTTGAAATGATATTTATTTCAAAAGTTTCAAAGTGGTATGGGACACTTTGATTCAAAAATATCTTTTAAATTACATCCTTCATAAATGTGTGACTTTTCAATGATTTCAATAAAAATGATATTTCTCTCAAATAGTTTTGATTTCATCTATGTAAACATCGTTTGATGGATTTTAAGCTTATTTTAAGTTGATTTTTTATGATACAAAACTTTTGTATTGTATTGAATGTTTTTTTTCTATGTTTAATTGTGGATGTGTTATTTTTATACGATTCATTGTTTATGGAGAAAGTATTGACATTTCGTATGCCAGTTTTAATACGAATGTTTATGTTACGTTTAAACCTTTTCATATGGGAATGCATTGGACTTAGTAAGTGACGGGTGGAGTCCGCTATAGCTCCTCGATGCATCGGTAGGTCTCATGAGACAAACTAGTGTCTTGGCACATGGTCTTGGAAAAATCTTATTTGTAATCTTGGCACGAGGCCTTGGCTATGTGGTTATGATAGTCTCGAATTATGCATTCCATCATTAAGAAAGTGGTTATTGATATTGAATGTGATTATTCTATTAGTAGAATATCCATGTGAATAAGTAAATGGCATTATTTCATTTTTTTTATTTTTTCCATACTATGTTGAATTTCAAGTTTAAAAGGCTTTTTTTAGTTATACATTTCCTTAAATGTTTATGCATATTTATAAATGTTTCTGCTGTATTGCATACCCTTACAGAGCGTTTGAGATCACCCCTTTCAATGTTTTATTTTTTCCCAGGAAGTGAAGAAGTAATTTATGAATGACCTGCAGGGATATTATGTGGGGATATGATTGTGGAATATGGATACAATATGTTGTTGTAGTGGTTTTTCACTTTATGATGTAATGTAAGGCTTATGAATATATCTACTGTTTCCAAGGATACTAAACCAATCGGTCTTTCGAGACTTGATTCCTTGTAATCATGCCAATGTATTAAAATAATGCACCGACTCTGGGTTACTTGGGTCGGGGCGTAACACATCATTCCAAAATGAATCGCCTTGTACTAATAGTGACCATAGTGGCATCTGAAAGCCATCATCGGTATATCCCTGTCTCGTACTTGTAACTAGTGGTAACCTGATTAATGGTCAACCTTTGTAAAACATTATTCACCACTTAGCATATCTAAGAGCTTTTCGATCCTTGGATGATGGATACTTTTTCTTCATTGTTACCTAATTCAGGCGTCGATAATCCCTGAATAACCTCAAACTCCCATCTTCCTTCTTGGAAAAAAACTGTGGTAAACGTGGGTGAAACACTGTGTCTTATGAAACCCTTGATCTTCAAATACTCCAACTTCACCATCTTCTTGTAAATCTTGGAGAAATCCATCCAATATTATGGTGATGAAAACAGTGTCATCACATGAACTAAGTAGATGTAGAAGTCGATCTATTGATGGGGAGGTAGTCATGTAACATCTTCCAGAAATACGTCCTCGTACTCCCCCGCTACTATTGGAAACTAGAATATCACAACATCTACTGCTCTGATGGTAAGGTTATCTAACTCAAGAGTGATTTCCTGCACCCTCCTATGAAAGATCACATTCAGTGCTTCCTGGGTCTCCTTTTCACAAACAATGGAAAACCTAATACCATCACTGTAGACACACCACACTCTTTGCCTAAAGAAATAAATATTGGCATGGACCGAAGATAACCAATCCATACCAAGAATGATGTTGTAAGGCCTCCACACATCCACAAAGAGGTTCAAACCAAAACTCAAAACTCCATGTGTAAGAGAACACTATATTCAATGGTGTGTTATCATCAACTCTCCTCTTGATGGTTTCTCCAAGTGTAATGGTTGAGTTAATGGCTCTATAAGAATCTCAAGGTTTCACAGAAGACTTGTGGTGAGGAAGGAATGGCTAGAACTTGTGTCTATAAGTAAAAAAACTAATGTAGAGATGATACATATCATACCTTAGATCCTCCCTAGAGTCTTTGGGTCTTATGCATCGTCCTGATACAGCTATCTCCGTCCCTGACCCCCACCTCCGTGAGCCTGGTGAGGACCTCCAGTGGGTGGGTGTGGAATTATATCGAAGCATCTTCCACCAACTGCTGCTCTCCCTACTCCTTTGTCACTTCTTCCACCTGGAGGGTCTATCTGCTACAATCTCTTCCTCGACCACGGTGGTCCATCCACTGCCTCCTTGTCTGCAGCTATGTTGGTCTAACAGTCTCTATCGAGATGTTTCCTACCATTGCACGAGTAGCATCATCTCTCCCGAGGCTAAATGAATCTAGACTGGAATCCCAAGACTATCGATCCCCTATCATGGGTCATCCAATGATGTCTCCCACATCCTGATCCATATGCCTGATGTCGAATAACTACTGTCGAGGTCTCTACACCTTCCATTCTACCAATGACTATCGTTGCCTGTCTCTGCTCTGCCAAGAAGCTCTCAAAAACCAAGTCCTTCTCGAGAACTCCCTCATTAGGGAAAATGCATAGAGCCATGATGGTAGCTCGTATGTCCCATATTAGACCTCTATCGAATGACTGAGCTCTAAAGTACTGGTTCATGATCATATCTTTTGAGTACCTGGAGAGGTTGGTAAATCTCAATGAATAGTCACATACCGTAAAACTGCCATAATGGTGATGAAGAAGCTCCTAGATATGCACTTCTATCAGAGTAACCGGATAGAACTCATCCTTAAAGAGTCGGTCAAACTCTGTCCACAAAAGAGTCTCCTTATCATGAGTCTGCATTGTCAGACTCCACCACTGTCATGCATAACCCAAAAAAAGGATCACTCCCAGGATCACCATTTGGTGTGATGGTTTCCCCACTATATGAAAAAATCTAGTCACCACCTCAAGACAGTACATAGTCGCTTGAGGGTCTACCTCACCCTATAACCTTAGGGGTATCTGTATTTGGAACTCATGGAGCATGCTCAGTCTGTATCCCACATAAACCAGTAGTGCAGGTACCATAGGCTTCTCCACTAGTTGTGGTATAGCGGGCACACCACCTAGAGGTAACACATGAGGAATTGGTCCCTATATCAAAGCCTCTATAATGTGGGGGTCATCCTCATGATCGCACTACTGAATCCTATAGGGTATGTGTTGTAGAGGAATCCTATAAGGAAATAAGATGTACCATGACCAATGAATATATTTGTATAGATGATACAAAGGGAATTGAAAACATAAAACATTCCTAAATGACACATGTACCATTATTTTACTTCCCGCAACTAGTGTTTTCATCTACCGATTCGAAAAGTAGGTTATCAGATTCTTGTTGTATGTATACGATGGCTGCCCACAACAACACTAAAGTATCTAGCCTGAAATCCGATCTCGAAATAGTTTACACTATTTCCTCAAACCAACCTCACAGACTCTTGGTCATAAGGTAGAATCGACCGCCTCTAATACCACTCAGTCACAACCTGTCCCTGAGGGGCCAGCGCTGCGACTCCCCAAGCCCACCTCCAATAGGTCAAGGGCTATTGACTAGAACCATTTTGGCATATCAATAACAAGGGAGGCATTACATAAGTCCATTTACACATCCACACATCCCCAATCCCGCAAATGATGAAATGTAAACACCACTAAAGAAAAAAAATTGGCATACAACTAAACCCAACCAATAGAGTACAACAGATGTAATGTGTGGAATGTGAAATTGGGATAGAATACAATCACACAAAAAACAAGAGTTTGTAAACTAAAAAGTCCTTCCTAAAAATACAAAGAGTTACTAGGACTGTTGTTAGTAGCTGTAGGGACACCTCGGCCTATTGGGAACTCAGAAGGATTGGTCCAGTCCTTGTTTTTCCTGGAGTCTGTAAAAAAGCTGCTCATCTTCAAAAGACATGTCACAAGAGGGAAAGGCCTCTATTGGGGTGAGTATAACAATACTCAGTAGGGGACACTAAAAACCACCAGGTAATACACAAATTACAAATAATTTATGCAGTACAAAATATTTAAATCTACTCAATATATAGCAAGATATGAACAATCCAGATATATTCAAAACATAGACCTACAGTCTAGAACAAGTCACACACCTGCATTCCCTCACTAAGGATTTAGTTAGAAGGATCCACAATGAATTCCTCTGGGAGAACTCACTCCACGAGTTTGATAGCACTAATGATGTAAGTCTGAAAAGTACTGTTCTTTGAGAAAATCCATGAGGGATAGATACAATCATTTCTGTTGTACACACTCTTGAGTGGGGAAAGATCACTATACATAGATCAGCATCACTGCCAGGGCCTTGGCGAATACAGAAACTCATCTAGTTTCACCTACTATTTAGAAGATCAGCTTTTTGTAGGATTAGTTATGTCAATACCTGACTCTACATATGGTCAAGAATGGATAGAGGATCTCGCTCCGAGCCTCATAGTGGGATACCTGAATATATCCTGGAGAGTTCTACTGAAGGTATGATACTCCAGTGAAATTTAATGATACCTGACCATCATAGGAATGATAAAAATGGGCACTAACCCAAATGGAACATTTCTAGGATATGGTGAACAAGGGAACCATGCCATATTAAAAAATATATATGGCATGTATAATGGTTCACACGAAATGTCTCGTGACTCCAAGTACTACCCATGTGAAATTGTCCATGTTAGAATGAACATTTTGTGTCGATAGGTAAGTACATGACATGTAGGACATACCACATGTTGTGTTCGAGTAACCAGGGTTAAATCCATGTACACGGCCTTGTGCTCGTACACAGCTTCAACCCTTGTGGACCATCCCAATTGACCAGTACATAGGTAACCTACATAACTGGCTTGGTCTGGTTGTGTTGTGGAGTACACTGCTTTTCACTCCACCTTGTTCCCGTGCATATTCCAAGATAATTGCTGAGTCCTTTGTAAATACCCACGTGTCGTGTTCTTCAAAGAACATGTTTTTCAGTGTATCCAATCACCTAGATCTCTGTCGGCCACTAGGTGGGGCCCACAAGTCGTGTCTCCCTAGAGGCAAGCCATGTTCCTCATCATGTGTAGCACACTAACCCTAGCTACCACTTCCATTCCCACAAGGCTTGTTGTTTTAGGATACACACCATTTGTCCTGAAATTTTCCATAATCGCAAATCTGCTTCGCTGCACCTCGGTGATGCTCCGATCTTTGTTCTGATGCTATATTTTCCATGAAACTCAAGATTCATGGTCTCCCTGATGCCGCAATGATGTTTACATTGTTTTCAGGCTTCCAATGGGCCCTAAAAATGAGTTTTAATCCACCCGTAAAAAGAAAGATCGAAGAACTATCCTCCACAATCAAAGCTGATTTGTCATCGTCCATCATCGTCACACCTCATATTGTTCTTAATAATGTTCGATCTATGATTTGGGATCGATGTGTAGTGAAAAGGACTCGCAACCATCTATTGTTTGTCGCCCCGTGAAGAACATGAAGAATGAAATGAAAAGTGGAGGAAATCCAATAAACCAAATTGTGGAACGAACCTCCACCATATTTTGTCACGACGTTGATCCACTCCCGTTATATGGATTAAACAAGGAGAATATAAATATAATCCAACAATTATCATAAATCAATTTCCTGAATTAATCCCTAAAATAAACAAAAAATAGTGCCCTCCCATAATTACCCACAATCTATGGATCAACCTATTCATCGGTTGATCTGTATTCATTATTTAATCGAAATACTGGGAAAAACTAAATCTCAATTACAAACCCCAACCTTAGCTGTCGATGAAGTAGAAGAGTGGTCATCGTCCGGGATTCGATCTTGTCGCACAAATTTCTATGCATCATCATTAGTGTACATTTTTAAAAAATCATCCATGGATGGCTCCTCTCCAAAGCTCCAGAGGTTTATAGGGAGTTTTCCAAGGTTATAATTCTAGCCCCAGGATCCTTTTTATATGAAAGGAAAATGTTTTCATTGTGATATGGATTCATTTAAAATAAAATAAATTAATAATTCATTTTTTTCTTTAATATGTCCAAAAAATAACTTTTTCATTTGTCCCGTGTTGGTCGATGTTAGGCCCCGCCTAAGGTAAATCCGCTTCTATAAACCCAACGGTGCCCTTATATTTCTGATCTAGCAGCCGTTTAATAGTTATTACACTTTTATAGTAAAACCTCTCATTTGCGCTATTTAAAAGCTTAAATTTATTTCAATCATTTATTCTGCGCACTCTGGGCCCCAGAATCGCACGTAGTCGAAAAGCCTGGTCTCGTAATAATTCCATATAATTTTTAAAATTATTACACGAAAAATTTGAGACATTACATTGATGAATAAAATTTTAGGAAAATACTTCATTAATATTTTTAAATAACTTGTGAAATTACCAAATCATTTCCACCAAAAGTGTCTTACCAGTTGGGCAGCCATATAAAAAATCATTTTACATTAGGTGAAGATTGATTTCATAATGATGTAGACATTATCATGTTAATTATCCCTTAATAAATATATTTTACACCCACTCTAGTTTCTAATATGCAAACGATATTTCAATTCATAGCATGAAAAACAAACACTCATTTCATTCCTTCATTTTGGTTTTTTTTCGATATGATATCATATGTACTATTTAAATCAAAACAAAATAGAATTTTTTTTCATTTTAATACACATAAAATATAATAAATATTATTTAATTGATTATACAACAAATAATATAGGTATTGCAAAAATTATATAAAAAGAATTATGTTAATAATATAAAACATTTCCTTAGGAAATGGAATTTGAGATGAAAAGTCACAAACCATTAATCTTGATTTAGTTATTTTCCTATAAACTAGTGTAAATAAATAAATATTTTTATCACCTATTCAAAAAAATTAATCTTACATATGTCCTTATATTAAAAAAATATTATATGTAATAATTATCAAAATTTAAATTAGATAGTTTTTTTAATTATTAATATTGTCTGTGAGTAATATTGATTGCTTTGAACAAGTATCATAATTTCGAATATATTTTTATTTCTTCCCAAAATATTAATAATTACCAGGTGATAGAATATACTAGAATTTTTTGAATAATTATTTATGAATTTATAATTTCTGTTTATGGGAGTTTTTGTTATGCCCCTTAAAGATGAAATCTATAATTGGCTGGTTTTGGCTATTATCAATTAAAAGTCATTGATGAAATAATTAATTTATAAATTAATTGTATTAACTTTATATAAATAAAATAAAATCAGTATATAAATTTTTATTTCATATATTTTCTATATTATTTTTTCATTTTCATCAGTGGTTTTATTTTTTAGTATGTTTTATATAGATGGTCATATAGACCCAAACTTGAACATATTAAAAATGATGTATGTGTATGGTTATGAAAGACATTTATTTAAAAATAATATCATTATTACAAATGAGTAGGTTTATTTAAAATATATTTTTTAATTAATTAATAATTTTTTTATATATTCATATAAAAATTAATGAATCTAGAAAAAATTGTGATATGTTTGTTTCTGGTTGATGTAGTATGTATAAACAAACAAATGATGTTTACTGTTTTTATTAATGGAAAATAGGAACATTTATTAATAGTAATCAAAAAATATGAAATAATTATTTATTAATTATTCAGTGATGAATTTTATAATATTTGGGAAAATGTTTTTGAAATAGTCTGATAGAAGAGAATCAATGTCAGAGAAATGTTAATAAATAAGGGGAGAACATGAGGTTTCCCACAGATGGAACCCTATAAATGTTGGAAATATGCCAATAATAATTATCTATAACAATAAGACAGTGAAATTGTATTTTTTTATTAATTAAATAGGGGTGAGTATCAACAAGAAAGTAATATTTTGAGTTGTCCTGAAAGGGTTGCGAGTGGACCAATTTATATGCGGTGATACTAAATTTCCAATATCCATTTGAACATAATATCCAAATAATGTGTGTCTCACATGTAAAGAGAACAAAAATTTAGATAATATGAGAGTCGAGGCATGATTTTTTTATCCACAAATTGACCAAAAAATTAGAAACATATTTTTATATTTTTAGGTCATTTCCCCCATTCTTTCTCCATGTTTACCATTTTTTATTTTTTCCTGATAAATTTTTTTCAACAATGTAATTTATAAAAATATTATTGTATCAATTATTATCAATGTTTTATGTTTAAAATTAAATATATTTTTAATTTAATCTATAAAATTTATAATTATTAAAAAAATAACATTTTAATTAAAATATTAAATATCTTAAAAAAATATTGTGATGAAAAAATGCGAGTTTTCAACATTATTTGTCATTTATATTATTTATTATTGAAAAAAATATTAAGAGTGTTAATATATATATATATATCTATCTATTTGTGTGTATGTTTATAATTTTTTTCATTTCAATTACAAATAAAATATTATTTTATTTCACTAGATACTAATTTTACAATCACAATAAAATGATTCTTGAATATAATAGTTTTACCATTATCGGGGTAATTAAAAAAAATAATTGTAATAATATTTTTCCTATTAAAATAAAGATGTTTATAAATTCAATGTCTATATATTACGATTTTAAAATTTTAATATATGTTTTTAAAAATAATTTTAAATTATAGTATTTCCTTAATGTCCAAAAAATAAAACAAGGTTCTTATAACTCTAACATATTTTAATAATATGATTTATTTTACACATTAAATTTATTTTATATTATTAGTAATCAATCATACATTTATATGTTATAAATAATTATTAGTATAATATTAAAAACCATGATTATAATGAAAATTGAATTTTTCACAATTCACATAAAAAGTAATTATTTCATAAAAATCTTCAAAATACATTATATGATTATTTTGACATTATTAATTCAAATATGTTATAAAATTTTCAAATTTAAATCCTATAATTATATAAATTCTCTTTTAAGTTTAATAATGAATAAATCATCATTAAATTGTGAATTCTATAATTTTTTTGTTTTATAGTTCTCACAAGTTATAGCGGCACTAATGAATGACAATCCCCACTCATAATAAATTTCATTCTCAAATATGGGATATACATTTTCTATTAAATAAATGTGGTTATTTATTCCTCATATAATACTAAATATCCCATGTTACTTCCTCTTGGTTTTGTTCTCACTACAGAATATTCACCTAATGAGTTGTTTGATTTCGCAAAATATTCTCCCTAGATTCAAGTGTAAAAAAGTATCCAAATTATACAAAGAGTATTTTTGTGACTCTATAAAATCAATTGTGAGTACAATAGTTGGAAATGAAGTGTATTTTTTCAAAAATGAAAAATGAAAAATTCCATTTTATTTATAATGGTTGTGTGGAAAACCAAATCAATAATCTATATCAATGATTCATTCCAAAATTTCAAAATTACCAATGTACTTAGGGATTAATTTCCCTTTTTTACAAAATCATTAATATCCCATCATTGGGGAAACCATTTAGAATTCATGATTCATTAAATAAATATTCTAGTCATTACTTAGATTAATAATTTATATTTTTTCATATTTTAGAAACTTTTATATGTTCCGTAATAAACCATAAATTCATAGTTGTCTCTTACATATGTTTTGAAACGATTGGATTCCATTCTCTAAAAACTACACCAAATGTACATGTAAGAATTTTCTTCCCATGCATTGATTCATATGACTCCTTATTGATAATCAATTGAAAGCTATAATTTTTTTTAAAAATCATCTTGAGGTGCATATTGATCCCATGATCCTCATATATAAATATATCATGTTCATTACATGCCTTGTGTTTTTTGAATAGTCATTTCAATCTGCCAAATAGTATGGGGATGATATGTGGGGCTTAAATGTACCACATTTCCAATACAATATTGATGACATATCATGAATTTTGATGTAATGACAATTTAGAATAAAATGTAACCGATATATGAATCAAATGATGTTTAACAATTTAATTAACACTATATCAATAAAGGTACTCAAAGGGCATACATTTCCCTACTATTATGAATGAGTCAAAATTTTATGGAGATTAATGGTGTCCCATTTAAATTTATTTCATTCTAATTATTGGTTATCTAGTGAAATTTATCATTCTATGGTTTTCTCACTTACATATGGGAATTGGAATATGTTTCATAAATACCTTATAATGTTAAGTTTCTACATTTACATGAGGGTATATATGTATCTGGGAACATAATTCTTAATTTATTACATTATATCATTCCAATTTTTTTTTTCATAATTACCTATTTATATTATTCGATACAAGGTTATATAGTTATAATTTAGTAATGTGTTTTCACTAGTAGTTCCATCGTTATCTTTGATACATATATAGTACATATCACAATTGAAAAAAAAACCACTCTAACTATATAGATTATTTATTCTAATCCCCAACAGTCTCATCCATAATCTATATTTTTAAATCCTTATCACCATTCACATAATTCTATATGTTTTCTAGTAAATATGGAATTATAATTTTTTTCAATTGATTGATTTCTCAATTTCACGAAAAATTTTCAAATATATATTTAGTATATCACTAAATATAAAATCATTTTTAATCATATTCATATATATAAATATATTTTTACAACATATTTAATTAATTATCCAAACAATCTTTCATAGTGTGTATTGTTGTTTCTTAATTTAGAATCTATGAGTACTTACAACCATCTTATTTTCCTCAGGTTGGGCTCTATAAATGTGAAAATACGAATCAATCAATTTTGGTCCATGCACATGTCAAATCATCTACCATAGATATATTTCCACCATATCATTGAGAAATAAATTATGGTTACTAACACATTGTTATGATTTAGATTGTATTATTCATGGATAATTAATTTTTGATATCAATTTTAAAAACTCATACATTTTAAAAAGGAAATAGACAAATATTTTCTTCAATGAATAATGATATTTTAAATATCATTCCTTTTAAAATGTTAAAGTTAATATTTGTGAATTAATATATATCCTCTTTTACTATTCCAAATGTTCTTCCCATTCAATTAACCTTATCAAATTGACTAATTTAAATATCATATTGATTTATGAGCTGGTCAATTAGGAAATTTTTTAAACATCACAGTTATAGTAAGATTATAGAAAAGGAAACTATGTTTCTTGGCTTCTTTTTTTAGAGTAGGACATTGTATAAAAAAATTTCATTTTATGGTTTCAATATATATTCCATAATTAAAGATAACATGGCTTAAAAAATAAAATATATGGAGAAAAAGAAACATAATATTTTTCCCTAATAATACATTTTCCCTGATTTTCGTAAGACTAATTCCAAGATAATTAGCATAATATCCTTATATTTTAGATTATAACAATATATAATTGATGAGAACCCCCAAAATGTATTAATGATAATGCTTGTATACTCTATTTATAAAATCCTTAGAAATAAATTATTTATTATTTAATCTGGAAGGTATTAATGTAAACTCATAGTATTCTTTACTCATATGAAATTTCAACATTTGTATATTTCCCATTTATTACAATTATTTTTGATAACCAGGGTGAATAAATATACATGAAAAATATTAAAATCAATGATGTTAATCAAATTATTCATCAATGACTTATAATGTATACTTATTCTATATTGTAATAGAATTAATCTCCATGGAATCTATACAAAGTATCATATACCTAACCTTTTTACATGTTAAATAGTGGCCCACAATGGTTAAATAATAAGATATACAAATTCCAAAACACCTAAATCCTTCATTTTTTATTCAAAACTACCAAATCAAATGGTGATTTTATATTGGGATCATTAGGTATAGGTTTTTCCTCATACATTATGTCAATGAAAAACTCAACATCAGACTATGTTGGATGACCATGTAATTCCTCGATATATAAATCAATGTATTTTTATTAAATCACTACATCCCAATCACATGGATATAATTAACATCCATAGCTCTTGTTTTATAATCCTATTACCTGTAAATGACTATAGGTTGAGCTATTGGATGCAGGTTTAGAAAAAACACATGAGATGTTGTTCCTCCTTAAAAAAGGTAATTTATGCCCCCTTCACAAAAAGTAATATCATTATCTCATATATTAATTTTTCCAAAATAAAGTGAGATGAAATAAAAAAATGATTATGTGAAAATCAACCATTCATGTAACAATAATTTCTTCACCATGGTATATGAATGAATTTAATAGAGGCTGGTCTGTAATTATTCATTGAAATGTGATTTTTATGGGGAGAGATTGATGAAAAATCTATTCTCAATGTTTTATGGGTTGATCCAATTATTTCACCTAATATATATGATAAAAGGAGTTAAGATATTTATAATAAATTAATGAAATATCCTAAATTTATATTAGGATCAATATACATCTTATCACATCATGTATGAATTCATCCTAAGCTGTATTGATATCATAATCCAAGCCATTTTCCCTCATCCTCTTCTAAGGTAAATTTACAAAATATTTTTTATAATATTTTACATATTTTCCACATAACTATTATTAAATCATTCAACAATTGAATTATCATATATAAAATTACATTCATAGGATTAATGGTCCTTTCTAAATATATGAATCAAATTATCATTACATTCATGAAAATCCCTATGTGAATAATTCAACAGTTATTAATTGTGGGAAAGAATAAAATTGATTTTTTCAATTATTCTATAGTTTTCAATCCATGGTTCTCAAATGACCAATTCAAATCAATAATTATTTTGATTTATTAATTAAATGGGATTTCAATTAGATATAAATAGAATATGATAATATATCATCTAATGATATACGTTTATGTGAGACTAACTCGCTTTGAATTCATTGATTTATCCTAAAAATTAAAAGTTTATACATGTTATCATGCATAAATACCTTGTCTATAGTATGTTTATCTAATATCATAAATTTATCAAAATTCTCAAAATCATTTTCCTCCTCCATTAATTTGATATTAATAAAATTACCTTCAATTTCAAATTATTTTTAAGGGGAATATATTATTCATTTTATATATTCTTATATTCAAAACATTCCATGCACACTATATGTATATCAAATTTTTATCATAATTGGTGACCATAATAGATCCACAACTCTATACAAATGATAAACTACAAGAAATTTTTTTTCATCTAACTACTTCTTAAAATCATAAAAACAAATTCTAATAAAATGATCTATTTATCGATCAAAATTATATTTTTATTTTATCTAAATGATTTCTGTGGTTAGAAAATTCAATGATCTTAGATAGTTACACCATATTTTGGATCATCATTTTCTCTACCAAGAATAGTTTTTTATTCAAAACCAGTGATATCCTCACAATTATGGTATTGATTTGATCAACTATAACACCCACCATATTAGGATTATTTTGTGTAACATCTCTAAATTAATATCTGATGTCGAAACGTTTTCCAATCATTTTGAGAGTCACTATATCTAAAAGTAGAATATAGACCATTATCAAATACTACTAAATTATAAAATTCCATTCCATTTAGAAAATTTTCTTGAAATATTGTTAAAATATTATGGGGGTTTTCATAAAATTTTCTCGGTCAAACATGTTTTTCCTATATATAATTCCCCGTGATTAAATAATAAACGTAACATTATTAATATGTAACATACAAAAATATATAAATCCATTTGTAATACTAATCCTAAATTATTTTCAAAATATAAAATAGTTCTAGTGGAAACATACAACATACAATTCTTAAAAGATAAGATACATTCATATTTTTCATCTTAAACTTTAAAACATATCATATATCATAAAACCATAATAATAACTATGATATCCCTTCATTAATTTAAATGAAAATTTTATGTAGTTCACTTCCTAGTTTACTAATGAAAAAAACAAAATTTGGATGAGATGATGTTCTCAATAATGTGTGGTATAGAATGGCATCTTTTATATCATATTTGTAGATAAAATTATTTTTTTTGAATTAAATGATTTTAATTATTTCAAAATACTATGAATGTAATGTCATAATATATGAAGGAAACAAAAAAAATTAAAATTAATACTAATACTATGCTTTTTAAATGAATATTGTTTGAAAAAATAAACAATATATAAAACCCTTGTTATATTAAATCATACATAAATAGGTATGGCATTATAATGTAACCTAGATAGTTTGTCTCATGAGTGAATCAAATGCATCAATATTATATCTATATTGAGTGTCACTAATCATTAATTATCATTTATGGATACATTATATGAATTTATAATAAACACATTATCATTCCTTGAGGAACCATTTAATTAATCCTTGATAAATAATAGCGTAGATATCCCAATAATGAAATATTAAAAAAAATTAAACATTCAATTTAATAATTTGGATATCCATGAGAATATCCTTGCATCATCTTAGAAAATATGAATTATTTTCATTATAATAATAAATAACCATATAAATGATAAAATGATATAGAGTTATAGAAAGTATATCCAAGCTTTTGGGATATCGATAGAAGATAGTAATTTTTATTATTAGTCTATAATGGAAGTAGAACCAATCATATTTAGGAAATTACTTATTTATTTTTCATAAAATTAATGGTTATTATCATAGGAATATACCCCTAGGAGTGCAGATCCATTTGTGTAGTTTTAGTCACATAAATCATGAACTGAGTGACAAATGAATTAATTCTAAATAAGACATTACTATAGTTATTACATATTGGTAATTATATGGTATTGTCATTTAAAAATTATTTATACATATGGGGGTATATTTACTAGGAATACCACATAAAAAAGTTATATTTTTAATTTAGAGTGTTTATGAATTATTATTGCTTTGGGAACATTTCAACAAAAACTCCATTGAAATAATGAGCTTGTAATTGAATATCATATACTATTTATAAAAAATAATATTTATGTTATACATAAAATAGATATTATATAAACCATAACATTGAAATTAGATTCATAAAACAAAACATTAATTACAAAAAAGTAATATGAGAAAAAGGTGATTACAATTAGTCCTACATAGATGATTTGTGATATAACATACTATATAGGATAAATAATTATTATAATCACATATATTAGTACATTATTAATACCTAGAGACTATTATAAGGATTATTTATAGTTATTCTCTATATAAATATTTTTTTTATTTTTTATCTATTTTCTATATGAGGTTTGAGTATGCATTATTATTTTGAACTGCATTCATAATAGAACTATTTCTCTTCATTATTATCCCAATGTTCCTCATTACCTATTATACAAGTTATTTAGGCAGTTATTTAATGTTTAATGAAATGATATAATTTCATTCTATTGTAAATTTGGTTATGACCCATTAAGGTGAAATAAAAAATAATAATGTTTACTTTATTATTAATGATATAAATTAATATACGGATTATTTAATATAATATTAATTTAAATATTAAAAAAAATTATTAACATATTAATATCATTTAATATTGGTAATTATGTTCTCATGGAAATTAATTGAATTATTTTATTATATTTTTAGAGTATGTGGTTGGATCAACCCAAATATGAACATGTAAAATAAATTGTTTATTATGGTTATTAACATGGTTTATTTTTCCATAAAATCATTATAAATGAGAATAGGGATATTATGTTCAAATTTTTTGGAGGGAAATTATGATTTTTTATATTGTCTAATAAATATGAAATAAACTATTTGAAAAAATAAATATGTTTCGTCATGGAAGTATTTATATACACAAACTTAGAAATTCCATTTTCACATTACTAGATAGAAAAGAGTTCGGTGGTTAGTCATTATAAAAACAATATAAAAACATAATACAATAAATATTACAAAAATAATATATGATTGAATATAATATATTTTAAGGGAAATTTATAAAATAAAAAATCATAAGAAAATATTAGTACTTACATTGAGTAAATAATTTTTACCTTGGAGGAATCCATATAAATAGAGGACTCACCTGAAACTATTATTTATATATGATTAAGGAATTGAAATATAATTCTAGTGGATTGAATTTGGGAGTGTTTTCAAGAGGGTACTAAATATTATAGTTTTAATGATGGGTTTTATAGGGCCCCATTTATAAATGGTGGGAAAGGAAAACTTGTCTATAACTAATCGTAATATAAATAGAGGACATTATTAAAATGTAAAAAAGACACATAAATGGGTAATAATGGGTTTCAGTTTTTTGGATAATCACACAACAAACTCAGTTAGAATCAATTTTTGAAACTTATTAGTCCTTTTAAACCATTGGTAGTCCAATTTGAATATTTTTCTTTTAAATTGGTAGTACATTTTTGACGAAACTATTTATAAAAAATATATTTTAACCCTTCATATCAAATTTTCATGTTTATAAAAAAAATATCATAAACATATAATATAATGAAATTTCTATATAATCTATAATTATCTTTTATATTAAAATATTGATTATAAAGAAATAAAATTTTGTAGAAAAAGATTGTTTCTATCAAAAAATGTTCTTAATATTAATTATTAATTTTTAACAATTGAATTATTGTTAATATATTTATTTAATGGTTTTAAAATCATATTATATCAACTTTTCATTAGATATTATTTTATCTTAATTTATGATGATTATAAAATGATAATAAAATACGTCCTTAAATATAAATAATTTACCATTATCGTGGTATTCAACATTAATCTTATAAATCATACCTTTATCTATAAAAATGATATTGAACATATCAAATTTTTTAAAATATATCATTTAATAATTTCATTTCATTTTTTATGATTTAATGTATATTATTTATGGAAATTAGGTTTTAGTATATGTGATTAAAAGTAGTAATTTGATTAAGATATTACATATGATTTATAAAAAAACTGGTATTTATAAATTAATAATAGTATTTATAAATTAATCATCTATGTCCATAAAAATATTTATTCATAAAAATTAATTTATATATTTTTATTTTATACTTACTTCTTCATATAAATAAATATTATTTATTTTTATAAATGAATTTAATTCTTTTTATTAAATAAATAATCATTCATTTTAGAAAAATCAAAAAAAAACCTAAGACAACATTGACATGAATAATTAGAATATTTAATCAATGTATTAAAAATAAACAACGAAATTTTATAAATTTATCTTTTAATTGTAATCTTGATTAATATATCTTTAATTTTACCATTGTGTAATAGATTTGTATTGTATTTTTCAACATTTATATTAGTTTCTGTATTATTACACCTTAGAATTTAGTTTAACCTAAATAACTAATGGTTCAGTCTAATATCAATTAGGTTGGGTGAAATAATTCCCTTTACCCTAATTATTTAACATAATAAATCATTTTCAAAATCTATTAAATAAAATATAATTAACCAATTAATATCCCCTTGATTTATCATGAATGATTTTTAGACACTCGCTAAAATAATTTTCTCTAATATATGATTGAGTAAATACTAACCCATAATATTGATATTGTTACACCTATTATCATTTCTTCCATTCCACAACCACATTCTAGTATCCGGATTATGATACAATTTATAGGAAACTAGAAAATCAATACATTTCCCAAACATTAGGATTGTATCCCATATTATGTCTTATCTATAGTTTTTTTACTGAATTTCCTCTCATACTTATCAAAAAATAACCAATAAACATCCGAAACAATTCTCTAAAACATGCATTGATGCCAACTAAGGCGTCATATACCCACACACTTGGGTCAAATTCTAAATACATGTTCTTTAGGAACTAAACATGAAGAAAAGTGATATAACCAAATGAATATATATATATATATATATATATATCACATATTTTTTATATTCAAAAAAATATCATCTAACAATAATCTCAAAACCTCAAAAAAACTATTTTATGGTATGTGTGGACCTATAGAAAAATCATTTTATTTGATAATAATATTTAAGATTTATCTTTAACCAATATACAACAAACACCCTTATTGAATTTCTATATGTCACAGTGATCATAATAACCTTGGGAATATGAGAATAAGAAAATGGTGGACCCGCACATTCTTTATGGAAATAGCAGAATAACATTAAATTAAAGGTTATATCTAAATAGTATGTCAAAACATGAAAATGTGAAAAATATGGTATTAAAAGGAAAATATAATTTTTTTGGTTCTCATTAAGATATGATAATAGAACAAATAATCACATACTAAAAAACATATACTAGGAAATATGTGTGATTAATAGGTATGGAATCCAATAATATGGGATTTATATTGTAATATCATGGAACCATAACTATATAGAAGTAACATAACACTTGACATCATCATAAAATGTCAATTATCATCACCAGGAAAGTATAATTATTTTTTCATAGGCTAATGACGCATTCACCATCAATGGGTTTTTAGGTGATGAAAATATTACACAGTGCATTGTAGCACTATCAAGTTGAAACCATAAAATAAATTACATTTACATGTATGTGTGTTCCGTATGAATAAAAGAATACATAAAAAATGGGTAATTATTATAAACCATATGAATATAGTGTCATTTTTTATTATCTATCAATGAATATCTAATGGATCTATCATAAGTATAAACCAGGTAATTCAGATTTAAATAATTTCAGTTATTCATATTTGAATAATGAATCCCAGTGATTATGAATGGATTTATAATGTAGAAAAATTCACTATATAATTGGAAATATAATGGAAGAAAAAATCCACAGATGTATACATTATAAAGTGTGTAAAGGATCCTTAACAAATGGATAGATCTTATTATATTCCTTTAAAAAAGAATTGTGCCAATAGAGTATAGCATAAAATAAATATGTTTTTCAAAAAATATTCATTGTAAAATAGTATATTATAGAGGTGGTTGTAGACATAAAATATGAAATTTTTATGTTCCATTTAATTGGGATTACATAAAAGAGAGAATATTCAATGTAACCTAAATAATGAATTACACTTAATAAGTAATGGTAATGTAAAATTAAAAACAAACATTTAAAATATATATATATTATATGAGATACATGATAATAATATTTTGAGAAAATAAAAATAAGGACATGACAATAAAACAAAAAATGTAATATGGGGCTTCAAAGTATTTATTTTTATATTTTATTATATCTATACTGAAACACACATCATTAAAAAGCATAAAAAATAGAATATTGTAATGTGTTTAGAATAAATATAAGGATATTTAGGGAAAATAATATTTTTCCAAAAATATAAAAGGATTAAATTTGTGAGAATAAAAAAAATAACCTAATAGTGATGTAGAGGGTAGAAAGAAGAATAATTATTCCTAAAAATATCATAAAATTTAGAAAGAAATATATAGATAAATATTTTTTAGTATTAAAACACCAATTTTTAAGTGGAGTTAAAATATACTATTTATATATTGTAGAATAAATGACCTATAAAAAACCATCCAAGAATGATATCTTAATGCCCAAATGGAATGGAAAATTTAGTTGACCAACAACTTATGGATCCATTATCTGTGATGGAACATACCCTCATGGTCCATCCCTTTTCCAAAATGCGAATCCTAAGGGTGGAGTCTCGGTGGTAGGATGCTCTATCAGTTTGTGACTGATCGTCGTACGACCGATCGGCGTGTGACCGATCGGCATGCGACCGATCGGCAATCAAACGATTGGTCTTCGACCGATCGGCGTGTGGCCGATATGTGTTCCACGACCAGTGTGTCACCGATCGGTGTGTGTGTGGCACGATCGGTGCGGCCGATCAGTGTGTGGCACGATCGGTGTGACGCGATCAGTGTCACCCAGCCTTATCGGGTTTTTCTTCTATAGTTCTCTCATAACACCACTTTTACCCCTTTTAATCCTTTTTGAAGTGGTTCAAGACCATTTTCTTTTGAGCCCATAATCAATGTTCAAATTACTAAGAGTGAGGCGACCCTCAATGGACACAGCTGTGTGTCCGCGTAACATGCCCCCCTGTTTATATAAAAACCTTTAAATGTCGTAGTTGTTACCACCTTTTTTCTATGGGAATCATTAAATAACAATTAATTCAGTCATGTGTAACCACCCAACCATGTTGTGAAACCACGGTCCGACCTTATAGTCGTTCAGAATTCCATACCTCGTGACAACCGGATCTCATCCTTATATCACACGGGAATCGTTTCTTCTACTTTCCTCTATTTCCTCTCCTTTCTTCCTGGTGTGTTTTGAGTTCCCTGTTCTTGAGGCGAGTGGTGCTCCTGTGATAATGATTTTCTGCTCACCCTTGTAGTCCCTGACGTTCCTCCCCTAGAAGGTGTACATCCCCCATTATTGGCGCTTGGAGAACAATTTCGATCCTTGATCATCCAGATAGGTATTTTCCTTCATCTCTCCTTACTGTGTATCATGCAGGGTGGGTACGCTATAGTTCCTATGGGGATGGAGGAAACTATACCTTAACAATGCTAATAAATAGACTATTAAATAATTATGGGAGTGTTTGACAATTCTTCTCTACTCTTTTATAATTTCTATATGTTGTGAGCTGTATGGGCTATGCTCACTGAAAATCATTGTTGTGAGGGTATTTCCTGGTGCACTAATGAACCCTTGTCTTATGTGATAATTGAATGGATCCAACATTGGAATTTGGTTAATTACATAAACTCAGCCGATTAAATGAATTTCCAGTGAACAAAAAACCTTCTGTGATCACTCTGGTGAACCAAACAGAAAGAAGAAAACATAGTGATTGATGTTCTTGAACCTAGAAGTTTCCCTACCGTGTTTTGGTAGTAGTTGTGTTTTACTGTTTGATGCTTGTGGGGTGATGTGGGTGAGGATGGGATCCTATTTTGTGGCACTGTTGTTGATTGTGAATCTGAACTGGTGTGGGGCTGTATCTCGAGGGTTGGTTCGGTTCCAGTACTTTGAGGGATCTCACTGATCCCTTTGATGTTGTGACTTTACAAGAGAACTGGGTGTGAATGATTAAATTATTGTTTGGATAATTCTCTATCTCTAGCTTGTGGTTATTCCTGTTAGGTTCCTAATAGTGTAGAATTATCCTAATGGGATCACTTGAATGTGAAAACAATAATGGTTATAATGGGGAATGGGTTTTGGGAATGAGTTGTGACATTGTAGTAAGTGTTGCGTTGTTCTTTTATGAATGAATAGTAACGAGGGTGTTGTGCTTAGGTTTTGGAACCCCTAGGTTAGGATGAGTTCATATTACCTATACATATATATATAGTTTTTATGTTTCTTTTTTGCGCCCCACCCATGATTATCACTTAGTTCCGAACACCCCCATTTCATGGGAGAGGGTTTTTTTTCAAACACTCCTATGAGTGGATGGTTATTAGCTCTTTTTCTACTCCCTTTCCTGAATATCCCAAGACTCTTCAGGCAGGTTTTGATAACCTAAGGTTCATTATAGCCCCATATTATTCAGGTAGGGTAGTTGTGGTGGTTGGCCCAGGTGTGTGCAGGCAGGTTGTTCCCAAGAATCTTCAGGATGAGGCCCATGTGTCTTCGAGCGTGGCAGTAGTTGTTCTGGCCCAGGTGTTTGCGGGCGTGGTTTTGTGTGGTGGTTGCAGCCCAGGTGTTTGTGGGCGGGATGTGTGGTTGTGGCCCAGGTGTGTGTGGGTCGTGTGTGGCAGTGGGACTGCGATGAGAATGGAGGGATTGGTTCGATGCGTAGGATATCTTCAATAACTAGTGGGAAAGTGGCACAGGGTACCCAAACATCGATGTGCTATAAATTACTTGACTTGCATTATTTGGGGAGTGTTCTTTGGTGAGGCTTGGGAGTATATTTTTCCTTGATAGGTTCTTTGGTTATTTCAATTCTCCCAGGGCATTAGAATGCCTCCCCACTTGTGCACGAGAGTCTTCGGTTTTCCATACTCAGTGTACTTGTATGCTCACCCTACGTATGTAAAACTACTATCAGGTTTTCCGGAAGACTTTAGGGATTGTGCAGGGCCGTACTAGCTTGAACATTGGGATAGGTGTGGTTGATGTTTTTATTTCTTTGGTACTTTACATTTGTAGTCTCCTTGTACTTTGTGGCATTTACTTTTTAACATGCATATGGGAATGGTTTTTTTTGCTATACTTTTACCCCCAGTTTTGGTGTTGTTGGAATTTACTATCATATATTCAAATCCTATTAAATAAAAGGGTAATTAATTCAATCTTGTGCATGATTATATACCCTTGGTGCTAGTCGCCACTCCAGGAGCTATTGAAGGTAGATCTCGGGGGTCATTATCTCTCCTTCAACTTGAAGAAGGAAGGTTCTGTCAATCTGTTATCCCTTCCCTCCTCGTGGTGAAGGTGGGTTGTGATAGAATGGTATCAAAGGGATGTTGAGAGATAGGATGGGGTCTGGAGTTAGGCACAGTGAGAATTGTATGGGATGGTAGGGCAACAGTGTTGGGTGATCTTGGTGTGTGAATTAGGTCAGGGAAGACTGGTTAGGACATGGGATTTTAGGTCCCCCCATGATCTGATGCAAGGACTCTGGGCCTACCAAATTACCAAGTGAGGCTGAACTGATTGCAGGGTAGAGACACTAGGGAAGGTGCATGCATCATAATGACTTGTTTTCTTGAGTTTCATAGGTAATATGGAAATTTAAAATGAATAAGAAGTCTAAGAAAATTTAAAAACAATATTCTAAACTACTCTGGATTAGGCATTCCTTGTTTACCTCACAGCTATGGCACCTAGGAGACGACCACGAGTAGTGTGGGTGAAAGAGGCCCAAGGGTTGACTTGGATGATCAACAAAGGGATGACCAAGAAGAAGAAGATGATTAGTGGCGGAGCCAGCAGGGGAGCATGTCAGTGAGAGAATTGGGCATAAAGATCAAGGATCTCCTCCACTTTGCTCCGAACCTCTTTCCAGATGAACAGTCTCGGGCGAGACATTTGGAGGAGGCACTTAGACCTTCTCTTCGGTATGCTGTTAATACCTTCACCCTACCGATATACTTGGAGGTTGAGAAAAAGGCTAAATTGGTGGAGAGGATGTACACGCTAGGAGGTGTATCAAGAGAGGAAATCTATTTGGGATCGTCGAAGGGGATAGATATCTGTAGCAGGCCTCCATCGTCAGGTCCATCAAGGGTTTGACCAATAGGGAGCATGCCTCAGGAGTTATAGTTCCAATCCCCCAGTCCTCGCCCTTTCCATTCAGGCCCAAGGTCGATATGCTTCATCTGTGGAAGCCATGGGCACCTTCAGAATTAGTGCCCGGACAATGTACAGTACAGAGAGGGTGGGCATGTTCAGCGCCCACCTCAGAAGCAGTAGTTTCTAGCTAGACCCTTTCAATAGCAGAATCAGGAGCTGCATGCTCCCACTCCTCTGAGGGCAGGCGTTGCAGAAGGAGGCCGACCTTAGGATTCCCCTCTGGGACCTCGCCCAGGGCATGGTCGGGGAGGCGACTGATAACCAAGAGGCAGGGGAGCTGGGTGTGGACATTTGCACGGCGCGGAGGCAGCAGTTCTGGAAGGGCCAGAAGTCATTCAAGGAATGATCATCTTTATTAGTACTCTTTCATATGCTGTGTTCGATACATGAGCCTCACACTCCTTTGTTGCACCCAGTCTGGCCCGTGCTCTGGGTTTAGATGCTGAAAGATTTCCAGTGCCCCTGGTGTTGAGCACACCAGTTGGAGGTCAGAACGAATTATTCTATGTTTTCCGAGGGTGTAGATTAATGATAGGGCCACATCAGTCTATTAGGGATCTTCTACTATTGCAGATACAACCTTACGATGTCATCCTAGGAATTGACTGGATCTTCACTGTATGTTCCGTCATTGACTGCTTTTGAGGAAGGGTCATGTTTTCATATTTGGGAAGTGGATGTGTAACATTCATCAGTGAGTAGGGTTGCTAGAAAAGCAGCAGGTGGGAGGAGCCCCTCCATTCCTGGTTAGTTGAACTATCAGTGGAGTTAGTGGATGCAGAGATGGTGGAAGCCCTAGGAATCGTCAGTGAGTTTATGGACGTCTTCCCTGAGGAGGTGTCAACTCTACCCCATCGACGTGATGTTGAGTTAGGGATAGACTTGCAACATGGTGCCCATCTAATTTCAATGGCTCCCTACCATATGACACCTTCCAAGTTGCGGGAGTTGTGGATTCAGATTGATGACCTGATGAAGAATGGTTTTTTGACCAAGTGCGTCACCCAGGGGTGCTCTAGTCTTATTCGCAAATAAGGCCGATGGTGGTCTCAGGCTATGCGTAGACTACCGGAGACTGAATCAGGTAATGGTCAAGAACTATTACCCTCTCCTGAGGATAGATGACCTTTTCGACATGTTAAAGGGGGAAGGGTGGTTCTCCAAGATTGACATGCGGTCGGGATATCACCAGCTAAGGGAGAAGGAGGGTGACATCTCGAAGACTGACTTCATGTGCAGATATGGGCACTTTGAGTTTGTGGTCATGTCATTCGGCATTATGAATGATCCAGCTATGTTCATGGGACTCATGAACACTGTCTTCCGGGAATACCTGGACAGGTTTGTAGTCATGTTTATGGACGACATCCTTATCTACTCAAGATCAGAGGAGGATCACACTGAGCACCTAAGAACGGTTTTATAAGTCCTCCGACAGCACCAACTCTCTAGGATGTTGTCCAAGCATGTTCTGGACATGATAAGTGAACTTACATGGGTACGTGGGGTCCGAGCAGGGAATATCGGTTAACCCATTGATGTTCGAGGTGGTTATTTCTTGGGAATCACCCTAGAATGTGGTAGAGATTCTTAGTTTCCTTGGACTGGAAGGATACTATCAGAGGTTCTTGACTAACTTCTCTCGAGTTGCATCACCTTTGACAGCTTTGACCAAGAAGGACCAGGATTTCGCGTGGAATGGGCAGTGCCAGGAAGCCTTTATCTATCTGAAAGAGAAGTTGGTAAGTGCCCCATTGTTGAGGTTTCCAGAAGAAGTGGCGGCATTTGAGGAGTTATATGATGCTTCAGGACAAGGCCTCAGGAGTGTGTTGATGCAATGGCAAGGTGTGATCTCTTATAGGTCTAGACAGTTGCGTCCTCATGAGGGTAATTATTCCACCCATGCCCTGGATCTTGCGGCAATCGTTTTTTCACTAAAGTTGTGGAGGCATTACCTCAACGAAGAGCGATTTGTGGTCTTCACTGATCAACAAATCATGAAGTATATCTTCTCCCAGCAGGACCTGAACTAACAGCAGTGAAGGTGGATGGATTTCCTTCAACACAACGACTTTGAGATTTCCTACACATCAGGAAAAAGGAATGTGGTGGTCGATTCCATGAGCAGGAAGTCACAGAAGGATGTGGTTCGAGAGTTCGCAGATGCTTGGAAGGCAATGGAGGAGTTGGCTGCTCTGCACCTGGATGCGAGGAACGATGGTGGTAGAGGTTTTCTGTTTTAGATTACAGTGAAATCCTCTCTACTGCGGCAAGTAGAGGAGTCTCAATGGGGATACATAGAGAGTGAAGTGATGCGTGACCAGGTTAACCAAGGTGATGATCTGGAAGGGTGGACAGAGGATGGTCTGAATCAGATTCTTTTCCAATGAAAGATGTTTGTCCTAGAGGTAATGTGCGGAAGGGTTCTTGTTGAGATCCACTACTCACCCCTTGCAGTGCACCCAGGAGTTTCCAAATGTACCAGAGTTTGATAGGTCAGTTCTAGTGGCCTAGGGTAATGCAGGTGGTGGGAGAGATCGTGGCCAGGTGCATAGTCTGTCAATTGGTGATGGATGAACATTGTGTTCTAGGTGGCTTGTTGTAGCCTTTGGACGTCCCTGAGTGGAAGTGGGATGACATCTCGATGGATTTAATCACAGGGCTACCCATGGTTCAACGGGGCTACGACGCTATCTAGGTAGTGGTGGACCGGTTGCCGAAATCGGCTCACTTTCTGGATATCTAGGAGTCGGGAGCAGCGGATGACTTAGCCCGGAGGTAAATTGATGAGGTGGTGCGGTTGCATGGAGTTATGAGGTCCATAGTCACAGATATGAATGTATGGTTTACCTCACTAATTTGGAGAGGATTACAGCATGATTTAGGCACCCAGCTACATCTTAGTACTACTTTCCACCCCCAGAATGATGGGCAGACAGAGCGCACCATCCAGACAATGGAGGACATGCTATGGGCTTGTATTATGGACACTGGGGGATCGTGGGTGTGACACTTGCCTCTGGTAGAGTTTTCCTACAATAATAGCTATCACTCTACCATTGGAATGGATCCATTATAAGCCTTGTATGGAAGGCCATGTCACTCACCCATGTGTTGGACCGAGGATGGGGAAACTAGTGTTTTTGGCCCGGAGGTGGTGCAAAGCACGACGGAGAAGATTCAGCTTATATGGGAGAGGATGAAGGTGGCTCAGGACTGGCAGAAGTCATATGCTGATAATAGGAGGAGACCATTGGAGTTCAAGGTTAGGGACCACGTATTCATGATGGTCTCCCCTCGGCATGGAAAATAGAGGTTCGGCAGGGGGATTAATATTTTTCCAGGGTTCATCCGACCCTTCGAATTGTTGCAGCAGGTTCGAGAACTGGCTTATCAACTAGTGCTACCACTGTCGCTACTACGAATAAATGATGCCTTCCATGTGTTACAACTCCGGTGGTATCTACACAATGATTCACACATCCTCGACAGGGGAATGCTGGACATCAAGGCTGACATGACTGTTGTGGAAATACCAGTAAGGATTGAGGATCATGAGGAAAAGGTGCTACATGGATGGACCATTTTTTTAGTTCATGTGTTGTGGAGACATGGTGGGCTGGAAGAAAGTACCCCGGAACGGGAGGCACAGATGTGCGCCCAATACCCAAAGTTGTTTTGAGTTAAGTTATGTTATACTTGATTGTGATCGAACACCTTACCTTGTTAACTATAGAATTTATGGTTTTCTTTATTCTTTAGATGCATGTAAAAATTCCTGACTGCAGGGAGGGGAGGACCCAATCCCTAGTCAATACAAAATAAGGTGGATGTGATTAAACCCGTGAGGGCGACTCAGCACCACCCAAAGTGGATAGTATCTTGACATGGAGGAATAAACTCCCTAACCCATATTACTGGACATCGTGACCCTTTAATGTTGCATGGTTTCTTGAGGGAGAGGTGTTTCTAGGTGTCGATGAGGTTCCCTGCTGAGGGGTATCTTTCGAGGTGGTTGTTCGGACCCCCTCTTTTTCTTCTAGTTTGGTTTTAAATCTCAAGGGAGATAATAATTTGAGAGGTATCTGATGTGATGGACCATACCCTCATGGTCTATCCCTTATCCATAATCCGGATCCTAAGGGTGGAGTCTCGTTGGTAGGATGCTCTATCGGTGTGCAACCGATCAGTGTGTGACCGATCTGGGTGCGACTGATCGGCGTGCGACCGATCGTCATGCGACGGATCGGTGTGCGACCAATCGGCGTTCGACCGATCGACGTGCGACCGATCAGCATGTGATCGTTCAGTGCGCCACGTTTGGTGTGTCACTGATCAGTGCCTCACCGATCGGTGCGACTGATCTATGTGTGTGGCATGATCAGTGTGTGGCACGATCTGTGCGAAGCGATCAGTTTCACCCAGCATTGTCGGGTTTTTCATCTACAGTTCTCTCATAACACCAATTTTAGACCCTTTTAACCATTTTGAAGTGGTTCAACGACATTTTATTTTGATCCCATAATCAATGTTCAAATTCATAAGTGTGGGGCGACCCTCAATGGACCCAGTTGTGTGTCCGCATAACGTTCCCCTATGTTTATATAAAAAACATTAAATGTAGCAGCTGTTACCACCTTTTTCCGTTGGGAATCATTAAATAACAATTAGTTTAGTCGTGTGTAATCTCCCAACCATGTTGTGAAACCATGATCCGACCTAATAGCTGTTCAAAATTACATATCTCGTGATAACTGGATCTCATCCTTATATTTCACGGGAATTTATTCTTCTTATTTCCTATTTTTCCTCTACTTTCTTCTGGGTGTGTTTTGAGTTTCCCCTTCCCGTGGCATGTGGTGCACCTGTGCCGAAGCTTTTCTACCCACCCATCGAGTCCTCGACGTTCATCCCCTGCAAATCGTGCATCCCCCGTTCTTGGTGCGTGGAGAAGAACTTTGATCCTTGATCATCCAAGTAGGGATTTTCCATCGTATCTCTTTACTATGTATCATGCGGGGTGGGTATGCTATTTTTCCTATAGGGATGGATGGAACCAGACCATAAAAAAGATAATAAAGAGACTATTTAAGAATTATTGGAGTGCATGACAATTCTTCGGTACTCTTTTATATTTTCTATATGTTGTGAACTTTATGGGCTATGCTCACTGAAAATCATGGTCGTGGTGGTATTTCCTTGCGCACTAATGAACCCTTGTCTTATGTGATAATTGAATGGATCCAACATTGGAATTTGGTTAATTGCATAAAGAAGGCCGATTAAATGAATGTCTAGTGAATAAAAAACCTTGTGTGATCACCCTGGTTACCAAACAGAATAAAGAAAACAAAGTGAATGATGTGCCTAAACCTGGATGTTTCCCTACTGTGTTTTGGTAGAAGGTGTGTTGTACTATTTGATACTTGTGGGGTGATGTGGGTGAGGATGGGTTCCTCTTTTGTGGCACGGTTTTTGGTTGTGAATATGAAGCGGTGTGGGGAAGTTTCTCGAGGATTGGTTTGGTTCCAGTACTTTGAGGGATCTCACTGATCCCGTTGATGTTTTGAGTTTACAAGAGAACCAAGTGTGAATTCTTAAATTGTTGTTTGTATGTTTATCTTTCCCTGGATTGTGGTTATGCCTCTTAATTACCCAGTAGTGTATAATTCATCTAATGGGATAACATGAACGTGAAAATAAGAATGTTTAAAATGGGGAATTGGTTTTGGGAATGAGTTGTGACATGGACATGAGTGATGTGCTATCCTTCTATGAACAAATTGTAACGAGGGTGTTGTGCTTAGGTTTTGGAACCCCTAGGATGGAATTAGTGCTTGTTACCTATACATATATCTATAGTTTTTATGTTTCTTATTCGCACCGCACCCAAGTTGAGCACTTACTGACGAACACCCATATTTTATGGGGGAGGGTGGTTTTCCCAACACTCCTATGAGTAGCGGGTTATTAGATCCTTTTCTACTCCCTATCCCGAATAGTCTAAGACTCTTCAGGCAGGCTGTGATGGCCTGAGGTCCATTACAGCCCAAGAATCTTCGAGCAGTGTAGTTGTGGTGGTTGGCCTTAGTGTGTGCGGCCAGGTTGTTCCCCAGAATCTTTGAGGATTGAGGCCAATGTGTCTTCGGGCGTGGTAGTAGTTGTTCTGGCCCAAGTGTTTGCTGCCATGGTTTCGTGTGGTGGTTGCGGCCTAGGAGTTTGCGGGTGGTATGTGTGGTTGTGGCCCAGGTGTGTGCGGGTGGGGTGTGGCAGTGGGACTGTGGTGAGAATGGAGGGATTGGTTCGATGCATAGGATGTCTTCAATAACCAGTGGGAAAGTGGCGTGGGGTACCCAAACATCGATGTGCTATACATTACTTGACTTGCGTTGTTTGGGGAGTGTGCCTTAGTGAGGCTTGGGTGTATAGTTTTCCTTGCTAGGTTCTTTGGATATTTCTTTCCTCAAAGGGCATTAGAATGCCTCCCCACTTGTGCATGAGAGTATTTGGTTTTCCCTACTGAGTGTACTTGTATGCTAACCCTACGTATATAAAGTTGCTTTCAAGTTTCCAGGAGGATGTCAGGGATCATGCAGTGTTGTACTAGCTCGGACATTGGGACAATTGCGGTTGCTGTTGTTGTTTTTATTTCTTTGGATCATTACCTTTGTAGTCTCCTTGTACGTTTTGGCATTTACTTTTGTAACATGCATATGGGAATGGTTTTATTTTGTCTTTACTTTTACCCCCAGTTTTGGTGCTATTTGGATTTACTATCTTATCTCCTAATCCTATTAAAGAAAAGGGTAATGTCTTCCATCATGTGTATGATTATATACCCTTGGTGCTAGACACCACTCCAGGACCTATTGAAGGCGGGTCTCGGGGGTTATTATTTCTCCTTCAACTTGAAGAAGGAAGGGTCTAGCAATCTGATGTCCCTTACCTCATCCTGGTGATGGTAGGTCGTGACATTATCATTCAAATATAATATTGAAAAATATAAAACATGATTTGATTTTATAATAAATACAATTTTTAAAATAAAATGAAAAAATACATCTAATGAAATATTTACATCACAAATAGAGGTTATGTGGTGAATAAAAATAAAATCCCATTGAATTTTTTTATGTGGAATCCCTTAACATTAGATTGGATTTCTTTAGATTTTTTTCATAACAAACATGAAAATTGAAGTAGTTTTCTTAAATAAATATATTTAAAAACTTATTCTTTTATATTTAATTTTCAAATGTCTTCAAATTATCATATAAAATATATTTATTAAATCCATTTTATATATGTCAATTACTTGATGTTGTTTAATCAATTTATCTAATCAAGATTTGTATATTAAATGTGGTTTAAAGTGTTGTGAAATGACTTCATAATCTCTATAATAGTAGATGTGTATGTATTTAATTATTCCATTAGAAAAATATTCTTTGAATTAAATGGTTTTTTTGAAAATAAATCTTATTCTAGAAGGTGGTTCGATATGTTCCCTTAAATAAATTATGTAATTTATGATAATTTATTATTAATATCATTTATAAAATGTTAAAAAATTTCAACAAAATATATTAATACTATAATAAATATAATTTTTATATGTTCAATTATTTTAATCATTATCTAAGTTAGGTGGTAATAGAAAAACAAAATCATTAACTAGTTGAGGTTGTCATTTTTATGTACACATAAATTATGCTCTCATTTTTATAAATTAGTTAGTGTTGAATATAATAAAAATTCTGATAATTTTTTTTAAAATATTAATTATTGTTGGTAAATGAAACTTTTTTATCATCCATGTATGGTTGTTATATAAAATATTTAATGTTGTTAATAGAGACAATATTTTGAACTCACACATAACCACGTGTTCATTTTTATAGGTTTTTCATGACTGTAAAATAGTGATATTCCATTAGTATAATAAAATTTATTCATTTTAATAATAAATATCACATACAATTTTCATGTGTAGATTTATTTAATTATGTAAAATAAATAAAATATTAGAAAATATTTATTGAGAAAATTACATCTCCCTTTAGATATTATAGTTTGGGTATCACCATAAGACTCCATAACATAGTATTTTGTAAAAACCATGTAATCCATAAAATGGGGATGACATTAAGAGAGTATTTGGAATCAATTAGGTAATATTATTTGTTATAAATGATGGAATAATTTTTTAGATGTGATCTCTATTTATAATTATAATAATGTATTTATTATAAATAGACATTACTTTTTCAATGATGGTATGACAATATTAAATTATGTATGGATCCAAATTAATGAATTATTTTAGTGGGGAATATGTTATAAAAAATCATCCCACCCCCATTATTTCAGTTCCCTAATATGAACAAACCTTTTTTAATAAGTTACATCCCCCAAGAAGGCTAGCCACATGGGGTTTCTCAAAAAAGCAACAAAAAAAGTCTTTTGTTGATCCAAATGAAGATAATAAAACAAATTACAACACCATAGAATGATAAAAATCATTTCCAAATACACCATAAATAAAGATAAAATGATCCTAAATGTAAAAATATAATTTATTCAATTAGCCTCCATATGACCATCGATCACTACCAATAAATATCATTATGATAATGGTGATAACCACAATTAGTTAGCAAACTATATGGTGACATTTCATTCCCCTGACTGCTAAAACACCACATCTATAAAAACATTATGTTAATAGTTTTGAGTAAAAAAAATAACATTTCAAAAAATATTTTTTATCATGTATTATTCTATGAATCATATATCTATATCTTTAAATAAAATACATTTTAGAAATATGTTCTCAAAGAGATTAGTTTTTAAAAAATATTTTTTCATTTTCACAAAATCATTACCTATTCACTTAAACAAGGAATATAACAAGAACTTCCAGGGAAACATGAAATCATAAATGTAACACCCTCAGCTTCCATGATACGCTTCTCATTCAATAATGCAATAGTTTGCATTGTACGCAACTTCGAGTTCTAAAACACCGCGACTAATCAAAGTAGCCGTTATGAATAGTAATAACCACTTTTTAAAGTTATAGAAATTTTATATTTCAAAATGGACTTCATTTTTGTATTCAGAATATCGAAATTAGCATATGTTGAATTTTTGGTATTTTTCTGAGAACTTCTAATTTTTTATGAATAGTGAAAAATACTTAAAACAACTTTTTAATAAAAATAATTTATTGTGATAAATTATACTATTTAGTGGTTTTACGGTATAATTAGAATATATTTTTACCATTTTATCCAATGGTGGCATTAGAATTAATTTAACATTGAAATTGGACATAAACAATTGCCAATCTTTTGATATAAATTGTTTCTTAAAAACACGCTATTTGTCGTAACAGTGGGAATTAATTATAAAATTAATTAATGCAAATTATATGTTTGGAATTTTTTAAAATAGACATCATTTTTGAATTCGGAATATCAATTATAGCTTAGGGTGAAATTTTGGCCTTGTTCTGAAAAACTTCAATTTTTGATGAATAGTGAAACCACTAAGTGGTAGTTAAATAACTGATTTTTCGTTTAAATGAAATATTACCACTTCTGTGATTTGATTTTCAAAAATCCAACATACATGGTTTTCATTAAGAAGTAAAATGTGGTTTAATAAGATCAAAATAATTTTTTGGTGAATAGTAACTTTTAAGTTCTTAATCGTGATTAGAGGTAATTAGTGTAGTTTAAGGTACAAATAATGTTTTAATAATATGATATGAGCATGACACTTGTCCTACTCATATTGGATGAGTCATGGCCGACCAAGACAACCCATGAGTCAACTTGGGGACCCCATGGAGCCACTTTATTTGGAAAATGACATAAATATATATTTATTTAATGTTAAAATTAAATTGACACAAACATGAGTTGTTTTACTAAAACAATTTTTAAGTGGGGTTACACAAGTCCAAATTTTAACTATAAATATTCATTAGAAATATAGAAATATTTCCTACATCATAGTAGTTTTTTTATATTTTTTAGATCTTAAATAAATTAAATTATTTATGACATCATTGTGATGCAGCGATGACCTCATTATTTAATGATTTAAATAAAATGAGAAGATAATGAAAAATCCAAGGCTTACACTTGTCCAAAGCCTATTGGATGAGGATATTTCGAAACCTTATCACCTTAGACTCGAATTATATAAGTGTGGGACCTTTAGATTCCGAAAATCATTGTGAAATAATGTAACATTTCAATCTTTCCAAAAGTGCCCCTCCTCTCCACTTATAAAAGGCCCCCACCTCTCCCACCTCATTTACACTTTCAATCCATTTGGCTCAGCCAACCTCTGCCCAAATACTCTCCCAACTTCCCTATATTACTCCTAGAAGCCTCACTTTGGGAAGAACTCTTCTCAAGGAAGCCTTTGGCTCAAATCAAAAAGAGTTACCCGATTTTGAGGTAATGTCTTCTCTAATGTTGTTTTGTTTTATTTTTCTTCTCCAACCCCCTAATCTCTTTTTATTCATTTCTTTTGTAACAACACCAGTATCCTCAATATACTAGGATGTTGTTATAAGAAGTATTTGAGCTACAATTACACACACCTACATATAATGGTTAAAGAAAATACGGTTTCTGTGGATGGCGAATTTCTGCCTCACGAAACGATGATTGTTCAACACTCATATAACACCTTCAAAGGTGGACATTAAGATGTCACTATTTTTATATATGATATATAATATGTTTATGTTTTACTTATGCTTCTGTATTTCTCATTTATGTCATACTTTATGATTTCCATTATGGGTAAAACGCGATAATTTCATTTTAGGAAGTGCGGACTACCGCCCCCTCAAAGTGATTTGAATCGTTAATGCCATATGTGGGATGTATAAAGGATGGATTAAATGGTATTATACACTATATTATACTGTAATTATATTATAAATTTATATCATTATGATTTAATTCCATTAAATACAAAATAGAAATGAAAGTAGCGTTCATGCGTACGTACGGCTTACCGTCTCCATGAACGGTGCATTCCATTTCTTACCTCTAAATGTTACGTGACATTATGAATGAATTTATATACAGTATATATATGATATATACGATATCTACATCATGAATATAATTCTGGATATAATGGATATTTCACCGCATGAACAACTTGTAATTATAAGAAGTTTATTGTTGACTCAAGTACCAAAGATCGACAAAACGACCGTTGTTAACTTAAATAATTACATAATGTTCATATCATTGTAATAAGTGATATAATAACGATAATGAAATTGAAAATGGTTCTTAATAAGGTATATATTAACTCTAGTTTATTATTCAGGAGGTTAAAGAATGGTTGAGTCAAGTCAGACACGAGGTAAGGTAACTTCTTAACCCAACTTCAATTCTTTGGGTTAATCTCCTACTTTCAAATTATGTCATGATATTATTATGTCCTATTTTGTATTTTTACTTTCTTTATGTGTACCTATAGTTAATACACATAATAGATCTATTTTATTTTAAAAAATGATCTATTTAAGGACTTCGTCTCAATCCCCTTTCATTGAGTCATATTTGGTTTTATACACAACTTTCTTTTATACGGTGTATAAACCCCTTTGACTTTTACGTTTATTCAAAAGGAATCTTTTTTATACGAAGCGTTTTACTAAATGACAAAAAGGTAATGTTTTTCTTTCTGTACTTATGCGGCGAAAATGACTTCTCCGCCGCCGTGACCATTATTTGAGTTTCAGCTTCCTCTACAAGCCATCATTTTTCTTAATGAAAAATAAATACAAAATTTTAACTTTCTTTTATTTTGGTATTGAAAATGGTTTTGAAAGAATTTTTATTATATCAATGTGTTGTATTAATATCTTGTGATTGAAATGTGGAAATGTTATGTTTCCTTTATGCATGTTTTATGTGATACGATTATGTTATGGTTTATGATATGTTTAAACCTATTTATATGAGGAATGCATTGGACTTAATAAGTGACGGGTGGAGCCCGCTATAGCTCCTCGATGCATCGGTAGGTCTCACGAGACAAACTTGTGTCTTGGCACGAGACCTTGACAAAATCTTATTTGTGGTCTTGGCACGAGGCCTTGACTATGTGGTTATGATAGTCTGGCATTATGCATTCCATCATTATGAATGTGGTTATTGATATTGCATGTGATTATTCGACTAGTAGAATACCCATGTGAAGAAGTAAATGGCATTATCTCATTTTACTTTTGCCATATTATGTTGAAGTTCAAGTTTAAAAGGCTTTTGTTTTAGTTATACATTGCCTTAAATGTTAATGTTTATTTATGAAAGCTTCTGCTATATTGTTAACCTTACTGAGCATCTGAGCTCACCCCTTTCAATGTTTTAATTTTTTTCCAGGATGTGAAGAAGTATTTTATGAATGACGTACAGGGATTGTGAGAAGAGGATATGAGTGTGGACTATGGAGACTTTGTTATTGTAGTTTTTCACTTTATGATGTAATGTGACATTTACGAATGTATCTAGTGTTTCCAAGGCTACTAAACTAATCGGTCTTTCGAGACTTGATCTTTTGTGATCATGCCAATGTTACGAAGTAATGCACCGACTCTGGGAAGCTGGGGTCGGGGCGTTATAGTTGGTATCAGAGGAAGTTTAGTACAAGCCTTGGAAGATAGATTTAGATAAACTCTGATTAGAGCACATAGACCTAAGATGAACTTTGAGGATTAGTATAGAAGAACTTCCTAGAATTTTGGTATTGTAGAGATTTTGTGAGTTTTCCGAGCAATACATCCCTGTCTGGATACGAGCAGGTAGAGGCGGCTCTGGCACAGATGTTCCTAGGGGTAAAACCCGAAAACACCGCTTTGAGCTAGACTCGAATGGGAACTGGTGCACGACAACGGGCCTTGCTGCACTCTTGGTTACGACACTCCCGGGGGATATGCTTAGGATAACTCTCATTTTCTTTACAAATCATTATGAAGGGTTTACCAGTATATACTTCCTCAAAGAAAAGATTTCTTTTTATGATTATGGATTATATCCATAAATAGTTCAATTTATGTTAAGTGTTTTATAAGTATGGGATTATGTATTTTGATTCATAAACTGACCTATTTTATGCCATTGTATAGAAATGGCGCCCAATAGAAGGAATGTGAACTCCAGCAATACGTATGATCCAAAGAGTAAGAAGGATCGTATCTTTCACGGTATTAAGCCAACATTTCGAAGGGAAATATTCTCCCATGTGTTCTCAACATATGAAGAAATAGTATCATGTGTTAATAAGATAAGTAAAGAATTCTCTGAGTCCTATGGCTTTGAAGCGAAGCAAGAGACGAAAGGGATGGAAGAGAGAATGATGGACAAAGGGATGAGGGGAAAGAAGAATTTTCCAATATGTGGTAATTGTGGGAAGAAACATCATGGAACTTGCCTAAAGGGAATGAGAGTTTGTTATAAGTGTAGAGAAAAAGGACACAATGTGCGTGACTGCAAGGGTAAGAAAATGGTTTCAAATGTACAATGCTTCTTCTGCAAGTATTGGGGACACTACGCAAACCAATGTCCAAATCATCAGAGTATTCCCCAAATAATGTTATTGGATAATAATCAAGTTATGATACTACCACAGATGAGGAGTAATGATTAGAGTTCTTATGTTGTTATTAATGAATTTTCTAATTTGAGTGTTGTATCAATGATGTACTGGTTATAATAATTATGGAGTATATAAGGATTGTACTGCAGTACTATTTCATCAAGGACTTGAGATTGTGTGGAACCAAGAAAAGTGACTCCATAGTAGGTTAAATTTTTGGAAAATATATGGTTGAGATAAAGATAAACCATAACATGGTTCTGATACCGAGATAGTGATTTTGGAATAAGACATGATTGATTTGGATAAATTATATTGGATATTCTTAACTTCCTTGAAACTGATTGATGATTTGTATACATTTTTGGATAGGAGGAGTATATCTAATATTCTATAAGGAATAAGGGATCATGGTAATTCAGTATGTTTAAAAAGAATACATGATGAAGGTGTTCACATGTTGTTACATCGAAAAAGGATCTTCATTATGTTTACCTTCCTTATAAAATTTGGACTGTGAGTTGGACAGAAGTATTTTGGATAACTATAAAGGTTGGAATAGATTAAGTTGATCTTTGGATAGTATTGTTTAAGGTTAAAAAATTTATGAAGATTATTTTTGGAATATTATAATACTATAGTTTTAGGAAAAAAGCAACCTGCAGGGTGGGGCATAACCTGACGCGTCGGACAAAGCTGCAGGAATCGAACCCACAACCATAGTGCGACAGGCCTTTATTTCCTACCACTATCCTACAGGAAGTCCCTGGTTATTACAAAATAGTTTTACTAATCTAAATGGTATGTGTTAACATTTGGAACCTTATACAATTAGGATAAATAGAATATTTTTGAGTTCTGTTACCATTTAGAGTAAAAGTTGGGTTTGTGGTAAAAATTTATTAACGAATGAAAGTATACATAACAAGTATGTATATTCCCTTACGTTCTTAGTAAATCTCCTAAATAAATTCCTCAACATTATAAAAGGTAACTTAAAACAAAAATGTTGTCGGTTAACTTTTCCAACTGGGGATTCAATGACCGTTTAACCAATCACAAGTTTGTGATTTTCTTGTGGTTAAACTTTCTCCTAATCCTGTTTTCTATAACTCTCCATCAGACCTTGATGGTTTGTTTCTCCTCCATATCCATATTTTCATTTAATCCTAGAATGGGCTATATCGGGTGACCTTTGTACTTATCCTGTTTTCTTTTAATGTTATATATTTACTAACCTTATTTCCGATGTGGGTTTTCCTAAAAGGTATTTTCTCTTTTCAACCATTTATTTTCAAAGAAAAATTTCAAATTGTGAGGACGCAATTTATTGAAGGAGGGGAGAATGTAACACCCCGAGCTTCCATGATACACATCTCATTCAATAATGCAATAGCTTGCATTGTACGCAACTTCGAGTTCTAAAACACTGCGACTAATCAAAGTAGCCGTTATGAATAGTAATAACAACTTTTTAAAGTTATATAAATTTTATATTTCAAAATGGACTTCATTTTTGTATTCGGAATATCGAAATTAGCCTATGTTGAATTTTTGGTATTTTTCTGAGAACTTCTAATTTTTTATGAATAGTGAAAAATACTTAAAACAACTTTTTAATCAAAATACTTTATTGTGATAAATTATACTATTTAGTGGTTTTACGGTATAATTAGAATATTTTTTTACCATTTTATCCAATGATGGTCATTAGAATTAATTTAACATTGAAATTGGACATAAACAATTGTCAATCTTTTGATATAAATTGTTTCTTAAAAACACGCTATTTGTCGTAACAGCAGAAATTAATTATAAAATTAATTAATGAAACTTATATTTTTGGAATTTTTTAAAATAGACATCATTTTTGAATTCGGAATATCAATTATAGCTTAGGGTGAAATTTTGGCCTTGTTCTGAAAAACTTCAATTTTTGATGAATAGTGAAACCACTAAGTGGTAGTTAAATAACTGATTTTTCGTTTAAATGAAATATTACCACTTCTGTGATTTGATTTTCAAAAATCCGACATACATGGTTGTCATTAAGAAGTAAAATGTGGTTCAATGAGATCAAAATAATTTTTTGGTGAATAGTAACTTTTAAGTTCTTAATCGCGATTAGAGGTAATTAGTGTAGTTTAAGGTACAAATAATGTTTTAATAATATGAGATGAGCATCACACTTGTCCTACTCCTATTGGATGAGTCATGGCCGACCAAGACAACCAATGGGTCAACTTGGGGACCCCATGGAGCCACTTTAGTTGGAAAATGACATTAATATATATTTATTTAATGTTAAAATTAAATTGACACAAACATGAGTTGTTTTACTAAAACAATTTTTAAGTGGGGTTACACAAGTCCAAATTTTGACTATAAATATTCATTAGAAAGCTAGAAATATTTCCTACATCATAGTAGTTTTTTTATATTTTTTATACATTAAATAAATTAAATTATTTATGACATCGTTGTGATGCAGCGATGACCTCATTATTTAACGATTTAAATAAAATGAGAAGATAATGCAAAATCCAAGGCTTACACTTGTCCAAAGCCTATTGGATGAGGATATTTCGAAACCTTATCACCTTATCCTCGAGTTATATAAGTGTGGGACTTTTAGAATCCGAAAAGCATTGTGAAATAATGTAACATTTCAATCTTTCCAAAAGTGCCCATCCTCTCCACTTATAAAAGGCCCTCACCTCTCCCACCTCATTTACACTTTCAAGCCATTTGGATCGGCCAACCTCTTCCCAAATACTCTCCCAACTTCCCTCTATTACTCCTAGAAGCCTCACTTTGGGATGAACTCTTCTCAAGGAAGCCTTTGGCTCAAATCAAAAAGAGTTACCCGATTTTGAGGTAATGTCTTCTCTAATGTTGTTTTGTTTTATTTTTCTTCTCCAACCCCCTAAACTCTTTTTATTCATTTATTTTGTAACAACACCAGTATCCTAAATATATTAGGATGTTGTTATAAGATGTATTATAGCTACACTTACACACACCTACATCTAATGGTTAAAGAACATACGGTTTCTGTGGATGGCGAATTTCTGCCTCACGAAACGATGATTGTTCAACACTCATATAACACCTTCAAAGGTGGCCATTAAGATGTCACTATTTTTATATATGATATATAATATGTTTATGTTTTCCTTATGCTTCGGTATTTCTCATTTATGTCATACTTTATGATTTCCATTATGGGTAAAACGCGATAATTTCATTTTAGGAAGTGCGGACTACCGCCCCCTCAAAGTGATTTGAATCGTTAATGCCATATGTGGGATGTATAAAGGATGGATTAAATGGTATTATACAATATATTATACTGAAATTATATTATAAATTTATATCATTATGATTTCATTCCATTAAATACGAAATAGAAATGAAAGTAGCATTCATGCGTACGTACGGCTTACCGTCTCCATGAACGGTGCATTCCATTTCTTACCTCTAAATGTTACGTGAAATTATGAATGAATGTATATACTGTATATATATGATATATATGATATCTACATCATGAATATAATTCTGGATATAATGGATATTTCACCGCATGAACAACTTGTAATTATAAGAAGTTTATTGTTGACTCAAGTACCAATGATCGACAAAACGACCGTTATTAACATAAATAATTACATAATGTTCATATCATTGTAATAAGTGATATAATAACGATAATGAAATTGAAAATGGTTTTTAATAAGGTATATATTAACTCTAGTTTATTATTAAGGAGGTTAAAGAACGGTTGAGTCAAGTCAGACACGAGGTAAGGGAACTTCTTAACCCAACTTCCATTCTTTGGGTTAATCTCCTACTTTCAAATTATGTCATGATATTATTATGTCCTATTTTGTATTTTTACTTGCTTTATGTGTACCTATAGTGAATACACATAATAGATCTATTTTATTTTAAAAAATGATCTATTTATGGACTTCGTCTCAATCCCCTTTCATTGAGGCATAGTTGGTTTTATACACAACTTTCTTTTATACGGTGTATAAACCCCTTTGACTTTTACGTGTATTCAAAAGGAATCTTTTTTATACGAAGCGTTTTACTAAACGACAAAAAGGGAATGTTTTTCTTTCTGTACTTATGACGCGACAATGACTTCTCCGCCGCCGTGACCATTATTTGAGTTTCAGCTTCCTCTACAAGCCATCATTTTTCTTAATGAAAAATAAATACAAAATTTTAACTTTCTTTTATTTTGGTATTGAAAATGGTTTTGAAAGCATTTTTATTATATCAATGTGTTTTATTAATATCTTATGATTGAAATGTGGAAATGTTATGTTTCCTTTATGCATGTTTTATGTGATACGATTATGTTATGGTTTATGATATGTTTAAACATATTCATATGAGGAATGCATTGGGCTTAATAAGTGACGGGTGGAGCCCGCTATAGCTCCTCAATGCATCGGCAGGTCTCACGAGACAAACTAGTGTCTTGGCACGAGGCCTTGACAAAATCTTATTTGTGGTCTTGGCACGAGGCCTTGACTATGTGGTTATGATAGTCTGGCATTATGCATTCCATCATTATGAAAGTGGTTATTGATATTGCATGTGATTATTCGACCAGTAGAATATCCATGTGAAGAAGTAAATGGCATTATCTCATTTTACTTTTGCCATATTATGTTGAAGTTCAAGTTTAAAAGGATTTTGTTTTAGTTATACATTGCCTTAAATGTTAATGTTTATTTATGAAATCTTCCGCTATATTGTTAACCTTACTGAGCATCTGAGCTCACCCCTTTCAATGTTTTAATTTTTTTCCAGGATGTGAAGAAGTATTTTATGAATGACCTGCAGGGATTGTGAGAAGAGGATATGAGTGTGGACTATGGAGACTTTGTTATTGTAGTTTTTCACATTATGATGTAATGTAACATTTACGAATGTATCTAGTGTTTCTAAGGCTACTAAACTAATCCGTCTTTCGAGACTTGATCTTTTGTGATCATGCCAATGTTACGAAGTAATGCACCGACTCTGGGTAGCTGGGGTCGGGGCGTTACAATAAAAACAATATATTGATAGACCTTGAAAATGAAAGTGAGAAACTAAACATTAAATATATGTTTATGAACAGAAAATATAATAATCATTTATCTTACCTATGGATTACCAACATAGACTCATAAAGGATAAAAAATCAAAGAATAAAATGAATTCCACCAAAATTTATTCCTTCAATAGTCTATCAATAAAAATAAAATAACCCCTATAGTGTTACACACACAATGTTGAAATATACTCATTTCCTAATTAAAAAATGATTCCGAATTCTCTATGTTGGAAGAAACTACTAGAAAAAAATATCAATTATTTATAAAATATTTTAACAGAAAAGAATCACCACATCAAAGCTTGAATATTAATTATTATTCAAAAATAACCCATATGGATTGTTATCAAATAAGAGAGATCAAAAATATATTTTAATAGATAATTCCCTTATAAAAAATTAATATCATGGGATACATCAAATTTTATAACAAATTAATAATTTTCATAAGAAACCCCAATGTTATTTATAGAACCACCATGAAAATACTAAATTAAAAACGTTTTAAAGAGATTCTACGCTCAATAAATGGGGAGATATATCACTATTAAGAATGGGGATTAAAAAAGTATACTATGTTCTCATAATGTTTAGTTCCATACAAAACAAAATAAACTCTCTATAAACCCCCTTTGGTCTAAAAACCACAATAAAGAACAAATCTTATATGGGAAGAAGATATCGAGAACAAATTTGAGAATATGAGAGAGGGAAATATAAAAAATGGAGCATACCAGGATGGGATCCATAAATAACGAAGGGAAATCACTAAATAAGTAAATGAAGAAGAAGGATAATAGATACAGAATTGATCATGGTAAAACAAGTAAATTAAATATTTTTAATGTTTTAGATAATGGAACATGTTTTTCCTATAACATTTATCAACCCATGTGAAAACATTTCATTGAATCAATAATTTTTATTAAAATGAACATGGTTACCTATGAAGTGACAAAATGTTTTGTAAAATTGTTATAATGTTGGGTTTCCCCTCTATACAACCATAACACACAGCCTTATAGTTTTATTTATAGTCACACATTTTTAATGACTATTATAAATTACACGATTGTCCCACTTTTCTACAACACACAGTTACAACATTGTTTGTACTAACTATTCTTATAAACCTAGAGATATTCTCATCCTCTCTAAAACCCCATGTTTTTAAAAGAAAACTTCAAAAAAACTCTAGAAAATCCAATTGATAATGCATGAAAAAACAATAAATATAAAAATAAGGGAAAAACTTATACACACCACAAATTAATTTTATACATATAAATCTCTTAAGATTATTAACCTGATAAAATATTAGGCTATTTGTTACTCACTGATGAACTGCCTCCCCCAAATTTCATGGCTATCCCATACACAATTCCACAATACACTGACAATTTTAATTTTTTAGCAAGAAATACTATTTCAGCGAGATCTATAATCAAAATAAGTTTGTTAATGATGATAGTGTTAGACTCAAAAGAAAAATCATTGAATTAAATAGCCTTGGAAGTGTTCAATTGACACCTTGTTGTCTAGGAAACATAGATGATTTTATTAATTAACCTCATGTTTTATAGGTGAACAACCAATAATTCACTGTAAAGTATTTTCAAATGATATCAAAATTACAAAAAAACCTCAGATCCAACATAAATATTTTACCCAGTCACGGTTTTTTCATTTTAGGTGGATCATCGGGGATGAATTGATAACCACACATAAATGTAAGAAAGAGTTTATGAATATATATATATATATGATTTATATTGATTATAAGTATTTTTTAATCTCCCATTAATCAATTGCACCTTTTGATCATCAAATGAAAAATGATTATTCCCACCATTGAACACTCTACCAACTCATACCATTATAATATATATCTATATGGATACCCTTACAATGAATTAATCTATTCTAGATTAATTGAAGAATGGAAAATATTTTGATATAAAAATTTGGAAATATGGTGATGAATTTACCAAATATAGTAAAATAAAGAATGTATTCCTACATAATATATGCATGCATCTAGATAACTCTTTTAGTTTTATCATCCACCTACAAATGATATTACATGATTACTTTTATAAGGGAATCTGACAACTATTGTAAGACATTCAAAAAAAATGACTATAACCCATGGTTCACTATTAGAAAAATATTATATGGTACTCTATTAAGCCTTATATACTATTGAACATACATGTGTCTGAGTTGATCTACATTCATTATCTCATTGACATGGAGGGAATGAACCAATTTCAGGGGTCAGTTAATGATCACCCCACCTAATATCATCAATTTAGAATCTATGGAAATCATATGATTATGCCAATAAAAATATTATCCAACCCGCATGACAGAGTTGGAATAGTTTACAAAAAATCAATAGTAAAAAAGTTCTCTTGGTAAATTCTAAAAAAATTAAGGCTATGTTACATAAATTCTACAAACTATAACCTTAACCCCATCCTGCAATGACAATTTCTCAAATCATGATACATCATTGTAATCTTAGGGTGTATGAACCAGTAATAGTACATTCCACTATCCATAAATTCCTTCCCCATTGATATAGTAATGACCAATGTAATATCCTGATTTTTTAAATGGGCACTATATTCAATAACATATACAACACACAACATAATGCTTAAACGAACTATCTAATATTATTATTTGAATGTTAATGTTATATCCTGACCATTTAATTGGCATGTATAAGGAATATAAACATGATTATTAAAAATACAAATATAAGGCTCCTTCTTAATAAAAATTTATTTATAAATTCTTATTAAGTAAATAATCATTTTCTAGAAGTAATTTTATTCTTAAAAAATATTTTCTTCATAAACGCTGTTTAATGATTTCGGTGAGATATTTTTATAATTAATTTATAGAAAATTTAAAAAATGTACAAGATAATTTGATTTAATTTATTAAATTAGTATATCAAAATTAGTTTATGGATTTTTTTTTGAATTTTCAGATAAGAGTGAATTTTTAGTGAATTGGGAAAAAATTACTTTTAAAAAAATATCATTTAATTTCATTATAAAGTACCATTATTGATTTTATTTCATTTATAAAACATAAGTATTATTTTACTAGATTTAATATAATAAATAATATTTCAATAAAAAATAATCTTATTTTTGAATATGTTCAATTTTTGTCTTAGTAACAAATTTATCAAAAAACATGTTTTTGTTGTGTCTTAAACATTTATATTATAATTTATTACTAAAAATTATAGTAACTGGATATTTAAAATTTTATTATATACATTGAATCATGATTTCAATCACTGATCAATATTTCCTCATTATTTTTGGTTTTAATAAATATAAACCAGGAATGTGATTTTAACCTTGTTAAGGGTAAATCATGTTATTAAAGATAAATATAATAACATAAAAACTATAAATAACCATAAAAATCAGTTAATATACTATATTAGTAGGGATTTTACATTCTATTCCAATAATAAAAATAATTTTATTTTTTCTCATTTCTCATCGAATATTTCGTATATAATTTTTTATGTGAATATATAGTAAAATGTTTCACTCCCATGACTTTCATATTTATAAAAAATTTCAATTGGGATAAAAAATACATATGGAGGGTTTAAAATGGTTATTTTACTATAAATGATATTTTTAATCATTTTTTATTTAAATTTTTAATAATTTCACACATACCATAAATGGTTTGAGAACTCTGACATAGTTCTTATTCAAGTGGTATAAAAATAATGTATATGATTTTAAAAACTCTAAAATTAATACTTTTTTGTGTTTTATTTAGAATATATTTAATTTATAGTACAATATAACATATCATATATTTTTTATAGATTATATAATATTTTCATAACTATCGTGAAGACATTATTGTAAAATTAATTAAATATTGTCATGAATTGTAATTAAAGTAATATTATTTTAAATCTAAATTTGATAATATATTTACAAATTATAATAATTTAAAAATATGAATATTATAATTAAATATGGTTTAAAATTCTACCATATGTTTATTTATGATCCAATTATTACCATTCATGTTTAAAAGATATTACCATTTAATAATGAAAATTTATTACAACATTCATGGTTAAAATTGCTTAATAAGCTTGTAAAAATTTATTTTCTCTAAATTGATATATTAACTTGTATGAATATTATTTATTGATTAAAATGTGACCATATACTCATTATAATTCTATACATGTCATTTTTTTACCATTTTACATGAGTTTGGATAATATTATATTATATAAATCCCAATATTTCATAAAATAACACTAATGATACTTAACAATAAACAATATTTTTATATATAAATTAAAAATAAATATAAATAATCATTTCAAACGTTAATGTTATATTGTGTCAAAATAATATAAGGTCATTTTTTGTAATTTTTTATTTATATATTAATTTTTTGAAACGTTATGACTATAAAAAATTGTTACTATAATAATTTTAAAATGTGTTAATATAAGGCAAACAAAAATATAAGGGTTAAAATATAACACATAGTTGTATAAAAATTATATTATATCCATGAATTATTATACTATATTTTAATTATATTAATTGGGACCCACTTGAACATGAAAAGTAATTTAAAATAATATCGGAAGTTATGATATTCTACGAAATCCACTCACATCTCTATTAATAAGGGAATATAAAATTATCTATTTATCACAAAATTTTTTTATTATTGATCAACCATGAACTAAAAAATACATTCATAACATCATTCTACAATTTTAATAGTTCTTTTTCATGGGATAATACAATCCCTAGTGGGTTTTAGGTGTGAAACGAAGGATATTATCTAAAGAATAGGTATATCATTTTATACAGATCTGTTTGTTCTATTTCATAATATACATCCTTATAATCATAAAAAAATTACTATACAAGTAAATTTAATATATATATAAGTTATTAAGTTAATTTCATAACACATTTCAATCTCCTTCATCTATAAAATGTGAAATAAAACCATCATTAATTTATATAGCGAACTACCGCCTCGCAAACCGACGTAGTTCATTTTCTATCATTGCAAGTACTGAATGACTTTCATGAAGTATTCAATTAATATATTTTATATTCATGAAATTATTTACATTTCAGAAATAAAATATCTCATAAATGTTTTAATCATTCCATCTATTGAAAAATGGTAATGTCATCTGTGTGTATGTGTGGAAAACCACCTCAATAGAGTGTTGTTCTTTATTTTCTGTTCCCTCATCAAATCGATGACATAATTATGATTATTTAAAGATATAACATGATAACTATGAAATATTAATAATTATATAAGTATAAAATAATTCATAAATTATTTCCGTCATATTGTTGAACTATGTAAATGTTACACATTTGAAGTTTTGACCTAACATCGATATAATTGATATAATGTTCATTTTTTCAAAAGATATTCATGGAATAGAATTAGAATACTATTTTTCTGATAAAAATTATATTTATTTAATTACTATTATACATGACATTATGTAAAAAATTATCCTTCATCCATAGTCATCTTACCTAATGCATTTTGGATATTTTATCTGAATATCTCCAAAACATTGGATGTGAATTAAGTAATTATGTTATTGTATATATAATTGTATTAATAAAAATATCAGTAATATTTAAATTTAAAAATGTTTCAAATGATTAAAAAAGATATGAATTTTATTATTCAGGATCATAATGGAATTACATGATGATATGTACTCATGGTAAGGGACGTTATAACTAAGAATCACATTGTAACGATATAAAATATTATTTTCTAAATAACTTTATACCATTTACATAAAATTAAAATTAATTTATTTCTATATTTATAGGGAACTAAATAAATAAAAAATGATATTTTATATTCCTTTTATATTTCCAACAAATTATATAAAAATATTTATGTTATTATTATTATATATATAATGTTTTGAATTTTATACCAAAAATAAATGGGATGTTCTATTTAAATATATTACACATAAGAAATTATTCCCTCTACCACAATTGGTATTTAATATTTTTATTTTATTAAATTATTTTATATATTATTTATAGAAAACACTACTTTCCGATTTTTTCATTTGATTTTTACTTTTAAAATTGGTTTTTAAAAGGAATGTTTATTTCTATATCAAATGTGTATTACGTATGGGTTCAAAATAGTTGCATAAAGATTTTATGATGAAAAGAAGAGACCAAAAGAATTTATTTCCAAGGTAATGTAATTTTGAATTATATAAATTAAATGGGTAATCTAAAAACAATTAATATAAAGGGGTTCTCTCAATACAGCTTATACAAGTGTGTGGGCTTGATACATAATACACAAATGGGTTAGCCTGATATAGATATTTTATGAATTGGGTAATATGACATGTCTTCATATTTTATATGTATGGATTTAACTAGTGTTGAATCTACAATTTAATAAACTCATCTCAGGTTATTTATTAGACAAGGGAACATTGGTGATTAAGAGTATTATATATGATTATAAAATTGTTTTATATTTTCTTTCAGTTCGACTTAATGGCCTTCTTTGAGAAAAATTTGTTTGATGTTCATATAAATATGATTTATTTTATACACTCAAATAATATGAAGATAAAGGTAATCATTTAAATGGACTTCATTTTCATCAATACACTAATGTATTTAATAATTTTATATCCATTACTACTCATTTTTTACTCACCCACATTTTCAAATATTGTTAAAAGGTTTAATGATGGGTAGTAATAGAAATGTAAAAAATGGAGTCAAAAATATTATTCCATCAAATAAAACACACTTCATTTTAAATTTAACACCCCAAACTTATACGGTACGCTTCACTTTGAATAATGGAATAGCGTGTGTTGCACGCAACATCGAGTTCTAACACACACCACAACTGATCAAACTAGATGTTATGAATAGTAATACCTACTTTTTTAAATTTTAGAAATTTTAACTCTCAAAATGGACTTCATTTTTGGATTCGGAGAATCGAATTTAGCCTAAGTTGAAGTTTTCGTACTTTTCGGATAACTTTAATATTTTGATGAATAGTGAAAATCACTAATTTTTATTTAAAAACAACTTTTTTAATCAAAATAATTAATAGTGATAAATTCTTAATTTGAGTGGTTTTAAAGTATATTTAGAATATTTTTTTACCATTTAATACAATGATGGTCATTGGATATAATTTCACAATTAAACCGGACATAAACAAGTATCAATCTTTGATAGTTATTATATATTAAAAACACGCTTTTTATTTTGACAGCAGGAATTAATTTTAAATTAATTTCTGCCACTTATGTATTTTAAATTTGGAAAAATGGATTCCATATTTGGAATCAGGATGTCCAAATTTTGTAAATAGGTAACTTTTATTTTTAGATATTTTGAATAATTACTTCGGTAAATATTTTATTTACCACGGTTAAAGGGTAAATCCGGTAAATAAGGGTTAAAAATAATATTATAATAAAACTAAATTACCCTAAAACGTGTCCTAACCATATTATTGGATACATTTCTGACCATGGGAATCTTTGGGTCAATTTTGGGACCCCATGGTGCCACATGTAGGTGATAGGGACACTTTATTTTAATTATGTTAAAATAAATACCAAAATGACATAAGAATATATATTTTAGAAAAACAATTGTTACATAGCGTTATATATGTTAGAATTTAGACTATAAAAATTTATTAGAAAGATAAAACGATTTACTACATAATTATATTTTATTTATAATTTTTAGAAATTAAATAATTTAATTTATTTATGACACAATGATGATGCAGTAATTACCATAAGAGTGAAAAAATAAAATAATTGATATTATAAATACACAAATAAATATAATTTGAAACTTTTAATGAATTACACTAATATTATTGGTTAATATAACATGTTAGGAATGATTTAATTTACTTTTTCAGAAGTAATAATTCTGTTATAATTTTTTAAAAAATAAACTATTGAATAGTATCACAATTGACATAAATGAGTTTTTAATACAAATATTATATTATTAATTGATATTAAATTCCTAAAAAATCTAAGGTTCGGACAAGAGACTTATATCATGATAAATGTATCATTAATGGACCTCTTGGGGGTCGTTTGGATGTATATAGTAATTTTATTAACCATATAATATAAAAATGCAAAGAGACATTGTAAAAGTAAAACTAATTAGCTCAGAGTAAATACTTAAAGATAAGGTTAATATAGTAACCCAAACCTCTATAAATCTTATTGGTGGAGTGTTTTTCGACCTATCCCCACCTTAATCTTTAAATATTCCACTTTGGAGCCATTAGAAGCCGAATATAAATTTATTATAAAATAATATTTCGTGCTTTTCAAAAGGTGCCCCTCACCCCTCTTATAAAAGGGCACTCCCCCTTCTCATTAATTAACACCTTCAAAGAATTTTGGTTTGGACAAACCCTGCCCAAATACCATCTCAACTTCCCTCACTTAATCCTAGAGGCCTTCCTTTAGTCATAAATCCAACCTAAGGATCCCTTTTGATCAAATCAAAAGGATGAACCCGATGAAGAGGTAATGATTTCACCGCCCTTTTTCAAGTTCCTTTCTTCTTCCACTTCTTCATTCTTTGTTATTACCATTCTAAAATAACAACTCCAGTATATTATATATAATTTGATGTTATTATAAACATGGTACAACCATATTTCAGTATTCTATCCATCCTTTTAATGACATGTCACCATACGTGCGTACGTACGACTTACAGTCTCCACGTCGTGGTGTAATTGTTATTCAAGACATTATTATTTGGATGGGTATAATAATGATTTTTAATTCATGTAAATAATAAATATAACATGATAATGATTCTTTATATATGATATACCATCCATTTATATATTATTTTAATATCAAAATAATGATATTGTCGCTCGTGCGTACGTACGGACTACCATCTCCACGAACGCAATGAGATTCATTCTCCATCGTATCCATTCAAGTATAATTATCATTTTATGATTTAAAAATAATGTTTAAGGAAATGAAATCATTCTGGATATGAATATGATACGACCTATTCATGACAAACATGGCTTACATAACAAAACATATAAAAGAAAACAAGTAAGTTAACACCCAAAACGACGATAATACTAAGATATTATTAACAAAGCAATGTTAAAATATCATATATGATATCATATTAATATATATGATTATTATATAATTTAATAACAATAATTTCATCATTATACAAGATTTTAACCTACCCCAACCAAGTAAAAGTTCAAGGTATGAGTTTATTTCACAATCTCTTCATTATCCGAGGATGTTTATACGTAATAATCTACCAGGTCTTCTTTATCATCCACAACCATGTTTCTTAAAAGTGTATTTCAAAACATTTTTACTATATACTAGAATATGGGTTAAATTCATTTACACCCTTGTTGACTTTTATAAGTGGATTATAATGGAATATTTCTGTCGTTTTCCAAACAAGGTCCATTTTATACTTTTCGACAGAATTAAGGTAAGAATGTTTTTTTAACTTATACGGTGGGTGCGGCTATTTTCCGCCGTTATAAAATCGTAAAAGCATTCTTTACAAGCTTATGATATTATTTTCATAGAAAATGTTTTATTTTATAAATATATGACTCTTAAATGATTTCAAAATAAAAAGAGATATTTCTTTAAAATGATTTTTGATTTCATCAAGGTCAACATCCTTTGATGGATTTTACGCTTATTTGAAGTTGATTTATTATGATACAAAACGTCTATATCTTATTGAAGGTTTTTTGATATGTTTGACTGTGGATGTTTTATTTTTATACCATTCATGGTTTATGGATGAAATATTTACATTTCGTATGCTAGTTTTAATACGAATGATTATGTTATGTTTAAACCTTTTCATATGGGAATGCATTGGACATAATATGCGACGGGTGGAGCCCGGTGTAGCTCCTCGATGCATCGGTAGGTCTCATGAGACAAACTAGTGTCTTGGAACAAGGACTTGACAAAATCTTATTTGTAGTCTTGGCATGAGGCCTTGGCTATGTGGTTATGATTGTCTGGCATTATGCATTCCATCATTATGAAAGTGGTAATTGATATTGCTTTTGATTATTCGATTAGTAGAATATCCATGTGAATATGTAAATGGAATTTTTTCATTTATTTTTTTCCATACTATGTTGATGTTCAAGTTTAAAAGGCTTCTGTATTAGTTATACATTGCCTTAAATGTTTATTCTTATTTATGAAAGTTCCTGCTATATTGTTATCCTTACTGGGCATTTGAGCTCACACCTTTTCTATGTTTTATTTTTCCCAGGATGTGAAGAAATAATTTATGAATGACCTGCATGGATAGTGTGAGGGGATAAGAGTGTAGACTATGGAGACTATGTTGTTGTAGTTTTCATTTTTATGATGTAATGTAAAACCTTATGAATATATCTAGTGTTTCCAAGGATACTAAACTAATCAGTCATTCGAGATTTGATCTTTCTTGTGATCATGCCAATGTTATGTAATAATGCACCGACTCTAGGTAACTGGGGTCGGGGCGTTACAGTTGGTATCATAGGAAGTTTAGTACAAACTTTGGAAGCTAGATTTAGATAAACTCTGATTAGAGCACGTAGACCTAAGATAAAATTTGAGGATTATTATAGAAGAACTTCCTATAATTTTGGTATTGTAGATATTTGGTGAGTTTTCCGAGCAATACATCCCTATCTGGATTCGAGCAGGTAGAGGCGGCTCTAGCACAGATGTACTTAGGGGTAAAACCCGAAAACACCGCTTTAATCTAGACTTGAACAGGAACTAGTGCACGACAATGGGCCTTGCTGCACTCTTGGTTACGACACACCCGGGGGATATGCTTAGGATAACTCTCAGTTTCCTTAAAATCATTATGAAGTGTTTATGAGTATATAATTCCTCAAAGAAAACATTTTTATGATTATGGATTATATCCATAAATTGTTCAATTTATGTGAAGTGTTTTATAAGTATGGAATTATGTATTTTCATACATAAACTGATCTAGTTTATTCCATTGTTTAAAAATGGCTCCTAGGGAAGAAATGGAAACCGTATCAATGCATTCACTCCATGTAGGGATTGCCCTACTGCTCAAGATAATTATAGTGGAGTCGGAGATGCAACTGGTGCCGATTAGCTAATTACTATACTGGGACAACTCACTCAGGTTATGAGTAATAACTTTACCCATTTGGATCACCCTGATCTGCATCATGGAGGATCAATTTTAGATCGCTTCATGAGACAACAACCACCAATGTTCAATGGGAGTACAAATCCATTGGTAGCTGAGCAATGGATAAGTTCCCTAGAGAAAATATTTCAGGCTTTGGGATGTAGTGAAAAGGAAAAAGTGATCAAGGCAGTTTACCGCCTCACTGGAGATGCTAATCATTGGTGGTCATTGATTCAAAACATGAAGGAAGATGATGAAGTATCAAATATGGAATGGAGAGAGTTCAAAGATCTGTTTTTAGAAAAATATTTTCCTCGTGACCATCGAGAAGATATGGAAAGGTAATTTCTGAGTCTGAGACAAAAGTAGGATGAGAATGTCGCAAAGTATGAGGCTAACATTAAAAGGATAGAAAGGTATGCTGTAGATTATATACGTAACCCAGGAAGTAAGATCGATCATTTCTATTATGGGTTAAAACCATTTCTCCGTCGAGAATTAGTCTCACAATATTTTTCGTCATACGAAGACATTGTCTCATGTGCTATCAAGATAGAGAAAGAATTTTCTAAGTCATATGACTTTAATGCAAAGTAAGAGAAGAAGAGATCTGCTGATCAATGTGGGAATGGAAATAAAGGGAAGAAGGAAAATATTGAATACCCATCCTGCAGTAAATGTGGGAAGAAACACCATGGTACTTGCTTAAAAGGAACGAGAGTCTGTTACAAGTATGGTGAAAAAGGCCACCAATCTCGTGATTGCAAAGGGAAGAAGGAAGCTACCGATGTCCAATGTTACAATTTCATGGATATGGGACATTATGAAAATGAATGTCCTAAGCGTCAGGGGAACTTACCTCAGAAAAGGCCAAGAGATCAAGTCCAAGCTTATGTTATCACTACTACTGAGTTAGAAGCTCCGAAAGATGTGGTGGCAGGTAATTTAATGGTTTCCTCAAGTTTAGAAAATGCATTATTTGATTCTAGATCATCGCATTGTTTCATATCTTTCCAGTTTGCTAAGAAAATATGTTATTTCCAATTTGATTTAACAAGGGAGTTTTCAGTTAAAACTCATAAGGGAAGTGTCATTGAAACAATGTTTTGTGAATCAGTCGCCATTAGAGCACATGAATGTTCTTTATCCACTGATCTCATCGTCATACCTATGATTGAGTTTGATATAATCCTTGGCAAGGATTGGATTTCGGACCATGATGTGAAGATTTATTGTAAGAAGAAAGAGGTTACAATTTTTGATGATGATGATAAGGAACGCCTTATCTTTAGAGCAGAATCGTCACCACCTAATTATTATCTACATCCACCCCCAGTAGTTCAACTAAATTCAATTATTGGGGAGGAAGAGAATGAAATGACTATGTGTGAGGAAAGGAATGTTCAAATAGAGGATGTACCTACTGTGAAAGAATATGGAGATGTGTTTCAAGAAGATTTACATGGACATCCTCCCGAACGAGAAGTTGAGTTTTCCATTGTTTTAATTCCTAGATCAAGGCCTGTATCGAAGACCCCTTATAGAATGGCCACTGTAGAATTAGTTGAACTAAAGAAACAACTAGAGTAATTGAGTAATAAGGGATTTATTCACCTTAGTGTTTCTCCATGGGGAGCCCCTGTTCTTTTGTTTAAAAGAAAGATGGATATACGAGGCTATGTATCGACTACAAGGAGATCAATGCTATAACAAAAAAGAACAAGTATCCCCTACCTCGTATTAATGATTTATTTGACCAACTACATGGAGCTCAATAATTTTCAAAGATTGACCATCGATCTGGATACCATCAGTTGTGTGTTAAGAAGGAAGACATTCTGAAGACAGCATTTCGAACCACGTATGGGCATTACGAGTTTACTGTAATTCCTTTTGGATTGACTAATGCACCCTCTGTATTCATGGATATGATGAATAGCGTTTTCAAGGAATATCTTGATGAATTTGTGGTGGTACTTATTGATGATATCTTGGTATACTCCAAAAGCTATAAAGATCATGAAAATCACTTGCTCATTATCCTGAATACTCTGAGAAGACATTGATTATAGGGAATGTTTAGAAAATGTGAATTCTGGCTTCAGGAGATTTCTTTTCTTGGCCATTTTGTCTCTAAATATGGAATATCTGTTGATCCTTCTAGGACCAAGGAAGTCCATGAATGGCCATCACCTACGAGTATAACTGAGGTACGCAGTTTTATTGGTTTGGACAAAAGAGTGTGAAGAATATTTCGAATAATTGAAGAGAAGATTAGTCAATTATCATATATTAACTCTACCATATAGGAATGATGGGTTCATTATTTATAGTGATGCATCGAAGAAAGGACTTGGTTGTGTGCTTATGCAGAATGATAGGGTTATTGCCTATGCATCACGATAGTTGAAAAATCATGAACAAAAATATCCTACACATTATCTTGAGTTAGCAGCTGTGATCTTTACTTTGAAGATATAGAGGCCCTACCTCTATGGTGAAAAATGTGAGATTTATACTGATCACAAGAGTTTGAATTATATTTTCCCACAAAAAGAACTCAACATGAGTCAAAGGAGATGGCTTGAATTACTCAAGGATTATGATTGAACGATACACTACCACCCGGGGAAGGCAAACAAGGTTGCAAATGCTTTGAGAAGAAAAGATCATGGTGTTTTGAACAACGTGAGAATTGAAAGGGATCCAATTTTTATGGATCTAGTGATGATGGACATGGTAATAACCAGGGAAGGTGAAACATCAATTCTTTTTCAAATGGTTGCCAAAAATCATTACTATAAAGGATTAAGAGTTCTCAGACCGATGATGAAGAATTTCAAAAGAAGATTAAATCTGTGAATGATGGGAGATTGAGAGACTTTGTGTATGAAGACGGAATTTTGAAATTTGGGAAGAGACATTGTGTTCTCGATATACCTGATCTAAAAAGGGAATTGCTGGATGATGATAATAGTTCCAATTTCTTTATACACTATGGGAATACAAAAATATAGAGATATTTCAAGGAACATTTTTCGTGGGACAACATGAAGAGGGAGATTGCTGATTTTGTGTCAAGATGTATGGTTTGTCAAGAAGTAAAAGGTGGAAGGCAACAACCTGGTGGAGTATTGCAACCTCTTCCCATACTTGAGTGGAAATGGGATAATATCACGATGGACATTGTCATGCGACTACCAAAGACTCGTAGAAGGAACGATACAATGTGGGCTATTGTTGATCATCTTACCAAGTCAGCACATTTTCTTGATATAAGAGAAGATCTACCACAGGAACGTCTAGAAAGACAATATATTGATGAAGTTGTGAGACTTCATGGAGTACCTCTTTCGATTTTTTCTGATCGTGATCCCCGTTTTACATCAAGATTCTAGAAAAGTCTTCAGAAAGCCTTGGATACTGAACTTCATTTGAGCACTGCCTACCACCCTCAAACAGATGGACAATCAGAACGAACAATTCAAATTGTAGAAGACATGTTGAGATCCGTCTCACTTGACTTTCAGGGTATGTGGGATCAATATTTTCCTATGGTATAATTTTCCTATAACAATAGCTTTCATTCAAGTATTAATATGGAAACATATGAAGCGTTATATAGAAAGATATGTCGCACACCAACCTGTTGGGATGACGTTGGTGAAAGAAAACATGTAGGACCAGAACTGGTGGAGGAAACGATGGAAAAGTTGAAGGTAATCCAAAACCACATCAAAGCAGGTCAAAGTAGGCATAAGAGCTATGCAGATAATCGATGGAAGAGTTTGGAATTTCAATTCAGTGATCATTTTTTCCTGAAGGAATCTCCATGGAAGGGTGTGATACATTTTGGTAAGAAGGGTAAATTGAGTCCCAGGTACATCAGACCTTTCGAAATTCTAGAACGAATTGGGGTTGTAGCTTACCGATTAGCAATGCTGCCAAGTCTCTCCAAAGTTCACGATGTGTTCCACATATCACTATTGAGGAAATACATGCCTGAACCAACGCATGTACTCACCTATGTAGAATTATAACTAAAACCCGATCGGTCTTATTGCAAAGAGCACGTAAATATTATTGATACGAGAGAACGAGTACTGAGAAACCGGACGACTCGTCTTGTAAAATTCTTGTGGAGAAACCATAAGATGGAAGAGGCAACGTGGGAACCCGAGGAACTAATGATGAAGAACCACCCGAGTCTTTTCATGGGGAAGTATTCTAGAAATTTTGAGGATGAAATTATTTGAAGGATGGAAGAATGTAACACCCAAAACTTCTACGGTATGCTTCCCTTTGAATAATGCAATAGCGTGTGTTGTACGCAACATTGAGTTCTAACACAAACCACAACCGATCAAACTAGTCGTAATGAATAGTAATACCAACTTTTTAAAATTTTAGAAATTTTATCTCTCAAAATGGACTTCGTTTTTGGATTCGGAGTATCTAATTTAGCCTAAGGTGAAATTTTGGTACTTTTCGTATAACTTTAATATTTTGATGAATAGTGAAAATTACTAAATTTTAATTAAAAACAACTTTTTTAATAAAAAAAATTAATAGTGATAAATTATGAATTTGAGTGGTTTTAAGTATATTTAGAATATATTTTTACCATTAAATACAATTTTGGTCATTGGATATAATTTCACAATTAAACCGGACATAAACAAGTATCAATCTTTTGATGTTTATTATATCTTAAAAACACACTTTTTGTTTTGACAGCGGGAATTAATTTTAAATTAATTTCTTCCACTTCTGTGTTTTGAATTTGGAAAAATGGAATCCATATTTGTAATCATGATGTCCAAATTGTGTAAATAGTTATCTTTTATTTTTAGACATTTTGAATAATTACTTCGGTAAATATTTTATTTACCATGCTTAAATGGTAAATCCGATAAATAGGGGTTAAAAATAATATTATAATAATACTAAATTACCCTAAAACGTGTACTAACCTTATTGGTGGAAACATGTCCAACCATGGGCATCTTTGGGTCTATTTTGGGACCCCATGGAGCCACATGTAGGTGATAGGGACACATTATTTTAATTAAGTAAAAATAAATACAAAAATGACATAAGCATATATCTTTTCAAAAAACAATTTTTATATAGGGTTATATATGTTGTATTTTCAACTATAAATATTCTTTATAAGTATCAAAAAAATTCCTACATAATGATATTTTATTTATAATTTTTAGACCTTATATATTTTAATTTATGTATGACACAATGATGATGTAGTAATTACCATAATAGTGAAAAATTAAAATAATTGATATTATAAATACACAAATAAATATAATTTGAGACATTTTATGAATTAAACTAATATTATAGGATAATATGACATGTTAGTAATGATTTAATTAACATTTTTTAAGTAATAATTCTGTTATAAGTTTTATAAAATCAACTATTGAATTGTGTGAAAATTGTCATAAAAGAGTTTTTTAAAAGAATATTATATTATTAATTGATATTAAATTCCTAAAAAATCTATGTATCGGAAAATAGACTTATATCATGATAGGTGTATCATTAATGGACTACTTGGGGGTATCTTGGATGTATATAGTATGTTTATTAACCATATAATATAAAAATACAAAGAGACATTGTAAAAGTGAAACTAATTAACTCAGAGTTAATACTTAAAGATAAGGTTAATATAGTAACCCAAACCTGTCTAAATCCTATTGGTTGAGTGGGTTTCGACCTATCACCACCTTAAAATTTAAATAATCCACTTTGAAGCCACTAGAAACTGAATATGAATTTATTATAAAATAATATTTCTAGCTTTTCCAAAGGTGCCCCTCGCCCCTCTTATAAAAGGGAACTCCACCTTCTCCTTAATTCACACCATCATAGCCTTTTGGTTCGGCCAAACCCTACCCAAATACTCTCTAAACATCCCTCACTTAATCCTAGAGGAGTTAATTTAGTCAGAAAGCCAACCTAAGGATCCCTTTTGATCAAATGAAAAGGAAGAACCCGAAGAAGAGTTATTGATTTTACCAACCTTTTTCAAGTTCCTTTCTTCTTCCACTTCTTCTTTCTTTGTTATTACCAATCTAAAATAATAATTCCAGTATAATATATATACTTTTATGTTATTATAAACATGGTAAAACCATATTTCAGTATTCTATCCATCCTTTGAATGACTTGTCACCATACGTGCGTACGTACGTCTTACCATCTCCACGTCATGGTGTAATTGTTATTCAAAACATTATTGTATGGATGGGTATAATAATGATTTGTAATTCATGTAAATAATAAATATAACATGATAATTATTCTGTATATATGATATAACATCCAATTATATATTATTTTAATATCAAAAGAATGATATTGTCGCTCATGCGTACGTACAAACTACCGTCTCCACGAACGCAATGAGATTCATTCTCCATCGTATCCATTCAAGTATAATTATCATTTAATGATTTAAAAATAATTTTTAAGGACTTTATATCACTCTGGATATGAATAAGATACATCATATCCATGAAAAAAATTTCTTACATAAAAAAACTTATAAAAGAAAACGATTAAGTTAACACACGAAACGACGATAATACTAAGATATTATTAACGAACCAATGTTAAAAGATCCTATATGATATCATATTAATATATATGATTCTTGTATAATTAAATAACAATTATTTCACCATTATACATGAGGTTAACCTACCCTAACCAAGGAAAAGTACAAGGTAAGGGTTTATTTCACAATCTCTTCATTATCTGAGGTTGTTTATACGTAATAATCTACTGGGACTTCTTTATCATCCACTTCCATGTTTCTTAATAATTTATTACAAAACATTTTTACTATTTACTAAAATATGGGTTAAATTCATTTATACCCTTGTTGACTTTTATAAGTGGTTTATAAAGGAATCTTTTCGTCGTTTTCCAAACAAGGTCCTTCTTAACCTTTTCGACATAATTAAGGTAAGAATGTTTTTTTAACATATATAGCGGGTGCAGATATTTTCCGCCATTATAAAATCGTTGATGATTACCTTACAAGCTTATAAAAATATTTTCAAAGAAGATGTTTTATTTTATAAATATATGACTCTTAAATGGTTTTAAAATAAAAAGAGATATTTCTCTAAAAAGAGTTTGCATTTCATCTTGGTCAACATCCTTTGATGGATTTTACGCTTACATGAAGTTGATTTATTATGATACAAAACTTCTATATCGTATTGAAGTTTTTGTGATATGTTTGACTACATATGTGTTATTTTTATACCATTAATGTTTTATGGATGTTGTATTTACATTTCGTATGCTAGTTTTAATAAGAATGTTTATGTTATGTTTAAACAATTTCATATGGGAATGCATTGGACTTAATATGTGACGGGTGGAGCCCGCTATAGCTCCTCGATGCATCAGTAGGTCTAATGAGACAAACTTGTGTCTTGGCACAAGGCCTTGACCAAATCTTATTTGTAGTTTTGGCACGAGGCCTTGGCTATGTGGTTATGATAGTCTGGAATTATGCATTCCATCAATAAGTATGTGGTTATTGATATTGCATGTGTTTATTCGATTAGTATAATATCCATGTGAATAAGTAAATGGAATTATTTCATTATATTTTTTCCATACTATGATGAAGTTTATGTTTAAAAGGCTTTTGTTTTAGTTATACATTGCCTAAAATTTTAATTCTTATTAATAAAAGTTTCCGCTATATTGTTATCCTTACTGGGCATTTGCACTCACCCCTTTTTTATGTTTTATTTTTCCCAAGATGTGAAGAAGTAATTTATGAATGACCTGTAGTGATATTATGAGGGGATAAGAGTGTAGAATATGGAAACTATATTGTTGTAGTTTTCATTTTTATGATGTAATGTAAAACTTTATAAATATATCTAGTGTTTCCAAGTCTACTAAACTAATCAGTCTTTTGAAATTTGATCTTTCTTATGATCATGACAATGTTATGTAATAATGCACCGACTCTAGGTAACTGGGGTCGCGGTGTTACAGTTGGTATCAGAGGAAGTTTAGTACAAACCTTGGAAGCTATATTTAGATAAACTCTGATTAGAGCACGTAGACCTAAGATGAAATTTGAGGATTATTATAGAAGAACTTCCTAGAATTTTTGTATTGTAGATATTTTGTGAGTTTTCTAAGCAATACATCTCTGTCTGGATATGACCAGGTAGAGGTGGCTCTGGCACAGATGTACCTAGGGGTAAAACCTGAAAACACCGTGTTGAGCTTGACTCGAACGGGAACTGGTGCACGACAACGGGCCTTGCTTCACTCTTGGTTATGACACTCCCGGGGATATGCTTAGGATAACTCTAATTTTCTTTACAAATAATTATGAAGGGTTTATGAGTATATACTTCATCAAAGAATTTTTTTTATGATTATGGATTATATCCATAAATAGTTCAATTTATGTTAAGTGTTTTATAAGTATGGAATTATGTATTTTGATACGTAAATTGATCTAGTTTATTCCATTATTTAGAAATGGAGCCTAGTGGAAGAAATGAAAATCGTATTAATGCACGAACTAAATGTAGAGATTTCCCTCCTGCTCAAGATAATTATAGTGGAGCTGGTGATGCAACTAGTGCCGATCAGATAATCACTATACTAGGAAAACTCACTCAGGTTATGAATAATAACCTTACTCGTATGGAGCCCCCTGATCCGCAGCATGAGGGATCAATGTTAGATCGCTTCATGAGGCAAAAACCACCAACTTTCAATTGGAGTACAAATCCATTGGTAGCTGAGAAATGGATAAGTTCCCCAGAGAAAATATTTCAGGCTTTGGGATGTAGTGAAAGGGAAAAAGTTATCATGGCAGTTAACCGCCTCACTGGAGATGTTGGTCAATGGTGGTCATTGATTCAAAACATTGAGGAAGATGATGAAGTATCAAATATGGAATGGAGGGAGTTCAAAGATATGGTTTTAGAAAAATACTTTCCTCGTGACCATCGAGTAGATATGGAAAGGAAATTTCTGAGTCTGAGACAAAAGGAGGATGAGAATGTCGCAAAGTATTAGGTTAACTTTATATGGTTAGCAAGGTATGTTGGAGATTATATATGTTACCCAAGAAGTATGATCGACAGTCTCTTTGATGGGTTAAAACCATTTCTCCGTCGAGCATTAGTCTCACAATCCTTCTCGTCATACGAATACATTGTCTCATGTGCTATCAAGATAGAGAAAGAATTTTCTAAGTCATATGACATTAAAGAAAAGCAAGAGAAGAAGAGATGTTCTGATCAATCTGGGAATGGAAATAAATAGAAGAAGGGAACGGTTGAATAGCCATCCTGCAGTAAATGTGGGAAGAAACACCACAGTACTTTCATAAATGGAATGGGAGTATGTAACAAGTAAGGTGAAAAAGGTCACCAATATCGTGATTGCAATGGGAAGAAGGAAGCTACCGATGTCCAATGCTACAATTTCAGGGAGATGGGACATTATTCATATGAATGTCCTAAGCGTCATGGAAACTTACCTCAGAAAAGGCCAAGGGATCAAGGCCAAGCTTATGCTATCACTACTGCTGAGGTAGAAGCTCCGAAAGACGTGGTGGCAGGTAAATTAATGGTTTCCTCAAATTTAGCAAATGAATTATTTTATTCTGGATCGTCACATTGTTTCATATCTTCTCAGTTTTCTAGGAAAATTAGACATTTACAATTTGATTTAACAAGGGAGTTGTCAGTTCATACTCCTAAGGGAAGTATCATTGAAACAATGTTTTTTGAATCAGTCCCCATTAGAGCACATAAATGTTCTTTACCCGCTGATCTCATCATCATAACTACGATTGAATTTGATATCATCCTCGACATGGATTGGATTTCAGACCATGATTCAAAGATTTATTGTAAGAAGAATGAGTCTACGATTTGTGATGATGATGATAAGTAACACCTTATCTTTAGAGCAGAAACATCACCACCTAATTCTTATCTAGATCCACCCCTAGTAGCTCAACTAAATTAAATTATTGGGGAGGAAGAGAATGAAATGATTGTGGGTGAGGAAAGGAATGTTCAAATAGAGGATCTACCTATTGTGAAATAATATGTAGATGTGTTTCTGGAAGATTTACCTGGACATCCTCCAGAACAAGAAGTTGAGTTTCCCGTTGATTTAATTCCTGGATCAAGGCCTATATCGAAGAGCCCATATAGAATGACCACTATAGAATTAGATGAACTAAAGAATCAACTAGAGGAATTGAGTAATAACGGATTTATTCGCCCAAGTGTTTCTCTATGGGGATCCCCTGTTCTTTTTGTTAAAAAGAAATATTTATCTATGAGGTTATGTATCGACTATAGGGAGATCAATTCTATAACAGAAAAGAACAAGAATCCCCAAGCTCGCATTGATGATTTATTTGTAAAACTGCATGGAGCTCAATAATTTTCAAATATTGACCTTCGATCTAGATACCATCAGTTGTGTGTGAAGAAGGAAGACATTCCGAAGACAGCATTTCAAACCAGGTACGGGCATTACGAGTTTACAGTAATGCCTTTTGGATTGACTAATGCACCCTCTGTATTCATGGATATGATGAATAGAGTTTTCTAGGAATATCTCGATGAATTTGTGGTTGTATTTATTGATGATATCTTGGTATACTCCAAAAGCTAAGAAGACCATGAAAATCATTTCCGCATTATTATGAAGACTCTGAGAAGACATGAATTATATGGAATGTTTAGAAAGTGTGAATTCTGGCATCAGGAAATTTATTTTCTTGGCCATATTTTCTCTAAATATGGAATCTATGTTGATCCTTCTAAGTCCAAGGAAATCCAAGAATGGCCAGCACCTACAAGTATAACTGAGGTATGCAGTTTTATTAGTTTTTCAGGTTATTTTCGACATTTCATCCAGAATTTTTCCCGGTTGGATAACCCATTAACAAAGCTCAGACGTAAAGGGGTTAAATTTGTTTGAAAAAAAGAGTGTGAAGAATTTTTCGAAGAACTGATGAGAATATTAGTCAATCCTTCTATATTGACTCTACCATCGGGGAATGATGGGTTCGTTATTTATAGTGATGTATCGAAGAAAGGACTTGGTTGTGTCCTTATGCAGACTGATAGGGTTATTGCCTATGCATCACGACAGTTGAAAATTAATGAAAAAAACTATCCTACTCAAGATCTCGAGTTAGCAGATGTGATCTTTGCATTAAAGATATGGAGGTAGTACCTCTATGGTGAAAAATGTGACGTTTATACTGATCACAAGAGTTTGAAGTATATTTTCTCACAAAAAGAACTCAACATGAGGCAAAGGAGATGGCTTGAATTACTCAAGGATTATTGTTGCACGATACACTACCACCCGGGGAAGGAAAACATGGTTGCAGATTCTTTGAGTAGAAAATATCATGGAGTTTTGAACAATATGAGAATTGAAAGGGATCCATTTTTCATGGATCTAGTGAAGATGGACCTGGGAATACCCAAGGAAGGTGAAACATTAATGCTTTTTCAAATGGTTGTCAAACCATATTCACTAAAAAGGATTAAGAGTTCTCAGACCGAAGATGAATAATTTCAAAAAAAAAAAGATTAAAGTTGTGAATGATGGGATATTGAGAGACTTTGTGTATGAAGATGGAATTTTGAAATTTGGGAAGAGACATTGTGTTCTCGATATACCTGATCTAAAAAGGGATTTGCTGGATGATGCTCATAGTTCCAATTTCTCTATACACACTGGGAGCACCAAAATGTTGAGAGATTTGAAGGAACATTTTTGGTGGGATAACTTGAAGAGGGAGATTTCTGATTTTGTTTCAAGATGTATGGTTTATCAACAAGTGAAAGCTGGAAGGCAACAGCCTGGTGGAGTATTGTAACCTCTTCCCATACCTGAGTGGAACTAGGATAATATCACGATGGACTTTGTCATGGGACTACCAAGGACTCCTAGAAGGAACAATCCAATATGGGTTATTGTTGATCATCTTACCATGTAAGCACATTTTCTTGCTATCAGAGAAGATCTACCACTGGAACATCTAGAAAGACTATATATTGATGAAGTTTTGAGACTTCATGGAGTACCCCTATCGATTGTTTCTGATCGTGATCCCCATTTTACTTCAAGATTCTGGAAAAGTCTTCAAAAATCCTCGGATACTGAACTTCATTTGAGCACAGCCTACCACCCTCAAATAGATGGAAAATCAGAATGAACTATTCAAACCTTAGAAGACATGTTTAGATCCTTCTCACTTGACTTTCAGGGTATGTGGGATCAATATTTACCTCTTGTAGAATTTTCCTATAACAATAGCATCCATTCTAGTATTCATATGGCACCATATGAAGTGTTATACGGAAAGAGATGTCGCGCACCAACCTGTTGGGATGAAATTGGTGAAAGATATCTTGTAGGCCTAGAACTGGTGGAGGAAATGATTGAAAAGGTGAAGGTAACCCAAAACCACATCAAAGCAGCTCAAATAAGGAAGAAGAGTTATGTAGATAATCGAAGGAAGGATTTCAAATTTCAAGTCAGTGATCATGTTTTCCTGAAGGTATCTTCTTGGCAGGGAGTGATACGTTTTGGTAAGAAAGGTAAATTGAGTCCCAGGTACATTGGACCTTTCGAAATTCTAGAACGAATTGGGGCTGTAGCTTACCAATTGGCAACGCCGCCAAGTATCTCCAAAGTTCACGATGTGTTCCACGTATCACTATTGAGGAAATACATGCCTGACCAAACGCATGTACTCACCTATGAGGAATTAGAACTAAAACCCGATCTGTCTTATTGCGAAGAGCCCGTCAAGATTCTTGATACGAGAGAACAAGTACGGAGAAACCGGATGACTTGTCTGGTAAAAGTCTTGTGGAGAACCATAAGATGGAAGAGGCAACGTGGGAACCCGAGAAACATATGATGAAGAACCACCCGAGTCTTTTCATGCGGTTGTATTCTAGAAATTTCTAGGACAAAATTATTTGAAGGAGGAGAGAATGTAACACCCCAAGCTTCTAAGGTACGCTTCTCTTTGAATAATGCAATAGCGTGTGTTGTACGCAACATCGAGTTCTAACACACACCACAACCGATCAAACTAGCCGTTATGAATAGTAATATCTACTTTTTAAAATTTTAGAAAATTTATCTCTAAAAATGGACTTCATTTTGCGATTCTGAGTATCGACTTTAGCCTAAGGTGAAATTTTGGTACTTTTAGGATAACTTTAATATTTTGATGAATAGTGAAAATTACTAAATTTTAATTAAAATCAACTTTTTTAATCCAAATAATTAATAGTGATAAATTATGAATATGGGTGGTTTTAAATTATATTTAGAATATATTTTTACCCTTTAATAAAATTTTGTTCATTGGATATAATTTCACAATTAAAACAGACATAAACAAGTATCAATCATTTGATAAATTATATTGTAAAAACACGCTTTTTGTTTTGACTGCGGGAATTAATTTTAAATTAATTTCTAACATTTCTCTGTTTTGAATTTGGAAAAAAAGGATTACATATTTGGAATCAGGATTTCCAAATTTTTTAAATAGGTAACTTTTATTTTTAGACATTTTGAATATTTACTTCGGTAAATATTTTATTTACCATGGTTAAAGGGTAAATCCGGTAAATAAGGGTTAAAAATAATATTATAACAAGACTAAATTACCCTAAAACGTGTCATAACCTTATTGGTGGATACATGTCAGACCATGGGCATCTTTGGGTCGATTTTGGGACCCCATGGAGCCACTTGTAGGTGATAGGGACACATTATTTTAATTAAGTTAAAATAAATACAAAAATGACATAAACATATATATTTTAGAAAAACAATTTCAACATATGGTTATATATGTTATATGTTTGATTATAAATTTTCAATGGAAATATAAAAAGATTTCCTAAAGAGTTATATTTTATTTATAATTTTTAGACATTAAATAATTTAATTTATTTATGGTACAGTGATGATGCAGTAATTACCAATAAAATGAAAAATTAAAATAATTGATATTACAAATACCCAAATAAATATAATTTGAGACTTTTTATCAATTAAAATAATTTTATAGGTTAATATGACATGTTAGGAATGATTTAATTAAATGTTTTCTATGTAATAATTCTGTTATGATTTTTAAAAAAATAAACTATTAAATAGTGTCCAAATTGACATAAAAGAGTTTTTAAAAAAATATTATATTATTAATTGATATTAAATTCCTAAAAAATCTAATGTTAAGACAAGAGACTTATAGCATGATAGGTGTATCATTAATGGACCACTTGGAGATCTCTTTGATATATATAGTATGTTTATTAACCATATAATATAAAAATACAAAGACACATTCTAAAAGTGACACTAATTAACTAAGAGTTAATACTTAAAGATAAGGTTAATATTGTAACAAAAAACTATCTAAATACTATTTTTTGAGTGTTGTTTGACCTATACCCACCTTAAACTTTAAATAATCTACTTTTGAGCCATTAAAAACAGAACATGAATTTATTATAAAATAATATTTCTAGCTTTTCCAAAGGTGCCCCTCACCCCTCTTATAAAAGGGAACTCCCCATTATCATTAATTCACATATTCAAAGCCTTTTGGATCGGCCAACCCCTGCCCAAATACTCTCTAAACTTACCTAATTTAATCCTATAGGCCTTCCTTTATTCAGAAATCCAACATAAGGAGCCCTTTTGATCAAATCAAAAGGAAGAACCCGAAGAAGAGGTAATGATTTCACCACCCTTTTTCAAATTCCTTTCTTATTCCACTTCTTCTTTCATTGTTATTACCATTGTAAAATAATAACTCCAGTATATTATATATACTTTGATGTTATTATAAACATGGTACAACCATATTTCAGTATTCTATCCATCCTTTGAATGAAATGTCACCATACGTGCGTACGTACGTCTTACCGTCACCAAATCGTGGTGTAATTGTTATTCAAAACATTATTATTTGGATGGGTATAACAATGATTTGTAATTCATGTAAATAATAAATATGACATGGTAATGATTCTGTATATATGATATAACATACAATTATATATTATTTTAATATCAAAATAATGATATTGTCACTCGTGCGTACGTACGGACTACCGTCTCCACGAATGCAATGAGATTCATTCTCTATCGTATCCCATCAAGTATAATTATCATTTGATGATTTGAAAATAATTTTTATGGACTTGATATCATTTTGTATATGAATAAGATACAACCTATCCATGACAAACATGGCTTACGTAACAAAACATATAAAAAAACGAGTAAGTTAACACCCGAAACGACGATAATACTATGATATTATTAACAAAGAAATGTTAAAAGATCATATATCATATCATATTAATATATATGATTCATGTATAATTTAATAACAATTATTTCACCATTATACAAGATTTTAACCAACCCCAACCAAGAAAAAGTACAAGGTAAGGGTTTATTTCACAATCTCTTCATTATCCGAGGTTGATTATACGTAATAATATACTGGGACTTCTTTATCATCCACATCCATGTTTCTTAAAAATGTATTTCAAAACATTTTTACTATTTACTAGAATATGGGTTAAATTCATTTTTACCCTTGTTGACTTTTATAAGTGGTTTATAAAAGAATATTTCCGTCATTTTTTCCAAACAAGGTCCTTTTTAACCTTTTCGACAGAATTTCGGGAAGAATGTTTTTTTTAACTTATACGGAGGGTGCAGCTATTTTCCACCATTATAAAATTGCCTAAGATTCCCTTAAAATATTATAAGAATATTTTTAAATAAAATGTTTTATTTTATAAATAAATGACTCTTAAATGATTTCAAAATAAAAAGAGATAATTCTTTAAAAAGAGTTTTGATTTCATCTAGGTCAACATCCTTTGATGGATTTTATGCTTATTTGAAGTTGATTTGTTATGATAAAAAAATTCAATTATGTATTGAAGGTTTTTTGAAATGTTTGTCTAAGGATGTGTTAATTTTATACCATTCATGGTTTATGGTTGAAGTATTTACATTTCGTATTCTAGTTTTAATACGAATGTTTATGTTATGTTTAAACATTTTCATATGGGAATGCATTGGACTTAATATGTGACGGGTGGAGACCTCTATAGCTTCTCGATGCATCGGTAGGTCTCATGAGACAAACTAGTGTCTTGGCACAAGGCCTTGACAAAATCTTATTTGTAGTCTTGGCACGAGGCATTGGCTATGTGGTTATGATAGTCTGGCATTATGCATTCCTTCATTATAAAAGTTGTTATTGATATTGCATGTGATTATTCGATTATAAGAATATCCATGTGAATAAGTAAATGGTATTATTTCATTTTATTTTTTCTATACTATGTTTATGTTCAAGTTTAAACGACTTTTTTTAGTTATACATTGCCTTAAATGATTATTCTTATTCATAAAAGTTTCCAATATATTTTTATCCTTACTGGGCATTTGAGCTCACCCCTTTTCTATGATTTATTTATCCCAGGATATGAAGAAGTAATTTATGAATGACCTTTAGGGATAGTATAAGGGTATAAGAGTGTAGACTATGGAGACTATATTGTTGTAGTTTTCAATTTTATGATGTAATGTAAAACTTTATGAATATATCTCGTGTTTCCAAGGCTACTACACTAATTGGTCTTTCGCAATTTGATCTTTCTTGTGATCATGAAAATGTTATGTAATAACGCACTGATTCTAGGTAACTGGGGTCGGGGCGTTACATTAAAAGTTTTAAATTTTTGAGAAAAATGGATTCTAGTAAATATTTTTTAGTATTTCACATATTGGTTTTTTATATATGAGTTTTGAGATAATGCATTAATAAAGTAAAATATATTGATCCATATGAATTAATGAAATTATGTTCTTGACTAAAAACACAATATAGTATAATGATTTAATGAAAACAACTTATAGTTGGTTTCAAAAAATTGATATATTTTCATATCGGGATGTTTTTATGTGAGGTTAAATTATTATTTGTTGATACCATCATATGTTAATAAGGTAAAAGTTGAATTATAGTTTGAATAACTTATTCCAATCTTTATAACATTTTAATATTTTTTTTTTTGAGTTTATTAATTAAATATTGGGAGATATTTTATTAGGTATAATGTTATGTTACCCATAGGATAAATGTGAATGATTATTTTATAATAATGTTATTTAATTTTTTTAACACAATTTAATGATAAGAGATTTAATTTTACATTATAACATTATTTAATAATGAATTTATTAAGCTTATTTTTAGGACATTAGACATATTTTAGAGAATGTTATAAGAATTATATTAATAAATATTGAATAATTTAAAAACTCACATGACCAAATACATCCCGTCACATCAGGAATGCTCATCATTAATGAACTAATAAATGAATAATATCAATGTTAAACTTAATATCCACATCTTGGAATTATATCCACCTTTAATGATGCAGATTTTAATTTGGGTTATAGGGAATTTAAAGGTATAACATCAAATTTTTAGTCAAATGGGATGTATAAGGGAGTGGATGTGATATGTTCTGGTTATCTAAAAAGTAGAAAATCATAATACACTATGGAGAAATTGTCTAGTTCTACATGGTTACATCATGGTATAGGAATTTATAGTGTGGAGTCTGGGAGGTGGTTTTTGTGTGGTACTACAGTCTCCAGCATTATTTTACTAATGAGTAGAGGTTTTATAATAACACATCCATTTGGTAAATCTCTATAGTGTAGAGGAATAGACATTATTTCTAGGGAACACTGATGAATTATTGGTTATTATATGAATAATGATACACTGGTTGTATGATATTTGTGCTACCCCAAATACTTGAAGTAGGTAAATATGATATTGAATATATATGTTCCATAGAGTTTAGAGGAAAGTTAAATCGATGTTATCAAATAAATATTTTCTTTCCGTATGATGTAGTCATTATTGAATTGTATGATAAAAATGGGGTTTTTACTATGGAATGGAAAGGCTTCATGGTATGGTCGGGCAATGATCCATTGTGTTTTTGTTTTTAGAAATGTTATAATAATTGAAATCATTTTAAACCATATAAGTCATTTTATTTTTTTAGATTATTGGCTGACCTAGGTGACTCCAAAAGATATCATTTGGCCATGTTTTATTGGATTCTAATTTCTAAAATAGAATATAATATCTTGATAGGTTAGAGGTGATTTAAGTGTACCCCTTTCTATTCCATTATGTCAATTCCAATGTATGTGGTGTATGACCCGAGTTTGTGTTAGGTGGACATCTGTCTACCCAATGAAAATTGAAACAAAAATCCTAATGGTTTAATTAACTATTTTCTAACTAATTAGTCATGATTTTATTATTAGATGATTTGTGTATGTATGTAATTTTTTTATCGAAAATATGGTTTTTCCATTGTTTCGTAAACAATGGTGATTTCAAATCCATGTAATATGGATTATGAAATGTGTTTTCAAATAATGTTTTTTTAAATAGGGTGTTATGTAATTATAATGTGAAATTTTAATTAAAATTTGGTAAAAATGAATTAAATGATTTAATTTATATCACATGTGATCCATAACAACATTAGTGGAAGGTGTAAAATTGGGGGTCGGCAAATGGTATTGTAAGGCGGTAAAAATTTTGGTGTTTTGTTCTATTTTGGGAATATAATGCATTGGGATTTAGTAAATTATTTTCATTATATGATTGTTTAATTTTTTATTGGAGTCAAATGATCTCATTACATTGACACATGGTATCTATTGACTTGGAGTGCACACTGTCATAATTAAAGTACATGTTATCCAGTTATCCTAATCATGAGTTCTCTATTTATTGTTTTACCATATATATTTCTTTTTTACTATTTGGGAATTAATATAACTACTTTTTTGTATGTAAATTATCAGGGGAAATTATTCATTGAAAATATTTTACCCAACATTATTTTACAAATGTTTAAATAGGATGAATATATTATCATTATTTTGTTATTACAATTTTAATATATAATATCTACAATATTTTATTAAAAATATAATATTTTTATTATTATATAGAAACTTCAAACATAACAACTAGTTATGATCATAATGAGAATGTTTAGGTCACATAATTCACACCCGTTCAGTGATGTATTGAACTGGAATTGTATTTTGATGTAAGAATGGAAATTTTTCATAGTGTGTTAGAGGTATTTATATCTATAGAATATGGGTATATTTTATTTATATTGTGGGAATTTTCTGAAATTTCATGCATAGTAGATGGAAATATTTTATTTCCTTGTCTATTCAGTTGTTGGACGTATACCTCATATTTTTCTTGATATAATATATTTGTATTTTTTTTAGTTTGAACTTATTTGATTATGTATATTTTTCTATAAATTTGGAACTTTTCACTTTACATATATTCCATGATTCTTATTTGATTTTGGGATAAATAATTCAATCTAGTTGTAGTTCGATACTGGGGTATGAGTCCCCAGCCTATGGGAATCAATAATTCTATTTAGAACCGGTATTTTTTTGGTTCTCCATATAGTATTGAGGGTTATCTGGGTTGAGATGTGATAATTTTGTATCAAATGTCTGTTTTCATTGAGTGTAATTTCTTTGTGATGTTTTTTAGATGTGGGATTGTCATGTAGGGTCTAAATAGGTAGGTTTTGGAGATTATGATGAAATAACATGATGTGTTGAGACTTAACATACTGTGGAAACATCGAATTTCTGTCTCTTGTGTCAGTTTTTTTGTTTTTGATATATATTTATACTTGTTTCATTCTTATATAAACATATATTATCCGAATTTTTTAGTTTTTTGTTTTGTATAAATTATGAAGCAAATTTCCTCTCAAATGTCTCCCACAGGGTCCCACAAGAGGGTGAAATGGGAGATTATTGTCATGGGAATTATCCCATGGGTTAGAATAATCATGATGTCTTCCTTTGGTATGTTTCTATCATGGGACCAAATTTTCCATGACTTCAAAATCAATTCATTGAGTTATAGTTATGAGCCGGATGAGACAAAGTCAATTATTTAGATTTATTAAGATGTAATCCTCCATACTTTAAGTGTATAAATAAATTTTAAATGGTTGAGAACTAGTTAGTAAATATCAATCTATAAATAAAATTCATCGATATAACATATGATATTAATTCTAATTTCACAGCGTACAAACTAGAGGGTCCCATCTAGTTGTGGTTAAATTCCATATAGCAAGAAAATTGGCACATGGTATTGGATTGGATGGGTTTGATCACCCTATTTTATGGATGTTTTTTCAAAAAACTATAAATATATATTGTTACCTAGAGTTCCTCTATCATTAGTATGAAGAGTTATCTTTGTTGTAATACACCAATGATTTTACAATGGTTGTTCATTTTACTATAGAGGTGGTGTTGATTGATATGCTAAGAGAACACATATACACGTAGATTTTCCTACCACATATCAGATCACATCCATATATGGTAAATACTACCTCATATAAGGATATTGTTGACTGGGATATGATAGTAGAGATGGATATTTTGGGAAATAATAAATTTATTAGATATTATGTTTCACCAAGTGGATGATTCAGGGGAACATAATAGAATTAGAGGAAGTTGCACAACAATCGCATGAGTTCTAGAAGTGGATCTCTCTAGTGGGAACCCTATACAATATCAACTTAAACATATAGTGTTTCTCTATCATTAAATAAATTTTTAATGGTCATGCACAATTGATTTACTTTTTCTCTAACCATGACGATTTATAATACTTGTTGAGGTCAAGGAAACCTAACAATGTTCTACCATGATTTGTCAATTCCTTATAACAGTTAGAGATATTTAGTTCTAAAGTTTGTAATGTAATAGAAGAATTCTTCGACATCCAAAAGGCTCTGGCCACATGCCTCATAAATGATGTAGTATCACACATTGTTTAGTTTTCATCGATTATTGTTGTGGGATGATGGTAGTGATAGGTACCTTTTTTCATATTTTACAGAAACTATTTATTTTGTTATAAGAGAATAATACTCATGTATACCACCCTATTCTATTTATATTCATGAATATCCAAAAGTTGTAATTTTCATTTTATAGATATGGATATTCAAATCATGTAGAATAAATTTAATGGTTTTGGATTTCCAGGTTGTTATATTTCTTTAGAAGGCAATGATATTGTATATGATTTAACTGTTATAGATTTGGATTAATATTGTGTCCCCATAATGATGAATTTGATATTATCTCATCAATATAAGCTTTATTATTTTCATTTAGATGTTTCTTTCTATTCTACTATAAGATATCTGGTTTTTGTAATGAGAATTAGATTTGAGTTCTAGCTATGTAGGATCATTCATCCATCAACATAAGAGTTCATTTTATGTTTTTTTGTTGATATAGAAAATGGTCCTTATAGTTTTGATCATTCCTTTGTTTTTAGGACATCAATGTTGACTTCAATATGACTTCCCAAATATTCCAACTTTGATATAGATAGATTTCATGATTTAGATGGTATTAGGCTCATAGATGATATTGATGTTATCATATTGTACATAACATATAGATATGATATTTCACACGATCTAGTAGAATGAATTGATAGAGTATGTTTTTTGAACCCAAACATTTCACCAAGGGATACTACTGTGAGCCTTTGAAATATGAATAATGGTTCACGGAAATATTTTCAACGCTATCAGAAGTCAAAGTTGGTTATGGATATGAACATTTAACCATGACCTATATGGATGAAATTTTTGTCTAGTTAAAGAGGCGAATTTTTTTTCTAAAATTGGTCTTCATTTTGGTTATTATCAACGCAAAAATTATGAGTATGATATCCAAAATTAATCTTTTAGGATCAGATATGGAAATTATGAAAATATTATGATTTTTTTGTTCTATTGATCATGCAGTTTTTTTGGATTTTCTAAAATATATATTTAATCAGTATATTACACAATTTTCCTAGTATTCATGGATGATATCCTAGTTTATTTGAGATCCAATCACGAGTGAGAAAACTAGCAGAATCAAAATTTAGAATTTTTTTGATTAATTGAAATTATGAAAGTCATCTGAAATTTATATTGATGATCTAAGTAGTGATATTCATAGAGCATTTATTTTTGTCCATTGATATTCAGTACATTATGAGATTATGTATTTTTTAAATTCATGGGATGAACTATATAATGTATTCAAGAAACTGATATTCCTTGTTTAGGGTTGTGAATATTGATAGTCCTTAATATATTGTCAAAATTGAAATCACCATTGATTGATATTACCACGAACATGGTGTTGTTCACATGGGATTTAAAATGTGAGTCTCCAATTGATGAAATTAAAGGTATTAATAAAAAAATCTACCATCTTGATCATACATGATCCTAGTACGTGGTATGTTCCATACTGTGATGATTTTTTTTGATTTTATAGTATTTTAAATTATATAGGATCATCACATTGTGGATGTTTCACTCATCAACATTAAACACATGAGAATACATACCACAATAATTATGAAGTAACATAGTTATGTATGAACTTATATGTTGGTGGAACTATTATTTGTGAAGATGTTCATAATATATTCTGAGCCATAGAGTATGAGATATAAATTTTATCAAAATTACATGAATATCAGAAAGAGTTGGTGTGTGGAATAACTCCATAAGTTTGACATTGGCATTTATAAAAGCCTTTGTAGGGGGATATCAACCAATACACTCTGAGTTGAAATATTAAAATTTTGGAAATTTTGTAAGTGAATCAGCAGTGGAACCTAATGTGAATTAACACTTAGTTTCATCTAAATGTGTATAAGGTTGGGTTACGTATAATTATGATTACTAATCACTTATCATCATCCCTTCTTGAGTCTATATTACATGGTCAATAAAATAAATATGAATCTAATGGAATCATTGAAAAAATAAGTTTAATGTTGATTGTTTATGGTTGGTCTATCAGTTATTATTTTATTCATAATATTATGGGTTATTTTCTCTTCCCAATAGTAAGTTTGAGAGAAGTGTTTCATTATTGGAGATGTTTTTAATTGGTTTCTCACCCTGGATATATTAAGATATATAATGACATGAGGGGGTGTTTCTTTTTTTGGTACGAAGCATGTCATTCCTAATCATGTTTACTACTATTAATCCAAATTTTAGGTAATGGCTGATAATGTAATTCTGATTTTCTTATATTGCATCATCCATTATTTTTATAGAAATATAAGAATGTGTCTATGTGGATCATTCCATGATTATGAAAAACTCTAAGAGGGAAGACCAATAACTGGGTGGTGATCAGTTGGTTGATGAAATGCTCACATTTTAATCTAATCATGGACACCAATAAGGATGATGATTTATATTAGTTTTAAATTTAAATGATTTTCTGGTCGCATGTGTTCCATTATATAATTATAAGTGATAAGGATAACAGGATGACATTATGATTCTAGAAGTGTCTCTAAGAGGTGATGGGGAATCATGTCATATTGAGATCAATATTACATACATTGAATAATGGATAGATGGATTAAAATATACAGAACAATGAGGATAATCTACATTTTTCAACCTATAAATTTGTTGATAATGGGATATCAATCAAGGAATAGTTGATTTCTTATATAATAATACTTATTAGTAGTCAATTGAAATTTCCCCAATGTGGATTTGTGTAGTCGTTCATATAGGTCACCTTAGTGTTTGGAATATTTATTCGAGTCCTCACTTGTTATTAAGTCACATTAAATTTATATTCATGAGGATTTATGATAATTATTGATTATTAATCACAACTATGAGGTTATAGAAATATTATCTAGATCATTGATGTCTTCCTTTGAAATGTTTCATCAGTGACTAGGTTTTCATGAAATTCACATCAGTTTATTAAGTATCAACATTTTAACTAGTGGAAAGTCACTCAATATATGTTTGAACATTTGAGTTCCCTGAGTATCCTTGGAATGTTTCTTATTGATTGGTATATCTAGATAACATGAAAATTATAATTGATGTTTTCCACATATCTCAGCTAAATAAATACCATCTAAAAACATATCATACTCTTTGTTGAATATATATTGAATTTGAGATAGATGTTACCATTTTAGAGCACGTCTTGAAGATCATGGATTCTCAGATGAAATTATTGCATATAAAGTTAATTCCATGTTTCAAATTCATGTAGAGGCACAAATAAGATTCTCACAAGACATTAGAGAATGAATCATTGGTGAGGGATTAGTTTCCAAACCTAATCCTAGAACATAATTCTTCCAAATTTCATCCTATTTACATTAATCCCTATAGAGGAGTGAAATTTAATTTCATTTATATGGTTTACCATAATTTTTTGAATGAATATTTTAAACAAAATGCTTTAGGTTTTTTCGGTATAAGGGATTATGTTGTGGAAGTATGAATATACAATGCAGAGGGGATGGTTGGGGCATGGGTGTTCTAGATGAACTCTAGATTGTTAGTAATGATCATTTTTCTTCTGATCTAGTCACCGAATCAATATCATAGTTTTTCAAAGTTATTTTCTGGTTAATAATTACATTTTTTACATGTTTTAACCGTTGATTAAAGGATTAGGTATAGAGATAAGGATTTGTTGAGAACTATGGCGTGGATTGAGAGAGAATGGAATATGTTCTTGGGGATGAGTATATAATTCCTCATACTAAATAGTTTCTATTGTGGCGTGGTGTGTGGGTTGTTCCATAGTATTGTACTAGGTAAATATGATGTGTGAGTAATATAATCCACAGAAATTGGTGTCCATATATATTTAGGGTGACCATAGTGTATCATTTTTTTATTAGAAGTCCTATGTGGATTATTACATAAAGTAGGATTTTTCACAATGGAATGAAAATTCATTGCCTTGGTTTTATAGGGTTGTTTGTGGTCGTCTTTTTTCTAGCATGTGAATTAATATCCACACCAAATAAATATAAAGACCTCTCTTAGTTTTCTCTCACATCATGAGTGATCCAATTATTTCATAAATTGGTCACATGGTCCATTTTTATTAGATTGTAACCATGAAATTGTTATATCAATAGACAAAGTTTTAATGTAGATAGAGTAGTTTTCCTTCCCCTTTGTTTTTTGATCCCATTTTATGTGGTTATGTAGCTATATTTGAGTTATATGGTTATAGATCTATTAGATAATCATTGAATCTTCATTTATCATGGTTTTATATATATCATTCATGTAATTATCTCATTTTTAGTGTTAATTAATTTGGGTTCGTAAGTGAGTTATTAAGAAAATATTGTTTTCCCCTTGTTTTGGTAATATAGAAGTGATTTTAATTTTTTTAAAGAAATATTGAATGTCTATTCATGTAATGATTTATATAAAAATGGTTCATTTAAATTATTTTTTAGTATTTGATGTAAATTTTGATCATCCCATTTTGAAATAATTTGGTATGCGGTATATGGAATCCATGGGTACATTGGTGGAAGGTGTCGTATTAGGGATTTCCCAATAGAATTATAAGGGTGATCACATTATAGTGTGTTCTTATATTCCTACGTTGAGATGAATTTTTCTTTATTACATGATTGAAATTATTGATTGGTTCACTTTATGGGGTGTTCCACTATTTCAGATACCATGATGAATTGATTATAAGGTCATTTTGTATGCACTAGTACAAATTAATATTTGAGTCATCTAACTAACCAAGGAAAGAGTTAACATTCTAATATTTTTTAATTATTCTCATGTTTTTTACTTTTTTTAATATTATTATTTCCATTATTTTCACATGTTAATGTAAATTATTATATAAATAATTTTTACATGGATTTATTTTAGAAATATTGAAAAAATGTGAAATTATTAACATGATTTTGACATAAAATTATTTTACTCTTTCTCATTTCATTTTTTTAAATTGTACATAATGGGGATATTCTAAATAGACATGATATAGAACACCTGGGTCAGATCATAGTGAGATGCAATAACTCACACCCTACTCACCCCATTGGATGTGTGTACAATAAGTAATTTCAATTGATCCAGGAAAAGGAATGTCACTATAGTGAATTGACATTTATTATATCATTTGGTTAGTGTAGCCGGTTGTGAGATATTGGGATTATTAAAAAAATATCATGAATATTATTAGTTTTTCGTGGATTTCATCATATGAAATACTAGACATTTACATGGAATTTTTATTTCTATTCTATTTATAGTTTTATAGATACTGATTTTTCTTAATTGAATATGGATATTTTTATTTTTAGTTGTTAGTTTCAACTATATATAAAATAAATGTTTCTTATTTCTTATTGTTTGAAATCACTCATTCTGGTTTTTGTTTGATACTTGATTTCTAGAAGTTATGCATAGGTACTGGGAACAACCTTTGCATCTTATGTAAGTTTAGTTTGAGTGAAAATTTTAATTTTCATCATGGTCAATACGTGTCATTGTAGAGACTACCACTTTCGTAGTGATGTCCTGGATAACATGAATTTTTATTACATAAAAATTTTGATAGATAAAATATAGTTTTATTTTATGAATATGTCATTTACTATATAAATAACAATGTTATTGAGTTCGTATTTCATGATGAAGTTATTAATGTCCTTTAAGAAGAGCATCAAAATGATTTTAGTGAACACTATATATTTATGATAAGAAATATATTATGATATTTTATATTATGAATCATGTTATAATTATATTATCTAACCATATATGTTAATACTGAGGCATAATGGTGAGTTATGGAATTTATGTAAATGGTTTTCATTATATAGTGATTATATGACTTGAAAATATACTATATTTGTAATGATATTTTTAAATAAATAATTTCTATTAGATAGAGATATTAAATTATTATCAATGAAATATATGATTACGTTCTTTTAATTATTTTAATTTTGAATATTTTTGGGAATATTTAACAAAATTGTTTTGTTAGTTTAACATTTGATTTTATTGATAAGACTTTATATAATATTGTTGCATTACTTCTTATAATGTCTTTTTGGTTTTAGGAATTGTCTTATATTTTGATAAATATTTAGGTTTTAGAAAATTTCTTAAGATAGTAGAGGAAAATTTGTATATATTTTTTAATTTTTTGATTGATTTAATGTTTATTTTAGTTCATCTAACAAGAATAATTTATCTTCAATACTCATCATTCAAATAAAATTATGAGATTTAAGTTGAAATTAAATAGAGGATAAAATTAAATACTTCATGACGGTATATTACAATATATTCTTAGTCTATATGAAAAATTAATTTCTTACCACTAGGAAAGGGATCTTAAAAAACTGTTATCTTTTTACACTAACATATGTTAAATAAATTGTACATTTCAGTGATGATTTGTTAATGAGTTTTTTTGGGGTTTAATTCTTCATGGTCATATTAATTCTTGGGAAAAATGTTCTATATCTATCTCCATAATTATATGGACGTTAATTTTTTGTTCCATGATTATATTTTCAAATCCCAAAAATGTTTTCTTATTTGGAACCCTGATTATGGGTTTTCTAAGATGATATTATTATATCATTTTGTATCCATCAAATGTGAGGTATAATTAAAACATTTTACATTTTGAGTTTAAATGAAATATTTTAGAATGTAAAATTATTGTTAACGGATATTATGACCTTGTTGTGAGGATAGATTTTATTAAATGGGGATAAAGAAAAATACCATGATTTTAAAAATTCATTATATTATATAACCTATACAGCACACATCATCGAGCCTAAACGAACCATAAAATAATGGTATTTATATTATATTGTTATGAAAATTATATTAAATTGGAAGGTATAAACAATATGAAACACATTGTTGAATATTTATTTATATATATGTTTCTTAAACAATAAAAATGTAATATAAATTTATTAGTAAATAATAATTTATTTTTTAGTAAAGTAATTTTTTTCATAAAAAATTTTATTTTTTAAAATATGATTTTCTTATTCTTGGGTAGGAATATTTGAAGTAATATCTAGAAAATTTAAAAAATATATTTGAACAACAAATTTTTGGAAATAGTCATATAGAATATTACCATAAATTTATATTTTTTTGGATATTTATGATATGGTTAATTTTTTTTGAAGAGTTAAAAAACATATATTTATATAAAATAGACATTTCAAGTCATTAAAAATATCAAATATTATATTAATTTGTACATAATATAAAATAATATAATTTAATTAGATATAATCCAATTAAATAAATTTATCACTGTTATAAGTATTATTGATAATATTTCAATTTTTTCAAAGAAACTAATTGATTCTAAGAATTATCATTAATTATATTTTATGAATTTATATAAAAATTTATTTCAAAAAATTATAGGAATTGAATATTGAAAATGGATTCAATTTTAATAATCATGAGTTACAAATTCTTTTATAATTATAATTTATATTTTTATTCAATGTTATTAGAAACTAAATTAAATATTTGTCATTTGTATGTCAATTTATCAGGTTATTAAATCTAAAAATATTATGATAATGATTTAAAATGACCATCATAATTCCATTTAATCTGTTTGATTATTATATTTGAACCATAATCATCTAGATATTTAATTTATTTCAATTATGATCCATTTTTTAAATGGAATAAAACATTTATATAAATTTATAGTAAAAAATTCCTCTCATTTCCTTTTAATATCATTTAAATTTTTCGACATGGTTTCAAAAAATTTATGTTTTCATAGATTTGTTTTTTTAATAATAATTATATTTTATAATGAAAATTTATTTTTATTTATTAATGATGAAATTATATGCTTAAAATATAAAATAATGCTGACTCAATGCTTCTACATGAAATATAAAAAAAGTAAGTGGTTTTAAAATTTCAGTAATAAAAAATTTTGAGCTAAATTATAGTTTCCCATAATATTATAGTTCAATATTTAATATTCTTGATGTGTAAATGTGGTATACCAAAATTCCATTTCTAACTTGATAACATTAATGTGGAATTATATTATAGTTTAAAAATGACATTTTCACTATTTTCATTCAAATAATTTTTTAATTATTTATAAATTATGTAATCATGAAATAAAACTATAGGGATTTTAAATTTTATATAAATTCAAATATTGGCCATTTATGAGTAAATTTAAACCTTATATGTACTATTATTAACATTACATATTGAAGAATTATTTAAAACAGTTGAGGTTAGAATTGGCTAAACAAGGATTTAAACCAAAATAATAAGCATTAAAATGATATATACTGATATATAAATTTAATTGGATGATTATATTATAATAAAATACTAATTATAATATAACTTACTTCATTTTTTATATTTTCTACATGATTTAAACACATATTATATTATAAAAATTCATGTACATTCAAATATGGCGATATAGATATTTTATAATTATTATTATTTATTTAATTGATTTAAAATACGTTAAAAATATTTTTTTCATTCAATTGAATTATATGTAGTTTAATATATTAAAAAATTTCTATTTATTTTTCACATTTCCTTTTATAGTAATTTTCTTTACACATAAATATTAGAAACTTTATTATCAATGAAATTTTCAAAAGGGATAACCGGGGAGAAAACCAAGATATAAGGGAAATAACATAATATTAGCATATAAAAATTTCACTGGATGTTATTATTTAAAAAAAGACTCATATTTTATTCAATTTATATTAATTTTAACATAGTTTGTCTTGTAGTTGAAATTATATTAATATATTAATTTCATAAATTCAATGAATTCCTCCTCAATTATAAAAAAGAAAACACATCTCCTCTATTACTCACTCTATTGGAGTAATCTATATTAGATAATAAAATCTTAAATCACTTTAAATAATGCATATCAATGTTCTAGATGAATAATTTTGTTCTTAATAAAAACCATATTTGGATTAATTTGTTAATAAAAGGAGTTTTTTTCAGAAAAAATAGGCATAATGTGTAACCATATGGTTTAGTTCTATTTTTTATTTAGCCTCATTCAGATCATCATGAAGAATCTGAATTAGAAACCCCAATATTTTACATATAGAATGGATTTTTTCTTTTAATATAACCACCTATATCAAACTCCTTCTTCTATCAAATGTGAAATTAAACCATTATTCATGTGTATCGAAGTATATTTTCTCACATACCTAGGTAATTGGTTTTCCATTACCACCTCTTTTAACAAATATATATTTACATATATTTGTTAATATATATTATATTCATAAAAATAAAATTTAAGGAATGATAATATGTTAAATTTTATCCTATGTTGTAAAATGAAAATGTCATTCGCATGTTCATGAAAACTACCAACTCCATGATGTGTTAGGATTCAGTTTATCTGAAAAAACCAATTATATTATAACTAGATTTTTATATTTAAATGGATAATATTATATTTATCATATAACCATCATTATATAACTATATTTAATTAAATAACATATTTCCATCATAATCATTAAAAATGGAAATGTAGTCATCTGTATATATAACATACCCTCCCAATGATTTTATCATAACTAGTTATTCTAAGAATATTTATGTTTGGATTTTAAAATACAATTTATGTAAAAAGGATTATTATCTCATAATTATTACTCTATAGATTATGTTTGAACAAAAATTTCTGAAAATTGTTAATTTATAAAACTTATTCCAAGAATATGAGTAAAATATCATCAAAATTGGTGATGTGAATTTAATTAAATAAGTAATTACATATAGAAAGCTAGTAATTATAATAAAATGAATACAGAAAGTGAAAATAGTTATAAATAAATCAAAAAATTATTAACCATTTCTTATTCATGTAGTTAATTAACATATGTGATGAGTTTGACTAATGTTAAGAGAAACAATAACCTGAAACATTGTTTTAATATTTTTAATATATATTTTTCAAATCAATTTTGTATATTAAATTCATTATAAAATATAATTTTTAATGTATTTAATTGTATATAAATGAATTTTGATGCATTTTTTCTATATTTTTCACATTTGTTTAATTGTTTTTAGAAGGAATGTTTTTAAAAATTATATATGAAATGTTTTATTATAATATTCAATTGGAAAAATGAATAAACTATTTTAATGTATATTATGTCACTCAATTTTACACCAATATTTTTTTTCTTCAGTGATTCCATTACCATCATTCATTTCATTTTTTAAATAATAATAAAAAATCGCTATGGGTTTGGATAATTTAGTTTTCAAAATGGGTTTATAAAATAGAAGATAATTTTGATATCTATAATTATATTTCAAGACATTTAAGAAGAATTATTAATGTGGTTTCTTTATGAAAATTTGAATTTTTAAAATATTTTATTCTGGATATGTACAAGACCATAATAAATGTTTAATGGGTTTTTTAATTCTGATTATATGAATAGGTGATAATCATAAAACCTATACCAGATATCGAGTGTGATGCATCTATATGAACTTTTAAGCCCAATATATATCTTAAATTTATTTGGCAATGATCCTTGTCATAAATTAATGGAATGAGGGAGGCAACCATGGTTGTTTCTCAAATAGAATTAATTGGTCTTATATTATTTCATATGTGAGTGATTAAGGGTTATGAATATTATTTACCATGTTTCATAAACATTTTTCAAATATTTTTATATGGTTGTAAACGGTTATATTAATGAAAAAATATTGTATTTTAATGATAATATAATTTATTCTATATTCTCAATGGATGTGGAAATAATCGAAAATATTTTATGGGATTTAATTTTTTTAAACGACAAATGAATTTGTATTTTTCTCTATCCCTATTTTTTTCTCATCTCACGTTATAAGATTTTTTCAATGGTTTTAAAATTTAATAATAATAATTATGAATTTATGATGGCGGTGATAAATAATTTTCATGAAATAAATCTGTTTCATTTTATAACATTTCTATTGGGAGAAAAGTAGATACTGAGTAGTTGATAACACATTATAATATTTGAGTTTTTATGCAAGATTATAACATAATTCTATAAATATCTAAACTATAAAGACTGTTGGGAAAGTATTAAAAATAATTCATGATAAAAAAACTCAATGTTATATAATATATAATATTTAGTCCTTATAATCATCTTTTCTTTCTATTCCTAAAGTATTTATGGGAGACTATGACCAATTATATGAGTTCTCCAAAAAAATTAGGATTTTAATATATCAATAGAAACTTATGTTTGGAAACTATTATTTTATTATCAAATCATAAATTGAGGAGTCAACCATCACAAAATATTAGAGACCATTTATCCCTTTCTCTTTAAATACCATCATCAACTCATTGAGAAAACAATGTAGATACCATTTTTCTATGGATTCCTTTCAGTCTTGATTCAATGACATCCTTCTCAATGCATCGATGTGAAAATTACCATTCCCCAAAGTATATGAAATATCAATAAAAAAATTATGAATGTATTCAAATAATACTATTTATGAAAAGATCGAATCCCAATGTGTAATACAATAATTCAGGATATTATGATCATAATATACATTAAACCTGACACAAAAAAGGTAGTCGTTCTCGGGTTTTAGAAAATACATAACTCTTCTGAACTCAAGGATATAGTTAGGGTAATTATCTCAAGACGATGTACTTTTTGAGAGCCATAAGATACCACCCTCATTCACTATATCAAGATACACCCCAATAATGTACCTAGTAATTCATAGAATACTTCATAACCAATAATCAGTTTTGGACGAATCTTTACTATATCCATTTCAACCATTTTTTAATCTCATAAATGGATCTATGGAATTTTTTATTCCACTAAATATTAACACTAATATAGGTAAATTTTTTCATTATATATACATGATTAGATAAGTCCTGAACTGACCATAATTGATAACATGATTATCCAATGAGTCATTGGATAATAAAAACTTTTATTTGTTTTTAACAAGATATTACCACATGATTCTTTTTAGGATCCTCCAAAATCCCCCTCTTAGATATGACATTCCCCATAAATAGTATATCTTGGATCTGAAAGTCATATTTATAAATAATACCCTACAAGATATATTATTTCATGATTAAAAGGAAGATATCAAAATTATCCCCATTGACATCATCTTATATTGAGTGCACCAAATTATCATCCATAAATATGATAAAAAAGATCTTATTAACTATTGAATGATCTTTTTCATCAATACTTTGAAACACTTCTTGAGCGTTAGTGATATAAATTGTTATAAAAAGAAACATGAATGTATCATACCATATAAAAAGTGTTGTCTTAGATAAAAACTCTTTATATACTCTTAACTAATGGTACCCCAAACCTATTAAAGTCATAAAACCCCATCATGTTCTAATATGATAATAAATGATATTAATTACATGGAATATGATAATTTTTCTTTATTTTATCCAGATTGAGAATTTGATAATGAATGTATATTATAATGATTCAGTCCACTTTCATAGTGAAGTGAAAATGTAAGACCCATGGTTACACACAAGGGGAGAACCCCATATCCCCCGAATCAAATAGAAGAACTATTTTTTTCATTATTATATCATGTTCCATGTGATAATATAGAACAAAATAGTAATTGTACCACATAAAATGTCCATGCTATTAATTACATTGTTCCAGGGTTTTAACATAGAAAAATAGTCATGAATGACCTTGTTATATGAACTCACTATTGTAGGAAGTGTAATTATCAAGTGAGAATAAATGGAAAAAGTAACATTTTTGATAAATAACATGGGATCACCCATAGACAAGGAAAACCATGCTCTACTCATGATAATCTAGAATCTAAGGTACCCAGAATGACATTAGAGTGTCTCGCGGTGGATTGAAACTAAATAAGAACATGGTAATATTCATTATGGCATGGAATAATATTCAACACATCTATTTCAAATACATGGTCAGTGATATGGTTTCCAAGAACCATTAAATTCCACAGCACATCAATAAAGGCTACTATCACCTGAAATGTGGGATACTGAACACACGGTTTGAACATCTATTTTATAGGAATGTGAAAATAGAACCTGATTGTTCAATGTTATAAAAATAATCCAAACATTTTAATTAACATTGATTGTCAAAAATAATGGGTCACAATAGCCTCAAATAATTATATTTCTATAGAGGATGAAATGAACCACATACCATTACTTGTAACAGTCCACATCTCGAATTCCATAGGTGCATACTCCACTCTTTAATGATTCCAATTTTTAAATCCAACCTATTCCATCTTATCCATACTAATTTCCTCCACGTTATATTCATTATACCCTTAACCCTTGGAAAAATCATAGTGAAACTCAATACCCATGGTGGGAGTGTATATTGCATCACTGTATTTAGAAATTTTTCAATAGAAAAAAAATGATGTCTAAATAGTATACAAGAAGAAAATTTCTTGGGAACTATTATATAATTAGCTTTAGTATTATTAGGAATTATTATAAAATAGTGAAATTACTACTGATGTCTTTAAAAATCCACATAAACAATTCTCTGGGAAGATAGGGAACTGTTACACTTCTTTTATAGATATAAGACACAAAATGGATACCACCTGCAATAATTAAATTTCCACAAAAATTTGTTTTCTATCTATGTATACCTTTCAGATAGACAATTTATTGACATCCTCATCACATGAATCATAAAACATGAGAATAAAAATGATCTAAATTTCATTCAGACATCCATCATAATCCTCACATCCATAAGTTAGTCATTAGGAATGGTATTCAGTGCTAGGTGAATGAAGTCAACAAAAAGTGTAATACACGAAGAGGAAATTAATTCCATTTTTAAAAGGTAGAAATTATCTAGTCTTTACGATATAAAATTTCTTATTATAGAATTTCTTGTTAAATATATTATAGAATGATGTTTTGTTAAAATCATTTGGTAATATAGCTTGTATAATGGAGTCCCAACATTTCCTTTGTATAACATTATGAATGTATTGGATAAAACCCCACCAAACATGTCACGACCCCCTCCCCAGAAATTGTACCCCTCCTGGGCCATCAATGTGAGAAGGGAGATAATGACCACCGACTCCCGCCTCCAGTAGGCCCCGAGTTGTCGACTAGCACCGAGGGTATAATAACACACAAATGAGAGGCATTACCCTCTAAGAGAACACATGCAGAAGAGAGATATATGATAGACACCAACCAACTCCAAATTAAATATAAAATAATCCCAAGTTCATATTTGACATTCCATGAAAAAGTACTACAACAAAAAGGGGAAATTGCAAGAACCCAATGAAAGGAAAAGACAGTAGCAACTACATGCCCAAACAGATCCTCCAACCACAAGCTAGTAGTAACCAGCCTGATCTCCAACCTGCTCCAAGTGACCTAAAAAATAGTTTATATATACGTAGGGTGAGTATAACAGTATACTCAGTAGGATCCTCCAAAAATCCTCTCGTGAAAAAGTAATGAAATCATGCTAAAGCACAGTGAACAACAAGTAAAACTAACTCGTCACCTAAACAGGTATACTAAGTTCCCAACCTCACCATGGCTACTCTCACCAAGTAACGCAAAAAAGAATATATCATATAGTAAAGAATATCAAGGGTACCCCGCTACTACTTCCCAACGGGTTTTCTGCTTTTCCCCAACGACATACGTTCTGTGCATCTCTCTCCAAAGGCTTTCCCGTATAAGCTTGGACTAAGCTCCACAATCTGCACCATGTGAACCACAAAGACATGCCCGCAGACACCTGGGATAAGAACCACACCATCCTTACAACCAAAAGTAACAAGGTAGTTTCTGAGATCCACCACAGCTTGCATAACGAGTATCATACGTCCGGTATTATACCTCAAGCCATCACAGCCCATACGATGAGTAAGGATCCTCAGGCCATCACAGCCTATACACGTTACACCTAAAGTAGTCCATAGGATACTATATCCAGAATATATGTGTGTGAAATAACCACAATCCATTTCATCCCCCTACACATATATATGGGGAAAACTAACAGCTTTTCCAAAGGCCCAAGTATCTACCAAGAGAAGATAGTGGGGCTAAAGGGGGTAGTCAGCCATTCAACCTCGCATCAGAATGTTGGGGAAAAAACCCCCCAGGGCTCAGAATCCCAAGGGTGTCAGTTTCCCTTACCGACATGGTGGAGTAGCAGATAGAAACACAAAATGTACAGAATATATATAACTCACAACCACACTATGGGCATAACCTAGTATTATCCTCTACTACAGATATCATTTCTCGGACTCCAAACTACAATTTATAAGACTAGGAATCATATAAGCACACAACCAGTTAAATTACTACATTAGGTTACTTCATTCCCTTTTTAATCAATTCCACATTAAGTTAATTAATTCTGTTCACGTTAATTAACCATGAACAACCCACATTCAATATCATTTTCATTACACCAAATGTCCACTTTCCCTTTTTCAAATTACCACTACCTCATTAAGATATAGTGAATTCCAACCCCATGGGATAACATCATTTATTCATAATTTCAATACTGAATTACTTTCCCTTATTCCTAGGCATTCTAGAAAAACATTCTATGCTATTAAACACAAGGGGGCTCAACACAGTGAGTAGATATACTACCCGTAGAATCTTTGCCGCCTATAGCATGTGCGTAGGCCCATTCTCCCTCGAGAGGCTAAACACGGAAAGAACATGGCATACCCCGCGCATCTTCACCCATTTTGAAATAAGGGTAAGCAATACTAGCTGCCTTAAGCAGTGGGGAAAGTAAATTAGATAGAAACCAAACAAAACCACCCACATCCCGCCATCACATCCATCCCATACCATCATCGTTGTTGTCCTCCCCGACACCCATATGCATAAACCTATGCATCTCACCACTCTAGGCGTCATCCGCTACCACAACCACAAGGCCTCCCTACCTCCACATATCACAACAGCCATCTAGGCCCACATCACAACACAAGTAGTAGGGAAACAATCATCACATCAAATGGTCTCTTGGCCCTTTAACAAGGCATCCAGCCTTTATACAAAATGAGCACTCATGGCTCCAAACCACAAGGCATTCGGCCTTACAAGAAAGAGGGTATCTCAGAACCTAATCAGGCATTATATTTTCTCAACAACATGTTCATTAATCCCTCATGAATTAACAGATTCAATTCATAGGTTCCAATTCTGGGAAACCTAATCAGTTAGCTATCACTAAAAGATTTAACATGCTTACTATGCAAAAAAAATTAGAACAAGTACAACAACGACAACAACCAAATTCAATTACATTCCTCTTTATCATTATCCAATTAATTGTTGATTAATTTCAGCATTACCTTCTTTATCAATTTCTATCAATAACGAACAACTGTTCAAAGTAAGCATAGATATCACTCTATCTTGCAAAATAAGAGGCAAACCGTTATCACGACACAAAGAAACTCATGCGATCAAACCAATTCATTTAATCCGGTTCAAATATTTATTTAGGTAAATTTAATTGTGATCCAAAGGGAAAAATCATGCTAACTCTACAATTTCACATAAAAAATTAGAGAAGCCATGAATCCCCTACCTCAAATAGTTCCACACATTCTTTATCAACACAACGGGTCAAAATCCTTCTCTCGCGACAACTGCATCCACCCGAGGATGCCACGGTAAGTCCCAACCAAAAAACCACCAAGAAAATCCCATTAGAATCATGGAGATTACATGAAAATATAGAAACGAGAACAAGAAAATGTGATACTCGAAGGAACGATGATAAAACATACCTTATATCGACGAATGATTGACACGGCTTGGTTGCATCAAAATAGAGCAGAACAGATCTGATGAGTAAATTTTGATTGTGAAAATCCTATGGGATGGAATGAAAGGATCTTGCATTCCATAGCCGAGTACAAAGAGGAATAACAAGGGAGAGTGATATCTTGTACCTTTTTGAAGATATAATGGGGCGACGGTTTAAGATGCGCTTAATTATCCATTAAAAGCGGATCGCATTAACCCACACGGTTCGACCAAGTAAGAACATCCCTGCCATAGGAAAAATTAATATAGGATTTATGGCCGTTAAAACGGCCTTAAGAGCCCTTAAAATAAGGCTTTAAATGTAATGTACATCAAAGGAAACTTTAAAAGGGGCAAAATTGTAGGAATCTGGAAACACTGTTCACCCACCGTTATTGTACTTGAAACTGATCTGTGAGACTAATCTGTGAGACCGATCTGTGAGACCGATCTGTGACACCGATCTGTCAGACCCATCTGTGAGACGGATCTGTGAGACCGATCTGTCAGACCAATCTGTGAGACTAATCTGTCAGACCGATCTGTGAGACCGATCTGTCACACCGATTTGTACAACCGATCTGTCACACCGATCAGTGAGACCGCTCTATCAGACCGATCTGTGAGACTGATCTATCAGACAGATCTGTGATGCCGATCTGTCAGACTGATCTGTGAGACCAATCTGTGAGGTTGTTCTGTCAGACCGATCTGTGAGACCGATCTATGAGACCAATCTGTGAGTCCGGTCTGTCAGACCGATCTGTCAGACCAATCTGTCAAACCGATCTGTGAGACTGTTCTGTGAGACCGATCTGTCATACCGATCGGTGAGACCGATGTGTCAGACCAATCTGTGAGACCGATCTGTCAGACCGATCCGTGAGACTGATCTGTCAGACTGCTCTGTTAGACCGATCTGTCAGACGGATCTGTTTCTAGTCATAAAACTAGAAACACTGTTCACAGAACTGGAAAATTGGAAATGTGTTGGGGATAAGTCCCCTTGACCTCCTGAAACACCTCCAACACCAAAATTTCACAATGTAATGGAACATAGAGGTCCGGTCCATTACATCAGATATCTCTCAAAACATTCTCATCCTCAAGAATTTGAAACCAACCTGAGGAAAATAGGGGTCCGAACAACCACCCCGTAAGATACCTCTTAGGGGAAAACCACCATGAGTTGTTCTAAAGATGGGACAAAACCACGAAATCTGAGATAAATGGAACAAAAAATCCATATCCATAACATTCTAGCATAACATCACATCAATGGTACATAAAATAAAGGATCAATGAAAACACAACACAACATCTTAAAACAGCTCTGGGTACTGGACACACATCTGTGACTCATGTTCCCAGGTACTCTCCTCCATGACACCGTGTCACCACAAGACACAAACTAAGGTTATAGAATGCCCACTAAACACATTCTTCTTTCGGTCTTGGATCTCCACAGGTCGCTCCTCAAAAGTTGCATCATCATGCACATCGATCTCTCCCCAATCGATGATGTGAGAGTCATCATGAAGATAACGACGGAGCTATGATACATGGAAAACATCATGTATCTGATTCATATGTGGGGTATGTGCTACATGATAGGACACAACTCCAAAATGATCTAACACCTCAGACGGCCCAACAAACCGGGGAGAAATCTTACATCCATGACCAAACTTCTGCTTCCCATGACGGGGAGTCACCTTCAAAAACACATGATCCCCAATATTAAACTCCAAGGGTCTCCTCCTTTGATCAGCATATGATTTCTGACGATCTTGTGCTATCTTCATCCTCTCATGAATCACCTGAACCATCTCTGTTGTATTCTGCACTAGTTCTGGTCTGAGAATTGCTAACTCTCTAACCCCAGACCAGTACAACGGAGAACAGCAAGGCCGGCCATACAAGGATTCATACGGCACCATACCGATGGTGGAGTGAGAACTATTATTTTAAGAAAACTACACCAACGTTAAGTTCCTCATCCATGAACCTCCAATGTCAAGAACACAAGAGCGCAACATGTCTTCAAGAGTCTGGATGGTTTTCTCTATCTGACCATCCGTTTGAAGATGAATAGCAGTGTTAAGGCATAGCTAAAAACCAAAATCATGCTAGATACCTCTCCACACCCTAGAGGTAAAACGAGTATCTTGATCAGAAATGATCATCCTAGGTACTCCATGATGTCTCACCACCTCCTCGAGATACTTCCTCGACAAAACATCCACTGAGCTCAACTGCTTGATCGCTATGAAGTGGGACGATTTTGTTAAATGATCCACAACCACCCAAATAGCACCATGTCCTCCCAGAGCTCGAGGTAAAACTATAATAATGTCCATTGAGATGTCCTCCCACTTCCACTGAGGAATCTATAATGGATGGAGAATACCAACAGGAACACGGTGTTCGGCCTTCACCTTATGGAAGACTAGACATTGAGACACAAACTCCACAACCACATGCTTTAGCCCAGGCCACCATAACTGACTCCTCAAGGATCCGTAAATCTTTGTCACACTGGGATGTACTGCTATGGGTGAACTATGGAACTCTCAGAGAACCTTCTCGTGCATCTCCAAGGGTATGAAAATCCTGCAATGACACAACACTCGATGTTTTTCATCCTCCGACCAACCATCAGGGGCCTCACCACAAACAACTCTGTCTCTCAAAACATCCACCTATGGATCACCCAACTAGGACTCTTCCACCTTCTACATTATGGATGACTACACTGTAATCTGGAAAAGACAACCTCTACCTCCAACCTCTTCCATATCAAGATGCAATGCTGACAGTTCCTCCATTACTCTCCAAGAATAACCAGATTCACGCACAATATCACTACTTGACTTTCGGCTCAACGCATCAGCTACAATGTTAACTTTTCTAGGTGTATATGATATTTCTAAGTCGTATTCCTGTAAGAACTCCATCCACCGACAATATAGTAAGTTTAAGTCATGCTGGGAGAAAACATACCTCAAACTCTTATGATTGGGGAAAACCACAAAGCACTCACCAATGAGGTAATGTCCCCACAACTTTAGTGCAAACACCATGACTTCCAACACAAGATCATGGGTGGCATAGTTTCATTCATGTGGACGCAACTTCTGAGACCCATAAGAAACACCCGAACTCTTCTGAATGAGAACATAGCCTAATCCCAGATGTGAAGCATCACAAAAAACATCAAACTGGACTCCCTCAGCTGGAAGACAAAGGACTGGAGCACTTACTAACATCTCCTTTAGATACTCGAAAGATGTCTGACACTTATCATCCCATATGAATACTTGATCCTTCATGGTCAAAGCTATTAGAGGAGTCGCAACTCGAGATAAATTGGCTATGAACCTTCTGCAGTAGCCTGCCAGACCAAGGAAACTTCGTACCTCTGACACTATTTTGGGGGCTTCCCAGGACACATCTTCTTATATCTTCGATTGATCCATGGCTACTCACTGTTTGGACACAACATGCCCCAATAAATGGACTTCTCAAGACCAAAACTCACACTTCTACAACTTCCCAAACAACTGATGTTGGCGAAGAACTCCCAAAATGGATTGTAGATTCTCTACATGCACCACTTCAGATGTGGAGTACAGAAGGATGTCATCAATGAAATCCACCACAAACTTTTCCAGGAACTCATGGATCACAGCATTCATCAACACCATGAATACCGCATGATAATTCGTCATGCCAAATGGAATTACAACGAACTCATAATGCCTATGACGACAACGGAAAGTGGTTTTCGGAATATCCCCATCCTTCACACGCATTTGATGATATCCTAATCGCAAGTCGATCTTTGAGAACCAACATTCACCCTTAAGTTGATTGAATAAGTCATCAATCTATGGAAGAGGATAGGGGTTCTTTATTGTCACTTGGTTTAAGTGGCGATAATCAACACCCAACCACAAAATGTTGTCGGCCTTCTTCACAAACAAGACTGGTGCACTGCATGGTGACACACTTGGCTGAACAAAACTGCACTGTAACAGACCATCAAGTTGTATACATAGCTCTCGTAACTCATAAGGGGACATCCTATACGGAGACATATAGATAGGAGATGATCCTAGCTGTAGATCGATCCCAATATCGATCTCTCGTCGAGGGCGTAATGCTATGACCTCTTCTGGAAAGTCATCAGGGCACTCCTATATGACCCTAGGAAACGCCAACTGATGAACCTCTGAAAAACTCAGCATCAACTCATCCATCAAGGATGATAAGGATGGAACTCGTCTATGACCCATCCGAAGATCTCGCTCGCCAATAAACACCAATTTCTCTCCATCTGCATTAATGAAAACGACCTTCTTCTGGTAGAAATCCACGATAGCCTGCACTGAATACAATCAATACATGCCAAGGATGGAATCCTATGATTGTATCCATAGACATAGAAAATCTCCCCACGAGCGGTGTTTCCCCAACACTAGCTTACAGTCTCTACATACTTCAAACAATCTAGCTCGACCTCCAACTGGCGTTGTCAAGGCCAAGGGCACTGTAAGCCTCTCTACCTCAAGTCCCAAAGCATGGACAAGGCTATGTGATATGAAGGAGTGTGTCGCTCCTGAATCAAAAAAGGCATACACAAAGGTAGACAACAAGAAAAGGGTACCTCAGATGACATATGCTCGCCTGGGGATGGAAACGCTAGAGCGTGAAGCTGACCACGACCTTATCCATGGCCTCTCTAACCCTGATGACGACCACCACCATGGCCGCGCTCTACTCTCTGAGGACGAGGAGCATCATGGGGTTGTCCTTTGTTGGCCCCATCTACCCTCTGGTGATCTAAAGCTGGTGCAACCTACAACTGCAGCCTCGGCTAGAACTGCCTCAACGGAGGAACCTGGAGTGGAGCGCCCGATGCATGATGACTGCTCTAGAAAGTCGGACAACCCCACTGCTGATGACCGCGACCACCACTAGAAAAAAATGCGCCTAATCCCTTGGAATAGGCCTGAGAGTTTCTGCCTCTGAAAAAATGAGATGGGAAGGGCTGGGACCTACACCCAGCTGAACGAAAACTCTTCTGCCCTGAAAACTAGGATCCCCTGACAACAGCTCTGCTGCGTGAGGATTCATGACGATTCCCCTCTCGTGACGATCCTGTCTTGGCCAAAGTCCTCTCAACAACCTCTTCCCTCTCCAGCACCTCAATATATATCTTCATCATAAATGTGGTGACCTAGCACTGGATCTCTGGACGTAAAGCCTCCTCGAAAGGCCTCGCCCTGGCCTCCTCATCTGGTAATAGGTCTGAAGCATATCATAGAAGATTCCTGAAACAGATTCCAAAATATTGATCACTGGAGCTCTTCTATCGAAGGGTAAGAAGCTCCTGACGACTGGACGCCTTCGCGGTCGAAAAAATGAACTCGACATTGAACTTGTCTCGAAACTCCTCCCATGAGATCGCTGACTCCTCACGATCACCGTGGAACAAGATCCATCAATGCCTCACTGCTCCACACAACATCATCACAACTAAGGACACCCAGTGCTCTTTCCGAGCACGAATCGAACTGTTGCCGATCTCAACCTCCTATAACTAGTCTTCCCTAACTGTATTTGAAATGGAGCCCTCATACTTCTACACACTCTGGCACTGAATCTCTAAGAGTGTCTTCCTCCATGTGATGTCGTCGTCAACCCCTACACGGCGATGATCTGCTGGCACATCCTGCTGGACTTATTCTATGCAAACATGATGAGAACGTCAATTTGGAGCCATACCTGCAAAATAATAAACTGTTAGTGATCCTAAGCCTAGATTATGGAAGACTCAACATTATTTAATTTATTGTTTTATTTTGTTCATTTTAGGTTAACCTATCCCAAGGTCTACCCATTCAAACACATGCGTAAGGAAGAATGATGAATGATCCTTTCCTAGGTCTCTACCCTACAATCAGTATCAACTTGTTTAGTAGCCATCGTAAACTTAATGGTCCGTGAAATAGATCATAGGGGGCCCTAAATGCCTATGTCTCTTCTGGTCTCTAGTGTTTACACCACTTTCAAAACACGAATGACACTGTTGCCCTACCAGCCCATGCAAACTTACCTATGCCTAATTCCAATCTCTATCCTATCCCTCAACCTGCCTCTGATACCACTCTGTCACGACCCCTCCCCTTAAAGTGTACCCCTCCTGGGTCGGCCATGTGAGAAGGGAGAGAATGACCGCTGAGTCCCACCTCCAGTAGGCCCCAGTTTGGCGACTAGCACCGAGGGTATAGTAACACACTAATGAGAGGCATTACCCTCTAAAAGAACACATGCGGAAGAGAGAGATAAGATATACACCAACCAACTCCAACTGAAATATAAAAGAAACCCAATTTCATATATTAAATGCCATGAAAAATTACTACAAAAAAAGGGCAAACTACAATTACCAAAATGAAAGGAAAAGTCAGCAGGAACTACAAGCCTGAACAGCTCCTGCAACCACAAGCAAGTAGTAACCAACCTGATCTCCATCCTGGTCCATGTGACCTCAAAAATAGTTTATATATATGTAGGGTGAGTATAACAATATACTCAGTAGGCTCCTCCCCAAATCCTCTCGTGAAAAAGTAATGAAAGCATGATAAGGCACAGGGAATAACAAGTGAAACTAACTCCTCACATAAACAGGTATACTAATTTCCCATCCTCAACATGGATACTCTCACCAAGTAACGCATTCATGAATATATCATATTTTAAATAATATCAAGGGTACCCTGCTATTATATCCCCACTGGTTTTCCTCTTTTCCCCAATGACATACGTCCAGTGAATCTCTCTCCAAAGGCTTTCTCATATAAACTTGGACTAAGCTCTACAATCTGCACCACGTGCACCAGAAAGACTTGTCCGCAAATACCTGGGTTAAGCACCACACCATCCTCACAACCAATAGTTACTAGGTAGTTTCAGATATTCACCACAGCTTGCATAACGTGTATCATATGTCGGGTATTATACCTCAAGCCATCACAGCCCATACGCTGATTAAGGATCCTCAAGCCATAACAGACTATACACATTACACCTATAGTAGTCCATAGAATACTATATCCAGAATTTATGTGTGTGAAATAACCACAAGCCATTTCCGTCCTCTACACACATATATGGGGAAAAATAACCGTTGTCCCAAAGTCACATGTATCTACCAAGATTAGTGAGCAGGGCTAAAGGGGGTAGTTAGTCATTCAACCTCCCATCAAAAAGTTGGGGAAAACACCCCCCAGGGCTCAGAATCCCTGGGGTGTCAGTTTCCATTACCGAAAGGGAGGAGTAGAGTATAGAAACCCAAAAAGTACAGAATATAAATTACTCACAACCACACTATGGGCATAACCTAGTCTTAGCCTCCACTGCTGCTAACGTCTCTCAGACTCCATGCTGCTATTTCTAAGACTACGAATTCTATAAGCACACAACCAGTTAAAGAACAACATTAGGTTACTTCATTCCCTTTTTAATCAATTCCACTTTTAGTTAATTAATTCCTTTCATGTTTATTAACCATGAACAACCCACATTCAACATCATTTGCATCAAACCCAAAGTCCACGTTCCCTTTTTCAAATTACCACCACCTCATTATGTTCCAGCGAATTCCAACCCCATGGGTTGACATCATTTATTCAGAATTTCAATACAGAATTACATTCCCCTATTCCCATGAATCCTAGAAAAACATTCTATGCTACTAAACACAAAGGGGATCAACTCGGTGAGTAGATATACTACCCGTCGAATCTTTGCCGCCTATAGAATGTGTGTAGGAACATTCTCCCTCAAGAGGCTAAACACGGAAAGCATGTGGCATACCCCCCCCCCCCCCGCGTCTTTTCCCCTTTTAGAAGAAGGCTAAGAAAAACCATCTTCCTTGAGTAGTGGGGAATGTAATGCGGATAAAAACCAACCAAAACCACAAACATCCAACCATCAAATCCATCCCATACCATCATCCTTGGTGTCCTCCCCGACACCCATATGCATAAACCGATTCATCTCGCCACTCTAGGCGCCATCTGCTGCCACAACCACAAGGCCTCCCTGCCTCTACATATCACAAAAGCCATATAGGCTCACATCATAGAACAAGAAGTAGGGAAACAATCATCACATCAAATAGGATCTTGGCCCTTTAACAAGGAATCCAGACTTTATACAAAATGAGCACTCATGGCTCCAAACCACAAGGCATTCGGCCTTACAAGAAAGAGGGTAACTCAGAACCCATTCAGGAATTATCATTTATCAACAACAAGTTCTTTAGACCCTCATTAATTAACATATTCAATTCATTGGTTCCAATTCTGGGAAACCTACTCAGTAAGCTATCACAAAAGATTTAACATGCTTACTATGCCAAACAAAGTAGAACATGTACAACAACGGTAGCAACCAGATTCATTTACATGCCTCTTTATCTTTAGCCAATTAATTATTGATTGATTACATCTTTACGCTCTTTATAAATTTCCATCAATAAAGAACATCTAATCAAATCAAGCATAGATATCACTCTATCTAGTAAAATAAGAGGCAAAGTGTTATCACGGCACAAAGCAACTCATGCTATCAAACCAATTCTTTTAATCTGGTTCAAGTATTTAATTAGGTCAATTTCATTGTGATCCAAAGGGATAAATCATGCTAACTCTACAATTTCACATAAACAATTAGAGAAGCCATGAATCCCCTGCCTCAAATAGTTCTTCACGTTCTTTATCAACACAAAGGGTCACAATCCTTCTCTCACAAAAACTACATCCACCCGAGGATGCCATGGTAAGTCCCAACCAACCAAACCCCAAGAAAAACCCATTAGAATCATTTAGATTACATGATAATATGGAAAGGAGAGCAAGATAATGTGATCCCCGAAGGAACGATGATAAAACATACCTTATATCGAAGAATGATAGACATAGCTTGGTTGCATCAAAATAGAGCTGAACTGATCTGAGGAGTAAAGTTTGATTGTGAAACTCCTATAGGAAGGATTGAAATGTTCTAGCATCTCATTGCCGAGAAAAAAGAGGAAGAACAAGGGAGAATGATATCTTGTCCCTTTTTGATGATTTAATGGGGCGACGGTTTAAGATGCGCTTAATTCTCCATTAAAAGAGGATCGCATTACCCCACACGGTTCGACCATGTAAAAACATCCCATCCATAGGAATAAATAATATAGGATTTATGGCATTTGAAACGACCTTAAGAGACATTAAAATAAAGTTTTAAATGTATTTTACGTCAAAGGAAACGTTAAAAGGGGAAAACCTGTATGAATCTGGAAACACTATTCACCCACATTTACTTTACATGAAACCGATCGGTGAGACCGATCTGCCAGACTGATCTGTGAAACCAATCTGTCAGAACGATCTATGAGACCGATCTGTGAGACCGATCTGTCAGACCGATCTGTGAGACCGATCTGTCAGACCGATCTGTGAGACCGATCTGTCAGACCACTCACTGAGACCGATATGTCAGACCGCTCTGTGAGACCGATCTGTGAGACCGATCTCTGAGACCGCTCTGTCAGACCGATCTGTGAGACCGATCTGTCAAACCGCTCTGTGAGACCAATATGTGAGACCGATCTAACAGACCACTCTGTGAGACTGCTCTGTTAGACTGATATGTGAGTCAGATCTGTGACACCGATCTGTCAGACCGATCTGTGAGACCGATCTGTGAGACCGATCGGTGAGACTGATCCATTAGACCAGTCTGTGAGACCCATCTGTCAGACCAATCTGTGAGACCGGTCTGTCAGACCATTCTGTTACTGTTCATAAAACTGGAAACACTGTTCACAGAACTGGAAAATTGGCAAAGTGTTGGGGATACGTCCCCTTGACCTCCCGGAACACCTCAAACACCAAAATTACACAAATTAATGCACTCGAGAGGTCCGGACCATTACAATACAGACCAAGAGTGTTTTCAGGAAATAGAAAATCCTTTAAATACTCTTGATACACTATTAAACTTTTTTATATCCTCTTTTATAATGAAATATGGGTGGATTATTCTTGGAATATTTTAAAAAATGATCCATCACAATTCATTGGTAGCCAATACCTACCTAACCTAGAGTCTATATATGGTAGATAATTTCATCCACCAATAAATGGTTTACTATAGAATTTTCATGAAGAACATATCATGAAAAAACATCTCTTAAATTTGGAATATCTCTAAAAAATATGAACTGTTTAATATTCACAAAATAATATTTACAACCATCTTAAAAACAATACCCAAATGAGAATTTAATTTTTGGAATCCAAAATTATATCCCATAAATGATATGAATTTAAATGAAATCAAGGGTTTAATAAGTGTGTGATGTAATTCTAAAAAAGAATTGATTCATTTAATGAAACCCAAAATCATGTTATTTTATTTGACCAAAAAAACAAAGTCCCAATCTTGAAAAATATCCCAAATAATTTATGGTAACTCGAGTTCTATAATGGAAGAAATTTGGAAACAAACTCTTATTTACAAAATACATAATATCCAATAATCCTCACCCTTTTCTACAAAATAACATGATCGAAACCAATGTAAAATAATGTGATGTTACTTCCACCACCCTTTAGAGAAAAATGTACTCATTGTAGAGGGTATATTCTAACCTAGTCCTTGTTACAATGCATCCATCTGGGTATGACCATTGATACCTTTTTATAGTTATCCAAACCTAGTCAACAAGTCACATCGCCTAGGAAAGGCCCCAACATGGTGTGATTATTAATAATTTGACTAAAAACATGTCATGTTAAAAAAAATACTGGATAAACCAATAGAGTAAAATATAGAATAATGATAAAAATATATAAGACATACTAATTAAAGACTAAATGTCTAAAATAGAATGTACATCAATAATAGAAATCATTTGAGATTCCACGTTACCATGAAAAACCACGAATTTTTCTCGTAAAGATGGAGATGAAAACCATGAGTGGTTGGAAGACGACATAGTTTCCCTCCATTTCCAAACCTCATGAAATACAACATATTCAAATTCATGATTCTGTAATATTGTTTCGGGAATAATTATCATTATAATATCCAAATAGAATATATATATATTCCATTTCAATTAAATCATTAGATATTTCTAAAAAATCTATGTTATAAACCTGTTAAAAAATATTAATAATTTTTAAAAAAACTCATTTTTTAATAATATCAGTACATATTAACAATAAAAATGAATATTAAATCACATATAAGAGAACATGTAAACATAATAGAAAACATCCATGGATATATCATAAGATATAAAATTGATAAACTAAACATGAAATGAACCATCATGTATAAACCAAAATCAAACTATGATCTCGACTATGGGATGGCAAAATTGGACACTTGATATAAACCCAATATTGGAATAACATGAGTCCAATTGATTTAAAATACTTCAACAGACTTTTGAAATCAACCAAATAATCACTAATGGTGTTATACACACTATGGTGAAATATGTCTATTTCCTAATGCACCAAACATTACCAATGTACAATGTTTTCCAAAAAACATTTCAAAACCAAGATGAAAATTTATAAAAAAAAATCAAAGAGAATAATCATCACATCTATTTTTGAAAAATCCTGTAGAGTGAAAATCTGAAATTAATGTTTAATCAGATAAATTATTTCAAAAATATGTTTTTAAAGTAAACCCCCTTTAACAAATTCAATATCATGAGACAATTCCACTTCTATAAAAAATAAATAAATTCCAAAATTTCCAATGGAATTTATAATAACGTCATTTTATTTCTAAATTAAATCATTTTTATAGTTTAACATACCAAAATAAGAGTGGAACCTATGAAACCATATTAAAAATTGATTAGAAACACGTTTAGTGGTTATTCATAATAAAAAACCATAAAAGGAAGTAAAATATTTCTCAAACACCATAGATATGTCGAAAAAAATACAACAAGATACATCCAGATAGTATGATAGGAGATCCAAAAATGATCTAAGCATAGAGGGGATGTACATATCAAAAATAAAGATACCTTGAACATATTCCTCAAAAATGAATGAAAACACCATAATGTAAGGGGATATGTCTCTAGAGAAATGTGGAATGATTATTTTTTGTAAAATGGGGAATGTATGGTTATTATATAATTTTTTTCAAAAGTGTTTAAATTCAGAATTTTTAATTTATTAGATTTTGTGTTCACATTTTGGCTACATGGTTTAAAAAACCATTCTATAACATTGTGAAAACTATGTGACTTAGAAAAATGAGTTGCGTGGTTACCTTTTATGATTCACACTATTTGAAGAAATGATTCTCAATATATGCATCACGACTTGAAAACCACCAAAAACACACAATATTTCTTAAAAATTCATATAGTATGACAATTAATGATCATACCATGAGAAAAAACATTGAATCCAAATAGTTATATATTGCACAGTTACTGTATGGTTAGTACTAAACATGCTCCATTCCAATTTTATCCAAGACATAAGTATTTGACCCTTCAGTCTGAAAAAAACTATAACTATCCAAACGATAAATCAATCCCCCAAAAAATCATAAATCATACGCATAGGGAATAACATTACATATTTTAATGTTTTTATACATATACAGTTAGGTTTTATCATTTACCATCTTTCCTTTAACACTGGTTACCACATTTTTATAAATGTCATAATGATTTTAATAAAAGTAAATGATAAACCTAATAAAAAATATTGATGATTTAATCCTAAATTTGAACACCATTAATCTTAAATAAATTTTAATACATGTGAATAATTACCTTAAATTTAAAATATATATTATATAGGAAAAATCATTTTTGTTGAAAATGATGTATTGACCATTAAGGGTTCATCGTCATATTAATTTCTAACTAAATTTATTGTAATATATATTAATATATGTTTAAAGTTCATATAATTCACAATATATAATATAGATCATAGTAATTTATTATTTAGAAATTATCTAAATATTAATAATGAAATCCATTTAATGTAAAGTCCCATAAATTTCAAGGAATTGTTTTTCATAAATTATCTGAATTTTACGAGTCCGCATTTTCTGACGGCGCCTGATTCCAAGGCCTGGTGTGCCCGGAATCAATTTCTGAAGTTTTGTTCTGGTAGTTTCAGTAAACGTACTTGTGGGTATTTCTATCTTTTGAACCGGTGCTCGGAATTAAAATCTGAGGACAATGATGAACTCGCAACATCGGTATTCGCTTAAGGGAACCTTTACCGTAGTTGCGTTTTATCGGATGTGGTAGTTCAAATTTGGGGGTTCCAATTAAAAATTAATGATTGAATAAAAATGTTTTTGAACCCGTTTTTATATAGATGATGGTTAAATCCACCAAATGGAAGTTGGGGTGGAGCCCAAACCCAACATAACAACCCATGGGAGGATATTGTGTGGCGGGGCCCATACGAGTACCTATCCCTTTAAACTCCCTTGAACTCCTTTTAACTCTTGGACATCCATTAAAGTGCCAACACACCCATGTTATTAATTTTATGAGACCTTTGAAATTATTTCCAACCCCATGGAAATTTATTATGTGAATCATCTTAATTAATTTTTTGTTTGGTTGAATTATTTTGAAATGCATGGAAATATTAAATTGGGGAGCCTATTATTTTATTTGCGTTGGCAAATATTCTTTTTAAAACCCTGAGATTTTATGAGATATATTATTTTTAATGTCTTCTATTATACACTACACCAAGATTAGCTTGTACTATACGTGACACAATATTAGCATGCAGTATACGCAACACTATTCATGGCTCGTGTTACGCACAATTTCAAGTTCATTTTGTGGAAATTATTCTACGCAGCATTAAGTATAGATTTTGTTTAATGTATAAATAAAATATGTTTTGATTATCTTATACGCAACACTAAACAGAGCTTCCACTACCGGCAGCCCTGACATGTCTTGCATTACACACAATCAAGACCATCCTCGATAGCGTGTGTAGTACACAATACCGAGTTTCACTAAACAATATTTTATTATAATATTATTATGAACTAGCCGTTATGAATAGTAATACCCACTTTTTTAAGTGTTATAAAATTTATCATTCAAAATGGACTTCATTTTTTGATTCGGAATCTTGTAATTAGCCTAGGGTGAATTTTTGGTATTTTTATGAAAACATTCAATTTTTGATTAATAAAGAAAACATTGGGTTACTATTTAAAAACCAAATATTTATTTAAATATTTATTTATTTTATTGAAATTTATTTTAGGTCAAAATTTATAGAAAATACCTATATAAGTTAAATTTAATTCATTGGAGTCATTTTATAATAATTTTAGATATATTAAAATTTTATTAAACTTTTCACCGCCTTTTACCCACCTCCTAGGAAAATTTGAAAATTTACATAAAATAATATTTTACCACTTATGTGAGTGGAATTTCAAAAATAAGAGAGACACGGTTGATATCAAGGAGTAAAATGTTGTTCAATAAGATAAAAATAATTTTTGTTGAATTGTAACTTTTTATTTTTATTTACCACGGTTAAATGTAAATAGGGTAATTAAGGGTAAATATGATATTATTATTACCCTAAAACATGTCCTAATTCTATTGGATAAGTGTAATTCGACCAAAAACAACCTTAGAAATTAAATATTATCATTTAGGTCTACTTGGATTAGATTAGGACCTTTATTACGATTTTATTTAATGAAGAGTTAAAATAGTTAAAATCAATGTTTGATAAGTAAAACAATTTTAATATAGGGTTATACATAAGATAAATTGGACTATAAATATTAATAATAAAGATAACACGATTTGATACATAATGGTATTTTGTTTATAATTTTTAGACATTATATAATTTAATTTATTTATGACAAAATGATGATGCAGTAATTACCTTATTAATGAAATATTATCATAATTAATGTTATAAATGCCAAAATAAATGTAACATGATACTTTTTATGAATTAAACTAATTTTAGAGGTTAATATGACATGTTAGTATTTATTTAATTAATTTTTTTTCGGAATAATATTTCTGTTATGATTTTTAAAAAAATCAATTACCAAATAGTGTCAAAATTGACATAAAATAGTTTTTAAAACAAAAAATATATTATTAATTGTTATTCTATTCCTAAAAATCTAAGGTTCAGAAAAATGACTTATATAGAGTTATATATGTTAAAAATGAACCACCTGGGGTTCTTTTGTCTTGTTATTGTAATTTTATTATCCAAATATTGTAAGAAAACAAGAAGACATGTTAAAAGTTAAATTATTTAACTTAGAGTTAAATCTAAATGATAAGGATATAATAGTAACCTAAATTTTTCTAAAACCTATTGGATGAGATTATTTCGACCCATACCCCCTTTAGCTTCGAAATAAATCAATTTGGAGCTATTATAAACCAAATATGACTTTATTATAAAATAATATTTTATGTTTTTCATAAGGTGCCCCTCTCCTCCCTTCTAAAAGGGAACCTTATCCCTCTTCTATTTACAAAATATTGAGTTTTTAAGCTAGGACATATCTGCCCATTTCACTTATAAACTTCCCTGGAAATATTATAGAGGTTTTGGACTCCTCAAAATACCAACTCTAGTGCCTTAAGAGGAAGCTTAAAAGAGGTGCGTCGATGAAGAGGCAATCTCCTCTAATGATTCATTCAATTTTTTTCTTCTTCGAATTATTCTTCTTTAGTTGTTTAATTATAAAGTAATAAGATCAGTATCACTAATATACTGATATGTTATTATAAATCTGAAAAAAACCCCATTTCACCTTATATCCATCCTACGGAAAATGAAATCGTCGCGCGTGCGTACGTACAGAATAATGTCTCCATGTCTTGGTGTAATCTGTTTTCCACCACCACCTTACCTAGATGGGTATAATGGTGTAAAGAATAAAAATATATGGTTATTATAACATCATACTTATTCTGAGATATTATATCATCCACTCCAATTCCATTCAATAATTATGGGAACGATATCATCACTCGTGCGTATGTATGGATTACCGTCTCCACGATGCGATGAGATTCATTCTCCGTGTTAACCATTAAAGAATGGTTATATATTATATATATTGAATAATAAAGAAATATATGACATAATGAAGATATTTTATTTATTTATATATATATGTGTGTGTGTTATCTACTTACATCCATTCAAGTCAATTACGAAAGGAAAACAATGTTCATGCGTATGTACGACCTATCATCTCCATGCAGATCATTATGGGAGATGTTGAAGATCTTTAACCAAGATTAGAATATTATATTCTGAGTTTTCAAAGACATTAAACTATTATGGTCCTTTGGTGTCTATTTTTGTTATGTGTTAGATATTCCGAAAAATTAATGTAATGTCTTTGTACATAATGTTTGGGGTCTCTAAATTTGGTATCAGAGACAAACGAGGTAGGAATGAATCTAATCAGTGGGAACTCTCACTTGTGAGTGTTGGACTAATCATGGCTCTCCATGCAAGGGCTTCGTGAGGAAATGGCTGCCACTGGGGATGGTGGTGTGTCCTGCCCAGGGGGGAGTAGCTGCCTCGGGAGTGCCCTAACAGGTATCAATTATAGTTCACTAGTAGTATTTTCATACCACTACAGTTGGTATCAGAGGATAGGTTTAGTCAATCATTGGAAACTAGGATGCGAAAACATTAGCGAGATCCCTAGAGATATTTCTAAGGTATGTATATGGATGTGACTAAGGTTAAGTAAAAGTATAGGTTATATTTCTAGAATTATGGTAACGATCATAGAATTAAACCTAAGATGTTAGAGATTGAACATACTCCCCGTTGATTATGTTTTTTTTCCTCTCATACTATTTTTTGGGTTTTTAGAAATAGCAGGAAACATGAGGATTAATGTTAATGGAGAATATGATGGACAATAGAATGATATTCTTCATGAGCAACCAAATGAAACAGGATTTGTATGTCTAAACATCATTATTATTCCTAATCAGAAATCTCATAATATGATCAATAATCACAATTTTGGTAAGATTCATGTGTCAAATAAAAAGAGAAAGATGGAGTTTAATGATGATCATAGAAGAATGAAAGTTCAATTTCCCTCATGTAAATCATGTGGGAAGAGACATCAAGGAAAATGTTTCAAAAGAATTGTAAGATGCTTTGGGTGTGGAAAAGAAGGATACAAAGCTAGTAAATTCAATGGAAAAGGTTCAATTAACTCCATAGACAAGGATAATGGTATTGTTAAGACATCAACTACAGTTAAATGTTTGAACTGTGGAATGTACGGGTTTTGTGCAAACCAATTCCCTAAGGGAAAGTCTCGTGAAGAGAATTATCATGGTCGTATGGGTAGTATTTATGTTGATAATGATGAAGAGACTAAAAATGATATAAGAGATGAATAAAGTGTTGAGGAATAAAATGTGGAAGCCCGATAAATGGTTAAAGAAGATAGTGGAATTATTATATGTTTATCAAGAGTTATTTTGTATAGGTAATTTAATGGTACAATTTGAACGTATTTATTGAATGGTTCCGATAACCATGAATGTTTATTCAGATATTTTTGGAAATAAGATGATATGTGCATAATGAAGGGATAAAGAGATAATGAAATGTTTGATAGTATTAATGAGATCATTACTGATGTATGGACAATGTTATATCATGGTTTGAGTATATAGAAATTCATTGATTTTGGTATGTGGAAAGAGTTAACTTTTGAAAGCATTCATGTTTTCACTAATGTTTAATGGGTATTCATTTTTTCAATAGAATAACAGATTAAGGTATTCACAAATTTGGAATCTGACAAAAAAGATATATCCTATGATATATGGGAGATAAATGATTGTATTCACTTGCTTGGTTGATGAAATTTCTTTTAAAGGTTTTCTTTATACTATGAGCTTGGATTGATGTATTTTGGATAATCCTAAATATTTGAAATGGATTATGATGGACATAAGATAAAATTGTTTAAGGATATAACTTTTTTCGATTTTATTTCTGGAATGTTAGAAAAGTGTAGTTTTAGAAAAAGGAAAACCTGCAAGACGGGCGACAACTCGTTGCATCTGACAAGGTTGTGGAAATTAAACCCACAACCGAAGTGTGACATGCCTTTATCACCTACTACTGGACTACAGGAAGTCCCTGGTTAGTAGAAACTAGAATTATTTTATTAAGCGGTATGATTGATGATGTAAAAGTTCTTTCTTGGAATCATATACGATTAACCTCACCACAGATGGACTTATGTATATTTGATAACTTTTTCTAACCTTTTGTTTGAGGCAGATGGAATGACCCATCATTATATCATATAATCTTCTAACACTTCAAGAATGAAAAATTCAACTTTATTTTTTTAAGAGATGAAGTGGAAATTGTACAAGGCACAAACAATGGTGAGATTGTACTGAAATATGGTAAGTATTTATTCTAATTCAAATTCACCAACTTTAGGGAAATGATCTTGAAACCCAAAAATGTTGTCCAGTGTCCTCATATATGATGAATCAGATGGTACCTTAGATCATCAAAAATTTATGTCTTTGTGATTGTTGGCTTTTTCAAAGCCATGTCCTCTACCACTCTCCATCAGAACTTGATGGTCAGATTTTTCTTCCATATCCATATTTCCACCTATGTTCTCTTATGTGGAAACCCAGTGATGAGTTAATCTGGGTAACCATTACATTTCATACTTTACTTTTTAAAATTAATTTTTAGTATTCCTTTTACGGTGTGGGTTTTTACGAATGAAACTTTCAATTAGTAAAAAATTTATAACCCCGACGAATTTCGAGGGCGAAATTCTTTTAAGGGGGGTAGAATGTTACACCCCGAGATTTTATGAGAAATATTATTTTTAACGTTTTCTATTATACACTACTCCAAGATTAGCTTGTTCTATACACATCATCGTATTAGCTTGTAGTATAGGCAACACTATTCTGGGCTCGTGTTACACACAATTTCATGTTTGTTTTGTGGAAATTAATCTACGCAACATTATGTATAGATTTTGTTTACTGTATAAATGAAATAAGTTTTGATTATGATATACGCAACACAAAACATATATTTCACTACACGCAGCCCTGACTTTCCTTGCATTACACACAATCAAGACCTTCTTTGATAGCGTGTGTAGTACGCAATACCGAATTTTACTAAAGGAGATATGATTATAATATTATTATGAACCAGCTGTTATGAAGAGTAATACCCACTTTTTGAAATTTAATTTAATTTATCTTTCAAAATGGACTTCATTTTTTGATTCGAAATATTGAAATTAGCCTAGGGTGAATTTTTGGTATTTTTCTGAAAACTTTCAATTTTTGATGAATAGTGAAAACACTAGGTTACTATTTAAAAACAAAATTTTTATTTAAATAAATATTTTTTTTATTTAAATTTATTTTAGGTCAAAATTGATAAAAAATACCTATATAAGTTCAATTTAATTAATTGAAGTAATTTTATAATAATTTTAGAGATATAAATTTTTTATTAAACATTAAAACGCCTTTTACCCACCTCCTATTATAATATGAAAATTTACATAAAACTAAATTTTACCGCTTATGTGAGTGGAATTTCAAAAATCCGAGAGACATGGTTAATATGAAGGATTAAAATGTGGTTTAATAAGATAAAAATAATTTTTTATGAATAGTACCTTTTTATTTTTATTTACCACGGTTAAAAGTAAATAGGATAATTGAGGGTAAAAATGATATTATTATTACCCTAAAACATGTCCTAATTCTATTTTATAAGTGTAATTCAACCAAAAAAACCTTACAAAAAATATAATCATTTAGTTCTACTTGAATTATATTAGGACATTTATTATTATTTTATTTGAAGAAGAGTTAAAATAGTTAAAATCAATGTTTGATAACTAAAACATTTCTAATATTGGATTATACATAAGATAAATTTGACAATAAATATTCATTAGAAAGATAAAAATATTTCCTACATAATGGTAATTTATTTATAATTTTTAGACATTAAATAATTTAATTTATTTAGGACACAATGATGATGTCGTAATTACCTTACTAATGAAATATTAACATAATTGATGTTATAAATACCCAAATAAATGTAATTTGAGACTTGTTATGAATTTCACTAATTTTCTAGGTTTATATGACATGTTACTATTGATTTAATTAATTGTTTTTGAACTAATCTTGCTGTTATGATTTAAAAAAAAATTACCAAATAGTGTCAAAATTGACATAAAATAATTTTTAAAACAAATATTATATTATTAATTGTTATTAAATTCCTAAAAATATATTGTTCGACCAAATGATGTAGATAAGATTATATATGTTAATAATGAACCACTTGGGGTTCGTTTATCTTGTTATAGTAAGTTTATTAACCTAATAGTGTAAGAAAACAAGAAGACACTGTAAAAGTTAAATTATTTTTACATAGAGTTAAATCTAAATGATAAGGATAAAATAGTAACATAAACTTGTCTAAAACCTATTAGTTGAGAGGATTTCGACCCATGAACACTTTATATTCTAAATAAATCAATTTTGAGCTATTATAAACCTAATATGACTTTATTAGAAAATAATATTTTATGTTTTTTCAAAGGTGCCGCTCTCCTCCCTTATAAAAGGGAACCTCCTCCCTCTTCAATTTACACAAGTTTGAGCTTTCATGCTTGGCCATCCCCAGCCCATTTCACTTCTCAACTTCCCTAGAAACATTATAGAGGTTCTGGTCTCCTAAAAATACAATCTCTAGTGCCATAATAGGAAGCTTAAAAGTGGTGTGTCGAAGAAGAGGTAATCTCTTCTACTGATTGTTTCAATTTTATTTCTTCTTCAACTTCTTATTCTTTAGTTGTTTTATTATAAAGTAATAAAATACTTATCACTAATATACTGATATTTTATTATAAATATGAAACAACCCCATTTCACCTTCTATCCATCCTACAGAAAACAAAATCACTGCACGTGCGTACGTACAGAATACTGTCGCCATGCCGTGGTGTAGTATATTTTTTCACCACCACCTTACATGGATGGGTATAAAGGTGTAAAGAATAACTATATATGGTTATTATAACATCATACTGATTCTGAGAGATTATATCATCTACTCCAATTCCATTCAATAATTATGGTAACGATATCATCACTCGTGTGTATGTACGGATTACCGTCTCCACGAGGCGATGAGATTCAGTCTCCATGTTAACCATTCAAGAATGATTATAAAGCCTATATAATGAATAATAATGAAATATATGACATAATTAAGATAATTTATTTATGTGTATATATATATATGTTTGTGTTTTATCTACTTACTTCCATTCAAGTCAATTAGGAAAGGAAAACAACGTTCTTGCATAAGTACGACCTACCGTCTCCATGAACGATATATTTCATTTAATTAATCTATCTATTATATATATATACTGAATATATATGATATATAAATCATGATTTAAATTTTGGAAGTATTTAAATCATAATATAAGTAATAATAAAATAAAGAACAACAAGTCCAAACAGGTATGATATATAAAACGATTTTACCCAAAATGTTGTTTAACATGGAATTTACAAAAGAACGGGTAATATAAAGTCATAAGTGAACCATATATGATATTATAACAATGAATATGATTCTGTAATAAGTCAATGACATTATTTAAATCATTATAAAGGAGGTTCGGATACGTATGAAGCATATCGGACCTAAGATAAGGGATAACTTTTCCAACCTCATATTTATCCGAGATTCTTTATTCGTAAGTATTTACTAGGGTTATATTTTTCATCCATGTCATTATATTCTAAAAATGGTTTCCTGTATGTTTAAATTACGTTTTAACAATTTTTTACTTTTACTACATAAAATGTATGGAATCTTTCTTTTGATTACCATGCAATGTAAATTTTGTCTTTTCTTGAAAAAGTAAGAGAAGAAAGTGTTTTTAACTTATAAGGCATGAACAGATTTTTTACAATTTCATAATGCCTAATTTTCATGAATATTCCTCCACAGGATCTCATGATTATTTTCGAAAAAATCTATTTCTTTAAAAATTTCATGGAATTTTGTGAAAAGAAAATTATTTTGAAGAAGAAATGATATTTTCCTCAATAATTCATTTCATGCGTCTTATCAAAACCATTTTCCATCTAAGATGACATTATTTAATATATGTATGTTTCAAGTATAATGTCTCTATGATTTACATGGTTTCACTTTTCTTATGATGAAATGATATCCATTTGTTTTATATGGATTATGTTATGATGTGATGGCGTTTATGAAACCCATTTTATTCTTTGGATTATGATGAATGATTTATGTTTATTTTGTGGAACAAGTAAGAATGATTCCATTATTAGATGGATGGGACCTATATCTCCCTCCAATGCATTGGGTAATGATTTATATCTCATGAGATATGCATGGATGGAATGGTAAGTTAATCTGGTTCAGTGTTACAGGACTGGAACGAGGAGTGATCTCGATTCAGAAAGGGACTTTGTCCACTAAGATGGTCTTGGCAGCAATAACTTGGCTACTATGGAAATAATATCATGTGCTTAATGGTTTTCCACAATTACATTTTTTATTCCCATGATATTTTATCATGATTGATGATCCATTATGATCTATGTCTTATGTACTACAATGTTTTATGTCATTGCTCAAGATTTTTATGTTTAAATGTTATGTTCTTGTTTGGAAGTTCAAGTGTATGTGGTTTGTTTTATTTTCTCCATGCTTACCCTTACTGAGAATTTGAGCTCTCCCATTATATGATGTCTTTTCCCTAGGATAAAAAGAAATGTTTTAAGTAAGAAAAAAAGGAAGACATATATGGAAGATGTTGAAGATCTTTCACCATGATTTGAAGATTATATTCCGAGTTTCCAAAGACACTAAGCTATTATGGTCCTTTGGTGTCTGTTTTTGTTATGTATTATATATTTCGAAAAAGTAATGTAATGTCTATGTACTTCGTGTTTGGGGTCTCTAATGTTGGTATCAGAGGCAGAGGAGGTAGGAATTAATCTGATCCTTGGGAACTCTCATGTGTGAGTGTTGGACGAAGCATGACTCTCCACCCAAGGGCTTCATGATGAAATGGTTGCCACTGGGTATGGAGGTGTGTCCCGCCCAGGGGGTGTACCCACCCATGGAGTGCCCTGAAAGGTATCAATTATAGTCCACTGGAAGTAATTCCATACAGTTACATTCTTGGTAGGAGCTTTTTGTTGGAATTATTATTTCTCTCGACGAAGAACATCGTTCTTCAACGAAGAATGCTCTACGTATCGTAGAATGTGAAGTAATACCCTCTTCAACTGGAGAAGGAAAGGAGGAACCCTCGCCCATGAAGTACACCGTAGGGATCCTCTCAAAACGACTTATCGATCTCTACATCCTCTGACATTAACGGAATGACGCCATCTTCTACGATGGTCGTCTTCCGCAACTCGTCAATGTACAATGCCGATTACGAGGTATAGGGTTTTGTATAATTTTAAATGAATAAAATAATACCCCCGTAATTTTGTGAATATATGTTGGATAATTTTTTGAGCCTCTAACGTGGGGGGAACGGGCCGCCTGATGCGCGGGACGGGCCGCCTGGCGCGCGGGCTGGGCCTCCAGCAATGCGGGCCGGGGCGCCATCCGCACAGGCTGGGCCGGGCTTCCCTTGAGCAGGTCGGGCAACAGCCACCAGCTTGGGCCGTGCCCTACCAGTCTGGACCCAGACCCGGGTCGGGTCGACTCAGTTCGGGCTGACCCGGGTTGGGTTGGGCCGGCTCGGACCAGACCCAGACCCCCCTCTTCAGAAAAATTTTGGTTTTTCGCCCATAACATTTCATACAAACCTCTGATCGATGCACCGTCAGTTGCGTTGGATTCCTTGTATGGAGGAGGTAATTTATAATATTAAACTCAAGGTTTTGTCGATGTTTGGGTATGTCCAGGTTAGTTTGATCCTAAAACCAATCGGGCCCTCGAAGCGGAAACACTTATAACTCTCAGACTGGGAGTCTGATTGACGCACCGTCTATTGCATTTGGTTCCTTAGGATTAGATGGAACTAAGATATACATAAACTCAGGACTTTGTGATAGTTGATGCATCGACACTTGGCTCAAGGAGTGGACCCTCCCGGAATCGAGCGTGCTGTGTGCGGGAACCCTAGGGCTAGCTGTGACTCAGATGACTTCTGTACTAGGATCCTATGTGGGTTTGATAGTGAATTCTATACCAGGATCCTATGCGGGTTCAACGGTGATGACTATTATACCATAATCCTACGTGGGTTCGACAATGACATTTGTACCAGGATTCTATGGTGGTTGGACAATGATGACTACTGTACATGAATCCTACGTGGGTTTGACAGTGATGTCTTCTGTACAGGGATCCTCCGTGGGTTCGAAAGCAGCGACTTCTGTACTAGGATCCTATGTGGGTTTGACAGTGATGACTACTTTACCGGAATCCTACATCGGTTCGACAGTGATGAATTATGTTCCAGGATCCTACATGTTTTCGATAGTGCTGATATTGTTCTACGAACCTACGTGGGTTTTATAGAGAACATGATTTAGAGGCTACATCTAATCATCTCTACCCCTCTTCCTGAGTTATATACCTATGTTAGTTGAGTCTTGCCATTCAATCATTGACATCGATGTGATTGACTTTACTTCATGTGTGGATTGGGTTGTGATTGGGCTCGAGAGTTGGATCCAGTTTGTGGCTACTAAATTAGGTATATATATGTGCATATACCTAAGTAGGGTAGGTTGAAGCTTCGTTATTGTATCATTATTCTGTGGTTAATTATTTGTGGATTTTGGGAGACCTTCAGGGGTCTCGGGATCCCTAATTGAGTATCGTTATACTCACCCCAGCACGGGCAATACCCACACATCGTTGTGTTGGTTGCAGATGACAGACATCACTGATCTAGACAGAGAGTTGCAGAGCGGGATGGTACCTGGAGGTGGACCTTGCGACGAGTCGGCACATGGAAAAGACTGATGGATGTGAGTGATGAGGTGTCCATCTGTACCTACCCTTCAAGTAGGAACCCTGGAGGATGATCCAGGAGCTTCTCTTTACATTCAGTTGTTTGTCCCTTTTTACTTGTCATTGTTGTTCAGTTGGGATTGTATATTGGCCCATTTTCTTTCCAGCACACTATTTTGTATTCAGTTTTACATAGTGTATATTTCGTGTTGCATACTTTGTTTTGTTTGTTTACTCTAATAAAGGCAATTCCTTCCCAGCTTATGGATTTATGCCTTTGGTGCTACTCGCTAGCCTCTGGCCTATGGAATGTGGGCTTGGGGTAGTCACGACATGGGCCCTGAGGACATTTCGTGAAAAATTGGTATCAAAGGAGTCAGTTCTACCACAGAACTTGGACTCTAAATATTTTAATAGAAATAGTTTTTAGGGTTTTTGGTGAGGTTATCAGTTTCAGGAAACCGGTGTTGGTGCAGCGGCTGTCGTATCCATACACTAGGACTCTGACTTCTGACTTCCGAATCAAGACATGAAAACAATGATTGTGTGTGTGTTTCCTTTGATAACATTTTCATTGTGATTATTTGTGTCAGCTCACCAGGTATACTATTTTATCTGTGGCACACATGTTTCTTTTTAGGATGGCCCCATGAATGCATCTAGCTAGGGTTCCGAGTTACTAAAGTGATGGTAGCCCACTGAGCGACGAGGATTCTGTGCAGGGCCCCATCATAGCAGAGGTACCAGTGGTACCACTACCCACTGGGCCACCGATACCACCAGCTCTAGCAGCGGAGACTACACGTCGTCTGAGTGTGTAGCATGAGTTACAACACCAGAGGCCACCAAGGTTTCAGGGAGAGACGGACCCATAGGTATCTGAGGATTGGATGGAGGCTGTTATGAGAGTTTTCCTACTGGTAGGGACACCATACGACCTCATGGAGATCCATGCCGCGAGTCTCCTGCAGGAAGCAGCAGGTAGATGGTGGAGCCTGATGCTCCAGGTGAATGATGAGGAATCACAACTTAGTACTGACATCGAGAGCATGTTCTGCGTAGAGTTGGTACCATCCACCCTTTGTGTAATATGGATTTAGGAGTTACTTCATCTGCATCATGGCAGCATGACATTAGCTCAGTACTCAGAGAAGTTCACCGACCTCTCGCGCTACTCTATGGATATAGTACATGACCCATTCTTCTGGGCACAGATGTTTGAGCAGGGACTCATGAATGAGATCAGGTCATCAATGATCTCCCTCAACATCCTGACGCAGATGGGGGTATTGGAGTGAGCCCTCAAAGTGGAGAGTTTCCTTGCTGAGCAGTCTCCAGCAGCGAGACCCAACACAAGTCAACATGCACCAGAGTCTTCTGCAGCAGTGAGTAGACAGTTGATGCAGGGGTCCAAGAGTACCAGACCGATAGGTGGTCGACTATACGACTAAAGTTTTGTTGTACGGGGATCATGAGACAGAGCAAGAAATATGAGGAGAAGGCAGTGCTATTCATGCGGCGAGCAGGGTCACATGGCTCGAGACTCCCAGACCCACCCTGCATATGAGCAGCAGGCAGTAGAGGGACCTCCCAAGAAGAGATTAAGGTTCGATCGTGGTAGTTTGCCGGGAGCAGGCGGACGTGGCAGAGGAGTTGACCGAGCAGTAGGTGGTGGAAGACGTTTCGAGGCCCTACCACCACCAGAACCAGGAGGACCACCTCGGCCGCAGGGAACAGGTGGACATGGGAGAGCTCATCTTAAGGTAGTTGAGTCCTACAACCACAGTGCTCCGGGAGTAAGTGGATAGGATCGGGACTAGTTCTAGGCATAGTTCCTTTGTTCATGAAGCTTCTAGCTTCGTTGATGTCGTTGTTTGTTGTTGCATTGTGTCTATGTACTTTGAGCTGTAGTAATAAAAGACACCTCTCCTAGTGAAGTTTGTTTTCATGTCTTTTGTGTGTATAATACTAAGAGGTTCTGAATAAAACCATTGACTTGACCCTCAATTTCTAGATTCCTACTTGAGGAGGCTTAGTGACCCCACATTGATGTTGACAGTGTGACTCAACCCTTGAAGGCTAGAGGAATATTTGGATCACTTGGAAGTAGCATGATGGCATTACGACGTCATCCATGGCATAAATTAGTACCGTTCATGTCAGGATAGATTGTTTTAGGCAATGGGCGTGGTTCATCCAGGGGATGAGACCGATTTTGTATTTTCGGAAAAGGAGAAATCTTAGCAGCTCTTGTAGGACATAGGCGAAGAAGGGTGTAGACGAGTTCTTTTAAATTTTCTAGTCTTACCCATAGTTGGATGGGAAAACGCTTTTCAGTCTACGCTGACCACCAGAGTCTCAGAAATATCTTCTATTAGATGGAATTGAACCGGAGACAACAGTGATGACTTGAATTCCTCCAGGTCTATGACCTCGAGATAATCTGTAATCCTGGAATGGGGAATGTTGTAGCTGATGCTCTCAGAAGGAGAACATGCATTCAGCAGCTAGGAGAGATGACGAAGCAGCTAGAAGTGTTGCAGATATTCTTTGTGGATTGGGATGGAGAATCCTTTCTACAGTCTCTCACTGTCACTTCCCCACTTCTTTAGTGGGTCAGGGAGGCGCAACATGGGGACACAGACTACGAGACACGACGTGCTCAGATATCCTCAGGGCAGGCACCCGAAGGATTTTCTGAAGGTGGCGAGAACGTCATTCTTTACTGAGGACGTACCAGGGTAACAGTTTCACATCAGGAGGAAGTGTTGCGGGAGATCCACACTTTCCCTTTAGAGGTACATCTAGGAGTGATAAAGATGTACTAGGACCATCGATGATAGCACTGGTGGCCAGGTATGAAGAAGGCAGTAGCAGAGTTTGTCTCTCTATGCCTCACTTGTTATCAAGTGAAGGCAGAGAATCAGGTACCAGCAGGATTGGTTCAGCCTCTAGAGGTCCCAATGTGAAGAGGGATAAGATATCCAAGGACTTCGTGACGGGTCTTCCACGTACGTCCAGGGGACATGAATCAATTTGGGTGATCATTGAATGACATACCAAGTCGACAAACTTTCTACTGACCAGAGATGGTACGATCTACCATGGAAATGGTGTAGATCATCTAAGAGCATATGAAAACTTCACATAGCTGACAAAAGTCATATAATGATAGGAGAAGAAGACCACTGTTGTTCAAGGATGGCGACCACATCTTCTTACGGGTCTCACCTCAACAATGTCTACGGGGATTTGGTCAGGGTGGCAAGTAGTCTTCACGATTCATCGGGCCTTTCTAGGTCCTCAGCAGAGTAGTTGAGGTGGTTTACCACCTGGACCTTCCACCTCAGTTGCATCGGGTGCATGACGTCTTCCGCGTATCTCAGCTGAGAATATACGTGCATGATTCGTCCAACATCATCGACCAAGGGGAGGTAGATATCGATGACAGGGAAAAATTCACGAAGGTTCCCGTAGAGATTGAGTATTGACAGGAGCGGGTCTTACGTGGACGGTCGATTCCTATGGTTCACATTTTCTAGCAGCATGGGAACCTCCATGAGAGAACATGGGAGCGGGAGGCTCAGATGTGTACTCAGTACACCCATATGTTTCCCTTGTGTGTGTTGTAACATTACGAGGACATAAAACCCAGAAGTGGGGGTAATTTAAGGACCCATAAATTTTAGATAAATTTTTGTCGTAAATTATTTGGAATTTAATGACTCTACAGTTTCTGACGGTGACTGATTCCGAGGTCCGGTGTGACCGATATCAATTTATGAAGTTTTGTTCGGGTACGTTCAGTAAACATATGTGCATGGTTTTCTATCTTTTGAACCATTTCTCGGAATTGAAATCCGAGGACACAGATTAACATGCAGCGTCGGTATTCACTTAAGGGGACCTTTACCGCATTTTCATTTTTTCAGATGTGGTAGTTAAATTTGGGTCTTCCAATTAAAAATTCAAGTTAGAATAAAAATATGGGTGGACACATTTTTATATATATGGTGGTTAAATCCACCAAAGGGAAGTTAGGGTGGGGACCACACCCCACATAACCTCCCATGGGAGGATATTGTGTTGTGGGGCCTACACGAGCACCTAACCCTTTAAACTCCCTTGAAATCCTTTTAACTCTTGGACTTCCATTAAAGTGCCAACACACCCTTGTTATTAATTTAACGAGTCCTTTGAAATTCTGGCCAACCCCATGGAAATTAATTAAGTGAATCAAGTTAATTAATAGTTTGTGTGTTTGAATTATTTTTAAATTCATGGAAATATTAAATTTTGGTGCCTATTATTTAATTTTATTTGGAAAATATTCTTGGGAGGAACTTTTGTTGGAATTATTATTTCCCTCGATGAAGAATGCTCCATGTCTCGAAGAACTTGAAGCAGCACCTTCTTCAACCGGAGCAGGAAAGGAGGAACCCTCACCCATGATTTACACCATTGGCGTCATCTCGACATGACTTTTAGAGATCCAATTCAACCAACATTTGCGGAATGACGCCCATTGTCCTCGATGCCCGTCTTCCACGACTCGTCAACGTACAACGCTGATTACGATGTAGGGGGTTTTAAATAATTTTAAATGAATAAAATTATACCCTCTTATTTGGGTGAATATATGATGGATAATTTTTTGAACCTATAACGTAGAGGGAACATGCTAACGAAAAAGTTCGGACCCACCACATTTTTGTTCCTGATGCGTTGTTTGTTGAGTGACGGATGAACGGAAGGGAAACCTTGATTTGAGCTCATCGTAGTGAAGAGTAGGATCCGAGGAGGTCATAGGCGTAGATGGGAAGCAAAACGGACCCTCGTAATGGCTCTGGTGGCCCACGGAAGAGATCTATGGCGCCGATGACTGGAGGCGGCGGTCAGCACTAGCCGACCTCCTGGGGGCAGCGGCGCCCCTCGTGCACCGACGGTGGAAGGCCACTGCAGTGGTGAAGCAGAACCCTCGTCCGCGGGTTTCGGGTGTTAAGGGCGGAGCTAGTTTGCTCCGCCATTAAAAAAAATAGGGGGCCGAGCCCCCCGCTCCGTACTCGGCCAGTTGGCCGAGCCACGGCTGGCCACCGGGCCGGGGCCCCTGCTGCGTAGGCCCTGCGTGGGCTGGGCCACCTGCCTCGCTGGTCGGTCCGCCTGCCGTGTGGGCTGGGACACCTTCCATGCAGGCAGGGCCGCCCCGCGTGGGCCAGGCCTTTCGCCGCGCGGGCCGGGCCGAGCCCTACTGGTCCGGACACGAACCAGGGTTGGGTCAGCCCGGTTCAGGCCGACCCAAGGCGGGTTGGGCCGGGTCAGACAGGACCCAGATCCCCCTCTTCGGACTACTTTTGGTATTTCACCCATAAGTTGAGCTACGTACATCTGATCGACGCAACATAAGTTGCATAGGATTCCTTGGATCGAGAAGGTCATTTAAGTATATCACACTCAATGGTTTGGAGACGTTTGCATATGACCTGGTTGGTTCGATCCCAAAACCAACCAGGCCATCAGAAAAGAAATGCTAATAACTCTCAGATCGGGCGTCTGATTTACGCGCCTTCTACGCATTTGGTTACATATGTTGAGACAGAACACCATGATATATTAACTAAGGACTTCATGATAGTTGAAGTATCGACACTTGGATCGAGGAATGAACCCCCCCAGAATCAAGCGTTCTGTGTGCGGGAACCCTAGGGCTGGCTGCGACTGAGATGACTTCTGTACCGGGATCCTAGGTGGGTTCGACAGTGACTTCTGTACCACGATCCTATGTGGGTTCGATAGTGACGACTACTGTATCAGAATCCTACGTGGCATCTAAAGTGACTTCTCTACCATGATCCTACATGGGTTCGACAGTGACGACTACTGTACTGGAATCCTAGGTGGGTTTGACAGTGATGACTTCAGTACCGGGACCCTCGGTGGCTTCGACTGTAGTGACTTCTAAACCAAGATCCTATGTGGGTTTGACAATGATGACTACTATACTGGAATCCTACGTGGGTTCGACAGTGATGACTTCTGTTCCAGGATCCTACATGGGTTCGATAGTGCTGATATTATTCTAGGATCCTACTGGGGTTCGACAGAGAAGATGATTCCCAGGATACATCCAATAATCTCTACACCTCTTCGTGAGTTGTATAACTCTGTTATTTGAGTCTTTTATTTCAGTAATTGACATTGATGTGAAGGAATTTACTTCCTGGGTGGACTTGGTTGTGATTGGGCTTAAGAGCTGGAGTGGGTTGTGACTCGTAACATAGGTATATGTATGCACATATACCTAAGTAGGGTTGGTTGATACTTCAAGATTTTATCTTTCTTCTGTGGTTTATTCTTTGTGGATTATGGGAGACCTTCGAGGGTCTCGGGGACCCCAGCTGATTATCGTTATACTCACCTCTGCATGGGCTATGCCCGCACATCATTGTGTTGGTTACAGACGATGGGCAACACTGATCGAGGCAGAGAGTTGCAGAGTTGGATGGTACTCAGAAGTGGACCTTGCGATGAGTCTGAACAAGGAGGAGACTAATGGACATGAGTGTTGAGGTGGCCATATATACCTACCCTTAAGGTAGGAATCCCGGAGGACGATCCCATCACTGCAATTTACTTTCATATGTTTGTCCCTTTTTACTTGTACTTGTTATTCAGTTTGGTTTGTATACTGGCCCATTTACTTTCAGCACAATATTTTGTATTTAGTTTTACTTAGTGTTTACTTCTTATTGTGTACTCTGTTCTGTTTGTTTACTCTTATAAAGGCAATGCCTTCCCAGCGTAGGGATTTATGCCTTTGGTGCTAGTCGCCAACCCCTGGCCTATGGAAGGCGGGCTTGGGGTAGTCACTACACGGGCCCCATGGATGGATCGTGACAATTAAATTAACCCCTTTTCATTATGTTGTTTTGGAAAATTAATCATATTAATCATGCTCAATTAATAAAATCATAAATTCATCATAAAACTTAATTTTAACATTTTGACATAAAATATGAAATCCGATTAGTTATATATAATTTATACACGTGATTATAAATAATTTTTAATATATGTCACCAAAATTTTTATTAGTAGAAGAATTAAAATAGCCCTATAAAATGAAAACATGGTTTCTGTGAAATTAATATAATTTTTTTTCATTTTATTAGTTTACTAATGAAATATATTTTTGTATAATATTTTGGGATCTATGGATTTTAATTAATAATTAATTCATGACATTGTTAAAAACATTACTTTATTTATAAAAATGGTATTTTCTACTAGTCAGCTAAAAAATAATATTTTTGAAAAATCACAAATTTTAAACAGTAAAATTGTTATTGTAAACCAAAAAACAAAGATACCTTGGACATATTAAAATTCAGAATTATGAATATTTAATATTTAAATATGAACATAAAAAATTGTATTGAAAAATAATTTTATAATATTAACTAATACAATTATTAAATAATATAAGATAAAATACTATTTAAATATACTAGTAATATAAAATAATATATAATAAATATAGTGACATTAAATATCGATTAAATTTTGTTACAAAAAATACTTTCTCAAGTATAATATATTTAAATTTTATGCATAAAATAAAAAATAATCATTATATTTATTTGAACCAAAAAATGTGAAATTTTAAAAGTAAATGTTTTAAATAAAACAAGAAATTAAAATTAAAAAATTATATCATCCTATTTTATAGTCACATTTCCCCACTATATCTCCACAAATAATCTATGTATAAGGTAATCAGTTATGGAAGTTGTTGGTCTTGATTCCATCAGTATAGATCAATTTGAAATTTAAAACACCTAGAAATTTTAGAAAATATGACTTCACAAATAAAATAATAATTTGATTTAGTAATGTGATTATTCTTTGTAAAATAAAAGTGAAGCAACATGCATTTTGTGATTTGATAAATGATCCTCAAAATAGATACACACTATACCGACTTATGTGTCACGAATTTTTTGGTTTATTTCTTAATAAGGATAAATCTTTTTATATTATATAATATAAATACTCTATAATAATGATGAAATATATTCATTTGATTTAAATTTATCATAATTTCAGTTTTTTTAATTTTTTTGCCATGAAAACTATTATCTCGTTAGGATGTTAAGAAATAACTAAACTGTTGGGTCATCAGATGAATCATCAAAGGTAGATCAGTAAATATGGGACAAATGGAAAACATAACGTGTTTCGATCATCTATGTGTTAAGGTATAACCAACATTCTATAGATAATACATGTTTTAACACCTAAAATGGTTTAATAAAGATGGGATAATTATTTCCCAGATGGTAAAAGCATTCCTTCCAAAAATGATAAGATACCCTTATCATGAATTGGTATCTAACATTGATCTATTGACGAATCACACTATAATTAGTATTGGAATTTTGATGACCCATATCAAGATTAATTAACATATGATTGACATTAACATGCTATATCAACATCGAAAATATTTTTGTTTCTTGAAACACTGACTACCCAATCTGACTCCACCACAATGTGGACTGAAAATATTGACCATTAAACCTTCAAATATTGCAGAACTATTTTTAAAGTGTTAACTTTTATTTTAAATATCTCCTCATAGAGTAGTTTTCTAATCCATTTATTAAGAAAATCATGATTTTAGTCCTCAATAAAATCAGCTAAATTTTCCATAGACTAATCTATTTGGCATTTTGAATGTGGATGAATAAAAGTTATTAGGAATACCTAAGATCCTATGTTATGTGTAATTTCTCTAAAAGTACTTGATTTTAATTAATTATGTAAATATAATTTGGTCATCATTACAAAATCATAAATCATAAAAACCTATTAAAGGGAGTGACTCAACCATAACATTATGGAGATCAACCCCTTAGTCACTAATAATTTGGATAAATTTTATAATATGTAAAAATTTACTAATATAGAATCACATACACCAAAATATAGAGGATACCTGATGATGATGTTAATAAAGTTGTCATACCCCTATCACTAGGGAACATCATGATTCTAATTCATCCCCCAAGGAAAACTATGTTAATTCTGCACCCTCCAAATACCTAACCATCAAAAGAAAAACTCTTCAACTTATTTCACTATATCATAAAAAATAATGGATCTCACATGGAATAAATTATATTTCCAATGATTATGTAACAGCATATATGAACATTTAAACAAATAGAGAACCACATTCTATATTAATGAAAAAATTATTAGTGTCCATTGACAATATAAAATATTATAATTATCCTCATTACATACATATGGAGCATCACCACAAATGATATAATATCACCAGACCTCCACCCTAGAATATACTATTTATGACACCTCAAAATTTGTATCCAAATTTCTATAGAAAATATTCAACCAAATACACCTTCTTCCACTAATAACTCCTATAAAAATGTGCATGATAACTTAATTCTCCCCTAATCTCCCTGATTATATTAAATCACACACAATTCCACCATAAGAAATCATATATCAATATTTATCCAAAAAGTTCTAATTTCTCAATGATTTGAAAATGTTGAGTTCAGAGTCTACTATGAATCCTAACCACCATTGATGGTTATCTTAATTATCACAGAGAATGGACAAATACCCCAAACTATTCTAATCGTTGAACACCATAATGGTTTTAATGATATGGTATAATAACCATATTTAAAAGACAAATATCATATTAAGATAAAGATCATGATTAATATTTTTGTTTTGTTTTGGTTGAGTCATCTCAAACCCATATGAGATAACTTCCATCTAACGAATCTGAATAGAACCTAATACTAGACAAAAATTTTCAAAATAAACATCAAATATAACATCCTTCTCTTTATAATGATGGGCCAATACACTTACTATAATATCATTAATATAAAATAAATTATTCTAGAATGGGTCCAATTAAATGGATTAATAACCCATTATATTCAAACAATTTATAGGACTTTCAATCTATATAAATTCATGAAGGAACATCAAGTAATAACCCGAAGGAGACAGGAAATTTCACACCTTTGTGAAATTAATAGTTTCAAAAAAATATATAATTAACTCTGTCATATAAAGAATTTTAACCACTACATCACTAGAAACAATATATCACATGAAATAGAACTCAAAGGATAGAACTCAAAAATAGATAGCATTTTGAACATATATTACCAACAAATAATAAGAAATATATGTCCATATACTCTATGATATCCTCTTGTGACATGAAGGAAAATAGTATTTTTTATGAACAACACCACAAATCAATATAGTGTATAATGACCTATGAAATTGATATAAATAACTAATTTTTTTGCAAAAAATATCAATCTTTTACAAACCCAATAATTGTGAGGCCTTGTGTCATTGGAAGACTAGTTTCATAGTACCTCAAAAGGAAAAATTAAATATGATATCATAAAATAGATTCCAACCCTGTAATATCATGAAAGAACGAAAAAATTATTAGTGTATTATAATATATTGTAATCAAATAAAATATGAAAGAATAATATTTCCTGAAATAAACATGAGTCATGTATAACAACCTAGAAAAAATTAAATTGCTCACAATGTCCTAAAATTTATATTTTTTACCTTCTAATTCTGTACATGATGTCTCCTATGACTAATGCATTTCCCAACACATTGGAGCCTTATCTAGTAACTCACATATTTTCATATTAATATTTATATGTTCTAAAAGAGAATATAAATCATATATCAAAAATATAACTTTTACCATTGTAAATAAAAATATGTTTCACAATCTTTTCTTATATCATAATCAATGGGAATTTCATATAGGAGTATTTTGAGATCTGAACATAAGGCATGTGTTACACCATAAGAGTAAGTTATAATAAGATATGAATATATATGTGATGGAAATATAAATAAAATTTGCAATAATACAATAAATTAAACTGAGAGAAATAGTTATATGGAAAATGTTCAAAACTTTAATGAAATAGTGGTTCGGAGTGATGCCTTAAACCCATAAGAAAAGAATTTCATGAAATCATTATATCCATCGCATTTAAAAAACATTATGAAAATAAATATAAAAAAATTATTGAGGGTTATTTCATTTACGATAAAATGGAATATTATAACGAAATTTAAATAGCCAATAATGGTTATACTGGTGGGAAATTTCATTACTCTATATGTTAAAATAAAACATTCCTTTAGAATTTTGTATTGAAAGTAAAAAAACAAACCATATTAAATTTTTAAATATAATCCATTTAAATAAAATTAAATAAAATTATATGGGAGAAAAATTTCCTTAATAATAGTTTTTTAAAACTAAAATAAATACATAAAATAATTTTAAATATATATATATCAGCGAATTCTATTGAAAATAAATCTTGTTTTTTTAATGTGTTTGTAATGTAATTTGTCCACAATTTAAGTCCCAAAAAATATTCCATTTACAATCATTGTGAAGGTGGTAAAATATTATATTAAATACCATTTTGAAACCATGGATGAATAAATTATAATTTTTAGGAAACATTTAGAAAAATAGAAACATGAGAAAATGAGTTTAAAGGGAATCATAAAATAATTATTTCATAAAAAAATCCCCTTACCACTTTTTTCACATTTGAATCGTGATCTAGAAGAAATATTTTCATCAAATTAAACATTATATATCATTAAACAAAGTAAAATCGTGATATAAAATATATAATTGGAAGTATATAAATTATTGAAATGATGTACTGTTTTTTGTGATATTTTCCTCCTAGAAGAAAGGTAGACTACAATCCCTTAACAAGAGTCCAAACATGTCATTGTTGTCCTTTATCACGTTTTTAACAAAAAAATAAAAATTATTAATTATATTAATTACATATTTTATACATATAAATTTATAATTAAACCATTTATGTCATTTATTTTAATTAAACAATTAATTAATTAATCATTTATGACCTCTTTGGGTGTTCTGAGGATGTTCAAAAAATAAATTCAAAACAAAATTTCTTTATTCATAATTTTAAAATTATAAATTTCACAATCATTTATATAACATAAATCAATCAATAATATTTTAATTTTATAAATAAACAATATATTTAATTATATACATGATTTTTAGTTTTTAAGAATGAACAATGTAGAAATCATGGACACAATATCCCATACATATGCATTTGTAATGATTCCAATTATCAATGAACATTATGGAAGTAATTTATTATTTATTCTGTATATCTATAATTATAATTATATAATAATTATATTAATATATATTCGAATACACTAACATATAACATGGATGTGACATGGTATTAATAGGAAATGCATTGCTATTTGAGGTGGTAGTCCACTATACACAAATGAAATTATAAATTTTCGATGGATAGTGACATAAAGAAATATATGAAATATTATCATAAAATTATTTTTAATACCTCATTAATATAATATATAAAAATTAAACTTATTTACAGGAAAATCATGTGATGACGATGATGGAAAATGAATAACATTGGTTCAGGAGGCAGTAGTATACTTTACACAAAAATATTGATTTTGATTCCCATTTTATGGAAGAAGATATGGATGTATGACATTAAATTAACATATTAATATATATTTAAATGTGATATAACGGTATTATTATATCACAATGGTTTAAAAATATTTGAATAATGTGGAGTAATTAACCAAACAAAATCACATGGTTAATAATGACACCTCTTCATTATGCTCCCTTTTTAGTATTATACATACAACTTTCAAATATTGGATATCTGATCAATCTAATTAATATTTTATGTATTTAGGGAAGTAAGTATAGTATATGTTTTATTATTGGATGAAAACCAAGGATTTTTATGTTTTTAGTAGAGAGGAGATAAGGTTAAAATTTATAAGTGGAAGGGTGAGTAATTTTGGAAAATATGGAGATCTATTCAATAATGGGAATTCATATTCAACATATGTGCATCAAAAATATATAATTAGTATTTAGAGGTGTGATAAGGTTGATCAAAAACTTTAATGTGAAGAACATTCATTATTAAACACTATTCTATTTACCTCAATGAATTTTGAGTATTACCATTTTAGTTTTTCACTATGGTAAGAGTTTGTCATTTGTTTTTTAAATTTATTTTTAAATAATATGTTGATATTATTAAATAAAATTTATTATATTTTAAAATAAACACTAAAACCACATTATTTATTTCAAATAATAGATGTAGAATAATTAATTTTAAAATTAATCCAATAAAACGTGTTCAAAATGGGTTTAAAATTAACACATTTTCTAGCAATAAAATATATTATGTTAACACTATTACCCAAAATCAATGTCATATAAATTTATATTCTCATTCATATATTTTCAATAACATTATTTTGAATTAAGTTTTACATAATATGGGTCAATTTAATTAATTTAAATCCATTAAAATTATGTACTTAAAAAGAGTTTGTAGAAATTAGTTTTCATAAGAATACAATTATACATCCTTAGAAATATATAAATTTGATGACTACAATGAAATTAATTATATTTTTAAAAATAAATATGTTTCTTATATCAAATTAAGAATAAATAATAAAAAATATGATTTGGCTTTAACATTACAGGATTTGACGAAAAGAAATTATAGTTGTTTAAAAATTATTATTTTCCATATTGACAAAAAAACACTATCAATTCATCAAACCCCAATATTTAACCATATAATAATGTTTAACTAATAATTTAAATAATTTTTTTATTTTTTAATGAAATTTTTAAACATTTCTATAAATTAATTATAATATTTCTCTCACAGGAATCAGTATAATTTTTTTGGAAAAATTAATTTTATATATATTAATATTTAATGAATAAAAATTTTGTCCTTATATCATATGAATGTGACAATTAATTTATATAAAATTTAAATATATATATATATATATTTAAAAAATCTATTTTTCTTATTCATACTATGAACATTAACAGAATCCTTATATTTCTTATGTTAAAAAATTAAATATAATGTCGTACATTGTGGCACATTTAAACCCAATTTTGTGTCATATATATTATATCCACATAGTATTCTATTAAAATATTTTTATGCAAAAGTTCTAACCCCCTATAAATTAAAATTTCATCATAATTTGGTCGTTTTCTCAGATATCAATGATTTAAAATATATAATTTCACTTTTGAAAAACACACATTGTAAAATTGAATTATTAAAACAACATCATAAAAAGATATAATGGGAATTAAAAATGGCATATGAATAAAAACAAAACTATCCATATATATAAAGATAATATATGAGGTATGTGAAGAAATATATTTAGAAATATAGCCCATTTATTAAATAACATTATACTTTTTTATGATGGTAGGGACATTATATTTTTAAAAAATGTCTAATTTTTTTACATCAAGATCATTTTCATGAAGTTGGGGGATATATCTAATATATAGACTATTCACATTAGTAAATATAAATACTTGAAATGTATAATTTCATCCTTTAATTGTTTTCCAAATTAAGATTATTCATGAATATTATATTTGTAATGCATGACGCACTAAATTAAACCTCTAACAGATCACATAGTAAAAAGGATGATAACAATATAATTATACAATAAATAAATATTAATAAAAAATCATACCATAAGGTAAGAAAACACTAAAAATTATTAAACATTTGAATTAATGTCAAATTAATATGTACATCATAAATAGTTCAATAAATAAATTACCCCTACCCTAAATATCCTCAACATTAAAATATTTAATTAAGTTTATCCAAAATATTTTTTCTTGATTAATCACATGTTAGACATAATGGTTAATTATATCTCAAACCGATGAATCATTTCCCAAAACATCATTAACCACATCAAAATCCTAAAAAATATAAAATATATTATAATAAAATATAATTTCTAAAATCAACAAAATATTTATCAATAAAATAATTTGTGAAACAAAATTACATACTAAACAATCCATAATATAGGCTATCGGTATGTGTAGAACCCATATCACTATTTTATTGAGGTGCAAGACCAACATCCATTCTAGAATAAAAGTTATTTCACCAATATTATTTGTTGAAATTTTTCTTAAAAGATGGAAACAATAATAATCATATTCATAATTGACATTGTTCTCAATGAATTATCAATAATTTTTTAAAATATTGAAAACAGTAGTTGTCATAAAATTATCCATTTTTATAACTTCTACTATTTTTAATTATACTCATTTTTTTAATAATTACCTCAACATATATCATATAATAATTATTTAATTTTCCACAGTCATGTATGTTACATCGAATATCACCTTACACATTAATCACCACTTTCATAAATTTTGACCATTAATAATATTATTGAAAATTAATTAATTAAATCCGCTATATAGAAATTTGTATAATATCCATGATTCTTATATCCATAATAGCATTGATAAAAACAAGTAATCAATATAATTTTCATGTTCCAACACATAAACACATAAATCATTCATCATTAATGATTTAGATAAAATTTAACCTTAGGAATTAATCCTTGTATTTTGGAATTAATTTTAATAATGATCTCATTCCCTATATTTAGAACATTGAATTGTTAGAATACCCATATGATGAAATTCATTTTTCCTACATCATATTAATCTAAATCATTATTTTTCATAAAATGTTTTCTACATTATGTTCTATTTGTATACACAAAATTATTCCTCTAGTTCCATTTAAACATATTCCACGGTGCATGTTCCCACATTAATGAGAAGTTGGAAATTGAATCATATTTTTATTATCATCATTAACACTAAAAATTAAATGAAATTACCTCATTATCTTCTTCTATATGTTTGTTAAATCATATATTATATCATTTTTAGTTATAATATTGGATTACGAATTTTCACAAATAAAAATATTTTTGAAATCAATCATTATTAGGTTAGGATTATCATTAGTGAAATCGTTACATTTTCTACAAAATTTGTTAATGTCATGTATTATCCTATTACCATATCGTAATTGAAGATAATAAAAAAAATGAGAATACATTAATATACAACAGATGAATCCTATAAAACATCATGTAATAACATATATATGATATGTATATTTAGTATTAGGTGTATTTAGGTTTAAATCTTTGTTATGTAGTGTAACATTTCTTATTAGGTTTTATAACCTAATAAAATTTTCAATTCATTCATAAGGGTTCATAAGGTGATTTTTAATCTAAAAAATTTATCCCTCATGTGTACCAAAATTGGTGTATATAATGTCACATTATCTGTTCTCGCATTTATCATTGAGTCGATGTCAATAGTACATTTTGGATTCATTTTCCCTAGGAATAAATATTCTTTATCGACAACCAAATGTAGTATAAGTATAAAGATTAAATTTCATGGAAACAAGTCGCTCTATATTAAATCCAAATTATTTTATATTTTCTTAAAAATTATTATCCTTATTCATATCACTAGGTATATTGGTAAATATTTATTATATTTATTTCAATAAATAATAGGACTATTCTTTGATACAAACAATATTTTCGATTCCATTTTCATATATAGTTATATGATTATTAAACCTAAATACATATTAAATAAATCTCTAAATAACATTAGGCCTCATTTATTTGACAATCCAATTTCATAATACCTCAAAATGAAACATAAAACAAGAATAAATTATTTTATTCTCCCTAACCAGAACATAAATTCAATTTAGGTCTTTAAACTACATATATAAATTAGGCGAATAAATAGAATTAAGGGATGAGGTAAAAGCCTCATTAAGAGAGTAAACATGATAAGTAAACAACGAGTATGATTGAAATGAACATCATGATATCATAAAAAAATTAGCACATATGTAATCAGATGTAGTCAAAACGTAAAGAACATTGTGTCATAATATCATAGCATTAATAGAAATGTGGAAATATCATATAACAATATATAATAATGATTACAATCTAACATCCAATACAATTTTAAATGGAGGAAAATTTACAAAATGATTAGGTTTACTGCATAACCCCAAACATTATGTATTGTGAAACTAATTATTTACTAATAAATTGGAGATATTTAAGGCGGATCCATCTTAACATGTTCATGAAACTCTGTTCCAAAAAAAGAGAAATCAATACTACTGAATAATTATAATTAATTGCCCATGGAATGAATATGGGTTTCATAATATATCCTCATATCATAATAAATTTTAATTTCATATAGTAGGAATTTAAAAAATGAAAATATGTAATGTATTTCCCTATCAGTAGAAATTTTGATTAAATCATTAATTTTTTAGGGACTTGTATAATGAATAAAAAATCATTCCGTATAATTCATGGTGATATGGAGTGTGGGAGTCTGATATATAATGGTAGTAACATGAATAGAATGTAATTTTATAGAGAACACTTACAACCATAAGAATAACATTTCCATATATTATATTTTACAATACATTTGGAATCCTTTTTGAAAAAGCAATGAAATAAGAGAAACATTAGTATTATTTTATGAAACAAGGAAGCTCAAAAATAATTTCATATTTTTATTAATTCTTACATTAGGGTTGGGGGAAGTTGGTTTCATCATATATTTAAAAATAGAGCCACACTTTTTTCATTTATAATGAATATAGAAATTATCTATTTATAATAAAATAAAATAATCATTTAAAAAACCTACAAAATATTTAATATTTAATACAATATGTAACTTTTACTTAATTTATATCCATATAAATAAATTTATAAAAAACTAAAATGAAATATACATGGAAAAAAATTATTTTGAACCTACATCTTAAAAATATTTTAAATGTGGGTTTTTAAAGTATAGTGTTCCATACATAAAAAATTAAAATGATTCCATTTTGTTATACTGTATATAATAGAACATATTTTCAAAATTTCCTTTGTAATCCCTTGTGGAATAAATAATAATTATTTAGAAACATTTATAATAAAAAAGATATTGATATAAAATATTTTGAAGGGAATCGTTAGAAGATGAAATTTTTTAAGAACAACCCTTTACACATTTCTAGCATATGAATCATAAGGCCCATAAAATTTTTACATCATATGAATCCTAAAATATCATGAAACAATGGAGTTTTAGGAAATATGTTTTTAGAGGAAATGTATATTTACCACAAAAAGGAACAAGTGGGTAATATGGTATGTGTCTCTATGAAATAAAAGCGGGACATGAAATCAAAAACCTCAACTCCGGACTTCCCAATATGTATTTTTTTTAATATATGAAATTATATAATTTTTTATGAGGTAATTTTATAGGTCTAATCCATTATACATAAATAATTAAACTAATTTATATTAATAATACATTAAATTACATAATTATCATTTTCTTCATCAGGGTTTTGTGGATATTTAAATTATAAGTTCAAAATGTAATCTCTGTGTTATGTATTTTTCATGTGGATATTTTACCATAATACACAAAATAATAATAAGAAAATAATTATCATATTAATACATTAAATAAAATTTTAAATTTAATAATGAATTATACTTAGGAAAAATAAATTATTTTTTAATAATGGAGATGGTAGGTTATACCATCTTATGTAGATCATTTCCATGTTTCAATGATCATGGTGGAAAGAATTTAAGTGTTGTATTTACATTATAGAATGATAATTATATCATTAATATTATAAAATTTTCATAAATATTCTTATATATGTCATCTACGTGATATAGTAATAAAAATTACATTACTACATGAGGAGGTGGTCCACCATACACAAGAATAATTTTATCATTTTACTATGTATTGTAAGGTAATAAATAATATGATATATACATTTTAAATATTTATTAATATTTCATTAATATAATATAAAAACATTTTATACATTATCATAAATAGCCTTGTACGGTGATGATGGACAATGAAGCACCTCATTTCATGATGCTTTAGTTTGTTCGTACAGGCAATGATGGTTAGGTTTCCCATTTTTTGGATGATTATATAGATTTCGGTTAACACATTTAAAAATTAATATTTCAATATGTGGGATATATTAATGATATTTTATTTTTTTGATTTGATAATTTTTCCATTATTTGTATGCAGAATGAAATACATATTAATTATGAATGATAAATTTTCCTTTACCACTTTTTTAAGAAATTACATACATCCTTATTAGATTATATTTATCTTAAAATATTCTTATAATATGTGGGTAGTGAGTTAAATATGTAATTAGAGAAATGCATTTCTAATATAAAAGGAATTTAAGGTTTGTAACGGATAGAGGGTATGTGTCCTTTAATGTAACACCCCAGGTAAATAAAGAATATTACATCTTTATATTTACCCATATTTGTGAATCAAACATTAATATTACTTTAAAGGGGATGCTATGCTCGATGGCGTACCCAATACGCAACAACGAGTTTCATGGGAATCTTACGTTGCACTCTAATAATAAAATAATATTTTTTTAAATGGTAGTTAACATGTAGCCGTTGTGATGGCGGGAATGGATAGAAATAATTAAATATGATTATATTTTTTTTTAAATGTTTTTACATTTATCCAATAAAGGATAGAGGCTTAAAATACGGAAAGAAATCAATTTTAGGTGCATATGCCCTAGTTTTCATTAAAGGTTCACTTATCACCTTTTGATGTTGAACCATCATTAAATATAGTTTTGTTCACTCTTAAACATTATTTTGGACCAAATAAAAATCTTATTAAGAATCGGGACATCAAAATTTACTTTGTGTAAATTTTTGGTATCTTTCCGATAAAGTTCATTTTTTTAATGAATAGTGTAAAATGTTGTATTTTAATTCAAAACCTCTTTTTAATCTATTTATTTATATGATTAGATTATCTTTTGAATTGGTTTTAAAGTGAAATTAGAATATATTTTTACCATTAAATTCAATAGTGGTCGTTGGAATTAATTTCACTTTGAAATGAGACTAAACCAGTGTCAATCTTTTGATACTTATTGTTTCATAAAAACACGCTATTTGCTCTGACAGCGGGAATTAATTATTAAATTAATTAATCTAAGTTATATGTTTTGAATTTTTTAAAATAGACTTAATTTTTGAATTCGGAATATCAAATATAGCTTATGGTGAATTTTTGGGATTTTTCTGAAAAACTTCAATTTTTGATGAATAGTGAAACCACTAAGTGGTACTTATAAAAACTGATTTTCCCGTTTAAATGAAATTTTTCCATCTTTGTGTTTTGAATTTCAAAAATCCGACATACATGGTTTCCATTAAGAAGTAAAATGTGGTTCAATGGGATAAAAATAATTTTTTGGTGAATAGTAACTTATTAAGTTTTTAATCGCGATTAGTGGTAATTAGTGTAGTTTATGGTAAAAATAATGCATTAATAAAATAAGATGAGCTTGACACATGCCATACCCTCATTTGTTGTGTCATGGCCGACCAAGACAAGCCATGGGTCAACTTGAGGACCCCATGGAGCTACATTGGTTGGGAAATGACATAAATAACTTTTTATTTAATGTAAAAGTAAAAAATGACACAAACATCATATGTTTTACAAAAACAATTTTTACATGGGGTTATAAAGATCATATTTTTGATTATAAATATTAATTGGAAAGTTAAAAAGATTTCCTACATCATAGTATTTTTTTTATAATTTTTAGACACTAAATAAATTAAATTATTTATGACATCATGATGATGCAGTGATGACCTCATTATTTAACGATTTAAATAAAATTGAAAGATAATGTAAAATATATGAACTAAACATGTCCAAAACTTATTGGATGGGTGGATATCGAACCCTTAACACCTTATCCATGAATTATATCAATGTGGGACCTTTTGAAACCGAAACACATTTTCAAATAATGTAATATTTCTTACTTTCCAAAAGTGCCCCTCCTCTCCTCTTATAAAAGGCCCCCACCTCTACCTCATTTCACACACTCCTCAAGCCTTTGGCTCGGCCAAACCCTGCCCATTTACTCTCTCCACATCCCTCTCCTCATCTTAGAAGATTCCCATTGGGCAGAATCCTTTCAAAGGAAGCCTTTAGGCTCAAATCAAAAAAAGTTACACTTTTAAAGGTAATTCATTATCTCATGTTCATTTGTTTTATTTTGCTTCTCCAACCCCCTAAACTCTTTTTATTTATTTCTTTTGTAACAACACCAGTATCTTCAATATACTAGTATGTTGTTATAATATTTATTCGAGCTACACTCTCACACAACTACATCAAATGGTTAAAGAACATACGGTTTCCGTGGATGGCGAAATTCTGCCTCCCGAAATGATGATTGTTCAATACTCATTTAACACCTTCAAAGGTGGCCATTATGATGTCACTATTTTTATATATGATATAAAATATGTTTATGTTTTCCTTAAGCTTCTGTTTTTTTCATTTTGGGCATACCTTTATGGTTTCTATTATGGGTAAACGCGATATCGTCATTTAAGGAAGTACGGACTACCGCCCCCTCAAAGTGATTTGATTCGTTAAATACCATATGTGGGACGTATAAAGGATGGAACTATGATATTATATATGATATTATACTGGAATTATAATATACCTTTATATCATTATTATTCCATTCTATAAAATACGAAATAGAAATGAAAGTAGCGTTCATGCCTACGTACGGCTTACCGTCTCCATGAACGGTGCATTTCATTTCTTACCTCTAAATGATTATGTAATGTTATAAATGCATGAAAGTACTGGATATATATGACATATATGATATCTAAATCATGAATACAATTTTGGATATAATAAACATTTGGCCACACGAACAACATGTAATTGTAAGAAGTCCACTTTCGACTTAAGAACCAAATATCGGCAAAACAAATATTATTAACTTAAATGATTACATACTATTTATGACAATGGTAATAAGTGATATAAAAGGAATAATGAACTTGAAAAATGTTCTTAAGGAAGTATAAATTAACTCAAGTTTATTACTCAGGAGATTAAATAATGATCGAGTCAAGTCGGACCCGAGGTAAGGGATCCTACTCCTCTCTTTCTTTTTAAGTATGCTCTTTTATGTAATTCCGTTTAAAGCTAATCTTTATTGTTATTTGGATGTTATTTTATATTACTATTACTGTAATTTTTATGTACATATTATGAGAGACCCTATTCTCTCTCATCAGTACATTTTTCGAAGTTTTAAGTGGCGCCGTTAGGCTGCCAAATTTTCGTAAGAGATCCAACCTATCTCTTTCTTTTTAAGTACTCTCCTTTATGTCACTTCTTTTATGCTCCTATTAGTTATGTTGGGGGATGTTCTTTTATATTCCTCTTTCTATAAACTTTATGTTAATATTATTAGATACCCTATTTGATCTCATAAATCGATTTTTGTATGTTTTCTGTGGCTCCGTTAGGCTGCCGAGTTTTCGCAAGGGATTTTTCATCTAACTTTTATTCCTGTGAGATTTATGCTACATTTGCCATAATTTCATTTGAGTGGTTTATGTACTTCCCATTATTACAATCCTTTTGTAATATAATTCCATTTATGGGTATTTACATATTAATTTTATGACACTTCTTCAATGGGGTGTACTTTTCGAAAGTTACCCAAGTCGGTAATGGATCATTTCACCCTCCTCATTTTAAAAGACTTCCTTTGTTATGTCTTTTAATTCACATACTATTGTGTTGGGATATTTTCTTCTATATCCTGATTGATGTAAATTTTATGTCCAAGTGATGAGATTCCCTTTTTATCTCTCATCAACTCATTTTCTGAATTTTTGAAGTGACGCCGTTAGGCTGTCAAATTTTACAAGGGAACGTTTTAACCCAATTTCGATTTCTTTGGGTTCAACATGTAGTTATTGAATATGTCATCCTTTTAATATGTGTTAATGACCTTTTATTGTTTTACACTTAATATCCAATTATATTGGGTGCATTTATATTTGTCACACATAATTTTGATATTGATTTTTCCTTAATTTAAGGATACCTTCTTTATAAGGGATTTCATCACATTTTACATCCCTATTGGGACTTCATTGTTGTTATGCACCAATTCACTCTTATATATTTTATATACTATCCTTTGGAATATTATATCATGAATCCATTTATTCTCATGATATTATAAAGTTCTGATTAAATGTTATTCCTCAATTATTGTATTCAAGTGTCTCTAATTTTGGTAAAAACCCTTTGACCAAAATATCACTTTAAATGTTTTAATTATTTGTTCTTATTAATATCCATGTTTTCAAAATGGTTTTAAGGATTTATTTATATGGATATTAATGGTTTAAAATTTTAATCTTCAAGGTGGTATGGGACACTTTGATTCAAAAATCTTTTTATTAAATGTTTTAAATGGTTTTGGAAATGGTTTCTTTTTGAATGGATTCATTATTTCAATATACTAAAATGTTATATTGTGATTGAAATGTGGAAATGTTATGTTTTATTTATGCATGTTTTATGTGATACATTCATGTTATGGTTCTTGGGCATTGTTATGAAAACGGGTGGTTCCGTGATAAACTAATGGCGGGTGAGCCCGATATAGCTCTCCAATGCATTGGGTAACGTGAAGGAGTGAAACGTTATGGTTTCTCCGAAGAGATTTAGGGAATATACTGTGATGGGTATTCCAAACGTAACCAAGAGGGTTACTCCCTACGTAAGAATGTTATGAATGCCTCAAGTTACCTTTATGTCTTATGTTTTCTATGATTTATTCATGATTTGATATGACTATGTTTTATGGGTAAAGTTTGATTTCATTATAATTTATATATGAACTCATGTTTCCTTTCCATATTTTTAGAACTCTTACTGAGCTTTTTATGCTCATCCCATGTTTTTGAAATGTTTTTCACAGGTCAAGGAAAAGTTACATGATGTGATGATAGTGTCAAAGATGTGTCAAGAAAGAATCTGTGTTATATTTTAAATATGTTCCCGTTGATGGGAAGAATGAATACTGTCTTTTATGTAACCACTTTGTTTAAATGTGGAATTTAATGCAAGTTTCATGATCTAATTCTCTAAAACTCTAAACCTGAAAAGATCCTCAATGTGTTTTCTTGTAATAACTCAATATTAAGTAAGGTTTAAGGCTGGGGCCTTATAGTTGGTATCAGAGGTCGGTTTAGATAACATTAGAGGTTAGGGTATTCTTTAAGTATAAGTGACATTAACATAATGGTTAGGATTTCAGAAAGAGTACTAGTTTTAGATAAAGTAAACGAGTATGTTTATCTTAGTGTTTACCTTCCTGATTAGTACATGATGGTTTTGTTGATATACTCACACTGACATTTCTGTTTTTAGTGAATGGATGGATCTAGCAGGCACCAAAGAGACAACAGGTTTGAAGGAAACTGTGGTGGTTCTCTGATTAAGAGACTAGATAAAATGGAGGATTCAATGAGGAAACTCATGGTTTTTCTAAACCAAATATCAAGGAGTCATGATCAACCACTTGAACCTTGGTGAGCTCTCTAGTGCATCATGTACGAGATGGCCAACTCGATGTGGAAATTCAGGTAATAATTATTAAGGTAACCATTAGGGTTTATATGATCCTTAATTTTTAGGTAATTATGGGTTACTCTATGATATGATGGAAAATGAAAGGAATGAGATAAACTTGAGGTTAAAATATGTTATGATTATTCTTGATGATTTTATCCCTTTTTGGGGAATGTTTTAAGAATTATATAGTTTTGGAAAATGGACAACACACAGACCGTGTGACAACCCGTCACGTCGGAAAAAGCTGCGGGAATTGAACCCACAACCAAAGTGCGACTGGTATTTATCGCCTACCACGGGACTACGTGAAGTCCCTGGTTAGTTTGACTGATTCATTTTAGTTATATTATCTTATGAGTTAAGAGTAAGTTGATTTTGGGTTATTTATGAAAATGATTAACCTATCATGGAGGATATGTGATTAGGTTAATTACTTTTCAATACGAGACTTTAGGAGAAACTGATGTTGTTTGGAGATAAATGTTACGATTTAACTTGGAAGACTATGTGACTAAATCCTTCAAATATATGGGTTTCAATATTATATTAGTTTACATTGAATAATTTTTTGGACAAATTGTTTATCGAATGGTCCTCGTTGAACTTTGGGTTTTGTTGGACAAATTTTGGAGATTAAGCATGGATTTTCTTTTTAATGGGTTATCCTTTTCTGGATTATCTGACCTTGTACTAACCTTTTTGGTTTTGGTTTTGGTTAAAGACTAAATACATGGGATGTATATAGTTCTCTTTTGTGGATTAGGTGATTCTCTAGAAGTTGATTATAGTACTCTTAATGCGAACAAGTCTCCCTAAATACTCGTCTTTTGGAAAAAATATGAGTTTGATTAAGGAATCTAGTAAAAGTTGAAAGTCAACATGATAAGTGATTATGTTTCCTTATGAATAAATTCCTCAATAAAAAGTAACTTAAAACAAAAAAGTTGTCTATTATCTTTTCCTACTGGGGAATCAAATACCGTTTAACCCATCACAAGTTTGTGATTTTCTCATTGTTAAATTTCCCCTAAACATGTTTTCTATCACTCTCCATCAGAACATGACCCTATGTTTTCTCCTCCATGTCCATGTTTTCCTACATGGAGTCCTAGTATGGGTTAACTCGGGTGACCTCTATACTAAACATTCTTTATTTTAAAGTGATTGTTTTACCGACTCTTGTTCCGATTTGGGATGTTCAAGGATGTTTCCAATCTCAATTTTAAAAATTGCGAGGATGCAATTCCCAAAATGGGGGAAGGATGTAACACCCCAGGTAAATAAAGAATATGACATCTTTATATTTACCCATATTTCTGAATCAAACATTAATATTACTTTAAAGGGGATGCTATGCTCGATGGCGTACCCAATACGCAACAACGAGTTTCTTGGGAATCTTACGTTGCACTCTAATAATAAAATAATATTATTTTAAATGGTAGTTAACATGTAGCCGTTGTAATGGTGGGAATGGATATAAATAACTAAAATATGATTATATATGTTTTTAAATGTTTTTACATTTATCCAATAAAGGATAGAGGCTTAAAATACGGAAAGAATTCAATTTTAGGAGCATATGCCCTAGTTTTCATTAAAGGTTCACTTGTCACCTTTTGATGTTGAGCCATCATTAAATATAGTTTTGTTCACTCTTAAACATTATTTTGGACCAAATAAAAATCTTATTAAGAATCGGGACATCAAAATTTACTTTGTGTAAATTTTTGGTATCTTTCTGATAAAGTTCATTTTTTTAATGAATAGTGTAAAATGTTGTATTTTAATTCAAAACCTCTTTTTAATCTAATTTATTTATATGATTAGATTATATTTTGAATTGGATTTAAAGTGAAATTAGAATATATTTTTACCATTAAATTCAATAGTGGTCGTTGGAATTAATTTCACTTTGAAATGAGACTTAAACCAGTGTCAATCTTTTGATACTTATTGTTTCATAAAAACACGCTATTTGCTCTGACAGTGGGAATTAATTATTAAATTAATTAATCTGACTTATATGTTTTGAATTTTTTAAAATAGAATTCATTTTTGAATTCGGAATATCAAATATAGCTTATGGTGAATTTTTGGGATTTTTCTGAAAAACTTCAATTTTTGATGAATAGTGAAACCACTAAGTGGTACTTATAAAAACTGATTTTTCCGTTTAAATGAAAATTTTCCATCTTTGTGTTTTAATTTCAAAAATACAACATACATGGTTATCATTAAGAAGTAAAATGTGGTTTAATGGGACAAAAATAATTTTTTGGTGAATAGTAACTTAATAAATTTTTAATCGCGATTAGTGGTAATTAGTGTAGTTTAAGGTAAAAATAATGCTTTAATAAAATAAGATGAGCTTGACACATGTCCTACCCTCATTTTTTGTATCATGGCCGACCAAGACAAGCCGTGGGTCAACTTGAGGACCCCATGTTGCTACTTTGGTTGGGAAATGACATAAATAACTTTTTATTTAATGTAAAAGTAAAAATGACACAAACTTCATATGTTTTAGAAAAACAATTTTTACATGGGGCTATAAAGATCATATTTTTTATTATAAATATTCATTGGAAAGATAAAATGATTTCCAACATAATCGTATTTTTTTATAATTTTTAGACACTAAATAAATTAATTTATTTATGACATCATGATGATGCAGCGATGACCTCATTATTTACCGATTTAAAAATAATGGAATGATAATGAAAAATATATGAACTAAACATGTCCAAAACTTATTGGTTAGGTGGATTTCGAACCCTTAACACCTTATCCTCGAATTATATCAATGTGGGACCTTTTGAAACCGAAAAACATTTTCAAATAAAGTAATATTTCTTACTTACCAAAAGTGCCCCTCCTCTCCTCTTATAAAAGGCCCCCACCTCTACCTCATTTCCCACACTCCTCAAGCCTTTGGCTCGGCCAACCCCTGACATTTACTCTCTCCACATCCCTCTCCTAATCCGAGAATATTCCCTTTGGGAAGAATCATTTAAAAGGAAGCCTTTAGGCACAAATCAAAAGTAGTTACACTTTTAATGGTAATTCATTCTCTCATGTTCATTTGTTTTATTTTTCTTCTCCAACCCCCTAAACTCTTTTTATTTATTTCTTTTGTAAAAACACCAGTATATTCAATATACTAGGATGTTGTTATAAGATTTATTCGAGCTACACTCTCACACAACTACATCAAATGGTTAAAGAACATACGGTTTCCGTGGATGGCGAAATTCTGCCTCCCAAAATGATGATTGTTCAATACTCATTTAACACCTTCAAAGGTGGCCATTATGATGTCACTATTTTTATATATGATATAAAATATGTTTATGTTTTCTTTAAGCTTCTGTTTTTTTTATTTTGGGCATACCTTTATGATTTCCATTATGGGTAAACGCGATATCTTCATTTCAGGAAGTGCGGACTACCGCCCCCTCAAAGTGATTTGATTCGTTAAATACCATGTGTGGGACGTATAAAGGATGGAACTTTGATATTATATATGATATTATACATGAATTATAATATACATTTATATCATTATTATTCCATTCTATAAAATACGAAATAGAAATGAAAGTAGTGTTCATGCGTACGTACGGCTTACCGTCTCCATGAACGGTGCATTTTATTTCTTACCTCTAAATGATTATGTAATGTTATAAATGCATGAATGTACTGGATATATATGACATATATGATATCTACATCATGAATACAATTCTGGATAAAATAAACATTTGGCCACACGAACAACATGTAATTGTAAGAATTCCACTTTCGACTTAAGAACCAAATATCGGCAAAACAAATATTATTAACTCAAATGATTACATAATGTTTATGACATGGTAATATGTGATATAAAAGGAATAATGAACTTGAAAAAGGGTCTTAAGGAGGTAGAAATTAACTCAAGTTTATTATTCAGGAGATTAAAGAACGATCGAGTCAAGTCGGACCCAAGGTAAGGGATCCTACTCCTCTCTTTCTTTTTAAGTACGCTCTTTTATGTCATTCCTTTTAAAGCTCTTATTTATTGTTATTTGGATGTTATTTTATATAACTATTACAGTAATTTTTATGTTCATATTATGAGAGACCCTATTCTCTCTCATCAATCCATTTTTCGATGTTTTAAGTGGCGCCGTTAGGCTGCCAAATTTTCGTAACAGATCCACCCTCTCTCTTTCTTTTTATGTACTCTCCTTTATGTCACTTCTTTTATGCTCCTCTTCGTTATGTTGGGGGATGTTCTGTTATATTCCTCTTTCTATAAACTTTATGTTAATATGATGAGATACCCTATTTGATCTCATCAATCGATTTTTGTATGTTTTCTGTGGCGCCGTTAGGCTGCCGAGTTTTCGCAAGGGATTTTTCATCTAACTTTTATTCCTGTGAGATTTATGCTACATTTGCCACAATTTCATTTGATTGGTTTATGTACTTCCCATTATTACACTACTTTTTTAATATAATTACATTTATGGGTATTTACATATTAATTTTATGACACTTCTTCAATGGGGTGTACTTTTCGAAAGTTACCCAAGTCGGTAATGGAACCTTTCACCCTCCTCATTTTAAAAGACTTCGTTTGTTATGTCTTTTAATTCACATACTATTGTGTTGGGATATGTTCTTCTATATCCTGATTGATGTAAATTTTCTTTCCATGTGATGATATTCCCTTTTTATCTCTCATCAACTCATTTTCTGAATTTTTGAAGTGACGCCGTTAAGCTGTCAAATTTTACCAAGGGAATGTTTTAACCCAATTTCGATTTCTTTGGGTTCAACATGTAGTTATTGAATATGTCATCCTTTTAATATGTGCGAATTAACTTTTATTGTTTTACACTTAATATCCAATTATATTGGGTGTATTTATATTTGTCACACATAATTTTGATATTGATTTATCCTTAATTTAAGGATACCTTCTTTATAAGGGATTTCATCAAATTTTACATCACTATTGAGACTTCATTGTTTTTATGCACCAATTCACTTATATATGGTGTATATACTGTCCTTGGGAATATTATATCATGAATCCATTTATTCTCATGATATTATAAAGTTCTGATTAAATGTTATTCCTCAATTATTGTATTCAAGTGTCTCTAATTTTGGTAAAAACCCTTTGACCAAAATACCGCTTTAAAAGTTTTAATTATTTGTTATTATTAATATCCATGTTTTCAAAATGTTTTTAACGTTTTATTTATATGGATATTAATGGTTTAAAATTTTAAGCTTCAAGGTGGTATGGGACACTTTGATTCAAAAATCCCTTTATTAAATGTTTTAAATGGTTTTGGAAATGGTTTCTTTTTGAATGAATTCATTATTTCAATATACTAAAATGTTATATTGTGATTGAAATGTGGAAATGTTATGTTTCCTTTATGCATGTTTTATGTGATACATTCATGTTATGGTTCTTGGGCATTGTTATGAAAACGGGTGGTTCCGTGATAAACTAAGGGCGGGTGAGCCTGATATAGCTCTCCAATGCATTGGGTAATGTGAAGGAGTGAAACGTTAAGGTTTCTCCGAAGAGATTTAGGGAATATATTGTGATGGGTATTCCAAACGTAACCAAGAGGGTTACTCCCTACGTAAGAATGTTATGAATGCCTCAAGTTACCTTTATGTCTTATGTTTTCTATGATTTATTCATGATTTGATATGCCTATGTTTTATGGGTAATGTGTGATTTCATTCTAATGTATATATGAACTCATGTTTCCTTTCCATGTTTTTATAACTCTTACTGAGCTTTTTATGCTCATCCCATGTTTTTGAAATGTTTTTCACAGGTCAAGGAAAAGGTACATGATGTGATGATAGTGTCAAAGATGTGTCAAGAAAGAATCTGTGTTATATTTTAAATATGTTCCCGTTGATGGGAAGAATGAATACTGTCTTTTATGTAACCACTTTGTTTAAATGTGGAATGTAATGCAAGTTTCATGATCTAATTCTCTAAAACTCTAAACTTGAAAAGATCCTCAACGTGTAATCTTGTAATAACTCAAGATTAAGTAAGGTTTAAGGCTGGGGCCTTATATTTAATAATTTAAAGGGGTTACAATTTTTTTAAATATGAAAAAATAAATATACAAAATTAAATCCCTAATATCACGTTATTCTATTTTAATGTAATAATGTCCATTTTTACCATTTTAGTTGTTCACCATGTCACCATGTTTTTCTACTATTTTTACCATTTATTATGAATAAAATTAACTTATTCATATTCCATATTATTATATATGATGATTAAATATTTATAATTCAATTTATCATGTTCAACTGAATATTAGGGTAAAATGTAATTTAGAATTAATCTCATAAAGCTTGTTGAAGAATAGCTTTTCAAGAAGTGTATTTTTCCTAAAATAAATTTTCATATAATAACATTGTGATATGAAATGTAACATTTTGATACCAGTTTCTAGTTAACAATAAACCCTTAATTAAATCATTATTTGATTAGGGATTTTCATAGGTTATTTGGAATAATGTTGTAATATTTTGGAACCATTTAGGTTGTGTAATTTTGGAGAACAATCAAGGAACACCATCTAGTTTGGACTAGAAAATAGAATTCCCAATTTATAGTGTTCTATAGTTAAAACATGGTTCATCAAAACCATGATTCAAGACCCCCAAAACCATTAAACCTCAATTAGTGAGGGTATATAAATTTGGAACATCATTTGAAAAATCATGTGCCCACCATAGAGAAATAGTACACCCCATTACAGGGTCGTGTGGTTGGGGAACACAATTTTTCTAACCATTTGGCCCCCTCTGTGAAACTGTTCATTAAATATTTTATCATTAAAAAATTAATATTCTAACTTTAAATCCACATTTTTAATGTAATAACATACTATAATGACCCTGTTGTGATTTCTAGGGATGAGAACACTCTATAAATGAAACTATAGATCCTCTAAACATCTCCTTTAACGAACCAAGCTGTTGGCATAAGATCTAATCCCAATCTCGTAAGTGGATGTACTCTGGTTTAATTTATTCTGATATCTCATTCCATCCGAAAAAGATATTGATATATCCTCAATTAGATGATTGATCATAACAGTATTTATTTGGATGTTATTTGGGGGATTAAATTCTTGATATCATATTTGATTTTATTTTATTTTATAATTTCAAATGGCCTAGATTTTGGGAAAGATACTTTATTCAAATGGCATTGGAGTTTGTGGTGTATTTGAAAAAAATAATGGATATTGAGAAATTATTTGAGTATTTTTTTGAGAAAAAAATATTATAAATTGAAATGTTTTTAACAAATTTTTGAGTTTTTATAAAAATCACATTAAATTATGAAAACCCAATTTTTTGGTTTTGAAATTTAATTAGCATAATTAAATTTATTATTAAGGATCATATATGAAATTTATTTTAGAATTGAATTGAGTTTATTTTATTATTTTATATTTATTAATTGAACACATATGCCCCATATTCAGAGGCGTTATTTGGGACATGAATTCAATGAAGTTTAACCCATAGAATATTATTGTTGAAGAAAAAAATACCAAAATCCCAGTTCAATAGATCATATTCCAAAGAGCATGTTAATGAGTAATATTTTTCTTCAACATGAGGTACATGTGTCCACATATTCATTCGTGATCACTATTATAAGAAGTGTGAGGATCATACAGATAGAAATAAAAATACCATTGGGAAGATTACCATGGAGTTTTTTCATTTCTTGTAAATATATTACATTTATTACATAAAGTATTAATTAATTTACTATGATTTATATATATGAATTTGTATAAAATTTTTATCTGTGTTGTGTTATAAATGTATTTCATACATTGAGAAGTATAATGTTTTTTTTAAAATATGAAAATGATATGTTATACAATGCCGTATATTATTTAAATTAAATCCATGATTTGTTTTATTATAAGGGAATCATTTTTCGAACACATGGATAGAACATTTTGGGATTTATTACTAACACATTATTATTTTGTTCGGGTATTTGTATATGTTAATATGATGTTTCTGAGATAAGTAAATGTTCCCCATGGAGGTGGTGGATGTTATTGATCCGTTTGGTCAATAGTGGTGTTTCCATTTGATTGTTTGAGTATTATCATTCTAGTTGTTGAGTATGTTGATAAATAATTTGTTTGGTTATTTTTTAATTATTTGGATTCTAGTATATTCTCCCTATTGTTTTTTGAGAATTCACAATTGTAATCAGTATCGTTCACTATTCTGTGGAAATATTATTCCCTCGTATCTCTTACATGTTTCTAGGTTCTATTAACAAACCTCTATGAATAAGGAAATCCCTTCAAGATATTTAATTTTCATCCTGGTTTTCATGGTTTTAGGAGGTTATCTAGGTATGATCCTAATAGGGTTTGTCTATGGTCCTTGTTGAGAACCATTTTTTGATGTTAGTATGTAGTTTGGGATGAAATTCCAGGATATAGTAGTTAGTTGTAAGTGAGACCATGGCCATTTATCATTGTATCAATCTTTCTGTCAACAAGGATGGTTTTTGAAAAGGTTCATGAGGAATAACATTATCTTATTCTTTTATATTAATATCTTTTTATTCAAATTGGTTGATATCAAAATCCTGAAATCTTATCTAATGGGATTAATTTTCATATTTTTCTTTTTTCATTTGTTGATATGACAATCCTTTTGATTTATTCAACATTATTTTATTATGTTTTGTAGCATCATGAATCATATAATACATGCTAATATTCCCTAAGTGGATGTATATAGTGACTCATTGTGAGAGGATTATCCCATGGAAAAAAATCATGTTCAGATTATGGTGTATGTGGTCTATGATCTGGGACAAACACCTAAACCCATTATCGTTCTTATTTAGTTGTGGAATCACAAAGGGATGAATCTGGATATATTTATTATGAGATACTACACTAGAATCCACCAGTTTCATAAGGATATAATTATCCTCAATATTATACGTATTGGTTGAGAGTGATATAATTTCTATTTTATTTCATAGAAACACTTGATTCAATTGTGGAGAATTATGGAATCTTCATTCTAAAGGGATCTATTATAAGATAAAATGATTTGAAGGAAACAGAATATAAGAATGATTTTTTGGGAGGAATTAAATTATCAATATTTTTAATGATATGTTCTATTATAGAATTTGGTTTCCACTAAGGCAATAGTTATTTTCAAACATGAGCATGCTGGTATGAACATGATAGAGTATGTGAACCAATTTTCGAATACTATACATTTTTCAGATGGGATTTTATTGAATGAGAAGATGATGACATGATGGATAAAGATTTGTCTTTTACAAGTTATTCATTATCCAGTATTCTTATTATTTATTTCTTGTTATGGTGGTGTGATTGATACTTGTTTGATGGTTAAAAATTACATGTCTTGTATGTAATTAATGAAGGGAGTTCATTTTTCTCCGAGTTGAACATATGCCTGTTCTATAAAATGGAATGGGAATTTTTATTAGTTTCATAGTGGTTATCATGAGTAGAATTATTTTAAACCTCCCAATGTCCCAAAAATATTCCCTTCAAATTACATCATATATGGCATGTTTTGGAAATCAAGACATGTTTTTACTAAGACTCCAATGATTTATAGTTGTTAGGGGTTATTTAGGATACATTCCAAAATTAGGAAACAAATTGTATTTCCCACAGAGATGAACATGCACATCAACATAGAAAATTTCTATAGTTCAATATTATGTTACAATAACAAAGGGGTTCCATCAACGGGAATCTGAAATGAGACTTATTCATGAAATATAAATTTCTTCAATGAATTCTGAGAGAGGTAGAATTATAATGAGAGTTACCACCACTATACATCATACATAGTGAGTTATTTATTTGATATTAGTTTATCTCTATCATTTATATCGATCTAAATTCATAACCAACTGACTATTCGTACATATATTTTTTCTCATGTGATGGCCCCATAGAATAATGATAGAGAAATGTCTATGTTGTCTAGCTTATGTCTTCTCTATATCAGAGAATGTGACATCCTATTATTTTTTCAATCTCAAAACGAAACTTCTGGATTTAATTCTTGGGATTTATTTCCTCTTTACTAATAATCCATGAATTATCTACTACCTTCAATGGGTAACATTTCCTATGCCAGATGGGTTGTGTTATATCTTTCCGAGAGAATGGGTCTTGAGGTTGGGTGGAGCTAGATACTCCTAGAAGGGGTTGGGTAAAGTAATATCAGTGTTTTCATTATATAGGGAGTGAGAACATTTTTGCGATGATCTCTCGATAGTTGAATTGGATTTTGATGACATTTTTAGTTCTGTTTTCTTTAGTTTTCTACTAGTACGAGATGTTGAATTTTTTGAGTATTTATTTCATGATACTCAATTAGTGTTTATTTCGTCATACCATATTTCATCATCTAAAATTAATGTTTTGAAGAAACTGATGGATGATTTTTTAGAAAAAGGATTTGTACACCTCTGTTTGTCAACTTGGGCAGCACAAGTTCTCTTTTCTATGAAATTTGATGGAACACATTTCCTCTCTCTTCATTACCAAAAACTAAACTGAGATATTATTACAAAAAATTATATTTTTACATGAGAAAATGTTATTTTTGAACATTTTAATGAGGTGAATTTTATCACAAAGAATGATCTCTATTTTGGATATAACAAGTTTAGAATAATGAAATCTAACATTCAAGAAACTACCTTTTTTAGTAATTAGTGCCATTATGATTGTCATTTCATTCCATTAGTTCTAACAAAAGGTCCTATTGTATTTATAATTTTGATGAATAGTATATTCCTTAATTATACTAATATGTTCACGGTGGTATTTTCCGATCACATTTGGGATGTTGATCATTTCAAAATGTATCATCTGCATCATTTGAGACATCTTCTAGAAGTGTTGACAAATCACAGAAATTTTTTCATGATAGAAATATGTGATTTATATATTTATAAAAATATTAATAGGGCATGGGGTCTTAAAACATGGTATCTATGTTCATATTGAGAAATTAAAAGGTATTATGAAATGGGAGTAACAATGAAATGTATCTGTGAATTGTATAATCTTGGTTCCAGTGGGGTATTATCGATGTATCGTATAGTATTTCCCTAATATGGATTCTTCAATTAAAATAAAAAACATTGAAGGAAGTATTGTTCATTTTTTATGAAAATTTTCTCGGTTCTTTTGTTCAATTGAAAATTATTTTGACATCAGTATTGATAATGATTCTTCCAAAGAATGGGTAGGGCTATGTGGTTCTTTTTGACCGATCATTCTTGGGGTTGGGGTGTGTTCTTATCCCATGTATGGATATGATCACCAAAGGATATTGATAACATATACCACATGAGAATAATTACTTCATCCATGACCTAGAACTCACAGCCATGATGCATGCACATCAGAGTTGCAGGCCATACCTTTTTAGATAATGGTTTACCGTGTATTTTAACCACATCATTATTATTATGTTATTCTCGTAAAATTGTTTGAATCATCATCAGAGGTGTTTTTTGGAGATTGTGAAATAATATTATCACAATATTTTAATATACCCCATGATAAAGTAATTCCATTTCAAATGATTTGAATAGGAAACATATGAACCAAGACATGAAATAATCATTAGAAGAGTTGAACATGGTGTCTCTTTTTTATAGCTACATTTAGAAGTCCATGATGATAAGGCCTCAGTTTTTTTTGGAAAGTATGATTTTGAACCCCGATCATCATTAGGTAATTATTCAAGAAAAAAACATCATAATTAATTATAAGGATTTAGGGACTCTCTTTATGGTGGAAATACCACTACTAGATGGTCATTCTCCACAAAATGTATTATATGTTTTATGACAGGGATTTTTTCACCGTTATACATGAGAATTTGTAATGTGTGATTGAAATAATTCATAAATAGATGTTCACCCAGGAACCACATATTTTTTCAATGACATGTGGTGATAATTTTGGTGGATATGAATTATATGGAACATTATCTATTTTGTTTCACATTTCTAATCCTATTAACAATTCAAGTTTTATTAATAGAGACCTTATGGTTTCCTTCATCAACATATAGTACAAAAATTTATGTGTTATGGGATATATATAGACCTTATGATTGGTATTCTTCAAAACCCTATTAATTGAATGTGCTATTTATTATGATAGATTGGATGAAAAAATCATTTTAAATTATTCCCATTCATTATCCAACCAAAGTGTAAGAGCTATAAATCAATACCTGGAAGATATAGATCATTTTCATAATTTTTATTATATAATAGTCTATGATATAGTTTCTGACATAAAATTTAATTTTTTAAATGTACATTAGGAGGTGACAGGATCTCAGGTTCATTTGACGACAATATACTATATGGAGACTGATGTCCATATCGGGAGGGCTATAAAATTCAAGAAGATATTCTATTTTTTCATTCATAACGTCGGAAGAGCATTGGATGACCAATTTGGAATGGCTGGGTCTAACTATAACAATAAAAACCAATCCACAATTAGAATGGATAGTTTTTCATCCTTATATGCAAGGATATGTAAATTACTGTTATGTTCATAAAAAAACTAGTTAAAATTCCGTGTCCAGATTGATTCTAGTCTAAGTGATGGAGGATGTGATTCATTTGACTCATCAATGATGGTTGACAACACTATTATTGTATAAATCCTATGTTGATCTTCATCATAAACAATGGAAAATTTCTATTAGCTACCATAGGTTATTAAAAGTTTATCCTTGGTAGGGTAATTAAACGCTTGGGAGGAAATTGAATCACTATCCTCATTTTGTGGTAAATTTTGAGGTTATTTATTATTTGGGGAAAGTGGATTAAAATTTATAACATCTACAATAGTAAAAATCGATACATACTTTGTTTCATGTATAACATCTTCAAAGGTCTATCTCTAATACATCTTGTGACATGAATTGGGTGGGTAATGATGATGAGCGTGATTTAACCCTGAAATATCAACAAGTGATGGTTATTGATCCTGAGAAAATGGTACTTCGTAAGAGGAAAGTAACCTTATTCCATGTAAAATGGATGTATGATTATAATTCAAAAGAGACATGGGATCATGTGGAATTGGTGAGAGAGTAGTGGCCTCGTCTCCTTAATATGGATAAATCATGAAATAATTTTCAGGAAAAAATGTATTAATGGATGGGAGGTTGTAATATGATCAAATGTTTTTCAACTACTCATTGAACCCTCTTTTGATCATTCAATATTTGGGGATTATAGCAGGTTGTTTTATGAGAAGGTGAGAAACAATTTATTGCCCTTTAATCTTTTCATGATTGGGACACATATAGTTAAATTCGTTTTGCTTGGCCAAAAAGACCACATTCCTATTGATGGTTCACTAGAGGGGGAAAACGGTTGGTCCAAATCCTATTGATAGACCGTCAAAATAATACAACCTTAGGTAGTATGGTTATTATTTATTAGAGATTTTTTATACAAACAATGCATCCATCTATGAAAAATCGTGCACCCTAAGGTAGAGTCACATAGTTAGGATGTACGGTTTCTCTAACATTGAGTCCCTCTATAAGATACTATGCTTTCATTATTTTATTAATCAATAAATTTCATTAAATATTCTTAAGCCATGTCTTTTTTCCCTTACCTTAATGTATGACCTAATTATTATTTCTAGGGTAAAAATTATCTCTAGATTAATTCTGGATCCTCAACATTCTCATATGTTGAATAAATGTACTAGTGAAATATTTTATCCACATCTAGTAAGTGAATCATATCTTTTATAATCTCCTAATATGACATTCAATCCTACTTAGTGTTTGATGAATTATCAGATTCTTATTGGATCTAAACTATGATTTCTAAGTCATAATTCTATTTTTTTCCTGATCTCCGATTTCTTTTTTCTTCTATGGATAATTTTTTTATAGGATTCCATTCATGATCTTAACTAATGGTTGTTAGTTCATTTTTAGGCCTTATATATAATTAAACACATGATTTTCATTATTGTTTTTAAATATATTTAAATTGATTTATGAAATCCCATTTTGATATGATTTGATGTTGGAATTTGAAATGTCATTGATTTTTAGGAAACCCCCTATTTCCAATAGAATTGGAAATTTAGGTTATTTTTGAAAAAACAAGGAAATGTTTGTATTATTTGATAATTGATATGATAAAATTGCATTAAACTAAAATGATGAATACTTTCGAATTTTTTTCTACTAAATTTATATAAAATGAAGAAAACCACATGGTTTGGATTTCAAATTCTATTGTTATACCCAATACTGAATATTTAGAAATTTAACTCTTAATAATTTATGATTTTAAATAATATGAGTTTCCATTTATTAATTGATTTATTGAGAACATGTGAGCCTGGTTAATTAGGGATTATTTATGGAAAGCATTCATATATCTTGATCCCTAAAATTTTTTTGATGATGAGAACTCTAACAGAAACCATGGCCAGTATACCTTATCATTGATGGGTTGTTGATGAGTCCTATTTTGGACTATAACTAATGGGCGATAATATAAATATTTTTTCATGCCAACTAATACGAGAAGTGTATGGATACTATTGAAATAAAATATAATATCAGAGGTAAAATGTCCATGGTTCTCGTTATAATGATTTTAATATATATGTAATTTACAATATATTTGGTTTACTACATCGATTTTATTTATATAATTTAATTTATATATATTTTTTATTTTTTCCTTCTATGAATAGGTATCCATATTTTTTTAATGAATAATACTTTTCTCTAGACATTATAAAGATATGTTCTTCCATTACTCATATTGTTTTGATTAATAACATGATTTGGTTTATTATTATTGAATATTTTATGAATCATTTAGTGAGACCATACCTGTATTTATATATCATCCCCAAATGTTACATTTGGGATGTTTTTTATTTTGTTATACGAGTTCTAAGAAAATAAAAATATCCACTTAGATATTGATGTTATCCTTGATCCTTTGGTCTTAGAATGATGTTTCCTTTTAGATATTTTATTTTTATTCTTTCCAGTGGTTTAGTACTTTTATGATCTTTAACATTGGGAATTATTTTATAGGTTTGGTTTCAGGATCATTCTCCATTAAGAGTATTATGAATACATAATTGAAATATTTCTGTTCCAATATTTTTATAGAAATTTAATTCCCTCATTTATCATAAATGATATAAGGTTCTAGTAGGCTCGTAGTGGTGATTTGAAACGCCCTTTAGGGTATAAAAATATTAGCTCATGTATCTGGGTACCAGGGCATCTGGGTTGGATTTTGATAATAAATAACCATTATATAAGTTAAAATTCACATAAAAATATTAAAAATGTATTAATTTCATTCAATTGTATATTGAGAGGTTTTACGTTATTTAATTATTATTGATAAAAATTTTGAACATAAAAAAGCATGTAGAATACCATTTTTTGAAGCATAAAAATAAACATAATCCAAAATAATGAAATATGACTATTCAAAGGAAAGTAATTAGGTTATTTTATATAAAATGAATTTTAAATTATGTTAATAAAAAATTAGGAATAAAATAGTAGTTTTCAATTTCATGATTTATTGAAAATATATGATAGTTTTTGTCAAATTGGTACATTTCACTATTCACTAAAATTAAATCATCTTGGAAAATCCCACAATTTCAGGCTATGTTAGTTTTGATATTGACATTAATTTTATTAACTAAAATTTAAAAATATTCTATGAATAAATTATAATATTTCATTATAAAAAATAAAAAAATACATTATTTATTGAATCATGTTTTTTTGGAAGGCATTTATTTATTACAATTTAAATAATAATTTCATAATTATTTTTAAATAAATTAATACCGAGTAGGACATTTATATAAATTTTATAATTCATTTTATTATATTCATATCTATTAATTTAAATTCTATGTTATATAAGTCTTGTTTAAATAATAAAAATGTAGTAGTATATGTTGGTTCGTTTAAAGAAAATGTTGTGCGTTAAATATGATATCAAACACAGTGTCACGTTAAATTTTCATGTGTTGTATAGAATTCTATGAATCACACAATTCAAAATTCGCATCTATATGGATAGAGAAATCATAGTTTTCAACAACATAAAAATAAAATCATAATTCAATTAAAAACATCAGAAAGAACTCATTGAGATATCCCCATTTTTCATTACTTTTTTGGTATCTTGACTGTAATGCAGTTATCAAGAACCAAAGAATTCTAGAAAATAAATTAAAATAATTCATCAATGAATGTGCGATGTTAAAATTTCATTACCTACACTCGATTAAGATTTTGCTAATCTATAAAAAATAATAAACATCTATATTATTTCATTAAAAATTGAAATGGAGAACCATTATATAACATTGATGGCCAGAGGAATCACATATGTTGATGATCATAAATCTTATTCCCTAATGGAAAACAATCATTAGTTTAAATCCTATGCATATGAATTGATATTGGAGTGAAACTCAACTGTAATTAAATCCTAACCTCAGTCTCTCCACTATTTGTTAGCTTAATAAGAAATTCAAAAATGTAATTCATCACTCCTTGATATCTCTAAAAACTAGAAATTTATTCTTCATAGAAAATAACATCATATATGTCACCATTAATTACATGGAATCAATAAAAAATAAACTTATTCTATTTCCTCTATCAACATTGAAAAAAACGACTCTATCAACATCATAGAATCTGACATGCCTTTTGAAATCATCTATAGTATCTTGTAAAAAATAGAAAATTCATTCTAGAGATGATACCTAATGTTGATATTTAAAATCTTTGGAATTATCCCCAATAAAAATGGTTCGTTGGTATGAAATCATAGTCTCATCAACCATCAGACTTGTGTGTTTGTCCACCGACTGATGTGTTAATTTAAAAGGGCTCAGAAAAAAGATTCACATCACATCCATAAAAATGCACTAGGGAGGGTGTAACAAATGATTTCATAGACCCCAAATCAAATATTCATACAACGATGTTGAAAAAATTCATATAGTACAGGATAATATTCATTAAATAAGTGGTGATGGAGTCCATTAATCATGAATCTTACATGGGTCTACACCACTACATATCTTTATCTATTGGAGAGAACCATTATATCCACACCCTACTCACTCTTCCTGATTAAAAGGGGTGACACAAGGATATTTTATTCCATCATAATTCCTTCTCATATAATCAATGGTTGGAACCTCGTCTTGGTGCTTCTTCCTTTAAGGTTATTTCTACAACCCCTGATAATGAAGATTTTATCCAGCACAACACTTATTTCTATGGATGGTTTACCTTTATCACATATGATATTGAAATTCACCTCATGATTAACAACCAACAACTAATTAAATGATTGATGGTAGAGAAATAATTACTCTAGTGAAATGAGATAACATTGAGTGAATCTAACTCCCTTGTATATAAACACTACTTTTATAGGGCCACTGAGAACTTATTGATACAACTCTACTTCATGGAGAATCATAATCACTCTCATTCTATGAAAATTTAGTTATAGATCACATCTTCTTAATTTTTCATTACATTTCTAGAACCTCATTTAATATCATCAATATAGTCATGGTGACCATGAATTTAATCATTAAAATAAAATACCCCTCAAAATTCCACTCTCTGGATATATCTTTAGGAATATTATGTCAATAATAAAATTTATTGTTATCATAATAGACAATGTACTCATGTGATTTTGGGATCCACTAATGAATGGTATAGATATTCACCTAACAAGATTCCTTGGAAATCAATTAAAGAAACATTTCATAAAACATATATATGGATATCTCTTATAAAATAACTATATCATTATAATCTATCATGAATAATAATAACCACATTAGAGATACCCAACAATTCATCAACATAGTTAATGAATAATTTTCTATAATTATATCTGAATCAAATTAAGGATAATTTTTACATCTTATAATGTTGATTAAATCAACAAAGATAAAATATTTCCATTTAATTATATAGAACATGGTAGGGAATGGAACATTATTACAGCCACCAAGATTTAGTGTCATTATACCCTAATCATTAGTTATCTACTGGAGAATCATGTTGATCCCCATTGACCAAAAAATAATAAAGGCATTGACTAAGATTCATTACTAAAAAATAATAATCTTCTTGGAATCTATAATTAATATATATGCAACATTTATGAATAATTAACTAGTTTAACTTCAATATATTTCAAATTTTAGGGGAAAATTTAAACATATAAATATATATTTAAGAATCCTGACCATTAACTAGGACTCCACCATTAAATTATAAGAAATTTTCATAGAATAATTAGTAAACATTATGGTCCTTATGTCAGATCTGAGAGGGCTAGAAGAAATAGTTTACTAACTTGCAACCCTTTTTTAAAATATGTTTCTTATATATATGATAAAATTTCCTTACAACATAAAAACACTACCATGTTTATATCTCCAACCACCCTTATATCTCTCACCCATATGCTCTAATACCACTAGGTAATGATCAACCTACTCAAAGATCACTATGGACACTAGATAATTGAAGAAGATTCCCCCTATTAGTTTTTCCAATATGATTTGGATTTTCACCTAGTACTATGGTTATACAATCACAAAAAAAATCATGAATTACTCTTATTATTTATATTCACATAATATGATATGTGTTGAGATACAAAAAAAAAACCCTAAATAAATAATTAAAATATTACAATGATTCCATTCACTAAATAGCTTTATAGAAAATAAAAATCAATCCTAGGAGGAATTTATATTCTACAGAATCATAAAAGCACTATGACACAATAATTAAATGAATGATAACTAATTAGCACCTAATGACCTAAAAAATTATTTATATCACTACTGGAATTATGGTTTTCACCTACGGGTGTTTACCAACGGTTTTCTTAAACCACTGGTGTTATAGGATTAAGGAAGCCTTTCCCAACGGTTCACTAAAACTGTTGGGAAAAGTCACCCCTTTTCCAATAGTTTCTTCAAACCGTTGGTAAAGGGGTGTGTTAGGTCCCTTTTTCCAACGGTTCAACAAAACCGTTGGGAAAGGGTACCATTTTGCCAATGGTTCTGTAGAACCGTTGGGAAAGGGTACCCTGAACATCTCTTTCCCAACGGTTTTTAAAAACCGTTGGGAAAGATTTCCCCCAAATACAACTGCGGTTCTGCTCTCCGCCATTCACGATAGAAGCCCTAAATTCATTCCTGCTCCACCGCTCTGCTCCTCTCGCGAACTCCCCCATCCAAAGAGGTGAAAACCAATCTAGAATCAGGTGTGTTTTCCTTTATACACATATACTACCTTATTTTTATTGTTATTGATATAATATTTTAGTTTTAAGTTATCAATCCAGCTCAAGCTCTCTACTACTCTTGAACTCCCCCATCCGAATAGGTGAAACCCCATCTGAATCATCTCAAATCAGGTATTTTATTCATTATACACATATGGTACATTGTTTTTATTGTTATTGATCTAATATTTTAGTTTTAAGTTTGGATTTTGATGTGATTTCACCGTGAAAAATAGGGAAATGATTGAATATTTTGTTAATTAATTAGTTTCCCCTGGAATATCAGTTGTGTTATAATGTCCATGATAAATAAAGGGGTAATGTAATAAAAGACCTTGAATAAATAAATTGTGGAAGTTGGGGTATGTTGCCTCTTTGAGAGGTTTTTTTGTGTGTTTCATTGTATGTTGAAGGCTGTTTTATGGGGATTGAGGTGACCGGTTGGGCTTTGTGATATGTGGGGTTGTAATGTGATGGTTAGTGGGCATAGATGTGACATGTGAAGTTGTGTGATAGTGATGATGTGTGGTGGTGTTGTGTCATGTGGAGGTGTTGTGTGATGAAGTTGTAGTGTATGATGTTGTGAGGTGGTTTTGGTTGTGAAATGGTTTGTGATGTGAAATATTTTTGTTGTGATATGTGGTTGTTTTGGTGAGATGGTTGGTCGATGTAACATAGCGTCGATGGTTATTGTGAGATAGTGTGTTATTGTGTGGTGGTTTTCTTAGTTTCCTTGTTATCTATGGAATAAATTATGCTGTCAAAACAAAAAAACAAGATATTATATAAATGACATGGAATAGAAATGGATGCGTGGTAAAGGGATTTAATTAATTTAACATTAAATGAATGGACAATGTAAGTGTGAATGAAGTGTCTTATAAATGAAAGTGAGAAATGCTATGCGTATTGTGTGGTGGTGGTGTGTTTTATGTGTTTTATGGTAGTAGTGAAGTGTGTGATTATGTAGTTAATGTGAACCCATAGGTTGAGTATTTTGTGCTATCTATATATCATGTATTTTTATGTTATTTCTACACATTCCCAACCAGAGTTGGATAAACTTACCAACGATCAGAGGTTTTGAGTTATGGGTATTTTTTCTAATATCTAGGATGGTGGTTATATGGTTGGATAACTACCATGTCTTCCCTAATCTTACTTCAAAAGTTATTGATCATGTGTTTTTAGGCAAGATGCAATTTGATTGTCCATGTTTCTTCATGTGAGATGTACTATGATTTTTATAGTGTTTTCTGGTGAGCTGTGATGTGATAAGGCTATAATAAGATGTGGCATGTGGTTGGGGTCATGTAGGGTAGGAGGATGGCACAAGCTTGATGTTATTCATGTTCATGATACCCTACTAATATGGTTATGGGATGAGGCATGTTGTGATGTGATATAACGCATTATGTTTTGTTGGTTTTACATTTTTTCAATAACACATTTATATGTTTTTTTTCACATGTGTAGTTGATTCCTTGATTATTTTCTTCATTTCTCGTTTACTTAAATTTATTTTTTATTAATGTTCAATCCTATTGAATTGTTTTTGAAAAAATTACTTATATAAATTCTTTTTACAGAATGGACAAAAGATGGATGTATGAAACCGATCAGATCTCAAGCCATTTCCAAAAAAAATTGGAGAGATTTTTAGATTTTTCATTTCACAATGCTTCATATAGTGGTCACATACTCTGCCCATGTTCTAATTGTGTTGGTAGACCTTGGTTGAGCCGTGAAGAAGTCAGCTACCACATATCCAAAAATTGTTTTCAAGAAAACTACTTTGTGTGGTATCACAATGGGGAGAAAATGAAATCTCAAATTGGTGATGATTGAAATGAAAGGACTGGAATGGAGAATTTGTTAGATGATCAGTTTCCATTTATTCGTCATAATGAAAAAGAAAGGATTTCGACTCAAGAAGACTTCGATATGAGGACATCTGATGCATCTAGTGAAAATGATGATATTGATAGGGTGAAAAAATTGAATGATGCTGCCACGACTCTGGTATATCGACAATGTGATAAAATGAAAAAGCTAGAATTTTTAATCCGATTGTTTCATGGGAAAACTATTTATGGAATTTTTAATACAGCAATCGATTACATTCTTACCCTCTTGAAGGATTTACTTCTAGTTGATGCAGATATTCCCTCAAACCACTATATGACATGGAAGTTAGTTGAGGAACTTGGATTTTCATGAAACAAAATTCATGCTTTCCTGAAATATTGTAGTTTATTCTGGGAGGAAAACACTGAACAAAATGATTATATAAAATGTGGCACATCCCACTAGAAGTCAAAATCTGATGGAACACGATCCCGATTTCCACAAAAAGTAATGTGGCACTTTCCATTGATCCCCAGACTTCAGAATCTTTTTATGTCTGATGACATATCAATAAAAATGAGATGGCATGATACCGAGAGAAAGAAGATTAATGATGAGTTGGTTCATCCTTTAGATGGATTTTCATGGTAGAGATTTGATGCTCAACATCCTGATTTTGCAGCTGATGTGCGTATTGTGAGGCTGGGTCTTTCATGAGAAGGTTTTAATCCGTTTGGGTAGATGCTTACTTCTCACAGCACATGGCCAGTTTTTATACACATTTATAATCTTCCCCCATGGTTGAGTATGAAAAAACCTTTCACTTTCATGAGTATACTCATATCTGGTCCTTCTGATCCCGGCCTTGATATTGATGTATACATGCAACCTTTAATAAAAGAGTTGAAACTTCTTTGGGATGTGGGTGTGTGCACATACGATTCATGTTCAAAAGACATATTTTAGATGCGTGCTGGGATTATATGGACGATCAATGATTTTCCTTCTTATGAAATGATTTCTGGATGGAGCATAAAGGGAAAACTGTCATGTCCAGTTTCTATGAAAAATACACGATCTATAAGACTAAAACATCGTTGTAGTTTCATTTTTATGGGACATCGACGATTCTTGACAAAGGATCATCCATATAGAATGAATCTTCGAAGATTTGATAATACCATAGAGACCGATGATCCACCTCAGTGTATTTATGGAACTGACATGCTTAATGAATTGAAAGATTTAAGTTTTTCATTCGGGAAGTGTCAAATGAAATATGGAAAGAGAAAGAAGGTTTCCACTGAAACCTGTTACTATTGGAGGAAGAAGAGTATCTTTTTTGATTTGCTTTATTGGTCAAAAAATTTGTTACGTCATTTCTTAGAAGTAATGCATATTGAAAAGAATATATGAAAAATGTTGCTTTCGGTTCTTCTAAATGTCAAGGGGAAGACATATATGATTTACGATCTCGGCGTGACTTGTTGGATTGGGGCATCAGTCCAGAATTGCATCCTCTGCGTATTAGTGAAAATAAATGGAAACTTCCATGTGCTTCTTATTTGATGACACCTGTGGAAAAAACAATTTCTGGATGTATTAGAGACTATTAGAGTTCTTGATGGCTATTCAAGAAACATATCTAAACGGGTCAGCAGAAGAGAGTTGAAGCTAAAATCTTTGAAGACTCGTGATTATCACGTTCTACTGCATGAGTTGCTTCCAATATAAAGCCTTTATCTTTTTTCCAATAATTTAAGGGTGGGTTTTATTCAGTTGTGCCATTTTTTAGTGATCTTTGTGCTACGAAGTTGTCCAAGTCTTTCTTGCAAAAAATGTTGACAGATGCCCCATTAATTTTGTGTGAGTTGGAGAAAATATTTCCTCCATCATTTTTCACATGCATGTTGAATCTGACTATCCATATTCCCATTGAAATAATTCTCGGAGAACCTGTTTCTTTTCATTGGATGTATCCAACTGAAAGAAATATGTTCACATTAAATTCTTATGTCCGAAACAGAAATCAACCCGAAGGTTCTATCGTGAACGGTTACTTGGCTCAAGAATGTATGGATTTCTGCTCGATTTATTTGTCTTATTTTACTACAAGATTGAACAGACCAATGAGAAATGAAGAAGAGAAGTATGAGAAAATTGAACCCAGTTTTCCATCATTTCCTTAAATAAGAGGAATTCATGGATCATATACATTGAATACATTAAGCCATGAAGAGCGGGAGATGACACATCGCACAGTTTTGTTCAACTGTGATTTGTTCGATGACTATATCAGGTAACTAAATTGATTATGTATATCTTAAATATATATCTGTTAAACTATTCATATTTTTTATCTACATGGAACATTAAAAAATGATAAATAGGAAGCATCTTTTGGTATCTTTGAGAAGGAGAGAGACTTTTCATAGAAAATAGTTTTCTGCTTCGTTAAATTTGAAGGTATAAAAAAATTAATGTTTAAAATAATTATATCAATATTTATTTAACATTAATAGTCATTTATATTGCAGGTATTGAGTTGTTCTTCTGACTCTGTCTCTGAGGAAATAGTAGCTTTGGATTTGGGTCCTAATACCGTGGTTCGTGACTGTAAATCAATTGTTATAAATGGGTGCAAATTTATTGTCACTGAACGAGCAAAGAACATGAGAACACAACATGATGGTGTTATGGTTACTTCCACAACAGATTGTTAAGCCAGTGCATCAGATAGTAGATCGCAATTTGAAAATGTGGGTTATTATGGAGTTGTTGAGAAAATAATAATATTGGATTATTACTCTCATGGACGAGTCACAATGATGAAATGCCATTGGTTTGATTCGATGACAAGACATGACACATTTATTGATGATTTTGGATTTTGAGTAATTAATATGACTCACACTCTTGCTACCGAAGAACCATATGTGTTGGCATCAATGGCTGAACAAGTTTTTTATGTCAGAGACAAACTTTGACCTGAATTTGGTGTCATAGTTGAAGTAATTCCAAGAAATATATTTGATGATAGTGATAATGGAATTGACACTGTCCCAAGTGCCATTGGAACCAATCAATTTATTTCTTTTGATGACTCAAATAGCTCGATTTTCATAGTTGATTTTGAACCTGAAGTTGTGGTTGAAAATATATAAAACCATTCATCCATGTTCTCAATTATTTTGGTTTACCTCATGTTGGGTTTTTAAGGTTGGTAATATTCAAATTGATTTAGTATTGATCACAAATATGTTTTAGCTGACTGGAACGTTATGTGAATTTTCAATGTTTATTGGTTGCAGTTTTATTTGAATTGCATTTTCTAATTTGGAATTGAACTGTATTCAAAACATAGTCAAACAATATTTCTAAATTGGGAACATTAAATGTTGTATGATTTATAAAATCCATTCAAGCTCTTCTAAAACAATTGACAGGTGAATTAACTGTTATGTGAATTTTCAATGATTATTGGTTGACGTTTTTTTTGAATTGCATTTTCTAATTTGGAATTGAACTGTATTCAAACACAGTCAAACAATATTTCTAACTTGGTCAAAATTACAACTTGTATTAATTATTAAATCCATTCAATATCTTCTAAAAAAATTGATAGCTTAATTGACCATTATATGAATTTTCAATGTTTATTGGTTGCAGTTTTATTTGAATTGCATTTTCTAATTTGGAATTGAACTGTATTCAAACACAGTCAAACAATATTTCTAACTTGGTGAACATTACAACTTTTATGATTTATTAAATCCATTTAAGTTCTTCTAAAACAATTGATAGCTTAATTGACCATTATATGAATTTTCAATGTTTATTGGTTGTAGTTTTATTTGAATTTCATTTTCTAATTTGGAATTGAACTGTATTCAAACATAGTCAAACAATATTTCTAACTTGGTGAACATTACAACTTGTATGATTTATTAAATACATTCATGCTCTTCTAAAACTATTTATAGATAAATTACCTATGAATCCCATATTCCCTTATATATTTAGTTTTTTGGGTTACACATTAGTATTCTTTTTCTAATTAATTACATATTTGTTTTCAAAAGCAGGAAATGAAGCCAATTGAAGAGAGACGAATGAAAAAAATGATGGAGAACAATCGTCGAATGACCGATATGGGCATTCCACAATTAGTGCCTACATTGAGTACTTTATTTCAAATTGATATATTTAATGAATATATAATTTCATGTGATTAATTTTTTTGTAAACATTTTTGTTGGATCCACCTATATGTCGACAGTTATTCGACAAGGAGCCCAGTACTGGTCCTAGTACTCAGGTCGGTGGTACGAGGAGGGTTCTTACCAAAGGTGGATGAGCAGCTGCACGTACCCGACTAGACCCTGCCTATAAGGCCCCATCCTTAAACCTTACTTAATCTTGAGTTAATACAAGATTACACATTGACGATCTTTTCAGGTTTAGAGTTTTAGAGAATTAGATCATAAATGATGTCTTACATTCCACATTTAATCAAAGTGGTTACATAAGGATAATATTCATCTTTTTCCCATCAACGGAAACATATTTAAAATTAAACATGGATTATTTCATGATACATCCTTGACACTATCATCATATCATGTACCTTTCCCTTGACCTATGAAAAACATTTCAAAAACATGGGATGAGCACAAAAAGCTCAGTAAGGGATATAAAAATATATGGAAAGGAAACATGAGTACATGTACACATAAGATTCAATGAAATCATACTTTACTCATAAAATATAAGCACTTTAACATACCTCATCAAATCATGAATAACCCATAGAAAACATAAGACATAAAGGTAACTTGAGGCATTCATAACATTCTTACATAGGGAGTAACCCTCTTGGTTACGTTTGGAATACCCACCACAGTATATTCCCTAAATCTCTTTGGAGAAACCTTAACGTTTCACTCCATCACATTACCCAATGCATTGTAGAGCTATATCGGGCTCACCCGCCCTTAGTTTATCACAGAACCACCCGTCTTCATAACAATTCCCAAGAACCATAACATAATCGTACCAGATAATACATGCATAAAAGAAACATAACATTTCCACATTTCAATCACAAGATATCAATACAACACATTGATATAATAAAACATTATGAAAACCATTTTCAATACCGAAATAAACGAAATGTAAAACATGGTATTTATTTTTCTTTAAAAAAAGGTATGGCTTGTAGAGGAAACTGAAACTCAAATAATGGTCACGACAGCGGAGAAGTCGTTGTCGCCGCATATGTACGAAAAAAACATTCCCTTTTTTCATTTAGTAAAACACTTCTTATAAAAAAGATTCCTTTTGGATAAACATTAAAGTCAAAGGGGTTTATACACCGTATAAAAGAAGGTTGTGTATAAAATAAAATATGCCTCAATGAAAGGAGATTGAGACGAAGTCCCATACAAAGACGGTATCATTGGTTTAAGGATAAATCAATTACATAATTATGTGTGACAAACGAATACACCAAATATAATTGGATATTAAGTGTAGAACAATCAGTTGTTACTCACACATATTCATAGATCGACATATTAAAGGATTACAAGTTTATCCCAAATAATCAAATTTGGGTTAAGAAGTTCCCCTGCAAAAATTTGACAACCTAACGGCATCACTACAAAATTCAGAAAATGAGTTGATGAGAGATAAAAAGGGTATCTCATCACATGCAAATAAAATTTAAATCAATAAGGTTATAGAAGAACATATCCCAACATAATAGTATGTGAATTAAATGACATAACAAAATAAGTCTTTTAAAAAGAGGAGGGTGAAAGGTTCCCTTATCGACATGGGTATCTTTCGAAACATACACCCCATGAAATAAGGACAATAAAAAATTGATTTAAATACTCATAAATGAAATTATATTGCACAATGAGTAAAATAATGGTCAGTACATACACCAATAAAAGGAAATTGTGGAAAATGTAGCATAAATCTCACGGGAATAAAAGTGAGATGAAAAATCCCTTACGAAAACTCGGCAGCCTAACGACGCCACTTAAAACGTCCAAAAAATGGATTGATTAGATAAAATAGGGTCTCTCATCATATTACAATAAAATTTACAGCAAGAGTAATATAAAATAACATCCCCCATCATAACAATGTGGAGCTTAAATTATGTGACATAAAGGAGATTACTTAAAAAGAAAGAGAGAGGTTAGATCTCTTACGAAAATTCGGCAGCCTAACAGCGCCACACAAAACATTCAAAATGGATTGATGAGAGAGAATAGGGTCTCTCATCATATAAACATAAAAATTACAGTAAGAGTAATATAAAAGAACATCCCAATCACAAGAAAGATGAGCTTAAAATGAATGACAAAAAAGAGTGTACTTAAAAAAAAGAGAGGAGTAGGATCCCTTACCTCAAGTCCGACTTGTCTTGTTCGTTTCATTATATTCCTGAATAATAAACTTTGGTCAATTTATAACTACCTAAGGACCTCCTTTAGGTATTATTATTCAGTTCATATCACATATTATAATGTTATAATAATTGTTTAATAATGTTAGTTCATATCAAAAGTTTTTGTCGATGTTTGGTACATGAGTAAAAAATGAACTTGTTTGAGAAATGATTGCCCATGTAGTTATAAGTAAATAATTTCCAGAATAGTATTTATGATTAAAATATCATATATATATCCAGTACATATTAATTTTATACTATTCCATATCATTTTAAGATAAAAAACGAAAAGCACCGTTCATGGAGACGGTAGGCCGTACGTACGCATGAACGCTACATTAATTTTTTTTCATATTAATGGAATTAAAAATAAATGATATATATATATATTTTAATTCCAGTATAATATATATGTTATATAGGTAAAATATGTTCATTAATTTCATTCTATATACATTCCATGTATTGAATGTATGAGTCACATCACTTGAGGGGGCGGTAGTCCACACTTCCTCATATGAAATTATCGCATTTACACAACATGAAAAGAATAAAGGAATGATTTAAATATAAAATAAAGAAGCATATAGTAAACATAAATACCATATATATCATATATAAAATACAGTGACATCATAATGGCCACCATTAAAGGTGTTAAAAGAATATTGAACAATCATCGTTTCGTGAGGCAGAAAATCGCCAACCACAGAAACAATATGTTCTTTAACAATTTGACGTAGGTGTGTGTATGTTTAGCTAGAATAATTCTTATAAAAACATACTAGTATATTGAATATACTGTATTTGTTACAAAAGAGATTAATAAAAAGAGTTTAGGGGGTTGTAGAAGCAAAATAAAACAAAAGGACTCAAGTGAAGACATTACCTTAAAATCGGGTAACTCCCTTTGGTTTGAGCTCAAAGGCTTCCTTGGGAAGACTTATGCCCAATGTGAGGATTGAAGGAGTTATAGAGGGATGTGGATAGACAAAATGGGCAGGGTTTGTCCTATCCAAAGGCTTTGAAAGTGTGGGTAAGTAGGTAGAGGTGGGGGCCTTTTATAAGAGGAGAGGAGGGGCACCCTTGGAAAGTAAATAAATGTTCCTTTATTTTAAAATGAGTTTCGGATTTAAAAGGTCCCACATTGATATACTTCTACGCTAAGGTGATAAGGATTCTAAATACACCCATAAATAGGTTTTGGACATGTTTAGGTCTTATAATTTACATTATCTTTCCATTTTATTTAAATCGTTGAATAATGAGGTCATTGCTGCATCATCATGATGTCATAAATGATTTAATTTATTTAATGTCTAAAAATTTTAAAAAAAATACTATGATGTATTTAATATTTTTACTTTTCCAATGAGTATTTATAGTAAAAAATCTGACTTGTATAACCCTATGTAAAAATTGTTTTAGTAAAATATTTCATGTTTGTGTCATTTTTACTTGTACAATAAATAAAAAGGTATTTATGTCATTTTCGAACCAAAGTGGCTCCATGGGGTCCCCAAGTTGACCCATGGATTTTATTTTTCGGCCATGACACATACAATGATGTTATGACATGTTTCTAGGTCATTTCATTTTATTAAAACATTATTCTTACTTTAAACTACACTAATTACCTCTAATCGCGATTAAAAACATAAAAGTTACTACTCACCAAAAAATTATTTTAATCCCATTGAACCACATTTTACTTATTAATGACAACCATGTATGTCGGTTTTTTTTAAATTCAAAACACAAAGATGGAAAATTTCATTTAAATGGAAAATTAGTTTTTATAAGTACCACTTAGTGGTTTCACTATTCAACAAAAATTGATGTTTTTCAAAAAATTACCAAAAATTCACCCTAAGCTATATTTGAAATTCCGAATTCAAAAATTATTTCTATTTTAAAAAAATTCAAAACATATAGGTTGAATTAATTAATTTAATAATTAATTTTAGATGTCAAAACAAATAGTGCGTTTTTATAAAACAAAATGTATCAAAAGATTGACACTAGTTTAAGTCCAATTTCAAAGTGAAATTAATTCCAACGACCACTATAGGATTAAATGGTAAAAATATATTATAATTTCACTTTAAAACCAAATCAAAAGATAATCTAATAATATAAATAAATTATATTAAAAAGAGGTTTTGAATAAAAATACAATATTTTTCACTATTCATTAAAAATTGAACTTTTTTGGAAAAATACCAAAAATTTACACAAAGTAAATTTTGATGTCCCGATTCTAAAGAAGAATTTTTTTTTGTCAAATATAACTCATAAAATTTTCAAAAGTGGATTTGAAATAGGTTCTCCATCAAAAGGCGGTTAATCGACCTTTTATAGAATATTAGAATGTTTACGCTTAAAATTGGATTTATTCGCATTTTTAATCATCTAACATTTATTGTAAAAAGTAAAAATATTTGACAAACATATATAATCATTTTGTAGGTAGTTCTGTTCATTCCCGCCATTACAACGGCTAGGCGTTAACTACTATTTAAAATAATATTTTTTTATTATTAGAGTGCAACGTAAGATTCCCAAGAAACACGTTGTTGCGTATTGGGTACGCCATCGAGCATAGAATCCCCATTAAAGTAATATTAATATTTTATTCACAAATATGGATAATATAAAAATTTCATATTCTTTATTTACCTGGGGTGTTACATCCTTCCCCCCTTTTGATAATTGCTTCCTCGCAAATTTAATATTGATCTTGGAAACAACCTTGAAAGTCCCACATCGGAACAAGAGTCAGTAAAACAATCACTTTAAAATAAAGAAAGGTAAGTACAAAGGTCACCCGAGTTAACCCATACTATGATTCCATGTCGGAAAACATGGACATGGAGGATAAAACATAGGTTCATGTTCTGATGAAGAGTGATAGAAAACATGTTTATGAGAAAGTTAACCACAAGAAAATCACAAACTTGTGATGGGTTAAACGGTATTCGATTCCCCAGTAGGAAAAGTTAATAGACAACATTTTTTTAAAGTTACTTTTTATTGAGGAATTTATTCATAAGGAAACATAATCACTTATCATGTTGACTTTCAACTTTTATTAGATTTCTTACACAAACTCATTTTTTCTCCAAAAGACGAGTGTTTAGGAAGACTTTTTCACTATAATCAACTTCTAGAGAATCACCTAATCCACAAAAGAGAACTATATACTTACCATGTCTTTAGACTTTAACCAAAACCAAAACCAAAAAGGTTAGTACAAGATCAGATAGTCCAGAAAGGATAACCCTTTATAAAAATAAAACCTTTTCTTAATCTCCAAAATTTTTCCAACAAAACCCAAGGATAAACGAGGACCATTCGATAAACAATTTGTCCATAAAATTCTTCAAAGTAAACCAAACTAAGATCGAAACCCAAATATTTGAAGGATTTAGTCACATAGTCTTCCATGATAAATCATAACATTTATCTCTAAACAACATCAGTTTCTATTAATGTCTCGTGTTGAAAAGTAATTAACCTAATCACATTTCCTCTATGATAGGTTAATAAATTTCCATAGATAACCCAAAATCAATATACTCTTAATTCATTCAATCATCTAACTAAAAATAATTAGTCAAACTAATCAGGGACTTCACGTAGTCCAGTGGTAGGTGATAAATACCAGTCGCACTTTGGTTGTGGGTTCGATTCCCGTAGCTTTCTCCGACGCGACGGGTTGTCACACGGTCCGCGTGTTTTCCTTTTTCCAAAACTATATAATTCTTAAAAAATTCTCCAAAACTAGATAAAATCTTCAAAAATAGTCATAACATATTTTAACCTCATGTTTATCTCATGCATTCCATTTTCCATCATAACATATAATAACCCATAATTACCTCAAAAGTAAGGATCATATAAACACAAATGGTTACCTTTATAATTATTACCTGAACCTCCAAATCGATTGGTCATCTTGTACATGATGAATTACAGAACATACCAAGGTTCAAGTGGATGATCATGACTCCTTGATAGTTGGTTTATAACAACCATGAGTTTCCTCATTGAATACCCCATTTCATGCAGTCTCTTAATCAGAGAACCACCACAGTTTCCTTCAAACCTATTGCCACTTTGGTGCCTGCTAGATCCATCCATTCACTAAAAATAGAAATGTTAGTGTGAGTACATCAAAAAAACCATCATGTACTAATGAGGAATATAACCACTAATATATACATACTTATTCACGTTATCTAAAACTAGTACTCTTTCTGAAATCCTAACCATTATGGTAATGTCTCTTATTCTTAGAAGATACCCTAACCTCTAAATTTATCTAAACCGACCTTTGATACCAACTATAAAGCCCCAGCCTTAAACCTTACTTAATCTTGAGTTAATAAAATATTACACATTGAGGATCTTTTCAGGTTTAGAGTTTTAGAGAATTAGATCATAAAACATGCATTACATTCCACATTTAAACAAAGTGGTTACATAAGGATAATATTCATTTTTTCCCATCAACGGAAACATATTTAAAATAAAACATGGATTCTTTCTTGAAACTTCATTGACACTATCATCATATCATGTATCTTTCCCTTGACCTATGAAAAACATTTCAAAAACTTGGGATGAGAATAAAAAGCACAGTAAGGGATATAAAAATATATGGAAAGGAAACATGAGTACATGTACACATAAGAATCAATGAAATCATACTTTACTCATAAAACATAAGCACTTTAACATAACTCATCAAATCATGAATATCTCATAGATAACATAAGACATAAAGGTAACTTGAGACATTCATAACATTCTTACGTAGGGAGTAACCCTCTTGGTTATGTTTGGAATACCCACCACAATATATTCCCTAAATCTCTTCGGAGAAACATTAATGTTTCACTCCTTCACATTACCCAATTCATTGGAGAGCTATATCGGGCTCACCCGCCCTTAGTTTGTCACGGAACCACCCGTCTTCATAACAATGCCGACAAACCATAACATAATCGTACCAGATAATACATGTATAAAGGAAACATAACATTTCCACATTTCAATCACAAGATATCAATACAACACATCGATATAATAAAACATTATGAAAACCATTTTAAATACCAAAATAAATGAAATTTAAAACATGTTATTTATTTTTCTTTAAAAAAAGGTACGGCCTGTAGAGGAAGCCGAAACTCAAATAATGGTCAAGGCGATGGAGAAGTCGTTGTCGCCGCATACGTACGACAAAAACATTCCCGTTTGTCGTTTAGTAAAACACTTCATATAAAAAATATTCCTTTTGGATAAATGTAAAACTTAAAGGGGTTTATACACCATATAAAATAATGCTGTGTATAAAATAAAATATGCCTCAATAAAAGGAGATTGAGTCGAAGTCCCATATAAAAACTGTATCCTTGGTTTAAGGAGAAATCAATTAAATAATTATTTGTGACAAATGAATACACCAAATATAAGTGGATATTAAGTGTAGAATAATCAGAGGTTATTCACACATATTCATAGAATGACATATTAAATCAGTATAAATTTTTCCCAAAGAATCAAATTTAGGTTAAAAAGTTCCCTTGCAATAATTTGACAGCCTAACAGCCTCACTACAAAATTCTGAAAATGAGTTGATGAGAGATAAAAATGGTATCTCATCACATGGACATAAAATTTAAATCAATAAGGATATAGAAGAAAATATCCCAACATAATAGTATGTGAATTAAAAGACATAACAAAAGAAGTCTTTTAAAAAGAGGAGTGTGAAAGGTTCCCTTACCGACATGTGTATCTTTCGAAACATACACCCCGTGAAAGAAGGACAATACAACATTGATGTAAATACTTATAAATGAAAGTATATTACACAATGAGTAAAATAATGTTTATTACATACACCACTCAAAGGAAATTGTCGCAAATGTATCATAAATCTCACGGGAATAAAAGTGAGATGAAAAATCCCTTACGAAAACTCAGCAGCTTAACCGCGCCACTTAAAACTTACAAAAATGGATTGATGAGATCAAATAGGGTCTCTCATAATATTACAATAAACTTTACAGAAATATTAATATAACATAACATCCCCCATTATAACAAAGAGGAGCTTAAAATATGTGACATAAAGGAAGTACTTAAAAAGAAAGAGAGAGGTTATATCTCTTATGAAAATTCAGCAGCCTAACGGCGCCACTCAAAACATCCAAAATGGATTGATGAGAGAGAATAGCGTCTCTAATCATATTAAAATAAAAATTACAGTGAGAGTAATATAAAAGAACATCCCAATCACAAGAAATATGAGCTTAAAAGGAATGACATAAAAGAGTGTACTTAAAAAGAAAGAGAGGAGTAGGATCCCTTACCTCAAGTCCGACTTGTCTTGTTCGTTTCTTTATATTCATGAATAATAAACAGTGGTCAATTTATAATTGACTAAGGATCTCCTTTAGAGATTATTATTCAGTTAATATCACATATTATAATGTTATAATAATTGTTTAATAATGTTAGTTCATATCAGACGTTTTTGCAGATGTTTGGTACATGAGTAAAAAATGAACTTGTTTGAAAAATGATTTCCCATGTAGTTATAAGTAAATAATTTCCAGAATAGTATTAATGATTAAAATTTCAAATATATATATATATAGTACATATTCATTTTATACCATTCCATATCATTTGGAGATAAAAAACGAAAAGCACCGTTCATGGAGACGGTAGGCCGTACGTACACATGAATGATACTTTCATTTTTTTTTTCATATTAATGGAATTAAAAATAAATGATATATATATATTTATATATATTATAATTACAGTATAATATATATTTTATATAGGTCACATATGTTGATTAATTTTTTTCTTTATACATTCCATGTATTGCATGTACGAGTCACATCACTTGAGGGGGCGGTAGTCCACACTTCCTCATATGAAATTATCGCATTTACAAAACATGAAAAGAATAAAGGTATGTTTTAAATATAAAATACAAAAGCATATAGTATAAATAAATACCATATATATCATATATAAAATACAGTGTCATCATAATGGCCACCTTTAATGGTGTTAAAAGAATATTGAACCATCATCATTTCGTGAGGCAGAAAATCGCCAACCACAGAAACAGTATATTCTTTAACCATTAGACGAAGGTGTGTGTAATTATAGCTCGAATCCTTCATATAAAAACATCCTTGTATATTGAAGATAATTTATTTGTTACAAAATATATGAACAAAAAGATTTTATGGGGGTTAGAGAAGAAAAATAAAACAAAAGGACTCAAGTGAAGACATTACCTTAAAATCGGGTAACTCCCTTTGGTTTGAGCTCAAAGGCTTACTTGGGAAGACTTATGCCCAAAGTGAGGCTTCTAGGAGTTATAGAGGGATGTGGAGAGACAAATGGGCAGGGTTTGGCCGAGCCAAAGGCATTGAATGTGTGGTTATGGAGGTAGAGGTGGGGGCCTTTTATAAGAGGAGAGGAGGGGCACCCTTGGAAAGTAAAGAAATGTTCCTTTATTTTAAAATGTTTTTCCGATTTAAAAGCTCCCACATTGTTATAATTCGAGTATAAGGTGATAAGGGTTCTAAATCCACCCATCCAATAGGTTTTGGAGATATTTAGGTCTTAAATTTTACATTATCATTCCATTTTATTTAAATCGTTGAATAATGAGGTCATCGCTGCATCATCATGATGTCATAAATAATTTATTTTTTTAATGTCTAAAAATTATAAAAAAATACTATGATGTAGGAAATATTTTATCTTTATAATGAGTATTTATAGTCAAAAATATGAATTGTATGACCCCATGTAAAAATTGTTTTAGTAAAACATCTCATGTTTGTGTCATTTTTACTTTAACATTAAATAAAAAGGTATTTATGTCATTTTCCAACCAAAGTGGCTCCATGGGGTCCCCAAGTTGACCCATGGATTTTCATGGTCGTCCATTACAAATACAATGAGGTTAGGACATGTGTCTAGGTCATTTCATTTTATTAAAACATTATTCTTACCTTAAACTACACTAATTACCTCTAATCGCGATTAAAAACATAAAAGTTACAATTCACCAAAAAATTATTTTAATCCCATTGAACCACATTTTACTTATTAATGATAACCATGTATGTCGGATTTTTGAAATTCAATACACAAAGATAGAAAAATTTCATTTAAACGGAAAATCAGTTTTTATAAGTACCACTTAGTGGTTTCACTATTCATCAAAAATTAAAGTTTTTCTGAAAATTACCAGAAATTCACCCTAAGCTATATTTGATATTCTGAATTCAAAAATGATGTCTTTTTTACAAAATTCAAAACATATAGGTTGAATTAATTAATTTAATAATTAATTCCCACTGTCAAAACAAATAGCGTGTTTTTATAAAACAAAATGTATCAAGAGATTGACACTAGTTTAAGTCCGATTTCATAGTGAAATAAATTCCAATGACCACTATTGGATTAAATAGTAAAAATATATTCTAATTTAACTTTAAAAACAATTAAAAAGATAATCTAATCATATAAATAAATTATATTAAAAAGCGGGTTTTAATTAAAATACAACATTTTTCATTATTCATTAAAAATTGAACTTTTTCGGAAAAATACCAAAAATTTACACAAAGTAAATTTTGATGCCCCGATTCTAAAGAAGAATTTTATTTTGCCAAATATAACTCATGAAATTGTCAAAAGTGGATTTAAAAGAGGTTCACCATCAAAAGGTGGTTAATCGACCTTTTAATGAATATTAGAATGTTTACACTTAAAATTGGATTCATTCGCATTTTTAATCCTCTAACATTTATTGTAAAAAGTAAAAATATTTGACAAACATATATAATCATTTTGTAGTTAGTTCTGTTCATTCCTGCCATTACAACGACTAGGTGTTAACTACTATTTAAAATAATATTATTTTATTATTAGAGTGCAACGTAAGATTCCCAAGAAACTCGTTGTTGCGTATTGGGTACGCCATTGAGCATAGCATCCCCTTTAAAGTACTATTAATATTTTACTCACAAAAATGGATGAATATAAAAATGTCTTATTCTTTATTTACCTGGGGTGTTACACTGCCCCTCCCACTGACATGTCATCTTTCCCACATTCTGATCTCGGTGTGTCATTAGAGACACACGGGATATTTAGGCCTCCCATGTTTTCGATACCTTTTGCATCTTCTGGCCCATCATTTTCACATCCCATTATGATTCCCACTCCTCAGTCAGCATCCGGTCAGACAGCTATCCCATCTTCTTTTCCTTCTACTTCTATCTCTCCGAGCTACTCTATTCCATCGTCTTCAACTCCTGTTCAACCCCAGGGTGTTCCATCTGTTTCTGTGGATCCAGCGGCACTCACCGATCAGACCGGCACATGTATATTTATATAACCCTAACAAATTTTTATAGAAATATTTATTTTCATTATAACATGTTTTGATAAAATATTTTTTTTTCATTCATGACAGATACATCTACTGTCATGAGGCGTGGGCGGGGGCGTACATGCATGCGTTCGGTGTGGAATTACCGCACACCGGTTATGGTGGATTATAATGAAGACAACCAAATGGTTGAGAAAACAGGGCAGCAATGTCGGTGTTTTTTGGCGACGCTTGCCAAATACTCCGACATCATTCCCGTCAGCCCGCTATCGTGGAGACATTTGCCACATGAGGTCAAGGATAGAGCTTGGGCAGAGATATGGGTAAAAAAAATATGTTCTATTTAATGCCATGATTTTATTTGTATTTATATGAATTAATATTTTGATTTCAGCTTCTATTTAATTTTCCCGATAGTGAGGGTGCACGATCAGAACGTCCAAAGGATTTAGTCGAGCTTTGGAAAGCCTACAAGCATGAGTTGTATATTGGCTGGGTTGCTAGAGTTGGCACTGAGATAGAGGCGGTACCAGTGGTGGATAATTGTCCTATATAGCAGTATCGTCCGATGATTACTCATTGGACGAGTACCCAGTTTAAGGTATTAATAACATTTGAGGTATTTAAATAATAAATTTCATGTTTTTCATTAATACTATCTATTTCATTTTAAAATTTTATTTAGAAATCATCTGGAAAAAATAGAAACAACATTGATGCAAAAAAATACCTCCACACACGGGGACGCACTACAATGCCTAATCATGAGAGGAAGCAGGTATAAAATTTTTTTATAAGTTTTCTTTACGACATACACTTTCTTTTGTTTCTTAAATTATTTAATAGTTTGATAAAGTTTTCATATAACATTAATTTTCAATGTCATTGTAGAGGCAAATACAAAATATTGAAGGACGTGTGCCTCGAGCAAAACTGTTTTTCTCGAGTAGACGGAAAAAGGATAGAAGTGCCGTCATCGAAGTGACTCAGCAGCAGATTGTAAGTTTTAATATGTTGAATTTATTTTTTGATATCTATTTTTTAACTTAATGATATATTTATATTTGTAACAGGGTGCTTTAGAGTCACTCGATTCCCAAGAACCAGACAATTTTGGGCAAACAGATCACTTACATCAGGTGTTGGGAGAGGAGCATTCTGGAAGAGTACGCTGCCGACCTAGGATAGCCCCGACGATGTATTGGACCTCCTCAGGTACGAGCTGTAGTGCCATCGAGCTGCAGAATGTTAGGGCACAGGAAGAACATGCTGATAAAAGGGCCATAGAGACGGCATAACAGTCTTCTAGGGAAAATAGTGCGTTTATAAAATTTGTTGAATTTCTACGTCCTACACTTCCAGCAGAGGCCAGCTCACCTTTTGATGAGTATATGTTGTTGATATGTTCTATATACGGTTCACTAGGTGGAAGTTCTAGTGGTGGTCAGGACGATTTATAGCTTGACGATGATGATGGCGAGGAGTCTGATGCAGAAGAGGAGGGAGAGGAGGAGTGCGAGGCGGGGGGCGGGGGCTAAGAGGAGGGAGAGGATGAGTAGGAGGGTGAGGGCGAGGACGATGATGGGGACGAGGACGAGGGTGATGATGATGATGGTGATGGTGATGATGGTGATGTGGGACAAGTTGATCCATCAAATTTTTGATTGATATTACTGAGATTTCATATTTAATCTTTTATAGTTGTTGGTTTTATCTAGACTCGTAGTATAGTATTGGAGTTATGTTATTTTTATATATTATCTATTTTTATGGATGTTGTTGTCTTTTAGTAGTTGTGTATTTGGGAACCCCCTCCTTCTTGGACCCTAGACAACCCCCCACCCTCCTCTCTGGACCCTGGATAGCCCTGCCGGACAGCCCCCCAGACAGCCACCCGGATAGCCCCCCCACCCTCCTCCCTGGACACCGGACAACCCCCCGGACAGCCCCCCAGACAGCCCACCACCCTCTTCCTTGGACCTCGTACAACCCCCTGAACATCCCCAGACAGCCCCCAGACAGCCCCCAGATAGCCCCCCAAATAGCCCCCCGGACAACCCCCCACCCTCCTCCCTGGACCCTAGACATCCCCCTAAACAGCCCCCGGATAGCCCCCCAGAAAGCCCCCCACCCTCCTCCTTTGGACCCCGGACAACCCACCAAACACCCCCCGGAAAGCCCCCCGCACAGCCCCCCCACCCTCCTCCCTGGACCCCAGACAGCCCCCCAGACAGCCCCCCGAACAGCCCCGCAGACAGCCCCTCGGACAGCCCCCCCACCCTCTTCCTTGGACCCCGAACAACCCCCCGCACAGAGGATTCTCATAAAATGGACAACATTTTAAGTTCATACGGAAAACCGACCAAATGAATTCGGATTGTGTCAATACATTATCACAACGATCCATTGGTCATATGTGATGTGTACGAGTCAATCGCACCTCAATCCGAGGCGCGGTGTGGCCGCCACCGCTCAAAGTGTTTGTCTTTTGTTTCAAAAGGACGTCATTTGAAGTGAAAAACATCAACTGGCATATGGAAAACCTAACAAATTCATTCATATTGTGCCAATACATTATCACAACGATCCATGGGTCATATGTGACGTGTACGAGTCAACCCTGCCTGAATCTGAGGCACGGTGTGGCCGGAATCACTCTAAGTGGCTCTCTTTTTCTTAAAATGGACAACAATTTAAGTACATACAGAGAACCGACAAAACGTATTCGGTTTCCATTGAAACATTAGGAGAACGATCCATGGGTCATAAGTGACGTGTACGAGTCAACGCTGCCTCAATCCGAGGTGCGGTGTGGCCGACACCACTCAAAGTGTCTGCCTTCTGTTTCAAAAGTACGTCATTTTAATTGAAAAACATCAACTGGCATACGAAAAACCGACCAAACACATTCGGATTGTGTCAATACATTAGAAAAACGATTCGTGGGTAATATGTGACATGTACGAGTCAACCCCACCTCAATCCGAGGTGCGGTGTGGCTGCCACCACTCAACGTTTCTGTCTTTTTTTTCAAAAGGACGTCATTTGAAGTGAAAAACATCAACTGGCATACGAAAAACCGACCAAACGCCTTCAGATTGTGTCGATATAATTTAACACAACAATCGATGGGTCATATTAGATGTTTACGAGTCAAACCCGCCTGAATCTGAGGCACGGTGTGGCCAGAATCACTCTAAGTTTCCCTCTTTTTCTTAAAATGGACAACAATTTAAGTACATACGGAGAACCAACCAAACGCATTCGGATTCCATTGAATCTTTAAGAGAATGATCCATGGGTCATATGTGACCTGTACGAGTCAACGCCGCCTCAATCCGAGGTGCGGTGTGGCCGACACCACTCAAAGTGTCTGCCTTCTGTTTCAAAAGTACGTCATTTTAATTGAAAAACATCAACTGGCATACGGAAAACTGACCAAATGCATTCGTATTGTGTCGATACATTAGCACAACGATCCATGGGACTTATGTGACGTGTACGAGTCAACCCCATATCAATCCGAGGCTTGGGGTGGCCGTCACTACTCAAAGTGTCTGTCTTTTGTTTCAAAAGAACGTCACTTGAAGTGAAAAACATCAACTGGCATATGGAAAACCGACCAAATGCATTCGGATTGTGTCGATACATTATAACAACGATCCATGGGTCATATGTGACGTTTACGAGTCAACCCCGCCTGAATCTGAGGCACGGTGTGGCCGGAATCACTCTAAGTGGCTCTCTTTTGCTTAAAATGGACAACAATTTAAGTACATACGGAGAACTAATCAAACGCATTCGGTTTCAATTGAAACTTTAGGAGAACGATCCATGGGTTATATATGACATGTACGAGTCAACGACGCCTCAATCCGAGACGCGGTGTGGCCGGCACCACTCAATGTGTCCACCGTATGTTTCAAAAGTACGTCATTTTAATTGAAAAACTTCAATGAGCATACGAAAAACCGACCAAATGCATTCTGATTGTGTCGATACATTAGCACAATGATCCATGGGTCATATGTGAAATGTACGAGTCAACCCCGCCTCAATCCAAGGCGCGGTGTGGATGCCACCACTCAATGTTTTTGTCTTCTGTGTCAAAGGACATAATTTGAAGTGAAATACATCAACTGGCATACGGAAAACCGACCAAACGCATTCGGATTGTGTAGATACTTTAGAACAACGATCCATGGGTCATATGCGACGTGTATGAGTCAACCTCGCCTCAATCCGAGGTGCAGTGTGGCCGCCACCACTCAAAGTGTCTATCTTTTGTTTCAAAAGGACGTCATTTGAAGTGAAAAACATCAACTGGCATATGGAAAACCGACCAAACGCATTCGGATTGTGTCGATACTTTATCACAATGATCCATTGGTCATATGTGACGTTTATGAGTCAACCTCGCCTGAATATGAGGAACGGTGTGGCCGGAATCACTCTAAGTGACTCTCTTTTTCTTAAAATGGACAACAATTTAAGTACATATGGAGAACCGACCAAACACATTCGGTTTCCATTTAAACTTTAGGAAAATGATCCATGGGACATATGTGACGTGTAGGAGTCAACGCCCCCTTAGTCCAAGGCGCGGTGTGGCCGCCACCACTCAATGTGTCTGCCTTTTGTTTCAAAAGTACATCATTTTAATTGAAAACCATCAACTTGCATACGGAAAACTGACCAAACGCATTCAGATTGTGTCGATACATTAGCACAACGATCCATGTGTCATATGTGACGTTTACGAGTCATCCCCGCTTCAATATGAGGTAGGGTGTGGCCACCACCACTCAATGTGTCTGTCTTTTGTTTCAAAAGGAAGTCATTTGAAGTGAAAAACATCAACTGGCATACGGAAAACCGACCAAACACATTCGTACTGTCTCGATACATTAGAAAAACAATCCACGGGTCATATGTGACGTGTACAAGTCAACCTCACATGAATCTGAGGCATGATGTGGCCGGAATCACTCCAAGTGACTCTTTTTTGCTTAAAATGGACAACAATTTAAGTACATACGGAGAACTGACCAAACACATTCGGTTTCCATTGAAACTTTAGGAGAACGATCCATGGGTAATATGTGACATGTACGAGTCAACGCCGCCTCAATTCGAGGCGCGGTATGGCTGCAACCACTCAATGTGTCCATCTTCTTTTTCAAAAGTATGTCATTTTAATTGAAATACATCAACTGGCATATGAAAAACTAACCAAACGCATTCGGATTGTGTCGATACATTAGCACAACGATCCATGGGTCATATGTGACGTTTATGAATCAACCCCACCTCAATCCGAGGCGCGGTGTGGCCACCACCACTCAAAGTGTCTGTCTTCTGTTTCAAAAGGACATAATTTGAAGTGAAATACATCAACTGGTATACGGAAAACCGACCAAACGCATTAGGATTGTGTCGATACTTTAGCACAACAATCCATGGGTCATATTTGACGTGTACGAGTCAACCCCGCCTAAATCCGAGGTGCGGTGTGGCCTCCACCACTCAAAGTGTCTATCTTTTTCTTAAAATGGACAACAATTTAAGCACATATGGAACACCGACCAAACGCTTTCGGTTTCCATTAAAACATTAGGAGAACGATCCATGGGTCATATGTGACGTGTAAGAGTCAACGTCGCCTCAATCTGAGTCGCGATGTGGCTGGCACCACTCAAAGTGTCTGCCTTCTATTTCAAAAGTATGTCATTTTAATTGAAAAACATCAACTGGCATACGAAAAACCGACTAAACGCATTTGGATTGTGACGATACATTAGAAAAATGATCCATGGGTCATATGTGACATGTACGAGTCAACCCCCCCTCAATCCGAGGCGTGGTGTGGCCGCCACCACTCAATGTGTCTATCTTCTGTTTCGAAAGGACCTAATTTGAAGTGAAATACATCAACTGGCATAGAGAAAACTGACCAAACACATTCGGATTGTGTCGATACTTTAGAACAATGATCCATGGGTCATATCTGACGTGTACGAGTCAACCCCACCTGAATCTGAGGCGCGGTGTGGCCGCCACCACCAAAGTGTCTGTCTATTGCTTAAAATGGACAACAATTTAAGTACATACGGAAAACCGACCAAATGCATTCGGATTCCATTGAAACATTAGGAGAACGATCCATGGGTCATATGTGATATGTATGAGTCAAAGACACCTCAATCCGAGGTGCGATGTGACCGTCACCACTAAAAGTGTTCGCCTTTTGTTTCAAAAGTACGTCATTTTAATTGAACAACATCAACTGGCATACGGAAAACCGACCAAACGCATTCGGATTGTGTCGATACATTATCACAACGATCCATGGGTCATATGTGACGTGTACAAGTCAACCCTGCCTAAATCCGAGGCGCGGTGTGGCCGCCACCACTCAAAGTGTCTATCTTCTGTTTCAAAAGGACACAATTTGAAGTGAAATACATCAACTGGCATACATAAAACCGACCGAACGCATTCATATTGTGTCGATACATTATCACAATGATCAATGAGTCATTTGTGACATGTACGAGTCAACCCCGCCTCAATCCGAGGCGCGGTGTGTCCACCACCACTCAAACTGTCTGTCTTTTGCTTAAAAAGGACAAAAATATAAGTACATATGGAAAACTGACCAGACACATTCGGTTTCCATTGAAACTTTAGGAGAACGATCCATGGGTCATATGTGACGTGTATAATTCAACGCTGCCTCATTCCGAGGTGCGGTGTGGCTGGAACCACTCAAAGTGTCCGCCTTTTGTTTCAAAAGTACGTCATTTTAAGTGAAAAACATAAATTGGCATACGGAAAACCGACCAAACACATTCGGAATGTGTTGATACATTAGCACAATGATCCATGGGTCATATGTGACATGTACGAGTCAACCCATCTTCAATCCGAGTTGCGGTGTGGCCTCCACCACTCAAAGTGTCAGTCTTCTGTTTCAAAAGGACTTAATTTGAAGTGAAATACATCATCTGGCATATTGAAAATCGACCAAACGCATTTGGATTGTGTCGATACTTTAGCACAACGATCCATGGGTCATATGTGACATGTACGAGTCAACCCTGCCTCAATCCGAGGTGCAGTGTGGCAGCCACCACTCAAAGTGTCTGTCTTTTTCGTAAAATGGAAAACAGTTTAAGTACATATGGAAATCTGACCAAACACATTCGGTTCCCATTGAAACTTTAGGAGAATGATCCATGGGTCATATGTGACGTGTACGAGTCAACACCTCCTCAATACGAGGTGCGGTGTGGCCGGAACCACTCAAAGTGTCTACCTTTTGTTTCAAAAGTACATCATTTTAATTGAAAAACATCAACTAGCATACGGAAAACCGACCAAACGCATTCGGATTGTGTCGATAAATTAGAACAACGATCCATGGGTCATATGTGACGTGTACGAGTCAACCTCGCCTCAATATGAGGCGCAGTGTGGCCAGTAGCTCTCTAGGTGTATGTATTATGTTTAAAATGGACATTATTTAAAGTAAAAATATATGGTATACAAAAAACCGATCAAATTATGAATTGACTTCTGGATTCCACATATAATTGTCATCTAAATTTTAAATTGAATTCTAAATGAATTATGTATCTTTATAATTACGTTATGAATTCTAATTTAATTATGGATGTGTATAGTTCCACCATTATTTTTTAAATGTGTATGAATTTGTTTTATATATGTAATTGTTAGTTGGTTATTACCGGTACAATAATTGTATATGTATGAGTTATTTTATTGTAGGTACAAAAATTGGATTGAAAATGAGAGGGAACCCACAAAATGAGACCTGGTGGGAAAATTGGAGAGCTGCTAGGTAAATTGCAGAGCTGCTGTGCAATTTGCCCAACAGAGTCTATGCCAACGGTCTAAAACCGTTGGCATAGAATGTATAGGTCTTGTTTTACCAACGGTTCTATGAACCGTGGGTAAAACACTTTTCCCAATGGTTCTAAACTATTGGGAAAGAGGTTATGTTGGGTTTTTACCAACGGTTTGCCAAACCGTTGGGAAAACATCATAATTTTTTGCACTGTATCCTAGCGGTTGTAAACTGTTGGGATAGGATAATTTTTCAGAAACCTATCCCAACGGTTCACTGTTAACCGTTGGGAAAATCTTTTCCCAACAGCTTACTTCCATATGGTTTGCAGAACCGTTGGTATAACATATACCAATGGTTCTGCAGCATTTTCCAATGGTTTAGAACCGTTGGGAAATCCTGCATTTCCAGTAGTGTATATATATAGCATGTGTTAAATATTACATTCAATAGAATCCATCATAAAACATACAATCATTAATGAAAATGATTCGTACTAAATTCTATTGAATAATAAAATGAATTTAACTCATCACATAAAATGGTAAACCGATTTCTTATCATCATAATTTATCAATGAGTATATATTTATCATTTGTAATATTTTCCTAATCAAATAAAATATATCAATGAATGTTCCAAATTGATCTTCTAAATTGATTTTTCCCTCTCATAACACAATATCCCACATCCTATTTCCATCTACAAAGAATTCATCCTACAATAACCCATAGAGTAATATCATACCCATCTTGTAAACAATGTGTTTGGTCATAACATTAGTATTGTTATGTCAAACATAATTATATAGATGTATTGAATCCACTACAGATGGTGTGTCATGTATTATAAATGAAGCTGTCACAAACCATGTTTGTGAACCCATGGGAAGATATATCCAATATGACCAAAAATGCATTATTTAATATCAACTTGACCCTCTTGGTGTCATCTCAAACATAATTATTCACATAATATTCCCTCATTCCATGAACATCATCACACCACAACTAAATCCTCGAAAAAATAACATGTTATTCTTTGTAGTTTAAATATATACATGGTTACAAATATATCATATAATTTATAGGAAATCCATGAGTAAGAATACAATATAGAATAAATTATTTTTTGAATGGAACACATCTATGAAAACTACAACTATATTACAAAGTCATTAAATCCCTTATAAAAAAATTCTCAGTCATCCCAAAACAATTATCTCCAAAAATCAATTTAACTACCATCATGGATTAACTAATTCAATTATCATTTTTATAATAGAAATACGATGATCATCATTAAATAAACAATTTTTTTCTCTATGAATCATATTCAAATTTCACATTATTCGAATAATTAATGTAATTAATTAACATTCCATTCCAATAATTCATTACATCAAAATTTGAGTTATAAATTGTCTGTCAATTTTAATTCATGTTATATTCAATTTATGAGAAAAAACACACCCATTAAATAATAAATTTTACATTAAAATAAAAATAAAATACAATAACTGAAAAATTATATTTTCCCCATTTTATTAATAAAATTTGGTATTATTAATTAATTAATTTTATAATATGAGATACTCCAGTATCGATATTCCCATTATTTTCATTATTTTTATATATTATTATGTTGTTATATTTATATATCTCTAAAAAATATAGAAGGAAAATTCATGATAAAATTTTATTGAATAAAATATAATATAAATATCATATCACATACCTTGAAGTAAAATCCATTAAATATTTTAAAAATCAATGGAAACTGAGAAAATTTTCACACAACAAGGAAAATTCCTGAATGTATTGATAGAATTCCTGCAGCATTATTTACATGGATTGAGAATAATATATAAAAATCTTCTCGAGAAATAAAAATCATGGAAGAGTGGGAAAGATTTTTTCAATCGAACTGATAGTGATCCATGTTTATATTTCTATATGACTCAATTAAAAATTTCATATTCATTTCTTCTTAAATAATTTTAGTTATTACCCTCAATCAACAAATTAGAAAAACTTATATTCTTTGTTGGAAATTCTAAGTATCATATTTTCAATTAAATATATGAAATAAATCATATTTCAAAATCAATTTCGTACATTGTAAAATATAATGTAGGATGAATTTGGAAATAATATGTGATATTCAATAGTACTATGCTCATAAATTTTGAGAAACATATATAATGTGATAAAATCAAAATTTTCTAATATCATGAAAAAATATAACATATGGCCTTACCCTCATGAAGCACATTAACATGTTATTTTTTATTCACACAAGAGCCCGATTAAAGGTTAGGTGAACATTTAATGGGTAAATGATATTCCTCAATTTGATCTTGTTGACCATGAAACAAAATTGAAAACCCTAATGTTATTTTTGGAAACACACTAACATGAAACAAAAAAAATATCAAATATAATGATAAAAAATTATCTTTACACATGGGGGGATCATGCGTTGGGGTAAGATAAAATATAAATAAACAAAATTTCTAGTTAGGGATACATTTATATATTCTCTAAAACACAAATAAAATCCTTCTCAACACCTAGATTCCCCAAAAAACCAAATTTAATGTATTTAAAAATATTTTACCTTACATTAAAAATAAACTACCTCACAAAAAAGTGGACATTTCCCTCTCATTCATTGAATTATAAGAACTATCAGTGCCTTTTAGTCGAGGTTAACATGTACCATAGAAAGTCAGAGATAACCAAAGATACAATCATGATATTAACTACCAATAATGATGTATAGTACCATCATAATGAGGCCTTCCAGGATACACAACTAATGTGTAATAAAAACTAATAAGATATGAGTGATTTCAATATGTTATAGCTCTGTATATCCATTTTTTATTTAATTTTACCATCACATGATATTATGAAACATTAATATTTTTTAAAGATAACATAGAATATTAATTAATAATAATGAATATCACTTAACTACATAAGGAATCTTCATTTTCATTATTTTTTTTACAATAGAATTTATACATTAAGATTATTAAAAAAACATCTATGAGATCATAATATAATACCCAATGACATAAAAAACTCCAAAAGAATATTTTATATATATATATATATATCAGAAATTAAGATATACCTATATAAGCTATTTCAATAGAGTTCAATAAAAAACATAGCTGTAATGGATTTTAGGTATATCTCATTCAATTTAAAACTTCTATTAAGGTCTTGTAGAATATGAAATATTTAATTATATAATATTTTATTTAATATAATCACTTAAGAATCATATTTTTTTTATTTCCATTACAAATTTGAATGGATATAATCTACTTAAAATACATAATGGCATATGAAATTTCCATTTAATATTCATGAAAAACTCATTTAAAAACATTAAAACACATTTAGGAATATCTTAGTACTTTTTAAAATTAACAAATATTCATTCAACCATAATGTGTGACCCCAATATTTTTTTATAGTTCACATGAAATATGAATTTTAGAATTCATAAATGTATACTATGATAATCCTATAATTAAGAATCATTATAATTGCAAAAATTAATGGATGTAGTGTGATCATATACAATCAATATTATTTATATTCATGTATACTCCATTTATATTACTTATATCCATGTATATATATATTATCCATTTTTTAAAACCATCAAGTAGCCACATGATAAAGATGGAGTTAATCCCATATAATTACTCATTGTTTCTTGATTCTCCAAGTATTGGTTGTCCACGTTGATGAAGAAATAGCAACATTAACTATAATGGAGGAGAAAATAAAATTCCCCTCAGCAGACATATATTTTAATAAAAAAAATTATCATGATAAGATTGTATTCTTTCCCCGTATACCCCAATCTCAAAAATATGACATTATTTATACTAGAGGAAAATACCATCATGGTAATGATCAAAATATGTCAAAATAAACGACATTTATTTACATCCCATAATAAATGCATCCTCAAAGATTATATAATATGGGTATTGAATTATTCTATTTTTACGGTGGTTAAATTTTAAAAATCACGTTTATATTAATAAAAATATGAATCATATAACCCTAGTATACCAATGTAAAACTAAATGACACACTTTGTGATATATTTCATTAATAATATGTTTCAAAAATATTTTTTTGTTACTCATATAAACAATTCATATTGTTTTATTAAATATTATGTACAATAACCCTTAAATTTAAGAAATTACTACACTCATCAATTATGATCATTAGATAGCGATAAACTAAAACATTACATTGAGGGGCGAATGATATTTTTACTTCTTGATTATATGTGTCCAATATGAATGATTGTTAATGTGGATGATGTATTATATAAATACCAATATATTTTATATTATCTAAATTCAATAAGACTATTTAACAGAATTACATGGTCCTATAGAATAGTATAACACATGAAATATTAGACTTATTTTTTCAAAACAAGTAGGTTTTTGTACAAATCATTTGATAACAATGTAATTCATGTCATATCATTATGTGACCATATGATTAAACACACCCAAGTAAATATTTTTCCAGAAAATTTATGAATCTTACGACATTAAAAAATTATGTGAATTATAAAATATATTAAAAATGGAGAAGTCATTGGATAATTATTGAAACAACATTAACTATAAAAATAAATTTATACAATGTTACTAACGTTTCTTATTGGATTAGAAAACATTCTATGTATATTCTCATCATCATTCCAACAAATCATTACATAAATATGTTTCCTTTAATTCAATTAGTTCAAAATGAAACTCATAACATTTTCATTACTAATTTACCTGAATCATTTTTCCTATTTTATGTGTCATTCAATTTTTACTTTTACCAGAATACCCTTTTATCCATTAATTTTTTAATTTCATAATGACCAACTATATAGTAACATGAATCATAGATTGTATCATCCTTTCAGATTATCATAAAATGAATAAATTTTAATAAATAACATCTATTTCATTAAATACATATATTTTTCAAATATAGTACAATATCTAAAACACAATAGGTAAATTATATATTTAGAGCATTATTCTGAAAAATATATACATTGAAATTAAAAAAATTTGGGTTGTGGGATCACATCCATCCTGTTTTAAAAAACATATTTGATTAAAACATTAACCCAATATGAAATCCTATTTCTTCATTAACTCGTTAAAAATCATGATATATAATTTAATGAAATAAAAAAACCTACATTTCAAAAACATATGTTACTATTGTTCAAAAAAATTCATTATTACTAATAAAAAACTCTTGTAATATAAGAAAAACATGATTAAATTTAAAATCCTATATTTTTAATCTTATCATGTTAATATATACGTATATAGTCAAAGATTATTTATTCAGAAAAATTTTAATTGGTCAAATAATGTTTTCAAAGGATACATAAATAAATAAAATGATTATAAACACATATATATTTACATTATTTATAAAATTAATATTCATTTATATATACCATTAGAAATTTACCAAAATATTCAACAAAAGTTATTCATGACGTGGAAGTTACAAAAAGTATCTGAAATCTATTTAAATATCATGGATATGATCAATTTTATAGGAAAACATCACTCCATTTATGAAATCACCATTAATATTAAATTTCCTTAAAATGATTTATATAATCATTAATTAATATTATATCGAATTCTCATATTCTGTATTAATCTTTTTTCAATAGTCATTTTTCAATAATAAACAGAAACATTGAAATAAGATTCTCTTGTTAATCATTTATTATCAAATTGAGATAGAGAGTAAACATATTATTATCTTATTCAATTCTAAGGTACCTCTTAGATGGTGATTGTAGAATTAATTAAAATATCACAATAATACATCATTCAAAATGTTACTCCCTATAATTCATTAGAAATATTAATCACATTGTGTATGAGAGGACATTAATGTTTTCTCATCTTCTTATATCTAATTCCATTGAAATGACTAGTGAATAATTTAATTATTTTCATTTCCATATAAGTATTTAATGAAATTGTAAATTTTTTTTGGATGTTTTTTCCCATACACATATTCTTTTCATTTAACTTTTTAATTTTTCATAATTATTTTACATTTTTATAATAATAAATGCATTAATAAAATATATTCTCTAGTATTTATAACAATGTAATGTTCTCATTTGATGATTCAATTTATCGATAATAGAATGATTTTATTAGACATGTATAATGTTTAAAATTTATTTTATATGGACTTTTAAATAATTTTCAGACAATAAAATAATGACCTTATTTAGTTTTCAATATATCCATCAGTATGGGATTATCCATATTTCACTGTGCAAGAAATCAAAATTAGAGTTCATATCCACAAAAATAAATGATGATAGAAAATCATTCCAATCGTATCACATATAACTCTTACATGGTTGTGAAAGAAAAATGATTTCTCTATCCTATATGTGGATAATTCAATATAATTATGTTGATGTCCTTCCTATATGATTCCTCACTTTGTTTCTCCTAATAAAAAATCCAGAAAAAAACCACAAAAACTTATTGAAACATCACAAGTAAATAAAGAATAAATTTTTTTTCATATTTATTAATATTAAATATTAAGTCTACTTTAAAGTTGTTGTTATGATTGATATTGTACCCAATATGCAACAACAGGTTTCGTTGAAATCCTACATTGCACACTACTAATATAATATTATTATTTTAAATCGTAGTTAACGACTAGCCGTTGTATATGCGGGAATGGAAATAAGGAACTAAATTATGATTATACATGTTTTATAAATGTTTTTACATTTATCAAATACATGTTAGAGGCTTAAAATAAGAAAAGAATTCGATTTTAAACATAAATACTGTAATATTCACTAAATGGCAGATTTATCGCCTTTTGATGGAGAACCATATTTATATATAGATTTTGTCAATTTTATAAGTTCAATTTGAAAAAATAAAATTCTTCTTTATTATCGGTTCATGAAAATTTTCTTTTGGTAAATTTTTGGTATTTTTCAGATAATGTTCAATTTTTAATAAATAGTGAAAAATATTGTATTTGATTTCAAAACACCTTTTTAATCTAATTTATTTATATGGAGATATTATCTTTTTTTAATTGGTTTTAAAGTGAAATTAGAATATAATTTTACCATTTAATCTAATTTTAGTCATTTTAAGTAATTTCATTTTCAATTTGGACATAAACAAGTGTGAATCTTTTGATAGTTACTATTTTGTAGAAACACGCTTTTTGTTTTGACAACAGTAATTAATTTTGAATTAATTTCTGCCACTTCTATGTTTTGAATTTAGAAAAAAGGATTCCATATTTATAATCCTGAGGTCCAAATTTTGTAAATAGATAACTTTTATTTTTAGAAATTTTAAATATTTACTTCAGTAAATATTTTATTTACAGTGGTTAAAGTGTAAATAAGGTATATAAAGGAAGAAATTAATAGTATAATAATATAAAATTACCCTTAAACATGTACTAATCATATTGGTTGATACATATCCGACAATGGGCATCTTTGGGTCGATCTTGAGACCCCATAGAGACACTTATGAATGATAATGATGCTTTAGATTAATTAATTTAATTTAAAGGAAAATAGACAAAAACAAAAAATATTTAGTAAATTATTTTTTATATGGTGTTATATAACTAATATTTTTGTCTATAAATATTCATTTTAAAGCTAAAAATCTTTACTACATCATGTTATTTGTTTTATAATTTTTATACATTTAATAAATTAAATTATTTATGACACAATAATGATGCATTATTTACATCATTAATAAATCATTTAAATAAATAAGATTATGAAGACTTAAATAATATCCAAAACCAGTCCAATTCATATTGGATGATTTTATATAGAATAAGAGTCATATTATAATTGACTTTAAAGTGTTTTGGACCTGTTAAAACTGAAGATAGTTTTTTAATAGAATAATGTTTCCACTCTTTCCCAAAGAGACCCTCCTCCCCCTTATAAAAGGAGACCATTTCTAACCAATTCCTCACAACTCTCAAGAAATTTGGCTCATCCTAACTCTTCCCAATTAAGCTCCCTACATCCCTATACTATTCCCTGAATCCTTAACTTAGGAAGAAGGAACTTAAAGAATTACTTTAATTTTGAACCAAAGGAAGTTACCCAAATTGAATGTAACAATTTCTCAAAAAACAATTTCTTATATTTTACTGATCCATCCCCTAAATTCATTTTATTATTTTATTTTTATAACAAAAGCAGTATCCTAAATATAAAAAAACGTTCTTAGGATATGTATTAGAACTAAACTTACACACACCTCCATCTAAATAGTGAAGAAGATGAAGTTTCTGTGGACGGAAAACTAACGCCTCACGAAACAATGATTCTTCAATTATCTTCTACTACCTCTCATGGTGGCCATTATGATGACACTATATTTATATATGATATATATTATGTTTCTATATTCTTTATTCTTCTATATTTTCCATTTATATTATACCTTTATGGTTTTCATTATAGGTAATCATGATAATCTCATTAGAGGAACTGCGGACTACCGCCCCCTCAAAGTGAAATGAATCGTTCATACCATATATGGTATGTATAAATAATGGAATTAATGATATTATATATGATATTATACTGTAAAAATAATATACCTATACATCATTATGTATTAATTCAATTAAAAATAACAAATAGAAATGGAAGTAGTGTTCATGCGTACGTACGACTTATCGTCTCCATGAATGGTGCATTTCATTTCATAACTCTAATGTTATGTACTATTATAAATACATGTATATAAATGATATATATGATATATATGATATCTAAATCATGATTATCATTCTGGAGATAATGGATATTTGACTACATTTAGAACATGTAATTATAAGATGTCTATTTTCAACTCAAATACAAAATATCAAAAAATGACTATTATTAACATAAATGACTATGTAATGTTTATAACATGGAAATAAGTGATATAAAAGGAAAAATAGACTTGAAAAGGTTCTTAAGAATGTATAAATTAACTTATGTTTATTATTCGATAGATTAAAGAATGAACGGGTTAAGTCAGACACAAGGTAAGGGACTTCATCTCAATCTCCTTTCATTGAGGCATATTTTCATTTATACATAACTTTCTTTTTTACAGTGTGTAAACCCCATTGATTTTTATTTTTATTCAAAAGGAGTCTTTTCTCTATGATGTGTTTTACTAAATGACAAAAATTATATTTCTGTTTAATATACACGGTGACAACGACCTTTCCGCCGCCACAATTATTATATGATCTTTCGCTTCCTTAACAAACCACAATGTTTTAAAAAGGAAAATAAATACCATATACTCTTTTATAAATTTTGGAATTGAAAATGGTTTTGATAATAGATTTTTATATCAATATATTTAATTGATATATTGTTATTCAAATGAGGAAATGATTTCTTTCCTTTATATGTTTTTTGTATGTGTTATGATTTTATAATGGTACTTGGACATTTGACGGGTGGTTAAGTGATAAACCAAATGATGGGTGGTGCCGTGATAAACCAGGATGGGTGGTTAACTATAACCTCCAATGCATTTGTTATGTAAGTCAGTTTTATGGCTATTCCATTTTTTGATATGTGTGGATGTCTACCATACGATTATTCCATTTAAGTATGTTAATGTCTCTAGATACACTTATATGTTATGTGTTCTTTATATGCGTTTTATGGTAATATTTTGGTTACAAAATGGAATGAAATGATCTTATATTCAGTGAAGAGTATTTTATACTTCATAAAGGTTAAATGTATTACTTATAATTAATTATTCATGGTTTACTTGTTGTATTAATAAACTAACGGTTTCCTTCTTTTGTTTCTCTTACTGATTTTTTATACTCATCCCATGTTTTTGAAATGTTTTTCACAGGACATACAGTGGAAAAGGGTCAAGGATGGGATAGAGGAAAATTCATGTCATCTAAAACATGGAACTAGACATCACTATTTTTTTAAAATAGTTTTTATTTTATGAAAAAAATGGAAACTGATTAGAAGTGTCTACTTTGTAATTTTTTTCAATGTAATAGTTATGGCCTAACTCTCTAAAACTCTAAATCTGAAAATATAATCAAAGTGAATTATTCATTAAATTCAATATTATGTAATGTTTTAAGGCCGGGTCTTTATAGTTGGTATCAGAGGTCGGTTTAGTCAGCATTAGGAGTTATAATATTGTTAAATTAATGTTCATAAATAAATTTATGTTAAGATTGAAATGATATAGAATTTATAGATTACGATGTGGCTTCAGCAAAGATATTTAGGTGTTCTAAATGGTTTTCTATAGAGGAAACAAGGAAGATATATTGGAACAATATCATAAGGAAGAAAACCTTCCAAATCAGTATCCTGTGATGGATGGAATCGAAAGCGAACAGTTTGTTGCAGTGATGGTACAGTTGACACTGGCTATGAATGGGGGTGGTATCCATGCATGAGATCAGCCAGATCAACCACATATAATCATGTCAGTAGCAGGTTATTTCATGAGGTAGCATCCCCGGTCATTCAGAGGATCATCTGACTCTTTTCTAGCAGAAGGGTGGATTAAAGCACTAGAGAATATTTTTGATGTTATGGGGTGTCCAGAACATAAAAACGTTAGTATCGCTATTTTTTGTTTTCAAGGTGAAGTTGATCAATGGTGGTCTATGGTGAAAAATATCAGGGATAGTGAGGATATTGATTCTCTTGATTAGGATGAATTCAATGGTATGTTCCTTGAGAAATTTTTTCCTAAGGTGATTAGAGTAAGTATGGAAAAACAATTCTTGAATTGAGGCAGGAGAATGACTCAGTCGCTGCTTATGAAGCAAATTTCACTCCACTGGAAAGGTATGCACCAAATTTCATCCAAGATATTTATTGTAAGATAAATCGATTTTACTTAGGACTTAAGACACAATATCAAATAGAGTTAGCCTCTCGGGAGTTTAAAAGTTATGAAAAAATTGTTCGATGTGCGGAGAATGTGGAAATGGAGTTTTTTGATGATCAAGTGCTCTTTCATAAACAACAGAATAAGAGTTCTAGTTTGCATGAAAAGGGGAATGATTCATTAAAGAAGCCAAGAGGTAAGAAAATTAAATATCCAAATGTGATAATTTTGGTAAAAAGTATCATGGAGAATGTTTTTCAAAGTCTGGAAGTTTATTCCAGTGTGGCATATCTTTTCATATTGCTCATAACTGTAAGGAAGATGATCAAGCATGCAATGAAAATCCATTGGTAAGATGATTTATGTGTAATGAAATGGGTCATTATGCAAATGAGTGTCCAACGACGAACTCAACTTGTAGAAAGAAGCTAGAATACAAGATGAAAGGGGTGGTGAAATCATTTGCAACTACTTTAGTAGATGTTGGGCCATCGAATGAGGTAGTATAAGGTACACTGTTTGTTTGTTCAGATTATGGAAATGTGTTGTTTGATTTAGGGTCTACACACTATTTCATTTCTGATAAGCTTTCTAATAAATTGGGTATTCCACTTCAATATATGAGTACATAACTTATAGTGAAAACACCTTGAATAAATTTTGAGACAAAAAGAAAACATAATAACCCTCATGTCCTTGTGTGCGGTAAGAATCTACATGCAAACATTTTTGTTTTTAATATAGTAGAGTTTGATGTCATTTTGGGTATGAATTGGGTCTATGTTTATCATGTTAAGATTGATTGCAGATCTAAAGAGGTTTTATTTCATGTAGATTTATAGTTCATGTACAAGAATGAACCCTTGTTTTTGATAACATATCAGGATGGTGAGAAACTGGTAAAAGATGGAAATGAATTTTACCTTTCACATATTGTTGAAAACAAATGAACTATTCAAATTAATGATGTGCCAGTGGTAAATGAGTATCTTGATGATTTTCTTGATGAGTTTCCTAGTATTATACAGGATCATGAAGTTGAATTTTCTGTTGACTTAGTTCTTGATGCTAAGCCAATTTCATACCACCTTATAAAATTTCTCAAATTGAACTTTTAGAGTTAATGAAGAAATTGCAGGTGTTATTAGATAAAGGTTCTATTCGACCCAGCACATCACCGTGGCATGCTCCTGTCCTGTTTGTTAAAAAGAAATATGGTTCCTTGAGACTTTGAATCGATTATAGAGCATTGAATAACATCACAGTAAAGAACAAGTATCCTTTTCCTCATATTGATGATTTGTTTGATCAGCTCCAGGGAGCTCAGTATTTTTTGAAGATTGATTTGTGGTCAGGGTACCATCAGTTGAAAGTAAAGGAAGTAGATATTCCGAAAATCCACTTTTCATACTAGATATGGCCATTATGAATATGTAGTTAGGCCTTTTGGGTTAACCAATGCACCTGCTATATTCATGGATCATATAAATAGAATTTTCCATGAGTTCTTGGATATGTTTTTGGTTGTGTTCATTTATGATGTTTTGGTTACTTAAAAAAAGTAAAGAGGAGCATGAAAGTCATGTAATGGTTGTATTGAAAACCTTAAAAGAAAAGAAACAATTTTGGAAATTCAACAAATGTGAGTTTGGTTATAACAATTTTCTTTCCTTGGTCACATTGTTTCAAAAAATGGCATAACTATTGATCTTGCTAAAACGAATGTTGTTAATGAATGGCCCAGACCCACAAATATAAAGGAGATCCGTAGTTTTCATTGTTTGGAAGGTTATTAACAAAGGTATGTTGATAATTTTTCTAGGTTATCTATTCCAATAAAAAAATTGACCCGAAAAGGTGTTAAGTTCATTTGTACAAGAAAATGTGATGATTATTTTCAGGAATTGAAAAAGTAATTGGTGAATGCTCTAGTTTTTTCACTACCTTCCTGAAATGGTGAGTTTGTTATATATAGTGATGCTTCGTTGAAAGGACTTGGGTGTGTCCTTATGAATAATGATCAGTTAATTGCTTATGTTTCATGTCAGTTGAAGCCTCATAAGTTAAATTACCCTACACGTGATTTGGAATTAGCTGCTGTTTTTTTTGCTTTAAAATTTTAGAGGCATCATTTTTATGTAGTTAAATGTAAAATATATACTGACCACAATAGATAAAAGTATATATTCACTAAAAGGAATTTAAAATGAGATAGTGGAGATGGCTGGAATTAATCAAGGATTATGATTTCACGATCCATTACCATCTGGTAAAAGAAAATAATGAGGCTGATGCTTGGAGTTGAAAAGGTAATGCTTCATTAACCATGCTACGTTTAGAACTAGATAATTTGGTTATTGATTTGATGAACTTTATCATAGAATTTGTTGGTTTCTGAAATTCTTCTATTTTGTTTCAGGTGTCAGTGAAATCATCTATCTTAGACAGTACTAAGAAAGCATAGAAAGAAGACAGTGAGTTACAGAATAAGGTATAGTTGGTTCAGTTGATTCAGAAGCACATGAGAACATCTCTGAGCAGACAAAAAAGTTATGTGGATATCCGGAGGAAGGATATTTCTTTTGAGGTAGGTCATCATGTATTTCTCAATGTTTCTCCATGTAAATGTGTGATACATTTTAGTAATAAGTGAAATTTGAGTCTGATGTTCTATGGACCTTATAAAATCCTGGATAATGTTGAACCAGTTACATACAGAGTGGATTTTCCTCCATGATTATCCCAGGTACACAATGTTTTTCATTTCTAGATATTGAGAAACTATATGCCAGATCCATCTAATGTCTTAAGTTTAGAGGAAGTTTAGTTGGAAGATAATCTCTACTATGAGGAACAACCAGTCTAGATTCTTGACTGAAGAGAGCAAGTGTTCCGGAATAAGGTAATTTACCAGTTAAATTTTTTTCAAAAAACCATATGGTTGAAGAGGCAACGTGGAAATATAAAAATGCTATGAGGGATAAATACCTCAACTAATTTGATAATTGAAGAAAATTGCGAGGATGCAATTCCCAAAAGGGGGGAAGGATGTAACATCCCAGATAAATAAAGAATATGTCAATTTTCAAATTTATTAATATTAAATATTAATTCTACTTTAAAGGGGTTTCTGTGTTCGATAGCATACCCGATACGCAACAATGGGTTTCTTTGAAATCTTACATTGGACACAAATAATATAATATTATTATTTTAAATGGAAGTTAATGACTAGTCGTTGTATAGGCAGAAATGAAAAGAACTAACAAACATATGATTATTCATGTTTTCTAAATGTTTTTACATTTATTCAAAAAAATTGAGGATTATAATAAGATAAGAATTTGATTTTAGGTATCATTAATCTAATATTCACTAAAAGGTCAATTTATCTCCTTTTGATGGCGAACCATCTTTAAATATAGTTTTCTTCAATTTTATATGTTATATTTGACAAACTAAAATTCTTCTTTAGAATCGGGGCATCAAAATTTTCTTTGAGTAATTTTTGGGTATTTTTCTTATAAAGTTCATTATTTAATGAATATTGAATAATACTGTATTTGAATTCAAAACTGCCTTTTAATCTAATTTATTTGTATGGTTATATTATCTTTTTAATTGGTGTTAATGTTAAATCATAATATATTTTTACCATTTAATCTAATGTTAGTAATTGGAAGTAATTTCATTTTGAAATTGGATATAAACAAGTGTTAATCTCTTGATAGTTGTTATTTCTTAAAAACACGCTATTTGTTTTGATAGCGAGAATTAATTTTGAATTAATTTCTGCTACTTCTGTGTTATGAATTTGGACAAATGGATTCCATATTTGGAATCAGGAGGTCCAAATTTTGTAAATATTTAACTTTTATTTTTAGGCATTTTAAATATTTACTTTAGTAAATATTTTATTTACCTTGGTTAAAGGGTAAATCATGAAAATAAGGGTAAAAATAATATTATAATTATATAAAATTACCCTTAAACGTATACTAATCCTATTGGTTGACACATATCCGACCCTGGTCATCTTTGGGTTGATTTTGGGACCCCATGGAGCCATAAATGAATGATAATGACACTTTAGATTAATTAATTTAAAGTAAAGGCAGAATGACATAAACAAAAATATTTTAGTAAATAACTTTTTATATGGTGTTATATACATAATATTTTTGACTATAAGTATTCTTTAGAAATATAAAAATATTTCCTACATCATCATTTTTTTTATAATTTTTAGACATTGAATATATTAAATTATTTATGACACAACAATGATGCAGTATTTAATAAATCATTTAAATAAATAAAATTATAAAGACTAAAATAATATCAATAACCATTCCAATTCCTATCGGATGATTTTATTTATAATATGAGTGATATTATCATTGACTTTAATGTGTTTTGGACCTTTTTAAACAGAATATGTTTATAATAAAATAATGTTTTCACACATTTCTAAAGAGCCCCTCCTCTCCCTTATAAAAGGAGACCACTTCAAACTAATTCCTCGCACCTCTCAAGCCTTTTGTCTCGTCCATCCTCTACCCAATTAATCCCCCTACATACCTCTCCTACTACTAGAAGCCTTAACATAGGCATACGGAACTTCAAAAAATCCTTTTTGTTCAAACCAAGGAAGTTACCCAAATTAAAGGTAACAATTTATCATAAATTGTTTTCTTTTATTTTACTTATCCAACCCCTAACTATTTTTATTCCTTTATTTTTATAATAACACCAATATCCTAAATATACTAGGATGTTTTTATGAGATGTATTCAAACTACACTTACACAAAACTCCATCTAATGGATGATGAACATAATGTTCTTGTGGATGGAAACTAACGCTTCACGAAACGATGATTGTTCAATTATTTCCTACCGCCTCTCATGGTGGCCATTATGATGGAACATTATTTATATATGTTATATATTATGTTTATGTTTTCTTTATGCTTCTATATTTTCCATTTATATCATACCTTTATGGTTTCTATTATGGGTTATCATGATAATATCATTAGAGGAAGTGCAGACTACCACCCCCTCAATGTGATATGACTCATTCATACAATATGTGGTACAAAAAAAGATGGAGTTAATGATATTATATATGATATTATACAGTAATTATAATATACATATATTCCTTTATGTTTTAATTCCATTAAATTAAGAAATAGAAATGGAAGTAGCATTCATGCATACATACAGCTTACCGTCTCCATGAAAATTTCATTTCTTTTCTTACCACTAAATGTTATGTACTATTATAAATAAATGTATATACTGTATTTATATGATATATATGATTTCTAAATCATGGTCATGATTCTGGAGATAATGGATATTTGACTACATTTACAACATGTAATTATAAGAAGTCCATTTTCGACTCAAGTACCAAATATCGACAAAACGACTGTTATTAACATAAATGAATATGTAATGTTTATAACATGGTAATAAGGGATATAAAAGGAATACCAGACTTGAAAAATGTTCTTAAGTAAGTAGAAATTAACTTATTTTTATTATTCAGGATATTAATGAATGAACGAGTCAATTTAGACACGAGGTACTTGACTTCATCTCAATCTCCTTTCATTGAGGCATATTTTCATTTATTCACTACATTCCTTTATACAGTGTATAAACCCAGTTGACTTTTACATTTATTCAAAAGGAATATTTTCTATAATAAGTGCTTTAATAAATGACAAAAAGGTATGTTTCTTTTTAATGTACACAGTGATAATGACCATTCCGCTGACGTGAGTATTATTTGATATTTTCCTTCCTTAATAAGCCACAATAAATTTTAAAGGAAAATAAATACCATATAATCATTTACGTATTTTGGTATTGAAAAAAATTTTGTTAATGTATTTTTATTTCAATATATTTATGTGATATATTTTTATTAAAATTTGGAAATGTTTTCTTTTCTTTATATTTTTTTTGTATGTGTTATGATTTCATAATGGTACTTGGACATTTAACAGGTGGTTACATGACAAACTTAATGACGGCTGGTGTCGTGATAAACCAGTTTGGGTGGTTACGTTATAACCTCCAATGCATTGGGTATGGAAGCCAGCCGTATGGCTATTCCATTTTGTGATATGTGTGGAATTCGACTATATGGTTATTCCATTTAAGAATGTTTATGTATCACAAGTTACCTTTATATGTTATGTGTTATTTATATGGGTTTATGGAAATATTTTGGTTACCAAAGGTTAATAAAAGATATTATATTCAGGGAAGAGTATTTACTACATAATAAAGGTTAAAATTATAACTTCTGATTAAGTATACATGGTTTTCTTGTTGTTTTAAAAAACTAACAGTTTCCTTCATTGTGTATCCATTAATGAGATTTCTGTGCACATCTCTTGTTTTTGAAATGTTTTTCATAGAACATAAAGTGAAATAGGGTAAAGGATGGGATCATGGAAAATCATGTCATCTAAAACATGGAACTAGATGTGACTCTTTTTTTCAAAAAGTTTTTATTTTATGAAAACATGGAAACTGCGAAGAATTGTCTACTTTGTAATATTTTTCAATGTAATAGTTAAGGCATAACACTCTAAAACTCTAAACCTGAAAAGATCCTCAATGTGAATTATTCATTTAATTCATGATTATCTAATGTTTTAAGGCCGGGTCCTTATACTTATGGTATCTATATTTCACATGAAACAGCCTAGTTTGAAAATAAATGTCATCATAAATGTATATATAGGATAAAATATAATATGTATTATTTTCATAGGGCATTTTAAAATTTTCAAACCATATAGATGTTTACATCATTAAAGAACACATGATATATATTACTAAAATGAATTAAAAGATAACTATTTTTATATGTATCCAAATTCATCATATGTGTAATATATATAAAACACATTCATGTAATTTCATGGAATCATATTAAATCATCATTCCCCGTATGTGAAATATTGGGGAATCATATATCCAACACCCTCTATTCTCGAAAATATTTAATCTTCATGTACCACGAATAGACTTATAATAATTCCATCTAAATAGTGTTACTTTACACATGGGTCATCAAAATTTCAAAATAGTTAAAAGAAAATATATTTATAAACTATAATCATCCATAAAATTCATTATTTAATCCCACTTAAATATAAATTAATTATTGGGAAATAATAAATTAATTTTGTTACCTAATAATTATCTTCAAATATTAATATATGAATATTTATAGAAGAAATTAAACTATTATAACTAAATCAGAAATATATTAATAATATAACAATATTACTATGATTAATTTGATGAAGAGACCAACAAAGTAAACTATTAATAAATTTAAACATGAGAAAAAAATTTATGAAGAAGTTATAAATAAACTATAAAATCATATTCGTTTTTTATAGAATTATGTAGATTTCCCCATTAAATTCATATAAACACATTATATTAAAGTATAATATAAAAAGCTTCATATTATTAATTTATATATAATTTTAAAGAAATATAGAATATAAAATATATAATTTTTATATATATGAACTACTCTTATTTTGTGTTAATAAAAAATATATTCTATATTTGAATATATTAAAATATTGATAATATCAATTATAAAAACTAATATTTTTCTTGATTTAAATAATATATCCAATATGTAAATTTAAATTGATCATTTAATATTAATGATTATGAATAATTCATAATTTTAATTATATAATAAATTATCTTTTGTCCTTATTTTTTAATTTGTAAACTTATTTTAAATTTCACATATAATCATCATATATAAATTTTATTGTAAAACTCTGTGATGTTTAATGAATATCATTACAATCAATTGTGTATTTGATACACAACACTGATCGAAAATAAATGGTGAAATATGTAACCATTATATACTACATGAAAAATTATTGTATATAAATAATATTAATTACATTATTCAATATATATAAAAATATAAAACAAAATATAAAATATTGAAAAATTCATATAAAATAAACAATAAATATTTACTGAATTTATTTTGTTCTTCAAAAATAATTTTTCATAATAAATATTTATTTAAATATTTTTGGATGAAAATATTAGAGTTGTTTTGTGTAAATTTTATAAAATATATTTTATAAAATTAATTTCTGTTTTGGAATCAGAATAAATAAAATGTGGATATTTTTTATAATTTTTCATAAAATTATTATATTTCCTTGAATATCGAAAAATATATTTTTTTGTGAATAATTAATTTCTATTCAGTAAAACATTTTATTAAATTATCACATTATTTTTTCATTTTTACTTCATGTAACATAAATATTCAATATATATATTATCTAAAAATTACATTTTAATCATTTTTATATTTTATTTCAATATTAATTTTTTTGGTATTAATATTTTATTTATCTGAAAACATTTCTTACATGAATAATGTTTCTCTTTCTTAGATTTTTAATGTAATCCCATATTATTACCCTATCAATTGAATTATTTACATTATACACTATAAGATATTAATATATATTTATCCAAAAATTGTCATAATTCATAGAGTTGATATAATATCCTCTTTTGTTTTGGAAATACACTTCTTGAAAACCTTCTTTACTATCACATCTATTGGTTTAATTTTAAATAATAATTTTCCAAACCTATAAATAGTATTTGGTAAAATTATTTGTATATTTATAAATATTATAATATATAGTATATAAAATTTTATCTATATTTTGTAATCTAATTAGAAGTGAAGACATTAAAAATTAATTACCATTGTTAAGGTGAAAACAGATTTACTGGGTGGTTAATATAAAAAGACTTATACTTTAAAATGGCATAATATCATATCTAAAATCCATTTTATGACTATATTTATACCTTAAAATGTATTTTTTTTAAAAATTGTCCAATTTGGTTTCTTTATCATTTCAAAACCATGTGTACACCATTATGTTTTCATAAATTACCAGTGTGTCAGTCACATCACTTATTTAAGGTCACCCACTGTCCTCACGTATTCACATCATTAAATCCATTTGGATATTCCATGACCGACCCAATTGTTGAAATCAATCATATAACCACATAATATTGGTATTAGTTTTTTATTAAGACATCTTAAAAGTGATTTGGGAGCTACCATAAGGTGGATCTTAAAATAAAAGGTGTTGTGATTAACCAATATTTTTTTTCATTTCGAATCACAATAAAATATTCAGTAATTATTAATATATAATAAAACCGAAAATAAGATATAAATATATTTTATTATGATAATGGAATATCCTAAATTCATCTCCTCTTACAAAAAAACTAGATATGAAATCACCATTCATGTGTATGGTGGATTATCTCCTTGCAAACAGATGTCATTAGTTTTCCATAATCACCTCTCATGTATTGAAATAATGAAGTAATACTTATTGATACATTATATTTGAGAAATATTTAAACTTTTTGAGTCATTTAATCACATATAATTTACTATGTTCTTTTTTGTGGGGTATACGATAATGTAGTTTTTTGTATTGATGACTAAAACATCACGAAGCGATGTGATTTATTTTTCACCAACACTATACAAGGACGATAATAAACATAAATATATTTAATACATGTGATATAAATGAAAATATAATGATATAAATTACATATTTATGTTTATAATGAGATAATAAATCACTTCAGTTATTGCACTAAAAAATGAAAATGTCGTTCATGTATATGTGTTGACTACCACCTCTAGGAAGTGATGTGACTCTTTTTTCATGTCTAATAACATGTGTGATATATATATTAATATGTTTAGAAAAAATATTTAAATTTCTATTTCACCTTAATTACTTATGGATAAAACTAATACATAGCTTCTCTCAATAATTGTGATTGAAAAATGGAAATGTTACGCCGGAATACAATCATCATTCCATCCCCATGATCATAACCTATTTCATTTTCCATAGCCTACATTCATGATTACATTAAATATAATTTTTTTCCATAAATTATGATAATAATGTTCTGAATAATTTTCTATAGATTTTGAAATAATTTCCTCTTTTTCAATGGTTAAAAATGAATATACATTTCGAAATAATGACCTGAATGTCTAAAAATCACCCAATGTGGACATAACTAATTAAGTATTTAATTATGTTAATAAAATATTAAAAATAAAAGATTAAATTATAGTTTGTTAATATTTTTATTAGTTATTAATAAATAAACATTAATATAGACATATTATTCATGATTTAATTGACATGCATGGAATTATTTTACTCAATGTATTGGTTTTTCTCGCATCACATTTTATTTATTGGAGACCTATGCCAAATTTTGAGAATGTTCTTATTATGTGGGGTATATAATAATATTTTTAAATGTAATAATATTATTTCTTCATACTATTATTACATTTTATGTTATTTAAATATTATCTTTAACGGGGGGTTTTTATGAGATTTTTCAAGGGCAACAAATTGTCTTAAATAAATTCATCTTGTTTAGAATATATTAAATCTTAGATGAAATTATTATTTCATGATTATGTGTCTTATTAATTTTAATTACATTAAATTGAAATTTATTTTATTTTAAATTTTTTATATTTTACACACATAATCAATTAAATGATTTATTCATGAATTAATTGTCTCGTTTTTATGTGTTATTCATCATAGATTCTTTTTTTATATATAAAATTATGATATTAGCCTATATTTGTTTTTGAGATGTATAAAATCCACTTTGACATGTTAATTTATGAAATTAAATGTGTTCATGATATTTAATATATCATTTTATGGTATTATTTCATGGGGAATATGATTTAAGATTTACTAATGTTGAAAGGGGTTTATATTACAATCTCTTTTCATTCACTATTGTTAATATGAAATGTTTTTTTTGATGAAAAAGTTTTAAATTATTTTTCATTAATAAAATTTAAAATATTCTCCTAATGTTATGAATGTATTTGAATTTTTTATTCTTCTATTCATTCCTTAATGATTAATGGGGAAACAAGAAATTTGGTTGTTAGTGATACTGGTATATTTCGTTCTTTTAGAAGACGAATCATTCTCATCTACATCCATGTTCTCTATAATATAAAATAATTTCATAATATGAATTTTTAATGTAATTTTACTCAAAATTTTATTTTTAAAATAAATTTTTATTGAAAATTCATGTAATTTTTTAATGAAGACTCACATTAGATTTTCTTACAAAACTTTTAATTGAATCATTATTTTTAGCATATTTTCCATGAACTGATGTACCCTCTATCGCAAACACTCACTATTTTAAAGATTCCATTATCAATTTTAAATAGAGGGTTTTTACTATAATTATTTATTATATATTTATTTTTTTGAATAATTAATTTCCATATGGAATTTATATTTTCCTCTAGAAATGTTTAATGTGTTATTTCAAAATCATTTTCCATATAAGTTTAAATTGTTTAATGTTACTCAAAATGAACATTACATTTTAGAATATTAGTCTTTTTAATTAAAATTTAATTGTATTTATATTAATAAAAATTAATAACTATTGATTTTATTTATTATCTACAGAGTACATTTTGTTATCATACCATCTTAATTCATACTATATATGGATTATAATAGTTTTAATGAGATGGTTGTGAATTTTATTTATTCTATATAGGATAATCATGTCTCAAAGTGTCTAATATAGAACCAATTACTTTTGAAAAATTTAATCTTGTATCAATTATATTTTTATGGAACACATTTCCTTTACATGAATGAATATTGTATCAATGTTGTTTCTATATAAGTAAATTCATTTTCACATGTTTCTAATGTTTAAAAGATATTTTTTGGAACCCATTTCTTATCCATGGGGTAATAATTTTTTGGGATGGAATAATGGATTCTTCTATTTATTTTATGATAAAATGAAATATTTATGTACTTTTTCATATTATGGTTCTTTTAGTTTTCTTCAATTATTGGTATTCACAAATATTAGTTGTTGATCATTATATATTTTATTTGAGGGGTACACCCAGATCTCTCTACAGTGTATTATGTGTTAATTTTGGATTTATTTTTATTAAATTTGTTAGGTTTCAATATTTTTTTAATAAATATGATTTCCTAAGATACAATTATGTTTCTATTATTCCATTTATTGATTATTAATGTTTCATTGATCATGATTGAAATCAAATGTCACAAGATTATTATTTATGATGACTCTTTAAATTATGAATGTTGTATTCCATGTTTTCATTTTTTACAACATTGGTAAGGATGTGGATGAAAATTGTAATGTTATAAAAATTCAATTACATAATTTATTCATACAATTTTTCTAATATTATTATTTATTATGATATTCAATTATTAATTTTTGTGTTTATGGTTACTGAGAATTTGAGATCACCCATCGTAGGTTTCATTTTCACCAACATATCATGAATTATGTTAAATATATTCTATTTAAAATTATTTCCTATGGCTTATTAAAATGAATTCATATGAAAATATAAAAGAAAAACTATGTGGTTGAAATTATCCTTTGATTTAATTGGTATGGTTTATTTGTGATTCTTTTAATCATTCAATAAAAGTATGATCATAAATGGTCAATGTTAATGTAAGTTATCCAACAATTCCTTTTGATATTTTATGTTAATATTTAAAAACATTGGATCACATGAATAGAAATAAAATAGGTAAATGTAATTTTTTTGGTTTTAGTAGTGAATCTGATAGTGTTGGGTAGTGGCTATTATAGATGGAAAAAAGAGGCTTTAATTGACACTAGAGATTATAATGTTTCCAATCGATGGTTTTTATGTGTTATGGATACCATAATTGGACTATAATATTGAGGATGATTAGAAGTTCAATGTGTTAGACATGCCATTGAGGATTTTATAAATGGAATCTTAAAGTGGTTATTGGATTTTATAGATATATATTATTAGATTAAAGTATATGTAAAGCATTTGTTTATATTGAAGTAGCAATTTACATTTTTTTGTAAATAGGATTTTGTGTATTGATTACCATTAGGGGATATCTGATCATGGAATTGGAGTTAATTTTTGGAGAAAAATTTTAATCTTAAATATGACCTTGAGATTGAAAAGTGGTTTGGTGATTAATTGATTAATGTTATTTAAAAATAATATAGCCATTTTTTTAGATCAGAATCTCAATGGTGTGATATAATATTTTAGGTTAAAAAAGATAATGTTGAGGTATTAAGGGTATATTTGATAGAAGGTTATTCATTTAGAAATTATTCAGTTTAAAATGTTGGTATTATTACTGAATTTTGTAGACTAATGTATTATTTTTTCAGTATGTAGTGTAGTAATTTTTTGATATATAATACCATGTTATTAAATCATTAGTTTTGTAGGATATCTTAATTTAGGTAGAGTATATTGTTATCCATTTTTCTGTAATGTGGTCGTTTAAAATATTAATTTCTTTTTTTGGGCTTGAAAAATCATCTTGAATACACCTCATTTAGAGAAAAAGATGTCATTTTTTTGTAAATTGATTAAATTAATGAATTTAAACTAATAAAATAATTATATTTACATATTTTATTGGTTATTAAATTCCAAAAACAAAGTAAACAGATCATAAAAAACATTTCTCCTATTACCACCAATTTAGATGGTATCAATTACAATTTCCACGCCTCATTGTTTTATGGATTTGTGGTTATATCCTTTTTCATGATCATGATCATTATTTTTATCATTGATATATACCACTATCCATTATTATTTAGACTTTAAACGTTTATTTTATATTATTATCATCAAATCCCACCTATCTTATATTATTTTTAAAAAAGTGTGTGTCATTCAAGATGACATGCATACTTTATTTTATATCTTATCAAGAGGATGTCTTATTAACTATGTTTACAATGTGTGGTTATAACATATGCATTTTTTCCAAATTTTATAATTTTAATAACAAATTTTATGTTTCAATTTAATGTAACCAATTTACTAAAGGGTGGTGCATAATGTAACACCATGAGATTTTATTAGAAGAGTATTATGTATGATATAAAATTTGACATGCAACACCAATCATAAAATAGTATATATATATATATAACCATTATAACCGAGATTTTAAATTTTAGGGAATGAATTTCATTAATTAATTAATTATTTTTATAAATAAATTTCCAACTAAATATAAATTATATATAATTAATAATAAATAATAAATCACTTTTTATTAAAGTGCATTACTTCATCAAAAATCAGTTTTCAAGAAAAAATATATTATATATAATATTGTAAGAAAATATTATAGTAACTTTTTTATAAATTAAAAAAATTAATTGATAAAAGTATATTATTTTTTATAATAACTATATTAAAATTAAATTGTAGTGAAATTTTGGAATTGTTTTCAATATATTAATTTTCCAATTAATTGTGAAAAATATATATTTTTGTAAAACTATCATATATGTTAAATAAAGTAATTGGTTGAAAAGTAACAAATAGGTTTTTATATTATATAATGAAATATAAATATTCATTATGTATATTAATTCCACCGAATTACATTTGGATCATATTTATATTGTTTTTTAGTATAATTTTACTCTTGGGTTTAAAAATATGATATAATTAAAAAATGAATTAAACTGCATAATGTTTCTAATTTTTAACTAATAAAAATGATAATCAATGATGGATGTTTTAAATGGAATATATAGATTTTATATCACTAAATATTACTCTATATTCATACAATAATTAGTATTAATCTTGGATTTTTTTTAAAATTCTAATATTTCTTTGAAAATATTGTTCCTAAAAACTCATATTAACATCACATTAGTGTGGTTAATTTTTACTTTTTTTCTCTAAATTGACAAGATGAATTTCATAAAATATAATAAATATTTTAAACCTGAATAATTAATAATAGTTAATAACTTCTACATAATTGTTTACTGTAATTAATAGTGATATCATAAAAAAAACATTTCCACTGGTAAGATGAATACATGTTTACCTGGGGTTGAAGTACAGAGGTAATAGTGAAAATGAATTATGAATGTTTCCAAAATGAATTTTTTTTATAAAATTTCTACCATGTAATATTTATTTCTCTTTAATTTAACATTATGGTTCCATTTTTTTGGGGGAAAATATATGTGAACATTTTTCCATTCAAAAATATCATTTGTGCCAATCACGTAACATTTAGAAGGCCACCTCCAATCATCACTTCATCCCACGTTGAAATAAGTTTTTATCGAGAAATAAATTACCAAATATAATAATTGTTTCACTCTCTATATAATATAGAAGATAGTTTTATCATAATTTTATCATAATAAGTCTATTGGTGCTAACTTAAGGAGGTTTTCTGAAGAAGAGGTTTCGTTCTAAACCAGTTTTTTTTATATCTTTATCCACCATTGTAAAATCCATTTAAATAATTATGATATAATAAAAAACATATATGATATATTAAAATTTTATTATGTTAATGGGATATCCTAATTAGTTATCTTATTTCATCGAATGGGACATAAAATCAGAAATCCTGTCTACAATAGACTACCACCTCATAAATAGATGGAATTCATTTTACATCATGACCTATGATGACCTGTTATAATGTTATATTTATAGTATTTATATTATATTTTTAAAAAATAAATAACTTTAGAGATATGATATCACATATAGGTTTTAAGATTCCATTTTTTGTGATATGATACCTTTGTTTGCCTGTACGACAGGATACCACATCAGGAAGTGATGTGATTATTTTTGAATAATTACATTACATTGATGAAATTAAGGATATATATATATATTGAATATATAAGATATAAATGACATAATAATTTTATTCATGAAAAATTTATATTTATATAATAGAATATATGATTTTCTTTTGTACATAAAAAAATAACATGTTGATCGTTCATATGTGTGGACTACCGCCTCCAGGAAGTGACGTTACAAATTTAGCATCACTAAAATACGAGGAATAAATATATGATTATATATAAATGAATAATATATTATTGATGATATTATGATATTTATTAATTTATAACATACTACATACATTTTTTGTAACAATTTGTGAAAATTTGATATGTTACTCATCCATACGGATGACCTATCATCTCTATGATCTTAACATAGTACATTTTTTATAAATATAATTCCTGATTATAAAATAAATAATAATTAAAAAATAAATAGAATAATTATTTCATAATTATTATTCCGTATAATTATAAAAAATGTCCACTTTGATAATATTTAACACATCAAATCCTTTTTGATTTAATGAATCGAATTCTAGAAAACATAAATTATAGAATTTACTGATTAATTATTTTAAATTTACAAAAAATAAAATAAAATACAATCATTATTTATAAGATTCTAAACATGTAATAGGTTATTAATCAATAAAATAATTGAGATAGTCATTTTATAGAGGAGCAATATGATACACATGGAAACTCAGGACTCGTGGTAAGTGGTTTTCTAATCTAATTTTTTTATTTCACACATATTCCACATTTGACAATTGTTTTTGTTGATAGGTGTATATAAAACCCATTTTAAAGGATTCAAAATTAAAAATTCATAAATAATAATATTTTAGCTATATATTTATATTATTTCATTCTTGTATAATTGACTTTAAATTAACAGAATGGTAAATAATGACATTACTCATTTTCATATTATAGGTTTTTTAAATTTCATAATTGAAATTATCATGAAATGGTTTTTTGTATGGAATTATTAATATATTATGTTTAGTTTACAATTATTTTATATTTTTATTGAATTTTGTACACCTAATAATTTTATTTATTAATTCTAGAATTTAGTGGTATAGTTTTTGTATGGGTTATTCTTATCAAATTACATTTCATTAAGACATTAATTTATTATTAAAAACTATGATAATTAATGTGGTGTATGAAACAACCTTTTACATGTTATATCATAAAATAAATTATTTTCGTTATATTTAATTTATTATTTTATCTAATTCTATCATGGGACTTACGATTGAAGAGTCACCAAATGGAAATAGTTTTTTTGTAATATTATTCATTGTTTTATGATTGTTTAGGTTGAGGGTTATTTTTTAGAAACTAATTTCATATAAATTTACTAAACCACATCAATATTATTCACATTTAGTTATGAATGTGGTTCAAATTCTAAATTAACTATTTATAAATTATTTTTTTGTGAACCATCTAGAAAGTTTTTTATAAGTCACTTTTATATTATATTTTTTATGATCAAGAATGACTTTATTCTTCATAATTGTTTTTATTAAAATGTGATTTATTATGAATATTTAATTTAATTTTAAGGATAATATGATATTTATAAAATAATTAAGGAATCTTCGTTTTCTTTTCATAATAATTAACCTTTTGACTTTAAATATTAAACTGTTAAACATGTATTTTTTTTATCCTATTCAGCATAAACAGAAAATTAAAACATCCTAAATGCTAAATGATATAAATCATCATTTTTATATTTATTATGGGGTTCAGATAAAATTATTTCTTTAATGTTTTATATTATGAAATTTTTAATAAAAATTAAAATATTGTTTTCTGGGAGAAATGTTCCTAGTGATAATTCACAATAATTTTGTGTCTAAAATGATATCCATTGATGTTACAAAGAAATAAAATTTTATTTCCATCAAGAATAATTATAATGATATATTAATGGTATATTTATTTATCTACATCAACTACTCTTGATGATTCATATTCCATGCTAGGGATATTTTTTAATACAACCATGCACATTTTTTATATGGATAGACTATGATTGTTTCAAATAGATTTCCTTGGAATATAGTTATTTTTGGTATAATAATTTTTTTTCAAATATTATATTGTAAACCCATTTATTTTCTAGATTTTAATCATGTATTGAAATTTTTTTTGGAATTTATTTCCATTTCATCGATTATTCTAGTTTCACATAGATTTTATAAAACCCAATTATTTTCCATTGGTTAATATTGATTCAAGGACATTTTTTGGGATGCATTTTCTTTTACAAAGGATAATCATGTTTGAAACGAATTATAAAGGAAATTATTTCATTTATTGGGTTTACTAAACTTAAGATAGGAAGAATTAATGTTTCAATAATTTTTATGATAAAATGAAATATATATTTACCATATATATATATATATACTATTTCTAAGACATTATGTATATGATGTGTGCAACAAGATTGCATCATGTTTTCTTCAAATAGATTATATGACTAGTGAACCTAGATAGTTATCCAATACATTGGCTATAGAAGTCAATATTGTGGTTATTACTTTTTTAAGGGTTTTTATAGGTTATATATCTTTTTTATTATGATGATGTACCGATATAAAAATATATTCTTATTATGGTTGTTATGGGATAAAATTAATACTTGGATAAAAATTTATATCATGTGTCTAATGAATATTGATTCTCAAGACTCATTCCATAATGAATGGCTTATTCCATGTTTCTAGATTTTCGGATCAAAATATTTCTTTTTATGAATATTTCATTATTCTTAAGGACATTGATTATTTCAGAAAACCCTTATGGTCATCTATTTCACAGTGATGAAGTGAAATTGTAAATGTTTATGTTTACCTATAATGAGAATTAGAGCTCAGATTCGTATAATTATTTTTACCCACGATTTCATGAAGGAATCTGAATAAATAAATTTTAGAATGATTTCATATGGATGATGATGATAAAATAATGTGAAATAAAAAAAATTTATATAAGATAAATTATTATATAATCATATGGGTATTTTATAAGTAATAGTTTCTTCTAATTATCATAAAAAATGAAAAATCTCCTTGATAATGTATGTGATCCACAAAAAAATTTATATTTTATCTATATGCTGTAAAAAATTAGGTAACCATCACCATTATCAATACATGAAATATAATGATTATTTTCATAACATAAGATTCTGTAGTGCATGATTGGGGGTTTTATATTCATATAAACATTATGACTCATTCCATATGACAAAAAATGCTATTAAATATTAATAATTAATATTATGAAAAATATATTAATGGAATTATTCATAAAACTGTATATTTAGTTTTAAACATTTTAGAGTTAATTATTTTATAAACAATTTATAAATTTCATAAACATCATAAAAATAATTTTAAATAATTTCATAGAAATTAATAAATGTTTCATGTAAATTTATTATTTAATTTTTTAAAAATAAAATTTTCAATTCAATATCATTTGATTTTATATTATATAATATTACATATAATTGGTAACACACATCCCAAAAAACAATTACGAACATTAAATTATATTTTAGGGTAGATAATTGATGCCTATGATACATTAGGAGTGGTATTCATGAGATTAATTCAAAATAACAGTAGTTGTACATTTTTATTTGATTTTATGTATGAATATATTTTATTGTGATATATTTATCCAAAAGTAAGTCACAAGTATAGTAGTTATCCTGTTACTTTTAGAAATCATGTTCTATGATTGTCTCTATGTGTGTTTAAACTCTCTTTCACATAGGATTTGTTGTCATATTTTTGACAACATATTTCTATGATTATTCTATTCCGTATAATTTATTAATTGTGGAATACTATCATAAAATACAAAATACCAATTTATATACTATAATATATGTGTAATATAAGAATGAAAATAATTTAAATGCTATAATATTGGTTATAATTCAGGAGAACCCATTCCTATATTATGATATTAAATTTTATATGACAATACAAACTAAAATAATTAATCATATATAGTGATAGTCATTCTATTATAATATTTTTTATATATTTATAATTATTTCATGAATTAATACTCATAATAAATATGTAATACTAATGATTAGGTGCATAAATATTTGATATGAATATGTCTAATATGAAATCCATATAAACTAATTAATGCACATTACGACCTACAATTTTATGATATGAAAAATTTTCACATAAATAATGTATCCTTACATTAGAGAATATCACATCATTCCCTTTCTTCAGTGACCATATATGGGAATCTGTTGACAATTTACCCACTTTCTTGATATTGTTGATTTGTTTCAAATGATTAAATAACACATTTTCTAATATGTTAAATACATTTCTAACCAAAAATTATAATATTAACAAAGTATGTAAATGATGCTATGTATATACATAAAATGATTAATTAATGTACATTTTAAAAAATTGATTTTTATGCTCCTATCATATATCACTATGCTTGATGACAATATATTTGTAGAGGAATAATGATACCCTACTCTATAGTATATCACCTAGATTATATGAAGAACTGAAATAATGAGAGGTATTTCATTTAAAAAACCATGGCATGCATTCTTATATATTATATTTAGTTTTATACAATGTTAAAAGGAATTTAATTTAATGTTACATGTGAATGAATTTTCATATATTTTGTTTCATCTCGTAAACAAAACATTCTCCCAAAGAGGGAATAATTTATATAAATATTGTTTGAATTAAGTGAAGTAATTAATATACAATTAAAAAAATAGAATAATAAAGCAAATCTTTACAAATAAATTTATTTCATTTCATTTTTATAATATACGAGTATATTTTCATATTTGAAAACTTTTTTCATGTGTGATTTTGTAATTTTTATGTTTATACTAATTTTTTTCAATTTTCATAGTGTTCGAGATGAGTCCTTGAATATTCATCTTCCTCATATTATTAAAAATAATTTTCTGAATATATATATTATTTATAAAAAAATTAAAATCTTTTGTCAAAATATTTCTTTTAATAGTTCAGTAGTATCATTCAATTTTTTTAATTAATAAGGTTAATATATGTTTTAAGATATAATATGTATCAAAAATTTATTTTCACTTTAATATATGAATATTGGAATTATTATTCATAGAACCTAAATGTAAATATTTATTTGTGTGATTACTTTTATGATATTCATAGACTAAAAAAATATATATTATTTTTTTCTTTATGTTATTGAATATTTGTAACACATATTATCTTTTAGTAAAATGTAAAAACCCCACAAAAAAACATAGAATGGAATCACATTCGGATGCTAATTTCATGAAGGAAATAAAGGGGTTATTATGTAGGAATCAAAATTAGATTATGTCCACTAGGCTATTCGTCATCATTGTTGACATGACATGGTTAACCATATCACAAAAACTATAAATAAATTTAACCTCAAGGTTCATTATAACACAATATTAGTTTCCAATATATCATCAGATCTAACCTTGAATACATTTAAAGTATAATTTAATCACTCTCCCAATTCCCACTTTTTCTAAAATACCTCCCATATTAGTTACATCATATTATGCCTAAACAATAAGTCTTTATATCTCAATTAAAAAATAAGTGGGCCTTCCTATGTAATCTATAATCAAATTATTGTATTTATCTAACCATAAAAACAATAAAAGACTAAAATACATGATGCATTTTTAGTGTCACGTATTACTGATTTCATATTATGAAATTTCTCTTCTAAAAGTCAATAGATATTAATCCATTCTAGACCAATATGAAAAATTTATATAAATCCATGGAAACTAATTATATAATTTATCATACTATAATTCCAAATTAATATAGTGATTCTAAAGTTCCATATTATTAGACCATATATAAAATGAATCGATCAAGAATCATGGATGAATAATTAATATGAGGTTATAAAAAATTAAAAACACACTTGGAAGAATATCTTTTTAAAAATATTCCATCTATAAATCCACTATGATCCTGAAGAATACCACTGTTTTCTATTTTAATTCATCAAAATATCTGATGAAAATGATTATAAATCTTGTAGCCCCAGAAAACTGGGGAGATATTATTGGTATTTAATTTTTACCATTCATTATTCAGTTATAAATTAGTAATGTTCATACATCATTTTATTCATTACTTTTTTATTCTTCCCTAACCATTCCTCTTGTATTATTATGAAGTGCTATTTCAAATTGATGGGTTTTGTCATATTGAGTTATTTCGAAGTGTTTTAGATACATTTTAATAATATAAATTAATTATTAATTAGTTTTTAATGATGATTGAAGTGTCAATATATTGTAATAGATTTTTCCTATTAATTTCGGTTATATTTTAGAAATCATTCTCATCACTTGGAAATAAATATCACTTATGGTATCAAATCCAACACATCATATGATCAAGTTGGATAGGACACATGATGAGACAATATAATATATAGTAGGGTTTTGGATGGTGTTACACAACTGATTAAGTTTTGTCTATCGTTTTGTATGATTATAGGAAGTAATATTGGGTTTTCTAAAGAGATGATAAGTGTAAAGTTAATCCCAAAACATATACAGGTAATGGTAGCTCTTGTTCAATAGGATGAGTTATAAATAGGATGTGAAACCATGTTACTATTTAATGTAAGAACCATAGTAGACAATCCAAATTAATCGACTATAATTTTTATCATTTATAGATTCCATTCTCCCATATAATTTTATATATTTCACACATAAAAAGACACACTTATTTATGTTATATAGAAAAATTAAAAAAATAATTATCTTCTTATGATAGTGAGTTGTTAAAGAAGATGATTATGATGGATGATCCCCTTAATATATTTACTGTACTTCTACATTTTTTAATTATATTATATTTGGGGGTAATGATATCATGGCCTTACATAAATAATGTAACTTAAAAAATGAACATGTTATATAACCATATATGAGAAGAGTTAATATATAATAAAACTTCCACTGAATATTCTTAATTTTATAATGGATATTTATGATTAACCTAGTGATTTAAAAATATATATAATATTTATATAGATCTCATTAATGAATTAAGTAGTTTATTTATATCAAAATTAAATTATTTCTTCAAGACTCACTTATTAGTAATCTGTTTGGATGTACGTGGAACCTGATCACATGTATGAATAAGTAGATTTATTCATAAACCATTAAAGTTTAATCATTATTCTATGTTAGAATAATTATATTTATGTTATTTTATGTATGATCTATTATTTAATCAATATATTTTGATAATAACCAAATTAGAAAATTGATAATGATTTGAGAGGATCTATAAATGTAAACCGATAAAGATTTATATGTATTTTTTTATTTTGTGGATTAATTTTATTGTAATTATTAGGTAATATTTTGACCAAATATTAAATATTAATTTAGTTTTGTTAAACTTTGTGTATTTTCTTATATAATAATATTGAATAATTATCAATACAATGTTAAAAATTCATTACTGAAGATATTAACAAAATATAGATGGTGTTTAGAGTAGAATTCTATGATATTGAACAATATATTTTTCCTAAATATTTAATATATATGATGATGATTTATAAAAATAGATAGAATCATTATTTGTATTACATTTTTATAGGATTACAACTATGGGGAAAAAGATTAAATATATTTTCATTTAATTAATAATGTTTTTATAATGAATGAAAGAGTCGTGCACTATTTTTTATTATTTTAAGGACTGAGTTTTGAGTTATAAAGTCAATACTTCATGATATTTTCCTAGAATTTTGTAAAAAATATAGTATATTTTTATGGAGAAGTCATATATATGGATATTGTGACATCAAGAAATGCAGTGGAGATATTGTTCTTGGTGTATTTTTTACCAATAGTAATAAGGAGTGAACTCGTTTAACATACATCATTATATAGAATTATCTATTAGATAAAGTTAATTTTTTCATGGATGGTACCTCCCATATGTGTGTTCACATTATGGTTCTACTGAATAGCCTTTATATTAGAGAACAAACTATCAAAAAATGGAAATATAACATAGATTAATGGTTAAACATATAATAATATAATGGTTTCTCATTATAATTTTTTATTCATTTCATTTTTTTTTTGTAAAAATATTTGGGGTCCAATAAAATTTTAATTGATCCTTACATGTGATAAGGATTGAATAAAAAAAATTAAAAACACATTTCACCAATGAATCACCCCACCCTCATAGTGTAGTTCATATTTAACAAAAAAATAGAAGGAATTATTATTATTATTATATATAAAAATAATGATACACTATGCTACATAAAATTATAAAAATGATATATTATTAACATTCAATAAAATGATAATTATTTCTAGTCCCTTTTCTTTGATCGGTGAAAAACAAATTCCCTCGCTATAATCCTTCTCATTAAATATTCACAATTTACTAGATAATGAATTCCTCAAGTGAAATGAAATTTTAATATCAATGCCTTTTAACTATTTTTGACAATCTACTTGAATTAAAATTATTATCCTTAAATCCATATCATCACATGAATAGTCTACAAGGTTCTTTAGTGAGAGTTAACGAGGCCTATTATCTTGATCCTTCATTCATGTGTATTTTTTGTTTGATGTATACGAGAATCCATGGGTGAGGTTGGGTTTTATTTTTGTTTATAATATTTCTTGATGTGGTTGGATATGGTGTTGTGTAAGACCTTCATTCAAGGTGTAGTTTTTGAGAAATTCATACCACATGGACATAGTCCATATGATTTGAAGGACTAGGTTGAAGAATTTGATGTTCCTATTTATTTTATAGTTGATATCATGTGGTTCCCAAGGTTCTGTTAAGAAAATAAATAGGTTATTATATTCTATATTCCTCAAAATAATTTGTTATAGAATGGTTGTTTAAAGCATCATGGAGCCCCCAAGGGATTAATTCTCATTCTCCCTTCACTCGAATGGGGTGATGTAGTATAAGTTTTTGGTTTCACTATTTTGTTACCCTATGATTATAGGCTAGTGGAGATATATTTTAGTGATTAGTCAATTTATTCCATAGGGATGGTATATTTCTTGACCCATCCACCGATGCCTGTTCAATGACTACCCCATGCCCGCCACCAATAGGCCAGGGGTTGGCGACTAACACCGAGTTGGCATATCACACAAATTGGAGGCATTTTACTATGTACAAGTACACACATACACCTCTCCAAGAAAAAGAGATGAACTAAAAACACCTATTAATCATGAATAAAAACACTAAAATACCCACACAATGTAATGGAAAAAACTGCAGTGTAAACGGTTCCATAATACAATCCCAGTAAAAGAATTTGTCTTCCAAGTAAATCCACATGTTACTGAAACACATATGTATAAATCCCTACCTGAAGGATAAGTATAGGAAAAACTATTTGAGTTCACTAAATCACACCACATCTGTTCAAAATCTCTCTACGCACCACCTATCCCTGATCCGCCACAGACTCCATAAAGGCATCCATTATCTGCATATGGAATAAACACGGGGGGAATATCCCGTGCAAGGGTGAGGGAAAAAATTACTCAGTAGGGACCCCAAAACCACAAGGTAACACCACTAAGAAACATAAAAAGTACACCAAAAATGAAAGGATTTATGTATATTCAATAATTATAGTTAACAAATATATAAGTCTAAATCACAAAAACAAGGATTAATAGTTGTAGTCCGTAGGTCCCTTAGTCTCTATGACAGTATAAGTTCTGGCGTTACACAAAGTGTCTATGCCAAATAAAGAGTTGACAAAACATAGAGCCTCAAGGGTGCACAATGCATCAATGGTTTATGGAGCATCGATGGTTCCCAGAGCGGTGATGATCCCGAGATGTCAATGGTGCATAGAGCATCGATGGAGCAGGGAGCATCAATGGTGGATGGAGCGTTGATGGCACATAGAGTGTAACTAGGTCATGCATCCCCCCATTACCATAGTCACAATGATTAAATAGTCATAACCAGTTAAAAGATTCTAATATTTATAGGCTTGTTATGGGATACCATGCTTTTCAAGACATTTATATATTTGTCAAATTCCATAAAAATCACATAGAGTATGTTAAACCGACGTTCTCATATGATGGTTCCTAGAAATGCAAATGACTCATCAAATATTCAAATAGTTGAATGATATAGAAAATTTAGTAAAAAGTGTCTAGTATGATCTAGTCTCACAATCCTGACACGACCCAAATTAGATCGGTCTGTCTATAACTAGCTCATCCTAGCGTCCATAGCCTGGCCCAATGTATGCGGGCCAGTGAGTGTGCACCTGATACAGATCACCATATCTACAGGTCCCTCCTCTCACATGGAATTGAGATGTATCCCTACTCTGACATGGGTTCTATATAGTTTGTCCATGCCGCCAACATGGTCTGGCTTTTTCCGCATCTGTTGTTTCCATCGGCTCAACCGCATTCCCCCACAGCACTCACAAACAACCTCCACCACTGGTTTAGTGATTCATTATTCCAATAAGATACAAATTTGAGAACCTAGAGTCATAGGCTTCAATTCCAAGGCCTTGATATTCATTACCATAACTATGGTTATCCCATCACATTTTGTGCTTCCTGTAATATTTTACCAATACCATATGGTTCTAATGGTGAAATATTCCAAAAATGTTATATAAGGATATCATAGAACACCCAAAGAATAGTCCATAGCCCTATTTGGGTTGGCCTTATCCCATTCATGTTATCATAATTCTGAAGAATCCTATAATAGAATAATCACCATGATATATTCCATTTAATCTGTCATAAATATCCCTATAATAAGAATGATCGAACAACATATAAACTAGTTTGTGAATTTATCTATGTTTTTCATTTTATTCTACGAAAGGGAAAGGAAATCATGAAGTGATCAACACTCTACCTTGTGGATTGTATAAGTTTTTATTGATGAACAAAGTTATTCATCAATATTGATCCTCAATCCTCCTGCATTCATTTTCGGGATAGAGATTTCATCTCTTCTACATAATAGAATTTTAGGGATATAGTGATAACACAGAATTCCTCTAATATGGATTGTTAAAATTGTGAATCTCTGATGTGTCAATATGTAACTTTAAATAAAATATTTTTATTATATTATTTAATGATTCATTCATTCGAAATATAATTTTCACCCTCGACCCACACTGGTCGAGGTTAGTCCCCTTCTATGATAATGTTGTTTTTCTTGGTGCAACGGTGCCCTCATATTTCTCTACAAGAAGTTGTTTAAAAGTTATTCTCATTTAAAGAAGAAATAACCCACACAATTTATTAAAAACAAAAAAAATTTCGATATATCATTCTCTTCACAATATGACTCATAATTTTATACTGTCTTAGTGCCTGTTCTTAATATTTTCCCAATAAATTTTTAAAAATTAAATTGAAGAAAATATGTCTCATTACATTCACCCAAACTTATGGATTTATGTCCTCAAAGTCCAAAAAATTGGCAATAGAAAACAGTTAGGTTACTGACCACGAATCTGACCCCACCACTCCCAAGTGCTCTCTGAATGATTCTTGTGATGCCATAAAATGTGCACTAGATGAATGAACCACCCTTGAAGGATCTTCTCTAGTCGACCCTCGATCTCCACTAAGTACTTTGGAAAAACCGTCCCATCATCAATGTATATCTTTCACCATTCAAGGATGTTCAATGGATCATGCATATACCTCCTCAACTCCAACATGTGGAATACATCATGCACTAAGTGAAACTATGGGGGAATAGCTCGACAGTATTCCACCTCTCTAACTATATTGAAAATCATAATAATACCTATGTACCTTGGAGATAACATGCTACCTCGACAATAGTTGTTGTTGTTGGAAATTTATGATATTGAATCTCTGTGAATATGTGAATCTATGATATCTTTTTTTAGACAAAATTAGTTGCAGTTAGGATTCATATGGGATGATACCTACAATTGTGTCAATAATTATGTATTTTCCCATTGTTTGATGTGTCATACTTTATTCTATATATTTTTTGAATTTAATACTCTCCACTACCCAATTTGGTTTATAAACCTATGCCCAAATATATTTGGTTCCATGTATTTTCTAAAATATCATTATCACATGTGGGAAAAATGTCTTACATTTTCCACTACCCCAATCTATAATCATATATAGAACAATGTGTAGGCTTGTCTAAGAAATAATTATTGATGGCTTATATAATGTTACTACATGATATGTGATGCATCACATTTTTACCTTGAATATGTGTGTGGGAAATAATTTCATATGGTTATGAAACATTTAATTTTTCTAGTTGTAGTGATTGTAGTTTCCCAACCTATACATTCATGTGATGGGATGCATTTACTAAAAATTTAATCTTTAATTGATTAATTGTTTTCAAACATCTACTGGTTTTTTTTGATGAGATGATTCATAGTTGGGATATTTTTTCCTGAGGTGTATAATGATGATATGAAATTTTTTTATATACATGAGTTGTAAAATGAATTATGGTAGGGGTTATATTGCTTGATGTATGAAATTAGAGTGTTTTAGTGACAAATAAGCATGGAATTAGATGTATGGAACATTTATTATCTAGACCCTTTTAATGTCAATTTTATTAATTAAATTTTATTTTTTTGTGATATTATTAGTGAATATGAGATATATATTTCTACATATTTAGGTCATTATTTTTTATATTTAGTTATTCATTGGAAAATAGTATTTGTATTATATATTTGTAAGAATGGTTTTCGGGAGGAAACTACTAAGAATGATAATATTATCACTCCACAATTATATAAATTATTTTTAATCTTCTTTGGAGAATATTGATGATTGGCCATGGAATTTATATCATAGATTAGTTGTTAAATATCTATTTAATTTTGAGGCCACTCCATTTTTTTCATGATTAATGTTTTCTATTTGGTTTAAATTACATTCATTAATTGGAAGGGTATTTTGTATATTTGATTATTTATATTGGTGGATTTTAACTTATTTATTTTATTTATATATTGATGGTAAAGCCTCCCATAGGAATGATTTCTATAACCTCAGTCATAGTGGTTGAATATAAGCCTAATAAGGTTGTATTAGGGTGTCTTTTCCTAATTTTTATCAAGTCTAAGAGTGGTATAATTAGAGGTGTATTCATAATAGAGTAGAATCATATTTGATAGTCACAAAATTATTTAGATTTAATTGTATATAAATAAATGATGGTATAGAAAAAAAATGAAAATAATTGGTTATTTTGGACCATTATATAGTTTGTAGAATTTAAAATACTATTAAGAATCATAAACATTCATTATATTGTTATTTGGTAATAGTATTTTAGATTAGTTTACTAAGGTTTATGATGACACGTGAATATGATTAAATGAATTCGACCAGTAGGATTATACCATACGAAGCCCATTTATTGGACCATCCGAGGGAGATAACATTACTAGAATTTTCTCATGACAATGATTAGGTAAGGATTCATTATCATAAGAAATATATAAATAGTATATGGAATAATTTAAAACTCATTAAGATTACATTCCAAAGCATGTACACTAAACCACCCTAAGAATGTATCATCATCACAGACCAAGCCCATAGGGAATTAATTTGTCTAATAATGCTTTCATTTTCCATATCCAAAAATATAAATTTAAATACATTCATTTTAAATGAAATAATGATTATATTTATACTTTTCATTATTATTTTATAAATTATTAAATAATTATTTTAGTAAAATTCAGATAATCATACAATGACAGACCAATTGTATATCTGGGATAAATAATATTTTAATGAATATACATTTTATGATGAAATCTGTAATTTTTTAAATAAAATTTATTTTAATAATTGATTATTATTAAATAATATTTATTTAATATAGATTTTAAACAAAAATTTCAGTGAAAAATTTAATTTTTGGGGGGTTATAAAAATAATATTTTAAAAAAATTATTAATATTCAATAAATGGTAATTTTGGATTTAAATTAATAAATTATCATATGTAGATAATTATTTTGATAAAGTATATATTAATTTCGTAAATAAATATTATTTAGAAAATCAATGTCAATAATTCTCCTATGTTGGTGTTTTTTATAATGTTTCGATACAGTCAAATTTTTCTTAAAAATTAATTATGGGTTGTAGTATCAAATAGTAAAATCTCTATTGTGAGGTAATGGAAACTATAAATTTTTAACATTAGAAAAATTGTATTTCATCTTTAAAATAATTTCTTATCAATTTTATTATATTATTTTTACAAATAATTAATGAATCCTCCATAATATATAGTATATGGTAATGTTTTAAAATCAACTCTTTATGAACTAGTTTCACTTACACATCACTAAGGGTATAATTTAGTTGAGTTCCAATATTAAATATTTAAATTAATGATTACCACTCTACATTGGATATAACAATTTCAAAAATTCATTGGAATGTTTTTTTAAATTTAGTGTTAGATTGAGTCAAAAACCATTGTTTGGAAATTAAAAAATAATTGTCCTATCTTTCTCCACAAATCCCTCACAACATCCCATTTCTAATTTCAAAAAACTAATGGGTCATTAAATCCATCCGAATGTTCCCCCAATAAATTATTAATCTGCAAAAAATCATTTATTAGAGGAATCACAAGGTAATGGATACAATACTTACCCTCCCTATTTTGGAATCTTTTTTATGCCATCCATTTTGATTCTAAAATATTAATGATGGGATATTTTTTATGGGAAACCCTAATATTATCCCTTTGAATCCCATAAAATGTGATACCAATTTTTCATCCATTCTCCTTTCACTCATTCACCTCATAAATAATCATTTATGTAAAAATATTATGTGGATCAAATTACCATGTGATTTTCAATGGAAATTATTTTTTAGTGATTATGATTCCCTGTTTATTCACATGGGTTTTAATATAGTAGTTTATCTCCTTCATTGATTTGGGATTTATATATATATATCAGAAATCCTTAATATTTAATTTAAAATTGATTAAATAGATAATTATGTTTTATTATCTATGTCGAATACCTATGAATGTGTATGATAGAAAAGTAATTTGTGAGCCATGAATTATAAGACCGTAAAATACATTGTGTAATTATTTTATTTCATGAGAATCTATATATGTTGTATGGGATTTTGTTATAAGAACAATATTCTATGATTTATTTTTAGTTAACTATGATATATTTTTACGATGTCATGTTTTATGTCATAATTAATTCATTTGTTACCTTTATTTTATCATATTATATCATTCCTCATTGCTCCAAATTATTATTACCAACCATGATCAGTTACCATGATAATCCATTTGACTCACATATATTATTATACATTAATCTCTATTTTGTTTATTCCCATACATGGCCTTATAACTCACCCCTTTCTTTTATATGTCCTAAGGTTATCCCATGTAGTTTTACATAAAACAAGGAATATAAATGCATTCTTTGGAGTTTTTAAATAATTATGTTATACCCACATCTCATGTTAATAATCTGTATACATGATTTTTCAAAATCACTAGACCTATCGATTTTATCTTTTCATGTTATGTGCATATTTATATAATAATTCTTGAATTATATTGTATTAAATTTTGGGTTGTCTTAGTCGGTGTCATAATAATATCTTATTTTTTATGGAGTTATGATTGGAAAACTATTCTAACATACTTCACAACAAGACTGAACCAAGGGAGACATGCCTAATTTTTCTAAGGAATTGAGTAAGTAGTTTCAATGAAAATACATCCATATCCAAAATGTAGAAGTAGATGTGGGTCTCAAAAAGATTTATTTTGGGGTAACAACCAAAAACGGACACATTGAGGTGAAAATGATTTTATCTAAGTATTTGACAATGGGACTCCCCAAACCCCTTGTTTTACACTTACAAGAGATTTTCATTGGTAAATTCACATGGAATTTGTGAACCTTTATGAAGGAAAAAATTTTGAATTATATTTTAATTAATAAGTAAACAATATATAACATAGATTGAAACATAGAAAATAATGTATTAATTAATATATATATATTTTGAGTTATCACTTAAATGTTAATATTTTATATTTTATATGTCAAATAGTTTGAAATTTCTCATCCCTATGACAATTTTAAATGTTGTAAATGATTTGAAAGAAATTGAAATTATCAAGGGATGCATTTTCCATATTAAATAACATTAAATATCTTATGGGATAAAGGTTATGTGCATTATTTCAGACAACACATGATTCACTGAAATACACAAACATTTCCAATGAAAATGGAAGTAGAGATATCTGTGAAAACTGATAATATGGAAATTATTTCGAACCATGTATATAATTATATCCCATTAAAAATATTATTGATGAATATTCATGATAAAATATACAACTCTATGTAATATAATTTATCTTTTTTATTGGAATGTAATGGATATCCTTGAATAGTACTTTTTCATGAGATGAAAATCCCCCTCCATTTAAAAAATTTCCTTCTAATTACATACACGTAAAAGAAATGGGTTGAATCTTACTTGGTGCCATCATCGTAAGCATCTGAATTATTTAATTTTTAGTATATTTCTCTAGGATTAATGAATGAGAATAAAGAAAAGATCATCCATGATGAAATTCACATTAAAAAGAAATTTTATAATCTGTTCCGAGAATAATTTTAAATCACCCTCCATGATTAGAGGATGGATCATAGTCAATATTATACCCAAATATCAAAAAATATCCAACACTCTAGATAGAATATTCATTTTTAAATTTCATTAGATGAAGAACCAACTATACTAAATTTTATATAATGGGTTTATATACACATGTTTTTCACTATGGGGTGAACTATTCTAAATTATTATAATGATAGAATGATTAATGCACCTCTTCATTGATTATCATGAAATAAACAAGATATATATATAGAAAAAGTAAACTCTATCCCAGATGCATGATTTATTCAATCAGTTATGTTATGGATAGTACTTTTCTAAGACGGATCTCCAGTTGGGATATTAACAATTAATACTAATGATGAAAGATATCAATAATTTAATTTTCATACATTGTACAAAAACCAAGAGTTCATAGTGATTCCATTTGCGATCACAAATGATCCCTAAATATTTATGGAATAATTTATTGAGTATTTTCATATTACTGACAAATTATTTTGGTAGTATTTATAAATTATATTCATGTCAGCTCTAATGGAAAAGAGGAAAACGAGGATAATTTATATTCTTTATTGATGACCTTGTTGAAAGAAATGTTATATGGAATATTTTTTAAATATGAAAAATTTTGGGAGAAATTAACATTCATTTTTCATGTTATCACTTATAGAATTATTTATATGGATAATTCAAAAATATATGTAATTTAAGGATCTAATATATATATAATTCTGATAAAAATACAATCATTCCATTGAATAGATAGTTAATTGCATCAATTATATAGAAATATAAAATGATTTTCAATAAAAATATCAAATCATACTCAAAAGGGAGTCAATATCTAATGGAATGACGAATGTGATTATATATTTTTAGAGCTTATGAATATTATAATCACAACACATGGGAGAATATTACCTTTAGTGGGGATTGATTTTTTATAAAATTTGATTTGTATACGTATGGGTCCAGTTGTGTACTCATGTAACAAAACAATGTCATATCAGATACCTCCTAACAATTTATGATAGATGAGTGTAACTACCCAAATCCTGATTCAAAATTACCATTTGTGATTTTTTCAATGATAATTTGGTGACAATATCTATAAGGTTCATGTTTTTTTATATATTCTGGTCATAGAAGCTTCATGTATATATTTAGACAAAAGGGTATTAATATGTCACAACAAAGAAGGTTAAGCAGAAGAAGGGTTATGAATTTTCAATCGATTATCATCGTACGATCAAAAAAATATGGTAGATTTTTTGATTAGATGGGTACTGTGACCCTATCATTTATTAGAATTTAATGTGATACATTCTTTATTAACATGCATTACGGGGATATATGTATTAAAAAAGGACATTAATCCTAATTTTTTTATAAATATTCTACCACATATTTTTGGAAGGATCAACAATTCCCAAATATAATTGATTTTATATATATTATGGTAGTCAATATTCAAGAATTAAATATTATTGATAATGTATTATGAATGTTCATATCTTAGATTTGTGTCCCATTAAAACAAGAAATGATGATTAAAATTATATATGATTTTCATAAGCCATCCATATATATTCATTCAAGAAGAACTAATATGTATTGATATTTCATGAAACACATGTAGTGGGAAAACATGTAGATGTGGGCAGTAGCATTTGTACCTCAGTTGTTTGTATGATAAAAATATCATGTCAGAATAAAAAATTTATATATTTATGATGAATCTATTTAACATAACATAATGGGAATGGGAAAACATAATCATGTATTTATTCATTGTAAACCCTAGGAAACCAAAATGCAATAACACCATATGGGTTTAAGTCAATCACATTACAATGTCTTCACATTTAATTACTATAAAGGGAGATTAATTTATTGACTAACTAAATTTGATATACGTAAGAGATTTTGGAAGACTATATGGATTTCATCCCCATATTGTTTCTTATCATGATCCAATGTGTACATATAATTTTCGAGAATCCATTAAAAACAATAAGATGTGTAATAGAGCATTATAAATTCAAGTCTTCCTCAGATGAATGATTAGCTTGAATGGAAAACTAAAAATCTAGAGTATATTCTGAGATCAATATCAATGTCTTTAAAATGATGTTGGGACAATCAATTTTACCAATCAGAGTCCTAAAATAAAAATAATTTCCCATATAGTATTAATATGGAACCTTATAAGGCATAGTAAGGGAAGATGTGTTTTACAATAACATGTTCGGATGAAGTTAGATAAAGTAATCTAATCATACCTAATAATATCAATGAAATGATAGAGTAGATTAAAACCATTCAATATCAGAATTTATTTCAAATAAAGTGAAAAAAAATATATGTACTCAATTGTTGATAAAACCTTTAGTTTGAGGTTATAGATAGTGTTATCCTTTATATTTTACTATGGAAAAAACTCATTAGGATTCGGAATAAGGGAAATCATATTCTAAGATTCATCAGAGACAATGATACCTCATATCACATTGGAGTGGTGTCTTATAGACTATCATCCCCACCAAACCTATATCATTACCCTGATTTGTTCAATGTACCCCTATTGTTGAAGATAATTTAATACCCCTCAAATTTATTGACTTTAGAGGTGGAAACATTTTAGAATTATATTTCAGAATTGGAGAAGTCAATGACGATCTTAGATCACATATTCAATGATCTACAAAACAAGACAACTCACCTTGCAAATTTATTTATGTGGAACCACATATTTGAGGAAGTGAAATTTGAACTAGAATCCATTATGGAACTGAAGTACCCTCATTTTATTTAGTGTATGAATGAAATTACAATTCTAAAATTTATAAAGGAGGAATAATGTAACAACCTAAACATTTAATAATGATATTATTTTAGCTAAATGATAAAATTAATTTTTAATAAATCATTTTATATAAAAAAACTACAATGGTCAGTGTATACCTTTATATAGTATATAAATTTAATATAATATTACTTATAATGATCGTTAAAAAAATATATATATAGATCCTCACGATGCCTTGAAATCAATATTTTTTAATTAATTTAATCTATTTCAAAATTTTCAATTCAATAAAATAGTAATATATTTAATTTTATATGAAATAAGTATTATATTTTTTTTGTTTAAAAGAACTCATATTTAATCATAAACTACACACAACACATAGATTAGCTATTGGTACATGCAACATTATGATTGTCTTGTGTTACACACAATGTTGATTTCAATCGATAGCCTGCATTAGACCCAAGACCTAGTATTACTAAACTAAAAAATAAACTAAATATTTTTGTTAAAATATTATTATATTTGTCACATATACATTATTATGGTATTTAAGAAAAAAATAATATTTAAATATGGGAATATAATTAACACTTTTCTATAGAAAAAAAATTAATATCAGTTTTAAAATAATGAATTTCATTTTTGAAGAAAATTTATTTTCTGTATTAATACATTACATTATCACATTAAAATAATGAATACTCCATTGAATAATTTTTTTAATATATTATATATTCAATAAAATATTTCTATACTCATCTAATAGATTTTATAGGTATGTGTTAATAATAAATCCAATTTTACGAATACAAGTACATATTTCATTCAAATTTCATTTTACAAAGTTTTAACAAAGAACCCATTTTAGATAAAATTTTTGAAATTATTATAAATTTAATCTAACAAAAAACATCATTTTTGAATTTTTAATATCAAAATTTACTTTGGGTGAATTTTGGTTATTTTTTTGAGAGGTTTCAATTTGAATGAATAAAAAATATTAATGAATTTTAATTCAAAACATCTATTTTAACCAAATTAATTTATAATGTTAAATTTAATTTATTGTTATTATTAATTTTTAGATATTAAAAATAAAAAAATAATCAAATTTATATTATTGTAATTAATTTCTCATATAAATTATATATAAAATGTAAAAATCACTTTAACCGGTTTTTTTTTTATAAACACCCATTTTCATTCCATGTGCAGGATTAAATTTAAATTAATTTATTCCACATATGTGATAGGAATTTTGAAAAAATTTACTCCATAATTCAAATTAGAATAATTTATAATATATAATGATTTCATGTAATTTTTTTACCAAAAGATTAGTGAATGTAATTAAATTAATTACAACGATTAAGGTAAAATTATGATTAACAAAGGTCTATACCATAAACATAAAGTCGAAAATGAACTAGAACCTAATTAATATGATACTATTATGGACAAATTTATACCATATCCTCTATTTAATAGAACTATATAAACTATTCTATCCACATGAAATTCAACAAATGTGGTTGGGATTCCTTTTTTAAAAAATTACTAGAATGTCACTACTCCTCTATAAAAAGGCATTCACATGTCCCATACATTCACACATATAAAGATTTTTTTCTCAAACAAAATATTAAAAAATAAGATCATAAAATCCCTTTATTCATCCTAGAAGCTTCCTGTTGTGTAGAAATACATCTATTGAAAACCAATGATGCAAACCTATTGGAGTTACCTAAAGATGATGTAATATTATTCCTTAATACAAATTGTTTTATTTTATTTATATACTCTCTAAAATAATATTATACATGATTATATAATAACCTAGGTATCCAAGATATTCTTATATGTTAATATTTTAGGTTATACCTCGAAACTTAATGACACATACATCTAATTTATTAAGAACATACCATTCTACTGTAGGATAAACTACTGCCTCATGAAAAGGTGTTGTTCGTTTTTTTTCATTACCACCTCTCATGGTTTGAAATTATAAATGAAATAATGTTTTTATGGTATATATGTTATTTATGATTTATTTATTATTCAAGATATTTTATATAAAAAATTCTTTTTTTATTTTCATTTTCATTAAATACGATAACTTCCTTTGAGGAGATAAGGACTACTGCCTCCTCAAAGTGATGAGATTCATTTTTACATTATATGGAATGTGTTAATAATTATATTAGTAAATTTATATGATATACATGACATTATAATTATACTATAATTATATTATATATTTATATATTTATATATTTTATTTACTTTCTTTAATTCAATATTACTGTAAAATAGAAATTACTTTCATGCGTGCATAAGACATACTAACCACATGAATGATGTATTTGGATTAATATTTATATCTGTTATAGATTAAAATAAATATTTATATAATAAATATATATTATATTTATATAAATTATTATATTCAATTTATCCAGATATTACTATGAGGACAAAAAATTTGGCAAATCAAAACATAAGACGAAAAGAAAGCGATTATTACCTGAAACAAAACATTAACATTGATTTTCTAATAATAAATTAATATATAGTCATAGTAAAATATTATATGATTTTATATATATGTATATGGTTATTTTTAAGAAGTTTAATTAACTTATATTAATTATCTGTTAGTTTTTAATGAGTACAAAGAGACTCAAAACAGAAGGTAATTTTTTTCTCGTCTCACTTTAATTTTCAGAGAGACATAATCCATATTCACCGCCTATTTCTTATATGTACTATGATTACTACACATGGATGTATTCTATAATTTTTATATATAATTTTATGGGTTTTTTATGTCCTTTTATGATCATTCTTTCATGGGTTTATGTTTCACAAGGTATCATATCAATAAAGTAATATTGTCTCAATTTTTCTACATTGAGATACAAGCCATGTAAGGCACATATATTTTACAATGTGGTGTATATAATCTTATTTGACATGTTATATCATTAATATACTTTTTTATTTATATATTATGATTAATTTAATGTTATTATAATGTATATTTTGAGTCAATGTTACCAAATTGGTAATAGTTTATTTCAATAATCTCATTATTTTTTCATGATTTTTTACAATTAAGAATCTATTGATTAAGTATCATGATAAATATATCGAGAAAACTCGTTAATTTCCTTCTCCTATAGTTATTAGCGATATATTAATTTATTGGGTAAATTTTTACAATCTTTGGTACATAATATATTTAACAAAGTGTTTTTAATAAAATATGACATTGTCTATCTCTTATGTCCAAAAGTGGATTTATTCACAAAACCATGTTTTCAAAAAAATTACAATGATGTATAAGAAATATTTTTAACCATTTATTGAATTCTTAAGATTTTAACAGAAATGCACTTTTCATTTTCTAGTCATGTTACTTTTGTTAGTTTTTATGGTACAAATTTAATGTTTGGCATGTATGAACTTACACATTATAATAATAGTCATTTCTTTAAATATTCCTTTGTATATTTAAAAGTTTATTTATAGAGAAGATGTGTTCCAAATATTATGAAATTTTTTATATTTTAATGTGTTTTTCAATGAAATGTTTTTAAAAATGGTTTTATGTTTTTTTAAAATAAATGACTTCCCAATATTCACATATATGTTTTTGAAAGGTTAATTCAAGGAAATTGATTTATATTATTTGGAGAAATCATTATACGTTTCAAAAAAATTGAAATTATTTTTTGAAAATGACTTCATTCAATAATTTTAAGTTTTTTAATTAGTATTAACGAAAATTGTTTTCAAAATGCTATCATACATCTTTTTTATGTTTTCAAGTGAAATAGTTTACACAATCTGTTCAAGATTTTTTTAGGTCTTTTTCGGGAAATGGATTAAAAAATGTGTTCAAGATTATATTATAATATTTGAAATATATTTTAAATGAAAAAGGAATCTTAAATTGTTTCTTTAATTTATTTATTTTTAATATAGGAAAAATATTTACTTAATGAAACTTTTTCAATTACTTTTTATCCTACTACATATATATTTTCAAAGTGTTTATTATATATTAGTTTTTTGAATATGTTCTATGATTTAATATGTTATCGTTAATGATCCTTATACATATAAAACATAATCCACTAATAAATTATAATATTTTTTAGGGACATGATCCTAAAATAACTTTCACATTCATTCTTGAATTATTTATGTTTTGATGGCATGATTTTTAGGAAACATGTTAATTTTCCTCGTGTTATATTAATTTAGAACATGTTTCTTTTGACGGGACATTCATTAATAATGTGATTGGGTAACCTATATATTTTCTATTTGGTATGAATTTACCAAATGTTATTGATTCCCATTTCATTCCAGGGGTTGTTATATTATGATTATAAAACACATATCTTTTCATTGGTCATGATATGGTGAATATTTTTTATCGTGTGGAACTTGAATGTATTATTTAATTATGTGATCGGTGGGAACTATATATACATCTAAAATATTGGGTAAAAATAAATTCTTAATGAGTTCAAATGGCACATAATATGTACTCCCATTCATGAAACAAGAGGGAAACCTTTTCCTAAAACAAGAGGGTAAGTATTAGGGAATCTGAACCACAATGAATGAGGGTACAAAGGAGGGCATCACAAGAAGAAAAAAAAAAGATGATAAATGGGAGGACATCACATGCCCGAAAATATAGGGTACATGGGAAGGAAACCTAAGACCAAAGTAGTTATATGGGATATTATCCCAAAAATAACATGTTATAAAGGTCCTGGTATGAAACATTTAGATATGATTTTATATGCTTACGTGTGTAGCTCAAATTCCATGCCTTATTCATATGTTAAAAAGTGATCTCTTATGCTCACGATTCTATTTTGATTCATGCCTTATGAAAATCCAATATTTATGAAATTAATTATTTTTATGATCACTGATATGCATGGTATTGTCTTTAATGTTACAATAAAAATCTCATACCATTATGTTCATGTTTATCTCCCTTTTTCACCCTTATTAAGCATCTTTGTTCACAAATTTCGTATCATTCCAATACCGAATGCATGAAGAAATGTTCATAATTAAGATAAATAATGTCTAATATCATCAAGGAAGTGATGAAGATATTTCACCAAATTAGAAGAAATTGTTCCATATTCTCAATGTCACTAAATTATTATGGTTTTGGGGCACATATTTTGAAAATGTTCTAAATATAAAACTAAAATGATTTAATATCAATGTATGATAGGCCTGGGTAACTGTAGTAGGTATCAAAATAATGTTTTAGTAAAAAATTGGAATCTTGTATGAGAAAACATTAGTGATACCTGTAGGGATATTTCGAAGTATATCTCTTGGGGTGTCTCTAAGGATAAGTCTATATATGAGTTAATGTCTAGGAAAATGCATTGTAATTTTGTTAAAGGATAGAGTGAGTTCATTCCTTGTGATACATCCATATCTAGATACCACTAGTGAATATGGATATAGAACAATTTTAACTAGCTGTAACAACCATAAAATGAACCATATTGTTCTAGATTTGATCAAGAACTCATGAATTACAATTGGCATTATTGTACACCATGTTAGATACTCATGTGAGATATTAATTGGAAAATAAAGATATCTTTTCTGTTTATCTTGAAGGATTTAAATAGAATATTATATTGAATAACCTTGTATAACCTTATGGTTCCATATATTAAAGTAGTATGTGTCATTATTTATATATTCTATATGTAATTTAATAGGATTATTTGGATTTCTGATATGATAAGTGATTCTCATGCTATACTTTAGGGTTTTAGTCGATAGAGGGAACTATAAAAATGTGGGTACACATTTAATGATTAAGATTTGGAATGTATGGGTATGATGAAAATCAATTTCTTAAATGGAAATATCATGAATAGAACCAAGAAGGTCCCTGAGTATTGGTTATAGATCGGAATATAATGTGACTACAAATAACATGTAAAAGTTTTTTAATTTTCTTACATTATTATTAATATTAAATTTTGGATGCTTGATTTGATTGAATTTGTGGACCTTTTTGAAAAACAATTATTTTTTCATATTTTAGTAAAGTGGTATTAGGGATAAGATGATTACTCCAAAGTAACATTTTAAGAATAAAGTTGGTTAGTAAAATTGTGTATATATGGGAATTTAATAATTATTCTCTATGAATCATGAATTATAGGTTTTCCCATAAGTATTTTTAAAAAAATATTGAATTGAAATATTATACCATAAAAACTATTTAATGGACTATTAATATTTTGATTTAGGTATGATAACATTAAATGTGTCCCTGATGTTGAGAATATTTAGTTTAATTTGGATAAATAGATGATTGATATGGATAAATTAAATTGGATAGTATTGATTACCAAAAAACTAATTATTTATTTTTTAATAAATTTTCATTGTAATCAGGTGTTAACATAAAAACCTCACGGATTTATGGAATATATATTAATCATTGTAATAATGAATCATTCATGTTCTACAAAAGTATTTTTATTATAATTCAGGTTATTATCATGTTTTAATAGAATATATAATTTGGGTATTAACAAGTTTCGAATGTGATAGCGAAGAGATACAATGTGATATATTAGCTGTTAATTTTTTGATGATTTCATGATATTCATTAAAATGTTTTATATTTTCATATTCTATAAGGATTATAAGGATATACATTTATGGAATGGTTTATTTTAAACATTATATGTTTTTTTAGAGATTGATGAATTATATCCACATATTTGGATTCATTCTTTTTGTTTTATTTTTCAATAACCTTTTCTATTTGATAGTTCTAATGGACTATCATTCTATTAATGAATATCATGATATTATAAATATTCAAGAATGAGATATTCACCTTCATTTATTATGATAAGACATGAAGTGGAAACTGATAATGGAAGAATAATAGTCGAGGTTCTCCAAGAATCATGAATATATATATCATCAAGAAAATTATTCAACATTATAATAATAATCTATAAATTGAATTGATCACTAATAACATAATTTTTGTTGAACTGATTGCCTTTTAAATCATCACATATTTATTTATTTGATGAAATGAACATTCAATTCACCATTCACTTATTTTTCATTGATGATCATGATCACTCCCAATTAATATTTACACTATTCCACAAAGCCCAAATATTAACATTCCACCCAAGTTCTCTTATGTGGAAAGATTGTTATTTGTTACTCTAGGTAGCCATTCTGTAAGAAAATTTTCTTTTAAATGGATATTATAGTATTTATTTTTATGATGTTAGATTATTTGAAACTAAAATTATATTATTAATCCATTAATAACACATATTAATCTTTATTGATAAACTAATTTTAATAGGGGAATAATGTAACACCCTAATATTTTGGGAGATATATTTTTTCGAATTAACATCTTCTCTTTAAAAAATTTCCTTTTACAAAACTATATATATATATTGTGTAATATTATAGAACTATGTTTGTATTATGATTCATAAAAAACTATATTAATTTTTCACTGCACAGAACACATATATATGGTTGTGGTACAGGTTACACAATGTTTTTCTTCTATTAGATGCAATTATGATTGACATTCATTCCATGCGTTACACATAAGTCCTAGTTTCAACAAACTACAATATACTATTAGTATTATTGTTAAAATATTATTTTATTTTTATCATAGTAATTATAATGGATGTTATGAATAAAATATGATTTAAACATGTGAATAATGTGTACACATTTATCTATAAAATATAGTTTGAACAATTTTAAAAAAATGAAATTCATTATGTGCGACAATAACTATTCTATGTACAAAAACTATTTTATCCCAATAAATTAAACAATTTATTATTTATGAATGTTTTTAATATATAATATATTCAATAAATAGTTTTTCACTTATCAAATAAATTTGATAAGTATTAGAGAAGAATATATCCTATTTTATGAATAAAAAGATATATTTTGGAAAAAAGAAATTTTACCACCTCTTAACGAATATACCATTTTAAATATGATTTTTATAATTTTAATAATTTTTATTTTAAAATATAAAATTCTTTTTTTTTAATAATATCAATATTTATTTATGGTGATGTTTTCATACTTTTCTAGGGAGATTCATTTTTCATAAATAGTGATGAATACATAATTTTAAATGAAAATGATATTAAAAAAAATATTTATGATGTTGATTTATATTTAAGATTTGTTTTATTTATTATTTATATCAATAAAAATATTTAATACTTTTTTTTCATTTTATTAAATTTGACCTTGTAATTTGAAACAATATATTAGAAAAAGTTTGACCATTTTTAATTTAAAAAAATGCATTGTACTCCCCGGGGATAGATTTGATTTTAATTAATTTATGCCAATTTTGTGACTGAAATCTAGAACAATGGATTCCATATTAGTATTTATAAAAATTTATAACTTATAGTTAAGAATACATATTTTTCAAAAAAAAATATTAGAAATAGTCATTAAAATTAATTATAATGATTAAGGTAAAATTTAACTTAATAAAGGGCCAAACCATAAAATTAATGGCCGAATTTTCCTAAAAATTGTACAAAATCCATTGGACCACCATATTTCAATCCAATACTACCATCTACTGAATTTGAACCATTATTGGAGCTACATTAAAAGATAAAAATGTGGGTTGAATTCCATTTTCAAAAATTTACAATAATGTCGCTCCTCCTCCATGATAAAAAGACACTCACCCCTTACACATATTAATATATATGATGCACTATTTTTTGAACAAAATATTCTCATATAATATCAAAACATCCTGTCTTAATCATATAGGCCACCCATTGGGTATAAATCCACCCAATGAAGGGCTTAGTTTCAAACCAAGAGGAGTTACCCAAAGAATATGTAACATCCTTCCTCAAGCTCAACTGTATTATATTTATTCTCTACCCCCATAAAAATTATTATTAGATGATTATATAAAAATTATAGTATAAATAATATTATAATGTTTTATAATTCAATATTTTATACCAACACTTACACACACATTCATCTAATGGGTATTGAAAATACCATTCTTGTTTAAAGCGAACTACCGCCTTAGGAAATGAGTTCGTTTTTTTTTCTTATACAACATATCATGGGTAAGAATTATGATAGAAACTCTTTTTCATCAGATATATATATAATTTATGTTTTATTTATTATTATTTAACTATTATATAATATATTATTCCATTCTTCCCATTTTTTTAAACATGATAACTTCATTTTTCAATGTGTGGAATATCGACTCCTCAAAGTGATGTGATTCGTTCCGACATTACATTGAATACTTTTTAGAATGCTTTTAGTAATTTTATGTTGTATATATGACATAATAATTCAACTATAATTTCTTATAAATATATATACATATATTTAATTTACTTTATATCTTCTAATACTATAGTAAAATGGAAACAATATTCATGCGTACGTATGACCTACCATCATTACTAATAGTTTATTCCATTTAAAATTTTAATATTTTATAGATTTAAATAAATATATATATTCTCGATATATATCATATTAATATAGTTTTTCATATTATATATATCATGATATAACTATTATTACCAAATATATAACAAATCAAAACACAAGACAAAGACAAATATATTATCACACAAAACACAACATGTACATTGATTTGTTAATAAATAGTTAATATAAAACCTTAATAAAATTATATTTAATATTAGATATAATAATATGGGTTTTTTGTTGAATTATAATAAACATATATTTATTATTTAGTTTTTTTGAATGTGTACGTAGAACGTAAAGACATAAAGAAAAGTTGTTCTCATAAAACATTTATTTTTTGTGAGACACAAGCCATGTTCAACACAATTTTTATAAGGTGTGTGTTTACTTCCCATGTATGAATTATGTTATTCTTGTTTAGAAAATTATTATTATTTACACATCTTTTTTATTATTATTTTCATGGAGGGTATGTTTCAAAAGTTAACATATCATTAATGTAACTTTTTCTCAATTTTCCTTCATTGATATACATACCATGTTATGCACCTATATTTTTATGTGGGATATAAATACATCACATTGACATGTTTTATCATTGATCTAATTATTTAATGATAAACTAAGATTTATGTAATTTTATTATCTCATTTATAATATGATTCAATGTTACTAGAGTGATTGTAGTTTATTTCTATAACCACTTCATTATTGAGGATTGTTCACTATTATGCTTCCACTAATGAAATATTATGATACATCCCCAAATGTCTCTTATGAATTTTATTAACCTATGGTTATTAGTGACATATTCTAATTGGTACTTAATCTCATGACCCCCTCCCTCCAAAGATACCTCTCTTTGGATGTCAAGTGAAAAAAAGGAGATAATGTCCCTCGACTCCAACCTATAGTAGGCCCATGGGTGGCCACTAGAACTAAGGGTACAAGGATCTCACAATATCGGTTGAAACACCCTTTATAAGACAAAAAAATTTAATAACATAATCCACCGCAAAACAACTCCAAATATTATATATCAAATAACTCCAAAATCATCCCACATTTATGTTTAAAATATAACAAATAGTAATAAAAAGTATTCAGTGTAAATACACAGAAGTGATGATATGATGTGGCACAACAACTGTACCAATGTACGAGATATTAATGCATGGAAAAGTCCCCAAGGTCCTCCTAGAAACTGAAAGGAGTTTTAAAACATCGTGTTAGCGTAAAAGTATACTCATTATGAAAACCAATGTATCTCTTATACATGTGGAAGAAGAATACTTATGATCCCAAGAAAAAATAGAAGAATAAACCACACATAACATGGTATTCTAGACACCCCCACCTCACAAAGGCACACTCACCAAGTAACACAATTAATGAAAAGTAATATAGTAATCATATCTGTAATAGGGCACCCCACACCACTTTTCAAATGATTAGATAATCTCACACCCTAATAGAAACATCATAGTGCTCCCACCTCTTCTGAATTAACCATGTCACAACACGATCATACACAGATGGGCCTCACAACCACATATCACCCGCAGACACATGAGAAACACACCACATCAAATCCCTCCCACACACGCATAATCCTTATAAATACATCTTTCTCACAGATACTTGGTCCACATAAAACATCACATACCATCCTATCCTGAAGTCACCTAGTATAGACAGCACATCTAATCCTGAAGACAACGAAGAAAAAAAAATCTCACCTATACACACCACAGTATGTCCGGAGAATCTTGGGATATTCCCACCTAGAAGAGTGAGTAGGGAAGTGTGGGTGTCCATCTATCCCTCCTCCCACCATGATACATTGGAATGACATCCTCGCCTGTGACAATAGGGGTGTTTAACATGTAGTGCTAATATAGGGTGGGGTACATACCAAAATCACAATGGAAATACATATATATACATGTAATACCAACACTGAAGCCCAACTTATGGTTTTTCAAACCATAACCAAAAAATTATACCACCTCGGCTGCTACCTGTAAATTCCCACCCACACAATTAGTCAAAACTCAAAACATACACCTAGCCAATTCATTAAACCAATTATCTTTCATTGTTAATAATTAAATTATTCATTCCATCCCTATTTTGGGATCTACCAAGAATAACTAGAAATAAGAAACATAGGAATGAAATAAACACTACCAAAGTCATTTAAAAATTAGAAGATCCTACTAGTTTTAAACACATTATATTTCCAATCTATTTTACAAACAATCACTCTATTACATAACGATCACCAGACATAGGGTGAATCGTTGTTCATGATACACATGGAGAAACTCTGGGTTCATTACCCATAAAAACCACCGCCATCATAATTATTCAATGTCATTTCACTAAATCCATCATCCCAACCACTAAAATCCATGAACTCACTACTAAACAAACAAAAACTAACCCCTGACACACTTGTAAGTCTTTATTCAAAACTACACCAAACCCATCACATCCAGTAACAGAAACATAACATAACACGATGGAAGCCCTGATACACAACACTAAACATTCATTAAACTATCAAATAAAATCTCAATATAATATTCCATTAAACTACCCGTGTTACACCACATATAGCGGGACCCTCAACATTAGCACCAAAAACCATACTAGGTAAAATATACAGATTTATCAATGCTCCGGTTATTTAATTCCACTTTTAAATTCAGTCCTAATCACATAAAATGTTTGATTAGATGGAATTAATTTATTTAAATTAATATATATATATATAGTAAATCAATTTCGCATATATAAATTTTTTTACAGAATACCAAAAATAGGTATTCACAATCCATTCTAGGTGAACAACCAAATACAAACAATGACTATGATTTTTAGTAGGTATATATCCCATAAAATTCACAATATCAATCAAAATATTAGTAAAAAATATAATAATCATCACATTCCTTATCCCCTATTATTTGTTTGAAATAGAATCGATTGTATTTATTGAATTTCAATTAAAATTTATTAACCACGTTACATTCATACACCAAAAATGTATGATACATAAAATAAATATACAAATAGATGCCTTCCTAGAAGAACAGATGATTTGTAATTTCTTATTGAACCAAAGAAGGGGGTGCACGTGTAGTAGGATGAACCCTCCAAGGAAACACGGTCTACAACCATAAGAAAAAATTCATGAATAATCACCGAATAATGTTTCATAGTTCCTTGTTATATATATAATGTGAATATTACTTGGAATAAATGATCTAGTATTTAGAAAGGACATATCCTACATCAATGGAATAAATGGTTTTAATGTCCATTAATGGATGGTCACAATCAAAACCATGTGTTTTGACTATTTAAAAACTTCTTGAGATTTATGAATTTAAATATGTATTTTATATCCATTGAAACAGAATAAAAACATAATAATTTTCTTAAAATATTTTTACGTAAAATAAAATGTTTAAGGTGGGAATTTGGAAAAACAAGGAAAAATTGAAATTTAAAAAACTATTGGAATTGAATCACAATTTGATGACCTAACATTAGAAGAATCACTTTTAGGTGATCTAACATTAGATGACTCTCTATTGGATGAAACATCATTTGATGAATCACTGTTTGATGGGTCACCATTTTGAGTCACCACTGGATGAGTCACCATCATGAGTTAGCATTGCAAGACACCGTTGGAAGATTTGGCATCGCTAGCCATCACTGGTTGAGTCACAATCATGAGTCACCATTGTGAGTTATTATTGGTCAAGTCACCATCATGAGTCACTTTTAGTAACCTACAATCAGTGAGTCACCATTCTAATCTACCAGCGGATGAATCTCCATTGGGAGTCACCGTTGTGACTTCCTATCACAACCAACTAACTCCACCTACTAGTGTGAGTCAGCATTGGGACACAGTATTCATACCCACCATTATACGAGCTACCATTGGAAAAAATGTATTTCCGACAAAATCTTTATATGAGTTACCATTGTCTAACATAATACCTTAAACACCAGATATTGAGATTGTAATGAATCAAGGAGGTCTGGGACATTACATCAAATACCTCTCAAACTATTATCATCCTCAAGAATCAAAAACCAGTCCATAAGGAGGTGTCCAAACAACCACCCCGTGAGATACATCTAATGAATCTCACCACACATGACACCCTTCCATTGAAAAATCACATCAATGTTCATTGATTACCACACTGTGTTGATCTAAATCTAGACTGGAAATCCACGTCATCCAAGAACACCTCAAAGACATATCCTAACCCAACTGACCACAAGACACCCCATATATTAACAACAACCAAAATTTTTGAACACACTAATCCGGGAATTCTAATCTCCATGTCAAGATATTATCATTGCTCGGTGGAACTAATCCACCTACATGGGTATAATCACATTACAATTAATGTGTTTCTATTATGAATTAGGTTCTACCCTGATCATGTGTCAGGACATTATCACACATCGTGGAATAAGGAAAAAACTCATCTCATAACAAACAATGTTCAATCATTACATCACAAGGAAATGTATAATGTGAAAAAACATAGAACAACCCTAGGTACTTGGTACACATCTGCATCAGTCATTCCCAAGTACTCTCCATCATGCCAACATGCCTCCACAACAGAAAAACAAGAGGAATGGTCCATCCACAGATCATGTTCTCCCTATGATACTGGATCTCTATCGGATACTCCACATATGTTGTGTTGTCAAGAATTTATATGTATCCTAGTCTATGACATGGGAGTTATCGTGCATATATCGGGGATGCTCAAAGATGTGAAGGAAGCCATGGATCTGTCTAACTACGGAGGAAATGAAAACTGATATGCATGCTCAATAACTGATCCCAAAACCTCTAAGGGTCTGAAAAACTGAGGAGAAAGATTACTCGCTCTTCCAAACCTTCACTACACACACCATGGGGAAACCAGAAAGAACACGTAGTCCCCAACTTCAATCTCACATGACCTCCTCCTGCGATTGACATAGGAATTCTATAGGTCGTACCCTAATTTCTTCCTCTCATGAATGAGGTGAGCCTTCTCTATCATTCCTGAACAACCGTGGTGCTATGAAAAGATTCCTCCCAAACCTTCGTCTAGAACAAAGGTGAATGAAACGGTCATCTGTAGATAGCTTCAAACAGATCCATGCCAAAGGAAGGTTGATAGATATTATTGTAAAAAATCTCTACCAAGGATTGTTGTCCTACTAAAGATAAACTAAAGTATATGATGCATGATCACAACATATCATCTAGTGTCTAGGTACTCTTTCCTATCTACCCATCTGGATGAGGGTGGATGGAAATGTTGAGGTGTAACTGAGGGTTTAAAAGATGCTGCAATCCCCTCCGTACTCATGAGGAAAAATTCTTATCTCGATATGAGACATTGGTCCTCGAAATACCAAGTAGTCACACCACCTCATCCAGATGTTTTCCTCCTCCTAAAACGTCTTCTCTCAGAGGAGCGGGAGCTCTCTGTCCCTGCTGCTACTGCTGAAAGGGCTTGGATGGGAACTAATGCTGCTGATGAGGGGGCTAAACCGGCCCACCACCACAATAAGGAACATGGTCCGGGCACTGATTTTGATGATTCACATGACAACCATAGATGAAGTATCTCATTCCTAGGCTCAAAAATAAAGAGAGAGGATCGGGAGATCCAAACTGTATATACTTGGGCCTACTCCCCACTGGCCAAAACCGGGAAGGCCCTGACTATGGAGGTCTACTGCTGCTAGCCTTCTCCTTTGATGATCCCAAATGGATCACTTCTCGGGGACCACCTCCCACTGTGTGCATCATCTACACCACTTCATCCTTCTTTTGTACCTCTACATATGTCGGTAATGTGAAGGGAGTAACAACATACTGAAGAGAAGGTCGTAGTGCCTCCTCTAAATGTCTCTCCATGACTACTCTTCTCGAAGGTGGTCTAGAGAAAAGAAAAGGAGATCGATGAACTTGATCGCCAACTCCCTCACTGAGATGATCCCCTACTACCGGGAGAGTAGATCATGCCTCTTCTCCACCTTCATCGGGGAAGAGAGTAATTCCACACCGAATAACCTCTAAATCTTAGTCAATGAAACCTCAGCCTCCCTCTTCTCCCCAAGATATATCATCCCCCACAGACGCGCCGCTCCTGGAATTTGGATTAGGGCCAGAGGAACCCAGTACTCTATCAGATCACAGATCAAGCTGATAACCTTTACTAGCTCCTCAATCCATCTCTATGTCTCCATGTCCGAGACACTTCCCATATATTTCCTGAGGGTATGTGCTGAAAGGTATGATGGGTCCTCTTCCACTGGTCATCCTCCTCCTCTCAATCTCCCCTCTACTGATCAGCCAAATCATCCTCTTGTGCCTCGATCATCCGCACTACTCATGGTCGCCATCCTAGGGACATATCTGCAAGGTAAACTAAAAATTCATAATCCTGAGTAGTTTAGAAGATTACTTTTTAATTTTTCATATAGTTTTTATTTATTTAAAAATAATCCCAAAATTACCCCTGAAACACAAGAACACAAGTCATTATGATTCATGTACCTTTCTTGAGGTCCCTACACTGCAATCAGTGTAACCTTACTAGGTTATTTGGTAGGTCCAGAGGCCTTGCATCAGATCATAGGGGGCCCTAAAATACTGTGTCATAAAAGGTCTTCCTGGGCCTATCTCACGCCCCAAGATTTCAAAACACGGATGCCCTACCATCCTATGAAATTCTCACTCTTCCTATCTCCAAACTCCATCCTATCTCCCGACCAATCCCACCCTCTAATACCCTGCTGTATTGACCTTCCATCACCAAGATGAGGGAAGGGATGAAACATTTTCCAAACCCTTCCTTCCTCAAGCTGAAGGACAAATAATGACCCTTGAGAACCGACATCAATAGGCCTTGGATTAGTGAAAAGTAACAAGGGTATAGAATTACATGTAATATGGAAGGCATTGACCTTTTTGTTTAGCAAGACTGGTAGATAAGATAGTAAATTCCTACAACACCAAAGTTGTAAGTTAATGTAAGGACAAAAAAATCCATTTTCATATGCACGTTCAACAATAAAGTGCTACAAAAGTAAAAGAAAACTCCAAAAAAAGTACCAAAGTAAGCAAAAACAGCAACAACAATTGTACTAACGTCCGAGCTAGTAAGTCCATGCCCGATCCTTGAATTCCTCCTTGATACCTACAAGAGGTTTTATATACGTAGGGTGAGTATATAGGTATACTCATTAGGGAAAACCAAAATCTCTCGTGCTTGGGTGGGGTTGCATTCTAAGACCCATAAAAAAGGAGATAACCAAAGCACCTATCAAGGAAACTATCCACCCAAACCTCACCAAGGTACAATCCCCAAATAACGCAATTCGTGTAGAGTAATAGTAATAAAACATCAATGTTTGGGTACCCTACACCACTTTCCCACAGACTATTAAAGATATCCTAAAAGGTAGTCCTCCCCTATAATTCTCCCTAGAGTCCCCATACCATACCCCACCCGCACACACATGGGCTACCACAACCACACATCTCGCCCGCAAACACCTAGTCCAAAACCACGCCTAACCATGCATGCAAACACCTAGGCGAGAAAAACTTCCAGCATGCCTGAATACACCTGGGCCCAAACGACTACAGTAACATACTCTTCTCGAAAAATGATGGACTATAATGGAACTCAGGCCATCACAACCTGCCCTAATAATATTGAGCTATTAAGGAAAGGGAGCAGAAAGGGAGTTAATAACCAGCAACTCATAAGAATGATGGGAAAAACACCGTAGCCCATAAAATGGTGGTGTTCAACCTGAAGTTCTCAACATGGGTGGGGTGAAAATAAGAAACATTTGATCTAAGTTATATATATATGTAGAAAATCACTCCTTCCAACCTAAGGATCCAAAACTAGCTCATACACAAACACCCTTGTTAATATTCATTCATAAAAAGCACCACAGCCACAACCAAGTCACAAATATTTAATAGAAAAACAATTCCACATTGAACCCATTCTTTTTTCATATTCAAGTGATTCCATTTAAATAATTATTCACTTACGGGAAACTAATAGGCATAGCCACAAGCCAAGGATGGGAAAAAATAAAGAATAAATTTAAGCATTCACACCAATTTATCTTGTAATTCACAACAACATAAAGGATCCATTAGATCCCTAAATTTATCAAAACCAAACCCAACACCACCATACGGTCCCACATGGCCTTAGATCCACAGACCAATAAATGCACCAAGACAGGGGATCCCATCCACATCATTGTCACCCGGGAAAAATCAATCTGGACAACCACACATATTACCAAGACAGAGCAAGGGAGTCTCCATGCGTAAAACACACAATTGATGGAGTTCCTTCTTTTCTGTTGGGTTGAAAAGGGTGATTACACAAGTATTCTATTTCCCTAGATATACATTTATTCAACCGAGATTATGTGATTATCCAATTTCAATGTTACAATGATTCAATCATCGTGGAAAATAGGGATCCCTTAGTGTGCAAGGAAATACCAACAACTAACATGATTTTTAGTGGAAAAAAGACCAAACAATTCACAACATTTATGCAGGGGTAAAAGAGTACAACAGTATCACCGATCACACACCTTCATTCTTTAAAAGTCCATTTATTATCTTTATTAAGGTTAGGTTTCATCCATCACTAACGAATCCTTAACATATCCACCCCACATGATACACAATAATAGAGGCGAAGGAAGAACCACGCTTATATGATCAACAATTGATGTTTTTTTCCACGCGCTAAGAACTGAGGACCCAAGAATTGTAGGGGTGGAACTCCGGGGATTCCAAGACATAGCAGGAAGGGATCCAGCACAGGCGCACCACTAGCCTTGAGAATGGGGACTCCAAATAGAACATTTAAAGGAAAATAAACCAGAAATGAATAGAAATGAACTCATGTGTGATAAATAGGTGACATAATGGAGTTCTGAGATATAAATCTTGAGCGGCTTTAAAGGTGGATCAGGGTTTCACCATGTGGTTTGAAATTTAAACATGATGGAATTAATTGTTATTTAATAATTCTCATTATAGAGGTGTCCATAATGGCTCTTAGTTAAAGGGTTTCTATTAAACAGATGAAAACATGTAACAGGGGTGGAACTGGAAAGTACAGAAAAATGGTTTGGAACCGAGGAAAAAGCCACATGTTTTGGTAAGTCAAGTTTATCCTTGCTCATAGGGAATTTCAGATAACCTTAATAGATATTAAAACACTTTAACATCAAAATATATATTGCGGGGGCAGAACATGGAAAACAAGGGGAACTGAAATAAAGGCAATGGGAAAAGGGAAGAAACAGTTCCACCATAAAAGTGTGACACCGTAATATGTGCCACCATTTAGGTGTGCGACCGTGACGGTTCCACCGGTCCTGTGAGACACCATAAAACAGTGCCACCATTTTGGTGTGCAACCGTGATTGTTCCATAGTTTCGGTGTGAGACCATGATGGTGCCACAATTTTGGTGTGTGACGATGACGGTGCCACTGTTTCGTTATGCGGCCGAGATGGTGCCACCTGTTCAGTGAGACAACATAAGCGGTCCCACCACAACGGTGCGGCTGTGACGATGCCACAGTAACGGTTCCACCGTGACAAGTGACACCGTAACAGTGGAATTGATTGGTGGAATTTAGTTTTTGGAAATGTTTTCAACCTGGAGGGTCTGAGCCATTACAATAACATGTTTATTCACAAATTAATATTAATGTTACAATTTCCTTTTTCATACATATTTTTACATATTATTATTTGAACTCTTATATAAATCATTTTTTAATCATATAATTATGGATATCCATGATGTGAGTATCATATATATATATATATTCATTATATATTTGTTTATGTTTATTCATAATATTAGGTGGTATAAAATAAAATACATCGATCATGAAGATGGTAGGCCATACGTATGCATGAATTTTGTCTTCATTTTCATTTTATATTAAAATAAAGAATAATATATTGTATATTATTTTTAAATAATAGTTTTGAGGTCATATATATAACATATGAATTTTAAAACAATCATTAATTCATTCCATGTAAAGCATGACCGAATAACTTTGCATCGTGTGGTAGCAGTCCACCTTACACATGAATGGCATTATCGATTTCTCATTAAGATGAATGCCTGATGTTATTTGTGATATTACATTTCAATATTCATAATAACATAATATAATAACATTAATCATGCATAAATTTTAAATAAATCATTATTACTATGCATTAATGGTTGTAATGGAAAAACAATTGCATCAGTTCATGATGCGGTAGTTCGTAGTACAAACGAACATTTATTGTGTATCCCATTTAATGGATGTGTGTGAAATTGTATATTCTACAACTAAAATAACAAAATATCATTATATTTACTCTTTTGAGTTTATTATATAAACATTAAATAAATATAATTTAAGGCTTTTATGAGTAAATAAAACATAAACGATCATTAGTGAGTGCTACCCATTCTTCGGCTACCTCTATTTGGTTATCACAAAGAACACACATGGATTGATTTCTGCACAAATGAAGGATATTATGAAAAAGGATGTTAATTTGAAGTAATATCTGGATAGGTTATGGGTGAACGAAATATATTTAAAATTTGGATGAAAAAAGAAGAACTGGAGTCATTTTATAAGATAGGGGAGGTGCACTCCTATAATTTCTCAAAATATTAATTTTTATTTAATTTAATATCATTAAAAATACTTCTAAAATTAAAATTAATATATGTTAATATATGATAAGGTTATAATATCATCACCGAATATATTTCTGAGAAGTTTTGGTGTAATTTTATACCATATCATTTTAAGTGGCCCATAGTTATCCTATTTAAATTTTATCTATGTTAAAAAAACTACATATTATAAGGTAGTAATATTTTCATATAAATAGTCAATAGTACTACAAATCTCTAATTTATGTTTTTTAGACATTATATTACCCCATTAGAACATTTTTTTAATGATTTATCACTAATTGTTTAAGTTAATATTTTCATAAAATATCATATTTGTTCAATTTTGACACTATTCATTATGTTGACTATAAAAAACATAATACATCATCACATTTAAAAAAAATAAGTTATTACACCACTAATATTCCATATTTACCAATAAAATTAATCAAGTACCTTAATTAAGTAATATTATATTGTTTTAAATATTTAAAATATTATATAATTTATTGGTTCATCAATTGAATAATTAATGTATCATCATTTTATAATTATTTATGATAAATATATCAGAAATAAAATGTAAAAATAGTAAATAATGATATTGTTAAACCATTTGAAATTATTAATAATAAATTTTATTTAATGATATCTTCTATTAATCTCCATATAAAAAATATTATACTTATTAAATTTAATAGAGTGAAATTTTGTAACTCTCTATGATATTAATCATTAAAAGTCATTTTCAAAAAATATTTAGGCAATTTTATAATATTTATAATATTATTTATACCTTTAATTACCTAATTTAAGCAAAAATAGGGTATTAAAATTACTATATTTTCATTTCATATTTTACAAGAAAATGAAAAAAATTAATAAATATGGAACATATGATTCTACAAATTTACACAATTTTTGAATATTCAATTCATATAAGTTTTAGTTATTAATTTAAAATTTATCCCCCATATAGGATGAAATAAAGATTTTTTAATGTAAAAACTATCAAAAATATATTAAATCTAATATCCCTATGAAATTGGTTCTAATTAACAAAATTAGACTAATTTATGTGTAATTGTTCTAATTTCACTTAAAAATATATTTTTATATATAAATTAATTTTAAGAAGATTTAATATTAAATTAAAATTCATTTTTCAGGAATTCGTTAAAAACTCACATATATCATAAAAGTATCAAAAAATAATCCAAATTAAAATTTTATATTATTATTTCAAATAATAATTTAATTTTTTGAGATATAAGTTATAAGCGATTCAAATAATAGATTTAAAATAATTTTTCCATCAAAAAATGTATAATTTTCATATTATAAAAATACTTCATTTATTCATAAACATGGATTTCATCTTGTACCATGATTAAAAAACATATTATAAATGATATACATTATATTGATAACAGATTACATTAATTTAATCCAAAATTTTTGAATTTTTTTATTTATTAGTATAAAAAAACTTCTTCACATTTAAATAGTTTTTCAGATAAATATTTCTTTTTATTTTAAAAGTGTTTTATTTTCATTTTTATTTAATTGGTCAGAAAAGAATAAAAAATATATCATGTATAAACCTTGTTTTCATAATTCAGTTAATCATATTTGTAATTATAACTCAAATGAAAATGTGGTAACGTCAATAAAATTTTAATAACAACATTTATATAATATAGTTGTTTAGTAAAACTCAATCGTGTGTGTAGCATGTTATAACAAAATAACTCATCATTGTGTTTAACATAGTTTAGAAATAGTTTCTGTCACGAAATGAATTTTGTCTCTATCATGCACAACACCAAACACAACCTATTGAATGGACTGAAGGGTGTTCCCGATCCCCATGGGCTTTCAAAAGTACACAGGTATCATATAATGAAAATTGGGAACAATTTACCATTGATAATAATCATAAAACAACAAAAAATCCAATATAAAAAATCATTATTTTTAAAATAAATGATCTTTTACAAAAAATAATAATTATATTTCATAATTTAACACATTTCTCAAAGACTATAAAAAATTATGAAACACAAAATGGACATCCCAAGAAACTCCTCATGGCAAGATTCACCACCCTCAAGCCATCTCCACAATACTACATCATGAAGGATCGCTAAAACCCCAAACTATTGGCACAACAATCCGTACCCAAACCTTAGAAAAAAATATACAAATCTACTTACACCGAAGGGAGTAAGTTGGGTGTGATCCAATGCCCAGTAAGATGCCACCACTAAAACATTCCATGTGAAAAACATTTAATGATTATGATCATGTAAGTTTTCGTAAACATGAAATGCTCTTAAAAAATTTAAAGAGAAGCAGCTTTAAATAAGAACAGTTTTCAAGTGGGCTAAATTAAAGAATCAACACTTTTAAAAGAGAAATCCAAGCTATTGAATTTTCTAGCCAAACATATTGTATACTGATGGTAAGATATAATTATCTAATGAGAACATGCAATGGGAAGTAACCCCTAGGCTCTAGCTTGATGTGGGTCCTAGGTACCTCATATCTCGGTGAAAGTAACCGTACAAACATCTATTCTCATGCACATGAGCCACTAGTAGGGATCATACCCCTAATCTAGTGATCCAAAAACATCGTCGCCATAATAATCATCTTCATTTTTTCTAGGTTGTCATTGTCAATCATTCTATGTACAATTGGGGCCAAACCCCATGTGATCAATTGTATATTAGTATATATACACCCACCTAGATACCTGGGTTTTCCCTCTTGTGGTGAAACAAGTTAAAAAAGCCATGAAATACAATATTCACATTCAACTACCATTTACCCATCACACACACACCAAACAGCCCACACACAAGTCACATAATCCCCCTTCTTATTTAAATTCATTTGGAAATCATACTCACACCAAAACAGTTCGCAACAAGATTTATACCTCTTTCACAATTCGATAATTCCATTAACAAAATTTATAAAACGTTTCCAAGATGGTAAAAATAAAATACTAGCCCTTTCATAACAATATAGACCATTTGAAAAACATACACACAACCGAACAATACATAATCATCCTTCGCACATTTTTTGTAACTCGATAACCCATTTAAAGTTTTCATAAATCACTTTCAAGATGAAAAAACAATGGTTTTGGACATAAAACCCATTTAAAAAACCCCTTTTGAGGACAAAATCACATTAAATAATCAACTAACCAGAATTGGAACCCCTTTTAACAACTAATAAATCACATTCATATTGTATAAAACAACCAAAAATGATATAACTTGAGTTTCATTTGAAAAATACCTAGCATCAAGAAAGAATATTACATTAATATTAAACACTTAACTAATTCTACCAAAAATGGTTTTATCACCAATCAAAACATATTAACAACATGATAAAATAATAAATCCAGCAGTATAACTCATCAATAAATTCTCACACCTGGAATCACCTAGCTTTTGTGTCAAAAACCCCAATTTGTTGTGTGAAACATCAACCGCACCAATGCCACACCACGAGGGAGTGAAATCAAGCCCCAATCAACAATTTTTCACCAAAATTACAGAAATTTAAACCCTAGGTAAGAACCCTAGCTTTAGGAAATTTTTGAACCTCAAGATAAGTGGACGAAACCATGAGAAAATGAGAGGAACATGAGAGGATACTCACTTACTTGAGATATTTGAATTAAACGCCACAAATACAGCCATGGATGAAGTTTCAAACAGCCAAAAATTCAAGTGAGGTTATAATAAGGATGAGTAGGTCATATAGGAACTGTAATGGGGGAAAAAGAGTAAAAAATTAAGGATTTATGAATGAATCGTTTAACGCTTCAAATCTAGGAGATTAGAGAAAATCTGGGAAAGATTCATTATTCTGTAAGAGAGATGAGCTCTAAAGTGGAAAACTATATAATTGGGGTGTGTCTTTTATATTTGGATTTGGTTGGGAGGTGGAATCACTAAAAATCAATAAAAATGAATTATATAATGAATAATTAAAAAAATAATTTAATGTTGGAAATGTGCTCATGGTGAGAACAAATAACTTTATAAAAAACACAAATCCATCATGATTATGGATTCTTATGGGGTAAAAATGGATTTGGTGATTCTAATATACCTGGGGATGCTAATTGGGAAGTTTAATGGGTGTAAAATGATGAAAATGTGATGCATTTATAAAATAATTTTTTTAAAACATAAAGAGGGATCACAGTTTGGCCCAAATCATGAAAACACACCCTTTCCTCCAAAACTACATGGTAAACCCCCACACAAAAAATATAGAATATTAATAAAATTAAAATTATAATTAAAATATTTCCTGAATGTGATGATTCTCCCCCGCCCCATAAATCATACCCCCTCAGAGAACCACGAAAAGTCAAAAAGAAAAACCAAATGCAATAGAATGACCAAAATGGTCTCGTTTTCCATGTTCCACCTACCCCAAAAGGCAAAAACACGTCCAATTGATCAATCAAGTAAGGAATAATATCACCAGAATAAACATACAACACTTTCCTGAAATAATCATTAACATTTCGTCTTCATCCCAAAAGAAAACTCCTCAAACACTATCTAAATAAGACTCATGCAATTTACACAAATGAGCAACAACATCAAGCAAGTTTACCTATACCTTACTTTAATTAAATTTTTTTTGCACTCTCCACTCCCAACATTTACCTAAATAATTTGTTGGTAGTTATATTGTTCTAAATGATAAAACCTACCACCATGCCACGATCAGGGAAAAATATGATTTACTAGTATGATGAGACACAAATGGACTCCCCAGCATAAGAGACAAATTAATTTTTTTTGATACAGAATCCTGACACTAACGGTGGGAGGCCAGTATGGAATCCTCAATACAAAGGGTTAACTTCCATTATACCTTTCCAAAATAAAATACCTAATACTAATAGGGTGTATCCCCACAATTTGATCCAACAAATTTATCCCGATATCATGGGCCGACACAAAAAGTCCCCAAACTTGAAGAGTTGGGACGACCACATGGTTAGTCCGCACGGTTTCGGGAACCACACACTAACTATGTGGATCCTTCTATATGCAGGGTTATGTAGGGAATGGTTACTAATAACCATGCACACATCCTACCTATCCAAATTTCAAACCATTATCCTACAACTCAACAGAAACCAATCGAGGAAGAAATGACATTAGGAGATAACATGGACATGAAGTCCACCAACCACTTTCCATTGAACTAGAACAAAAAAGCAAGATAACGATAATAGAGTTTGAAACTATTACCCTATTTCATAATGAGTATATGACTTTTTACAAGGTAATGAACCACCATGGGATTTCCCTTGACAATGTGCCATCTTCACTCAATGACCTATGGATTGAGATGAAATGAATGAAGCATCGTTGATGTCAAAGTTAGGCTTTGGAAACCACCAAATAGAAATTCTCTGTTCGGTTCCATGAAAACTATTAACTATTCCCTGATGGGTTATTCAAGACATAACACCTTCCAAATTCACATTAACATAACCCTACATTTCACTAAAACAAGTTCTTAGAAGACGCACACACCTCACCCCTTGTTTCATCAGATGGAAAGTGGAAGGAGGAGAGGACATATGGAAACTCCTTCCTCTAAACATAGGATATCTGGATTTTAAAAAGGGAGATACACTTCCTATAAAATAGAGACTCTTAGATGATTTCACAACCTTCACCTTTACAGTCCAAATAGCACACAACATCCCATGGAATCACCAAACATGACCATTTCGATTGATAGAAGAAATACAAGGAAGGGGACATTAGGCCAAGTCCCAAAAAACACAAAATTACAAAAAGTGCCCATAACAGCCTCTCATGACCATATTTCCTACACAGGTGGTTTAACATGAACTCTCTCTTTGAAGAGACTAGAGAGGACCCAGATTCCCTCATAGACACCATCCACACAAACAACCCTATACTACTTTCACCTCTGACTAGTCATGTAACATAAGTAACTAAGGCCTCTTTCAACCTCCCACGAGAAATATCCAACTACAAGAGGATCCAAAACCCAAGAAAGGAAAGGGGTAGACAAAATCTCCAAAACTCAAGAAGAAATTCATTATATTGATTAGCTGGAGGATTTTACAATGGTGTAACAATCAAAGATTCATTTCAGTTGTGCACTAACACTTAATGTGGGTGTGCCTTATCCAACGAGAGAACCTAAGAACCTGAATAAGAGGGTAAATTGATTAAGACATACAAGAAACCAGAACCAAAAATGAGGGGAACTCATGTAATGGATTCTCGAATCATTTCCCATAAGGATACCGATAACCATACCTTCAACCCAACATTCAAAATAAACACAAACCCAAAAAACCATTCAACAAGATGGGTATTTGGACTCAGACATCACACAAAAAAAATTTCCAAACACACACAAGACAGACCACCATAAAATCATTATAAAGACATCAAATTTTCCTTTAAATTCATATATTTGAAAATAAATGTCTTGACAGTTATCATATCCACCTATGGTAACCCATGGGCCTCACAAATGTATGTTTCTGTGCCACACCGGGTACCCTCCTCATATCTATCCTGTCACTCATCCAACAATTCCATTAGCTATCCATTATCACATATAACCCCATTCATGTGGATTCTCAAGAAAATACCAATGGTTAAAACCAAAATTCTTTCCCCTTTTTAGAACCAAGACATTTAACTGACACTTCCTTTTTTCTCAAAACCGCTAACCAAAAATTAAAACCCAATTTACAACTTATAAATCTTTTAAAAAAGTCAAAATCAATAAAATAATAACTCAATTTCAATCTATTCACATAAATTTCAAACAAATCATCCCCAATCAAAATGCATTTTGCATTATAACTATCAATATTTTATTAACCCCCATTCATTGAAAAACTCATCTCTCTTTATTTAAAACAAAGTTCCAATGATTCGTAAAAAAAATCAAATTCTCAATAGTTACTAAATAAAAAATTCAATTATAAACTCCACACGGAAATTAAAAAACACTTTATTCCATTCAAAACGTTTTGTCAATAATTAAAAAAGTTCTATTTGAACCATATTTTCAAATTCCACTATGAAATAATTTATACTTTCAAAAGAGTTTAAATACAGCATTTACCATTTCAAAAAAATTCTCAAAATTTAGTTCCACCATTTCACAAATCAAACCATTCTCTCTTTATTATAAAATCATTTCTCAAAAACCTTACGATTCTTAAAACCAAGTCATTTTTTCATTAAAACCATAATTCCATGATTCCATAACTAAAGGATAGAACACAATGTGAGAAGAAACAAGTTACGGTGGTTGACTTACACATATGGTTGGAGGCCATATGCCAATCACTTCACCATCATGGAGAGTGTTATAGGGCAATATCCATATCTAGACATGGAGTTCTAGGAAATGCTAGTTTACTGGGACCATTAACCCAACTCGCTTATTATTTCCCCTAATCATCATCAAACCATGAAAACCAAAGGACTCAAATTAACCCCAACATCTCATGGTGACTTGAATCCCATCACGAGGTGTGCTGGCAAGGCACACTACCCATAACCAGAATTTCAAGTCATGAAAATCCTAGATCTAGATTATCCTGAATCTTCTCCAAATAAAATTACCCAAAGAGTGAACCTGAACTTCTTTTGATACCATTTTTCCACAAACTGAATCTGGTTGCTGTCAAAAATAGCAAAAAACTGGCTTTTGGTAAGACCCAAAGGGTTCTTCCAATCCCAACAATATGACACAAGTACCTGAGTATCATATAATGAAATTTGGGAATGATTTTCCCATTATTATTAACATAAAACAATAAGAAATTCCAATATAACAAATTATGAATTTTCAAAACAAACCATCTTTAACAAAAAATAAAAATTGATTTACTTAATTTAAAACAATTCTCAGAGACTATAACAAATGAAGAAACCCAAAATGAATATCCTAGGAACCTCCTCATGGCATGAGCCACCACCCTCAAGCCATATCTAGATCACTTCATCTTATATTATATCTAAAAACGCAAATCATTGGCACAAATATCCATACCCAAACATGTGATAAAAATAACCCAGTCTACATACACCTAAGGGTGTAATTAGAGTTTGAGCCAAAGACCTATATGATTCCACCATTAAAATATTCCAAGTGATAAACGATCAAAGTAAAAATCATTCTTGTTATAATTAGTATGTTATTCTCATAAAAATTCTAATGAGATGCAACTTTAAATAAAAAAAATTCATCTTGGAAACTTTAAAGAATAAACACTTTTAAAATAGAATACCAAGCTACTGAATATTCCAGCCATACCAACCATATGCCAATGGTAATCAAAAAGCATATAACGAGCACAAAAAACATGAAATAACCCCTTTGAAATAGGTCTATTTGGGTGCCCAATACCATGTATCTTGGTTAATGTAACCATAAAATCAATTGTCCTCGTGCACACGAGCCACTAATAAGAATCATACCCATAACCTATTTGTCCCCCAGCATCATCATCATAATCATAATAATAGTTTAGTTTTTTTTTCTTCGCCAAATTTGCTACATGAAACTAGTGAAAACCCCAATGAGATCACTAGCATACTAGTACACATCCACCAACCGAGATACCTGAGTTTTCCCTCATGTTCTCAACCAAGTTCTAAAATCCTTTAAATACCATATTCACATTAAAATACCATTTCCACATCTCACACACACACAAAAATCCAACAGACATGTCACATAATCCAATTTCTATTTCAAATTCATTTTGAAATCTTCCTCACGCCAAAACAACCTGCAACATGTTTTATACCTCTTTTACATTTTGATAAATAATTTAAGAAATTTTATAAAATGTTTCTAAGATGGTAAACATCACATAACTGCCATTTCACAACTAATATTACCATTCTAAAAACATACACACACCCAGTAGTACATAAAATTCATTTCCACACTTTGTGTAACTCAATAACCCATTTAAAATTTTCATAAAACACTTTAAACAAGTACAACAAGGTTTTTTCACATAAAACCCATCCAAACAACTCTTCATGAGGCCAAAATCACACCAAATCATTAAATGAGAAGAATTGGAAGCCCCTTTCAACAAAAATAAATCACTTTCATGTTTTATAAAACTACCACAAAAGATATCACATGAGTTACATTTGAAAAATACATAACATCAAGAAAAAATGAATTTTTAAAACTAAATGCTCAATTAATTCTATAAAAAAATTCCACACAAAAAACATATAAGGAAAATGTGAAATTAATAAATCAAGGATTATAACTAATCAATATATTATTACAAAAGTAATCACCTACTTTTTATGTCAAAACACCATGTTCATTGTGCAAAAATTCAACTACACCACTGCCGCCCCACAGGGGTGTTAAATCAATCCCAAATCCACAAGATTTCACCAAAAGGTCAAAAAATAAAGCCCTAGGTATGAACCCTAGATTCTAGAAATTTTTGAACTTCAAGAAAACTGTAGGAAACCCTAATCAAATGGGAGGAAAATGAGAGGACACTAACTTATTAGAGATATCTTGAATAAAACGACCCAAATACACTAGAAAATGTATTTCAAAATAGCCCAAAATTAATGTGAGGTTTGAATATGGCTGAGATGGTTATGTTTGAAAATTAATAGGGGAATAGATTGATAATTGATGGAGTTATGAAATAAACATTTTACCTCTTCAAATCTAAGATATTTGATAATGACTAATATATATTTCATTAATCCACTTGCGAGATGATCTCTAAAGAGGAAAACACGATAATGGAGGTGCTCCTTTAATATTTGGCTTTTAGTGGGAGGTGGAATCACTAGATGAAAATTACCAATGAATGATATGTTGAATAAAAATTTATTGTAGAAAATTTTATTATAGGAAATATAAATACCATAATAAAAAACCCAAATCCACTATGATTATGGATACCTATGGGGTCCAAATGGATATGGTGATTATATTATACCAGGGTATGCTAATTGATAATTTGAATGTTGGTAAAATGTTGAAAAATGAAGCATTTAAAAATAACTAATTTTTTTAAAAACATGGAATGGGATCAAGGTTTGGCCCAAATCATTAAAACCCACCATTTCCTCCAAAACTACTTGGGAAACCCCCCCCCCCCAATAAAATCAAAAATAGTAATTAAATGAATAATAACTTTAAAATATGTTCTGGACATGACAGTTTCACATGTATAGAAAGATAATCAAACTATTTCTTTCAGGGGAATCCTAACATGGTTTTTGACATAATGAAAGAAAATCCTAGTTATTTCATATAACAACAAATATATTTAGTGTTTGGTGAAATTTAAAAATATCAAAATGATTAAATTAAATTGAAAAATATATTACAAAACGTCTGGGTTTTGAATTTTATCAACTAAAAATATATTTATCCCTTGAAATTTGTCCGAGTTACCAATGTTTTATAATTTACAATTCCATTCCTAGAATCCCACATCATAAAACTGATTACTAAAACATTATATTAAAAGGGAATGTTGGGGCCCTATGGGTTACCCAATTTAACTCATATCTAATATTCCATGTTTGAAACAATTTGGGGGAATGGTTGATTGGAAAAGGAAGAAAATTTTAAATAATTATAGAGAGTGATAATTATCATTGATCTAAAGAAAGTTATTGATCAATAGAAAGTTGAGGGGCTATAAAACATAAATATGTTAGAGTTATTAAAAACGTTATTCCTATAGAAATGATGGTATTAGGATAATTGGTTTTCAATAACCATTCCATTGTGTTTAATAATTTTTCACAAGAAAATATACATACATTATTTTATTACATTCTATATGTACAACCTCACCCATTATTTGTACCTTCATAACCTCCAACCTCTGATATTTCTATAGAGAATGAAGTTAATTTTTTCACCATAGAATAAATAAGGAATAATGAGATAAAAAATGTAATTATAATTCATTTCTATCTTTAGTTAGTTATCAACAACGAAAAATGTTACTACAAGTTATCCAATATGCATAAATCCACTTATTGAGAGACGGTACATTAATCTATAAAACATCATTTGAAGTATAACATAAGCGATTAAATAATTGGATAGTATTGAATCCCTTCTTAATGATTAATATCCAAAAAATTATAAATAATTTTACTAAATCAGCATAACAATGATCACCCATATATCAATAGGTACCTCTTGTTGGTCTAATTCCAAAAATGTGAATAACTTAATATCATGTATTCTGCTGAAACATGATAATAACCTGAACTAACCTATATCCTTATTGAATACATGATTTCTTTCTTTTTGTAAATTTCAGTAAATTTATTCCTTAAATTTCAAAATATATAACCATGAATGTGAAAACCACCTTGTCGAAAAAATCCATTATCTGTTCTGAGGACATAAATACAATCAAATTTAAATTGTCCACATCATAATCTCTTTATCTATACTAAATATCATTTTCTCAACAACATGAAAAAGTTAATGGTTATGTTCCCTTAAAAAAATATCATCATTCCATTAAATCTCTTTTCTATGTAATCAACACAATTTTTCATATCCTTTTCAATCATTATTGAAAAACGTATATTGAAAATAATTATATATCTCATGATTCTTATAAACTTCTATTTGAATTCCAAAACATATAATATTAAATAATAAAACATTATTACTAAACCATTATACAAGATTCAATGTCTTATTCAATCCTATAATATGTAATTTTAATATTATCACAAGGTTCATTTACCTCAATCAAATAATTCTTCTTAGGTATAATATAAAAAATAATGTTAGAAAATCCCATCAATTTGACATGTAATTTGTTGTCTCTTTATCCTTAGTATTATAATAATTATTAATAACACCTTCCTTAATCTCATAAAGAGATTTTCACTTATGAAATTGATTTTTTTACTTTTCATACTTCCCACAGTTGATATATTCAATGTTATCCATGTTTCTTCTACTACCATCTATTGAGAAAGAATGAAAATCATAAAATGGTAAGCAATTATCAAATTTGGAGAACACATAATCATGAAATATTAATTATATTATGCTTCAATAATAACACAAATTTTTTAATATATGGAACTATAGGCTTATACATAGATAAATCCCTTGAAACATCATTAGAAATATACCTAGGGTTACCACTAAGGTTTTATTATCAGAGTTTTCAAAGGGATACTAATCCATTTCTCTAATACAAACTATAAAAAACCAATATTAATATATATTTATATTAAATAAGTTTTTAGGAATAGACAAAAACATAACCAAATACTGTATTAGTCTATTTCAATGAGAAACATCAACCAAAATCCTCTTATGTGGTGAAATATATTCAATTATTCCCACAAATATCACCCCCTTTGGTAACCATACCTAAAATTATTATTTATAAATTAGGGAATAGATGACCTAAGGAAATGATTATATCAGATTCTTAGTATGGATAATCATGGGATATACGTAAGAATAATCAGGATCGTAAGGATATGATAATATAAAAATAACGTTACAAGACAATACTCTACATATCAGAGATCATATATATGTGTCAATGAAAACATTATGGTAGTTCATAATATACGAATCAAGAGGAAATCAGAATAAAAATCCATGAATTAATAACATATGAATAAGACACAGATTTTTTAGAAGACCCATAAAAATATAATTTCATCACCTATAAATCAAGTCCCATTTGCAAAACATAGTAGGGAACTTCATGAAGGCAATACTTTGTAGGCCTTTCTCACCAATATCCCTAGTCGCAGTCATTTCCATATAGTGCACAGGCTTTCCCCCTCTACCCATATTTAATCAATTTTCACATTCATTACATAGTGGATCAATCCCGACAACCTATATCCCATTATTATCTAATGAGATATAAATCTATACCAAATTAATTGATGATAAATATAGGTTCCATACATAAAATAATGATAAAAATATTTGTACCAAAGAAAGATAAATAATTCACCATAAACATAAACTAACAATTAAATAATTTTCATATAATCATTGATTCATAACCACAAAAAATAAAATGTAACATTAAAAAAATTTATCATAAATGGAAAATTATTTTGAAATATCAATTTAAATAAATCTTGATGAAAATGTACATTCCACATTGAAATTTTTTTTCGATATATTAAATCATTTTGAAAAGAAATTTCATTTTAAATAAACATTAAAACATATAAAAAACATTGAAAACAATTTTAATCATAGTTGAAATCATGTTCCATGAAAATTCATAAAAGATGATTAAAATCATTTTTAAATCATTTCTAGAAATCATTGTTCTACAGAACCTCATATATTTAGTATAAGAGGAAATGACATTTCATGAAACCTATGATATCATGAAAAAATAATATTCATTATATATCATATAAAATTGAATTATATACATGTTGTAAAATAATATTTGTGCATAACATAACATGTGTCTCGAAGAAGGTAAAATGGGAAAAACATTCTTTATCGATTGGGTACCATTTGAAAAGTAATATCCATGAAAGGTATTTAATAAAATGAATATATAAATATCCATAAATTCAATTATAACGATTTTGTAATACAATCATGTTGTTTATATACACCATGAAAAATAAATAAGTGGTGAATATTACACCGGCGTAATATAAATAATGGTGAGACTAGAAATCCCCTTACCCAATGTCTTGAATTTTTTCATACATGAAAAAACCTCCTGCATAAAAATACATATTTATTATAAATCATACATAGAATAATATTTATATTTATATAATACCACATATTATGTTCTCATGATGTTGTATTACTCATTTATTAATGTATTCATTTAAATTTATATATATGTTCTTATTACAGGTTTTGACATGTTATTTTTTGTCCTCCTGAATAGATCATATAAAACATCCAAAAATATAATTTTAATTTATACCCAATTTCAAATTAAAACATAAAAAATATTTATAAGTATTTATAGAAAATATCTAAGTGAAATTGATTCTAATGAAAAACATTGGATTAATTTATAAATTTATTATATAATTAAACATGAAAACAAATTTAAAATATAATTTTACTTTATTAATGAATAAGATGAAAAATAATTTTTCATTATATAACTCAGTATTTTTAGCTATTTATTTTAAAATGAAACCTTGGAGAAAAATACCAAAAACCTATCATATCAATTTTTTTATATTTAACATTAGATTTTTTATTTTGACAAATTAAATATATAATTTATAAAAAAATTGGATTTAAACCATGTATAACTTTAAAAGGCGGTAAAACTACCATTATAATATTACAGTATTTTAAAAATTTAATTTTTTTTGTTCTATCTTATATCTACCAAATCTATTGGATGCCTATGAAAAATAATTTTTCTAAATATTTAACATATATATTTTACAAATAACATTCACTATTATTAAATACTTAAACCTAAAATATAGACTTTTAAAAATCAGTTCCATTATATTAATTCAGTTTTTATATTATTTTTTCACAAGTAGATAAATAATTATCTTAATAATATATATTCATATGTTATTTAATACTGTAATTTTAAATTTAATTTCCCTGTAATGAGCTATTAAATAATAATATTTTATTAATGGCTTATTTTATGGTAACACTCTATCTTCTGTGGAATGTTTTCCAGCTAGGAAAGTCATTTTTACATGTAACGAAAAGATAAATTCATTGTTCTATGTAGAGAAATATATTATTTATGTTATGTGTAGTGTACGATTAACTTTATATTGCATACAACACAAGCCATGCATTGTTCATTAATATATAATAAACTATTTTTAGCATTGTGTGGAATAAAAAATCAAACTAAGATTAAATTAATTTGAAAAAAATAATACATAAATTCTCAAGGTGTTACATAAAAATCCATTAAAATGAATTTTAACCACAAAATTTGTCTAGGTTTTCAAGGATTCAATATTTTAAAGATCCTTTCCTAGAAACTGACATCATAAAATTGAATCCTATAAATTCTTTTAAAAATGAAATCTTTGAAACATAATGGTTATCCAGTATAACATATAACTATTATTCCACAAAGGATAACATAGGGTTCATGTTAAAAGATTTATTTTTTTGGAAAATAATAAATATTCATAAGGAATTATTGATTTCAGCAATAAAAAATCATGTTAATGATAAATGAAAATTTAAGGGCCTCCAATTGATAAATATGTGATGATTTAAAATCCCATAACTTCAAAAAATATTAATGTATTAGGATGATACATTTTTTTATCATTATTATATCTTTGAGTAATTATTTTATTGAAGAATAATGTAAGGAAATATAAATAATTCTTATGTTTCTATGGAAAAAAATCATTATTAGATTGTGAAATAATTTATGTCTAATTCATCCATTACTTCATGAAATAGATTTCCAAATATTAACATTGATTATTTAAGTACTAAAATAAACTTTTATAATATCTTAATTCCTATAAAAGAATGAAAATTTTATCTATTTTTCTCTAACAAAACATACAAATCAATATATATAATATAATAATCTCTCAAAACAAAAAGTAAAAATAGTATTTAATTATAAATAAATATTCATAAAAATTTATTTTACATTAACCAAGATATAATGTATGTGAGTGGTCGGTGTGAAATCTTTATTTTCTTTTGGTCATTGATTCAAGACTTGTAGACAAGCTAGATAAGATCGGTTGTCAAACGAAATACAGATGTCCTTTTCTAAATCCGCACTAATATAATTCTAAAAATAAATATGATGGACATCATTAAATTAAGGTTAATGAATACATATACTTTTAACCAAGATTTTAAATACAATATAAATAAATAAATATATCCACTATAGTTTAACTTAATCTTATCATGAATTTTTATCCTTATAACCCTATTTTAACGGCCACGATCAAAAAATAGAAAGAAATTCACAAAATTAACATAACATTGATCCCCCACATACCACAATGTAGCTATTGATGGTTACATTCAAATCATGTGAATACACACATTCTAAATTATCTTATAACATGATAAACACCCAAATTATCGCTTTAAAAACGAAACAGTAGATTCATGGAAATCATGGTGTGTAAATCTCTAAATGTTGTATGAGATAAGAATAATATTCCTTTTTAACATAAAATAGTTAAAGAAATTCCTTATTCATTAAGAGAAATGGTGATTAAATTGATACCATTTGTATTATAGGAAGGGGTAAAAATATATTTTAAATATGATAGGTTAATATTATAGTATTATTGGACTCCCATTTTATAGAACATGGATTTGAAGGAATATAGATTTCTGAATGAAGAGAGGATAATGACGGGCTTTCATAAAAATACATACTTCACTATCATATATAACATAGATGAGAAAAATGGTTCCAATAAATGAATATATTATGAAAAATTATAGAATAAGAACAATCAAAAATATTCTTGAGAGATAGTGTTTTCGATTACAGAAAATGAATCAAAATCATAAACAATATCAAGATGCATTGATATTTTTTCAATAAAATTTTATTATTGAGTAACATTTAACCCAACTCCACATGTAAGAAAGTGAAATTAAGTGAAGATTAAAATATTATTAAATTAAATAGATTAATGATAAAAAATTTCAAATGAAATTATATTCATCACAAAATATAATGTTGGATCATAATTAAGGATGTATATTAATGAAAGAATATGGAGAAAAAGAAGCTTTATTGATTGGGTAGTTTTTGAAACAATAAAACTCTGAAAAGAATATTCATGATTGGATTGGTAAATTCCCATATATTAATATATATTAATCATTGAATACATCTATGTTCTGTATAAACACAACAAAAAAAGGCTTGGGTGGTTAATAAAGAATGTGTCTCATAAAAATAAAAAGTTAGATGAAATTCTCATACCTTGTGTCTTGAAACACTTCATACATGTAATGTAATCCTATGTAATTAATGATTTTTTATTATACATGTTTTACTATGTAATATTATTATATCTAATACCATATATTTTTTTATTATGACCTTATATTACTCTCCTGTTAACAACCCTATGTTAAGGTGTCACTTCGGGTAATATCCGATATTCTCTTTGTATGCGTCTTAATTTGTTATTTCATTGGTCCTTATACATATATCATGATTTCAAGAATGAAAATCATGATATATTTTTCATTTAAATTCATTATATGTTTATTAAAATAATATATATAATTTAGATGTATTAAATGTAATGTAGAATAAATGGATACGGTACATTGAACATACGCATGCACATTGTTTCCGTTTTTTTATCAAATTGAATGAATGAAGGAAAAATACATATATATATAAATATATGTATATATATTTATATTTGTTACTGTATAATTATTATATAATATAAACCATATATGTTCACTTACAACATTGATATTCCATTCCATGTATGGTGTTAACAAATCAAATCATATTGAAGGTGTGACAGTCCACACATCCTCAAACAAAATTATCATATTTCCACCAAATGAAAAATATAACTAGATGTGTTTTAAAAAGATTAATGAATATTAAATTCATAATAAATATTGTATATAACATATATAAATATTTTTTTCATCATAATTCCCACCCTTATAGGTAGTAAAGTAAAATTAACAATCATCCTTTTCTGAGGTTGTAGTTTGTCGTACACATAAACAGTGCGTTTGTTACCTATTAGATGGAGGTATGTATATGTTTAGTTCAAAAAAATATCATAAAAAACATATTATATTTAATATATTAGTTTCATTATACATTAATGGAATAAATATAATTGAGGTTGTGGAGAAGGAAAATAAATGAAATGATCCTCAGAAAAGATGTTACCACTTAATTAAGTAACACCTTTTGGTTTTTGTCAAAAGGATTCCTTGTATTGATTTAATCCCAATTAGAGGCTTCATTGAGGAAGGGATAGATGTTGTAATTTATATTGGGATTATATTTTAAGATCCTATGTGGTTTTAAGGTTTGAAGAAGAGGGAGAGGTGGTGGCCTTTTATAGGGAATGGAAATGATAGAGTTTGTCTATCTAAAAACAAGTTTGGTGTACCCACTTTTTTAACTACAAAAATCCATGAAATACCAATATCAATAATTTATGGTCAATTTACTAATAATTTCCAGAAAATTATATTTTCTAAAAGTATTTATGTCATTATTGGACATAATTTTAAAAAATAGTACTTTGTTAACTATATTTTTCTCTTAATCATTGTAATTAATTTTAGTCCCATTGACATATACTTTTGGTAAAAGGAAATTTCCATTATTAGAAATTATAATTTATTATGAATTGAAATATTGACTTCATTTTTTAATTTTATAATCATATAGCTGGTAGAAATAAATTTCAAAATTTTCTTGCTGATGAAACTACATTACATGGTTTTAATGTAAATCATCCAAAAGAATGATATATTTTCATACAAAATTTCAATGATAAATTTATTCCAATTAACTAATTTGTATTATTTAATAAAATTATTTTCTAATTATACCTTACAACCAATTTAAAATATAACTTATACTTATAAAATAATTTAATGAATTTTTTTTTGAATTAACATTCAATATTTTTTAAAATTCATTATCAAAATGAACCCTTATATAAAACTACCAAAAATTTATCCTAATATTTTTTTATATTTCTCTATCAAATATTAATTCTATTTTTACATATTAAATATATTAATTTTCCAAAAATTGGATTCATAATGCGTTATCCAATAAAAGGTGGAAGAACTACCTTTATAAAAATATCATTTTTTATGAATAAAATTAGGTTTACACATATCTTATATCTATAAAATATATTGTATGAAGAACAAAAATAGTTTATGAATATATAATATATTAATGTTATTAATATCATTCGCTACAAGTAATTAATTAAACATAAGAATATACTTTGATAAAATTATTCCCTTTATACTCATTTGGTTTCTATGTTCTCTTCTAATTATTTGGATATAAATGAATTAATTTATATATATTCATAATTTATTTAGTATTATAATATTCAATTTAATGTCCATGTTATATACTATTAAATAATAATATTTTAATAATGAATTATTATTCGTTAACACTCAATCTTATATGATATGTATGCCATCAAGAAAGGAAGTCTTGTGTGTGACACAAGATAGACTCAGTGCTCTATGTAGAGAAATATGAAAAAAAAATCATGTAGTTCAAGATTAACTTTCTACTATATATTGCAAGCTAAGATTTTTGATTTAATTAAAATACTATTTTTTAGTGTTCTCTGAAATGAAAAATACTAAAGAAAGATTAAATTAATTCAAAAAAAATAAATTCATATAATCTCAAACTCTTTAAATATATTTACTATTGTTTTTATAGTATTTCAACCATATGAGCCTTCACTCCGTAAATACATCAATTATTCCTACTCAGATTCTAATGTGGAGAAAAACTCCATACATTGTAATATTGGTACTTTTTCACAGAACCACTTTACCCATACCTTGAGAGATGACCTTCCAACTGGGTGATATCTTCCTCCTACTGGCTAGTCATCCTGGGGTCTGCTAAGGTGGACCCATGTAACCTTCTTGAATTCTCATGATACTTTCTCCCCAATAAGGTTCATGAAAATTGATGTAGTCTACATCGACTGTAAGAATCACAAGGCTTAAAGATCCAAGTGAATTGGGGTTTCCTAATGGGAGACCAAATTCCATGAAGGGATAGTGTTGGACCATGTGGTCGTCACTACTTCCCCATAAAATATAAAATATAATATGAAGGCCCAATTGGTGGTATATGAGTCTAAGATAAAAAAGGAGACATCCCATGTGCACGAATGTCAGGATAAGTGATCCATATTTGGATCAGGTATTAGGAAGTCCAACAACAAGACAACAAATAGTAGTTAGACTATTACAATTGTAGAAAACTATGGATTCCACATAAAATATAGTGGTTGAGCTCGAGTTTCTGATCACTAGGGTAGATACAGAGGGTTCATTTTTTTAATGGACTGGATTTGATGTGTGGATAATCGTCCATAAGATTAGTTTTTTTACTATATACCCATGCATGTTTGAACAAGTTTTTTTATTCCATACTTATATAACCGTTTATTCGTACTCTTGAAATAACTGATGAATATCACATAAGATCATGTGATTCATTCATAATGTGATAAATAAGATACCTCTATATGATTTCATATTTAAATGAGATTATCCTAAAAATTAACCCTTGGCTTGTATTTTTTGATTTTCCACTGTAAGTCATTTGGATGATAGAGGCTACTAAAAGAGAATGGGGCTATCTTAAAACCAAATTTCATTCCCAACAAGTACTAGTGCTTAAAAGGGGTAATTATAGGGGTGGTGAATTGTATTTGGAAAAATGGAAATGAAGAGAATGAATCATGATGCATAGTATCTGGAATAAAATGGTTTTGTTGTGATGATGTAGGATTACTCCTAACCTTGTTCATAACAAAACATCCATTATCATTTTTACAATGATGATAACAAAAAAATAATAGTCGACTACTTAAATTTTTTGAAACATATATTTAGACATATAATTTCATCTTAAGTCATGTTTTATGTGTACCTAGGGTGGTATGTGAGACATTATTTAGAGGGTCCTATTCCATTAGGGGTAAAATTTGGACATGGATGAGTATGATAATGCAAATAAGGATGCATATCATGAGTGGATATGAAGGTGTGGAATGTTTGAATGGATTTAAACACTCTTTTAATTACACCATAGTAGATTCTTTAACATTTTTGTAGGTGTATCAGCCTGAAAAGCTTCCAAACTCATCATCATGGTAGATCATCTCCTTGGATGATGAGGGGTGGTTGATAAACATGAAAGATACGGTAGGTTTCCATAACCAAAAAAAATGAATATTGGGTCAGTGTTAAAGATTTACCAATGTTTCATATCTTACCATGAGGATGATTGAAATAAAGTATATCATGATATAGTGAGTAAGTGGTTTGACCAATTTATAGTCATGTTTTTGGTACATGTTGTATGGGGTCGTGAACTAATATTATAGACATTTCATCCACATCCCAGGTCAAGAGGTAGTACCATGTCCATTTCACAATGTAATATTATAGTTTAATGTCATGTAAAATGATGTATGGATAAATATGAATGAAAACCCACATCCAAAAAGGAAAGTGGTGTAAGAGGGTTTCTAGATGGTGGAATTACCTAGAGAGTACTATAAGGAAATTTGAACTTAGAGGAAGTTGTACAAAGATAATTAATCTAATACGAGTCACACATAGTTTATAGTCATGATGCTTTGAAAATCGGGTGAGTGTACAAAATTAATATGATTAGTATATTAGAGCCACAACTAGTTATGATTGAGGACAATGTTCACATTACTCCACAATACACATTCCCACAGATAATTTTCCACACATTTTAATTTAATGATGCATGGAAATAAGATTATATATTATTCTCATATAGCATGGACCATGGGATTTTTGTATCCTAATTTTATGCTTTATAGATCATGACATTGTTCACCCTTAAGTGGTTGGAATAAGATAATGGTGGTAGAACATAACATGCGAGGATGGTCAAGAACACTTTTTCAATAGGAAACATATGATATAGGTTTCAAAAACATTTTTTTAATGTGTATTACATTTTATATTTTAGTTAATGGTAATAGATTTTAGACCACATATGGAATGGCTTGAAAGAATATGCATCACATCGAGAGAGGGTAACCCCACCTGAATGGAGGAACCTTTGAGACCACCCTATGTCTACAAAACATGTCAAATTCAAGATGAATATATTTTATAGTCATGATTCATCGAACATAAATTATAGTATAATTTGATAATGGTTATACCAATGGGATTAAATACCATGAAAGGACAGGTGTAGCATGGAAGAGTGACAACCCAATGTGAATTAAGGGCCCCAGAGTCCCTTAAACCACAAAACACATTCCTGGGGTGGCTCGAATAGAGTTTAAATTCATGATTACTAGACAAAAAATCCTAGTTTATGGATATAACATTGGACTAATGGAGTTACTCATGTGTCTCAACTGTTATTAAGGAAAACGTCCTACAACTCCAAACTCCATGTGATCAATGCTTTGTTTTAGAATCAAGGATCGATACAGAGTTCCAATTGATTTCAGGGGAGAACACAATGAGAGGGAGAATGTGACTGAACAATATCACAAATAATATTGATGCTTTAAGGAATTGGATAGAGAATGAGGGTACTATCTTACCAATGGGTAACCACTGTTGACGATGTTCTAAACAACGTTTTCTCACTGGTGTTGGATATAGATTTGTAAAAAATGTGGGATAAACCATTTGTTTATTCAAAAAGACCTGATCGTCTGGTTTTTCATGATATTATAGCACGGTGTAATACTGGGTGTTTAGTTCCTCAAGTGTGGCATGAGTCCATTCAATTAAAGAGGATTCCTAAATCACGAAAATTATTATTATCTATAAATTAAAAAATAAAAAATAATAGTTTCCGAAATCATTTTGGAAACAAGAGAATTTAATATAGGTCCTGGCTTATGGTTACATATATGTGCATAACTAAATATCTCATTCATATGGTAATCAATATGTATATAGTATTATAGGGTGTGATGGTAAGAATATGATACTGAAGGAGTGACATCATCAGACATGATGGAATGAAGTCATCCCATATTAAATTTGAGGCATCCTATATTTCTGAGGGGTATTCAATGACATACCATACTTACTATATGAGGTATCCTATTTTTTTTACCATGTGTAAGGATATAGAATAATTTCATGCACTAAGGAGGATGATCTAGTCGTTTTAAAGATGTAAAACAATGACTAGGAATTTTATAAGTTTAATATTGATAATATCATGCTATAAGTAATGTTTCCTGTTTAAGATCACATTTATTGGACCAAACGAGGGAACAACTGTCCAAAATGGGTATGTGTGGCATAAATGAGTGGAAAAATGAAAATAATAGAGGGTTGATGGGACCCTATTTGACAAAAAAACATGGTAAATTATACCCAGGGTAGAAATCATGAAATTGATGAAGGAAATTATTTATAGTAATTCATTGAATGTGGTGGGATCCAGGATTAGATGTGTATGTGTCTTTACATATCCCATAAAGATGGGAATATAGCCACATATTGTTATGGAACATTCCATGATAGCTTGTCGAGTCGGAAGGGGGGTACCTTCTGAAAAAAGGATATGGAAACATTTTATATTAGGTTACAAGGCACACAAATTTTATAAGGGGTAATGTAATCTCCAATTTAGAGGCATATTGATATTATATGGGGTGAAATCACAATTATAACATCAAATGAAGAAGATGTTTTCGGGGCTCATGTATCAAGCTACATGTTCTTTCTTCATCATAGTGATCTATGAGAGAATCTCATCTCACTAATGGGTCAAGGTAAATTAATGGGGAATATACTCAAAATAGAGGATTGATGGAGCATCCAGGTGTAATTTCATTGAATGTAATGGATTGGTTCATGGTTAATCTATGTATGGTCTTGAATTTAGCTTGAACTTTTGAAAACAATTTGATGTAATGATTCATGGACTATCAGTGATGTGTCTATTATGAGGGTTTTAATTGCATGAAAAATGTAGATCCTCATGTGAAATGAGGTTTTTTAATCTTACATACCACATAAGTAATGAGAAAAAATGGTCCCCATTTTATGGTCATAATGCTTGGACCATGGTGAAGGTGGAAAATAGATTAATGTGAGGTTGATTTTATATATATTATATTGGAACCAAGGGTGTCGTTGTGCCATTGAAGTTGTGAGACATGACATGATAGTGTCCTATGAGGCTCACACACCACAAGAAAACATTATAGAAAACATAAAATTGTTGAAGGTACTAATTCATGGGCCACAAATGGGGACAACGTGTAGTAGTTTTGATAAATGTATTGTTTTTACTAGAGAAGATTGGTCTAGGAATCTCGATGTAATCCATGGTGATGAAAATCAATCAAATTATTGTTCTTTGACACAGCATGGTTGGAAACCAACCTAGAAAGTTGGTGAAATCCTCTCATCTGAGGGAATTGAGTCATCAAACTATTATCTGGGGGAAGACCTACTTATATAATGGAATTGAGTTATATTTTAATGTCGTGTGTTGAAGAATCTTGTTTTTGATCATATCATATTTTAGTATGCATTCGAATTATTGAAGGGGTATGGTTTATGAACATCCCATAGTCATCATATGAGCCATCTTTATTTTAAATGGGGTAACCATCTCAAACATATCATGTGAGGTATCATGATTTATACAGTGTAGGATGACCATTTATCATTTTTTCATGAGGATGTTTTATTTTTTAGTTTAAAGAAACATATAACATACTATAGTGGATTAAAATAATTCATGGTCAAAATTCATAGACCTTTGAAATTGTTTTAGTTAATGTTTCATGGAAGATGTATATTTCTAAATCTCAAAAACATAGGTATACATCAAAACAAGATATGTAATCCCACATGAGTCAGGATTTTTATATTGAATGTCTTAATAATACAGACCTGACAATATCAACATGCATATATTCATAGAGGGGAAACACCAATGGTGTTACAACAGCACCAAATCATTTGGAGTTGGAATATTTTTAAATCATGTATTTATTGATATAGACAATGAAAGGTGTGGCTAATGGTTTGGGAACACAACTGACCATATTTGAATCATAGGATCCATAACTATACCAATCATGGATTAGGAGAGAAAATTAGGAATAAATCATTCACCATGTTTGAAACAAAAGAACAAACATTCTTCATGAGAGATCAAAAAAAGGATGTTCTAGGATTGGTGGTTATCAATTTTTTCTAGGAATTGTCACCATTAGGGGGTCTCTTATGATTTGAAGGATGATCGTGATCCAAATATAGGAAGACTCAAATTACCAAAATGGATTGGGGTATGGTCTATGTGGAATCCAACACCCGTAGTTCCACAACACTTCATAATTTTTCATGTCAATGGGGGTGTACTGAATATTTATATTTTATCATTTTCTTCATGATTTGATTCCTATGGTCGGATAAGGACCCAAATAGACCCATTGTAAAAAAACTAGTGTTGAAAATAAATTTAGTTAATATTTCATGGACCATAGGAATGAACCATATAAATATGGATGGTGTGGAGGAGTTAAAAACGTGATGTAAATGGAGGTACATTGATCCCCAACAATACACATAACATTTAGAGGATGAATGAAAACAATTTAGATTCATGATTCTTGGACATGGACACGTATTTTAATGAAATATAGTTCATTATAATTTAAAATTATTCATTTTAATATAGCATAGACACTAACTATAAGCTATTGGTCATAGTGTTTGGATCGTACAGTGGTAAATAGTTTAAAGGAACAATGATCAGGGAAATTTTAATGTTCACAATTGTGTGATTGGGACGTTTTAACTTCAATAAGGAAATTATTTCTTCTAAAAATTGGTGTTGGTAGGAGGCATAGTGTGCTCTCCTTCCATGATGATCAATGAATATGAACTATTTTAATAGACCTTATGGATTATGTAAGGAAATTCTTAGCTATGCTCTAAATATGGAGTATTATTTATGGATATCATTGATTTTCTAAGAGCTAATATCATTTTAACCTAAATGGAGGTGTAGAGGTGATCCTTCTTGCTGAAATATGTCACTATTATATTATATTGCCTCTCTAGATCATGCAGTGCCTGAAGACTATTCTCTTTCATAGATTCCAACCCTACTAGACGTACTTTTTAAATTCTACAATTAATATACATGACATTTAAATATATTCTATGTGACGGAAAATGAACATTAATGGGAAGGAAGTCTTCTATTCTAAACACCATGGAATATGGGATCACGTGTATGGAATTATAATTCATAATATAATAGTAAAAGAGGTAATTAGGGATCTTTTCCACCCAATGATTCTTATTATGACCCGGTATCATCTTCCAGATCAAATATAGTGTTTAGTTGGATGCCTAAATTTTCCGATATTCTTATGCATGATAGAGAGATTTATGGATGGACTAGATGTTGAACATGGGATAATATTTCATTAGAGTGGGATCTTAGAAGATGGATCCCTTTTTGGTGAGATTATCAGGGGGAACTCTAAATCATTAGAAAATGTGGGATGAAATTAACTAGATAATAGATCATGATTTGAATCCCTTTTGGAGAATCCCCTTTTAATAATTCGAGAAGAAGTACACTCTCATCGAAAAGAACCTATACATTCGATCATTAGACTGTAGATATGTCCCCAAAAAATTGATTCACCATAATACAAAGGAATAAAAATACATTGTGATTTTTCTAATCATATGTGGTCAACGAAATAACATGTCATTGTTATAACATAGATTAATTCTCTACAAATACTCGATGAAAACATAGACCATGGTGGGTTACAAGAAACCCATCATATAAATCTAGAGTTTTATCTTCAACCCTGCTAGATAGGCTCCACAAGACATATCATGGACTTCCTGAATGAACTGATGGATCTTATCTCATTGATGAGAAAGATGATAATTCCATCAAACACACTTCTATAGTGTGTCGTCTCAATTTTTGGACAACATGGGTGGGAAAATAACATTTCATGCTAATGTATTCATTCACTATCGATATAGTGTGGATGGAAGATTCGATAATGGAGATACTCAACCTAGGGAGTGGTCAAATAGGGAAATTCCTACAATTTGGTGGGTCATGATGTTCTTATAATAGATGAACTAGTGTAGAATTGGCATACCAGTTTTCTATATTCATTATCTGATATGGTGGTTAAAAATGGCCCTCTTTTACACCACATAGATTATAATATCATATTTTTCAGTTTTTTTAAGAGACAAGTCTATATTGAATAGATGTCATCTTGGTCTTTCTATGATCGAGGGACACAAGTCTCCTCTTTATATGTAGGGAATTGGGTAATCAGGTAGCGATCTTTCTCTTATTGGGGTATGTGCTCTTTTTTTCTAATAATGTTATCAACCATGATATTATTGATGAATAAATTGATGTCTCAATCTAGTGCAAGTATGGATCATAAATATTGAGGGAAAACCTAAGACTAGTAATGAAATCAATAAATTCCTCCTCATTTTTCATCCAGCCTTCTGACAAAAAAAACATGTATGGAAAGACTTCTTGAGAACATGGGATGAAGAGGATCTGTATGCCTGCCTTGTTGATATTGGTATTATTGATCTTTCTACTAATTTAGAAATGTTAGCCACCATGTAAATGAATTTTATAAGATATAATATCCTTATCCACTGATAAGATAGTATCACATGGGAAATCAATATCCAAGGGTAGCTCTTCGGGGTCTGGATGCATTTCTATGACATTTTCATGTGTATAACCTTTGACTACCATCAACAGGAGGAACCTGGGGTCGAACTAATATAGGATAACTTCCCAATGATCCAACTATGACGTTTTCATGGGGTGATTAGTGATATACTTAATCGAGTCTTATCATGACAGTAGTTGTATCTCATGATGTTTTAAATATTACTACAACTTCGGCACTATGAAAAACAACATGAGGGGGATCCTCCATCTAAGAGAGTATCTAATATCCATGAAGATTATCATGCAACTAATATAGTATAAAATATTTTCTCTATCTTCATTGTGTTTTTATGTTATATGATCACCATGTTACTATTAAAAGATGATCACATAGGGGACCAATGGATTCTATAAGATGGGTGTCATTATGACCCAAAGGTTGTAGCAGATACTACTTGATATCCTAGAAAGAGGTTTGGTATTCCCCATCCCATGGGTAGATGATTTCATTCATCATGGTCCTTGAAAATGGAGTAAATTTTCTTAATATATTCTTGACAAATCAACATATATAGGCTAAATGGTTTTGGAGGCCTCACAACTGCTGAGGATTATCAAGGGAGGAATGATGTTTTTGCACTTGTTTTTCAATAGGACAATATCAGTACCTCTAAATCTGATGGTTTATAAAATTATATTCACAAAGGTAACCTCAAATCTGCACTTCAATGTTTTCGTCATCAATTATTGGTAGTAGAATAAGCCATGATGATTTTCATGGTCTTTGATATGGTACCGACACTGGTGATATTCCACCATGAATTATTCCACATTGCATTCCACCAGGGTCTCAATAATTGGATTAATAATGTGTTTCATGGACCATTGATACATGTCACATCATTTCTTTCATTCTTAATGGGTATCACCAGATAGAAAAAAGTCCCTTGAGGTACTCTAAAGGTAGTGTAATCCTCATCCTCAGGGGACAACAGGATTTGATTATACCCAGTGTATTTATAAATGATGGTGAGGGTATGGAACCCTATTGTTGAATCCATAAATATCTATACCAAAAGAAATGGTAAAGAATCCATAAAAAATGGTTTATGGGGTCCCAAAAGATGATACCAACTCAAATCTACCCATTCAACATTCTGGACTGGATTATATTGGCTAGTGATTTGTGGAACTAGAATTATGTGATGTGGGTGGAATTGATAATCTTGTCAAATCCATCCTCAACCATAGAACCATGTGAGGGTTGAACCTATCTATAAGGATTCTTAATCCTACGATGAATCCTTGGGAGGACATAATAGTTGGTTGAGAAGTGGGGAATTATCCCTCATATATTGTCATAACAACAATTAATGAAATCATAGTTTTATTTCATAAAGGCCACTTAATACTACTTCTCCTCCTGATAAATCTCAATATTAATTAGGTTCATACCCATTTATTTTTAATTAACATGGTTAACCTATGATATTTCATCAGTAGTCATTGGTACAACCTCTTCTAATGTAGTAGGGATGTGATCTAAACATGCATCATCCACTAAGATAGGATAAATAGTACGATGAGGATGTTATTTCAGTGTGTTTGGATCATGGTATGCACAATTAACTCTATGGGTGGAGAAAAAAAATCATTGAGTGGTTCCAACTATGCTGAAACTATTGATATATAATTTATCATTAAAATTCAATCGGGAATCCAATCACAATGCACGTGCTAGATGTCGAAGCAATGCTGGGGAGTCACCTTCCACTGAGTTATCCCTACAATATAGAACATGATAAAAATGCATGAAATGGTTTTCATTGGTTGAAATTTTCTTTAAATTACTAGGTTATGTAATTTTGGTTTTATTTGGGATTTCCAAATGTTGGAATGCAACGTAAATTGTTTCTTCTCTTTTTTCATAGGAAAAATAAAATGCATATTGTTGAATAAAATGAGACATCCACCTAGTTCAGTCATTGTAGTATATAAATGGTGAATATGTAAATTAATTCCACCATCAAAGTATTCCTTTTGGTTGATTGCATTGGATGTCAGATCATTGGGAGCATTAATACGTTCAACCCCATTTTTCTAAACCCTCTTTCTGTATCTATTATAATATAATCCATCCATATAAAGGGAAACACATGAGTTTAAGGGAGATATATCAAATCGTATTACCCATACTTGACTATTAAAGGAGTATTTAAGGCACATGTGATACAAGGATTGGACCACTACATGAAAAAGAATCCATGGACTACCTGGTAACATGTAGTCATTGTTATCATGTGAGACTAAAATATATTATGTGATTGATATAATTGAAACAATCTAGATATCTATCCAATACATTCCACATGGTTTCTATTCATTCATCCCAAAACCCAGAATTATTTGGTTTTAGGGAGTTAAACCCACATTGGTTAGTCCCATATATTGATAATCTGTGTTAGTAAGAGGTTAATCAGAAAACGAATAATCACAAGGCACATGCCAATCTATTTTTCATTTAATTGAAAAATGATGTATATAAGGCATATATTTTCCTACAATAGGATTCCCTTTTCCTCAATGGAAAATGAGACAAAATCTTGTCTTTCCATATGCTTAGTCTTCTCTTAATATTAGGATTCTGTGGAAGCTACCCCTTCAATGAACTAGAGGTAAATTTTCAATGATTTTGGTAGGGTTTCATGCATTATTTTTTATTTGAGGAGGTCATAAATGATATAATACCAAATTGGTATTATATTGTGGTCCTTCAACACATTATACTTCCATGGAAAAGGAATGTTTTTCCCCAATGAGGGGCAATCCTTGGAATGTGGAGTAGTATAAGTTGTTGAATAAACCTCTTGGTTTTGACTAGTACTAGAAATTATTTTTTATTGAATAACTAACTTCAACTAAAAGAATAATACATAAATATATGATGGTTGACGGTTGGATCTGTATAGATTTGGAATATTGTTACGTGGTCTCGAGTGAGCTTCTATGACAAATAACATGGTTGGTTTCATGGTCTACTACGAGGGCATACCATTTCAAACATAATAAATGGAAATGGATAGATGATCTCTATAAAAAAATATTTTTATTGTCTTAGTGAAATGAATGATATGGTTTGTGGAACTAGGTTGAGTATTGTAGATATCTATGTGTCTTATTCCCCTTCTTCAATGACAACTGCTAGAGGAACCCGATCGGTATCAATGGTGCTCCAAACTATTGGGTTACATTAAGTGGTCCACAAGATAAATGAAATTCATGTTGGAATATTACAATGCCTCATCTCTCTAACATTCCATAATGGTATCTTATCTACGCACATATACCAACTCTGGAGGAATTATGTCCTTGAGAGTAATAGATAGAATCGACACTAGTATTGGACTCATTTGTCCCTCACCGATTCTATGTCTATTCTATTGGGACATAAAATACTGTGACTAGTATGTGTAGGTGGTTGGAGGAGGATGCCTGGTAACCAGATGAGGTTCAGGCTTGCAAAAACTGCCATGGATGATACCATGCACCTATGAATCTGTATTGCGATCCAATAAATTGTCATATTTATGTGTCTCATGTCCAGAAACCACATTCCAATAAAAAAGACCTTCACTATAGATTTCATGGTTGGAAGATTCGTATTTCATCTAGGATAGAATGAAACCTGACAAGAAAAAACAAAACAATACCTTTTCCAAGATCAAATAATTGAACACATAGATTTCAATGAGGGATTTTCCATTGATTCTATGGTATGATCAATTGTCAGTGCGTCTTATGAATCAAAACTCAAGTTTCCTACTGAATTAATTAAATTTAAAAAATTTCTTTTTCCAAGGAATGGTGAAGCCTCTTGGGAGCTATAAATCATTGATATAATAGATCAGATGCTTTAATCCTGGGAATAGTGGACTGGGATCATCACCTTAGAGAGGAATTGGATCTATATTATATCATTGAGGTGGTTACGCTTTGTGATATTGTGAAGAATGGTTATTTTTAGTGTGAGGATATGAATTGTATGTAAATTATAGTCAAAGAGTAAATTTGGGTAAATGGTCCAATAACTCTACCAGCTTATGGTCCTATTCATGAATGATGGTAGTAGACTCAACATTTTTATTACATTACTCTAGATCTACAAATGAAAACTAGTGCGACTAGTTATAGACTGTTGTGAAATTTCATTCAAACATTGATCCTATTCAAAAAGCACTCAAAATCCAACATGATAGTTTAACATTTTGATTTTAGTGACAATATCACTCTTCATTTTCCCTACAAAAATAATTAGTAGATACTCCTATAAAAATAGAATATCGATGGAATACATGAGGCACATCCACATGGATAATGATTCTACTACTCCCACTTAGTGACTCTTCATGCATTGAGATAAGATTGAAATAATATTATGGTTCATCATGGAGATAATATGGTAATGAAATAGTCTGGGTATGTCCTCCCAAATAGGAAATGGACCATGAAAGCATTTGACTATAACATAATAACGTAGTTCCCTAACCTATATATTAAAAAACATCATATCCTTTTAGACTCATATTATTTTTTGGTTCTGTAAATAGGTCCAAACATTGTTATAATGTTGTCTAAGTGATGTTGTGTGTCACCCACATTATTGAATAAAAATATCTAGCATTTTCAAACATCATGGGTTCTCAGATGTTGTCCACCCCTTCAAGTATTTTCTTATCATAATGTAATATTTCTACTAGTCATTTTTATAGGCCCTCCATGTGAGAGATGAGTGAGGATATAAAGTATTCATTGAATATTTATATGTCTATAAATGTGTTTACATTCCCAAGGACATCAGTATAATATTCATCAACTAGTAGAGCTACACATCGTTGATCTCGAGGAAGAAAATCATCCCACTTGGGAAGATTCATTTAGTCATACCTCGGTCAATTCCCAAATCAACTTCCTATGATTTAAATTCTTTTTTGGGCCACCAATCTTGATCTGGAGTTCCATGCCTGGGATGAATTTGTTAGACCAAAGATCATCATTTTAGGTATGGATCATTGTTTAATTTTTTTTTAATATAAATGAATAAATGGGGGGTTTTATAAGTTCTTGTATTGTAATTTTGTGTACATGTTGTGAACCCAGCATGCCACATACAACCATGTAATGACCATGTAATGGATGAGTACATTTCTATATGCTGACTTGGCTGACCGCTTAAGACGATGGTCGATTGAGGATAATAGATGACATGTAGTTTTAGTGAGCATTTCGTGTACCTTTATTTCTAATTTAAATATCATAGCAGGGTCATCATTCATATCTTGAAATATCTCCATCTAGCTGCAGTTCTTACAAGAGCACAACAGAATGGCTGACGAACTCCAAAACACTCCAAATTATCAGTCTGAGCTCGGATTGACACACTATTTGGTGCTCTGGAATCCCACTGGCGAGTTTTCAAAACCCATAGTGCATCTCTCCCTAATTCATCATCTATTTTTAGTTATTCAATTTTGGTAATATTTCATCTTTTTGTAAATCTATATAGATCTAGGCTAATTCAACGTCTGACATTAATGTATATTGATAATAAGACATCAAGGAATGTGGTTTGTGCCTTTTGTTTTGATGTCTAGAATTATATATTATTAATGTGTGGAATACCCATGTTTGGGATCTTGCATTATGTGAATTTTAATCATATTTATCACCGTAATGGATTGTTTGATTAAAAAAGGGTAGTTTCTTATGTGTAAGATTATATACAATGTTTGGTGGGACACCCCATGGGCTCATTCCCTTGTTTGACTATTTTTGGCTATTTGGTCTATGATTCATGTAATGTATGCCTTGTTTTCATGGACATGTTTTGTTAGGATAGAGTTGATGATTATATGAAATGTCTGTTATATTCATTGTGAATGTTGACCAAGGGGATTGGTTAGTGAGAGCTCCCAAAGGGGTTAGATCGTGAGAGCATACCATGTGGTCGTTTATATTTTATTAAATTAATCATTTTCCAAAGTGGTTTAGACTGTGAGAGCTTCCAAGGTGTTTGTTTATAATTTTTAATATAATATTTGACCAAAAGGGATAAGAATGTGTGATCATTCCGAGAGGGTTGTTTTTTATTTGATGGATGTTTTGTTAGACCAAAGGGGTTAGAATATTAGATATTTCCTAGAAGTTCATTAATAAATGAATTGTATTTATGTTAAAATAGGGATATTATAATATGAGCACTTTTTCAATGGGTCGTTATTGAATAATCGAATGATTGTGAAGCGCCCTCCAAGCCAAATCACAAACTTGGATTCAGTCTTTTCATAGTTAGGTGGTCTCTCAGACACCTACTTTGTTACATTGTTCTGGGGACATAGAGATTTGTCTAGATCTTATGGTAACATGATTTAATTGATTGAATAGTTGATTAATTTAAATGAACATAATTGAAAAATATATGATTTTTCACTTTTGAGTACTTAATAGTTTAATGATTTATTTTTCGTATTACCTGCTATATATATTGACAGATAGTTGGGCACATATATTTTTGTGGTTTCATAGGGTTATTCATCTCACATACTATTTTGGTCATGCTGTTAGACGCAAAAATATTATATGGTTGCTGTTATAGATATTATAAAGTGACCTTCTTCATCTGGTACTCGATTGTTGTTAGAGCTGGAGAGCATGGTATCAAGCTGAGGCATGCGATGCTGCTCAAGTTTACTTGTTTCTTTTGTACCTTGAATTTTTTTTCCTATACTATTAATTTTTTTTCTATTTTTATAAGATTCATATTGCATGATTCATATTTATATATATATTGTGTATTCTGTTTTATTTTATTTCAGTATTCTATTGCTTACTTTTTATATTATGGTATTACTACTTCTTCTATTATTATTATTTGTATTCAACTATATATACTCTACCATTGATGGAATAGTTTACCCAATATCATACCTTGGGCCTCGCTGCTAGTTGGAAGCCTCTGGCATTTTTGGAAATTCTCTTGAGGTTATGTTACAAACCAGCTTCCGTACACCTTTAAGAAAGGTCGAGATCTGGGACATTACAAAGTGGTATCAGAGGAACGCTTTATTTTTTATTTTACATTATAGATTTGGGAAATTAGAAATGGATAATAATTAAATAGATTTTGGTAATTATCTATGCCGAGGGTAGCTAACCTATGTGTAAGGAAAGTCAAAATTACCTCGAATTGAAATGTAATTTTTGGATTTGGTACTATTACAATTGATTTGATTTCTCATATGGGTGAAAAACATGTATTTCACTTTTAGTATTGATATAATTGTTGTTATATTTTGTTGAAATATATGGAGATGAGGGTATTCTATCTCATGCATCATATAGACACTTTCTAGAGATATCTTCTCATGCATTTTTGTCAGGTCATGTAGGGTGCCTAATTAATTGCATGGTGGTGTGATAGATATTGTAGTAGATATGTATGTTGTTGTGATAAATCTCGTTATAGAAATACCTTTTATTTTGATAGTTTATTTTCATATGTATTGTTTCATTTGAATGGATTCCATGATTCAGTCTATGAGGTGTTATGGGGCCTATTAGATCATAAATTGGCGGATCATGTTTAAACAATAGTTGGATTCTGTTAATATTTGATATGTATAAGGATTCAAAACATTGATTCACAGGGAGTATGGGATATCACAGATTGGAATGTGAAATTCCTTGGCTGAAATTAATGATTTTTGGGGATTCTATAAAAGTTTAAAAGAGTTACATTATGGAAAACACAGAATACACAACATGTAGTGTTATGAACATATGCCATCTTTTCATCTGTTCCAGATGAAATATATTTTCTTAAGTACACATCATGTACCATATATACATGTTTTGTATTTTCTTACATTGTAACTGACTATGTGAGTAGAGACACATGGTTGGTAATCTTTTGGTAGAACATGCCATGTATTTTGAGTACACACTATGCTAAACTTGACCATGTATTCATATGTGTGAATAATGACATAGGTTGATAAAACATTTTTTGTAGATGACATTTCAAGAGTGTGAACTCTATGTAGTGTTAAACTCGAAATTCATGTAGTTATTGACATTTAGATGTACCTGAGGAGGAGGGAAAAATCAAGTGCACACCATGTCTCGAGTGGAACGTGTTGTGTGTATGGGGTGTTACATGGCCTAGTTGGATGTGGTACACGCCCATGATAAGGCTTAAGGTAACACGTTGTGTACTAGTTCTATACGCCTTGTACCAATCTACTTAAAAACATGAATATTTTCCTTCTATTTTTCCATTCATTCACATATAATTTGAAATCATTTATATAATGAACTGAGGTTTTCACTTGACATAGTGGAGTCATGACACAAAGAAATCCTCTAGCAGTACGCCAAGTATTTAGAAATGATCAGACACTGAAAATTGTATATTAAGGACTACTATAAGATCCTCAACTAATTCCCATCTTGGATCCAGCAATTATACCAGATGTTGGTGCTGATGGAATGGATCTGTGAAGGATTTATGATAATGATGCATACTTTTATGGGAGCTCTACATCCTTCCCTAACTATGGTAGAGTTGACCTGGGTATTTCAGAAGTAGGATCCTCCCACTTTTTCAATGGATGGAGGAAAATAGGCTGAAATGTCATTTTTGGAGGTTATGCTTTCCATCTTCGATCATCTAAAGATGGTACCTCATAGGTGTTTGAAGCTCACAACTTACATTCAATGTCATTCCACCAAGAGATCGTGGGATGTTGTTTCATATGTGGTATGTCATTGGGATATGGTTTGAGAAGAGTTTCAGTGGACCGTCTGTAATTACATCTACCCCAAGAATATGAGGGTTGACTGAGCCTCGAAGGTCATGTATTTGGAGTAGGACCCACTTTCAATGATGGACTAATATTCTCACATTACAGAGTATCATCACCTCTCACTTGTTTTGGGGGTGATGAGTTATCTTTGTCTAGTCGATTTGAAGATGAAATCAAGTACAACATCTGATTGTAGGTTAATGTTTTTAGGATGACTTTAGAGATGGCTATTGTCAACTAGGTGATGATTACTGAGCACAATATAAGGGAGTTTGGAGCATCATGCTAGGGTTGTTCAACATCGAAGGATAATATTTCATTGACTAAAATAAGTTTGCACGAAAGGGTTCTTTCATGGTATGTTTCTTTAGGTAGCTGGGTGGTATGATACCAATGAGGAAAGAGTGATCATATGATACCAAATTTCCTAAAGGACCTAGTTGAGCTCCAATAATTGGCCATGATGGGCCTCATTCGTCATTTTTGTAGGATGTTTTCACCAGAATCAAGTGAGTGGGAATATTTTGGGGCTACATATATATGGGAGGGGACATTACTTCCTCAATAGTTGGGGAAATGGAGTTTATTAGGTCATTAAGGCTGAGGAGGTTTTCAAGGTCATGGTAGCCAAATGAAATGTTTTTAGCAACAGTAGGGTGGATCAGCTCAAGGTAGCCAGGTAGGGTCGTAGGACCATGGTATAGGTTAGACTATCACAATGGAGCAGAACCAGAAGGAGAAGGATGGACAAACATATATAGTTAGAGGTATGATTCTAGATCCCTTAGTTTTATCTTCTCCTCATTTCGATACATGGGCTTCCCATAGTTTTATATCGGTTACCATTGTGATGAGCCTTAGGTACAGAATATTTACTTCTTATAATTTTATGGTTCTAGACACTTCGTTGGGGATTTGGAAATCTAGTGTATGTTAGTGCTAGGAGTTCCATATTAAAGTTGGAGGGTTTCACTTTTTATGGGTCCTCCATGTCATAGGGAAGACAGACTATGCTTTAATTGTCAGAATGGACTGGTTGGTATCCTTTCTGGACATTGTTGTCTGATATCATTGTAGGGTGAGTTTCACATCACCAAGAGGGTAGGTATTTTCTAAAAAAAGGTGAATGAGATGTATAGGTGAGACGAGATAGACCCAGGCATCATTGTTTGGGAGGAATTAAATCCTAGATTTCTAGTTGACATTGGATGGCCACGGGACTTCATAGTTGGACTTTCCTATTGTGGTGGGTCGTTTTAGAGATTTCATTCCAGATAAATTCTCAGGTTTACCTATGATGTGAGATGTATATTTCAATATTTATCTTGTTCCAAATTCAACACAGGTGTCCATTCCTCCTTAGAGGATTGTCACTCTGTAGATACAAAAGATCAAGAAGTAGATAGTGGAGTTTGAGGCAAAGAGTTTCATCCAACCCAATACTTCTCCTTGGTGTTATCTTATCATTTTTGCGAAGAAGGTGGACAGTACCCTCAGAATTTGGCTGGATTAATGAAATCTTAACTAGTTGATGGCGAATAACCTATATCACAAGCCAAAAATTGATGATACCATGGATCATCTTTTGAGGATATCAGATGTTCTCTAAGATTTAATTTAGATATGGGTATCATTAGTTTTGTGTTAGACCATAAAATATACCTCTTAATGCAATTCAGGGAAGGTATGGTCTATATGATTATTTGTTTATGTCGTTCGGTCTCATGAACACACTAACAATTTTCAGGGTACTATTGAACCAAGTGTTCCATACATACATTCATTATATTGTGGTGGTCATCAGGGACAGAATCTTGGTGTACTCACACACTTGACATGACCATTCCACAAATCTTGTAATCATTTTGAGTACATTGAGGGAGAATCAATTATTTGTCATCCTCACAAAATTCCACTTTTGAATGGTCCATATTCATTTCATCGGTCATTTAATCTCATATATATGAGAATAGGTAGACCTAGAGAATGTGAGAGTAGTTTTTTCCTGGGATTATTAGAAATTTTTTTAGTTATGGAATTTTCTAGGGATGTTTTCTTATTACAGAAACATTATTTAGGACCTTTCACACATAGAAGTGCCAATGAAGGTCATGACAAAAAAAGACGGTGATACTTGTCAGTAGATGCCTATGATTCGGCCTTTGAGGAGCTGAAAGGGGGATTGAGATCAGGACCGATCTTAATTTTTCTAGAGTAATTCAAGTGTTACACCATTTACTACGACGTACCAGGCATCGGGCTACAAGGAGTTCTTATGAAGGAGAATGATTCATTGTGTATGGGTCACGACAATTGAGGACACAATAGAGGAATTACCCAAATCACGATCTCGAGTTATTTTTACTTGTGTATGGCTTGCACTGTTGGAAACATTATCTTTTGGGAGAGAATTTTTTTGGTACACACTGACCACAAAATCCTTATGTATATCTTTACTCCATGAGATCCAAATCTGAGATAGTGAACATGGGTTGAGGACCTTCAGTCTTTTGACATTAGTCTTTCCTACATTCCTGATAGGGGAAATGCAATGGATGGTGCATTGATTAGGGGGACATAGATACAAGTAGTTCAGGAGGACAGTAGTGAGTGGAAGCATATGGGTTTGTTCATTGAGATTCATTTGGAGGTTCATGACAGACTTGGTAGATGTTTCTTACTTATATAGTCATTCCCTATACTCTTATGGATTGATTGTGAATGAGGCATCTATCATATTATGAAGGAAAATTCCTATGGGAGAGTGTGTCAGGAGAGGACCCTACACCTGGGTGGACCGTAGGTGAAGGTGAGTTTTTTCATTTTGCATGGGTGTGTATGGGTGTCATCAGACGTATGCGAGGACCTGCTACAAGATTTTCAATGCTCTGTTTGGTTAGTACTTCATGGTTCCACCAAGATGTATCGAGATCTACATCGTCAGTATTTGTGGCCAAGAATGAAGAGGGATATAAGTGGCATTGTGATGAGATTTTCAACCTGTTAGTAGGTGAAGGTGGATCATCAGTGACCGAAAGGACTTTTATAGTAGTTACCAATTACCAAGAGGGTGTGGAATGATGCCATGTTGGATTTCATGATATGTTTACTGAGGTATTCTTAAGGTAATGATTTAGTTTTGGTGGTTATTGACCCACTCGCGAAGGATTCACATTTCCCACCGATGAAGGAAACCATCAGGGTTGATGAGCATGGGATGTTGTAAATCTTATAGATTGTATATTTGGACATGTTTACGCACTCTATCATTAAATATAGGGAAACTTGGATTACTTATCATGTCTGGAAAATACTATAGCGTGCATTGGGTACCCAGGTACATATGAGTATTGGTTACCATAAAAAGAAAAATAGCCAGTCCGAGTGCACAATTTTGGTTTTGGAAGACATGCTTCGAGCATGTGTCTTAGATTTCGGGGGATCTTGGGAGAGACAGATACCCTTGGTGGAGTTTTCCTACAAAATTAGTTTTCATGCAATGCTTCAGATTGAACATTATGAAGCTTTTTAAGGCCGGCCAGGCCGATCACCCATATGTTTTCTAGAGGTAGGAGAGGTAGCAATACTGGGACCTCATCCTGTCTACGAGACCCCTGAGCAGGTGGAGTTGCTTCAGAGGAGGATGGATACTTCCTAGTCATGGCATAAATCTTATACTGTTCGATGGAGATGACCTATGGATTTCATGGTCGAACATCAGGTTTTCTTATGTGTCACATAGACTTTGGGAAACATAAGGATAATGAGATAGGTTATTTGTAATGCCCTGACCCAAGTTACCCATAGTCGGTGCATTATTACATAACATTGGAATGATCACAAATTATCAAGTCTCGATTGAACAATTATTTTAGTAGCCTTCGAAACAATAGATACATGCATAAGTCTTACATTACATCATAAAGAAAAAAACTACAACAACATAGTCTCCATAGTCCACACTCATATTCTGTCAGACTATCCCTACAAGTTATTCCTAAAATACTTCTTCATATCCTGGAAAAAATAAAACATAGAAAGGGGTGAGCTCAGATGCTATGTAATGATAACTATATAGCAGAAACATTCATAAATAAGCATAAACATTTAAGGAAACGTATATATAAAACAAAGGCCTTTTAAAATTGAACTTCAACATAATATGGAATAAGTAAAATGAAATAATTTCATTTACTTATTCACATTGATATTCTACTAGTCGAATAATAACATGCAATATCAATAACCTCTTTCATAATGACAGAATGCATAATTCCAGACTGTCATAACCACATATTCAATGAAGTGTGCCAAGACTACAAATACGATTCTGTCAAGGCCTTGTTCCAAGACACTAGTTTGTCTCATGAGACCTACAGATGAATCGAGGATCTATAGCGGGCTCCACCCATCACTTACTAAGTCCAGTGGATTCCTCATATGAACAGGTTTTATCTTAACATAAATATTTGTATTAAAACTCGCATATGAAATGTCAATAATTTATCCATAAACCATGAATGTTATATAAATAACACATCCATATCCAAACATATCCCAAAACATTCAATATAATATGGATGTTTTGTATTATAATAAATCAAGTTCAAATAGGTTTAAAATCCATCAAAGGATGTTGACATAGATGAAATCAAAACTATTTGAGAGAAATATCTCTTTTTTTGAAATAATTTAAAAGTTACATAATTATAAAATAAAACATTTACTTTGATAAAATTCTTATAATCTTTTAAGCGAAGCCTCGTCAATTTTATAATGGCCTAAAATAGATGCACCCTCCGTATAAGTTATAAAAAGACATTCCTACCTTAATTTTGTAGAAAAGGTTAAAAAGGACTTTGTTTGGAAAACGATGGAATGATTCCTTCATAAAAATCTTATAAAGAGTCAGAAAAGGTATAAATGACTTTAAAAAATAGTCTATAAAATAGTAAGAATTTTTTGAAATACATTTTTATGAAACATGGATGTTGATGATAAAGAGGTCCTAGTAGATTATTATGTATAAACAACCTTAGAAAATGAAGAGATAGTGAAATAAACCCTTACCTTGTACTTTTACTTGGTAGATGGTAGGTCAGCCTCCTGTATAATGGTGAAATAATTGTTATTAAATTATACAAGAATCATATACATAAATATTATATCATATATGATCTTTTAACATGGATTTGTTAATAATATCTTAGTATTATCATCGTTTCGGGTGCTAACAGATTCGTTTTCTTTGATATTAACTGTTATTTGAGTAATATTTGTTTTGTATGGGATGTATTTTTTTCATATCCAGAATTATATAAAATCTTAAAAAATTATTTTAAATCATTTAATGAAAATTATTCTTGAATGGATATGATGGGGAATGAATCTCTTCGCGTTCATGGAGACGGTAATCTGTACGTATGCATGAGTGACAATATCATTCTTTTGATATTATAATAATATATAATTGGATGATATATCATATATACATAATCATTATCATGTTAGATTTATTATTTAAATTAATTACACATCATTATTATATTAATCCGAATAATAATGTATTGAATAACAATTACACCACAACGTGGAGACAGTAATCTGTATGTACGCACGTATGGTGACATGTCATTCAAAGGACGGATAGAATAATGAATATGTATGTACCATATTTATAATAACATTATAGTATATAGAATATACTGGATTTATTATTTTAGAATGGAAATAACAATGAATGAAGAAGTGGATGAAGAAAAGAACTTGAAAGAGGGTGGTGAAATTATTACCTGTTATTCGGGTTCTTTGTTTTGATTTGATCAAAAAGGCTCATTACGTTGGCTTTATGACTAAAGTAAGTCCTCTAGGATGATGTGAGACAATTTTAGAGGATATTTGGGCAGGGTATGGCCGATCCAAAAGGCATTGAAGGTGTAAATTAGAGAGAAGGTGGAGTTCCCTTTTATAAGACCGGTGAGGGGCACCTTAGGAAAAGCTAGAAATATTACTTTATAATAAAAACATTTTCAGTTTATAATGGCTCCGAAAAGGATACATTAAATGATAAGGTGGTTATGGGTCGAAAACCACTCAACCAATATTTTTTAGGTAGGTTTGTGTCACTATATTAAAATTATCTTTTAGATTTAACACTTCTGTAAATAGTTTTACATTTACCATGTCTCTTTGTATTTTTATATTATATGGTTAATAAACTTACTATATACTACCAAGAGAACCCCTAGTGGTTAATTAAGGATAAAAATATCATCTAACCAACCCTAAAATGTCATATTAACTTAGAAAATTAGTGGAATTCATATAAAGTCTCAAATTACATTTATGTAGATATTTATAATATCAATTATTTTAATATTTCATTAATTAGTTAATTACTGGATCATCATTGTGTCGTAAATAAATAAAATTATATAATGTATAAAAAATATAAATAAAATACCATTATGCATGAAATATTTTTAGATTTCTAATGAATAATTATAATAGAATTTATCTTATGCATAACCCTGTATTAAATATGTTTCAGTTATTAAACATTGATTTAAACTCTTTTAACTTTTCATTGAATTAAATAACAATAAATATTTTAATCTAATACTAGAGGACCAAATAGGTTCTTATTTTATTACTAAGGTTTATTTTTCTAGAATTATACTTACCAAATATAATTAGGACATGTGTTAGGGTAATAATAATATCAGTTTTACCATTAATTACACTATTCACATTTAACTGTGGTAAATAAAAGTAAAAGGATACTATTCAAAAAAAATTATTTTTATTTTATTGAAGCACATTTAATCCTTGATATTAACCATGTCTCTCTAATTTTCTAAATTCCACTCATAGAAGTGGTAAAATTATGTTTTATGTGAATTTGCAAATTCTCATAGGAGGTGGGTAAAAGACGGTGAAAAGTTCAATAAAATTTTATATATATAATATTATTATAAAATGACTTCAATGAATTATATTGAAAATATATAGATATTATGTAACTATTATGATCTAAAATAAATTTAAATAAAAAAATAATTATTTAAACAAAAATATGGTTTTAAACAATAACTCAGTGTTTTTTATTATTCATCAAAAATTCAATGTTTTCAGAAAAATATAAAAAATAAACCCTAAGCTAATTTTGATATTCCGAATTCAAAAATGATGTCTATTTTACCTAATTGAATTCATAGAAGTTTCATTTATTAATTTAAAATTAATTCCCGTTGTCAAAACCATAATGCCTATTTTTAAGAAACAATATCTATCAAAAGATTGACACTTGTGTATATCCAATCTCAAAGTGAAATTACTTAAAATGACCAGAATTGGATTAAATGGTAAAAATATAATCTGTTTATACTTCCAAACCATTAAAATTTTAAATTTAACACTATAAATTATTTTTATTAGAAAATTTGTTTCAAAAAAAATATAGTATTTTTCACTATTCACCCAAATATGAAAGTTATCAGAAAAACAACAAAAAATTATTGAAACCAAATTCTTATGACCAAATTCTAATGAAGAAGTGTATTTTGTCAAATAGAATATATAAAAGTTTCAAATATTCGATTTAAAAAGGGATCATCATTAATAGGTGGTAAAAATGTATTTTTTCGAAATAAATACTTCTTTTATCTGAAAAAAAATTATGTTATTCTAAAATTATGTCTAAAAAACTTATTATGTGGATTATAAATTTATAAGTAATAACTACAGTTCAATATTTAGTTAATACTTTTCATAACTGCTTTTGAATGGCTAGTTTGGTAATTTTTTGGTGTGCTCGAACCCGGTGTTGCATGTAGTGCAAGTTATTGAATTACATTGAAGAAATAACATACTATGAAATCATGGGGTGTTGTATTCTTCCCTACTTCAATAAAGTGCAGCCTCCCAATTTGAAATTTTTCTTTGAAAATAAAAGGTTGAAAATAGAAAATACCTTTGTGGGAAAACCCACGTCCGAAATTGGGTTAATAAAATTTAGTTTTAATAAGAAGTAAATAGGAATGAAAAAGTGACCACAAAAATATGATATCAATTAGGAGAACATTGGTGTAAATTAGAGACACATAATTTGAGGAAAAAAGTAAATATTTATATGGAGTTATTGAGGTCATCGGTCAAAAACAATTGTAGAATTTAGTTCCTTGAAGCCATCAATCTATTATGATTAAAAAAACCATGGGTTCAACAAAATGTAAGGTATTAGGATAACACATTTTTGGTTTTAAGATCCCTTCCCTAATGTTTAATAATTAATTTATCCATAAAATAACAGGATATATATATATATATATATTTATATATGTATAAATGTATATATATATTTGGAATGTAGAGTTTCATCCTTCAACTAATTCCTACCACAAACTCATCTTTCACTCTAAAAGATTACAAACAAAATATTCAATTTATCCTAATCGTATAGGGTTCAAAAAATAATGAATTTATAATTCACATATCAGACCCTTTAAAAAATAGTCTACATTATACAATCTAGGTACTTCACATAATCCAGTGGTAGGCGATAAATCCCAATCGCACAATGGTTGTGGGTTCGATTCCCGTAGCTCTGTCTGATGTGATGGGTTGTCACACGGTCTGCGTGTTGTCATTTAATAAAAACACAAAAACAAAGTATCAAAATTAATCCATTCCATCCTTTAGGCTTATCTATAATAATTCTATCAAACTCACAGTCCATAATTTATAAGGAAGTTAAACACAATGAAGATCCTTTTTTCCATGTAATAACATCTGAACACCTTCATCATGTACTATTTTAAAACATGGTAACACCCTGCATTATCATAAAACCTTATTGATTACATTCATGCTCCCTTATTCCTTATAAAGTATAGGATATACTTATTCCATCCAAAATTGTTTTAAACTCCAACTATAATGGAATATACAAATCATTAATCAGTTTCAAGGTACTCCAGAATATCCAAAATAATTTATCCAAATCAAAAATGTATTATTCCAAAATCACTACCTCAGTATTAGAACCATATTAGGGTTATATTTCCCTCAAACATATATTTTCAAAAAATTAATCCAACTATTGAGTCACTCATCTTGGTTCCACACAATCTCAATTCGTTAATGAAAAAGTACTACAGTACAATCCTTTTATACATTATAATTATTATAACCAGAATATCGTTGATACAACACTCAAATTGCATAATTATTAAATAAAAACATAATAACACTAATCATTACTCCACATTTTTTGTAGTATCATATCTTTATTTTTATCCAATAGCATCATTTGGGGAATACTCTGAGGATTTGGACATTGGTTCACGTAGTGTCCCCACTCCTTGCAGAAAAAGTATTGTACATTTGAAACATTTTTCTTACCCTTGCAGTCACATTCCTAGTGTCCTTTTTCTCCACACATATAACAGACTCATGTTCCCTTTCGGCATGTTCCAGGGTGATTCTTCTAATAATTATCACATATGGAAAAATTCTTCTTTTCCCTCTTCCCTTTATCCATCTTTTTCTCTTCCATCCTTTCCTTCTCTAAATTCCATTCAAATCCATAGGACTTAGAGAATTATTTACAAATATTATAAACACATGATACTATTTCTTCATATGTTGAGAATACATGGGTGACTATTTCCCTTCTAAATGTTGTCTTAATAATGTGAAAGATTTGTTCCTTATTACTCTTCGGATCATACGTATTGCTGGAGTTCACATTCCTTCCACTGGATGCCATTTCTATATAATGGCATACACTGGATAAGTTTATGAATCGCTATACATTAATCCAAACTTGTAAAACAGTTGACATAAATTGAGAAGTTTATGGATATAATGCATAATCATAAAAATGTTTTCTTTGAGGATGTATATACTCTTAAGCCCTTCATTATGGTTTGTAATGAAAATTAGAATTATCCTAAGAATATACCCCGGGAGTGTCGTAACCATGACTGCAGCAAGGCTCATTGTCGTGCACCAGTTCTCGTTCGAGTCTAGCTCAAAGTGGTGTTTTTGGGTTTTACCCCTAGGTATATCTATGCAAGAGCCGCCTCTACCTGCTCGTATCCAGACATGGATTTATTGTTCTGAAAACTCACAAAATCTATACAATACCAAAATTCTAGAATGTTCTTCTATACTAATCCTCAATTTCTGTTTTAGGTCTATGTTCTATAATAAGAGTTTATCAAAATATAGCTTTCATGTTTTGTACTAAACTTCCTCTGATACCAACTGTAACGCCCCGACCCCAATTACCTAGAGTCGGTACATTTTTACAGAACATTAGCATGATCACAAAAGATCAAGTCTCAAAATACCAATTAGTTTAGTATCCTTGGAAAAACTAGATACATTCATAAGTATTACAATACATCATAAAGTGAAAACTACAAAAACATAGTCTCCATAGTCCACACTCATATCCCCTCAGACAATCCCTACAGGTTAGTCATAAAATACTTCTTTACATCATGGGAAAAAAATATAGAAAGGGGTGATCTCAGATTCTTAGTAAGGATAACAATATAGTGGAAACATTCAAACATAAGAATTATCATTTAAGGAAATAGATAACTAAAACAAAACCCTATTAAAATTAAATTTCAGAATAATATGGAAAAAATAAAATGAAATAATTCCATTTAATTATTCACATTGATGTTCTACTAGTCGAATAATCACATGCAATATCAATAACCACTTTCATAATGATGAAATGAATAATGCGAGACTAACATAACCACATATTCAAGGCCTTATGCCAAGACTACAAATAATATTTTCTCAAGGCCGTGTGACAAGACACTAGTTTGTCTCACGAGACCCACCTCTTCATTTAGGAGCAATAGCGGGATCCAACCATCACTTATTATGTCCAATGCATTCCTCATATGAAGAGGTTTAAACAAAACATATTCATTATTATTAAAACTAGCATACGAAATGTCAATACCTTATCCATCAACCACAAATGGTATAAAAATAACACATCAACAGTCAAATATATCACAAAACTATCAATACAATATGGATGTTTTGTATCATAATACATCAACATCAAATAAGATTAAAATCAATTAAAGGTTGTTGACATAGATGAAGTCAAAACTATTTGAGAGAAATATCTCTTTTTTTTAAATCATTTAAAAGTCACCTAATAAAAAAAATAAAACATTGACTTTGAAAATATTATAAATAGCTTGTATGGGAAGCTTAGTCAATTTTATAACGGCGGAAAATAGCCTCACCCTCCGTATATGTTAAAAAAAGACATTCTTACCATAATATTGTCAAAAAGTTTAAGAAGGACCTTGTTTGGAAAATGACGGAATCATTCCTTTATAACCATCTTATAAAAATTAAAAGAAGGGTATAAATTACATTAACCCATAGTTTATAAAATAGTAAGAATTTTTTAAAATACATTTTTAAGAAACATGGATGTGGATGAAAAAGAGGTCCCATTAGATAATTACGTATAAACAACCTCGAATAATGAAGAAAATGTGAAATAAACCCTTACCTTTTACATTTACTTGGTCAAGGGTAGGTTAACCATATGTATAATGGTGAAATAATTGTTTTTAAATTATACAATAATCATATAAATTAATATGATATCATACTGATCTTTTAACATTTCTTTGTTAATAATATCTTAGTGTTATCATCTTTTCGGGTTTTAACAAATTCATTTTATTTTCTATTCTTTGTAATGTCAGTCATATTTTTCATGGATCAGATGTATTTTATTCATATCCATAATGATAAAGAGTCATTAAACATTATTTTTAATCATTTAATGAAAATTATTCTTGAATGGATACGATGGGGAATGAATCTCATCGCGTTCGTGGATACGGTAATTCGTACATACACACGAGTGACAATATCATTTTTTTTGTTATTAAAATAATATATAATTGGATGGTATATCATATATACAGAATCATTATCATGTAATATTTATTATTTACATGAATTACACATCATTATTATACCCATCTAAATAATAATGTTTTGAATAACAATTACACCACGACATGGAGATGGTAATCCGTACATAAGCACGTATGGTGACATGTCATTCAAAGAATGGATAGAGTAATGAATATGGTTGTACCATAATTTTAATAAAATCATAGTATATATAATATACTGAAGTTATTATTTTAGAATGGAAATAATAAAGAAAGAAGAAGTGGAAGACGAAAAAACGTGAAAGAGGGTGGTGAAATTATTACCTCTTCTTTAGGTTCTTTCTTTTTATTTGATCAAAAGGGATCCTTAAGATGTCTTTTTGAGTAAAATAAGGCCTCTAAGATGACTTTAGGGAAGTTGGGAGGATATTTGGGTAGGTTTCGGTTGAGAAAAAAGGCTTTGAAGGTGTGAATTAGAGAGAGGGGGAGTACACTATTATAAGAGGGGTGAGGGGAACCTTAGAAAGAACTAGAAATATAATTTTATAATAAAATTATTTTCCGTTTCTAATGTCTCCAAAAAAAATTATTTAAACTATATGGTGGGGATGGGTCTAAAACCACTTAACCAATATGTTTTAGAAAGTTTTGGGTCACCATATTAACCATAACTCTTAGATTTAAACCTAAATTAAATACTTTGACATTTACCATGTCACATTATATTTCAATATATTATAGTTAATAATCTTACTATATACTTCGAATAGAAACCCAAGTGGTTTATTAATGATACACCTATCATTATATAAGTCATTTGGCCAAACCATCGATTTTTAGGAATTTAATATCAATTAATAATATAATATTTGTTTTAAAATCTCTTTTATGTCAATTTTGACATTAATTGGTATTTTGTTTTTCCTAAATTCATAACAGCATTATTACTTCGAAAAAAATTCATCTGACCAACCCTAATATGTCATATGAACATATAAAATTAGTGGAATTCATTAAAAGTCTCAAATTAATTTTATATGGATATTTATAATATTAATTATTTTAATATTTCATTAAATAGGTAATTACTGCATCATCGTTGTGTCGTAAATAAATTAAATTAATTAATGTTTAAAAAATATAAATAAAATACCATAATGCAGGAAATATTTTTATATCTCTAATGAATATGGATAATCTAATTTATCTTATGTATAATACTATATTAAAAATGTTTTTGTTATTAAAATTTCATTTTAACTCATTTAACCCTTCTTTGAATTAAATAATAATAAATTTCCTAATCTAATCCAAGTGGAGAAAAGAGGTTCATATTTTATTCCTAAAATTGATTTTGGTCGAATTATACATAGCCAATAGAATTAGGACATTTATGTGGGTAATAGAAATATCATTTTTACCCTAAATTACCTTATTTACTTTTAACTGTGGTAAATAAAAGTTAAAGGTTACTGTTCAGAAAAATTTATTTTTATCTTATTTAACAACAATTTACTCCTTCATATTAACCGTGTCACTAGTATTTTCTAAATTTCACTCACAGAAGCGGTAAAAGTATGTTTTATGTGAATTTGAAAATTCTTCTAGGAGGTGGGTAAAAGACGGTGAAAAGTTCAGTAAAATTTTATATATCTAATTTTGTTACAAAGTGACTCCAGTGAATTACATTGAACATTTATAGGTATTATGTATCTATTTTGACCTAAAATAAATTTAAATAAAATAAATATTTATTTAAATAAAAAACCAATTTTAAACATTAACACATTGTTTTTCACTATTCATCTAAAATTGAATGTTTTCAGAAAAATAAAAAAAATCACCCTAAGCTATTTTTGATATTCCACAATTAAATATGATATCTATTTTACCAAATTCAAAACATAGAACTAGGAATTATTAATTTAAAAATAATTTTCGTTGTCAAAACCAAAAGGCGTATTTTTAGGAAATAATGTCTATCAAAAGTTTGACACCTGTTTATGTCCAAACTCAAAGTGAAATTACATACAATGACCAGAATTGGATTAAATGGTAAAAATATAATATATTTATACTTCCAACCCATTAAATGATTAATTTAACACTATAAATTATTTTGATTAAAAAAGTTGTTTTCAGTTCTAATATAGTAATTTTCACTATTCACCTAAATTTGAAAGTTATCAGAAAAATTCCAAATATTTATTGAAACTATATTCATATGTCCCGATTCTAAAGAATAATTATAGTTTTTCGAATAGAATATATAATATTTTCAAATATTGGATTTAAAAAGGGTTCATCATTAAAAGGCGGTAAATGTTTTTTTCAAATAAAGACTTCTTTTATTTGAAAAAAATGAAATTATTATTAAATTATATCTACGAAACACAAAATATGGATTCTAAAATTATAAGGATTATATATAGTTCAATATTCAGTAAATACTATTCTTTACTGCTTTTGAATGTCTATTTTGGTAATCTTGTGGTGCGCTCGAACTCGGTGATGCGTATAGTGAAAGTTATTGAATTACTTTGAAGAAATAATGTACTATTTAATCATGGGGTATTACAGGAGGCATTCAAAGATATACATCAGTCTGTTTGTGTTATTGGAGCTAGTCTGTCTAGCTGCTTGTCAATTATAGATACCTCAGAGGTACTGAGATATGCACGATGTATTTCATGTTTCTTACCTATGGAACTACTTTTCAGACCCATTTTACATATTTCATCATGAGGATGTCCAATTGGATGTGGATTAATCCTTTAAAGATAAACTTTTTTGGATTTTGGATCGCATCATGAAGGTTCTATATGGCCAGTGTTTTCGACTAGTATGGGTGCTATTGCAACACATATGTGTGCAATACGGGACATGGGAGAGGGAGGCTGATGTGAGGTTATAGTGGATGGCGTTGTTCCAAGATTAATCTTCACAATCATTGGAAGGGAAATTATGGGAAGAATATCTTTAAGAGGGAAAGTTTGTAAGAACCCAGATCTTTATTTCAAGTATGGATATCGATTTTGGGTTTTTTTGCAACAAAGAAGATAATTTGTTTTTCTATGTACACACTGTATACATCTGTGTACATGTTGTATGCCTATCATGTCATATATAGTGGTGTATTGGCCATGTAAAGGCCGACTACATGGACATGTGCTGAACTGACAGACCACTTAGTCTAAGGGCTGGTTGAGGATAATAAATGCCATGTAGTTTTAATGAACATTCAATTTACCTATATTTTTAATTTATATGTCAAAATATGGACACGTCTCATATATGTAAATATCTTCTTCTGGCCTTGGTTTGTACAATAGCATGATGGAATGACTGACAGACTTCAAACCCCTCGCAATTTTACACCGGATATCTGATTGAGCCACTGTATATTGTGTTGGAATCCCATCAGTGTGTTCTCAATACCACTAGAGCCTCTCTTCCTAATTCATCATCTCTTGTGAGTTAATCTAGGTTGAGTTTTCCGCCATTTTGTAGATCTATGTCGATCTATGCCGATTCAAGGGTTGAAGTTCAGTTATATAGATCATATGACATCAATAAAGGGGTTTTGCGCCTTTTGTTATGTGGTATTGTATTATATATGCTTAATGTAATACATACCCATGTTTGGGGGATTTATATATTTGGATTTTTACCCTATTTATCACCTTCCATGGTTTTTCTGACTGATAAAGGGTAGTTGCTTATGCCTAATGTTAGAAACCTTGTTGGTGGGACACCACATGGGTGAATTACCTTGTTTTATTATTTATAGTTTTTTGGTCTAGGATGAATTTTAGGATTGGTGTGATCTCCTTGAATTTTTTATTTAGGATGTATTTGAGGATTATATTAAATTATTGTGATATTCATTATCAATGTTGACCAAGGGGATTAGACTGTGAGAGCTTCCCAAAGGGGTTAGTCCATGAGAGCCGCCTATGCAGTCATTAATATTTGATTAAATAAATAATTGAAAAAAGGGGTTTAGACTGTGAGAGCTTCCCATTTGGTTATTTATAATTGATTAATATCATATTTTACTAGAAGGGAATAGACTGTGAGAACTTTCATAGAGTGTTGTTATTTATTTGAAGGATGTTGTGTATGACCAAAGGGGTTAGACCATGAATGAATTCAGATAGGGTCATTGTTAAATTAATTATTGATATGTAATACCATGGGGATTAGACTGTGAGAACATTTCCAAATTGTTTTTATTGAATAATTGAATTATTGTGAAGTGTCTTCCATGCCAAAGCACATTCTTGTATTCAGTCTTACTAGTTTTGTTTAGGTGGTCTCTCAAACACATATTTTTTTACTTTTTACTAGGTATATAGAGCTTAGGCTAGTTCTCAGGGTTACATGACTCAGCAGAATGATTAATTGATAAACATAAATGAACATAATTGAAAACTATAGAAATATTTAATTTTGAGTACTTCCAAGTTTATAACATTAATTTTAATATTACCTGCTATATATATTCCCTAACAGTTAGGAACAAATCTATTGGTTGTTTCCTACTTTGATTTGTCTCACACCCTATTTTGTTCATGATTTTGGACAAAAATAGATTTTATGGTTGCACTTATATATTAGGGAATGTTCCCTTCTTCATCAGGTATTTGGTTACTGTTGGAGACAGAGAGTATGGGATAAATATGAGGCTAACTGTTCTACTGGAGTTTATTTGTTTCTTTGTAATTTGGTTTTTATAACTCTCTCCATCATTTTATATTGTTTGGATAAATTTTTAGATTCATATTCCATGCATCATACTTATATATATATATATATATATTGTGGCTTCTATATGATTTAATTTTTTACTTCTATTGTTTACTTATGTTGCATGGTATTAATACTTCTTCTATTGTTACCATTTGTTTTCTTTTGTGTATAATCTTCCATTGATGGCATAGTCTCCCCCTTGTCACACCATTTTCATCGCTGGTATTCCGAATCCTCTGGGGTTTAGTGAAATCTTCTTGAGGTTATGTAACCAACCGGGTTCAGGGAACCCTTGTGCGGCACCTAGATCTGGGAAATTTCGGAATTTTTCCACACGGTTGGATTTATTGGATCTTTTTAGAGGATTATGGTTCCAAAATAGAATAATATCAAAAGAGATCATTTTATGTTATTTGATATGTTCCATAAATCATTTCATTTTTGTTTTTGTATCTAACATCTATGTAATCTTGAATATATCATTGGTCTTGGCATTCCAATTTCATTTTTCTAGATGTTGACATATAGATAGCAATGCCTCATCATGGGGATCATTGAAAAAATGTTCCAACCTCAGATGTAGAGTGAGTAAACCTAAAAAATGGTAATCTTAGTATTGTTTTCCCTTGGGGATAAACATCTATATCAAGACCATCATTGATGTCCCTATCCTTATTATCATATTGAATGTTAGGGATGATCATAATAACCATAAAGTTTTCCAAAGGTATATTCCATTATTGGAAGATAATATAAATTTTTTAATGATGGGGATGGAGTATATTTTAGATTATTTTACCCAACCTGAGGTATTTACTAGAAAAGAAGCATCTTATATATCATAGTAGTGAATTGTGAGGTTTTAATATTGTTTTTGAAGGATAAGGATGAAACGGTATGATGTGAGGTGTTGACCCACTGGGAGAACTATTATCTACTCCATATTCACCACTTATTTATAGAATGATAACCAACTAGTCTTCAAGGATTTACAATGTGATGGTTATAGAGGTGGAAAAACATATCTCAGATGATCTATTTGAGACAAACTTCTTGGTAATATGTGAGGGAATTTGAGATGTAAAATATTGGATTTCATGGTTTTCATAACATCAAATACATATTATCTATGTTCAAGTCCTCACATATTATATCTTTATCAAAGGAAGTGTATTGTATGTGGTCAGACCAAACACTGATTGCCACAGGTCGGGATATGGGTGGTGGGACTAACATAGAATGGTTATGTTTTGAAAAATACCATGACTGGCTTCCTCACATGAGTTAAACATCAACTCCATTCCAGGATGTCATTAAGGGGTGGATAGAACCTCATAATCACATTCCAATAGGAAGAAGTTTGTACCACTTCCACTTGCATGAATGCAGCATCATCCATTCATCGATCGACATAGTGCTCATCTTTTGAGGGAATTAATTGAGAACTAGAAATCTCCTAAACATATTAGGTGTACGTGAAGAGGTGGGAAACATTTTGTGACTTAGATTGTTGAATTTTGTTCCTCTTTAAGGGATCTATAATTTATTTCACATACATATAACTATGGAAGGATCTGGGGATCCTGTGGTCCTCAATTTCATTGACTAGATATCTCAACTGTCGTGCCCCTAACCTGGATTCTATTTGCAGAGGTGATGACTATATAATCAAGTCATCTATAAAAACATAATCTAACATGTCAACTGAGTCAATGATGAAGTTGTGTTTTTTGAGGATCCACCTTCGATATTTATGTTTTTCCCTTCTACGTATGGAATGTTCTAATAGAAATGTAGGATTTTTTAGTTGGAAAGGACCTCAATGTAGAATGTTGTTGTACCTGGTAGGAACTATAAATTTACACATAATTGAATGTTATGGATTTCCATTCGGGCTACAGATTGAGAAAGGAGGACCTCCTCTAGTATTGCTGAAATTTAATGGAGGAACTTCACACTAGTTTGAAGTGTACCATGGATGATCTCCATAAATGATAGTTGTGTTTTGGGGAGAAATTCATCCCTGATTCTCCTTGTAATGGGGTGACACATCTTTTTCATTAATGTTTCCAGTAATTTAAAGGGTTAACATGGACTTCTTATGAGGTATATGGGGTATCCTTACCAATAAGGAAAATGTTGGGTCACATATTTCATATTATAAGGATCAATTGGGAATCATTAGCTTTGGAAGTTGTCATAGTTTCCATAAAAATCCCCAATATCAAAAAAAAAAATTATTTTTCCTTCCTTGAATTTTGTGTCAAGTGCTATATACTGGTGTCGAGAGAGCTGGGGGAGATTTGGACATACTATACACTTTATTGGATATGTCATTACCTATACTAAGAGGTCATGTTTGGATCCCTCTATGGTGGATATATGGTAGTATTAGTTGTTAATGTGAATCAAGAATCTAATGCATCTTTATCATAATGGATCAAATCAAAAGAGATCTCTGAGTATAGAATCCTTATCATGATCATCATTAGAACATGGGGTTGTTTCTTATTGTGAAACCCTTGGAGAAATAGTATCGTTGAGATACTGATTCCTACTGATCATAGTGGCCCATTTTTTATGTGGTAATAATCCAAAAATACATGAAATAGATCATGAGAGAGTAATTAATCATCCCCTATATTCTATTATATGGTGATTCGGTTCATGACAAACTGGTAGCAAAATAATAGGTGGATTCCACAGTGGAGGTGTGGTTTTGTGTTATTACCACATCAATTGTTTTCATACCTTGGTTCCAATGATGGATGGGTTTTTGGTTTCTTAATAATTTATTTATTTATGTAATGTGGATTTAGGAGACTATATATGTACAAGGAAACGATGCAAAATATCCAAACATGATCCAATATTTTGAAGATAGAGAGAAATCCACGTTAAAGATGTCTCAGATCCTTGATTCCCAATGCTAAATAACCAATTCATAGGTGAGTTTTATGTTAGACCAATTATTTTCATAGATGGGTATGGCACCACATTATTGAATCTAGTGATATTTTAATCTACTTATTCTCCTATACACTACTAATCACCATGGTTAAGGCTAAGATATTCACATCAGGGTTCCCATATTTTTTATGATATTTTCTCCACTAGGGTTGTGCATCATCTCATCGATGTGAATTTCATACCCCTGATCTCTATTTCCAAAAGTAGACAACCTCTACCACTATGTTTAGTGATATTATCTCCTTAATAAAAAATGATGGTATGTCAATTTCTCCTTCCATGGATTCTTTTATAGAGGTTATTTACAATTCCAAGTATCAATTACTGATTTGAGACATGCTCTTAAAACTCATTACTAGTACCATTTCATGGTGGATTCCTATTAATTACAGTCCAACTATCACAAAATATAGGCATCCATAGCTCATGAGATTAGTCATGTTGTGAATCTATAGACATGTCTTGTTATTGGGTATAGTGTCCACCTGTGAATCTTTTTACTTGGAGGCTATATCAAGTGATTCCCTGTAGACACATAACCCACAAAATCATACATCAAACCTGAGGTATTTTTTGATATGGGTGTGAGTCATAATTGGAATTTTACCTCATCTATCCCATACTTATGCTTGGGGTATTTATTTTTAGTTACAACATGGTATAATAATATTGTAGAAATTGTCCATGGATAATGTCTTAGGAAGAATCGTTGGGTGTTGTTTTCATATCAGGAATGGACAAGAGGTGATTCACTATGAATAAAGACATCACACATTGGTGGATGGAACAAATCACCCCTTGATATGGATTTTAAATGGATGGATCAAAACAAACCACGCTACAAATCCAAGGTGGATGGATCAAACACCCCTTGAGGTTGTTCCAAGAGGTGCATCTCTATGAGGGAATATTTCCCTCATGGCTTCCTGGAGTGGAACTCCCACTAAAATAAATCCATAATGGATAGATCATAATACCCCTTGAGGAGGACTAGAGATTGATGGATCAAAATAACCCATTAGGTGGATATGGTAGGTGTATCCATTGGTTGGAAGATGTAACTCCTTGTTAAATGTATATGAACCCCCCTTAAAGATGATCTAGTATTGATATATCAAAATTCTACATGAGATAGATGCATACATTATGGATCATAATTCCACTTGAGAACGAAAATGTTCGTCGATCATAAAAACCCTTGAGGAGGATCAGCGAGGTCTTCCCCAATGAGGGAAGAGGTCACACCTAGGTTTACTAATTGAATCTATTAGATCTCCCAATGTGGTGTATCTATAACATAGATCATAACTTTCCTTGTGTCAGATCATGGATGTGTGTCCCTGGAATGAAAGATATCACACCTAGGTCTACTAGGGGATGGATCATAGTTCCCCTTTAGGTGTTTCATGAATGAATGGAGTAGAATACCCATTTAGATGAATCTAGGATATGTTTCATTGAGAGGGAAGGTGTCAATCATGGGTTTACCGATTGAAGAAATGAAATTTTTGGAGGTATCTTACATACCCTTTTTAAGGGATACAGATCAAAACTAAAATTTTTCAGTGTTTCAGTTTAAGATAGTGTGATAGGATCGGTCCATACATTATAATATCATGAATTATGGAATCTCATATTATAAAAGTATATTATAAAAGTGATGGTGAAGATGGCGGGTCAAGGGGTTTCAGGGACCGCGAGGCCTGGATCTACTGATAAATCCTCAGAGCAATTCTAAGGAGCTGATGTGGCTGGTGAAAATGGAGAATATGTAGGCCACAAGGAATTGTTTTCACTTACTAGGAAGGATAGGAATGTCCCCTCTCATGCTGGAACAGAAGGTGAGTAGAATAAATTTGCAGATGTTGTAAAGAGCGCATCTGGAACATCATTTCCAGATCTTGGCCCCCACCACCTGGATGTGTGATTAAGAAAGGAAGGGTTGATCATGTCTCGGCCAATCAAGAAGTTGTTGAATAATGATTCAACATGTGTTGACATTCAATTATTGCTTGGGTTCTCACTCCAAAGGGGGCGTGTCTTTGGAAATTCAACGAATTAATGAAAAAGATCTCAAATTTTTGGGGATTTGATGATAGGTGGATGACGGAAATGGGAAAGTGCTACTACCATGTTGTATTACCCTATGATGAGTGTAAGAGGAGGGCATGGAGAAAAGGTACTCTACCTTTGAACCATGGATTCATAAGTATCCAAGAATGGGATACAAATTTTGATCCCCTGATAGTCTGATGCACGCACACCCAATTGTGTATTAGGATTTAAAAGCTTAATTGGCTCTACTAGAACCCATGTATCCTATGGGAAATTGCCTTAGCTGTGTTCAATCCAATTAAGATGGATAAACATATACATAATCTTAGATATGGGCATTATGCTCATGTCTTGGTTGATGTTTATTTGTCTTGCACTTTAGTGGAAGAAGTTCTTCTCACTAAGAGGGGTGATAGCATGGGATTGTAAATTTAATATGAAAGGAGGCTCAAATTTTGAATGAATTGTTTGATCTTTGGGCATCTGATTTCAGAGTGCAGGAGGGACAAAATATGCTCACTGTGTAATGAAAAAGGGCATGATGGTACCACCAGCAATAAAAGAAAGGGCAATGCAGTGACATTGCCTTTATAGGGTGATGGTGGTTCTGACTAGGTGTCAGTATTTGATGGGGGGAACCTCGGGAGGATAAGGGCCCTCTGGCTGAAGGGGTGGATCCTCAGGTAATTGGAACTACTTCTGGGAATACACCTGGAAGTATGGTTGCATCGCCTACTGCTGAACTAGAACAGGCTGATTCTGAGTAAGGGATCTCACAGAAGAATGTTGATGGGTAGGCTGGAGGTCTGGTTTCTTTGTATGCTACTATGCGGACTAAACTAGTACATGGTGAGAATAATGCCTTGGTGCTCCATGATTGTGGGCAGGGTCTAGATCCTGAACAGAGGATCTCACATAGTGTTAATACTTTGGGGAATGAGGTCTCTTTGGGGGCACCTGATGCAGGAAACATCCATACGCCTTTGGCAATGTCTATATACGTGGCTGATCAAAACACCCCCATCAATGTAGATGGGAGTAGAGAGAGCAGTGGGGCACATGATGATGTTTTCATGATACATAGTTGTGAGGATGATATTACAGCAGGAACACCGAGGCCTGATTACAGGGAATCTCTATGCAATGACAATAATGGGTGTGGTCCAGGTACTGCTCATGCAGCTGCATCTGACCTAGATGGATTCTTTGTCCATGTTTCTCCTTCCAAAGTGTCTAGGAAGAAAGAGGAAATTAATACTGATTCTCCCCACATGAAGGTAAGAACATGTTCACTCCACTATGTGGGAAACTCTCTTTTGATGAAATGGAAGAGGTTGATGCTGAAAGGCTAGCTGGTCCTGAGTTTTTTTTGGGTGGATGATGCTGCAAGGAATGAGCAGGATGGTGTGAATGAGGTCAGTAAAGAGAAGGAGAGCAGTGAGTATTTACAATCATGTGAGGCCCCCAAATCCACCTCTAGGGGAACTAAAAAATGTAAACGTAAGAAATGAAATACTCAAAATGCTACAGAGAGAATAGATGGGCCCCAGACAATGGTAAGTGTTAAGTGTTAATGAGGATTTTATATTGGAATTTTCAAGGGCTGGGGAATGCCTGTACGGTCAGAGCCCTTTGACATTATATCATGACCTATAAACCAATGCTTGTCCGTATTGCTGAGCAAATGCTTCTGTTTGGTAATTAGAAAGGCTTCAAATGGAGTTCCCATGGATTCAATATGATATCCAGAAATCTGAATAGCTTGAACATGGACCACCTGTGGGTCTTGAGACATGAAAGCATCCAAATTAACTCATTTGTTAATGGACCTTAGAATATTCTGCATAGCATTAATATTGGTAGACAGAATATTTCTCTCTCGTTTGTCTATGCCTCCACTTCTTACTTGAGGAGAAGGGAACTCTGGGAGGATCTTAAAGCTACATCACTAAGGTTGTATCAAAGGTGGATGATTTTTGGGACTTCAACACTGTTTTGACACCTGAGGAAAAAACTGGGATGAATTTTAATGGTGCTTCAGGCTATGATTTCTCTGAGTTTATTGATTCCTTCAATTTAATTCAGATCCCTCTTGCTGGAACTGATTTCACATGGTGTAGGTACACATGCGAATGGAAGAAAGCTAGTAAGCTTGATCGATGCCTTGTGAAAATTGATGAACAGAATGACATACATTGGGTCTCTGGGTTTACTCTTCCCAAGTATCAGTCTGATCATAATCCAATCATTGCTGATGTTAATTTCCAGAGGATGAGGTCATTCCCCACACCCTTTCGGTTTGATAATGCCTGGCTTGTCATCCCAGGGTGAAGGGAAACTGTCTCAGAGGCTTGGAGGCATGAACCCATTGTGAGTCCTCTGTACCGAATTGCTATCAAACTGAAACATCTCAAAGGATTACATAAGGAATGGAGTATTAAATCTTTTTCTAAAAGTAATGGGGACATTCGAAAGGCAGAAAAGTATCTTGGAAAGATTTAGATCAAACATGAGAATCATCCCACCCTATCTAGGGAGGAGATTATAGCGCAGAATAAGCTTGATGACCTTCTCATGGTTAAGGAGAGGCTGGATAGGAATCAGATGAGTGTGAAGTGTCTTAAGGATAGTGACAGGAACTCTAAGCTCTTCAATATAATGCCTAAGGAGAATAGAGAACGTGCTGGAAACAATGTGATCATACTTGGTAATCAAATTTATTCTGATGATGATGGGATAGCATTAGTTGTTGTTGATTATTTTAAAGGTTTGTACTCTGATACTGGATAGTATTGTTCCAGTAATCTGGTGGACAACATCAGCCCATATTTTGATGAGCAGATGAATCAGTTTCTTACAGCCCCTCCTTCTAAGGAGGAAATCAGATCTGCTCTCCTCTCTCTTAATCTTGAGAGTGCTCCAGGTCCTGACTGGTTCACTAATAATTTTTTTATGTTCTATTGGGTTATTGTGCAGGATGATATTGAACATGAAATAAAGTAATTCTTCTCACATTCATATATGACCCATGGGATGAATTCATGCTTCATTGAACTCATTCCAAAGAACGAAAATGCTATTGACATTGAGGAATTCAGACCTGTTGCTCTTGGGAATGAAATTCATAAACTCATCAGCAAGATCATTATGTGCAGGATGGGTGGAATTGTTGGAGGAATGAATACTGGGAATCAATTTGGATTTGTCCCTAGAAGAAACAGACAGTAATGCCTTTTAATAGCCTCTGAGAGTGTTAACCTCATGCGAAGGAAGTCAAAGGAAGGAAACATTCCCTCAAGATCGACATATCTAAGGCATTTGATACCCTTAGATGGAGCTTTCTTATTAAGATACTTCTCAGACAAGGGTTCTCGAATTTTTTTCTGAATATGATTGGAACTATTGTTGGATCCTCAAGGATGTAAATTCTTGTGAATGGTTCACTGAGAAGATTCTTTTCTTGCTCAAGAGGTGTTCGGCTAGGTGACCCATTATCGGGTATTCTGTTTGCCATTGCGGAGGATTATTTAAGATGATGCATCAATGAGCTTTCTCATATGGGTATGTATAAAAGGATGAGGGATGTTATTAATAATCATGCCCCATCACATCTTCTTTATTCTGAAGAAATTCTATAGTTGGGGAAGTCCTCAAGGAGAACCATATCTAATATTACAGCACTCTTTAGTAATTATAAGGATGTGGATGGACATGCTATAAGCTAGGACAAGTACTCAATTGTTTTTGGCAATGTAATCCCTGTTGGAAAAAGGAATAGGATCACTCATTATCTTGGGGTGAAGCGGGGATGCCATCCCTTTCAGTATATTGGGGTGACTCTTTTCTGGGGAAGGGTTAAATGATGATATCTTGAAGGTATTTATGTGGGCATTACTCATCAGCTTGCCAGTTGGAAGGGGAAATCCATGTCCATGGCTAGGAGGGTTTTCCTTATGAATTCAGTGATTACATCCAAATTTGTTTACACATTCTCTCTCTACAAATGGTCTCGAGGATTGATTAAGGAACTGCAAGGTTTGGTGAGAAATTTTATATGGTCAGGATCAATCTTTGAAAGTAAGATGGTCATAGAGAAGTGGAAGGACTGCATAAAACATGTGGAAATGGGAGGATTAGGAGTTAAGGTTCTTCGTACATTTAATGATGGTCTGATTGGAATGTTCATTTGGAGGATGATATCTAATGAGGTTGATGATGAATTTCAATCGAGTAGGTTTACAAAGAGGCTGGTTAATGGTTATAAATATCACCTCCAATCTTCAGTATGGGCCTCCCTTAAGCAGGAATACACAACAATTATGTAGGATTCTAAATGGATGGTCAGTAGGGACTCCAATTTTAGCTAATGGAGCACCTTGTGATTGGATCGACCCTTGCGACTCATGAATGTCACACTAAAGTTTCTTCTTTATCCATATTAGATTTCCTCTCATATCAGTATTTTCATGAGTTGAATATTTCTAATTCTGTACAGTCTCAAATTAACAGTTATGTTGTTATGGATTATGAAAAATTGATTTAGCTACACAGCAGGAATGAGATCATTGACACCAAATAATTCTACAAGATTTCTTGTGGAGGGAATGATCACTGCCCAACCTGGATTATGAATTTTAGATCTCTATTCATTCGGCCAGCCCTGTTTATCTTACTTTGGAGGATCTGGAAAAACAGACTCCCCAATTCTAAACATTTGAAGAGAGTTGGATTACAGTTGGCATCCAGGTGTGATGTTTGCAGAGCTGGTGAAGATACTCCACATCATGTGTTTATGGAGGGTGGTCAAGCCCTTCAACTCTGGAACTACATTGGTGTGCTATTCAGATTAGCGGTGGATTGCAGAATCCAGATTTTTGATCTACTATTTGGGCTGTTGTAGGTGCGCCACAGTGAGCATATTTTCAACCTTTTTATCACTGCTATTACAGTGGATTTTTCGGCCTTGTGGGACTCGAGGAAGAGGGGCCTATTTGATGTTGTGCTTATTGATGTATGGAAGGTAATGAGCTCCATCCACAGGGATGTGTATGCTGCGGTAGTGGTCTAAGATGGTTTAATGTCTAACACCATTTCGGACCTCCAAATTCTTAGGATGCTTGGAATTTCATGCCATCCATGCAAACCTCGGATGCTTAAATATATCAGATGGATACCGCCGATTGCACCGTGCATCAAAGTAAATGTTGATGGAACCGCATTAGGTGCGCCAGACCCATCTGGATGTAGAGGAGTCTTCCGTACATTTCGTGGGTTTGTTAAGGGGTGATTTTATTATTACCTTGGCCTTGGTACTGCTTTTAAAGCTGAAATTTGGTCCATGATTCATGCGATATGGTATGCTGTCCAATTTAACTAGAAATGGATCTGGATTGAATCTGACTCAATGATATCTGTTCATGCCATGAGCACTAGAACACAAAATGTACCATGGCATGTGCTACCTCAGTGGGTTTACTGTCTCTACCAAGTCAATCAATTTTAGATGATTGTCTCCCATGAGTACCGGGAGGCTAATCAAGTTGCTGATGCACTTGATTAAAAGGCTATACTTGATCTTGATATTATGTGGTCTTTCACGGCCCCAGATTATTGTGCTCTGATGGTGTAGGCGGATCGATGTGGTTTCATGCACACTCGCTTATGTAATAACCCCTTGTTTGCCTGACTCTTTTATTATTTTTTTAGGATCAGTTCATGTCGGATCCTGATATTATTGCTATACAAGTGATGGTGCGGGGTTTACTTGTTGAAGCTACACTCTAGTGGTGTCTTGTACTTTATGGTGAGAGAGGGTGGTATCCCATGATGATCTTACATGGGGTATCATGTGTTTGTTACATAGTGTAATAATATAGTTTTAATTCATGTGATGAGTATATTTTCATTCAGTTTATTGTCATATGACTTGGATGTATTACTATTTATTTTTACTTCATGTATATCGGACATGGTGGGACTCACCCTTCAACCATAGGGACTATATTTCCACTACTCAAGCACTTTTGGGTGGTACATGGAGTTGGAAAATACATGGAGGAGTGGTCAATTAGTAGGATGATGTTAGGGTCACTATGGTTAGAAGAAATAGAGGTTAACATAAAAATTATGGGAAGATATTATATTGGGTGACTCTAAGTATGCATATAGATTGTATTAGGTGAACATAGGAATAGATAGAATTGGTCATTTAGTGTCTCATTGTGTGGTTTTACCTATCCTAGGTTGGTATGGGGGTCATAGGGATATGACCTTCATAAAGAAGTGTCTTCAAAATTTAGTCACTATAGAAAGGTACATGAGAGGTGCTATGTGATTATTGGAGATTCATTAATGAGGTTATCATAATTATAAGGGTCGTCATGAATTTTAGGGGCATTAAAAATTAGAATGCCTCACCAAATTCGTCAATCCATCATTGCGGTAAGGTATTTATTGTTGGCGTCACAAAGGATATGTGTCTCACAATGCCACAGATTACACTAAGGGTATTCGTCTTCTAGGAAGGGCATTCGACATCATGAAAGGCTTCTACACATTTAGTGGAGGCTCTCATGAACACACAGGATGACAATTCTTTGTTCATAAATATGTTGGGTGGTCTATTTTTCTTTAACTCTTGAAGGTAAGGTGGATCCTGAACAGGGATCAATTTTCACATGTCAAAAGGTCGTGCATTCCCTTAAATGTCAAGCATACTAGTTATTTATAGAAATTTGAATTTGGGAAGATTGGAAAAAATTGGGAAGATTAATTAGAATCATGATTGGGTGGGTTATTGTGAGTCATAATTTCGCTATGAGGAAGTTAACATCAAGCCTATGTGTAGTAATGATGTGATCCATGACTTAGGATTTATGTGTCAAGTAGATTTCATACATGCATTTGAGAACTCATGATGAGATTTATATGTCATTATTGATTCTTTATAGAGATTACTATAAATATTCCATACAGCCTACGGCTTCACGAACTTCACAAATTCATGATGGTGGGGTCCTTCCCTAAAAATCCTTTTAGCGGGAGTATTGCTCCATTTTTGACGAAATTCAATTCAAACCAGTTCAGGCTTCCTCAAATAGTCCCATGACACCCATATTTCAACCACTAAAACCCTGTTTATATAATGGCCATATTATCATTAATATAAATAGATATTATAAAGATAAATTATAAACCAAAATCATCTTCAACTTAAATAAAACTGGTCACAAATCATCGTTCATATGAATAGGAAACTACTACCTCACGAACCATTTTCATTCATTTTTCCATTACCACATATTAAGGTTGGGAAGGATGATGAATCTATATATAATATATTACATTTCTAAAATATTTATCCCTTTGACATCATAATATCTTATATTCTGTTTTTTAAATTCAATACCATATATGATGTAATAATTTTTTTCATGTGTATAATAGACTACCACCTAGCAAAGAAAGGCAATTTTTCACTATAGATTTACATGGAATATATTAAATGTAAATATAATAAATATATATTTTATAAATGAAATAATAATTATTTTAATGACCTATTTATAATTATATAATTCTAATATATAATTTTATTTTTGTCCTTTTCAATCACTGTGAAATGATAATGTCATTTGTGAATGTGTGGATTACCGCCTTCACGAAGAGATATGCCTCTCTTTTCAAAACCAAACCACATGGATGATATATATTAGAATATTTAAAGAATTAATACAATATATTTAAAATTATTATCATTCTGTATAGATAAAAATCACATACCTACTTTCTAAAGTGAAACGTTACTCATGGCTACATATGGCCTACTATCATTATGATAGGAACCAAATTTATTCCTCAATACCATATATCATTATTTTTATTAAAATGATAATTGAAGAATAAATAAGATAAATATGTCACTATTATTATTATTGATATGTTTTAATAATGACATTGTTTAACGTAGTGAACCTTTTAATGTCATTTTTGACACATATGCATAATATGGTCACAACATATGACATAAATGTAAATGATTAACAAATTGTATATTAAATGGATAAAAGTGAAATAAAAGAAAAAATATATAAAAATATTTCATTTCACCTTGATAATTTTTATATGTTAATTATTCATGAAGAGAATGACGCATGGTATAATTAAGACTCATTGTGTGGGACATTATTTTAATATTATTTCATTGAGGCATATTTTGATGATATAAAACTATACACATTTATGGGGTGTATATACTAACCTTTTGACTTGTTATACCATTTATTTCTCTATATTAATGGTATTTTTAGTATTTTTAGTATTATTATTTCATGGGGATTATGAGTCATATGATTGAAAACTAATAATGGATATTAATTTAATAAATAACATTTCCTTTTTTTCTAACTTCATCTTATCTATGACCAATTGTTTAAAATTACTTTAGGAAAAAATTTATATAGACATAAAATAATTCTAAAAAAAATATTATTCATCTTTTTTACATTATTTTCTGTAGATTTAAAAACAATATTTTTTAATACTATCAAATCGAATTTTTTGAAAAATTAAAAAATGATTTTCTATTATAATCTTACATGGAAGGCGTGATTTTTTTCTTCCGCTATTTAAAATATTTTATTTATTTCTTCCTTATCAAGATATCTTGTCTCCTTTAACAAATACCACAATTTTAAATTTTCTGGTATATTTGGTATTTAAAATGGTGTTTTAAATCACTAACTTATTTTTATATTCATTAGTGACATGAATATGAGTTTACATGATGTTTTCCATTGTTTTATGCTTATAAATGAGAGGATGAAATTTTTTATTCATGTTGTCGTTCAATGAAATTATAAGTGATGGGTTCTTATAGAGAATTTTTAATAATAACTTCATACCTTATATGATTAGTATGCCCGAATAGTTCTCTAATTAATTTTTTAATTATTAAGTTCTTCATATAATTCAATTGGAAGCTAGTTGTATGGGGTTTTCAATATCAAAGGCATTTGTATGGGTTTTTAAAGTGTTCAATGATATGATGTCCAAATGTAACTACCTGAATTTTTTATACTTTTTATCTATTTTTATTTGAAAGAAATTTTAATCAAAAGGTAATATAATTGAACTTTTTTAGATAATTATAATTCTCTTCCCAGGTAAATAATTATGTTTTTATGAAATGGGTTTTTATGAGTTTTCAATTTTTCACAAAAATAACAATTGTTTTTATTTTTCATACCTTTTTTTCTATCATAAAATAAATTTTAAAAAATCATAATATCTAATGATGTGTATGATAATCGAAGAAGCCTTGTTAAATATCAGGAATCGTTTCCATGAAAAGAAATCATGCATTATTTTAATAGTTTTATATAATTGTAAAAATGGAGACTCAGTAGTATCTTACTCTTTTTTTATATAGTATTGTTATGTATATGTTATGAGATAATTCTCAAATACTCAAAACCAAAAAAGATAATCAAATGTTTCATATTCAATTCCTGAAATAAAACTCATGATTATTTAATGCTTTATTCATGGTCGTCATAGATGGTATCAAAGGATGGTTTATATAATTATAGAGAATATGATAACACTAACAACATGGACATGAATCATTAAACATTACAGATATTCTGAAATGATATAACAATTTTCAATTTAAATATATCTTTAGAAACAGAATCTCTAGTCAAATTTGTTTTCCTTAGAGGAAATAGGGATGATTTATTAGTGTGGAACTGATGGTAAATTAACCATCAAAATTAGCAATATAAATGGATGGAATTAGAAAAAGAGTACTTTCTTGTAGTGGTGGATCATTTTACTCAAGATATATATTGTGGTCATATCCACACTATAGAGGAACACAATATATGATAAAGGAATATGTGCATTGTGGGTCATTACATGAGGTAACATACCTCATTATTAAATATATCATCTCACCCAACCATATATAATGTATGGATCAATTATATTGATAATATTTTCAGTATCATGGGATGTTCATATCATCAAAATGATTCTCTTACTATTCATTGTTTTAAAGGTGAAGCTAATCGATGATGTTCCTTTGTTAGGAATACAAAAGAGAAATATGTTCATTATTCCAATTAATGGGAAATGTTTCATGATATTTTCCTTAATAAATATAACCATGTGGTTGTTCAAGTCAGGATGAAATAAAAATTAAGATAATTTAGGAAAAATAAAGAATATTATATTGCCATGTTTGAAGATAATTTTATCGAATTGGCATTGTATGTTATAGGTTTTTTTTGGAAATTATTAGTATATTTAATATATTTTATATATAATTTAATCCATGTTTAAATATATATTTAGATTATTGATAATTTATAAGATATGATATAGTTGATATTTTTTATGAAAATGATGTGTTCGAGTTTTCTAAAAATTATGTGCCTTATAATGATGAATGTAATAATTTTTTAGAATGATATGGGATGGGTAAATATAAAATAATTAAATATTCATGTTATAAAATGAAGGTCCAATATTTTGGTGATTATGGTAAAAATAACCTTCGAGACTCTCTTATGAAATCCAGGAAATGTTACCAGTTTAGAATTATAATATTCTATCATTTATAAGAAATATTCATTTCAATTAAGAACATCACCACCTGAATTTAGTATATAATTTTTTGAGAAAACACTTTGTGGAAGTATTAAAGTAACAATGATTTATAGAAATATTTGTATTGTTATTAGTGTGTTTTTCTTTCATAAAAATCATATTAAAATGAACATAATAGTGTTTGAGATCATTTTGGGAATGGATTTTCAATCAATTTTTCATTCATTGTTTTATATTTTTCACATTAATGTATTATCAAACGATTTAATTTCTTTGATAATATAGTAATAAGATGAGAAATTATTTAGATACAGTAATGAAATTCACCGAACTAGCATTATTGATTGGAATGAAAATATTCCCATAATATGAGAGAATAATTAATGAACGAAAATATAGTTTTCTATATTGTTTAGATCCTATTATTACTGATTATGAGTTTTTGTTCACTATTGAATTTGTATCTAATGCTAAAAATATTTCAAAATATCCTTATCAAATGGATTAATTATAACTTTTAGAATTGAAAAATAAATTGCAGGTGTAATTTGAAATAGGATTAATCTGACCTAGAATAATATCATTGGGTTCTCCTTTTTGTTAAAAAGAGTGATTCTTCAATATGTCTTTTCACTTACTATAGATAACTTAATAACATAAATATTATGAAAAACTTTTATTTTCATTTTATCGATTATTTATTTGATCATCTATAAGGAGAACATTATTTTACAATGGTTGATCCATGGTCTAGGTACCATCAGCTGATGGTAAAAGAAGATGACATTCCAAATACTATGTGTCGTACTAGATATGGTACTATTGAGTTTTTTATTCCATTTGGATATTTCATTGCACCTACAATATTTACGGTGAATATAAAAATATTTTTTCATGATTTTAAGGAACTGATTGTTGTTATACTTATTCATGACATTATTTTGTTGTCTATATGTTTATTGGGGTATAAATTTAACCTAAAGATTTTTTTGATGATGTTCTTTAAAATTAAACATAATTATAGATTGTTCAACGTTTTAATTTTGATTGAAATCATTTTATGTCCTTCTATATATTGTGTCCAAATATAGAATTAGGTTTTTAAAATATAAAAGAAATTTTCATGATGAATGATCAAGGACATAAAATAACAAATAGATTTATAGTTATCATTGATCAGTGGGTGATTATTGATGGTTTTTAGAAAACATTTCTCTTTTTTCTATCCCACTAACTATGTTAACTCGAATTGGTGCTATATTCTTCAAAAAAATAATATGACGATTTTCTTCATGAATTGGATTTAATTATGGTCAACACTCCAGTTATTCCCACATTTTATAAACAAGTATTTTTTTCAAATATAGGGATTTTTCAAAGAAGTTACTTGGTTGTGGACTAAAGAATATTTATATTTTTGTTTGATATGATTTAAGTCTGTTAAAAAAATGTAAAATATTACACTACATGAGTTTGGGATTAAGTGACGTAGTTTTAGCTATAAAAATATCAAGGCATAATTTTTATGTATTAATGTGTTAAATATAAACTAATTATACAATTTGAATTACATATTCACCTATAAAAAGAAAAAAATATGAGGTTGTGAATATGTAGTGAACTGGTCATGGATTCAGATTCCAAATTTTAATAATAGCCTATAAAATTTTAAAGACATATATGTTTTGAGTTGTAAAAATAATGCTACATTAACCATGCTACTTTTTGGAAATTACCCACAGGATAATGATTTGATAAATTATATCTAATAAGTTATGGATTCATGGAAATCCACAATTTTTTATGTTTTGTCAAAATGTAATTTGTATGAAATATTAAGGATTTCTCAAAAGGAGGATCAAACCATGATAGAAATGGTAGAATCCTTTTATAAAGATTTGTAACAATAATTTAATATTATTTAATAAGGATTTTTATGATTTTTAAAAAGATTATGTATTCCCTTTTCCCCAGTTGGGGAATGTGTTATTAAGTGAATGGTAAGAACCAAGTTTGGATTACATCATATTCGAGACACGACCCAATCTATGAAATCATACAAGAGGCATTCTCGATCCTTGTTTGATCGAAATTAGTGTTATGTATCAAGATAATACAATTAGAATGATTTATATTAATAAAAAAGGAGGATAAATTAACCAAACTGAACTCGAAAAAAATCCTACAACTGAATATCCATAGATATATAAAGAAAACAAGACACAATAGATGTAGAAAAAAATCAAAACTGAATACAAAAATAATACCAATACACGCTAACAAAATCTTCTTATAATATATTGGTCACCACTATACACAAGACTATCCTACTCCAAATTTATGACTAGACCTGAAACCTAAACCTGTAAAATAGATTGGGTCTACCAATACTGAGTGGTATATATTGGGTGTCAATTTTAATAGCTTAGTATGTAATCCCCATAGTTTCAACAGAATTATTTTCTTGAAATACTCTAAAAACAATAGTTTGATTTATATATATATATATATAGGAAAATAGTATTTTCATAATTTTAATAAACCAAGAAAAACTTTATAAAATTTCACCTTTTAAAACTAGAGAATCATAGTTCCTTTTAAAAAAATAGTTTTACACCTTAAAATCCAGTTCAAATCCAAAACCCAATTAAAAATCTATACCATATGACCAAAAATGGGCTATGAATGATGTCAAGGAATGAACAAAAGATGTCGTAAACTATAATTTCTAATATCCATATAGGTAAGAAATAAACTAAATATACATATAGAAGATCATGGTAATTTCTTAAACATCTCTAATGGTTAACCCTGGAAGTACTCATTTCAGACTCAGCTACAAGTATATGGTTCAAATTCATAGTTAATAAACAACTAGACACTCTTTAATAGAATATGCAGTATAATTCCCTACCTGGCCTCTCAACAAATTGAAGGTGTACCAACCAAACTAATATGGGTTGACAAGAAACTGTTACTCATTCCTCTATATGACTACTAAAAATATTATGTTAACAGTTCTTGGTTATGCCTGTTATAATAACCATAACATAGATTTTTCATATACATGATCCACTATAGGGTAGAACAACAGATGGTCTATTGGTTTATAAATTATAATCCAATACGAACAACATTCTTATTCATGATCCAATAGAGAGGATCCCATCCCAAGTTCAAGCAGTTTCCAAACATAATCCAAGTCATAAACAACACACCTAAATAGAAAATTCTTTCATAAGAATGTTCATAAAACAATTAATTGTCACATAGAAACCGCAATTTTACATAATAAAAATAACATTCCAAATTTTTTTAAAAATAAAATTATGTTTTCACACTAAGAATGTTTTTAATGAATTTTCTAAAACATGCCTAAATTTCTACCATTCCAATACATCACATGAATTCCAAAAATTTTATTTAAAAACACCACAAAGAGGAAATTGGGCCTTAACATCACATCACATGAAAAAAAATACTTGAAGAAAAAAAATGTGCTAACCAAGCCTTTAACATTCACAATACCAAAACTTTTACAAAACCATTTCCAAACCATTTCCTTGGTCAATATGAGTCACAACTTTCTTGTGCACAATGAAAAATAAGCCTTTATATTGTAAATATGAAACCATTTAGAATCCAAATTGAAAACATGCCAACAAGTGATATGTTCCAAATGGTTCCTTATACTAATTAATCATAAAAAAATTTCTAAAAATTTACAATGGTAAATTATTAAAATTATTCATCAAAACATATCTTAATGTGAAAAATAGTCCATACTTTTAAGAACACATATCAAATCAAAATAAAATTAACTTGAATAACCAATAACCCATTTAGAAAAAAATAAGAATTTTTGGAAAATGAATGTTGGAAGAGAGGAGAATCCTTAAAAAACCTTATTCATGAAAAACAAAATTTTGAAGGCCATATTAATCTATTATCCCATTATTATGTTTACCCGTTGCATATATAGATATAACAACATAAAATACAAGATTCATGTACCAATTAAATCACCAAAAAGAAATCTTTAGTTAAACATCACTTACTCTTAAACTAACATAACAAGACACACAAAATAATCACATGGTAAAATTTTAAAATTTTCACCTAAAACACCTAATATATAACAGAACCACGTTAACAAAACATAACCAATAGAAAGCACAAACCATATATATCATATTCATTTTAGATGGTATATTTATATTTCATCAAACACATTGTGTGTAATTAAATTTAGGCTCAATTAATGAATCCATTTTAAGACCATTTCACACCAATTTTCCACCATAAAAACATATATACAACTATATAAAAAATCACAAGCATGAGATTCAAATTTATAATCCATTAAGGAAAGCTAATGAATCTAATTGATTGTGTTAGAATGAAAATGGATAGAAACTCATACGTTAATGGTGTGAGGATGCGATGAAACAATGAGAGAAGTAATGGAAAAGTTTGATAAATAATATACAAACCCAACTATCAAAAAAATATAACCACATGAGATATCCATAAAAATTTTATTCTTTTAAGAGATAACCCACCAATAAGACACCACGAATCCTTGAGATAAGGATGATGAGAATAGTAAATAATCCAAAAACTCTTTTAATCAAACAAGGTAAACGTCAAAGATCATAAATGGTTGAAGATATAAAATGAGGAGGGTCTAATAGTGCCTCTAGTTCACTGAATTTGAACACGGTATGAGAAAAATTAAATCGGTTGGAAATAATTGAGGGGAAATGTAATTTCAAACATTTTAGGATCTTGGAAACTCGAATTGTTTTTCCGCAATGTTTCCCAAACCATGTGGAAACTGTGTACTCCCTACGAGAGGAAATGGAACCCCACATTGGTTGGATTCTTTATTTGGTAATCCATGAACCAACCATACCAAACACCACTGCCAAAAATGAAGAACCCTTCAACAACATACTGCATTGTTTCTTATAACCATGCATAGACTATGCCCCATGCCCGAGACACCATCCTTCATGCGACATTTCTTTCTTTCGAATATGCTTTGTATGGAAAAATCCACTCTCCAAACATTAATTTCAATCTTTTCAAGAATAATATGAACTGAAAACACAATCTTCTATAACATGTTTCAGGGTTAACCATCAAATTGTTCTTTTAAAATTTATACATGAAAAAAATTACCCATAAAATCCAAAACACATATAATAAAATTGGTAACTCAACCAAAACCTAATCCATAGGAGACAACCTCTATAAAAATAAAAAAATAAAAGTAATTCAGTGGTTGGGGTGTGATAATTATTCCCACCGCAATCACTTTTTTCCCCAATAATGTCACCCAACCAAATAATAAACAAAAAACAATCCCAATTACAGAAAAATACGAACAACACCAAGAATCTTAGGGTGAAATTTCACTCTACCTATCACAACCAATCATCTCTATAATAATCCATAATTAATAAAAATTTGAAAATAATGAGGTATTGATACCAACCATAAGAACCCAACTAGAATGACCAACATTGAAACTCCCAATAAAACCACCACAATCCAACTGATGTGAGAACTCCCAAAGTGAATAAAAAACTCCCACCCTAATTGAAATATCACATAATATAAACAAACCAATTGATGAAAAAACAATAATTCATAATTTCATCATGAACCAAGTATTTAATGAATGAACATAACAGAAAACTGGAACCAGTCCATAAAAAAGGACAAGCACACATAAGAGTGATGAACTAATCAAAGACTGGTATCTATTAGAAAAATCCATTATAATTCCAAGAAAAATAAGTCCACCTAACTTCTCATAAAAAATAGGAACATACAACCATCAATGAAAATATAGAATAAGAACTAAAACTATTCCTACTCCAAGGCCTTCCAAAACCATGTGTCTTCTAGGTTGTGTGGAAATATTCACTTTAGGGAATATGTTAGGAGTCATGATTTCTTGAATAAATTTACCCAATATTAATTAAATTAAATCCTCGGAATGAGACTTCGTCTTATGAAAATGATTCATAGAATATTTCTCCAGATGACCTAGAAGACACATTGGCGACAAACCGATGGAGGTCTTTAGAAAGGCAACATCAAATTCAAAAACTGACTGCATTGAATGAACAAAAGATAATGATCTAATGATTGAGAAATAAAAACCTAATAAAAGAGTCTTATTAGAAATATATTCCTATATAAAATCACACTCTCCAGATGGGGAACCTTCGAAAATTCCTAGAAATACTGATTCGTTAACCACATTTGACTACACGCCGAAATCCAACTCTCCTAAGAACGACTCAAACACAAACATCAAATGAAGAAAATCCTTGGAGGATGAGGATAACTCTATGATCTAAGAATTAATACCCCGATCAAAAAGTGTATATTTTTATTGGTCCTAAAATTTTGCATCGGGAGAAAAGTAAACAAGAATCATGAAATGGTCAATATAAGTATTCACTGCCCACTAGCCTTGCTGAATACTCATGAGATATTAAATGTCTCTCATCATAACATCTTTAGGTAGAAACCATTAAATGAAAGTGGTCTTAAACACATCCCGATACATTCATATTTTCATGGAAATTTGGATGTTCACCCTTCACATTTCCAAATATGAACTCTTAAAATAATCTCAGAAAGCTTGAACCTTCACCGCATTAAGAGTACCCAGCAACTTGCAGAAGCTCTCAACATTAAAAAATCATTATGCATCCTCAAATGGACCTCGATCAACATATAAGATAAAAAATAACTACAAGATCCAAATATAAGATGGGACTTGATATAAACCATAGGGACCTTTCTCTGAGGAATATTCTTGACAACATAAGGAGTAAAAAATCAGAATCAACCTTTAATAAAAATCTGACTGAAAAGAACACCTTATACAAAAAAAATAGTCTCACAAGATATGTATTACAAGGAAATATAAATATTATTTTGAAAAAAAAAATTATTTCTATTTAAAACCACATAAAATCTGAATTTACTTTTCAAAAAATCATAACTCACTTTAAAATCTATTTTAAACACTCAAATAAAATTATCACACCTTGAAACCATTTTCCCTTGAAAAAAATCCATTTTTCTGCAAAATGTACTTTTAAAAACATACTTACACTAATAAAAACAAACAAAAATTAGAAACTCACACAAAACACTCCATATGAGGAACTATAAACCTTGGATCATATAGTGACATGGTTAGTGGGACATTCACCAACTAAGATTCAACAATGAAGTGGTACTTTTTTCATGAACTAAGAATCCACACGGGTCACTACTCCGTGTGAGATAACAACCTGACACAAGCATAACTCCATTTTTAATTCTCATACAAAACCAAAAACCAAAAAACAATAGACTCAAATCCAATAGAACCCTTATAAACTCAAGGAATACATTGAGAAAGGGGTCATGATATCCTTACCTTACAACCTCTCATGTCTCAGAAGTCGTAATATCTAATCAACCTGACACCCCAAATAACATTGGTCTGCTTTGATAACATTATGTTATGAACCAAGTATGTATTATATTAGATATAGAACATGAACCTATTCTAAAAAATCCCTGAGTGGAATTTCTAATCCCCACAGGAATGAAACATCTGTCTGAACTAAAGATAATCCAATTGGAATGATTTACCCTAATAAAAAACGAGGATAAAATAATAAAATAGAACACACAGAAAACCCAAGAACTAAAAATCAATATATATACAAACAAATACAAATAAAAAAATAGAAAAAATGAATAAGAAATGGGGCCAAAACCATGATATCAAAGTCTTTATGTGACCACATTGTCCTCACCATCCACAAGACCAACCATCTCTAAATTAACCCCCAATCTAAACACCTGGACCTAGAAAACAGCTTATTTGTACAGATGCAAAGTGGCACAAGTAGGGCTTCACCTTAAAAATATCAGTAGGTAATCATTTTAGAGTCCATTAATTCCCATTCCATAAATAGTGCACAAATATTATTTTGAAATATATATCAAAACAGTCTTTTAATCCTTTTATGGATCCAAACACAAATTTCCACTAATTCCATTTTTAGAACAACATTCAAAGGTTTTCATTTAAAAATAATTTAAAACACCAAAAAATAGTTCCAAAACAAAACCAAAATTCAAATCTATACCAGATGAAAGCAAATGGGTGATGCATGAATTAATGGAAACAAAATATGAAAAATCTAAATTAGAATGGCTAATATCCACAATCAACGGAAAAAAAACATATTGTAAGTCATGGGCATTTTCTAAAGATACCAATAGTCAATCTATGGATGTACATAGATTACACTTAGATAAGTACAAATAGTGGTACTCTAGATTCATGATCCAACCAGGCACTCTAAACTAGCCAATACAATGGTACACCCACCTGGCCACTCTAAAAATCCAGGGGCTACCAAACCATCTAATCAATGTTGACCAACAACCACCACATGACCCTCAAGATGATGGCTACGAATCCCATGATAATTTTACTAGGTAAAAATTATATAGAAACCATAACCCATAGTTTTGTCATGTTTTATTCATAATAGGGTAGCACATCCCTAGGTCTAATGGTTTCCTAATCATAAGCCAATACCAACAATGATCTTGTGTGTGACCCACTGTAAGGGAACCCATTACATGGACTAGTGGTTTCCAAAAATAATAAAAGTCATCATGAAAATAGGTGAAAATCCATTACATTCACTTGATTGTTCATCCAGCAAATTAAACTCTCATAGAAGCACCCATTTTCCATATTCAAAACCACATTTTGAAATCATTTTAAAATACGAATCGAGCCTTCATGATAACCAATTTTTTAATCTTTTTTCCAAAACATGCAATGATACCCATCTGGACCATAAATCGCATCAGTTAAAAAACTAGTTTCATAAATATATAAGTGAGTAAATAAAGACTTTAATTCACATAACTTAAAAACAAACTTTTCAATGTAACTCAATGTTCCATCTAGTCCATTAACATTCCAAATTCAATCAAATTTTCCAAACCATTTCAGAATCATTTTTGTGGTCTATAAGAAACACCACTATCAAGTGACGAATTCCAAAAAGATCCTATACATTTGAAATCAAAACCATTTATAATCCAAATTGAAAACATACATCAACATGGAATGTTCCAAATTGATCCATATGTCAATTATTCTTTGTAAATATCTCAAATACCATTAGGCCTTTATTCCAATTATTCACCCAATCATATCCTAATATTCCAAATAGGAAAATATTTATGTAACACCATTGAAATCAAACTCAATGTAACATGAATAACTAATAAAATATTTAGAAATCAAAAAACTATTTTTAGAAAAAGATTGAGGAAAGAGTGGATATTCCTTTTAAAATCCATGGTTCATGGAAAACATCATTTTGAAGGCAATTTTAATTTATTTTCACAAAGATATATTCACCACATACATATGAGGGTGTTAAAACATCCAATGATCCACATCAAGTATACATGAAATCACTAAAAAAAATATTTAAATGAAACCTCATTTTCTTTTAAACCAACATAAAAATCCACAAAAAATTCACACAATAAAATTAATCAATTTCAACAAAAGACAACCAATTCTTAACCCAACGATATTTCCAAAATATAACCAAGGGAAAACACCACTCAAAGAACCTGATTACACTTTCATATCATCAATTGAAATTTCATCCCACATTGTGTTAGCATTTGAATTTTGGAATCATTAAAGAAAAACATTTAATAACAATTCACACCCCTTTTACATCATGAAAAAATTATAAAATATTATACTAAACCATCATAATTATTGTATAACCATTTAGAAAAAATTAAGGAATGATCAAGAATCAAATGAGTTGTTCTGAAAAATAAAATGGATTTAAACACCAACCTAAATGGCGTGTGAATGAAACAAATCCATTAGAGAAGGAATAAAAATATACAAGATACAATCATCACGCCCTGACATCCATGCAATTGAACCACATCTTCTGACTATTGTCTTAGGGTTTGGAAAAGAGAGAAGCCACCAGGAAAACACTAAGAAATAAATATAGAAGGAAGCAGATAAATGGAAATCAACCAAAATTTCTAATAATTTTACCTACTAAAATTCAATGAGCTTCAATAGAGGAAGGGTATCAAAGGTGGAGGTTCTCCTAGAGACCTTAGGTTTGAATAGGTTCAACAAGGGAGTAGAAACCTGAAATAGAGTGAAAACAATGAATGTTAAAATATTTTATTTTTAGCATTTAATGATCCAAAAAACTAACATGATTTGGAAACATGGGTTTTAATACTTTTTCACAACCATCTCCACCATAGTAGATATGACAGCACCCAACATGGCATGGTTGCACTATACGACCCCAACCATAAACAATACATAATCTTGAGTTATGTCATGAAATCACATTGAAGATCTTTTCAGGTTAGAGTTTTAAATAATTAGTCCCTAAATATTAAATTAGATCTCAAATATTAAAATGTAGATACATATACTATAACCAATTGTTTTCAAAATAATAAAACTAATTAAATAAAACAAAATTTTTTTTCTTTCTAAAAATATTTTGAATTATTCATTTCTCTTACACTTCCTAATACCCTATGAAAAACATTTCAATTACTTGGGAGAGCATAAAAACCTCGCTAAGGGATATAAAATATGTAATGAAAGTATTAGATCATCAATACATAAAAATAAATGAATCCATACTTTTCAATCATAAAATATATTTTATTTAACATACCATATGTAATTATAAGATTTTTGAAAAACATGTTGAAATTATAAATCATAAAGTTGACTTAGGGAATCCATAACCTAATTACAATGTAGCTTTCCTAGATACATAAGGAGTTACATTTGAAATACCCATCATAATATATTACATAAATCTCTTAGGATAATTATTAACAATTACCTCTGTCCCATTACCCAATGCATTTGAGATCTATCTCGGGCTCACCCTCCTAATGTTTATCACTGAATCGCCTGTATTTGGATTATCATGTAACCCCCGGTCAATTTTCGAAGTACCGAAACACATTCATAACATATAAAATATTTAATTTATCAACATTTCACTCATCAATCATAAGAAATCATTTCAATGAATAGAAATAATCTATCCTCTTCCAAAACCATTTAAAACATGTAATAAAGTTATTTTTGAATTATTGTGTCCCGTACCACATTTCAAAATTTATAGGAATTAAAATTTTAAAATATTAATGTCCATATAAATAAATCATTAAACAAATTTTGAAAACACAGTCATTAATGATAATTATATAGAAAATTAAATGATTAAATCATTTAAAATAATGTTTTAGTTAAATAGTCCCTTTCTACTTGAGAAATAACTTGAAATAAAATTATTAATTATTAACATTAAAAAAAATCCTCTAATATAATGAGAATAAGTATATTCAAGATATAATATTTCAAAGGATAGTATATACACCTTATAGAACAATAAATGTGCCCAATATCAAGATATGGCCCAACAAATGGAGATTCGGACATAGTCCCTTACAAAGGTTGTATCATTATATTAAAGATAAATCAATGACATAATTATGTGTGAAAAATATAAATACAACCAATATAAGAGGATATTATTTTTTAAAATATAATAGCAAATACACACCTATTCTTGGAAAAAATACCATTACATTGATATTTAACTCAATTAATGGAGATTGAGCTATGATTTCCCTTATATGACGTAAAAAATTAGCAATGGAGTAATTATGTGATGAAAAAGTATATCCCCACAAAGGGAAGTGGAGATTAAAATATAAATAAATAAACAGTTATTCAAAACATAATATTGGAATAATATAATCAATTAATTTTGCATAAAACCCAATGAGTGGAAATTGTGTTTATAAATTCCTTTATGAAATGTCGGAAGCCTGACAGCATGACTTGAAAATTAAGAAAATGAGTTGATGGGAGAATAAACGGTATCTCATGACTAGGAAATTAATGTTACATAAATAAGGATATATAATCACATATACCAACATAATAAAATAGAAATTAATAGACATATAATAAATGATGTCCTTGGCTAAAAGAGGAGGGTGAAAGGTTCCCTTACCTCGAGTATGACTTGTCTCATTGGTTTTTTAAATTCATTAATAATAAAGTTAGGATAATTTCTACTTTCCTCAGAACCCTTTTAAGATATATTATTCATGTTATATTACTTATCATTATGTTATAATATATACATAATTATCTATGTTCATATTATTTATTTTGTTGATATTCTGTACTGTTGTCGAAAATGAAGTTGATATAATTACAAATTGTCCACGTGGTCAAACATACATTATCTCTAGAATAGTGAACATGATTTAAATAATATATATATATATCCATTTTATATATTTATATATAATATTACCTAATTTTTGTAAATAATATATGAAATGCACCATTCATGGAGACCGTAAAGCATACTTATGCATGAACGCTACTTTCATTTATTATTCATGTTTAAAGGAACAAAAAAATCATAAAAATTTAGATTATAATTAAAGTATAATATACTTTTTATTTAAGATAAATTTTAATATTAATACCATCCTTTATACGTTCTAGGCAAGGAAGGCATGACTCGTATCACTTTGATGGGCGGTAGTCTGCTCTTTCTCAAATAAAATTATTGTATTTACACATTATGGAAAGTATCAAAGATTGATTTAAATATAAATAGAAACATAGATAAAGTATAAATATAATATATATCATATTTAAATCTAGTTAAATCATAATTTCCACCATGACAGGTGGTAGGGGAAAAGTTAACGGTCATATTTTCGTGAGGCCATAGTTCACCGTCCATAGGAACAGTATGTTCATATCCATTTGATTGTAGTGTGCATAAGTGTAGTTAAAATCCTTATCATAAAATCATCCTCTAATATTTATGTTGCGAGTTTGTTTCGGTAATATATTGATAAAAATATTATTTAATGTTAATAAGTAAAATAGTGCCAAGGAACATTAGAGAAGATAGTACTTCTTAAAACGTTTAACTCCCTTTGATTTGAGCCAAAAAAAAGAATTCTTGAATTTCATTATGACTAATGTAAGGCTTATATGAGGAATATAGGGATGTTGGGAGATTATTTTTGTGTAGTTTGGATGATCCAAATAGTTTCACATGAGTGATTAAATGAGTATTGGTGATTCCATTTTATAAGTGGGATGGGGGCACTTTAAGATGATATTGAAATATTATTTTATAATTAAATGATATTCAATTTCTAATGGTCCCAATGTGAATTATTTCAAAGGTAATATTATTTTGGGTCAATAATATCTCAACCAATAGGTTTTAGACAATTCTAGGTCACAAATTTCACCTTGTCTTTTATCTATAACCCTGAGGTAACCAATTTTTCTCTTACCATGTCTTCTTGTATATTCATACTATATGGTTAATATAGTTTCTATAAAATACCAATAGAACATAAGGTGGTTAATTAATGACATTTTCAACTTTATCTATCTCATTTTTCCTATAATTATTTCTTTAGGACTATTATATAATTTAATAAAAAATTATTTGTTTTAAAATCCAATTTATGTCAATGTTTGTACTAATTATATCATGACTTTTTAAAAGTGCATATAAATAGATTAATTTGAAAAAAATTCATTATTTTAAATATAACGATTCATAATCATCATTAAAATTATTTTATGTCATAAAAATATTTAAAATAAATTTATTTTAATATTTATAATCCCATTTATTTAAATCATTCATTAATAAGGTAATCACAACATTATCATTGTGTCATACATATATTTATTTTTATGATGTATAAAAATTATAAATAAAATAATATTATATAGGAAATATTATTATCTTTCTAATGACTATTTATATTCTAATATATCACTTATATTACCCCATATAATCATTGATTTATTAAAACATACAAGTTATGTTATATTTTTCATTACCTTATATTAATTCTCATAAAATTGAATTATCACATAAAAGTGGAACCATGGGGCCCCAAAATCGACCCAAGGATTCACATGGTCATAAATATATCATAATATAGGATTAGGACATGTTTGCGTGTAGTTTTATATTATTATAATATTATTTTTTACCCTTATTACCAGATTTACCCTTTAACCATGTGAAATAAAATAATTTCTGAATGTACTATTCATAATGTCCACAAATAAAATGTACCTATTTAAAACTTTTGACCTCCAAATTCCAAATATGGAATCCATTTCTCAAAATTAAAAACAAATAAGTTTCAGTAATTTATTTAAAATAAATCCCCACTGTCAAAACCAAAATGTAGGGGTTTAAAAGTAATAACTATCAAAAGATTCAGACGTGTTTATGCCCAATTTCAATGTGAAATTAATTTCAATGAAAATAATTGGATGAAATTATAAACAAATAATAGATTTATTTTTTAAAACCAATTAAAATTAAAATATACAAATATAATGAAATTAGATGAAAAGGTATTTTTGAATTCAAATACAGCGTTTTTCACTATTCATTAAAAATGAACATTATCAGAAAAATAGAAATATTTCATCCAAGGTAATTTTTTATGCCCCAAATCTAAATAATAATTTTATTTTTTCAAAAAGAACATATAAAAGTGACAAAAAATAGATTTAAATTTTTTTTCCTTCAAATGGTTGTAAAACAACCACTTAAAAATATTAGAGAATTTTATGCTTCAAATCAAATCCATTCTTATTTTAAGCCTCTAAAATTTATTGGATTAATGTAAAGACATTTAATAATATTATTGTTGTTAGTTATTTTAATTCAAACTAATAAACCAACTAGTATTTAACCACAATATAAAATAATAATATTATAATATTATATTTCAGTATAACTAGAGATTTTTTACAACATAAGATGTTAGAGAAATCTGTTGTTCTGTGTGGAGTACGCTATCAAAAGAAAAGTACCCTTCAATATTAAATTAATTTATGATTAATATGTATTAATTGAAATATAAATATATTATTCTATAAATACATGGGTCATTACATCCTTCCCCCCTTTTTGAAATTGCATCCACCCAGTTTTAAAACTGGGCTCAAGAATCTTCATTGAAGGTCCCATATCAAAAAAAATCAATAAAATAATCACATTAAAAGAATGAAGGAAAACTAAAAAAGGGTGCCTGAGATATCACATTCATGGATTCCATGGAATCATGGATATGGTATAAAAAACTAACCATTGTGTTCTTATAGAGAGTGATAGAAAACATGATTAGGTGAAAGTTAATTACAAGAAAACCATAAAATTGGGATGTGTTAAATGGTCATTGATTTCCTAGTAAGAAAAGTAAACAAGAAATATTTTTATTTTATGTTCCATTTAATAATGTTGATGAATTTATTTACTCATAGAATAATAACATAATGAAACATACTTAATTTTCATGTAGACATTTATCAATTACAAAATTTTTAGAACAAACTCATATTTGTTCCGATCGATGAGTATTCCAGATTACTTGGACACATCCGAAGTGCTATATTCACATTCTAGTGAATCATATAATCCAAAAAAGTTGATCTATATATTTCTGTTTTCTTTAGACATTTTCCAAAACCAAAATGGTTAGTAAAAGATAAGATAATCCCCAAAATATAATCCTTTATAAAAAGAAACACTACTCTTAATCTCCAAAATTCAAAAAACAATACCCAAAGATAAAAAATGAAAATTATATACACAATTTTCCTCAAAATTATTCAATGTAACAAAACTAATATTGAAACCCAAATCCTATAAGGATTGAATCGCATAGACATCCACAGTAAATCTTAACATTTATCTCCAATGAACATTTACTACACTTAAAGTATCTTACTAAAAAGTAATTAACCTAATCACATATTCTCTATGAAAGGTTAATCATTTCCATAAATAACCCAAATAGCCATATATTCATAATAAAAACACGGATTCTTTCAAAATAAAATTTCAACCATTACTCCACAAATTAAATCTCATAGTTTTTAATTGTCCAAAGGCATAAAGTGTTCCCAAAAAAGAGGAATCCATCCAAAATAACATTTATCAATTAATCACCAAGTCATTTTTATATACTAAGGATATTCATTTGATAAAACATATTTTTTACAAATAAAATTATTATTTTTCCATAAAATCATTTAACTAAAAATAATAATTCATACTAACCAGGGACTTCATGTCGGCCAGTGGTGGGTGATGCGCCCTTGTATCCCAACAGTTGTGGGTGTGATTTCCATGGCCTTACCGGATGGGACGGGTTGTCACCCATCAAGTGGGTTATGTTTTTTCTAAATCCATATCATTATTATAACATTATAAAAAATTATTTAATTTCTTCAAAAATAACCATATCCTCTTATAGCCACAATGGTTATCTAACACCGTTAATTTCTCATCCCACAATGTAATTACCATTTATCTACTTAAAAACAAAAGATCATATGATCCCCTATTGTTATCCATTTTGTCTAACCAAGAAAAGATAGATCTTTTTTGAATAACATTTTCACATATCAATATTCAGGGTTAGATATAATAGAAATTAATTCCAAATTTATCCCATCATCAAAGAGCCTTCATAATTTTAAGCATTTCATCATCCTATAATTTACCATAAATATTTAATCCCTTATATGTAGGGTTATTAATCATTCAGTGTTCTTCATCATCCATTAACTATAAATTTTGACCTTATTTCATAATACATCATTCATGTAGATCGAATAACCTCATCATTTATAAATATCAATCTAAATACGATTCATTATTTATGCAAAAAAAATAAATCATACCTTGAATCCTGATATCATGATCTCCCAGATGTTCCATTTCTCTGTCGGTATGTTGTCATAGTTTCAAAAAGTAAACATTATCTCTACTTCTATAACTTCCCTTTTCATTAGAGTTGTAAAAGTTTAGATCTTGAAATCGTATAAAAAATCTCCCATGACCCATAAAATTGTTTTAGAAATGAGTAGGTGTTGTATAAGACAAACAATTTCTTGCAGGTGATTTGAATACCCAAAAAGTAGTAAAAAACATTTGAACATGATTTTTCCATAATAGTGATGACCAAATTGTAAAGGAGGGATAATAATGTTTGTCAATATCTCATTCCTTACATTTTGAAAAATGATCCTTTTTCTATTGAATATAATGAACTCTTAAGCCTGAAAAAAAAATTATTATTAACAAATAATCCTCCATAGTGTAATGATAACATAAAAACATATATATTACTCTAATCCACCAAATTCTTTATATCTCCATTGTTCTTGTTTTTATCTAATAATCCCATTTTTAAATAACCCTATAAAAGTTTACATATGATAATAACCCTCTTAGTTACATGAGATCCTTTACCTACACCAATATAACAACCTAACCTCCGAAGTTATCTAAACTGACCTCTGATACCAACTATAATTCTCAGCCTTAAACATTATATAATATTGTGTTATGTCAAGAATTTACATTAATTATATTTTTAGGTTTAGAGTTTTAGAAAATTAGGCCATAACTATGACATTATATCTCAATTATTACAAAATATACACTTCAAAATAAAACTCATTAAATAAAAAATTATTCTTTTCTTGATAAAAATCTTTTTGAATTCTTCCTTTCTTTTACCATTACTTATACACTAGGAAAAATATTTTAAAAAAATGGGATGAGAATAAAAATCTCTTTAAGGGATATAAAATATGAAATGAAAACATTAGTCCATCAAAACATAAAAATCAATAAAACTACACTTTATAATCATAAAACACATGTTCATTAACATAACTCATGAAATGATAAGATTTATGAATAACACATCGAAATAAAAAAGGATAAAGGTGACTTGTGGATTCCATAACAGACATGCATATATTGTTTTCACAGCTACATAGGGAGTTACGTTTGGAATACCTATCATAGTACATTCTCTGAATATCTTAGGAGGAAAGTTAAAATTTACCTCCGCCATGTTTCCCAATGCATTGGAGATCTATCTCAGGCTCACCCTCAAAAGGTTTATCATGAAACCATCAGTATTTTGTTTATAACATAATCATATGTTAAATTTACAAGTACCAATACATAATTATAAGACATAAAAGACTGAAATCATAAACATTTAATTCATCAATCGGAAGAAATCAATTCAATATATTAAAATATTCAATCCATTTCCAAAACCATTTAAAAAATTTAATAATGATATTTTTTAATAAAAGTGTCCCTAACACTTTGTAACATTTAAAGGAATTAAAATTTTAAAACATTAATTTCCATATAAATAAATCCTTAAAATCATTTTGTAAACATGGAAATTAATGCTAATTTTTTAGAATAATAAAACGTTAAAACATTTAAAACAATGTTTTAGTTAAAGAGTCCCTTACAACATGAAAATACATGAATTAAAATAATTAAATAATTTCATTAAAAAAAGATATAATATAATTAGAATATGTAGATTCATGATATAAAATTTGAAAGGGTTGTATAGACACCTTATAGTATAGTAGAGGTTCACATTATCATGATATGCCTGAATAAAAGGAGATTGAGATGTAGTACCTTACAAAGATCGTATCATTAGATAAAGGATAAATCAATGAAATAATTATATGTGAAAAATATAAATACATGAAATATAAGTGGATATTACATGTAAGAAAATAATTGTTCATTCACACATATTCTTGGAATAAAAAAACCAATATCAAGGATATTTAACTCAATGATTGGATATTGAGTAGAGATTTCACATATAATGTTTGTATAAATGATGTAAGAATTTATTAATGGGGTGAGTAGGTGCTTCAACATTATATCCACACAATGGGAAGTAGATATTACAACATAAATAAATAAACAGAAATTACAAACATAATATTGGCATAATATAATCAACGAAGTATGCGTAAAACCCACAGAGTTGAAATTGAGATTAGAAATTCCTTTACAAAAATTTTGGAAGCCTAACTACATCACATAAAATTTCAGAAAATGAGTTGATGAGATAGAGAAGGTCCTCTCATAAATTAGACATAAAATTTACAGCAATAAGGATATAGAATAACATATCCCAACATAATGAAATAGAAAATAAAATACATTACATAAATTACGTCTTTCAATAAAAGAGGATTGTGAAAGGTTCCCTTACCTTAAGTGCGAATTGTCTCATTCAATATTTATGTTCCTGAATAACAAACATAGGTCAACGTATAATTGATTCAGAACCCTTTTCGATTTTATTATTCATTTTATATAACTTATCATCATTTATAAAAATGACAAAATTAATTAAGTTCATATCGGTCATTTTTTTCCATATTCAGTACTTGAGCAGAAAATGAACTTGATATAATTACAAATTGACCATGTCCTAAAAAGTACATTATTTCTCAAATATTAATCCTTATTTAAATATAATATATGTTTCATAAGTTTATTAATTCCTTCCACTATACATTCCATGTATTTCATGAAAGAGTCATATCACATTGTGGTGGCGGTAATCTGTACTTCCTCATATGAAATTATCGTATTTACACATTATGGAAATAATAATGGTATGATTTAAAAAAACAGAAAAATAGAGAAAATATTAATATAATATATATCATATATAAATATAGTTCTATTATAATGGCCACCATAATAGGTGGTAGGGGAAAACTGAACAATCATCGTTTTGTGTGGTAGTAGTTCGTCGTCTATGGAAAGAGTATGTTCATATCCATTAGATGGAGGTGTGTGTAAGTGTAGTTATTATACCACTTATAAAAACATCATTGTATATTGGGGGTATATTTTTTGTTATGTAATAAAAGAATAATAATTGAATATAATGTGAAGAAGTAAACTAATTGATAGAAACATTAGAGAAGATGATGTCTCATAAAATGTACAACTCCCTTTGATTTAAACCAAATGATGTTCTTAAGTTTTATTTTACCTAATGTAAAGATTATAGGAGGAATAGAGGGATTTTGGGATGGTATTTTTGTAGTGTTTCGTAAATAGAATGGTCTTGATAGGTGTGATTAAATTGGTAGGGTTTATGCCCTTCTATATGATGGATGATGGGTACTTTTGAAGGTATTGTAATATTATTTTACTATAAAATAATTCACTATATCAAATAGTCCTAAAGTGGTTCATTAATGAAATTTGAATCATTATATAATTAATGTGGCCATATATTATATTTTTTTAGGAAAATTATATAATTAAAAAAAGTATTTCTGTTAAAAACTCAATTATGTAAATTTTTTATCTATTCATATCATGACATTTTATAAATCAATAACAAATTGATTATATAGAAAAAACATAACAAATTAAAAATGAAATGTCAAAATCATCAATAAAATCTGTGGATGGCACAAAAAGTATTAAAATAAATTTACTTTAATGTTTATAATCTTATTTATTTAAATCATTCATTAATAATGTAATCACTACATCATCATTGTGTCACAAATTTATTTATTTATTTTCGGTATAAAATTTATAAATAAAATTCCATGATGTAGTAAATATTTTTAGCTTTCAAATTAATATTTATTCTCAATGATATCTCTTTTATAACCCAATATAAAAAATTTATTATTAAAAGATACACTTTTAGGTTATATTTTTTGTTACTTTATATTAATTCTTATAAAATGACATTGTCACATCAGAATGGCTCCATGGGTCATAAAATCGACCCAAGGATGACCATGGTCGGAAATATATCATAAAATAGGACCAGTACACGTTTTAGAGTAGTTTTATATTATTATAATATTATTTTTTAACCCTCATTTACCAGATTTATCCTTTAACTATGTTAAATAAAATAATTACTAACGTTACTATTCATAGTGTTCCAAAATAAAATGTACCTATTTAAAATATTTGGATCTTCTGATTCCAAATTTAGAATGCATTTCTAAAAATTCAATACCCAAAAGTTTAAGTAATTATTTAAAAATTATTTCTTGTTGTCAAGACCAAAATGCATGTTTTTAAGCAGTAATATCTATCAACAGATTGTCATGTGTGTATGTCCAATTTTAAAGTCAAATCAATTACAAAGACCATAATTGGATTAAATGATAAAAAAATACAATTATACTTTAAAACCAATTAAAAATACAATATAACTACATAAATAAATAAGATGAAAAGTCTGTTTTGAATTAAAATGTTCTATATCTAAGTATTCATTAAAAGAATAAACATTATTAGAAAAAAAATCATCCAATGAAATTTTAGATTTCCCACTTCTAAAGAATATTTTTTTTCAAATAGAACCTATAAATGTTGAAAATCATATATTTAAAAAGGGATCAACTTCAAAAGGCTGAAAAATTACCTTCTAAAAAATATGAGAGTATTTCATGGATAAAATCAGACTCGTTATTATTTTAAGCCTCTAATTATTTTTGATAGATGTAAAGACATGTAATAATCCTATTATATTTAGTTATATTCATTCCCTCCAATAAATTAAATATGTGTTAACCTCCATAAAAATTTATAATATTATAATATTATTTTTTGTTATAACCAAAAGTTGTGTAAAACCTAAAATTTCGGAGATACACGTTGTTATGTGTCATGTACTCTATTAGAAGAAATGTCCCCATTAATGTAAAATAAATATATTATTCATATGTATTTATAGAAATCATTATATATTATTCTATAAAAACATGGGTCCTTACATGCATAGTGCAGTAAACTGTGCCCCAACCATTCCAAATGCCACCGTCAAATCTGTAGAACCCCTCACACTCTTGTAGCATGGAATCCTCTAACCATTCATAGGACATGCACGATACCCCAAACACCAATCCTAATGTTACATGGTTTTCACATAACCATTAATAGTTTTTTTGCCAATCCATGATCGAGTCATTCTAAGCAAATTGTGTAAAATGAATTTGAAATAAAAACACCTTCCTCCTTAACAGAAAGCACTATTAACCATCAAATAATGCCTAAAAACATGCTATTGGAAAAAAATTATCATAGAAAATAGAAAACTAAATAATTAAATTTGGGGTCTGAACTAAATCATCATCAAAATGATCCAAAATCACAAAAACTATCAAATAAAAGTAATTATATGGTTACGATGTGACACTTAAACTCATAGTTCTCTGTTTTTTGTCCATCTAAGAAGCACAATGACATAAATATACCTATAGAAGTATTACTAGATGGATGGAATGACACTCTATATTTTTGATTTTACCTTTTTTTTGAAATATTAGTAGGTTAAAGAAAAATGACTGTTAATGAAGAGAATGATTCAACCATTTCAAGTTCTAGAGTGGAAAAATGGAAATATATCACCCAATTTAAATGTATGGATTCAAAATCCATCTAGAGGTAACAATTTTATTTATGTTATTGGTTATTGATTATATAACTAAACACATTTCCTTCTCATTCTAGATGAAATTCCTCTAGATCATATATCTCAACATTATCTAATGGATATAGTTAGATTTCATCGAGATAATCTATACATTGAATAATAATGTGATTTTAGGTTCATATTTATTATTGGAAAATAATTTTGAAGTCATTGAATAGATAAATAAATTTAAGTATATATTTTTATCCTTAATATAATGTATAGTCTGAGTATAAAATTAATTCTATTGACGGTATGTTTTATTATTTTTTTATGGATTATAATGGAAGTTGATATCTAAATATTTCAATGGGTGAAATTTATTATAACAACTATTTTTATTGAAATATACTGATGACACAATTAAGAAAATATATTGAAAGTGGTGTTAGAGACCATATTCTTAGGATGTTTTAGAAGAAAGGATGTTGATGGGGATAATGTTACTATAGGATCCGATAAAAAAGGTGAATTTGATTTAGAAATCTATTAGGAAATATTAGAGGGGTATAAATGATATGTGGATAATTAGTGGAAAGATCATTATTTCAATGTAGGTGATAATGTATTTATAATAAATTCCCAATTGAAAAGTTTAATTTATTTAGGTAATAAAAGGGTAGCTATATCCATGTTCTAATGGGCTATATGAAATTGTAGAGGAAGTTTGATTTGTATTCTACTGAGTGTCTTTTCTTCTATATTTTTCTCATGTTCACAACATATTTTTTATTACGAAGTCTATATAATGTATGTAGTGTTGAAGTGGTTCAATTGGAATACAATATTTCTTATTAGGAATAGAAAGTTCATATTCCTGACCATAAAGGTCATTTTTTTCAGAATAAGTTGATTCACCATGTTACGATTTTATTGAAAAATGTATGGTTGAATACGCAACATGAGAATATGAAAATGATATAAGGTAACTGGATCCACACTAATTTAATAAGAGAAAAAAATAATGAAGAATAAATTTATAAAAGGATTGAATAATATAAAAACCATGTTAATATCATAATATATCATTTTATTTTATATTAATATGAATTACATAGTAATATTAGTTATACAAATATTAAGTAATTTTTAAATCAAACATAATATATTCTTAACAAAACTATTTGGTTTTACAATTTTATTTTAAAGATTAATTTCTAAATTTAGAATACAAATTAGAAAATATTATAAAATTTTATGAATAATAATATAAAATTTTAACAGTTTTGAAATATTTTTATTTATTCGAATATATTGATTTTTTAACAAATAGTGAAATATATTGATTTTTAAAATATTATTTTATTTTCCATAAATATGGTATTTTAAAAGACCAGCTATTTTTTAAATATGATTTGAAGTTAAATAATATTTCTTTATTTATATTTAATACCATTAATTATTTTTTAATTAAATTTAAATTCGATTCCATTATCTGTTTGTTTTTGGGTTTAAACTGGTGTTATTTCTAAAATTGTTCCAAAATGCATAATGTTTCTCCATCATAAATAATTAAAATAATAACTAAATAATAATGTATTAAATTACATAAATATTTTATATATAATTAAATAATAAAATATTTTCATAAAATTATTATTATTATTCATATAATTAATATAAAACTATCATTTCCTCAAAAAAAAATACTCTCCATTAAAACCATCATTTCTAGTGTGTCTGTTAGTTTAGATTTAAATAAAAATTCACCCCTTTTATGAATTTTATTCTATAAATTTTATTTCATATTGGAAATAATAATTATTTATATTTCATAATATTATAAATTTTTTTACCAAAATTAATAGTGAAAAGGGTATATATTAATTACCTCTGCTAAGATAAAAAATGATTTACCTAGTGTTTAACTAATAATAATAATAAAATGATCTAAATGACAATATGAAATATATTATATTTACATATGTTCTTAATATAAATTTTAATATATATAATTATATATCTTTATGCTTATGACATGAATAAACACTGGTAGAATTCAATCTTTTCAAAAATTATAGGTTTTCCACTCACCTCACATAGAAAAGGTAACTCACTTTCATCTTCTCTTCACACCATAAAAATCATTGGATAAAAAATGAAATACCAAATTAACTTATAAAATTCCATAATATCATCTTATAATCTTTGTTGGTGTTATAAATCTAACGAAAGAATATTTTTAAAGCAAAATAAGTTTCTCTAAGAAGAAATAATGTTTTTTCAGAAGCGCTTTTATTTTATTTCCACCACCAACCCAATATATTGTTATGAAAAATTATATTATAATAAATTCATTGTATACCATATATATATATTATAATGCTAATTTAATTATAAAAATACTTCTCCTATTCCATAAAATGGTTGATAACATCATCATATGTTGGTACGATGAACTACCACCTTGTGAACTGATGTCATTTTTTTCATTATCAACTATAACATTTATAAATGATATTGGATATAAAGGATACATACAATATTTTAATATAAATATAAATAGGGATTAATTATATCATATATTCCCTTTTTATTTCCATTTTATATGAGATATGATTATTTCCTTCATGTGTACAATGGATTACCCCCCACAAAGTGATGTGATTCATTTTCATTGATGCTTCACATGGAATGTAACATGACTACTAATAAAAAAATTATGTGACAAAGATGGAATAAAAATTATATTAATGAAATATTAATTATTATTAAAAGATAATATATCATTTTATTTCTATCCTTTTCACTCACTATGAATTGATAATTTTCTTTGTCAATCTGTAGACTACCACCATTACGAAGCGATTTACCACTCTTTTCATCACCAGAACACATTGATGATATATATAAGTATATTTACAAAAATAATATCATTTACATAATAATATGATCTTTATGGAAATATGAAATATTAATTACCTTTAATCGATAATGACCTTTGAAAAATGGAAATGTTACTCATCCATTGGAATATTTGACCCTAAACGTTAGTGTACAATTATAAATTTATCAAAACTACCTATAATGTTTTTTCATAAAAATATTAATTGATGTATAAATATAATAAATATTTCATGGTAATTATTCTCTATATTTTAAAATAATGAACACATTGACCATTTTCAATCTACCATTTTCATTTTTAACACATGCCGAATATGGTAAAAATAACCGACAAAAACATAATTGATTATACATAGGTGTATAACATAGTAAAAATGAAATAAAATTAAAAATAAAACTAAAAAATATCATAATTCATATGAATAATTAATATATTAGTATTCTATGATAAGATAAACACACATATGAAATGTCATACTCAAGTTATGGGACTTCAACTAAATTTCCTTCCATTGAGGAATATTTTTATGTTATACACCTATACTATTTTATGAGGTATTTATACAGACCCATTGATAAGATATGGAATGAATTTATATATTCTCATGGTATTTAATTTTATTGTTCCTTGGGGAATTCGATTCAAATATTCCCTTATTAATAATGTTATTTTTGGAAAAAAATATTCTTTCATAATGATTTTCTTTGCGACTATTTATTTTCCTTGTACATGATTGGAAATTGATTTAATGAAAAATTATATTTGAAAATAAAATATATATTAATTAAATGATACTTATATTTTTATATTATTTTTAGTGTAATTGATTATTAATAATGCTTTATATGTAATTTTTTACAAAACATAAAATGAATGTTCAATTCCTAAGGTACATGGTGACATCTTGTTTTTCTGATCACATGGAAATTATATAATATATGGCTTCCTTTTAACAATTTCATGATTCATTTAATTAAAACACATATTTAATTTTTTGTGGAATTTTGGAATTTAAAATTAGTATTTAAATGAAATATGTGTTATTATATCCGGAAGTGATTTTCATATGATTTTAAATGATTTATTTAATAGTTTTTAATGAAAAATTGTATATATGAGATGTTTTATTAATGTTGTGGTTCCTGAATATTATATATGATGGGTGTTCGAAGGCAGTTCTTGGTTATTCCATTATATCACACACAATGGGAATTATTATATTTTTCTCCAATTCATTGGGTACTGATGATGCTTTTCAGAAAATTATCTTAGAAGTTGTATGTATGGTTATTCAAACTTATAAGGGTTTTATAAGGGTTATGTATGGGTTATATGAGACGATTTCCTAAGGTACCTACATGACTTTTAAATTTATGATTATGATTTTTCAAATAAATAATTTTATTTTGAAAAGGAAATAAAAATACTAATTTTAATAAAAGAAAAATTCCCACTCATGGTAAACAATTAGGTTTTAATAAATGTTTTTTTCTGAGTTTTAATGTTTTTTACTAATATAATAGTGTTCTTATTTTAATGTCTCTTACAGATATATATTTTCTTATCCATATGTTTAAATTTTATTCATAGGATTCATGGATGGGTACAGGAAAGGAATAAGTTATGTTGGAATTTTTTTTGATTTTATAGGAAAAGATATCATGATTTATTTTCAAAGATTGATATTATTATAAAAAAGGAATCTGATTTGCTGTCTCAACATTTAATTATACTGATTCTTTATTTATGAGTTATAACTAATTTTATAAAACAATTAAAAAGAAAATATCCTCAAATGTAAGAGACTTAATTCATGAATTAATATTGAACATTGTGTAATGTGTAAGGGTGGATACATATATAAAATATAAGTAATGAATGAACACAAAACCCATACATATTAATTTATTCACTCAAACTGGAATACATCCAAGAATGAAAAAAATTTATTCCTAAAAAAACATTATAAATATAGAAATATTATTTGGTTTGGGTTTAATAAACATCATCATATGTATTTTTTCAGTCCTATATTATATTGTTTAGGGATAGTTCACAACCTTTTAATGAATGGAAAGAATCATCATCTCTAAATCGAATCCATATTCATTTACTCATTTAATCACTAATAATTTCTTCTCTATATAGGGAGGGAGTTTTATTTTGTGTTTTTTAGGATGTATATAATTTAATGAATCAAAATATACAATGATGGGTCTTCTGTTAAAAATTTAATGCATAAAAAATGAATTTTTTGGACCACTAGGGTTCTGATATCATGGATTCCTCTTCATTTCATGGAGATAGTAACTACGATGATTCTGAAGCTTCATATTAATATATTTGTCTATTTATTTTATATTTGAATAACATACCTATTTCTGAGATACTATTCGACAAAAACATGGTGGTTAATTTTTTGTTTCAATTATTACATGTTCTATATAGGATAATATATATCATCTGAGATATCAATGATGTGATCAAATATGGAATGAAAATATTGAGTACCAAGAATGATGTTAATATTGTACTAAGTTAGTTTTACTACAAAGGGGATACTAAGTGTAATGTGATTACTTATTTATGAAATGGTTCTTTAACTATATTTTTGAAACTGATTATATGCGGGGAAGATATTGTGACACACCATTTCAGACCACCATGTTGTTTTTATTTCATTCCATCCACCATTATTATTTCTTCTAAAATTTCATAATAAATATTCAAATCCACATTCATTAATTTAATACTACGATTCACTCCCTCGGTCCTCTATCTATGATCAATATAAAATAATGTAAAATTGATTATCATGTAAAATAATCTAACAAAATAATTATTATTTTTCAATATGTTTAGATAGTGCTGATTGATTATCATGTCAGCACTCTAATTATCATGAATATTTTGAAACCTATAATTAATGAAGCTCCAAATACATTGATGAATAACAAAGTGACATAAAAAATATGTCAGATTTTACCTTTAAAATATCTTTAATATTCATAAATTCATTCTAAAATTTTTTTGTTCTATTATATATTTTACATTCTTTTGTATCATCCAATATTAATTATAGTGACCTAAGACAAATATATTTGCAAGTTGCATCATTTAATTAATATAAATTTTTCCAGAAAACATAATCTAATTATTCCACGAAAGGACGAAGGGTTTTTTATCATAAAGGATTAGACACGTAATCGATTATTATATGATATATGCGTAAATTTCTCCATATTTGAACAAAATAATGTCAAATTATATGAATCTATATCATTATACTCATCTTTATTAACAGGGTAATGAACCCAAAAGAAAGGGGTGTTCTCAATCACTTGAAAAGGGATAAACTAATCAATATGTAATAAATTGAAATAGAATTATTAAATGAGAAAACATGATCATTGGTGAAATTTCATAATAAATTGAAAATGAATTATAATAGATTTCGATGAACACTAATATCAGGCCATGAAATCTCAATAGAGAAATGATATACCATGCGGTCAGAAAGATAAAACATGAGGTAATAAACATGGCTGATGGAGCATAATCATAGGAATATTGAATGGATGTGGTATATTTGATTGATACATAGAATACCATATAATATTACACCAACTTAAACAAAGTTATATAATAACATTGGTAAAAAATAATAATTTATCTAGTTAGGAATAAAAAATGTTAACACTACATGTTATGAAAAAATAAATTCCCACATATCATGTTGTGGACTAATAAAATTTCCATCTATAATAACATTTAATCCTGAAATAAAAAATACATACCAATTTATTGGTGGGATGTAATGGACCCAAACTATCTTTATAATTTATCAAACGCAAATAGTCTCATGGATTTCATAAACATGAACTATTTCAGATATTTATCAAAACCAAATTGTCTCACAAATTCATCGTACATAGACTGTCATATAGATTTACTGAATTCCAACATCATCATAACAATTATCCACAAACAAGTGTTCTGAACAAAAAATAATTCCAATATCCGAACATGAAGAACATTGTGATGTAAAATGGGTTATATTAAATTTATAAATGTTCCTACAAAATTTGAAATAAAATTTGTTTGATTTATACCAAAAATTGAATAACCTAAAGATATTTTTTCATTATGGATTATTGAAGTATATGTTTTAAACATAACTATACATAAGTTATGTATTCTCTTTTTAAATAGGGTAGTTTTAATGAAATTATAATTTGATAAATCATATTGAGAAAACAAAGAAATTTATCCCAATATGAAATGTTGAAAACACCGTAAAATATTTTTTTTAAAAACGTATTCTAGGATAGATAAAATGTTTCTAAAATTAATCATCAATAAGCAATTACTATTCATAAAAACATTAATTACATATGTTTTGAGAAAGCTTATTTTATAATTCGTAAAAAATGAAAATAACAAATTTTCAAAAGAACAAGGACATAATAATAATATATAAAAATTCATTATTTCCTTATAAAATCATCATAAAATTTGAAAAAAAAATTAATTTCATTTTTAAAATAATAAATATTTATAATAATTTGTGAAACCAGGTAAAATATACTAAAGTAAAAATCAATGAGAATAATTAAAAATTAATTTGAGAAACTATGAATGTATATTTATATAATTATCTCATTATTATCAAAAATGTAGAAGTTACAATCACACAAGGAAATCACCATAAAAAATAAATGTAGATTTTTTAAAAAAAATGTTAATTTTAAAATAACCTTCAATAGTAGATATTTTGAAAGAAAATATATATTTCTAAATAAAATGTAGAGTGACTGGTTAATAATTATATTTTTATTAGATGGATTTTTTTGAATAATTTAAAATACTATTTTGGAAAAACCACATGATATTTTTGAAAAAAAATAATTTTGAAAATAAGTGAATGGAATGATAAATGCCACACAAGATAACACAATATTATTTTTCCAAATATAATGGGGATCATTGGTATAGTGGGTATATATTTAGTTGGAAGGAGATACATAATTAAAGATAACGATAACTATTTAGAATAACATTAGAATATTATGAGGATGAAATTTATCATGGAATAATATTTGAATAGAATATTTCATTTTAAATAAATCTAAATAAATAAAAAATTTAAATAAAACCATATGGTGTATGAAACCAGTCTAGTAGGAATGTATTTCATGAGGAAGCCCAATGACTCAACGATGAGAGTTGAGTTTATAAAACCCCTTACAACATTGATATCCTTTTAACTAGGGACCATTTAGAAAAAGAACGTGAAATTGTAATTAAAACCCAATTAAAAACATGTTAAATTTGTAATGATGTTTTTTAAAAAATTCATATCAATTATTTTAGGGTTCCCAATATAAAATTTGTTTAAAAAATTAAATTTTAATCAGATAACATCGTACCTTGTGTCCCCACATTCGTGAAAATTCTCTAACTAATTTTTATAATATATAAATAAATTATTCACTCACTAAAAATTTAATAACTCTAAAATTTTATAAATTTACATTATAATTATTCTATATATCCATATTGGGTTGTTTATATATATTTCTAAAATAATGGGTTATTAATCATGATTTGTTTTGAACTATTTCATAATACAGTTTCCACCTAATTCATCTACCAATATTCATTAATATTATATAATTCTAGGTACATTATTTTATTTCTCAATATAGGATTAGAATTTATAATTTAATTCATTGAATATTGTATTCCATTTTCTTGGATATGAAACTGATGACAGATATGTTTATTGATGTTTAAAACACGAATGATGGTTTACTGATTAATGATTTTATTATTTTTAAAAAAATATAGGAAATATTAAAATAACTATTTATTAATTATATAATATATGATTAATATTTTTTATTATTTTTATCTATGTCATTATATTTTAAAAAAATTCATGTAGGTGGTTTGACTGATAGATTCATGAATATAAAAAAATTAATGGTTGATTATTATTGTGAAAAAGGATTATTTGAGAACAAAATCATTAATAAAGAAACACAATGATATTATTTATATAATTTTAATTTATTCAATAAAATTTCACGATATGATTATAAATATCTCTGAATGCTGATGAAAATTGAATTTCATTACAATGGGGAGATTATTATCTGGTCTTATAGAGGTGTCATTTTTGGTTTATTAATAGAATAGGAAAAATATGGTTAACATTTATCATTCAATAATAATAAAAATAAATAAAACACATTATTAATTATTTATATAGGAATGATAAAATGAACATTGATAAAGTACGATATAAAAGAAAATATATTTGGGGAAAATAGTACACACATTGAAAAGTTCTGTTTTCAAATAAAGGAAACCATTAAAATTGAAGGAATATGAAAATATTACTCTGCATTCAGAATTAAATTAAATATGACCAATGGGTAACAATATATGATGTGTTATCATAATGAATTGTAAATTTTTGACTATTCATTAAGGGGGTGAGATTCCCCATTTATAATTGGAATTTTTTTTTCATTAAAATATAATTATAATCTAAAAAGAGATTGTATTTCACAGTTGATAAAGAATAAAAAATATAGGAGTAGAGATTGTTTAGTCAAAAATCACATTAACCACTTCATTTTAATACCTTTTAAAAAATATGTATTTTATTTCTTTGGTAATCCATTTCCCCATTTTCTTATTTAACTATGGTTATTCATTGTCCATGATGAAATTAATTTATTTCTAAAATAAATAAAATTTCGCTTAATACGTAATTTTTAAAAACATAAATTAAATAAAAATTTAATATATTATAAACATAAATTAATTTAGGAAAACATAATTTTATCATTATCACATGTAACATGTAATTTTTATAGTAATACTATTTTGTAGATAAATTTTATAAGTATAATCAATGAGTTTAATATATAAGGAATATATTAGATTATAATAAAAGAAATAGGTTCTTTTACAATAAATAAATAACCAAATTTTTCAAAAATAAAATAAAATTAAATGTGATAATGAAATAGTTTCATTTATTGGAAATTATTATTTATGCTGATAAACATGGTTTTTTAAATTCAAAATATTTTGTTAAAAATTTATAGTTTTATTAATCAATACATATTAAATAAAGATAAATTGTTATATGTTTTTATGCCACTATTCTTGATATAGCCATAAATGATATAAGTTTATTAAAAACAATATTATTTTATATTTATGTAATATCAAATTATTTTATAAAAATAAATAAATGATAATTGGTAATATTCACATGTCGAATTAAAAATTATAATTAATTTTTTGAAATTAATACTATAAAATTAGTAAATTTACGATTTTGAAGAAATTACAGAAATTATCAAAATTAGATTTTATTGATAAATGATGTTTTTAAACCTAAAGTGTTCTTGGTATAAGTTTTATTGATAAAACTCTAATTTAATGAATTTAAATATATTAGATAATGTTTTAATATCATATAATATTGTAGTTATAAATTAAAGGTGTTTTATTTCATTTATTAAAACAAAAAATATTTATTTGATACATACATATCATTTATTAAGAATAAATCATATAAAATATTTTTCCACTAAACATAAGATACTACTATATACTATAATATATATTCACTATAGGGTTTTTTCACCTGATAATGATACAATATGGATTGAAAAATATGCCATTAATTATTACTGTTATTTTCTACGTGTGATGAATGGTGTTGAAAAAATTATTTATTTACTAAATTATTTTTAAATACCAAAAACTCCATTTATATATTTTTTTTAAAATTTTTGGATTATTATGAGTCTGCAAAAAATTACGGCACATGTTTCTGAGGCCCGGAGATCCCGAAATAGAATTTTTGAACTTTTTTATGGTACGTTTATTAAACGTGATGGTGCTATTTTATTTCTTTTGAATCGATGCTCAGATTAAATGTATGAGGGATCCATTGAATACAATGAATTTGGATTTAGTTAAGGGAATATTATCTTCGACAGACAAGGGTTAGATGAAAATGTTAATTTCACGTACATTATAAAAAATAATAAAATCACTGATGATTATTTAATTTTTTTCGTTTTTGAAACCGTTGTAAAATTTGTGGTGGGATCGTGGTGTAACATCAAGAAATTTAATGGCTTGACTCTTATTTTGTGTAACTGCACTATTGGGAGAAATTAAAAGAATGTGAAACCACACTGTTGAGAGAATTAAAAGGTTCATTAATTATACTCATTAATAAACCTCATTAATTGTGCGGTCATCGATCATATCCTCCCCTATATGAAATATAAGCTAGGGATTGGGTTTTGGGGGAGCCATGAGAGGAATCTCTAATGAAGCGGTGATGACTTTTCACTCTAACGAAGAATGTGATCGAGGGATGTACATTGGGGTAACAAACGGGAGACAACAAGTGCCAATGAACACCTTCAGACATGTACACTCCCTCTTATTCTGCATCACCTTCCAACGATAACAAGGTATAGGTTTTTATACATTAATTCTCCCAATTACCATGTTATTGATTATTATGAAGAACACAGATCAACCATGCATTGGGTTGATCTGTGTTTTATTTTTTAAAAGAGAGTGGAAATTGAGGGGTTTTCATTATGGAAGTTTTTATAATTAAAATATCTTTCCCATGTTATTATGCTAATGTAGTGGCACGGTCCAAAGGAACAAGGCCCAGATCCTCAACCGAACTCTGTTATGATGGCGTTATTTTTGGACAACAAGAATATTTGGTGGCATCGTGGAACCAAGGGATGCGTAGTTCAGGCACCATCCCTAGAGGTCCAAAGGCCCAGACGAAAATAAAAGTGGTCCACCGGAGCTCCACTAGTGGCCCGTGTAGGCTTCGCCGGCATGGTGACACTGGAAAATGGGGGAGGTGGCGGCCAGAATCTACACGCCACGATGGAACGGCGATGCCTGAAGACGTCGAAGTTGAAAAGGGGTGGTTGGTCTTTACTGAACACATTGAAGAAGGGTGGCGCACTATGGTGAAAGGTCGTGGTAGAGGGCACACATACGCTCGTAGGTTTGTTGTGGGCCAGTCCACCCAGACTGGACAAGGGAGTTCGATGCCATCTGGCGCCACTATTGAGCTGAGCGGCACACTACGGTGCCACGCCAAGGAGGAAGGCCGCGTCTTCTTGCCGCGGAGGAGTGGGACCCACCATCAGCACGTCCGGCATGTCACAGGTCTAGCGGGACTGGCTGGGAGAGGCGACACGAACAAGATCCACTACCTTGAAGTCCCAAATAGCTTCAGTAGTTTAGGAGGAGATAGGACCCCCGTGCTCGGCCAGTGGGCCACGCCTGGCCGGGTTGGTCTGGCTGAAACTGCGGCCATCATACTGATCCCGAGGCCAGCATGTTGAGCCCATGGTCGAGCATGTTGTACCATTCCATGCCTAACCAGGACGAGCCTAGCCCCTTTATGCCAAGCCCTGAAGGCCCGGTCGGGTCGATCCGATCGGGTCGGCCCATACCTTGGACCACCTTTTCCAATTATCTTAAATGGGAGTATATCTTAAACCAAACATCCGTTTAACCAACCGTCAGTTGCACCATAACCCTTATGATGAGGCGAGCCTTTTTAGATACTCCACATGACTTTCAAGGAAATTTTTAGTTTTTCCTGGTTGGATTGTACCTGAATTTCATCGGGAACTCAACACTAAAATGTCTATTATTTACAGACAAGGAATTCGGTTTACGCGAAGTCTATTGCATTGGAACACATATGACATGATGAATAATCGATTTACTTCTTTTTTAGACTTCATGATGGTTGAAATACAACTGATGTCTTGAGTAGTGGTACTCCCATGCCCGCTACATACGGAACCTTGCAACTAGATGGACCTTAAGATTGTTTTTTTTAATATATGTGACTCAATGGCTCAGTGGGAAGCACCTCTAGATTACAAGGTAGGCCCACGGTGGGGATCACCTCTTTGTGACATGGCAGACCAGCGGTATTCAACAGGAGGAGTACCTCAGTAGGTCATGGTGGGGAGTGGCTCTGTGTGACCTAGAAGACCCCTGAAACGCGATGGGGTGGAATAACTAAGAAGTTCAATGTTAGTGGTAAGTGGCTCTGTGTGACCTGGAAAGCCCATTGTACTCGATAGAGGAGGAGTTCCCCAGCAACCATGCGGTTCGACAATGTGACTGGTGATGCTACTATCATCACTCAAGAATGTACCTGGTGTGATCTATCTTTGCATTCTGCTTGTGATTGATATTATGCTATGTGGTTTTTCCATTGTAAAATTCTAGGATACCTTCATGGGTCTTGGGGTCCATACTAGGTATTGTTATACTCAACCATGAATGGGCTTCACCCGGACTTTGTTGTGTCTTGTGGAGACAATGTGTAACATTGATTGAGACTCGGGGATCCAGGAACTGATTGTTGATAACGGTGAATGTTAATGTAGAGAGCCTAATTGATGAGATATATCTACCCTTCAGGTAGGATCCTTGGTAGATGACCTTATGATTTGTTTCCCCATTTTTCTATTTTTACATTTCAGTTGGGCTTCTATTTTGACCCCTTTACTTTTAGTGGTACTTGTACTTAGCTTTTTAGTGGAATGAAGTTATGCTTCTGTGATTTTGAAATTGGTTGGGTGTGTGTGCACATACAAGTATCAATGAAAATGCCTCCCACTTGCAGGTTAACACTTTCAGTGCTAATCGTCAGCCCATGGCCTTCAGGAGGCAGGATTGTGGTAGTCACGACCTGGGCCCCAGGGGACAGGTCGTTAGAATGTGGTATTATAGGGCGGTCAATCCACCCTAAATAATAGTGATTCAATGTTTTCCTTGTAGAAATAGTGTTAAATGTCGCAAGTCTAACATTCTAATTTGAGGAGTCCATTGTAGGGGTGGTAGTCGCTGTATCCTTACACTAGGACCTTGAATTCTATTTTTTTTCTTCAATACATGAAAACAATAGTTGTGTATGGGTCTCATGATTTTGAATAAGATTTTGATCACCAGGTATAATGTTCTAACATTTGAACATCATGATCAATCTCAGGATACCCTTTTGTGGATGACCATCCAGGATCTCAATACCAGGTCGTGAGGGCCGCCCGCCTATCGATGAGGTGTCCGTTTAGAGATTAGTGTTTGAACTGGCCCCACTAGGTGGTGCACCAGTGCCACCACCACCAGATAGTCGCATCTACTATTGGAAGTTCCTGCAGAGGTCGTTTATAGACTCAGTGAATTACATGGGTTTCAGAGACAGTGACTTCCCGAGTTCAAGGGAGAGACGGATCCTCAGGAAGTTGAGGACTAGCTAGAGGTTGTGATGCGGGTCATCAGCTTTGTGAGAACACAACCTGACCATATAGTGATATTGGTTACGATCCATCTATAGGGCCCATTAGGGAGATGGTGGAGCTTTTCCATATATACTCACGATTAGGCAAACCCCAATTGGTTTGATATCAAGATGCTTTTCTAGGATGAGTTTTCCCCTACAATGTTGCGCTCTGTGCGCATTCAAGAGCTACTTCACCAAAATCAGGGTAGTATGACATTGGCCCAGTACACTGTGAGATTTACTGACCTCTCACGGTTTTCCATAGACATGGTGTGAGACTCTTTCTTCCAGGCCCGAGCCTTCTAGAAAGGACTCACTAAGGAGATAAGGGATTCGGTAGTGTCTCTCAACATCACTACCCAATATGGGTTGCTAGAGCGAGCCCTTCTGATGGAGAGATTCATGGTAGAGCAAGATTCCATAGCTAGATCAATTAGTAGACCCCTGGAAGAAGAGTCTTCGGTAGGCAACAGAAAACATAATCATGGGCCCAATAGTCTTGGCCATTTAGAGTCCTATCCCTGAACTCATGGTTGGTAGTACGAGGCTAACATGATAGAGAGAGTCATAAGGGGGGCCAAGCTTCTCTTTACATGCAGTGAGCATGGACCCATGGAACATGACTTCCCAACCCAACATAGAGATGACTAGAAGATGGTTGATGGACTACTAAGGCAGCGGCTAGGGTTCGAGCATGGAGGTCCATAGGGAAGCTGATATGGAATAGGAGCGTGTCATGTAGCATGTGGTGGATGTCTATTTTAGGTTATACCACCACCATCCTCATGTGGTCCACCCCGAACATAGGGATGAGGTGGATAGGGGTGAGCATAGCTTCAGGAAGTAGATGAATATGACCACAACACTCTAGAGATTATTATAGGAATGATCTATGTCTATTCCACCCTAGCTATAGTTCTGAAAGAAATACGTGGCATTCACTCTTTCATTGCTATGGCACCCGTTCAGAGCTCGGAGATTCTGATGGAGCCATTGGCTTGATCCTTCCATTTAGAGTCACCTATGAGAGAGTATGCAAAGATTAAAAACTAGTGCAGGTAGTGATAGCTCACTCTAGGAGGCAAGATATTCGACTGAGATCTCCTAGTAGCAGTTTTGAGGCCTTATGACATCATCTTGTGTGTGGACTAGCTATCCATAGTCCATGCACTGATCAAATATTTTATGCACAAAGTGTGGTGTGTCCGCGACGATGGGATTAGGTTAGCTTTTAACAGTGAGGAGGAAACCTTTTCAGTATAGTATGGGCTATCTCGAATGAGTGTTCAGCCGATCACAAATCAGTTGGATAGCCTCACCCTCGGTGTATTAGATGAGAGGAGTCGGAGCTATCATGTAGTAGTGGGCCATTATCTTGATGTCTTCCTTAATGATGTTCTGAGACAACCTCCTCATAGAGAGGTAGGACATTACATCGACCTATACCCTAGGATGGCACCGATATCTGTACAAAAAAAATCAGATGTCTCTCATGGATCTTGGTGAGATTAGGGTACAATTGGAATACTTATAGGTGAAGGGGTTCGTAAGTCCCATTGTCTCTCCTTGGGAAGCTATGAATTTGTTCTCTATGAAGGCAGATGGGAGTCTGAGGCTTTTTGGGGACTATCGGTGCCCGAACCAGGTGACTATGAAGAACAAATACCTTATTCCATGGATAGATGATATCTTCGACCAGATGAAGGGAGAAAAATGGTTTTTGTAGATAGACCATAGATCAGGCTATCATCGTCTCACGGTACTGGATGACAGCGTACTAAAGATAGACTTTAGATGTCAAAATGGCCATTATGAGTTCTTGGTGATTCCCTTAGTAGTGACCAATACTCTCAAAGTGTTCATGGGACTCAGGAAATGAATCTTCCATCTTTACCTCGATCTCTTCGTGGTAGTCTTCATTGACGACATCTTACTGGACTAATCCTCAAAGGAGGAGCACAGCATACACCTACAGATAGTTATAGATACACTCTGAGAGAACTGGCATTATGGAAAGGTCTCAAAGTTCATCTTCCTGATATAGGAATTCCACTAACTGGGTCTCATTATCTAGGAATCTAGAGTAGTAGTGGATCTGACGAAGATAGAGGCAGTGCTTGCATGGGAGCCACCTAGGAGTGTGATTGAGGTGTGGAAATTCTTGGGATTCTTCGGGTACTACCAGATATTTTTTCCTAACTTCTATAGTGTAGTGGAACACTTTTCAGCTTCGATGACAAAGGGTTATACTTTCTTCTGAATGGAGATGTGCCGATAGAGTTTCCAGGAGCTGAGGCGGAGACTGACGAATTCTACTATATTAAGGCTACCAGAATAGGGCGTTAGGTATGTTCTCTACTGCGACGCATCATTGATTAGACTAGGTTATTTCCAAATGCAAGAAAAAGTGTAGATCACCTACGACACATGAAAATTGAAAATTCATGAGCAGAACTAAGATACCCATTACCTACAGTTAGTAGTAGTTTTCTTTGTGCTAAATATGTGGCGGCACTATTTGATTGGTGGACGGTTTACTATTTAATCCGATCATAGTAGTCTCAAGTTTATCTTCTCACAAAAGGACCTGAACCTAACATAGCGGCGATGGCTGGAGTTCCTCCAAGACTATGACATTGACGTAGTCTACACTCCTGGGAAGTTTAATGTAGTATAATACATACTCAGTAGGAGGTCTAGTCTACATTTTCTAAGTGAGGCGATAGAGAAGCTATCTGCATTGCAGAAATCCTTCATAGATAGAGATATAGCAGCCCACCTCAAGTTAATGATTGCCACTCCCCCACATCATCAGTGAGTTTTAGAGGCTCATCTTTTGGATGTTTACTACAAGGACTGATGTGATTAGATTTCCTCAAAAAAGTATCCTGATAGTTTTCTGAAGTTGGGGAGCACGTCATCCTTTTCAGGGGATGCATAATGGTAGCAGTGACACTACAAGTGGAGGTGTTGAGAGAGTTCCTCACATCCCATTTAGTAGTACATTCTAGAGTGGTAAAGATGTATCATGACCTATGGCGTCAGTACAAGTGGCCAGGAATGAAGAATGTTATGGAAGAGTTCGTATCATGATGTCTTACATGTCATCAATTGAAGGTCAAGCATCAGGTACCAACAGGCTTAGCTCAACCACTTGGGGTGCCAAAATGGAAGTGAGATGGTATATACATGGACTTCATGATAGGGATACCACATAAATCTAAGGGCAACAACTCCATCTGGTAGATCATTGACTGACTCACCAAGTCGGCCCACTTCCTACCCATCTGAGAGAAGGAATTAATAGAGATTTTGAGATGCCTCTATGTATAGATTATTGTACGACATCACAGGGTGACACCGAAGACTTTCTCATATCGTGATGCACGTTTTACATCCCACTTGAGGATGGTATTAAAGGAGGCATTTGGGACTCAGCTACGCATGAGCACCACCTTTCATCGTCAAACAAATGTTCAGATGAATTAGAAAATACAGAAGCTCTAGGAAATGTTGTGTGCTTCTGTCCTTGATTTTGGCCATAGTTTGGAGGACCACCTTCCACTAGTGGAGTTCACTTACAACAATAGTTATCACTCCACCATTGACATGGATCTGTTTCAGGCCATGTATGGGAGATCACGAAGATCACCACTGTACATGATAGACCAAGGGGAGTTAGTAATTATGGGTCTTGAGTTGGAACAGGATAACATAAAGAAGGTGCAGATCATCCAGGAGAGGATAATATCTGCACAGAGCTGGCAGAAGTCTTGTGCTGACAAGAGATAGATACCCTTGGAGTTTGAGGAGGGAGACCATGTCTTCCTATGTGTCTCACACTAACAAGGATTATAGAGGGTTTTCTAGGGTACCAATATATCTTCAAGGATCATAAAACATTTCCAGATCCTCAGTAGAGTAGACAATGTAGAATACAGTCTAGCTATTCCCCCACAAATGCATTGGGTGCATATTGTTTCTCATGCGTCATAGCTGATGAGGTAAATAGATGATCAATTGCACATTATCGACTGGGGTGAGCAAGAAATCAATAATGGGGAGACATTTAAGGAGTTTCCGGTGGAGATAGGGGTCAACTAGATTGGGTCCTTCGTGGGCGGTCAATTCCTCTAGTACGAGTTCATTGGTAGCATATGAATCTCAAGTAGAGCACATGGGAGAGGGAGGCTCAGATAAGTTCTTAGTACCCCAATTTGTTCCCCGAGTTTCATTTCAGCTTTTGGGGATGAAAATACCAATGGTTGGGGGAATGTAATGATATGTAAATTCCATATAATTTTTGTTTAAAATTATTTTGGATTATTAAGAGTCTGCAAAAAATTGACAGCACGTGTTTCTGAAGCCCGAAACATAATTTTTGATCATTTTTTAGTGTACATTTAGTAAACTTGTGGGAGGAATTTTTTATCATATCAACGACTCCTCGGAATTAAAATCTGTTGTCACCGTTGAATTAGTATCGCATGGATTCTCTTAAGGGAAGCTTAACATTGGCCGTCAAGTGTTGGATAAAAAATTTAATTTCTTGGACTTTACAAAAAATAATATAATGATAGCTTATATTTTTTTATTTTCTGAACCCATTAGAATAACGGTGGTAGGACCATTGTACAAAATCAATCCATTTAATGTCTTGACACTTATTTTGTGTAACTGCACCAATGAACGAATTTAATTGAATGTGTAACTACATAATTGATAGAATTAAAGAGGTTCATTAATTTTAATCTGTAATTAACCTCACTAATTGTTTGGTGTGTCGTTCTTCTCCTCCCCTCAATATAGTCTTAGCTTGGGCCTTGGTTTTGGGAGATCTACGAGAGAAATCTCTAACGAAGCACTAACTACATTCCACTCTAATGAGGAATTTGATCGACCAACAGACCGTGGGGGAATCTTCTAGCAACAGAAAGCATCGACGAAGACCTTCTGACATGTACACACCCATATCATTTGAACCACCTTCCATGAAATACAAGGTAGGGGGTTTTATGTTTGATTTATCACTTTTTCCTCATTATTTATTATTATGAAGAACACAGATCAACCGCAGAATGGGTTGATTTGTGTTTATTTCTTTAAATGAGGGATGATATTACAGGGTTTTCATTATGGGAGTTTTAATAATTCAAAAATCCATCCCATGTTGTTATGCTAACACGGAGGGCGTGTTCCAAATTAACAATTCATGGACCCCTTCCGAACTCTGTTTTGGTGGTGTTTTTCATGGAAAACCAGTTGATTTGGTGGAATGGTGGAACCAGGGGCCGCACAGCGTAGACGCTATCCGGAGAGGGCCGTAGGCACAAACAATAATAATAGCGGACCATCGGAGCATTACCATTGGCCAGCGTAGGCTTCTCTAGCATAGCGGCACCAAAGACCATGAGAGGCAGAAGCGGCCGACACCAGCAGGCCGTGAAAGAATGGAAGTGCCCGAAGGCACCGTGACAGATATGGGGGCAACTGGCCTTCACCGGCCACGTTGAAGTAGGGAGGCGCACCGTGGTGGAAGGCCATGGATTTGAGTCGTGGTGGAGGGTGGACTCACACCCACATGTACATTGTGGTCCGGTCCACAAGTATCTCCCAGGGGAGTGCGACACCATCTGATGCCGCTATTGAGCTAGGAGGTGAACTACAGTGGCGCGTCACTGAGGAAGGCTGCAACTTCTAGCCATGGTAGAGTGAAGACTTGCTGTCCACAGGTCCTGTACGTGATTGTTCCATTAGGACCAGCCATAAGAGGTGGCGCTAACCTACGCTTCTTCCTTGAAGGATCCAACATCTTTGTCCGTTTGGGAGGGGAGAGGACCCCCCCCCCCCCCCCCCGTGCTCGGCCAACGTGCCGAGAAATTCCACGGCCCAGTGGACTGTGACCAGCTGGGTGGGCCGGGCCGAACCCACGACTAGTGTTCCGGTCCATGGGCCCAGTAGGTTGGACCACACCTAGCCGAACTCGGCCAGGCCAAGCCCCTTTAGGCTGGTACAAGTGGGTCAGGTCTGACCATACCCCTGACCCCATTTTTTCCATTTATGCTTAAACCGACATATCGCCTAAACCGGACGTCCGTTTGATGAACCATAAGTGGCTCCTGAACCCTTAGTATAATGTGGTCCTTTATAGATACTCCATGCGTATTTCAGAGAAAGTTAGAGTTTGGCCAGGTTGGATCGTACCCAATTCCAACCACGCCCTCGGCACTAAAATCTCTATAACATACAGACCAGGAATCCGGTTGATACCACGTCTATTGAATTGGAACCCTTATGCCATGACGGATAATCAGGTATCTTCTTTGTGAGACATCTTGCTGGTTGAAATATGACTGATGTCTTGAGAAGCGGTTCTCCTAGGCACACTATATATGAATCCTTGTGACTGGTTGAGACCTGAAGAATACGTATTTTCGACTCTGTGTGACCCGACAAACCAATGGGAAGCACAACATTGAGACATGGTAGGCCAACTATGGGGAGCACCTCGTTGTGACATGGCAGACCAATGGTACTCTACAGAAGGAGTACCTCAGCAGGCCACGGTGGAGAGTGGTGTTGTTTTACCCAACAGACCCACTATACAATATAGGAAGGAGTAACTACGTTGTTCATGGTTTGTGGGATGCGGCTCTGTGTGACCCGGCAGGCCAACTGTACTCGATATAGGATGAGTTCTCCAGAATCTGAGTAGTTAGAAAATGTGACTGGTGATGCTGTTGTTACTACCCTAGAATATACCAGGTGTGTGCTATCTTTGTTTTTTCTTGTGATTGTGATTATGCTATGTGGGTTCCCTTTGTGAAATTCTAGAAGTCTTTTGGGGTCATAGGGTCCCTAATGGGTATTGTTATACTCACCCATGAATGTGATTCGTCCAATCCTTATTGTGCCTTGTGGAGAAAACGAGCATCTTTGACTGAGTGAAGGGTATCCAGGACCTGACGGTGGACGAAGATGACGGTTAGTGGGGAGAGCCACAGTGACAAGATATACCTACCTTTTCGGACAGATCTTTTGGAGACGACCCCAGGTGTTGTTTTCCCATTTTACTGTTTTTTAATTTTAGTTGGGCATGTATTCTGGCCCCATTACATTCAATTATACATGTACTCTGTTTTTCCATGGTATGTTGTTTCCCTTTTGTGGGTAGAGACATATTTGGGAATTTGTGTATGAAAATATATCCAGGAAAATGCCTCCCACATGATGGTTTACACCTTCAACTCTAGTCACCATACCTTGGACATCAGTAGGCGGGATTAGGGTAGTCATGACTTAGGCCCCAGGGGATGGGTCGTGACAATTATTTTCAAACTTCTTGAGGTTTCACTCCCCTTCAATAATATATGTCTCCAAAATCATAAACATTTCCTATAAATAAAAATAGTAAAATTTAAAACTGCAGTCATGACTCATGGTCTAGTTTATAGTGAAATATCTGCCATAAAATCCTAGAGAACATACCACTTCCATTATAATTGGCACATTATTCATATTATGATCATTTCTAACATTTTTTGTTAAAAACACCTCATCATTTAGTATCCTAACTCCTATAATATTATTAGTTTTCTAGGAATGAATATAATCAACTTTGAACACATGATTAATCACCTGTTGCTTTTTAATGGGATTTCCCTATTTTGGTTATTACTATTCTTTCTATGTGAAGATAGAAAATATATTTTCAATGAAAGATGAAATTAATATAATGTAATGATAATAGGACATACCTGAATCATAATCTTACTGTCCTTAAATGATATTTATATTCCTTAGATGCCATAATGGTTCCACTGGGAGTTTTTTATTTTTATTTTAATAGCTAATAGTTTTTTTTGGAAATAAGTGATCCACAAAACTTCAGTAAATAATACTTATCGCCACATAATCACAACTATCTATTTCCATATAAAAATTTTCATGGGTATCCCCAATTATCTTTTTTATGACATTGTCGATACGTATAATCCTTATTTGACCATATATTGGGGATCAATTTTCAAAATTCAAAAAACAATGTATTTATTTTTTAATGTGTGGAAACATTATTACATGGGTGTCTTATTCCATTAATTTTAACTTCATATATATTTATCCATATTCAACTATCACATTATTAATGGATAAACAATACATACATGAAACATTGTCATATTCCTTTAACAAAATCCCTTCATGGATTATTAAAATTGTCTAGATGCATTTGATGATGAATCTTTTTCCTTCATCGCCTTCAATACCTGGTCTTCAATGATAATCCAACATTGTCGTATTTTTTGTACAAATATGTATGGGTTTTTATGTTAATAATCATAATATGACAGAGTTTTGTGACAATTAGAAAAAAAATTCAACACTAATTTTTTTAAATATTTGTTAATTGAAATAATCTCTAAATTCCCTATGGAATCCATTATTAACATTGATCCTTTAATAATCATCCATTAAAAAAACTAAATAGATTTAATCATGACTAATTTCAATTTTACAACATAAGAGAATTATTTTAATATAAAAAAATCAACATCTTATTATCTTACTATTCAAAAATTATTATATTTTCGATTAAATAAAAAAGAATATCTAATGGTTCAATATATATTTCAATAGGTTTTCCCTTTTTTATTCGTTAAGCTAACTTCATAATAGTAAAATTTAATTATAAGGGATTGTAAATGGAATGTTATTAACTAAGTCATATAACTTAGGAGTATTTTTCTAGATGTGTATTGAGGCTCGTTATTTTCCTATGTAGATAATACTTCATAATATAAGTATATTCATTAAATAAAATTTTGAATTGTGTTATAATCATTTCACAATAACATCAGTGGATTCATGAAACATAAACAACTGATTTTTAAAATATCTACTTCATAAACCACATATTTTAACATAATAAGAAACCCTCTTAGACATATGATACTTAATAAAATTCTTCATAACATGGGGAATGAAGGAAATAGAAAATGATTATTTCAAATTCCGAGTAAGTGTAACCAGTGAGATATTAATAATAATTTTTGAATAAAATGGGTATAAGGGTATAAGGCCATTATCATTATATTAGAAAAACATATCCATTATATCAAACAAAATAATATTATCACATAAAATAAATATTCCCATTTCATAAAACATGAATCATAAGTGAATCAAATAACATAAACCATGACACCTTATCATAAAAATAAGACATAAAATTATGGAATATACATATTCATAGAATATAATCTCCATAGTAGTAATGGATTGGTTCTATGAATTTCATATTTGGATGGATTAAATCCCCAAACTATCATTGTAGTCAAGGTTCACTCCCAATACCATTATAGTTTACAAATCACCTTACTGAATTGGTTTCACTCCATATTCTAGTCTTATTTACCTAGTTAGATATAAATATTTACCCAATAATTTGGATGGAGATATAGGTGAACCAATCATATAATTTAAATCATACGTATATTTTCTACAATAAACTAAAAACATCATCATATCATATCCCATTAAAATAAATGGGTTTCATAAGAATTTTAGAATTTCATCACAACATAACTCATGGACTTTAGTCAGGTTTTATTATCATAATGTCATAACATTAACCAATCATCTAAATATTAAATAAGTTTTTTATCCATGTATAATATCCCTGCTAGGTATATGTAATATAGAAGTTTATCATGTTTTATGGAAATTATTTTGATAGATCACATTGAATAATTATGAATGAAAACAACCTTTCCATTTTGAAATCATTTCTTTTAAAAAACATGGAAATTATAAATAAATGTTCATATTAACAATAACCATGTAAATTTTTAAATTATATATCAAATAAAAATTATTCTAGATAGTGGAAAAATATGTTAAATATATATATTTTAAAAAAATATTGATTCCAGGCTCTTGTAAGAATATTTATAATGTAAATCGTTTGGAATGTGAAAAAATAATTCCATTAAAACTGTATTTTAATAGTAAACCATTGTTAAACATTAATATAAACAAAACTAGGAGAACTGAAATATTCTTAATTAATTGTTTTAGAAATTATTGATATGGACCAAAAATATTCTCCATCGATGATTGAAACATTATAAATCCTAAATATTGATGAGATTGTGAATTGGAACCTTTATCCTAGGTCCGAATAATTTCATATGTATATTAACATCCAATATGATAAATATAATATAAATATAAATCTATTCAAAACCCATCTTTTTATATATAATAACATTTATTATATTCATATATCCTTTTCTTAAGCCTTTATTAACAATTCTCTACTAAAATCACTTTTATGGTAATAATTGCTTTGTATTTTAGGTTTATTGGATTTTCTAATTTTGGTCATCTTACATTTATTGGGATTCATGAAACTATAGAAATCCAAAAATTATATAGATATAATAAACATATGCATTTACACTATTCCATTAGTTTTAGATATAGAATATTAATTACCGTGTTCATAGAGACGGTAGGTCGTACGTACGAATGAATGTTGAATTGATTTATCAACTAATGGAATAAACTAAAAGATAAGATTTATTCACCTTTCTAGGAAAATTAATATACAATTTGTATTATATATATTCATCATATTATTATTCGTTTCAATTCATGAGAAATATTAGTGAAAAACAAATCACATCGCTTTATAGAGGTGGTAGTCCACATGTACACACAATCAACATTAGTTTCTACCAAAATATTATAGGGTATGTAGATAGATATAATATTATAATTAAAAGGTATTATTTTATAATAATATTAATATAAAATCATTAAAACCATCATAATACCCATCAAATAATTATTATGATGAGAAATGAATTTTATATCCGCATGGAGATGATAAACTATATGTACGCATGAGTGATACTTTTGTTTCTAATTATATTAGATATATGGTTTGTAATGGTTTTTTTTATAATAATAATATCATTAAACAATAAAATTGATAAATAATTTATTATATGATTATAAATATTATATATTTTGGGAAGTTAAAGGAGTGTATGTGAGAATGTTATCCGTTTAGTGGATTATGTCAACTTTGAAATTATTCATTTATATATACCAAAAAGGTATATAGGGTCAGATTTTTTGGATGGGCAGAACCATTTTAATGTGTATAGAGAGTTGGTTAAAGAAAATTTGAATATTTTGGTTATCACATAAATTTAAATGTGGTGTGAATATGGTATGGAATATGTTCCAATATATTGTTCATGTGACGAGAAGTTCTTAATATTTTCAGACGATTAAATTTTAATAAATTAATTATCATGCCATATTCCTTAAAATTAATATGGATTCAATGCTAATGTATGATAAAGTTATAATAATATTACAAAATATAGTATATATATGCTCTTTTTGAAATTTTTAACCATATACTTTTGATAATCATTTGGCTAAAAAATCTTAATTTGAATAACAAAAAAAGATCAACCATAACATTATGTAAATTTTACAAATATGTTAAAAATTGGGATATAGAAGTAAAATTTATGATATTTAGGCCATATTATATCCACCATAACTATTTTCAATATTTATTTTTATTTTTGAATAATTTAATAAAATATTATTTTTGAAAATATAATTATTGTGTATTTTATCACTATTAATTTAATTTATCTCTAAATACATTTGTACTTATGGTAAAATTGACTATACATTCATTAAACCACCCAAAAATAATCTATATAATTATAAAATTCATGATAAACATTAACAAAATCAAAAAATATCACTTCAAATAATGTTAACATCATTTATTGTGTGTTTATATTAAATGAAGAAATAATGCATTTGTGTTTCATAAATAATTATGGTTTTTATATAATTTATACAATTTCAAAACAAATTTTATTCTCAAAGATAATTTAACTAAGGTAAAAAAAACATATATATTAATTAATTACTTAATTTTATCCCTTTGTGGACACATAATACAGGTTATAAACCAAAGATTGTCACACTTTGTAAATTTTTTTAATAATATATGTCATTTCCCTAAAAAATTTCCACTCTAAAACTCAATTAATATCATAAGGTTTTAGTGGTAGAATTTTATGAATATAATAAAAATTTGGGTCATTCATCAGGGACTTTGTAGTTGTCTTCATTCTAGATTATCCATATTTACCATTTTTTATGTTGATAAATTTCAACATCATTACAATTAATATTGGAAAACATGGCCTAATTACTGATATCTAATTTCATGATTCAAAAATTTTAATTAATTTTAGTTAATAAAATTATTAAACATGGATGATCATAGTTTTAAATTAAGTAGGAAAATTGTAACAAAAACCATCTTTTTGGAAAAAAATCATTTTAAAATAGAAAAAATGGATTTATTATTATCAAATGTGTAGAAAAATAATTCATTATTATTTAAATAATTTTAAAATTTAATAAGTATATATTTAATTAAAAAATTTCATAAATATATATTAATTTATTTTATTACGAAAAAGGCATTCCGCCCAAAAGAACATCATTTTAGAAAAGCATCACATATACATTAAAATAATTTCTATATTTATTTCTAATAATATCATAACTAATGAAATTCTATTAATAAAGTGAATACATTATATTTTTAATTATTTTATTAATTACTATTCATACATACCAATCTAATATTTAGGTGATAACAGAAAAAATATAATTCCATAATGCTATATTGATTGTTTAAACTCATTATTAATAAATAAATTGAATAAATAAAATAATAAATAGGGAAATATATGGTGATACATTATACCCCCTAAAAAATGTCACCTAAGAAATTCACCTATCTAGTATAAATAGTTGAGGACACATCTACCTTATCATAACTTCATATTCCCAAATAACATTAAAAAAATTTGTCGTATCACCAAAAACTTTAACATAGTCTGTGGTCTTGTTTCACAGAACATTATCACTAAAATCCCTTGTTTATACACGTTATTTTTTATATGAGTGACTTTGATCTAAAAATATCAACATGTAGATTTTTACTTTTAAAATGTGAGGTATTTACTTCCTCATGTGAGATACAAGGAGCATATCATGATGATGAGAGATATTCAGTAGAAGTTGAAATCAATAATCTATAATTACGATATGAAAATAAATTTAAAAAGGAAAAATATACCTATCACTTATTTTTCTCATCATTCCAAATCTTAAAACCTACTTCCCTAGAGTTAGTAGTAGGAATAGTATTTCACCAACAATAAAATGTTGATATTTATAATTATTGTGACCAAAAACATTATATCGACTTTGTGATACACTTTTTTGATATTTAATAGACATACCATTCATAAACATTTAGTTTTATAGATCAATCCACTATATCTTTATTTCTCTTAATTTATTCCAAGATTGTTGGATTTTTGAACTTCTGAATATATAGGGATTTATATGGATGCATTTGAATTCCTGGCCTAAATTTATTATTTTATGTAAATTACAATAAAGGAATGTTTGGATATATCATCTTTTGAAATACCTAGGGAAATCTTAGAAAATGTATTCTAGATTTTGAATGGTCCTCTCAAACTAAAAATATTTCTTAGGATGATTGGAAACACTGAAACACAATTATGTTTCTAGTTTATTCTAATGACATCTCTAAAAATAGAGAGGAAACCCTTGGATTCCATATACAAGTAGTAGATATCACAACACCATGAAATCATACCACCTAGTTAATGAATAATAGTTTAATTTTATCAAGAGATAAATATTTTATAATGGTAATGATGTGGGTTGAAAATTTAAATTGATTGACTACAACGCATTTAGTGTTATTTTATTTAGATTTTTTAGGGAGTCTGATGAAAAAATCCATGCCGATTTTTTCCCATTTTCATTCTGGTGTGGGTAATGGTGGAAATATAGGATGAATTATAAACATTATTATTAATAAATAATATATATATTTCATTATAATAATTCAAAAAAATGTTCTTTGTATATTATATCTATATAAAACAATTTCTTGTGCATTTAAATTGTTTAATAAAATAATTTCTTATATATTAAAGTTGGTTTTATATTTATCAATAATTAATTGGTAAATAATCAATACAATAATATATAATAATAAATTACATAATCCTTTTCATAAACATTAATTTAACTACAAATAGATAGTTTCCCTATTAATAATAGTATTAATAGTATATTATGGTTCGTTTAATCTCGGTTTTGCATGCAACATATGCTATCCAAGTGATTAAATTTAAAAAGATACATAATATAAACTCTTTTGGTAGTAAAGGCTGATTAAAATATCAAATATATAGACATTGTAGTATTATTTTCTTATTTTTAAAGTTTTTTAGATTCAATTAATTATGATAATGATTTTTTGACAATCCAATAAATTATTTCATTTTTATCATTTAACTAAATTTGAAAAATAAATATATTAATATGTGGTTATATGTATGTTTTAATGATTGATTATAGTAAAAATTTAATTAAATTCATATTTATTTATTTACGTTCTTTTTTATTAATTTAATGTTGAAATCCCTCCATGTTCATTACATGATAAACAAATATCATTATTTTTATATTATATTGACATTTAAAAGAATATATTTGTTTAAAATAATCATGAAAATTGGAAATGGTATAATAAGATTGTGATGAATGTAGATGATGTCAAAATCAAGTAATAATTATAAGTGAGTTATTAAAAAAATTTATTATTTTCGTTACACCTTTATGGGTGGAAACATTAAAAAAGTTCTCAAAAATAAATGATAAACCATATTCCATTCATCGATTGAATACATGTTTCCTAAATATATATTACTTATAAATTCACATTTTGAAATTATGACTGATGTTAATGAAATTTATTTTAGATCATCTCAATTGAAATATTTATTACAAAACCCATATTCATATTAATCTTGTAAAAATAATATATAATATAAAAAATTTAATTAGAGGCTATGCATATTATAAAGGTCAAGATATTGAAAATTATACTTCTACAATGATTAGAAAATATTTTAAAACTGGTAAATAATATAATGTGGACAGTATGATTAATAATTAAAAAATATAATGAAATTATAATCATGTTCTATGAATATTATTATTTTTTGGAATTACTATATTATTTTTGATGAATAAATATTCTATTATTAAACTATAATCTCAAAAAGAGTAATATATATCTATATATATTGTTGTTAAAATATAAATAATGTTTAATAAATGGGTTTTTAATAGAAATTTATATTCATTAGATCATAAATTAAAAAAAATTATCATAAAATGATGCTATATTAAATTTAAAATATATATTTTATTAATTTAAAATATTTTGTATCTTCTATTTTTCATTAATTTAAAAATTGTAACAATAAAATTTTAATGTGTCATTGGTCGTACTACTATAATTAGTCAAATTTTTTATCATGATAATATAATTGGTGTTTATATCATCTTTCCAAAAAATTATTTTATAATATAGGATATTATTGGTACTATCTAAGTAATATTTATACATGAAACCTCTGTAAATATTCATAAAATAACATAATAGAATATACAAACCATATAAAACAGTAATATTTAGTGATCTCAATAGTTGGACATATGATCATTGTTCATTGATATGTGGATTATTGAAATTTTGAACTATATAAGGATATTATTAAAAGAAATCCATTATTATGGTAAATTGTGAAGGTTTAAAGGTTATTATAAAGATAAATGGATTTTTTAATTTATTAGGGAAATTAAAAAGGTGGATTTTTTTATTGATCATATTATTGAAATTTAATGGTTTTACAGTATATAAATAAGTATGAAACATTTATTATATTTATATATAAACATGTAATATATTTTTAATTTTGATCATGTAATTTATATATATATATTATGTTTTTGTTAATTATAAATTGAAGTCACGAACCACCTTCTTCAAGATGAGTTAAAGGATAGAAAATCAAAGACCGTCCTTTTTCAAGATGAAGGAGTGATAATGACCCACGAATCCCACCCTCAAAATACCTTGGAGTTGCAACCTGCACTAAGTATATATAATATCACACAAAATGGATGGAATCACCCTTGTTAATGAAAATATTATCTAGGTATGAGAAGGTAAATAAACAACACCATAATTTAATACAATGGAAAACAAAATCCAACCCATCCATGATTTAAATGTAAACAGTTGAAATAGTACAACCAGAGCACCAAATAATGTACCAAAATAAAGACACTAATAAGAAATATATCAACTATATTGACTATGTAAAGTCCACCATGATCCTCAATGTATTCCTAGAAACCTGAAAATAGTTTTACAAATGTAGGGTGTGTATAAAAGTATTCCAAATATGAAATATAAATCCCAGCATGCAAAAGTGGGGGTGCATATTATGTACCATGTGATTGAATAGTATAACCACAAGTCACCTTCCAGGGAGTACTAACTACCCCAACTTCACAAAGGAAGACTCAGAAAATAATAAAAGCCACGTAATGTACTAGTATAAGACCATCAATATTTTGGAACCCCCACACCACATTCCCCATGGTTATCTAGTCCTCCAAGCGGCTTATGTCTTGATACTACCACCCACCCAAAATGAAATCCCACTACCACAACCTTCTTGCACACACATGGGCCTTAAACCACACAAAAATCCTACCCAATGATACTTAGGCCACAACCACACCAGACATCCCTCCCATAAATACCTGGTCCACAACAACCACACCTATTTCCCGAAGACAAATGGGACTCATCTCGAAGGAACATGGGAAAACAATCCTGGACTGAAAACACATAGTCCTCTCACCTATACCAAAAACTTCTTAAAGGGTCTTAGGCTATATTAGTACTCAATCCATTATAGTTTTCTCAGACAAGCTCGATATGTAAGAATCCCGAAGAGGGTTCCAGGAGAAAATTTTATGACAAGAAATCCACCCTCCCATTAAGATGTAGGAAAAGACCCCATAGCCTATGAAAAGGGGGTGTTTACACATTTTTCTCACCATGGTTTGGGTGAATATTGAAAATCAAAAGTAAATACAAGTTTATACATATATATTTAAACAAACACTCAACCCAACCAATGGGTTTCCAAACAAGAATATATCCCACAAAAACAACCTACAATGCTAAACCTATATGAAAAACCACAAAAACAACCACAATGAAACAGAATCCTAACCCATTTTCATTTATACACTTTATAGTAATAATTCGTGGGTTCACATTAATTTATTCTAGCACTAACTGGGAAAACTACAATGCACAACATCTAAATCCATTTTCATAAGGCTAAAGGCAACTAAACACTACAAAGGAAATCAATGATGTAGGGACCAAGGTAAGGCAATTTATTTTAACACCTATTCCTAAAAAAATATAGAAAAACCTTTTTTTAGTCCCACTACACACCCACTCTTTCCTAGACACTTGTTCAAAAAAAGACAACTATCATTCTTCAATGTTATCCCGCTTAATCCTTCCCTCATAACCAAACTCACCATCCCTACTACACAACAACACCACACCCGACACCCCAATAAACAGGATGTCACGACACAACCCATTCCTATATCCCTACTACCGAACCACTTCCCAGATGTTTTCCTGCTTCACTACTAGTTCTGCAGCCACAACATAAACCAAAGTCAGTCCCATTAACTTCATGATTTTCTATTCTAAAATCATTTAGCCTGTCAACCTGAGATTCCTTCACACCTCCTGTAACCCCATACAAAAATCTCATAGAAAAAAAATCAATAAACCGCTGCCCCACTACGAAAACATACCCTTCCCCAATCACAAGATCAACCCCTTTGTCCACCCTCATACCCATAACATGGTTACCAATAAAAACTTTACATAGTGCCCAAAAATTAGAATACCCAACCAAACATATCACACCTCCACACCATTCATCCAATTATATTCACATTTATCAAGAGGGGTTCTTTAATTCCACATTAAATAACACGAGTGATCACATAATAGGTTTGATCTTGGGTAATCAATTTATTTAACCAACTATACTTGATCAAACATATTTCTTGATATAGCCACATAACAAAGCATCAATAGAAAAATAGAACCTCATCCGTGCATAGTCAAAGACCCCCAATGACTAGGATTTTCAAATGGTGAACATCCACAACAGACCATAAAATGAAATAAAGATTGCGGATAAAAAAATGATCAACATTAACCATCATCAATTCCCTATGCGTTATTTGTTAATTATCACATCCCTATTATTATTTATTACTATTTCAAGATACGTATTAACCTATTATTCATAGAGAACTAGTACTACACCCACCCAACAAGACACATAAATACAGAAAGGCAGAAGAGTCCCAACATGAATCCAAAGTCTAGGAAAACTCCTCCTTACGCCAAAACATGGGAACACATCAGTTGTATGAAACTCCAAATTTTTTTTGGAAGATTTGGATCTATAATAATAACATGACTCATCTAGAGATGAAGGATTTAAGCACACCAAGGGGATAGAAAAATCTCTTTAAAAGGAAGATCCCGACATTGATGAGACAAACACTATATTAAAGGAAGATTTGTTTAAAAAGTCATTAGTATAGTATCTTGTTAAAGATCACACGGTATGAATATCTCAATGTCACCAAAGATTTATGATATTAAATAAGCACTTAATATTATTTTAAATCACACTCAAAAACCCTCCAAAAGGCTTTAAACTCCATTTACGTCAAATAAAACTTAAGAAGGGAAAATATGGAAAAACTCGGGAAAAAATAAATTTTGAAAAGTGTGAGACACTATTTTGGATACCAACATTATGTTGAAACCATTTTAGTGTGCCACAATTACATTGCCACTGTTATGGTGTAACCTTTTCAGTGAAACCAGATTTTTGTATAACTATAATTACAATCCACTCTAACACCCAAGAACACCATAAGAAATATATTTTCACAATGGAATGGCCCAATGAAATCCAGTTCATTACATCAAATACCTCTAAAACTGGTTCTATAATCATGAATTTAAAACCATATCTTGAAAAAGAGAGGTCGGAACAACCTCTCCATAAGATACCTATTAAATAAACCCCACCCTTCATTGTTTGAAAACTGGAGTGAAAACTTTGACATCCATGAAATCCTCTATGAAATCTATATCTTGAACAATTGTAAAATCTCTAAGGCTCCTCTACCCGAACATATGTATTTGGGAATCCATTATTCAATATCAAGATACTATCCTCTTTAGGTGGCACTAACTCACCTGCATGGGTTCAATCGCATATGCATTAATGCATCTTGATTATGAAGATTTTCATCTTCTCCCCACAGTCAAGACTTTTAAAGAATATTCTATGAATAGGGAAACAACAAATCTTATAGAAAATGAGATCATACATTGAATCATTAGAAAATAATAAAGCAAAACATAAGTGAAAAACTATAAACAGATCTAGGTATTGGGCATGCATCTATGCATCCCTATCCCATGTATGATCCTTTAGGCCCACCATTCCTCCATAACACACGAAACAAATTAATGGACCATCCCTGAATAATCGTCTGTTCATGATCCTTGATTCTTACTAGTCACTCCATGAATTCCATGTGGTCCTCAATATCCAACTCTCTCCATTCAATGACGTAGGTGTCATCCAGTAGATACTGACATAGATGAAAGACATGGAAGACGTCATGGATCCTCTACTACTACGGTGAAAATTCCAATTGACATGCCACCTAACCAACTAGTATCAACACCTCAAAAGGGCTGATGAAACAGGGAAAATCACTCTCCCTCTACCAAACCTCCCATGCCCACATTGAGGGGAAACCTTCAAAATACATGGTCCCCAACCTCAAACTCCAAAGGCATTCTACTATGATCGGCATATGACTTCTATCAGTCATATTCTTCCTTTATCCTCTCAGGGAAATGTTGTATCTTCTCGATCATACTATATACAATGTTCGGTCCAAGAATAGATTCCTCTTCAACATCCATCAAACTCAAGGATGAATGAAACCACCTCTCATATAGAACTTTGAACTGAAAAATACCAATGTATGAGTGATTGCTACTATTGAATGAAAACTCTACAAAGCTAAATTTTTTCCTCAAGACACACAAATGTCTAGAAAACAAGACTGTAAAATTTCCCCTAATGTCCAGATGGTCCTCTTTTTCTTTCCATCTATCTGAGGGTGGAAAGGAGTTCTAAGGCATAACTGAGTCCCAAATCCATGCTACCATCCCCTAAAGACTCGTGGAATAAAATAGTTACCCTCATATGAGACAATGTATATTGTAACTCCATGCAGCCACACCACCTAATCCGTATACCCTTGTGCTAAGGCATCCAATATTCATGACTTCATAACCTCTAAGAAGTGTGTTGATTCCATCAACATGTACCCTTCGACCCAAATATCATCACATCCTCTGTGTGTCTTGGTTAATCTTGTGATTATATCCATCGATATGTCATCCCACATAGACTTGTTAATGTCTAAGGGCATCAATAACAGTCGGGAACACAGTACTCACACTTCACCTACTGACACACTAGGCATCTAAACATGAACTCTACCACTATATGATTTACCCTCGGCCATCAAAAATGTTCCCTTAAGCCAGAAATCATTTTATAATCTCCTAGGTGTACCACTAGGGGTCAGCTATAGATCTCACAAAGAAATCTGTCACACATCTCCACTAGGACAAACATCATCCCACGAACTTCCCCTTCAATGAACTTAGTGGATCCCCTCTCGTGGTACCCCACTATATATGTGCATCATTTACACTACATAATCCTACTTCTGAACATATAAATATGTAAGTAGGGTAAAGGAATTGATGACATACTAATGGTTTGGTGAGAGTGGCTCCTCCAAGAATCACTCATTTGACTCCTCATCCTGGAAGGGATTCAAATCAAATCGTAGGATATTCTTGAAACTTATCCCTAAATCCCTCATGGAGATACTCCCTTGATGGAGGGAGATCAGCTCCTGCATCTTCTCAGCCATCATCATCATGGAAATAAAATATGTTTGAAATTCCATCTAAAAGATACCCTATTAGAAATTGGTCTCCTTCCTCAAACAAAGGTAATTTTTCCTCCACTAAAATGCCTCTCCTTACATCTGGCTCTCTAACAGATGAACCCAGTACACCCTTCGTGCATTGATCATACTAAAAGGAAATTATAAGCTCCTCAAGACATCCCTTCATCTCTACGTCTGAAATGATTCCTTCGTACTTCCCTCAGGTCTGCTACTAGAATGCACAAAGGGTATTCTTCCACAATTCATTTTCCTCCTCTAGATTGGCCCTCCTCGAATCAACCAAGTCAGCTTGCTGGGCGTCAAATGCTTGTACCACACATGGAAAATTTCTGGGTGCCACATATGAAATGGTAAACAAGAACTCTTACGACTAGTAGTATTAAATTTTCTTTTTTATTCATTTTGACTCTTCATTTATTTTAAATTCACAAAACACACACGAACACAAGTCATTATGATGCACGTTCATTTCCTAGGGTCTCTACCCTGTAATCAATTTTGCCTCACTTGGTTGTTTAGTAGGTCCATAGTTGTTGTATCGGATCATGGGGTCACTGAAACCTTGTGTCCTAGCCAGTCTTCATTGGACTATTTCTCACATGAATGTGTCCTAATGCCATTTCCCTACAATACCATTAAACCCCTACTATACCAAACACTAGATTCCATCCTATTTCTCAACCATCACCTCTGATACAATTCAATCATGACCCTTAATATTCAAGATGAGGGAATGGACAAAAAAGATTCACGCACTTCTTTCTTCAAAATGAAGAAGATAAAATGACACCTGATTCCATCCCTCAATAGGCCTTGATGTAGAAACTAGAACCAAGGGTATATAATCTCACACACAATGGAATGCACGAACCTTTTTAATGAAAATAGTATATGAATATAAGATGGAATCATTCCTAAACAACAACAAACATATATATATATATAGGAAACCAAATATCCATCCCATGCATGATTTAAACGTAAAATATGACAAAATTACAATAGGAGACCACATAATGTTACAAAAGAGTGAGACTAAGTAGCAACATATCAATTTTCTTAATGCCTGAGTGAGTGAAGTCCATCATGGTCCTCAAAGACCTCTTAAAAATTGAAATCAACTTTAAAAACTTTGGGGGTGTATAAATGTATACCCAGTAGGAAAACAAATCCACACAAATGCAAGTGGGGGAACAAACTAATTCCCAAATCAATGAATAGTAGAACCTCAAAGATCATACCAAGGGGTACTAACTTTCCCATCCTCACCAAGGAATACTCACCAAATAACACAATTCATGTAATGTTATAGTATTATAACATCGACATACGGGTACCCCACACAACTTTACCACTATTTATCTGCTCCTACCTAACTGCTAAAATTTTGATGCTACTGCACTTCAAAAATGAAATCCCACTACAATAGGATTCCTAAACACACATGGGGCTCATGAAACACACAAATTCTACCCGCAGACACCTGGGCCACAACCACACCACACATCCCACCCAAAGACACATGGGCAACAACAACCACACCTCTCAACCAAAGACACATGTGATTCATCCTGAAGGTATTTAGGAAAACAATCCTTGCCTAAAAACACCTAGTCCACTCACCCACACCACAAATTTCCCATAGGGTCTTGGGATATAGTAAACCTCAAGCCATTATATCCTACCTAGATATGCATGAGAGGTATGAACCAATAAAGGGATTTGGGGAAGAAATCTAGTAATGAGAAATCTATCCTCCCACATAGTTTTTGGTAAAGACACCCTCCTCCGTTATATAGTGGTGTTCGACATAGGGTTCTCAATATGGGTGGGGTTTTAACTGAAAATAAAAAGGAACAACAAGTTTATACATATAGTTAAACAAACACTAATTCAAACTTATGGGTTTTCAAATAGTAAACCATCCCACAAATATCACTTTTAAGGATACCCCTATATACACAACAACAACAAAATCCATAATAAAACAAAATCTGAACCCATTTCCAATTAAACACTCTCTACTAATTAATTAAGCGGTTCACATTAAATTATTCCATCACTACTCAAGGGAACTACTAAGTGAAACATCTACAACATTTTTCAGAACGATGAAGACCACTAAGCACAACCATGAAAAAAAATAATCTAGGGTCCAATGTAATAAAATATGTTTTAACACCCATTCATAAAAACAACATAGAATATAAATCTATAGTCCCACTTCTCACCCCTTTTTCCAAGACACTCCTTAAATCATGGACAATTGTCATTATTCAAAGGTCTCCAAGTCCTTCATGCAATCGTGAACAAACCCAACAGCCCCACTGCACACCAACACCACACCCGACACACCTATAAACCTGAAGCCACCACACAACCCAGTCCTGCAGCTGTGATTCCCAAAAAATGCGTAAAAAAGGTCCCAATACACAACAAGTTCTAAAGCCTCATCATTAACTAAAGGATGACTCGCTACCTACATGTTTTTCCATTCCCCAATAAATCTCTCAACCCGAGATTCCTTCACACATCATGTACAGCCCCAAACATAACTCCCATATAATAACACCACAAAAATGAATCCCTCATTTTAAAAATACACCCTTCCCCATTCACAGTCCCAACCACTCTATACACCCCATATACCCATAACATGGCTAACATCATCAACTTCACAAAACCCCCACGAAGTAAAAAACCCAAAAAAACAAATCTCAAATCCACACTATTAACCCAAGAATATTCATATTTATTAATATAGGTTCATTAATTTAACATCAAATAACATGGTTGATCACATAAGATGATTGATCTTTGGGCTTCTATTTATTTATCCAATTATGCACGATCAAACTTATTTAATGATACAAACATTTAACAAAACATAACAAGAAAAAAATAACATCACTAGTGCGTAATGAAAGACCAAAATGACCATGATTTTCATAAGTCATATAGGCACAAAAAAACATAATAATAAAATAAATATAAGAAAAATAAAATGGTCAACATCGACCATATTCAATTCCCTACCCATTCTCTTATAATCAACTCTTTATTGTCGTTATTTATTACTATTTTAAGACATGTATTCACCAGTTATTCATAGAGAATAATTTTTACACCCATTAATCATGATACACAAATAAGTAGAGGCAGAAGAGTCCCTACTAAAAACAACTGGCGACCAAGACTCATCATTTCACCCAAAAAGGGGACCATGTGAGAAGCCAGAAACTCCACTAAAACTGAGTAGGAGGGGGGTATAGCATAGGTGCACGATTCTTCTAGAGAGGATGGATTTGGGCACTCCAAGAGAGAACTGAAACCACAATGGGATGGGAAGATACTTACAATGAATTTCTATATCCTATATTAAAGGGCCCATGGTTTCAAAATTCATTAAAATGTGATCATGGTCCAGATTACACAGTTTAAATATCACAAATGCCAATAATAATTACAATAGTAAATTTATTGTTTATATCTTTTTAAATTCCCCTAACAATGAAAAAAATAGGATTTAAACTTAGTTTACGTCATATAAAATGTAAGAGGGGTGAATTTGGAATTATTGGGAAACTTTTAATTTATAAAAGGGTGAGACACCATTCAGTGGGACACCGTTTTGGTGTGCCACCTTTATGGTGCCACCATTACGTTGCCACCATTACAGTTCCACTATATTGGTGTTTCACCATTTTGGAGAGACCAAATTATTATAAAACACTTAAAAGAAAGAACTACGGCCCCCAAGAACAACATTAGAATTGGATTTTCATAAAGTTATTGCCTAGAGAAATCAATTTCATTTCAATTAGGTTTTTAAATTTATTATAGGATGTGATATTAATGTGGAAAACTGTTATCAGACTTAAACCATGGGGCAGTTAAATAATGGTTTTTTATCTAGAGATGAAAATATAAATAATAATGTGTTAAAAATTATTATTTATTCTATTTTGGAATGATGAAATATAAAATTTATGATTTTAAAATCACATAGAAATTTGATAGTGGATGATCTCTTTGGTAATTCATATGAAAAATTACTAAAATAGATCTTATCAATATGTTGTCTACTATAATGAAATAATATGTTTTATAGGATTGGGTAATAAACATGTATTTTTAAAAATCCATGCAATATATTTAAATCATGGATGTTCTTATTTAGGTTTAGACCTTATAATTTAAGAGAACATAAAATCCTTTTTAGATAAATTCAACAAAATAGTATAATGACATGGTCTAATATGTATCTTAATTAAAATAAATCGAGTATTTAATTGATATTTTGATGACTGATATTTTTATTATGGTATATAGTAGAATTTGTGTAAATATCCATTCATTTGTATGTTTTAAAGTCCACAAATAAAAAAAATCATGTACCTGAAGTAGAATATGACAAAGATGTTAAAGTATTAATAATTTTGGTCACATTACAAGGTATAAAAATATATTGAATTATTAATTTAAGATAAAAAAAAATTTAGTTCAATCCATAGAAAATCATATCTGATAAGTAGAAATATTAGGTCGATATTAATTTTTTATTATACAAATATGATTTAAAGTGTATTGGATCTATAGAATAAATTGTTTCATGATTGAATTTTTTTTATCAAAATATCTATATAGATATAGAATATAAATTGGTCATTTTAATATATAACTAAACATATTAGTTTCTATATTAAGTGGAAAATTTGATGTGAATATTATTTTGATGGTCATAATGACATGTCTACCATATCTCAATGGTTATATGCGATTTATAATGTGTTTCTGGTGGATGTTACCATAGAGAAATTATAATTTTTGGATGTACATGATATTTAATTTATTTTACCATGTCCTTGTGAATAAAAATTACATTTTAACAGTGTGGTGTAATGAAAAAATTCTTTTGTTATTCAATTAGTAGAAGTGGTCAAACATTCATTAACTCTCAATAATATATTAGAAAAAATCATTATACGATATTAAAAATTCCAATGATTTGATAATTTAAAATTAAATATCATTTTAAACACATTTATTTTATTAATATTTTTTAAAATTAAAAATTATAGGGTATTTTAATATATTACCTAATATTATAAGGAAATACACAATGATTTTTTAGTTGAATATATATATATATCCCAAATTGAAAATAAAAATAGTGATTGAGAGTCCTAAAATTTAGAAAGGGAATGGAGTTATAAGAAATGACCTAATAATTATTTGTAGAAAAAGAGTACCAAATTCATTAAATTATAACATCATTTTATCATTTAATGAAGGATAATTACATTATTCAGATTTTAGTTATTTTATATTAATGATTTTTGTAATCTAGTATTGTTGTACATATTTATTTTATTTTTTTCTTGTGTTTTAATGACCCAAATAACATTATAAAAAATAGTATTGTGAAAAATAATCAAAAAAGTAATGTATTAGGTCAAAGAAAACCCTATTACTCAACAATTTCAAACATTATTTGAATTCATATTTAATTCACAAATTTTAATTAGTGCATGGAATGTTTAGCGACACCACTAGTGAAAGATGAATGTTTATAATTATTGTACATTTTTTAATATAAAATAAAATCACTAATAATTTATACATGGTTGTTTCAAGGTCATACCATGGATATAACAATTCATGTTTAGTATCAGTTCCTTATAAGAGAACATACCCTCTATTTTCATTATTTAAATCCATAAAAAATATATCAACTATATTGGAATCATTTTTGAATTTTCGGATTTTTCTCAATCATATATGGAAGAAAAAATATATATGGTAATACATTCTTTGATTCACTCTACTTCATAGTTATTTTTTGTTTGGTTTCCACATGTAGTTCTACCTCAATATGTATAAAAGGATTTTATAATTTCACTCAGAGTGATATTTTTTATTTATAGAATTTTTCCTTAGTATAAATGTAATGCCAGTGTTTTAAATTCAATTACTATTATGGTAAATGTAAATATCATAAATATAATACATTCCCTTAATTTTTATATGAAAATTTAATTATATATAAGGATAAAAATATTCCATACATGCTAGCGTTGGGAATGGATTTTGTAGAAATTATAACTACTCATTTGAGAAATATATATAATTGGAAATAATTGACGAATTATGTGAAAAGAACCTTGATAATTATTATATTTATAGAAACATTATCTTTATCTATCTTTTGTAATGTGAATTCATAATTCGTAAAAGTAGAAGGATAGTGTAATGTATATGGTAAAAAACTATAAATTATCGATGAATTGAAATATAGAGTGAATGAAGAAAATGATTAAATATAATATTCATACTTTTAATAAATTTTTAAAGATGCATGTGAAATATTTTATGATTTCCATATATAATATAATGAGATTATGGGCATCAAAAATAGATTTTGGGATAAATTAAGAGATTAATTTCTTTTATGAATAATATTTTTTTATTTTAATATATATGATTGAAAAAAGTATTCATCACATTGAGATCATTAGTTGAATAAATTTAAATTAAATTACTTAAATAACATTTTGAATAAATATTATATGGGTAATAATGATTCATTAAATTACCATAGTATGGGTTCGGATGAAATTTTTTATTAATTGTTTTAAATTTTAGAATGTATAAACTAATATCATGGATGATTAATTTCATTATTTTTTTGAAATTTTCATCGTGAATATTAGTAGAAAATCTTATACCTTATATTAATTAACACATCATAATTCAATGAAAATTATCACAAAAAATTTCTATCAAGATATTAGCTTTTAGTGAATTTTATAACATTAGAAAGGAATCTAATTATCTATCAAACGACGACTGTGATAAAAATAGTGAAAAAAAATGTTTTCAACAAGGGGAACATTGATATTCATAATGTAAAATTTATCATCAAATGGGAAATCTTTTAACATCATATAATTCATGTAATTATTATTGATATCATATAACAATTAGTATGTTATTAATCATTGTGATTGTGATTACAAATCATCATAGAGCTATTTTAGTGATAAATTTCAAACATCTTTATTATTTTACCATGAGGTAAGTTGTGATGGATAAGTGGAGTTAATAAACCAATATTTCATTCCAAAAGTATAATTTATGGATTTTCAATTAATGATTAAAAACTGCAGAATTTTGATAATAAAATATAATTTAACCCTCATAGATTTATTTAATGATCATTGTCAAAGTAGGTTTTTATTTTTAATTAGAGTTTAATTTTAAAATTACTAAACTTTAAAGGAGTATAATAGAAACAATTTACTATAAAGTTATTGATGATTAAATTAATCATGAATAAAATCATTCATTGAATTTAATTTGTTTATAATTATTATGTAATATTACTAAATGAAAATTGATGAAACCATAGATTATCTATTTTTAATAGAAGAAAATTTACTAAGAAATATCAATTCTAATAAAAAATATACCATGTAAAATATTATTTTTTTAATAAATGTTCTTTTTTTATAACATGATATATCTAATAAAATATTACTATAATATTATTAATAATGTTATGAATATATTTTTAAAAATGGGAAACAATAAATCTATTAGAACACAATAAGTGTGGGTTTACAGTGATTATCTTCCCATTATAAATATTGATATAATTTTAGTAGTTTTTTAAAAAATGAGGGATTATATAATAAATGGTTGAAATTTTGGTGTTCTACATATCATATAACTCTATTGTGGAGGTGTAAAATCAACTCTGTGACATGAACTTCAAAATAAAATTATAACATCACATGAAATAATACAGAACCATTTTAAATTATTGATTTTAATTTTTAGATGTTGTGACAAATTTTTCAATAGTGAATAATATTATCAAATAATCCTACAACTATATATTATTTTGAATAAATACTCCAATGTGATTTATATTAAAGAGAAATTAAGGAAAATTATGACCAATTTAATTTTAAATTTAAATAAAATGGATTGAATGTAATGTCCCAGAACTGATTAGCCATCCAAAAAGTGCTATTAGGCTAGGTGCCACTATGCTTAGGTATGCATCCCTAAATTCCAAATTCATTTGAATAGAAGTGAGGTTTTTAATGATGTATAGTGAGGAGGAAATGCCTTATATCAACAGTAGTAATAATGTTCATCAAAATTATGTGTATAACATGAATTCAAATTAAGGAATTAGAAGACTCAATCCAGACTCGCTAATGGTTGAAGCACAGTCAATAACAATCAATAGTATAAGAAATAAATAAATTAAATAATTAGATAATAAATAAACATATTGAAAATAAAAATACACCACTATTATATACTACTAAAATAAAAAGGTAGGAGTTTCATATAATAATATGTCATACATGTCAATTTAAACAAGTGGGACGTTAATGGTCTACCAGTAAAAGTCATACATTTATATGATACTGATAGAGAAATGAAAAAAACAGAAACTCCATGTAGGAATGGACTTAAGGACACATATCAAAATCATTACAATCAACTAGTACGATCCAATAATTGAGGTTTATCTTTTACCTAGACATAAATTCATAATGTCTACTCACATCCTGGTGGACATGTACAAGGTGTTGGAATAAGTCTCAGTGGTATACCACCCAAAGATACATACATATAATATGTGTTCGTGAAGGAATGATATAATAAATAAATAATTATAATAATTAATAAATTAAACCCAAACTTCTCTGGTGCCCAACATCCATTAGGAATCCATCACCTACCTCAACCAACATTGGAATACCAAAAGTAAGGAGGGTCCTTATCCCATGGCCTAAGGTTCCCTGAATTTCCAGAATAGATGAACCCTCATGTTCCACCCCAAATAAAGTAACCCTAAATATAATTCCTCTTGACACCTCCTTTCTATTTATGTACCAACATCCCAATGTCATAGAAAAATCATTATAATATTGTCCCTCAGATACTTTCACCATGAAACCATCGTATTGTAGCCCAATGTGCAATGGCATAACAATGTGTATACTAAATATAAGATCATCATTGGACCATGGAATGTTTTACAATGTATTGTTTATGTCTATCCTCTAATATAACTCTAGTAACATGGCCTAAAACACAGAAGGCATCATCCCCCAACATTTAACCTTAATGCTGACATCAGAAGGCTCCTCACCATCCACAAGTCTTTCTACGGTAAGCACCCCCAAATCATTTCCTAATATTCACAGCCTATGGACACTAATAAAATGATTGGTAAGAAACACCTCTTCAACAGAGTCATCATGTGTGAACATGACTCAATTTAGCACTTGGGCCATCATAGGTGAGAAAAAATAACCAAGTTAATAACCTCATCCAAATCAATTAGCACCTTTTCCCCTTGCGATGGTGTCGCTCAAAACCAATGGCTGAGATATACAATATCATGGGAAAATCCCAACATGAATACTTATCTACCTCAATATGACATCAAAGATGCCAAATCCTATGGTTAAAAACCCTTATGAAATCTGGTTCATGAAAAATTGGCCTACTTCACCACCTCAATCCCACTGGCCATGAAATCCCAATTCCTTGGGTGAAGCCTATCACAACCCTAATGACAAAACAACTCATCACATTCAACCAATTCATTTCAGATGTATCATTAATATAAATAATTAAATTTATATTATTGAATCAAAAAAGAAATAGTAAAAAAGAAAATAAATTTAGAAAATTGAATTGATCAATAAAAATAAATGTATCAATTTAATATAGTGGTCATATGTGACACATGTTCGAATAACCAATCCAAAACAATTTAAAATAATTATTTTAATTAAATAAAACACCCCCAGAAAAATCACCTAAAGAGGGAAAACCTATAACACATTATCTCTTTATAAAAAAATGAAATTGGGCATTCCCAATGGAATCTCATGGGTTTCAAAGTCTAATTGGTATGACGAAAAATAAATAGTCGGGTATTTCTCAAAATTCCCAAATCCATGCTAAAATATGCACCACTAATCCAGATTCGAAACCATCCCAGATTCTCAATTCTCGTTTGGATTCTTCTTACACTGACTCTAGACATGCCATTGCAGCCGAAACCCAATTACAAACATAGATGGGCCACAATGATGTGGTCTACTCAATTCAATTGCCTAATCTCCATGATGGTACTTTTTTTGTAGTACTTCATATCATATGATGTGTCACCACTTGAGCCACTAAAAACTGATTCTTGGATTGAGTATGTCCTATCCATTAGATTCCACTTAGCTATAAGTTTTTTTTTCACTTCCTTATAGAATGAGTGAAACCAAAATATGTTTTTTTACTTGAATAGTATTCCATAAACCATCCAAGTTGTGTCTCACCATAGAGATGTCATTTCTTACCCTAATAGGTGTAATGAATGATAGCTCAATGGACCTCGGTACATAGTATATGATGGTTGAGACACCCTTCAGATAGCTAAGGTGATCTTAATCCCTCTCATCCCTTAGCCTCTCTAGGAAAAAGGGCTCAAAGTATCTAGTTTCAAAATCCTTTTATGAGAAACCATCATGTCTTCCAGCCAGATCCTTCACATCCCAACAACTATTGGTCTGTTCTCTATGCATATACAAATTCAGATTCTCCATCCAACCTGGAGGTGTCTCGATATACCCGAAGATCATTTGAATGCACTAAACCCTGTTCTTAGCAACATGTGGACCACCCACACCGTGAAAAAGATATAGTTTCTATGAATTGAAAAACCATGTCCGATATTCCATCGATGGATATTCTCTTAGAGAACATTGTTCAATTCCCTAGAGGACCCTCCCCAATACTGATTGAAGATTGCTGTTTAGCCACAACCAAAACACTAAAATATATTGCAGCATACCACCATATACATGAACATGTACCCGAGCTTGTACCTACTTTGCCTGACCATCAGCATTATGAACCTTCTCCTTCTCCGGTGGAACTAATCTGATACCCACCTAATGCTCCATATGACCCATCTCAGAGGAACCTACTAAATACCACCAATTTAATTATAGTCCATATATAACATATATCATGAAAATGTGGAATGATGTTTAATGAAACGTGATCTCACTACACATACCCTTCCACTTGAAACCCTAACTCAGGGCATCCTAGACTCACGGCCTACTTACTCCCCATCAATAGATACAACTATTATATAATCCATGGGGCTCATCCATATTTTTGTACTAAATCACCTCAAACTGATTAGCGAATCTCCCATCCCAGGTGATCAAAATCACTCTATGTCATTATACCGACCTTCCAAAATACAATCCATGAACAATTCATGTAAAAATTAAATTTAAATCATATATATATAGTATAAATAAAATGGAATAAAAAAATTTATTTCATAAATTATCACATTTATCAAGTCCTATAATATTTATACCATGATATAATCAATTTACATGGAATAAAATCTTTTATAAATTTGAAATGCCAAAAAATGTGCCTATCAAAATCCAAATATGCATGTAATCACACAATTCCTCAAAGGGCCAATGAATGAAATTTCCGTTTCCTCACATGGTAAAGGGTCACATATCACAAAAATTTTACAATAAAATTGAAAATAAATCACTCATGATGGGTATCATAAAAACTATAATATGAGAAAACTATAAGGAAATTTCATATCCATGGAAATTGAGTCCTTCCCTCATACATGGTGCTGCAGGCACCAATGCACGTGTTTGAAATATTGTTCCAACCATATCTCAATATGCAGTCTATAATTAACCAAATAGTAATACCAAAAAGAAAAAAACAAATTCCTTTGATACAATTTGTAGCATCCCCCACCCAATTAACCACCCAGATAGTGCTTTTGGGATGGGTGACACTCGCTATAGGCACACATATACGAATGCTGAAGCCTACTGAATAGAAGCGAGGATTTTAAAGAGGTATAGTTGGGAGGATACACCCTATGGGAATGATATTAATAATGAGTCAAGTAATAATGTACATAAAATGAAGTAGAAAGATACACTCATCAAACACAATCTAAACCTCCAATGGTGGAATAACATTCCAAATTATGAAATAGAGGAACCAATAAAAAAACAAAAGTAGTGGATGATATATAGACAGATCAGTATTCCTAACACGTCACTAGTAGCTACTATTAACACAAACATGTATAAGATGCATTTAGTAACATTATATACATGAAAATATAAACAATATGTTAACTGAATGCCAACCATTACAAGGAATTCATATATAGCATGTTGATAAAAAGAAGAAAAAAATAGGAACTCTAGATAGGCATAACCTCAAGGTCCCATTCCAATCTCTGTGGAAGAAGATAAAAATATCGTGCTCTTGTGGATGCTCCTTTATCTAAACAATAATTCATAAACTCTATATTCACCAAAAAGGTCTCATGCAGGGTGTCAGAGATATTTTTAGTAGGATACCACCGAAAAGGTGTGTACCTAGAATACATGGTTATGTTAGACTAATATAATAAATAATTAAGAAGTAAAATGTGTAAACACATATTTCCTTGTCATTTAACGACCAACAGGAAGCCATAACCTTCCTCGTCTTACACTGGAATACTAGATGTTAGGGGGTCCTTGTCCCATGTCCTAATGTACCCCTGATATCTAGCCTAGGTGAACCCTTAGGTTCAAACTCCAACCAATTCACTCTTCACCTCTCTCCTCCTTGCACCACTTATCTTAGTATGTATAGAATTCCAAAAGGAGCATCCAAATCCTTAGTATGTTGTACCTCAGACCCCTGCCCAAAGCACCAGTGGGATTATAGCCTAATATTCAGAGGAATAAAAATGTATTTACTCAAAATAAAATCACCTTCAGCACATGGAATGAAGTCCTGGGGAATGATGATGCCTATCCTCAAATATAAGTCTAGGCCCATAGACTCAATCATAGAAGGTTTCATCCCATAACCATCAACCTCAATTCTAAAATCGAAAGTCTCCTCACCTTAGACATGTATTTTTATAGAAATCACACCAAACCATTTCTTAATATACACTACATGGGCCCTCTACCCACACGATTGGTCAAAAAACCACATCAACAGAGTCATCACGTGTTAACATGACTTCATTAAATGCCTTATCCATCATGGCAGGAATCAATCACCATATAAATAATCTATACCTCATAAAATTGGAAACTCATTCCCATGTGACTGTGATTATCAAAACCAATGGCTGAGCCATCTCATAGCATGGTCCATTCCCAACATGAAGGCCTCACTACCTCAATCCAATGTCCATGATACCAACTCCTATAGTCAAAACCACTCATGAAATACTGGTCATGCCCAACCAAATGATATCATCACCTCAATCCCAATTTTTAATGCAATCACAATTCCTTAATCCAATCCCATCATAAACCCTTGGGTCTAAACAACTCATCACATCCATATCATGCATTTCACATTTATCATTCAAAAAAATTGATTCGGATATTTGTACTAAATAATAAACATTAAATAAGAAATTAAATTTATATGATTGAATTGTGAAATAAAAACAACCATAACAATTCATTATAGAGGTCCTAAATAGTTTGGGTTTGAAAAACCAATCCAAAACATTCTAAATGAAAACGTTTAATTGAATTAAACACCCCTAACCAAACCATCCAATGAGTGATGACCTCTTACCTAGCCTCGCCTCAGAGAAAATGAAATTCGGCTTTCCCAATGGTTTCCCATGTGTCTCACGGTGAAATTGTTATTAAGAAACATATATAAATGGGCACTTCTCAAAATACACAAATGCATGCTAAAATAGAAATCACAAAAAAGCCTCGAAAACTAATATCAAGATATGGACCAACTACCTTGAAATTTTAGATGTATGCACTTCCAATATCATGAACCAATTCTAAGAGGTTCAAAATATATATTAGTTTTCATTAAAAGACATGAAATCAGCTCGAATGGTAATTGAATTGTTATAGGTGAACTATTAATGAATGTGATTCTAGTGTGAGTTTAGGATTATCGATGTAGTTTTGTATCACTCATGGACTCAAATAATGGATTGATGATGAGGGAGATAGCTTAACTATTGTTAAATAGACGAGGACGAGTGTTCCTTCTATGTAGCGCGTGACCAAGGGAGAAGAATTGGAGGAGAAGGAATGAAAATTTTAAAAAAATAAATTTTAATAATATACCATGTTCATGCCACATGGTTTACTTGCATATTTTTCCAATCTGTGCACAAACCATTTGAGAAGCTGTGTTGAGCTACTACCAAAAATGATCCTTTGCCTGGATTACACACATTTTACCCAAACATGAAAAAACCATGAAAAATACCTCTAAAATTTTAAGGAGATGCTCATATGGTCTTGCAGATCAGTCACCTAGTTTTTTGAAATTCTGGGTTGGTTATAAATGTCAATCATAGATACCTTAAAGTGGATATATGGTTCGTGCTAAATTGTGTTCCTTGGGCACCTATTCCAAAACAGTCCATTCCTCCTCTGATGCTCTCGAAATGTCTCTTAAACACCATAGGTATCAGACAAATCATGAGAATCATGTAAAACATGATATAATTATATTGTATCTCCAAGAATTGTGTTCTAATCAATGACATTGAAAAACATAGCCCCTATGATTGATAAAAATCAATAAGGGGGTTATTGTCAACTACTTACTAAAACTCAAGACATTACAATGAATAATAATTTATCAAGGTGGTGTAAATTGTAAGAGGTAAATAGAATCCAAGGACACAATAATATTTCATTGTTGTGAAAAAATATGAATGAAGACAAAATAATATGGGGATATGATTCAATTTCTTTACCGGCCCACGAATCTACTATATTTCATCCCTAATTCCTAGTGTAATTGATCCCAACTTTCTTTGTAAGATGTTTTTTACATTATAGAATAGTATATGAAATAGTATAATGATAATATAAGGATTATAAAATATACTATAATATCATAGTGGTGGATGACTCCACGATTTAGAGAGAGAGGATATTTACATTACAAATTTAAAGACCACAATGAAGTGATCTAATGTTATCCGGAGAAGGACTACCATCAACATAAACACACCAACAAGTTGAATCACAAAACAATTAAAGAAATAAATTATAACCCTTCAATAAATAATGTCATTTGTCCCAGATCCATATATTTTTAGTTCCATTCCATTGATTGGGGGAAAATAGTTGACTTAATGACAATAAATATTATCATATTAGTAGAAGAATCTGGGATACTAGAGTATCATTTCAATATCTTGTTCCCACAAAAAATTACATAATAAAATATAGTGGATAAAACCTTATAGATATTTTATGGTACTAAATTATTCTAACATAAAACTAGATTTCATTCCATATTTCCCAAATAACTCAAAAACTATTACCTCGATCACTCGTTCAAAAAATTAATTTATCTCTATTTTTCATTTTTTTCATAAATTCATAAAAATGAAAATGAAAAAGGAATTAATTATGTGGAAAAATCATAGATATTAAAATATTTAAAATCTCATAAATATTTATAAATCATCATTCAGTAAAATATAATCTTCTGATTCAATAAGGAGTTGCATTTACAATGTGATTTATTTGAAATTTGAAAACTATTTCCCTAGAATTGATTTCCCATATGAATGGCATATTGATGATCCCACCAATTTATGAATTTTTTTAAATAACCTTATCCTAGAATATTTTTCCCATTAATAATATCCATTATAATACATAGAAGATCAAAATATTAATTTTTATTAATGAACTCTTGGATAGATGATGTGAAGCCCTAGAAATCATATTCATCACTAATTATGATATTGTTAATGAGCCATTTTTTATGGAGTTGATGAATGATTTTTTTGAATGTTCTTCATGGATTTTGATTATGATGTCTAAAATTGGGTATTATGGGATAAAAAGTGAGTTCCTAGACCAATTATATATCTTTAAAGGGAAAAAATATCTAATAATAAACCATGTTTGATCTATAAGAATTCATAGAGGTCTTTAAAGGCTTCACTATACTAGGGAATATAATTTATGATCACAAAATGTCATTTTATAGAAATATTCATGGTTGTTTTTATAAAATTTCTCCCATAAAATATCTCCAAAAATTAAATAACATGTATATAGAAAATTTATGGAAATTATAGATTCATAAATAATTAAAAAATGGATTCCACCCTTATCAGTTGATGTAGATTGATGAAGAATATTGGCCATTCAATTTTCCCTCATGCCTTGAGTCCCACTGAAATGTTTTGGTATAGTTATAAATTTTATAGATGTACCCCTTTTAAACTACTATGGTAGAAATAAATTAATTTGTAATGGACTTGAAAATAGAGTTGATGAGACTGATGCACTGAATGAATGAAATGATCCAACTCTAAATGATATTAAACATTCCTATAATCTTGTGTAATATATGGTCAATAGAGTAGATTAAAATTGATCTAGTGGATAGAGGAGAACCATGACAATACAAGGGAAAATGGAAATGTGAATAATTAAGAATATAATTAAAATCCATGTATTTACAATTATGAAATGGTTTTAAAATATAATCACCACATTGATATGGTCTAACTCATTTTTGAAATCATTATTCTAAATAACACTAAATTTCTATGAATCAGATATATAATTGTCCATCTATTGAGAAAATATATAACATATTCTATAAGAAAACAAATATGAGAAACCTGTGGAGCCAATTAATTATATTATGGAGAAAAAGGATTCAATAGTGAGTGCACTTGCTATATTTATATTTAAATCATCTTTTGTAATGTAAGACAAACTCATATAGATATTATATCCCAAAAAAATTGATAAAAGATATTTTAATGACCAAAAAATAAACCCCATAAATTATATTAACAACAAAGAGTATGAGTCACTCTATAAAAAAGATCAAAACCCATATAGAAATACAAATATTGATTTTTCATACATGGAGTTGAATGAGTTATGAAAATAATTCCTTTTTCCTCACTGTAATTTTTCAATGGAAGGATCAAATTTATGAATATGTTGTGTGTTTATCATTTAATAACAATATGAATAGATTAAAATAGATCTATGATAATTATATAGAATATTAATTCATGAATGATTAATTATCTGTGTGGAGAATTAACTATGTTCCCAATATGGGTATGTTATAACAAATGAGACATATCATATATCAAATAAGCGAAACTAAAATATTTTTATAAATTAATTATAGATTATAAATATAATTACTAAATCCATCAACTTTAATGACATTATGGTAATTATTTATTTTTAGAAACAATAATGAAGGTGACCATGGAATTGATGATAATATTTTTGTTTTTTTGTGTTTGATCATGATGATAAAAAATTATTTCTTGATTTTGTATATTATAAAGAGTATCATTGAGCTCAAAAATGTTCATGTGTTAGATAATGGGATAGTGGGTGACTAAAACATATTACATTGGACTATGTTTTGGTGGATTACATAGAGTACCAAATTCTGACACGTGGGTTAGAAAAAAAACCTCAGAATCGAATGGTTACCTATTAGATGGGTACTTGTTACTCAGTGGATTATCTAGTTGGGTATCCATTCAAAATGACATATAGTGTATCTAGTATGGGTAAGAAAAGAACATAGTAGGGTGGGGTAATTAATTTTTTATGTAGTATGAGTTTAATTCATTAAAAAATTTATTTAGTTTTCTCTGGGGGTTTCTTTCTTGATTGGAAGAACCATGAAAAAATTCATATCTCCCCAATACTCATATCCACATTAATTAAGATAATTTATTCATGAAACATATGTGTATTTTATTAATAGATAATATGTCATTAAAATAAATGGGGATTACCTAAAAATGACATAGTATATGTTCTTTAGAATTTTAAAAGAAAAAATTAAAATAGTGAACTCACAGATCACCTGAAACCTCATTCATGTAATTAAATTCATCTCTATTATTTTCAAATTATATTGTCTAGAAATCTATTAAATATTATTTTGTATAAAATTTCATCAATATGCCAACATAAAATAATATATATATATATATAATAATATAGGAACCACACTTCCCTTTAATTTTTTTATCTAACAATATTATATATCATATATGATGAATCATAATAATTACCCATCTATGTAAAGACCATAATAATCTCATAATATTAATCAAAATGTTAGAGGGTATCTTTAATACCATAAAAACGTATCATTACTTGTTTCATCATCCAAAATGGTGGAAAGAGAATATATATGTAGACTTATAGGAACAATTTAAGGGGATGGAATAAGATTATAAAAGGCTCGATGATCATGAATGTTGATGTTTTGATTTTGCAATATTAAGAGACACGAAAAATAACAAAAATGAGGTAGATCTGTTATTTTATGTATTATATAGAGGATTTATATATTTTAATATTATTTTCAAACGTATTCGTATAATTAAAATTATATTTAGTTTTATTTTAATTTTACATGTGTTGTTGAATTTATTTTCTGTTAAATTATAAATTAATTTATTTAATTCATCGTTTTCATAATAGAACTGAAAATAATATTTTCATTTTTTCTGTTTATTTTCCATTAATGGTGATGTAGAATGAAAATGGGTATAAAAGTAATATTGATAATAAATTTTCCCTATCCATATGTGGGAAATATATGTTGTCTAAATGTAATAAGAAACCATTATCACACAATATCACTGACGGCCCATACACAAGAACTATAATTTTAAATGCATTCTTATATGAGGCTGAAACAACCCATACTCTAAATAAGATATTTTTGATGACCCATACACCAAAATATTAAATCTTACTCACCCTTATAAGATAATTCAAGGGATCTAAAATATAAAAACTATTTTTGGTTGAAAATTATTTGAAAATTGTGACTACATTAACATAGATTATAGATTACACTTATAGGGACATAAAACACCCAGACCACAACCACACCATTTTTTATAGTATAGTTATATTACAATAGATATTTCATCCTAAAAAAATATAAATATCTTATTATATACTCCCCTTTGATTGAGATTCACAAATTTCCACATTCACATACCCTCCATGCCCTCACATGACAACACCCCTAATGCCTTCGATGTTTCCCTTCACTCTCACATTAAAAAATTAAACATTTTCATCAAAATTCCTCTTGAAAAGATATCCAGGCCATTCCTATCCCCAAGACGTACCACAACACCACACAACCAACCTAAAACAATGAAATATAAAAAACAAAACAAAATGAACCCAAAAATATCATATACTTAAGGAACTTAAAATAGATACCACCATTACCATTATAATGTAATGGTGTCCCTTAAGATGGATATAAATATTTTCTAGAAATTGCAATGTGTATGAATTCCCTCCTGACACCTATGATCATTAGTAAAAGAATATCTAAAATAGACGATATGGTTTGATACATTATATGGATAATTACTTATGTTCGTTTCTAGATAGAATATTAGTTGGGATGCACAAATATATTTCGACTATAAAGCATGGGGTTAATGTTAGGAATGTTTTTCACTATATAATGAGGCACAATTTTCTATTTAAGGAAAATTTTATTATGTTATGGATATTAGAAGATATTTGAATTTGACTCATTGAAAACCAAATTTGGAGCCCTAGGTATTCATAGGGTCTGACATTTTTGTTTATTATTCCTGGAACTGTATTTGGTCATGTTTTTTATTAATTCCTAGATCATAGGGTCACAATAGATGTTTTAAAAGAAAATTTTATATTAAAATTTATATTTCTTGTGGTATTTATTGTGATGAATTATTGTGGAATACATATGGGTATTATGAAGTCAATATGTTGATCCATGTGTTGTGTATAGTCCCTAAGATGAGAAAAGTCGTGATGCGAGGATTTAAATGAGTTTGTCAAGGAACCATAATCTAATTATTATGGTAATATATGTAGAAAATAATTGATATACAGCCTTGAGATGGAGTATATTGTTAAGGATTCTTTGGGAATGCTAACCATAAATGAGAACAGAATCATCTAGAAATTGATCAAGGACTCACCCAATGTTATATGTTGTGATAACATGACCTAGATATAGAAACTCATGTAGAATAATATCATATTGTTTTTATACATTGTTGTATACCCTTCTATATAAAAGTGGGATATAGTTAATAAATGATATGGAACCCTTACATAAGGGGGGAGTATAGCATCCAAGACATAGTTATTCCACATTAAATTGTAATAGTTTATGGGAAAGGGTACAAGGTATAATATTCAGTCTGATTTTAGAATTATTCGATCGTTATAGGGTTATTTTACATGGTGGAATGATCAGCATAAAATATTTGAATATGATTTCTAATATTGGTTTTTTAAATGTTGAATAATTTATATCAATCCTAAGATGAAAAATCTTTTAATTAAATGAAAAAAAATAATATGTCATATCAAAATAAAATCTCAAGACATTTTAGATTTATAGTTTTTGAGGATTTGGGAAAAAATTAAATAATCCAAAAATGTTGAAATTTTTCGACTATATAACCAAATACATAATCTATTACTTCATATTACAATCTCCCAAAAAATATACTAATTAAATGAATATTGGGAAACATATTCTATTTTAATTTTCTTCATAACCATGGTAAAATTAAAACAAATAATAGAATTAACACAACTTTTCAGCATGGGTTGGATTAAAATTTCTTCATGGATGTGTTCAAACGAATATGTAAAACATTGGCTATAAGATAATTATCATATCATGATAAGGGAGGAACATAAATCATAAATTATATTAAAAGTATATGGAATAATTGTAATAAATAAATTATCAACCTCGAAAACAATTATATAAAATATAATAGAAGAGATAAACATAAACCATGAATCATAAGTGTATAAGATAATAATGAATAAAACCATTAATTATATAAAAATCATTATCATAGGGAATCATTATTTACATGAACCACACCATCTGAATGAATACTTACATTTAACTAAAATTCACTAATTAATACCTACAAAATGTGATTCATACTCTTAACCATTATATTTGGAGGGTGATATAAAAACCCTACTATTAATTATTCGTGAATACATGTGTCCTATTATAAGTCAATCAATTTTCACATCATAAATAACACATGTATAAAAAATGGGTTTTTAACACATCAAAAAACACTCAGTAAATTTTCAAAAAAACCCAGTCGAAATAAAAAATGGGTTTAATTAAACCATCCAAATTGAATAATCCTAAAATAAATAATTTGATAACAAAAACAATATCATAAATAATAAAAATATAATTAATATAAAAAATATATGAAATATGAAAAATCACTTAATTTTTAATTGATCCATAATATATAAAGAAAAAAAATCCTGAAATGTTTTTATTTAAAAAAATCAATTTATCAATATAAATGTCATACCTACATGTCTCTTTTTAAATAAACTAAATTTTTGTGAAAAAATTAATAGATAAATATTCATAAAAATGGATTTAGTTAAAATAATTCCCAAACAGTTATTTAGATCATCATTCTAAATAAGAGAAAATTTGATGAATAAATTTCAGTAATTACTTTTATAACACAATGAAAAGAGTTTTAGTTACCATGTACCTTGTATCATAAGAAACATTATAATAAAAACCCATTTCAAGAGATATATTGAGACTGAAGACGAAGATAAAATAACATAAATAAATATAATTCATGAAAATATATTTCCAAAATGTTTTATATACAGAATTAATATAACATTTTCCGTAGAAAATATTAACTTTCCAACGAAAGATATTTTGAGATAACAACCTTAAATTTTTAACCTACATGGTAGAATACAGTCTAATATCATGTATATGAAAAATAATAATAATTAATTTTAAATGAATAATAATTCATAAAATTATTTTTTATTATCATTTTCTACATGTACATTAGTTATATTTTACCATATTTTGAAACTTATTTTCTTATTTTAAACCAATTATTATAGTTCCATAGTATTGGGGATGGTATTTATTATTATCTAAATTTTAATAAATAATATTTCATTAGTTATAATATAATATATTACCTTTAATTATTTTCTTATTTTAAATTTCAATTCATGATTAATTTATATTTCCCCTGAAAGATGAAATCGATAATTGTCATTTCATGGTGATTTTCAACCTAGGATGGTTTTTTTATAAAATAATGTGTTAACTATTGTTTTTAACATCCTAATCCAAAGAAAAAAAATTTGTTAAATTTTTTTATACTATTATAATATAATTTATATTAACATTATCTACCAAGGCATTGTTACATATTATTGTTGATGTTGGTGGTCAAACTGTCCCAAACATAAACAATCCACAATAATCAATTATAATAAAAAATTTGTAATTATTTTTATTATAAAAGTTTTATAATTATATTATTTAATATCTCTTGTGTGATATATAAGATTTTATTTTTTATGAGGATAATTAATGCTTATTAGAAAAATTATGATTTCATTATTTATTGATTTTATGTGTAGTATGCCTATTTAAAATGATTTAAATAAAGATAATAATTATTTGATGATATCATTAATGGGTTTTACATTTTATTTCAAAAACTTACATCAATTATTTCATAGAAAACATATTTATTCATTAAAACAATTTTTATTTTTATCCATTCAACGATGTGATGTTAAATAAATGAAGATACTTTTATGGAGGTAGTAGTCCACTTGTACACAAGGATGATAATTATTTTCCATATAATAATGAAAATTATTAATATGATTTATCATTTTAGATTATATAATAAATTATATATAGAGGAATTATATATTTATTTCATTCTTAGGACCATCCTTTTAAAGTGAATATGGAAGTTGAATAATGTTGTGTTGTGGAGGAGGTAGACTGCACAACACAAAATTCACTGATTTTTCATAATGGATTACTAGAGGTTTGTCAATAATAGTCTCATAATTATAATAAAGTAACAATAAAATAATTAAATGTATTATATAACTTTTTATATGGTCAAATTAATTTTAGGTAAATAGAAAAATAAAATAAAAAAATAAAAAATAATTACATGTAAGGAATTTATTCCTCCCTTAATTAATTAACTCATTTTAAAAGGTGTTACTCCTTTTAGGAATGTTATTTTATCATAATAAAACCCTAATTCTGGAATATAAGAGTTATCATTATAGTTTATGGAAATTTTTTTCAAAATATAAACTTTTTTTCAATGTGAGGTTAGGTGATTAGTTCCCCTTTTCAATGTGAAAATGAATGGACTTATTAAAAATAACCAAAACATTTCAATAATGGAAATTCACCCTTATGGAATTTGTAATTAAAAATCCTAGGAAATCTATCCCTTGGAATCCTAATTTTGACTACAACAAACTTGTGGTGCATTTCCAATGCCCTTATGATGATGAAAATATTCACAGGTATCAAACATGACTACTAGAAATGTTTCACAGTCAAAATGAAAATGAAAAATTCCAAAGAAGCCATTAAAAAAGATACAAGAAAGAAAAAATATACCTTAAATAATTTACTCTATAAAGAAGATTTATAAGACTAACAAAATAGTATTGAATCAAACCATTATAACAGTAGGCCAAAACAAACACAATCTAGCAAGATTTTCAAAACCTATCAATTGATCATTAACCCCAAGTTACTCTCGGGTCACCATCATCAACCATACAATAAATGATTCCAAAAACGATATTTCTAACAAACCAACCATAAAATACTAGGAAATTACATAAATGATGCATTCCAACTAACATGAGTATTTATTATTTGACATGAAGTATGTATGTCACCACCATGAGTCCATTTCACGTCTTGTATAAACAAAACCAATTAATGATGTTCTGAAAACATGGTATTGTTATGTATTTGTTCATACTATTTTCATAAAATTGGAGTAAAAAAATGAAACATGAACCCTCCCAAAATTATACTATTTGAAAACCCATTTCTAATAAATTGTGATTATCTAATTGGATTCCATTTTTATCAAAATAAAATAATTTATTTTGAAACCTGTATGTTTTGAAAAATAATCCCACACTTCGTTTAAAACATTTAAAAATATCAATCCAAGGAATCTCATTTGATAACCATTTTCCAATTTTCCTTTTAAATATCTCACACATCCAAACTCAATAGAATTTATAGACACAAGGGTGCCAAACTATAGAGATGAAAGTTAATTAAATGGATGGGGTAATGTTATTAAAAACAAGGATAAACAACATGAGAATCGAAAAGACATAGATAGTACATAAACATAATAATAAAAACACATTACAAATATATTAAATGAAGGAGTTATATATGATACACATCATGGGGAAACCCTATGATGACTAAGAGGGAAATATAAGGCACATGTAGGTGGACAACCTTCTGGAAGGTTATCGATCATATATCAGTCAATTAGACCACTCTAACCAATCAATATGGTTACTATCCCCCTTTCCATGTGTTACATATGATTATGAGAGAATATTCATTGTTCAACCTATAATAGATATAAAATTTACCACTACTTCTAAATTAACATCCTTTGTATCCCATTGGAATAATAATATATGTGGTCCTTGAATAATCAACATCATATCATTAAAATAGATAAACCAGCATTCTAACATCGTAATCAAATTCTTACAACTCCTACAATACCATTGAAATGATCCCCAACACATGATTACATCTTTAATTAGTTTATATTATCCATTTCAGGGATAATCATAATCAAAGTCAACAATTAAAGGGGAATAAAAATGGAACAATGAACATAACATCAAAAATTTAAAACCATACGATCACTTATATATCATATATTGAATTCTTTATAAAATATCATTTTAAAAAAATTTGGAAACCAAATGAAATACCATGTGAAAACACAATCAACCATTAAGAAACACTATAACCAAAAAAATAGAAGCACCGTTTAATTTCATAAATAATTAAGTCATTAAAAAATGAACACCCCTTCGAACATGAATTCCCCCTTTTAAATAAGAAGGAAAAAATCCTCTTTGACAATTTTTTATTCAATTATACAAAATGATCTCATCATTATTAACAATCCTTGTAATTTTATCTTCCATTTACAATATATGAATCACCATTGAATTTTAGGGGATCATTTTAATCATAAAGATCCAACGTCTTTCCACTTGAAAATCAAGATTGTTTAATGAAACCATTAGAAAATCAATCCTATATAACCCATGACACAATTATCTTGTGTAAAATCAATTTATAAAAATAAATAATTATAAAATATCTGAAATATAAACATATTAAATTGAAAAAAAACCTCACATGGTGGAACCCGGTCACCTTAGAAAAAATACCACTAAAAGAGACTTTTATGGTGGATAATAACATTTTAAAACCATAACCACTCATTAATAATAAACATAACTAAAAAATGGGAAAACAGGTCCTCTATGGTTGGAGGATAAATAGAAAATGAGATAAAATCAATGATTACAGTGAATCCCACATCTCTTGAATAGGGAAAAGAACTAGTACTAAACAACATTCAAATAATGTGAAGAAACATGGAGACTGTGGAAAAATACATAGGAAGGTGTTTATGTCTTGGGGTTCTAGTTGGCGTAGTGTGGGGTGAATTACTAAAATAAAAAAGATAGATAATACCAAAATGCCCCATTCTAGGTATGCCTTAGGGTTTTCCAACAATGTTTTCCAAAATCTCAACATACTATGTGGATCACCACTATCATTTGGTTAATGGGATTTACACAAGGGATTCATAGTATAAAAACTGTACTCCCCAACTTGAACATTAATAAAAGTCCCATAAACACATGCAGAAAAACAACATTAAAATTACTGCCAAGAATGTGAGACCACGGTGTGTCACAACATGTGCCTCCAAAAAAGGAAACAAAATAGACGGGATAAGATAAATGGTTGGTAAAGTCACAAACCACATATTCCAATGAATTTTGTTATTAAAATTTTACTTATTTTACATAAATATTCATATCTTTTAATATTTTAGTTGTTCCTAGAATATCTTGTTTTTTACTATGTAATTTATAATTTTGTTCCAAAACTAAAATGGTATATATTGTATTATTTGGACCAAATGATACAAAAATTTTAATTGTTTTTTTTTAATTTTAAATTTTTAAGGAACATAGAAATTAATTTATAATATAAAAATTTATATCTTCAAAACAACTTATTTGTTGAAAAATAAAACATATTTTCTAATATTTATGATATGGAATTTTAAAATAAAACCAACATTTTTAATACTATAATTTCTCTTATAAAATTAATATTAATAATGTAAAAGTGTCTCAAAAAATTTCCAATTCATATTTATCTAATAATTATAGAATAAAAGAAATTTTAATTATTAAAATTCTATATATCACGATTTTCCAAACAATCAATCAATTTAGAAAAATCCTAAAAATTAACATAAATATTATATGTAAATTGTATATTAATATTTCATATTATTTTTATTTGTTTAAAATTAAAGAATTTATATTTTTAGTAAAATTATTAATAATACTTAATATAAGGATTTTGATTAAAAATTATTTCTTCATAAATATAAATTTCCTTTAATATAATTTCATATGAATTTATTAATATTTATATATTTAAATAATATTTATAAAAATAAAATAATAATAATTTTAAAAAATTTAAATGTGATGAATTTAATTTAGTAATTTAATATACTATACCCTTTTTAAAAATAGTTTATCAAAGTGAAATATCTTCAAAATATATATCAGAGATAATAATAATAATATTTAATAATATTGAATTGAGTATTATCCTTTTATTTACCAATAAATATATTATTCATGTATTTTTTATAATTATGTATTCTTTTTAGTCGGGTATTGTTTTATTTTTGTGTTGTGTGTGATGAAATCTTTTGAAAATATTATTAATTTAAAGATACAAAATATCAGAATTTCACATACTACACCCTTAAATAAATGGATTCTTCAATATAATAATTATTACATAATCATAAATGATGGATATGGTATTATTAGTATATTTAATATTATAGATATAACATCCAATGTAACACCTACCATACTATATTCAGATATAGTGATTTGCTAATCATTTTTCAAACAATAGTGATCATTCATACAATCTTATGCCCCAGATTTGTCTGTAACCAATTCATATATTTTTATAACATACCTCCCCCATTTCAATATACAAGGCATTAAAACACTTTGAGATTATTCATTTACCATAAAATTTATTTTTTCAATATGTCATGACCCGTCCTCAGGGCATGTGCTGTGACTACCCCTAGCCCGCCTTCCATAGGCCAGGGGCTAGTGACAAGCACCAAAGACGTAAATCATTATATTGGGAAGGAATTTCCTTTAGAAAAGTAACAAACACAACAGAGTACACAATTGAAACAAGAACTAAGCAATAATGTATACAAAAAAATGCTGAAAGGAAAAGGGGCTGGAAATACAAGCCCAATAGTAAGTACAATACAAATAAAAATCTAGTACAACTGTAGTAAAGTAAAACAACAACAAATGAGTCATCCATTGTCAATCCCACGTGATGGGTGGGTACAGATGGCCTCCTCAGCACCCCAGGTCCGTACGTCCGCTCTGTGTACGTCACGTCAAGTGGTCCACCTCCGGGTACTGTCCAACTCCACAAGTCTCCTCCTCGATCAGTGATGTTCGTCATCTAAATCCAACACAATGTAGTGTGGGCATATCCCATGTGGGGGTGAGTATACGATACTCAGTAGGGACCCTAAGACACCCGAAGATCTCCCAGAATCCACAAAGGATAAACCACAGAATAATGATACAATCACGAAGTTTCCACCAACTCTACTTAGGTATATTCCCATACATATACCTAAGTCATCAATCCCAGTTCGGCTCCGACTCTCGAGCCCAAGAACAACCCCGTCCACTCAGGAAATAAGTCAATCACATCGATGAAAATGATTGAAATTCAAGACTCAGCTCACACATGTATACATCTTTCGTATAGAGACAAAGATGATCAGATGTAGTCACTGGTTCATATAAGCTCTCGGACCCATGTAGGATACAAGTACAAAATTCTTCATTTTCGAACCCATGGAGGATTCCAGTACAGTTGACATCCCTGCCGAACCCACATAGGACTCTAGTACAGTTTTCATCGTTGCCGAACCCATAGATTATTCCAGTACAGTTGTCGTTGCTACTGAACCCACAGAGGATTCCAGTACAGTTTTCGTCGTTGCCGAACCCACGGAGGCTTCCTGTACAGGTTTCCTCACTGCCAAACCCACGGAGTATTCCAGTATAGTTGTCATCACTACCAAACCCATGGAATATTCCAGTATAGTTATCTTCGCTTCCGAACCCATGGAGGATTCCAGTACAGTTCTCATTGCTGTCGAACCCACGGAGGATTCCAATACAGTTGTTGTCAGGTCTACATGTACTAGATCTCCGTACTATGTCTACTCGGCTCCAGGAGGATCCTCTCCATGAGCTATTGGTTGACACTCCAAGTGTCACGAAGTCTCACATAGAATTATCACAATTGACTGCGTCATCATAGGGGTCTCAACGCAACAGATGGCGCGTCAATCGGACGCCCGATCTGTGAGTTATTAGCATTTTTATCCCAGGGCCCGGTTGGTTTCATTTATGAACCCACCCGGCCATATCTCAATTGTACCCCGAACTCCAATGGGGTATACTCAAAGGGACCATTTCTCAAAGAGATTACCAGAGCTGTTGACGTTTTGTCAAACGGACGTCCGGTCTGAGAGTTATTGGATTTTCCGTTCCAGGTGCCCGGTTGGTTTTTAAGCTAAAACCAACCTGACTATACACAAATATCATCTTAACAGTCTGTGGAGGGTTCCAAAAGGACTGTCTCATCAAGAGGAATCCAACCTCGTTGACAACACATCGATCAGAAGTCTGGTCCTTAAGTAATTAGTGTTTCTGCTCTAAGGGCCCGGTTGGTTTCGGGTTCGAACCAACCCGGACTTACACAAACATGGCCTAAATCTTGAGTGTAAACTATCTAAACTAACGTCTTGTTTCAAAGATTCCAACGCAACTGACGGTGCCTCGATCGGAGGTCCGTACCCCATGATATGGGTGTTTGAACGAATCTGGTCCAAAAGTAGGGGTCTGGGTCCGGTCCGACCCAGCCCAGACCGCCTTGGGTTGGCCAGACTCGGTCGGGTCGACCCGACCCAGAGCAGCGGGTCCAAACTACTGGCGCGTGGCCCGGCCCGCCGGCGCACGGCCCGCCCCGGCCCAGCCGGGGGGGGGGGGGGGGCTGGCTCAGCCAGTTGGGCCGGCATTAAGCTGCACCTCTATATTTCTGGATGGGCAGAGCCGTTCTGGTTCCACCCGCCGTCGCCGCCGCATTTGCTGACCACCGGACATGCACCGGTGGTCCGTTTATCCCACCGTCTATGCCTAAGATCATATCGGGACCTGAACTCCACAACAAAAGCCTCAAATCGTCATTGTGGTCTCGTTTCATCGTCGCCCGTCAATCCGCGCACATACGAACAACCAGCGAAGGGTTCGGGCTTGTTCTTCAGCCCGAGCCCTCCGCATTATAAGTTTTCAATCAAGATTAAATTATTCAAAATAAAACCAAAACCAAACATAACCCACATCAGATTTGAATCCCAACATGCATAATCAAGCGATCCGCGGATCAACTGGGTAGAGGTTGGTCCACGCTCATCATTCTTTCCTCAAAAAGGAAATGAGAAATTCAATACAATTCCCCTACCTCTTAATTGACGTCACATGTCATCGAGCCACGGAAGAAAAACGTCGTGGTGGTCGGGCATCACGGGTAAGATGAAGTTGTCATTGTTCACCGTACTCTTCCTCTTTCGATCTCATGTGTCGGTCCGTTGATGATGAAGATGAAGATATAAGAGTCGTCGAATAAGCCCCGCAAATGTTGGAGAAGGAGGAAGGAAGACGATTCATCGTTCTTCAGTGGAATCAGCGTTCTTCGTCGAAGAGGGCATCATTCTTCATCGAAGAATGATGTAGCGCTTTTCCAATTATCCAAAGGCTCTCCCCACCAAATATTTTCCAACCAGAATATTTGAAAGGGTTCCTCAATTAAAAATAATTTCCATGCAAGTCGAATTAATACAAAAATAAATCCAGGATTAATTAAATGTATCATTTAATCAATCCTATTTGTTGGTATTAAAATAGAAGGTGAAGATTTTATAATAAGGGTGGGGAGTTGTCAACATTTAATGAAGGTTAGTTAATGGGGAGTTGAGGGGAGGTGAATGGTTTAGGGATCGTGTGGGCCCCACAAGACTAATTCCTCTCACGTGAGGTTATGTGGGTGTGGGCCCCACCACTAAATCCCCATTGTAGGAAATAACTAACATCCCTAAAATAAAATTGTGTTCCAAAAAATTTATTTATTTATTTTGTAAAACCCCAAATATTAACTCTCAACCTCCATAAAACGCAAATGTGGTAAAGGTCCCCTTAAGAAAATACATGCGTTGGAAGTCCATCGGTGCCCTCGGATTTCAATTCTGATCACTGGTTCAAAAGATAGAAAAACCCGCACATACATTTACAGAACGTACCCGATCAAAACATCAGAAACTGATTCTGGGCACACCGGGCCTCGGAATCAGGCGCCGTCAGAAACTGCGGAATCATGAAATTTAGAAGAATTAAGAAAAAAATTACTTGAAATTTCTGGGTCTTTACATTACTCCCTCCTTAGGTATTTATGTCCCCATAAAGATAAAACACATACTAGGGGAAAAAAAGGGGGTACTGAGCATGCATCTGAGCCTCCCGCTCCCATGAGCTCTCCTGGATATTTCTGTGATGCCAGAGAATGCACACCAAAGGTATCGACCATCCACGTAGAGCTTATCCTATCGATCCTCGATCTCCAAATGGACCTCCGAGAATGTCACCCCGTCATCAATGTACACCTCCCTATGGTTGATGTTGTGGGATAGATCGTGCACTGATCTCCTCAAAAGAGATATGTGGAAGACATCGTGCACCCGGTGCAACTGATGTGGAAGGGCCAGGCGATAATCCACCTCGCCTACTCTGATAAAGAAGTGTACGAGTGACTACAAGAGACTGAAGTTAATATTCACCGTCTCTGTCCACAAAGAATATATGTAAGGCCGCCAGCTGCTCTATCGCCTCTCCTAGCAGATGAATACCAGTCCTCTTGTTGAGCTTATCCGCAACAACATTCCCCTTCCCAGGAGTATAGACTATCTTGATGTCATAGTCCAGGAGGAACTGAAAACTCAAAACTCTTACTGCCACAAGGGTAAGGCTGACCGAATCAAGAGTGATCCACACCATCCTAAGCCTGAGTTTATCCTGTGCTGCTTGGGTTTCCCTTTTCACCGACTAAGGAAAAACATCATCCCAACGTTTTAGATAAACCACAACCTTTTTGCCTAATACTGTCAATCTGTGTACGAACTGTGGTCACCCAGTCCATACCAAAACTAACGTCGTAAGGCCTCGACGCTGCCACCAAGAGGTTCCAACTGAAACTCTCACCTCAAGGGATAGATCACACTGTCGGCGTAAGTGTGATTATCGAGTATCCACCAAAAGGTATCTCTAGACGTGAGGGTCAAGTCAACGATATTAACCAGAAACTCTAGGACTGGGACATGATTTGTGGAAGGAATGATTGGTACCTGTGTATATTGATATGAAAACTCATAGTAGACATAGATTGTACCTCGAATCATTCTTAGAGCCCCTGGGTCTCACTTCTTGACCACATGAAACTATTCTCTTCCCCTGCCCTCCAGCTCCCTAAGCCTAGTGGGGGCAACAAAGGTGGGTGGTTATAACATGTCGAAATGTACACCATCTCATGCAGCTCTCCAATATCTTCTTCCATGTATGCTACTCTATAGATTCATCTATCCTTAAAACTTCCTCTTCTTGAATAATTTTACATTCCCAAGTCTCTAAGACCAGTGCCAGTTCCCTTCTTTCCCACTTCTACCATTCTCTATCTATGTCCATTCATCCAAAGAACATTCAACCAAAAAGGTTCTCTCTAGCACCCTAGCTTAATTAGTAATGCATAGAGGAAAAGTGATGGCTCATATATCATTAAACACACCTCGCATAGAGGTCCGAGCTCTAAAGCACCGATTGTAACAAATTCATCGAGTACCAGAAATGATCGGTATGCATCGATGAATTCTCAGCTACCGTCACGTTGTCCTGCTGAAGCTGTATATTCTCTAGAAAACTCTCAGCCTCCTCCTCAAGCTATTCCTTAGTCGCCTTTGAGTCAGACTCGCGTCGGAACCTGAGGGGTATCTGATGATGAAACACGTGCAAGGCACTAAGCCTACTTGTGTCATCTACCGGTACTGCCGGTTGTAACTGCTGACCAACATGTAGTGATATAGCTGGAACACTACCCGAAAGTACTATCTCAGGAATCAGTCCACATACCAAAGCCTCATCACTATGTGAACCAACCTCATGGTCAATCACTGGGAAACACAAGTAGCTAAGATCACCATCTGCTCTACTAGTGTCTAAACTAGGTGTAAAACTCTAGCAATCACCTCCAACCAGTCCACTGTTGCCTGGGAATCTCTCTCGCCTCGTAAACGTGGAGGCCTCTACTGCAGGAACTCGTGCAACGCGCTCTGTCAGCATGCACTGTCATCTTGTATGGATGGTGGAATCTGATGCCCAATGGGTGGTGCTGCTGCTGGTACACCACCCGAATGTGCCATCAAAGTAAGAGGGACATGAACCGAAGCCTCATCACTCGGTGGGCCGTCATCAAGTACTCTCTCATAACTCCAACTGACTATATGCACGGAGGCATCTTGAACAGATGTGACACGGTCAAATGATTTAAACCTGGTGAGCTGACCTCGTTGAGCTAACTTAAAGAAAACTCTTGAAAACAGACACACAATTAGTGTTTTCGTGCACTGAGACAGAAATCTGTAGTCAGGTTCCTGGTGTATAAATACCTCGGCTGCCTCATCAACACTGGACCCCCTGAACATAAAACCACACTCCGTACTCTTAACACTGTTGCTTCACAGAAAGAAAAGATCAGAATCCAGTGTTCTGCGGTAGAACCGACTCCTCTGATACCAAAGTTGTCATGCCCCATCCTTAGGACCCGTGTCGTGACTACCCCAAGCCCTCCTTCCATAGGCCAGGGGCTTACGACTAGCACCAAAGGCATAAATCCCTATAATGGGAAGGCATTGAATTTAGAAAAGTAACAAACACAATAGAGTACACAATTTAAGTAATCACTATGAAATACTGAATACAAAAGTAAATGATGAAAGGAAAAGGGGATAGAAATACAAGCCCAACAGTCAGTATAGTACAACTGAAAAGCTAGTACAATTGTAGTAAAGTAAAACAGCAACCACTGAGTCATCCTCTGGGAATCCCACCTGAAGGGTGGGTAAATATTGCATCCTCAGCACCCCAGGTCCGTCCGTCTGCTCTGTGTACGTCTCGCCAAGTGGTCCACCCCTAAGTACCATTTATCTCCACAAATCTCTTCCTCGATCAGTGATGTTCCTCGTCTGCATCCAACACAACATTGTTCGGGCATATCCCGTGCATGGGTGAGTATATGATACTCAGTAGGGACCCCAAGACCCCCGAAGGTCTCCCAAAATCCATGAAGGATAAAACACGGAATAAATATACAACCACGAGGTATCAACCAAATCTACGTAGGTATATACCTATACATATACCTAAGTCATCAATCCCAGTTCGGCTCCTACTCGCGAGCTGAAGCACAACCCATTCCACTCAGGAAAGTAGTCAATCACCTCGATGATATTGATTGAAATTAAAGACTCAGATCACACAGGTATAAATATATTGTATAGAGATAGAGACGATCAGATGTAGTCACAGATTCATCTAAGCTGTCGGACCCACGTAGATTACAAGTACAAAAGTCTTCGTTGCCAATCCCACGGAGGACTCCAGTACAGTTGATGTTGATGCCGAACCCAAAGAGGATTCCAGTAAAGTTTTCATAACTGTCGAACCCATGGAGGATTCCAGTAAAGTTATTGTCACTGCTGAACCCACAGAGGATTCCAATACAGTTGTCGTCGCTGCCGAACCCATGGAGGATTCCTGTACAGTTGTCATCACTGCCGAACCCACAGAGGATTCCAGTATAGTTGTCATCGCTGCCGAACCCACGGAGGATTGCAGTACAGTTGTCATCGTTGTCGAACCCACGGAGGATTCTAATACAGTTGTCGTCACTTCCAAACCCATGGAGGATTGTAGTACATTTGTTTTCAGGTCTAAAGCTATTAGGTCTCCGCAGTCTGTCTGCTCATCTCAAGGAGGATGCTCTCCACGAGCTACTGGGAGATACTGCAATTTTCATGAAGTCTCACGTAGAATTATCACAAAGTACCACCTCGTCATTGGGGTCTTAACGCAACAAATGGTAGGTCAATAGGATGCTCGATGTGTGAGTTATTAGCCTTTTTGTCCTGGGGCCCCGGTTGATTTTGTGTACAAACCAACCCGACCGTATCTCAACTATAACCCAAACTCCCATGGGGTATACTCAAAGGGACCGTTTCTCAATGAGATTATCAGCGCTGTTGTGGGCTCGTGTGGGCCACACCACACTAATTCCTCTCATGGGAGGTTATGTGGGTGTTGGCCCCACTAATAACTCCACATTGTAAGAAATAATTAACATCCTTAAAATAAAATTATGTTCCACAAATTTTATTTGTTATTTTTAAAACCCCAAAAATTAACTTTCAACCTGCATAAAATGAAATTGTGGTAAATGTCCACCTAAGCGAATATCGGCGTTTCGAGTTCATCGGTGCCCTCAGATTTTGATTCCGAGCACTGGTTCAAAAGATAGAAAAACCCGCACATATGTTTACTGAACATACCCGAATAAAACTTCAGAAATTGATTCTGGGCACACCGGGCTTCTGAATCAGGCGCCGTTAGAAACTGCAGACTCGTAAAATTCCAATGAAATAAGAAAAAAAATCTAGAAATTTTATGGTCTTTACACAATAGTTCATATGTTTTAAAAGAATTAAATATGTTTCATAATCCCTAATATTAGATATAATCAAAATAAACTATCATGGATTGATTTTTCATTAATTCAGTTATCAATTATACTACTTTCAATCTCAGATTTATCAAAATCAATCAGCCATTTATTACTTCAACATCAATCATATATTAATCAAATGTGTTATCTACACCTCAATCAATTGTTCATCATTAGTTATCAAAAAAAATTATTATTACATGAAAAAAATTATAATGTATATTAATTACCTTTAATAAGAGATTAAAAACCATTAATAAGGATATATTGGAGACAAATCCATTGAAGTGTAACATAAAGATAATTAATTCTTGGATATAGTTGATAAATAGCACTCACTAATGAAAATATATTTGATTATAAAATATAATTTTCTATTATGGTTTCAAACTCACTACATTAGAGAATACGTAGAAACTCACATTTTTTTACATAACAAGAATATTCAATGATTCTGAACCATTTACTTATTCACTCTTAATTATTTAGAAGACAAAATGATTTCCCAATACATTCATTTATAAAATTAATATTTATATTCATTTTTCAACAATATATAAATCAAAAATTGTTTTGATAATATATAAAACAATCAAAGAATATGAATATGAATGATCAATCATAATATATATTTTCCAATGACACATTTAACTTAATCTATGATTCATACATTTGAACAATTTAATTCATAGATAATCATATAAATATAATTCTCAACATAGGCGATGTTATGTTGTTTTATTCCTTATGTCGTAACCTAATCACTTAAATGAAATACAAATTAAATAATTTATAATGGTTCCTAAATGGAATGTGATAAAAAAATTATATCACATTGGGGTGTCCATCTAGGTGTGAAATTATGTCTCATTTGTTCGAATGAAATCATGGTTGAGTTAAAAAACACCTTTACCTCTATAAGGTTATTACCCATAATAAAATTCTTCCAGATTTTATATCAACCTATCAAAATCAAGACATTTTAGAATTTCCTAGTAAATTAGCACAAACAAAACAATAACAAAATTTCAGGATATTATCATATAATTATACAAATAACATGGAATATTAAAAATGTGTTTCACTAACACTATATTATCATAATCCAAAACAAATATTAATTTTTTAAAATAACATAATGGTTGATATTAATAATTTAATTTTGATAATCCATAATTTTTTAAAAATATATGGCATTATAGACTCTCAAAATATCCTTACCTAATTACATTGTAATCTTTATAGCTATCAAAACCCAAAAATGATACCATCTATGATCATATAAAGTAAAGATATAGAAATTAGATGACATAAGGATAATGTTTTGTTACAATATAATCACAATACCTTTTCTTATTATATTTTCAAATAATAAGAAAAAATGTCACTAAAAACTCGAGGAAATTTCTAAAAAATACTAATAAATTCTTAATCAAATATAAGTCTTCAACAAGTAATACAAGGAATCCATTCAATATTAGTGGTAATTTTCTTCCAAGGATGATCGAACATCATTACTGGGTCTCATCATGGTGTTATACTCTCATGATACTTTTGTTTTGAGGATGAAGGGAATTTCATTCGCAGAGTCTCTTTCTGCTTCATCTGATCCAATCATGGATGATTCATCTTGATCCTCCAAAATTATAAAAAATGAGAAAGGTTTGTTTTTAGTGGTGGTGGGTCCAAAGGCCTTGTTAAAAATGATTAATATCTATAAATTTTTTTATCCTGGCACATTTCATCTATTCAATGGGAGACATACATTAGTCATATATTGGTCATAAGAAAATTTATTCCCTATGTTGGAGTACTACTAATTGGAGGATCATTCCTATTGGAAGAGAATAATTTCATATCATCTTTCTGTGTAAGGATGTGATGAATAATTCTTAGAGTTTTTTAATACTCTATTCCATTTTTTGGTATTCTAAAAATATTATGAATTTGTTAATAATTTTTATCCCTTAAATATGAAGCAATACAATGCTTAAATATGGGTCTGGATATACGTCTTGAACAAGGTGTACTTGAAACCCAAGATCCTTAATGGTATTTCATTATGTCTTGGAACATCTATTTGTATGGAACATTGATATACAGAAGGGGAACATGTATATTTTTCTATAATTATTGTGGATATTAATTTGGAAATCAAATTACCATCCAACATCACCCACTTAGACAATGGAAACAAGATTGAATTTTATGTTTAAGAAGAAAATTTTCCATTTATTTTTATGGTTTGAAAGATCATGGGTCACTATATTTCTAATAACAGTGTACTCCAATATAGGGTCAATTAATTTCCTTAAATCATGGACTGGAAGGTATTCTATAGGAATCGAAAACATAAAAATTTAATTGTTGGCAAGTGGGGGTCATCAATAATCAAGCTGGTCTATACACTTTAATTGTTCCATCAAAGATTCAGTCTCCCCCACCTAAATTAGTGACTCCCCTGACAAATCAGTTTGGATCTTCTTTAACTATGTATATATATTTGGCAGGCATAGGTGAGGTAGAAGATATGGGAAATGATTATACCACCTTGGTCATCTCTCCCAATATATTGGGTCCCATGGTGAGCATTATAACTGGATTTGACCACAGATATTATCATGAATTGTATATTGATATATCAAATGGAATATATGACTTGGGATTCACTCTTAAAAATAAAATGGGGTAAAATTCCATATTTCTAAAACTAACTCAGATTATCATTTATTTGGTTTTTCCTCTTTATGAATGAGAGGTTCATTCTATTTTTGTTTCTTTCCTAGAAAGTCATCCTACTCCCATAGAACCTATCATTACAACTATTCATATCCAGGAGTTCCTAAATGTTCTACTATATTAGTATTAAATTATTCCTCTATTAACCGTACCAACATAGTAGAAACATTTGGTCATGAGAAGTCTGATCATACTATCTCTACCTCTATTAATCACTTTCGACACAATAGATGAAAATGCTCTTAATAAGTCCAATCATATTGTTTTTGAGGTCCCTTTGATTTATGTTAAGGTTGTGGATCAAATTTAAACATCTATCACTAGGATCCCAAATTTAACAAATTTCTAATATCTGATTGTTTTACATCATGGTTTTCGTGATATTTGAATTCACCCCACTCACAATGTTAATTAGACTGAGGAAGATATGGATTCCAATGATATGAATGTAAATTATGATAATTGTTTTCAATCCACCTCTGAAATTAATAACCTATTTCAAATAAATAATATTCCAAAAAAACCAAGTAGACCCCCTAAAAGGATGGTGTAAAAATAAAGGGTTTTCTAATCCGAGTTTCAAATTTAAATGAGAACCATATTTTATAATTCCGAAGGATTGGTCAATCCTGAGACCAGAAGATCCCCTTTGATTTTTATATAGAATCATGAAACTATTTTAATTGGGTAATATGAGACTACAAAAACTATCTCCTATGGTATTTCAAGTATAGAGAATCATGAATTTCAAATTATTGAAATCAATTGGTGTTCATAGATGTTTAGAGTCTTTGGGTTTTGTCTTATTCTTCTAAGATCGATACATCCTTGGTAATTTCAGGTGAACATCATGTTATATATTATTTTAATTACCTTGGTTCCAATTATTTTGTATCATACATCTATGGTCATAATAGGTACCATAATCATAGGAAGATTAAGGTGGAAATTGTTTCCCTTAAATCATCCATTACTACTCCTTGGATCGTTCTGGGGGATTTCAACTCAATTTTGAACCCGAATGAGAAAATCAGGGTGGCCACCAACTCTATTTCCTTCAGTGAATTTAGAACCTACATTGATCAAAATGGTTGTATTGAAATTAATCTTGTGGGTGAAAATAATTATTGGTATATGAATCAAATGAATTTCCTCATTTCTAGTAATAATGACATGGATTTTGTCAAGGAGGCCTCTCTGGATACATAGGAATATAAATCATGAACAACCTTATCGTGACACAATTACAGTCACCATCCAATATTATTTGTTCTTTTGGGAAAATAATCTTGGCCTCCTTTTCCCTTTAAATTCAATAATTCTTGTATTACTAATCTGGATTTATGTTAGGTATTCAAAATTTTTGGAACTCTGTTAATTACAAGTGATATACCATTTATTGTGTTACCAATGTAAATTTTCTCAAGAAGAATCTCAACATCCGGGACAATGTTTTCTTTATTTCTAAAAAAATTTATATTTCTACTCTTCAGGCCTCACATCATTATGTTCTTGAAAAAAAAATACACATATTGATTTTTTATGGAGTCTTGGTCGAAACCAAGTACTCTATCATGAAAAACAATCATCTTAATCAAAACGATATTTTTCAAATAGATTAACTAAATAAAAATTAGTTGAAGGATGATGAATGAAATTAAAAATTATTTAACACACTTCCAAAAATTAGGATGGTCTCTGGACCACACTCCTTGATTAAAATTGGTGATCAACTCATTGGAAATGGGAAGAATCTTTCAATGAATGTCGTCTCCTTTTTCAATGGTCTCTTCAATGGATCATCTCCATCCCTAGATATTGTAAAGGGTTTTATTATGAGCCTTTTAATTTAATAAGAAAATTAATGACATATTTATACTCCCTTGGAACCTGATATTATGGTGGATTTCATTAGTCTCAAATCAGATAGTTCCCCAGGTCCAGATGGTTTTGGTAATTTTTCTTCCAATCTTTTTGGGATATAATTCATGTCGATATGTGAAGGTTTGTTGTTCATTATTTTCAAGGTGCACTTCTTACTCAATGGATGAATTCCCAATTTGATGCCCTTATCCCAAAATTCATGAATTAAAATTATCTTAACCTTTTTAGAGTGGTTTAACTAGTTAACACCATTTAGAAGATTTTTTTCATAATTATTTCTACCAGACTATCATCTATAATAAACAATATTTCTCTGATAATCATATAAGTTTCATCAAGGAAATAATTATTCAATATTTTCTCAACACTACCTTAGAATATGTGAATCTCCTAAAGAATCCCAATAGGGGAGGTGATATTTTTCTCAAGCATGATGTTATAAAATAATTTTAAAACAATGTATTAGGGATTTATTTTAAAGGTTCATTGCATGTAAGGTTTTGATTGTTTCTTCATCGACTGAGTCAAAATTATTTTAGGTTTCAATTAAATTTCAGTAATCATTATTGGATATTTTGTTGGATAGTTTTATTTATTTAGAGTTATCTATCAAGGTTCCCATTTAACTATGGTTATTTATTCTATTGATGAGAACTATCAAAGCAGGTTCCGTTATATCATAGATGATAATTAGAAAATGCATTTCATTTAAACAGGTAGGTGAGTAGTTTCAAATTCTTATCTTTTTTATATAGATGAAATTTCCCTCTTCATACAAAGGGATAATTGAAAGGTTAGAAATATTACGAGGTCACTTTTATACTATGAGAATGTCTCTGAGTAGTAGTATAGATTTAGAAATATTTTATTTACTTTAGAAGGAATATCTATGACAATTGGGTAATTGATATTATTAAGGAGTTTAGAATTCAGGAGGGAGTTCATCCCTTCACCTTTTTTTGGATTTCTTATGTTTTTAATATGAATTAAGAAAATTTGATTTTTGAGAATCATTATCAAGATCAGACGACAACAATATTCATGGATGTGGAAATATTTATCCATGCCTAGTCGTTTTTGTTTTGTAAATCCATTATAACTTCCTTGTTTTTTTATTCATTCATGGTGAATAAATGGAAACATTATCTGATCAATAGAATAAATTTTTCAATAAAAAATATTATAAGGAGTTTTTTTATTATTGAAAAAAGGGTAGCTATAATTCCATGGAACACTGTTTTAATACCACATGATTCTAGAGGTCTGGGTATTAAGAATCAAGGATGTTTTAATGATTTTGTACAAGGCTCATTTATCTGGAGACTTATCAATGATAGTTCAGAGGCCCTATGATTAATCTAGTAAATATTCATGAATATAATCATGAATATAAATTTAGATCACATATATACTTCGGTGTGAGCATTTTTCAAATCAATGTTATATCTATTGATTTTTAATTCAGGTGGCTTGTTTCCAAATGCTGAAAACATAAATTATGGAAATACAATTGTCCTATAGATACTTTATGTGATTATTTTAGGGATAAGGAGAAAAATATTGATCCTAAAATCACGATAGAATATCAACTTAATAAAATGGAGAATCTCCCAGATCATATCATTAACATTGTGGATACTTATTTTTTCTCATCTAGAGATGATTTTTTGGCATGGGAGACTACCCTTAATTGTATTCATACCTCAAAAATGTTTTAAAAACACTCTATATATTTCAATATGTTATTAAAGTATATTGGTATGTTTATCAGGATGTTTATTAGGCCTTCTTGAACAATCATGGTCTGGAGGTTCACTAATAGAAATATCCTAATCGATAATTACCATAAAACCTATGGAATCTCTTTATTTATTTTATTAGATCTTTATCTCCATAAAAATGGAAGATATTGATAATATTTTCCTAAATTTTTTAGCATATTCAAAAATTTGGAAATATGTCTTAGACATTTTACAAGTGTATCTGACACCAGTTATATATAGATGTGACTTCTTAAAGGGCTGGTGTGATATTGCAGTTTATCTGCACATATATAATCACTATGATGTTTCTACTGTGTAAATAATTTATATAATAGAGCATGCCATGAATAAATAAATTAACATGATCTCCTCACTTAAATTATTCATTTCTCTACCTAGGATCATTGCAGTTGTATATGAATATGACATGACGAAGAAAGAATTATTCTCTAACTCAATTCAGGACTTATTTGTTCTCAATATGGTTGGTGTTAATGGGAACATTCATCCTTTATATGGAATGATAGAAGTCTTATGGTGGTCCTATTTTAATGGGTTTATTAAAATAAAAAAATAATGAATCTTAAATAGGGAAAACACGACCATCTAATTTCAGATCATTCTTCAAGGATCATCAAGGAGATCTCCTTGGTGGTAATCATGGCACTTGTGGTCTTGTTACTTCTCTTGATGCGTAAATATTTTGTTTCAACTCGATTATTGAACAAGTCAATCATGGTGTATGGAATAATATATTTATTTTATGTTATTCTAATATTGTTTTTCTTACATTGAAAATGGGTTCCATTCATTTAACATGGAAGCCAACTAATAAATAGACCAAATTATTGGATCATATCTCTTATATGGATCATATTATCCCTGAAACCTATATAAAGTCTAATTCACATGTAAATGGAAATTCAAATAATGTCGTCTATAATGTTGACTATTTATTGTCTAATTGGGTTCTAGATGATCTATTCCCTCTTTTTATGAAGGTTCAAAATAATCTTCCTATTTTCAGACATCTGTAACATTTTTTTTCATTAATATAGTATTTCTCTACTGTGAATGGTCTCATATTTCCAAAGAAAATATGTAATAGGGCTCTGATATCAAATTCCCAGTGTGGTTTAAATAAACATTTTCACATGGTTGTTTTATAAAAATAAAAAAAAATATGATCATATGATAAATATGAAAAAATAATTTCTAATAAACTTAAAAAAATGACAAATAAAATTACATGTTATAAAAACATAAAAACCTAAAATATAATCATGGAAACATAAATATTTATAACATGACTTCAAATCACTTTTCATTATCTTTGAATCATGAGAATAAATGATCCTAATGAATAAAAACCTATAGCTCTTGTAAAACAATTAACATAATGAAAAACTATTATCATTAACAACGATATATGTTCCCAAACTTATGAGAAACTAATATATTCTACTGAATATTTATATCATGGGATAAAACCCCCATCTATTCAATTAGAGGGTTATATAAGACATTAACCATCATTCATCCACGCCTTTGTGTTCCACCTGAAAATCATTCAATTTTCACCTTATAAAGAACCATGGGGAATAAAATTTGATTTATAAAATTGGAAAATGAATATTAAGCACTTTTAAAAAGTGGCACATATAAATAAAACAATTTTCATAAGATATCTCTTTCTAAATCATCAAACATTCATTGGTATGAAAGAAAAATGAAAATGGGATTCATATAAAAACATTATGACAAAGGGATAAATCTTGATTTAAATAGATTGTAATAGAAAAATTGAGTTAGTAAAATAATAAATCAAAAATTACATCATTGAAAAATTTTAGTTCAATAAGAATTATCATAACTCAACGAAATAAAATTTAGTTATTAGGTCCATAGTATATGAAGAAACATTCATATTGAAACCCCATAAAAGAGAATTATATTGAAGTTGAAGTTCATATTCCATGAGTAATCATAATTAATTATATTATATATCAAATATTCTGTACACACAACAAATAAATAATAATATCAGATTAAAATTAAATATATCATAAAGAATAAAATTATTAGATAATCCATATACCTTGTTTCCCCCTTAATACAATTCAGTCTAAGATCCTATATAAAAAATGAAATATATACAATTAATTGTTTAATTAATAAACACATACCTACAAATATTTATTATTTTAATTTGTATTTTTTATCTAAACGTACTTTAGCCGATTTTCTCCAATTTTCCCATAGCTTTGGGGAGGATTATAGTTTCAACTGTTTATATTTGTTTCTTAAGAGAGGTATCAATATTCTTTATTATTATAAAGTTATTCATTTATATAGCAATAATGATTCAATAATTTATTAATAATTATTATTTATAATGTATTATATTCATTTTATTAGTAACATAGTCATAATCATGAATGTTGAAATCTATAACAAACTATTTTTCCTAATTTGAAACCTATTTATTTTATTTCCTTAACTAATGTGTAAAATATTTGTGTATCCCTTCCAAAAAAATTATTTATATATTAATATCATATTATATTATTAATTATGTTTCATAATATTCCATGAGATAATTTCATAGACATTTTCAGGTAGGTGGTGAAACCTATCCAAACATGAACTTGGAAAGATTATCAATGATTATGAGGTGATTTAGTTACAATATAATATACCATTATCATAATTTTATAATGTAAAATATCTTATTGTGATACATAGAAATTATAAAGTATATATTATAATAATTATTGGATACGAAAAATATAACACAATTTTAATTAACTATTTTCCCAATATTACGCATGTTTAAATGATTGAAATAATAATAAGGATTTTTTGATAATTACATTAATATGATCTCTAATATATCATTCCATAAAATTAATTATATCATAAACAACATATTTTACCATTCAAATCATTCTCTTGACCCACCATGTTTTTTGGAAATAAAAAATAGAAATATATTTTTATATATATATGGTAGTCCACACATACGATTTAATGATGATTTCATTTTCCAAATTATAGAAAAAAGGAATAATATGTTTTATCAATTAAAAAAATAAATATTAAATATAATAATTATATATTCAATTCCATAATAGTATCTTCGTTTAATGGTGATGCATGAAATTGAAACATGTCTTTTTGTGGATGAGGTACACCACACAACACAATACTCATTTTATCATTTTTGTTAAATAAAATGTGAAGGTTGTTTAATACCTGAAACATAATTATTTTAAAAAAATGGTGTTACAATTATGATGATGTTTTAATTTTTTATTGTGAAAATAAATTTCAATGTAAATAAAATCACGTAAAGAATAAGAGAAAAGAATGAGTTGTTTAGTAGTTGTTCCAAATTTTATGGATCTTAATTTTTTGAAGGGAAGTAAAACTCTATTGGATGGTCATTCGATATGACCATAACATCATTAAGGATGGTATGATGGTTTAAAAGGGTTTTCAGAAGATTTTGGATGAACATATCTGGTTTTAGATTGAGGTTATGTTATACGAGGAATTTTCCTTTTATATGTGAACGAGATGGTAATTTTTGTAAACACACAAACTATTCAATAATAATAATCCAATAAAAATGATTCGTCCAAAATTTAGATAAATTATATAATTTAAGATATATGGTCCTTAAATTGATACTCCAATCAATCCCTCATGTGTTTTAGTAATGGTTGATCTCTTTTCTTCAATGATTATTTCATTTTTCCATTTTACATTTTAAAATGATAAATAGTTTTTTACTGAAATAATTTATAATTTATTCCAAAAAATTAAAATGAACTTATTATAAAATTATGAATTCAGCATTAAATAATGGAAGACCATTTTTATTTGTTTTTTAAAAATGATAATGTTTTTTTAGAATGATAAACATATAACTTTTTAATTTTTTTGAATATAAAAAATAGGAATAAAATTTTAGATATGAGTTTTAATTTGAAACCATTTTTTATATAATAAAAATTCCATATATAATAAAAATATTGGGTCTCGTAAAAGGGTCTCATAAATTTCAAACTCAAAATTTTATATTACTAATTGAATGAATTTAATTTTCTTAGAAAATTACTTATTAAATGAGAATTGTCTTTAATATTATTTATTATAAATTAAAAAATAATTTAATATTGAAATATTATTTTTCAATAAAAATAGTAAAATATTAATATTTATTTTTAAATATGATAAATTTAATTAAATAATTTAATATATTTTAATAGTTTTTTATATGCTTCTATAAAATGGAGATTTTCAAAATAATTACTTCGAGGGGATAATAATATATAATTTTATGGATTTTTTATTATCTTTTTCTCTACCAATTATTATATTATTCATGTGTTTTTAATATTTCATTATTCGTTTTAGTTAGGTGTTGAGTATGTTCAAGGTTATGTGTGACACAATCTATATTAGAAAGTTTTAATTTAAATGATATAAAATATTAGGTTGTTATAATAGATATACGCAATAAGGGAGTGATTTTTCTTTTAATTAAATTATTAGAGACATTAGAAATAAATAATAACTTTGATGGTTCAGGAAATAGAGATGGGTATTTTAGAAAGGATTTAGAATAATAAAACATTGAAGATAATATGAATAAAAATTACGAGATGAACATAATAAATTTTTATAGTGGTTTCCTAACGTAGACCCATTCCAAATATCAGACCCTAATATAGTTTGTATGGAACCCACAAAAAAGATAGTAATTTATTCAATGTGTTCAGCCCAAAACCCATGAAATTTACATGGGATCTAATCAAATCCTTAACAACACTCATTTTACTGAAGCAAAAAATTCCCATGATTGTCTAATGTTGCAACCTGAACAAATATGTGGATTATACAAAATCTCTCACAACAATTTTACTTTTTCTCTATCAATTTTTTTAAAATGGTTATTTTTTATGTATTTAATCCTTTGTGTGAAAAGGATATGTGAAAAAAACTCACAACCCTAATAGTATAAATAATAAATAAATAACTATAGGAACATTTCACATTGATGTGAATGCACAAGAAAATTCTTCGTAATCATTTGTTTGATTTTAATGGTGCATCATGGGTGAACCAGCATTGTACTTGAGTAACTATTATTTGAATTATGAAACTTCACTACTGTAAATTTTATGCAGTACATTAATAGGTTGTATAGTTCTTTCATTAGAAATTATCCTTCATTATTTTTGTACAAAAGTTTATGTTCAAAATTATATATCTCCTCCATCATCAATTAACATTATGTCTTAAACCCATTAAAAAATAATAAATCATGACATCCATGTAATAAATTATTAAGTTAATTTTAATTTTAATAATAATATTATTCCACTCTTATAGTGGTTTTACTGAATAAAATATTTTCTAATTTTCTATCATTTCTTATTTAAAAAAATATGTTGATATCCCTAGCTGTTTTAAATCACTTAGTAAATTATTTAAATAATTTCAACGAATATTGGTCAAAGGGATCCAAAGAAATAACAAATAGCTTAATTATATAAAGATATTCTTTTTTGAATTAAAAAATTCCAATATATATATATTAGTCTTAAAACACATCATTAAATTCTATAATGAAAATGTAAATAACACTATTTAGAAAAAACATGAATTTAAAGAACATAAAATCAATGAAATCAATCCATAAAAATACACTCCTTTTTTGGGTATCATGTCATATACATAACAAAAAATACTAGAACAACATTGATCTTTTTATAATTATTTTATAAACTTTAAAATAACTTATCATTTGTTATCAATCAATTATAATAATTTTAAGAATTATTAGACCAAAGATAATACATCAATCCAAAATGAAACAATATAAAATACCAAGACTATCATGAATTATATAAATATAAAAAATCATGTTTTTGAAACCAATGTAATGGTTATTTATATGACATGTGACATGGTAAAATTAAAATAGTAAATAGTATATAAAGTAACCTACATTTTATAATGGTCTTTGAATGGTATAAACTAAATTATAAATATTACATAAATTTATGTTGATATGATTCATATTTAAATGAAATTAATTTCATATAATTCATATCCAAATTTACTATATTATGTTACTGAATGAAATAGAATAAAAAATATGAGAGATGGGTATGAACATTTCATTATGTAAAGGTAATTCGAATTTTACATGAGATTTATAATGAAAAAATAGTGTATAAAACTAGAAAAAATGGTCCGTGATAGTAACATAAAGTTAATGATATACTTATTTAACACAAGTATGTGTAAAAAAATAACACAATTACATCCAATTTTATGAATCCATGTATAATGGTGAAATTAAATTATGTCATGTTATATAATGTTGAATACGTATTTTTAAATCATTTGATATAATAAATTAAAAGGTATGAAAATATTTTTTACAATGTATAACCAATAATCATTATAAATAATAATTAATAAAAAAATTAAATAAAAATTTGAAATTATCAATAAAAATAAATAAATTAAGTTGTTGAATGAACACCTATAATATTCTCCTCATTTTTTCAATTTAAAAAAAATCAAATGATCCATTTCCAAATCATTCCCATTTTGGATATGATCAAAATGATTAAAATTTGAAAACATTTTCTAAACCAAAACAAATTTCATAGTGAAAATAAACAAAGGTACACAACCACAATTAAATCATATAAAACATTAAAATATAGAAAAAAATCCTATAAATTAAATAATAGTAAATAATAAATAGCTCCAAGATAATTAATTATTTCATAAAAATAAATAAAATAAATAATATAGTATTTAAGAATAATATTTTTAGAAAATCATTCTTGAATATGTATTAATGTAAATATACTAAAAATGGTTCCTCCATAGGTTCAAAAACTCATGAAACCAAATTTTTTTAAAAACGTAAAGGTAAATGGACTGAAGGAAATGCTTACATGTGAAACAAAACACCCAGATATCAAACTGAACAGACACATCAAATTCCAAATTATTACCATTTTCTGGGCTGGCCTCGACCTCGAGATTCTCCCTGATTAGCTGGATGTCGCCCTCTTCCCCTTTGCATCACAGGTTCATCATCCATCTCCAGAACCTCAATCGTGTGCAGATCAATTTCGTCATGAGGAACTTCACTATGCAACATGGACAGTATAGCCTCAATAGGGGATATAACATCCTGGTGAGAAGTGTCATGAGTAGGCTCCTTATTCTCATAAGGATCTTCATGTACATCCTTGGAGTCATGAACCACCACAAAAACAGGCTAGTCTACCTCCTTTGGGGTCTCTAGACCATCAACAACAGTAGGTTTTGACAAGGAGCACATTCGGTTACAGCATCCTGCATTCTTGATTCCTTCAAGATTAAGCATATCAAACTCAGGAGTATTAATAGACTCTAACATTGAAAAAAAATTGATAGCTAGTTTTATTGGTCCTTGCAACTCCACAATACTAGGTGCATCTATTAAGACGAGATTCTAATTCCCCCCTGCTCAGCCATTGGGGGAGATCTCATTAGTTCTAGAACATGACTAGGTGTATTCACATCTTCCATGTTTGTAGGGGGAATCCTTCCATACTAACACCCTTCATAGAAGTAAAAGGTCGGAGAATACCCTATCCCCTGGGAATGACTTGCAGACCACCAGACTTCTCCAAATAAGTATCCACCTTCAAATCAACCTGAATCCCCTGTTTAACAGTATTATCACCTACAACATTATTATCCATTCTCGGAACCACTTCCAGTAGAGAATCCACGTTGGCCATCGTCTTGATTCCCCTGTTGAACAGTATCATCTCCTACAGAAGACTTATCCAGCCTCGTATCCAGCCGAGCATCCACATTGACCATCTGCACCTCATCATGAGTAACTGGATAGGCCCTCGGCTTCTTAGGCAACACCAACTGGAAGCCATCAGCATCCAAAATCTTCATCATACCATTCCTACCAGCTGAGGCTATAGCAGCTCACTTCAACTCTTGATTTACTTCAATCTCAATAGTATCCCCATGATCAGATTGATTCCCTTCTTCCTCCTCAGCCACATCATCCCATGACATATTATCTAGACCCCTAGTAACTCCAAAGATGTCCTACTCTGATGATCCACCATTCACTGGAACAGTAGCAGCATTAGCAGGTTGTTGAAAAGCATCAAACTTCAGCAGAACTTGTTGGACAACCTCAACAAATGTGGAGATACCAGCCTTGTGAGGATCATTCCTCCGGAGAACTGGCTTACTACCATCAGGATCAAATTGTTTCTTCTTGAACTGATCTGGGGCATGAACCGAATATTTACATAAAGAGCATTTCATATTCCTGCGACAGTGCTCAAGAGAATGGCCGATGCACATGAAAGACTTAAAGAATGTAGGCAACCACTCATATTTTATATCTAGTTCTAACTTAATTTCACCCGCAACAAGGAAAACTATGTCAATAAGAACCTGATCTAAATCAACCTATACCAATACACGAGAAAAGTGATCATACCTGGGATGCTCTGCTTCCTGGTCCACCTTAATTAGGCAACCAACAGCATAGGAAACCTCCCACTAAACTGACGGGTGCTAGAAAAACCAAATCAAACCCTTAATTTGAATCCATGTCTGAGTAGAGCAGTTATTAACTACAAGGAGAGCTGCTAAAGGATTCCACTGTTGAAACATGATGTAACCAGGTTTGATCGAAACTGGTCCAAAACTCCATGCAACATTTTGATGTTCCTTCGAAGGAAAAACAATATGGAGAGTACCTCTCCCAATTGATATCAAATTGTAGTCAGTGAAGCCCCAGCTTTGAGATAGATGATCCCGCACAAAGTCAACCCTAATAGGGGTGTCACTCTGTATACCTGATATCCTGGCAAGGAGGGAGAATCGACATTCTTCACGACGAGCTTCCAAAATTTTCAGACTCGCTTCCACAAATGCAACTGAGCCATTCTTGGTAATCTGTTTATGTAAAGAAAAAGATTTATGCTAATATTCACAAAAAATATATTTCTTTTTTCCCATGAATATGATGCAATTCCAATACACAACCAAAAGCATAATTTCAAAATAATCCACAACTATATAATTTTTAAAATTTGATTCCATTATTTTTACCTCTTACATATCTATTACTAAATATTTTAGGTAATCTATTATAAAACCCAGGAAATTTTTCATTGAATATTTATAATTTAATAATCTCTAAAATTAATTTAAAATATTAATAACAATATTAAATTTAGAAAACATTTCCATCAAACAAATAATATCATTCTCGTGCATTGAATTTTTCATTAGAATTATTTTAAAAAGAATTCAAAAAATTATAGTAGTTCTACAAAAATAATTTTTTGAACTTTGATTCTTCAAATCGACCAATGAAAAAAAAATTATAAAAAAATTATATTCTTTTTTGCCTTAAAAACCCAATAAATATGATTTAAAAATGTTTATCTTTTATATAAATTTTTTACTTTGATTAGTAACATTATAAAAATTCATATAAAATATTTCATCAACATTTTTAGTATTATCATTTCTGTCTTGAAATTCACCAATTTTTTCACTCAGTTATTTAAAATTATATTTTTAAAATTTTAAATTAAAAGTGGAATGATAATCAAAAAAACTAAAAGAGTTAATATCATTACATGGATTATCCATAAAAAATAAACATGTATGATTATTCATATGATCAATGTAATTTATTTTCTACGGATAATTTCTCATCAATGAATTAATTCTAGTCTCCTTCTCACTTCCATATGCTTCATTGTATCCAAATTCTCTACTAAAACTCAAAACACAGTCAAATCAAATGATAATTTTTTATATGTTTTTATCAGATAATTTAGTACTATAATATCATATTATGTATGACCATGTTAACAAATATCATTAAAAATAGTGCCAGATTTACATTAAATCAATTTTCAATTAATTTATTCTTATAAATATTTTATGTCCCTACATAATTTTCTATAGTATTATTTTCATTATGAGAACTTTAATTATCATTTCATCTTTAAATATAACAACAAAATTTAATGAGATTAATTAATACAAGGAAAAACTAAAATTGTAAGAATAATTTTGTTTATATTCATAAAAAAAGCTTTTATTTTTTCAAATGAATCTAATTTTTCATTTTTCACTTCAAAATTTTAAGGTAATTGTTGTCCGGTCACATCATCAAATGATTATTCTGAAAAATCATTTCTTCGGCTAATAAAATTGTTCTTTTAATTCAATTTTCATATTTATTAACAATGTCGGCATTCCATAAACAAATAATTATTTATATCTTTACTATTTTAATCCATGTTGTTGGAAATATTTTTAAATACGATGGACGGATCCTATAAAAATTCATTATAAGACATTATAATCATCATAAATTTATCACTATTTAAGAATATATCAGTTCTCTTAAAATTTATGTTTTTATGACGGAATTGTAACCACCCCCAATATGTGAAAAGAAGTATTATATGAAGATAAATTACTCTAAAAAATTATATTAAGTGATAAATATTCATAATTCATTAAAACGTATTTGAAAACACGTTTTATAGAATCATTTCATATACGGAACTTACCTTAAACATTACTTAATCATGAATTAAATGAATAATTCACATAGAGGATCTTTTCAGGTTTATAGTTTTAGAGAATTAGGTCATAACTATTACATCTCAAAAGATTACATAGTAGACACTTCTACTAAGTTTCCATAAAATACAAAAACACTAACAAAGAAACATGTCTAGTTCCATGTTTTAGATAGCATGTCTTTCCTTGATCCCATCCTTGACCCTATTCATCTTTAAGTCCTGTGGAAATCATTTCAAAAACGTTGGATGAGCATAAAAAGCCCAGTAAAGGATACACAAAGAAGGAAAACTGTTAGTTTTTTAAAACAACAAGTAAACCTTGAATACTTTACCAAAGTAATACTTTTCACCTTTATGAAGTAGTAAAAGCTCTTCACTGAATAAAAAACCATTTCTTACCCTTTTGTAACCAATAGATTACGATAAAACCCATATAAAGAACACATAACATATAAAGGTAACTTGGGACATAAACATACTTAAATGCAATAACCATATGGTCGACTTCCACACATACTTAATAGAATATCCATACGGCTGACTTCCATACCCAATGCATTGGAGGTTATAACGTAACCACCCGTCCTGGAATTCACGGCACCACCCGTCATATGGTTTATTACATAACCACCCATCAAATGTCAAAGTACCATTATAAAATCATAACACATAAAATAATTATAAAGGAAAGAAAACATTTCCACATTTCAAGCATAATATATCACTTAAATATATTGACATAAAAAATCCATTATCAAAATATTTTAAATAAAAAAATACATAAATGAGTATATGGTATTTATTTACTTTTAAAAATATAATGTTTGTTGAGGAAGCCAAAGATCAAATAATACTCGCGGCGGCGGAATGGTCGTTGTCACCGCATACGTTAAAAAGAAACATACTTTTTTTCATTTAGTAATATGCTTCGTATAGAAAATAGTCCATTCGAATAAAAGTAGAAGTCAAAGGGGTTTATACACTGTATAAAATAATGTTTTGTATAAAACAAAATATGCATCAATGAAAGGAGATTGAGACGAAGTCCCTTACAAAGTTAGTATCCTTAGATTAAGGATAAATCAATTACATGATTATGTGTGAAAAATATAAATACACCAAATATAAGTGGATATTAAGTGTAAATAAATCAGAGGTCATTCACACATACTCTTGTAAAAACACAGCCAATGACATGGATATTTAACTCAATGAAATGAGATTGAGTTATGATTTCCCATACAAGTTCGTATAAATGACATAAGAATTTATCAATGAGATGATTATGTGTAGAAATAGTATATCCACACAAAGGTTTCTGAAAATTACAACATAGGGATTCCACACATAATATTGGAATAATAAAATCAAGAAGTACAGGTTTAACCCAAAGAATTGAAAGTGGGTTAAGAAGTTCCCTAATAGAAATCTGGCAGCCTAACAGTGTCACTTTAGGATTCATAAAATGAGATGATGAGAGATAAAAAGGTGTATCTCATCACTTGAAAATACCATTTATATCAATAAGGATATATAAGAACATATCCCATCATAATAAGATTAAAATACTTAACAAAAATAAGTCTTTTAAAATGAATATGGTGAAAGGTTTCCTTACTGAATTGGGTAACTTCTGAAACATACACCCCATGAAAGAAGGACTATACAAAAATGATGTAAATACCCATAAATGAAATTATATTACACAAAGAGTAGAATAATGGGCAGTACATACACCACTCAATGGGAATGGTGGAAAATGTAGCATAAATCCCACGGGAATAAAAGTGTGATGAAAAATCCCTTATAAAAACTCGGCAGCCTAACGGCGCCACTTAAAACTTCCAAAAAATGAATTTACGAGATAAAATAGGGTCTATCATAATATGAACCTAAAAATTAATGAATGAGTAATGTAAAATAACATCCCCAAACATAAGAAATATGAGCTTAAAATAAATGACATAAACGAGAGTACTTATAAAGAAAGAGAGGGGTAGGATCCCTTACGAAAATTCGGCAGCCTAACGGCGCCACTCAAAACTTCCAAAATAGATTGATGAGAGAAAATACGGTCCCTAATCATATGAACATAAAAATTACCATAAGAGTAATATAAAAGAACATCCCAATCATAAGATATATGAGCTTAAAAGGAATGGCATAAAGGAGTGTACTCAAAAAGAAAGAGAGGGGTAGGATCCCTTACCTCAAGTCTGACATGTCTTGTTCGTTTCTTTATATTCCTGAATAATAAAATTTTTTCAATTTATAATTTCTTACGGTCCTCCTTTATGGATTATTATTCAGTTCATATCAATTATTATAATTTTATAATAATATTTGGTTAACAATGTGAGTTCATATCAGACGTTTTTTTCGATGTTTGGTACATGAGTCAAAAATGAACTTGTTTGAAAATGATTGTCCATGTAGTTATAAGTAAATCATATAAATAATATTATTAATGTTTTAAATATAATATATATCATGTAAATATTCATTTTATACTATTCCATAACATTTGTAGATAAAAATAAATGAAATGCACCGTTCATGGAGACGGTAGGCCGTACGTACGCATGAACACTACTTTCATTTCATTGTCATATTATTAGAATTAAAAATAATTGAAAGATATATATATTATAATTACAGTATAATATATATGTTTTATAGGTCACATAGTTTCATTAATTTCATTCTTTATACATTCCATGTATTGCATGAACGAGTCACATCACTTGAGGGGGCGGTAGTCCACACTTCTTTGTATGAAATTATCACATTTGCACAACATGAAAAGCATAAAGACATGTTTTAAATATAAAATTAAGAATCATATAGAAAACATAAATACCATTTATATCATATATAAAATATAGTTACAACATAATGGCCACCATGGAAGGTGTTAAGAGAAGATTGAACAATCATCGTTTCGTGAGACAGAAATTGGCCATCCGCAGAAACAGTATGTTCTTTAACCATTAGACGAAGGTGTGTGTTTTTTTTGCTCGAATACATCACATAAGAACATCCTAGTATATTTAATATACTGGTTTTGTTACAAAATAAAGGATTAAAAAGAGTTTAGAGGCTTGGAGAAGCAAAATAAAACAAAAGAACACAAGGGAAGACATTACCTTTAAATCAGGAAACTCTTTTTGATTTGAGCTCAAAGGCTTCCTTTGAAAAGTTTATGCCCAGAGGTGAGGCTTCAATGATGAAGATAGGTATGTGTAGAGATGAAATGGTCAGGAGTTGGCAGAGCCAAAGTCTTGAGAGGTGTGGGTAAGGTGGTAGAGGTGGGGGCCTTTTATAAGAGGAGAGGAGGGGCACTCTTGGAAAGTTATAAAATATTACATTATAATATAATTTTTTTTGGATTTTAAAGGTCACCAAATGATATATTTCGAGGATAAGGTGATAAGAGTTCGAAATACACCCATCTAATAGGTTTTTGACAAGCTTAGGTCTTATATTTTACATTATCTTTTTATTTTATTTAAATTGTTAAATAATGAGGTAATCGCTTCATCATCATGGTGTCATAAATAATTTAATTTATTTAATGTCTAAAAATTATAAAAAAATATCATGATGTAGGAAACCTTTTTATATTTCTAATTAATATTTACAGTAAAAAATATGACTTGTATAACTCCATGTAAAAATTGTTTTAGTAAAACAATACATGTTTGTGACATTTTAATTTTAACTTTAAATACAAAGATATTAATGTCATTTTTCAACCGAAGTGGCTCCATGGGGTCCCCAAATTGACCCATGGATTTTCATGGTCAGAAATGACTCATAAAATATGGTTAGGACATGTATCGAGGTCATTTCATATTATTAAACCATTATTTTTACATTAAATTACACTAATTACCTCTAATCGTGATTAAATATTTAAAAGTTACCATTCAAAAAAATTATTTTAATCTCATTGAACCACATTTTACTTCCTAATGACAACCATGTATGTCATATTTTTGAAAATAAAATCACATAAGTGGTAAAGTTTCATTTAAATGAAAAATCAGTTTCTTTAACTACCAATTAGTGGGTTCAGTATTCATCAAAAATTGAATTTTTTCAGAAAAATACCAAAAATTCACCCTAAGTTATATTTGATATTCCGAATTCAAAAATGATGTCTATTTTAAAAAATTCAAAACATATAAGTTGCATCAATTAATTTAATAATTAATTTCCACTGTCAAAACAAAAAGTGTGTTTTTAAGAAAAAATATCCATTAAAAGATTAACACTAGTTTAAGACCAATTTCAAAGTGGAATTAATCCCAATGACCACGATTGGATTAAATGGAAAAAATATATTCTAATTTTTCTTTAAAATCTATTCAAAAAAAAAATATAATCATATAAATAAATTATAATAAAAAGAGGTTTTGAATTAAAATACATCATATTTCACTATTCATTAAAAAATGAACTTTATCGGAAAAATACCAAAAAGTTACACAAAGTAAATTTTGATGTCCCAATTCTAAAGAAGAATTTTAATTTGTCAAATATAACACATAAAATTTTCAAAACGTGGATTTAAAAGAGGATCGCCATCAAAAGGCGGTTAATCGACCTTTTAAAAAATATTAGAATGTTTACGCATAAAATTGGATTCATTCGCATTTTTAATCCTCTAGAATTTATTGTAAAAAGTAAAAATATTTGACAAACATAAATAATCATTTTTTAGTTAGTTCTGTTCTTTCCCCCCATTACAATGTCTAGGTGTTAACTACCATTTAAAATAATATTATTTTATTATTAGAGTGCAACATAATATTTCAAAGGAACTCATTGTCGCGTATTGGGTACGCCATAGAGCATAGTGTTCACTTTAAAGTAATATTATTATTTTATTCACAAATATTGATAAATATAAAAATTTCATATTCTTTATTTACCTGGGGTGTTACATCCTTCCCCCCTTTTGGGAATTGCATCCTCACAATTTTAAAATTGGGCTCGGAAACATCATTGAAAGTCCCACATCGGAACAAGAGTCGGTAAAACAATCACTTTAAAAGAAAGAGAGAGAAGTACATAGGTAACTGGAGTTAGCCCATACTAGGATTCCATGTAGGAAAACATGGACATGGAAGAAAAAGCAAAGGTTCATGTTCTGAGGGAGTGTGATAGAAAACATGTTTAAGAGAAATTTAACCACCAGAAAATCACAAACTTGTGATGGGTTAAATGGTATTGGATTCTCCAGTAGGATAAGTTAACGGACAACATTTTTTTGAAGTTACTTTTCATTGAGGAATTTACTTTTGATCTTAACTAAAACATAAGGAAACATACTTACTTATCATGATGACTTTCAACTTTTACTAGATTTCTTACACGAACTCATATTTTCTCCAAAAGATGAGTATTTAGGATGACTTATTTACATTATGAGAGCTATAATTAACTTCTATAGAATTGCCTAATCCACAAAACAAAGCTATATACTTCCCATGTCTTTAGACCTTAACCAAAACTAAAACCAAAAGGGTTTTTATGAGATCAGATAATACCCAAAAAGGATAATCCTTTATAAAAAGGAAAGCTATTCTTAATCTCCAAAATTTGTCCAAAAGACCCAATGTTCAATGAAGACCAAAAGTAAACCAAACTAAGATTGAAACCCAAATATTTTAAGGATTTAATCACATAGTATTCCAAGTTAAATCGTAACATTAATCTCCAAACAACATTAGTTTCTCTTAAAGTCTTGTATTGAAAATTAATTAACCTAATCACATATCCTCCATGATATGTTAACAATTTCCATAGATAACCCAAAATAAACTTACTCTTAATTAATAAAATCATATAACTAAAAATAATTAGTCAAAATTACCAGGGACCTCACGTATTCTAGTGGTAGGTGATAAATACCAGTCACACTTTGGTTGTGGGTTCGATTCCCACAGCTTTGTCCGACGCGACGGGTTGTCACACCGTCTGCGTGTTGTCCTTTTTACACACTATATAATTCTCAAATAATTCCCCAAAAAGAGATAAAATCATAAAAAATAACCATAAGATAATTAAACCTCAATTTTATCTCATGACATTTATTTTCCATCATAAAATATAGTAACCCATAATTACCTCAAAATTAAGGATCATATAATCCCAAATGTTTCTTTATAACTATGTCCACAAAAGAACAGATAACTATTCCATGAATAAAATTTTCAAACATTAAGCTTCAGGGTTACACATAATATAAAAAGTCTTCTAATGTAACCCCATCATCAAAAGAGACGTAATACTCTTAATAATTTCACCATAACTCTTGAAGCCCTTATATGTTGACTACTTACTCATTCAGAATTCTTCATGATCTATTAACCATTCATTTCCAACTTATTCTGAAGTACTTCTTCCCAACAAACAAAATCATGAATCATATCCTAAGATTCCAAAATAGGAAAACAAATGTTAAGATATAATCCATACCTTTGATTGGTCATTGTCAGTTTCTTCATCCTCAATCGGAATGGCATTAGGTATTGGTAAACGAATATTTGAACGATCATGGTGATCTCATTCCCGAAACTTCTTCATAGGACATGCGTTTCCATAATGACCATGCACACCACATTTAAAACATTCAATTGATCCCTCAGAAAGAACTTCTTTCCCTTTCCTCGAGTCAACTGGATGCTTCCTTTTTCCATGTCAGGTTCTTGATTTATAACCTTCTTTTCCACATCTATAGAATATGTGTGTCCCTTTGAAACACTTTTCTAGGTGTTTCTTTCCACATCTTTGACACATAGGTTTTTTAACACACATAGCTTTATGATTATTACCTGTAGTTTCATAGGGTTTTGTTTCTCACAAATAGGATGCCTTATAGAAATAACCAGGGTTTAGGTGGTCAATCATTACTCCAGATAGTTGGTTGAGGATAAACACAAGAGTTCTCATTGACGCTCCCATATCATCCAGTTGCTCGCTCAGAAAACTGTCACAGTTTCCATCACATCCACTATTACTTTGGTGCCTGCTAGATCCAGCAATTTACTGAAACCAAAAAGTTCAGTGGGAGTATATAAATAAAACCATCATGTACTAATGAGGAAGATAAACACTAAGATATACTTAATCATTCACTTTATCTAAAAACTATGACTCTTTCTAAAATCCTATCCCTTATGGTAATGTCACTTATATTTAGAGAATACCCTAACCTCTAATGTTATCTAAACCGACCTTTGATACCAACTATAAGGGCCCATCCTTAAACATTACTTAATCATGAATTAAAAGAATAATTCACATTGAGGATATTTTTAGGTTTAGAGTTTTAGAGAATTAGGTCATAACTATTACATCTGAAAATATTACATAGTAAATACTTCTACTAAGTTTCCATAAAATAAAATAAAACACTGAAAAAGAAACATGTCTAGTTCCATGTTTTAGATAGCAGGTATTTCCTTTATCCCATCCTTGACCCTATTCATCTTTAAGTCCGGCGGAAAACATTTCAAAAACATAGGATGAGCATAAAAACCCCAGTAAAGGATACACGAAGAATTAAAACTTTTAGTTTTTGAAAACAACAAATAAACCATGAATACTTTACCAAAGTAATACTTTTCACATTTATGAAGTAGAAAAAACTCTTCACTGAATAAAATACCATTACTTACCCTTTGTAACCAAAAGATTACCATAAAACCCATATAATGAACACATAACATATAAAGGTAACTTGGGACATAAACATACTTAAATGGAATAAACATACGGTCGACTTCCACACATACTTAATAGAATAGTCATACGGCCGACTTCCATACCCAATGCATTGGAGGTTATAACGTAACCACCCATCCTGGTATTCACGGCACCACCGGCCATATGGTTTATCATGTAACCACCCATCAAATGTCCAAGTACCATTATAAAATCATAACACATAAAACAATTATAAAGGAATGAAAACATTTCCACATTTCAAGCATAATATATCACATAAATATATTAACATAAAAAATCCATTATCAAAACCATTTTCAATACCAAAATACATAAAAGAGTATATGGTATTTATTTACTTTTAAAAATATAACGTCTTGTTTAGGAAGCCAGAGATCAAATAATACTTGTGGCGGTGGAAAGGTCATTGTCACCGCGTACGTTAAAAAGAAAGATACTTTTTGTCATTTAGTAAAAAGATTCGTATAGAAAATATTCCTTTAGAATAAAAGTAGAAGTCAAATGGGCTTATAAACCGTATAAAAGAGAGTTGTGTATAAAACAAAATATGCATCAATGAAAGGAGATTGTGACGAAGTCCCTTACAAAGTCGGTATCCATAGATTAAGGATAAATCAATTACATGATTATGTGTAACAAATATAAATACACTAAATATAAGTGGATATTAAGTGTAAAACAATCTGAGGTCATTCACACATACTCTTGAAAAAACACAACCAATGACATAGATATTTAACTCAATGAAATTGGATTGAGTTATTATTTCCCATACAAGTTTGTATATATGACGTAAGAATTTATCAATGAGATGATTATGTGTAGAAATAGTATATCCACAAAAAAATTTCTGGAAATTACAACATAGATATTCCACACATAATATTGGAATAATAAAATCAATAAGTAGAGGTTTAACCCAAAGAATTGAAAGTGGGTTAAGAAGTTACCTTATAGAAATCTGACAGCCTAACTGCGTCAAAATAGGATTCATAAAATTAGATGATGAGAGATAAAAAGGGCTATCTCATAACATGGACATAAAATTTATAGAAATAATGATATATAAGAACATATCCCATAATAATATGATTAAAAGAACTAACAAAAAGAATACTTTTAAAATGAGGAGGGTGAAATGTTCCCTTACCGAATTGGGTAACTTCTGAAACGTACACCACATGAAAGAAAAACTATACAAAATTGATGTAAATACCCATAAATGAAATTATATTACACGAAGAGTTGAAAAATGGGCAGTACATAAACCACTCAAAGTAAATGGTGGAAAATGTAGCATAAATCTCATGGGAATAAAAGTTAGATGAAAAATCCCTTACGAAAACTCGGCGGCCTAACGACGCCACTTAAAAATCCAAAAATGGATTTACGAGATCAAATTGGGTCTCTCATAATATGAACAAAAAAATTACAGAATCAGGAATATATAAGAACATCCCCAAACATAAGAAATATTAGCATAATAGAAATGACATAAAGGAGAGTTCATAAAAAGAAAGAGAGGGGTAGGATCCCTTACGAAAATTCGGTAGACTAACAGCGCCACTCAAAACTTCCAAAATGTATTGATGAGAGAAAAAGGGTCCCTCATCATATGAACATAAAATGTAAATTATTGTTAATATAAAATAACATCACAATCATAATAAATATGATCTTAAAAGGAATGACATAAAAGAGTGTACTCAAAAAGAAGGAGAGGGGTAGGATCCCTTACCTCAAGTCTGACTTGTCTTGTTCGTTTCTTTATATTCCTGATTACTAAACATTGGGAAATTTATAATTTCTTATGGTCCTCATTTAGAGATTATTATTCAGTTCATATTACATATTATAATGTTATAATAATAATTGGTTAATAATGTGAGTTCATATCTGACGTTTTTATCGAAGTTTGGTACATGAGTCAAAAATGAACTTGTTTGAAAATGATTGTCCATGTAGTAATAAGTAAATCATCTACAGAATATTATTAATGTTTTCAATATCATATATATCTAGTACATATTAATTTTATACTATTTCATAACATTTGGAGATAAAAAGAAATGAAATGCACCGTTCATGGAGACGGTAGGCCGTAAGTACGCATGAACGCTACTTTCACTTCATTGTCATATTAATGGAATTAAAAATAATTGAGAGATATATATATTATAATTCCTGTAGAATATATATGTTTTATAGGTCACATAAGTTCATTAATTTCATTCTTTATACATTACATGTATTGCATGAACGAGTCACATCACTTGAGGGTGCGGTAGTCCACACTTCCTCGTATGAAATTATTGCATTTGCACAACATGAAAAGCATAAAGGAATGTTTTAAATATAAAATTCATAAAAATATAGAAAAAATAAATACCATATATATCATATATAAAATATAGTGACACCATAATGGCCACCATGAAATGTGTTAAGATAATATTGAACAATCATCGTTTCGTGAGGTAGAAATTTTCCATCCACAGAAACAGTATGTTCTTTAACAATTAGACGAAGGTGTGTGTAAGTTTAGATCGAATACTTCACATAAAAACATCCTAGTATATTTAAGATACTGTTTTTGTTACAAAATAAAGGAATAAAAAGAGTTTAGAGGGTTGGAGAAGCAAAATAATACAAAAGAACACAAGGGAAGACATTACCTTTAAATCGGGTAACTCTTTTTGATTTGAGCTGAAAGGCTTCCTTGGAAAAGATTCTGCCCAAAGATAAGGATTCAATGATGAAGAGAGGGATTTGAAGATATTAATTGGTCAGTGGTTGGCCGAGCCAAAGGCTTGAGAGGTGTGGGTATGGTGGTAGAGGTTTGGGCCTTTTATAAGTGGAGATGAGGGGCACTCTTGGAAAGTTATAAAATATTACATTATTATATAATGCTTTTCAGATTTTAAATGTCCCAAAAGGATATATTTCTAGGATAAGGTAATAAGAGTTCTAAATACACCCATCCAATAAATTTTTGACATGTGTAGGTCTTAGATTTTACATTATCTTTTTATTTTATTTAAATCATTAAATAATGAGGTAATCGTTGCATCATCATGGTGTCATAAATAATTTAATTTATTTAATGTTTAAAAATTATAAAAAAAATCTCATGATGCAGGAAATAGTTTTTGGTTTCTAGTGAATATTTATAGTCAAAAAGATGACTTGTATAACTCCATGTAAAAAATTGTTTTAGTATAACAATACATGTTTGTGACATTTTAATTTAAACTTTAAATAAAAAGATATTAATGTCATTTTCCAACCAAAGTGGATCCATGGGGTCCCCAAGTTGACCCATGGATTGTATTGGTCGTCCATGACTCATAAAATAAGGGTAATACATGTTTCAAGGTCATTTCATATTATTAAATCATTATTTTTACCTTAAATTACACTAATTACCTCTAATCGTGATTAAATACATAAAAGTAACTATTCAACAAAAAATTATTTTAATCTCATGGAACCACATTTTACTTCCTAATGACAACCATGTATGTCGGATTTTTGAAAATCAAATCACAGAAGTGGTAAAGTTTCATTTAAATGAAAAATCAATTTCTTTAACTACCACTTAGTGGTTTCACTATTCATCAAAAATTGAAGTTTTTCAGAAAAATACCAAAAATTCTCCCTAAGGTATATTTCATATTCCGAATTCAACAATTATGTATATTTTAAAAAATTTGAAACATATAAGTTTCATTAATTAATTTAATAATTAATTCCTGCTGTCAAAACAAATAGCGTGTTTTTAAAAAACAATATCTAGTAAAAGATTAACACTAGTTTAAGTCCAATTTCAAAGTGAAATTAATTCCAATGACCACCATTGGATTAAATGGTAAAAATATATTCCAATTTTACTTTAAAACCAATTCAAAATATAATCTAATCAAATAAATATATTATAATAAAAAGAGGTTTTGAATTAAAATACAACAACTTTCACTATTCATTAAAAAATTGAACTTTATCATAAAAATACAAAAAATTTACACAAAGTAAATTTTGATGTCCCGATTCTAAAGAAGAATTTTATTTTGTCAAATATAACACATAAAATTTTCAAAAAGTGGATTTAAAAGAGGATCTCCATCAAAAGGCGGTTAATCGACCTTTAAAAAAATATTGGAATGTTTACGCATAAAATTGGATTCATTCGCATTTTTAATACTCTAACATTTATTGTAAAAAGAAAAAATATTTGACAAACATAAATAATAATTTTTTAGTTAGTTCTGTTCTTTCCCTCCATTACAATGGCTAGGCGTTAACTACCATTTAAAAAAATATTATTTTATTATTAGAGTGCAACATAAGATTTCAAAGGAACTCAATTTCGCGTATTGGGTACGCCATCGAGCATAGTGTTAACTTTAAATTAATATTATTATTTTATTCACAAATAGGGATAAATATAAAAATTTCATATTCTTTATTTACCTGGGGTGTTACATCCTCCCCACCTTTTGGGAATTGCGTCCTCACAATTTTAAAATTGGGCTCGGAAACATCATTGAAAATCCCACATCGGAACAAGAGTCTGTAAAACAATCACTTTAAAAGAATGAAAGAGAAGTTCATAGGTCACCTGAGTTAACCCATACTAGGATTCCATGTAGAAAAACATGGATATGGAAGAAAAAGAAAAGGGTCATGTTCTGAGGGAGTGTGATAGAAAACATGTTTAGGAGAAAGTTAACCATAAGAAAATCAAAAACTTGTGATGGGTTAAATGGTATTGGATTCCCCAGTAGGAAACGTTAACAGAGACCATTTATTTTAGTTACTTTTCATTGAGGAATTTATTTTTGAGCTTAACTTAAACATAAGGAAACACACTTACTTGTCATATTGACTTTCAAATTTTACTAGATTTCTTACACAAACTCATATTTTCTCCAAAAGATGAGTATTTAGGATGACTTGTTTACATAAAGATAGATATAATAAACTTCTAGAGAATCACCTAATCCAAAAAAGAGAACTATATACTTCCTATGTCTTTAGTCCTTAACAAAAACTAAAACCAAAAAGGTTAGTATGAGATCAGACAATACCAAAAAAGGGTAATCCTTTTTAAAAAGGAAATATATTCTTAATCTCCATAATTTTTCCAACAAGACCCAAAGTTCAACGAAGACCAAAAGTAAACCAAACTAAGATTGAAACCCAAATATTTGAAGGATTTAATCACATAATCTTCCAAGTTAAATCGTAACATTTATCTCCAAACAACAGCAGTTTCTCTTAAAGCCTTGAATTGAAAATTAATTAACCTAATCGCATTTCCTCCATGATAGGTTAATAATTTCCATAGATAACCCAAAATCAACTTACTCTTAATTCATAAAATCATCTAACTAAAAATAATTAGTCAAACTAACTAGGGACTTTACGTAGTCCACTGGTAGGCGATAAATACCATTCGCACTTTGGTTGTGGGTTTGATTCCCACAGCTTTGTCTGACACAACGGGTTGTCACACGGTCTGCGTGTTGTCCTTTTTCCAAACTATATAATTCTCAAATCATTCCCCAAAAAGAGATAAAATCATCAAAAAAACCATAAGATAATTTAACCTCAATTTTATCTCATGCCTTTCATTTTCCTTCAAAACATATAGTAACCCATAATTACCTCAAAAGTAAGGATCATATAAACCCAAATGGTTCTATAAAACTATATCCACAAAAGAACAGATAACCAATCCATGAATAAAATTTTCATATATCAAACATCAGGGCTACACATACTATAAAAACTCTTCTAATGTAACCCCATCATCAAAAGAGACGTAATACTATTATGAATTTCACCATAACTCTTGAAGCCCTTATATATTGACTTCTTACTCATTCAGAATTCTTCATGATCCATTAACCATTCTTTTCCAACTTATTCTGAAATACTTCTTCCCTACAAACAAAATATTTTATCATATCCTAAGATTCCAAAATAGGAAAACAAATGTTAAGAAATAATTCATACCTTTGATTGGTCATTGTCATTTTCTTCATCCTCAATTGGAATGGCATTAGGTATTGGTAAACGAATATTTTTACGATCTTGGTGATCCCATTCCCAAAACATCTTCATAGGACATGTGTTTTCATAATGACCATGCACACCACATTTAAAACATTCAATTGATCCCTCAGAAAGAACTTCTTTCCCTTTCCTCGAGTCAACTGGATGATTCCTTTTTTCATGTCAGGTTCTTGCTTTATGACCTTCATTTACACATCTATAGCATATTTTCGTCCCTTTGAAACATTTTCCTAGTTGTTTCTTTCCACATCTTTGACACATAGGTTTTTGAACACACTTACCTTTATGATTATTACCTCTAGTTCCATAGGGATTTGTTTCTCACAAATATGATGCCTTATATAAATCACCCAGGTTTAGGTGGTCAATCATGACTCCAGATAGTTGGTTGAGAATAAACACAAGAGTTCTCATTGCATATCCCATATCATTCAGTTTCTCGCTCAGAACACTATCACAGTTTCCATCACATCCACTGTTACTTTGGTGCCTGCTAGATCCATCCATTTACTAAAATGAAAAATGTTAGTGTGAGTATATCAACAAAAACATAATGTAATAATGAGAAAGATAAACTCTAATATTTACTTACTCATTCACTTTATATAAAAACTATTACTCTTTCTGAAATCCTATCCATTATGGTAATGTCACTTATGTTTAGAGAATACCCTAACATCTAAAGTTATCTAAACCAACCTTTGATACCAACTATAAGGCCCTAGCCTTAAACATTACTTAATCATGAATTAATAGAAAAATTCACATAGAGGATATTTTCAGGTTTAGATTTTTAGAGAATTATGTCATAACTATTGCATCTCAAAAGATTACAGAGTAGACACTTCTAATAAGTTTCCATAAAATAAAAAAAAACTTATAAAGAAACATGTCTAGTTCCATGTTTTAGATAGCATGTCTTTCCTTGATCCCATCCTCAACCCTATTCATCTTTAAGTCTTGTGGAAAACATTTCAAAAAGTTAGGATGAGCATAAAAATCCCAGTAAAGGATACACAAAGAATAAAAACTGTTAGTTTTTCAAAACAACAAGTAAACCATGAATACTTTACCAAAGTATTACATTACACCTTTATGAAGTATTAGAAACTCTTCACTGAATAAAATACCATTACATAACATTTTGTAACCAAAATATTATCATAAAACCCATATAAATAATACATAACATATAAAGGTAACTTGGGACATAAACATACTTAAATGGAATAACCATACGGTCGACTTCCACACATACTTAATGGAATAGCCATACGGTCGACTTCCATACCCAATGCATTGGAGGTTATAATGTAACCACTCGTCTTGGTATTCACTGCATCACCCGTCAAATGTCTAAGTACCATTATAAAATCATAACACATAAAACAATTATAATGGAAAGAAAACATTTCCACATTTCAAGAATAATATATCACATAAATATATTGACATAACAAATCAATTATCAAAACCATTTTCAATACCAAAATATATAATAGATTATATGGTATTTATTTACTTTTAAAAATATAACGGATTGTTGAGGAAGCCAGAGATCAAATAATACTCGCGGTGGCGGAATGTTCATTGTCTCCGTGTACGTTAAAAAAGCATACTTTTTGAAATTTAGCAAAATGTTTCGTATAGAAAATATTCCTTTTGAATAAAATTAGAAGTCAAAGGGGTTTATACACCGTATAAAAGAAAGTTGTGTATAAAACAAAATATGCATCGATGAAAATAGATTGAGACAAACTCCCTTACAAAGTCGGTATCCTTAGATTAAGGATAAATAAATTACCTGATTATGTCTGACAAATATAAATACACCAAATATAATTGGATATTAAGTGTAAAACAATCAGAGGTCATTCACACATACTGTTGAAAAAACACAACCAATGACATAGATATTTAACTCAATGAAATTAGATTGAGTTATGATTTCCCATACAAGTTCATATAAATGATGTTAGAATTTATCAATGAGATGATTATGTGTAGAAATATTATATCCACACAAAGGTTTCTGGAAATTACCACATAGAGTTTCCACACATAATATTGGAATACTAAAATCAAGAAGTAGAGGTTTGACCCAAAGAATTGAAAGTGGGTTAATAAGTTCCCTTATAGAAATACGACAGCCTAACTACATCACTTTTGGATTCATAAAATGAGATGATGAGAGATAAAAATGGGTATCTAATCACTTAGACATAAAATTTATAGAAATAAGGATATATAATAACATATCCCATCATAATAAGATTAAAATACCTAACAAAAAGAAGACTTTTAAAATGAGGAGGGTGAAAGGTTCCCTTATCGAATTCGGTAACATCCGAAACATACACATCATGAAAGGACTATACAACATTGATGTAAATACCCATAAATGAGATTTTATTACACAAAGAGTAGAATAATGGGCAGTACATACACCACTCAAAGTAAATGTTGGAAAATTTATCATAAATCTCATGGGAATAAAAGTGATATGAAAAATACCTTACGAAAACTCCGCACCTTAACAGCGCCACTTAAAACTTCCAAAAATGGATTTATGAGATCGAATAGGGTCTCTCATAATATGAACATAAAAATTATAGAATGAGTAATGTAAAATAGCATCCCCAAACATTATAAATATGAGCCTAAAAAATGACATAAAGGAGAGTACTTAAAAAGAAAGAGAGGGGTAGGATCCCTTATGAAAATTCGGCAGTCTAACGGTGCCACTCAAAACATAAAAAATGGATTGATAAAAGAAAATAGGGTATCTCATCATATGAACATAAAAATTTCAGTAATATTAATATAAAATAACATCTCAATCATAAGAAATATGAGCTTAAAAGGAATTACATAAAAGAGTGTACTCAAAAAGAAGGAGAGGGGTAGGATCCCTTACCTCAAGTCTGACATGTCTTGTTCGTTTCTTTATATTCCTGAATAAAAAACTTTTTTCAATTTATAATTTCTTACGGTCCTCCTTTAGAGATTATTATTCAGTTCATATCAAATATTATAATGTTATAATAATAATTGGTTAATAATGTGAGTTCATATCAGACGTTTTTGTCGATGTTTGGTACAATATTCAAAAATGAACTTGTTTGAAAATGATTGTCCATGTAGTTATAAGTAAATCATATCCAGAATAGTATTAATGTTTTAAATATCATATATATCCTGTACATATTTATTTTATACTATTCCATAACATTTGGAGATAAAAAGAAATAAAATGCACTGGTCATGGAGACGGTAGGCCGTACGTACGCATGAACACTACTTTATTTCATTGTCATATTAATGGAATTAAAACTAATTGAGAGATATATATATTATAATTTCAGTATAATATATATGTTTCATAGGACACATAGGTTCATTAATTTAATTCTTTATACATTCCATGTATTGCATGAACAAGTCACATCACTTGAGGGGGTGGTAGTCCACACTTCCTCGTATGAAATTATCGCATTTGCACAACATGAAAAGCATAAAGTCGTTTTTTAAATATAAAATTCAGAAGAATATAGAAAACATAAATACCATTTATATCATATATAAAATATAGTGGCATCATAATGGCCACCATGAAAGGTGTTAAGATAATATTGAACAATCATCGTTTCGTGAGGCAGAAATTCGCCATCCATAGAAACAATATGTTCTTTAACCATTAGAAGAAGGTGTGTGTAAGTGTAGCATGAATAATTCACATAACAACATCCTAGTATATTTATGATACTGGTTTTCTTACAAAATAAAGTAATAAAATGAGTTTAGAGGGTTGGAGAAGCAAAATAAAACAAAAGAACACAAGGGAAGACATTACCTTTAAATTGGGTAACTCTTTTTGATTTGAGCTCAAAGGCTTCCTTGGAAATGATTCTGCCCAAAGATGAGGCTTCAATGATGAAGAGAGGGATTTGGAGATATTAAGTGTTCAGGGGTTGGCCGAGCCAAAGGCTTGAGAGGTGTGGGTAAGGTGGTAGAGGTTGGGGCCTTTTATAAGAGGAGAGGAGGGGCACTCTTGGAAAGTTATAATATATTACTTTATTATATAATGAATTTATGATTTTAAAGGTCCCAAAAGGATATATTTATATGATAAGGTGATAACAGTTCTAAATACACCCATCCAATAGGTTTTTGACAAGTTTAGTTCTTAGATTTTACATTATCTTTTCATTATATTTAAATCATTAAATAATGAGGTAATCGTTACATCATCATGGTGTCATAAATAATTTAATTTATTTAATGTCTAAAAATTATAAAAAAAATATCATGATGTAGGAAATAGTTTTAAATTTCTAATGAATATTTATATTAAAAAATATGACTTGTATAACCCCATGAAAAAAAATGTTTTAGTAAAACAATAAATGTTTGTGACATTTTAATTTTTACATTAAATAAAAAATATTAATGTCATTTTCCAACCAATGTGGCTCCATGGGGTCCCCAAGATGACCCATGGATTTTATTGGTCGGCCATGACTCATCAAATAAGAGTAGGATATGTTTCAAGGTCATTTCATATTATTAAAACATTATTTTTACCTTAAATTACACTAATTACATCTAATCGTGATTATAAACTTAAAAGTTACTATTCATAAAAATGTTATTTTAATCTCATTGAACCAAATTTTACTTCCTAATGACAACCATGTATATTGGTTTTTTGAAAATCAAATCACAGAAGTGGTAAAGTTTCATTTGAATGAAAAATCAGTTTCTTTAACTACCACTTAGTGGTTTCACTATTCATCAAAAATTGATGTTTTCAGAAAAATACTAAAAATTCACCCTAATATATATTTGATATTCCAAATTCAAAAATAATGTCTATTTTAAAAAATTCAAAACATATAGGTTGCATTAATTAATTTAATAATTAATTCCCGCTGTCAAAACAAATAGCGTGTTTTTAAGAAACTATATCTATTAAAAGATTAACACTAGTTTAAGTCCAATTTCAAAGTGAAATTAATTCCAATGACCACCATTGTATTAAATGGTAAAAATATATTCCAATTTCACTTTAAAACCAATTCCAAATATAATCTAATAATATAAATAAATTAGATTAAAAAGAGGTTTTGAATTAAAATACAACATTTTTCACTATTCATTAAATAATGAACTTTATCAAAAAAATACCAAATATCTACAAAAAGTAAATTTTGATGTCTTGATTCTAAAGAAGAATTTTATTTTGTCAAATATAACACATAAAATTGTCAAAAAGGGGATTTAAAAGAGGTTCCCCATCAAACGGAGGTTAATCGGCCTTTTAAAGAATATTAGAATGTTTACGCATAATATTGGATTCATTTTCATTTTTAATCCTCTAACATTTATTGTAAAAAGTAAAAATATTTGACAAACATAAATAATCATTTTTTAGTTAGTTCTGTTCTTTCCCGCCATTACAGTGGCTAGGCGTTAACTACCATTTAAAATAATATTATTTTATTATTAGTGTAACGTAAGATTTCAAAGGAACTCATTGTCACGTATTGGGTATGCCATCGAGCATAGAGTTACCTTTAAACAAATATTATTATTTTCTTCACAAATAGGGATAAATATAAAAATTTCATATTCTTTATTTACCTAGGGTGTTACATCCTTCCCCCCTTTTGGGAATTGCGTCCTTGCAATATTAAAATTGGGCTCGGAAACATCATTGAAAGTCCCTCATCGGAACAAGAGTCAATAAAACAATCACTTTAAAAGAAAGAAAGAGAAGTACACAGGTCTCCCGAGTTAACCCATACTGGGATTCCATGTTGGAAAACATGGATATGGATGAAAAAGAAAAGGGTCATGTTCTGAGGGAGTGTGATAGAAAACATGTTTAGGAAAATGTTAACCACCAGAAAATCACAAACTTGTGATGGGTTAAACGGTATTGGATTCCCCAGTAGGAAACGTTAACGGACAACATTTTTTTTTAAGTTACTTTTCATTGAGGAATTTAATTTTGAGCTTAACTAAAACATAACGAAACATACTTACTTATCATGTTGACTTTTAACTTTTACTAGATTTTTTACACGAGCTCATATTTTCTCCAAAAGATGAGTATTTAGGATGACTTTTTTACATTAAGAGAACTATAATCAACTTCTATAGAATCACCTAATCCACAAAAGATAACTATATACTTCCAATGTATTTAATCCATAACCAAAAATAAAACCAAAAGGGTTAGTATGAGATCAGATAATACCCAAAAAGGATAATCCTTTATAAAAAAGAAATCTATTCTTAATCTCCAAAATTTTTCCAATAAGACCCAAAGTTCAACGAAGACCAAAAGTAAACCAAACTAAGATTGAAACCCAAATATTTGAAGGATTTAATCACATATTCTTCCATGTTAAATTGTAACATTTATCTCTAAACAACATTAGTTTCTCTTAAAGTCTCGTATTCAAAAGTAATTTACCTAATCACATATCCTCCATGATAGGTTAATAATTTCAATAGGTAACCCAAAATCAACTTACTCTTAATTCATAAAATCATCTAACTAAATAGGATTATTCAAACTAACCAAGGACTTCACGTGGTCTAGTGGTAGGCGATAAATACAAGTTGCACTTTGGTTGTGGGTTCGATTCCCACAGCTTTGTCCAACGCAACGGTTGTCACACGGTCTACTTTTTTTCCTTTTTCCAAAAAATATAATTCTCAAATCATTCCCCAAAAAGAGATAAAATCATCAAAAATAACCATAACATAATTTAACCTCAATTTTATCTCATGCCTTTCAGTTTCCATCATAACATATAGTAACCCATAATTACCTCAAAAGTAAGGATCATATATACCCAAATGGTTCTTTATAACTATGTCCACAAAAGAACAGATAACTATTCCTTGAATAAAATTTTCATATATCAAACATCAGGGTTACACATACTATAAAAAGTCTTCTAATGTAACCCCATCATCAAAAGAGACATAATACTCTTAAGAATTTCACTATAACTCTTGAAGCCCATATATGTTGACTTCTTACTCATTCAACATTCTTCACGATCCATTAACCATTCCATTCCAGCTTATTCTGAAATACTTTTCCCTACATACTTTATCATGAATCATATCCTAAGATTCCAAAATAGGAAAACAAATGTTCAGAAATAATCCATACCTTTGATTGGTCATTTTCAGTTTCTTCATCCTCAATCGGAATGGCAATAGGTATTGGTAAACGACTATTTGTAAAATCTTGGTGATCCCATTCCCGAAACTTCTTCATAGGACATGTGTTTGCATAATGACCATGCACACCACATTTAAAACATTCAACTGATCCCTCAGAAAGAACTTCTTTCCCTTTCCTCGAGTCAACTGGATGCTTCCTTTTTCCATGGAAGGTTCTTGCTTTATAACCTTCTTTTCCACATCTATATCATATTTTTGTCACTTTGAAACAATTTCCTAGGGGTTTCATTCCACATCTTTGAAACATAGGTTTTTGAACACACTTACCTTTATTATTATTACCTCTAGTTCCGTAGGGATTTGTTTCTCGCATATATGATTCCTTAAAAAATCACCACGGATTAGGTGGTTAATCATGAATCCAGCTAGTTGGTTGATGATAAACACAGGAGTTCTCATTGCAGCTCCCATATCATTCAGTTTCTCGCTCTGAAAGCTCTCACAGTTTCCTTCACATCCACTATTACTTTGGTGCCTCCTAGATCCAGCCATTTACTAAAACCAAAAAGGTCAGTGTGAGTATATCAACAAAACCATCATGTACTAATGAGGAAGATAAACACAAATATATACTTACTTATTCACTTTATCTAAAATCTATGACTCTTTCTGAAATCCTAGCCATTATTGTAATGTCACTTATGCTTAGAGAATACCCTAACCTCTAAAGTTATCTAAACAAACCTTTGATACCAACTATAATGCCCCAGCCTTAAACATTACTTAATCATGAATTAAATGAATAATTCACATAGAGGATCTTTTCCGGTTTAGAGTTTTAGATAATAAATACATAACTATTACATCTCAAATGATTACATAGTAGAAACTTCTACCAAGTTTCCATAAATTAAAAAACACTTAAAAAGAAACATGTCTAATTCCATGTTTTAGATAGCATTTCTTTCCTAGATCCCATCCTTGACCCTATTCATCTTTAAGTCTTATGCAACACATTTCAAAAACATGGGATGAGTATAAAAATCCCAGTAATGGATACACAAATAAGGAAAACTGTTAGTTTTCCAAAACAACAAGTAAATCATGAATACTTTACCAAAGTAATAGTTTTCACCTTTATGAAGTAGAAAAAACTCTTCACCGAATAAAAGACCATTACTTACCCTTTTGTAACCAAAAGATTACCATAAAACCCATATAGAGAACACATAACATATAAAGCTAAATTGGGACATAAACATACTTAAATAGAATAACCATACGGTCGACTTCTACACATACTTAATGGAATATCCCTACGGCCGACTTCCATACCCAATGCATTGGAGGTTATAATGTAACCACCCATCCTGGTATTCATGGAACAACCCGTCATATGGTTTATCACGTAACCACCCGTCAAATGTCCAAGTACCATTATAAAATTGTAACACATAAAACAATTATAAAGGAAAGAAAACATTTCCACATTTCAAGCATAATATATCACTTAAATATATTGACATAACAAATCCATTATCAAAACCATTTTCAATACCAAAACACATAAAATACTATATGGTATTTATTTACTTTTAAAAATATAACGGCTTGTAGAGGAAGCCAAAGATCAAATAATACTCATGGCGGCGGAAAGGTCGTTGTCACAGCGTACGTTAAAAAGAAACATACTTTTTGTCATTTAGTAAAACGCTTCGTATAGAAAATATTCCTTTCTAATAAAAGAAGAAGTCAAAGGGGTTTATACACCATATAAAATAATGTTCTGTATAAAACAAAATATGCATCAATGAATGGATATTGAGACGAAGTCCCTTACAAAGTCGGTATCCTTAGATTAAGGATAAATCAATTACATGATTATATGTGACAAATATAAATACACCAAATATAAGTGGATATTAAGTGTAAAACAAGAAGAGGTCATTAACACATACTCTTGGAAATACACAACCAATGACGTAGATATCTAAGTCAATAAAATGAGATTGAGATATGATTTCCCATAAAAGTTGATATAAATTACGTAAGAATTTATCAATGAGATGATTATGTGTAGAAAAATAAATCCACACAAAGGCTTCTAGTAATTACAACATAGTGATTCCACACATAATATTGGAATAATAAAATCAAGAAGTAGAGGTTTAACCGAAATAATAGAAAGTGGGTTTAGAAGTTCCCTTATAGAAATCTGACAGCCTAGCGACGTCACTTTTGGATTCATAAAATGAGATGATGAGAGATAAAAGGGGTATCACATCACTTGGACATAAAATTTATATCAATAAGGATATATAAGAACATAACCCATCATTATAAGACTAAAATACCTAAAAAAAGTCTTTTAAAATAAGGCGGGTGAAAGGTTCCCTTACCGAATTGGGTAACTTCCGAAACGTACACCCCATGAAAGAAGGACTATAAAAAATTGATGTAAATACCCATAAATGAAATTATATTACACAAAGAGTAGTATAATGAGAAGTATATACACCACTCAATGGAAATTTTGGAAAATGTAGCATAAATCTCACGGGAATAAGAGTGAGATGAAAAATTCATTACGAAAACGCGCCAGCCTAACGACGCCACTTATAACTTCCAAAAATGGATTTACGAGATCAAATAGGGTATATCATAATATGAACATAAAAATTACATAATGTGGAATGTAAATGAACATCCCCAAATATAAGAAATATGAGATTAAAAGAAATGACATAAAGGAGAGTAATTAAAAAGAAAGAGTGGGGTATGATCCCTTACGAAAATTCGGCAGCCTAACGGTGCCACTCGAAACATCCAAAATGGATTGACGAGAGAAAATGGGGTCTCTCATAATATGAACATAAAATGTACAGTAAGAGTAATATAAAAGAACATCTTAATCATAAGAAAGATGAGCTGAAAAGAAATTACATAAAAGAGTGTACTCAAAAAGAAAGAGAGGGGTAGGATCCCTTACCTCAAGTCTGACTTGTCTTGTTCGTTTCTTTATATTCCTGAATAATAAACATTGGTCAATTTATAATTTCTTAAGTTCCTCATTTAAAGATTATTATTCAGTTCATATAAAATATTATAATGTTATAATAATAATTGGTTAATAATGTGAGCTCATATCAGACGTTTTTGTCGATGTTTGGTACATGAGTCAAAAATGAACTTGATTGAAAATGATTGTCCTTGTAATTATAAGTAAATCATCTCCAGAATAGTATTAATGTTTTAAATATCATATATATCCAGTAAATATTCATTTTATACTTTTCCATAACATTTGGAGATAAAAATAAATGAAATGCACCGTTCATGGAGATGGTAGGCCGTACGTACGCATGAACGCTACTTTCATTTCTTTGTCATATTAATGGAATTAAAAATAATTGAAAGATATATATATTATAATTCCAGTATAATATATATGTTTTATAGGTCACATAATTTCATTAATTTCATTCTTTATACATTCCATTTATTGCATGAACGAGTCACATCACTTGAGGGGGCAGTAGTCCACACTTCCTCGTATGAAATTATCACATATGCACAACATGAAAAGCATAAAGGAATGTTTTAAATATAAAATTCAGAAGAATATAAGAAACATAAATACCATATATATCATATATAAAATATATTGACATAATAATGGCCACCATGAATGATTTTAAGGGAATATTGAACAATCATCGTTTCGTGAGGCAGAAATTCTCCATCCACAGAAACAGTATGTTCTTTAACCATAATACGAAGGTGTGTGTAAGTGTAGCTCTAATACATCACATAAAAACATCCTAGTATATTGAAGATACTGGTTTTGTTACAATATAAAGGAATAAAAAGAGGTTAGATGGTTTTAGAAACAAATTAAAACAAAATAACACAAGGGAAGACATTACCTTTAAATCGGGTAACACTTTTTGATTTGAGCTCAAAGGATTCCTTGGAAATGATTCTACCCAAAGGTGAGGCTTCAATGAGGAAAATAGGGATGTGGAGAGATGAAATGGTCAGAGGTTGGCTGAGCCAAAGGCTTGAGAGATGTGGGTAAGGTGGTAGAGGTGGGGTCCTTTTATAAGAGGAGAGGAGGGGCACTCTTGGAAAGTTATAAAATATTACTTTATTATATAATGATTTTCGGATTTTAAAGGTCCCAAAAAGATATATTTCTAGGATAAGGTGATAAGAGTTCGAAATACACCCATAAAATAGGTTTTTGACAAGTTTAGGTCTTATATTTTACATTATATTTTCATTTTATTTAAATCGTTAAATAATGAGGTAATCGCTGCATCATCATGGTGTCATAAATAATTTAATTTATTTAATGTCTAAAAATTATTAAAAAAAATCAGGATTTAGGAAATAATTTTAGATTTCTAATGAATATTTATAGTCAAAAATATGACTTGTATAACCCCATGAAAAAATTGTTTTAGTAAATCAAAATGTTTGTGACATTTTAATTTTAACTTTAAATAAAAAGTTATTAATGTCATTTTCCAACCAAAGTGGCTCCATGAGGTCCCCAAGTTGACTCATGGATTTTATTGGTCGGCCATGACTCATCCAATAATGTTAGGACATGTTTCAAGGTCATTTCAAATTTTTAAAACATTATTTTTACCTTAAATTAAACTAATTACCTCTAATCGCGATTAAAAACTTAAAAGTTACTATTCACCAAAAAATTATTTTAATCTCATTGAACCACATTTTACTTCCTAATGACAACCATGTATGTCGGATTTTTGAAAATCAAATCATATAAGTGGTAATGTTTCATTTAAACAAAAAATCAGTTTCTTTAACTACCACTTAGTGGTTTCACTATTCATCAAAAATTGATGTTTTTCAGAAAAATACTGAAAATTCACCCTAAGATATATTTGATATTCCGAATTCAAAAATTATGTATATTTTACAAAATTCAAAACATATAAGTTTCATTAATTCATTTAATAATTAATTCCCGTTGTCAAAACAAATAGCTTGTTTTTAAGAAACAATATCTATTAAATGATTAACACTAGTTGAAGTCCAATTTCAAAGAGAAATTAATTCCAATTACCACCATAGGATTAAATTGTAAAAATATATTCTAATATAACATTAAAACCAATTCAAAATATAATCTAATCATATAAATAAATAATATTAAAAAGAGGTTCTGAATTAAAATACAACATTTTTCACTATTCAATAAAAAAATGTACTTTAACGGAAAAATACAAAAAATTTACACAAATTAAATTTTGATGTCCTGATTCTAAAAAAGAATTTTATTTCGTCAAATATAACACATAAAATCTTCAAAAAGTGGATTTAAAAGAGGTTCGCCATAAAAAGGCGGTTAATCAACCTTTTAAAGAATATTAGAATGTTTAAGCATAAAATTGGATTAATTCACATTATTAATCCTCTAACATTTATTTTAAAAAGTCAAAATATTTGACAAACGTTAATAATCATTTTTTAGTTAGTTCCATTCTTTCCCGCCATTATAATGGCTAGGCGTTAACTACCATTTAAAATAATATTATTTTATTATTAGATTGCGACGTAAGATTTCAAAGGATCTCATTGTCGCGTATTGGGTATTCCATCGAGCATAGAATTCCCTTTAAAGTAATATTATTATTTAATTCACAAATAGGGAAAAATATAAAAATTTCATATTCTTTATTTACCTGGGTGTTACATTTCAAGTTACTGTTTTCTTCCCAATATCAAGTATTTTATATGGACTCTCAATCATTGTCTAATATTCAATGAATATATTATTTAAAAAGTATCACAATCTATGTTTTCAATATCAATAATATGATACATTGATATGATGTGGTAATATTGGATTAAAAAATTCACTCTCCAGATTTTCAATCATTGAAATAGATTTTTCAATAGTTATGTTAAGGACTATGATACAATTGTTTTTAGTAAAAATAATTTTAAATAACCAAAAATTGATTTTTAAGATTAATACTTAATACTAATTTTCATTATATCATGAAAAGTAATAATGTTGATAAACTAAACAAATATTACAACCATCATATATAATTTGTTATGTCTATAAAAATTAATTACAAAAGAAATAATTGAGTTTTTTTAAAGGTAATGCTTTGGTCAATGACAAAAGAACAATTTATTGATAAACAAAAATGGATTACAAGAGGTGAAAGGATGGGATTTTTTTACAATCTCTATCAAAAAGGTATAGTAAGTTGAAAGGAAAAGAGTCCAGCCAAGTCATGCACTGATGAACTCCTTTTTTGGCAAGAGCATCAGCAACAACATTCGCTTCATGGTAGGCATGAGTAGCTATATAATCAATCCCATAGAGAAAGTTCAGAAAATTCATCCAACGAGTCGTAACTGTCAAGGTCAGATGGATGTTGCCATTCCAGATGGCATGAATGATAGTGGTTGAATCACTTTCAATCCACAGCTTTCTCCAACCTCTTTGAAGCGCAAAATCAACAGCATGAATGAACCCCAGCATTTCCGCCTCCAGAGATGAAGAGTGACCACATCCAACATAGATGCAGCCCTGACACTGGCCAGATGAGTCTTTGAAGATGGCACCACAACTGGCAGGGCCTGGGGTACCTTTGGAAGCGCCATCGACGTTCACTTTGATCCATCCTGGCATTGGTGATTTCCAGAACACTTCAAATGAATGTTTGGGCATTGGGTAGATACCAGGAACACGGAGATGACGAAGGATCTCAAAGTAACCAACCATGTTGTTGCAATAGTCTTTTTGAATTGAGGCAGCTTCATGAACCGTAAGAAGAATCCCAGATTTCCCTGAATTTAGATTGAGAGAGTGATTATTGTGAATGGGATCATTTATAATGTACCAGATCTGATGCAGGAGTTCCGCCACTACAGCCAGAAAAAGATTTTTAATCTGCAGAGAAACATTATGTCTAGTACAATTTTTTAATAACAAGGAAATTGAGTTAGTAAAGAACCATCTACAATTAAATAATTCAGAAATATAATTCCATTGAGCAGAGGCCATCACGCAAGATAGAAAAAGATGATTGGCATCCTCCCTATGCTGATGACACATGCGACATTTAGAACAGAGTTGAAAACCAAAAGTTTGAAGACCAGTTTCCATTGGGAATCTATTATGGGCAATGAGCCAAATAAGGGTGAGCCTAGAAGGTTTAATCCAAGATTTGTTAAAATGATTCACCCATAGAAAACTAGTGTCATTTTCAGAGAAATTATGCTTATAATAATTTTTTTAATCTAGAATGCCATTTCTAGAAGGTTCTGAAACAAGGAAATCACCATCAGAAGAAAAAATATGATTATCAATAATTTGCGCAATATTATTAAGGAGATCATGTTGGTGAGATTGTAATACCTCCTCTATAGACTGATTAGTATCTCCAAGATGATTATTAGAGGGTAACAAGGATATCATAGGGGTACCACACAATTTGTCACACCAAAAATTTATGGAAGAATCAGCACTGACTATCCATCTAGAATTTTGCATGATCTTGTGATAAGATTCCCGGATAGAAGACCAGATGGATGAGTTGATGAAATTAAAATTCCCCTTTAAAAGCTTAAAGAGGAATTTATGGTTCAGGAATTCAGTAGCTTTAGAAGTGGAATTAATAATGTGCCAAGTGAAGCGGGCCTGAAGGGAATCATTGAACAACTTTAAATTCTTTATGCCAATTCCACCATTAGTAATGGATTTACAGCAAGATTTCCAAGGTATTGTAACAAGATTATTTTGAAAAATTCTTCCAAACCAAATAATGTTTTTAATATATGTATTAATTTTTTTTAAAATGCCGACAGACCATTTATAGACCATAAGGGAATAGACCATTTTAGAAACAATGGTCGATTTAACCAAACAAATTCTCCCAGCCATGGAGACGGATTTCCCTTTCCAGCTAGAAAGTTGATTTGTGATTTGATCAATGATGTTAGCAAAATAGGTTGCTTTGGGATGACCCCAAAATAGTGGAACACCCATGTAAATGAAAGGTAAAAAACCCTCTTTGATACCCAGATAAGTTGTGATATTAGACTTCCTTCTTACAGGAAATTTCTTTCCAAAAATGATATATGATTTGTTCCAAGAAATTGCTTGCCATGAGATTTGTTAATAGTGAGAAATAGCTTGCTTGAGAACATGAAGAATTTTTTGATCCCCTTTTATGAATAAAATAATATCATCAACATATAAAATGTGGGTAGGGGCATTTAAATTCCTGGAACCTTGAATCAGTTTAATCATATTTTGATCAACCAAATTGTTAAGAAGTCTACTTAGGTAATCCTCAACAATAAAGAAAAGGATAACAGAAAGCGGGTCGCCCTACCTGACACCTTTTGAGAAATTGAAGAAACCTCTAGGGGTACCATTATTCTGGATAGAGATATAAGATGAGTGAAATAGAGTCCTAATTCTAGCAATTAAGGAATCATTAAAGCCAAAAAATTTTAGGACTTTGAAAATAAAATTCCAGTCTATGGTGTCAAAAGCCTTTCTGATATCCAGTTTAATGGCCACATTACCCCCTCTTGTGCTTCTATTTATACTATTGGTACATTTAGAAGCAAGAAAAATATTGTCTTGGATGGACCTCCCTTTAATAAAAACAAATTAGTTCCAAGAGACAATTCTATTGCAGATAAGAGCAAGTCTATTAGCAATAATTTTGGTAATGTTTTATAGATAGTGTTAATCAAAGCAATTGGTCTGAATTGATGGAACTCAGAAGCATTCTCAACCATAGGTATTATTGTTAAAAATTTAGCATTGATTCCATGAGGTAGAGATCCATGAGTGAAGAAGGTCTTAACAAGGTTAAAAACATCATTGTGGATTATATCCCAATGTTTTTGGAAAAACCCATTATTGAATCTGTCCTGACCAGGAGAACTGTCTGGATTTAGACCAAATACTGTGTCTTTGATTTCATGATCAAGTGGGGTGCTTAAAAGAGACTCATTGTATATTTCATCCACCATTAAAGGAATAATATCAGGTTTAACATCAATATTTATATGAGGACCATTAAAAATGTTATAAAAGTACGAGGTGACATGATCCATAATGTCTTCTTTAGAATCAATAATCATGTCATTATTAATGATCATAGTAAGAGGACGATTGGCCTTTCTAATTATTTGAAGACAATTATAGAATTTGGTATTTCTATAACCATTTGTAAGCCATTTAGTCCTGAACATTTGTTTACGAATATTCTCCTTAAATGTGAGTAAGGAATTAAGTTTAGAAGAGATATTAGCTTCCAATTATGGATCAATATTAAAATCTGAATTACTATTCTAAGTTTGGATACGATTGAGTTCATCTTCAAGATTGGAGATATCAAGATATATTTGAGAATTTTTATTTTTACACCATCCTTTAAGATCCTGCTTGAGAATTTTCAATTTGTGTAAACAAGAAAAAGAATCTTTATGGTGTTTCATGGAGTTCCAGGTGTTACAGATTAAGGTGACACAATCAGGATGTGTAGACCAAGCATTATTAAATTTGAAAGGAAGGATATTATTTCAATCATTCATAAGAATGCTAACAAGGATAGGATGATGATCAGAGTTGAGCCTCAAAAGAGTTACACTAGATATTTTGTCCCAGTTATCAAGAGTCTTCATGTTGACAAAATCCCTGTCAAGTTTACTAGGAACGTTCTTGTTGTAATGTTTCATGTTTGAAGTGTATTTTGTGCCAATAAGAGTGATTTAAAAGAGGTTAGAATCTTCAATAGTAGATTTATATTCCTTGGAGGATATAGAAATGTGTGATGGGCCAATATTTTCATAAGGGGAAAGGATGGAATTGATGTCACCCAAAACAACACAGGATTCTTGAATGTGTTTAGCCATATCAAGGAGTTCATGCCATAAAGCTCTCCTATCCTGATATCTATTCTTGGAATAAACCATAGTGGAAAATCTATTTAGCCCATTCCACAAGAAGTCACAGGTAAGATGCTGTTCAGAAATTCTAAAAATGTTGACATTTTTTAAAGTATTAAGTAAAAAGATCCACAAAGAGTCAAATTGAGGACCGCTTTTACAAGAAACTACAAAACTGTAACTGAGAGAGACAAATCTCATGTAGTTCATTTTAAAATTGACTTTAGGTTCAGTAATGGCAAAGATTCGTGGTTTATGAGTGTTTAAAAACCTCCAAAGTGTTGTGAAGGTGTCATTGTTGGCCACACCTTGACAGTTTCAATAGAGGATATTCATTTCTATTTGCAGTTTGGGTTAGAACCCTTCTTTTATTTAGATTTATCAGATACCTTCTTCATTTGGGATCTCATAACCATTGAGGAAGAAGTAGACTATTGTTGACTCTCATAAGTTTCAGAACATTGAGAGGAATCAGATTTCAGATCTGAATTTGGGTTAGAAGCAGTAACTGGAGTACTCATTGAATCAGTACTGTCCAGTGTTTGATTTTTTTCAGCTCTATGAATAGTGGCATGTTCAGATGAGAGCTGTTTCTCATATCTAACAAGAATAATCTCATTATCTGGTTTGGAATGAGGTGGGTTAGGCAGTTCAGGAGAGGAAAGTTTTGAGGAAACATGAGGAAGAATAGGGCTTGTCTGGATGATCTCTAGAACAGCATTCTGAGCAGAAGGTTGCATAGGATGAGAATGTGTTCCAGTCTCAGTCTGGACAGTTTCAGATTCAATAGGTTTCAAGGAATCCAATATAGAATCAGAAATAGAAACAGAATCCTGCTTGTCAACAGGAGGGTTGGGTACCATGATGTTAACCGAACACGAAGCTGGTTTATGGATAGTTTCATTATAGGAAATAGTAACAGGCAGTGTGGTGTGTGACATGTTGTGTTCCAAATGAATGAAAGTCAGATCAACCCTATCAGCATGTAAGACAGATTCATTAATAAGACTTGTAGTATTTTCTAAAGAAACCAAAGTAGAGTTTTCGGACTGATGCTGTAACAGAGCAGAAGTCTGCATGTCAATCGGAGTATTAGACACCTTCCTGTCAACAGAAACAGATTCTACATTCAAAATGGAATCAGAATCAAGTGTGTGTGATGAAATGTGAGTAGTAGTAATTCCAGGAGAGGCAGGATTAGCAGATTGAGTCTCTATTACAAGAACTTTAGAAACAGTAGTAACAGGTTTAACATTTGTAATGAAGTGCACAAAGTTACCTAGATCTGCAGTGTTTACATTCTTACCTTATGACTTGTTAGAAGAAGCAGTATTCCCCTTGAGAACTGAAGGTACTAAGGCTTCCAGGTCCATACAATTATTCTCATTTAAACATTATGTACCAGAGGAAGAGGCATTATTACAGGATTAGAAATAGTAAAAGGGTAGCTCTTGTCTGAACTACCTCTGTTGCCTTCTACTACTGCTTTCTCTAAACTATTGGGATTGTCATTGTATTCTAAGGCCTCTTATTCTATAACCAAATTTCCCCATGATTTTCCTTCTAGGGATGGAAGGTCACTGGATTTTTTAACCCATATATTTTGCTTTGGGGGGGGGGGTTCAGAATTATCTATGACATTCTTCCCTTTTTTAGCATGCTTTACCTCGTGCCAAACATTATTAATTAGAGGGTCCATTTGTTTCTTAACTACCCTACAATTAGCAATGTTGTTCCCAATCAGTTTGAAAACTTCACAAAAGGGTGTCTTCTTTTCATACTCAATGCTGAGCTCCAATCTATGATCAGGTGCATTAAATCCAATGTTAGATGGTAATTCGCTGGCTAAGTTTACTTCAACCATAACTCTAGCATATAGGCCTAGATCCCCATTCAAAGTTCTATGATCAATTTTAATAGGGTATCTTATGCAAGAAGAAATTCCATTTAAAATCATCGGATTCCAATAAAACCAATTATGCCCATGAATTCTAAACCATACGTGTGCCATATAATTTTTGTGTGTGTATGGGTTAAAGGTAGGGTCCCAATCCAAAATTCTAAGAAATCCAGGCTGAATCTGCAGATTACCAAGCTTCCATACCTGATAGTGCTCACCTTGAGCGCTGAAGAGGATGTGATAGTAGCCTTTACCAAGGGGAAACATCTTCTATTTTGAAGAATTCCAGCAGTGAGAAATCCTATTATTTAGCTCGGAAAGAGGCCAGGGTCTATCCCCTGTGTTGTATGAGACTCGGCCAAGGACCGAGTACTTGCATAGTTTTTCTCTTTGCTTCAGGGCTTCCAGATCAGCATCAACCAAGAAACCACCATCTTCCAGCTTTCTGTAGAGAGGTTGCATACATTCCTTCACGCTACTAAGATCAGCAACTTTTAGCGCATCGCGGAAGGAGATAAGAAGAGAGATAAGATGAATTTGAAAGTTTCCTACATTGATTTTTGAGGAATTAGAATATGTAGAAGAAAGAACAGAAGGGGAAGCAAGTTCCCACTCCAGATCTAACCCAGTCATTAGAAAGCTCAAGGAGAAAAAGTGGAGAAATCTAGGGTTTGGAGACGCCCATTGGAGAACGGTTCGAGAGCTCCCATCCTCCTCCAAAGAAATAATTGAGTGAAATTTCCTTTTTATGAAATTATTAGGGTTAATAATTTTTTATATAGTGGTTTAATAATACTAAACAAATCATTGTCAAATTATAATGAAAAATGGATATCTAAATATTTAATTTACAATAATAAATTGACTAAAAAAATTAATTTTTACAGTGGTTCATTCAAACGTGAACTAATGTCCATATATTGACCCCAATAGATACTATATTGAACTGAATATAAATAGATAAACTTTTAAAATGGGTGGAATAAAAATCTATAACTTTTACATAGGATAATCCCCCTAAAATACCCATCTATTTATTAGAATATAAAATAAATAATATTTTATTTTTGATTATCCAAATCATATGTGAATTTCTAGAATGATTTCTCATAACCGATGGACTGATCTTTTATTACGTTTTCATAACCAGTGAATTATTTTTTAGGTTATTTAACATGTTTTTAAAAATAATATGTTCAAAAAACATCTATCCAAAATTTTATAATTAATTAAAATAAACAGGGAGTGTTTAATTTTGATTTTTTCTCATGGGAAATTTGTCGTATCCAATTTAATTATTAGAATGATGTGTTTTTAGTGATCCAATAATGGTAATGAGAAATCAATGATTCAATTATGATTACTCTTATTTCAATGTTTTTTATAGTTAATTAATTTGATATATTCTTCCTAAACGGGATGTCATCCAACTATATTATCATATTAGAGTGTTTGTTCTAAATCATATATCTTTACCATCATCCTCTACTTTTATTCCTCAATATAATTAAGTAAAATTAACTCAACACATCAATATAGATCATTAATTATTTGAATTTCATGGTAACAATAATAATAATATTGAATTATTTATCTGAGAGAGAAATATATATTATCGATAATATCACCATTTAAAATTATTTGAAATGAAAAAATAAAAAAAATTAAATCACTCATTAAAGTGTTCAAAAAATATCCACTTTAATTTATTAATTGTACGAACCTTGTTTTGACACATGTATAGATCCTCTACATTATGTTCTAATTCTTGATTAAAGACCTAATATGGAATCCTAATAAGGTCGTAGAGGTTTTGGGGTGGTACAAGGATTTTTCGGATCATGAAGACCATATTTTTGGGAGAAATAGACTAGCTGCACAGTTAGTTGAAACCATGTCTGTCTTTTAATATCGTCTTGCAAAACCATGATGAGCTAGACATAGCTGCAAAAAAGGTGCGTGATTTTGAATAATTGTGCCCCAGGGGAAGGATTTCCATATATTATGTATGTAGATTTTTATGGATCAGATTCATATGGTTGGGAAATGGTTTCCATAAAAGTTAATTCTACCCATACTGGAACCTTCCTAAAGAAGTGATCTATGCATGTTTGGTGAACTTTTGTCCAACCATTAGGCCAAACAATGATGCTTGATTTTGTTGGGCGAAATAACCCAAATTCACTTAATGACATAATATCTAATCCCTCTCTTTATTTCTCCAATTTTCAATGGATGAGGCCATAGTCATCACCTTGGAACTCCCAACATGGAATAATATAGGCTTCTTGATAACCCTCCAATATGAAGACCTATTCATTCATGTTTATCATGGTGGATGCACTTATAATTTTAATCAATTCATACAGAGCCATTTGTTCTTCTTCATTACCTCGATGATGGAATTTAAATGAATTATCATATGAATTATTTTAAGTGCATTGAAATTTTTTTTACATTTTATATAACATCCTAGTCACAGGACCCACATAATCGGTGTCGTATTACATGTCTCCACATGACCTCAATCGTGCCTCACTGTTTTCCACATGTTTCTGACTAGAAGAGAATAATTAATAAATCATCTAGGGAGAGTATACACTCTCTACAAGATAAATCCACAACAATGAATAGAAAAAATAAAGGAAAAAATTATCAATAAACAATAAACGGCTTTACCACCCAGTTCACAAAATGGAACAATGCACATCCAAACAGTAAATATTTCATGTCATGCTATAGTTACAATGTTAAAAAACACAATATAAATACACAAACCAAATACCCAAAATGGTTCTTATGTCCATGTACAGATCCTCATCCATATAATTCTTAATCCTGACTCTAGTATTTAGAACAAGTTCATTACCATTGTCCAGAACTGCAGTAGTGAAGTCCTCTCGGGTACCCAAAGGCACTCCGATCTATGTGTGAGTACAACTTCATAGGCCACCACCAATAGTTTCTAAAAAATATCCCATCAAAATATATATCGAATGTAAAATTGAAATAATTGACATGGAAATTCCAATGGCTACTTTACTACCATTAGTTAAAAATATTAATAATAACCATTTTCATCATTATGTTTGATTCAACACTTACACCGTATTCATTACTAAATTCATTCCAATCACATGTCTTATGGGTTATCCATTAAAACCATTTACACAATGGACTAATCTGGTCAATTATAATTTATACTAGGATAAGTAATGTATTCTATTTCACTATGTGTGTACATTTTATAATAAATACAACACACTTACCTAGAATCCTCAATATTGGTAATAAACTCAAATTCATATTTTAGGGAAATCGAGGCTTCATGCCCTTATCTAACTCATGCAATATGGGGTTGGTATTAGAGCCTTAATCTAACTTGACCCATGGGCTTAGATCCTCAAGTACAATACATCAAAATTTCCAATCGAGGTAAACATTATTATTTATCCATTTACGACATATAGAAAATAAAAACAATATATAACCAAAATACATAACATTCACATTTAAAATTTAATTTAACACATAAATCATCCTTATTACTTAACCCATTAACTCATTTACTATTTACATAGAAGAACCCATTTTACCCATAACCCAATTTCATACTATAACCCATTTAGAAAAATAATACTACCATACATTATCACATTTACATATTAACCTATACTCATGCTTAAAACCATTTGAACAATAAAAATTTCATATGCCTTAATCCAGGCACGCATTTCCATTAAAACTTCATAATCCATTTGAAACATTCATATAAATCCATTTAATCCCTCTTTCACATTGTGCCAAAAATCCCTTCTGAAATTACCAACAACTAGACACAACCACAATTATTTCCAGTCATAATTCAAGCTAACATACAAACACATTATTCATGGACTCTATTTCATGACCTGAAATTATATTATTAACATTACAATTTACCATATTTGGGAATATTGTCGCAAAACATGGGGGCCCTAAATTGGTGGAAAAATCTCAATTCATCACACATGGTTCATGAGGGTTCTAAATCGTCATTTCGATAACCATTTTACTAGATTTTACTAATGGAATCAAATGAACATTAAGGGGAATTTCAAATCACAACCATACCTCCACAAATAAATAACGAAACTATGGGATATAACTTATAGGCCACCAGCCTAATACTCAATAATGAATGTACCCTTAAACATAGCTAAAGATCTATATTCAATCACACATTAAATACCTAACCTATGGAATGCCGAAGAAACATTTTTCATGTTTTGATAAGAGTAAGAACAAATCTGAAAACCAAATCACGAAAAGGGAATAAATAAGAGAATTAGACATACCCTAAGATTGATTCACAACCAAAGGCAATCTTAATGGACCAAAATCAAAGGAGATTGATCCATGTGATACTTGGGGTAGTTTTCTTCATTAATAGTGTTGAGAGGAGACGAAATGGGGTAGAAACTGAGTGAGAAAAATAAAATCATGAGAGATCAATTTAGTGATTTTCCACTTTTTAATGGGACACACGGTTTGGCCACACGATTTTTTAAACTGCTCTAAAACCATGGGTCATATACTATCCAAGAGGATTTGATTCACATAGTTACCTATGGTTTTCAAAATAGATTGAAAAAACATATGAAAACCATGTGGATTTCCTCTTTCCAAGGTAGTTTGATTTTTCTGTCCCCATTTTAGGATATACAAAACCATGCACCATTTCATCCTAGTTAGCAAGGTTTGGGTTCGCGGTTAAGACTAAGAGTTTTCCAACCATGAAAATGGTCAGAATGGACATTTCCATTTTTCACCCCTTTCTAAAAACCCCAAAATACCCTCGATCATTCTAATACACCTAGTTGAAATCTTATTAACCAACTCCGATAGATTAAAACAAAAATTTAATATGGGGAATACACACATGAAGTCCGAGATCATATAATCTCCCCACCATATAATGTCTCGTTCTTGGGCCACACTTCTTAGCATCACTGAGCGTCTAGAGAAAAAAGATCATCACACTAGGCCTATATATCCAACTTCCTATAACATATTTATTCTTGATCATTGATATACTTATATAAAACTCATACCAAATGAACAATCATGCCTCAACAATACATTACAATTACGATCCATTATCTGAAATAGATTCTCCTCAAGGGGAACATCTTCATCAAGATCAATGTCCTCAACATCAATCATGTGATATGGGATGTGGGGATATTTTCAAATATATTAAACATGAAAAACATTTTTTGATACATTAAAACACATTTTAAGAGACAATTGGTACACCACCAGTCTGATTCTCTCCGAAATATTAAATGACCCCAGGTACCTGGGCCCCAACAGACCCTGTTTCTGAATTCAACTATGACCCAACCTTATTAATACTCGAAAAAACACATGATAACACAAAAGAAACTAGAGAGGTCTATGATGATGATCTACAAAAACTTTCTGCCTACTCTAAGCTGTTTCCTTGTATTTTGAGTCCACTAAATGTGTTTGGATGTCTCCTTCACGACACCCACTTCCAGAAACTCTAATTCTCTAGCTTCCATCCAACACAATAGAGGTCTACATGGTCTACTATAAAATGTATCGAATGGTTCCTTGTGAATCATAGTAGGGTTTCTATTATTATATGAAATCTGAAAAATCAAAAAGTTCTTCTCCCAGGACACAAAAAAATATAGAATAAAATCCCTAAACATGTCATCTAGTAGCTCAATAATCTGATATGACTCACCATTCGTAGGCTTGTGGAAAGCCACACTCATGAATACCTAGGTACCACGTGCCTTATAAAATCCATGACAATAGTGTGATGTGAAATATATATCATTATTAAAATATATATTCTACATTACTCCAAGAAACCATAATATCTATTAATAATACAACTCACCCAACAATTCCATGGTGAAAGTCACTCGAATCAGAAATATGCAAGCCACATTATTCAAATGATCAAGAACATCCCATATTGAATTATTATTACGAGTAATCCTTTTATGTACAACCACAAAATACATCATTATATCCTCCTATTTCAATTGTGGAATGGTAAATTGATGCAACAAATCACCTAGCAACTTATACCCAACCTTCAACCACTGACATGTATGGTATCAAATTATGAAACCTTCAACCACTTTATTAATTTCCTGCCATCAATATTTTCTACATAGATTATGATACATTTGGGTAAATGGGGAATAATTTCCCTCACCGATGTATAAAACTCATGCATCAACTCTTCTCAGATATACATTGGAACAACAAAAAATTCCAAAATCCAAATTATCTCATCATTCCCAATGGTCCAACTAGAAGGTGAGTTCACACCATTATGAAATTACATTATCGCCAAACATTCTTAATCCTCAGGTTTTTTATCCCTGATCTAGATAGGAAAGAAAAACACAACTTCCAATGATGTAAGGATTGTCTACCCTTGTCTATCCCTCAACTCCATATGCATCAATGAAAATAATGTCATCATCTTCCAATCAAAATTTTATTCTTGAACATCTTGGTCATGAATATTCTGACTAAAATAATATACAACACTATTTTCATTTCTATGTGTATATACTTGCTCAAAATTGAATAAATGAATATAATCAACCCAAATTCATTTTTGAAGATTCAAATAACATAGATAGAGGATTTTATGATCTTTCTCCACCATAAACTGCTCTCGCAAAAAGTAATTCACAAAAAAATTATGGCATGAACCATTGAAGCTAATTCAAGATCTTGTGTTGGATAATTTCTATAAGGAGGCTTCAATTATCATTAACCATATGCAACAACCCGATAATCGTATATTAAAATAACCCTATTAACACCACTGGGTGAATCTTGAAAAAATATATTTTTTTTTACCTGGCTCAGGTAAGATCTGAATCAGTGTGGTCGTAAAACCCCTTATTTAACCATTGTCAAAAACTCTTTCACACTGAAAAATATTCAAACTCGATTAAATTCATAGTCAAGACCAATTACAGTGTTGAAAAATGGGAAATTTTATTAAGGGACCGTAGTTAGTATTATTTTAATCTATGAAAACATTGTAAATTAGAATCATTCTTGGGATGCTCATATGAAACAAAATCCTACACATTATCTTGGTCCACTAGTACATTATTCAAAAACTATGTGACCCATGAAATGTACCTCATAGATCCATTAATGAAATTTTGATATCTTGTTGTATAACCTATTTTATCTTATTAAATTCATGAATATGTGAAAATGTAATGAATTTTCATTTTGAGTCTTAGGGTACACCCATATATCCTTTAAAAGGAAACAAATAATGTGATATAGATAGTGATGAATGATTCAGTTCATTTGATCCATATGCATTGTCAGACAATTATTCAAACCAAACGGAATAAAAACAAACTTATTCATCCAATACCTAGTATTTAAGATATTATTTGGTATTTTTGATTTTTTCACCATCTACTTATGATACCATGATCGAAAATCAATAGTATAAATAAATGATTCACCTATCAGCTAGTCAAATGAATCATCGATAGTTGGAAGAGGATGTCGATTCATAATAATCATTTGGTTCAACTTCATATAATCAAAATAAAATATAAATATATATCATTATTACTAGATAAAATAAAATAAAAATACCTAAGGTGATGTATTTGGATGAATAAACCCTTTATTTACCTATTCCCTAAACTGTGTTTTATGTTCCTTGAGTTGTTTCGTTTCCATTTGATACAGTGGAATGAATACTGGTTCTGCTCCTGGTAAAATCTCAATCGTGAAATCGACATATATGTATAGATTTAGCCCCAATAATTACTCATGAAAAACATCTTTAAACTAATCCATAATTATAGGAAATAATAGATTCTCTAATCCTCCATGATAAAGCATTAGACATGATAATTGGACTTTGAGTTCTCCCAAATGTTGACAAACTGGTCATGCACAACCTAATTGAACATCACATTCACCACGATGGATATACGTGTCTCCCTAAATAGATGGTAATTTCACCCTACATAGGTAACAATAAATATCGTAACTTCATAACATAATACAATATATATCCAAAATCAGATCAAACCCAAAAATATCAAGAAAACACAAGTACCACAGAAATTGGTACACAATAACTTCAAATGCCCAACCCTTAAACAACCTAATATTTTCAGAATTCACATATATCAACATAACCTCAAACATATGCTTCCATTATAGACCTAACACAACCACAGAAGAATCAAACAAAAAATAAAAGGAGTAGTATTTATCTAATAAAGCATTAGTAAATGAGTTACCGACAAGAATCATACCTCAAATAGTCTATTTTCTAGCCTCTCCACCACCATTTGTTTTCTAAAATACATGGAAAATACATTACCCTTGACCCTAGGCCCCACTCTTAATCCCTAGTGCTTCACTACTCAACATTTATGGACTTTCTCACCCTGGAGTATCACATCCACCACCATGATCGGTACAACCAGTCGAGCTAAAAATTCATACCTAATATGGGGTAACCAACCCCTTCATACACTATAAATCATAATTTATCCTTCTTATGATCCCTACTATCATACATTCCAGCATTACCTCTACACAATCCCCATTCCACTATATGATTGACATTAAACCAATGGATTGGGAAACTGATCTCGCATGTACCTGACCCTAACACACTGATAGAAAGACACTAAGTCACAACCCTGAGAGGTTATTCCTATCTTGTAAATACCCTAAACACTACCATAATAGTTTATATTTCCAAAATATCCCATACTTCCCTTATAAGTCTCACAATTGTCCGTTAAACTAGAAGCACATGTCCAAAAACTGAAGCTTCATTCAAGTTCCCTTCTGAAATAGGGGCCCAATCCACTAGTTCATCAAACATATTCAATTGGAATATGATCACACAAGGCTTAATATTATGTCTAATTTCATCCATGAAATTTATTTCTATACAAATCATCCTCAATGCAAGCATCATAAAAATAATAATTTCTGGTGTATGAAGTAGCCCTCATAATCCCTCACTAACATAGTCCCCTATGTCAACCACATAAGCTATAAATCCCACTCCATTATCAATGTATAATTGTTTAGGTCTTCTAAAAACTTTTACTAGAGTACATTCCATAATATACTATTAGTCTGATGATTTTGAACCAAAATATCTCACCACAACTTCACGAGTCCCCGCAACCTATATGATGTTAACCTGACTCTATATCTTTTGAGAAGTATCCAAATGATCCTTAATCATCTGGATGGACTCTAATAATATATTGGTAGCCTCTTGTCCACCCTCTCGGTTAAATGTTAAAAGTGGATATAGCATAAAATCTCTGTCCAGAGAAATCATACTAAATATTACATGGCCTAGGTCCCATTACATCAGCTGTATAAAACATTCAATGTTCTCATGCAATTTCTCTTATACTAAACTATCAGGAACCAATGTATTTTAATTATATAATACTGTTGGAGAATTCATGGTGATATCCTATTTTTATATAACAAGAGAACGTTATGGTGGAGGTAATTCTATACAATTCCAACCATGAGCCTTAGAACACATAACATAATGTTTCCATAATATTCACCAATGAAGGCCCTTCACTATCCATAAACCAAACATTCATATACAATGTAATAATGAATATTGTAACAAACATAACACTACCCTAAATCATCCTGACTGTAGTTTATAAATAAATTCAGAAAATCAACACCTATAGTTACCATAAATTCATTTAAACACCTTATTAAAACCATTTCTAGACTCACAATAAATCATTACTCATTGGTATACATCCCTTCTTCCCAACCTTTTGCAATCTATATGGTTAACTCATTTGAAACCGTTAATTACGATTAATTTCCTAACAATTTTATGGAATTCTTTTCATTTGACCAATTTTCATCATTTTTAGTATACACTATTCCTTTAAATTTCATGAATGTAAAGAACATAACACCCATCCTATCCAACATACCCATACCATGTTTTAATATCACAATACAATAAAACCATATCCCAAGGTATATATAATGATGCATGAATTCACAACATCCACTAATTCCATCCACAAGCTAAATATCATATATTAGTCACATCACACAATAAGTACATCTCCTAATGGAGAAATATCATTCAACTATAATAAAAAACATAAAGAATAACACTTTTCATCCATGGTGACTAGGGTTTTCCCTCATACATGGGTTAGCTACTCCAAATAATGGTATCATTTCCAATTTCTAACATATAATAATTTTACATCGACCATCCAAAATAAGAAGACCACATTCTAGATCTTCTATTATACCGCTTTGTAATGTCCCTGACCCGGTATCTACTAAAATAGTTCTCCTATAAGAGTTTCCACATGACCTAAAGTGAACCTCCTTATAGACCATAGGGTTCAAAATAACATGGACTATTTGATAAATTACATTTGGGAGACTATAACCTATTTACCATAGTAATCCAAAATAGATAACATAGTGAAATAAAAGAAACAATAAGAAATAAAACATAAGTTATCATTACCAACTATTTTCCAAACACAGTACAAACCAAAACCAATCAATAAATATGTCAAATCATGCTAATAGTTACAATGTGAATAAAACATAAGAGAAAACAACCACCATATCACCAAAAACGTTCCGACCTCCATGTTTGGTTCCTTATCCATTAACACCGTGTGGCCACCTCAACTCCGTAGCATAAGGCCTTTTCCCATGTCCTGATCTGTAATAATGATGTCTACCTGGCTACCCAAAAGTGGAACATATAGGGAGTGTGTACAAAATATTAATCTACAACCAACAATATCTACAAAATATACAGTCTCAACATATTGTGCATGTAAGTATGAAATAAATGTCAAGTAAACCAAAAGGCTACTTGGGTTCTATTAGTTAATAATATTCATTTTAAAAAAAAATTATAATTTTTTTTTGGTTCATCAATTATAAAATCTTAATTACTATATTTATTTCCATTACATGTTGTATAGGTTAGGAATTCACATCGTTTACACTGAATCCTAATCTAGTAAGTAATCATTCATAGGGTAATACATCATGTTTCCTATCTTAGTAGAAATAAAAAATTCATAATAAATAAATAAAAACATATGTAGAAGCCACTACTAAGTTAGTCTCATAAAATAAATCCCTTAGGGACATATAGCCTTAGTCCATTCACTAAACCATGAATTTTGGGGTGGGTTATAAAGCCTTATTCTAACTTGATTTGTGGGCATATATCCTCATGTTCAATTTCTTACAACATCCAAGTTATTTGAAATTTCTTATTTTTCCATTTACCACATATACCAATTAAAAAACCTTTCCTAACCATAACACATAACATCACAATTCACATTTCATGTAACACATAAATAATCCTTTTTACTTAACCCATTAACACATTTACCAATTACTTATCATAAAGTATTTAATACATAACCAATTTTCATACATTATTCCATAGAGAAAAATCATCAATTTGTATACATTATCATATTAACATATTAATCAATAATCTTGAAAAAATTAATTTCCATGAAAACCATTTCATAATTTGTAATCCACTCACACATTTCGATTAAATTTTATAATCAATTTGACACATTCTTATTTTTCCATTTAACCTCATTTCCAGATTATACTAAACAATACTATATTATATTACCAACAACAAGACACAATCACTATTCATGCCATTTAAAATTCAAAATAACCATTCAATACATTTATCATGGGATATATTTCAACATAAGGAAACTCCATGCATATCATTACAATTTACTATGTTATGGAATATAGGTGAATCCCATGGGTGGCCCTAAATCAGTATAATAAATCTCAATGCATCCTGTAGAGATTATTTAAGGTCTAAGTCATCATTTATCTAACAATTTTACCAAATAATACTATTGAATAAAATTTAAAGTAGGGGGAATTCAAAATCACTAAAAAACAGAAAAGAAACTAAAAAATATTATGGGATATAACTTCTATACCACGTGCCTCAAATTTGACAATGAATGGACTCTTAACCTTATCCTTAGGCAGTGACACAAGAACACCTTGAAGCAACAACATATGATCCATAAAAAAAGAGGATTTTAGGGATTTATAAGAAAAAGAAAAAATCTACAAACCCAAATCTGGAAAACATAAGAAAGTGGGGGATTAGTATCACCTATAGATTCATTTCACAACCAATGGGGCTCCAAATGACATAGAATCGAAGTATATTGATTTATGGTAATTTTGGTGTGATTGTTTCATCACTAGGGTGATATTAAAAGAAATGGGGAAGATATCTGGTGAGCTAATTAAAATATAGAGTGGAATGTTTAGTAATTTTCCACCAATCTATTGGGTTCGTGGTTTCACTACACAATTTTCAAAACCATATGCAAATAGTGTGACTTATATTTTATAATAGGATTTTAGTTCCATGGTTATCTGGGGAGATCCACATGGTTTTAAAAATGGTTTTACCACCTTCTAGAATACCATTATCTAAGGTCGCATGGTTAGTGACTCCCCCTTTCATATCCTGAAATTTATTATTTTTATTCATTTGGGTAAAAGAAAACAAGTGCAGCAAGACCTCAAGGAGGTCGAAAGAAGTGCAGGCCAAGGGCATCCCCTTGCACCATACTAACACACTCAAGGGGCAGTGAATGGAGGCTGTCAAAGATCATGAGTGGATCCTCCTGCCGACCAAACCGAGCAAGTCTGTCAGCCGCAAAGTTGGTTTCCCTCCAGCTGTGGTGAACAATCCGGACTTGATCAGTCTCTGCCTTGCATCTCTGGATGAGGTAGACCAGCTCCCAAGGAATCCCGCGACAGCCATGAATGGCCTTGACAAGCACCTCCGAATCAGACTCCACCTCGGTGATCTGCAACCCTTTCCTTCTACAAACCATGAGCCCAGAAAGAAGGGCCCGGACCTCCGCGCCTAAGGAACAACCTGGCCCATAGAAGGTGCTAAAGGCAACCAGGACAGAGCCCCAACAATCCCTAAGCAAACCTCCACCTCTCATGACTCCTTCTATGTAAGAGCCGTCAATATTAAGTTTCAAGCCATGTCTCGGCGGATGCCACTTGACCCAGGAGCCGCTTTCCCTGCTTTGTGCGCATGGCCGATTGATGAGATTGCAGACCGTCGCCGACGCAAGACCACCTTTGATGAGCGAGGCAAGATCCACAATAAGAGATCGTAGCCGAACCTTCAGGGACCACGGGGAACGAGGAGTACCTAGACGAACCTGGTTTCGAGCCTCCCAGATGATCCAGCAAATAGAGATCAAAATGACCACTCTGACGTTGCGTTCCATAGTGTTAGTAACAGTGCCCCTGAACCAAGCGGCCACAAAATCTTGAGGCAACCTGGGATTGCTGTCCGACTGCTGAAGGGGGGTGAAGATCGACCAGAGGTAGGCAGCCCATTGTCCCTGGAAGAAAAGGTGGGTTGTCGTCTCGGTTTGAGGGACCGCGCAGCAGTAGCACCGAGAGGCAATGTGCACACCCTTCTTCTGAATATTCTCCTCAGTATGAAGCGCTCTGTTACAAACTCTCCAAAGAAGGAAGTTCATCCTTGCGGGAACCTCGTTGCACCAGACAGACGGAACCCTCTCTTCCAAGATGCGTTCATGTTGAAGAAGCTGCCTGAACCCGCTGCTATTGAACCTGCCCGAGCTCGTCTCCGAGAAGCAGCATAAATCCGGGAGATCACTCATAACGATACCCTCAAACTGCCTCATCAAAACGGGATTTAAGGTCGCATGAATAAAATCATAGTGGTCACAGGCGTCCCGGAAAGAAATATCAGGACACGGGCAGCCCGGGAAAGAAAGGACCTCGCCCGCCCAATTGTCGTTCCAGAAACTGATGTCCCCACGGCCGACCACCCATCTTGAGTACTTGGACAGGGTTTCGAGATGAGAGAACATACATTTGGCCAAGGTCGTATCCCCGCGGCTGACAGTCGACTCTCGCCCTCTATATCGTCTGTTGAAAAATTTCGCCCAGAGAGACTCCCCGCCAATGATTTCCCAAGCCAACTTCTCCTGTAAGCAGAGAATAGTGTTGTGTATACCGCGAAGTCCAACACCTCCTTCCTACACAGGCCGAGCTAACCGCTTCCAGGATGCCCAGTGACACCGCCCCTCCCCCTTTGCATCCCATAGAAAAGTGTTCATAATTTTCTCCATCCTTTCCACAGTGCCTTTCGGAGGTTTGACAACGGAGAATGTGTGCATGGGGATGGATGTAAGGACACTGTTAATCAACATGACACGACCTCCAAAAGAGAGCAACTTGCTCTTCCAACTGAAGATCCTCCCCAGGAGGCGATCAAGAATCTCATTGAAATGTTGTTTTCTAATACGGCCATAAGAGAGTGGCACCCCAAGGTAAAGCATTGAAAACTTTTTCCTACTGCACCCCAGAATTCGCTGAATCTCCCTACACCGTCTCTCCGTGCATTTCTCCGGAATAAACACATGGCTCTTCTCGGTATTAATATCTTGCCCGCTAAGCCTGGCATAGCTACACAGAATGTCTCTGAGGTGGCACAAGGATCTTCGTCTGCCATTTGTGAACAACAAAATATCGTCAGCAAACATCAAGTGGGAGATATTACCCATGTTACCTCTTCCATGGAAGGGCTTCAACTTGCCCTCCGCTAGGCAGCGGTTCAAGTTTCTAGACAGGGCATCCTGGGCAAGCACGAACCGGAATGGTGACAGCGGGTCTCCCTGCCTGACGCCCCTAACAGACTTGAAGTAACCAAAGCTTTTACCCATTAGAGAAATCGAGAGCCAAGGTGAGGAATAACACCTGAAGCAGATGTCGCAGAACCAATCTTGAAACCCCACCTTTCTCATGACGCGAATGATAAAGCTCCACTCAATGTTGTCATATGCCTTGTTCATATCCATTTGGAAAATAATGTTGGAACCCACCGCCCGCTTGTTGATGTCATGGACCAATTCGCTAGCAATTCCAATCGCTCCTTGAATGCTCCGACCCTTGATGAACCCATGCTGCTCCTCGGAGACCACCTTGGGGATGATCTTAGAGATTCTCCTTCCAATGACCGTGGCCAAGATTTTATAAGACACATTGCAAAGACATATGGGCCGGAAGTGTTTGAGCAGAGTATGATTTTTGATTTTTGGAATAAGGACCACCCTTGATGAGGCGATACCTTTGTTCAGAGAGCCGCCGTCAAAGAAATCTTGCACCGCCTCCACAACCTGCAGACCAACCAGATCCCAAGAAGCTTTGTAGAAAGATACCGGGAACCCGTCCGGTCCAGGTGCACTGTCGACTGGCATACTCAGAAGTGCTTCCCTGACTTCCTCCTCCAGGGGGATAGAAGAGAGGCAGACGTTGTCTGAGCCAGATACCAGAAGAGGAAGACTGCTTAAGAGACCACCGTTGTCCTCAACATCCCTAGCAAAGCTAGAAGATGTTGCCCCCGCCAGAAGACCCTCAAAGTGTTTCAGGGCCATACCCCCCGCCATACTCGCGTCTGATGTGAAGGAGCCATCCTCCGTCCTCAGATTGATCTTCGTGTTTGCCCTCTCCTTGATGCACGCCTGGAAGAACGCATTATTGCGGTCACCTTCTTTTAACCACCTGGCCCTGGACCTCTGCTTGTATCCCCTCTCCACTTCTAAGAGCCTCTCCGCCAGAACGATCTTCTTGTCGCAAAGAATAGAAAAGGTGTTATCCTCCCAGTTGTTAACAGGGGATTCCTCCAAACGGTCCACCTCAATTAGCAGGCCCTCTACCCCATTAGAGGTTCCCGGCTGATCAGTCAACCATCTTCGAATATCATGCTTCAGGTGTTTGAGTCGGTTTTTCAAACCATCCCAAGACTGCTTCCCTTCCTCTTTAAGCCAGGAGTCGTTAATCAGTTGCATGAAGCCCTTATCCCGATGCCATTCACTAGAGTAATGAAAGGCCGCTCCCACCACTGCTTCGCGACGGATTCCCACCAGCAGAGGAGCGTGGTCAGATAACATGCGAGTAAGGTGTGTGACCGATGATTTGGAGAGAAGATCCAAGCCCTGTAAGTTGGAGAAACATCTATCCAAGCGACTCCAGATGCGCTCCCTCCCCTTACGGTTGTTGCACCAGGTGAATTTGGACCCTGTGAACCCTAAATCCAGCAGACCTGCAAGCGCAATGCACTCCTGAAACACCTGCATGCTTTCGTGATTAGAACCAGCGCCTCCCCTTTTCTCTAAAACGTCCAACAAAGCGTTGAAGTCGCCTCCTACAAACCAAGGTAAAGGCCCAGCCTGCATGTCTTGAAGGTGACCCCATAACTCTCTCCTTTCAAGGCTCCGCGTACTCGCGTACACAAAGGAGAACAGAAGGTCGAAGCTTCAAACAGAGATCCTAGTGTTGACGCATTGTGGCATCCAGCTGATAGCCTCCACCGAAATGTTGCTCTTCCAACAAATCCAAATCTGGGGATTGACAGGACTCCCATGCAAGAAGTTAGGAAAGCCAAGATATTTAGCAAGCCCTGGTAGCTTATCAGAATTCTGTTTCGGTTCAAGAATAACCACTAACGAAGACTTCGACTTCCTTGCTTCCGCTGCCAAAAAAGCGCGCTTGTCTTGAGCTCCCAACCCGCGCGCATTCCATATGATGAGGGATAACATTAGAGGCCGCCCTTGCGGGACTTAAACGGAGAGGGATTTTGTGGATGGGAAGGAGCGAAAAGACCTTTCCCCTTTGACTTCGAGCGGGTGACTGGACCAGACGAGCCATGCTCACACCAATCCTGCTTCGGTGAGCGAATCACCTTCTTAAACGAACAATCCTCCACCTCCAGTAGAGATTTCCTTTCCGGAGAACGGAAACAGGGCGAGTTAGCCCCCAGATCGCCCTGCACCAAGGAAAATAAGAGCCTGCGCTGCGGAGAGGACCAAGCAAACAACAATTCTTTATCCACTCCTCTAGGGTTATAACCCGGCCCTCCCAGATCCTCCAAGGATAGAGAGAGTTTGCTAGACAGGGAACTGAGAAGCGTCTCCGGCGAGAGGCGCGCCGAAACAGGGACAGGAGGGAGAGGCGGTGGAAGCATCCTTGGCGGACTGCCAAAGGAGAGAGCGGCGCACAACTCCGACACCCGCCGCGAATCGAAGCCGGCAGGAGGGGGACAGGATGCCAGCCCAGACGGCCCCGGAGACCAGGAGATCAGGTCAGAGGCATCCGAGGGAGCAACCGGCAGGTCACTGACCAAGTCAGAGGAGTCCGCCCCACGTCCTGTCTCCTTCGCGCGGTAACCCACCGAAAAATTTGAATTTGAGACCACAACCGGGCGGTCGGGAAGCCGGTCGGACCTTAGACTGTTCAACACAGGAGGGACCAGACCCGACTCCGCAGATCCGCCCCGGAACGAGGGACCCGCCACCTCCCTTCGTCGCCGGCAGCTCCTCACCAGGTGGCCATGAAAACCGCAACTGACGCAAAACCGCGGAGGCGATTGATAGAAGATTCTCTGGGTCCAGGAGAAGCCATCAGCGGCCTTCAGCATCACCGTGGACGGACGCATCGTCGCTAAATCCAAATCAACGCAGATCCGCGGGATGGCAGCCGCCCGGAGGCACCTGGTGTCGGCATCCGAACAGAGAAAAGACCCCAGCGAGTTTCCAACTTCCATCAAGATGGCCGGATTTTGAAGAGGAAGCGACAAACCCGGCATAGATAACCAAACAGCATCAGAGGAAGACTCGCGCCCATAGTGGCAATCCCACGACCACCTGGAAAGAGAGAAACGCCAAGAACCGCACCTCCTAACCTCCCTGGACCACGCCTTCACAAAGTCCTCTTTCGTCGCTAGGTGAATGCAGAAGGCTGCCCAAGAAAACTCAGAGACCGCAGCCAGGTGAGACAGGTCCCAGGACTCCACGAAACTATGGAAGAAAGGCAGCGAGGGTTTGTTGCGGCCAAACCGGGCCACAAGGGTAAGCTCATGAAAGGCCGCCGCCTCCCAGAGTTCCTTGGCAGAGAGGACCACCGACGGAACCCCCTCCACCAACTCATGGTCACGCCGATCCACCACAATCGATGGAATCTCAGGAAGCGGAAACGCTGCAGACGGCGCACGTACACCAACCTTGGAGGCCTCCCCATAGAGAACCTCCTTGAAGGAGAGCTTCGGGAACCCTCCAGCATCGGTCCCAGCCCCAGAATCCTTCGAGAAAGTAGCAACCTCCGGCGCTGAAGGAGCAACACCCGTAACCGGGGCAGCGGCAGCCAGGGGAAAGGGGCCGTCGCGAACCAGAGCAGCCGCCGCCGTCGAAGAGGAAACCCCTAAACCCAGAGCAGCCGCCGCCGTCGAAGAGGAAACCCCTAAACCCGGAGCAGCAGCCATAGAATCTTTTAGATTACATTTACATATTGCACCTCCCACTTTCATAGATTACCCAACTATGCTCCTCCTCCACTTGGTTAATAAGGTTTCATCCGATGGTATACTCTAATTGTGATTAAATCATGAAACATTCATAGAATAACCATTTTCCATCATAAGCCATCCCCCAAACCTCAAAAACACAATTGATCATTCTTTTACACCCAGTGAATATTTAATTAACAAAATCAATGGGATTAAAATGAAAATTTATACTACGAAATACCTCCATGAAGTCTAATATCAAATTTATTGCCAAAATAGGCCAATATAAATGTTGATACATGATGAGGTGAGTTTTAATAGCTAATGGTCGGTGGTATGTCACTCATACCTCTTGTTTCTCCATTTTATAATTTTTTTGTGGGTGCCAATTGCATCGAGTCTGGATTATTAAATTTTTATTCATTTATATATTTAGTATAATTTTATTTTAAAAAATTTAAAATTTATTTTATCCATATTTTGATGTTACTTCCTTAACTCAGACCACCACAATTATGGTGTTTTCCTTATGTATTCTGTTAGGGTTTAGTTATATTTATCTATTCCATAATGTGGGTGTTCCATGGATTGATCATATTAATGGTAACCCATCCCATGATAATGTTAATTTTGAATTTTAATGGATAAAATTTTATATAATAATGTCACATGACCTTCTATTTTATGTTTTTCAATATAATTAATGAACCATGATAATTCACGAATAGTATACTATATCTATATCTTGACATATTTGATGTAATTAAGTGGAATCAATTAAAATTTATAGCACACATTTCCAAGTGAAATAGAATCCAGTGGAGTGAACACAATGAATTTATTATTACTAATATTAAATAATAAATGGATTAATTTCCTTTTATCCATAACACATTAATGAAAGGTAACATCTTGAACAAAATGACTTATTAAAAGGAATGACTATTTCAGGGAATTAACTAATTAATTAATCAAATATAAGGTTTCTATTAAATACGAACCTTGAAATCTATATATGGTTGGTTAAACTCAAGATAGACTTAGATTCCATATAGAATACCTTGAGATATCAGGAACACCAATCTAATGTAGGGATGGCAGTTTCCAATTGTGAAACCCCAAAAAATATAAATATGTAACTTCAATTCAACAATAAGTATGACATAAAATAGTAAATACTGAAAGGAATATAGCCTCTTGGGAAATTATAAAATATTTAATATTTCTAATAAATTTACTATATTTTATATCTTTCAATGGATTCAATATTGTTTTATCTTATATCTCACACAACAATGAGTATCTTCACTAGCATGCATTAAACAATAGAATGATTTTTACTGAAGAATAATATATTATCAAAATTTTATTATAATAATATATAACATAACAGTTAAAATGGATTATTCTAAAAGGATTAAATAACATATTAAAATATACGGTCTAATTATTTGTTACCAATTAGTCAGAAATGAATAAAAATGGAAATAAATTTAAATAGTTATTTTTATAAATAACTATTTTAGGCTCCCAAAGGTGTTTTATATTGTTAAAGTAAATTAATTACAATTATTAACCAATAGTAATGAAATAAATATATTATATATCAAATAAATGATTTTTTACAATCATCATATAGTTTCGGCAAGTATACTATATGATCAAATCTAATTTTATGCATAAAAGCAATATATTTTCTAAAATCATCTTTTCTACCTCATAATGATACAACTATTTTAAACCAATTTTTTGGATGTTATATAAATTATATGTGAAAATATGAAATTTATTATGGAATATTTAATAAAAAATACATTTGGTTGATTTTTTAATATTTTCAAATGAAGTTACATTTTTTGTTGAATAGTGAAAATGTTGTATTTTAATTTAAATAATCCTTTTTATATGTAAAATTTATACTGTGAAATTGTATTACTAAATTGTCTTAAAGATTTAATAGATGAATTTTAAATATATATATATATATAATTAAATTCATTGGATTCAATTTTTATATTGAATTTATATATAAATACATAGTAAGCCTCTAAACATTTTAACATTAAAAACAAGATTTATCATCCCATATGTGAGATTAATTTTAATTTAATTTCGAACACATTTGTGATTTGAATTTTTAAGAATGTATAGAAAATTTTATATCAAAAAATATTATAATTTCTAATATGTTGATATTAATTTTCTTCCAAATATGTTAGTGAATGTGTTTAAAACTAATTACAATGATTAAGAGAAAAACTAGCTTAATAAGGTACTATACCTTAAACATGGAGTCCAAAATAATATAGATCCTTGTGAAAAAGATATTTATGGACATATATAGATATAATAATGCCTTTGGATTAATTTGGTTCATTATGAGAGGCAAATTATGTATGTGATACCTACCAATAGTGTTTAGATTATTATATTTTTAATAGAATTCCACTCCTCCGCTATAAATGGGAACTCACCAACCTCACATATTCACACCTATTAAGAATTTTGGATGGATGAACCCCTACCCAAATATTATCAAAGCACCCCTCCCCTCATACTAGAAGAATAATATTCAACATAAATCAATCCATGGATGTATTTTGGTATAAACCAAAAGGAGTTACCCAAAAAAGAGGTAATATTTGTTCGATGAGCAATTTTGTTTTGTTTCTTTCAATAGAAAATTGATAATTATTATATATGTATAATATAATACCCTAAAAATACTATATATAACATTATATTTTTTGTAAAGGGTAAAAATAAACTCACAAAAACATCCACCAAATGGGATACGAAATCATCTTGTATGTGTATGTCAGACTACTGCCTCACGAACATATATGATCCATTCATCAACTACAAAGATTCAATGATTGAAAAAATGATCGATTTATTTTTTCTATATTATATATATGATTTTAATAAAAAAATCTCACTTAATTATTATATAACTCATACGATCATTATTTCCAATTTTTGGATGTATGGTAACATTTTTTATGGACATGTGGACTACAACCTCCTCAAAGCGGTGTGATTCGTTCATAGCTTAAATGGTGTTTATTAAAAATGATTTTAATAAACACATGTACTATATGTGACATATATATGATAACAGAATAATAATATACAAATATATATAATTTTATTATCCTTCATTAATATGACATGAAAATGAAAGTGGCATTCATGTGTTTGTACGACCTACCAACTCCACAAATGGTGTAATCAATTTCATATCAAAAAATGTTATGGGTACCTAAAAATACATATAAAATAAATATTTATGATATTTTAATCTTGATTTACCCTCTTTAGAGAATTAAAACATTATCTATGTAATATTAATGATAAATAACAAATCGATATATAATCATAAAGTAAGGAAATTAACGCATGAAATAATGAAATTAACGAATCATTGTTATCAAAATGGTAAAAATATGAAATAATTGAATTTTTTTTGAAAAAATAAATATTATTATCTTTCTTTCATAAGTTTATAAAATTTTTAAAACCATTATACATGATGATTAATAGAGTTTGAAGAAAATTAAGTGTAATTTATGTGATTTTTTCTCAATTAACATTCCGTTGAGAATTATTTATTATTATTCTACAATTCACTATTATGTGGTTTATATACATACAATTTTTAATTTAACATCATGATTTTTTCATATATTATTTTATAATAATTTTCACTTTGAAGTATATCATCCAATTTTTCCTGTCCATAATATTACCGATTGGTAAATGTTATCATGAAAACATCACATTATTTTATCATTGTTAACAATATCTCCAAACAATAACTTAAACATGAACATTTTTATTTTCCATTAAATATATCATAATTATCAATATTTTCATTAAATTTATGTAATTGTTTTTTAAAAAATATACATTTTTACTTATAGTGGACATACTGTTAGTTATTTGATTACATGGGTAAGTATTGATAAATATGTATCTTTTTCTGAAAAAAGATATTTTATGATAAGTCGTGTTATTCATTAATAAATTGAGTTTTTGAATATATGAGTTATTATTTGGACATAAACTATATGTTTTGAGGACCCATAAATTCAAGACACTCGATGCATTAGTAGTCTCATGGGGAAAATAAATTTTCTTGCCAAAGATTAGTGGGGATTACCCAGTATTTTTTAAATTGTACTAAGGATTGATCATGAAAACAAAGAAATATTATGCCTAGGAAACATGAAATACTATAATTAATAATTAACATTATTTAATATTAATTTATTATTATTATCTATGATATTTTTTGACAATATCAATTGATTGATTTTCATTCATAGTTTATTGATAAAATCACACGTGTTTTTATTTTTTACCTATATATATTTATTATTCCTTTTCATGTAATATAAATGAAATTTGTGTTCATTTATTTAAATTTCTTTTTTTAAGCACTCCCTCTATGATTAATGATTATTTGGTATGTGTGTTCATTAATTTACCTATCCATGTTTATGTTTCAGATTGATTCATTGTTGATTTTGATATACTTAACCCGCACTGAGCATTTGAGATCACCCTTATTTTGTTTCCTTTCCCCATGAATCCATGAAATACAATAAAAATTATATGTAAGTATATTCTATTTTGGAATAATTTTATCCAAATGAATATATATTTTAATTATCATATTCATTTTTAATAAATGACTCATGTATATAATTGTTTTACGAAGTCTACAAAACTATTTAGTTCTTCCGTATTTGATACCTTGTAATCATGATAAGGTAATGGTAGTAGAAACTAGATATGGGACTACTGGGTTTGGGTATCTATAGTTGGTATCAATGGATGTTTCTTATAAAACATGGGAAATAGATATTCGAAATCATTGATCATGGGACATATTTTTATGTTATAAATTGATGATAATTATATAAGAACTTCCTAATGTTTTTTCTAAGGTAGAGATTATGTGGATCTTCTATGAAATACATCAACATATAGAAAATACCAGTGGATGTTGTTATATAAAAGATATACCTTAGTGTAAGAACTCTAGAATGGGAATGTTGGTAATGACACGAGCATAACCTAGAAAATAAGGGAATAATGGAGTTTTCTATGAGTTATAGTATCGTGGAATCTATAAAAAAAGTATTTTTTAAATAATGTAAAAATTATTAATGGAGACACTCACGAAAATGTATCAATGGAATTGAGAAACTCATTATGCTTCAAAAATAAGTACATAAATAAATGAATTTATGGGTAATAATGAAAATTATGGTTGTGGGATGTAAACCTCTTCTGAAGGATCCATTTATAGTTCATTTCCTTTAATATGGGATACCTGGAAAATACTCACGTCAATTATATCCCCTCTAAAATAAAATAATAACCATTGAAAGGCCTTTGTTTAAATAAATCTATGAATTATTTCTATTTTGGGGTTGTAATGGAAACCATAGTTAAAAGGATATAGATTGATTAAATATAAAGGATATCCATCATATTTATTTCAAAAATTATATTAATTTGGATTTAGAGAAAAGGAAAACTTCTATTTCAGGTAAAAACCAACAAAATCTAAAAATGCATTGGGGCATGAAACCATCACCAAAGGTCGATAGGGGTTTTAGTCCAACCACTGACCTATTCAATATCCTAGTTAATATGACACTATTTTTTATAAAAAATGTATGACTAAATATTAATGATGAACTAATAATATATCTTTTTTCTTTTAGATATTAATGTATTAAAAATAATGGTTTTTTATAATATTTAGATATAGATAGAAATACTATTAAATCACATATGAATCATACAATTCATTAATGTTGATTTTATTACACTATACATAAAAGATAAATTTTGATATAATTTTAATGGAGTAAGTGTATAATATTGGAAATATATTGTAGAAATAAAGGATGAAAATAATGTTTATAAAATTGATATATTTCATGCAAATATATATTTACATGTATTATTATGAATTAAAAGAATTAATCAATATTAGTAAAATTATCTTGAAAATAATGTTATACTAATATGTAATTAATATTTAACTAAAGGTATTTTAAATCATCAGAGATATATATATTTTCGATCCTAAATTTTAATTTTATCAATCAATTATCTCTATAGGAAAATTGAAATTTTGCGCCGGTTTTTTTAGATATGGCGGCGGTATAAACTGTCGATATCAGCTTCTGCGGTGATTTCTAAAAATTGACGCTAAATTTCATGTCAAGAAACTATTGGCAGTGGTTAAAGTAGTTTAGCGGCGGTTTATGGGAACCATCATTGATGGTTCATTTTCATGGCGGTTATAATTTTTTCCGAGGAAGTTTTTTCCAGGTAGGGGATTACTTTTGTAGCGGCAGTTTTAACCAACGCAAAAACATTAATGGCCTTTCTGAAAAAGCCATCCTGAAAAAAATTATTACCGTCGCGAAAAAACCGCGGAATATGGGACACTATATCTGTGGATTTACCCACATCTAATAGAAAATTACATACATTTAGTGATGGTTAAAACCATCTCTAAAAAGAAGATTTACAAAAAAAGAACCAGTTCCTGGAGCCCCTATACCAGTGCCCTGAAAAAGAACCATTCCAAGAATACCAAAAGAACAACATAATACATACTATAGTCAATATGAAAAGAGATTCTTAACTAATAACAACCAAATGAATTGTTCAGTTAGTAAAGGAATGCAGATAAACATATCACAAGGCCATTATGCATCAATTTATTTCCATCAAATTCTAATGAAGAATATTGTTGTAAAAAATTATGATTTTTTTGTTTTGGAAACCAATTATAACCAAAATTACATTGCACAATTATTTTCTTCATATCATACTTTAGGGGAACATGGGTTGATATCCAATCCTTGGTTGAGTTCGCATACAAATAAAACCATAATTCAATTCAAATGACACATTTTCGATGCTCGTTATGGATGGATGTTTCATTCACTAATATGTTAGCATTAGGATGAGAGGTAGTAATTGTGGGCCATTCGTGATTTTAGAGGCATTTTTTAGATTGTACTAGATCAAGAATAATTTAATCCCTTCTCATTTAAGATATTGACCATATGAAAATGGTAGGAGGAAACACATGGAATTTGTTGTGGTTGTTTGAGTTTTATTATGGGAGACTCCTCAATTTGTGAATCAATTATCATAGAAGGAAAGGATTCCGGCAGCTAAGTTTATGGGTATATTTTGGATTATAAAGAGTGTCATGATAGTGGAATTCTATTTGGAATTTCCTAAAAAATATCATGTAATGCGTGATGTTTTACATGTCACTTATATTCAGTTGTACATTCTCGATCCAAATTATTTGATCAACTATGATGAATTTCAGTTGGAGCCTTACCCAACATTTGTAGACCGTTTGGTGTGAATCATGGACTATACTGAGAATTTTTTTTATGAAAGCCGATTTCACTTGTTAGAGTCATATGGGAGCATGGTCACACACATGACGAGACATACAAGTGATAATATGATGTGCGAGCTCAATAGCCCTAGTTATTTGGGTGTGAAATATAATGGCACTACTCAGGGATGATAAATCCTTAGAGGGGGGGGGATTAAAATGACTTAATGTTTTGCAGGGGCCTTAAGCCTTTCATTTTACCCATATTTAATTGTTTTTGTGATATTATTTTATTGGCTGAATTCTTAGGTTGTCTTTTTTTTAGGTTTTAAGAATTATAGAGGCCTCTAAATTGTTGCATGATAGTAACATGGTGATGGGAAACCATGTGGTTCTACCTACAAAACCATGGCTTGGTTGAAGAAGGATACTGGGTGGGGTATGGTTAGAATACAGTTAGAGAATGTCATGAATCATTTACCTTGAAATATATGTGTCTTGGAATAGAGGAAAAAATAATTATTAGCACACAAATTTACTAAATGAGAATATTCATTCATTGACAATGTTCTAGAATCTCATATTCAAATAAGGAATAATGGAGAGAAATGAGTCTTAGGGAAAGTAGAAAAGACCAAGAGTATCATGAATACTAGGGAAAGAAGAAAATATGGATGTTCAATATTTTTAATGTTAGAAATGGAAAAGTAGTGGTAAATACATTGGGCTAGAAAATGTAGAATAAGTTATTATAATCAAAAAAATGAATTTTGGAAAAATGATTCATAAAAATCCAATCATCACAATAATGAGTCAACATATATGGTGCATAACACACTCGGGAAATCAAGACATAAAAGTAAACATCACAAATCAATAAAATACCTAAAAGGAAACATGAGAAATACTGAAAATGTTATGTCATGAAAATGTTTGTTGGAAACTATGTTCCACACATGATACATATACAAACCAACTATTAAAATATTTGTCAAACATATCAACAATACTAATAATCACTATCTGATGATGAACACATATCTTCCCCCTCTCCACCTCCATCCCCACTTCCTACAACCACCTATAAGAACATTATATTAGAATTTAAATAGTGTTTCATATTTATATTTAAACATAAAACCAATAAATGTTTGAAAAATAAATGATTTTGAAATTTTGTGATTTACCTACTCACCACCAGTCGATGCAATACCAACTGGGGGATATCTGCTCACCTGCTAACGTATATTGGATAACGCTTGCTGCAAAGCGGATATCTGATCCCCCTGGTCTTGAACTGTGTTTTTTAGAGAAACAATCTCTCTTTGAGCATCTTCGTGTATGGATTGACAACAACAGAGAGTAAATACAGCTAAAATCCCTGATGGAATACCAAATAACATATATGGTATGAGTCCCAAACCCATCCCGCACACTCTACCAGGATGCTACTTCCCAAGGACATTAGCAACCGGGTCATCCTAGGAGATTGAGTAGGACTACCCAGGATTAGAATTCCATAGTTATTTAATTTTTACATATAAATAAAATATCAATACATATTAACATAGTAAAAAATTTAATAATTTATTATAATGAAAAAATGAGATCATACCCCAACCTCTTTGGCAGGCTCATTAACAAATCTTCAATCATATTTTTTGTGGTGATCCAACCACACATCAGTTCAGGATGCTTCGTGCCCTATATTCTGTGACTTCAATAAACAAATATAAATCAACAATTTAATATATACAATAGATAATATATTATTATAAATATTTAAACTATTGAAAAGATTACCAGACTCGATTGGCTTCTAGAAAATAGTTTTGACCCTGCAGTGTGAGGGATGACTTGCTTAGCCCGACATGATGCATTCTATCTTGAGAAATCTTGAAATAAATAAAATGAAATTTAATAGTAATCTATTCATTGTCATATCCTTATCATATACATGTATAAATGTAAAATGTGGTTAATATAATAATATATATTTAAATACCATCTTGTTCTCATCACCATGTCTATCAACAAAAACATTCCACTGTTTTTTTGGTACCCTATTGGTTATATTCTCATAAATTTGTTGGATGGTCAACGAATTGTCATTGAAATCACTCCACAATCTCCATTTGAAGTCTTTCAATTTCTTACCAATATTTTTCAACATCCACTTTCGTGCAATCACACTAGCAATTGTAATGTGGAAACACATCGGTATACAGATATTAATTTTGAACATATTAACAAAATGAGATTCAATTGAACCATAATGTATTAAAATTACCTTTATTTAGGAATAAAAAAGTTAATTTTTCCAATTTGGATGCATATGAATCCATTCATCATAAGAAATAAGAAGGGAAATGAGATCCACTACCAGCTGGCATAGAATTTTGCCACGTAACCATCTAGTGTCATCCGTAGGGACCCCATATGATTTATAATGCCCTGAGCCCTCTCTTCCAGACTCAGTGCTTGAATATGTTTTGTAATTATTTTGATAAAGTTGACATAACAATTACTCCACACTATAAACAAACAAGGATCTTTTACCGGTCTAGGTTCTAGAGAAAAGATACATGCTTAAATAAACATCAGAGTTACTGAATAAATTAAAACAAATAGAAAGATCAACTCTACTTCTAGGCATTCTACAACAAATACGACTAACACTGGATTTCAAGGCAACCTGTGAAAACATTTAGAAATCATAGGGTAAGCACAAACGGTGCCCAGTAAGGGGTTTCGAAAACCATTGATAAATGTCATTAAAATATTATTTTAAAAATGAATTTGGAAAATTCATTTAAGAATAAATTTGTAGAACAACCTTTAAAGAATACTAGAATGGTTTGAAAATTAATTATACTTCGTAAAGGATTTTAAAACTAGTCTAGTGATTCTGTTGAAAATATTAAGTAAGCTCTTATAAATAATACAATTGATGACACTCTAAACATTGAAGGCTATCTTGGGCCTATACACTTAAGGGATGGATTCACTATCCAGTTCCCTATCATATTTAAAAAGTTCGAGTACTAGTTTTATAAATCATATTTGTATTAGCTTTTCATATATACAAATATTTTTCACTGGTGTTTTAGTTTCGAAAATATATTTATAATCATGCTTGGATGAAATAAATACTAATCGTTATTGAAAATTATATATTCGACTTGGTACGATCAAATCTCATGATACATGATGTTGCATAATCACATGAAAGATTAATCAACATCCACGCACATAAAATTTTATCCTGATTTCCATAAAAGTCCATTTTTGTAAATTTTATTTAATGATCAAGTATATATTTATATACCCATTTATATATATTTATATATGCATATGTATGTATGAAAAATATCGATATATGGCCATAATTGTGATATAATTATGACATGCATGTAGATCCGTCATTTTAAATTCTAAAACTTCCATAAATAATCAATTGTTATATATATATTTTAATAAATAGTTAATAAAACAATAATTCATATAATTCATATGATACATAATCGTTATCCTTACAAAATAAGTTTTAACATAAAATCATTATTTTGGATTAAATAATGTCTCACTAAATTTGGAAAACAAAACATTTTATTTATAAAATGACATAATATAACAAGATCAATATAACGAAAAATAATTTCAATATAATTGATTCATTAAAATTAGAAAAACAGATGTTATGACTTGAGATAATTAAATAATGGTTTGTGTGAAAAACTAGAAAATAAAATTTATAAATTTAAGGGTATAAAAAAAATTCCCTTACTAGAAATTAAATAGATTTTAAAGAAAAAAATCCCATTAAAATCAATGTCGAATAGAAAATTCAATTATAAACCTACATATTTGAAAACCAATTATTTTCCCTTAGACGGAAATAGAACATATAAATTTGGAAAAAATAATAATAATTACCTTACAATAAAATAATATTAAATTTCATAGAATGTATTTGAAAAAACATAATCCCTTACACAATAGTTATTTTAGGAAAGAAAATTGAGTTGCCAAAACAACATTAAGAAATCCCTTACCATATTTACTTGCAGAGCAGATCTTCTTCCTTGATAGAAATAAATCAAAGGGCGGGATAATGATTTTTAAAAAACATCCACCACTCTCAATTTATACACACATGAATTCAATAATTGCATTGAACTTGATATATATTTTAATGTGGGGTTTTGTTGTAAATAATGTTATGTATTTTGATATGAATAGATACAAATATTTTTTAAGATAACATAACCGAAGAATACAAAAGTGATAAATATAATAATTTAAAAATATATATCTAGTGGTTAGTCTTATAATTAGAATCTTATCTATCATTTATTCTCTGAAATTTTTATGTCTAAAATGATAGTATGGAATTGAATGAGACTGAACTAAATTCATTGACAAATGGGACCAAAATAATTTTTATTTATTTTAAATAATTAAATAGCGACGAAAATCATCCTCCAATTGTATAAACAAATCAATCGGAATGGATAGAAGATACACATATATGAAGAAATCCCTAAAAAATAGGTAATAGTAATCTGTAGACATCTGAAGAAGAAAAATCAAACAAGAGGGAAATTAGAGAAATTAATTCGCTGATATGAGATAAGTTTTGATCATTAAATAATGATACTTGAAGAATTAAGAAATTGGTAAATAGGAGGACGTCCATCTTGATGAAGAAGAAAAACAGAACGCAAACGACGATTACAAATTTAATATAACAAAAACATAATCTAGAAACAATATTCGAAAATAAATTTTCAAAACCTATTTTCAAATAGGGACGGAGCATGATAGTTCTACAAAAATCGTGTTTGTATACTTCAATATGAATCATATTTTGTGTAAACGAACCAAAATCTCACATCGAACACTACTTTGAAACCTTCACATAAACATGATTCCAGAACCAGAATCATGTTCGGCTTCAACCCGCAGTACCAGAAATTGATTCCTGATGAACAAAGCTATGCAACAATCTGATTGAGGACTCCCAGATGGCGGATCAATCTCCTTAGTCTCGCCTTCCTCTCCACCTGACCTCCCATGGATTGCAGACCGCAATTCTATTTCTGAGTGAAAATCTCAAATGCTAATTGAGTCCCTCCTTTTTGCATCAACTTCGTGACTCACGGCTCCTCATATCTCTCATAAGGATTCACCCACAAAACCTACTCCGACCTCCCAAAATATAAACGTGGTTTTTTTATTTCATTTTTTATTTCAATTCATTATTTTGGTTTTATTTTAAACTTAAACATATACATTTATTTATACGTATTACTATATTTTAAAACAATTTAAAATTAGATGTTGAATTACAACACAAATATTAATATCTTAAATGAACATATATATATATATACAAAATAAATCTCAATAATATTAAATGCCATAAAAAATATATATATTTATAAAGCTATATATAGTATTTAATCATAATTTTCAATATAAATCTTATTCCTAATATTATGTTTCCATTATAATTTGTTAATTTATAATTTCAAACTTAAAATTAATATATATATATATTTATTGATTTAAATACACAATGTTTGTTTAATATATATCAATTAAAATTTAAATAGTAATATTCAAATCAACATTGTCTATTTATGTTATTTATAGTTTTCATATGTTGTTTTTAAATATTACAATTTCTAACGGATTGTTTTTATAATGGTCAGGTAAAATGATATAAATATCAATGTCTAAGGGCTGATCAAACATACAGAAAAATAATACCACGACTCTCACGCCAAAGAATTTGGAAATGGTTTTATATGTTCCTTTTATTCTTATTTTTGTTGTAATTGTTCTTGCTATTACTTTTATGCTTTTATCAGAACAAAAATATGAGCACTACTCAATTGGCATCGTTGTGTTTCTCGAAGAAATTACAATTGTTTTATTATCGATAGAAGTGGGTTTAAAGGGTTATTTTTTGTGTGTTTCAAGGATGTATTATGGTCTTTGTATAAATAATGTTCATACTGTGTATATCTAGGTTTTTAGATGTTAATATATTTTATTTCATTTTGGAACATTGAAAAAACATATAAAATACATTTAAAACAGAGGTGTTACATTATGCCCCACTTAATTTATTTATGCACTCAGAATTAATTTACAATTATCACTTCTAATTTCTATATATTCTCGGTATTACATGAGGTCCCCAAGGTCTGTATAGTTGTCTTCCATGGTTACCATATTTTCCTATGAGATTAAATTTCAAAGTGGCATTGAAATCCTCCACCTCCTTTTCCCAAACACAACTTGTGCAAGAGGGGTTGTATGGATGTAGGCACCGAAAGATAGTCCTCATTGAATGATAATAAAAATAGTATCTGGGAAGTTCTTCTTGAATCTTATTCCTAATAAAAAGTCACATTTTACCATCATCAAAAGTTTCAAAGTCATCATAAATTCTTCATGTGATGAAAAAGATTAAAATTTGACACATATAGGTTGCTTGACGTTTTCCTTCTCTTATTGAGCTATAAAAAACTGAGATTGATTCTGGCTGCTCAAACAGGGTAAAGAACCTAAAAATTCCTTCGTAATATGCCCCTTGGCATCTTTACAAGCGACATTGAATCTATCGGATGTCTTCTAAGACAAAATCGAACCGCAATGAAAACGTAGTATATCAAGTGTACCTGATGCATTGAAAATTAATTTACAGGAAAGCCACATGGCTTCATAGGTATCGTATTATTATTTCCATGATCATTCCATGAACATATCATGTAATTAATCCGTAAGGACTAAGATACTTGTTTGATTTATCCTTCCATCCATATAAAATTCTTAAGAAGAATTTTTGACTAAGAAAGGATACTCAGTCTATCATAGGGTTCGAATTTTCCAGAGTTATCTAGACTATTCCTCTAATACCAATTATAATGCCCCGAGCCCGCTCTTCGGGACTCAATGATTGAAGATGATGTGTAATTTGATTTTTATAAATGTGACATAACAATTACACAACACTTTAAAAATGAGGATCTTTTACAGGTCTATGTTCTAGAGAAAAGATAAAAGCATAAAAAACATCAGAGTTATAGAATAAATTAAAACAAAATGAAAGATCAACTCTGCTTCTGTGTGCACTACAAAAAAGACGACCAAATATGGATTTCAGGGAAACTTGTGAAAACATTTTCAAATTGTAGGGTGAGCACCAAAATTACCCAGTAAGGGGTTTTGGAAACCTTTTATAAATCCCATTAATATATTCTTTTGAAAATGTGTTTGAAAAATTCAATTATAAATATATTTGTAGAACATAAATTAAAAAATAATATAATGATTTGAAAATTAATTATACTTCGTAAAAGCTTTTAAAACTAATCCAGTGATTCAGTTGAAAATATTGAGCATGATCTTAAAGAAACAAGTGAGGACACTTCAAACTTTGAAGTCTCTCTTGGGCCTACCCACTTGAGGGACAAATTCACTATACGATTCCCTGTCGTATTTACAATGTTCGAGTATTGGTTTTCAAAAACATTTTTTATTAGCTTTCCTTATATACAAATAAATTTCATTGGTGTTTTAGTTTCGAAAATATATTTATAATCATGCTTGGATGAAAAAAATAATAATTTTACTAAAAATTCTATATTCGACTTGGTACGATCAAATCTCATGATACATGACGTTGCATAATCACATGAATGTTTAATCAAAATCCATGCACATAAAATTTCATCCATATTTCCATCAAAATCCATTTTTGTAAAGTTTATTTAATGATCAAGTCTATATGTATATGCCTATATATATGTGAATATGCATGTATGAAAACATATCGATATATGGCCATAATCATGAAATGAGAAGACATGCATGTAGATCCATCATTTTATATTCAAATAATTCAATAAATAATCAATTGATATATTTTTTTATAAATAGTTAATCAGACAATAATTAATCTAATTCATATGATATATAATCTTTATGCTTAAGAAATTTGTTTGAAACCTAAAATCTTAATTTTGGATTAAATAATATCTCGCTAAATTTGGACAGTAAGACATTTTAATTATAAGATGAAATAATTTAACATGATCAATATAAGGATAAATAATTTCAATATAATTGATTGTTTCAAATCGAAAAATAGATCTTATGACCTTATATAAATAAACAATGGTTCGTATGAAAAACTAGAAAATTGAATTTATAAATTGAAAGGTATAAAAAAATTCCCTAACTAGAAATTAAATATATTTTAAAGAATAAAACCCATAAAAATAAACATTGAACATAAAATTCATTTGTAAAACTAAATATTTGAAAACCGAAAATTTTCCATTACACAAAAATAGAATATATAAATTTGAAATCAATAACAAAAATTACCTTAAAAAATTATATGTAATTGCGTAGAAAGTATTTTAAAATACATAATCACAAACACAATTATAATTTTATTATAGAAAATTATGTTTCCATAATAACATTAAGAAATCCCTTACCGTCTTTATTTGCAGAGTAGATATTCTTCCTTGATAGAAATAAAGCGGAGGGGAGGGGATATTGATTTTTACAAAATGTCACCCCACTCTCAATTTATACACACATCAATGAAATAGTTTAATTCATCATTCAATATATTGTAATGTGGGGTTTTTTGTAAATAAATTTGGTTCTTTTGATATGAATAGGTAAATATATTTTATAAGATAACATCACCAAATAATAAAAAAGTGATAAATGTAATAGTTTAAAAATATATATCTAGTTGTTAGTCTTATAATCAGAATCATATCCATCATTTATGGTCTGAAATTTTTATGTCTAAAATGATAGTGTAGAATTGAATGAGACCGAACTAAATTCATTGACATATGGGACCACAATCATTTTCATTTACTTTAAATAATTGAACAGTGATGAATATAATCCTCAGATTGTATAAACAAATCAACCAGAATGGTCATGAAATAAACTTATATGATGAAATCCCTAAAAACAGTTAATAGTAATCTGTCGACTTCTGATGTAGAAAAATCAAACAAGAGGACAATCATAGAAATTAATTCACCAATATGAGATAAGGTTAAATCATAAAATAATTATATTTGCAGAATATAGAGATTAGATAATAGGTGGATGTACATCTCAGAGAAGAAGAAAAAAATGCAAACAACGATTATGAATTTAATATACCGAAAACAAAATCCAGAAACAAGATCCAAAATAAATTATAAAACCAATTAGATGTTAGGGATGGTTCGTGATAGGATTGAAAAAATTGTGTTCATATACTTAAATGTGAAACATATAGGGGGTAAATGAAACTAAATCACGCTTCGAACACTACTTCGAAACATTCACCTGAACATGATTCCAGAACCAGACTCTTGTTCGACTTCAACCCATGGTACAATAAATCGATTCCTATTGAACACTACAGGGCGACAACCCGACGGAGGACTCCCACATGGCTGGTCGACCTCCTAAGTCTCGCCTTTCACTTGACCAAACCTCCTATGGATTACGGCCCACAATTCTATTTCTGGTTGAAACACTCAAACGCAGCTCGAGTCCCTTCTCTTTGCATAGACTTCGAGACCCATGACTCCTCCTGTCTCTCACAGGGAATCACCGACAAACCCTACGCTGGCCTCCCAAAACATAAACGTGGTTCTTTCATTTCATTTTTTTATTGAATTTCATTCTTTTGGTTTTATTTTAAACATATACTAATAATTTTATTTATATGTATCGCTATATTTTAAAGAAATATAATATTAGATGTTGAATTATAACCCTAATATTAATATCATAAATTAACACATATATATTTATTTATTTTCAAAATAAATCTCAATAACAATAAATTCCATAAAAAATTTATATATATTTATAAATAAATATATATATATATATAGTATTTTTTCATAATTTTCAATTTATATCTTATTCATAATATTACATTTCAATTATAATTTGTTAATTTATAATTTCACACTTAAAATTAATATATTTATTTATTTATTTATTTATTTAAATACACAAATTTTGTTTAATATATATCAATTTATATTTAAATAGTAATATTCAAATCAATAATTTCCATTTATGTTATTAACAGTTGTCATATATTGTTTTTAAATATTACAATTTCTAACGGATTTTTTTAATGGTCAGATAAAATGCTATAAATATCAATGTCTAAGGGCCGATCAAACATAAAAAATAATAATACCATGAAGCTCACACTACATCTGTTGGAAATAGTTTTATATGATCCTATTATTCTTAGTTTCTTTGTTATTGTTCTTGCTATAACTTTGGTGCTTTTATCAGATCCAAAAGAGGAGAACTACCCAATTGGCATCGTTGTGTTTCTAAATGAAATTATAATTGTTTTATTATCGATAATAGAGGGTTTAATGGGTTGGTTTTTTGTGTTAAGAATGTATTACAATCTTTGTATAAATAGAGTGATTACTATGTATATCTATCCATTCATATATTAATGTATTTAATTTAATTTTGGAAAATTGAAAAAACATATAACATACTTTTTATCCGGGGGTGTTACATAAATAAGATGGGACTACTATATTCTCTCCATTCATATTCCATACATCTGCACTTTTGGTATTTTTCTCCATAGTTTCATTTTTTTAATCATTATTTAACAAAAAATTAGTATTAAAATGTTTAATAAATTTATTTATATTAAAATTTGATCCTATAACAGGGACCCTCCAGTATTTCCTTGATTAATTAGAAGTGGCGTGCCGCCGCCCCGCTGTTGAGGCTGGTGAAGGGGGAGTCGATGACGCAACTTCTAAAGGGACTCTCATAGAGGCTGTGAGAGATGGTGCTGGGAGAGATGGTGTAGGGGTAGGCAGCTGGTGGCTCAGATGCCGTAGGGAGGGAGACAGATGGATCATCATCTATTGGAGTAGTGGTTGAAAGAGTGTATCACTTCCTCCTTGGCATTCATGTCTTTTTATCAAATAAAATTAAGTTCAAAACATATATTACCAAAAAAATATGCAGAAAAAAATCTAAAAATGATAATAGATGCCTATTACTAACAAACAAAATATACATAACAATGATAATGAATGACTGCACAAATGAAATAAGTAGTTGTTGAATGAATAAATAACTATACATACAATCATTTTGCCCTTAAATCATGTTAGTTTCCTTCTCTATTACTTCACCCAATTCATCTATCCTTTATAGACTAATATTTTTAATTTCATGATGGAAAAATAATTATGCTTCTGGTTGTTGATTAGATTCAATTTGAGAGGTCAAATATTCCACTTCAACCCTCATATCATAAAAATCTCTTTGTTTTACATGAGAAACTACACTCCACCCTTCATCGACAAAATCATTTATGTAATATAACATTTTTTCTTGCGATGATAAAATATATGGGTCATGTAGTTCTTGATCACCAACATCCATCAAGTGAGAGAAATTCACAAAAGTAAATTTCAAGGATTCTCTTTTGACACCTATGATAATATCAACCAAATTTACTTTAAATAAAACAACTAAAATGCATGTGGTAGTTTAATTCAATAATACCTTTCATCCTTACATAGTACCCAACATTATAAAATGTAAATATACCACTATTATGTGATTTCAAACCCTCTTCTCGATCTAATGTACGAAATCTAAAGCCATTCACATTGTAAGCATCAAACTTTCTTACTTTATATAGAGTACATAGTGAAAAAACATAAAATATTATGATAAATCTGCTCCAGTATCAGTATTCATGATCTAAAAAAAGAAATAAACATTATTAAATTTTCAATTATATATGTTTCAAACAAATATTCCTATTTATTTCAATATTTATGAACTTAGACCTCGTGAAAACAATTCTATGAGATCATTATTAACAGATTTTGTTATATCATTCTCATTTCATGTTCAGCATATCATTCATCTCTTTGTTTATATACTCAACTCTTCAATAAATGGATATGCAATTTCACTATTCAGCAGCACATCTCTATGTGCCTGTAATAATTCCAATTCTGTCAGTATCACATTTGAGGTCATCCCAACTGATCGGCCAATAGCATGAATTTTTTTTATTTCTGATGTATTTGATATTTTTTTGATTTGTCATCAACACGTCCAACTCGATTAAATCTTGTCTCAATATCATCCAAGTATCTTGAACAAATGGTAAGACACTCAGCCAAATAGCCTTCAGCAATAAAGCCTTCTTGTTGAGATTTATTTCTCACGTATCATTTCAAATTCCAATGAGATCTGTGAAATAAAATAAACATAATTATTCATTTAATTATGTTCAAAATAAAATTTACATAACTAAAAAAACATATAAATAATGTACCTCTCAATTGGATACATCTATTGATAATGAATGGGGCCTCCAAATTTATCTCCCTCAACCAAATGCATAGTTAAATGCATCATGACAGTAAAAAACTATGGAGGAAAGATCATCTACATTCAAAAAAGGGTTAATAAAAACCTCTCCTAGACGGTTTCAAGCTGAAATGGATGTAGAGATTTCTCACATAGTTGTTTGAAAAAAATTTAGAGTTGGATTACAATAACAATATCTTCTTCACGTAATAATGTATTCAATGCCAATGGTAGTAACTGTTGTAACAAAAATATGTGAATCATGACATTTCAATACATTAAACTTACGATTCTTCAAGTCAACACACCTCAAGATGTTACCTTAATACCCATCAGATATATTCAAATTCTTTAAAAATCTAAGCAATGTATCTTTATCCAAATTTTTCATTGAAAATATTTCCGGATCAAACATTTCATTCTCATCTGGCCAGAAATCACATTTTATGTTAATTAATTGTAATTATTTGCGGGAATTGAGATGATCCATTGAATTTACCTTCTTATTAATCAATGTGAAAATTAAATTTTCACATACATTATTCTCAATATTAATCACATCAAGATTATGCCGTAACGAATAAAAGTTCCAATATGGAAGTTTAAAGAGTATACTTTTTTTCTTCAATTGTTGCATTCTGATTTTACAAGACGATGCCTTTCGAACTCATTTACTGCTATCATTCAAATAATGAACCTTCCCAAATTCTGTTTTAAAATTTTCAAGTTGTGTCAAAATTTCAGAACTAGTTAACAAATAAGGAGGTGGTCTACGATCAATAAAACCATTAAATTTTGATCTGTTCAGCCGAAATCAATGAGATGCATGGAACAAGAAGCACCATTTTCTATTGTGAGCTAGATTTTTGGGCCCAAAATCATAGTTACAAACCGGACTAGCCAAACACATGTAAATGTTCCAACCAGATAAATTACAAAGCCTAGGGAAGTAACTAATGGTCCACATTAAAGCCGCATGCATTTGGAACACTGTTTTAGGAGAAGCATAAAATGTCTCAACACCGTTGCTCCATAAATCCTGTAATTCATTAATCAAAGGATGCAAGTATACATCAATATCATTTCCATGCATTTTTTTTCTAGGAAATAATCATCGAAATGATAAATGATGTTTTTTCATACACATCCACAAAGACAGATTGTAAGGGATCAAAACAACTGGCCAAATTCTATAACTGGTACTCAAAGACCCAAATGGGTTGAATCCATAAATATCCAATCTCAATCGAACATTCCTAGGATCAGCTGAGAAATATAGATGTAATGAATCAAATTTATTCCATGATTTTGAATCATGTAGATGTATCATTAACCCATCATTTTTATTATCTACAGAGTGCCACATCATGTGTTTGGTAGTTTTTTAAGACATGAATAATCTATGGAATCGATGCTTTAAAGGAAAGTAATTTAAAACCTTTGTAGGTGAGTTCCCTTTTTTATTCTTCATGAAATTATGCTGATTCAGACTTCCAACATCACCCATTGACTACCATCTTGAAGAAGAACTTCTTTTTCAATTCTATCTACATGAATCCTCTCACCAATAAAACATACAATCATTGGGACATAGATGTATTTTTTTATAATTCAGACCAATCCTGTTAAAAACTATTTTCATGTCACAAAAATACTCGAGTATTTTTGCTTCCAAAAATGCATCACAGAAATATTCCAATATTATAGAAATTTCCTTATTTGTAATTACACATAGAAATTTGATATGGTACAAATTCAGCAGAAAAGGATGCTTTGAATATTTTAAACATCCACTATAAAACTCTTGATTTCTACCTTCAACTAAATCATGAAACATATTTTCCTTAGTGTAGTTTTCTCTTATATTTGACTACATAGAATTAGGAGGAGGATCCAATGATATGTTACAATCTTGAAATGGTTGTGTTACAGTCTCAAGAACATCACTTGTCATGTTGCAATTTGTAGCACCCTCATCTAGTTGTTTTGTTATGTTTTTATGTTGATAGTGGTGTCTTGTAGTGCCGAGTGCATCATTTATGAGGTTTTTCATTTCATTTTCCAATGTCGACAAAGTTGGGAGCTCATTCTTTGGTTTAACATTTGTGCTCAACCTTTCTGTAAAGTTCGATTCTCCATGCCAAATCCAATACAATTATTGACTCATGAATTCCTTCCGTATTAAATTTTTATAAGCATCATCTCTCTTCAACCATCTTCTAAATTAGAATTTAGGACATGGAAATCTTATTCTCCCTTAAATGGGTCAATTGGAAATTTCAAAATCTAAAAACTCATTCAAACCCTTAACATACTGAGGTGTGTTCCTTAGTAATTTGATCCAGCTTTTATCCATTTATATCAAAATGTTCTTACACACTAATAAAAAAATATAAAACACAAAGTAACTACTTAATAGGTAAAGATATTCCTATATACTAGTTGAAATAATAAATAAATATGTTACATATGGTTTTCCTATATAAATACATATGGTAAATCACCCACTACAAAACAAAAGAATGAATATTTAAAATATCCATAAAAGAATACGAGAACAAGGATTCCAACCCTATAGTTTTTAGAATGTCATTCTCCAACAAAAAAAATAGACAAAATAATGATGCCATTAAATTGATATCATTAAATTAATGGATTTATAAATCATATAACAATTGAATAGATGTTTGGAATATGAAATGGAAACAAACTCATACCTTAAATTTGTGTCCTCGAATTAGGATTCAAAGGGTTGGGTATGGTTAGGGGTTTAGAATTTTAGAACATGTTGGGTATCATGGTGAAGTTTTATGGGTAGCAACTTGTTGTGAGCCTAAGTGTGATTAATTTTTCAGATTTGGGGTGGTTCATGGAACATAAATGGGGTTTGGAACATAATTTGGACCTCTGTAAGAAAGATATTATAGTTGGCCCTGTGATGTTTTCCTTTTAGTATCTAAGTAGATAGGTAAGTATAAAATGTATTATTTGACCCATTGGTGGGTAGTGGAGTAACAAGGATATGAAAAATCCATGTCTTCATTGATATATAGAGGATGGGTTGTCTTCTCTATTTTTCTTGGTACTAGTGTGAACTGTCTTGGCATTGTAGTGAAGTTTTACTATGGAAATGTAAATTGATTAGAATACATGGTTTGAATTGGATGTTATTTTGGAATTTTGAGAGGGAATGATGAAGCATCCGTTTGTAAACATTTTTCAGGGTGTTACTAGTAAGAGACCATGTGACCCATGTGAATTATAAATTGACCATGATGGATTCAAGAGACTTGATTACATGTCTTGATAAAAGTACATGTAATCTAAAATGACCAAACATATACGATAGTGTAAGATTACAAAAAGATAATATAGTGAGTCTTGAACATACAAACTACAAAATCTCATGAAAGAGTAATTAAAAGATCACCCATTGAACACATAAAACTAAATCCACCTCAATTACATAATTTATATAAATTAATTTATCACAAATTCCACTAAAAATACCATCACCACAAAATAAAAAAATCATACCTCATCATTTCACTAAACCTACAAAGTTTTATGGGGAAATATACCAAAAAAACAGACATATAAAAACATAATATAACATTTAAAGGAAAAAATAATGATTTACAGTCCAAAAGGGTCATGTATACTTTTATAAATAAAGCACAGACAAGTTTCAAAACTAATATATATTTTATATTTCATAATGAAATCATCCAATTCCAAATAGAATTCACAGTAAACAAATATATATTATAAAAAATTTGGATTTATCATTTCAATCTAAATACTTCATTCATTGTATGCTCATTTTTTAAAACTGTGATATCCCAAAAAAAATTACACATAAAAAAGGCACATGATAAAACCAATCAAAATCCAACCCCCCTAAAAAATCACAAGGACCACATCAGATCATTTACCTTTTGTATGAAATGATTCTAATGACCCTATTATGAAGGGGACTACGTAAAAATATCCAAATGGGATGAAAATATATGCCAAAAACGACCACATGATTTGATGGCATGGAAGTTATTCATGCATTAATTTCTAAAACATATCTAAGAGAATGAGTTAATTCAGTGCCCCATTTATTAGTCTGTGTATACATAACAGATTCCATTGATCCCATTTCCATTTTCACCACAAATCCAAGAAAACCCCTATGAAACCCAATAAAATTAAAAATAGGATCTATACACCATAACTGGAAATCAATGTGAATTCTGAAATTCAATATTCAAATCTCAACAACCTATAGTGGTTGAAGTTCCATCATAATGGGAGGTGATAAAGAAATACTAATAAACTAGTTCTAGAGTCCCAACAATAAAACTAACTCAATCAAACCCTAATTCACCCATATAAAAATATATTTTATTTAGAACATGGTTCCCTTTTGGGAAACCAATGTTCTGATTCCATTTCTAATGTACCTAACCTGGATGAGTCGATATAATACCCAAACCAATTTTCCATAAGAGATAATGGGAATTCTCGATACCTATAGGATATAAACAAACTCGGGGTATTAAGACCATGATCCTAAGAATGGTATAACACTTATATGGTAATAATAAACAGAAGTTGAATATCTTAAAAATTAATAATTACAATTCAATGAATTAAAATTCCTTACAAATGTAAAATTATTAAATAAAATAGACAAATAATAAAATAGATAATTATTAAACCAAAATTCTTCTAAAAAATAAAAATGAATTAAATATAATAGAAGTAGAACTTACACCTTGAAAAATTGGCTAATAAAACATACCATGGGAGAAATTAAATGGAACCTAAATAGCTCATGCATCACCACTAATGAACCATATCCACTAAATATATATCACTCATCCATAAATGATCCAAACTAAGAATAAATGAATAAAAAATTAACTATAAACCTAAAAAGGAATCCTACGATCTATATACACCTAGATGTGTATATATGGTGTGATCTAACCATGCCACATGGGATCTGCCTATGGAAACATGGAAATTAATTTTATAAAACATTTAATATATTCTAGATTAAACTAAAATATTAAATAGATATTTGACCTCCATGTAAAAATTAAACCATGTCGTAATTCATTTCCTGATTATAAAACACCCATCATTTTTAATTTAATACAATGTTTGGAAAACTGAATTTCATTATATATTATGAAATATAAGAAAGAGTTCTGTTAAAATTATTGTTAAAAATCCATGTGTTCTAATCACCCCACTTTTGATAACATGTTAATAAAAGACCATTGATACAAAAACCAATAGTATTTAAATTTAATACCTTAATTTCCAAACCATTATATAATGTATTTTGGAAATAAAACAAAGGTGAACTCAAGGGAAAATAAAATCAATATCTTGCACCATCTTATTTGGAATATAACATAAAATAATATTACACACTTATTATTTTCTCAAAATTTTCAAGAAGGGGGGTAAAAATAATTCCCAAAATTAGATAACCTAAAATGTACTGAAAATAAACATAGAATCTTGGGGAACTAACTAGGTAACAATTACCATACCTGGGAGATGAAGTAGTGCTTCTGGGGGTTGGATGTGATGGGCAGTGAGGTGCGATGATGGGCGGTGGGGCGCGCTTATGGATGGTGAGGTCACTGGCGGCACAGGTGGGGATTCGATCTTGGGTTTAGGGATCACTAGGGAGAGAAGGTGGTGTCGTGGGGGTCAGTGATCACCGGGGATGGGGGAGAAGGCGGTTCCACGGGTGTCAGGGCTCGCCAGGGTCGGGGTGAGAAGGCGGCGTCACGGAGGGTGAGGGGTGAAGGGGGGTCGGGGTTGGTTGGTGGGGGGAAGTGTCAGCACTATAACAAAGGGTGTTTAGTAGTGGTTTTTAATAAACCGCCGCTAAAGGCGATTTATGTTGTAGTGTATTTTTTATCAATGATCTCAATCACCATATATAATTATAAATTATTTCCCTCCAAGAACATATTTTAACCTTCCACTAATGTTCACTTACATAGAAACATTGTTATATGTGATCATATATGACCTTTGTACTTAGATTTCTCTTATAGTATGAATTTATTCTATTAAACCATTCACAATGTGGGTTTCTCAAAAATTGAATTTCCAAATATTATACAATTGACTACTGTTATTGAGTTTACATTGCAAGGATTCAATTTATTTATTATGGGGAAAATGTAACATTCCAAAAAATTTAAAAAATTTATGATTATTCAAATGATTGTTTGAAAAACAATAGAAAACCTAAAATGGAATATTAAATATAATGAAATTATGGTATATTTAATATTTTAAAAAAATTAATATAATATATAGATTTTAATTCATGATATACTGAGTTATCTTGAACCGCACCCAAAAACGAGTTTCATTTATAGTCTGTGTCACATGTGAGACCGAGTTTTACTGAATATCATCATATTATTAAAATATTATTGTAATATGTTATATACTAATAATTAATATTGTGTTTATGAATAGAAAAATTATATGATTAAAATATATTTGTTATATCATTTGATACAAATTAGTTTGAAATTAACATAGAAACAAATCGAGTATAAAGAAATCAAATTTCTAAAAAAATATTTGTATTCTCCCAAAAGATATTTTTATTTACATTATAATGTAATTAATATTAGATATTTATGAAATATATATATATATATATATATTAAATATTAAATAATTTATTTATGGAATTCATTTAATATATTTGATAGACATATTATAATAACAAATCAATTTTAATGTATTAAAATCTATATTTCTCTAAGGTTAGTTTTCAACCTTTTAATCATTCACCTATATAAAATATAATTTATTTTTATATTAGAAAAAATTATACGAAAGAATAGTTTTTTTTAATTTTGAATGTCAGAATTATCTTATAGTGGTTTCTTTGATGTGTTTTATAGAATTTTCATCTCTTGATGAATTGTGAAAAATACTGAATTTTAATTGAATACAGACTTTTCATATAAAAATTGTATAGTGTTAAATTATATTTCTAATTTTATTTCAAGTATTATATGATAAATTTTAAATATGGTAATACAATTTATTTTATTTTAATTGTATTTATCTTGAACTTATATATATTAAAAAAGGGAACTTATGAATATTTTCACATTGAAAGCCACATATTGTCATCTGATCTGTGAGAGTAATTGTAAATTAATTTCATCCACTTATTTGATTTTAATTTGGGAAAATAGATTCCATATTTTGAATAACAATTATTTATAATGAATAATTAATTCAAATTAAATTTCAACCAAATTTATTAATGAATGTGATTAAATTTAATTACATCATTTAAGAAAAAAACTATCTTAAGAAGGGACTAATCCTTAAATTTAACATAAATATTGACATAGAGACATGTAAAAACCAATTTTCTGGTATTATCTTGACCATATAATTCTTTGGTTCTAATTGGGTTCATTATTTGAGTCACATTATTTATGGGATATCTCAAAATATTTTTTAAATTATTATATTAAATGAATTTTCCTCATCATCCACTATAATAAAGAACTCACCATCCTCACTTAATCAATACTCTCTAAATTTCTCACCATATAAAATCATAAAATATAACCTCCCATAATCCCTTCCCTCATACTAGATGCCTAAATTTTGGGATAAAACCCTACACTGATGTATATTGGCATGAATAAAAAAGAGTTACCCAAAAAAGATGCAACATTCATCAAAGAGAAAATTTGTTTTATTTATTATTTACACCCATTGAATTCATCAAATATAATTATCATATATTAACCTAGTAAAATTAAATATATTGATATGTGTTTATTTCAAGGGTATGAAATAAAATCACCGACACTTCTATCGAATGGGATACACAATCATCGCCCTTTTATATAATATAGTATCTCTTTGCAAACCGATATAGTTCGTTCTCCCATTACCACCATTAATGTTCAAAAAAATTATGGATTTATATTTTATATATAATATATAAGGTATGTAAAATATTTGTGTGAGAATATAATAACATCATTTGAGGATGTGTGGAGTACCACCTCCTCAATGTGATGTGATTATTTCACAATTTATATGGAATATAATACCGTTTTTATTAAAAATATGTAATATATATGAATAAATTTTATACTTTAATAATATATATATATATATTATTTATTTAATTAATAATATATGAAAATATATGATGCATTCATGCGTACTACGACTTACCGTCTCCATGAACAGTGCCTTCTATTTTCTATAACCAAATGTTATGGATAACTATAAATATATATAAACTGAATATATCAGATATTTAAATCATGTTATGATTATTTGGATGATTAAATTATGATATATATAATATTAATGGCCAATAAAAATCAATGCATACTTAAAAAGGGGGAAATTATCAATCAAAACAATGTTTGAAAAAAAATATTATTATAAAACCGATACTAATATGTTATACGATGATCATATATGGTATCCTATATATCAATATAGTTATATTTATATTACTTACATGATTAAAACAATTATACAAGTTGATAAAGAGCATTTGAGTAAAATGAATAATAAGGTAAAAAATTTCCCCTCAATTTACATTCCATTAAAAATTATTTTTTATTTTTCTTAAATTCACATTAATGTGGTTTATATGCTTCAAATTTATTATTTAATATCATTATTCACCTATAGTTCATTTTATTTTATGTTTCCCTAAAAACTATCTCATCCTAGGGTTTTTTACTTGATGATTACGAAGCGGTAAAAATTATCTTTGAAAAATCACATTCGTTTGTGGTTGTTAACTTTACCTTGAAACAGTCTCTTACTAGGGATTATTTATATTTTTAATAAAATATATATTATATAAAAATATTATCATTAAATTTATATTATTATTTTCTAAACCGTGTACCTTTTTTACATATGGGATTCCCTTTGATAGTAATTTGATTAATTGTGTAAACGCAGGTGAAGTCCAATCATTTACACAATACAGATATATGATGATAAGGAATGTTGTTCACTAATTAAATCTATTACTCAATATGTGAGAGATTAAATGTACCTGAACATGATGATTTAGGTACTAGTTAATGAAGGCCTATCGATGCAGCTACAGTCTCATGGCATCAATTAGTTCTCCAGCCAAAGACAAGTGGGTTTTTAGAAAGTATATTTTAAATTATCTTGAGGATAGATATTGATGTTTAAGGTATAATGACCCAGGAAAACATGAAATATAATTATTAGGCATTCCCTTTATAGAGAATTCATGTATTATTATCATATTTGTGATTTTTCTTCTAAATTGTCTATGAATGTATTTTCATGAAGAGTTAATTGTTTAAATGGAATTTGAGTTCTGTTATTTTTCATGGGATATTTTTTATTAAATTTTCATTTACATAAAAAGGATTTTTCCAATTATCTACATTTTCATATTATTTAAACACTCCCTCTGAATTTACTAAATACATGGATTGTGTGTTCAGTTATTTACCTTTCTAAATTGTTTATTCTCGTTTATTGATTATTATTATCACTATAAATAACCTATATTGGGTATTTATGATTACCCTTATTTCATTACCTTTCCCCATGAATCCATGAGGTGTTCTATGTTTTGAAATTCAATGACATGCATATTGGGAAAAAGTTAACCTCTAATAACATATGTTGTAAATTTTTTATTCATTAATAATACAAGACACTTGTATGTATATAGTAAACCCATACATGTAAACTTTTTGGTACTTCTGGATTTTAATCCTAATAATCATTCTAATGTAATATTAGTTGACAGTGGATCTTGGTTTACTAGGCTTGGTATTCTATTCCATGGGTGAGACCAACCTTCGAACTTGATCACAGTCTACTAGTGTACAACCATTATGACACCATAGGAATACATCATTATCATTATAGGATGACACATACACATTATATAGAACACGAATGGTGTCATGGACACAAGTCACCATTGATACACCCATTTAGTTGAGTAATTTATTTTTATATTTTACCTTATATGGGACTGGTGGAATTTGATAGAAAACTATGACATTGAAATGCCTTAGGGAATGGACCTTGGAATATAGAATGACCCCTAATCCATACAATATATTATTAATGAGTTAGATCACCCTCAGAGGTCAAGGATGCCATGGGTATCACCTTGGATCCTACTTCTTTATTGTCATCATTTTATGATTCCATGTTATAGCATGGATCATATATTATTATTATTATCATCATATTATGTTGTTATTTTTAGTTATACCTCATGTGTCTTATTATAAAAACTGGGAACTAATTTATTATGGAAATGATTACATGTTCAGACACTAAAGGATGATGTTTTGCGTACAATGGTATTTTGATTACTTTACTAAATTAATTTTATATATGAATTCCTATGCACAATTTAAGTTTATATACATTAATTCTATGTTATATATTTCATTAGTAGTGGCCTACTATGATTTATATCATATCCAATCCAGACCATTGTTGGTACTCAAGAAGATTACATGTATATGGTTCTTGAAAAACTGAAGAATCCCACCATAGACAACTAATTTTTCATTTATGATTTCAAATGATTCATAGTAGTACATGACCGAGTAGGAGAACATGATGCTTGGATTGTTTTTGGATTCTTTTTTCATCATTGTTACAACATGAATTTCCTTCTAGAATTTACACATATTATCCAGTTTTATAGGGACTTGACATACATTATCGTATGCTATTATATATGATTTAGTTATAAACATTTATTTTTATTATCACTTTCTTCTATTGTTATTTACATTTATATTATTCTGCTATGAGAGGTCAATTTTCAAGTGAATTTATTGTTTGATAAATTATTCCATATATTTAAATATTCTACTACTATTTACATTTTATTATCATTATCCATATTCTAAAATATAGTAATGAGGTCATCATCAGCCCAAGGTCACACCATAGGACTTCGATACTATACAGAAATATCTGGAATTTCAAGAGAGGAGATTGAGTCCATGTGAGTGATTGGGATCTGGGATCCTTTGAACGGGACCCAGATTACAAACTTCATAATTTTTTTAGATTAGTTCATTTCATTCATTAATATTTGAGATAATAGATTGTATATTAGGAATGCATTGTAACCTGGTAATAATAAATTTTTGGGTGTAGAAATCCCATTTTCATGGTAAATTTTGTGTTTCCAAATTAATAATTGTTTTCTAAATTTTTTATATTATAATTGATATCCCCACACAATTGGGTGACACACATGTTATATTATAGTTGTTATTATAATCATGATTTTGAATTGTATTTCAACATTATCCTAAATACATGATGTTAAGGATAATTGTTACATGCATTAACATAAGAACATTTAATTCACATTCAATTAATATTCCATGTCATACAGTTACATTTCACAACCTGTATTATTATTTTTATACTATGATTGTTGATTTATTATATCATAGTATTATTATTCATATTATAATCATTGGATGTGAATTAGAGCTTTCTGGTTTAAATTATTGTGGTTTATGGTCCCACATGGGTTGGAATTGGTAGTTTTTTGAGTCATTCCCTCATATATAACTTGTTACATTCTGAGACCAAATGTAGACTAGGTTTAATAGAAATTAAATGGGTACCAATTATAGTGATAAGGTGTGAGGGCCCTAATATATAGAGAATGAAAATCCTTTTTAACAATAATTTTAGATGTGTTAATATAAAATGATACTAAAAATGTGAACATGATTTAAAAAACAAAAGGAATTCAATAAATGATGAGGGAAAGGTGTTGTTGTCCCGTTACCTACTCGAACCCCTATAATTCAAACCTGAGAAATTACTAATTCATAGCCTTCAAAGTTGATGTTTGATATTATATATCTTGTGTAGTAAACCCTTATTAATATGAAATTCTTTTTATAGGGTATTGTTTTAAATCAATACTTTTCTAAGGTGTCTGATTAGTATTTTCTAAACTAAGGCCTCTACGGTTTCCATTTGTAATGATCTAGGAGTGTGGCGACGAACATGATACAAAAATGGTGGGCCGTGAGCCTCCATTAATAAATCAAATTGTTCCACAGGGTTCACCACCTGGTATTAAAAATTTGTGTACCAATTCCTATCTTCGTGAGAGTTTCCAATGTATGATGCAGTCCATGGGAGGTTCATCATGACCTGCACCAATGGTGGATGATCTGATAATTGTGCTATAGTATAAACATCCTTCCACCTTCTTTGAGGATGGTAGTCCTTAGAATGTTTATTCATGGATGGAGGGACACCTTATATATCATGGAACATCTAATGATTTCTTCAGATAATAGGGTTAATGTTTCCACTTATATGCTATGATAATCTTCCTACCATTGTTGGGATGTGATTACAAAGGACGAATTCCATTAGGGAATTTTATGGGTGGATTTCTAGAATTCATTCTATGATAACTTATTTCCTCAGATGCAGAGAGATCGCTAAGCTTTGGTTTTTCTTAATTTTCATTAGGGTTCTATGTCATTCATGGATTATTGATTATGTTTTACTTATTTACATCTCTTTTCATCTCTTCTTGTCGATGATGATCTACTGGTTAATAGATGTTTTTTGGATGGGCTCTAGTATTCCATCTTTACCATTGTATTTGTTATTTTATTATCTACTATATCTAATATATTTTATCAGGATGTAATAACACAGACTAACATGAGGGGAAAATATAGTATTAGGCATAGAGTATTAGTGCAAACATAGGCTAGTAGTTCTTCTGTTAATATAAATTGATACCTTGAGTTTTCTTAATAGTGTAGTAGATGTTAGAGTAACATTCATATACGCTCGTTTTTTCCCATATTGTGGATGGTAGGGGAATCATAAGAATAAGTGTGATAGGGGAAGATTGTAGTGTCTTCCTTTTGGCCATATGGTGTAATGCCATTGTTTCAATCGAAAAATTCCATATTCTTCAAGTGGAAGTTGATCCTCATCACCTCTATCATCAAGGGAAGGATCTTTTTTGACACACTGGGAGGGGTTTTTGAGTAGCACTAACATTACTAGCCAAGGGGTAGGTCTTGGTCATCATATCTAGACATTTGACAAGTTTCACTAGAATATTAATCATACTTTGGGTAGTCCAACTATAAAATAGGTCCATGGATCTTGTATGTTTCCTGAATTAATACTGATAGGTGAGGACCCATGGGAAGGACCCTCAATAGTATGATGAAATATTCTAGTAGACTCTTATATATTATCTTATTTAAATGATATTGGTTCTTCAAACTCCTTTATCTCTTTATTTATCAATGAAATTATCAGGTAATAATTTTAGTATTACTCTTCTGCAATGACCCTAAGTATACCATTAAAAGTACGGTCAAAGGGAATACTCCAATATATTAATTTTCACGTTGAGGTTGGAAGCTACCCTATATTATGGTGGTTCTTTGGTCTTGATATTATGGGATTTGATTTCATTCATAGAATGGATTGGTTAGATCTATAACACTACATTTTAGATTACTATTTGTAACAACCAAGAATTCAATGAATGATATTACCCTTATTATAATTGTTTCACGTGGAATAAATCATGTAAAATCACATATAGTACATAATAAAAACATTATACATGAATAATGAATGAAATATGAGGTATTTATTGATTTTAAGGATCCTATAATGATGAAATGGATTCAAGAACTGGGGAATACTAATATGACTCATACGAATAGTAAACCATCCAAATGAATATTGAACTCACCCACAAATGTAAAAATAATATTTATTAATCTCTGAAATTAATTTATTACTTAATTATATCATATTACAAGCAAATATTTAAAAAAATCAGAATTAAGTGTTGGTATTTTTTTAAAACATAAATAATTAATTATATTTTTATAATTTATATAACTATTTAAAATAAAATTTTTTAACATAAAATATATTCATATATTAATATTTTTTTGTCATTTAATAATTATAAAATTTTAAGGTTTCATATATAATTTTTGAATGTTTCATAAAATCATTAGTAATATTAAAATTGGAATTTTTCGAATAAATGGTGTTATCAATTTAAAATGTAATTTCTAATATTTATAAAAATAGTTCTAAAAATGGAGTTCATTTATGAATTCTAAAAAAATGGTTTGGGTGAATTTTTAGGATTTTTTTGAATTAGGCGAATTTTTGGTGAGTAGTAAAATATGATAATTTAAGGAATATATCAATTATAAGATATATAACATATCCATTGGGACATGAATGATGTAAAAAATAATAATATAGGTTTTATTCTCATTATTTTAGTATTTTTATTGATATTTTTCAATGTCTTCATAGTCATGATCCAAAATAATAAACTAATAAATAAAATACTCAAAAAAACTCATCTCCCCCAATTTAAATAACAATAATCACCACATATTCTCCTAACACATTAAATACATTCAGATTTTTTAAATTTCAACCTAATACTCCATTAAAGACCCTCCCATGGTAAAGAGCCTTTGGTCTCAACACATGACAAAAAACAATCCTCTTTACGATAGTTATCATGGAGGACAATTCAAGAGGTAAGAATCTTATCTCTTTTCTTTTCTTTTCAATTTCTTATTATATTCTTATCCTTTCCGGACCTCCAAAGTACAAGGAGAAATGATAACCATATTATCATGTATATACTATAATTATATCGTGTTAATTCAAGATATATCATCAACCTCCTTGTTTCGCTCCATTTTATTCTACAAATGAAAACCTCACCAGTGTTATGTCAGTGTACCGACATCATGGACGATGCATTTTTATTGTCAATTAAAGCCTTTGAGGATGTTCATAAAAACATAATTATTGGTAAAAATATTTTATTAAAAATATTACATGTTATTTAGTGTTCTAGAACTAATAAATATACATTATATTAGATAATAAGGAAAGACAATTTTGTGTCCATCAAAAAATATAAAAAATGTTCTAAATGATTATCATTAATGATCATTCTAATTATTTATACTCATATTTGTGAAAAAATATATAGAGAATGGGAGCATAAAATAAATTTTCTATTCATGGATAGTGATGGAAAACATATATTATGGATAGTACCTCTGATATCAAAGATGATGGACTTTCAAATAAATATCTATATTTAGTGAATTCATTTTCATTTATTATGTGTTCCAACGGGTATGAGTTTCATATGGGAGAAAACCATGTAGCGTCCCTTGGGATTTTTGTGCCATGTGTTAAGATTTAGTTTTATTATTTAATTATTATGTTTACTATGTTACCTATGGGATTGTGATTTAAGTGACCATTAATGGATATTATTCATAGGGGAGTTACCAATAGTGTAACACATTAAAAATTGGTCACCCAAATCTAGTGAATTTTTTTATGGCCAAGAGGTACCTTATGATTAAATTACTATGATCGTGTTTCTATAATCCTTAGGTGAATAAATACATAAAAAGTACATAACAACATCACATAATTAATCATTGTAGAAAAAATTATTAAACCCAAATTACGCACAAATATCCATTCATTCATACTATTCGCATTCAGTAACTAGTGTAATGGGAAAAAATTAAACAATGAGGAAAAAACATAGTAAGGGATATTATATATTGAAAAATAAAAAGGTGTAAAATTGGAAAATATTTATAATTGGAATTTTCAAAGAAATGACTCGTTAGAAATGAATATAAAGACATAAGATAAATAATGGATGAAAAATACCATAAATAAACACATATATAAATTTAAATATCACATTATTTGTTTAATTGGGGTATAGAGAAATTTAGACATCATAAAAAAACATTTGGGTCATGTCCCAATAGATCTTCTATAATGTGTATAGTCACTCTCATTACCTTAACATAGTTACCTTTTGAGACCAAAAAGTTCAATAATGGGATATATAATTATTGGGTCTAAATGTCACATAAAATTCCATTAAATTACATTATATAAAAACTGGGATAATTGATATATGTTTTATTCTTCTTCAATGAAATAAGAATAATTGTTAGGTATGATTGTTAAAGGAATAATGGATTCACTGGTTATCATACATGGAGTAGTGGATTATACGTTAATTTCAGTATATTTCCTCATTAAAGTGAATGTGTATAGATGTGTAATGGAATTCTGTGATAACATATTATGGATAATAAGATATTCATAATGTTCAAATATGTGGAAATTTTATAGAAGAATATTGATTAATTTTTATCAATTAATTACAATAGTAATGATGATCTATGTGTTTACTCAATAAAATATAAAGATTCTATGTTCTAGTGAATATGAATCATTATTGAAAAATACCTTATTATGATAGAGTATGTATTAACACATAATTAAAATGCATTAGTGATACATAATTTTTTAGAAGAAATACTTCTATGTCATAATGCGTTGATAGAAAAGATAAATTTTCCCAAAATCTAGTTTACTGGACTTTGGACATGGTAGATCCGAAACAAGGAACATTTCAATTATCACGAACTAGAAAAGGTACACCTATAAATGAATACAGATCTATAATTCAAAAATATATTGAATATATAAGGATTTGATTAATAGAGTTTATGTATACTTGTAAGCTAATTGAAATTAAAAGATAATGGATATTTCTTAATGAGAGTCAAATAGGTAGTCGCATAGTTATAATATCATAATAGTAGTACATAAACATATGTAATCAATAAATAGGGGTAACAACATAGAAACTTTAATTGATATGATAATAGAAATGTCCAAATGAATTAAAAAAGAGGAAAAAGACCCTTACAATGAAAATATAATACATTAATAATCTGAAATATTAGTGGTATGTTCATATTATAACATTTATAATAGATGATATGGAATCTTATTATTTTTTTACATGTACATGGAATAAAATTAAATGTTTGTTTAAATTAAATTAGAAAAAAACATTATTTGAATATTTAGAGGGTGAAAGTAGAACCCATACTACTTATAAGATTTATAGCATATAGTATACCCATAGAATCAACAAAAGGAATAATGATTTAATTGTGATGTATGTAAGAGACTCATTGGAGGAGTGAAAAAGAGTAAACATAGAGTTTTATATGTGGTAAATTAGAATTGGTGGTGGGTATTTTTAGATTTTGTTACTGTAATTTAATGGAATAAATTAATGAATATTTTTTTTAATCCATTTTTATAAGGCCACAAATACCTAATATAGTTCAAAAGTAGCTCACATAAATCTCAATGCATAATTTTTACTGTTATGTTTGTGCAATTTTGACTATTATTTTTTGTGTTTTTATGAGAATATTTATTATTATGATGTCTTATTTTCTATAATTCAATGGTTTTCACAATTGTTTTAATATTTTTCAGTTTTTACAGATATAACTCATTTCATAAATAAGATAAATTAAATTTACATATTACCAAAGTATAATAAGCTTTATCATATCCCTTCTATAATTATACAGGTTTTAAACATTTTCTATGTGAGATAAATTAAATTAAAATTCAAAATCAAATTAAATTGCATTTCAATAAAAAAGTTAATTTTACTGTTACTTAAACAAAAAATACAAAGTCCTTCATAAAACCAACATAATAGATAAAGGTAATATGTGATATGATTGTACAATCATTTGTGGGTTTGTCCTAATTTTAACTGGAACTGATTTCTACAATAATGGAATTATCCCATTGATAATTTCTCCCTACTCTATGTTGTAGAATATCATCCTAGGGCTGATTTTTCAAGAACCCATATATGCTATATTCATTTATTGTTTATATAATTTGATATTTCATGTAGAATTTTTATAGTTTGAGACTGAGATTTCTCCATTCTACATCAATTATCTATCTCCATTACATATACTATAAATTAATTTTAACAATCACATTATAATGGTTAGATAACCATTTTTTCTAATAACCAATAGGTGTAATGATCAATGATCAATGAGAATAATATTTATAATTAAAAATTTCCTTTAAACGTGATTCTTAGGATATTTATAATTTTACTTCTTATAAATTTATTTAATCCAATACCGAAAATATTAAAACTTTTTTTAGTTCCTTTAATATGTTTGTTACATGGTTTACATTGTTCGTCTATTTTACTATTCTTATAATAGATGTGATTATATTTTTATATTTGCATCCAGGGGATGTAAAAATTATACATGAATTAATAATTTTATTTTCCATTATTAGTAATATTATTCATCATATATATGTTTCATTAATTATTTATTACACATTTTAAATTTTATTACTCTTTATAACTATAATTTCATTGGTATGATATCAAATAATGTTCTCCAGTCCCCAAAGTGTTATATATCATGGAATAATGTTTGAATGGAAAATATTTTGATATGATAATTATGTTAAGGGATTATATGTTATTGTCCCATTATTAATATATGAGATACAATTGAGGTATTTCGTAATGTTTCAAAAGTACTTGGTTGGGGACCTTGATACATGACAATATTTAGTTGATAGGAAAATATTTTTTGAAAAGGGGATTTCTGTCTACTTGTTTTGAATATCAATATTATTTTATTTTTATGGAATGTAATCGGTCACTATATCTGAGAATAGTTTTTATTTGTGATGGAAATATATAGGATGTGATTTCTAGAGTTTGGTATACCCTTATGGTTTCCATTGGTTCAAATAATTATTATGGAAAACTAGTGTTGACCCCTTAGAGGATTTTATTATTTATTTTTTTCATTTATGAATAGATTATTGGGTGGTATATATTATCTTATCAATACATGGTATCTTAATGTTTATATTATGTTGGTTTTTGATCATCTAGTCGGGAACCTTTTAGAATTTTATCCACCTATTTTCTGAAATGGAAGGTGGTAGAGATATGTATGTGAAATGTCACTTCTAATACCATAAAATATAATTAAAAAAATATTTTAAAATGTTCTATATTTGACTCATTTTTTGTCTATTTATAATAGTGTGAAAAAAATTATTTATTCTAATGTAAACAAGATGAATAGATTGTTGTGATATTATAACCATTCATAAAATATAATGTTAATTTACCTTTTTTGAAAGTAATTTTAAATGAAATATTTTACTTCAATTTTCATGGTTTTTTACATTTTTAATGACACAAAAAATAAATTATCATATAGAATTTATAAAAAAATTCAACACATATAAAATCGATATTTTACATCATTATAATCATAATTTAAGAACTTGTGGGATTCTATGTGGCCATGTTCATATGATGCAATCGACTTTACTTAATTGGATGTCTTATGAAGAAAATTTTTCTTAGATGAATCTATGAAAAATGTTTCCTTTTCAAGTATTAATTATGCAATGGTGAAATATGTAATGTTTTTATTACACAATAATTATACATTGAATGGATGGAAATTATTATGTAATGATGAAATGTGTAATAAAAAAATAAAATTTTATGGGTTATTATATATTGAATTTATGATTTTTATTGGATATTGTGGTACACTTAGGTATATATTTCATTATTAATGGGTTGGCATGGAAATATATACCCCTATTTTGTGTTATGTATATATGGGTATCTCTTTTGTTAATCTAGAATATAATGGGTATGGAACCCAATTAGTTAAGTGGGTATTTCTACATTAATATTATTGAGGGTGATCTTTGACTAAAGAAAGTATTGAATAAGGAGTGTACATAATCTACTATATCACAATGTCAATTGTGATAGTCTTTATAATGGGATAGGATTAAATAAATGATAATCTATTCTTCTGTGTATTCCATAAACCTATCTCTTATTCTTAGGGGATGTTTTAAAGGCTTGAGTTTGATTATTTATGAATTCTTACTCATATGACAATGGTCTTTTGTTATGATGAGTATTATTTCTCGGAATTGTGAATAAATATTTTTGACTAATTAGATATTAATTTCATTTTTTATGATAATTATATCACACCATTATGTTTATATTATTCTCACTAATGATCATTTATTGACATCTCAAATGATCACCCTTACTAAGTATCCAATATAACCCTTACATATATTTATTTCCATAGTTATTTAAGAGTGGTTTTATGTAGGGTGTGTCTAATAAGTGTTCTATGTGAGTTGAAATTTAATGGGGTCCTTAAATACGATTCATGAAATAAGATTAATATGTTTCTTACATCTGATGACATTAAACGTTTCAGTTCATGGAGGTTTATTATAATGCTTTGTATTGAATATTTATATTAAAAAATTAAAATTTATATATATAATTAATTGGTAACCATAAGATGATTTTTTCTCATATATTAATAAATATTATTTTGATTAAAACAAAATTAAATCAGCCTTGACAACTTACTAGGTTTTATGCTGACATAATAAATGAACATCAATTTGCATGGGGTGAATTTTTTAATTTTTTCATGTATCATATAGAGTGTGTGATCTTTTTGATGAAGTTGGATGGTGTTTTTAAATAATGGTCCATAGTGATACAAGGGTTTTATAGTCATCTCTTAATTTCTTCATAATTATTAGTCATTATGAAACAACTGGATGGTCCAAATTTTATAAATATTTAATCTTTAGGGGCTCACATTATTACAACATGTGATATTTTCTAGTATATAAGATAGATATTATAAATATTTTATTCTATTAGTATGATGTTCTAATTGATTATTCATTTTTTTATTTTAAGGTATTTAAAAAATATTACACTATACCTTTATAAATTATATAATATGACCCCATGGGTGTAGTGTTTTTCATATGAAGAGGTTCACTTGATGTAATTTCAGAACCCTGGCTTTGACGGGTAGTTAGATACCCATTCTTTTTTGTTATATGATATATTACTTGTACAATTGATTTATGGAGAACATTTCAAATAATTCATGTACATGTTATCCTTGTTTATTTTAAATAAAAATCCATGATTAGAATAGAAATGGAATATGTTCGTTTTATTAGTGAAAACATCAAAATTAATACATTATACAAGAAAAGTGGATTGAATATATTCAAATAATGGATATGATTCATTTTGTAATAATTTCCTGCAATAAATGTAAATTATTGAATGAAAATTGGTTTTTTGTCAAATATTTTTGATAATTACCCTCAAATAACATATATTATTCCTTAATATTTGCATCCTCCTTCTCAGTATTATGTCCCAATCATAATTTCTACTTAACTTTTTTCTTCCTTTTCAAGAGTAAGCCCTGGTTTATAATCCCAAATCTCCATAATGTACAAACACCTTTATGGTCCCTCCTATTGGGCATCATTCCTAAAAGTCTTTTTCTTCACTTACTTGTGCAGTCCTACATACGTAAGCCCCATATCATTTCTTATGATTGCATCTTTCATGGCATAATTTTCAGGTTTTTCTAATGCCTCTTATTTCTCACACCGAGCAGGACTCACATGAGCTAAGAGTGTAAAAGTAATCATGACATCTCTCTTTGAGCCATTAATCATGCATAAACATCATATTTCTTCACTCGAACTACGTGGGTTCTAATTCCTTTTTTATAATATGGATACGTAGGTATCCCATCTGTGGGTACAATCCCAAATCTAAAATAATCCATGTCTTTCTGAATGACAATAAACTTCAAGTGCTTCACTGAGTGGGTTTAAAACCAGTTTAGTCTTTATAATGACCAAGATATTTCTATATAATGTATGGAAGGATATAACTGACTAAGAATCACCAATTCACATGGATGAATATATATTGATGAACAACCGAAAATACATATAAAACATTCTCTAAATCTCCTACATATCAATCATTGATTTCCATATCTAAAGGAAAAACTCATTTTCATGCTTGGTAAATTAATAAGGATTCACAAACATAACTCAACTCTATAAGAGAGTCATGGAGTAGACAATAATTCCCCCAAAAAGCTATGATGAGTCTGACCTCCCTTCTTCTCAACAAATGAAAATTATTAAGCATCATCAGTCCACAACTAATGGGCACCTACCTTTGGAAAGTAGGTCCAAAATGATATAGAATCATTCGATGTTTCCGGTTCTATGAATAAACCCGTTAGAAACCGATTGGAATGTTTGAAACATAAAAAAAAAGGTCATCCCCATTTCTATAAAAAACCAAAATGGTGAACCCGATGTGAATCCTTAACCAAGTTAAAATGATGTTTTACTTATTTTTTATACCCCAATTAAATTCAATATGAGGGCCAACAAAGCAATCAATAGCATATATGCTCATCCAAAAGTTTTAGTTTGGGAAATTTTATCTTGATTATGTCTGCTATATCAAACAAGAACTCTTTTTCAACATCTCTTTGCAATACGAAATGGCTTCTTTAAAATTCACACCTGTGAATGCCTCTACCGCCACTCCTGTTGTATCCTCGTCCGCTCTAGGGATGACATCACCTACTCAACGTCTGCAATGCTGGGTTTCAAATTCATTGGTGAGGGAATACTGTCAACACAGTACCATCCCGACTCTGGAGGCCGCTCGATAGGCCCACCAAGTTAACAATTAACTCTGGTTGTCCAGACTGCGACAACCAGTGGTCTAGAAGCAGGTGGTTCCAACCACCATTTACATCCATTTCGGGTCTTTATCCCCAGAATGTAACTACCAGCCCCACCCATATTATGGGGTGGTGAATGAGAAGGTCACTCAAATCCTTAATTCATGAAGGTGGGAGTCCTTCCTGAGGACTCCCACCAACAATCGCAGCTAGACTCATGCATTAGTGCACTGTCAACATGATGATGGTATCACCTCTATATGTTCGGCTCAGGTACCTCAGACCCATGCATGCAAGATGAATCTTTAAAGGTGAAATTCGGCCAATAGGGATTAGGTTCTTACCTCTTCCCCCTCCGAAGAAGCCCATCAACCTAACTTGATGGAAAGCAACGACTGGGCATATACATCCATCCGTCCTAATTTCACTGCCCATCAGACTCGTCTGGAAGTAACACATCAACCCGCCATGCAATTCTGGATGAGTACTATAGGCAGGCACATACACCACTTTATAATTCATCAGCCAGTCAACAGGCTCGTCTGACTGCATCCAAAGAAACTCGCTAATCAAATATGGTGGCAACTCATAACCAAGAACATACATCTGTTTACCATCACCAATTCTGTTAGCAGTCTCTTCTACCAGTATTGAAGGAAATTCTTCAACCATACTTGACGAAGAATACACAGAAGGCACATACACCTTCCATGTTCATCAAGCCTGCCTATAGTCTCGTTTGGTCGCACCATGAGAAGTCTGTCAGAAAGCTCTGATGAAAAATTTGGAGAAGACTCAACTATCTTCCCCTACGTATGAGTACTGTCAGAATTCACTAATAGGAAAAGGACGAAAGGAGAAAAAACACACACATACTCCAGACACGGAATGGACGTATGTTCTAATTCGGGCAGCTAGAGTCACCAGGCACATTCTGACAATGGTGAAAGAGCAGAAAAAAATCCCTGCCCATATTCTTGATACATGTCAGAATATTATAACAACTTCAGAAACATAATAGGCAAAGAAAGAAAGATTTGTCCACATCAGTGGAGTGACTCATCAACATATCACTCCTGAACAAATACACTCCTATGTCCCATTCCTAGAGGGTTGTGGGGCATACTCCCCCATGTCATACGGACAATCAAGTTAGGTACATACACCCGATTTGAATGGAGATAATCAGCCAAACCTGACCATTTCTCCTAAGTAGGCACATTCACCTACCCATAACAACAACTTTTGTCAACAATTAGTTTCCATAGTGAGTAAGATGGAGTCTAAGAAAAAGATTCATCTAGCACAGTCAAGAAATTAAGAGCCAATCTGAAATAAGGCCTTGCTCGATGCGGGAGTTCTTGATGCCCTCAGAAATTATCTGTTGCAACTCAAAATTATACCCTTTCATTTTCAAATTCTGGAAGTTATAACAACAATTCTGAAGGTATTCATCAGACATTTTCTCATGAAGGCTTGCTTCCTGAAACTTCGGTCAATCTAGAAATATTATCTTCAGATGAAAGCCACGATAACCCTCTACATGGAAAAAAGACCAAGGAGAAAGAGGTTTCATATTTTATTGTAACCCACCATGGTGGTCCTCCCCATGGTGATGAATTTAGATGTAAAAGTCCTCTAAGCAGCAGTAATTCGCATAGCCTATAAAATTCTTCAATGGATAATGTATTAACGAGAAAACCCTATTTTCTTGAGGCACTTGAAAATGTGAAGCTAGTCATGTCTGATTCTTTACCGCTAGTATGTGAAATACTTTCTCAATCAGAATATAGCCGGGGGTGTAGGTCATTCTCTGAACCACCCCTAGGACATTTATCTTCTAGTTTGATAAATTATTTCTCTACCAGTATTGTTGAATCTGATGAAGCAACAAAGAAGCACCAGCTTTTGTCTAATCAGGTAGAATAATCTCAATCTAATGATATAGAGGAAGTGCTGAATACAAGAAAACAACTGGTGAATGGTGAAGTACGAGTCATGTTTTTCCCTTTGGCTGACTCTCACTCTGATATTCTAGAAACATTGATAGAAGATTGTATTCATGATATTCTTCTCAACATATAGAAAACTCTTTGTCACTTAAAAGGGAAAAGATTATCTTATGATGAATATGAAAATCATGTCAAGATAAAAGAAGGGTTGCAACGCCAAATTGACTTGGCATCTCTCTCAGTTTCCTGACATTCATATGTTGAAAAGCAGTAGATATCCCTTCAACATCCATGCCTTGGCGCATTAAAATGGTTGCGCCAGTTAATTACCAATGCCCCATCTGGTTTTCATATCAGGGGATGTGGTGTTCATGGAGCACTGCATTTCACTGTACTCTCCAATCAACAAAGCCTGCCAAATGTGGTCTCATGAAATGTTATTTCCCATGGCAGGCCACAGATACCTGGTTTGGTGTGTAATCAAAGGCTTGCAAAAGAAGATGCCTCAACTAGTTCTTCCCAAAATCAGGCATATAAAGAACTAGTTTTCAAATTACTCTTTCATCAAGCAAATCAGAATATGAAATAGGCTTCTCATTTAGAGCATGCACATCATCAGGTGATAGAAGTGTCATAAATAATCCAACGATCATCCAAGCCAGGTGATTTGGGTGGATGTAGGTTGATGCATCCTGCCAATTTCAGTACTAATGTCCATAAAATCAGGAGAGCTTTTAAAAAAGTCTCAGATGTAGCAGCTCAAGAACCACCTCAGCTTTCCAGGCTGGGGACTCTTTTATCCCAACCCTTGGGATCAATAGATGGGATTCAAGGAGTTGAGAAGGAAAAGTAGGAACAACCCCAGTTCACTAGACTGTGGACTTTTTCAAATCCTCAATCTCTTCCTCAGGGAAAGTTAGTCTTCTATGGATTACAGAATAAGCCACAAGAGGAACGTAGAGACTAATTATAAGGATATTCCCTCCAAATTACAGTTTATCAAGAAGTTTCTGATGGATCAACCCAACAAAAGGAAATGTCACATCAAGGACATGGAGGAAGATAGTATCTTAGAAATGCCGATAGAAGATATGCAATGCATTATGAATCAATAAATGTCATCAATTCCATTTTCACTGATCCCTATGAACATGTGGCTCACTCTGAAGGATCATATGAAGATTTTCATGTTCAAGAGGATGTGCATATAGAAACGAATGAAGAAGGAGTGTGTACCAGAAGCCAGAGGGCTGCCCAGGGGAAAGACATTTCCTTAGGTAATTCCCTTATATACTCTAGAAATTAATATGCCATAGAAAATGGTAAAAGTCAGGTTACATCCCACCCTACCTCTGTAGAAGTCCAATCACTCTCATTAGAGGAAAGGTTTGCACAATAAGAGGATGAAATGAAGGAGTTAAGGAGGTTGAATGCTTAACTACTTCAAGGTAGTCTTCCTCTTAAGCGTCCTGGAGTCATTCATTCAAGGGAATTCATTGCAGTTACTGGGATGGATCATAAATATCCTCCTTTACAAGTTAACCCTCACAGGTCCAATCATATGGGTCATGTTTGGAAAAAACCGAAAGTGCTACCATCAGTTGCAGTACCAGTCACCACACCTTTCCAAACTCCAGTTATTTCACCTGCTCAGGTCCAACCTCAACAAGATGTTTCTTGAAAGTTAATAACTAACATTGAGTCATTAACAGCTATTTTAGATGAATTGGAAGGAAAACGTGCACAAGTTCAACTGGAAAACAATGCTTACCCTGAATGGGTTGATGTCATTCCTCCCCCATCAAATTTTTCAAGTACCACATTAGCAATTTTTAATTTTTTGGGAGATCCAGAACAACACTTAAAACATTTTGTTTCCCTTTGTGATCATATGATGGGAACTCCTCAACAAAAAGAAGCAGTTACGCTCAGATGTTTTTTTCAGTCATTACAAGGGCCTTATTTTGTTTGGTATACAAGTTCGCAGTCTCGGTCAATTACCAGGTGGGAAGATCTCCCTCAACGATTCCTTCTTCAATTTTTCTCAACATTACCAAAGACGACAGTTTTTTATCCTACAAATTGTAAGAAAAGGAAAAATGAAAGAGTTTCAGATTTCATTTCTCACTGGAAGGGATTAACATATTCTTTAAGCTTTTCACTCCCTCATGAAGAGTTGTTGCCAATATGTGTTGAAAATTTGCATGATGAATTATGCACAACGTTGATCCTTATGAAATACAATGGTGGGTTTCAAGACCTTACTTCAATAGCTCAGCAGATCGAAGACTCCCTTATGAATACTAAGGCTAAAACTCATGTAATTCCATCTGTTCCAGGATGGAGAATAGGGAAAGCAGAGACTACTATAGTTACACTTAAACAAGCAACTTTACAAGCTTCCACTTCAATAAATTCATCATATCCAAGGGCTCCACCTCTTGAATTTCAACAACAACGGCCGCCTCGTTAGGATGGTCAAAAATAACAAAGGCGGAAATAGTTCAAAGATATGAATAACAAAGATTATTCTTTTAGGAATGTACATGTTCTGGGTTACATCATCTCGGCTCTGGGAAACAATTTGGTTTAGTTTCCAAGGCTTAAAAGCTGAATAAGGAAGGAGATGAAGAACATTCCAACTATTTACCATTTCATCAGATGTTGGGGCTTCCCATTTAAGAGTGTATTGTATTTAGAGTCCTTATGCAAATGATGTTGGACTCAGGACAAGTAAAACTAAAAGGTTCTTCAACCTAGGTAGCATGTGTTACAGCTACAGATCTAGAGGAAGAAGGTGAGTGGCATGAAGTCAAAAGTAAAAATGTGAAGAAATATGACGATTGGATGGTCAGAAAAATGATCAAATGAACTCATTCCATTTTATGAAAGAAATTGAAGAAATCAATGGTGTCTTCTAATATTTTTGCCACAGAAAAACTCCCTTCATTAGAAGGAAAATCTTCATAGAAGTATCATAATTTGAAGAAAAAGGAGCAGTCAGAAGAGGACAAGCTCATGTCAAATCCTTTGTTGCCTTTAACTCTAGAAGATTTTATTCCATCTGCTACAAAAGCATATGCACCACCCTATAAAATGGTACAACCTGAGATGGTTAATCTGGCAGAGTCTTTATCAGATGAAGAGTTGATCTTTGGTTCTGTTAACATGATTCACTTAATAGATCATTATGCCAGTCACAGTTTTGATCTTGATGATCCTGAGTTCCCTTTATCAAATAGAGGAATTAGATTGAGTTCCAGAAGACTAGGGTACATGGGAAGATGTTGATATTCCAGAAGCCACTATTTCAATCCTACCCCTACTAGAACTATATATGCGGCAGAAACTCATGGCAAAGCCATTCAGTGGGATCAACAAGAACAAGAATGTTCTTCCACGCATGGCAGATTAAGTACTCTTACACTTATTTCGGAAGATCGGTTAGAGGTTACACATTCTTCGTCTCAACAAATAAATATACCTAGTCAGTCTAATCTGCCAAATCTAGGAGTATTTCCAACTCCTACCTCAATATGGGATGAATCTACTGCCAAAGAATCAATGTCCAAGGCACCTACAAAACCACATTTTCATGATGGGAAACACCGAACTTTGGACCAAAAGTATGATATCTTGAAGAATTTGGCCCATGTACCGGCCATGTTATCAATTCGGGATGCCTTGAATCAATATAATGATCTTCAGGTGGTTCTCATTGAGGCTTTTTCAAGTCCTCGAGAATTTCAAACTGAAATTGTTGAGGCTGAAGTCTACCATATAGAGAATTATCATGTAGTGTGCCATGTAGTGATATCCATTACAGATAATGATGAAGATGATGTTGTGCATTGAACATATTAGACCTTTGTATTTATCTAGAATGGTCAATGATGTAGACATATGAAGAGATTTCATTCATAATGGTTCAAGAGTCAACCTCATCCCTACTTGTACACTTCATCGATTGGGCCTCACCGAATATGATTTATCTCCTTCTACTTTGATGATTCAAGGTGATGATAAAAATGAACAAGAACCTCTGGGAAATATTACACTTAGAACTTAGTTTGGATACCTTGTATCCAATTCAGATTTCATGGTTGTTCGTCATGACACAACCTTAAACATTTTTCTTGGAAGACCTTGGCTACATCAACATGTCGCTATAATGGAGGTTACCAAAATTAGTGTTCCATATGGTTTGGAAAATATTCTTGTAAACCCATTCATACATGTGAGTACAGAATATGTGTTTCTTATCAATCAAATTGATAGGATAGACCCATATCCAAACACTCTTATGGAAACTTCCATAATTTTAATTATAGAAACCAAGAAAGATAGCGTGGGAGAAATTGGGGATTCACTAATCAGTGATGAAAGATCAGATGGAGATGTCTTCATTTCATATGCTAAAATCAAAAAATTCTATACCTAATGAACCAGTCCAGAAGAAGTTATAACAATGTCAGAGATGAATGATGATGTCGATTCTCAATCTATCATCTCCTCTTTATTACCCAAGGAAGACCCTTCATCATCAATTGGGTTAGAAATGGTATCCTCTTCTTCAAAATTTTAAAATTTTATCTGCTCTGCTGATCATGGAAATTATGCTTCATCATCTACTATGCAAGTAGACATAAAAGAAGTAACACATATTAAAGAAGAAGAGAAAGAACTCATGGATTTTCTTCCAACCTTTGAATAAGGTATCTCTACCATTGTGGATGAACTGAGAGATATAAATTAGGGTACAAAAGAAGATCCACGCCCCACATTAATTAGTGCGGCCATGACACTTGAAGAGAAAGAAATGTATATTTCATTTCTAAAAAAAAATCAAGATGTATTTTCTTGGAATTACACAGAAATTCCAGGGCTTTATCCGGATATTTCTAATCATCATTTGTGTTTTCCAGAAGAACATCTAGGATTCAAGCAAGATGCATGAATAACACACCCAAATTATCCCTCCAAAATTGAACCTGAGGTGGATAAGCTTATCAAGGAATACTTCGTTAAAAAAGTTAAATATCCCAAATGGCTGGCTAATATTGTCCCTGTGAGAATGAATAATGGGCTAATTAGAGTTTTCAATGACTTCAAAGATCTTAATCGGCATTTCCCCAAGGTTGATTTTCCAGTTCTAATCATAGAAATCTTAATAGATGCAACCGCTGGCTATGAAGAACATTCCTTCATGGATGGATATTTTGGGTATAATCAAATCTGAATGGCTCTAGAAGATGAATAATCTATAGCCTTCAGAGCCCCTCAAGGTGTGCTTTGATATCGGGTAATTCCCTTTGGCCTGGAGAATGCAGGTGCAAGGTATCAACGTGCCATGGACCATATCTTCAAACCCTTTTTAGTGAAATTTGTTGAATGTTATGCGGATGATTTGGTGGTTAAATCTAGACAATGTTCTAATCACCTGGATGATCTAGAAATCATATTCAAAAAAAATCAACAACATAATTTGAAGATGAACCCCTTGAAATATGCTTTTGGGGTAACCTCAAGAAAATTTCTCGGCTTTTTTATACACCCTCATGGTATCAAAGTTGATCATGAGAAGAAAAAATCAATCCTTGGTATGTCACCTCTCCGAAATTTAATGGAATTGAGAATACTTCAAGGGAACTTGTCATATATTCGGTGTTTCATACCAATCTGGCATGAAAACGTTTACCCTTCACCAAATTATTGAAGAAGGGAGTCACCTACCAATGTACCAAATATTGCCAAGAGGCATTTGATATTCTCAAGAAATATCTCTTGATTCCACCGGTATTAATTCCACCTGTTGAAGAAAGACCACTTATCCTCTTTGTGACAGCTTTAGAGCGTTATTTGGGTTCCTTACTTTCCCAAAAGAATGATGTCGGGAATTAAAACAACCTTTACTATATCACTCGACCTATGCTTGAGGAAGAAAATCGATATTCAAGTATGGAAAAGTGCTGCCAGTCATTAATCTTTGCAGTTCAGAAATTGATACACTACTTGCAACATCATAAGGTCCAATTGGTATCTCGCAATAACCCACTCAAATTTATCCTAAGTCGTCCAATGATTACAAGATTTCTGGAAAGTTGGGCTATTATTTTGTAGCAGTTTGATATCTAGTATGTGTCTCAAAAGGCAATAATGGGCCAAGCTATGGCTGATTTCCTTGCTGAACACCCATCTGTAGATGATACATCCTTAAATATTGAACTTCCTAATGAGGAGGTCTTATCTATTCAAGAAAATCCTCAAGCATGGGAAATGTACTTTGATGGTGCCTCCAGAAGTCCAATAGGAAAGAAAATGGAAGATCCCAAATTCCAAAAAGTTTGGTTAGCAATCATGCTTATTTCCCCAAAAAAGAAATTGCTACCTTATTCCTTCTTATTGTTGGAAGGCAGTAAAAATAATGAAGTAGAATATCAAGCTCTCATCTCTGGTTTGGAATTGGTGCTTCAGGGACAGGTGAATAACATGAAGGTAAAAGGTGATTCAGATTTGGTAATCAAACAAATCAATGGGGATTTTTCCATCAGGAAAGAAGAGTTAATCCCTTTGAATGATTATGTAGAAGAGTTAATGGAGGAATTTCCCTCAGTACAGAATTTTTTTTATGACTCACGATCACAAAATTCCCAAGATGATGCACTGGATAATGTAGCCATAGCCATGGAAGATCCAAATCGGGACAAAACAATCATCAGTATTGCCAACAGTCATGTAGTTTCACCTTTTTTTCAAATCATAACAGAAGAAATAAATGAAATCAATCCCATTTCTGAACCATATGGTCATACTACATGATGGATGAAACCTATTAGGGAATACTATCAAAATGGAACACTCCCACTTGTATGAGCCTGGAAATAACAATTCTGGAGACGTGTGGTCAATTTTACTCTTTAAGATATTCCAAATCACCCAAAAAATCTCTACAACCATGGTTTTGATAGAATTATCTTCAAATGTATTGATGGTGAAGAGGAAATGGCTGTCATGAATGAAGTACATGCAGAATTTCGTGGTGCCCACCAGTCTGGACATAGGCTTTCTGGTCAATTCTGAAGGCTTTGATACTTCTGGCCTTCAATGATGCAAGATTATTTTGATTTCACTAAGAAGTTTCATTCCTTCCAAGTATGTGCCAAATTCATTCATCAGCCCCCAGAGTTTCTTCATACAACTAAATATTCATGTCCATTTTCCACATGGGGAATGGATATAGTAGGACCTTACCCTTCGACTACATCCAAGTAGTTTAAGTATATTCCTAATACTAATGACTTCTTTTCCAAATGGGAAAAGGCAATACCTCTCAATGATTTTAGTTCTAAAAGAATTGTTAGAATCATAATGGCTAACATCATTACCAGAGTTGGTGTCCCTCATACCATATTGACGAAAAATTGCACCAATTTCGGTTCATTCGAGGTAAGGAAGTTGTATCAAGAATAAAACATCAAATCCAACCATTCATCTTGGTATCATGCAGTGGCCAATGTCCAAATAGAAGCCTTAAATAAGACTCTTTCAAACATACTGCAAAAGATGCAGGATAAAGATAAGAAATCATGGCCTGATAAACTTTTTCATACTTTAGGGGCTTATCGGACCACCACCCAAACTGCTACACGGTCAAATCCATACTCATTGGTATATAGAACAAATGCAGTTTTTCCCATTGAGGTTCAATTACCTTCACTCGGAGTATCCATTTGTAAACAGTCATCCACAAATGAACAATCTTAGAAGCGATTTGATGAATTGTAATGATTGGATGAAAAAATATTGTGCACCCTACACCACATAGAAGTCTATCGGAATCCAATAGCACGAGATTTCAATAAAAATGTTTGTCTTCATTCATTCATTCAAGAAGAATTGGTATTGGTCCTCGAAACTCCAATGATACCAAGAATAAAACTGCAAATGTTGAGTCAAAGTGGGAAGGACATTACACAATACAAAAGGTCTACTCTAATGGATCTTATTCTTTAATCTCAATGGATGGAGAACTCATCACGACTCCAACCAATGCCATATTTCTGAATAAGTATTGTGTGCAACACAAATACACCTTTTTTCCTCAATGCAAGACTTTAAACAGCATGGTCCCTTTAGTCCTCACTGCAAGACTTTAAACTGCATGGTCCCTTTAGTCCTCACAACAAGACCTTAAACTGCATGGTCCCTTTAGTCCTCACTGCAAGACTATAAACTGCATGGTCCCTCTATCGTCCAAACTAATGTTAAACCATGTCCCTTTTGTCCTACATGACGTTAATCTATGAAAATGTCCAGCAAGATGTTAAACTAAAATACGTCCTAGCTACAATATGCTAATCTGTACAACCCCCTTTTTTCCTACATGACGTTAAACTATGAATCGTTAGGGTTGTTGTTACCTCTTTTTTCTCATACCGAGCATGAATCGCGTGAGCTCAGAGTAAGATTAAATAATAACACCCTCTCAGGGATGCTAACCATGTGTATGTCCCAACATCATCTTCAGGTTTTCTTCACTTACAACTTGATCACCAATTCATTGTTCAATCAAACTACGCAGACTTTGATCCTTGCCTTCTAGGCTGGGTACGTAGGCAACCTCTTGAGGCATAATCCCAAAACCAATATCATCACATTGATTCACCATCATCATTTCTATATGCTATTAAATTATACAGTCCTCCATTGTCCTCACTGTAAGACATCAAACTACAAAGCAATACGTCCTAGCTACATGATGCTAAATTGTGAAGCAGACGTCCAAGAATATGACCCTAAACTATTCGTAATTTTGTCATGTATGAAAATAAACTACCATAGTCTTTGACACCTCACCTAAGAGGGAATAATTATTGACATTGATCTCTGACCATGTTATATTCCAAGGACTACATGCATACATGTAAATTCCTGAATCTTTAATCTTGGATCCAACTATTATTACACTAAAGTCTCCTTTCACCCTTCTCAAGTACAAACTAAATCTGTATAGAGGATATTTCAAGAAATATGTATGGCTTGATTCCCATCTTTATGGGATATGTAAGAACGTTCGAGCATCCCTTGGACCCAGCCCCAAGTCATTGGGCCTAACCCCAAACTCCACTGTTATTCCCTTGGTTGAGAAGTCCCCCTGTGAGCACATGAATGTTGTATGAAAACCCTGGTCTTTATTCACATGAGGTTTATAACAAACACACAGGGTGTGTCCCTCATTATGGTCTGAACTCTATGACCCTAAACTAATATCTCCTACATTCTAATCCCACATGACGTTAAACTGCATTTGAAGAACTACATTTGGCTTGATTTTCATTCTAATGAGATATGTAGTGAAGTCCACAATCACAATTCCGGACCTGGACACAACAAGAATATGGTCAAAATTAGTATATGTATCTCCTTCATGCATTGGACAATACCCATTTTAATGTGTCATACTCCTAACCTTAAATAATTCCAAATCTCCATAACCCTTTTCTTTACTTCTGGTCACAAAATGTCCGATACCTTAGAATTATTTTGCCTGACTATACAGCACATGCCCTTAGGCGGCCTTGCATAAGTAGTCTACATAACGGACCTGTTAGCCAAAAGATTCTATTATTTTACTATGTAGTCAATGCCTATAAGTGGCCCTGCATAATTCAACCACCTAACGGGTTTGTTAAATAGTGGTAATTTCATTCTTGGTGGGAAAACATTTCTTTTTCCTTATTTTTATTAACTACAATATTTAGGGATCCGAAAAAATAGACATCCTTAACATATTGGTCCCATACTATTTTTCATGATCTGAAATTATTCAAGTCTATGGTTAATATTTCCCTTCCCTACGTTTGGGTCAGACCTTCACAGGAGTGACATTCATCCAATTCTTTGACAATCTTGATTGGGAATATCCTCTCCATATTCATGTACTTCTCTCCATACAACAAACTCTATGCTTTGAAAAATTTGAATCTCAATAAACATTCACTGTCTTTTAGCAATAGAAAAGTAAAACTTCTGAGAGTTCTTTTGTTGGACTATACAGCACATTCCCCTAGGTGGCCTTGCATAAGTAGTCTACATAAAAGACCTAGCAGCCAAAAGATTCTATTATTTGACTATGTAGCCAATTCCCTTAAGTGGCCCTGCATAATTCAACCCCCTAACGGGTTTTTCAAATAGTGGTAATTACACTCTTAAGAAATACTTCTTCAAATTCCTTTTAGACCTTTTTCATATCATCCCTCTAATTCAAAATTTCATAGGTCATAGTTTACATATTTTCCCCCATACTTGAATGTGGTAATATGTTTTCCAAAAAATTATCAAGGAATTGAGTCAATTTTAATCCTAACGGTCAAAGTTATTCGACCTTTAAAAATTAGCCTTTTTTTATGTCCGACATGCTTGACATTAATCTGCCCACAAAAGACAGGGTACTCATTAAATTGGGAACATGTAAAAGGAACTCTGAACAAAATTCTAGTCCCATCTTACTAAACGTACTTATTGTATGATTTAGGAAACAGTGAGCAACAAAAGATGCAATGTTTGTGGGGATGTTTGTATCACCCTAGAAAAAAAATCAATCTATGATTACTAGGCCCATTGGCTTATGTAAAATTAATTAAATCAAGTAGCAAGAGAATGCAGGCACAAATTATTGAAGATGAAAGTGTTTTTCATTGATGCACAAGAGTTAGAAGGACATCCATAGATTGGAGTCTCTTCTCTTTTTCAATAATTACAAGAGAATTTTAACATAACTCTTCATTTGATTTACAGAATCCCAAGCTTCATCCGTAGCCACCTGGAGTTCATTCATTCAACTAAATACAATAAGAGACATAGTGATACCAGCTCTTCTTGGAAGAATTGTAAAAGAATGTTCTTGATTGTGGTTTGAGAAAATTTTTTGCTGATCAAACAGTGACTCTATTTCTGTCCAAGAGAATTGAAAAATGGATACATGGATTTGATAATGGATCATTGAATGTAAAGAGCCATTTGGAGAGATTACTCTTTCAGATATTGTTCTAATGTCATAATAGACATCTCTCCACCAACCGGCAGCGGAAAACATATCATCCCATGGGTTTTTCATTTTCATATCTACAAGTAAATGGCATGGAGGAAAATTTTGAAAGTTCAAACCATTTTTACTTCTCTTAATGCACAACATAACCAAAATATAGGGATAACAGTGTGGCTGCATCTCGAGCGTATGAGATTTTAGATCTGGTGCACAAAGACTATGATTCATTATGTAGGCCTTCTCCAATGTTCCAGCATTAACAAATGATCCTACAACTAAAACATTTTTTGTAGAAAATATGGTGTATGTTTGAAACCTAGAATGCAGGAGATAGTTCTCTGGCTCTGGAACGTTGACTCCTTGCAGATGACAATGGCCATATAAAGGCAAGTAAATGCTCTGTGGGAAATTAACATGATACTAATTCATGTACTTAGCCAAATCTGGGAGAGTGTTATCGCAGATATCATAATATTCATGGCCAACAATGTTCATCATATCATCAATTCTCTTGCTAGCCAATTCATCACCCGATCCAATTCTTCTTGGATCCATTGAATCCACACATGGATCAATCAGTTAACTTTTTAAGTAAAGTATATTTTTTTATGAAATACTTGTCATGAAAATAAAAAATGGCTAAGTCATTAAGGCGTGAAAGTGTGGTCGTGCAAGTATGGTCGCACAAATGTGACCACGCACGTATTTCTGCGCAAGTCAAAATAACTCTACAGAAGCGAGACACAATTTAAAAGAAACCATCGACCATGGACAGCAACACCTGCGTGACGAGAGGTCACTTGCATGAAGAAATCTAGAAGCTTTGGAAGCTAGGTTATTCGCATGAGAGTGGTGCCCATATTTATAGGAGAGGTCATAACCTTGCACGTCGTAACCTGCGCGCTGCTAACTACGCGCTCAAAACCTGCACGCCCAAAATCCTCGGTTTTCTACTTTACCTTAGAGTTAAACCCTCTTTAATTTTTTCAGATCCAACTCTGAGGGGGGGAATCTTGTTGACACTCTGTTATATAACAGAATCCAAATATTTAATAAAGGTAATACCTCGAGAAAAGAAGAGGGAAGATTCATCAAAAAATTGCAAGGGCATTAACGCGCGCACGTATACCTGCGCGCCAGCCTTGGGCCCCTAAGTCACTTGCGCACCCTAAGTAAAATTTCACCCAAACCTCTGGTGGCCTATAAATACCCCCTGTGGGCCCCACGTTTTGAGGAAAAAAAATCCAAAACTCATATTCAAGCTCTGGTCACTGAAGTCTCTATCTGATGTCTTCTAAATACTTCTAAGGTAATAATTTTCCTAGAATAGAAGCTATAACGAGGAAGAATAAGGCCTAAGTGTTATAACTCATCAATACTTGCATGCCTAAGTGTCCAACCCTTAAGGGAAATGGAGACACTTGCCCACCGCCTTATCCTCTCATGGAAACCTGTGCGCCGCCCTTATGGAAGGATCTAGGGATAATACTAAGCGCTTGAGCCAAGTCTTGCCCATGTACTACCTTACAGGTTCTTCATTTCCCATGTGAACTCAGGTCGCGCAAGTATACTTACGCGACCAGGACTTGCATGCCCGACCAATACTTGTGAACCTCCTTCCAATTCACTTCCTTTCCTCAAATTTACCTATCCTCTTCATGATTTAGCCTTCAAAACCCTCTTCAAATCCATTTATGGAAGGTTTCATGTGTTGGCTTCCTTATCTGAAAGGAATTATGTGGAACATCTCTCAAAAATCGTGATTTACAAAACTTTATGTCACTAAGGTTGGATATTTCCTTCATTTAACCTCATCCTTTAAGATGATAAGATCTTTAATCTGGGCATCCTCCTTAAGAGTAAGCCCCAAGTTCTATATTCACGGGCATCCTCTTCAGGAGTAATCCCCAGATTCTCTAATATGGGAATTATCCTTAAGAATAATCCCCAATCATAAATCTCATTTAATTTGGGCCTCCTTCTTAGGAGTAAGCCCCAAATTACAAGTCCCCTTTATATGGGTATCCTTCATAGGAGTAAGCCCCAGGTTCCCTGTTCTTGGGCATCCTCCTTAGGAGTAAGCCCCAAGTTCCTTAATCTGGGCATCCTCCTTCAAAGGATTATGTCCCAATCATAATTTCCTCTTAAATTTTGGCTACCTTTTTAGGAGTAAGTCCCGAGTTAAAATCCAAAATCTCCATAAAGTACAAACACCATTATGGACCCTGCTCTTGGGCTTCTTTCCTAATAGTCTTTGTCTTCATTTACTTGGGAAATAATACATACGTAAGCCCCACATCCTTTCTTATGATATCATATTTAGTGGAACAATCGTTAGGTTTTACTAATACCTCTTGTTTCCCACACAGAGCATGTCTCACAAGAGATTAGAGTGTAAAAGTAATTATGAAATCTCTCTTTGATCCATTAATCATGCATAAACCTAATACTTCTTCACTCGAGCTATGTGGGTTCTGATTCATTTTTCTAATAAGGATATGTAGGGAGCCCATTTGTGGGTACAATCCCAACTCAAAAATAATCCTTGTCTTTTTGAATGAAAATAAACATCAGGTTCATCACTGAGTGGCTTTAAAACCAATATGGTCATCATAATGACCCTGATATTTCTATATAATGTAAATAAGGATACCATTGACTATGAATAACTAATTTATATGGATGATTTTCTATTGATGAAGACCCTCAAATACATATAATAGATTCTATAAATCTCCTATATATAAATCATTTATTGCAATATCTAAAGGAAAAACTCATTTTCATGCTTGGTAATTTAATAAGGATTCACGAACATAACTCAAATCTATAAGAGAGTCTCAGAGTAGATAATAATTTCCCCCAAATAGGTGTGATGATTCTGACCTCCCATCTTATCGACCAATGAAAATTTTTAAGCCTCATCAGTCCACAACTAATGGGAACCTACCTTTGGAAAGTAGGTCCTAATGGATATAGAATCCTTGGATGTTTCCAATTCTACGAAAAAACCCATTAGAAACTGATTGTAATGTTTGTACCTTAAAAAAACAAGGTCATCCCCATTTCTAGAAGAATCACTCATAATGAAAATATTCATGACTATATTATAGGGGAAAATTGGTTCTCAAAAACTTATAATCGATATGGTTATCAGTAGTTGTGAATAATGTAATATGATATTTCGAAAACTATATTCAATTGTTGGTATAAATATTATTACTATCTCCTTATTCCATTTAGTATAACCAATTATAATGTAGTATTTATGTATTATATGAATAGTTTTATCCATGATTATCTAGATACCATCGTGGAAGTCTTTGTGGATGGAATTCTATTTTATCTATTTCTAAGGAGGATCATGTGCATCTTTTAAGAGCTGATCTGGAAAAGTTTAGAATTCAATGACTCTGGTCCATTCTATCGAATCATGAATTATTGATTTGGGAATTAAAGTTATTTTGATATGTGTTCTAGAAACTAGGTATCTTAGTTGATCCTAAAATATAAAAATTGAATCCCATGGGAATAAGGACATAATGTGTTTTTTTATTTAGATATTTTTGGGTTTAGCTATGTACTATCACATATTTGTAAATGATTTCATAAATTTGAACTCTTTGATGACCTCTATTACATAGAAGGTGTGTATTATTTCATAGAATGATAAATTTAATAATAATTTTTTGAACTAAAGGGTATTTTGACTTCTTCAAAAAATTTGAACCTTCCTCAGTTTTGGCATGGTTATGTGGTCTTATGTGATTCATTGGGATCTAGTTTAGGATGTTTTAAATTTATGGGTTATCAAATGTTAGATTATAGATCTTAGAATCTTATACCAAATGAGAGGAATTATCCAACCCTTGGCCTTGAACTCATAGCTGTGATTCATGAACATAATAATCTGCTAAAATGTAATTTTTTAGAATGTTTTTATGTGAATTCTATCTACAAGATCATCAGTTTTATCTTTTAAAAAAATAATTGAATCTCTTGCACAGGAATTGGGTTGAGTACCAGAAAAGTTTTTATTTTTTTATTCCATATAGTACTGAGAATTATAATTTCATTATTGATACAGTGAGAATAAAAAATTTGATCTAGGACATGAGATAATAATTGGAAAAGTGGAACATAATGTATCATTTCTCACTATTTCATTTAGGTGTTTGGGATGTAAAGGCCAATGTTTTTTTCTAGTGTTCAGTTTTTGACCACTCTTCATGGGATTAATCTTTAGTAAAACTAGAATGATGATGAATTTTGTAGCTCTAGGGACAATTTTTGTGGTTAGGAGACTTTTAGTGTGTGTACATTATCATTTAAGGTAACCCTGTTTTTTTAGAATTTTATTTATTCCATTAACCATTATAAATTTTTTGATGTGTGATTTTCAGAATTACTAATTGGTTGTGCGCCATGGAACCATGCAGATGGTACATGACATACGATGATGATTTTGGAAGACATGTATGAGCATGGACATCACAGAAACTCTTTCAATTTATTATAGGAAACAAGTTTTTTATGTTGAGAAATAAACACTTTTTTGTTTGCTTCAACCACTTCCATTGACAAAATAGATTTTTATTAGATATTTATTTATTTTTAGTTTGTATTTCCCCAGACACCTAGAATGAATAATGAGATATGGGTTTTGAACTGTTATCTATCTAAATCAGATCACATTATACCAATTCTATACACAACATTTGTTTAGTGAATTAAAAATATTTCTTTGAATGATATTGTTCATTTTCATGAAGTTACATACTTTATAGAATTTGATAACAATCCTTGATTTTCCTATCATTTTTTTAATCCATTAGTAAGATACAAGATCATAGGTTCATTTGAGGATAGTGTACCACATTAACATGGATTTTCAAATAGAGAGATTTATATATATTTGTAAGGAAATGATTCATGATAGAGTCCCAAATTTAGGTGGAGCTTAGGATGGCCATTTTAGGCTAGTTGTCTTATCTTATAAAAATAGTTTTGTGGATTGATCATAATTGATCCGTTTGATTAATTATATATAAGGTTATGTAAATCTATAAAATGTTGATCATGTATTAGTCAATCATCATTGGTTTCACAGATCATGGTCCAAGAGAGGCTTGAAATGATTTAGTTTATTCATTTGATAATTTTTATGGAATAGATCCTATATTAATCTTATTTTGATTTTCATCCTAAACCATTTTAGTTATTTTTTGGTGATTTAATGCTCTTTATAATTTCACCTAAGTTGGGTAACTGAAAACTTTGGAGGAAAGGGATGTTTTTCCCCTAATTATTAGAACCTTTTTAGGTTCTCGAGAAAGAATGAAAATTGGGTTACTATATAGAACATACACCATATTTAATGTCGGTTCATAACATGTTCCATCATTAAAAATTCAAAATAATCATTCTAACTGATCTCATGTCTTAAGTTGTAGGGATCTTGATATTTATAATGATTTATTCCTGACATAACATACAACAATGATTTTTGATTCTATGGAAATGGTAAAACATGGAAGGATGTTAAAATTGGTGTGTGTTCTATGGTAGAATTTTTTTAATTCTCATAATATATGGTAGTGTGAGGCCCTGATGAGAGATAGGTGTCATCATCTCTTTGATAGGAAAATATTTTATCATGATTCTCGGGGAATTGTTTTATAGAGAGGAGGTTGTAACTTCTTTGGACATTTCATATGGTAATCCTTAACTATTCTTATCTTAATTAATTAGTTTTGTCTTATTTTTGGGGTTTTCATGTGTAAATTGGAAAATATAAAAAATGGATGTGAATGGGTGGATAAGGGTTTTCCCAAACCCAATTCCCCCTAGCCCAAACCTTATATACCTAGATAGTGGGGGAATGCAGTGTTAGTGAATGATTTTCCAAAGCATTCACCCACCATGGATTAATCGTTCTCCTTAGAAATATGGCGTTGCGGTTTAGAGATCATGTTTTTTATAATCATGTATACCTCTCTAGAAAATCATGCATGTATTATATATTTATTCCAAAAATTGTTTTAAAATTTTTCTATCCCCTAGTATATGTTCCAAACCAACCCTCTCAACCCTAATATGTTTCCATTGGCTAAGAAGGCTCTATAGGGGTTATTTTGACACCTAAAACCCCTTTACATGGTGGATTAAATATTTTAGGATGTTATTTTTTATATTCCAGGTAAGTGAATCTTCTTTCAATTAATCTCTTATGATCCCTCCACTCTTCCTTTATGGATTTCATTGAACATCATAAATTGGATGGATCTATATTCCATTTTATTTCATCTTTATTATTGATTTTATTTGTAGATCTCAAAAATATTAATTATTCATAGGTGGATCCCATAGAGATTGGTGATTCTTGATCATTGATAAATGATATGTGGTTCAATTAGATATTTTCAATGTAGATTATACCATGATTTTAATTATTTGTTTTAAATATATTTAAATTGATTTATAAATCATTTATTCAAAGTGATTTCATTATATATTTTGAAATGTTGTGGATTTTTCAATCCCCCACCAAATTTTTATGGATATGAAATTTGGAATTTATTTAGAAACTGGTGGATTTAATGAAATAATTTTATGTTTGATTTAAGAAAATAACAAATATTAAATAAGATGCCAAATGTAATAGTTTTTTATTTAAGAGGAATGAAATGATGAAAGAAACAATGATTTTGATTCTATATTGATTTTGAATATTGAAAATGAAAATTTTGAAACTGAACTATAGATAATGATTTATTTTAAATTAGATAATTTTCCATGTTCTTATTTATAGATTGTGAATATTTGAGATTTCGTTGTTATTTGGTTATTTTTGACTAGTACGCTAGGATCACTATACCATAGAATTGGATAGATGAAGAAAACTAAAAAAATAACATATTTGAGAAAGATTATACCTAATGGCGTGTCAATTATTCCTATTTGGTATGATCATGGTAGATTTTTGTACACATTTTTATCTATCATCACTAATATGATATGAGTTAGCATCCTCAAGACTAGGACTTATGTGCATTAGGGAAGATGACCATGAGATTTTTGTGATTTTTTTGATATATATTACATTGATTATGGAACTATATTACCCATGATAAATTATTTCAAAAAATATTTTATATAATAATTTAATTTAAGTCATGTATTAAATTTTTTCAATCCATTGAAAAGTAAACTATTTTGTTTTGAATATGAAAATGATACATTATTACATTCCCAATTTTATTAAAATTGATAGATATATTTGGTTTTTTTATTATTTAATCATTTATTGAAATATTGTTGAGACCCTACTAGGTTTTATACCACAAAACCTACCTTTTCCTTTGTGCGTAGGTACATTTTATTATTCAGGATCTCAGGATAGGAATAATTCCACATGGAGGATAGTATCGCCATTATCATTTGAAATTAGTCTGATTTTTAGTTTTTGATTATTTTTAATGACATTATGAGTACAATTAAGATGTACTTATAGGGGGTTTTTTTACTTGTTTCTTTTCTGGTAATTCCTCCCACTGGGGTATTGAGAATACTGAATTACAATAAAAAATCTTCCATGATTTTTTGGGAAATGTGTTTACTATTTTAAACTGAATGATTGAAGTTTCTATTATCCATCCCATGGGATTATATAACACCCTTCCCATTATTTCATTTACGTTTCATTTATCCATCTACTAGGGTAACCGTAATGGTTTGTGATGGTTATTTCATGTGTGTCCCTCCCCTTAATTATAAATGGATCCACTTATGCTATGTTATTAAAAACTAGTGATCCATATACATCTACAATACATCACCAAACAATTTCTATATTAATTCTATTTATTCTTGAGAGTATTTAATTTATATATATTATCAAAATAAGGATTATTGTGTGATTGAAACATGACCATTCAACGAAATGGTATTCCAATAAATTAAAATTTTCAATTTCTATATCCACCACAAATTCCTATAAATGTATTTTATCTTTTAAAAAATAATGAATGTAGTATCAAAAATATACTATGATGTTAATATTTTTAGGTTACATATATTTTCCAAATCCATTAGAGTATCTGTAAAATACAGTCATCGCTCATTCTTACATAAATCATAACAACTTCACATTGTGATGAAATTTAATTTCACCTCTATTTTCACCACTATTTTCTAGGACCAATAATTATCTAATCAATCAAATATATAGTATTATTATGACATAATTATTATTCTTGCAGTATATTATTTCATATACCCTTTTACTATTCAATCTATTAGAAAATGATTATATTTCTCATGTATATGAATGGACTACCACATCCATTATTACATGTGACTCATTCATATAATACATCAATGTATGCCAGATTTTATACATGAAAATAATAAATAAAAAGTATAGGGAAAAAAATTTATTACATTTTGAGGATGACGGAATAATTTTATTACAACCTTAACCAAGAATAATGTACCAATGTTATTTTGAATAAATTAGCATAAATTTCTTATGTGTTTGATGTAAGAGAAAAATATTCAATTTATTGACTTCAAATCATTAAAAAAGTGAACGAGATTTACTATTGATGAAAATAGTAACTATACATGAATTAAAAAAAAATAGATTCATTATATAGGAGTACCAAACGAGTACTCCTACACATAGACAAATGTTAATGGATTTCTATAACATTTTCATTTTAGTTCAATTTTATTTGTTTAGATTTTATTTGGTAAAATTATACAATACTACCCTCTAAACCCAATTATATTTTATTCTCATCCTATTATTATTTGGTATTACATGTTGATTTTCCATTTATTCCATTATGAAATCAAGATTTGTATAATAAGTCCAAATTATGGTACATTATTACAAAAATATTTATTTTAACTATTAATTCTAATAATTTTTCATCCATGATTAGATTCATTTAATTGATTAAATAATGATATTTTTTATTATTTAGAGTTATTTATATTTATCTTCACCTTGATTTATGTTAATTAATAATATTTTAAAAATTAGTTATTTTAAAATTTATTATATTGGTTATATTTAATTTTTTATAGAAGTGAAAAAATTAATATTTCTTTGGAAATATATGGAACAAAATACATTTTACATTATCATAGTTGTTATAAAAAACCATGTATCCATTATATGTTTTGATGTCTATGTTGTATGAAAATATTTTTTTCAATATTTTATGATATTTAAATTAAAGTTCATCATAGAAGGGTATTATTTTCCTAATATAATATAAATATTTTATAAAATTTATTAATAACCATATCCATACATAAATATAGAATGAAGTTATATTTAATTTATCTCTTATTTTTTCATTTCTAAAGGCATGGTTTTTCAACTAATCCTTTACATTGGACGAAACTATAATTTTTACTAACCATTAATGAAAATGGATTATAACATATTTTGATATCATTATCATAATTCAAATAATATTTTATATAAATTTTATTTATTAATTTGAGGTTATATTTCTCCTTAGTATCTATTTTTTATTTTAAATATAATTTCAATGTCATTTTAATTACATTAATTATTTTTCAACCGCATAGTATTTCTAGATTTAGTAATATTTTAGGAACCTTATTGGTTTATATATTACATATATTGGGGAAATATATATGTTTTGTAGTATTGACTAAATATGTATAATTTTTATTATAAATGTATGTTTTTAGTCTTTGGGGTGCTACTTTAGTGGTACCTACTAGTTATGCCACTCTGCCTCCATGGGAACTTTCACGGGATCATGTATTTCTTGACTTGAGAACTTTTCCTATTATGTATACTGTGATTCCAATACATTTTATAGAAGTGGAATGTTAATCATTATTTTTGAATTCTCATTTTCCCCATATAATATTTTATAATAACCCATACACATGTTATATGAGATGGACAGGTTCAACATGAAAGCAACTTTCATAAAACCATGTTGGAATGTAGGGTTCCACATCTCTTACACTTCCTTTTATTTATTATTATTCTTAGTTATTTCATTCACTTGGTATATATTATTCAAATAAGAATATGGCATCCAAAATAGAAGGATTAATGGTCACTTGATGGGGGATTACAATATCCTCCTTGATTTCTGATAATTCACTCAGTCATAATTTATATTGTTACAAAGGATCCATCACCAGAGCTATATTTTGGAAGGAATATATTTTCAATTTAATGGATGACATGAATATAGCCTATGAATGTCTATAAATTTTTAATTACTAGATTATTTCATTTCATAGCTTTTTAAGGGTCTTTATGAAATTGTGAATCAGAGAACAAATTGAGAAACATTTGCACAATGTGGTTTATAAAGTTGTAAAGGTGTTTTAATGGGATACGAGTTGTTCCATATTTTTTCCCCATGGTATAATTGATAATTATGGAATGATGTCTTGTAATTATTTTACTTATTATATCAATCATACACATTTTAGAAAGGGATATTAATTCTAATTAATTGTTGGTAACAAATTTCATTATTGATTTATGTTTAATATTATAGATTAAATTTGATTCTCTAAATCCTTTAGATTTTATATTAAATTGAAATTTTAATTGGAGTACATATATGAATATAAAAATGTAATATAATTTGATATATTGAATAATATTGATTTTATTTTAGTGGATGTAAGTTTATATTCGAATTTAGTTGATAGAGTTTTACTATATAAAAACAAAGAGGAATTTGATTTGATAATTGAGTAAAAAAATGTATTTTAGTTTATTATAATCTATAACATAATAGTTTATTAAATTTTTTATTTATGGATAATTTTAACCATTGATTATTTATTCACTCAAAAAATACTATAAAGTCATTCCATAAGAATACTAACAACTTGAAATCTATTCCACTAGGTGAATTTGAGAATTCTACAAATGGTCAACCTCAGGATGGAGGATTTAATCCATATTTAATCATAGATTATAAAGGGAATGGTCATGATACCATCCATTCATGAAATATATTATAACATTGACATGTATAGTAGGATAATCTAGGGTTGGTCCTGCTCAATATCCTTGTTTATATTCTCCCAAAAAGTATGGTTCTATGAAAATATTTATGTCTCTTTATATATATATTGAGCGATAAAATTCTTTGGATGATTTATGGACTGAATTTTGGCTTCACTATTATTTTTCTAATGAGAATGTGGTTGAAAATTTGAGCTTCATTCAACCATCTAACCATGAATTTTGAAAGTGATGTCAAATTCCTCTAATGTTTACTTTTATGATTTCTTTATAGCAGGTGTTGAATCTCACCTTTATGTCTGAAATTGAGAATGTGTCATAGAGTTATAAGTTCAATTAAAAGATGATTAGAAACATTGTAAATAATAAAAAAATAGATGAAGTAAATTAATGGTTAATGTAAATTCTCATTTGATAGTTTTCATGAAAGGAATTGGATCATTGGTTGATGCTCAATGTAGTATAGAAAATAATTTCTTAGGGCCCTAGATATTGACACTTTAACATGGTATTGATATGAGAGAAAATATTTGTCAAATTATACAGTATTTAAATGTGGAAAAAGTGCATTTGTAATACCTATATGAAATTCATTAGTCACTATTTAAATATAAATAATCCATAAGAATGATAGTATACAGATTTGAAGAAATCATCTTACATGGAAGAATCCCCTAAAGGTTAATACGTTCTACATCATGAGATCAACTGAAATGAGGGTTAAGGCCTAGACACGAATTTTGGTTTCTGTTTCATAGAAAATTGAGTATGATGGAATTTTAAAATGTGATAAAACATGGAGGAATGGATTTAGGCCAAGATGTTGAGGATGTGAGTGTGGTGGATTTAGGGGGGATCATCACAGTGAAATCTTTGACGATCAAATTTACATCATTAAAAATATGGGTCTCTAATCTATCTATAATTGATTATGGTATATTTTTCATGATGCTCCCCATCCTATGAATTTTTGTTTTTTGTTTCAATAAATGGGATTCATCCCCTACCGTTTTAAAAAAATATAAGGCATTTGGATCAATTTTTTTCATTCCAAAAAAATGGACTTCATATTACATTCATATTACAAGTAAGATATAATTATATACAACACCATAATGTATTAAAATGTGAAATGATATATTTAATAATTCATTCTATATTATTTGGGTATTTTACTGCAATAATGAATCTATTCAAAATTATTTCATCAAAATTGGCTTGATGGTAATTCTCATTATAACAATCCCGAAAACTTATTAAAATGTTCAAGAATGTTTGGATATATTCATCTAATTTATTAAAAATAATATTTCATCAATCATTGTGATTTCAGTTATGATATTCCCTATGTATGTTCATAAAAATTATTATTTTCATTAAATAATAATTTTTTTCAATATCCTCATTATCATATTAATGATTCTTTATGTACATATGATAGTTTCTAATAGATGTTACCCTTATTGAGAATCATGGCTCTCTAGTAATTTAAAATTCATTCCCTAGAAGATAAATGATGATATTATGAATGATTTAAATGATTATATAATTATTCTAATTAATATTTTTATATATCCAATGTAATATGGATATAATTTTATATCTATTCTTCTAAGACTCATAAACTGATTGATCCTTCATATTGCTAACCCTTATATTTTATACTATATGAAAAATGTAGACATTGGATCTTGGTTAATGGATTTTGGGTCTCATAATTCATATAAAGATCATATTAGAAAATTTAAGTGATTATTTGTTCTAGATTATATTTTCTTCGTTGTGATACCTATTTTTCATTAAATGCATAATTAAAAAAATGTATTTGAATTTTATGTTATGTGGGGAAACAAAACCAAAATAATAATATCTATTGAGTAGATTATAAATTTTATATACACAAATTTTAGTGGAATTTTAAAATTTGAATCATGTTTCTAAATTGAAAATGCATCAAATAGATTCAATGAATATTTTGATGTTATTAGATTTTGATTTGGTTCCAATACATTCATATATGTAGAGACTAAATAGTTTTAGAAATTTTATGAGATGGTTCTATATGTTCTAGTTATTTCATGAGAAATAGTTTTTATTCACATTAGTAAACTCCTTAATGAAGATGCCTTGGTGTGATAAAATAAACATACATTACTAATTGTGATACCTTTTATCAATATTAGAGAAAAATAACTTTATATCATAAGAATTGATTTTCATTAATTCCCATTATTTGATATGATGTAAAAATTATTCAATTTTGGAGTCCATTTTAAACAAAATGTATTGTTAATGAGGGTCAAGAATACGAGTCCAATTAAAAAAATAGCTAGCCTAAGCTTGAATGCTCATCAAACGATGTAAAAAACTAAAATAGTATAATTTATTCAGTAAGGATACTGTTTATAAAATTAATGAATGATAAATATAAAGCTAGAATATTTATCCTAGTAATTAAAACATTTATGGATGCATTATTTTCAATGTTTTTAAAACTGGCCATGTCACTTTCTTTTTGTGTGATTTTTTTAAATTTATTTTCACTATGAGAACATAATATTTGATTCATTTATTAATTTTTAGAGTTTATATAGAAAACAAATGAATGAATTTTATTTTTACCCATTGATAAATAATGAACTTACTTTGAATATAAACAAAATATATATTGAATCAATGGTGAGTATTTTTATTATTTTTTATTTCATAAGTATTAACTTGTCACTCTCTAGTAAATTCTCATAATTCCTAAATTTAGATATAGTTTTACAACAATCATGATTTATTAAAAATGATTTAGATCCTTCCTTTAACATATTATATATTTGAATAATTCAATTCCATTACCTAATTTTATAATTTTTGGAATTAATCGAAATTAGATTTGACTAGGAATGTGGATCTGAAATCGATATTAATTCGATAAATTATTCTATTAATGTTAATATATTATGTTTTATATATTTTTGGATTTTATTAGTGGTTTCTGAAAGATATATTTATGAAAAACAAATTATTTTTTAAATAACTGAGTTTTTCTGGGAATTGAATGGTTTTTTTGAAAAAAAAATTGTTAAATTTTTTAATTATAAAACATTTGTATATATTTAACATAGTTTAATTTACATTTATTATTGATGTGAAAATTTATAAATAATATCATGTTTTATTTTAATTTAAAAGATTGTTTTCAATGGGTAATATAATTTTTTATAATGAGATATATCCTGTAATAAAAATAATAGAAATTCTTTATATGGATTGGGATGAATTTTCTTAGAGAATGGATTGGATTTTTATATATTGTTTTATAGAGGAATTTTGTGTTCAGGTCATTGGTATTGTGCTACATGACCTTTCCCACAACTTCTTGTAGAAGGATGACATTATATCATGTGTCCCACCACATGTCTTCCTCCAATAATCAAGGGATTGTCAAACAAGATGAGAAGGCATATCATTCAATATTAAAGGTTTAATCCTATATATAATATAAACATGAAGACAAATACAAATACCATAATATCCCAATACACTATTAGTATTTATATAAGACACAATATTGTATTCAATTCTGTTATATGACATCAACTAAAATATACAATTCCATAGTGAAAATTACCTAATAGTTTAAATATTTGAAAATAATCTAAATCTAAAAAAAGGCACTAGATTGATCTGCATTGTATAAAGGGGTAATGAATAGATGAAATTTTTTATTTTTTATTTACTCTTTTATTAAACCTAATACTCCATTGGACAACATCAATTATTAACCAAAATTATATACAACAACTACAAATCCACTGTGAAAAAATCTAGACCATGAATCATTAATATATAACTAACATATTTTCTAATGAATATTATTATGTTTTCTATAAAAACATAATCAATAGAATTCCAGAAAAAAAATGAAAAAATATATTCCCAGTCTGCTCAAACATTGAAAAGATATATACCTAATATTAGATCAATTAAAAAAATATCATCTAATGTTAAAAGGTTATGGGACCCTAGGAATGTTTTTTAATCTTAGCTTCAATTCATTAAGTATTCTATATAATTAGTCAATATATATAATTGTAGTACCAAAATGCTACAATTTTTGGATGTTCATATTACAGTTCTGAGTCATATCTCAATGGAATGAAATTTGTGACTATCATTTTGTAAAGAACATATTCATTGAAAACACTGATGATATATCATCCATGGATATAAAAAACAATAATGGAATACGACTTTTGTTAAGGAATGTGTGAAAGTAATGTATCTAACACACAACTATGTTAACTATTATTGTTAAAATGTTCTAGAATCTTATAATAGTACCCTATCATTATCAAAAATTATTTTCTATTGTTTGAATTTTTATTTATACAACATTAAATTCCCATAATGGTGAAAATCCTTATGTACCATAGAATCTATAGTAAAAGACCCGCTCTCCATCTATTTGATTCCATTAGTAGAAGGAGCACTAAACACCTTTTATAAACAACATGTTTCCAATATTTGTGGGGGAGGTCCTAATTCTGTTTTCAATCCTTGGTTCCCACACGTTATCTTTTAAATGATAGTAATAACCATGTACCCAATTCAATGGTCCCAATATCTGGTTGAATTGGAGAGTACATAACTCAAAGGAGAATGACGGTACATAGGCCCAGTAATAAAATAATTTCAAGGGTTGTACGTAGCCAATATTTTAATATGAATATCAGTACAAATAAAATTTAATAACCATTTCGTGGATAGTATGATACACTATAGGATGTGCCTCCAGTCACACTAATGATGATAAATAAGGATGTAACATCATGGTCGAAGAGAAAAATGCGTCAACATGGTATTCTAATGTTTTTATATCTATGTTTTGGATAAAAAATAATATAATGAAGAACCCATATTGTTATGATTCATGTTATTTCTAATTTGGTTAAATGATGTGTTGACATTCCTTAATCATCTAGTCATGTACATCCATTAATGCTCTGTTATAGGGTTGACCAATGTTTTCATTATATTAATGTATATGAATTTGGAACAATTTGGGATATTATGTGTGTATATCTAGTGTATGATAACAACTCTTATAATAATACATGTAGTGTCCCATGAGGTATATAATGTTTTAATCCCTTGATATCCTAGACATGTATTAATGGGTGACTTATTCATATAGTTCCTAAATATATGGAATATTTTTTTAAATACACAATATATTTTCTATAGGGACAACTAAATTTGGGTTCTATAAACATAAATATTTTAGAAATGCTATAAATGTATTATACATTAACTTCTCAAAATTTATTGAAAAAATTGTTGACATTTGTGTTATCTTCTACACCTAGAGTCTTGTAATTAAATATAATAATGGACTATGATGACATGGTAAGAAATGTTTGATATTTTAAATAATATGAAAACATTGATACATAAAAATGACAGTTCATTACATGTGTTCCACTTAAAGTATTTCCATTTAGATGTAATTGGTAAGATCCCATTTTATTAGAAAATATGAATTATTTTATTCAAATAAATTGAATTTATTTCATAGCTTCTGTTACCTACAAAATGGAGTGTTAAAAAATAGGGATATATTATTAATATTATTATTTAAAATTAATAATTATAAATTATCCATTAAAAATAACAATATAAATTTAAATATCCAATTATAATATATTATGTAAAATGGTTTTATATAAATAGAACATATTGAAAATAAGTAAATAACATTAAGAAAATAAATTATATATTTTTGAAATTTCTATTATATAAAAAAATGTATTTTATTTATTATTTGTTTGTTTCAGATATAAATAGTTAATTTTATGAAAAATTTATAAAATTAATTTGATAAAATAAACAACACATTTTTCTATCATGTAAAAATTTTCTTAGGGTAATATTTTTGTATTTGATATCAAAAAATACTTTTTAGTCAATATAAAAATTTCAGTTTTTCAATGATATTTTTCTTTTGAATAAATGAATTAATGATATTCATTTTTTCAAATATGGGTTTAAAACTATAAATAATTTAATTTTTTACATTTTATTCTTTTTCATATTGATTTTTGATATTAAATATTCAGAATCTTTTATACGTTATTTATTTGGAAAACCTCATTCTAGTCAACTCATTATGATTAATTTTAAATTTTATTTTCCGACATATTTGATTCAATTTGGGTAAAATATATTTAATATCTGGAATCATCCTAAAAAATATTATATAGAAATTTAATTGTTTTCTTTAACGAATATTGAAAATAGTAAAAACATTACAATAGTAATGGTAAAAATGGATCTTCTAGGGGGTGAATAAAATGATAAGTGCTAAAAAAGAACCAAGTAATATCTAGCTACCATTTTTTGGAATGTTATTTAAATTATAGAATTTTTTTTTATAATTTAAAATTTTATAACCCTTTCGAATGATAAAAAATTTGTTAATCCTTTTTCTTTTTTAAACATTACAAGTGTACCACTCGCCTCACTTATAAAAGGTGACTGGTTATCCTCACCTACACAGACATCAAAAACCATTTGGTTGAACAAAACCATACTGAAATGAATTCCTTAAATACCTAATCCCACTATGGAATCCAAATTATAGCATGAAAACTAACCAGGAATCCAATAGGATCAATCTAGATGGTGTTTTCTGAATATGAAGTAACACCAATAACTGAGCATACTATTTTTTCTCTATCCACATTATTCATTTATTATTGAAACATGTTTATATAATACCCATAGATTATTTAATATAAATATGTTATTTTATATTGATTCCATGACCTACAATTGTATCCAAGTCCATCAAATGGGTTAAAATATCCTAATTCATGCCTATGGCTGACTACCACCTCACGAACCGATGTTATTCACTTTCCAAAAAAACCTCCCATGGAAGGATATAAATATGGATTCAATGTTTATCATTTATATTTAGGATATTAAAATATTTATTAAATTATTATTTCACATATTCCATAAAACAGCCAATTATTTGGGAATAAGATATTGTGAATCATGTATAAAGCAGAATAAGCCCTTACTAAGAATCATGATGTGTTTACACTTTACATAGATGGATATAATTATAGTTTTCATGAACATCTGTGTGAAACAAGTTATGATTTTTTTTTACCATTGTAATATATTATTTTCACAACATTCATTTCATCCGTCATGAAAATGGAAATAGTGGTCATGAGAACTTATTGTTAACTGTCACCATGAACATTGAATTTAGTTTCATATATATAAATATTATAATTTGATATAAATATATATATGATAATTAAATAAAAAAAATATTTTGGTTATAGTTCAATATGTGATCGAACCATTTTAAAATTTATAGGATGAAATATAAAGAAACATCATCATACATGAAAAACAAATAATTATTTACCAAAACATGATGTTATATTATAATTATTTATAAATGGATAATAAAAGGTCATAAGTAAATAATAGATGGTATGATATATATATTTATAAATCTATAATAGATATATATTAAAATTATATTTATTATTCAAGATATTTGAAATTCTATAGTGGAATTCGAGAATTAAGGAACATGGTTTTTCTTTCTATCTTCTCTTATTGAGACATATATTATATTATGAAGGTATTATATATAATATATGTTTATACAACCCATTTAGAAATTCTATATATTTAATTTTGATAATTTTTTGCTACTCTATGTCTCATTTAATGTTTTAATTTAATGGGTATATCAATTTAATTTTTCTTATGTGTTGAGGGTTTTTTGTTAGAATCTCATTGTTTATTAGGATTCCACAAGATATTGATTCCAATGATAAAATATTATGATTTATATCTAAATAAAATAATTTATTTATCTATCATATATTAATATCTTGATAATACATTATTCCCATCATTTTCCTCTCATTATGTACTCAAAAGTTTAAAATTTGTGTTTATAGAAAAATTATATTTATGTATTTCTTCACCTCAACCACAATTATTTTAAAACCCCATTATTTATTGAAGTGTCTTATTTTTTTATCATCATAATAATTTTTTTAAGTCCACTTTACAATTGATTGAAATTATTACAAAATTTTATAAAAGGAATAATCATTTCATTTCCCAAAATATGCTCATTTTGATTTCATAGAAAATTTGAAAGGAATATCAATTTAACGATGTATAAAATGAATTAAATTTTCCACTAACACTATAAGACATTATATTTTGGATTAATTTATAATATTACAAGATTTTTTTTAAATAAAATTACTTTAAAATATTTTAGGTTTTAAATCAATTTTTTCAATGACAAATGTTATTTTCCATCATAAATGTTTTAATGGTTTTTTAAATACTAAATTATAGGTTTGGGTGTTACTTTTAAATGAAAAGTATATCCAAAATATTCTATAATTTTTAGTATAAGAATGTGATTTAAAAATAAATATTATATTCTGAATGAAACATTACATGTGATATTTTTAAATTATTTTCCATCTACGATTATAACATTCTCGCTAATTATTTATTACTATGAATATAATATAAGGATACTATTTATATTATGTCTATGAATGGTTTATGTTTATGATCAGAATATGTTTATGACCCCATTTCTCTTCTATGAGTTATACTATCATAAAAGAACAATTATGTGTTATTCTATTCATAGTTTATACTATGATGAAATGATGAAATTATTATGAATCCTTTCTCCATTTCATAGGTTATTATATGATGATTGGTTTTTGATACCCATTTCATTTCAGGGGTTATGATATGATTAATATTATTTTTCCAAGTCCAACACATATATATTATTATCATTATGTAATTTTGGGACATATATCTTCCTCCAATTAATTGGGTAATTAGTTATATCTTCTGATATATATAGGAATGGAATGTGGATTAACCCTAGATCAGTAAGGGAATTTTATTCTATGATAGAATTGGGAGTGAACCTCGACTACAAAAATGGTTTGGGGAGTGAACCCATTTCTCTATTATATACTAGCTTGTGAGACATTAGTAATATGTAAATTATTTTTTATTCTTATGTGTATGTCATAATTCTATGTCTTATTAAAATGTTATGATCTATGAGCTCTTGTTATTTGATTAAATATTTATTCATGTCTAATAAATTGCCAATAAATATACATTTAATCAATAATTGGATCTTTGATACTAAGGGAATGGGTTTTAATAGTTATCATTATTGAATCATACACTTATGTCCATGTTATTCTTATATATATCTAGTTTTTATATATATAAATAATCTTAGGCTGATTATAGACCAATTATTAATGTGTCCATGTTTCGAACATCACTAAATCATTATTACTCTAAGACATGTGTAAATGTAATGTATATAATATTCATCTAAAATATTTAATATCTATTTTTGGAAAGTCTAGGTCACTGTAGTCGGTATCATATTATAGGGTTAGTTAAAATTTTGATATAAGGATGATAAAACATTACTTATATCCCAAAGGACGTGCTTATGGAGATGTTAAAGGATGACTCAATGTATAGGGAAATGTATTGGAATGTTTGTAAAAGATATAGTAAGTGGGTTCTATGAAATTACATCAAATTTCTCATATTAAAAGTGGGTGTGGAATTTGAATAGAGGTTATTTTTTGAAATATCATTGAGAAGGTTAGGTGATCAAGATTTGATTTTCAATTTTTTCATGGCCACATGCCTTTCTTCAAAACTATTTTTAATAGTATATGTGGAATATGAGTTGAAAATTCACAAAATAAATTAGAAATATCATGAAATATTTAAATAGTATATGACTATAACACCTCGAGATTTATTGAGATATATTATTTTTAATTTATTGGATGTCTTCTATTATACACTACACTAATATTATATTGTACTATACGCAACACCGTATAATCTTGTAGTATACGCAACACTATTCTTGTCTCATGTTACACTCAATTTCAAGATCGTTTTGTGGAAATTATTCTACGCAACATTAAGTATAGATTTTGTTTAATTTATTAATGGAATAAGTTTTGATTATGTTATACACAACACCTAACGGAGATTTCACTACACACAGCCCTGACATGGCTTTCATTACACCCAATCAAGACCTTCCTCAATAGTGTGTGTAATATGCAATACCGAGTTTCACTAAACGAGGTATTATTATAATATTATAATGAACTAGCCGTTATGAATAGTAATACCAAATTTTTGAAATTTTATAAATTTTATAATTAAAAATAGAAAAAAAAATTTGATTCGGAATATCGAAATTTGCCTAGGGTGAATTTATGGTCTTTTTTCTGAAAAATTTCAATTTTTGATGAATAGTGAAAACAATGGATTACTATTTAAAAACTGAATTTTTATTTAAATAATTTTTTATTTTATTTAAATTTATTTCATGTCAAAATTGATACATAATACATATATAAGTTCAATGTAATTCATTGGAGTCATTTTATAATAATTTTAGATATATAAAAATTTTAATGAACTTTTCACCGTCTTTTACCCACCCCCTAGGAGAATTTGAAAATTTAAATAAAACTTAATTTTATCGATTCTGTGAGCGTAATTTCAAAAATCCAAGAGAGATGGTGAATATAAATGAATAAAATTTGGTTCAATAAGATAAAAATATTTTTTGGAGAATAGTAACGTTTTACTTTTATTTTCCACGGTTATAATTAAATAGGGCAATTAAGGGTAAAAATGATATTATTATTACCCTAACACATGTCCTAATTCTATTAGATAAGTTTAATTTGAACAAAAAAACTTTTGGAATAAAATATTACCCTTTTGGTACACTTGGATTAGATTAGGACAATTATTATAATTTTATTTAAAGAAGAGTTAAAATAGTTAAAATCAATGATTAATAACTAAAACATTTTTAATATAGGGTTAAAAATAAGATAAATTCGACTATAAATATTCATTAGAAAGATAATATTATTTCCTACATAACGGTATTTTATTTATAATTTTTAGACATTTAATAATTTAATTTATTAATGACACAATGATGATGCAGTAATTATTAATGAAACATTAACATAATTGATATTTTAAATACCCAAATAAATGTAATTTGAGACATTTTATGAATTAAACTAATTTTTTTAGGTTTATATGACATGTTAGTATTTATTCAATTAACTTTATTAGAACTAATCGTGCTTTTATGATTTTCAAAAAAATCGATTACCAAATACTGTCAAAATTGACAAAAAATAGTTTTTAAAACAAATATTATATTATTAATTGTTATTCTATTCCAAAAAATCTAAGGATCCGCCAAATTACTTATATAATTTTATATATATTAATAATGAACCACTTGGGGTTATTTTGGCTTGTTATAGTTAGTTTATTAACCATATAGTGTAAGAAAACAAGAAGACACGGTAAAAGTTATAGTATTTAACTTAGAGTTAAATCTAAAATGATAAGGTTAAAATAGTAACCTAAAATTTTCTAATACCTATTGGTTGAGAGAATTTATACCCATACCCACTTTAGATTCTAAATAAATCAGTTTGGAGCTATTATAAACCGAATATAACTTCATTATAAAATAATATTTTAAGTTTTTTCTTAAGGTTCCCCTCTCCTCCCTTATAAAAAGGCACCTCCTCCCTATTCTCTTTACACAATTTTAAGCCTTAATGCCCAGAAAAACCCTTCCCATTTCCCTTATAAACTTCCCTATAAACATTATAGAGGTTCTTTTCACCTCAAAAGTCTATATCTAGTTCCATAATAGTAATCTTAAAAGAGGTGTGCCGAAGAAGAGGTAATCTCTTCTACCGATTACTTCAAGTTTCATTCTTCTTCATCTTCTTCTTCGTTACTTCTTTCATTATAAATTAATAACATCAGTATCACTAATAAACTGATATGTTATTATATTTATGAAACAACCAAATTTCATCTACTATCCATCTTATGGAAAACGAAATCACCATGCGTGCGTACGTACGAAATATCGTCTCCACGCCGAGGTGTAATCTGTTTTTCCACCACCACAATACTTGGATGGGTATAATGGTGTAAATAATAACTATATATAGTTACTATAACGTCATACTGATTCTGAGATATTATATCATCCACTCCAATTAAATTCAATAATTATGGGAACGATATCATCACTCGTGTGTACGTACGGATTACTGTCTCCACGACGCGATGGGATTCATTTTCCATGTTAACCACTCAAGAATGATTATAAAGTATATATAATGAATAATAATAAAATATATGACATGATAAAGCTACTGTATTTATGTATATATATAAATATATTTCATATACTTACTTCCATTCAATTCAATAAGGAAACGAAAACAGTGTTCATGCGTACGTACGGCCTACCGTCTCCATGAACGGTGTATTTCATTTCATTTATCTATCTATTATATATACATATATATATATACTAAATATATATGATATATAAATCATTATTTACCTTCTGGAAGTAATTAAATAATGATATAAGTAATAATAATATCATAAACAATAAGTCCAAACACGTACGATAAATAAAGCGATTTTACCCAAAACGCTGCTTTAACATGGAATTTACAAAAGAACAGGTAATATAAAGTCATAAGAGAACCAAATATGATATCATAACAATTAATATTATTCTTTAATAAGTCAATGACATTATTTAAATCATTATATAGGAGGTTCGGATACGTACGAAGCATATCGGACCTAAGGTAAGGGATAATTTCACAATCTCATTTTTATCCGAGATTGCTAATACGTAAGTATTTACTGGGGTTAATTGTTCATCCTTGTCCAGAAAATGTTTTTCATAAAGTGTTTAATATTCTACCACGTATTTTTAAAGTCATATTTACCCTTCTTTGACTTTTACTTTGTTTTATGGATGGAATCTTTCTTTTTTTTACCATACGTGGTACTTTTTGACTTCTCCGTTAAAAATACGAGGAGAATGTTTTTTAACTTATACGGCGTGAACAGATTTTTACGGTTTCATAACACCTTATTTTCATGAATCTTCCTCTACAATATTTCATGTCTATTTTCAACAAAATAATTTTATTTTAAAATTTCATGGCATTTTGTGAAAAGAAAATGATTTTGAATAAGAAAGGATATTTTCCTCAAAAATTTATCTCAAGTGTTTTATCAAAACCATTTTCCATATAAGATGACATTATTTCATATGTGTATTTCTAACATATAATGTATCAATTATTTACATGGTTTCACTTCTCTTATGATGAAATGATACCCATTTGTTTCATATGGATTATGTTATGATGGGATGATGTTTTTGAAACCCATTTTATTCTTTAGGTTATGATGAATGATTTCTGTTTTTATGGTGGCACACGTAAGAATGATTTAATAATGAGATGGGTGGGACCTATATCTCACTCCAATACGTTGGGTGAAGATTTATATCTCATGAGATAGACATGGATGGAATAGTAAGTTAATCTGGTTCAGTGTTACAGGACTGGAACGAGGAGTGATCTCGATTCAGAAAGGGACTTTGTCCACTAAGATGGTCTTGGCAACAACGCCTTGGCTACTAAGGGAATCATATCTTGTGCATAATGGTCTGCCACAATTACTTGTTTTATCACCTTTCTATTTTATCATGATTGATGTTCCATTATGATATATTCCTTATGTAAATCCATGATTTATGTCTTTGCTCAATATTTTTATGTTTAGATTTTATGTTCATGTTTTTGCATTCAAATGTTTATGGATTGTATTATGTTCTCTATGTTTACCCTTATTAATAATTTGAGTTCACCATTTTTATGTTTTCTTTTCCCCATGATATAAAGAAAGGTTTTAGGTAAGAAAACAAAAGGTGAAGATCTTTATGGGAGATGTTGAAGATCTTTCACCGTGATTAGAAGATTATTTTTTTCCGAGTTTCCAAAGACACTAAACTATTACAGTCCTTGTGTGTTTGTTTTTGTTATGTATTAAGTATTCTTCAAAATTAATGTAATGTCTATATACGTCAGTCTATGGGTCTCTACAGTTGGTATGAGAGGAAATTTTTAGTTTACCTTTGGAAAATAGGATGCTAAAACTTTAGTGAGATCCCTAAGGATGTGACTATAGTTAAGTATAAGTATAGGTTATAGTCCTAGAATTACGGTAACGATATTAGAATTACACCTAAGATGTTAGATATTGATGTTACTCCCCCTTTATTTTGTTGCTTTCCCTAGAAAGATTTTTGCCTCTCACACTATTCTTTTTAGGTTTTAAAAATAGCTGGAAACAGGAAGATTCACGATAATGGAGGATATGATGGAAAATGGAATGATATTATTCATGAGCAACCAAATTAAATTGGTTATAGAAATCCACATATTTTTATTATGCATAATCAGTAGTCTCAGAATATGATCAATAATCTCAACTTTGGTATGTTTCCTAACTCGTCTAATAAGAGAAAGATGGAGTTTCATGATGATCATAGAGCAAAGAAAGTTCAATTTCCCTCATCTAAATCATGTGGCAAGAGGCATCAGGGAGAATGTTTCAAAGGAACTAGAATATTCTTTGGGTGTGTAAAAGAAGGACACAAAGCTAGTAATTGTAATGGAAAAGGTTCAGTTAATACCATGGACAAGGATAATGGTATTTCTAAGACATCAACAATGGTTAAGTGTTATAAATGTGGAATGTAAGGTCATTATGCAAACCATTGCCCAAGGGAAAATCTCATAAAGATAATCAGCATGGTCATATAGGTAGTATTTATGTGGATGATGATGAAGAGACGACAAATGATATTTGATATTAAAGAAATGATGAAGCTCATTCAGTGGTTTAAGAATATATTGTAATGATTGTATGTTTATCAATAATAATGTATGGTACTATGGATGAAATAAAAATCTTAGGATTGTTACAGTGTTGCATTTTCTAGAGTTTTGAAAGTATATGATGAATGGTACCGATAACCATGAAAAGTGATTGAAATATTTTTGGAAATAATATGATATGTGCACAATGAAGGGATACAGACAAAATGAAATGAGCTCATGACTGATATATGGAGAAAATTATATCATGGTTTGAGTATATATAAATTTTGGGATTTTGGTATATGGAAACTGTTAAATTTTTACAGCATTTATGTCTTCACTAAGGATCAATGCGTATTTATTTTACAAGAGAATAAATGATTGAGGTATTCACATGTTTGTAATGTGACCAACAATATATATTGTACGATATATGGGGAAAAATGATGGTATGTCCGACATATGACATTTCTAGTAATTGTTTTCTTTATACTATGAGCTTGTACAGAAGTATTTTGGATAATCCTATTAATTAGAAATGAATTACATTGGACATAAGTAAGTATTGTTAAGGATATAAATTTATTCTATATTATTGATGGAATGTTATAATGATGTAGTTTTATAAAAATGAAAACCTGAAGGATGGGAGACAACCTGTCGCGTCGGACATGGTTACGGGAATTAAACCCACAACCAAAGTGTAACAAGCCTTCATCACCTACCTATGGCCTACAGGAAGTCCCTGGTTAGTAGAATTTTTTTTTATTTTAATAAGAAGTATGATAGTTGAATCATAAGTCCATTTTTGAAATCATATACGGTTAATCTCACCATACGATGGACTTATGTATATTTGATAAATTTTGCTAACCTTTTGTTTGAGATAGATGGAATGACCCATCATCTATCACATGATCTGCTAACACTTCACGGAAGACAAATTAATCTTTATTTCATTATGAGATGATGTGCAAATTGTTCAAGGCATAAACAATAGTGAGATTGAACCAAAATCAAGAAAATATTTCTTTTAATTCAAAAATTCTTCAACTTTAGGGAAATGATCTTTAAAACCAAAAATGTTGTCCTAGTGTCATCATATGCGATATATCATATGGTACCTTAGAACATCACAAATTTATGGCTTTGTGATTGTTGAATTTTCATATCCATGTTCTCTACCACATTCCATCAGAACTTGATGGTCATATTTCTCTTCCATATCCATATTTTCACCTATGTTCTTCGCTATGGAAACCCAATGATGAGTTAATTTGGGTAACCGTTACGTTTCATATTTCACTTTTTAAAATTAAGTTTTAGTATTTCTTTTTAAGATGTGGGTTTCTATGAAATAAACTTTCAAGTAGAAAACCATTTATAACCCTGACGAATTTCGAGGGAAAAATTCATTTTAAGGGGTTAGAATGTAACACCCAGAGATTTTATGAGATATATTATTTTTAATTTCTTTGATGTCATCTACTATACACTACACAAATATTAACTTGTACTATACGCAACACTTTATTAGCTTGCAGTATACGCAACAATATTTTTGGCTCGTGTTACACAAAATTTCAAGTTTGTTTTGTGGAAATTATTCTCCGCAACATTATGTATAGATTTTGTTTAATTTATAAATGAAATAAGTTTTGATTATGTTATATGAAAAACCAAATAGAGATTTCACTACACGCAGCCCTAACATGGCTTTAATTACATGCAATCAAGACCTTCCTCGATAGCGTGTGTAGTACGCAATATCGAGTTTCACTAAACGATATATTATTATAATATTATTATGAACTAGCCGTTATGAATAGTAATACCCACTTTTTGAAATTTTATAAATTTTATCTTTCAAAATGAAAGTCATTTTTGGATTCCGAATATCTAAATTAGCCTAGGGTGAATTTTTGGTATTTTTCTGGAAACTTTCAATTTTTGATGAATAGTGAAAACACTAGATTACTATTTAAAAACCGACTTTTTATTTAAACAATTATTTATTTTCATTTAAATTTAATTACGATCAAAGTTGATACATAATACCTATATATTTTCAATGTAATTCATTGGAATCATTTTATAATAATTTTAGATATATAAAAATTTTAATGAACTTTTCACCGTCTTTTACCCCCCTCCTAGGAGAATTTAAAATTTTACATAAAACATAATTTTACCACTTCTGTGAGTGGAATTTAGAAAATACTAGAGAAACAGTTAATATCAAGGAATAAAATGTGGTTTAATAAGATAAATATAATTTTTTGTGAATGGTAACTTTTTACTTTTATTTCCCACAATTAAAAGTAAATAGGGTAATTAAGGGTAAATATGATATTATTATTACCCTAACACATGTCATAATTCTATTGGATAAGTGTAATTGGACCAAAAACAACCTTAGAAATAAAATATTACCCTTTAGGTCCACTTGGATTAGATTATGACATTTATTATTATTTTATTTAAAGAAGTGTTAAAATACTTAAAATCAGTGATTAGTAACTAAAACATTTTTTATATAGGGTTATACGTAGGATAAATTCGACTATAAATATTCATTTGAAATGTAAAAATATTTCCTACATGATTTTATTTTATTTATAATTTTCATAAATTGAATAATTTAATTTCTTTATGACACAATGATGATGCACTAATTACCTTATTAAAGAAAGATTAACATAATTGATGTTATAAATATCCAAATAAATGTAATTTTGAAACTTTTTATAAATTAAACTAATTTTCTAGTTTAATATGAAATTTTAGTATGAATTCAATAAACTTTTTTCGAACCAATCATGCTTTGATGATTTTCAAAAAAAATCAATTACAATATAGTGTCAAAATTGACATATAATAGTTTTTATGGAAAATATTATATTATTAATTGTTATTCTGTTACTAAAAATATAAGGTTCGTCCAAATGAATTATATAAGGTTATATATATTAATATTGAACCACATGGGATTTATTTGGCTTGTTATTGTATGTTTATTAACCATATAGTGTATGAAAACAAGAAGACACGGTAAAAGTTAAATCATTTAACTTAGAGTTAAATCTAAACAATAATGTTAAAATAGTAACCTAAACTTGTCTAAAACCTTTTTTTAGATTATTTCGACCCATACCCACTTTAGCTTCGAAATAAAGAAATTTTGAGCTATTAAAAATAGAATACGACTTTATTATAAAATAATATTATATGTTTTTTCTAAGGTGCCCCTATCCACCCTTATAAAAGGCACATCCTCCCACTTCTCTTTACACAATTTAGAGCCTTCATGATCAGCCAACTCTTGCCCATTTCCTTTATCAACTTCTCTATAAACATTATAGAGGTTTTAGTCTCCTCCATATTCCAACTCTAGTGCCTTAAGAGGAAGCTCAAATGAGGTTCGTCGAAGAAGAGGTAATATCTTCTATCGATTCTTTCAAGTTTCTTTCTTCTTCATCATCATCTTATTTAGTTGTTTAATTGTAAATTAATAACATCAGTATCAATAATATACTTATGTTCTATTATAAATATTAAACAACCCCATTTCACCTTCTATCCATCCTACAGAAAACGAAATCACTGTGCGTGCGTATGTACGAAATACCGTCTCCACGCCGTGGTGTAATCTGTTTTTCCACCACCACATTACTTGGATGGGTATAATGGTGTAAAGAATATCTATATATAGTTATTATAACATCATACTGATTTTGAGATATTATATCATCCAATCCAATTCAATTCAATAATTATGGGAACGATATCATCGCTCGTGCTTACGTACGGATTACTCGTCTCCACGATGCAATGAGATACATTCTCCATGTTAACCACTCAAGAATGATTATAAAGTATATAAAATGAATAATAATGAAATATATGTCTTGATAAAAGTACTATATTTATGTATATATATATATAAGTCATATACTTACTTTCATTCAAGTCAATAAGGAAAGGAAAACAGCGTTCATGCATACGTATGGCCTACCATCTCCATGAATGGTGTATTTCATTTCATTTAACTATAAATTATATATAAGTATAAATAATAAATATATATGATATATAAGTCCTGATTTACATTCTGGAAGTAATTAAATCATGATATAAGTAATAATTATATCAATAACAACAAGTCCAAACATGTAAGATAAATAAATAGACTTTGCCCAAAACGCTGCTTTAAAATGAAATTTACAAAATAATGGGTAATATAAAGTCATAAGTGAACCATATATGATATCATAACAATGGATATGATTCTTTAGTAAGTCAATGACATTATTTAAATCATTATACCTGAGGTTCGAATACGTACGAAGCATATCAGACCTAAGGTAAGGGATAATTTGGCAATCTCATTTTTATCCGACATTACTTATATGTAAGTATTTACTGGGGTTATATTTTAAATCCATGTCCATAAAATGTTTTTCATAAAGTATTTAATATTCTTACATGTATGTTTAAAGTCATGTTTACCATTCTTGTCCTTTTACTTTGTGTTATGGATGGAATCTTTCTTCTGTTTACCAAATGTGGTACTTTTTTACTTTTCCGTTACAAGTACGAGGAGAATGTTCTTTTTAACTTATACAACATGAACGGATTTTTACGGTTTCAAAACACCATATTTTCATGAAGCTTACTCTATAAGATTTCATAAATATTTTCAACAAAATCATTTTATTTTTAAAATTTCATGGCATGTGGTGAAAATAAAATTATTTTGAATAAGAAATGATATTTTCCTCAAGAATCTATCGCAAGTGTTTTATCAAAACCATTTTCAATCTAAGATGACATTATTTCATATGTGTATGTTTCAAGTATAATGTCTCTATTATTTACATGGTTTTACTTCTCTTATGATGAAATGATATCTGTTTGTTTCATATGGATTATGTTATGATGGGATGACTTTTATGAAACCAGTTTTATTCTTTGGGTTTTGATGACTGATTTATGTATATGTTGTATCACACATAAGAATGATTTCATTAAGAGATGGGTGAGACCTATATATCCCTCTAATGAATTGGTTAACTATTTATATCTCATGAGATAGACATGGCTGGAACAGTATGTTAATTTGGTTCAGTGTTACAGGACTAGAACGAGGAGTGAACTCAATTCAGAAAGGGACTTTTCCCACTAATATGGTCTTGACAGCAATGCCTTGGCTACTATGGAAATCATATCATGTGCTTAATGGTTTTCCATAATTACATGTTTTATTACTTTTCTATTTTATCATGATTGATGTTCCATTATGATATATGCCTTATGTACATTTATGATTTATGTCTTTCCTCATTATTTTGATGTTTAGATTTTATGTTCACGTTTTTGCATTCAAATGTCTATGGATTTTTTTATGTTCCCTTTGTTTACCCTTACTAAGCATTTGAGATCCCTCTTTTTATGTTTTCTTTTCCCTAGGATATAATGAATGGTTTTAGGTAAGAAAACAAAAGGGGAAGATATTTGTGGGAGATGTTGAAGATCTTTCACCGTGATTAGAAGATTATTTTTTTCCGAGTTTTCAAATACACTTAAATTATTATGGTCCTTATGAGTTTTTTTTGTTAAGTATTTTGTATTCTTAAAATGTAATGTAATGTCTATGTACGTTAGGATATGGGTCTCTACAATGACTATGAATGAACTAGGATAAAAAAACATTTTCAAATATTCATTTATGTTTTCATGGTTCATACATCCTATAAGTTGAATGGAAGAGTACCATTTAAATTATTCACTTTTAATATAACTGATATAGTATGTATTTCCTTCTTATGATTAAATAACATAATATAAAAATTTTATAATTAATAAACATATGTTTTCTAGAAATAAAATGAACCATATAACAATAGTTTTACACTAATATCATAGACAATGTTCATATATTAATGAGTAGGTGGTTTTCATTAAAGTTAGTGTAAATTTTGATTTTAGAAATTTAGATAAGTTTATTCCTGGGGTTTTTTATTCATGGATTGATTCATTAAAATTATCATGAAACATTCACAGGACATGAATCATATAGACCTTATAAACAAGGAAATAAGGGAACAACATTTTTTTGAGTCCAACATGATGCAATATCCTGCTACCATTGGTAAATCATCTAATCATTATGTTTATAGGTAATGAAACAGTACCAATGGAAATATATTTTCCATTCTATAGTCTTTGGATATTGAAAATTTCACTTTGGATCACAATATTTTTTAAGGAGAATCTGCTCAAAGGTAGAATTTCATCCGAAAGAAAAGGGAACATGATGGCACTGACTATAATGATTGGATTGAATTATGTAACGCACTTTAAATAAGTATAATATTCATGTTAATTATAAAAATATTTAGAAGAGGTACCTTGAGCTAATGAGAATGGATGATGAATTTATTGATACATGTGATGAATGTTTGAAAATGCTTCTAAGGTAGGATTATGGTACTATAATCAAACCAAAATATATGTTTGATCTATTCTTTACTAGGTATAAACAAAGTATCTTAAGGTATTTTTCTATAAGGGACTTCCTTATATATAATGACATTGTTCAATGTTGTGTAAATTTATAAATGGAAGATGTAGTTACATAAAAATCGTCAGCTTTTAATAATAAGAGAAAAATGTAATTCATTGGAAAATATAAACACTATCGAGAGATGAATATGATCATTCTATTATTTTTAGAGTTCTAAAGGAAACATGGAGTATATTTTCCTATGGGTGTTAGGAATAATTTTTTGTGGTTATGGTAATCCCATCACAAAATAAAATTTAAATATGATTTGAATATGTTATCTAATGAAGAAAATAGAATGAAACCTATAAATAATGATCCACACCAATAATGATTCTCAAATGCAATGAGTATGAAAACTATTTTATCCAGTCCCCAAATTTTATTTTCAATGGAAATGATCAACATAAACAACCTCTTAACAAAAGAGACAACGAAAAAATTCATGAGATAAATATTTATGAGGAGGTGTGAGTTAAATGTATGGTAAATATTTCACATACTATAGAATCTGGAACAAACTATTATCTTATTTGAATAAGTATCTACCAGTTATTTCATATCTAAATAATTTTTAATGGAGTAAATATTCTATCCAAAATATTATATGTATTTTTTTTTTTGAAATCCCATAATGACTTGATGATCACATCTCATAATTTTGATTCTTCTATGGTTTATGTTTGAGAGTATTAACTTCCTGAAAATAAATATTTGTCACCCTATAGATAAATTTGATTTTATCTATGTCATGGATTGGATTTATATACATAAATTCCACATCTATTTTTAGGCTTGGTATGCCATATTTTATATTTCAAACCAACCTATGATCATCTAGAACTGAAATGCTAAATATTTTGGTTAAATTGAAAATACATCCATTGTATAGGTTTTGATTCATATTTAAGAAGTCAATTTATCTTTGAAGGTTGTAGTGAAAGAATACATTAATGATACACCTATCATTTGGGAGTTTCTTATGGTCTTTCTATAAGATTTTACTAGTCATAAAACAAAACATAATGTTGAAATATCATTAAAAATCATACATAATGCCATAATAATTTTGAAGACACCATATAGAAAATTATATTTAGGTTATGGAATTTAAAATATAACCCTAGGAGAATATTTAATATTGATTAATTCATAATTGTTTGCCACATTTGGGTTTACAATTTCTTTTTGTTAAAAATAGAAATGGATCCATGTGATACTACATTGATTATTCAGAGCAAAACAAAATCACAATAACAAAAATGTATCCTCTAGCACATATATATGACCAATTTCATTAACTATGAAGAGATCATTACATTTCCATGATTTAATTTTGTTTTGGATATAAGAATTTGAGATTCAATAATGTGAATATACGCTAGACAATAAAACTGTAAAAGGTATGGAAAATAATAATATATAGTGATACCAATTGGTCATACTAATTCCATGTTTATCTGCTTATATATTAGGAATATATCCATTAAATATTCAATTTATCCTTCGATTGTAGTATATATATATATGTGATATCCTTATCTATTCAATGTTAATGGAAGATCATGATGATCACCTATGAATTCTACAAAAGTGCCTGTGGAAGGAGAAACAAAATTTAATGTTTATTATCGTTGATTTTTTGAATTATACAGTCTCATTTTTTTGTCCTATAATCTCAAGAGATGGTTTATTACACATTCCATTAGAGATATAGGATACTATGTATTGACCTATAAATACTATAGTGATTATGATCCAGAGTATTGTTATTTTAGACAGACAATATTGAAGGTTTTTCGTGAATTTATCATGAATATCTAATCCAATCACTATATTAACTCAAATGGGATCTGATTTACCTTAAATAGATGAACATGATGAATATATCATGGAACTGAAGATAATATTATCTAGAGAACCTATTTTTAATTTACCATAGAGTGGATCGGGGTATTGAATATATATTTTTGCATCAAAGAATCTAGTGTTATGTATTCTAATGCATAATGAAAATATTATAGCTTATGCTTCAGGATAATTGATGATTCATTAGAAAAATTACCCCCAAATAATGATTTATTGTTAGTTATGGTAATTTTGGAATTAATTATAATGATTAATTTTCATCATGGATTAAACATTGATATATAAAATGTTATAAATATTTTAATATATGTATTCACTTAAATGGAATGGAATATGTGGGACAGAAGATGGTTAGATCTGAATAAATTTTAAGAATTATGAATATATTACCACCATATGAAAGATATCATGGTGGATTATTACACGCGTTTAAAGGATCATGCTTGATTATCCATGATTGAGGGTCACAGTAAATCCAATATTTTTAGATTTGAAATTTATGGATATGAAATTCTTGAAATATGGGGAGAAATATTTTCTTACTCAATTGAATGATCAGAAATTTATCCATATAAATATTAAATTGTTGTATAAGGAAGTTACAAAGTAGAAAAAAGCATTGAATTTTTCCTGGGTTTATCCTTGACCATGATGTCATAATAAGGTTTTATAACCTTGTATGTGTACCTTTCATACTATATTTTACAGTTCTATTAGAGTAAGTTCCAAGGACTTCATTCTATATTCATTATAGAAGTGTGATAGTTTATAGAGATGTGAATGTGTAATTTTGGTGGATGTCCTGAAGAGATATATCATTATGCAATTATCTTAGTTAATTGTATGATAGAAACTCATAGTTAAAAATATGTGTCTTAAGGGGATTCTACATGTATATACTATACTAGAAAGGTAAAAATAAAATCACTATATTATTTTTTTTGGAATCAAAAAAATGTGAAAAGTGATTGATTCTATGTGGGATATAGTCAATAAAATTACAAAATAAAATCAATTCATCTCAATTAGAGAAGAAATAAATACCCGTTATCTTTTAATAATATACATTAATGAAGTTATATAGATTCATTTAGTACGACATTCTACTGTTTCTGATTAGTATATGAGTGTTACCTCAATGTTATGGTGAAGTCTCCAATAAGCCCTTGATATAGAGTTGATTGTTAACATTATGTATCATTATCAGTTAGACGGTCACACCATAAGAACAAAAAATCCATAGATAATTTACTGAGAATATTTTAATGGATTTCGAAGGTGGTTGGGATCATCACCTTCCTCTAAATTTATTTTCATAAAAATTAGATTTCTCTCAAACATTTAGATGGATCCTTATGATTCCATCAATGGAAATGATATTAAATATCTAATGTACTGGAATGATGTTAGATAAATACAACAATTAGGTCCTGAGATATATGATTAAATGGTAAGGAAGGATAAAATAATTCCAAAAAACATCAAGGAAGTTCATAGATAGTATTAAATATATCTTGACAATAACCACCATATTCTAGTTTTTAAACATAGTCACAAGGTGTTTCTATGAATTTATCCATGTAATAAGATATTGAGATTTGGAATGAAGAAAAATATTGATCCCAATGTATATATATCCATATTAAATTATTTATTGTATCATGATGGAATCCAATCAGTTCACACATCCACTAAACCTCGGTCAATATGACGATTTTTTACATGTATCACTCAAGAATAATTAAATACCTGATTATTTACATGGGGTAAAATCTGAATTTAAACTGTTGTATGAGGCTATTACATATGAAGAATATAAAATGTGAAATATAGATCTTAGATAGAAATATCATTAAAACAAGACTACTCCCCTGGATAATTTTTTTTATGAAACCACCAAATTGAAGAAGCCTTATGGTAACTAGAGGAAATGATGTTGTAGAAGTATACTATCTTTTCTATCATATAGTGAGAAATTTTGATGGATAAAACTATTTTTATGTGGGAATAATTAATCACCCTGAGTTTTAAAGAATTATTGTTTATTTTTTTTAAATATATTTAATTTTATTATATCATGCATTACATGTAACACTGGGTTTTTTGAAAATGAGATATATTATAAATATTATTACTTAAATGCAATCGTTATAATCTAGTTTTAAAAATATAGATAATTATGTAAATAAATAAATTTTAAAATTTAAAATTTTTATATATAATGAAAATATATTCATAAATAGTACATAATTCTTAGAACACTCTATATATTAAGAAAGTAATATTTTATAAAAAATGTCTTTAAATATAATATTTATTTTTTAAAACAATAATAAAATACATTATTGCAAATTTTAGATAATTAATTTAATTGAATAAACATCATTTTCGAAATCATTATGTCAATATTATTTTTTTATGATTATTTGTGACTGTTCTAAAAAGATACAATTTATTGAATAGTTAATAATAGAAATTTTTATTCAAAAGATAATTTTCATTTAAATAATATATATAGTTAATTTTTAAATGAATTTAATATAAAATTTTAATAAATTATATATCAATTAATAAAATAAAATTTACATTAATAATTTTCTTTCTGAATTTTATAATAAAATCACTTTATTAATTCCAACATTTTTTCTTCGCAAACTTGTTTTCTCATCTCATATGAGGGTTTAATTTTGAGATAAATTTTTTCCACTTATTTGAAAATAGTTTTCAGAAACATATTCCGTGTTTGTAATAAAAATAATTTATTTTATCTGACATGATCCACTTAATTTTTTACCATAGTAAATAGTAAAACAGTAATGATTATTTACCATTGATAATGTCAAAACTGGTTTATATGGTTGAGGGTTTTAAAATGAAAAATATGTGACCAAAATGACTAAAAAATGATTAAAAACTACATTACCACCATATTTACACCATATCTCTAATATTTTCAGGGATTTTCTATTATTGAGCATTATAGAATTAGATAAATGTGGGTATAACTTTTTTCTTATAAACAAATTTTTATGAGTGCCACTCAAATCCCTTATAAAATGTAAAAAATTACCCTCTCTTATAAACACATAGAAAAAACATTAGTTCAAACAATTCAATACAAAGTGACTTATTTACCTCCCTCATCCCAAACTAAAAGCCTTATTTTTGCGGCTTCAGCCCCACCCTTTTAAAAAAATAAGCCTTATTTTTGTAAGAAATAAAATCTATGAATTCATTTAGAGAAAACCAACAGATTTTATCCAAAGAAGTGGTAAGACACCTACAAGAGATATTAATTATATTTATTCCTCATGTTACTTAATTTCTTATTTAAAAATGATTATATAATTAATTTTTTATATACCATATATTTATAATTTTTTATTTGAATGGAATATCATACCAACATTTCATATTATATGAAATGGTACACAAATTATTCATTCAGGTGTATGACACACTACCACAATGTGAACTATTATTATTCATTATCCATAATGCCTATCATGGCTGAAAAAAATTATGGATTAAATTTTTATATGAAACTTATGATATTATTATACTTAAATAATTATTATATCATTTATACCTTCCTGGTTTTTATTAGGTTGAATATAGATATTGTCACATAGATGTATGAAAAACAATTACCTCACGATGTGATCTCATTCATGCACTCTTTTCATATAAGGTAATAAGGATGGATTTAATTAAAATTTGTGATATAAATTTCATAAAAATTATTATTTAATAGCATTATATTAAATAAACGTCTTTAATTTTGTCCATCACAAAAACAAAATCATCGTTTATTTGTATGTATGGCCTACCGTATATATGAAACATGAATTTGATATTATATATTAAACATTAATAAATGATTATCAATATAAATATAATTAATATATATAATATTTAAGTAATTTTATAATTTTATATATTATGGAATAATGTTAAAATAATGTGGACCAAAATAAATATAAAAAAACCGGAAACGTTAGAAAAATCATTTATTTCGAGAAACAGGACCTTAACCTAGAATTGATAACAAATTGGTAAAAAATATCATAATTAAACAACATATGGTATGATATATATATATATATTTATGTATTTATGTATTTAATTTTTCTATAATATAAGTGTAATTGACTAGTTATTTATTATATAGTAATTTGGAACATATACAATAGAGGTCGAGACGTATTTTTATGGTAATGTGTCCTAATTTTCTTTCTTAGAGATATATGGTATACAATGATCCAATATTGATTTCTGAGGATTATATAAAACAAATTTTTACAAGTAATAACATGAATTTATTTATTCTCATAATATTCTATGTTTTATTTAACATTATTTGTTCGTGGGGTTTCTGATTAAAATGTACCAAATTGGTCTAGGTTTTGTGTTTCAATGTCATGGTTTATAAGGATGGATCAATATTATTCTTCAATGATTAAATCATGTAATTTATATCTAAATAATAATTTCCATTATTGTCCTCTAGTTATTAATTGATGATAAAAAATTTCCTTCAATTTAAACTATTTTTTTACTCATCTATTTAAAATAATATCATTAAGAAAAAACATTTTCTCCCTTTGGTCAATACCCTGTTTTTATACCAAACCTGTGGTTTTTAAATTTTTTTGTAAATTTATTAACATTATCTGATTGATTTAATAAAAAAATAAACCTATTCTTCTAAATATTAATTTTTTTTAAAGGAATATTAATTTCATTTTCTAGAAAATTCACATTTGGATTTCACTAAAAATGTGAATGGAATCATAAAATTAGTACACAATTAATGAATGAAATTTTAAGAATTCCCAACTATTCATTTTTCATATGATTTCATTATAATAATATAATGTTATTTTCATATAAAAAGATTATTTAAATAAAATATAAAAAAAATATAGATTCTTATTTTCATAATGAAATGATTAAGAATATTTCTAAAGAAGCACTTCTAATATTACAATATTATTCTCAAGGCTAGGTATTTCATAAATATTTTATTAAATTTTAGGATTAAAAAGTTTTTTCAATGAATAGGTAATTTCGTAAAAAATTTATAGGTGATCTTTCAAAATAATTTCCCATATAATTTGACATCCATTGAATATATATAGGATTAACTAAGGATATTATCCATGGATACAATTATTATTCATTTTTTGATATGTTATTCTTATGAGGATTATATTTTTACAAACACCATTTTCCATCCATGGTTTATACCATTATAAAATTATTATGAAGAATTCATTTGTTATTAATATAGTATAATGAAATGATGAAATGATTATGAAACCTATATCTTTTTCATGGGTTATATATATTTAAATTCCTATGAAATATATTTCATTTCATGGTTTATTATATTTGGAATTTTTTATTATATTTTGGCACACATATTTATGATTTTCATTATGTTATTGGTTGAACCTATATTTCCATCCAAAAAATTGGATAATGATTTATGTCTCCAGAGTTAGATAATAATTTATATGGATTAAACTCTTTTTAGTATGATAGTTTTTCTAGTATGATGGTTATTTGAGTGATCCTTGAGTATAGTGATGATTTTTGGTGTGAACCTATAACTTTCTGATTCAAGAAGCCACCAAGAGGTGCCCCGTACCCTATTGGTCACATGGCCACAAGCGCATTTCCCCGAATGCCAAAGGATTTTGACTAGTAGCGAGGACCGTGGGTGTGATAGTGGGGAAACTATGCCCTGATTGGCAGAGTAACACAGGAGAAGATAAACAATTATAAAATAGCGGAAGCAATAATATCCAACAACAGTAAACAATGGAAGACTAAAATGATATTCAACTAGAGCATATATATATATATATATAATGTGATGCATGATACACATATGTCTAGGAAAACAAATAAAAAAGTCAAATGCTGGAATAAAATAGTGCTAAACCCAAGTGAAAAATAAAGGAGATAAACTCCTTATAATCACAAGCCATAGCTTGGTCCCATGCTCTCCAGCTCCACAGCAAGTCAAGAACCTGAAGTAGAAGGGTGCTTTACCATATCTATACCTGCTGCAATATAATCTCTTTGGTCCCAAAATCATGACCCAAACTGGGTGTGAGACTAAATCCCACAAGGTAACCACCTGAAGAAATGTTCCTAATAGTCAGTGAATATATGGAAGGTAAAAGTACAGAAAGCAGTAAACAGGAAAGTACTCAGCAGTGAACAATCCATAGTCCAAATATCGAGAAAAAGTTAATCAAAGCAGATAAACACAACAGGTAACTCTCTAGGAAGTACTCACAGCCTATCCCCTCAAGTCATACTTAACAGATACAAGAAACCCTCTGGGAAGCACACAAATTATCACCCCTCTGGTTCAACTAATGTATAAACTCTCTGGGAAATCACTCACCATCAATTCCCCCTATAGTCTTGTATCAGTACTAAAGGCTCTCTAGGGAAGCACTTACATCACATTCCCTTTGGGGCCCACATGGAGGAACTATAGACTCTCTTAGGAAGAACTCAACGTCAATTCACCATGTCGTCTCACATTGTAAATTATAAAAGGCACTCTAGAAAATCCCTTACGCCCATTCTCTCTATGGTCTACTACACTAGGTTCCCACATCCCTATGTAAAATTTGAAAGTATAGCATTGTGTAATGGCCAATGTAACCCTCAAGAACTACTTGGATAGAATTATATAGCATAACAGCATATCAAAGCAATAGTGACACCATCCTACAATACTAGGCATGGGATAGTAAACAGTAGCCTAACAGGAAATCTATACCCAAAGGTCATAACATGAAAAAAAAATGCAGGGACAACACATCCAAAGCACATAAAATCACCATTTTTACAATCAATAACCTCTACTCAAGCATACAAGAAAAGCATGAAAACTATAGGGCTAAAACGGTAAACGTGCAATACCCTGTTAATGGGTATTGGGCGAATTTTCAAATAAAATTCAAATAATTTCAACAGAGAGGAACAAACCACCTACCTCAGCATTAGTAGATCAATATACTTGAAGCATGAGGCTATAATTTCCTTATATCTTTGTTGATCTAAGAAAATGCCCAAAATTTTCAACTCACGATAACTTGAAAAAGAAGAGGAATCAAGAAACAAATATCTAAGAGAAGGAAGAACATGCCATTGCAGTTCCAATGCAATTGACGATAGTCAATTCCGAGAACGGACGTGCGATCAGAGGCTCAAGGAAGTCTCAATGTTGTACATGTGCTCTGGGACGTTTCGGCTAGAGAATAAGTCACCCCTATTCATTAGACGCGACCTCATTCCGTTTAATGAAAAACAATAAACGTCATGTACTTTTCAAGTACACGTTGTGTACTTGCACATTCCATACTGCGTTTTAGGTGGCCTCCACATCACCCCACACAAACGTGTGTGTGGCCATGACACGGCCAGCACACGACCTCCTGCGGAAATACAGTACATGGCGTATACTCAAAAAGTACACAGTGTGTACTTCATAAATTTTCAGAAACTCCTCTTTTCTAAAAAAACTCTAGAAAAAAGAAAACCATACATGAAAATATGTTTAGGGTTCTTACAAACATCCCCGCTTAAAGATATTCTTCCCCGGTTTTCACTAGCATGGCGTATGAGAAGAAACAAAGAACCACTCTGGCCATTGTAATTGTACATCGGCCTCCCTCTCCCAATTCTTGTCATGTACTCACCTGTGCTTCAATAGCACCCATACTAGAGGAACAGACTGGCCACAGGGAACATTTGTACTGTGATCGACAATCCAGATAGATTTCTCCTCAAAAGATGCATTCACCTCAAACACGACTTCCTCGGGTTGGAAAGCATGAGATGGGTCTGAAAAGTAATGTCAGAGCTGGGAAACATGGAAAATTTCGTGCATTTCTTGGTTCCTCTGAGATAACTACAGTTGATAGTCAACCGGCCCAACTTTCTCCAACACCTCAAACGCCTGACGTACCGCAGTGAAAGCTTACATTGCCTCCTAATCCTCTTTTTTTCCCAACCACAGTGTGACACGTAGAAAAAACTGATCCCCGACCTCGAACTGCAGAGGTCGTCTCTGATGATCAGTATTAGACTTATGACGAGACTGTGTTGTAGCCATCCTCTTTCGAATCAACTCTATCTGCTCTGTGGTCTCTTGAAAAAGACGAGGTGCCAGCAAAGCTGCCTCTCCTACCTCCATCCATCATAAGGTTGATTGGAATGACCTATCGTACAATGCCTCTTAATGTGACTTCATAATAGTTTCTTGAAAACTATTATTGTATGAAAACACAAAAATATGTATATGTTTCTACCAAGGACCTCCAAAATCCAGGATGCATGCTCAGAGCATGTCCTCAAGCACCAGAATTGTACGCTCAGACTAGCCATCTATCTGGGGGTGGTATGCTATACTCAAAAGTACCTATATACCCAAAGCCTTCTGAAGCCCTTTCCAGACCTGAGAAGTAAAATGTGCATCCCTGTCTGAAATGATGGAGTGTGGAACTCAATGCAGACGTAAAATCTCATGGATGTGAAACTATCCCATATCATAAACACTGAAGGTCTCCTTGATCGGTATGAAGTGAGTGGCCTTCATAAGCATGTCAATGACAACCCATACTGCATCATTCCCTTTAAGATACATTGGCAACCCTATCACAAAATCCATCGTGACGTCTTTCCACTTCCACTCAAGAATGGGTAACTGCTGTAGAAGCCCTCCTGGTTGCGGATGCTCCGCCTTCACCTGCTAACAAGTTGAAATACTCATGACGAAACTAGCGACATCCGTATTCATACCTATCAATCAATACGAATGGTTTAGATCACGATACATCTTGATGACACCGGGATGAACTTCCTAAACTGAGGAATGAAAATCCCGCATCATCTCCTCACGTATATCGGTTGGCACCCATACACATCCCTAGAAACACAAGATCTCATCCTCACCTATGGTCCACCCTAGAATAGGGTCCTCTCCTGACACAATCTCCCATAGGACTAGGCCTTCAGAATACGATAGTTGCCTCATTCTTACTCGTCAAGAAGTGTAGAGGTAACAGCCAAAGAAGATAGAAACATCTAACCCCATCAGTTGTGCACCTCCAGATGCATCTTAGAGAACATATCCATAAGCTTCCACTGACTAGTGGCTCTTGAACTCCATGTATCTGAGTCCACCTGCTCAACGCATCAACCACTATGTCGCATTTCCCTGGTGTGTAGGCATGCTCAATGTCATAGGACTGAAGGTACTCAACTCACCTTCGCTATCTCAAATTCAGACCACGCTGTGTGAAGATGTACTTGAGACTTTTGTGGTCAGTGAAAACCAAAAATTCTCACCCAAAAAAATAATGTCTCCAATAGAGCAAGGCATGAACAAAAGTTGCTAGCTCTTGATCGTGCATAGGGTATTTCCTCTCATGTGGCCTTAATTATCGAGACTTATACACAATGGCTCCATCTCCCTGCATAACCACATATTCTATCCCAATACCTAAACCATCAAAATAGTCAGTATAGCTCTTCCATGGCTGTGGAAATACTAGTATCGGTGCTGAATTCAAACTCTCTTTCAGCTCCTGAAAGGCTGACTCACAAGAATCTGACCATAGGAACATCGCACCATTCTTAGTTTTACCCATCAGTGGTGCTGTTAAGAGTGAAATATCTTGAATGAAACGTATATATTATCCATCCAGAACAAGAAACATCTGCACCTCAAAGACATTCTTCGGCTGCACCCAGGAAGCTACTGCTCTCACTTTCTCTGGGACTACTGATACTCATGTCTCCAAGATAACATGACCCAAGAAGTGAATCTGGTCAATCCAAAAGTGGAATTTTTAGAGCTTAGCATATAACAGATGATCCCTCAGTGTACTCAAAACGATCTCATGATGTGTAGTATGGGAGTGTCGAGTGTTAGAGTACACCAAGATATCACCCACGAAAACAACCATGAAGGAATCCATGTATTGATGGAACACTCGGTTCATCAACGCCATGAAATCTGCCAGCACGTTTGTGAGACCGAACGACATAACCATATACTTTTATAGACCATATCTACTCTGGGAGGGTGTAAGAGGTATATTTGAAGGTCTAATGTGCAACTGATGGTAACTAGACCTCAAGTCAATCTTTGGGAACACCTGGGCTGCTCGAAGCTGATCAAAGAGATCATCAATTCTAGGAAAGGGATATCGGTTCTTGACCATCAACTTGTTCAACTTCTGATAATCCACACAAAGCCTGAGTGCACCATCCGCCTATTTCGCAAACAGAACTGGTGAACCTGAAGGAGAGGTACAGGGTCAGATTAATCCATTTTCCTACAACTCCTCCAACTACTACTTGAGCTTCTACAACTCAGGTTTAGCCATATTATAAGGAGGAATGGACACTGGTGCCGCTCCTAGCACAAGATCAATCAAAAAGTCTACCTCACACTCCAGAGTCAAACCTTAAATTTCCTCTGGAAATACATCTCTGAAATGATCCACCAATGGAGGAAAGTCAATCTGTGAAGTCCCCTAGTCATCCAGATATAGACTAGCCATCTGGGTTATAACTCCTCCTAATCCAGGAGGCTCTAGACCCACTCTGCTCTCCTAGAAATCCCACTTGCCCTTATGAAGAAAAGATCCACCCACTGGTGATATGAAACTCACCCTGCGGTGAGAACAATCGACGACTACCTGGAAGGGAACTAGCCAGTCCATTTGTAGAATGACATCATATCATGTAATCTCTAGGACATAGATATCCCATAAGAAGTGACACCCACCAACCTCAAGAGGGGACTCCTTGCACTAACGTACACAAGCTGTTCTAGTCCCTAATGGAGTGTCTAGCGTCAAGATATCAGCAGAAGAAATGATATAGAGCCCAAGTTTCTCCACGACAACAAAAGATATAAAGCTATGGGAATCCCCTGTATCAAAAAGAGATAAGATAAAACTGAGGAAACTAGGATTGTATCTCGATCTATAGAAGGTATGGGATCCTGATTTGGCTGGGTCTGCTCCACTGAAACGATTTAGCCTTCTCCACAGCTCTATGACACTGCCTGACCACTCTGAGTTGATCCACTCTATTATCGCTGAAAGAATGGAAACTGACCACCATGGCCACAACCTCCACCTCATCCTGAATGGTTGGAAGAACTCCAGTTCCCAAACTGGTGAGAAACTGGTGGTGCTTCTCCCGAACATGGTGTCATAGAAGAACCCATGTCACCAGCTGCTAGTGAGAAGACCTGATAAAAATGCTGAAGGTGACCCATATTACTGCAAGATCGTAACTCCACTAGGACTCTATGGAACTGTTTCCTCATATGACCACTCTTTCCGCACTGGTAGCACACCACCCGGCTACCAGAAGATGTGTCTCGCTGCCTTGGATCACCACGTGAAGACTCCATGCTGCGCTTCCTTCTGTTAGTATGAAGGATGCTAACTTCAGATGTCAAGCCGCCCTAACTCATAACTCTGGAATCCCTCATAATACACTCTGCGATTAGTGCCTGGTTAATGATAGAAGTGATGGAAGTCAACCTGAAGATGTTCACCTGGGAACGGATGTCCTGTCTGAGGCCATCCTCGAACATCCTAGCCAGGAATGACCCATCTCCTTCTATTATGGGTGTGAAACGATGAATCTAGGTGAATCTAGAGGAGTACTCCATAACAGAAAGAGTACCCTACTCCGGACTCATGAACTCCCGAGATCGGTCGGCCCTCAGGGTCTCCGAATAAAAGTAGTCATAGAATAGGCACTCGAACTCCTCCCATGACATAACCTACTGATGCCCTGCCTCTAAGATCACATCCCACCACCTCTTGGTGGAATACCGTAGCATGTAAGTGGCAAGCTTCACCCTCATCTCTGGAGGCATCTCTAGATGCTCAAAGATCGTCAGCATGGATTCTATCCATGACTCTGCAGCCTGAGTCCCTCCTTCTCCGGAAAAGGTGGGAGGGTGCTACAGCTAGAAAACCCACATCAAATATGCCATCGATAGGGCATGAGGCAGAGCTCCCTGGAAGGTTCACATCATACTCATTAAGACTTACCTGAACAATGCGTCAGTAATAGTAACAGGTATAACTACTGGTGACAATATTGGCACAATAGGAGGATCTGTGGGAAGTCCCTGATCAGCCATATCCAGCGTATGATCACAGCCATGTAACTGTCAGAAAATTGGAGGATGTCTCGGTGGCCTGACTCTGCAAGGTCAAACCCACACCTTAAATCAACATAATAAAGGACTGAAAACTAGATGTACAGGAAGGGAACAAGAGAAAGTAAACTTTCAAATTTTAGAAAACAATACTACATGGCGTGTATCAAGCCTAGACAGTGTGTTCCCTTAAGTCATTTATGTGGGTGTGTACTACTGCCTAAACTGGTCGTGAAAATCCCAAACCACATAGTGTGTTGTCCTAACACATGATGCGTACTTGATTCCTCTTTCCCTACCCGGGTCCTTCTACATGGCTAAGCCACATGTCTCTCCCAAGACCAGACTACATGGTTTCCTCTCGGTAGACATGGGGTGTAATAGACAAGCTTCACCTAGACACTGTTGTTGGTGGCATGGCCTGACACATGGCTCACACTACACGGCGTGATGAAGGTGGACACGGCATGTACACGAAAGGATAACACCGACCCGTGTTGTTAGTGACACGGTCGGGTGCCTGGTTCAGACTACACAGAGTATTCAAACCTGACACGACGTGTATAAGAAGTGACTAAACTAACCCGTGTTGTTAGCAACATGGCCGGGTTCTAAGGATTACACTACAAGGCATGTTCAACTCATGCATGGCATGTTCCTATAAGAAATTCCATATCCCGTGTCTCTACCCACACAGTATGTGATACGATTAGAGACTACAAGGTGTGTACATAAAGTACACAGCGTGTACTTATGGAAAACATTTTCTTCCCGAACAGAAGAACACATGGAGAGTAGTAAAAAATACTTGGATTTTATTCTGGGTTTTTCCAGACAGTAAACCTCAGAAACTACTCTGGAGCCCAGAAAACACCAAAATGAACACTGAAGGTGCCAAATTCCAATCTGTGAGGTCCCATACACCCTGTGAATCAAATTCTGGCATCTTATACGTGTTACAAACAAGGTAAAAAATTCAATGATCCACTAAATTCCGGTCCATGATGGACCATAACACCTCAAGAACCAATGTTTTGAGTTCATTCAGCCAAAAAATTACACAATAAATACACTAACGAGAAGAATATATTTTATTTTTATTTTTTTTATCAAGGAATCTATCACAACAACATGAATATTCTACACAGCATCTATCACAACAACATGAAATTACTAATGAACCCTAGATGGCATGGAATGAATACATGAAATTTTATTTCTATAAAGTTCTTATATGATGCATGAGATTGAATACCATCATCTCATCGGGTTCCGACAGAAACAGAACAACAATAAAATCAACGGTAAAAGCAAAAAACATGTGAATCCCCAAAAGGTGAAATCAAATCAACTGTAAAATTTCAAACCATAAAAATTGCAAAAAACGAGGTAGATTGGCTTTTCCCTGTACAAGGGTTAGCTACTCCGGGGAATAGCTTATTTCCACGTACCTATTTCGTCAAATACCTCACTAAAGGCTTCAAATCGTAATTCCAGAAGAAAAGATATTCCTCTCATACCACTATGTAATGTCCCGGTTCAAGATTCCACCTAGAGGCGCCCCGTACCCAGTTGGTCACATGGCCTCAAGTGAATTTCCCAAAACGCTAGAGGCTATCGACTAGAAGCAATGGCCTTGGTTGTGATAGTGGGGAAACTATGGCATCATTGTAAGAGTAACACAGCGGGAGATAAACTATTATACAATAGTGGAAGTAGTAATATCCAATAATAGTTAACATTGGAAGACTAAAATGATAAAAAAATTAGAGCAGATATGTATATATAATGTGATGCACGATACACATATGTCTAGAAAAATAGCCAAACAAGTCACAATGATGGAATACAATAGTGCTAAACCCATTTGAAAATTAAAACATATAAACTCCTCAGCATCGCATGCCATAGCTTGGTCCCATGATCTCTATCTCCACAGCAAGTCAGGTACCTGAAGTAGAAGGGTTCTTGCCCTTATCTATACCTGCAACAACTTAATCAGTTTGGGCCCAAATCCTGACCCAAAGAGGGTGTGAGACTAAATCCCAAAAGAAAACCACCTAAAGATCAGTGCATAAGAGTCAGTGAATATATGACAGGTAAAAGTACAGAAAGAAGTAAACATGAATGTTCTCAGAAGTGAACACTCCACATCCCAAATATCAAGAAATATCTAATCAAACCAGATAAACACAACAGGTAACCCTTTGGGAAGTACTCACAGTCTATCCCCTCTGGTCTTACCTAACATATACAAGAATCCATATAGGAAGCACACAATGTCTCACCCCTCTGGTTCAGCTAAAGTATAGACTCTCGGAGGAAGCACTTACTGTCAATTCCCCCTATAGTATTTTATTGGAACTAAGGGTTCTCTAGGGAAGAACTTACGTCACATTCTGATTATAGCCCGCGTCGAGGAACTACATACTCTCTAAGGAAGAACTAACCATCAATTCCCCCTGTGTTTCCACATCATAAATTATAAAAGATACTCTAGAGAATCTCTTATGTACATTCTCCCTATGGCCTAAAACACTAGGTTCTCACAACCCTATGTAAAATCTGCAAGTATAGCATTGTGTAATGAGCAAAGGAAACCTCAAGAACTACTTGTCTATAATTGTACAACATAACAACATAATGGAGCAATATTCACACCATCCAACAATACTTGGCATGGGATATTAAACAGCATCCTAACAGGAAATCTAGACCCAAAGGTCAAAAAAAGAAAAAAAATGCATGGGAAACACATCCAAAGCACACCAAATCACTCTATTGACAATCAATAACCTCTACTTAAGCATACAAGAAAAGAAAGAAAACAATAGGGATAAAACGGTAAATGAGAAATACCTAGTTCATGGGTATTGGGAACATTTTCACATAAACTCAAAGAATTTCTACAGAAAGGAACAAACCACCTACCTCATCGTTGGGTGATTGTTATACTTGAACCATGAGGCTTGAATTGCTTTAGAACATTGTATAGCTTAGAAAAAGTACAAAACATTCAACCCATGATAACATGAAAATGAAGAGAAATCCAGAAACGAAGCTCTAGGATAAGGAAGATCATACCAATGCACATCCAATGCAATCGACTACGGTCGATTTGGATAACCGATATGTGATAGGGGGATCAGGGAATTATCGGTGTCTTACGGGTGCTTCGGGATGTTTCAGCTGAAGAAGAACACACCCATGTCCATTAGATGCGACCCCGGTCCATTTAATGGAAACAATAAAATACCCAACGTGTGCATTCCCTTTCCGTACTCTGCTTTAGGCAGCCTCCACATCACCCCACAAGACCACGTGTGTGGCCACGACATGGAAAACACACAGCGTCCTGGGAAAACGCAGTATAGGGAGTGTACTAATAAATTACATGGCCTGTACATCAAAAATTTCCAAAAACTCGCCTTTTCTCAAAAACTCCCGAAAAAAGTAAAGCATACCTAAAAAGAAGATCCAGGTTCATTCAGAACCCATTCTACAATGTTATCCTTTGAAGTTAACCTTGACTACTATAGAAATTATTTTCCATTGATATACATATGCCACAATTTTATATTTTATGACAATGTTATTCTAAATGGGATATTGTTATTTTATTCCCTTATGATTCATATCTTATGAACTATTAATCCTTATGCCATGATTTAGGATTATGATCCTTTGTTTTTATAGTATGGTTTTGAAATGTTATGATCATATTCTAATAACCTTAAGATCAAATTATTCTTTTGTATCGTTCCATTTTACCCTTACTAATCTTCTATGATCACAATTTCTTATGTTTCCCTTCCCCAGCATATGAAAAAAATTATTTATTTCATGTCCAATAAGTGTGGTAGTTATGAAGAACAAAGTGGGAAATGACATAGGTTACAAATGTCCAGTTTGTTTATGTGTGTATATTTCCAAGGGCACTACTACTTAATGGTCCACATGTGTGTTCTTGTCTATTGAAATGGATATTAATTTATAATATGTGATATCCATATTTGAAAATATTGATTCTCTATAGAATTTATCCAAAATCATGACGTATTATTTTATATTTTTTATTGTCAACACAATTTTCATTCTTAGTGTCTATTTTTCTACTAGCCACCATATGTCAAGCCATGTGAGTTACTATATTCCATCATTCAACTACGACCAGCTCCCTCTTCAACAAAAAATCAATAAAATATACCCCAATAAATTTTTTCCACTTCTTTTTGAATTGTAATGCAGCACTTCTAAATTATGGATTCAAAATCCACATGTCCCCTCAATTTAACCAACATTTTATTTCTAATACTTATTATTTTATGAAACATCAAATTTTATCACCTCAACATTGACCTCTTGAAATATTTTCCAACCCTAATCAATCCACAAAAAATATAGATTCATGGAAGTAATAGTTATGATAAGTATTAAATAATGTGTAATGAAAAATATGTATTCATTTGAAATTTTATTTAATTTCTTTTCAATATAACACAATTAAAATCTATAGAATTACTGTCATCTAAATGGAAAATAATTCTGGGTTATTTCAATATGGTTTATGGAAAATAGAGGGGATCTATAATTCAATCAATAATTCATAGTGGTCAAAAAATGTGATGGATAAGAAAGTATAAAATTTCATATCAGATTTTCACGTTTTTTATGAGGCATAAATTAGGAATCATATAAACATGAATTATTTAAATACCATATATTTAATAAATTAATCATTACAGAACTATATAGAGATCATTTTTATAAAGAATCCATAACTATTAAAATTACATCATATAAAATACATTCAAAGAGAACCGTCTAGTACAGAAATTTATAATTAGATATTTTACATATTTTATATGTGAAACAATAGGATGATGTTCCATAATTTACATTAATATTAAAAAATATAAGTTTATAAAGTATTCCATTTGAACCATGATATATTTATTTCCAAGATACCAATACACGACAACAAAAAATGATTCTCACATATTAAAATCACACAATTCTATGAAAAAATGATTTTAAAGTTTCTTTCAAAGATATAGTTTATAATATTTATTCGTCTATGAAAAGTTGATGATTATTTATCCAAATATTAAATATTAAATTTACTAGAAAAATTCATCATGCTCCAAAATAAAATATAAGAGAACATTATGAAAAATTACCGTGCCAAAATATCAATAGAACCATTAGAAAACATTTTTGAGGAAATATTCTATATAAAATAAACCATTTTAACCATATAAAGGTCTCAAGACATTGAGACTCAATATTGTGAAATGTTTTAGTAGAAAAAAGTATAGGTTCGATTATTTAGCAAGTTATTAATAATTATTACTGAAAATTTAAATAACTTGAGCTACTAAACAATTAAAAACTTGAACAACTCATTCATAATGAAAATACCCCCCTTATATTATTCCAATATCATTTAAGGGATGTGATATTAGATAACTCTAAACAACACATTCATAGAATTTGATATTTTCAATATTTTCAATATTTATCCTCTCTATAACAATTTCAAGTAATGGATAATCAAAAACATAAGAATGCTTCTTTTGAGGATCACCATTATTTTCACCAATTTTTTAATTAAATGTTCAAACAACCTCATGGGGTGATGAATACCCCCAATCTACTTGAATTCATCTCGAAAAAACTATCATATGGATATCAACTATGGGACTATAATTCATTGCACATTTAATGTGTGTTCCATGATTATTGATAAATAAGGATAATCCACCAATACTAAAAAAATAGTAATCACTTCACAATGAATTATAAAAAACATTAAATCATATGAATGGTAGAACACAAATCATTTTATGTGTTAGACATGTCATCATTTAAATAAAACATGGAACATAATCAAATTCAACATGATCTATAAATAAGGGAAAAAAGATAATCATAACAAAATTTATTTTTATTTGTTCGAAGAAACATACATTTTTATCAAAAAAATTAAACATATATCCAAGACTATAGAATATTGTGTGGTTTATTGTCATAATTTTGTCACTTGTACTAATGACGATCACGTCAGAATGTAACACCAAACCCCACAACTGCATAGTCTTACAAAAAATGACATTGAGTGTCCCAATACAAAAAAACTCCACATTAAATGATCCTCAATACTCTAAAAATACAAATCTTTGGAGACAAAACCCTATGATTAAACATTTCTAAATTTATGAAATCATAAATCAGACTAACTCCAAAAAAACCCACCAACACTATTATATATTGAACTTTTTCGTGATATTAGTGTAAAAACCATTGTTCTATGATTTATTTTATTTATAGAAAACATATTTATATCAATTATAAAATATCTATATTTAAATATTTAATCATAAGAAGGAAATACATAATATATTAGATTAATTAAAAGGTAATAATGTCAATTTGTGTAATACTACTAGTTTGGATTTTATGGTGTATGGTTGAAATAACTAACATTATTTTTGAAAAAAAATATTAAGTCATTATACATAATTTATCTAATAAATTTAAATTACAATAGGGGAAAATGTATAATATCTTTAAAGAAATACCATTAAGAAAAAGTATTTGTTTTATAAATTATGAATTTTTTATGAATGATTACAAAAATATATATATTTTTAAAATGAATGGAATGACTAGTAAGATAAATTATTAAAATCTCTGAAATTATTAATCAAATATAAGAGATTATAATTAAATATTTCATAAATAAATAGTAATGTTTTCATTAGAACCAATTTTTTTTTATTATATATGTTTTTATTTGAAATTTACTTTCTTGACATTGATATTTTTTAATTTTGGTAAATGAAATTGGTTTTTTAGATTAATCATATCAATGTTATCTCATTTTTTTTAATGTTTATTTTTTAATGAATATTGAAAAATATTATTTTTTTCAATATTGTTTCGTTTTGGAAATCATCATGATATAATCATAGATTCATTATTTATTAAATCGTTTAATCATAAAGATATTACATTATAGAGTTTAATAACATATGTTAAAATAATTATTCTGTTACACAATCCAATGATTGATATTATTGATAACTATTTGACCCATTCTCCTTTAAGTATGAATTCACAAGTTTTCACTTAGTTTTGGAATCATTTTAAAGTAAAATTCCTTTCCTTTTATAATCACACACCAATAAAAATATTTTTCTATAAATTAAATTAATAATAATTTTTCAAAATACACATTTTTATAAAAAAAATATTTTTAAAAAATAATTATTTAGTTATGTGTACTCATATTGATGTTATTGATTGTCATTATTTAGAAATGAATTTAGTATAATGGATTAAATATTTAGAATGAGAAATAGAAATATTATTTAAAATTGTAAATTTATCATTTGGTCAAAAAATAGAATACCAATTTAAAAAATAGTCACTAGAAGAAAGTCTAAATTCTTGTATAATGGAAAACCAATTCGCAATGTTATAAAATATCAAAAAAATCATCTCAATATTGGCGGAGAAAATATTGAATGACCTATAAAATTCTCATATTCACTATTTATCATTTTTTCATATAATTTATATTTATTATATATTTATTTAATTTTATGATGTTTTAATTTTAAAAAAATCCCCTTTAAATTAGAAAAGGGCCTTATTACCACACCAAATTTCTTCCCAAATTAAGTCTCTTATCTCAACCAAGATAATCTAAAATTCCATTAAAAAATTCTAATAAATGATCTAAAGATTCTAGAATCATTAATGGAACCATATCAAAATCTTAATACATTTAGAAAAGTAGTTTTCACAAGTCATAAATTAATAAATTCATGTAACTATCTCATTATTATTTCAAGAAATATTCATATAACACCCCCTTGTAATATATACAATATAACATAATGTATTATGTATGATTATTTTATTCATATTTTATTCTGATAATAGAATAACGTGTATCTATCTTGCATCAATCCACTAAAAAAATTAAAAATTTCCCACGTATTGTACTTCGTTCAACACAACCATGATCAACATAATATATTTTTCATCACCGGCTGAAATGGATAGTTTTAAAAAATGATTTAATGAATTAATATTATAACTATGAACAGACATAAATTATAAAATAAGATATTATCTATTATTTTTATGACATGAAGAATAATTTATCATGGTGATTTATAACCACAAAAAAACTATCATACAGAGATATTCAAAAATAAATAAATCTATTTTGGAAAATATGATGACATGTAAAATATTTTTCTATTGAGAATAAATATATATATTTATATATATGATATTATGAATATTATGGATCTATATTATGAAATAATTTACTATCTAAAACAAATAAAAGAAATTAAAAAAAATTGACTAAAAACCCATGGTTATTAATGTGAGCTTAAGATATACATAAAATGAATGAAATATGATAATAAATTAATAACATAAAATTCAAATTTTATAATAATGTGTAATATACCGGACTATCCCGATCCATTACTTTCCAAAATTATGGTGTTTGGGGTATTTTGGGGACAATTGGTGAGTCATTAAATAATTTTCCAAATATCAGGTCAAACAAACAGTGGCACCGAAGGGTATCAGTGGCATCGATGGGACGTTAGTTGAACAGATTGACATTCGTGATAGAGAGATACTGCTAGGGAAATGGTCCCAGGGCGATGGTGACTCACCCATTGGTTAGTTATCCATTTCTAGTTTTTCTAGGACTTTCCTGTTTCGCTCTAGTTGCATATATTTTGATGTAAAAGTGTTTTATTACCTATTTCAAGGTGATTTGAGGACCATAAAAGATGTTTTGATCCTCCAAGAGTCAGGTGAACCTCGAGTTACCAAAATTTATGGCCTGTTCATCAATGTTACACCATTTGATGTGTTTTCCCATTCTCCCATGTTACGTGTCCTTTTTCATTTTATAAAACTTCTATTAACTCATAGTTATTACCTCCACAATCTCGGAGGAGAATTAAAAAATCAAAATTAATTCCAAAGATTGAAATATCCCAGATGCATGGTCAAGCCATGATCTGACATTTTATTATTTTGAAAATTTCTCCCTCATTTTATGATATGGCATCTTCATTAGCCGAGATCCTATATTCTTTATTCCTTTATTTTTCTCTTAGTGCACCTCGAGACTTCCTCCCAAGACAAATCGTACGTCCATTCTAGAGGCCTTCCTATGCAGCCTTGGAGTTCTTTATGTTCTTACTCTACAAGTTGTGTATGTCCAGTTCTTGGGACAAGGAGAAAACATTGATCCTTGATCTTACAAGTAGGGGTTTTCCTTATTATATCATTACTATGGATCATGCGGGGTGGTTATGATGGTGTTCCCTTGGGACATGGATGAAACTGGATTTAAAGAAAATAATAAGAATACTTTTAAAGAATTAAAGGGTGGTAATGTTGATTATTTTTTTATGTATTACGATTTTTTTATGTTGTGAACTGTATGGGATTATGTCAACTGAAAATCATGGTTGGTGGTGGTTATTTCTTATGAACTAATGATGCTCTATTTTTTTGGATTATCTGATGATTCAATGACTGTAGGAGAGAGTACACTAAACTACCAAGTACTCCAATTACTGAGTCTCCAAGTAAGTGTATGTTTCCTAGGCATTCTCTTATTATTGCAGGAAGCACCCCAATGAGCACGTAAAAAGTATTTGTCAAGCATACAGTGGCTGACCCATCCAATGTTCGGGCATCTCCAGGATGTGAAGATATTTTCCCAGCCACTTCCCTGAGTGGCATGTTGATAGACCCTGGGATTTAGTGTAAGAAAGTGACCACTGGAGACTCTCATTGATAGATATCCTCTGTCCTTCAACACATAGATCTTCTTAGGCACATGGGTGAGGAAATGGCATAGGAAGTAATATAATTGAAAACATCAAAGTAGATGGTAACATCGCTTTGTGTGAACATCACTAAGGAGAATGGTAAGTGGTTTGATTAGATGACCTATATTTTTCTCAAGGTATTCAATATGAAGATTATTAACAAGGATGAATATAGACTAGTTTGCGAAAACTTGGGACATCAATATGATGGAATCATAAAAGACCACCCTGACTTTCAGATAAATTCTATTCCCTTGGTATTGTTTAGGGAGAACGATTCAAATCAGATCAAACTATTTTTCAACAAATAAGTAGTTTCTTTTTATATTTAATATGATAGCTATGAGGTTTCTCACTTTACCCTAAAATGTGTTTGGAAAATAAAAATGTTACATTGGAGGAAGAACCTATCTGTGATCACCCAGATTAACAAAATAGAAGAATGAAATTAATAAATGGTGATGGATAAATATGAAAAACGTCATGCTCTTTTCTGTTGATATGTATGGTTATATTTTTTTATTATTTATGGGGTTACATAGAGGAGAATGGAACCTCTGGTTGAGGTTTGTCGGTTTGTGGATCTGAGGTTGTGTGGATCCGGTATGTTGGGGCTCGGTTTGGTTTCAATACTTCAAGGGATATCACAAATCCCTTTTGATTTTGATACTTTACAAGAGAACAGGGTGTGAATGATTAAAGGAATTCTTGGATGTTTTGTTTCAGTCATTGTTTCCTTTTGTGGTTATGCCTATTAGTTTCTTGGTAGAGGAAGACAGTTTAAACATAATCACTTAAATATGTTAATGATAACGGGTACAATGTGGAATTGTTTTCAAAAAATGGTTGTTCTCTGGTTTGGTAGTTGTGTACTTGTGCATTGAGGGATGGCAGTAAGGGTTGTTGTGTGTGGCTGGATTTCATTTTTAGAACCCTTAGGTTGGGATTAGTTCTTGTTTACCTATATGTATAATCTTTAGTTCTTGTGCTTCTTATACGCACCCCACCCAAGTTGAGCACTTTGTTCCAAAACCCCCATTTCATGGGGTGGATTTTTTCTATCATTTATATGAGTGGATGGTTATTATCTCAATTTTGTCTCCCTCTCCCAGGTAACCCTGGACTTTTCAGGCAGTTTATGATGGCCAAAGGTTCATTATGGCCCAAGAATAATTGGTCAGGGTGTGTTGTGTTGGTTGGCCCATCTATGTGCGGGAAGGATTGTTTCCAATATGTATTTGGGATGACTCCCAGGCGTCATCAGGAATGGGGGTAGTTATTTAAACCTTGGTGTCTTTTGGAATACAAACGGTTGTTCTGGCATAGGTGTCATTGGGCATGGAGGTGGTTTTTGTGGCATGTCATTCTATGGGATGTATGTGTGTTTGTGGTGGCCTCGGTGTATGTGGGCAGGATGTTTGATTCTGTTGGCCCATAAGGTCATTTTTGGGGCCCATGTGGGACTATATTAGAAACTGTAGGGGAGGTGTTATTTGTATGATGCCCTAAATAACCAGTGGGGAAGCGGTGCGGGGTACCCAAAAATCATTATTGTATTACTATTACATTACATGTATTGTGTTATTTGGGGAGTGTGCCATAGTGAGGCCTTGTGGATAGTTTCCTTGCTATGTGTTCTGGTTACTTCTAATTTGTCATGGGGCATTAGAATTCCTCCCCACATGTGCATCAGATCTTTTTTCCCTTACTGAGTATACATGTATACTCACCTTAAATATATAAAATTTCTTTTAGGTTTCTAGGAGGACATTATGGATTGTGTCATACCTTACTATCTCGGCCATTGGTATATTTTTCATTGCTGCTTTTATTTTATTTTGGTACTTCCATTAAGATTTTTCTTGGAGCTTATATAAATTTATTTTGAACATTAATATAGGAATTAATTTTTTGATATACTTTTACTTTCTTTTTGGGGGGGTTTTTTGGGTTCTATTGTCTTATCTCCTAATTTTGTTTTATAAAAGGGTAACTCCTTCCATATTAGGTGTGATTCTAATCCCTTGGTTCTAGTCGAAACTCTGGGTCTATTTAAGAAGGTACACGGTGGTCATTATCTCTCTTTCAACTTGATGAAGGAAGGGTCTGGCATTTTTATGTCCCTACCCCCATCTTGGAGAAGTTGGCTTGTGACATAAAGTTTAGAAAATAAATTTTTAATTGCTGTTATTATATTATATAGGATGATATAGTGAATTAATCTATGTCTGAATCCATGGTATCTCTAAAAAAATTTAGTATCAATTCCTTGATACATGGTTCTTATTCCAAAAAAATTAATTAAATATGTTTTAGAAAACATCCCTATGGAATACTTGTGTAATGGTTCATACCTCCATGGTCCATTCCTTTATGAAAATACCAGTGTTTGAGATGTTCTAGGAGGTCACAGTTACTCATTTAATGAGTTTTCTAGTTTTATGGTTTTCAAACTGTAGGTGGAGTTGGTAGGTGGTGTCGGTATGTATCATCAATAGGTGGTAGAAATGAGTGGAATACGTGAGTTTCATCGGTGACTCACCATCAATAGGTCTCGTCAGTGACTCGCTGTCAATAGGTTGTTTTGGTGAGTCGCATCGGTGACTCTCCATCGGTTGGTCACATCGATGAATCATTGTCTATTGGTCACGTTGGTGGGTTGTGTCTGTGAATCCCTGTTGTTAGGTCACATTAGTGACTCGTTGTCGGTGGGATGTGTCAGTAAGTCACTGTTAGTAGTTCAAGTTGGTGGGTCACGTCAGTGACTCACTATTGGTGACTAACGTCAATGAGTGGTGTCATTAATTGGTGTCAATGAGTCGCATTTGTAGGTGGCATCAGGGAGTGGAGTCGGTTAGTGGTGTCGGTGACTCACGTTCGTGACTCACCCAATTACTCACCAACTAATTTCCTCCTACTACTTTTTCACCCCCTATTTTGGCACTTGGAAGAGTTTCTGATCATTGTTTCTTCCATGTAGGGTTTCCTTCATCTCTATTTTTATCTTGCAGGGTGGGTATACTGATGTCTTCTGGTGAATATGGTTGGTTTCAATTTAAACGATATAATAAATGAGGGGCGTAAGATGATGATAATAATGATAATCATGTCTATTACATTAGTATTAGATATTTGGATGATAAGATGACGATGATGTTTTTTCTAATTGACTTTTTATCCTTGATCTTTTTTTGTGATCCATATTTCAAATAATATTTCGTAAAATAATGGTCGTTGGTGGCCTCTATTTGCTAACTATTATTTTTATCACATGTTTTTGAATGGCTGTGAACATTAAAAAAATATTAATCACGTATATCTGGTTAAATAAAAAGATTCTTGAGGATCAGAATTATTCTGTGATAACCCTATAATTATCAATGTTGAAATAAATAATGCTTGTGTAAAATATAAATAGTTCATTCTTTATTTGTGGTGGTTCGGTGTTGTGAGTTGATCTATTCAAACATGTTCATTGTACAGTTTTTTTGGTGCTAATGTTGTCATCACAGTTGTGTGTGTGGATTTTCTGAAATTGTAATGGAATCCTATGTTGAGATATTGTTTAATTGTGAAATGGGCGAGTGGTGTTGGGAAGTGTGACTCAACTAGGTTGTGTTTTGTTTTTTTTGTAGGGCATGGTGTGGATATGTAGTGGGGCTACTGAGTAGGGTTGTGATGTGATATATTGGAGGGTTCTCTTGTGATTGGGGCGTTTTCCTTATGTTGGGAAACTTTACTTTTATGAGTGACAGTTGAAGTGGTTCTCATGGGTGCATAGTGTAGATGATTTGTTAATTGGGATGTTTTATTATATTTTATTCCTCCACATGTCTTGGTTTTGAAGGTAGTTGTGGTAGTTATATTCCTGGGTTTGAATGGAATAATTATTAAATTCTTAATGATGTCAAAATGAGTTTGTTTTGATAATCCTTATTTTATCCACTTTGGAAGTGAACATCGTTCATCCCGATATTTGAATTTAGAGGTAGCAGCAAAGGTAGTTTTGTGGGATAGTTATTGTTTGGAACCCAATAGATTGTGCGGAGTGTTTGATATAATTATATGTATACTCTTACTTGTAATTTCTATATAAACCCCAACCTAGTTGAGAATTATGTTCCAAATACGCCCATTATCATGTGGGAAGCTGTATTTACCAAATATTCTAGTGGTATGATGGTTTTTTGGCCACCCAATCTTCCTTGATACCTCTTCTAGGTGGTGTTATCAAATGATCCTTCAAGAAGGTTTTTGTTTTTTGGGCCTAGGTGTGTGCAGCTGTGTTTTTGTTTCCCAAAGGTCTTTGGGACGAGATGTGGTGTGTTATGTGGCCCAAGTTTCATTGTGTATCATGTAGTGTGGTGTGTGTCCTAGGAGTATGTTGGTAGTATTTGATGTGGTATGTGGCCCAGGTGTGTGTAGGAAAGTTTTGACATGGTACTTTCAGAAGTGGTGGCAGAGCCATGATGTTTTCCAGCATGGTGTGAGAGTGGCTAATAAGTGGGATGTGGTGCGGGGTAACCTATCATTGAAATGATCTATATTAAATTACATGAATTGTATTATGTGGAGAGTGTGCCTTTGAGTGATGTTGGGGTGGAAATTCTACCTTGTTAGGTGCTTTTGATTTCCGTTGTTTCTCATAAAGAAATTAGTATGCTTCTCCACTTGTGCATGAGTGAATTTGGGATGTCCCGACTGAGTATACTTGTATTCTTACCCTATTTATATATAACGATTATTAGGTTTTTAGGAGGACTATGGGAACTATATTGTGCATTACTATCTCGGATGTTTGGATAGTTTTCATGTATCTTATTTGATTTTTTTCTTTTAGTAATTACTTTGTATACACTTAATTTCGTATCAGTTACATTTTGAAACCTGAATGTGGGATTGTTTCAGTTTTCTTTCATATATATATATTAGAGATTTTTTAGAATTATACATCTTATATATCAATCGATGTTACTATAAAATGAGTAATGACACCCATTTTTCATGATCATTATACCCTTGTTGGTAGTAAACACCACGAGGCCTATAAGAGGAGGGGCTTTGGGGTCATTATCTCTCTCTCCCTCTCGATTTCCATCTCTAGAGGGCCATATTTGGTGGAAGGTTTCATAACAGTATGGTATAAGAGGTGATGACTTTGAGATAGGATGGAAATTAGATTTTTGAATAGTTAGGATTTCATGGATTGTTAGGGAAGTAATGTTAGGTGACCATGGTGTGTGATAATTTTTGAAGAGGACCGGTTAGGACAAAGGATTTTAGGTCCCCCATGATCTGATGTATGTACTCTGAGATTAATGAATGACCAAGTGAGGATACACTATTTGCAGTGTAAAGACCCTAGGAATGTAACATGAATCATGATTTCATATGTTCTTATTTTTATTGGTAATTTCAATAAATTTAAATAAATTTTTTGTTAAATGAATCTAAAAAAAATTTCATACCTCTAATGATTATGTGTTCCTTGTAACCTTTCATATATGGGACCTCTTCATCATCAATGAGTGGCTCAGGGAGTGGAAGATCAACAGGCCATTGCAGCCGTTTGGAAGAGGGCTGATCCAAGTGGGGAGGACAACTAGTGGGAGATAACATTATGTGATTTCTTGCGGCAAACCATGGGAATATATGGGGGAAGTGTCTTCGACATGAATATTGAGAGAAGGATCAACGTACATGATATCACCTTCAACTTAATTCGGGCTATGATATAGTACTGGGTTCTTTTGGAGTTTAGTCAGATGGGTGGAGCTGCGTGTCACTATCGGATTCTATTCCTAGGTGATAGAAAGGAGGATGATGTTTTTTGCGTTGATTTTGAGATGGATTTTCAGGAATAATTCCATTATTCATCCCCAAAGGCTGAGAAGTGACATGAACTACTATCCCTAAAAAAGGGGAGTATGTTAGTATGGGAGTTTGGGATCATGTTCAAAGATATTATTAACATCAATCTAGATTACTTTACAAATAGGAGTCTCAAAAAAGATTCTTGGAGGAGGAACTACGTCCTTCAATCCAACATGTAGTTACTCCCTCCACATTCTCGACAGACATTGAGGTATAGAAGAATAATGAGGTAGTAGATAGAATTCATCCACGAGGAGGTCTACCCTAAGAGGCGATCCAACATGGTTCTTGAAATGGCATGAATACTAGGGACTGGTCTCAGGCTCTAGGGCCTTAGAGGGTTCAGATGTAAAGGAGTCGAACTCAGTAACTTCTGTTTTAACCTTCCAGTCCTTGTGCATATCCCACAATCCTAGGGTTGGTGTGTTTTATCTATTTTGTTCATGAGAACCATTAGATTGAGTTCACAATTATGATTCAATATGGTATGGTGGAGGTGGGTAGATTTAGCACCCACATTAGTATTAGTTATCGGCCAGTCCATTTCAATAGTGGGAACAATTGGCTCCAGCTCCACCGAGGGGAGGTGGAGCATGTGAGGCTGACCTTAGGTTGTTCCTCAAAGAACTAGACCTAAGTATGGTCGATGAGTCCATCACAACCAGATATTAAGAGGATTAATTCTTGTTTATTTACATTCCATAGAGGCATCAGTTCATGTGGGGCTGGAGATCATTCAATATATGATCAGTTTGGTTAGTACTCTTACTTGTGATTTTTTTATTTGACAGCTTCACAATAATTTTTTACAACCACTCTATCCCATTATATGGTGATATATGTTGAGAGGATTGTTTCCCCCTTATGTTGACTAAACTATTCATAGTTTAAACGAACATGTTTGATGGTTGCTGTGGATTTAGACAGATGGTGTGGCCAAATCAGTTGCATGGGAATATATTCATGCTACAGATGTATCCATTCAATGTTTTCCTTGGAATCGACTGGTTTATTTCCATTCATGCTATAATCTAATTCTTTAGGGTAATATTCATGTTCCCAGATATGGATGTCTAGTGTGATGATTTTTTTGAGAAAGGAGATACCAAGTAGGTGAACAGCAAGTAGAGCCTCTTCTTTCCTAGATTGATTAGATGCATGTGAGATCGGTGGATTCTTATATGGTTCACATTTCCATAATTTTTGTGGAGTATATTTATTTATATTTTCAGATGAGGTTGTGACTATATCCCTTTGATGTAATGTTGAGTTTGGGATATACATACAACCTAGTGCTTTTCTGATTTCAATGTCTCCCACTAGTATAGATCCTTCTGAGCTATATGAGCTATGGATTTAGATTGATGACCTTATGAAGAAGTGATTTATCATGTCTATTGTGTCATCATGGGGCACTCCAGTCTTGTTTGTGAAGAAGTAAGATGGTGGTAATATGTTGTGCATGGACTATCGAAGGTTATATCAGGTAACAGTTCAGATATGTGACACTCTCTCAAGGGTATATGATCTTTTCAACCACCTCAGGGGAGCTAGTTGGCTCTCTATGATTGATCTACAGTCTGGATATCACATGTTCAGGATGAAGAAGGGTGAAATGAAAAATACACCTTTCATGTGCATGTATGCGAAAATCATGATCATTATTATGATGATCGATGTTATGAATTCCCCAACTATAATCATGGGACTTATAAACTCCATATCTTTGAGCTTCTAGACCGGTTCATCATCTTATTCATTGATGACAATATGATTTAATCAAATTTAGAGGAGAATTATACTGAGCATATCGAGATTTTCTTGGTGGTTCTTTGTTGACACAAGATCTATGGGAAGTTGTACATGTGTAATTTTTGGAAGCAAGAGGTTTACATCCTTGTACATGTGTAGTCTCAATAGGGTGTAGTTGGGGACCCATAAAAGGTCGAGGTAGTTGTTTCTTGGGAATCCCCCATGAACGTGGAATAGGTTTACAATTTCCTTAGTACAGTAAGATATTATCTAAGATATGTAACTGATTAATATCGAGTTGAAAATATGTTTATGGATCTAAATAAAAGGACCGAACCTTTGGGTGGAGTGAGATGTTTCAGGTGGCTATCAGATACATTTAATGGGAAGTTTGTCACTGTCTGAGTGCTCTGTTTTCTAGAGGAAGGAGGGATGCCCAATGTGTTTTTCAATTCTTCTTATCTATGATTGGGGTGCGTGATAATGAAGTAATGGTAAGTGATATATTATAGGTATTGGTAGTTATGTCCCCCTGAATGTAACTATTCCACACATTATCTAGAGCTAGCATCGATCGTGTTTGTAAATAATCATTGTAGAATTACATCTTTGGGGAGTGATCTAAAATCTTCAAGACCACAAGAGATTGTGGTATATCTTTTCCCAATGAGATGTCAACATAAGACAGTGAAGGTTAATGGAGTTTCCTTAGGATTACGATTTTAATATCTCATACCCTTTAGAAAAAGGGAATGTTGTGGCCAATGATTGATATTGAAGTTGTGGAGAGATTTAGTTCAATAATTTACAAGATATGGGAAGGTGAGGTAGGAGTTTTTTACCTTGTGAAAATATCTAGGAATGGATAGTGGAAGAGGTTGTCTATTTTAGATGATAGTGCAGTCATCTCCGATGAAATAGGTGGAGGAGTCTCAGTGGGGATACATATAGGTAGAGATGATTTACAATCGCATCAACTAGTGTGATGCTCTGGAGGGATGGTCAGAGGATTGTCATAATTAGATGATATTCTATGAGTGACTATTTTTTCTAGTGGTGATGTGAATGGGTGTTATCCATGAGTTTCACAGCTCCCACAAAGTGTTACACCCTAAAAAATTTTATGATGTACCTTGTCTCTATAGAATAATTTCTTGGGCCCGAAATGAAGTGGGAAGTTGCAGAGTTTTTGGAAAAGGTAATTTTCTTCCTACAGGTGAAGTATTAGCACTATGTTCTGGGTAGATTTTTTTCCCTTATATGTACAAGAGTGGCAGTGGGATGACATCCTGATGGATTTCAAAATAGGATTACCAAGGTATCAAGGAGTTTATGATGCAATCTAGGTAGTGGTTGATCATCTAAAGAAATTAGCTCACTTATTAGAAATTATAGAGTTGGGAACGGTGGATTACTTGTATAAGAAGTATGTGGATGAGGTGATGCAGTTCCATGGTTTCCTTAGATATATCATCTCAGATCAAGATGCACAATTTACATCGTGAGTCCAGAGGGGATTTCATCATGCTGTAAGAACTATGTAACAACTTAACACTTTTTTCCACCCTCTTATGCACGGACAGACAGAGTAGACCATACAGACATTGGATGACATTCTTCGGGCATGCATCTTGAAATTTGTTGGATCTTGGGTTCCACACATTCTCTTGATAGAGTTATCTTCCAATAATAGCTCTCAATATTCCATAGGAATGAATCCATTTGGAGAATTAAAAGAAGGCCATGTGAGTCACCTTTTTCATGGAATGAAGTTGGGGAAATAGTTGTTCTTAGACTCGAGGTATTGTATAGCATGAAAGAGAAGGTTCAGTTAGTTCATGATAGGATGAAGGCACCTGAGGACCGACATAATTCCAATGATGGTCATAGGAGGAGGGCCACAGATATTGAGGTTGGGATCCTATGTTCTTGATGGTTTCCCCTCAACGTGGGTTGTGAAGGTTCCGTAGAGGGACCATCCTTTCTCTCAAGTTCATCAAACCCTTCAACGTGTAATGGTGAGTTAGTGAAGTGGAAAAAAAGATAGTGTTACCACAATAATGAGAGAGGATCTATGATGTATTTCATGTCTCCCGGATTCATAGGTATCTACATGATGACTCCCACATCAATGAATGGGGATATATAGACATCGAGGAAGATGATAAATATGTGGAGCAGCTAGTGGAAATCCAGGATCATCGAGAGAAGGTTCTACATGGATGGACCATCCCCTTTTTTCATATATTGTTGAGGTATGGTTTACTATAGGGGAGTACATGGGATTGAGAAGCGTAGATGCATGCCCAATATGTAGAGTTGTTTGGATTTTTCCTTATCTATATTGATTTATAATGTAATGCTTGAACCTTTTTTTGAGATGAGTTGTTTCCTTGTTTTTTAATGTGTGATAAGGTCTTCATGTGTGGAGAGGGTAGGACCTGATTCCTAAGAGAGACTCATTAATTGATATGCGATTAAACCCATGTATACGAGACATTATACCCATATTGGATAGAATCATAACATGGAGTATTGGATTCCATTTTTCATGTGTTCAAACATTGTGGTTTTCATGCATGGGTTGTGTGCCTTATGGTCGGTTTGGGGGTGGTAGATGTCAATGGAGGAGTTATTGGATGTTCAGGTTCCACTCCAACATTCATAAACATATGGTGCCTTATTATTGAACATTGATGTCCTAGAAGTGTTTTTAATATAGGTGGATCCTAAAGAGATATCTTACGAGGTAGTTTTTTGGACCCCTCATTCTTCTGGGGTTGGTTTTGAATTTTATAGAGATAGAATAGTTTCAGAGGTATCATGGGTAATATCTCGGACCTCTCTGGTCCATTCCTTTTTGAAACACTTTGTGTTTTAGGTGTTACAAGAGATCTAAGTGTCTCATTTCAAGAGTTTGTTGTTTTCTAGTTTTCCAATAGTAGGTGTTTTCGATAGGTGGCATTAGTAGGTGGAATTGGTGAGTGACATCAGTGGGTTTCATCAATGACTCCCCATAGGTAGTTTGTGTTGGTGACTCGCTATCAGTAGGTCATGTATGTGAGTTTTATTGGTTACTTTCCATTTTTAGTTTATGTCGATGACTCACTATTGGTACGACTCATCGTCAGGTAATGTTGGAAACTTGAAGTCAGAAGGTCGCGTCGGTAGATCGCGTCAGTGACTCATTATTGGTGGGTTTCGTCGATGGATCGTTGTTAGTAAGTTGTGTCAGTGGGTCACATTGGTGACTCCCTATATATGACTATAATTGGTGAGTGGAATCAATGAGTGGCATCATTAAGTGGAATCAGTTAGTACAATCACTGAGTGGTGTTTGTGAGTCGTATTGGAGACTCAGCCAATGATTAGTCATTTCCATCTTTTTTTAGTTTACCTAGTTTGGAACCTCTTACATTTTATTTCACATAAATCTAGATTAAAACCTTGTTTGACCATTTATGAGGTATTTTCAAAGGATATTAATTATATCATAAATATCCTAATGCTTTCGAGACGTTGAAAGGGACAACCTATATGGTCTTGATCATGATACAACTTTAATGGACGTTCAAAACATTTTCCCTGTATATTTGAGATCTATAAAATCTAATTATGATACCCTTCCTTTCATGTGAACTTATATTTCTCTTGATAAAGAGTCACCCATAACCCTTCATCCTTGAGTGATAATTCGTTTTTGGTTAGCCCTTTTGATCACATTTCCTTGTAAGTTTCTCATACTGCTTGTGCACCCCCTATTATGGCACAAAGAGATAATATCGATCATATTTTCTTCCATGTAGAGTTTTCTTCATTTATTTTTTATTTTTGAATTATTTGGGCTGAGTATACTAATTTCTACTTGTGAAAATTGTTGGATCAAATTTAAAAGAAGCAATAAATGAGGGTAACAAGATGATGATAACAATGATAATCAGAACTGTTACATTAGATATAAATAAGTTCCAGAGAGGATGATGATAATGTTTATGTTTTATTTATTTATTATCCTTTATTGTTTTTTATATTTATTTATGATATTCCTTTTGAATATCATGGATGTTGGTGACCTTTTTCTGCACTAGTTTTGTAAACACTTTTTTTGCAAGAATATGATAATTATAAAATAATTAATCATATATTTCTTGATAAATAAATGGGTGAACCATGGTCAACATGTTATGTAATAACCCTTAAATTATTAAATTAGACTTAAGTAATGAGTTATCTAAATTTGATTACACCTTTCCTTTTTTGGTGTGGTTTTGTGTTTTGAGTGGATATTTTCTACCTCATGCTTTGTACGGTTTGTGTGGTGCTTCATTTGAGATCACGATAGTGTGTGTTGATGGATTGAGGGTGTAATGGAATCTCATGTTGAGATATTTTTTTATTGTGTAATGGGTGTGAAATTTTGTGTAGTGGGACGTCCACAATGTTTTTTTTGTTTTCCTTACAGGGCATGGTGTCAGTATGCATAGGGTCATCTGAATATGGTTGTGATGTGATATGTTGGAGTGTGATGTTGTGGGTTGGAGGTTTTTCCTTAGGATTGGAGGAATTACTTTTAATAATTACAATGACAATGGCTTTAATGGGTTCTAGGTGGGGGAAGTGGGAATTGGGGTGTTTTATAACAGTTTTCATCCTCTATTTGAATTTTTTATGAGGAAGGTTGTGTGTTGTTGTTGTTAGTATCCTGTATATGGTCAGAATAAATTGTAAATTCTAAATAATTAAAAAAATTATTGGGTGTTATGGGAATTAATTTTATCAACATCGTAAGTGACTATCATTTCTCCTGATATATGCATTTAGATATAGAAAAAAAGGTTGTTTTTTCGGATGGTTGTTGTTTGGAACACCATAGGTTGGGCTAAGAGTTTGATACCTATATATATATTTTTACATAATTGTAATTTCTATATGATCCCAATCATAGTTGAAAATTTAGATCTGAACACCCCCGTTGTTGTGGGGGAGGGTGTATTTCCCAAACTTATCAATGGGAGGATTGATGGATGGACACTTGCTCTTCCATGATCTCACTTCCAGGTGTGTGTTGGTGAGTTAAGGTTTTCTATGTGTCTTATGGATGAGATGTGTTGGGGATTTAGACATTGTATCTGTGAGAAGGATGGGGTGTGGTGTCTAGCCCAGGTGGCGATGGGTAGGATGTGAGGTGGTATGTGGCACATGTGTGTGTGGCAAGGTTGTGACATTGTACTTTTAGAAGATGTGGGAGCACTTGGATGTTTTTTGTTAGGTTTGTGAGTAGATAATGAATGGGAAAGTGTTCTTGGGTGCCCAATCATTGATATGATCTATATTACTTTACATGACATGCATTATTTGGTGATTATGCCTTTTGGTGAGGTTGGGGTGGCTATTAGGCCGTGTTAGGTGGTTTTTCTTTCTATTGTTTCTCAGTGGGGAGTTAGTATGATTCTACACCTATGTGCAAGTGTATTTAGTTTTTCCCTACTGATTTTATCTATATGCTCATCCTACATATATAAAACGGTTTTCAGGTTTCTGGGAGGATTACTGTGACTCTGCTGGGCATTACTAGCTCAGACATTGGGACAATTTTTATGTTACTTCTTAGCTTTGATCTTTTGGTATTTACATTAGAGATTCTTTCTTTTGTATCAATTTCATTTTGAACCATGCATGTGGGATGGTTTTGTTTTTCATTCATATATATATGTCTGGGGGTTTTTTGAGGTTGATACATTTTTTCTATTGACCATGGTTTCTATAAAAAGGTAATGCCCCCCATTTTTTCATATATGTATAACCTTGGTGCTGGTCACCAACCCAAGGCCTACTGGATGCAGGACTTGGGTGTCATTGCCTCTCTCTCTCTCCATTTCCAGCAGATTAGGGGCCTAATTGGAGGGAGGGGGTCATGAAAACATGTATATTTTAGTTAAAATTTTACTATTTTTTATTCCATTTTATATCTACCTATTCTCTATTATTTGATTCATATATTACCTATGTTTTATTTTTAGTCTTTACTAAAATTTACTTTCGATAAGTAATAACCATTAACCACGAACATCAATCATTTATTTTTGGTTTTAATGAAATTATGTTTAGATTATACTTCATATCAACATTTATTTTTGTGAATTTTCATTTTTTTATATAAATATGATTACAATGGATTCTTACCTGTAAATTTATGTTGTATGTAAGTTGATTCACGTCAATAATTTCTTTAATTGAAACATGATTTGTAATATAATGCATTTTAACATATAAATTGTATATATAGACTATATGAAATTTATTATCCTCCTAATATTGTGAATATGGATCTATTTAACTCTACTAAATTTTTTCATGTATTACCCCTCATATTGTCTTCTAATGATGGTAATTTGGGAGATATTTCATTCTGTACGAAAGTAATTTTATTTTTTATCAGTTCTTATGTCAAACAATTTTAAATTATTACATTGTAAATATGTTTAAAATTTTCCTCAACTACATTAACATGATATAATTATTATTATTCTTCATTGGTGATATAATCTAAAAATGTCATCCATATTATTTATTTGGATTTTATATAATTATTTTTTCTACAACTCATCATGAAACCATTTTCATTCGAATGTTAATTGTGTGTTGATGATATTATAAATTTAATATAGAATGTATATATATTAATAAAAAGGGTGGATATAAATTATATTACCTCAATGTATTTTCATAATTTCATTAATTTTATGAGAATATTTTATTTTTTATTAAATAAACTCATCCCACTATGGGGACTCTATCAACATTTTTATGTTTTTAAAAGTGATCCTTATCATATGTTTATAATTGCATGTTTTATAATGGTTTGAAATTTTTACAATTTCATGATAAAATTATAAAAAAATATTTCATTCAGATGAATATTTTTTATTCATGAAATATGATCATTTTTTTAATGATTTCATTATGTTGTGAACCTGTGACAAGGATATGTTCTTATACCCCCTTGGGTATCTTATTCTCACTTATAATCTACATTTTTTATCACCTTTTTTAAATTCTCTGAGTTTATGATAAAAAATATCATATGAATCAAATTCCCTAGTTTATGATGAATGTTATTTTCTACTATATATCAATATGGGTATCATGCTTTTTTATAATCCTCTTGTTTTTAAACTAAGATCATTTTGGTCAATAGTATATAGAACATAGAATACTATGTAGAAATGAAAAATGAAATAAATTTCTTATATATGAACAATATAACCATGTTTCTAAATTAGATACTATTTATATACATAAATAAATTATGATAATAATATGGTTTACAAATTTTAATGTAAAATCATTGGATATAAGCTGATTATAAATTAAAGATTTTATTATTTGAATATAAATGAAATATTAAAAATTATATTACTATGTTCAAAATTAATTCCTATAGTAATAATATAAATTAATTCATACTACTGAAATAATTAATATAAATTTATTAATTTTATATTCATAAAACATTTTATCATTCATATAATATTATTTTCTAATAATGAAATAATAATATCCTATGTTTTTTTACATAAAATATGTTATTCTAAAAATTGGTTTCATCTCTTTTTGTGCACATAAATTATAGTTATAAGTTACCTATATATGAAAATGAATATTAAAAAACTATTATTACTTTTTATTAATCTGGTCAAAATTGTATTGTAGTGAAATTTTATGGTTTTTATCAAGATGTCTATTTTTTGAGTAGTTGTGAAAAAATACTAATTTTTCTGAAAACATGCCATCTTTAAATAATTCTCAATGCTACAGTCTGTTAAATGTTATTTAATATGTAATTTTTTAATTATATCAATATTATTTAAATATTAGTTATTTGAATGAACTTTATATCATATTTTAATTTAAAAACAAAGTATTCTTATAAAAACATTTCCATTGGAAAACTGATTATTTATATCTCCCATAAATTTTATTTTAAAATTACATCTAACAGTTATGATTATATTAATTTTATAAAATTGATTATATATTAGTAATCATAATATTTAATATTATTTAATATAGAAAATTTAATTTTTTCATAAGGAATAGTAAAAAATCATAAATATTAATAACATCAAAGTATGTTAAAACAGAATTACCGGGGGTTTACACTTTGAAAAAAGTGAGGAAATCTAATGGAAAAAATCCTTCTCTCATATATTTTGTATTTCACATTTATTTTTATGTTTCCATCTTTATTTAAATGTGTCTTCGGACTCTCAATGAAATAGATCATTAAGCAGGGAACTCTTCTATTATTTTGGGATGTATGTTTGTTTGAAATTAAAGATTCCAAGTATAAATGGATAAATAGATGAATAGAGTTATCCTTGGGTTCTAATAACCCCTAAGGTATTTCAGTTTTTTCCCATAGAATAAAACAGTTTTTCCTTTCTATTTGGTATTTACATGATGTGTATTGTGATTTCAAAATGTGTATTGTTCTCTAGGCTCATGTCATGAGCTTAATACAATGTGTGAATGGTTACATTCCATGAAAAGTGATTAAATAATATGTAATTACAAATGAATAGTTTTAATGAAAATGAGGAGTTTTTTTCATATATGAGATTCATGGATTACATTTTATATAATTTTTATACACTCTATGTAATTTTCATAGTCATTAATTTTTACGGTATTATTTGATTCATTTGTTTATTCATTCAACATGTTTTCTTATTTATCTTTACTCAGAGCTCTTCTATGGTGATTTTGGGGACCTCCACTCCATCTAAATCAAATTTTTAGTGATTGATATCCATTAAATCTAGGTTTCATCTAACCAGTTGAGTAATCCTCCTATTTTTCCATGGAATCTAATCCCAATATCATATTTCTTATACATTGTCGGATGTATTAATGATTAATAGTAATTGTCTTGTCTTCTTGTAGATTAATTTGTTGATTTTCCTCTAGGGTTTCTTCCATTATTTGATACGGCGCACTAGGTGTGATTTTATTATTGTATGTTGTGAATTATATTCTACGCCAAATTATTCAATTGTTGAATATATTCTAAGATGTTTACATTTATTTTAGTTCCTCCATTGTCATTATTTTTTACTCCTTGTTGGTGGATCATGATTTGGACATGTGCGACCCTATTATTTGGTAAGTGGTTATATATCTAGATTCTACAGGATGAACATCATTACATTAGTTTTGATCATTTTTTATATAATTTAATGGGATGATTGACTGATTGATTTTTTTATAGAAATGGGTTTCTGAAAAAAATGGCTTCCCCCTACTTTAGGGAAAAAATTATTTTCAAATAATTGTAAAATGGATATGTGGAATTTATTGTAAACATGTTTTTGATGAAATTATTTTAAAAAATATATTAAATGGTTAGCCTTCTGTATGTAGGTTTTTGGTGTAGTAATATTCCTCATTCAATTTTAGTGGGATCATTCATAGTGTGTTCATCTACTCCTTTAACCTATTTCTCTACAAACTTTTTAGAACTATTGGGTGGTTTATATTATTGGGTGTTATTATTCTACCTAGATTGAATTATTATGTATAGAGTCTTGATGTGCGTTATTTCCTATTTTATATATGATTGTCCTATCTATCATGACCTTTTGTAATATTTTGTCTGATGTTACCTACGCATAGAATTATACTGTTTTTGACTTAATTCCATTGGCTTGATATCATATGTGATGCCTTCTTTGTTTTGATATGACTGATTTGTTTTATATGAAATCATGTGAACTAATTTTTAGATTTATCTGAAATATGGAAAATGGAAATAAATGTGTTCATCCATGTTTTATATATAAAACTATTAAATAGTTTTTCATGATTTCCATTATTTAATGTTGATCATGCTTGGATTATTATTTAGATACATGATATGGAACACATGGGTGGGATCATACTGGTAATGATATCTTACAACACTCACACCCCTTTGGAAGTTCATAGACATTGAAATTTTATCTCATAATTGGAAATGAAAGCCTCTTTAGTGTGGTTGTGAGGTTTTCTATGTTTTTGGTATTGGTAGTTGGTGGTGAGATTGTATGAGTTTTCCAACACTATCGCATGGTGACTTTTTGAGTTGATGTTTCAGTTTTGGCATCCTTTACAGCAAGACATGTCTCATAGCTATTTTTTTACTACCATTGTAGTTGTATCACTTAAAATGTTACATATCTATTATGACATGTTTCATCATGCTATATCTCATTATTTTTTTCTCTATATGTAAATTTTTTAATTTTTACTACATTAGATTCATGAAATCAATCCCTATTTATTTTTTTTGATGCTTGGGATGTAGTCAGCATCCCATGGGTATTTGGAATTCCCATTGGGTACATGGATGTTCATGTCAAGAACTAGTAGTTGGAGGTTTTTTGGGTCATGTTCTTCATATATGACCATCAATGTATGTTTTTCCAAAAGATTCATAGTCTTGGGAAATTTGGAATATTAGATACATGATTTTCAGGATATAAGAGGTATGTTGTAGTGAGTAACACCCCGTATATTTTCATAAAGAGACTCATGTTACCTTGGGATGTTGATATTTCTATCTCATATTTTGAGTTAAAAAATATAACCACAGTTTTGATTATGGTTTTATTGTTTGAATTGATATTATTATGTAGTATGATTATTTCTCTTATTTCAGAATGTAACAGTATGCATTTGAGAATTCTTCCTCGAGTCCCACATGAGTGAGAAACTAATTATACAAAAGTAAATCCCCATATTGATCCAAATATGATTGTGGCTATCATGCAAGATTTTTTTTTAAATATAACTAAATATACCACTTGTCCATATTGTATTTGTTAATGTATAAAAGGGGTATTCTAGTGGAGACATGGATGGATCAAAGGAATTCATGTGAGAGAATCCCCCATCCTTTAAGATTATGAATGAATCTAAAGAGGTGGATTACTGGATTGAAAATATCAAACATTTATTTATCATTCTGGATAAACATTTTATTATCATGGAATAGTTTAAATTTTTTTAGAATTGAGGCTATTAGAAATAATTTGTTTAATTCAATTGTAAAAGATGATAGATATATGGTCTGGGAATATATGGGTTTTATTAGTCAATTATTCAAAACATATTGTCTAGAGTGATTATAGATCATGAATTCAATGGATTTCCTAACATTTTTGTGGGTGGGGTGTATAGTGTCAGTGCACACTAATCAGTTAGCTGGGATAGTAAATTTTTATTCATAGGAAATAAGAAAAACATGTTCAAATCGTAGATGTACCTATAGGGTTTTTGACTGAATATTAGATCATAGGTATTCACGATGAAACATTACACCTATATAGAGATATTAGAAATTTCTATAATGGATGGGATGAATATGGAACTCAAGGTTGGTTATTCGTCCTCATATCTTCAATTAAATGAAATCTTTAGTGGTTCATAAGGGACGAGTAGGAAGTGTAAAATCATCACTAGATTAGTGGAGGTTTTTCGCACTGATAGGTCTTCTATGGACCTTCAAATAAAGAAATTAGTGTACCTATGATTTGTTATCACTATAACAAGTTCACAAAATCCAAATTTTCATTCCCTTCCCAAATGAATTTTTGAATCGTTTTTTGAGAATTATGATCATAAGAAATATTTTTAGTTAGGTTGTGTGTACACCCCAATATGGTCTAGGATCATAGGAACTAAAGGATAATGTGTAGCAATAAGACTCTTCTAATACTATTAGGCTCCATTTACAGGCATCACGATTGAAGAAATGTCACATAGTATATGAGTTACAAGTAGAGATAGATGTGGGTCCATTGAATGTGATAGGAACCATCTTTATTACATATTAAGTAGTGGTTTCTTTATTTCTTAGCAGTGATTTCCACTCATTTATATCTATCAATATTGTTGATATTCATGTACACCCATCAAATATCATGTCCTTTATTATTGAGTTAGTGACACCTCTTGGGAAGAATAAAGAGCATCAGTTTCTGGGTAATTCTTTGTCACTATAGATAGTTGCTCCTAAGTTACTCTTGTAATTCATCATTCTCAATATAGATCAATTTGATGTAATCATCCTGATGGATTCTCTAGTCACTCAATGGTTCAAGGTTTATTTTTATAATTTGAATATAGATATTCTTATGTTTTATTGGATATTATAAGTGTCTTATGGTGAGTAAAATATGAGGTATGGTTATAACAGACTATCCCACCCTGAGCTGAAGAGGTTATTTATTCTGTTGCGGTTGATTAAAATGATTTTTCATATGTTTTTTATCTTCCCACTATAGTTTCATATATTCTGGATTTTTTTCCAAATTTATTTCATTGTGATTCCTCAAGAGGGGGAGGTAGAGTTCATGACTAATCTAGTACCAAGTACACAATTTATTTCGATTTCTTTCTATAATATGTCCCATTGGAGGTGGAAGATATCAATATTTAGTTGGATTATCTAATGGATAAGTGGTTTGTCCACAGAGTGTATCTCCTTGGACATCCCAAGTTCACTTTTCTAAGAAGGAAGATGGTTCAATACAATTGTATGTAGACTTCCAAATGTTGAACTAGGTAATGGTTAATAACAAGATAAATTTTCCCTATGTGGATGATTCGATAAATTTGTTTATGGTGGAAAATTGGTTTTAAAATATTTATCTTCTACTGAGTTTTCATAGTCTAAGGGTTTTAGATTTGGATATTGTGAATATTCATTTTAGGATTAGGTTTGATCGTTATCAATATTTTGTGACAACGTATGGTTTGAATAAAACTCTTATGGTATTCATGGCTTTTTTAAATTAGATATTCCATCGGAATCATGAGACATTTGTGGTAATTTTAAATAATGATATTTTGTTTTAATCATGATTCAATAATGATAACTAACACTACTTTAGTTTGGTTATGGAAATCCAAAGGATTCATTATTCATATATAAATATTATAAAATTTACTTTATAGAGATAAGAAGTGATGTTATATTGGAATGTGGTTTCTGTCCATTTCATATCAATAGATCCTAGATAAGTGAAGGATATTTTTTCATGGGAATAACAATATAATTGTTTTGGTATTTGGAGTTTTATGGTCATGTATGATACTACCAATTATTTCTCAAGTATTTCTCAATGTTTTTTTCACCATTAACTACTCCTAAAAGGAATATGTGGAACTTCACATTAGATTAAAAGTTATAGTATTCCTTTGATGAGCATAAAATACTTCTGAGATCAGCTCATATTTGAATTTGAACTAAGTCATATAAGGGGAATGTGGTTCAATCAGGGGATTCTTGTGATTGTTCTGGTTTTGTGCTTATACGTGATTATCATGAATGGGATTACAACTCTCTTCAACATTTTCTATATGAGAAAAATTACAATATTAATGATTTAGATCATTCTAGTATATGTGTAAACTTATGTGTCAGAGACATCATCATTTTGCAGAGATTATCACATTCAATACTAACCATAAGATTATAAGATAAATCATTTAGTAAAATTTTTTTAATCTCAAATATATGTGGTGGGTATAATAAATTCAAAAATTGGAATTCTACATTTCCTATAACTTAGTGAAGCATAATTTCATCATAGATGCTCTTTGATTGAATGCACCATTGTAGGGTAATTACGAATTGATGGAAGAGTGGAACCTTATGTTATTTTTTACTCATTTCCATTTAGATGATACAAAATTGCTTCATGTATTGTTAGGAAGATTTTTTAGTTATCAACAAATATTCTTTATTTTTATTCTATTGATCCAGTAGCAGGATGATCAGTTTAGAGGAATTTCGGAATCACTAAATGTTTGGTATATCATTTCAAGTTGGTCTATCTTATTAGGTTCTATTCTCATTTTTTGAGGATAAATATTTCATTCCAATATCAGTAAGGATCTAGGTTTCTTTTATGATCATAGTTTACCTGGGTTTATTGATATTAGAATAATAAAGATGTATTTGTTGTGTCAAAATTTCTCTTTTGACTTCTATACCTTTTTTTGGAAATCAAAAATGTCTTTTACAATGCTGATCGTACTGACCATGATGATCGTACTGACCATGCTGATCGTACTGACCATAATAATCGTACTGACCATGATTATCATGCTGACCATGCTGATCGTACTGACCATGATGATCATACTGACCATGCTAATCGTACTGACCATACTAATCGTACAGACTATAATTTTCATACTAACTCTATCAATCGTATCGTAATGACTCTGTCAATCGTATCGTACTATCTCTGTCAATTATACTCACTTTCATGTGTCTTACTTTGTATCACATCAATACATTACATTTAGTAGTACTTATAATACCCATACTTTCATTACATTCTTGTTTTGGTACTTAGTCAAAAACACATGTTTCATATTAATCGTACTCTTGTTTATCATCTTCGTATATATTTTTGTTTAACAAATGTGATGCCGTTGAGTTAGTTACAAACTAATCAAAACGATGTCATGCTTTTTGTTCAATATGACCGTTATAATTCCAGGATTCTAAGGGCCTCCGTGTTTTCAGGAGAAATATGACTGTTCAAGGAAATGTGACTGTTGGAACCTGAGGCCTATAAATAAAAGGTCATTTGAAACCGAAAAAATAATGGTGATATAACTGTGATACTTTGCTCCTATCAAGTTCTAGAGAGAGACGTTGTGACTTCTCTCGTGATTTGTGCTTTGTGTGACCGATCATCATATCGAGGGATTTCAAGTGATTGAAAGACAGAGGTGTTGATCACCTACAAAATCGAGGGTTTTCGGGGATAGGCTGACAGACGAACTGATCATCGTATCAAGGGCTATTGGGGATAGGCAGACAGACGAACTGATCATCGTATCGAGGGCTGTCGGGGATAGGCAGACAGACGAACCGATCATCGTATCGAGGAATTACCAAGGTGGTGGTAAGACAAACCTCTTGTATTATGTGAAAGGATAACCCTTCTCTTTGGGTTAAAAATAATTGTAATACTTTTACTTTTTCACTATTGTTTGTATTAGAAAGGAATTTGTATTGTTTCCTTTCTTCTTTAAACTTTCAATTGTAATTGTTTCAATTATGATTATTCTATTACATATTGTATTAATAGATTCTATACGCTTTATGGTATAATCTCTCACACTTGTTTTACTCTGATTATTGTATTCATCTTGAATACAATTACTTTACTATTCTAATAGTATTACATTACATCATACTTTTATATTCAATACAATGGTGGTTGTTTTAATTGTATTATTTTAAGATCTTTTAAACTAATCTCTTTCGTGTTTAAACAAAATGTTTTTAAACCTACAATTCACCCCCACCTCTTGTATTGTTCCTTCTAATATACATATACATATACATATTTGATCCAACAATTGGTATTAGAGCTGGTTTCCACTGATTTGTGTTACTTTCTCTATTTCTTTCAAACTTTCATTTTAACTACTTACTACACTAACGTGTGGAGTAGAAAAGATTTTTGTTTCATTAGATGGCAGGAATGAATATTGAGTCAATTGACAACCTAAATCCTTCTAGACCACCTATCTTTGATGATAATGACTATGAGTACTGGAGAGATTGAATGAAGACATTTGTTATCAATACTAGTGTAGACAATTTTATTATTCTTACTGGAGGTTACAAAATTCTTGACAAAGAAGTCAGTACTTTCACTAATCAAGAGAATCAAGAATATCAAATGAATTACAAAGTATGCAATACTTTACTATGTTCTAGGACCAGGAATATATACAGCCATATATCTTTTTTTGAAGCAGCCAACTGTATTTCGAAGAAATTATAAGTCACACATTTTGGTACATCCAAGGTTATAGAAACAAGGAGAGCAATGCTTCGAGAAGAGTATCATGGATTTATTTTTCCTTATGGAGAGCCAGTATGTAAAGTACAAAAAATATTTATGGCAATTGTCAATAGTTTTGAATATATGGGAGAAAAAGTTCTTGATGGTGAATCTCTTATTGACATGATTATTGATATAATGCCAAATGAATGGGAGTCAAAAAGGGAAACTATTGATGAAAACAAAAAAGATTCCCATATTACTCTTGATTAACTCTTTGGAAGTATTCTATAGCACGAGACAAGAATGAAAAGAGATGCTAATTTCAAAAAGAAGAAAAATGGGAATGGAAGTGTAGCCTTTACATCTAAAGCTAAAACACCTAAAAGGATAACAAGATCCAATTCCAAGAAAGTTGTTATATCAGAATCAAGTGATAGTAATCACTCGAAAAATGAGTTATCCAATCTTGTTTGAAGGATGAAAAAGATTGTGGGAATGAAAGATTTCCAATACAGATTCAAAAAGAAAGATAGTAAGGGTAAAAAAGATTTAGAGGTAACTTGTTATGAATGTAATAAAGTAGGACACATAAGGCCTGATTGTCCTTTTCTGAATAGAAATGACAAAAAGGAGAAACATTCTGAAAAAAAATAAGAAAAGGTATTATAAGACAAAGAAATTCATGAAGGAAAATGATACTTGGAGTGCAAGTGGTAGCGAATCTTCAGACAATTCTTCAGAATTTGAGTCCTCAGAACATAGAAATATTGGACTTATAGCCAGACTACCAATTGATGATCATTGTCCCATAGCTAAGGTACACAATGTTGAAGTTATCACAAATGTCTCTTTAAATGAAAATTATACTGATAATAAATATTATGAATCTTCGATTGATGATTCTTCTTCATCAGAAGATGATACATTACCTTCCTTTGAATAATTATCTAGATTTTCTAAATTACTTGAAAATGATAATTATAAACTTAAGAAAAATCTTGATAAAGAAAATTCTAGAATTTCAGTTTTAACTAAAGAAGTATCAGATCTTTCTAATGATCTTGATACAAAAACTTCTGATTTTGAATGTATTTTAAAACCCCTTGAGAAAGTCAAATCTGATAAGGATAAACTTTTTAAGGATCTATAAAATGTGATTTCTAAGAAAAATATTTTAGAGCCTAAATCTAGTTTAAAATAAAATGTTTTGGAAGATAAAAACATAGTTTTAAAACTAAAGTCAGAAATTTTCTCTTTAAACAATTGTTTTTCAAACTTTACTCATGGAAAGGAAAACCTTGACAAAATGTATTCCCAAATATGACCTTTGAGGAATGATTTTTGTATTGGTTATACTAATTCCAAACCAATTTTTAGTAATACCTATTTTTTTCCACAAAGTAATCCTTTCTATACTAAGTGCCAATTTGATGGAAACTGTAAAAGAGAGTGTTCTCTTTATAAAACTCAATCTTTAGGATTTTATAAAGCTCATTTTTCATAACAAATATTGATTCCAAAAATTTATTTATCTAACCATTCTGGATCCAAGCATGTTTGGATTCCGAAAAACTAATTGTTTCTTTTTCAGGAAAATGAGAAGTGTACCAACAAGAATATTTGGTACATGGATAGTGGTTGTTCTCGACACATGACCAGAAAAAAAGATTTCTTTGAAAAGATCATCAAAACAAAAGGAGGAAAGGTTACCTTCGGAGATAATGCTCACAGAAAGATTGTTGGTATAGGTAATATTGTCTTTCATGGAAAAGTTCTTATCTCAAATGTTTTATTTGTTAAAGGTATTAGGCACAATCTCATCAGGATAAGTCAATTATGTGATGAAGGTTGGCTTGTGAATTTTAGAAATGATAGGTGTCTAGTTCACAATTCCAAGGATGAGTTCATTATATCTTCCCATAGGCAAGATAATGTATACAATATTATCTTAGAAGACCTTAGGAGCCAAAACATACCCTACTTAAGTGAAATAGACGACCAATAATGGCAACAGCATAAAAGACTAGGACACTACAACCTAAGAAACCTTTGTAAACTCTCAAAGAAAAGACTTGTAAAGGGACTACCAGATCATAGATATGATTCTTCAGAATTCTGTGATCCTTGTCAATTTGGCATGCAACATAAAACTAGCTTTAAATCAATTAACGAAGTTTTAAATTCTAATTCATTACAGCTAGTGCACAAGGATATTTTTGTTCCTACAAAAAAAGGAATAATTGGAGGCAAATACTATGTATTTGTTTTAGTTGATGACTTTACTAGAATTACATGGGTCTATTTTCTATCAAAAAAACATGAAGCCATTTCCTATTTCAAAACTTTTATATCCCAAGTTAAAAATGAGAAAAGCCTACCACTGCTAACTATTCATAGTGATCATGGTGTTGAATTTCAAAATTGTGAATTTGAATCTTTTTGTAGTAAGAAAGGTATAACTCAGAATTTCTCAGCTCCATGAACTCCTAAAGAAAATGGTGTTGTTGAAAGAAGAAATCGTATTCTTCAGGAAATGACTAGAACCATGTTGAGTAAATACTCAATTGTTAAGCACTTTTGGGCTAAAGCTGTTAGTAATGCTTGTTATACTATAAATCGTGTTTTAACCAGACCTTTTCTTAATAAAACACCTTATAAGTTATGGACTGGCCGAAAACTTAAACTTTCATACTTCAATTTTTTTGGCTGCAAAGTATTCATTCTGAATACAAAAGATAATCTACACAAATTCACACCAAAATATGATAAAGGAATTTTTCTAGGCTACTCCACAACTTCTAAGGCTTATAGAGTTTTCAATAAAAACACTTCTACTTTTGAGGGAACAGTACATGTAAAATTTGATGAAACCGATCCTTTTGTTTTTAAATCATCCCATCCTACATCGTCATATGTGTTTTCAATAACTTATTATCATCCTTTGTTAGAAGATCCTTATGATAAGGAAAATGTTCAAGAAGATACTTCTAAAATATTTACCATAGAAGATTTTCTACCATATGTTGATGAACATATTTTACAAAATCCAAGTCAATTGTTTCATAGGAATCATCCCAGTGATATTATCATTAGTGATGTAAATCAACCTATAAGGACCAGAAATTCCTTAAGAAATGAAATAGAACATCTTTCTTTTCGTTCCCAATTTGAACCTAAAATTCCAAGTGAGGCCTTAGGTGATGAAGATTGGATCAAAGCAATGCAAGATGAACTGAATGAATTCAAGAGGAATCAAGTCTGGACATTAGTTGAAAAACCTAAAGAAACAACTATAATTGAAGTAAAAAAGGTCTTCAGAAACAAATGTGATGAAAATGGAATCATTGTACGAAATAAAGAAAGACTTGTTGCTAAGGGATATACTCAAAAAGAAGGAATAGACTATGAAGAAACATATGATTCGGTGGCTAGACATGAATCTATTCGAATTCTATTAGCCTTTTCATCATACTTTAACTTCAAACTGTTTCAAATGGATGTTAAATGTGCTTTTCTAAATGGTTTTGTTCATGAAAAAGTTTTTGTCGAACAACCTCCTGGTTTTCTAGGCCCAAAACATCCTAATCATGTTTTTAAACTTACCAAATCCCTATATGGTCTTAAAAAAGCCCCTAGAGCATGGTATGATAGACTTACAGGATTTATTTTACAAAAAAATAATACAAAAGGTACATCAGATCTGACCATTTTTATAAAAATGGAAAATAAAAATGTTTTCATTGTTCAAATCTATGTTGATGACATCATATTTGGATCAACTCAGAAATCTTAAACTGATTATTTTTCAAATTTAATGAATTCTGAGATTGAAATGCGTATGATGGCTTAGTTAACATTATTTTTAGGTTTTCAAATTTCTCAAAAACCAGAAGGAACATATATATCACCACATAATTATATTAAATATTTTCCAAAAAAGTATGGATACGACAATACTAAGAGTATTAGCACACCAATTGGTACCTCAAATTCACTTAATCTAGATGAAATTGGGAAACCAGTAGATCAAACAATTTTTAGAGGCCTTATAGGATGTTTTCAATACTTGACAGCTAGTCAACCAGACATAATGTTTTCTGTATGCTTATGTGAAAGATATCAATCTAATCCAAAAGGGTCTCATTTAAAATCTGTAAAGAGAATCTTTCGGTATTTAAATGGAACTATAGATTTAGGACTTTTTTACTCTTCTGGAAATGATTTTTTTTAAGTTTTTCAGATGCTGACTTTGGTGGTTGTAGAATGGATAGAAAAAATCCATCTAGAACATGTCATTTCTTAAGAGATTCTCTGGTTTCTTGGTCCTGAAAGAAAAAACACTCGGTAGCACTTTCCACTGCTGAAGATGAATATGTAGTAGCTTGAAGTTGTTGAGCTCAAGTGTTGTGGATGCAACACACACTCACTGACTATGGATTGAGTTTTTCTAAAACCCAAATTCTGTGTGATAATACTAGTTCCATATCTCTTAGTAAGAACCCAACACATCACTCTCGTGCAAAACACATAGATGTTATACATCACTTTCTTAGGGATCCCACACAAAAATGAGATATTATTTTACAATTCATCTGAACGCAAGAACAACTTGCTGACATTTTTACAAAAAAATTACCTTCTGATAGATTTGATTTTATAAAACAAATGGTAGGAATGATTACATTAAAATAATCATTCATATCTACTTCCTGTTTTAAATTTCACCTTACGTCAAAAAACTTCTCTAGAAAGGGGGAGAACATTTCTTACTGTGTTTCTTCTTATCTTATGATCTTTAATTATTTATTCTCTTGGTTTGTGTTTTTGTATTTCTGTTTATCGTATTGATAGTTTTATCATATTATTTACCTTACTGTTTATCGTATTGACAGATTTATCATATTTTTTCCTTTCTGTTTTTCTTATTGACTATTTTGTCTAATTATTTACCTATTTCCTTATCGTATCATCCGTTCATGGTAATGAATTTATTTTCCATAGGCTTGTCCAATCATGGTAATGAATTTATTTTCCATTGGCTCGTCCGATCATGGTAATGAATTTCTTTTCCATCAGCACGTCCGATCATGGTAATGAATTTCTTTTCCATTGGCACGTCCGTTCATGGTAATGAATTTCTTTTCCATTGGTACGTCTATTTATGGTAATGAATTTCTTTTCCATCGACATGTCCGTTCATGGTAACAAGTTTGTTTTCCATTGGCTTGTCAGTTCCTGGTAATGACGTTCTTTTCCATCGGTATGATGATTTATAGTTTTTTTTTCTCGTACGTTTGTATTTTCATTCACTTAATACTATTTAAAACCAACAATTACCTTACGAACTCCGGAAGGTACATACTTTCATCATTTTTAAAAAAAATCATTTTAATCCTATCTGTTGATCTTGTTTCTTCTAATATCAACCGTATAAGATCAACGGTCACCCTTTTTGCCGCCTATAAATATCCCCCCCCCTTCCCCAAACCCACATCGGTTTTTTAGGTTTTTTGGTGAAGCTCTGCTCCACCGATTTAAGTCACTATATGATCTTTCAAGTAGATTCACCTATATGTCTCAGTCCTATTCTAATACCCTGGCCAAAATGTCTTCAAAGACATTTACAGAGAAAGACTTTCTCAGAGAAAGGTTGGTTTCTCGGGACTTTTTTGATTCGTATGATTCTACAATCAGAAGAATCATTTTCTTTCAAGGCTGGGAACATTTATGTGTTGGAAAACTAGTATCTCAAGATCCAGTTCTTTTTTATGAAGTCACTCAGTTTTATAAAACCGTATTGTTTGATAAAAACATGACTATCACCTTTGCTATGTACGATAGAAATATTTCTATGTCTGTGAATCATGCAGCTCATTTTCTGAATATTCTGAGAGAAGGTGACTCTTCCTATCCATCTCATAAACTACCAGAGGAATTTGGTACATTTAACAAAGGGAATGGTGAAAAGTATTTGTTTATTATAAAATAAGAAAAGAGTAAAGTAGCTCATATTTCTCCGGACAATAGATTTGTGACTCTCTGGATGCAAGGTTTTCTTATCCCAAGGAAAGGAGATAGAGAATCTCTGAAAGTTTCTGATGTTTTTATGCATGAATATATTGTATATATGAGAAAAGTAAATATCATGGGATATGTTTTTGAAACAATCAAGAATGTTAAGTCAGAAGGAATTAAGGACCATTTGATTATGTATCCAGCTATTCTTACAAAATTCTTTCTCGAGAGTATGAAGTTTTGTAATATTCCTTTGAAAGGAAATCTGATAGATTTCCAGCCCTCCTGGATTAGTAAATGTACTTTGAAGAAGTTTAATGTTTATTTTGACCCGGAATTAAATTTTTTTGTAAAAGATTAAGAAGCTGAATCAGCTCAGAATCAACCGGCACCTATGCCAGTCAAATACAATCTTTCTATTGGTGCTCCTCAAAAGTCAGATCTGCAAACCATTTCAAAGCCAAATAAGAAACCAAAGTACAGTAAGAAGGTTGTGGCCAAGTGGTGAAAAGAATCAGAACATAGAAAGGAAGGTGATCCAAAGTTCAGTCTTGACCTGGATGAAGCTTTTGCTGAGAGAATAAGGGTAGAGGAAACCCTTCAAGATGAAAATAGAAAGAATACTGTTTTGAAAAGAAATGCTCAAGAAATTATATCTCTAAAGTTCTGAAAATGGTTGAGGATGCTAGTGCTCAACTAACGGAAGAAATACATCAAGAACCAATCGTACAGAGTCTTCCAGAGAAAGAAAAAGGAAAACAGATGTTGGAAGGGAAAGAATAATAAAAAGAAGAAGAATATTTTCTTTTATAATTCCATCAAAGTTCGAAAAAGAGTAGAGAAGAATATTATCAAAAGTAGAGTGAAGGTATTCAAGAAGTTCCTCATAGCGATCAAGCACCGATTGAAACTTCTGAAACTCTGGATAAAACACCCTCTCAAGAAAGGACAGTTTCTCAATATTCTCATAATGAAAAAGTTATTGTCATCAGTAAAAAATTCTAAGATGAAAGAAGGGAGAATGAAAAATCAAAAGGAAAACAACCAGTTGTTGACTCAAGCCGATCAAAGGAACTGGTTTCGTACGATGAGGATACCGATTCAGAATAGACAATCTCTCTCAAGAGAAGTGATTACATTGTTCATGTTTTAAGAAGGGTTGAAAATATTATTCCACAGATTCCCATGCTGGAAGGGAGAATTGATTTCATTACTGACAATTAGAAAAAGAAATTCGGTTCTGTAAGATATTTGAGAAAGAAAGTTTTGTCAGTTGAAGCTGATTTGAATGTTTTATCTGAATCTTCAGCTGCTCATAAGAATACTTGCAAAAAGATGACCAATTGGTCATATAAAATAGAAATCTCGGTGAATGACCATGAGATAGAAATTGAATATATAAGGAGGTTGTCAAATGATCTTGTGATTGATTTCAATAATCATGACAAAGAAACTATTGAAAGACTGAATCAGGTAACTCATGGAGCCGATATTTCTTCAGTGATAGAATTGAAAGATAGAATGAATGCTTTTCAGTATGAATTATCAAAGGTTTCATCTTTCAAAGATGAAAAGGTTTTTTTGAAGAAACAAAATCTTGTGTTATCCAAAGATAACAAGAATTTTCAAAACAGAATTGACACTCTTGAGGAAGTAATCAGAGTCCAGGAGGAGACTATCAAGAATCAAGATCAACTTTTTGCCAACCAACAAGAGCTTCTCAGATCTCAGGGTCACTGAATTTCTAAAGACAAGAAAGAAATAAAAAAGATGAAAGTATTTCTTCATGAGCTAATAAAGAATAAAAAGTAAAGAGAAAACATATGTGTGTTGTATTTGTTTTTCTTTTCTAATGGAACATGTCTTTGTTTTGACACTCTTTCTTTTGTTCTACAATTTTTTTCTCTAACTCTTTCAGGAAAATCAAGGTTACCCCATTTCTTTATTGTAAATCCCAAAGGGGGAGAATGTTTTACAAAGGGAGAATGTTTTAATCAAATACTTAGAAACCAAGTAAAATCTGTTAATACAATCCTTAAGAATGTATATACCTAAGGGGGAGTTAGTTGTCTTCAATTTTATATTCAGAAGAGTTTCCAAAAACTTAGTGGGAGATAAGTTTTTCTTGTTGTCTTTACTTTTTGTTTTGTGCTTTCCAAAAAGGGGGATATTTTTGAGTCAAAAGTTCTCTTTTGACTTCTATAACTTGTTTTGGAAATCACAAATGTCTTTTACAATGTTGATCGTACTGACCATGATGATTTGTACTGACCATGCTGATCGTACTGACCAAGATGATCATAGTGACCATGCTTATCATACTGACCATGATGATCGTACTGACCATGATGATCATACTAACCATGCTGATTGTACTAACCATGATGATCGTAATGACCATGATGATCATACTGACCATGATGATCGTACTAACCATGTTGATCGTACTGACCATACTGATCGTATGGACTATAATTTTCATATTGACTCTTTCAATCGTATCGTAATGACTCATTCAATCGTATCGTACTATCTTTGTCAATTATACTCAATTTGGTGTATCTTACTATGTATCATATCAATACATTACATTTAGTAGTACATATAATACTCATACTTTCATTACATGCTTGTTTTGTTACTTAGTCAAAAACACATGTTTCATATTAATCGTACTCTTGTTTATCATCTTCATATATCTTTTCTTTAACCAATGTGATCTCGTTGAGTTAGTTACAAACTAATCAAAATGATGTCGTGCTTTCTGTTTCAATATGACCGTTATAATGCCAGGTGTCCCAGTCCTCCATGTTTTTCGGAGAAATATGACTGTTGGAGGAAATGTGACCATTGGAACATGAGTTCTATAAATAAGAGGTCATTTGAAACCGAAAAAATAACGGTTATATAACTGTGATACTTTGCTCCTATCAAGTTCTAGAGAGATACATTGTGTCTTCTCTCATGCTTTGTGCTTCATGCGCCCGATCTTCGTATCGAGGGCTTTCAAGTGATTGAAAGACAGAGGTGTCGATTACCTACAATGTCGAGGGCTACCAGGGATTGGAAGACTGACGAACCGATCATCGTATCGAGGGCTGCCGGGGATAGGCAGACAGACGAACCGATAATCGTATCGAGGGCTTTCCATGGTGGTGGTAAGACAGACCTCTTATCCTAGGTGAAAGGAAAACCCTTCTCTTTGGGTTAAAAAGAATTGTAATACTTTTACTTTTCCACTTCTCTTTGTATTAGAATGGAATTTGTATTGTTTCATTTCTTCTTTACTCTATCAATTGTAATTGTTTCAATTATTATTATTCTATTACATATTGTGTTAATAGATTCTACACGCTTTATGGTGGAATATTTTACACTTGTTTTACTCTTATTATTGTATTCATCTTAAATAAAATTACTTTACTTTTCTAATAGTATTACATTACATCATACCTTTATATTCAATAAAATTGTGGTTGTTTGAATTGTATTAGTTTAAGATCTTTTAAACTAATCTCTTAAGTGTTTAAACACAAATTTTTTAAACCTACAATTCACCCCCCCCCCCTCTTGTATTGTTCCATCTAATATACATCTACATCTACATATTCGATCCAACAGTATTATGACCTTAGATGATAATTCTGGTGTCTGAGAATGAACTAAGACACTTTGGATTAAGTGTCCCAATGTTACACCTTCCAATAGAGAATGGTAGAGTATCTAAAGCCATCGATTTTACTTCAAATTATTTTAATCATAGTTTAGAAATCAGAAATGGTGTTAATTGAATTTTTTTTTGGATTTCCATGGACTACCCAAGGGAGGAATTCTATTTTAGTTTCAATTGATATATTGGAAAAGTCATCTCATTTCATTTTGATTAGGAACACCACTAAAATTGATTTTCTTGATATGTTATATGTGAAAGTGATTGTTATACATCATGTACTTTATTACATAATTTTTCATACATAGATCATATGATTACTTTGAGGTTTGGGAGGTGTCTAAATGAGGTGATGGTGAATTAGTTCAGGTTAAGTATAGCCATTTATCCACATAAATATAGTTAGAAGGACTGGTCTATCCATATCTAAGAGGATATGCTCTGGGATTATGTCTGGGATTTTAGTCGATCATGTGATATCCATCTAGGTCATATTTATTATTCATATATCAATAGTTTTAGGTATCAATCAGTATGGCTCCTTTTGAGGATATGTACGGTTGGACAAGTGTATAGAATAATTGTTTGAAAGAGGTGGGTGAAGCCTTTTTATTGATATCTAACTTAGCTCAAGATATTATAGTGAGTATTAAGGATATATATCAGTTTCTGGTTAATCTCTAAGTAAAGAAAATATTATACGGATTGATAACATCATCCTTTATTGTTTTTCATTGTTGTTCAGGTTTTATGGTATGATACTCCTAAGATTGGTCACTATTGGTTCGAAAAATATGTAATTTTGGGTCCATGATATTTTGAACCATTTGGGGTCACTATGTGTCTTGATATGTTTTCTTATTAGTTTGAATTTTCAAAACCAGTCATGTGTATTCATGATTTTTTCTACAAATCATAGCTTAGGAAATATTATTTGGGTGCCTCTCAATTTTTTATTTGGGAAGATATTTCATTAGTAAAAAGTTTTTATATTTTGTACAAACTAGTACATATCAGTAAATATCGAGTGTCATTATTGAATGGGATGTTTATTTGGTTTTCATATTGTTATGGTGGCTTGAATTAGATTCCTATTATACATGGAAGTGTGAACCATTGATGGGGGAGAAATACCCTCACCTCATTTCATGGATATATGTTTTTTTAAATTAATGGTTTTCAGTTATAAATGTATTGATGGATGGATTTGGTTCCCCAAAATTTAAGAGAATGGAAATGGAAGTTTTTATTTTTTTTATACTAAAAATGTACTTTTCAAAATATCTTAGGATATTGCACACTGTGTAATGGGTTTTCGTGATGTTTATTGTAATTTAAGATCATTAAGTGAGATAAATAGACATCAAAAACATTAATACACTATGAAAATGGATAAAACAATATTTAATTTTTCATGATCATATTTTGTAAAAAGGTAACAGGTTTTTAGAGTATATGGGGGTATGGGGGTTACATAACATGTAAATGGTTTACATGATAAGTGATTCTATTAGATATGTATTTTTATAGAATAAGGTTATTTATATATTCAATTATTATAAATTAATCCTCTTTTCTATCATCCTAGGTTTCTTACTATGGAATTTGGGGACCTATACTCTGACAAAATATATTCTCTTAGTTATTTATCTCCATTGCGGTTGGGTTGCATCTCTCCATGAGAGTAATCATCCCAATTCTTCATTTCCTATAATCATGTTACAAAAATTTCATTCCATTATTTCATATGATGATATATGGTTGTAATTATATTATTTTCATCTATATGAAATATGTGATCTTCCTCTGTGGGCCATTCCATTATTAATTGTGGTGAATCGGGTGTATGTTCTTTTAGGAATGTTGTGAATTTTCTTCTCCACCAACTATTTTGGTTTATTTTATCTATTTTTAGCTGTGTAGATAAATTATACTTCCTCTAATTTCATCATTTTATTATTCCTTATTTTTTAATCCCATTATATGAATATGTGACCTGAGTTTGAGGTATCTGGTTTTCTCACTATCCAATATTATATTAATATCAATGTTCTGGTTTTGATAAAGTATTTTAAAAAATAAAATGGCATGAATGATTGATTGATTTTTTGGATGTTTTTTTGATATAATATGGGATTCTCCATTTTATTATAATTTAGAATTTATTTTTATAGCACTGTGAAATGGATTTTTGAAATTGTTTTCAAAGAATTTGTTTTGATGAAATGGTTTAGAATATATAGAACATGGGAATCCTTGGGTGCTTTGGTGGACATTGCCTTAACATGCCTAAAACACTATAGGGGATTATTTCATTGGGTTTTCAAGTAACCCTTAACATTTTAGTTCTATTTACATGTCAGATAAGTTAGGGGTTCATTTCATTGGGAGTTACTCTTCTCACTATATTAGATTCATTTATCAACAGGCATGATGTTTATGAATTTATATGTTTGGTATAACTATCCCAGCTATCCTATATTATTGTGATTCATGGAATGATATTTCCTATTCCTTGGATAGTACTATTTTATTATATACATGTGTTTGATATTACATGTGGTACCTTCTTAATTTTGATAAGACTTCTTTATTTTTTTTAAATGATTTGAACTTACATTCCATTATTATTTGGAAATGTGGAAAATGGAGAGATTAAAGTATTTTTCCATTAAATTTATATAAAAATTTTAAACTATTTTCCATTCCTTATATTCATTAATGGTGATCATGATAGTATTATTATACTCAGGGTTGATTTGAATCACCTAGATGTGATCCTACTAGGCCTATTTGCTTATAGCCTATGCACCTCTTTAGTGGTGCATATGTCATTTCATATATATCAATTTACAAAAGGGAAAAGTACTAAATTGATGTGGTAAGTATTTATTTTTTTGAATTAATGTAGATGGTGGTAATATGGTGGGATTTTTACCACACTCTTACATGGATATAGTTGTCATAGATGTTTTAGTATATTCGTCCATTTTTACATAGACTTGTCTTTCGGAGATTATTTTACTACGATTTCAGTTGTATCTCTTATATTGTAATGTATCTGTAATGATATATATATTATGATTTTTTGACACTGTATCATTATATATATTTATATATATCATTTTTTCAACTTCTTCACATGATAAATCATTTTATCTAGTTTTTTTGTGCCTGTGTGCGAGATGCAAGCCAATGGGAATCAAGAATTCACATCCGGTATTTGGTTGTTTGGGATGTGTACAAGTATTTATATGGTATACAAGTTCTGTTAGTCAAATAATTAGTTTTTAAATTTATATTTTAAAGACATATTTTTATCATATATAATATATTTATCGATAAATATTCATTATTTTTCTTGATGTCTTGTGAAAACCATGGGTAAAATTTGTTCTTTTCAAATATTCAACATGTGTCCTTCCCCCTATAAAAAAATAGAACACCCACTCCCCACACCATCATAGTTGAAAATTACCATTTTTTTGGAATATTCAATTTAAAATCCATTTTATACATTCCAACCCATGTCATAGTACCATGGTGTGTTCAGAAAAAAATAAGGAAGGATTTAGTAATAATACTAATTAGGTTATCTGATAAAGAATATAGTTCCGAACCATGTATCATAATATTATTTCCTCCTCTATCCCCTACAAATCGTCCATTTGTTTTGTAAAATTATAACACCATTATCAATCATATTAATAGATTTTATCATGTCAATGAAATGAACTATATTCAAGTAATCTTTTTTCAAAAGGGAAACAAAACTGTCAATTATGTGTAAAGTGGATTACTACCTCGGGAACAAGTTTAATGTTTTTCTATCAACACATATCATGGAAGGACATAATTATAGAGTCATATATATATATATATGATAAAAATTATATAACTATAAATTAGGAATTATTATAACATTTCAATATTATCACATCCCAATCCATTGGAAAACGAAAACATTGCTTCTGTGTACCTGTGGATTACCCCCTTAACAAAGCTGTGTGAGTACTTTTTCATTTTTTACATATAAGGTAATCGTGATGGATTTAACAAAAATAAACAATGTATATGATCTAATAATGATTATATTAGGTTGAAATATTAATTGTTATTATTTTATTCAATGTACTATTAATGTGAAAAAATTGTTCATGTGTATGTACAACCTACCGTCTCCCCAAATAGTGTACCTTATATTTTATATATATATTTTATGTTCTAAAATTAATAAATATATAATGATTATATATATATATTATTAATATCATGGTTACCATTTTTTAATTAATGGAACAATTCTCAATTTTCACAGGGGGAAACTACTAAAAAACATACATAAAAATCAATGGAGTTGTCACATGGAATAGTGATTTTAACAAAGAACTGTTAATTAAAAGGACAAAAATATATAATTAAATGATATATGCCATGATATATATGATTATGTTTCTTTAATATATTTACTATAAATATATATTTGTTATACTTGAGTATTTATCAAGTACTAAGGAGGTCACCCAAATGTATGGGTTTCCCATCTCACGTTTACACCAATGAAACATATTAAATATTAACCGCTTATTTATTTTTATTAGAATATATAAAACAATATTTATTTTTCATATATTTATTATAATAATATAATTTTTTTAAAATTTTATTTATATTTAATTTAAATCATTTATCTTAAAATTCAAAATTTATCAATGTTTTTGTATTTATTTTCACAATCTCATCATTATTAGGGATTGATATTTTTAAGTATCCCTTGGGGGAAATTTATGATAAATCAATATTAAACCAAATATATATTGTTATCAATGGGTAATACTTGAAATATAAATGTATTATTACTTTTTCCTCCCCTTGGTACTTATAATTATTGAGAAACTGTTTTAAATAAAAATTAGTTTTTTCTATCTTCTATCGAAAATAATTTTTCTTCCAAATCAATGATTTTTATATGTATTTTCAAAAATTATTTTAACATTATCAAAATTATTTTTGAAGTAAATTTTTATCAATGGTTGATTTTTTTTAAATGTATCCAATATAATTATTTATTTAGCATACACAGCCAGAAATATTGTTTCTTTCATCATGATAACTCCATTATTTTAATATGATATTTCACATTTCTATGATTATTTCATTAAAAATGTTTTTTTCAAATAATTTGGGTTTTTTCTTAATGATACTGTCAATGTTATAATTATATATTTCCATTAGTTTTCTTAATGACACTCTTATGGTATATCTACTCAAAAAATCACAACGACCTGTAATTTACATAATGTGAATTTCGAATATATCTTAATGATATCATCCTCATTATTTATCTGGGTATTTTATGATCATCTTGATTTGGATATAAAATTTTTATAGCATTATACATTGTATTCTAGATTGGGTATGATTTTTTTATTGATTAATGAATTAATATTCACATTCTTGTTTTCAAATATGAATGTATATATTTCTTAGGGGAATTATTATCATTTTTTATTTTAAGAATTTATATATGAGTTTTTACAATGATGATAATTATTCCCATTCTTATGATGAGTGATTTGGAATTAGTATCTGATGCAAGGTGCTCTATATATAACCACTATGTATCGGTATGTATCATAATAGAAATTATTTTGGGTATTTGGATGAGGATTTACCCATTTCTGTATGTTTTATTTTTACAATGCAGTGATTTAATGGTTATGAGTAATGGGATTATGTGTCCCATAATAATGAGATTAGTTATTAACATCCATGTGTTTATTCAATTAGTAAAAATATAAATGTATAAGATTCAACATCTTGTTATTTTTTACATGGAATTATTTTGATCATCATATATTACTTCCAAATTAGCCTCCATGTTTAATTTTTTAATTTAATTTCTTGTGTTCAGATTATTTACATTTAAATTTTTATTACGACTTATATATTCATGATAGATTCCATTTTTTAGACTACCCATATTGATAATATGAACTCACCACTATGATATGTGTCCCATCCCCAGGATTATAAGAAACTTATTATGATTGATATGAATGGATGTTCAAAAGGGAATAATAAAGTCTTGAAAGATAACATAATAGTTTACATTATGATTTCAAATGATATTTGAGGTTGGAAATATTTATATATTGTATCACGTGAACTAAACTATTTAGTCCTTTAGGATGCGATTCGTATAATCTAGTTGAAATTTAATAATGTAACTACTAACTCTAGGATGGTTGGGTTATAAAATTATTTTTTTATATCAAATTAAGTTAATTATTGATCTTGGAAACTTGATTAAGTAAATAATAGACTAGTGAAATGAAACATATGATAGACATTGTGGAATATTATATGTATATGATAACATGATATAGATTTATTAATGTATATATTATATCGTTTTATAATAATTAAATCAATATAAATATTTTAAAAGTGGTTGTGGATTTGAAAAATTATATCAAGTGGTAATAACTCAAAAAAATTGAATATTTGGATTTGTCTCAATCATCACCTCGTACACAACAATTGACAAGAAAGAACACCAATTTTGATCCTCCTAAGGGATATATTTTGGTTAATTTACTATATCAATATGAATCATCACTATATAATGAATAAATGGTGATAATTAATGGAGTTGAACAATTATACATTTTCATTAATGGGGAAGAATGTTTCATTTTTTAGACACTTTATTACTCATTATCTTGTTTTCCATTATAATTATTTGTTATCATTATATTATTTTTGGATATTGATAATGGTCGGAACATGATGTAATCAAGTTAACATTAAATATAATGAAAAATGTAATAACTATGATAAATCAACTGGGTGATGATTAGAGTAAATGATATTGTGAATATTTAAAATCAGTAATAATGATATATTATTAACAACATACAGCATAAACAACTCACAAACTCACCATGTAAGATAAAAATGGATTTTATTTAATGAATGGGTGATGGAGACAATGGACGAATGAATGTTAAATTTACTTCTTCTTAAATATAATTTATGTGAAATGTAGGAGAATGATATAATTAAATAAGAAAAAAATATTATGTTGAAAATAATGAAATATAGAATTTAATTTTTAGAGAAAAGTTATGAGTTAAGTGGACAGAGTAAAAGTTCATATAAGATAAACTGTTATTATTTGTTTTATTAAATGTAGGTAACCTATTAATTATCTGATTAAATTCCCTCATAAATGTGAAAAATCATAGACCATGGAAGGACATGTAATTGAAAAATGATAGTTGATGATTTTGTGTATTTAGATTCAAAAAATAAGTTGTAGAAGTATTTTAATAAAACCAATTATAAGAATTAATAAACATTTATGGAATAGAATAAATTTTTAATGAGTATATGTCATTATATGTTATTAACAGAAGTTTTATTTATAACATCGTGGATTTATGAGTTTAATAACATAGATATGATTAAATTCATAAACCCTCACTTTTAGGATTAAATTTGTAGAAGTATGATTTGATTAATAGTAATTTTGGAGACATTTGAGGTTATATAACCAAAATTAGTTTGTTTTTTACTAATAATTTCATTTCTAGGGGAATTCTATTGTAACGTATGATTAATGGCATTGATAACCAATAATTAGAACATGGTCATTGATGATAATGTAATAATACTAAATTTATATTATAGGTATTTTTTTAAAATTGCTCATATATAAAAAAAATTGGGGTTAAAAAGTTGTTTGATGAATAATTTTATATTTGCGGATATTTCGATTTTTTTTATAATTATTGGAATTATAATTATAATTTTTTTAAAAAGGGAAACCACATGTCAGGTGAAAAACATTCACAATAAACAAGGCCATGGGGATTAAACTCAAAACTAATGATAAATAAATGTGTCATGTCTTCCACTGGTCTACTTGTCAACGTGACATTGTTTTTACAAAAACATATAGATCGAAAAATATTAATTTGATCTAATATATTTCAATGTTGTCCATTTTTTGGTGATTAATGATATCTCATGAGCCTTTTTATTGGGATAAAAAATGTATATTAACATTAGGTTTAATCATTATCATCATCATTATATATTTTTTATTCAAGGAGGTACAAAAAATGCTCAAAGATCCTCGGAACAAAGAAACTTGAGGACTAGGGGGGTCTAAAATAGTGAAGACCAAGGGCGTCCCCATGAATTAGATTCCCACCCTCGGGCTTCAAAGAGGTGACATTGTGAATGCAGGTGCCATCAGATCCAGTGATAGCAAGAGAGGCAAGGTAGTTCGTGACTTTATTCCCCTCTCTCTATGTATGTGTAACTTGAATGTTGCTTCTTAGGAGCTCTTTGCGTCTCCTTATGATGTACATAACTGACCATGGGGAGGAACCACTATTCTGCATGGAGTCATGGATGATCCTCGAGTTAGTTTCCACATGAGAAATTTCAATATTGTTCTGATTACATAGATTGAGCCCGGTGAAGAGAGCCTTGGCCTCCACCGGAAGAGTGTTTCCATTACCGAAGTGGGCCGTGAGAGCAAGGATCACACCCCCTCCTTAATTATGAACAACTCCTCCTCCTCGCATGGTACTTGAGATTCATGATCCATCTGTGTTATGCTTCAAACCATTTGCTAGAGGATTCCATCTTACCCATTTCCCCTTTATTCTATCTAAGGTAGGAGCCATGTCGGGGCCAAATAGCAACATCCTCAAGGAGGGGGCCTCTCGCCAGTTCTTGAGCAGGGAGACAATATCCACCAGCAGGCATTTTATTCTAACAATGATGGCCCTCCAGGTGGATTTAATCCTTTCGAATTTCGCCTTGATGCAGGCCAGCCAAAGGAACCAACACCCAGCACTGAGAACCACCGAACGGGCCATTCTCTTTGAACCTTTATCCGGTATTCCCTGGAACCACTTCTCAAAGAACAAAGACCCTCAAAGTTCATTATAGGAGACCGCCGTAAAAATTCCATAGCACTGCCACACCTCCTTAGCCCACTCTCCCTAAATGAAAATATGATTTATGCTCTCCTCATTCTTTCTGTTACATCATTGACACCATGATGCATGGCTAATTGCCAGTTTCTAGATGTTCACATCGGAGGGGATCGCCAAGTTCCATAACCTCCAGACCAGGAAATTGTACTTGGTTGGAATTATTCTACACCACAGTAAAGTATTCTGATTGTCCAGCTACGCCTGAGAAGAGGAAATCCTACGGAAGTCCTTTGAGGAGAATTTCCCAGACTGGGACGGAGTAAACACACATTTTTCTGACTCCGAATTGAGAAGTATGGAGTCAAAAATCTCTTTCTAGCTCTTATCCAGAACAGCACTAACAAAAGTTGGGTAAGAGCTTGCCTCCTTGAAATTAATCGAAGGCCCTGGGCACCCCAGGAAACCAATCACGGATCCCACCTAGTTTCTATTCCAAAAAGAAATGTTGCTAGCTCCCACGATCTAGGAGGAGTATTGATGAAGCCCCGAGACCCGGGGACAAATCACATTCCATGAGGGTGATCTTTGGATGCTTCCATTTTCAATAAAACTAGTGTGGTTGTTTTGCATGATCCTCCCCTATAGGGTCTGCTTCTCCACGATCTCCCAAGCAAGCTTTCCGTGCATGCACTGCACTGTACTCCCGATGCTTGTGACGTTGATTCTCCCCTCAAGAATAGGCTAGGCCATTCGGTCCCAAGAGACCTAATTCCTATTCCCTTCTAATAGAGCATCCCAAATAAATCTGGCTAAGACCCTATCAATAGCTTTGATAACCCATTTTGGCACTGAAGTTGAATCCAATTCATGCACCGGGATGGTAGCCAGAACACTGTTAATGAAGCAATACGCCCCCCAAAGGATAAAAAGTGGTTTTTCCAGTTGAGAACACGACACGTGATCCTGATAACCACCTGATCAAAGTCCTGAATGCACATCTATCCTGAGGATATTGGAGATCCCAGGTATTCTATAGGAAAGGATGTGGGTTGCATCTCCATTCTATTGCACAGGGCCACAACCCGGCTCGCTGCACACCTGTTGGAAATGTATAGGTTTCTTTTGGAATGGTTGATAAGTTGGCCGCTCCAGTAACATTACTCCTTCAGGATACTCTTGATCACCCACGCAGATCACATCCCTGCATTTGAGAAAATAATTGTGTCATCTGCAAACATCAAATGGGAAATGTGAGAAAGGTTTCTTATCCTTCTTAAGAGAAGTAAACTACTAATGGAAATTTCCTTGTTTAGGAGCCTGCTAAGAATTTCCTGCATAATAATTAATATACTTGAGAAATCAGGTCTCCATTTCATAAGCCACGGGTGGTCTTGAAGAAGCCTTGGATTTCCCCTATGAAAGAGACAGCCATCCATGGAGAACTAAAACATCTGAAAAGAATGTCCGAGAACTTGGGGGACATACCCATGCGGGCCAAAACCCTATTGATGAAGCCCCACTCCAGTCTATCATACACCTTGATCATGTCCAGTTTAATGACCATATTTGAGCTGTGGGTCTTGTTATTCAGTTCCCTTAACATTTCCTATGCTAGGGAAATCTCCCACTGGATTGATCTCCCCCTCACGAACCCGTGTTCCTCAATGGAAATCCACTAGGGAAGATGCATGGCCAGCCTCCTGTTGATGATGCTCGATAGAACCTTATAGGGGAAATTTCACATGATCATACGCTGGTAATGGAGAAGTGAGGAGGGAGATTTCACTTTCGGGATAAGGACCAGAGTCATGGCGCTAGAAACCCGTGGGAGGGTTCCTCCTCAAAAAAACTCTTGAATAGTAGAGACAAGGTCCTCCTTAACAACTTCCCACGAGGCTCTGTAAAACTATCCAGGGAAGCAATCCGGCCCCGGAGCACTCTCTAGATCAAGGATAATAATGGATGTGTGGACCTCTAACTCATCATGGATCCCCTACAAGAAGACGTTGTCCTAAGAAGAAACGTTTTTCGGAATTACCTCCCACAAATAAGTCCCTCCGCTCGGATATCCGCCAGCCATTCTCGAGTTTGGGCCAGCCAGAAGATCTTTGAAAAATGCAAAAGCCATACCACCGATAGTATCAATGTCATCTGTATAAGAACCATCCTAAAGCATAATATTTGGCTTGATCGGCTGTCTTTTATCCCAGATGCATGCATGGAAAAAATACTTGTTTTTGTCTCCCTCCTTCAACCACTTTATCCTAGATTTTTCCCGAGCCATACGTTCATGTCTGATAATCATCTATGCCAGAAAGTTCTTCTTAGATGAGAGATCTTCAAAAGATAAGTCATCCCAATCATCCTCCAGGCCGCCTTCTAGGTACTCTATAACATGTTTGAGATCATCCATCTCTTGATCACTTAGGGTAAGATCCCCTGCCCATGCTTATAACCTCTGTTTAAGCCGCCTGAGCTTGTTGTCAATATCCACCCAATGGTGGCCTTGCACCGTCGCCCCCCATGAAGTCCTTAAAAGATAGTTAAACTTGGGATGGTGCGTCCATTGATCATAGAATCTGAACTGTTCTGGGTAGGCCTACCTGGGTTCCAAAGATAACAAAAGTGGTGAGTGATCTGATATCCCTCATACCAGGTGATTGACCTTGGCATTTGGAAATTTGGTGATATCATGTACATTAGCGAGACATCGGTCCAGCCGGCTCCAACATCTACTGTTTCCTCTTTGACAGTTACACCACATGAATTGATCCCTATAGTACCCCAGATCCATAAGTCCCTTGTTTGCCATGAACTGGACAAAGTACATGCTCACCCGATGAGGAAACGCCCCACGGCCCTTTTTCTCTGTTGGTTCGGTGATGATGTTGATGTTTCCCCCTACTATCCAAGGATCATCTCCTGGATCAAAATCACTAAGCTCTTTCCATAGATTTTATCTTATCATGTGGTCATAGATTCCATACACAAAGGACACAAAGAAAGTTTTATGGCCGCTTGTCACCTTTGTCGTAATAAACTGGTCCTCGGCCTGAACCATATCCACTGTAACATCTCTGTTCCATAATATCCAAATATGCTGGTTAATTGGAGCCACTTGCATGGATGCTTGCATTAGGTTTGATATAAATGATTATTTGAGAATAATTTTATGAAATTATTAAATATGAAAATAGAATGGTTTTTCAGATAATTACATATATAATGGAGTAAGTTTACCATAAAATGTAACTGTTGTGGTTTAGATATTAATTTATTATACTGGATAATTGGAAATAACATTTTTTGGTTTACATAATTACCTGGAGGCATAAATAATGTTGTTCCAATAATTTTTGGATCTTATGGCATGATATTTTTTTTAGTACATGATAATAAAAAATCATCTTGGATACTCATTTCATGATGTGTGAAATAAATTGTAAATTAATCAAAGAATAACTATCTAATAAAACCAAAATTATGAAATAAAAAAATATCAGGTCTGTATATTTTTGGGTGTTATATATCCTGGTAGTAAAATAATCCATCAACTATAGGAAAATTAATTTTAAATTAATTTTTTATACATTTAACATCATTACTGATGATTCAAATAGTCTTTTTCATGCCTCATAGGAATATAGTATTTTTGTTATTCATATTATCTTGATCATTCAATTTAATTTCATCAATGATATATAGCACAATCCATAATTATTTATGATCTTTTTTATTTCATCATTTCCCAGTAATTGTCTAAAAATCAGAATCGTACTTATGTATTATTCTATATAACCAACATACTAAGCTTTCTATCTTATCAGGTATATGTTTTATTATCCCTTTTTATATTAGGTGATTTAAAAATATATTTTTGGATAGTAGTGCCTTATTTTTTGAGATAAAGATAAAATTGTGGGGATGAAATTTATTTAAGGTGGGGAGAATGTTACACAATGATATTTTAATAGAAAATCACTATGTTTAATAGTATATACAACAAAATACTTGGGGATTAAAGAACACATGAATTATATTGTATAAATATGAAAATTATAACCTACCAATTAAATTTGATTCAATGAATGGGATTGACTAAAATAAGAAAATCATATGTTTTAAATAATTATAAAATTATTCCATTGGTTAAAAATTTAATATAATTAAGAAAATTAAATTGAATGTAAGATAAGTATATTTTTAAAAAACTATTATTATGAAAACAATGTGTTTTTATCATAATAAAATAAATTATTCACATTTTGGGAATAATTTTATTTCAAATATTATATAATATATTTAATAAAAAAATTCATATAATTTATTCTTTATTAATAATATATGAATAAACCCAGTTATAATCATTCTTGTTATCAATTTATAAAAAAATTGTCATGTTTTATGCACTTCTGTTCAATTCAAAAGTTAACGATTTTTTAAAATTTATTTGAAAAATTATAAATAATTTATAAAATTATCATGTAAAAATAATCATCATGATAGTTTTTTTGATTTTTATTTTTATATTATTTTTTCATGAATAGTGAAAAATAGTGATTTTTGTTGATAAATACATTTCCATTTAATGAAATTATAATTCTAAAATTCATTTTAAATTATGAATTGTTAAATATTATTATTACTAATGAATTTTTCTCATTATAATATAATTTATAATTATTTTTAAATAGTTCATTTTTATACAATTGAAAACTTTTCATTTGGAAAAGAGTGATTTTATCATGATTGTTGGTTTAATTCTAAAAAAATATCTACGACATCAATGATTTGATTATAAAAAAATAATATTTGGAATCATTAAATTTAATATTAGGTGATGAGTTCAATTATATTTTTATTCATAATTATTTTTATGTATAGTAATAGACATTTATCATTGTTAAGAATATAACTAGTTTATTAGTTGTTATACTAGGATGATATGGGTTAAATAACCTAAAACAAATAAAATTTAAATCTAAAGTCCATATTTAAACATTAACTAATATATTGGTATATTATTAGCTGACATAGAGCCTTTTGGAATGTAAATATGTGGTCTTATATTACTCTTCATAAATACCAAGTGTTTCCATTCCCCCACATTTAAATGGGCATCCACTACCCTCTTTCGTTCACACGTTAATAAAAAAATTTAATCTAACATTTCCTACCTAGATCTCTTCTATATATCCCTCACAATTACTAAGATTCTCTATTTTTTTGTACAATTAAATAAAGTCCTTAGGTATAAACTAATAAGAATATTTGTATGAGTGTTATACTTCCTAATCTTGCATCATAAATTTATTTATTCCTCTAAGCCATAAAAAATTATATCAATACTCTAAAATTATAAAATCATTATATAAATTATATTGATTTTATATTATGTTAATATAATCTTATATATCCTAATCCCCTTTAAACTAATTCGAAATTAAACTTTTGATCGACTATATAGCACACTATCACATCACCAACTGATATAAATGATTTTCCATCCCCGCATATCACAATTGGTTAAAATAATAAATTTTATTTATATATACAATTTATTTCATAATGATATTTATTAAATTATAACATCCCATCATAATTATTACTTTCTAATCCACTGGAAATGATAATGTCCCTCATGCATATGGGTGGACTACCTCCGCCAAGAAGAGGTGTGATTCATTTTTTAAATTTATTTTGAGAGGGATGATAACAATAATATATTTGATGAAATTTTTTTATTTATATTATTTAATATTTATTTTTTAATTCATGATTATTTTTTCCCATCACTTTTTCAAACATTTATGAAAATTAAATCTTCATTTATGCGTATATATAACATTCTTTCTCTTGGAATGATGTAACTCATTTTTATATCTATAAATTCTATATACATTTCTAAAAAAATACATAAAAATTATATAATATAAAAAATCATTTCAATATGATTTATAAGGATGTAAAAATGATCAACGTAGAAGGAAAAAAACTACTTAAACAAAGAAAATAAAGAAAATCATTATTTTTATAAACTGGAAAAGTAATTTTAACAAAAAAAATTAATAAATAGTTTATAAAATGGTATAATTTTATAATATATGGTATGATATAATTGAGTATAGTTCTTTAATTAATTTATAAATAATATATAATAATTATTTATGAGGTTTTCACACGTATGAAGAATTTTTATCTTTTGGTAAGGGATTCTCAATAATTTTTACTTCCATATGAAAAATTCTATATTCACCACATATTTTTTTTTTATGGTGTATATGATTCCACATTAATATTTTATATCATTAATTTCTTTATCTCCTAGGTATTGACATTTTTTTCAATTTATTTAATTCATGGGAATTATGATTTATGAGTTGGTAATTTTGTAAGGGAATATTTAACAATATATTCATTATTCAATATTGTTATGTAAATGAATAACTTTGAATAATTTTTTCAATTATATAATAAAACAAATATATTTGATTATACTGAGGATATACATGAATATCTCATTTAATAACTGAACTCCATATCTTTGTTAAATTGATTAATTGAGATTTATTAGAAATAGATGACCTCATATCTATCTTCATTTAAAAATTCATTGTCATATTTTTTTTAAATGCGGTGGTGTTTTGGTCAAACACCAAAACACAAACTTGATTAAAAAAGGAACAAGAAAGGATTACATGAGTCTAAGGATTGAATTTTTTGAACATCCCTGACATAAAGAGGGAGTAACTTAGGAAGAATGTCATCCCTCCAAGAGACCTCGTGATTAACTCCCATGTTGGCAAGTCCATCAGCGAGCTTGTTAACTTCCCATTAGTTATGGTTGATAATGAAGTTGAAATCCGAAAGATAGTAAAAATAGTTCATCTTGCAAAGATTAAGAGTCCAGACTAGGTGAACGATGCCATTCCAAATGGACTGGACAATATTATTTGAGTCGCACCTGATCCAAATGATGTTTCAGTTCTGCAGATTTGAAAAGAAGTATCGTGTATCACACTCATCATCTCAGCTTCCAGGGAGGAGGAAAAGCCGCAAGATCCCTAGAATCATCCAAGAAAATGGTCCATGTGGTTTTTTAAGATGGCACAATAGCCTGAAGGGCCTGTGTTTTCATTAGAAGCACCATCAACATTGATTTTAATCCATCCTGGAGGTGGAGCATACCAAAAGACATCCATTGGGTATTTAGGTAAAGGGTACCTCCCATTAACATCGATGCGCCTAAGAAAACCATGATCTCTAACCGAGTTTCTATAATGATCATTCTGAAGTAAAGAAGCCTCCCATAAGCAATGAGAATTCTCATTTTACATGCATTAATCTTTAATGAGTTATTGTTATAAATATAGTCAATTATACCATACCAAATCACATCTATAAGATACACTGCAACTAAAATAAAAATATTCCTGATTTGTTGGGAGTTAGATAAATCCACACATCACTGAAACTGAGAGGTTATAGGGCTACAAGGAAACCAACTTCACAAAAAAATATCAAGAAAATAATGCTGAAATGAAATTTCCATATCAAAAGAAAGTAAGAGGTGATTAATGTCCTCTCGATGCTAACAAAACATATGATATCTGGAACAAAGATTAATCATGAATGATTATAAATAGCTATCAGTGGTAAGTATACCATGAGCAATAATCCAAATGATAGTGAGTCTCAGAGGCTTTAACCTAGATTTATTAATTTTTTTAAGCAACTTAAATTACTATCTGTATTTTTCAATAAATGGTTATAGTAGATTTTTGAATCAAGCATACAATTATGAGCAGGTTCCCAAATTAGAAGATCGTCAGTATTAATGAAAGGATAATTATCCACAACATGATTTATATTATCAGGTAAGCAAGGGTTTTTCATTTGTATGATTCCCTTAATGGTATCATTATTATTATCAGGAATTTGACTGTTAGGAACCAAGGAGATAAGGTGTGTACCAGTCCAGTTATCAATCCAAAAAATTAAAGTAGAGTCTTTTCTATCCATCCATTTGGAGTTATTCATAATATAGATGAAATTATTCTTAATGGAATTCCAGATTGAGGAGGTCAAATAATTGAAATTTATATTCCTTAATTTATCGAGGAAGCGAGTCCTACGAAAGTCAATGGAAGAAGAGTTATTGTGAATAAGGTTCCATGTGAGCTTAGTTTGAAGGGATTCATTAAAATTATTAAGGTTTTTTTGCCAATACATCCTTTTTCAAAAGGTTTTCAATAAGTATACCAATGAACATTAACCAGCATTCCCTCAAGTGTGCTCCTAGTATAGACAATGTTTTTAATGGAAACATTTATGCGTTTCTGGAGACCAATGGACCATTTATAAACCATCATGGAATAGACATGTTTGGAGACAATAGTGTATTTGACAAGGAAAAATTTTCCTTCCATGGAGAGGTTTTTAGCTTTCCAAGAGGAAAATTTTCGAAGGGTTTGGTCAATGATGGTTAAGAAATATGTAGCTTTAGGTTTTCCCCAAAATATAGAGACACCCAGATAATTAAAGGGTAGAGAACCCTCCTTGATCCCCAAAGCACTAATAATATGCTTTTCCTGCTAGGGGATATCCTTTTCTAATGTAAATAAAAGATTTATTCCAACTAACATACTGACCAGACACCACATCATAGTGAGTGAGAATGGCCTTATGATTATTAATATTTCTTTTGTCCCCCTATAGAAACAAAATAATATCATTAGTATAAAGAAGATTCAAGGGGCATTCAAGTTCCTAGAGGCAGGGATCGATTTGATATTGTCGTTTTTATAGACTGAGTGAGTAGTCTACTTAAATAGTCTTCAGAAATAGAGAATATAATAGCATAGAGAGGGCTCCTTGCCTAACGCCCTTATAATATTTGAAATAACCTCTAGAAGAACCATTTATTATAATGGAAATATGGGTCGAGTTATAAAGAGGTTTAATTCTATTAATAAATGTTTCATTGAAACCGTAGTGCATAAGGAACTTAAAAATAAAGTTCCAATCTATGGTATCAAAGGACTTTGTAATGTCAAGTTTAATGGAAGCATTCCCACCTCGATTTTTCATGTTTAGAAGATTGGTGGATTCAGAGGTAAGGAAATTGTAGTCTTGTATAGATCTTCCTTTTATAAAACCGAATTGATTATAGGAGACAATTCTATTGCTAATGGAAGAGATTCTATTAGCAAGTAATTTAGTGAAAATTTTGAAAAGAGATTTTGTCACGACCCGTCCTCAGGGCCCGTGCCGTGACTACCCCAAGCCCGCCATCCATAGGCCAGGGGCTGGCGACTAGCACCAAAGGCGTAAATCCCGATAACTGGGAATTAATTGCCTTTATAAAAGTAAACAAAACACCACAGAGTACAAGCGGAATCAAAACACTAAGTACAAAAAGAAGTGATGAAAAGTAAATCGGTCAGAATACAAACCCAACTGAAAGTGCAGCTACAACTGAACGAAAGTACAATAGAAAAATGAAAACAGCTGGAAGAAGGAAGCAGCTCCTAGGACGTCCTCCTCAGATCCTACCTAAAGGTTAGGTACAGATAGCCACCTCAATGCTCTCGCCCGTCAACCTCCTCCGTGTGTCGTCTCGCCGTGGAGTCCTCCTCCAGATACTGACTCGTCATATAGTCCACCTCCGGGTACTGACTCGTTGTGTAGTCCACCTCCGAGTACCATCCAGTCCTCGAACACTCGGCCTCTGTCAGCACTGCCCGTCGTCTGCAACCAACACAATGAGGTGCGGGCATAGCCCGTGCAGGGGTGAGTATAACGATACTCAGTAGGGACCCTGAGACCCTCAAGGTCTCACTAAAACCAACAATGATAACAACAAAGAAGATCTCAACAGATAACCACTACTTAGGTATATGCCCATACATATACCTAAGTTATTAAGTATCCCATCTCAATCATGAGGAAACACAAGGATCATGAAATCAACGGATAACCACTACCCAGGTATATGTCCATACATATACCTAAGTTGTCAAGTGACCCATCTCAATCATGAGATAAACACAAAGGTCAAAATTCTCATCTCAAACCAGGATTTTTATTATCGAAACCGTAACTGATGAAGAGCTCCATCTCTTAAGTGTACAGTGGTCCTTTCATGACTCCGAGGTACTGCTCCCTAACCTAAGACTGCTGAGGTACTCCTCCTGTCGAGTATCACGGGACTACGACCAACTACCGGGCGCTCCGTCCTCTGAGGGTCTGTCGCCAAATACCGGGCGCTTCCCCTAATAGCCTACAGAGGTACTCCTCCTATCGAGTACCGCGGTTCTGCGGCCAACTACCGGGCACTCCATCAACCATGGGTCTATCACCAAATACCGGGTGCTCCGTCCACTGGGCTAGTCGACTCACTCCAAGTCGAGTCGGTCAAGGAGTCGTCAGGTTTCAGCCGGCTACACGGTCTTCGTACGCTCGTCTCCGGGAGGGTCCGCTCCACGAGCTACAGGATGATACTCCAAGTATCATAAGGTCCACAAAGAAGTATCATAAAGGACCGCCTCGTCATAGGGTTCTCAATGCAACAGAAGGCGTGTCAATCAGACGCCCGATCTGTGAGTTATTAGCCTTTTCGTCCTAGGGGCCCGGTTGGTTTCATTAGCGAACCAACCCGACCACACTCCGATGGCTTCCAAACCTCGAGCGGAGTAAGCCAAAATATCTTTCTCACTAAGAGGAATTCAAAAATGTCGAAGGCACTTCATTCGGACGTCCGGAACTCAAGTTACAAGCGTTTCCGCTCCGAGGGCCCGATTGGTTTCGTGTACGAACCAACCCGGCCGAACCCAAATTTCTCCGAAACCTTCAGTGTAATATACTGAAACGACTGTATCGATCCAAGGATCGTGTTTCCGCTGACGGTGCGTCAATCGGAGGTATACAGCTCAATATATGGGCATTTGACCAAAATTGGTTCGAAAACGGGGGGTCTGGGCCCGGGCCGACCCGGCCCGACCCCCCCTGGGTCGGCCCGAACCGGGTCGACCCGGATGGGGCCGGCCCCGCCCCGCCCGGCTCGGTCTGGTCCGGCCTGACCGACCGGCCGCGGCCGGGCGGTCGCCACGGTGCGGCGGGGGTGCGTGCGGCCGCTCCCCCCCCCCTCGCTGCTAATTGACGCCGGCGGCAACCGCCGCCGGCAACTTCCGGCGGCGCACCGCTGCCACCGGACACCGGCTCCGCCACGCAGGCGTGGCGCGCCGCCGCCGCCTTCCTCAGACCACCAGACGTCCTCCGGTGGTCCGTTTCTCATGCTGTCTTCGCCTATGGTCCACCCGGGACCCCACCTTCACTACGAAGGGATTCAAACGCCAAAACGGCCTGCTTCGTCGTCGCCCGTCAATCCACACGTCAAAACAATTAGCGTCGTCTTTGTAGTTTTCCAACGTGACTCGATGGCGTCGCGCCCCTTCGCCGCGTCCCGACTCCGACCGTGGTTCTTTGGTTTTCTTCGACGCGGCGCGACGGCGTCGCGTTCTTAATCTTCCTTCCACGGCGCGGCGCGATGGCGCCGCGCATAACCTTCTGCATGAAAACTACGTGGTGCAATGACACCACGCCTTCCCGTACCAACCACAAAGGAACCATCACGAAATTAAGGAGGAGGGTCAGCCGTGTTTGTGCAGTCTGACCCCCTCACGTTATTCGATAACAAATGTTTTAAATCCACAAAGATCATCAAGTTGGTAATCACAAATCAAATAAATAAATAAAACCCCTACATCGATCCACATGTACGAACGATCCGAGGATCAACCCAGAATTGGTTGGTCCGCGCTTGTCGTTATTTTATCAAAAGGTAAGAGAATACCAAAATAAAATCCCAACCCACAACATAATCTTCGCGGATCAAATTAATGTTTATTTGATCCGCGTTCTTTGATTTAGAAGGAAGTAGTATGGGGTTCATTAATATTTCATAAACAATTCCCTACCTCGGCTCACGAACGGTGCATGTCAATTGAGCCGCGGAAGATGAGCGTCGCGGAGGTCGGGCGTCATGGAAAACGAACGTCGATTCCGTTGTCGTCGAGGTGCGTTCGAAGAGAAAACACCGTTGGAAGAAGACGTCGCGTTATTCGGTGGAGTTGTTCTTTGTTGAAGAATGGTGTTCTTCGTGTTCTTCGTCGAGGATGAAGAAGAAGAAGTCTTCACGCTTCCCAAACCTCTCAAAGTGGAAAAAACACTAACAAAATTAAAATAAGACCAAGTCTTAATTTTATTAACACATCCTAATAATTTTAATTTCAAGAGTTTGAAATTAAGTAACTCACTTTATTAATTATAACAAGTTGTCAAAAATTAATGAAAGTGAGTTAATGGGGAGTTAGGAAAGTGAAGGGTTAAGAGAATTTAGGGAGTTAAGGAATTTGAAAAGGTGGGGAGGGGTTCATCTGGGCCCCACTCTTTCAATTATCCACACATGGGAAGTTGGGTGGATGTGGGCCCCACCACCAACTTCCCATGGAAGAAATTAACCACCTTGTTATGAAATAAAATTGATTCGACAATTTTATTTACTTTATAATTAAACCTCAAAATTTAACTTCTTCACCCGCACAAACGCAACTAAGGTAAAGGTCCCCTTATGCGATTAACGGTGTTGCGAGTTCATCGGTGCCCTCAGAATTCGATTCCGAGCACCGGTTCAAAAGTTAGAAATTCTCGCTCGCTCGTTCATTGAACGTACCCGAGCCAAACTTCGGAAATTAATTCTAGGCACACCGGGCCTCAGAATCAGGTGCCGTCAGAAACTGCGTTCTTGTAAAATTCCAAAAAAAATTAAGAAAAAATTTTCCTTGAAATTTCAGGGTCTTTACATTACTCCCACCACAGGACTTTACTTCCCCATAAAGCATCAATACAAACTAGGGTCACAAAAGAGGTACAGAGCACGCATGTGAGCCTTCCGCTCCCATGTGCTCACCCGGAGGTTCCCGTACTGCCAGAGAAAGTGCACCCGAGGAATCGATCGTCCTCGTAGGATCTGCTCATGTCGATCCTTGATCCCCACTAGAACCTCCGTGGAAGTAACCCCATCGCCATTGTCCTGCTCCTCATGGTCGATGATATGCGAAGGGGCGAGCATGTATCTCCTCAGTTGAGATACCTGGAAAACGCCGTGCACCTAGTGCAATTGAGGTGGATGGGTCAAGCGGTAAACGACCACGGCTACCCAGCTGAGGACCTAGAAAGGTCAATTGAACCCCGGAGATAACTTGCCACCATGGCCTCATCTCCGTAAACCTCGTCGAGGTGATACCCGTATAAAGATGAGATCATCATCCTCGAACTCTTGAGGCCTCCAAGTCCTATCTGCATAAGGATTCTATCAGCCCTGTGTTGTCCCCATCCGCTCTTGGATGACCTGGACCTTCTATAGTCTCAAAAGAGTTTCTATGATTTCTTCTTTTCTGATAAGAGAAATCCGGTCTCATCCCCTGGATGAACCACATTCATTTCCTAATATAGTCAATCCTGACATGAATGATGCATTCATGCCATAGATGATGTCGTAAGGCCTCAACGTAACTACCAAGAGATCCAACTGTCACTCTCGCCTCCAAGGGTCGAGTCACACTGTCGGCATCAGTGTGAGGTCACTAGGTCTCCTCCAGTAGAAATCTAGAAAGTGAGGGTCAAGTCAACAGTCTTAACCGGGACCACTCAGTATCAACCAAATAAAAAGGATAGGAAAGAAAACTTTACAAAGATAAGTGTCTTTTCATTATTGCAGCTCTTAGTACAAAGACACGAATGTAACATCAAAAAAAACTAGAAGCAACATGATCAATAGCCTCCAGGTCTGGAGCTAGTCCCGATCATGTCCATCTGCCTCTGGAGCTCCATTACCATAGGTCTCAACTGCCTGAAGCTGAGCTCTCCCATGTCCTCCTATCCCCTGCGGTCTGCCCTGATCGAACCTCTGCCTCTGCCTGGGAGGTTCTTCATTTAACTGCTGGTCATCTGCATGGCGGGTCGGACACTCACGTGCCATTTGACCAATCCCTCCACAGGAGTAACACTGACCACTCTCGGCACGTCTGGCTCTGACTCCACCCCGGTTTCCCCGCACAACTGAACCTGAGTCGTGCAGTCGGCCACCGGTAGGTCTGGTCCTCTTTGACCTCTGCGTCATCTGTCTACTGCCTGCTGCAGAAGACTCTGCTGCAAGCCGCCTAGTGGTGGGTCCTGCTGCTGGAGAATGCTCAGCAAGGAAACCCTCCACTAAGAGGGCTCTCTCCAACACCCCTGTCTACGTCGGAATGCTGTGACAAACAAAAGAAGATCTAATCTCTCGCCTGAGCCCCTGCTCGAAGGTTTGGTCCCTGAAGAACGGGTCCCGTACCATATCTGTGGAGTAGCGCGAGAGGTCTGTGAACCTCGCTGAATACTGTGCCACTATCATGTTGCCCTGCCGCAGCTGAAGTAGCTCCTGTATACGCACCGCTCAAAGGGTGGCTGGTACAAACTCTACCCGGAACAGGCTCTCAAAGTCTTCCCAAAGAAGTGTTGCCTCGTCATGCATCTGGAGCATCAGGCTCCACCATCTGCCTGCTGCTGCCTGATGAAGGCTGGCAGCAAGGATCACCATTAAGTCTGTCGGCGTCCCCACTAGCCTGATGACTCTCACCACAGCCTCCAGCCAATCCTCATTCGCCTGCGGGTCCGTCCCTCCCTGGAACCTGGGTGGCCTCTAGCGCTGGAACTCATGCAGTGCGCTCAAGCGACGTGCACCCTCTGCTGCTGGGGCTAGTGGCATCGGTGGCCCAACGGGTATTAGTACCGTTGGTGCCTCCGCTGGTGCCTCAACTGGAAAAGGGCCATGTACTGAGGCCACGTCGCTCGGCGGGCTGTTAGTACGAACCACTCTCGGGGATCTAGCTGGTTGTCCACGGGGAGGCATCCTGAAAGGAACAACATGACATGGTAAAACGATTTATACCTGGTGAGCTGACCTAGTTTGAGCTGATATTCAAATAAAACTTCTGGAAACTGACACGCAATCAGTGTTTTCATGCACAAAGTCGAAAAACAGTTGTTAGGGTCCTGGTGTATGGATATGTCGGCCGCCCGCACCAATACTAGACTCCCTGAACTAAAAACCACACTCGGTACTCTTAACACTATTGCTTCACAGAAAGAAAATATCAGAGTTATAAGTTCTACAGTAGAACCTCCCTTTGATACCAATTTGTCACGACCCGTCCTCAGGGCTCGTGCTGTGACTACCCCAAACCCGCCTTCCATAGGCCAGGGGCTGGCGACTAGAACCAAAGGCGTAAATCCCGATAACTGGGATGGCATTGCCTTTATAGAAGTAAACAAAACACCACAGAGTAAAAGAGGAAGCAAAACACTAAGTAAAAAAAGAAGTGTTGAAATGTAAATGGGCCAGAATACAAACCCAACTGAATGTGTAGCTACAACTGAACGAAAGTACAACAGAAAAAGGCAAACAGCTGGAAGAAGGAAGCAGCTCCTGGGTCGTCCTCCTCGGATCCTACCAGAAGGGTAGGTACAGATAGCCTTTTCAACGCTCTCACCTGTCAACCTCCTCCGTGTGTCGTCTCGCCGTGGAGTCCTCCTCCAGATACTGACTCATCGTGTAGTCCACCTAAGGGTACTGACTCGTCGTGTAGTCCACCTCTAGGTACCGTACATTTCTCGAACACTCGGCCTCTGTCAGCACTGCCCGTCGTCTGCAACCAACACAACGACGTGCGGGCATAGACCGTGTAGGGGTGAGTATAACGATACTCATTAGAGACCCCGAGACCCTCAAAGTCTCACTAAAACCAACAAGGATAACCACAAAGAAGATCTCAATAGATAACCACTACTTAGGTATATGCCAATACATATACCTAAGTTATTAAGTAACCCATATCAATCATGAGGAAACACAAGGATCATGAAATAAATGGATAACCACTACCCAGGTATATGTCCATACATATACCTAAGTTATCAAGTGACCCATCTCAATCATGAGGTAAACACAAAGGTCAAAAGTCTCAGCTCAAACTAGGATTTTTTTTATCGAAACCGTAACTGATGATGAGCTTCGTCTCTGAAGTGTACAGTGGTCCTGTCACGACTTCGAGGTACTGCTCCCTAACCTAAGACTGATGAGGTACTCCCCCTGTCGAGTATCGCGGGTCTGCGGCCAACTACCGGGCGCTCCATCCGCTGAGGGTCTTTCGCCAAATACTGGGTGCTTCCCCTAATAGCCTATAGAGGTACTCCTCCTGTCGAGTACCACGGGTCTGCGGCCAACTACCGGGTGCACCGTCCGCCGTGGGTCTGTCACCAAATACCGGGTGCTCCGTCCACTAGGCTAGTCGACTCACTCCAAGTCGAGTCGGTCAAGCAATCGTCAGGTTTTAGCCGGCTACACGGTCTCCGTACTCTGTACGCTCGTCTCCGGGAGGGTCCGCTCCACGATCTATAGTTCGATACTCCAAGTATCACAAAGTCCACAAATAAGTATCTCAAAGGACCGCCTCGTCATAGGGGTCTCAACGCAACAGACGGCGCGTCAATCGGACTCCCGGTCTGTGAGTTATTGGCCTTTTCGTCCCAGGGGCCCGATTGGTTTCATGAGCGAACCAACCCGACCGCACTCCAACGGCTTTCAAACCTCGAGCGGAGTAAGCCAGAAGATCCGTCTCACTATGTGGAATTCAACAAAGTCGACGCCACATCATTCGGACGTCCGGAACACAAGTTACGAGCGTTTCTGCACCGAGGGCCCGGTTGGTTTCGTGTACGAACCAACCCAGCTAAACACAAAGTTCTCCGAAACCTTGAGTGTAATATACCGAAACGGACGTCTCGATCCAAGGATCGCGTTTCCTCTGACGGAGCCTCAATCGGAGGTCTACAGCTCAAGATATGGGCATTTGACCGAAAGTGGTCCGAAAACGGGGGTCTGGGCCTAGGCCGACCCGGCCCGACCCCCCCAGGGTCGGCCCGACCCGGGCCGACCCGAACCGGGTCTGACCCGGCTAGGCCCAGCCCGACTGGCGGGGGTGCACCCCCCCCCCCTCCTTTGCCGCTAATTGACGCCGGCGGCAACCGCAGCCGGCAACTTCCGGCGGCGCGCCGCTGCCGCCGCCTTCCGCGGACAACCGGACGCGCTCCGGTGGTCCGTTTCTCCTGTCGTCTTCGCCTATGGTCCCCCCGGGACCCCACCTTCAATGCGAAGGGATTCAAACGCCAAAACTTCCTACTTCTTCATCGCCTGTCAATCCGCCCGTGAAAATGATTAGCGTCGTCTTTGTTGTTTTCCAGCGCGACCCGATGGTGCCGCGACCCGACTCCGACCGCGGTTCTTTGGTTTTCTTCGATGTGGCATGATGGCATCGCATTCTTAAACTTCCTTCCACGGTGCGGCACGAAGGAGTCGTGCATAACCTTCCACATGAAAACTGCGTGGTGCGACGGCACCACGCCTTCCCGTACCAACCACAATGGAACCATCACGAAATTAAGGAGGAGGGTCGGCCGTGTTTGTGCGGTCCGACCCCCTCGCGTTATTCGATAAAAAATGGTTTAAATCCACGAAGATCATTAAGTTGGTAATCACGAATCAAATAAATAAATAAAACCCCTACATCGATCCACATGTACGAACGATCCACGGATCAACCTGGAATTTGTTGGTCCGCGCTCGTCTTTCTTTTCTCAAAAGGTAAGAGAATACCAAAATAAAATCCCAACCCACAACATAATCTTCGCGGATCAAATTATTGTTTATTTGATCTGAGTTCTTTTATTTAGAAGGAAGTGTCATGGGGTTCATTAATATTTCATAAACAATTCCCTACCTCGTTTCAGGAACGGTGCACGTCAATTGAGCCGCGGAAGACGAGCGTCGCGGAGGTCGGGCGTCGCGGAAAACGAATGTCAATTCCATTGTCGTCGAGGTGCGTTCGAAGAGGAAACGCCGTTGAAAGAAGACGTCGTGTTCTTCGGTGGAGATGTTATTCGTTGAAGAATGGTGTTCTTCGTGTTCTTCGTCGAGGTTGAAGAAGAAGAAGTCTTCACGCTTCCCAAACCTCTCAATGTGGGAAAAACTCTTACAAAAATAAAATAAGACCAAGTATTAATTTTATTAACACATCTTAACCATTTGAATTTCAAGAGTTTGAAATTAAGTAACTCACTTTATTAATTATTACAAGTTTTCAAAAATTAATGAAAGTGAGTTATTGGGGAGTTAGGAAAGTGAAGGGTTAAGAGGAGTTAAGGAGTTAGGGAATTTGAAAAGGTGGGGAGGGGTTCATGTGGGCCCAACTCTTTCAATTATCCACATATGGGAAGTTGGGTGGATGTGGGCCCCACCACCAACTTCCCATGGGAGAAATTAACCACCTTGTTATGAAATAAAATTGATTCAACAATTTTATTTAATTTCTAATTAAACCTCAAAATTTAACTTCTTCACCCACACAAACTCAACTAAGGTAAAGGTCCCCTTCAGCGAATACCGGCGTTGCGAGTTCATCAGTGCCCTTAGAATACGATTCCGAGCACCGGTTCAAAAGTTAGAAATTCCCACTCGCTTGTTCACTGAACGTACCCGAGCCAAACTTCGGAAATTAATTCTGGGCACACCAGGCCTCAGAATCAGGCGCCGTCAGAAACTGCGTTCTTGTAAAATTTCAAATAAAATTAAGAAAAAATTTCCCTTGAAATTTCCGGGTCTTTACATTACTCCCACCACAGGACTTTACGTCCCCGTAAAGCTTCAACACAAACTAGGGTCACAAAAGCGGTATAGAGCACGCATCTAAGCCTTCCGCTCCCATGTGCTCACCCGGAGGTTCCCGTACTACTAGAGAAAGTGCACCCGAGGAATTGATCGTCCTCATAGGATCCACTCCAGTCGATCCTTGATCCCCACTAGAACCTCCGTGGAAGTAACCCCATCGCCATTGTCCTGCTCCTCATGGTCGAGATATGTGAAGGGTCGAGCATGTATCTCCTCAGTTGAGATACATGGAAAACGTCATGCACCTAGTGCAATTGAGGTGGATGGGTCAAGCGGTAAACCACCACGCCTACCCATTTGAGGACCTAGAAAGGTCTGTTGAACCTCGGAGATAACTTGCCTCTCTGGCCTCATCTCCGTAAACCTCGTCGAGGTGAGACCCGTATAAAGACGAGATCATCATCCTCGAACTCTAGAGGCCTCCAAGTCCTATCAGCATAAGGCTTCTGTCGGCCCTATGCTGTCCTCATCCACTCTCGGATGACCTGGACCTTCTCTAGTCTCAAAAGAGCTGCTATGATTTTTTCTTTGCCGATTAGAGAAATCTGGTCTCATCCCCTGGATGAACCACATTCATTGCCTAATACAGTCAATCCTCACATGAATGACGCATTCATTCCATGGATGACGTCGTAAGGCCTCGACGTAACTACCAAGAGATCCAACTATCACTCTCGCCTCTAAGGGTCGAGTCACACAGTCGGCATCAGTGTGAGGTCACTAGGTCTCCTCCAGTAGAAATCTCGAAAGTGAGGGTCAATTTAACAGTCTTAACTGGGACCACTCATTATCAACCAAACAAAAAGGACAGGAAAGAAAAATATAGAAAGATAAGTGTCTTTTCATTATTTTAGCTCATAGTACAAAGACACGAATGTAACAACAACAAAACTAGAAGCAACATGATCAATAACCTCCAGGTCTGGAGCTAGTCCTGCTCCTGTCCATCTGCCTCTGGAGCTCCATGACCATAGGTCTCAGCTGCCTGAAGCTGAGCACTCCCATGTCCTCCTGTACCCTGCGGTCTGCCCTGATCGACCTCTGCCTCTGCCTGGGAGGTTCTTCACTTAACTGCTGGTCATCTGCATGGTGGGTCGGACAGTCTCGTGCCATGTGACCAATCCCGCCGCAGGAGTAACACTGACCACTCTCGGCACATCTGGCTCAGACTCCACCCCGGTTTCCCCGCACAACTGAACCTGAGTCGTGCAGTCGGCCATCGGTAGGTCTGGTCCACTTAGACCTCTGCGTCATCTGTCTACTGCCTACTGTAGAAGACTCTGCCGCAAGCTGGCTAGTGGTGGGTCCTGCTGCTGTAGACTGCTCAGCAAGGAAACTCTCCAGTAAGAGGGCTCTCTCCAACACCCCTGTCTGCGTCAGAATGCTGTGAGAAACAACAAAATCCCTAATCTCTCACCTAAGCCCCTGCTCGAAGGTTTGGTCCCTGAAGAACGGGTCCCGTACCATATCTGTGGAGTAGAGCGAGAGGTCTGTGAACCTCGCTGAATACTGTGCCACTTTCATGCTGCCCTTCCACAGCTGAAGTAGCTCCTGTATACACACAACTCAAAGGGTAGATGGTACAAACTCTGCCCAGAACAAGCTCTCGATGTCTGCCCAAAGAAGTGTCACCTCGTCATGCATCTGGAGCATCAGGCTCCACCATCCGCCTGCTGCTTCCTGAAGAAGTCTGGCAGCAAGGATCACCATGAAGTTTGTTGGCGTCCCCACTAGCCTGAAGACTCTAACCATAGCCTCCAGCCAATCCTCAGCCGCCTGCGGGTCCATCCCTCCCTGGAACCTGGGTGGCCTCTGGCGCTGGAACTCGTTCAGTGCGCTCAAGAGACGTGAACCCTCTGCTGCTAGGGCTGGTGGCATCGGTGGCCCAACGGGTAGTAGTACCGCTGGTGCCTCTGCTGGTACCTCAACTAGAAAAGGGCCCTGTACTGAGGCCACGTCGCTCGGCGGGCTGTCAGTACGAACCACTCTCGGGGCTCTACCTGGTCGTCCACGGGGAGGCATCCTGAAAGGAACAACGTGACACGGTCAAATGATTTATACCTGGTGAGCTGACCTAGTTTGAGCTGATATTAAAATAAAACTTCTGGAAACACACACTCAATCAGTGTTTTCGTGCACAAAGTCGGAAATCAGTTGTCAGGGTCCTGGTGTATAGATACGTCGGCCGCCCGCACCAACACTGGACTCCCTGAACTGAAAACCACACTCGGTACTCATAACATTATTGCTTCACAGAAAGAAAATATCAGAGTTATAAGTTCTTCGGTAGAACCTCCCTTTGATACCAATTTGTCACGACCCGTCCTCGGGGCCCGTGCCGTGACTACCCCAAGCCCAGCTTCCATAGGCCAGGGGCTGGCGACTAGCACCAAAGGCGTAAATCCCGATAACTGGGAAGGAATTGCCTTTATAAAAGTAAAAAAAACACCACAGAGTACAAGCGGAAGCAAAACACTAAGTACAAAAAGATGTGCTGAAAATTAAATGGGCCAGAATACAAAACCAACTGAAAGTGCAGCTACAACTGAACGAAAGTACAACAGAAAAAGGAAAACAGCTGGAAGAAGGAAGCAGCTCATGGGTCGTCCTCCTCGGATCCTACCTGAAGGGTTGGTACAAATAGCCTCCTCAACGCTCTCGCCCGTCAACCTCCTTCGTGTGTCGTCTCGCCATGGAGTCCTCCTCCAGATACTGACTCATCGTGTAGTCCACCTCCATGTACTGACTCGTCGTGTAGTCCACCTCCGGGTACCGTCCAGTCCTCGAACACTCGGCCTCTGTCAGCACTGCCCGTCGTCTGCAACCAACACAATGAGGTGCGGGCATAGCCCGTGCAGGGGTGAGTATAACGATACTCAGTAGGGACACCGAGACCCTCAAGGTCTCACTAAAACCAACAAAGATAACCACAAAGAAGATCTCAAAAGATAACCACTACTTAGGTATATGCCCATACATATACCTAAGTTATTAAGTAACCCATCTCAATCATGAGGAAACACAAGGATCATGAAATCAAGGGATAACCACGACCCATGTATATGTCCATACGTATACCTAAGTTATCAAATGACCCATCTCAATCATGAGGTAATCACAAAGGTCAAAAGTCTCAGCTCAAACCAAGATTTTTATTATCGAAACCGTTACTATTGAAGAGCTCCATCTCTGAAGTGTACAGTGGTCCTGTCATGACTCCGAGGTATTTCTCCCTAACCTAAGACTGCTGGGGTACTTCTCCTGTCGAGTATCGCGGGTCTGCGGCAAACTACTGGGCGCTCCGTCCGCTGAGTGTCTGTCGCCAAATACGGGGTGCTTCCCCTTATAGCCTACAGAGGTACTCTTCCTGTCGAGTAACGCGGGTCTGCGGCCAACTACTGGGCGCTCCGTCCGTCGTGGGTCTGTCTCCAAATACCCGGAGCTCTGTCCACTGGGCTAGTCTACTCACTCCATGTTGAGTCGGTCAAGCATTTTTCAGGTTTCAGCTAGCTACACGGTCTCCGTACTCCGTACGCTCGTCTCCGGGAGGGTCCGCTCCACGAGCTACAGGTCGATACTCCAAGTATCACAAGGTCCAAGAAGAAGTATCTCAAAGGACCACCTCGTCATAGGTGTCTCAACACAACAGACGGCGTGTCAATCGGACGCCCGATCTGTGAGTTATTAGCCTTTTCGTTCCAGGGGCCTGGTTGGTTTCATGAGCGAACCAACCCGACCGCACTCTGATGTCTTCCAAACCTTGAGCAGAGTAATCCAAAAGATCCTTCTAACTAAGTGGAATTCAACAAAGTTGGTGGCATGTCATTCGGATGTCCGGAACTCATGTTACGAGCGTTTCTGCTCTGAGGGCCCGGTTGGTTTCGTGTACGAACCAACCCGGCCGAACCCAATGTTCTCCAAAACCTTGAGTGTAATATACCGAAACGGCCGTCTCGATCCATGGATCGTGTTTCCTCTAATGACGCATCAATCGGAGGTCTACAGCTCAAGATATGGGCATTTGACTGAAAGTAGTCCGAAAATGGGGGGTCTGGGCCCGGGCCGACCCGGCCAGACCCCCCCTGGGTCGGCCAGGCCCGGCTCGGTCTGGTCCAGCCCGACCGGCCGGCCGCGGCCGGGCGGTCGCCGCGGAGCGGCGGGGGTGCGCACCCCCCCCCCCCCCCCTTCGCTGCTAATTGACGCCGGCGGCAACTGCCACCGCCTTCCCCGGACCACCGGACGCGCTCCGGTGGTCCGTTTCTCCTACCGTCTTCGCCTATGGTCCCCCCGGGACCCCACCTTCACTGCGAAGGGATTCAAACGCCAAAACGGCCTGCTTCGTCGTCTCCCGTCAATACGCACGTCAAAACGATTAGCGTCATCTTTTTAGTTTTCCAGCGCGACCCGATGGCGCCGCGCCCCTTCGCCGCGGCCCGACTCCGACCGCGGTTCTTTGTTTTTCTTTGACACGGCGCGACGGCGTCACATTCTTAAACTTCCTTCCACAGCGCGGCGTGACGGCTCCGCGCATAACCTTCCGCATGAAAACCGCATGGTGCGACGGCACCACGCCATCCCGTACCAACCACAAAGGAACCATCACGAAATTAAAGAGGAGGGTCGGCCGTGTTTGTGCGGTCCGACCCTCATGCGTTATTCGATAACAAATGGTTTAAATCCACTAATATCATAAAGTTGGTAATAACGAATCAAATAAATAAATAAAACCCCTACATCGATCCAGATGTACGAATGATCCGCGGATCAACCCGGAATTGGTTGGTCCGCGCTCTTCGTTCTTTTCACAAAAGGTAAGAGAATACCAAAATAAAATCCCAACCCACAACATAATCTTCGCGGATCAAATTAATTTTTATTTGATCCATGTTCTTTGATTTAGAAAAAAGTAGCATGGGGTTCATTAATATTTCATAAACAATTCCCTAACTCGGTTCAGGAACGGTGCATGTCAATTGAGTCGCGGAAGACGAGCGTCGCGGAGGTCGGGCGTCGCGGAAAACGATTGTCGATTCCATTTTCGTCGAGGTGCGTTCGAAGAGGAAACACCGTTGGAAGAAGGCGTCGCGTTCTTCGGCGGAGATGTTCTTCGTTAAAGAACGGTGTTCTTCGTGTTCTTCGTCGAGGTTAAAGAAGAAGAATTCTTCACTCATCCCAAACCTCTCAAAGTGGAAAAAACTCTAACAAAAATAAAATAAGACCAAGTCTTAATTTTATTAACACATCCTAACCATTTGAATTTAAAGAGTTTGAAATTAAGTAACTCACTTTATTAATTATAACAATTGTCAAAAATTAATGAAAGTGAGTTAATGGGGAGTTAGGAAAGTGAAGGGTTAAGAGGAGTTAGGGAGTTACGGAATTTGAAAAGGTGGGGAGGGGTTCGTGTGGGCCCCACTATTTCAATTATCCACACATGGGAAGTTGGGTGGATGTGGGCCCCACCACCAACTTCCCATGGGAGAAATTAACCACCTTGTTATGAAATAAAATTGATTCAATAATTTTATTTACTTTTTAATTAAACCTCAAAATTTAACTTCTTCACCCGCACAAACGCAACTACGGTAAAGGTCCCCTTAAGCGATTACCGGCGTGGCGAGTTCATCGGTGCCCTCATAATTTGATTCTGAGCACCGGTTCAAAAGTTAGAAATTCCCGCTCGCTCATTCACTGAATGTACCCGAGCCAAACTTCGGAAATTAATTCCGGGCACACCGGGCCTCAGAATTAGGCGTCATCAGAAACTGCGTTCTTGTAAAATTCTAAAAAAAATTAAGAAAAAATTTTCCTTGAAATTTATGGGTCTTTACATTACTCCCACCACGGGACTTTACGTCCCCGTAAAGCTTCAACACAAACTAGGGTCACAAAAGCGGTACAAAGCACGCATTTGAGCCTTCCGCTCCCATGTGCTCACCTAGAGGTTCCCGTACTGCCAGAGAAAGTGCACCCGGGGAATCGATCATCCTCGTAGGATCTACTCCTATCGATCCTTGATCCCCACTAGAACCTCCGTGGAAGTAACCCCATCGCCATTGTCCTGCTCCTCATGGTCGATGATATGCGAAGTGTCGAGCATGTATCTCCTCAGTTGAGATACCTGGAAAACGTCGTGCACCTAGTGCAACTGAGGTGGATGGGTCAAGCGGTAAACCACCACGCCTACCCAGCTGAGGACCTAGAAAGGTTTGATGAACCTCGGATATAACTTGCCTCCCTGGCCTCATCTCCGTAAACCTCGTCGAGGTGAGACCCGTATAAAGACGAGATCGTCATCCTCGAACTCTAGAGGCCTCCATGTCCTATCAGCCTAAGACTTCTGTCGTCCCTGTGTTGTCCTCATCTGCTATTGGATGACCTAGACCTTCTCTAGTCTCAACAGAGCTGCTATGATTTCTTCTTTGCCGATAAGAGAAATCTGGTCTCATCCCCTTGATGAACCACATTCATTGCCTAATACAGTCAATCCTGACATGAATGATGCATTCATGCCATGGATGACGCCGTAAGGCCTCGACGTAACTACCAAGAGATCCAACTGTCACTCTCGCCTCCAAGGGTCGAGTCACACTTTCGGCATCAGTGTGAGATCACTAGGTCTCCTACAGTAGAAATCTCGAAAGTGAGGGTCAAGTCAACAGTCTTAACGGGGACCACTCAGTATCAACCAAACAAAAAGGACAGGAAAGGAAACTTTACAAAGATAAGTGTCTTTTCATTATTGCAGCTCATAGTACAAAGACACGAATGTAACAACAACAAAACTAGAAGCAACATGATCAATAGCCTCCAGGTATGGATCTAGTCCCGCTCCTGTCCATCTGCCTCTGGAGCTCCATGACCATAGGTCTTAGCTGCCTGAAGCAGAGCTCTCCCATGTCCTCCTGTCCCCTACGGTATGCCCTAACCGATCCTCTGCCTCTGCCTGGGAGGTTCTTCATTTAACTTCTTGTCATTTGCATGGCAGGTCGGACAGTCACGTTCCATTTGACCAATCCCGCCGCAGGAGTAACACTGACCACTCTCGGCACGTCAGGATATGACTCCACCCCGGTTTCCCCGCACAACTGAACCTGAGTCATGCAGTCGGCCACCGGTAGGTCTGTTCCTCATGGACTTCTGCATTATCTGTCTACTACCTACTGCAGAAGACTCTGCCGCAAGCCGGCTTGTGGTGGGTCCTGCTGCTGGAGACTGCTCAGCAAAGAAATTCTCCACTAAGAGGGCTCTCTCCAACACCCCTGTCTGCGTCAGAATGCTGTGAGAAACAACAGAAGCTCTAATCTGTCGCCTGAGCCGCTGCTCGAAGGTTCGTTCCCTGAAGAACGGGTCCTGTACCATATCTGTGGAGTAGCGCGAGAGGTCTGTGAACCTCACTGAATACTGTTCCACTGTCATGCTGCCCTGCCGCAGCTGAAGTAGCTCCTGTATACGCACCACTAGAAGGGTGGCTGGTACAAAATCTGCCTGGAACATGCTCTCAAAGTCTGTCCAAAGAAGTGTCACCTAGTTATGCATCTGGAGCATGAGGCTCCACCATCTTCCTGCTGCTTCCTGAAGAAGGCTGGCAGCATGGATCACCATGAAGTATGTCGGCGTCCCCACTAGCTTGAAGACTCTCACCACAGCCTCCAGCCAATCGTCAGCCGCCTGTGGGTCCGTCCCTCCCTGGAACCTGGGTGGCCTCTGGCGCTGGAACTCGTGCAGTGCGTTCAAGAGATGTGCACCCTCTGCTGCTAGGGCTGGTTGCATCGGTGGGCCAATGTGTAGTAGTACCGCTGGTGCCTCCGCTGGTGCCTCAACTGGAAAAGGGCCTTCTACTGAGGCCACGCCGCTCGGCGGGCTGTCAGTACGAACCACTCTCGAGGCTCTAGCTAGTCGTCCATGGGGAGGCATCCTGAAAGGAACAACGTGACACAGTCAAACGATTTATACCTAGTGATCTGACCTGGTTTGAGTTGATATTAAAAAACAACTTCTGTAAACACACACGCAATCAGTGTTTTCATGCACAAAGTCAGAAATCAGTTGTCAGGGTCCTGGTGTATGGATACGTCGGCCGCCCGCACCAACACTGGAGTCCCTGAACTGAAAACCACACTCGGTACTCTTAACACTATTTCTTCACAGAAAGAAAATATCAGAGTTATAAGTTCTACAGTAGAACCTCCCTTTGATACCAATTTGTCACGACCCGTCCTCAGGGACCGTGCCGTGACTACCCCAAGCCCGCCTTCCATAGGCCAGGGGCTGGTGACTAGCACCAAAGGCGTAAATCCTGATAACTGGGAAGGAATTGCCTTTATAAAAGTAAACAAAACACCACAGAGTACAAGCGGAAGAAAAACACTAAGTACAAAAAGAAGTGCTGAAAAGTAAATGGGCCAGAATACAAACCCAACTGAAATTGCAGCTACAACTGAACGAAAGTACAACAGAAAAAGGCAAACACCAGGAAGAAGGAAGCAGCTCCTAGGTCGTCCTCCTCGGATCCTACCTGAAGGGTAGGTACAGATAGCCTCCTCAACGCTCTCGCCCGTCAACCTCCTCCGTGTGTCATCTCGCCCTGGAGTCCTCCTCTAGATACTGACTCGTCATGTAGTCCACCTCCGGGTACTGACTCGTCGTGTAGTCCACCTCCGGGTATCGTCCAGTCCTCGAACACTCGGCCTCTGTCAGCACTGCCCGTCGTCTGCAACCAACACAACGAGGTGCGGGAATAGCCCGTGTAGGGGTGAGTATAACGATACTCAGTAGGGACCCCGAAACCCTCATGGTCTCACTAAAACCAACAAGGATAACCACAAAGAAGATCTCAACAGATAACCACTACTTACGTATGTGCCCATACATATACCTATGTTATTAAGTAACCCATCTCAATCATGAGGAAACACAAGGATCATAAAATCAACGGATAACCACTACCCAGGTATATGTCCATACATATACCTATGTTATCAAATGACCCATCTCAATCATGAGGTAAACACAAAGGTCAAAAGTCTCAGCTCAAACCAGGATTCTTATTATCGAAACCGTAACTGCTGAAGAGCTCCATCTCTGAAGTGTACAGTGGTCCTGTCACGACTCTGAGGTACTGCTCCCTAACCTAAGACTGCTGAGGTACTCCTCCTGTCGAGTATCGCGGGTCTGCGGCCAACTACCGGGTGCTCCGTCCGCTGAGGGTCTATCGCCAAATACTAGGCGCTTCCCCTAATAGCCTACAGAGGTACTCCTCCTGTCGAGTACCGAGGGTCTGCGGCCAACTTCTGGGCGCCCCATCCATCGTGGGTCTATCGCCAAATACCAGGCGCTCCGTCCACTGGGCTAGTCGACTCACTCCAAGTCGAGTCGGTCAAGCAGTCGTCAGGTTTCAGCCGTCTACACGGTCTCCGTACTCCGTACGCTCGTCTCCGGGAGGGTCCTCTCCACGAGCTACAGGTCGATACTCCAAGTATCACAAGGTCCACGAAGAAGTATATCAAAGGACTGCCTCATCATAGGGGTCTCAACGCAACAGACGGCGCGTCAATCGGACGCCCGGTCTGTGAGTTATTAGCCTTTTCGTCCCGGGGGCCCGGTTGGTTTCATGAGCGAACCAACCCGACCGCACTCCTACTGCTTCCAAAGCTCGAGCGGAGTAAGCCAAAGGATCCGTATCACTAAGAGGAATTCAACAAAGTCGACGGCACGTCATTCGGACGTCCGAAACTCAAGTTACGAGCGTTTCCGGTCTGAGGGCACGGTTGGTTTCGTGTAAGAACCAACCCGGCCGAACCCAAAGTTCTCCGAAACCTTGAGTGTAATATACTGAAACGTCCGACTCGATCCAAGGACCGTGTTTCCGCTGACGGCATATCAATCGGAGGTCTACAGCTCACGATATGGGCATTTGACGAAAAGTGGTCTGAAAACGGGGGGTCTGGGCCCGGCCCGACCCGGCCCGGCCTGGCCTGGCTCGGTCCGGTCCAGCCCGACCGGCCGGCCGCGGCCGGGCGGTCACCGCGGAGCGGCGTGGGTTCCCCCTTCCCCCCCCCCCCCTTCGCCGCTAATTGACGACGGCGGCGACCGCCGCCGCCTTCCGCGGACCACCGGACGCGCTCCGGTGGTCCGTTTCTCCTGCCGTCTTCACCTATGGTCCCCCCGGGACCCCACCTCCACTGCAAAGGGATTCAAATGCCAAAACGACCCGCTTCGTCATTTCCCATCAATCCGCACGTCAAAACTATTAGCGTCATCTTTGTAGTTTTCCAGCGTGACCCGATGGCGTCACGCCCCTTCGTCGCAGCCCAACTCCGACCGCGGTTCTTTGGTTTTCTTCGACGCGGCGCGACGGTGTCGCGTTCTTAAACTTCCTTCCACGGCGCGACGTGACGGCGCCGCGCATAACCTTCCACATGAAAACAGCGTGGTGCGACGACACCACACCTTCCCGTACCAACCACAAAAAAACCATCAAAAAATTAAGGAGGAGGGTCGGCCGTGTTTGTGCGGTCCGACCACCTCTCGTTATTCGATAACAAATGGTTTAAATCCAAGAATATCATCAAGTTGGTAATCACGAATCAAACAAATAAATAAAACACCTACATCGATCCACATGTACGAACGATCCGTGGATCAACCCAGAATTGGTTGGTCCGTGCTCGTCGTTGTTTTCTCAAAAGGTAAGAGAATACCAAAATAAAATCCCAACCCACAACATAATCTTCGCGGATCAAATTAATGTTTATTTGATCTGAGTTATTTGATTTAGATGGAAGTAGCATGTGGTTCATTAATATTTCATAAACAATTCCCTACCTTGGTTCAGGAACGGTGCATGTCAATTGAGCCGCGGAAGACGAGTGTCGCGGAGGTCGGGCGTCGCGGAAAACGAACGTCGATTCTGTTGTCGTCGAGGTGCGTTCGAAGAGGAAACGTCGTTGGAAGAAGATGGCGCGTTCTTTGGCGATGATTTTCTTCGTTGAAGAACGGTGTTCTTCGTGTTCTTCGTCGAGGCTGAAGAAGAAGAAGTCTTCACGCTTCCCAAACCTCTCAAAGTGGCAAAAACTCTAACAAAAATAAAATAAGACCAAGACTTAATTTTATTAACACATCCTAACCATTTGAATTTCAAGAGTTTGAAATTAAGTAACTCACTTTATTAATTATAACAAGTTGTCAAAAATTAATGAAAGTGATTTAATGGGGAGTTAGGAAAGTGAAGGGTTAAGAGGAGTTAGGGAGTTAAGGAATTTGAAAAGGTATGGAGGGGTTTGTGTGGGCCTTACTCTTCCAATTATCCACACATGGGATGTTGGGTGGATGTGGGCCCCACCACCAACTTCCCATGGGAGAAATTAACCACCTTGTTATGAAATAACAATGATTCAACAATTTTATTTACTTTTTAATTAAACCACAAAATTTAACTTCTTCACCCGCACAAACGCAACTACGGTAAAGGTCCCCTTGAGCGATTACCGGCGTTGCGAGTTCATCGGTGCCCTCGGAATTTGATTCTGATCACCGGTTCAAAAGTTATAAATTCCCGCTCGCTCGTTCCCTGAACGTACCCAAGCCAAACTTCGGAAATTAATTCCGGGCACATCGGGCCTCAGAATCAGGTGCCGTCAGAAACTACGTTCATGTAAAATTCCAAAGAAAATTTAAAAAAAAAATTCCTTGAAATTTCCGAGCCTTTACAGATTTTATGATACAAATGGGTCTAAAGAGATGTATTTCATAGGCATTATCCATTTTTGGAATAAGGGTAAGTGATTGGGAGTTTAATCCATAAGGAATAATGTCGTTAGAAAATAACGTTTTAACCATGTGACTAGCGTCGTCATGAATGATATCCCAATGCATTTGGTAAAACCCGTTATTAAAACCATAAGGTCCAAGAGAACTATCCAGATTGAGGCTAAATACAGTGTCCTTAATTTTTTAATCCAACGGAATTATATTAAGCAAAGAATTGATATCTCCAGACACCATAGCTAGAATGACATCCGGGAGAAGATCTTTATCAATTCCAGGACCATTGAAGATATCACATAAATAGGATACCACAAAATTTGCAATACCTTCATCAGTGTTGATAAGATGCCCCTAATCTCTAAGATACGCAAGAGGTTTATAATATTTTCTAAATATATGATGTGAGTTCAAAAAAATAGTGTTCCTATCCCCATCATGAATCCATTTGGTTTTAAAAAAATTAGTTTTTTGAGGTTATCCTAAATGTTAAGTATTGTGACCAGCTTAGAAGAAATGTTGATTCCATGCTCGGAGTTGTTAATGAAGTTAGAGGATGTATTATAATATTGAATTTTCATGATCTCATTCTCGATAAGGGTAATATCAATGTCTATTTCATTTGATTTAATTTTACACCAATTCTTGAGGACATGCTTGAGATTTTTCAATTTCAAAGGACTTGAAAATGAGTCCCTATGATCATACATATTAGCCCAAGAGTTTTTGATAATATTCACACAGTCAGGATCAGAGGACCATGTAGTGTTAAATCTGAAAGGAAGCATAGGTTTGATGGGATTATGTGAAAAATTAACCAATATTGGGTGGTGATCAGAAGAAACTTTTGTATGGCCAATGCAAGAAATGTTGTCCCATTAATCTAGGGATTGATCATTAATGAAAGCCCTATTAAGCTTACTGAACTCTACTCTATTATAATGGAATCTATACCAGGTAAATTTGGTACCATTTAAATTAACCTTAATAAGATTATTAGTTTCAATGAATATTTTAAATTCCCTAGAGGAAATTGTGGAGTGAGAAGGGCCCATTTTTTCACTAGGGGATAAAACGGAATTGAAGTCCCCAACAACTCACCAAGGTTTTTGAATAGTGCTACTAAGTTTAGTGATCTGATTGTCATATATATATATTTTTAATATAAAAATATTACTTAATTGTCTTTAAAATTATCAAAAATATTTATTATTGACATGTTTTACCTTGTATGAATTTTTTAAAAACGTTTTTAATGGATTAGTTTTTATTGTACATAGTTCGAAAAGAATATTATTTTATCATGACCACCCATGTATTTGAATCATATTTACATGTTTCCATGAAGCCTTTTATAAAATTTTTTTACCAGTAATCTATCAAGTTTATGTCTTTAAAATTTATACTTAAACATGAAATGGGTAATTTATTCTATATAATTTTTTATTACATTATTATTTAATTACTATTCATCAATTAAAAAACCCATATTTTACTTAGTGTCTATTTGCGGTATATCATAATGATGTAATATATATTTTTCTCCTAGATGTTTTATGATTAGTTTGATTGGGATAAAATAATTTTATAAAATTTTCTATAGTAATCCTAATTTTTTATTAATAGGACTGTTTATTGGGGGAATTATTAACATTCATATAAATATTTTTAAATACAAATGTTTATAGCAATTATGTTTATTGATTGATGAAATCATTAATACTTTCTATGAATTTTTACAATTGGAATGTTTAAAATTATTATGGGTTTCTACATTCATAAGATAAATCATGTAAACATAGTTTGTTATGGGTGGGGCCCATTATATACCCTTGATGCATTGGTTGGTCTCATTAGATACACAAGTTTTGTTATTTGGTTGTGGCTTTACAAATTTTTATTAGTGGTCCTACCATGTGGCCTAGAAAAAAGGTTATGACATCAGAAAACATACAATCCCTCATTTTTATATTTTTTATGTATATCCATGAGAGTATTAAATTAGTATGGATATCTAGAGAGAATTTTCATTCACAGTTTATTATTTATATAACATTTTTTTCTTCATCATTTATTCAACCTAATATATTATTTCTATTCATGTCATTGAAAAAATGATTTTGTTTCTATATTTTACCGTTCCATGTTGATTATTATTTATTTATTATTGAGAAATTTAGCTATATGAATATCGTTTCTAAGAATTTGAGCTCATACTAATACTATGTTTATGTTCAACTAGATTCAATATAGGGTATTATGATTGATATGTTGAGATATAGTAATGGTAATAATGGTTTTATGAAACATATTATATGTTTTATTTTATGTTTTCCATTATATTATTTGAATATATGTATATATATATATGTATATATATATATAGTTCATTTATACTACTATACTAATTTCTAATTTTGGATGTGATTTGTTATATCCAGTGCCAATTTATTAAATTAATAACCCACTATTCAATACACGGGCCTTAGAATTTACAGTAGATGTATTTTATATGATGTGTTGAATACAATTAATAAATATGAAATCCATTTACTAGTGGAAAATGCTCATTTAATGGGAAAGATGATAGTTTGGTTAATTAATGATTTTTAATAATCAAAACCACTAAACTGTGATGGTATTGGGTAAGTAAGTGACAATGTATTTGGAATTCAGATTATAATTATATATTATTATTTTTTCCTTGATTCATTTTGTATCAAGTCAGTTTATATAGATTACACTTTTAACACAAAATCTAGGATTATATGACTACTTCTTCATAGTAGATATCAAAATAATAATTAAATATCACTATAGGTTTGTGAATTATCAATTGAGAATCATTTTATATTTTTATGTTCGATACTGAATTTATAAGTGTATGAGTGAAATAAATAAAAGTATTAAATTAATGTTTTAGGGGTTATATTATTATTTTTAAGTGTAATTTTGTAGATTTTGTATTTGGTTTTAAGAAAAATATATTATTTATTTATATAAATCACTTTTGGTTTTCCTGAGTGATGTTAATTAGATTTTACTTGATCTAAAAATGTGTTCATATATTTTTATAATACATGTTAAATTAAATAAAAATAATTTGGGCATAAAATTGATTATTTGACATAATGATTAAGGATATGTTGTGACTCATTTAATATATATTTTTAGAGTATCTAAAATTAAGGCAACATTTATTGATATGAAGTTTTATTTTATTTGAGGATAAAATGGATTGATTAATTAATGTATAAAATATATCCATGAATTTTTAAGAATACAGTAATAATATTCTTACTACTATTGGGATAATTTTTTTTTGGATATTAGATTATTGAGAAATCATAAAAAATTCTACATGGAAATAATGCCTTATCGTTTGAATCGATATTTTCCAAGTTATTACGAATATATTTTCGGTTTAAATAATGAGTTGAAATGATAAGATACTTATGAATTAATTTTTCAATTAATTTTTTTATTAATGAATTTTATAACCATTTTGAATATATTCTTACAATGGTAAGGGAAGGGGGGAAACAAAAATACTGCCTAAACATGCGTGAGGTGACTCAAAACTGAGACCTCCTATAAAATCATTGAGTATATAATCATTGGATAAAAATTTACATTCAGTATATAATCATGAAGTGAATGATGGGAATTGTATGCCTCTACAAATTCCAAATTCTACTAATAGTCTAATGATGTATATTTCAAAAAAACATAATAAGATAGGAAAATCTATTCATATCTCTATTATTATGAAAAAAATCAGTTTCATAGTCATAGCATGATTGTGAGGTCGTCATATCAGTATAAAATCGTAGAATTTTTCATTTCAATCATATAGAAACCCTAATTGATTTTCTAAATAATTAATTTTTGTTTGAATATTATTTTTGAGTTATAATGTAACTCCATTCATTTTAAGAATAATTTTCACTAAAAACCATATTTATATCAAATATTAATATGTTCAATTACATGATCTAAATTTATGTGATATGTAAGTCATATATTAATTTAATTAAATAGGTATAATTCTAAATAGTATAGTATTTTTGATTTCAAATATTTTGTGTATGGGAGATTTAAATAATGCTTATTTAAATCTGAAATATATATATATATATATTCAATTTAAATTATTTATTTGAAATATAAATATATTATTTTAGAACAGTGAGAATATTTAAATTTATTTAGAAAAATACTTTTTATTCTAAATAAATAGTTTTAAAAATTATTTATTTTTTGGTAAAATAAATTCAATAAAATTTATCAATAAAATTAAAATAATTTTTTGGAACATAAATTAATAACTATTATAAAATAATTTATAAACAATAATTGATTTTAATTTAAATAGTCATAGATAAGAAAAAACGAAATCATTTGAAACAAAATTTTAATTGTAATATATATATGTATATATATATATAATTTAATTTAAAAAATATGAAAATTTAAAATTTGTTAAGTCAAAATATTTTTTGGATTCATCATATAAATACTATATGGTGTTGATTTTTATTGGAATTTTATGAAAAATTTTCTTTATTAAGTAATTCTTAAAATATACATTATATAAATACAATATTACATATGACACCATCATAGAATAATAATTTAAATGTTTTCTAAAACCATTGTCACAAAAAAAATATGTATTTAATTACGGAAATAATTTATTTAAAATTAATTTTATGAATTTATAAATACATTATTGATAATTTTCAACCAAATATATTTTCATTTTAATGAAAATCAAATATTATTCCACTACATGAAATTAAATATTATAAATATATTATTTATTTTAGTATTGGTTTGAAATTCAAATAAAATATTATTTATTAATCATAAAATAATAAATATTCCGTCTATTAATTCAAATAATAATCACTAGCATAAATTGTAATTTATATGCTCCATAATTCTTTTTTCCTAAAATATGATTTTTATGTATTACACATTCATATAATGATATTATTATTTTTAAAATTTAAAAGATGTATTTACTAAAATATTTTTCATATATTCTAATATAATAATCAATAATAGGTATTATTAATGATATAAATTTAATTAAAAAATGTTATAAATGAGAATACATTTCATAACAGTAACTGATTAAATGATTTTAAAGTGTTATATCATGAAATAAAATCACAAAATTTTAAAAAAACTAAAAATTTAAATGGGTGAATGAGGGTTTTTTAACTATAACATATACAATCCTCAATAATATTAATTTGAAAATGAACTTACTTTGAATACAATATCCCCTTTAATATTATGAAATTTAAATTAAAAAAAATTTCATCCCTCTATCTATGAAATTAAACCCTTCAATAGCTATCTACACTTCCCACCGAAATACTATTAGATTGATCTTGATCATCAAGAGAGGATTCCCAAAAATTACATCCATGTACTATAGGATCCTTTCTAATTCGAAGACATCCTATCGAAAGAATAATTTTTACCATCATAAAAACTAGTAATCCATAGATAGTATATATTGTATTACATTTTAATTAGAAATAAGGTATCACATCATGATTGTCCTATCAATTTAGTATCCTCGGAGAACTATATATATACATTATTCAAATATTACATTGGAAATGTAATATAAAAAATAAAATAATCATTCTCATGTCCTAGATAATTTATATAATATTATTCTCCATATCCATCGGAAATTAATGAAAATGAAGGGTGGTATAAGAGGATAGGTAAGGGTTATGTTCATTAAAATATATCATGTGTAAATAATGGAAAATAAATATAATAATGAAAATAATTAAAAAAACGTCCATTTTTCAATAAATGAGTACGACATTCATCTATAGATAATTCCAATTACATAACAACAATAATAATAATAATTTAATTTTCATTGAATGAAGTATTTATGTTGGACATCAAGATATTATAAATCATCATATTTTTACCTTCAAGACATTATTCGATGAATATTTAAATGATGGGTGGGTATACACCGAAATATATTTTACAAGACTACATAAAATATTTTTTTCATGAGATCATTCAATTAGTCAAGGGGATATATGATTTTGGGATCCACCAATCATTAAATTTTAAATTCATTTATCATATATTGAATTATCAAATCAATTATCATCAATATACCTTATCAAAAAATAACTACATTGATTTATGAATACCAAATATGATGATTTTATTAGTCAATATAAATTCTTCTATAGTAAGACATCCAATATAAATATTTAATGCATTTTAGAAAATAATCATATCCAATATTAAAAAAATTTAGATATTTATAAAAATAGTAATTTATAATAAATAATGAAAGTAGAAATTGAATGTCTTAAGAAAATTTTAATGAGAAAAAAATTTAAAAAAGAAATAATATTGAAAATAAATTATTATGAAAATTTCTTTTTGAATAAAATCAATTCTTTTAAATAATCAATGAAAATTTTATTTAAACATTTAAAATTGGTTTTTAAAAAATAATTTTCAAATAAAAACATGGAAAACATCAATATGAATCCATATAGAGTAATAATATTATGGTGTGGAAAAAATAAATTATCATGATATGTATAAAAAAGAAATAAACTTTTTTACTTTTTATAGTTATTTTTTATTATGACCCATGCTTAGGATACAAGGATATTAAATCACTTTAGATGAATATTTATTAAATTACTAAAATACATTCTCGTGGAACTTAATATATTAGTGTCTATGGAATCATTGAAAATAAAATATTATATCCCCTTAAAAGATATTCAAAATCTACCACAAAGATATACACCGTTGCTATATACACCAAATATAATTCTTCATATCCTAGAGAGACGAATCATAAAAAGTAGTGAACTCATATTCTCAATAAGGGTAATAAATGGATACATGTATGCAAAAACACAAACATAGGGATATGAGAAAAATATCATGAAATTAAGATATCATTCCAATAATATTACAGATCATAAACATGTGTTATGGGATAAATCATGGTAGATTATATGAAATTGTAATGGCCCGGACAATGACTCATCAAGGAGTTTTCCAAAAACTCAGTTCCATCAAATGGTTCCACCAAAACGGTGGCACCTGTAACGGTCTCACACCAAAATGGTGGCACAGTAACGGTCACAGCGTCACAGCCACACACCAAAGCGGTGGCACCATTGAAATTGGAACCCTGATGGTGGCACCGTGAGGGTGGCACCATGATAGTGGCCCTGTAGTGGTCGCACGGTCACGGTCGCACACCAAACCGGTGGCACCAATTATGGTGGGACTATGAGGGCGGTACCATGACGGTGGCACCATGAGAATGGCACCATGACCATGGAACCTCTTATTGTGTCTCACCAAACGGTGTCCCACCCTTGTTTATTTTTCCAGTCCCGCTCCCAAAATGTATCTTTTGACGTAAGATCATTTTAATACCCCTTTCAAATCCATTTAAATCCCATAAATGATATATAAAATTCCACAAGATTTGGGAAACCCTTGAGTTACCAAAATGTGTGGCTTTTCCTCAGTGTCACACCTTTTACCTTACATTCCAATTCTGTCCCTGTAATGTGTTTTCCCTTTGATTAAAGAAATATTTTTAATACACAACCGTTTTGGCCACCTCTCCGATGAAAATTATTAAATAACAATTAAATACATAGTTTTTAACCATCCAACCATGTGGTGGAACCACGATCCGTTGTTAAATCTGTTCAAAATTCATATCCTATAACTCTAGGATCACACCTTTTATCACACAGGAATTCTAACTTCTACTTGGATGGTCTCTTTTCTTTCCTTGGTACATTTGGAGTTCCCCTTCTAGAGGATAGTGGTGTGCATGTGCTGGACCCTTTCCTACTAACTCTTGGAGTACCCAGAGTTCCTTCCCTGTAAGTCGCACATCCCCAGTTCATGGCATGAGGAGAAAATCTTCAATCATTGATCATCCAGGTAGGGTTATTCCTTCTTCTCTCTTGAATGTGTATCATATGGGGTGGTTATTCAAATTTTCTATGGGAATGGAGGAATCCAAACCATAATAAGGATAATAAACTAACTTTTTTAAGAATGAAGGGTTGTGTTTGATGATATTATTGTACGCTATTACCCTTTCTAATATTTTTTGAAATGTATAGGCTGGTGAACACTTAAAATCATGTCTGTTGGTGGTCTTTCCTTACACTATAATGGACCCATATCTTTTGTGATGATTGAATGGCTGTATCATGGAAATTGGTTAATCACGTAAACTCAGTTGAATTAATAAAAGTCCAATGAACAAGAATCCATGTGTGAACACCACGGTTAACCAAATGAAAAGAATAAACTCAATGAATGGTGTGATAGAATCTTGAAACTCTCTTGATCTGTCTTGGTAATATGTGTGGTTGTTTGGCTTCATTCTTATAGGGTGACATAGATGGGGATGGGATCCCCTGTTGTGGTTCTGTTGTTGGTTTATGAATCTAAGGTCATGTGGGGCCGTATGGTGAGAATTGGTTTGGTTCCAGTACTTTGAGGGATCTCATAGATCCCTTCTTTTGATGGGCCTTTACAAGAGAACTGTGTGTGAATGCTTAATCGGCTTCTTTGTTGTTTTTCCATCCTTGGCTTGTGGCTATGCCTTTTTGTTGCCCATTAGTGAAGAATTACTTAATATAGAATCCCTTTAATGTCATAACAAGAATGGGTTCAATGGGGAATTGTTTTTTGGGAATGATTTTTGACTTGGATATGGGTGGTGTGATTCTTATCAATGAATATAAATGAGGGTTTTTGTGTATGAGTTCGCTCGGAACACCAAGGATGGGATTAGTGCTTGTTCACCTATATGTATAATTTTAGTACTCATTTTTCTTATTCCCGCCCCACCCAAGTTGAGAACATCATGTTGAACACCACCATTTCATGGGGGAGGATGTTTTTTTCAACTATCCTATGAGTGGATAGTTATTATCTCTTTTTATGCTCCCTTTCCTAAGTATCCCAAGACAATTCGGGAAGGCTATGATGGCCCGAGGTCCATTATAGCCCAATATTCTTCTGGAAGGGAATGTTGTGGTGGATGGACTAGGTGTGTGAGGGTAGGTTGCTTCCCACCTATCATCGGGATGAGGCTCAGGTGTCTTCGGGAGTGGCTGTAGTTGTTCTGGCCTAGGTGTCTTTGGGAATGACAGTAGTTGTTCTAGACTAGGTTTCTGCAGGTGTTTTTACGTAGTGTTGTGGTGTCCCAGGTGTGTGAATGTGGGATGTGTGGTTGTGGAAGCCTAGATGTGTGCTGGTAGGGTATGGTAGTGGGACTGCGGTGAAAATGGAAGGGAATGTATGATTCATAGGATGTATTCAATAACCAATGGGAAAGTGGTGTGGGGTACCCAAACATCAATGTGTTATTACTATTACCTTACTTGACATGAGTTATTTGGGGATTGTTTCCTTGGAATGTTTTGGGAGAATAGTTTCCTTACTATGTGCTTGGTTATCTCCTTTTTTATAGGGAATTAGAATGCCTCCCCACTTGTGCACAAGGGATTTTGGTTTTCCGTACTATGTATACCGGTATACTCACCCTGTGTATATAAAACCACTTTCAGGTTTCCAGGATGACTTCAACGACTCTGCCGGACCGTATTAGTTCAGATGTTGGGACAGTTTCCGTTGTTGGTTTCTTTTCATTGGAATTTACCATTGGAGTTTTCTTTTATTGTATCACTTATTATTGAAACATGCATATGGGATTGGATTGTTTGGGATTTACATTTGATTCTAGATTTGGTGTTTTTGGAACATACTATCTTATCTCTTGATCCTACTAAATAAAAATGTTAATGCCTTCAATTTTGTGTGTAATTCCATACCCTTGGTGCTAGTCGCCACTCCAGGACCTATTGAAGGCGGGTCTCAGGGGTCATTATTCCTCCTTCAACTCAAAGAAGGAATGGTCGGGAAATCTTCTATCCCTTCCCTCATCTTGGTGAAGGCGGGTCATGACAGATTGGTATGAAAAGAAGGTTGAGATATAGGATGAAGCTCGGGTTAGGCACTATAAAGATTGTATGGGATGGTAGGGAAACAGTGTTAGGTAATCTTGGTGTGTGAAATAGGCTATGGAAGACCACCTAGGACACAATATTTTTGGGCCCCCCGTGATCCAATGCAAGGACTCCGGGCCTACTGAATGACCACGTGAGGATACAAAGATTGCAGGGTAGAGACCTAAGGAAAGGTACATCCATCATAATGATTTGTGTTCTTGTGTGTCTTGGGTATTTTGTGGATTTAAAAGGAATAAGATGTCTAAGAAAAAATAAAATCAATCTTCTACACTTCTCAGGATTAGACATTCCTTGTTTACCATGTAGTTATGGAACATGGATGAAGACCACGAGTAGTGCGGGTGATCGATTACTATGAGGAATAGCTGGCTGATCAGTGGAGGTATGACCAAGAAGAGGAGGATGATCATTGGTAGAGTACTCTTCGTGCCTCTCAGAGTCAGACCCTTGGGAAGTTTGAGGGAAGTGTCTCAGATATGCAGACAGAGAGCTGGCTCAAGGAGATGGTGATAGAATTCAACTTGGTTCAAGATCTGACAGAGTACCGGGTTCCTCTAGCTGTAATCTAGATTTGGGGAGCGGCACATCAGTGGTGGACGCTCTATCTTTGGGAGAAGAGGGAACCTGAGGTTTCATGGATTGACATCGAGAGGGCTTTTCGGGAATAATTCCTCTCTTCTATAATGAAGGCGGAGAAGAGGCATGAGCTACTCTCCCATCAGTAGGGGAGTAAGTTAGTTAGGTAGTTGGGGATCAAGTTGAAGGATATCCTTATCTTTTCACTTGACCTTTTTCTATATGAAGAGTCTTGGGAGATACATTTAGAGGAGGCACTCCAACCTTCTCTTCATTATGTCATTACTCTATTCACTCTACCGACGTGCTTGGATGTCCAGAAGAAGGCTGATGTGGTTGAGAGGATTCACACACTGAGAGGTGTGCCTTGATAGGGGAGCATGTTGGGCTCATCAAATGGAATGGTCGTCAGCAGCAGGCCCCAGCGTCTGGGGCTTCCAAGTTTCGGCCAGTGTGGAGCAGGCCCCAGCAGTTCTAGTTTTGATCTCCCTATCCTCTACCTTTATTTGTGGGCCCAGGACCATGATTCTTAATCTCTGGCAGTCATTGGAATCTCCAAGATCAATGCCCAGACCAATTGTAGTACAATGGGGGTGGTCCAGTTCAGCGTCCACCTCAGTAGCAGCAGTTTCCAGCCAGGACCTTTTACCAGTAGCAGTAGGGACATTGTGCTCCCACTCCTCTCAGAATAAATATTGTAGGAGGATGTCAACCTCATGGCGCTCCTTAGGGACTTTGGCCAGGGAATGGTCATGGAGGCAGTCGATATATGGGGGTAGAGGAGCTAGGAGTGGGCATTTACACGTTGTAGAGTCAGCATTTCTAAGAGGGACAAAAGTCATTCGAGGTATGATCAGCTTGTTTAGTACTCTTTATTTTTCCTTGTTTGATTCAGGAGCTTCACACTCCTTTGTTGCACCCATTCTAGCCCATGTTTTGGGTCTAGACATAGATAGACTTTACGTACCCCTGGATTTGAGTACGTCAGTCGGAGGTCAAACCCACTTTTCTTGTGTTTTCCGAGGATGTAGACTAATGTATGGACCACATCAGTCCGTTTGGGACCTTCTTTTAATGCAGATTCAGCCGTATGATGTCATTTTAGGCATCAACATGCTATTCTCTATGTTTTACGTTATGAAATTCTTTTAGAGAATGGTTTTGTTTTTCAGATATGGCCGGCTGACGTGTGACATTTGTCGGGAAGTGGTGTTGCTAGGGAGGCAGCAGGTAAGTGGAGCCCCTTCATTCCTTGTTAGATGAGCTGTCAGTGGATTTAGCAGATATAGAAATGGTGGAAGTCCTAGTAATCATCAGTTAATTCATAGACATCTTCCCTAAATAGTTGGTGACTATTCCCCCTCGATGCTACGTTGAGTTCGGTATTGACATGCAACCCGGTGCACATGCAATTTGATGGTTCCCCACCAGATGTTTCCTTATGAGCTATGGGAGTCACAGATTCATATTGATGATATGATGAGGAAGGGTTTTGTTCAACCAAGCGTGTCACCATGGGGCGCTCAAGTCTTGTTCGCGAAGAAGGAAGATGGTGGTTTGAGGTTGTGCATAAACTACCAAAGAATGAATCAGGTAACAGTCAAGAATTGTTACCCTATCCTGAGGATAGACAATCTTTTGATCAGTTTAAGGGGTCATGATGGTTCTCCCAGATCATCGTGTGGTCAGGAGATCACCAGTAGAGGGTGAAGGAGGGTGATATCTTGAAGACTAACTTCAGGTGTAGGTATGGGAACTTTGACTTCATGGTCATGCATTTCGGCATTATGAACACACCAGTTGTGTTCATAGGGCTCATGAACTCCTTCCGGGAATATATGTATCGGTTTTTAGTTGTGTTTATTGACGACATCCTGATCTACTCAAGATCAGAGGAGGATCACATTGAGCATTTGAGGACAGTTTTAGAGGTCCTATGACAACACCAACTCTATGGGAAATTGTCCAAGGGAATGTTCTGGGCATGGGAAGTATACTTCCTTTGACACCTGGTGTCTGATCATGGAAAAGCGTTGGACCCATCAAAGGTCAAGGTGGTTGTTTCTTGGGTGGCACCCAATAATGTGATGGTGGTTCTTAGTTTCTTGGGCCAAGCAGGTTACTACCATAGATTTGTGCCAAACTTCTCCCGAGTTGCAGCACCTTTGACAGCCTTGACCAAGATATACTGGGATTTTTTGTGGAGTGGGTTGTGCAAGGCAGCATTCAGATATCTGAATGGGATGTTGGTTAGTTCCCCAATGCTGACATTTCTAGAAGAAGGGGAGATGTTTGAGGTGTTCTATGATGCTTCAGTTCAAGGTTTGGGGTGTGTGTTGATGCGACAGCTGGGGTTATCTCTTATGGGTCTATGCATTTATGTCACCATGAGTGTAACTATTCCACCCATTACATGGAGCTCATAGCTTCTATGTTCAAACTAAGGTTGTGGAGGTACTACCTCATCAGGGGGAACTTTTTGGTCTTCAAGGATCATAAGAGATTGAGGTATATCTTCTCCCAACGGGACCTGAACATGAGAAATAAGATATGGATGGAGTTTCTCCAAGACTACGACTTCAAAATTTCCTACACCTTATTAAAGGGGAACGTGGGGGATGATTTCTTGAGAAGTAAGTCACAGACTGATGCGGTTAGAGAGTCGGAAGATGCTTGGAAGTCATTGGAGGAGTTGGATTCCCTACACCTGGATGCAAGGTAGGATTTTGGTAGAGGTTGTCTATTTCAGATGACAGTGCAGTCCTCTCTGTTGCGGTAATTTTATGAGTTTCAGTGGGGATACTCATAGAGTGAAGTGATGCACGATCGGGTTAACCAAGGAAATGCTCTAGAAGGGTGGTCAGAGGATGGTCAGAATCAGATTCTTTTTCAAGGGGTGTAGTTTTTTCCAAAGATGATGCATGAGAGAGTACTTGGTGAGTCCACAACTCACCCCTGGAATTACATCCAAGAGTTTCCAAGATGTACCTAGTCTTGAGGGGTCAGTTTTGGTGGCCTGGGGTGAAGTGGGCAGTGGCAGGATTTGTGGCGAAGTGCATTGCATGTTAGCAGGTGAAGGATGAACACCGCGTCCTAGGGGGTATGTTACGCCCTTTATATGTCCCCGAGTGGAAGTGGGATGATATCTCAAGGAATTTCCTCATGGTACTACCCATAGTTCAAGGGGATGTGATGATATCTAGGTAGTGGTGGACTGGCTGATGAAATTAGCTCGCTTTCTGGAAATCAAGGAGTTGAGTGTGGTGGATGCCCTAGCACAACTATACGTGAATGAGTTGGTGCAGTTGCATGGATTTATGAGGTCCATAGTATCTGATCGGTATACTCGGTTTACCTCATGGGTCTGGAAAGAATTTAAACAAGATTTAGGCACCCAGCTATGCCTCAGCACTGCCTTCCACCCCCATATAGATGGACAAATAGAGTGCACCATCCAGGCATTGGAGGATATGCTACAAGAATTTGTTTCAGACTTTGGAAGAATGTGGGTATGACACTTGCCACTGGTAGAGTTTTTCTACAATAATATCTATCACTATACCATTGTCTTGTCTCTGTTCGAAGCTCCGTACGGGAGGTCGTTTCACTCACCTATGTGTTGGGCAGAGGTTGGGGAAGCAGATGATCATTCCCTGGAAGTGGTGTGAAGCACACAAGAGAAGTCTCACCATATATGAGTGTTGATGAAGGCGGATCAGGACCCGCAGAAGCCATATGCTAATAATATGAGGAGACCCTTAGAGTTCGAGGTCAGGGACCATGTATCTTGAAGGTCTCCCCTCGGCATGGACAACAGAGGTTTGGCAGAGGGAGTTAGTACTAACCCAGGTTCATCGGACCCTTTGAAGTGTTATGGCGGGTCGGTGAAGTGGATTATCATCTAGGGCTACCACCACTTCTACTGAGGGTGAACAATTTCTTCCATGTGTATCAGCTCCATCTGTATTGACCCAATGATTCACACTTCCTCGACTGGGGAAAGTTGGATATCGAGGATGATTTGATGTTCATAGAGCGACCAGTGAGGATCAAGGATCATGTGGAGAATGTGCTTTGTGGTCGAACCATTCCCTTTTTTATTGTGTTATGGAGGCATGGTGAGCTCTAGGAGAGCACCTAGGAATGGTAGGAAGAGATGCACGCTCAGTACCCAGATTTTTTTTGAGTTTTGTTCTATTTTGTTTCATACATGTTTGTGATGTAGTGCATAACCTTGTTAACTATGAAATGCGTTGTTTTAACTTCTCTGAATGTGTGTGAAAAGTCCAGACTGTGGGGAAGGGAGGACCCAATCCCTAATAAATATGCATTATATTGGATGCGATTAAACCCATGGGGGTGACTCAGTGCCTCCCAAAGTGGCTTGTATCCTGATATGGGGTAAAGGGATCCCTAATCCATATGTCTGGACAGTGGAACCTTTATATTTTGTGAGGTCACTTGAGGGAGAGGTGTTCCTAAATTTTGGTGAGGATTACTCCTCAGAGGTTTCATTCGTGGTGGTTGTTTGGACCCCTTTCTTTTCATCAGGACTAGTTATAAATTCTCGAGGGTGAGAATAGTTTGAGAGGTATCTAATTTAATTGCCCAGAAAATGTCTCAAAAAGATGTTTTCTAAAAACACATGTCCATCAAATGGTTCCACCAAAACGGTGGCACTGGTCTTGGTCTCACACCGAAATGGTGGCACCGTGAGGGTGGCACTATGATGGTGGCACCGAAATGGTCACACTGTCATGGTCGCACACCGAAGCGGTGGCACCATGATGGTGTCTCCGTGTGGTTGACAGTGTGACGGTGGCACCATAACAGTCACACCGTCATGGTTTCACACCAAAATTGTAGAACCTCTTATGGTGGCACCATGAAGGTGGCATCGTGATGGTGGCACCTTGAGGGTGGAACCGTGATAGTGGTACTATGACCGTGGCACCACATTCGATGTCTCACCAAACAGTGACCCACCCTTGTTTTCTTTTCCATTTCCACTCCCACAATGTATCTTTTGACTTAAAGGCATTTTAATACCCCTTTCAAAGCTATTTAAATCCCATATATGTAATAAAAAATTCCCCAAGATTTGGGTGACCGTTGACTTACCAAAATATGTGCCTTTTCCTCAGTGTCACGCCTTTTCTTGTACTTTCAATTTCTTCCCCTATTATAGTTTTTCCCTATAATTAAAGTAAAATGATTAACTCACAACCATTATGGCCACCTATCCGATGATATTTTTTAAATAACAATTAATTCTATCATGTGTAACCATCCAACTGCATTGAGAAACCATGATCCTCCATTAATTCCATTCAAAATTCAAATCCTGTATCGCCAGGATCTGATCATTTATCGCATGATGGTTCTTACTTATTCTTGGATAGTCTTTTTTATTTCCATGGTACATTTGGAGTTCCCCTTCCTTAGTTTTGTGGTGTTCCTGTGTTGCAACCATTCCTACTAACACTTGGAGTCCCCGGAGTTCTTTCCCTATAAGTTGTGCATCCCCAGTTCTTGGCACGAAGAGAAAAACTACAATCATTGATCATCCTGGTAGGTTTCTTCATTTTTCTTTCTTTACTTTGTATCATGCGGGGTGGGTTTGCTAATGTTTTATGGGTATGTATGAAACTAAACCATAATATTGATAATAAACTGAATTTAAAGAATGAAGGTGTGTGTTTGATAATTTTGATGTACTCTTTTACCCATTATTATATGTTATGAACTGTATGGACTGGTGCCCACTAAAAATCGTGGTCGTTGGTGGTCTTTCCTTGTGCTCTAATGGACCCTAGTCTTTTATGATGATTGATTGGTTGTAACATGGAAATTGGTTAATCATGTAAACTCGGTTGAATTAATAAATGTCAAGTAAACTAGAATCCTTGTGTGAACACCACGGTTAACCAAATGAAAAGAAGAAACTCAATGAATGGTGTGATAGAATCTTGAAACTCCCTTGATCTGTCATGGTAATATGTGTGGTTGTTCTTCTTGATTCTTCTGGGGTGACATGGATGGGGATGGGATCCCCTTTTGTGGTGAAGTTGTTGGTTTATGGATCTAAGGCCGTGTGGGCTATATGGTGGGGATTGGTTTGGTTCCAGTACATTGAGGGATCTCATGGATCCCTTTTGTTGTTGTGAATTTACCAGAGAACAAGGTGTGAATGCATAATCTGCTGCTTGGTTGTTTTTTCTTCCTTGGCTGGTGGTTATGCCTGTTAGATGCCTGGTAGTGAAGAATTATTTAAATTAGAACCAATTGAATTTGATAATAAGAATGGGTTCAATGGGGGATTGTTCTCTGGGTTGGTTGTGGGTTGTGTTCTTCCTATGAATAAATAGTAACTAGGTTGTTTGTGTATGAGTTAGATTGGAACCCCTAGGTTGGGATGAGTTCTTGATTACCTATATTTATAATTTTAGTTTTTATGTTCCTTATTCACGCACCGTCCATGTTGAGAACATCAAGACGAACACCCCCATTTCATGGGGGAGGGGTTTTTTCAACAATTTTATTAGTGTATAGTTATTATCTCCTTTTTTCTCCCTTTCCAATGTATCCGAATACACTTTAGGTATGCTTTGATGGACTGAGGTCCATTATATCCCATGATTATTAAAGCAAGGAATGTTGTGGTGGTTGACCCAGGTGTGTGCGAGCATGTTGTTTCCCATGTTTCTTTGGAATGAGGCTTAGGTGTCTTTGGGTGCGGAAATAGTTGTTTGGGACATTGTTTTTTTGGCCATGGTGGTAGTTGTTCTGGCCCACGTGTCTGTGGGTGTGGTTACTTGTGGTTTTTGTGACCAAGGTGTGTGTGGGAGGGATGCGTGGTTGTGGTATCCCAGGTGTGGGCAGGCGGGGTATAGTAGTGGGACTGTGATGAAAATGGCAGGGAAGGTCTGACGTGTAGGTTGTCTTCAATAACCATAGGGAAAGTGGTGCGGGGTACCAAAACATCGATGCGTTATTACTATTACCTTACATGACTTGTGTAATTTGGGGAGTGTTTCCTTAGTACTATTTTGGTGGATAGTTTCCTTATTAGGTGCTTGGTTATCTCCTTTTTTCACAGGGCATTATAATTCCTCCACACTTGTGCACGAGGGATTTTGGTTTTCCCCACTAAGTATACCTGTATACTCAATATACGTATATAAAACAGCTTTCAGGTTTCCAAGAGGACATCAAGAACCGTGCGGGACCGTACTAGTTCGGGCGTTGGGACAGTTTTTTATGTTCTTTTCTTCTATGATATTTACCATCGTAGTTTTCTTGTATTATTGAAATTTTTATTGAAACATGCATATGGGAATGGATTATTTGGGATTTACTTTTGCTTCCAGTTTTGGTGTGGTTTGGGACTTACTATCTTATCTCCCTATCCTACTAAATAAAAAGGTTATTTCCTTCCATTTTGCATGTAATTCCATACCCTTGGTGCTAGTGGCCACTCAGGGACCTATTTAAGGCAGGTCTCGGGGTTCGTTATCCCTCCATCAACATGAAAAAGGAAGGGTCTGGCAATCTGTTGTCCCTTCCTTCATCTTGGTGACGGCAGGTCGTGAAATAAATGAATCATAAGGAAATAAACATCATGATCCATGAAATTTTAACGAAGGAATAATACATATGATTTTTTTAATACATATAATAATAAATAATTTTATGTGAAGGATGCCTTCCAAGAGTATTATTACTTGTTAGGCTTGGGATAAGAGCCATGTACTTGTTGTGAGCATGGTCTAAAAACCCATGTACCCTCTTACTTTTATTCATGGGATATAACCCATGAAACTTCTTGTTTTTTGGGCTTTGGCTATAACCCACATACCATATTTCGTTTATGCTTGGGATGAAACCCATGTACCTTATTGTTTTCATTCATGGGCTATAAACCATGTACCCACTGACCTCATATATAACATATCATTACAAAATGAATTTAATGTTTATATTGTTCCCATCAATGTCATAATAAATTCATTAATACATTTTTATAAGATAAAAAAATTCATCATATCATGACCCAGAAAAAGAGATATATTTTATAAAGAAAAATTAATAATGAAGAAAATGAAATGTGAATAATTACCATTTCATCATATCAAAAACAATTAAAAGAGATACTTTTTATAATCACTGTATGAAATCGGAACCCGTGAAAATAATGAGGTTATCAAAATAATAAAACTCATGGAAGTGAAATAGGTTTCATAAGCATCATTCTGTAAAAACATAAACCATTCAAAAAGGAATCTTAATGGAACCATTGTATCACTTCCTAGAAGGGAATCGGTAATATCAATATATGGTATCACAGATGAAAAATAACAAGGAAAGATATTATGAATACATTTCTTGATGAAAATATCTTTTCATCTTTGAAAAAAAATCATTAAAACATAAATACTTTTGAAAACATTTCCCTTTTAAAATACTTTTAAAACAATGAATTAAATCATGAAAACATTATGAAAACATAATTCCTTGAAAATTTTGATAACAATCACGAATACATTATGAAAAAAAATATCCATGAAAAACTTTTAAATAATCCTGAAAAAAATTTCAATACCATTTTCTTTGATAACATATAAAAAATCTTGAAAACATTATGAAAAACATTTTCCTTAAAAAAATATAAAAGTATTTTTCAAAATTTTTGAAAACCATTTCATTTAAAATACATTTCAATCTTATAAATATGGCTTCAAATCATTTTGAAAAAAATTTTCTTTGAATATAAATATAAAATTATTGAAAACCTTTTAAAAAAAATTCATTTAAATAACAGGCTTTAAAACCATTTTAAACAAATTCTTGAAAATTAACCTTTATTCATGAAAAGAAAGCATCAATGTATTGATGGTAGATAAATTCGTACATATCAAACGAGGTAAAAAGAATATTCTATATTCATGGTAAAAACCATGTCAGAAAAATAACCCATTCAGGAAGAGATAATAATATTTCATAGAAAACAAATTTCATAAGGGAAAAAGGGTAAAAATATATTTTAATGATTACATGAGATTAGAAAAATATTGATGTAATCCCTTTTGGAATACATTTCATTAATGGAACATAGATTTCGGACATATGGGAGGGTATTTCTAGGATTTCTTAAAAACTAATTATTAACTATTTTATGAAAAAATAGTGTAAAAAATGATTCTAATACAAGTATATATATTAAATAAAAGGATGATATGGAAACATAGAGTGTTCTAGAGAGATGGATCAATCGATTTCCTTTTTTAAGCATAATCATTTATAAACCCTAAAAGTTATGAGATTGTTTCAATAAACACATTCCACATGGTCACGTGGGATCATACTATCCAAGTAAGAAAATGAATGTAAATGAAGCATAAAAAATAATAAATTTTTTTTATTAATTATATAAGATATAAAACAGAGTTATATACTCATAAAAAGAAAAATTATGTCTATAAAAAACATGGGTCCCTAGGAAAGAAAATTGAGGCAAAACGATTTTTCCAATATAGTATCTTCTGAAACAGAAACTCCAAGAAAAGTCTCAAAATGGATATGTAAATACCAAAATATTTAAATATAAGATTCATTTAATACATCCAAGTTTAGTATACACAATACACCAATGGAATTCGTGGTGAATATAATATGTATCTCACAGATATTAAAAGTGAGATGAAATTCCATTACCTTGTGTATTTATTATCATCGTACTAATTAATACCACTTATATAATAAATATAAATTTATTATAAATTTTTTAATGAACCATATTATTATATATAATACCATAAATCAATGTATTATGACTTTATTTTACTTGTTTTATAGAAAATTCATGCAAAGGTTAAACTTTAGATAATTTTTTCTTTCTTTTCTGCATTTGTCTAAATTTGTTGTGTATTTTGTCATTATAATTATATCATGATTTGAAGAAATAAAAACATGATAAAAATATCATATATATATAGTACATTTTTCTTCTAATAATCTATATCATATATAATAATGAAATGAAATATACCCTTTATGAAGACGGTAAGTCCTATGTACTCATGAATGTTATTTCTGTTTAACCGTAATATTGAATGATAGTAAAAGACATGTATGTATACATATGTATAGATATATATGTATACATTACAGCAGATTAATGATATCATATATTTAATATATATTCCCTAAAACCATCATTAATAAAATCCATGTTGTTTATGATCGAATCAACTCGCGTTGAGTGGGTGGTAGTCAACACTTCCTCACTCAAAATTATCCTTTTGTCAAAAACTGAATAATTAAAAGGTGTGTTTTGTAAAAAACTAGAAGATTATAGTAATAATTAATATAATATATGACATATATAAATATATAGTACATTATAATGTCTATCCTGAGAGGCGGTGATTGAAAAATGAACAATCATCTTTTAGTGAGGCGGTAGTTCATCATACACATAAATAGTATGTTTGTTGCCCATTACATGGATGTGTGCTCAAGTGTAGGTTGAAATACTATCATAAAAAACCTAATATATTTAAGATACATGTTTTTTATACAATTATTTTATAAATATAGTAAAGGGGGTATAGAAGGAAAATAAAATATATGAACTTGAGAGAGGGTGTTAACTCTTAATCAAGAAACTCCTTTTGGTTTGTGAATAAATCCATCCTAGGATTTCATTATGCACAATTAAAGTCTTTTTAGAGGAATTGAGGTATGTGTATAATTTTTTTCATTAGATCATTTACTAACCAATGATATTTGAGATGTGTGATGATGTGGGAGAGGGGGTGGACTTTTACAAGGAAGGAAAATGACTCACTTAAATTGTTTTAAAACAAGTCAGGTGTACAAATGTTATTTCATAACAAAGGTCATACCAACCCCACATAAAACACAAATGGAAGTTTTATGGCCTAAATAATGTGTGAAAATGGGTTTTGGACCATTATCTAGGTGATTTGTCCCCATAATATTAAAATTTAATCCATAATTAACTTTCATTTCACCTTAATCAATGTGATTAATTTTAAATACTTTTAGTAATAATTTTTCTAAAAAACCAACATCATCATTTTAGAATCAAAATATAATACTAATTACAATGGTGTATGAACATTATTTAATATTAAATATATGGAATCAAAAAAATTAAGAGAAATGGTAATCTCATAGATGGGAATAAATAATATGTTTTTAAAGTAGAAAAATATTTAAATGTTTGTTATGTTCTAATATTAAATTTCAAAGTGAAATTGACTATAATTACCTAAATAGTGTTAATAAATGTATAATTCTTCTCATTTGACCTTAAAAAAATTATTTTAAAATTTAAAAATAATTATTATTTATGAAAAATGGATGTTATTAACTAAAATGTAATATTTTTAACTATTGATCAAAAATGAAAATTCTTAGAAAAATCACTAAATTTCCCACTAAGACTATTTTTGTAATTAAAATTAAAATATAATAATTTCATTTTTACAAATTACATTCATAGATGTTTCTATAAGTATTTCTACTTTTTTTTGTATGAGTACATGAAATATATTTTATTTCAAAAAATAATATTTTTAAAAATATGATTTCTTTAAAAAAAATTATATATTTCGGTATCAATATTTTTTTTCAATAAAACTATTATATAATATATTTAATTATAATTTATTAATATTCTTATTTTTATTTTTATCATATAGGTAATAATTATATCATTTATATAATTATAACAGCGAAATGATGTTTCGTTGAAACATTAGTGTTGTGTGTAGTTTACGCAATGTCATGCCTACATGTGTTTTATGCTGAGTCTATTTTACATGAATCATACTTCATATTCAGTGTCATTTCCATGTGAGAGGAATGTTTTTATTAGTGAAAAAATATTTTATGATTTTCATGAAATTTAAAATATCACCATTTTAAATTATTTCATTAATAATAATTCATAAAATCTCAGTTTGTTACATTCTACCCAACAAAAAATGATTTTCTCCATCAAAATTAATCTCAATAATTGATGGTCTAATTCATTAAATTTTTATTCATATAAAAAATATCATAAAAATTAATATTAAAACATCCTTTAAAAAGGAAACCTTGATCCATAATGGTTAGCCAATGTAACTCATAACTAGATTCCCACATAGGAGAAAATAGTTTGGATGTGTAATCATGGACATGGAAGAAAAAATGAAACTATAAGGTTTTGAGGGAGTGTGATAGAGAAAAATGTTTTGATAAATTTAGTAATAAAAGAGCTATAAATATGTGATTAAAAAATAAAAATCTAATTCATTAAATATGGGGGACTAGGATCATATTTTTGGTTTCAATACCCTTTTTCTAAAAGTTGAATAATTTTCATGAAATGATATAATTTCATTATTTTTGGACAACCTAACCCATTTGTTCTTTCTTGATCCACTTCACCTCTTTCTCCAAAAATGGAGGTGAACATTTCATTCCCAAATAAGTAAGATCCATGATATTCTATACCATATTTCATTAGTTATCATCAACACCACATTTATATAATATGTTATATAATATGCATAAATCCTCCTATGGTAAGATCATAAATTATTCTCACAAACTTCATCCACATATTATCATAATATATTTCCATATTTTTTTATCCTCATAACCCATTCGAAAGATGAAAATTCAAAGCATTAGAACAGATATCAAGAAATCCTCTTAACAATATTCCCCCATGTATCAAAAGTACCACATTGTTGTCACATTACAAACATGTGAATAACCTCATGGTATGTTCTATTGAAACATTGTAATAAACTAAATTACTAGATATTCTTGTGGATAAAATTCATTTTTTCTTATTCCAAGTATTATATAAAATATCATTTTAGTCTACGAAGTCCTAAACTTCATCCTTGATTACATAGAAATTTTTTTCAACAATCAGTTATAGGGTAATCCATACCATTAAATTTACTTATTCATATCAAAAAAATCATTATCGAATGATCACTATCTCAATACAATTAATTAATTAATGGATTCCTTCACTTAATCATTATATCACCTTTCCATGAAATTAAATTCATATGTATTCATTACCATTTAAAATATCATTTTCAATCATTAATTAAAACATATAATAAAATGAAATATAAATTTCATGATTCAGATGAAATAATCATTGAATTATGTAAAATAAATACTTCATTAATCCATCTTTATTCTTAAACCATTACTCATAATTCATCAAATTATTCCATAATACGTATTTTATAGAATATGAAATTTGAATCATGTCTTGAGGTTCCTCAACTATAATATATTAATTATTCTTTTATTTAATGTGAATAATACTCAAAGAACATCACATACCATTCTCATGTAATTTTTGGTCTCTTTATCATCATAAGTATAACCAATTCTCAAACCACCTTACAGATTATCTTCATGATATTTCCACTTGGTAAATTCATTCTCATTATTAACATAATTCCCACCTCTAAAATATTAAATTATAACCATGATCCTTCTAGGTATCTCCATTTAATAAATCTGTATTGCATAGTGTGATAATCATTTATCATATTGGGATTCCCTGTAATCAAGAATAACTACATATAGGGAGCCTATATCTGGGTTCTAACTTCTAAAATCAATGCCACCATAGTTTTAGACTAGTTAATCCATATTAATGATCTATTTAAATATTTCATTGTGGTTTGTAAATTGGTTGTTAATTCCCAAAGAATATCCCATAAGATTGTTAAAATAGGTTTGTAGCATGGTATATTGTCGTGTACCATATTACATCAAGTTGGGCCTGATACATCTTGTCTTATTTGTTACCCCTATGAATATATGTGCCAAATCCACATCCACTTGTAGTAACCAAACATGGATTTATTAATATGAAACCACATACACTATCATTTACCAAAATTTCAGGACATTTTTTGAAACATTAACTCATCCTTATACTTATACTTTGAGACATCACTAAGAATATACTTATAAATATACCTAGTGATCCCACTACAGTTTTTTCATTATAGTTTTCAAATGTTTAATAAAACCCTCCTTTTATACTAAATGTAGAAAAACAGGCTTGGAATAATTGGATATTACATTATTTTAGATGAATATTCAGGGAATTTCAAAAATACAATCATGAGGACAATAATACTTAAGTGTCTATGGAAACATGGAATTGAAATTAGACTATCCTGGTGAAGGATCTCCATAATCTCCCATAAATATTTCCACCTTTAGTAAATGAACCTAAAACATTCTTCATAAACAAGTGGAATAAAACATAAAAACGGATGAACTCAGATGATCAGTTGGGTTATGCATGTGAGAAATATATGCATAAACATCATCATGGAGGTATGATAACAAGATTGTAATCTTATGATATCATTCGCTACATATAAAATATCATAAACTTGAGTTATGAGATAAATAATGTTAGTTCATAAGAAATGAATCATATGTAAATAAACATCATGATCCATGAAATCGAAACAGAGGAATAATGCATAGGATTTTTTTCATACATATATGAATATAATCATTTATGTCATATCTACCTACCATGAGATATATAACATGTTACGCTTGGGCTATGACCCATGTACCTACTCTGGTATTGGGATAATAACTAGTGTACCCACATACTTTTAATATTAGGTAAAAAATTCCCTTCTTATTTAATGGATTTAGATACAACATGTATAGAAAATTTTTTAGTATTGTTTTATACCCCATGTACCTTCTTGTTTTAGGGATTGGGTTATATATTTTATACCATATTTCTTTTACGATTAATATATAACCAATTTATATTCTTGTTTTTGGGCATATGTAACAACTAGTTTACTCTTTGAGCTCATATACTACTTATCATTATTCATTGCATTAGCGGTAGAAATAGGTCACCCACATATCATAATATAATCATTCATACATGTTCGAGAATATAATAAAACATTCATTATATCATGACCCATAAAAAATATAGGTTTTATTAAAATCAAAATCATAACCCATGAAATGAAATGGATATCATTAACATTTCTTCAGATCAAATCTTATGAAAATACATAGGTTTCATAATCAATTCACTAAATAATAACTTCTGAAAAGATATGGGTTTCAAAATCATAAAATTCATGGATTTGAAATGGGTGTCTTAGGAATCATTCCATTAAAACAAAAACCATAAAATTAAGAATAAAAATGGTACATTTGGGTCATTTCCTAAAAGGAAATTAATAACATCAATAAAGTTTATCTTAGATGAAAAAATATTTAAGTATATTTTTAGAACATTTCATGAGAAAAATATAGTTTCTTCCTTGAAAAATCTCTTTAAAACATAACACATTTTAAACCCTTTTCTATTAAAATACATTGAAAAAATAAAAAAAATCCTAAAAACACATTGAAAACCTCTTTCTAGGAAGACATTTAAAATAATCATTAATTCATCTGTAAAACCATTTTACTTGAAAGCATATAATATAATCCTGAAAACACTTTGAAAATAATTTTCCTTGAGAACATATAAAATAATATTGAAAACATGTTTAAAACATTGTACTTGAAATCATTCAAAAGGAACGTGAATTTTTTTTGAAAATAGTTACATTGAATATAATTTTCAAACTAATAAATTTAGAGTGAAATCATTTTGAATAAAAAATTCTTGATAACTTATAAAATAATTTTGAAAACATTTTGAAAAAAAAATACTTGGAGAATATGCTTGAAAACGGGTTTAAAAAAATTTCATGAAAAATATATTTCATAAATAATTTCATAAAAATTATCTTTAGACATCAAAATAAATCTTCATGTTATTGAAGGTGGATAAATCCATATACGATATATGAGGTGAATAAAACATTCCATTTACACAGTAACAAAAAGGATAGAAAAATTAATCATTCAGAAAGAAAAAATAAGATTCATTTGAAAATATTGTCAAAATAAAAGGGTAAAAATTTATCTTAATGACAATAATGTATTATAATAATTTTCTAGGAAACTATATTTAGAAATAATGGTTTTAATGGAACAAAAATTTCAGACTGAAGAGAGGGTAATGTCTAGATTTCTACTTTTATAACTATATTTTGTACCAAAGAGTTGAAAAATAGTAAAAATACCACGCTATATCATTAATAAATATTGGATAAGGAATGTAATTAGTATTCTTGGGATATATATCAAAATATTTCCTCAATGAATCATAATGATTAACAATTTCAAAATGCGATGAGATTGTTTCAAAAAACTCTTACCATATGGTTTCATAGGATCATACTCTAAATGTAAAAAAGGAAATTACATGTTGAAAATAATATAAATAAAATAAATATATTAATGATATAACATGTAAATGTTTTGTATATACACCTCAAAAAATAATTTAGGTCTATAACAAAACATGAGTCTATATGAAGGAAAATTGAGAATAATCTCTTTTAGCGATTTTCTATCTTTTGAAACATCAACCACATGAAAGAAATTCCATATTATGGATATTTAAATATCCATAAATTTAACTATATTAATCATTCAATACATCCACATGTAGTATACACTTCACACTAATGGATTTGGTGGTGAAAAAAGCATGTATCACACGAAAATAGAAATATTGATGAAATTCCCTTACCATGTGGCTTAACTATCACTATACTCATTCAAAAATCCTATTTAATAGATATAAATTTATAATTAATCTATCAATGAACCATATTATTATATAAAATAACATATATGTATTTATTATGACTTTATATTAACCTCTTGTTAGAAACATCATATTAAGGTTACGTTTCAGGTAATATTCACTTTGTTTTTTGCATGTGTCTAAATTATTTATATCTTCGGTCCTTAAGAATATAGCATGATTTAATGAATGTAAATAATGATATAAATTTCATATATATATACAGAATATATTTATTATAATAATCTATATAATATATAATTACTAAAAGGAATACACTGTTCATAGAGACGGTAGGTTGTACGCACGCATGAATGCTTTTTCCGTTTAATATTCGTATTCAAAGAATGTAAATAATATATATGTGTATATATATATATATTATTTTATTTATGGCATCATATATATTCTGTAATGTCCCTGATTTTTCCATGTTTTATTTTAAAATTATATGGGAATTAATTCGAGACCAGGCTCTGAGACGACGTGGAGTTCTGAGGCCCGGTGAGCCCGAAACAAATGGTTGAATTGAATTTAACAATTAAATTATGTGCGCATGCGGTTTTCCTGAAAAGTTGTAATAACTTCTGAACGGGTGCTCGAATCAAAAATTCTAAGGCACCATTGCGTTCAGAACAACGATTTTACCTTAAGCGAGGCCTAACATCGGCCTGTGTAGGTCGGTGGTGAAATCCATTTTTTGGACGTAAATGTAATAAAATATTTAATTAAAATGTTTTATTAAATCCTTATTGCAGATAAATCTTTATATTATTTTAAATACAGATTTCACAGGAGATGGGTCAGGGTTACAATTCCCATAACTCTAAATTTCTCTAGAGAGCTCTAGAGAAATCCTCCCGACGCATCAACGACATTCTTGATGATTTTTGTCATCAACGAAGATATGGTGACCGGATCTTTTCCAATGAACACCGCAAATCCAGGTAGTATTATTAATTTGTGATTTCATCCCTATTCTTGTTTTCTATGAAGAACACGGGCTAATCCATGAATAGATTAGTCTGCAGATCGATCGTTCTTGTGGGATGGACTTTATAGGGATTTTGGGAGATTTTGAATCCATGTTGATCTGTTGTTGTTGATTTTTCTACTCTGTTTAATCCTATTAATGGGAGCGGATCAATGCCGTGATGAAAGACGATAGAGGTTCATTCCTCAAATTTTGTTTCATTGGATTTATCCCCTTTCTCTCCTTCGTGTTCTTCGCGTTCTTCATGGGCCGATGAAAAACGGATTTTTGCGCATCCGTTCTCTGACGCAATGATCCCAAATTGTAGATCCAACCCTGGAGCGTTTTCCTAGAGGTGCGACGGCGGTTTCGGTGGATTATTCGGAGCAGATCGAGAGTAATGTGTTTTCAGGCGTTTTTCTTCAGATGGATCGTTCGATGTTTATGATCTATTTTATGGACCTAAAACACCCGTTACGGTGTTGGTAAGATTAAAAAACCAACCCCTGGAGTATCGGGACGAACAGACGAGAGATCTCGGATCCGAAGATCGGCCGAAGCGCGAGGAAGAATAAGACGTTCTAGAAATTTCCCGACTACACGCTGTGTAGTATGGGCTACACGGCGTGTTTTTGTTGGCGGACCACCTGGTGTGTACTCCGAGAGTACACGTACACGGGTTGGGTACACGGCCAAGGACACGGCGTGTATACCCCTCCCCGGCCGGATACACGGGATACCCTGTGTACTGGTATACGGGCATACGACAATGACGTGGACAGAGGTCGTGTATGGGCACATGGCCAGCGTATACGGAGTAAGCCCCAGGTGCTCGGACATGGCGTGTGATTCTTCTACATTCCATTTAGTTACGTTCTATCCGAAAAGATGAATGACACGATCCGTTTACATGGGCAGTACCCAGAGTCAATGAACACGGCCTGTAATTTTTTCTACACACGGTGTAGTCTTGTTTTACATAGACTGGACTGATGACACGGGCCGTTTACACGGGTAGTACCCGGGGTCAAGGAACACGGCGTGTAACCATAATACAGGATGTGTAACCAATAGTACATGGCTTGAGCCAATTGTCTTCTATGAATTGGACTAGTTTTCTTAGTGTTCGTACCCTAGGTCTTTTCTATGAATGTTTTGGTATCATTTCCATAGACATAGTATGATCCCTTCAACAAGACTTCCTGAATAGATTTGTCGGAATCCCCTCTATGAGACTTATATCCGGATCCTCTATTGATTCCTGGAATGCTAGGTAGAGTTCTTGGTATCGACGTGACCAACATTACTCGGACGCCGATCCTCAGCTTACCAGATTAGCTTACACTAAGTTGTCAGAATCACCCCATGACTTGGTTGTGATCCTCATCTGAGCATCATGTTCTCAAGGTACTTATGGAGTGTGTCCTCCCTAAACGAGTACTTCGTATCTCTCTCTTCAGACCTTGGAGTGTGTTCTCCTTGATGCATGCTTAGTGGAATCTTTGAGCTAGATCTTAGTGGTGGTATTCGCGATAGTCGATCGTGCTTCGGTATATATGGATGTTCATGTTATATATTCGGCAGACATATACTGTGTAGAGCTGACTGTACCTTTCTTTTTTGGTATTTCCTTTGTTGTATTCCTTTTTGGTTTCGGGGTTTCCTACTGGGTATTGTTATACTCACCCCTGCACGAGCTTTTCCTGCACGTGTCGTGTCTTATGCGGATGAGCGAGCCTTTGACAAAATTCTAGGTGGACCAGGACCGGACGGTACTCAGTGAGATCAGATAGGCCGAGGTGTGTTCTTACGGCTACAGACTACAATCCCAACACCATTCATTACAGGTTGGACTTTGTTACGGACTCTCTTTTGGTGGGCTTGTACGTTTGGCCCAGGGTTTTACTTTCTTGTACTTTACTTTCCTGTCATACTCTGTTGGTTGGGATTTAGTGTATGGATGCATCTTTTCCTTTTGGTAGTTTTTACTTTTCAGCTTTGTGGGCTTGGAGATGTGTGTGCATTTGTATAGGTTTATAAGCAATGCCTCCCATGTTAGTAGCATCCCTACTCAGTGCTAGTCACCAGCCCCTGGCCCATTGGAGGCGGGCTTGGGGAGTTGCGGCTCAGGCCTCATTGGAACGGGTCATGACAGACTGGTATCAGAGGTGGTCGGTTCTAACTTAGGACCGAGAGTCTGTGAGTTGGTTTGGGGCAACAGTGTTAAGTGTTTTGAGTTCGGCTCTCAGGCCAGGGACCCCAGTGTTGGTGCGGGCGGCCGAAATATCCATACACCAGGACTCTGATAACCTGATTTTCGATTCCGAACATGAGATCACTAGTTGCAGGGGAAAAATAATGGTACATGCATCATATAGGAATGGGTTGTGGTTTCCATGTCCTTCTTCAGTCAGCTCTCTAGAAACACTCACTGACTGAGATACATCTTGTTTCTTTAACAGGATGCCTCCGTGATGCGCACCTGCTAGGATCTAGCAGCTCGATCATGAGGATGACCCCCTCAGTGATGAAGCCTCGATGTAGGGACCGGATTCCCCTGTTTTACCATCGGGTGGTGTTCCAGTTATTCCGCCACCTGTGGAGCAGTGTTTATTTCCTATTGTACTAGTGGAGGAGGAGCGCTGGATGAGCGCACTCCACGATTTTCAGAGACAGAGACACCTTCGGTTTCGATTAGAGCCTGACCCTCAGGCAGCATAGTACTGGCTTGAGCCAGTGTCCAAAGTCTTAAATTTGGTCAGGATTCTAGCAGACCAGATGGTGATCCTGGCAGCGAGCCTTCTGCAGGGCTCGGTAGGACGATGGTGGAGTTTGGTAATCCAGACCCACGACGAGGCGACTCATGCATGGTCGGAGTTTGAGCGTCTCTTCAGAGAGGAGTTTTCATCGGTTACCCTGAGAGAAATATGTATACATGAGCTTCTTCAGCTCCAGCAGGGAACCATGATAGTGGATGACTATTCATTATGGTTTACCGACCTCTCGCGGTACTTGATGGATATGGTCAGAGATCAGTACTTCAGAGCTCGGACTTTTGAGTGGATATTACACAGAGATATCTGATCTAGAATCATCCCTATGAGAATTCCTACATATGCTAGGGTGCTCAAGAGGACTTTGGTGGTTGAGATCTTCATGGCAGAGTAGAGACTGCCGACAGTTGTCAGTAGTGGGTGAGTTAGAGAAGAGACCTTGGTAGTAGGGAGATGACGTCAGGGACTAAGGCGTGAGAGACATTTCCATAGGAGATCCCAGGACAGGGGATCTACCGTACAGGGTTCGCAGGGTGCATCCAGCCAGCCTCGAGAGAGGCGATTCTACTAATGTGATGGAAAGGGACATCTCACTCGAGATTATTCGACCCTCTGTACTACTCACACAGGAGCAGTGGATGGACCACTGAGGTAGAGGCAATGTGTGGAGTAGATAGATCCGTGGGGCGGTGGACGTGGTAGGGGATCTGGGAGAGCAGCTGGAGGTGGTTGACGTTTTAATCTTTTACCACCACCACCCCCAGGAGTTCCACCCTAGGCTCAAGGAGCTGGTGGACAGTGGCAGGGACAGTTGCAAGCGGAAGAGGCTTATGACCCAGGTACTCCCGTAATGATTAGAGGTACTATTTGTGTATTTTCTACTTTTTTTGTCGTATTGATAGACAGAGGTGCTAGTCATTCCTTTCTGGCATCTTATCTTGTTCGAGACCTTGAGATTCCAGTCGAGCCAGTTACTCGACCCTTACACTTAAAAATACCGACTGTAGAAGCTTCAGAGATCACACACCTCTGTAGACAGTGTGACCTGACCCTTGGAGGCGAGAGTTTTGGTTGGAACCTATTGGTGGTAGCATCGAGGCCTTATGATTTCAATCTCAGTATGGATTATCTATCCATAGTTCCTGCCCAGATCTACTGTTTTAGGCGAAGGGTGCGGTGTGTCCGTAGTGATGGAATGAGGTTCTCTTTTGTCGGTGAAAGAGAGACCCAGGCAGCACAGGATTGACTCGGGCATAGGAGGGCACAACCGATTTCACATTTGTTGGCTATCCTATCCCTTGGTGTAGTAGATGTTACGAGTTTCTAGTTTCCAGCAGTAGTGGTTGAGTATGAGGATGTCTTTCCAGAGTATGTCCCTGAGTTACCTCCCTGTCGGGAGATAGATTTTTGTGTTGAGTTGCAACCCGGGATGACACTGATATCATCATCAGCATATCGGATGGCTCCTGCAGAGCTTCGTGAGATGAGGGTGTAGCTGGACAACTTGCAGAAGAAGGGCTTTGTGAGACCCAGCGTTTCACCTTGGGCGGCCCCAGTGTTGTTTGCCAAGAAGGTGGACGGGAGCTTGTGGCTATGTGTGGATTACCGGCGCTTGAATCAGGTGACCGTGAAGAACTGGTATCCACTATCGAGGATTGATGACCTCTTTGACCAGTTGAGAGGTTCACGATGGTTCTCGAAGGTTGATCTATGATCAGGCTATCACCAGTTGTGTGTATGGGATGAGGATATACCGAAGACGGATTTCTGATGTCACTACAGTCGCTATGAGTACATGGTGATGCCCTTCGGCGTGACGAATGCCCCAGCAGTGTTCATGGGACTCATGAACCAGATCTTTCAGACCTATCTAGATCGGTTCATAGTGGTCTTCATCGATGATATCCTTGTGTACTCTGTATCTGAGGAGGATCGCATGAGACACCTAAGGAGGGTTCTGGACACACTCTGAGAGCACCAGTTGTACGGGAAACTCTCGAAGTGTCAGTTCTGGATACAGGAGGTCCACTTTCTGGGACAAGTTATCTCAGAAAATGGTGTAGCAGTTGACCCAGCCAAGGTAGAGGCAGTACTAGCATGGGAGCCACCCCGGACTGTGAAGGAGGTGTAGAGTTTCCTTGGGTTGGCAGGATACTATCGGAGATTCATTCATGGTTTCTCCCAGATTTCAGCTCCCATGATAGCTTTGACCCGAAAGGGGCAGCCTTTCGTGTGGACCAACAGATGCCAACAGGCTTTCCAGCTATTGAGACAGAGTCTGACGATCGCCCTAATCTTGAGATTACCGAAGGAGGGTGTTGAGTATGTAGTGTTCTGCGACGCATCAGGAATCGGGATTGGTTGTGTCCTGATGCAGAGGCATGCAGTGATTGCCTATGGCTCACATCAGCTGAGGCCACAGGAACAGAACTACACGACCCATGATCTTGAGTTGGCAGTGATAGTCATCGTGTTGAAGATGTGGCGGAACTACCTGATGGGTGAGAAGTTTACCGTCTAATCTGATCACAATAGTCTCTGATATATATTTACTCAGAAGGATCTGAATTTGAGACCAAGGTGATGGCTTGAGTTCCTCTACGATAACTACTTTGTGATCATTTACACACCTGGGAAGGGGAACATTGTGGTAGATGCTCTCAGTAGGAAATCCAGTTCACAGTTGCTAGATGAGGCGACAAGGCAGTTGGCCTCTTTACAGTTATCCTTCATGGATAGAGATGAGGGAGCCTACCTTCAGTCGATGGTTGTTACCCCTCCACTATTATAGCAATTTAGGGAAGCACGGCCCGAGGATACTAGCTCTAAGACTCTGCATGCTCAGATATTCACAGGTGATGCTGTTGATGGATATTCAGAATGTGGGGAGCATATTGTTCTTATCAGAGGTCGCACAGTAGTACCAGTGACGTTGCGGGAGGAGGTTCTGGGGGAGTTCCATACGTCTCCTTTGGCGGTACATCCAGGCATGGAAAAGATGTATTAGGACCTATGACGTCAGTTTTGGTGGCCAAGAATAAAGAAGAGTGTGGAAGAGTTGGATTCTAGGCGCCTTACTTGTCAGTAAGTAAAGGCTGAGTACCAGGTTCTAGCTGGTTTGACTTAGCCCCTTGAGGTGTCAGAGTGGAAGTGGGACGGGATATCCATGTACATAGTGAAGGGTTTACCACGTATGTCCAAGGGACACGATTCCATCTGGGTGATCGTTGCTCGACTCACCAAGTCGGTCCACTTCCTAGCCACATGAGAGTAGAGTTCAGTAGAGAGATTTGGAAGCCTCTACATGAAAGAGATAGTTCGACTTCATGGAGTTCCATCCATGATCGTCTCAAATTGTGATGCTCGTTCCAAATCTCGGTTGTGGAAGGGATTGCAGGATGCTTTTGGGATTCAGTTATGCTTGAGCACATCATTTTATCACCATACTGATGGTCAGACAGAGCGGACCATCAAGGTCCTGGAGGGTACTCATCAAGCATTCATACTTGACTTTAGTCGTAGCTGGGAGGATCACCTACCACTAGTGGAATTTTCTTATAACAACAGTTATCATTCTACTATTGTTATGGAACCATTCGAGGCACTGTACGGGCGACCTTGCAGGTCACCACTTTGCTGGACTGTACTAGGAGAGTCAGCAGTCATTGGCCTTGAGATTGTGAGAGCTACTACAGGGAAGGTGTAGGTCATCTAGGAGCAGAAAAAGAATGCACAGAGTCAGAAAAAGTCTTATACCGACAGGAGGTGGAGGCCCTTGGAGTTCGAGGAAGGAGGCCATGTGTTCCTTCGGGTCTCACCTCGACGGGGATTGTGGAGATTTGGCCGAGGCGGTAAGCTATCTCATAGTTTCATTGGCACTTTTCAGATTCTGAGTAGAGACGGAAATGTAGCGTATCGCTTGGCTCTACCTCCTCAGATGAACTAGGTACACAACATCTTCCATGTGTCACAGCTACGGAAGTACGTCCATGATCCATCGCATGTTATCGACTAGGGAGAGCTGGACATCGATGATAGAGTGAACTTTGCTGTGTACCCAGTGGATATCGAGTACCGGTAGGAGAAGATCCTTCGTGGAAAATCTATTCCCTTGATGCATATCCGGTGGTATCACGGGAATCTCCAGGAGAGCACGTGGAAGCGGGAGGCTCAGATTCACATGCAGTACCCACTTCTTTTTGAGTAGCCTATGTTTTGGCTTTTCGGGGACATAAAATCCCTAAGGTGGGTGTGATTTAATGTCCCAATTTTTTCCTTGTATTATTTTAATATTATATGGGAATTAATTCGAGACCAGGCTCTGAGACGGCGTGCATTTTCGAGGCCCGGTGAGCCCAGAACAAGTGGTTGAATTTAATTTAACAATTAAATTACGTGCACGTGCTATTTTCCTGAAAAAGGGGAATAACTACTGAATGGGTGCTCGGATCAGAAATATGAAGGCACTTTTGCGTTCGGAACATCGATTTTAACTTAGGTGAGGCCTAACATCGGTCGACACAGGTCGGTGGTGAAATCTAGTTTTTGGATGTAACCGTAAAAAATATTTAATTAAAATGTTTTATTAAATCCTTTTTGCAGTGAAATATTTTTATTATTTTAAATAGATATTTCACAGGGGAGGGTCAGGGTTGTAATTCCCATAACTCTGAATTTCTCTAGAGAGCTCTGGAGAAAATCTCACGACGAATCAATGACGTTCTTGACGATTTTCACCGGCGGCGACGACACGACGACCGGATCTTCGCCAATGAACGCCAAGGATCTAGGTAGGATGTTTAATTTGTGATTTCTTCCCCATTCTTGATTTCTACAATGAACACGGTCTAATCCACGAATAGATTAGTCTGCGGATCAATTGTTCTTACGGGATAGACTTTTGTGGGGATTTTGAGAGATTTTGAATCCATGTTGATCTGTTGTTGTTGAATTTTCTTCTCCATTTAGTCTTATTAATGGGATCAGATCAACGCTGTGATGAACAACGGCGGAGGTTCGTTCCTCAAATTGTGTTTCATTGGATTTCTCCCATTTCTCTCCTTCGCGTTCTTCACTTTTTTCTTGGGCGATGAACAACAGATCGTTGTGCATCCGTTCTGCGATGCAGGGATCCCAAGTTGTAGATCCAACCCTGGATTGATTTCACGGAGGTGCGACGGTGGTTTCGGCGGACGATTCGGAGTGGAATGAGAGTTATGAGTTTTCTGGTGCTTTTCTTCGGATGGGTCGTTCGAGGTTTATGATCTGTTTTAAGGAAAAAAACACCCATTACGGTGTTCTTATGATGAAACGAACCAACACCTAGAGTATCAGGACGAATGAACAAGAGATATCGGATCCGGAAGATCGGCTGAAGCATGAGGAAGAAGACATCATTATGGAAATTTAATGACTACACGCCATGTAGTATGGGCTACACGGCGTGTGTTCGTCGGTAGACCAGCTGGCGTGTTCTCCGGGAGTACACGGACATGGGTTGGGTACACGAGCAAGGACACAGCGTGTATACCCCTCCCCTGCCAGACTCGGCTAGATACACAGGATACCCCGTGTACTGGTACACAGGCAGGAGACACAGACACGGACAGAGGCTGTCTATGGGCACATGGCCAGCATACACGGAGTGAGCCCCAAGTTCTCAGACACGGCGTGTGATTCTTCTACACGCTGTGTAGTTACTTTCTATCTGTCAAGCCGAATGACACGGGCTGTTTACACGAGCAGTACCCAGAGTCAAGGAAAATGGCATGTAATTTTTTCTACACACCGTGTAGTCTTGTTTTACAAAGACTGGATGGATGACATGGGCCATTTACACGGGCATTATCTGGTGTCAAGGAACATTGAATGTAACCATACTACACGCTGTGTAACCAATCTTACATGGCTTGAGCCACTTGTCTTCTATGACGTGGACTAGTTTTCTAAGGGTTAGTACCCTTGGCCTTTTCCCTAAAGGTTCTGGTATCATTTCCTTATACATGAGTATGATCCCATCAGTAGGACATCCTGAATAGAGTTGTTAGAATCCCCTCTATGAGGCTTAGAGCTGGATCCTCTATTCATTCCTGGAACCCTAGGTAGTGTTCTTGGTATCGACGTGAACAACTTAATCAGGGCACCTATCCTCTACTTAGCGAATTAGCTCAGACTGAGTTGTCGGAATCACCCCATGACTTGGTTGTGATCCTCATTTGAGAACCATGGTCTTAAGGTACTTTTGGAGTGTGTCCTCTTGGAATGAGTACTTCGTATCTCTCTCTTCAGACCTAGGAATTTGTTCTCCCGGTTGCATGCTTAGTCGAATCTTCGAGCTGGATCCTAGTTATGGTATTCGCGATAGTCGATCGTGCATGGTCATATCTGGATGTTATTTTTATATGTTCGGTAGACAAATACTTTTTAGAGATGACTGCACCTTTATTTTGTGGTATTTTATTTGTTTTATTCCTTTGTGGTTTTGGGGTGTCCTACTGGGTATTGTTATACTCACCGATGCATGGGCTTTTCCCGCACGTGTCTTGTCTTGTGCAGACGAACGAGCCTTTGACAGGATTCTAGGTGGACCAGGACCAGATGGTACTCAATGAGATCAGACAGGCCGAGGTGTGTTCCTATGGCTATAGACTGCAGTCACAGCTCCTTTCTTTACAGGTTGGAATTTGATACAGACTCTCTTTTGGTGGGCTTTTACTTTTAGCCCAGGGTTTTACTTTCATGTACTTTACATTCCTGTCATACTCTGTTGGTTGGGTTTTAGTGTATGCAAGAATCTTTTCCTTTTGGTAGTTTTTACTTTTCAGCTTTGTGGGCTTGGAGATGTGTGTGCGTGTGTACAGGTTTATAGGCAATGCCTCCCATGTTAGTAGCATGCCTACACGGTGCTAGTCACCAGCCCCTGGCCTATTGGAGGCAGGATTTGGGAGTTTCAACTTAGGCCCCACTGGGACGGGTCGTGACATATTCACTAAAACCATCCTTAGTTTAATTAATTTATTTTCTAGTCAAATCATATCCCTTTGAGTGGGAGTTAGTAGACACTTCATAAAAGGAAATTATCGTATAGGCAGAAAATAGAATATATAAAAAATTGTGTTGTAAAAAGGATTAAATAAGAATAAAGACATAATAAATATAATATTATATATATATATAAACATATTTTCCATCATAATTTCACCCATGAGTGGCAGTAAGTGGATAATGATCAATCATAATTTATGGAGGCCGCAGTTCGTCGTACACATAAACATTCTATTTGTTACCCACTAGATGGATGTGTGTGTAAGTGAATATGGAAGTAATAGCATAAAAACATAATATTATAGTTTATACAATTTGTTTATAAATAAATTTAATAAATAATTCGGTGGGCTGTTTTTGGAAAATAAAATAAATGAGCTTGAGCGAAGAGGATACCTCTTAATCGGGTAACCTATTTTTGGTTTTTTTCTAAAGTCTTACTTATATTTATTTCTATAATAAAATAGACTTATAGGATGAAGGTTAGGATTTTTAGAATTGTATTTAAAATATTATGGATGACCCTATGGGGATGGATATGTGTGATGATGTGGGAGAGGTGGTGGCCTTTTAAAGAAAAGGAAATGGAATAACTTTGAATTTTTTAAAACAAGTTATTTGTACACATTTTATTAACAAAAAAAGTCATACCAAACCAAAATAAATCAATATTAGAAGGTTTATGGCCGTTATATGTCCATAAAAAGGGTTTATATAAGTTTATTGGTCATTTGGGAGGCGAATATTAATGTTTAGTCCCATATTTTGCTTCATTTGACCTGAATCTTTGTGATTAATTTTAATAACTTTTAAAATTTTCAATAATAAACATGATATAATTATAATTGATATATTATAATGACTAAAATATTTTATATCCATTTAAATAATTCAATTCAAAACATAAGAAATGTTAATATTAATGCTAATCCCACAGACATGACGAAATAACAAGTTTTAAAGTAGAAAAATCTTCAAACATTTGTTTTGTTTTTATCTGAAATTACAACAAAAAATTTATTTTAATGACATAAAAGGTATTAATATAATTATAATTTCTCTATTTTGACCATAATTATTATTTACTATATTATTTAATAGTAACACATATTTAAATGAAAAGGTTGTTATTAACTAAAATGTAGTATTTATCACTATTCATCAACAAATGAATTTACTCAAAAAAATCCCAAAAATTTACCCTTACCTAATTTCAGAATTCTAAATTAAAAAACTAATTTTATGTTATTAATTTTAATTACAATATATTTATAAAATTTATTTTATTTTTTCATATAATGACATTAATTGTAGTTTATGTGGGAAAATAATATTTTTAAATATATAAGGTCTTTACCAAAAATTATATCATTCATTATAATTTTATTTATATCAATAAAACCATTACCAAAATTATTTGAAAATTATTTTTTACTATCCATGTTACTAATTTTAAAATCTTTTTTATAATTATCGCATTTAAAGAATTTTAACTAAAAATAATGTTTCATAGAAACATTACTATTGTGTGTACTGTACACCATGTCGTGGTTGCATGTAAGAGAAGACTAGGTATAATTATATTAATAATAATATATACATCAAGAAAATTAAATTTTAATGTAATGTATTAATTAGAGAAAAACAATCCATTATTTCATGCAATTAAAAACATAAAAATATTAAATTAATTCAAAAATTTAGTTCACAAAATCTCAGGGTGTTACATGTTTAAAATAACCATTATAATAAGTAGAGTAAATAATTATTTTAAACCCTCTGAAAATAAATGGATAATATATAATTTCCCTCATATATCATTTTAGTAAATAAAATTTATATTTCTAAAATAATTATTTTAAAAAATTTCACTCATATGTAAAAAAAGAACAATCAAAAAGGGAAAAAATAATATTTTCATAAAAATATTTTATTACTTGATTCAAGTTCCAAATAAATATTATTTTTTAAAAAAAATTTGAACTCCATAAATATACATATTATTAAAAAAATGGAGTTTTTGAATGAAATAATCTAATATTTTTTCAATGAAAACTAAATGAAATTTGGAAAATGATATTGTAAAATAAATTCCAATATATTTTGTAACTCTCAATTTGAATCCCCTTTAAAGAGTGACATAAATTGAGTCATTAATAATAATTTATAAGTTTATATTCATGTTATATAAATTATAAATTTTTATATTTTAAAAAGATAAAAATTATATAGGTGAAAAATACCAAATATGTCTTAATTCATTGGTAATTGAGGCGAAATCCCATACATCAAGATCGAAATACCTTGTATTCAATTTCAATATAATTTAGAATAAATTTAGATTATTTATTATTACATACAAGTTCCACTTACATATCTATATTTTCAAATATCATTCTTTGATTATATTGTTTTCAACATTTGATAATTTTTTAAAATATTTTCATTATTTGGGGTTACAACTATTTCTTTTCAAGAATGTTATATTTTGATGTTATTTTCTATTTATATTGATCATGTTTTTATCAAATATATAATATTAATAATTATATAATAATAATATATAATAATAATGTATATAATTATTTATATATATTCAACCTTAGGTGTTCGATATAGAAAAATAATTTTCAACGTTCATTGAGATGATATGTCATACGTACGAATTAATGATGTTTTCATATTTCAAAAAAATACAGATAGATGAATCCAAATACACATTTAAAAAAACATTATAAAATAATATATATAATAGAAATTCATTAAATATATCATTATTACCATCCATGTAAATCAGAAATGGAAGAAAAGTTCACATTACATCATGGATGTATTAGTCCTCACATACTAAAGAGTGATGTTATAATTTTCAAATTGATTGTATGGTTAGAAGGTAGATGTAATATTGTAATTTATGAAGAATAATTATTTCATATTTAACATATATCTATATTTATTAATTAATTAAATAATTATATCCATTCATTTAATTTTGTGATGAAAAAAAAATTACCCGACTGTGTGGAGATGATAATACACAAGTAAGGATGGGTGATGTTTCATATTTTCATGTGATGGAAAAGGGATGGAATATGGTATTAAAAAATTGATAATAACATATTAGGATATTCCTCATAATATATTTTTTTCTTTAGTTTTTGTATAATATATTTAGATGATTTTGAAGAACAATTATACATGATGATATCGGTTAGGGTGATTATATCTTCTTTGGCATACGTCTATTATATTTAATCCTAATAGACACATGGATGTGTTTCATGAAATAAAAACACCAATATAACTTTGATAATAATGTTTAAAAGATATATGGGTATATTTTAGTCATTTTATATAAATATTTTTCATGATGAAAAAATATTGAGGTTTTTTTCATTTAAAATTTAGGGGATGGGAATTCATGGAATTTCCTAAAATACTAAATTAATATGAACTATTTTCCTAAAAAAACATCCAACATTAAATAATTCAATAATATTGTGGATATGATTCCTCATAATAGAATAAAAATTGTTTATTACATGTTTTCAATGTGTTCTCGTCTTTATCATTTAATAATAATCCAATGTCAACACATGTCACAATTTCAAAAAAAACCAAATATTTAGACTCGTTATGGGACATGAATGTTACCTTAAAAGGTAAAGAGACCCATTAAAGGAACACTAGTATTATTTTAATCCATATATTATTATGGTAGACAATGATGAACTTTTTATGTATATTAATCCATTTAAAAAATACTAATTATTATAAAAATATAATTAATGGAATTTATATAATAATAAATATAATATTTCTTTGGAAAAATCTTTACAACCATTGAATTAAGATATTTTCCCTTATAAAGCCATAGATATGTTATATTTGTTATTAAATATATTTGGAATCTATAATTCAATAAAAAAATATATTTTATAGCCTTCAAGGGCATCCACGTGATTTTTCTACTTCTTTCTCAACCACTATGTCTGAGTTATATAAGAATTTAATATAATTATTTCATTTCTAAAATTAAAAGAAGAATTACCATGTAAACCAAAATTCATAATTTTTTCACATAAACCATTGTATCCAAAAAATATTTTTTATTATCTATTTCAAATTATATTGTAGATATTAAAAATAATATAGCGAAATTATGGGAATTTTAATTTACATAAACATTATAATGCACACAATCAATAATAAATGGCCAAAATGTATATGTTATTAAATTTATAATGAAAATTGATTAAAAAGAATCACAAAATATTTAAATTTATGTTTTGGATATTATAAATTCCTTTCCAAAATATTTCAAACCTAAATTACCATATTTACACTTTAATGATGTTATAAATTTTACGAGGTATAATATTCATAATGGATGAAAATAATACTAAACAATATAGAAACAATGAATCTCATGATTTTAAATATGGAATCAGTTTTATTAAATTCAATTTTAATAATGGAGTGAAATTAATTGAGAAATAAATTTGTAAAAAAAGGAAAAACAATGTTTTCTAGAAAAAAGATTTTTTTTTATAAAAATAGGGTTGAATAAAAATCATATAAAATAATGATCCTAATGTAAATAATTATATAATTTTAAATGATATTTATATTACATAAAATATATAATATTACTAATATATTAATGAGTTTAATTTTTTGTTTTAAAATTTTTATAAATAGGAATTTTTTACAATTCATTGAAAAATAAATCTCATCATAAATAACCCAAAATTTTATCGATTTATAACATTGAAATGCTGATAGAAAATTTTATATTATTGTTAAATTTCAATATATAAATTTATTTCCATGGTAAATTTCTTCAAATTATTTGTTTCAAGTAAATTTATCAATGGTGTTTTATTTAACAAGAAATAAATTTTAAAATATTAGGCTGTTAAATTCTACCATCCCGGACCCCTATAAAAATTTCACTGACTGTAATTAATTTTATAATAAAAATTCAAGATGATATTTTCACCAAACATGATCACTAGGATCCTATTTAGCTTTCATAAAAAAAATTCTCTACTGAACTGTGTCCAGATTAGAAGTCATATTTCATAGAAAATTCTCTCTATGATCCATAGTCTCACATAGTAATTCTTCATAGACAGATATTTCCATAACTATTTAACCTCTATGTTATGTATATGTTAAATATCAACAATATAAATCATCAATATAGATACATCTGACACATCTACAACATGAGAGAGATTCAGTTGATGTTTTAAGTTATAATCCATCCGGAAGGTATCTTAACACCAAAATGGATCGATATATCAAGTGCTAAGTAATCCCTTCATGAAAATCCAGTTAACCTTATTCTAAAGAGATATTTCTAGGAATATATTTTTCATCAAATTCGAACTGTAGATCACATCAAAAAATAAAATTATACATTTTTTTTAAACCTGAGACACCCTTATGTGTTATTGAATGGATTTGACCTTATCTTCTATTTCAAAATATTGATTAAGATCCAATATCGTTATTTTTCTAAAATCATCCCATCATGTTGTATTTTTTTCTTTCTTTCATAAATACATTCACAACGAGACATCTGAATGCTTATGTAAATGTAATTTTATCTATGAAAATTTTACCAATTAATGTTTTCAATACCAATGACTTATGAAATACATAGGGAAGTATCTCAAAAACTATTCAAGACATTTAATGTTCGTATTAGAATAAAATTATATTTTAGTGTTATAATTTCTACTAAAACTCATATAATTTTATAGAGATTACTACGGGTTTCACTAGAACATCGATATAATCCATGGATCCCAATCATGTATGATTAATATTGGTAATACATAGAATATCCCAAATACCATAATTTATAATCATGTTTGGTGATTAATATTGAGATCATATCTACTAGAAACAAAATGTTTCGACATGTTAAGGTGAAAAAATAAATATAAACTTCCATTACTCTCTTTAGTAATTTTAGGTAGTACATAGAAAACATAAAAAATAAATTGTTTCCTATTACATTATATTATTTTAAATTGTTTTTACATCCCCTAAGATTTTAATTTATTAGCTAGTACTAGATGGCACATCATGTGTTGAAATATATACTCTAAAATATCTTTTTTCATGTTATCCTAGATGAAATATCCCCTATGATCTATATAAATATTTTTTACATTATCATGAATAGATAATGATGAACTATAATATTTATCAAACATACACTATATCAACTCTGTTTTTTTTGGGAACATACTCAGTTCTTGAAAATTATCATTATAGTTTGATCATGTCCAAACATCAAAACATCCACCAAGAGGAATGTGGTGGTAGATGCCTTGAGTTGGAAGTTGCACAAGGATGTGGTTTGAGAATCAGGAGATGCATAGAAAGAGATGGAGGAGTTGGATGCCTTACACCTAGATGTTAATGTAGATGGTGGTAGAATCTTTCTGTCTTAGATAACAGTGCAGTCTTCCATGGTACAATAAGTGGAGTAGTCTCAGTGGTGAGAATTAGAGGCTGCAGTGATGTGTGACTATGTTTGCCAAGGAAATTCTCTTGAAGGATGGTTGGAAGATGGTCAGAATCAGAATATTTTCTAGTGGGGAGTTTTTTTCTGAGACATTTCATGACAGAGTTCTCAGTGAGTTCAATAATTCACCCCTGGCGGTACACCCAAGAGTTTCCATGATTTACCAGGGCTTTAAGGGTTAGTTCTGGTGGCCCGGGGTGATACAGGATGTTGTTGAGTTTGTGGAAAAGTGCCTTGGATTCCAGCTGGTAATGGCTAATAACTATATTTATGGTGGTCTGTTGCAGCCCTTAGATATCCTAGAGTGTAAGTGGGAAGACATCTCGATGGATTTTGTCATGGGACTGTGTAGGGTTCATGGAGGTGAAAATGCTATCTGGGTGGTGGTAGATCAGATGACAAAATCAGCTCACTTCCTTACAATCAAGGTGTTAAGTGCAGTAAATTCTTTATCATAGGGCTTCATGGATTAAATGGTGTAGTTTCATGGAGTTTTGATGTCCATAGTCTTGGATTGGGATACACGGTTTACCTTATGAGTCTGTAAAGGAATACAATATACTTTTGGCACCTAGTTATTCCTCAACAATACTTTCCACCCCCAGAAAGATGGGAAGGCCGAGAGGACCATCTTGACATTGTAGGATATTCTACGTGCATCTATATTGGGTATTTTATGATCATGGGTATGAAACATGCTTATGGTATAGTTTTCCTACAATAATATCTATCAATATACCACTATCATGGCTTCATTTGATGCCTTGTATGGAAGACTGTGTCGATCACCTGTGTGTTGGATAGAGGTTGGAGAGGCAGGTGACCTTGGTACAGAGGTAGTGAAGAGCATGACATTGAAGTTCCATCTTGTGCATAAGAGACTGAAGGTGGCTTATGATAGGGAGAAGTCAAATTCAGATCATAGGAGAATACCCTTGGAGTTCGAGGTTGGGGACCATGTGTTCTTAATGGTCTCCCCTCGGTGTGGGAAATAGTGGTTTTGTAGGGGAGTATTCTTTTCCTAGGTTCTTCAGACCCTCCAAGGTGTTTTGGTGGGTCAGTGAAGTGTCATATCATCTGGCGCTACCACCGTCACTTCTGAGGGTTCACGATGTCCTCCATGTATCTCATCGTCACCGGTATCTACACGATGATTCAGACATCCTAGTCTGGGGAGAGTTGGATATCGGGGACGATTCAACATTCCTGGAGTGATGAGTGTGGATCAAGGATCTTGAGAAGAAGGTTATTCTTGGATGAACCATTCCCTTTGTTCGTGTGTTATGGAGGCATGGTGGCCTCAAAGAGAGAACCAAGGAATGGGAGGCACAAACGTGTGCCCAGTACCCAAAGATGTTTTGAGTTTTGTTCTGTGTTGTTTTTTACATGAATGTTATATATAGAATGACCTTGTAAACTATGAGATGGGATGTTTCCCTTGTTCTTTAAGTGTGTTTGAAATGTCTTGACCATGGTTTGGGAAGGACCTGATCCCTTATCGAGACTGATTAGGGTTGATGCAATTAAACATGTGTGGTCGGGTCAGTGCTGCCAAATGTGGATAGTATCTTGATGTGGGGGTAAGGGACCCCCTAATCCATATGTCTTGATAGTGAAGCCTTTCTATGTTTGTGTGGTTTGTTGGGGATGTAGAACAGTGGTTCATCCACAGTATTTTAAGAGATATATAAGGGATAGGTGTTCCTAAATATCAAGGTTTGTTCCGTCATTCAAACAACTCTAGGGCGGGTCATCCCAGAGAGGTATCTTGCAATGTGGATGTTCGGAAACCTCTCTTTTATTCGGGTTTATCCTTAAATTATTGAGGATGATATTTTTTGAGATTTATATGATGTAATGGAATTGACATTCCTAGTCCATTACTTTTCTATGTTCTGGTGTTGGGGGTATCATGGGTACCATCTTTGACTCATTAAGCAGTTTTCTAAATTTCAAAATTGGATTAACGGTGGAACTAATGAGCATTAGTGGAACCTATGGGTGTTAGTGGAATTGATGGGAATAGGTGGAACTGATGGGTCATCTATAGCCCCAATCAGCATCAGTGACAAGGCGATGGTTTTAGGGAGACAGTGTGATGGAGACAGTGCTAGGGAAATAGTGACTCACCTAATGGTGAGTCCTTCCCTGTTTTTTCAAAACCTTCTTGTTTTTTCCCTAGTGAAGTATCTTTCGACATAAATGCATTTTAATACCCCCATTAAAAACATTATTTAAGACAATGAAATATGTTTTAAACCCCCATTAATTGGGAGACCCTTGGGTTATCAAATCATGTGGCCTTTTTTCCTTTAGTGTTACACCATATTGTGTTTTATAGTTTTTCCCATGTTATGCATTTTCCCCCATTTAAAGGAAATCCTTTCATTAACATCTGTTATCTCCACCAACTCCAAGGATTATTATTAAATTTCATTTAATCCCAACGCCTGAAACTTCCCAACCGCATGTCCAGGACACGATCTTACTTTTATGTACATCGAGATCATCTCCCGGATTTTAGGATCTACCGTTTTTCTTATGAAGAGATCATATATTCTTTTTCTTTCACACTATCTTCGTTCATTTGGAGTCCCTCTTCCATTGAAGAATCGGGATCCATGCTAGAGCCCTTTTCTCTCACCCTTGGAGGATTGGATTTTCTTTCAAGTGGGGCATCCCAAGTTCTTTGGACGGGGAGAAAACATGGATTGATGATCATCCACGTATGATATTCCTTTATCTCTCATTAATTTGTATCATGCAGGGTGGGAAGGATAACATTTCCTCAGGGAATAGATGAAACTAAATCTTAATGAATATATTAAATAGACATTAAAGAATAAAGGGTTTTGTTTGATGATTATGTTGTTGTACTCTTTCAAATTCTCTTATATGTTGTGAATTGTATGTGCTTATTCCCATTGATAATAGTGGTTGTTAGTGATCCTTTATTGCACACTGTTGAACCTCTGTTTATATGAACTTGTGATTGAATGGTGGTAACATAGAAACTAGTTAATCACATAAAGTTGTTTGATAAAATGGATGAAATAATGAATAATAATCCTTGTGTTATCACCCATGTTATCCAAATGGTAGAAAGGAATTTAATGAATGGGGTGGGAAAATATGGAAACATCTTTGTTAGTGGTTGCTGCTTGTAGGGTGCTGTGGATGGGGATGGGATCTCCAATTGATTATTTTTTGGCTTCTGGATTTCTTCCCATATAATGGGGTTTAGGTTGGTTCTATTACATTGAGGGATCTCAGGGATCCCTTTTGTTGTTGTGTTTTTACAAGAAAACTGGGTGTGATTACTAAATTATTTTTGGATGTTTTCTCCTTCAGAGTTATTTTGACTTGGGGATGTGAATGTTAGATGTCTGGTAGTGATGAATTAATTTCTAACAAAACCACTTGAACATGATAACAAGAATGGGTGGTTCTCTAGATTTGGATATTATGATTTTATGCATGAATTAATAATAATTAGGGTGTTTGTGTATAGGATTCTATCAGAACCCTTAAGTGGGGATGAGTTCCTTTTCATCCATATATAGGAAATAGATTTTTTATACACACCCCATCCACATTGATCACTTTGTGCCAAACACCCCCATTTCATGGGGGAGGGTGTTTTGTCCACATTCCTATGAGAGGATGGTTGTTAGCTTCCTTTCTGCTCCCTCTTCTCGGTAGCCCAAGACTCTTCGATAAGACTGTGATGATCTGAGGCCTATTATAGTAAAAGACTCTTTGTGCAGAGTATGTTTTGGCATTTTTTCTAGGTGTGTATAGGAAGTTTTTTTCATGTGTCTTCAGGATGAGTCCTAGGTGTCATTAGGCATGGCAGTAGTTTCCCTAGACTAGGTAACGATGAACGTGATTATGAATGGTTGTGGTGGCCCTGGTGAATGTGGGTGGGATGCGTGGTTTTGGTGTCCCATATGATTGTTGTTGGGGCAGCATTGGGTCTAAAGTGAATTTGGATGGGGAGGTTTGATGTGTATGATGCATTAAATAACCAGTGAAAAGTGGTGATAGGTACCCAAATATCGATTTTCTATTACTATTAATTTTACTGACTTGCGTTATTTGGGGAGTGTGCCTTGATATGGATGGGTGGATAGTTTATTTTCTATGTTTTTTGGTTTCCTCTACTTTCTCATGGTGCATTATAATGCCTTGACACATGTGCATGACAACTTTTGGTTTTCCCTACATGGTATACATGTATACTCACCCTATGTATATAATGCTTCTTTTAGGATTCTATGAGTACTTTAAGGACCATGCAGGACCATACTAGCTCAATCATTAGGATAGTTGTTATTGTCATTTTCCTTTCTTTTGGTACTTTTACATTATTGTTTCTTGTACATTGAATGTGTTTATCTTTGAACATGTATATGGGAATGTGTTTAAGATTTACTTTTACCATCATTTTTGGATTTCCATAGGTATTTACCATATTATATCTTGATATGACTAAAAAAATGGTATGCCTTATATATTAGGTGTAATTTTATACCCTTGGTTCTAGTCTCCACTCCAGGTCCTACTGATGGTTGGATATTGGGTTCATTATTTATCCATCAACTTGAAGAATGAAGGGTCTGGTAGTTTGTTGCCACTCCACTCATATTTGTAAATGTGGGTCGTGACATTTTTCCACCCATAAAAACATATTATTAAAAATTAGATAATTATATAATAAATCATTTTCAAATTTATTAATATGAATTAGACAATTATATTTGTTATCTAAATATCAAGTACTTTTTATTAAAAAATAAATTGGTTTAATTATACATTATTATTATATTGGTTTATTTAAAGGATTAATATATTTATCTTGGAATTTTAATTTCATAAAATTAACATAATTTTTGAAATAATATGTTATTAATTTACATCTAGTGATTTTTTTTTAATTTTTTGGAAAACAATTATTTTACAGTGAGTAGTGAAACATATAGATTTCTGTACAAACCAATTTCATTTAATAAATTATGAATTGTTAAATTTTAAATATGTAATTAATATTTTTTTAATATGACATAAGTACTATTCGGTTATATTGAAACAACCTAATTAATTTTCAATCAACATCAAATTGGGATTCAATATAATATTTTATTGGTTTGAGGACGGGTTTTCCTAAAAAATAATTTAAAATGCACAGTGTCACTATTTGTTAATTGAATAAAATAGTCCATAATGGATAATTTTTTACAATAAATTTATTTATTATATATCATAAAATATTAATTTATTTTCATAAAATGAATATTATTATTCATAGAGTTGATATTGAATCATATATTTCTACAAAATAATATTCTTAAAAATTCATCTAGTCATCGTAATTGCGGGACTAATATCAAATTATATTTTATCATTTATGGAAATTTAATTTGCAAAAATGGATTCTATATTTGGAACAAGAATAATTTATTATGAATAATTTTTTCATATAATTTTTTTAACTATCTGATAAGTGAAAACTATTAAAATTAATAATAATGATTTAGGTATAAACAAGTTTACTTAGTGTTCAATCATTACACATAAGGGGCTAAATGACCTATAAAATTGTAAAGAACCTTCAATATAGAGATATATTGATCATATAACTTATAGGATATATTTTATTCCATTATTGGAGACACTGTACAGAGATAAATGATAGTGAAATTAGGTATTTCAATCAATTTACATGTTTTCCACTCACCCCACTTATAATGGCCTCCCCACTATCCTCCTCTCTTCATAACTATCATGAACATTTAACAATACCATACCTACCCAAATAATTTATCAACTTACCTCATATAATACTACAATACATTCAATTAGCCTAAATTATTACACATATTCTTTTGGTTAAAAATGGTGTTACGCAATGAAGAGACAATATAAATGAATAATATTTTTTGGTTTTATTTCTATCAACACCCAAAAACAATTATATTAAACCATTATCATATAATAACCTAATTATAATAAATATAATAATTTGTTTTTAGTTTAATTTTATGTCAACAAAACATGCACACATCTATAAAATGGGTTATTAAATCATCACATGTGTGTACGACACACTACTACCTAGAGAAACGATTTCGTTCCTTTTTCCATTACCACCATTCATGGTTGGGAATAATAAAGGAAATATTTTTTACATATTATATTTAATATAATTAATAAATAATTATATATTTAGTGAAATTATATCATATACACCATTTTGACAATTCATACCATAGAGGATATGATCACATCGCTCCTATGTACGAAGAACTGCCACCTTGTGAAGCGAAGTGATTCATTTTTCAATAACATGTTACATAAAATGTAATATGTGTAAATATAATGAATATATATGAGATAAATTAAATAAATAATTTATAAACATGAAAATTATATTTCGATAAATGTAATATATCATTTAATTAACACCATTTCACACACATAAAAATTAATGATGTCATTCTTGGGCGTCTGCACTAGCATCTCCTAGAAGGGATGTGATCCATATTTTTTCTTTAATATATCACAAAAATGATATATATAAATATATATAATTAAATATAATGGTATTTATGAAATAAAAATAATTATATAATGATATAATATTACATTCCTTATTTCCATAATTATCAATGGAAAATTGAAATGTTACTCATGCATATGTACATCCTACCATCTCCATGATCGTAACATTAGTTCATAATTCATAAACATAATCCATGATTGATTATATTATAATAATTTAGGTATAAATATTATGATTATTTCACTATTATGATTCATTAGATTTCTAAAAAATGGCCACATTGACCATATTCTACATACCGATTTCATTTTAACACATAAACTGAATATGGTCAAAACATATAAATTAAACGTAATTGATTAATTAATTGTATATAAAATTTAAAAAAGTGAAATAAAATGAATAATTCTTTTTAAAATTTTAATCATGAAATTAATGATTTATATATGTTTATTACTTAGGTAGATAAAGACACATGAGACAAATCACACTCAAGGTAAGGGACTTAATCTCAATCTCCATTCATTGAGGCATATTTTGATGTCATACACCTATTCTCATTTAAGAGGTGTATATAAATTCCCTTTTAAATGTTATATAATGAATTTATCTATTCTATTTATTTTTAATTTTTTGGAAAATTTTATCCTCTCACGGGTCTTATGATAAAAATATTTCCAAAGCGATAAGGTGTATTTGATATTTAAAAAATCCATTAATGTTTTCCATATAAATATTTCTTATCCATGCCTATGATTTATAATTATATTATGGAATCAAATGATTTATAAATTATATTTTATTTATATGTTCAAAGTATCTAAATGGTTTTCAAAAGGAATATCTTTTTTTTTGTTTTTACAGACATTTTGGAAAAAAATAAAAGGGATGTTCTATTCCTAATGTAGATGGAGGAAATTAAATTTACACCACTATAACTCTTGTTTGATATATAGTTTTCATTAAAAATTATGATATTTATTTGTAATAAAATTATTTCCACCATTATTGGGTGTTTTTGTGTTGAATTTTTTTTAATAAACTGGTATTATGGTAATAAAAATTTATTTTAAAAGAAATGGTATTCTAATATGAATATGTTATTTATTAATAAGATTAAAATATTTTTTAATTTTTTTTAAAATAGAATACTTCAAGAATATTTTTTTCAATATGTTACTTGGGCTTTATATGTGTGAAATGGGTGCAACCAAATAGTTCCCTGTGAGCAAGTTACATCTTATAAATTGAGTATCCTTTATAAAATAGTGTAATACCATTACAACATAAACATGTAGTGTCTCAGATAGAACCGTATAATACCATTAAACAATAATCACATTATGGACCAAATAGTACTAGGTGAGCCATCATTTCTTAAATAATGGGTTTCAAAGATAGTGCAACAATTAATTGGAGTCTGAGAATATTAGATGTCATTCTAATGGTTATTTAAAGTAAATAGGTTTGAATGAATTTTAAATATATGATACTCAAAGAAACCAAAAGAGTTTTTTTATTTTTATGAGTATTAATTATTTTATTTTCGAATTTTATTTATTTTTATGTGAAAATGTTTTATTTCATATGCCCAATAAACATTGAAGATAAATTTATTCGTTACATGTTATTTAATGTGTTAACAAAACAAAAAATTTACTATTTTTAGAAACCCTTACTGAGATGAGTGTACACATATTACATTTTTAATTTTTTTTCTTATGATTTATATTTATGTGTGGGGAAGGAATATGTCCTGTTTAAAATTTTGGATATTTTCCAAGAAAAAAATCATGTTTTATTTTAAAAAATATTACATAATGGGAAAAATGGATACTGATAAGAAGTGTCCACATTGTGTTCAATGGGTTTGTTTAGTATGAGTTATGGTATAATTACCTAATACTATAAATCATAATTGATCCTCAAGTTTTGTAGAATTAATTTTTGACCAAATAGTCAATATTATGTAATGACTATGGCCACCAACCTATAATAATACATAAATTATTTGAAATATTTCACACAATATTCAAGATTGATTGTGTAAAAATGGTTCTTCCAATTATATAACTAAAAAATGTTAACCATATGGTTGAAATTCCTCAACATAATTTTAAAGCCCAAATGAAATGATTATATTGTATTCCAATAATGGAATCATGTATATATCAAACATTAATAATATATAATCCATTATTTTAATTCATTATGGAATAAATTACATTTTTTATCCTAATAGTTGTGAAATAAAAACAGATTTTACTTCATTCAATATGTTTCAAAAATATTTTTATATTTTACATTTCTTATTATCCATGTTGAAGTAAGGAAAATAAAAATTTCCTTAGTTAGTGTGAGACATTAATTACTCTAGTATAAATATAATTCAATTCCATATGATCTATAACATGGTTACTATATAGATATAAATGACAGCACATTCCCAATACGGTTTCCAAAGTAGACCATACATAACTATAAAAATTTATATAAAATTTCAATTCCTATTATCATTCATAATACTCCATATATTCATATATTCTATTTAATATTTAAAAATTATACAACATAACTAATTTTCAATTCTCATCCTTTTTTTATTAATTTATATTGAATATTATTAAAATGTGAAATTTAGTGATGATTTTTTGTGTTGTATAGGATCATGGGAATGTTTTAAAAAAATACTTGTGGGAATTTTTACCCATCCTTTGATGACATAATAAAAAAATATCATTTTCTCGTTAATATTATTATTCCATGGTGGGATAAAAAAATTAATTACATTTTTCATTTAATATAAATAGATGAATCCAAATACAATCTTCAAAATAATTTCTACCTTCCATAAAAATTTAATTCCATCAATATCAGTCAACATCTTTTATAGAATGGTAGAAGTGATCATTTTTATTATATTTCTTCTTAAAAAAATGCACTCATATATTATATGGAAAATTATGATTAAATAAAATGGAATTATTGAAAATAAATTCAATTGAAAATGGATATTAATGATAAAATGATACCTAAAATATTTTAGCCGAGGTTCTTTAATTTCTATATATTATTGAATAGATTTTGATGAATGATACGATTATAAAACATTTCATGTTTCGTGTAAAAAAATTTAAAATAGAAATAAGATATCAATATTTTTTAGGAGACTCAAGGGAAACTGATTAGGAATATTTCATACTGATTCGTGGTATTATATTCAAAAATTACATGTCCTTGAATGAATATCATACACAAAAAATTTAAAAACTAGTTCGTGTAAATATTTTTATATTATATGGGTGTTGATGATATTTATTTCTCAAAATTTTCATAATTTCAATCTTGAAAAGGGTATTCATGTTATTCACATAGGTATAAAAAACATTATTAAACTGAAAAACAAACACACACAAAAGTCTGAGATATGAATAAAAATATTTATAAATACCAAAACTATGAAATTCCTAAATTTAGTGGTCATAAAATATTATTTTCCCTCCACAAAATGTGTATGATGTTGTATTTTAATTGAATTAAAAATGATAGAACATGTTAGTATATTTTTTATAGAATCATAAAATAATTAATGTATTATGGAAAGGTTAAACATGATGGTTTCTTATGACATTGAATTTTGATGAGTGTGAACTCCCTCAATTTCATTTGTGGAAGGTTATCCAAGAATTTTAAAAGAAAATTTAGACTACTATCAATTGGTTATTGTTTTCATTTATTTATAATATACACTGAACTGAATTGATATGCATGAGAAATGATACGTGGTTCTTCTATTCTAGAACAATGTTTACATGTGTCACCTTATGTCTTGAGTAACATAGTAGATATTTTTCTATAGTATTGAAGTCATTTAGTTAGAATACTATTAATTAACATGCCGTTATTCTATATTTTTATATTATATTATTTTCATAATCTCTAAAATTTATTATTTTATTTCCATGTTCCATAATTTATATTATATTATAGAACTATTGAGATCTAGATTCATGAAACTCTCATCAATCTTTTCTTTATCTTAAAATTACATACTCAATTCTAATGTTTTTCCTTAAATAATTTTTTATTTTATGATTTATAATTAAATTTTATATGTTTATCTACTATTCTGTAATATTTGTTCCCATATTTTGGTCCAATCATTCATATAGTGTTGAACAGTTTTCAATAAAAATAAAAATACTATTTTTTGAAGACTTTATATAATCAATTAAGCTATGAATTATTGGGTGTTCATGTTGTATAATTCACTCCCATAAACCTCAATAATGCCTCCATTATCCTATTCATAAATTCTTTTTACTGAAGTTTGTAGTTTATGTCAGTATTCTAAACCAATAAAATATATTTATACTAAATATACCACAAAAAACCATCATCATATTTAATTTCTTTGTATTCCACTAATTTTGAAATATTTTCAACGTCCAAAGTTATATATGAATTCAATAATTTCAAGGGGAAAGTTCCCATAAAATAAACTTCCCATGATTATAAAATTTGAAAAATACAATGACAATTTTTGAGTATTTTTCCTATGATGTAAATCTTTCTACAAAAATAAAAAATTTCATATCATTTAAAAAATTAACATAAATCATTGAAAAGAGTGTGATATTAAATTATATATTATGTAAATTTATTTTATTTCTTTTTATTTGGAACGTTCCTTTCATGAACTAGGTTAGAACAAAACTAAATAACTAATTCAGTTTCATTTTATGGAATGAAACTTCATATTTCATGATAATATAAATTTTTTTCTTGAAATGGGTAACACCAAATGTAAAATATAAATTCATAAATTAGTATTTAAATATATTGGGGATTTATGTGGCTTGGTTTTTTATGTATCATTATAACCATTCATATCATCATTTAATGGAACTTGGAATTCAATTTAATTTTGATTATCCCATATAATGTGTTCTAATACAAATTTATAGGAAGTAATCTACACATCATTAATGATGTGAATTTAACCCATGTGATGGGACACATTTTTTAACTACCATATTTCTGATGATTACAACATTAAAATCCTAGAAATGTTGTATCTATCTCTCATACACATACATAAAATCCTAATTCATTATCTAATATCATATAGGTCCATGCTCAGAAAAAACAAAACATATTTCTCCATGTAAATATTATATAATTCAAAATAATCAAAATAAATATCCATGAAATTACTTTTTAATGGTTTTAGGAATGAAATTGGATTAATATGTGGTTCTTTATGAATTAAAATTTTCTTGTCTTCTATACTCAATTATATGATAATAGACATCTTCTAGAGCTTGGTCATAGGCCACAAAATTTATCTAATATTTTTCATCCAAATTTAGTGGTAGCATTACTATTGTGGTTATCAATATACACACCTACTAATTAAATAAAACCCTACAATCATCCTAAACAAATACCACCATTAAAAATTTATATCTATAGAGGGTGACTAATCATACTGAAATCCTTCATAAACTAACATTAGTGTCATGTTTAACCTGTAAATTATTTGATACGATACACACAAGTTGTGTAATGAAATTGATTTTTCCCTTAAATTATTAATTTAACTGCCTGAAGTCCTTTGTTGTAATTTTTCCATAACTATTTAATTTATATCCCATGAAATTAAACTTTTTATAATTTAATACATGATTCATTTCTATGTGTGTTTTTAGAATATTTTCTTAATTTTTTAAGAAAATAGCCCAAATAATTCAAAAATAAGATGAAATCATTCAATAATTCCTCTTCGTATTACTAATAGTGTTTCTAAAATGTAATTACCATGAATGTATGAAATTTGCATATAAAATTATATTATTCTAATATAATCATTCTATATTAAAATGTGTGATGTTTACTTGTAATGATGGGTTTCAATTATTCATCTCACAAATTTGTACCAGAAAATTTATTAAGAATCCATTACAAGTACATATTGTGTACTCCTTACAAATTTCCCAATATTTAATCCAATAAATAATATGGAATAAAATATTTATAATGACTTGATTTAACACACTATATATCATACATGTACTCTAGTTAATCAAAATTATCCTATCTATTAATTCATTCTTTTTAATATCCTCATAATTATTAGGAATGTTATCATGTGAAATTCATGAATGGGGTAAAATCATTGTGAATATTAAATCTAATAGATGATCTATAAATTTATTAACAACCCTATATCTAATTTAACTTCATCTATCGTTCTAGGTTTTAATATCTGTTGGTTCTATTAAAGGGTTAAGAATCTCCACTTAGTTGCATTATATGTGACATTATTTTTAGATTTATATAATGAATATTAATTATTATGAATAAAATTTATTTTACATCAATTATAAAAAAGATTAATAATTTTTTATTCATGGTTTTTGTACTTATTAATATCAATGATAAATTTTATTTTTTCTCTCTCCATAAGGTATTCATATTTCAAATAAGTAGGATGTGGTTTGGATTCAATATTTTTTTAAAGATATAAAAATTAAATATCATTTAAACACACATAATAATTTAATATAATACCCATAAGGAATTATATAATCTTATTATTCATGAAATAAAATATCAAATTAATCATAAAATGTAGATGTTACAACTTCCACCATTTTAATAATTAAATTTATGGAATTGTATAAAATATGAGAACTTATATTTGTATTAATCAAAATTTTTCCCTAAGGGTATAATTTCCCATAACAAAGATAAATATCTAATAGATTTAGATTCGATGTTTTGGTATGGTTTCTTAGGTGATATATGATATGAAGGGATACCAATTTCATACAAAATAGTAATGTGGGCAATGTTGACATTAAAATATTTAGGTATTGTTTCCTCAGAAACATGGATTTTAGAAATGGTTGTGTAAAAAAGGTTTCCTAAAAATTATTGCCCCATTTTCTAGTTCTATATAATCTTATAGGATGAGAATATAGAAATAATTTTAGACTATTCAAAATTGAACTTATACTAACAAATATTCTAAAATTCATATTCGAAAAAATGTATTGCTTTTCTAGTTGTACAATTACTCTTATAGAATTAAAATATCACATTTGTATAAAAAATAGTAACAGAGTTGATATATTAATATGATCACCTTGATCATAGAAATCATTCAATAGAGTTAAATATACAATGTTATTGGGAATAAATAATTTTTTGTTATGTGGATTTTTTTGGAAAATTAGTATTTGATAAATAGTAAGAATCTTGTTCAAAATATAATCACCTTATTCGATTGAATTATCCTCTAAATAAAAAATATGTACTTAACAAATAGTGAACAAAGTGAATTATCATTAGTATTTTCATGAAGTTGTTTATTCAACACCACATTAATATTAAATCTGTGTTATTTTAGGATTCGTTTTGTGAATAATCATGACTAATTCATTTTTATTGGATTTTGAATGGGTTATTATTTTTTATATGACTATCAAATATGAAGTAATTTTTTTATATCTTAATCCTTGGTGTATCCATTTATCCTTCTTCATACATTTCATCTTCCTCGGGATGATTATTTTTTTATTTTTCCAGTAATTTTTAGATATTGTGAATTTAAAATTAGGGTTTTTTGGCCCTAGTTATAGTGGGGATAGAGTTACAATTTATATTAAATTGTTTTATATAATAACAAAATTTACCATTTGGATATTAACTATTTATACTAACTTCATAAAATGGATTTTTACATAATAAGATCAATAATAATGATCATTCTTCTTAACTATACAACATCATTCATATGAATATCAATATTAGTTCCTTTTTTATTTATGGTTTTTGTTCAACTGTGGATGAATTTTTATATGATATTTACGATTGGAAATGGGGTGTCTCTTTTTATGTAGGTTTTTTATATAGTTCTTTATATGGAATTCTAAAGGGTGATGGATGTCGGTATGGTTGGTTTTGTTTCTTAATTAGTTTCTATTATGTGACCTAATTTTGTCTAGAGCCCTATTATTAACTTATTGAATTCTAAATCCTCATTTTAAATTTAGGTTTTCCTATATTTAATTATTATTTAGATGATATTTATCGTGTATAGTGTAATTCCCAAAGAATACTATCCCTTAACCTTATTCTCACTTGTGATTACTATTTATTATATGATGAGAATAAACAATATAATTTTATTCATAATTTCCTTCCTATATTTTTTTTAAATTCATACAACTCAATGACCATGTTTAGTATTTTGTTTTAAATAATAGTAAGTGTGATTGATATAATATTTTATCTCTTTATTACTCATGTTCTAGTTTATATTATTCCAATTTATTGTGAGTTATGTGAAATCTCTATAAAATTGACGTGTTTTTCTTTAAGACTTATATATAAAGGTGCTTAAAGATGAAGAATCCAATATATTTATATATTATTAATATAGGTACTTTTAAAAGAGTAAAAATATTTCAATGTCCTCAATTTCATGATGGGATTTTCTGACACAGTACATTTGGAATCTCCCCAAGTACTCATAGAAAATTTCCCTTGAATCTTATATGATGGTATATAAGTCCACAATGATTTATTTCATATATATTTTTGGAAAAAGAAATTGAAATTTAAATCTACGTAATCCCCCATATAAGGATATATTTTATTTATTTGTTCGTTTGCAACTCCATGGATATACCTTCGAGTGATAAGTTGAACACCTTCTACTTGAATTTATCATTAGTTATTCCCCATGGATAGAAAAATCATATGAATTAGTTGATCACATTAATATATATAATAACATAATCTCCTAATATGACATTCAATTTCAGATATTTATGGAACAAAAAGTTTACTAATTCGAAATTATTTTAAAATTTTGGAATAACAATTTATTTATTCTAAAATTGATGATATGCAAAAGTGTAAATTATGCTTTGGCTAATATTATTTACTAAAAGTGGAATATCTATGCCAAACCATTTAGTTTCACATCAGTTTACAAGTGTTAAATATTTAAAATCAGTTTTTAGATTATTTTTTCTCTTTCTACCAAATACAGTGCTTTCTATGTGAAGAGTTAGGTGGTAAGTATTTTTTTTAAAGGTGAATCTCATGAAATAATAAGTGTATGATTTTGAACTACCCCCAAAAAATAAAATAACGATTTGACACTACACCTTTCATGGGTTGTGAAACAATAAATTATTTATTAAGATAAATACAATAATATTGTCAACCCTATATTCTCTGTAAATATGTTTTCTATAATATCTAATTTCACTTTTTCATTTGAAACAATATTTTAATTTTTAAATGATTTTCTTTAAAATTATTAAATATATGAAATATTTATTTATGATTATTTAACTATTAAATGTTGATGATGTCATATTTTTTCTATCCTACTGTAATACACCCTAAATTCTTAGGATATCTCCTCTTCTTTATAAAATTAGTAATAGATTGAATCCATAAGATATTTCTATTTTACTATTCACTAGACTGTGATGGGGGGATTAATCATAATAGAACTATCAGTGTGGATTACTTTCCTTCATATGTGTCAATGATTAGTGGTAAAATATAATTTTAGAGTTACACAATTCAAATTTGTGTCATGTTATTATTAAGAAAAATCAACAGTTTTTACTGCAACATCTCTATATACGGAATAAAAACATTCACATCACTTTATCAGTCGAAAATGATCAGAAATATATTGAAAAAAAACTAAGTGGGTGGAAATAGATATTCAAAAAAAATTACTAATGAATTGCATCAAGAAGAAAAATAGTTTCACATTTTTTGAATTCATATATTTTAAGGTTGAAAAAAGAATGGCATTAATAGGACAACTTTTATTCTATAAATCATAAAAAAAATAAGGAATCTTATATGGTTAACACATCCATTCGTAGAAAAAATAGTGTTTTCCACTACATATGTAGGGTAGTATAAGTTAATGGAAAAGAAATTCATAAAACCGAAATCTAAGATTAAAATAATTGGGAAAGTAAACTGTAATAGTATAATTAATAGGAAACCTCTGGTAACACATATTCCACATAATTTTAAATAAATTTTAGTATATTATGTTATGACCCATTTCAAAAACTCTAAAATCTAGTGCATTTGTTTATATCATCAATGATTAATTTTCCTCACATTAAATTCCTATTACATTGTGATCTTCAAATTTTCTCATGTTCTATTTATCCTTAATATTTGATGTTATCTCTTCTAGCACCCACATTGAAATGTCATACATATTAGTTTCCATGTGGCCTCCAATGATTTTTTATATGAATTATTAAGGGAAACCCCAGGGATTCAGAATGATTTTAATTATTTTCCCTTAATTGGTTTTTATGAATACACATTTTTGTATTTAAAAAACAAATTCATTATGTACAATAAATGATGCATACATAAAATTAATCTATGGACAGGTGGGTGGAATTTTTTTTCAAAAATAAGATCAATGACAATATAGAATAACCGATGCTTACACATTCACTAATGAGGATTATCAAATTTATAATTACGTTCTTGAATGATAGTTACACTAGTTTAATAAATGATTAGAAAAAGTTTTCTGGAACTAGTATGATTAAAATACTATAAAAAATGATCAGTACATAATTCTTCAATGATACCTATATATTAAGTTATTTTTTTACAAATACAATCCTCTTTCAAGGGGAATGTATTAATATATATCCTCTAGGAATAACAAAATCCATCAAAATATTTCTTCTAAATAATGAAATTTGATGTTATACTCGATATGCCAAGTCCCACGAACTATTAAGATAAACAGTAGTAGGTTATTATATAATTTATTAGTTGAATTTAATTATAAATTATTCATCATCAATTAATATTCTAAAAATCACCTGATTTAGAAGTACTATTTGAAACTCATTATAAAAAAATAATTTAATAATAATGATGGAATGAAACTGTTTGTAGTTAAATAAAAAACCATTAATTTATTTATTTTTTTCGGCATTTTAATATTATACCATAAGCATAATTAATATACTAAAATTTTATTTTTCAATGGAATAAAAATTATCTTCATTCCCCTCATATATTTGAAAGAAAAAAACAACAATTGTATTATTATAGGTTCACCACCACTGTTAAAGATATATTTAAATTTGTTGCATCATCAGACATGGTTGAAAAAATAAATTATTTAAAGAATTAATATTTTATTTCAAAAAATTATGAATCATAAAATTTAAAATGGATATTTTAAGTATATTATTATAATAAATTCATCATTGGAATATTTTTTTAGTAATAATGGGTAAACTATGAAATTTTCATTATATAAATATATATTTGAAAATAAATTGAGATGCATATGTTTTTTTTAACTAAATTTCTAAATAATATATAACTATATATAACTATTAGGATTATGTAACTATTTTTTGAAAGATAATTTCATGTTAAATATTCCAAAATGATTTTGGGGAAATTTTTTAAAACCCACAAAATGTCTATCAGAGAAAAAATAAATTAATAACATAACATATTTAATTTAATTTAATAAAAATGAAATGTATATATATATATATATATAATTTTCTATTAATTGAATACTGAATTTTTTTTAATTATGTATAATATTAGAGACCCATCATTTAAGAGGTAATAAAATGTATGTTTTATTTTTTTGATTTAAAATTCTTTAAGATAAGGTTTTTATTAGGGAATAATTTCCATTTATATAGTTTAAATAATGAATTATTTTTTATATATCATAAAAATATATATTTTGATGCCTTAATTTATGTTAAATTGATCCATTTTAGTTATCATTTGATTCATAAATTATCTAAGCTATACAAGTTATTCATAATGTTATTTAATATTTTTGAGTAATGAAAAATATATTTGAAAAACATACTTTATGTGTTGTTATTTACAATATTTTTCTATTATTTTATTTTGCGTCTATTTAATAATAAAAACTATTATTTTTTAAATATTATTCCAACTGATTATAATAAAAATATGAGCTTTTTAAGGGGCTTCCAATCTGAAATTTTATTAATTAATAAATGTTTTTTAATATTCATCTATATTATATATATGGTCTATGCCCTTTGATAAAAAGGTTGTAAGAATATGGGTTTCTTTTAGAATTCCACTCTATTTTCGATATTATATATATAAAACACGCTCAATGAAGAAATTTTATTATGTTTTTCACTAAAATTATATTTATATTTTATTTCTCCTGTTATTTTTCATTTTACCTTCTATATAAAGAATAGCTTTTTCATTTTTACAAAATTCATCCAAATGGTTCCCCCAAAGTGAAATTGACCATCCGTTTTCTTTAATGTATAGTAAAATTCTAATCTATGTCCTTGGGTATTATACTAATCTATGAATGATCATATTGGTATATCAATGAATATTTTTTAATTTTTTTTTAATATTTTAATTTCATTAAATTAACTTCACTGAAATATTTTTGACATTTTTAACATTGTCCATTTTAAACATTCTTTATAAAATTATGCAAATAATATTATATTTAATATTTATTGTATGAAAAAAAATTCCTAATTTTATGACCATTTTTTATAATGTTGAATCTTTTTCATGTTTTCATTTTTTATGTAATTTCTAATCACATTTTTTAGGAAAATAATTACTTTAAATCTACTGGATAATTATTTAGACGAATAAATAATGACATTTCATTATATTAATGTGTATATTTACCATATACTCTAAATTTAAAATCAAAAAAATAATATATTATTATTTTTACATTATTTTCAAATATTGAACGCGAAATAACAAAATTATTCAATTATTAGTCTCTTATTATGTGATACTGCTTGATGGTGTTATTTAATATATTTTCATATAAAACTATTTTTCATATAGTTCAACATCTAATGAATATTATTTTTCATCAAAATTATATTCTTAAATATTTTAAACAATTTTATTTCATTTATATGATATATGATGATGTTTTTTGAAAATCATCATTACACTCATTTAATTCTCATAGTAATGAATATATGATGAAATAATGGTTATTTCAATATAGGTAACACATATAAATGTACTTTTTATGATGTGAGGTATCTTTTAATAAATAAATATCCCTAAATTACCTTTGGTAAAATTTTATATCTCATGAGATTTTTTTTATGGTACTATATTTGAAAACCAATCCTCTTTGGAACATTGTGCACTATGATCTTTTATGTTTTCACTAGGCCTTAACCAAGGATTATGATGTCATGTCTATATTGTTTCAAAATTATTATGATTCAATGGTCTTATTATAACAACATATTCTTTTTAAACACAATATTTGGTGATTCGTTCATTAAAAAAATATCATGTAATATATCCTTATGGTGTGTTTTTGTACCATCATTGTAAAATCATGACTACATTTTTATTTTATTGTCACAAATTATCGTTGATTTTTATCGATTATAGATACCCATATTATGAATTTTATGTCCCATTTTTTATGTTTCAATTTAACATTTTCATTAAGAATAGTATTATGTGTGATATTTAATTGTGGGTAGTATGTGTGGGGAGGTATGTTGATAATTTTGAAGACTTATCATAATAGAAGGAATCTATGGATTAGTGAAGATATTGTCTAACTGATAATAATGATATTAGTTTCAATTATTCCATTTATCACAATTCTACAAATATCTACACATAATGGGAAATGGGTATACATGTGTATACATATCTTTTAATATTATATTAATATTGGATGGGTGTGTTTTTTCTGCAATAATTGGTGTTAATTTAGGTTTTAAAGATTGTGTTTTTAGCATTAGATCTGGCTGTGAGGTTCATGGTGTTCCCAAATAGAATTCCCATAATGATCAAATTGTAATTATATACAATGACCTCTATTGTACTAGGGAGTTAATCAATCTTTAAAAACATTTTCATATGAAATTGGAACATTATAATAAAATCAATATCTACCTATATAAGGTGATGTGGTATTCAACACCTAGTTTAAGACCATTTATGTATATCAAATGTGAACATAAGTTTTTGTGAGAAAACATAATATTGATCACAAATACATGCCTCTCATTATTATGGGATTATATGGATTACACCTCTACATATGAATAGAAATAAACATCTTTATCTACAAATATGGATCCATATAATGAGGATAAATCTGTATGAAACTCCTCAATATAAAAGACATGAAATCCTTTCCATATGCATCAGCCCCTCCACTATTATAGTTCTAGTCTATTATCATCAATTTTCTTGTCCTCTACTTCATTAATTCAAATTTCAAATTTAACAATTACGTCAATATTCTATAGTGTAATTATTTATCAAACCATGAATATCACTTTTCACCACAAGAAAAATACATGATAAATGATAGTCCAATATGATAATTTAATGTAGAAATTTTCACATTCATCTACTTATAAACAATTATATAACCTATATTAACTTCAATATATTTTATAAAATTGTTCCTTTTTCGATGGATAGCCAAGTGACCACTATTAAATTCATTTTGTATTCACACCACATTTAGAGGATGTGAATTCTCATCTAGACCCATTGAATGTAATGTCATTACAGCATCAAGAATGGTTGTTAAAAAAATCATAATATGGTGGATTTTTAGATCATAGTTGAGGGTTATGAAGAATTTTTAATGGTGGGGATCTTATTCTCTTCAGAACTAGAAAATACCATTCAAAACTAGTGATGGTTAGAAAATCAAAAATTGAATGAGTATGATTAGGTAAATAATCAACCACAATGGATTATAGTAAAAGAAAATATCCTATATTATGGTTCAAGAAACTACCCTACGACGCATTAGTGAATGACATATTCCATCTATGGAGATTATTAAAATAATGAGTTCTAATAATGTATCACACAACAAACATTATCTTGAAAGATGTATGTAAGATGAAATATTAATTCTTTTATTGACTCGTGAAAGCTATTATCAAAGTAGGAAAATAAAAAAATGTAATTATATTATATATCACCTCATTGTGGTAATTGATTACATATATCATCTAAGACATATATTAATTATGGTTTATATCAGAATTTATCAATTAATCATTCACATGTATATTCTCTCGCAATATATTGTTTTCAATGAAATAATTTTTCATTAACAAAAAATTCCAACCCTTGTTAGGTTTTTAATCCAAAGTCATTATAAACATGGTGGTCCATCCATGACACTAATATGGTTTTCAAAAATTATATCACTTTAAAACCCCTAGATTTTTGGTTTGTCTCTACTCACTAATCCAAACGTAAGTTTATTTTTACATAACCATTTCATTAATTATTCCTCTCTGTGAGTATATAAAAAACCATAATGGGACATAGCCATATATTTATATAACGGGTATAACATATCGTGGAAAAAATATCCATCGTATCTCAGGATAGAATGACATCCTAAAAACTAAATCAAATTATAATTATGTAAGTGGACACCATTGATTGTTAAAATAAAATATCATCCACTTCCAGGAATGTGTTCATTGTATTTCATTCTTTATAAATCATCATTTGGATGGTATGTTTGAAAACAATAATAGATAGGGAATCAACAATTTCCAACAACTCAACTGTAATGTAATGATCGGGGAAACACAAAATACATTGAATCTATAGCTTATGAACCCATTTAGAAGATTTATCACATGATTATTCCTTATGATCATAGAGGGTATTGAAATATTTTATAAATGAAATTCAATATGAAATAAAAATGGGACATATGGTGCCTCATGTCATAAAGAATGTGTATCTCAGGACTTTGTATCTAAATAAGCATATCATTTCACTAATAAAAAATCAGTGGCCACACTACAATAATAATATCATTCTTATCTATCAAATGTATATAATATGTCTATATATGGATATCAAAAATAATTTTATATTATTTACCCATATGGATTGGATTAAATATATATTCTTATGACCAAGTAGTGTAGAGTTCTTATTGTGTTTATTTTTAGGATTAATATGTTATAGTGTATCTGAATAATTATTTTTATTTATTCCTTCAATGGATAATTAGTTTTCAAACTCATATTGTTTTGTGAGGTAATGATTTTTATAGATTAATCTTATCAATGACTATGATGTTTCATATTAATTATTTGTCATGAAATTTTTTCATGAAACAAACTATCAAATAATGATGTCTCATGCCACATAACATGGTATCGAATCCTAGTTGAATATAAGAGATGAAATTTTTTTCCAGACAATATATATTATTCTGCACCGAAGACAATGTAATTTTTTTGGAAAACATACATATTTTATGGAATCTACACTAAATAAAAATTTATATTCCAAAATTATTTCCAATCATATTAATCTTTTCATTGGGATTTTAATGACCTATATCCCATAAATGTGTTACCATGTTATAGTGGTTTTGGGATATGATTATTATATGTTAAATGATTGACATAAATGTTTAAGTTTGTAAGATATGTTTTCTAATCTATTTAAATGTTTTAAGGGCCATGAACTATATTCACATACAATATCTCAGTTAACATATCATATGGTAGGAGTTTCTACCACAACACAATGGTTCCTAAGTTTTTAGTTCCATGTCACTGGTCCGAAAACACCATTAGAAAATTACAAAACATCACAATAAATTTGTTTCATTATCTTAAAATATAATTATTTTGAATTTCGATGAAACACCAGAATTTATTTTTCTAAAAAATAAAAGTATAAGGTATGTTAGTCTTAACAAACTTGGTATCTTGGGAACATATTAAAAAGAATGTTATTATTATACACTAAATTACAAAAAATTAAATTTATATTGTGATCATTAAATAGAATATTATCAATATTTTTATTGTAATTTATTATTTGGTTTCAAAACCCAATCTAAAATCTAAATAATTATAATTTTAGTCTTCTATGTTATGCTAAATCATATGTAAAAACTAGAATTTTTTAAAAGTGTAAGAAGAAGTGAAGAAATTATAATAATTTCATGATATTTAAAAATAACAAATGATTATGTGGTATCCCAATATAGACTAATGAAAATTATTGATGAATGATATATTATAATTCTTAATGTTATGGATAAATACAAAAAATAATATGAAACTTTAATAAAGAAATATTTTAGAAATAAAGGTTTTAATGAAAATATAAAAGGATGTATTCATGTTTTTTTGAAAATATAAGAATAAACATGATTTTATAGAAGATTGCTATTGATTTTATACATTTATTGTGCTTTTAATGTAGATAATAATTGAAATATTTCAATATGCTCACTTAAATCAAGAAAGTATAATTGTTTGATGACTCTTCATTTATTGAAATAATTTTACTTTATAATTTTTTGGATGAACATTTATGTGAGATTTAGTAAACCATAATATAGAGACATGTATATATGATATTCAATGTTATCCCCTAATCCTTATTAGTTTCATGATGATTCAAGTGAGTATCATGATCCTGAAGGACTGCATATCACACCACAAATATCTTTCTCTAATTGATAGGTGTGCTTTGAAAATATGGTTTGTACATAATGTTGTTGTGCATTTAAATGTGATGGAAAATTATATCGGTACAAATTAACAAGTACCAACTTAATTTTACATAAAATCATAAAATGAATTTTAGTTCACCAATTTCACCCACCCCCATCATATCAATCTTTAAAATAACTTGTTAATGGATTATGAATTTTCATAACTAGGTATATTCCTTCATTAATATTTTTTAATATTATGTATTTCAATGAAAAATTAATGATTCATAACTTTATTAAATAATATATGGATTATTTTAATTCATTTTTCAGTAATTAGATTAAAAAAATTAATGGAATGGATATAATGGTTGGAAAACCAAAAAATTTTAATATAATTTTTTATCAACTATGAGGCATTGGAAGCACTATGGGATTTCCTCCAAATAGTAAAAAATTTAATATAAAATAAGAATAAATTTTTTTTGATAGAATTATGGTTTTTTTAATGGACATTTATCTTCCATTAATGAGATATTATTTTTTAATATAAATTTTATCAAAAAATAAATAAATCATATTTATGATTAACTAGAGACTATATAGAATGTGAAAAAACATTAAAAATCATTGAGTATAACATTTTTGGAGACTTGATTTTTATGATTTCTACATGAAAAAAGAAGATAAAATTTATAGAATCCTCGCAAGTGAAAATGATGTTGTTAATATGATTGTAGGTTATGGTTTGAAGATTGAAGACAACACCATTATTGTGAACATATTATGTATCATCCATGGTATGCTTGATTCAACAGTAACTACTATATTAGAAAATGATGAAGGATAAATATATATTAATGACATCCATAGTGAAATTATTTTTTTTAAAATTGTGATTTATAATTTTATCTTAAGATATATAAAATATAAAAGGATATTTATTTTAGTGTATAAAATTTATAAATTATTGAATGTTATTTTTGAATATGATTAAGCTAGAAATTGATATTGAGCATTATATATATATATATATATATATATATTTTATGTAATTTTTTTACATATTTCAAAAAATATTTGAATTGTTAATTGAAATTCGAAAGTTGTATTATTTAATGAATATTTCAATTTATTGGTCATTGGAAATTTTTCAATAAATAATAAATAAATTAATAAAGATAATGGTAGTGATAAATAATGATGATGACCTATAGTAATTTGATGAAATAATTTAGGAAGGAAAATTTCCAGCAAGATGATATAGAATGAATTTCTAAAATACCAAAAAGATTATTATCATGTATATGATTGAATTAGGTGAATGTATTAGTGAATAAGAATGGGTCGATATAGACAAAATATCTCTGAAACGTCTCATTGATAAATTTAGTGATAAAAATTAACATGTGATAAAGGAAAAAAATTTAGAAGTTTAGTTTTGGAAACTAATATGGAGATATATTAAATAATGTATCTAGAGATATCTGTAAATAATATAAATGATGGAAAATTAAAATAGAAAATTGACTAAAGATTATAAATCATTTAACAAAACTAAATCAGTTGATAAAGAAAAAATATGTTATATTGAAGGATATTAGTTTTTTAATAATATTCTCGATGAGGAGATGATCTTGAATATAATTTTGGTTGAAATTTTTAAAGATTCATATAAGGAGTTGGATTTTTATCTACACAAACATATCTATTGATAAAAAATAACGGAATATACTATGAAATATTTCTCATAATTCATTTTATAAACAAAAGGTGAGTCTAAATAATACCAAATCATATCATGATCTATAGAGTTCTCCATATTGTAGACGACGAAAATGTTTAAATTACTGATATTGAAAAATTTAATAAGAGTTAAATGAAAACTATCATAAACATAGGATAATCATATGATTCTAAAAAATAGAGAAATTCATGGAACATAATCATTGATTCATAATCTACTATAAATGAGGAATTTTGAATGAATGAAATGAATTATAATATATAGAATAAAATTTCAAGTTTCTTATAAAATTTTCATTCAAAAAATGGAGTAAATGTTATTTCACAAAAATATTAATTATTCCAGAATATATTTTTGGACCCTATGATGTTTTAACGGATAATGAGGAATATTATTGTCATTAGTGTAAAATTAATGTTTTTGAGAATATAGGAATAAAATATATTAAAAACATCATAAAAGTACACAAAGTTTTTGAAACAAAATTAAGGGGATTTTGGTATTATCCAAAGAAGGATGTCTACACAATCTAGATATAAGATAGGTAACTAATTATTTTTACATAAATAATTGCATTTAAAGTGTGACATGCCTGGAATCTAATAACAAGTATGACACATTCATTAAAATTTATAAAAAATTAGTTATAATATAATGATTCCTAAAAATATGTTGATAAATGGGAAACTGAACACATTAGTTGTGGATGTTGAAAATAATGAATTGAAATAATAATGCTTATAAATATTTTATAGATTTTTAAAATCAAATTTAAAAAATATTTAAAACTATTGATTAATATTTAGAATTATAATTGAGGGTTAATTTCAATTGAAAGTGATGGATAATAAAATGTAAAATGTGTTGGCTAGGATTTTAATTGGAAATAAAAAAACAAATTTTATGTAAATGAATTTACAAAATAATATGTTGAATACCTCATAGAATTGGGACTAATGAATTTATGTGGTTTTCTTGATGGATGGGATCTTGGATATGAATATAGAGGATATAGTAATTGTAACCAAGGTATAATAGGTGAGTGTAAAATAATTCTATATTTTTTATTTAGAAAAATCATGCTATCTATACATGAATGAAGAGAATCAATTACAAAATCGATGACCAAGCCATCATGGACAAAAGTACATGAACCTAATATTTTTAGGAAATAATGTATGTGATTTTTATTAATATAATATAAAATGTGATAAGATGTTCTCATGTTTCTACAAGTGGATGAGTGTTCATTTCATTCACATGAAATAAGATATTTAATATACTAAACCATTGGATATTATTCATTTGGATGCTTGTATTCCCATGGGGATGATATCCTCTCGTAATGTCCTACACCAGTTCACTTCAAGATATATATCTATATCTGTTTTCCATTTCAAAATTAGGAATGACTCCCACTATTCTAGAGGTCGATTACATGTTGTTGGGGTCTATGGTTATACAATTGGAAGTCTATACACTGATCTCCTTGTCGTAAAAATAGAATAAATAACTAATTATCATAAATCAGAAAAAAAAATCCATTAAAGTATATTGAATAATATAAATAATTATATGTAATTAAAATATGAAATTATGTAATGTCCAGAACAAGCTCAGTAGACATACAAAATACTACGAATATCGATTATAAAATATAAAGAATATAAAATCAATGGAAACAACCATGATAGATCCTCTATATCCTATATAAATATGTAATATATGAATCGTATAATATATATGACCCATACCACTCAGTCATTCCTACTCCATGGAAGAATTGTCACACACAACAGGGTTAACATTTTATCAAGTACTCAAGTTTTACATGGACTTGATAATGGTGTGAGTACAATACCAATCAGGGAAGCACAAACAAAGTCCTATACTAAATATCATTTTATTTAACATGTGTATGTTATAAGATAATTTCAAATAATTAATTATTAAAAATAAATTATTAGAAAGTTAATCCATTGTTCTTTGACCCTAATAAAATATAACATCATCATCATATGCTAAAGTGTCTCTAAACATGTCTTATAGAAAATAATACCCCTAAAAAATGAAGTCTCCAAATCCATGTTATCCTAAAATGTATCCTCAAAACATTGGGAACTCATCCCTCGACTATCCAAAAATTTGTGCTCTAATTCCATTAGAGACCCAATCAATATCCTTATGACTCAAAGGTTGTGAATTGTGGTTATCCTATGGTCATGTAACTAAATAAATTTTTCCACTCTTAGTATCCTTATGACCCTGAGTATATAAGAATACATAGTGCAATCTTCCCGTATTTAAATCCATTTCATCATTAACCATATCAGATATAGAAATACCTGGTAAGGAAACACTATGATCCAACTTTGTATAATCTCCCATTCATAAATATGACCCCAAAATTGGAAATCCTAGCCATGTCACATCTTTCCAAAGGAACTATCACATAACCCTTTAAATAATTTAAGAAGAGGTAAATATGTAATCCAATACCCAAAACCACTATCCCCAACCCTTATAGTTCAACTATCATTTTATGGGTTCCATGGTGAGATCACATACTATCTCATAAACTCTCCCTGATGGACAATATCCCAATGGGGAAACCAAAGATTCCCCTCAGTATCAGTACAGTGGTGAGACCCTCTTTTTGTTTCTCAATCTCATATATAGTCTCATGTCAATAAGAATTTTCTAGGATTTCATGTCTGAAGACACTAACATCATCATTATTGAATTCAATTTTTAGAAGCATTGGGTTATTCCATGAAGGATATAGTTAGATGATTAGACATGGCCCATCTCGACCCACATGTTAATTATAGGTTACCCTATGAACAAAACCGGGTCCCATTCTACCAATGAAATACCCACCAAGGATCATAATTTGAAAAAAAATTACATCCCTATTATTAAAAAACATTCCAGAGTCTTGTAAGACACTAGTTATATCAATGGTCCCAGTAGAACCCTCGTGGTTTCATCATCACAAGTTACAACATCCCTTATTTAAGGATTAATCGAAGCTCCAACACAGTGGACACTATTGCTTAGTTGTCCAAATTTCACCCAAAGATGTATAGAGGCCCCCACTATGTCAAATTCTTTAGCCTCATCAACTAGATTTTGAGGTAACCAGATAGCGTTAAATGGTTTTTTGGGACAATTTGAACTGATTCATATAATACTGAAAATTTAATAATAGGTATATCTATTCTATTTAATTAAATTATCCAAGGAATCATCCTCAATGGATTTCATGAGAATACAAATCGAATATTAAATAGAACATATGTTATTGTGATAGTACATGATATCACATACATTTGATGGAAACATTTCCATTTTAACTCAAAGGTCCAAAATCTCGACCAAGGCCCATACCAGACTATCATATCTCATCCTTTTTCAATAGAGAATATCTCAATGTATTCATCTCTAAACTCACATCATATATTAATAAGTAATTGTTTATAAATATTTAAATTAATAAATTAAATTTTACCATAGGTTATTGATTAATTTATAATTGTTTCAGTGTACCATATTTGAAAAACATTCATAGACACCCAAAGGGTATGTCTCACACCACTGGACCTATGCTAAGATAAACAACCTAGAAAATTATAAATCATTAGGAATTTATATAAAATTATATTTAAAAGATTTTGTAAATTAATGGTTCATTGTAACATAGATGAATAAAAATCAACCTTCTATATATGGTGTCCAATTTCACTCTCATCCAAGGTAGGATGATTTATAATTTATTCATGGATGATTCCACTAGGAACTAGTGGAATCAAAAATAACTCCCTAATCATAAAATGAAAATAGTCCAATATATTGGTGGGTTTTATACAAATTCATTTCTATATTTAAAAGATCTCTTCAAATTTCTAAATAACTCTTCAGAAACCAACCCCATATTATAGACGAATGGGGAATAATAAGGCTATAAATATAGGTTTTTTCTAATTATGATGTTAGTGGAATGGGTTAGAGTGTATTACCCATATAAATTCACATTGTGTTAGAGGTATTTACAAATTTTATAGAGAATAATGATTTTGATGCATGGTTTTCTAATCCATGTGCCAAACAAGTGAATGAAACTTCCTCAAACATTTCGCATTCACATTTGGATAACAGGGTTCATTTAAGTGTGGGCCAACTGTGCAGTTGGGTATGAAACTCTTATATAACCTCCAATTATTTTTATTTGAATTACCATTTTTTCAAAAAAAATTAAAAAATATCTGGATAAAATTGGTCTACCAAATTAAACTTAATATGGACAGAGCATCATAGTGATATATGGATTCCTTTAGACTATGTTCCCAAAATTGTGCTCTAAAAAATGGGTTCCTATAATCCTTTAATCTAGCATGATGGATTAGAGGTTCACTCAATCACACGAACTAACTCTTTATCCATAACATACAACCAAAATAATTCATTTGTGGAATTTAAACACACATAATTTCAATTAGTATATCTATTCAATATAGGCCTTTCAAGAGTTGATCATTCTAATTCACTGTAAAATTTCAACTCATATAGAAATATTTTATTATATCCTCTTTTATGTTGTACTTATCATCCATAAGTAGGCTTGTTAGACACCAAAAAAACTCATGACCTACATTGAATGTGAACTAACACACAAAATTTTATGTTCCACCTCTATAACAAAAAATGCTTTAAACTCTCCACCTTGAGTCAATGGTTCTTATATAAATTAAATCCACATGTCTATTATATAAATAATCTAAAACACGGATATAGTATTTACTAAATACAATCTATCACTTGATATTCTTTTTTCATCTACAATTTGGTCACCTGGCGGATAATGATCCCTTCAAATGATTATTCCCTAAAATGGCCAATTCCAAGAAATTGTGCCTCCACTATCTTAATTTCTTATTGACAGAATACTCTCCCATTTAAATGATGTTCTATGAAATAATTTCAAACTTAGTATTTTAAATCACAGTCCTTATCATTTCTCTGTCACATCATGGCCATAATAAAATAGTCAAATTTCAATTGACAGTGATCTACCTGATCAGATTGTCTATTCCTGCAAATTCCATGACTAACCATAATAAATCTCATGATACATAATGTATAATGTACTCACATCACTTCATACCACACAAAATCAAATTACATAACATAATTGAATAGAGAAACCTTCAAACAACTATTCATGAAGATGAAAGGATTCAACTACCGACACATCACCAAACCCTAAACATGGTGATATTATACCAAGAGGTATCACGCCATCATCTTTTTCACATCCATATATTTTTATAACCATAAAATGATGAAGTTATATTGTTTTATACACAACCATAAAATTATCTATTGTGTTCCATCCATATTAACTCACTCATTCATGATATAAAACATATATATCATTGAATTTAAATATGATCTTGATTTACAGGATTGTTATCCAACTAATTCCTTGTCATAAATTTACCTATAATTAATCGAGGAATCCATTTGATCTTTGGACCATGTGTTCTCCAATATCCGAATTCCAAAATGGAAACTAGTGACTGATATCACAAACCCCTAACCATTATCATGTGTTCCTCACATGATCATAGTTAATACCCTTATCCCCACAATAAAAGAATCCTTCTTGTCCCACCACTAAATAATTCCCTCAATCACTTCGACCAAGGAAATATCCACCACTAAAGATTACCACGGTCATTTTCACACCCAGTGATTCCTGAGCACTACCCCAAACATAAAAATAAATAAATTCCTAGTCTGATGTAACACCATCCATGATTACTATAATGTTATCTAAACAATATGGGATACAATTCATGATGTTCTCCATGATTGAACCTTTTTAATTAAATATTATATCTTTATCCTAACTCTATTAACTTTTACCTATCAGCAACCCCTAACAACCTGTCTCCCTAACAATCACTACTGGAAAAACCTCTTATTACGACGAGGTATTTGCGACGGACTTTATTCTCATCACAACAACTCCGAATAAAATCGTATTTGCGACAGGAATCTATTCCCATCGCAAATGGTCAGTTATTTGTGACCGAAATACAGGACTCGTCGCAATAGCTATGGCGCGGTAAAGCCTATTTGCGACAGTCACCTTCTACCCATCGCAAGTACCCGGTGGTGGTAAATACTATTTGTGACAGGTAAATTGTCCCGTCGCATAAAATTATTCACCAGGTGTTATTTTCGACGGGTCCCGTCGCCAATACCGGCGGCGGAAAAGCTTATTTGCGACGGTTGCCTTCTACCCGTCGCAACTACCCGGCGGTGGTAAATACTATTTTCGATGGGTAAATTGTCCCATCACAAAAAAATTATTCACCAGGTGTTATTTACGGCGGTTCCTGTCACCAATACCGGCGGTGGTAAATAGGAATTTGCGACGGGGATATCCCCCTGTCGCTAATCGTGTGTCGGTAGGCAGCTATTTGCGACGGGACTGTCGCAAAAACCCTTTTAACTGCCCCTCGTAATTAATGTGGGAGAAGGTATTTCTGACGGGGACTATCTCCAATACCGGCGGCTTTAAATAGGAATTTTCAACGGGGATATCCGCCTGTCGCTAATGGTGTGTCGCCAGTCAGATATTTGCGACGGGCTCGTCAAAAAAACCTTTTTAACAGCCGCCCGTAATTAATACGGGCGAAGGTATTTTCAATGGTATCACGTCGCAATACCTAGTATTTGGGACGGTATCCCATCGAAAATATGGCCGTCACAAATAATCTAACCTATATGTACACCCCACCCGTTTTTTTTCATAACATTCAGATCTCTCTTCCTCTCTCTCTCTAACTTCCAGTTCTAAGTAGAAAATATTCTTTGTTTTAATTTTTTCTTTCAAGAAGAGGAGAGGATTTAGAAAGCACAGATTACTTCAAAATATCGAAGGTATTTATATTTTCTTATTTTTAAAATTATTTCTAATTGTTAAATTATTTTTAATTGTTAATTTTATTTTTAATTGTTAATTTTAATTCTTTTAATAAAATGTTTAGTAGCTATATAGTATAATTAGATTAAGTGGTTATACAAAATAATCCTTGTCTAGATACGAACAAGTAGAGGCAGCTCTGGAACAGATGTACCTAGGAGTGAACACTCTGACAAGGTGTTTCGAGCTTGACTCGGGGTAACCTGGTACACGACAACGGGACTTGCTGCACTCTTGGTTCGACACTCCCGGAGGATGTTTTGGTAATAGTTATAAATAAATATTTAATTATCAAATAATTAAGAAATAATTATATTTAATTAGATTTAATTAAAATAATTATCAAATAATTAGGAAATAATTAGATTTAATTGATTAGAAATAATTAGGAAACAATTAAAATAATTAGGAAACAATTAAAATAATTAGGAAACAATTAGATTTAATTTGGAAATAATTAAAATAATTAGGAAACAATTAGATTTAATTAGGAAACAATTAGATTTAATTAAGAAAAAAATAGATTTAATTTGGAAACAATTATAATAATTAGGAAAAATTTATTATAATTAGGAAACAATTTGATTTAATTAGGAAACAATTTGATTTAATTAGGAAACAATTATAATAATTAGGAAACAATTCTAATAATTAGGAAACATTTATAATAATTAGGAAACAATTATAATAATTAGGAAACAATTATAATAATTAGGAAAAAATTATAATAATTAGGAAACAATTATAATAATTAGGAAACAATTATAATAATTAGGAAATAATTATAATAATTAGGAAACAATTATAATAATTAGGAAAAAAAATATAATAATTAAGAAACAATTATAATAATTAGGAAAAAATTATAATAATTAGAAAAAAATTAAAAATAATTAGGAAACAATTAAAAATAATTAGGAAACAATTAAAAATAATTAGGAAACAATTAAAAATAATTAGGAAACACTTAAAAATAATTAGGAAACAATTGAAAAGAATTAGGAAAGAATTAAAAAGAATTAGGAAACAATTAAAAATAATTAGGAAAGACTTAAAAAGAATTAGAAAACAATTAAAAAGAATTAGGAAAGACGTAAAAAGAATTAGGAAAGACCTAAAAATAATTAGGAAAGACTTAAAAAGAATTAATAAAGACTTAAAAAGAATTAGGAAAGACTTAAAAATAATTAGGAAAGACTTAAAAAGAATTAGGAAAGACTTAAAAAGAATTAGGAAAGACTTAAAAAGAATTAGGAAAGACTTATAAACAATTAGTAATAACTTAAAAAGAATTAGGAAAGACTTAAAAACAATTAGAAAAGAATTAAAAACAATTAGGAAAGAATTAAAAACAATTATGAAAAAATTAAAAACAATTAGGAAAATTAGCAAGCATGATTGACCGCTCATCTAGCTCAATTTTCTTTTCATTTGTGTGTTAAGGCTTAACAGGAAACTTCTGTCTCACCATGTAATATTTGCTTTTACTGTCAAAATTATCAACCTCATCGCCAACATAGAGGTGAGGAGGTTTATAATTTTGACAGTAAAAGCAAATATTACATGTGGAGGTAGAAGTTTCCTATCAACCTCAACACACAAATGAAAAGAAAATTGAGGTAGATGAGCGGTCAATTACATTTTTTTCTATTCAATGATTGATTAACCACCCGACCTATATGCATATCTTTTCATTTCTAATTAGTGACATAATTATTAACATAATTAGTAATATAATTAGTAACATAAATAGTAACATAATATAAAATATTATATTACTCTAATATTAATAATTAAATAATACTAATAATATAATTATTTTATTATTATATGTTTAATATTTATAAAAAAATATTAAAATTATTAAAATTATACAAAATTTAAAAAATATTACAATTATCAATATTTTCAACAAGTTTTTCTTTATTCTTAACATGTTCAAATCTTAAAGGGTCACCAATTTTCAGGTCATGCCCAATAAAAGTTTGCGTCAACCGTGTCCAATGTAAACTCTATAATTGTTCTTTCTTGGCTGATCACCTCGCAAGTAGTGTTTCAATAGGACAACCCAAGTCATGTCTTTCTCATCTATAAGAATCATATCACATGACTTCTTACATAGACCATTCTTTCTGGAAAAAGTAAGGGAAAGATACTGAAGTTCTCTAAATTTTTTAAGGAAGTACGATCTATGTAAAGGGTCATGTGAAATGATTCTTAAAGAAGAGAACGACATTACTTGTGTCATCCTATTGCAACACTACGTGCGGGGTGATCGACCATGTTAGCACAATTATAGAGTTTAAATTGGAAATGGTTGATGGAAATGTTTTATTGGGCATGACCGGAAAATTGACGAATCTTTACGATTTGAACATGTTAAGAATAGAGAAAAATCTATTGGAAATATAGAGATTTGTAATAATTAGTAATAATTAATAATAATTAATCAAAAATAAAATAAATTCAAGTACATGGTTATAAATTTTCACAATTTCCAGCGGATTGGCGGCTACCTTTTGTTCAATATCTCATATCTTTGCTACTTTCTCCTACTGAAATCAGTATGAAAAATGTGCTCTAATGTATGTTAGAGAAAGTTTTTCATACTGATTTCAGTCGAGATAAAGTTAAAAAGAGATGATCCATCGGACAAAAGATGCTCTTTTCCATGACGACTCATCTCTTTACAAAGAGATGAGTCGTCAGGAAAAAGAGATGCCGCCAATCCGCTGGAAACAAATGAGAATAATTAGTAATATAATCTCCACAACTATGATTAAAAAATTTATTTCATTATTCAAGCATATTTCATTTTTCCAAGTATTGATAAGTATTGTTAAATTAATAATAATTAGTAGGGATGATTACAAACTAACTGTGTCACCTGTAATTATTGGTAATTACTAAGAAACAACTGTAATTATGTATCTTCTTTTTTTTTATATTTATTTTCTTATATCAAATTATTTAACAACAGTAATGGTTTTAAATTTTATAGAAACGTATATATGAATATGAAACAAGGAAATCGACATCAATCATTATTAGACGATCGTGCTTGGATAAATCAGCGCAGAAATTGAAACGGTTCTAGATTAAATCTTATATATGTTGATGGTGTTGAATATTTCTTATCATTTGCATCATCAAACCCGAAATTTATTTCATAAGGTACAATTAAGTGTCCTTGTAAAAAATTTGCTATGAGAACGTTTGAGACATTTGACATCGTTGGGAAACATCTCTTGCATTATGGTTTTCAATCAGATTATATTTTTTTGGTATCAACACGGTGAACGCAGTTCCAGATAAGATACTAATAATTTGATTCTAGATCTATCATGGTTTCAGAATTTAGTACATGATGTTTTAGGGTCATCCGTTCAAAAAACTGAAATTGAGGATGATGTTGATTTACCTCTCGAGTTGGCACCATCTGAATTTGCTGAGTTGTTCAGGTCTGTTGAGGATGCATTATATCCTAGTTGCAAGATAAGAAAATTAGAAGCAGTTGAAAAATTTATGGCTATTAAATCAGATAATGGAATGTCAAATAACTGTTTTGATCAGATATTTTCTTTGGTTAAAGTACTATTACATGAAGTAAATGTGTTGCCAGCGAATTATTATGAGAGTAAGAGACTTGTTCGTAATCTGGGCATTAGTTATCAGAATATCCATGCATGTTCAAATGATTGAATCTTATATTCTGGTGAAAATGAGTCATTGGATAGTTGTCTCACATGTAGACAATCGAGGTATAAAAAAGCTCAATCAGGGAAGTCTGGATTGATTCATGTAAAATAGTTGAGATATTTCCCTCTTACACCCAGGTTGCAGCGTTTATTTATGTCTCAGAACATAGCTACAATGATGTCATGGCACAAAACCAATATTTCAAATGGAAAAATCTTGATTCATCCATCTAATGGTGATTCATGGAAACATTTTGATCAAATGCATCCGTCTTTTGCTTTAGAAACCCAGAACGTGTGATTGGGTCTTTCTACTGACGGTTTTTGTCCATTTGGATTTTTTGGTAGTCAATATTCCTATTGGACTGTCTTTATAACTCGGTACAGTTTTCCTCCATAGATGTTGATGAAAGAGCCTTATATTTTTTTGACATTATAAATCCCATGACATCCGAAAAAGAATATTTATATTTCTTTGAAACCATTGATTGATGAGTTAAATTTATTGTGCAGTCATGGTGTTTGTACATATGATGCTGCTGCGAAACAGAATTTTGTAATGAAAGCTTCTTTGATGTGGACAATTAGTGACTTACCTGCATATGTCATGTTATCTGGTTGGAGTACACATGGTCCAAAATTATGTCCTTACTGTGTGGGAGACAACAAAGCATTTATGCTCATGAATGGAAAAAAACCTTGCTGTGTTGACTGTCATCGCAGATTTCTTCCAATCGATCATCCTTTTCGGAGGATTAAACTTCATTTCAGGAAAGGATGAATTGAAAGAGATGAACCTCCAAAAATGATCTAAGGTACAGACTTACAATCAGTTGTATTTTCATTACCTTCCATCACTTTTGAACCGACAATAAACCAACAGAAAATTCATGGCTTTAGGAAAGAACACAATTGGACAAAACGGAGCATTTTTTGGAATCTACCATATTGGTCTGATTTTTTGGTCCGACACATGTCAGATGTCATGCATATTGAGAAGAACTATTTTGGTAATTTATTTCATACTATTTTGGATACATCGGGTAAAACCAAAGATAATGTAAAGGCACGATTAGATCTTGCCCAAATTTGCAGGTGACCAGATCTCGAATTGTTTGAAAAAGTCAGATCATAGAGATTAATGAATCCAAAAGTAGCTTATACACTGACCAAATAGAGTCGCTTATTATTTTGTCAGTGGATTCTAGATTTGAGACCTCTAGATGGCATGCTTCCAACTTGGGAAGATGTGTTAAAAATGGTCATATTTCCGGATTAAAAAGCAATTACTGTCATGTTATAATGGAAATAATTATGACTATTAGATTAAGAGGTTTGTTGAATTCTATGATTTGAGATTCGATAACAGATATATCATATTTTTTCTGAGACATGCGTGCGGCGACCATAGACTATGATACACTAAGAAAACTGGAAGAGGATGTTGTTTTAATTATATGCATACTAGAAAAAATCTTTCCGCCAGCTTTCTTTGACTCAATGGAACATTTGATATTACATTTTCCACATGAAGAAAAATGTGGAGGTCCGGTTCAGTTTCGATGGATGTACCCATTTGAGAGATGCATGCAGAAATTGATGAAAAAATTCTGTAACAAAGCATCAGTTGAAGGCTCAATTGGTGAAACATATTTGCAAGAGGAAATTGCTTTATTCTGATCTCATTATTTTGAATCTGAATATCCCTCAAAATTTAACCGCATGGGCCGGAATGAGGTGAATGTTGATGATGATATGAACAATCAATTATCAGTTTTCAATCAGACCAAACATGGCTTTGGTGGAGTTCATGATAGATGGCTTTTGGATAATGAACATCATAGAGCTCATACTTATTTTCTACTCAACGGTGGAGAAATGTCACCAATTGTACAGTGAGTGCTCCTATCCCTTATTATATAGATTTTGTTACAGTAAATTAATCATATTGTATTTGTAGGTTATATGTTGATCATATCAAGAAAAAATTTCCACAAATTACAGTAGCTGGCTTAGAGGAACGTCGGAAAATAAATTTCCTACTGGTTTCAAAAACTGGTAACATACATTCTTTTTTGGTTTTACATATAAAATCAATTTATTACTTGTAATAGTGATAAATTTTTTACAAATTTTCAGGTATCTGTACATGCTGATAAGATTGATAGTCGATTGCGTATATTGAGTAGCCCACCGTCCAAAATGGTTAAATCATATAATGCATATGTGGTGAATGGTTATCGCTTTAATACACGTGCATAAGGGGAATCAAAGAAAACAATGAATAGTGGTGTTTGTTTAAAAGGATCACATCATAGAGATATTGAAGTTTACTTTTACGGCATGCTTGAATAAAGTATTGAACTGTGTTATTTAGGACAGAATTATATAACAATGTTTAAATGTCGATGGATGGATATTGAGAGAGGCTTGCATATTCATCCGACTCATGGAATTGTTGATATTTAACATAAAATTCTTCTTTCAGTAAATGAACCATTTTTATTGGCTCATCAGGCACATCAAATTTATTATGCAAAATATTGTGCTACTGTAAAAGAGTTGGATGATTGGTGGAGTATAATAAAAGATAAATATCAAAAAAATCAGTTTACTCAAACTGAATGTTGTTCCACTGAAGTGCAAGGAAATGAAATTTTTTATGACACTCCTCAAAACACATCTTTTTCACAAAGAGACTAGAATATCAAGGATGACGCCCCACAGTTAAGGGCCGATGGTGACGATGTTGTCAATGATGTTACAACTGAATTTGAAATGACAAGAGATAAAGAAAGTGAAACTAATATGGAAATTGATGATGTTGATGAGGAAGATGAAGACATTGACATTGAAAACTATGAATATAATGATTAAGATGAACATTGACACAGTAAAATTCTGGTTAGAATCATAACAAATAAATATCTAAATATAATAGTTATTTTCAACTGTTTTCTAATAACAATCATTTCATGTTTCAGATGGACTCGGAAATGTTTTTTCAGTTGCTGGAGGCTGATCTACCTATGGATGATGAGGTTCTTGAGTCATCTGACCCTCAGGCTATTGGCACTATAGGGAGCACTCAGAGGGGGCGTGGTCTTTCCAGATTGATGATTCCAGATCCAATCTCAGAGCGATGTCCACCTCTTGGATTCGATGAGCACACGCGGTGGTATAGTAACCTGTTTATTTTAGTTATCTTTCATTATAATTTATTAATATTCTAATTTTTGGTTCATTTTTTCTTTTTCCATAGTTTTACGCATATAGCTATACGATAGGGGAGCGCTATCTTGCGCAATTATTTTTCTCATCCCTCGATCACATGGGATCAGATTCCCACTGATGTGCAGGCCACCATGTTCGATCATTGGTTGGTATATAATTAAATATTATTTATTTTGAAATTTAATTCATAAATAACTTTATATTAGGGTTTAGGGTACCCCATCGACGAGAGCATGTGTTCCACTATCCACGTGGCATGGGTGGTGTCTATGTGTGACCGTTTCCGTCAGCATTTGCATAATTTGAGAAAGACGGCTTTGAAGAAAGCCGGAGTGACAGAATTTGATGAGTCCTGTAGAGCCCACCGACTAGAGTACATTTCATCTCACGTTTGGGATTGATTATGTACACACTGGTTGGGTGGTGGGTTTCAGAGGAGATCTGCATTGGGTCGACAGAATCGGGGGAGGCAAGAGGTGACGCATCGATCCGGTAGTCGTACATTCAGTACGCATAGGGAGCGTCTGGTAAGTACTTTTTTTAATATTTTATACAACTTTAAATATAAACAGTTTATTTTATTTTCATATAGGAAGCCGAGCAGCCTTGTATTACGACGTACGTCGTTTATTGGAGGATGTACACTGACCTAGCTACTGGAGAGATTATAGGTGACCGCCAGCGTCAGATTGTGTTCAGTATTATTTTATTTTCAGTTTGCAAATTAAATGAATATAATATTTTCATTATTTTAATTTATAATTGAAACTTAAGGAGTCATATGAGGTCGCGACCTCTCAGACACAGGCTGAGAGTCAAGACGAGACAATTGATCAGACTAGTGCCCACCATTTTGATGGGACGACATGGATACAGGCGACCTAGTATGGCTTCGAAAAGGGTCTAGTAGTTGGTATTGGCTCTCATTTGACTCCTATAGATTATTATGGTACTACTAAGATGTCGGCGTCCAACTCGAGAGGTGCTCGTGGAGAGACATCATCTTCTGCCTCACAGTATCGGGAGCAGCTGCGTGCTTAGAGTCACCTTATAGAGGATTTGCATCAAGGGCAGGAGTAGATGCGTTAGCAGCACGATGAAGAGATGTGTCGATGGCAGGAGAAGATGCATCAACAACTAGATGAGGAGAGACGTCGATATGAGGAGCAACATCAGGAGCAGATGGAGTATATGTGTCGTCTGACTCATAGTTTTGGGATGGAGTTTCCTCCACCACGCCCACCAGGTCCTCCAGATTATCCACCCCCCAGTGATTTTTTTAGATGTAATAAACATTTGAGTTCATAGTTTATTGTCATATTAACTATTTAAAATTCCACTTTCATATTGGTACGAATATTGCATGATTTAATTTGGTTTAATTTTTTTTAATATTTTAATACTTATTAGTATTATTTTTAATGTCTGCTTATTTTAGTAATATTACTTTTAATATTTTATATTTATTGTTAATATTGAGAAATTTATAATTTTATAATTTTATTAATATTAATATTAATAATATTATTTTTTCATAAATATGTGTGTTTATTTTAATAATATTATTATTATATTAATTTTTTATATTATTAATATTAGTATTATTATTATTATTTTTTGATATTAATATTTCATAATATATAATATTATATTATTTATATTCATATTATTATTATTATTTCATATTAATATTTCATAATTATATTATATATTTTTTATTATAAATATTATAATAATATAATTTATTTATATTATTAATATTAATATTATTATTATATACATAATTTAATAATAATAAAAATATATTAATTTTTTATATTATTAATATTAGTATTATTATATTACATTATATTATTATTATTCATATTATTATTATTTTATATTAATATTTCATAATTATATTTTTTATATTTTTTTATTTATATTATAACAATATAATTATTTTATATTATTAATAATATTATTATTTTTCTATAATATTATACTATTCGTATTAATATTTTATTTTATTTTATTTTTTTTAGTATTTGCGACGGGATTTCCCGTCGTAAAAATTTTTTTACTGTAACATTTGCAACGGGAAGAATACTCATCGTAAAAACATTTCTACGACGGTCCGTCGCAAGTATTTTTTACATTATTCATTTTTGACAGGTCAGAAACCCGTCGCAACTAATATATCTACGACGGCCCGTCGCAAATACCTTTTTTATATATAAACAAACACCCATTTGCGACGGGGGAAAAATAAGGTCGCAAATACTCTTTTTGCGACGGGACCGCCTAAAAAACATCTATTTGTGACGCCGTTTTCGGCAACGGGCGATTTGCGACGGTGCCCCTTCGCAAAAGACCTTTTGCGACGCAATCCCGTCTCAAATCGGCCGTCGCAAATATTCAGCTTTCCTGTAGTGAATACGGGTCATGGTCAACCTATGTTTGAACCTTCCATGGAATAAAAAATAAAACATAAGTTATGCACCTTAATATTATTCATAATCAATACCATGATAACTTTTATTCGTGTCATGTCACTCTCAATATTTTAATAGATTCCATTGGAATATTCTTAATAATCAGACAAATAAACCATCGTATGATCCATCCAAAATCACCTACTAATAGGCATATTGTGACATTAGTTATCATCATCATCTTCCCATGGTGTTCCAATAACTACAAATATCATTTTTCCCACATCAAACAATTCATTTCATAATAATACACCTCAAATCTAAGAATGATACTAAATGAATCAAAATGAGTGGGGTTATACATAACTATAGTAATTATTTTAAATCCACACTCTAATTAAAAATGAAAAGAAATCCATGGGTCTTGTCAGAAAAACAACAAAAATCTTTCATACAATGATATCAAATCTTGAATCATGTCTCATGATTCCAATCACTAGCTGGACATGACCTCTAGCATATTCCCTTTAGATGCATCCCTCGATCACCCTCAACACTAACCCACTAGTTTCCATGTTCGATGTATTTCTATATATGTAACCATCGCTGAACAACCAGCCATGTCGCATGAAGGCCCCATATCATGACCATCAACCATTATCCTATATAATCCCATAGGGTCAAAAATATACCCCACCAACTTACGAGGTCTTACATATTATTGGATAGTTTAATAAAACTCATCCTAATATTAGGTTACCCATCCTCAAGAAAATTGACATAGAGGACTACCATAATATTAATCACTTGCCACCAGTCAATTGTTCTCATAACAAGCAACATTTTCTTATACGTTCTATAGAAAAGAAAACATGAACCCATTGTTCACTTATGTGGAATTAATTTCCATAATTTTTTAAAAAATGCTATGGTGGATGTTTCTTGTCAACATAAATAACCAAACCTGATAAAAAACTACTCGTAAGGTATTCATCAATAGGTATAAAATTCTTTTTTTGACACAGTACGGTCAATATAAAACATTTTCATGAGTATTGTATAATTTTCCTCTAGGTCAAGAATATCAAATCAAATCCACATAACTTATTGATATGTTCTTAAATTCATATATGTTTTCCATTAGTTATTATAAATAATTGATATTTATTATAAAACCAATGTTTTTATTGAATAATTTTATTTTGTTAATTTAGTTCTAAATTTATAAAAATATTAATTTTATATTTATATATATATCTAATTTTTTAATTTATTATTTTATAGTTTTATTAATGTTGAGTGTATAATTTTATAAAAAAATATCTTAATTAAATTTTATTAAATTTTAAAATTTTCAATTTATTTTATATTTATTTTGTTTTTAAATATTTTACAAAAGATTGAATTTGATTTTTTAAACTATTTTTTAATTACATAATTTAATATTTATTTTTGATATATATGTTAATAATTGTTTTTTTAATTATTAATTTTTTTACTATATTATTTAAAATATATTATTAAATTTTATATAACATTCATGTGAAATTTTAAAGTGAAAACAAGGAAATGATGCGGTAATTTTACCTACCAGATGATGTAACCGCATGGCACCATGAAGTCATAAAATTGAAAACCAATAATAACATCAACTTGTATCGACAGAATAACCGGCATACCTACAATGCAAAATTATGTGTGACTATGATGTTTAATATCAACCTATAGTAGATTACTTTAGTGTATTATATAGTGTGAATATGTGAAGTCTCTTATATAACCATCTATGAAAAGAAGCCCACCTGAATCACCTTCATTATGAATTTTTCTCACTAACATTGATCTAAGAAATTAGTTCAAGTATCCAAATGTGAAGTGATGATGATTTATGACTGAGTAACCATTTTTATGACAACAACCATTTGGCTTGATATATAATTGTATAAACATTAAATTGATATTATTTTGGAGTTGAATATAATCTAGTAGCATGGTTGAGATTTTGAATAACAATGTAAGGGTTTTTTGGATGTTGGTTTCCGAATTTATCCATTAATTTCATAGATATTAAAGATGTTTTATATAATTTATATTGTTGATTGAATTTTGATCAGGCCTCATGGACTTGATTATGGAGAGTTTTCATTGATAATATCTAGTCCATTCCATGATGATCAAGCTACTAAGATAACGGTCAAGTAAACCAAGATGAGTGATGATCACAGATCAAGATCTACAGAAGTGTGGATTTATGGTTTATTTTATCGATTTTAAATTAATGTTGATTTAGTGGAAATTAATGATCATTACAGTCAGTGAGTGGAGGCTACATTAGGGTTGTCATTAGACAATGTATGTGTGAATTTGAGGCCATATATGTGTTAAATAAGAGGAATTGTTTTGGTTTTGTAGATTTTTAGATTTAAATCAAGGTGGATTGTATAATAGTTTACAAATTTTGTGGAATAATGTTTTTTATGGATATTGATCATCTTCCAAAAAAATATTTGTTGCATATGGGTCTTTAAAAGCATTCATATAGGGGTCTCTAACCTAAGGGTTCATCTGGTCTTGATGGCATCTAAATTTAGGTAACCATGGAAAATTTGATGTTTGGAAGTCAATATGTATAGGACTACATATTTTTATAATTCTAAAAACACATGTGGATATTTCTAAATAATAGTTGAATAGATATTCTATGGGTCCATTATAATTAAATAAGACTATGAAAATAAAAACAAGGTGTTGTGGTTGAAGGTGTGTATAAAGTATTCATATAAAAAATTATAACTAGAAAATTTTTAATGATCCTCCAGATATGTTGAGGTAGAATGCAATAATTCAAAAAAAAAGATGCCCGCACTTTTAGTAATGTGGGATATTTTCATGCCAGATGAAATTGATCGATGATAAATACCCATATGGAAGAACATGTTCTAGATTTAACTTGAGAGCATTCATAGCAGATTGAGAAGATCATGAAAGCCCTATCTAACTATCTTGATGTACAATAAGATGATTTATTGATGGCATAGTGAAGAATGAAACATATTGTGAAGTGGTGTCCATGTTTTGGAATGCCTGATCGTGTATTTATTAGTTCCATATTCAATGCACCTACAGAAACTCTAATTGAACCTTGTTGATGAGTTGGCATTATCTTTATGTTTCCAATGTTTTAAGAGATGATTTAGGATCCCCATTGAATTCCTTTTTCGGTTTCCTCTTGAATTTTTTTTATGTATTTTATCTGTATGATCATTCACTGCTTCATGTTGGGTCAATCACTTTTCACCTTGGGTTTTCACTATAAACATTCATTTTTTAATAAAATTTTGAGGGATATGAATTGGTTGAGCAATTCATATATCCAATTTTCCCAAAAAATATATATTTACTTTCATTATAGTAATATCTATGATATTTATAGTTATTTGCAACATTTCAAACATAAGTATGTGCACATGTGTTTATTATAATACATGCATTCATAGAATTATTATTTTGAATTATTATTTACTTAATAAAGAGAGTGTTTACCAGTAGATCTACTAAATTTGGTTAGTGTTGTTATTATTTTATATTCATTTTCCAACATCTATGAAAATATTGAATTTTTTCCCAAAGGAATCCTATCTAAAACTGTATAAGAAATATAAATTCATGGCAGTGAATCTCATCAAATGAATTCCCATTTAAGATATCTCTATGTGTTTATTTAGTGTAATATATAGAGATTAAAATTTAATGATATATTAAAAATATGTAAACATATTTCATATCTTCAACCCATTTTTTAGGAAGGATTAAAAATCATTCAAAAAAATTAAATGATAATTCAATAGTTATCATTAAAAATCAACATACATTTTTTGATATAAATTCAAATATTCAATGGTTTTTTAATACACAAGATAAAATCCAAGAAAATTTTGAAAAACAATTCCTATAATTAGAGATGAAAAATATTTGGGGAACACATTAAAAGGTTTTTTTAATAAAAATTTATAGAAATTATATATATTTACCAAAAAATTACTAAAACATATTTTCTTAAAAAAATAAGCCATTACATATTTTGAAAAATTGTCTAAATAGAAAACATTCATAGTTGTTGTTTCTCATTAAAGTGGGAATGAGAAAAATCTTGGGATATGATGAGATATCAATATTAATTGATATTTTATTATGATTCATTCCCCATTAACCTAAAATTTAAGGATTCTTAGTAAAGTCCCACATAATCCCCTATATGAGATTCACTAGAACTATATTACCATTATACATAATGCAGTTCACATGGACTATATTACAATGATTTAAGTAAAATTTTCTTTATATTATATTCATGTTATTGTATATACTTATCCCAATGAACTTATATAGGGAGTTCATTCCATCTTATAAAAATATTAGTTGGGAAACTTTTCATAGCCTATTGAACTACCACACATAGAAACAATGTCAATGGGAATAGGATGTTACATGTGGGTGTCCTCATGTGTCTTGGGAGTCGATTAATTTTTTTTATTTATCACCCTTCACCCTTATATTTATTATCAAATCATAGTATGAATTTGTTTATAGGGATTGTTCATTATCAAAATGATTCTTATAGATGTTATTTCTAGAGGTGTTTTAGTGGATAAGATACATATTAATGCAAGAAAGACCATATCTTTTATAGCTCAAAATTAATAGCATCGTGGCACTAAGGGATTGATTCATTTAAAACCCACCATTGATGAACCGGCATCCAATTTTAATAATACATCATTTGAAGGATGACTGGTTGATTTTACTACAATGATGAGGCTGATTTTATCAATTTCTATCAATCAATAAACTCAATTTGAACCTACATTCCCATTTTAGATTCATTATTTCATTTTATCATATTCATATCTTCTCAATAATTGATTTCATCTACTAAAAGATTAACTAAAATCATTCAATGTAATCATCCATAATTATAATTTCCATAATAACAACAATATTTAATTTACTCAATAGAATCATCAATATAATCCATCTCAATCCAACTATAATCTCAACCAATGTTTTAATTACCAAAAGAACATTATGTTTTGGAATAATTCTCAATATTATAGAAATTTTTATAACCAATATTTCACTCATCATCACATATTCACTTAGAACTAATATTGTAACTAATTTGGTTGAATTTTCAAAATATTCCAAAGTCTTGAAATACAAATTCAAATATAAACATTCATTGGAATGATTCAAATTTGTATCAAATGTTTAAAATAAAATAATACATTTGTAAACAAAAAATGGGTATTTCATGGAATAATACAACAAAAATGGGTCAAATGTTAACTAAAATATTGGTTTGAAATATCAAATAAATGTTTCTCTCCTATCATAACATGAAGTGAATATGATAATATGAGACAATGTTAGAGACATAATTATGAGTAGTGAAACTGGAATTAAAAACTCCTATGATAAAATAACTAATAAAGTAACATGATAATCACAATACCACTTTTGAAAATAGTGGATAACCAAATGAATAGGTTAAAAAATATATTGTACAAATTATTTAATCTTCTATATTTTAATATGAAAATCCAATTGGTTATAATATTGAATAATAAAATAAATATAAAAAAGTAACGAATAAATAATGAAAGATTGTATTGGTAATTTTAGAGTTTTATGGGAATGTAAAAATTGATAAATTAACATGGAGATTAATTAAAAATGTACAGATATCCCTTGTTTATCCTTTGTTTAGTCATCCTACCAAAAGTAATGTTGAAAATATTATGGTAGAAGAAGTGATTCAAACATTTTTTAATATCCATGTAAACCTCACCTTGTTATAAGTTGTTAAAAAGTACCAAAATATGATTAATATCTCATGGATATGATTACTCACAAAAGGATATTTGGGGTAGGTGGGAAAGCAATCTTTGGGAGGAATGGGTCCTTGTTAATTTAATACCATGATACAATTAAATGAAATAGTCAAGGTATATTTTTTTACCATATGTTAATGGAAAACATGAATTCTAATATTCTATATTTGAAATATAATGTTTTATATATAGTATGAATTATTGAATATTATCATATATGTCGGTTGCTGAACATAAAGAATATTGTTTTTTAATCCTTGTATTTATTAAGAGTTTAACTAAGAATTATGGATTCATTGATGATATGTTGGAAAGGGTGGATTATATTGTTTTTATGTTTTTACTTATGTGTTAGATATAGTGGTTTCAATATTTAGTTCACATACAACTTTTGTTTTAGGATGTCAAATATTCAATACTATTAAGTTAATTTCTAAAATTTAAAAATGGTCTTTAACATTAAAATTTGGAAATAATATGGTGAATTTTAATATATTTGAATCAATTAAATACCCTATATAATACTATTACACACAAAATGTTAATATGATTCATTGTGTTTTTATAGAAAAATTTCTTCATTATATTCAAAACCATCTATAACTAAACATTTAAAAAATGAAACCTTACCTATATAAGAATATTTTGGAACATAAATATATGTAACATGATGCGAAGAATAAAAAAATGCCACAATTTTATAACTTCTAACATGATAATAATGAATTACTTTGAGAAAATTATTGTCAAATAATTATTGGTTTTTTTTTTGAATTCATTGAAATTCCATTTCTACTAAAGAATGTGAAATTTAATGTAAAAATGTGACTGAATTTTTTAAAACTAAATTAAAATATGTTTCAAAAGATAATTTTATGGATAGTATTTATTTTTATGATGAAAAATATTTTAATTTCATTATATTTATCTAGAAAACTATTCCTAATAATATTAAAGATTCTCATCATTTATTTGAACATGTATTATCAATTGTTTTGATAATAACACATATTTAGGTATAGATAACAATTTCTCAAGGTATTTATTGTTATGTGAACATTATATTGTAGGAAGTTCTTTGTGGTTATAAATAATTTCTATAAACCCATTGAACATTTTTTATCTAAAGTGTATTTTCTATAATCAATTGAACATAAATACTTTCTAGAAAATTTATAATATTAATACTTATTAAAAAATATAAATTTAAAATTATAATTGGAATTCTATTGTATAGTGAATATGTTATTTACCTCTTAGAGGTCCTTAGGAATAATAGTATGGCAATATAATGGTCATTATATTAGATTATCAGCATTATTTCTTATTTTTTAATTAAAAATATATATTTTTAGGGAAAAAAATTCAAACATATTATCTAATTATATAGGATGAGTAAGTATAGTCAACATTGTTCCGAAAATAGTGGGTTATTGTATTCATGAAAAAATTTATAAAATTAGTTACATCCAAGTTATCCAACTTGTTGTGTGTAGTACCCCCAGTTTCTATAATGTTACCCTTACATGATTCTTTTCATGGTTATAAAGTTAGGGTGACGAATGAGAGATTTAGGATAAATTTTGAAGAAGTTTTGAGGTAAAATGGAAGTCACACGAGCAGCGAACAGTTATTATAACCATATAGCCAAACCATGCGTAATTTTTCCTATTGAGGCTGTGGATCTAGCATGGTTGGAGCACGGTTATGGATACCATGTGAGGAAGTCGTGCGAGGGCCTATCTAGGTAATAGCTAACACATGGTCAGTGCATACTTTGTCTAACAATGCAAACTAAATGTGTATATAGTTTAAGTGATATCCTAAAAAAGTGGATCTCACATGTTTTTTCCTCTATGTGGCTTGTTTTTTCTTCTAAGTGGGCATAACATGGGATTTTTCTTCTCCTAATTCCGAATAATGTTATCCCATCATTCCATAGGCGATCCGAAGGCTTTCCTTGGAGAATCGAAGCCGGATTCTTGAGGTGTGTGATCATACATCATCGTTATTGATCAATTTCTTATATCTAAAAAGATCTACATCTTCTCTTCACTCAATTTCTCATATCTATGAACATTATGGGAAGATATAGGTTATTGGGTTCTATGAATGATTTTATTCTTTCTTGGTCGTTCTAGGATAATAGATCTAAGGGTGATTCTTGGAAAATCGACCTGGTTTTCTTGTGTGTTCAACGTTTGTTGTGGTTTTTGTCAAAAATGATGACGTAGGGGGCTTCTTTCATAACTCCACTTAGTAGAATAGATTGGAATGATTTAAAATTGAATTTTTGGCATTCAATTTATTGTGATATGGTAGTTTATGTAACGACCCGAAATTTTGAATAAATCTTGTTTCCTAATTTTATGTGTTATTTTATTTTATTTTTATACTCAACAAAAATGTTTCATTTGATAACAAGAGTATAATTAAAATGATACCATTAGTTTTTGACTGTTATATGACCATTGGTCAATATGACCGCTGGAAACTAAACGTTTTGATTATTTTCTCTAAATACATGTAATCTTGGTTAATTAATATAGAAAGAAGATTCGATGGCCTCACCCAGTAGTCTAGGACCGATCGAAGCCCATATAACAGAACATGGGAAGGAGGTAGCACCACTGGGCTTTGCTCTGGACCAAACCCAAGCTTAACTTCATCGTGTGAAGCTAGAACGGGGTCGCCTTCGTGAGAAGTTCAAACTGATAGAAATTTCTACTCGTGCGATGTTGGCCGAGCCTCCCTCGGATTCTCTCACCTTAGCACACCTTACACTTAGGTCCTATACTGGTGTGATAAGGGGCTATGTAAGGAGACTGTAACTGCCTTGTGTAATCCTTTGTTTTAAATAAAAATTGGGATTTCTTCTTATGATGAAGTTTATGAATTTTCAAAGGACCGGATAAATATAGTATGCATATTTTTGATGAATTTTAGAAAAAGTATATTTTAAAAAGGTATTTGTAAACCTTAAATAATTAAAAATGTGTATTGATTTGCAAAAAATGGTCTTCTGCAATTATGTTCAGTACGAAATTTAGAGTCTAATAAGATCAACTTGATTTTTGATGAATAGTAAAATATGAATATTGATTTTATGATTAGGATTAGTAATGAGTCCAAATGGATTAGTAATCTCACTTAAATAAAGTAATAGTATAATCTAGGCACCTTGATTAAGTAATGTGATTCAATAAAATGGTTAAATAATGGTTTCATAAATTATTAGTCAAGTATTAGTTTTTTCGAGTGAATAGTGTTTTTTAATTAAAAATTTAATTAAAAATAATTAGAAAATTATTTTTATAAAATGGACTTTATTTTTGAACTCAGACCATCGATATTATGTTATGGTAATTTTTGGGGATTTCTTTTAAAAAATGAATTTTCGGTGAATAGTGTATTTATTTAAAAATAAAATTAAAAATATTTAGAAAATTATTTTTATAAAATGGAGTTCATTTTTGAAATCATAGCCTTGATATTTGGTTAATGTGAAATTTTGGGATTTTTCTGAGAAAGTTGAATTTTTAGTGAATAGTAAAAATACACTTTTAGGGTTTCGGTATGTTTAATGACATCTTAACTGTGTCATGATGATGTCATGAGATATTTTAAGGTTTGGCCGGCCAAGGGTGATGAATTATTGTTTTGGGGGCCCCATTTGTCCTAACTCCATGGTAAATGCCAAGGGAGAGCACATGGTTTTGAGAAAAGCACTTGTGAGGTGTCCCTTGGCCATTAATGTCTTGTCCCCTCACATTCCCTATAAATAACCACCCTTTCCTCGTTTAGTTTTCACTCCCAACTCTCCCCCAACGATGTTCTGGTCTCCTTACCTCCCAAGTAGTCCTCCCAAGGTGCCCCCAAGCCCTCAAGGTCCAAACCTTTGAGTTTTAAGAGTTACGTTTTAAGGTAAGCGATCTGATCTCTCTCTTTCTTTTCAAGAAATTTCTTTTATGTAATTTCTTTTATGCTCCATGTTCATATGTTAAAGGGTGTTCTTTTATACTCCTCTTACTTCCCTTTTTATGTTCACATAATGAGAGATCCCCTCTTACTCTCATTATTTCGTTTTATGAAGTTTTAAGTGGCGCCGTTAGGCTGCCGAAATTTTTGTAACGGATTCTTTCTCCCTTCTCATTTTTTTCAAGATCTATTTTCATGTAAAGTATTTCAAGTTCCTTGTTACCATTTTGGGGTATTATCTCTAAATTTATCATACTTATCTTTTATGATCATATGATTAGAGACCCCATTTGATATCTTCAATTCAGTATTTTGATGTTTTAAGTGGCGTCGTTAGGCTGCCGAATTTTTAAGTGGTTCTTCACCCTTCTCGTTTTGAAGTTCTACTTTCATGTCAATTATTTAAAGTTCCTTTTTGTTATGTTGGGGTATGATCTCTATATCTATCATACTGATATTTTATGACCATATTATGAGATACCCTATTTGATCTCTTCAATTCATTATTTTGAAGTTTTAAGTGGCGCTGTTAGGCTCCCGAATTTTTAAGTGGTTCTTCACCCTTCTCGTTTTGAAGTTCTACTTTCATGGCAATTCTTTCAAGTTACTTTTTGTTATGTCGGGGTATGATCTATATATCTATCATACTGATCTTTTATGACCATATGATGAGATACCCCATTTTATCTCTTCAATTCAGTATTTTGAAGTTTTAGTGGCATCGTTAGGCTGCTGAATTTTTAAGTGGTCCTTGCACCTTTCTCCCTTTTAAAAGTTCTAATTCCATGTCAAGTATTGCAAGTTCCTTTTTATTATTTTTGGGTATGATCTCTATATCTATCATACTAATCTTTTATGTTCATATGATGAGATACCCTATTTTATCTCATCAATTCATTTTTGGTTGAAGTTTATGTAACGCTGTTAGGCTGCCGAATTTTAATAAGAGAAATCTTATTTTTGTCTTCTTTTCATGTTCTTCATTTCATATGGTATAATTTCAAATTTCATTACCATGTTCTTAAATCCCTTATATTCTTTCCCTCTAATGTTTTATGGGTCATTTATGAATGTTTGACCCATGTCCCCTCTCTTTTCAATGTTTTCTAAAAACCTTGTAACACAGTCGTTATGCTGTAAAATTTTCGTCTCAAAATGTCTCTCTCTTTTTTCTAAAGATATTTTATGTTATTAAGTGAATACTCAAAGCTCTTATTTATACAGGGGTATTCACATTTATATCAAAATTTTCTATTTTATATTCTGGTATTTACATACATGAAACCCGCTTTCCCTTTTCCGTGGGTTTAAAGTGACATAAATATCATGTCTTTAATGCAGTTTTTAAAATGTTATGATTACGAAATGAAACCCATTTCTTTTATGATATATGGGTTGTTTATGAAATGACTGATAATGATATATGTGGCTCATATGATAATAAAGACATGTCAAGGGTGTGCCCAGATAGCTCTCCAATGCATTGGGTAAAGACATAATCTCTAGAGATGACCATTTTTAACGACGCCTTGGTGAATAACCTTGGTAATTTTTAATGACACCTTGGGGATGGACCTTGGTGAAACGAAACGATTATCAATATTAAATGTTGTAGCCACATCTTCAAGTTATAAAAAAATTTTATTTTTATTATGATGTATCTCATGATTTCTTTCTCATGCGTTAAAGTTCTTTTCATGTCCTTATTGAAGTATCTCAAGTTCACATGTAAAATATTTCTCTTGTTTCCCTTACTGGGCCTTCTGATCACCCTTTCTTTTGATGTATGTCCCCAGGTTATGTGATGCAGTAATTAACCTAGGATGAACATGAGGAGAAGCCTTTCAAGTGTTTAAGAAGAATGTTTTATGTTTTCATGTTTTAAGTTCCTGGTTTCCAAGACACTGAACCTTAAAGATCCTCAGTTCCGTGTAATGAAATGAAAGTTTATGTTATAAAAAGACGGGATTCTATAGTTGGTATCAAAGGATGGTTTAGTTATTTGTGGAAAATAGGATATGAAAACTCTAGGAAGAACCCTATAGAAAAGTTTAAATATAGGAAATCTTCCTGGTATTTTGGTGAGTATTAAGTAAGGGGTTTCCAAGCAAATACATCCCTGTATGGATACGAGCAGGTAGAGGTGGCTCTGGCACAGATGTACATAGGGGGAAAACCCAAAAACACCACTTTGAGCTAGACTCGAACAGGAACTGGTACACGACAACGGGCCTTTCTGCACTCTTGGTTACAACACTCCCAGGGGATATACTTTGGTAAATTCATAAGCTTAGTATGAACCATTGTTAAAGGAACAAAGATAAAATAAAATAAAGGTTCACATAAGAATATATGATCATGGATAACCTAGATGGGATCCTAGGGGATCACAAGTTAGGTTATACTTTTCTTCTATAAGTTATACTTATATGCTTTAAGTTACTTTTCATGATTATTGGCTAAGTATTTAAGCCCCTAATTATAGCTTCTTTTCTTAGATAATGGCGGGAAATGGAAGAACATGTCCCAACAACCAATGTGATAGGAAATGCTACGATTTCTGTATTAATATGACAAATATGATTAGGGGATTAAAAGATGATTATTATTTTGGAAGACGTTCACTATTTTGAGGACCCTATATGATCAAGGTAAATAGATTACTACGGTATTTTCATTGAGGAGTAAGGTTGACTTATATTTTGAAGAATCAATGAATTTAAGGTGGACATATAGTAATTTAGGTTACTTATGGAAATAATTAACCTATCTTGGATAAAATATGTTTAGGTTAGCTACTTTTGTTATAAGATTTTAGGTGTGGTTGATGTTGTTGGAGATGAACAATGAAGTTTATTTTGGAAGACTATGTTATCAAATCCCTCTTGTATTTGGGTTTCAATCTTAGTTTGGTTTATTTTGAGGAATTTTAAGGACCGTTATTTATGGAATGGTCTATGATTAACTTTGGGTAGTACAATAGAACTTTGAAGATTTAAAAATAGGTTCCCTTCGTATGGGATTATTTCTTTTTGAAGAGTTGTTTTACCTTACCCTTTCTTTTTTTGGGATAATGTTTAAATATAGAAGAAATAGATAGTTAATCTTTTGTGGATTATGTGATTCTCTAGAAGATATTTCTTGTGTTTTTTTGAGACCAAGTATTTTTGAATTATCATCTTTTGGAGAAAAGATTAGTTTTGATAGAAACTTATTAAAGGATGAAACTCTACATGAAGGTAGGTATATTTTCTTATGTTTTTGTTCTATGTAGTAAATTAATTCCTCAAAATTATGAAAAGGAACGTAAAAAAAAAATGTTGTTGGTTTACGTTTCCTACTAGGTAATCAATGATAGTTTACACACATCATAAGTTTGGGATTTTCTTATGGTTAACTTTCTCCTAATCACGTTCTCTATCACTCTCCCTCAGAACTTGACCCTTTGTTTTTCTTCCATGTCCATGTTTTCCTACATGGAATCCTAGTGTGGGCTAACTCGGGTGACCTTTGTACTTCCCTTTCTTTGTTTTAAAGTAATAGTTTTACTGACTCCTTTTCCGATGTGGGACTTTCAATGAAATTTCAAAACCTAATTTTAAAAAAATTGCGAGGATGCAATTTCTTAAGGGGGGAAGATTGTAACGACCCGAAATTTTGAATAAATCTTGTTTCCTAATTTTATGTGTTATTTTATTTTATTTTTATACACAACAAAATTTTTTCATTTGATAACATGATTATAATTAAAATGATATCGTTGGTTTTTGACTGTTATATGACCATTGGTCAATATGACTGCTGGAAACTAAACGTTTTGATTATTGTCTCTAAATACAAGTAATCTTGGTTAATTAATATAGAAAGAAGATTCGATGGCCTCACCCAGTAGTCTTGGACCGATCGAAGCCCATATAACAGAACTTGGGAAGGAGGTAGCACCACTGGGATTTGCTCTGGACCAAACCCAAGCTGAACTTCATCGTGTGAAGCTAGAACGGGATCGCCTTCGCGAGAAGTTCAAACTAATAGAAATTACTACTTGTGCGATGTTGGCCGAGCCTCCCTCGGATTCTCTCACCTTAGCACACCTTACACTTAGGTCCTATGCTGGTGTGATAAGGGGCTATGTAAGGAGACCGTAACTGCCTTGTGTAATCCTATGTTTTAAATAAAAATTTGGATTTCTTCTTATGATGAAGTTTATGAATTTTTAAAGGACTGGATAAATATAGTATGCATATTTTTGATGAATTTTAGAAAAAGTCTATTTTAAAAACGTTTTTGTGAACCTTAAATAATTAAAAATGTGTAATGATTTGCAAAAAATGGTCTTCTGCAATTATGTTCAGTACGAAATTTAAAGTCTAATAAGATCAACTTGATTTTTGATGAATATTAAAATATGAATAGTGATTTTATAATTAGGATTAGTAATTTGTCCAAATGGATTAGTAATCTAACTTAAATAAAGTATTAGTATAATCTAGGCACCTTGATTAAGTAATGTGATTCAATAAAATGGTTAAATAATGGTCTCATAAATTATTAGTCAAGTATTAGTTTTTTCAGATGAATAGTGTTTTTTAATTAAAAATTTAATTAAAAATAATTAGAAAATTATTTTTATAAAATGGACTTTATTTTTGAACTTAGAGCATCGATATTATGTTATGATAATTTTTGGGGATTTTTCTAAAAAAATGAATTTTTGGTGAATAGTGTATTTATTTAAAAATAAAATTAAAAATATTTAGAAAATTATTTTTATAAAATGGAGTTCATTTTTGAAATCAGAGCATTGATATTTGGTTAATGTGAAATTTTGGGATTTTTCTGAGAAAGTTGAATTTTCGATGAATAGTAAAAATACAGTTTTAGGGTTTCGGTATGTTTAATGACATCATAACTGTGTCATGATGATGTCATGAGATATTTTAAGGGTTGTCCGGCCAAGGGTGATGAATTATTGTTTTGGGGGCCCCATTTGGCCTAACTCCATGGTAAATTCCAAGGGAGAGCACATGGTTTTGAGAAAAGCACTTGTGAGGGGTCCCTTGGCCATTAATGCCTTGCCCCCTCACTTTCCCTATAAATACCCACCCTTTCCTCATTTATTTTTCACTCCCAACTCTCCCCCAACTAAGTTCTGTTCTCCTTACCTCCCAAGGAGTCCTCCCAAGGTTCCCCCAAGCCCTCAAGGTCCAAACCTTTGAGTTTTAAGAGTTACGTTTTAAGGTAAGGGATCTGATCTCTCTCTTTCTTTTCAAGAAATATCTTTTATGTAATTTCTTTTATGCCCCATGTTCTTATGTTAAAGGGTGTTCTTTTATAATCCTCTTACTTCCCTTTTTATGTTCACATAATGAGAGATCCCCTCTTACTCTCATTATTTCGTTTTATGAAGTTTTATGTGGCGTCGTTTGGCTGCCGAAATTTTTGTAACGGATTCTTTCTCCCTTCTCATTTTTTTCAAGATCTATTTTCATGTAAAGTATTTGAAGTTCCTTTTTATTATTTTGGGGTATGATATCTAAATTTATCATACTGATCTTTTATGATCATATGATGAGATACCCCATTTGATATCTTCAATTCAGTATTTCTAAGTTTTAAGTGGCGTCGTTAGGCTGCCAAATTTTTAAGTGGTTCTTCACCCTTCTCGTTTTGAAGTTCTACTTTCATGTCAATTATTTCAAGTTCCTTTTTGTTATGTTGGGGTATGATATCTATATCTATCATACTGATCTTTTATGACCATATGATGAGATACCCCATTTGATCTGTTCAATTCATTATTTTGAAGTTTTAAGTGGCGCCGTTAGGATGCCGAATTTTTAAGTGGTTCTTCACCCTTCTCGTTTTGAAGTTCTACTTTCATGTCAATTCTTTCAAGTTACTTATTTTTATGTTGGGGTATGATCTATATATCTATCATACTGATCTTTTATGACCATATGATTAGAGACTCCATTTTATCTCTTCAATTCAGTATTTTGAGGTTTTAGTGGCGTCGTTAGGCTGCTGAATTTTTAAGTGGTCCTTGCACCTTTCTCCCTTTTCAAAGTTCTAATTCCATGTCAAGTCTTGCAAGTTCCTTTTTATTATTTTGGGGTATGATTTCTATATCTATCATACTGATCTTTTATGTTCATATAATGAGAGACCCTATTTGATCTCATCAATTCATTTTTGGTTGAAGTTTATGTAACGCTGTGAGGCTGCCGAATTTTCATAAGAGAAATCTTATTTTTGTCTTCCTTTCATGTTCTTCATTTCATATGGTATATTTTCAAATTTCATTACCATGTTCTTAAATCCCTTATATTCTATCCCTCTACTGTTTTATGGGTCATTTATGAATGTTTGACCTATGTCCCCACTATTTTAAATGTTTTCTAAAAACCTTGTAACATAGCCGTTATGCTGCAAAATTTTCGTCTCAAAATGTCTCTCTCTTTTTTCTAAAGATATTTTATGTTATTAAGTGAATACTCAAAGATCTTATTTCTAAAAGGGTATTCACATGTATATCAAAATTTTCTATTTTAAATTTTGGGATTTACATACATGAAACCCGTTTTCCCTTTTCCGTTGGTTTAAAGTGACATAATGATCATGTCTTTAATGCAGTTTTTAAAACGTTATGATTACAAAATGAAACCCATTTCTTTTATGATATATGGGTTGATTATGAAATGACTGATGATGATATATGTGGCTCACATGATAATAAAGACATGTCAAGGGTGCGCCCAGATAGCGCTCCAATGCATTGGGTAAAGACTTAATCTCTAGAGATGACCATTTTTAACGACGCCTTGGTGAATAACCTTGGTAATTTTTAACGACACCTTGGGGATGGACCTTGGTGAAACGAAACGATTGTAAATATTAAATGTTGTAGCCACATATTCAAGTTATAAAAAAATGTTATTTTTATTATGATGTATCTCATGATTTCTTTCTCATGCGTTAAAGTTCTTTTCATGTCCTTATTGAAGTATCTCAAGTTCACATGTAAAATATTTCTCTTGTTTCCCTTACTGGGCCTTCTGCTCACCCTTTCTTTTGATGTATGTCCCCAGGTTATGTGATGCAGTAATGAACCTAGGATGAACATGAGGAGAATCCTTTCAAGTGTTTAAGAAGAATTTTTTATGTTTTCATGTTTTAAGTTCCTGTTTTCCAAGACACTGAACCTTAAAGATCCTCAGTTTCATGTAATGAAATGAAAGTTTATGTTATAAAAAGACGGGATGCTATAGTTTAACACTTGTTGGAAACTTTCTTGAGTGAAAGATTCTCAAATTTAGATAATTGGGGATTTGGAATGAGTTCTTTGGTTCTTGGTTTTAAAATAAGTTATTTTTGAAAATTGGATTTCTCTAGAATGTTAGAACATGAATTTTATTAGATTTTTTCAAAAAAAGGAACTTTTTATTGAAATTAAACGTTTCTTTGAAATTTGTTGTGCTTTGGTTTTCAATAAAAGTTCAGTTTTATTGAGGTAGTTTGCTTTGTTAATGGAAACATTTCGTATAAATGGTTTTGGTGTATGATAATGTTTAATAGGTCCTTAATAGTGGACAAGTACCATTAGGGTACAAGGGATGTGACCCCGGCTTGGGGGCATGTGACATTGGGACATAAGATAATTGGACAAGAGACCTCTCATGAGTATAGAATTGTCAAATGAAACATACATTTGTGGGTTTCTTGGTAACTATGGATTGGGTATTAGAAATGATAATAATAATTGGATTTAAAATATTTGATTGGTAATTTTTCTAGAAAAATAAATTCCTAAAAATTGGTTTCTCTTTGTTTTGTTTTCACTTGGTTGCAACTGGTTTTTGGAACTTTTTTATATTTGGTTATAAATTGCTTTTGTAAATAGTTTTACATAAACTCTTTTATATAAATGTGACTAATTTTTCTATCCTAGTGGCATGAGTACGTAATTAATTAGGGAAAACCTACTGCATTTTATACTCACCCATGCTTTGGGACTTTGGAGATTTCTCAGATGCTATATTTTGAGACAGGGGAAAAGGTACTGTTTCCCATACTTTTAGCACTACCTTGTGATATTTGGGTTTTTCGGTGATTGTGCTCAGAGCTTGTGGTGAATGGGGTCTTGTGTCCTCTTGTGAGTCTTGAGTTTTTTATCTTCTATTTACACTGATACTAGTTTGGTCTTATTCTATTACACATTTTGATATGGTTTTCAGATACATGAGGTTGTTGAGTTGCCTTTCTTTTGTTCATGCATCATTTAGTAAATTGTTTGGTTATGATTTTTTGATTTATTGTTTTATTTCCGGAATGGTAAATCATACACCACTTGTATTTTAATCCCTTCGACATTTATTTCCCACCTTTGTAATCTTGGGGTTGTCTCTTAAGTCCAAGTGATGACTCGTTGTGCACTCAAGACAATGAGATTGAGCAGGTCATTACAAATGGAATCAGTTGTTTAATTACTTTGTGTAACAAATGGTATCAACTTGTTCGGACCATTACTAATAATTACTTATCATTTTTCTTAGTCTTAGAGTTAAAATTATTTATTTTCTATTCCTTTGGATGAAATCATTAACTGGGGTACGATTTTGGGATCATGAAATGTATAGAATAACAGGACATAGCTAACCCTTTTATGATGAACTTCATGCAACCAGTGATATGGGTATATAATATTTTGGAAACACATCAAGTATTTAGAAATCTCATTATCATGGGTTTATCTTATGAGATGATCATTACATGAATTATAGAGGAATGACTTCCAATAAGAGTGCATACATTATTTCAAGGAATGATAAATGTAGTGAAAAGGTGTTGATTTTTGATAAAAAGTATAAAATTGTTTTTTGAATTAATTATTTTGAACAAGGGAATTCTTATAGTGTTTTGAAAATTGTTAACTTTTCAAAAATCATGAATGAATGTTTTAAAAAAATTAAACATGGAAAAATGATGTTTTGGAAAACAATGATGTGATATTGGATGGAATATAATTTGAAATTCTAAGCCATAAGTTGGTAGAGAGTGATATTGTTGAATTGTATTGTTGGATTAGAAAATGGAACCCAGTAGGAATCATCAAAACTATCCTGAAAAAGAAGTGGATAATGTGGTTTCATTTGAACCATGGGTGAACCAAGAGATGGTTCAGAGTATTATTAAAACTTTTCAAGCTATGGATACGGGGAACCGGATGAATTAGAGAAGGCACATGGACCATACCATCTAGTTCATAAAGCAGAATACAACTTACTTCTAGGGTGATGTTGAACATAAAAAGGCATAGGATTGGATATTTAGGATGAATCATATCTTAGATTTCATCGGAACATCGTTGGAGCTAAAAGTCAAATTGGCGACATATATTCTAGAGGATATTACATGATAGTTGTTGGATTTATAAATGCATACTAAATTGTATGAAGTCCTCACAAGGGTGGATTTTGAAAAATTGTTCAACAAACAATTCTATCCTCACACATTCAAGATCCAAAACATAACAAACCTTTTTACCATGAAACCAGAGAGTCTCTCTATCATAGATTATGTGGCTAAATTCGTGAATTTAATGTACATTGCACCTCATGTTGTGGAAAGTGCATCCTCGAAGGAACGCATATGTGAATCTGGGCTATGGTAGGAGATTCAATCGAATATTACAGTACTAAATATTACAGATTATATAGAGATAGTGAACAGTGCGACTATAGCTGATCGTGATATCTCGGGATATGTGAGAGGAGGTATGAAGAAACCTACATGGAATGGTAGAACTCAAACTACAATGCCCTGACCCCAGTTACCTAGAGTCAGTGCATTATTACATAACATTGGAATGATCACAATGGTTCAAATCCCGAAAGACCGATCAATTTAGTAGCCTTGTAAAAACTACATACATTCATAAGTTTTATGTTACATTATAAAATGAAAAACAAAAACAACATTGTATCCATTTAACACATTCATATCTCTTACACTATCCCTATAGGTCATTTATAATATACTTCTTCACATCCTGGGAAAAATAAAACATAGAAACGGATGATCTCAAAAGATTAGTAAGGATAAAAATATAGCGGGAACTTAAAAAATAAGCATAAACATTTAAGCCAATGTATAAGACTGAAACAAATGAATTTTACACAAAAACGTATTCATAATATATCCTATATAAATCAAATAATTCTATTTACTTATTCACATGGATATTATAATAGTTTAATAATCACATGTAATATCAATAGCCAATTTCATAATGATAGAATGCATAATGCCAGGCTTCATAACCACATAGTCAAGCCCTTCTGCCAAGAATACAAATAAAATTTTGTCAAGGCCTTATGCAATGACACTAGTTTGTCTCATGAAACCTACCGATGCATCGAGGTGCTATAGAGGGCTCCACTCGTCCCTTACTAAGTCCAATGTATTCCTCATATGAAAAGCTTTATACATAACATAAACATTCTTATTAAAACTAGTATACGAAATGGAAATACTTTATCCATAAACCATGAATGGTATAAAAATGAAACATCCACAGTCAAACATATCATAAAACCTTCAATACAATATGGAAGATTTTTATCATAATAAATCAACTTCAAACAAGTTTAAAATCCATAAATTAATGTTGGAATAGATGAAATCAAAACATTTTGAGAGAAATATCTCATTATTTTGGAAATAATTTAAAACTCACATAATTATAAAAGAAAACATTTATTTTAAAAATATTCTTATAATCTTGCAAGGGAATCTTAGAAGGTTTTATAACAGTGGAAAATAGACGCACCCTCCGTATAAGTTAAAAATCATTCTTACCTTAATTTTATTGAAAAGGTCATAAAGTACCTTGTTTTGAAAACGACGGAAAGATTCCATTCAAAAAAATATATGGTAAAATAAGGGTATAAATAACTTTAACCCATACTCTATTAAATAGTAAAAATGTTTTGAATTACATTTTTATGAAAACACATATGTGGATGATAAAGAGGTCACAGTTGATACTTATGTATTAACAACCGTGGATAAATAAAGAGATTGTAGAATTAACCCTAACCTTGTACTTTTCCATGGTCAAGGGTATGTTAAAATATTGTATAACAGTTAAATAATTGTTATTAAATTATACAAAAACTATATACATACATATGATATCATATATTATCCTCTAATATTTCATTTTTAAAAATATTACAGTAGTATCATCGTTTTGGGTGTTAACTTGTTCGTTTTCCTTTATTTTCTTGGTAATGTAAGACAAGTTTCTTTTGGATAGGATATATTTGATTTATATCCCGAATTATATTAAGTTCATAAAGATTATTTTTAATCATAAAATGAAAATTATTATTGAATGATTACGATGGGGAATGAATCTTATCGCGTTAGTAGAGATGGTAATTCGTACGTATGCACGAGTGACAATATCATTTTATTGATTGTTAAATCATATGTAATTGGATGGTATATCATATATACGGAATCATTGACATATAATTTTATTATTTACATCATTTATATTCATTATCATACCCATCCAAATAATGAAGTGTTTGAATAACAAACTTCACCACGACATAGAGACGGTAAGCCGTATGAACGCACGTATGGTGACATTGTCATTAATAGGATGGATAGAATAAAGAATATTGTTGTACAATATTTATAATAAAATCAAAGCATTTAGGAGGTAATGGAGTTATTATTTTGGTATAGAAACACCATAGAAAGAGGCAGTTGAAGAAGAAATGAACTTGAAAGAGGGTGGTGAAATTATTACATCTTCTTTAGGTGTTTCCTTTTGAGTTGATCAAAAGGGATCCATAGGTTGGTTTTCTGATCAAATTAAGGACTCTAGGTTGATTCTAGGGAAGTAGAGAGGATATTCAGGAAGGTTTTGGCCGATCCAAATGGATTTGGAGGAGAGATTTTGAGAGAAGGGGAAGTAACCTTTTATAAGAGGGGTGAGGGGCACCATAGGAAAAGCTTGAAATATTATTTTATATTAAAACAATTATCGGTCTATAATGGATCCAAAATGATTTATTTAAAGGATAAGGTGTGGATGGGTCTCAAACCTCTCAAACAATAGGTTTTAGGTAGGTTTAGGGCACCATATTTACCTTATCATTTATATTTAACTCTTAGTTAAATAGTTTGACATTTACTATGTCTCTTTGTATTTTTTTATTATACGGTTAATAAAATTACTATAACAAGCCAAGAGAACCCTAATTGGTTATTTATTAATATATATAACTTTATCTACATCCTTCTGCCAAACCATAGATTTTATAGAATATTATATCATTTAATAATATAATATTTGTCTTAAAAACTCATTTATGTCAATTTTGACACTATTTAGTATTTGGTTTTTGTGAAACTAATAACAGCATGATTACTTATAAAAAAATTATTTCATCAACCCAAAAATTTCATATTAACATTTAAAATTAGTGTAATTCATCAAAAGTCACAAATTACATTTAGTTGGATATTTATAATATGAATTATTTTAATCGTTCATTAATAAGGTAATTACTGCATCATCATTGTGTCATAAATAAATTTAATTATTTAATGTCTAAAAAATATAAATAAAATTTCATTATGTAGGAAATAGTTTAAAATTTCTAATTAATATTTATAGTTGAAATTATCTTAAGTATAACTTTATATTAAAAATGGTTTGTTTATTAAACATTGAATTTAACACTTTTAACTCTTCTTTACATATAATAATAATAAATGTCCCAATCAAATACAAGTTGACCTAAAGAATCATATTTTATTTCCAATGTTGTTTTTGGTCTAATTACACTTTTCCAATATAATTAGGACATGTGTTAAGGTAATTATAATATCATTTTTACCCTTAATAACCCTATTTACTTTTAACTATGGTAAATAAAAGTCAAAAGTTACTATTCAAAAAAAATAATTTTAATCTTATTGAACCACATTTAACCTAATTATGTCAACCATGTATCTCAGATTTTCGAAATTCAACTCACGGAAGCGGTAAAATTAAGTTTTATGGAAATTTTCAAATGCTCCTAGAAGGTGGGTAAAAGACGGTAAAAAGTTCAATAAAATTTTGTATACCTAATATTATTATAAAATTACTCCAATGAATTACATTGAACATATATAGGTATTATGTATCTATTTTTACCTAATATAAATTAAATTAAAATAAATAATTATTTAAATAAAAAGTCAGTTTTAAACAATAACGCATTGTTTTTCACTATTCATTAAAAAGTGAAAGTTTTCAGAAAAATACCAAAAAGTCACCCTAAGATAATTTTGATATTCTAAACCCACAAAAGATGTGCATTTTGAAATCTAAGATTTATAAAATTTCAAAAAGTGGGTATTACTATTCATAATGTCTAGTTTGATTGGTCGTGGTGTGTGAAAACTCAAAGTTGCATACAACGCAAGTAACTACATTATTCAAAGGGAAATGTATCATAGTGGATTGGGGTGTTACAAAAATGCTTTATGTAAGTGGAAAATGGAAACATATTTCCATGGTGTAAGTGGGAATCAGAACCATGTGGTTGGATCAGTTAACCTTCCTCCACGACCCCAGAAAAAAGCAGGATGCTATCACGGTTGTTCTCATGACCACATAAAGTAAGATTGTATGGAACAAACTATATAATGTCATAATTGCAACCAGATGATGCATATTCAGCACTATTTTCACAGTTTTCAATGTTCAGGTTCTTGAGACACATCTCAGGCATCGCAAACATCATATTATTCGATAGGGTGACGACTGTAGAACCAGTCTCATCAGCAGAGCAGAGCTAGCCAATGTGATTCTAGGAATACCATGACTCCTCAACCAGGGAAATATTAGCAAGGACATAAAGAGAAAAGTGAAATGAATTAATTGTATAGAGATGAGAAATTTTTTTTTCAATGATCAAGGAAGTTGATTCTACATGAAAATAATTACCCAACACATGACATAGAGTTAGCAGTAGTTTTCCATTATTTAAAGACCTGGGGTCATTATCTATTTGATGAAAAATTCACTATGATTACAGATCATAAAAGCTGAAACACATTTTATCATTGTAAGATTTGAATATGAGGGAAAGGATATGGATAGAATATCTCCAATTGTTTGATTTTGACTTCATGTACACATTAAGGAAGGAAATGCAGTGGTGGATGCATTGAGAAGAAATCCATATTCTCAATTGGAAAAGGAAGCATTAAATGAATGGAAGATGATGTCGGTTCTAGATGACATGCATGTTGAATGTGAAGACTGAGGTGATGATGTAGTTTCTTTTCAGCTACTCTTGTCCCTAATTTGGTAAATATGGTCAAATGGACACAAACATTAGATGTAGAATGTCTGTTTATGAGTTAAAAACTCAATGATGGTGATACTATTGAAGGATGTAAACATGATGGGAGTTCAGTTTTTCATTTTAGAAATTGGATTGTTGTTTCTATATTATTTTAGGAAAAAATCCATCATACTCACCACCATTTGAGATGGGATATATATCTAGGTACATAGATGATTTACAAGGCCTTGAAGGTGCAGTTTTGGTGGAACATCCTAAAAAAGATGGTCGCCGAGTTCGCCTTACGGTGCTCAACTTGTTAGCATGTTAAATCATAGCATCAGAGACCAATAAGAATATTGTATCTTTACCTATCCCAGTGTGGAAATGGGATTATATATAAATGGATTTGTTTACAAGACTTCCAGGAAATGTCAAAAAACATGATTCTATATGGTTGACAGTGGATCGACTTACCAAGTGATCTCATTTCATTTCAATTCATGAAACTCATATGGTGAAGGATCTATCAAAAATATATATATCCATGAAGTGGTAATGAGTCATGGAGTACCAGTGTCAATCTTTTCAGACATATATCCAAGATTCACATCTCATTTTTGGAAATCCTTTCTGAAATCCCTTGGGACTCAGTTTACAATGCACATGGCGTATCATCATCAGATAGACAGCCAGTTTGATAAAATAATATAGTCATTAGAAGATATGTTGATGGCTTGTGTAATGGATTTTTGTAGCTCCTGGGAATAGAATATATCCTTGGTGGAGTTCTCATACAATAACAGTTATCATGCCTCGATACACATGGCTCTGTTTGAAGAAATTTATGGGAGTCATTTTCTTTCTCTACTATGCTGGGTGGAAAAAGGTGAATCATCACTAGTTGGGTTGATCCTTGACCCAGAAACAACAGAGAAGATCCAATTGATTATAAAGTGGATGGAGGTGGTTTAGAGTCGTCTAAAATCTGATGCAGATCATCATATAAGGTTTTTGTTGTTTACTATTGGTTATCATGTTTTCTTGAGGGTATCTCCAACGCTTGAACAACATCATTTTAGGATGAAGGAATTGTATCTCCTAGATACATAGGCCATTTCAAGATACTTGAACATGTTAGAGAGGTAGAATTTAGGTTTGCATTACCACCATGGTGCAGTTCAGTGAATAATTTGTTCCATGTATATCAGATGACAAATGTATCAGCCTGATCATGACCATGTCATCCAATGGGACCACATTGACCTAGATCAAGATGCTTCATTGATACATATCCCAGTTCAGATTGTGTATAGGAAAGATAAATCCTTTCATGGAAAAATAATTGGTCTAGTGCAAGTTTTATGGATGAATGGTTAGATTCAGGAAGAGACATGGGAACACGAGAAGAAAATGAAAGAGCAGTGGACAGAACTCTTCCTGGTTAACGAATGTTTTCTACTTTTTGAGGATGGAAAGACCAATAGTGGGGAGAATTTAGTACACCCAATTTATGGTATGTAACCCTTGAATGATTTTTTTCATTTTGATAATGTTTAAGGGTGATTAATTTGAGAGTTGGAAGAACTTTGGAAGTAGTTTTGAGGAAAAATGGAAGTCACACAAGCGATGCACGGTTTGTCTAACTGTGTGGCCAAACCATGAGTAATTGGCCCAATTGAGGTAGTGTCTCTGGCATGGTTGGAGCACAGTTAGGGAGACCATGTGAGGAATCCTTTTTAGGTTATTCCTAGGAAGTATCTAATGCATGGTTATTGCACGTTTTTCAAACCATGCAATCTAATCATTCGTAAGGTTTAAGTGAGATCCTAATAAAGTCATTCTCACACATTTTTGCCTCTAAGTGTCTCGTTTTTTCTCTTAAGAAGCCATAAATCCGGATTTTTCTTCTAATAAGGTCAAATAAGGTTCTCTCATCATTCTAGATGTGATACGAAGGCTTTTCTTGGAATATTAAAGTTGCATTCTTGAGGTATGTGATCATTCTTCATCATTCTTGATCAGTTTCTTATATCTACGTATATTGACTTATTATATTATGTTGTAATATTATATATATTCCCATTATGTATACATCTAGGTGTTTTGATTCCATGTATTATTATATTTGGTCTTGATCTTTCTAGGAGGAGATATCTAAGGTGGATTTGTGGAGAATCGACCCGGTTTTCTTCTGCGTTCTTCGTTCGCTGTGATTTTAATCAAAACGTTTCTGGTATGAGGATTATTTCTCAACTACTCTTAGTATAACTTATTGAAATTAATTAAAATTTAATGTGTGGTATTGAATTTATTTAGATTTGGTAGTTTAAAACTTTTTAGAAACATTCTTGAGTGACGGTTTGTGAAATCTTCAAAATTGGGGATTTTGAATGAGTGATTTGGTTCTTAGTTTTAAAATATGTAATTTAAAATGGGATTTTCTCTAGATTTTTGGAATAATAATTATATTACATTTTCATAATAAAAAGTTAATTTTTTATTGAAATGAAATGATTCTTTGAAATTTGTGGTTTTTGGTTTTCAATAAATTTTCAGTTTTGTTGAAGTAGTTTGTTATGGTAATGGAAACATTTGGAATAAATGGTGTTGGTGTGCGTTAATACATAACAGTTCCTTAACAAGGGATGAGTTCTATTTGGGTAAAGGTATGTGACCCAAGATAGGGTGTGTGTGTCATTGGGACACAATTTAATCAGACGAGCGACCGCTTATGAGTATGGAACTGTCAAACATAGCATGCATGTATTAGTGTGTTGTGAACTATGGATTGGGTATGAAAAATGATAATAAGATTTGGTTTTAAAATCATATATTTGTTATTTTTCTAGAAAAATAACTTGTTGGAATTTGGTTTTATTGAGTTTTTTTCACTTGGTTTCGAATGGTTTTTGGAACATGTTTATATTTTTTATATATTTCTTTGGTAAATTGTTTTATATAAATTATTTTATATAAATGTGGCTCACTTTTCTATCCTAGTGTTGTGAGTAGGAAAGTCATTGAGGAAAAACTTCAGAGTTTTATACTCACTCTTACTTTGGCACTTTGTTTCATTTGCAGACGTTATCTTCCAGGACCGGGGAAAAGGTACAGTTTCCCATGTTTTTAGCAATACCTTGTCATAACTAGGTTGTTCGGTGATTGTAGATCTCGGAGGATGTAGAGCATTGATTCATGTATCCTCTTGAGAGTATTGATCTATTTATCATATATTTACATTCATGCATGTTTGGTCTCCTGTTGTTGCACACTTTGATATGGTTTTGAGATACTTGAAGATGTTGAGTTGTATTTCTTTTGTTCATGCATCATTTAGTAAATGGTATGTATATGGACTGTTGGTTTATTTGTTTATTTTATAAAGGGTAAATAGTCCCCCAATTGTATTTGAAACACTTCAACATTTATTTCCAGGCTTTGGCGTATTCAGGTTGTCTCTTAAGGCCAAGTGATAGCTCGTTGTGCTCTATATCCAATAATATTGATTGGGTCATTACATTGAGTGTAGAAATTGAATTTTTTATATGAAAATAGTGACCACAAAGGTTATATTCCTATTATGATTTCATTATTAAATCCTTCAATGCATAGTTGTTAAATCCTATTATTGTCTCCTGAAAATGGTTTCTAGATATTTCCATATTCATATAGCTCCAATGTACCATGGTAAAACATATTTTACATTTTCTACTAATTGTTTACTAATTTTTGAAGTCCATTTTGACTATGTAATTACCCTTCCTAATTTCAATTATTCATACTTGGAAATTTTTTAAAATTTCATTATAAATGAATATTGGGGAATATAGGTGATTTTTTTGTTTATCGTCAATATATTTGGAGAATTTGAAATATTTTAGTGGTTACTTTTAATGATTAAATTGGAAATAACTTTTCAATTTTTTTTAGAAATTTTATTTTATATTTTGAGAGTTTTATTGTTATTTTCCAGGAATTATATAGGAATGGAATTCAAATTGATAATTCAGGGGTTAAAATTACCTCTTAATTTCATTTTCCTAAAAAAATGATAATGGATCTTTTCTTCAATATTTATAATTATATATAAGGTTATTAATTTATAATTGGAAAACTTATATTCTAATAACAAGGATTCTAGATAATGATATTCCTTTTGTCTTGAATATAAATTTTGAGGAAGAATTTAATGAATATATACAAAGGATAGTGTCCCCACTAATAGTTCAACCACAAAATTATGAATGTCCTTATGTGCCACTGACTAATTATTTTGAATTATATTTAGGTCCAAGTCTTGGTAAGATAATAGAAATGAAGTAAAATGTAATTTTTTATGTTTCTATATTACTAAATGTTTCCCTATCAAATAACTAAAAAATAGAATATGAATTGTTATCTTTTTTCCCCATGATATATTTAGGGGATATCATTTAGTTTATAAAGTATTTTCTTTAATTAATATTATGAGATTAGAAATATCATTAATGATAATGAATAAAAAACAGTTTTTTATGTGGATCAATTTTCTGTGTGTATTTAACATAGAGCTAAAATACACTAAATATATTGAGAAAATTGTGGCCATTATTTCATTATCGTAGCACATAGATCTATATTAAAAACATTTTTATTGAACATATTATATAGTTATTCTATTGGGAGGTTTTATATTCCCCTAGTACTGATATGTTCTCATGTGATTTAGTCATTTTGAATTTAATATTTACTTATATTACTCAATATTATTATTTGTAACATAAGGATTAAAAATTGATTAATAATTCCATGAAATATACTTGGGATGATAATTATTTGTTCCACATGGGAAGTGATCAATATTTTAGGACATGTATCCTATATTTAGAGATTTGTTATGTGATAAAATTATACAACAGTTTCTATTGCAGAGTTCAAATTGGTCCATAGAAAACTTCTTGGAAGTAATTAGATTTGGGATTATTATTTTACACCATATTATGATATTTTAATGTGTTTTGTGGTTCTAGTAATAATTTTAAATTCCATTTAATCATTTTTAAGATAAATGAGATAGAATTACATGCATTGTTTTTTTGTGATTTATTTGATGATTTTGTAACATATATAATGGAATATATTACTAATTTATTTTTATATTCGTACATAAAACATATTGTAGATTGTGTTTCTATATGGATTTTACATATACACAAATTTTTGGATGATAAAATATTGGCATCCAATATTTTTTAAGAATCTATTTTTATAGATTTGGGATTCCAAGGACCATTCATATAGACAAAAGAAATAATTGTTTTATTAGTACAATGAAATCATTATTTAAATTTTATTAGAATAGTCATAAAATTGTATAAAAAAAATTTCATCAAAATAATGGTATATTTATTATTTTAAAATGGAAGATCATTAATATTCCTGAGGAAATAATTAACTCGAAATGGAAGGATTATATTTTATGATTTCAAGATGTATTGTGGGGATATAGGAATTCATATAATAATAAAATTAGGATTTCATCATATATTATAGTTTTTAAAAGAGTGATTTATTATCATATAGAGTTATAAAATTATAATTTTTTAGTTTTTATATGTAGAATTGTTAATCCATTTGAAGCTAGAAAATAGTGGAAACATTATTTCTTTACATTTGATGACTTCATGAACAATGACTATATATATAAAAGGATGTTTAAATTTGTGATAAAGTGTGAAAATGAATAAATTATATTGAAAATGAGATTTTAGATTATTGATATATTTCTTCTTTACAAATCCTTGATTAACCTCATCTAATTTATGTTTCGTTCAAAATTTAATTTTCCTTTTTAACACATGTTGTAACTTTTATTTAAAATATTTTAGAGATCCTAATAATGGTTATACATTCTATGTAAATAATCATAGTATTATGCTATTATGTGGGGATATCAAGGAACATCCAGAGGAATATACCTTTGAACTGGAAGAAAAATACCATTGAATTTTCTAGGTTCCATCAATCAATATCATTTTTAATTATTTATGATATTTTGGGATGTAGTTATAACATCTTATTCTAGAAGGTTTTACATTAGTTTAATAATTTTTTAGAGAGATAATAAATTGAGATTTATGGGAGGATGACGTACCCATTTATCACCATTAGAAATTCACTTGGGTATACACTCAAATTTAACTTCCTATTAGAGATGAGGTTTTATAATATACAGAAATAACTGGAATGTTTATAAAAATACACATCAATCAACCTTCTTAATCATTAGACCATAATTATATTTTACATGATTTTATTATCTTTATTTTTTGGTATATATGTTCTCATATTTGTGATCTTTAATCGAATCATCCAGATGGGCTAACTAGATTGCAATAACTAGTGAATTTGAGTGTACAAAATAAAAAGAAAGATATATAACTGTGTTCTTAATAGATATAATATTCTAATTCTTCTTTGATTATATAATTTTTTTGATGGTTTTTAATCTCTATAAAACCATTTTATATTATCCATTATCTATTATATAATCAATACTCAAAAAGATACTATATATGATGTTATTTTAAATGAAATTTACTTTACATTCATAGATATAATGTTACATTTTAAATTTGATTTTTGACATCACCATAATTTTTTGAAGCACACTATTAAATATTTTATTTGAATAGTTAGTGGATAATTATTGAAATAATGAAATATCAATTGTACTTTGAACAATTAAAATCATTTAAATGACTCTAAAAACATGGATTCAGAAAATGGGTATATTTTTTAGTTAAATTTTCTGGTTAATGGTCCTAATTAAGATAAAGTACATTACATTGTTAACCCATCAAAAACCACTAAATATTATTGAAATTATGATTATTAAATTATTGTATAATTATTTTAATTGGGGTATTTTTTTCTCAAATATGAAGGTTTTCATACAACCTTGATTAAATTAATACTTATCTCCTCCTGATTTTAATTCAATAATAATTTTTTCCATTATTTAAAAATTAATTTTTTTTTAAATTTTTGGAAAATGATAAATAATAATAGTTTACATTGAAATTTAAGGTTAAAATATAAATCACAAAAAAATAATCAAATGAAATTGTGAAAGGAATATGTGAGTCGAGGTTGGACCCCATATTTTTTTACTCAATTCATTTTATATAAATTTATAATTAAGTTGTTTATTTTTTCTTAAAAATAATTTGTAGGCCACCCCATATGAAAGTGTGTATAATTATTGTATTATAAAAATAATGTTATTATATCCTCCTAGTGATAAATAGATAGTTGTACCTCTATATGTATTTGAATTAATAAGTGATGAAATTTAATTAAAATTTTTATATCTAATCAATAATGTAAATTTGTAAAAAAAATCAAGGAATAAAATTAATTTTTACTGGTGTTCATATTTCACTACATGGAAGAACCCATGATGTAAAATATTCATGTAATTCATTTAGTAGTTTGATTAAATTTTTTATTTTTTAATATATTACCTACTATTGAATATTATAAAAATATTTTCTGAGAAAATTTATTGTTCTATGTGTGTTGGAATTTTTTGGTTATTTTAATTTTTAGAATTTTTTACATCATTTATTATAATTAGTTGATTTTTATTATCAAAAGTTTTCAATTATTCTTTAATTTACATTTTATAAATATATTGTCTAACTTATATACCACTTATTTTATGTAAACATAAATATTTAACTAGTTATTTTATTTTATTTATGTTTACTATAATGTTAGGTGAGTATTTATTATAATGATGGTATCATTATTCTTGTTTTTTAGTTTAAATTTTTCATAATTAATTCATGGTTTATAATTATTTCATTTATAATTATTTCTCCAAATAATAATTTCAAATGTTTGAAAATATTTTTAAATTAAATAATTATTTATTTAGTTTTTCCATTATTTAATAATTATTTTTTCTTTTTTATAACATGAATTTATTTTATTGGTTTTTATGGTTTTTTATTCTGAATTTAATTTTTATGTTGATATTATTACTTTTTCGGTTAAATTTAAAAGTGTCCAATAGAAATTATTTTAGTTATTTTACATACCTCATGAAGTGACCACCCAGAACCATATAATAACTACAACAACCATAAATAATATGTTCATGCTACCAAAAATAGTTAACTAAAGTGACCTCACCCCCATTATTCTATATGACCTTGAGGGTTCATTTAAACAAACTATTGTTTACTATAGTGTAAGTTACCTCATGAATAAGAATACTTATATAAGTGACCATGAATTAATAAAATCCATCCTTGAACACATATAAATCCAAATTGTATGATGAAAATAATTCAAAGTTGTGAGTTTGAGATTGACTTAGAGGAATAATGAAAAAGAGTGACTTACTAACCATATAACAACCCATGATGAACATACATAGACATGTTATTATTTTCTGTGGAATAATTAATAAATTAGAAAATAGATTCCCAAAGAACATATTAGTTTATTGCCTTTGGAAACATGGAATCATAAACAATAGTATATGAGTGAACAACATTATCTCACACTAGGTACTCCAAGACTATAACCCCTCTTATAAATATCATAAATGAAATATACTTTCCTAACCTTGGGAATGAAACAACAAAAGGGAAGAGCTATGATGATCAGTAATGGTAAAAAATGGAGACATATATACATAAACATGAGAATGAGGGTATAACTATGTGATCATGACTTTAGAAGATCAAACCCTACATATAAATATCATAAAAATGAATCCTAGAATTAACATTAGCAGTTCCTAAGACAAAAATCATAATAGAAGCATGATGATCATCCATGAAAGCATAATACAGGAATAAGTCATGGAACTATGGAAAACACAGAAACATGTAGTATCATCCCCTATAAGTTGAGACACATTAATTATAATGACCCACTAATTCTAATTGGATTGAGAGTACAATGAGTCATTACTTGGCCTTAAGTGGCATCCCCAGGATGAAAAAGGATTAAAATAAATTCCAAAGAGTTTCAAATAAAAGTGTGGGAGGATTTAACATTTATGAAATAAACCATGAAACTAAATATCATAACCAACCCATTCACTAAATTATGAATGAACAAAATAAAGACAACATAACCACTTTATTCATATCAAAACCACTCCATAATATGAAATAGTTGGAGACCAAACAATTATCAATGTAAAAAATATGAAGAATAACTAAGGACTCCAAAAAGGAAACAAGACATCATTATTCATATTCTCCAAGCCCCATAATCATCGAACAGAACATGTATCATGAGGTGGTGTTAAAAACATGTGATACTTTACATTTTCCCATGTCCTGGAAGATAGAATCTCCAAAACCACTAAAGTTACAAATTAGGGGTGATTATAACACTCAAAATGTTTTCCCCCAATGACTTTACAACTCACCCCACTATGATAGAAGAGTTAACAACATTCAAATAAAATAGGTTGTATGAAACAAATTCTCAAAACATTTTTTAACTAGATATAGAAAATTTTCCAAAACCATTTATAAACCAAAGAATACAAGTTCAATTGAAACATAATTTTCCAAAAAGTTATTTTTTCCTGAAAATAACTAAACAATGATTTGAAAACATTTTTCAATATTCCTTTTTCATACCCAGATCATTCCTCACATCCACAAAACCAACCATTCTTACTATGTGATGGCAGTTCAATACTCATGAGCGGTTACTCATCGATCTACTAAGTCATCACAATGTAATTTTTTCCAATATTCCCTTATCCCTTTGGCACATATAACTAGGAAATATTTCATCTAAGTCACATATAAGAAACATTAAAACAGAAACCTCATATTCCAAATGATCATGCCAAAACAACCCATTCAATAATATCAACTTCTCATTAAAAATCATTTTTTCATTAAAACTATTACAATGCCAAATAATTTCAATAAAAAATATTTTTTTGAAACCCCTTTCCCAATCAAACAAATTTTGAATATATTAAAAATATAGAATTTAAAATCACCATTTTTAATTTCAAGAAACATAATCAGTTTTCACAATAATTTATCAAGATTTCACAAATCTACAAAAAACTATAAATCATCACTTAAGAGATATATTACATGTATCAAAAAAAGATTTAAAAATAAATATTATCCAATTTACTACATTTGTAAATAATAAAATCAATTATAGAAGGATTACATTATAGTAAATCAACCTACATTAAAGGTTTCTGATGAAACATGACAAAATATGAAGAACGCTCAAGATAACCGAGTTGATTCTTCACAGAATCTCCTTAGATATCTTCTCCTAGAAAGATCAAGACCAATGATCAACTTATTTGTCATAAAAAAATCATATATATAACCATAAGTAGTGTAGATATTACATGAGAAGAAGATAGGAGGAGTATATCTAAGTAGATCTATGAAATTGGTCAAGAATGAAGAAGAAAGATCACATCCCACAGAAATCCGTCATTGAATCACCAAGGAAATCCTTTGGATTTACTCCAAAACGATTGGGAGAGGTTATTCTACCATAAAGGAATAGAACTACAGAGTTAGGGCCAAATAAGAGCAAAATAATAATCTTATATGCAAAAATGTGTGAGGTCAACTTTTTTAGGATATCAATTTAACCAGGCGCACAGTTAGATTACACGGTTAGACATAATTTGTGCTAACCATACATTAAATAATTTCTAGACAGACCCTCTCACGGCCTCCTCGTATGGTCTCCTTAACCATGTGCACAACATTCCAAAACACTATGCCATGAACATGTTTTTGCATATAGTTTCTCCGAAGATTTCCTTATGATTTGGATAAACTGTCTGCATCTCGTTTGCAGCCATGAACCTCTCCTTTAGCCCCCAAAAATTATTAAAAGATCAAAAAAATCTCCCAACACTCCCTCTTATACATTATATCAACAAAAAAATAGAATAAAGGGTTATGTACTAGAAATCAGGGGTACTACATTCTCCCCATCATCTATTTTTTTGTCCGTAAAAAGAAAAAAATAATTATTTCACTGAAAGAGTTCTGGCCATTAGTCTTTCATTTCATTATCTAGATCCAAATTCTCTTTTTGAATTCGACCATGATTCCATAAAACCTACAATAGAAAAATTATTTTTCAATCCAAAACATTATCTTGTAAATCAAAAATGCACACTGGGATATGTACCAACAAAGCATCTAGCTCTAGGTCAATGTGATCCCCTTTGATCAAATGGTCAGGACCAGGCTGGTACATTTTCAACTAAGATACATGGAAAACATTATATACTGATCTGAACCATGGAGGTATTTCCAAATGTTATGCCACCTCTCCAATATGTTTCTTTATCTCAATGGTGTTACGTATTGTTGAGATAACTTCCCCTACTTCCCAGAATGACGATGTCTTAGCCTTGGATAGATCCTTAAGAACACAGGATCACTCACGAAAAACAAAAACGAACATCAAAAATGATCCGTATAAAATTTATGATGACACTGAGCCATCTCCATCCACTTTTTGATCTGTTGAATCATCTCTATTGTTTCTTTCAAAAGGCCTGGCAAGTCTTGTGATGTTTCACGTGTTCCCACCCAACATAGTGGATAATGAATGGAACTCCCATAAAATTCTTCAAATGGATCCATATGTATCGAGGCCTAATATATGTTATTATATGATAACTACACTAAGGGTAGTTGATCCTCCAATGAGCCACCAAATTCCACTACACCATCTTACATAATGTCTTCCAATGTTTGTATTGTCCGTTCAGATTTCCCATTTTTCTCTGGATGATATGTAGTGATCATATTCAACTGAGTGCCAAGGGATTTCATTAAGGATTTCTAGAAATGAAATGTGAACCTAAAATATCTTTCTAAGACTATTGATACTAGAAATCCATGAATCTTTACAAATTTTTTAATTTAGATTTTGGACAGATCCTCCAAAATATTAGTTTCACCAATTGGAATGAAATGAGACGAATTGGTAAGCTGGTCCACTATCACCCATATGGCATCGTGTTTCAGAACCATTCATGGGATACCTATAATAGAAATATATATCTATATTCTCCAATTTCCACACTGGGATAGGAAAAGACTGCAACAAACCTGCTGGTCTCTGATGCTCTGCATTAACCTACTGACTAGTTAAGCACCGCGAGACAATCTCAGCCACCTTCATTTTCATGACTCGCTACCAAAATTACACCTTACAATGCTTATAAATATTTTTATGCCTTTATGTATATCCCATATATATTGGTGGTAAGAATGAAGTATTTTTTCATGAAAATACCTAGGTAAACACATTTTATCTCTAAAACACAAAATTAAACTCCCATTAATTTTCCAACCCTAATTGGTCTCCCCACCATAGAGTTTTGTAATCGTTACTAGGCATTATCCATCATATGATTGTGCCTCTTTAACCACCATTAAGAAATCGAAAATAAAAGTAGTTATAGATAAAACTGCAACATCACCTCGGTATTCACATTTCACATGAAAGATGGATAGGATAGGCATCAACTACCATTCAGACGGTGCTTTTTTCAAACTTTGTATATGAATTTATGCTCAATGCATAATATTATGAATTACCTTTTTCTGATGTATACATCAAGTCAATTTCAAAGATGTGGAGATACTCCATCCATCTCTTTTTCCTCTGATTCAAATCTTGCTGTGAGAAAATGTGTTTTATGGTTTTTTTGGTCCCTGAGCAAAACAAATTTCTCACCAAAGTGATAATGATGCCAAATCATCAAGGCATGAATGACTATTGATAATCCCAAGAGTTGTGTTTGATAATTCTCCTCATTCACTCTCAACTTATGTGAATGATAATCCACAACGAGGTATCCTTGTATAAGAAAACAACCTAAACTCAATCAGGAAGCATCATAGCACACCACATATCCCCATCCTATTTTTGGAAAATTCAATATAGGTGTTGAAGTAAGATGAAATTTAAACTCCTTAAAGACTTCAGGAATTCTTCAGTCCATTTTAATTGATATTCATTATTTTTAAATGCTATCATTATAGAGGATATCCATGAGAATTTATACATAAATCCTTGATAATAACTAGCTACACCAAGAAAACATCGCATCTCAAAGACATTCTTCAGAATTTTACATGAGATCACAACTTCTATCTTTTCAAGATCCACTGAAATACCTTTTTCAGAAATCACATGTCCAATAAAGCATACCTTCTATATCCAAAAATCACATTTAGATAGTTTGGCATACAAATGGTGATCTCACAAGATTTTTAACATTGTCTCTAGGTGTTACTGGGGCTAATTCCATGTCTTTGAATAAACCAAGATGTTGTCTATAAAGACCATAATAAATAGTCCAGATATTTCTAATATATCTGACTCATCAAATCCATGAAAACTATAGTTTCATTCATGAGACCGAAAGGCTTGTCTATATATCTATAGTGACCATTTCTTCTTCTGGAAGCTATCTTCGGAATATCTTCCTTCCTAATTATCAATTGATGATATCTTGATCGCAAGTCAATTTTGGAGAACCACTAAGCTCCCCAAAAATTGATCAAACAGATCATCAATGCATGGATGTGTATACAAATTCATTATCATAACATGGTTAAGGTTAAGATAGTCGATGAATAGGCAAAGAGTTGTATTAAAATTCTTCACGACGAAAACTGGGGATTCACACATAGATGTACATGGTCAAATAAAAACCTTTCATTCTATATCCTCCAACTACACATTCAATTCTCGTACCACTTTTGGTCACAACCTATAATAAAGAAGAGAAATAGGACTGTTCCATAAAAGGATATAAATTGTAAAATCTATTACCCTTATATGTGGTAACCCTATGAAGTTATTTAGAATGAAATCTGGAAATTGACCCCCGACTATAGGAAAACTAACATCCCAGATCTTTTTTATCGATACGAAAGTCAACAATTCCAACTAGAAAAAATGACTTTCCCACAACTGGTTCCAACAATCTAAATGCACCCTTATTCATGACCTTCTCTCCTTTGAAGAGATGCTCAATGCCGTTTTCAATCATGAATCTAAATATCCTCTTTTAATAGTCCATGTAAGCCTTGAACATTTTTATCCAATCCATACCCATGATTAAATCATAGAAATCTATCTCCATCATCATTAATTCCCATTTCAGCTTAGCTATATCAATTGTAATAGAACATGCTCTACACACAAAGGCTTGACATTCTACTTCACCAAGAAGTGTTTTGCAGTTTTATCATAGAGTGAATAATTTCATATTTTAAACATATCTTTTCAATAACCAGATAAATAATGAAGTAATGTGATGCACTAGTATCAAATAATAACTGCAAGAAGGGAGAATTCAAAATAATTGTACCTTTCATCGTATATTGTCCTTCTATATCATCTACAATCATCTTATTAGCTCCATATAGTTGATTCATCGCTACACACTAAACTTTACTTATATGATGAGATTTCCCTTGATTATGAGTCATGTTATTTTTAGAATCACCATGGATAGCTTTGTTATTCTAACGATACTGGTTCAGATGGCCTCGTCTTGTCAAAGCATACAATTCTTGCGACACCTTAGAAGTGTCTCGAGCACCCAACCTTGATGCACTTCAACAAAAATGCTGAAGGTGTCCCATCATGAGGAAATTATTCCATGTTATTGGTATTGTTATACAATCCCTCAATATCTGGTCAAAGGAACCACATTTGTAGCATCCTTCTTTGAACATTGGTCATGGATGAATATTTACTAGTCCAGCTATCTGATTTTATGTTCCGCTCCAAACTTGGAAATATGTGTCCGTATTTTTCTTTCTCTTAGCATTCGAGTTCCCACCATTTCTCGTAGGTATCATAATACTTCCACCTTACATAGCTCCGAATATATCTTTCCCATCCACTGTTGTTGTGTTCACCTTATCTATATAATTAGTAATACAGTGCACCACAATCTTCGATCAAATTTATTTCCTTAGCCTTGATTCAAATAAGTGTTACTTCCGGGACACACTCACCGCAACTTTTTGTGAAAATCATACTAAATTCATGAATATTATTTCATACTCTATGATATATATTTAATACTATTTTAGGATAATGAAGTTTTTCATCCTCTAGATCATAAGCATGTGTGGATATAATTGTATATTAAACAATTCCTCAAAATCCAACCATGTAAGGACTTAAACTTCTTTATCATGCACTACTAGATCCCACCACTGACATAAAATATCCTCAAGAATATATTTCTTCATCTTGAAATTCAGCTCCTATGGTGTGTTAATAAAATTGAAGATACAACTCGTCCAATTTAGCCACAACTCTACCATTTCTGATTCAGAATCACCCTGATGGATTGGTCGATTCTACGTCATAAACAAGATGGAAGGGTCCACATGCCTTGGATCATCCCTCATGTTCCCCATGTCCACATCTTGAAACTTCTGAATAATGATCTAAACCAGCTTTTAGTTCACTTGTGGATAAGGTGAAACCACATTATCTGCAACATCTTTCAGTTGGTTTCTACGATGACTGCCAGGTGCCATTTTCTAAACACACAACTAACAATGTAAGTCTCACTCTCTATGAACTGATTGCCTAGTATTTTAAATTCTATCACATCAACTATCAAATAATTGTCTTCCAAAAACATCCTTTTCTTGTTTAACTATTTTTGATAAATCAATTATTTCATTTAAAAAACCAATCAATTTTTAAAATACCCCATGTATCCTTATTTCAAAATATTTCATTTCAAAACAAATTCTGCATTTTTCAAAAACATACATCCTTTCACAAGATAATAAATCATTAATTCAAATGAAATATGAAATCCTAGTGGGGATCCACTACTCTAAAATTCTTGTCATGCACGTCTCATTGGGTAACCCCATGACAATGAGGTTTTGAAATCATAAAAGTGTATCAAAAACACTTATTTACCCAATACCCTGGTAACTTGATGTGCATTATAAACGGGTTAGTAATTTAATTTTATGCTATAAATTTCAATACATAATAATACTACTCCTTTATAAGATCACAACCAAAGGGATAGGCCAAGTTGAATCAACTACATGTCCTGGAAAGTGAAAAATTATTTCTAGGAAATGACCGAATAAGATGATTCCATTTGTTATGAAATTCTATTTCTCATTGGCATATGAGTACAATGAGTGATTACATGGCCTTAAGTGATAACCCCAAGATGTCAATGTATAGAAATAAATTCTAAATGGTTTTAAATACAAGTGGGGGATGATTTACCCATTATGAAATAAACCATTAAACCATAAACCATAACCCAACCATTTACTAAATGATACATGAATACACGAAAGACAACACAACTAATTTATTCATATCAAAACCACTCAAAAGTATGAAACAGTGGAAGACTAAAAAATTATCAAAGTAAATATTATATAAAGAACTAATGAATCCCAAAATTCCACAAAACATCATGCTTCACAAGCACCAAGCTCCAAAATCACTAAACAACCCATTTATCATGAGGTGGTGCTAAAAACATGTGATATTATATCATTCACATATCTTAGAAGATATAATATACCAAAGCACCAATGTTACAAAGAAGGGTTGAGTATAACACTCAGTCGTTTTTCACCAATGACTTCCCAACTCACGCCACTAGATAGAGCCCTTCACGGCCTTCTCGCCCAGTCTTCTTAATTGTGCGAACAACATGATGATGATCTCAGCCTCAAAGATGATATTATGCACGGTTTCTCCTAGGATTTCCATAAGGTTTGGATAAACATTCTATAGCCCATGGTCCTCTCCTTTAGCCCCCAAAACATATTGAAAGATCAAAAATGTCTCCCAAATTTCCCCCTTAAACTTTATATCCATGAAAATACTATAAAAGTGTTTTGTACCAGATATGGGGGGTACAACATTAATATAACATATCATTTCACTTCAGGTGGACTACAACTACTTGGAGGGACGCACCACCACCCCCAATTTTAATCCTTTAATTATATGGGATCTATTTTCCCCATCATTAAATAAAGGATCGGTTTTCCCCATTACCCCAAATTAAATCACATATCCCCATATTCAAAGAGTAGTTCAGGTTTCCACATATTTCATAGTGTGTTATGACATTTAAAAGGAATATTATCATTATCTCAGGAGATATAAATCGTTACCCAATGCATTGGTTGACAATATAGGTCCCACCCATCAGATAATAAAAACATGCATACTTAGGCCATAATATAAAAATATGAACTATATCATGAACTAAAAAAAGATGGGGTATAAAAAAATAATATCATAACCCATGAAATGAAATGGGTATCACAATAATTTCATAATAGAATTACCTATGGAAAATATATAGTTATCATAACCATTTCTTCAATTTATAACCTATTAAAAGAAGCATTATTCAAGAGAATATAACCAATTAAAGAGGATCATGTGTCATAAACATCATTCCATGAAATAATGAACCCTTTAAGAATGAATTTGAATATAATGTTTGGATAATTTCCCATGTAGACCATAAAAAATAACAAACTATTTAATCTTGGAGGGTGAAGGATTTTGAATGATTAAATGAAAAATTTATTAAGGATGATATCCTTTAGTTAAAAAAAATATCAATCCATATTGTAATATTTTTCTTATAAATAAATAATTAATATTTTAAAAAAATTAATGAAAATATAAAATTGTCTAGGATGAATTATGATTAAAACAAAAATCATTTTAAAAAACCTTAATAATTTAAAATATTATTAAAAACATATAAAAAACCATCAAAATATTTTGAAATCCTTTTTCTTTGAAAAAACAATGAAAACTCCAAAATAAATATTTAAAAAAATTTAGAAAAAATATTTCTTTGTAATTAATTTTACATACATAAGGAAATATTAAAACCTCTTGAAAACATTTCACTTAAAATACCTGAAAAAATATAAAGAAATCTTGACAAATATTTGAAAACCTTCTTCACTAAAACTATTTTAATATATATTATGAAATATTTAATATACATTGAGAAAATTTTTATTTTAAAATACATGAAGAATTATAAATAATTGTTGAATAAAAATTAAAAAAAAAGATCCTTGAAAACATATAAAATTAGAATGAAACATATTTTTGGAAACATGGTTTTGAATCAACACAGATTTCTATTTAAAAAGTGTGGAAAGTTAAACTTTTATAAAAACACTTTATTAAACATATTATATACCAACTAGTGGAAAAATAATAACAATAAATGCATATATCACAAATAATAATATGATAAGACAAATAAATATAGTTCCTGAGTGACTGATCATATTATTTCATCAATGTAAGAACATTTATAAACAATATTAATAAAAATGAGATTGTTTCTATAAACTCTTACCATATGGTAACATTGATTTATAGTCCCCATTTAACAAAATTATATTAAATTAATTTTAATATATAATAAAATAATTAAGATCATGATATAACATGTAAATTGTAATTATATACTTATATTTAAAGAATATAGGTTCATAACATGACATCTGTCTCAAAGAAGGAAAATTGCGGAAAATTTACTTTACCGAATTAATAACATTTGAAATATAAACCCACAAAATAATGATAATAAAAATAATTGTGGAATAAAAAATATATTATTTTTTGGGATACTATAATAAATCCATTGGTTGTAAACGCACAACATATAATAAATAGTTGGTGAACATGGCATGTGTCTCGTGCATATAAAAGAGAGAAGGGATAATTCTTAATAATTGAGTAAATTAAGAATAATAATCCCCATTTGAGAATAAAATAAATTAAATCAATTAAAATAATTATACAAATTATATTAACTATATAAAATTTCATATGGAAGTATATTCACCACACAAAATAATCGAGTGGTAAATATGGTATGTATCCCATGGAAATAAAACCACCATTTAATATCATTCATTTCTAATTAACGAAAAGTAATTCTATAATTAATACCATTTATTTATCATCTATTTCACACTTTTTTTATTAAAACAACCATTTATGTGTTCCATGTATTTTATGAATGTATGACATATCATTAAGGAGGTTGGAGTCCTCACTTCCACAAACATTGTTATCATATTTACACAAAATGGAAAGCCTAACCATATGAGTTATTTAAAAATTAATGAAATGTTAAGAAAACATAAATATAATATGTATCATATAATTAGGTTTTTTGTTAATAATTACCAACCATTTGAGTTTGTAAATGAAAAATGAACAACATCACTTCGTGAGGTGGTAGTTCACCTTATATAAGAACATAAGTGTGTGTAAATATAAGAAAAAATATTATAAAAAATATCAGTATATTTAAAATACTAATTTTATTATATAATAATGGAATAAAAATATTTGAATGGGTGGAGAATTAAAATAAATCAAAAGATCTTGAGGCGGGATGTTATATAATCCTTGAGTAACTATTATGGAATTACACAAAAGAGATACCTTGGATGGATTTATCCTAAATGGTGATTTTAGGATGAATGGTGGAATGTTTGGAGCTTATTTGAAAATATTTTGGTCAACCCAATGGTATTTAGTGGGGCGAAAAAAAATTAGTGTTAGTGCATTTTTTATCTGGTGGATGAGTGGAATTATTGTCAATTTTTTGAAAGGAAATTTTATGCTTGTTTTTACCATGTCATGTAGATACAATAATGAACAAAATTCAATAAATGGAAGGTTAGGGTTTAACTATGTCCATCCAATGTATTTTGGAAAAAAATCTATGTCAATTTGGGACTTATTATAATGGTTTAGTCCTTTGTTAAGGTAATAGATTTCTCAGTCACTATAATGAATTTTAATCAATTATACTAATAAATTTGGTATAAAAAAGATGTTCAACATATAAGAAATTATGAAATAAGTTTTTTAAAAATGTATAATATATTAATTCAAATTCCAATCACAAAAGTGACATAAATTAATTTTAATTGGATCATGTAGACGGGACGACACAACATGTTCTTAAATTGAAAATTATATAAATTTTGGTAAATATCTATATCCATTTTCAAATAAAAATTGATAAAAAATTCCGAAATTTGATTAATTTATGTTTAATTAAAATGATTAAAAATTGAAAATAATATTAAATCATAAGTTAACTTTATATATAAATTAGACATAAACGCAGATTTCATCTAAAATTCAAAACTATTAACTAATCAACAAAAAATCAATCTTCACAAAAACAATTCACCCTAATATAATTCCTATGTTCAAATATAAAAATTGATGATAATTTTTTAAATGAAAATTTATTAAACATTAGAAAAATAATATTTAAAATGGGTTCTCTATTAAAATTTAGTAAAATTGACTTTTAGAGAAATGAATTTTTCTTCGTAAAAAAGAATTATTATTATCTTATATCTATAAAATATATTTCTTGAGTATAAAAAATATTTACCTAATATTTAATACATACATTTTATTTAAAAATTATTTAAAAATTATTTTTTTATTTTATTGATATTAAAACAATTCCTAGAAAAATAGTTTTCTTATAATAATAATTTCATTATTTTCAAATAGTTTATACATTCACTTCTAGTAATTTATAACCAAATTATTCCTTTTAAATACATTTTTAAATAATATTTTCAAAATTTAGTTAATCATATTACTAATTTCCATTCCAACAGATAGGTTGTATCTATATTAATATTTTAATAATCATATTAATTTTGTACTATGATTAGTTAAAAACTATGCCTTGCGGGTAACACAAGATATCAGGGGAAAATAGTATTTTGTTTTATACATGATATAAATAGTGTATAGTGTACCTAAAGATAATCAATATGTTTTTTTTAGTGCAATATTTACTTGGGGTTTCAAATAATGCAATTCAATCATAGTGCTTTAATATAAAAAATTATATTCATCGTTTGAGGATATATTAAATATCAGAAATATTTAATTAATTTGAAAAAAATATTCCCAAAAATATCAGGGTTCTAAATTATACCCCACACACCTAAAATTAACATCACCTTTGAAATTAATCTGGTTTATTATGTTTTTGATACGAGAATGTTACTTTCATAGAATCCCTAATAAAAAAATTAATAATAAAAGTTACAATATAAATGGAATTATGGGACAATAATGGTTAAAAAAATGTCAATCATAATTATATTTCCACATAATAGAATATTGATGGCATGTAAAAACGTTGTTATAGAAGAGAAGTCTAACCATAATGTTCTGATGGGGAGTGAAGGGAGAACAAGTTCAGGAGAAAGTTAACAAACAGTGAGTCTTAAATCTCATATGATCTAAGGAACCATTTGATTAATCAAAAAATAATTTACCAAGATACCCACTTATTTAAGATCATTTCCCTATAGTTGAATAATTTTAATTAGATTATATAATTACTTGATTTTGAACAATCTCAAATATTGTTGTTCCTTGATGAATTCCAGCTTCACCTCTTCTCCAAAAAGTAAGGTTCTTTTTTTGAATTCATAAACCATTAATAGCTAATGAGGTCCATTATAATACATCTCGTCTATCATCAATTAAAATCAACAAAAACAATTAGAATAGGTTTTATAATATTCATAAATTCATAAGTTGTGAGATTATACATTAGTATCTAAATCTTCATTTGAAGATGAACATAAACATTATATAATTGTTTAACCATATAACCATTTTTATTATGATAATAGAAAATAATATAAATAAGTCCAAAAAAACCATCTTAACATTTATCCCTTATATATTATAAAGTTCCTATTTTTTCACATTTAAGAAATGTGAATAACCTCATCATATATTCTTTTGGAACATGGTGACACACTGAATTACCATAAAACCTTTTATAAAACATGCATTAATTAATATTCTAATAATTAATTTATATATTCATTAAATGTTTTATTTTTTTAAATTCATAATTGATGAAATAGACCAAATTTTCAAAAATTCAATAATAATTTCTAGGTTATTAAGTACAATATAATTTATATTATTCATATCAATCATCTCTTTATTGAAGAAAAACATAATTTTCTCAACATCAGGGACACAATAAGGTCTCCATTCATTTAATAAAAAAATCCACACCCTCTTAAATCTATTTTGTACTTCATCGTCACCATTAAAAATATTTTTTTCAAATTTGTGTTATAAAAAATGCACTCTATGATTCATATAACCCAATTCTCAAATAATATAAATATACACATCAATCATCCAACATTATTCTTAAACCATTACCTAGTGTTCATCATATTATCCCATAATACCCATTTCATAGAATATGAAATATGAATCCAATAATAAATTTCATCAACCTCAAGATAATAATTCTTCTTAAATTTCATGTAAATAAAATTGGAATAACATCTCATACCTTTCACATGTCATTTTTATTTTCCTAATCATCTACAGTATAACCAATACTCATAGAACATAATTATTTTCTTCATGATTTTTCCACTCAGGAAATAAATTTTCATCATTCCCATATGATTCACATATGAAACATTCAATGTTAAACTACTGTATACTAGTTCCCCATATTGACAAAAGCAGTAAATTACAGGGTGAGAAACACTTATCATAGAAAAAAGCACATAATCATGAAAAATTACTTATAGGTTGTCTATAAAATAGAACATGAATCTTCAATATATGAAACCATTGGTTTTTCCTATATTATTTTTATTCATCCCCAATTTAAATCCTTCAATATGTTTTATAATCTGTTTGTGAATTCAAAAAGAACTTCCCCTAGAGTTTCAAAATAGGTGCATAGTAAGGACCATTTGTGTTTACATAGTTATGGTCGAGTCAGGAATGATGCACCTTGTCAGAGTCATTACTCCTAGGTACATATATAAAAGAACCAAATCCACTTATATTATCCATAAATTTATTTATTTATAGACAAAAACTCACTATACCCATTGTATAATTTCTTAATAATTTCTTATACTTTTTATAATCCTTCGACTTATCCATAGAGACACCCCTACACATATTCGCAGAAATAACCATAGGGTTCTTTCTAAATATTTGTCATTTTATTTTATAATGGATGACATAACAGTAGTTAATATTCCAACTATAACGACTTAGACATAACCTATATAGTCATTTAATCATTTATTGAATAATTAGTTCGTTACACATTAGACACCCAAAGACAATATTAGATTATTTCCTTTCGAAACATGGAAATGTAAAATCTAGTACATGATTTAAGTATATATTATATTCTAATAGTATATCCAATACTAGCATACCTCTGGTAAATAACATACTTAAAATATATCTTCGTAACCAAGGGAATGAAATAATTAAAGTGGTGAGCTCATATGCTCAGTATGGCTAAACAAGGGAGATATATACGAATAAAGATGAGAATAAGTTTATGAAAATGTTATGATAACCTTATAATTTCATATAATGAATATCAACGATCATAAAAATGAATCATGGAATAAATATTAGTAGCTCAGAATACATGATTCATAAGGGAATTAAGAGAATAATCTATGAATGAATAATATATGAATAATAAATAGAATTTTGGAAAACACATTATCATGTAATATAATTCCCAAAAGTCAGCCTAAATTTTTAGAACATATCAAGGAACATCATGGGGACTAAACCTAGTAGGTGGGACACACCACCATACCCATTTGTATTCCTATCTTAGTAAGGGATCGAGTGTCCCCATCATCCCAAAGTGGGCATGGTTTCCCCATATTCCCATAATGGATCGAGGTTCTCCATCTTCCCTTAGTGGATCAAGTTTCCCAACTTTCAATATTGGATTAATAACATAGACTAGAATCCCATTATTATCTCATGATATTAAATTGTTACCCAATGCATTGCAGGGAGATAAAGTTCCCACCAATAACATCATAAAATGATGCATACATGTGCAATAAGTTAATGAAACTAGCATTATATCATAAATGATAAAAATGGTTTCATAAAAATTATATCTAATCCCATGAACTGAAATGGGTATAACAAAAATATGTTAATATCATTACCTAGAGAGATTATATAAGTCTCATAATCATTTAATCAAATCATAATCCTTAAAAAGAATCTTGTTTCAAGAGCATATACCTCGTCGAACAAAAACATGTTTCATAAACATTTGTCCAACAAAATAGAAACCATTAAAGAATGAATATGAATTGTATTCTTGGATCATATATATACCAAATCATATAATATATAATATTATATCATCAAATATGGATTAAATTTTTAATCATAATATGATTCATTTCTTAATTAAGATACCCTTTCATTGAAAATACTTTTTATAATATTATTTAAAAATAATTTTCTTATAAATAATCATTAACAATCAAAAAAAATTTCTAGAGGAAAATATATATGCCACAATTAGAAAATATATTTAAATTATAAATCATTTTTAAACCCATTTTATTTTAAAATATCATTGAAAAAATATGTAGGGATAAAAAAAATATTTTGAAAATATTTTTCATTGAAATAATCCTGAAAACTCATAAATAAATTATGAAATAATTTTTAAAACCATTTTTCTTTTCAAATAATATTAGATCATATAAATAATTATTCAAAACTATTTTGATTATTTTTTATTTGAACATACATAAAAACATATAAAGTGTTTTTTAGAACCATTTGAAAAAAAAATGTTATTTGAAAATAATTGAAAAAATGTAAATAATTCATGAAAAATAATGAAATTTGTTTTTAACAATTACAAGAAAACATATAAAATATTATTCAAAAAATTTTATAAACAAAATTTTTGAAACCACAAAGATTTATAACCAATGATAGAGGTATAATAGGTAAACGATAAAAATCATTTTTAATATTATTATGTACCAATGAGTAGAAAATTGTAGAAATACATAAATATATCATGAATAAGTAGTCAATTATGAAATTCATGAGAGTTCAAGAGAGATGGATAGTAATGTTTTATCAATGTAATCATAATTATAAACAATCTTAATAAACAATGAGATTCTATCAATAAACTATTACCACTTTGTAAAATAGAATTATACTCCCATTTTATGAAAATTAAATTTCATGAATTATAAAATATCATTAAAATAATTTCGTTCATGATATATCATTTCAAATTTTAGTATATGACCCATCAAAATGAATCTATGCGCGTAACATGGAAGTGTCTCAATGAGGTTAAATAGAGAAAACATTATTTTATTGAATTGTTAACACATGAATCATAAACACAATGAATTAAATGTTTTACAATTAAAATTTAAATAGTAAATAAATTTTTTATAATATTGAAATAAAAAATCAATTTTCATTAATAACACCACATATAATAAAAACATGAATGATAAAGATTTTGTCCCATGGAAAATAAAAGTGTGATGAGAAAACCCATACTACATGACTAACATTAGAATCATGATCCCCATGAAATAATAAAATAATTTTTATATTTTTATATCATTATATAAAGGAAGTTACTGATATTAATTTTCATAGATAAGTATCTAAAACACATAACTTCATCTAGTGGTGAATATTGAAATTTTCTTATAGAAATCAAAAGTTAGATGATATTCCCTTCCCTTTAATGTGACTTATCACATGTATATTTATATTATTGAATAATAAAATTATATAAATTTTTTAATTGGTTCTAAACCTTTCTCATTTTTATTATCAATTTCATATAACTTATTATAATGTTTTATACAATTACTTTAAAGAATATTTTTAGATTGTGTGTTCTGATAAAATTTGATTCTTATGTTAAAACTACTTTGGTGGGTCGACTATGGTCAAAGGGGTTATTATAAAAACAATTAAATAATAAAAAATGAAATAATTATCCAATTTATACATAAATTAGTTTATTAAAATCAATCAGTGAATTTGTTTATGAAAAATGAACCAACATTAAAATCATAGAGATAGTAGGTCATGCATACACATGACTAATGTTCCCATTTTTCAAGAATTGTCATAGAAATAATGTAAGTAGTGATATATCATTATAGAATGATAATTATATCACAAATAACCTATAATTTATTCATATATACTTATATATGTAATTAATTGTATATAAAATGAATCATATCCCATTGAGGATGTTGTCGTCCACACGTCCATGAATGATGTTATCGGATTTTAAGTGTGTGAAATCGGTAATCAATAAAATAAAATATCATATTTTCAAAAAGTTATTTATGTCACTAATTTCATATATATTAAATTAATTTCATATTTTTTATATAAATTATCTTATATATATTCAATTTATTGTGTGAAATAATCACACCACTTTGAGGAGGCTGTAGTCCACACTTCCACAAATGATGTTATCATATTTTGAAAAGATGGAAATCATGAAGGTGTGTATTATATAGAAATTAATGAATTGAAAATACAAAATAATGATAATATATATCAATTGAAAATAGTTTTTCTGTCATAATCCACAACCACGAGATGTTATTAATAATAAATGGGCAACAACTTTTAGTGAGGTTGTAGTTCTTCTATTAGGAGAATGGAATGTTCTTTACTAATTAGGATGATTTATATTTATTTTTAGAAATAACCTTTAAAAAAAACATCTCAGAATATTTTTTATATTTATGTTATCATATAATAATATAATAATAATATATTAGTAGGTTGAGAATGAAAAAAAACAATGGACCTTGACGAAGGATGTTTCCTCTTCATTAGGCTTCTCCTCGTGGTTTGCACCAAAGCGATTCTTTGAATGAATTTATTCCCAATGGGAGGATTATATGATGAATTTAGGTATTTTTGGAGTATATTATATCTGATTATTTCATATCTAATGAGATTTCATGGTGTTAATATTTGAGAGGGGAGACTTCATTTTAATAGTGGAGGAGGAGTGGCATTCTTGTAAATTTTTGAAAAGGGATTTCACCCCATGTTTTCCAATGTCATGTATTTCTAATAATAGAAAAAATTATATAAAATGAAGTATAGGGTCAATATATGTCAATTTAATGGATTTTGGACATGTTTCTAGGCTATTTGGATCTAATGTTAATTGTTATACCTAGTTAAACTAATTTTCCCCTTGATCGCTATAATTTATTTTAATCACTTTCACTAATATTTATGGTCAAAAAATAATTTGGCCTTATTAGATATTATAAAATATTTTTATTAAAATTATTTAATAAATTTATCTAAAAACATATTATATTAGAGGTATGAAATAATTTAATTTAATCTCACAGACGGAATGACACATCATGTTTTAATGTAATTTTTTTGGAAAGATTGGTATATTATTATAACCAATTTTAAAGTGAAATTTATTTCAATGACATAAATTGTGTTAATTGATGTATAATAAATCTATATTAACTTTAAAACTAATTAAAACATAATTTACCCTATAATTAAATTAGATTAATAAGAAATTTTCAGTTTAAATTCGATATTATTCAATATTCCACAAAAAATGAATCTTCACAAAAAATAAAAAAAATTCATAATAATATAATGTTTATGTTTATATTTCAAAAATAAAGTAACTCTTTCACAATAAAAATTTACAAATTTTCATCAATCACATTTAAAATGGGCTCCCCATTAAAACCGGAATAATTACCTTTTAGAAAAATACATTTCTTATTATTCAAATTGGATTTATTATTTTGTTATACATATAAAATATATTAAATGACTATAAACAATATTTATTTAATATATAATACATAAATATAATTTAGAACATAAATAAAAAAAAATTATTGTTTTATTTATATAGGTAAAATTTTATTTTTTAATAGAAAATGGTTTTCATAGAAATGCAATTTCATTATATTAAAATGGTTCTTATATTGTATTTTAGTAATCAATAACCAAGGTATTAATGTAAAATAACTGTTTAAATAATATATTCACAATCTAATTAATCTAATATATAAAATTAATTTCAACATCTAAGTGGTTTCTATAATAATATTTTAATAATAATGTTAATAGTGAATTTTAGTTCTGTAAAAATGTGACCTTCAATGAAACACAAGCTATCAAAGTGACTTAGTATTGAGGATAATACAAGATAAAAATAGTGTTTTATGTACCAAAATATATTCTATAATATGAAATTAGTGACCAATTAAATTTTGATCTATTATAATTCAATCCAAATATAGTTCTTTAATATAAAAAATATGTATTCAGTGTTACACTACATAAAAAATATCAAAAAGAATAAATTAATTCAAAAACAATGTGTCCCAATATATCAAGATGTTATAAACCATGTTAACAATATCAAGAATGATGGATCTAATGATAATGGATAAAAAATGATAATTTTATTGTATATAGTGATAAATAATATGTTTGTTATGGGTTAAGATTATGAATTAGAAAAGTTAGTAACATTGATCGGTTGTTTCACTGAATAATTATTTTATTTATTAGATGAATTTTAAGATATCAACCAATTTCTATTATTCTTAATTGGTGATTGGGGATCATTATTGTTGATTATAGGGGGATTAATTCATCGATTTTTATGTTCTAGTCTATGTCGTTATGTACTATTTGTTTTCATGGTTTTGACTAAACTAATCTGAGTGATGATCTCCGGATTTGAACTACTTAAGTAGATAATTTTGGTTGATTTTTTTAGTTCCATTGATGATTATAAAGTAGAGGTTTTTCCTCCCCAATGTTGTGATTGTGATATTGATTTACAATGGGTTCCATGTGCATGAATTTTTATGCTAGCTAATTCTTATTGGAATTAGCAGTTGAATACAAGATGATGGGAGAAGATCAAAGCTAAGAATAATACAGAGTATGTGGAGATCACATAAGGATATGCACTTGACTGTATAAAGGTGCAGTGGAGGCCACCGAGGGGTCATATTTTGAGTATTTTTTTTTGGTTTTATGAATTATAAGAGTAACCTCATGGTCTATAATAAATGGTTACAATCATATGTCATATAATGATTTTCTATGTGATGTCCTTGAGTATCTATCATGTAATGATCTGATATATAAGTGTCTTTTTCATTTGTTCTGTATGGGTCTAATGCAAAAACAATTATCAAGGAATGACTCCATATATATATGGGTAATAATTTAATTATTGAGGGTTGGAATTTTTTGTGCATGCATTATATTCTTTTGTGTATATGTAGAAACACATAAGAATGAGACTATATAAATTTACATCAACTAATGTATGGTTACTCTAAATTTCAAATGGACTACATCAATGTATGAGTTAAGATGTGATCAAAGATGATTATAGTTGATGAATATAGATTTTTCAAGTAACTAAAAAAATACTATTAGGACAAGATATATATCTAGGTTCACCTTATTTAGTCAAATAATGATTTCTGTTGGGGTGATAAATTCTTTTAGGATGGATAGTATTTTGTCTCATTGAGGATAATGTGAATAGTAAATGTTAGCATGTTTACATTATCGAAGGAAATAACTGAGGTAAGTTTGTTCTCTACATGAGAATTTGATGTGAAAAAATCTATAAAATATGGCATCAAAAAAGGTAAATGATGGATCAATAATATAATAGTTGGTAGCAGGTAAGAAGAGCGTCAAGAGAAGAATTATGTGTTGAGTTCGAGGATGATAGATACTGCATCATTCAAATCATCTGAAGATATAATTATTCCCACATACCTTAAATTTTTTGGTCTTTTTCATTTTTTGGAAATAACCTCTAGTTTTATATAGTGAATTATATAAAGCATTAAATATCATGATCATCGTATTTTAAATTATCTCCATTTTTTTAAAATGTAAATTTATTCAATCTCAATTAAAATATTTTCTTCCATTAATTTTACCACTTGTATCCCTTTTGTAATAGACACAAAATTAATCGGAGATTTTCTATTTATGAGTTTAGCTATATTAAACAGGCATATTATGTGATTAAATAGGAACAAAATTTAAAAAAAAAATAAACTTCAATCAAGGACTGTGATAATTTCGAGAGTTGACTATGTTAATGCACTTGCCCATTGTTTAGTACATAAAATATTATGGAATGGTTAATGTTATTTAATATTTTAATTCTTTTACTCAAAATTTGATGATAAATTTGATTCATGTATTGTTAATATAATTTTTTTGTTAATATTGTTATCATTTTGACTTATTGTGTAAGTGGCGATGAAAGAATGATGTTAGGGATCTTCTAGATTATTCCACGGCTAATATTTATTCATATTAGAAGCTCATATTTTGTGCCTAAATTTCCTCATAAAAATGGTACTATTTTATTATTATTTTCAAATTTTATATTTTTTAAAATTCTTATTTATTAGTTTCATATCATGGAAATAAACATTGTAACCATATAATATATATAAATTCATGATAATGAAAAATATAAAAGGTGGATTCCATAGAGATATAATTTTTAGATTAATTAATAAATTATCCAATAGATAAAAAATTGGTTTAGGTTAACTATGATTAAAATATCATTCTTTACCGTCCATTAAATGTAAATCGATATACTAGTTACCATGTATAGTATAACGACACAATGTAATTCTATGGGAGAATCCATAATTGAATTTTCTTTAAAAAATTAACCAACTGAACCATAGTCACTGGTAGTAAAACTAACACACAATATAGAATATTATAGGTTAATCATACATTCGGGAAATTATTCTTGAAAATTATCATTCCTCCACTAACCAATAATTCTATCCAATAACATTTCATTTCCCAACATGATGAGATAAAAAAATCAATAGTAAATCATCAAACCAAAATATTTATGTGTCGGTCAAGTAAAAAATCATATAAAACAGTAAAATATAAATAATAACTATAATACCACCCCTTGTAATATATAATTATTTCAATTAAAGGTGTCAATGAAGCACCAGTCTGATGCGCATCACATACTCTAAAAATTTCCCAAATCCCCAGTCTATATAATGAGAAAATCATAATAGAAAAATAGATTTGTAATGATATATCTTTAGATCATCAATATATGGTACCATAATTAATTTTAACTAGTTAGGATCACCATGTGACCTCTCTCACACCTCCCTATAAGAAATAGTATTCCATTATGTATTGCGGGTCTATGGTGCAGTCGTGGGGAGAATATACCCCCTATATCAGTGTGCACAAAATTGTATAATTTTTTTATCATATATCACAAATAAATATCCATCATAATATGAATATAAATATATATAAAAAACTATTAATAAAATATTAAATAAATCAAATATCCACTCATCCATATCATACATAAAATAGATCATCCTCTCAAAAGGGAAAATATTGAAACAAAAAATAAACAATAAAAACATCCTAGATGTATATACGATATATGGGATTTATAAACAATCCCAAAAACATAGAATATGTCTGATACATCATGATAGATCAATAAAGATATTCATCCTCACCTACAGCTCCTTCCACGTGAATGTCCACTTGGGTTATAAAGTATTGTAGAAACTAAAGAAGGGTGATAGTACAAAACATTTTTGAAAAAAACCAACATTTCCTTGTGGTAACTGTTATATGAGAGGATATGAACATATGGGGTGCTTAAATGAAATATTTAAATTGATATTCTAAATAAATAAATAAAATATTTCATCCTTAGTTATATGACCTCGATAGACCATACATTCTTTGAATAGTTCTACGGTGTCTATGATCATGTCTCAAAGAACATTCCTCCCATGTAATATTTGGTCTCTAAATCCATGGCTACCACAAGCATATAATCATGACATTAAATACCCATACTATGGATTTTTAATCATTCATAATCCAATTCTATGGAATATCCTTTTAGTATCCTTACATTTCTAGGGTCATAAACCACAATCGTCTAATAATATAGTCTGTAAATCCATTGATACCACTATTACTATCATTAAATATTATAGGGATATTAAGAATGTAAGTCTTATCATCTATGAAAAATATCCATTGTAGATCCTACCATATTCAATCCAAAAATTCATGGATTCCCGAACACAATTCACAAAATTCCGGGGAGACCGTATTTAAAAATATCAATCCAAAATTTAGATGCACAACCATATCACATCCACCCCAAGGGATAATCCAATAACCCACCAAAGAAAAAGTATCACAAGGGTTTGAAAAATTCTCATTATTCACACCACTTTCCAAAAACCATTCGGATTAGTAGTAGTGTATAAGATCTATAATTACACACACATTCTTCTAATGTACACTAGCTCTAATATTTTTATTCATTGGGACACGCACTATGTCCCCATGGTTATAGTACCTTAGAGGCCCCCATGCATAGGTCCTTGTTATTAACAACATTCATAGGTAAAAACATGTCACACTAAGGAAAATCATCAAATGGTTTCATCAACGTCAGGGTATCAAATCCTTACTAATTACTTGGGGTATTCCCGTATAAGAGACAATCCTATGATGAAACACAATACACCATGATCATGATGGTCTTTCTTGTTCAGTCCACTTAACCAACCTGATATCTATATTCCTAAGGTTTATATGAATTGGACCATGTAGTGCATAATTAGACACCCTCACTCCAACCTCACCATTCATGATTTATGGAAGAAACAATCTATCTCCGTTTTCCATTAGAACACTTGTGGTCTAGTAATCACAATTAACCACACCCCTTGTTTAAAATGTGACCAAGGATCCTTCACTAGGGAAAATATGTATTTAATACTCTAGCATTTCCTCTCATTTTTTTTGAAGGCCTACAAGTATCTCAACAGTCCTAACCTTGGCTATTGAATGAAAAGTGGAAATTCTAGACCTTGAGGGTTGTTTTTGACCCATATTTTTTATTCATTTTAATTAGTGAATTTATATTTAAATAAAACAATTCAATGTAAATAATTATAATGTGGAATTAAACTCATTAGAATTCTATATAATTCACATGTAATATTAAGAACAACATAATTTGTATGACTAGTATCAATGGCTATATACAATTTACTAAATATTTTATAATGTGAATCCAAGATATTGTTGCTCTGATATTGCTAATCCAATACCTCCAAAACTCTTACATGATCAATTAGGACCATATCGATATCCCCAGCTTCTAACTAACATAAAAAATAAATCATTATTTAATTACACGAATTATTAGTAATTATCTAATTCAATTCAACACAAAAATATTTAATGAAAACTCTGAAGGTAATTTTTCAATTTCGAAACCACATTATATGAATCCCAAAGGTTTTATCACATATCCCTATCCCTGCACTTAGATAAACCCAAAACATCAAACTCCATATCATTATGAAAAATAAATAAATTTTATATATAAACCTATATAAAATACATTGTGTAACACACTATGGTTGAATCAACGTACCAAAATGAGTAGACAACATGTCTTCTCACTGACTTCTTAGGAAGAGTGAAACCCCCTTTGTTCATTTGAATTCCCCCCATGTTCTTGTGGGCTAACAAACAAATCCACAAATCATTAATTTGAAAGCATAAAATATATCGATAGAGGAGATCCATAAAGAATATAATATTGAAAGGTTCACTATAAATATAATATGAATGGGCAAAAAGTATATCAAAAATAATTACAGTAGAGGGGGGTATGTAGGATTCAACTGAGACATTAACATGTATTATGGAAATAGAAAATTGGTATCCACTACTTAATCGTTTATAAAGCTGTAATGGAATGTTTCCACTATTATTGAGATACATGGTTTGGATTCATTGATTTTAAAACCTTTAAACAACTATATGGGTGGAAAATCCTCAATTACTTCAATGTTGATGGTTAGGTGGCATTGTTAAACAACTATGCACCAACCATATTTTTTATTTAAAACTCTTCTGAAATTTCACATTATTTTCACTTATATTATCATTGTTTCTACAAAAACATTGTACCAAACGTTCCATACAAACATATATTATAAAAATTGGATAGAAAATGGATATTATTTCATGGTTTAAAAAACAATCCTTATAATGAGTTCCCCAAATGGTTCTCCCTTTATAGAGTTTAAAAAAACCATACAACCCCTAAAGATTACAAGTCCCACCTAATCAAATTATCTACTCCCCGAGCCACGTTACACCTCAAAATTAATCACGTTGAGGCATTCCTACACATCAAATATTTCTTGGAATATATGTTCAAAATTTGACTCCTCGAAAAATTGAAAATTAAAATTCATTCTGAATTTTTTAGCTCAAATAGATACATGTTCTAATAAACTAATATATATGATAAATTTATTATTCTATATGACGAATTTACTCATATTTCTTGTGTTATGTGTAAAAAACTCAATTTTGTGGCTATACTAATTATTTCAATATTTGTTGTGTTTTAGATAATAGGGGTTGTTTCCCCTAATACGATTTATATAGAAAAGTGAAAAGAGATTAGAAATGTGAAATTTGAATAATATTTTGTGAAAAATGTATTTCTAAATGAAATCAGTGAACTATAAAGCCTAAAAATACAATGGTGGTCCTGATTGGAAGAACAAATTTTTGTTGAATATTTCTCAGACAATTCTCTCCACACATGATACTTCCCTTTAATTTTGTTGATTCAATATTCAGATAATGGTTCATATAAAAATACATTTTATAGAAATTACAGCTTAATATATTAACCCTTATTATATATATTATAAAAAATTACCATTATTTATTTATTTTTGTGTATTTTATTGTCCATATGTTATCATGGTAATCATTGATAATCATAGAAGAATTTATAATCATAGAGTTTGAATGATCATTTTTTGATATCAAAAAAATATAAGAGCTTGTTGATTTAAAAAAAACTAATATTTAATGATCATTTATTATAAAAATTTTAATGTTATATAACTATTTATGAAATATTATTCCCATGATAATGTGTTTTTATATATATGGTGATGATTTAATTTTTTTTATAAAAACCTAAGAAATTTTAGATAGTGAATAATGTGTAGTATATGTATAGTTTAGGGAATGATATTCAACAATTTCTTGTTATGAGGATAAATCACACTCATATAATCCAAGGATAATATAGAATATCATGGTTTAAATAATAATTAATGATCATTTATATAATGTGAAAAAACAAGTGAAATGTGATGAAAATAGTTCATAGGAAATTTTTTCAAGTTAATCATAGAGATATTTAATAATAAATTAATCATCATTAACTGGAAAATTTTATAAAATATGAACTAGACCAGGTATGGAATATTATCACATAGAATTTGGGACAAAAGAAAAAAGAAGATAATTTCATTGGTATAAAGTGTCTTATTTGAAAAGTTATTTCTAAATATCATGATATTTTAAGTAATAAATCAATACTAGTTTGTATTATTATTATATGATTATTGGATTAGATATTGATGAGCTCATTTCCTTGGATATAACTATTTAAACCATTAGAATATTTATTTTATTCTTACACAGGGAAAAAAACAAGATATTCCTAATGGATTTGAAGTATTTCTTATTTAATTGTGGAATAAAGGAGGATATATTTTTAGGGAATATGTTAGGATACATTATTTTTTATGTTTTGAATAATGTTTTTTAGATAAATATTCTTGAATATGGGTTTAAACAAGCTGAATGATCGTACTATTCTAACATAGATTTAATCATAAAGATGTTTAATTTATAAAAGTTATTATTATATTTCATTTTTTTAATAAAAATGATAATGTGGTATTTTTCATGATTTATATTTTATAAATGACATTATATTTTTAAAAATTTATAAATAATTTTGAGATTTTTTTTCTGTGGATATGAAATAATTCATTCAAATAAATATTCATGGGGAAGTGATTTATGTTCATGTTATACATATAGAAAAAAAGAATGATAACATTTAGCATTCCCTATAGTTTCATTCTGAAGAACCCATTAGAATATTTGGAATAGAAGACTAGAAGTCTATTTAAACACCCATTTAGGAGGAATAAAATGTTATTTAATTGTGATATGGGAATGTATGTTGATCCTAATATATTCATAAAACTTATTTGAATTTTTCTCTATATCAGTGATTCAGGAATTGATATATAATATGTTGTTATACATTATTCAAGGATTAAATACGTAATAAATATTTTCATTATTTGTATTGAAAATTTATCTGATATATATTAAATTCACTAAATATTTCATTGTCAAAATTGATATAACATTTATGATATATTTTTTAATTAAAATATATATTGATCAGGAATGAAATTTTCATGATATAAGAACCAAATTATGTGGATTTTTCTTCATGGATAAATGGTATGTGTGTTGGTAGAATATGATGCAGTGGGTTTTCATATTTAGAACTATAAATAAATAATATGTGGACGAATATCATGAAGAAACAAATTTAATTTGAATGAAAAAATATTTATAATATGTTGATGTTGTATGAGGTCACTGCTTCATCATGGGAATGATTGTCAATTTTAATCAATTCGGCATAGAATGCTGATAAATATTCTAGAAGAACATGAATTGATAAAAAATGTCATATTATAAATCATATTTTTCAGAGAAACTAAATGAATTTATTTTATGTTCCCATAAAGGATATTATTTTGTATGATTTCTCTAAGACATTGTGTAAGAATGCCTATCCAAATTCCTAGTTAATTATAGGATTTCGTCATTATAATTCTCAATGAAAAGGTATGCGAAATTTTTACCCATATCCGATTTTTTTTTGTTGTTATTTTCATTTGGGTTTAAAATAAATATATGATTAAATTATTGATATTATCAATTGATATGTAGATTAAATATTTTTGGATATAATATATAGTAGGGAGGTTTTTTAAAATACTAAAATATTATAATTTAGTTTTTTGAATGTATGTGAACTTTTATAACATTTCACTAAATTTCTCATAAAATGTTTATGAATAAATTTATTTTATGATAATGATTCTAATGATGTTTCTATTATAACCTAATTGTGCACACTCATCAGTTATAATGTGGTTTCTACACATAATAAATTCTTGATTATTCATGTATCCTAAAAATTGAATATAAATTTTGAATATTGAAAACATGATATAATTTCATCATATTTCACTAATTTGTCATTTAGTTCTCACATATAATAATATAATTGTTGAATAGTGATCAATTTCATTGATTTCATATTCTGGTAGTTATTTATGCTATTTTGATGTGTCCAAAATATAAAGAGTGAAATTGATGATACGAAGAGTTTTTTGAAGCTATTTTTATTATTTTTTGATGGATTGGTTTTAGTGTATATGATTCATTTTTTTTGGATCTTTTATTAATATATGAATCATATTAATAAACACATTTTGTGAGCCATGAATATTTTCAGAAAATATCTATGTTGATAAATATGATTGTTTTGAAGAATGAATAACAATACCACTGTTTATGATTCTAGTAGTTTAATAAATAATTCTCAAACTAAATGTATATATTATTTAGTAATTGATGTGGTTTTAAGATGAATTTTTACACCATTAAACGATTATTGTTACATAAAGGAAATTGGGTCCATTATATGTGGCCTAGAAAATTTTAAGTACTCCTCAATATTAGAAAATGGATATGTCATATATAAGTATGAGAATAGACTCTGTATATATTTAATTTTATTAACATACACCATATTCTTTCATGACCACATAGTAGAGTTTTTATGCTATGATGATTATTCCATGAATGTAAGACTACTCTATAATGGAGTAGAAAATATTTTTATAGTATGACACTAATTTTTGTTTATCATGTTCTATATTCATCAACCACACTGAAAGAAATAAACTAATTACATATGATAAGATTCCATGATATACGGATATCTATAATTTTTATTCTTTTTAATAGACATTGGAATAATGGTATATCATAGTACAACATCACAATTCAATGTTTGGGGGATGTTAAAAAAACTATTTTGAATTACTATACTAAATAGAAAATGTGGGGTCTTTATTGTGAATGAGGAAATTTAAGATTTTTGAATATCCATGATGACATAAATTCACTGGAGATACTTTTTGTGTTATTTGAAAAATAATAGATACCAATTTAGATAATACATTTGTAAAATTGAATTTAATCTATGAGTTATTCTTGATATAGTGGATTTTAATTTGATAGTAAAATTAAAATATGAATATAGAAAAGGTGGTTATATTGTATAAATCGAAATATCAGATGAAAAAACAAGAATGTAAAAAAGAAAAAAGATATAATAGATGATATTACATTCATGATATGTATAAAAATATGAATTTGTGATTAATAATGTACCTAAGGATTTTCAGAACGAGTAAGGGGGGCGCAATCATTTGTGATCCTAAAAAATATTATTTCACTATTGTATGTACCCATAAAATTTATTATATTCATTATAATTATCATATTTATATAAAAACATAACAACCATGAAAGGGTATGAAAATATGGAAACACACAATGGATTTAAAAGGATCATCCTCAATGTGGGTGAAAACATTATATCCAAGGAAACACATGTTGGTATATGGAATTTCAATGTAAAATCAATGTGAATAAAATGATTCAACTCCTATTAGAATTATTTAATATCCATATTGGTATGATTATAATGACTTTACTTAATTGAATATTTTTTCCCTTATGTTGCAAACCAAAATAATATGTAAAAATTTATTGTACAACACACTAAATGTTTGTTTGGAAACTCTCCATATGATGTATCTATCTGGAATCACTACATAGTGTTCCCTAAAAAAAATCCATGTATTCAATAATTGGTTAACATAATAAATATAGTTATCATCTTCCATCATTCCAATGAAAAAAACTAATATATCTAAAATACATTTTTAGAAACTATTTCTAATATGACATCTTCTGGTATATTTTTTATGAAGACTATTTTTTATTTCTCTAGTAAATAAATTTTTATGTTTTATTATCACTATAACCCTTTATATAATTCCTTAACAACAACCAATTAATAATATAGTTTGAACCTATCACTGATTTAGTTACATAACCATGTAAACATTTTTTAGTTGTGTAAATTGTCAGTTTGTACTTTATAAACTACCCATTATATAGGCACACCTTTAAGAGAATGTGTGGGAGCCATAAATATTTCACCTCTAATGAAAATTTAAACAAAAAAATCACAATTTGACTACAGTCATCTAAATTTATCATGAAGAATCCAGTATCAAAAATATTCATTGAAATTATTTATCCTCACACATTATGGAACATTTGTAGATAAACCACATTGAACCATAATCATAGGTAAATCATGTTTGACAGTTTTACAAAGTTATATGATGCATACCCAAAACTACACCCACCAACTATTTTTTCATTTAATACTAATATTATCCTTATGCAATACAAATTTCCATAAATTTATAATTCATACACCACATGGATCATAAGTCTAGACATGATTCAATTTTCCTAAATAATCCATTCGGATTCATCATTGTGTTTTTTGGATGTTGCAGCATCTTTTGGTAAATTTAGTGGTCTTATATAAACCAAACTTATTCTAGGGTTTCTTCTAAATATGAAATTACAAGTAACTTATGTTGTATTTGAAAACTACTAACATTTTTTATGTAGGATTTGATGTCACGACCCATCCTTGGAACCCGTGTCGTGACTACCCCAAGCCCGCCTCCCATAGGCTCGGGGCTGGCGACTAGCACCAAGGAGTAAATCCCGACAAAAAGGGGAAGGCATTGTCATTATAAAGTAAACAAACACCACAGAGTAAGCAAGTAGAAGTAAACACTAAGTTAAACAAGGTACAATAGTAGTGCGGAAAGTAAATGGGCCAGAATACAAACCCAAACAGAAGTAAAGTACAATTAGAAATAAAGTACAGCAATTGGAAGTAAAGCAGCAACGTCGAGCTGTCCACTGGAAGTCCCACCTAAAGGGTGGGTATAGATAGCCTCCTCAGCTCCTCGGTTCCAATCGTCTGCTCCATGTACGTCTCGCCCAGTGGTCCACCTCCAGGTACCGACTACTCCACAGGCCTCAAGCACAATCAGCGTTGCCTGTCGTCTGCATCCAACACAACTTAGTGCAGACATAGCCCGTGCAAAGGTGAGTATACGCTACACAGTAGGGACCCCCACCCCCCCTAATATCTCCCAAAATCCACAAAGGATAATCCACAAAGGAAAGATACAATCACAAAGTAACATCCAACACTACTTAGGAATATTCCCATATATATATACCTAAGTCATAAATTCCAGTTCGGCTCCAACACCCGAGCCCAAGTTCGATCACGTACACATAGGAGTACAACCCAATCCACACAAGATAACACAACCCAATCCACATAGGAAAGAAACTCAATCATATCAAAGATAATGATTGAAATTCAAGACTCATCTCACACAGGTATACTTCTTTGTAAGGATGATAGAGATGATCAGATATAGCCACTGATTCATCTAATCTGGGGCCCACGTAGGATACTAAACCAGCTAATCTATCGGACCCACATAGGATATAGACCAGCTACTCTTCCAGACCCACATAGGATAGCAAGAACAGAGTCAAACACTGCCAGACCCACGTAGGATACAAGAACAGTAGGCATCGTCGTCGAACCCACGTAGGATTTCAGTACGGTCTTCATCGCTACTGAACCCACGGAGGATTTCAGTTTAGTCTTCATCGTCGTCGAACCCACGAAGGATTTTAGTACAGTCTTCATCACTGCAGAACCCACAGAGGATTTCAGTGCAGTCTTCATCGCCATCGAACCCACAGAAGATTTCATTATGGTCTTCATTGCTGCCGAATCCATGGAGGATTTCAGTGCAGTCGTCAACACTGCCGAACCCACGGAGGATTTCAGTGCAGTCATCATCGTCATTGTAGTCGCATCCATCTCTATGGTTCCCGCACACAGCATGCTCGTTTCTAGGAGGGTCCGCTCCACGAGCCAAGGGGTTGATACATCAACTGACACATAGTCCTTAGTTGATGTATCTCAAAGATCCTTCTCGACAAGAGAAACTCAACGTGACAGACGGCGCGTCAATCGGATGCCCGGTATGAGAGTTATTGGCTTTTTCGTTCCAGGGGCCTGGTTAGTTTTTAAGTCAAAACCAACATGACCGCACTCCAACTATATCCAAACCTCAATCGGAGTAACCTAAAAGGTCCTTCTCACTAATATGAATCTAACAAAGTTGACGGAACGTCAATCGGACGTTTGGAGCTCATGTTATAAGCGTTTCCACCCAGAAGGCCCGGTTGGTTTCGTGTTTGAACCAACCCGGCCATACACAAATTTTTCCGAAACCTTGAGTGTAATTATCTGAAACGACTGTCTCGATCAAAGGATCACATCGCAACTTACGGTGCGTCGTTTGGAGGTCTGTAGCCCAAGATATCGGGAAACTAATGAACCTGTCCAGTTTTAGGGGGTTTTGGGCCCGAGACCGACCCGGCCCGAGACCCCCTGGGTCGGCCCGAAGTGGGTCAACATGAACCGGGTCTGGTTCCTGCCCCTTAGGGCGCGGCCCGGCCCGGTGGGCGTGGCCTGGCCCAACCGGCGCCGTCCGACCCTGCCGGCGCCGCCCGGCCCGGTGCGGCCGGTCCGGACTGGGTAGCCGGTTGGCCCGGCCCAGATGCGCCCCGCACGGCCGGCTGGGTGCTAGCCATTCCATTGCGGAAAGGGGGGGTGTCTTCCCCCCCCCTGATTGAACCGCGGCCCCCCACGTGGGGGCTGCTCCTTTTTTCCAGCCAGGGTTTACGACCCCCGATCTCCCCCTGAAACGGCCGACCGGTGCTGCCGTCGCGGGACCGCCGTGGTCCCGCACTCCGAGGTGCTGGTGGCCAGGGGTTCCGGCCGCCCCGCCTTGCACCGCCGCGGCTTTGAGCCGTGGCCTTTTCCGAATGGCACGGCGCGACGATGCCGCGCCCCTCCGCCATGCCCCTCCGTCGTGGCTCTGCTGTGGTCACGGCCTCTTCGTGGTTCTCTGGCACTGCGTGACGGCGCCGCGGCTTTGTTCGACCTAAATGGCACGGCGCGATGGCACTGTGCTTCTTCTCTGCATCCGTCCATGTTTCTGTTGCACTGTGTAATTGCAGCGCTCCGCCTTCTTTCAAGCCGCAATAAACACAACAACCAAGAGGGAGGAGGGTCTACCGTGTTCGTGCGGTCCTGCCTCCTCCCGTTAAGTTGATAAAAAGAGGCTCCAAATAGAAGAAGAATAATGGAAATGATCATTCCACAAAAAAAAATAACCCCTACCTCAAGGTGTCATCGAACGAAGGTTCGTCGCGGGAAATAATCATCACGGAAGACGGCGTCGCAGAACAAGGTTCCTTAAGCGTCGTAGACATCATGGAGAAGATAATTGTCGGTGTCTCAGTACACGGCGTCGCGTCGTCAATCTCCGAAGATTCGGCGTTCTTCGTCGTCCCTCATCGGAGGTCGGCGTTTTTCATCGGCAACAACGCGTTCTTCGCGTTCTTCAAGGAGGATGAAGAGGATTCCAAGTGTTGAGCAATTTCTCTCCAATCCCTCTCGCACAACGAACCAACCCTTAATGAAATAAGACTTGTCTTATTTAATTAACTCACGAGCGAATATCTCAATTTGAAATTCAAAATAATTCATTCCATTAATTGAATTAATTGAAGAGTTTAAACTGTCCAATTAATGTGAGTGTTGACTCGGCATTTAATAGGGGGTGCGTGTGTGTTACAAAAAAGGGGGTTGAGGAAGTTGAATAGGTGGGTCTCGTGTGGTCCCCATCCCACTAATATCCTACCTAGTGGAGTATGATATTGTGGGTCCCACTCCAACCACCATTCTTAGGTTTTAACTACTTAAAAATAAAAATAAAATTGGTTGCACAAATTTTATTTTATTCATTAATTAACCCAATATTTTAATAACCACACCCGAGCAAACACAACTCCAGAAAAGGTGTTCCTAAGAAATTATCGGTGCTGCGGTTTCATCGGTACCCTCGGATTTCGATTCCGAGCAGCGGTTCAAAAGTTATAAAAACCTGCTTGCTCGTTCACGGAACGTACCCGAGCTAAACTTCGGAAATTGATTCTGGGCACACCGGGCCTCAGAATCAGGTGCCGTCAGAAACTATGTTCTTGTAAAATCCCAAAGAAAATTAAGAAAAAAATTTCCCTGAATTTTACGGGTATTTACATTACTCCCACCTCAGGGATTTACGTCCCCGTAAAGATACATCATAAACTAGGGGAACAAATGTGGGAACTGTGCACGAATCTGAGCCTCCCACTCCCAAGTGCTCTCTTGGAGGTTCACGTGCTGCCATCTGATATGCACTAGAGGTATTGACCATCCACGTAGGACCCGCTCCTATCGATCCTTGATCTCCACCGGGACCTCCACAAAAGTCGCCCAATCGTCAATGTCCAACTCCCCATGGTCGATGATATGTTTTGGGTCATGCACATATCTCATCAACTCAGTTACATGGAAGACGTCGTGCACCATGTGCAACTGAGGTGGTAGAGTCAGGCGATAAGCCACCTCGCCTCTCTTGCTGAGAACCTGGAATGGTTCGTTGAAGCGCGGAGATAACTTGCCACCTCATCCAAATCTTTGTAATCCACATCGAGGTGAGACCCGCAAGAAGACGTGGTATCCATCCTCGAACTCCAGTGGCCTCCACCTCCTGTCAACATAAGACTTATGCCGGCTCTAAGCTGTCCTCATCCGCTCCTGGATGACCTGGAATTTCTCTGTTGTGGCCTGGACCATCTCTAGTCCCACAAGTGCTGACTCCCCAGGGTCTGTCCAGCAAATAGGTGATCTACATGGTCGGTCATACAATGCCTCATATGGTTCCATCCCAATGGTGGAGTGGTGGCTGTTGTTTTACGTGAACTCCACCAAGGGTAGATGGTCCTCCCATCTGTGACCAAAGTTGAGGACACATGCACAGAGCATGTCCTTGAGAGTCTGAATGGTTCTCTCTATCTGACCATCCGTCTGAGGGTGAAAGGCAGTGCTCAGATGTAGTTGCGTCCCGAATGCCTCTTGAAACCCATCCAAATCCGGGATGTAATTTGAGCATCTCGATCAGAGATGATAGATGATGGCCCACCATGAAGCCATACGATCTCCTGAATGTAGAGGCGCCCCAAGCTCTCCATTGAGCTCTGCTCTCTAATGGATAAGAAGTGGGCCGACTTGGTGAGTCGGTTGAAAATCACCCAAATGGAGTCGTGACCTCTGGAAGTACGTGGAACTCCAGTCACGAAATCCATATATATCCCATCCCACTTCCACTCCGAGACCTCTAAGGGTTGTACCAAGCCTGCTGGTACCTGGTGGTCCGCCTTCACCAGCTGACAGGTGAGCCATCAAGAAATGAACTCAGCTACAGCCTTCTTCATACCCGGCCACCAGTGCTGTCATCTAAGATCCCGGTACATCTTCTCCACTCCTGGATGTACCACTAAAGGGAAGTGTGAAACTACCTCCGCACCTCCTCCTGTAAAGCAGCTGGTACCATGGTACGTCCTCCGAAAAGGATGACGTGCTCTCCCCCCACAGAGAATCCATCAGGTGTCTGTCCTGAGGATATATGTGCACGTCGCGTCTCACAGTCAACGTCCCCACGCTATGCCTCTCTGACCCATTGAATAAGTGGACGAGTGACTGTGAGTGACTGAATAAAGGCTGAACCATCTCTATCCATGAAGGATATCTGCAAAGAAGCTAGCAGCTCCGTCGCCTCACCGAGTAGCTGAATGAATGTCCTCATGCTGAGGGCATCGGCTACTACGTTCCCCTTTCCATGAGTATAGACTATATCAATGTCATAATACTTGAGGAACTCGAGCCATCACCACTGTCTTAGATTCATGTCCTTCTGTGAGAAGATGTACATGAGACTCTGGTGGTCAGAGTAGACTGTAAAGAGCTCGCCCATCAGGTAGTGTCACCACATCTTCAGAGCGAAGACCACTGCTGTTAACTCCAGGTCTTGGGTAGCGTAGTTCTACTCATGATTCCTCAACTAACGTGATCCATAGGCGATCACAGCCCGCTCCTACATCAGGACACATCCGAGTCTGGTCCCTGATGCATCGCAGTAGACTACGTACCCTACTCCCTCCTCTGGTAGCCTCATGATAGGCGCGCTGGTCAATCTCTGTCTCAGCTCCTGGAAGCTCTGCTGACATTTGTCTGACCACACGAAGGGTTTCCCCTTCTTCGTCAAAGATAATAGTGGTGCCACAACTCTGGAAAAGTCTGGCACAAATCTTTGGTAGTGCCCAGCTTTCCCCAAGAAACTCCGCACCTCCATCATCCTCCTGGGTGGCTCCCATGCTAGCACGGCCTCGATCTTCGTAGGATCCACTGAAACTCCCACCTCAGAGATGACATTTCCCAAGAAGTGGACATCACGTAACCAGAACTGACACTTTGAGAGCTTTCCATAAATCTGGTGCTCTCGGAGTGTGTCTAGTACAACCCGCAAGTGGTAGGTGTGCTCCTCCTCAGTGGTCGATTATATCAATATGCCATCGATGAAGACCACGACAAATCGATAGAGGTATGGCTGAAATATATTGTTCATGAGACCCATGAACACTTCTGGAGTGTTGGTTATGCCGAAAGGCATAACCAAGAACTCATAGTGGCCATACTGACATCTGAAGGTCGTCTTCTGCATGTCCTCATCTCGAACTCTGAGCTGATGATAGCCTGATCTAAGGTCTATCTTTGAGAACCACTGTGCTCCCTTGAGATGATCGAAGAGTTATTCAATACCCAGTAGTGGATACTTTTTCTTCATGGTCACCTGGTTCAGGCGACGATAGTCAACACGCGGTCGCAAGCTCCCGTCCGCCATCTTGGCGAACAATATCAGGGAGGCCCAGGGTGAAACACTGGTTCAAATGAATCCCTTGCCCTATAAGTCCTCCAACTATAATCGTAGCTCTTGAAGCTCAGCGGGGGCCATCTGATATGCTGGAGTGGATATCCGGGTTGTCCCGGGGAACAAGTCAATATAAAAGTCTACCTCTCTACGAGGAGGTAGTCCTGGAACGTCGTCAGGGAAAACGTATGCATACTGAGCCACCACTACAAGAAAACTAGGACTCCTCACGTCAACTGCTCCTAGGATGAGGCTATCCAACTAATGAGTGATTGGTTGTCATCTCATCTGTGTGAGTCCATCCTGCACTACAAAGGATCCCTTCTCGCCAGTGAAGGTGAACCTGCTCCCATCGGTGCGAACACACCGCACCTTGCGCCTAATAAAGTCGATCTGAGCATGGACTGTGGATAACCAATCCATACCCAAGATGACATCGTAAGGCCTCGACGCCGCTACAAGAAGATCACAGCTGAATCTCTCGCCTCCTATAGTAAGCTCACACTGCTGTCACCAATGTGTAATCGTCGAGTCTTCTCCCGTATGAGTCTCTAGCTGTAAGTATCAAGCCAACGGCTCTATCGGAATCTCCGAGCTCGGAACAAGGGCAGTGATAATAAAATAATGACTTGCTCATGTGTCTATAATAACTGCATAAAGGGTGGAGTAGAAACATATAGTACCTCGAATCATCTCTGGTGCGCCGTGGTCGTAGGACTCTGCTGCCTGAAGCTGAGCCTGTCTCTGCCTGCCAGCCGCCAATGGTCGGGGTGGACCGCCTGGTGGTGGTGGTGGTAAAGCCTCAAAACTTTGCACACCACCTGCTGCTCGGCCAGCTCTCCTGCCTCATCCACCTGCTCTCTGCGGACCACCTTGGTCGACCCTCTGCCTCTACCTGGGTGGACCCTAAACTGTCTGCTGCTCCTCTGCTCGGCGGGTCGGGCAGTCACGAGCCGTGTGGCCCTGCCCGCCGCATATATAGCACTGCCTCCTCCTCAGAAGGTTGGCTCTACGCCATGTGCCCTGCACCTCTGAGCCAGTGTCCTGAGGTCATCTGCCTGATGGTCCGGTCTGCCTGGACCCCTGTGACATCCGTCGACTGCCAGCTGCAGATGGCTTAGCTACGTGACGCCCTACAGTAGGTATCGCTGCTGGCGTAGGCTCATCCAGAAATCTATCTATGAGAAGATCTCACCCTAGTACTCCTGCCTATGTCGGAATGCTGAGGGAGATCATCGATGCCCTGATCTCATGCCTCAGTCCCTACTTGAAGGTCTGTGACCGGAAGAATGGGTCCCGTACCATGTCCGTTGAATAGCGTGAGAGATCGGTAAATCTTGTTGAGTAGTGGGTGACTGTCATGCTGCCCTGCCGCAGCTGTAGAAGCTCATGGATGCGCACCGCACGGAGGGTGGCTGGGATGAACTTCGAGTGGAACAGGATCTCAAAGTCAGTCCAGAGGAGTGATGCCTCATCGTGCACTTGGAGCATCAAGCTCCACCATCTGTCTGCTGCCGCGTGAAGGAGGCTCGCTGCGAGGATCACCATGAGGTCAGCTGGTGTCCCCACTAACCTGAAAACTTGCACAACCGCCTCTAGAAAATCCTCAACTGCCTGAGGGTCCGTCTCCCCATAGAACCTGGGCGGTCTCTGATGCTAAAACTCGTGTCGTGCACTAAGGCGACGTGCACTCTCAGCGGCTGGGGCTGGTGGCATCGGTGGCTCGGCGGGTAGTGGTACTGTCGGTGCCTCCACTGAAAAAGGGCTCTCCATCGAGGCATCGTCGCTCGGTGGGCTGTCATCTCGCACAAAGCACGGAACCCTAGCTGGCTGCCGTCGTGGGGCCATCCTGAAAAGAAACGGGTGTGCCAGGGTCAAACAGTATACCTGGTGAGATGACAAAAAGTAATCACAAAGAAAACTTTTGAAACACACATGCAATCAATGTTTTTGTGCATTGAGTCGGAAATCAGAAGTCAGGGTCCTGTTGTATGGATATGTTGGCCGCCGCACCAACACTGGACTCCCTGTACTGATAACAACACTCAATACCCTTAACACTATTGCTTCACATAGAAAAAAGAATAGAGTCATGAGTTTTGCGGTAGAACTAAACTCCTCTGATACAAATTGTCATGACCCATACTCGGGACTCGTGCCGTGACTACCCCAATCTTGCCTCCCATAGGCCAGGGGTTGGCGGTTGGAACCAAGGCGTAAATCCCGACAAAAAGGGGAAGGCATTGCCTTTATAAAGTAAACAAACACCACAGAGTAAGCAATCAGAAGAAAACACTAAGTAAAACTGGGTACAATAGTAGTGCGGGATGTAAATGGGCCAAAATAAAAACCCAAACTGAAGTAAAGTACAACTGGAAAGAAAGTATAGAAACTAGAAGTAAAGCGGCAATGTCGAGCCGTCCACTGGAAGTCCCACCTTATGGGTGGGTACAGATGGCCTCCTCAGCTCCTTCGGTCCAGTCGTCCGCTCTGTGTACGTCCCGCCCAGTGGTCCACCTTCAGGTACCGACTGCTCCACAGGCCTCAACCACGATAAGTGATGTCCGTCGTCTGCATCCAACACATCGTCGTGCGGGCATAGCCTATGCAGGGGTGAGTATATGCTACTCAGTAGGGACCCCGAGACCCCCGAAGATCTCCCAGAATCCACAAAATATAATCCACAAAGGAAAGATAAAATCATGAAATAACATCCAACACTACTTAGGTATATGCCCATATATATACCTAAGTCATCAATTCCAGTTTGGCTCCAACACCCGAGTCCAAGTTCAATCACGTCCACATAGGAGTACAACCCAATCCACACAGGATAACACAACCCAATCCACATAGGAAAGAAAGTAAATCATATCGAAGATAATGATTGAAAGTCAAGACTCATCTCACACAGGTATACTTCTTCGTAAGGATGATAGAGATGATCAGATATAGCTACTGATTCATCTAAGCTGGGACCCACGTAGGATACTAAACCAGCTAAGTTGTCGGACCCACATAGGATACAGACCAGCTACTCTACCAGACCCACGTAGGATAGCAAGAACAGAGTCAAACACTGCCAGACCCACGTAGGATACATGAACAGTAGTCATTGTCGTCGAACCCATGGAGGATTTCAGTACGGTCTTCATCGCTGTCGAACCCACTGAGGATTTCAGTGTAGTCTTCATCGACATCGAACCCATGGAGGATTTCAGTACGGTCTTCATTGTTGTCGAACCCACAGAGGATTTTAGTGCAGTCTTCATAGCCGTCAAACCCATAGAGGATTTTAGTACGGTCTTCATCGCTGCCGAACCCACGGAGGATTTCAGTGCAGTCGTCATCACTGTCGAACCCACGGAGGATTTCAGTACAGTCATCATCGTCGTTGCAGTCGCAGCCAGCTCTAGGGTTCCCGCACACAGCATGCTCGTTTTCGGGACGGTTCGCTCCACAAGCCAGGGGGTCAATACATCAACTGACATGTAGTACAGAGTTGATGTATCTCAATGTTTCTTCTCGACAAGAGGAACTCAACGTGACAGACGGCGCGTCAATCGGACGCCCGGTCTGAGAGTTATTGGCTTTTTCGTTCCAGGGGCCCAGTTGGTTTTTAGGTCAAAACTAACCCAACTGCACTCCAACTACATCCAAACCTCGAGCGGAGTAATCCAAAATGTTCGTCTCACTATGAGGAATCCAACAAAGTCGACGGCACGTCAATCGGACGTTCGGAGCTCAAGTTATAAGCATTTCCGATCCGAGGGCCCGGTTGGATTCCTGTTCGAACCAACCCGGACATACCCAAAGTTATCCGAAACCTTGAGTGTATTATACCAAAATGACTGACTCGATCCAAGGATCGTATCGCATCTGACGGTGCATTGTTCGAAGGTCTGTAGCCCAATATATGGGCAAAAGAATTAACATGTCCAGTTTTAGGGAGTTTTGGGCCCGGACCGACCCGGCCTGAGACCCCCTAGGTTGGCCCGAACCGGTTCGACCCGAACCGGGTCCAGGTCCGGCCCTTTAGGGTGCGGCGCAGCTCGATGGGCGCGGCCCGGCCCAACCGAAGCGACTCGGACCAGCCGGCGCAGCCCGGCCCGGCCTGGGTGGCCTGGCTCGGTGCGGCCGGTCCGGCCTGGGCGGCCGGTTGGCCCGTTGCGGGAACGCCCCCCACGGCCAGCTTGGTGTTAGCTGTGCCGTTGCGGAAAGGGGGGTGGGCTTCCCCCCTTTATTGAACAGCGGGACCCCACGTGGGGGCCGCTCCTTTTTTCCAGCCGGGGGTTACGACCCCCGGTCTCCCGCTGAAACGGCCGGCCCTGTCCGGCCGACCGGTGCTACCGCCGCGGGACCGCCGTGGTTCCGCCCTCCGAGGTGTCGGCGGCCGGCGGTTCTAGCCGCCCCGCCTTGCACCGCCACGGCCTTGTCCGACCGGCGTCGCGCGACGGCGCCACGCCCCTCCGCCGCGGCCCCGCTCCGGCCGCGACCTCTTCGTGGTTCTCCTGCGCGGCACGATGACGTCGCGGCTTTGTTCGATCTCAACAACGTGGCGCGACGGTGCCGTGCTTCTTCGCCGCATCCCTCCATGTTTCTGCTGCGCGGTGTAATTACACCGTGCTGCCTTCTATTGAGCCGCAACAAACACAACAACCAAGGGGGGGGAGGGTTGGCCGTGTTCATGCGGTCCGACCTCCTCCCATTAAGTTGATACCAAGCAGCCTGAAATAAAAGACGAAGAATGGCAATGATCATTCCATGAAAATAAATAACCCCTACCTCAAGGTGTCGTCGAATGAACATTCGTCGCGGGAAATAATCGTCACGGAAGACGGCAATTCGGAACAAGGTGTCATAAGCATTGTCGGTGTCATGGAGAAGAGAATCGTCGATGTCGCGGTACGCAGTGTCGTGTCGTCGATCTCCGAGGATTCGACGTTCTTCATCGTCCTTTGTCAGAGGTCGGCGTTCTTCATCGGCGACGGTGCGTTCTTCACGTTCTTCAAGGAGAAATAAGAGGATTCCAAGGCTTGAGCAATTCCTCTCCAATCCCTCTCGCACAACGAACCAACCCTTAATGAAATAAGACTTGTCTTATTTAATTAACACACAAGCCAACATCTCAATTTGAAATTCAAAATAATTCATTCCATTAATTGAATTAATTGAAGAGTTTTAACCTTCCAATTAATGTGAGTGTTGACTCGGCATTTAATAGGGGGTGCGGGTGTGTTACAAAAAAGGGGGTTGAGGAAGTTGAATAGGTGGGTCTCATGTGGGCCCCACCCCACTAATATCCTACTTAGTGGAGTAGGATGTTGTGGGTCCCACTCCAACCACAAAGCTTAGGTTTTAACTACATAGAAATAAAAATAAAATTGGTTGCACAAATTTTATTTTATTCATTACTTAACCCAATATTTTAATAACCACACCCGAGTAAACGAAACTCTCGAAAAGGTGGTCCTATGAAATTATCGGCGCTGCGGTTTCATCGGTGCCCATGGATTTCGATTCCAAGCATCGGTTCAAAAGTTAGAAAAATCCGCTTGCTCGTTCACTGAACGTACCCGAGCTAATCTTCGGAAATTGATTCCGGGCACACCGGGCCTCGGAATAAGCTTCCGTCAGAAACTACATTCTTGTAAAATCCCAAAGAAAATTAAGAAAAAATTTCCATTGATTTTTAAGGGTCTTTACATTTGAAATCACAAGGATACCCTTACATATGCAAAATTCAACTAATTCACTTCTTTATTCAAACTATATAATTGATACTCTTTCTAGAATTGCTCATTTAACGCAATAAATTTTATATCAATATCATAAATATAATGGTTCTTATTCTATATGATGTGAAAAAATTATATCATACAATATATCACATCATGACATCATATTATCTATATATATTATAACAAAACCTAAATCTACTTGAACATAATAAAATATTTCAATCTTAAATATATCAATTTCCTTGGTCTGGGGTTCTAATTTTTGGAAAACGATAATGTAATGTTTTAAATATGTTATAGTAGTGTGAACTAAAAAATTAGTTCCTATAAGATCACATATATCAAGTGATTTGTGATCAGTACTTTACGTCTAGTATCCTATTATGAAGTCTATCCACTAAAAATATTTTTACTTTCCACCCTTCCTATGAGTGTGATAAAGATAAAAAAGTAAACTTATTTGAATTATCACTTAAATATATAGTTGATCATCTAGAAACATCCATCTTGACCTTTAGAATTGATCATGGATCATGTAAATCATCATTATCAACGGAACATTGTGAATGGAATAGCATCATCTGACATAATATTATTTTCATAATATGGATATTAAAATCATTATTTCCCTGCTCCTAATCATAATAAAAAATGGTTTATTTGAAATATTATTTAACATTTCTCAATTGAAATTATGTTTTAGTATGATCTGTTGAGAAATAACAAACAAATTATTATAATAACATCCCAATTGATCATCTACAAACCCCATTTTATTTTTCTGCAACATGCAGAAACATTATTAATAACTAAAAAATTTCATAAATTTTTATTAAAAAAATTCCCCAAATAATAGTAATTTTTGTAAATAATTTCATGAAACATAAAGTATAGGGAAATAATATTATTAAAAATAATTAAAACATTCGGTTATAAGAATCATTCTTCTCATTGTATGACAAACTAGTCAAAAAAACTCTCTCCTTTTTTTATAAAAACACATGTTTTAGATAAATAGAATAATTTTTGATATGATATGTACATAAACCATGTTTTCTACTTCCTTTAAAATATATTCAGAAGGATAGAGTCATTATTTATTATAATCAATATAATGTATTTGGTGGATGATAAACATGTCTATGTAACCCAAGTCCCTATAATCGTTCTCTTGGAATAGAATTGTTGAAAAAATCAACAATATGATACATTGTTGAAATATAATAAAGTATAAAATAAGTCCTAAAAAATTAATATAATAAAATAATTATTAAAATATTTCCATATTAGTATTGAATTAATTATATAATTTATACTAATATGAATGGAAATTTTAATATAATAAAGAATCCTTATATGTTTACAATGATCCTTTATCATATCCTCTAGATCAACTCACATTCAAAATATTTCCAGAAAATATTCTGTATTAGAAACATATTTTATATTTTTTTCACAATGTAACATAATTTGATTTATATAATTCAAACACACTAAATATCCTCGCAATAAATAAATTCATCATGATGTTGAATTTATATCATTACATTATCCCACACAATCAACATCCGAGAATTGATTATTTTTCAGGTCATACCATCTTTTTTTCCAAAAACCATAAAATGTAGTTTTCCTAACATAATTGAGAATTATTTTTACTACTAATATATTTGATTCCATTACATCTCTCTGATATTATAAATATATATCAACATAATAAACAATGTATATACTTGAAGCTTTAAGATAGTTATTCTACCTATTAGTTTTTATAAGTCATATGGATTCACCCTTTTCACAACATTATCTTCACATAAAAACATGGTAGTAGATAGTAGAGTCAAGAGATCATATTAATCATGATGGGAGAAAATTTGTAACAAGTTCTTAGTATATGTTTCTTATTATAGAGAGATACATGTTACCTTAGGTGTAACTTGAATGACTGGAAATGAAATTAATTTTACTAGGATTAAAGAGCCAAAATTCTTCCTTATTAAATTAGTGAACACTTAAAGAGTCTTATTAATAAAACCAAAAATTTTATATCATCAATATAAAAACAAAAAATCATTTTATATGTTATTACTTCATTGGAATTTATTTTTATATCATCCATTACATTAGAAAAGTTCATATATTTTGTGCAACTATCCAATTTAGATAATCATGAATCTGGACTATGTTTCATCTAATGAAAATAATTCTTCAACATACATACCAATTTTCTATCATCTTCATGAATGGTCCCACTAGGATACTCAATATAAACTCTTTCTCAATATCACTATTTAACAAATCTCCAATAATATCAATATGTTAAACATTTTTAACAATGATATGAAGTAACTATTATGAATATTTTACTAAAGTCATATCTCATTAAAGAAGATATTTTCATCAAAATTGAAACCATTCACCTATGAGAATCCTCTATAAATAGGTCATTATATTTTTATGAAAATTTTCCATTTTCATTCATCTTATTTATGACCACCCACATTGTTCTGATGGACATTTTTTATAGTAATGAAAAAATGTCCCATGTGTTATTTTTCAAAATTATATCGGACTCTTCATTCATCAATTTTTCCAAGATTTATGTTTAGATATATAAAAAAATTATACAGATGTGATAATATATGTATAATTCTATAACTCCAACATCCTTTTTTAATGAATTGGTGACTTATAATTTTACATGATGATATTAGTTTCAACATAATATTATAATGTTTTGATCTATATATATCTTTTTGTAAAATTACATTCCACATTTGGGGACTGATATAAGTTAAATTTTATATTTTTGGGAATGTATTCATATTTCATATCATATTCTTTAGATTTACACATTCAATAAATCACAAAATAAAAAATTTTATTTTCAAAAAGTCCTTTTAAATGATGGATTCTTATTAAAATTCAGATCATTAGAATCCCTGAACATTTATATTCATTTTTACAAATATTTTTCATGGTACCCATTAGATGAATATCACAGTATAATTTATTTTTCATCATTTTCATCAAAAATTCAACGATTCATATTTTTTACTCTATGAGATATATACTCCCAAAAACATTGAAAGAGTTTAACAATTGTTTTTTATACAAATTTTATAGGGAGTTAATTAAAAATGTGGTCATATATATATATATGTGTGTGTTATATACATGAATAGTTTTACATACATAATCTCCACATAAAAAATATAAATAATATATTGATAAATAATTATTCTTCCCATTTCCTCAAAACATTAATTTTTTTATTTTTAATCATTATTTAGTAGTACAGTATAGAAACAATTTTATATTTTTAATAACATGTTTATTGAGAATATAATAAAAATAGTTTCATATGTATTCTTTTTCATTATATGTTCTGAAATTAATTATATAAACAAAAAAGAATCTTCCAATATCCCTTTAAAAAAATATTACAATATCTATATTCTATTATTTATACTTCATAATAATTATATTGGTCATTTAAGTGATGTCATCAACGATTGAAATAATATGACTGAAAAATAACATTTTATTATCCAAACACTTCTAAGGGGAAAGTGAGAATCCATAATGTTCCACATTCAACCAAATAAAAAGAACCCAAAAAAATCAAGATCTATATCACCCAAGTAACTAACTCTTGTGGACAAACCTTCACCAATTCTTGGCCATTTGGCTAGATTTCTCATGCAAGGATGCATAGGCATGAAACCTGTCATCATCATGGTAACCAAGTTAGTAAATAATCATCAAATAAAATCATATAAATAAAAATGTGTTTGTTATCTTTATTCATTTGATGATTTTTATTTTTATTTTTCCATTGGAATAACAATGATAAAATTTTCATTTTTCATTTCTCCCCTGCAATTCATATAAATTCTAGTGAGCGAAATGTTTCTCAAAAAATTTATAAGAATTCAGACCATATAGATTACAAAAAAACCATATCCATTGAATCTCAATATCTATTATCATAATGACCTTTTAATATAATAGTATTTTCTTGTTCCTCGAATAATTTATTCTAAATAAGTCACCGGTAGGGGAATTCGTTCCTACAAATAATATTTTAATGTTTTGTTGATTTTGAAGATTTTCACTATCCTCCCACAACCTATTATTCCCAATTTTATTTTGAACACATGAATAATCATATGAATATTTATGATTTTTGGATATTTATGTTTCTTAATTTTTGTAATGAGATTTCATAGCAGCTTGAGATGATTATATATTTACCTCTAAATCCTTTCAAAATTATTTCTCATTCATCCACAAATTACCATTATCATTAGAAACTATCTATTGGGTTATAAATGTAACAGTCCTCCCCTACCTCATTGGCTTAAAGAGGTGGTGAGGATTACTTGGCCTTAAGCGACGTTCCCAAGGCGCCAAAGACTAGTAATAAATGATGAGGGATTCAAGGAAAAGTGGGGAACGATTTTACCTTAAGACAAAACCAACCAAACCAACAACTAAAGATTCATGAACTTTCAAACCCAAACATGTTTTCTCAAAAGACTACCAAGTTGTTCAACAATACAACCCAAAACCAATATAACCAGACGTGTCCACACCACATCATATTACAAAGAAGAAACTAAAAAACTAAACACCACAATCCATGACACCACCACAACTCACCTCGAAGCTCCAAGCTCCAAGATCCACCAAGACATCACAAAGATCCACTAAAGGAGGGAGATGCCTTACCTTTGCCCACATCATGGTACACAACATCTGCAATGACACCAACCTTCCAAAGTACGGGGTGAGTACTAAAAATCAGTAGGTTTCCCTAAATGAATTCCCTACACACCCCACTAGGATAAAAGCAATTAGAAAATTTATATAAAACACTTTCTATAAAATAATCACAAGTGAAACCATTACCATACCAAACACATCCTTACCAGGTCATCTCACCCAAACCATGAAACCAAGGTAATGCTAAAAAACATACCACAATCCATTTTATAATTTACCCACTAGAAAAACAATTCTAACTAGCAATGGAATTCACAACGAACAGCCAAAATAGTGGGACTTCTGTCCAACCCGTTCACCCATTCAAAACAAAGCAATCAAAATGGTGGGACTTCCGCCCAACCCGTTCACCCCTTCACAACTAGCAATACTTCCCATCCACTACCCATATGGTGTTTCCTCTGACCACTGTCAATCACCTTTTATAGTGAGATTTCCCGCCCACTTCCACACAACATTTCAATAAATCCAAACCAAGCTGAAACCCACCAAGGTCACAACATCATACAATCAACCCATTCCATTGCATATCATTCCACTTCAATATATCACCCATTTATTGAAAATCATTTTCCATGCCAAAAAACATTTCAATAAAACATACTCTTTATTGAAAACCCTTTTCCATCAATCATTTTCACAAATCAACCATAGAATCCCATTTTAAAATCTCCATTTTAAAATCCTCACCTAAAGTATTTCACCATAAACCCCCCTTCTTCCCCAAAAATCCCCAAATGCATTTACAACTGATTTCGCATAACAAATCACAATTAATTTTCAGCACAAAAATTAATTGAAATAATGAACCACTATATCTAACCAAGTGGAGTCGAGAGGGAGGCCTCCAACCTTTAGGGTTCCTGATAAATCGAACCACAATCAATTGCACCTCCAATCCGGAGAACGCACCACCAAAACCTCTCTAGATCCCTTCCCCTAACATTCACAATCCTTAAAAAATCATCCAAGGTAACCACAACCCTAGATCTACACACAAAAAGTGTAGATATAGAAAACCAAGAAAGATAGGGATGTAGATCTAGAGGAAAACACAAGAGAATCAATAGGAGAGACTTACTCAAAAGAAACCACCTTGAAACCACCCAGAAACACCTTTGAATCGCTTCCAAACCAAGTGGGAGAGCACCCACAACCCTTGACAACCCTAAATCCTAAGTGAGGATCGAGTGGGAGGAAGATTGGAGTGAAATAGGTTAAGCACGAGGGATCCCGGAACTTATAACCCTATTTTTAAGTGGCCGCACGGTTAGCCCACAAGGTTTGGAAAACCGTGCGTTAACCGTGCACACGCTACTGCCTAGAGAGCTATGGGTTCGCACAGTTTCCTCACATGGTTTGGAAAACCATGCAAAGGCCGTGCGAAGCCTACTGTCTCCCTTGCATGGTTTCCTGCATAATCCGCACGGTTTCCACTAACCGTGCTCAAACAGTGCACCCCTTTAAATGCCTCCAAACTCATCCAAAACAATTCCAAACACTCCCAACCTCTTCCCAAATCATACCATGCATTTTAAAAACATAAAAATTATTAAACAAAGGCTACATACCTCATATCGGGGTTGCTACATTCTCCCCAACATTGGACTTTCTGTCCTCAGAAAGTAGTGAACCTGCCCTTTGCCGAAAGAGCTCGGGCCACTGCTCGACCATCTCTTTCTCCTGCTCCCAAGTCTCCTCTTGAATATGACCATGTTTCCACAAAACACAAACTAAACCAATGATTTTACCATAAATGAATTTCTCTTTCCTATCCACAACCCACACTGGCATGTGCACCAATGAAGCATCTGGTTGTAGCTCAACATGATCCAATCGAATCACATAGTCACGATCTGGCTGATACTTTTTCAACTACGAAACATGAAACACATTATGCACCGCACTGAACCTAGGTGGAAAAACCAAATGATGAGCCGCCTCACCAACCTGTTCAAGAATTTAAAAATTTCCAATATACCTTGGAGATAACTTCCCCTACTTCACAAAGAGACGATGTCCCAACCTATGAGAGATCATCAAGAACACATGATCACTCACCACGAACGAAAACCATCAACGATGATCCGAATATGACTTATGAAAACTCTAATCCATTTCCATCCTCTTCATGATCAACTGGATCTTCGTCGTAGTGTCCTGGACAAGGCTCGGTCCAACCATTGAGGACTCACCTGTTTCCACCAAACATTGTGTAGAATGACACGGCCGCCCATACAATGCTTCAAATAGAGCCATCTGTATGGATGCTTGATAACTATTATTATACGAGAACTCATCCAACGACAAGTGCTCCTACCATGAGCCACCAAAATCCAGAACACAGGCCCACAACATATCCTCCAAAGTTTGTATTGTCCTCTCAGATTGACCATTCATCTGAGGGTGATATGTCGTACTCATGGTCAACTTTGTCCCAAGGGATTGCTGTAAGGATTTCCATAAACAACATGTAAACCTCATATCTCTATCATCGAAGATTGAAAATGGAACATCATGCCTCTTTACCACCTCCCGGATATAGATTTTGGATAGATCCTCCACTGTATGATATTAATGAATTGGAATGAAATGGGCCGACTTCGTTAGCCGATCAACTATCACCCAAATGGAATCGTTCTTTCTGGCTGTTCATGGGAGACCTGTGAAAAAATCCATCACTATCTACTCCCACTTCCAAACAGGGATTGGTAAAGACTGCAACATTCTTGTTGGCCTCTAATGCTCTCCCTTGACCTGCTGACAAGTCAAGAATCTCGAAACAAACTCAGCCACTCTTCTTTTTCATTCCAGCGCCCCAGAACTGCGCTTTCAATGCTTTATACATTTTCTGAATTCCAGGATGAACAGACCACCTGGAAGGAGATACGTACTAAGAAGATCCTCCTCACAAACAACTGGTACAACCATCTGATTCTGAAAACACAGAATTGAATCTCCATTCAGTTGGAAATCCTCAATGGTCTCCCCACCATTGAGTCTCGACCCCATGGCCACACACTGAGAATCAGATATATGTGCCTCTCTAACCAGTCCAACCAAATCAATAATCAAAAAATCAGAAAGAAGACCCCCCCTATCACCTTGTTCCCCATATTCCAACCGCATGTTAGCTATAAATGACATCAACTACCACTGGTCTGATGCCTATTTTACCACCTAATCATATGATTTTCTACTTAATGCATCAGACAATGATTTTCCCTTACCCGATTTGTACATCAAATCAAAATAAAACATCTCGAGATTTTCCATCCATCTCCTTTGCCTCAAGTTCAAATCCCTTTGTGGGAAAATGTGCTTCAAGCTTTTATGATCTATATATACTTTGAATTTCTCACCGAAAAGATAATGATGCCACACATTCAAAGCATGGACCACTACTACCAACTCCAAATCATGAGTTGTGTAGTTCTTCTCTTGCACTCTCAACTGAATGAGCCATATGCAACCACATGATTCCATTTCATGAGAACACACCCCAACCCTGATCCTGATGCATCACAATACACCACGTACCCTTTTCCTGGTTCTGGAAAATCCAAGATAGGTGTTGATGTAAGGCGATCCTTTAGCTCATCGAAACACTACTAACATTGTTCATTCCACTAGAATGGAACATTCTTTCTTGTAAAAGTTGTCATCAGCAAAGCTAAACGTGAAAAATCACGAAAAAAAGGCAGATAATACCCCGCTAGACTAAGAAAACTCTGTATCTCAAACACATCCTTTAGTGGTTTCCATGAGATAACAGCCTCTATAATTTATGGATCCACTGAATCACCTCTTTCAGAAATCACAAGGCCAAGAAAATGAATTTCGTATATCCAAAAGTCACACTTTGACAATTTGGCATACAACCGATGATCCCTCAAGATCCCCATCACTGTCTCCAAGTGCTTCTCATGCTCCACCCTTGTCTTTGAATACACTAGAATATCATTTACAAACACCACCACAAATGAATCTAGATATCTCTGAAATATCTGATTCATCATTTTCATGATCACCGCTGGAGTATTCTTTAGACCAAAGGGAATAACTACATATTCATAATGGCCATATTTACTTCTAAAAGCTATTTTAGGAATATAGTCCTTCTTCACCCACAATTGATTATATCCCGACCTCAGGTAGATCTTAGAAAACCACCGGGATCCCCTCAACTCGTCGAACAAATCATCAATTTGTGGAAGTGGATATCTATTCTTTATCGTAACTTGGTTAAGTCTACGATAATCAACACATAGCCACAAAGTTCCATCCGCCTTTTTCACAAACAACATCGACGTTGCCCACAGAGACATTCTAGGCTGGATAAACCCTTTGTTTTCTAACTCTTCCAACTGAACTTTCAATTCTCACAATTCAGCTGGTTCCATACGATAATATGGAAGTGAGATAGGACTGGTCCCTAAAAAGAGATAAATTGTAAACTCCACTTCTCTTATGGGAGGTAACCTTGAGAATTCTTCAGGAAAAAAATACATGAACTGATCCACCACTACCAGGAGGATACTCTTCTCAACACCCTCTACCAATTCCAACGACAACACTGCCAACTGATATGATAATGTACCCACTGCCGGTGAAAACGAACTCGTTGCACCCTTCCTTTCATCCCACTCTCCTCTAAAGAGATGTCTAATGCCATCGTGTGTCATAAAAGCCATTGTTCACGCATCACAATCGATGTGGGCCTTAAAATACACCATCCAATCCATTCCGAGGATTACATCATACCCATCCATCTCAAACATTATGAAATTCCACATTAGCTAAACCTCGCCCACAATGATAGAACATGATCTACATAAGACGGATTGACACTCTTTTAGACCCAGAGGAGTTTGAATTTTGAAAACCGAAGGCATCATTTCTACTTTTAAACCCATCAATTCAACCACGCATGCAGCAATAAAAGAGTGTGAAGCACTAGTATCAAACAATACTTGAATCAAGGTAGAATTTAATAGAATAGTTCCTCGCACTGTGGATGGTCCTGACTGATCATCCACCACAACCTGTTCCGCTCCAAACAAATGTTTTCTGGCCACGACCTACTCTTTATTGCTTTTCTAAGGCATTACGGTATTCTGAGAATCACCATGTCCCACTTTACTCTATTTTCTAGGGGTATGTTGTTTCCCCCATCCCTTCGAAGCACACGACGTATGCGATACCTGAGGAGTGTCACGTGCACCCAACCTTGGAGAATTCAGAAAATAATATTGCATATGCCCCATCTTCTTAAAATTATGACATGCTCGAGGTTGTGTCGTACAATCTTGATTGATGTGGCTCGTAGAACAACACTGAAAACATCCATGATTGCTATGGGGATTCGGAGGATGATTTACCGATCCTACCATCGGATTATGTGCCATACTCCCAGCATGGGAATAAGTGTCCCTCCTCCGCTTGAACCCAGCGTTAGAGTTCCCACTATTCCCCATGGGTACCTCCATGCTTCCTCTTCCTGGAGCACCCAACAAATCCCACTCAGCCACCGAGGCTCTATTCAACATCTCCATGTAATATTCTATACATAGTACTTCTATCTTTGAATAGATTTCTTGACTTAATCCCTTTACAATTATCCTTGCCTTCAACGACGTGTTACCCTCCACCCCGGGTGAAATCCTCACTACGTTCATAAACTTAGCTGCATACTCCGTCACGGACATATGCTCTTGCTTGAAACTGAAGAAATCAGTCATACGCTGAATTCTGAATTTATGTGGGTAGAATTTTTTATTAAATAATTCTTCAAAACCTTCCCACATCATACCCTGGTCTATCCCTTCTTAGACTACCAACTCCCACCACTGAAGGGAAAGATCTTCCAACATATACATGGCCAACTACACTTTCAGCTCTATAGGCATTTCCAAGAACTCAAAGATCTTGTTCATTTTATTCCTCCATGATTCTACCCTCTCCGGATCTGAATCACCCCTGATGATGAGTGGATTCTGCTTTTGAAACTGAACCACATGATCCACATGTCTTGGTTCATCCACATTATTTCCACTTCCACAGCTTGGAAAGCTTTCACTATACTCTGCACTAACTACTGGTTCACCTGAGGCTTAGGTGCTACCACATTCTCAGCAGCCTCCTCCGGTTGGTCTCTACGACGCCTACCTTGTGTCATTTCTATAAAAAGAAAACAATCAACCACGAGTCTCACTTCCGTAGAAATCATGAAATCTCATTTCAAATATCATTATACAACATTGTCACAACAAGGCTTTCAACAAGATCACATTTTCCATAGTTTTACAATTTTTGAAAACCAAACCATTTTCAAAATACCACCAGTTTCCATGTTTCAAATCATTTTGTTTTGAAACCCAGTTCATATTTTTTAAAATCCCCACATTTATATCACACCATAAATCTTCATACCCTAATGAAATATTCATCCTTTAGGGAAGTCATTTCTACCATGCATTTCATGCTCATCTTATTGGTTACACCCACGACAATGAGATATCCAATGCCTATAAGTGTATCCAAAACACTTATGTACCCAACTACCTGGTAACATGATGTTTAGCATAAAAGGGTTAGCTATGTCATTTTATGTTATACATTCCAATTTCCGACATTCCTACGCCTTGATATCATCCCAACTCAAGGAATATAACACAACGAATGTCAACTCCAAAACCAATGATCAACACCAATGGATCGAACAAGCTGATACCACTTGTAACACCCCACCCCTACCTCATTGTCTTGAGGAGTAAGTGAGGGTTACTTGGCCTTAAGAGACATTCCCAAGGTGAAAAAGGCTGGAAATAAATGCTGAGGGCTTCATGGAATAGTGGGGAACGATTTTACCTCAAGGAAAAACCAACCAAACCAAAAACTAAAGATGCATGCAATTTCAAACCCAAACATGTATTCCCAAAAGAAAACCATGTTGTTCCACAATACAACCCAATACCAATATAACCAGACGTGTCCACACCACATCAAAGTACAAAGAGGAAACTAAACAACTAAACACCACAAACCATGACTCCACCACAGCTCCACTCCATGATCTAAGCTCCAAGATCCACCAAGACATCACAAAGATCTACTAAAGTAGGGAGATGCCTTACCTTTTTCCACGTCACGGTACATAACATCTGCAAGGATACCAACGTGCCAAAGAAGGGGGTGAGTAATAAAACTCAGTAGGTTTTCCCTAAATGACTTCCCTACACATTCCACTAGGATAAAACCGTTAGAACATTTATATAAAACACATTATATAAAATAATCACAAGTGCAACCATTACCATACCAAACACATCCTTACCAGGTCATCTCACCCAAACTAAGAAACCAAGGGAAATCCAAACAAACATTCCACAAGCCATTTCATCATTTACCCACTAGTAAAACAATTCCAACTTGCAAAGGAATATACAAGAAACAACCAAAATGGTGGGACTTACACCCAAACCATTCACCCATTCACAAAAATGAAATCAAAACGGTGGGACATCTGCCCAACCCGTTAACCCATTCACAACTAGCGGTACTTCCCGACCACTACCCATATGGTGGTTCATCCGACCACTATCCATCACCTTTTACAGCGAGACTTCTCGCCCACTTCCACACAACATTTCATTCAATCCAAACCAAGCATAAACCCACCAAGGTCACAACATCATGCAATCAACCCATTCCATTGCATATCAATCCACTTCAATAAATCACCCATTTATTGAAAATAATTTTCCATGCCAAATCACATTTCAATTAAACAACCTCTTTATTGAAAAACCTTTTCCATCAATCATTTTCACAAATCAACCATGGCATCCCATTTTAAAATATCCATTTTAAAATCCACAACAAAATCATTTCAACATAAAGCCCCCTTCTTCCCCAAAAAACCCTAAATGGATTCCCAACCAATTTCGCATATAAAATCCTAATTAATTTTCAGCACAACAATTAATTGTAAGAAAGAACCACTAGTTCTAACCAAATGGAGTCGAGAGAGAATCCACCTACCATTATGGTTCCTGAGAAATCGACCCACAATCAATCCCACCTCCAATCCAGTGAACGCACCACCGAAACCTCTCTAGATCCCTTCCCCTAACATTCACAAGCCTTGAAACATAATCCAAGGAAACCACAACCCTAGATCTACACACAACAATTGTAGATCTAGAAAACCAAGAAAGATAGGGATGTAGATCTAGAGGAAAACACAAGGAAATCAAGAGGAGTGACTTACCCAGGAGAAACCAACTTCAAACCGCCTTGAAACCCATTTGAATCGCTTCCAAACCGAGTGGGAGAGCTCCCTCAACCCCGGAGAACCGAATATCCTGAGTGAGGCTCAAGTGGGAGAAAGATTGGAGTGAAATAGGTTAAGCCCAAGGGAGCCCAGAACATATAAATCTATTTTTAAGTGGTCGCACGGTTAGCATGCATGGTTTGGAAAACCGTGAACGCCCTACTACCTTGAGAGCTTGGGTCTGCACGGTTTCCTCGCACGGTTTCGCAAACTGTGCGCAGGTCATGTGAAGCCTAATGTCTCCCTTGCACGGTTTCCTGGAGAATCCGCACGGTTTACACAAACCGTGCTCAAACCATGCACCCCTTTAAAATCCTCCAACCTCATACAAAACCATTCCAAACACTCCCAACATCTTTCCAACTCATCCCATTCACTTAAAACACATGAAAATTCATAAAAAAGGCTATATACCTCAAACCGAGGGTGCTACAACAAAAAAAGTCATATTCTTTAGTATTATGTTTTATCTAAAGATCTTTAATCATCATTCATCTTTTAATTAAATTTCATATTGATGTATTTGTTCTCTATGTTATTATAATAAGAATGTTTAAGGAAATATATCTTTCTATCAATTTTAGTTCGATATTTATTCTTCAATATTCTAATCACTTCCTTTTTTTCCTGTTTTCGTCGCCACATTCATCATCTTCTAATCCTAGATGATACTCTTATTATGTTTGTTCACATTATTATTCTTATTTTCAATTGGAATTATTATCCCTCATTAAAAAATTGTGAAATAATGTTTTTATCAATCCTAGTTATCCTTTTCTAATGAATTATTAAAAAGATTCATAAAAATCATTCAAACACAATATAATTATTCTGTTCCTAGTGAAATCTATATTATCTTCCTTGTATTTCTCATATTATTGGGGTGAATTATTAAACATATTCAACCAATTTTATCCTTCATAATTATCTTTCCATTTGATTGAATTATTCTTATGAATGTTCGATTAAATATCACCAAATACACTACACATGAATCATTAATGTTGGATTTTTCCTTTGGATAATACCCATCCATTCTGATAATTTGTAAATATATGATATAATATTTTTTCATTTTAACCTAAATTAATATTGATTTCTTTTCATTCACATAATTCCACTAGCTAATGAAAATACTAATGAATCTTTATCTTCTTTATTTCATTAACAGCTCCTTAATCAATGATTTTCTTCTTGAATGCAAGAATTTTCCACATCGCATATACAACAAGAATGATATGTAATTCATTAATAGGAATATCATATTTATATTCTAATATAGTGATTTTCTAATAAAAGTTTTCCTAAAATTTTCTCATGAGTTTCTTTATAATGGAAGAATCATTATGGAAATATATGTTTCCTTTGATTTGGATAATTAATCCATTGACCCTAGTGAATCACTGTTCAATGTAATCATTTTATTTCATTTTGATATCTTCAAACATGTTTTTCAACATTTTAATCATTTTTTCCATTACATTGGAGATTATATTAATGATACTTTTGTGGTTTAACAAATTTTAATTTTATGTCTTGAGAACAATCACCTCTGTGAAAACAATTATGAAAAATACCTATTAAAAAATTTCTAGCATTCATAGCAACCTAAATATTTCATTTTTAGAGAATTTAATATGAGAATGTCTATCAATTGGGGGATACCCAACCGCAACTACATTGGTCACTTCTTTTCCATGATATTGAATATAGGTTATCACTCTATTTTTTTAATGAAGAATTTTTTTCCATAAATGTTATGAATACCAATATTGATTCCATATTTAATATGTTCCGTGATTATGATATTATTGAGGCACCTTCCCAATATTACCACATGATTTTCACTATGATATTGAGAACAACTAAGATGGGTGGTCTATATTAGTAGTGATCTTTTAAAATACTCTTAGAATTTAATCTCTTTAACTTTTTATAGTTTTATACTTATCAAAATTTTATAAAAAATCAATAGAATGAAATAATAAGAAATTATGGAATGGAATTAAATATTTAAAATGATTTTCCTCAATGTGGGGAATAGAATAATTGACATAAAATCTCAAATTGGTCCATTAATTGTGATTATAATTTTAAAATGAATATAATGAGTTAACTCCAATTAGTCTTCTTATATATCTTTATATAAATGAGTATATTTACTATTTTCAATTACAAATATTTTCCTTATGTTACCATAAAAAATCAACGTGGAATTTTTATTTGATACCTAATTAATATATTACCAAGAATATATACTTTAAATGGTTCTATCTTGTATCTCTATATACTTCATATTCTCAATCTATTGTTTCTTTATCATATCATGTTTGACACAAATAGTGCATCTGATTTTTCTCATATCTATTGAGAAAAACCATTCAACCTTTGAGAATTCCCACAGACTATATTCAACATTTCATCTATCTAGTATATTATATATCAAGTTTATATCATCTTTCTCTACATAAATTATATGTCAATAATAATTACACAACAACTATATTTGGTATGGATTAATATCAAAAAACCCATATCTATTTGTAATATCACATTACTCAAAAAACATCTGTGAAACATATTTTTGTACATGTGACCTGTGTTACATCCTATTGATTAAACTCCGATTTATATAGGAATGTTTTCATGAGATATCATTGGTACCAGATATATTTTCATTATCAAATCATTTTTGTTACATGATTCTCAAATAATATAGGGTTGTCTAGAAGTTAATGAAGATTGTATCAACTATAGCCTTATTTTATCATTATTAACCTCATAAATTATAGAACATCTCCACCCAACCTTAAAATTACATGTGAACAAAAATTATTTAACATATCAGTGTCAAAATATTTTAAGGACTTATAATTTAATTTAAATCATCTCCAAAAAACTATACGAAAAATGTTTTTTGATGGAATCATACAACCATCCTTGTATTATAAATTTATCCATAGCTTAAGAAATCATAAACCACATGGAACATATGTATAATATCCATACTACATCACAAAACTATCCATCCAATTTTTTCAAAATGTTTCGTATGATGTTATCTAATGAGATGGAACATTTTAATGTATTCTACAAGGTATCCTTATATTGGGGTGAAATTTACATAGGTCTTCTCATGAACCTTATCAAATTATTCAAAACCCACTATAGACCATTACATAGGATTAAAAATATTTCATATACCATTATGCATGTTCTATTCAAACATTACACAGCTTCATTCAAACTATTATCTTTTTACTCCATCAACCACAGTTTATTGAGCTCATGAAATATTTTATTCAATATTTTCTGTCTAATAGTTCATCACCTTTAGTATAGGAACTGATGACTTCATAAAAATGATCCCCTAAATAAATATAAATTATTATTTCTAGTATCTAAATATACTTCTCCTTTAAGTTTATACAAAATAACAATCTAGAAACATTAGCTACCATTGTATGTTGTTTTAATCATTATTTAAATAAGTAACAAATTATTTTATATCTGGGATTGATACTTAAAACATGTACTAACCCTATATCAGATCAATTATCTCCATTGATTTATCATCGGTAGTCTGCATCAGGTTCCATCACCCAACATTTTCATGTTCATTCATTCATAATTTTGACACATTTTATGAATGTTTACAACATCATCACTTCATCATCATCGATCAATCACCTCTGTCTGGTGATCTTCCCCATATACCTTCAATATCATTCTTAAGACAAAATCATGTTTTATGAAAATAAAAATGATTTTATGAAAATTGATCACAATATAATATCATATGAAATTGTAATTTTTTTGTAACATTGTTAAGAAATTAAATTCCCACCTCTAGCTTTTCATAAAAATATAGTCTTAAAAATTTTAACAAATCATTGTAATATGAAATTAAGAAGTCATTTTCAACATGAAATTTAACAAAACATAAAAAAATATTATAAATTGATTTCAAAAGAAAATTTATTAACCTATTTAGAGGAATATAAAATAATAAATGAGGTGAAAAAGATAGATAATATATTATATAAATGTACAAAAAATAATGATTTTATGATTACCAGTGGTATAATATAGGAAGATGGGGAATAAGATTAAAGTGGATATGTACATGGGTTGTGAATACAATTTTTATTCAGTAATTGTTTCTGTGAATGTTTAAAGATACTGTTATGTATTATTTACCATATTAATTTAAAGAATTGGTAGATGAAAATAGAATAATAAACTATAAAAAGTATGTTTATATGGTTGAAAACTCATTAGTTCATAAAACAAATTAAAATTTTTCATCTTCATGATGCATGGGATTTCATGACTCCATAATTTATATTTTTGAAATATATAATCAAGAATGTCATGGTTACACCCTACTATTTTGAACTCACATGACGATTGTAGTGGGCAGCATGTTGTTGGAGGATTCAATATTTCACTAAAGAGTAACCTTATATTATTCATAGGTTTATCATATTATTTTTGATATTTTCTCTTTTTATTATGTTAATTTTGATGTGATAGAAAAACATATCACTATAATTTTATATGTAGAGAATAGATCATTTCAATAAATATATATTTCAATGACCTCTTACCTCAAAACATTAATTAACTAATATTTTATATAGTCTCAAGGATAATATGAGACATGATGATCATGAATATTCATAAACAGTCAATATATGAGTCTATAAAAACATTCTTGTACCCTAAAAAGAATTCTTTTACTTTTGTTTTGACTAATAGGTTTACATAATTCTGATAAAGGGAAATGTTGTTCATTTTACCATTTTATGTCTCTCAAGTTAGAAAAATGTACTCTGGAACTCCATAACATCGCCTCCATAAATCCCTAGTGTATTCCTGAAGAAAATATGTACTCTTAAATAAATGGGGTGGTTGACTAGAATAGTTAGGAATATAACTCAATATTGGTGGCCATACTCTATATCAACATCAAATAGACTAATATCTTCACACCAAAAAAAATCACCATGTAAATTATTAATGAAGGCCAAAACATTATAAAATCCATGTAGGAGAAATAATATGATATCAAGATAACCCAATAAAAAGATCCTAGAAATAATAAATCAGATAAGACACTAAATTCAATTGAAAAGTTACACGAGATGCCTCCTCCTTGCTACATGGGTTCTCAGAATGGCCCCAAAATATAATAGTCACAATCATTCAGATGTCTAATTTATATTATTTTTTTTCAAAACTATATCGATTATTTTTAGTTATTATTATTTATAAATTATATTTCAAATGAAAATAATTAATTTCTGCCATTATTTCTAGAAGCTATAAATTGTTCAATATTTTAATATTACTTTTTTGGGTGTTTAATTTTAAATAGGTTTTCCATTTTAATTTCGATAAAATTTTATAAAAATTATATTGTATTTATTTTCAATGAATAATACTTTGAAAATAATTTTTAATGGAAATAATGTTTTATCATTCCATTAATATTAATTTCAATAATATCTTGTTAGGAATAATTATAAAATAAATTTTAAAATTTTAAAATTCGTGACTATGAAAATAAGAATAATATTTTTATATTTATTTTATGAAACATTGATTTAAATATATTTTTGATGTGTTTTGGGTGTTTTGTTTTACATTTACAATGATAATTTTTTTCATTCATTGTATAATTTTTTTGAATAAATTTTAATCTTATTTTTTATGATGAAACTCATATATTTTAATATTTATGTTCACTTTTTTTAAAATTAATTTAAATTCAATTAAAACTATTTTATGTTTTTTTATTTTTATAAAAAAATTGTGTATGAAAAATTTGATGATTTTATGTATAAGATATTTATCATGCTGTCTGATATGATATTTTAAATTAGATCATGCAGGATGTATCATGAAATTTTAGTCCTATACGTGTTTCTTAGTCAACCTCATATATGATATGTTTCCCCTCATTTGAAAAAAAATCATATGTATAAGAGATTTACCCCCTGATTCTGTCATAACAAAAATCATGAGGAAAATTAAAATCCCATTATAACCCATTTATAAACAAAAAATACTAATCAATAAAATTAAATGATGTCATTATACCATACTCTAAGGAAGATAAAAATATATATTTAAGACCAATGAGTTTGTGATGTAGCATTGTAGCTCGGAATCACAAACAGAATAGAATTGCAAATGAATTATTTTCAATGATGATTCAAAAATGTAATCAACATTGAAGATTACATGAGACTTAGTTTACACTACTTTATGACTAATTTTGATTTAGTATCTTTGGTCATGATAAAATATGTAATGAATACGGTACTGGGGAAGGTTTCATAATTATTGAATATTAATGGTCGATGTAGGAAGACATTACCATGAATATGGTCGATTCAACTAATATAGTTTACAATATGGGTACACAAGGTTGACTATTTTATGAAAATTATAAACTGAATCTAAAGATGGATATAAAAAATTATGGAACATTAAATATTCATTATACAAATTAAATCATTTTTTATGTTGACTAATGACGTGAAATAAAATTAATCTGAGCATAACCAAATATTGAACACATTAGATATCAACAAAGTAGAAGGAATTGATTTGGATAAATTATGTTTATAATGATTCAAATGAAAAGATAATATTAGTATGTTATCATTCTATTTTCTTTCATTAATATGTGTATGGTATGATGTAGATGGTGGTTGACCTAATTCATCACATTGTTACAACTACAACAAAAAAGTGAAACATTCAGCACATGTTTTTTATATCACCTAAATTATGTTATAATAAAGATAACCTACTCTTACAAGATCTTATTGAAATAATTATATAAAAATATTTATTATGAATGGTTCATGTGAGAGGTTGAGCTAGTGTATAGGGTAAGGAAAATATAGTCAGTCGAAGATGAATAATTGTTTTCATGAAGATAGTATTTACTGGTGGTAAAAGACTTGATCCCTTTTTATAATTCCCCAAAATCATGGTCGATATATTGATGGGGATACATTTATAATTTATAGAGGTCCAACATAAGTAGAACATGAAAAATATATTTCATCAATGGAAGTCTGAACACAGTTATGTGGGATTTCGGTCTCTCAACAGAGGTCGATGAATAATAAGGACATATATTTTTTTAAGTTAGTTTTGTGTGTTGTTGATGGTTTCTCTTCCTATTCATTGATATAAAACTATTTACTTAATTTATATATTCACATATAAAAAATGATTTTATTGGTTGTAGCCTCACTGATGTTATCATCATCTTCCTTGTAGATATATTGATCGGTAAGAAGTTAAGTTATGTGGATGTTATCACTAATAACTATTACATATTGATTGACATAAATTAAAACTTATTTTTTGTCAAAATGGGATCAAAATTCTAAATGATTTTCACACAACTATTGTATTTATTTAATAAAATATTCAATCTATTGTCATTAGACTATCGTGATAGAGAGATTAAATTTTTTATTGGTGATGTCACCTTGAGAAAATCTATTTGAAAAAAGTGTAAAAATATTTGATATAATATTGTTTTATATATTATGGAGTGTAATTAAAGGAAATAAAATAGGGATATCATGTATAAATTCTTTAATGAAAATGAAAAATACATGTTAAGACTACATAAAATAAAAATAAAAGAGTATCGATGATGAAGATAATATTAAATTTTATGTGAAGATATAAAAAAAACCATATAATCATAATTTATACTAAGTTTCTTCGAATCATTCCCTTTGTCTATAAGATATTTATTTGGGTTCGGGTGACATCAAGTTACTAATAGTACATATCATAATCAAATGGTTTAAAATGATATAACCACTGTAGTTTTTTTGTAAATAATACTAATACTAATTAATCTTATTATTAATTCAAAATATTCTTCCTAGCCATTTAGTTTTGACTCTGTTAAATATATTGTTTGACATATCAATGAATTGAAAAACCATTTTAAGATTTATTGAATCTTTTTTTATATTATATTTTCATATTGAAAAGACTATATATGGATGAATGAAAATTCATGGACATGCTACATATTATTTAATTAGTTATTTTTCACCACTCTATTCTTTATTATTTCGTTAATGTTTTTATTCTAATCAAATAACTTCATATAAGGAAGTAGTTATAACTCTTAGATTATGTTATTAACATTTTTAGTGACCTAGTTTTCATGTTTAATTGAATTAATTGTCTGAAAACAATTTCTTTCTTGTAAGGTATGTCAATTATACAACCTTTTATATCCCTTTGGAATGTTTTACTCCATAATATAATTTTTCTTTTACACTATAAATTTTACACACACTTATTTCATCATCATTATATTTTCCAAATGCAGTCACCCTCATTCATAATCTCATTCCCTCTACTATGAGTACTATAGGTTATAATAAACTCTTCGACTTCTCAAACAACATCCATTTGTGTTAGAACGTGATTTTAACTCCACCATTGTGATTTGAAAGTTATAAATTATATTATCATAGTACAAGGACCAATAATAAATTTTCACCATTTTTAGGGAAGAAATTTTTTAAATGTCAGGGTATTAATGAATGTCAACATTAATGATAAAATAATCATAAAATTTGAAATAAAACACCAATTTTTTTGGACTTTATATTATTAAAACATATATTAAATTTATTTAATAGTATATTTTTCATTAAAAGGTATTATAAATATTTCATAGACTAGAAGAAATTTTTGAATATTAATTAGTAGTATAATTTGGGATGTATTATTATATTTTTTTCTTTATTAACTAAATTGTTTTAGTACATATAAATGGTTTAATGAAATTCCTACTAGATTTCTTCATTATTGGTTTTCACTATGATTGTACATACATATTCACAAGATTCATTGTATGTTGATGAGAATAATTATATAGATCATTATTCAAATGGATTAATATGGTAAAATAGTTTAGAGAAAATGATGCATATATATTCAAAATTATAAATAGAAAATAGGTATAAGTCCTCAAATATTACTACTATGTATTAACTTTGAAGACCATAAATAAAATAATTAGAAATTTTGATTATTAATGGAAACTTTTTTTCTATATTTAACAATGTTTATATCTATGAATGTTTGTAAATAATGTAACACACCATAATAATAAAGAGTTAAATGACTAAATGATATGACTCATGTCAACAATGTGCACCTTCCTTTTCATGAGACTACCTAATTATAAATCCATAGTTAAGAAATCTTGGACTGGAGTAGTGATAAGTATGGGGGACCATCTGGGACGTTTCTCAGGGTGTGTGTGAGTGAGGAAAAAAGATCACACGAAAGGACATGTGTTGGATTGTGGGGACTATCATTAGATAGATTACCTGTTCGGGCATGTGGGTTAGACCTAGGATGAGAACACATGTTGGTGGGGAAACTGGTTGTACCTGGTGGGAAAAAACCCAACATCCATGTTAATGGTGGGGTGTATGTGCTGTCACTAGGACAAATTTTTCACATTTGGTATTAGAACTAGTCCTTGTCCTTATGTGTGGTGCACTTGCTGGGTTGAGATGTATGGCTCACAACGACAATGTTGTTGTCAGAGGGGGTGATTATAACACCCCAGAATGATAAGGGGTTAAATGACTAAATTATATGACTCATGTTAATAAGGTGAACCTTACTTTTCTGGATCCTACCTGGTGGGCCAGGACCTAACGACGATGTTAAATGTGGGGTGTATGTGCTGTTACTAGGACCTAGTTTTCAAATTTAGTATCATTGTTGGTACCCAACCATATGTGTGGTGCACTACTTAGGTTTATTTGTATGTCCCATAATGAGGAATTTCTTCTAAAAAGGGGTTGGGGTGATTGTAACACTATATAATGTCAAAGTGTTAAATAAATAAATGATATGACTCATGTCAATAGGGGCACATTCCTTTTCTAGATCCTACCTACATAGAACTCCCTAGGTAAGTGTTCTTGGCCTGGATTAGTGATCATGATGGCAGACCGTCTGAGAGGCTTCGTAGGGTGTGTGTGATTGAGGAAAAATTAGACTGGAAAGGTCATGTGTTGTCCTGTGGGGACTATCATTAGTCAGATGACCCATTCAGTCATGTGGATGGGCCCTACGGTGGGGACCACATGTCTGTGGGGTAATTGGTGGTACTTGGTGGGAAAGGACCTGATGACCATGTTAAATGCAGGGTGTATGTTCTATCACCATGACACAGTTAAAAAAATAATTATTAATATTTATCAATTTGATGAAAAAATAGTTCCATCGTTAATGTATTTTTGAATAAAAAATGAAGAAAAATTAGAAAAATGAGTTGAATATCAATATTTAAAAATAATTTATGTTTAACTGGTATTCAAAAATGAACAGTTGACTATGGAGATATTTGATCTCACGTTAGGTGTAAAAAACCACCATTTATGAAATAAAAATTATTTTTTATGATCAATCATTTATGAATATTAATTTTTGTATTTTGAAATGGTAATATATAAACATTGTTAAAAATAAAAAATCCATTATATAATAAATGGGATTCAAATATGAAAGAACATGATTATCAGGGTTTTAATAATATTTAGGGGTTTTTAATTAGATTGAAATGAATTAAAACAAATAAAACTATAATCCATAAATCACTTTTGGAATCCAAATATTTAAGATCAATAGTTTTTAAAAATATTTTTTTAATAGAGTTTTTTTCAAGGAAACCCCTGAAATTTTATTCCAACAACATAAAGGAACCTCATTCAATTCATTCAAATAAAACTGGTTTTGACTATGTGAAATTATTCTTGTAATTAAAGAGGGGATATAATTATTTTGTATTAAAATTATGGTTAATCATATTAATGTCTCTATAAATGGTGTATTCAAGGGATGTGATGTTACTATTAGTGAACTTGAGTATTATACTGAAGGATTATGATCCCATATTAATAATGTTTCTCCTTAAAATAAATTAACTAATCATATTAAATTTTTCATATCATGGAATATTTTCCCTCCTAGAGATTTTTATAAGATTTATATAGTAGTTCAATTTCTGACATTAAAAATAGAACTACAATAGATGAAATCCATTATTCAAAACAAAAAATGTTTCCCATTCATTTAAACAATAAAATAACTAGTATTTTTTTAAAATTCAAAACCTTTATTGCAGTGTTCCCCCTTTCAAATTTTAAATCATAAAAAAATACATCAAATGTTGATTTAATCCCACATCCTCTCACTTGATAATTGAATATTTTTATTTTATTTTAATGATTGGATCTAATATTTTTTTCATTCAATGTTATAGTTTCCTCTATATATCTTATGATGAGATCCAATTATTTTTATCAATGATCATTTGGATGGTCATCATGTAGAACATAAACAGTAAAAGGGGTGTTCGAGATCTATTGTTTTCAATATTAACTATTTAATACTACATAGATTTATGAATTTATCTTGTCTTGTTATATTTATTAGTTTTTCTTATATCTATTTATTATATAATATTATGTGGGGGTGTTATTTATAATTATCAAATTATTTTTTGACCTATGTCTATTTGAAATGTCTCGTTGTTTATTTTTTCAAATATATAAATTAAAAAAATTATTTTAAATCAATTTTAACATTTTGTCTCCACAATATTATAATTTTTATAGATTATTTTATAATTCATGATACTTCATATATATATATATATATTTCATACTATATTTTTTAAATAAATTTAATATTGTGGGGATCCTTGATAATTAATTATCCTATATATAAATAAATTACTAATATATTTTTTATTCATCCACATTATTATATATTTAGACCAGTAAAAATATCTTCCCATTATGATGTACCTACTAATAATCATTACATTATTTTTTTTAAATGTTCATTGATTTTATTTTTTAAAATTTCAACCCTTGGTATTTATTTTGTTTATAATGGGGTGATGATGTAAGGAATTCCTTTGGAGGGAAGAAGTGAAGAATATTTTGTAGTAGAAAATAAAGATACATTCACCTCCAATAGGATTACCATATTGAATTAAAATTTTAAAAAAACTATTAGGTTAAATATGATTTTCATTTTATTTGAACAACATTTTATGGAATATTTTGTGATTAGTTTTCAAATCATACGTAGTAAAAATTTAAATTTCAAGAATTTATCAAGGGTGAAATAATGGGGATGTCTTTGGATGACTTTATGCGGTTATGGATTCTATATTTGTGCAGTTATGGTTTTAATTACATAACTTATTTTTTCAAATTATTCGTTGAAAAAAAATTAAAAATATTAATAATAATTTAATGATAAAAATTTAATTCAAATAATATTTTACGTAGTGATAATAATAAAAAAAATATTTTTGGTCTGATATACAAGTATTTTGTTTCTATATTCTAAATTATTGTCAATAATTGATTAATTTGGTGGTTATTTGAAAATATAATTATTTTATATGATTATATATATATACTTCTCAAAACAATTATTTTCATATTCTAAAAATCTCATGTGCATAATTTCTAAAAAAATTGATCTAGAGAATATTTTATGTAAATATTTATGAGAGTAAATTTTATTACTAAGCTTATTTTTGACCCTAAAATGTGTTTTAAAAATAAATTATTTAAATAAATTTCAACTTAAACATCTATTAAACTATTCTTCTTTCTTAGTATCATCATTTAAGTAAAAATGGGGAATTACATGTATCTGAGGGGTATCTTTCATGATAAATAGTATATCCTTATAGTTATTAAAAAAATTAATGTAAAATATGTTGAATTGATAATTCTTAAACATTATTTTACATATTATATAGCCATAAAATTTTATTAATGTATAATAGTGTTTTTCATATTTATTGAATAATATTTTATATTGAACCCTAAATTCAACAGGGTAAAATATATTATTTTACTCTTTTTCGAAAAATCATTTTAGAATAATATTTTTAGTCTATTTTATAAATTTAGTTAGACTTAATCTTCTACAAATATTCAAATTTATAATCATCACATTGTAATATCACTAAAATATACACTTAGTACTAGTTTTTCTCTTTTAAGATTATCCTAAAACTATTCCATGAGACAATAACATTTTTTTATAATTTCTAAAACTCACCATTCAATTATATTGTGTGTAATTTTTATTTGTTCTTATTATGTGTTTCTATATACCATGGAGAAAAAGATATATTTTATGAAACAATTGAATAAAAATGAATTTTTTGGTGAAATATTTCTTGAATGTTCAAATTCAATCTATATTTTATAACAAGAAATATTTTTTGATTAAAATGATTTAATTATGAGGGTAGTCATTTAGACATTGTTGAAAAAATCATCGCATTGTTAGAAATTCATGTCTCTCTTTTTAATTATTAATATACTTACACTTAATTTTTTAAATGTATTTTTACGAAAATAAATGGTCTGATTATTTGGTAAATGTACGCTTATTTATTTTAATTCGTTTTTTCCACATCATTATGTTTATATTAGTATTTTTTTTGTTTAAATGATAATTGAATAATAAATATTTAATTTTACAGACTTATTTGTTGAATTTGAATCTCATTAAATAATTACCTGAAAATGTTCATTTTTATTGTTTACTTGATATAATATTCCTTGGTTTTATTTTTCATAAAATAAATTTTTTTGTAATTTTGAATATTTTCAATTGAAATTTTTATTAAATTCTCATTAAAGGAAATAATGCTCAAAATAAACCATAGCTTTTATCCCAATCATATTTATTTTCATATTGTTTACTCCAGTTACTATATTCAAAAATTCATAAATAAAAATGTATTAATTTTTTTTATATTCCTTAATGAAAATGTAATTAAATTATACCTTGGATGTGTTTCTGGTGTTCTGTTTGAAATTTTTTTTCTAGATTATGATTTTAAATAGTTTTTTATTAAATTATAAGAAAATTATGAAGAAGCTATAAATAATGGATTTTTTGGATTACATTATCCATATTAATTTTTTTAATTCAATATATTTCATTAATATCAATTTATCAATATTATTATTAAATAGGATCATTGGAATAAGAAAATTTTAATGTGTTTCTATATATCACACATTTCTATAAGGGTTGTAAGATATTATAAATCAACTCAAGTAGGAAATTTCCTATGAAAACAATCTCATTGGATATTTTTAGTGGCACCAATTTATGAAATATTTTCAGTTGTTGTAAAAAATATCTAATTTATATATTATTTTTCATGAAATTTATTTATAACAAAAATTTATTACACATAGGAGACTTCCATTATCTCTATATTAAAGAAAATAATAAAATTGATCAATTAAAAAAGGTTATCAAAATGAGATCGTAGAAATAATAATCCATAAATGATTGAATCCATTTGAGTTGATGGTCAAAACACAAATCAAGGAAGTTAGAGTATATAATAATTTTGGATTAATTGAGTTTTATCGGTAATGTTTTTTAAATAGAATGAAAATTATGGATTAATGGAAAATGTAGTAACATCGGTTGATGATTGAGTAAGATGAAGATGTTGTTAGTTTAATGAATCGTGTGAATAAAATTGATCTAATTCAGGTCATTTTTTGTCTTGACCCGCCTTCACTAGAAGGAGGTAAGGGTCATCAGATTGCCAAGCACTTCTTTCTTTAAGTTGAAGGAGAGATAATGACCCCTAAAACCTGCCTTCTATAGGTCCCGGAGTGGCGACTATCACCAAGGGTATGGAAATCACACACAAATGGAAGGCATTACCCTTTTTGTTTTATAGGATAGGGAAATAAGATGATGAAACCCAACAACACCAAAATTGAAAGAAAACTAAAGCCAAAAGTAAACCATTCCCACATGCATGTTCAAAAGTAAATGATACATGATACAAGAACTCCAAAGATAATTTACCAAAAGAAAGAAAAATGACAACAGCAACTGCCCCAAGGTCCTAGCTAGTATGGTCCCGCGTGAACCCTGACGTCCTCCTAGAAACCTGAAAACAGATTTATATACGCAGGGTGAGCATACAAGTATACTCATTAAGGAAAAACATAAAACTCTTGTACACAAGTGGAGAGGCATACTAATGCTCTGTGAGAAAAGAGATAACCAAACACCCAACAAGGAAACTAACCACCAAACCCTCACCAAGGCACACTCCCCAAATAACACAAGTCAAGTAATGTATGATCAAAAGCACATCGATGTTTGGGTACCCTGTGCCACTTTCCCACTGGTTATTGAAGACATCCTATGCATCGAACCAATCCTGCCATTCTCACTGTAGTCCCACTGCCACACCCCGCCTGTACACACTTGGGCCATCCTCATGCAATCCCACTGCCAAACCTCACCCGCACACACCTGGCCCACAACCACACATCCCGCCCACAGACACCTGGGCCACAACCACCACACGTTACCATACCCGCAAACACCTGGTCTAAACCAACAACTACCACGCCCGAAGACACTTGGGCCTCATCCCGAAGATACTTGGGAAACAACCTTCCCGCACACACCTGGGCCAACCACCACACTAACCTACCCGAAGATTCTTGGGACAATAATTAACTTCAGGCCATCACATCCTGCCCAAAGGTACTTGGGATATCCTGGAAAGGGAGAAGAAAGGAGCTAATAACTATCCACTAGAAGAAGTGTTGGAAAAAACACCCTCCCCCAAGAAATGGGGGTGTTTGGCACTAATTGCTCAACTTGGGTGGGGCACGAATAAGAAACACAAAAACTACAAGTATATGTATAGGTAACAAGAACTCACCCAATCTTGGATTTTCTTTATCCAGCCTAAAGAACAGAATCAGCACCCATGCCCATGTCACAACTCATACCAAACCAAAACCATTGTTCCAGCCTTGTTTTCATGTTCACTAATAATGTTTAAATAATTTTCTGCACCTACTTGGGCAACTAGCAAGCGAGTACAGTCAAACATCAACTTAAACATTCACACCTGGTTCTCTTGTAAAGTCACAACCACAAAAAGGGATATGTGAGATCCCTCAATGTACTGGAACTAAGGAAAACCCCAAGACACTAACCCATGTTCCCAAACCCCATGAGCCAATGGTTTCTCAACAACAGAGGATTCCACCCCAATTCGTGATATAATCAAGGTGACCACACGGCCTCAAATTTTACAACTAGCAAAACCATAACAATAGGGGATCCCATCCCCACCCACATCACCCAGCAATCGGCCCATGAATGGAAAACAACCAAACCACTACCACCAACACAAAGTAGGCTCATGCCAGTATTTTCAGATTTAAAATATTTAACACACTCCATGATTCCAATTCCGTTGTACCTTAACCAGGGTTATCACAGAAAAGGATTGATCCTGTTTCTTTCAATTTATTAGCCTAATATACATAATTAACCAATTTCCTTTACATGACCAACACAAGAAGTAAGGGTTTATTAGCGCACAGAGAAAGACCAGTAGCAGCCATGATTTTCAGTAGGCATAAGCCCGCACAAAACAGAAATCACTAATCATGAAAGATAAAAACAGAGCAGTGATCACACCCTTCCCCATATTTCTTAGAATCCATTTATTATCTTCATTATGGTTTGGTTCATCCAATTCTATAGAAGCAATAGTGTACCCACCCAACAAGATACACAGAAAGGAGAGACGAAGGTGAAACCATGCCTGATTGATCGACAATCGAAGCTTATATTCACACGCGAGTAATAGGGGATGCGTGATTTGTAGGGGTGGGGCCTCAGGAACTCAAGCACGAGAAAATGAAATGATGGGAGGGTGATCTAGAAAAAGAAACCTAGGGAGAACCTTTTAGTTTATAAGGGTCGGGGAAGGTTGAGATACTGAGATAAGAATGCTAAACTGCATAAGGAGCGGGGTCGTGGGTTGACCACGTGGCCCCACACGTCATTAAAGGGTCACCGCTTTAGGGGTGGTTTAAACCGACGCACACATGGTACCTCATCAAACGCTTAATTAAACATCATTTATGGGCGCTACTGGGCTTTAAAACAATCTTAAAGGGGTCAAAATAGGGTTTAAAAAAAAAGGAGGCGCTATTGGAAAACTCGTGGGGTAGGAAAGAGCCACCAATACCCGAGGGCTACCAGTGGCTGACAGCCACCGGTATCCAAGTGCTACTGGTAGGCTGCAACTACTGGTAGACTGAGCTACCGGTAGGTTGAGCTACTGGTAGGCTCCACCTACCGATAGAACGAGCTACAGGTAGGCCGAGCTACTGGTAGGCTACGGCTACTGGTAGACCGAGCTACTGGTAGGCCGAGCTACCAGTAGGCTATGGCTACCGGTAGACCGAGCTATCGGTAGGCCGAGCTACCGGTAGGCCTGCTACCAGTAGGCTAAGGCTACTGGTAGGCCTATCGTTAGGGATCAAAACTTCACCGAGAAGCCTTGATAACTTTCCCAGACTACCCAGAACACCCAACATCATATTTTTACAAAGTAATGGACCCCCAAAAACCCATTCCATTACATCAGATACCTCTCAAAAAATTCTCACCCTTGAGAATCAAAACAACCATAAGGAAAGAGAGGGTCCGAACAACCACCTCGAAAGATACCTCTCAGGATCGAACCCCATTGTTAACTAAAAACACCTTCCTCTTAAGAACCAAGAAACATACCATGTCAAACTGCCCAGTCATGTGGGTTGGGGAGTCTCTTCCCCCATGTTAAGATACTATCCACTTTGGGCGGCACTGAGTCGCCCACACGGGTATAATCGCATCCAACTTAATGTATCTTGATTGGGGGTCGGGTCCTCCCCTCCCCATAACTAGGACTTTTCCCACACATTCAGAGGAAAGAAACAAATCATATTTCATAGCCCACAAGTTAAAACGCTCCACCACAAGTATTTATAGAACACTAAAAAACTCAAAACAACTCAGGGTACTGGGCACGCATCTGTGCTTCCCTCTCCCACATACTCTCCTCAAGCCCAACATGTCTCCATAACACACGTACCAAGGGAATGGTTCACCCACAAAGCACCTTCTCCTCACGATCCTCGATCATCACTGGTCTTTCCAAAAAGGTCACGTCATCCTCAATGTCTAGATCTCCCTAGTCGAGGATGTATGAATCTTCTTGTAGATACCGACGGAGCTGGGACACATGGAAGACATCATGTATCCTCAGTAGCGGTAGTGGTAACGCTATCTGATAATCCACTTCGCCGACCTCCCACAAAACATAGAAGGGTCCAATGAACCTAGGAGAAATCTTACTCCCCTTGTCGAACCTCCATTGTCCACGCCGAGGGGAGACCTTCAAGAACACGTGGTCTCCAACCTCAAACTCCAAGGGCCTTCTCCTGGTATCAGCATATGACTTATGTCGGTCATGGGCCGCCTTTATCCTTTCTCGTATAATCTGGACCTTCTCTGTTGTGTTATGTACCACCTCCGGGTCAAGGATGCCTGCATCTCCGACTTCGGTCCAACATACAGGTTATCGGCATGGCCTACCATTCAAGGCTTCAAACGGGGCCATACTACTGGTAGAGTGATAGCTATTATTGTAGGAAAACTCTACCAAAGGAAAGTGTCATACCCATGATCTTCCTAAGTCTAGAACACATTCCCACAGCATATCCTCCAAGGTCTGGATGGTGTGCTATGTCTGTCCATCTGTCTGGGGATCGAAAGCAGTGCTAAGATATAGCTGGGTTCCAAAATCACGTTGCAATCCTTTCCAGACTCGTGAGGTAAACCGTGCATCCCTATCTGAGACTATGGACCTCAGAACTCCATGCAACCGCACCACCTCATCCATGTACCTTCGTGCCAAAGCATCCACTGCACTGGACTCCTTAATTGCCAGAAAGTGAACCAATTTCGTCAATTGTTCCACTAATACCCAGATGGCATCGTATCCCCCTTGATCCTTGGGTATTCCTGTGACAAAATCCGTTGAGATTTCCTCCCACATCCACTTGGGGACATCTAGAGACTACAGCAGGCCACCTGGAACACGTTGTTCAACCTTCACCTGCTGACACACTAGGCACTTGGCCACAAACTCTGTCACAGCTCGCTTTACTCTGGACCACCAGAACTGTCCCTTCAAACCCTGGTACATCTTGGAAACACCCGGGTGCACTGCTAGGGGTGATTTGTGGAACTCACTAAGAACCTTTCCACGCATCACCAATGGAACAAAAAGCATTCCTCGAAAAAGCATCTGGTTCTGACCATCATTCGTCCACCCTTCCGGATCATTGCTCGGGTCAACTCGGTCACACATCACTTCGCACTCTGGGTCTCCCCACTAATACTCCTCCACTTACTGCAACAGAGAAGACTGCACTGTCATCTGATACAGGCAACCTCTACCGCCATCCGTCCTCACATCCGGGTGCAAGGCATCCAACTCCTCCATCGCCTTCTAGGGGTCTGCCAACTCTCGGACCACATCCTTCTACGAACACCTGCTCAAAGAATCGGCCACTACATTCCCCTTCCCCAATGTGTAGGAAATATCGATGTCGTAATCTTGGAGGAACTCCATCCACCTTCGCTGCCGCAAGTTTAAGTCCCACTGGGAGAAGATATAGCTCAAGCATTTTTGATCTGTGAAGACCAAAAAGCATTCTCCAATGAGGTCATGCCACCATAACATTAGCACAAAAACGACTTCTACAAGATCCAAGTCTTGGGTGGCATAATTATTCTCCTAAAGACATAACTTCCTAGACCCATAAGAGATCACTCCTTGTTGCTACATCAACACACGTTTGAGGCCTTTCCATGAAGCATCACAGAACACCTCATACATTGCCCCTTCTTCTGGTAGTCTCAGCACAGGGGCACTAACCAACTTATCCTTCAGATAGTTGAAGGTTGTCTCGCACTTCTCACTCCACACGAGAACCTGGTCCTTCTTGGTCAAGGCTGTCAAAGGGGCTACAACTCGGGAGAAATTGGGTACGAACCTCCAATAATAACCCGCCAGCCCGAGGAAACTGTGAACCTCTGTCACATTCTTGGGTGTTGCCCAAGAAACAACCGCCTCAACCTTTGATGAGTCCACCGCTACCCCATGCTCGGACACTACGTGCCCAAGGAAGTGCACTTCTTGCATCTAGAACTTGCATTTTGACAACTTCCCATAGAGCTGGTGCTATCGGAGGACCTCCAAAATCATCCTCAGGTGCTCCGCGTGGTCCTCCTCTGATCTTGAATAGATTAGGATATCGTCGATGAATAAAACTACGAACCGATCCAGGTACTCCCGGAAGATGGAGTTCATAAGCCCCATGAACATAGTGGGGGCGTTCGTAACACTGAAAGACATGACTACAAACTCTAAGTGTCCATATCTGCCCCTGAAGGCTGTCTTCGGGATGTCGCCCTCTTTCAACCTCAACTGGTGATACCCAGACCGCAGGTTGATCTTCGAGAACCATCTTGCCACTTTTAGCTGGTCGAAAAGATTGTCTATCCTCGGAAGAGGGTAGCGATTCTTGATCGTTATCTGATTCAGACTCCTATAGTCTATGCACAACCTGAGACGACCATCTGCCTTCTTTGCGAACAAGACTGGAGCACCCCACGATGACACACTTGTTCGAACATAACCCCTCTTCATCGGATCGTCAATCTGAATCTACAACTCCCGTAGCTCCGAAGGTTCCATTCGGTAAGGATCCATAAAAATCAGACGAGCACCAGGCTGCAAGTCTATCCCAAACTCGATATCACGTCGACGGGGTAGAGTTGTTACCTCCTTAGGAAAGACGTTTATAAACTCACTGACGATTCCTGGAAGCTCTACCATCTTCGCATCTACTGACTCTACTGATAGCTCTGCTAATAAGGAGATGAGGGGTTCCTCTCACCTGCTGCCCTTATGACTACTCCGCTCGTTGGTGAATGTAACACTCTGTCCACCCAAGTCTGAGAACACAACCCTTCCTCGGAAGCAGTCGATGACAACACCCATAGAGAACAGCCAGTCGATGCCTAGAATGACATCGTATGGCTGTAACTGTAGCAGCAGTAAATCCCTAACCGACTGATGTGGCCCTATCATCAGTCTGCATCCTCTACAAACATATAACAAGTCGTTCTGACCTCTAACTGGTGTGCTCAGCACTAAGGGAACTGGAAGCCTCTTGGAATCTATTCCCATAGCATGGGCCATACCGGGAGCAACAAAGGAGTGCGAAGCTCTGGTATCGAACAAGGCATAAGCAAGGGTACTAAACAAACTGATTGTACCTCGGACAACCACCGGTCCCGCGGGAACTGCTGCCTCCGCGGCGTGCAACTTTCCACGCCCAGATCTTCTACCCCTTGGATATCGGCCGCCTCCCCGACCACACCCTGGTCGGGGTCCCTGAGGAGCACCCTGAGGTCAGCCTACCCCTACAATGTCTGCCCTCGGAGGAGCAGAAGCTCACTGCCCCTGCTGCAGCTGCTGGAAGGGCCTAGCTGGAAGTTACTGCTGAGGCAGGTGTTGAGCATGTCTGCCACTACCATAATGAACTCGGTCCGGGAACTGATTCTGGAGATGTCCATGGCTCGCACAGATGAAGCACCTCGGTCCTGGGCCCAAAGGGAAAGGGCGAGGACCGGGGGACCGGAACTAGAACTGCTGCGGCTTGCACCCTGGTGGTCAGAACCGAGAGGGTCCTGATGCTGGTGGTCTGGTGCTGACAGCATTCCCCTTCAATGATCCCAGCTAGATCCCCTCTCATGTCACACCTCCTAGATCATTCATCCTCTCCACCACTTTGTCCTTATTCTGGACCTCCATGTATGTCGGCAGGGTGAAGGGTGTAACAGCGTACTGGAGGGAGGGTCGGAGCGCCTCCTCTAAACGTCTCTCCTGAGACTCCTCATCTAGAAAGAGGTCTGAGGTAAAGAGGAGGAGGTACTTGAACATGATCCCCATATCCCTTACTGACATACTCCCCTGGTAGAGGGACAGTATCTCCTGCCTCTTCTCCGCCTTCATCGTAGAAGAGGGGAATTTCACCTGAAACTCCTTCTTGAAATCATCCCATGCCACCTCAGCCTCTCTCATGTCCCCCAGGTAGAGCGTCTTCAACTGACGTGTTGCTCCCTGCATCTGGATGACGGCCAGAGGAACCCAGTACTCAGGCGGAGCCCGAATTAGGCCGAAATCTATAACCAGCTCTTATATCCATCTTTCTGTCTTCATGCCAGAGGTGCTACCATCATAATTCTTGAGGGTCTGTCGCTGGAAGGCTCGAAGCATCTTCTTCCACTGGTAATCCTCCTCCTCTCGATCAGCCCTCTACTGATCGACCAAGTAAACCTCCTGGGCCTCCATCGCCCGTACAACTCGTGGTCATCTCCTGGGTGTCATAGCTACAAGGTAAACAAGGAATGCCTAAGCCCAAGTAGTGCAGAATATTTGTTCTTAAAAATATTAACTTTATATTTATTTCAAATTCCCAAAATACCCCAGAAACACGAGAACACAAGTCATTATGATGCATGTACCTTTCCCAGGTTCTCTACCCTGCAATTAGTGTGGCCTCACTTGGTCGTTTGGTTGGTCTAGAGTCCTTGCATTGGATCACGGGGGGGCCCTAAAATCCTGTGTCCTAGTCGGTCTTCCCTGGCCTAATTCATGCCCCAAGATCACCCAACACTGTTTCCCTACCATCCCTTGCAATCCTTACTTTTCCTAACTCCAGACTCAATCCAATCTCTCAAACTTCCCTTTGATACCATTCTGTCATGACCCGCCTTCACCAGAAGGAGGGAAGGGTCAGCAGATTGTCAAGCCCTTCCTTCTTTAAGTTGAAGGAGAGATAATAACCCCTGAAACCCACCTCCAATAGGTCCTGGAGTGGCGACTAGCACCAAGGGAATGGAAATCACACAAAAATGGAAGGCATTACCCTTTTTGTTTTATAGGATCGGGAAATAAGATGATGAAACCCAACAATACAAAAACTAAAAGAAAAGTAAAGCCAAAAGTAAGCCATTCCCACATGCATGTTCAAAGGTAAAAGACACATAATACAAGAACTCCAAAGATGAAGTACCAAAACAAAGAAAAACAACAATATCAACTGCCCCAAGGTCCTAACTAGTATGGTCCTGCATGAACCCAGAAGTCCTCCTGGAAACCTAAAAACGGTTTTATATACGTAGGGTGAGCATACAAGTATACTCAGTAGGGAAAAACCTAAATCTCTCATGCACAAGTGGGGAGGCATACTACTTCCCTATGAGAAAAGAGATAACCAAACACCCAACAAGGAAACTAACCACCCAAGCCTCACCAAGGCACACTCCCCAAATAACGCAAGTCAAGTAATGTATGATCAAAAGAACATCGATGTTTGGGCACCCTGTGCCACCTTCCCACTGGTTATTGAAGACATCCTACGCATCGAACCAATCACGCCATTCTCACCACAGTCCCACTGGCACACCCTGCCCGCACACACCTGGTCCATCCTCACGCATTCCAACTGCCAAACCTCGCCCGCACACACCTGGGCCACAACTGCACATTCCGCCTGCAGACACCTGGGCCACAACCACCACACAAAACCATACCCGCTAACACCTGGGCCAAACCAACCACTACCATGCCTGAAGACACCTGGGCCTCATCCTGAAGATACTTTGGAAATGACCTGCCTGCACACACCTGGGCCAACCACCACACTACCCTGCCCGAAGATTCTTGGGCCAATAATGGACTTCAGGCCATCACATCCTGGCCGGAGGTACTTCGGATATCTGGTAAAGGGAGCAGAAAAGAGATAATAACCATCCAATAGTAGAAGTGTTGGGAAAAACACCCTCCCCCATGAAGGGGGGTGTTCGGCACTAAGTGCTCATCTTGGTTAGGGCACGAATAAGAAACACAAAAACTACAAGTATATGTATAGGTAACAAGCACTCACCCAATCTAGGTTTTTCTTCATCCAGCCTAAAGAACACAATCAGCACCCATGCCCAAGTACCAACTCATACCAAACTAAAACCATTGTCCCATCCCCGTTTTCATGTTCAGTAATAATTTTTAAATAAGTTTTTGCACCTACTTGGGAAACTAGAAAGTGAGTACAGTCAAACATCAACTTAAACATTCACACCCGGTTCTCTTGTAAAGTCACAACCATAAAAAGGGACATGTAAGATCCCTCAATGTACTGGAACCAAGGAAAACCCCAAGACACTACCCCATGTTCCCAAACCCCATTAGCCAACGGTTTCTCAATAACAGAGGATTACACCCCAATTTGTGATATAATCAAGGTGACCACATGGCCTCAAATTTTAAAACCATCGAAACCATAACAACAGGGGATCCCATCCCCACCCACATCACCCATCAATCGTCCCGTGAAAGAGAAACAACCAAACTACTACCACCAACACAATGCAGGCCCATGCCGGTATTTTCAGATTTAAAAGATTTAACACACTCCGTGATTCCAATTCCGTTGTACCTTAACCAGGGTTATCACAGAAAAGGATTGATCATGGTGCTTTCAATTTATTAGTTGAATATATGTAATTAACTGATTTACTTTACATGACCAACACAAGAAATAAGGGTTTATTGGCGCACAGAGAAAGACCACCATGGACCATGATTTTCAGTAGGCGTAAGCCCACACAAAACCGAAATCATTAATCATGAAAGATAAAAACATAGCAGTGGTCACACCCTTCCCCTTAATTATAAGAATCCATTTATTATCTTCATTAAGGTTTGGATCATCCAATTCTACATAAGCAATAGCGTACCCACCCTGAAAGATGCCCAAAAAGGAGAGATGAAGGTGAAAACCTACCTCATTGATCGACGATCGAAGCTTCTCTTCACGCGCGAGTAACAGGGGATGTACGATTTGCAAGGGTGGGGCCTCGGGAACTCAAGCACGAGCAGACGAAATGATGGGAGGGTGATCGAGAAAAAGAAACCCAGGGAGAACCCTTTAGTTTTTAAGGTCTAGGGATGGTTGAGATACTGAGATAGGAACGCTAAACCGCGTATGGAGCAGGGTTGTAGGTTAACCACGTGGCCCCACACGTCATTAAAGGGTCCCCGCTTTAGGGGCGGTTTAAACCGATGCACACAGGGTACCTCATCAAACACTTAATTAAACGCCATTTATGGGCATTACTGGGCTTTAAAACAATCTTAAAGGGGTCAAAATAGGTTTTTAAAAAAAGGACGCACTACTGGAAAACCCGTGGGGTAGGCAAGATCCACTGGTAACCGAGCTACCGGTAGGCTACAGCTACCGGTAGACTGAGCTATCGGTATGCCGAGCTACCGGTAGGCTCCGACTACCGGTAGACTGAGCTACCGGTAGGCCGAGATATCGGTAGGCTCTGGCTATCGGTAGACCGAGCTACCGTTAGGCCGAGCTACGGGTAGGCCTGCTAACGTTAGGTTAAGGCTACCGGTAGGCCTACCGTTAGGGGTCAAAACTTCACCGAGAAGCCTAGATAACTTTTCCAGACTACCCAGAACACTCAACATCAGATTTTTACAAAGCAATGGACCCCCAAAAACATGGGACATTACAATTTACTTGTTCAATATTAAGGGATGACATAAAAATACATCGCATTACATGTGTATGAATCAAAATAACTATTTTTTCAATATAGGTACATGAATAAAGAGTTTTGTGCAACATTCACATTGATTCATATAACATATTTATAAATTTTTGACCTATCATGTTTGTGGATGACATGTAATAGAAATTTAATGATTCTTGATGAAGTTTTGATGAATCATATCAGGGAAAACAAAAATCAAAAACAATTTGAAGATCACAAAAAGTTAAGGGACCAAATATTGATGAAATAAAAAGATAATAATTTTAGTTCAATGTTTAGATTATGATGTGATCATTAGATATTATTTTAAAATGGAATATCTGAGTTGAAAAATAAATAGAGGACTAATTTCTTCTTATTTATTTATAAACCGTAATTTAATTGAAATAAAAAATTCACAATGTCTACATATTGGTTTTCAAAACTCAAGAACATATATATTCCAACTCATATTTCATTTTTTGGTTGAATAAATAATAGACATAAATGGATATAGTTAGTGAATAATCTTGTGTGTGTAGTTGATATATACCACCATTTCAAAAATTAATAAACCAATTTTGGGTTTACTACATTATTGAATATTGGATGAATACTTGATCACTTTGATGAGGATTCCAAATATGTCTCAAATTTATTGCATTATTGAATATTGGATGAATACTTGATCACTTTGATGAGGATTACAAATATGTCTCAAATTAAGTCTAATTCTGAACAACATTTTTGAGGTGGTCCAAATAAATAAAAACATGAATTATATAGATGATTGATGATGGTGTATACACATGTTTATGGTATTTATGCTGATAAATAAACATCAATAATGAATATTAGTTGAATTTAATTAATTAATTAAATTATGTGATTTTGGTTTATTTCATTCTACCAATCTATTGAGGGTATATGTTTATATAGATTTTTTCATGTGGCTGTCATTGATGGTCTAATGGGTTTATAAATTAGTCAGCATGCCTATGTTTTCATTCAAGTTAGAAAGGATGTTTAATGTTAGAGAATGATATTTTATTATTGTTGATTGGTTCAAATTGTGGGATATAAAATAATGTTTAATAAATAAATAAAATGTAATTCCAACTAAGATGGTTAAATACTGAGGATTTAATTAGTTTATGGGTGTTCTACTTTCAGATGCTCAATGAGCTATCCAATTTCACCCATGATTTGGGGAAGCTGAGAAATTCCTTGAAATACTTGATGTGTGTTCCGAATCACCTCAGGTATGAAACAACTAAATGGGTATCTAATAATATTTAATGAATACTAATTGACACTCAGTATAATAAAAACACATTTACTTATAGTATGAATAATAAAATTTTAATATTAATGAATCTATAATCATGTTAATCATGTACTAAATAAATAAGTCAACCAAGATACTTTCTAACCAATCACGCACATGTATATCATATAACAAACTTGGTCCCCATTAAACATTAATTCATGATTTATAGAATAACATTACACAATATACAACATTGAATATATATAATTCTAGTTTCTTTTAGAATTTGGTATATACACTAACATCATAAACATGGGGCACAACCAAATTATTGAAGACATCCTCCACAATAATCTATAATTCCTGGGATTTTTAAAACTACACGGGATAACATAGGGAAAAACATAAGAAAGGGGTGAGCTACAAAGCCAAGTAAAGGAATAAATATGAAATAATGTGATATAGTTCAGACGATCTACAAATTAATGGGGCATAGAAAGAATATGAATGATAAAAATGAGCAATGATACATGATTTAGCTTGTTAATCATAACATGATTAATGTTCAAACAAAAAAAATAATTCATCATAAACATAGGTCATGGATAACCCACCAATACATCCTATAAGATAATTTACCATAAGGGAATCAGGTTCACACCCTTTCCAAACATGATGTGTTATAATAAAAAACATTACTGAATAAATTTTAGGGAAATATTACTCTAGCCACACCCATCATATTCATTTCATTCTCTAGCTTAAATTCACCACATAGATCATAATGAAAGGTTTCATTCATTATAATTATTTATTTCGTGACCAAGGAGTGTTTAATACATAAATTTAAATACCAAATAAAAAGTATCTATGCATTAATGTGAACACCACTTATAGGTAATGGGTACGGTAATCACTAAAAAATTAGTTTGGTGTGAGAAATAATTAAATTTTATCTATATCATAACATCGTCTGTTAAAGGGTTATAAAATGTTTTTCTGAGAGAGATAAATGTTCCCCCATAACTTATAAATGAAATGGGAATTAATATGGCCTAGTAGAAATATATCAAAAAATTATGAATTGAAATAAAATGCATAAGATAATGAAGAAACCAAAATAAAGAAGATAATCATAACTATATTTTGGCACGGTAACAGGTGAACATAATGGAATAAGGGAGACTTCATGAGAATGATAGGGTAATATCATCATTTATAAATTAAATTTATAGTAGGGGGAATATTTAATAACATATCCACCCATAATCAAAAGGAATATATGATACATAACATAAAATAAGAACTTAAATGGAAATGATAAGTGATAAATAACTTATAAAATATCATCACAGTAATGGGTGTACGAAAAGGATCATGGAATGATTAATGAGAATGGAAGGATGAAGTAATTATTTATACATAAAATGGATAGTAAATATAATATGCAAGAACATATCAAAATTTCTGAAAAACAAAATTTACAGACATAACAAAAAAAGTGCTTCATAAAAAGTGGGGATTATAAGATCCTCTACCTGAGTGTGTGACTCCTAATGATTGGGAGGGGATTATTGAAGATTTAGAGAAATATAGATAGACTCTTGGAATGTAAGGAAAGTGTATGGACTTTCTCTGAATAGTTTAGGTGATGATAAATTGTTGATTGGTCTGGTTAATATACGAAATGATCTGGTTTTTTATTATATAGGTTTTGGAATCTACATAATTAAATTACAAAACCACAAACCATACCATGTTTATGCAATTGATTTATTCCAAATTGAAGTGGTTCTAATTATTTTTTAATTAAAATGGAAGAACATAATAAATTAATTCCCTTACCTATGTGGAGGTTAGTCACAGTCCTAAATGAATGAATTTAAAAGCATAAAATATATTAATGGTTTTGGAGGTTTCATATTGTATTTATTAAATAAATAAAATGAACATAAAATAAAATTAGTTTAAAGTTAAAAATTATATTTTATTTTGGATACCCATAATAGTATATATTACATAATTTTTTGGTTATATTGATGTTATAAAACAAAAATATATTTATATGATATTTAACTTTCAACTAAAAATTCATCTACCTCAGAAAAATATGAAAAATTAACTGTATAATAAATTAGAGTTTATAATTCCAAAAAAATCATTTTATCATAATCATTTTATATATATGTTAAATTTTACTTATAAAATAAAATATTTCATTTATTAAGAAATGATGGGTTTCAGACAATAACGGTTTCAAACCCTTATAAAATTATTATATTTGACTTTATAAAAATTATATGATAATTTATATTTAGTACAAATTATTTCATATTAATATTATACAAAAATTATATTTTTTTCCAAAATTAATTAAATAATAAAAATAAATTCCATAATTTAATTTTACAATTACCAAAAAACAGTTATTTTGTTGTATTAAAATACAAAATTATTTATAAATTAAAAATAATATGATGAAATTATACTCATTAGTCAATAAAAAATAATATATATACACATATTTTTAATTCATCATACATATCCTTTTAATACACCTATATTCTCACTAATATTAATGTGGTCGATAGTGGTCATTCCTGGGGTGGTTCGGTTAGCTTTCTTAGAGTTGTGATCTCGTTGAGATTGAACATATCCCATAAAGGACTTTTATCATGCTTAATTTGTTGGATCTCTGCATCAGATTGATCATGAGAAAATCCCATAGATAGTGTCTCCCACATAATCTCCAATAAATGGTCTTCATATTGAATTATCCTACTGGTTGAGGTTATCATTTCTTTTTTCTATTTAAATTGGATTTCTCAAAACTCAATATTTATTCTAGTTAAGTGATCGATGGTCAATGGCTATATCACAAACGATAATAACTTTGAAATATATTTTTAATGTGATAAAATATTATAAAACCAAAGATGTGTATGAATTTTCTCTAACTATAAAAATATATTTAATTAAATTAGAATGAGGAATTTTTTTAAAAACATTATGGTTCATAACAATATTCCCCCTTAATAAATTTCACACTTGATATTTTATTTTCCATGACTAAAATAGTTACTGATAAATCTTCTTCATCATGTCTTCTGATTCCCACATAGTTCTCTAAACATGTTTTTGTCCCCAAAACATCGACCATGTTCATTGTCTTATTTTGTATAACTTTTTATATTTGATATAAAATCTACCCAAAATAATATTCATATGGAAGATCATTCTCTAATTGTATGACCTATGAATTTAGTACATTTTTTGGGTCTAGTATGTACATACTCAATATTGATACATCATATACTTGACATAGGTTTTTTAGTGGGATTCGATAGGCCCCCACTCTGATGTGATCAAAGATCTCAATGGGGTTGATGTATCATTGAATAATAATTACATTCTTCCATGATCTAATAACCTTATTTTTTTTAGATGGTAAAAGGAATACCATGTCTCTAACATAAAACTCTTGGTGTCATCTATGATTTTTATCAAGGTTATTCTATCAAATCATATGATCCATGTTTTTTTTGTTGAATGATCTTAACATATTTCACCATTTCATCAAAAAATTTAGGACCTAGTAGTTTTAATTCCCCACCATCATCCAATCACGTAGGTTTTCTTCACCTCCTCCTATAAGGAGATTCAAAAGGATCCATTTGGATTCTATAGAGGACTCTTTTTTGGTAAGATACCCCAACCAGAGTAAGATATTGATCTCGTACACCTTTGAAATCAATTTTCATTTCTCTCAACATATTCTATATGTGTCGGGATATTTTTCCTAGATTAGACATTAGTTTGAGGATGATAGGACATAATGATGTTTAGATCCGTGTTTAGATAATGTTGAAGACATTTCAAGAATAAAGAGGTGAATCTGGGATCTCAATCTGAAAAAATTGATAGTGGTAAACCATGTATCCTCATCACTAATCTGATGTATATCTATGAAATTTGATCTAATAGGAAATCATCTCTAATCATAATGAAGTGTAAAGTTTTTGTAAGACGATCCACAAATGCATAGATATAATTTTTCATTTGGGTGTCTTTAAAAGTCTAGGGAAATTTCTTTAGTGTTTTTTCCCATTTTGATGTTGGAATTTGTAATGGTTTCATCATCCCTTCATAATTATGCCTTTGAACATTCACTTTATAACATACTAGGCACTTTGATGTAAATTCTGTGATCTCCTTCATCATGTTGTCCCATAAATAGCGCACTCAAGGATGTTGATCCTCCACTGTGATTCTTGGGTGAGTGGATAAAGTCGAACTATATACACCATCCAATATATCCTAATTTAACTATAGATATTATAGACCACATAGTATTGACAAAAATATCAAAATTATTTTTCCTAAACATTTAACTCTGAGGATTTCCATAATCTTATAGTTTCCACATAATTCTTAATTCCCCTATCATCCCTTTATAAATAATTTATATTTTCCTAAAGAATAATTTGAGATATAATTTTTGAAAAGATTGATTATTTCCATTTATTTATGATTCCCATGCCTATCCTCATCAAATTTAATAATATTAGTTCCCTCTCAATTCTCAATGATGTTAGAATTGATGGATCTTTTCTGCATAGAGTATTGGCCACATTATTTTCTTTCCTAGTATAGTATTGAAATGTGTATTCATAGATGTTGATCATATCTAACTATCTTTAATGTCCCTTATTTATATATTTATACATGAATATACACTTTAGGATCTTATGATCCATATATATTTCACACTTCTCCCAATATATACAGTTCCACCATTTTTTATCATAAAATAACTAGATCCAACTCCAAATCATGCATTGGGGTAGTTTGTTTTTTTGAACATTCAAAATCTTTGAAGCATAGGATATAAAATGTTCATTATACATAAACACAGAGCCTGATACCATATTTTAAGAATTGATAAATATGATACAAGGTTCACCACTTCTTGGTAGCATGTGTACATAGATAGTGATAAGCCTCCTTTTCAGCTTCATGAAGCTCTTATCACATTCATGATTCTACAAAAATATGTCTCCATTATGAGTTAGATTTTATAGAGGGTTTGAGAATAACAAGATTTTTCTTACAATTAGAAAATAATACATATAAAACCCAAGGAAACTATAGGTTTATGTCATATAAATTTTCCTCAACTATCCTTCAATTGCTTTCATCATTTAAGGTTCCACCAATTTCCCATTTATTATAATGATATATCCCATGAATGATAGATTCTTAAACCAAAACTCATATTTGATGTATTGGCATAACGATTCTCATTTCATAGCATCATTAGCACAATTATCAAATGCTCATCATGACCCCATTTTCTTTTAGAGTATATTATAATATCATCTATAAATTCTAAAAAAATCTAGTTAATCTCTAATGACTCTACCATTCATTCAATGAATATTTCTAGAGAATTAGTGAGTCTGAATGTAATCACTATGAACTCAAAGCACCCATTCCTTGTAAGAAACTTTCTCATGGGGCTATATTCCCTCTTCACCAATACATTATAATATCATGATCAAAGATCCATCTGGATAATTATTGTGATCCATGTATCTTAATGAACACTTCATAAATCCATGTAAGAGGATACTTTTCTCTATCGTGATCTTTTTTATCTCAAGATTATCAATAGAAAGAAACATTGATGTATCCCTCATTATAATGAAGTTTACTGTTGAACCCCTTAGTGAAGCACATGGTCCTATGAACACATTATCTAGAGTGCCATGTTGTTTTTTATTTTTCTCCCAAATCTCAAAAAAAAACCATTCAATATAGAGTCTTTTATATCATCAACACACCAAGTATTTTCTCGATTGAAAATTCAACATCTCAGTTGTGAGGAATACAAGTAAATTCATCGAGAAACACATCATCATATTCCATCACAAAAGGCATGTCTTCGAGGATGGTTCTTTCCTTATACTCAATTTTTTAAACTATATATTCTTGTTTAAAGGGAAATAATATCCATATTTGTGATGATGGTGATAAATAAGATTCAACCTCCTCCTTGAACATATACATAATTCAGGGTTGATTCACAATATAAAGAGTTGTTTTATTCTCTTAGAAATTTATTTTTGATCAATATTGGGAAACCCAAACTATTCCTATAATTTAATCTCATTCCACCAATGGGAGTATGAAAACATTTATTGTAATGTTCTGCCAACAAACACAGATAGGGGAGGATTTATATACAAGGGATGCAAAAATTTATCCAATTTTCATTTTCAATGAAAACTCTACATCCATGATTTATGTTAGTATTTGGATAGTTCTACATGTCATTATTGATATAAGGGACTGTGTACAACCAAAATTAAAATTTGTGTTCTCTATTTTTTAATGAATAACTAGTGTACCTATCACCACTTTGTTATCAGGATCCTCTTGAGCGATTGTGATGCTAAAACCTCTCTCTTTCTACCGTTGAGTATGATTATTGTCTCCAAAAACACTTTGATTAAGGAAATGATTTTAAATGTTCCATGGATCCTTCTACTTTAATTAATGAACAACTCACTAAGGGTTGACCTAAGCATTCATTTACTCTAAAATATTAGTAGTTTTATCCGTTTGTAAATTTATTTCTCGGTGTCCTTCCCCACCACACCTAATTCATTTATTGATTCTCTTTTGGATATTTCCAGGGTTATTCTTTCAACATCATTGAATGGTGGGATATAAATATTCCTTTAAACTATTCAATTTCTCCATCATATCGCTAGAATAAAACTCTACATTTTTCTTTTTACCCCCGTGATAACCTTGAGATTATCCAATCTCCATTTTGACATTTAGGGCACATCGATCAATTTACTCATTGTTAAAAAATTCATGGATCACCAAGGATATACATTGACTAGGTTTTAGACCACCAAATAAATTGTAAATATTTAATTTGTGTGTAATAACAATGAAGGAGGTAAATCATGAATGCTTGATGATTTTTTCCTCATACACCCTGATAGATTCACTGTCTTTCATTATGAAGGTATATAAATCCATTTCCGTTTTACTCTATATAGTGTGTGGAAAATATTTAACTTATAACATTATATGCAATTCCTTCTACTCCATCACTTTGATATCTTCCAAAATCATTATGTTCTTGATCAATATCCTCCATTGGTCAGCTTCTCCATACATACAATAAATATCCAAAATAACCTTCTTGTTTTTATAACATTAATGGATGGATAATATATTTTCAATGGAGTTGATCCATTGTTTCATGATTTAGGTATTGGGTGATCTATTTAATGGCATATGCCTTTGTTGCATAAAGCACTCAATTTCATTTTAATCTCTCTTAGGGAGATTTGGATGCTCCACCTGATCTAGGCTTCCATTCAAAATCTAATTCAACTCATATTGTATCGTGACATTGTTTTCAATTATTTTTTTCATAGTGGAGAGAATCTTGTTGAAGTAGTAATCACATTTACCTTCAAATTGATTATTTACCTGATTCCTCCAAATTTTTTTCATTGGGTAAAATAAAGTTAAAATTTGGGATTATTATTTGTAAATTATTAAACACATTAAGGGAAGTCTAATCATATTATGTAGATAACATTAAAATTAAATTTATTTTCTTAACATATGAATTTATATGAATCGATCTATGTTATCCATGATCTATTTCCTAACATATATTCTTGTATGAATAGTTTTATTCCCTTAATAATGGTTTATATTGTGATTTTGAATTTACCAATGTATATAACCATGGAGTGTCAAACCAGGTGCATAGTAAGGCCCATTTTTATGTAGCAGGTTACCCATAGTCTAGCCTGAGACACCTTATCTGAGTTGTTACCCATGTATACATTTATGAAAATCCTCTTCCACTTATTGTTTGAAAACATTAATTTATTTTCTTGATAATTCACATACTCAATACATACAAAAATTTATGGATGATTTTAATTATTAGTAGTATCCCTAAGGATTTTACTAGAGTGTTTTAATTATAATCCCAAAAATAACTAATTTTCTTCTCTGATACAAACTATACAATCCTGCACTTTCCTTCACATTAATCCATTACTTATTACAAAAAGGTTCACATTATACAATACAATATATCAGGAATTGTAGTGCCTTTCTTAATTAGGTACATATTATAACATATTGAACATGGGATATAACCACATTAATGAATAATTATTTAACATTCTTCAAAAATTCTATTGATTTTTAAAATGACATGGGATAACCTAAGGACAAACCTAAGAGATGGGTGAGCTATAAAAACCAAGTAAGGGAATAAACATAGAATAAGGTGATGAATGTTAGATAAAAAATATAAATGGGGTATGAAAGGAGTATTAATCATAATCATGAAAAATGATACATGTTATAAAATTGTAATCATGGAATTTGAAATGAGGCAACAACATTCAACATTTCATCATAAACATATGTCAAGGATAAATCACCTATAATTCATAGTATAGAAAGTACAATAAAGAAATCGGGGTCACTCTCAATCACAACATAATTTATCATGAAACTAAACATTACCCAATTCATTAGAGTTATATATAATATCGTGCTCACAAGCCACATTCACTTAATTATCATGCTCATGTGTGCCAAATAGATCATACATCTTAGATCCATTTATCATCATGAATTATTTCACAATAAAGGGGTGCGGAATAAATAAAACTAAATTCTAAATGAAAATTATATGTCCATAAATATGTACACCTTCGACAGGAAATGGGTTTGGTATTCACTAAACAATAGGTTTGTAATGCGGAATCGAGGTAAACTATCTATAGCATAACAGAGTCACTTAATATATCACAAAATGTGTCAATGAGAGTGAAAAAATGGCCTCTAATAACTTATAAATAAAATGGTAATCAATACTTAGAAGGAATATTATATCCAAAAATTATAGATTATAAATAAAACTCCAAGGTTAATGAAGAAAGATGAATAAATAAGAGGAACATATCTATATTTTGGCATGGTAACAAGTGAACATAAAATATCATGAGAGGTTTAAGGAGAATGGAAGAGGATATCATCATTTATAAATTAAATGGAAATTAATGTGAATATGTAATATAATATACCTACATTAAAATTTTTAATTTATTTTTCTCCTCCTAAGTGATGTTCATGAATAGAAATGATAAGATTAAAATCCCTTAAAAAATATCGGCATAATAACGGGTGTACAAAAATGATCAGGGAATGAATAATGAGAGTTAAAGGTAGATATAATTATTTATAAATAAAATTTACAATGAGTATAATATGTATAAACATATATTAATAGAGGAAAATGTAAATTTAGAGACATAAGAAAATGTAGTTGTTAATAAAAAGAGGACAATGGAATATTCCTAACTAGAGTGTGTGACTCAAAATGATTGGGAGGGGATTATTGATCGCATGGAAAACCTCATGAGGGATATATGAAGGGAAGGAAGAGTATGTATGTTATAAAAATTATTTGAGTTAATTGAAATGGAATATTGGGTTGGTTTATATATGAAATACGGGGTATTTCTTTATTATTTTGTTTTGGGACTCTAAATAATAAAATATACAAAATGAAAAACCATCCCATGTTTTTTTACCATTGTTTATTACAAATTTGAGTTTTTTAATTTTTTTATATGTCCAAGGACTGAGCATAAAAAAATAATTTTCATTTGTATGTGGAGGTGAGTCGCACTCTTAATGAAATGAATTTAAGCCCTTAAATTATATTATTGGTCTTGGAGGATTCATAATGGATTTATAAATTTAATAATTTTAACAAAAAATCATATTAATTTAAATAGAGAATATTTATTTCTCTTTGTATAACCTTTATAGAATTTATCAATTTTGGGTCATTGTGACATCATAATTACCAATGCATATTCATACAGAATTTAATTTTTACCTTTAAATTTGATTGTCTTTGAAAATTATGAAAAATTAACTATTGGATATATTAAACATTATGGTTCCAAAAATAATATTCATTTTATCCAAAAAAATTAGAAATAGGTGAATTTAATTTTTTAAAATAAAATCTACATTTACTAAGAAATGATGGTTTTTTGACAATAATTGTTTTTCAAACATTATAAAAAATATATTTGATTTCATAAACATTACATGGTGATTTTTATATTATAAAAATTATTTAATAAAATTATTTTAATAAAATATTAGTTATTTCAAAAATATATTAATTGATCAAAATATATTTTCTAATTGAATTTGTTCATTACCCAAAAATAAAACTTGTGTTTTATTATATTAAAATAAAAATCATTTACAAAGTATGAATAATAGGATGAAAAAAATTTCATATTCTAAGAAACATCATTTAAATAATCAAATTTATATGTTCCTGATACATGTTACTTTAATACACAATAAAATTCTCTTAGAGTAAGGGGTGTGATGGTGAGACATTCATGGGGTTGTTCGGTGAGCACGCTTTGGGACATGATCTCGATGATCCTGAACATCTCGAGGAAAATATTTCACTCATACTTATGTTGTTGGATCTCAGCATGGGGATGGTAGTTGCAAAAGCTCAGGGATTCTATCTCTTTCAAATGATATGATAACTGGCCTTCATATGGTGTGATCATACTAGTTAAGGCCATCACCCAATTTTTCTGTTATAATTGGATTTTTAAAACCCCAATATTTAAAATAATTATTTGAATTCCATTTAATGACCATATAACTGATGTAATGATTCATAATGGTATTCTAAATGTAATAGGATATAATCACATGAATGAAGTTTTTTTTATAATAATAATATGATATATCTTTAAATCAGAAGATGAAATTTTATTTAAAATAGTTTGGGTCATTATATATCGCAATTGGGAATATAATATAAAAAAATATTATACCTTATCTATAGGAACCTCAATAACTCTCTACATCCCAATCTACGCACCACTACAAAAAAATAATGTCTAAAAAAATTCTTAGGACATGACACTATAAATAATTTCATAAGAGCATTATACAACATTTCATTTTATAGAGTATGATTAAAATAAATCTTAGTTGTATTTCATCGTGGAGTATATGAAATATACATAAAAAATATTTTAATATGTTATTTTATGGAAGTAAATTTTAAAAATATATTTTTCATGCAAACCTACTTGAAAAAAATATCACATATAATATCATTTAAATAAAACCGTACCATTTTACTTTAAACTTATAATAATAAATTAAGAAATAATTTCCTTGGACAAAGTTCACTTTGAAAAAAAAAATCATTTTAAATGCCAATTTTAAATCGAATTTAAAAACACACTTTTTTAAATAATATTAGAATCATTTTCATGAATTAAGCCAAATATAAAAATTATTTAACTAAAATTACATGGATGAAGGACACGAGGGATCAAAGACAGGGTTCAATGTGTACAAATCAGATAAGTAATCAAAAAATAATTAAGGTTATCTATGAGATTATTCAGATAATATTTATAAATTTAGAAACATATATTGAGGTGGCCTAATATATCATTTGGTTGGAACTGTATAATTTCCTATCGATGCATTCCTATGTCAATAACACAATGGTTTCCCTTAACAGACTTCTCTATATGCACTCTATTATATCCACTACTACCAACATATATCTAATCCCTCTAATTGAGAATAGATAGTGAATGTACCAAATTTCGTACTAATATTTTTTGGATCGTTAAGTATTTTAATAAATAGGAGTTGGTAACTAACACATATCAATTAATGAAAACTACTAAATCACATATGACCTCTTATATGATTACAAAAAATATCCCATTTAATAGTTTATATAACAACCCTTCGGTTTATTACATATTAATACATGATTTATTACATAAGATTACACATAATACAACTATAATGACTAATAAGTCCAGTTTATTTTGAAATTATATACATTACATAATAACTTAAAACATGAAATACATCATATTAATATAAAACATACTTAACAATCTCATATTTAAAACTCTATGGGATAACCATGGGACATAAATAAGAAAAGGTGAGATATAAAGACCAATAAGGGAATAAATATGGAATAAAATGAATAAGATAATAATTGTTATAAAATAGATATATCAATGGTGAATAAAAGGAGTGAGAACCATTAACACAAACAATGATCCCTGGTATTTCGTGATAACATAAATGCAACATGGGAAATGTGGCAAACAAAACACACTACATCATAAACATAGGAATAGGGTAACTATGAACACATCATGAGGTAAACTTTCCCCTGATGGATTAAGTTCACTCCCTAATACCTTGCCCGAAATCTAATGAGATAAAAATAATAAATAGTTCATTAGAGAACTATATAATTTTAGGTTCACCCTTCATATTCATTTCATTCTCATCCTTAAGTGTTCTATATAGATTATAAATAATGGAATAATTTTTCATAACTTTTAATTTTATGATAAAGTATTGTGGAATTCAATTATTAAATTCCCCAATATAATAAGTATACATGCAAAAAATAGAACACCTATGATAGGAATTCGGTATGGGTATTCACTACACATTTGTTGGAAATAGAAAATTGTGGTGAATGTTTCCTAGAATAATGTTATAAATTAAAAATTCATAAAAAGGGAATAGAATAGTAAAAGGGTTCACTAATAATTTTCAAATTATTTTGATATTAAATGGGACATGGAAAAACATATCCTAACATTATTCATTGAAAATAGAAGGTATAAGATAACAATAAAACATATATAAACATGATAATGAAAGGATCCTTTTCCTTGATCGTGTGACTCCAAATGCTTTTTAGAAGCATCTTAAGAGCTTGGGGGAACCGTGGGAGGACTCTATAGAGTATAGAAATGAGTAATTTCATGATAAAAGGATTTTTAGTGAAGTGGAATGGGACAATGGCTAGTATTATATAGGAAATGAGTGGGGAATTCTTTATCATTTCACAAATATATATTTTTTACTCTATATAATAAAATAACCAAAAACCATAGGATAGTTTATTCTGATGGTTTCAGAAAAATTTTAGTGTTATTAATTATTTTATATGGCTAAGTGTTGATATTTAAAAAATAATACACATTCTGATGATGAAGTGAGTCATACACTTAAAGAAATAATTTTAAAATATTAAAATACATTAATGGTTTTGGAAGATATATAAAATATATATATAATTACGAAAACATTACATGAAACAAAATTATATTAAATTTAAAAAATATATTTTGTCGTGGATGTATTTTATAATAGCTATTAGATGACTTTTGTGTCGTTATTGTGTCTTGATAAACACTATACCATTATTCGCTTTTTATTTTTTACCCAAAAAAATTTCTCTCAGAAAATTTTGAAAAATTATCCAAGGGATAATTTTAATGTTATTATTCAATAAAATATGTTAATTTTATAATAATAATTCTTTAACTATTTCTTGTTTCACTTTTTGAATAATAATCTATAATTATAGATAAATGTATGTATTTTTAACATAACAGTTATTAAACACATATAACAATTACGTTTGACTTCATAGAAATAATACTATAATTTATTTTTGATAAATATTATTTAATATTAATTTTTAAAAATATTACTTATAAATAAATTTCATTAATTCCTCAATATAAACTTCTTGATTGAAATTTAATACTTAATAAAAATTCAATTTGATTTTTATTTTATAAAGAAGAATGATTGACATTAATAAGTAGTAAATATAACCACTATTGTATTGAAATTAATATACATAATCATATTTCAAGGTTATTGAAACATATAACATTAATAAAAATGAAATATCCCTATGGGTAAGGTTCTCGATGGTGAGACTTTCATGGGGTGGATCAGTGGGCATAGTTTGGATCGTGATCTCAATGAGCTTGAAATTCTCCCGTAAATGGTTTCTATCATGCATTCATTATTGGTCCTCAGCATGGGATTGGTCAATGGAAAATCCTTATATTCTTATCTCTATTTATAGATCTAATAAATGATCACACTAAGGTGAGAATATACTAGTTGATCCAATCGCTACTTTTGTCTTCGTCAACTAGTTTTGTTAAAACATTATATTTATAATAATCATGTTATCACTGATCAATAGATATATTATCAATGGTATGATGGTTTACATTTTTTTAAACTGGCATAATAAAATAATACCAAATTAATTGAAACATTTTTCTATAAACATAATTAAAAATAAGAAATTTAATTTAAATCATATGTGGAATCTTGTTTACAAATGTTCATGTCATTATAAGCATCACCACCTTAGAAATATCTCCCCCAAAAAATTTAATCTCACACAATAAAATAGATGAGGGTAATTATTCTTCATCTCTTTATCTAGTCCCATATATCTTCTTTAAACTTGTGGTTTATCCACATCACATTGACCATGTAAAATGTCATATTCCATAGTACATTGTCATCACAATATAGGATCATCACATGATACTTGACATGTGAATGGTCGTTCTCTAATGGTACCACCTATGAATTGAGTACAGGGGTGGGTTCTTTTATGTACATATTCAATAGGGATTCAAGGAATACATCATGTATGTAATATAGGTTAGGTGGGAGTGCTACTCGATCGGCCTCCCCTCTGTTGTGATCAAGGATCTCAAATGGGATGATGTATCTTTGACTAATATTTCCCTTCATCCAAAATTTCAGAAATTTCATACAAGGAGATATGTAGGGTAATACCATTTTTCCAACATAAAACACTAGGTCTCATTAATGACTATCAACATAACTCTTTTGTCGACTCTGAGCGGCCTTAATGTGTTGCTGAATGTTTTTGAACTTTTCCACCGTTTCCTCAACCATCTTAGAAATTATCAGTTTTTATCCCAACTTTATCCCAACATGAAGGTGTTATACAAATATTTCCATAAAGTTATTCATTTAGAAAATGTTTTAAGATTTTTTGGAAACTGTTATTTTATGATAAATTCGTTAGAGGAAGATATTGATCTCATCCACCTTTAAAGTCAATTTAGAATCATCTCAACACGTCCTCATTTTTTTAGATAGTCATATCATATTCTCCATTAGTTGGATAGTGATAAATCATGGTGAATATCAAATATTTATTTTTTGAATGATGGATACTCTTACTGAATGTCTATCTATTTCATGTGTATAGATCATATAAAATCAATAGTGGTGTCTCATGAAACGTCACCACTATTTTTATATATATCCTTGCAAGTTGATCGAGTGATATATCCTCTCAAATTTCAATGAAGTGATCCGACATTGTAGGATATCCACCACATCCCATGTAGAATTATTTATTCATTATTTCTTTAGAAGGCTAGTGACAAAGTCGATGGTGATGTTTTCCAATTTCCATGTAGGTATTGGAAATGGTTGTGTCATAACAACATATTATTTTCCTTTCCTTCTTCACTTGTGGAAATAAAAGACATATTGATATGAATTTCATGATATCTTTCTTCATATTGTATAACTAACAGTTCTCTCTTATATATCAATAAATCTTTGATCTTTTAGGATATATGGAGACATTCATCAATGTGATTCATCCAATAGAACATTCTTTAACATAGGATTTTATGGTGCACATAGTCATGAAAAAAATCTCATAACTCTTTCTTCATTAAAATTTTACTCCAAGGATTTACCTTTTCATATAGAATAAAAATTATTATTAATTCCCCAATCAACTATTTGAGAATATATTATACTATCCCAAAGGAATGATTGACTAGTAATTTCTGAAAGGATTGGTGATTTTCCTTCCTTGATGATTCCCATCTCAATACTTTTAATGTCTAAGAAGATGATATTATCTTCAATTCTCATCAATTTTATAGTTTCTATATTCTTTATATTTATATTGTATTCCACATTATACAATTTTCTAGGATGGAATTTAATTGAGAATTAACAGTCGTTGACCATGTTTATCAATATTCATTAGTGCATATTCATTTCATTCTATGTGGTTATAGACTTGAGGATTTTGTGATTCATATATATTTCACAATTCTCCACAAAGACATAATGTCTCCTTATTTTCAAAGATAATATCACTACCTCTAACTCTAATTCACATTTTGGGTAGTATTATGAAATAATATTCAACTTCCTTGAATAATAGGATATGAAATTTTCATAATTATCTAACAGACACCCCAATATCATTTTCGAATCACTGTTGATTACCAAAAAAAATTCTACACTTATGGGTATTGTGAGAACAAGTTAAATGATAAAACACTTTTTAGACTGCATGACTCTCTATTCATATTCATCATTCTATGAAATCATGGATCTCTTCTGATTTGTCTTGCTTTAAGGATTTGACAGTCATGATTAATTTATCACAAATATTCTATTGTGCCCTAATAATACAAGGAATCTATGGATATATTCACAGATGTTTTCCTTGGTCATCCTTAAATTGCATCTATTTTTTATGGGTCTATAAATCTCCAATTACATATTATAATATTACTTAAGAATGAGATATCCTTAAAGTATAAATCACAATGTCTATACTTATCATAAAGCTTCCCCTTTCATAATTTCATTACCATAGTGATCAGATACTTCTCATGCTCCTTTTTTATTTTACACTATATCAGAATATCACTAATAAAGACTACCAATTTTTTTCTAGTAATCCCTAAAGGAACTATTCATTAAATCCCTGAATATTGTTAGAGTATTTGTGAGTCCTAATGTCATTACTATGATTTCATAGTGTGTGTACCTTTTTAAAAAATATTTCTTGGGGATATCCTCTTCATTCACACACACTTAGTAATAACAGACCACAAATCCACCTTGTAGAATTATTATTCTCCACATAACTCATCAAACAAGTCATCAATCCATTATATAGGATAATGTTTCTTTATCATGGTCATGTTGTGACCATGATAAAAAATTAAAAGGAAGATTGACCCTCCTTAATCTTGACAAAGAGGACCGGTGTACCCCATGGTGACTCACTATGATGTATGAACCCTTTGTACCAATTCTACTATATTTTTTTATTTAGATCCTCAGCTTCCACAACAAAAATTTTATATGTATTCCCATATAATGGAATACCACACAATTTTTTGGGAGACACATCAGTGTATTCTCTCACAAATTTTCATTTATTCAAGGATGATATTTTCTTTAGACTCAATTATTTGAGAAAGATAATCAAATGATTGAGATGTTGGTGCTAAATATTTTTCATAATACTCATTTCAATTGTATATAATATTTACAAGATTCATAATACAGGTATTGATTTCATTGTCATTACATTTTATATTGGATTTATATAATGAGATCTAATACATTCCTTGATATGAATCAAATTTGACTTAAGGGAGTGTGACAAGGTTTTCTAGGAATTTTGTCCCACAAATGTTGATGGGTGAATTATATACATGTGAGGAAATAATTTCCACACTTCCCATTTTCACTAACAGCTCTAAATCCATGAATTGTGTTTTTTTCGAATAGTTCTACTAAACTATTGTAATATCAATGAATTAATATAACAATAATAAAAATTTATGTTCTATATTATTGAATGAATATATGTCACATCATCATTTTTGGGATCATCCTCTATGGGTTTGATTGAAAAAACTCAAGCTTTCTTCTTTGGAGGTTGTGAGTTGTCTCTGAAACCCCATAGATTGTTGCATTGGCTTGAAAATATTCCTAATTCATTTTAGTTGAAGAAATTATCAATTCATTGAGGGTTATTGGATCATTAATTCCTTCCATCACATTAGTGGGTTTCTCCCATCGGCAATTGGTTGCTTAGTTTCTTTCATTCCCATACCCAATGAATTTCCTCGTTCCCTTTAGGAATTTTTTTTTGTTCTTGTTTCTCAAATTTTTAAATGAGGGGTGTTGAAATTACATGGCACCATTGGATTTCTCAATCGGACTACCAGAATTAAACTCAACTTTCTAGTTCATATAAATCTAATACCCATGAGATTCCACGATATCCATTTCGACATTGAGGTAACATTGGAATATTTTTCTATATCCATAAATGTATCAGATAATGAGGTAATTTCATAGATAGGTTTTAGTGCACCAAATAAGTGGTCTCCCTTGATTTTGGGGTAAGGACATTTCTGGAAATTTATCATGCTTGTCTTTTAAATGTATCCTTATAGGCCTTGATATGTTCGTTGTCTTTTTTCTTGAGGGAAAGAAAATACATTTCCATATTAATTTTGGTATTGTGAGGAAAATATTTATCAAAACCCATTTTCCATAATTCCATCCACCCCATATATTCAATATCTTACTCAGGCATCCTTTTCTGTATCAATTTACACATGATATAATATTATACCTACATTAAATAAATTTCTAGTAGAAACATATCATAACAAGAACATTGAATGATGGAGAAGACCTTATCAATGGATTTGATTCAATTTTTTCACACTTATGGAATATGAGTATCCATTAAAAGTCATAGGTCTTTATCACATAAAGGTCTCAATTACAGATTTATATTTCTTTGGGGTATTTGGGAACTCCTGATACAGGTTTTTATTCAAAACCTTATTCATCTAAGAGAGTATCATTATAATGTTCATTATACTTGCTACCATTAGGATGGACGTATATTTGGGTCAGTCATCACATTTCTTGTCACATTGGTTGTTTACCAAATTCATCATATTTCATACGATTGGAATGAATAAAAGAAAAATTAGGGATGATTATTATTAAACTATTTTACACCTAAATGGGAATCTGTTGAAATTAAATACATAGAATATTAAATAGATTTATTTCCTAATATTATGAATTGTTAGGATTCAATATATGTTTTCCATTATATATTTCATAACCTAAATTCACAATGGTTTTCTATGTTCCTTTAATAATGGATTGTACTGATCTTGGGAATTTAACAAATCACGTCCCATAGTACTTTCAAACATAGTGTCAAACAAGGAAAATTGTGATGTACTAATTTCCGGTTGTGTTTATAAATACACGTTGTTTTTAGATTTTATCCCTATGTATATCTACACTAGATCCAAAACAACTTATAGAGTCCAGATAGGGAAGTATTTTTTTATAAACCACTTACAACATATTGTACCAGAATCTAGGTATGTTTTCTTATACCTATCCATATCTCTATATATTCTTCTAGAGTATTCAAATCCTAATCCCAAAAATAACTTAACTTTTCTTTTTGAACCAATTATAACAACCCTTATATTTATTACAAATTAATTCATGATTTATTACATATTATTACATATAACAAAACTAAGAGGATCAAGAAATACAGTTTTTTTATGAATTATATACACTACTTTACAACATCATAATATAATTCATCATCTTTATTGAGATCTTTCATAACATGCTCATTCTTAAAACTATATGGGATAACCTTAGGGAAATCATAACAAATGGGTCAGCCAAAAATCATAATATTGGAATAAATATGTACTAACGTGAATAATATAATAAATTTTGGACAATACGAATATCAATGGGTTATAAAAGGTGGGATAATAATAAACCTATAGAGGGAGACATGATATAGGATGACAACATAGAGGCATCCTGGTAAATGTGGTGACAACATAAAACTATGCATCATAAACATAGGTCAAGGATAACTTACATGACATCATGATGGAATGATTCCCATGAAGGATTAGGTTCACAACCATGTACCTTGAATGATGTATCATCAGTATAAAACATTACCCAATTCATTACAATTATATATAATTTTGGGTGAACCCATCACATTCATTTCATTCTACTTCTTATGTGTTCTATATAGATCATAAACCATGTAATAATTAATAATCACTTTTATTTACAAGATAAATGAGTGTGGAAAAATACATTTATGTCCCCAATAAAATAATTATAGGTTTATGAAGTTAACACCCTGGATATGAATTGGGTATGGGTATTAGATACATATTTTTTTGGCATGGAGAATCATGGTGAAATTTCGGCAGCATAATTGCGTTACATAATACTTCATAAAAAATATTGATGAGAAATAATAGGTTTTATAATATTTATGATATCAAATAGACTATAATATGTACATGAAAAAATATATCCCAACATTATGAATTACAAATAGAAGGAATACAATAATGAAAAAAACTATAATAAAGATGAGAAGAAAAGGATACCATTCATATATTCTGTGACACAGAATGATTGGAAGGATCTTCTTGAGAGAATGGAGGCATAATTGGATGACTCTATATAGGGGAGGGTTGATTAAGGACATTATTCATGTATTTATAGTGAATATAAATGGGTGACTAGATGGTTTTATATAGGAAATGAGTGGTAAATTAATTATCAGTTCTCAAACATCGGTTTTGGGATATATATAATAGAATAAAAAAACTACAAACCATCCCTGGGTTTTTCTCCCATGATTTATTCCAAAGGGGAGTGGTTTTCATTAATTTAAAATTCCACAGTCATAACTAAATGAAATAATATCCCGGATTATGTGGAAGTTAGTCATACTCTAAAGAAAATGTCATTAAAATGCTAAAATATATTAATGGTTTTCGAGAATTTATAAAGTCTTTAATGAAATATCTTCAACTTTTATAGAGATATAATGGTAATTATGAAGTATTATTTTTCCTTTATTGATAATACGTTGTTTTTATTTTACAAGGGGGTTATTTAGGGTGAAAATTAAAATTTTAGAAAGATGTTAGAAACTACATGGTTGGTAACCGATATTCCCAAACAGTGTTCCCCAACCCATCATAGAGTGTGAACCCAAACATAAGGGATTTACATCTCGAGAACATTTTTTGTAAAAATGTGTTCCCTCTTAGAAGAAATAATTCACCAACCCCCCCTGCCATGAATAGTTTCAAGGTTAAGAATCATAGTTTGTAAAATTGTGCGCCACTACCCATCAATCGATTCATGGGTTTTTTAATTAACTAGAAAGTTAGATTTAAAATTATATGAACCCATAAAACTATAAAAAATAATTACTTACTAAGAACATGGAATTTTATCTTATTTTTTGAGGTTCATGGGATGATTCAACCTATCTTGACCACCATTCTTGGTGAATCAAAGGGAAGATTGAGGATATGAACCTCTCCTAGAAATTGAATCCTATAACTACTAGTTTCTCCTCTATTTCTCATTATTTTCACATACATTAGCGGCATGTTATCAACTATGGGTATTATACATATATCTAGGTTCAATATATCATATTTCATTTTATTTTTTATCTATGTTCTGGATCTACATCATGTTCTTCATCATGGGTTTGACCTATTCATTTCAAATTAGGGATTTATGTTTGGAGGCTGCTCAAAAAAAATTGAGCTAGGTAGTCTATTACTCACATACCAATGAATATATTTCAATTTATTTATTTAAATATTTATTTTATATTAGTTTACTTAAAATTGACTTTCAAAAATTGAGTTAATAAATATGGTAGATTAATTAATTTATTGATTGTGAGAATGGGTATACAGTGATTGTGGATTTTGAATAATTAATTATTAAAATAATTATGGGATACTGGGATTTGAGATATGGAATAATTAAATGATCAATTAATTATGGCGTATTGGTATTATGGGATTTTAATAATTAATTATTGATATGATAAATGGGAGTTATGTGATAAACTAATTATAAATTTAGTAATGAAATTGATGTGAGTATTTAATTTCGTGAATTCATTAATGGTATTAATGTGACTAATTAGTTAGTGGATTTATTAAGGGGATTCATGTGACAAACTAATTTATGAATTTTTAATGAAATTGACATGATTAATTAATTGGTGAATTAATTAATGGGATTTACGTGATTTATTAAATAGTAAATTTTTAAGGGGATTGATTTGATAAACTAATTATTGAATTAGTAATTAAACAGATTTGGTAAATTAATTTTTGAATTAATTAATGGAATGATGTGAATATTAACTTGTTGAATATTATCAAATTATTGGTGAATTAATTAATTTAGTATTGTGAAACATATGTGATTTGAAATGTTGAATGGTAAAAATTAAATTCATATGTTCTTTGAAATTTTGATAGGTAACAATGGAATTCATATGTTATTTTAAATAATGAATAGTAATAATGGAAATCATAGGTGATTTGAGACAATGAATTGTAACAATGGAATTCATATGTGATTTGAACTGGTGAATGGTAAAAATAGAATTCATATTCAATTTGAAATGATGAATTATAACAATGACATTGATATGTGATTTGAAATGATAAATGGTAACAATGGAATTCATATATGTAAAGACCCACTCTGCTATAAATAAAATTATAGTGGTAATTTATTTAATTAACTTATTAATTATTATGGATATAGAAAACACATGAACTTATTTGGTTTGATAATATACTTTAATATTTAATTGACCATTTAGAATATGTACCATTTAAATATAATAGTTTAATTTTGATCACCTGATTAGTATAGATATAGTGTTTTAAAAAAACAATTGACATAGGCATTGGATATGAAGGAATAAACTAGTTAGATCATACCCTATGAAACCCATTTATCAAATCTTGTGATGGAGATAGCATTTATGGTCATTTACCATGCCCACACATAATAAGAGATCCCAAAAAATAATCAAGAGAAAAAACATTTATGGGAGATGTTCAATATCATCAACATCATAGCTCAAATCATGTTCGTCGAACCACCCGATGAAAGCCCCGCCATTGCATACCTTACTTGTAGAGATTTTTTAGGGTATTAAAGGTATATTTATTGAGACCCTAGTAATATGATTAGGTACATTATTTTTTATTTAAGAATTAATATATTTCAATCCTTTGATTTTTAATTTATAAATGATTTTTATTTTGATTGAATAAAACAAAAATTGTATTTTTTAAGTAATTTCAAATTCAATTAAATGATTTATGTAGATGAATTAATGGATTTTTCAAATAAATATAATTTTAATAAAATATTTTTATTACATTATTTTTATTAAATTTAAATGATCATATTATTTTTATGAAGTCATATTAATTTTTTAAAAGGGTTTGAAAACTGTTATTGATAAAACCCATCATTTTCAGTAAATGTTAGTTAATATATTAATAGTATGAATTCAAATATTTAGAAAATTATTTTGATTAGATGTATATTATTTTTTTGAATCTGAACATTGAAGTTATCCACTGATTAATTTTTTATTATTTTCTTGGACAAATGAATTTTCAGGTAATAATTAAATACCATTTAAATATACAATGTGTATTAGGACATCATAATAACCTACGATTTCAGTGTAACACATTCATTTAATGTAACACCCCGAGCTTCCATGATACGTTTCTCATTCAATAATGCAATAGCTTGCATTGTACACAACTTCGAGTTCTAAAACACCGCGACTAATCATAGTAGCCGTTATAAATAGTAATAATGACTTTTTAAAATTATAGAAATTTTATATTTTAAAATGGACTTCATTTTTGTATTCCTAATATTGAAATTGGCCTATGTTTAATTTTTTGTAATTTTCTGAGAACTTCCGAATTTTTATGAATAGTGAAAAATAATTAAAACAACTTTTTTAATCAAAATAATTTATAATGATAAGTTATATTATTGAGTGGTTTTAAAGTATAATTAGAATATATTTTTACCATTTTATCCAATGGTGTTCATTAGAATTAATTTCACTTTGAAATTGGACATAAACAATTGCCAATCTTTTGATATAAATTGTTTCTTAAAACACGCTATTTGTTGTGACAGCGGGAATTAATTATAAAATTAATTAATGCAACTTATATGTTTGTAATTTTGTAAAATAGACATCATTTTTGAATTCGGAATATCAATTATAGCTTAGGGTGAAATTTTGGCCTTGTTCTGAAAAACTTCAATTTTTGATGAATAATGAAACCACTAAGTGGTAGTTAAATAACTGATTTTTCGTTTAAATGAAATATTACCACTTCTGTGATTTGATTTTCAAAAATCCGACATACATGGTTGTCATTAAGAAGTAAAATTTGGTTCAATGAGATCAAAATAATTTTTTGGTGAATAGTAACTTTTAAGTTCTTAATCACGATTAGAGGTAATTAGTGTAGTTTAAGGTAAAAATAATGTTTTAATAATATGAGATGAGATTGACACTTGTCCTACTCCTATTGGATGAGTCATGGCAGACCAAGACAAACCATGGGTCAACTTGGGGACCCCATGGAGCCACTTTGGTTGGAAAATGACATTAATATATATATATATTTAATGTTAAAATTAAATTGACATAAACATGAGTTGTTTTACTAAAACAGTTTTTAAGTGGGGTTACACAAGTCCAAATTTTGATTATAAATATTCATTATAATGCTAAAAAGATTTCCTACATCATAGTATTTTTTTTATAATTTTTAGACATTAAATAAAGTAAATTAATTATGACATCATGTTGATGCAGCGATGACCTCATTATTTAACGATTTAAATAAAATGAGAAGATAATGCAAAATACAGGGCTTACACTTGTCCAAAGCCTATTGGATGAGGAGCTTTCGAACCCTTATCACCTTAGCCACGAATTATATAAGTTTGGGACCTTTAGAATCCGAAAAGCATTGTATAATAATGTAACATTTCAATCTTTCCAAAAGAGCCCCTCCTCTCCTCTTATAAAAGGCCCCACCTCTCCCACCTTATTCACACCTTCAAGCCATTTGGATCGGCCAACCCCTGCCCAAATACTCTCCCAACTTCCCCCTATTACTCCTAGAAGCCTCACTTTGGGCAGAACTCTTCCCAAGGATGCCTTTGGCACAAATCAAAACGAGTTACCCGATTTTGAGGTAATGTCTTCTCTAATGTTGTTTTGTATTATTTTTCTTCTCCAACCCCCTAAAATCTTTTTATTCATTTCTTTTGTAACAACACCAGTATACTCAATATACTAAGATGTTGTTATAAGAAGAATTAGAGCTACACTTACACACACCTACATCTAATGGTTAAAGAACATACGGTTTCTGTGGATGGCGAATTTCTGTCTCACGAAACGATGATTGTTCAACACTCATATAACACCTTCAAAGGTGGCCATTAAGATGTCACTATTTTTATATATGATATATATTATGTTTATGTTTTACTTATGCTTCTTTATTTCTCATTTATGGCATACTTTATGATTTCCATTATGGGTAAAACGCGATAATTTCATTTTAGGAAGTGCGGACTACCGCCCCCTCAAAGTGATGTGAATCGTTAATGCCATATGTGGGATGTATAAAGGATGGAGTAAATGATATTATATATGATATTATACTGGAACTATATTATACATTTATATAATTATGATTTCATTACATTAAATACGAAATATAAATGAAAGTAGCGTTCATGCGTATGTACGGCTTACCGTCTCCATGAACGGTGCATTTCATTTCTTACCTCTAAATGTTACGTAATATTATGAATGAATGTATATACTGGATATATATGATATATATGATATATACATAATTAATATAATTCTGGATATAATGGATATTTCACCACATGAACAACTTGTAATTATAAGAAGTTTATTGTTGACTCAAGTACCAAAGATCGACAAAACGACCGTTATTAACTTAAATAATTACATAATGTTCATATCATTGTAATAAGTGATATAATAAGGATAATAAAATTGAAAATGGTTCTTAATAAGGTGTATATTAACTCTATTTTATTATTCAGGAGGTTAAAGAACGGTTGAGTCAAGTCAGACACGAGGTAAGGGAACTTCTTAACCCAACTTCCATTCTTTGGGTTAATCTCCTACTTTCAAATTATGTCATGATATTATTATATCCTATTTTGTATTTTTACTTTCTTTATGTGTACCTATAGTGAATACACATAATAGATCTATTTTATTTTAAAAATGATCTTTTTAAGGACTTCGTCTCGATCCCCTTTCATTGAGGCATATTTGGTTTTATACACAACTTTCTTTTATACGGTGTATAAACCCCTTTGACTTTTACGTTTATTCAAAAGGAATCTTTTTTATACGAAGCGTTTACTAAACGAAAAAAGGGAATGTTTTTGTCGTACGTATGCGGTGACAATGACTTCTCCGCCGTCGTGACCACTATTTGAGTTTCGGCTTCCTCTACAAGCCATACCCTTTTTTTGAAAAATAAATACCATGTTATACTTTTCTTTTATCTTGGTATTGAAAATGGTTTTGAAAGCGTTTTTATTATATCAATGTGTTGTATTGATATCTTGTGATTAAAATGTGGAAATGTTATGTTTCCTTTATGCATGTTTTATGTGATACGATTATGTTATGTTTAAACCTGTTCATATGAGGAATGTATTGGACTTAATAAGTGACGGGTGGAGCCCGCTATAGCTCCTCGATGCATCGGTAGGTCTCATGAGACAACTAGACGTGGAATTGGCCAAGGCCCTTTCCCAATTTGATTTATGGTTTTGGACGAGGCCTTAATCATTTTAGACGTCTTGGCCGAGGCCTTGACAAAATGTTTCAGAATGTATGGCATTATACATTCCCTCATTATGAATGTGGTTATTGATATTGCATGTGATTATTCGACCAGTAGAATATCCATGTGAGTAAGTAATTGCATTATATTATTTTATTTTTTCCATATTATGCTGAAGTTCAAGTTTAAAAAGGCTTTTGTTTTATTTATACATTGCCTTGAATGTTTATGTTTATTTATGAAAGCTTCCGCAATATTGTTATCCTTACTGAGCATCTGAGCTCACCCCTTTCAATGTTTTAATATTTTCCAGGATGTGAAGAAGTATTTTATGAATGACCTGCATGGATTGTCCGAAGAGGATAGAAGTGTGGACTATGGAGACTATGTTATTGTAGTTTTTCACTTTATGATGTAATGTAACGCTTATGAATGTATCTAGTGATTCCAAGGCTACTAAACTAATCGGTCTTTCGAGACTTGATCTTTTGTGATCATGCCAATGTTACGAAGTAATGCACCGGCTCTGGGTAGCTGGGGTCGGGGCGTTACAGTTGGTATCAGAGGCAATTTAGTACTAACCTTGGAAGCTAGATTTAGATAAACTCTGATTAGAGCACATATCCCGAAGATAGACTTTGAGGATTAGTATAGAAGAACTTCCTAGAATTTTGGTATTGTAGAGATGTTGTGAGTTTTCCGAGCAATACATCCCTGTCTGGATATGAGCATGTAGAGGCGGCTCTGGCACAGATGTACCTAGGGGTAAAACCCGAAAACACCGCTTTGAGCTAGACTCGAACGGGAACTGGTGCACGACAACGGGCCTTGCTGCACTCTTGGTTACGACACTCCCGGGGGATATGCTTAGGATAACTCTCATTTTCATTACAAATCATTATGAAGGGTTTATGAGTATATACTTCCTCAAAGAAAACATTTTTATGATTATGGATTATATTCATAAATAGCTCAATTTATGTAAAGTGTTTTAAAAGTATGGAATTATGTATTTTGATTCATAAACTAATCTAGTTTATGCCATTGTTTAGAAACGGCGCCTAGTGGAAGAAATGGAAACCGTATCAATGCTCGCACTCCATGTAGGGATTGCCCTCCTGCTCAAGATAATTATAGTGGGGATGGTGATGCAACTGGTGCCGATCAGCTAATCACCATACTGGGACAACTTACTCAGGTTATGAATAATAACCTTACTCGTATGGAGCACCCTGATCCGCAACGTGGAGGATCAATGTTAGACCGCTTCATGAGGCAACAACCACCAACCTTCAATGGGAGTTCAAATCCTATAGTAGCTGAGCAATGGATAAATTCCTTAGAGAAAATATTCCATGCCTTGGGGAGTAGTGAAAGGGAGAAGGTTGTCATGGCAGTTTACCGCCTCACTGGAGATGTCGATCAGTGGTGGTCGCTGATTCAAAACACAAAGGAAGATGATGATGTATCGAATATGGAATGTAGGGAGTTCAAAAAGCTTTTCTTAGAAAAATACATTCCTCGTGACCATCGAGCAGATATGGAAAGGCAATTTCTGAGTTTGAGGCAGAAGGAGGATGAGAATTTCTCAAAGTATGAGGCTAACTTTACAAGGTTAGCGAGTCATGCTGCCGATTATATACGTAACCCAAAGAGTAAGATTGATCGTTTCTTTGATGGGTTAAAACCATTTCTCCGTCGAGCTTTAGTATCACAATCCTTCTCATCATACGAAGATATTGTCTCGTGTGCTATCAAGACAGAAAAGGAATTCTCTAAGTCTTATGACAACAAAGTAAAGCAAGAGAAGAAGAAAACGGTGGAACAAGAGACAGATAAATTGAAAAAGGGAAAGAAGGATTTTCCATTATGTGATAATTGTGGGAAGAATCACCCTGGTACGTGCCTAAAAGGAATGGGAGTTTGTTATAAATGTGGAGAAAAGGGTCACCAGGCTCGTGATTGCAAGGGAAAGAAAGAGGCTATCAAAGTTGAATGCTACAATTGTAGAGAAATGGGTCATTATGCAAATAAATGTCATAAGCGTCAAGGAAACTTATCTCAGAAAAGGCCAAGGGATCAAGGCCAATCTTATGTTGTGACTACAGTTGAAGCGGAATAATTATTGTATTTGTGTTTTTGGACTCATGAACTAGATTATGGTTATAAGAATAATGTGATATATATAAGGATTGTATTGCAGTACATGTTGTTTTCATTAAGGATTTAATATGATGAAGGTAATCATATTTTTAGTATGTGACACTAAGAGAAACTTTACTTTGTTTGGGGAATCTGAGGTTACAATTGATTTTGGAATTTAACGACCCTTTAGAGAAAGTCTGGACGGAGGTATTTTGGATAACTATAAAGGTTGGAATGGATTAAGTTGATCTTTGGATAGTATTGTTTAAGGTTAAAACATTTATGAAGATTATTTTTTGGAATAGTATAGTACTATATTTTTAGGAAAAGGACAACCTGCAGGGTGGGGCATAACCCGTCGTGTCGGACAAAGCTGCAGGAATCGAACCCACAACCATAGTGCGACAGGCCTTTATTTCCTACCACTACCCTACAGGAAGTCCCTGGTTATTACAAAATAATTTTACTAATCTAAATTTTATGTGTTGACATTTGGAACCTTATAAAATTAGGAAAAGTATAATATTTTTGGGTTCTATTATCTTTTTGAGTGAAAGGTGAGTTGAAGGTTGAAACTCCAATTGTCAGGCATAAATATATATATACCTATCCGTTATTCAATGAATAAATTAATTATTAAACTTTAGTAAAGGGATATTAAAACAAAAAATGTGTTATCCTAATACCTTATGTCATGTTGAACTGATGATATTTTAAATCAACATAGATTGAAGGCTTTGAGGCCCTCAATTTGACAGTTGATTGTGATTGATGACCTCAATCACTCCCTACAAATATTTATGTTTTTCCTCCAATTATATGTCTCTAATTGCCACCAATGTTCTCCTTATCGAGATCATAATTTGGTGGTGACTTTCTTATTTCCATTTCCCTCTTATTAAGGCTAAATTTTATTAACCTTATTTCCGATGTGGGTTTTCCACAAAGGTATTTTCTATTTTCAACCTCTTATTTTCAAAGAAAAAATTTCAAATTGCGAGGACGCAATTTATTGAACGAGGGGAGAATGTAACACCCCGAGCTTCCATGATACGCTTCTCATTCAATAATGCAATAGCTTGCATTGTACGCAACTTCAAGTTCTAAAACACCGCGATTAATCATAGTAGCCGTTATAAATAGTAATAACGACTTTTTATAATTATAGAAATTTTATATTTTAAAATGGACTTCATTTTTGTATTCCTAATATTGAAATTGGCCTATGTTGAATTTTTTGTAATTTTCTGAGAACTTCTGAATTTTTATGAATAGTGAAAAATAATTAAAACAACTTTTTTAATCAAAATAATTTGTAGTGATAAGTTATATTATTGAGTTGTTTTAAAGTATAATTTGAATATATTTTTACCATTTTATCCAATGGTGTTCATTAGAATTAATTTCACTTTGAAATTGGACATAAACAATTGCCAATCTTTTGATAAAAATTATTTCTTAAAACACGCTATTTTTTGTGACAGAGGGAATTAATTATAAAATTAATTAATGAAACTTATATGTTTGGAATTTTGTAAAATAGACATCATTTTTGAATTCGGAATATCAATTATAGCTTAGGGTGAAATTTTGGCCTTGTTCTGAAAAACTTCAATTTTTGATGAATAGTGAAACCGCTAAGTGGTAGTTAAATAACTGATTTTTCGTTTAAATGAAATATTACCACTTCTGTGATTTGATTTTAAAAAATCCGACATACATGGTTGTCATTAAGAAGTAAAATGTGGTTCAATGAGATCAAAATAATTTTTTGGTGAATAGTAACTTTTAAGTTCTTAATCGCGATTAGAGGTAATTAGTGTAGTTTAAGGTAAAAATAATGTTTTAATAATATGAGATGAGCTTGACACTTGTACTACTCCTATTGGATGAGTCATGGCCGACCAAGACAACCCATGGGTCAACTTGGGGACCCCATGGAGCCACTTTGGTTGGAAAATGACATTAATATATATATATATTTAATGTTAAAATTAAATTGACATAAACATGAGTTGTTTTACTAAAACAGTTTTTAAGTGGGGTTACACAAGTCCAAATTTTGATTATAAATATTCATTAGAAAGATAAAAAGATTTCCTACATCATAGTATTTTTTTTATAATTTTTAGAGATTAAATAAATTAAATTAATTATGACATCATGACGATGCAGCGATGACCTCATTATTTAACGATTTAAATAAAATGAGAAGATAATGCAAAATCCAAGGCTTACACTTGTTCAAAGCCTATTGGATGAGGATATTTCTAACCCTTATCACCTTAGCTACGAATTACATAAGTGTGGGACCTTTAGAATCCGAAAATCATTGTATAATAATGTAACATTTCAATCTTTCCAAAATAGCCCCTCCTCTCCTCTTATAAAAGGCCCCACCTCTCCCACCTTATTCACACCTTCAAGACATTTGGCTCGGCCAAACCCTGCCCAAATACTCTCCCAACTTCCCCCTATTACTCCTAGAAGCCTCACATTGGTCATAACTCTTCCCAAGGAAGCCTTTGGCTCAAATCAAAAAGAGTTACCCGATTTTGAGGTAATGTCTTCTCTAATGTTGTTTTGTTTTATTTTTCTTCTCCAACCCCCTAAACTCTTTTTATTCATTTCTTTTGTAACAAAACCAGTATCCTAAATATACTAGGATGTTGTTATAAGAAGGATTCGAGCTACACTTACACACACCTACATCTAATGGTTAAAGAACATACAGTTTCTGTGGATGGCGAATTTCTGCCTCACGAAACGATGATTGTTCAACACTCATATAACACCTTCAAAGGTGGACATTAAGATTTAACTATTTTTATATATGATATATATTATGTTTATGTTTTACTTATGCTTCTGTATTTCTCATTTATGGCATACTTTATGATTTCCATTATGGGTAAAACGCGATAATTTCATTTTAGGAAGTGCGGACTACCGCCCCCTCAAAGTGATTTGAATCGTTAATGCCATATGTGGGATGTATAAAGGATGGAGTAAATGATATTATATATGATATTATACTAGAACTATATTATACCTTTATATAATTATGATTTCATTACATTAAATACGAAATAGAAATGAAAGTAGCGTTCATGCGTACGTACGGCTTACCGTCTCCATGAACGGTGCATTTCATTTCTTACCTCTAAATGTTATGTAATATTATGAATGAATGTATATACTGGATATATATGATATATATGATATCTACATCATTAATATAATTCTGGATATAATGGATATTTCACCACATGAACAACTTGTAATTAGAAGAAGTTTATTGTTGACTCAAGTACCAAAGATCGACAAAACGACCGTTATTAACTTAAATAATTGCATAATGTTCATATCATTGTAATAAGTGATATAATAAGGATAATAAAATTGAAAATGGTTCTTAATAAGGTGTATATTAACTCTAGTTTATTATTCAGGAGGTTAAAGAACGGTTGAGTCAAGTCAGACACGAGGTAAGGGAACTTCTTAACCCAACTTCCATTCTTTGGGTTAATCTCCTACTTTCAAATTATGTCATGATATTATTATATCCTATTTTGTATTTTTACTTTCTTTTTGTGTACCTATAGTGAATACACATAATAGATCTATTTTATTTTAAAAATGATCTTTTTAAGGACTTCGTCTCGATCCCCTTTCATTGAGGCATATTTGGTTTTATACACAACTTTCTTTTATATGGTGTATAAACCCCTTTGACTTTTACGTTTATTCAAAAGGAATCTTTTTTATATGAAGCGTTTACTAAACGACAAAAGGGAATGTTTTTGTCGTACGTATGCGGCGACAACGACTTCTCCTCCGCCGTGACCACTATTTGAGTTTCGGCTTCCTCTACAAGCCATACCCTTTTTTTAAAAAAATAAATACCATGTTATACTTTTCTTTTATCTTGGTATTGAAAATGGTTTTGAAAGCGTTTTTATTATATCAATGTGTTGTATTGATATCTTGTGATTGAAATGTGGAAATGTTATGTTTCCTTTATGCATGTTTTATGTGATACGATTATGTTATGTTTAAACCTGTTCATATGAGGAATGTATTGGACTTAATAAGTGACGGGTGGAGCCCGCTATAGCTCCTCGATGCATCGGTAGGTCTCATGAGACAACTAGACGTGGAATTGGCCGAGGCCCTTTCCCAATTTGATTTATGGTTTTGGCCGAGGCCTTAATCATTTTAGACGTCTTGGCCGAGGCCTTGACAAAATGTTTCAGAATGTCTGGCATTATACATTCCCTCATTATGAAAGTGGTTATTGATGTTGCATGTGATTATTCGACCAGTAGAATATCCATGTGAGTAAGTAATGGCATTATATTATTTTATTTTTGCCATATTATGCTGAAGTTCAAGTTTAAAAAGGCTTTTGTTTTAGTTATACATTGCCTTGAATGTTTATGTTTATTTATGAAAGCTTCCGAAATATTGTTATCCTTACTGAGCATCTGAGCTCACCCCTTTCAATGTTTTAATATTTTCCAGGATGTGAAGAAGTATTTTATGAATGACCTGCAGGGATTGTCCGAAGAGGATAGAAGTGTGGACTATGGAGACTATGTTATTGTATTTTTTCACTTTATGATGTAATGTAACGTTTATGAATGTATCTAGTGATTCCAAGGCTACTAAACTAATCGGTCTTTCGAGAATTGATCTTTTGTGATCGTGCCAATGTTACGAAGTAATGCACCGGCTCTGGGTAGTTGGGGTCGGGGCGTTACATTTAAGGTAGCTTCCTCTCCATAATTGAATTCAATCCCATTATTAGAAATTTGTTTTCAAATTTTTAATTTTTTATATTGCCATTCATTTATAATTACTCTCATACTGTCCAAGTGATGTTATTAAAATAAGAGTTCATTTGTCCTCTATCATTTTAATGTTTATCTAAGACGTTACTGTGACGAAATTTTTTATGGGATATCCACCCTCTCTTTTTATTCAAGTGCCCCATTTATATTATGATTATTAATTTCAATTTGATCATGTTGGGATATATTCTTCCATATTCCTATAAAAATAAATTTGATGTATAAATGATAATATCCCCTTTCACTCTCATTAATCTTAATGTTATCATTTATGTACACCCATTACCATACTAAATTATTGTTAGAATTATTTTCTTTCTTTAAATTTCTTCATTACCTTATGCCTATTATTTATAATTTCTAATGTTGGGATATATTTTTCCATGTTTAAATTATTTCCTATTTTATGTCAAAATAATGAGACACCTTTTCTCTCACAAACCCATTTTATGATTCTTTATGTGATTATGTTATTCTACCAAAATTTCATCAGGATCATCTATACCAAAACAATTTTGTTGTCAATACTATACCCATTTCCTATCAAGGGTGTTCCCTTTTCACACATATAATTTTTTTATTTGAGACGTAAACATATATATTCCATACTTCTTCATCAAGAAATAAATTATGATAATGAATGAATCCATATTGTATGATATATGTGACAAACTTATGAATGATAATGAAATGAATATGATGGGTTCACCCAGATAGTGCTCCAATTCATTGGGTATTGTCTAGTATCATGATATGTCACTTTAGATTAGGGAGTGAACATGATTACATCATCATAAATCGTTCATAATGATTTCATGGTGGGTATGTCCAGGACCTATGTTTATGATTTAGTGTTTTAATTTCTTTCCACATGTCCCATTTTTCCTTTATGATTATCATTCTATATCATGTCACATTTTTTCTTCCTAATATTCTAATGTCCCATTGATGTGCCTATTTTCTAACATTTATTCCCTTATTCCATGTTTATTCCCTTACTGGGATTTATAGATCACCCCCTGTTTTATGTTTTTCCATATGTTATCCCATTAAGTTCCAAAATCCATGGTAATTTTTGGCCGCATGTTATAGAAATGTTAAATAATTTTGTTGTATTCTATGTTGAGGATGTTATTATATGTACCTAATTTACAAATACACTATACTTATCAATATTTTGTGTCATATTATGTACACCTTAATGTAATAAATAATTATTAATGTCTTATATAGAGTAGGTTTTTTAATATTGTTATCAGATAAAAAGTTATGTTATTTTAGGGATCATGATTTGAAACAATTAGTAAAAATACATGGGGATATGAATATGTATAAGAAAAAATCCCAAAATATTGGTTATTATTGAGTATGTGGTTTTTAAATAAAATAAATCCATATTTGTATACTATAATTTTACATGGTTCTGCCACGGATGTACCTAGGCGTAAAAACTCATACAAGGTGTCCCAGTCCAGAAACAGGGTTACCTGGTAAAAAATTATAAGCCTTACTATGCACCTCATTTGGCCTACCTGGGGGATATAATTTTGTAAATTCATAACCACATTATGAACCATAATGATGGGAACAAAAAAATTACCATAAGAATAAATTTTAGGATATAGATCATGAATAACATAGATTGAAGCCCATAAATTCATAAGTTATTTAAATACATGAAATTTATAATATATCACTTTAATTTCTTGGGATTACCCTTTATGTGTCTAAGATTTTAAAAATGCTAAAACCTAATTTGTTTATTTATTCTATACAAGTTATATAAATACGAATAATCGGGTCAACAATCAATCAAACATAATATATAATGAATTCCCTTACAAGATGCCCAACCAAATGGGTGGGGGATCGAGAACTTTATGAAGATACTATCTTAACTAAATGATTTTTTCAAAATAAAAATTTATTGAGGGGATTAAAAAATCCCATATGATAGAACAAGCCACAATAGAGAGCTTCATGCACAAATGGCCTCCTAATTTCAAGGGATCTCCAGATCCATTAATCGTGGAAAAATGATCAACTCCATTGATAATATCTTATACATCTATCAATGTTCTGAGAAAAAGAATATTCTAATAGTTATTTCTCGTATGGAGGGAGAATCTAATTAGTGGTGGGTGTTGAAAAAAATATAGATATTAAGGAAGAGATTAAAGTGTAGTGCATGTAATTCTAGAAAATGTTTTTTGAACAATATTTTCCCCATACTAACCAAAATAAAATGGAAAGGAAATTACTCACCCTCGATAAAAATGAAAACAAATATATTATATAATACAAGGAAAGATTCACAAGACTTTCATGATACTCTTCTAGATTTGTTTTTAACCCCAAATGCCAGATTGACCGCTTATTTGGTGGATACATCCAAGTCTACGAAAATAACTAACGATTAATGAATTTGATAGCTTTGAGGAAACTTTTTGATATTCCCTAAAAGTCAAAATGGAGATTAGTGAATCCCAATCATATCGAGGTGATAATATAAAGAAAGTGGAGTTTATTTCGGTAGATCTTATGAAAATATTTAATGGTTTCAATATATTTTAGAATCCAACTTGTCAATGGTGTGGATAAAATCACGCTTGAAATTTCCAAAGCGGGACAAATAAAATATTTAGGTGCCGGAAGGATGAAAAGCTAAATTGAAAATTCTAACTGGAGAAACCAACTAATGATATGGAGGACAGGAATTCCCTGGTCAACCCTTATTGAATTTTCCCTTGAATCAACTGTAAATAACCACAGAACATTGAAATCCAATTCTCTCTGTAATGAGTTTTTAGAGACAACCAAAAACCTTCAAGTCAATAAGGGTTTGCTTTTTTCCATTACAACTAGTGAAGTGGATCACAACAATGGAGTGGTGATAGGTACACTAGTTAATCAATAAATAATAAGGAAATTATTTTTTGATTATGGTTCTACACCTTCCTTCAAATCATGAAATTTTTGTAAAACTATTCAAATGTCACCAAAAAGCATTGAAGTAGATATTTCAATGAAAATGGAAAATGGGGAAATTATTTCTTCCCATGTATATAACTCCTATCCTATAAAAATATTTGGGATGAACATCCCATAGAACCTTATCATACACCCCTTAATGTAATTTGATACAATTTTGGTGTGGATTGGCTTTGGTTATATAGAGACAACATAAATTTTCATGATACAGAAATCAATCTTCATTCTTAGAATCAACCCCCAATTCTATATATGTGAAAGAAGGAGGATGAATCTTCTTGAGAACCAACATAAAAAATAATGGATACTCTACCCCTATTCAAAAACATATCTATCAAACATGATTGAGTTGATGTAAATAACCATCCTCTAAGACGTGCATATTTAGAGGGAGTATGCTGATGTGTTTTATTTTGAATTTCTATGTATTCCTCCAATCTGAGTGGTTTAATTTAAAATGAATCTTATACATCGGGAATTTCAAATAACCAAGAATATATATAGAATTGGTATTTTTTAACATGAGGTGAGGAGATTAAGAAACAACTATATAAGAATATGTATAAAGGGTTCATACACCCAAGTTAATCACCTTGGGGTGCACCAATACTCTTTTTCAAGAAGAAAGATAGATCAATGTTCCATTACATCGATTATTGTGAGTTCAACAATATCAAGATAACAAACAAGTATACTCTTTTGAATATTGATTAATTTTTTATTTAGATAATGAATCACAATACTTCTCCAAGGTGGATCTGCGGTCGAGATATTACCATGTTTGGGTGAAAAAGGATAGTATCCCCAAGATTGCTTTTCACACATGTTACGTGCACTATTATTCCATTTTGATTCCATTTGGACCCTCCTAACTCTAAAAAATCATCATGGACATGATGAATACATTCATTAGATATTACATTGAAAATTTTGTTTTTTTTATAGATTATATTCTAATATACTTTAATAAAAAAAGGATCAGGAGGAGTATATGAGCACTATGATAAAGATCCTGCGAAAGGAGAAGCTCTATGCCAAACACAAGAAATGTGAATTATTATAGAAGGATTCCTCTTTCATGGGGATTACCATTTCAAGAAATGTGATATATGTGGATCCTTTGATGCTGAAAGAGAATTAAGGATGTTTGAGACAAACATGTGTGATATATACCTGTAGTTTCATGTTGTTAGATAATAATTATCACCGATTTGTGATAAATTTATCATTATATTCAAAAACAATTATCCAACAAACCATTAAAAGAGTAAAAATTTTCTAGAAGCTAGAATGTAAGGACATCATTGAGGAACTCAAAAGGAGTCTTGTCACTACAACAGTGCTCACACTAAAGACAAATGGGGAACATATTGTGGTATGCATCAGTGCTTCAAATAATATATTATGCTATGAACTAATGAAAAAAAATAAAGTGATAGTCTAAGCCTCATGGAATTTGAAAATTTATAAGAAAAACTATCCCACATATCATATACAGTTGGAAGATGTGATATTTGTATTTAAAATATGGTTTCATTATCTATATGTGAAACATGTGAGTTATATAATGATCATAAAATCCTCAAATAAATATTCACATGGAATGATATTAATAAGATCTTGTGAATATAGTTGTATCTCATCAATGATGATGAATTCTAAATCCACTACCATCCTTATAAATATAATAAGGTGGTGGATGCTCTAATTTGAAAAGATCATGCATCTTTATAAATGATGGGAATTGAGAAGGAACCAATCTTCTTAGGCCACTAAAGGATAGACATGGAAATAATTAAGGAAGGAACAACATTAGTCCTTTCTAAAATGATTATTTATCCATTCCACATGGAGGAAATAAAAGATTCAAAGATAAATGATGTGGAAATTAGAATGAAGGTGGAATCCAGGGTAAAGTTAAAATACATAGATGTTAAAATTGATGATAATGAATAGTGAGACTTGATTTATGAATATGTGTTCCAAAAAATCCGTAGTTAAAGAAGTAAATTTTTGATGAAGCACATAGTTCAACATTATCCATTCACGCAGGAAGTAGAAATATGTGGGAAGATCCCTATGAGCCTTATTGATTGGAAAATATGAAGAAGGAGATTTCCAAATATACAACAATGTTACTAGTATGCCAAAAAGTTATAGATGAATGACATAAGTCTAAGGGGATTCTGAAATCACTACCCATAAAAACATTGAAATGGGAGAACATTACCATGGACATTTTAACCATACTTCCAAATATATCTATGGGAAACAATTCTAAATGAGTGGTTGTGGGTCATCATACAATGAAGACTCGCTTTATCACCATACGATATGATTTATCACTATATCAACATGCATGGAAACAAATCAAAGAAGTGTTTAGGATTGATGGAGTACCATTATCGATTAGAAGTGATCGAGATCTGAGATTAATCTCCAAGTTCATGAAATGTATCCAACATTCTCTAAACACTAAGATGAAATTCAGCATGTCTTATCATCCTAAAACTGATGGCCAATCTAATAAGATAATTCTTCCACTAGAAGACATGTTGTTTGATTTCTCTATTGGATTCAAATGAGAAAAATACAAACATCATCCTCTGGTGGAGTTCTTTAAAAACAACATTTTCTAGTCGAGTAACCAAATTGAGCCCTATAAAGACCGTTATGGGAAGAGGTGCATAACTCGTACATGTTAGGATGAATGTTAGGGAAAAAATTCATAGGTCCTTAAAATAGTGTAGGAAATGGTTAAGAAGGTTAAGACCATTTAGATGCACATCATGGCTTCTTAGAGTCGATAGAAGTTTTATTCTTACATTAGTTGATGAGCCCTAGATTTGATATTGGTGCCATGGTATTCCTTCAGATATTTTCATGTAATAAAGTGATGGGATTTGATATGAAGGGAAAACATAGTCTGAGACACAGCAGTACCTTTTAGATCCTTGATCGCATAAGAGCAGTGTCATCTCAACTACCGGTCCAACCAAATCTATATCATGTAAATGAAATATTCCATTTATCCATATTGACGAAGTACATACCAGACGCCTCACATGTACTCAATCCAGTGGTGGTACCATTAGAGAATTATCTTTTCATTATGGAGAAGCCGGTGATTATCCTAGATCATAGAGAAAATGTTCTACAAAATAATACAATAGACAATGTTAATTTATTGTGGAGAAACCACCAGTTGGGAGAAGCAATGTGGGAATTGGTGGAGGTGATGAAACATACTTCCCCTATTCAATTTTAGTGTGTAAAATTTTGATTTTGGGGGAGAAATTTCATAAAGGAGGAATATTTTAATGATTTGGATTTTTATAAATAGAGTTATCAGTGAAATTTATTTAAATATCTTATTTATTTGTGTCTTTATAGAAAACGGATGAACTAATTTGATTTTATTATAACCTATTTGATTTAATTTATTTTCAAGAATTTTTTTCAATGATAAATAGTTATTATTTAGTGATAAATGATTAGTATATATACTGGGTTCTAAAAAATCTTATTGACATCAACAATGGAAGTGATCACCTCACCTAGTAAGATCATACCCTATGAAGCCCATTTATCAATGATTTCAAGGATATAATATTTTTGGGATTTTTCTTTCACCAAGACCATATAGATATCAAATAACATAATCATGAGTAAAACCATTTATGGGAAAAGACCAAGATCAGTGAGATAACTACCCAAACCATGATCACCAAACATACCCATGAAATCCCCACCATCACGCTCCATACATTAGGTTGTTTGCTGGTATATTAAAGGGATATGTATCGAGACCCTGGATATATGAGTATGTATATTATTTTTATAGAATATTGAATATATTTTCATCCTAATATTTTTACATTATAAATGATATTTATTTTGATTCAATAAAACACAAGTCATATTTTTTTGGAAACATTATAATTATATTAAGAAATTTATTTTTATAAATTAAAGTATTTTTGACATATATAATTCTTCAAACAAAATTAGTATTATATTGATTTTATTAAATATTTGTTATTTTTAATTTTTATAATGTCAAATGTAATTTTTATAAGGGTACAGAAATTGTTATTGTCAAAAACACATCTTTTTAAAAAAATGGTCTCATATTATTTTTAACGTGAAAATTCGCATATATAAATTTTTCTTTGAAAATAAATGAATATTATTTTTTGGAATTTGAATATAAAAATTCTCAAATGGTGAATTTTTCATTATTTTCTGAGACAGTTCAATTATCAGGTAAAAATTAATTACAAAAAATATATACTTTGTGTATTATGAGATCATAATGATCCAAAATTATCATAATAAATAATATAGTGTGTATAAATGACCAAATATATGATTTACATATAAATTAATTTGAATTTGTTTTATTTTATTTATTTTATAAATATATTATAAATCCTCAAAAACTTGTAATATATTTTATGGTTTAAAAATCATTTCATTTGGATTATGAATCACCTTCATATAATTAAGTGAGTTATTTTTTTAAGTTTGACCCTATCCTATATTAATATATATAAACCAATACCCTTTTCCAGTTGAAATAGGAAAAAACCATGTTATTGTTTTTTGTTTTGGAAAATTTTTTATGTAGAGTCCAAAACGGAAATAATAAATAAATCCCCATCATTTCCTATATAAACCAACATAGAAACCCATGTCTCTTCACAAAAACTCTTTACATCATGTCATACTCTTTTTTACACTATATATAGTGATCCATTGAAACTGTAAATCTCTCTTGAATCCTATATCATGCTTTTGGTGTCACACACTGAATTAATGTACCTTCATCTCTTCCTTTCAATTCAAGCACATTATTTGAAATTATTTTGTTTAATTTCAAATTATTTTATTCTCATTTTTTTAAAATCATTCCCATACTATAAAATTTAAGTTATTTAAATGATATATCTTTTAGAATCTAGAATTTTTGAATTTATCAAAGCCATTACTATGCGAAAAATTTGGAAGGTATTTCTCTTATGTCTTGTTATTCAGGCAACCCATTTTATGTTATGATTCTAATTATTAGAATGATCATGTTGGTATATATTATTCCCTATTTACCTTATTTTATATTTTATGTAAAAGTGATGAGATCCTCTTTCCATCGAATTTGTCCTCTAATTATCATATATATACAACTGTTATCATAACAAATTATATTTGGGATTATTTTCAATATTCTATTTTCTTCATTACATTATGCCTTTTATTTCCGATTTTATATACTCGGATATATTTTTACATGTCCCTATTATTTCCAATTTTATGAATCTGTGATGAGAGACCTGCTTCTCTAATATCAACCCATATTATGATTCTTTATGTGACGTTGTTATTATACTGAAATTTCACCACAATTTTCCATGCCAAAACAATTTTTTAGTTAATACAATACTCAATCCTATAAAGGATGTTAATATTTTCAAATATATAAATATTTTATTGGGACATAAATATATTTATTCCAATATAATATATCGTGTATAAATTTTGATGATTAAAGAATATATTTTATATGATCTATATGGAACCCTTAAGCATGATGATGAATTGAATAAGATGGGTGTTCCGAGATATCACTCCAATGCATTAGGTAATGTTTCGTATCATGATACATCATGTTTGAATAAGGAGTGAACCTTATTCCTTTATGGGAATTTATCCACCATCACGTATTGGATGTTTTATCCTTGATCTATGTTTATGATTCATTGATTTATTTCATTTTCTCATTTCCCATGTTACTTTTATAATTATCATGTTATATCATGTCTCATTGATCATTTTAATGATGAAAAATATTCTTATGCCCAATTTATATTCTTATTGTATATCGTTTATTCAATTGTTCCATTTTTATTTCCTTACTGGGATTTATACCTCACCACATTCTTATGTTTTTTATCAGGTCATCCCGTTTGGTTTCGAATGTCATGGTAATGTTATATGCATGATATGTAAATTTTAAAAAAATTTATTTTATCCCACATTAAAAATGTTGCTATATGTACCTAATTCCCAAAGACACAAGAATTATATATCGTATGGGTTTTATTATAAATTCATCTATGTAATAAATCATGTATTAATGTGTAATAAGGAGGAGGGTTGTTAATTTTGGTATTGTAGAAAAAGGTTAATTATTTTTGGAATTATTTTTACAAAAATTTAGTTAAAATATGTAGGGATAATAGTAAGTATAAAAACACATACCTAAATTTTAGAAACTATATATTAAGTGATTTATTAATAAAATAAATCCCTATGTGGACAAAATAAGTAGACATTGTTCTCGAATAGACATATAGAGGGGTAGAAACTCCGACAATTTTTCCCATGCCTGACAGAGTGTATCCTAGTACACAAAAACGGACCTTACAGCCCACCTATATTGACAATCCATGGGGGTAATATTTGGTAAATTTATAAGCTCATTATGATCCATTGTAATGGGAATAATTAAAATCCCGAAGGAATATACGTTAAAAATAGATAATTGGTAACATAGATTGAACCATACAAATTCATCAGTTAATGAAATGTATGTAATTTACCATTTATATCTTTAATGTCAATAGAATCCCTTTTAAGTGATTAAAAGTTTAAAAATACTCATTCATAATTGTCCCTTTATTCTATACACTGGCTAAAAATATGAGGAATTAGGTAAAAAAATGTGACGGGAAATGAGATGACTTTCCCAATGAGATGACCAACCCAATGGTAGAAATAACCATGATCTTTATGACGATAATCTCTCAATTAACGTGGGTTTTTAATAGACACATGGATTAAGAGGATAACCAACCCCCCCCCCCCCCCCCCCCTCACACACACACACAAAAATAACCATCCACAATCGAGAGCTTCACATAAAAATTATCTCATACATTCAATGGATCATTTTATCTCTTAATTAAGGAACAATGGATCAACTATATTTATAATCTCTTCTTCATCAATAAATATATTGATCATGAGAAATTTCTAATAGTTTTTCATCGTATACAGGTAGAAGATGATTAATTGTGGGGGTTGATCAAGAATAAGAAGACTGAGTAAGAGTTCAATGTGATGGAGTGAATGGAATTCTGTAAAATGATTTTTGCTAAATATTTTCATCAAAATACCCTATATAAAAAAGAATGGAATTTACTCTCCCTCATGAAGAAATAAAATTAATCTATTAGAGAAAATTAGGAAAACATCACAAGACATGCACGATATTCCTCCTTCTTTGTCGTTACCACTAAATGCAAGGTTTAACACATCATTAGTGGTATAAAATAGTCTACGAAAATTACTTCATATCAGTTAACTTGATAGAAATGATAATATTTTCTAACATACACTAAAATATGAAATAGTGATCAGCCAATCAAAAGGGTAACATAGGGAAATGAATTAGAAAGTGGTGTCTAATTCTAGAGGTCTGATTGAGAGATATAATTGTTATATGAAATTCCACCATCCTAGTTGTGAAAGATTTATAAATAAGAACATATAAAATATCCTAAGTGGAAGGATAAAATTCCTTATGTGTGGGAATGGACACATATCTAGCAATTTCTGACATGAGAAACCCACTAATGCCATAGAGGAAAGGAATGCTCCAGTAACCCCTCGGTGCATTATCCTTTTATTAAACTATAAAGAACCATTGCACTTCAAAAATAAATTCCCAATGTCAAGGGTTTTTAGGTACAACCAGAAAACTATAAGGTAGTAAAGGAGATATTTTTCCCTCTCTACAGTTTATATGGATTCCAAAAATGAAGGGGTGAAAAGTACCCTAGTTATTCATTCTATAATATAAAATTTTCTTTTCTAATTATTTTTTTACACATTATTTCATACCATGAGTGTTTTTAAGAACTATTAAAACCCTACCTAAAATCATGTAAGTATAGATTTTGTATAATATAAAAAATGAAGAAATTATTTTATCCCAAGTATAACCATCCCCAATCACAATTTGTGGGATAAACATTCCAGAATACCTAGTCATACCCCCTTTGGTGGAATTTGATACAATTGTAGGCATATATTTTATTTTCTTGTATATACCCAAAAAATGCAGTGATAATGATATCACTCAATATATTGTAAATTGACCCCTGATTATATACAAGTTTAAACAAAAAATGATGAATCATCTTTAGTACAGACATCTCAAGAATTGATATTACTGCCTTAAAAACAACCATATCTATTGAACACGATTGTTTTTTTGGAATTAACCATCATATAAGACATGCCTATTATGGAGGAATATGATGATGTGTTTCCTGAGAAATTTACTTAAATTCCTAATAGTGGAGAGGTTGAATTTTCAATCGAGCTTATAACTAGGGTGATTCCAATATCCAAGACTCCATATTGAATGGATATTGTGGAACTTGTTGAGATAAAGAAAACACTATATAAGAAACTGAATTAAGGGATTATATTCCATTTTATATTTTCTTAAGGTGAAAATATCCTCTTAATTTTTAAGAAGGATGCATCAATGCACCTTTTCATATATTATTTTCAGATAAAAAAGATCACAATAGAGAACATGTTTCCTCTATTATGGATTGATGTCTTATTCAACCATATATATAGAGCACAATACTTTTCTATGTTAGATATGTGTTTAGGATATTACCATGTTATGGTGAAGAAGGAATATATCCCCAAGATTACATTTCGTATGATATAGAGGCACTAAGAGGTCATAGGGATGCAATTTGGAATCAATACTTCTCTAAAAATCATTATGTACATGATTAATAGAGTCTTTAGATATTACTTTGACATTTTTATGGTAGTCGTTATAGATGATATTCTAATATACTTAAAAATCAAGGATAATAATATGGAGCATCCTTTTAGTATGCTAAAGACCCTACAAAAGGTGAAGGTCTATGCCACATACAGCAAATGTGACTTCTGGTCAAAGGAATTCCCGTTATTGGAGAATATAATAGTATAAAATGGGATATAGGTAGACCCTTCAAAGATAGAAGTGTTTGAATGATGCTCAATGTCCAATAATTGTGCTAGATATCCATAGTTTCATTGTGTAAGATAGGTATTATCACCGACTTGGGAGACATTATTCATGCTTTAAAAACCACTAACAAAGATAACGTGGAATGGAGTGATGTTTTTCTCATTGAAATATTGTGAGGAAAGCATTAAGGGTTAAAAATTATGTTTTTCTCTACACCAGTTCTCACACTACAAACAAGTTTGGAACACTTTATAGTATTAATTGAGCTTCAAATAATGGATTATGTTATATAGAAATGATAATTTATAAATTGATGGCCTACACATCAGCGTAGTTTAATCTTCATGAAAAAAACAAATGAATGATATAGATTTAGAGGTTGTGATTATTGCATTGAAAATCCATTAGCATTATCTTTAAGGGGTGAAGTGTGAGATACATAATTATCATAAGATCCTTAAATATATATTCATGCATAAAGAGGTTAATATACACCATCAAAGATGGTTAGTGCTCATCAAGGATTTTGAATTATCAATCTAGAACTATAATTATAATGAAAATAATATGGTGTTTTACCTATGTAGAAAAGATCATACATCATTACCAATGATGATAATTGAGAAGGATCCAATCATCGTAAACCTAAAAATGATGGAAATCGGAATCATTAAGTTAGGAATGTCATCATTAATTTCTCAATGGACTACTCAAAAATACCTCATGGTTGGAATAATGGATTCTTAACTAAATAATGGGGTAATTCAGAATAAGTGGGAATCCATGAGAATGGGGAACTCCTCGGTGTTTAAAATTGATGAAGAAGGAATTGTGAGATTTGTGTAAAAAAATTTGTTCCGTAAAATCCTAAGATAATGAAGGATATTTTTATGATGCATATATATTAGCTTTATTAATTAACCAATGAATCAATAAGATATATCATGATCTCCAAGAGCATTATTGGTTGGAAAATATGATGAAGGAGATCTATAAATATACATCAAAGTTCTATGTATGCAAAAAAATGATGGCCTAATTGTTGAAGTCAAGGGGGATGATATATCCATTACACGTACCTACATTGAAATGATAGAACATAGCCATGGAAATAGTCACCTGAATAATGAAGACATTTAAGGGAAAAAATTTATATGGGTGGTTGTTTATCATCTTATAAAGACAGCCAACATGATGGAAATTATAGAGCATTTCCCACTCAATAAATTTTCACGGATATAAATCAAAGTATTTTTAAGGAATCGTGGTGTACTAATATCGATTGTGTATGATCGATATATGAGATTTAACATAATTTCTTAGAAAATCATCCAATTTTCTCTAAATAATGAGCTGAAATTTAGTATGGCCTGTCATCCTAAAACCGATGTCCAATTTAATAGGACTATTTAGACACTAAAAGACATGTTTGAGCATGTGTTATGGATTTCAAAGGAGAATGGGACCAATATCTATATTTACTCTATCTCACTTACAACAATCGTTTCCAATCAAGCATTCAATTGGGTTCCTATTAATACCTTTATGTAAAGTGGTGTTGAACACCTCCATGGTAGGATGAAGTGGGTAAATAAAAACTACTATGTCCTGAAATGGTCAATAAAATGGGGGAAAAGATTAATGTAATTCACTAGAACATAAAGGTGGTACAAAGTAGAAAAAAGATCTATGCTGAAAATCATCAACGAGATTTAGAGATTGATATTAGTGACATGTTAATCCTCAGTATACCTATATAGAATAAAGTGAGGAGAATTGGGATTAAAGGAATGCTTTGTAAAAGATACATTGTCCCCTTTGAGATCCTTGAATGCATCGAAGTAGTGGATTATTGACTAGAACTATGACCAAATTAATCTAATGTACTTTATGGATTACATGTATCCCTCCTGTGAATGTACATTCCAGACCCATCACAAGTACTCAATCGATAGGTGGAATCATTGGAGAATTATCTATCCAATGAGGAGAATTCAGTGAAGGTAATTGATCATAGAGAAAGGGTTGTATGGAATAAGACAATTCACGTTTACAAATTATTTTTGAGAAACCACATGTTTTATGAATCGATGTTAGAACAAGAGGAGGTGATGAAACAAAGTTACCCTCATCTGTTTTAGTGTGAGAAATTAAAATTATGAGGGTGACATTTCTTATAGGGGATGATTGTAACGACCTTAACTGTTATAAAGAAATTTCACATGGTAATTTATTTAATTATCTTATTTTGTTTTATGGTTATATATAAAACATGAACTTATTTGGTTTTATTATATACATTCATTTTTAATTGACCGTTAATAATTATTTCCATTGATTAATAGTAATAGAACAATGATCACATGATTAGTATAATTATTGATTTTTAACAAATCCAATTTTCAAATGCAACTGATGTGATAGCCACAACCACTAGGATCATACACAATGAATCCTATTAATATAATCTTATAAGGGAGATATCATATCTGGGCTATTCTTTTGGCCAATCCAGAGATGATATCAAATAACTTTAGCATAAGAAAAAGTTTTATGGGTGAAGTTCAATCTCATCTATATCACGGCTCAAACTATGTGCGCCAACACCCCCCCCCCCCCCCGCCACAAAATTAAAACCCCACCATCACGCACCATACTCTTAGGCTGTTTTCCAATATATTAAAGACATATGTATAGATTCACTAGAAATATGAGTATGTGAATTATTATTTATAGAATAATGAATATATTTTCATCCTATTTTTGTTAATTTATAAATCATTATTTTTTATTCAATAAAACTGAAGATATATTGTCTGGGTAATATTGAAATTAAATTAATGAATTTATTTTGATTAGTTAACAGATTTTTGAAATAAATAATATTTTAATAGAACAATTTTTTTAATTTTTTTAAAATATAAATGATCATATTATTTTTATTAAGTCAAATGAAATTTTAATAAGGGTTTGAAAACTATTATTGTCAAAATATATCAATTTCAATATAATCTTGTTATTATATTAAAATTTTGAATTATATTATTATGAAAATTATTTAGATTAAATTTATTATATTTTGGAATGAGAACAACAAAATTATCCAACAGTGAATCTTTTATAATTGGTAGTGATAGTCAATTTTTTGGGTAAAAATTAAAAACCATTTGAATATACTTTGTCTATTATTATATCATAATGCGAGAAATTCTTGTACTAAATACTATAATGGTTATCCATGACCAAATAAATATTTTCCCTTTAAAATAATATTTTTTATATCTATTTTATTTATTTCATAAACCCATTAAAAATTATCCAAAATAGGTAATATATTTTATGGGTTTAAAATTATTTGTTAAAGAGTTTGACTCACCTTCACATAAGAAAGGGACTTATTTTATTATGTTATTCCATTTCTCATATATTATAATGTAATAAAATCCCATTTTATAGAATCCATGGTCAAAAAACATGGGATGAATTGTGTTTTTGAATATATTTTTATGTAGAGTTAAATACCAAAATAATAAATAAATCTAACTATTTTTCTACATAAACCTTACAAATATCCCATTTATCTTCACTCTAACTCCATGGATCACGTCCATAATATTCCATCCAATCATTACTATCCTCCCATGGCTCCCCCAAGCTCTTGATAATCCCCTCCCATGTTATTTTAAGAACACACTAATGTAAGGGACCTTCCTCTCCTTCTTTAAATTGAAAAACATTATTTGAAATTAGTCTTCTTACCTTCAATTTGATATATTATAATTAAATTATAACCATTCCCTTACTGTACAATTTATTTTATTTGAAATATATATCATTTATCCTCTCTCGTTTTTACTTTTATCTAAGCTGTTACTATGAAAAAAAATCAAATGGATTTCCATCCTCTCATTTTATTCCAGAACACCTTTTATATTATGATTATTAATTTTAGTCTGATCATTTGGGGATATATTATTCTACATTTAAAATACTATAAATTTTATATATAAATTATTATATCCCATTTCACTCTCATTATTTCTCCAATGATCCTTTATATACACCTGGTACCATGCCAAAATTAAGTTATCATCTTTTCTTTATTCATGTTTCAACATTAACTTACACCTCTTTTTTCTAATTTCTAATTTCGGGATGTATTTTTCCATGCCCCTATTAATTTCCATTTTATTTATAAGTTATTATGCACCCATTTCACTATCATCAACCCATTTTATAATTCATTAAGTGACATCATTTTTCTTCTGAAATTTAACCACGATTTCCCATGCCAAAACAATTGTCTAGTTAATACTATACCCATTATCTATCAATGGTGTTCACCTTTATAAAATTATTTTTATTTTGTTAGGGGATTTTATATATAAAAACTCTAAAATACTTGATTATGTAATATTTTATGAAAATGAATGAATTTATGATGTATGATATATGTCACACACATATGCATCAGAATGAAATTAATACGATGGGTGTGCCCAGATAGCACTACAATTCAATGGGTAATGTTTAGTACCATGATATGTCATGTTGGGAGAGGGAGTGAACCTAATTACTTTTTTTGTAATTTTCCACCATGTTGTCTGGGTGTGTTTAGCCTTGACCTATGTTTACAATTCAATGTTTTAATTTGTTTCCACATTTCCCATGTTTCCTTTATGATTATCATGATCTATCATATCTCATTATTCAGGTTTATTTATTCTAAATCTTCATATTACATATTTTTATACCTATTTTCTAACAAGTATTCCCATATTATATCATTATTCCCATACATGGATTTATAACTGACCCCTTTATTATGTTTTCCCAAGGTTATCCCATGTAGTTTTAAAAGCTATGGAAATTATAGAAACATATTTAGAAAGGTTTTAATAATGTTGTTAAATACCATTTTCATGATGTTATGTTGTGTACATAATTAGAAAATACATGATAATTATCGATATTTTGGGTCTTATTAGGTATTATTTTATGTAATAAATCATGTATTGTTTTGTACTAAACAAAAAGGTTGTTATAATATGAGAATTGAGAAAATGAATGGCAACAATAAAATTTATATATGAATTACAATAATTGATGGTAATTATGGAATTCATATATATGATATCCCATGGGGATAGTTAATTCTCTATCATAGAACAAAGAAGATATTGTGGTCTGGGTATCCTTAGGAACCCGATAATTATGTTTTTAAATAAATTGTAATTGAATAAATGTAAACTATTTAATTTTTGACATTATTTAATATTTATACACTACATACACAATATTTATAGGATATGGTTTATATACATCATTTTAGGTTGTCTATCGAGTTGTACTCTGACCATATTCATGCTGCTTAATTAGTAGCCGAATAGATTTCATAGTTTTAATAAATTTAAAGGGAAATGGCATTGTGTTAGATGACTGAAATGGGATATAGAATGGATGAGGGAACCGAATGTGGTTGTTGACCTTCTTGGGAGTTATTAGTGAATTTGTTTTGGGGTTTCATTTTTACACATGAAATTTACATTGGAATAGAATATTTACATTTCATTTTTAGTGTTTCATTTCATGTATAGTGATAATATGACACTAATAATATTCTAATTTTGATTATATCATTTATTTATTATTTCCTATTTATTTCATTATTGTATTTCTATAATTAAGAGGATATAGTATCACTGTGATTGATATTAGACCCTCACTATTAGTCGGTAGACTCTTTTGTATGGGGATGAATGCTTAAGGACTTGTGATAGTCCATCTCTAGGAACCAGTATATGGTACTTAGGCAAGCATGTTACATAGGGGTATTAGAGCCCATTTTAATATTTCATAATGATAAATAAAAGTCTAGGATGATTCAAGACATGGTTATGAGCTCATGCATGGGATTATCGAGATTATGTATAAGGCAACACCTAAGTAACATGGTTGGGATGTTATTATTTTTATTTATTGTTATAGCTGAATGTTAATTCATCTTGGGCGATACACATATTGTGTCATTTGATTATTGTTTCTAAGAAATTTTATATGTTGACTTGTGTCTTAATATTGAACTAGAGGTGAGTATGAAATAATAATTATAGAAAAACATGATTCTTGTGAAGGGTATAATTTTTAGCAAGCACAGAAAAGAACATTTTGGGTATGTTATTGTACATGATATTGGTATTTTATCCTTTCTTTTGAAATTCAAAAAAATTGGTCCAAATATAAAATTTGGAAATATTATAAACTGATAAAAGAAGAGAATAAATGGGTTTCTAATGAGAAAAATGATAATGATAAAGCTTTTACCATTTGGTAACTATGAAATAGTTGTAGTATGGTTAAGGGTAGTAATATAACCTTATTTGTGACCATGTGGTGGGGTTTGGGGGAATTCGTGTTGTTCCTTATTGTGATTTACTCTAACATAATAATGTTAATGAGGTGTTATGTGTCATGAGATGAATTATTGTAATTTTAGAGTTTTTATTCTATTACGACACTTATTTAGAGGAAGACCACGGGTAATAGATGGAGATTCTCCACCAGTCGTGGAACTAGAGGCATCGATTATGCCAGAGATAATGAAGGTGAGAAGTTTCATGAGAAACTTTCTCACATCATGATGTTTATCTAGAGGGAACTTGAGTGGGTTCTATGGAATATATCTAGCCTTATGTGGGAGTTTCAGTTATATTACCATATTAATTTTACCAGTGAGGGTGGACCTGAGGTAGTCGATCTCTAGATTGAGTCCATCCAGACAATAATTGACCATTTGGAGACAACTTCTGAGGAGAGGATCTGGTTGACTGATTATATGCAATGAGGATCAGTGAATAACTAGTGTAACATTAAAGCTTGGACTAGATAACCTGATGGTATGTTATGGAAGGAATTTTTGGAAATGTTCCTAATGACCTTCTATTGAGATACCTGGAGGAAAAAAGAGGGTATTTGAGTTCATGTGGTTAACTATGGGGAAAATGTCTACAATGAACTATGATCAAATATTTATGGTTTTAAAAAAATTTCTCAATCATTGGTAGGAGATGAGATAACTATCGAGTGGTATTTCAAGGGAAGACTTAAATTTTAAATGAATCCTAGTTCTATATCTTTCAATTAAATAAGTTTTCAGGGGTGGTTGATCAGGATCACATATCTATGGGGAACCTTATGGAGGCTTCCATTGGATCAAAGGTGGTTTCTGGAAAATTATCAATAGGTATATATTTTGGAGATCATGATGAATAACTATTTTTATCTAGTGGGATATAAGGAATATTGGTGAGGGGGAAAGATATGTTACTCAGGACCTTACCAAGATTATTTTTAACAACTTTGATAGTCCTGACTAATATCATCGACATTTTCCAAAACCACTAGTAGAGTTGTGATCTTATCAAATTATAGTGAATCAAAAAAAATTTGTATAAAACCACCAATCATGGATTCTGATGGAGGGTCTAGAAAAACCCACTGTATAGTAAGGGGATCCTCTGAACCATATCTGTCCACTAGTTGGAGTATGATAGGTCATGGTAGTAGAGGTAGCGGATGAGGTGATTCAGAGCATGAGAACTCATGGCATCGGAGTTTTTAATCTTGTGGAGCTCATACTGCATCACATGGGAGTGGGTAAATATATATAGATGTAGTTCCTCTTAGACTAGTGGATAGCGAGGTTGGGTCATTGACATTGGGAGGTATTGGTCTTATATATTCCAAGAATTATAGTGCCTTATTTGATGTTGGTTCCTCTCATTAATTTATATCTACATAACCTGTGAATGGTTTGAGACAAATGGTGGAGTCCATGATATAGGGTATGATGATAGATACACCCTTGGGAGTATAATTTCTAGACATCTGTTACTAAAAAGGGTGTTCTCTCAAGGCTGGGGAGTACAATTTTCACTGGGATATCAACATTCTAGATATGTTGGGATATGGAATAATTATTAGAATGGAATGGATAGTGTAAAACCAATCCCACATTGACTTTTATCTTAGTTTAGAGACTTTTTTATCTCATGAGGGTGACAAATATATTCACCTTGGAGAATGGGATATGCTAGAGGGCCATGTAGGGTTAGTTCCATAGAATTTGGGGGAGCATACCACCAAGTTTTCTTGTCTCTTTCTAGATGATGGGGTTGTGAAAAAGGATGAATTTCCACATGTTGGGTAAGGGAATCATGATTTATATCCAAAGGTCTTCACAGGGAATCCACATGATAGAGATGTAGAATTTTCCATTTAACACATTTTTGGTGCTGAGGTAGTTTCAATTTCACTATATAAAATGGCACAAATGTAGCATCAAGACCACAAGACTCATCTAGAAGATTTGGAGGATGAGGTATTTATCTATCAGTGTACATCACCATGGAGTTTTAAAATCTTGTTTGGAAATAATACTGATGGAACACTATGATTGTGTGTTCATTACTCAAAGTTAAATTGGGTGACTGTGATGAATTGGAATCCCTTCCATATATCGATGATCTATTTGACCAGTTGAGTGGTTCTTGTGTCCTTTTCAAGATTTAATTGAGGATGGAATTTCACCAGTTGAGATTGTGGCCATTAGATATACTGATGACTTCTTCTTCAAGAAGTTATATTCACTATGATTCATTATTAATTCCATTCGGTTTGACAAACACCCCAATAATATTTATAGCCTTGATGAAAGTAATCATAAACTCTTAAATGGATGTTTTTTAGTGTTTTTGGATGATATCTTTTTGTAAAACAAGACTCATTACTGTCATTCTCATCATCATGTTGTCATTTTGAGTACACTAAGAGAGAATCAAATATAATCCAATCTATCTATGTTTTAGTTTAGTATTTTTTAGGTACACATACTATGTTATTTCTTCTAAAAGGATGTGGTGTTAGGGGTCCCAAATATGTTTCATGATGTTATTTTTTGGGATGATCCCAATAATGTTTTCATTATTTGTATCATTAAAGGTTTGGTTTGATAAAACAATAGGTTCATCGACAACTTTATCCTATTAGATGCACCAAATTCTATCTTAACAAAGATAGGGATAATGTTTTATTGGTCAAATTGATGCATGAATTACATACAGTAATTGAATTTTCACTTTACATCAGAACCAATCTTGATCCTACAAGAACCAGGTGAGATGTATTCAATTTTTTGGACGTTTATGAGATAGGTATTGGAGTAGTGTTGATACTTACAGATAAAGTTGTGGTATATGTGTCTCAGTAGTTACGTCCTCATAAATATAATTTCCCTATGAATGTACCTGAATTATTTGATGTGGATTATGCTTTGAGTTTTTGGAGGCATTATCTATTGGTAATGAATCTTACTCTCTATACTGATCACAGTATCATGAATTGTGTATTTTCACAATGATATTTGAATCACTAACAACAGATATGGTCTGATAATATATTGTAATTTGGTTTTGAGATAAAATATATGCCTAGAAAGGGAAACTATGTTGTTGATTAATTGAAAAATAAACTAAGAGTCATGCGGTTCATGAGTATTGTGGTGAGTGGAAGATGGTGAATTTTATTGTTGAAAATCATGTTTTAGTACATGAGACTCATGAGAATATGACTCTCATAGTAGTTTTAGTGGAGTCAAAACTAGTGAGAGATATCAGTCATAGGCAGTATGAGGATCGAGATTGATTAACGTTATGGAAAATGCATTAAGGTGGGGAGAGACCTTTATATTTTTCCATAGATGGGATGAGATCATATAAATGGGGAATAGATTATTTTTTTTCTTAATAAAATGGTGGGGAGTTTATGTGTGAGTTTCATGACCTATAGTGGGTGGTATATCAATGTGTGACCAAAATGTAAGGTGAAACATAATGACTGGTTTGGTGGTCAGGTATGAAAAAGGAGATAACCTGGTTTGTGACACAATTATAAAACTATTAATAGGTGAAGGCAGAGAATCAATGTCCTATGGGGTTACTGTAGTTGTTTCCCATTCCATAATGGATGTTGGATTGTGTGACTATGAACATTATGTTTGGTCACCCAAGGGTGACATGGAATAATCATTATATTTGGTTGAATGTGGACCATTTAAAAAGTGTGTAAAATTTTATTTCCAATATTAAATACTTTCTATATGGATAATTTGGGAGATATATACATTTGAGTGATAGTTATTCTGGGTAGGGTTCCACAAAATAGAGATTCATACTATGACTAACTCTTTTCTTCTCCCTTATGGTCGACCTTGTAGAAGTTGTTTGATACACATTTTTTACTATGTACAAGATTCCAAAAAATGTACTATGTGAAATACGATCATACTATATAGGTTTTTAGGATATTCTATGAGTATCCATCATGGACTTCAATGGATATTGGGATAAGAACCTATATTTGGTGGATTTATCCTATAAAAACATTTATTTTGAAATGATATAGATGGAACCATATGAAGATCATTATAGTAGTCCATGAAGATCAACATTATGAATGATGGAGGATTTCAAGTCACTTTTTAGATCTGAGTCTCATGTATGATATGGTAGATCGGGTCAAGATGATTCGGAAGAGGATGGATATAGCATATAGTAGACAATGACACATGATTATAGACACTGATGAAATCTATAGTTTATAGAGGGTGGTATTTTATTTGATTGGATCCATCCAAGATTGGGTCGTTGTGGGATATAAATAAAGCTCAAGATGTTACCAAGGTTTTTTGGACCTTTTTTGGTTGTGGAGTGAATCAGGCCAGTGGTGTACATATTTTCCTTTACAAATATATATATCGGGATATCCATGATGTTTTCCATGGGTCCCAACTAATGTGGTATCACCCAGACCCTTCTTATATTATGGATGAGGATAATTTTCTGTTTGAGATAGATACATCCTTTTAGGAGAATTAGATAAGTTTTTTGGATCATAGTGAGTATGTGTTGTAGAAAAACACTGAAAAAATAGATAATGTATTTTGGAAACATGGGCATGTTTAGGAGGAGACAGGGTAATTATACGTAGATATGTAGGCTTTATTACCTGATATTTTTTTAAAATCATAGTGTTTTGTGGTAGTATAGCTCTTGGATATGATTTTATAAGGTGAGGAGATTGTATGACCCCGAAATATTTAGAAGATGTATAAGGAATGTTTTTAGGTATCCTTTTTCCTTGATTGAGCATGCTATGTTTGGGTAATACCATATGGTCGATTTTGGGAAAAATATGAAATTTTGGAAGGATGTCAACAATTGTACGGTTGGGACATGGTATTCAAAAACCGTACACCGCATCTCATCAAAATGTGGGAGCACAAATACAGTGGATTAACATGTCTAGTGCATGATTATAGAAAACGGTTTGGAAAACACTATGCCACTTCTTGAAAACTGTGTACATGTTTTTAATTAATATAAATATTAGATTTTAAATTACCTAAACCCCCAAATCTCAACCAAATGTACCCTTACTCTGGAAGATTCATTTTATTTATTTATTGTAGGTTCACTTATGTATTACAATCCCTACGGGCTTCCATTTATTCAGAATCAAAGGGTGGATTGATGATCTTAATCACTCCCATTATGTGAACCATATCATAAATGGATTATCATCTATTTCTCATTATTTCCAAATCCATTAGATGGATTTTATAAAAAAATCTGATATTGAACTATGTTTAATAGATCATGTCAGATTTTATTTTGGATCCAGCTTTAAGATCTAAACTATGTTCTTCTTCTTAGGTCTGACCTATCTGTTTTATATTGGTGATTATGAATGGATTATCTCTCATAAAAAAATTGAAGTATGTGGTATATTATTCTAATTACAATGTATAAATTTAAATTTTGTTTATGTATTTTTATAATTTATATTGGTTGATTAAAAATTGAGAATCCTAAACTGAATTAATAAATTTGGCAGATAAGTTATTTAGGTTTTTGTGAGAATTTGGATATTTAGATTGTATATTTTGAATAATTTATTGTCAAATTAATTTTTGGATATTGGTAGTTTAGATTTTGAATAATTCGTTTTTTAATAAATTTTGGGATATTGGGATTGTAGATTATGAACAATTAATTATTCAATAAATTAATAGGATTGACAAGATAATGTAATTGATTAAATAGAAACAAAATTGATGTGGTTAATTAATTTAAGAATTAATTAATGCGATTGGTGTTCTTAATTAATTAGTGAATTGATTATGGGGCTTGAAAAATTAAAATAATTGATGAATTTTTAATGAAATTTTTGCATTTAATTAATTGGAAAATTAATATATGAAGTTATTAACATTATTAATTGGTTAATTAATTAGGGGGGATTGATGTGATAGACTAATTGTTGAATTATTAAGGAAATTGAAGTGGTTGATTAATTATTTAATTAATTAATGAAATGGTGTGAATATGGAATTTTAGAATTTGATTAATTAATTTGATATTGTGATACATATGTGATTTGAAATGATTAATGGGGATAATGACATTCATATGTGATTTGAAATAATGAATGGTAAAAATGGAATTCATTTGTGATTTGAAACGATGAATGTTAACAATGGAATTCATATATTAATTGAGAAAATGAATGGTAACAAAGGAATTCATATGTGACATGAAATGATGAATGATAACAATGGAATTCATATGTGATTTGAAAGGAATAATGTAAACAATGGAATTCAGATGTGATTTGATATGATGATTGCTAACAATGTAATTCATTTGTGAAGTGATATAAGTAATGATAAATATGGAATTCATATGATAATTAAGATAATAAATGGTAATAAAGGAATTCATATATATGATATCTTTTGGGGATGTTTTAGAATCCCTGATGATCCAAATCTGGTATTGTTGTTCGAGATTCCATGGGAACCTAGTGGTTATGTGGTTAAATAAGTAATAATAGAATAAATGTAATATATATATTTTATTTATTTTATTTATTATTTATACATTGAAAATAATGTTTTGACTAGAAATTTTTTTATACAACATTGGTTTTGATCTACTGAGTTGTACTCACACCCTACTCGGGCTTCTTGATTGGAACTTCAAATGATTTCATGGTTCAAGGATAGGTTATGGGACAATTCCCTCTGTTAGTTTGATGAATTGGGATGGAGCATGGATGAGGGAAATCATCGTGGTTTGAGGCCCACTATTGAGTTTTTAGTTTATATAAATTTGGTTCTTCATTTTGACACTTGTCATGTACTTTGACATAGAATATTAACTATTCACTTTTGGTATTGTATTTAAATATTAGTAATCATGTGACACTTTTGTTATTCAGGTTTTAAATATATCATTTTGTTACTATTTATTATATATTTAAAAAAAACTTTAATGGAGATTATAGTCTCCAAATTATCAATATTTGACCCTCTATGAATGTTGGGAGACATTACCATGAGGGCATTTGTGCTTGAGGTCATGTGACCGACCGTATCAGGGCATTGGTGTACGGTACCCTGGATGGGGCATTACATTTATAAAATTAATAAAATAATCATAAAACCACAATATTTTATAAGGAAAACATATATGTTTTCATGGATACCTTTTATATTATTTATTCCAACACTTTTTATGTCATTATGATGTCATAAGACATATTATATATTTATACAATATTTAATTTTTACCTAAAATTTCGACTATCTCAAAAAAGTTTGAAAAAAACACTATTCGATAATTTCTACATTCTAATTTGAAGAATAAAATTCATTTCTTCAGAATAGTTTTCTAAATATTTTTATTTTAGAATTTTAATAAAATAATTGACATTTATTGAGAAATTTTATATTTTGACCGAAACAGTTTTTGAACCCTTATTACAATTACATTTTACATCACCAAAAAATATATGATCATTTATTTTTAATTAAAAAATTAATAATATGTTTTTGAAATATTTTGTATTTCAAAAAATTGTTTATTTATCAAAATAAACCTGAAAATTTAAATTGAATACCAATTTAATGTAATTTTTTTATTATATAAAATTAAAAAACATTGATAATGATACAGTAATACAATGTAAATATAACCATTATTCTATTGATATTAATGTAAATACTCATATTTATAGGGTCTTATTACATATCCCTTTATTACACCGACAAACCTTTTAAGGGTATGGTGTGTCACGGTGATACTTTCTTGAGGTGATTCAATATACATGGTATATTCCATGATCTCAATGAGCTCAAACTAGTCCCATAAAATGGTTTCAATCCTTCATAAATTATTTAATGTTATCTTGGTCTTGGTCAATAGAAAATCCCAATTATTTTTTCTGCCTCATAAGATCTAATAAATGTGAATAATAAAGAATGATCCTTCTGTTCGGGGTCATCACATCCATTGTATATGTCAATTGGATTTGTTAAAACACTGTATTTATTCTAATAATGTGATCACAATAAATGAATATATTAATTTTCATTTAAATCTAATAAGATATGTTAAAAAAATAAGTGAATTTTTTTTCCAAACCCATACTAATAATAACACATTTATTTTATATTGTAAGTTTAATTTTATTTATAAATGGTTGGGTAATTAAAATTTATCCACGTCACATGAACTAGATAATATTCCCATCAAGCCACAATCCACATCATGAACAATTAAATAGTTTCTCATGGGTATCTTATACTCCCAAATCCTATGGAACCATCCAAAAGTTCATAGTGTCACTTCACTAAAAAATACATGGAATTATATGTCATTTATGGTTGTTTTAAATTATAATTATAATTACTCTTTGAAATTAACCAATTAAAATACATTTACATTATATTGATAAAATTATTTACAAAATAAATAACAAAATATATTATGTATCACAAAAACAAGATTTAATTTAAAACCCCAAATGTTTAAAATTACACATTCAAATTTAATTAAATACCAAAACAAGGTGAAATAATGTTCAAACATAGAATATTATTTAATAATAGTACATCAACATTTTATTAAAACATTTCCCTTAAGGAACATCATAAAATTCGATGTAGACCAAATATTTTAAGAAAAACCCCTATTTAAACAATCACTGAAACCATTTTATGTATCATACATAAGAATACATTTAAAAATAAATATGTTAAATGACTCCAATATAAAAAATCCATTAAAATATAGAGAATTACATGAAAGACATAAATTTTTTGAAAACTATATTGAAAGGAATCATCACCTACAATAGAGAACACCCAAATAATTCTCAAGAGATACACCCCAAGCTATTGAAATAAAAGACCAGAATTAAAAACCATTCCAAAAAATATATCATACCATGTCAGGCCCCATGTGTTTCAGAACATATTGTTACAGAGTGAAAATGTGACCAAGAGGGATTATGGTGTATGAAATTGCGGAAAATGGGGTATGAATGATTAAAATGCACTCAAAATTTATGGAGTATGTTCAACATCTAAATGAGTATTGATGGAATGATCCCACTTATTCATGGGTATTTTGATAAGAAAATTAGGGGATAAAGGATGAGAAAATATGGTAATTAAATTCAAGTGTAGAATTGGATAATAACTTCTATGTGATTCTGAGTCATTTTCATGGTTTGGTCATATAGTTTATAACATTTTTCACCAAAAAACTAGTCTATAATGATATAAAAACACATGGAATTGGATCATATACCTGGTTTACCAAACAATGTTCCAAACCCAAATAAATGTACTATCAAAAAATAATGTATTACATGGTTTCATCTAGCATTCGCACAAACCATGTGCTACCCATGTTAGGAATAGTACTCATGTTAACAAAATATTGGTGATGCAACAACATATGTGTCATCCGGTAGTCTGTCTTATACCATACTGGATAACATCTTGTATAGAATTAAAAAATATGAAAAATTAAAAAATAATCAATAATTATAAAAATTCATAAATATACCCACAAATATTTAAATATTATAAAAATTAATATACCAACTATGATACCAGGTGTGTCAAAATCTTCACCATTCCACTTTGTTCCACATCAATTACTTTTAAAGAAGTATATGTAAGAAAAATCAAGTGAAAACCATAGAACATGAAATGAGGATATCATGGTGATGAAATAAATTGAGAGAAAGAAAATAAGAAACCCATTTAACTATGATTATTCCTCTAAACCAAAAAACAATATACATGAAATAGAAAATTGTCTCTTTGAAAACACTATGTGATCTAGAAGAAAAATCCTAAAAAACACTATGATGAAAATAATTATCCAAAAAATTAAATTATATAAATTATGTAACATGAAAATCCCAAAATACCATACAATTCATTCAGAATGATATCACATCTCATATATTTTCCAAAAACCAATCACCTAATGATTTTCAACCATAATAAAGATGAATAGAATAAAGACAAAAAATCATAAAACATAAGGAATGAACAACCCCTATAATACTAAACATAAAAAAAAGAACCATCACAATTATTAAAACTCATATCATTCATTAATATGACGAATAAAATCTCATTGTCATGCCACAAAAAAGAACAAAACTTGTTCAAAAACTCTTTTCCCCTTACATAGTAGGATAAAAAATATTTAAACTTAGAACAACATCCCCTGGAAAACCCTATGATTCTATACATATTTTGTAACGTCTCGGACCTGGGTGCCACGCAATGGGTGACCCAACCCCGGTTAGCCACGTGACCTCAAGCGCATTTCCCCAAACGCCATAGGCTGCCGACTAGCAGCGAGGGCCCAAGTCTGATAGTGGGGAAACTATGCCCCCATTTGTAAAAGTGTAGCACAGCAGAATACAAAATAAAACATACACGAAAGTGGAAGCAGTAAACATACACAACTGAAATAACTACAGCATTGGATATAACCAATAGTATATAAGTGATGATGCAACATGTTACAAGTTCTATGAAATCAGCCAGAACATGTTATAAATCAATACAATACAACAAAATACAGAGGACAAAAAAACAACCAAACAGCTGGCAGTGGCATCGTGGGCCTAGGCTCGGTCCCATGCCCTCCTACTCCTCAGCAACAGTCAAGTCCCTGTATAGGGACTCTTTCCCCTATCTACACCTTCATAAATGTAATCTTTTTTAGATGAAAAGCATGACCAAAATAGGGTGTGAGAAATATATATCTCAGTAGGCACCCACCAAAGGCTCGTTCACAACTGCGTGTAAGAATGCAACAAAAGTGTGTGGTAGTAAAATGCAATAAAGTAAGCAATACTCAAAAGTAACTAATTACTAGTTATATTTCAATTTTATTATCCATTTAATCCATTTAAATATTAGAAATCACCATAGTGCATTTCCAAGTAAACAATCCACGTCCTCAGACAAGTAACCCCTCCCCTCAGGTAAGGAGTATCCAACACAGGAATCCGCCCTCAGGCATAAAAGAATTTTTCCCTCAGGCGTAGGTAGTGTCGCCCTCAGGCACAGAGTCTATCACCCTCAGGAACGAAAGAAGTTTCCCTCAGGCCGAAAATATCTACAGACCACATGCTAAACAGTGCAGTGTCCATAGTCTAATCACAACAACACCCTCAGGCTAAGAAGGTAACCGGGCCATGCCCACCATATCAAAATGTAGTAAACAAGCAATTCCTCTCAAGGAAATTCTACAATTACTACCATTAAGGCATACCCTCGGGTATCCTGGCCAAACGACTAAATAGTGAAACACACCCCTGGGGTGGTTTCAGATCCAAGCAACGATCTGAACCAGCATTTTATTATCACAATTAACTACCTAATCAATTCTAGGCATTAAATATAGCAACGGACTCACCCACACGACACCCCAACATGGGTTCGTGGCACAAAAACGCACAAAAACGCATGACAGTTGGAAAATAAACACAAAGACACCTACCTTATACGTCAACCAGCATTATACACGAACACCGACTCCAGAAACTCCAAAGAACAGCGTTGATCTGACAAAGAACAAAAACCAAACAAATTTAAATAACTTACGTTAGGGAAATAATTGGTAAGAACGGTACCAGGAGAGGAGAGGGCTTACCCGTGTGGTTCCAACGAAATCGTCCGAAGCCGAAACAGATTCCAGACGAACGCCCGGTGGATCTTCAAAGTTCTTGCCTCCTCCTTTGGCTTCAAAACGGCTCAAGAGTCTCCTCTGCCAAATGAGGAGGCTACTACCTGTTTTAAGCCGAAAAAACAAAGTACACGGTGTGTACTTCTGAGTACATGACGTGTACTTATTTCATTTAACTGTTCATTTGGCGGCACCGCCACACTGTTCATCAGTCGACATGAGTACACGGCATGTACTCTCGAGTATACGATGTGTACTGTCGCCCAGCTGGCGGAAACACCACTGCCTTACTGTTTAAGCCTATCGACTCGCTACACGGCGTTTAAGGTACCACTACACAGCGTGTAGTCGGTTCCTACACCCCTTGTCACCGACATGGCTACACTCCCCGTGTACTCATCCCAACACGGCCAAAAGTACACGGCGTGTGGAAAACGTACACGCCGTGTAGTTCCAAAATTTAGGATTTTTCCCCATTTTCCATATTTTCTCAAAAACACTTAAGGAAAAGGAAAAAGAAGAAGCCCGTACCTCAAAAATAAAAACCGGGTTCTTACAAACTTCCCCCCTTATAGCAATTCATCCCCAAATTTCCCTTCCAAGGGTGGTGAAGATAAATCTCAGAACAGCTCTGGCCACTGAGCACGTACGTCGGCCTCCCGCTCCCAGGTCTTTTCCTACACTCGGCCATGCTGCCATAGCACCCGTATGAGAGGAACTGACCAGCCTCTGAGAACCTTCGTGCTCCAGTCAACGATACGGATCGGATGTTCCTCAAAGGACGCATCATGCTGAAGCTCAACCTCCTCTGGCTGAAAGGTGTCAGACGGGTCTGAATGGTAGTGACGCAACTGAGACACATGGAAGACGTCATTGTTGATGCTCCATTTTCGTCACAGAGTCCAAAGGAATGTAAAGGAAAACGACTTAGCACAAATTGATTGATCCTTTGAAGAAAATATCAAAAATCGACAAAGGCATGAACAAGGGATCAAAAGCACATGTTTCGGGTAAGTTCTATCACTGTCACGCAAGTCCACTTGAGCGACGCCTAGTGGTCGCGCAAGTGACTTGCACGACCTAAGTGGTAGCCTCCTGGGGTCTTCTACTACCTATAAATAGACCTTGTGGGCCCCCAATTCGAGAAGTATTTTTTTTCAGAAACTTAGATTTGAGCTCCCGGCGCCCTAGTCTCTTCTCAAAGCTTCCGAAACACTTATAAGGTAATTTCTTACCTAGAACGGAAAATATAAAGAGGGTGAGTAAGGCCTAAGTGATGAAACTCATCAACACTTGCGTTCTTGAGTGGCCAGCCCTTAAGGAAAAAGGCCACACTTGCGTGCCGCCTTAATCCTTCAATAGAACTTGCGCGCCCCTTTTTTGGAAGAACCTCAAGAGGATTCTAAAGGCTTTAATCAAGAGTCTCTTAAGTATTACCATGTTGTTTAACCGTCGTTAAAGTACACCATGTGTCATGCAGGCATACCTACGCGACCAGGACTTGCGCGCCCACGCAGTACCTGCGCGCCTGCCAGGACTTGTGCGCCCCGCCTTTTTGGGTGCCCTTCTTGCCCATTTCACCTCTCTTAAGTCATTCCACCTTTCCAATTCAAGATTTAGTCTTCAAGACACTCTTCAAAGCCATTTATGGCATGATTTCTTGATTTGAGTTCCTACTCTGAAAGGAATTCTATGGAATATCTCTCAAAACCTAGTGATTTACACATCTTTATGTCACTAAAGATTGAGATTTCATTCATTCAACCTCATCCTTTAAGATGAGAGAATCCTTAACCTGGGTCTCCTTTTCAAGAATAATCCATAGTCATAAGTCCTCTAATTTGGGCATCCTCTTTAGGAGTAAGCCCCAAGTCCTCTAATTTGGGCATCCTCCTTTTCAGGAGTAAGTCCAAGTCATAATTCTTAACATCGGCATCCTCCTTAGGAGTAAGCCCCAATTCTTAAAGTCTCAAATATGGGAATCCTATTCAGGAGTAAGCCCCAGTCCCCTAATTTGGGCATCCTCCTCAGGAGTAAGCCCCAAACCATAATTCCCTTAACATGGGCCTCCTTTTCAGGAGTAAGCCCCAGTCTCAAATATGGGAATCCTCTTCAGGAGTAGGCCCCAGTCCCCTAATTTGGGCATCCTCCTCAGGAGTAATCCTAAAACCTTAATTCCCTTAACCTGGGCCTCCTTTTCAGGAGTAATCCCTAGTCTCTAATATGGGCATCCTCTTCAGGAGTAAGCCCCAGTCCCCTAATTTGGGCATCCTCCTCAGGAGTAATCCCCAGTCATAATTTCTCTTAACCAGTCCTAATTTACCTTTGATTCGGGATTCATTTTCAAGAGTAAATCCCAATCATAAGTCTTCTCCTAATTTGGGCCTCCTTTTCAGGAGTAAGCCCCAAGTTAGAGTATTCAAAATCTCCATGAAGCATATATACATTTATGGACCCTGTTCCTGGATTTCTTCCCTAAAGTAAATCCTAACCTTCATTTATCTGGGAAGTCATACATACATAAGACCCACATTATTTCTTATGATTGCATCTTTCATGTCACAATTGTCTAATTTTTACCAATACCTCTTTTTTCTCACACCGAGCATGACTCACGTTAGCTTAGAGTGTAAAAGTAATTGTGACATCCTTCTTTGATCCACCAATCATAAAAATCATACTCCCTTACTCTAACTATGTGGGTTCTGATTCCTTTTCTAAACAAAGGATACGTAGGTAGCCCGTCTGTGGGTTCGATCCCAACTCTAAAATAATCCATGTTCTTCTGAATGACAATAAACTTCAAGTGCCCCACTAAGTGGCTTTAAAACCAGCATGGTCATCATAATGACCAAGGGACTTCTATATAAATGTGTTGAAGGGTACCATTGACCAAGAATCTCTAATAAATAAAGATGATTCTCTATCGATGAATAACCTCGAATACATACAAAATATTCTCTAAATTTCCTACATATTTAATCATTGATTGTCAGATCTGAAGGAAAGCTCATTTTATACTTGGTAATGTAATAAGGATTCACAAACATAACTTAAATCTATAAAGAGAGTCCTGGAGTAGACAATAATTCCCCTCAAAAAGGTGTGATGAGTCCGACCTCCCATCCTCTCGACCAATGCAAATTCCTAAGCCTCATCAGTCCACAAACTAATGAGCACCTAACTTTTGGAAAGTAGGTCCAAATGGATGTGGAATCATTGGATGTTTCCGGTTCTACGAACACACCCGTTAGAAACCGATCGTAATGTTTGAACCTACCATCAAGGCAGTCATCCCCGGATTCTGAGGGAAACAAAAATGGTGAACCCGACATGAATCCTTAACCAAGTTAAAATAATTTTTTACCAATTTGATAGGACCCTATTTAAAACTCAATGAGGGGGACAACAAAAAACAATCATTGAAATATGTGCTCATACAAAAGATGTAGTGGCTGAATTTATCTTTATTACGTCTGTTATATCAAACAGGCACTCTTTTCCAAGATCTTATGCATTTCTAGAATGGATGCTCTCAAGTTCACACCTGTGAATACTGCTACTGCAAATGCCACTACTGCTACTCCTGCTGGATCGTCGTCCGCTCTTAGGACGATATCACCTACTCAGCGTCTTCAACGCTGGGTATCAAACGCACTGGTTAAGGAGTACTATCAACACGGTACCATCCCAACTATGGAGGCTGCCCGACAAGCCCTCCAAGTAAATAACTCACATCAGTCATCCGGACAACGATGACCGGTGATCAAGAAGCAGGCGGTGCTGACTACCGTCTCCAACCATTTCGGGCCGGTATCCCCTGAATGCAATCACCATTCACTCCTTTATTTTGGGGAGGTGAATGAGCAGGTCCCTCAGGACCTTAATTCAAACATATAGGAGTCCTTCCTGAGGGATCCCACCAACAATTGCCGCCAAACTCGTGCGGCAGTGCGCCCTCAACATAATGAGGGTACCGACTCCAGGCGTTCATCTCAGGTTCCTCGAACCCGAGCAAGAAAGATGAACCACCATAGGCAGAATCTGGTCAACAGTGAGCAGGTTCTCATCTCTGCCATCTCCGGTGAAGTCCACCAACCTAACTTGGTGGCAAGAAATGAGCAGGCACATACACCTGCCCGTTTTAATTCCGCTGTCCAGCAGACTCATCTGGCAACATCACGCCAATCCCGCCAGGCAATTCCGGCGGAGTACTATAGGCAGGAACATACACCTGTTTATACATCATCATCTAGTCAGCAGGCTCGTCTGACTACATATGATGGATCTCGTCAACCATGTTTGGCGAAGTGAAATCAGTAGGCACATACACCTGCTAGTATTAATCAAGCCTACCAACAGTCTCTCTTGGTAGCATTCGGAGAAGTTAGTCGGAAAGCCCCGACAAAAAATAGGAGGCAGACTCAACTCTCTGCCCCCACACTTGAGTATTGTCAGGATTCACTGATAGGAAAGGGAGGACAGAAGCAGGCACATACACCTTCTCCAAGCCCAGAATAGACGTATATTCCCGTTCTGACAGCTGAAGTCAAGAAGCATATTCTATCAATGGTGAAAGAGCAGAACCAAATCCCTGCTCATATTCTGGATGCCTGCCAGGATATTATAACAACTTCAGCGGCATCTCAAGGAAAGACACATAAATCTATCCCTACCAGTGGAGTGACACATCAACAATTCACTCCGGAATAGACATACACATATGTTCCAGTCCAAGAGGGTTGTGGGGCATACTCCCCCACATCATACGGACAACCAAGTCAGGCACATACACCAGATTTGAGTAGAGATCGCCAGCCTAACCTGGCCATCTTTCCTGATAAGGCATATACACCTTCTCAGAGAAACCACTTTCATCAATAATTGGTTTCCAGGGAAAGTAAGAAGGAGTCTAAGAAAAAGACCCGCCCAGCACAGTCAGGAGATCAAGAGCCAATCTGTAATAAGGCCATGCTCAATGCTGGAGTTCTTGAATACCTCAGACAATTATCTGTTGAAATTCAAGATTCTACTCCCTCATTTCCCAATAGTGGGAACATTAATTCCGAAGGTCTTCAACAGACACTTCCTCATGAAGGCTTGCTTCATGACAATTCGGTCGATCTCAAATATTAATCTTCAGATGAGAGCCACAGGAACCCTCTATGTGGTCAGAAGACCAAGGAGCAAGAGATCTCATATTTTGTTGTAACCCATTATGGTGGTCCTCCCCATGATGATGAGTTTCACTGAGAAATTCCTCTCCGCAGTAGTGATGCACATTGCCCGGAAAATGCTCCAGTGGACAATGTAGTGCCGAGAAATCCCTCTTATCGTGAGGCACTTGAAAATGCGAAACCAGCCATGTCGTAAGCTTCATCGCTAGCAGGTGAAATACTTTCTCAATCAGAAGATAGCCCAGGGTGTCGGTCATTTTCCGAACCACCCCTAAGTCATGCATCTTCTAGTTTGATCAATGATTTCTCTACCAATCCTATTGAATCCAATGAAGCAACAAGGATGCACCAACTCTGGTCAAATAAGGTAGAAGAATCTTCATCAAATGATAAAGAGGAAATGATGAACATGAGAAAACAAATGGCGAAAGGTGAAGTGCCAGTCATGTTTTGGCCTCTGGCTGACTTTCAGTAAAATATTCCAGAAATGTTAACGGAAGATGAAATTCATGATATTCGTCTCAACATATGGAAAACTCTTTGTCAGTTGAAAAATAAAGTATTATCTTATGATAAATATGAAAATAATCTTAAGATAATAGAAGGGTTGCAACATCAGATTGATTTGGCATCTCTATCAGTCTCTCGATATTAGAAGGCTGAAAAGAAGCAGAGAGCCCTTCAACGTTCATGCTTTAGCGCACTAAGAAGATTTTGTCAGTTAATTTCCAATTCCCCATCTGGTATTCATGTCAGAGGATGGGGTGTTCATGGAGAACTGCATTTCACGGTGCTCTCCAGTCAGCAAAGCCTGCCTAAAGTGGTCTCATGCAATGTTATTTCCCATGGCCAGCCACAGTCATTGGGATTTGTTTGTAATCAAAATCATTCCCAAGAACAGGCTTCAACTAGTTCCTCTCAAAATCAAGAATACAGAGAACAAGTTGTTGAATTACTCTTGCATCAAGCAAACGAGAATATTGAACAGGCCTCTCGTTTCGAGCAAGCACGTCACCAAGTGACAGAAGTGTCAGAAATCATCCAATGGTCTTTTGAACCGGGTGATAAAAGCGGATACAGGTTAATTCATCCAGCTAATTTCCGAACTAAGGTTCGCAAGATCAGGAGGACTTTCAAGAAAGTCTCAGACATATCATGTCAAGAACAACCCCAGCTCGCCAGACTGGGGACTCTTTTAAACAAACCCTCAAAATCAACAAAAAGGATTCAGGGAGTTGAGCAAGAACAGCAGGAACAGCCCCAGTCCACTGGACTGGTGACTTTTTCAAATCATCAATCCCCTCCTCAGAGAAATTCGGTCTTTTCTCGGTTGGGGAAGAAACCTCAAGAGGAACGAAGAGCCAGATTTTCAGGAGATTCCCTCCAAATTGCGGTTCTTCAAGAAGTTCCTGAGAGATCGAATCAACAAAAGGAAATGTCTCATCAAAGACATGGAAGAAGACAATATCACAAAAATGCTGATAGAAGGGATGCGATGAGTTATTCATCAATCAATTTCATCAATGTCGTTGTTGTTGATCCACCATATGAGGCTCACTCAGAGGACTTAGATGAAGAGGTTCATGCTCAAGAAGATGTATGCACTGACACAAATAAAGAAGGTGTGCGTACACGAAGTCTAAGGATTACTCAGAACTTAGGTAATCCTTCGAGTAACCCACTTCCCCCTCTCCGAAAAGGATCCAACAAAGGTAAGGCAAAGAACCAGGTTACATATCCATCCTCTGGAGAAGGTCAATCGCTCTCACTGGAGCAGAGTTTTGCACAACAAGAGGAAGAAATGAAGGAATTAAGAAGGTTGAATGTAGAACTACTTCAGAGTAGTCTTCTTCTTAAGCATGTTGGAGTCAGTCAGCCAAAGAAATTTATTGCAGCTACTGAGATGGATCAAGAATATCCTCCTCTATCAGTACACCCTTACAGGTCTAATCCTACGGGTCAAGTGCAACAACAGTTGGCAGTGCTACCATCAGTTGCAGCACCAATCGCCACATCTGTCCAAGATCCAGTCATTGCACCTACCCAAGTCCAAGTTCAACCAGATTTTTCTCAAAAGTTAATAAATACTATTGAGTCATTAACAGCTCAGTTAGAAACTATGGAATGGATGCTTGCGCAAGTTCAACCAGAAAAGAAAGTTTACCCTGAATGGGTAGATTCAATTTCTCCTCCATCCAGTTTTGGGAACCCTGTATTCCCTATTTTCAATGGATCAAGCGATCCTGAACAACATTTGACGTATTACGTGTCTTGTTGCGATCCTATGATGGGAACTCCGGAGTAGCAAGAATTAGTGAAACTCAGATGCTTCGTGCGAACCTTGCAAGGACCAGATTTTTTTTGGTATACAAGGTTGCAATCCCGGTCAATTACCGGATGGGAGGATCTTCGCAAAAAATTCCTCCTTCAGTTCATCTCAACTTTTCCCAAGACAACAGTTTTCGATCTTACAAAATGTAAGAAAAGGGAGAATGAAAGGGTCTCTGATTTCATTGCTCGATGGAAGGGATTAACATATTCCTTGAGTTTAGCACTCCCTCAAGAAGAATTGTTACCAATCTATGTGGCAAATCTGTGTGACGAATTACGCACACCGTTAATCCCTGTGAAATACATAGGAGGGTTTCGAGACCTTACTTCAATCGCTCAGTAGGTTGAAGATTCCCTTATACAGGCTATGGCTAAATCTCATGTAATTCCATCAGTTCGAGGAAGGAGAATGGGTAAAGTAGAAACTGCTACAGTTATGCGTAAACAAGCACCTGTACCTATTTCTACCTCAAAACCTTCATCTTCTTGAAGGGATCCACCTTCTAAGTTCCAACAACAAAGGCCTTTTCATCCAGACGATCAAAAAGATCAAAGACGAAAATAATTTGGGGATCTGAAGAGCAAAACATACTCTTTCTGAAATGAACAAGTTCCTGGTTATTTCATTTCGGCTCTGGAAAACAATTTCGTTCAATTTCCAATACCCAAGAGGCCAAACAAGAAAGGAGATGAAGACCGTCCTAATTATATCCCTTTTCATCAAATGTTGGGGCATCCCATCCAGGAGTTTTTTGTCTTTAAACACCTCCTGTAAAAGATGGTTGACTCGGGACAAGTCACATTGGAAGGCTCCGCAGCCCAGGTAGCATGTGTCACTGCTACAGTTCCAGATGAGAAAGGTGAATGGCAAGAAGTAAAAATAAAAAATGCACAGAAGTATGATGATTGGATGTTCAGAAAGACAATCAATCGAACTCATGCTATTTTGCAGACACAATTAAGGAAACCAATTGTGTCTTCTGCCATGAATGTTGCGGCAAAACCCTCTTCGTCAGAGGGAAAGTCCTAAAAGAAACGGCATGATTCAAAGAAAGAATAAGAATCATAAGAATATTAGTATGTGTCTTTGACTTTGGCGGACTTCATTCCCTCTACTTCAAATCCATGAGCACCGCCCCACCAAACAGAACAGCCTAAACAGGCTAATCAGGCAGAGTATTCATCAGATGAAGAGTTAATCTCTAGTTCTGTTAATATGATTAAATTTACAGATCCATATGCCAGTCGAAGTTTCGATTTCAACGAGCCTGAATTCCCTGTATCAAACAGAGGAATCAGAGGAAGTTCCAACGGATCAGGATACAGGGGAATATGTGGATATTTCAGAATCCACTATTCCAATTCTACCCTGGCTAGAACTGTGTACGTAGTAGAAAATCGTGGTAGAGACCTTTAGTGATCTCAGCAAGAACAAGCAAGTTCTTCTACCAATAGCAAATTTAGTCCTGGTATAGTTATTTTGGAAGACCGGTTGAAGGTTCCATCTTCTTCCTCTCAGCAAGTAAATAGATCTAATCGGTTTAATCTTCCAAAACCAGGAATATTTCCAACTGCTATCCCAATACAAGATGCATCAACTTCCAAAGAATCTACTTCCAAGGTACCTACTAAACCACATATTCCTATTGGTAAACGCAGACCTCTAGATCAAAAGTATGATATATTGAAACACTTGGCCCAAGTACCAGCCAAGTTATCAATTTTGGATGCTCTGAATCTTTCAAAAATCTTCAGGAATCACTCATCGAGGCTTTGTCAATTCCTCGGGAGTTTGAAACTAAAATTGATGCAGCTAAAGTCTATCACATAGAGAATAATCCTGCAGAATGCCATGCAATAATATCTTTTACTGATGATGATGAAGATGATGTTGTGTATGGACATATTAGACCATTTTACTTATCTGGAAAGGTCAATGGCATGGATATTCGAAGATCTTTCATTGACAATGTTTCAGGAGTCAACCTCATGCCCATTCGTACACTTCGTCGATTGGGCCTCACGGAATCTGATTTATCTCCTTCCACCATGATGCTACAGGGATATGATAAAAATGAACAAGAACAACTGGGTGAAGTTACACTCAGAACTCAGTTTAGAGATCTTGTATCCAATTCAGATTTCTTGGTTGTTGATCAAGACTCAGCCTTCAACATCTTTCTTGGAAGACCCTGGCTACATCAACATGCGGTTATCCCTTCATCATACCATCAATGTCTCAAATATTGTTTCGATGGTCAATTTGGGACATTGTATGGTGATAAGGCCCCATTCAAGACATGTGAGTCCCAATACATTGAGGTAGAATTCTATCACATGAAGCAAAGGGAGAAATCTATAACAAAGGATATTACCAAAGTTAATGCTCCATATGGTTTGGAAAAAATTCCAGTAAATACATTTACACATGTGAGTATAGATTATGTGTTTCCTATCAGTCAAATTAACAAGATAGACCCAAATCAAAATACTCTTATGGAATGATCCATAGTGTCAATTACGGCAATCGAGCCAGACAACATGGGAGAAATTGGTAATCTACCAAGCAGTGATGAAAGCACAAATGGTGACGTCTTCATTTCATCTACTGAAATCCAACAAGTCTATGCTTCGCCAATTAGGCTAGAAGAAGTTATAGCAACATCGGAGGTGAACAATGATGTCGATTCTCAATCCATCATCTCCTCTTTATTACTCAAAGAAGACCCTTCATCATTAATTGGGTCGGAAATGGAAGCTTCTTCTTCAAGATATGCAAATTTTGACATCTCTTCGGATCATGAGAATTCTACTTTATCATCTACTATGAAAGTAGAAACGAAAGAAATAACACATGATGAAGAAGAAGAGGAAGATCTTAGAGATGCTCCTCCAGAATTGAAGAGGGTATCTCTACCACTGTGGATGAACTCAGAAAAATAAATCTGGGTACAAAAGAATATCCACGCCCCACTTTAATCAGTGCGGCCATGACTCTTGAAGAGCAAGAGATGTATATTTATTTTCTAAAGAAAAATAGAGATATATTTTCCTAGAACTATACAGAAATGCCCGGGATTGATCCTGATGTTTCTACTCATCATTTGGGTTTACCTGAAGAACGTCGAGGATTTAAGCAAGCCCCGAGAAGAACACACCCAACTTATGCTTCCAAAATTGAAGCTGAAGTGGATAGGCTTATCAAAGCTAACTTCATCAGAGAAGTTCAATATCCCAAATGGTTGGCTAATATTGTCCCTATAAAGAAATAGAATGGACAAATTAGAGTTTGCATCGATTTCAGAGATCTTAATCGGCATTGTCCTAAGGATGATTTCCCAGTTCCGATTACAGAACTTCTAATTGATGCAACAACTAGCTATGAAGCACATTCCTTCATGGATGGATATTCCGGATATAATCAGATCCGAATGGCCGCAGAAGACGAGGAATCTACATCCTTTAGAGCCCCTCAGGGTGTGTTTTGCTACTGGGTAATGCCCATCGGCTTAAAGAATGCAGGTGAAACTTATCAGCATGCCATGCATCGTATCTTCAAACCCATCTTAGGGAAGTTTGTTGAATGCTATGTAGACGATTTGGTAGTTAAATCCAAACAACGTTATAATCACTTGGCTGATTTGGAAGTCATATTCTACAAGCTTCGACAACATAATTTGAAGATGAACCCCTTAAAATGTGCTTTTGGGGTAACCTCAGGAAAATTTCTCGGCTTTGTTGTACACCATCGTGGTATTGAAGTCGATCCTGAGAAGACCAATTCAATCCTTGGTATGTAACCTCCTCAAAATTTGAAAGAATTAAAAGGACTTCAAGGACATTTAGCCTATATTCAGCGTTTTATCGCCAATTTAGAAGGAAAAAGTTTACCCTTCACCAAATTGATGAAGAAGGGAGTCACTTACCAGTAGTCTGAAGAATGTCAAGAAGCATTCGATTTTCTCAAGAAATACCTCTTGAATCCATCGGTACTCATGCCACCTGTTGAAGGAAGACCACTTATCCTCTATGTGAAAACTCTAGAGCGATCATTGGGTTCCTTTCTTGCTAAAAAGAATGATGCTGGGAATGAAAACAGTCTCTACTATCTCAGTCGAACCATACTTGAAGCAGAAACCCGATATTCAAGTATTGAGAAGTGCTGCCTGGCATTAATCTTTGCAGTTCAGAAGTTGAGACACTACCTGCAACATCACGAGGTCCAATTGGTATCTCGCAATAACCCGCTCAAATTTATCATAAGTCGTCCAATGCTTACAGGACGTCTGGAAAGGTGGACAGTTATTTTGCAGCAATTCGACATTCAGTATGTGTCTCAAAAGGCGATAAAGGGCCAAGCTCTAGCTGATTTCCTAGCTGAAAACCCTTCAGTAGAAGACACATCTTCAGATATTGAACTCCCTGATGAGGAAGTCTTCTCTATTCAAGAAAGTCCCCAGGCATGGGAAATGTATTTTGATGGCGCTTCCAGAAGTCCAACAGGGAGGAAAATGGAAAATCCTAAATTCAACAAAGTTGGCTTAGGAATTGTGCTCATTTCACCAGAAAAGGAAGTGATACCTTATTCCTTCTTATTGTGGGAAGGTGGTACCAATAATGAAGCAGAATACCAAGCTCTCATCGTAGGTTTGGAATTATCACTTCAAGCACAAGTGAATCACTTAAAGGTGAAAGGTGATTCAGACCTGGTAATCAAACAAGTCAAAGGGGATTATGCCATCATAAAAGAAGAACTAATCCCTTTGTATGATTACGTTAGAGAGTTAATGGCAGAATTCCATTTGGAACCGACATTTTCTTATATCCCAAGATCAAAAAATGCTCAAGCTGATGCATTGGCTAATATAGCCAGAGCTCTGGCAGATCCAATTCGGGACGAGAGAACCATCAGTATTGCCCACCGCCGTGCAATTTCACCTTATGTTCGAATCAGAACAAAGGAAATTAATGAAATTTTTCCCATTCTTGAACCGTATGGTCATACTATAGGATGGATGTCACCTATCAGGGAATACCTTCAAAATGGAACACTTCTACCTGATAGAGATTAGAATGAACAAATCTGGCGACGTGTGGTTAATTTTACTCTTTATGATAGCCCAGATCACCTAAAGAAAATTCTCTACAAATGTGGTTTTGATGGAGTTCTCTTAAAATGCATTGATGGTGAAGAGGCAATGGTTGTCATGAAAGAAGTGCATGCATGAGTCTGTGGTGCCCACCAGTCTGGACATATACTGTCTGATCAGATTTGAAGGCTTGGATACTTTTGGCCTTCAATGATACGAGATTGTGTCGATTTCACAAAGAAGTGTCATTCATGCCAAGTACATGACAACTTCACTCATCAACCTCCAGATTTGCTTCATACATCTAAATAATCATGGTCATTTGCCACATGGGGAATGGATGTGGTGGGACCTTACCCTTTGGCTACGGCCAAGCAGTTTAAGTACATTCTTACTACTAATGACTTCTTTTCCAAATGGACAGAGGCAATACCTCTCAAGGAATTCAGTTCTAAATGCATTTTTAGCTTCATAAAGTCTAACATCATTACCAGATTTGGTGTCCCTCATACCATATTGACAGACAATGGCACCAATTTCTATTCATCCGAGGTGAAGAAGTTGTATCAAGAATACAACACCAAATCCAACCATTCATCTCGGTATCATGCAGCGGCCAACGGCCAGATATAAGACTTTAATAAGACTCTTTCAAATATACTACAAAAGATGGTGGATAAAGATAAGAGGTCATGGCCTGATAAACTCTTTCATGATTTATGGGCTTATCGAACTACCACCTGCACTGCAACTCGGTCAACTCCATATTCATTGGTATATGGAACGGAAGTCGTCTTGCCCATTGAAGTTCAACTACCCTCACTCAGAGTTTCCATTTGTGATCAATCATCTACAGATGAACAATATCAAAAAGAGATTGAATGAATTGGAACGGTTAGATGAGAAAAGATTGTGCACTTTGCACCACTTCGAAGTCTATCAGAATCGAATAGCACGAGCTTTTAACAAAAAAGTTCGTCTTCGTTCATTCACTCAGGGAGAATTGGTATTAGTTCTTAGAACTCCAATGATACCAGGAAAGAAACCTCCCAAGCTTGAGCCAAAATGGGAAGGACCTTATTCAATACATAGGGTATACTCCAATGGAGATTATTCATTAATCTCAATGGATGGAGAACTCATCACTACTCCAACAAATTCCAGATTTTTGAAGAAGTATTTTGTATAAACTGCAAAGTACCTTTTTTGTCCTTGCTATATGACGTTAAACTATACAGAAAAGGTTCATACATATGACCTTAAACTATTTTTACTTTCTTCCCACACGACGTTAAACTGTGAAAAAGTTCCCTAAATGGTCCAGTATGACCTTAAACTGCAACTACGTCCTGTATGACCTTAAACTGCATCATCAACAGTCCATGCATATGACCATAAACTATTTTCAATTCCCTTACGTCCAGCAAGACGTTAAACTGTGACATCCTAACTACATGATGCTAAACTGTATAAAAGTCCCTTTAATCCGGAAAGACGTTAAACTACATAATCATCAAAGGTCTTGTATGACCTTAAACTACACCACCGCCCAACATGAAATTAAACTGCACCATCCACGGTCTATGCATATGACCTTAAACTATTCGCACTTTCGTCCAACATGATGCTAAACTGTATCGTCCCTTTTTCATCCAACATGACGTTAAACTGTGAAAAAGTCCCTAATGCATCCAACATGACGTTAAATGGTGTACTCTTTTGTCCTCCCTACATGACAATAAACTGCATAGTCCCCCTTTCGTCCAACATGACGTTAAACTCTATTGTCCCCATCGTCCTAACTACATGACACTAAACTGTATAGAAAGTTCGTGATATGTCCTACATGACATTAAACTGTATTTTGTCCCTACTACATGACACTAAACTGTGCAGCACCAATAGTCCTAACTGCAAGACTTTAAACTGCATAGTCCCTTTATATGTCCTATATGACATTAAACTATGCATCGTTAAGGTTGTTTTTACCTCTTGTTTCTCACACCGAGTATGACTCATGTGAGCTTAGAGAAAACCTCAACCATAACACTCTCTCTGGGCCGCAAACCATGTGTAAGTCCCAACATCATTTTTGAGGTCGTTGTCCCCAAGAACAACTTGATCATTAATTCATTCTTTAATTAAACTACACGGACTTTGATCCTTTCCTTCTAGGCTGGGTATATAGGAAACCTCCCAAGGTTCAAGCCCAAAACCAATCTCTTCACATTGGTTCATCTCCATCTCATACGATGTTGATTCGTGAAACTGCCCCTAGAATCAATATCTTTACATTGGTTCACTTTCGTCCTTGTTATACGACGTTAAACTATACAAAACTTTTGTCCAGTATGACAATAAACTACAAATTTCTTTAATACCCTCACCTGAGAGGGAACCATTATTTTCATTGATTTTTCTATCATGTTTCATTTCAAAGACTACGTGCATACATGGCAATGCCCAAACCTTTTATCTTGGGTTAAACCATCATTACACTAAAGTCCCCTTTCACCCTTCACATGTACGAACCAAATTTGTATAGAGGGTATTTCTATAACTACGTGGGCTTGATTCCCATCTTTATGGGATACGTAGGAACGTTCGAGTGTCCCTCGAATCCAGCCCCATGTCTTTGGGCCTAACCCCAAATTCCACTATCAGTCCCTTGGATGAAAAGTCCCCATGAAAACACACAATGTGTATTTCTTACAATGGTCCAAGCTCTATGACCCTAAACTAAGATCTATAATATTTTTTTCCCACACGACGTTAAACTGTAGTTTAAGAACTACGTATGGTTTGATTCTTATCCTTATGGGATACGTAGTGAAGTCCAACATTTCAATTTAGGACTCAGCCACAACATGATTATGGTTAGCATTGATCTATGTATCTCTGTATACATTGAACAATACCCATATTTATGTTTCATAATCCTAACCTTAAACATTTTCAGATCCTCATAACCCTTTTCATGACTTCTAGTCACAAAAATGTCAAACTTCTAAGAGTTCTTTTTCCTGACTATGCAGCACGTGCCCATAGGCGGCCTTGCATAAATAGTCTACATAACAGACTTGTTAGCCAAAAGATACTATTATTTGACTATTCATCCAATGCCCTTAGGTGGCCCTGCATAATTCAACCCCCTAACGGGTTTGTCGGATAGTGGTAACTTCATTCTTGGGAAGAATGCCTATTTTGTCCTTCTTTGTCTTAAACGACAATATGTAGGGATCCGAAAAAATAGCTATCCTTAACATATTTTTCCCATATCATTTTTCATGATCTGAAAGTATTCAAGTCTATGGTTTATATTATCCTTCCCTATGTTTGGGTCAGACCTTCGTAGGAGTGATATTCATCCAGTTCTTCGATAATCCTATTTGGAAATATCTTCTCCATATTCAAGTACCTCTTTCCATATAGAAAACTCTATACTTTGGATGATTTGAATCTCCATAAACATTCACTGGATTTTTAGCACTAGGAAAGTAAATTTCTGAGAGTTCTTTTTCCTGACTATGCAGCACGTGCCCATAGGCGGCCTTGCATAAACAGTCTACATAACAGACTTGTTAGCCAAAAGATACTATTTTATTTAACTATGCAGCCAATTCCCTTAGGTGGCCCTGCATAATTCAACCCTCAAACGGGTTTGTTAAATAATGGTAACTTCATTCTTGGAAACTACTTCTTCTAATTCCTTTTAGATCTTTTTCATCTCATTCCTCAGATTCAAATATTCTTAATTCATAGCTTACATATTTTCCCTCATACTTGAGTATGGTAATATGATTTCAGATGCATTTTCAAGGAATTGAGTCAATTCTAATCCATTTCGTTCAAAGCTATTTCGACCTTAAACATTAGCCTTTTTTCTGTCTGACGTGCATGAATTTAAACTGCCCACAAAAGACAAGGGAACTCTGAATAAAAGTCAAGTTCCCAGCTCACTAAACATACATTTTTTTTATTTTGGTAATATTGAGCAATTAAAAGGTTCAAGTTTGTAGGGTTATTTACATAAATCCTATTAAAAATAGAACTATGCTTACTAGGCCCATTGGCTTAGGTAAAATCTAAAGCATGTAACAAAAGAGAATGCAGGTACAAATGAGTGAAGGTGAAAGTGTTTTTCATTGATGCACAAGAGTTAGAAGGACATCCACAGATTGGAGTCTCTTCTCTTTTCCAAGGATATTACAAAAGATTATCAACATAAGTCTTCATTTGATGTACGGCATCCCGAGATTCATCAGCAACCACCTAGAATTCATTCATTCAACTGGATACATTAAGAGATGCAGTGATACCAGCTCTTCTTGGAACAATTGTAAAAGGATGTTCTTGAGTGCGGTTTGGGAAAATTTTCTACTGATCAAACAGTGACTCTATTTTTGTCCAAGAGTCTTGGAATATGGATACATGGATTTGAGAATGGAGAATTGGAAGTAAAGAGCCATTTGGAGAGAGTACTCTTTTCAGATATTGCTCTAATTCCACGTTTGTCTTCTCTCCACCAACTGGCAGTGGAAAACATTTCAGCCCATGGGTTTTCCATTTTCATATCTGCAAGGAAATGGCATGGATGGAGAATTTGAAAGATCACACCATTGTTGTTACTCATAATGCACAGCATAACCAAAATGGAGGAGTAGCAGTGCAGCTGTATTTCAGGTGTATAGTTCTTTGCATTTGGAACATTGACTCCCTGCAGATGACCATGACCATAAAGGGAGAAGTAGATTCTCTATGGGAAATTAAGATGATATTTCTTCAAGTACTTAGCCAAATCTGGGAAAGTGTTGTCGCAGATATCATAATAATCATGGCCAAAATGTCCATCATATCATCTATTCGCTTGCTAGCCAGTTCATCAACTATTCCAGGTCTAAGAGCCATTGATTTTGCACAAGAGTTGAATAAATTAACTCTTAAATTGATTGATTTTTCATAAACTTTGTGAAGAAATTCGAAAAAAATGGCTAAGGCATTAAGGCGCGCAAGTATGGATGTGTCGCGCAAGTGTTAAATGTGTCGCGCAAGTTTTTTTCATGCATGTTTGCACCGTGCAAGTCCTATTACCTTGACAGCAGTGCGACAACAAGGAAACAGCGGAAAGAAGATGACTTGCGCGGCGAGAGCTCGAGAATTCAGAATCAGATGCAAAGCGCGTCCAATGACTGTGTATATATAGGCCAGGCGGCCTATCTGCGTGTCGTACCCCTGCGTGCCAGGCCCTGCGCGATGCGTACTTCCGCGCCGCCCTCTGCACCATCAAGACTTGCGCGCCACCTTTCCTTTGGTTTTCTTCTTTTCCTCAGAGTCACGTCCTCATTTCTTTCGGATCCAACTCTGAGGGGGGACTTTTTTTATGCTCCTTTTTCGTCACAGAGTCCAAATGAATGTAAAGGGAAATGACTTAGCACAAATTGATCCATCCTTTGAAGAAAATATCAAAAATCAACAAAGGCATGAACAAGGGATCAAAAGCACTTGTGCCGCGCAAGTCCACTTGCGCGACGCCTTGTGGTCACGCAAGTGACTTGCGCGACCTAAGTGGTAACCACCCGGGGTCTTCTCCTGCCTATAAATAGTCCCTGTGGGCCCCCCATTCGAGAAGGATTTTTTCCAGAAACTCATATTTGAGCTCCCGGCACCCTAGACTCTTCTCAAAGCTTCTGAAACACTTCTAAGGTAATTTCTTACCTAGAACAGAAGATCTAAAGAGGGGGAGGAAGGCCTAAGTGATGAAACTCATCAACACTTGCGCGCCAGAGTGGCCAGCCCTTAAGGAAAAAGGCCACACTTGCGCGCCGCCTTACTCCTTCAATAGAACTTGCGCGCCCCTTTTTTGGAAGAACCTCAAGAGGATTATAAAGGCTTTAATCAAGAGTCACTCAAGTATTACCCTGTTAGTTAACCATTGCACAAGTACACCATGTGTCGTGCAGGCATACTTGCGCGACCAGGACTTGCGCGCCCACGCAGTACCTACGCGCCTGCTAGGACTTGCGCACCCCTACCCTTTTGGGTTCCCTTCTTGCCCATTTTACCCCTCTTAAGCCATTCCACCTTTCCTATTCAAGATTCAGTCTTCAAAACACTCTTCAAATCCATTTATGGCATGATTTCTTGATTTGACTTCCTTATCTGAAAGGAATTTTGTGGAATATCTCTCAAAACCTAGTGATTTACACATCTTTATGTCACTAAAGATTGAGATTTAATTCATTCAACCTCATCCTTTAAGATGAGAGAATCCTTAACCTCGTTCTCCTTTTCATGAATAATCCCCTATCATAAGTCCTCTAATTTGGGCATCCTCTTTAGGAGTGTGCCCCAAGTCCTCTAATTTGGGCATCCTCCTTTTCAGGAGTAAGTCCCAGTCATAATTCTTAACTTGGGAATCCTCCTTAGGAGTAAGCCCCAATTCTTAATGTCTCAAATAGGGGCATCCTCTTCAGAAGTAATCCCCAGTCCCCTAATTTTGACATCCTCCTCAGGAGTAAGCCCCAAACCTTAATTCCCTTAACATGGGCCTCCTTTTCAGGAGTAATCCCCAGTCACAAATATGGGCATCCTCTTTAGGAGTAAGCCCCAGTCCCCTAATTTGGGCATCCTCCTTAGGAGTAAGCCCCAAACCTTAATTCCCTTAACCTGGTCCTCCTTTTCAGGAGTAAGCCACAGTCTCAAATATGGGCATCCTCTTCAGGAGTAAGCGCCAATCCCTTAATTTGGGCATCCTCCTCAGAAGTAAGCCCCAGTCTTAATTTCTCTTAACCAGTCCTAATTTACCTTTGATCTGGGATTCCTTTTCAGGAGTAAATCCCAATAATAATTCTTCTCCTAATTTGGGACTCCTTTTCAGGAGTAAGCCCCAAGTTAGAGTATTCAAAATCTCCATGAAGCACATATACCTTTATGGACCCTATTCCTGGATTTCTTCCCTAAAGTAAATCCTAACCTTCATTTATCTGGGCAGTCATACATACATAAGCACCACATTTTTTCTTATGATTTCATCTTTCATTGCACAATTGTCTAATTTTTACCAATACCTCTTGTTTCTCACAGCGAGCATGACTCACGTGAGCTTAGAGTGTAAAAGTAATTTTGACATACTTCTTTGAGCCATCAATCATAAATATCATACTCCCTTACTCGAACTACGTGGGTTCTGATTCCTTTTCTAAACAAAGGATACGTAGGTAGCCCGTCTACGGGTTCGATTCCAACTCTAAAATAATCCATGTCCTTATGAATGATAATAAACATCAAGTTCCCCACTGAGTGGCTTTAAAACCAGCATGGTCATCATAATGACCAAGAGACATCTATATAAATGTGTCGAAGGGTACTATTGACCAAGAATCTCTAATAAATACAGATGATTCTCTATCGATGAAGAACCTCGAATACATACAAAATATTCTCTAAATTTCCTACATATTTAATCATTGATTGTCAGATCTAAAGGAAAGCTCATTTTATACTTGATAATGTAATAAGGTTTCACGAACATAACTTAAATCTATAAAGAGAGTCCCGGAGTATACAATAATTCCCCTCAAAAAGGTATGATGAGTCCAACCTCCCATCCTCTCGACCAATGAAAATTCCTAAGCCTCATCAGTCCACAAACTAATGAGCACCTACCTTTGGAAAGTATGTCCGAATGGATGTGGAATCATTAGATGTTTCCGGTTCTATGAACAAACCTGTTAGAAACCCATCGGAATTTTTGAACCTCCCATCAAGGCGGTCATCCCTGGATTTCGAGGGAAACATTCATTCATGGCTCGAATGAGCTGTGGTAACTGCAACCGATAGGCAACCAGCCCGACTCTCTCCAGAATCTCAAATGGTCCCACATACCTCGGGGAAATCTTACCATGTCTCCTGATCCGCTTGTGTCCCAGCCTCAGCGAAACACGCAAGAAAACCTGATCCCCGACCACGAACTCCAAAGGTCATCTGTGGCGATCAGCATAAGTCTTCAGACAAGACTGCATGGTAGCCATCCGCTTCTAAATCAACTAGACCTGCTCAGATGTCTCATACACGAGTTGTGGCCCCAGTAAAGCTACCTCACATGCTTCTAACTAGCAAAAAGGTGATCTGCACGGCCTACTATATAAATCCTCGTATGGTTCCATCTCAATAGTCGCCTGAAAACTATTGTTATAAGCAAACTCGACTAAGGGTATATGCTTCTCCCATGAGCCCCCAAAGTCTAGGACGCATGCGCGCAGCATGTCCTCTAGCACCTGTATCGTCCGCTCTGACTGGCCATCTATCTGAGGGTGGTTTGCTGTGCTCAGAAGAACCTGTGTACCCAGCGCCCTCTGAAAACTCTTCCAGAAAAGAGACGTAATGCGGGCGTCCCTATCTGAAACGATAGAATGAGGGACACCATGAAGACGTATGATCTCTCAGATATACAACCTTCTGAGCTCGTCCACACCGAAGGTCTCCTTGATCGTCAAGAAGTGAGCTACCATTGTGAGTCTGTCCACAATAACCCACACAGCGTCACTGCCTCGAGGTGACCTCAGTAATCCCGTCACGAAATCCATCACGACATCATCCCATTTCCACTCTGGAATAGGAAACTGCTGTAACATCCCAGCTGGCCTCTGGTGCTCTGCCTTCACCTGCTGACAGGTGGAACACCTCCTAAAAAAACCGGCTATCTCTCCATTCATACCCGGCCACCAGTACTGACGCCTCAAGTCACAGTACATCTTGGTAACCCCAGGATGAACTTCCCAATCTGAAGCATGAAACTCCCACATCAGATCCTCGCGTATATCTCCTTGAACCCATACACATCCATGGAAACGAAAGACCTCATCACCTTCTATCGTCCAACCGGGAGGAGGATCCTCACTTTCCACCGACTCCCGTAGGACTAGGCCTTCTGAATCAGACAGTTGTTTCATCCTCACTCTGTCCAGGAGGGTAGATGCCAGAGCCAGAGAAGAAAGATAAGCCTACCCCTGACTGTCGTGCACCTCCAGATGCATCTCAGAGAACAAAACCATGAGCTCCCACTCACCACTGGCCTCCTGCACTACCTGTATCTGAGTCTTCCTGCCCAGTGCATCTGCTACAGCATTACCTTTACCAGGTGTATAGGCAAGCTCAAAATCGAAGGACTGTAGGTACTCAACCCACCTTCTCTGCCTCAGATTCAGGTCACACTGATTAAAGATATACTAGAGGATTTTGTGGTTGGTGAAAACCACAAAATTCTCTCCCAACAAATAGTGTCTCCAATAGCGCAACGCATGAACAACTGCAGCCAACTCGAGATCATGTGTCGGGCAATTCCTCTCATGTGGCCTCAACTGCCGAGAATCGTATGCAACCACTCGGTCGCCCTGCAACAAAACGGCCCCCAGCCCAATCCCTGATGCATCACACTAAAATGTATGGCTCTTCCCATGCTCTGGGAGTATCAGGATCGGTGTTGATGTCAACCTTCCATTCAGGTCCTAGAAAGTTTTCTCTCAAGCTTCTGACCAAACGAACTTCACACCCTTCTTAGTCAGACCTGTCAATGGTGCTGCTAAGAGGGAGAAGTCCTGTATGAAGCATTTTTAGTAACCATCCATCCCTAAGAAACTCTGTATCTCAAACACGTTCTTAGGCAGCTCCCGGAAAACTACTTCTCTCACCTTCTCTAGGTCTACTGCAACTCCTGCCTCTAAGATGATATGACCCAGGAAGTGAATCTGGTCCATCCAAAAGTGGCACTTCGAGAGCTTAGAATATAGTTGATGCTCTATCAGTGTACTCAATACAATCTCACGATGGGTGGCATGGTCGTGTCGACTGTGAGAGTACACCAAGATGTTGTCCACGAATACTACCACAAAATAATCAAGATACGGATGGAACACACGATTCATCAGAGCCATGAAAACTGCTTGCGCGTTCGTGAGTCCGAACGGCATAACCGTATACTCATATAGACCATACCTACTCCTGAAATCTATGAGAGGTATATCAGATGGTCTAACGTGCAACTGATGATATCCGGATCTCAAGTCAATCTTCAATAACACTCATGCTCCACGAAGCTGATCAAATAGATCATCTATCCTCAGTAAGGGATATCAGTTCTTAACCATCAACTGGTTCAGCTTCCGATAATCCACGAAAAGTCTAAGGGTACCGTCCGCCATTTTCGCAAAAAGGACCGGAGAACCCCAAGGAGATGTACTGGTCTGGATAAATCCCTTTTCCAGTAACTCCTCTAACTGCCTCTTGAGCTCCTGTAACTCAGGCATGGCCATCCTATGAGGAGGAATGGACACCGGTGTTGTTCCGGGCAGAAAATTGATAGAGAAATACACCTCATGCACCGGAGGTAGAACTGAAAAGTTTTCCTGGAAGACATCCCTGAAACATTTGACAACTGGAGGGAAATTCGTCTGACAAGTCCCCTGATCATCCAGATATAAGCTCGCAATCTGGGTTGTGACTCCACCTCACCCATGATGCTCTGGTCCAACTCAACTCTCCTGAACATCCCATTCACCCTTGTATAGAAACTCCCCTCCCTCTGGTGATGTGAAACGCACCCTGCGACGGTAGCAGTCTACAAAGGCTCAGAAGGGAACCAACCAGTCCATCCTAAGAATGACGTCATAGCTCGTCATCTCTAAAACATAGAGGTCCCAAAGGAATTGACACCCTCCAACCTCAAGGGGGATCTCCTTACACTGACGCACACCAGCCATCCTAGTCCCCAACGGAGTGTCTAGCGTAATGATATTAGAAGAAGAAGAAGAAACACTGATCCCAAGGCTCTCCACAACGGGTACAGATAGGAAACTATGCGTAGCACCCGTATCGAAAAGTAATGAAGACAAGACAGAAGCTACTAGAATAGTACCTCTGACTGTAGAAGGTCTGGGATCCTACTCCTGCTTGGTCTGTTGCACTACATATGCCTGCCCGGTGTCATGGCCCTACGACACAGCCTGGCTACCCTGAGTTGTCCCGCCCTGTTGCCTCTGAGATCCTGGTGTCTGGCTACCACGGCCACGACCACCATTTCTGCATGTACACCCTGACGTATTTCAGTTCCCTGACTGGTAAGAAGCCACTGGTCCTGCTCCCGCACGTGGAGTATGCACAGAACCCCTCTCACTAGCCACTAGTAGAAACGCCCTACAAAAGCGCTGTAGATGACCCATCTTGCCAAAAGTTCGGCACTCAACTCGGTCACATGGACACTGCGGTCTCTTGTGTCCTTCTCTACCACATTGGTAGCACATAACCTGGCTACCCGAAGCATTCTTATGACTGGTACTGCTTCCATGAGAAAATTCCATCTGTATCTTCCTCTTTCCAGCAGAAATAACACCAGTAACTAGTGCTGAACCGCCCTGGCCCACACCACTAGATTCCCAAAGGTTCCTCTCTGTAATCAGCGCCTGTTTCACAATCGCGTGTACATTATGCAACCTGAAAACATTCACTAGAACTCGGATGTCATACCGAAGACCATCCTCAAAACTTTTGGCTCTCAACGTCTCATCACCCACCAGCACGGGTGCAAAATGCTTAAGCTCTGTAAAACGAGCATAGTAGTCCATCACTGACATAACACCCTGCTGCAGATTCATGAACTCTTGAGCTCTATCTGCCCTCAGCGTCTCGGGAAAGAAGAAGTCATAGAAGACTGCCTGAAAATCTTCCCACGCCATATCCCTGTGATGCTCTGTCTGGGTGGTAACATCCCACCACTTCTTGGTGGAATCACTCAGCATGTAAGTCATGAGCTTGAACCTCTGCCATGGAGGCATCTCCAAGTTCTCGAAAATAGTATGCATCGATCCTAGCCAAGACTCTGCAGCATGTGGTCCGCCATCCCATGAAAACGTAATCGGATGCTGCTTCTGAAAGATACATGTCAACTCGGCCATAGATGTGGCAGCCTGCGGTGCTCCCTGAAAGATCTGCATGAACCGCAATAAGCCTTCACGGAACTGCGCCTTCACGCCTCTGTCTGGTATAACAACTGGTGCCGCATCTGGCTCTACTGGTGGATCAACTGGTAGCCCATGGCCCACCATCTTCGGATTATAATCTTCACCGCTCTCCTGGAAAACAACTCGCGGTCGTCTAGGTGGCATGACTCTACAAGGTCAAAAGCACGCCTCAGATTCAAGATTATTAAGATCGGGAAGCGAAGGAACCACAAAGGAACAAGAGGAAGAAAGCATTTCAAAATTTTCAAGACAAGACTACACGGCGTGTACAATGACTACACAGCGTGTACTTGACTTCCCTTCCCCTGCCTGGGTCCTTCTACATGGCTAAGCCACAGGGATTCCATTCAAAAAAACTACACGGCGTGTATAATATCTACACGATGTGTACAGTGTTATTTTCCAACTTCCCATGTCATCTGTGACACGGACGACTACTCGGATTTACACCACACAGTGTGTTACACCCGCACATGGCATGTACACCATCCTGTTTCCCAGCCACACGGCTAACTCCACACGGTTTGTCCTCGGACAAGACTACACGACATGTCCCACATGTACACGGTGTGTTTAGGGAGAGGTGACACCGGCCCGTGTTGTTAGTTACATGGTCGAGTCCCCAGGTCACACTACACGGTGTGTTCATCATTGACATGGTGTGCTGTACAGGAGTTCACTGACCAGTGTTGTTAGTTACACGGTCAGACTCCGGGTCACACTCCACAGCGTGTACATAAACTACACGGCGTGTTTTACCTAAGCCCTTCCCTACCCTTTGTCGCCGCCCACACGGTTTATGACACGAAAAGAGACTACACAACATGTACTCAGGGTACACAGCATGTATTCAAAAGGTTCATTTTTCTTCCCGAACAGAAGAACACACACGGCGTGTATGAGGTCCTACACGGCGTGTATTCTGGGTTTTCCGAACAGTATTCCACAAAAACTTCTCCAGAACCCATAAAATACTGAAAAAAACACCTAAGTGTCAAATTCCGACCTGTGGGGTCCCATACTCCCCACGAATCAAAGTTTGACATCTTATCTATGTTATAACCAACAAACAGTCAATGATCCACAAAATCCCGGTCAATGGGGGCCCATACTCCCCAAAAACCGAAGTTTGGTTTCCATTCTATAAATAGGCTCAAACACAAACACCATATCACAAGGCAAGTATTTATCAAGCATCTATCACAATATCATGCTTTATTAGCACAAGAACTACCACAACAACATGCAAATTCTAATGCACATACATGGCATGGAAACTATGCATGGAATGTGATCTCTAGCATGTTCCTACATGATGCATGAGATGGTATACTCTCATCTCATCGGGTTTCAACTAAATAGAACCCATATATAAAATATAAACTGCACAATCTCTAAGTGCGTCACCCAACGGTGAAAACATATGAACCGTAAAATTGAAAAATCAATAGAATTCAAAATACAAGGTAGACTGGCTTTTCCCTATACAAGGGTTAGCTACGCCCGGCTACAGATGATTACCAACTACCGTTCCGTCCTATCCCTGACTACGGCTCCAAATAGTAAGTCAAAGAATAGAACTCCTTTGATACCACTTTGTAACTTCCCGGACCCGGGTGCCACGCAACGGGTGCCCCGAGCCCGGTTCGCCACGTGACCTCAAGCGCATTTCCCCAAACGCCAGAGCCTGCCGACTTGCAGCGAGGGCCCTGGTCTGATAGTGGGGAAACTATGCCCTCATTTGTCAAAGTGTAGCACAGCGGAATACAAAATAAAACATACACGACAGTGGAAGCATTAAACATACACAACTGAAATAACTACAGCAGTAATTATAACCAATAGTATATAAGTGATGATGCTACATGTTACAAGTTCTAAGAAAGCAGCCAGAACATGTTATACATCAATACAGTACAACAAAATACAGAGGACATCAAAACAAGTAAACAGCTGGCAGCGGCATCGCGAGCCTAGGCTCGGTCCCATGCCCTCCTACTCCCCAGCAATAGTCAAGTACTTGTATAGGGAATCTTTCCCCTATCTACACCTGCAAAAACGTTATCTGTTTGGGCCAAAAAGCATGACCCAAACAGGGTATGAGAAATATATATCTCAGTAGGCACCCACCAAAGGCTCGTTCCCAACTGCGTGTAAGCATGCAACAATAGTGTGCAGTAGTAAAATGCAATAAAGTAAGCAGTACTCAAAAGTAACTAATTACCAGTTATATTGCCATTTTATTATCCATTTAATCCATTTAAATATTAGAAATCACCACTGTGAATTTCCAAGTAAACAATCCATATCCTCAGACAAGTAACCCCTACCCTCAGGTAAGGAGTATCCAACACAAGAATCCTCCCTCAGGCATAAAATAATTTTTCCCTCAGGCGCAGGTAGTGTCTCCCTCATTCACAGAGTCTATCGCCCTCAGGCACGAAAGAAGTTTCCCTCAGGCCGAAAATATCTACAGCCCACAGGCTAAACAGTGCAGTGCCCAAAGGCTAATCACAACAATGCCCTCAGGCTAAGCAGGTAACCGGGTCATGCCCAACATATCGAAATGCAGTAAACAAGCAATTCCCCTCAAGGCAGTTCTAAAATTACTACCTTTAATGCATACCCTCGGGTATCCTGGCCAAACAGCTGAACAGTGAAACACACCCCTGAGGTTGTTTCAGATCCCAGCAACGATCCCAACCAGCATTTTATTATCACAATTAACTATATAATCAATTCTGGGCATTAAATATAGAAACTGCCTTAGCCACATGACACCCCAACAATGGTTCATGGCACAAAAATGCACAAAAACGCACGACAGTTGGAAAATAAACACAAAGCCACCTACCTTAAACGTCAACGAGCGTTATACATGAACGCCAACTCCAGAAAAGCCCAAGAATGGCATAGATCTGACGAAGAACAAAAACCAAACAAACGTAAATAACATACGTTAGGGAAATAATTGGTAAGAATGGTTCCAGGAGAGGAGAGGGCTTACCCGTGCGGTTCCAATGAAATCGTCCGAAGTCGAAATGGATTCCAGACGAACGCCCGGTGGATCTTCAAAGATCCGGCCTCCTCCTTTGGCTCCAATATGGTTCAAGAGTCTCCTTTGCCAAATGAGGAGGCTACTGCCTATTTTAATCCGAATAAACAAAGTACACGGCGTGTACTTCTGAGTACACGGTGTGTACTTCTGAGTACACGGTGTGTACTTCTTTCATTTAACTGTTCATTTGGTGGCACCGCCACACTATTCATCCGTCGACATGAGTTCACGGCATATACTCTCGAGTGCATGGCGTGTACTGTCGCCCAGCTGGCGGTGATGCCACCACCTTACTGTTTAAGCCTGCCGACTAGCTACACGGCATATAAGGTACCACTACATGGCATGTAGTCGGTTCCTACACCCCTCGTCGCCGACATGGCTACACACCCCGTGTACTCATCCCTACACGGCCAAAAGTACATGGCGTGTGGAAAAACTACACGGCATGTAGTTCCAAAATTTAGGATTTTTCCCATTTTCCGTATTATCTCAAAAACACTTAAGGAAAAGTAAAAAGAAGAAGATCGTACCTCAAAAATAAGAACCGGGTTCTTAAATCTTTAGTTCTCATTAGTATAACTTAAATATATATACTTGTGACAAAATAACTAATCCAAATACCATTCATTCCCAATATATTTGGAATCCATCCTAAAAATAAGAACAACAAAATAAAACACATGAACCCCTAAAATAGGGAATGAACACCACGAGGAATGCAGTAAAATACCAAACCCATCATTATCCACAAAAGTAATAGGGGTTATACATTGTTCAAAATATTAGTATTATTATCATGATAAAACTAAGAAAACCACAACATATGTTCCTATACAAAATCCATAACAAAACATAATCAAATTTTATACATGAATTTTTATAAAAAACTCTAAACAAATATCAAAAAAGAAGAAGGTTTCATGATATATTTTTCAATATATTTATCTTTAAATAAATTATACATATTTAATGCCTTTCATGAAATGAAAAACTGATCTTAAAAAGAACCATGAAATAATATAATATTGATTTTTAATTTATCATTGTGAATAAGATTAACCACATTAAAAAATATAGATTTATATATTAATTTATAAATTCATTCAAATATTTTTTTTATTTATAATATATATGCTTTTAGTTTTTTGTAGTGTCATTTTTGTCTTCAAAAATATGTTTTCATAAAAAAAATGTATTAATTCCTTTTTCAGCATTTATATTTAAATATATTGATTCTAAATTTAAATGTTTAGTTTCATAAATAGTATTTACATTTCAGAATCAACATATTAAAATTTATATACGATAAAATGTTTTTCTTTTTTTGGAAAATATTGGTTTCATAGTGATTACTAATAACTAAAAAATTTTTTTTGAAAAAATATCATTTACTATTATTGAAGAATTAATTTTTTTTTAATTTAATCTTATTTCAATGTAACACTCATTTATATTGAAAAAATATATCTAATTAAATTTTAATTAGAATTATACTTCATTTTGGTATAAATTATTTTTCTATAATAAAAGAAAAATTTATTCAGAAAAATAATTTCAATTGAGTTTTAAGAATTTTTATGAATGTAAATTTCTAAAATATATATAAATTGAATATTTTAAAAAGTATTAAATATTTGGTATCCTAATTATTAATAGAATTTAATATATTCTTGTTATTTTTTGGAATTATTAACAGTAACATTGATATATATTTACCACATCTATAGGACATGTAATTTTTTTTTTCAATTTATGGGGTAATGATTTAAAATCACTCTAAAACATGCCTTTTACCAACATTTTCAATTTTTTTGGAAAAATATATTTTGATAGAGTTTTAAAATGTATTCTATGAAATTAGTTTTAATTTTTTGAGCCCATGATTAAATTTTGTTAACATAAGTAATATTTTATTCAAACAACAACATATTTTTGGGTATTTAAAATTAATTTCTTTAAATAATGATTCATTAAGTTTTGATTTGAAAAAATATTAATAAAACTGTGTTTTTGTTAAATTTATCCAATTTTGTAAACTGACCAATTACTTGACATAATGTAAAATTATTTTTATCCATGGATCATGTATTTTCCAATAAAAACTTCTACTAATTTGTTTCCCTTTATTTTGATAAAATTTATATCAAATATCTATATAATTTGAATGAGATAAAATGGATTCCAAATTGTTAATATTAATATTAATTTACTTTTATAAGGAATATTTTATTTTTCATCATATAATAATGTTATCATAGTATAAAATATTTGTTATTAGGGTTAATGATGAAATAAGATTAATGTTGTTTTATAAGGAGGAAGATATTTAAATATATTTAACACATTTCAATATGTTATTGGTTGAGTTTATTTTTACCCTATAAAATCTTTTTGAATAATTTATGATCCCCTAGTAAAATATTACATAATTAGTATTTCTATATATTATTTAATCATTTATGAAGTTCCATGAGTGTATTTTCCCTCATAGGACGAAGGGATCCTCCTTTTAATCATTACTCATATTGTTAAACAAAAATTGGTCTGAAAATACCTTCCCTAATACCTTAAATGATTCCACCAACAATCCCTCATGATTTTTATCTTTCAAAAATAAAATCCTTTCAATGATTATCGTGAACTTTGAAAGATATTTCTTCATAAATGGGAGGTTTGAACAGATTTTAATTTTGATGATACATGGGGTAAGAGATTTATGATATAATATCCTATCATATTATCATTTCCTATTCTAAAATTTTAATTAGGGAGATTATAATGATCATATATTTTAAACATGATCCATTTTATTATCCTTTTATTAATCAGTTAATTTTAAATTTTTATTACAATTTAATTCTCTTTGATAATTAATATTTCATGGAAATTATTTTCTTGGGAAAGTTGATCTTATTTTACTGTATTTTCAATGAACATTTTCTACCATATCCATACATCCCATGATATTTTTATGATTTTCAGTTCAATACATGAAATGTTTTAGAAAAGTCATTTTACCAACAATTGAATTTTTTATAATGGTTTAAAAACAAAATATTTGTTGAAATAATTTTTCCAAACAATACATTTTTCCTTTTATGAAATATATCTGTGGAATTAATTCTTATAAGGAATAGACAATGAAAAAAAAATTTCATAGGAATTAACATTTACTCCTTGGATAATCCCTCACATGTTTTCACGTTTATGTTCAATGAAAAATATTTTCTTCACATCCTATCAATTTTATGTTAAAATATTTTCAATTGGAAAATCATATTATATAATATTTTCAAAGAAATGTATAATGAAACTTTTAATGGTGTATTTAATTCATGAAATTATCTATCATGTATTACTATGTTTCACTAGGGATATGATCTTATGATTCCACCCACCATTTTAAAATAATTATAAAAATTTTTGTTCTATACAAAATATCTTTGGTAGAATTTATATAATATGTTGTGATATATGTATTAAACATGTTTCCTATCTATTGTTGATGCTATATAAAAATAATGAATTTTTTATGATCTTATAACACACTAATTTATTTTTTTCATTATCTGATGGGTAGTTCAACATATTCCACTTTTGAATTATATAATTCATTATATCTCATAATATATTATAAGAATCATGTTGGTGTAGTCGACCCCCAATGGGAAATAGATAGGTATGACTAATCCAATATGAAATGGGAAACATTTTGTGATGCATGATCAACTATAATATGTAAAATGGTTAGCGATGTATTCTCATCAATAAAAAAGAAAATAGGTGTTGATTATGAAATCAATTTGATATGATGGTTTTTGTAGACAAACAAGACACATGATATGGTTTATATGCCTATAATGGTCCCACCCTCATTTGTAATTTTTTTTATTTTGGTTTGAACACATGGATCATAATTGATATATAATGATTCCACAATATTATTATTAATTTCGTTTAAAATGATAATTTGTTTTTCATCAGTCATTATTATGATCTATAAATGATTATGTATGAAACACTTAGGTTATGAACATGATATCATACCGTAATCTTTATCTTATTATTGTGTATTATCATTGATTGATATCTCGCATATTTAACCTTACAGAACATAAAAAATGTCTCTTTATTTTGTTTTTTTTTGTTAAATTTTTTTATTTTATTATTAATGATAGAACATAACATCCAAAACACAAAAACATATAGCATACATGAGGATATAGGGGCCTGATGTGATGAAGCCCGAGGGTGTCCCCTCTAATGAGACTCTTCCCTTCCATTGAGAGTGAATTCAAGTCTGATGGGAGGAATATTTGAAGACCCTACAAGTCCAAAAGGCAATATGATCTGCAACCGTATTTCCCTCCCTCCAAGTATGATGGATGTTAGTTTTGTCACTGACAATAGATCTACACTTTCATATAACTTAAGATATTGACCATGGAGTATTTCATCATCCTAGCATGGAATCATGAATAATGATAGAGTCTGTTTCAAATGCAGTCCACATGATACTCCTATTCTTACAAATCTGAAGGTCATTCAGCAAAGCCATAGCCTCATCCATAAGTGAGTGACCTCTTCCAATGTGGGAATTGAAGGCTATAACAAAACTACCCCCTATGTCCTTAACCACACTAACACCTTTCCATACATTCGAGTAGCAGGAACCATGAATATAGATCTTTAGGCCCTGGTGGTGTGGGAACCATCTTACCCAATTACCAGTATTCCCCAGACTTCTGGCAACGATGCCCACATAGAATGGTATGAGAGATGGAGCATCAATCCAATATTTACAGGATCATAGTATATCAGTTAGAAGGAACATATTATGTTCCACCAACTCCAAACCCAAGCACCCAATTCCTACATGGATTTTCCTTGTTCCCTGTAATTCATATACACCAAAATCCATCTTCCAGTATGACTGCACAGGCGTTCCGATCTGGAAAAATGTCTCTCGCCCCTTGGAACTCGTGGTCCAAGAAAGGATAATACCTTAAATTCGGAACAGAGATCCCCTGTGAAATCCCTGATAGTTCCCCACACATGTAGAGCCCAGTTGCTATTGATTAATAGATGCTTCAAACTCTCCTCTATATAACCCATGCATCTCATGCATCTCAAAACCAAGAAAACACCAGTCTTATTAACATTCTCATCCATGGGAAGGGCATGATTCCTTATACCCCACACCAGAAAATTAAGCTCAATAGGGATTTCCTTGATCCACACTATCGAGTTCCAGGTACCCTAGTGAGTCACTGTACTAATCAACATCCGATAGTCCCTAGATGAGAAATCACCTGAGGAAGAAGTAGTGAAAATACATCTATCCAGTTCATCTATGAGCACAATATCCTTGAGGACCATTTTTAGGTCTATATCCAGTACCATACTGATAAAATACAGGAACCTACTAGCCTTCTTGAAGGTGATGTCACTAACTCGGCATCCAGGAAACTCGAGAGGATCTCCAACCCAGTTTTTATGCCAAAAAGAGAGCTTCAATTCCACAGAATCCATCTTGTGTGGGATGAAGGGATTGTATATGGGAAGAAACTATAACCTGCAATGAATCCTGACTCCCGTTAGCTCCACTTCTACCTATGCTAAATTTCATGGCCATGAAACTGCCCAATAAGGTACGAGCCTCAATAACCTCCCATGCCAGCTTCTCCCACATTCCTTGCAGCATACAAACGATGCTCTTAACATTTATTCCCCCCTCATAAAAACGTTCTTGAAAGTCTCATCCATGATGCCCAATGTCTCCTTCCCTCCTCGTGAGCAACCCTGATGAAGGAGGAGAGGATAGAGTAAAGCTTGTTGATCATCCCCTTTATGACTTTGGTGGACGAGAGGGAATGAAATGTGATGGAAGTCAAGACACAATTGGCCATGGGGATTCTTCCACTAAAATATAAAATACAGTTCTACTATTTGTGAACACATCTTGTTATTTTCCCAACAATAATATCAAAATACTAAATTTGAATCCTTACAGGAGGGACAAGATCACCACAGTACTCCATGGGAAAAAAGCCACGCTTCTGTTGAGATTCATCACATTTATTAATGAGAGAAGAAAATTATTAATGGTGGGATTCATTAAATTTATTTATGAGAGAGGAAAATTATTAATGGGGAGATTCATATCACCATTAATTGATGATTTTATTTCAACATTACTGGATTTTTAATTCTCAATATTAATTGATGGAATAATGGATGTTGACTCCATTACATGATTATTATAGACATGGTGTCTATATTAAGAGGATATAGAAACATATTTTGAAGTACAAGGGTGTTCCAGTAAGATTTAGCGGGCAAGGGAGGCCCGTGAAGGGGTTACCGTGTTTACGGTGGCTCGTGTGGCACGACGACGATGGTGCATTGGCATTTGACAGGTACGGAGTAGCGACGATGCAATTGATGTTTGGGGACATGTATTGAAAGTCCTCCTGATAGCGGTGATCAGGTGGCAAGTCCCGATTAAAAATGGGTGGTACATCATGATGGTGAGATCATTCAGGTGTCACAAGCTGGTGCGAGGTAGATGCATGTTCGGGCGATGATCTCCAAGGTAGTGATGTTTCGTCGACAGAAGGGTGAAATTTTGTCACATATTGATCTCTATATACATGGAGTTAGTGGTATGTTTATCAGAGAGAAGGCTGAGGCGTATCGGGGTGTGGTTTTCACACTGTTTTTCTACACTCTCTTGTTTGTAATTCAATTTTAGGCAATACATGGAATCTTGTATTCTTGAATTCATAGTGGATATTATTGGGAATTGCCCTGTGGTTTTGTAATCCTCCGCATGGGAGTGTTTTTTCATGTTAAAAAATCCAGCGTGTTGATTTCTTCATTCTGCTTATATCGCTTCCATATTTCGACGGGTTTCTCACGATATTTTTGGCAAGCAATTTTCAGCCCGGAATCGGGATTCTCCCCAACAAGTGGTATCAGAGGAGGTTGGTTTGTGCTTTCAGTTTAACGTGAGGATTTTGGAATCTTCTAAGAGCATCGCAGATGAGTGTGTGGAGTAGAATAAAGTTTGGATATTAAATTAGGTTAAGAGTGGTGATACACATGTCTGCTCATAGGATGTTGAGCAAGGGGAGCAGTTTATTCCTGCACGTGCTCCAGATTATGTGGTAATCACTATTATGGGAGATCTAGATGTTTTTGGTTCTTTTCTTCTTCAGCAGGATGAGAAGGATGGTGCATATACAAATTTGACAAAGATTTTGGCGTTTTATTTTCTTATTGTAGGGGGAGTTGATATATTTTTTTATCAGAAGTGAAAAAGGACGTCGTCATATTTTCTGCAGTTGATGATGGTTGGTGTGATACCAACATATTTTTATCCAACTGGGTTTGTTGGATGGTTCAATTATTTAATGTGATATAGTGGGGGATTGTTGAGATTCATCACATTTATTTATGAGAGAGGAAAATTATTAATGGAGGGATTCATCACATTTATTGATGAGATAGGAAAATAATTAATGGGGAGATTTATATCACCATTAATTAAGGATTTTCTCCCAACATTAATGGATATTTAATTCCTAATATTAATGGATGGAATAATGGATGTTGACTGCATTAATTGATTATTAGGGACATGGTGTCTATATAAGGAGGATTCAGAAACATATTTTGAAGTACAAGGGGTGTGCCAGCAAGATGTAGCAGGCAAGGGAGACCCGGGAAGGGGTTTTCGTGTTTAGAGTGGCTCGTATGGCACTACGAGGATGGAGCGTCGGCGTTTGACCGGTGCAGAGAAGCAGCAATGCAATTGATGATCGGGGCCATGTATCAAAAAGTACTCCTAATAGCAGTGATCAGGTGGCGAGTCCCGATTGAATATCGGCGGTACATCATGATGGCGAGATCATTCGGGTCTCACAAGCTGGTGCGAGGTTGACGCATGTTCGGATGAGGATCTCTGAGGTAGTGACGTTTTGTCGATAGAAGGGTGAAATTTTGTCACATATTGATCTTCCAATACATGGCGTCAGTGGGATGTTTATTAGAGAGAAGGCTGAGGTGTATTAGGGTGTAGTTTTCACAGAGGTTTTCTATGCTCTCTTATTTGTAATTCATGTTCAGGCATTACTTGGATTCTTGTATTCTCTGATTCATAGTGGATATTATTGGGAATTTCCCCATGGTTTTTTAATCCTCCGCATGGGAGGGTTTTTCCTCATTAAAAAATCATGCGTGTTGATTTCATCATTCTGCTTATATCTCTTCCATATTTCAACGGGTTTCTCGCGATATTTTTTGCAAGCAATTTTCAGCCTGGAATCGGGATTCTAACCAACAAATTCAAATCTAGCCTACTTATATGAGATTTAATCCTTCTATCTGTGAAATAGTTTTGGATTTCGAATTGGCGATTACACCTATTAATCTTCTGTCCACTCTAGTGGTATTATTCTTCAAGGATTTTATTCATCCCACAGATAGACCTGAAGCCATAAGTCATAAAAATAATCATATCATCAGCAAACATGAGATGAGAAGATACCACAAGGGAAGGATTTATAGTAGTAGGGTAGGATGGATCCATGCATGATTCCCTTATTGATAATGAAACTGAGAACATCCTGAGCCATAATAAAGAGGATCAGCGATAAGGGATACCCATGCCTCAACCCACATACCGCTTTGAAGAAGCCAAAATTTCATCCCATGAACCGAACTTCCAATCACGAGGAATTGAAACACCTGGAAATTAAGTCAACAACCTAAGAGGAAAGAACCATACCTATCAAGACAGTGATTTATGAAGGACCACTCAAGAATTTAATAAGCCTTATCCATATCCATCTTGAACACCATATTGGAACCATGAACATTAGTGTTAAGGTCATCAGTGTCCTCGTGGCATAATGCAATATCCCATTGTATTGATATTTGTTTGACAAAACCATGATGATCTGGAAAGATGTAGTGGGGAAGATGGTTACTTATTCTGTTGTTGAGAATGGTGGCTAAGAACTTATAAGAAATGTTGTACATACTCACAGGGCGATAATTATGAAGCATAGAGGGATTTTTAATCTTTGGAATGAGGACCATGGTGGTAGCACTAGACACAAGTGGTTGGAACCCTCCACGGAAGAAATCCGGAATAGCCTCCACCATGTCAGCGTAAACAATGCCCCAAGACGAATTTTAAAAGGATCAATGGAACCAGTATGTGCTATGAGAACATTCCGAGTTGAGGCTTCTCATTGCCCCTAATATTTCATCCTCCTACGGTAAGGTTTCAATATGGTCATTATCTTACCGAGAAACCATCGCAGAAACAACACTCATAACCTCAACCTGGCCCCTTGGATACACATCTGCCATACCAGGGTTAGGGCCAACAAGAAGCTCCTTGAAATAGGACACTTCTATGCCACCCACAACATTGATGTCATCAGAGTACGAACCGTCCTCCAGCCAGATGATAGGTTGAGGTGGCCTCCATCTTTCCTTGATGCAGCCATAGAAGTATGTCGTGTTATGGTCCCCCTCCCTCAGCCATCTGACTCTATACTGATCACGATCCAGTCGTTCTTGTCTTAATAGCAGATCAGCCATCATGTCCTTCTTAACAGCAAGCTCCCGAAATATGGTTGCCTTCCAGTATGCTTCCAACATGGATTCAAGGCGGTCAATTTCAAGCTGGACATCATCTAGATCACTCATTGGAGGTGGCTAGATACCAATCTATTCCCGGAGATCGACCCTGAGTCGATGTATTTTTTTATGCAATATATCACATGAATTACCATACACTGGTTTAGTCCATGACTGTTCCACTGTACAGAGAAAATCCGTTTGTGAAGTCCATAATAGGGAGAAAACAACAGATGCTCTCATGTCCAGGATATGCAATATGTTAAAGAGGAGGGGGGTGGTCTGAAACGCTATGATCTAGATGGGTGAAATTGGCATTCTGATATTTACACAGAGCAAGGACATTTTCAAGACATCTATCCAAATGACTCCAGGACTCGTTTGCACCTCTGTGAATGTTACACCAAGTAAAATTTCGTCTTGAGAAACCCAAGTCTAATAGTCATGCACCAGACATGAACTGTAAGAAGTCCAAACTAGCTCTACGGAGGAAGGAGCCCCGACCCTTTCTCTCAGTGGGTTTAGCAACCACATTGACATTTCCCCCCACAAACTAAGGGGATTCCATGGGATCAAACTCATCAAGATCATTCCAGAGAAGATTTTATTCACTGACATCACAAATTCTATACACAAAGGAGAAGAAGAAAGATTAGGAACCATTCAATTTTTCAGTAGTGATAAAATGATCTGAGGCCTGAACCAGATTCACACTAATGCTCGATTTCCAGATGATCCAGATAGAGGGGTTTTGAGACTCAGTATACAAGAATCCCGTCATACCAATTCCATGGGTAAAATCAGAAATATTAGCTCTGCTTTGATTGGGATCCAACACTGCAACAAGAGACACTAATTTAGACTAAACCACGCATTAACTATGTATTCAGTTTTATCTTGGGCCCCCAGGCCGTGAGTATTCCAAATTATGATTGAGAAAATTAAAACAGGAGATGCAAGGAATTGGCCATAGGCTAGTTGGCTACATTACTCTCAAGATAAGGGTTGCATCAAAGTTTTGTCTCAGATCTGGTCCTCGCGCCATTGTGGTGCGAAGGAGGGGTCCTAGAAGGATGTGAGGACATGTTCCTGGAGCTGGGCATATGTCTAGGTGGTCAACAAGCCAAAGAGGCTGGATCATCCTGATTGAAACCATCAGGGATCACAGGTGGACCATCTGATGAGATCAGAATAGGAGAACGTAGGAGGGGTGAAGGGGAGATACCTAGCTAGGGGCCCTAGATACCAGGGGGTTCATAAGAGGAACACAAAATAGGAGCAAGAAGCTGGAGAGGAGGATCCTGGCTGATGGCCATAAGCACCGGGGGGGATCCAGAAGTGGGGCATTGAAAAGGGTGTCCTTATAAATAGGGATCACCCTAGGGAGCGCACAAACATTTTATGAGTGAGAGGGAGGGAATAAGAGGGACCAAAAACTGACATACCTTCTGAGAGCTGTGAAATCCAGGGCCAAAGGGGATTAGCTAGAGATGGAGAACTCAGGCCCACCAAGGGCATAAGGGACAAGAAGGCATGCCTACTAGCCTCTAAGGAGGGGGGAAATCAAATCCAAAGGCTCACATACAGCATTCGCAATATAAGGATTCAGAGGACCAGAAAAGGGCACACTTGGAGAGGCCAGAGGTGGCGAATCAGCAAGCCGGCTTGACGAAGGGAAGCTAGAACCAGCCCTAGGGATCGAGCATCGAGAGATGCCCTTCCTGTTGGGTCAGAAACAGATTGGTTTCAAATATAATCTTAGTTGCGACAAAAAAAATTTGTGAGAATCACAAATGTAAACAAAGCGCCAAACCAAATAACAGAATAACAAATGAATACACAAATTTTAACGTGGAAAAACCCAAATTTCGAAGGATTAAAAAACCTCGGGGAAACTCCGAGAAAATTCACAATGAATCAGAGAGTACAAAAATCCAAGTTAAACCCGAGACTTGAATCGCAAATACAGCATAAAAACCTGTGTAAAAAATCACACCCTGATATGCCTCTGTTGCCTCTCTGATAATAGTCTATGACAATACATCACATTTTTGATATCAAAATCGAACTCACGGCATCATTGCAGCACCTCGTTGCACAACTTGATTTGCCGCTGCTCGCTGCTGCCCACACCCTAGAAAACAGTCACCCAAGTATCTGCTCTCCTTGGGTTTTCGCGCACCACCAAAATTGTCCTATTCTTTGATTCGCTACTTCCCCTTTAACAGGCTCCCATATTCCACATATCTTGATTGAAAAGGAAATCTGAAAATATCTCAAAAAGATATCATGAGATATTACCTAAATCTCATGCTGGCAGATACAGAGTGGAAGAATCTTGAATTTCCAAAAAAAATATATCTTCAAATCTAAAAGATACATCATATAAAAAATAATGGAAACACCCATGTGTGGGATGAACCCCAACAATATCCCCCTTCATCCCATCGAAAAAGGAGATCACATCCAACAAACTCAGTTGGAAAGAAAACCGGTTGGTATCGCACCAACCGCCATCCTCTGCAGAAAATATGACATCCCTCTTTTGCATCTCTGACGGAAACCTAAAAGCTCCCCCTGCAAAAGAAATCCAAATGCCGATGTCTTCTCCATACTTATGTCTGCACCTCTAATACCAGAATCAACAATATCTGGCTCCCCCATAATTGTGATCGCCACATAATTTGGAGCACCTATAGGAATTACTTGCTCCCTCTGCTCAATATCCTTCGAGCATTCAAAAACACTCAGCGCATCACCTCGATCTTTGATTTCCATTATTTCTTCAATAGTGGAAGTATCTGAAGAAAAAGAATTAGGTGTAAGATCTGAAACACCTGCCATGACATGCTTCGGCTTCCAAACCTTCTTCAACTTAGTCGACGGTCTTCGACTCATGCACGACGATCGCCACTGCCACAAATCTGACGAAGTCCTCTTCGCAACTGGATTCGTCATATCACTGCATGCCTTTACATCTGTCCTGTAAAGCATGTCATCCATTTTTCCTCGTGCATAAACCATCGATCCTCTGGAAAAAGTCCATCATCCACTACTAAATGAACTCCTAAATCCATCATTATCAGGAGAACTATGAGATAACAAATTATGGCGAATACCTGGCACATGTCGCACATCCTTCTATGTCAGTGTACAGCCTGCATTCGTAGTGATACAAATATCACCAACACCAATGACATCAGCAAAATCTCCATTTCTCATCTTCAATCTACTAAAGTCACCTTCTTCATATGAAGAAAATAGTCCCTTCTTTGGTGAAATATGATATGGTGCTGCTAAATCAACCACTCATTCGGTGTACAAATCTGGCCTGCGACAATCAATGCCAACTGAAAGTAAATCACCCTCGCTCTAAACAAGACTTACGTCGGTATCCTCAGAATCGGTGTCGTGCACCTTCTTTTCCTTCTTAAGTTTTTTCAATTCATAACAGCGTCTCTACACATGACCCTCCTTGTTGCAAAAGTATCACTTGACCTTTCTTTTTGTCTTTGACCGACCCCTCTGACTACCGCGTCCATCTGCCACAGCCAGAGTACCACCATTACCTGAAGATTCACCATCATTGGTCTTTCGTTGAGTCTCGTTCATCAACAACGATGAAATCACATCGTCCAACTTCAGTGTATCCTTCCCGAACAACAGTGTGGTTATGAGATTATCATATGAATCAGGCAATGAACCCAAAAGAAGCAAAGCCTTGTCTTCTTCTTCCATTTCAACAGGTACCACGTTACCTTTATCATCAATCTTGACCGCCACCGAGGATAGCTTCGTCAGAAGTTTGGTGAACTCGTCCAGATGGTTACCTAAATCTCCATTCTCTGGAATTCGCAAACAATACAACCATTTCTTCAAATATAAACGTTTTGTGAGGGATTTTGATTTGTACCTGCTTTCAAGCTTCGCCCAAATCTCCTCTGGATCTGTCAAATTCATCACTTCCCGCAGTGTATTATCACCCAAATACATCTGAATCGTGTTTGTCGCCAACTCTCACATATCCTGACAATCATCATCACTCATCGTCTACGGATTCTCTGATTTTTTCTTCAATGCCTTCACTGTCTTCTCACGGACCAAAATATTTTTAACTCTTTACTACGAAAGTGTAAAATCATTTTGCCCGTTGAAGAGTTCAATGTGATCAGAAATCTCACGGTGTGAATCCCCCATATTAATCAGTAAGAAGACACGGATAACCTCCTCTGATACCAGATGTTGGGTCGGAAACAGATTGGTTTCAAATATAAACTTAGTTGCGACAACAAAAATTTGTGAGAATCACAAATGTAAACGAAGTGCCAAACCAAACAGCAGAATAACAAATGAGGACACAAATTTTAACGTGGAAAAACCCTCCTTTCGAAGGATTAAAAAACCCCGGGGCAACTCCGAGAAAATTCACAATGAATCAGAGAGTACAAAAATCCAAGTTAAACTTGAGACTTGAATCGCAAATGCAGCAAAAAAAATCAGTGTGAAAAACTACACCCTGATATGTCTCTGTCGCCTCTCTTATAATAGTCCGTGACAATACGTAACCTTTCGGTGATCAAAATCGAACTCGCGGCGTCGTTGCAGCACCTCATTGCACAACCTAATTTGCCGCTGCTCGCTGCTGCACACGCCCTAGAAAACAGTCACCCAAGTATCTGCTCTCCTTGGGTTTTCGCGCACCACCAAAAGTGTCCTATTTCTTGATTCGTTGTTTCCCCTTTAATAGGCTCTCATATGCCATATATCTTGATTGAAAAGGAAATCTGGAAATATCTCAAAAAGATATGATGACATATTACCTGAATCTCATGCTGACAGATACAGAGTGGAAGAATTTTGAATTTTCAAAAAAAATATATCTTCAAATCTAAAAGATACATCGTATAAAAAATAATGAAAACACCCATGTGTGGGCTGAACCCCAACAATTCCTCCTATCCACACGGCACTTCCGCCTTCAATCGGGAAGTGAATGACCGTTGTGGTGATAGAAAGAGCAGAACCTGGGTAAAGAAGGGTAGACTAGGCCTTGGCACCAGGCGACCGAATCGTGGACACAAAGGGTGATCTTCACCGGGAGAAGGGAGGACAGGTCCATGTCAGCAAAGATGCGAGCCATCGAGGCCTCCTCCAGGAACAAGGTCCGGTCATCTGCACACAAGAAACACTCTAGAGAGTTACCAATGTCAAGAAAAAAGGCATCGTTCTGGGAAGGGATGGGAAACCCAAGAAGCGACACCCACACAGGCGCACGCGGAGAGTCGTGTCCTCTATGAATCTCCATATCCGACGGCATCAAGGTGAAACGCCACTTCCCCAAGGACCCGGGAGCCTTGAACCATGCCGAAATTAAATCCACCTCTGATCTCAGGATGATGAAGAAGGACATACGTTTCAGAGAGGACACTATAGTTGAAGCGTCCAGATTCCACGAGCCAACACATTCACGAAAGGAGGTGAGCAGCGGAAGATCAGCGCCAAATCTCGCCACCAGCATCCACTGTAAGCTCTCCGAGGCAGCATTGAAGGTGTCAGACGGGATAGCCAACGACAGTTCAAAACCATCCACCGGAGCAACGAAAGGGACATCCAGGAAGCGAGCCTGGCGATGCGCCTGAGGCCTTCCACATAGCACATCCATGAATGATAAACCCTCCTCAGATGGTAACGAGGAAGTGGACAGCGGAAGAACTGGAGAGAGAGCCAGAGTCGGCGGCAAAGAACCCGGGTCAAAGGTAGCCGGAGGAGGATGCGCCACCTTTAGAGGTGCCGGCAGTGATGAACTAACCCTCGGGAAATTCAAAACGCCAGCAGGACCGTGCAGCACGTTCGACCAAGAAGCATGAGCCATCATCTCATTATTCTGATCCATTCCCATATGTAATAAAGAATGGTTTTATATTGGGTATGTCAAATAAGGGTATAACGTATGAAGAACATTATTAATAATCATTAATATTCCACATGAAATAATTTATTTTGTCTTTATATTATCTGTCTAAAATAATCCATTTATGATTTTGGGGTGTGTAAAGATAATTAATATATTGAATATTCATCTTAAAGGAAATAATAATTATGTATAAAATAAATGGTTTTCCCCAATTGGTAGAAATGATTTTTTTTTTCAATCATTAGATATTAGGATTATAAAACAATATAGAATATCTTGTGGTGAGGACTAATTATAGGATAGAATCCATTTGTTTTAAATGGTTAATACTTTGTTTTTTCTAGCAATGAATCCCTCTTTGGATACGCTATGTGAATTTCATTTTGGTACATATTCATGCAAGAGTAAAAAACCATAAATGATATGGTCATGAATATCATTGGCATCATTATATTTTATATACAATGGGCCCTTACATCCCACTTGGTTTCAAACTCATGGGTGATATGTTTTAGATAATTCCAATATTCTATGTAAACTATTATAATGTTTTTTAATAGATATTGACTATTGTAAATGTAGGCTAAAAATAAGTTATCATATGTATAATATATTTTTTCATGATTTTTTTTATAAATATGATTTTTGTTGCTCACACTATGGTTTATGGTTTTATTCAATGACATGAACAAAGAGGATTTTAAAACACTATATGTTACTAATTGTGGAATGATTCTTCTCATGTGAAATAATGTAAAATAAGAGAATGATTTTGAAACCTGGTTATAACGCCTAATTAGCTATGTCATTGTATGATAACATTATTATCATGTGTGTGTTTTCTAATACAAATAATAAGGGAAAAATTAAGTTGTATGGTTTTAAAATTCATGAATGTCCAAGATTAAAAAACTATTATCTTGCAATAAAACAGTCATATTGGATGATTTAGTCAAGGAAATGTCTAAAATGTACATGAATATGTTTTATTAGTGGAAAATTTATTGAATACAATGCGTAATGTTTTATGATAAAAGAAGGGATTTAGGAAGGAAAATTATATCCATCGAATGATAATATTTATAGCACATTTTCTTATTTGTAGGGAACAGGGAAATTGTCCAAGACAATTCCCTTATCCATGGGTTAACTCCTAGATAATGGAAGACAATATTTTATTCTAATCATTGAATTGGAATGATTGATGTTTTATGTGTTTGGATTGGACAATTTTGTCGTAGTTGTTCTTTATGAATAATATTATAGTTATAAGAATATGGAGAAATATATTTATTGTTCTAATTCTATTTTTATTTTGGATTTTCAATTATAGGTTGAATGTCACTGATAAACTACATAAGTGTCTTACTGATAAGTTGATATTTTTTCAAAACATATGTTTTAGGGATATGTTACAACCTATTTTTGTGTAATATTGTGATAATAATGATTATTTGGTATTATTAGTTTTTTATAATAATAAAGTAAATTTTATTTTTCATATAATGATAGTTTTTTGATGAATTTATGTTTTATTATTGTTCTATAGTAATTCGTGTAATTTTGGAAAAGGATTAACAATTTTTAGGAGAATATATGATAATGGTTATCACATATTTAGTATGTGAAATTATGATGTTATGGATGCGCCCGTAAAGGGCTCCCAGTCTAGGGTTTCCCTCTCGCCGCCGCATGCTCCTTCACTGCGGACGGCGTGCCGCTCCTCCTAGAGCTTGGTGGGATAGTGAAGTAACTCTGCTGCAATGACGTCATGCGGTTTCGTGGTCTCCTCTCGCTTTGGAGATGCACTATGGGCAAACGTGATCGCTGGTTCAGATCCGCGGGTGTAAGTCCGGTCCTCGTTGACGGCATACTCTTCGAAGCGCTCCTGGTTTTGTTCTCGGCACCTTGCTGGTGTCCTGCGGTTTGTCTCTCATCGTCCGAAGGTCGCGCTCATGCGTCAGCAGTTCGTGGTTCAATACTCTTCTCAGGTGAGTGCGTTGGGGTTTCGTTGTGTCTGATGCGGTCGATTTGGTCGGTGGTGGCAAGATCTTCAGAAATAGGGCGTTGCTTGCGTGGTTGGGTTGTGTTGCTGAAGTTGACGCCAAGGGGGATTCTGACGGGCTCTTCCGATATGGTGATGCTGGAATGGTGAAAGGTCAGGAGATCAAGAGTTTTGATCCTCCTGTGGATGCGGTGAAGTTGGTGTGAATCGCTGCCGTTTTCTTGTCTTCTGATTGATTTGGTTCGTGATGTGCATCTGTTGCGTTTGATTTTTTGGTTCTGTGATTGTTTGTGGTGCGGGTGATGGTTTTTGTGGATTCTGGATTTGTGATGGCGACGACGGGATCTTGCCGGCGTTGATGTTGGAGGGGACGACGGTCGCTGGTGAAGCTCACCGGCGATCCAGGGTAGTGGTTTTGTCTGAAGATCATGGAGTGTTAGATCTGGTGCAGGCTCGCAACTAGTGGTGTCAGGCTCGCGGCTCGAGGCATTGATGGCGGTGTTTTTGAATTTTGAAATTTCAATCTGTTTGTTTTTTGTGGTATCGGGTTTCTGTTGTATGGGTACCGGCAACCGATAATCCGGTATTTAAAAATGAAAAAAATGACTTGCAGCGTTAGTATGTGCAATTATGGTCTTATTCATATTTTCTAGCGATTAATGATAAATATGATTTTAGAAAAGAATATATGATATTTTAATACTCATATTTTATATTTTAATTTTGATAGATATATTTGGGAATATTCAGGTGGATAACTATTTTTTGAATGGATTAAGTTGAACTCTTTTTGGTATAGTCGAGGTTTTGGGGTTTAGTGTATTATAATCAATCTTATTGAATATCATGTCCAATTTTTTGTAAATATTTAGAAATTAATTTAATGATTTATGGAATTGATTATCGATTAATAGTTAATTATAGTGTTTTAGACATGAAAAATTTATCATGAATACTCATTTCTTGTAGTAATATATGAGGTATATTTGGGAATTGATTTATGAACAATAAAATATAGTAATATATCTTATGAATTGGAATGAAATAAATTATTTATATATTCTTGTTTTTTATATATTTAAACGAAATGAACCCCCAACATTATATAAAAGATCATTAAATAAAAATATTATTATTTTACATTTATATATGGTGAAAGGTTGATCTTATATCCCCTAGATGCTTTATCATTTTTATCCTTAATTTACTAAAGACCATGACATAGATCACACTATTTTGATCCATTGGTGTTAATTTTCCTCTATCTCTATATTTTAACATCCCTCAAATGTTATAATTATATAAGAAACCAATTATTTGTTATTTCATGTGACCTAATTTTTTCAAATTTCCATTTCTAATATATTTTTAAATACCCCTTTATAAAATTTCTGTATTAATAACAATAATTAAATTTTGTGTTCATTTTATTATTATGATAAATAATGTGTGGGTACAATTTATTTAATGGGAGTAGAATATAACACAATTGGATTTTAAAAATCATTTCTCTTAAAAAATATTTTATCTATTCAATTTCATTATTGTCAAAAAAGTGTGATTCAAATATGAAATGTGACATAGTATATCATATACATTAAATAAAATGGTATAAATATGTTTGAACCAATTATGATATATATATAAATGATCTAATTAATTAATATTTATTTATCAATGAATATTACAAATGAACCCAGATCCCAATAAAGAAAATTTAATAATTAAAAATGAATTTTCTAAAATATATTATTCAATTTTGTTAGAGAATATTATAGATTATTATTTTTGAAAATTATTGAATGTATTTCATAAATATGGTATCATTTTAAAATAAAAAACTCCAAATTATGTAAAGTTTAAATTCATGATTTGTTTTAAATATTGATTTTTCTACTAAAATATAAATACTTTGATTATTGTACCACTATCATTTCATTTTAATAAAAATTATAATAAAGATTTTATTTTGATAAAATTCTAGCCTAAATATAATTTTTGTTAGTTATAATGAAATTAATGACATAGGAATATCATTTATACTTTTAATTAATATTACATCATTTTGAAGATAAAAAACACTTCATTCTAAAATCTATTTTTAATTGTTTTTTTTGGAATTACATAAAAAATAATTTCATTCACATATTAATAATGATAATTTTAAAAATGGAGGTCATATTTTTTATCATTTTAGTTAATATAATATAAAAATTTTAAATTAATTAACTTTATAAATATTAACCATAGTTAATATTTTTCATTTAGAAAAAAGGTAAAAATGTGTTTAAAATATTGTGTATCTTTAAAAATAACTCTAATATAGTCATATATCAAATTGGATGAATAATTATTTGAAAAAATATAATTATGTAATTAAATAACATATTTTTTTAATATTATTTTGAATTTTGGATCACAAGATTGACTACTGTGAAGATAAGATAACCTGTATTGAAAAGTAATTGTTTTCAGTCTTTTCATCTAGTTGTCTGGTTGAAGTGATGCACTATGTTTTAACATGATCACAAATATTAAAAAAATAAATAACAAATAAACAAATAAAGTTTGATAAAACTTCTCATTCTAATATTTTAATGTAAAATTATTAATTCAAATAATTAGAGTGTTTTCTTATTACTATTTTTCATTCGTTTTTCATTTTATTAAAAGTAATTTCTTACATCCTTATAAATTAAATCATATAAAATTGATTAGATATATGGAATGATAATTTTCATATTTCATTTTGAAACCGATTTTATATTTTTTTTCTTATTATTATGTTTTTAGGAAAACAACATAAACTTATCACAGTTAATGTTAAAATGGGATTTAAGTGGGTAATTAGGCATATAAGACAAAAAAATTATCTAAAATTTTTCAATATTTGATTGGTTGAGAAAATTATAACACTACCACATCTTATATTGGAATTTGGGTTTCCATTGAGGCACATTTAATAATTATGATATATATTTTATTTTATGTTTTTTTTATAAATTTTTATTCTTCTACCTAACATATAAAATGAAACATACTCTTCCTTATTACTAATAATGTTATATATTTATATCTTAAATAATACCTATAATACGACCTTTTTATATTCATTCCTAAAATATTAGTGAATGTATATTTTCTAAAATACAGCCCTTTCATGTCTTAGAGAGTAATGACTAAAAATTATTTTTTATTGAAATAAACCCCCTTTTAAGGGTTGAGGGGAAAACTATTAAGACATCAAGACTTAAACAAAATAAACAAGTCTCCAACCAACCGAACCTCAAGATCAAAATTAGTTCTCCCTATAATATAGAAGCTCCTCCCATAAAAAAGAACCATTAAGACCAGCTTACATTATTTCATGGAAACACGACAAGTTGTCCCGTGCCAAAAAGCACAGGCCTGGTACCGATGGCCAAGGCCATACCCTCTCAAACATCTGATTCTGAAAATCCATGAAACTATGAAAACTCTTTTCCCTGAACCTCATCTAGAGCATCTTATTGAAAGAGAACGATTACAGAATCCTCGGATCTGCATCCCATTGAGAACAAAACTCCCTAAAACCTTCACTGCCTTCCATATGAACAAAATTAGAAAACCTTACAATGAAAAATCAAACAAACACCATACAAGAGTCTGCTACAAGATGAGAATCAAACCAACCATCGCACAAAAAAACCAAACCTTCAAAGACCTCCATGAAAACCACATCAAGAAAAAAAATTCACATCCAAACATCCATCGAAAACAGCAATACCAAATCCAAAAATAGTAGAATTCATAAAGCATAATCACAAACGGAAAAAGAGGATATGAAATCAAAGAGAAACCAAAGGTCCTAAATCTTCACCTCACTGTGGTAATCAAAAACCCCCAAACAGAGATCACCACCACCGCTTCACAGAACCAGTCTGTACTACTCCTACACCTTCAGCAACTCACTTCAACATCGAATTTCAACCACAAAAGCAATAATCTCCCTCAACCAAAAATCAAAACTAGAACCGACACATAATCATCAGCGCCATAGACCCATCACATGACCAAAACTAAAATAAAACATAAAAGAATAAAAAGAAAAATAAACATAACACCAAAATGGGGACCTACTGAGTCTCTCCGAAAAAAGACCTCACTGAAATCCAGAGCCACATATCCCGACACCGCCTTCAAACCCACACTGAGAGACCAAATCATCCCAACACATCCACATCCAACACAAAACATAATTGAGACCTCAGGACACATTATCTTGAGATCTATCTCTGGAACAACATCGCACCACCACGAAAACCCTAGCCGACTTGAAGGAAGGGCGATAAGAAAGCAGAAAACGATGGAGAACGCTGAGAGTAACGAGCCTGCACGATGCCGCCACTGGAGGGTTAATCACACCATGAACATTTATAATGAATGATATTACCTGAGGAAGGGTTTATGATAAAATATAATTTGTATTCATAATTACATTTTCTTAGGGATTGTTGAGGGAAATTATATAAAAAATTTCAATTAAACAAGACCCCTTTCCGTCTACTTTGGTTATTCTAGGGAATTATCAGGTATTATAACAATTCTCACCTCTTGGTACTTATATTTATCTGTAAAATATTTTTGATGAAAATAAAACCTTATTTTCTTCATTGGTCAATTACTTTTTTTCAATGTACAACCTCATTAACAACTTTTCTTATATTCATCTAATAAACTAAGATATTTTTATAATGTTCATTTTCAAATCCGTTTACATTTTTTGAAATGGTTTAAAAATGATTTTTTTTGAAACTAATTGTTTCGAAAACAATTTATTTTTGACTCCTATCAAACATGATAAATTGCTATTTTCTTTTTACATTTAAAGAATGATTAGATGTTCACAGTATTATTTTATTTATTTATTTTGGATATTCCATTAAATTTTTATTTTTATTTTAAAATATATGTATTTACCCATGAATCCTGGATTTTTAGTAAAAATATTATTTAATGAAATAAATTTTTATTATAGTTTCAAAAGCATTTATCCCAAGAACTACTAATGGAATTAATCATCTATGTCAACATAGTTAATGGATTATTATCTCTCAATGTGGAATTGAGAGTATTAGTATATCCACTTTACTAGATGACTTTTAAATATGATGATTTCATAATATAATTTTCCTCCCATGGGTTAGTTATGTCTTGATATAGTCTATATAAAACACATTTTTTTCCATTTTTATGTTATATTGAAATGATGAGTGATTTATGATATTATGGAAGAAACATGTCTGATTTTAATTAGGTTACTGGTGGGTCTGTTATTGTCCTCCCAAGTAGTTTTTAATCCACATAACACATGATATAATTTTAGGAAATGATTTAATGAACCTGATACACTATGGGTAATATGTTTTGATTTATATCCCATATTTATTTGTTATTAAGGTGGTGATACCACAGATCCACTATGATATTTGAAATAGGTGGTGATGCCTGATCCCCTCTAATATGTGACAATAGTGTTGAATTCTTATCTAATATTAATTACTGGCCTTAGTAGTTATTCTATACATTTGATATGTTTTTTTTCTATAATGGTGAAACGTAAATTTGAAATGTATTTATATAGTTGATTATAAATAATGGATCATGATTTTTTTATTCCTCAATCTTATGATTCATGATGTTTTAAATGATATTGGGTTATTATTTAGATCATTTTAATGAGTTGTGTATGAAAATTGTATGTTATGATCATGATGACACCCTATTGTTCTTATATTATTCATGAATATGATCATCGATAGATACCCCACATGATTACAATTTTTGATCTTATGTAAAGACCCATATTTTTATTCATTTCATTAGATATGAATACATGATTTCTGTTTGGTATGTCAAAGACTGGTATAATATAAGAATATCATTAGTAGATACATTTTTTTCATTAATAAAACAAGTTATTTCCATTTCTAGTCTCCATGTACACAAATAATATTATGATTATGGTTTGTGTAATGTTAACAGAGGAATTAAATATTCATCTAAATGAATCTAATAGTTTTCTATGAAATCCATAGATCACCTCAATAATAGTCAATAAACATGATAAATTGAATAGATCTTCTTTATAAAATATCATATATAAATAAGGGAATTTAAATCCTAGAATTTCCAATAAATTCCAAATCTAAATAGAGTCATCCAATACGAGGACCAGAATAAAAAAGTGAAAAAACACATCACCATAAAAGACCATTTTCATATTCATATACAAAATAATAAGAATCATAATCCCAATTTCAAATACTTAGGAACAAAAAAATACAGCCCAATAGTCAATGGGAAAAATAAGAAAAATGTATTTTAAAAACCCAAAAACCTTAAAAAGTATACATTTCCTAAAACACTTAGCTTCTTCCTTCAAATAATAATAACCACCAAAAAAATAAAAACATTAAAAATTGAAATATTTTATTTTAAAATATGTATTTTCTATAATATAGTCTATTTAAAATTCTATAAAAGACTATTGTAATAACATTAATATTTTGGTTTTCAATCCATTATCATAACCAAAATATTTGAACCACACCCTATCATATGCAAATATATCATTCAAAAAAATAATACATTTTTCATTCTATGAGCTTAGTTTTGATTTTCTATATTATCTCCCTAAAAATAAATTATAAATATATAATTTCAAACTGTCCCATTTAAAATTTCCGTCGACACAAAATCCTACATTCAAAACTAAAACTCATTATACTACTAACAAACATATTCCTGATTTTTAACAATATAAAATTCTAACTCTAACAAAATTTTCAAAACATAAATCTTACATCAATTAGAATAACTCATATTCTAACATTAATATATATCATAGCACATTAAGTCATATCAATTCCCGATAAATATATATAAATTTGAATAATTTAAATTTTACCAATCAATCTGGTTAATCAATAAAGAATGGGAAGAAAAAATAATCTTCTCTAAAATTAATCACATAATGAATTATTTGGATTCACATATAATAACACATAATACTATTGTGTGACACACACTATCATGGTGAAAAACCAACACATCCCCTTCCCTATAAGGCTAAACAGACAACACAAGAAAACCCTTTATCCCTATATCATTTACCACTTTAAATAAAAAAATTATAAATTACCATTAAATTTTTAAATGAATTTAGTAGGACCCTGGTATCATTAAAAAAATTCACAATCCATCGATTATACAAAAAACAAAACACCTAATAAATACTCTAACCACATATATCTATATAAACTCAATGTTCAGGGTGATAAATAACACTTGAAAATAGCCACTACACTTACCTATCTAGTTCTAATGATGATCACAGTTTCTATATTATACAAAAATACTCAATATAGAATGGAATACGTTTAATAAATCCATTGCTTCATGAACCAAAACCACCCCCATTAATATTTGAACCAAAGGAGATCTTATGAAAACTTGATGTGCGTTCCTCATCTCCAATTGATGGAATCTACCTCTTGGAAATAATGTATATACATTGGGAATGATTTCACACTACATATAAAAATATAAACCTAAAATATGAGTATAAATAATTTTACTGAACAATAGTTTATAGTTTTATTTAACTTATATAATAATAAATAATCAAACACAATTAGATATAGAATAACCATTATCTAAAAGATAAATTATAATATAGAACAAATTTATGTCCAAATCAATACTTTATAATACTATGTGATACTCTCCATCTCCTTGAAAAACAAATATAAAAAAATAAGATATCAATAATATGATTTCTAATTCATTAGTAATAGAAAAAATTCAAAAGAGTTGCATACTAATTTTTTCTATATATAGTGTAAGCGATACTAATCATAATATGATTTTACAAAAGGTTCTAAGATGGATTTATAAAAATTATTATTAATTTATTCTAGTGGTAAAATACATCAGTAGTTTATTATATCCTTGATGATCTAAATGACAATCCATATCTCATATAATAATATTTTAAAATAATAGTTATTTTCTAATTTTTAATGAAAAAATAAAATAAAAATTTTTTTTTGTCAAATATCTATTGATTACTAAACTCATCCAGTTTAAAAAAATTCCAAACAAAATTTACAAACACAATTTTTTTTCAAAATATTATTGTAATCATATAAATAAAATAATCCATATTATTTTACAAATTAATAAAATCCACTTGGCACCATGATTCAATTTCATAATGAAATGTTATCATGTTTGCTAATTTTATATTTTAAAATATAATAATTAATGTTCTATAAATTAATTATCTATTAATAATTAGAAATTCAAAAATATATCATGAGGGGACCATGGAAAAATTCCTAGTTTGGAACCATTTATTTTCATATCAATGCATTCTTCTGACAATAAGCAAACCATATTTCCTTATATAGCCTCACTGGTGAAACTCCCTTATGGAATGAAAATCATATATATATATATATATATCTAGTATATAATATATCTTCCCATTTTCCACATATCGGTTCCACGATATGGTTCATTATGTTACCATAGGCACACCTCCTCGTTTGCTAGAGGCCCCCAACTGGTAGTTAGGATCTAATATATTTAATAGGGATAATATACTGCCTATATCAATGAAGATCAACTATGAAAATCAATATGAAATATATCACAAATAATACAATATTCTATTTAAACTTATAAAAAATGAATCTAAAACTGGTATAACTGAAAATAACCAATGAATTACGCATGTCATTATATAAACCTATCAATAGTCTACATAAATCCCCAAATAATGGGACACTAACATCTCTCAGTAGGGTCCTGAAATCATGTATGAACACCTCATCTATGACCCATCTTGATTCCCAACAATTTCATCTGATATTTTCATTTTACCCTTATCCGTTCCTATCATCATGATGTCTCTTCAAATACAACTTAGGTAGCCAAAGTTTAGTGTGATAATAACTCATTAATCCATCACCAAAGAAGACTAATGTAATATTTTTTCTATAATAGTTTATAGAGTTATATAAATAAAAAAATCATAATACAAAAGTAATTTTTTCTACAATTATTATTCATTAGTCCACAACATCAAACCTAATTTATCCCATTCCTAAGTATTATCCATATACTATAGGGATATAACAAGTGATTATTTCATGGGATTTGATTTTTTCATATCTTTTTAACTTGGAGCATTGTCTAATTCCATTATCTCAGGGGAATGGAGAATCTATCTAGAACCCCATGGCTATATTAAGCAAGAGTCATTGACCGACACCTCATTTTTTCACATGCATGCATTGGGGCATAGAACATCAGTCCCGAACCCCATCAGTATTTTTAGAATCATCCATGAAACATACCTCCTTAATCAATACTATATATGTAAATATATAAAACAATTTTCAACATCATTAACCTTATTATCAATGACTCACATCAGGAGGTACCATTTCACTAATAAATCAAAAACATAGTTTTTTACAATAATCATAAGAAATAAAATAAATAATACATCATTATTTCATTTATAGAAAATTATTCACATCTCATTAAATCATAAAACATAAGTAAATTTTACCATTAAATCCCATTATTAACCTCAAAATAATAATTTTTGTTCAATTTTTTTAACCCATTATTCCCCTATTTTCTTTTAAAGAACATCCTTTTATGTGTATGGGCATAACCCATGGGTTTCGTTAAATCTTGTCCTCAAAACTCCAATGGGTCTAACGAAACCCTTGAAGGGTCTCACAATCACCTGATAATCAAGTCATTAATTCAATTAAAATCAAAATTTCCCAATATAGATAAGAAATGGTCAAACAACAAACATGAGACCAAAATCCAAACTATTCAAATTAGTCATTAGACCCCCTATATACAGATTGTTGATGAATGTTCACCCAAAAATACCCATCAATTATATGTAAAATAATATAATTGTTAACGAAAGACGATATCTAGAGCCACATCATAGGAAAAATATCCAAAATTCATTATCCATTAAAGCCATGATCTAAACCATTGAAAATAAAGGAAAATAATCAATTTGAAATGATTGACAATGAAGGGAGAGGGAGATAGAGAGTAATGTAATTGAGAATATACCACATACCAAAAGAGATGTTGATCATTCCTCTAGACCATAGATTCACATGAAAGTTGTTTAAAAGCATTGGAATTGGCTCTGGAGTATATGAAGGAAAATTAAATAATATTAGTCGAAGAAAGGGTGGCTATGGATATAAAACAACGTTTGAGATTTTTTTTAAATTTTAGGGAATTAAATTTATACCCCCATGGATTCCATGATGGGATCTTGGTTAGAAAAATTGTGAACCCTAATTGTATTCCCTTACAATCAAGGTGGTTTACAGTGTCTTCATGAGGGAGTATTACATTAAACACTATTAAAACTATACATCACTTCAATTACAAAGTGTAATGGGTAGCACGACATACACCGGGTGGACACATGGTTTGAAAAACAACTATCCATCCCTATGAACCTTCTATATTTGAGGATATTATGGGACACACTATAGTTGGGATCGACACACATTTTGGGAAAATATTGCACTAACCTTTATCTACCCAAAAAAGATGTAATTCATTCAAAACTCACCTAAATAAACCCAATACAAACTCAAACAATAAAATGGAGATAAAAAATGTCTAAAAAGTACTTGAATCAAGTATGATACATCTTCAGATTGTATGGGATCTTAAAATCTCACCACTATTTAATATATCTTCCTCGAGCTATACTCTGAAGCATCACTAAGCCTCCATGGTGAACAGTTTGGTCCACCAATCTTGCATATGATCTTCCCTCTCCCATGCTTCCTCTCGAACAATAATATTTTTCCATAACACTTGGACAATGAACATAGTTATTCCCCGCAAAAATTTATTACCATGATCCACTACACAAATGTAATACTCATTATTGTATGTGTTGGCTAGAACATTAACATCACTAACATTGATCACATAAGAAGGGTTGGGGTGATATTTATAATGTTCTGATACATGAGAAAAATAGTGCATAACAATATAGCTCTATTGAAGAGCCAATTGATATTCCCCCAATCTGATAATCATAATAGTCACAATCAATCTAATAAACATTCCCACCAACATGACCTACCATTGAATCCTAAGGTGACACAATATTAATAACACCTAATGGAACAAATTAGAATCCACTATAAAATAACGGGGTCGACAACACTGATTATTATACAACTTATTCCTACACTGAGTTGTATCCATACGTTTCAGAATTAACTAGACCAGATTCGATTTCTTGTATTGATAAGAAACATGGTACTTCTTTTAGTCGATTCATAATCTCCCATATAGCATCATTATTCAATGATGTTATCAAAATAACCACTAGGATTTCCATGGTATTATCATCCAACATGTATTTAAAAATGAGAAATATCTATAGAAAACCATCAGGTCATTAATGCTCAGGATTAATCTACGAGGATATGTATCCCCACATCAAAATACTAGAAATATCCTTCTACATGCTTGAACCCCAACAATATCTACACATCTAATGGTATATATTGGTGAACCCATGATGCAATACACACTTCGAGGCCTAAAACACATGTATTAGATCCTTATACATACATGTATGAACCAAAAAAACGACTCCTTACATAGGTGGTCTAATCCTCATCTATAGTTCAGTCAGAAGGTGACTTCCCACTATTAAAGATTTCCATCAAGTAAAAATACTATCGATTCTCGTCTTTCCATTTAAATAGGTAACTCGAATGTTTTGAATCCACTGATAAGTGAACAAAGTTATACTTATTTTATCCCTCCTAAACCTCTATAGGAATCTAAGTGAAAAAATCCACGATCATCCTCTTAGAACCAATCTCATAGATTGAATGAGTCTAGGTCTTCCAGATCAGATTGTTTGAAACACTATTTCACTTATCGTGTTTATAGGCTATACCAATTTCAAATGGATGCATCTAATCAACCCATATCCCTTTAATAGTGATTCGTATCTTATTGAAATAATATATATTAAAAAAATGATCTGTATAAACCATAAATGTTTTCTCCCCACTTAGAATACCACCAACACTTCAAGAGGTTATCCACCATGTCCAACTCGATATCATGAATTAGATAATACAAGTTATGTTCCCTCATATTTCATGATAAATATGCCATGAATTGATCAATATTCACCATAAAAACCCCATATCCAAAACTAAAAACAGCCCAAATCATGATATACTCCTCACCCAGCTCAGGTAGGATCAAAATTATTGTGGTATTCAAATGATTCTTCAACTCATGGAAAGAATTATCACAGCTCTAAACCCTTAAAAATTAATCATCTTATTTGACGAGACCAAAATACATTCTTACAAATAAAAAATTATATAATAAACCCCCAATAATATTTTGAAAAAACCATAATTCCATGGAATTCAAAAATAAATCTTAAGATACTCCCAAGAGAATACGTCCTGAAAATTATATAGGACAACTTGCACACATTCCTCAAAAATAACTATAGCCAGTAAATGTTTCCTATCAATTTATAATTTAAACATAGATACTGTGGAACATATCTTATTTTCACTCGGAGTATTCAGGATGATTTCAAGATGTTGGGAATGATCTCCTAGAGTTTTATAGTACACCATGATGTCATCCAAAAACAAAACCAGACTTTTCCATATAAAGCCCAATGATAAAAATTATCATCTCTTTATACACAACCAGAACATTCATTATCCCAAACAGTATCATGAAGAATATATATTGGGAAAAATATCTTTTAAAATTAGTCTATGGAATATTAAAAGGTATCACTCTCAACATATGACACCATGACCTCAAATCAATCATTAGCATTACACATGATCCTATCAACTAGTCAAAGAGATAATTGATACATAGAACTTGATATCAACTCTTATCTTCCATCCAATTCAATATTCAATAATAGAATCATAGAATAAATTCCACATCGGACTTCTAAGACTAAAAACTGGAGACCCCCATGGTGATGTACTCATATGGATATATGCCTTATTATTCAATTATCCTATCTAAGTTTAATTCTAATGAATCATTATTATGTCTTTTGATAAGGTGTAATAGAAACTAGTTCATCTCCTAGCATGAGATAATTTATAAACTAAACATATATCTCTAGGGGAATCCCTATGTACACTCCAGGAAACACATCCCAAAAATGATCAATTTTGGGAGGAAGAATATCTTGTTTTATACCCTCATTATCAAAAGAAGAACTAAAACATGGAATGTAAGATCTATCATCTTTTGATGAATTTAAATTTAATGGGTTGAAAGTATATCACATTCTCCACAATGAAAATAATTCTTACCCTCATGATATTTAAAGGCCGCTACCTTGTTCTTACAATCAATGTGAATGTAGAATGATTCCAAATATTGGTCACCCAAAGTCAATTTAGAACCTAAAATGTAAAATACATATAGGTCCAAAACAAAATTATACACACCAGTATTGAGTACACAACCCTTTCATAATTATATTTCTTTCTATATAACACCTAGTAGTGTGTCAATATTCATAAGACGAAATAAAGACTCAACTATTAGAATAAATAAATGATAAATATCAAAAGATATAAAATAAACTGAGTCTCTTGTATAAAAAATTCACCAGTATGTGTATAAGATACCAGAATAATACCTATAGTGGAAAACATTACAATGTTATCCACAAGTTAAGGATAAGCTAAATGAAACTATCATTCCCAATTTACATGTTCCCATATCCATATACTTTGTGTTACATTACCATACTAATATGACCACCCTTTACTTGAAGTACCACGTCCACCACCTTGAACAACATGGATAGTAAAACTCATTCATTTCGAATAGAATGGTGTATAAAACCATCTTCCTATACCCTAGTTTTTCAAGATCCTCCATAGACACCCATCTATTGTGGGTTCCTGCAGAACCTATTTATATGTTCTATCCTACCACATGATCAAAACTATACTAGTGGTTGAGTACACTAATTTAAAATGTGACATGCCCAAACACACTAGTTGAATACAACTATAGTATTTCCTTTGGTAATTGATCCTTCCCCATGTCCACTCAACTTTCCACAAGACTTAATTACATTATCATAGAAACACATCCTACACTTGTATGGTGTACCTATTTATTGTCTAATATTGACCACTTATCCTATAATAGACTACTCCTTCATGTTCCCATTAAAAATTGGAGCATGATTATCAACCTCAATAATCTTTTTCAAATATTAGATATTAACCTGGGAAATTATATAAAAGTTAATCCCATCCTAATAACATATCACCAAATTTTCATCATTACCGATCTCCATTGTTACAAATCACTTCAAATCAAATAAAGGGCCCTCATATTCTATCCCTAACATTCTTATATGGTTAAACTGCATAAATATGCATCCCTCTCCCAACTTCTCATCTCTTGAAAGGATTGTCCAAGTAAATTCTCCTATAATTCCATCTATAATATAGTCCCCATGTGTTAATCCTAATAATGGAATTCCCACTGGTTCTTCATTGATCCACATGACATATAAGAAACTAGCATGGAACTCATTTCCATATTAGTCTATAAATTTTCAAGAATTATATATATATACTCAAACCAGAACTCATATGACTCAAGTCCACTAACATTGGTGAAGGTCAGTGGGTACTTCAACAAGAACTCTCAGGTCATTGTAGATATATTCTACACTACCCACCATGGGTCTCTATATGTGAACTCTTTAAAGAGGGATATATCAACAAATTATGTGGACATCATCAATCCCCTCACATACCATGAATATTGGTGAAGAACACATATGGTCCAATTATGGTACATCATGTGTAGTTGTGAAAATATAAGATAATATCAACTAGTTATACATAATGTGTCTTATATTGGACATGATGTTGGAATCCAATGAGATACTATGCATATATAATTGTTTTACCATGTAATTTATCCATGTAACAAATTTTCCATAGAAGAAAACGACGTGTTGTCCATCATGGTCATGATAGATATAAACAGAACCCTGAAAATGTAATAAAAAATATATATAATGAGTACTATTTGAACATTCACAAACAACGATCCCATTCTATATTGTATTGAATATTAGAGTAAGTCTTGATGCCCTCCAGCATTATTCCTCAAGTTGGTGACTGCCACAGAGGGTATAATACATATATGACGAAAGAAATACCCTTATATACCCTTAAAAACATACATTTATAAAACAATAATATAAAATAAACCATGATCCATATTCATATTTCATCTAATGAATAATTTCTATCATGATAAAAACAATAAATAAGATGACATTAAATATCATAGGCTATGAAACTACAGAAAAACATATTCTCTAATCTAGTATTTAACAACTCAACCACAAACCATCCCATGAACCCTAAAAAAATTATATATATATATATATATATATGTAGTAGAGAATATAATTATTACATCATTGGATCATACATGATACATATCATGAAAATGTATATGAATCATACAAATTATCTAGTGAACCAATATAAAAAATCAACCAGTGCCTCCTCATATAACAACAACCTAGCTTCTCTAAGGATCAATCATAAAAAATCACATCCAATGTTAATAAAATGATTTCAGAAATACTAAAATATGATCCCAATATACACAAGAACACTAATATACCATTTACATTATCAAACATCAAACATGTTTTTCTCAATTCTTATAACCTTGAATGTGGGTCCGGATGTGTCCATATCCTCACCAAAATCCCTCTAAGCCCATCAACATGTTTTGAGTTAATGAATTGTAGACTACAAACCTAGATATAACACAAAAAAATCGCATAATCATTATAATTCTATATCTATTTTCGAATTTCATGTCATATTGTGCACCACACACATAGTATAATATGGTGTTGAAATATTCAAGTAAATCCATATCATTAACTCCTCCTACCATGCATGTCCCCATCCATATCTCACTTCATCATCAAAAAACCAATTGATTATACCAAAACAAATTTAATGAAAAGGGAAGAGAGGGTACCAATCCATCTTTCCACACAAAACTATAAATTTTGGAAAATTATTATGACAGAAAAATTTGTCCATTTGTAAGGTAATATGAACTTTGTGGGGTATGTTAAAAATTTAAAGGAAAGTATTTCATAGTTATTATTATTACAAATGTAATCTCATCCTATAGGTTTTATGTGAAATCAACCTCATTACACCCCATTTCCATCACTGTAGAACTTTTAACATACTACTACACTTTTCATCAATAATGTAAATAATCCCCAAACAACTACACCAAATGAAAATAATTACACCCCCATATTACCATTTCAAAAAATAATTTTACCATTATAGACTTACGAACTTACAAACACTATATTATCAAAATTCCATTCATTAAACAAATTTATTCGAAAACCATATATTTTTTTAGCCACCTTATTTCCTACCATTAATAATACATTTACCGTGTCATGAATTTATCTAAAATACAGACTATATCATTTATAAAGGCATATAATTTACAAATTTTACGGTTCTGTACCAAATTCCATGGAATCATGGAACATATAATATCACTGCTCTAATAAATCACTATCCAACCCATAAATCTAATAATATCTCATTCCAAAATCCAATATAATTATGAATCCATCAATGATCAACAACGGTTACATCAATTCCATCCTGATGAATGACAGTATCTTGAAACTCAACACATATAACCACCAAAGTCAAGAAGAAAACCCAAACCCCCTCAATAATCAACATATAAAAAAATAATCAATTCGACCAAAATTGAAAACTAATTTGAATCCGAGAATAAATGTTTCTCACTATAATTTTTTTTCCATTATGAATCATAGGAATTGAATTTTTTATGTGTCATATTTGATTTCAGGATAAGGTATTCGATCACGACTATAATTGTTTCAACATCATTATGTAATATTTCAGTATGTGTATTATGTATCATTTATAAATTACATGTTCATCCAAATTTCACACCATCATACAGATGGATGATATATTGAATATTTTTGGAAAATTGAATTCACATCATGACAAGTGCTGGAAACATAGTGAATGTAGTTAGTATAGTCCTTTTATAGAATAAAATTGTTATTTTATAAGAGGCATATGCTGTTACGATGAGTTTTTCTAGGGGAGTACAATGGTAACATATTTAATGGAGTTTAGTAAAGGGAATATCCCTACTACCTCAATAATATCAGTTTGTGGAACATGATTCATGACATAAAATGCTTGGGTAGTAGGGATTTGGGATGTCAAACTTGTTGTTCATGTAATGAATAATACATGGTTGGTCATTATTATTTAGTTGAAATTTTTACACTATGCCTTCATGTATTTATCTAATTAATGGGTATGGGGATCAATTGAATAAGGCATTATCTTGATAAATATCTCCTCCAATGTCAAGATTTTGATCCCCCCATCGCATGGAGTGATTAAAAGATCATTTTGATTGTGTATTGAGTTTTTTTTATGAATGTTAAATTATTTTTTATTACAATTGATTCTATTTTTTATTATTTTGATTTAAATGGGATTCAATGATAAATTTAATTGAGAACATTGAAATTGTTCCAATTAAATGGGGATTTATTGTGTGGTGGATTTAGGTGGTTCCTTGAGGTGGCACCTTAGATACAATGAAAATATATCTTACTATATTTTGACAATGGTATGATTATTCCATACTATATTTATATTTTTTTATTTAATTCAATTAAATTTTATATTATATAGGTGTTGGGAGATATTGATTTTCCTCAAGATGGTGTTGGGGAATATCATGAATATTTCAAGGATATGCAATTAAGGAATCAGTGCTACAACCATGACCTTTAAATTTTTAAATGATTATTACTCTTTTGGATAAATTCTAAATTTAATCATAAATATTTATAAATAAGTATTTGTGTTAAGAAATATTATATAGGATATAGGTTTTTTGTACAAAAGTTTATGATTTAGGGAGGGTCTTGGGTTGGATTATTTAGGGCAAGTAATGGTCGGTAACTCTGTGTTTAAGGTAGGTTATCTCTTTAACACATATAATATGCATTTTTATAAATTATAGTTGTTGTAAAAATATATTCCATTTTATTGGGTATAGAATATAGTGTTTTTGGTTGTGTGTAGATGAATTTGATGGATTTCATTGGGCATTCTATTGTTGGCATATGTTTCCACTAGGATTTAGGTGAATTGGGATAACCCATTGACTATATCACAAAGGGGAGATGGTGTTGTTTTAGATGTTAAAATGTTATGGGTTGTATCATTAAGTGATATTTGAAATGGGTATCTAGATAAGGATATCATAGGGGTTTTCAAGAATGTGTGAGAGGCATAATAATTTTGATGATGTAATGAAAAACTATATTTCTCATCCTTGATGAGTGTTGAACAATGATACTGGAATGTGGTTTCCAATGTTTTTGAGTGGCATGATCTATCCAAGGATGGAAATTTTTTAGGATAGGTGGTTCCACTTGGTGAGGTGTTGTTTAGTCTACTCTATGAGACATGATTTGAAACTCAAGTGTGGTTTGTGTATTTTTCATGGGGACATGGAATGAGGTTGAAATGGTTTTAGGGAATGATGTCCTTGGAAAATATTTTGGGTGTCAAGACTAGGATGGGATGTATCTCAAGATGAGTATTGTACCTTTATTATAGGTAAATGTATGAGTTCATTAGGTGTATAGTGACATAACTGAGGGGTGACAGATGTAAGTTAGTATAAACAATTAAAGGCAGTCAAGGGTCTTGGGGACTACATGCATTCCAGGATAAGTGAGTTAAAATGTTACTTGTATATGAGGATATGTGTGAGGGACTTGCAACATATAATGGTATGGTCAGATGTGTGATTGTTTCAGGGACCCATTTTTCTATGTGTATGTATTCTCTATTGTGATTTGTGATAGAATACAATGTGGTTAGTGAATCTGGAGTCTTTTCCCCTTTGTTAGTAAGATATATCATGTAGTACATACATGTTATCATCATGTCTATGATATTGATGTGTTGTTCAAGACAAACCGCAGTGATATAGTATGCATTATAACATGTTTGGAATAACTATAATGAGTAATATTTTTGAAATCACTATGAGTGAGAATGACCCATTGTTATGGGAAAGATGGTGAGTAGACGAAATATTTGACCTCTATGAGAAATATGGCGCTGAAGATGTATTTTTATTCATAATTCTATATTTGGGATACAATGATTGAGATAGATTACAGATGTAATGTTGGATCATATTGTTTTATCCTACCATTATTGAGGTAATAGAGGTCATTCCTTGAAAGTGAGATCACATAGTGTTAGAAGGTCATTTCGGAGATTAGGTTGAAGACCCAAACATTACATTTGGGTATAATTTTTTTATATAGTGATTCCCTATCCTAGGACCATTGGTAAATGTTTTATTTCATGATTTATTACATAGGGATATTAGTTGATAAATAAATAGTTTTAATGAATGACTATTTTTGTTTCATGGTGGGCTAGTTAATACACAATGACATGATATGTATAGAGATGTGGTGGTGCGATTAGAAATTGTATCTAAAATACTTTAGTGAGATTAGAATTTTTACACAATCATATATATAAATGGTAAAATAAACAACGGTCACCTGGTGATAACCAAATCATATGTATCACATACATCCTACAGGGTCACTCTAGTGGACGTGTAGATTTAATGTTTGATTTTAGGTTCATTATAAGACTTGTGATGGTTTTTGACTAATCAATATAATTTTTATTCTAAGAAAATGTATTTTTAGGAATGGGGTTATCCATGGTGACTTTATTACTATATTTTTAACAAGATTTATTTTATATATGTTCTTAGAATGGTGGATGATAAGTTGTTTTATAATTTTATAATTTTACATGGCATAATTTTTATTGCAATGTGATTATTCACTTATGTTTACTATGATTCTTTTGATTGATATTTTTTAAGTACCATTATTTGTTTTAGTCTGAATCTATTGAATAATATCTCCATTAGATTTATTCAATACTAAATGATAACGATATGTTATTAGAATATGTGAAGGACAAATTCATGACTTATAGAATTCCTTCTAAAACATTGGTTTTGGGAAGAGCTTTAATAATGAATAATCCTTATGTTTATTTTTTCGTGTACTTTTGTAATACTGAAGACATGATGTTATAGAATTTTTATGTTCAAGTGATGAAACTCATACTGTTCAACCATAAAAAAGTTTCTAATTTGAATTCATATATACTTGGACCATGAGATTATTATTCATCATATGATCTCTAATGATTATGAAGTTTATTAAATTCAATGTGTTTGTTAGAGGTGTTTACATGTATATTTTTCTATTCCCCCATTGAATATTGGCCAACGTATACAAACCCCAAATTTAATTTAAGAATCACACAAATCCCACATTCATTAATATTATTTTATATTATAATTTTGTGAGATATTGTATGTGTCAAGAAAAACATATATAGTGGTATCCTATAAACATATTATTGTCATTATGTTCATCTAATGTGTGGGATTTTCTTTAGTTATAGCTCATCTAGATCATTGTAAATGTTATTCTTAGGTTTCATCTATGAAGTCTCCAACTCCATTAGATTCAAATGGACCCTTAGTTGGTTGATAAATTCTTGTGATTGTGATGGGAATTTTAAAGTGATTTCCATGGATAATTTGTGATTTTGAGGATAGTTTAATATTGTATGACCAATTTTATTCTTAGGGATATTAGTTGTGGATGTAGTTTTGGATTTATGGATAGAGAGTGGGAGGACACATAGTTTTTTTAGACACAAAATTGGTGAGTGATGGTGATATTTTCCATGGAATAAGTTTTATGAAATAGGTGTTTAGACAGTAAATTAATATATAAGGAGTATGTTTAGTGGGTTAGGTGTGTGAGCATTTTTATGAGGAATTAAAAATCTATGGATAAACATATTGAGTTTGAGTTCTAGTTACAGGGGAGCATGTAGTGATAGGTTTTCAGTGAGAACATGTAAGATCTTGAGTGTAATCTCGGGACGGTGTCCGGAACAGAACCCTCATCCTTGTTAGAGGGAGACTAAGGGTTAGTGGGGATTTTTTGTAAATGTATCTAGGTGATATGTTTTTTTATCTAGATAGCTACGATGCAGCTTGTATTTTGAATAAGTGAACATTTAGTGTGTTAGACATTTAAAAATTCTTCATGATGTGTATGTACCTAATATGTGCTGTGTTTTATGTGTGTTGGTTTTATTGGAATAGTTTACTTCACAATGATTTTTTATCATTTCATATATTCATAGGTTTTGTGAGAGTGCTGTTGGGACATGATGTTTTTGAACTTGATGAGTAGCATAAGGAGTGAAATATGGTGGGATTAAACTAATGGTAGTTGAATTATGTTGTTATTAATATGTGCTAATGTGTGGTGGATAAATTTTTTTGGTGGTTCTTTAGTAAGAGTTGAATCGTCATGTATTGTCATTACATAATATAATGGATATAGCATGGGATATTTTAGTTATTTACTAGGTTTGGTTTCTAATAAAAATAATAATTCTATAGTGGGGATAATCATATTTTTATGGCTATAAAAACCTCATATTAGAATAGTCTTGGATGATATGTGGCTGGTGGGTAAATGGTTAATATAATATCTAGATATCATTGTTTCGTTGGACCCAATTTGATATTGTTCATTGGTGAATATATGTTTCATGATTTTGACGTGGTTTTTGGTGGAGTAACTATATCCAAATCAGTCCATGGGTGGTTATTTTAGTATTACATGGATTACTAGGATTATATTTGAGTCAAATTTCAGGGTTATAGGAGAATGGATAGAGTATGTGGTTCATGTTCTAACTCTATAATTATACTTAATGAAGTGGATTGGAACTAATTTTGGAAATATTGATGATCATGTGATATATATATGAGTTTAGGATTTATGGATGGATTGTTTTTAGACACATCGATGAGTATCCTAGAAAGACATTTTTATGAGTTTCAATGAGTGGATTCATTGGTTTTATTCATGGAATAAGAAATAGTGGGGGTGGGAGCAATAATAAGATTATTATTTTGAACATATATTGCTAGTCGGTACACCACCGGATGAGAATATTCATTAAATGATTCCTATAGTGGGAATGATTAATATTTGGAATCAACCATCATAAGTGGATTCATATTGGTTGGAGAAATATAATCATCTTGATGAAATAGTTCAAGAAAACTCAATGTGTTTGGAGAGATTAGTTTGATGTGCGTCTTATTTGTATAATAATTAATAGATAATATGTGGCTCAACATTTTTTGTTTAAGGTTCATAGATGTTATAGTTCTATATTGGATTGAAATTATGATCTCATAGGTTGTATTTAGAGGTTTAATTTCAATTAGTGACTATTATATGTCAGGGTTATGTCTTGAATAATATAGTATTATCCGGATATGTGAGATTTTTTATGGTTGGGAGTTTGTAATGGTTCAAAAAAATGGTTGTTATGTTTTATAATAATTTAAATTTTTTTAATGTGTGGGGGTTTATTTTAGACAATGGACACTAAATGTGATTCTTAGTTTTTAAAGGACCACAAATGGGTGTTTTTTATATTTTGTTTATGGATTAGTGGATGAATTAGATATTGGGGTTGATTTATTAGTAGTTTTCAGGTGTCCATGATGTTCACAATATTTCACTTAATCCATTTATATAATAATTTGTAATAGCAACATCCTCATAAGATATTGTTTTGGAGGGATTCTGTTCCTGTAATGGAGGTTGATATAGTGGTGTGGCACTATTCCGGAAGGTTTTCAATGTGGTATCCATGGTCATTTCAGGATTTTATAGTGGGTAAGGGGATAACCCGATACCATTAGAATTTCTGGCCATGAACTACGGTTCTATCCAAGAAATACTATATTCTCATGGATTTATATTGTTAACACCTATTCATAACATGAATGATTACTGGGTGTCCCTTTTATGAGAAAGTTATACTCTACCATTTTTGAGTTATGGTATTTCATGATTTTTGTTTTTAATGATGTCATGAATGTTAAATTTAACTCTTTTTCTCCTATGTAAAATGATTCCTTAAATCCTAAATAGATTTATTTGTTTCTCGGTGTTTTATATTGTGGTTTGTGGTAAATTCATCAATAGTTTCCTTTTTCGATGTTTTTTTATGATTTTGGTTGGTTTTTTTGTGACAATTTCCATAATGCTTGTATAAATCATCATAATTTTGTGGGAATTTCATGATTAGTGGCTAGAGGAGGTCCTAAGGTGTTTCACAAATTTTTTTATTATCAATATTTGTCATAGTTATTCACTTAAAAAATTTGATTATTGTATATTATAAAATTAGATGAATTTTTTTAATGATAATTTATTAAAAAATAAGAATTTCTCTTAGTATGGTGTCAAAGATGTGTTATGGACAATCTTTTAGTTGTTGGATGAGATTTTAATGTGATAAAAAATTTATTGTATTTTCTATAGATTATTCCTACATATGATACATTTATAAATTAATTATAAATGTTTATAATTATATTATCATGTGGGGTGAGATATATTATTATGGGTGGTGGTATGAGCTCAGGTATGGAATGATCAGGCCTGATTTATGTGATACACTGAATGAATTGGATTGAATAATTGTGTTCAAGGTATGAGGTCCATCTATCAGAAGCTGATATTAATATTGATACGTTATTGTTTTCTATCATTCGTGTTTCATTGGTTTTTTAGTGTATAGGGACTACGGCTGACCCAACTAGAATGGATTGGATAATGTTGGGACTTCAATAATTGGGGTAATATCTCTTTATCAATTATGTGAACAAGAATCACCCAATGACTATGTATTCATGTAAGTAATGTGTTGGTTGAGATGATGGGAGACTATGTTCTTTCTCAAAATTTGGGACATGAGGTAATATCCTATAATGGTTTTCATAGGGATAGTACGTATGATGTAGGGGACTTAGGCCAGCTGATTATAGTTGGGATGATTATTTGAATCATCCGTGATGGTTCGATCCCTCTAGATGGTGTAATGATGTCTATAAAGATTTTTAGGTGGGATTCTCCCTTTAAGGATAGAATTATGTGATGGGTTATGGGTTCTTTCATGTGATCGGTTGAGTGGCTACCCCTAAAATTGGTGATATATGACCATATATTGTATCTTAGATTCTTTATAGAGACACAAAAATGTTATTACAATGTATTTGGTCGAACATGACTTGAGATAGTCCATAGGGTATAAATATTGGGATAGTATGCATTGCTGGATGAGTAATTTTCTTCATATTTATGGACAATTTCAAGATGAGACTATTGTAAATTACTTCATGGATGGGTGAATGATATGAGTTTATATCATTAATAATTGAAATTGATGGGTCTTCATGAATCAACTAATTATTTGACCATTGAGATGATATATTATTTTGATAAGGGGCTTAGATTGACTATTTGGAACCTTTTAGCGAGTTAGTTACCTATGTAATTGCCTTTAGGCCATGTGTGAAACATATTTTGAGTTCGTTCTTGTGATATGTGATGATTATTAAGTATATGGTGTATCTTATGGAATTAAACTATTATGGTAATGGTATAATGTGTCTAACTAAAATGGGGATGTAGAGTCATGAATATATACCTGATGACTTGGAAAACCATGAGTAACATGATATGATAAGGGATCTTTTTCCACTTAATGAATGAAATAGAATTAGCAGGACGTCCATGCTGGAGAAAGTGTCCCTATTTTGGCTACAATGGATCAATATTTTATGTTTGGAGTTCTATAATTGATATGATTTCTAAGATGTTCCATGTTTCTAGGTTAGACGATGAGACCACCATGATTAAGATTGTTTTCTAACATATCATGGGAAAAATTGAATGGATAATACCATATGTGAGAATTTAGAGGTCATGCACTTTATGTTGGGAAACCATAAAGTGAATGTGCATTGGAATCATAGTTCTGGGGCCCTACATTCCAATTTATATAGTTTTCATAACAAGGGAAATATATTACATTGAGTTGAATATTAAAATATGGCTTAAAAAGGAAATGGAATCATGCGATTCATGGATACCAGCAATGTTTTGACTCATCTATTGTCATGTTTCATTGGGGCCAAGCTATCACTTATCAACTAGATGCATTAGGGGTCTTTGTTGTTGGGGTAGCTCATCATGGATACTATAAATGAGTGGTGGGTTTTTTGAGACATGAAAACATGTATATCATGTTTACATTATTTGAACATTGAGAGTTCCAATTGAGATATCTTTATTATACCCTTTATAAGAACTCTGGTTCTCATGTATATCCCATGAAATCTTTCATGTTCAATATAGGACTTTTGGGGGATCAGGATAGAGAAACTCAATGGGTATTTTTATACCTGGTTGTGGTGGACCCCAATGATGTAATTGGTACTATTTTTTATGTGTGTGTATGAATCATTTTGATAGATTGTATTTTATTGTGGCAGGACCTATGGATGATCATATGATGTGTTTTTGTAAGCATATTTATGGTATATTTTTATAAAAAAATTATTTAATTTATTTATAATATGTTGTTCATGATGTATATCATAAGGTGATATAGTTAATGTTTTTTACTATGAATAGAGGGAATATTCTCCATGAGTTATACATTAGGACCTCATTTCTAGTTGGAAGCCTTTCACGTATTGGGATGAACCCATAAGGCCAATTTTCCCTCTTACTCAAATGATGGTTCGAGGATGGGTCATAAAAAACAAAACATAAAAAATATTGGTTTTTTGGAAGACTTCATATTAACATGTTATCACTTGTAAGGGTATCCAAAAAACAATTTTATCTTCACTAATATACGTCATTTTCACTATTAAATGATCATTCCTTTTATGAAATTTTTCTTTTGTAGAATATTCGGATAAGGTGATATGTTTATCAAAAAAATAGTGATAACCTCTCAATAAAAGAAATAAAATATTTATCAGAATCAGGAGATAACTTTAATCGTTTATAGAAAATATGAATCAAACAATCCCATGAAATTTATTTATTCAATTTTATAGACATTAAATTGGAGAAATATTGATAACCTCCTAAAGGAAATATAGAAATGGAAAACCAAAACATACAATAATACCGGGGAGTTGTATAATACCCCCCTAATATGATTGTTTTTGGAAAACATCATATAGTAACAAGTTAATATAATATCAACCACCATTTATTATGAATTAAACCACCCACGAGCCCCCCCCCCACCTAAAAGAAAACCAAATCTATAGAAAATAAATTTACAAATAAACCACAACAACAAAATTGAAAAAAATTATCAAAATGAACACCTATAAAGATATAAAATTATGAGTTGATATCAAATGGGGAATATAAATATATTCATCTTTGTGAAATTAATATAGATTACCCAATAAGAGTAAACCCCCAAAAGAGATGGATAGTGGATATATAGAGAATCATTATTTATCTAGGGTTTGATGGAAGACAATAAATATGGAACAATAGAAATCAAGATATCCTATTTACAGAGTATGTATAATGTCCTCCACCATGATATAGTTATTCTAAATTTTCCCATGGATCTCTTGATTTAATGGAGTTAATTATATTCTAATTGAAATTATGTATCCATATGAACTCATATAACCCTTTATAAGTATATTAAATTCAATTTTTTGAGGAAATCCTAATATATACCTTGTAGGGAAATGTTTCCACTCCTCAAGAGGATACTACAACCTATACCATAGCACATTGAAAACTCTCATTCGGTTTTAACCTCGTTGTGCATGTTGTAATGTCATGGAAATCACTACCTTATCATTTCCTACCATCTATATGTATATGTACTACTACTGATATAAAAATTCTAATCTCATTACTTTGGTGGTTTCTCATATATGCATATATTATAGGGAGAGTCACCTATATTAAGAACCACCGTTCCCTTCACTATGGTATATAAATAATTCTTATTACCATATAGAAATGTTTCAGTCAAAATAATCTACTTTTTTTCATTTCAGAAACTGTATGGAACAATTATGTAAAAAACCATCCCTTAGACTCAGCTAAAAAAAATCCCCCCCCCCCCCCACACCCATATGATAAGATTAGACTCAATAATCACCATCTCTGAGGCTTGGTAATCCCCATAGATTGAAAAATCTAAACTCTCACATATATAAAAGATCAAAAAATATATGGTAACACAAAATACACAATCCACCTAAAGGGAGGTGCGTGGATGATTTGGATGCAACATTACATATCTATCAAATAATCTTCTTCCTCGAGAATTAGATTCAAACATAAATGTTTAAATAACTACCCCATTGACCAAGGACATCCAAATAAAACAATATCATATGATCTAAATAGGTATAGAAAATTTAAAGTTAATAAATAAAATTTAATCCTTACATAACTATCACCATGGAATAATTATAATCCAATAACATTAGAAAAAATAATTTATGACATCACATCAATGAAGATATACATGGAACTCCATATACTGACCACACATCTATGAATATCATTCCAACATTATCTTCTCAATATCACATTTTCTAAATCAAATAAAAACCAAGGGATGGTTTTTCCTTCATATTAAATTCTCCCAAAAGTCATAAATATCAACTAGTAAGTCTATGAAGGATATGTCTTTTCAATATCCAGCTATCCCCAAGTGTGGGAATGATAATAATAATTAAGATATCATTGATGTTTGGACACATAGAATGCATCATCGATCTGAGATGACAATAGGGGAATTTATAATTAAAACATAACCTTCATAATATATATATATATATATATATATTAAAACCATTAATTTAATTTTACATTGCTGGGACATATTATTCTACTAGTAAGTCCTATACTACCCAATATGAGTGTAAACCCTAAAACAACACACAATTTCTAACCATGAACTCTATTATCATCCTCCAATGATCTATTTATTTAAATATATCATCTTTCATCACTTCAATCTAGTACAGATCTATCCAAATATCTCAATTCAGATCTTGGAATCATTTATACCAAGGACCATGGATTCACCTATTATTGTCTGGTATAATGCAGAACAAAAATGCTACATAAATTTTTTCTAAAAAATATCCATTCCAAATGAGGACTGTATGTTATTTGTATAAAAATATCTATCACGGGATGTGGTATTGTACATGATTTACTAAAAATTAGAATTAAATATTTCAACATATCCACCAGAGCCTATATAGACTACTCCTTCATCCAAATAATACATTGATAGAATGTAGTACTATGGAAAAATAGGGTGGAATCATGTTGTTGTCCATATATATTAATTATATAAAATGAGGATCCCTTCTAGAAAATAAGTTTGAAAATAGGCCATCAATTTTTTTTACTTAATCCATATTCCACCTCAATAATACATCAAATTCAATTGAATGCATCATCACTCAGATGTGAGATGATATCATCATCTATTCCAAGGATAGTTAAATGGACCCCCATCCACCTTAGCACTGTATTGATGATATCCATAGATAATCCCCCTTCTACATGAGGATATAAAATGGTCGAAACAAAACATCCAAGACATGATGGTATTCCATCACTATCTGATAGACCAATAATATTAATAGGAAATCCACATTAGATCTCATTATCCAATGATAATTTTACTAAAATATTATAGGATGATACTTATTTTTAACATTAGGATAAACTGAACTACATATTTGTGGAACCCTCTATGAACCACCTCATATGCCACAATTAGAATGTACAAACAAGTAGTAAAATTTATCTGAGGTAATTCATCGGCCTTCCACCCCTCAAGAGAATTATGGTCATTGATATGATCATATGACAACAATACCTATAATTATCCCCATGAATACTCCACTTATTACACCATGGCTGATTTTACTGTGATATTGAATAATAATTCTCTACCAATTACCATCTCTGTAACAAGATCCATCAATGCATGATCCTTTCTCCCTCTCTAGACATTATTTAATGTTTAGCAACATATTCATTCAAAATTTTAAATTCCATTCTTGAATATATATTTCAATTAACATGTTTAGAGGAGATATTGAAATAATAATTGTTTTTCAGAAACAAACCATATCCATTTTCATAGATTTATACCTTTCTTAGAGAAATCGTACATCAGGATATACTAGTCCATGATGTCTACATTGCATATGTTTTTGATGTAATGAGTCTTTAACGTCATATAAATGAAAAAAAACCCTACATGAGATCCATTGTGGAATCGTTAAACTTATTGGGATATAACTTCATTGAACCATATTACATTAAGGATTGTCAATGTATTATGAAACAACCAAAGATGATATGTTTGGTATCTCAAAACACCACAAACGTCACTACATCCTCTAGTAGTTGTAGGAATGTGGAAATAATAAATGTTACCATTATTTATTAAATATTTCCAAAAACTATTAAAACCATAAAGGATTCATTGTTCCATGTTTATTATATATGTAAGTCTATGCTCAGAGGGAATATTGATTTGAACATTTGATAATGGACTACGAGACTGACGATACAAAAGTAATCTTCGAAAATCTACATAGATATACAAAAAACAACTGGATAAATTTTAGATGGTTCTACCCCACCCAATAATGAGAAAATAATATCCTATGGCTTCACACCTCCCACTTCATGGAAATTTATATTGACAACATTTCATAGGGTTAATAGGGTTGAACGACCTTAGGAACATCATTGTGATGCTTGACATGATCCTCCTGTAAACTTGATTATATAAGATTATTTCTCAAGAAAATAAACAAAATACATAACAATAGTGGGATAAAAACATATATTTCATGAGTCGTATGAATAAATTTTCATAATTCATGAAACTAAAGGAAGGAACCCAAAACATAATGTTTCCATACCATATCATGAAAGTGGACTTCTAGGTATCATTCACTTTCACCCTCATCAGGTTATAACTACCAAAACATATTTATTGAAAATAGATTACCTCCCATGAAATGGAAGAATATATTTTCTATATATAAAATATTGAAATGGATCATTATAATCATGTGATTCAATATCATGTAGTCTGTACACAGCCTTAGGACATCATATTTCTTTATTGTAAACACCACATGAGCTCCCCACTGTGAACCAATGATAAACATAAATCCCATTTACATAGGATAATAAACATAAGTTCTCTTATCCCATATGATTAGAGGTTCCATATTATTTGGGTAAATAGAGATCTTAGAGTTATTAGTATACACCTTGTAGTTGAACAATATATAATAGCTATGGTGTATATCCACAACCATATATGGGAATAATTCCAAAACTCATACGTTACTTAAAGAGAATCCACCAAACATTCAAAAATTAAACCACATTATGGTTTTGATAAACCCACAAACATATCTAAATTTAAAAAACCCATGTAACACTATTTATCACCAATCGACACCACACAATTTTCTTTTTTCATATTATTAAAATCTTATATGGAAAAAATAAAAAAAATTAACACCTAATAAAACCATCTGATGTCAAGAATAACATCATATGGTTATACCAACTATATAATAAAATCCCTAGATTATTGATGATTCACTTTTATCATATCTAAAATTTTAGACACATTAAAGAAGACTTAACTAACCTATAAATGGGGTATTCAATTCCATGGAAACTAAAAGCCTCTCTTACATAAGTCCAAAGGAACCTACTATAGAGGATATAAAAATTGATAGTGATTATATAGAATTAAATAAGAATGGGACATGGTATAAACTAAATACATAAAAAATAAAATGTTCTATATCCCATATATCATTAGTATATACATAGTATGAAACTATCTTTTTTATTATCCCATATCCCAGTATAGAAGAAAACTTGTATAATTACACTGATAATTACACCCCAAATAGAGAGGGATATCATAAAGATTACCAATACTATATACAAAAAATAGTGGTTGAATTTTAAAACAACTCACATATAGTTGATTTTAACTCAATGATTATTACACTTCATTTGGATAATGATTGGACTACCCACCTTTTACTTGGTATGTCCTAAGAAGGGAAGTAATCTAATAATTGTAATGGAAATCGAATCTATATTAAAAAAACAATAAATAAAATATATTTGTATGTAATGGGAACTACATCCCCATATAAATGATTTTTTATAAAAAATTTAATTCCATATTACAACCAATTGGATACTCAAATGCCCAAATTCCTATGATCCACCACGAATAACATTAATCAATGAATGAACCAATTTGGTCCCATCTTCAAAGGTATCTTTTTTAGGATGAATTGTTTTGATCAATTCATCCTTATCATACTCCTATATATTCATTGGTTAAATAAATATGGTGTTTTGAAATTAAATAACATCACATAGTTCCTCTTATAAGTGCTGTGAAAGTGAATATAATTTAAAAAATTATGGGATAATAAAATAAGATACATAATCCCAATAATAAACTCCATCTCTTTCATTGTCACTTATTAAGAAGGAGTGGATCATGATTCATTACCACCATCACAATCAATGAAATAATATCGTTATTAAACCACTACTAGTAATCATCCACTAAAGTATCTCACTCCTTCTTCTCCCATAGAAACTAGATCTAACTTTTTTGTAGTTATCCTAATGTATGAAGAACTTTATAATTTACCCAATACTTATACATATATTGAATCAAATAGAGATTTATACCATGATCCTCCATATAGAAATTTATTTCCAGATAAAAAATTTTCCACTAATACTTTCACATACCATTATTTTGTATCCCATTCAACATCTTCCTTCTCATCTAGTCCTCCTCGACTGGTTCAACCATCCTATTATAAACATTCTTATCATGGTGAACCTTAATAATAAAAATCACTTATAAAGGATTCATTTCCACCATATATATAAAAAATAACCAAAAACCTAATCAAGATATCACAAAACTCATTTATTATATATAATTTAATTGGATTCATTTATTTCACTAAAATCACCACATTTCCTATAAATGTGAGTACTTGAAATATGCTTTTATTTCACCAAGTGTAAAAGCACAATCATTAATGACCTAGAGTTGGTGTCATCAATATTATATTGGTATATGATTCAAGTTATATCATCATAATGTATTGATTAGTTTCATAGTCACATGGAACCAAATACTTACTTGATTCCCATATTAAATAGGAAATATAAAATAGAAATCATACGAACCACTCTTTTATTCTTGATATTATCCACATTATCCAGATTTTATGTCATGTTGAGTGAGAAAAAATAATATTTGAGATCATATTATCACTAAAGGTATGTATATAAAATTATATTATGAGTAAATATGGCATAATCATTATTTAACGAAATGTAATTGGAAATCAATTTTCTTATAAATGAAATTATCACAAAATGTGTCCCATAATATTATTAGTGAAATAATAACTTGGAGAATAATAATTTAATTCTAAAAAAAATTGAATTCATGATATTGGATGTCAGGATTTTATAAACCATGATATCATAACCATTAATTCATTATCCTAAGACAGTTTTGTTAGTGGTTACGTATACTCCAAAAATCAAGTTAGCATGTTTTTACTACTTTCTCCCTTTAGAAATTTTGATAGATTGAGGGGATATATAATTCTTTTCCCCACCCATAATTACACATCTAGTGAATTATTTATATAATTATTGAACTATTTAAATCATAGTCAATAAGTTTTAACAATAAATGATTAAAATGTAATTTTTAATGATAGTAATAATGTGATTATTTTAATATATCATTATAAAAAATTAAAATTAATTAACATATAATATATGACTACCAATTAATCATTAATATATGTTCTGTAGAAAAATAAATCTATTGGAAAATGAATGTGAATTATTATGATAATAAATAATAATTTTGTATTCATTATAAAACAATTTAAAATGTATAAAATAATTTGAATATTTAAATAATTTTATGGTGATGGGAATGTCCCTTAACATTATATACATCAAAAAGGAAAACTCCATTTTATTTTTTTAATTAAATTAATAAACAAATCATATAGTAAATTTTTTTCATAATTCCATTCAAAACAAAAAAAAACAAAATGATACAAAAAAATATATTTGATAAATAATTTCATAAAATAAAATATAATTTTTAGATAATTTTTTAAATAATATAGATATGGAAGAATCATATTCCCTATCATAAGGAGAAATAATATTTATTATTTTTTTAAATATTTAATTCATTTATAATGATTAAAATAGAGTAGAAGTGGAATAAATTTTGATAAACATTAAGGATCCATATGATAGAAAAAACATGGATTTTTTGAATCATATATTATTAGATTCTATAAATTAAAATAAATGTAATAAAAAATAAATAATATTTTAAAATTAGTTATTACCTCATTAGTGACTATTAAATTAAAACACATTAAAATAATTGATTTAATTAAATTATTATTAATCATTAATAAATATATATTCATGTTTATTAAAAAAGGGTTAATATATACACCTAATATATTTAAATAGGAGAATAATGAAAAATATTACTCAATTGAGTTGAGATTGTGATAGAATCACATAGATCAGGTTCAAATTTCCTAATAATTGGTTTTAATATCTGATATACCAAAATTTTATTTATGAAATATTCAAAATATTACCACATATATATCTATAACATCATATATGATATATAAATAAGATTTGATCACATTTTTTATAGTCATTAAATATTTTCATTATTTCATATGTAAAATACATGGTTGCTTTTATGTGTGTAATAATTCTATAGTTTTCATCCTTATTTTGTGCGTAAGGTTTCAATTCCACAATAATTTTATTATTGATATAAATTTCATATATATGTAGTATATAGATTATTTTAGGCATATATTAATAGTTGACATCAAACAAATATTTATAATGATCATTAAGATGGTGGGTCAAATGTACGCATGAACACTATTTTCCCTCTATGATGTATGGTCCAAAATTAAGGTAAATAAATAATTAATTTTTATGGATAAATAATTTACCTTATATATCTTATAAATTAATTAAATCTATCATTATTAGCAGCTACAAAAAGAATAAATGATATACAGATAACATCCCTTTGTGGAGGTGGTAGTCCAAATGTTCCCATGTGTGATTTTATTGTCTCCAAATGTATTTAAAGGTTAAAATTTATATATTATATGATATTATCATAAATATAATTTATTATTAAATATTATTTTTTTATATAGTCTTTAGTTACATATTTTTAACCATCTGTCTAATGTTGCGATGAAAAAATATTTACACTACTTCATGGAGTTGTTATTTCATGCCGTGTTTTTTTATTTAATTTGATGGAAAATTGGTGTCATGTTATTTTTTCATAATCACAATAAATTATAAGTATATATATTATACTATATATATTATTTTAGTATGGTTTAAAAAATATGTTTATATAGGATAACAAATAGACAGGAAATGGTTAGTAAAGATGATTACAGCTAATTCGATTTAATACATTTTAATAAACTATTATGGGGCACATAGTTGCTATTTTGAAAATTAAAAACATATGGAAAATGTATTTGGATATATATAATTTTAATGGGATTTTTTTAATGATTTGTTTCCTAATTTTCTATAATGATAAGATATATGGGGTTTCCCTTTATCGGAGAGGGGAGGGAATTAATGGAATTGCATAAAATATTAAATTAATATAAATTATATTTCAAGATAAAATTGTTGAAAAATGACATAAATATAATATAATATATTTAATTGTCTAAATCATATCATAATTTATTATTTAGAAATTTTTTAGTTATAATTTCAGTAATATCATTTCATTTTATCATCCGATCAAACGTTTTGATAATTAGACTAATATAACTATGTTATACGTATTAATAGTAGTGAATGTTTATATGAATGGAAAACAAATAGTAAGATGATAGGGGAATCTCTAAGTCATATCCCATTAAAATTTAGAAATATATTTTTTAATGAATTTTAATTATTTTTGTAAAAGATTAAATATTTAAAAACATTATGGTTCTCATTTTTATAACCAATAATTTAATTTAAATTTGAAAACAAAATATTGGAATTGGAATTGGAATAATAACCTTTAAAAAAACATTATATGTTATACTTATCTACAAAATGTGTGGGACATAAAAATACATTAATAAAATACAACAATAAATATTTTCAAAATAATTTACATTATTTATCTATTACATGAATAGACTCATTATTCATGTTTCATTATTGTTATGGTAATTATTTCATTAATGGGAATTAAAAATAAATTTCCATTCTAAAAATTATATCATATTTTATTTAAAAATATTTTATTTTAAATAATTTTTTATACCTATACAAAATATTATAGTTATTAAAAGTAATAGTGTGATATATTTTAATTTATCATTTAATTAATTATTATTAATGAGAAAATCAATGATAAATAGAAAAAATGTTGTATATTAGATTTTTATAAGATATTTCATTAAATATAAGCACCCAATGACATAAATTAAACTATTTTATAATTTTCTTTCGTTAAAAATTTCATTTCAACATTTATTGTAACAACTTGAGATTTTTTCAAAAAAATATAATCAATTTTATTTTTTTAATTGCATGAAACAAAAATATTATCATATATTTCATGTAGAACTATGTTCATCTTGAGTTATATGGAACACTAGTTTTAAATGAAATTTGACATACTATTAAAATATTATTATTTCATATCATATTTATCACCTATGTGTTGAAATTCCAGGTATGAATATCATTTAATAAATTAGGAAAATAAATATTATACACATGTATATAGAATTAATTTTATTCTTTACTACTAATTAAAAATATATAAAATAACTATTTGATAATAAATGATATTTTCTTTTGAAAAACTATTTTTTCACACAAAACTATTTTACATCAACAAATTTTACATATCGCTATTGGTGAATTATTATGCTGAAATATATATCCTATATTTTCAATAAAATGTATAAAATTCATATTATGTGTACTTTTTATAATTGAAAACAAATAATCTATCATTTCATCTAAAAATGTATTTCTCTAAGAAATGCTTTTTGTTGAATAGTGAACAATATTGGTTTTTTATTAGGAATTATCATTTCTTTTATAGAATTTTAAAAATATAAATTAGTTTTAAGAAAGTTGTAAATCTAAAATTTGTTCAATTATATATCTACAATTCCAATTTAGATCATTATAATGAATTTCATACTCAACTTTGATATGAATAATCTTTAAATTTTGGAACATTTTCTCTTTGGAAATATGATTTCTCGTTCTATCAGTGCGAATATTTTTAAATTACTTTTTTTCCTTTTTTGAATTGAATTTGGAAAATTTGTTTCAATATTTTTAATAATCATACTATTTATTACAAAATAATGATTAATTAATTTTTTTTCAAGTTTATTAGTGAATATATTAAAACTAATTTATTTCGGTTAAGCTATAAATAGTTTTACCTATGAGATAAAATAAAAGTAAAGGTGTCAAAAATTACCCTAAACATGATGGACACATATTTTATTCTCATATATAGAGCCCAATCATTATAGGATTGATAAAGTAATTTTTTTTATCTTTTTATAATTTAAAAAATGTTGAAACCAATTTATATTAAAAAATTACATGTGTTCCTCTAACCTAGCTTCTAAATGGCCACCCATAATCCTCTCATTTTAACACTTAAAAAACCATTGATTTAGCCATCATATACCCAAATAAATTATTTAATTACCTTTTATTATGCAAGAAGATTTTGTTTCTTTATAAATCCATCCTACTAATCCATCTTGTGAAAATAAAAATACATAGTTCGAAGAATAGGAAACTACCCTAATCCAACATTTTTTTGTATTTCATCATCCAATTCCTTGAAATCATATAGAAACATGATAAAAAGGTAAAATAAATATCATAAACACACCTATATTTTATTATTATAATTTAAAATCTTAAATACATACCAATTTCCTTCAAATCAGTTGTCAAATTAGTATTCGTGTGTATGGTGAACTATAACCTCGCGAATCGATGTTATTCGTTTCCCATCACAAAATATCACGGTTGAATATAAAAATGGATTTATTAATATTATATGATATATATGATATTATTATGATTCATGAATCATTATATCACATTTCCCCTATTAATTTATATTCTATGGAAATATGATAATTTCATTTGTTTATATGAATGACTACCACCTCGTGAAGCGATCAAATTTGACAATGCAATACATTTATGGTAATAAAGATTATTTTAATTATTTTTTTAATTAGAGAAATTAAAATTATTATATATATATATATTATTTATTATATACCATTCTATACTTTGAATCGTCGAGAAAATGGAAGCAACATTCATGTGGGTGTAAAACCTACCGTCTCCATGAACAATGCATTTTTTTTCAATATCTAACATTTATAGAATTATTTAAATACATACATACTAAATATATATGAAATTTATATAATTATAAATATTGATGAGATTATGGATCTGTGATCAATGTTAGAGGACCAGAAATAAAAAATATTGAAAAACAACACTGAAAACGTTGCAGATTCTCCCAAAATCATGAATTTAACATGGAATTGTTGATGAACAAGTAATAAAAGAACCTAAGAAATAATTTTTGGAATGATAATTTTTTTATTTTTATTCAATATATTTATAATAAAAACCTTTAATTATTTATGTTGTTAGAATATGTTGGAAGGATGTTGAGACTTATGGTGTTGCATTTTTATATCAATTTTATATTTTGTGGGACACATTCCATATTAACCATCCATTTCAAATATGTTGTTTATATAATAAAAATTAATTAATTATATTATTTATTTCATTAAATTTATTTTTATTTACATCATTATTCAATGATATCTCATTCATAGATTTTATGTTTCATGTGACACTAAAGCGGTAAGGGATTATTGTCTCATATTGCCTTATTGGGGACTTAAGTTATGTTATACACCTCTATTTTAAATTATGTGTATATACTTCCTCTTTAACATGTTATATCATGAATAACCCTATTTTAATGGTATTTTAATTTTCATATAATTTTATTATTTCATTGGGATTACAATTCAGTGTTACTAATGTTGTAAAAGTTGTACGTTATAGTATAATTGTTTATCAGGATTATTTATGATTATGCTTGCAATAGTGAAATCTAATGATCTATATATGATTTAACTCATGGATTTTATTCTATTTAATTTATATTATAACAATACATATATTTACATAATTTTCCAATAATAATGTACTAAATATTTCATAATAGTATTTTAATAAAAAAAACTAGTTTATTTCTCGCTTTAGGGGAAAAACCATTATCATATAAAACAATGTTTTGTAATTTTTTTAAAAACAAATTAAAGTTTTTGTGATGATTCTTTAATGATATTTTTCTAGTGTTTCAAATTAAAAATGAATGGAATATTCTTTTCATTTTCCATACAATGAATGTTTGTATTTTATCAAAAAATTTATTGGAATTTTCTTTTATCATTTTCAAGATGAACATAATCTCTAAAATCTTGAAAATTAATTAATTTCAAGATAACATAATATTTTAGTAATAAACATTTCATAGAATATTAGTCTGAAAATTATCCTTTTCATGAAATATATTTTTCAAATTTGTGTTGATTTTTTCTTTATAAAATGGTTTAGATTATTTTTAAAGCCTCATTTATAATATTCAATGATTATTTAAATGATAAGTATTTATAAATATTTTTTAATGTCTTTTAGTTTTAAAAACTGATTTGCATTGGAAAATTATTTTTCAAAAGGAATTTGTGATGGGACTTTCCAAAATAATTTTCCCTCTTTGATAACATTTTTAAGTGTGTCATTTTCATTACTGAGAACATGTTCTAAGAATATAATTATAATTCGATCACCAAATGGTTTATTTTTATGATGTAAAGAATATTATGAGACTTTCTTCTCACCAATAGTTTATTCCATGATATAATTATTTTGAAACTCACTTATTATTTCTTGGTTTATTCCATGATAAAATGATGAAGTGATTATGAAAATTTTAACTTTTCTGTATGTTTTTTATGATGAAATGATAATGAAACCCATTTCATTTCATGGGTTCTAATATGATGAATGTTTTCCAATCATTTAGAACACAATAATATAGTTTTCACAATGTGGTAAGTGGAACTATATCTCCTAAAATTAAATTATTATATATTTATATATCACGAGATTAAAATAGTAAATATGTTGATTTGCATGATATATTATATGAAATATATGATTCCATATCCATTATGGGAAACATATGTGTCGTAATCCACAATGGGATACAAAGGGTGATTCCTGATCCACCATGTTGATGTTATTAGTAATTAACCATGAAATATAAAATGGTTTTAATTATTTATGATGGACTCACACATTTATGACATGAGATTATCTTTTGTGAATGATTTATGATGATTTAACTCTTTTATAGGACATATTTTCCGAAATTATAATTTTTTATGTTGTGACTCAAGTTTATGATATATGAATGTTTGGGTAATATATTCATAAATTATATTCAGGGTCATCTGTTCTTATTCTTAACTTGTATTTTAATATGATCTTATATTTATATCTCTTATATGTACCCATACAAATAATATGATCTAACTATTTCTTAAATTTCTATCCATAGGTTCGGAATAAAGGTGTAGGTAGGGTGTTTCTAAGAGGGGAACTATATGATCATATCTTTTTAGGATATTTTGAGGACATTTCATTGAATAAGAAGATTGAATTTATAGTCTCTAAATACTCCAATGTGTTATGATCCACCTATGTGTATTTATAAAATATCCTGAATATTCATATAAAAAGATGTTATATTTATATATGAAAATTTTGAATTTTTTATTTGGTATTTGAGGAAAGGTTTAGTTATACATTGTATATTAGGATGAGAAAACATTTGTGAGATCCCATGTGTTATTTTTTAAGATATATCTGGTGATTTTTTTATGGATAATTATAAGTATGAGTCAATGTATAGGGAAACGTCCTAGAATTTTTCTAAATGATGTAGTTTGGGGTTTCCATGAAATTAAATAATTATCTATATAATAAATGGGAATGTGTCTCTAGTTCAGAGGTACCAAGGGGTATTGCCACCAAAAGGGTGAATTGATATAGAATCAATATTCACATAGTGCATGATAATATGCCTTGTTGGACACCTATTCAAACCTTTCGATTGGCTATGATTTGGAAATTTACAAACACATTATGAATCATCATGAATTATTTAAATAAGTAATGATGATTAATGGATTATAGTAATGTTATGGTTTCATAAAATGAAAATAACGAGTCAAGATTTTCATATCATATAATAATTTTTCCTACTTATTTGGTAACCCAATATTATTATTGTTACTCACAATATGATTTTTGGATTTAGTTCTATGTTGGAAATAGAGGTAATTATATTAATGTTTAATGTGATAGAAAATTTTTATGAGAAACAAAAATGATGATTACTGATGTAAAGGAAAATATTATTATCCCTAATCACGTATCAGGATACATGACTAAAATCATGCACCTTCAATAACTATCAGACTCTCAAAAGAAGAGAATGATTGAGTTCATTGGCTGTTCAGCTGGTATAGACCATAGAGGATGGAATAAATGATTTATAATTTGACAATGATGTGGGAAGAATAACTCTAGGTAATGTATTGAAGGAATGATAAGATATTTTATGTGTGGATAAGAAGGAAAAATATTAAGTTATTGTTGATGTAAAATGAAATTTATAGTCAATGCAATGTATGAGAGTAATGGTTTCCCTAAGGAAACATCAATTCATGAATTTTTTAATTTAGGAAAATATGGGAATTATGCACGTATATGCATTAAGGGTCAATTTCATTAATAAAATCAGCAGTATGGTATGAGTAATAGTTATACCACTGATGATTATGTGACTAAAAATGTCATATGAATGGTATAATATTTTCTAATAGTATTTCTTATGTTAAACATGAGAAGTACGATTAAATAAATATGATGAATGGTAATAATTGATTGAAATTTAGTATTATCAGAAATAAGTATCAAGGGATAAGATGACAATGACTGGTTAGTGGTTTCCAGAAGGATGTTTGAGTGGATTATATATTAGAATTTAAGAATATTTCTACATGAATCAGCAAATATATAAATACTATATAATTTAAAATTTTCATTATGGTTTTGAAAAAAATGTCAAATGGTGACAATGAAATATAAAACATATTTAAAGGAAATTTTATATTTCTATTAAGAGTAGAAAATAAAGAAAAATTTTCTATTGTTGGGAAAACAGTTCTGAGGTTGGACAAATACTTGATTGATATGAACAATTTAAATTAGATAATATTGATGGCATTAGAACTGATTAATTCTTTATAGAAAAAAGGGGTTTATGTTATCATGGATGAAATTTACATAATTATTTTTTATGGAATATATTCATTAATAATTTTTATTCAAGGAATGAGGAAGTATGTATAATTCCATTAATATTTTTTGTTAATTTCGGTTGTAACCACGATTCAATATATTATATTACTATGGTATTCATATATTTTTTATGGGACACTCAATAGACAATTTAAGATATTTAAGGGATTATTGTTATATTTATTTTATGAAATTTAACCAACTTCTAAAATCAGTATTTTTTAAGGGTTATAATTTTAATCATTTATGGAATTGATTATGTTGAACATTAGTTGAGGTTTTATATTTGAATTTATTTCTTCACCATATGATTATTTTTAATATTGAATACCAATTTTTAACCATTTTATAATATCTAGATATATATGGAATGAATTATTATTCTCTTATAGATCTCCAAATATATATTTTTCTTCTATAAAAAAGTATCATCATTTGTTTGTTTAAATGATGATGTGAAAATTGATCTATGAAAAACCTACAAATGAAATTTTTCTTACAATACAATAGAAAGCTAATACATAGGTATATCATTCACTATAAAATTAATGATCATATTAGGAGGGTATACTATTTATTGGTGGTTCCATGAAAAACCCTAAGGTTTAATATGTCTTCCCTGAATCAATATTTAGGAAGTACAAACTTCATCCTTCATATGTACTGAACTCAGAGATCACACTGATGGATCATGAAATTTCTTATGAAGAACATCTTGTAGAATTAATGGATCGAATATTGAATTCTCATTCAAACTAGTCCACTAACATAGTCAAAGATTTTTTGAAATACCACCATCTTGAGGATGATATACTAGAACCCGAAGATTTAGTGAGGCAAAAGTATCCAGAGATATTGGTACCAATGTTACAAATTTTGAGGTAGAAATATGTTTTAATTTGTTAGATTGAATTGGATTGAGGTATTTTGAATTTTTTTCAAAACTGTTTAATAATTTTTATTTTTTTCATTAAATGTGACATTGAGTTGAGCATTAGTTACAAAAAATGTTTAGATTACATTACATGAAACAATAAGATTAAACCAAAATTTATGTACTATTAAAATATTATAATTTAAACAATGTCTATCAGTATGAAATTTGAATTAAAAGTATGAATATTATTAAAACAAATAAAATAATATTTGGTGTTCACTTAGATATTAAATAATTTAATTGTTTACAAATAAATTATAAAAAATTTAATACTTTTTGAAAATAAATAAAATATTTTTCTAAAAAAGGATTTTAATGAAGAAAAAAATGTTCTACTTCAATAAATTATAAAAATAAATTTTGGTCACTAGTTTCATTGAAATTTTCAAATTATAAATTTTATCAACTGTTTAATGGTAATCTATTTTGTTTTTTTACTTGGTTTAAGAATTAATCTAATTTTTCTCATAGAAATATATATTTCTAAAAAGTAATTTTGGGGAAATTTTCATATTTATTTTAAAATTAATGTTTCCCACATTAGACAATTGATTTCACATAGTAAACTATATTTTTTTACTAGATGTGTAAAAATATTATTTGGGTAAAAATTTTATAATTTCTTGAGGAGATAAATTTTCAAAATGGATATTCAAAATAACGGTTTTTGTAATGAATTATAATATATATAAATGATTAATAAAAAATAAAAAATTTCAATTGTGGGTTTATAGTTAAAATAAGTTTAATTCGATAATAATTAATCCAATTTAGTTCATTGGAAAGAAATTAGTATTGAATATTTATATAAAGTTGTTTTAATCTTTTGATCATTTTTTTTAGAAAACAAGTTTGTCTTATAATTTTTGTAATTAATTTTAAATTAACATTAAAAAAACATTTAAAGGGAATAGGTAAAATTGATTCCACATTTAGAAGAATCATAATTTATATTATCTAATAATTTCATCATATTTTTTTTCCAAAATGAATATCAAAACAATTTATTTACATTAGTTATGGTAAAAATGAGTTTACCATGTGGTTAAACTAAAATGATATATGTTAAAAATTAAAACAAAATTGTCCAAAACCCATTTTTTTGGAAATATTTCAACCTTATATATTATATGATCTAGAATTTCCAATTTTATTCTTTTTGTAATGAGAAAAATTTATATAGACCTTTTTAAAAAAAGTAAAAAAAATTTCACTAATTTATCACCCCACCCCTTCTCATTGGATTGAGAATGAAAATGAACATTAGTTTCTCTAAATAGATATTACCATGATGTCAAATTTTGGGAATGAATTCTGTTGGTTTCATTTGCAATTGGGTGACTATTTTACCATTTATATTAAAAAACATCCAAACAAGTCAAAATGAAATAAATGACCACATCATGCATGATATAAATTAAAGACAAGTCAAATCAGAGCATTGATATTAATATCCAACCAAAACCATGTACCACAGTGGAAGACAACAATACCAAATTACATAATCGAAGACAAAACTGAAAGACTCCTGTGACAAAATCCAAATCTCCAAACATGCCCCATACTCCAACTCCACAAAAATAACCAGGTGTCATGAGTTACTTTTAATGAAATGTGATACATTTCATTTTCCATTATCTTGATAAAAAATATCTACAAATGAATGAATATGACATCGAAGGGTTGATTAATGAAACTCCGTAGATTTCCACACAATGACTACCCTACTCATGCCACTATGATAGAACATGGTAGAACATTTATATAAAATATATTATATTAAAAAATTTATAAAATTAGTTTATAAATAAATATAAAACAGCTAGCTAGTTATATAATGATCTCTAAATAATATCAAGTTTAATTGAATGAAACCAATCAACATTCTAAAACCATTTCATAAATTTAATTTTGGATAACTCCTTCCAATCCACAACCCACACATCATCACATTCATGATTCATTATGAATGTTACACATACATGGGGGTTTTTAGTCAATCTACCCTTTGTTTATAAGGGAATTAAATCCCATGTTCCATTACACCTTTGATATCATGCACAAAGTCATATTTCAACCAACCTCATAATTAAATATAAACACACACCACATTGTATTCACAAAACCATACATTCATAATCATGGAAAAATCATTCCATTACCAAGCTATTTCAATTCCAATATAATTTTAATTTCAAAACCATTTCAATAAAAAAAAAATTTATTGATTTTTTTCCATATTTCAAACATATCAAAAAAATTAAAATCATAATTTTAACATTAATAAACTAATAAAATTTCTTAACAAATAAATAAATTTGGAAATATCCATAAAACACCACTAAAGAATATTTCTATAGAGATTTTAAAACCAATTTAAAAATAAATTTTAATCAGTTGTATCAATTTGAAACAAGGACTTCATAGTATAAATAGTGGAGTCTAGAGTGAAACCACTTACCATATGAATTCAACAAAAATAATTAATAATATGAAACACACCAATGAAACCATGACGAATCTACAAAAACACATATTAGATATCTTCCCCTACAAAAGAATCCACATATAATAATATTTTGAATCTCCTATCATTTACCTATCCACAAAAGATGTAGATCAATTTATTAAGAGAGATAGAGAAGACGATCTATGAAAACTCAAAAAGAACTACCAAGAACGAAGACCTATCATGAGAACATAAAATCAAAACAATAATGAATTCCTCTAGGTCACTTTTAAAATCATAGGGAGAGGTTCTACAAACTCCAAGAGGGAAAATACCAATTTAGGATTGTTTTGGGGAACACATTAGTCATTAAAACAAAAAGCTGACCCAGAGCCACTTTTTCAAGAACAATATTTTTAACCAAACCAAATTTATTCGTATAGTAAGAAAAAATATGCCCAATCAATGATCCATCCACTACCTCAACTATAAACCTCTCACAGTTGGCTCTCACATTTTCCAAATTGTGAGCCACCAATTCCAAATCCATGTTTCTTGAGTAGTATTTTTCTCCTAGGATAGGGAATGGGTTTGAAAAAAATGTTTGATGCCCAGGAAGATTCCCCCTATCCTCTGTCTCAGTATGAATGATTTCCTATTGGAGTTTTACGGTTTTCCAAGACCGTGATGAAGTCATGAACCTAAATAAAAACCCCAAAATCATTCAAAAATATCCCCAAAATGTCCCAAAAATATCCCAAAAAAATTTATATACATATAATAAATAAGTGAAGGGTTACTTACATGAAATATGGGTTCTACATTATCACTAGAATTTAGAAATCCATCATTTTAAATATGAATAACACCATTTCCCTAATAAATTTCTAGAAGTTGAACTTTCATTTCCTTCACCTGTTTCCAAGTATCTATTTGAATCTGATCATTTTTTTACCAAACCTACACCATACCGAAGATTTTCCCACACAATACATTCTATTGAAAATCCAAAATCTACACCTAGATATGTACTAAACCATAACCCAAAACTAGTTCAATGCAATCCCATCGAATCACATGGTTAGGTTCATGCTAATAATTTTTCATTTTAGATTCATCAAACACATTATGAAATTCCCTAAAATGTGGGGGAAATTCTAATAAATATTCCACATATCCTTCCTATTCCTGTATCTCAAATGGAAATATAAATCGATTATATAACAATTCATGATTACAAAATTGAAAATTAACAGACATTGGAGATATAATCGTGAACACATTGTCACTATCCTAAAATGACAATGGATGTTGATGTTGATCTTAATAAGATATCTAATTACTCTGATCCATCTATTTCTATTTTTTTGAAAAACTGAATATTCACTATTGTTTCTTGGAAAAGGATAAGAACAAAAATTTAAGACTTACAAGTTTAATGAAAATAAAGTAGAGAACGAGAATGAATCCCATGCCATGATTCAAATGTTGCCATTTTTGTCAAGCCCTAGTAACTATTGTTATGTGATAACTACACTAATGGAATATTATCTTCCCACATGCGACTAAAATCTATCACATAATCATGTAACATTTCTTTCAATTTCTGTGTCTTCTTGTCAGATTGTATGTCCATCAGAGGATGATATTCCATACTCATGGTCAACTGAGTCCCCAGGTCTTTCAATAAGGATTTCCCAAACCAAGACGTAAACCTCAAATATCATTCTAAACAAGATAAACTGGTACACCATTCCTATTTCCCACTTCTCATATATAGATTTTTGATACGCCCTCCACCATATGATATTATCAAATAAGGATGGAGGGAGTTGACTTTGTGAGTTGATCCATTATCACCGTATAGAGTCATTTTTTCAAACATTCATGGGGAGACCTATTAAAGAATCCATGGGTATCTACTCCAATTTACCAATAGGATTATTTAATGACTGTTACATACTTTCTAGGAATTGATTCTCTTCTTTAACTTGCATAACATTTATGTGTTCAGAAACAAACTTAACCACAATCCTTTTCATACCATCCCACCTGAACATTGATTTCAATACATTATATATATTCTATATTCCACAATGAACAATACATCATGAATGGTTGTAATAATGAATATTTTTTTCCTAAAAATATATTACAATGACCATATGATATCTAAAACAAACCCTCAACTTCCAGACCTCAATGGCCTCCCCATCATTGTGTTTTTAACTCATAGACACACAATATGAATCTCATATCTAAGCCTCTTTAACTATTATTACCAAATCAAGAATTGATGAATCATTAAATAAGACTGGAACTTCTTGTTATTATTTACATTCCAAGATCTTTTCTTCTATGAATAAGATCACATTATACTCATCTGAAGATTCTTTTTCAAATGAGATTATGAATTTTTTTAATGCATCTTCTACTAAATTTACTTTACTCAGTGTATACATCTCGTCAATTTCAAAAAAAATTTGGTACTTTATATATATATTTTTTTCTCAGAATCAATTATCATTATGGGGAAATATGTTTCAAACTTTTATGATCTGTAAACATAGTTAATTATTCACCACATGGACAATAAGGAAAAGTATTCCAAGAAATGGCAATAGAAGCTAAATCCAAATCATGTATTGGGTTGTTCCTCTCATTATCTCAAAACATCATTGATCCAAAGATAAAAACATAATCTCATTGAATGAGAATGAATCCCTTATTGGATCATAAACCATCACAATTCACCACATACCATTTTCCTCATTCCAAAAAAATCAATATTGGTTATGATTTAAGGAAAACATTTAGTTGTTAAAAATATTACAGTAATTTCTCATCCCACTGGAATGAAGAATTACAATTTTTTAGAGCTATCATGGGTGAATATAGTAATGATAATTCAGGAACAAATGGTTTGTAATAACAAGATAGACAAAGGGATCTCCGTATCTTAAAGTAATTCAAATTTTTTCTAAGAGATAATAACTTCAATATTTTCTGGATCTATAGAAACAATATTTTAAGAAATTATATGGCTGAGAAGATGTACATATTTTATAAAAAATAATAAAATGAATCTTTTTCATATAGACGACGATCAGTCCAGATTCCCAACACTGTGTCCAAGTGTTGATCATTCTCAACCCTTGTCCTTGAATAAACCAATATTTCATCCATAATCACCACTAAAAAATAATTCAGATATATTATAAATATCATATTAATAAATTCCCTAAAAATTTAAGTTCATTTTTAAGACTAAAAGGCATTACCACAAATTCAAAACTGACATATCTAGTGATGAAAAATATCTTTTCAATATCCTCATTCATAACCTATAATTGGAAGTATCCTACTCACAAGTAAATCTTACAGAACCACTGTGCTCCATTAAATTTATTGAATAGATACTCAGTGAATGGAAGTGGATACATGTTCATTTTAAAATTTTGGTTAATTTAATGAAAATCCACACATAGATGAAGAGTTCTAACTCCCTTCTTGATGAACAAGACTAGCTCTTCCCACAGTGACTTGCTAGTCCAAATGAACCATTTTCTTTAAATTGCTTCCAACTACATATTCAATTCCATTAATTATATTGATTCCATTTGATAAGATGGAAGGTAAATGGGGCTAGTCCCTGGAAGGAGATCAATAATAAATTCCACTTCCCATATTGGTAGAACACTATTAAATTTTCTGGTGACACATTTTAAAATTGATCCATAACTACTAGAAAAATAATAGTCTTGATCTCATCCATAAATTCAAAAATTAAATAATCTAAGTGGTACATGATTATTCCAAATTCTGGTTCCAATAATTTTTATGCACGCACCTTTACAATCAGGTCACCTCGATTGAGATTTTGGACATCATATTCAATTATAAAACTGATCTATCAAGTGTAATAGTTTTTGAGAGCGTTTAACATCGTCAACTAGTCCATATCTAGGATTATAAAAATGAAATACATCTCAATAATATAGAAATCCCATTTCAGCTCAACTTCATCATCATTTATATAACATGCTCTAGAAAAAATTGCTCGACATTGACATTGACCAAGAGGATTTTGCTGTTTTAACATTGAATGCATCATCTCAAATTTTATAATAAGATTATCAATATCACAAAAAAAAAATTTAATTGGATTAAATCATATGAAACATTGTATTCATATGGTTATAATTCCAAATAATCACACCACTCATGGTTCATGGACCATACCGATCATCTTCAACTAGCTATACTACTCTAAAAAATTGTTTCATCACTGTAGTGCAATCCTTATTTACCTGTTAATCTTTCCCTTATAGAGGATTCATGGGATTCCTCAAATCACCATGGATATATCTATTCTTATGGTAAATGTTATTCAGAATCCCATGTCTCATCAAGGTATATGATGCATGTGACACTTGAGAAGTATCTGGAACACTGATACTTGTACCACAACAAAAATATTACTGAAGACACCCGATATGATTTGAATTGGGTCATGTTCTTAGTGGCGTGGTACACTTTCACTTGTTGGGACTCATTGAACCACACTGAAAATATGGAGTGTTGATTTTGGGTCTTGGAAGAAGGTTACTTTCTATTGTGATCTGATTCCAATGTGTTCCACCACCTTGGGAATATACGTTCCTCTCCCTATTTATCTTAGAGCCTAAGTTATTCTCTCCTCTATTGATGAAAATAATACATCCTCCATTTAGGCTATCAAAAGTTATATATGTTGTAAAATGAATATCTGATTATAGTACTAACTCAATGGTTTAAAAATATGGATAGATGCTTTGGAAAAATAGTTGGTTCACATGTGGCTAATTTCAAACCACATTCTTAATGGCCACTTCTGACCGGTTCATATTATGTCTATTGGGTTCCATTTTCTACAAACACAATGACCTCAATACGTAGTAGTCTCTAATTTTTAAGGCTTTTAATTTAAAATTCTACCATATCATTATATATTAACATTTCCTTCTAATGTCAAATTTTACCATGTTCAACTTTTTAAAAAAAATTCAACTTTATTTTCAAAATCAAACTATTTTCAAAATACCACAATGATGACATTTTTTAAAATCATTCATTTGACAAAAAAATATTTAAAAAAAATCAATATGTTACCCCAAATCATCACTAGAAAAGAAATATTACCTCAATTTTGGAATTAATTTATATAATGCATGTAATGCTCATATCATTGGCTAAGCCTATGACATTGAGATTTCATTTCCAATTAGTGTCTATTGAACAATTTTGTACTCAACACCCTAGTAACAGGAAGTTTATAATAAAAAGGTTATCATTGTCTTTTAATTATCTATATTTTAGTTCTCAACAATCCTACTCATTTTAAGGATCACAACTCAAGGAATACACTTGAAAGAATTCAATTCCAAGACAAAAAAACTAATACCCAGTCAAAGACCAACTAGGACTAATAACACTTTTTCCATAAGGAATTAGGAAGGAAAAAGATGATAATACTTACCTCAAAAAAATTGGGATGAAAAAAACCTAATAACACTTGTAAGGTCGCACCCCTACACATTCTATTGAGATGCTAGAGGATCATTACATGGCCTTAACAGACATCCCCAAGACAAAAAATTTCATGAAATGAATGCCAATGTAATCATTTAGAAGAGGACTATTTCACCTTGAAAATAAATCTTCCTCTTAAAAAATATGTAACCAAATAACCCTCTACCCAATTCAATACATCAATAATGGAAAACTCAAATCATATCAATGATATTAAAATCCATTTAAAACTAGGTACCATAGAAGAAGTCTATAATACAAAAGTACACAGAAGAAGAAAATACTCTACGACTACAATGATAAACCCCAAAGCCCCAAACATGCTACATGATCCAACTCTAAAAATTTGGCCTTGAATCACAATGTATTTCTCATGATGTGTCATACATTAAATTTTCCCACATCATAATAAAATTTTTATTCAAATGCACCAACGTTCCAAACAAGGGGTGAGTATTGAAACTTATTAGATGCCCCCATTAACTTCCCAACACACACCACTAGGATTGAACATGGTAGCACATTTATATAAAATGCATTATATTAATAAATTAATTAAAGAGGATTATTACTAAATATAAACAAGAGTTATGGTAAAAAAGTGTTCTTAAAAAATATATGAACTTCTAAAGAATGAAACCAAATAATGTTTTAAAAAAATTTCATAATTTCTATTTGGCATAACTCATTATAATCCAAAACCACACATACACACATGCATGCTTCATATTTACAGTTCTATAATCATGCGAGGTTCCATTCGATCTACTAATTCATCATAAGGTAATAAAATCCCTTGATCCATTATACCTTTGGCACTATCCACAATATAATATTTCAACTAAACCTCATAATACAATATAAACACACAATACCTTATATACCGAAAATCCATTCTAATACAATCACACCAAAATAAATTTAAATACCAAGAAATTTAAATAGGAAAAAATTTGAATGATAAAAACATTTCAATAAAAAAACGTTTTTCTTAAATAAAATCATGAAACTATTTGAAAACCTAAATTTCAAAATCATTTATCAACACAAATTGAAAAATAAATCCAATGTTTCAATAAAATCCAAAAAACACCACTAAAGAAGGTTTAAATCAAGATTTTCACTCAAATTCACTATGAATTTCAATATATTAAATCATATTGAAACTAATACTTTATATTATAAATAGAGGAGTCAATAGTGAGGCCTACTAACTCATGAAATTGGGAAAAAGATAAAAGGAATGAAAAAAACCAATGAAACCCTATTGAATCACCAAAAAATATATCTTAGATCTATACCCCTATCAATAAAAAAATAACATAATCATTTTTTTAACCCATTGTCATTGATATATCCACATATGGTGTAGATATAATAATCGTGAGAGATTTATATGAATATAAAAGAAAAATCAACAATAACTATAATAAATGATGACATATCATGAGAATATGGCATCAACACACCAAGGAACACCTCCTAATCACTTTAAATTTTATGGGGAGAAGCTCTGCAACATCTGATAGGGAAATTTTCTGAGGTAGGTTTCATTTGGTTCACAAACAAGACATTAAAACACAAATATAACCTTGATCTACTTTTCTAGGATCTAGTTTTTTAACGGTCCATGGTTTACACACACGGTGAGGAAAACCTTGTGCTAGGTGTGCATCATCCACTAACTCAAGGATGAACCAATAAAAGTAGGAATTTATGGTTTTGAAATAATAAACCAAAAATTCTATAACTCATTTTATCAAGTAGAATAGTCTCTCCTATACTTCAGCACAGTTTGGAAAGCCTGTGTGCAGTACGTATGCCTTACACTTAGCATCAGTCTAAATGTTTACGGAATCTTATAAGAGTTTCATGGTTTTCCAAAACATTTCCAAAATAGTGAACTTGAATTAATCCCCAAAAACATTCCAAAAGGTCCCCAAACCATTCAAAAAATAACTGAAACACTTTTATACTATAACGAAAAAAATTATTTGTTACCTTATTGAGAACAATGGTGCTATAATTCACATAACAGATAAAAGTTCACCCCTATCATATCCTCCTAACACATATAAATCCACATTCTTCAAAAAATTCACTACCATAGGAAATCCTTACATTACTCTGAAAATCCTAGAGTGCTCAGTATTTTCAGACACCATCCTAATAATCAATCTTTTTTGAACCATAAAAAGGTGTCTGAAGAATATATAACATCCTTGATAAAAATAATTTAATCTAGTTCTTTCACCACCTCCCAAATTAAAATTAAATAGTGATTATATAATAACCTAATTATAAAAAATATACTTGGGTGTTTTTGTGTTAATTTAATAACCATAATCATTATTCCCTTCCATTAAGGGGTTTCAAAATCATCATTCATGTTTATGCCAGGCTACTACAATGTGAACCAATGTTATTTTTTTTCCATCACTACCGCCCCTGGATGGATATAATTATGGATATAATTATTATATATGCTATATATATGATATTATTATGATTTTATAATTATTATATATTATGATACTTTATACTATTGATTCATTAGAAATACAATAACATTTTTCTTGTGTATGAGATACTACGAACTTGTTCGGTAACATGATTACTCTCTGCATTACATAGAAGCTATTATGAATATGTTCTAGGATATTATGAGATATATTTGAAGCAAAATTAATTCTATAATATTAATTAATTATATACATTTCATTATTTCAACCCATTGAAAAAATGGAGACAATATTCATGTATATGAATGACCTATCGTCTCCAACAATGACAAATTTTATTTTCTATCTCAATATTTTATAGAATTTTATAAATACATATATATATATATATAATATGTGATATTTATATAATATTTAATATTATTTATTTTATGGAAAATCATAAATTGAAAATGGTTGATGATAAAAAACCAAATATATATGAAATACAAAGCGGTCGTTACACGAATTGTGAATATAATATGGAATTATAGATGAATGGGTGATAGAAGGTCATACATAAATTATTTTTTGTATGATATGTCTTATTATTGTTTTTGAATATATTTATAATAAACTTAAATATATTATATATGATGTTAAAACATGTTTTGAGGATTTTATGACTTACGATATGAGATTTATGTCCATCGATTATTTTCTTTGAGACAACATATATATTCAAATGTGCTTATTTAATGTGGTGTCCATACCATTGATGAATTTATTAATTAATTAGTTTAATTAAAATTATGGATATTTATATATACATTTTAGGATATCTATTTCATGGGGTTTATGGATAAAATGCTTCCAAAGTGGTAATAGATTTTGGTCTTAAATTTCTTTCTTGGATACCATAGTTATGGTACGCAAAAATCTTATTCAATGAGATGAATATACTACCCCTTTGAAATATTATATAATGAATCCAAATATATGGATAATATTCTATTTTTCATTCAATTTTTTTTCATTCATGTGTATTATGATTAAAATTTACCATAGTGGTACGAGTATTATGTTACAATCACATCGTTTATCACCATGGTTTATGATTTTTCTACCAATAATGAAATATTGTGATCTATCTCTCAGACACACAATAATATTATTCTCATATATATATAAATATATATATCCTAATAATACATTCAATTAATTAATTTTAATCTTATTATATTATCACGAGTAAAAAAATCATTTTTATGAAAAATAAAATTTATTTCCCTCTTCAGTCAAAACCCATTTTTCTTATAAAACCATGTTTTCAAAAAAAAATCAAAACGGGTTTTAAAATTCATAAAATGAGTTATTAATAATACAATACCATGATTGAAAGCATAAAAATTAGATGAATATAATATTCATTCCTCCTCCCAATCAATGATTTTTGGGATTTTACTGAAAACGTGAAAGGAATAATTATTCAAAAATGAAGAACATGAACAAAATTTTAACCATTATAACCAATATATAATTTTATGATCCTTTAAAATAATTCAAGGTTATTTTAAATGAGATATAGTTTTGAATTTATTTTTTTTATAAAAATTCATTATGAACTGATTTCTTTCATCGTGAAATTTTAGAATTTATATTTAAAGCCTCATTTATATGATTCATTGATTATTTTAAATGAAATGGATTTTGAAAATGATTAATTGATTTTTATTATTAATATTAGATTATAAATGAAAAGTTATTATCATCATGAAATGTTTCATGTTTCTTTTCAAAATTATTTTTATTCTACAATAACAATATTGGATGTTAATTATTATTTTTTAGAGATATGATCTATGGGTATTATTATTATTTTTTATCATAATGGTTTATGATTATCTGTAATGTCCCGAACCCTCTGGTCCAGTACTTTTCCAAAAAACTCAGTTCCACCAAATGGTTCCACCATTACGGTTTCACTGGTAATAGTGCCACCGTTGCGGTGGCACCGTGACTGTGGTACCTTTTTGGTGGAACCATGATAGTGGCACCGTTGTGATGGCACTGTTTTAGTGTCACCATGTCAGTGGCACCATTGCGGTGGCACTATGACATTGGCACCATCATGGTCGCACAAAGAAAATTTGGCACTGCATAAGGTGTCTCAATGAACCAGTGGAACCGTGACAGAGGCACCGCTATGGTCGCATGATGAAATAGTGGCATCGGCATAGTCTCACACTGAAACTGAGGCACCGCTTACCGTTTCTCACTGAACTGGTGGCACTGTTACAGTGGCACCTGTTGGAATCACCTGTTTTGATAATCCCAAATCATGCTTAACCATTGATTATGATGTATTAAAACCTTGCATTAATCTTATTATTCCATGCTTAAACGTATTTTATTCTAAACAGTTCATATTCTTACTCTCATAACTTTGCTGCAACAGCTTACAGTAGCATTTACATAAGTTTGGTATTGTTAGCCAACAGTCAGAGTTTTCTTTTCAAAGTCACAGTTACAGCTAACTGTCACCTTAAGTTACTGTTGCAATAAGTTCACAGTTACAAGGTTACAGTCGAAGACTAATACAAGCTTACAGTTACGAGTCTACTGCTATCTATTGTCAAAGCTCACAGACGAAGGTCACAGTTACAAGACTTCTGTTCAAAGTTATATCTGAACAAGTTAACAGTCGAACAAGTCTACAGTTGAAATAAGTTCGCAGACGAACAAGCCTACAGTCATAAGTCTACAGTCAAGGTTACAGTTAGACAGCTTCTGTCGACTAAGTCTACTGATGATCAAAGTCTACAGTTGACAAAGGTTACAGTTCTACAAATTTGATGTTACAAGTCTACAGTTAGAAAGGCTACAGTTACATGGAGTAAAAGCAACCTTTGCAAGCCTACAGACAGCAAGCCTTTTGTTGAAGTCAGCAGTCAGAAGGAAGTCCACAGTTGGAAGACCACAGTTGAAGTCCACAGTGACATACATTCTCGACCAGTTTATTATTATTATATTTCTACTTTTTCTTTACCAATTTGATTAATACTAATCTAACGGTCATGTCTAGCAAGATGAATACATCTAACATTATTTATTGATATTTGAAGACATATCAAGAAATAATACAATGTACGAGGAAGATCGCACGTGCAACTCCAGACTATTTATCTTGTCGGCCTCGGGTGAACAAAAAGGGAATATATGGAGGAGTATAAAAAGAAGAGAGAAGCATTCAAGAAGAAGATATGAATGGAACAGTTACACTGAGTCTAACATCTACAACTGAGAAGGAGATACGCATATACACAAAAAGTAAGAACTCTCTAGCATTCATTCTAAAGAACAAAAGAGTCTCAGTGAACCGACTGAAAGAACCGTCTCCTAAAAGCCATGCTGTGAAGCACTCAAACTCAAAGAAGCTGATCACTTGAACATCTGGAAGTTTGGAAATCCCGACACTCTGTTTTAGTGTCAACTTACAGAAAAAGGACCAAAGCTTCAAGTCACTCATTCCTACGAGTCCAGAACTGATCTGCCAACACTATAGAGCACTCTAAACCTTATTCATTCTATCTATTGCTCTACTGTGTTTTAGTTTTCTACATTTTGAGCAGTGTGTGTTATCTGCTGTATTAAACACACACACTGACTCCTGTACTTTCACTGGAGGATCTGTAAATCCTCAGCAAACCTTTTTGCACCCCATTCCCCACTGTGAATAGTGGTAGAGGTCTTGTGACCTGGACAGCTTGCTGCTGTTGTTTGTTTTCCCACGAAGAACTGTGGTAGAGGTCTTGTGACCTGGACAGTGTGTTCACTGTTGTTTACCCTGATCCAGGGTGTGGATCATTTTTATATAAACTTTTGAGAGGACTAAGTCTCGGCTTGAGACTGAACCTCTTGGTTAATTCTCTGTGCTTGTAGTTATACTCTATATCCATACTATACATATTTATTTCATATTCCGCTGCTATTACTTTGAAATATAATCTACCTTCAAAGCTACTTTGATAATTAAATTAGCAAGTGTTTATGTTTGTTATAAATCAGTAAGTTAGTTTCAAAAGTTAATTTAATCATACGATTAAGTTAACTGAGAATTAATCAATCTTTGAGAAACTAATTGAACCTTTATAATCTATATAAATTCACTACAGTTTAATTTGTTTTTGAAATTGGGGGATTTTAATAGAAATTGTTTTTAACAGAAATTTTAATTGGAACTCAATTCACCCCCCCTCTTGAGTGTCCACTCCGACCAACATTTGGTATCAGAGGTGTTGTTTATCTCTGTTATACTTTCTCAAAGTTTTATTTTAACTCTCTGTTTTTAAAACTGTGATTGTAGTTTTATCTAAAAGATCTTCAATTTCTGTTAGTTCTAAATTTTATCTCTTTAAAACATCTTCTAAAATTTCCTTATGGATAATAGACTAGAAGGTGCTGCTACTAACAGGCCACCCTTCTTTAATGGTGTGAATTATGCCCAATGGAAGCTCAAAATGAAAATTCATTTGGAAAGTATGGGTTTTGATATTTGGACTGCTATAGAGTCTCAATACAAGATTCCAGAAACTGAAAGAATAACTTGGGATGAACCTACTAAGGTAGCTTACAATAATAATTGTAAGGCTGTGAATGCTCTCTACTGTGCTCGAGGAGATGAGGAATTCAATAGAATTTCTGCATGTAAAACTGCTTTTGAAATCTGGGACACCTTAGATCTTTCTCATGAAGGAACAACTAATGTCAAGGAAATGCGGTTAAATACTTACACTATCAAATATGATAACTTTAAGATGAAAGCTGATGAACCTATTTCTGATATGTATCTCAGGTTTAATGAGATAGTCAACACAATGAGCTCACTCGGAAAGATTGTTCCAGCAAAGGAGCAAATCATGAGATTATTGAGATGTATGCCTGACAGATGGAGAGGCACATCCGTTTCAATTAGAGAATCCCGTGATATTGGAACTTTGCCTGTCAAGGAGTTAATTGGTAAGCTGATGATGTACGAAAAAGAGCTCAAGGTAAATAAAGAGGAAGATGAGGAACCAAAACGAAAATTTGTAGCTTTTAAGTCTACTGCATCAAAGAGCAAAGACAAGGAGAAAGTGCATATACCAACTGAAAGCTCATCAAGTGAAGACTTAGATTCTGACAGTGATGCCGAGATGGCACAAATAGCAAAGAGATTCAAGAAGTTCTATAGGAAGAAGAAGTTCTTCAGAAAACCAAACTACAAGGGTAAGTATGATAGACAAGGTAAGTGTAAGAAAGATTGGAAGAAAACTGATAAAGAAGAAGACATAGTTTGCTATGAATGTAAAAGGAAAGGACACATCAAAGCTGACTGTCCTAGGTTAAAATTCAAGAAGAAATATGAGTACAAGGACAAGAATTATAAGAAAGCTATGAAGGCCACCTGGAGTGCTTCAGAAGATGGCACAAGTGAATCAGAGTCCAGTGATTCTGAAAGAAATCGTGCTAATATGTGTTTCATGACAAACACATCTGAGGTAACCTTAGACACTCCCACTCTAAACTCTTATTATTCTGAAGGTGAAGCAGAATCTGGTTCTGATTCTGAAAATATGTCTAAAGATGAATTGATTGAATACTGTAATATGATGGAAGAAACGTGTAATGAACTAAAGGATAAATATAAGTCTTTAAAGAAACAGCATGCTCTTACTGCAAGTGTCAAGTCTGCACTTGATGTAGAAAAAGAGAAAAATGTTCAATTATTAAAGGAGAATACAGAACTGACACTATCTAATGAACAACTTAGAAAGGACTTAGAAACATTCACAAATGGAAAAGATACTCTAACCCAACTGCTAGGAAAGCAAGTTGCACCTAAGTATTCTACTGGCTTGGGATACCAACCTGGACAAAGACAGTTTACTAAAACCCGATTTATTAAGTCTGGAAAAAATCCTGCTAGTTCCAGTTTTGGAAATTCGTATGCCTCAACTGGTTATTTAAATAGTTGTAGATCAAATAAAGTATATCTCTCTAAATCTGTTGCATCTATTAATTGTATGGGACCCATAAAACAAATTTGGGTACCTAAATCCTTGATTGCTAACATATCTGGACCCAAGAAAATCTGGGTACCAAAGTCATTTCCTGTCTAATCTGTTTTGTAGGAAATCTGTTTGAAAAGCAATTACAAGAAGGTATGGTACTTAGACAGTGGATGTTCAAGACACATGTCTGGGGACTATTCGTGCCTCAAAAGCTTAATAAAGGTTGATGGAGGATATGTCACTTTTGGTGATAACTCAAAAGGAAAAATTCATCAGCTTAGGCCAGATTGGTAACACTGACTCAGTATTAATTTCCAAAGTTTTATTTGTTGATGGACTTAAGTACAACCTACTTAGCATTTCTCAATTGTGTGATGATGGTTTTAATGTCAAGTTTGAAAACAATTCTTGTGATGTTTATAATTCCAAAAATGATTTAATATTTTCTGCCTTAAGAAATGAAAATGTTTATGCTGTTGACTTAAACACTTTAGCTAAACATAATGTTACTTGCTTAAATGCTTTTCATAAAGAGTCTTGGCTGTGGCATAGGAGATTAGGACACTGCAACATTCACTCACTTAGAAGACTCTCTAAGAAACACCTAGTTAGAGACCTACCTAAGCTTGAATTCCCAAATGACAAAGTGTGTAATCCCTGTCAAAAGGGAAAACAACACAAAGTTTCTTTTAAACCAAAGAAAGAAGTTTCAACTTCTCAACCACTTGAACTGGTTCACATGGATTTGTTTGGACCATCAAGAATTTCAAGTCTAAATGGGAAGCACTATGTTTATGTTCTTGTAGATGACTTTTCTAGATATACTTGGGTATACTTTCTAGCTCACAAAAGTGAAGCCTGCTCTTCCTTTGTTAAATACTCTAAGTCTGTAGAAAATCTTAGTGGACTCAAGATTAAGACCTTGAGGAGTGATCATGGTCGTGAGTTTGAGAATAAAGAATTTGAATCTTACTGCTCACTCAATGGCTATGCTCATAACTTTTCTGCCCCTAGGACACCCCAACAGAATGGTGTAGTGGAAAGAAAAAAACCGAACCCTGCAAGAAATTGCAAGGACTATGCTTAATGAATATGACCTGCCTGTTTACTTTTGGGCTGAAGCTGTAAATACAGCCTGCTATGTTATTAATAGAGTCTTGATTAGACCGGTTCTTAAGAAAACCCCTTATGAGTTGTGGAATAATAGGAAGCCTAAGGTTAATTACTTTAGAGTTTTTGGTTGCAAAGTCATTATTCTGAATACCAAATATAATCTTGATAAATTTGCTCCAAAAAGTGATGAAGGAATTTTCCTGGGTTACTCTATGTCTAGTAAAGCCTATAGAGTGTTCAATAAGAAAACCAAATGTGTGGAAGAATCTGTTCACATCAAGTTTGATGAGACTGATCCACATGAGTCTAAAACTTCTCTTGAAGATGTTGAAGAAGATTTATCTGTTCTGGACCTAAATGACAAATCTAAAGAACCTGTAATAAAAACATCCAGTTCTGGACTTTTTCCAGAATCTTCTTCTGTGGCACCCGAACCTATAAATGAACCTGAAATCTCTAGTCCAACCTTTACCAAATCAACTAGGATTCTAAAGAATCATCCTTTAGATGCTGTTGTTGGTAATCTTGATAGAGGAACACAAACTAGAGCTTCTCTAAGAAATCAGGTTGAACATCAAGCTTTTCTTTCACAGCTTGAACCCAAAAATGTCAATGATGCTATTAGTGATGAATTCTGGGTAATGGCTATGCAAGAAGAACTAAATCAGTTTGAAAGAAACAAAGTTTGGGAATTAGTGGAAAGACCTAAAGACACTCTTACCATAGGCACTAAATGGGTGTTTAGAAACAAAGTTGATGAGTTTGGTAATATAATCAGAAACAAAGCTAGGCTAGTTGCACAAGGGTATAGTCAGGAAGAAGGAATAGACTATGAAGAAACCTTTGCACCTGTGGCTAGACTAGAGGCCATTAGGATATTACTTGCTTATGCTGCTCATCTGAATTTCAAACTATATCAAATGGATGTTAAAAGTGCTTTTCTAAATGGATATATAATTGAGGATGTATTTGTGGAACAACCTCCTGGTTTTACAAATCCCCATTTTTCTAATCATGTTTTTAAACTATCTAAAGCTTTATATGGTTTAAAGCAAGCTCCAAGAGCTTGGTATGATAGAATCAGCTCTTTTATTATTTCGAAAGGATTTACTAAAGGGATAGCTGATCCTACTCTTTTTATTAAATGGATTTCTAAAGATGTCTTAATAGTACAAATTTATGTTGATGATATTATTTTTGGATCTTCTAAAAATTCTTTATGTGTTGATTTTTCAAAAATAATGCAAAATGAGTTTGAAATGAGTTTAATGGGAGAACTCAAATTTTTCCTTGGATTTCAGATCTTTCAAAATAAAAATGGTATTATTTTGAACCAAAGTAAATATATTAAAGATCTTCTAAAACGTTTTTCATTGGATGGAACCAAAGGCAGTGACACACCTATGAGCACCACTTGCAAGTTGGACAGTGATGAAACTGGTGAACCAGTGGATCAAACCAATTACAGAGGTATGATAGGTAGTCTACTGTACCTTACTGCCAGTAGACCTGACATCATGTTCAGTGTATGCATGTGTGCTCGGTTTCAAGCCAATCCAAAAGAGTCTCATTTGACTGCTGTTAAAAGGATTTTCAAATATCTAAAACATACTCCCAATTTGGGATTATTTTATCCAAAAGGACAATCATTTGATTTATTAAGTTATTCTGATGCTGATTTTGCTGGCTGCAAGTTAGATAGAAAGAGCACCTCTGGAACATGTCACATTTTGGGCAAGTCACTAGTATCTTGGTGTAGTAAGAAGCAGAATTCTGTTGCATTGTCTACTGCCGAAGCTGAGTATATAGCTGCTGGTAGCTGTTGTGCACAAATCTTGTGGATGAAACACACTTTACTAGACTATGGATATCAATTCAAACATGTCTCTATAAGGTGTGACAATACAAGTGCTATTAACATTTCTAAAAATCCAGTATCTCATGCAAGGACAAAACATATTGATGTGATACATCACTTTCTGAGGGATCATTATCAAAAAGGTGATATCACTCTTGAGTTCATTGGCACTGAACATCAGTTAGCTGATATTTTTACAAAGCCTTTGAATTCTGAGAGATTAAGTTACATCAAACATGAGTTAGGTATGATTAATTATTGCACAGTTGAAACCTCACAGTTGAAACCTCACAGTTGAAACCTCACAGTTGAAACCTCACAGTTGAAACCTCACAGTTGAAACCTCACAGTTGAAACCTCACTGTTGAAACCTCACAGTTGAAACCTCACAGTTGAAACCTCACAGTTAGACCTCACCGGTGTACCTCACTGTTACATCTCTCTGTAGGCTGTTTCGCTGTTTAACCTTAGTTTATTTTTGCGGGAATTCGAACCGTTTCTTTTCTTTATACATTTATTTCTAAATACCTAAATGATAAAATTGATAACATCGAACATATCTCAATCCACTCATCTCGACCCTTGCTCTCTCAAGTCCTAAACCCTAAACCTTCAACCGAACCTCGAAACCTCTTTCAGTTCCAATGGCCAGAACAAAGCGACCCCCGACTGTCAACGAAGATGCACCAATGCCAAAGAGGACTCAAGTCGAATCCAGTGGCACCGGGAACGCCTCGATAAGACCTGTTAATCCACATCTGACTAAGAGAGAAATAGTTGCTGAGAAGGAGCTAAGTGAAGAGTGGATTTTATCGAGCAGATCATTAGTACTGGCAGTGCTTAATGAGCAAGGATGGACCGAATGCTTCGCAAACAATAATGGACCGTACTACCCGAAGCTGGTGAAGGAATTCTATGAATATCTACAGTTCGAGGAAGAGGTTGATCTGCATAGACTGGTATCCAGAGTAAATGGCAATGAAGTCAGTTTTTCATCCGCTGATTGGGCTGCTTGTTTAAGAGTTCCTCATAAGGGTATTTACAACTACTATTCTGGATCGGCTCCTCCAAACAGTAGAATCTTTGATCATGAGATGGCTCTGGAAGAACTGACAGGCAATGGCACAGTAAGAAAGGTTATTGCTGCTGAAATGAATGGAGAGGACAGGCTTCTGTTTAAGTTTATTCAGCATGTACTGAGTCCTAGAAGAGGAGATTTTGCAACTCTGAAGCACCAGGATATTTACTTGATGTACTTATTAAAACATGGAAGGAAGATCAACCTTTGTAGGTTGCTGATGGCTCAGATGGAGGACATGATAAAGGCAAGCTCAAAATCAAGTGCCTTGTTTCATGCTAAACTCATTTCGGTTATGTTGAAAGTGAAAGGTGCAGCCGGAAGTCAGGAAGAGTTGATAGTGGCAAAGAACAGTGTATGTATCTCGAAAGTAATCTGCAAATTCATGAAGATCAGTTGGAATCCCTGGAAGAAATCATGGGTGAATGATGAGGGGAGAATCTATGAGAAATTTAGCCCTTCTACTCATCCCTCTAGACCGAGAGATAGGAGAGATCCAGGCTTAAAGCCTGATGAGCCTGAACCTGTATACTCAGATGATGAACAGACTGTAGTAGTTGGTAACTCTGCAAGAGAGAACACCCCAATTGATGAAGGGAGTGATCCTGATACTACTCACAGTCCTGTCAGGACAGTGACGTTTGGAGCAGCAAGCCCTCCAAAAGAACTACCTAGTAGAGAACCTATTCTAATAGACAGTGAGACTGAGTCTACAGAAGAAGAAGAAGAAAAATCTTAGTATTTTGTCAAGGACACCTCTGATGAGGATGATACAGTCGAAGCAAAAGAGGCTGGAACTTCAAATGATAATCAAGAAACTGTTGCAGAAGAACTTAGTATGAGCCCTCTGATAGGGTATACAGACAAGTCAGTGTCTGACCAGGAAGCAGGAGTGGTCTCTACTACTGTTGTCATGGAAGTGGTTGATGACCCAACAGAGAGGGAGGCTAACCTCACTGCTGAACCTACAGAGGAAGCAAATATGGAACCTTCTAGAGCTACAGAAGAGAACTTAGAGTTACCCAGAGTTGAGCAGATAGTAGAAAGTGTTCAGAAAGGACCTCCAAGTGAGGGGGAGCGTTTTGGTTCAGTCTCTGTAATGTTTGATATAGAAGGATGGACCTCAGATCCAGGATACATGGTGTTAGGACTCAATTATGAGGATTCAGATGAGGAAAACCAACCACCAAGAAATCCAGTCATCCTACCTAACAGCTCTCCAGTGTTAGAAACTGAAAGATTGGCCACCAAGGAAGACCTTGAATCCTTAAAGAATGAAATGAAGGAGACCATCAGACAGTCTGTTGCTGAATTGAAAACCAGTCTTTTTGATGAGCTGAAAAATGTAGAACAATCCTTAGAATTATCTCTAGGATGTGTTGTGGGAAGTCCAATCAAATAAGTGATGGATGAAATGAAAGTGTGCTACACTCAAATTCAAAGCTGGACTGGAGCAGTAGTGGCCCTCAGACAATCAGTTGCTTCTTTAACTGCCCTGAGCAGTTCTCAGACACAAGTGGCCAGTGAGATTCGATATATCAAAGAAGTGGTCAAGCAGTTTGTGGAAGTATTTGAGGCTTTCAAGAAATCAGTAAAAGAACACTTTAGCAATCAGGATGCTGTCATTCAGAAAGTGATTGGAAATCTGACTCATTCTTTCAAGGATACAGTGTCATTCTCAGTCAAGTCCCTTCCTTCATCTAGATCTCCTGTAGACCTTGAGCAGTTTAGAAGCCTGCTCAGAGAAGAGCTTACTCAGGCCCGTGCAAATGACACATCAGACCTACAGATCCTTACTACTACAAGAGAAGTCAGTGGCTTTGTTCGTGAGCACCTGCAGGCTGCTACTGCTTCTCAGGAGGCCATCAAAAGTAAAGTGGATTATTACTTTGATCGGATTTTCACCAAGCATCAGTTGAACAATCACTTCAAGCTCATGCTAGAAACTATGAAGCTGCCTCCTGTAACTCAAGCTTTCAAAGAACAAGTTAGCAAGCTACGAGAGTTGACCCCGGCTTTGGATAAATTCTTGGAAAACAAAGATGACTTCTTATCTGCCATGGACAGAGGAGGAAACATCATCATGGATTTCAGGAATCTGCTCCTACCTTTTCTTCATGTGGACTGCACACCTGTTATAGTTCCTCCTGCCCTACCTGTCTCCAACCCCAGTGGTTCTTCAGTAATGTCTCCTGCTGATGCCCTCAGAAGCCTTAGACCACTAATACCTCGGCAAGCTACTCACTACAGGCCTTCAGGAGCATCTGTTGCTGCCCCTCCAGACATTCCTGCTGCACTTCCTAAGCCTGTTGATCCTTCACCTCCTGCTCCATCTTCTTCCTCCAAAGGAAAAGATCCCTTACCTCCAGATGAAGAGGATTGAGTCTGTTTATGTTTTTTTTGATAGGGATCATGTATTCACGTTTTGGGTCATGTAATGCACTCCTTATTAATACAATGTTTGTTTTCTCTCTCTCTGTCTTTCTTTTTGTTAATCACAAAGGGGGATAAATAAATAGGGAGAAATAAATAGGGAGAAATAGATAGGGGAGAAATGGAGAGAAATAGGGAAAACTCAAGGGAGAAATGAACCTATACAAAGAGGATAAATCCTTGCAGATTATACCTAATCTTTGCGCTCATATTGCTAATACTGTGTTTTGCACACTTCTCTCTGATACTTCTATATTTCATACTGACATAATTTGTGATTATCAAAAAGGGGGAGATTGTTGGAATCACCTATTTTGATAATCCCAAATCATGCTTAACCATTGATTATGATGTATTAAAACCTTGCATTAATCTTATTATTCCATGCTTAAACGTATTTTATTCTAAACAGTTCATATTCTTACTCTCATAACTTTGCTGCAACAGCTTACAGTAGCATTTACATAAGTTTGGTATTGTTAGCCAACAGTCAGAGTTTTCTTTTCAAAGTCACAGTTACAGCTAACTGTCACCTTAAGTTACTGTTGCAATAAGTTCACAGTTACAAGGTTACAGTCGAAGACTAATACAAGCTTACAGTTACGAGTCTACTGCTATCTATTGTCAAAGCTCACAGACGAAGGTCACAGTTACAAGACTTCTGTTCAAAGTTATATCTGAACAAGTTAACAGTCGAACAAGTCTACAGTTGAAATAAGTTCGCAGACGAACAAGCCTACAGTCATAAGTCTACAGTCAAGGTTACAGTTAGACAGCTTCTGTCGACTAAGTCTACTGATGATCAAAGTCTACAGTTGACAAAGGTTACAGTTCTACAAATTTGATGTTACAAGTCTACAGTTAGAAAGGCTACAGTTACATGGAGTAAAAGCAACCTTTGCAAGCCTACAGACAGCAAGCCTTTTGTTGAAGTCAGCAGTCAGAAGGAAGTCCACAGTTGGAAGACCACAGTTGAAGTCCACAGTGACATACATTCTCGACCAGTTTATTATTATTATATTTCTACTTTTTCTTTACCAATTTGATTAATACTAATCTAACGGTCATGTCTAGCAAGATGAATACATCTAACATTATTTATTGATATTTGAAGACATATCAAGAAATAATACAATGTACGAGGAAGATCGCACGTGCAACTCCAGACTATTTATCTTGTCGGCCTCGGGTGAACAAAAAGGGAATATATGGAGGAGTATAAAAAGAAGAGAGAAGCATTCAAGAAGAAGATATGAATGGAACAGTTACACTGAGTCTAACATCTACAACTGAGAAGGAGATACGCATATACACAAAAAGTAAGAACTCTCTAGCATTCATTCTAAAGAACAAAAGAGTCTCAGTGAACCGACTGAAAGAACCGTCTCCTAAAAGCCATGCTGTGAAGCACTCAAACTCAAAGAAGCTGATCACTTGAACATCTGGAAGTTTGGAAATCCCGACACTCTGTTTTAGTGTCAACTTACAGAAAAAGGACCAAAGCTTCAAGTCACTCATTCCTACGAGTCCAGAACTGATCTGCCAACACTATAGAGCACTCTAAACCTTATTCATTCTATCTATTGCTCTACTGTGTTTTAGTTTTCTACATTTTGAGCAGTGTGTGTTATCTGCTGTATTAAACACACACACTGACTCCTGTACTTTCACTGGAGGATCTGTAAATCCTCAGCAAACCTTTTTGCACCCCATTCCCCACTGTGAATAGTGGTAGAGGTCTTGTGACCTGGACAGCTTGCTGCTGTTGTTTGTTTTCCCACGAAGAACTGTGGTAGAGGTCTTGTGACCTGGACAGTGTGTTCACTGTTGTTTACCCCGATCCAGGGTGTGGATCATTTTTATATAAACTTTTGAGAGGACTAAGTCTCGGCTTGAGACTGAACCTCTTGGTTAATTCTTTGTGCTTGTAGTTATACTCTATATCCATACTATACATATTTATTTCATATTCCGCTGCTATTACTTTGAAATATAATCTACCTTCAAAGCTACTTTGATAATTAAATTAGCAAGTGTTTATGTTTGTTATAAATCAGTAAGTTAGTTTCAAAAGTTAATTTAATCATACGATTAAGTTAACTGAGAATTAATCAATCTTTGAGAAACTAATTGAACCTTTATAATCTATATAAATTCACTACAGTTTAATTTGTTTTTGAAATTGGGGGATTTTAATAGAAATTGTTTTTAACAGAAATTTTAATTGGAACTAAATTCACCCCCCCTCTTGAGTGTCCACTCCGACCAACAACACCGTCACAGTTTCACCATTACAGTGGAATCGCGTCTTCCCCTTTTCCTTTTTGTTTACACATTTCCAGAGATTTCCTAGTTCCACCCCCACAACGTATATTTTGACATAAAAGTGTTTTAATACCCATTTCAAAGAAATTAAAAGGTCATAAATGACATCAAAAATCTCCTAGGAGCCGGGCGAACCTTGAATTACCAAAACATGTGGCTTTTTCTTCAGTGTCACACCCTTTTCCTATACATTCTAGTTCCGCCCTTATTACATGTTTTCCTCAGTTTAAAGGAAACCCTTAAACTCACAACAGTTTTGGACAACTATCTGAGGAAAATTATTAAATAAAAATTAATTCCATTGTTTATAACCCTCCAAACGTGTGGTGAAACCATGAACCGTCTTTACATTCATTCAATATTTAAGATCCCATAACTCCAGGATCTAACCTTTAATCCAACAAGGATTCTTTCTTCTTATTGGTTGGTCTCTTTCCATTCATTGGTGCGTCTGGAGTCCCCCTTCCTGAGGATAGTGTTGCGACAATGTAGTAGCCTTTCCGGTTTGCTCGAGCAGTCCTCAGAGATCCTCCAATGCTAGTCACGCATACCCAATTCTTAGCACATGGGTAAAAACATCGATCATTGATCATCCAAGTAGGGGGTTTCCTTCGTCTCTCTTTATAGTGTATCATGATGTGTGGGTAAAATGAAGTTCTATTGGGAATGGATGCAACTAAAGATTAACAAATATAGTAAGTAGGTTTCAAAGAATGATGGGGTGTGTTTGATGATGTTTATGTACTCTTTTATCAATTATTATATGTTGTGAATTGTATGGGATTATGTCCACTGAAAATTGTGGCAGTTGGTGGTCCCTTCTTCCACACTAATGAATATCTATTTTCTAGATAAATGTATTATTGAATGGATGTAACATGGAAAATAGTTAATCATGTAAAATATGTAGATTAAATGAATACCCAATGAATAAGAATCCTTCTTTGGTCACACCAATTGACCAAATGGAAAGATGAAATTAAAGGAATGGTGTTTTTAAATCTAAAAACTCCCTTGCTCTGTTCTAGTGATTTGTATGGTTGTTCTACTTGATGCATGTGAGGTGACATGGATAGGGATGGGATACTCTATTGTTTAGTTGTAAGTTAGTGGATTTGGATCTATGTGGGGCAATATGTTGGGGCTTGGTTTGGTTCTAGTACTTCTAGGGACCTCACAAAACCCTTTTGTTGTGATAAATTTACAAGTGAATCGGGTGTGAATGCTTAATTTTCTACTTGGATATTTTTTCTTCCTTGGATTTTGGCTATGCCTATTAGTTTATTGGTAGTGAATAATTATTTAAATGGAAACACATGAATGTGATAACAAGAACAAGTTCAATGGGGAATTGTTTTCTGGAAATGAGGTGTAACTTGGTTGTAGTTGTTGTTCTTTTTATGAATGAATAGTATTGAGGGTACTTGTGTATGGGCTGGTTTTGGAACCCCTAGGTTGGGATCCGTGATTTTTTACTTATATGTAAAATTTAGTTCTAATGTTTCTTATTCGTGCCCAACCCATGTTGAGAACTTCATGTCGAACACCCCCCATTTCATGGGGGAGGTGTTTTTTTCAACACTCCAATGTAGATCCTTTTTTCTCCCTTTCCTGAGTATCCCAAGACTCTTTGGGCAGGCTTTGAAGGTCTGAGGTCCATTAGATCCCAATATTCTTCGGGCATGGTAGTTTTGGTGGTTGGCTCAGGTGTGTGCAGGATTTTTGTCTCCCAAGTGTCTTCAAGATGAGGCCTAGGTGTCTTTGGGTGTGGCGGTAGTGGTTTAGGCCCATTTTTCTTCATGAATGGTGGTAGTTGTTGTGGCCTAGGTGTCTGCGGGCGGGGATGTGTGTGTCTACAGGCATGATGCGTGGGTGTGGTAGCCCAAAATGTTGTTGTTGGTGTGGTAGTGGGATTACGGTGATAATGGAGGGGGAGGTCTGACTCAAAGGATATCCTCAATAACTAGTGGGAAAGTGGTTCGGGGTACCCAAACATCGATGTGTTATTAATATTAAATTACATGACATGTGTTATTTGGGGACTGTTCCTTGGTGAGTTTTGGGTGGATATATTCATTACTAGGTGCTTTGGTTATCACTTTTTTCTCATAAGGCATTAGAATGTCTCCCCACTAGTGCACGAGATCATTTGGTTTTCCCTCCTGTGGATACATGTATACTCACCCTGCATATATAAAACTAATTTCATATTTCTAGGATGACATCACGGACCATGGTAGGCCCTACTAGTTTGGATGTTGGGACAGTTGACTTTGCTGCTTTTATTTTATTTTGTTACCTTCCTTAGGAGTGCCCTTGTATTTTTGTAGCACTTATTATTGGAACATGCATATGGTAATTGATTGTTTTGTATTTACTTTTAGTTTTAGTTTTGTTGTTGTTCAACATTTAATATATTATCTCCTGATACTAATAAATAAAAAGGGTTATGCCTTCTATATTGTGTGTGATTCTAAACCCTAGGTTCTTTTAACCACTCGAAGACCTAATTAAGGTGGGTCTCGGGGGTCATTATCTATCTTTCAACTTGAGGAAGGAAGGACATGACAATATGTTGTCCCTTCCCTCATCTTGGTAAAGGTCGGTCATGACAGAATGATATTATAGGTAAGTTGAGATATAGGATAGTGTTTTATCTTAAGAATAGTAAGGATTTCATGGGATGGTAGGGATACAGTGTTATGAAATCTTGGTGCATGAAATAGGCCAGAGAAGACCAGCTTGGACTCGAGATTTTTGGGCCCCCCGTGATCTGATGCAAGTACTATGGACCTACCAAATGACCATGTGAGGAAACACTAATTGTAGGGTAGAGACATTTGTAAAGGTACATGCATCATAATTACTTGTGTTCTTATGTGTCTTGGGAATTTTGGATATTTAAAATAAATGAAGTGTCAACAAAAAAATTAAAAGCAGTCTTCTACACTACGTGGGCTTACGCAGTCCTTGTTTTCCTTCCAACTACGGCACCTGAATGGTGACCATGGGTAGTATGGCTGATCGAGGCCCCATAGGTTGATTTGGCTGATTAACAGAGGGATGATATTGAGGATGAGGATGACCAATGGAAGAGAACTCTTCGTTCGTTTTAGCAGCAGACCCTTAGGAAGTACGAGGGCAGTGTCTTGGACATGGAGATAGAGAGACAGTTCGAGGATCTAGTGATAGCTTTCAACTTGATCCGGGCTCTGAAAAAGTATTAGGTTCTTCTGGCTGTAAGACAAATGCAAGGAGTGGCGTGTTAGTGGTGGACACTCTATCTTGGGAAGAAAATGGAGGATGATGTTTCATGGACTAACTTCGAGAGGGAGTTCTAGGCATAATTCCTCTATTTTACGATGAAGGTGGAAAGATGTAGGTGTTACTCTGCTTGTAGTAGGGGAACATGTCTGTAAAGGAGTTGGGGATCATGTTCCAGTATCTATTTTGATTTTCCGTAGACCTCTTTCCATATGAGGAGTCTCAGGAGAGATGTTTCGAGGAGGCACTCTGACCTTCTCTTTAGTATGTTGATACTCCATTCACCCTACCAACCAACTTGGAGGTCTAGATGAAGGATGAATTGGTGGATTGGATGCACATGCTGAATGGTTTTCCCCGAGAGGGGATCCAGTTGGGCTTGTCAATGGGTAAAGCTGTCAGCATCAGGCCACCAACATCTAGTCCATCCAAGGTTCGACCAGTGGGGAGTAGACCCCAATAGTTGTAGTTTCGATCAATTGGTCCTCACCCCTTCATTGCGGGCCCAGGGTTGAGATTCTGCATCTTTCTAAGTCATGGGAATCTTTTTAATCAGTGCCCAGACTGAGTGCCGTATAGTGGGGGTGGGTAGGTTCAGTGCCCACCTCAACAACAATGGTTTCCAACTGGTCCCTTTCAGCAATAGCAGCATGGAAAGTGAGCTCCCGCTCTTTCGAGAGAAGACATTGTGGGAGTAGGCTGACCACCAGGTGCTCTTTAGGGACCTTGAATAGGGAACGGTCATGGAGATGACCGATAGTTGAGGGGAAGATAATCTAGGAGTGGGAAGTTGCATGCTACCGAGGCTGATGTTCCAGTAGGGCCATAAGAAGTTCACGGTACGATCAGATTATTTAGAACTCTTGCATGCACCTTGTTTGATTTAGGAGCATCACACTCCTTTTTTCATCCAGTCTATCCCATGCTCAGGGTCTAGACACAGAGATACTTCACGTGCCCATGGTTTTGAGTATGACAGTCAGAGGTCAGAATAGCTTTTCACATGTTTGATGGGGATGTAGACTGATGCTGGCACCACATTAGTCCAGTGGGGACCTTCTTTTATAGCAGATGTAGTTGTATGATGTCATTATAAGAATAAGAAGGCTATTCTCTATGTGTGATGTTATCAAATGATTCTGTAGAAGAGTAGTGTTTTCAAATATTGGTGGTCAGCGTGTATCTTTTTTCGGTGTGTGGGGCTTCCAGGAGGGAAGACGACATGTGTAGCCTCTCCTTTCTTTGTTAGCTATGATATTAGTGGAGTTGGAAGATATATAAATGGTTGATGTCCCGAGGATCATCAGGGAGTTCATGGACGTCTTCCTCAAGGAGGTGGTGACTCTACCCCCTCGATGTAAAGTTTAGTTCAGGATATAGTTGCAGCCTGGTGCTCATACAATTTCGATGGCTCCCTATCAGATGACACCTTCTGAGTTACGAGAGTTACATATTCAGATTGATGAACTGATGAAGATAGTTTTTGTTCGACCAAGTGCATCTCCATGGGGTGCTCTAGTCATGTTCTTGAAGAAGGTAGATGCTTTTCTAAGTTTGTTTATAGAATACTAGAGGCTAAACTGGGTAACAGTCAAGAAATGTTTCCCCTCACGAGAATCGAAGACCTTTTTGATCAGTTGAATGGGGAAGGATGGTTCTCCAAGAACGACATGTGGTTAGAATATCACCAGTTGAGGGTAAAGGATGGTGACATCTCAAAGACCATCGTCAGGTGCAGATATGGGTACTTTGAGTTCATGGTCAGGCCGTTCTATGTTACAAACACACCATCCGTGTACGTGGGACTCATGAACTCCATATTCAAGGAATATCTGGACTGGTTCTTTGTCATATTTATTTATGACATCCTGATCTACTCAATAATAGAGGAGGATCATGCCAAGCATTTGAATATGGTTTTAGGTGTCCTTCGACAGCAATATTTCTACGGAAAGTTTTCAAGTGCATGTTCTGGATATGATAGGTGCACTTCCTTGGAGACGTGGTGTCTGAGTAGGGAGTAACGGTTGATCCATCAATGGTTTAAGTGGTTATTTATTTGTAAGAACCCAAGAATATGATAGAGTTTTTTAGTCTCTTAGGTATGAAAGGCTATTATTGGAGGATTGGGCCCAACTTCTCTCGAGTTGCATCTCCATTGACAACATTGACCAAGAAAGATCAGGCTTTTATATGGAGTGAGAAATTCAAGGTAGCCTTCAGTTATCTGAATGGGATGCTGGTTAGTTCCCTAGTTCTAAGGTTTCTAGAACAAGGGGTTCCTTTTCAGGTGTACTGTGATGCTTCAGGCCAAGGGTTGGGTTGTTTACTGATGCAACAACAGGGGTGATCTCTCATGGGCCTAGGCCATTACGTCCCCATGAGTGAAACTATTCCACCCACGACATGGATTTTGCAACTATCTTGTTATAACTAAAGTTTTGGTTACAATACCTCATCGGGGATCACTTTGTGGTCTTCATTGATCACAGGATCTTGAGGTATAACTTCTCCCAGCAAGACCTGAACTTGTGGCAGTGGAGGTGGGCAGAGTTTTTTTAGGACTACGAATTAGAAATCTTTTACACTGATGGTAAGTGGAATATGGTTGCTGATTCTTTGAGTAGAAATCCACCAAATGATGTGGTTAGAGAAAAAAAATATACATGGAAGGTGATGGAAGAATTGGATTACCTACACCTAGATGCAAGGGTGGACAGTAGAAGAGGTTGTCTATTTTAGATGTTAGTACATTCCTCTCTATTACAATAGTTGGAGGAGTCTCAGTGGGGGAATTAGATGATGAATTGATGCACGATCATGTTAACCAGGGTAATGATCTAGAAGGATGGTTGAAAGATGGCCAGAATATGATGTTGTTTCATGAAATTGTGTTCATCCTGGAAGAAATACACGATAGAGTTCTTAGTGAGTTCCAAAACCCACCAATAGAGGTGCACCCAAGAATTTCCAAGAAGTTATGGGTCTTGAGGGGCTAGTTTTGGTGGCTTGGGGTGAAGCGGGCAGTGGAAAAGTTTTTGGAAAAGTGCCTCATGTGTCAGAAGTTTAAGGCTGAAAAATATATCCTAGGAGGTCTGTTAAAACCTTTAGATGTCCCCATGTTGATGTGGGAAAACATCTTGATGGATATCATCATGGGATTACCCAGATATCAAGGGGGTTGTGTAGTTATCTAGGTGGTGGTAGACCAGATTACAAAATCAGCTCACTTCTTGTCAAACAAGGAGTCGAGTGTGGTAGATGCCTTAGAAAAGAGGAACCTAGACAAGGTTGTGCAGTTCCATGGAGTTATAAGATCCATAGTCTCGTATTGGGATACACGATTTACCTCACGGGTATGGAAAGGATTGAAACATTCTTTTAGCACCCAGCTATTCCTTAGCGCTACATTCCACCCCCAGACAGATGGGAAGATAGAGAGGACCATTCAGACGATGGAGGATATGATACGAGCATGTGTTTTGAGCTTTGGGGGATTATGGGTATGACAGTTTCCTCTGGTAGATTAATCCAGGAACAATAGATACCACTCTACCATTGGTATGACTCTATTCGAATACTTGTACGAGAGGTAGTGTCGCTAACCCGTTTGCTGGTCAGAGGTTGGGGAATCAGGTGTTCTTGGCCTGGAGGTAGTGACAAGCACAATAGAGAATCTTCATCTTAAATGACATAGGATGAAGGTGGATTAGGGCCGAAAAAATATGTATGCCAATCATAGAAGGATACCCTTAGAGTTTGAGGTCAAGGACCATGTGTTCTTGGAGGTCTCCCCTCAGTGTGGACAACATAGGTTAAGCAGGGGTAGAAATCTTTCTCTTTGGTTTGTTAGATGCTTATAGGTGTTATGACTGGTCAATGAAATGGAATATTAACTAGATCTACCACCGACTCTACTAAGGGTGCATGACATCTTCCATGTGTCTCAGCTCCATCGGTATCTACATGATGTTTCTCACAACCTCGACTGGGGGAATATAGATATCGAGGATGATGCGATGTTTATAGATCGACCATTGAGGATTGAGGATTGTGAGGATAATGTGCATTGTGGATGAACCATCCCATTGGTTCATGTGTTATGGAGGCATGGTGGCCTTGGGGACAGTACTTGGGAACAAGAGGCACATATGTGCGCCCAGTACCCAGAGTTGTTTTTAGTTTTTTTCTATTTTTTGTACTTATTTTGTGATGTAGTGGTTGACCTTGTTAACTATGAAATTGACTATTTTCCTTATTCTTTGGATGTGTGTGAAGAGTCCTAACAGTGGGGAGGGGAGGACCTAGTCCCAAATTAAGATGCATTATTATTGATACAATTAAACTCATGTGGGTGAGTTAGTGCCTCCCAAAGAGGATAATATCATGACATGTGGGAAAGGGTCTCCCTAATCCATATGTATGGACAGTGACAAATTTATATTTTTTTGTAGTTATATGGGGGAGAATATCGGTAGTGTATCCGTAGTTGCTCAAGAGATAGATAAAAGAGAGGTGTTCCTAGATATCGACATTATTCTGGCTTTCGAACAACTATAGGGTGGTTTCTCTCTGAAAGGTATCATATGAGTTGGTTGTTCAGATGCCTCTCTTTTCATCATATTTATCCTTGAATTCTCAAGGATGAGAATAGATTGAGAGGTATCTGATGGAATGGCCTGAACCCTTCAGTCCAGTACTTTTCCAAAAAACTATGTTACACCAAACAGTTCCAAGGATACGATGGAACTGGTCATAGTGGCACTGTGACAGTGGAACCTTTATAGTGGAATCTTGATAGTGGCACCATTGTGGTGGTAACTTGACAGTGGCATAGTTGCGGTGGAACCATCACAGTCGCAGCGTTGTAGTAGCACCATGACAGTGTCACCATCAAGGTTGCACATTGAAATGGTGTCACCATCAGAGTTTCATGCCAAAACGATGGCACCGACTTGGTCCCACACCGAAATGGTGGCACAATCATGGTTGCACCGTTACAAAGGCAACATGTCTTCCCCTTTTTTGTTTTGTTTTCTATTTTCTCGAGATTTCCGAGTTCCACCCCTGCAACATATATTTTGAAATAAAATTGTTTTAATACCCCTTTGAAATACATTAAAATCCCATAAATTACATATAAAATCTCCCAAGAGACCAGAGACCCTTGACTTACCAAAACAATTGGTTTTTTTATTCAGTGTCACACATTTTTCTTGTACTTTCTAGTTCTTCCCCTGTTAAGTTTTCTCCTCTTTTTAAGGAAACCCTTTAACTCATAGCCATTATGGCCACCTCTTTGAGGAGACTAATTAAATAAAAATCAATTCCATTGTGTGTGACCATCCAACCACATGGTGAATCAATGATCCTTATTTAAATACGTTCAAGATTTTATATCATGTAACTATAGGATCTCACCTTTCATCACACAATAATTTTTTCTTCTTATAGGATGGTCTATTTCCTTTACCTGGTGTTTTTGGAGTCCCCCTTCCGGAGGCTAGTGTAGCACCTGTGTTGTCCCACGTGTGTGTGGGCTGTTTGTTTCCCAAGTGTAGTTGGGATGAGTCCTAGGTGTCTTATGGCATGGTGGTAGTTTTTCAGGCCCGTGTTTCTTTGGTCATTGCGGTAGTTGTTGTGGATCAGGTGTCTGCAAGAGGGGATGGGTGTCGTTGTTGTGGTCCAAGTGTCTAAGGGTGGTATGCGTAGTTTAGGTGGCCTAAAAGGTAGTTGTTGGGTCGGCAGTGTGACTTCGGTGAGAATGGTGTGGGAGGTCTGACCTTTATTATGTCCTTAATAACTAGTGGGAAAGTAGTGTAGGGTACCCAAACATTGATGTGTAATTACTATTACTTTATTGGACTTGCGTTATTTGGGAGTGTGACTTGGTGAGGTTTGGGTGGATTGTTTCTTTACTATGTGCTTTGGTTATCTCTTTTTTATCACAAGGCATTAGAATGACTCCCTAATTGTGCACTATTGCTTTTGGTTTCCACTACTGAGTATACCTGTATTCTCACCCTATGTATATAAAACTATTTTCAGTTTTCCACGAGGTCTTTGAGGACCGAGCTGGGCCCTACTAGTTCATATGTAAGGACCATCAACATTGCTTATTTTCATTTCTTTTCGTACCATCCTTTAGATTTCTCATGTATTTTTAGCACTTATTATTGAAACATGAAAATGGGAATCGATTGTTTTCACTAAACTAATACTTCCAGTTTTGGTGTTGTTTGGAATTTAATATCATATCTCTCGATCCTACTAAATAAAAAGGGTAATTCCTTTAATATTGTGTGTGATTCTAGAACCATGGGGTTTACCACCACCTTGGGGCCTATTGATGGTAGGTCTCGGGGGTCATTATCTCTCCTTCAACTTGAGGAAGGAAAGGCGTGACAATCTATTGTCCCTTCCCTCATCGTGGTGAAGGCGGGTCATGACATTAGGATTCCAAAAATATTTATGAAACATATAAATATTACATGGGTTATACCATGATAATATTCTTATGAAACCTACATCATTTTCAATGTGATATACTTTGATAAATTCATGAAATTACTGTCAATCCATTTTTAAATAGGATATGTCATGATGAATGTTCATTAAACCCATTTAATACCATTAGTTTTGATATGACTAATGATTTATGATTATGTGGCACACATTTGTTGGAATTTAATTATTTGGTGGGTTGGATGTATATCTCCCTCCAATTCATTTGGTAAATAATTATATGTTGTGAGATAACAATGGTAAACATGTCGAAGTTCTTGTTCCACTATTGGAGACATGTGAGTCTAAATCAATTATGAGAACTGGGTGCATCTAGATGAGTAATGGGAAACATGTGATGAGTCTTTAGCCACCTTGTTGAAGGTAGTGACATTCAACCCTGAAATATGAAATTGTTTTCAATATTTAGGATTTTCCATATATTAAAGAAATGTTCTTTTCAATTATGTTTTAATATTTAATTTTTCTCACATTTACCAAATACATTTTATGAAATGATAGTTTTTTAACCTTACCCATGTTTATGATCTATGATTGTTTACAATTGAACATCAAAAGTTATTTTCATGTTCAAATAAAATTATTATAATCTTATACTTTATTATGGTCATACATGGACATCACTTATATTTACCCATACCATGTTTATGTGATTACTCATTATAATGTTTTCTTCCCCAAATTTTGGAAATGGATTTGGATAGCTTATGACTAATAACAATACCCTGTGAGAAGTAATTTTAGGTACATGCTTATCATATTTCATGAAACATAATGATTGTGTTTCTAGTATCCAAAGACACCAAACTATTATGGTCCTTTAGTGTGTATTTATGAAATTTGTTGAATATTAATCTAAAAAACATCATATTTATATATGTATTTCTTATTGCATTATATTCCTTAACTATTTTTCACATTACCTATGTGATAAATTTTACAATTGTTATTTGTCACAATTTAAAAAAATAAATAGGAGATACATAAGAAATATAAACATAATGATTCAAAATAATTATTCCATTTTACCATATTTAATTCCTATACGATTCAAAATTTATTTTCAAAAATAAACATTAAAAATGTGACAAAAAAGTCTTCCATTTAAATGTGGTTATAAAAAATATATATAATTATATGAAAATAATGAAAAATTATGATCAAAATATAAATCCAATGGATCAAATATAACACGAATAAATTATAAAATATAACATAAGGATTTTAATTTACTTGATTTTGTGAAACAAAATTAGACTTTTTATAAAAACTGTTATTTTTTATTATTCACTGAAAAATAAATATTATTAGGAAATAAAATTCAAATAAAAATAATTTATTAATAGAATATTGATGTAAAAATTGATAAAACTATCATATAAAAATATTTTAATAGTTTTTTCAATTATTTTATTCATGTTGTTTCATATAAAGGATGATATCAAAGATTATTTATTTAATGGGAAATATATCATGAAATGTTGGGGTGTTAAATTCTACACCAGTATTATAATTCCATCCTCTATGTTCAAAGAATATTATATATGAATCATTGGATACATATTCCTCCTAACATCCTGAGCTTCTTACATACCTTACATAATATTTTGATTTCTCCCTAATACATTGACTAGTTGAGTGGTCATGTTTCCCCGAACACCTTATCTATGTTATAGAATCTCCACTAATTGTTCCTTGTAAGAAGAATTTTTCTATAGTTTTATAACCTATGGGTTTAGTATATTTGAAGTATTATTCAAGTACATCTACAATAGTGATAAATGAAATAGATCATTAATTAGGGATAAATTTATTGAAGGTGAAAATTTAAAATCTATAGTCCAGATATGATAAAAAAAATTTAAGTGAATGATATATCAAGGTATCATAAATACATTATTTATAAATATTATAACCTTATTCTGTGGATATATTTAAAATAATACATTTTCACCAACATTTAACCCATGATATCACTTTAGATTGTGAGCATAAATTTCTTTCCTATAAGATTCCTTTATTTTTACTAATTAGATTTAGCATTATTTTTAATTTCCCCATCTAGATCATGTCCTAATTTATTTATTTCTCCAGATTCAACCCAATATGTTGATTCTCATCTCATCATTCCATTGTGAGATTCATAAGAGGAAATCATAATTCTTTAATGAAAGATAATATTAAAAAAATTATTTATATGGAGGTGTTGATCCACAGAATCCTTAAAATACATTTAGAATGATCTCAGTGTATATCAAATAGTTCAAATAGTCCTCTTAGATTAATAATTATTTTAGATTGAAAATTAGTTCTGAAAATCTACTCTGTATTCAAATACTATGAAACCAATATCCATAACATTGAGTATAACCAAATATCAAAATTATATATTATTGAAATTGTCATTCATTGAAATCTTAGAACATACATAACATATATAAATGTAAACTAATAAAAAGAATAATATTCTCTAATAGTGATCAAATATAGAGATTTCAGAAGTTAGAGGACAACAATAAAATTAGATTTATTATATTTAGATGTCTTACGAAGTCCGATGATGAAATACATAATAATGTTTTCCAATTTCTATTCTGGTTTGGGTAATGGTCATGAAATTTGATTATGACTCTATCAGTAAACCTTAACTTACTAATAAACAAGTCAACAATATAAATACTCTACAATATCTATTTTCAAGTTATCAAAATCTAAATATTCATTATAATGTCTATAAATCATTAAACTAATCGGAATAATGGATAATGATGAGCTATGATCTTCATCCAAAAATTCTTCCAAAACACTAATATGTATGTACAAAAGACTTGGATCCTAAAATTATTATACCCATATTATCGTGGTTCAACTTGAGAAAATTCCCCACATAATTTTATAATTACACATCTTCCATATATTCCATCTTAATCAAATCATGGATTATTCAATAAACATTCTTATTAAAATGATATGATTTCCTATTTCCTTATGATTTCAAGATACCAATGTGGTAAATATTTTTTAAATAATACATATCATTATATCAAAACCAGGGGAAACTAGCATGGTCATTCCAAATCAGAGAATCATCAAAAATTTATACCTTCTTGAGGTGGTAATGGATTTATAATTCACATCCACTGATTAAATATTCTCATCTTCACTGGTTGATATTAATATTTTTCAATATAAAAATATATATCATGAATTTATTATAACTATATAAATCACAAATTTCACCACATTAATGATGCATCCATATCTTTGAGGAAACAATTAACATTTCCATCACTAAATCTTGATTGTGGTAATTTTTCTCATGGATGTTCAATCAAGAAGAGGTATATTCTATCACCATATAATTATTCATGAGGAATCTTTTTGGACTATACATTTATTCATCAATATAGATGAAAACCCCATCTCTATTATAGTGCATTGTAATAAAAGGCACACCGACCAACCTTCTCTTCAGTTCATTGAAATTATCCTCACATTCAACATTCAAAATAAAAATCTACCTTTTTTTTGGCATGACTAGATGTTTTAATAGTCATAAGAAATTTCACAAAACATTTCTATTGTATTCATCCAATCCAAAAAATCCATAGATCATGGTTACCATGGTTGTTTAAGGAATTTGGAAAATAACATCAGTCATTAAAGGATATATATATATACCACAATAAAAATTATATTCCCCAAACATCAATCATTATGAATCCAATATTTATAATAGGTAAATTTACCATAAAACATCTCATTCCATTGGGTGTTTAAAATATCATCAAATGTTGTTCGTAATATCCATAGTCTTATAACATATAATGATATTATCTATAAATACTACTAATGCTATGATAACCATAGATAAATCCCTAAAACATATTTATCTATGTATTATTGGTCAAACATATCTTTTATATGTGTAATTTTAAACATAATTTTAATAGATATATTTTTATAATCCAGATAATTAATTTTATGTCTCACTGAAACATCATTCTTCATTAAAAAATAACAGGTTTAGCGCTATTTCAATTAATTTTCCAATTACTCCCTTATATAGACTATCCTTTTTTATTAATTAATTTATAAAACATAATTCATTTTATTTTATAATAACTGTTTGAAAAATGTTTATCCATTATTATGAGTTCTTTTGAATCCTCAAAATGACGATTTGGGGGGAGTCTATGAAACACTTCTAGAATGAAATCAATTAAAGCATATAATGTAGACATGTCATAGTCGGTCGTTTTATTCACCAACATTTTATTAATATAATCCTCATGTAAGAGAAATGAATCCCATTTTATGGATATAATTTCTATTGGGAGTTCATGTTCATCATATCTATGAATGAAAATCAAAATTTTACTTAGAATATCAAATGTAATTTCCCTTCATCAACAACTAATATGGTTTCTATACTAAGAGAGCTATAAAAATTTAAAACTTATATCAAAATCATCTTGATGGAGAATAATTTTTTTTAAGGAATCATACTACAAAAAAACATTTATTAGAGAGGTGTTCAAGAAATGACATTTGAATATGATACCATTAATAATATTCATTGCAAACTCAACATCTCATCATTGTTGTTGTGATTTGATATACAATGGAAATTCATGAGATTAAGTTGATTGGGTAGAACCAAATTTAAATGAAATATTTACAATTTAGGGAATTATTTATTATTATACATTTTAATAAATATCTTATAGCATACAATTATGATGTATTTATTCTATTTTATTGGCCTCCCCACCCTTGGATTCATATATGGTAAGTTAACTAGTAACATGAGGAAATTTTTTGAGTAATTACTCATCAATTAATAGAAAAATCATTGTAAATTATATATTTAATTATTTTTTGTACAATGTAGTATCCAAGTGACAATTATCATTTCACTTGTTACAACCAAGAATGCCCATTATCCATTTTTAGGATGAGAATTTTCAAACAAAAATACATGATGAAAAATACATGATGCACATTTTCTTTTTTGATATGTTCCTGTTTTAATGGTTATAATAAAACCTTGTATTATATGGATTTCACATGATAGAAAATGATATAGAGAGTTCTTTAACTATAAAAATGGAACATGATACTATATCATCATACGATAAAAACATTTTTTATAATTAATCCATTTGAAGAGACATAACTATCTCATTCATGAAATGGTTATACATTATTTGCATTGTTTTTATACAATCCAAAATAAATATGGATAATTGTGTAATGTCTTCATCATAATCATCTAGATATTATTCTTCATTCGTCATTAATTCTTCAAAACATCATCTATATCTAACTCACTATTATTAGGGAAGTATTTAACAAGGATTGACAGATTATTTATTCTCTATTTCATGATTTCATTTTCTGCAACATATTATGTTTTTTGGATAAATGAACACTATTGATCAGAATATCCAATAAATAAAAACATTTCTACTGTATCATTTTAAAATTAATTACAACATGAATACAAGAATAATATTTTGAGGGACATAATCCAATTTTAACCTACAAATGTAATACTATTTTTATTAAAATATGGTGGAAATTGACACATGATGTGATCCAACATATGTGAATCATGATCTAGAATACCGTGTTTTGAAATAAAGTGAGGTTATTTTTTTATAATTGATGTCACATAACCTAATATGTCTATTGTTAGATCAGCTCCAAAACCAGTTATATTGGATTCCATTATAGGTCAATATATATTTTCTATGGTCATTGATTCACATGAATTTATTAAATGATGTCACAAAATAATGGAAAATAATGAGTAATCACATAGTCATCATGAATAATAAACCATAACATAAAAATATCACTTGGAAAAAAATATATCAAGTATTGTATGGTATCATCAATATTTTTATGTTAAACATCTTTATTTTAGATCCAATTCCCATGGTTTCTAATAAAATTACTCTAATACCAACTAAAGAACCCCCAAATATAGTAAACTAAATTTGGTTTCTAAAATATTACATTGAAAAAGTATACAAGGCATCTCTTCCCAAAGGACTGATTATTTTATTTTTTCAGAAAAGAAAGACACAATAATGATTCACATATTAAATTGGAAATATAAAATTTAAATATTAATAAACAAAATTATATCATTTATATTGTTCATTATATATATCTTTATAAACTATGGGAAGAGAAAAATATTGTGCGAGACCAAATGATCAGTAAGAGTTATGTACTCTAGAAGTTATCTTGATTAAATATTTTGGAATAATTTTAGGAAGTTAAATAATAAAAAACATATTCCTTTCAATCATGCACAATATCACTTTATGAATCCATAGTTAATATAAATATGGTAGTTTAAATTATAATACTAACCGATTTATCATATAAATATATGATTTATGTCAGAGGTTATGATTTCAAATATCATTATATCTTTAATGATAATTCACTATTCCATGAATGTTTTATCGATTGATAGATATACCCCAAAAACTTATTTATTGTGTTTTTCTAATTATAATGTCTCAAAAGGAATTTTGATGTATCCAGGGGATAAATTATCTTAGGTAAAACCATTAATACATCTCTAATGCATTCCTTATAAATTGAATGATCTATTTAATTGGTAAACAATATGCCTTACCAATTAATATTGTAATGAGTAAATAATATAGAATATCAATACATTCTCATTCAATAAAATTACTATAACATTAAAAAACAATTTTTTGAAATTTTGTAACATTTTTTTAATATTTAAATCCATTGTATGATAAATAAATAAATATATATATATATATTGAATTTTTTGTCATAATTATTTGAAGAAAGTGATATTTTTAAATGAATGATATCCACATCTATATTAATCATGTTTTGAGAGATGACCATCACTAAATCATAAATATATGTTCTATTGTAAAAAAAATTATTTCTTAAAAGAAAAAAACATTGCAATAATATTTCATTAAAGAGTTTAATTTTTCAAAACAAGTAAAAAAATCTAATGAATTTAATAAGTATAAAATGGTTATGGTGGTAGGAATTTTCATTGAAAACATATACATTGAGATGGAGCATTCCCTTTTAATTTTTTAATGAAAATTAATAATGAACTATTCCGAAAAAATATTACAAAATATTTCATAAAATCATTCTAAAAATACAATGGAATCATTAAATTACGTAGATAATTAATTTAATTATATAATAATGACTTTTATAGAACACTTTTAATAATATTAACAAGTGAGAAAATCAAACCTGATCAAAATGAAATTTATGATTGACATTTCATTTAAATATTTTTTAAATAAATAAAGTCCCAAATAGTGAAAAAGTTTTAAGTAAATATTGAAAATAACTAATAATATAGAGTATAGTTTATATTTTTGTGTTTATGAAGGATATATTTTAATACCACATCAATGAAAATAAGTGTTGTCCAAAAAGAATGTGATTGTTCAATAAAATTTTACCTTTTTTGAATTATTTAAATGGTAATCCCTTGAAATATTATCTATAATTTAATAATTGACATTAATGAATATTTATTTATTATTTTTAAATACATCATAAAAAAATACTCAACAAAAAATGTGTTCAAAATAATAAATAAGTCTCAAAAATGTGGAAATTGAAACGAAATCCCTTGCATTATGTTAAACATGCATCATAAAATACATTACCATATAGTTAAAAATATTTTGAATAATTTTACATATAAATCAGAATCAGGAACATATATATAATATCATATATTATCCAAATATTACAATTTATCACCAATATGAAAAAAAATATTTTTTATTTTCATTATTTCAGGTGTAAATAAATAATTTTTTTTATTTACCTTTCAATTTCATAATTTCGATCCTTGAAACATTATCATGTTTAAATCATATTTTTATTTTTATTCATGAAATAAATATATAAAATATTCAATATATATATTTACATTCATCTACAAAAGTTAGAGATAGAAAAATTCATTAGACTATTCATGTAGTCGATAGGTCGTACATATGTATGGATACTATTTTTACGTTTATATTTATGGAATAAATTAAATATAAAAACAACTCACCTTAAAAGAATCATTTATATACCATATGTATCTTATATATTTTTTATATTTGTTTTTATTTCCATCATTGTAATGTGTAAATGAAAAATGCCTAAATTTTTTTCTTAGATGTTGTCGTCCACACACACCCATGATAAATATTATCATATTCAATTCATTGGAATGTTAGAATGTATATGTGATATTATAATATAATGACAATAATTAATACATAAATACAATATATATTAATTATTTTAATGTTCCAGACCATCCTATAAAATTGTAATGAAAATTCATTTACATCTCTTGGTCAAGATGTAATTCATATATACAAAATAGAAATGTTTTCTTGTTAGATGGGATAGAAAATGTAAGTAATTTGGTTTTCCCATAATCATAATATGAACCAAGTATATTACTGATACTAGAGTACTTATTTTAGGATGGGTAAAAAAACATTACGATGAAGTATAAAATTATTTAACATTAAGCACTTAGTAATGTCGATTACTTTTTTTGTACTCTTAATTTAATTATCTTCCTAAGATATATATGCTTACTATTTTAGAAATAAAAATTATTTTATAATATTTATAACAATTTTTTGATGTGAAATGGTGTAGTTTTAGTCAATATATATTAATTAATATAGTGTAAATAAATTATATAAAGGGTGTCCTATTAATTTTTAGATTGGAATTCAAGAATATTTTAAAATATTAAATTAGTATAACTTATATACAATTTATTAACAGATAATAAATCGTAAAAATAAATGATAATACAAGTATGATTTTTAATAATCTTATACTATAATATTAAGACAAATGTTTTTGTATTTTCACCCTTATATTTTTGTTTTAACCCACCATTGTCTGTTTCAGAATTTACTACATTATAAATTTTTTAACCTACCATAGATGAAATGTTAACCCAATCTGGTTGATGCTTTAAGAAAAATCAAATTAACCCAGTTAAATATAAATGTTTTATTAAAATTTAATATGTTATTATTATTTAATTTGTTATATAATATAATTAATATAATTTTTGGAACTAATCATATATGATGACATTGATAGATATATTATAACAATGTATTTTGAATATAAAACTAACAGATGTTTCTAATATTCTATACATATCTATATAATTTTTCAAATGCTATTACTTACTAAAAAATTAATACTTTTAATTTTTTTAAAATAATTTACAATATTTTTTTACTACTTCTATAACATATGTGTTGTCTTTTCAGAATAATTTGGGTTAATTATTTGAAATATAATCATTAAAAATTAATTATGATGATTGTAAAATCTCATTAATATTTCTCATAATAATTTTTATTTAAAAATAATATTTTTGAATCATTTTCATAATATATATTTTTCATTAAATCAAAGAGCATGGCATTTTTTACTCTATCCTTTAATTAAATATTATAAATATAATTATTATATATAAATGGAATGAAATGATTACATTTCTTAATTTATTATTATTTTAGATGCAATAGGCTCATCTAATTAAATTAATTAATGTGTTTGATTTATGACTAATGCCTTATCAACTTGTTTAATGTCAACTATCTAACTTACCATTTACCAAGGTGATAAATATTACCAAGATTTCTATTAAGCATGTCTAAAAATAAAAGGGTTATATTTACAAATATTTAACTACCTAATTCAAATTATTGAATATGTTATATTAAATTAATGTTCAATATGTTTCAGAAATTAATTTTAAAAAATAAGCCTCCAAAATGCGTTGAATGGATTTTTTTCAAAAAATGTGTTTTTAAGATTACAAATATGATTATTTAAGAACTATCTAAAATGAATCAATAATATAACCAAAATATAAAATATAACACTTTAAAACCAAACACTAAATACTCTGTTTCATTCTAATTACTATATTTAATTATAATAAATAATAATTTAAAAACAATACATATCACTATTAACTGAAAAATAATGATTATAAAAAGAATAAAAAAAAATGTATACATAAGATTATAATGGAATTATGATATCGAAAATGATAGAACTATCTCATAATTATATTTAAATGTATCATCGTTTTTCATTTAAACATGATGTTCAATTTAAAGAATGTTATCATTGATATTTCATTTAATGAAAAATAGATCTCAAATTTTTTGGATATTATAGCTTGGTCATAAACCAACAAGAAGAAGCATTTCACCTAATGATTCTGTAATCATAGGTCCTTATGTTAGATAATCAGGAGACCTATAATCCTTTTTTATTTATAGTATTCATGTTCTATGTCGTGTTTTATGATAAAATTTAATAATTCCCCCACAATCCCATGATTACCTCTATAAAAAATAACCCCATTATCTATCATATCCTTTGTGCAATATTATTTTATACCACTCTATTAGGACATTCCATCTTTGTAACCCCCTCTCGGGCCTATAGTGAATGTATTTTTCCCAACAAAATTCCTCTAATAGGCCATAAGTATGTGAGTATCATCAATGGTATGAAACAATCAAATATAAATCATTAGAATCATGAAACACTATAATAAATAAAAACACATTAATAAACAAAATATTATAAAAATAACCAAGATCCATATTAGTCTCACAATGCATGAATAATGTAAACTAGGATACAAAGCTAAAATTAAATTGAAATAAAAGTCCATGGTATTTACTTTGAATAAATACCTACACTCTCATCTAGTAAATCATAACTTATTTTACATATAGTACCTAGATAAAAATTAAATATATCTATCATAATAATTGGATTATACAGTATCGTTATATATGATATACCTCATAAAACTATTAATAAGGAATACTAACACTCTAGACACCAATCAAAATAATCATCATGTACCTACCATGTCAAATAAAATCCTGCCTCATTGAAGCTCAAAAAACATGTACAACATGTATTTTTAGTACTATAATATCATTAATATAATCCAATAAACCCCCAAAAATTCCACTCATTGATTTTAAACCCATATTTAACATGTATAAAGGAAATATTCTAGCTACATCAGGGATATTATGTTCTTCTGGTCACAACCATATATACCCATGCCTCATATTTTCTATAACATTAATGTAATGGATTAGTCCATCCATACCATTATTGAAACCATAATAAAAACCACATCCAAACCATCCCCATTATCCTATAAAAACATCCACATCTCATTCCACTACAATTTACCATAGATAAAGAATTATATAGTGTTGTGACCATTAATGACATAAAACTCATTCCCTCCTCCTACCATTCAAATCCTCCCAATTTCTAACAATATAATCTATATAAAAAATCCCATTTACTAATTTTTTTTTGAAAAAATCCCTCATGGGATACTCTCGTTATGTTTTGGGTGTGGTTATGTTTGTTGACAAATCCAGATGACCACTAATGAGTATGGTTGGTGTTTGGTGAAGATAGGTTTTTAAGGCGATGATGTTTCTTACTGACTTCCAAGTTATAAGGTCACAAAATCAGAAATTTGTGTGAATAATTGCGAATGAAATCATAAAAGTAAGAGGAATTAGGATCCTGACACTTGGATCATGTACCATGTCCGCGAAGGGTATGTGGTCGTGTACCAGACACTTGGAATGATACACAAATGCGGTTTGTAAAAGAAAACAGTTCACGGATGAGAGGTGGTACGGTACGTAGATGAGTTGAAGACGACAGAAGATATCTACCATGTAGAATAAAAGGCCGTACATGCAGTGTGTAGGAAAATGGGTTGCAAATAAATTGCGGTTCATGGTGGTTGGAGGATTGTTATGCGATGGAGGCTAGTTCGAAGATTTGGTAAATCTTGATTCAGTGAATGAAGCACATATATTTTCCTATATAATATTAGCTAATCTCACCAATTACTATGGAAATTGAACATTATTAGCAAATACATTTTTCTTCAAGAATTCAAAAAATTCTGAGAGTGGTTCGCAGTGAAGGGTTTTGTGTGAATTCATAACCTGTAGAGGAAGTCTGGTACGTGTAGGAGGATGTCCAGTGCGTGGAAGGTGTTTACTCCATACGCGAAGGATGAATCTCTGATACACAAGAGGGAGTGTTCCGAAAGTGGTACGTTGAGAGGGAGTTCTAGTACATGGTAGTGGAGGTGGCCCACGAACAGAGAACTATTTGCAGACAAGAGGGTTTTCACAAAGGAGGTTCTCAAAATCGGCATGAGATAGCGGTATGCGATCGCGAAGTTGGAGGCATTCCATGGACTAAGGTCAGTGTGTTGTAGTAGTGAAGGTACATGAAGAATCTGTACCGCATTCCAAACCTAGTTCTCAGTACATGATAGAAGAAGGTGGTTTACTATTTTCTCAAGGAAACTTGAAAAGGCTTGAATTCATTTTGCGAATGAATTTTTTGGTACCCAACAGTACTCGGGAAGGTGGAATACATCTGCAAGTGAAAACAGAACATCAACATAGCATATACCTATAGTTGAGGATGCACTAATTCATGAAAATGAATGGTCTTACATGTCCATAAATTGTGTTTGACATACACACCCATAAACTGTAATTGGATTCCTTTCTAAGAGTATTGAGTGAAGGAAGAGGAAGATAGTGACCCCTTCCACCGGCAGTGATCTAATGAAATTGGCATAGGGAGTGACCCTTAGGAATGTAGTTATAAGACTCTAACATTATAAAGTTATTGATCTTGGGAATAGATTATATATCTCAAACATTGTTCTCATTATAGGCCGTGAGCCTTAGTGAATTGTTTACATCTGCACATTTCTGTTGTATGCTCCTTTCATGAGCCCAGTTAGGTTGAACCAAGTAAAGATCGATGTGTCCTGTGCCTGATTTCTAATCAATCTATATATTGTCACGAGTGGAATAAATAATTGAGTTTTTTCTAACAACAAAACATGATCCAAAAGGAAGAAAGTTTTAATCTACCATACCCGAACTCACCCCCTAGGGTATTCAACCTAGTGGACCATATAATTGGTATCAGAGGGAAGATTTATTTTGTTAGGATTTGTGTGCACTGAATTGGTTCTATCAATTTCTAAAGATAAAGATTCAGAATTCTCTTATATTGGTTTTCCATGGAAAAGAGAAGAACTATATATAAGAAGCCGAAGTTTGGTGGTAATCCTCAGTGTGGAAGTGTCCACAAAAAAAGTTTGATTTAGTTTAAAGAATACAATAGTTTACTGATGAATGGTTTAGATAAATTATACATGGGAAATATAAAATCACTTAATGATGTTGTAGGAATGAGTAATGAACCTGACATATCAAGTGATGATGAAAATACCGATGATGAAGAAACTCCAAGAAGGCCAGAAGAAGAAGCTCTCCATGAAACAAAGGAACCAGATTAAAAATATTTTAATAAAATAAATCAAAATATATCTATATCCAATAACTAATGATTTATATCAATAATCTAGGAGTCTTAAATTAATGTCTTATTGATGTGGATACTGACCTTAGGGAGAAGAATTATTCTCAAGGTAAAGAGATGAAAATGTTTTATTCAATGATAGAAAAAATCAAAGCTGATGAAAAGGGAAAGAATATGAACTCAGATGAACTTGAGAATCTGAAATTCAGAAATAATGATCATGAAACACATCTATCTGAACTGGTTGAGGAAAAGGAAAGTCTACATTAGGTTAGTTCATGATTTTCACATTTTGTTTCTCAAGAAATGTTTAAGGCAAAGGGGGAATGTGACATGGTGTATAAGATCACACATGAATTGGAAGATGATATGTGTAGAGGAAATATTCTCATGAAAGAACATAATTCTCAAGTTTAATCTAGGGAAAATAAGATTAAACACTTGGAATAAGAGTTAGAATTAATGAGGAAAAATGTGGAGAGATCCAATGTCAAAGGTAAGCCTAAAATAATGGATTCCTTGCACATACTATTTGATTATCATTCAGAAAGAGATATTGAATTGAAAAGAAAATATGTTATTTATAAAGAGAAATAAGGACATATATTCTCATCACAAAGGCCATATAGTTTTGGAAAAATAGGCATTGGATTTGATGAATCACCTTCCATGGATGATAGGAAGAATGTTGTGAAAATATCAAGCGATAAGAAAAATCATATGTTCTAGAGGTAGACCATATAAGGGTTTTAAAGAATTTAATGACCATGTATTCTATTTCTACGGAATACATGGTCTAGATTCATTCTTTTTCTTTGAGGCATTGGAATACATTTCATGTTATGAAGATAGAATTTTTTTTAAATCTAAGAACTAGAAGAAGCGTCATGATAAATACGAAAAAAGAGTCTCTTAGATGAAAGCATTTATTAGATGCTATTATTGTTGAACAACAGGAAACATAATTAGTATATGTCATGAAGCTCATGATATCAATGTAAAAAGAAGAACTCATATTGTATCAACATCTCAATAGAGAAAACATGAAATGAGAAAGAAGAAAGGGAAAAAGGAATGCTAACACAGAAGGAGATTCCTAAGTCCAGTAATGAATAATGTAAATTCCTATAATGGAATATAATGTGTTAAGTTGAATAAAAAACTTATGGATGTAGGGGAATCACAAGGAGGTGAAAGAAATGTGTATCAATCACTTCCTCTGTTACAATGACAAAAACTCGCTTGGAAACAAGATGAACAAATCTAGAATACGAAGAATGTTTGTTCAGTAGAGGACCCACCAATAGCAAAAAATAGTTTGGTGAATCATATATCTAATAGAAGAAAAATGAACAGAGAATGCACTAAAAAATACTCATGTTTTGTTCTAGGGTGAGAAGAGGAGGAAAAATGAATATCCCTATATTAGTGGAAGGAGCAAGGGGAGATGACAAGAAGAGATATTTCTACTCAGAGAAGGAATGAAGGGATGTGGAAGATTGGTGGAACATCAAAGAAGGAAATGTGTACTAGTGGGCTTAAACCCTAAATTGTGAGAAAGGCCATGACATTATAATATACATATCATAAAGAGACTCATCATGTTGGTAATGGATGCCTAGTCACATGTCCAGTGCAGTTGAAGTTGGCTGGGCAGCTAGAAGAAGCAAGGAAAGAGTGTGATGCTCTTCAAGAAAGAATCAAAGGGTAGACCCATCAGGATCAACCAAAATCCTCACATTTAGGATTTCATAAGTTACCCTCTCCCTATTTATATTAATACAATTAAATAATGTTAATGTGTTTCAGGAACAAAGGGAGATACGATCCATGGGGATGTGGCATCAAAATATCCAAAGCCTTGATGTGATGTGATCCATAATGTCAACTGATTCAAATCAGTTACCAGAGATGGGGAATTAGAAGAAGAATGTTTGTTGGTCTAAACAATAGACCATATAATTGGAATAGATATACAACATAGGGGTATCTTTCTACTTCCGAATCAAATTCAAAACAACATTTATATTATACAAATCATTATCAGAAGGATGTGTGCTACAAAAATAAGAGATGACATGATGAAGATTCTATATTGAAACTGATGAAATTTCAAAGCTATACATGGATTACTTAGGAGTTATGAGTTTCATTAAATATATATCCATTTGTATAATTCTTCTGTTCAGGTGTTTATAAATAATGTTTCAACAAGATACATATCAAAAGTGGTGAAGTGATAAGAGTATCAAGAGGTGAATATGTGAAAATGTTGATTATGAAGAAGACTTATGATGATAAGAAATCTGTTTCTTCCTAGAGACCATCAAGAAGAGCTGAAATTGATAGGAACTACATAATTGGTGATCAGACAGTAGAAGAGAACACTAGAATGTTATTGGGACAAAATGAGATTTTCAAAGAAAAATGAATTTAGAAGGTGTTTTCATTTGAATCAAAGAACGAATAGTGTGAAAAGGGTACACTCAGATAAAGGGTATAGTTGTTGATGAGACATTTTCATCTATCTCAAGGATAAAGACAATCAGATTATTCTTGTCCACAGCAGTGCAAAGAATGTTTAATGTTTTCTAGATGGTTGTGAAGTAAGAATTTTGAAATGGAGTTATAGAAGAAGAAGTATTCATTGAGAAATCATATGGTTATTTCATTCATGAAAATGATAACAGAGTTGGTTGACTATAGAAGGATTTATATATATTAAATCAAGCACCAAATTCATGGTATTAAAGGCTTGATCAATTTCTAAAGAAGCTCGGTTTTCAGTATGGTGGAGTTGATTACTATTTTTATTATAATAACGGAAACACTCAAAGGATGATGGTGTTGGTTTATGTCAATGACATAATCTTTGGTGGATTAGATGAAGAACAATGTATCCAATTTTATAAATTCATGACAATTGAGTTCGAACTATCGATGATTAGGGAGCTGAAATTTTATCCTTTGATTACCGGTGACACATGGAAGGAATGGAACTTTTATATTTAAATCAAAATATTCCAAGGTGGTTTTGATAAAGTTTGGAATGGATAATTACAAAGAGATGAATACTATGTTTTCTACCTAGTTGAAATTGTTATGGGAAGAATAAGGCAAGGCAGTTAATATCATGGAATATAGGCAAGTCATTGGATATTTATTATACATGACAACAACAAGGCCTGATATCGTATTTTCCACATACCAAGATGCAAGGTGTCAAATCAATCCAAGTAGAGCCAAAAGATTCCAGAAAAAAATAATTTTTAGGTATATCAAGGGAATAATGGATTTTGGATTAATATATAATGAAAAATCTCAGCAAGAGCTATTGGGATATACAGATGTGTACATGGATGTTTTAGCAGATGATTTGAAATCAACACCTGGAGGTGCCTTTTATTTTATAAGATTTTATATTTATTGGTTAATCAAGAAGCAAGATTGCATTTCATTAAGCACCATAGAAGATGAACACATTGAGTCTACTCAAGATTGCACGCAACTATTATGGATGAAGTAGCAACATGGAGATAAAGGAATTGAAGTAAAATCTCCAATCGGAATCCATTGTGACAACTCAAGTTCTATAAATCTAACAAAAAATCCAGTCCATCACTCAAGAAAAAGGCACATTGAAATAAAATATCATTTTATCATGGATAAGGTGGAGAAAGGGATTACAAAGTCGAAGTATGTGCCTACAGAACAATAGGTTGTAAACATTCTGATAAAGGCCTTACCCAAAGAAGAATTTTAGAGGCATCGACTAGCTCGGGGAGTCCAGTCGACATCCATCACTTGAAAAAGTGTGGATACAACCATAAAGTTCCATTCGGGTTCGTTGACAAAGGGGGATAAAGTGTGACTATTCCAGGGGAGAAAGTCACTGGGATAAGCTATTATGTGAAGTAACGCGATGGGGGGATTTGAAGCTGAGATGAATATTTTTGGATGAACTATGTTTGGAAGAGCTATAAGATAGGGGAGAATTAAATCTGATGATTCTAGAAGTGATAGATGAAATAATAGATATCACGATAGCTAAGGATCATGATAAAAGCATATGATTGGTGTGGTAATGGTGTCAGAAGGCTTCCAGCACTCAGCATTTGGTATGAGTTTTGTATAAAAAATTGGTGTTATAAATGAAGTGATTCTTTTATGAACTTTTCATTTACTCATATTTCTCATTCCTAGCATGGATCATGTGGGATAGAGTATCAGTTGATTAAGTCCTTTATGGATATCTTAATCCCATAATGCGAATGGTTGTTGAGGAAAGAAGGAGTTTTATTGAGGTGTCAAAATGTGCATCATTGTTATGAGAAGAGTTGTCAAAAAATCCAAAGGGGAGATTATTGTGAAAAAATTTCTCAAGGCGTACTTTCCGTATGTTTTGGTTGTGGTTGTGTTTGTTTTCAGAGCCATCAAACTGCAAATGATTATGGTTGGTTCTTGCCGAAGATAGGATTTTACGGTGACATTGTTACCCCGTGTCTGCAAAACTTTTGGGCCCCAAATTCGAGAATTTTTGTGAATAATGGAGAACTAAATCGGAAAAGGAAGAGGAATAAGGATCTTGGGATATGGATCGTGTACCATGTTTGGGAAGGGTATGCTACCGCATACCAGGCCATGAGAATGGTACGTGGAAGCGGTTTGAGGAACCAAAAATGGTTCACGGTTGAGCGGTGGTACAATACACGAATGGGTTGAAGTCGACGGTAGAGATCGACTCTGTATAAGAAAAGGAAGTATGTGGAGAGTGTAGGAAAATGGTTTGTGGATGGCTTGTGGTTCACGGTGGCTGTAGGATTTGTACGCGATGGAGGCTGGTTCAAAATTTTGGTAAATATCATTTCTGTGGATGAAGAGGATATCTTTTCCAATATAAGAATTCATAATCCCACCAATTAATGTGGAGATTAAACATTATTAGTGAATACATTTTGTTCTGGGAATTTAAAAAAGTTAGAAAGTGGTTCGCGCTGAAGGTTTTTGAGGGAAATCATAACCCGCAAAGGAATTCTGGTAGGCAGAGGAGGAAGTCTGGTACACATGAGTTTACTCTGTATGCGGAGGAGGAATCTCTGGTACATGAGAGGTAGGGTTTCTCAAGTTGTACATGGAATGGGAGCTCTAGTAAGCAAATGTGATGGCAGTCCATGAATAGAGTACTGTTTGTGGACAAAAGGGGTTTCACAAAGGAGGTTTGTGGAGTCAGTATGCGGCAGTGGTACACAATCGCGATGGTGGAGGGAGTCTGTCGATGAAGGGTAGTTCACTATAGTGGAAAAGGTACTCAAAGAAGGATTCCAATGTCCCAAACCTGGTACTCAGTTTGTGGGACAAGGAGGTGGTTCACGGTTTGCACAAGGAATCTTGGAAAAGCTTCATTTTAGTGTGCGAATGAATTTTATGGTACCCAGCAGTCCTCAGAAAGGTGGAATTCATCTATGGGTGAAAAAATAACATCAATAGAGCATCTACCTATATTTGAGGATGCATGAATTCATAAAAATGAATGGGACATATATGTCCATAAACTGTGTTTGACCTACACATCCATAAACTATGAGTGGATTCCTTTCCACGAGTAATGAGCAAAAGAAGAGGAAGATGATGACCTTTTCCATCGACAATGAGCCCGAGAAAGAGGCATAGGGAGTGACCCTTGGGAATATAGTGAGAAGAAGCTAAACCTTGTAAAGGTAGTGAGCCTAGGCATAAAAGATATATCCTAAACATTGTACTCATTTTTGGATATGAGCCTTAGTGATTTTGGTACATTGGCACATTTTCATTGAATGATCCATGGATGTAGTCTAGTGAAGGTTAACCATGTAATGATCATTGTGTGATGTGCATGATTTCATATCAGTCTATATGTTTTCGTGGGAGGAAGAGAGAATTGTGATTTGTCTATCAAAGAAACAAGATCCTTAATGGAAAATGTTTTAATATACCATTCCTTGATTCACCCCCTCTTATGGTATTTGACTTAGTGGACTTTACAATAACCAATAGGTGGATGATTTTAGGGGAGTAATCCTTGCATACATCCTTACCATTAAAGAATATGTGTTTCAAATGATAGAACCCAAAATATTTTGAGATCGATAATGTTATCTAAATTGAGTGGTTTGTATAATGAAATTCCAATAAAATAATTCATATATATATATATATATTAAAAAAGTAAATCATATGGTTTTAAGAAAATGTCTTCACATCGAAAACAATAATGATCAACATACTAACATAACCATGAAATTTCACTACACCCATTAATGATGTAAAAATCCCCAAATAACCACAAGAATCATAATCAAATACTTTTGAAGATTTCCATTTTAACATATCATTTAACCATTAAAAATATTTATATTTCAATAAACTTCATGTACAATATTCCATTGATTTTCCATCTTTAATATAAAAAAAAAATTATAACTAAACTTATTTTACCCAAATATAATTCTGTTATAGTGTTTTTCATTTCATTAATAGAGCAAGTTATATTTTTTACAACCACTACCTCTTTTTTTTCTTTCAGAATTTCAACCCACTTTCCACTGCTATAGAGAAACCAAAAAAACATCCCTCAATCACATGACCATATTTCCCATCAATTTCTACACCACCCATACCACAATCCAAGATAATTCCCCAAATTATACCCATAAAAAAATACAAGTAATAAATTAAAACATCTACATACCCACTAATATACACATCTCACTATAAAAACTGACTAGAATACCACCACCAAGAAATTATCAACTCTAATAAAATATAAAAAATAACACAATAAAAAGAAAAAAAATATTCAAATCATTTAAATAACACATTTACAAATTCAATTAATTATTATTTTTTCATATTCAACTAATATATCAAACGTTGTATGTATGAATCCAATTCCTAAATCACTTTAAAAATTAATTACCAAATTTAAACGATCATCCCCCTTTTTAGTTGTGATTTATATAAGTCTATCTTAGTATGTTCTATATTATTCATAAAAACAATAATAATTTATCAATAAAAGAAACAAACAATTATAAATCATTATGAAATTATAAGAACATTAAAAATACCACATGACTTACTCTACACCCCCATAAATTTATTTTTTAATGTATATTATATTTTACATAATCAATTAATTACATTATCCTAATGAAATCACATTAATATTAATTAAAAAATTCTCACAAATAATTGAGAGTTTCTGAATCCCACACATTAATATGAGAATATAGAGGAAACACGTTAAAATTATAATGTAATTTTGGATTATACACCACCAATCCCAATGGTAACCACCATGATCCAAACTGTATAAATCAATGATCATGACATCCTCGAAACTCAACCAAAAACTAATCTATCACACCATAATAGTACACGTGAAGGAGGAAAAAATAACATAGGAGTAATGTTGAATAAAAGAGTCTCCATGACCTATAAGAGTTTGATATTAAAAACTAGGATGACTAAAACCTCAAGTGACATGTTTATAGAGTTATCAAAACTCCCCATATTAGATATGGTATGAAGGAAGAATATATAAATGTAACCCTAGAAATATGAATCATTTTTATATTTATTAATTTTGAATGGAAACTGTAATAAAATGGTGAATCTATTAATTATAATGTTTCTCTAGGTGACATGGTTATAGGAGTTTCATGATTTTTAAACATTCATTCCCCTATGAAAACTAAAGGTAAAATAAATTGACATTTTAAAACATGATTCATCAACACAAAACTCCATGGAGTAATGGTTTTTATTTCATCTCTCCCAATAGTCTAACAATTCCATCACTATATCAAATGGAAAATCCTGTTAAATGTTCTCCTCAACACACCAAAGGATATTTTGTGGAAAGATCAATGTCACCATTTCCATTCATTCCCACAAAACTAGATTTTTACAATACCTCATGCTACCACCACCAATTCATTGGTTGTTTCACACCTTTATGTTTCCCTATAGGATAATTCCCCTAAACTCCATTCACACCACACTATTCATTAAGGGATTAAGATCATACATAATTTATAGAGGTAAATTCTTCATAAAATGTGATTTCACTATAGGAATTTCATTCCCCATTGAGAACCATAGGCCTTTAATTCAAACTCCCGTTGACACAATAAAAAATATCCCAACTCACCACCAAAATAGGATAAAAACATTATCCACCATTCATTCTATAGTATAAATTATTGGGAACCTTTATAGAACCCCAACCAATATTGTCTTGTCCCTAAAGTACACAACCACACATAAATGTCTTTTGAATGATCCTTGAGGAATCCATGTGATGTACTCCCGTATTGTACTATCATGGTATGAATTGACCCATATATTTCACCCATATTTAATGACACTACTTATACAGATCTTGATCATTTATTTTTTATATATCGTAATATTCTTCTTGTGATCATGAATTACACTTTTATAGCATCCAAAAATCGATAATTCAATGAGTTATAGTTATTGTGATAATTAAGTTACGGTGGAGGAAACAAATTATTCGATGGACCTAATTATCCTTTATTACCATTCAAATATAGAACCTTTTTATCTAATTAATAATATAAAAGTTAATTGTAACTTTACATTGTATCTTTTAAGGGGTCTTAAAATAATATATGTTATGTTGAATATGGTTGAAATCTCATAATGATTCATTAGGATAAAGGGAAATATAATAAAAACTCCTTACCTATTATTAATATCATGAATGTGGCATAAATCATGTTGAAAGAATTATATCGTAGATTTCATCACTATCTCCATTATTCATTATTTGTCACATTCCTTTTTAATCAACCAGATTAAAAATTAAACCCCATTTTTTCAATATGATATCAATTTTATCTGAAGTGATTGTTCCGTTATCACAAGGTCTCACTAGTGTTCAATAATCAATTAATGTTCCTCACCATAAGATAAATTATTCAATACATACATTTAATCTTAAAAATAGGGTCAAACAAAATTTCTTTAAAAAGACTCTATTAGACCAGTCTAAAGACCAAAAATAGACCACAAAACCTAATCTTCACCTTGGTAAACACAACAAACTTGAAAAACATAATGGAGGAATAATTTTTTTTTTAATATTATCATTTATGGGAAAAATCCATATGTTCTCTTGGGATAATAATTTATCAAAAATGTAAATATATAACAATTATAATAAAAATATGTCCCTTGAAAATTCTCCAAAATAGATCTATGGGTAAATATCATTGATTTTGATCATTGGAAATGTATTTTTTTGATGTATCCTAGAAAAAACATACATCATTTCACATAGATATTTCATAGTTAACTAAAACTAAAATCACATATATGTATCCATTGTAAAAACAGAAGAAAATATAGTATGAATGGGACATTAAAGTTTTATTAATTAGAAATATTTTAGACCTTATTTTTTTGTCAAAGAATATAGGTTGATGTAAATTACTATGTTATGGAGTGCAATAGTGTATATTACTAGGGAAAAAATTCAAAGTTATTATAATTTGAGATTTGAAAATATGAATCATAATTAATTCCTCAGTAAATCAAAGATGTATTTGATTTACCAATACCTCTCAAGATTTTATTAAAATGATAAATATTATGTGTAATGATGAATATATGATTTGAATTCTAGATAATTTGGTTATTCAATGGATTTTTGTTTTTTTTTGAATTTTCTAAAAATTTATAAAATATTTTAAAATATTTAATTATAAACATGTGAGTTTAATCAAATATGTATTTACTATAAAAACGTGATCTATACCATTTATGGGATTGGAAATATGAATATTTTTCATAGGGGTTTGGGAAAAATATTGTATATATAACTGTATTTTATTTGATTTTTTGACTATGTATTATATAATGTTTTATATATTCCAAATATCTAAAGTTGGATTAATAAAAAAAAATTTAAAATTATTTTGGGTATTAAATTTTTTATTCATATTTGTGATAGAGTCTTTAGTATATCTTGGTAAATTTATACTCTCATGAAAAATATTCACTTCAACAGACATGTAGACACAATTTTTCATGATGTTTTTAAATAGTTGAAATCCATACAGATTAGCGGTGTAATATATATTATTATGGTTATTAAACAATAATTTTTTATACATGGTATTAAATTATATTCATTTTTTTTAATTTTTCATATAATTTTTTTAATTTTTTTCCATTCTACTAAAAATTTCATTATAGAATTTAGGTTGTTTAAATAACATTTTAATACCTGATATTTTACATGAACATGAACTGTTTTTTCCAATTAATTATTATATTTATTATATTTTCACTATCATTGTGGTATCTAGGGTTTCTTCATGTATCTTCCGGGCTTGGGTGACACTAAAAAATTTTTATGAGCCAATTCATCATAAGGTTTTATGCGCACATCCTCATATTTGAGAGGCTTTCATTTATTAGTGAGACTCTAATGGTGGATATGTAAAGGGAATATACACACACATTAGAGTGTGGAAAAAAGAATCAAATAACCTAACAACATACAAAATAGAGAACTTGTAAGAATAAATGAACTGAAACTAATCATACAACAATAAAATGAAAATTCATCAAAGGCCCAAATAACTTTGTAATACAAAAAACCATGATCACCTAATTTTCCGATCATAAATAAAAAATAAAAAATTTAAATAAAATTACAGTAGGACCTACTACCATCCCCATTTTGTAACAAATTATACCTCTCGATTACCCTTTCAAGATGATCCATCTCAACTAGTCGACCGCACACGAGCTTCCCGCTCAACCATGAAATCAGAATCCTTGTCTCGATCCATCTTGCATCCATGATCATCCTAAAAGAATATAGAATGTCTGTACACAATATGAGGTGGATATTTAGGGCATGAGAAGTAAATATCATTAGGTCACCATAAATGGTGCACCAATAAAAATATTCCATAAGTGGATTCTTATGCAATATTTTCAGCCTAACTGATACTCAACTGATGAAAAAATAAAAAATTATTTTTTTTCAATCCATAGGTTTGAGAACTCGATCGATCGTACCTACATTGTGAAATTATGGAATTTCACTAAGCATAACAGAAGGATCGTTCATCCCAAACAACTTATGGGCTCCATAACCATGACATCAATGACCAAAATATCAAAAAAACAAAGACCCTTCATATTATAGTCTTTTTATTTGTGATAGTATTATAAGTAATCCTCTATAGTATTCTAATTTCATAAAAAATATCATACTTTTCACCTCTAAAAATATATACCCATGTACCACACCAATGTACTACCAATATTATTTCATCGGTTCTGAATTTATCTAAACTTCCATAAGAAATAATTTCTATAGCATCAGTCGAAAAATATACCACATTTTTAGTTAATCAAGACTGGGCATTTCATGACATTAATTCCATAGACGTGGAACTTCAGTCCACCATCCATTAAAGCATTTATATCATCAAATCACAAAAAAAAATTATGGACCATAATGAATAATATACACAATCAGGGATTAGAGAATAAATCTTACACCTTATAAATATTTTAATTTCTATTCCTACAACCTTAGTCCCGCAATAAACATTATATATAACATTGATGGGATATAGAATGCCACTCTAGCTCAATCCCAAGGAGAAGGAACATTAATCCAATATCATTTTCACATAGCAATCCATCATTTTAATGAGATCATGTGTGATGTACTATACCTGAAGTATATCATCATTTTATAAATCATCATTATTACACCATCTCATTAGTATAAATATTTTGATCTGAACCACCATCCAGTAGTATACCACATACATGAGATTTTATATCATTATACTCATTAATATCTAATAATGTGCCCAAATCTACAATCTAACACTCAATCCATAAATATACTACCAGTACAAATATGGATCCCCATTCCATCAATCTCAATCATGTGTATCCAGATCACACATGGGGATCATCAATCATGCTCTCATAGTCATCACAACCCTAACTAGTAAACATGTTTTCAAAATGTTGAAACTCAATCATAAAAACCCCACATCATGGGAACAATCCATGATTCATCCTCTACAACTAAATTAAAATATGTGCTTGATATATATCAATCTCAGTCATCAATAACATATCCTTAGTGGCTCATACATAATCTTCGGTCCAAAGGGAACACCCATAACCAAAATAGTCAAGCACACACACACACCCTCTCTGTGATTTCCTATCATCTAGGCACACACTAGGCCATATGAATCCCCATATAACAAAGGAAAATATCATGATCCATAGAACTAGAACTCAATCATAGTCATCCCCTACTAATACATGGAAACCACTAAAATCTCAATCCAATCCCTATAAAAAAATATATTTTCATGTGGAACTTAGTTTCCTCCCACAACTACATGATCAAAAACATTCCCACAAGTCAATCAAAAATCAATCCCATTACATAAAACAATCTCAATATCCTACCATGACATCAGATGATCACTTAATTAGATTTCATCCCACTATAACATTTTCAAGAGTCCCTCAGGATCAACACATCACTAAAACAAAAAAAAACCATTACCATAATCCTATGATGTCAACCAATAACAAAGTCTCCAACCATTATAATACTCAAACAAATGGTCTAAATATCAACTACTTATACCTCTGTCAATGGGTCCAGATATTCAGGAAAACAATAATGACCTCCCAATAGATACTAATGAATCCCGCCATCTAGGATCTATCCATGGAGCCTTAAACAGCTCACCATTGAACCCTTAGGCCATGCCAAATACCGAGCTCATGACCCATACCTAGGCTTACTTCCTCACAACAAAACCCACTGGAGTATTTTGAAACCATCCATTAAGGAAATACTACAAATAATATATCATCGAACAAAAAACCATCAATACTACCTCTGTATTCCAAAAGGATTCCACAATTGTGATTAACATTAAAAAAATTTAAAAATGGACTATTCACAATCCCAAATCTATATTATATGTGACAAAATTATAAAATAAATCTATTGTGGAAAATGTATATGGCATATAATCTTGAGTACACGTGTATTGTGAACACATTTGGCATATGTGTAATTTTACATGGCCAGAACAACATGGGGTCTGCATGTGTACTACTACATAGGGTGTATCCATTGTACATGGAATATACATATCTAACTTCATTATTTTGTTTACATATTCACATGGCCATGTACTACTACATGGAGTGTTCATAATGTACAGAGTGTTTACTTTCAAAATGTCTATATTACCCAAATGGAATGAATAAAGGGCATGTGTTCTTAAATCCACACATCATGTCGTCGGGGTTTCTATATGGGAATTACCGTGGAACATTTTAAAACCCTTGTTTTCCAAAAAAAAGCACTGATAAACCACCATGGAGTTCATATCAACCACTATAATTCTATAAAACAATATGAAATGGTAATATATGGGTATTGGGGAATTAAAATCCAGACCCAACATACCTCATGGAGTAAAAAATAAATCCTTTGGCCTAAATTTTCTACAAAAATTAGCTTCACCTTGATCCAATCCATATATACGCCATAGATGTGGTTCCCCATCACCTCCTTCTTCTCCACTATTAGTCTATCCATGTCCCACAATGTAGGCTCACTCCCCTTTTTCTAATAATATAATCCCCAAATCGGTGGAGGGGGAGACTCTTTTGAGTGATATAATTTATAAATTAATTAAACTCACATTTAATAGTTTTCTCGAGTCCCAGAACCTGAAATGGGTTTATACTGCACCTAGGAAAACCCCCAATTCCAGGCTCAATCATGATGTTAGAATATTAATACATCAATATATTCAAATTATATCACCACTCGAACCCATGCAAATAATTGAATACTTAATTAATAAAATTTTAAATATTATTCCAAACCTCCAACATCTCATAATTCAAAAAACACATTTCCCAGTGTAAACACCCAATTAAAAGACAAATATCATTGTCATAAAATAATCTGAGATCATATTCTAGCGAAAAATGTCCATTTTACCACTCATGAGTAGCCCATAAAAAATTTATTTTCAAATAAAATTTTAAAATAATAAAAATAATGGTATCTATGAAAACCCCACCATAAAATGTTTTCTTCAAGAAGCCACTATTGCCTTCAAACCCCAAACCTTTTCCCACCTTGGATGTCAACTCAAATTCTACAAGTTGTGTACAACCAAAGTATTCCATCCAAGATTTGAAATGTATCCTCTAATAGAGTTATTGCAACCCACCAAAGATTGAGCCACTACATTCCAAAAAATAGACTAGGAAAGTGCCTAAATGCACTAATCCATCCCTAGCCGTCACATAATTTATAACTTGTCATCAAAATCAAGGTACTCCCCACCAATGGAATATCATTACTATTATCTAAAAACCAAATATATTTTCAACATCACATGCTCGGATCACATCAAAATCTCCAAACTAGTCATCTCCAACTCACTCCCACAAGGGAAACATAACAAAATATTTACTATAACATGTTCTTAATATCTGTGAACATCACCGGTGGTATTAATTTATTTTTCATCCATCACAGAACCATCTCCCACAATAATCAAATTGTGCTCTCCCCACTATACAGCTTCACATACATCTCTCTATATAAACCCCTTCCCAATAGTCCCCTTATCAACCTTAGGAAACATCTATATAATATGGTATAAAGTTGGTTCTCTCTCTGCATAGTCAAGCTGATGTGTTGATATTGGGATGATCATCTCTATACTATGAGTATATGAATATATCATCAAAAAATATATCCAAAACCTCATCCACATTCAGAATCACAGTTCTATACAAATTCCTTAGGACATCTTTCCCAAAAACATCTCACCACAACTAAAAAAATAATATCCCACTCATGCCTGTTTTCCCATCCCACACACCCCAGACATACATCCCTGTACTGCCTGATCCACAAACCCAATGTTATTAACCGCACAAGAGATTGTTTCTCTAAAATTACATTATCACGCACCCCTTATATGCCAACGTGTAACATAAAAAAATCCTTGTTTTACTATAATGTGTCACATCTCTTAAACACTCATATCAGAAGCATAAACCATGAAAACTAAAGAACTTATTATTCTTCCGATCAAACCCAAAGTCACCAGGCTCAACAAGCATGAATAACTATTTCTGTGGAGGGGAAAATAAATACACCTTCCCCTATAGAAACCATCCATAAGTCCAAGGATTCAACACATAAGTGAACCATCACAAAAACAAAAGACATCCTTTGATCCGAAACCTTAAATCCAACTGCACCCATTCTAAACCATTACTGCATGTCAAAAAATATCCACATGTGCCTCCAACACCTGAAGGAATATATATCTTAGTCGAACCCTCTTATGTGTCACCCTAAAAAGAAAAAAAACCCTAAATCCCTACACTATAGTCAAACCATAAAGGCCATATGATCTCCCATAAAGCCCCAATGATCAAGTTTCATGTCAAGTCAAAAGTTCTAACAACCATGGTCTATGGAAATCATTAAATTACATAAGTCACATGGCATAACATGTACCATTCCCATGATCGCATGACATTAGTATGAAAAACACCCATCACTAGGGTATCTCACCATATAGTAATAGTACACGAACACACATCCCACAATTAGGACCCCTATCCTTTCCGAGCATCTTCAAATCACACAGTTTCCTAAACAACTTGGAATGGAATCCAACCTCAATCAAAAGAACCAACAAGTGGGGTCCAAAGATCCTATATGTTGACCATATTGACCCATAAGGTCACTACACTAGCCATGCATGATAACAACATTATCATCCTCATCAATGAGAATATCTTCAGGATCCACGCAACCTTCGATCCCAAAGAAATCAATAAAATCATATAGTAGAAGACCCATGACATTTGGGCCCTATGTTATTATCATGATGCTTGAGTAACCTCTTTTTTCTATTGGAAACGAGTCAAAACCGACTCACATAACTCTGACTAATGGGGATAGAGCCCGAAATCCATCGTAAATTATAAAATTCAAACAACATGCGTGTTACTAAAATAAAAATTGTATACAATCATAAAATCACACATCTAGAACACCGATACCATTTCCTTTTTTCCAAGACATCAAACATGAATAGATTTTCACAACACACCAACTATATTTCCATAAAATTATCTATTAAATTTCAATATCATCTATCTAACAATCCCCAAATAGATAAATTATAGTTTGTTGACTTTTTTACAAAACATTGTAACGTCCTATAACGAGTTCCACTTAAACTAGTTCTCAGAGTGAGTTATCCATAACTCATCAATCATGCCTACTCATACCCTAGAGATTGAAGACCAGTAGAATGGGTCTAATAGTGGAATTGTGAGGGAACTATACCCCCATATCAGAGAGAACAACTATAAGTTCATAACCAAACACCACAAACAATAGATAATTAAGAAGAATAAATAAACTAAAACTAAACACGTTGAATATAAAATAAAAATTTAGTAATGTACCAACCATCTATGTCACAAGTAAAAACATAATCACCCATTGGGAAGGTCATAAAGAAAATATAATTGAAAAGTAATTTTAATAAGACCTACTACCAACCATGGCATGTAACACATTACCAAAATCTATTACCTTATCAAACTGATCCAGCTCGACCCATCAACTCTATAAGAGCTTCCTACTCAACTACGAAACCTGAGTGCTTAGCCAAGTCTATCATGCATCTGTGCTATTCCTAAAAGCATATATAAGGTCAGTAGGAACACCAATGTTCATGTAGAGGGGTTGAGAAATCAATCCTCAAAGGCCACCCCAAATGGTGAACATATAAACAACTTCCAGAAGTGCATGCTCATGAAATATGACCAGCCTACATATAACCCAACTACGGATAAAATAAAAATAAAACAACCATCAATCCATAAATATTATTAATTTATTGACCATACCATATTCAGTAATGTTGTAATGTATCTCTGCACATCTAAAGTACCATGCATCTCAAACAACCCGAATGCTTAATACCAAAGTAATCCACAACTAAACCGTCACAAAATAAGGGACTCATCATACGATTCTCATATAATTAAGTGTACTAATATAAGTCATCCCTAACAATATTCTCACAACACAAACAAGATATTTTACTTGGAACCTCAAAAAATATTTCCACAAATACAAAACCAGTGTACAAAAAAAATCAGAACATTATTCTGGCATCTATCTCAGGTACCATAAAAAATAATTCATAGTACTTTAGTCAAAACCTATAACACATATCAATGTAATCATTATTGGAGCATAATTCCTTCATTTAACCCATGCAGAGTGTCACTCCACCATCCATCACAACTTCTATAACATAAAATCCTAGAACAAAAGTCTAGAACATTAAAACCAAAGTATAATATATACGTATAGTGCCTCAAACTGTAACCTAATCCTTATAATACTTTCCATGTTAGTAACCCTATTACAACAAATCTATATAAATATATATAACATTAGCGGTTCCAATAGCATCTGTCTAGCCCGAACCCAATGAGAAGGACACTTGGTCCAAAATCCTTTTTCACATGGAATTCCATCATTTCTAAGACAATTAGTCTGGTACACTATCATTGAAATATAATATAATTTTATAGATCATCATTCTATCACCATCAAAGTAGTATACTACATTTTCCATGAAACTCAGTGGATCACCTTTCTAAATACATGAGGAATCACTTCACTATACTCATAAATATCAAATAATGTTCCCAGATCCTTAGTCTAACACTCAAACAATAAACAATCTACCAGCATTGATACATAGTTGTAGTCTAATAATCTCAATAATGGATATACAGAACCACACATGTGGATCATCATGCCATCTTTCATAGCCATTTCAACCCATAAAAGTAAATAGGGTACCAAAATATTGTAACCCAACCATTTCAAAACCTCCCCACGGGCACAATCTAGGTCTCAACCTCATCCATTGAAACATAAGAGGTGTTTAGTATATATATATATATATATATATATATATATATATATCGCGATCAACAACACATCTTCCCTAATGCCTCATAAATCGTAAAGGATCCTAAGGGAACACAAATAACCTACATACTCGAGAACATTCTCCTACTCAAAATCATCCTATCAAATTAGAACACAGTTATCCCTCTAAATCCACCCATAACAGAGGAATTTATCATGATACTTAGAACTGGGACTCAATAGGATGAACCTCCTCCTAATCCTCAGCAACAACCCAACTCTCAGCCCAATCACTAAAAATAAATCCTCAATAATTCCTAAGTGGCCACAAATTGATCATCGATCAACAACATGAAAACAAGATAATAAAAAAGAAAACACATACAATATGGAAATATCAACTTCCAACCATGGAATTTAATTATCACATGGTCTTAAACCAATCCACTTGGGAATAATCAAGAGTCCCTTACACTAAAATCATCACAAAATATACACTGATATAACTTTAATCTTATGATGTCATCCAATCACAAATCCTTCAAATTCCATGATCCACAACCATATGATCTAAAACTCAATTGATTTTACCTGAAGAAAACATGTCATGATTTACAAGAACTGAACAAGATCTCCCAATAGATACATCTTGATCCAAAATTTTAGGATCCATCTCAATGTACCAAAAACAACTCACCATGGATCCATAAGTCTATGAAAAACAATGAGCTCACAACCCTCATCTGGGCCACCTATTTCAGGACCCATCCCACTTGATAATTATAAACACAATACTCACAGAAATACTCCAACTAAACTATCATGGTCTGAATCAGGAGACATACAACCTATACATTACAAAAGCTTCCAACCATTGAGATCTATGTTTAAATACACACAAAATGGACTACTCTCTTTCCAAAATCCATGACACAAAAAATAGAATATATCTAAATTAGAAAAGGTATAGGGGGAGTAATTTTGTTTAAATGGTGTCTAATATAAGCACACAACTAGGAAATTACTTTTATATAGCTCTATCAACATGGGTTCTATAGGTTTACTGATAAACAACATGTACCCATCACACACATCATGTTCTTTCTATACATCATCTAAATGTGTACTTTTTCACATTTCTAGGAACATTTTTGTTTACTACTATATGTAATGTTCATAATGTAAAATAAGTGTAATATAAAAAAATAATCTTCCCCAAATAGTATGAAACAGTGTAATGTGTTAATAAAACCAAAAGCCATGTAGTTAGTGTTTCTTAATGAGAGGCCCCTACTAACCTCTCAAAACCCCTGTTTTTTCCATAAATATGCATAGATCAACCCCCTTGGGGTTTTATCATCCATTACGAGGATCTGAAAACATAAAAAAACAAATATATGGGGAATAAAAAATAAAACTCAATAATTGGATTTCCTCAAGGTGAAGAACCAAAACATTATGTCTAAATCTGTTATCGAATGTTATTGTACATTGATCTGGTCGATATCTACAACATGGACATGGTCTATCAGAATCTCATTCTTCTCCCCCTCATAGTAAATCCATCACATTTTAGGTACACACCCTCCCTAAAATTCCATGTGTGGAAACCCAAAATAGGGGGAAATCACTTTTAATTAATTAAAAATTTAATCTCTCATTTAAAATTATTCTTGAGTCTATAACCCAATGTGGGTTTATACATCTCATAGGGAAAACCACACATTTTGAATATTATGAAAGTAATTTTCAACTATAATTATAAATTTATTTTTGTTGACAAATGTTATTAAAATATATATGGAAATATTGACATTTTAGTTGAAAGAAACATGTAAATATAATAAAACATATAAAATATAATTATTATATAAATTTACTAAAAATAAAAATATTAAAAATATATTTACCATATAATAAATAAAATTATTAATTTTCCTACCATGCAATTTATACATTATACCAATGAAATATGGAAATATTTTATCCCACAATACAGAAAACAATAATTATGTTAAATTATCTTCATAAAAAATTAAAATCATTTCATAAAATATTTATTGAGGTTTAGAAAAAGTATTATTTAAGTCAATGAATAAATGTTGTTTCTAAAATTGTAGAATATAAATTCAGAATAAATAGATAAATGTATTTTTTATACAATAAATGTAAAACATATTTTCTCCAACTGGAATATAATATTAAAATAAATAAACAATGAAAAATAATGGTTTGTTTAAAATACCTTGAAAATCTTCTCATAAATTTTTATTATTATAATAATACAAAAAATAATTTAAATAGAGGATAATACTATTAGTCTTCTAAAAAAACATGAATTTAAATACAATATATTAATAAATGAAATTTATTATCCATGTATTATTTAGAGAACTTGATAATTAAAAACATAAATTCAATGAATTGTTATTGTTTCACCTCATATGAGAAAATGAATTGTATATATCAACTATTATTTAATATGTTTTAATTATTATATATATAGAATTTAGACATTTTAAATATTTCCAAAATCAATTGAATCAGATTATTTTATATTTTTAATTTTAATTACATGGATAAACTAAAATAAAAAAATATACCACCATTATAATTTTATTGAATGTATTATTATAAAAAAAATTTAAATTATGATATCATATTTGTAAAAGAATACATAATGTTTATATAAAAAATATTAATGAATTTGCATCAATAAAACTGTTTTTGTAGGTTTTTATTTATTTAACTAATGTTTAAAAAAAATTCTGAGGTTGTAACTTAATCTATTTTTAATGTTTTTAATATTAACAACTTATTATAAGAATTATAGATAATAATATTTTTCAAAAACTATATGCCAAAATCATAATATTTATTCATATATATATAAAATAAAGAACACAAAAAAATATTTCAAATGAAAATATATAAATATCAATATTCCATTAAAAAATATAAATTTAAAATTAAATATAAATAAAAAATATTAAATTATCTAAAATAGTTATATAAAATTCAACGTTGTTATTGAAACATTCTAGTAGTAATCCAATTCTGCAAAAAAATAGTTCAAATATTTATTTATAGCACAGAAACACTTTTATGTCTAAATTATTTTTCATTTAGTAACATAATTTTGTTTTTTTATTATAAGTTATGATTTCATCATTTATTTTTATAATTTATATAACATTATTTTATATATTTCAAAATAAATGTTATAATTTGTTAATATTTTTGAGTTTATATTATTTTGACATTAACTATTTTGCTTTATAATAATATGATACTTAGAATAAAAAAAATTAGTGCAGTTAAACATATCTATTCATTGTATGTATATATATAATATAATTATAATTGGATTAATTAATATTTTTATTATGGGAAAAATTTAAAGCCATGGTATATAGATGCTTAGGAATTTATTATACAAAATATTCCATTACAACAAAATTAATAAATATATTTCATATATTCTTATGGGAAACCAAAATCCAATTATTCAATGAATAAATAATAAATATTAATGATTTATATAATAAATTCATTTCAAATAACAGAAAATTAATTACATGCATTTTAGATCTGTAATATTTTATTAAAAAAATAAAATTCAGAAGTAGTAATATTATCATTTATTTTACAATATATTTTTAATTAATTATTTAAAATAACTATTTATTCATTTTAGAAATTATTTTCATAAGAAAAAAATATATATATGTAATATTGAAATTATTTTCTAAATTTAATTATATATTTTTATATGAATCTTAAAATTAATCAACCATTGGATATTTCAAATTATAATAATGTGTGACTTCCAAAAAAAAATATTTTAGATAAATAATATGCAATACATGTAATTTACCATCAATATTTTCACACATAAATTAATAAAATTAAATATTATAAAAATAATTATAAGACATTATTTATGAAAAATATCCATGAAAGGAAACTATTAAAGTTTGAATATTATTAAAATTTTAAACATTTAAAAATTTAAAAATTGAATCAAGTATAATTAAAAAAATTTGAATTTATATGTTATTGTAAAAATTATACTAAATGAGAGGTTCAAACAATCCAAAAAGAAAAATATATATTAAAACTCATAAAAATGTATGTTTAACATAAGAAACTTTTGCTTCCTTATTTATAAAAATGTCATAAATTTTTTATTTCATTTAATTCATTTGACATTAAATTATATTGTTTAATGCATTAAACTAACCAAAATTTAATTATTTAATATTATATTTTCATTTCATCATTATGTTTTGAAAATAAGAATCATCACAATTATATTTTAGATTACTTTTTTTCTATTACCCAGATGATTATTTTAATTAAAAATATAGTCGACTATTTTTCACAATTGATAGTACACAATTATAAATTAAATAATAATTTTATAAAAAAATTAATGTTTCCCAATATTTTTTTTTCAATATATATATATATACATTAATTTATATAATTTATGGAAACTACTAAAATTATAAGAAATATATTTTATATCCATCTTGAATATAATCTCATATGATAAAATATTATTGATATTTAATGTAGAATAATTTTAACTATAGACACATTAAATTTATCTATGCCATGAATTATTTTTTACAACAATTTTCAATTATTCAATATATTTAAGTTCATTATAAAAATGTTTATTCTTGTAACATACCAAAATGGAAAATTTAATCATTAGGTCACAATAAAATTGACAGATAGACTCAATCAAACTCCTCATCCCCTTGACGGTGCATGTAATCATTTAGGGATACAATAAACTGTATGGGTGTTGATTATTTCTTAAAAACAAGATCAATTGTTAAACAGGTCAATAGTAAATAACAAAAAAATTATAATTTATAATTAATATTATAGGTTGAAAGAATTTATTTCACTATTCTAATCACAAATGAAATACATGGGGGAATATAAAAAACATAATAAGTAAACTAAAACACTTTTAATATAACTCTTTTATAATATCACTACCAATGATAAATGAATTATTTTTTATGAAGAAAAATACTTCATAAATATTTTATATTGCATAATCATGTTTATATAAACATATTTAGTCATAAAAAAATTGATGACACAAAACTAAAATGGTTTTCCTAAATGATATGATAATTATACCATCCTTAGGAAATCAATAAATTCCATTCTAAGAAACACTTTATAAATAAAAAATAGTTCCAAAAAATCAACAAATTAATTAAAATGATTTTTATATTCAACATAATAATACTATAAATTATATAATTTTTTCAATATAATTTTTTTTAAAAAAATGTGAACACATGATATTTAATATTACTAAAAAATATATTTTCTCTCTCTAAAAACATGAATTTTAAAAACATTTGTATTTTTGTGAAATTTAATAAAAAGTTTAAATTTTCATTAATATTTTAGAAAATTCCAGTTTTCTATATATTTTATTGAAAATATATTTCCTTCCAATATTCTATTCCATCAAAAAATTGAGAACTATATACATTTTTAAGGAAATATGAGATCTGATTATCTGTTTAGAATTGGTGATATTCAGATCTGATGACATTGCTGCTTTTTCTCTGATCTAAGTTTCTTTATTGGCTGGGTTTTGAAGATTAACCTGCGTTGAACGAAGCATGGAATTTAGGGATCTTTCTTTTACCAATAAACACCTCTCGATAGCCTTGTGTCTTTCTTTACTACTCAGTTTTCTACTTGTCATTGGATCTAAACTTGTTTCTACTTGGTGATTTTGGAATGAGGCTTTGATATGTCCTGCTATAGGCTAGTTTGGAATGGGTCTGATATGCTGTTTTTGGGTCTGATTCTTGATTCTCAATGGAATCTCTAATGTTTTGAGGACTTTTCGAATGCAGTGATATATGATTTTTTCCCTCGGAGTGCTTGCTTTGAATTCAGGAATAGCCGATAAGGGATACTAAACCTTGAATGAAGGGTTAACATATGCTGAGTCGGATTCAAGTCTTGGTGTGGTGTTTCTTTGAGTATTTTGATGTTCCTCCTTATCTCCCTACTGGTGTAAGTACATTACACCTCGTGTTGGTATGGTAAATTTTTGAATTTAATAAATTCCCTTGGAGGATTAAATTGGGAATCCAATTCATGCCACAACCTTCTTAATGAAAAGATAACTATAGACATATTCATGTGCTTTATGGAATTCCTATAATTAAATCTATGTTCATGAATCATAAAAAATAGTTAATAGATTCGTTTTTTCATTTATTCATGGAAATATGTATCATATATCTCTATAACGGATTCCTCATATGATGTGACATTATAATTGATGTTACACTGTATTTTTAGAATCATTTTAAAAAACAAATTCCTCAAACACATATATCTTTGGAATGGTATATAATATCAGAATATCATTATAACTTAACCCAATCAAACCCTATTACAGTGTTATCCATATTTAATATAATATTCCTAAAAATAAAAAACACCTCAAATAAATCATATTTTAATAATCTATATTTTATAAAATTATATTATTTTTCATTATCAAATTTATATTTCCTATTTAAACTGATAATGGGAATAATTCATAGACTTATAAAAAGAGACATTATTATTCAGAAAATAATTTTTTTTTAAAAATAATTTAATTTAATCACTTCAAATTAAAATTTAATAACATAAGATAAATATTTTGATTTTGATTATTTAATTCCACAATTTTAACAAATCCTTATTATATTGTATGTCACTAAGGAATTATTCTAAAAGTCTTATAACTATGATCATAAAATTTAATGAATTTATCAGATATCTATCAAGATAAATGAAAAACTATATTCTATACTAATATGTGACCTATTTATTCATACCCATATCAACTAATATTGATAAATTTCAATTAATATTGGTGTCGAATATTATTCCTGATTTGTCAATGATACAACATTAATCAATGGATATAATATTGATCTCCGCTAAGGAAAATTAACTTTCAATCCATGTTCATAATTTACGTAGAAATCTTATGGAATATCATCAAAAAATTTGGGTCGAATTATGAGTTATATAAAAATATACGTTTTTGTTATTTTTTTATATTTTAGAAGAAAAATTGAATCATTCTCATAGATTTACGTGTAACAAACTAGCATGGAAACCATGCTACCCTGATGCTAGAGAAGGCTCTGACATGACCTGAAGGGTGTTTCTAATTCCCACTTGATTGCGAATACCATATGTAATTATATAAATCTAGAGAGAAATTTCTTACCCACAAAACAACAGATGATAAAAGGATGTAATGTTTGTATATTCAATATTCCAAAGGGTGGTGACACATGAAACCAAAATGGTAAAACAAAAACCAAAATAATTGAATTATCAGAGTAATAAAAAATAGATGGATTAATAACAAACATCCCAATTGAAGCATCAATCCAATCCCAGAGGACAAGAACCTAGATCACCCACACCTTTCTTGTTCCCTTTAATTAGACTTATCATAAGAAAACCTAAAAACACACGAAGGAAATGAAATGGTGTGATATATAATTCCAAGTACCCTTTCACTAAGTGTTCTATGAAATATTCCATAACAATAAACCATGTAATTCATTCATTTTATATAAAACATAGCATGGAATACCATATCATGCTCATATTAAAAAATCCACTTCCTTTGGAAAACATGGAAAATATTTCACATCATGATTAACTATGAATTTTATAAAAAATTAACTTGCATACTTCTTTTCAAATGAGTAAAAATGTTTACTGATCAATTTAAAAGAATAACCATTTTCATCTACCCTAATGTAGATTAGTTTCTTGATTTATCATCATCACACATCTCAAATTAGTGATCAAGACTATGTTTCTGTAAAAATGTCCCTCTGGATCCGGGTGACTAGTTTTCATCAACATCTCACCAGGGATAATTATTCCGAATGATAATTTTTAGAGTTTTCATATCAATACTTCTCTAGGGGATCAATATCTAATGATTTTATTCTCAAGTAACCCCCAACTACCTAGGCTCTATTGTGATCAATCAATTTATAATCATTTGGAAATTCGTATCACTTCAAAACAAACATCATTTCCCAAATTATAGTGTAAATATCCCATTTCTATTATAAAACCTAAACATGGGTATTTCATCATTTAATGAATTTTTAATAAAATCTCAATCTATAGATATCATCTTTTGAATTTAATCAACTTCTTCCAATATAATTCCCAAATCAATTCATCAATTCAATCATTTTGAAAATACAGTCCATGTAACAATTATATCAGAATTGAGGGGTTCCCCAAAAACCAAACCATTTAAAATTACATTATAAAATAACATGAAATCTACGTTATAAAAATAAATAAAAAATCAATAAGACCAAGAAAATCAATGATTCAATTCAATGGAAAATCTCCAATAGATACACCAAGCTTTAAAATGGAATGAAATTATAAATTATTTCAATGTGAATGACAAAGATGATGGATGGAAAAGAAGATCTACAAATATGATCCATGAAAATACAAAGGTTATTTCTAATAAAATAGAGTTTGAATCAACAAAGAACATGCTGATCTAATACTATATAAGGTAGAGATAAGGAGGAATAAATATATATTAAACAAGTATAGATCCATATAATTGTAATTGATCAAACGAGATCAACTAAATTTGATCCATCATGATTTGAGGATGGATAGGAAAAAACCCAAATCTTGAGATCATCCATTGAAGAAGAACGTGATTTAGTTTTTGAAGGTGTAATCATTCAACATATATAGGTGGATGAATAATAAATAATTATTTTATGGATTAAAAAAATCAGGTGAATTATTTCTGGAAGGGGGAACATGGTTAAGGTAAACCATACAACAACCATGTGCCAATGGATTTGTAGTCGAGGGGTTCCCTTGGGTGGGAATGAATTCTAGGAAAAAATTAACCAACCATGAATTCACCACTATCTAGGGCTTCAAAGACTGCACTAGGGTCACACAGTTTGGGAAAACGGTGTTCATACCCTAAAAATCACAAAAGACTCAAAAAAATTTAAAATCTCCTAGAACGAACCCAAAACCACAAAAAGAGATAATTTTATATTGAATTAGTACCTGAAATCATATAAGATTATATTACATGAACCATTTTAGAACTCATAAATTTAGTTATATTTAGTTAATCTCATTATTAACCTTCAAAAATTAAAACTTTATCTCTCATAATTACTAATTCTCCAAATAAATAATTAGTATTTAACAATAACATTATCATTGAAACTCATTAAATAATCATTACATGTATATATAACATTTAATTATAGAGTAATGTATAATAACTAGGTCTCACCAAACATTATCATGTTACTTTTAAATAACCAAACATAATTCCATAATTATATTACATTGAAAATGTACTAGAATATCTTTTAACATTACATAATGTAGGATACAAATGGTTTCTAGGTTATTACCTTAAAAAATATTCTCTTTAAATACACTTTCAATAAATACTCATAGAAATATTAACATTTCTTTTCAAGTAACACTATTTTTAATTAGCAGTGAAACCATATTCAAGAAATCCGTTTAGATATTATAATAGAATAATTTGATATAACCAATTATGCATTTTTTCTCCAATTAGAAACTATATAAAAATTGTTTTTAGATAAATACAAGAATTATTTTTTATATCCTAAAAAAAGCATTTGGGATATCACTTAATATTTTGTACAATGACATGTGGCATGAATAAATCATCATTCAATCAACCAAAAATTAGGAACCCATGAAATGTTTTATGTTGGTAAACAATAATGAGATCTGATATCCAATGTTGTATTAAATGAAAATTCTAGATAATATAATTAATGATACATGATATTTAATTATTTTTTTCATGATATATATTTAAAACATATATCTCTATACATATATACATCATTTATACCCTGTATCGATATGCATTTTCATATAATACTTTAATCGAAGTGATTATTTTACAATGGAAATTGATTATATAAATCCTAGAGTAAAAATAAAATATAATTTGTTTTGTAACTATATATTATAAAATTAAATGAACACATATCATACCATTAACCCATGTATATGAGCTCATAACATTACCTTTAATTAAATACGTAAGAAGTTCAGATATTTTATTTATGGGTATGGCTAAAACTTCCTCTGTTTATTTTAATCGAGGGATCAAATTTTAAACTCATACTATGGTATGAGAAATCCCATATTAATAAGTATTAAATAATTATTATTATTAGTCGCATACACTACCATTCCCTAATTTTTTCAACCTCATAAAAAAATAAAAATGGTATCAAAATATGAATGATAATGGGAAATAAACATATCCCACAATGGGCATGAGATTTAAATATTAAATGAAATCCTTCTAATGAAAAATCATACTGAGTATAATAGATTGTATGGTATATATTGTTGTTTATCTAGTAAAACATATTTTTTCCCTAATTAATAATTTTAATCTTTATTAGAAATTATACTCACACTAACAATAAATTTTCCTCAAAACCACTAATTCTTCATAATGAAAATTAGTTCAGTATAAATCAAAGTCATACATTAAGTGAATGATTATCATTTAATATCATGAATATGTAAGTCCTTAAAGGAAAAATGTTTACTCTTTTATTTATAAATAAATATTTATATAATATTTGTGAACTCCATTGTCACATGTTACAAAACCATAAATATGAATCGTCTAATTATCTTGAATATTAGATCCCTTGAGGTAGTATTTTGTTCTATGCATTAGGAAAATTAATGTAATGAAAATGGAGTGTTTTAGTCATAATAATAATAATATTATTGTTGCAGATAATAATATTTCTATTATTAAAATTTTTCGTGTTATTATAATTATTAAAATTATATGTATCATCCTTCTTAGTGAAAATTGTTGCTAATATTTTTATTATTCAAAGTTAAATGAGGATTAATATTAATTTTAGAATTTTGTTGTTGTTTATATTACTAATATTGATAATTATTGTGTTATTAAAAATAATATTATTATGAAGATAGTTTTTACTATTTTTAAGGTTCCCTTTTTCCCCATATTCCACCATTCACCTTTCCTCTATCATAGATCCCCCACCTATCTGACTAATGTAGAATGTGACCCCCTTGGGATAAAACCCATTTCTTGGATGCCCCTCTATTTTCTGGTCTACCTCTCTGGCGATCAAACCTATGTCTCTACATCATGTCGGTGCACCCCCATCCGACCGCACATCCTTCTTAAAATGCCTCCCTCCCATGTTGACAGCCCCTCTCTGGTGCGCACCGCCCAGCTGGCTTGCTCTCTATAAGCCACAACCTCACCGGAGCTCCCCACTCAAACGGTGACCTAACTCCTCCCCCCATCCAATGAGAGTTCTTTGATATTTTTTTTCCTTAAATGAGTTTTTATTTGGATATAACTCTGGATGCAAGGGTATGTTTTTGTTTTAAAAGTTAAACACTAATATTTTGTATCCAATTTGATGTTTAAGGTTAGAATTTTCATCATTTGGGTTTGAATGAGGTGTGATTGAGATTTTTCACCAGATTTCATATGTTCATCGTTATTTGATATAGGATCGTATTGGACATTTCCTTTAAATTTAGGATTTCATTGACTTCTTATTTTAGCATCTTCGCTGATAGTCAATTAGTGACCTAAAATTTGTAGAATAAATTTTGCATGTTAAATAAGGAATTTTGTTGGATTATTTTGAATATGCGGTGTAGGTTTGTTAGAATTGTGAAAACCCATTGTTAATTAAAAATCCTAGTTGGCCATTCCACGCAGTTTACTATTTTTGGGAAGCATGTCTTAAATTATCTAAATTTATTTGCAATGATTTTAGTTTTAATGGGAAATTTATATAATAGAAATAGATATTTTTAATGTTTAAACACTTATAGTGTGTATTGGAAATGTTTTACTATGTGTATAATAGATTTATTAATAATTTTAAATCTTTTGTTAAATTTAATAAATGAGGTGAAGGGGTCTAAAAAATGTTTTAGCAAGGGATTGATTTTATAGAAGCATTTTTTTTGGTAATTCATGTGTCTTGATGTCAACCCTATTTGTGCCATTGTAAAATGATTTTCAAATGTTATAAATTAATTTTTAAATTATTTATGTGATTTGGGTCATGTTAAGGAGTGTTTTTTGAGTGCGTTTGATTTAAAATGGGGGATTTTGAGTCTGTATTTGGGATGAAATCCTTACAGTGCCTCCTATATTTATTTTTATAAACATTTTAATTGAATTATTAAATTATCTTAGAGTTGAGAAACATGTTTTGGATGATTTTTTGAGTTTTTCATGATTTTAAAATGGATTTTGAACAATTGGTTTGTTATTGATGAGTTGTGAAAACTAAGTATTTATTAAATTCCCCAGTTAGATTTTCCAAATAGTTTGTGATTCTAAAAGGAAATGTTTTCTTCTATAAATGATGATGTTAAATTTAAAATAGTGAGTGATATTTTAAAAATGGATTTCATAGTTTTTTTCATATAAAATGGATTGTTTGAAATTGTTTAAAAACATTTGATGTGTCAAAAATGACATGAGTTCTGTTTAAAATTTTCAATAAATGGGTTCATTTTGAAAACCCTTTTATGGGTGAGTCTTGTTCCTTTTTCGTTGACCCTGATAAGGGAGTGCCATGGGTATGGGATCTCAATTGTCTTATAATTATATCTTGGTCATGGGGCTACCCCTCGAGGTGGTCGGGGTTTTTCCTGTTTGAGTGTTTTGCGTGATGGCATGTATATGATTTATTGCATAACCTTTTTGGCCACACCCCTTTATGTACATTTCATGGGTACCTAGTATATAGATCATGATTTATGAGAACTATTGTTGCACTATTATTTTTTGTAATAACCATTGGACCATAGTATGTTAATATATTTGGGTTTATTGCTATTGTATTAGGCCCCTCGGCCTATCCTCAGTTAGGGTGGTCAGAAGTTTGGGAGTTTTGATTTCATCATGTCAGGCCGGCTACCAGGGATGGGTTCTCATATATTAGTATGTTATGGTTATAATCCGAGTTTCTAAATCTTTTGATGTTCCTTTGATATATGTATGGTTAGTTATATTTCCCTCATTGTTTAGGATCACATTCATAGTATTTTGATATGGTGTATTCTTGTGAAATAGTGATCTTGTGAAAATATCTGAAAAGGATTCTATGAATAATGTTTTTAATGAAAAAAGGACTGTTTTTCTTTTCCCTTTTATGAATAATAATTCTTATTCGGTTCCACCACCCCTTTCTTCCCTTCATCCTTGTTTTAAAACATGATGGAAATGGATTTTGATGATTCATTTTAAAATGAAAAGTTTGGAAAAAAATATTGTATATTCTCTTTAAAAATTATAATTCAATGTTTCATAAGTTAAATAATGATCATTGATAATATAATTAGTTAGTCCTACCTATTGTGTATTAATACTAATGCCTATAATGTTTACTCATTTTTGTATCTGCTTAATGTTTTGGATCTTTTTTGATTTCCTTAGCCGATATTTGGTTGTGTATTTTAGAGTGAACCACATGATTACAAGGAGTTGTCTTGGGTGTTAGATTTAGTCTGACTATTCTAGTTCCATTTTGTGTTTCTTTTAATGTAAATTTAATGAATATAATGCTTAGAAATCATATGTAATCTGGTTTGGGATTTTATATATTTTTGTTCCCTCTTTATTTTTATTTGGATAAACTATTCCACCTTTATCTATAAATTCCATTGGGGGTTATCATCAGCTTGAGAGGATTAGTAAAGAATCTAGGGCCCTGCCGTATATTGGATCTAGTGACTTGTTTATGGTCAACCCAGGTTGGTTTGCGAAAAAATAGTATCAAATCATGTTGTCTCTTTAGTAGACCTTTATTTTTTAGAGAACCGAATTATACTTGGGGAAATTTATTTAGAAGGACTAAGATGGTCATAGATTGAGATGTAGGAATGGGAAGGTCTTTATGAAGCCTTGATCATTCCAAAAATTAGGCAACTATGTGATGTTTGGGTTTATTTATGTCTTTTGGCTCTTGCAGATTGTTTATTATTGGGAAAGGATATTGGAGTTGGATAAGTGGCCTCTGTGAGATCCATGTGTATATAATGCCATGTGGATTTAGAAACATGGTCCTAAATAACTCCTCGTGATATTTGTTTGATTGGAATATGGATGCAAACCAATGGCCAAGACACCCACCAACACTAGTTTCCCATTGTGAAATGTTTTCGGTCTTCATTAATTCTGTAAAATGGTTTTGAAAATAGTTGTTTTGGGAATTATGGAATTATGAATTTAAAATGATATTGATTTTTAATTAACCATATTCCTCATTTACTTGTTTCTTAATGTACATACCCATTATGTTTCAATGGATTCCCATGGTGAAGCTTCAAGTGTTGTATCTTTAGAAAACACTCCAGTTCATTATCTTGTAGAATAAATCATAGAGTATCAGATGTGGAATAGTATTCTCTATTATGTTCAAGCAGATCCTCTCGAGGAGGATGATTGGTTGCTTATTATTGAGAGAGAATTCAGAGTCCTTGTGCTTCTTGAGTAATTAAAGGAAATGTTTTCCACCGTCATACTCTAAGGTCCAACCTAGAAATAGTGGAAGTCCATGTCTCAAATAAATACTCTGTAAGATCATAATTGGGAGTTGGTAAATTCATCATTTATTCAAAAACATTTCTCAGAGATGAGAAAGGAGAGAGTCATAATGGAGTTGTGTGGTTTTATAAACATTGTTGAATCATTATTAGATTTTAATAGTCACTTCTTGGATCTAGTTCTACATGACCCATGGTATGTTGAAAACAATTCAGTAAAGGATAAACACTTTGAGTTTGGGATCCATCTTAAACTACTGTAGATGGTGGAAGAGCACAAACTAACCACATTCTCTGATGTGATTAGACAATCCTTTAATTCTGATGCAAAGTTAACACGAGGTCTTGAGATAGAGAGTCCTACAATAATATTTAGAAGTGGTGAAGAGGATATAGGAATGAATAATGGTTAGTGGTTTGATCCAGGTGATTATGGAAGATGAATTAAGATTACTTCCTACCTTGGGTCAACATATTTTGAATTCACTATAATGACCTCTCATTTGGGTGGTATGGAGGGTTATAAGAATCCATCATGCCCGATTTCTCCAAGAATCTACCACACCATTGGAAACATGGGTGTATTTTACTGGTTTAGTCAGATTGTTTCCATGAAGCACCATGAAGCTAGACCCAACTCTTTAAATGTATCCTCATCTCATCCATAGGACTAGGTTGATGTTTTGGACCAGTTTGGGGTTTTTACTTTGTAATGTTCTTAGGATGTAACAAACATATCATTAGACATTTTGTGATTTTTATTTTTTTCTATTAACTCTAAGGATGGTTTTTTGATGAATAATTTAGAACATCTATTTTAATGGAAGTGTGTTTTGTCAAATTATAATTTTTGTGTTACGGTCGGGGGTTTCTATTGTCTGAATACGAGGCAGGATATGATTCAATAATTACGGATCCAACTGTAACACCCTGAGATTTGATGAGAAATATTCCTTTTAATTTCATTGATGTTGTGTCATATGATACACCAAGATTTTCTTGTGCTATAATGAACACCGTATTAGCTTTTAGTATGAATAAACACTACTCTTTTCTTGTGTTGCACGCAAGAGTGACCTTCCTCGATAGCATGTGTTGTACGCAATACCGAGTTTCACTAAACAATGATATATTTTTATGAACTAGCAGCTATGAATATTATTAACTATAGTTTGAATTTTATACATAATAATTCATCTTACACATATTCTATAACATGGTATGAGAACAAAATAAATTTTTCAAGTAAAAAAGTATTTTTCAAAAAATGCAGTTTTGCCGCCTTTTGATGGTGCACCCACTTTAAATCTAGTTTTGACATGTTTATGAGTTAAATTTGACAAAATAAACATATTCATTGCAATATTTATATAAAAATTTAATTTGGATAAATTTTAAATATTTTTCTGTTAACTTTCATATTTTGATGAATAGTAAAAATAAGCTAAATTTTAATTAAAAACGAATTTTTTCATTAAGATAATTTATATGGTAAAATTTTTATATTGAATGGTTTTAAAGTATAAATAGAATATATTTTTACCATTTAATATAATTCAGGTCATTATCACTAATTTTACATTGAATTCATAGGTAAAAATATTTCAATCTTTTACAATGTTTTGACTTTTAAAACCTGTTTTCTCAACAGTGGAATTAATTTTAAATTAAATACTGAAAATTTTGTGTTTTGAATTTGGAAAAATAGATTATATATTTGTAATAAATAGGTCCAAATTATGTTAATAGGCTAAGTTTTATTTTTAGACATTATGAATAGTAACTTAGGTAATTTTTATTTAATACAGTTAAAGGTAAATCAGAAAATTATGTTTACATATAAGATTATAAAATTACCCTAACACGTGAAAAAATTCTATTGGATGAATAAAAGTCGACCCATATCACCTAAGTGTTGGAATAGATTCATATCATGGTCTTTTTCCATGAAAATTATGTAATTATTATTAAAACAAAAGAAAGTGACAACATGTCACTCTCTAATATCTGATAAGTGTAATAATTTTACTTTAGTGATAAACTTAATAAAAATTTGAACAAAAATAGTCTCTATAAAGATAATAAAATTATCTAAATCATGTGAATTTATTTTTAATTTTAAGGGATTAAATAATTATCATTAATGGTGACACAATAGTGATGCAAGAATTATTTATTTAGTGAAAAATCAATAATACAGTTTCAATTAAACTAATAGTGACCATAAAAGGCACAAACACATAAAAAAAACTTATTGGTCGTGTAAATATAAACCATAAGTGTCCAATGGTCGAATATATGACCATTTTTAGCCTTCTAAAAGTGATTATGAGACTTATATTATTTTATTTTAAATGATGTCAAAGTTATTACCTTCATAATTTAATAAGTATAACAATTTAAATGTTGTGAATTTAAGATGATAAATTCCCGTAAAAGTATTATTATTGAAGATATTAGATTTATATACATCATAGTATTTTATTTTTAAGTTTTATGCTATAGATAAGTATATTAAATAATTATAAAAAATGATGTAGTAATTATTTTATTATGGGAAATATCAAATAAATGGTTTTAAAAATATTAAAATAAATTTCATATGAACAAATTAATGTGCTTCATGATTTTTTCTATGAATATGAAAAATTATTAATATATTAAATATTTTTGTTTAAATATATCTTCTGTGTGGATTTAATTTAAATTCAAATAATGGAATAGTGTCAAAATTGACATTAATGATTTTTATAAAAATAACATATTATTAAATTGATTAAAAATAACAAAAAAATTTAAAAAGTAAAAATTGAAAATTTTATCTTATAAAATTTAATAATGTCTCTAATTATGGAAAATTCACATAACATAAGTAAGTATTTATAACAATTCAAAAATTAGAATATTATTACGACAAATAAAATTAAAAAGATTAAGTAAGGATAAATCAAAATGATAAGGTTTAAAATAAACATAAAAAAAAGTCAAAATTTTATTAGTTGATAATATTACAACCCTATGTCATCTCATCTTCGGATTTAGTTATTTTTTTAAGTTTTTAAGTGGGGTATGAGTTTTTTTATTAATTAATATTTTTGAGGTTTCCAAAAGTGCCCCTCTCTTCTCTTATAAAGGGGTATCTCATCCCTCTCCTCCTCACACCATTTTGAGCCTTCATGATACGAAAAACCTTGACCATTACTCTTATCAACTTCCCTAGTAACATTTTAGGCATTCTGGTCTTCTCAAAAGAACAACTCTAGTCCCTTATGAGGATGTTCAAAGGAGGTGTGTCGACGAAGAGGTTATCTCTTCTACCGATTATTTCTTGTTTCTATATTATTCTACTTCCAATATATGATTTCATTCATTTTTAGTATCACTAATATACTGATATTTTATTGTAAATATGAAACAACCCTATTTCAATTCTATCCATCCTACGGAAAACGAAATCACCGAGTGTGCGTGCGTACGACTTACCACCTCCATGGCATGGTGTAATTTGTTTTTCCACCACCACCATACGTGGATAGGTATAATGGTGGAAATAATAACTATATATTATTATTATAACATCATAATGATTATGAAATATTATCCACTCCATTTCTATTCAATAATTATTGGAATGATATCATCGCTCGTGCATACGTACATATTACCGTCTCCACAATGTGATGAGATTCATTATCCATGTTAACCATTCCAGAATGATTATAAAGTATATATAATAAATAATCATGAAATATATGACATAATAATGATACTTTAGTTATTTATATGTTATTTACTTTCTTCCATTCATTTTAATAAGAAAAAAAACAACGTTCATGCGTACGTACGACCTACCGTCTTCATGAATGGTGTATTTCATTCCATTTATCAATCTATTAAATATATTATATTCTGAATAAAAATTATATAAAAATCATGTTTTATATTCTGGGAGTAATTAAATAATTATATATGTAATTATATAAAGATCAAAAAGTCCAAACACGAACGATAAATGAAACGATTTTACCCAAAATACTGCTTTAACATGGAAATGACAAATGAACGGGTAATATAAAGTCGTAAGTGAATCATATATGATATCATAAAAATTATTATGGTTCTATTACAAGTTAATAATATGTTTAAACCCACTATACACAAGTCTCGAACAAATACATAAAAAATTGTACATAAGGTAAGAGATAATTATTCCAATCTGGTTCTTATCCGAGATTGTTTATTCTTAAGTATTTACTGGGGTTATATTTATCATCAATGCCCATGTTTTCTAAAAATGTATTCATAAATATTTACTATTATTTCATGTATGTTTAAATTCATTTTTACCCTTTTTTGAATTTTACCACATGGCATGGAGGTAATCTTTCTTTTTTTTACCATACGATGTTGTCACGACCCGTCCTCGGGGACCGTGCCGTGACTACCCCAAGCCCTCCTTCCATAGGCCAGGGGCTGGCAACTAGTACCAAGGCGTAAATCCCGGTAAAAAGGGAAGGAATTGCCTTTGTAAAGTAAACAAGCACCACAGAGTAAGCAAGCGAAAGAAGTAAACACTAAGTAAAAACTGGTACAACAGTAAGTGCGGAAAAGTAAGTGGGCCAGTATACAAACCCAAACAAAAAGTAAAGTAAAACTGAAAAGGGAAAACAACAACTGAAAGGTAAAGCCGCAACGTCGAGCTGTCCACTGGAAATCCCACCTGAAGGGTGGGTACAGATAGCCTCCACTGCTCCTCGGGTCCAGCCGACCGCTCCGAGTACGTCCCGCCCAGTGGTCCACCTCCAGGTACCGTCCTGCTCCGCATGCCTCAACCACGATCAGCGTTGTCCGTCGTCTGCAACCAACACAACGTAGTTCGGGCATAGCCCGTGCATGGGTGAGTATAAGATACTCAATGGGGACCCCGAGACCCCCGAAGGTCTCCTAGAATCCACAAAGGATAAACCACAAAAGAAAGATACAATCATGAAGTATCATTCGACACTGCTTAGGTATATGCCCATACATATACCTAAGTCTTCAATTCTCGTTCGGCTCCAACATCCGAACTCAAGTACATCCCAGTCCACACAGGAAAGAAAAACGTAAATCCACACAGGATAGCACAACACAATCCACAAAGGAAAGCAAAACAATATTCAGCTCATACAGGTATACTTCTTGAATGACGATAGAGATGATCAAATATATCCACTGATTCATCTAGGCCGTCGGACCCACAAAGGACCGATAGGTACTAACCCCTACAATGACCCACAAAAGAAAATGACCCACACAGGATCGATAGGTAACTAACCCCCGCAATGACCCACAAAGGATCTGACCCACACAGGATCGATAGGTAACTAACCACAGCAAAGACCCACACTGGATCAGACCCACACATGATTTGTAGGTGCTGGCCCACACAGGACCGCTGAGCACTGACCCACACAGGATCGTACCCACACAGGATCTGTATCACTGAACCACAAAAGATCGCTGAGTGCTATATTCGTCGTCGAGTCCATTGAGGATATCTGCATAGTCATCATCGAATCCACTGAGGATCTCTGCACAGTCATCGTTGTCGCAGTCGCAGCCAGCACTAGGGTTCCCGCACACAACAAGCTTGTTTGGGAGGGTCCGCTCCATGAGCCGAGAGGCTGATACATCAACTGACACATAGTCCAGAGTTGATGTATCCAAAAGTTCCGTATCGTCAAAAGGAACTCAATGTCGCTGATGCTGCGTCAATCGGACGCCCTGTCTTAGAGTTATTGGCTTTTTCAGCCCAGGGGCCCAGTTGGTTTTTAAGGCAAAACCAACCCGACTGTACTCCACCTGTGTCCAAACCTCAGGAAGAGTATACCAAAATATCTGTCTCACCTAGAGGAATCCGACAAAGTTTTCGGCACGTCAATCGGACGTCCGTAGCTCAAGATATGAGTGTTTCCGCTCCGAGGGCCCGGTTGGTTTTGTGTACGATCCAACCTGGCCAAACTCAAAGTTCTACGAAACCTTAAGTGCGGTATACCGAAACGACCGTATCGATCCAAAGATCGCATCTCCACTGATGACGCGTCGATCGGAGTCCCGTAGCTCATGTTATGAGAAAAAGACCGAAAAGGTCTGAAAGCGGGTGGTCTAGGCCCGGACCGACCCGCCCCATCCCCCCCTAGGTCGGCCCGAACCGGGTCAACCTGACCCGGATCCGGGTTCGACCCGGCCGGCGCGGCCCGGTCGCTTGGCGGCTCGGTCGTAACGGCCGAGCGGGTGCAAGGGGGCGCCACTCCCCTTGATGATTCTGCGGCCCGGCGTGGGGGGCCGCCTCTCGCCAACGGATGCGGCAAGGCCGCGTTTTTCATCCGCGGTCCCGCGCGGCCGCGGGAACGGCCAGAGCCACCGCGGCTTCAGCCGTGACGGGTCTTCCCGGCGGCACGCCAGGCGCCGGTGGGGGGTTCCGCGGACCACCAGACACGCTCCGGTGGTCCGATTTGCACGCAGTCTTCGCCCGTGTTCATCCCGGGACTCGTTCTTCACAGCAACGCCTTCAAAATTAACTTGAGGCCCCATTTGTTTTCGCCTTCCAATGCGCGCATCAACGAAAAACTACTGCGGGTTGTCGGGCCGTGTTTGTTTGGCCCGCACCCTCCGTGTTAGGTGATAACAATTGGGAATAAAAATCAACCCATGAAAAACATAACAAGGCACAATTTTAAGAAATTAAAATTGAACTTTGATCTGGGCACTTTGTTTTGGAAGAAACAACCATGGGAGTAAATATTATTTTCAAATAAAACCCCTACCTCGTAGCTGTCGTCAGACAAGAGTTCTTCGCGGAATTGACCGTCATAGAAGTGGAGGATTGTCACGTCGCGGAAGGACGTCGCGTCGTCGCGGAAGGGCGTCGCGTCGACGATCTCTGAGGGTTAAAGACAACACATGGATTTAATTTCATGAATTAAATCTATGTTAAGGATAAAATCCACAAAGGAAATTTAAATGATCCAAATCTCTTACCTCAAGCAATTGATGATCGGAGATTGTTGCGGGGAAGAACGTCACGGAAGAAGCGCCGTGGAAGAAGAATCATCGGCGTCGCGGAACATGGCGTCGCGTTGTCGATCTCCGAGGGTTCGGCGTTCTTTGCATTCTTCGCATTCTTCGCATTCTTCGCGTTCTTCGCGAAGGGGAAAGAAGGTACAGATTCTCCAAATCCTCTAAACAATCAACCCGTCAACAAAAGAAAAAGGTGTTGGTCTTATTTTATTATTACGCCAACAGTTTGAAAACATGTTAAGAAATGAACCATTAATTTGGTGAATTAATGGTAACGACTTAACTGTCCATTTAATAGGAGCGTTTAAGAGTTCTAGAAAATGCCCCAGTTGACTTTCATTAATGAGGAGTTTTCGCGGGTGCGTTACTTAGAGGAAAAGAAATGGTGGGGCTCGTGCGGGCCCCAACTAACAAATATCCTTCCAAGAGGGACGGATATTTTGGGTTCCACCCTATCAGCTTCAACTTAGTTTAAGTAGCTTTAAGTGGCTTTAAGTGGCTTTAAGTGAAATAAAATAAAGTTGTCCCACCAGTTTATTTTATTTTATTCACTTAACCCCAAAAATTAAAAACCACACCCGAGAAAACGCAACTCTGGAAGCGGCATTTCTAAGCAAAAACTAGTGTAGCGATTCCATCCGTGCCCTTGGAATTTGATTCCGAGCACCGGTTCAAAAGTTAGAAAAACCTGCTCATTCGTTCACTGAACATACTTGAGCCAAAACTTCAGAAAATAATTCCGGGCACACCAGGCCTCGGAATCACGTGCCGTCAGAAACTACGTTCTTGTAAAATTCCAAAGAAAATTAAGAAAAAAAAATTCCAGGAAATTTATGGGTCTTTACATCACTCCCACCTCAGGGATTTACGTCCCCGTAAAGATACATCATAAACTAGGGAAACAAATATGGGTACTAATCACACATCTGAGCCTCCCGCTCCCAAGTGCTCTCCGGGAGGTTCCCGTGCTGCCATCTGATGCGCACAAGAGGAATAGACCATCCATGTAGGACCCGCTCCTATCGATCCTCGATCTCCACTGGGACCTCCACAAAAGTCGCCCCATCATCAATGTCTAGCTCCCATTGGTCAATGATGTGCGTCAGGTCATGAACGTATCTCCTCAACTGTGATACGTGGAAGACGTCGTGCACCCGGTCCAACTGAGGTGGAAGATCCAGGCGATAAGCCACCTCGCCAATCCTGCTGAGGACCTGGAATGGTCCGATGAAGCATGGAGACAACTTGCCGCCTCAGCCAAATCTCTGTAATCCACGTCGAGGTGATACGCGGAAGAATACGTGGTCACCATCCTGGAACCCTAGTGGCCTCTGCCTCCTGTCAGCATAATACTTCTGCCAGCTCTGAGCTGTCCTCATCCGCTCCTTGATGACTTGGACCTTTTCTATCGTGGCCTAGACCATCTATGGTCCCACAAGTGCTGACTCCCCAGGGTCTATCCAGCACAAAGGACATCTGCAAGGTCTGCCGTACAATGCCTCATATGGTGCTATCCCGATGGTGGAGTGGTAGTTGTTGTTGTAAGAGAACTCCAAAAAGGGTAGGTGGTCCTCCCAACTGCGACCAAAGTCGAGGACACATGCGCGGAGCATGTCCTCGAGAGTTTGAATGGCCCTCTCCATCTGACCATTTGTCTGAGGGTGAAAGGCGGTGCTCAGACGTAGCTGCGTCCTGAACGCCTCCTGCAACCCCTTCCAAAGCCGGAAAGTAAATCGAGCATCTCGATCAGAGACGATAGATGCTGGCACACCATGAAGCCGTAAAATATCCTGAACGTAGAGTCATCCCAAGATCTCCACTGAGCCCTGCTCTCTGATGGGTAAGAAGTGAGACGACTTGGTGAGTCGGTCAAAAATCACCCAAATGGAGTCGTGACCTCTGGAAGTTTGTGGAAGTCCAGTCACAAAGTCCATAGATATCCCATCCCACTTCCAATCCAGGTCCTCCAAAGGCTGTACCAAGCCCGCTGGTACCTGATGTTCTGCCTTTACCTGCTGGAAGGTGATGCATCATGAAACGAACTCTGCCACAACCTTCTTCATGCCCGACCACCAGTGCTGTCGTCTGAGGTCCTGGTATATCTTCGCCACTCTAGGATGTACTTCCAAAGGAAAAGTGTGAAACTCTCTCAGCACCTCATCCCGTAAAGCAACTGGTACCAAGGTACATCCTCTCAAAAGGATGTCGTGCTTTGCTCCAAAGGAGAAACCATCAGATGCCTGACATGAGGATATCTGTGCATGCCGCATCTCACAGTTAGCATCCCCACGCTGTGCCTCTCTGACCCACTGGAGTAGTGTAGGAGTGACTGTGAGTGACTAAAGGAAGGTTGCTCCATCCCTATCCACGAAGGATATCCGCAAAGCGGCTAGCTGCTCTGTCGCCTCCTCGAGTAGCTGAATGCCCGTCCTCCTGCTGAGAGCATCAGCTACCACGTTCCACTTCCCAGGAGTATAGACTATCTCAAAGTCATAGTCCTGGAGGAACTCGAGCCATCGTCGTTGTCTCAGGTTCAGGTCCTTCTAAGAGAAGATGTACCTGAGACTCTGATGGTCAGAAAAGACTGTAAACCACTCACCCATCAGATAGTGTCACCATGTCTTCAGACTGAAGACCACTGCTGCTAACTCCAGGTCATGGGTAGCGTAGTTCTGCTCATGTGGCCTCAACTGACATGATCCATAGGCGATCACTGCCCGCTCCTGCATCAGGACACATCCGATTCTGGTCCCTGATGCATCATAGTAGACTATATACCCTACTCCCTCCTCAAGCAACCTCAAGATAGGTGCACTGGTCAATCTCTGTCTCATCTCCTGGAAGCGCTCCTAACATATGTCTGACCACACAAAGGGTTTCCCCTTCTTCATAAGAGCTGAGAGTGGTGCCGCAACTCTGGAGAAGACTGGTACAAAGCTCCGATAGTATCCAGCTAGTCCCAAAAAACTCCGCACCTCTGTCACGCTCTTGGGTGGCTCCCAAGCTAGCACTGCCTCGATCTTCGCAGGATCCACTGAAACTCCCACCTCAGAGATGACGTGCCCCAAGAATTGGACCTCACGCATCCAGAACTGAAACTTTGAGACCTTACCATAAAGCTAGTTCTCTCAGAGTGTGTCTAGTACAACTTGAAAGTGGTAGGCGTGCTCCTCCTCAGTCGTCGAGTAAATCAAAATGTCGTCGATGAAGACTACGACAAATCGATCGAGGTATGGATGAAAGATATTGTTCATGAGGCCCATGAACACTGCTGGAGCATTGGTTACGCCGAATGGAATAACCAAGAACTCATAGTGGCCATACCGACATCTGAAGGCCGTCTTCTACACGTCCTCGTCCCAAACTCTGAGCTGATGATAGCTTGACCTGAGGTCTATCTTCGAGAACCACCGTTCTCCTTTGAGCTGATCGAAGAGGTCATCAATACTCGGTAGCAGATACTTGTTCCTCACTATCACCTGGTTTAGGCGACGATAGTCGACACAAAGTCTCAAGCTCCTTTCTGCCTTCTTGGCGAATAATATCGGGGAAGCCAAGGGTGAAACACTGGGTCAGATGAAACCCTTTCCCTGCAAGTCCTCTAACTGTACCCGTAGCTCTCGAAGCTCAGAAGGGGCCATCCGATATGCTGGAGTGGATATCGGGGTTGTCCCGGGGTACAGGTCAATATAAAAGTCTACCTCTCTGCGAGGAGGTAGCCCTAGAACGTCGTCGGGAAAGATGTCCGCATACTGATCCACCACTGCAGGAAAACTAGGACCCTGCACATCAACTGCTCCTAGGATGAGGCTTGCCAACTAATGAGTGACGGGCTGTCCTCTCCTCTGCAGATGTCCATCCTGTGCTGCGAAGGCTCCCTTCTCGCCAGTGAAGGTGAGCCTGCTCCCGTCGGTGTGTACACATCGCACCATGCGCCTAAAACAGTAGATCTGAGCATGGACCGTAGATAACCAATCCATGCCCAAGATGACGTTGTAAAGCCTCAACGCCGCTACAAGAAGATCCCAGCCGAAGCTCTCACCTCCAAGAGTAAGCTCACACTACCGGCACTAGTGCGTAATCATTGAGTCTTCTCCCGTAGGAGTCTCTAGCCGTAAGGATCGAGCCAACAGCTCTATCGGAATCTCCGAGCTCCGAACAAGGGTAGCAGCTATAAAAGAGTGACTCACTCCTGTGTCTATAAGAACTATAGAAAGGGTGGAATAGACACAGATAGTACCTCGAATCATATCGGGTGCGCCGTGGTCGAAGGCCTCCACTGCCTGGAGCTGTGCCTGTCTCTGCCCGCCAGCTCCCTGTGGCCGGGGTGGACCTCCTGGTGGTGGTGGTGGTGGTAGAGCCTCAAAGCGTCGCCCACCACCTGCTGCTCGGCTAGCTCCTCTGCCTCGTCCGACTCCTCCCTACGGACCGCCACGGTCAACCCTCTGCCTCTACCTGGGTGGCCCCTCAATTGTCTCCTGCTCCTCAGCATGGTGGGTCGGGCAGTCACGAGCCATGTGACCCTGCCCGCCGCATGTGTAGCACTGCCTGCCTCTCGAAAGGCTGGCTCTACACTGTGTGCCTCGCACTGCTGATCCAGTGTCCTGAGGTCGTCTACGTGAGGGTCTGGACTGCCTGGACCCCTGAGTCATCCGTCGGATGCCTGCTGCGGAAGACTCTGCTACCTGCCGCCCTGCGGTAGGTCTCGCTGCTGATGAAGGCTCAACAAGGAATCTCTCGATCAAAAGGGCTCGCTCCAGTACCCCTGCCTAAGTCGGAATGCTGAGGGAGATCAGTGATGCCCTGATCTCATGTCTGAATCCCTGCTCAAAGGTCCGGGCCTGGAATAATGGGTCCCGTACCATGTCGGTCGAGTAGCGAGAGAGATCGGTAAATCTCGCCGAGTACTGGGCGACCGTGAAGCTGCATTGCCACATCTCAAGAAGCTCCTGGATGCGCACCGCACGGAGGGTGGCTGGGACGAACTCTGAGCGGAAGAGGCTCTCAAAGTCCTTCCAAAGAAGAGATGCCTAATCGTGCACCTAGAGCATCAAGATCCACCATTGGCCTGCTGCCGCGTGCAGTAGGCTAGCTGTTAGGATCACCATGAGGTCTGCAGGTGTCCTCACTAACCGGAAAACTCGTACCACTGCCTCCAGCCAGTCCTCGGCTGCCTGGGGGTCCGTCTCTCCATGGAACCTGGGCGGTCGCTGGCACTAGAACTCATGCAGTGCACTAAGGCGACGTGCATCGTCAGCGGCTGGGGCTGGAAGCATCGGTGGCTCGGCAGGTAGAGGTACCATCGATGCCTCAGCAGTCAAAGGGCCCTGCACCGAGGCCTCATCGCTCGGTGGGTTGTCGTCACGCTCAACTCTTGGAACCCTAGCTGGCTGCCGTCGTGGGGCCATCCTGAAAAGGAAACAGATGCGCCAGGGTCAGAACAGTATACCTGGTGAGCTGACACAAAGTAATCAAAAAGAAAACTTGAAACACACACGCAATCAATGTTTTCGTGCATTAAGTCGGAAATCAGAAGTCAGGGTCCTGGTGTACGGATACGTCAGCCGCCGCACCAACACTGGACTCCATGGACTGATAACCACACCCAATACGATAAACACTATTGCTTCACATAGAAAAAGATCAGAGTCTGCGGTAGAACCGAACTCCTCTGATACCAATTTTTCATGACCCGTCCTTGGGGCCCGTTCCGTGACTACCCCAAGCCTGCCTTCCATAGGCCAGGGGCTGGAGACTAGAACCAAGGCGTAAATCCTGGTAAAAAGGGAAGGCATTGCCTTTCTAATGTAAACAAGCACCACAGAGTAAGCAAGAGGAAGAAGTAAACAATAAGTAAAAACTGGTACAACAGTAAGTGCGGAAAAGTAAGTGGGCCAGTATACAAACCCAAACTGAAAGTAAAGTACAACTGAAAAGGGAAAATAGCAACTGAAAGGTAAAGCCGCAACGTCGAGCTGTCCACTGGAAATCCCACCTGAAGGGTGGGTACAGATAGCCTCCACTGCTCCTCGGGTCCAACCGACCGCTCCGAGTACGTCCCGCCCAGTGGTCCACCTCCAGGTACCGTCATGCTCCGCAAGCCTCAACCACGATCAGCATTGTCCGTCGTCTGCAACCAACACAACGTAGTTCGGGCATAGCCCGTGCAGGGGTGAGTATAAGCTACTCAGTGGGGACCCCGAGACCCTCGAAGGTCTCCCAGAATCCACAAAGGATAAACCACAAAGGAAAGATACAATCACGAAGTAACATTCGACACTGCTTAGGTATATTCCCATACATATACCTAAGTCTTCAATTGTCGTTCGGCTCCAACATCCGAACTCAAGTATAGCCCAGTCCACACAGGAAAGAAAAACGTAAATCCACATAGGATAGCACAACACAATCCACAAAGGAAAGCAAAACAGGTTTCATCTCACACAGGTATACTTCTTGAATGATGATAGAGATTATCAGATATATCCACTGATTTATCTAAGCCATCGGACCCACAAAGGATCGATAGGTAATAACCCCCGCAATGACCCACAAAGGATCTAACCCACACAAGATCGATAGTTAACTAACCCCCGCAATGACCCACAAAGGATCTGACCCACACAGGATCTATCGGTAACTAACCCCCGCAAAGAAACACACAGGATCAGACCCACACAGGATATGTAGGCGCTGGCCCACACAGGACCGTTGAGCGGTGACCCACACAGGATCAGACCCACACAAGATATGTAGCACTGACCCACAAAAGATCACTGAGTGTTGTAGTAGTCTTCGAATCCACTGAGGATCTCTGCACAGTCAACGTCGTCGCAGTCGCAGCCAGCACTAGGGTTCCCACACACAACAAGCTCATTCGGGAGGGTCCACTCCACAAGCCGAGAGGATGATACATCAACTGACACATAGTCCAGAGATGATGTATCCAAAAGATCCGTATCGTCAACAGGAACTCAACGTCGCAGACGGCGTGTCAATCGGACGCCCGGTCTGAGAGTTATTGGCTTTTTCGTCCCAGGGGCCTGGTAGGTTTTTAAGTCAAAACCATCCCGACCGTACTCCACCTGCATCCAAACCTTGGTCGGAGTATGCCAAACAATCCGTCTCACCTAGAGGAATCCGACAAAGTTGTCCGCACGTCAATCGGACGTCCGTAGCTCAAGATATGAGTGTTTCGGCTCCGAGGCCCCGGTTGGTTTCGTTTACGAACCAACCCGGCCGAACCCAAAGTTCTCTGAAACCTTGAGTGCGATATACTGAAACGACCACCTCAATCCAAATATTTCATCGCCGCTGACGGCGCGTCTATCAGAGGTCCGTAACTCAAGTTATGAGAAAAAGACCGAAAAGGTCCGAAAATGGGGGGTCGGGGCCCAGACCGACCCGGCCCATCCCCCCCTGGGTCGACCCGACCTGGGTCCAGGTCCGACACGGCTGGCGCGGCCCAACCTAGCCAGGGTGGCCCGACCCGGCTTGGGCGCAACCCGGCCCGGCCGGCGCGGGCGCGGCCCGGTCGCCTAGCGGCTCGGCAGTAATGGCTGAGCGGGTGCAAGGGGGTGCTGCCCCCCTTGATGATTCTACGGCCCCGCATGGGGGGCCGCCTCTGGCCAACAGATGGGGAAAGGCCGCGTCCTTCCTCTGCGGTCCCGCGCGGTTGAAGCAGCGGCGGGTCTTCCCGGCGGCGCGCCGACGAGGGGTTCTGCGGACCACCAGACGCGCTCCGGTGGCCTGATTTGTGTGCGGTCTACACCCGTGTTCATCCCGGGACTCATTCTTCACTGCAAAGCCTTCAAAATTAACTTGCGGCCCCATTTGTCGTCGCACGCCAATCCGCGCATCAACGAAAAACTGCTGAGGGTTGTCGAGCTGTGTTTGTTTGGCCCGCACCCTCCGCGTTAGGTGATAACAATTGGGAATAACAATCAACCCATGAAAAACATAACAAGGCACAATTTTAAGAAATTCAATTTGAACTTCGATCTGGGATCTTTGTTTTTGAAGAAACAACCATGGGAGTAAATATTATTTTCAAATAAAACACCTACCTCGTAGCTGTCGTCGGACGAGAGTTCTTCGCGGAATTGACCGTCACGGAAGAGGAGGATTGTCGCGTCGCGGAGGGGCATCACATCGTCGCGGAAGGGCGTCGCGTCGAAGATCTCCGAGGGTTGAAGACAACACACATATTTAATTTCATGAATTAAATCCATGTTAAGGATAAAATCCACAAAAAAATTTAAAATATATGAATCTCCTACCTCAAGCAGTTGATGATCGGAGATTGTTGCGGGGAATAACGTCGCGGAAGAAGCGTCGTGGAAGGAGAATCATCGGCGTCGCGGAACACGGCGTTGCGTCGTCGATCTCCGAGGGTTCGACATTCTTCACGTTCTTCGCATTCTTTGGGAAGGGGAAAGAAGGTACAGATTCTCCAAATCCTCTCAACAATCAACCCATCAACAAAAGAAAAAGGTGTTGGTCTTATTTTATTATTACGCCAACAGTTTGAAAACATTTTAAGAAACAAACCATTAATTTGGTGAGTTAATGGTAACGACTTAACTGTCCATTTAATAGGAGCGTTTAAGAGTTTTAGAAAACGCCCCAGTTGACTTTCATTAATGAGGAATTTTCGCGGGTGCGTTACTTAGAGGAAAATAAATGGTGGGGCTCGTGCGGTCCCCACCTCACAAATATCCTGCCAAGAGGGTAGGATATTTTGGTTTCCACCCTATCCGCTTCAACTTAGTTTAAGCAGCTTTAAGTGGCTTTAAGTGGCTTTAAGTGAAATAAAATAATGTTGTCGTACCACTTTATTTTATTTTATTCTCTTAACCCCAAAAATTAAAAACCACACCCGAGAAAACGCAACTCCGGAAGAGGTGTTTCTAAGAAAAAACCGGCATTGTGATTCCATCAGTGCCCTCAGAATTTGATTCCGAGCACCGGTTCAAAAGTTAGAAAAACCCACTCGTTCGTTCACTGAATGTACCCGAGCCAAAAATTCAGAAAATGATTCCGGGAACACCGGGATTCGGAATCATGTGCCGTCAGAAACCACCTTCTTTTAAAATTCCAAAGAAAATTAAGAAAAAAAATTTCCTTGAAATTTATGGGTCTTTACAGATGTACTTTTTGACTTTTCCAGCGAAAGTACAAGAATATTGTTTTTTTAAACTTATGCGACAAGAACAGATTTTTACAGTTTTATAACACCTCATTTTTTTGATGCTTACTCTACTATATTTCATGATTATTTTCAACAAAATCCATTTATTTTAAAATTGCATGGCATTTTGTGAAAAGAAAATGATTTTGAAGATGAAAGGATATTTTCCTCAAGAATTAATTTCAAGTGTTTTATCAAAAATATTTTTCATCTAAGATGACATTATTTAGTATGTTTATGTTTCATGTATAATGTATCTATTATTTAAATGGTTTTATTTTCCTTATGATGAAATAAAATCCATTTGTTTTATATGGATTATGTTATTAAGGGATGATGTTTATGAAACCCATTTTATTCTTTGGGTTATAATCAATGATTTTTGATTGTTTTGTGGAATAGGTAAGAATGATTTCAATATGATATGTATGGGACCTATATCTCCCCCTAATGAATTGGGTAATGATTTATATCTCTTGAGAAATACATGGCTGGAACGAAAAATAAAATCTGGTTCAGTAATTCAGGGATGGAATGGCAAGTAAATCTGGTTCAGTAATGGACTTTGTCCACCATGATGGTCTTGGCAGCAATGCCTTGGCTACTACATAAATTATAACATGTGCTTAATGGTTTTCCACAATTACATGTTTTATTCCCATGCTATTTTATCATGGTTAATGTTCCATTATTATCAATGTCTTATGTACTGCCAATATTTATGCCATTACTCATGATTTTGATGTTTTATGTTCATGTTTTTACGATCCAATATTTATGGATTGTTTTATGTTCTCCATTTTACCTTTACTGAGCATTTTAGGTCACCATTTTTATGTTTTATTTTCCCCAGGATATAAATAAAGGTTTTAGTTAAGAAAACAAAAGGATAAGATCTTTATGGGAGATGTTGAATATCTTTCACCATGGTTAGAATATTATGTTTTGAATTTACAAAGACACTAATCTAATACTGTCTTTAGTCTTATATTTTTTTCATGTATTAATTATTCTTAAAAATTAATGTAATGTATATGTATATCATGATTTAGGTCTCTATAGTTGGTATCAGATAAAAGGATTATTTAATCTTCAGAAATTTCGATGCTAAATCTTTAGTGAGATCCCAAAGATATTTATAAGGTATGTCTAGGTATGTCCCTAATGTTAAGTTTAAGTGTAGGTTATAGTCCTGTAATTGTTATAACGATCAGGAATAACCTAGGATTTAACCTAAGATGTTAGATATTGAAAGTACTCCCACTGATTATGTTGTTTTCCTAGTGTGAATTTTTCCTCTCACATTATTCTTTTTGTGTTTTAGAAAATGGCTAGAAATAAGAAGATTCCAATTAATGGAGAATATTATGTACAATGGAATGATATTATTCATGATCAAGAAAATGAAATAGGATTTGGAAGGTGAAACATTATTATTATTCCTAATCAACAATCTTGTAATATGATCAATAATCTCAACTTTGGTAAGTTTCCTGAATCAGCTAATAAGAAAAAGATGGAATTTCATGATGATCATAGAGGAAAGAAAGTTGAATTTTCCTCTTGTAAATCATGTGGGAAGAGACATTAAGGATAATGTTTCAAATGAACTAGAAGATGCTTTGGGTGTGGAAAATATGGAAAAAAATACAGTAATTGTAAAGGAAAGGGTTTAGTTAACACTATGGAAAAGGATAATGGTATTCCTAAGACATCAACAACAGTTAAATGATTCAAATGTGGAATGTTTGGGCATTATACAAACTAATTCTCTAAGGGAAAATTTCATGATGGGAATCAGCATTTTCGTATGGGTAGAATTTTTGTTGATGATGATGAAGAGACTACAAATGATATATGAGATAAAAGAAGTGTTGAGGAATAAAATGATGAATCTCGGTTAATAGTTAAGAAGGTAGTGGAATGATTGTGTGTTTATCAAGAGTTATGTTGTATAGGTAATTTAATGGTACTATAGAATAAATAAACATCTAAGGATTGTTACACTATTGTTTTTTCAAATTTATTTGAAAGTATATGTTGAATAGTACCGGTAACCATGAATGGTTATTCAGATATTTTTGGAAAGAAGATGATGTGTACATAATGAATGGATACAAAGAAAATAATATGTTTGATAGTATTAATGAGCTCATGACGGATATAAGGACAAAGTGACATCATGGTTTGAGTATATAGAAATTTTTGGATTTTGGTATGTGGAAATAAATAAATTTTGACAACATTAATGTTTTCACTAAGGTTCTATGGTAATTCATGTTTCAAGAGAATACATGATTATTCTATTCACATGATTGGAATATGACCAACAAGATATATCTTATGATATATGGGGGATAAATAATGGTATTCACATGCTTGGTTGATGACCTTTTCAGTAGTAATTTTCATTATACTATGAGCTTGGATAGAAGTATTTTGGATAAGCCTAAAGATTGGAATGGATTAAATTGTACATCAGATTGTATTGTTTAAGGCTAGAACACTTTGATAGTATTTCTAAACATTTATAATAGTATAGTTTTAGAAAAAGGACAACTCGTAGGATGGGCAACAACCCGTCGTGTTAGACAAGGATGCGATAATCGAACTCACAACTGAAGTGCGACAGGACTTTATCACCTACCACTCTCCTACATGAAGTCCCTGGTTTGTAGAAATTAGTTTAATTTTTATAATTGGTATTATATATGAAGTATATGTCCATTTTTTGATCCATATATGATTAATATCACCATATATATACTTATGTATATTTAATAACTTTTTTGATCCTTTTGTTTGTGAAAGATGGAATGACCCATCATTCTATCACATGATCTGCTATCACTTCACGAATAAAGAATTAAACTTCATTTCAATAAGATATGATGTGGAAATTGTTCACAGAACAACCAACTGTGAGATTGTACCAAAATCAAGTAAGTATTTCTTCTAATTCATAATTTTTCAATTTTATAGAAAGGATCATAAAAACCAAAAATGTTGTTCTAGTACCATTATATCTGATGAATCATATGTAACCTCTAATCATCCCAAACTTATGGCATTGTGATCATTGGATATTTCATATCCATGTTCTCTACCACTCTACATCAGAACTTGATGGTTAGATTTCTCTTCCATATCTATATTTTCACCTATATTCTCCTATGTGGAAACCCAGTGCTGGGGTACTTTGGATATCCGTTATGTTTCTAATGTTCCTTTTTAAAATAAATATTTAGTATTCATTTTTACGATGTAAGTTTCAATGAATGAAACTTATAAGTAGTAAATGGTTTATAACCCTGACGAATTTTGAGGGAGAAATTCATTTTAAGGGGGGTAGAATTTAACACCCAGAGATTTTATGAGAAATATTCTTTTTAATTTATTTGATATCTTGTGTTGTATGTTACACCAAGATTTTATTGTGCTATACGCATCACCATATTATCTTTTAGTATACACAAACACTATACCTAGTTTGTGTTGCACGCAAGAGTGACCTTCCTCGATAGCATGTGTTGTACGCAATATTGAGTTTTAGTAAACAGTGATATATTGTTATCAACTAGCTGTTATGAATAGTATTAACTGCATTTTGAATTTTATTACCTAATAATTCATCTTAAACATATTCTAGAACATGGTATGAGAACAAAAAAAAAATTGGGTAAAATAAGTATTTTTAGAAAAATGCAGTTTTGCCGCCTTTTTATGGAACACCTACTTTAAATCTATTTTTTGATACGTTTATGAGTTCAATTTTTCAAAATAAACTTATTAATTTTAATAAGTATATAAAAATTTACTTTGGATAGTTTTTTAATACTTTTCTTTTAACATTCAAATTATGATGAATAGTAAAAATACGCTAAATTTTAATTAAAAAAACCTTTTTCATGAAGATAATTTATATGGTTAAATTATAATATTTAATAGTTTTAATGTATAAATATAATATATTTTCACAATTTAATATAATTCATGTCATTATCATAAATTTTACATTGAATTCATAGGTAAAAATATTTCAATCTTTTGCAATGTTTTATCTTTTAAAACCCATTTTCTCAACAACAAAATTAATTTTAAATTAAATACTGAAACTTCTGTGTTTTGAATTTGGAAAAATGGATTCAATATTTGGAATCATTACGTCCAAATTATGTTAAAAGGATACTTTTTATTTTTAGACATTATGAATAGTAACTAAGGTAATTTTTATTAACTATAGTAAAAGGTAAATCGGGTAATTAAGTTTAGAAATAAGATTATAAAATTACCCTAACACCTGCCAAAATTTCATTGGATGAATAAATGTCAACCCATATCACCTAATGGTCGGAATAGATTCATTTCATGGACTTTTGACCATGAAAAGGATATAATTGTTATTAAAACAAAAGAAAGTGACAACATGTCACTATCTTACATCTTATAAGTGTAATAATTTTAATTTAGTGAAAAAATTCATAAAACTTCTAACATAAATAGTCACTAGAAAGATAATAAAAATATAAACAGAATGTTAATTTATTTAATATTTTTAGGGATTAAATAATTATCATTAATGGTGACACTATAGTGATGCAGAAATTGTTTATTTAGTGAAAAATCAATAATACAGTTTTTATTAAACTAATAGGGACCATAAGAAGCAAAAAAATATGACCAAAACTTATTTTTAGTATAAATATAAACCACAATAATCCAATTGTTTAATATATGAACATTTTTATCATTATAAAATCATTTATGACATGTATATTATATTATTTTAAATGATGTCAAAGCTGTCAACTACATAATTTAATAAATATAATAATATAAATGTTTTGATTTTAAGATGATAAATTTGATTAAAAGTATTCTTATGGATGATATTATATTTATCTACATCATAGTATTTTTTTTAAATTTGTATGCTCCATATATGTATACATAATAATTATAAAAAAACGATGTAGTAATTATTTTATTAAGGGAAATATCAAATAAATGGTTTTAAAAATATTTAAATAATTGTTATATGAATAAATTAATGTTCTACATGAATTTTTTAGATGCATATGAAATGTTAGTAATCTATTAAATATTTTGGTTCAAATATATCTTCATGTGTGGATTTAATTTAAATTCAAATTATTGAATTCTATCATAATTGACACTATTAATATTTTATAAAAATAACATATTATTAAATTGTTTAAAAATCAAAAAAAATATTTAAAAATTAGAAATTGAAAATTTTATGTTATAAAATGTAATAATGTATCTAATTATGGGAAATTCACAAAACATAAGAAAGTATTTATAACAATTTAAAAATTAGAATATTTTTACATCAAATAAAATTAAATAGATTAAATAAGGATAAATCAAAATGATACGGTTTAAAATAAACTTAAAACATGTATAAATTTTATTGGTTGATGATATTAAAACCCTATATCATCTCATATTCGGATTTAGTGATTTTTGGAGGTCTTAATGTGGGTTTTGAGTTTTTTTATTAATTAATATTTTTTAGGTTTCCAAAAGTGGCCCTCTCTTTCCTTAAAAAGGGAATCTCAACCCTCTCCTCCTCGGACCATTTTGAGCCTTCGTGCTTAGCCAACACCTGCCCATTACTCTTATCAACTTCCCTAGTAACATTTTAGAGATTCTGTTCTTCTCAAAAGTCCAACTCTAGTCCCTTAAGAGGAAGTTCAAAGGAGATGCGTCGAAGAAGAGGTAATCTCTCCTACCGATTCTTTCACGTTTCTTTATTCTTCTACTTATTCTATATAAGTTGTTTCATTATAAAGTAATAACAGAATTATCACTAAAATACTGATATGTTATTATAAATATGAAACAACCTTATTTCACCTTCTATCCATCCAACAGAAAACGACATCACCGCACGTGCATATGTACGACTTACCGTCTCCACGCTGTGGTGTAATATGTTTTTCCACCACCACCATACATGGATGGGTATAATGGTGGAAATAATAAATATATATTATTATTATAACATCATACTGATTATGAGTTATTATCCACTCCAATTCCATTCATTAATTATGAGAATGATATCATTGCTCGTGCGTACGTACGAATTACCGTCCCCACGGCATGATGAAATTCATTCTCCATGTTAACCATTCCAGAATGATTATAAAGTATATTTAATAAATAATAATGAAATATATGTCATAATAATGATACTGTATTTATTTATATGTTATTTACGTACTTCAATTCAATTTAATAAGGAATCAAAAACAGCATTCATTTGTACGTACGACCAACCGTCTCCTGGAACGGTGTATTTCATTCCATTTATTGATCTATTAAATATATTATATTCTGAATATATATTATATATAAATCATGTTTTACATTCTGGAAGTAAGTAAATCATGATATATGTAATGATATCAAGAACAACATGTCCAAACACGTACGATAAATGTTATGATTTTACCCAAAACACTACATTAACATGGAATTGAAAAATGGGCGGGTAATATAAAGTAGTAAGTGAATCATATATGATATCATAAATATTATTATGGTTCTGTTACATGTTAATAATATGTTTAAACCTACTATACAGGTGTCTCGGACACATATAGAATAAATTGGACATAAGTTTAGGGATAATTATTCCAATCTATATCTTATTTGAGATTTTTTATTCATAAGTATTTACTGGGGTTGTATTTATCATAAATTTCCATGTTTTCTATAAATGTATTCATAAATTTTTACTATTATTAAATGTATTTTTAAATTCATTTAAACCATTTTTTGAATTTTACCACATGGTATGGAAGTAATCTTTCTTTTGTTTACAATATGATGCACTTTTTTACTTTTCTGGAAAAAGTATGAGAAGAATATATTTTTAAACATATACAGAAAGAACATATTTTTACGGTTTTATAATTCTTTATTTTCATGAAGATTCCTCTACAATATTTCATGATTATTTTCCACAAAATTCATTTCTTTTAAAATTTCATGTCATTTTGTGAAAATAAAATGATTTTGAAGAAGAAAGTATATTTTCCTCAAGAATTCATTTCAAGTGTTTTATCAAAACTATTTTCCATCTAAGATGAAATTATTTACTATGTTTATGTCTAAAGTATAATGTCTCTATTATTTAAATGGTTTGATTTTTCTTATGATGAAATGAAATTCATTTGTTTTATATGGATTATGTTATGAAGGGATGATGCTTATGAAACCCATTTTATACTTTGGGTTATGATGAATGATTTATGATTGTTTTGTGGAACACGTAAGAATGATTTAAATATGAGATGGGTGGGACCTATATATCCCTCCAATGTATTAGGTTAAGATTTATATCTCTTGAGATAGACATGGCTGTAATGACAAGTAATATTCGGTTCAGTAATTTAGGGATGGAACGACAAGTAAAACCGGTTCAGTAATGCACTTTGTCCACTATGATGGTCATGACAGCAATACCATGGATACTATAAAAATCAAAACATGTGATAAATAGTTTTCCACAAGTAAATGTTTTATTCCCATGATATGTTATCATGGTTAATGTTCCTTTTTGATCTATTCCTTATGCACTGCCATGATTTATGTCATTAATCATGATTTTGATGTTTTATGTTCATGTTTTTACAATCATATATTTATGGATTTTTTATGTTCTCCTTGTTTACCTTTATTGATCAATTGTTCTCACCCTTTTTATGTTTTCATTTCCCAACGATATAATGAAAGTTTTTTGGTAAGAAAACAAAAGGGGAAGATATTTATGGGAGATGTTGAAGATCTTTCACCATGACCAGAAGATTATTTTCTGAATTTCTAATGACACTAAACTTATACGGTCTTTGGGCATCTATTTTTTTCATGTATTAAGTATTACACAAAAGTAATGTAATGTCTATGTACGTCATGCTTTGGGACTCTACACCAACCATTAGTCCTAATGTGGAGCTGGAACATAGTCAGGAGAACCCCAAAAGTGTAAAAAATCCTTGTTTTAATTTCGATTTTTAGAGTGGAATGGTTTGTTTTCTTTTGGGGGTGTGGTGTTTTAGATATGTTTTCAGCTATGGTTTTGAAGCCTTTTTAGTTGGGACCTTCCCTCCTCTCCCCAAGTTTTGGGGTTTCTAGTCTATGTAAAAAGTTTTGGAGTTTCTTTTGTTCTGTTAGTCCTTATGTTGGGGAGACCCATTGTAGGTCTTGTTGAATTCAGTGATAGCCTATTTATTTTGGCAATGTTTCTGTTTAGGACTCACAGTTTAATTATGTAATCTCTACACCTGATATTGGTTTGGTGGGGGGTGACCACATTTGGATACCCCTATTTCTATGCCTTCCCTTTGGTGGGTGTTTGGATAGAGGTCTTCTGGCTGTTTCATTGAAGTAAGGTTATGGAGGCTACCCCATGATGGGGTTTGAAAGTCATTAATTTTTTTTGGTGGATGGTGTGGGTTATATTTAAGGAAGTTTAATTTATTATTATATTAATGATGGATTTATCATCGTGGAAGTTTTGTGCTTTTGGATTGATTAAATGGAGGTATATCAGCTTTCTGTGGCAGATAACACTTAAGAAGGTGCCTGCCTCAATCTTCAGAGTTCATATTGTTATCCATTATCTAGTTGGTGGTGTTTTTGTGATCTTTTCAATTATCACACTTTAGGAATCACCATAAACTGAAAAGGAGTGTCAATATTTTTTTTAGATTGACCTTGTTTTATAATTTCGGTAGAGGAAAGAGTTATGGTATGGAGAATTGTCACATCTAACTATTTTATACTATTTTATTTTATTAATATTCATTAAATTAGGTAACCTTGTTGATTTTTTTTTGGAATCCCATTTTGAATTTTTATTTGATGATGAGAGCTTTCAACTTAGTGGCCTTGGGAAAACTGTTAGTTCACAATTTGGAGATCTTCTACCCTCCCCAAAATTCAAAAGAAATTTAAATTTAAAAATAATAATGAAAAAAAGTTAAATTAATATTAAAACAAAAATAAAAAAAAGTAAATTGAATTAAAATTATTTTATAATAACAATAATATTTTAAGTATTATTATATAGGAATAATAATAATAATATTATTTATTAATTGATATTATTATTATTGTTAATTGGAGTATTTGGTGGACTGTAGGATATTGTGAAAGCACCACACAGTTAGAGAAAACCGTGTGGTCAGCCCGAGTGATCATGTAGCCAAATCTATAGTGGGTAAAGGTTATTGCACGATTCGTGCATGGTTTCATGAGCTCTAGACCATGAAGAAAATTAAAGTAACAAAAATTGAGTGTTTTAGCAATAATAATAATAATATTTTTATTTTGGATAATAATATGATTATTAATAAAAAATTGTAATATTATCGTTATTAAAATTATTATAATCATCCTTATTAATAAAAATTGTTAATAATATTTTTTTTATTAAAAGTGAAAAGATAATTATTATTAATTTTAGAATTATTTTATTATTTATATTAATATTGTTGGGAGACTTTTATTAATAATATAATAATAATTATTAAGTTTGTTTTAAATTTTTAGGGTTACTAGTTTTATTTTTAATTTTTCTCCTCTTCTCATATTATCCCACCCTCCTATGCAATGCCCTACTCCTCCCTCACAAGTTTTACATACAACCCCATAGGTTTCTACCCCCTTACCTTTTTACTCATCAATTCTTCAGTAAACTCCTACAACAATCCCACCTCTGGTAGCACCCATTAGAAATGATGTCATACCCAACCGAATACCTATTTGTGATGTGAAACACACAACCAGTCTCTACTCTCCCCATCTGGTGAGGGTTCTTTGATTTGGGGATTCCTTGTGTTGGTTTTGATTTGTCCCAAAACATAGATTCTAGGTTTTGTTTTTTTAATTTTCATCCCTAAATGTTTGGATCCCATTTAATTCTGGGACTTGGAATTAGATTCCTTTGGGTTTGATTGAGGTGAGATTGATTTTTGTCATTGTATTGTAGAAGATCATTCTCATCTGATGTCGAATATCATTTCATATTGCCTTTAAATTTAGGGTTTTATTGATTTATTTTTTTATCATCCTTTTCGATTGATAATTGGTGGCCTAAAATTTTGATAATATAATTTTCATGTCAAAATGAGTGTTTTTTTGATTATTTTGAATATACGGTGTAATTTTTTTAAATTTTTTCACACCATTAGTTTTATAGATATACTGGTTTGTCTTCACATGTGGTTAATGATTTTTTGGAAGCATGTATTAAAATATGTAAATATATTTCAAATGATTTTGGTTTTAATGTAGCTTCTAAATAATAGAAATGTGTGTTTTATTGTGTAAACTCTTATGGTTTATCTTGTAAAAAACTTAATAATTGTATAAGTGATTAATTAAACTGTTTCAATATTTTGTTAATTTGTGTAAATGGGGTGAAGGTGGTTCCAAAATAGTTTAGTGTGTGGTTGATTTTAAAGAATCATTTTTATGTCAATTTGGGTGTGTTTTGATGTAAACCCTTGTTGTTCCATTTCAAAACTCATTATAAATATCTTAAATGATTTATTAAATAATTTATGTCCTAGAAATCATGATATTGAGTCTTTTTATAGTGCATTTGATTTTTAAAAGGGTATTTTGAGTCTTTTTTTTGGTTAAAATCTGTACAATGCCTCATGAATTTATTTTATAAAACTTTTAATCAAATTACTAAATTATATAAGAGGTGAGAAACTTGTTTTGGAATATTTTTTAAGGTAATACTGATTTTAAAAAGTATTTTGAATATATTTTGTGTTTTTGTTGAGTTGGGCACATTAAGTGTTTATTAAAATGCTCATTTAGATTTTCCAAGTATTTTTTATTATTAAAGGCATGGTTTGGTTTCATAAATAATTGTGTGATATTAAAAATGGTGATAAGTGTTTTGAAAATGGAATTTTACGTTGTTTTGGTAAAAAAACTGTCCTGTGTAAAATTGTTTATAAAAATGGTTGATGTTTGGAAAATGACATGAGGAATGTTTGAAATTTTTATTAAGTGCCCTAATTTGTAAATCCTTTATTGGGTTTAGTTGTGTTCCATATTGGTTGACTATGAGATGGGAGTGACCTCCGTATAGGATCTCCCTTGTGAAATAATTATTTCTACAATAAGGGGATACCCCTTGAGGTGATTGGGGTGGTGTTAGTATGTCTGTAATGTTTGAGGGCATGTATATGCTTTGTTGATTAATATTGTTTGGAACATATATTTAATAGAATTTCAAGGGAACCTATTATAAATATGAGGATTAATAAGACTAATCATTATTTTGGTATATGATGAAATGACCAATGGGCTATAGTCGGTTGATATATTTTGGTTTATTGCGATGGGATTGGGCCCCTCAGTCTTCCCTGATTTAGGGTGTCCTGGAATTTGGGAATTCTAATTTCATCATATGCAGAATGCAACTAGTGATGGGGTCTCATGTAATAGTATGTTTTGGTTCTATTCTTGGTTCCCAGATCTTCCTGTTTTCCTCCAATGCAATTATGGTACATTCCATTTCCCTCGTTGTGTAGGATCACATTCTGTGTACTTGGTATTCGTGTTTTCTTTTGAAATGGTGTGTGCGTGGCTTTATCTGAAAAATAGTTCTAATAAGAAATTTTTAAATGAAATTTTTTTTCCATTCTTTCCACCTTTTTGAAATATTATTTCTTATTTGGTTCTACTTCCACTCTATTCCCTTGTGCCTTTTTTTAAATCGTGAGGGTAATGGATATTGATTAATTTCATTACAATTTAATTAATGGAAAAAATATAATTTTATATTTTATTTCAATCCTATAAAATAATTTTTCATTATTTATTGGATGTTCATTGGGAATAATATTTGTTGGGTCTATCTACATTGTTTTAATATTAATGCCTATAGTTTGTTCTAGTTTTTAGTATCTACTGTAGGTTTCAACTCATGTGTAAACAACTTAGGGGATAGTTGGTCGTGGATTGGAGAGTGAACCTCGAGGTTACATGGTGGTGTCTTGGGTGTCAGGTTCAATATTACTATTATATTTCTGTATGTTTTTTCTTTAATTGTAAATTTAAAGAATGTATAGTTTGGAAATCACAATATGTTTGGTTTGTGCATTAATCTCTTAGGATTTGTTATTTATTATTATTAGATGAAATTATACCCTAGGTCTATATTGATTCCTTCAGAACATTTTGATGACCCATGTGGATCAGGAAGGCCTCTCAGGCCTTGTTGTAAATCAGCTCAGGTTACTGGTTCAGGGTCCACCCAGGTTGGTTCAGGACAAGAATAAACTTTCTATAGTGGAAAATTTTGTAACACCAATACAAGGTTAGATATATTCATCAAATGATTCCCATATGCATATACTAGTTAATGAGGATGGGTAATCCCTATTTCATGACGATATAAACATATTTCATTTAAATAGAGTAGGGGTCTCCAATATAATCATCTATTATACTTGGGACATTGAGCTCATCTATCCTTTATCTTTCTAAGGAACTGAACACCCTCGGGTAGTTTAGGACAAGATTGATGTCATCAGTATGGGATTTGATCTAGTGAATATAACACCCTGAGTGTTTGTGATACTATTTTTTAATAAAATAACATCCTTTGTTTATTTTCATTTCCCTATACACTAGTTCAAACATTCATTATATGCAACACCATGTTGGCATGTGTCACATGCACCACTAAGTTGCGATGAATTTTTTTATTATAATTATTTAAACGACATAGTTATAACCAAACCATTAGACATTATAATATAAATTTTAATAACTATTTTTATAATATTATGTATAATGTTTTTATATAAATAATAATTATTAATAATAATATAAGTTATATTCATTTATTCATTATATGTTTGGAAATACTATTTTCTTAAATTAAATACATTTCATGTCCTTATATGAATAATAATAAATTTAATTATAGAAAATTTTATAAAGATAATTTTAAAAATTAAAAATTTATTTTTTAATTCATATATTTGAAATTTCATCATGGTAAATATTAGGTAGTTTTTTGAAAAACAATATTTTTGAATGAATAGTAAAAATGCTAAATTTTAATTCCTAACAGCTATTTCAGATTATTTTTTATATAGTTAAATTATATTTTCATTCGGTTTAAAGGTGTAATGAAATTTATTTTTGAAAAATTAATCCAATTTAGGTCATTTAAATGAATTTCATTGAACTAGGACATCAAAAGATTTCAAAATTTTAATTTTTTTTATATAACCTAGTATCACGACAGGTTTGTGGAATAAATTTTAAATTAATTCCTACCACATATGGGATTATAATTTATAAATATTTCATTAATATGTAGTATTATCAATGTTTATTATTCTTAATAATTCCAAAATAATTTTTTTAGAATAATATTTGTTTTAGTCCTTAATCTTAATCTCAACGATTAAGAGAAAAAATAGCTTAACTAGAGAAAAAATCATAATCATAAGTTTCAAAAATTACCTAAAAACATGTGAAAAATCCAATTTATTTTAATATTTATACCCTATACTATTTTTTCATGTATTTTCTAATTATTGGACCCACATTTCATATGAAAAAATAGTTGTAAATCTCTTTCAAAAATTTGAAAGACTCCCACTCCTCCACTATTAAAAGGTAGACACCCCTCCCACTTCCTCACATCTCCCAAGACACACTAGTTTGGAAAATATCTAGCATAATAGATCCTAAAAATCCCAAAAATAGTCTTAATATACTCGCCATGGGAAAATAACCATCATAGGAATCCCTTTGGTGCAAAAAAATGGAGCTACCCGAATAAGAGGTAATATCCTCCCTCAAGATTCATTATTAAATTTTAATTCACAAACACCTCAAATATCTGTATTCCATTATTATATAATAACATAATTATAATAAATATACTGAACTTTTTTATAATTTTTATACCTACATTTCAACACACCTCAATATAATTGGTATAGAACTTACAATCCTTGGTTATGGCGCACTACTTCCTCGCAAGATGATGTTGTTAATTTTTCCGTTACCACATCACACGATTAGGAATTATGATGGAAACCCTATTGTTATATTATATATAATATATGCATGATTTATTTATGATTATTTATTTATAATATAACACATACATTGTTTCTCCACATTTTTCCTAAATACGATAATTTTGTTTGCAGAAGTGTAGACTACCACATCCTTAAATCAATTTGATTAGATCACACTCTACATAGAATGAATTGATGATTATTTTGTTGAATTTATATTATAAATAATATATAATAATTATTTTATAATTATTATATAGATACTTATATATTTTATTTAATTTCTTTCTTTCAAAATTTCAACAAAACAGAAACAACATTCTTATAAACATACAACTTATCCTCTGCAGGAATAGTGTATTCCATTTCATCATTATATTTTTTTATAGATTACTATAATTAAATATATATTAAAAAGATATGAATTTTATATAAATATTTACATTCTTTAAATCATTAAATAATTATTAAGACAAAAAATTTAATTAAATTAGACACATGTAAGAAAAAAGTAGATATTACCCGAAACATAACCCCAACATGGAATTTTTAACAAGAGAGTAATATAAAGACATAATAAATCGATATACGGTATTAGATGAAATAATTTGTTTCCATAAAAGATTTATAATAAAAATATGATTAATATATAGGAAAATTTTATGATAATGATGAGAGTCAATACTGAAGGATAGTGGATTTCTAGTCTCACATTATGTTACTTAAGATTAATGTCTTATTCCCCACTCACTTCTTCTATTTGGTGTATAAAAATCCCTTGAATATATTTTATTATTGTAACATCCCAGGTAAATAAATAATATTACATTCTAATGTTTATCAATATTTGTGAATAAAATGTTAATACTACTTTAAAGGGAATGCAATGCTTGATGGTGTACCCTATACGCAACAACGAGTTCCTTTGAAATCTTACATTGCACACTAATAATATAATAATATTATAATAGTTAACGCCTAGCCATTGTAATGGATGGGATGAATATAAATAACTATGAAATGATTACATATGTTTGTCAAATATTTTACATTTATCCAATAAATGTTAGAGGCTTAAAATCTAAATGAATCCAATTTTAAGAAATAAATACTCTAATATTTTTAAAATATTGTTTTACCGCCTTTTGATGGAAAACCTTTTTTAAATCTAAATTTTGACAATTTTATAAGATATATATGTCAAAATAAACTTATTCTTTATTATTGGGATATTGAAATTTACTTTGGTTAAATTTTTGGTATGTTTTTGACAATGTTCATTCTTTTTAATGAATAGTGAAAAATATTGCATTCTACATCAAAACTGCTTTTTAATATAATTTAAATATATGGATAGATTATGTTTTTAATTGGGTTTAAAGTTTAATTATAATATATTTTTATAATTTAATCCAATAGTGGTCATTAGAATTAATTTCACTTTGGAATTGGGCATAAACTAATGCCAAACGTTTCATAGATATTATTTCAAAAAAACCCGCTATTTGTTTTGACAACGGGAATTATTTTTAAATTAATTATTGAAATTTATGTGTTTATAATTTGGTAAAGTGGATTCCATATTTTTAATCATAAGTTACAAATTATATAAGTAAGACTCTTTTGTTTTTGGACTTTGTGAATAGTAACGACAGAAATTATCGTTAATTATTTTGATTAATTAGTAATCGGGTAGTTAAGGATAATAAAATAATATCATAATAATAAAAAATGACACCAAAATGTGTCCTAATACTAATGGTTGTGTCATGGACGACCATGGTATTCCTTTTTACAAACATGGGGACCCCATGGAATCACTTTTGTGTGATAATGACTTTTTATATTTTTATTTTTTTAAAGAAAGTAAATATAACAATGAATGTATCAGCTGAGTAAAACATTTTTAATTTTGTCTACATAAATGATATATTGGACAATAAATATTAATTGGAAATCTAAAAATATTTTCTACATCATAGTATTTCTTTTATAATTTTTAGACACTAAATAATTTAAATTATATATGAGACCACGATGATGCAGCGATAACCTCATTATTTAATGATTTAAATAAAATGAAAAGATAATGTAAAATATAAGACCTATACATGTCAAAAACATATTTTATGGGTGTATTTAAGACCCTTATCACCTTATCCTATAAATACATCAATGTGGGACCTTTAAAATCCAAAACTCATTTGAAAATAAAGTAACATTTTATACCTTTCCAAGAGTGCCCCTCCGCTCCTCTTATAAAAGGCCCCCACCTCTACCTCCTTACCCACACCTCTCAAGCCATTTTCTCGGCCATGATCTGCTCTTTTGGTCTCTCCACATCCATATCTTCATCTTAGAATCCTTAGCTTAGGCAGAAAGATCTTCAATAAACCATTTTGGTTCAAACCAAGAGGAGTTACCTGATTCAAAGGTAAAGTCTTCCCTAATGCTCTTTTGTTTTATTTTGCTTCTCCAACCCCCTAAAATCTTTTTATTCATTTATTTTGTAACAACAACAGTATCTTCCATATACTGGGATGTTGTTATAAGAATTATTCGATCTAAACATACACACACCTACATATAATGGTTAAAGAGCATACTGTTTCCGTGGATGGCGAATTTCTACCTCACGAAACGATGATTGTTCAATATTCTTCTAACACCTTCAAAGGTGGCAATTAAGATGTCATTATATTTATATATGATATATGATATGTTCATTTTTTCCTCAATATTATTTATTTTTCATTTATTTCATACCTTTATGGTTTCTGTTATGGGTAAACGCGATATCTTCATTTTAGGAAGTGTGGACTACCGCCCCCTCGAAATGATTTGATTCGTTAATGCCTTATGTGGGACATATAAAGTATAGAGTTAATGATATTATATATCATATTATACTGTAATTATAATATATCTTTATATCATTATGATTTCACTCCATTAATTAAGAAATAGTAATGAAAGTAGCGTTCATGCGTACGTACGACATACCGTCTCCATGAACGGTGCATTTCATTTATTTTTATCGTTATGGAATTGTATAAAATGAATATGTACTGGATATATATGATATTTAAATCATTAATAATATTCTGCATATGATTTAATTTTAACTACATGGGAAATCATTTTCAAACAAGTTTATTTTTGACTCATGTACCGAACATCGACAAAAACGTCTGATATGAACTCACATTATCAACCAATTATTATAACAATATAATATGTGATATGAACTGAATAATAATATTTAAAGGAGTACCATAAGCAATTATAAATTGACCAAAGTTTATTATTCAGTAATTTAAAGAAATGAACAAGACAAGTCGGACTTGTGGTAAGGGATCCTACCTCTTTCTTTCTTTTTAAGTACTCTTTTTTTTGTAACTTACATTAAGCTCAACTTTATTATGTTGGGGGATGTTCTTTTATCTTAATATTACTGTAAATTCTATGTTCATATGATGAGATACCCTATTTTATTTCATCAATCCATTTTTTGTAAGTTTTAAGTGGCGTTGTTAGGTTGCCTAGTTTTCGTAAGGGATTTTTCATCTCACTATTATTCTCGTGAGATTTATGCTACATTTTCCACCATTTACATTGAGTGGGGTATGTACTTCCCATTATTATAATCTTTGTGTAATATAATATCGTTTATGATTATTTACATCAATATTGTATAGTCCTTCTTTCATGAGGTGTACGTTTCGAAAGTTACCCAAATCGGTTAGGGAACCTTTCACCCTCCTCTTTTTAAAAGACTTATTTTGTTATGTCTTTTAATTTACATCTTTTTATGTTGGGATATGTTGTCACAAACCATCCTCGGGGCCCGTTCCGTGACTACCCCAAGCCCGCCTTCCATAGGCAAGGGGTTGGCGACTAGCACCAAGGCGTAATTCCCGGTAAAAAGGGAAGGCATTGCCTGTGTAAAGTAAACAAACACCACAGAGCAAGTAAGCAGAAGTAAACTGTAAGTAAAAACTAAGTACCATAGTAGTGAGGAAACGTAAGTGGGACAGAATACAAACCCAAACTCAAAGTAAAGTACAACTGAAAAAGGGTGTACAACAACTGAAAAGTAAATTCGCAGCCTCGAGCTGTCCACTGAAAGTCCCACCTGAAGGGTGGGTACAGATAGCCTCCACAGCTCCTTGGGTCCAGCCGTCAGCTCCGAGTATGCCCCGCCCAGTGGTCCACCTCCGGGTACTGACCTGCTCCCCATGCCTCAACCACGATCAGCTCTGTCCGTCGTCTGCAACCAACACAACGTAGTGCGGGCATAGCCCATGTAGCGGTGAGTATAAGCTTCTCAGTAGGGACCCCGAGACCCCCGAAGGTCTCCCAGAATCCACAAAGGATAATCCACAAAGGAAAGATACAATCATGAAGTAACATCCAACACTACGTAGGTATATGCCCCTACATATACCTAAGTCCTCAATTCCAGTTCGTCTCCAACATCTGAGCCCAAGTTCGATCACATCCACACAGGATAGCACAACACAATCCACACAGGAAAGCAATTCAATCATATCAATGATAATAATTGAAATTAAAGACTCATCTCACACAGGTATACTTCTTCGTAAGATGATAGAGATGATCATACATAGCCATGGATTCATCTAAGCCCTCGGACCCACACAGGATCAATAGGTAACTAACCTCCGCAATGACCGACAAAGGATCGATAGGTAACTAACCCCCGGAATGACCCACACAGGATCGGACCCACACAGGATCTGTAGGCACTGGCCCACATAGGAATGCTGAGCGCTGACCCACATTGGATCTGACCCACACAGGATCTGTAGAACTGATCCACGTAGGGTCGCTGAGTGTTTTAGTCGTCACCATCGAATCCACTGAGGATTTATGTACAGTCGTCATCATTGTCACAGTCGCAGCCAGCTCTAGGGTTTCCGCACACAGAAAGCTCATTCAGGAGGGTCTGCTCCATGAGCTGAGGGGCTGATTCATCAACTGACACATAGTCCAGAGTTGATGTACCCAAAAGTTCCATATCGTCAACAGGAACTCAACGTCACAGACGACGCGTCAATCGGACACCCAGTCTGAGAGTCATTGGCATTTTCATCCCAGGGGCCCGGTTGGTTTTTAAGTCAAAACCAACCCGACCATAATCCGACTGCATCCAAACCTCGACCGGAGTAAACCAAAAGGTCTGTCTCACTTAGAGGCATCCATCAAAGTCGATGGCACATCAATCGGACATCTGGAGCTCAAGTTATAAGCATTTTCACTCCGAGGGTCCGGTTTCATTCGTGTACGAACCAACCCGGCCGAACCCAAAGTTCTCCAAAACCTTGAGTGTAATATACCAAAACGACCATCTCGATCCAAGGATAGCATCGTAGCTGACTGTGCGTCGATCGGGGGTCTGCAGCGTAGGTTATGGGAAAAAGACCGTGAGGGGTCCGGTATTAGGGGGTTCGGGCCCGGTCCGACCCGGCCCGATACCCTCTGGGTCGGCCCGAACCGGGTCGACCCGACCCAGGTCTGGGTCTGGCCCGCTTGGGCATGGACCAGCCTGGCTGGAGTGGCCTGGCCCGGCTTGGGCGCGGCCCGACGCACTGGCTAGGTGGCTCGGCCGAAACGGCCGAGCGTTAGGGGGTGCGGGGGGGGGGGGGGGGGCACTGCCCCCCGCTTGTTTGTAATCGCGGCCCCATGTGGGGGCCGCTCTTGTCCGACCAGCCTGGGGTCATAACCCCCGGCTCCTCCTCTGACCGGTCGGCCCGCTCCGGCCGGCCAGCTGCTGCCGCCATGGGACCGGCATGGGCCGGTCCCCCTGCTCCGACGCCGGCAACCCGGAACCGGCCGCCGGTCCCCTTGCTCCGCCGCAGCCCCAGCCGCGGCCTTGGTCTGTCCGGCGTGGCGCGACGGCGCCACGTATCCTTGCCGCACAATCCTGTGTGGTGAGATGGCACCACATCACTTTCCTTCGAACTGCAACAATACAAGAATAAGGGAGGAGGGTCGGTCGTGTTTGTGCGGTCCGGCCCCCTCCCGTTAATCGATAGCAAGTGACAATGATTCACGAAGAATGGTAATAGAATTATTCACGAACAAAAAAAAAATCCCCTACCTCGAGCGTAGTTGAATGGAGGTTCGTCGTGGAATTGCACGTCGCGGAAGAAGACATCGCAGAAGGAGGATCGTCGCGTCGCGGAGAAAAGATTCTTCGGCGTCGCGTCATCAATCTCCGAGGATCCGGCGTTCTTCATCAGAGATCGGTGCGTTCTTCACATTCTTCTCTTTCTTCATGTTCTTCAACAAAGAAGATGAAGATCTTCAAGGCTTCTCTTTTTCTCCCAAAGACTCAACACAACAAGCCCATTAATGAAATAAAATAAGTTCTTCACTTATTTTATTATCATGACTTAATTTTTAAAATTCAAAAATTGAATTAAACCACTTAATTAATAGTTGTCATTAAAAGGAGGTTATGGGGGGTTAGGGAAAATGAAGGGGTGGGGTTCGTGTGGGCCCCACCGCCCTCATAACCTCTCTTGGGTGGTTACCCAAATTCCACCCAAAGGTTTTAACTACTTACTAAAAATAAAAATTGTAGCTCAATTTTTATTTTAACTTCCACAATTTTTAACAACTTCTCTCGTGTAAACGCAACTCCGAAAAAGGTGTTCCTAAGCAATTACCGGCTCTGTGAATCCATCGGTGACCTCAGAATTAAATTCCGAGCACCGGTTCAAAAGTTAGAAAAATCCCGCTCGTTCGTTCACTGAACGTACCTGAGCTAAACTTCGGATAAATATTCCGGGCACACCGGGCCTCGTAATCAGGTGCTGTCAGAAACTGCATTCTTGTAAAATCCCAAAGAAAATTAAGAAAAACTTTTCCATGAATTTTATCGGTCTTACGTTACTACCACCTCAGGGCTTTACGTCCCCGTAAAGATACATCATAAACTAGGGGAACAAATATGGGTATTGTGCATGCATCTGAGCCTCCCACTTATAAGTGCTATCCTAGAGGTTCTTGTGATGACATCTAATGTGCACTAGAGGAATCGAACTTCCACGTAGGAACCGCTCCTGTCGATCCCCGATCTCCACTAGGACCTCCGCAAAAGTCTCCCCACCGTCTATGTCCAGCTCCCCATGGTCAATGATATGCGTCGGGTTCTGCAGGTATCTCCTCAGCTGAGATACGTGGAAGACGTCGTGCACCCGGTGCAACTGAGGTGGTAGAGCCAGGCGATAAGCCACCTCTCCAATCCTTCTGAGGACATGGAGTGGTCCGATGAAGTGCGAAGATAACTTTCCACCTTGGAAAAATCTTCGTAATCCACATCGAGGTGAGACCCTCAAGAAGGCATGGTCTCCATCCTCGAACTCTAGTGGCCTCCGCCTCCTGTCAACATAAGACTTCTACCGGCTCCGAGATATCCCCATCCACTCCTGGATGACCTGGACCTTCTCCGTCATGGCCTGGACCATCTCTGGTCGCACAAGTGCTGACTCCACAGGGTCTGTTCAGCACAGCGGTGATCTGCAAGGTCGGCCGTACAATGCCTCGTATGGTGCCATCCCGATGGTGGAGTGGTAGCTGTTGTTGTAAGCGAACTCCACCAAGGGTAGGTGGTCCTCCCAACTGCGGCCAAAGTCGAGGACACATGCGCGGAGCATGTCCTCGAGTGTCTGAATGGTTATCTCTGTCTGACCATCTGTATGGGGGTGAAAGGTGGTGCTCAGATGTAGCTGGGTCCTAAATGCCTCTTGAAACCCCTTCCAAAGTCGGGAAGTAAAGCGATCATCTCGATCGGAGATGATAGATGATGGCACACCATGAATCCATACAATCTCCTGAACGTAGAGACGTCCCAAGCTCTCCACTGAGCCCAACTCTCTGATGGGTAATATTTGAGCTGACTTGGTGAGTCGGTCGACAATCACCCAAATGGAGTCATGACCTTTAGAAGTGCGTGGAAGTCCAGTCACGAAGTCCATAGATATGCCGTCCCAATTCCACTTCGGGACCTCCAAGGGCTATACCAGGCCTGCTAGTACCTGGTGCTCTGCCTTCACCTGCTGGCAGGTGAGGCATCGAGAAACGAACTCTACCATAGCCTTCTTCATGCCCGGCCACCAGTGCTATCGTCTAAGATCCTGGTACATCTTTGCCACTCCAGGATGTACCACCAAAGGGGAAGTGTGAAACTCTCTCAGTACCTCCTCTCGTAAAGAAACTGGTACCAAGGTACGTCCTCTGAAAATGACGTTGAGCTCTCCTCCTACAGAGAAACCATCTGATGCCTGTCCTGAGGATATCGGCACACGCCATGTCTCACAGTCGGTGTCCCCACGCTGTGCCTCTCTGACTCGCTGTATTAGCGGAGGAGTTACTGTGAGTGACTGAAGAAAGGCTGCTCGATCTCTATCCACGAAGGATATCTACAAAACGGCTAGCTGCTTTGTCGCCTCCCCATGTAGCTGAATGCCCATCCTCATACTCAGAGCATCAGCTACTATGTTTCCCTTTCCAGGAGTATAGACTATCTCAAAGTCATAGTCCTAGAGGAACTCGATCCATCGCCGTTGTCTCAGGTTCAGTTCCTTCTGTGATAATATGTACCTGAGACTATGATGGTCAGAATAGACTGTAAAGCGCTCGCCCATTAGTTAGTGTCGCCACATCTTCAGGGTGAAGACCACTGCTGTTAACTCCAGGTCATGGGTAGCGTAGTTCATGCTCATGCTACCTCAACTGACGTGATTCGTAGGCGATCACTGCCCACTCCTGCTTTAAGACATATCTGAGTCCAGTCCCTGATGCATCACAGTAGACTACCTACCCTACTGCCTCCTCTGGTAGCCTCAAGATAGGGGCGGTGGTCAATCTCTTTCTCAGCTCCTGGAAGCTCTACTGACATCTATCTGACCACACAAAGGGTTTCCCCTTCTTCATCAAAGCTGAGAGTGGTTCTGCAACTCTGTAGAAGTCTGACACAAATCTCTGATAGTATCTAGCTAGTCCCAAGAAACTCCGCACCTCCATCACGCTCCTGGGTGGCTCCCAAGATAGCACTGCCTCGATCTTCGTAGGATCCACCGCAACTCCCGCCTTAGAGATGACGTGTCCCAAGAAGTAAACCTCACGTATACATAACTGACACTTCTAGAGATTTCCATAAAGCTAGTGCTCTTGGAGTGTGTCTAGTACAACCCGCAAGTGGTAGGCGTAATCCTCCTCAGTGGTCGAGTATATAAAAATGTCGTCAATGAAGACCATGACAAATCGATTGAGGTATGGCTGGAAGATCCTGTTCATGAGGCCCATGAACACTTCTGGAGCATTGGTTACGCCGAATGGCATAACCAAGAACTCATAGTGGCCATACCGACATCTGAAGGCTGTCTTCTGCACGTCCTCATCCCGAACTCTGAGTTGATGATAGCCAGATATAAGGTATATCTTTGATAACCACTGTGCTCCCTTGAGCTGATCGAAGAGGTCATCAATCCTTGGTAGCGGATACTTGTTCCTCACTTTCACCTGGTTCAGGCGGCGATAATCGACACCAAGTCGCAAGCTCCCGTCCGCCTTCTTGGCGAACAATATCGGGGAAGCCCGGGGTGACACACTGGGTCGGATGAATCCCTTGCCCTGCAAGTCCTCCAACTATACCCGTAGCTCTCGTAGCTCAGCAGGGGCCATCCGATATGTTGGAGTGAATATCAGGGCTGTCCCGGGGTACATATAAATATAAAATTCCACCTCTCTGCGAGGAGGTAGTCCTGGAACGTCATCGGGAAAAACGTCTGCATACTGATCCACCACTATTGGTAAGCTCGGACTTCGCACGTCAACTGATGCTAGGATTAGGCTAGCCAACTGATGAGTGATGGGTTGTCCTCTCCTCTGCGTGAGTCCATCCTGTGCTGCAAAGTCTCCCTTCTCGCCGGTGAAGGTGAACTTGCTCCCATCGGTGCGTACACATCGCACCTTGTGCCTAATACAGTCAATCTTAGCATGGACTGTAGATAACCAATCCATGACAAAGATGATGTCGTAAGGCCTCGATGACACTACAAGAATATCCTAGCCTAAGCTCTCGCCTCCTATAATAAGCTCACACTGCCGGCACCATTGCTTAATCACCGAGTCTGCTTTCGTAGGAGTCTCTAGCCGTAAGGATCGAGCCAACAGCTCTGTCGGAATCTACGAGCTCCGAACAAGGGCAATAGCTATGAAAGAATGACTCTCTCCTGTGTCTATAAGAACTGCAGCAAGGGTGGAATAGACACAGATAGTACCTCGAATCATCTCGGGCGCGCCGTGGTCGTAGGCCTACACTGCCTAAAGTTGTGCCTGTCTCTTCCCTCCAACTCCCTATGGTTGGGGTGGACCTCCTGGGGGTGGTGGTGGTAGAGCCTCAAAGCATTGCCCACACCTACTGCTTGGCCAGCTCCTCTGCCTCGTCCGCCTGCTCCCTGCTGACCGTCACGGTCAACCCTCTGCCTCTACCTGGGTGGTCCCTCAACCGTCTGCTGCTCCTAGGTACGGCGGGTCGAGTAGTCACGAGCCATGTGGCCCTGCCCGCCGCATGCGTAGCACTGTCTGCCTCTCGAAAGACTGGCTCTGTGTTGTGTGCCCCGCACCTCTGAGCCAGTGTCCTGAGGTCGTCTGTCTGAGGTTCTGGTCTTCCTGGACCCATGAGTCATCCGTTGACTGCCTCCTGTATAAGACTCTTCTACGTTCCACCCTGCAGTAGGTCTCACTGCGGATGTTGGCTCAGCAAGGAATCTCTCGATCAGAAGGGCTCGCTCCAGTACCCCTGCCTATGTCGGAATGCTGAGGGAGATCAATGATGCCCTGATCTCATGCCTCAATCCCTGCTCAAAGGTCCGGGCCCGGATAAATGGGTCTCGTACCATGTTTATTGAGTAGCGTGAGAGATCGGTAAATCTCGTCGAGTACTGGGCGACTATCAAGCTGCCCTGCCGCAGATGTAGAAGCTCCTCGATGCGTACCACACAGAGGGTGGCAGGGACGAACTCCGAGTGGAAGAGGATCTCAAAGTCCATATAGAGGAGAGATGTCTCGTCATGCACCTGGGGAATCAATCTCCACCATCCGCCTGCTGCCGCGTGCAGTAGGCTCGCTGCGAGGATCACTATGAGGTCTGCTGGTGTCCTCACTAACCTGAAAACTCATACAACTGCCTCCATCCAATCCTCAGCTGCCTGAGGGTCTGTCTCCCCGTGGAACATGGGCAGTCACTGATGCTGAAACTCATGCAGTGCACTAAGGTGACGTGGATTGTCAGCGCCTGGAGCTGGTAGCATTGGTGGCTTGGCGGGTAGAGGTACCGTCGGTGCCTCTGCTGTCAAAGGGCCCTGTACCGAGGCCTCATCGCTCGGTGGGTTGTCGTCAGGCACAACGCACAGAACCCTAGCTGGCTTCCATCATGGGGCCATCCTAGAAGAGACAGGTGTGCCACGGTCAGAAAAGTATACCTTGTGAGTTGACACAAAGTAATCACAAAGAAAAATTGAAACACACATGCAATCAATGTTTTCATGCATTAAGTCGGAAATCAGAAGTCAGCGTCCTGGTGTACGGATACGTCGGCCGCCGCACCAACACTGGACTCCCTGGACTAATAACCACACTCAATACTCTTAACACTATTTATTCACATAGAAAAAGATCAGAGTCATGAGTTCTGTGGTAGAACCGAACTCCTCTGATACCAATTTGTCATGACTCGTCCTCGGGGCCTGTGCCGTGACTACCCAAAGCCCGCCTTCCATAGGCCAGGGGCTGACGACTAGCACCAAGGTGTAATTCCCGTTAAAAAGAGAAGGAATTGCCTTTGTAAAGTAGACAAATGCCACAGAGCATGTAAGCATAAGTAAACACTAAGTAAAAACTGCTTACAATAGTAGTGTAGAAAAGTAAGTGGGCCAGAATACAAACCCAAACTGAAAGTAAAGTACAACAGAAAAAGGGTGTACAACAACTGAAAAGTAAAGCCGCAGCCTCGAGCTGTCCACTGGAAGTCCCACCTGAAAGGTGAGTACAGATAGCCTCCACAGCTCCTCGGGTCCAGTCGTCCGCTCTGAGTACGCCCCACCCAGTGGTCCACCTCCGGGTACCGACCTGCTCCTCGTGCCTCAACCATGATCAGCTCTATCCGTCGTCTGCAACCAACACAACGTAGTGTGGGCATAGCCCGTGCACGAGTGAGTATAAGCTACTCGGTAGGGACCCCGAGACCCCCAAAGGTCTCCCAGAATCCACAAATGATAATCCAAAAAGAAAAGATACAATGATGAAGTAACATCCAACACTACTTAGGTATATTCCCATACATACACCTAAGTCATCAATTCCAGTTCGGCTCCAACATCCGAGCCCAAGTTCGATCACGTCCACACAGGATAGCACAACACAATCCACACAGGAAATCAAGTGAATCATATCGAATATAATTATTGAAATGAAAGACTCATCTCACACAGGTATACTTCTTCGTAAGACGATAGAGATGATCAGATGTATCCACTGATTCATCTAAGTCGTTGGACCCACATAAGATCGATAGATAACTAACCCCCGCAATGACCCAAAAAGGATCGATATGTAACTAACCCCCGCAATGACCCACACAGGATCGGACCCACATAGGATCTATAGGCACTGGCCCACACAGGACCGCTGAGCGCTGACCCACACAAGATCGGTAGCACTGATCCACTTAGGATCGCTGAGTGCTATAGTCTCCATCGTCAAATCAACGGAGAATTTCTGTATAGTCGTCATCGTCGTCACAGTCGCAACCAGCTCTAGGGTTTCCGCACAGAGCAAGCTCGTTCCGAAGGGTCTGCTCCATGAGCCGAGGGGCTGATACATCAACTGACACATAGTCCGGAGTTTATGTATCCAAAAGTTCCATATCGTCAACAGGAACTCAACATCATAGACGGCGTGTCAATCGGACGCCCGGTCTGAGAGTTATTGGCTTTTTCGTCCTAGGGGCCCGGTTGGTTTTTAAGTCAATACCAACCCGACCGTACTCCAACTGCATCCAAACCTCGAGCCGAGTAATCCAAAAGGTTCTTATCACTTAGAGGAATCCATCAAAGTTGATGGCACATCAATCGGACGTCCGGAGCTCAACTTATAAGCATTTCCACTCCGAGGGCCCAGTTGGTTTCATGTATGAACCAACCCGGCCGAACCCAAAGTTCTCCAAAACCTTGAGTGTAATATACTAAAACGACCGTCTCAATCCAAGGATCACATCACAGCTGACGGTCCATCGATCGGGGGACCTCAGCCTATGTTATGGGCACAAGACCGTGAGGGGTCCGGTATTAGGGGTTCAGGCCCGGTCCGACCCTGCCCGATACCCTCTGGGTCGGCCCGAACCGGGTCCGGCCCGCTTGGGCGCGGCCTGGCCCGGCGCGCTGGCTAGGTGGCTCGGCCGAAACTCCCGAGCGATAGGGGGTGCGGGGGGGGGGGGGGGTGCTGACCCCCGCTTGTTTGTAACTGCGGCCCCATATGGGGGCCGCTCTTGTCCGGCCCGCCGCCGGTCGTAACCCCCAACTCCTCCTCTGACCGGCCAGCCCGCTCCAGCCGGCTGGCTGCTGCCGCCATGGGACTGGCATGAGCCAGTCCCCCTGCTCCGACGCTGGCGGCCCGGAACCGGCCACCATTCCCCCTGATCCGCCGCGACCTTGGTCCGTCCGGCGCGGCGCGACGGCACCGCACCCCTCCGTTGTGGCCCCGCTCCAGCCGCGGTGTTTTCATGATCCTCCAGCACGACAGTATGGCGCTGTGAACTAATTCAACTTCATAGGCGCGACACGAGGGCGTAGCGCATCCTAGCCGCACGATCCTGCGCGTTGCAATGGCACCACATCACTTTCCTTCTAACTGCAACAATACAAGAATAAGGGAGGGGTTCGGTCGTGTTTGTGTGTTCCGGCCCCCTCTCGTTAATCGATATCAAGTGGCAACGATTCACGAAGAACGGTAATAGAATTATTCACAAAAAAAAAAATCCCCTACCTTGAGTGTATTTGAATGGAGTTTCGTCGCGGAATTGCACGTCGTGGAAGAAGACGTCGCGGAAGGAGGATCCTCGCGTCGCAGAGGAAATATTCGTCGGCGTCGCGTCGTCGATCTCTGAGGATCCGGCGTTCTTCGTCGGAGATCAGTGTGATCTTCGCGTTCTTCATGTTCTTCGATGAAGAAGATGAAGATCTTCAAGACTTCTCTTTTTCTCCCAAAGACTCAACACAACAAGCCCAACAATGAAATAAAATAAGTGCTTCACTTATTTTATTATCATGACTTAAGTTTTAAAATTCAAAAATTGAATTAAACCACTTAATTAATAGTTGTCATTAAAAGGAGGTTATGGGGGGTTAGTGAAAATGAAGGGATGGGGTTCCTGTGGGCCACACTGCCCTCATAACCTCTCTTGGGTGGTTACCGAACTTCCACCAAAAGGTTTTAACTACTTAGTAAAAATAAAAAATGTAGCTCAATTTTTATTTTAACTTCCACAATTTTTAACAACTTCTCCCTTGTAAACACAACTTGTGAAAAGGTGTTCCTAAGAAATTACCGGCACTAAGAATCCATCGGTGCCCTCAGAATTCGATTCTAAGCACCGATTCAAAAGTTAGAAAAATCTCGCTCGTTCGTTCACTGGACGTACCCAAGCTAAACTTCGGATAAATATTCCAGGCACACCGGGCCTCAGAATCCGGTGTCGTCAGAAACTGCGTTCTTGTAAAATCCCAAATAAAATTAAGAAAAATTGTCCCCTGAATTTTACGGGTCTTACATATGTTCTTCTATATCCTTATTGATGTAAATTTTATGTCCAAGTGATGAGATCCCATTTTCTCTCTCATCAACTAATTTTATGAAATTTAAAGTGACGCCGTTAGGCTGTCGAATTTTACCAAGGGAACTTCTTAACCCAATTTCGATTTCTTTGAGTTCAACATATAGTTATTGAATATGTCATCCTTTGAATATGTGTGAATGACCATTGATTTTTTTACACTTAATATCCACTTATATTGGGTGTGTTTATATTTCTCACACATAATTATGAGATTGATTTATCCTTAATTTGAGGATACCTTCTTTGTAGGGGATTTCATCTCGTTTTACATTTCTATTGAGACTTCATTGTTGTTATGAACCAATTCACTCTTATATGGTGTATATACTGTCCTTTGGAATATTATATCATGAATCCATTTATTGTCATGATATTATTATGTTCTGATTAAATGTTATTCCTCCATTATTGTATTCATGTGTCTCTCATTTTGTTAAAAACCCTGTAACTAAAATATCGTTTTAAATGTTTTAATGATTTATTCTTATAAATATTTCTCATTAATATCCATGTTTTCAAAATGGTTTTAAGGATTTATTTATATGGATATTAATGGTTTAAAACGTCAAAAGATTCAAGGTGGTATGGGACACTTTGATTCAAAAATCTCTTTATTGAATGTTTTAAATGGTTTTGAAAATTGTTTTTTTGAATGGATTCATTATTTCAATATCTTAATAAGTTATATTTTTATTGCAATGAGGGAATGTTATCTTTCTTTTTTGCTTAAGTTATGTGCTATGATTATGTTTTTTTTCTTGGTCATTGTTTATGAAAACGGGTGGTTTCATGATAAACTAAGGGTGGGTTAGCCCAATATAGCTCTCCAATATATTGGGTAACTCAAAGGGGTTAAACGCTAAGATTTCTCCGAAGAGATTTAGGGAATATACTGTGATGGGTAGTCCAAACGTAACCATGAGGGTTACTCCGTACGTAAGAATTTTATGAATGCCTCAAGTTACCTTTATGTATTATGATTTCAATAAGTTATTCATAAATCTTATGATTTCATGAGGTATGTTAAAGTGATTATGTTTTATGAGTAAAGTATGATTTCATTGATTCTTATGTATACATGTAATAATGTTTCCTTTCCGAATTTTTATATCCCTTACTGAGCTTTTTATGGTCATCCCATGTTTTTGAAATGTTTCTCATAGGTCAAGGGAAAGGTACATGATATGATGATAGTATCAAAGAAGTGTCAATAATGAATCCATGTTTTATTTTAAATATGTTTTTGTTGATGGGAAAAAAATTAATACTATCTTTTATGTATCCTATTTTTTTAAATGTAGAATGTAATGCATGATTTATGATCTAATTCTCTAAAACTCTATACCAGAAAAGATCCTCAATGTGTATTATTGAAATAACTCAAGATTAAGTAAGGTTTAAGGTTGGGGCCTTATAGTTGGTATCAGAGGTCGGTTTAGATAACTTTATAGGTCAGAGTGTTGTTTTAGCATAACTCACAAGTTTTTTATAACCACAATGGGTATTATATTGGATAGAGTCGTTGTTATTTTCGAAGGTTGGAATGAGTTTGAGATAACTTGGATAAGTATATCTTAGTGTTTATCTTCCTCTGTAGTACGTGATGATTTTGTTGATATACTCACAATGACCTTTTTGGTTTTAGTAAATGGATTGATCTAGCATAAACCAAAGTGACAATGGGTTTGAAAGAAACTATGGTGGTTCTCTGATTAAGAGACTGGATTAAATGGCAGATTCAATGAGAAATCTCATGGTTATTCTAAACCAACTATCAGGAGTCATGATCAACCACTTTATCCTTGGTGAGTTCTCTAATGCCTCTTGTACAAGAGAACCAACTCGATGTGTAACTTCATGTGATAATTATAAAGGTAACCATTAGGGTTTATATGATCCTTACTTTTGAGGTAATTATGGGTTACTATATGTTATGATGGAAGATGAAGGGCATGAGGTAAAATTGAGGTTAAAATATGTTATGGTTATTTTTGAAGATTTTATCTCTTTTTGGGGGGATGTTTTAAGAATTATATAGTTATGGAAAAAGGACAACACACAGACCGTGTGACAACCCGTCGCATCAGATGAAGCTGTGGGAATCGAACCCACAACCAAAGTGCAACTTGTATTTATCACATACCACTAGACTACGTGAATTCCCTGGTTATTTTGAATGATTCTTTTTAGTTAGATGATTTTATGAATTAAGAGTAAGTTGATTTTTGGTTATCTGTGGAAATTATTAACCTATAATGGAGGATATGTGATTAGGTTAATTATTTTTCAGTATGAGACATTAAGAGCAACTTATGTTATTTGGAGATAAATGTTAATCGGTACCCTGGGAGACTATGTCATTAAATCCTTAAAATATTTGGGTTTTAATATTAGTTGGGTTTACTTTGAATAATTTTATGGAAAGATGTTTATTGAATGGTCTTTGTTGAACTTTGGGGTTTGTTTGACAAATTTTGGAGATTAAGAGTAGTTTTTCTTTTTGTAAAAAAATATATATCCTTTTTGTGTATTATCTGATCCCGTACTAAACATTTTGGTTTGGTTTTTGTTGATATCTAAAGAAATGGGAGATATATAGTTCTCTTTTGTGGATTAGGTGATTCTCAAGAAGTTTATTATAGTACTCTTAATGCGAACAAGTCTTCCTAAATACTCGTCTTTTGGAGAAAATATGAGTTTGATTAAATAATCTAGTAAAAGTTGAAAGTCTACGTGACAAGTAATTATGTTTCATTATGATTTAGTAAAGCTCAAAAATAAATTCCTCAATTAAGAGTAACTTAAAACAAAAATGTTGTATGTTAACTTTTCCTACTGGGAATTGAATATCGTTTAACCCATCACAAGTTTGAGATTTTCTTATGGTTAACTTTCTCCTGGACATGTTTACTGCCACTCTCCATCAGAACAAGACCCTTTGTTTTTTTCCTCCATATCCATATTTTCATACTTGTAATCCTAGTATGGGTTAACTCAGGTGACCTTTTTACATCTCTCCCATTCTTTTAAAGTGATAGTTTTACTAACTCTTGTTCCGATGTGGGACTTTCAATGATGTTTCCAAGCCCAATTTTGAAATTGCGAGGACGCAATTCCCAAAAGGGGGGAAGGATGTAACATCCCAAGTAAATAAATAATATTACATTCTAATGTTTATCAATATTTCTGAATAAAATGTTAATACTACTTTAAAAGGAATGCAATTCTCAATGGTGTACCCTATATGCAACAACGAGTTTCTTCGAAATCATACATTGCACAATAATAATATAATAATATAATAATAGTTAATGCCTAGCCGATGTAATGGAGGTAATGAATAGAAATAACTACAAAATGATTACATATGTTTGTCAAATATTTTTACATTTATCCAATCAATTCTAGAGGCTTAAAATCCAAATTAATCCAATTTTAAGAAATAAATACTCTAATGTTTTTATAAGATTGTTTTACCTCCTTTTGATGGCGAACCTTTTTTAAATCTAACTTTTGACACTTTTATAAGATCTATTTGTCAAAATAAACTTATTCTTTATGATTGGGATATTGAAATTTACTCTGGTTAAATTTTTGGTATGTTTCATACAATGTTCATTCTTTTTAATGAATAGTGAAAAATATTGCATTTTACATCCAAAATTCATTTTCATATAATTTAAATATATGGAAATATTATCTTTTTAATTGTTTTTAAAGTTTAATTATAATATATTTTTACAATTTAATCCAATAGTGGTCATTAGAATTAATTTTACTTTGGAATTGGGAAAAACTAATGCCAAACTTTTCAAAGATATTGTTTTAAAAAAACCCGCTATTTGTTTTGACAACGGGAATTATTTTTAAATTAATTATTGAAATTTATGTGTTTGGAATTTATTAAAATGTATTCCATATTTGGAATCAGAAGTTCCAAATTATGTAATTAAGACTCTTTTGTTTTTGGACTTTGTGAATAGTAATGACAGTAATTATCGTTAATTATCTTGATTAATTAGTAATCTGGTAGTTAAGGATAATTAAATAATATCATAATAAACAAAAATGACACCAAAATGTGTCCTAATACTACTTTTTGTGTCATGGACGACCATGGTTTTCCTTGTGCCAAACTTGAAAACCCCATGGAATCACTTTTGTGTGATAATGACTTTTTATCTTTTTATTTTTTTAAGAAAGTAAATATAACAAAGAATGTATCACCTGAGTAAAAAAATTTAATTTTGTCTACATAAATGATCTCTTGGACTATAAATATTCATTGGAAATATAAAAAGATTTCCTACATCATAGTATTTTTTTATAATTTTTAGACATTAAATAAATTAAATTATATATGAGACCATGATGATGCAGCGATTACCTCATTATTTAACTATTTTAATAAAATGAAAAGATAATGTAAAATATAAGACCTAGACATGTCAAAAACCTGTTGGATGGGTGTATTTAGAACCCTTATCACATTATACTCGAAATAAATCAATGTGGGACCTTTAAAATCCGAAACTCATTTGAAAATAAAGTAACATTTTATACCTTTCAAAGAGTGCCCATCCTCTCCTCTTATAAATGGCCCCCAAATCTACCTACTTACCCACACCTATCAAGCCTTTGGATCGGCCAAGATCTACTCATTTTTTCAATCCAAATCCCTCTCTTAATCCTTGAATCCTTACCTTAGGCAGAAAGCTCTTCAAGATACCCTTTTGGTTCAAACCAAGATGAGTTACCCGATTCAAAGGTAAAGTCTTCTCTAATGCTCTTTTGTTTTATTTTGCTTATCCAGCCCCCTAAAATCTTTTTATTCATTTATTTTGTAACAAAAAAAGTATCTTACATATACTAGGATGTTGTTATAAGAATTATTTGATCTACACTTACACAAACCTACATATAATGGTTAAAGAGCAAACTGTTTCTGTGGATGGCGAATTTCTGCCTCACGAAACGATGATTGTTCAATATTATTCTAACACATTCAAAGGTGGACATTAAGATTTCACTATATTTATATATGATATATAATATGTTTATGTTTTCCTTAAGATTCTTTATTTTTAATTTATGTCATACCTTTATGGTTTCCATTATGGGTAAACATGATATCTTCATTTTAGGAAGTGCAGACTACAACCCCCTCAAAATGATTTAATTCGTTAATACCTTATGTGGGAAATATAAAGGATAGAGTTAATGATATTATATATTATATTATACTGGAATTATAGTATATCTTTATATAATTATTATTTCACTTCATTATGTAAGAAATAGAAATGAAAGTAGCGTTCATGAGTACGTACGGCCTACCGTCTCCATAAACGGTGCATTTCATTTATTTTTATCTCCAAATGTTATGAAATAGTATAAAATGAATATTTACTAGAAATATATGATATTAAAATCATTAATACTATTCTGGAGATGATTTACTTATAACTTCATGGACAATCATTCTCAAACAAGTTCATTTTTGACTCATGTACCAAATATCGACAAAAACGTCTGTTATGAACTCACATTATTAACCAATTATTATAACATTGTAATATGTGATATGAACTGAATAATAATATTTAATGTAGGTACTTAATAAATTATGAATTTAAAAAAGTTTATTATTCAGGAATATAAAGAAATGAACAAGACAAATCAGACTTGTGGTAAGGGATCCTACCTCTTTCTTTCTTTTTAAGTACTCTTTTTTTGTAACTTACTTTAAGCTCCTCTTTATTATGTTGGGGGATGTTATTTTATATTACTCTCACTATAAATTATATGTTCATATGATGAGATACCCTATTTTCTTTCATCAATATTTTTTTTGGAAGTTTTAAGTGGCGTCGTTAGGTTGCTGAGTTTTCCTAAGGGATTTTTCATCTCACTTTTATTCCCGTGAGATTTATGCTACATTTTCCACCATTTCCTTTGAGTGTGGTATGTAATTCCCATTATTATACTCTTTGTGTAATATAATTTTGTTTATGATTAGTTACATCAATGTTTTATAGTCCTTCTTTCATGGGGTGTATGTTTCGAAAGTTACCCAAATCGGTTAGGGAACCTTTCACCCTCCTCTTTTTAAAAGACTTATTTTGTTATGTCTTTTAATTTACACATTTTTATGTTGGGATATGTTCTTATATATCCTTATTGAAGTAAATTTTATGTCCAAGTGATGAGATACCATTTTATCTCTCATCAACTAATTTTATGAATTTTAAAGTGACGCTGTTTGGCTGTCGAATTTTTCCAAGGGAACTTCTTAACCCAATTTTGATTTCTTTGGGTTCAAAATGTAGTTATTGAAAATGTCATCCTTTGAATATGTGTGAATGACCTTTGATTTTTTTACACTTAATATCCAATTATATTTGGTGTATTTATATTTTTCTCACATAATTATGAGATTGATTTATCCTTAATTTAAGGATACATTCTTTATAGGGGATTTCATATCATTTTACATTTTTATTGAGACTTCATTGTTGTTATGCACCAATTCACTCTTATATGGTGAATATACTGTCCTTTGGAATATTATATCATGAATCCCATTATTGTCATGATATTATAAAGTTCTGATTAAATGTTATTCCTCAATTATTGTATTCAAGTGTCTCTCATTTTGTTAAAAACCCTATTACTAAAATATCTTTTTAAATGTTTTAATGATTTATTCTTATTAATATTTCTCATTAATATCCATGTTTTCAAAATGGTTTTAAGGATTTATTTATATGGATATTAATGGTTTAAAATGTTAAAAGCTTCAAGGTGGTATGTGACACTTTGATTCAAAAATCTCTTTATTGAATATTTTAAATGGTTTTGAAAATTGTTTTTTTGATTGGATTCATTATTTCAATATCTTAAAAAGTTATTTTTTTTATTGAAATGTGGAAATTTTATATTTCCTTTATGCTTAAGTTATGTGCTATGATTATGTTTTGTTTCTTGGGCATTGTTTATGAAAACGGGTGGTTCAACGATAAACTAAGGGCGGGTGAGCCCGATATAGCTCTCCAATGCATTGGGTAACATCAAGGGGTTAAAAGCTAAGGTTTCTCCGAAGAGATTTAGGGAATATACTATGATGGGTATTCCAAAAGTAACCACAAGGGTTACTCCCTACGTAATAATGTTATGAATTCCTCAAGTTAGCTTTATGTCTTATGATTTCGATGATTTATTCATAAATCTTATGATTTCATGAGGTATGTTAACGTGCTTAAGTTTTATGAGTAAAGTATGATTTCATTGATTATTATGTATACATGTACTAATGTTTCCTTTAGAATTTTTATATCCCTTACTAATCTTCTTATGCTCATCCCATGTTTTTTAAATGTTTTTCACTGGTCATGGGAAAGGTACATGATATGATGATAGTATCAAGGAAGTGTCAAGAATGAATCCATGTTTTATTTTTAATATGTTTCCGTTGATGGAAAAAAATGAATACTATATTTTATTTATCCACTTTGTTTAAATGTGGAATGTAATGCATGATTTATGATCAAATTCTCTAAAACTCTAAACCTGAAAAGATCCTCAATGTGTATTCTTGAAATAACTCAAGATTAAGTAAGGTTTAAGGTTGTGGCCTTATAATTATGATTAATTTTAAATTTAATTTTATGAACATATACATTTTATGATTTATCTTTTATGGGGTTTGTGTTTAAACAATACCAAATTGGTAATTTAGTTTAATCTAAAATTGAATTCTTTGAGACTCAAGCCATAAATTTCAAAAACCCTTGTCTTCCAAAATATATTAAAAAATGTTTTTAAATAAATTATATTTTCCAAATTTTAAAGAAATATTATTTTATATATTTTTATAGTTTTAAAAGAATACTTTATGGGTTTTAAAGTGTTTTTAATGAAATAGTTTTCAAAATGTTTTCATGATATATTTATATTATTTCATTGTGTTCTCAAAGAAATGGTTGCCAAAAATATTATAGTCTTTCATTATATGTTTTTAATATTTTTTCAATTAATATTTTTTTAAAATGTTGTCATTTTTTCATTATAATTTTACAAAAAAAATCAATGGAAGCGGTTTTGAATTTTTCTTTCAAATACTTTTATATAAGATTTCAGGTTTATTATTTAAATAATATTTATAGAATGATTCATTTTAAAAAAACTTCCAAAAAAATAAAACATATTTCCTCAATAAATGTTTTAAAATATATTTCAAAATTACTTTCCATCTATGGTGACATCTTTTGGTGTTATTCATTCATTTCAATGAAAATTATCAAAAGGTTCCATTCATGTTATTTCTATGAGTGTTTTATGTATTGAGAGAATAAATCCCATTTCTATTTCAGGGGTAATGTGTTTATGAAACCCAATACTCATTTGAGGGTTATATTTTCATGAAACATATTTCCCTTTCTCAAGTCATATTCTTATCAAACCCACTTATTATCACTAAATATGCTTCGACTAAATAATATTGAGAACTGTCTCTTTTTCTATATGTTATGGTATGACTACATGTTTAGGACAAAAATTTAGTTTCATTGGTTTTTATATAACTATTTGTTATCTTGTATAACATGCAAGTATGAATTCATTAAGATATTTGTGGGAACGATATCTACTAATAATACATTGGGTAATGATTAATATCCAATGGGATAATGATGAGAATTGTGTCGATAGAAATGATCCACTATGGATATTGAGGAAACCTAATCCTCTATGGTATGATAGGGAAACCCGATGAACTATGGGTAGATGGGGAAACCTGATTCACTATGGGAAATTGAATAAACTCGATCAACTATGGGAATATGGGAAAAACAATTCCACGATGATAAGATGGGGAAATCAAATCCACCATGAGAATATAGGGACACTCGATCCACTGTGGGATGATGCGGAATCCTGATCCCTACTATTGAAAAGACTATTAATAAAGATGGTGGGGTTTCATTCCTATTATTTTTAGTCACCATTAAGATCCTTGATTAATTTTAGCAATGTTTCTTGACATATATCAACTCATATTACATATTTTTGCGTATGACCAAATAGAATTCATTACTCCTATGTTTTGATTTCGTGGCTTATTCTGTTGATTTTATTATGATTCATGTACTATGAAAAAACAATTTGTTTCCATGATTTTGTTTTCGATATATCGTATGTAGGGTATAATTTTCAAAATTTATTATCACATTCTCATTCCTTTAAGCTCTTTTTTATGCTTATAAATATCCTTATTTTACAGTTACTGAGTATTTGTTCTCAACCCTTTTTATGTTCACATTCCCCATGTTATAGAGATATTTATTATATATTATTTTTATTTGATGGTTTCAAGACATTGATAACCTAGTGGGAAAAAATATATCTTACATATGTACCCATTTTTTGTTTCCATATTCCCAAAGGAACTAGGATAATACAGTCTCTATGCATCTTTATTGTGAAATGAATTATGTATTCTAAAAAGAGATTTCTGGAAATTGTATGAAACGTTATGGTGTTCATTGACAGTAATAGATAAATTAATTAGTTATTATTATGAATATAGGATGAGAAACATTTAGTGAGAACTCTAATGAAGTTTCTAAGGATATATATAAAGATGAGGAAATTTATAGAAAAATGTCAAGTAATTTTAGTAAAGGATAACAGCTTTTTTTCCTATAAATTTATCCCTCTATGGATATTAAATGTGTATTTTCTAGAAGAACATATATAATTATGAGTATTAACTACATTAGGTTTCTTCAATATTGAATTGTTCATTCCTGGGTATTTGAAAATTCTCTTTACTTTGCACTGGATTTGAAAATATTGGGTGATATTCTTAAGGAATTCACAATCACTTCATGAACAATCCTGAATAATATAAAACTAATTTCTCTATGTATAAAATAACATAAACATAGGGTGTAATAAATTAAAAAATGTGTAAAAATTTAGACACCCTATATGATGTATTTCCTGAAAATGTGGTTCCTTTATATTATAATTATTTCTTACTCTATGATTTTTGGATTTTGTAAATGGATAGAACCCAAAAGAACCATGTAAATGGTGATTGAGATAGATAATTCTAGATTTTTTATCTGGAGCATAAAAATTCTATGGGATATGGAATAAAAAACCATATTTATTTACCCACACAACATTCTAATGCAATGAATCATGTTGAGCTTCCAAACAAGAAAAAAATGAAACAACATTTTGTTTGTTCAACAATAAAGAAACGTCTTCCATCATTCAGTTAGTATTCTATTTCAATTTTTTATAAACACTAGATCATGACCTTTTTAAAGGTATGATCTATTGTCCAGTGTTCAATACATGAGAATTTCATTATGGCAGTTTATTGGATAGAAGGTCAAGCAGACTAGTACTGGACTCCAATCATGAATATGAGGAAGCATGATAAAATTGAATACATGTGTTGGGATGTGTTCAAAAATATATTCTTCAATAATTAATTTCCTCATACTATTCATATGTTGAGTGAAATTATTTCATTAAGTTGAAAAAAATGATGAAAAATATATTGGTACCTTGAAGGATAATTTCACAAGACATGCCAGGTAAACTTTTGGTATTATCATCCAACCAGAATGATAAGTTAATAGGTTCTTACATGGCTTATATAAAATTATCATAAGGGTTTTGTCCATAATTGACATTAGTATCTATGAAGAGGTTTTGTGTTGTTTTGAAAAAGTTGAAATATAGGTTTCAATAACGTACAAATCACACATATTTAACATGAAAAGGAATATGGATCTCAAATTGAATTTTAAAAACCTTTGAGATAATACGACAAGACTTCCTTTATGATCCATGTGTGGAAATAAGCATGGAGTGAATTTTCTTATAGGGTATTCTATATTTTTTATGTGAATAAGGGATGGAAATCTGCAAATTTATTGCTGTACTATTGGGAAGAAGTTGGAATATGATGAAAATATATGAAAAGACACAAAAAAATAATCATCTGAAAATTCAGTGATTCAAGTGTAGGGAGGGTGGGAATTATGCTAACCAGGACCCTGACCCAAGGGATGGTGATGATAAATGGGGTTAGAAACCACATAAAATTTGGGGCAATTGATAATCACATGATATCACAATTCTTGACAAGGGTTAAGATAATAAAATGGTAAAAATGTACACTTACCATCCACTCTAGAACAAGTAATGTCTTATTAGATTATAGATCTATACACCCTTTTATGTCTATATAATTTTCTTGATATATTAATATTCAAAACATCTGATTACACATGGAATTAGTTTTAAAAACCCCAAATGGTATGACGATTACTTCTCATGTCTATGATTCCACTCTAGTAAACATTTGTGGGAATTTACTTCCTGCATATATTTTAGTTTATCCCCTGTTTGAATTAGATGTCATATTAGGCATTGATTAGAGTTCAATGCATAATAACCACATAAATTTTTGATTAAAGGATGTTACATTTTATATTTTAAACAATCATTTGATCATCAATCAAATTGACGATAATTATAAACACCCTTAATTGATTAAATCTATTCTATCTGTCATAACTGCCATTAAAAATGATTTATTATCCCAAATGGTTGTGGAGAAAAATAACATCGATGATATGAATACTATTTGATAATTTTTCAATGTGTTCCTAGAATAACTTCATATCCTTCCACAAAAATGTGAAGTTGAGTTCTCTATGGAGTCATACATGGTTCCACACCAATTTAAAAGTCTCCTAATAGAATTTACCTAATTGAGTTCGAGGAAATGAATTAGAAACACCAATAAAACCATGCTAAGGGATTCATTGTATATTTTTTTTTGAAAAATTTAGGTTAGAAATTATACTTTTTGAAAAATAATGATCGATCAATGAGACTCTTCATTGAATATCGATAGTTGAACAAGATCACGATCAAGAACAACTGTCATATTCCTCCAATTCATGAATTTTTTGATCAACTTTGTAGAGCCTAATAATTTTCAATTATGGAAATTCATTCTAGATATAATCAATTAAGGGTCAACAAGGGGTATATATATACCAAATATGACATTCTGTGTAATATATAGACACTATGAATATATATTGATGCCATTTTTTCTTTATAATTACCAAGCTATCTTAATGGTTTTTAGGTATAGATCCTTTAGAGATTACATTAATTAGTTTGTGGTAGTTTTTATAACTAATATCCTTATATATTCTAATATAAAGGAATATCTTGATGAACACTATATAATTATAATAAACACCCTACAAAAGGACATGTTTTATTAAAAATTTACATTGATGGATTTTTGGCTGCAAAAGGTTTCATTTCTAGTTCAAATAATATCAAAAGAGGGTATAGTAGTATATCTTGTAACACCCCGAGCTTCCATGATACGCTTCTCATTCAATAATGCAATAGCTTGCATTGTACGCAACTTCGAGTTCTAAAACACCGCGACTAATAAAATTAGCCGTTATGAATAGTAATAACCACTTTTTAAAATTATAGAAATTTTATATTTCAAAATGGAATTCATTTTTGGATTCGGAATATCGAAATTATCCTATGTTGAATTTCGGGTATTTTTCTAAGAACTTCTAATTTTTTATGAATAGTGAAAAATACTTAAAAACAACTTTTTTAATCAAAATAATTTATAGTGATAAATTATACTATTTAGTGGTTTTAAAGTATAATTAGAATATATTTTTACCATTTTATCCAATTTTGGTCATTATAATTAATTTTACATTGAAATTGGACATAAACAATTGCCAATCTTTTGATATAAATTATTTCTTAAAAACATGCTATCTGTCGTGACAGCGGGAATTAATTATAAAATTAATTAATGAAACTTATATGTTTGGAATTTTGTAAAATAGACATCATTTTTGAATTCGGAATATCAATTATATCTTAGGGTGAAATTTTGGCATTGTTCTGAAAAACTTCAATTTTTGATGAATAGTGAAACCACTAAGTGGTAGTTAAATAACTGATTTTTCGTTGAAATGAATTATAACCACTTCTGTGTTTTGATTTTCAAAAATCCTACATACATGGTTTTCATTAAGAATTAAAATGTGGTTCAATGAGATTAAAATAATTTTTGGTGAATAGTAACTTTTAAGTTCTTAATCGCGATTAGAGGTAATTAGTGTAGTTTAAGGTAAAAATAATGTTTTAATAATATGAGATGAGCTTGAAACATGTACTACCATCATTGGATGTTCCATGGACGACCAAGAAAATCCATGGGTCAACTTGGGGAACCCATGGATCCACTTTAGTTGGAAAATGACATAAATACCTTTTATTTAATGTTAAAGTAAAAAATGACACAAACATGAAATGTTTTACTAAAAGACTTTTTACATGGGTTTATACAAGTCATATTTTTGACTATAAATATTAATTGGAAAGATAAAGAGATTTCCTACATCATAGTAATTTTTTTATAATTTTTAGACATTAAATAAATTAAATTATTTATGACATCATTATTATGCAGCGATGACCTCATTATTTAACGATTTTAATAAAATGAAAATATAATGTAAAATCCAAGGCTTACACTTGTCCAAAGACTATTGTATGGGTATATTTAGAACCCTTATCACCTTAGTCTCGAATTATATAAGTTTGGGACCTTTAGAATCTGAAAAACATTGTATAATAATGTAGACTTTCCTTACTTTCCAAGAGTGCCCCTCCTCTCCACTTATAAAAGCCCCCCACCTCTACCACCTCATTCACACTTTCAAGCCATTTGGATCGGCCAAACACTGCCCGAATACTCTACCAACTTTCTCCCCTTACTCCTAGAAGCCTCGCTTTGGGCAGAACACTTCCCAAGGAAGCCTTTGGCTCATATCAAAAAGAGTTACCTGATTTTGAGGTAATGTTTTCTCTAATGTTATTTTGTATTATTTTGCTTCTCCAACCCCATAAAATCTTTTTATTCATTTATTTTGTAACAACACCAGTATCCTCAATATACTAGGATGTTGTTATAAGAAGTATTCGATCTACACTTACACACACCTACATCTAATGGTTAAAGAACATACAGTTTCTGTGGATGGTGAATTTCTGCCTCACGAAACGATGATTGTTCAACACTCATAAAACACCTTCAAAGGTGGACATTAAGATGTCAATATATTTATATATGATATATAATATGTTTATGTTTTCCTTATGCTTATGTATTTCTCATTTATGGCATACTTTATGATTTCCATTATGGGTAAACGCGATAATTTCATTTTAGGAAGTGCGGACTACCGCCCCCTCAAAGTGATGTGAATCGTTAATTCCATATGTGGGATGTATAAAGGATGGTGTAAATGATATTATATGCTATATTATACTGGAATTATATTATACATTTATATCATTATGATTTCATTCCATCAAATACGAAATATAAATGAAAGTAGCGTTCATGTGTACGTACGACTTACCGTCTCCATGAATGGTGCATTTCATTTCTTACCTCTAAATGTTACGTAATATTATAAATGAATGTATATGCTGGATATATATGATATATATGATAACTACATCATGAATATAATTCTGGATATAATGGATATTTCACCACATGAACAACTGGTAATTATAAGAAGTTTATTGTTGACTCAAGTACCAAATATCGACAAAACGACCGTTATTAACTTAAATAATTACATAATGTTCATAACATTGTAATAAATAATATAAAAAGGATAATGAAATTGAAAATGGTTCTTAATAAGGTAGATATTGACTCTAGTTTATTATTCAGGAGGTTAAAGAATGGTTGAGTCAAGTCAGACACGAGGTAAGGGAACTTCTTAACCCAACTTCTATTCTTTGGGTTAATCTCCTACTTTCAAATTACGTCATGATATTATTATGTCATATATTGTAGTTGTACTTTCTTTATGTGTAATTATAGTGAATACACATAATAGATATATTTTATTTAAAAATTATCTTTTTAAGGTATTTCGTCTCAATCTCCATTCATTGAGGCATATTTTGTTTTATACACAAATTTCCTTTATACGGTGTATAAACCCCATTGACTTTTACGTTTATTCAAAAGGAATATTTTTTATGCGAAGCATTTACTAAAAGACAAAAGGGAATGTTTTTGTCGTACGTATGTGGCGACAACGACTTCTCTGCCACCGTGAGCATTATTTGAGTTTTGGATTCCTCTACAAGCCATACCTTTTTTTAAAAGAAAAATAAATACCATGTTTTACCTTTCATTTATTTTGGATTGAAAATGGTATGTATCAAATGTTGTTTATGAGTTTTAATATATAAAAACCCAGTGAAAATGTAGATGTATTTAATTCAAGCTTAAAAATGTTTTCAGAAAACCCGACTCTCGAATGTGGTAGACATGAAGGGATTGGGCGTGGACCCATCAAGGCCTACAATTAGTCGAGCAGTCTCAGAATTAGTTATTTTGTTTCCAGAAGCTTTCATAATGTTTTTAAAAAATCACTGGAGTATATTTGAGAAATTTTAAATGTAATTATCTTCTAAAGAAATTGTATCGGTAGGTCTCATGAGACAACTAGATGTGGAATTGGCCAAGTACCTTTCCCAATTTGATTTATGGTTTTGGCCGAGGCCTTAATCATTTTAGACATCTTCGTCATGGCCATGACAAAATGTTTCAGAATGTCTGGCATTATGCATTCCATCATTATGAATGTGGTTATTGATATTGCATGTGATTATTCGACCAATAGAATATCCATGTGAATAAGTAAATGGCATTATCTCATTTTACTTTTTCCATATTATGTTGAAGTTCATGTTTTAAAAGTCTTTTGTTTTAGTTATACATTGCCTTAAATGTTAATGTTTATTTATGAAAGCTTCCGCAATATTGTTATCCTTACTGAGCATCTGAGCTCTCCCCTTTCAATGTTTTAATATTTTCCAGTATGTGAAAAAGTATTTTAGGAATGACCTGCAGGGATAGTCATAGGAGGATATGAGTGTGGACTATGAAGACTTTGTTATTAGTTTTTCACTTTATGATGTAATATAAGACTTATGAATGTATCTAGTGTTTCCAAGGCTACTAAACTAATCGGTCTTTCGAGACTTGATCTTTTGTGATCATGCCAATGGTACGAAGTATTGCACCAACTTTGGGTAGCTGGGGTCGGGGCGTTACAGTTGGTATCAGAGGCAGTTTAGTACTAACCTTGGAAGCTAGATTTAGATAAACTCTGATTAGAGCACATATCCCGAAGATAGACTTTGAGGATTAGTATAGAATAACATCCTAGAATTTTAGTATTGTAGATATGTTGTGTGTTTTCTGAGCAATACATCCCTGTCTGGATACGAGCAGGTAGAGGCGGCTCTGGCACAGATGTACCTTGGGGTAAAACCCGAAAACACCGCTTTGAGCTAGACTCAAACGGGAACTGGTGCACGAAAATGGGCCTTGCTGCACTCTTGGTTACGACACTCTCAGGGGATATGCTTAGGATAATTCTCATTTTCTTTACAAACCACTATGAAGGGTTATGAGTATATACTTCCTCAAAGAAAACATTTCTTTTTATGATTATGGATTATATCCATAAATAGTTCATTTTATGTAAAGTGTTTTACAAATATGGAATTATTTATTTTATTTCATAAACTAATCTAGTTTATGCCATTGTTTAGAAATGGAGCCTAGTGGAAGGAATGGAAACCGTATCAATGCACGCACTCTATGTAGGGATTTCCCTCCTACTCAAGATAATTATTGTGGATCTGGAGATACAACTAGTGCTGATCAACTTATTACCATACTAGGACAACTCACTCAGGTTATGAATAATAACCTTACTCGTATGGAGCACCTTGATCCGCAACGTGGAGGATCAATGTTAGACCGCTTCATGAGGAAACAACCACCAACATTTAATGGGGGTACAAATCCATTAGTAGCTGAGCAATGGATAAACTCTTTAGAGAAAATATTCCACGCCTTGGGGAGTAGCGAAAGGGAGAAGGTTATCATGGCAGTTTACCGCCTCACGGGAGATGCCGATCAATGGTGGTCATTGATTCAAAATACAAAGGAAGATGATGACTTATCGAATATGGAATTGAGGGAGTTCAAAGAGCTTTTCCTAGAAAAATACTATCCTCGTGACCATCGAGCAGATATGGAAAGACAATTTTTAAGTCTGAGACAAAAGGAGGATGAGAATGTCGCAAAGTATGAGGCCAACTTTACAAGGTTAGCGAGGCATGCTACAGATTATATACATAACCCAATAAGTAAGATTGATCTTTTCTTTGATGGGTTAAAACCATTTCTCTGTCGAGCATTAGTCTCACAAACCTTCTCGTCATACGAAGATATTGTCTCATGTGCTATCAAGACAGAAACGGAATTCTCTAAGTCTTATGATAACAAAGTAAAGCAAGAGAAGAAGAGAACAGTGGAACAAGAGACAGATAAAGGGAAAAATGTAAAGAAGGATTTTCCATTATGTGATAATTGTGGGAAGAATCACCCTGGTACTTGCCTAAAAGGAATGGGAGTTTGTTACAAATGTGGAGAAAAAGGACAACAGGCTCGTGATTGTAAGGAAAAGAAAGAGGCTATCAATGTTGAATGCTACAATTGTAGAGAAATGGGTCATTATGAAAATGAATGTCCTAAGCGTCAAGGAAACTTTCCTCAGAAAAGGCCATGAGATCAAGTCCAATCTTATGTTGTGACTACAGTTGAAGCAGAATAATTAATGTATTAGTGCTTTTGGACTCATGTAATATATTCTGGTTATTAGAATAACGTGATATATATATAAGGATTGTACTACAGTACTTGTTGATTTCAGTAAGTTTTTAATATGATGAAGGTAATTATATTATAATTATGTGACAATAAGAGAAACATTACTTTGTTTGGAGAATCTGATAAATTGATTTTGGAATTAAGAGACCTTTTAGATAAAGTCTGGACAGAGGTATTTTGGATAACTATAAAGGTTGGAGTGGATTAAGTTGATCTTTGGATAGTATTGTTTAAGGTTAAAATTTTTTTTATGAAGATTATTTTTGGAATATTATAATACTATAGTTTTAGGAAAAGGACAACCTGCATGGTAGGGCATAACCCGTCACGTCAGACAAAGCTGCAGGAATCAAACCCACAACTATAGTACGACAGGCCTTTATTTCCTACCACTAGCCTACAAGAAGTCCCTGGTTATTACAATATAATTTTACTAATCTAAATGGTATGTGTTAACATTTGGAACCTTATACAATTAGGATAAGTATAATATTTTTGAGTTCTATTATCTTTTGAGTGAAAGATGAGTTGAAGGTTGAAACTCTAATTGTCAAGCATAAATATATATATACCAATCTCTTATTCAATGAATAAATTAATTCTTAAACTTTAGTAAAGGGATATTAAAACAAAAAAATGTGTTATCCTAATACCTTATGTCTTGTTGAACTGATGATATTTTAAATCAACATAGACTGAAGGCTTTGAGGCCCTCAATTTGACAGTTGATTGTGATTGATGACCACAATCACTCCCTACATATATTTACGTTTTTCCCCCAATTATATGTCTCTAATTACCACCAATGTTCTCCTTATCGAGATCATAATTTTGTGGTGACTTTTTTATTTCCATTTCCCTCTTATTAAGGCTAAATTTTATTAACCTTATTTCCGATGTGGGTTTTCCACAAAGGTATCTTCTATTTTCAACCATTTCCTTTCAAAGAAAAATATCAAATTGCGAGGATGCAATTTATTGAAGGAGGAGAGAATGTAACACCCCGAGCTTCCATGATATGCTTCTCATTCAATAATGCAATAGCTTGCATTGTACGCAACTTCGAGTTCTAAAACACCGCGACTAATCAAAGTAGCCGTTATGAATAGTAATAACCACTTTTTAAAATTATAGAAATTTTATATTTCAAAATGGACTTCATTTTTGGATTTGGAATATCGAAATTAGCCTATGTTGAATTTTGGGTATTTTTCTGAGAACTTCTAATTTTTTATGAATAGTGAAAAATACTTAAAAACAACTTTTTTAATCAAAATAATTTATAGTGATAAATTATACTATTTAGTGGTTTTAAAGTATAATTAGAATATATTTTTACCATTTTATCCAATGTTAGTCATTAGAATTAATTTAACATTGAAATTGGACATAAACAATTGCCAATCATTTGATATAAATTGTTTCTTAAAAACACGCTCTCTGTCATGACAACAAGAATTAATTATAAAATTAATTTATGCAAATTATATGTTTGAAATTTTGTAAAATATAAATCATTTTTGAATTCGGAATATCAATTATATCTTAGGGTGAAATTTTGGCATTGTTCTGAAAAACTTCAATTTTTGATGAATAGTGAAACCACTAAGTGGTAGTTAAATAACTGATTTTTCGTTTAGATGAAATATTTCCACTTCTGTGTTTTGATTTTAAAAATCCTACATACATGGTTTTCATTAAGAAGTAAAATGTGGTTCAATGAGATTAAAATAATTTTTGGTGAATAGTAACTTTTAAGTTCTTAATCGCGATTAGAGGAAATTAGTGTAGTTTAAGGTAAAAATAATGTTTTAATAATATGAGATGAGCTTGAAAAATGTCCTACCCTCATTGGATGTGCCATGTCCGACCAAGAAAATCCATGGGTCAACTTGGGGACCCCATGGAGCCACTTTAGTTGGAAAATGACATAAATACCTTTTATTTAATGTTAAAGTAAAAAATGACACAAACATGAAATGTTTTACTAAAAGAATTTTTACATGGGGTTATAAAAGTCATATTTTTCACTATAAATAGTAATTGGAAATATAAAGAGATTTCCTACATCATTGTATTTTTTTATAATTTTTATACATTAAATAAATTAAATTATTTATGACATCATTATGATGCAGCGATGACCTCATTATTTAACGATTTTAATAAAATGGAAATATAATGTACAATCCAAGGCATAAACTTGTCCAAAGACTATTTTATGGGTAGATTTCGAACCCTTATCACCTTATCCTTTAATTATATAAGTGTTGGACCTTTAGAATCCGAAAAGCATTGTATAATAATGTAAACTTTCCTTACTTTCCAAGAGTGCCCCTCCTCTCCACTTATAAAAGGCCCCCACCTCTACCACCTCATTCAAACATTAAAGCCATTTGGCTCGGCCAACCTCTGCCCAAATACTCTTCCAAATTTCCCCCCTTACTCCTAGAAGACTCACTTTTTTCAGAACACTTCTCAGGGAAGCCTTTGGCTCAAATCAAAAAGAGTTACCCGATTTTGAGGTAATGTCTTCTCTAATGTTATTTTGTTTTATTTTGCTTCTCCAACCCCATAAACTATTTTTATTCATTTATTTTGTAACAAAAACAGTATCCTAAATATACTCGGATGTTGTTATAAGAATTATTCGAGCTACACTTACACACACCTACATCTAATGGTTAAAGAATATACGGTTTCTGTGGATGGCGAATTTCTGCCTCACGAAACGATGATTGTTCAACACTCATAAAACACCTTAAAAGGTGGAAATTAAGATGTCACTATATTTATATATGATATATAATATGTTTATGTTTTCCTTATGATTCTGTATTTCTCATTTATGTCATACTTTATGATTTACATTATGGGTAAATGCGATAATTTCATTTTAGGAAGTGCGGACTACCGCCCCCTCAAAGTGATGTGAATCGTTAATGCCATATGTGGGATGTATAAAGGATGGAGTAAATGATATTATATGATATAGTATACTAGAATTATATTATACATTTATATCATTATGATTTCATTCCATTAAATACAAAATAGAAATGAAAGTAGCGTCCATGCGTACGTACGGCTTACCGTCTCAATGAATGGTGCATTTCATTTCTTACCTCTAAATGTTACGTAATATTATAAATTAATGTATATACGGGATATATATGATATATATGATAAATAAATCATTAATATAATTCTGGATATAATGGATATTTCACCACATGAACAACTGGTAATTACAAGAAGTTTATTGTTGACTCAAGTACCAAAGATCGACAAAACGACCGTTATTAACTTAAATAATTACATAATGTTCATAAAATTGTAATAAGTGATATAAAAAGGATGATGAAATTGAAAATGGTTCTTAATAAGATAGATATTGACTCTAGTTTATTATTCAGGAGGTTAAAGAACGGTTGAGTCAAGTCAGACACGAGGTAAGGAAACTTCTTAACCCAATTTCTATTCTTTGGGTTAATCTCCTACTTTCAAATTACGTCATTATATTATTATGTCCTATCTTGTAGTTGTACTTTCTTTATGTGTAATTATAGTGAATACACATAATAGATATATTTTATTTAAAAATTATCTTTTAAAGGTATTTTGTCTCAATCTCCATTCATTGAGGCATATTTTGTTTTATACACATATTTTCTTTTTACGGTGTATAAACCCCTTTGACTTTTACGTTTATTCAAAAGGAATATTTTTTATACGATGCATTTACTAAATGAAAAAAGGGAATTTTTTTTGTCGTACGTATGTGGCGATAATGATTTCTCCACCACCGTGACCATTATTTGAGTTTTGGATTCCTCTACAATCCATACCTTTTTTTAAAAGAAAAATAAATACCACGTTTTACCTTTCATTTATTTTGGATTGAAAATGGTATGTATCAAATGTTTTTTATGATTTTTAATATATAAAAAACCAGTGAAAATGTATATGTATTTAATTCAAGCATAAAAATGTTTTCAGAAAACCCGACTCTCGAATGTGGTAGACATGAAGGGATTGGGCGTGGACCCATCAAGACCTACAATTAGTCGAGTAGTCGCAGAATTAGTTATTTTTTTTCCAGAAGCTTTCATAATGTTTTTAGAAAAACATTGGAGTATATTTGAACAATTTTAAATGTAATTATCTTCTAAAAAAATTGTATCGGTAGGTCTCATGAGACAACTATACATGGAATTGGCCGAGGCCCTTTCCCAATTTGATTTATGGTTTTGGCCGAGGCCTTAATCATTTTAGACGTCTTGGCCGAGGCCTTGACAAAATGTTTCAGAATGTCTGGAATTATGCATTCCATCATTATGAAAGTGGTTATTGATATTGCATGTGATTATTCGACCAGTAGAATATCAATGTGAAGAAGTAAATGGCATTATATCATTTTACTTTTTCCATATTATGTTGAAGTTCATGTTTTAAAAGTCTTTTGTTTTAGTTATACATTGCCTTAAATGTTAATGTTTATTTATGAAAGCTTCCGCAATATTGTTATCCTTACTGAGCATCTAAGCTCACCCCTTTCAATGTTTTAATATTTTCCAAGATGTGAAGAAGTATTTTAGGAATGACCTGTAGGGATAGTCAGAAGAGGATATGAGTGTGGACTATGAAGACTTTGTTATTAGTTTTTCACTTTATGATGTAATGTAAGACTTATGAATGTATCTAGTGTTTCCAAGGCTACTAAACTAATCGGTCTTTCGAGACTTGATCTTTTGTGATCATGCCAATGTTACGGAGTAATGCACCCACTATGGGTAGCTGGGGTCAGTGCGTTACATATCCAACATAGATAGAATCTAATAAATTCTAGCCAATATCAATCTAGATTAATGAGATCCACATATTTATTGTATTATCTAGATATTATTGATATTTTGTGATGAAATTATTGACAATATATAATCCCATGACCTTGTAAACATTAAAGGGGCCAATTTACTCTTGACAGAATAATGAGAGGAAAATTTCAAGGATTTTAAAATAAGATTAGATAGTGAACATGCTCATACATTACCCTATAGTGCAGAAGGGTTTTTAATTTATAATGATGAATCCATGAAGGGATTGCGATGCGATATAATTCTAAATAACATGGTTATTTAAAATGCATAATGAATGTTGATGATCCATGATTAAACTCACATAACTCATGATTTGGTGATATTATCATTAAATCTACAGAGGAATCATATTTATGGAGTAAGGTGTTCTATATATACAAATAATTAAATTATGAAATATATATTCCCAATGATGAGGTTGAACATTTATCAAGGATGTTTTTCACAGATGAAAAAATATTATGAATTCTTGATACATTACCACCCATATAAATAGAACAAGATGCTCCATGATTTCAGTCCAAAGGATCATTTCATATTTTCCATGATGAGGACAAAAAATGATCCAATATATATGTATTTTCCAAGGATGGATATGGAAATCTTGATGGAAGGGGGAAAATAATATATTTCTTAATTAAATATTTATCCCTTTATCATATTGAATTTGAAAGAGGAGTGGAAGGAAGATGTATAGGAGTTAAATAAGGTTAGCAGTTTAATGAAGTTTAACCATTAATAGTATGGAATGATAAGGTTCAAGGACCATGTATGTGTTCTATATATACCAGATTTAGAGATGGATCAATTATAGAATTCTCTTGGATCCTTATTATCTATTCGTCTTGGATTTTCTGGAGATGTATAGATACATTAAAGGACACTTCATTTGGGATGGAATGAAGAGGGATATCATAGAGTATATATCTCGATGAATTTTATGATTGACTGTTAAGGCTGGAAGAAAAAAGTCTAAGTGGATGTTGAATCCATTACCCAAAACATAATGGAAATGGGAGAACATCACTATGGATATTTTCATTAGACTCCCCAAATCCTATAATGGGTTTACCATTATATGGGTGGTAGTTGATCACTATAATACATTGGTAAAATTCATCAGTACTATATAATTATTCTCTATATATTAGAATGATATAATATACATTAAGAATGTTGTGAGGTTTCATGGAGTACCACATTATATTATATCTTATTGGGATCTGAGGTTTGCCTAAATTTTAATGAAAAGTATTCCACTAGAACATGATATAGAATTGAGTTTCAATACTACTTATCATCCTTCTACATGCATCCAGCCTAAAATAAAAATGTAAACCATATGGGATAGTTTGAGATATTTTCGTTCAATTTAAAAAGTTGTTTGTATGAACACATTACAGTAGATGATTTTTACAACAATATATTTCAATCAATAATTAATATGTTTCATTATGAATCCCTCTAAAAGAATAAATTTAGATATCCAAAGTGCTGGAATGAAGATGGAGAAATAAAGTTATCGGGACCTAAGATAGATGATGAAATAGAAGAGAAGGTTTGATGCATTTAGTATCAGTCTAAGGAAGCTCAATGTCTCTAGATAATTTATGCTCATTACTGATGGAATGATTTAGAATTTGATGTTTGAGAGATAGTGTTTCTATTAATCTCTCTATCGATGAGGTTATGATGTTTGGGAAGTTAGGGACTCTAAGACCTTTGAATATAGGTCACATTCAAATTTATTATCATATCAGGATGATAGATTATCAGTTCTCAATTCATCCAAATCTATATAATATCCATGATCTCTTCCATGTACCAGTCTTGAGAATGTACATACCTAACCCTTTACTTTTATTGATCTCCGATACCATAATGCTGTTTTGGGATCTTTCTAATTGGGAACAACTAGTTGGAATTTTAGATCATATAGAAATTTTTATGTGAAACTATACCTCTCCCCAGATCAATGTTTTCTGTAGAAATCATAATTTATAGGAATCTACATGTGATCATGAGGATATGATCAGACGAAAATATCTTCATTATTTTGTATGAGAATGAAACATTTCGATGAATATTTTATTTTATGGTGGTAGAATATAACACCATGGGTTTTCTAAGCCTTTTTTATGAAATTAATTTTGATTTCTTTCATTCATTTCATGTTATACATAGAGAATCATTTATTACACTCTACACCGACATGTAATTCATTACATGCAACACCATGTTTATATGAAGCATCATTTTATTGTTAAAATTATTTAAAAGAGATAGTTATTACGTAGTTACTAAACATAGTAGTATGAATACTAATAACTATTATTAAAATATTTTTTATAATAAATATATATAAATAAATCATATTCATTATAAAACATGTAATATTGGCAATGGCTTTATATGTTTGAAAATTCTATTTTATCAAATTAACATCATTTTAAATAATTATATGAAATATAATAATATTAATTTTGGAAACTATAAGAAATTTACTTTTAAATAATAAAAAACATATTCAAATTCATAATCATGATTTTATATTAAGTAAAATTTTAGGGACTTTTCTAGAAAACATAACTTTTTGATTAATAGTTAGAATCAATTAATTTTAATTCAAAACTACATTGTTCATCTTATTTATTTTTTTATATAAAATAATTTTTAATTTTGTTATAAACATTATTAATATTAATATTCAATAAATAAATTTAATTTATTTCATTGGAACCATTTTAAAATTCAAATTTCATATCAAAAAATTAAAAAGAACATTTTTTTGGGCTAAAAACCCGAATTTGTGACAGGTCTGTGGGAATAATTACAGTGATTAAGAAAAAATTTAGTTTAAAAATTGACTAAATATTTGCCAAAATTTTCTTGAAGATTTTATAAAACCAATTAGGCTAGCATATTCAACAATTTAATCCATTTTATCATATTTTTTACATTATTGAAGCCTCCTATAATAGGGAAAAAAGAGTTTTTAATTCCCTTTTCAAAATATTACAATAATGCCACTCCTCCTCCACTATAAAAAGGCAATCACACCTCCCACATCCTCAATCCTATAAATACACATCGAACCAACCAATATATTCCCAAATATATTCTAAAAATTCCTCCCCTTAACCTAAAATATTTTCCTTGGGAAGAAATCCATCCATGTAATCCCATTAATGAAAACCAAAACGAGTTACCCAAATAAATAGTAACATATTCCCTCAAACTCCTTTTATTTTATTTGATTTTTTCACCAAATCAAATTTTAGTATTAAATAATTATATAATAACATATGTATCCTTAATATAGTAATATTTTTATATTATATGTTTTTGACCAACACATTAAAAAAATTCCATCTAATTGGAAATGAAATTACCGTTCTTCTATATAACACAGTACCAGATACTGAGATGTTATTGTTCATTTTTTGCTTCAACGTCTATCATATTTGGTAATTATGAGGGATTATATATATTTTTAGGATATATAGGGTTTTTATTATATATTTATTCTTCTATTATTATTATATTACACAAAACATCATGCTTAACATTTTCTTTAGACACAATAATTTTATTTGGGAATATATTGACTATCATCTCCTCAAAGTGATATGATTTGTTCACACTCTACATGAAATGTATTAAGGAAGGATTTATTGAAATTATATTATATATATTATTTAATAATTCAATATTAATTTTTCAATATATATATACATAAATATATTTAAATTAATTTCTTTATTTCAATATGAAAATAAAAGGGAAACAACATTCATTCATACGTATGTTATACCGTCTCCCTGAATAGTATATTACATTTCATAATTCAATATATTATAGATATTATAAATACATATATAATTAATATTTATTTTATTTATATCATTTTTAAAATTATGTAAATCTTGATATATGTATGAGGGGAAAAAATATAACAAATGAAGACACAAGTAAGAGAAATAAATCAGATATTACCTGAAGCATAAGCCTAACTTGAAATTCATAAAATAATTTAATATAATGTTATAATAAAACCATATATGTTATTATATATAATAATTTGTTTCTTGAAAATTTGTAAAATAATTTTTTTTTATTATAAAAGATTTGTTTTTGAATAATGATGAGAGTCAATACATAAAGTAAGGGGATTTAATGTCACACATTTATTTCTGTGAGATTTATATCTTATTCAAAAATCATTAATTTTATGTGGGGTATATAATATCCTTGAATATATTATAATATTATTATACATAATTAAATTGGTGTTTACATATCCATTTGATAATCTACCTTTCATAGGGTTTATGCTTCAAATGTTACTAAATCTGTAATGTAGTTTTGTCTCAATTTTCCTTCTGCGATACACATTCCATGAATTTTAAAAACCATGTTCGCAAAAATGTTTTTCAAGATGATATTTTATGATAATTTCAAAGGAAAAATGGAATTTGATTTTATTATTATTTTTCAATATTCCATTATCTGTTTTTAATGTGTTTTTTATGTAATGGTTTTTATAACATTTTCATGCTCTATTTGTAATTTTTCAAAGTGTTTTTACAAGAAATGGTTTTCCCAAAAATTTCAAGGACGATTAATTAGTTTTCAAATTACTCTGAATGGAATGGTTTTGAGAACATTATCATTATTTCCTTACTATTTTTCAAAAAGTTTTAAATATAATGAATTTTCAAATTGATTTCATAGAATCCTTTATTATTTTTCATGTTTATTATAAATAAAATAGATTTCTAAATGTTTTTGTTTTTGAAATTACTTTTTTAAAGAATAACATATATTTTCATCAAGAAATGTTTCTAAAATATATCTCAAAATTATTTTCAATAAAAAATGACATCTTTTTGTTTCACTCATTCAATTATAGGAAAATTATCCAGTGCTTCAATATATATTCTTACATGGGTGATTTTTTATTGATGGATTAATAATTGATTCTCATTCATTGGTTATATTTTTATGAGACCCCTTGAACATTCATGAGATATATGTTTGCGAAAAATGTTTCTCCATTATAGTTAATATTATTAGGAAATCTAGTTCATTTAATGGGTTATGATTTTAAGAAATGATTATGAATCTTGTATAGTTTTCTATATTTTAAAGTATGATTACATGTTTATGAAACCAATTTCATTTCATGGGTTATGATATGACTCTTTATGATCGTGTGTAACAAGTATGTATAAATAAATTATAATAATGAAAGGACCTATATCTCCCTCATATGAATTGGTTAATATTTTTACCTCATGAGGGAATGATGGGAATCATGTGGACATTCTTGATCTGCTGTGGAAGATGATGAAACTAAATCAAATATTGGATGATGGGGATTCTCAATCCCCTATTGGATGATGGAGGAAAAAATTCCTTATAGGGAGATAGGGAAACCCAATCCACTATGGGAAGATTAAGAAATCATGTTCACTATGGGAATATGGGGAAACTCGATCCACATTGAGATAATGGGGAAAACCAATACCTTATATGAAACAGACAATGACTGGGGTTGGTGGTGTGTCATTCCCAATAATATTAGTTCTCATGAAGTACCCTGATATGTTATATAAATTCATCTTGAATTATAAGTAATGATATTACATGTTTATGTGTATTACAAAATTCGATGCCTCACTCTTATGTTTTGATTTCATGACTTATTCCCTTGAAACCCTTATGATTCATGACTTAGAATCATCTAGTCATTATGCATTAAATAAATTTTTTTGATCTTTGAGATTAAGGGTATAATATTATAATGTTATGATAACATTCATATACCCTTGTTACCATGTTTATGATTATATATATATAAATATATATATATAACCGTTTTTACCCTTAATGATAATCTTATCACACCCCATTTCATGTTTATTTTCCCCCATGTCATGTAAATATGTTTAATGTATGATGTCTCTCATAAGAGTTATAATTATTGAGAACCTAATGGGAGAAAATGTAGCTCACTCATATACCAGTGATGATGTTTCCATGTTTCCAATGGAACTTCACTAATATGGTCTATGGGTATCTATTTTTGTAAGGTATTAGTATTCCAAAAAGTTGGTATAATGTTAATGTATGAATATAGAGTATTTATAAAGTGAATAACCCATGTGATTGATGTTTATGTCTGGGTTCATTCATGTTTTGGGGACCAATTATGAGGTGGTGGGGTATTAGAAAATATGAATAAATATGTCATCTGCTGATATGAGTGACCATTAAGGACCACTAAAAAATTTAATTCATACTAGGTAAGAATAATTTGAACCATCCTTAGGAGTGTATATATCATTTGTAGGGATCAATGTCACTACCGGATTAATAATCTCATTTCAAAATTATTCTTTCTTTCAATCAATTTTTTATTATTTATGAGGTAAAAAATGCATTAATTTTCATGATTAGACTTTGGAAAATGTTATTCAATCATTTTAGTATCATTGACCAGAAAAAATTCTCAGAGGTGAATTATAAGTTCTTTGAATATTATTAAGGGTCTATATTAGGACAAGTTTTCATGTTTCATGGCATCATTTTCTAAAATATTGAGGGGATTGTCTAGTGTTGTATTGGGTGACCTTATTGTAGAATGAAAATTAAGTTAAACATGTTATAAAATGATAGTGGGTAGTCATTAGATGATATTATTGTATCTTTATCCTTCTATATATGTGGTTGAGATCCCTATTTTATTAACAGTGGAGATATTGAAATATATAAAACATTTTCCCGAGATTGTATATCATGTTTCAAGTATATAATAAGGTGGAAAATCATTACCAAATCTATTTGAGTGAATTTAAAACATTTTATCAAATATTTAGATGGAATTAATAGACCCTGACAACAGTATTTGGAATGTAACCACAATAGTATACCATACCTCTACAAACATAATTGTCCTAGGAAATATGATTACCTCTTGGATGGTCTATGGATATGAGGATATCTAATTTACATTAGTGGAGTTGGTTATTTAAAGATGTAAATAGGGAACATAAAATATTCATCACATAATTATAATTAATTGTACATATTGTTAATCTTTTTCAAATATTGGAGCTTCTAAAAAATTCATACTTTATCATGTCATTCATAGACTGGAATTATTGGTCTACTAGACTTATTAATTTCTATTCCTTGATACACCATTTGTAATGGATGTGGATCATCTATAGATATGTCTTGGATGACCAATAATAATTTTTCACTACAAATATATATGAGATTTTATGATAATTGAAATGTATTACAATGATTTGATCTTCTATATGTACTTGATAAATAGTTATTGGACACACATCATGGGGTATTGGAGATGATAATCATTAACTTTTATAATGTAGGAGAATGTTGAGATGGATAATTAATTTTGTGTTAGAAGAAGAATTATGGGACTAGAAGTGACTCGATATCGAAATAACATATCCAAAAAAAATCACGAATCATGTTATGATAATATTGTTCTTAAATTATGGTTTTAATGGAAATAAATATGACATAATTTTAGTCATCAATGTCTATCAATGTCATATAGAAATAATTTTTCACATACATACACTTGTACCTTTTAGGATTATATATTTGGGGAATTATTTTTGAAATATTTACATAACAATACCAATGAATTAAAATATTATATTTTCCCACTATATGCATATTTTATTATTCAGATTTATTTCTTCAAAATAATTAATAAAATTCATCACACATGAAACCATTTTATACATAATTATTATAATATTATTTTTCATATATTTTGAAAAAAATATAATATGGTGATATCAAACAATAATTAATCGTCTAATGATGAATTAACAATTGAATTTCATCATTCCGAATATGATTAGAATATGGGTGTGATGAAAAAATCAGAGTACATGTGAATAAAATAAGATATTTCAAACCCATAAAAATGTGGATCAATAAATAGATGGAAATTAATTATTATTTTCATAATTTAATACTCATATGAATCATTGAACTTGACCCACATGATTTCAATATTGATCAAAGGATCCTTTAAAAAATTATATAAATAATAAAGAAAATGTGTTAATATCATGGACCATTATCTTTACAAACCATGGTCACTCATTAGAGAAAAAATATATCTGTGTTAAATCTATAGAGGAATCACATCCCCTAAGTTAGAACCCTCTTTCTTGACATTAAATACAATGAAAATTAGTGAATTCATTTGAGAGCTATATAGAAATCTCCCTTCATATATTCTTTTTCTGTATCAACCATAATATAATAAATATTAGTCTAAGACATCATATATGATTTATTTTTTCTCCCCCAACAACATCAATCATCACAATAACAATTTATTATTATATAATTTACATGATTTCACATTTTAACCACAAATTTATTTTAAAAACCAGTTATTCCTTTATATCATGGTTAACCTCTGGAATGTTAATGGGTTTCATTAAAATATCATAAAAAATAATCATAAACCATTCAGATAAAAATATTTGATGTTTAAATAGATGAATAATATATTTAAAATAAAACTCAAAATTTATCTTAGAAAATATGGGAAAATAAACTATTCATTAAGTTCTATTAAAATAATTCACAAAAAAAAATCTTCGAATATTTTTAATTGAAAATAACTATTTAATATTTTAATTGATGCTTCCAATAAAATATGATTCATGATGGTTGTAAATTTCATTTATGTCATAAATCTTTTAAATAATCATAATTTTCATATTTTTATAAATAGTGTGAAAAGTTATCCATGTGGAAAAAATATAGATAATGTATTTTTATACCACTAAATGAAGGATAAATATCTTATATCTAATATTAAAAACATGCAACGTTCATAAATAATTTTATCTTGAAAAAATATAATGATCATTGTAAATGATTGTGGCTAAAAGTCTTTAAAATCATTTAATATTTTTTTATATAAATTCAATATCCTATTTTAAAAAACTTATATTAGATAAATAATATAAAAATAAACATTAAATAACATTATTATTAAATTATTCAACATATTATATTTCAGGAGTCTATATATAAATCATATAATTGAATATATTTTCAATAAACAAAACATGTATTTAAAAAGTATGTTGGAGACAAAAAACACTTTCAACATGAGTAATACTTGAATCAAACAAAAATTGAATGAATGATCATTAAATGATTATATAAAATAATTAATTTTAATTAGATAACATATTAAAAAACATTGACATTGATGTAATTACAAAAAATAAAATAATCCATCATCCATAACATGGACTACCTCCCACAAAAATAAAATTGACACCATGAAAAACCTAGAATAATTTATAAATATTTAATCGACATCTCATGAAAGTGAGAATGTTTGGGGAAAATTAAAAATTTGGATCAAATATACATTAAATATATAATATCTCAATTGGTACTATGTATACATTATAGATGAATATATTTGAATAATACAAGACATATATAAAAGAAATAATATTTTGGAAAATAACCATTATAATGGTCACATAATTTCATAAACAATTGATTTCTATAGAGATAATTTAAATTCATAGGATAATTAAAAATTAATCATGGAAAAAAATTCATTAGAGATGCATTATAACCTATTCAAAGGAAATTGAATTATGAACCCCCATTCCTCTTATGCCATCCATAAATGTACGCCTATTAAATACATTATAAAAAATTAAATTATTTATATATTGGGTTATAAGATAATACATGGTTATTAATTTTTCAGTTAATAATTTATATTTTGTATTATTATAAATTTGTTTATTAAATAATAGATTATTTCATCATCAGGTTTGTTGAGGAAGTTTGTTTCATAGTGAAAAAAACAACATACATGGGGTGACCGTGGTCAAAGGTAAAAAGTATCCCTCATCCCCAAAATAATTATCTGGAAATAAATTTTGTTATACATATATTATACTTTTTTAAAATAACTATGTTTCCTGTTTCTAATAATAGAGTTATGTTACAATGAAATAAAATGTAGGTTGTATGTATGGATGAAAATATTTTCCATTTTTCAAAAGATATGAAGGAAAGATGTTAAGTTTTGTTACCAAATTATATAATAATTATAATATCATAATGATAATACTGTTTAATTAAAAACACTTATATATACTATCCATGCAAGATGCTGATAAAAAATGAATCCCATAACTTTTTTCAGGTGGTTATCCAAACATAAGAACGATCAACGTTTTCATTTTTTAAAGGATGTATATATAATAAAATAGAAAAATATTATCATTCCATCATGAAAATTATTTCATTAATAAGATATATATATATATATATATTAATTAACTCATTATATATAATATTTTAAGGTGGCTATGGAAAATGAATTGCATCTCTTCATCACGTGGTAGCAACCAGACACATCAATGGTGGAATCATTTCAATGTTAATAGAAGAAGAGATGGATTATAGATATTCCACCATCATAAAAAAATATAAATATATTTTATATAGGTTTGATATAATATTGGAATTTTTATGAGTGGTTAGATGAAGATTATTGATGTAATAAAACAGAAACTCTTTGTTATGTTCCTTACCTATTTTTTAAAAAACCTATATATGTTTACAAAAATTGACTCCAATTATGGTTATTATTGTAAGGAACAAGCTAATCAAAGACTAGATCTTCTTCATATTTGTATGTATTAATTATATTGATATATAAATTCATTATGTTATTAAAATATCATAATGTAAATATTTTTATAAAATTATTTTATTATATGAAATTATTTAATAACTCAATTTCTAAATTATAGATTTCATTCAAATAAATTATTTTTTCATTTTTAATTCAACATGGCATAATTATCTAATGATATTATTCTGATAATTTTTGTAAATTCCTAAATTTTCAATTAATTGTGAAAAGTAATTATTTTTATTAAAAATAGTCTTTTATATTAAATTATTTACGAAGTAAAATTTTATTTTGTAACACTTTTAATATATTATTTTTTTTCAAATCAATTAAAATGATCCAATTATGGGTATTTAAATTAATTTTAAACATAAATTTATTATAAGAACATTTTAAATTAAAAAATAACCTATTTCTAAATACCTTTTTGTCATTTCATTTTGCAGATTTAATTTCAATTTAAATTCCACCAATAATGTGTTTTAAATTTATAAAAATGGATAACATATTTCTAATCTTTTAGTGATTTTTTTAATATTAATTTTTTTTATTAAACATGAATTATAATCCTAGAAAGTATATTATAATGAAAATATGTAAATTATGTAGTTAATGTAAAAAATAGCAGGATTAGGACTATTAAATGGGTGTAAAAGATGCCATAATTTCAGTGGATAACTCTATTTCATCCATAATGATCCATTATTTATTTATAGGTAATCCTTTAATTTTTTCAATGATTATATCCAATGTAAAATGTTATTTAAGAAATATCATAAAATGTCACAATCCTGTTTTGGGTAAAAGTAAAAAAATTTAACATAATGATAAATAGTGTATATTTTTTATATAAAGAGAAAATTTAAAGATAAATTTATTATCTTCATCATGGTAATTTTCTTATTGATGAAATAGTTACCCTAAATGTTAATTTTTTTTCTTATTAAACATGAAATTAATTGAAAATTAAAATAAATTATTTTAAAAACATGAAGTGAAATATATTTAAAATAATTAATGTGATCCATGAATTTTTTATATTTTTATAGATTTTTAGAGATATGGTATTTTACTATATTCTAATTTTTTTTTATTCTAGTTGTAATAAATTTCAAATAAAATAAAGATTTTAAAATTTTATATTATTGATATTTTATTTAAAAAATATTTTTCAAAATGATATGACATAAAATAAAATAATTTATCCATAGTAATTGGATCTGGTTATGTAAATAATAATATCTTTATTTATTAGTCATTTTCATATTATAGTTTCATTATTAACCGTTAATATGTGTACAATTTAAATACTATAGTAATTTAAAAATGTTTAACAAAGGGATAAAATAAAATGATAAGGGTGAAAATGTAGAAAAAACATGTCTTGATTTTTATTTAATGAGTGGTTTTGTATAAATCCAAATACTATAGTCAAAAAAAGATCTGTAAGGGGGGATTATAAATTGAAAATTATTATAACAAATTTTATATTTTTATAATACCAAATGTGTCAATCATTCCTTATAAAAAAGAACTAATTGTTATAATTTATTTAGACTTTAAAACACATTTGGATATGTAAATATCTATCCAAAACCCTAACTATAATCCCTCCCATTTAACTATAGGTCTTGGTTTCCATTGAATATCTACTATATAGGGATTAATATATTATGAAAAGGAGACTTTCAAAAAAAATTGTAAGGTAACAAACATTTGTAATGAGGCATACATATGTATATGAGTTTTCATTGAAAAACATTGTTTTAAAGATTCACATAATGCTTTATTTTTACTCAATAACCATATTTTTTTAAAATATGTATCACTACATATGGAAAGAAATATTTATGAAATGAATTTTATGTATGATATGACATTCATTCAATCATTTTCACAATGACCCATTTAGAGAATTTTTTGAAATTATTTACAAAAACATATAAATAATGTGTTTCATTAATGAATACAATGATTTTTTTCACCACTTCAATAACTGGTATTGTATTTTTGAATTACTTTCTTAGATTCTATATTTTTCAATGAAAAACACTCATCCCTTTTTTTGGAAATTTTCTTTTAGAATTATGGTTTTTTATGAAAAGGTTTATTTAAAAATACAAAAATAAATTCTTGTGGGTTTGGAGAATTTATTTATTATGAATTATTTTATGTGTTATGATTTTGTAATACATTGTTTGAATTTTTAATAATGAATCGTAATTCCATGATAAACCATGGTCAGGTTGTCCTTTTATATCCCTCTAATGAATAGTGTAATGTATGATAGTTAAATGATTTAGATTCTCCTAAGAGATTATGGGAATATAATAAGACGTTTATTCAATGTATATCCATAATGTTTATTTTAGGTGTCACTTAGATGGTTACTCCAATTATATCCATGATTTTTACTCCAGGTGTTTGTAAGAGTTTTATGAAAATTATGTCTCACATTATCTAATTTTTTTATCAATACATTATATGGGGTTTTATCTAAATCGAATAAGATCACAGTGTCAAAGAATATTTATACATATTCATAAGTTTTAATATTATTCATTTTTTGATATTTCATTCTGATTTTTCCATGACTTTAATGAAAAAAATAATTTTTATTTTTTAATTTATGAATTATTATGATATTTATTATGAAATTATTTTATTATAAAACATAATTTATAGGGTAAGAATATATTTATATTATGTCCATAGTTTATTATGGAATAGTAAAATATATTCATCAATATTTATTAACTAATGGCTACATTGATTTATTTAACCTCCATTACTATGATTGTTTTATCATCCTACATTTTAATTATTTATGAATGGTTTTATTAATGGGTAACAGAAAATAAAAACACTTTTTTAATGTGGTGAATATTATTCACTAAAATAAAACGTGTTTGGATTAAAATGTTTAATTTTTATGGAAAAAACGTTTTTGAATGATAACGTTCACTTTGTAGTATATAGGTTTTTTCTAGTTTTTTGAAAAATTATTAAACTAAAAAAATTAGGAGATATGGGAATACAAGAATGTGATTTTTAATTTAACATCACTATAATATGTAATTTTGAAGATCGATTCCATTTATTTATTTATTAGAGAAATTATTATAAACCTTTAGAGGTTAGAATAATGTTAAATTCAATTAAATAATTTTATATTTCAGTTATGTTAAAATCATACATCCATTAAATATTACTGTGTTGATTCATCAAAATAATAGCTATTCATAATGGTTTTCTATAGGGTAAACTAGGAATTTGAAGTATTATGGTATCGAGGGTATTATATCCATCTGAATTAGTAACCTAATATGGTTAGAAATGGAATATATTAGTTTTTTTGTTATGATGGATCAATTGATATATATAATTAATTTTTGTTGTCTATATACTATATAGAAGCCATAACATCCCCACTAGAACATGTCACTAATTGTAAATTTTATAAGGAAACACCGTCATTCATTGAGTTTATTCTTTGTCTCGGTGGTATAAGAATTAAAGAATAAATACATAGAAAATATATTCAATGTCTTGGTATGTTTGTTCAACAAAATGATAAGCGTTTTTATTTAATGTTTTTATGGTGAATCCAATAAATGGTGTAAAATGGTTAAAAATAAGTTACAATATGAAAATATTCCCAACATGGAATGATTATATTTTAATAATATATCCCCTAAGAAATGTTATCATACTTTATTTGAATATGAGATGGAAAATATATTCATAGAAAAAAAATGAGGAATATTCATTGGTCACAAATGGAGAAAACATCTCCTAATTGTAAATGTAAAATCTAAATTTGATCTTTGATATTGATAATACTATTAATCAAATTTAATTATGATTACATCCTTGATATCTAAGGTAATTGTTTTTTAATGAATTCAAACTGAATGAGAAACATTCGAATTCTGTCGATAAAACAGAAATAGTGATTAAAAATGATCTTTTGTACTTGATTAAGAAGCACAAAATGGAGTCTATGTGGTAGGGTAATGGGGTGAATGGATCAATTAACTCTAATAGTAAGGGAAAAAGGTTTTATGTTTTTGATACTTGTGGTAAAAATAATCTATGGAGTTCAATATGATGTCTGGAAGGTGATTCTAAATTTCTAATAATAGGAATGTCTCAAACAACTACATTGAAAAATATATTGTTTGTGGAAAGACAAATGATGTTAAATATAAAGTAAAATGTTTTAAATGTGATGATATGGGAAAATATTCAAATTAATTATCAAATAGAAATATGAATGAGGGGAAGAGTCAAGACTATAAGTATAATTATGTGGTGAAATACATTATAATTACATTAATAGATGTCAATACATAGAATATTGTGGTATCATGTACATTTCTTATCTACTTAGTTTATTATATTGTCTTGAATAATTATGGGTCTACACATTTACAGAATTTTGTGACATTATTTGAAAAACATAATTTCTAGCACAATAATTAAATCCAAAACATGAGGTATAAACATGGGGTAAGTATTAATAAAGAAAGAATTATATGAATATTTCATTCATTTTATACGGAAATAGTTTACATGAAAAACAAATTTTATTTTACCTAGTATACATTAATTTTATTCTGGGTATGGATTTGATCCTTGTTTATATGTATAGATACATTGTGAATCTATATAATTTGTTTGTGAAAATGGGTTCTGGTTTGTATATAATATTATTCCTATACCATTAATAGAATATCTTGAAGCTGAGAAACTCTAAAAACGTTCCTTTGAATGTTATCCTATATATATTGTTTATAATAAAATAAATTATCTTATTAATGATGTGTTAGTATAAAAAAATTAAAAAAAATCCCCTAAGAGTTTCTTAATGATATATCTTGTCGGGATGTCGAATTTACAATTGACATAGTTCTTAATGGTAAGACAATTTCAAAAACCCCATATCAAATCAATATACTTAAACTTTTGGAATTGGTAATGATGTTTATGAGATTCATTTTGAATTTTTTATTCTTACATTCACATCAGCATGGATTTACCCTAGTTTATTTTTAAAAAAAATAGTTCCATGTGTAATTGCATTGATTGTATAGTTATGAATAACATTAATATTTTTAATATATATGTTTCATCATATTGATTATTTTATTACTTGCTCCAAGGACCTAAAGATTTATTAAAGGTTTATAGAAGGTTTGGGTACTATTATATGATGGAATTGATGGGTGAAATTTTAGAAACATGTTTTTAGAAAATATATGGTCATTATGAGTTTTTGGTTATGTTATATGACTTACCAAATGCCATAGTTTTATTTATGGATCATATAAATATAGTATTCCTTGAATATTTTGAAAAATTATATAGTAGTTGTTTCTATGATATTTTTTTATTAAAAATGTTATTAGGATCATGGAAATCATCCAATAATTGTTTTATAAAACCTAAAATAAAATAAGATATAAAAACTTTATAAATGTGAATTTTGGTTTCAATAGGGTTTATTCGATGGATACATTATAAAATAAAGGGGATATATCTATTAATATTAATAAAACTAAAATTTCTAATGAATTTCTATGACTATAAAATTATACAAAGATTAATTTTTTTCCAAGGTAGGAATTATATTACAAGGATTTTGTTTAAAAATATTCATATTTATCTTTCCCACTAATATAGTTAACTCAAAATTTAGTTAAATTTATATTGAAAATAAAAACAATGTTGTTACTATTTTTAGAAAATAAATATAATAATGTTGAATGCTCATGTTTTGTCCCATTAATCTAGAAATGGTGAATTATAAGCTTCTTTGATGGTTGTTTGTTTTGTATTGATTATGAATGATTATAGAACAAATTAACCTTCACAAAATAATAAACATTGATATTTAAATTATGCTACACATGATATCATATTTTATGAAATATTCTTTGCATTGAAAATTTGTAGATGCAATTTATATAGGGGAAAGTCTTAAATATATATTGATCATAAAATTTTGAATTATGTATTCAATCAAATAGAGTGAACATGAGATGGAGAATATGGATATAATTTATATTGTATTATGATTGAAAAATTCAATACCATCCTATAAAAAGAAAGTATGTAGATGATTATTTCAGTCAGAAAAAGCAATCTTCTATAGCTAAGTTATGTTTACAACATAACCCTGGGGTTGTTGATTTCATGAATTTATCCTAAATTTTAATGATGTATAAATTTATGATAATTTTTTAGCTGTATATAAAGATGTCACATTCAAGGAGAATTATGAAAACTATGAAGGAAGACCATGAGTTACATGAAAATTTAGAATTTTCAATGAATAGAAATTTACTTGATTATGACGTTGATAAACACTATGTTTTAAGATTTGGATTGAGATTATATGTCAATTTTGATTCCCAGGTAGAGACTGAATTTAAGTGTAAATTTCATTGTTACATATTTTCTGTTATCATGGTATTAGTAAGATGTACAAAAATTATCAATAGTATAAATAGTATTAAGGAATAAAAATATAAAATGTTGACATTTGTATGAATTTTTGACTTGTTAATCGATAAAAGAGTAATGAATATTATCAAAGGTGACGTGTTATGATTTCCCTATGCTGGGGTGGAAATGGGAAAATATATTACTTGAATTCAATTTTGGATATCAATATAAAAATAAGTCTAATAATCTGAATTGGGTTTTTATTTATCATGTAATAAAATCAAAATATTTCCATCCAATTTTGTATACATTTTATTTGGATCAACATTCTAAATTTTATCATCATGATATAGTTAGGTTATATAGATTACTATTTTCTATTATATTTGATAGTGAACCTTGCATCAATATAAATTTTTAAAAATTACATTTGAAGTCATTGGGTATTGAATTATATTCAATAAAATTATTCATATTTAAGATTATGGATAATACAAAATAATTATTCCTTCCTTGGAAGATATGATTCATGATTTTTAGTACATTACCAAGGTTGTTGGGATCACCATCTACCATTAGATGAGTTTTTATATAATAACATTTTACTTTCTAGTTTAATGATGGAACCTTTTAGAGAATTATATAGAAAAAAGTATCAAAATATATCATTCTAGAATGAAGTAGGAAAGATGATGTCAATGTGACTAGAATTAAAAGAGGAAATGGTTTATAAGGGGTCATTAATTCAGCAACATTTGAGGAAATAATAGAGAAATAAGATTAGTAAATCATATAATCAGACAAAATAATTTTCTTTCAATGAAGGTGATCATGATTATTTTAAAATATATCTATAGAAATTTATTTTATGGAATTGTAAGAATGTGATGTTAATTAAAATGTACAATGAAATATATTAAATCTTATATAAATATTAATAATTTTATTACCAAATTATATTTTCAGTGATTTTATTCCTTCTATAATATTTTTCCATGTTTCAATTTTAGAAAAAAAATTTCCATTTTCATATCTATTTTTTAGCCCTATAGATATTCTGTTAGAAGAGAATAATTCTTATGTGGAATGACGAAATCAAATTATCAATCATAGATAGAAACTACTTTGGAACAATGCATTTCATCTGGTTATTCTTTGCTGAAAACACATATGGTTGAAGATGTAACATGGAAGTCTAAAACATCTATCTGGGAAAGGAATCCCCACATGTCTAACATGTGAATTAAATTTGGAGTACACAATTAAAAAAAATGGAGAATAATTTTTCGACCCAACTAATTATATAATAACTCATTTTAATATTTATTTTAATTCATTAGATATATATATAATTTTATAACATATTCTATAAATAAAATGGGAAATAGTTCTATTAAATAGATTTATTGTATGTTTTTATTAATTATCTTAAATAATAAATTATAAAATTTTAATTTGACAAAATAAATTTCCATTTTTAAATTTAAAAATTCAAAAATATATGTGACCAAGTTTTTCATAATTTTCTCGAATGATTTATTTTTAAAGGAATAGTGAAAACTACTGATTATATAAATTGAATTTTTATTTTAATTAATTTATAAAGAAAGTTTATATTTTAGATTAGGTTTAAAATATATTTTTTTTTGTTTATTATTCATGATCAAATTATGATTTATTAAAATAATTTTATACATTAATTATTTATGAAAAAAATTATATCTAAAAAATCATTTTTATGAAAACCTTAATTTTATTGTGTTTTACAGTTGAATTTTATATTAAATATTATAATTTATCTTATTTAAAATTATGAAAACATTATTCTATATTTTAATATTTCTTTAATGTTTTTTGAATTGGAATTTTTTTTCATATAAATCGTTATTTTAAAAATTGTGTTACATAGGTAAACGGTAAATCTAGAAACTAAAGATAATAATAATAAGAGAAGGACTATTAAATGATCAATCGGTTATAAAATTTTAATGGATGAGTAAATTTCATATATACTAATAAAATATTGTTGTATAGATCCTTCTGATCCATTTTTTTGTGATTATAACATTAATAATAATTTATTTAGTGAAAATATAAAAATTTCGTAATTTTTTTTAATTAATATAAAATTTTCAAAAGGTGATTAATATGGAATATGATTGGTTATATATATTAATTTTATTTATAGATTATTTAACATCTCGGGGGTAATTTATTTTTTATTTTTTTCTATAGCAATAATTACTATAAATTTATACACATAGCTGATGCAATAATTTTTCAATCAATTGATTTATAAAATAAATGATATTAAAAATAATAAAAGAAATAGAATATAAAATAATATAAGTACTATATGTTTTTTATGAAATAATAACATACTATGGATATGAAAATTTATCATAATATATTTCATTAGTTTAATTGATATTCTAAAGGTCATAGTAAATGAATGGATGTAAAATTGAAATTATAGATATTTTATGAAAATAAAATATTATTAAATGATATAAAATTATTATAAAACATATATTCATCTAAATTAATGGTATATAGCTAATGAAATCATAATTGGGAAATTATTTGGTTTTATCATTTTATTGTAGCGTTATTATAAGTTAATGTTTATAATATTTTAATATTGTAGAAATTGAAAAAAGTTTCCATGATGGGTTAAAACTAAATATTAATGGGGGAAAACATAGTCTAAACCTAGATAAATCATATTGAATAAGAGTAATTTGATAATTAAAAATACTATATTCTAAATATATCAATTTGTATCAGTATAAAATTAGGAATTATACTATATAAATTTAATTCTATTGAATTGAAAATTTTTCTATTGAATTTCTTGTAAAACGGTGTTACGTCTTTTCGCATCTTAAGACATTAAAACCAATTTTTTTTAGCTAGTACCTTCCAAATTCCCTTCCTATAATCCAATTACTAAGTGTATAGTTATTTTTTATTTATAATAACATATTTATAGAGACTATGTTTTTAGTTAATGACACATTCCAAATAAGCTGAAGATGAAGAATTTATACGATGAGTCATACTCATGGTAAGAATATTCAGTTAAAAAAAATCATTTAATTTTTTCCATTAATACTATATTTCCCATAAATATATATATTTTTCTAATTAAATATATTAATATATGGATAAATTTATTTATAATGTAGATTTATGTATCTGTTGTGTTTCATTCAACAGTTTAAAAAATGAAGCAATTATAGAATATTATGAATTTCCTTATAAAAAAACTGAAATAATATTCAATTTTATCATCTAGGAAGACAAATAATTATCATTATTCTACAATCATTATTTGATTCTTGGATTATTTTATAGTTTTGTATGTATTATTCATTCAAAAACCATCTTTCCATTTGTTCTAGGTATATTAGAATTGTAAAATGTTTATTTAAATAAAAGGTACATATAAATATCAAAATATGATGTCTTATTGGTGAAAATAATGTTTTTATAAGTCATTATTTAATGTGTTATGGTTATTTTTTGGTTGAATGGATTTTTATATGATGATGTGTGGTTATGTGATAAGACATGGTCTAGTGAGCCCATTATTACTCTCCAATAAGTTAGGTAATGGGTGATGTTAACAATTAAGATTTTCCCTCTGACATTATTTTAATATATTATTATGTTTATTACATTCAAAACTATTTTAGTTTTCTTCATGCGTAACTTTTGAAATTACTCTAAGAATAATAATGTTTTTTATTAATGTTTTTGTAAGTGTCATATGAAAATAATTCCCCAATTTACTTATATTATTATATTTTCTTTGTATCGGTATAAATGTAATTATTATGATTTCAAATGATTATGGAAGTTATATACTAATTTTTAAGGTTGATAAATATTATTTTTTGAAAAATATAATATGAATTTTTCAAGATTTAAAATAATTCATTATGTGTTTTATGTATCCATTATTATATCATATTTAATGTCATATGTAAATATTTTGGTTGATAATGAATTTTATTAGTTTAGAAAATTTTTATTTTGATCTCAATGATTATTTTTTGAAAAAAGATTTCATTTTATATATATTCATAGACAAATGGATTATGTGAATTTTTTTATTTCAATTAATAATCTTTGTAATGACTAAAATATTTATTAATCGAAATTCCATTTTAATAATAATGTCTCAAAATAACACATTTGAAAACACAATGAACATCATGCTTAAATGATCTACTAAATACTATGTGACATTTATATCTTAGCAATTAATTTTCATTTTTCAACTTTTGTTATTTGAGTTTCCAAAATACGACTTACACAATTGTGATGAGTAACATATTTAGAGTATGATAGGACAAAATTAATTTGTGGTTATTAGTAAGTTACCCATATTAATATTAACAGTATCCTTATGAATATTAATATGAATGTTAATAATAGTAAACTACGAAAAGGAATAGTGACCTCATCCATTAATGTATAAAATTTAGACACCTTCTAAGTGCAAGAGAAGATTTTAATAATTAATAACGAAGAGTTGGTAGTTTTGTGAGTAATAAATTTTTAAATAAAAATTTAAATTAATAAATGTATTTATAATAAAATTAATAAAACTAATTTCAAAAAAAAATATTTTTTTCCATTGATTTTATAATAATTGAATGATTCCTTAAGTAATTTTTTAAATTTATCAAAAAATCAATTATAATTTTTAAATTTCTATTATTCAAAAAATGATGATTTTAGTTAAAAAATAAATTTAACAAATTTAGAAAATTATTTTGATAAAATGGAGTCCAAACTTGAGTTATGGATATCAAAAAATGGTTAGGGTGATTTTTTGTGATTTTATGAAATAATTAATTTTTTTGAGAATTGTGAAATTCAATAGTTTACGAAATATGCTAAATAAATGAATTTATACCTCATGCTTGAGTCCTGGGTGATGTAAATTCCATTGGTTTGAAATCACACACACTAATTACAGTATTTATTCACCCAAACTCTCATAATGTATTTTCTTAAAAAAATAAGCCAATGAATAAAATAATAAGAAAACACCTCCCTCCACCACTATAAATACCACTCCTTACACCCTATTCTAATCGAACCTATAATAATTTTATACATTCCTATATTCTTCCCAATACTCTTCCTAAGTCCCTTCCCCATGTCCAATAGCTCTTGGTCTCATCAAAAGGCCAATCCTAGTTACCTTGAGGAGGATTCCAAAGAGAAGAATTCAAGAGGTAAATCCTGAATCTATTCTTTTAATTTCCATTCTATTTCAATTTCATTTCATATTCATTAAACACCTACATTTAGATAAATATCATGAAAACTCCATTACATTATATATAATATAATTATATCATGTTAATGAATGATTCAACATTAAACACCCCTCTATCTCTTTTATCTTAAAAATTAAATCGTCGCTACTGATTTGTGAATTTACTAACATTGTGGGTGATGAAATTTCAAATTCCATAAAAATATTCATCGCAGATAATAATGCCATTAAATGGTACATAAAATAATTTAAATTTTATTTTATGACCCAATTTATGTTCTAGAAATGTTTTATACTCATAATACCAAATGGTAATACAAAACATGATCGAAGCATTCAAAAAACTGCCAAGATCAACATGAAACAATAATCATTAACATTTATTTAATGAATAATCATCGTGGTATATAACCAAATAATTTGAAGGATCAATTAAAATTATTTAATATCATTATTAACATTTATTAATAATTTTGGATGTTCATCTTCATTTTAAAAAATCATCCATTAATGAATATAAAGTGAACTAATCATGGAAAGCACAAAAATGAATTCCCCAAAATAATGAAATTAAACCCTATAACTCATCCAAATGACAATTAAATAACATAATAACACCATATTGAATCATATTCATGTATAAAAGGTCATTTAATTTTTAATTAATTAATATGATGTGATTTTATTGGATATTAACGTGAATGCATCTTCAAAAAAAGGTAATGGGAATTCATGAAACAAAATTTCATCATTGTGGTTTCACTCTTTCAATCTATTTTCTGTATGTCCATTACATAAAAATAATTTATTCATTATTATCTTACCTCTTATGGAAAGTAATTTTATTCTAGTTGAGTTTATGATAAACACATTTTTTCCAAAAAGACAACATCATTCAAAAAAATACACCTTTTTCTTCTCAAGATTGTTTACATCACTCAAGGATAATGATTCTATATCAATTATGTTTTTCTGTATTTTATTTGAGAACGTGTAGTTGATTATTGTATTATTATAAAAAGAAACAAATTTCATTATTGAGGTTATTATATGTTTAAAATTGATATATGTTCTCTGTGGTAAGCATGATAATATAAATGGTGTGATGTGACGGGTGAACCCAGAATTAAATATGAAAATGTAAATGTTATGATGTGATGGGTGCACCCGGAACTATTTAGTGCCATTGGATTATATAAATAACATTAGGTATAATTTAAAATATGAGTTAATATGATTCTATATTTTTCCCAATTATGCGTTGGCCACTAAGACATTATGTTTAATTTTTATGCATTTCCACATTCCCAGTATTTATTAATGATTACTCTGATGATTTGGATTTTATTTCTATTCTATGATGATAATGATTATTCTCACCCAATATTATATTGATTAATGTTATTATATATCATCTTACTGTGGTTTTATCTTACCCCGTTTTTTGATGTATATCCTCTAGTTAATACTTATAATATGGAGAAATTAAGGGCCTTTATGAATATAGGGAAGAATGGATTAAATAAATGCTAATTTTTGTGTTGTAGCAGTTATATTTGGTACTAGTTTTCCTACAATAATTAACCCATGGATCCTCTTTGTGAAATTATTTTATGTTGTTAATAATTAGGATAATTTAATAGTAATTAACGAAAAATCCAGGTTGCTATAGTTGGTATTAAAAGAATGTTATGTTAATTTGATAGTTAGGATTAGAGAAACTTAGTGAAACCCATTAGTATGAGAGTAAGTATAAGTGAAGATCCAGTAATCTATATTTTAGAAAATGATGAATATTGGGATACCAAAAGATATTACAGTATACTAAAATTCACAATGGAATAAAATAACTTTTCATTACATGATAACCTATGTTTTCTTCTAACCATTTTTATTTTAAAAAATGGTTTGATCCAGGAAAAACCAGACCAAAACCCCATCAGTGATACAATGTAGCGATAGGACAAACAAAATCCCCAATTCTTTGGGTGGTGGAGTTCAAAATTTCATGGTGATTCTTAACCAACTATCACTTGTTAAGAACAATTTCATAAATAATGTTTAACATCTTCCTTAATCTAAGAAGGAGATACTAGTTATTGAGTGATTCATGCGGAAATGACCACCAAAGATTAGTGGATCTTTGGATCCAATAGTTATGGAATTGTGGGCCAACATGATGGAGAGGATATTTTATATTCTTTAGCAACCTGAAATGAATATGGCGATTATTTTCATTTATCATCTAGATGGAGAGGCTTACCAACTGTGGGCATTGATTAAGAACACCAAGAAGAAGGACGTAATTGAAGAGATGTAGTGGGAAGAAATTAAGGTAATGTTTCATAATAATAATTTCCATAAAACTCTTCATACAACGATGGAGAGAGAATTAATAGAGCTACAGAAAATGGAAGGATAATCTGTCACAACCTATGAAGAAAATTTCACAAGGATTGAAATGTATCATACAAGTTTTTTTAACAACAATTATAGAAAAATTGATATATTATTTGGTGGGTTAAAACACAACTTCAAAAATATCTTAAAAATTGATACATTGGGTGTTTTGAAGTAATTTTTTAATGTGATATCAAAGTGGATATAGATTTTGGAAAATGGTCCCATGGATATGGTGATAAGAAACAAAAGATATATTTTCAATCCTGAGGATATAATGAGAAAGGGGGAAATAAAGCTCAACCTCCATATGTCAAAAATATAGGATGAAAAATCATGGGAACTTCATTATAGGGATAGGGAAATGCTTCAAATTTGGTTGAGAAGTCCACCCATCTCATTAATGTAGAAAATACATGAAAGGGTCAGACAATGTGGTGGGGTAAAAGAGAGAACCACGTATGGTCCAATGTAATAACTGTAGGGAGAAAGGGAACTATGGAAGCAAGTTCACTAAAACTCAAGTTATAATGGGTAATCAATAACATCATCCACATAAACCTAAGGATAAAGGAACGGATTAATCCATCTATACTACATATGTAGAGAAAGAAAATTATGCCATCAAAGGTACATATCCTATTTACCCAAGAATGGAAAAATCCTTATTTGTTTCTAGTTTAATGCATTCTTTTATATGTCACAACCATTCAATAATAATTTAATTGAATCCCCAAATACATGAAGTATAGTTATCTGTAAAAACACTTATTAGTTCAATCATTTCAACCCAAGTGTTGGAATCTTCAACTATTGGTGCATGTGGGATGATTATTCCATAAAATATATTAATAATTCCCTTGGGGAATTTGATTGTATAATAAGGATGGATTGAATATATTTATATAGAGAACATATTAACCATCGGGAAAAGGATGTTTCTTTTCATATTCTTAAACATACCTTGCTATACAACAAATTCATGGAAGATCATGAATCTCCTTTGAAAAAATCATCATTGGTGTTGATGTTGATTCCATAAGAGGAGGCATAGCTCAATCAAATGATTTTTTCAAAGGAAGTTATCCACTTAGGTAAATTCTCATCATGAGGTAATACAGTGATGTATTTCATAAAGAGTTACCATGACTCCCATCAAATCATTGGTTAGTGTTCATAATAGAACTCATTCCTGTAGAAACTCCTATCTCAACATGTCTATATAGGATGGATTCTGTTAAACTGGAGGAGTAAAAGAAGCAGCTACAAGATCATTTCGAAAAAGGGATCATATGCCCAGGTGCATAACCTTAGGGTGAGAAAGTACTATTTTTCAAAAACAAGGATGGATCAATGTTGTTCTATATCGATTATCAGGAACTCAACAAGATCACCATAAATAACAAGTATCCTCTTCCGAGAATTGAAAATTTGTTTTATCATTTGAGAGGAGCTCAATACTTTTTAAATGAGTATCTTCGTTCTAGGTATCATAAGCTTAAGGAGAAGAAGGAATATATTCAAAATATTGCATTCTATACAAGGTATTGGTATTGTGAGTTATTTTCTGATCCCTTCAGATGTATAGATTCCCCTACAATCTTCATGGATTTTATTAATAGAGTCTATAGAAGTTAACTATAAATTTTTTTGTGGTTGTTATTGATTACATTTTAATCTACTCCAAGACCAACGACTAACATGAAGAACATATAATGCTTGTGTTGAAAATATTGAGGAAGGATAAGCTTATGAAAAATTTAGATAAGTGCGACTTTTAGATTCAGCAAGTCATATTCTTAGGATATGTGATCATAGTTGATGGAATTTTTATGGACCATTAAAAAACAAATTCAAGTAAGGAATGTCCTAGACCCTCTTGTGTCATAGAAATTCAAGGTTTTATTGGCTTATTAGGGTACTATCAATGTTTTGTGAGAAATTTCTCATGATTATCAAGACTTATAACTACATTAACATGGAAGGGGTAAAAAATTTATGGATGAAAGAATATTAGGTCTGATTTAAGGATATAATGATGAGGCTTACCACTGTAGCTGTACTCAAATTACCAAAAAGTGGATATGGGTTTTTCATATTCAATGATGCTTAAAAGGATGGCTTGGGTTGTGTAGTAATGAAAAACGAAAATGCAACAGCCTATGCCTCACGAAAGTTGATGATTCATGAGTAGAATGACCATATGCATGATCTAGAGTTAGACGCTATTATTTTTTCTATAAGAATTATGAGACGTTACCTCTATGGTGAGAGGTGTGATATATATACCGATCAAAATATGATAAAGTAAATATTCACACAAAAAGTTCTCAACAATCATAAAGGAGATGGTTAGAGCTAATGAACGACTATGATTTCTCTATTCACTATCATCATGTATAGTAAAACAAGGTAGCTGATGATCTTAGAAGAATATAACATGCTACCCTATCCATGTTGTGGATTTAGAGAGACCATATCTTCAAGGATATGCTAATTATGTATTTTTAAATCATAATGGGAGGAAATAAATTTTATGTTTCATTAATGATTTTTGAACCATATATTCAATAGAATATTAAGGAGGCCTAATGTAATTATCAAGATCTGATAAAGTGGGTCAATGATGTAAAGGAAGGTAAGGTGCAAGAGTTTCATAATGAGGAAGATGGTCTAATTCATTTTGGAACAAGTATATGTGTGCCTTCATCACCTGGGATAAAGAAAGAGTTGTTTGAAAATGCAGATAGCTCAATTTTCTATACTCTTACTCATAGCAACAAGATGTAATCTCTGAGAACACATATGGTGGGTTAACATGAAGAAAGAGATTGCAGAATATATCTCAAGGTACATGACATTACAACAATTTAATGAAGTGCACCAAATGTCCAAAGGGATGATGCAACCACAGCCTATACCCATATGGAAATGGGAGAATGTCACCATAAAAATTTTCATATTCCTCCAAAAGTCATCCAAAAGAAATAATTTGACATGGGTTATTATGGACTAACTCACCAAGACTTCTCAATTTATTGTTATTTAGGAAGATATCATTCTTGAAGAACATACTAATATATTTGTGGATGATGTGGTGAGACTACAGAGGGTTCCAATCTCAAATTTCTCTGATCATGATCCCATGTTCGCTTCTAAATTCTAGAGGAGTCTTCAACATGACTTGGGTACTGAATGGAATGTTATCATTGTCTACCACCACCAAACTGATGTCCAATCTTTAAGGACTATTCAAACTCTCAAATATATTCTATGAGAGTACTCATTATAATTCAAGGGTGGATGGGATCATCATCCCCCATTAGTTGAGTTATCATACAAAGATATCTTTTACATGAGTATTCATATATATTCATATAAAGATCTTTAGGGAAATTGATTTATAACTTCAACCGATTAAGATGCAGTTGGAGAATGAAACCCACATTGACCTATTCTTGAATAAGGTATAAAAAAATGACCAATCTACCCAAAAAAATATCAATGCTACTCATAGTCAGCAGAAGAGTTATGCTGACAACCATTGAAGGGACTTAGAGATCAATATTGTAGATAAATATTTATTTCAAATATAACCATGGAAGAGATTTATGAGTTCTGGAAAGAAAGGGGAGCTAATACCAAGGTACATTGCTGGCTTTGAGATCCTTGATCATATTGGATCTGTGGCCTATCAGCTTTCACTTCCACCGAATATAGCTAATGTTCATGATGTGTTCCACATATCACTCCTGAGGAAGTACATACAAGATCCATCACATGTATTGAACATAGAGGTGGTATAGCTGTATTATGTTATCTCTTATAAGGACCAGCCAATAAATATTATAGTGCGGAGAGATAAGGTTCCATGCAACAAGACAACACAACTTGTAAATGTGTATTGGAAGACCCTAAAGTATTATGAAAGAACTTGTGAACTAGATGTGGCATTGAATAAGAAGTATCCTCACCTAGTTTTGTAAAAAAAATCGAGGGATAAATTTTAAAAAAGGGGGAAAATGTAATGACCAAATATTTTATCAATGTAAATTCCCTTCTTATAATTATGTCACATAAAATCACATTTGAAAAATTAATGACTCATCAAGCTTAGATGAACAACTATATACAATGTGACCTTTATATCCTCACCCTTAAACTTAAATTTTTCACTTCTGTCATTCAAATTTTAAAAATATGAAATACATTATTGCTATTCGTATGACATTTAGAGCCTGATAGAAAATACTGAATTTTTGGTGAATAGTAAACTACATATATTAATTGTAATTTTACCCTTATTAATAGTAATATGACCCTTATGAATATTAAACTGGCCAAATGAATAGAAACCTCACCCATGAAATTATACATTTTAGAAACCTTATAAATGAGAGGGAATATTCTAAAAAATATTAATCAATTGTTCATATTTTTTTAAGTATTAAATATTTAATTATAATTTTAAATTAATAAATTTATTTATAATAAAATTCATAAAATTTATTCTTAATTAAATAAATATTTTCCTATGATTTTTGGCAATTTTTCTAAGACCTTAAGAAAATTTTTATAGTCTTATCAAATCTGTTTTAAATTTTTAATTTTTAATTTTTCATTTAAATGATGATTTTATTTAAAAAATAATTTCAGATATTTAGAAAATTATTTTGATATAATGGAGTACAGTAACGAATTCAACACATCAAAGAAATTGTTAGGTTTAATTTTTGGGATTTTTCTGAAATACATTAATTTTTGTTAATGGTGAAATTTGATAATTTATGAAATATGTTATAAAAATTAATTTCCGAAATTTTTTTAGATATGGATTTTATTAATGGACATTGGTTATAACTCACAAGAAATAATTAACATATTTAGTAAAAATAATACTCATTATTTTAGTTCTTTAGAATAATAAAAAGAATGATTAAAATAATAAAAAAACACACCTCTCCTCCTATATTAATACCACCCCTCACAACCATTTCTCCTAACACCTCTCAAGATTTTATCCTTTCCAATATTATATAAAATAATATTCCCTAGTCCCCCTAGGTACATGATCTTTTGGTATCATTAAAATACCAATCCTAGGTTCCTTGAGGAGCATCTTAAAAGGATAAATCAAGAGGTAAATCCTCTCTCTTTTCTTATAATTTATTTTTAATTTCAATTTATTTTCATATTTGTTCCTCGCCTACCTTCAACCAAATTTAATAATATCCCCAGTACCTTACATATTATGGATTTATAATATTTTATTGGATGATCTAATATTAAACCCCCTCTCTCCCTTTGATCATAAAAAATGAAATCGTCACCCGTGATGTGTCAATTTACCAACATTGAAAGCGGTGCACTTTCATTTTCAATAAACATCATCAGGGATATTAATAAGAACTTTAAATGCTTCAAGAATAATTTTTAATTTTATGTTATAACCCATTTTATATTCTGAAATATAATTATAATCATAATACTAAATGATAAAAAATGAGTTCGTAGAATTCAAAAAACAAGAAAAATTAACCTAACATAATCATCATTAACATTTATCTAATGAATAATCCCCATGTTATATAACCAAATAACTTTTAAGATAATTTAAACTTATTTTACATCATTAATAATAAATAATAACAATTATAGATTTACAACCTCATTGTAAAAATACATCTATTCATAAATACAGGGTGACTTGATCTTGGAAACCATGAAAATGAATGCTCCCAAATGATGTTATTAAACACTATAACTCATCTAAAATCCCATTAGAGAACATTATTACACCATGATGAATAATATTAATGTATAAAATATTATGTATTTTTTAATTAATGAAGATAACTTGATTATACATGATATTAACGGGAATAATGTTTTCGAACAAAATGTTAGAGGGATTTCTGGAACACAACTCTCATTCATTGGATACTCCCCCTTTCACTACATTTTCAGAATGGTTATTCCTCAAAAATAATTTAATCATAATTATTTTAACTATTATGGGATAAAAAAATTTCTTCTAGATCTTATAACAAACACATTGTTTTCCAAAAGAACACTTCTTTTTAAAAGAACACACCTTTTACTTATAAAGATTGTTTCCATCACTTAAGGACGATGGTTATTATATAAAGTATGTTATTCCCTATTTAATTTCAGAAATTAATGTTTATGAAATTATTTTTATTTAATTAATCCACTTTTATTATAGAGGTTATTATATGTTCCATGTTGATATATTATTTATGTGGAATGCATGATAATGTAAATGTTGTGATGTGACGGGTGCACCCAAAATTATACAGCGCAATGTAAATGTTATGATTTGATAGGTGCACATAGAATTATAGAGAACCCAAATTGAAGAGTTAATGTTAAGAAACTCTTGAGTAATGTGAGATATGTGTGAAAACTACACTATCTTTGTTCAAAACTATGTGTTCTAGTTGACCACTAAGACACGAGGTTTATTTTCTACGCATTTCCACATTTTAAGTCTTTTCATAGTGATTTCTCTCATAATAATGATCGTATGCCTATGTTATTATGAAAATGATTGTACTCACAGAATTTTATATTGATTCATTTTCTTATCTATCCTCTTATTGGGATTTTAGCTCACCCCTTTTTGATGTATATCAATAGGTTACTATTTGGACTAAGGAGATGTCAAGGGCCTTTATAAATCTATAGAAGAAGGAATTAAATTAATGGTTATGTTTATGTTGAAAAAGTTATGTATGTTACTAGTTTTCAGAAGACACTAATCTTTTGTATCATCTTTTTGTAATGATATTATTTTTTTATCATTAGAATGATGTAATAGTAATGTAATGAAACGAATGGTCTCAAGGATATTTCTATTCTCATAAAATGTTTTGATATGTTTTTAATATGGATTAATTTTTAGTAATGGGATAGAATAAGTAGTGTTGCAATTTTTGATGACTTTTCATAAATATAAAATATTATTTATTTTTAGAAAATTATTTTTTTGAAATAGATAATATATATAAATTTTCAATATATAGTATTTGGTTTTTTATAGTTAGGTTATAACACTATTAAAATATTATCCTAAATTATCTTTGGGAATGTTAGAATATAAATTGTTTTTTAAAGTCAATAGTATATTAAATGTTTTAGTACATATAGAAATAATTATGATCACAAAATAGAATCTAGTATGTGTATAGGGAGTTTATTAAGTGATATAACTATGTATTTTTGGAAACACACTATGTGAAATGTTTGAGAAAGTTGGTTAGTGGGTTCCATATTATATGTTTAGAATATAAACCACTTGAAATTATTGTAATAATTAAATATTTTTTCCATAATCATGTAATTGGGAACTAGGGAACAAAATATAAAATATACAGATCAGATATAGTCTAAATTTACACCATTAATCGCATTTTGAAAAGTGTTGGAGACATTTTTAACCTTATCTCCATGTTTAGTCACAATAATATCATTTTAACATAAACCAACAAAACATACCTTTTTAACGTGATAACATAATTTTATTAAAATTTATAAAAGGTGAGTTCTATGAAAATGAAAAAAATATGGTTCAATATTTGGATACCATAATTTTAGACATAATATATATATATATATATATGAATACCAATTATTAATAAAATAACACAAATTGCATGGAAACTTTGCTTAGGAAACACATATATTAAGAGTAAAAATAAATTCAACTAAATATCATGTAATATGAAGATATTTTAATATTTTTTTGATAAATAGTAAACAATGTATGGTTTTTTGACTTTTGGAGATATCTCACACAGAATTTCATCATTTATACGTGCCATTAAATTCGAAGACCAAAATTTTTCTTACAATTTCAATAAAATATAACATATCTTCATAGAACAAAATCATGGGATCAAAATTAAAAAACTATTTTCCTTGAATACATTATATTACTCTTTAAAAATATATTTGGTGAAAAAAAAAACTCATTCAATATGATGAATTTATGTTTTAGATATATTTTATATCATCTCTAGAAAGAATGAAGAATGTCTTACCACTTTTTTCAAGGTCGAACATAATTAACAATGATAAAATTTGTAATCAAAAAAATATTTTTACCATATTATATTATATAAAGTTATTATAAATAATAATCTATAATATATTTTCTATGGTTCAATTTCTATTTGTGGTGAATATATATTTTAAAATAATCATGGAAAATGTTACAAAAGCTGTTTTTATTCTTTTTAATGAATGAAATAGTTTTTATTATATTTCCATTCCATGTAATAAAATTATATTAATATTAAAACGTCTAATTGATTAAAAAAAATTTATTTCATTTAAATAAATAATTATTTTTAATTTAATCCATTAATTACGAAAAAAACACATTACTCATACAAAATAGATTGTGTTGTTAAATTTATTTCTTTTGCAGAAATGATACTTATAAAAAATCATGATAAAATATCCATTATAATTAAAGTATTATATGTAAATAAAATATTATTATTTTACTATAATATCAAATTCATGGAATAATATTACATTTTAATTATAAGAAATGATAGTTTTATAACACATTTTATTTTTCATAATTGATGGAAAAATATTTCTTTTATAAAAATCACAAAATATAACCATAATATAATTATTATATGTTTATTTAAAAAAATAAACCTTTATAAAAATTAGAATTTCTAAAAGTGGTAGAATATAATTTTAATATTCCTGAAAATCAATAAATAAATACAGTTTTTAAGAAAATTCTATATTGATGTAATAAATGAATACTAAATTTTCAATTATTATTTATAAAATATCAATCTTTAATTTATTATTTAGTATGATATATACATATATATATTATAATTTTATTTCTTATATTTAAACCCATCAATTCAATGGCATGGTTATAATGGTCACACAAAGAAAATATTATTTTGTTGTTCATTTATTCTTAGTGATTCATGTGTTGTATGAAATGGATCATTTATTTCTTTTAATATCATAGTGTATTATAGTATCCACACCTGAAATAAATTAATTAATTTCAATTGGAACTTGATATCAGTAATCAAGGGGTTTTCATTTGAAAACACCTTTGATGAAAACATTTATTATAAATTGGGTTAATAAAAATTCATTTTAAGAATATTGAAATGGAAATTTGAAGGGTATTCATAAAAACATGTTCGTGGGTTTCCAAATATTATTACATTAGTGGGAAGGTAAAATATGTACATGGTTGAAAAATAAAATTTTAAAATATTGATAGTGAATAATAAAGAACATTTATCATATAAAAATTAATTATCCTGAGAATATTAATGATTATTAAACCATAAACCAATTTTAAATAAAAATGATATTACATTAATCCTAAATTAAATAAATTGAATAAAATATTTATTTTAAGATCATTTTCTTAGATTTGAGGATTTATGTTACAATAAAGACTATGAATTGAGGTAAATGCAATGTCTTCATATTGTACGAATCCATGAACACAATTTCATCTTTTGGTTATGTGTTTTAATTAGTGTCATCCCTTATGTCATCACTTACTCTAAATGATAATTATAAATATTTAATTCATGAATAACTATAATAATCTCTTGATTTAGGATATGTTATATACAGTGATGAAAAAAATATTCTTCTAGAATTTACAACAACCAAAATGGTAAGAACCTGATAATGTAAAATCCAAAATGACTAAACAACATATGGTGAAATAATGAATAAATATTTAAAATTTATAAATGAAACCAAAGTATTAAGATAGATAATTCAATAAATAAATAACCTATCCAAAAAATAACCTCATGTAACAGATCATTAATGAATTATTTAACCTTAAATATTGTCTGATAGCATTATGACTATATTTTTGTTCTAGGAAGAATGAAAGTGCTTCGAATGTCCAAAAAACATTCCATTCTATTTTTAATTAAATAATATTATATATTTCAAATTTCCAATAATTTTTTCACTAATGATATTAACTAATTTCAATAATATATTAAATATAAGAACCTAATGTGTAGGACCTTTTCATGTAATTTATAATTAACTAATGAGAATATTTATAATTTTTTCAACAATAAATTCATATTTCATTGAAAATATGCTTGAATCAAGATAATATAATCTTAGAACAATATATAATAATGGTTCTCAATAAATTTATTTTTTATTCAAACATTTTATACAATATTAGAACATTATTGTGGAATCTCTAGGTGCTAGAATGTTTGATTATGATCACGTTCATCATTTTGTATAATCATAGTTCAATTATTCTATAAGGATAAACAAATTGTGGTCTTCTATTGATTTCATGATTGAAGAGTGTGAGATAGAACACTTTAGATCTCTAGTAATCTCTCCAGTGACTATGGTAGATTATCTCTATTCATTAATCCCAATTTTTTTTGGAAGGTTATATATTTAGATATTTATTATAGTCTCTTTAGGGTTGGAATTTTATGAAAAATCCCTTTCTGAATTATATAATTCATAATGAACCACAAGTAATAAGAATAACAAAATTAATACTCTATTTTCTTGTTCTTCAATAAATAATAGATATTATTATTTATAAAACATTCAATCTTACCATTATGCTTAACACTTATCATCCACAACATTTACCCAACCATAAAGGAGTACCATTAATATAAAAAAATAAATATCACAAAAATATTAATAAATATATATAATAAATATTATATTATACAAAAAATGTAAATAAAATTTATTTCTTATTATTGGGCTCACATGTTCGTTTGAATAAAATTGTATTAACTCTCAGTGGTCAATTAGCCCAGAATAATCATTTAACAATAAACGAGGAAAAAAATTTACTCTAACGTTTTTAAATAATTATTTTATTTAACTATGATTAGGGAAACGCATAGTGTGTCACCTTCTAGGACCCTTACTATATGGAAATAATTCCAGATTCATAATATCTAGGGTTACCATTTAATAATAGAATAAGACAACTATTGAGAAATAAGTAATTTTTTTAATTATATAAAGCCGCCGACAAAGGGATAATTATGTAATATAGTCCCATTATAAAGATATCTCCAAATATTACTGTTTCATGATGGTGTCATCAACATAGTATATTGATGTATATTTCTTTGAATTTATATAAATTAACATTCAAAATGAAACCCATGGTTTTGAATTTGTCTAGTAGTTTAATTACTGTCAATGACCCTAAAATATCAACATACATTAATAATTATATGGGTTAAATCCATTCAAGAATTATCATTAATGAAATTAAAATAGTGATGAAACCATTATATCCTACATTTCTATGTATATATTTCTAAATAGTTTCTATCAATACAATAATATATTCAACATATGGTATTAATCAGTGATAATAGTAAGGATTACGGTTAAATTTAAAATATTGCAGATAAATTCCCCAAATAACACATAAAATGTGTATTTCTAACTAGTGGGTCACTTCTCATAACATCCATTCATAGATAATTCCATTGTTGGACAACATGATAGGTTGTCACAATATATTATGAAACTCACACAACTGATAACATGTATCTCTGGTGATGTTTTAGAAATTAATATCCAACTAATGAAAATTTATTCATGAATGTTATTGTTGAACTTATAGGTCATGAATATAGTATTAAACTTCTACAATATTACAATAACACAAATACTCGTAAGACACTATCACGTATTATTCCACGTAGTTGAAAAAATTATAAGGTGATGAGAGACAATATTAATATTCAAAATATTGAATATGTTTAATAATCATGTACATAAAAATTTGTTCTAGGGAACCAAATCCAATAGACTCACACATTCACTAGAGAGAACTTTTTAAAAATAATTGTCCACTAGCTCTCACATGATAATCCTTCCTCCTCCAAGATAGAACCTTTATCACGGGGTCTACCATGTTATCTTTCCTCGATATTCTTCTCACTAGAAAATTTTCTAATAGATAAAAATATATCATGAGATGAATCTTATAATTTAAATTAATTGACATTTTATGTGACCTTGAATCATTATATTGTGATAATTCTATAGTGTTATCATAATCAACTCTGATAGAGTCCTGATTAATACGATCCCCATCATTCTATTAGAGTTGTTGAGAGTCCAGACTACTTTCTTAGCGGCATCATTAGCCACATTATAATCATACTCAATATAATAATCGAAAAATAGGTGTTATTAACTATTATATTAGGTAGATAATCCCATTGAGAAAATATATATATCATGACATTCATATCAGAACATTCTGATCTATTTGAAATCTACTATCAATATATCCCTAGAATAATTTCTCTCCATCTTCACAGACACCATAAAAATTTACATAGATTACATTAGATACATAATGTTATACATAATATTAGTATAATATAGTTCTCCTTGGGTTTCATGATTTAACTCTACCATGATAAAAGTATTGGAAACAAAAATCATTTTGAATGAAAAGGCATATTTGATGGATCCTATCATAGATTCATATAAGATCATAGTCATTCCCTTTCAATATTGTTATTTATGATGGAAAAATATTACTATGTGATGTTTACCCTATTATGTTATAACCATTTCAATTATATATTATACAATAGTTAACCTCTTCATTGCATGATCTATGTTTATAATCTCACATTGTCCAAGATTCCCATTTGATCTACCACACATGGTCATGTTCCCTAGAATGTATGCTGCATTAAATGATCCATTATGGATAAAAAATGCTCGACCAAATAATAACCTCTTGTAGGGATGACACCTCATTTCTAATTTAGAATAATTTATAAAAATATAATACAATTAAAAATGAATATGCTTTCAATAATCATATGGTGAACACATGTCTCATATATCACATTCACTATGAAACGACCAAAATATTTTTGAATAAAATTCCCTTTATTTTAAATTCCATGTGGATATAGAAAACCCATGCACACATTTGGCTTTATTATGTACAATTTAATTTAACTGACCATTAATTATCCTTACCATTGATTATATATCTGATGAATAGTTATCACATGGCTAGTATAAATATAGGTTTTTAAAAAATCATTTTTTCCATAAACAAAGGAAGTGATGACCTCGACCAGTAGGATCCTACCCTATGATGCCCATTTATCGAGGCTTCCATGAAAGATATCATTTATGGGGTTTTCCCAATACTAATTCCAAGTTGATATCCAATAATATAAGCCTATGTGAAACCATTTACGTGAGAACTTTTAGCTCATCAAGGTCACTTCCAAAGCCATGTTCACCGAATGACCCCAAGAATACCCCACCATCACACCCCATACTCTTAGGGAATATTATGGTGTAATTAATTGATATTTATCAAGACCATAGCATTAGGATTATTATTTTTTGTATAAAATTTTTAATATACTTTATTAAATTATATTAATTTTTTAAATGATTTTCTAAATCCCAAATAATTTTTTTTGGTCAATATTTGATGTAACACGCCAAGATTCCATGGTACTTTTCCCTTTGAATAATTCATTAGATTACCTTGTACACAACTTCGAGATTCTAACACTCCACAACCTACCAAACTAGCTGTTATGATTAGTAATACCCACTTTTTGAAATTATATAAATTTTATTTCCCAAAATGCACTTCATTTTTGAATTCAGAAAATCAAAATTAGCTTAAGGAGAATTTTTGGTACTTTTTTGAAAGCATTCAATTTTGGATGAATATTGAAAAATACTTAATTATAATTAAAAACAAATTTTCTAATCAAAATAATTTATAGATTTTAATTATAAATTTGTGTGGTTATAAAGTATCATTAGATTATAATTTTATCATTAAATATTATTTAGGTCATTGGATTTAGTTTCACATTTAAACTTTATATAAACAAGTGTCAATCTTTTGATAGTTATTGTTTATTAAAAACTTGGTTTTTTGTTTTGACAACGAGAATTAATTTTAAATTAATTTATGCCACTATTGTTTTTTCAATTTGTAAAAATGAATTCCATATATAGAATTCAGAGGTTCAAATTGTGTAAATAGGTAACTTTTATTTTTATAAATTTTGAATATTTAATTTAGTAAATATTTTATTTACCAATTTTAAAGGGTAAATCCCATAAATAAGGGTTAAAATAATATTATAATAATATTAAATTACACTAACATGTTTCTTATTTCTATTGGTTGATACGTGTTCGACCATTGGCATCCTTAGGTTGATTTTTGGTCCCCGTGGAGCCACTTGAGAGTGATGATTACACTTTATATTGATTAATTTAAAGTAATGACAAATTGACATAATCATATATCTTTTTTTAAAATAATTTTTACAAGGGGTTATATAACTCATATTTTTGACTATAAATATTAATTTAAAATAAAAAATTATTTCCTAAAACATGGTATATTTTTTATAATTTTTATACATCAACTAAATAAAATTATTTCTGGCACAATAATGATGATGTGTTTACCTCATTAATGAATGATTTAAATAAATGAGATTATAAAATTTAAAAAAATATACAAAACCTATCAAATTCTTATTGGATGATTTTATTACAATCATAAGTTCTCCTATGATCAACTTTAATGAGTTTTGGACCTTTAGAAACTGAAAATAATTATATCAGAAAGTAATATTTTCAAACATTAATAAAGACACCCTCCTCCCCCTTATAAAAATCCCTCACCATTATCCCATTTCTTACACCTATCAAACCCCTTGGATTATCCAAAATCTATGCAACTTATCTTTCTATAGCCATTTAATTCACTTAGAAGCCTTATCTTTGGCAGAAGGCACTTCAAGGATTCCTTTTTCTTCAAACCAAAGAGAGTTACCTGATTTAAAGGCAACAAATCCTCTTAAGTTATTTACTTTTATTATACTTTTCAAACCCCCTAAAATCTCTTTATTAATTTATTTTATAAGAACAACAGTATCCTATATATACTATGTTGATTTTATGAGAAGTATTTGAACTACACTAACACACACCAACATCTAATGGGTATATAACATAATGTTTCTCTGGAAGGTGAACTACTGCGTCATGAAACGATGATTGTTCAATCTTCTACTACCACCTCTTATGGGGACCATTATGATGAAACTATAACTATATATGATATTTATTTTACCTATAATCTTATATAATTCTATTTAATAGAATAACTTTATTATTTTCATGTTGTATATATACAATAATTTCATTTGAGAAAGTGTGGACTAACGCCCCCTCAAAGTGATATGACTTGTTCATACCCTACATGGAACATATAAAGGATGGTGTTAATGAACATACGTAAAATTTATAAAAAATTATATTATTTTGGAATAATAATATAACTATGTATAATTTTTTCTTCTTTTCATTTAAAATAAATAAAATGAAATTGAAGTAGCTTTCGTGTGTACGTACAGGTTACCGTCTCCACAAACGCGATGAGATTCATTCCCCATAATAACCATTCAAGAATAATTTTAATTTGATTATTAGAAATAATATTTTAGAACATTATATTATTATCTATATGAATTAAATACATCATATCCATTACAAACATGACTTACATAAAAAAACATATAAAGGAAAATGAATCAGTTAACACCCAAAATAATGATTCTACTAAAATATTTTTAACAAAGTAATAATAGAAGATCATATATGACACCATATATAGGTATTTGGTTCTTTTATAATTTAATAAAAATGATTTAACTATTATACTGGAGGTTAAAATACCCTCAACAAGGGATAAGTACAGGGTAAGGGTTAATTTTATAATCTTTTTATTATCCGAGGTTGATTTTACGTAAGTATCTACTAGGATCTCTTTATCTTCCATATCCTTGTTTTCTTAAAAATGTATTTCAAAATATTTTTACTATTTTATAGACTATGGTTTAAATTCAATTATACCCTTATTTTACCTTATATGTTTTGAAAGTAATCATTACTTCGTTTTCCAAACAAGGTACTTTATGACTTGTTCAACAAAATTACGATAAGAATTTATTTTTTAACTTATAGGGAGGGTGCAACTATTTTACACCATTATAACATCATCGAAGCATTCATTACAATCTTATAAATATGTTTTGAAAATAAATGTTTTCTTTTATAATTACGTGATTCTTAAATGATTTCAAAATAGAAAGATATATTTCTTTCAAATAGTTTTGATTTCATCTATGTCAACATCCTTTGAAATTTTTTAAACTGGTTTGAAGTAGATTTATTATGATACAAATCTTCCATATTTTATTTAAGGTATTGTGATATGTTTGAAAATGGATGTTTTATTTTCATACCATTCATGGTTTATGGTTAAATTATTGACATTTTTTACTCTAGTTTAAAACAAATGTTTTTGTTACATTTCACCTTTTTTGTATGAAGAATGTATTGTACATAATAAGTGATGGGCGGAGCCCGCTATAGCTCCTCAGTGCATTAGTAGGTCTCATTGGCCAATTATAGGTGGAATTGGTTGAGGCCTTTCCCAATTTGATATATGGTTTTGGTTGAGGCCTTAATAATTTTTAGACGTCTTAGCCAAGGCCTTGACAAAATGTTTCCGAATTTCACACATTATACATTCCCTCATTATGAATATAATATTGGTGCTTCATGTGGTTATTCGTCTAGTAGAATACCTATGACTATGTTTTATTATGGAATTATTTACTCAGCTCATATTCTTCCATAAAGTGTACATGTGTGTTATTTATAAAGGCAGGTGTATTGAATTATTCACTATTCCTAATGTTTTTTTATCTTCTGATGTACTTCTTACTCTTACTGAGCTTTTGAGATCACCACTTTCTTAATAGTCATTTTCCCAGGATATTAATAAGTTTGTAATAAATGTCTTTTAGGCATAATCTTGGAGGCTTATATGTTTCTAATGGAATGAATTAGTGTGGTATTTCATTTGATGTTCTAATGAAGAACTTCTGTATGTATCTAGAACTTCCAAGTCTACTAAACATATCAGTCTTTAGAGACATGGTTCCTTGTATCATTCTAATGTTATGTAATAATGCACCAACTCTGGGTAACTAGGGTTGGGGCCTTATAGTTGGTATCAGAGGAAGTTTAGTACAATCCATGGAAACTAGATTTAGATAAACTCATATTAGAGCACATTACCCTAAGATAGACATTGAGGATTAGTATAGAATAACTTCCTTGAATTTTGGTAATGTGGAGATTTTGTGTATTTTCCAAGCAATACATCCCTGTCTGGATACGAGTAAGAAGAGGCGGCTCTAGCATAGATGTACCTAGGAGTGAAAACTCCGACAAGGAGTTTTGGGCTTGACTCTGGTTATCCTGGTACACAACAATGGGCCTTGTTGCACTCTTGGTTACGACACTCCTGGGGGATATTCTTAGGATAATTCACATTTTACTTACAAAACATTATAAAGTATTTATGAGGATATAACTCCTCAATGAAAACATTTTTATGATTATGGATTAAATTCATAAACATTCAATTTATTTTATGTGTTTTACATTTTTGGAATTATGTATTCTGATTCATAAACTAATCTAATGTATTCCATTGTTTAGAAATGGGGCATAGTAGAAGTAACGTAAACTATTTCAATGCGCGTAATCTATGTAGAGACTTCCCTCTTACTAAACATAATTATAGAGGATTTGATGATGCAACTGGTACCGATCAGATTATCATGATACTGGGACAACTCACTCAGGTTATGAATAATAATTATACCTGTAAGAAGCACCTTCATCTACATTGCGGAGGATCAATGTTAGAACAATTCATGAGGAAAAAACCACCAATATTATATGGGACTAAAAATCCATTTGTAGCTATAAAATGAATATGTTCTTTAGAGAAAATATTTCATGCTTTGGGGAGCAGAAAAATGAAAAAAGTTGTCATGGCAGTTTATTGGCTCACGGGAGATGCAGATCAATGGTGGTGATTAATTAAAAACAAAAAGGAAGATAATGAAGTATCAAATATGTAATTGAGGGAGTTTACAAAGATTTTCATAGAGAAATACTTTCCTCATGACCATCGAGCTTATATGGAATGGAAATTTTTGAGTCAGAGGAAAAGGGAGGATGGGAATGTCGCAAAGCAAGAGGCTAACATTACTAGGTTAGGAAGGCATCCAACAGGTTATATACATAACCCAAAGAGTATGATTGATTGATTATTATAAGGGTTAAAAACATTTGTTCATAGAGTATTAGTCTCACAATCCTTCTCAACATACGAATATATTGTCTCATGTTCTATCAAGATAGAAAAGAAATTCTCTAAGTATTACGACTTTAAAGAAAAGCAAGAGAAGAAGAGATCTGTTGATCACTGTAGAAATGGAAATAAGGGGAAGAAGGGAAATGTTGAATATCCATCCTATAACAAAAGTGGAAAAAAACACCCCAGCACTTTCCTGAAGGGAATGGGAGTTAGTTACAAGTGAGGTGGAAAAGGCCACCAAGCTCGTGATTCCAAGGGAAAGAAACGGGATGTCAATATTGAATGCTACAATTGTAACGAAATGGGGAATTATGAAAAGGAATGTCCTATTTCCAAGGAAACATACCTTAGAAAAGGTCGAGGGAGAAATTCCAATCTTATGTGATCACTACTGCTTAGGTTAAAACCCTGAAAGACGTAGTGGTAGGTAATTTAATTGTTTCCTCATGTTTAGACAATGCTTTATTTGATTCGGGATCATCTCATTCATTCATATCTTTCTAGTTTTCTATGAATATTAGATATTTCCAATTTCATTTAATAATGGAGTTATCAGTCAAAACACCTAAGGGAAGTATCATTGCAACAATGTTTTGTGAATCAATCCCCATTAGAGCACATAAATTTTCTTTATCCAATAATCTCATCATCATACCCATGATTGAATTTGATATAATCATCAGTATGGATTTATTTATGGACCATGATGTGAAAATTTATTGTAAGAAGAAGGTGGTTACAATTTTTGATGATTATAAGGAATACATTATCTTTAGAGAAGAAATGTCACCATCTGATTCTTATCTATATCCACCCCCTATAGCTCTAATAAATTCAATTATTGGGAAGGATGAGAGTGAAATAACTATGGGTGAGGAAAGGATTGTTCAAATAGAGTATGTCCCTATTGTACAGGAATATGATGATGTATTTCTAGAGGATTTACCTGGAAATCCTCCAGAATGAGAAAATTAGTTTTCCAATGATTAATTTCCTGGTATAATGCCCATATCGAAGACCCCTTATATAGTGGAAAATGTGGAATTAGTGGAGCTAAAGAAAAAACTAGAGGATTTGAGTAATAAAGGATTTATTCTCCCTAGTCTTTCTCCATAGGGAGCCCCTATTCTTTTTGTTAATAAGAAAGATGGATCTATGAATTTGTGCATTGACTATAGGAAGATCAATGATATAACAATAAAGAACAAGTTTCCCCGACCTCGCATTGATGATTTATTTGATCAACTTAATGGAGATCAATGTTTTCCAAAGATTAACCTTTGATCTGGATATCATCAGTTGAGTTTGAATAAGTACGACATTCCAATGAAAACATTTTGAACCAGGTATGGACATTACGAGTTTACAATAATGCCTTCTGGACTAACTAATGCACCCTCTATCTTCCGGTATCTAATGAACAATGTTTTCAAGGAATATATTGATGACTATGTAGTGGTATTTACTGATGATATCTTGGTATACACCAAAATATACGAAGATCAAGAAAATCCCTTGTGCACTATTCTGAAGATACTTAGATGAAATGAATTATATGATGTGTTTAGCAAATGTGAATTCTGTCTTCAGGATATTTTATTTCATAAATATAATATCTCTAAGGATGGAATATCTATTGATAATTTACAGACCAATTTAATCCATGAATGGTTAGAACTGACATGTATAATAGAGGTATGCAGTTTTGTTAGTTTAGCAAGTTATTATTGGCATTTCGTCCAAATATTTTCCCGATTGGCTAACCTAATAACCAAGATCACAAGTAAAGGGGTTAAATTTGTTTGGAAAAAAGAGTGTGAAGAATGTTTTGAAGAACTGAAGAGAATATTAGTAAATTCTCTTATATTTACTCTACTATCAGGGAATGATGGGTTTGTTATTTATAGTGATTCTTTAAAGAAAGGACTTTGTTGATTCCTTAAAAAATGATAGATTTATGGCCTTTGCATCACGACAGCTAAAAATTCATGAAAAAAACTATCCTACTCATGATCTTGAGTTAGCAGCTGTAATATTTTCTTTTATGATATAGAGACACTCTATCTATGGTGAAAAATGTAAGATATATATCAATCATAAGAGTTTGAAGTATATTTTCTCATAGAAATAACTCTACATGGGGAAAAGTGGATGGCTCAAACTACTCAAGGATTATGATTGCACTATAAACTACAACTTGGTGAAGGAAAATAAAGTGGAATATGCTTTGAGAAGAAAGGATCATGGTGTTTTGAACCAAATGAGAGTTGAAAGGGATCCTATGTTCATTGATCTAGTAAAAATGGATATGGGAATAATCATGGAAGGTGAAACATCGATAATTTTTCAAATGGTTTCTAAATCATCTTTACTACAAAGGATAAAAAGTTCCCAGGCTGATAATGAGGTGTTTCAGAAGAACATTAAAGCTGTGAATGATGGGAGATTGATCAACTGGTGTATATGAAGATGGGATTTTGAAATTTTGGAAGATACATTGTGTTCCTAACATACCTGATCTAAAAAGGGAATTGTGGGATGATGCTCATAGCTCAAATTTCTCTATACACCCTAGTATCACTAAAATGTATAGAGATTTAAAGGAACATTTTTGTTGGGATAACATGAAGAGTGAGATTGCTGAATATGTGTTAAGATGTATGGTTTTCAACAATTGAAAGCGGGATGACAACAACCTGGATGATTCACGCAACCTCTTCCCATACCTAAGTGGAAATGGGATGATATTACAATGGACTTTGTCAGAGGGATACCAAAGACTCCTAGAAAGAATGATGCAATAATGGTTATTTTTGATCATCTTACCAAGTCAGCACATTTTCTTGCAATAAGAGAAGATTTACCACTACTATTTTTAGGAAGACTATATATAAATGAATTTTTAAGACTTCATGGTGTACCCCAATCTATTGTTTTTGATCGTGATCCTCATTACACATCATGGTTCTAGAATTTCTTAAGAAATCCCTATATACTGTACATTGTTAGAGCCCTGCCTACCACACTCAATATAATGGAAAATAAGAATGTACTATTTAATAATTGGAAAAAATGATGAGATCTATCTCATTTGACATTCAAGGTATGTGGGATCAATATTTACCTCTGGTAGAATTTTTCTATAATATTTGTTTCCATTCAAGTATTCAGATGTCCCCATATGAAGTGTTATATGGAAAGAGATGTTGCACTCCAAATCGTTGGGATGATGTTGGTGAATGAAAAAATGTAGGCCCATAACATGTAGAGTAAACAAAGGAAAAGGTGAAGGTTATCCAAACCCCCATCAAAGTAGCTAAAAGTAGGGAAAAGATCTATGCCATTAACTGAAGGAAGGAATTGGAATTTGAAGTAAGATATCATGATTTCATGAAGTTATCTCCATGTAAGGGTGTTATAGGATTCAGTAAGAATGGATAATTGAGTTCTAGGTACATCATACCTTTCAAAATTCTAAAATGAATTGATGTTGAATCTTTTTTTTGGAAATGCCACCAAGTCTCTCCAAAGTTTGTGATGTGTTCCACATATCACTGTTGAAAAAATACAAGCATGACCCAATGCATGTACTCACCTATGATGAAATAGAACTAGAACCTGATCTGGCTTATTGCGAAGAGCCTATCAGAATTCTTGATACTAGAGAACAAGTGTTGAGAAACCGGACGACTCATCTCATGAAAGTTCTATATAGAAATAATAAGCTGGAAGATGCAACGTGGAAACCCAAGGAACTTATGATGAAAAACCACCCAAATATTTTTATGTAGTTGTATTCTAGAAATATCAAGGATGAATTTAGTTAAAGGAGGGAAGAATCTAACCCCCCAATCTTCTATAGTACATTTCCCTTTGAATAATGCAATTACTTGCGTTATACGCAACTTCGAAGTTCTGACACACCACGACCAATTAAACTAGTTGTTATGAATAGTAATACCCACATTTGGAATCTTTATAAATTTTATTTCTCAAACTGGACTTCATTTTTGAATTCAGAATATCAAAATTTGCGTAGGGAGAATTTTTGGAACTCTTCTGAAAACTTTAAATTTTGGATGAATAGTGAAAAATTCTAAATTTTAATTTAAAAAAATTAATCTAAACCATTTATAGTGTTAAATTAAACATTTGAGTGGTTTTAAAGTGTTATTATATAATATTTTTATCATTTAATATAATTTAGTTCAATATATACAATTTCAAATTTAAACTGGACATAAACAAGTGTCAATATTTTGATAGTTATTATTTCTAAACAACATGCTTTTTGTTTTGACAATGGTAAATAATTTTAAATTAATTTCTTCCACTTATATGTTTTGAATTTTGAATAATTGATTCCATATTTGTAATTAGGACGTCTAAATAGTGTAAATAAGTAACTCTTATTTATAGAAAATATGAATATTTACTTTAGTAAATATTTTATTTACAATGGTTAAAGGGTAAATCTCATAAATAATGGTAAAAGATAATATTATAATAATATTAAATTACCCTAACAAGTGTACTATTCCTATTCGTTGATACATGTACGACCATGGGCATACTTGGGTCTATTTTGGGACCCCATGGTTCCATTTGTGAGTGATAATGATACTTTATATTAATTAATTTAAAGTAAAGACAAAATGACATAAACATATATATTTTAGTAAAATAATTTTCACAAGGGGTTATATAAGTTATAATTTTGACTATAAATATTAATTTGAATGATAAAAATATTTCCTACATCATGTTATTTGTTTTATAATTTTTATACATAAAATAAAAAAAATTATTTGTGATACAATAATGATGCAGTGTTCACCTCATTAAAGAATGATTTAAATATATGAGATTATAAAAATTCCAACAATATCCAAAACATATCCAATTATTATTGGATGATTTTACATAGAACATGAGTAATATTACATTCTAATTTAATGATTTTTTGACCTTTAGAAATCAAAAATCATTATATAACAAAATAATATTTTCAAACATTTTTAAAGAGCCCCTTCCCCCCTTAATAAAAATCCCCCAACTCTAAAAAATTTATCACACCTTTCAAGCCCCTTGTATTTTCAATACTCTACTCAATTATGATCCCTACATCCCTCTATTCCTCTTATATGCCTTACCTTATGTATAAGGCACTTCAAGAATGCATTTTGGTTCAAACCAAAGGGAGTTACCTGATTTAAAGGTAACATATCCTCTTAAGGTATTTTCTATTATTTTACTTCTCCAGCCCCATAAACTCTCTTTATTCATTTATATTATAAAAACACTAGTATCCTCATTATACTATGTTGTTTTTATGAGATTTATTCAAACTACACCTACACAGAACTCCATATAATGGGTATATAACATAATGTTTCTGTGTATGGAGAACTACTGCCTCACAAAATGATGATTGTTCAATATTCCACTACCACCTATTATGGTGGCCATTATGATGGAACTGTAATATATATGATATATATGATATTTAATTTATCTATAGCCTTCTGTAATTCAGCTTTATAGCTTACCATTATTCTTTCCATGTTGTATATATACAATAATTTCATTTGAGGAAGTGCAGACTAGCACCCCATCAAAATGATATGACTAGTTCATACCATACATGGAATAAAATATAATAATATAATTGAATAATATTATAGCTATATATCATTTGGTCTTCTTTCCTTTTAAAATAAAAAAATTAAATGGAAGTAGTGTTCGTGCATACGTATGGATTACCATCTCCACGAACACAATGGGATTCATTCCCCATCGTAACCATTCAAAAATATTTTTCATTTTTTATTTTAAAAAAAATATAAGAACATTATATCATTCGGGATATGAATCAAATTCATCCTATCCATAACACACATTACTTATGTAAAGTAACATCTAAAGGAAAACGAATCAGTTTACACCCAAAACAGTGATACTACTAAAATATTATTGACAAAGAAGTATTAGAAGATCATATATGATATCATATTAATATATGTGGTTCTTGTATAATTTATTAAAAATTATTTAACTATTATACAAGAGGTTAACGTACCCTCAACCAAGGAAATGTACAAGGTAAGAGATAATTTACCAATGCCTTTATTATCTGAGGTTGTTTTTATGTAAGTATCTACTAGGACCTCTTTATCATCTACATCCGTGTTTTCTTAAAAATGTATTTCAATATATTTTACTATTTACTAGACTATGGATTAATTTCATTTATATCTTTTTTTGACCTTAAATTTTTTGAAATGAATCATTTCGTCTTTTTGAACACAAGGTACTTTTTTACCTTTTCGACAAAATTAAGGTAAGAATGTCTTTTCTAACTTATACGGAGGGTACATCTATTTTCCACAGTTATAACATCGTCGAATCTTCCCTTACCAGATTATAAGAATATTTTCAAAATAAATGTTTTTTATAATTATGTGACTCTTAAATTATTTCAAAATAGAAACCGATATTTCTTTGAAATTGTTTTAATTTCATCTATGTCAACATCCTTTAATAAATTTTACACATGATTGAAGTGGATTTATTATGATACAAATCTTCTATATTATATTTATGGTTTTGTGATATGTTTGACTATGGATGTGTTATTTTTATACCATTAATTATTTATGGTTAACGTATTGAAATTTTGTATGCTAGTTTTAATACGAATGATTATGTTATGTTTCAACTTTTTCCTATGAGGAATGCATTGGACTTAGTATGAGACAGGTGGAGCCCATTATATCTCCTTGGTGCATCAGTAGGTCTCATGAGACAATTAGATGTGGAATTGGCCTAGGACTTTCCTAATTTGATATTTGGTTTTGGCTGAGGCCTTAATCATGTTTATACCTCTTGGACGAGGCCTTGAAAAAATGTTTCAGAATGTCCCGCATTATACATTCCCTAATTATGAAAATAATATTGATGGTTTATGTTTTTATTTGACTAGATAAATACCCATGTCTATGTTTTATTATAGCATTATTTACTCATCTCATATTCTTTCCATAAAGTGTACATGTTTCTAATTTGTAATGGAATTTGTTTTAAATTATTCCATGTGTTTAATGCTTTTGTTATCTTCCGCTGTATTTCTTACTCTTACTGAGCATTTGATCTTACCCCTTTCTTATGTTTCATTTTCCCTGGATATGAAGACGTTAGTTATGAGTGACTTTTAGTAATAATCTAGGAGGCTTGGATGTTTCTAATAGAACAAATTAGTGTTTTATTTCTTTTCATGTTATAATGTCAAAATTATGTATATATCTAGTACTTACAAGGCTACTAAACTGATCGGCCATTCAAGACATGGTTCTCTATATCATTCTAATGATATGTAATAATGCATCGACTCTGGCTAATTGGGGTTGAAGAATTGCATTTGAATTCAATTAAGGGATATATTTTTGTGAATAAATTTATTTTTAAAATAAATAATTTTTAATAAAATATTATTATTAAATTAGATTTATTAAATATTCATGATCATATAATTTTTATGAAGTCAATAGTAACATTTATTATGGTTTAAAAAATATTTTTTCCAAAACCAGTCAAATCTCGATAAATTTAAGTTTTTATTTCAAAAGTAAAAATTTATATATTTAGAAATTTATTATATAAAATTTATATTATTTTTGGAATAAGATCTTTGAAAGTATTCAATGGTGAATTATTCATAATTTTCTGAGATAGTCAAATTTTTGGGTAAAAACTAAATATCGTATAAATATATAATGTGTTTTATGACATCTTAATTACCAAATAGTGATGTAATTAAATTATAGGAAATCGTTATGAAGAAAAATATTTGTTTTTACCTTAAAATGATGTAGTTTCAGGTTTATTTTTTTAATTTTATAAATCCTTAGTGAATCCTCCAAGACATATAAAATATTTTGTGATTTTAAAATCATTTCCTCAAATGTGTGACTCACATCCACATAACCAGGGGAAGTATTTTAATATCATAGGAAATTATCCATATAAAATTTTGTGTACCTCTACCATTTTCAAAAAACAATGGGTAAAACCATGGTATGTATTGTTATTTTGAATATTGTAGTGTGTAGTGTTCAAAACCGAAATAATAATGAATTCTGCCACCATTCCTATATAAGCCAACCCAATCACCCACAAATACTCACTAAATACACCTTAATATCACCGAAATACTTCTATATACTACCTTAAGTCCTCCCAAGGAACCCTAATCTGAAATTAAGCCTCTCCCAGTCCATTGGGATCACATATCCATGTAAGGGTTCCTTCTATTCTCATTTCTATCCATGTTCCCTTATAGTGTTTCATTGTTTCAATTTATATTAAAAATGATGGGGTGTGTTTTTTCAACTCCCCATACATCTCTTATTATGTTTCTGTTATTATATACCCCTTACTCTCTCATTAATCTCTCCCTTGAACACACACTACCATACCAAAATTTCATAAGGGATTTCAATCTTCCCATTTTCATTCGGGAATTTCATTATATATTACATCTTAGTTCAATTTTATATGTTAGGATAACATGTTCCATGATCCCCTGACTGTCCATTTTATTTATTAATGATGAAATATCATTTTTTCTTTCATAAACACAGTTTATGAATTTCTATTTGACGTTAATATACTGCCGAAATTGCACAATGATTTTCCATGCCAAAATCATCATGTAGGGAAAACCATACCCATTCCTCTATCAAGGGTATTCACCAATTTTATCATGTAATTATTTATTGGGGACTTATAATTATGTATTCTAAATTCCTTTTCATGGAATAAATTATTATTATTAAAGAATAAATGTTGTAGGATCTAGGTAGAACACTTATAAATGGAAATGAAATAATTATGAAGGATACAACTTGATATCATTCCAATGCGTTGGGAAATATTTAGTATCATGATACTCCATGTGAAATTAGGATTTACCCATGATAATTAATTTTAAATGAGGGTTTACTCATGCTAATTTGTGTGAAATTTTGGTTTACTCAAGCTAATATAATTCTATATCAAGAATGCGTATTAATATTTTCTGTGCTTTATTGAAGTTCCAATTGTCTAACATGTACTTTTTTGCTCATTTTATTCCATGTTTATTCCCTTACTAGACTTTATAGCTCACAGTATTCTTATGTAGGTCCTCAGGTTATGCCAAGCAATGCTATGTATGCAGGAATGTTTGGGTCATGTTTAGGAATTTTTCAATATGGATTTGTATTTCAGGATGTATGTTTTTATGAAATGTTCCTAGGACCAAATGTCACTTGAACTAATGATCTTTTAAGTCATATTTTTTTAATGGTTTTGAAATAAATCAAATTTAAATATGAAATAAAGAGTAGGGTTGAAATAGTTGTTATTAGAGGGAGGATTAGGTATGTTTGGGATTTAAATTAGAAAACTCTAGTAAAATACCTTGGGATTTTTCTATGTATAAGAAAAGAATTATTAATCTTTGGTTAGTATAAATAAATTGGTTTATATAGAAAATAAACCTTGTTGGGATATGAACATATAGAGGTAGCTATGGAATAGATGTATCTTGGGGTAAGACCCCAAAACACAAAATTGAGTATGACTCAAATGGGAACTACATCACAACAACAATTCTTGCTGCACTCTTGGTAGGATACTATCGAGGGATATTCTTTCGTATATTCATAATTTCATTACAAATCATTATTTAGGGAAAAATACACATGAAAATATATTTTATGACCTTGTTCATGGATAACATGGATTCAAGCCTAGAAACTCTTAAGTTAAGGTGATAAATGTAATTTATAATTTTTCCCTTCAATGTCACTGGATTCCAATTTATATATTCAACATTTTAAAAGTATGCATTCTGAATATTATAATCAAAAGGTGGAACCAGAACCAAAAATTGAAGGGCGGGGTTTTATTCCATAGTTCCAGGCATTCTTTTATATCCTTAAAGTTGTGTAAAACAATCTAAACACTTCCAAAATGAATAGAAGTAGATATATTGGTGAAATTATTGTATCCTTTGTATATAACTCCTCCCCTATCACAATTTGAGGATTGAACTTCCCAGAAAACATTATTATACTCTCTCTAGAGTAATTTGATTCAATACATAGCATGCATAGGCTTTCCCTATAAAGAGCCAACACAAATTGTTGTGAGAGGGAAATCACACTCTACATAGTGAATCGACCCCCAATCATATACATGTACTAGGAGATAGATGAATCTTATTTAAAACCATAATATCAATAATGAATATTACTACCCTATGAGCATGCATATAAATCACATATAATTTATTATAAGTAAGAACCATATTTGAAGACATGCTTATTGTGGGGGCATTCGATGATGTGGTTCTTGAGGAAGTTCCTAGTATTCCTCCTTGAGGTGATGTTGAATTATCAATTTAATTTATACTTAAGGTGTTTCGAATATCCAAGACTCCATATATAATAGATTTTATTGAGCATGAGGTGCTAAATAATTAACTGAATGATAATTTGGATAAATTTTATATACACCCATGTGCTTCAATATGGGGTGCACCAATCCTCTTCGTCAAGAAGATGGATGGGTTAGTGATCCTTTGCATTGATTATCATGATGTCAATGAAATCATGATAATAAAAATGTATCCATTTTCATGAATTTATGACTTTTATGATCATCTACATTGAGAAAAATACTTATCCAAGGTGGATATGAAGTTGGGATATTACCAAGTTAGGGTGAAGAAGGAGGATATCAACTATACTTCTTTTCATATGAGGTAAAAGCACTATGAATTCATAATGATTCCATTTGGAATCAATAATGATCTATCAATCTTCATTTACATGATTAATATAATATTTAGATATTACCCAGACAAATTTGTGTTAGTTTTTAGAGAAAATATTCTATTATACTCCAAAAACAAGGAGGAGCATGAGGATCATATGGGTGTTGTTCTAGAGACATTGTGAAAGGAGAATCTCTATGAAAATTACAAAAAGTTTGAGTTATGGTTGAAGTAAGTCTCATTCTTGGGTCATATAATCACAAGATATGGGATATTTGTGGATCATTGAAATAAAAATATAAATTTTCTATGGCTAAGGCCGACATCAATGATGGATATCCAAATCTTCTAGGGGGTCATAGAATATTATCGCGGATTTGTGAGCAATTTCTCACAATTTTCATACCCTCATACCATGCTAACTCAGAAGGAAGTCATGTTTTCATGGAATGAATAATGTGAAAAATTCATCATGGAGTTATAGAAGAGACTTGTCACTACCCTTATACCCATTGTATCCACACATGTGGAGATTTTAGTATTTATCAGTGATGCATTAAAGAAGGGAATGCGATGTGTATGGATGCAGAATGAAAAATTCATTACCTTTTCCTTAAGCCAGTTAAATTTAATTAGAAAAATCATCCAACACAAGATCTAGAGTTGGAAGCTATTATATTTTCCATGAAAATATGGCATAATTACCTTTTTGGGGATAAATTTGAAATATATATGGATCAAAAAAATGTCAAATATATATTCACATAGAAAGAGCAGAATAAGTTCTAACAAATATGGTTAGAGCGCATCATGGAATATGAATGTTGAGTCCATTACTATACTAGGAATGCTAACAAGGAGGAAGATTCTCTAATTAGAAAGGACGTATATATCTTATCAGTTTTGAGAAATTAAAATGAACCAATCTTCTTTGATTTGATTAATATATACATGGGAATCATAAATAATGGAACATCATCAATACTTTCAAAAATAATTTCAAAAAATTCTGTTTAGAAATTTATAATGATGATTAAAGAGATTATGTGAGAATTGAGAAAAAAGTGGAAACTATTAGAAAAGTGAAATCCTCAAATTTCAATGTCAATAAAAAATGTGGAGTAAGGTTTGGGTCAAGAATATGTGTACCATAAATTCCTGAATTAATTAATGAGTTGTTTGATGATAAACATAGATCAACCATCTATATCCACCCAACAAGCACAAATATGTATCAAGATATCTAGGAACACTAATGGTTAGATAACTTGAAGAAGGGGATATCAAAATATTCATTAATGTTCATCAGATTTCAACATGTGAAGGATGGAAGGCATAACTCTATAGGGATTATGCCACTATTACCCTAACCAACTGGTAAATGAGAAAATATAAACATGAAATTTTTCATCGAAAAACTAAAGACATCTAAATGAAACAATTATATCTGGGTTGTTTTAGATCATATTACAAAGACTATGCACATCATTTCAATTCAAGAGGATTTTTCATCGGATCGACTGACACAAATATGCATCAAAGAAGTGGCAAGGCTGCATGGAGTAACACTTTTGACTATATCAAATCAAGATCAAAGATTCACCTCTATGTTCTGAAAGAGTCCAATATTCTATTAACACTGATTTAGACTTCATCAAGTCCTATCACCCTAAAACTGATAACCAATATGTGAAGACTATCCCAACACTTATGGACATGTTGATAGCTTTCTCAAAGGACTTCAAAGGAATATTTGACCAATATATTCCTTTGGTAGAGTTCTCTTACAATAATAGTTTCCACACATGCAACAGAATGTATCCTTAATATTACATTTATTAAAAACTGTGTAGAACACTAACACGTTGGGACGAATAAGGGGAAAAAATCTTGGTCAATAAATGGTTGATGAAATTGCATTGAAGTTTAAAATCATCTTGCAACACATCAAAGCATCATAGTTTTGATAAAAGAGTTCTGAAGATAATCATTGATGAGGCATAGAGTTTGATGTTGAAAAATGATATTCCACCACATATCTCCATGTAATATAGTTATGAGATTTGAGAATAATTTCATGATTATTCCAAGTTACATCATCCCTTTTTAGATCCTTGATCTCTTTGGAGTATTGACTAATTGACTAGAACTCCCACCGAACCTGTCTCTAGTGCATGACATCTTTAATGTGTCACTATTGTTGAAGTACATACCTGATCCATCAAATGAACTCAATGAAGAGGTGGTTCCATTGGAGAATAACCTTTTATATGAGGATAATTCGGTGAAGATATTAGATTGCGATGATAATTTTCTATGAAATAAGATGATGCCCATTGTCATGCTATTGTGGAAATACTACATGTTTAAATAAGAAACATGGGAACCAGAGGAAGTGACAGAGCACAATTTCCCTCATCTATTTTAATGTGTTAAAAGGAAATTTCGAAGGATACACTTCATAAGGTGTGATGGTTGTAATGTACTGAACATTTATGAATAAAATTCTATTTATTTTAAATGACTCATAAATATAGAAAACACATTCACACCATTTATTTTGTTGTATCAATTCATATTTAAATGACCATTAAGTATCTTTTACATAGATAATATAGTAAATGAATAGTGATCATATGACTTATATAAATATTGGGATTTAATGAATCCTTTTGGAACATTCAATGGATTTGATGGCCTAAACAAGTAGGATCATACCATATGATACCAATTCATTAGAGAATATAAGGGTAGTACCATTTCTATGATTCTCTCTAGAACAATCCCATGATGAGATCCAATAACTTAATCATGAGTAAAACCATTTATGTGAGGATTTAAAGCTCATCAATAACATGACCTAAACCATTCTCTTAAGGTGTATTCTGGTCTAATATAGGGATTGAATCAATATCATAGCATTATGTTTATTTGTTTGTATAGAATAATTAACATACTTTAATTTTTTTTTGTTTTTACTTTTTATATGATTTCATAAAGAAAAATTAGTAATATTGGTTAATATTTGAATTCAATTAAAGAATTTATTTTTTGGAATTAATGTATTATTGATATAAATAATATTTTAGTAAAATAATTTTATAAAATTACAGTTATTAAATGTTAATTAACATGTATATTTAATGAAGACAAAAATATATTTTATTAGTATTTGAAAACTATTTTTTCCCAAACCCATCAATTTTCAATAAATGTTGATTTATATTTTAAAAGTGAAAATTCAAATATTTATAAAAATATTTAGATAATGTGAATATTGTTTTTGGAATCCGGACATTAAATATATAAAATGTTGAATTTTTCATAATTTCAGAGATAGTTGAATTTTTTTGGTTAATATTAAATACAGTATAAAAATATAATTTGTTTTTTGATAACATAATGACATAGATTTGATGTAAAAAAATACTATAAAAAGTATATTCATAAAAATATATATTTTTTCCTGTAAAAATGTAATAGTAAGTTTATTTTATTTATTTTATACAGCCTTATTAAATCCTCAAAAACATATAAAATATTTTAGGATTTTAAAATCATTTCCTTGAAAGTATGAATCACCTCCACATAGTAAAGGGAAATATTTTAATATATTTGAACCATTTATATGTAAAATATTTTATACCACTCCCCTATTCAAAAAACCATGGATAAAAACCATGGGATTGTTTGTGGTTTTGAATATTTTAGTGAATAGTTTCAAACCAAAATATTAAAGAATCCCACCCCTTTCACATATAAACCCACCCAAGAACCCATTCCTCTTCCATAAAACTCATTTATTCTTGACCACACACTACTCTCTACTCCATAGAGTTCTTTAAAGGCACCCCAATTCAACAAGAAGTCTCTTCCATGCCTTTGGGATCACACATCCTAGTATGGGTTCTTACCTTTCTCAATTTTATCCTTGTACATTTTACTATTACATCCTTTTATATTCAATAAAAATGAGGGGGAATATTTTCACCACTCCCCCATAATTCCAATATTTATTTTGATGATGAGATACCTCATTATCGCTCTTTACCCCCTCCCATGTACACCTATTACTGTGCTGAAATTTTGTTAGGGATTTCTCTCTTCTCATTTCCATTCATGTGTAACATTTATAATATGAATCTTAATTCCATTTCATATGTTGGGATATTATCTTCCATGACCTCATTTTAATCCTTTAAAGGTATAACTGAAGTCATACCCATTTATCTCTCATCAACCCATTTTACTAATTTCTATTTTAGAACATAATGATGGTAAAAATGCACAACAATTTCAATGAGAAAATCATCGTGTAGTGAATATCATACCCATTTATCTATCAAAGGTATTCAACTTTATGATCATTTAATCCTTTCTTGGATCCGTACATGTATGTTTTCCACATTACATATTACATAAATAAATTAGGATTTTTAATGAATACATGTTTTATTTTCTATGTGGCACAATTATAGATGGAAATTATATAATTATAGAGGGTTTACCCTAATAGCACTGCAATCTATTGAATAATTATTAGTATCATGGTACACTATGTGTATTGAATATTTAATCAAAATAATTCATCTGGAATGATGGTTTAATCATGTCAATTAATTTTTAATGATGGTTTACTAATACTAATCTTTGGGAAAGTAGTATTATTTAATAATGTTATGCAAAATGAATTATGTTATAATTCCGGAGAAGGTATAACATACCTATCGACGGGTAAATTTTTCCTTTTTCAACTAACATGAGAGAATGAAGATATGTATAATTTCATATATATAAAAATATTAATATATAATTAATATAGTAATAATTATTTTAAATACACTTGATTTTATGATACATGTGAGGTGGTTCTAAAAATGGATTTTATCAGTTCGTGGAGGCGGTAATCAATGCATATACAAAAATTATGTTATCAATTTTCAATGGATGAAAAGGTATTGAAATATATGATATATTATTTTTAATGAATGATAATTTTTTCATGTATATAATAATATTTAATTAAACTTATCATTATAAAATTTATTTGTGAGGTGGTGATGGAGAACCAATTTCATTATTTTGTGAGGTTGTAGTCTAGCATCGACATAGATGATGGTTTCATTTCACATTTGAAGGAAAAAGATAAGGTTTATTTTTATTGTATCTAATTAATAAAATTTTAATATATTATTTATACATATTTTATTATATTGGAATTGTTAATACTAGTTTAATGGATTTATAAGTATAAATAAAATGAAAACACTTATTTAAGTGTCTTAGCTTTTCGTCAGACAACCTTTATTGGATTAAACCATTGGCCTCCTTTATTAGGTATTATACTCAATCCATTTCATCTTGAATTCATAGAGGGGTTTTAAGATGTTATTTTGGAAGGGAATTTCTGATATATAGTGCTAAAAAGTTATGAGGAAGATAGGAGGGGCATCATTTATAAGTGAAGGAAACAATAGACATGTAATTACATAATAAGTGAAACAACATATATATATATATATTAAACCTGTAATGTTGAACCAAGGAACCAAAAATCAATGATATGATTTTATTGGGTATAATGAAATCATCCAACAAAATTTTCATATGTGTTTTCTATATTTTCATCCTTTTCCCCAAGTTAAATTTTTCTAAAATCATTTTAAGCTTAATGATGGTAACTTGTAATTTTTCCCTAATAACATAATTTTATAGAAAAAAATGATATTTTAATTATTAAAAATCTGTAAATTTTTATTACATATATTTAATTAATATCATCCTATTTTATTTTTATACGTAGAAATGTAAAATTTAGAATAAAAACACAAAATTTATTAAATTCTATTTTAAGGAAAATACCAAATCTATGAGAAAATATTATTTCACTAAGAAATAATGTAATAATATATTATACATGTTTTTTGGGTAAAATAATAATAATTTTAAGTTTTTTGAAACATTTAGAAATCCAAAACTGAATGGAATATTCCTTCCATCCTATATAAGGAAATGAGAAAAATTTATTTTAATTTGAATAAAATATAAATTATCTTTACAAAATTCATACATGGATTCCCAAAATCAGTATTATATTTCCGACATCAATATTTACCACCATTAAAATATTTTACATTAGAAACCCCTAATTAAATAGAATAAAATAATTATTTGTGGGATATGAAGTTTTTACTGCATTATATTAACGTTGCTTGACCATATTTTCTTAGTAACAAATCATTACCATGGAAACTATTCATAATGGTAAAAAAATATTTTTAAAAAATGAAATTATATTGATATTTATAATGATTATTAATATTATTTAATCTATATTTTATTACTCAATTTTATCTGTGGCATAAATTAATATAAGAATATGTGTACAAAATGTCATGAAAATCATTTTAATTCATTTTACAACATAAAATGACTTTATTCCTTTTCAATGCATAAAAATAACCATTAGATGAATATTGAAACATTTCATTGAAATTATAATTTTCAAATATAATTTCATTGATTAATAAATAATGAATTATTTTTTTAATTTACCAGAAAATAATTGTTGTAGTTAAAAATAATGGTAAAAAACATATCCTTTTAATCACAAAAATATACTTCTACAAAAATGATGAAAAATTAAGAATCCTATATAGTAAGATAGATTAAAAAAATTAAACGGATGTTATTTTATTATAATATCAAAATAATATTATAATGTAACCATTAAATCCCAATAAATATTTATTTTATAAAAATTTGAAATTGTCACTATTCACTGAAAAAAAATCTTTTTAGAAAAAATAATAAAATTTCACCGTATATTAATTTAGACATAAAAATTAAAAAAACACATTTTAATCAAATATAATTTATAAATATGATATAAATTAATTATAATATTCCTCTCAACAAATTAATTGACACAATTTTTGAATAAAAAGTATTTTATCATATATAAATTTCCATTAAAAATTGAATTCATAATTCATCAACATTTGTAAAAAAGAATTAATAGATGTAATATATATATTAATATATATTAATATGATATAAATATTATTCATATCCTCTAATTCATTGACTATTTTACAATGTTCATATTTAAAATAATATTATTTCATGGATTATTTAATCTAGTTATTATGTTCCCTATATTGTATTGAAAATATATGTCATTTCAAATATTTATTTGTCACATAATTTATATTGGGGAATAGGAATCTGAAATAGATCAAAAAATAATTCCAATAGTAACTGCTTTTATGTTCCTCTTATAAGGGACCATTTTTAAGATGTCATTCTTGATGATTTCAAAACGATTCCCTTAGAGAGTGGATATATTTCTGAAATAGAACTCTATCTAAGTTTTAAAAAAATATTTATTAATCGAAATATTATAATAAAAAATATATTAAAGGAACAAAATTAGAAACTTGATGATTTTAAGGTGACGAGTTTGTTTAGGGTGATCACATGTCTTAATGGTTCATATGTGTTATTCACAAATAATTTTAATGGTATTCATCGTTTTTTATGAAATAAATGATGAATAACCTGATGTACAAGAATAATGAATACTTATATTTTCATATTGATGACACGTTAGACATGTTGCGGAGATCCAGGTGGTTTTCTAACATTGACATATAGTAAATCGACAACCATTTTTCGTAATATATGAGGATACACTAAATAAATAAATCAAAGGTAGATACAAAATGTATTTCTATCATTTCATGCATTTTGAAATAAAAAATTCCCCTACAGTGTTCATGGATATTATGAATGAGTGGAAGTTCATCTTGGGAATGTGATATTTCTAACAATAATTTTTTTATACATAGAGAAATAAATGGTGGTAATGTCATGAGAACACATAGTATTTTGTATAGATTAGTTGTTTCATGGTATTTATGGGTTACTATGGAGAGTTTAAACTATGAATCTTATATTTTTCAAAGCTTACGTTTATGTTTAAAATATAGTGTAGGAATTTTGAGTTCAAAGGCCAATGGTTATCTTATACATAATAAAAACCATGTAGAAGAGTTTTTTGTCAGAATATAATTCTTAATTTGGAATATTCTGTATGTATGGTTCATAATTTTTCTATCTATGAAGATAAACTATTTAAGTAACCAAATGTATCCTATGTGTGGTTTATGGTCAAAAACATTTCGGAAATCTCTTCTAACAAATCTTATGGTTTAACTAGGATTAAATTTCAATAAGAATTAAACCTATCTATAAATTTTTTCTTTTAAACCAAAGATATTAAATTATTTTCATTTGAGAATAAATTTAATTTTCTTTCTATAATTTTTTCTATATAGTATTATATAGGTATATTTAACACACAATAACGAGTTCCTTCATTTGTGTATTGGTCATTAAAGCCAAATATTTGATTTTTATATAACATCCTATAAAATTTTGAAATATTATCAAAAGTATATACATTCAACCAATATATTTGATAGATATATGATAAAAAAAATACAATTTTACATATGATAATCTATATATTTATATATTAATTTAACCAACTTATAATGGATCAAATATTTTTAACTTATATTATAACCCTTTTATAAATTTTATTTATAAAAAATTATTTTGGAATTCAAAATGTCAAAATTAGCTTATGGTGAATTTTTTCTTTGAAGATTCATTTTTTTTATGAATAGTGAAGAAAAATGCATTTTAGTTGAAATCATCCTTTTCCATTAAATAAATATAATTTTTAAATTATATATTAAATTTGTTTTAAAGTACCAATATATCAATTATACAAATATTAATCGCATTTATATCATTTTAATATTTTTTTATAATGCCTTTTCATTTAAAAACTTACTGATCTTTTGTACATTTTCTCCTTAAACAGTTCCTCCTTCTATTCATGATTGTGGGATTAAATTATAAATTTATTTTGGATCTTATATGAATTTAATATGAAAAAATTGATATTAATTTGTTGAACCACTATGATATTATATTTCTTATAATATAAACTTAATTTTTATGATAAAAATTATTGAAATAATTTAAAATTAATTACAATGATTATGGTAAAAATGAGTTCACTTAGTGGTTAAACATTAATGTTATCTATAAAAATAAAATTGAAACTTGTAAAAACCCATATTTATGGCCATTTTTTGGCCATATTATAACTTGAAATATTTTGTTTTTCATTTTTGGCGGCACATGATATAAGGGGTACCTCACAATAATGTATACCTTTTAATATTTACAAGAATGACACTCCTCCTCTGCTATAAAAATGAACTAACACACCCCTCACAAATTAACCGCCTAAAAACATTTATCTCCTAAAAAACCTAAAAAAATATATTCTTCAAACATACCTCCCCTAATCCTCTAGGAAACACATTTAGAATAAATCCAACAAGAAAGTCCTTCTTTGTAAACCAAAAGGAGTAACCCAAAAAAGAGGCAATGTTCTTCAACGATCAGTTTTTTCATTTTTTATTCCCTAATTAAATTATTCATATTTATTTATTATATAATAACATAAGTATCATAAATATATATTTTTTAATTTTATGACCTACACCTTCACACACATCCATCAAATGGGATACACAATCATCCTTCATTTATATGGAGGTCTACAACGTCGCGAACTGATGCCCTTCATTCTTTTAGTACCAAATTCCATGGAAGAAAATAATGATGAATTTATTGTTCATATATTATATATATTATATTTATAATTTATTTATGATTCATAGATTATTTTATAACACATAAAATCTTGATTTTTATTTTGTGGGAATATGATAACATTGTCAATGTACTTGTGTACTACATCCTCCTCCAAACGATGTGATTATTTTATACATCACATGAAATGTTAAAATTTTTGGTTGAATAAAAATATGTGATATAATTGAAATAAATATTATGTTGGATTTATAATAAACATACATGCTCATTAAAATTTAATTATTTTAAAATAAAAAGAAAATGGAAATAGGGTTCAGGTGTACGTTTGGCCTACCGTCTCCATGAACGTTGTATTACCTTTCCAGTCAACAAAAATATTATGGGGTTCAATAAATACAATTATACCTAATATTTATTTGATAAATTATATAATTATGATACTCATTACATTGTCACATTTCTTTTAATATAATATATCTTTTTTTTATTACCTGTTCATGCACTGAAAAAGTGCCAATGTCACTTGTGGATGTGTGGACTACAACATCCTCAGAGAAATATGATTCCTTTTGAATCAAAAAATTTATATAAAAAAATATATGTTATTAAAAATAAGATATTTATGATATTATTATCATTCTATAATGATAAATACAACTTAAATTATTTTTTTAATGATCATTTAAAAATGGAAATTTTACACGTACATACTTACGTCCTATCATCCCCATGATCATAACATTAGTTCATTTTTTAAAACCATATTAACTTATTACAATTAAAATTAAAATTGATGAATATATATTATAATTATTTTATTATTATTTTCCATATATTTTTATATATTTATCCCTTTGACCATAGTCTACCTATCAATGTCATTTTCTACACAGAAACATAATATGATCAAAACATCCAACATAAACATAATGGATTATAAAATTTTATATTAGTTTTTAATAGGTTTGATATAAGTAATAATAAACATTAAAATGGTTCTCAACATTGAAAATTTGTATACTTATTTTATTAGTCATGATGAAGAGACACATGTGACTAAGAAGACTCTGGGTAATGGATTTTTATCTAACAATTTATAGTTATGAGATAAAATTCATATTAACTAAATATTTATTTTTTGTTTTGAACCCACATACCCTTTTATATATTATATCATCCATACTTTTATATTAATGTTATTTATCATTTTTCTTTGAATTACATATTACAAGGTTTTTTATCATGAATATTAGAAACATGTAAATGTTATATTGCAATCTGAGTTTCTTTTGTGATTGTTAACATCCTATTAAAACAAACATTTTTTGTAAATTTTTTTTATTAAAACATATATTTATTTTGAAAATCCATATTATATTAAGATAGATATCAATAATTAAAAAACCATATTCCACTTTTACATTCATTTTTTCTTATAATTTTATTTGAATTATTGGGGAAAGATTAATAAGTATATATCATTTTTAAAATATGTATATTTAATAAGGTTTTTTTAATGACTTTATATTGATTATTCTATATATGAGAAATGATTTGGACATGACCAAAATTTGTTGTGGATCAGGTAATGAGAGGACCTCAATTCATCTGTATTCTCATGAGTCAAGTTTAGTTGGACAAACTCTCTCTGTTTTTAACCAGTATGTTTTAAACAACTGTGGGAATGTTCTTTGTAGTAGAGTAAATATTTAAAAAAACATTCGTTTTTGTAACCAATTTTATTTAAATTTTCTTGTGAAATGTATTCAAACAAGAGTTATGGTTGGCCAAAAACAATCATTTTGTAACCTTAATGTTATAAACAGTCGCGTGGAATCTGTTGATGGTAAATGTTATGTGTGCCTAGAAAAAATGGAATCCATTATTTTGGAAATGTCGTGATTTGGTATTGAGGTATGTGTTTAAAGTGGGACCACAATAATTTTATCAATTTCTCTCCCACCACAAATTTCAGAATTCTAACACACAATGGTGGTACCTAGGGCCCCTATCCCTCCTCTAAGGGAGGGAAAATTTACTTTTTATTCCCCCATCATCTCAATGGATACATCCTTCATCCACTTCACACATCTCATATATATTACATATTTTCAGAGTATTAAAGTCAACATAAAGGTCTAAAATGTGTTTCAGGGATAGACTGTGGTTTTGATTTCCCCTATAGATTACAATGAAGCCTCTTCCCTACTATCTCTATTGTTGGTTTCCCGATTCCATAACTCGAGTCCGTTAGTTGGACTTTTGGACAAAAATGCCAATGAAACTTGGGATCTTCAGCATTGTGTTCTTTCTGGGACGTATTGACTCTGGGCATATCTTTTTTCAGTTTGAAAGTAAAGATTATCCCACACATGCATAGTCTAGGGAAGACCAATTGGTAATCTCATATATATTTCATTTACTGAAATGTTATTTTTATTTTCATCTCAATAAGGACCCCTCTACTATTTCGGTTTGGATCCATCATCATTTCCACCCACTCTCATTCCAAATTCAAAGAATTTACTTCTTTTTTGGTAATGTTCTTGGAAGGATTCATTATTGTGAACATCCTTATCCATGCCAAAACAACCAATTGAGGATCAAGTATGAATTGAGATGGATATTTTGAAACATACTATAATAAGTATATAGATCTTATTTAAGGGTGATACGAGATTTTATAAATTGGTGAAATTATAATCATGGACTCCTTCTTGTTCAAATTTCATTAAGATACGCCACTTCCTTTATTCCTATCACTGAGGCACCCTCACACTAAATTGTATGCCTTCCCAGGAGACAAAATTTATGATTATGTGAACTAATTTTATTTAAATATGTATTATTAATGGGATAAATTTTTTATAGGTAAACCATATTGCCTATGTTGGTGTTTGTGGAATGATTGATGATGTAGGCGAATTCTATCATGGACAGTATTCCCATTTGGGGAAGCAGGAATCAATTGGAGTCGTAGCTTCATTAGAAATGTCCTAATAAACTTCTTTTAAAAATTATATGAAGAGTGTATCAGGGGAATCATTGTTTTTACATATTATTTTATAGTGGGAAAAGGGTTGAAGGTAGTTCCTAAAAGACCTCTGGTTGAGGCTCTTATCTAACTCAAGCCACTTCCTACAATCTTGGGAACTTCTTAGAGTAACCATTAAATCCTTAATTCCAAATAATTCCAACCATTTTCAATGATGAACGCTTATCCTAGACTGAAATAAAAGAATCATTTTGGTGTTTAAGAGATGAATGGTTTATATGATGATAAGGTAGGATGGAATAAAGTAACCAAAAACTTTAATAGCATAATAATGCTGCAGGTGAAGTGAATGAACAATATCATCTACGGTCCCATGAAGAGGTGTTTATACCTTATTCAAAGGCTAACATGATTGATTGAAAATAATTTTGGAAATAATTTTCATTTGAAGATGAATTCTCCAGTTAGAAGCACAATTTCACAAAGGAGAAAAATATAATTAATGTAGGGATGAAGTTCGAGAGGCATAAAAATTATTCTTTTTTACCTAATCACATAGAGACAACATCATCAAGTAAAAATTTTGAATTAAAGAGGATTTTTTAGGATCCACATGGCCAAGAACACCTCTATATTAATTTGGAATGATAGAAATTAAATAGGGGTATATGGAATCAAGGATGGATTATGATAAACATCTTTATATTGTTGTTATGTTTTAAGATGTTGATAGCACATGTCTTACAACCTCAATGAAGGTGAGTATGGAAGTACTTTTAGATTTTTTTACTACACGAGAGGATAATGACTCTCCTTCTAATTTATTTTTGAAAATATTAATGCAATCCAATGAAGACAAAATGGTTGAGATAGGGAGGATCAATTCCTCTCCAAAGGATATTTCCAAAAAATTTGACAGAATACTACATGTTGACACCAATTAGATAAAAACAGTTTGGATCGACAATGAGAACCACACCTTAGTTCATGGGTTCTATGATGGTATGATTTTCCTGGAAGAGTTTATCATGACCTGGGAAAATATTGAATAATGCATTGAGGAGATTATAAAAGATGACCCATATATGGTCCCCTCTATAGTATAGAAATTGAAAAGGGTGTATGCCTCTAAGAGGTTAACAATATTCAATAATTGTTTGATTATTCAATACAATGATTAACTTTATCTTGCTTATGGTTGACTATTTGGGCCCAAACTCAATCTTTGAAACTAGATTTGAAAATGAAAAAAAAAATTAATTTGTGGATGCCTTCATTCTGTATTCAGTTTTTATTTTGTAGTGAATTTTTATTATGACAAAATTTAAGGATGCACTTATTTCATGATTTATAAATTAAATTTAATGTGTTTTCATTTAGTTAATTTTACATTTTTAATCACTTATTTATTAGTTGTTGATTACATGGAATGTGTAATATATTTTTTACATTTCCATATTGGTAGTTTTCATTGATTGGTTATTTATTAAACTATAGTTTAACCTTAGTGATAATTTGACCTCAACCTTATTTTTTCAATTACATAAGATTTAACGAAGTGTATTAAGAATAATATTCAATAAACTATTATATGGGAAAATGTTATTTTTTAAAAACAAGTTATGTTTTATTTTTTTATCTCATTGTAACAAATGTCTCATGAATGCATCTAGTTTGAAATGAATACTATTTTTTCAATCCATTGGTTCATGGTTTACTAGTATCTTATTCCATTGTAATGATTGAAGGAACCAAAACTTGGCTTACTAATGTTAGGCCTCGACAGTTGGTACTAGAACATCTTTAGTAGAAACCATGGGAACAATATTTAGGAAATCAATGATTAGGAAACATAACCCTAATATATAATTTTAGGATAAGTAATGGAAAACATCCAAAAGAAATAATTTATATGATTTTGATGTTAGATTTTCATAAATTCTTTAATTTATATTATGTATTTCAATAGTTTTGTGAGTATATAGTTTTTTCATAAGTATATGATGTAATCTAGTGTATGGAGACATTTAAAAATGGCGCTTAGAATATGTAATGTGAACTTCACTAATGCACACAGTCTAGAGTGTAATAAGGTTCATATTTTCTATGGACTTAAGTCAATATTTTGAAGAGAAAATGTCTCACAAACATTATAATCAGACGCAGAAATAACATAATGTGTTAAACAGATAGATAAAAACATCTATAATTATCATTTCTTTGGAAGGAAGCATTATAAAAATAGTACAGCTGGTAAAAAGAAGTATTAATGAAAGAAAATAAAAAATTAATTTCACATATTTGATAATTTTGGAATGAGAAGACATTTTATTGCTTTATGGGAATGGTAGATTGATATAAATTCATAAATATGGGACACCAGCCAAAATATTGTAAAGGAAATAAGAAGAAGTTGACATTGAGTGTTTAAAATGTAATGAAATAGGGAAATCTAAAAATAAATTCCATAATCATCAATAGAATATACCTCAAATTATGCTAATGAATCACTTTCAAGCTTATACTACTAGTACATTTGAATAAAACTGATTAGTGTGCATGTATTTGGAATTAAGGATTGTGATGTTTGAGTATTTTTTTTCAATTATATACTAGTGATTAGAATTATATAATTTATAAGGACTGTACTATAGTACTATTTCTTAATTAATATGATTGAATTTATTTAGTGTTATAATGATAAGTGATTTAATGTCAAGTTTAAAAAATATGAAAGCACGCGATTAAGGAAAAAATAACCCTTAATATGTTTTGGATATTGAGAAAATTATGATAGGATAATGTGATGATTGATGTAGATAAATTAAATCATGTACAACTAAATACCATTAAACTGATTCTAATGTTTTTTATCATATTATTTTGGAAGGTTAATAATAAAATAACCATGCTCTTTATTACATACAAAAACATTATTTATTAAATTAAACCTTCACTTGATACAACCTATAAGATCGATAGGTATACTATCTATGGGGATAAAGAACATTATATAACAACTTAAAACATTGAAAAAAACATCTTATTGAAAACAAATTTTACATGACCACTATATTCCCTGATAGTTAGCATTGTATAGGATCAACTGGGGATATGCATAAGAAAAGGGTGAGCAATAAAACCCAGTAAGTGAATAAACATGGAATAACATGAGTAATATAATACTATTTAGACAATAGGCATATCAATGGATCATAAGAGAAGCATGAACATAAATGCATCTTAAAGCCTGGTAATAATAGCATGGAGATGTGGCAATAACACATAACATGGAATTAGCATGAGCCAAGGCTCATTGCACAAAGAGCATGAGTAAACTCTCATTGTACATGAAGCATGAGTAAACCCTCATTGCACTTGAAATATCAAGATTCAACATTCTTTGCACATGATGTATCATGATACTACACTTTACCCAATGCATTGAAGCGCTATTAAGGCACACCCTTCGTTAAACATTTCATTTCATGCATAAATGTGACACATGGATCCTACAACATGGATTCATTAAAATCATAAGTTATTCCAAGATTAAGGAATGTGAAATAAATAAATGAATACCAATAAATATGTATATGTGAAAAAAATGTGAATACCCTTAATAGAGACATGAGTATGGTATTCACTACCCAATGATCTTGGCTTAGAAAAACATGGTGCAATTTCAACTACATAACAACATTACATATGAATTCATAAAAATGGTTGATGAGATAGAAATTTGTGTATCATAATATGTACATGAAATTTATAGTAAGGTGGTTCATATAGATACATGTCTCAACAAATGTAATGTAATTTAGTCATGTAATACAAAATAATTGTATGAATGTAAATATGGAGAGAGAAATTCCTTACAGAATTTTGGCATAGTAAAAGGTGTACATGGGATACATTAATAAGAGATAAAGGGGATCTCTCATTTTTAAAACATTAATATGGAAGTATGGTGGAGGTGAAAAATCATACCCCAACATTTAAAATTGGAAATAAAAGAGCATAACAATATAAGTAAACTTTGACATAAACAAAGAAAATGATAATCCATTATTGGAAATGTGATCCTAAAGTCTTGGGAGGGGCTTGAGAGAGACTTATTGGGAGCTGGGGGAACCTTTGGAGGATTATAGAGAGGGGAGTGAAGTGGATGGTCGAACTCTGAATGCTTTTATTGTGGAGTATGTGAGAACTTGGGTGGGTTGATAAAGGAAAAGAGAGGGAATTCTTTATTATTTTGGTTTGGGACACCTCATATTAATCTAATCAAAACCACAAACCAGACCTTGGTTTGTGCCCATAGCTTTTTCCAAATTGGAGTGGAAAACTATATTTTATAACACCAATGGACAAAATTCTTAAAACAATAAGCTTTCTAATGTGGAGGTGGGTGACACTCTCAAGGAAAAAAATTTAAATAGATAAAATGTTTTAAAAGTCATGGAGGGTCCACTAAGGCATAATAAAATTAATCAAACAAATATAAAATCACATTATTTTCAGGATAAAACATATATTGGATGAGCATATAATTTATTGTATTTTATTACATCACTATTTGGTCATTATAATGTCAAAAAACATAATATATTTTTAAATGGTATTTACTTTTTACCCAAAAATTTGGTTGTCTCTGAAAATTATGAAAGCATCTCTGTTGGATAATTTTGACATCCTGATTTCAAAAATAATATTTATTTTATCTAAAAAACATTTATATATGTGAATTTTTTATATTTAAAAATAAAAACAAACATTTATTGAAAATTCATGAGTTTTGACAAAAATAGCTTTCAAACCATAATAAAAATTCCAATTGCATTCCGAAAATTATGCGATAATTTATATATAATAAAAAGAAATTTAATAAAAATAAAAATATTCTATTAAAATATTATTTAGTTCAAAAATTAATTAATTCATCAAAATATATTTCTCAGTTGAATATTAACTAAAAAATCTACTTTAAAAACTATTTACAAAGTACCAATAATCAAATGAATATATATTCATTGTTATATACAAAAATAAAGCTCATATTAATATTTCTATGATATTGTTACATAACCCCTTATAAATCCCGCATATGACCTTAGGGTAAGGTACGGGATGGTGACAAACTCTTTTAGTGGATCAGATAACAATGATCGTGTGGTAATCTCTATCAACATCTAATTCTCCACTATGCGGTCCTATTCAAGCTTATTGTATTCATGCTCTGCTTGGGCTCGGTCAAGAGTGAATCCCAATAATGCCGCCTCATTTATAAGCTCTGAAAAATGAGCTTCATGTGGGGGAAGTCTACTGGATGAGGCCATCGCTTCTTTCGTCTAATAAAATTGGATTTGTTAATGCCCTATATTTATACTAATCAAGTGATCACTTCTTAAGGGCTATATTAGCAATTTTCACAATTTCTAATGGTATTTTAAAATCCAAAAACATATAACAAAGGTAGTGCATAAGTTTTATATACCCATAATAATACATTTAAATAGATCAAGAGAAATTTTCATTAATGAATGTTTGAGTCGTTACAATCTTCCCCCTTAAGAAATTTCACCGTAGAAATTTCCTTTTCCCACACTAAAACATATGTTAGTAACTCTACTTCATTAATTACTCGGATTCCCATGTCACTTATTCAAATATGTATTTTCGACACAACACCTTTATGAGGGTTATTGTCTTATTTTGTTGAAATTTGTCTCCATGATATAGAATCTTCACTAGTTTCTCCTCGTAAGAAATATCATCCTCCAATGGTACTACCTCTAATGAGAGTAGCTTTGTAGGGTCTGGTATGTACTTCCTTAATAGGGACACATGAAAGAAATTATGTACTTTTTTCATGGTAGGTGGAAGTGTTATTCAATAGGCCACAACCCCGACATGATCCAGAATCTCGATTGGGATGATCTACCTAGTACATAACTTCCCTTTCTTTCCAAACCTCATGAACATCTTCCAAAGAGATATGCATAGAAATAAAATGTCTCTATCTTTGAACTCAAGGTCACACCAATGGTTATCTGCAAAACTCTTCTATCGAATTTGGGTTTCCTTGATATACTGCTGAATTATATTCACCTTATCTACCATTTCATCGACCATTTTAGTACCTAGAATCTTACCCTCTCTGATTTCATCCCAACACGCCAGTGTTCTGCACTATTTCCCATAAACAGCTTCATAAGATGCCATTCAGATGCTCAATTGGAAACAATTATTATATAATAATTCAACCAGTGGACGATGATGGTGCCATCCTCATTTGAAGTCCCTAGAATTAGATATTAACATATATTCTAGTGTCAGAATTTTTCACTCAGATTGGCCATCAGTTTGAGGATGATAGGTCATACTAATTTTTAGCTTAGTGCTTAGAGCATGTTGGAGAATTTTCTAGAACATCAAGGTGAATCATAGATCATGATCGAATACAGTAGACAGTGGTACTCCATGCAGCCTTATAACATATGTGATGTAAATATGTGCAACTTGATCCAATGAGAAGTCTTCTTGAATCGTGATAAAGTGAGCTATCATCATTAGATGATCCACAATGACCCATATATCATTGTTTCTTCTGGATGTCCTTGGAAGTACAGGGATGAAGTCCATGGTAATGTTCTTCCACTTCTATGTTTGTATGGGTAATGGTTGCATCATCCACATAGACTTTTTCCCCTCAACTTTCAATTCATCACATACAAATACCTTTGATGTATATTCAGAAATCTCTGTCTTTATATTGTCCCTCCAAATGTTTTCTCGAAGGTCTTGATACATCTCTGTGCTCCTCGAGTGAATAGAGAAGGATGAGATTTGTGCATCATTTAAAAGAACCTTCTTTATCTCTAGATCGTAAGGTACAAATTATCGTGACTCGAATATCAAGATTCCATCCTTTTCAACCACAAACTATTAGGATTTCCCATTTATTATAGCTTCCAACCTTCTCAGAATTTTCACATCCTTTCATTGAGCACCCTATATTTTCTCCATGTGGGGTGATTGAGTAATCATTTGAGAAAGGATTTGTGATGTTGCCCCATTAATTATTATTGTGTCCATGCTATACAAATATAATAAGATTGGATCCTTATGAATTCTCATCAATAACAGAATCACTGGATTCTATCTACTATGAGAATCTGCCACCATGTTCGCTTTCCTAGGGTTGTAATGGATTGAGAAATTATAATCCCTAATGAGTTCTATCCATATTTGTTGGTGAATATTAATCTCTTTCTTTTTGAGTATATATTTGAGGCTCTTGTGATCAGTATATATCTCACACTTCTCCCCATAAAGATAATGCCGCTATATTTTCAACGTAAATATCACAGCTTCCAAATCCAGATCATGTGTGTAATAGTTTTTCTCATAGATTGTAAGTTTCCTTGATGTGTATGCTATCACTTTATCATTCTGCATCAACACACAACCCATCCCCTTCTTCAAAGCATCACTAAAAACCAAAAATTGTTCTCCACTAGTGGGTAATGTGAGTACAGAAGTAGTGATAATCCTCCTTTTAAACTATTTGAATCTCTCTTCGCATTCATCACTCAAAGAAAACATTACCCCCTTCTGAGTTAGCTTGGTAAGAGGGTTTGAAAATTGTGATAAATTTCTCACAAATTGGAGATAATATCCCGTTAACACCCAAAAGTTACAGATATCCATTACCAATGTTGGCGTCGACCGCCCTTCAATTAAAGATATCTTGGAGGGATACAAAGATATCCCATTTATTATGATTATATGATCAAATAATGTGATTTCCATCCACCAGAACTCATAATTTCTATACATTGCATAGATATTCTCCTTTCTCAGGGTCTCTAGTAATGTTATTTGATGGTCCTTAGGCTCTTCCTTGGTTTTGGAATATTATAATATCATATATAAAGACTAACACAAATTTGTCCAGGAAATATCTAATGACTCTATTAATCAGTTCCATGATAATTGTGGGATCATTGGTTTGTCCAAATGGCATTACTATTAATTCATAGTGCCCGTATCTTATAGGAAAATCATTCTTGGGGATATCTTCCTTCTACATACTTACTTGATAATATCCCAACCACAAATCTTCCTTGGAGAATTATTGTACTCCACACAGTTAATAAAAAATTCATCAATTGGGGGTAGAGGATACTTATTCTTTATCGTGATTTTTTTATCTCACGATAATCGATCCAAAGGAACATTAACCCATACTTCTTTTTGATGAAGAGGACTGGTTTTCCCCAAGGGGAAGTAGTTGGCTGTATAAACCCTTTATACAGATTCTCCTGTGGTTGTTTACTCAACTCCTCATGCTCCACAAAAGACATTCTATACAATGTCTTGGATATTGGAAACGTCCCAGGTATATGGTCAATTGATAATTCAATATCACTTCTAGGAGGAAGTCCAGAAAATTCCTCGGGAGACACATCAGTGAATTCCCTCACAATAAGCCTGTATTAAAAGATGGTTTCCTCCTTAGACTCTATCATTTGATCCAGATACGCATGTTCATTGGGAAATAATATCCATTCTTGAGATGATGGTTCTAAATAAGATTCATCCTCCTCCTTGAAATTGTATAGAATCAGGGGTCGATTCTACATATGGAGAGTGACTTCCCTCTCACAGAAAATTAAGTTGTCTCTATATAAGGAAATCCAAGACATGACAAGAATTTCATATAATTACCCTATAGGTAGTATGATGAGGTTTGAGAGGAAGTTCAATCTACAAATTGTGACATGGGAGGAGTTATATTCATGGGATGCAATGACTGACCCTTTTTCGTACTCATTGGCATCTTTACTTCAATGATTTTTGGCAGTGTTGGGATTGTTCAACTAAACATTCGGTATATAGAAGAATGCATAGAATGAGAGTCAAAAATTATTTTTTCTATTATTGAATGAATATCAAGCGTACTTTTCACCACTTCTTTTTCAGGGTTCACTTCAATGGTAGTGATGAAAAAAGCTCTCCCATATTACCTTGGAGGTTGTTGGTTTCCTCTGAAAACCCTTGGCTTAGGGAACAGATTTTCAAGGTCCCATGATTCATTGTATTTGAAGTAAGGAATGACTCATTGAGGATCGAATGAATCATTCCTCTCATCTATCATAGCTGCATGTTTCTCTTGTTGGTAGTTAATATCCAGGTTCCCTTATCATCCGCACCTAATGAATTTCCTCATCCCCTTCAGGAAATTTCTAGGTTTCTTCTTTCTACACCATTGTCAAGTGGGGTGATATATTTTCTTAGCAAGATTTTATTTAACCATCAGACAGCCAAAATTCAATTCCACCTTATGATTTTTACCCCCATGATCCTATGAGATTCAATGATCTCCATATCAACTTTGAGGGAACATCAGACAATTTCTTTATAGCTCTCCAAGTCACGGATCACTAGAGCTTTCTATAGGATAGGTTTTATCCCACCAAAGAAGCGGTCAACATTGTATTCAGGTGTAATGACAAAGACAAAAGTGCACCGTGCAAGCCTTGTGATGTTTTCCTCATACTCTCCGATAGATTTGTCATCTTTTTTCAGGTGGTAAAGGAATACCCTTTCCATATTAAGCTGGAGGGTGTGTGGAAAATATTTATCCAAAAACATTTTCCCGAAATCCTTTCATTAAAATGCCTTGATCTCCTCCTCAGGCTTCATTTTTTTTTTTCCAATGTCCACCTTTGATCGGATTCACCCTCACTATGATAAGTAGCCAAAATAACCTTCTCTTGTTTGGAACATTGAAGAATGGAGATGATATTTTCAATGGATTTGATCTATTGTCCGGGGATTGAGAGATCAGATGATCCATTAAAAGTAAAAGGCCTTTGTCTCATGAGGCTTTCTATAAAGACTTGTTCATTCTTGGATGGGGATGAACATTTATCTTGACCCATGTTTCTATTCAAGGCATGAGTTAAATGAGATAGTATCGTGACAAAGATCAAGATTCCTGCTCCAATTGGTTTGGGCATCTCATTAGAATAGTCATCGCATTAATCTTCACATCGGTTGTCACCTCCAACCCTCCTATTACGGGCCATTGGATTGAATAAAAGGAAATATAGGGGTAAGACATAAAGGTTAATCAAAGGATAAACCAAATGACTTATAAATTACTTTTATTTCCTCAACTTATGAATCTAAAAGCATCAATCTATGTTATCCATGATATAAATTATAACATGTATTCTTAGTGGAATTTTTTTAAATGCCTTTTTATAATGGTTAATACTAAGCTTGTTAATTTACTAAAGCATATCCCTTGGGAGTTTCGTAACCAAAAGTGAAGCAAGGCTCATCGTCATGTACCAGGAAACCCCGAGTCAAGCCTAAAATTCCTTGACAGAGTTTTCACTCTTCGGTACATATGTGGCATAACCACATCTACCTACTCATATCTTGACCGAGATTTATTTCCATGTTAAATCACTTACTCAATACTCACCAAAACATAGGGATGTTTATTTATACATAGTCTAGTATCTAAGGATTCACTAGGGTTTTCAAATCCTACTCCAAAAAAATAACTAAACCTATCATATGATACTAACTATAACAACCCACGTCATTATTACATACTTAAACATGATTTATTACATAAAAAATTCACTTGATACAACATAAAAGATAGATATGTCTAGTGTATTTGGGGATTAGGAACATTTCTTAATGTCTTAAAGCACAGAAAAAAATATCTTATTGAAAACTTCCTTTACATGAGCACTACATTCCCTCTTACTTAACATTGCAGAGGATAACCCGAGGACATGCATAAGAAATGGGTGAGCAATAATGCCTATTAAAGGAATAAACATGCAATAACATGAGGAAAATAATACATGTTAGAAAATATCCATATCATCATAGAAAAAGATAGACATGATCATAAAGGCATGATAAAGCATGATAATCATAACATGGAGATGTGGAAACAACACTTAACATGGAATTAGCATGAGCCAAGTCTCATTAAACATGGAGCATGAGTAACCCTCATTGCACATGAATCATGAGTAAACCCTCGCTTCACATGAATTAGAATGATTCAACTCTCATTTCACATCACATGTCATGATAATATACATTACCCAATGCATTGGAGCGCAATTAAGGCACACCATTCATTAAACATTTCATTTCATGCATAAGTGTGAAACATGGATCATTCAACATGGATTCATTAACATCACAATTTATTAAAATATTAGAGAATGTGGAATAAATAAATGAATGTACCAATAAATATGTATATTTGAATAAATTTTAATACCCTTTATAAAGACATGGGTATGGTATTCACTACAAAATAATCTTGGCTTGGAAAAATGTGGTGCAATTTTTCCAGCCTAACGACGTTACATAAGAATTAATAAAAATGGTTGATGAGAGAGAAATAGGTGTCTCATAATATGTACATAAAATGTACATTAAGGGTTTCATATCGATACATGTTCCAACAAATTTAATGTAATTTAGATAAGTAATAGAAAATAATTTCTTGAATCTAAATGTGGAGAGAGAAATTCCATACAGAATTTCGGTAGGGCAATAGGTGTACATATGATGCATTAATGAGATATAATGGTGATATATCATTACTTAAAAATTAATATGGAAGTATGGGTGTTCTAAATACTACACCAAAATTTATAATTTTAAATAAAATGGCATAACAATATAAGGAAACTTGGACATAAAGAAGGAATGAGAGAATCCATTACTAGGAATTGTGATCCCAAAGGCTTGGGAGGGGCTTGATAGAGACTTAATGGGAGCTAGAGGAACATTGGGAGGACTCTAGAGAGAGTCAGGAAAGGGTTGGTCAAACTCTAAATTCTTTGAGTGAAGATGAAGTGGGAGCTTTGGTGGGTTTTTATAGGAAAGGAGAGATAATTCATTATTATTTAGGTTTGGAACACCTAACATTAAACTAATAAAAACCCCAAACCAGCCTATGGTTTTTGCCAATGGTTTTTTCCAAAGTGGAGCAGAAAAAAATATTTTATATGGCCAATGGCAGAACTGCTTCATATAATAGGGTTGATAATGTGGAGGTGAGTCAGACTCTCAATGAAAACAATTTAAAAAGATAAAATGATTTTTAAGTCATAGAGGGTTCACTAAGGAATCATAAAATTAATCAAACAAATCTAGAATCACATATTTTAAGGATAAAACATATATTGGACGAACATATAATTTATATTATTTTATTACCTCACTATTGGGTCATTATGATATTATAAAACACATTATATATTTAAACGGTATTTAATTTTTACCCAAAAATTTTATTATCTTAGAAAATAATGTAAAATTCACCGTTAGATAATTTCATCCACCTAATCCAAAAATAATAATAATTTTATCTAAATAATTTTCTATATATTTTATTTTTAAATTTTAAAAATAAAAACTGGCATTTTTCGAAATATCATGGGTTTTGAAAAAAAAATGCATTCAAACCTGAATAGAAATTACAATTTCATTCATAAAATTATACGATCATTTATATTTAATGAAAATTAATTTAATATTATTAATAATAATATTTTATTAAAGTATTATCTAATTACAAAATCAATTAATTAATCAAAATATATTTCTCATATGAATATTAACTAAAATTTTCACTTTAAAAACAATTTACAAAGTAACGATAATAAAATTAATATGTACTTATTGTTATATAAAAAAATAATGCACATATTCATTGTGCTAAAGTATTGCTACATAACCACTTATAACACCTATATAAGACATTATGGTAAGGTGTGATATGGTGAATGTCTCTTGGGGTGGCTCAGATAACATTGCTCAGTTAGTAATCTCTACTAACATCCACTTCTTTCGTAAGCGGTTCTGTTCAAGTTTAACGTATTCAAGCTCGGCTTGTGCTTGGTTAATAATGAAGCCCAAAGACCCCACCTCCATTCCGAGCATGGAATAATGGGATTCATATGGAAAAAGTCTACTGGATGAGGCTATCTCTTCCTTTGTTTGACTAAATTGGAAATTCTAAAGTCCTATATTTATACTAATCATGTGATCACTATTCAACAAATATATTAGCAATAGTCACAATTCCTATCATTATTTTTGAAATCAAAAAATAGAAAACCAAGGTAGTGAATAAGTTTTATATACCCATAACAAGACATTTAAATAGATAAAGAGGAATTTTCATTAACGAATTTTTGGGTCGTTACACATAAGGATAACCATTTATGAATTTATTTATATTGAAAATTTAATGAGATGATATATATTATTGTTTTACATCAAAATATGATGCATCATGTTCTATGAAATGAATTATAAATAGTTCCTGGAAAAAAGTATAATATTATGTTTATTTAAATTGATATTTTCTTTTTTCATAGAGAATGAATGAATTCCTCAAATCTATGAAATGAATCTTAAAAAAAATGTTTTACTATTATCATCATTTTTTATTATATAATTTTTCTCACCTCTGGTTTCTGGCATTGTGATCATAAAAATTCTCATGAACATGTTCTCTAACACTCTCCCTTATATAACAATAGTTATATTTATCTATCAATAATGTTTTTTTACTAATGTTCTCCTATTCAATAGACTGGGTTTCTAGTGATCTTTAAATTTCCATTTCCCAATTATTTAGAAGATATGTTATTATCCATATTTAGGATGTGGGTTTTTCAACAATAGTTTATTTTCATATATAATCCTCTCTACTTCCTAGATCAATTTATAATTGCAGTGAAAAAATTTATATAATGTGGGGATAATTTAACACTCCATGACTTTATAATATATTTTAGAATAAAATAACTTTTTTTCTAGCTTTCATTATATTTTATACTATGTTGGCTTATGTTACCGATAATACTGAGTTCATTCTATAGAATATAAGAAAGGAAAGATGACTCTCATATGTGAATATAACATCCCAATATATTATGACATATTATGATTTTTTGACATTTATCCAATATATTTTATAGACATATGAGAAGAAAAAAATCCATTGTTATGCATAAAAAGAATTATATTTCAAATGGGGTTTTTTTGCCTTTTAATGGTGCAATTTTTCAAAAACTAAATTTTGAAAAAATTATAAATTATATTTTTCAAAAAAAAAATCATTTATTATTAATAAATTTAAATATAATATTTGGTTAAATTTTGGTATTTTTCTGAAAAGTTTTATTTTTTTAAATACTAAAAAATAAAACATTTTCGTTGAGAATTTATTTTTTATTAAAATAATTTTTAAAGAAAAATTATATTATAAATTGGATATAATGTCACAATAGATAAATAATATATCTATTAAAACAATATTTTAAATTTTAATAATTTTTCTGTTGAATTTATATATATAATTTTAGTGATATTTTGATCTTTTTAACCTTAAAAAATATGAGTTCTCACCTTATTTAGGGGATTTTCATTAAATTTAATTTCAAATAATCTGTGAATTGAATTATGAAAATAATATAAATTTTTTGAAATAGTATTATAGTTATATAATTATAATAATGATGTAATTTTTTTCCATAATAATTATGGAAATATTTTAAAATTAATTACTGTTATTATGGTAAAAATGAGTTTACACAGAGGATAAAAAATAATTGTAAGTGGCTAATTGAAATAGAATCCTATCCAAAAAATTTAATTTAAATATTTCAACCATATACTCCATAATAGTAAATTTGGATCATTATTTGAGTGACATTGTGTATTAAAGACCTCCCAGTAATGTTATTTTTTTATATTTTCAAGGATTCCACTCCTCCTCCACTATAAAAAGGCACTCACCCCTCACTTATAAACACCTATCCTGACCTTTGTATTATAAAAAAACTTCCAAAATAATCTTCCAACATAAATCACCTTTACTAGAAGTATCACTTTTGAAAAAATCAAATGAATATTCATTTCGGTATAATCCAAATGGAGTTACTCGATAAAGAGGAAATGATCTTCAATGGTATGTTTTTTAGAATATCTTTATTCATCCATTTAATTATTAATACATCTTGAAACATCCCAGGTAAATAAAGAAATAATACATTTTAATTTTAATTAATATTTTGTGAATTAAATATTATTTCTACATTAAAATGGAATGATATGTTCAATGGTGTACTCGATACACGACAACGAGTTTCATTGATGTCTAAAGCTACACACAGTGCTATGTCATACTGAAAAATAATAAAATAATATTATTTTAAATGGAAGTTAACGCCTAGCTGTTGTAAAGGATGGACTAAATATAAAAAAGTAAAATATGATTATACATGTTTTTAAATGTTTTTACATTTATCCAATAAAATTTAGAGGCCTAAAATGTGAATGAATCTAATTTTAAACATAATTTACTTTAAAATGTGGATTTACAACCTTTTAATGAATAACTATTCATAAATCTAGTTTTAGTCACTTTTATATATTCTATTTGACAAAAAATAAAATTCTTATTTAGAATCAGGATATCAAAATTTACATTGGGTAAATTATGGTTATTTTTCGGATAAAATTCATTTTTAATGAATAGTGAAAAATAATATATTTTAATTCAAAACTGCCATTTAATATAATTTATTTATATGGTTAGATTATCTTTTTTATCGGTTTTAAAGTGTAATTAGATAATATTTTTACTATTTAATCCAATTTAGGTCATTGTAATTAATTCCACTTTGAAATTGGACATAAACAAGTGTCAATATTTTTTTAGTTAATATTTCTTAAAAACACGCCTTTTGTTTTGACAACGGGAATTAATTTTAAATTAATTAATCCAACTTATATGTTTTTAATTTATTAAAATAGACATCATTTTTGAATTCAGAATATCAAATATAGATTAGGCTGAATTTTTGGTATTTTTATGAAAAACACAAATTTTTGACGAATAGGGAAACCACTAAGTAGTATTTAAAAACTGACTTTTTCATGAAAATGAAATTCCACCACTTCGATGAATTTAATTTCAAAAATATGAAATACATTTTTGTTATTATTAAGTAAAATGTGGTTTAATAAGATGAAAATAATTTTTGGTGAAGAGTTACTTTTGACTTTTATTTAATGTGTTTAATGGTAAAAAAGGTTGTCCAAGGTAAAAAGAATATCATAATAAAAAAACCACCTTTACATTTTTCTTAACCATATTAGATCAGTAATTACCAACCATGGGAATTCTTGGGTATATTTTGGGACCCTATGAATCCACTTAAAATTTCTAATGACACTTAATTTTAATTAACTAAAAGTAAGATAAAAATGACATAAACAAACAGCTTTTAGTAAACTAATTTTTACATAGGGTTATATAAGTTATCATTTCAAGTATAAAAATTATTTGGAAAGATAAAAATATTTCCTACATTATGGTATTTTTTTTATAATTTTTAGACATCAAATAAATAATATTATTTATGAAAAAATATTGATGTAGTGTTTACCTCATTAATGAATTATTTAAATAAATAAGATTATAAAGACTAAACAAATATCCAAAACCTGTACAATTCTTATTGGATGATTTTATTTCGACCATGAGTCATCTTATCTTCGACTTTCATTATTTTTGGACCTTTAGAAACCGAAAATCATTATATAATAAGATAATATTTTCACACATTCTTAAATAGCCCCTACTCCTCCTTATAAAAAGCCCTCACCTCTAACCCATTACTCACACCTCTAATTCCCCCTATATCATCCAAACCTCGACTAAATAAGATCTAAAGATATCTATATTCCACCTAGAATCCTTACTTTAGGCATAAGGAACTTCAAGAATCCCTTTTGGTTCAAACTGAAGGGAGTTACCAAATTAAAGGTAACATTTTCCCTTAAATTATTTTGTTTTATTTTATACTATTTTACTTCTACAAACACCTAAACAATTTTTATTACATTATTTTATAAGAAACTAGTATCCTAAATATAAAAGGTTTTTTTATGAGAAGGATTCAAACTACACTTACACAGACCTTTGTCTAATGAATAATAATATACTATTTTGGTGGAAGACGTACTACTGCCTCAAGAAACGATGATTGTTCAAATATCTCCAACCACCTCTCATGGTGGCTATTATGATGGAACTATATTAATATATGATATCGGATATATTTATATTTTTTCTTTTCTTCTGTATTTTTAATTTATAGAATACCTTTATGGTTTCCATAGTGGGTAAATACGATAATCTCATTTGAGGAAATGTGGACTACCGCCCCCTCAAAGTGATATGACTCATTCATGCCATAAGTGGAATGTATAAAGGGTAACTGGAATTATATTATACTTATATATCATTAAGTTTTCATTCCATTACAATATGTAAAAGAAATTGAAGTAGCATTCATGAGTACGTACGACTTACCATCTCCATAAACAATGCATTTCATTTCATATATCCAAATGTTATGTACTATTATAAATACATGTATATAATGGATATATATGATATATATTATATCTAAATCATGAATATCATTCTGGATATAATGAACTTTTGACGACATGATCAACTTGTAATTATAAAAAGTTTATTTTTGACTCAAGTACCAAATATCCATAGAATGAACACTACTAACTTAAATGAATACATAATGTTTATAACATGGTAATAAGTGATAAACATGAAAATAGCTCTTATGAAAGTTGTAATTAACTTTAATTGATTACTCAGGAGATTAAAGAATGAATGGGTCCAGTCAGACACGAGGTAAGGGACTTCGTCTCAATCTCCTTTCATTGAGGCATATTTTGTTTTAATACATGAATTTTTTTATATTCTATATAAACACCTTTGAATTTTCATTTCATTGAAATGGAATATTTGTCTACGAAGCGTTTTACTAAAGACAAAAAGGAAGGTTTCTTTCAACTTTAGCGGTGACTATGACCTTTCCGCTGCCGAGCGTAATATTTGACCTTTGGATTCCTTAACAAGACATAATGTTTTTAAAAGGAAAGTAAATACCATATACTCTTTTATGTATTTTGGTATTGAAAATGGTATTGATAATGGATTTGTTATCTCAATATATTTATGTTATATATTGTGATTGAAATGTGGAAATTTTTTCATTCCATTATATTTTTTGTATGTGTTATAATTGTATAATGGTACTTGGACATTTGGAGGGTGGTTACGTGATAAACCAAACGATGGGGGGTGTTGTGATAAACTAGGATGGGTGGTTATATTATAACCTCCAATGCACTGGGTATGGAATTCGGCCATATGGCTATTCCATTTAGGGATATGTGTGGAAGTTGACCGTATGGTTATTTCATTTAAGTATGTTTATGTCCCAAGTTACCTTTATATGTTATGTGTTCATTATATGGGTTTTATGGTAATATTTTGGTTAAAAAAGGGTAAGAAATGAAATTTTATTCATTGAAGAGTATTTACTCCTTCGTAAAGGTGAAAAGTATTACTTATGATAATGTATTAATGTTTTACTTATTCTTTTTTATGTATCCCTTATTGAAATTTTTATGCTCATCCGTAGTTTTTGAAATGGTTTTCATAGGACATAAAGTGGAATAGGGTCATGGATGGAATCAAGTAAAAGTCATGTTTTCTAAAACATAGAACTAGACATGACCCATTTTTCAAGAATCTTTTTTTGTGTGAAAAAAATGGAAACTCTGTAGATGTGTCTACATGTGATATTCAATTTGTTATGTATATGTTATGACCTAATTCTCTAAATTTTTAACCAGAAAAGATCCTCAATGTGAATTTTTAACATAATTCAACAATATAAAATGTTTAAGCTCAAGTCCTTATAGATGGTATCATTGGTTGGTTTAGACAACATTAGGTGTTAGAATATTGTTAAATTAATTTATGGTAAAATTGAAATGAAATAGAATTTATAGATTATAATGTCTCTTAGCCTAAGATATTTTTGTGTTTAGAATGGTATTTCTTAGAGGAAAAAAGGGAAGTTGTGTAGTGATGATATATATAAGGAAATTGACATCCAAATCAGTATCCTGAGATGGTCGGAGTTGGAACTGAATAGTTTGTTTTATTGATGGATTAATTGACTCGGGTTGAAAATAGTGGTTGTTTTTATTGATGATTTTTTTGTTTATTCTATAAGTAAATAAGAGCATGAATGTCATTTAAGGGTTGTCTTTCAAACATTAAAAGAAAATAAAATGTATGGGTAATTTAGCAAGTGTAAGCTTTAGTTTCAACAAATTTCTTTCCTTGGTCACATTGTTTCAAAAAATGGCATAAATGGTGATCCTGTTAAAACCAAAGTTGTTGAAGAATGGCCAATACCCACAAATATTACCGAGATTCATAGTTTTCTTTGTTTTGGTAGTTTATTACTAGAGGTTTGTAGAGAATTTTTCATTGTTATCTAGCCCACTGACTAAGTTAACTCGAAAAGGTGTTATGTTCGTTTCGACAAAAGAATGTGATGATTATTTTCAGAAATTGAAAATTAAATTAGTAAATGCTCTAGTTTTGGAACTACCCTCCAGAAATGGGGAGATTATTATTTAATGTGATTCTTCATTGAAGGTACTTGTTTTGTGTCCTTATGCCGAATGATTAGGTAATTTCTATGCTTCACATCAATTGATACCTCATGAGTCAAATTACCCAACACTTACATTGGAATTAGCTATTGTTGTTATTGATTTAAAAAATCGGATGCAACATTTGTATAGAGTAAAATGTGAAAATATATAGACTAAAAATGTTTTAACTATATATTCACTCAGAAATAATTGAACATGAGACTGAGGAGATGTTTGCAATTAATAAAGGATTATGAATTCATGATCCTTTACCATCCGGGAAATGAAAATAAAGTGGATGATTCTTTGAGTCAAAAAAGTAATGGTTCATTAACCGAGATACATTTGGAATGAGATCCCTTTGTTTTTTATTTGATGAAAATTGGCATAGAAGTTGTTGGTGTAGGAAATTATTCTATTTTTTTTAGGTGTCAGTAATATCATCTCAATCAGATAAAATTAAGCAAGCGCATAAGAAGATAGTGAGTTACAGAAAAAGGTAGAGTTGGTTTAGAAGGGTATGTTTCCCGATTTTAACTTTTATAATGATTGTGTTTTTAGGTTTGGGAAGAGATTATGTGTGCCGTGTGATTCACAGTTGAAGAATGAGTTATTATGTGAAGCTCATAGCTCCCTTTTTTCAGTTTATCCTAGAAATAATAAGATTAACAAAGATTTTTGGGAGTATTACTGGTGGGATGGTATGAAAAGAGATATTTCTGATTTTACTATGAAATGTTTGACATGTCAGCAGGTTAAAGAAGAGTGGTAGTTACCAAATGGGATGCTTTAGTCATTACCGTTTCCAGAGTGGAAATGGTAAAATATATCCATGGACATCATTGTGGGATTACCGAATACATCTCAAGGTAATAATGTAATCTGGGTTGCTATTGATCAATTGACTTAATCTGCTCATTTTCTTCATATTCAAGATACTTTGTATCTAGATCAAATTTTTTTGGTTGTATGTTAAAGAGATAGTCAAGTTTCAGGGTGTTCCCCACACAATTGTATCTGATTGTGATCCTATGTTTACTTTCAACTTTTGGAAAGGCCTTCATAAGTTGTTTGGTACCGAATTAAATTTTAATATAGTTTTTCATCCAAAATAAGATATACTGTCAAAAAAAACAATTCAGACCTTAGAGGATATGATACGTGCTTTCTTAATGGATTAATAAGTAATTTGGGACCAACATCATTCTTTGGTAGAATTTTCTTTATAATAACATCTTTCATTCCAGTATATAGATGGATCTGTTTGAAGAAATATATGGAAATCATTTTCAAACTCCAGCTTTTTGGGATTAAGTAGGTGAAAGGAAGCTAATGGGACCATAATTGGAAGAATAGATGGTATAAAAAGTTGAGTTGATTCAGAAGCACGTGTGAACAACTCAGAGTATGTAGAAAAATTATACAGATAACCAGAGGAAGGATTTTTCATTTGAGGTAGGTGATCAGGTATTTCTCAAAGCTTATCCATGTAAAAGTGTGATGTGTTTTGGTAAAAAGGGAAATTTTCATCTGAGGTTCATTAGTCCTTATAAAATCTTGAAGAAAGTAGGATTAGTTGTGAACAGAGTGGCTTTACCACCATGTTTGTCCCAGGTACACAATTTTTTTTATGTTTTAATGTTGAGAAAGTATATTCCAGATCCATCTCATGTTTTAAGTCTAGAGGTAGTTCATTTGGAAGAGAATATCTCTTATAAGGAACAATCAATCCCAATTCTTAACTGTAGAGAGTAAGTTTTGTGGAATAAGGTAATTTGAAAGAACCCAGACCTACTTTTCGGGCATGTTTTCTTTTTCTGGTAATTTTTGAGATTAGAGGAAATGTTGGAAATTTTTAAAGTACATGCTATGTACTTTATGAGTTCACGCCGTGTACTTCATTACCGCGGGTATCTAGGTGCTGGTCATGTTGCGACCATGCACACGACCGTGTGGGGTGACCTGGGGGCCACCTAAAGAGGATTGTAGAAAACGGTGAGTACACGTCGTGTACTTTAAAAGTACATGCCTTGTTTTTTTTCATCAAACGGACTTGGGTTGCGTGTTATCGACAAAAACATGTTCTTCTTCGAATTATTCATCTAAGAGCACCGTACGGCTACAGATCTTTAACGAGACCCTGAGAAAGTGTCTGTCCACCGAATCGAACACTGTCGGTTGCGTTGGAATCACATCGATGAGTTATATCTTCTCCTAGAGCACCCTTTTCTGATTTTTCCTGTCTCGTGAGGTATCATGGGTTGTACTTTTCAGACGTTTTTGTAGATCTACCGCATTTTAGGTTGTTCAAAAGGATAATGCCGGAGTATATCGATCTCACAATGTCGAGGTAGGTGCTTTATGGCTTTCTGTTGAAAGCCTTTGATTGTTATATGGAATTATGCCTAATAACATTGAACGAGGTATTGTTCATTTACCGTTTTACCCCTAAAAATTGCCTTCTATGCTGGTATGTGTATGTAGAGGTTAATTGGTTGTGAATAGGGTTGTTCTATATGCCTCAGATGTGTTTTCCCATGCATGTTCTATTTATAGCTTCTTTGTCTTTTTTAGCTATTAGGATTCCTTGATGTTTCCAAGCCTAGTACTGTATGATGGAGTTATTATTTTATATGAAACGCTTGAGATGATGTTGACTGTTTAGCCAAGTAGTTCTTGAGGTTTAATTTTCCCATATTGCAATGCTATGCTCATTGAATTACACAGGGCCGTGAGAACCTGTTGTAGGAGACTATAAGGGGAATTGACTGAGTGAGCATCCACAGAGCATCTTTGAGCACATTAGAATATAATGGGATTGACTGTGTGTTCTTCCTTATAGAGTCCTTGATGACCTTATACTATAAGGAGTATTGACATGTGAGATTCTTCAGAGAGTCTTTGAACCACTTGGGGCTATAAAGGGAATTTACCGAGTGATCTTTCTCAGAGAGTCCATGACCTTTGGGCTATAAGGGGAATTCACCGTGTGAGATTCCTTAGAGTGTCCTTGACATAACTTAGATTATAAGGTGATTTGACCATGTGAGCTTCATCAAAGAGTCTTGGATTAATTTTTACTATAAGTGGAATTGACTGCGAGTGCTTCCTCAGGGAGTCTTTATATATTATTATAACTAAACCAGAGGGGATAGGCTGTGTGCACTTCCTTGAGGGCTACCGCGCTTGGTTAATTTCTTTTGATATGTGGAATTTTTTTCTGCTGAGTACTTTCCTGTTTATTTCTTATGTACTTTTTCCTTCCATATATTCACTAACTTTTAGGCACATATCTTTGGGCGGATCCTTGATGGGATTTAGTCTCACACCATGTTTCGTCCATTCTTTTGGACCCAAAAAGTTTATATTGATGTAGGTTTAGACAAGGGCGAGCTCCCTTCTACATCATGTATTTTACTTTTTGTGGAGCTGGAGAGCATGAGACTAAGCTTAAGCTTGCGATGCTGAGGTGTTGTTCATCTGTTTCTTCTGTACATTGGTTTAGTTCTTTTTTAATTCTATCATTGTGACTTGTTTGGATGTTTTCATAGACACATGTTACCATGCATCATTTATATATGTGATTCAGTTGTTTGTTATTCCAGTCTTCTACTATTATGGTTGTTTGTATATTTAATTCTTCTACTATTGAGTATTTGTTTCCATTTTGTTGCATTACTCTACCAATGATGGAATAGTTTCCCCACTCTCACACTAAAGGCCCTTACTGCTAGTCAGTAGCCTATGACATTCGGGGAAATGCGCTTGAGGCCATATGACCAACTTGGTATGGGGAGCCTCTCGGTGGATTCCAAAACCATGATGTTACATAATTCACCATGTAAAGATTTTGTGGAAAAACCATATGGTTGAAGAGGCATCGTTGTAATTTGAAAAAGCTATGAGTGATAAATACCCCCATTTATTTGATAAGTTAATAAAATTGCGAGAAAGAAATTTCTAAAAGGGGGGAGGTATGTAACATCCTAGGTAAATAAAGAAATAATACATTTTCATTTAAATTAATATTTTTTGAATTAAATATTAATTTTAATTTAAAGGGGATTCCATGTTCAATGGCATATCTGATACGCAATAACGAGTTTCATTAAAGTCTAATGTTACCATAATGCTGAGTCATATTGAAAAATAATAATTTAATATTATTTTAAATGGTAGTTAACCCATAGCTGTTATAAAGGATAGAATAAATATAACTACAATATGATTATACTTGTTTGTAAAATGTTTTAACATTTATCCAATAAATGTTATAGGCATAAAATGTGAATGAATGTAATTTTAAGCATAACTTTCTTTAAAAGGTTGATTTACCACCTTTTAATGATGAACTATCTTTAAATCTAATTATGGAAACTTTTCTATGTTATATTTGACAAAATAAAATTCTCCTTTAGAAGTAGGACATCAAAATTTACATTGGCTAATTTTTTGGTATTTTTCTGATAAAATTCATTTTTTTAATGAATAGTGGAAAATACTGTATTTTAATTCAAAAATTCCTTTTAATCTAATTTTTTTATAAGGAATATATTGCCTATTTAATTGGTTTTAAATTTCAATTAGATTATATTTTTTCAATTTAATCCAATTTTGGTCATTGGAATTAATTTCACTTTGAAATTGGATATAAACAAGTGTAACACCCGAGATTTTTATGAGTAATATTTTGTTTTTATATATCATCAAAGGAATATTTCACTACACACTTGCTTGGGTTACTTTACATGCAATCACAACCTTCCTCGATAGCATGGGTCGTACGCAATACCAAGTTTCACTAAACTACGATATGCTATTAAAATATTATTAAAACTAGCCGTTATGAATAGTAATAACCACTTTTTGAAAATTTATAAATTTTATTTTTCAAAATGGACTTCATTTTTGGATTCGGAATACCGAAATTAGCCTAGGGTGAAATTTTGGTATTTTTCTGAAAACTTTCAATTTTTGATGAATAGTGAAACCACTAAGTGGTAGGTTAAAAACTGAATTTTTGCATAAAACTGAATTTTACCACTTCTATGAATGGAATTTCGAAAATCCGATAGACACGGTTGATATCAGTAAGTAAAATGTGGTTCAATGAGATAAAAATAATTTTTTGGTGAATAGTAACTTTTTACTTTTTTTACAGCGGTTAATAGTAAATAGGGTAACTAAGGGTAAAAATGATATTACTATTACCCTAACACATGTACTAATTCTATTGGATAAGTTTAATTCGACGAAAAACAAACTTAGGAATAAAATATGACCATTTAGGCCCACTTGGGTTAGATTAGGACATTTATTATTAATTTATTTAAAGAAGGGTTAAAATAGTTAAAATCAAAGTTTAATAAGTAAATGATTTTTAATATGGGGTTATACATAAGATAAATTCGACTATAAATATTCATTAGAAAGATAAAAAGATTTCCTACATAATGGTATTTTATTTGTAATTTTTAGACATTAAAAAATTTAATTTATTTATGACACAATGATGATGCAGTAATTATCTTATTAATGAAATATTGACATAATTGATGTTATAAACACCAAAATAAATGCAATTTGAGACTTTTTATGAATTACACTAATTTTATAGGTAAATATGATATATTAGTGTTGATTTAATCAACTTGGTTCGAACATATAATTCTGTTATGACTTTCAGAAAAATGATATATCAAATAGTGTCAAAATTGACACAAAATAGTTTTTAAATAAAATATTATATTACTAATTGTTATTTTATTCTTAAAAATCTAAGGTTCGGGAAAATGACTTAGATAAGGATATATATATTAATAATAAACAATTTGGGGTTCGTTTGGCATGTTATAGTAAGTGTATTAACCATATAGTGAAAGAAAACAAAAAGACACTGTAAAAGTTAAATTATTTATCTTAGAGTTAAATATAATTTATAAGGTTAAAATAATACCCTAAACTTGTCTAAATACTATTGTTTGATAGGATTGCGACCCATCCCCACTTTAGTTTCGAAATAAGACCCTTTTGAACCATTATAAACCGATTTTGACTTTAATATAAAATAATATTTTGAGATATTCCTAAGGTGCCCCTCTCCTCCCTTATAAAAGGGCACCTCCTCCCCCTCCTCCTCACACCAATTTGAGCACTCAAGATCGGCCAAACCCTGCCATTTTCTCCTCTCCACTTCCGTAGAATAATCATAGAGGTCCTGGTCTTCTTCAAAGACCAATCTTAGTTTCCTAAGTGGAGGATTCAAAGAGGCGTTTCAAAGAAGAGGTAATATCCATTACCGATCTTTTCAATTTCTTTCTTCTTCAACTTATTCTTCTTTAGTTGTTTCATGATAAAGTAATAAAATCAGTATTACTTACATACTGATATGTTATTATAAATATGAAACAACCCTAATTCACCTAATATCCATCCTACGGAAAAATGAAATCACCGCGCGTGCGTACGTACGGAATACCGTCTCCACGCCGTGGTGTAATCTATTTTCCACCATCACCTTACAAGGATGGGTATAATGGTGTAATGAGTAACTATTTATGATTATTATAAATTAATATTGATACTGAAATAATATATATATACTCCAATACAGTTCCATGATCATAGGAACGATATCATCACTCGTGCGTACGTACGGAATACCATCTCCACGATGTGATGCGACTCGTTCTACATGATCATCATTACATAGTAATTATATAAATGAATTGAATGAATAAATATGATATATGTTACACTAATACCATTCTGGATATAAGGTATCTATAACCATAAAAGAAGAATAAGAATTTATTCAGCAAAACACGCATAAGAACAAAAGGCAATAAGGACCTGAGTAATAAGTAACAATGAAATATTACTAACAAGAAGCTAAGAATATGACCATATATGATATCATATCAATATGTATGATTCTGTAATAAGTCAATAACATTATTTAAACCATTATACAGGAGCTTCAGACATGTACAAAGCAAATCGGACCTAAGGTAATGGAAATATCACAATCTCATTTTTATCCGAGATTGTTTATACTTTGGTATTTACTGGGGTGTATTTTATCATCCACATCCATGTTTCCTCAATATGTAATATTTATATCCTTACACAATAGTTTATATTTAATTTTACCATTCGGTGAATATTTAGTAAAGGATATGAAAGGAATCTTTTGTCGTTTTTCATACGAGGTACTTTTTTTACTTTTCCGACAAAAGTACGAGAAAAATGTTTTTTTTAACTTATACGGCATGAATGGATTTTTAAAACATTATTTCCAAGAATCTTCCTTTACAAGTTTTCAAGTTTATTTTTAATCAACTTATTTTATTTTAAAGTCGTTTGACATGTTATGAAAGGAAAAATGTTTTTGAAGTAGAAAGGATATTTTCCTCAAGAATGGAGTTCAAGTATTTTATCAAAATTATTTTCCATCTAATATAATAAAAGGGTTCTGTTTTTATCCCTATTATTAAATGGATTTGATTATGTTGTGATGGAAATATTTTTATGAATTCCTTTATCTTATATGAATGGTTTTATGATGTCATGTTGTTTAAGAATTCCACTTTTATTACATGGGTTACGCTATGATGTATGGTTTATGATTATGTGGCACACATAAGAAAGGATTCATTATAAGATGAGTGGGACCTATATCTCCCTCCAATGCATTAAGTAAAGATTTTATATCTCATGAGATAGACATGGCCGGAACGGTAGGTTATACCGGTTCAGTGAAACAGGACTGGAACGAGGGTTACTCGGTTTCAGAAAGGGACTCTGTCCACTAAGATAGTCCTGGAAATGAGTCATGACTAACAAGAAATGATGTTCCATGATTATGTGTGCATGCCAAAAAGTTTCAAGTTTCATGTTATGATTATGGGGATCTCATTTTCACTTCTATGATTTATTCCATGTTAAGATATTATGATCTCTTTTGCAGGTTATGATTTTCAAAAAGATATAATATGATTTTTTATTTCCTTTATTTGTCATTGCTGAGCATTTGAGCTCACCCTTTTATATTTTCTTTTCCCCAGGTCAGGAAGATGGATATTAAGTAGAATATTCTAAAAGGGACCCTAGATATGATGAAATAAATGGGAGACACTGTAGAATATTTATGAACCAGTTGTTTATGTTTCACAGTTTCTAAAGACACTATACCTATACGGTCCTTTGTGGTTTTGTCATATGTTGTAATAAGTGTGCTTCAATTTTGAAGTATTAACAATGTATGTAAAGTATGGGTCGTTATAGTTGGTATTAGAGGAAAGGTATAGTCAACCTTTGGAAACTAGGATGTGAAAGCCTTAGTAAGAACCCTAAGGATAAGTCTAAGCATAGAACACAATCTTAGTGTTTTAGAAATGTCCATGAATAACCTAGGATAAGACCTTAATCATGAAAATTTTATTCTTGAATTATGTGGTTTTCCTATTATAATTAGTGATGGTCACACTATTCTTCTTGGTTTTAGTCAATGGCTGGAACCCGAAGGAACCGTGTTAATACGGAATGCGATGGGCAATGCAATGATTGTCCCCCTGAGCAACCAAACGATATGGGAGATGGAATGAAAAATCTTGTAGCCATGCTCACACAACTTTCTCAAGCTATGAATCATGCAGGACTTCCAAACGAGCAAAGGAAGGAGCAACATTCTGTTGAATCCTTCATGAGGCAGCGTCCACCTTCTTTCAGCGGGTCTACTAATCCATTAGTTGCTGAACAATGGATTAGTACTACTGAAAAGATATTTTCAGTTCATCAATGTTCTGAACATGATAAAGTCATCCTAGCAGTGTATCGTTTGGAAGGAGATGTTGATCAATGGTGGAATCTTATTAAGAATATGAGGCAAAGGGATGAAATTGAGTCTATGGAATGGGACGAATTCAAGAACTTATTTTTCAATAATTACTTCTCTCGTATTCTCCGAACAAAGATGGAGAAAGTGTTTCTTGAACTAAAGCAAAGGGATGATGAATCTGTTGGAACCTATGAAGCAAATTTTACAAGACTTGCAAGGTATGCTTCTGGTATTATTATCCAACCTGAGAGTAAGATCGATAGATTCTTTAGTGGCTTAAAACCAAGTCTTCGAAGGGCGTTATCCATAAGGGACTTCAATAGCTACGAGGAAATCGTTCGATGTGCTCTCAAAGTCGAGATAGAGATTGGAGTAACCCATCAGTCACATGGGTTTGATAAGAAGAGGAAGATGGAATTCAAAGGAAAATCTAAAGAGCACACTGAAAAGAAGATGAGCTTTCCCTTATGCTCAAAGTGTGGAAAGAAACATGGAGGGAGTTGTCTTAAAGGGACAAGTAAATGTTTTAAATGTGGAAAGGAAGGTCATCGGGCATTTGAATGCCGCGATAATGGGAAGAAGATGTCTAATGATGCAAACAAATGAAGGGATACACAGAATGAACCTACTACACTTCAATGTTTCAAGTGCAAGGAGATGGGGCATTATTCCAATCAATGCCCAAATCCAAGGGTTCATGATGATGGTCGACGTCAATAAAATCTAAAGGCTAAAGACAAAGGAAAGTCACATGCAATTTCTATCAGCGATGTGGAGTACGATAACGAAGTGGTGAAAGGTACCCTTACCATCCACTCTAAAGTAGAAAATGTTTTATTTGATTCTGGATCCACCCACTCTTTTATTTCTGAAAAAATTTCTAAGGGTATCACCGTACTATCTCAACAATTTGATGTTGAGTTAGCTGTGACAACACCTAATGGCACAACAGTCGCATCAAAAGTTTATAATTCTTCTCCGATCAAAGTTTGGAAAAGTGCTTCCTGCAAATCTTGTAATCCTTCCTTTAGTGGAATTTTATGTGATTCTTGGCATGGATTGGCTTTCTCTACATGGAGCTCATATCAATTGCCAAAGAAGGGAAGTCACATTTCATATTCTAGATCAATCTACGATCATCTATCAATTCAAGGATGAACATAACCTTCCAGTGGAAATTTCTTCTATCTTATGGGTATTGATTCCACTAAATGAAGGTTATTTATCTCAAATGGTTGGTGAGAAACTCACGATTAAGAATATTCCCATTGTACGGGAGTTTGATGATGTCTTTCCGGAGGAATTACCGGGTCTTCCACCAAATCGTGAAGTTGAGTTTTCAATAGAACTCGTACCGGGTGCTTCGCCAATTTCAAAGACTCCTTATAGAATGGCCCCAATTGAGTTGCAGGAATTGAAGAAGCAACTCCAAGAGAATCTTGATAAGGGATTCATACGCCCTAGTGCGTCACCTTGGGGAGCACCTGTTCTATTTGTTAAGAAGAAAGATGGATCAATGTGACTCTCCATTGATTATCGAGAACTTAATAAGATCACTATCAAGAACAAATATCCTCTCCCACACATTGATGAATTATTTGACCAACTACGCGGAGCTCAATACTTTTCCAAGATTGATCTTTGTTCAGGGTATCATCAATTAAGGTTCAAAAGGGAGGATATACCAAAGACGGCTTTCCGTACAAGGTATGGACACTATGAATTTATAGTGATGCCATTTGGTCTTACTAATGCCCCTGCTATCTTCATGGATCTAATGAATAGAGTCTTTAGAGACTATCTTGATCAATTTGTGGTAGTCTTTATAGATGATATTCTTGTCTATTCAAAGAGCAAGTAAGAGCATGATGATCACTTGAGAATTATATTGAAGACCCTGAGAAAGGAGAAGCTTTATGCCAAATTTACCAAGTGTGAATTTTGGCTTCAAAATTTGCATTTTTGGGTCACATAATCTCAAAAGAGGGGATATCTGTGGATCCAGCAAAAACAGAGGTTATCGAAAGATGGTCAAGACCAACAACAGTAAATGAGATCCGAATTTTTCTTGGTTTGGCTGGATATTATCGACGTTTTGTAAAAGATTTTTCATGATTATCTAATCCAATCACCAAGTTGACTCGGAAAGGAGTTAATTTTGTCTGGACAGAGGAATGTGAAGAGAATTTCAAGGAGTTGAAAAGAAGGTTATCCAGTGCACATGTGCTCACACTGCCGTGTAGTGGAGAAAGGGTTGTGATCTACAGCGATACATCCAAGAAGGGATTGGGGTGTGTTCTTATGCAAAATGATATGGTGATAGCTTATTCCTCACGATAGTTGAAAATCCATGAGCAAAATTACCCAACACATGATTTGGAGTTGGCCGTGGTAATCTTTGCATTAAAGATTTGGAGGCATTACCTTTATGGTGAAAGGTGTGATATTTATACTGATCATAAAAGTTTAAAGTATATTTTCACACAAAAGGAGTTGAATATGCGTCAAAGAAGATGGTTGGATCTGATTAAGGATTATAACTGCTCAATCCATTACCACCCTGGGAAAGCAAACAAGGTGGCAGATGCATTATGTCGACAAGACCATGCTAGTTTATCCATGATGTGGATCACAAAAGATCCAATATTTATGGATTTACAAAGGATGGATCTTGGAATTATAATGGAAGGGGAAAAATCTTATCTTTCTCAAATGAATGTTCAACCATATATACATGTGAATATTAAAGAGGCACAGAAAGAAGATGTTGAGTTACAAAAGAAGGTGAGAAATGTTCCTGAATTCAACCTTGATTGTGATGGGATAATAATGTTCAGGAATCGGGTTTCTGTTCCTCCCATCCCCGAATTAAAGAAGGAGCTGCTGGATGAGGCTCATTGTTCATCATTCTATATTCATCTTGGAAGCACGAAGATGTATAGGGACCTGAAAGAGTACTTCTGGTGGGATGGAATGAAAAGAGATGTTGCTGAATATGTCTCTCGATGCTTGGTTTGTCAACAAGTTAAAGCTGAGAGACAGAAGTATAAGGGGATGTTACAACCATTACTCATACCCGAATGGAAATGGGAAGACATCACTATGGACTTTGTCACAGGACTTCCTAAAACATCCAAAGGCAATAATGCTATTTGGGTCATAGTTGATCATCTTACAAAGTCTGCACACTTCATTGCTATTAGAGAGGATTTCTCTCTAGATCAGCTTGCCAGGATATATGTAAAGGAAGCGGTAAGATTGCATGGAGTACCAATTTATATTATATCTGATCAGGATCCGAGATTTACCTCAAAGTTCTGGCGAAGTCTTCAGCATACTCTGGATACAGAGTTGAGTTTCAGCACTGCTTATCATCCCCAGACAGACGGTCAGTCTGAGAGAACAATTCAAACCCTAGAAGATATGTTGAGAGCTTGCTCTATGGATTTCAAAGGAGGTTGGGATCAACACCTAACTTTGGTGGAATTTTATTATAATAATATCTTTCACTCCAGTATTCAGATGGCTCCTTATGAAGCTCTCTATGGAATGAAATGCAGGACTCCAACTTGCTGGGATGAATTTGGGGAAAGAAAGCTATTAGGACCTGATCTCGTTGATGAAATGGCAGAGAAGGTCATATCTATTCAACAACACATAAGAGCAGCTCAGAGTCGACAGAAAAGTTATGCCGACAACCGAAGAAAAGACCTAGAGTTTGAAGTGGGTGATAAAGTGTTCTTACGAATATCTCCCTGGAAGAGGGTTATGAGATTTGGAAAGAAGGGGAAGTTGAGCCCTAGATATATCGGTCTTTTCGAAATACTGGATCGTGTTGGGAAGGTAGCTTACAGATTGGCGCTTCCACTGAATCTCTCTCAAGTTCACGATGTGTTCCATGTATCTCTCCTGAGAAAGTACATACCAGATCCTTCACATGTACTCAGCTCAGAAGTTGTACCGCTGGAGCAAGATCTTTCTTATGAAGAACAGCTGATAGAGATTCTGGATCGTAGCGAAAAAGTCCTACGAAACAAGACCACTCGCTTGGTGAAAGTTTTATGGAGGAACCAACAACTTAATGAAGCTACATGGGAGCTTGAGGATATGATGAGGGAGAAGTATCCTCATTTGTTTGTTACAAAGTGACGAATTTTGAGGGCAAAATTCTTTTTAAGGGGGGTAGAATGTAACACCCGAGATTTTTATGAGTAATATTTTGTTTTTATATATCATCAAAGGAATCTTTCACTACAGACTTTCTTGGTTTACTTTACACGCAATCACGACCTTCCTCGATATCTTGGGTCGTACGCAATACCAAGTTTCACTAAACAACGATATGCTATTAAAATATTATTAAAACTAGCCGTTATGAATAGTAATAACCACTTTTTGAAATTTTATAAATTTTATTTTTCAGAATGGACTTCATTTTTGGATTCGGAATACCGAAATTAGCCTAGGGTGAAATTTTGGTATTTTTCTGAAAACTTTCAATTTTTGATGAATAGTGAAAACACTAAGTGGTAGGTTAAAAACTGAATTTTTGCATAAAACTTAATTTTACCGATTCTGTTAATGGAATTTCGAAACTCCGACTGACACGGTTGATATTAGTAAGTAAAATTTGGTTCAATGAGATAAAAATAATTTTTTGGGGAGTAGTAACTTTTTACTTTTTTTACCGCGGTTGATAGTAAATAGGGTAACTAAGGGTAAAAATGATATTACAATTACCCTAACAAAAGTCCTAATACTATTTTATAAGTTTAATTCGACCAAAAACAAACTTAGGAATAAAATATGACCTTTTAGGCCCACTTGGGTTAGATTAGGACATTTATTATTAATTTATTTAAAGAAGGGTTAAAATAGTTAAAATCAACGTTTAATAAGTAAATCATTTTTAATATGGGGTTATACATAAGATAAATTTGACTATAAATATTCATTAGAAATCTAAAAAGATTTACTACATAATGGTAGTTTATTTGTAATTTTTACACATTAAACAATTTATTTTATTTATGACACAATGATGATGCAGTAATTATCTTATTAATGAAATATTGACATAATTGATGTTATAAACACCAAAATAAATGTAATTTGAGACTTTTTATAAATTCCACTAATTTTATAGGTTACTATGATATATTAGTGTTGATTTAATCAACTTGGGTTGAGCATATAATTCTGTTATGAATTTCACAAAAATCATATATCAAATAGTGTCAAAATTGACACAAAATAGTTTTTAAATCAAATATTATATTACTAATTGTTATTTTATTCCTAAAAATCTAAGGTTCGGCCAAATTACATAGATAAGGATATATATATTAATAATAAACAATTTGGAGTTCGTTTGGCATGTTATATTAAGTGTATTAACCATATAGTGAAAGAAAACAAAAAGACAAGGTAAAAGTTAAATTATTTAACTTAGAGATAAATCTAATTGATAAGGTTAAAATAATACCCTAAACTTGTCTAAATACTATTGGTTGATTGGATTTCGACCCATCCCCACTTTAGCTTAGAAATAAGACCCTTTGAACCATTATAAAACGATTTTTACTTTAATATAAAATAATATTTTGAGATATTCCTAAGGTGCCCCTCTCCTCCCTTATAAAAGGGCACCTCCTCCCCCTCCTCCTCACACCAATTTGAGCACTCAATCTCGGCCAAACCCTGACGTTTTCTCCTCTCCTCTTCCCTAGAATAATCCTAGAGGTCCTGGTCTTCTTCAAATACCAATCTTAGTTCCCTAAGTGGAGGATTCAAAGAGGCGTTCCAAAGAAGAGGTAATATCCATTACCGATCTTTTAAATTTCTTTCTTCTTCAACTTCTTCTTCTTTAGTTGTTTCATGATAAAGTAATAACATCAGTATTACTTACATACTGATATGTTATTATAAATATGAAACAACCCTAATTCACCTTCTATCCATCCTACGGAAAAATGAAATCACCGCGCGTGCGTACGTACGGAATACCGTCTCCACACCGTGGTGTAATCTATTTTCCACCATCACCTTACAAGGATGAGTATAATGGTGTAATGAGTAACTATTTATGATTATTATAAAGTAATATTGATACTGAAATAATATATTTATACTCCAATACAGTTCCACGATCATAGGAACGATATCATCACTCGTGCGTACGTACGGAATACCGTCTCCACGATGTGATGCGACTCGTTCTACATGATCATCATTACATAGTAATTATATAAATGAATTGAATGAATAAATATGATATATGATACACTAATACCATTCTGGATATAAGTTATCTATAACCTTAAAAGAATAATAAGAATTTATTCGGCAAAACACGCATAAGAACAAAAGGCAATAAGGACCCGAGTAACAAGTAACAATGAAATATTACTAACAAGAAGCTAAGAATATGACCATATATGATATCATATCAATATGTATGATTCTGGAATAAGTCAATAACATTATTTAAACCATTATACAGGAGCTTCGGACACGTACAAAGAAAATCATACCTAAGGTAAGGGAAATATCACAATCTCATTTTTATCCGAGAATGTTTATACTTTGGTATTTACTGGGGTTTATTTTATCATCCACATCCATGTTTCCTCAATATGTAATATTTATATCCTTAAAAAATAGTTTATATTTAATTTTACCCTTCGGTGAATATTTAGTAAAGGATATGAAAGGAATCTTTTGTCATTTTTCTTATGAGGTACTTTTTTGACTTTTCCGACAAAAGTACGAGAAAAATGTTTTTTTAACTTATACGGCATGAATGGATTTTTAAAACATTATTTCAAAGAATCTTCCTTTACAAGTTTTCAAGTTTATTTTTAATAAAATTCTTTTATTTTAAATTCGTATGACATGTTATGAAAGGAAAAATGTTTTTGAAGTAGAAAGGATATTTTCCTCAAGAATGGAGTTCAAGTATTTTATCAAAATTATTTTCCATTTAAGATAATAAAAGGGTTCTGTTTTTATCCCTATTATTACATGGATTTGATTATGTTGTGATGGAAATATTTTTATGAATTCCTTTATCTTATATGAATGGTTTTATGATGTCATGTTGTTTAAGAATTCCACTTTTATTACATGGGTTACGCTATGATGTATGGTTTATGATTATGTGGCACACATAAGAAAGGATTCATTATAAGATGGGTGGGACCTATATCTCTCTCCAATTCATTGGGTAAAGATTTTATATCTCATGAGATAGACATGGCTGGAACGGTAGGTTATACCGGTTCAGTGAAACAGGACTGGAACGAGGGTGACTCGGTTCAGAAAGGGACTCTGTCCACTAATATAGTCCTGGAAATGAGTCATAACTAACAAAAAATGATGTTCCATGATTATGTGTTCATGCCACAAAGTTTCAAGTTTCATGTTATGATTATTGGGATCTCATTTTCACTTCTATGATTTATTCCATGTTAAGATATTATGATCTCTTTTGCAAGTTATGATTTTAAAAAAGATATGATATGATTTTTTATTTCCTTTATTTGCCCTTGCTGAGCATTTGAGCTCACCCTTTTATGTTTTCTTTTCCCCAGGTCAGGAAGATGGATATTAAGTAGAATATGCTAAAAGGGACCCTAGATATGATAAAATAAATGGGAGACATTGTAGCAGATTTATGAACCAGTTGTTTATGTTTCCCAGTTTCTAAAGACACTATACCTATACGGTCCTTTGTGGTTTTGTCATATGTTGTAATAAGTGTGCTTCAATTTTGAAGTATTAACAATGTATGTAAATTATGGGTCGTTATAGTTGGTATCAGAGGAAAGGTATAGTCAAACTTTGGAAAATAGGATGTGAAAGCCTTAGTAAGAACCCTAAGGATAATTCTAAGCATAGAACACAATCTTAGTGTTTTAGAAATGGCCATGAATAACCTAGGATAATACCTTAAGCATGAAAATTTTATTCTTGAATTATGTGGTTTTCCTATTATAATTAGTGTTGCTCACACTATTCTTCATGGTTTTAGTCAATGGCTGGAACCCGAAGGAACCGTGTTAATGCGGAATGTGATGGGAAATGCAATGATTGTCCCCCTGAGCAACCAAACGATATGGGAGCTGGAATGAAAAATCTTGTAGCCATACTCACACAACGTTCTCAAGCTATGAATCATGCAGGACTTCCAAACGAGCAAAGGAAGGAGCAAAATTATGTTGAATCATTCATGAGGTAGTGTCTACCTTCTTTCAGCGGGTCTACTGATCCATTAGTTGCTGAACAAAGGATTAGTACTACTGAAAAGATATTTTCGTTTCTTCAATGTTCTGAACATGATAAAGTCATCCTAGCAGTGTATCGTTTGGAAGGAGATGCTGTTCAATGGTGGAATCTTATTAAGAATACGAGGCAAAGGGATGAAATTGAGTCTATGGAATGGGACGAGTTCAAGAACTTATTTTTCAATAAGTACTTCCCTCGTATTCTCCGAACAAAGATGGAGAAAGAGTTTCTTGAACTGGAGCAAAGGGATGATGAATCTGTTGGTACCTATGAAGCAAATTTTAAAAGACTTGCAAGGTACGCTTCTGGTATTATTATCCAACCTGAGAGTAAGATCGATCGATTCTTTAGTGGCTTAAAACCAAGTCTTCGAAGGGCGTTATCCATAAGGGACTTCAATAGCTATGAGGAAATCGTTCGATGTGCTCTCAAAGTCGAGATGGAGATTGGAGTAACCCATCAGTCACATGGGTTTGATAAGAAGAGGAAGATGGAATTCAAAGGAAAATCTAAAGAGCACACTGAAAAGAAGATGAGCTTTCCCTTATGCTCAAAGTGTGGAAAGAAACATGGAGGGAGTTGTCTTAAAGGGACAAGTAAATGTTTTAAATGTGGAAAAGAAGGTCATCGGGCATTTGAATGCCGCGATAATGGGAATAAGATGTCTAATGATGCAAAAAAAGGAAGGGATACACAGAATGAACCTACTACACTTCAATGTTTCAAGTGCAAGGAGATGGGGCATTATTCCAATCAATGCCCAAATCCAAGGTTTGATGATGATGGTTGACGTCAACAAAATCTTAAGGCTAAATACAAAGGAAAGTCACATGCAATTTCTATCAGTGATGTGGAGTACGATAACGAAGTGGTGAAAGGTACACTTACCATCCACTCTAAAGCAGCAAATGTTTTATTTGATTCTGGATCCACCCACTCTTTTATTTCTGAAAAATTTTCTAAGGGTATCACCGTACTACCTCAACAATTAGATGTTGAGTTAGTTGTTACAACACCTAATGGCACAACAGTCGCATCAAAAGTTTATAATTCTTCTCCGATCGAAGTTTGTGGGAAAGTGCTTCCTGCAAACCTTGTGATCCTTCCTTTAGTGGAATTTGATGTGATTCTTGGCATGGATTGGCTTTCTCTACATGGAGCTCATATCAATTTCCAAAGAAGGGAAGTCACATTTCATATTCCAGATCAATCAACGATCGTCTATCAATGCAAGGATGAACATAACCTTCTAGTGGAAATTTCTTCCATCTTATGGGTATTGATTCCACTAAATGAAGGTTATTTATCTCAAATGGTTGGTGAGAAACTCACGATTAAGAATATGCCCATTGTACGGGAGTTTGATGATGTCTTTCCGGAGGAATTACCGGTTCTTCCACCAAATCGTGAAGTTGAGTTTTCAATAGAACTCGTACTGGGTGCTTTGCCAATTTCAAAGACACCTTATAGAATGGCCCCAATTGAGTTGCAGGAATTGAAGAAGCAACTCCAAGAGAATCTTGATAAGGTATTCATACGCCCTCGTGCGTCACCTTGGGGATCACCTGTTCTATTTGTTAAGAAGAAAGATGGATCAATGTGACTCTGCATTGATTATCGAGAACATAACAAGTTCACTATCAAGAACAAATATCCTCTCCCACGCATTGATGACTTATTTGACCAACTACGCGGAGCTCAATACTTTTCCAAGATTGATCTTCGTTTAGGGTATCATCAATTAAGGGTCAAAAGGGAGGATATACCAAAGACGGCTTTACATACAAGGTATGGACACTATGAATTTATAGTGATGCCATTTGGTCTTACTAATTCCCCTGCTATCTTCATGGATCTAATGAATAGAGTATTTAGAGACTATCTTGATCAATTTGTGGTAGTCTTTATAGACGATATTCTTGTATATTCAAATAGCAAGGAAGAGCATGAAGATCACTTGAGAATTATATTGAAGACCCTGAGAAAGGAGAAGCTTTATGCCAAATTTACCAAGTGTGAATTTTGGCTTCAAAAAGTTGCATTTTTGGGTCACATAATCTCAAAAGAGGGGATATCTGTGGATCCAGCAAAAATAGAGGTTATCGAAAGATGGTCAAGACCAACAACAGTAACTGAGATCCGAAGTTTTCTTGGTTTGGCTGGATATTATAGACGTTTTGTAAAAGATTTTTCACGATTATCTAATCCACTCACCAAGTTGACTCGGAAAGGAGTTAAGTTTGTCTGGACAGAGGAATGTGAAGAGAATTTCAAGGAGTTGAAAAGAAGGTTATCCAGTCCACCTGTGCTCACACTGCCTTGTAGTAGAGAAAGGTTTATGATCTACAGTGATGCATCCAAGAAGGGATTGGGGTGTGTTCTTATGCAAAATGATATGGTGATAGCTTATGCCTCACGACAGTTGAAAATCCATGAGCAAAATTACCCAACACATGATTTGGAGTTGGCTGTGGTAATCTTTGCATTAAATATTTGGAGGAATTACCTTTATAGTGAAAGGTGTGATATTTATACTGATCATAAAAGTTTAAAGTATATTTTCACACAAAAGGAGTTGAATATGCATCAAAGAAGATGGTTGGAGATGATTAAGGATTACGACTGCTCAATCCATTACCACCCAGGGAAAGCAAACAAGGTGGCAGATGCATTAAGTCGACAAGACCATGCTAGTTTATCCATGATGAGGATCCCAAAAGATCCAATATTTATGGATTTACAAAGGATGGATCTTGGAATTATAATGGAAGGGGAAAAATCTTATCTTTCTCAAATGAATGTTCAACCATCTATACATGTGAAGATTAAAGAGGCACAGAAAGAAGATGTTGGGTTACAAAAGAAGGTGAGTAATGTTCTTGAATTCAACCTTGATTGTGATGGGATAATAAAGTTCAGGAATCGGGTTTGTGTTCCTCCCATCCCCGAATTAAAGAAGGAGCTGCTGGATGAGGCTCATAGTTCATCATTCTATATTCATCCTGGAAGCACGAAGATGTATATGGACCTGAAAGAGTACTTCTGGTGGGATGGCATGAAAAGAGATGTTGCTGAATATGTCTCTCGATGCTTGGTTTGTCAACAAGTTAAAGCTGAGAGACAGAAGTCTAAGGGGATGTTACAACCATTACCCATACCCGAATGGAAATGGGAAAACAACACTGTGGACTTTGTCACAGGACTTCCTAAAACATCCAAAGGCAATAATGCTATTTGGGTCATAGTTGATCGTCTTACAAAGTCTGCACACTTTATTTCTATTAGAGAGGATTTCTCTCTAGATCAGCTTGCCAGGATATATGTAAAGTAAGTGGTAAGATTGCATGAAGTACCACTTTCTATTATATCTGATCGGGATCCGAGATTTACCTCGATGTTCTGGAGAAGTCTTCAGCATACTCTGGATACAGAGTTGAGTTTCAGCACTGCTTATCATCCCCAGACAGACGGTCAGCTTGAGAGAACAATTCAAACCCTAGAAGATATGTTGATAGCTTGCTCTATGGATTTCAAAGGAGGTTGGGATCAACACCTACCTTTGGTGGAATTTTCTTATAATAATAGCTTTCACTCCAGTATTCAGATGGATCCTTATGAAGCTCTCTATGGAAATAAATGCAGGACTCCAACTTGCTGGGATGAAGTTGGGGAAAGAAAGCTATTAGGACCTGATCTCGTTGATAAAATGGCAAAAAAGGTCAGATCTATTCAACAACACATAAGAGCAGCTCAGAGTCGACAGAAAAGTTATGCCGACAACCGAAGAAAAGACCTAGAGTTTGAAGTGGGTGATAAAGTGTTCTTACGAATATCTCCCTGGAAGAGGGTTATGAGATTTGGAAAGAAGGGGAAGTGGAGACCTAGATATATCGGTCCTTTCAAAATACTGGATCGTGTTGGGAAGGTAGCTTACCGATTGGCGCTTCCACCGAATCTCTCTCAAGTTCACGATGTGTTCCATGTATCTCTCCTGAGAAAGTACATACCAGATCCTTCACATGTACTTAGTTCAGAAGTTGTACCGCTGGAGCAAGATCTTTCTTATGAAGAACAGCCAATAGAGATTCTGGATCGTAGCAAAAAAGTCCTACGAAACAAGACCACTCTCTTGGTGAAAGTTTTATGGAGGAACCACCATCTTGAAGAAGCTACATGGGAGCTTGAGGATATGATGAGGGAGAAGTATCCTCATCTGTTTGTTACAAAGTGACGAATTTCGAGGGAGAAATTCTTTTTAAGGGGGGTAGAATGTAACACATGAGATTTTTATGAGTAATATTTTGTTTTTATATGTCATCAAAGGAATCTTTCACTACACACATGCTTGGCTTACTTTACACGCAATCACGGCCTTCCTCGATAGCTTGCGTCGTACGCAATACAAAGTTTCACTAAACAACGATATGCTATTAAAATATTATTAAAACTAGCCGTTATGAATAGTAATAACCACTTTTTGAAATTGTATAAATTTTATTTTTCAAAATGGACTTCGTTTTTGGATTCAGAATACCGAAATTAGCCTAGGGTGAAATTTTGGTATTTTTCTGAAAACTTTCAATTTTTGATGAATAGTGAAAACACTAAGTGGTAGGTTAAAAACTGAATTTTTGCATAAAACTTAATTTTACCGCTTCTGTGAATGGAATTTCGAAAATCCGACAGACACGGTTGATATCAGTAAGTAAAATGTGGTTCAATGAGATAAAAATAATTTTTTGGTCAATAGTAACTTTTTACTTTTTTTACTGCGGTTAATAGTAAATAGGGTAACTAAGGGTAAAAATGATATTACTATTACCCTAACACATGTCCTAATTCTATTGGATAAGTTTAATTCGACCAAAAACAAACTTAGGAATAAAATATGACCATTTATGCCCACTTGGGTAAGATTAGGATATTTATTATTAATTTATTTAAAGAAGGGTTAAAATAGTTAAAATAAATGTTTAATAAGTAAATCATTTTTAATATGGGGTTATACATACGATAAATTCGACTATAAATATTCATTATAAATATAAAAAGATTTCCTACATAATGATATTTTATTTGTAATTTTTTGACATTAAACAATTTAATTTATTTATGACACAATGATGATGCAGTAATTATCTTATTAATGAAATATTGACATAATTGATGTTATAAACACCAAAATAAATGTAATTTGAGACTTTTTATAAATTCCACTTATTTTATAGGTTACTAAGATATATTAGTGTTGATTTAATCAACTTGGTTTGAACATATAATTCTGTTATGACTTTCACAAAAATCATATATCAAATAGTGTCAAAATTGACACAAAATAGTTTTTAAATCAAATATTATATTACTAATTGTTATTTTATTCCTAAAAATCTAAGGTTCCGCAAAATGACTTAGATAAGGATATATATAATAATAATAAACAATTTGGGGTTCGTTTGGCATGTTATATTAAGTGTATTAATCATATAGTGAAAGAAAACAAAAAGACACGGTAAAAGTTAAATTATTTAACTTAGAGTTAAATATAATTGATAAGGTTAAAATAATACCCTAAACTTGTCTAAATCCTATTGGTTGATAGGATTTCGACCCATCCCCACTTTAGATTCGAAATAAGACCCTTTGGAACCATTATAAACCGATTTTGACTTTAATATAAAATAATATTTTGAGATATTCCTAAGGTGCCCCTCTCCTCCCTTATAAAAGGGCACCTCCTCCCCCTCCTCCTCACACCAATTTGAGCACTCAAGCTCGGAAAACCCCAGCCATTTTCTCCTCTCCACTTCCCTAGAATAATCCTAGAGGTCCTGGTCTTCTTCAAAGACCAATCTTAGTTCCCTAAGTGGAGGATTCAAAGAGGCGTTCCAAAGAAGAGGTAATATCCATTACCGATCTTTTCAATTTCTTTCTTCTTCAACTTCTTCTTCTTTAGTTGTTTCATGATAAAGTAATAACATCAGTATTACTTACATACTGATATGTTATTATAAATATGAAACAACCCTAATTCACCTTCTATCCATCCTATGGAAAAATGAAATCATCGCGCGTGCGTACGTACGGAATACCGTCTCCACGCCGTGGTGTAATCTATTTTCCACCATCACCTTACAAGGATGGGTATAATGGTGTAATGAGTAACTATTTATGTTTATTATAAAGTAATATTGATACTGAAATAATATATATATACTCCAATACAGTTCCACGATCATAGGAACGATATCATCACTCGTGCGTATGTACAGAATACCGTCTCCACGATGTGATGCGACTCGTTCTACATGAAAATAATTACATAGTAATTATATAAATGAATTGAATGAATAAATATGATATATGTTACACTAATACCATTCTGGATATAAGTTATCTATAACCTTAAATGAAGAATATGAATTTATTCGGAAAAACACGCATAAGAACAAAAGGCAATAAGGACCCGAGTAACAAGTGACAATGAAATATTACTAAGAAGAAGCTAAGAATATGACCATATATGATATCATATCAATATGTATGATTCTGGAATAAGTCAATAACATTATTTAAACCATTATACAGGAGCTTCGGACGCATACAAAGCAAATCGGACCTAAGGTAATGGAAATATCACAATCTCATTTTTATCCGAGATTGTTTATACTTTGGTATTTACTAGGGTTTATTTTATCATCCACATCCATGTTTCCTCAATATGTAATATTTATATCCTTATACAATAGTTTATATTAAATTTTACCCTTCGGTGAATATTTAGTAAAGGATATGAAAGGAATCTTTTGTCGTTTTTCGTACGAGGTACTTTTTTGACTTTTCCGACAAAAGTACGAGAAGAATGTTTTTTTTAACTTATACGGCATGAATGCATTTTTAAAACATTATTTCCAAGAATCCTCCTTTACAAGTTTTCAAGTTTATTTTTAATCAACTTCTTTTATTTTAAAGTCGTATGACATGTTATGAAAGGTAAAATGTTTTTGAATTGGAAAGGATATTTTCCTCAAGAATGGAGTTCAAGTATTTTATCGAAATTATTTTCCATTTAATATAATAAAAGGGTTCTATTTTTATCCCTATTATTACATGAATTTGTTTATGTTGTGATGGAAATATTTTTATGAATTCCTTTATCTTATATGAATGGTTTTATGATGTCATGTTGTTTAAGAATTCCATTTTTATTACATGGGTTACGCTATGATGTATGGTTTATGATTATGTGGTACACATAAGAAAGGATTCATTATAAGATGGGTGGGACATATATATCCCTCCAATGCATTGGGTAAATATTTTTTATCTCATGAGATAGACATGGATGGAACGGTAGGTTATACCGGTTTAGTGAAACAGGACTGGAACGAGGGTGACTCGGTTCAGAAAGGGACTCTGTCCACTAAGATAGTCTTGGCAATGAGTCATGACTAAAAAGAAATGATGTTCCATGATTATGTGTTCATGCCACAAAGTTTCAAGTTTCATGTTATGATTATGGGGATCTCATTTTCACTTCTATGATTTATTCCATGTTATGATATTATGATCTCCTTTGCAGGTTATGATTTTCAAAAAGATATGATATGATTTTTTATTTCCTTTATTTTCCCTTGCTGAAAATTTGAGCTCACCCTTTTATGTTTTCTTTTCCCCAGGTCAGGAAGATGGATATTAAGTAGAATATGCTAAAAGGGACCCTAGATATGATGAAATAAATGGGAGACACTGTAGAAGATTTATGAACCAGTTGTTTATGTTTCCCAGTTTCTAAAGACACTATACCTATACGGTCCTTTGTGGTTTTGTCATATGTTGCAATAAGTGTGCTTCAATTTTGAAGTATTAACAATGTAAGTAAATTATGGGTCGTTATAACAAGTGTCAATCTTCTGATTGTTAATATTTCTAAAAAACACCCCTTTTGTTTTGACAGTGGGAATTAATTTTCAATTAATTAATCCAACTTCTATGTTTTTAATATGATAAAATAGACATCATTTTTTAATTCTTAATATCAAATATGTTTTAGGCTGAATTATTTGTATTTTTCTGAAAAACATCAATTTTTGATGAATAGTGAAACCACCAAGTAGTAGTTAAAAACCGACTTTTTCTTTTAAATAAAATTATACTACTTCTGTGAATTGAATTTCGAAAATATTACATACATGGTTTTTATTAGTAAGTGAAATTTGGTTCAATAAGATGAAAATAATTTTCTGTGAATAGTAACTTTTGACTTTTATTTACCGTGATTAAAGGTAAATAGGGTAATTCAAGGTAAAAAATATCATATTAATAAACAATTACCTTAAAACTTATCCTAACCTTATTTTATGGGTCATGGAAGACCTTGAGAATTCTTGGGTCTATTTTGGGACCCCATGAGGCTATTTTTGAGTGATAATGGTAATTTATATTAATTAACCAAAAGTAAAGACAAAAATAACATAAACAAATAACTTTTAGTAAATTAATTTTTACATAGGGTTATATAAGTTATATTTTTGACAATAAATATTATTTGTAAGGATAAAAGGATTTAATAAATTATGGTATTTTTTTATAATTTTTAGATATCAAACAAGTAAAATTATTTATGACACAATAATGATGCAATGTTTACCTCATTAATGAATGATTTAAATAAATTAGATTATAAAGATTAAAACAATATCCAAAACCTATAAAATTATTATTAGATGATTTTATTTCTACCATGAGTCATCTTATCTTGTCCATTAATTATTTTTGGACATTTTGAAACCGAAAATCATTATATAATAAAATAATATTTTCACACATTCATAAAGAGCCCCTCCTCCCCCTTTTAAAAAGCCCTCACCAGTAACCCATTACCCCCACCTCACAATCCCCCTGGCCCACCCAATACATGCCAAAATAATCTCTCAAGATCCCTCTATTCCACCTATAATCCTTACATTAGGCATAAGGCTCTTCAAAAAACCCTTTTGGTTCAAACTAGAGGGAGTTACCCGAATTAAAGGTAGCAATTTCTCTTAAATTCTTTTGTTTTATTTTGTCCTATTTTACTTCTACAAACCACTAAACTTTTTTTATTCATTTTTTATAATAACAACAGTATCCTAAATATATTAGGTTGTTTTTATGAGAAATATTCTAACTACACTTGCACACACCTCCATCAATTGGGTAAAGAACATATTGTTTATGTGGACGACCAACTACTACCTCACAAAATGATGATTGTTCAAATATCTCCAACCACTCCTAATGGTGGACATTATGAAAGAACTATATTTATATATGATATATATGATATTTATATTGTTTCTATTCTTCTTTAATTTTCAGTTATAGAATACCTTTATGGTTTTCATAGTGGGTAAATACAATAATATCATTTGAGGATATACAGACTACCGCCCCCTTAAAGTGATATGACTCGTTCATGCCTTATGTGGAACATATAAAGGGTAGAGATAATAAAATTATATATAACATTATACTATAATTATAATATATTTACGAATCATTAGGTTTTCATTCCATTACAATACGAAATAGAAATAGAAGTAGCGTTCATGCGTACATACGACTTACCATCTCCTTGAACGGTGCATTTCATTTTTTATCTACAAATGCTATGTAATATTATAAATACATGTATATAATGGATATATATGATATATATGATATCTAAATCCTGAATATCATTCTGGATATAATGAACTTTTGACAATAAGAACACCTTGTAATTATAAGAAGTCCATTTTTAACTCAAGTACCAAATATCAACAAAACAACCATTATTAACTAAAAGGATTAGATAATTTTTTTAACATAGTAAAAAGTGATAAACTTTAAAAAGGTTCTAAATAAAGTATAAATTAACTTTAGTTTATTATTCAGGAGATTAAAGAATGCATGGGTTATGTCGGACATGTGGTAAGGGACTTCGTCTCAATCTCCTTTCATTGAGGAATATTTTGTTTTAATACATGACATTATTTTATACGCTGTATAAACACCTTTGACATTTCATTTCATTAATAGGGAATATTTTTCTATAAATCTTTTTACTAAATTTCAAAAGGAGTGTTTCTTTTAACGTAAGTGGTGACAACTAACATTCCTCCACAACGATTATTATTTGATCTTTAGCTTCCTTAACAACCCGTAATGTTTTTAAAAGGAAAATAAATACCATATACACTTTTATGTATTTTGGTACTGAAAATGGTGTTGATAATGGATTTTTTATTTCAATATATTTAGGTGATATATTGTGATTGAAATATCGAAATGTTTAATATCCATTATATTTTTTGTTTGTGTTATGATTTTATAATGGTACCTAGACATTTGAAGGGTGGTTACATGGTAAATCAAATGAAAGGTGTTGCTATGATAACCCAAGATGGTTGGATACGTTATATCCTCCAATGAATTGGGTATGGAAGTCGGCCATATGGCTATTCGATTTAGTGATTTGTCTGGAATTCGACCGTAAGGTTTTTCCATTTAAGCATGTTTATGTTACAAGTTATATTTATATGTTATTTGTTATTTATATAGATTTTTTGGTAATATTCTTGTTACAAAAGGTTATGAAATGATCATTTATTCAGTGAAGATTATTTACAACTTCATAAAGGTGAAAAGTATTACTTATGATAAAGTATTTCTGGTTTACATGTTGTTTGAAAAAACTAACTATTTTCTTTCATTGTGTATCCCTTACAAAGATTTTTATGCTCATCCCATGTTTTTGAAATGTTTTCCATAGGAAATAAAGTGGAATAGGTTCAAGGATTGGATAAAGGAAAATTCGTGATGTCTAAAACATGGAACTAGTCATGACTCTTTTTTTCAAGAATTTTTATTTTGTGAAAAAAATAGAAACTGGGTAGATGTGTCTACATGTAATATTCGATTTGTTATGTGTATGTTAGGACCTAATTCTCTAAATCTCTAAACATGAAAAGATCCTCAATGTGAATTGTTAACTTATTTCAAGAACATTTCACGTTTAAGGCCGAGTCCTTATACAGCTAGAAAATATAAAAACAAATTTTTATAAAATATACTTATATTTTTTATCATAATTGTTTACCTACACCTTCACAAACATTGATAAATGTTTATACACAATCATCATTTGTTTTCATGGTGGAATACCCACTCACAAACTGATGTCGTCTGTTCTTCCATTTCCACTATTCATGCTTGGTATTAATGATAAATTTTTATTTTATAAATCACATATAAGAAAATTATTATTTATTTATTATTCGTTAATAATTTTATAAAACATAGCTTTATGCTTCCATTTTGTGGGAATACAATATCATTGTTTGTGGATGTGTGGACTACCACTTCCTCTAAGCAATGTAATATGTTAACAATATACATGTAATGTATAAAGGATTGGTTTAAAAAATCCATGTTAGATATAAAATAAATATGATAATTAAACTATAATATAAATTTATATCATATATATTTCATTCTTTTATTACGAAAGGAAAATGGGTACAGTGTATATGCGTACATACGCCTACCATCTCCAAGAAGAGTGTATAAAAATTTCTTATCACTAAATATTATAAATTCCAATAAATAAATATAATGTGGATATATAATATTTAAATTCCATATTTATGATATTAATTACATATTTAATTTAATTTAAATATAATATATATTTTCATTGTTACCCTTTTATACAATGAAAAAAGTGATAACATCATTCGTGGATGTGTGGACTACCTCATCCTCAAAGCGATGCGATTACTTTTTTATTAAAATGATTTTACCTATTAGAATATATTATTAAATAATATGTAATATGATATAGAATTTTAAAGCTTTATTGATAAATTTTGTTTCCCTTCTCTCCACAGTGATCATTGATAGAAGGAAATTTTACTCATTCGTACATACCATTTATTGTCTCTAGGATCAGACAGTTAGTTCATTTTTCATAACCCTATTCCAAGATTAGTTTTAAAATTATAATTTATTTATACATATCATAATTATTTCATGATTTTTATTCTATATATGTTTACATAATTACCCATTTAACCATAATCTTTTTATCAAATTTTTTTACGCATAAACTAAGTAAGGTCAAAAAATCATACATAAACATAATTTATTATGTTATAATATATAGATTGTTAATAGGTGAGATACAAGTAATAAAAAACATGTAACTTTTCAAAAAATAAAATAAAATTATTAACGTAATTTTATTATTTAGGAAGATAATGATACACGAGACAATTCAAGTCCATGGTTATGGATTTTAATCCAACTTTTTAAACATGTGAGATAAATTCCATATTCACCACATAAATCATTTGTTTTTTATATACTACAATTATTATATATTATATCATGAATCCATTTATCTTCATGGTATTTAATTTTTTAATTTGAATTATCTCATCCAAGAGGGTTTATATAGAAAATTTATAACTCTTAAAAGTTACCTTGAAATCACACATTATTTTGTTATTGTTTAAATTTGATGAAAAAATCAAATTCTACTAATAAATTTTCATTAAAAATATACTTCTTTGTGGTATCAATATTACTTTATGATTGGTATGATTATTATTAAAATCCATTGTCCTTATTTATGTAGGGGTTTTTCTATGAATTTTATTTGATTTGTTTGTAAAATAATGATAAATGTTTTCCTTCAATGACTAATGATATTTGTAATGGACCATTATCTAAGAATTCAAATTTATTATTAGATATATGTGAAATGTTTTGGACAATATTTACATTTTTTTGGTCCTATTAATGAGAGATCGTTGATGCATTGTTAGTCTCATGTGATTAATTTTTTTGGTCAATAAATTTACTTTTATAACCTGTATGTTTTAAACTGTTTTTTAAAATATTGTAACAATATAGTTAAGGTTGGAGAAACTCATAAAATTTATTAATACTATTTTTAAACTATATTGTGAATGGTATTTATATTAGAGTTATGGATTTCCAATCAAAATCATATTTTACCCTATATGTTTTAAAACATCTTGTGAATGTATTTGACGGTAAAGGTTTAACATACAAGGGAAACCAGGTTTCAAATATTTAATCATTAAATTAATTAAATATTAAATTATTTCTTTTGGGTATCCATATTATTTTAGGATGGGTATAATTATTCCTAAAAACAATTGACCATATTTACATAGGGTTTTTTATATTAATTTTATTTGATTCGTTTAGAAAATATTGATAGTTTTTTCCTTCAATGAATAATGATATTTGAAACGGAACATTATCTATGAATTTAAATTTATTATTATATATATGTGAAATGTTTTGGACAAGATTTAAATTTGTTGTGGTCCCGTTAATGAGAGGTCATTTATGCATCGTTTGTCTTATGCGATAAATTTAGTTAGACAATACCTTTGCATTTGTAACCTGTATGTTTTGAACTATTTTGTGGAATTTTCTAATAGTATTGTTAAGGTTGAAGAAACCCATAAAATTTATTAATAGTATGTTTTAAACTATATTGTGAATGGTATTTATAGTAGAGTTTGGGATTTCCCATCCAAATCATATTTTAACATATATGTTTTAATCCATCTTGTGAATGGAATTGACGGTAAGGGGAAACATGGTGTCCTATATTTAATCATTGCATTCATTAAATATTAATTTACTTTTATATAGAGTATGTTCAAAGTGAAAAAAATATATGGTTGAACATCATACTAATTTTATTTATTAAATGAAATTTGTTTTCAATTATTTACATTGAAATATTCTTTAATCACTTCTTTATCATTTATTGATTACATGCATGTGTTATTAAATATTTAATTTTCCATATTTCTTATTTTCATTGATTAATTATTTATACCATTGTACATTTCCCTCAATATTCATTTTAGCTCATTCTTATTTGTTTCCTTTCTCGTGGATTAAAATAATTATAATAAGATATAAATTAACGGATATACTAGATTAAATATTGTTATTGTCATAAAAGAATTATGTTTTGATTTGTGTAATTAATTTTATGAAAAGACTCAAGTATGAATCTTGCTTACTAGGTCTACTAAATTAGTTTTTCACATAAGAAATGATTTAAATGTATCTTATTTTAATGTAATGATAGAAGGCACTAGCTCTATCCTTACATGATTTGGTTCATAATCATTTTTATACATAATACATTTCATCCCTTCATTTCCTCTCTTAGTTAATTTACACAATAATGGAAACAGACAATGTGTGCATCCCCCACCAACTATTATACTCATTGGATTATTCTAAATCACTTACATTTAGATTTCATATAATATCTAAGAAGTCGAGAGTCTTCATCCCTCATTTGTACATTCCCTTTATTTTTACACATCCCACTAGTTATCAAGCATTCCTAGCTGAACCCTATAGTTTCTGAAATAACTACTATTTTCGATTTCATTTTCTTATGTAGGGTGATTTACATTCAAAGTTTCATTTACTAAGTAATATAATTTGTATACAAATTTTATCACCCCATCCAAGGATCCACATAAAATATATTCACTAGAAAAAGGTACCACGATGATTTAGGATCAAATCCTCACAATAAAAAAGATTTTAGCTACGAGAGGATGCAACTAAGTAATTTTTTGGATTATTTACCTTCTAGTTGTGATATTATTAATGGTATATCTATTTAAAATAATAGAGGAATAAAATAAAAGTGATGAAGAAATTTAAAGGAAGAGAGGAAGCATAAAAAGGCCAAAACATTAATAATAGGCATGTTCAAATCCCAATACCATTATCATACACATACAACAGTCATATCGGGTCATAAAAAATAGATAAGCCGATTGGTATCCCATTTCAAACCAAAAAACACAATCATAGATAATAATTCTCAAACAATTAGAGAAAAATAAAACTCTAGCTATTGTGGGAACCATTGTGGTCCCATTCCATCAATCATTATTGAATTGTCCAAATCTATGGGGTCGTGATCTAGAGATCAAAACCTTATCTGGTTGAAAAATCATAATGACTACACACATCCAAAAGACCCATGTAAGGAATGTTAATAAATATATATATGCCACCACTAATGTGTTCATTTCATACAACCATGATCAATGGTGGTGTCTCTAAAGAATAATTACAGTCCAATCACATGAATATTTAAAATATAAGCCTCTCCCCATGTGATCAACATGAAAATGGAAGAAATCAGATACATATTCCATTGCTGGTAATGTGTGAATAAATTCCCCTACAAATATATATGGTATAAAACATATGTATGCATCTATATAATTTTAGTGGTGAGGATCCATTTAATAATACCAAGGAATCCCCTAATGACATGCATCCCAGGGGAACCATTCAGTTCCAATAATAATAACATCATCTAAAAACTCATGTCGTTAGTTAAATAACCCTTTGTCCATCCAAAATTCTGAAATAATAAGTACATGGTCCCTCATACCACAACATATACGAACCCGCTGACTCTCATCATGAGAGGATATGGAATGACAATTTCTTCCCCCAAACTATAATTCCCCATTTTGTTGTAATCTAACTCCTCGAGGAATAGTGTTTCATTTCCAACCAATAAACTTGCACAACGGCTTCAAGACATATGCCAAGCCTCCGCCCCCTACTGGTGGAATCATCACCATCAACCAATGTCCCATCCAAATCCATGAATATTTCTTTGGTGCATACCCCAAAACATAAATTATGGTAAACACCATCACTGAATCTGCAATAGCTATGGTGCCCTACAACCATATGAGTTCTCAAAACCACCTCTATTTGAGATCTATATGTGTCACATGATTCATCTGGAATATTGGAAAACATATTGTAACATCCCAGGTAAATAATGATATATGAAATTTTCATATATATTTATATTTGTGAATTAAATATTAATTTTACTTTAAAATAATTTCTATGTTCGATGGTGTACCCGATATGCAACAATGAGTTTCTTTGAATTATTACGTTGTATTACAATAATATAATATTATTATTTTAAATGGTAGTTAATTCATAGACTTTTTAATGGTAGGAATTAAAATAAGTAACTACAATATGATTATACATGTTTGATAAATGGTTTTACATTTATCCAACAAAATTTATAGGCTTAAAATTGAATGAATCTAATTTTAAGCAAAATTTACATTAAAAGGTTGATTTACCGCCTTTTGATGTATAACACTCTTTAAATATAGTTTTGGTCACTTATATATGTTCTATTTGAATAAATAAAATTCTTCTTTATAATTGGAACTTAAAATTTTCCTTGGGTAAAATTTTTGTATTTTTCTGATAAAATTCATTTCTTAATTAATAGTGAAAAATAAATTATTTTAATTCAAAACTGCCTTTTAATCTAAATTATTTTTATGGCTAGATTATATTTTTAAATGTATTTAAAGTATAATTAGATTATATTTTTACTATTTAATCCAATTTTGGTCTTTGGAAGTAATTTCACATTGAAATTGGACAAAAATATGTTTCAATATTTTGTTAGTTATTATTTCATAAAAACACGCCTTTGGTTTTGACAGCAGGAATTAATTTTAAATTAATATCTAATACTTTTTTATTTGGAATTTGGAATAATGGATTCAATATTTGGAATTAGGAGGTATAAATTTTGAAAATAGGTAACTTTTATTTTTATAAATTATGAATATTTACTTCAGTAAATATTTTATTTACCATGGTTAAAGGGTAAATCTGGTAAATAAGAGTAATTAATTTTATTATAATAATATAAAATTAACCTGAAATGGGTCTTAATCCTACTGGTTGATACATATCCGACCATGGGCATCCCTGGGTCTATTTTTGGTTCCCATGGAGCCACATGGGAGTGATAATGACACTTTATATTAATTAATTTTAATTAAAGACAAAAATGACATAAAGAAATATTTTTTAATAAAATTAATTTTTATGTTGGGTTATATAAGTCATATTTTAGACTATAAATAATTTTTTAAAAGATAAAAATATTACATACTTCATGGTATTTTTTTATAATTTTTAGACATCAAATAAATAAGATTATTTATGACACAATAATGATGCAAAGTTTACATCATTAATAAATGATTTAAATAAATAAGATTATAAGGATTAACAAATATACAAAACCTATAAAATTTCTATTTTATTATTCTATTTACCATGATTTATCTAATATTCTACTTTAATAAGTTTTGGACCATTAGAAACCGAAAATCGTTATATAATAAAACGATATTTTCACAGGTTCCTAAAGAGCCCCTCCTCCCCCTTATAAAAAGGCATCACCTCTAACACATTCCTCACACATCTCAAGAATATTGGATCCTCTGAAATATTCCCAAATAAGCTTTCAATATCCCTCTCTTATACATTGAATCCTTAACAAAGGATGAAGGCACTTCAATAAGTCCTTTTGGTTCAAGCCAAAGGGAGTTACCCAAATTAATGGTAACAATTTCTCTAAAATTATTTTCTTTTAGTTTACCTCTCCAACCCCTAAACACTTTTTATTCCATTATTTTATAACAACACCAATATCCTCAATATACTAGGTTTTTTTAAGATAAGTATTAGAACTATAATTTCACAAACCTCAATCTAATGGGTAAAGAACATACTGTTTCTCTGGATGGAAAACTAACGCCTCACAAAACGATTATTGTTCAATTATCTCCTATCGCCTATCATAGTAGACATTAAGATAGAAATGTATTTATATATTATATGTATTATTTGTATGTTTTCATTATTCTTATTTATTTTTCATATATATCATACCTTAATGGTTTCCATAATGGGTAAACGCGATAATTACATTTGAGGAAGTGTGGACTACCTCCCCCTCAAAATGATATGACACATTAATGCCATATGTGGGTCATATAAAGGATGGAGTTTATGATATTATATTTGATATTACACTGGAATAATAACATACCTATGTATCATTATGTTATTATTCCATTAAAATACAACATTGAAATGGAAGTAGCGTTCATGCGTACGTATGGCTTACCCTCTCGATGAACGGTGCATTTCATTTATTACCTCTAAATGTTATGTACTATTATAAATAAATGAATATGTTGGATTTATATGATATATATGATATATAAATCATGAATATCATTATGGATATAATGGACTTTTGACCAGATAGAAAAATGGTAAATATAAGAAGTTCATGTTGGACTCAAGTATCAAATATCGACAAAATGACTGTTATTATCTTAAATGATTGAATAATGTTTATAACATGATAATAGTCAATATAAAAGGAATAATAAACTTGAAAAAGGTTCTTAAGCATGTAGAAATTAATATTAATTTTTTATTCAAGAGATTAAAGAACAAATGGGTCAAGTCGGACATGAGGTAAGAGAATTCATCTCAATCTCCTTTTAGTGAGGCATATTTTGTTTTATACACTACATTCTTTTATGTGGTGTATAAAACCCATTGAATTTTAATTTTATTCAAAATTAATATTTTCTCTACTAATCATTTTACCCAACAACAAAAAATAATTTTTCTTTTAACGTATGGGGTGACAACGACCTTTCCGCCGACGGGAGTATTTTTTAACCTTTTTATTCCTTAACAATATGTAATGTTTTTAAAAGTAATGTATATAACATTTACTCTTTTTATGTATATTGGTTTTGAAAATTGTTTGGATAAAGGATTAATTATTTAAAAATATTTAAATGATATATTGTGATTTAAATGTGGAAATTTTATATTTCGTTTATGTTTGTTTTATGTTCTTTGAATATGTTATGGTTAATGGAAATTATTTGCGTATACGGGTGGTTCCATGATAAACCGTGGGAGGGTGAGCCTGAGATAGCTCTCAAATGCACTGGGTAATGGGAAGGAGCTAAATGTAAATATTTCTCCTAAGATATTTAGGGAATATACTGTGATGGGTATTCCAAATGAAACCTTCTATGTTATTGTGATGGCTAAAATGTAAGTATGATATGGATGCCACAAGTTACCTTTATGAATTATGTTTTATATGTGTGATTCATAAATCTTAGGATTTAATGAGTTATGTTAATGAGATTATGTTATGTATGTATTAATGATTTAATTTTTTCATTCTTTGTTTTATAACCCTTACTGAGATTTTTATGCTCATCTGAGGATTCAAAATGATTTTCATATGACTTAAAGATGAATTGGGTCAAGGATGGGATCAAGGGAAAGTCATGCTTTCTAAAACATAGAATTGGAAATGACTCTTTTTTTCAAGAGTTTTTATTATATGAAAAAACTGAATCTGAGTAGAAGTGTCTACTTTTTAATTTTTGAGATGTAATGTAATAGTTATGGCCTAACTCTTTAAAATTATAAACCTGAAAAGATCCTCAATGTGAATTTTTTATTTAATTCAAGATTATGTATTGTTTTAAGGTTGGGCCCTTATAATGGGAATCAGATGTCGGTTTATATAAATTTTGGAGTTAGGTTTTTGTTAAGTTAATGTCCATAAATTAATTTATGGAAATATTGAAATGATATAGCATTTACAGATTTCTATATTGCATTTCTTATGATAAATCTGTGTTCATAAGGGTTTTTCCTTAGAGGAAACATGGAAGCTATGTTGGGATGACATCAGGAGGAAGACAACTATCCAAATCAGAAACCAGACATGGTCAGAATCAAAACTGAACAGTTTGTTGCAGTGATTGCATATTTGACTCAGGTGATTAATGGTGGTGGTATCTATACACGAGAATGACAAGATCAACTGTATAGGAATATGTCAGTAGTGGAGCATTTCATGAGGCAAAATCCCTCATCATTAAGAGGATCATCTGACCCTGTGCAAGCTGAAGGGTGGATTAAACCACCGGAGAAGATTTTTGATGTTATGGGGTGTTCCGAACATCAAAATGTTAGTCTTGTTGTTTATCATTTAGAAGGTGAAGCTGAACAGTGGTGGTCGATGGTGAAAATTATCAGAGATTGTGAGGATATTGATGCTTTTAATTGGGATGATTTCAAAGGTAATATTCTTGAGAAATATTTTCTTATGGTGGTTCATCCTAGGATGGAAAATAATTCCTGTAATTGCGGCAGGAGGATGACTTAGTGGTGGCTTATGAAGCAAAACTCACTCGACTGGAAAGGTATGCTCCAAATTTCAGATGAGATATTGATAGTAAAATCACCCATTTTCACTTAGGATTAAATCCAATGTATCGAAGGGATTTAGCATATCGTGAGTTTAAAAGTTATTAAAAACTTTTCCCATGTGCGGAGAAGGTGTCAATGGAGTTGTCGATGATGAATTCTTCTTTGACAAACAACATAATAAGTGGTCGAGGTGGCATGGGAAAGGGAAGAACTCTTCAAAAAAGTCTGATGGTATGAAACATAAGTTTATAGTTTGTGAAAATTTTGGAAAAAACCATGATGGGAAATGTCTTTTGAATTCTAGTAAGTGCTACCAATATGGTAAAATAGGACATAAATATCATAATTGCAGTGAAAAAGATCAGGGTAATGGTAAGACAACAACTGATTTATAGTTAGTAAAATGTTTTAAGTGAAATGAAATGGATCATCATGAAAATTGGTGTCCATCAATGAACTCAGCTAAGGGAAAGAAACCAGAATACAAGTAGAAAGGGGTGGTGAAATCCTTTTTAACTACTTCAGTATATGTTGGTCCATCGAATGAAGTAGTATCAGGTACATTGTTTGTTCAGATTATGCCAATATGATGTTTTATTTGGGTTCTACAGATTCTTTCATTTCTGAGAAGTTTTCTAGTAAATTTGGAATTCCATCTCATGATATGAATCCTAAACATTTGGTAGAAACACCTGGAGGAAATTATGTAACAAAAAGAAATTATAATAACATTTCAGTCCTTGTGTGAGGAAATAATCTACCTGCAAAACTTATTGTTTTTCCTCTAGTAGAGTATTATGTTATTTTGGGTATGGATTGGATTTCTATTAATCATTCTAAGATTAAGTGTTGAGCTAAAGAGTTTTATTTTCAGAAATATTTTCAGAATGTGTAGCAGAATGAACCCTTAATTTTGATAACGTATCCAAAAGCTGAGAAACTAGTAAATGATGGGAATGAATATTACCTTGAACATATAGTCGAAAACAAAAGGAACAATTCAGATTAATGATGTTACAGTGGTAAATGAATATCATGAGGATTTTCCTAATGAGATTCCTAGTATAATACCTGATCAGGAAGTTGAATTTACTATTGAATTAGTTCTTGATAATAAGACAATTTAAAAACCCCCATATCTAATGGATCAAATTGATCTTTTAGAGTTGAAGAAGAAAGTTGCAAGAGTTATCAGTTAAAGGTTTCATTCGACCTAGTAGAACACCATGGGGTGCTCCTGTCTTGTGTGTTAAAAAGAAAAAATGTTCAATGAGAATTTTCATTTATTATAGAGCACTGAATATAATCATTGTTAATAAAAATTATCCTTTGCCACATATCGATGATTAGTTTGATCAGCTCCCGAGAGCTCAGTATTTTTCGAAGATTGACTTGAGGTCAGGGTACCATCAGTAGAATGTAAAGGAAGCAGACTTTTAAAAGTCGAAATTTCGTACTAGATATGGCGATTATGAATTTTTAGTTATGCCTTTTGGTTTAACCAATGCTCCTGCTGTATTAATGGATCTTATGAAAATATTTTTCTATGAGTTCTTGGATAAGTTTGGGGTTGTGTTCATTAATGATATTTTGGTTTATTTTAAAATTAAAGAGGAGCATGAAAGTCATATAATTATTTTCTTGCAAATATTAAAAGAAAAAAACTATTTGGGAAATTTAGAAAGTTTGAGTTTTTGTTACAACATATTTCTTTCCTTGGTCACATTGTTTAAAAAAATGGCATAACTGTTGATCCTGCTAAAAAAATGTTGTTGAAGATCGGCCAAAACCCACAAATATAACTGAGATTCATAGTTTTCTGGGTTTGGTAGATTATTATCAGATTTTTGTTGAAAATATTGAATAGTTATCTAGTACAATGACTAAGTCAACTAAAAAATCCGTTAAGTCCGTTTGGACAAAATAATGTTTTGATTGTTTTTAGGAATTGAAAATAAGATTAGTGAATCCTCTAGTTTTGGAACTACCTCCCAGAAATGGTGAGTTGGTTATCTACAGTGATGCTTCTTTTGGGAAAAAATCTCTCAAGGTATCATTGAAGCATTTTTGAGGTGATTGTGTTTGTGGACAAAGTGTACCTCTGTGTTGTGTTTATTGACAAAGAAAACCATGACATACAAATTTGTTGAAAAAGGGATTTTCATGGTGGAATTTTGAGATCAAGGGTTGTGGTTAACGATCCATGTTTGATTCAAGAACTTTGACAAATTAATGGATGATCTGGAGGTGGTACAAAACGAGCAGATATAAGGTGGTGCCATTTTCAAGTGTTTTCCAATTTATTGGGCCTGAAAATCGATAAATGGAGAAAAATGGTTTTGGAAAAGGGACTTGCGTGCCGTTGTCTTGAAGGATAGGAAACTTTCTGCCCATATGTTTTTCAAGATCAGAACATCAAAATATGTAAATGGGAAAAGGGGCACCCAAGTTATAGGGTTGGTCGCGCAAGTGACTTACGCGGCAGAGACTTGCGCGCCGAGACTTGCGCGCCGAGAGGAGACGTGTGTGTTGTCTCGCAGGGTGTCCAAATGCCTATGAATAGAGGTCAACCCCTCCTCATTCAGGGTGAGTTCAAAACTGAGATAAAATTAGAGCTCCCATCGCGCATGTGTGGTGGTCGTTCAAGTGGTGGTGTGGTCGCGTAAGTAGAAGTTGTGCGACAGTTGATTGATGTGCGTCCAGAGTGGTTTGGGTGAGAAAGGAAGGGAGTCCCCAATGTTTTGAACTGAAGAAGGGGGTGTCACACAAGTGTTTTGGTGACACTTGTGTGCCATGTTTTAATGAAGCGCAATGGTTGATGGTTGCGTAACAAAATTTGTTTGGGTGTAAAAGGGTGTGAGTCGCACATGTTTGGAGTTGAAGAAGCTAGTGTCGTGCAAGTTGTTTTGGTGAACTTGCGCACCAGTTTTAACTTGTGCGTGGAGACTTGCACGCTGACTTGGAGAAGGGCGCCAGGTATGGTTGAAGAACAACAGTGATTCAGGGCTGCGTGAAAGCTGGAAGATTCCTTGATACCTTCGGTGCAATGTGACATTCATCTATGGGTGAATGTTGGAATTCAACAGAGCATATACATATAACAGAGGATGTATTCAGTAGTGATAATGAAGAGACCTACATGTCTATAAATTGTGAGTGGTTCCTTTCTAGAGTAGTGATCAAAGGAAGAGGAAGAAGGTGATCCTCTCTACCGGCAGTGATCCAGAGAGAGAGAAACAGAGATGGACTCTTGGGAAAGTAGTGAGATTACCCTAAACATTGTAAAGGCAGTGATCCTGGGAATAGAAGTGATCTATCCCAAACAATGTAAATAGAAGTGTGATTTTGGTGGTTTTGGTACATCGGCACATTGTCGGTGTATGCTCCTTGGACGTAGCCCAGTGAGGGTGGACCAAGTAAAAATAGTTGTGTCATGTGCATTCTTTAGTATCTGTTTATACTTTACTGGAGGAAAGAGAGAGAAGAGAGTCTTTCTTAACAGCGAGACAAGATCAATAGGGGCAGTGGTTTTACTCTGTCATACCCAGATTCACCCCCCTCAGGGTATCTAACCTAGTGGACCTAACAGATTCGTTGAAAGGACTTGGTTCTGTTTTTATGAAAAATGGTTAGGTAATTTCTTATGCTTCATGTCAGTTGAAACCTGATGAGTTAAATTACCCTACACATGATTTGGATTTAGCTTCTATTGTTTTTTCATTAAAAATTTTAAGGTATCATTTGTATGGGTTAAAATGTGAAATATATACTGACCTCTATGGTTTGAAGTATATATTCACTCAAAAGGAATTTAACATGAGATAGAGGAGATGGCTAGAATTAATCAAGGATTATGATTTCATTATATTTTACCATCCTGGAAAGGCAAATAAAGTGGTCGATTCTTTGAGTTGAAAAAGTAATGCTCCATTAACCATGCTATGTTTGGAATGAGATCCTTTGGTTTTTGATATGATGAACATTGGCATAGAAGTTGTTAGTGCATGAAATTCCACTTTTTTGTTTCAGGTGTTAGTGAAATCTTCTCTATCCGACATAATAATGATAGTACAAAAAGAAAATACTGAGTTACAAAAAAGGTAGAGTAGGATCAGAAGGGTAAGTTGATTGAATTTATCATTGATAATGATTGTGTTTTGAGGTTTGGGAAAATATTATGTGTGACTTGTGATTCACAGTTTAAGAATGAGTTGTTATGTAAGCTCAAAGTTATCCATTTTGAGTTAATCCTGACAGTTCTAAGATGTACCGAGATCTTTAGAGGTATTACTCATGGGATGGAATGAAAAGAGATATTGCTAACTTTACTGTGAAGTGTTTTAATTGTCAGCAGGTTAAAGTAGAGGGATAGTCACCGAAAGGGATGTTTCAACCTTTACCTATTCTAGAGAGGAAATTGGAAAATATATCTAGGGACTTCTGTTGTAGTATTTCCAAAGACATCTCAAGATAATAATGCAATCTGGGTTATTATTGATTGATTGACTAAATCTTCTCATTTACATCCAATTTGAGATACTTTTCCTCTAGATCAACTTTTGTAGTTGTATGTTAAAGAGATAGTCAGGTGGTATGGTGTTCCCCTCTCTATTGTATTTGATCATGATCCCAGGTTTACATCCAAATTTTGGAATGTTCTTCAGTAGTCATTGGTAAATGAATAAAATTTTAGTACAACTTTTCATCCTCAAATCAGATGGGCAATCAGAATGAACAATTCAGACCTTAGAGGATATTTTACATGCTTGATCGATGAATTACCAGGGAAGTTAGGACCAAAATATTTATTTGGTTGAATTTTCTTATAATAACAGTTTTCATTCCATTATATAGATGGTCCTGTTTGAGGCATTATATGGGAAGCGGTGTCGAACTCCAGCTTTTTGGGATGAAGTAGGTGAAAGGAAGTTGATGGTGCCAGAATTGGTAGAAGAGATGGAAAAAAAAGTTCAGTTGATCCAGAATAACATGGGAACACCTAAGAGAAGGCAGAAAAGTAATGTGGATAACCGGGGGAAGGATCTTTCTATTGAGGTAGGTGATCATGTCTTTGTCAATGTTTCTCCCTAGAAAAGTATGATGTGTTTTGGAAAGAAGGGAAAGCTGAGTCTATGGTTCATTAGAACTTATGAAATCCTAGATAAAGTTGGATAAGTTTCATATAAGGTTTCTTTACCTCCATGTTAATCCTAGGTACACAATGTTTTTCATGTATTAATGTTAAGAAAGTATATTCCAGAACCATCTATTGTTTTTTTTCCTAGAGGTAGTTAAGTTGGAAGAAAATATCTCTTATGAGGAACAAAAAGTTTATATTATTAACCAAAGAGAGAAAATGTTGTGGAATAAGTTAATTTATCATGTAAAGGTTTTTTGTAAAAACCATATGGTTGAAGAGGAAACGTGGGAATCTAAAAATGCTATAAGGGATAAATACCACCATTTATTGGATAAGTGAATAAAAATTGAGAGGATGCAATTTCCAAAACAGGGGAAGGATGTAGCATCCGTTGTAAATAATGAAACATGACATTTTCATATTAATTAATATTTTTTGAATTAAATAATAATTTTACTGTAATGGTGGTTGATATGTTTGATATCGTACCCGATACACAGGAATAGGTTTCATTGAAATAATACATTGCACAATAATAATATAATATTTTTATTTTAAATGGTAGTGAACCCCTAGCCGTTGTATTAGAAATAATGAACATAACTAACTATAATATGATTATATATGTTTGATAAATTTTTTTACATTTATCCAATAAAATTAAAGCAATAAATTGTAAATAAATCTAATTTTAAGCATAATTTACTTTAAAAGGATGATTTACCACATTTTGATGGATAACCTTCTTTAAATATTGATTTGGTCACTTATATATGTTTTATTTGACCACATAAAATTCTTATTTAGAATCATGACATCAAAATTTACTTTAAGTAAAATGTTGTTATTTTTCTGATAAAATTCATTTCTTAATTAATAGTGAAAATACAATATTTTAATTCAAAACTTCCTTTTAATCTACTTTATTTATATGATTAGATTATCTTTATAATAGGTTTTAAAGTAAAATTATATTATATTTTTAATATTTATTCAAAATTTGGTCATTGGATGTAATTTCAATTGGAAAGTGGACATAAATAAGTGTCAATCTTTTAATAGGTATTATTTCTAAAAAACATGCCTTTAGTTTTGATAGTTGGAATTAATTTTAAACTAATTTCTCCGACTTCAGTATTTTGAATTTGGAAAAATGGATTCCATATTTGGAATTAGGAGGTCCAAATTGTGTAAATATGTATGTTTTATTTTTAGTCATTATGAATATTTACTTCAGTAAATATTTTATTTACCATGGTTAAATAGAAAATCCGGTAAATAAGGGTAAACAAATATTATTATAACAATATAAAATTACCCTAACATGTGTACTAATCTTATTGGTCAATACATATCCGACCATGGGAATCCTTGGGTCGATTTTGGGTCCCCATGGAGCCTCTTGGGAGTTATAATGACACATTATATTAATTAATTTAAAGTAAAGACAAAAATTATATAAACAAATATCTTTTAGTAAATTAATTTTTACATAGGTTATATAAGTTATATTTTAAAATATAAATATTATTTTAAAATCTAAAAATATTTCCTACATAATGGTATTTTTTATAATTTTTAGTCATCAAATAAATAAAATTATTTATGAAATAATAATGATGTAGTGTTTACCCCATTAATAATTATTTAAATAAATAAGATTATAATGATTAAGATATTTTCCCAAACCTGACCAATTCATATTTTATGAAATTATATAGACCATTATTCTTCTTATCATTGTCTTTAATAAGTTTTGGACCTTTAGAAACCGAGAATCATTATATAATAAAATAATATTTTCACACTTCCCTAAAGAGCCCCTCCCCCCTTATAAAAATCTCTCACATCTAACCCATTCCTCATACCTCTTAATCCCCTTGGTTTATCCAACCACTTCCCAAATAAGATCTCAAGATCCCTCTCCTCCACCTAGAAGCCTTAACATAGGATGAAGGCACTTCAATAAGTCCTTGTGGTTCAAACCAAAGGGAGTTACTCGAATAAAAGGTAACAGTTTCTATTAAATTTTTTTATTATTATTCATCTCCAAACCCTAAAATATTTGTATTCCATTATTTTATAACAAACCAGTATAATAAATATAACAGATTGTTGTAATGAGATTTATTTTAACTACACTTTCACACACCTCCATCTAATGGGTAAAGAACATACTGTTTCTGTGGATGGCAAACCAATGCCTCCAGAAACAAAGATTGTTCAATTATCTACTACCACATCTCATGGTAGAAATCATGATGAATCTATATTTATATATTATATATATTATGTTTATTTTTTTTATGCTTCTGTATTTTTCATTTAAATCATACCATTATGGTTTTCATTATGGGTAAATGCGATAATTTTATTTGAGGAATTGTGGACTACAGCCCCCTCAAAGTGATATGTCTCGTTAATGAAATATGTGGGATGAGTAAATGGTGGAGTTAATGATATTATATATTATATTTTACTATAATTATAATATAACTATGTATAATTATGTTTTAATTCCATTAAAATATGAAATGGAAATGGTAGTAGCATTCATGGGTACGTATGGATTACCGTCTCCATGAATAATACATTTCATTTCTTACCTCTAAATGTTATGTACTAATATAAATATGATTATATAATGGATATATATGATATATATGATATCTAAATCATGAATACCATTCTGTATATAATAGACCTTTTACCATAAAGAAAACATGTAAATATAAGAAGATCATTTTTTATTCAAGTACCAAATATCGACAAAACAACCATTATTAACTTAAATGATTACATAATGTTTATAACATGTTAATAATTTATATAAAAGGAATAATAAAATTGAAAAATGGTTTTCAGTTAGTAGAAATTAACTTTAGTTTATTATTCAGTAGATTAAAGAACGAACGGGTCATGTCTGACACGGGGTAAGGGACTTCGTCTCAATCTCATTTCATTAAAACATATTTTTTTCTAAACATTACATTCTTTTATAATTTGTATAAACCCCATTGTATGTTACTTTTATTCAAAAGGAATCTTTTCTTTAATAATTGTTTTACTAAATGACAAAAAATAATGTTTCTTTTAACATATGTGGTGACAACAACCTTTCTGCCGCCACGAGTATTATTTGATCATTGGATTCCTTAACAAGATGTAATGTTTTTAAACGGAAACTAAATACCATTTTATTGTTTTACATATATTGGTATTGAAAATGGTTTTGACAATGGATTAATTATTTTAAAATATTTAAATGATGTATTGTGATTGTAATGTGGAAATGTTATCTTTCCCTTATGTTTTTTTGATATGCTATGAATATATTCTGGTTCTTGGGCATTGTTTACATATACGGGTGGTTCCATGATAAACCTAGGGTGGGTGAGCCTGAGATAGATATCTAATTCATTGGGTAATGTGACAGAGGAAAGCATGAATGTTTCTACTAATGGATTTAGGGAATATACTATGATGGGTATTCCAAATGTAACTCCCTACGTAGTTGGGATAGCTACAATGTAAGTATGATATGGATGCCACATGTTACCATTATGATTTACATTTTCTATGTGCGATTAATAAATCTTATGATTTCATGATTTATGTTAAATTGATTATATTATGAATGTATTGATGAACTAATGTTTTCATTCTTTGTTTTATAACCCTTACTGAGATTTTTATGTTCATCCCAAGGTTCGAAATGTTTTTCAATAGACATAATGATTAATAGGGTCAAGGATGGAATCAAGGGAAATTCATACTATCTAAAACATGGAACTATATATGACTCTGTTTTTCAATAGTTTTTATTTTATGAAAAAATGGAAACTGAGTATAACTGTATACTTTGTAATTTTTGAGATGTAATGTAATAGTATGACATAAATCTCTAAAACTCTAAACCTAAAATGATCCTCAATGTGAATTATTCTTTTAATTCAAGATTATATAATGTTTTAAGGCCAGGTCCTTATACATATGGTGTGTATAATACACCCAAACATTACCTAACCCACATCATCCATAACATCATTACAGTAAGGTTATTCTTTTAAATCATGATAGTCAACACCAACTAAAATAACATAGTCCATTCCATCATCCTGAGGACCATGTGACCGAAATCCAATGAACAGGTCACCCAACATGGTGATCATTACCAATCAATGTATCTCATTCAATGACTTCCCATATGACCACATCATTGTATTATAGGTGATCTTCTTTACCTTCATCCATGGGCCATGCCCATCACATTTCCTTGAAGCAACAAAAATTTAAAAAAATATATTTAATATATTTTATTAATATATATTTGGATTATCCTTCCAAGGAGAAAAACTCCCCTTACTAGGATTATAATAAAATAATGGTCTAGGCCATAACCAACAGTTTCCCATAGAATAAATTTTTTAATATAAAATAATGAATTTAATTTATTTGGATCTCTCACGGTCTAACCACTTGGTTCATATAGATATCATCCCCAATATAACTGAAGAAATATGAATAAATCTAGTAACCACCTACATTATGTTTTTAGGACCACACTCATCTAATATTGGCCTCTTATTCAAAATGAATTAGAAGAAATAAATGTTGTAGATGAATTACCTGAAAATTGGGTATAATGGCTCCCACTGGTTTATCACCTCATATACATAGATAAAGGAGATGATTGGAATGATTATTAAAGAAAATACCTCGGTTATTATAATTCAATATTCAAATCTTATATTAGATCATAGATCAAGAAGAATAGGGGAACCCAATGGGAGGAAGGTAGAGGCATGTGAGCTCACTGGCTACCTCATATCTGTGTGATGAAATAAAGTGTCCAATCTCTATGTGGGACTTTTTAGAAAAAAAATTCTCAAAACATATAGGATTAATAAATAGTACACAACAATAATTTGGTTCTTGATGTCTAACCAAATTATAAATCATGAATTCCTTATATAAACTCTCCTAGACTTGTATGTCATGAACTATCTAGGCCACACCCTTTGAAACTATTAAAAGATATGTAATTGATTTAATTGATGTGAAATTTTTTCACAAGCTATATTCAAGAGCATGTAAATCTTTTCTTTATCTTGTGTTCTCCAAAACACTTGAGACATCCAACGAAATATAGAAGACACATAAAATTAGGTATTGGGTTAGAAAAACTCTTTAAAACAAGGTTCCAAGGATTAATAAAAATGGATTTTCATACCACCAAACTCAAATGTTAAAATTTACTAAAAAAATGACCCTCTCAAAAACTAAAGATGTCACAATCTACCCACCATGAAATTTCTCATAAATTAGTTATAAATAATTACCTATAAATGGTACCAAACATATCAATCTCATCCAAATCAACCTACTCTACCACATTCAATCACATGTTAATTTGCGTCAACAAACTCCCCACATTATGAGTCACCAACCTGATCACTTTGCACAACAAACAACATATATTGGTCCATAAAACATCCCTATACTCAAAATTCCTCTGGTAATTCACTTTCCTTCATACACCTCATCAGGTGCTCAAGTCATGCAAATATTATATCTAACACCCCTATGAATAATAAATCTCATCATATTCCAATGTCATACATGTGCCATAAAATACACCCAATAGGTCATTCATCTAATTAGATTATCAAAATTACAATCACCTCAACATATATATATAAGAAGTCTCAGTGATGTACACCTAATACATAACCCACATTGCGTCGATGTGCAAATGTTTCTACGCCTTATATAAAACCTATATCACATAGATTCCTATTAGAAAATCAAGGTTCCAGGACAATGACATATTAATATATATATATATATATATATATATATCACACATCATAATCAATTCTAAATCACTAGAAAATTCATATAGAGTTTAATAAGAACATAGTTACAACCCATTCACAAAATGTATATAATGAAAAACAAATAAGAAATACCTATTGACACATGTCATAGTAGAATACCCCTAAAAAAAGTCATATCTCTGACATGATCTGTGCATGGAATGACCAGTGCATACACCCAGAAGGAATCCTGACTACCTAAGGCATATCCTCAGTACAAAGATTCACCAACTACTGGCTACAACCCCAATTTTTGTGTCCCATAGTCCTTGACATGACCTCCATTTATAGCTGAATCTGGGATAAAAACTCTTTGCATGACTCCTAGTCTAACCTAATTTTCCTATGAATTTCCTATCTCCTAGGTTTGGAATATTTTAATAGGATTCCTATATAACCATTCCATATGAATGAATTGGCCTCATTCTCATTACTACATTAGAGGCCACTCTCACTATATATTGACACGTTCTAACTTCTCGCACTAGAAGAATCCCACTAATGACCCACTCCTTTGTGATTTTTATGAATATGAATCTCAGTTTTCCTCATGACATTCCTCTTATCCCCACTTCCATATATATAATACATCTCAACCAAAGTTACCTAACACTGCCACGCAACATGAATATGACTTTCCTGTCAGATTTCCCTTTTCTAATAGTACCTAGTTTAACACATATGAAAAAAATGTCAACCTAAAAATATTTAGCTACACATTGATGACATGAAATAGGAAATCTAAGAAAACCACACCATAATAATGTCATCACCAACTAAAAAATTTGGTAAATGTTATTGTTTCATGAAATTCACTATTTTATCAATGAGGGGACTATCCCCTATATATGATTCCAGATATTGCATTCTAATTCTTGTCTCAATGCCACAAGATTGAAATTCTCAAACCAAGTATCCTAAATTCCTTTAAAATATACTCCCTTTTGTCTTCCTAACCATACCTATACATATAACCAATTTTTTACTGGTCTTAAGAGTATATAAATTTCCAATTTAACTCTCCACCTTGTATGTGTCTTAATCTAGCCCAAGATGGTCTGGACTTTATCAATCTAGTTCACTTCCTCTTGTGGTCCACAACCACAAAAATATAGTGGTGTATTTTTTTATTGTAACTCATGAGTTGGGTTTTACATTTATTTATCATATTACTGAGCTCCCTTTTTGATTCTGAATATGACACATACTAGACCCTCCCTGATCTAATCCTAACATGATTTAACAAAAACAACCACATCATGTTGTTGTCATGTTAGAACTAGAGCCTATTTTTGATCATTTTCACGTGGGTCACAATGTCATTGATCGTCCCATGTTTTATCATGACGATAAGGGGCCTCTTCCCCTGATCACTCATGTGGCACCCAATAACAACCCTCTTGATGCTATATTACAACCCTCCTTGGAGGAATCCATTTGAATAATAATAATCTGTTCAGATGTCCATAAAAATTTATATACAATATATATCACATAGAGTGAAATATAAAACATGAAAAATAATATACCCATCCATATTTACCCAAAAATATGACCCTATGGAACCTCACCTGCCCATATAAGGGTCAGGTGTCAAGTATCATCCGACCCCATGGCCCCTTAGCATCCCACATTACAGTATCTCCTTAAGTATCGTCAGGAATCACAGATCCTCTCCTTCCAATTATAGGTTCTGGTGTATCATTTAATCCGAGGAAGATGAGTTGAATGATTCTAAAAAGGTTATATAAGAAAACATTATTAATCATCTTTGTTGACACTATAAATTGAACCACCCCTATAGTATTCCCTTTCCACTCATACTAGGGAATGAACCATTCATATATACCACTATACATAGTCACATTAAATTGCATTCCTCACATACATATCTCTTTGAAACCACAATCATAATATAACTATATATAATTCCACTAATTATATTCTATTAAGTAAAACACTATTAATCTCTGATTGTTTACACATTAAACAATTCTTCCCTTATTAGATAAAATATAAGTTCTAAATTAAAATAATTATTAATAATATAAAAATATCAATAAACACTTTATACCTACCATAATTCCAAAAATAATCTATCATGAAATATTGTAACACATTTCAAAATACAAATAATAATAACCATCACACCCAAGCATGCCATTATTGGTTGAAATCAAATGATCTCTCAAAATAGAAAACACTATTTACTAATTTACACCTATAGAAACATGGTATGTCCCCCGTACATGGGGATATAGGAACACAGAAACCATATCTGAACTGAGTTCCTACTACACCCTAGTATTTGGTCTTCCTTATATCCCAAATAGTAAGACCAACTAAAAACACAGTCATTGGATATCGTTTATATCCATCCAAAAAATTAATATAGATTCACATTCATGAAAATACCTGATATCATTTTTGTTGCCCTGACCCAGGGTCCACATTAAATTAATTCTCTATTATAGAGAACCATTGGGCGTTAGGACCACCTCCATATATGATAAAGTTTCATGACTAGTTGGGTGGGTTTATAGAGTTTAATTTTTGGATACTAACCCCTCTGTTGTTTTCAATAAAAAAATCAATGTATATACAATAGTGGAAGAAACCAATAAAACATCATAAGAAATGAAAAAAATATTATAAGAAAAAATCAAATATAGATTTTATAATAGAAATTCATCAAATCACAATAAAATATGTAGAACAATAGAAAATGAAATATCATATTATTAAAAAACAAATAAACATAATGTTCACTTGTGGTTGACCATAAAACCTTACATAAATAATCATGTTCAAAAAATAATACACAAAAGTAAAATCATGTTGATGTAGAAACTACCATGGCCCAATTACATTAATCTCGTGAAATGGTCCAACGTTATTTATATGGTTTATCATCTATATTTTGGGTCTTACCAAATCACAAAATCATAACATCTACACATGTTCTAAAGGTCCCATGTAGGGTGTGGAATTAATATCAATAGTCCAATACCAACATGTTCATTTCTTACATATGTGATAAATTTAGTTTTGTATAAAAGTAAAAAAAATCATTATCACATGAATACTTAATATTTAATAATATTACCCTATTTTTAATAGCCAAAAGTAGGTGATAACCTACTTTTTCCAATATTAGTAATGTCTGAAGATGTTACACTTGTTATATATATACCGTTTAATGCATATTTTTACATAAATATAAATATCTATAGTGGGTTGGATCCATGGAATAATCATAAGGAATACCATTATTAAAATCATCCAAGGTGAACCTTTAGGTTCCACCTATAAATAGGTCACTCAATACCTAGAGCAATCAATTAGAGTACACGGTTTCCAAGAAGAATGTTTAGATAATAAGTGCATGGTCCCATGGACCCCATACCAGAAGTCCACAACTTCTCTTACCCAACATACCTATGGAATACGATGTTTAGCCTTAACCCCACAATTCCTCATATTCATGAAGACTATCTACCCAAGGCACTATTATGTATATCCTCCCAATATTCTGGCCCAATAGAATCATGAAATATGGTTGGAATCAACCCTAATCTAACACTGTCATCACTATCTTGTGATTTTCCATCACCATCCAGGTGGATTTCCAGGTGGTATCCCCCCATCCCAAAAAAAATAATTATGGTCAACAACATAACCTAAGATGTAATGTCAATGGGGCCTTGTACCCATATGAGGGCTAAATACCACTTACATCTTAGTTCTATCTCTATTCACATAACTCCAATGGTGTTTCATCCAATGTAAAATGAGAAAAAACTGAAATAGTATATGAGACAAATTATCCAGTATCTATTCCCATGCGGCCATGTAACTAAATCTCGATGGTCAACACTAATTAAAATAACATGATCCATTCCATTATCTCAATGACCATCTAACCTTAATCTGAAAACCATGTCACCCAACCAGTCACTACTAAAAATATGGCCTTTATCAGTGGTAGAAAAGTCGATTAAAAGCTCTAAAAAATCATTGTTAATCGAGGCGAGGATAAAGTGGGTCTCTTTTATCAGCTCTCCAAAAAGCATTGACAAAGGAAACTTTTATATGTTCTAAAAAAAGCACTAATAAAAGTAAAAAAATAACAAAAATAAAAAAAAATAAAAATTAATTATATAATGCGGGGGGAGCTTTTAATAGCGCCTGACTGGCCCTTTAACTGTGCAAGGTGTACCCCCTACACTCTACCATGTTCTACCCTTCCTACGCATCCCCACACATGCTCACCCCTTTGCTTCCACCCGAAATCGAACCCGCGACCTCCCCCCTTTCACTACTGGACCTTTACCACTAAACCATTTCGTTTATTCTGTTTAATGATATATCCATTTATTTATATATATATAGTTATATTTATTCATATATTAATATAGATTCATTTTAATATAAATATATTTATTCATATATATAGTACATATATATTCATTCATATATTAATATATATATATATACTTATAATTTTTTATTCGTATATTTATTTGTATATTAATATATACTTATAAGATTAGTTTTAAATACATTTATGAAAGAAAATTCTGTGTATTTATAAATAAATAAATTAATAAATAAATACATACATATATTCAACACACACACAGAGAGAGAGAAACACACACAGACACATATATATTTAGGAATAAATATATATGTGTGTGTATTGGATAAGCCATAGAATTTTAAAATGACAATAACTTATAATCCAGAAGCCCGTTTCAACACTACAGCTAGTAAAATAGAATAAAATGAAACAATATTCGATATTATATGTTTTACAGACCTAAAAGATATCCGACAGAAGTTATAATTGATTGAATGTTAAAAAATTGGGGTATCCCGACTGCAAACTTGGTTTTTTAGTACTTCTATGCCTTTTTTGGCCTCAAAAAATGCGATAGAAGCTTTTCTTGGCTCACTAGCATGTAGAGATCATCACAAAGTTTGATTTGATATGCTTTAGAGCTCAAACGGACACTCGGATCAAAATTTATGGGCGTTTGAAGTTTGAGTTACATTTTCAACTTACTTGAGATCTTTTATTAATTTTTTGGCTTTTTTGTGTCTTCAAATTGTTATTAAATGATTTTTAATTAAAATAATTATAAAATGATTATTTAATAACATTTTTTAAAATATTTTAAAGCCATTTTCACAAAATTTCGTATATATTAAATGTAATAGTCTATTTATAGATATCTAAAACATATTTAAAAATATATATTATATTTATATTAATATAAATATACATATATAACAATATTTTATTTTTCATGATTTTTTTGAATCATAAAATTTATCAGCATTAGGAAAAAGTGCTGATAAATCCCCCTTTATCATCGCTACTAAAAAAAGCACTAATAATGGGGTAGCGCTTCCCCTACCAGTTTTTGTAGTAGTGACTTGACCATAAAAGAACTTTATATCTAAATATATTCCCATCATAGTTTCCAAATCACCTCAGTATAGGTGATCATCCTAACCTATATCCTTTTTCCATAGTCACCACAATCCAACATAACTAACAATCATTCAATAAAAACTATTCAATTTATTTAATTAATAAAAACCCAACCCAGCCTTCCCAAGTGGACCGAAGCCCCTTACCATAATTATCATGAAATATTTTGACAATATAAAAAAATTAAGTTATTAGGGTCAATCTTACACTACCAACACCGTCCATGTAGTTGAAACCACCAAAAAACATGTGAAAATATATATAAATCTAGGAACTACCTACCTCAGGTTAGTAGGCACTATCTCTTATGATACCAGACTCTAGATCGATCTAATTAGGATGAAGTCAAAATTTTAGTAAAAAAACCCAAAATAGGGTAAAATGGCTCACACAAATTTAGTGCATTGTACATTGAGATAAAACATAATGATATGGATGTGGATTCATGGACCTATTATTTTGCATCTTTCAACATATATGAATTTAAGATCATAACTAAGATGGGAAGAATAAGGGAATCTTATTGGATGAATGGAGGGTCTCATGAGCTCTATATGTCCCGCCTTTTTGTATGAATAAATTACTGTGTTTTCCCCCTCTATGACATTAAAAAACACTTCTCACAAGTCAAATCATATGTAAATAGTAAAAAAAATTATTTGGTCCAAGACTTGTAACCATGTTACATGTGGTGTATTAATTGAGTATACAACCCATGCATACCGTGTCATATACCTCCAGGTTGTACTCTCCGAAACCACTGCAAGTTTTTTAATTGATTCACCCGATGTGTGAATCAAAAAATTTCCATCTTTGGCAGCCTAATAAAAATATCTTCCTCAAATGTTTTTCTAAACACCCATGAAATCTACATAAACATTGAACACACCCAAATCATGGTATTTTAAAAATATCTCAAAGTGAGGTTCTGAACATCAAGAAAAAGTGTTGGCCTGACCACTAAATTAAAAATTAATAATTCTCCAAGAATAATACCGTTTTAAAACCCCCCCAATGATACATATTTATCTATATATTATTGGTCAATGTTCCCCATACATGAATCTTTTGTTATAAAAAAATTCATTTTACAAATTCTAAATGTGTACTTTTAATTCCAAAGGATATTATTATATGCATTTTTTGAATATCTATCGAAAGAATTATATTTTATTTTGGATTCCATAGAAGGAAAACTATATTTATAATTTTGTTTTTGTTTCCAATATATGTTTTCCTTTCAATGGAAGCCATTGGTTCTAGAATTTTCTCAAATGGATCGTTAATTGTTATTATAAAATTAATTAATGAATCATTGTTTTTTAATCTTCTTCTTTAATTTTTTAACATTGAGGGTATGTATTTCTTGAAAATTATTTATTCTAAAATATATAAATATTTATATTTCGGATTTATACATGTTGATAATTTTTAAACCATGATTTAAATATTATATATTACATTTAATACATATACAAATATATATATATATATATTATTATTATTTCTATTTTATAAAAAATATGTGCTAATATGTGAATAGAGATAAAAGAGAAAATTCATTTATGATAATAACAATGTTAGGATAATGGTAGAATTTGTGATTGTATTTTCTATCCCAAAGATCATTTTAATTTTATATTTTAAAAGGATACCTAGTGTGGTGTTTCAAACGGAAAAAATTCATTTTGTTATTTATGATTAAATGTATGAAAATTGGAATAAAAAATTTATTCATAATATTGAACCCTTTGATTAATCCTCTAGGATGGTGTGTCGATAATAAATAATGAGTGTTCTATTAGTAGGGAACCACTATAATGTATATTTTTCAGTGGTAGTATTGGTGTTGGATTCTATGAGCTGTATCTAGAGTTGTGGTTTTCTCGTGGTTACTATTTACATGATTGGATACATCTATGTAATATATATATTTATATATATGTGATATCAATTCATATATGAATGTATATACATATATATAAAGGTAATTTTATACATTATATATACATTGTTAAAATTTTATAGCATTATTTTATAACATCACATCCTATGATACATTCATTATTTGAATCTAATTGTGGCATGTGGAATCTAAGTGAGAAAAACCATACATAATTTATAATTCATCTCTTGATAATGAATGATAGTATAAACATCACTCAATGAATTTATTGTTACTCTTTGTTAGGCTATCAGTTGTCAAACCAAGTGTTATGGATCATGAATTGCATATGGGATTATATTTTATATGGATCCCATTGGGTAGTGTGAAGTAAATCACATTAGATTCTATGTATTACAATCATTATAGATTCTTAGTTATGCTATAATGTTTTTACAATTTTTCATCTATAATAGTTAACCTATGAATTTTGTTCAATTCTCAAATTTAGTACTATATTTAGTATTATTATTCTTATCATTTAGTTTTAGATGAAACCTTTTTCTTAATGGATACAATGTTCCAGTAATAAATAATAAATTGGATCCCAATATATAATAAATTTGCTAAATGATATGTAAAATGTGGATCCATTCTCCTAAATGTTTTAAATTCTTATCGTTTGTATATATTTGTAATTCATAAATTAATATTAATATTTTATAATGACACTAAGTCAAATATATTTAAACACACTTGAATATGGATCATAAATAAAATCATTTCCACATGCAAGTTTACTGGATGACCTTCTGATAATTTATTTAAACACATTTATATTATATATATAGGATTTAGATTATTGATTAGGTGATGATATCTCTTGGAGCGTTTCAATGTTTTGAGATATTATTATGTCTCATACACTCATAGGCTCATTCTCCCATTTTTATTTATATTACCCTATTGCATCATAAAAATTAGCAATTCCATTTTTTACATTTTTTAATTTCTTTATTTTTATGTTTGATGATTTATAGACGTTGAATTTAATGGGGATGCATCTTATAATAGGGGTAGTGGTGATAGAGATATTTTATTTTTAAATTTATTTTCTTTTACTTCTTCATATATTTAATTATGTATGAATAAATTATATTGGAACTTCATGGTATTATTTTCATAAATTTTATATAGGATGTTTATTTTATTTTATTAATGATATCCATCCTGATAGCTATTCTTGATTTAATGGAACCATTATATATATATTTTGTGCATCAAAAACACCCATCATCCCTTTTCATTAGCTAAATTTTATTACTAATGGGGGTACTAAATATTTTAGATCGTGATATACATAATAACTCAAACATTATATTCGAATGAATTATAATGAAAAAACTATAAATATTAAATACACAATTGAAATTTTTTAACTCATGTTATTCATTAAATGAATTTTGGATAACATATCATGCTATATTTAAATAGGAAATCGTTGGATGGAGAGAATAAAACATGTTTTTCTGGGATAGCATGAGATAAAATTTATTTTCTCCCTTAAAAAAACTATAAGTAATAAGAGGTAAAAAGTAATATTTTTATAATAATAATAATAATAATATGTTAATAGGGTAATGTAAAATAGTTTTTTTATTCAAACAAACATTTGGTAATAGGTTTCATTTTAAATATATTAAAATATTAAATTTAAATTTTAATAAATATGATGGATAGTAGAACTACTATGATATGATCCACCGTACTATATTTATATCAATTTCATTAAGTAATAAGCATGATTGTGAAATACCATAATAAATTTTTAATTATCCTTCGTTATGAAGGATATGTGATATGATTTTTTCTAACAAGGGATGTGGAATATATAGGGGATCCCTATCATCTATCATATTTTCTTCCTAAAAGGATATTGAAAGGTGAATGAAAATGATGTATTTGAATTTCTACTACTCCACTAGTTCATAATTTGAAAAAAAAACACTATCACATGTTTAGTGACATATCCATTTTCCAACCGATGATTAAAATTTTCTATGTGGGAAAATCTTAAATTCGTATAGAGATTGGATGATTTAGATAAATGGTAGTTGAATTTCAATAATTTCATTATGAATTGGTTTCAGAGATACCTCACCTTCAAATTTTAGTATTGAAACTTATTCTGAATTTGTAAATCCTCTAGAAGGACATTTATTAGGAATGAAAATGGCTATGAATTGGCATTCCCCTAAAACTATGTTAATTTTTTCACAATAATATCTAATTAATTATAGTCAATTTTTTGAACCACATATATCTAGTACAATTTTGGGATAGAAACATGGATAAAAAATTATATTCTATTATATTCATTTTTTCACTTAAGAAAAGTCTATTAGGTTCTTCCTCAAAGATATAAATAAGATTTTTTAATATCTTCTCCTAGATATTTAAATATTAGACCATGTTAATATATCATTATAAAATTTTGATAACTTATTTAATAGATACAAGGGGATCATTTTCATTGAAAAACAATTTTTTATATTTAATTACATTAACTAAAATGAAGTAAAAATATTTACAACGTGAAAAAATAATTAATTATTGAAATAGATTCAAAAAAATATATATAAATTGATAACTGATAATCATGAGATGAACATCAATTACAATTCATATTATTATGAAAATAGCATGGGTTTTTAATTCAAATTTATATCTATATTGGATATGAAAATTAATATATATCAATATTCATTCAATATATATTTTCTTTTATAAATATTTTAAAATTAGATAATTGAGGGGATATTTTCATTTGTAGAAAGATCATAGAATAAAAATAAATACAAAAAACTAGACATGTGTCAATGATACTATGGATCAAATAGATATTAATCTACATTATTACTTAATCAACCTTTAAAATTTCATTAAATTCATTAATTATTCAATAAATATTATTTTTGGATCATTTTTAAAATAAAAAAAAAACATAAAAAAAATTAATACATTCATATATTATTTTATAATATCTATCTTATAAATGTTTACACCATCTAAGGACTGAAAGTTTTAGTGTCATTGAGGAATAGATACCTAATAAACACAGATGTAAATTTCTATTTAATAAATCTCTACTATACATACTTCTATACTTTCCGTATGTTATAACAATCTTCTTTACTTGGGGGAAGGAAAGAACACAAATATGGTGAGTTAAATACTCATTAATTGAAAAAAATAAAAAACGTTTCATCATATTTTAGAACATAAGAAAAGCATAAATCAGGAATATGGAAGAATTATCTAATTAAAAATTACATGGAACAATCAAAGTTGTCCCAATATCTTCAGGTAAGGGAATACAATATCATACTAACAACATGTACATGAGAAAATTAATAAAGAATCACATAAAAACAATAATATTCAATGAAAATTGAAAAATACATTTATCATACAATTTATAAATATGCATTATCAACTATGTTGATTTTTTTAACATAGATAGATACATCTAGTTCATACTCATTCATATGAACATATATAATCTACATCATGTTCAAAATAAATCATGTTAATGTAGGTAATTTGTATTGTGTTTATTCTCAATCTTCAGTATGTATAAAATATTTATTATGTTTATTGACAATCATATAAGAATAACTACCCTGGATCATGCTCACAGTCAATATCTTAAAAGTAGCTAATTAATATCATGTCCATGATCAAAATTTTGAATGTAACTAATCAATATTATTTTAACACACAATATTATGAACATATATAATTTGCATCAAATTCATGATCATCATCATTACCTGAAAATCTATAATACCTTAACAAAATAATTAGGGGGAGATATTGGACCCCATCCATCATCATCATTACATATGTATTACAGAATACATCAATAATTTAATATATCAGGATATCATAAGGAAAATAAAATTGTTTTCAAACATTAATTCACATTAAATATATGAAATAATGAATTTTTTTCTGAATTAATAAATATAGTATCAACAAAAGAGACCTAAATGATCTAAATGGATGATATGTAAACATCAGTCACCCTAAAAGATTATTCCATAAAAACAATTAGAATTGTTTCATTAAACATTTTCTAGTGAAATAAATAAGGTTGATATAAAAGGGAAAAATGTTGGTTAATTTATAACAAATTTTAAAAGGAACTAAATGTAACACATAATTACTTTATGAAAAAAAATTCAAATAATTTTGATTTCATTGATTGCTTGTGGTGCATAGAACAATGAATTTTAATGATCTACACCATACTATTAATATTATTATCTAAATATTTCTATTAAAACCATGCATTATACTTGTTTCATTGAATATGAATAATTAAATTTTAAAAAATTATAATATTGGATTTAGATAATCATAATATTTTGATAAAAAAGTCCATTATTTTTTATAAAACTATTATATGCTTTGAAAATACATTTATTCTAATTTTTTTGAACGTATAAAAAACTTGTTTTTAGAAAATTATATAAAATTTAATTTATATTTACCTTGTTTTTTGAATCATTATTCCAAAATTTATATATCATGGTTTGTTAATATTTTTCTAAAAAAATAATTATTTTGTTGAATAGTTAATCTTTTATTTTTCTAATACTTCATTTTTATTTAAAATATTCAAAATGAAACATATTATTTAAAAATAATATAAAATTAATATTAGATAAATTATATTAGTATTATTCAAATTTAACTAATTTTGGAAAACGAAATTTTGATTTTTTATATTTAAACCTTTTATACATATGTAATTTATATTATCAAAAAACGATTTTTTCAATATGCCTACAGGTATAATGATAAATTAAATTATCGTACCAAATTTAAGTAAATTTTGAAAGCTGAATACTATATTTTGAATTAAAATAATAAATATTATATGGTCAAATTAATTTTTTTAGTGAACAATATAAATAATAAATATCGATTACCAGTGTCAAGGATTAAATGGGATTTCCATTGGTAAACCAAAATATAAGTGTATGTTTTCCAATAAAACATGTATAAATCCTAATTTATATCAACATATAAACGTATTACTATTAAAAATGATAATAAATATATATTTTGGATCACTATTATAGGTAATATATTTAACCTTTTGGATTATTTTGTGAAATTTCCAAGTAGTTTTCAAGTGGGTTCTTATCCCCACATTTAATGCAAATCTATTTTCCTCTTATCTACACTATAAAATATCAGGTTAATTAGTCAAAGAACTCAAAAATAATCATCCATAAATTACCAAACACATTATATAGGACCTATATTGATGATGAATCCCTCTTATGAATGCATTGTCTATAAACATAAATAGGTTATCACATGATGAGTAAGTATTACAAAAGATTCATTTTAATTTTTATTTTTTCTTCCATCTCCATGAAATATTTAACAAATATAATGATATAGTAGAATCAAAATATAAAATATTTATTGATTTTATAATGTTAATTTTATAGGGAATATCCATCTCTTATTCCATAAAATGGGAAGCAAAACTGTAGATCGAGTGTATTACAGGATACCACCTTATGAACTAATGTACATCATTATCGATCGTCAAAACTCATTGGTAGATATAATGTGGTATTAAAAGTGTATTTATTATATTTTTTAAAAATTCATACTTCTATAATTATAATATCACATCTAACATCATATGTTAAATTTGGTTTGAAAATGATAATGGTGCTCGTGAATATGTGTGGACTACAGCATGCATAATGCAATGTGATATTGTTTTTGTTTTATTTTGACATGGAATGTAATGAGAGTATATTTAATTAATATATATGATATATATGATATATAAATGGATATTTAATGGATAATTTATATTTTAATTTCTTTCATTCAGTCCATTGATAAAATAGAAGTAATATTGATGTGTATGTACGCCCTACCATCTATATGAATAGTGTAACTCATTTTCTATTTATAAATATTATTGAATTAAATATAAATATATATATATATATATAATGAATATACACGATATTTTTATCATGTTTATGTTTATGTAGATGATGGAACCATGATCATGGTAAATTTATTGAAAGTGAATTATCAAAACAAACATGAAAAACGTAGCTGTTACTGCCCAAATGTGATATCAACACTGAATTATTAACAAATGTTTTATAAAATATCATGAGAAAATAATGAATAATATTACAAAAAATATTATACTTTGAAAATATATTCATAATAAAATGATATTTATTATTTATTATGTTTAAATGTGTATGATGAAATTCTATGAATTAGGTGAGGACTTTTCATCGCACTTTTATTTCCATGGTAGACATGTAATATTCACCAAATGATTATTTTGAGTTTTGTATATAAATACAGTGAATTTATTTCATTATTCATATCACATAATTTACAGGATTTAAATATACAAATTATCTTCATTCTTTTACAGGTATACAATAAAAATTTCTCCAAATTCATAAGGGATTTTTGTTTCGATATCATTTTTTATCAGTATTATTTATGATTATTTTTTTTTGCTACAATATTTTGATATACATCTCAATAAAAATTTAATTTTATTATCCTATGGTAAATTCATGAGAATAAATGTTTTCCTTTCATATTACTCTCTTAAAAAGATAATGATTCCTAAAATATTTTTTAGAAAAATCAACATTATTAATCTCATCATTCGAAAATAATTTCTCTCCCACATACATATTTTATAAAAAAGATTTAATTTTTTAATATTGTTAAATTATTATTTTCTGATAATTTTAGCCATGTTTAATTTTTTAATATAATTTTATTGTTTTTTAAGGATATAATTCTGACATTTTTTTAAAGATATGAAAGGATTGATTTATTTAACATATTATGCAGGTAGGGTATTTCCATCCATCATGACAACACAATGACTTTAATATTCCCTTATTATTTTAAATGGGTATTTTCTAGGAAAATTTTTTCTTCTTAATTTGAGAAATTTTTTAGCATAAAAGAGTGATTTAAAAGTGGACTGCATATTTTCCATAATAATGTTTTAATAATATTTTTTATTGAATATGTATTCACCAAAGACAATAAAATGAAATGGTTTCTTATGAATTACAATGGATGTGATTCAATAATACCATTCATATTGTTTATCTGGATGATTTATTATTATAATGACATGTTATTTATAAAATACATTAATTTTCTATGGGTTATTATATGTTCATGAAACCCTTTTCCATTATCAAGGTTTATGACATGATGAAAATATTATAATATTTTAACACACAAATGTGTGGATTGTTTGACATTAGGTTCCTATATAACCCTAAATTTCATTTTGAAAATATAGACGTCTATTGAGATATATATGGTATGCATGAAAAAGATTTCATATAGGAATTTTTTGGCAAGGACCATGTAACTTGTATGTAATTTAATGGGATGACCTTTATTTCATGTCCAAAAGGTTATATGTATACCTAGTATCCTATAAATAAGGTAATGTGTGGTCATCACATTAGGTACATGTGGTTATTCATGGACATGTTTGAATTTTCATATGTTTATTTTAAGACATGATCACATTTCCTTTACTTATTGAGTGAACCGTATTTTATTTATTCATAATCGCAATGTTATGTGATTATGTTTTTCCCATATTCACATTTCCTTAATTTGAAAATAAGTATTATGATCATTGATTACCTTTATGATTTATTTATCCCGATATAAAAATGTTAATTATATTATTTAAGATAATTATACATGTTATATAATTTATGGTATTCAAATTTTAAGGTCATGTTGTCACACCCATATTCTGATGTGATTTTTAAATTATTTTTGAAATCCAAAATGTGTTCCCATATAGGGAATAAGAGATCAAAATTTTATTTGTATACTTTATCCCACAGTAATATTATTATTATTATTTCCAATATAACTTTTACAGAAAGGTGGTAAACCAATAACATTACAGTGTTATGATAACATCCCACAAAATAACTGGAAACATGGAAATTCCATGAAAAAATAAACTAGTTAGAAATATAAAAACTAAATATTTTTTGTGGTATAGATATTACATTTTTTTCCAAATATTCCTTAATGGGATCCTCAAATTGGAAGGCCATTTTTATCATATATTAATAGATTCTCCAAAGATGGTCATCCCCCCATTGAAGACACGTATTAATATTCTATTCAGTTTATTGATCCAGTCATCTTGTTCCTCATTATGAAAAACATGAAATGGACTTTCAAAAATTATATGGAATTCCTCCTTATAAATATTTATCATGAAGGATTCATATATTATAATTTAGTCAAAATTAAGAATTATTTCCTGGTCTTCATTACCTTCTTCACTCTTTGTGAGAATGTCCTTTAGTGTGATGGAAGTATAATGAGGCATGTGATTAGGTAAGGAGAACCTACCCATAGGTTCCATTTTATAGATAATTAATATTTCTGAAAACATCACATTAGAAACCTCCTTGAATGCATCAATCTGAGTGTGTCCCTATCGATCCTTCCTAGAAATGAATAAATCCATTTTATATTTTCTATGAAGATCAATCACTTTAGGAGACTCTTAACTACATGAAGAGTTAGACTACGATGACTCAGTCTCTGGATAATTTATTTATGTGAGGTTCTTGTGACTATAATTTTTGGGAGATTGGAGTATTACATTCAAGGTCCTTGATTTTTCCCTATGTTAATAGGGAAATTACCATAACAAAATAACATTTTTTTCCTTTTCTTGATCCTGAATCGATATCCACAACATGATGGTTGTCTGACTCCTCATCCGACTATGACTATAAATATGAGTCTGTATCAATCATATTACAATACTCAAGGATCCTTGAGCCTAATCATTTCTTTTTTTGGTTTGCCATGAAGGTATTCCAACAATCAGGATCAACAATTTTATTCACATAACCATACATATAAGGGGTCCATTTATGGTGATTAATTTAACTAGGGGAACCTTTCCATCCAGGAGACCTCCACCCAGGAGAAACATTCAAACCATGAAAAAACACCATTGGAGATAGTGGGTTACAATCTTCCCCAGTGGCTGCTACATCTCTGTTTTATAGCCCCTTGTATGAATTAATTGAAATCAGTGCCTCATAAAATGATAGATAATCCATAGGTAGGTGTAGGTCAAAGCTTAACACACCCCAATCTAATTTCAATATTTTTATTGAATCCACCACCCAAGGATTAGTGTACTTTTTACCATAGACATTCTAAAGAGGATGTACATTGGATTTATCTCTTTTGTCAAAAAATTTAGTAATAACGGTATATGATCCATACAACCAAGAATAAGAGGCAACCCCCATTGATGTGCATTACCTCCCCTACTTCATAACAAGATAAAGTGACCCAGTTATTTGAATGACGAGCAGAAATACCTCTAATATTAATAGATTACATTCTATTTGTAATAAAATTACTCTCTCACTAAGATCCATATCTATTATATTGGGGGTTTAGAAAAAATCACTTTTATACAAATGTACATATTGATCATATTCCAAATAGTTTTTATTCTATCATCCGAACACATAAATCAGCCAACCATATATCCGATCATACAGAATATAGAAGGGTTTGAAAAAATGATAGTGATTAATTGGAGGCTTACCCACAACATTTTCAATCGGTAGTACTGATATATATGAAAATCACATGACCATTTGAATAGGTAAAATCAATTAACATTACAGGTATGAGGGGTGAGAGACTAAGAAGTAATCAGATCCTTGTCTATTGATAAATAAACCATAAAAATTCAATTGTGGAGTAGTACAATAAATTGGGAAGCATGAAGACCCAAACTGACCATGAGGCGATCTACATAATTAGTAATTATATTATATGAAAAAAAAAATCGAGGCACCAGGGATATATTCAATAGATATGTCTCTTTAGATAACTAAACAAGTGATAGTTCGAGTAGCGGAGATCCATCCATAAGACCAGGTACTTTTGGGAATAAGGTGATTCCAAGGAAATTGGATAGGAGAATAAGACATGATGATGAGAGTGGGGAGGTAATATATGGCTCATAAAAAGATCATCCATCCCCTTTATGTAGGGGATGGATGACAGTGGTGGCCATCACCACTTAGGGTTAGGCTGACAGAATCCAGAATCTATGAGAGAAGATCACATTTGTTTTTTTCCTTTCCATATGTTATGAATTAATGTACTATGTATTATATGACTAAGATTTGTTTTATATATGATTAACTTAGTGGATATAGTGTAATTAACATATGAATTCTTTTTTATATCCATGTTTCCAAAGGTACTAATCCTATATGATTCTATTAGGGATCATTATGTTTTTTTGTGAAATTTATCTATTAATACGCATTTCATTGTATGTGATGTCTAGGTTATTACATTGGAAATTAAATAATTATTTTTTTAAAAAATTAGATTTTAGGATGAAAATACATTATTGAGGGAAATAAGGAGTAGTCTTAATATAGAATGATATCATGGTAATTTTTGTATGGATGAAGTTATTGGTTTCAAGGGAAATATATCCCAGTATAGAAGGGTATGTTTCATTAGAATAGTTTTAAATAGGGGTAATAATTCTTAATTTGGAGCATTGGTATTTGATTCGATGACCAGTTGGTGCATGAAAACAACACTTTCTTCATAATAGGGTTGATACTCCCAATGGTATGGTGTAGAATTTCACAAACACATTATGCACCATCATGAATGATTTAGATTGATGATGACCATGGATGACCAGTGTTAACTATAAGTTTTTTTATATTAAATAAAATGTATCATGATTTATACAATGGACATCATATTCCAGATGTTCATGGGTTCAACAGGTCACATCATGGATTAAAGGCTGGAAGCACCACAATGAACATCATATGCCAGATGTTCCCCCCTCCTGTCACTCTCATTAGAACCCCCCAACAAAAGGGATTCTCAAGATCAATGTGGATGCATCTCTCCCCAAGGATGGACTTGTCTCCCTAGGTCTCCTAGCCCGAGATCATCTGGGGAAAATAATTGCTGTAAAATATGAATCACATCATGAATTTTGGGTACCTGCAGTGGCTGAGGCTAATGCCATCCAGGCAGGTATGATGCTGGCATTAGAATGTGGTTGGGCTGTTATCAACATTGAGTCTGACGGCCTCACCATGATCAATGCCATTAACCACAACTACGGTGGACTCGAGCCTTTTGGCCTCATCATCAGGATAATTATCTCACTCTGCCAATGCTTGTCATTATGCACCTTATCCTTTACCAAAATGGAAGGAAACAATGCATCCCATCAGCTGGCGACATCAGGCCCCATCGATGCCAACCAGCTCTAGCTGGACAATTTTCCTTCTTGGATTTTCATATGTATGTCTGCTGATCCTCATCATTAATGATTTCTGTCTTTTCTCAAAAAAAATATAAATAGTACATTTTCATTGATGACACTTATAAAAAATTCTTGATTTTCATTATATCCATGTTGGTTTTAGAAATTGGTTGAGTATGGAACAATGATGTTGAGATGGGGATCTGTATGCCCAAATATTGAAGTATCGAATTTGATCTTAGTAATGTTAAATTCATAATATCCTAAAATTTAAATGTTAATTTTAATTCCCAAAACAAAACATTAATTTTTAATTTGTATTTAAAACCACTAGTGGAATGAATATTTCATCTCATGTTTAATATTTTTCTCCATTTTAAATTTTTGGGAATGTGCTTCTTGTAAATTATGTTATCCTGCCTCCAGTTTAACTAAACGATATATTATTCATGAATTGAAAATATATAAATAAATCGAAAATCAACTTTAATGGAAGGTAAGGCACATATAATATTCCTAAAAAACCTATATTTATAAATTATTGCTATAATAAATATGAACTTCTAATGGAATTCATATCCATTGTGTGGTTCTTAATTCCCATTCAAAAATGGATATAATCTTTGATGGTTTGGAAGAAAAAAATGATGGTATTATTAATTTGTTGCTGGTTATTATTGTCTTTATAAAATATTTTCCAAGCCTTCCACCAAATCATGATGTTGATTTTTTAATTTAACTCATACATTCAATAATACATATTCTAAATTGTTATAATAGGATGGACCTAATTGAGTTCAATGAATTTAAGAAGTAACTCAAGGTTAATATTGAAAATTAATTTATTGATCCATGTGTGATAAATTAGGGTAGCCTTGTTATATTATTTATAATGAAATATGGATCGATGAGACACATCATTGAGTACTGGGAGCTAAAAAAGATATCAATCAAGAACAATTCCCCCTACCCCTTATTGATTTTTAGTTTGATTAACCTCATAGAGCATAATATGTTTCCCAATTTTAGCTTCATTATAGACATCATAAAATGATTTTTCAGAAAAAGGATATACCAATGATGGAATTCTATATAATGTATAGACCCTGTGAATATATATTGAGTCAATTTAGTCATACTAATTCACCCACCATATTCAAGGATATAATGAATAGAGTCATTAGAGATTACCTTGATCTTTTTAGGATATCTTTATAGGATATATTATTATATATTCAATGGGAATGGAATATCTTGAATAACATGTATGGATTATACTTATTACCTGAGTGAAGGAGAATTTGTATTAAATAATAACTATGTATGAATTTTAGCATGAAAAAGTTTCATTTTATAGGTCTTATAATATCATTCGAGGTGATATCCATGGATCCAAAGAATATGAATGTTATTTTTTAATGGATCCAACCAACCACTATAAATTATATCCAAATATTTCAATTTATAGAAGGATATTATAGTAGGATTGTAGAGACTTTCTAATGACTATCTAATCAACACAAAAACACAACTCTAAATGGTTCCACATTCTACTGCGAGAATCAAGCTGCATGATGCCATGCATGTTGACCACATCAATTGGCACATCTAGATCATCTATAACAGGGACCTCTCTGTTGATCTGGTTCAAGATGGTGATCAATTCATCACAATGAATGTGTCACGTGATAACACCTCTATTTTACTATTCTTCATCTATGGAAGTTGTGACGCATGCCAAATGAAATCTATTTAGAAATACCTTAACCCCTTCGATCCTAACAACCTCCCATGGATTGTTGGGGGGGGGACATCAATGTCATTGCCGATATTGACATGAATAATGGATGTAGTCCCTTTAATAGGATGGATATCCTAGACATCAAGCAGTTCATGGTTGGGAAAGGTCTCAATGATATAGGATTTTCAGTTGAGATCTTTACATGGTGAAATAACCAAAAAGGATCTCATCGCCCATGGATCTGCCTAGATCTCTGTTTTGCAAACATTCCATCCCTATATACTTTCCAAAACAACAAGGTTTTTCACCATGTTTGAGGATTATCGAACCATTATCCTCTTCTGGACTCTTTTTATAAAGGGAGACACTTCCTAGATATATTTTGGTTTTATCAGAAATTGGCCAGTTGGCCAGGGTTTCATGATATGGTGCGAGAAGTCTAGAACCATCATGCTCTAAGGAATACGTGGGAGGAAATTCATATCAAACTAAGAATCTTCAAGATGAAACTATAGGTGTGGGTGAAAGGGCTCCCCCCATCGATGGTGAAATTGATGTTTCCAAACAAGAGGTTGAGGGTCTGGAGAATAGTCTAGAAAATTCTTGGGACAATCGACTTTTCTCGGTCCTGTCCTGAAAGAGATAAGTTCTCCCAGATTTGATCCTAAGACAAGAACGCCTGGATCGAGAAAAATATATGATAAAATGGATCATCAAGGAAGAAAAGAACACATATTTCTTCCACATGTGTATGAAATAGAGAAAGCATTTAGTGAAACCAAATATTCTCTTTGACAAAGTCACCTACACGAATGATAGATATACTGAGGGTGGTCTCGTATACACATTCAACTGGTACCTCCTCACTGGCCAAAATTCATTAATGTTGGATGGGTAATTGGAGTGGAATTCCAATATTTCTGATGTGATCCCCATCCAAATTTAGTAACAAGACAATGAAGGCCTCAGATTAATCCCAGATGAAAAAGAGATACATGGTGAAATGATAATCCCGAACCTCAAAAGCTCCCCAGGACTGGACGACTTCCCGGGATCCTTCTTCAGATCCTCATGGTAGTGGTGAAAGATGATAACATATCTACAATCCAGGACTTCTTCTAGTGGTGTCCTGCTGCAGGTTTCATGGTCCCCTAACTTAGTAATCCTTCCAAAAAACAATGCACCATTCTTCCCTCTTGCACTACCGAATAGTGAGTCTTTACAACTTTCCTTACATGATTCTGGCCAGCTTAATCAACAACAAGCACTCCCTTCATCTTCCCCGATGGATTTCCTTAGAGCATCATGGTTTTGTGATCAAGATCTTAATCCCAGGTGCCATAGATCTGGAACAATAAATTATCCATGATATTAACTTCAATAATCATGGCTCCAATATAGCCATAAAGATGGGCATGAACATTGTTTATGGCTGTGTCGAGTGGGGCTTCATTAATAAGGTGTTGGCAGGCATGGGCTTCTCCTCATGGAACATTGATATCTTATTTAGATGCTTCAGCTCTACATGGTTGGCAATCACCTTCATAGGGATGACCTATGGTTTCTTCAAGGACATTCATGGACTAAGGAAAGGTGACCCCATCTATCTAAGTATCTTTATCATCGCCCAGGATGTCCTTAGTCACATATTACAAAGGTGCATCGGAAATGGACTGAAACATCCTTTACGAATACGTCAAAGGTCTCCCTCCATATCCCACATGATGTTTGCAGATTATAATTTCATCTTCATAAATACCAACAAAATATCTATTAGATCATTCAACAAGCTGATGGAAGGGTATTTCCACTGGAGCGGTCTTTCAATCAACAAGGCTAAAAGCGATTTCTTCGTCTCCAATAGATGTTTTCCTGGTCGGATCTCAATTGTAAAGTAGTGAAATGACATGAAAAGTGGGTCATTCCCCATGGAGTATTTGGGGGCTCCTATTTCCTCAGGAAGGATCCAGATTAGGGTCTTTGATTTTCTGATCAACAGAATCACAGACCAGAACCTCAACCGGATGAATAAATTTTTATCCATTGGGGGCCGGATCTCCCTACTAAACATTTTACTTCTCACCACCCTTGTTCATTCTCTCTTATCCATAAAAGTCCCCGAAGGTACAATTAACAGGATTGAGATTCTCCTGGACAGATTCATATGAGACCCTATTATGGAAGGGATGAACCCCTAGACATCCTAGGATAGGGTGGTACAACCAAGGGGGATGTGGAATTAACTTTTGAATCCTCACTGATACCCTTTCATGCATGCCGGTAAAGATAGAATAGGAAGTTCTTGATGAACCCACACTCTAGGGGATCACCATGAATAAATCCCATTTTTGGAATTTCAACCCAGCCTGAGGGACAAGCCTCCCCGCTCTGGTCTATGATCCCCCCTCTTATAACGGCTATCCTACCCCATGCTTGGTGCATCACAGGGGGGGGTGACATCTCTTTTTGACATCACAATTAGGATGTGATCTTCCTTTGCTTCCCAGGATTCCATGTCAACTCTATCTCATTCAGGGAGGCTATTTATTACCCTCAATTTATCAATGATGTCTTGTGTGAGGATCAACAAGACATCTTCAATATCATTGATCTAAATACTGATTCTGAAATATGTGTCTTTACTCCCTCTTCCTCATGAGATTTCACCACCAAAAATTTGTGACTCTCCTAGGTGATGCATGATCAGACATATCACTTGAATGAAACCCTTTAGACTCATGGAATAATAGTGAAGTATAACTTCGTCACTTGGGGGATTAGTAAAAAAGTTTTTTCCAATAGATGACAATGTCAAAGGTTGTGGCATTCCTCTAGCCTTAGGATTTCCATGCTGCAGACAACATTTGGAGGAGTCTGTGGCTCACTTATTCATCCAAGGTGAATGGGCGAGTACTGTATGGGAGTACATTGGAGACTACACTACAATTCTTTCTCATAAAATGGAAGATATGGATTTCATAGAGAGGTTGTTCCATGGTGCAGTTGATAAGGGTATTGATATGTTGTCTCACATGATGGTCATGCACGTAGGTTGTTGGTGTATTTAGAAGGCAAGGAATAAGTGGAAGAATGAATAAGGCCATGCCTCAAGCAGATCCATTATTATCAAAATGAAGAACCTCTTCCATAATATGGTCAGCCTCTTCTCCCCCGGGCAGGAGGTAGCCACCCTTAAAAAACATCAATTTCCATACCCATGTACCCTCCCTGTTAACAGTTCTAACAATAGCCACTGCGTCTCCTGGTCCCCCCTTCAATGGGACTGAAGCTCAAGATGGATACATCCTCTATTTTGGGGGTTATTCATGGAGGGTGGGCCGTCCGTGATTCTGTTGGCTCAGTCTTCCTCGCTTTTTATCGATGAATGGGTCGTGTTTCATCAATTAAAGAAGAAGCCGAGGTGATGATTCATGGCCTCAGGTTATGCCAACAGAAGAGGATGGAGTTTTTGAAGGATGAAAGTGATTTTATTATTCTCAAAAATTCTCGACATGGAAATATCTCTACTCTATTTTGATCTACTACATCATCAAAAAGTGTCCAGGCATGCTTGGCAACAACACCAGAGTTGTGCATTATTGGTGTGCGAGCATCCATGTTTTAGACCACCTTGAATCTATTACAGTTCCTCAACCTATTCCAATTTTACTTCATAATTTGAATATATTATCACCTGAGGAGGTCAATCTAAACATGGGAGATTCATTGGAACTTCATTACATCAGGCCCCCATAGTTCCTTCATTCCCACAGTTGCTTTGGTTTTTTTATTCCCTTTTCTTTCATAAAAAAATTTAACAATGGATAATAATGAGGTTATTAGTCAATTTACCGATAATTACATTACCCCAATATGAGGAAATGTTTATAATCAATAACAATTCTCAATTAATGTATTAGGTTGTGTTCTCATGAAGAATGATATGGCGAAAACATATACCACACAACATTTGATATTTCAAGAGAAAAATTAGCCAACTCATTATTTTTAATTAGTTATTAACATTTTTTTAAATATATGAAATAATTATCCATATATTGTAACGCCCCAATATTTCATAGTACTTTATTTCTTCACAGTAATTCAATAACATACACTACACGCAACACAAAGTTCAAGCTCACCACGAGTTACCAATCTAGCTGTTCAAAAGAGGTTATGAATAGTATTAACTGAATTTTGAATTTTATATACTCCATATAATTTTAAAATCCAAATTATGTGATTCTTAGACAAAATATAAGAACAAATTCAATTTTTTAGATAAAGGAAGTATTTTTCAGAAAATGCAATTTTAGAGCCTTTTGAGGGAGAACCCTTTTTAAATCCAATATTTTACACTTTTATGTATTCAATTTGACAAAATAAACTTATTATTTAGAATTTGGAGATAAAAATTTAGTTTTGAAAAAATTTTGGTATTTTTTTGATAACTTTCATATTTTGGTAAATAGTGAAAAATACTAAATTTTAATTAAAAAAAACTGTTTTAATCGAAGTAGTTTATAGTGTTAAATTAGTAATTAGATTGGTTTTGAAGTATAATTAGATTATATTTTTATCATTTAATACAATTTAAGTCATTATAATTAATTTCACTTTGAAATTAGACATAAACAAGTGTCAATCTTTTGATAGATATTGTTGCTTAAAAACACGTTCTTTGATTTTACAATAGGAATTAATTTTAAAGTAATTAATGCAACTTATATGTTTTGAATTTGGTAAATTATAAATAATTTTTTGAATTAGGAATATCAAATATAGCTTAGGCTGAATTTTTGGTATTTTTCTGAGAAATATCAATTTTTGATGAATAGTAAAAAAACTAAGTTATTGGTTAAAACAGAAATTTTATATAAATTATTATTTATTTTATTTAAATTTATTTTAGGTAAAAATAGATACATAATATCTATATATGTTCAAAATAATTCATTGGAGTCATTTTATATTAATTTTAGATATATAGAAATTTTATTGAACTTTTTACCGTCTGTTACCCACCTCCTAAGAGTATTTGCAAATTTGCATAAAACATAATTTTACCACATCTGTGAGTAGAATTTCATAAATTTGAGATACACGTTTAACCTAAGTAATTAAAATTTGGTTCAATAAGATGAAAATAATTTTTGTTGAATAGTAACTTTTGACTTTTATTTAACACGGTTAAAGGTAAATAGGGTAATTTAAGGTAAAAAGAATATTGTAATAATTCAAAATTATATTAACACGTGTCATAAACATATTTGATAAGTAATGGTAGACCATGGTCATCCTTGGATCGATTTTGGGACCCCATTGTGCAACTTATTAATGATAATGGAACTTTAGATTAATTAATTTAATGTAAAGGCAACATTGACATAAACAAAAAAAATTAGTAATTAATTTTTATATGGTGTTATATAAGTAATATTTTTGACTATAAATATTAATTGGAAAGCTAAAAATATTTCCTAGATCATTGTTTTTTTTAATAATTTTTAGACATCTAATAAATTAAATTATTTATGACACAATAATGATGCAGTATTTACCTCATTAATAAATGATTTAAATATAATAGATTATAAATATTAAAATAATATTCAAAACATGTCCAATTCTTATTAGATGATTTTATTTCGACCATGAGTCATCTTATCTTAGAACCTAATGATTTTTGGACCTTTATAAACCAAATATTATTATATAATAAAATAATATTTTCACACTATCCAAAAGATCCCCTCCTCCCCCTTATAAAAGGAGACCAATTATAACCAATTCCTCACACCTCTCAAGCCTTTAGGCTCATCCAGACTCTACCAAATTAAGTTACCTGCATACTTCTCCTCCTCCTAGAAGCATTAAATTTGGCCTAAGGCACTTCAATAAGTCCTTTTGGTTCAAACCAAAGGAAGTTACCCAAATTAAAGGATATTAAAGAATGAATAAGTCAAGTCGGACACTAGGTAAGGGTTTTCTTATCTCACTTTTAATTACATAAGATTTTCATTGTTCACCACTTATTTATTGCATGTGGTGTATTTTTTACTTCCATTTGATATATATTATCATGATTCTATTTATATTAATTATATTCTATAATTCATTTGGTTGTTATTGACTATTGTTCATACGACTCGATTGATTACAACGAGGTAAGGGTTAATTTCACAAATTTCTTCATTATCCGAGGTTGTTTATGTGCAATTATCTACTGGGACCTCTTTATCATCCACATCCATGTCTCTTAAAAATGTATTCCAGAACATTTTAACTATTTACAAGATGATGGGATAATGTCATTTATACCATTGTTTGACTTTTTATAAAATGGTTTGAATGGAATCTTTCCATCATTTTCCAAACAAGGTACTTTGAACCATTTAGAGAAAATTATGGTAAGAATGTTTTTTAACTTATACAGTGGGTGCGGCTATTTTCTGCCATTATAAAATCATCGAATCTTCCTTTACAAGATTATAAAAATATTTTCAAAGTAAATGTTTTATTTTATAATTATGTAACTTTTAAATGATTTCAAAAAAGAGATATTTCTCTCAAATAGTTTTGGTTTCATCTATTTCAACATCCTTTGATGGATTTTAAGCTAATTTGAAGTTGATTTATTATGATACAAAACTTCCATATTGTATTGAAGGTTTTCTGATATGTTTGAATGTGGATGTTTTTTTTATACCATTCATGGTTTATGGATAAAGTTTTGACATTTCGTATGCTAGTTTTAATATGAATTTTTATCTTATTTTTCAACCTTTTCTTATGATGAATGTATTGGACTAGTACGTTCCTAGTTGGGGACCGGTAAAATTAAGCACGATAGGTTGGGGTCCAGTTATAGAAGACCCTCTGGGATGGAGTCCGGTTATAGAGGCTCTCTAGGTTGTTTTCTGGTTACAAAGGCTCTCCGGGATGGAGTCCGGTTACAGAGGCTCTCCGGGTTGGAGTATTGTTAGAGAGGCTCTCCGGGTTAGAGTCTGTTTACAGAGGATCTCTGAGTTGGAGTCTTTTTACAGAGGCTCTCTGGGATGGAGTCCGGTTACAGAGGCTCTCCGGGTTGGGGTCCAGTTACAGTTATCCACAAGGTCCTGGAACGAGGCCTTGACATAGAAATTAAAGTCGGGTACTATATATTCCCTCATTATGAAAATAATATTTATGGTTTATGTTCTCATTCGACTAGTAGAAAACCCGTGATTATGTTTTAATATGTCATTATTTACTCATCTCATATTCCTACTATAAAAGTATTCATGTTTATTATTGGTAAAGGAATGTGGTTTCAATTATTCACCATGCTTAATATTTATGTTATCTTCCAATGTATTTCTTACCCTTACTAAGCATTTGAGCTCACCCCTTTCAATGTTGTATTTTTCCCAGCATTCCAAGAAGTGTATTGTGATTGATATGCAGGGTTAAGCTAAGGGAATAATGGATTTCTTAAAGGATTATTTATGTTGTGTTTTATGTTCTAAAGTGTAATGTAACCTTCATATATGTAATCTATTTTCCAAGACTGCTAAACCAATCGGTCATTAGGGACTTGATTCCTTGTAATCATGCAAATGTATTAAAATAATGCACCGAATCTAGGTAACTGGGGTCGGGGAATTATAGTTGGTATCAGAGAAGTTTTGCAATAATGTTGGAAACTATATTTAGATAATCTTTGATTAGAACACATATCCCTAAGATAAACTTTGATTATTAGTATAGAAAAACTTCCAATAATTTTTGTAATGTATAGATTTTGTGTGTTTTCCCAGAAAATATATAAATGTTATGATACGAGCCGAAAGATGTGGCTCTGGAACAGATGTACCTAGGGGTAAAACCTGAAAACACAGCATTAAGCTAGACTCGAACTGGAACTGGTGCTTGAAAACTGGCCATTCTGCACTCTTGGTTACGACACACCCTGGGGATATGCTTTGGATAATTATGAGATTAATTAAAACTCATTATGAAGGGTTTAATAATACATACTTCCTCAAAGAAAACATTATTATTATTATTATGGATTATATCCATAAACTGTTCAATTTATGTTAATTGTTTTAAAAGTATGGAAATATGTATTTTGATTCATAAACTAATCTAGTTTATTCCATTCTTTAGAAATGGAACCCAATAGAAGGAATGTGAACTCCAGGAATACATATGATCCAAAGAGTAAGAAAGATCATATATTTTACGGTATTAATCCAACATTTAGAAGTGAAATATTCTCCCATGAATTCTCAACATATGATGAAATAGTATCATGTGTTAATAAGATAAGTAATGAATTCTCTGAGTCTTATGGCTTTTAATGGAATCAAGAGAAGAAAATAATGGAAAGGAGAAAGATGGATAAAGGGAAGAGGGAAAAGAAGGATTTTCTCATATGTGATAACTGTGGAAAGGATCGCCTTGGTAAAAGCTTGAAGGGAATGGGAGTTTGTTTTAATTGTGGAGAAAATGGACTCCAAGTAATTGCTTTCATGGGTAACAAAAAGTTTCCAATGTACAATGCTTCATCTGCAAGGAGTTGGGACACTACGCAAATCAATGTCCAAATCATCAGAGTATATCCCAAATACTACTATTGGATAATAATAAAGTTATGATACTACCGAAGAAGAAGAGGAATGAATAGATTTCGTATGTTGTTATTAAAGTATTTTGTCACTTGAGTATTGTATTAATGATTTACATGTTATAAGAATTATAGAGTATATAAGGATTTTATTGTAGTACCATTTCATTCAGTAAATGAGATTGTGTGGAACCAAGAAAATTTACTCAATTACAGGTAAACTTTTTGGAAAATATATAGTTAAGAGAATGATAAACCGTAATGTGGTTCTGATACTGAGGTGGTGATTTTGGAATAAGAGATGGTTGATTTGGATAAATTATATTGGATATTGTTAACTTCCTTGGAACTGATTAATAGTTTGTTTAATAAGAAAACCCTTACCTCATGTCCGACTTGACCTCTTCATTCATTAATATCCTTTAATTTGGGTGATTTCCTTTGGTTTGAACCAAAATAACTTCTCGAAGTGCCTTATGCCTTAGGTAAGGCTTATAGGAGGAGGAGATGGATGTAGAGAGATTAATTTGGCAGAGTTTGGATGAGCCTAAAGGCTTGAGAGTAGTGAGTAATTTGTTAGAAGTGGTCTCCTTTTATAAGGGGGAGAAGGACCTCTTTAGGAAAGTGTGAAAATATTATTTTATTATATAATGATATTCAGTTTCTAGAGGTCCAAAAATCATTAGGGTCTAAGATAAGATGACTCATGGTCGACATAAAATCATCCAATAAGAACTGGACTTGTTTTGGATATTACTTTAATATTTATATTCTACCTTATTTAAATCATTTATTAATGAGGTAAATACTGCATCGTTTTTGTGTGATAAATAATATAATTTATTCGATGTATAAAAATTATAAGAAATACCATGATGTAGGAAATATTTTTAGATTTCCAATTAATATTTATAGTCAAAAAGATTACTTATGTAACACCATATAAAATTTAATTACTAAAAGATTTTTTTATGTCAAATTTTCCTTTACTTTAAATTAATTAATCTAAAGTGTCATTATCATTCATAAGTGGCTCCATGGGATCCCAAAATCGACCTATGTATGCCCATGGTCGGCAATTACTAATCAAATAAGGTTAGGACATGTGTTAAGGTAATTTTTAATTATTATAATATTCTTTTTACCTTAAATTACCCTATTTAACTTTAACCGCGGTAAATAAAAGTCAAAAGTTACTATTCACCAAAAATTACATTCATCTTATTGAACAAAATTTTACTTATTGAGGTTAACCGTGTCTCTCGGATTTTTGAAATTCAACTCACAAAAGCTATAAAATTAAGTTTCATGCAAATTTGCAAAAACTCCTAGGAGGTGGGTAAAAGACTGTAAAAAGTTCAATAAAAAATTTATATATCTAAACGTATTATAAAATTACTGAGAAATACATTGATCCTTGTATCAAATAAAACAAGTCATCGATATGAGGCAAAGAATAGTTTTTTATTGTGATGTTATTAAATGCTATACAATCAATGTAATATACCATGGAACAATCTTTCTTTCTAACTAATAAAACATGATCCCCCAATGGTTAAGTGCTTATATGAATGAAACATTTATCCAGACACTCCTGTATCTAATTTTTCAATTCCATAAAGTTCATTTGGGCACTTTTATACCAGGGTTTTGAAATTTTATTAGCTCCAAGAACTATTTTAATGGTGAATTCCACTTCTTGATTATGTAATAAACTAGGTAAATCATCCTGAGAAACATCTAGATTTTCATTTACCATTTGAACATCATTAATTTTAACAATTCCTATATTTTAAACAATAAGAAAAATATAACTTTCAGTTCATAATTTAAAAATTTTCGCATATTCTTGATATGTTATCAATTGTAAGGGTTTATTATTTTATTTAAACTGAAACACTTTCTAAAAAACATACCTTTTCTCTACAGTCAACATTATAATGATAAATATAAATCCAATACGTACCCATAATGAAATTATACTCTAATATTGGAAAATAAGAAGGTTTGTAGGTAAATTATTTCCAAAAACCACAATAGAATGATTCTTATAATTACCATTTTCTACAATATTTTCCCATGATGTTTTAACAATACGTATTAGTCTCATTTGTTGAGGTTATATTTCTAATTTACAAACATCTTTCTTAGAAATAATGGAATGTGTAAAAACCATTTCAAACAAAAAATTAGCAAAATAAGAGTAAAAAACAAGGTACCAGACACAACATGACTGGATGGAACTAAATTTAGTGACATAGTCACAAAGGATCTCACTACACATGTGTACTTTTAGTCTACCATCTTTTCTTCCTTCAGATCTCTCTTAGGGAAAAAATTACTATAATGACCCATCTCACCACATTCAAAACACATTACACATTGGGAATTAAGATTATTATATAGATCATTTTCATTAAAATATTAGTCCATATGTCTTAACTTACAACAACAAAAATATTTTACAATTTTGGTAAGGAATTACCTAGGGTTCATTTTTCCACACATTTTAGAAACTGGAAACCAGATATTCATAACATCAGATTTATTTGAAAGATTACTCCCCATTGCTTTCCATATGTACCTCTTCTTATCCCTGTTTTCAAAGTATATGTGATTATAAAAAAACTCTATTTATATAATGTCATCACATCAGACAATATTCTCATAACTATTGAACTCATGATAATCTGATGCCCTTCGATATATTGGATTCAATCTTGCGTAAAACTGGTTGATTTTTCTATTCAGATCTATAATAAGATTTGTAGCATACCTTACTATTTGGGTGAAGTTCATTTCATACAAAACCACTAAATAGTCATATTTTTTCATTAATTAAATGAATTTATTCCATATTTTATGTCAAAAAACATTAGGAATATATTTATCAAGGAAAATACTTTTAAATTTATCAAACTCTAAGGCTTCAATATCCTCCTTGATATTCTTGACCATTGATCACCACTAATCACTTTCACAGTGAAGAAAATAAATTTAAAGGTATACCTTTTGATTATCTGAACAACCCATAACATCAAATATCTTTTCAAGGGATTTAATCCATCTTTCAGCTGCTAGTGGGTCAGAAGATCCATTGAATATTAGAGGGTGTTTCCTCATAAATATTTCCACTATCATCAGGTTTTTTTTGGAATATCTAGTTTTTCTATTTCATGGAAGCCACTACAATTTATTTCATACTTTAGATGAGTCACTTCTATCACAAACATCCTAGTTCAAATCCCTACCAATGCAAGCTATAGATTCAAAAAAATATCATTTCTTCGATGCCTTTCCACATTAGATTCCCTGTTTTATTCTGCAGAAAACAATTCTGAACAAACATATCTTAGTCGAAGGAACATGGTAAAATATAAATTCTACAACATTTAAAAATAACCATATATAAAATATCATTTATCATAATCTTTAATCATCATCCTAACACCTATAGTTATGTAAACAATCCATAGATACAACCTATAAGGACCGGTCCATATTACCTTACATAATCTTGAATTTTAGTCAGGAACTGACTTCATTTCACATTGAGGATATTTTCAACATTATAGTTTTAGCGAATTGGTATATAATACATATATGACATTCCAAATTTACACCAAGTTATTTTAAAAAAATATTATCCATTTATTCCATGGTATAAAAATTTTCAAATAAAACATGTTTTTTAACAAATCATCATTACGTTTAACATGTAATCTTTCTTTGTCTAACACATTATTATAACTTATGAAAACAATTTAAAAAAATTCAATGAGTACAAAAATTCTATTAAGGGTTATAAAAATATGGAAAGAAATCCTTGGCCTATGAATAGTTGTAAAGGTATGCAATTATTTTTAAAAAGGCATACTTGTCACACATATATTATAACTTTATGAAACATGAGATTTCGATGAGATTTCCTCAAAACATAAAGAAAATAAATAGAACCACAAATATATAATTGGTAATTAATTATGTAATCTTGTAACACTCTCAGCTAACAAATGAATTGTAACCCTCATTGCTACCTTACAATGTAACCCCCACTGCTACCTTATTGTGTAACCATTGTAGTTACACATGGAATAACCATACGGTTGGTCTCCAACATACACATACCCAATACATTGAAGGGATATATAGATAAAAACCTTCACTATAAAAAATTATCAATTACCATAACAGAAAAATAAAACAGGAATTATTACATAAAAACATTGTTTTTGACTTTTGTAAAAAAGAATTTTAAAAGATGATTTTAAAAGAAAACCCCAGAAAAATATAATATAATTAATTGAGACTTAATAGAGTGGATGTAATTTTTATATACATAAAAAAATAAACATAATTAAATATAATATAAACAAAAATAATCACACAAACAATTTTAATACCACATAATTAATGATGTATAAGGTTAACACAATGAATGGAAATTGGGTTAATAATTCCCTTACCTCCAATTCACCTTATTTGAAACATGTTTAAACCTCCTGTATAATATTTAAAAGAGTGTCATTAATAAAATAGAGAGACATATTTATATTTATAACACCTTATATGATAATTTCATAACAAAATATCACTCTTTAATTGTTAGTATTTTGTTACTTCCATTGTGTCAGGTATTTTCTTTACATGATTTCCATGGCAGGTTTGTATGTGATTTTTGTGTCATATTGAAATAATATTCTAAAATAAAAATGAAATGGTATTAATATATATCAATAATATTAAATGATTCTATAAATAATTTTTCTAAAATGGAATTAGGATGAATTATTAGATAAATCTTTATTGATTCATGTTTATATCATTTTGGAGGTTCATTGATAATCACAAACTAATTTAATTATATCTCAAAATATTATGTATATATTTTAAACCCATAACATGAAAGAGGACATATCAAACTAATTGAAATATGATTCAACCATTAAAATGGTTTTATAACCATTTCTGAAGTAAGTAAATAAAATTGAAAACACATTGTCCATGATTTTAGTAAATTGGCACATCGCAGATGATGTTTTTTAGATTAAATGGAATATAAGAATAAGAATTATGATTAATTCATTCCATAAACAAGATAAAAATCTTGAATATATATAATAATAGTTCTTCCATTCCTATTTCTTATAGGTACGAGAAAAGATTATAAGAAAATAAGTAATTTAAAGGAAAACACTAGAAAATAAAAGAGGAACTATACCTCTTAATATATTCTAATTGAGATCCTCTATAGGGCCATTGGTTTTGGAATTTTTGTGAGACTAGAAGGTCTTGTACGTGGGTAGGGGTTTGGGAAGATAATTTGGTAGAACATGGACAAGGATCAAGTATTGAGTGGTGTGAGAGGAAGAGGGGTGAGGGTGGTATGTATAGTAGTGGAGAGGAGGGGTTTAACATTATTTTAATCATTAGAATAATATTTTTTCTAAATACTATGAATAGTATTGATTAATGTGACCCAAAAATAGTGAAAAGTGCATGTGAGTTCGAACCAATGTTCATTTACATCATTCATGACTCATGAATGTTGATGAAATTCATTTACATAGCATATTTTTTAATTATTATATTTCACTATTCACCAAAAATACTTATATTTCAAAAATGTCCCAAACGTTCACCCTTACCTTTTTCTGAAATGTAGAATTAAAAAATCTACTCCATTGTTGAATATAATTTTCTAAATATGATTAATTTGTTTTTTATGTAAAATAATAATTTATTCTAAAAATAGCCTTTTTAAAACTATAATTGATTTTATATCACCATGAAAAATCAATCTAGATCACATTATCTTTTAACCATAAAGAAAAAATGATTGTTATTACTTACTATTCATAAGGTTCATATTACTATTAATATTTCTATTTTATGGCTATGTTACTTTTCACAAAAAAACAAGATGGTTATATCAGACTCCAAATAACTTACTGATCACAACTATAGATGTATGTTTTTTGAAATTAAAAAATTAGAAGCAGAAAAATTATTTTTAATGGGTAGTTTAACAATATTTCCAAAAAAAAAGTTTTAATATGTATAGAATCAGTGTTTCATGCATTTAAATTAATTTTTAAAACCATTTGGTGTTACACTGTGTGAGATCACCCTTTATATATTGAAGGGTGTACAATATTCACATAGTTTGGATAATCATGTTTTCAAACCATGAGACCTAGTTTTTGTGTAAAGAATTCACATTTTTCCTTAATAACAAAAATGTTTTACAATCCTCAACATTTTCCTCATTTCTCAAGTCATGGGAAAATATTTCCTACTTTTTCATTTCATGGATGCCTAAAGCATGGATATGGTGTAGCTCCTTGATCCGAACTTATAATCAATTTTTCTCAGTCTCATTAGGACAACATAGATGACAGAATGATTTACCTTATGTATTTTATTTTTTGACTTCATATTGATAGTTTTATCTTGGTGAAATACAATTTTCCCAATTTCTAAAATTTTCATTCGTCATTTTTCATCCAATCTAGACACAATCAGAAATCCATACTGGTTGAGTTCTACACTAAGGACCAATGGCAGGTGTTCTATAACATTACCTCGTGTTTTGGTGATTTATAAGTGTTGTCTATGTTGAGTCACAAGATAAATTTTATGGAGTTTCAATAAAAATAAATAAATTCCTCGAATTAGATTTTTTGAAAATATTAGGTTAGAATTTGAGTAACATTGAGATTATTAGAGTTTTTAACCAATTTAGGCCTCCCATATGTTGTGTATTTTTATTTTTCCAAATTTATACCACATTATTGGTGTTTGTGAGCTCCCTAATTTTAGTAGTACCCTTAATGATAATTTAATTGACTATTTAATTCATGATCCCATTAGTCGAACAATTTAATTTTAAATTAATGGACTAAATTATATTCAATTGATAGAAGATGGTTAATAAATGCTTTTCATGTTGTGAAATTTGAGTAAATTGTATAAATGGTGTATTTGAAAAATGAGTAATGAGTTAGAAGAACAAATTAAATTGATATTATTGATGAATAGATAATGTAAGGTTATTCCTTGGACCATATCCATAGATCCTGGTAACATGAGACTCAATGGATATTTTAACTACATGGGTAAATGTTACGGTAGAAGATTCCTTGGGCATGCTTCCTCATTGGATCTTAATTCTCTTGGAGTCCTTGGGACCTATAACCCCTTCAATCTGGCTTTCATGGAATCAAATTGGACATGGTCTTTCTATATGCCCCTAGGACTCCAACCAAGTTACTATAGAGTTTCAATCTAAATTATCCTAATAATATATGTAGATGCATTAGATATATATGGATTGGGTTCATCCATTCATGGTCTTTCACTATTGATTATATGGCATGACTATAATGAATTCTATACACATTTAATTATACAGTTTAGATGTAATGGTGTTATAATGGTTTTTTAAATGGTGTGGAGGGGTTGATTTTTATATATTAGATTATTAGGGGTTGGTATGGTGGGTCTCATTAATATAATAATTATATACCTATAGTGGGTATCAATATACATTGGTTTGACTGGACATTGTTTTAGTTTTGTCTTTGTTATTTTTCAACTACCATTGTTATGGGAGCTCCTTTATTATTGTGGGAATCCATTTTTTTCTAAAACATATCAAATTTTAAACTAATTAATTTTTGAAATATGATAAATTTCACACAAATTTGTTTATATTAATGGTATTGGACATAATATAGACTCCATTATTGGTGGCCTATTTAGTGTTACCATACAGCCTGTTCAGGACTCTATTTGGTAACGGGAAGTACATAATTGATGTTGGTAAAGAACAAGGAAAGTGAAAAAAATATATGATTTGTGATTTAAACATTTATTAGGATAAAGAGAACACAATACTATGTTAGTCTTGTAATTATATATATTGATCATCCTATTTTGATCTTTTTGGTATTTGGATAAATGTATTGTACTAGTTATTTGTATACCTATTTTACTTCGTTGTAGAGACAAGACATGAAATATAATTTTTATATGATATTACATTTTTAATTGTTTATTTATTTATTTCATCTATGTTTATCTTCTCTCAGGTTGATTTATTGAATCCTTTATTGACTCTTACTATTATTGTGGTTGTCTACACTCAGACTTGAGGTCAAAGTCTCCACATAGACATGCCTTAGGCCTTTATTACAAGTCTGTAGTCTCTATAGAATATGGAAATGTTTTTTAGGCTATGTGATCAAAAACCTAGGACATTTTTTAGGGTCCTACAGGTTTTTATGTTATATGAATTTTTTTGACCACATAATGTAAATATGTTTAAAATATGGAATATGTTTCAACGAATTAAAAGTGATATAAGAAACTCTTACCTTCGATCCCAAATCAATTGTACGGGTATAAACCTACTATAATGAAAAGTATATTAAATCACTGATTTATTAATATAATATTAAATTTTTAATACCTTATTCTAAAATAATTTTATTTATTTATTTTTAATGACATATATTAATCCATTATCTGGTATGTACGCATCATGTGTTTTGAGAATGTGAATTTCACACTATGAAAACATCTTTGGTGTGTTGACCATTTTGAATGAGGATATAATTTATAAATATTTAAATTAAAAATAATGAAACATTTTTCATATTAATAATTAAATTATACCTTTTTAAACAAAACTAAAATATTGGAAAAAAATGAACTATATAAAAATTATAGAGATTCTAGGATATATGTACAAATGAGTAGTGGTTCAATTTTTTAATGATCATTATAGAAATTTAGAATATACTATTATATCTATAATTACTAATAATAATATGATAAATAAAATTTTATATCATTAAATACACTTATTTATATTTTCTTATGTGTTTTGATGTTGAAAATTGGATCACATCACTTCATAGAGGTTGTAGTCTACATATACGCACAAATAATGTTCTCATTTTTAGTGTAAATAAAAATTGATATATTATATTTTAAAAATGATAAATATTACATTAATATAATAATAATATAATTTATATCACATATATTCAATAAAATTATATATTTAATCGTCCATGTAAATTCTTAGTGAAAAAGGATCATAAAACTTCTCTAGGCAGTAGTCTGTTATAGAAATGAGTGACATTATTGTATCCCCCATAGAATGGATGGTAATAATTTAATATTTAACATAATATTTAAAAAATTATATTGATGTTTCAATAGTCATGTTTATATTTTATTACCATCATTATAACATTCCATGTGGGGAGAAGCTGAATAACAAATCACATTGGTTCACAAAGTGGAAGTCCCCTACACACATGAATAATGGTTTGAATACCCATTTTATATAAGAGGATATTTAATAAGTTGTTAAAATTAATATAATAAAATCTCAATATATTGGAGATAGTTATTCTATTATTTATTCATAATTTAATAATATTTGATATAGTTAAAAGAATGTATAAAATATAAACTCTCAACTAAGCTTGATAACTCTTCTTCTGACAACCACCTTATGTTAGCATTAAAAACCTTATTAATATTGATTTAAGATCAAAAATTATTTCAAGAATATTAAATGGATTTATAGAATATATTTGACCATTTAATTTATAATTTCAATGAACTTTACATTCTGAAATGTAGATTATATGAGGTGGACTCTTAAAATTTAAGTGATTCCAACAATTATTATATTTTCAAAAAAGATTTCCCAAATTTTCAACATACCAAAATGTTCTAAAATGAACCATAATTTATCATTAGACATGATAAGGACAATATATTGATATAAAATAGGTTTTAATAATTAATTAAGGTCATTTTTGAAAATATTATTTTATTTTGACCCATGGTAAACCCATTTTTACCTTAACCATGGGAAAATGTTCAATTATTCTCAATATTCTTTGTTAAAAAAATGTGTCCATAATTGATAAACCAATAAGTTTTTTCCAAATATATAATCCTTTTTTACAAATGAAACTGATATATTTGTAAAATATAATTAAAAAATTAATAACCCAAATGGGATGAAAAATCAGGCTTTCAAGAAGTGTATTTTTCACGAAAAAGATGATTTAATATAAACTATATTAATAGTAAATATAATTATATGAATATTAATTCATATATATTTTTATATAAACAATGAATTTAATTTTTTTAATTACTCATTTTTTTATATAGATAATTAAAATTTAGAATCATTTTTCAAAATAAAACCAGTTTTAGAGAAAACATTTTTTAAAAAGGAAAATATACTTATAAAAAATATGACTATAAATATTATTTAAATTTAATTATGTAGATAATATATAGTTAAGTAATAAATTAGTTACATTACATTATTTTATTAATATAGTAGTTCATTTAAATTAATTAATTTTTTTAATTGATTTTTTTTTTAAAAATCAGTATTTTTCACTATTCGATTGAAAAAAATATATTTTCTGAAAAATAAAAAAAAATTACAATATTTTTGTTATAATATTTTATTCTCCAAAATGAATTTCATACTATAATATTAATTTCATAAAATACTTATTAATTAAATATTATCTGTTTACATGAAAATATAAAAATAAAATTTAAAAAAAACAAATATTTTTTTAAAAATGAATTATGATTTTAAGAAAATGATTAATTGCTAAGTATGTATATATAAAATAGGGTAAGAAAATTGTAAATATTTTACAAAATCTAGTTAAATCTATTCATAATAACCAATTTTTATGGAATGTTTTGTAATGGTCATATGATATGATTTCCATTTAACCACCATGTTTCTTGTCAAATATGAAATTAAACATAAAGCTTTTTCTTTAAATTCAATGTGTGTTACATTCTCTCCTAGTTTAGTAAATGTTTTCATTAAACTTTATTATTTTCCCTTAATAAATATTTTTAAAATTTAAAAATGTTTATTTTTTTTATAACCACATCGTATGGATGGTTAATAAAACAACATATTTATAAGAGAGAAAGGGAAGTGTGAATGTTATATAAAATAACACATAACTAGGTCCCTAATTTGGGAAAAATTAGTTGAAATAGAATATATGGAAATTAAATAATAGGCTAATTCATGAATAATTTTTACGATTTAAAGGGATCACTAATCACATGAATTTGAATGATCCTGAGAAAGTTGACAACCTCAAAACCATAAAACAAATAGGATTTAAAATTGTTATTGATATCATAAAAAATTATGGTAAATAGAAAATTTTTCTTTCAATATACTTTTACTTTGATATATGAATTCATTTACTACAGAGTTTTAGATAATAAAGTAATATACCAACATTATGAGTATAATTTCTTCATTTTTTCATATTCTATCACAATATAAACTATTATTTTTCAAACGATGACTATTAAAGATGAATTTTTTTCCAAGCGTAAAGAACTAAAATCATCAGGGAATGTCCATGTAACCAAAAATGTATAAAAAGATATTTTTATTGTCTTTAGAAACTAACCAAAAGAAAAATGGTTAGTATATGGAAGTATTTTTCCAAGAAATATTCCTATCCACATTCAATATATCTTTAATGAACTAATAAAAAAATTAATTTTCAATCCCATGGTTATCCATATGGAAAAAATTATGTTCCAATAGTAAAAATTATCATTATAATTAATACCAAAAATGAAAAAATAATGAAGTAATACTAACTCAGAAATCACAAAGGCTAGTAGTATGCATTTCACTCTTATTCCCCTTTAGTTTTTTGTTTAGTCCCCATGACTTTATTAAATGTGATAGGTTGTCATCAAGCTATTATGTTTTCATTTTTACAAAAATTATATCCTTATAATATTTCAATTAATATGGTGAACATTATAAAAAATTAAATTAATCAACAAATATCATATAAAAAACTATTCGTCTTCAGTAATATTAAACATAATAAAAGATAATTCCACCCTACATAATAAATCATATTGATCCTAGGGGTTTCACATAACCATAACCAAAATGATTTCCTAACAAATTATGACTAATCAGATTGGGATCTCACAACTTAAAAATGTAGAAGGGGAATATAAGTTATTGAACTTATTATATACCAAAATATTATATAATTATACTAGTATCGATAACTATTAAGAAACCACACATGAAAACATACTAATCTGTAATGTTATGTTAACCCTTTATAAAAAAAACTATTAAATCCCCAAGCCAGCACTCCAAGATGTGGTTTTAAAATCATAAAATTTGTTTTTTTGGATTTGATACTAATGAATATGACCTATTTTGCCACATCCAAAACATATAACATAAAAATGATATATTGTCTATATTAAATAACCAAGTACTGTTTAGTTTTAGAGTATTGTAGTATTATGGAAAACTATAACATAAATAATACACTTGAATTAATGGTATTAGTTTTCCACTATACAAAAATTTTTAGACTCCATAATAATCTATCGTCATCATCCATAGGAAAAATATCAAGACATACTTCATTTAACATCATTATAGAAAACATAGGGAAAATAAACATATGTACTCTAAGATGAAATTCTCAATAAGGGTGAATATTAGAATTGACAAATGAATGTATTCATTTATAATAATATGAACATAATTTCTTGATAACGTCAACAATTTTCAGGATCGTAACATATGATAATAAAACAATATGAATATCTTGGATGAAAAAAATGCCATTTAATAAATATTTAATAAAACAATGATTCATTTTGTTTAATAATCATAATCTATTCCAGATAAATCATGATCTAAGGAATCATGTATAACCCATAGAAATCATAAAAAATTATTTGGTAAAATTGATCATCATCTTTATAGAACACATATAGAAACCTTAAAAATTTATTTACAGAATGATGAAATTTATAACTAACTCATTGGACTATAATCTAGGGGAACCATTCATATAATCTATATTGGGCTCCCCCATTGCTATATTGGAACAACAATTATATTACAACGTACATGAAACATAAATAATATATATAGAGAATGAATTTCATCCTAAGACTTCCAAAAACAATCAATATAACATTTACAACATGACTAGTCAATATAAAATAAAGTGGTTCCATTAAAATATCACTGAAAGATTATTAAATAATGGAAATAGAAATAGGTTCTATAATAATCACATTAAAACCTACCTACAAATCATTTTTTTCATTTTCTAAAGCTAGGTTAAAGGGGACCGGTATCCCAACGTACAACCTGCATACAAAGACGAAACATAAAAAAACCAGAACATCACAACATTACACATTATAATAGCCATAATCATCTCCAAAACCCATGCAGGATTCCTACTCACCCATAGCCGACTCCCACTCTGGGTTCCTCTTATAGTTTTCACTTTGAACCCTACTTCTAAGCTACTCCAGAATAGGCCGTTCAGGTGAGGCATCGAAGGCCACTCTTCCCTTTTTCAAAGTAATCACCACCTACCCACTCTGCTTAGAAGCTGATATAGTCCTCAACAGCGGCGGAAGGTGAGAGTAATCCTTCCGCACCCTTCTTCTTGTTTCAGTAGACATAGGCTTGCCACTTGTATACATCTTCTGAGTTCCTCTCTTGACAATATCACTGAATGAAATCCCAGCCAGATCACTCACAGTTCCTGTTCCTCCCCCAGAGTTCTCCTCTCCTCTACTATGTTGCTCCCTCCAAACAGAAACCGGGTATTCAAAATTATCCAGCCTCTGATCTGTATTGCTTATTTACACTAAAGGGAGACGTACATCGTCATTCGGAGCCTTTTCCACAGCACTAGACAAGGCCACATTCCCTTTATTATCATTGCTCCTTCTCTTACCCCTCCTTCTCTTGGGAGAAGTATTACTTCCATCCATGCATAACTCCTTGGAAGCCTCCTCTTGACCCTGATTCCCGATAGAAGTCTCCTTTCTTGTTGGTTCCATACCCTCCTCCCCACCTCTGGAAACACTATTCAAAACCGGTTCAACATCACCATTACCAGGGTATTGAAACCTGTTAGATAAAGCAACAAAAGGCTTAGCCATTGGATCCAAACCTCTAGCCCCTTCTGTATAGGGATCCTGCAGGACAGGACTGGTACTCGTATCCCCCATAGCCTGAACCAAATCAGCTCCCCCTCCAGCAAGCATCCAATCCACCGAATCCTTAGCACCTTGGTCGTCCTCCTCCAGCACCCTACTGACCTCAACCACCGGCGCATCCACCACCAGTTCTTGGGTAACCAAATCTACCCCTTCTATATTCATCTCCTCAACAACAGGGGCAGGACTCTCCTCAACAGCTGCCTTGGTGGCCTCACCTAACAGACTGTCCACCCCTGCAGATTTAGAACCCTCCTCTTCGCCAATAGGACCAGGATCCTTCTACTCACATCCCGCCCTCAGAGCCAAATCCGCTGGTCTTCTCCTAGCCTCTCCATACCTTCTATTGGGAACATGTAGTCGGTCCTTCAAAGCTCCATTCCTATGGAAAAACTCTACTTAATGTCCCAGGCAGTGACAAGAAGAACAGAAACTCATCCAGTTCACGTAAATCACATATTTTCAACACCTGTACTCTTCCCCTATGGTAATCCACACATAATCAAATGGACGTCGAGAGGCGTCCATCTCCACACAAACCCGGGGATTAACCGGATGGTACACAATGTTAGTATGACTATCCGAACAGAAAAACCTTCCTACGAGGTTGCCAAGCATTCGAATAATAGCAGGGTTCTGGAAGGGAAGTGGAAAATTAGGGAAAATTACCCAAATTGCTGTCGACGGTGAATCGCGCTTCATGTGAAAGTCAAAAGACCAGCGTAATAGAAGGAAGCGATACCTGTTGAAACTGTGAGGAGCTCTCGACCAAGTAGTAATGAGATCTTCCTCTGATTCAAACCAAATCATCATGTGGTTCCTATCAAGAAGACCAACAATTGCCCTTTCCTGTAGATCCCACGAACCGAAGATAAATCTGTCGAAGGCATCAACAGAAGGTCGTCCATTTCTAAAGCACGCAATCAAGGTAAGATCCAGAAGCGGAAAAGATTCTGAAAACTCTGAAGTTGTGAGATGAAGATTAGGTCGCCCATCGAACAGATCAGACGCCTTAGGGCTAAAAGAGATTTTTGGGAAAGGAGGAAGAAAGTCTGGATTCGAAAATGGTCGAAAAACACCTGGTCTTGCATCGATCGACGAATCTCCCTTCCCCCCCAGCGGGGGGAAGGCCGGCACCATCACCGTCGTCACCGCTCACCCAGAATCTCCAGGGTTACGCCATCGTCACCGCTCTCCTGCCAGTTATGCATGATAACCACATTAAAAAAAATTTAAATTTGGGATTGGAAATGTATTCTATAAAAATACCCTAAAAATTTGAATAAACAGAGTAAGATAATGATAATAGTATCATTGAAACGTATACCATGTGTATAACTAGTTAAATCATGGTTTTTTGCATTGATGAATTCAAATACCATTGAATGATCATTAAAACCATTATTGAGGAAAAACTCTTTTTTTACATTGAAAATAAAATTTTCAACACTAAAAATTAATTAAATATTATTAAAAAAATTTCATAGAAAATAACCTTGGACATATATAAAGGAAGTTTCAATGGAAAAAAAAGTTAATGATGTTGTGAATATCTGTTTATATTTTAAATGAGGAAAATAAACGTTACATTGAAAACATTTTTTAAAATTGAGTAAAAAGTACCCTATTTTGAACCTAAAAATAAATTTATTTTTAGAAATTATAAAATAAGTCTATTGATCATATAAAATTGATTTATGAAATCAATTTTTAATTAAAAAATTTTTAATGGGAAATTGAAAAAACATGTATATTTAAACGATTTATTCTTGATCATGAAAAAGATATCAGATTTATATCAGTTATAAAAAAATTTATTTATATTCTATAAAAAATGAATAGATAAAATATTAGATTTAAGTATGAACTGTAACACTCTGTGAAATTTTTATGTATATAATTAAAATAACATTAATCATTTTAATATTATATATTATATGCAACACTAAATTCATCATGCATTACACATAACCTTTATTTAAACAAAACGTAATATAGTATTAAAGTATTTCTATTTAATAAAATATTTACTACATTGTTATTTGAATAGAGTTCATAAATAGTATTAAAGATTTTTTGAAAACATGGATTACACAAGTATATATAATTATTCATTTGGATTATAAATAATTATAAATATAAATATAAACACATTGAAAAAAAATAAATAATAAATAATTTTATTATTGAAAATGTGGTTTACATAAAATATTTAAGAAAACCAATTTTTTTATTTATATTAATGAATCAATAGTATATATTTAATAAATTTTTTAAATTTCATCTTATGGGTCTTTTTGAAAGTATATACTAATAAATCCAATTTTCTTCTTAAAACTATCTGATTTATTAGAAGCAGTTTTGTCGCATTTTATATTCTCTAATTTTGAAATTATTTTTTTCAAATATTAGGAAAGTTATTTGAATATTTAATTTTATTATTGAAATCACATTATGAAAATAATATTAGGGTTTTTTAATTTTTCTCTAAAAATTAGTTTTTTTTCTAAATAGTGAAAAAACTAAATTTTAATTGATAACATCTTTTTATTTTTAATTATATATAAATAAATTTTATATTTCAAATTATTTATAAGTAAATTTAGTTCAATTATATATAAATTAATACAACATAGGTCATTATAATCAATTACATAATTATTTTGGATACAAAAATGTTGTAAACTTTTGAAAATTTTCTCTGAGAAAACCCGCTTTCAAGCCACATTTATGAGATTAATGTTAAATTAAATTTCTCCACACATTATAATTTAATTTATTAAAAATGGATTAATATATTTCCATAATATTAATTTATATGTAATAATAATAAGAACTATAATCATCACCTAATACAATTATGAAACAATTAAATAATAATTTTTATGGGTATTGTAAAATGTGTTTGTTAGGTGTCAAATAAAGAATATAATGGTTCGAATGAAGATATCATCTATAAATTTATTTATTTATGACCATATTTACATATTTTTATTTCTAATATTGTGTCTATGGACATCTAGTTGCTTTTATTTAGGTGAATTTCATTATAATTTTGGATTCTTTTTTGAAAATTTTAGGAAATTTTCAAGTGGGGTCCTTTCCCCCACTTATAAAAGTCCACCCACACCCATCACATAATCACATCATCAAAAACTTATTTCATAAATAACTTACGTAATAAAATTCAAAAAACTATTCTCTCTTCCTAGATTTCATAATTTTGGACGAAATTCCACCTAGTGGTGCTTTTGATGAAACCATAAGGAGGTTACCCAAAGAAGAAGTCACATTCCCTAATAAGATATTTTATATTTTTTCTACCTCCACCTAGAAAAGTTATTATAAAATCAAGATTATATAAAAACAATAATATCTTCCATATAATTATATATATATTTATTTTATTTAAAGGACCAACAAACATCTCCAATTAAATCAAATGGGTTACAAAATAATCATTTGTCTGTAATGTAGACTACCATCTCCGGAACAAATGTCATCATAATTTTTCATTAACAAAAAATAACTACTTGACAATACAATGTGTATAAAATATTAATATGATATTCATAAAATAATTATACTTATATATTCATTATATAAAATATACCTTTTTTACATTCCATTATATAGAGGATACGATAACACTGATCTGGTGTGCAGAGGACTACCGCCTCACGTTAGTGATGTGATTTGTCTTAATTCAATCATTACATGGATGTTAATATAGATAAATATATACAATATTAATTAAATTGTAATTATTTATGTGACATATTTATATTCCTTGAATGAAAATATATCATTTTAAATATTACCTTTTAACACATTAGATGATGATAATGGTGTTTGTGTACGTGTGGTCTACAATCTTTATGAAGCAATATGACACTCTTTTCATTTCCACACAATAGTGATGTTTTTTATTAAAATATTTAAATAACTAATATTGTTTTCATGATATTATTTTCACTATATAATGTTAATATATTACTTTTTTGACACCCTAGACATATTTATATTTGCAATAATAATATTTTTTATTTATTAGTATTATTGTTGGTTTGTTTTGATTTCTATAGTTTGAATCTAAAAAATGCCTGTAGAATGAAAAAGACCAATTTTTTTTAATAAATACACTAAAAATTACAACGCAATGAGGCCGAATGACCATTAAAATCCTAGAATACATATATCGTGGCCTATTAGGATCACCAGAGGACCACCAAAAACAACTAGACCAATTTAGTAGCGAACAACCTTCTAGTCCTTCATAATGAAAAAAATTTTGTGATGTACTATGACAAATGTATATATAATCAAATCAATATGAAGCACCATCCACTTAGAAAAAGAAATTACCATGATCCTTGGAAAACCATGAATGTGTTTTTATATTACTATGTTGCCATTTGGGTCTTAGGGATACATTTTTTTTAATACAACCGTTGGTTTTTTGACGATCATAAAATTATATTAACATTGAGTATTTTAATTCTTTTGTCTATTTTAACTATTCTATGAATTTTAGGTATTTTAATTATTTTAATTATTTTAATTAAATTATGGGTTTTTAATTTTTGAAAGTAAAATTTTTAGTTAATAAATGTGTGTTTTTATGTAAACATAAAATTTTAAAAAATACCTCTTCATGTATTAAACGATGTGTATACTTATTTAACTTGAATAGACATAGAATTTAATCATTTATTTTATAAAAAAATATATGTTTCAAATGTTTTAAAATGTATGAAATATTTTATATGTTAAATTATGACATAGTTTTAATTAAAGATGTATTTTATATTTAGATTTTAAAAATATAATAACCATGATGTTTCTTTTAAAATGAATATAAATTTATAAAAGTAATGGTATGTTTTAAATTAATTTATTTATGAAATTATAATGTTTTAAAAATAAATATGAATACAAAATTATGTAAATAATGTCATTTAGTGTGTTGTTTAATAATGATAGACAATGATTTTATATATATAATGAAATTATTTTGAGTATTATGTTTTGTTTACCAATTTTTGTTTAATAATTTTTTGTAAACAATTGGGTGATACCCCATATAATAGAAGAAAGACATGAAGGCCAAGCCCTCATGTTTAGTGGGAATCTCACATAGAAAAATGATGGCAGGCCTAAGACAAGCACATGCATGGTGCATATTAGTCACGCAAGACCCATGTATAGGGCCTAGTCAGGCAATAGAAGGGGGTGAGCCATGTCATGCACCAGCATTGGTGAGGGTGGGCCAAGGCCTGTGGGTGGGGGTCGCATGTATAGGGACCCTTATGTGTGTGTTTTTGACATCAAAATGAAGGTATAAACATAGAGTTATTTGAGGCATTCCTAAAACTCTCCCTGTTTTGATGTGGGACATAGATTTTTCTCCGACTTGTAATTTGACCCTTTAGAAATCACCGCCTGAGATCCTCACTTTCTGATCCAGTCTGGTCTCTGAACACCAGTAGAACATCTTTTTGCCACATATTTCATCAATTGTCTAACAAGAATACATTTGATCTCGATTGCACAACATTTTTTTAACTTGTGGATCCACAGTGGTCGTCCAATAAAATCCATGAAATTATCTTGTCCGTTCATCTATTTTTAAAACCCTAGAACCCACTGTATCCTCCAAATCATTTTGGGAAGATCATAACCATCCATTCATTTTCTTATTCTTCCCTTATTCTTTTTCCTCATGTCGCACCAATCGACATTGCCCAATTCATCCACTGTTTATTCCTCATACCATGAGTCCTCCCAAAACCCTCCTCAGACCTATCCATTTCATTTTTTCCATAATTCCACTAATTTTTTATTAGTTTATTGAAAACTCCTTTCCTATGTCATGAATATTTTCCATAATATATATATATATATTAACAATTGACTAAATTATCCCTGATTTACCATTATTATTGTTTTTTTGATTGTTAGTAATAGTTATATTCTTATTTTATTAAGTATAATTGTAAATTTTTTATGTTTAAACAGTAGTACATAAAATTATATAAACATTGGTTATATAAACCAATTTTTTCACACATAACCCTATGAGATTTCCGTCCTCCAAACTGTCCATCAACCTCTCCTTAGTTCAATATCACCCTTGAAGTCATGTAAGGGATTTATTTTTATTTTTGGGTTTGATTAACCAATATGTACATATATGTGTGTATACATTTATATATAAATAAGAAACCTATTCTATTTTATGTTTATTTTTGTATGATGAACATTTTTATTTAAAGGATATTCTTATCAATACAATTCATGTAAGGGTTATTTTTCCCCATTTTTTATATGTAAAACCCTTTTATACACATATCTATTGTTCAGGTTTATATATTCATCAAATCATAATCTATTTTGGGTTTTTTAAGTGCTGATGATCAGTAATTAACTGATGTATTATTGTATATAATACTTGTAAAACGTTTTAAGAGTGGGTTTTAAGTTGCGTAACTAATATATATATATATATAAATGTATGTATATATGATTATATATATATTAATATAGTTTCTAATCACAATCTGATTTAGATTCATTTCTTCTTATTTATTTTCATTTATTTTTAAAGGTGATCCCCATAATTATACTTATTATTTTACTTCTGATTGAAAAACCATCATGTATATATATAAGTACCAAAAATACATATACGCATTTATTAAATCATATTAAGATGTTTTGATGGTACTATCCTTTTTATGATTTTATGTTTTTAATGTTTTATTTTGATTTATTCAAAATATATTTCTAAATAAACATATTTTTATTAACTAATTTATATAACGTTAAATCAAGTTATGCTACATTGAAAAGAAATATAAGTGTTACTATTTCTACATGTTTTACATTTTAATCAACCCTTGAATTGGATGTTTCCAATAGATTTCATAATTGAATATATGATTAGAAATTAAAATTTTATAATGGAAAACAATAAAAAAAGCCTTGTTTGGTTATTGTGTTCCTAATTATTTTAACAGAGGTATTCACCTTCTTTTTTCAATTAACATTTCAAACATTTATCTCAATTTATAATATTATGATAAAAGGTAGGGTTTGTCTTTTCTTAATTTATATATATACACATGTATAAATATATATGGTGAAGTGATTTTAAATATTTTCTTATGTTTTAACATCTCACATGAAATGAATGTATTACATTTATTAATATTATATTTTAATTCATGATGAATCCTCCACAATGAATACAATTTTTTATTAATGTTTTTGATTAAATATATTTGACACTTCCATTAATCATTGAATGGTTTATACATGAACAGAAACCATGTTAGATTCCAAAACATGTATTTTAGTATATTAAATGTAAACTTGCATGGAACATGGGTTTTGAATTTAAGAGTTATTATTTTATGAGACAAACCAAACAATCTATTATTTAATGTGAAATAGTTATCAAGGTGGTATGAAAAACATTGAATAAAAGAAAAAACTTAATTATTATCAGTGGCATGGGAAATTTTGAATAATGTACACAATTTAATAAATCAAAGTAGTATGGTACACTTATATTTAAAAGACATATTTAGACATACGAGGAATACATGTGACTTATTATTTGATCGGTGGGGCCCGCGATAGTCCCTCAATGCATCGGTATGTCTCATGAAGGAAATAGATATGCACAAGGATAAGGCCTTGACCATTTTTATATATGATTCAGTCCGAGGCCTTAATCGTTTTTTGATGACATGGTTGTGGCCTTGATGATCATTTTCAGAATGTCCTACACATGAATTTCCCTCATTATATAATTAATATGTAACCAAACATGTGATTATTCATTTGGTATAACATCCTTGGTTGGGAATATTTTACTTATGTTAATGGTAATAAATTCACATGAAATAATGATGTATGTAATTATAAAGTCATTTATAAAGAAAGTGTAGCATCTTTTTGTAGAAATTTGATACAGAAGAGAGAAATACATTTTTCCTTTCATGAATTTTATTTTTTGTGACATGTGATACAAGATAATGTTTTTTGTGAAATTATAATAATGCATTTCTTCATGTTCTAATTTTTTACCTGCATTATAGAATGTCACCCTGAATAGAATTTTATAAAATCTAGACTTATTACAGAATTCTATGAATTTTTGTACAATTATGTGAACTCTAAAATGTCTTTTATCTGTAGAAATTAAATAGATATATATATATTCTTGTGTATGAGATCTCCGTAGAAATGATTTCATGTAACCATTGAAATATGATCATTATGTAATACAAGATATATTTTTTCCATTCAAGAAAATGTTTTATAATTATTTTAAAAGGCTATTTTTAAAAGGAATTTATTAATTAATTTTAAAACGCCTTTCTAGGTAATATTGTTCTCAACCTATGTCTTTAATTAATTTTTATAAGATTAATAGATTTTATTATATTTGGGTAATTCTACTTGGTGGCAACATTATGGAGTTTGTCACATTCATTTTTAAAGAAAAGTATCAGTAGTATTTGGTTTTCCAGAACCTAAACTGGGAAGATCCTCTGTGATAGGTTGTGATGTGTAATTGTATCCGCATCATTTTATAAAGGAAAACTAAAAAACATTTTTTAGGAACTAACACATTTCTTTTGGGGTTGGGGTAATAATTTTGGTATTAGAGGAACAGTATAGATAGTTCTAGGAAATTAGAACAAAACTAAAAAATGTGATATTCATTGCTGAGTAGAACTTTTTATTTTGATTTTTAGAAGGAAGGTGAGGGTTCACCAACAAAACACTTGTATCCCCTACTGAATTACCTGATGAAATAATTTTCCATAATGTTCAAAAGCATATAATCCTTTTACAAACCACCATTTAACATGAAAACACCTCTACCAAGATTCTATCAGCCCAAATATCATTCGGTTCTATTAGGGTGATAGTTATGTCTATCATTGAGTAGAAAATAAAAAATTTGTAGAATATTGGAATAAATGAAAGTGTCATGAATGCCTCTTCCTATGTTTCACACAATTTTAGAATTATCTAGCCTTAGGAAAATTTTAGGAATCTATAATGGTGGGTGACCTTTGAGAAGCTTATCTATTCTACGTACTGAGTTTTAGTATTTTTGGGAGACTATATGACATTAGAAATCTCTGGAATGAGATTGTTTGATTGATCTATAAGTAACGACTCTATGCCAAAAATATATGAGATCCACACCTCCTCATTTTCCCTATTGAAACCCGAGTGTTTTATGTGTAGGTTTGACCCTAACTGCTCGGACTGTATCTAGGCTAGAGAAATTGAGAAACTGAAACTACCCTAGGAATCCACCTACAGTCATTCGTGAATTATCCATGGTGGTGGACCTGATGAAGGTATACATTAAGTAATGTTTTTCATTCAAATCTAGTTAGTTAATAATAATAATAAAATGTTTGGTAGGGACATCAAGGGTGATGTCTGTTGGTTGGTGTGGTGGAAGCATAAGGGTAAAATAGAATGGTGAGGGTGAAATACCATTAAGTGGGTTGGGGGGATAATGTGATGCTGTGAACATATTTATAATTTTTAAAAAATTATTTCTTTTCTTATTATTATTATTATTATATTTTTGTGATTTTCATTATTGCTATATAAAAAAGATGCTTGCATAATAAAATTGGCCCATTTTATTCAATAAAAACTCTGAAACAGTACGTTTCAATAAGTCCGAAAGACCATGTCCATCCTAGAATAACTACTACAAGGCCTATCAAGATCACCAAAAGACCACTACACACAACATGTAGACTATGTATGTAGTGAAAATACTTTTATTATATCATAATGAAAATCATTATAGAATGTTCTATTGAAAAATTACCTGAAAAAAAAAGGAATGTAGAGCACCTTACCCTTAGAACAAGAAACAACCATGATCTTTGGAATAAAAAAATGGGTATTTATACAGATAAATAGTCATTGGGGTCGTAGGGTGCCCTTTGTAGTTATTATTACTTGTGGTTTTGATAACAGTCATTAAACTATATAACCATTGAGTATTTTAGGTGTTTTGAATATTTTAAGTGTTCTATGTATTGAATATATTATAATTATTTTAATACCTTAAATACATTAAGGTTTTTGAATATTTAGATGTTAAAAGTTTATGTTAATAAATGAGTCTTTTAATGTAAATTTAAAAATTAAAAATAATTCCTTTTCATGTATTAAAGTAAGTGTATTCTTATTTAACATTAATAGAAATATAATTTAATCAATTATTTTATAAAAAATTTATATGTTTAAAAGCTCTTTAAATGGTTCATAAATTTTAAAAGTAAAATGATGACATAGTTTTAATTGAATATATCATTTATATTTTGATTTTAAAAATTTAAAAATCAAGACATTTCTTTTAAAATGAATGTAAATGTTTTAAAGGACATATTTTAAATGATTTTTTGTTTTAAAATTATAATGTTTTAAAACAAAAAATGAATAAATTTTTATGTAAATAATGACATTTAGTTTTTTTTATCTATGATTTATAATGAATATTTATATATACAAGAAAATTAATATGAATATTCTGTTTTTTAACTGTTTGGGTATAATAATTTTTTTTAAATTTGGGTGAGTACCCCATCTGACCAATGATATACTTGAAGTAAAGTACCTTAAGGTTAATGGGAATCCCACATAGAAAACCATAGTCAGTCCTAAACTAGGCACATGAAGGGTGCACGCTGAGTCATGCAGGACTTGTGTATAGGGCCTGGTCGGGTGTGATCTGGGGGTGAGGCAGGTTATGCACCAGTGTGGGTGAGGGTGGGACAAGGCCCATAGGTGGGCTTCTAAGTTATAAGGACCCCACGATGTGTGTTTTTGTCATCAAAATGATGGAAGCAACATAGAGTTACTATAAGCGGTTCTGAAACCCTCCACGTTTCAATGTGGGATGCAGATTTTTCTTGAAAATGCAATATGAGCCATTCCATCTCGCCTCGTGAGATCCTCACCATCTAATCCAGTTCAGACTTCAATCTCCACTGCCATGTCTTATTATCGAGTATTTCATTAATCATCTTATCTAGAAACATTATATATTGACAACACAACCTTTTCTAAAACTCACGGATGCCCCACGACCTCCGATCAAAGCCATGAAATAATCTAATCTATTCATCTATTTTTAAAACCTAGAACCCACCATAGTTATCCTATCATACTATGTCAATCAAAGAAATACATAATTATTTTTTTCATTACCATTTTCTCCCTCAAATCGCACCAGTCAACTTTTCCCTTTTCCTCCAGTGTTTCTTCCACATCTCGCCAGTCCTCCCATCACTCTCCTCAAACCCAGCCATTTCATTTTTCCCACAAGTAAACCAAGGTTACATTAGTTTAAATAAACAATCATTAGTGTATCATGTATGTTTCTAATAATATATATATTTTATCAAATGACTGAATTATCTAAGATATTCCTTGATTAAAGTTTTTGTTTTTGACATTAATAGTTTGACTCATATTTCCTTAAGTCTCAATGTTTATTATTTTAGGTTCAAACCATAGTATATAAAATTATATATACCAAGGTTATATAAAAAAAAATTAGATGACATAACCCTACATTTCCTAATCCATCCCAACTATCCATCGACCTATACTTGGTTCAATCTCAACCTTGAAGTCATGTAAGGGTTATATTTTTTGGTTTGTGTTTGATTAACCCATATATACCTAAATGTTCATATATGTTTATATATAAATACCTAACCTATTATGTTTTATGTATTTTTTTGAATGATGAAAATTTCCTTTTAAATGATGTTATTTATTCATAAAATTAATGTAAGGTTTATTTTAGGATTGTTTATTATTTATAAAACCCTTATATACACTTATGTGTATATACAGTTTTATATAATCTTCAAATAATAATCTATATATGTTTTCTATGTTGTGATTATCAGTAATTAACTTATTTTTTTATGTATATAATACCTGTAAAAGGGTTTAAGGTTGGTTTTTAGGTTTCTAAACTTATATATATATATATATACCGTTATATATATATAGTTTTTTTCCTAATCAGATTAAGATTCATGTTATTATTAAATATAATCAATTATTATTAATGGTGATCCATGTCCTTATACTTATTCTTTAAATTCTGATTAGAAATCCCACATGTATATATATAAAAGTAACAAAGATACAAATATACATGTCATGGTTCATTTTATGAAGCTTATATTTTTCTAACATTGTTATGATTTTATGTTGTGAATTTTATATATTGATTTGGTCAAAATATATTTTAAAATAAGCATATTTATATAAACTTATTCATAAAAATGATAAATCTAGATAATCTAATTTTCCAAGAACTACAAGTGTTTATATTTATACATGTTTTACATTTTTAATAAACCCTTGAATTGGATGTTTCTAATACATGTATAAATTGATTATATTCTCAAAAATTTAAATTTGGTATTGGAAAAATTACAAAACCTTGTTTTGTTATTGTGTTCCTAGTAATTGTAAAGGAGGTAATCACCTTGTTTTTACAGTTAAAATTACATTCATGCATCTCAATTTATAATTTTTGGATAATAGGTAGAAATTATTTTTTCTTTAATGCATATATATACACATGCATTAATACATATGGTGAAGTGGGAGTAAATAATTTCTTGTGTTTTAACATCTTAGACTAAATGAATACTTTACATATAATGATTTTATATTTTAATTAAATATGAATCAGCCATAATATATACTATTACATATTATTGTTTATTATTTAATCTGTTTGACACTTCCATTCATCAGTGTATAGTTTATATATGAATGGTAACTATCTTAAATTCAAAATCAAGATTTTTAGTATATTAAATGTCTTGATTCATGAAACATGTGTTAAGAATTTAAGAGTTATTATTTTTTTTGAAAAACCCAAACAATCTATTATTTTATGTACTCTAATTATCATCAATTGTACAATAGTATGTCTATTTATCCTTTCATGTCATTGATAAATTTTATATAGCGATATCCTAATGTATAAATGACAAACCATACTATTTTTAGGTATATTTTTATAGTCAATGAATGATTCATTTTATTTATGAATACAAATAGTAATCACTAAATAAAATTTATCTCATTTGATAAATTATGGATTAATAATTTAATTATTCAAAGTTCTATGGGACACTTTGAATGATAGAGATAATTTAATTATTTAAGGTGGTATGTGACACTTTGAATAGAAGATAGAACTTAATTATTCAAAGTGGTATGATACACTTTGAATAATGGAAATAATTTATTAAATAAAAGTGGTATTGGAAAAACTGATTTGAAGACATATTTAGACATATTAAGAACTCATAAGACTTATTATGTGATAGGTAGGGCCCGCTATACACCCTAGATGCATCAATAGGTCTCACTAGGAAAATAGAAATGAAATTTACTAAGTCATTTCTTATTTTTAGATATGGTCTTGAATGAGGCATTAATCATTTTTAGATGTCTTGGATGAGGCCTTGACGAAAAGTTTCAGAATGTATGGTATATGCATTTCCCTCATTTTGTGATTAATATTTAACCATCGTTTTTATTATTCCACAAGTATAATATGTTTGGTTAAGAATATTTTAGTTTTAATAATGGTAACTAATGCACATGGAATAACAATGTAAGTACTTGTCAAGAAATTTAAAATGAATTTGTAGCATCTGTATTTAGAAAATTGATACAGAATTTGGAAATACATATGCCCATTCATGCATTACATTTTTTATATGTTATTTATGATATTGTTTCTTGTGAAATACAAAAAATGTATTATTTAATGTTCCATTTTTGAAATAGGGCCATTGGATTTAACCCTTAATTTAGTTTGAACAACACCTAAGATATTACAACATTCCATGAATTTTTTGTACATGTATACAAACTCAAAAACATGATTTATCTATAGACATTAAATAAATATATGAAATATTTTTTACTATATTTTCGTAGAAATTATTTCAAGTAACCTTTAAAAAATGATGATGACGTACTACAAGAAATTTTGTTTTCTTTTAAGAAAATGATTTATAATTATTTTAAAAGGATTTTTTCAAAACACATTTTACTTATTAGTTTTAAAACCCCTTAATAAAAATTCCTCTACCAACCCGATGTTTTTAATTTATTTTTACTGTATTTTTAAGTATTTTCAGCTTCAATTATTCTATGTGGTGGTTTCATTATGGAGTTTATCTCTATCAATTTTAATGAAAAGTATCAGTTGTATCTGGTATTCGAGAACCTAGACCGAGAAGATCCTCTTTGAAGAGATGTAATGTGTAATTTTATCATCATGTTTTTATAAAAAAATTACCCACCAAGATTTAGGAACTGAATCTAGGATTCTAGGTTTGGGGTGTTATAACTTAACTCTTTTCCATAATGATCATTGAGAATTAAAATTTTACCCATGCATATGACCAACCAACCGTAATCTTGATCATGATGTACATCATTTCTCAAAAACCAACATTCATTATAAATCATAAAATTATAATATATTTAAAAATATTAAAATAATTTCATGATTATTATTCTAATTATTATTGAACTATTTTCAATGTAATAGGATGGTAAATTAAAAATCAATAAATAAATGAAAAACATAGAGGTTTTTGACGGGAAATGTGACATTTACATGGACTTATAAACAAGAAGGACATAAAATGACATTATTGAATCATATATGATATTAAATATACAATAAATGATCTATAAATGATTTATAATAAACATATATTTATTATACAAGAGGATCTAATGAGTTTTAAGGACATCAATACTTACGAAAAAGAGATTTCTAGTATCTTTTCTATTTCTGGTAGACAAATACTAATTCACCTCTCTTTTCATATATTTTTTATTGGGAGAAAAAATTAAATTTTTCATTCATGAATATATATATTTTAAATATTCTCAATTTTTAAATTTATTTTAGTCAACATTGGGTGTTAAAATTTTGTAGGTTACTAAAGAGGTAAAAAATTTATGTCTCACTTTTTACGTTTATGAGTCACATGCCACATAAACCACCAATTCATTTTATGTAGTCTATATACATCCCAGGAATTTATTTTATATTTATATACTAATAAATAATTTTATTAACATATAATTTTTTTTATATCACATTCATAGGGCTTATGGTTTAAAATTTACCATTATGGTAAAGGAAATTTATCACAATTTTAATTCCATGCCACATATTTTCTATTATTCACATACCTTCTTCTATGGGGTGTACATAAAGTCCCATTTACAAAAATATAATGAAATTATTTATTTTATTTTATTTTAAATTTATTCCTCTAAGGGAAATACAATTCAAAGTCACAAATGGTGGGAAAATTACTATTTTAATATCATAGTTGGCAGGGATTGTTTATGGTTATGATTCCAATGATGAAATAAGAAGATATACCCTAAAATAAAATCATGATGTTTCTTATAATCTTGTAATATAAGAAGGATAACTAGTTAGTCTCATTTACATTATTTAAATAATTTATAATTTAAGATAATTTATTTGATAAATATGATATTTAATTCTCTCAGTCATTGAAAACCATTTTTCTTACCAGACCATGACTTCTAAAAAAATCCAAACTATTTGAAAATAATGAAAATAATTTATTAATGAAATTTCAACCTATGTTTTACATTTTTAATAAAATTAAATGTAATATTCATAGTATTTTCTAAAAAAACGATTCTTTAAAATTTATCGAAAATGTGAAGGGAAACTCAGTTTTAACCTGTGTGAAATGAAAAAGAAAATTCTTCTATAATTAACATAATTTTACATTGAAATGTTTCACAATTAATTTTCAAGGATATTTGCAAATAAATGGATTTGTAAAATTTATTATGAATTTTAATTTTTAAATAATAATTTTCAATGAAAATATATTTTCACAAAGAAATTTTTAATGTGATCTTTCAAAATAATTTTCTATAAGTGATGACATTATTTAGTGTAACTTATTATTTTCATGGAGTTCAATCCTCAAAAAAAATCATTATTCTTTATATGGTTGTTTTATTTTTATGATGACATGATTATTAAGAAGATCATTTCCCTTTTACAGTTTATACCATGATTAAATTTATATGAGTCCCTCTTCTAATCATGGGTAATACAATGATAAATTAATAAGAAGATTATGAAGCACTTATCTTGTTTACATGTTATGTAATGATGAAAATTTTATAAAACCCATCTTATTTAATTGGTTATGATATAATGAATGTTTAATGATATTTTGGAACACATACATCTGATTTTATTTGTCTAGTGGGTGGGACCTATTTCACCCTCTATTTTAATATAAAATGATGAATGTTATTTGTTATAAAAGTGGGAATTATTGGTTATCCCAATCCTAAAAGATGGTAAATTAGAGGTTATCTCAATCCGAAAATATGATACACTAGATGTTATCCCAAGCCCAAACATTGGTACACTAGAAGATATCCCAAGATTGAAAGAAGTTACATGGGAGGTTATCCCATGCCTAAGAAAGGGTACATGAGATGTTGTCATAATATATAAAGATGGTACATTAGAGAACATCACAATCATGAGGTATGCACATCAGTTATTATCCAAATAATAACAACTTATGCTTTTATTATAGGGCATCCTCAACATAATATTTGGTATGATTATGTATATTCCACAAATTTATGTCTTATACAAATGTTATTCAATAATGGATCATGATAAATTATTTTCTTATGAAAAATGCCTCATGAACAACTAATAATCATTCTCTATCCCATTATTATGATATGTGACATTTATGGTATTCTTATTAAGTGTTATGAGAAAGTTCCCATAACCTTGTGATTATATAATGCATATTTAGTCATTGATACCAACTTTTATATTGTTATTTAGAATTTGAGCACAACCATTCATATGTTTCCTTTCCTTAATTCAAGAAAAGAAATGTTTGTTGAATTTTATGTTTTTACGGAGTAATAAATGGTAATATCATTATTGGATAAATTTAAGTTATGTTTTTAAATAAATTGTGTTGTTCCATGTTTCCAATATCCTTATGTTATTGTATTCCACATGCATGTATTTATGTAATGTAATGAATATTCATTTAAAAATATGGTATATCCTTGTATGAGAAGCATGTGCCTCTATAGTTGTAATCAAGGGAACGAATTCTATATCCATGGTAATGTATGCTGATATAACATTATTGAGAATCCTTGACATATTTCAAATAAAATACATAGGTATCCTCTGAGGATAAGTCTAGGGATGAGTCATGTAAAAGTAAAATTTACTCAACATATGGTAAAATATTGAAAATGTTATTTAAATAAAATTAAATCCATGTATAGATACAATATGTGAATGGGGTTCTGGAACCGAGGTTCCAACTGGTACTAAATATAAATAAATTTCATTGACTTGGACTCAATAATCACTTTGTCCATTAAAACAGCACCTGATTCATAGGTGGTTTGAAACTCTATGGGGGATATTCTTTGTATATTAACATACACATTAAAAAACATGAGGACTAATTTATATAGAGAATGATCCAGAATTTCCTTGGATAAACATAAGGTTTTACAGAATTAAAATAAGGTTACATGATTTTGATATTAAAAAAGTTATTTTCATGATTACCTGGTTTCCAACTATGATCATTGTTTCTCACAATATAGATAAAGATTTTATTCAATGGTGGGAGCCACAAGGAACATGATTAATGATGAATGTTATATAAAATTTTATTATGAGATCCCAAATGGGTAGATGAATATAGTTTAGGTTTTTTTGTTTATTCAGAATAAGTTACCATGATATATGATTAAAAACCCACCTTCACCAAATCTTTAACAAACCAATGAAGCGAGTAAAAATGTGCATAGATAGTTTGGATAATAGAGACCATTAATGAATGAAGATTTAGTTTTTGTTTTTATTGATAATGGTTGATGAATCACTAAATGTAATGTCTCAATATAATGAGATGATGTTTTATTTGTGGAGAAGAAGAATATAATGTAAATTATTTTAATGAAAAAAATGAAAATTTTAATTATCCCAAATGGATGATAATAGTTTTTTCTATGAGATATCATTGACTATTGAATGTTTTAAATGTGGAATTTATTAGAATAATGTAAAAAGATGTCCTAAGGTGATTGAACATGAAGCTAATTAGAAAGGATTTAGGATAATTTTTTTACTATGATGAAGAGACAATGAATTCCATATGAATGGAAATATTTAATAAGGAATAATATATCAAATATTAGTTATTGGTTTGAGAAGAAAGTGGGATGATTTAATTTTTTATGTATTGGAATTCAAGAATTATGTAATATATATGTATTTTTTGCTATATATTTTTAATTAAATTTGTAAAGGAATATATTTTACGATACTTATTACCAAGAACGTGATACATTGCTAGGTGGTATTCAGGGAAAACACATGATCAGGGGAAAGATAATAGCTAAAGTGTTTCACATGATGGGATAATGATGTATGGACTAATAGATGGTTGATTTGGAAAAATTAAAAGGTATAACATGGATATTAATAGAATCGATTAATAATTTTTTTGAAAAAGTTGTTTACAAATTCATTGATAGAGTTTATTTTAATTTTCAATATAACATGTGTTTTATGTAAGGAATGAAGAAGAATATTTGTTTTAAATAATCTTTTAGGGTAATTCATTTTTCATTAGAATACATGATTATGTTATTGAAATGTTTTTTATTTGAAAATTAGTATATAAATCGAGTTCTTCTATATAATAACGATATTTTATTTTTTGTAAATTATGTAACCTTCTTTCTATATCATTATATTATATTATTTTTGACATTCCATTGGATAAACAATTATAGAATGGTTTATGTTGATAATTTGATTATATTTTCTTTATTAATTTATTACATAAACAAATAAATATATTTACATATAATATAACCATTGAAAATTATTTTCTAACAAATAGATATAGAAATAATGACTCGCCATTCAATTATGGATCTTTTGATATCTTAGTGCTTTGGGAAAAATCATATTAATTTCATATATTAATATATGAAGTACGAATATCGTTAAAAACATATATAGGATGAAATATTTCATACGATAGAATGGAAATATAATCCCTAGATATATTGTTCCATTGGGAATTCTTGATCATATCAGGATGGTATATTATTGATTGGCACATCCACTGAACCTCCATTTAGTTTACGATGTGTTTTTTGTATCACTCATAAGGAAGTAGAAACCTGATCCATCACATGTAATAAACTTAATTTTAAAATCAATAGAGAATGATATTTTCTATAAGGATTAACTAGGATATATTTTGGATCAAATATAGATTATTTGATAAAACAAGACCACTCATCTATTCAATGTACTATGGTGAAACCACCAATAAAAGGAATATACATCAGAACATGAAGATGTAACGAGGAAGAATTATACTAATTTAATGGTACCAAAGTGATAAATTTTTAGGGATAAATTAATTTTAATGGGATTCGGATTATAACTACTTGAGATACTGGGAAAAAATTAAAATAATTTAACTCACTTCGATATTTTTTGTTATATACAATATTGAGTTTATCATGCATTACGCGCAAGATATATTTTAAATAAAATTTAACATACTAATGAAATATAATTATTTTATATAATATATATAACCAATATATTAGGGTAAGAATATGATTAACTATATAAAAAAATTTCACACACATATATATAATGAATTATTTAGTGACCATATAATAAAAAATGAAAAAAAAAATCGTTTTTGAATATAATGGATTTTTTTATGAAAGAAATATTATATGTAAGAAAATGTGTTCTAAATAAGTAAATAAAATATTTCACTAATTCTAAATAATTTTAATGATATATATATTATTTATTTAATTAATTTTTTATTATTCATCTTACTTGTTTTCTAGAAAAGATATAAAAATTAAAAAAAAATTACGCTTAAAACTGTGTATATCTTAAAAGTTATTTTATTATATTATTGAGAACATATTTGATAAAAAATTTAATCTATTAAAAATTTTATTTGAAAAAATAAATATAATTTTTTATATAATAATATAATAATTATCTCATGGTTTATTTTTGAGGTTTTTTGAAAACAATTCTTTTTTGGTAAATTGTGAATAATAATGAATTTTAAAGTTACAAATCAATTTCATTTCAGTTATATATAATATTAAATTTAAATTTAAATTGGTTTAAAATTAAAATTAGTGTAATTATATATATATTAAAATAATTTAGTACATTATAATCAATTACATATTTAATTTGTATAGAAAAATTGTAATTTTAGAACATTTTCTATTTGAAAACATGGTTTCTCATCGTACATGTGAGATTAGATTTAAATTAAATTTTTTATCTATATTGGAATTGAATTGAATAAAATTTATTCCATGTTTGGAATAATAATATTTCATATTATATAATACAGATAATTTAATTTTTTACCAACATGAATAATGAAATAGTAAAAACTAATTATCATGGTTTTTCTAAATATGTGTTTAGTGGGGGTTAAACTAATATGATAAGGGTTAAAATTAAAATAACACTTTTCAAGTTCCATTTATATTTTCATATTTTCTTCTTAACCATACTAATTTATAATATAGGGATATTTGGAACCATTCTTAAATTGAATGAAATTATAACTTTGGATTCTTTTTAAGATAATTCTATGTAGTTTCTAAGTGGATTCATATCCCCCACTTATAAAACACCACCAAAACCCTTCATTCCATCACAATAGTCATCCATTTTCACTAAAAAATACCTATATAAATACCATCACATAATCCATCCTCTGATCCAATAAGTGTTATTTTGGATGAAATCCTACTAAGGAATGATTTTGGGGATAACCTAAGGATCTTTCCTAAATAAGAGGTAATGTTCTACAATGAGCATTTTTATTTTATTTCTTCTTATAGCCCCTAAAACTTTTATTAAATCTTTCATATATAATTATCTTATTATATTCTATTTATATGTATTTTTCTTATAATTATTACATAAAACCATCTCCACTTCAATCAAAATGTTTATAAATTCTTCATTTATGTGTATGATCACCTCCTCACACACTGATGTCATTCATTTTCCCATTACCACATATAATGGGTGGGTTTGATGATTAATATAATGAATTATATTATATTTATAACATATTAATTCATAATTAGTTGAAATATCATTTATTCATTTTTAACTTCCATTCAATTGACGATACAATAATGACGCTCAAGTGTACGTTGAACTACTGCCTTATGAAGCGATGTGAAGGGTTTTCAACTAATTATTTTCATGGAAATTAATTAATATGAAAATATTTCTTATAAGTTAAATAATTATGATATTAATTAAATATTTTTCATTAATAAAATATTACATGTCATTTTATTACTTACCTTTCCCCCATGGAAATGTGATAATGTAGTTCATGGGAGTGTGGACTACCACTTTTACCAAGGGGTGTGACTCTCTTTCCATCACCACACCATATAGATGATTTGTATAGTTATACATAATTAAATAATTTGGTATATAGTATATAATTACCATTCATTAGTTGTATTATAAAACACAATAACTTTTCAAACAAATCTATGGAAAATGGAAATGTTTTTCATGAGTTCGTACGACATACAATCTCGATGATCACAACATACATTTATAAAAACCATTATTCATTATTGGTATAAAAAGATTATTTGTTTTATAAACAAAATAATTTTTAAACAATTATAATTCTGAATATTACTAAATCATCATTAGTTTAACTATACTGAAAATATCAACTCATAACATATATTATAAATGATGATATTTTGAGAAATGATACTATTATTTATATTTATTATTTATTTATTATTTATATTTATTTATTATTTATTATTTATTATTTATATTTATTTATTATTTATTATTTATTATTTATTATTTAATTAATTAATTATTTATTTATTTATTTATTATTTATTATTTATTATTTATTTATTATTTATTATTTATATTTGTTTATTATTTATTATTTATTATTTATATTTATTTATTATTTATTATTTATTATTTAGTATTTAGTATTATTTATATTTACTATTTATTTACTATTTATTATTTATTATTTTTTATTTATTATTTATATTTATTTATTATTTATATTTAATTATTATTTATTATTTATATTTATTTATTATTTATTATTTATTATTATTTATTATTTATTATTTATTATTTATATTTATTTATTATTTATTATTTATATAAATTTACTATTTATATAAATTTATTATTTATATAAATTTATTATTTATTATTTATTTATTATTTATATTTACTTATTATTTATTATTTATATTTATTTATTATTTATATTTATATTTATTTATTATTTATTATTTATATTTATTTATTATTTATATTTATTATTTATTATTTATTATTTATATTTATTTATTTATTATTTATTATTTATTATTTATTATTTATTATTTATTTATTATTTTATATTTACTTATTATTTTATATTTACTTATTATTTATTATTAAGTATTAATTATTTATTATTACTAATAATAAAATATTATTGATAATAATAATATTTGTTACTGGTTATTTATTATTTTTATTTATTTATTATTTATTATTTATTATTTATATTTATTCTTTATATTAATTAATTATTTATTATTTATATTTATTTATTATTTACTATTTACTATTTATATTTATTTATTATTTATTAATTATTAATTATTATTTATTATTATTTATATTTACTATTTATTTATTATTTATTATTTATTATTTATTATTAATTATTTATATTTATTTATTATTTATATTTATTTATTATTTATTATTTATATTTATTTATTATTTATTTATTATTTATATTTATTTATTATTTATTATTTATTAGTTATTTGTTATTTTATATTTACTTCTTATTTATTATTAATTATTTATTATTTATTATTACTAATAATAAAATATTAGTGATAATAATAATATTTGTTACTGGTTATTTATTATTTATTATTTATTATTTATAATTTATAATTTATATTTATTATTTATATTTATTATTTATTTATTATTTATATTTATTTATTATTTATTATTTATTATTTATATTTATTTATTATTTAATATTTATTATTTATTATTATTTATTATTTATATTTACTATTTATTTGTTATTTATTATTTATTATTTATTATTTATTATTTATATTTATTTATTATTTATATTTATTTATTATTTATTATTTATATTTATTTATTATTTATATTTATTATTATTTATTATTTATTATTTATTATTTATTTTTATTTATTATTTATTATTTATATTTATTTATTATTTAATTTTATTTATTATTTATTATTTATTTATTATTTATATTTACTTATTATTTATTATTTATTATTAATTATTTATTATTAATAATAATTAAATATTTTTAATAATAATAATACTTGTTACTGGTTATTTATTATATATTATTTATTATTTATTATTTATTATTTATTATTTATTTATATTTATTTATTATTTATAAATATTTATTATTAATTATTTATATTTATTTATTATTTACTATTTATTATGTATTATCTATTATTTATATTTATTTATTATTTATTATTTATTATTTATTAATTATTATTTATTATTTATTATTTATTTTTTATTTTTTATATTTATTTTTTATTTTTTATTTATATTTATTTATTATTTATTATTTATTTATTATATATTATTTATTATTAAATATTTATTATTTATTATTTATTATTTATTATTATTTATTATTTATTATTTATTATTTATATTTATTTATTATTTATTATTTATTTATTATTTTATATTTACTTATTATTTATTATTAATTATTTATTATTTATTATTACTAATAATAAAATATTATTGATAATAAATAATAATTAAATAAATAAATAATAAATAAATATTAATAATAAATAATAATAAATAATAAATAATAAATAAATATAAATAATAAATAATAAATAATAAATAAATAATAGATATAAATAATAAATAATAAATAATAAATAATAATAAATAATAAATAATAAAGAAATATAAATAATTAATAAATATAAATATTTAATAATTAATAATAATTAATAATTAATAATTAATAATTAATAAATAATAAATAATAAATAATAAATAATAAATAATATATAATATATAATAAATAAATAATAAATAAATATTAATAATAAATAATAATAAATAATAAATAATAAATAAATATAAATAATAAATAATAAATAATAAATAAATAATAGATATAAATAATAAATAATTAATAATAAATAATAATAAATAATAAATATTAAAGAAATATAAATAATTAATAAATATAAATAAATAATAATTAATAATAAATAATACATAATAATTAATAAATAATAAATAATAAATAATAATTAATAAATAAAAAATAAAAAATAAAAAATAATAAATAAATAATAGATATAAATAATAAATAATAAATAATAAATAATAAATAATAAATAATAAATAATAAATAATAAATAATAAATAATAAATAATAAATAAATACAAATAATAAATAATAAATAAATATAAATAATAAATAAATATAAATAATAAATAATAAATAATAAATAATAAATAACAAATAAATAGTAAATATAAATAATAAATAATAATAAATAATAAATAATAAATAATAAATAAATATAAATAATAAATAATAAATAATTATAAATAATAAATAAATAATAAATATAAATAATAAATATAAATAATAAATTAGAAATAATAAATAATAAATAATAAATAACCAGTAACAAATATTATTATTATCACTAATATTTTATTATTAGTAATAATAAATAATAAATAATTAATAATAAATAATAAGTAAATATAAAATAACAAATAAATAATAAATATAAATAATAAATAATAAATAATAAATAATAAATAATAAATAATAAATAAATAATAGATATAAATAATAAATAATAAATAATAAATAATATATAAAATATATAATAAATAAATAATAGATATAAATAATAAATAATAAATAATAAATAATAAATAATAAATATAAATAATAAATAATAAATAAATAATAGATATAAATAATAAATAAATAATAGATATAAATAATAAATAATAAATAATAAATAATAAATAATAAATAATAATATATAATAAATAATAAATAAATATAAATAATAAATAATAAATAAATATAAATAATAAATAAATATTAATAATAAATAATAATAAATAATAAATAATAAATAAATATTAATAATAAATAATAAATAATAAATAAATAATAGATATAAATAATAAATAATAAATAATAAATAATAAATAAGAAATAAATATTAATAATAAATAAAAATAAAAAAGAAATATAAATAATTAATAAATATAAATAATTAATAATTAATAATAAATAATAATTAATAATTAATAATTAATAATTAATAATTAATAATTATGAAATAATAAATAATAAATAAATAATAAATAATAGATATAAATATTAAATAATAAATAATAAATAATAAATAATAAATAACAAATAATAAATAATAAATAATAAATAATAAATAATAAATAATAAATAAATATAAATAATAAATAACAAATAATAAATAATAAATGGTTAATAATAAACAATAAATAATAAATAATAAATAATAAATAAATATAAATAATTAATAATTAATAAATAAATAAATAAAAATAATAAATAGTAAATAAATATAAATAATAAATAAATATAAATAATTAATAATAACTAATAATTAATAAATATTTAATAATAAATAATAAATAATAAATAATAAATAAATATAATTAATAAATAATAAATAATAAATAAATATAAATAATATATAAATAATAAATAATAAATAATAAATAATAAATAAATAAATAATAAATAATAAATAAATAATAAATAATAAATAAATATAAATAATAAATAATAAATAAATAATAAATAAATAAATAAATATAAATAATAAATAATAAATAATAAATAAATATAAATAATAAATAAATAATAAATATAAATAAGCAAATACAATCCAATTGTTTAATAATTAATAAATAAATAAATAATAAATAAATAAATATAAATAATAAATAAATATAAATAATAAATAATAAATAATAAATAATAAATAATAAATAAATATAAATAATAAATAATAAATAATAATAAATAATAAATAATAAATAATAAATAAATATAAATAATAAATAATAAATAAATATAAATAATAAATAATAAATAATAATAAATAATAAATAATAAATAATAAATAAATATAAATAATAAATAATAAATAATAAATAAATATAAATAATAAATAAATAATAAATATAAATAATAAAATACAATCCAATTGTTTAATAATTAATAAATTATAAATAATAAATAAATAAATAATAAATAAATAAATATAAATGATAAATATATATAAATAATAAATAATATATAATAAATAAAAATAAATAATAAATAATAAGTAAATTTAAATAATAAATAAATAATAAATAATAAATAAATATAAATAATAAATAAATATAAATAATAAATAATAAATAAATATAAATAATAAATAATAATTAATAATAAATAATAAATAATAAATAATAAATAAATATAAACAATAAATAATAAATAAATATAAATAATAAATAAATATAAATAATAAATAATAAATAATAAATAAACAGTAATTATAAATAATAATAAATAATAAATAATAAATAATAAATAAATATAAATAACAAATAATAAATAATAACTAAATATAAATAATAAATATATAATAAATAATAAATGATAAATAATATATAATAAATAATAAATAATAAATAATAAATAATATATAATAAATAAAAAATAATAAATAATAAATAACCAGTAACAAATATTATTAATAATAATATTTTATTATTAGTAATAATAAATAATAAATAATAAATAATAAACAATAAGTAAATATAAATAACAAATAAATAATAAATAATAAATAAATATAAATAATAAATAAATATAAATAATAAATAATAAATAATTATAAATAATAATTAATAAATAATAAATAATAATAAATAATAAATAATAAATAAATATAAATATTAAATATTAAATAAATATAAATAATAAATTAATATAAATAATAAATAATAAATAATAAATAATAAATAATAAATAAATATAAATATAAATATAAATAAATAATAAATAATAATTAATAATTAATAAATAATATATAAATATAAATATAAATAATAAATAAATAATAAATATAAATAATAAATATAAATAATAAATAATAAATAATAAATAATAAATAATAAATAACCAGTAACAAATATTATTATTATCAATAATATTTTATTATTAGTAATAATAAATAATTAATAATTAATAATAAATAATAAGTAAATATAAAATAATAAGTAAATATAAAATAATAAATAAATAATAAATAATAAATAATAAATAATAAATAATAAATAAATAAATATAAATAATAAATAAATATAAATAATAAATAATAAATAATAAATAAATATAAATAATAAATAAATATAAATAATAAATAAATATAAATAATAAATAAATATAAATAATAAATAAATATAAATAATAAATACATATAAGTAATAAATAATAAGTAAATATACATAATAAATAAATAATAAATAATAAATAAATATAAATAATAAATTTATATAAATAATAAATAATAAATAAATATAAATAATAAATAATAAATAATAAATAATAATAAATAATAAATAATAAATAATAAATAAATATAAATAATAAATAAATAATAAATATAAATAATAAATAAATATAAATAATAAATAATAAATAATAAATAATAAATAATAAATAATAAACAAATATAAATAATAAATAAATAAAAACTAATAAATAATAAATAATAAATAAATAAATAATAAATAATAAATAAATAATAAATAATAAATAATAAATAATAAATAAATATAAATAATAAATAATAAATATAAATAAATATAAATAATAAATAAATAATAAATATAAATAATACTATCATTTCTCAAAATATCATCATTTATAATATATGTTATCAGTTGATATTTTCAGTATTGTCAAACTAATGATGATTTAGTAATATTCAGAATTATAATTGTTTAATAATTATTTTATTTATAAAACAAATAATCTTTTTATACCAATAATGAATAATGGTTTTTATAAATGTATGTTGTGATCATCGAGACTGTATGTCGTACGAACTCTTGAAAAACATTTCCATTTTCCATAAATAATAAATAATAAATAATTATAAATAAATAATAAATAATAAATAATAAATAATAAATAATAAATAACAAATAATAATTAATAATTAATAATTAATAATTAATAATTAATAATTAATAAATAATAAATAATAAATAAATAATAAATAATAGATATAAATAATAAATAATAAATAATAAATAATAATTAATAATAAATAATAATTAATAATTAATAATAAATAATAATTAATAATTAATAATTAATAATTAATAATTAATAATTAATAATTAATAAATAATAAATAATAAATAAATAATAAATAATAGATATAAATAATAAATAATAAATAATAAATAATAAATAACAAATAATAAATAATAAATAATATATAATATATAATAAATAATAAATAATAAATAATAAATAAATATAAATAATAAATAAAAAATAATAAATAATAAATGGTTAATAATAAACAATAAATAATAAATAATAAATAATAAATAAATATAAATAATTAATAATTAATTAATAAATAAATATAAATAATAAATTGTAAATAAATATAAATAATAAATAAATATAAATAATTAATAATAATTAATAATTAATAAATATTAAATAATAAATAATTAATAATAAATAAATATAATTAATAAATAATAAATAATAAAGAAATATAAATAATAAATAAATAATAAATAATAAATAATTAATAATTAATAAATAAATAATAAATAATAAATAAATAATAAATAATAAATAAATATAAATAATAAATAAATAATAAATAATTAATAAATAATTAAATATAAATAATAAATAATAAATAATAAATAAATATAAATAATAAATAAATAATAAATATAAATAACAAAATACAATCCAATTGTTTAATAATTAATAAATAAATAAATAATAAATAATAAATAATAAATAAATAAATATAAATAATAAATAAATATAAATAATAAATAATAAATAATAAATATATATAAATAATTAATAATAAATAAATAAAAATAAATATAAATATAAATAATAAAAAAATATAAATAATAAATAATAAGTAAATATAAATAATAAATAAATAATAAATAATAAATAAATATAAATAATAAATAAATATAAATAATTAATAATAAATAATAAATTATAAATAATAGATATATAGTAAATATAAATAATACTAAATAATAAATAATAAATAATAAATAATAAATAAATATAAATAATAAATAATATATAATAAATAAATAATAAATAATAAATAATAAATAATAAATAATAAATAAATAAATAATAAATAATAAATAATAAATAATAAATAATAAATATAAATATAAATAATAAATAATAAATAAATAATAAATAATAAATAATAAATATTAAACAAATATAAAATTGTTTAATAATTAATAAATAAATAAATAATAAATAATAAATAATAAATAAATAAATATAAATAATAAATAAATATAATAATAATTAATAAATAATAAATAAATAAATAATAATTAATAAATAAAAAATAAAAAATAATAATAAATAATAAATAATAAATAATAAATAAATATAAATAATAACTAATAAATAAATATAAATAATTAATAATTAATTATAAATAATAAATAATAAATAAATAATAGATATAAATAATAAATAATAAATAATAAATAATAATAAATAATAAATAATAAGTAATAACTAAATATAAATAATAAATAATAAATAAATATTAATAATAAAAAAATATTAATAATAAATAATAATAAATAATAAATAATAAATAAATAATAGATATAAATAATAAATAATAAATAATAAATAATAATAAATAATAAATAATAAAGAAATATAAATAATTAATAAATATAAATAATTAATTATTAATAATAAATAATAAATAATAAATAATAAATAATAATTAATAAATAATAAATAATAAATAATAAGTAATAAATAAATAATAGATATAAATAAATATTAATAATAAATAAATAATAAATAATAAAGAAATAAATAATAGATATAAATAATAAATAATAAATAATAAATATTAATAAATAAATATTAATAATAATAAATAATAAATAATAAATAATAAATAAATATAAATAATAAATAATAAATAATAAATAAATAATAGATATAAATAATAAATAATTAATAATAAATAATAAATAAATAATAGATATAAATAATAAATAATTACTAATAAATAATAAATAAATAATAAATAAATAATAAATAAATAAATAATAAATAAATAATAAATAAATAATAAATAAATATTAATAATAAATAATAAATAATAATAAATAATAAATAATGTATAATTTATAATATATAATAAATAAATAATAAATAAATATTAATAATAAATAATAATAAATAATAAATAATAAATAAATATACATAATAAATAATAAATAATAAATAAATAATAGATATAAATAATAAATAATTAATAATAAATAATAATAAATAATAAATAATAAAGAAATATAAATAATTAATAAATATAAATAAATAATAATTAATAATAAATAATACATAATAAATAATAAATAATAAATAATAATTAATAATTAATAAATAATAAATAAAAAATAAAAAAATAATAAATAAATAATAGATATAAATAATAAATAATAAATAATAAATAATAAATAATAAATAATAAATAATAAATAATAAATAATAAATAAATACAAATAATAAATAATAAATAATTATAAATAATAAATAAATATAATTAATAAATAATAAATAATAAATAATAAATAATAAATAACAAATAAATAGTAAATATAAATAATAAATAATAATAAATAATAAATAATAAATAATAAATAAATATAAATAATAAATAATAAATAATAAATAAATATAAATAATAAATAAATAATAAATATAAATAATAAATATAAATAATAAATTATAATTAATAAATAATAAATAAATAAGAACCAGTAACAAATATTATTATTATCACTAATATTTTATTATTAATAATAATAATAAATAAATAATTAATAATAAATAATAAGTAAATATAAAATAACAAATAAATAATAAAATAATAATACATTATAATTAATAAATAATAAATAATAATTAATTAAATAATAAATAATACATAATATTTTATTATTTATTTTTATTTATTATTTATTATGTATTATTTGTTATTTATTATTATTTATTATTTTTTATTTAGTATTTATTATTTATTATTTAGTATTTATTATTTATTTATTATTTATTAATTATTAATTATTAATTATTATTTATTAATTATTATTTAGTATTTAGTATTTATTATTTATTATTTATTATTTACTATTTAGTATTTATTATTTATTATTTATTATTTACTATTTATTATTTATTATTTATTATTTATATGCTTTTATTATTTATTATTTATTATTTATTATTTATTATTTATTAATTATTAATTATTATATATTAATTATTATTTATATTTATATTTATTTATTATTTATTATTTATTATTTATTATTTATTATTTATTATTTATTATTTATTATTTATATCGATTATTTATTTATTATTTATTATTTATTATTTATTATTTACTTATTATTTATTAGTTATTAGTTATTAATTATTAATTATTAATTATTATTTATTATTTATTATTTATTATTTACTATTTATTATTTATATTTATTTATTATTTATATTTATTTATTATCTATTATTTATTTATTATTTTTATTTACTTATTATTTATTATTTATATTTATTTATTATTTATTATTTATATTTATTTATTATTTATTATTTATTATTTATATTTATATTTATTATTTATTATTTATTATTTATTATTTATTATTTATTATTATTTATTATTTATTATTTATTATTTATTATTTATTATTTAGTAGTTATTATTTATTTATTAGTTATTATTTATTATTTATTATTTATTATTTATTATTTATTATTTATTATTTACTATATATTATTTATATTTATTTATTATTTATATTTATTTATTATCTATTATTTATTTATTATTTATTATTTATTATTAATATCTATTTATTATTTATTATTTATATTTATTTATTATTTATTATTTATATTTATTATTTATTATTTATTATTTATTATTTATTAGTTTTTATTTATTATTTATTATTTATTATTTAATATTTATTATTTATTATTTATTATTTATTTATTTATTATTTATTATTTATTATTATTTATTATTTATTATTTATTATTCATTATTTATTATTTAGTATTTATTATTTATTTATTATTTATTATTTATATTTATTTGTTATTTATTATTTATATTTATTTATTATTTATTATTTATATTTATTTATTATTTAATATTTATATTTATTTATTATTTATTATTTATATTTATATTTATAATTTATTATTTATTATTTATTATTTATTATTTATAATTTATTATTTATTAATTATTATTTATTAATTATTATTTATATTTATTTATTATTTATTATTTATTATTTATTATTTATTATTTATTATTTATTATTTATTATTTATATCTATTATTTATTTATTTATTAATTATTTATTATTTTTATTTACTTATTATTTATTAGTTTTTAGTTATTAGTTATTAGTTATTATTTATTATTAATTATTTACTATTTATTATTTATATTTATTTATTATCTATTATTTATTTATTATTTTTATTTACTAATTATTTATTATTTATATTTATTTATTAATTATTATTTATATTTATTTATTATTTATTATTTATATTTATATTTATATTTATTATTTATTATTTATTATTTATTATTTATTATTTATTATTTATATTTATATATTATTTATTATTTATTATTTATATTTATATATTATTTATTATTTATTATTTATTATTTATTATTTATTATTTATTATTTATTATTTATTATTTATTATTTATTATTTATTATTTATTATTTATTATTTATTAATTATTAATTATTAATTATTAATTATTATTAATTATTAATTATTTATATTTATTAATTATTTATATTTCTTTATTATTTATTATTTATTATTTATATTTATTTATTATTTATTATTTATTATTTATTATTTATTATTTATTATTTATATCTATTATTTATTAATTATTTATTATTTATTATTTATATTTATTTTTTATTTTTTATTTTTTATCATTTATTATTAATATTTATTTATTATTTATATTTATTTATTATTTATTATTTATATTTAGTTATTATTTATTATTTATTATTATTTATTATTTATTATATATTATTTATATCTATTATTTAGTTATTATTTATTATTTATTATTTATTATTTATTATTTATATTTTTTATTTATTTATTATTTATTTATTATTTATTTATTTAACTATTAATTATTATTTATTATTTATTATTAACCATTTATTATTTATTATTTATTATTTATATTTATATTATTTATTATTTATTATTTATTATTTATTATTTATTATTTATTATTTGTTATTTATTATTTATTATTTACTATTTATATCTATTATTTATTTTTTATTTTTTATTTTTTATTTATTATTTATTATTTATTAATTATTAATTATTATTAATTATTAATTATTAATTATTAATTATTTATAGTTATTAATTATTTATATTTCTTTATTATTTATTATTTATTATTTATTATTATTTATTACTTATTATTTATATCTATTTATTATTTATTATTTATTAGTTATATTTATTTATTATTTATTATTTATTATTATTAATATTTATTTATTATTAATATTTATTTATTATTTATTATTTATATTTAGTTATTATTTATTATTTATTATTATTTATTATTTATTATTTATTATTTATTATTTATTATTTATATCTATTATTTATTATTTATTATTTATTTATTATTTATTATTTATTATTTATATTTATTTATTATTTATTATTTATATTTATTTATTATTTATTATTTATTATTTATTATTTATTATTTATATCTATTATTTATTTATTATTTATTATTTATTATTTACTATTTATTAATTATTAATTATTAATTATTAATTATTAATTATTAATTATTATTAATTATTAATTATTAATTATTAATTTTTAATTTTTTAATTTTTTTTATTATTCATTATTTATTATTTTGCCGTAGTGTATGGTATGTTTTCTAATAAAAAATTTCAATATCCAATTTTAAGGCCATATTTGAACATTATAAAATACAAAATTAAATTACATATCCATTTTGAGATATATTAATTTAAAATAATGTTATAATTGGTTATTAATTTATGATATTTGCAAGTAGTTTCCAATTGGGTTCTTCTACCTAATTATAAATGGACATCTCTTCTCCTACACATAATAAATTATCCTTATAAATATTCAAATACCCACCCATATCCCTTTTATACGTCACTCACTATGTCTTACATGCCATATATTATTTTGTAAACCCTGTTAAGAATGCGTTTGGATTTAGTTAAAATGATGTTCCCCTTTGACGAACTATAGTTCTAAACCATGCATTTTTGTTCTAATTCATCGTACTCCTCCACAAAATATTTTACAAACTTTTGGATATAATATAATCATTATAACCCATATAAAGATATCTTATTATACTAATTTGATATTTCCATAAAATGTTATAGGAAACCATCAAGCTTGTGTATGTAAGACAACCATATCGGGAAATGATATACTTGATTTTCCATCACCATGTCTCACAGATTGATATAATGAGATATTCATATTAAATAAATTATATTATAAATTATTAATATAATTTATTATATAATATCACATAATCCTTATTATATTTCAGTATTTTCCAAAATGATAACATCAGACTTACATACCTGGGGACTGTGACCTCTACAATGAAATGTGATATGTTTTTCATTTATTTTGACATTGAGGGTAAGGTTGGTATATATAATGAATATATATTATATATTAATTATTAAATTTACTCCAAAAATTTGAATTAATATTTTACTCTATTTTTTCTAAACGTCCAGAAAATGGGAACAAAGATCATGCGTACGTATGAAATGTCATCTCTACCAACAATATAATTCAATGTATATATGTATATTTTATTGATTACACTAAATAAATGTTTAAATATATATATGATATTTTTTTCATTGTTATAACTATAGAGGTGGTGGAGTAATCGTCACTATAAATGTATTTATAATATATCAACCCAAAACATAATGAAACACAAAGGTGTTATTACCAAATATGTGACTTTATCAAGGAATTTTTAACAAATGGGTAATAAAATGTCATATTTAAGTAATATATTGTATGATAAATATTTTTATGGTTATGTAATATATGTATATTATTACTATATCTTTTTAATTTTGGTTCAGAATTGATTTATGAAATTCAATAACTAGGGTAAGTAATTTTCATCTCACTTTTATTTCCATTGGAAACATCCCATATTCATGACATGTTTTGTGTGTGTGTATATACTGACCAGGATTCCCTTTTATGAATCATATCATGATCATTATGGTATATAAATTTCAATATAAATTTCATTATTTCATGTGTTGTACTATTATAACAATTTGATATGGTATAACTGTAAAGAAACTCAATTCACTTCATTTTATATATTTATTTAATGAAAATACATTTTTTCTTCCCATTTCCTCTCTTTAAAAAATTGTAGAGACTAGGAAAATGTTTTTAGTGGAAAATCATATCCATTTCATGTAAATGTGTTCCAAAATTATTTTATTGAATGTTTATCCAAAAATAAATTTATTGTTTAAATAATATTTTAAACATGATTAAATTTAAACTAAATTGTTTTAAAGATATCTTCTGGAAACATTTTGATAGAAATTCTTTTCAAAAGTTTTCAAGAATTTAAAATAAATCTTTTTTAACATATATGACATGAATGTTAATTCCCTTTCTCAGTTAAAATGAATGATTTTATGCAAACCTTATGCGATTCCAAGGTTATTTTCAATTAAATTTTATACGTAAATATTTTTTTAATGTTTTAAAATTTTTAAATTTTTTTCACAATGGAAAGGATAAATTTATCATTAAATTTTTAGTGATATTTTTTTTATTTTATATTAGTCATTGATAAATAATAGATGTTTTTTTTAAATATTAGGGATATGATAAAATGATATCATTATTATTCATTCACCAGATGGTTTATTATTATAGTTATAATATTTTTATAAAACATGTTTATTTCTGATGGGTTATGTTATGTTTAGGAAACCCATTGGTCTTAGGTTAGTAAATAGTCAATGTTTTATGATATTTTAGTAATATATATATATTATGTGATATGAAGGACCTATATCTTCCTATAATGAATTAAGTAATGATGGATTTATCTTATGATAAAAATGTAATGTCTGTCAGAGATTTCCTGTAAACAAGTGTATCTATGGACAAGGTTTCATGTCTATAACATTATATGAGTAATTTTATTTCATGATCTAAATGTTATTATTTGACATAGTTTCATGAAATTAATGATATTGGAGGACCAGATTTCATGCCCATAAGTATATGTGATGGCCACATTTCATGTTCATAAGTTTATGTGGGGACTTAATCACAAATCTTTAATATAAAGATTCAACATGTTAATATTTATACATCTTAAAAGTGTTATAAGATTATATTGGTTCCACATTAATCTATCTATGTTACCCTCTAATAGTTTATGTTCACTTATTTCCTTTAATATTCATGTCTTTTCAACATCCATGATTTATGAAATTATTCAGTATTTTGATCCATGTTATGAAGGAAATTGTTTTAAAATGATATGAAAATATTATCATACCAATTTTCTCATGATATTTTTATGTGATTATTGATATTCACTATACATACTATTAATGTTCAACTAAGCTCATACATTTTTATTTTTTTCATTCCCCAAGTTATTAAAAATGTTTTTATACATGATTTTTCTATAAATTTTTATCGTTATGATGAGCATAGTGGGGGATGATTTTGTTAAATTATAAAACAATTAATTATGTACCCACCCTTCTTAATTACTAGAACCATATGATTCATCCATGGATCATTATGTAATATAATTAATAATAATATATTTTTATATTTTATATTTGATTGTGATTGTGATTTTTTTCTATACAATTACATTTTTGAAAAGGAATTTGTATCGGATGAAATGACATTGAATTTCAAAAGGAAATAAAACTGATTTGAACATTTAAATAAACATGTTGAAATCCCACATCATAAAAGAGTAATTAATTAATCATTTTCAATGGCGTATAAGGAATATATAATAGTCATATGAGATAATAAAAATGTTTACTTACATGATTAAGAGACAATATTTGGTGCTAGTATAATACAATCAATTAAGGGAAACGATGGTTAAAGATAATGGGAATTATTGTCACAAATATTATACTTATTGAAGAATTTTTATATCAAAGTAAAAACATTGTTTTTAAAATTAATCTTCCTCCAGTGAAAAAATTAATTTATTATGAAATGGATTCATAGGGTTTATAAAATAAATCAATTAAGAATAAATTTCATAACAAATCATTTTTACTCCGTGAATATTGTTGAGTCATCAAAGAAATATATGATCATTATATCATTTGAATCAAAATACATATAAATAATGAAATTGATACAACTCATCCAAAACCAATGATTTATAAGAATATGGAAAAATAAATTATGTTGGAATAAATCACAACATATCAATGATGTCTTAGATTGTAATTAGACATATGATTCAAGAATTAAATTTTAAGAATACAAACCCTTTCAGATTGTTAATATTGATACTAGGGATGAGCCCGTAAGGGGCACCGCTTGAGGTAGGGTTTCCCGTCGCCGCCTCCTTCATTTCGGCGCAGGGTAGGCTGCGATTCATCTCCTTGGTGTGCTTCTCGGTGAGATCCGGCGTGTGGTGGCCTTCTCCCCCTCTCGGTCTCGGTCTCGGTCGACTTCAGGCGTTGTTCTCTCTGCGGCCGCTTCAGATTTCTGTGGTTGACTTCGGGTGTCGGGTTCTTCGCGTCGGCCTCGGCCTTCTCGTCGGCGGATTCGGCTTCCGGTGGTCGGTTTCGGACGTCGGCGTCTCTCAGCGGTGGCCTCGCGGTTGGCTTTGTGCTTCGGCGCTCTCAGGCGGCTTCGCTCTGGTTTTGTCTCGGGTTGGGTCGGCTTCGACGCTCTGCGACGGTGACGGTTCTGCTGGCGTCAGTTGGGGAGGATCCCGGCTCGGATCTGCCAACGACATTCCCGAGCGGTGGTTCCAGATCTGCGCTTCATCCAGATCTGGTGCGGTTTTGGTTTTCTACCCCGGTGTTCTGTGCCGTGGAAGCGCTTTCTGGGAGGTTTGTTGTGGTTTCTGCGTTCGGTTTGGTGGGCGGCGATGGGTTCTGTGCTCTGGCTTGGCAGTGTGTGGCCAGAGTCTTTGCAACAACGTTTTCTTCAAAGTGGCATTGGTAAGTTTCAACAACGGTGTATGATTTGATCACGGGAAATGCTGGGTGATCGTGATAATTGGTTGAAGATGAATGAGTTTCTGTGGTTAAGGGTGAAGGAGGAACGACCGAGTTGTATGCGGAGCAGGGTGCGGCATCAGGGCAGCCTGATCTTCATTCTGGTTTCTTCAACTTCCTTTTGTGGATGGATTCAGGTTCATCTCACGTTGCTGGTTGGTTGGGCGAACTCCGTCTGGAGTTTGCTGATGGGAGGATTTGGGCTGGTGTCAATGGTTGCACCGGTGGACGTTTGAGGAGGCTGGCTCTGAGGATTGGTCTGCTTGTATGATGTTTGTGCCTTGGTTCATGGTTTCTTGGCCTTGATTTTGTTTTTTGTATGTGATGAAGTGATGACATGGTGAGGCGGTGATGTGGAGGTCTGATGTAGTTGTGTGGTAATGAAGTCATGTTTGGTTTCTCACTTTTTCCTTAAAAGTGTTTGCATAATAAAAATTTAATTTTCAGCAAAATACAAACCCTTTCATTCTAGTATAGATTTCTCCCCCATGCTTTTTACACTAGTAAAATGAACATAGATATCATAATAACATATCATAGAACCATAATATAAACATAAAACCATTTATATAATTATTTTTTATCTATATATTAAAAATATATTGAATGATATTATTACTTTTTTTCATTATTCTGTCCATAGACTTACTGTTGTTTATTTCAATGAAATTGTGTAAAGTCGTGATCTATTTTCACTAGAGGGTTTAAATTTCATCATTCAAAGATCATTCCAGATAGAAAAATATTTATTTTTATATATGTTATTATGTGATATATTTATTGGGCGAGAGAAGTGACTTTGGAAACTGTAAATTGATATCTTGATAAAATACCTTCCAATGTCTCTTGTGATTGAAAGTTTGCATATAAATAAATATTTTAAATACTAAAAAAGATTCCCTAGTCATTAAAACATTAAAAATTTATCATCATTACATGATATTAAAATTATTTTAAATATGATAATCATGTATTACATAATATTTATAACCTCATTTTCATAGGTTATAACACCAACCAGATCCATATCATATTATAATTATATCATGACTAAAGGAAGTTCATTATATAATGATAATACGAAATTTCTTGTATAATTATAATATTATAATTACTACACATCCTCTTTAATAATATACTTATAACCATCTTAAATGGTAGGTAGTAATATAAAAACATTGTTTCTCATTGTGGTGGTAGTCTGCATATAGGAACAAACAATGATCCAATCACTCAATTAATGGAAAAAAATTATTAAATGAAAAATTAATATTTAATATTAGTAAATTTTATTTATAAAATATATAATTCATATAATATATTCTTTTTAAAGTACATTGGAGTTTGTAGTGTGAAACAACAACATTTTGTTTAGGGAATTAGTCCACATGTACACATGACCAAATTTTTTTAGTGGATTATAATTAATTAATAAATGATGTATAATTAATATAATGATATTAAATTTAGTAACTATAAGGATATAATTGTGTTAATAAATTTATATTTTATTTGAGATGTATTATCTACAAAAGTGAACTAATTGACTTTTTGATTAATGATGACTATTTTAGTGTTCTCTTGGAAAAATCCTTGGATGTTATAGACTTATGAGGACTTGAAGTTACAGTAATATCATTTTTGTTGGAGAAGGATTTTATATGATCATTTTTAAAAAATAATAGGATTGATAGGTGATACCTAAAGTGGTTGAATAATTGACTTTTATAACTAAATTGATTGAATATTTTGGGAGAAACTATTAAATTTTCAATAGTTTAAAGTTAATATTAAAAGGCAATGTATATAAAATGAAACAAATATTGTGATATTATTTTTGGATTAGATTCCCCATGAATGTTTTTAAAAAAAATGTATAATGTTTTTAGGATTTTCATTTATCTTTTTAATAAATTTATCCTAATATAATTTTACCTATGTAATTTATTTTTAACGATGAAAATTAATATTAGAGACAAATTATTATTGACCCTTACCCTAATTAGAATCATATGATTTAAAAATTAATATTCATTTTTGTGAGATAATTTTCTTTGTCTTTGAAATTTGTAATGTTAATATAAACATGCATACGAAATATATATAGGGTTGTCTCGAAATTAACTATACTATGATTGATACATTTTTAAAAGCTAACAATATAATTGGTAAGGATTTATATATTGTTAATTTGTATATTCGAAAACAAAAAAAAGTTTCGTAGCTCTCAACGAGATAAAAACTGAATTAAACATTCAAAAAAAAAATAGATGATATTATATATAATAGTTTTTATTAAAGTATCAATTAAATATAACTCTAAATCTAGTGGACATTGAATATTTAAATTTAAATAATGATTTTAAATTTATAATGTTAATATTAAAATTTAATTTATATTATTTAAAAAAATTTAAATCTTTAGTGACACTCATAGATAACATAAAAAAATATAATCTATTATTTTTTTAAAAATAAAATTTCATGACAACAATACTATTTTAAGGAAAAAAAATTATCTAAGAAAATTTTGATATGGGTAATTTTAAAAGATTATTTTTTTACCAAATATTAATTATAAAATTTGTAATTTTATTATTTTTTTGAAATTACGTAGGTTAATATAATATTTTTTTAATGAATATAATCCATTTATAATATTAACTTGGAAATATATTAATCTTAAAAATATATTGACATTTCATGATCAATCATATAATTTATTATTATATCTTGATTACTAATTTTATACTAATATGTAATTTGTTTATAACATTGGGTGTAGATTGTAATGAATATAATTGAATATAACATTAGTTTTCCAGGGTGTTAAATTTATTGTCTTCAAATTCACCATCATAGATAAATAACACAATAACAATTCTAATGTTCAATAACTACTATATCAGTAGTCATTTGTATGTGTCATGAATTTTCAAATATTCAATAAATTTCATCTACATGATGGATCATTCGATGTGCAAGGTGTGTCACGAACCAACCCGGGTCGACCCTGAACCGGTCACCCGAGCCGGCCAGCGACATGGCCCGAGGGGCGTTCCCCATCCCCACGGGCTGGAAACTAGTGCCGGGCATCAAAAGTAAATAGGCGGGAACGATTTAGCCCAAAATAAAAATAAACTAAGCAGCATAAACAAATGGTGCAAATGCAAATAAAGAAAGAGAAACCAACAACGCCACTAACCTGGCCACGACTAAAACTCCACGTGACCCCTTGGGTCACCTTCCAATACCACAACCAACATCGCTCAAGGCGAACAACAGAAGCTGGAACCTGCAACAGAACTAAAAACAAGAAAACACTATAGGCGTGAGTATTAAAACTCAGTAGGTAGGCCCGACTAATTCTATTCCCAATGCACATACCAATAAATAAAGAATTTATCAATTCCAGGTTTGAACTAAATTATATAAAATATGTTTTCCACACACTTTCATTTCTAAAACAAGTAACAGTCCATTGCCCTTTTTAATTTGGAACAGGTTTAATGTTGAAAGAACAGGTGCATTGCATTTTCAAAACATTTTACGAGCAATTCAGAAATCCAAACTTTAGTTGTTAGTCAAAATGAGAATCACACACAACACACACTAAGGGCAATGGTAAAGTGGCACATAAGGGTCAGCAACCGAACTCGACATCTCAATCGTCCGCCACACACAAATAAACACTAAAAGAAACATGGGTCGAACCTAGGAGATCGTGAACAATCTAGAACGTACTATACATGTGACTCATCCTGAGGCATTCCATAACCCGATGACGTCATAACGCCCATAATACTACCCGGCATAGCCCTGCATGGCCTAACCGGGGGGCCCAATCCCCATAGCAGCAATAACTCAGTATTCCCCTGCTATGGGGCCACTAGCCAGTGCGTGGTCTAAACTAGTGCAGCAATCGTTCTCAGAAAATTCACTCAATATGCCAGGTTCCCATGTCATCACAAGCAATAAAAAGGGGGTGCGTCTACAATGTAAATAAATCAGTCACGATGCACAAACATCACGTATAGCTCACGTAAACAACGCACACCAAAGATCACCCCCGAGTGGGATTTCCAAGATAATCCATTTCATTAAAGTGCCAAACGGGCCTTCATCAATTTTAAAGTAAAACCTCATTTCTCAAAAAACTCAAAACGCTTGTTCAGATGAAATTATTTATCTTTAAAACTACAAGCACATTTGAAGATCCATGAATTATGTTTAAAGTCCAAACTGGCATTCTTTCAAAACTGGGTGTCCGCCCGTCAAGAAAATGTCACAAGTGTTCGGTATAAAATAAACAGCTCTTTTCGCACTAAATAATAATTTAAAGTTTTATTATCTAATATTATTTCTAATTCATTAAAAATTAATAAAACAACAAGCAATTAATAAATTCTAAATCTAAAGGTAAGTGAAATGGGGGACCTACCTCGGCTCGCTGTCCAAACACAATGGCGCAACGCGCCTCGCAAGGGCGCGCAAGCGTGCGCGCCAGATGACGATCAAATGAGTGGAAAAACCTTGCCAACACGCTGCAACCGCAAAGATAACCAAAATACGTAAACACCGACTTAAAACAATCTAAATGAACAAACAACGCAAAATAACCAGCTCGACACGTTTTGAAAATATCACATCCAAAGCACGTATCAAAACACAACCAAACTCTATATTTGAATCTAATCGCGACCTTTAGACACACTAACCACTTTCCAAATATCATACACACCACATGATTTAAGCAATAAACAATTTGAATAACTTATAAAACATTCGCGGATGGTGAAACCAAGGTTCACATCAAATCATACTCAGTTTCACATAAGAAAGCACTTTAAAATAAAACACACAATATTATCACACCAAAACACGACTCAACACCTAACAATCAACCCATAAAACATTTTATAGCACAACGCACCCATTTGCACAATCAAAACAATACCGCTTTTTATAAAAACCTACATTTCAGTTTACACACACCAAAACCTGTTAATATATATATATATATATTTATATATGTATGTATATATATCTTCTATGACTCTCTGCACAACAACGCTAAACCAAAACACAAACTGCAATGTTTGTGAAATGAAAATAAACAATTCTGCATGGTTGTTCACAGAAAACACGTCCATACCATAAATACATATCAACTTCAATTAAAACTTTATATGCATCAAACAAACTAATTAATAAAAATGCTAAACTAATTTAAGAAGAAAAATTAATTCATAAATAATCGCTAAACGCATAAACATGCTACTTAGCAAATCAAATACATATTAAATATCAAACAAAACCAGATTCGCAGTATGTAACTAATAAAAAAAATAAACATGCTAAAATAATTAAACTCACAAATTAATTTGTTAAACAAAATTTATACACGGAAACCCCTACCTCGGAAATTGATAGAACACCCGAAAATGGTGCGAACCCACGTTCGCACCGCAACCGCACCCTGGAAACCAAAACCAACACACGCAATCAAAATCAAACCAACTAAAATAAAGATTTACCCCTAAAACAACAACCCTTACCCATACGGAAGGGGCGGAGGCAGCATGGTCACACATGGAGGGGGTGGTGGCCAGGTTCAAAGCTATTAGAGGAGGGTTGGGGGAAAATGGAAGTGGAAGGGGGGTAGGCTGGTCACTGGGTGCCGAATTGCGGCAGGTGAAGGAGGCGGGGCTTCAGAAGGTAGGGTGAGGGCTTCGGCGCGACGAGGGAGGGAAGTAGGCGGAAGGTGATGGGAAGCCAGTAGGGGGGGTGCGGCGGCGACGACGGGAGGAAGAGGGGGTCGCGCGGGGCGGTTGTGCCGGAGGAGAAGTGGAGCACCTGGCGCAGCGGCTGGGTGAGGCGGAGGGATACCGGGAGGGGCTTGGTGCGGGTCACCGGCAGGGGGGGTGCGTAGGGCAGAGCGGCGACGGAAGGCCGGTTCGCAGGGAGGAGAGCGCTGAGGCGCAGTGTGCTGTAGGGGGGGCAACAGCGAGGGCGCTGGAAAGGTGGGCGAGGGAGGAGCCGGCTGGGAAGTGAACAGGGAGGGGAGTCGGCAGATCTCGGCGGGGCGAAGTCTGCTCGACTCAGTGAGGAGGCGGCTCGGGGTGGCTGATTCGCCGAAGCAGGAGGCCGTCACGGCGGGGTGCCAGAGGGGCAGGGCGGCGCGGCGAGGAGAGGTGGAGAGGAGGGCTGGGCACAGCGGGGCGAGGCCGAGGGGAGTGCCTGGGCGCGACGGGGCGAGGCCGAGAGAAGGGGCTGGGCGCGGCGGCCAGGCGAGGTGGAGGGAAGGGATGCAGAATTGGCAGAACAAGCAGGGAGATGGAGGGAGAAGGGGGTGGCCCGCGGCGGAACAGGAAAAGAAAAAAATGTGGGGGGGCCGAACTCACGCTAGGGTTAGAAGGTAACTAAAAAAAAGACAAAATAAAACAGAGAAAATAAAAAAAATGAAAATAAAAGGATTATGAAAAGAAAAACAATAATAATAATAATAAAATTTGAAATAGAATAAATAAAGTAGTAACTAAAATAATAATAATAATAATAATAATATATGTAATAATGATAATAAAATAATAATAATATTAATAACATTAATATAAATAATAATAACATAGTAATGTTAATAATAATAACATAGTAATGTTAATAATAATAATACAAATAATACTAATATTGATAACAATGATAATGATAATAACAAAATAATAATATTATTATTAACAAACATTATTTTAGAACGTAAGTTATTTAATTATCAAAATACGAAAACTAGATACCTGCACGCTCGTCGCATGACTTAATAAACCGCGCACAAGTTGCGCGCCTCAACCCAGACGACATGGACACTCTCACAAGCACTTAGGGCGATTGCACGGCTGCCGGCCACCGTGCGGTGACCGCGCACGGGACCGAAAACCAGTAAAAGCATTAAACGACAAGAAATTTCAATTCGGGCACAACCCAGACCTCGGCGCAAACACTCGGAACCAAGAAACAATAAAAAAATATAGAAATGGCGGTTGTGACAATTCTCCCCACCACAGACACTTTCTTCCCCCAGAAAGTCACCCAGCTGAATGATGGACCAAACAAGAATCTCTGCCCAATTGTAACTAAAAGGAACATCACCACAATAGAACATGAGAACACGAGAGGGTTCTCCTGACCACAAGAATTCAACTAGCACGAAAATTTAACACCTACACGTACCACCTCGGGAGGTGGGGGGGAGACACAGGAACTCCCAACCGATCCAGGCTAATCTCTAAAGCACGAGCAAAAAAACCCCTCAGCTAAAACATGGAACTCCCGACTCAAAACAAATAAAGCTCGAACACTCGAGAAAAACGTACGAGCAGAACTTAACCCAAACAGTAAACCCGAGCATAACCACAAGCCTGGACTCCTCCCCAGGCACTTACATCTCCAAACGAACACCGCTAAACCAAGATTGACCCATGCAAGGTCCAAACATACCTCTAAGAAAACGCACAATCCTAAACACCATAATCACACAAACGAGACTGTTTGGATTACAAACGAATACGTTCATCCCACCCTCACGACGACACAATGAACCGACAACAGCGCCAAAACTTTAACAGTGAAAGAACGAGAACAGAAGGACATTAAATGCTTCGTTGGAAACACTAAACACCCAAACCCGAACTGAGGCTTCACACCCCCGTCAACTCCTGACTGTGCGCGAGCTTCACCCCAAGTCCTGTGGTTGGGGCTCTGATGGTTGAAGCATTCCCTACCTCACAACTAGGCACTAGAATCTTCTAGTCATAGTGTCTTCCTCCGACGACGCTTCCTGCAAAGCTTCTCTAGACGATCCAGAAACCTGCAATGATGACACGTCTTCGGGGGGGGGGGGGTGACATAGCGGCTCGTATTCCCTAACCGTCCATACTGACGGTACACCATTAGACAGTTCGACGAACTAGAAGTTAGAACCACTGCAAAGGACTCTTTAGGAATAGGTCCCTCTGGCACACCCTGCTCGCCAGATGGGGAACCTTGACGAGCAACTTCATACGCTGGATTGCCAACCATCTCCACTCCGAAGACCAACTCCTCTAAGAACACCTCATCCACCAGCTTCTCAACGTGATGGTCCTTAAAAAGGAGGACCCGCTCCATGACCTCTGGATAAAGACCCCTGATGAAGGGAGAAGTCTTCATCCAGTCCTACGGCACTGCCCCCAGATAAAGAGACATAGGATCCTTGAAATGGTCAACATACGCTCTCACTATCTGCTGGCCATGCCGAGCACGCATGAGATCTTCAATTTCCTTCATCCTCACCTCCACAAGTATAAACCATTGAATGAAGACAACATTAAAGAAATACCACATCATCCCAAATTGCAGAAACGACGGGCGTACAACTCCAACTCATCCAGGGCTGGACCTTCAAACAGACCCAAAACAATACGCACTCAGATCGCTTCGGGAGTTCCCAATACCCTGAAGACACGCTCGACTTTACCAAGCCACTACACTGTCTCTAACAGACTCCAATCACCATGAAGGACAGACAACGTCCGAGAAATACCAAAAACTGGGCAGGACTCATCAAAACACTAGGGATCTTTCTGGGCAGCATTTCTGATCAAGATATATAACACCAAGACGAAACTAATATCAATCGAAGCAACGTCAATAAAGCACCCTCGTCCAAAAACAACAAGCTCAAAACAAAACAAAAACAAACACAACCCCAAAACCGCTTCTCACTTTTTATTTCAAAACCACCTTCCTTCAAGGCTACTTTCCAAATACCAACTCCACTTTTTAAACCAAAACCGCTCTCCAAAACTATTTTCCTCTTTAAAAGCAAATTTACAAAACCAGGTCAAGCCTTAAATTTCAAACACACCCAGGTAATCTCATGAACCGTTTCACATGTATTCATCCACTTTCATTCATACGCACCAACACGCACTTTCCATGCATCTTCTCACATGTGCAAACGTCCATAAGGAGTACCTGAGGTTTCACCCCAAACCGATCTTGACCAATTTCAAAGCAAACATCAGTTTTCCAAACCAAATGCTTTTAGTATTTAAAACCCATTTCATAAATTTAAAGTCCTTTAAAAGAAATCAGTCTCATTTTCAAAACCCCCTTTTTTTCCATTTCCAAAAATGCACTAACACCAACCGGAACAAAAACGACACTTAAATTGCATCAAACACCGCAGTGAGGGACTAGTAGTCACGCATAACCTGGTGACATGGTAGTGGGCCATGTCCCAAGTAGACGTCGACCACTAAGAGGAATTCAAACCATGTACCCAGAATCCACATGGGTCACTACTCCATGTGAAATCACGATGTAACATCGTCTTACCTCTGTTGTCATCCCTTAATCCAAAAAAATCCAAAACGAAACAAAGACTCGATTCCCGGACTATCCCTGGCGACTCGAGGTGCAGAACGGGCGAGGGTTCATGAAGTCCTTCCCGTACCTACCTCTCAAGTCCCGAAAATCCTAATCTCCACCTACCAGACATCCCAAATAACAAGAACCTCCTTTGATACCATTTTGTCACGAACCAACCCGGGTCGACCCAGAACCGGTCACCCGAGCCGGCCCGCGACATGGCCCGAGGGGCGTTCCCCATCCCCACGGGCTGGCAACTAGTGCCGGGCATCAAAAGTAAACAGGCGGGAACGATTTATCCCAAAATAAAAATAAACTAAGCAGCAGAAACAAATGGTGCAAATGAAAATAAAGAAAGAGAAACCAACAACGCCACTAACCTGGCCACGACTAAAACTCCACGTGACCCCTTGGGTCACCTTCCAATACCACAACCAACATCGCTCAAGGAGAACAACAGAAGCTGGAACCTGCAACAGAACTAAAAACAAGAAAACACTATAGGCGTGAGTATTAAAACTCAGCAGGTAGGCCCGACTAATTCTATTCCCAATGCACATACCAATAAATAAAGAATTTTTCAATTCCAGGTTTGAACTAAATTATATAAAATATGTTTGCAACACAATTTCATTTCTAAAACAAGTAACAGTCCATTGCCCTTTTTAATTTGGAACAAGTTTAATGTTGAAAGAACAGGTGCATTGCATTTTCAAAACATTTTACGAGCAATTCAGAAATCCAAACTTTAGTTGTCAGTCAAAATGAGAATCACACACAACACACACTAAGGGCAATGGTAAAGTGGCACATAAGGGTCAGCAACTGAACTCGACATCTCAATCGTCCACCACACACAAATAAACACTAAAAGAAACATGGGTCGAACCTAGGAGATCGTGAACAATCCAGAATGTACTATACATGTGACTCATCCTGAGGCATGCCATAACTCGATGACGTCATAACGCCCATAATACTACCCATCATAGCCCTGCATGGCCTAACCGGGGGGCCCAATCCCCATAGCAGCAATAACTCAGTATTCCCCTGCTATGGGGCCACTAGCCAGTGCGTGGTCTAAACTAGTGCAGCAATCGTTCTCAGAAAATTCACTCAATATGCCAGGTTCCCATGTCATCACAAGCAATAAAAAGGGGGTGCGTCTACAATGTAAATAAATCAGTCACGATGCACAAACATCACGTACAGCTCACGTAAACAACGCACACCAAAGATCACCCCAGAGTGGGATTTCCAAGATAATCCATTTCATTAAAGTGCCAAACGGGCCTTCACCAATTTTAAAGTAAAACCTCATTTCTCAAAACACTCAAAATGCTTGTTCAGAAGAAATTATTTATCTTTAAAACTAGAAGCACATTTGAAGTTCCGTGAATTATGTTTAAAGGCCAAACTGGCATTCTTTCAAAACTGGGTGTCCGCCCGTCAAGAAAATGTCACAAGTGTTCGGTATAAAATAAACAACTCTTTTCGCACTAAATTATAATTTAAAGTTTTATTATCTAATATTATTTCTAATTCATTAAAAATTAATAAAACAACAAGAAATTAATAAATTCTAAATCTAAAGGTAAGTGCAATGGGGGACTTACCTCGGCTCGCTGTCCAAACACAATGGCGCAACGCGCCTCGCAAGGGCGCGCAAGCGTGCGCGCCAGATGACAATCGAATGAGTGGAAAAACCTTGCCAACACGCTGCAACCGCAAAGATAACCGAAATACGTAAACACCGACTTAAAACAATCCAAATGAAAAACAATGCAAAATAACCAGCTCGACACGTTTTGAAAATATCACATCCAAAGCACGTATCAAAACACAACCAAACTCTATATTTGAATCTAATCGCGACCTTTAGACACACTAACCACTTTCCAAATATCATACACACCACATGATTTAAGCAATAAACCATTTGAATAACTTATAAAACATCTGCGGATGGTGAAACCAAGGTTCACATCAAATCATACTCAGTTTCACATAATAAAGCACTTTAAAATAAAACACACAATATTATCACACCAAAACACGACTCAACACCTAACAATCAACCCATAAAACATTTTATAGCACAACGCACCCATTTGCACAATCAAAACATTACAGCTTTTTATAAAAACCCACTTTTCAGTTTACACACACCAAAACCTGTTAATATATATATATATATATATATATATATATGTATATATATCTTCTATGACTCTCTGCACAACAATGCTAAACCAAAACACAAACTGCAATGTTTGTGAAATGAAAATAAACAATTCTGCACGGTTGTTCACAGAAAACACGTCCATACCATAAATATATATCAACTTCAATTAAAACTTTATATGCATCAAACAAACTAATTAATACAAATGCTAAACTAATTTAAGAAGAAAAATTAATTCATAAATAATCGCTAAACGCATAAACATGCTACTTAGCAAATCAAATACATATTAAATATCAAACAAAACCAGATTCGCAGTATGCAACTAATAAAAAAAATAAACATGCTAAAATAATTAAACTCACAAATTAATTTGTTAAACAAAATTTATACACGGAAACACCTACCTCGGAAATTGATAGAACACCCGAAAATGGTGCGAACCCTCGTTCGCACCGCAACTGCACCCTGGAAACCAAAACCAACACACGCAATTAAAATCAAACCAACTAAAATAAGGATTTACCCCTAAAACAACAACCCTTACCCATACGGAAGGGGCGGAGGCAGCATGGTCACACACGGAGGGGGCGATGGCCAGGTTCAAAGCTATTGGAGGAGGGTTGGGGAAAAATGGAAGTGGAAGGGGGGTAGGCTGGTTGCTGGGTGCCGAATTGCGGCAGGTGAAGGAGGCGGGGCTTCAGGAGGTAGGGTGAGGGCTTCGGCGTGGCGAGGGAGGGAAGTAGGCGGGAGGTGATGGGAAGCCGGCAGGGGGGGGGGGGGGTGCGGCGGCGACGACGGGAGGAAGAGGGGTCGTGCGGGGCGGTTGTGCCGGAGGAGAAGAGGAGCACCTGGCGCAGCGGCTGAGTGAGGCGGAGGGATACCGGGAGGGGCTTGGTGCGGGTCACCGGCAGGGGGGGTGCGTAGGGAAGAGCGGCGACGGAAGGCCTGTTCGCAGGGAGGAGAGCGCTGAGGCGTGGTGTGCTGCAGGGGGGGCAACAGCGAGGGCGCTGGAAAGGTGGGCGAGGGAGGAGCCGGCTGGGCAGTGAACAGGGAGGGGAGTCGGCGGATCTCGGCGGGGCGAAGTCGGCTCGACTTAGTGAGGAGGCGGCTCGGGGTGGCTGATTCGCCGAAGCAGGAGGCCGTCACGGCGGGGTGCCAGAGGGGCAGGGCGGCGCGGCGAGGAGAGGTGGAGAGCAGGGCTGGGCACATCGGGGCGAGGCCGAGGGGAGTTCCTGGGTGCGACGGGGCGAGGCCGAGAGAAGGGGTTGGGCGCGGCGGCCAGGCGAGGTGGAGGGAAGGGCCGCGGAATTGGCAGAGCAAGCAGGGAGAGGGAGGGAGAAGGGGGTGGCCCGCGGCGGAACAGGAAAAGAAAAAAATGTGGGGGGGGGGGGGGCGAACTCACGCTAGGGTTAGAAGGTAACTAAAAAAAAGACAAAATAAAACAGAGAAAATAAAAAAAATGAAAATAAAAGGATTATGAAAAGAAAAACAATAATAATAATAATAAAATTTGAAATAGAATAAATAAAGTAGTAACTAAAATAATAATAATAATAATAATAATAATATATGTAATAATGATAATAAAATAATAATAATATTAATAACATTAATATAAATAATAATAACATAGTAATGTTAATAATAATAACATAGTAATGTTAATAATAATAATACAAATAATACTAATATTGATAACAATGATAATGATAATAACAACATAATAATATTATTATTAACAAACATTATTTTAGAATGTAAGTTATTTAATTATCAAAATACGAAAACTAGATACCTGCACGCTCGTCGCATGACTTAATAAACCGCACACAAGTTTCGCGCCTCAACCCAGACGACATGGACACTCTCACAAGCACCTAGGGCGATTGCGCGGCTGCCGGCCACCGTGCGGTGACCGCGCACGGGCCCAAAACCCAGTAAAAGCATTAAACGACAAGAAATTTCAATTCGGGCACAACCCAGACCTCATCTCAAACACTCGGAACAAAGAAAAAATAAAAAGAAAATAAATAGAAACGACGGTTGTGACAAGGTGTGTAATTGAGTTGTGGAATGTTCTAAAATTCTTTTATGATGATATTATAAATGAAAAGATTAGTAAATGGTGAATATAAATTCTTTTCTCAGTAATGGTTATCTAGAGAATCCAGGGAAGATACAGTAGCCACTGCCTATCATGTAGTCCCCATTATGTAGTTTTTGGGGAATTTAGTTCCATAATATCACATACAAAAGTCCATGATCTACTGGTGATCGTACACTAAAAATATAATGAGTTTGGAAGAACTCTAATGAAAAAATAGGTCCCACAAGCCAGCCCATAAACCTAAAATAGTGGTTTAGGGACCAGTGTGTCATTGTTAGACCCAAAATAGAAAGCTAAAGTGGACACTAATACGAAACATGCCCTTTATAGATATATAATTGTTTATTATGAGAGATAAAATAGCACTGAATATCTGAGAAAGATAAAAAATCATTGTATTTTTTCTACAATAGATATTATGTGATAAATGGGTCTTTTATCATTACTAAAATGGCTTATAAAGGATTATATTATTAGTGATATGCTATGCACTATTAATGGATACCTATTGTTATTAGTTATTTGGTGATGATAAAGGGAACATTTATTAGTGCTAAAACATAGACTGACAATGGATTCCTTTATCAACGTTATTACAATACTATATAAAGGCTCATTATTACAATGCCGTTATAAACACTGAAAAAGTAAAATTTTATTATCTATTTTAATTGAGTAGATAATCGGCCCCTTTATTAATCATATTAAAAATGATGATAAAGGGGAGATAAATAGTGTGTTGAAATAGCACACAATAACTCCAGAAAGGAGCAATATAAATTGTGTTCTCTATTAGCAAAATATAGTATCAGAATGAATCATTGGAAACAGAACTCTAATGAAGAAAAATCTAGTACAAATACATTTTTTAAATTAAAAGATAATCATTACTCAAATATAAAAAATCATTCAATATTTTATATATAAAATAAATTATTTTATACAAAATACATGACTATGTAAAAATTATTACACACATTAAAATAAAAATCAATGTTCCTTTTTCTTTTTCCCCTAACCCAGACCAATGCTATAGCTGAACAAACCACCCCTTCTAGTGATAAATAGTTCACCTGCATAAGAAATTAATTATTATGCTAGTAATAATATAATGAAATAAATTAAATAAAAAGTGTAAATTTTAAACAAATATTTGAGTCATACTATGAACATTTTGTATGAGATAGAGTTGTGGTTGATTCTTGTACAACACAACATTTCTTGTTTTTCATCAGAAACTATCTATGTTAAAATTCACAAAAAAACATATAAGATAAAAGTGATAAAAAATAAATATTATGTAGTAAAATATAGAATGAAAATAAAATAGTATTTTCTCATCTTCTTGGATTTGGATAGGTGATGAACATTTCAAACTGAAATAAAACTTATATAGTGAAAAGTAAGACTTGGAATCAATCTGGTCACACCATGAATCAGATTGAGGTGAGTATGATTACTACACATCCCAAATGTATTATGAATCATTATAATAAATTATCAAAATATGATGTATATGTTTTTTTTCATTTTTAAATATTTATCTTTTTTTTTCAAATATTTCATTTTAAATTAAAAACATGATCTTTGAGTCATATTTGTCCTATAATGTGTCGATTTGATGTGATAATAATTTATACAAAAAATAACTTATTATTCATTTTCAAAATAATCCACAATATACATATTCGTTTTCTTAGTTTTTAATAAGTGATACTTATTGAACTAAAATTTCATTTTTAAACTGATAATGGAAACTTTGGACCATACAACGAACATCATGTATTGGATTATAGTTTAGCTGATTTGTACACGTACAAAATTACATATGGATCCCACTCCTAATGATTCAAAAAAATATGAATTTGTTTTCCTGATTTTGAGTATGCTTGTTGTTGTTTTTATTAAAATTAATATGAATTTTTAATATAAGACAAAATGTTTTTAAATTAATATCTTTTTTAAAAATCTAAAGGAATTTTCCTAGTTTTGATCATGTCACATGGGTTTTTTAGTAAAATGAAATTTTAAACTGAAAAAATTCACATTGAGTTATTGTAGTTACATCATTTGTTGGTTTAACATGAGAATGATGAATATATATATAAAATGACTTATGAATCATTTTACTAAATTTTCAAGACTGTCTAAGTTCATTTTCTCTATTTTCAGTGAGTGACGCATTTTGTACTAAAATTTCAATTTTCAACTGATAATGGGAAAATTGAGTAATAATGGGAAAATTTTGTATCGTATTATGGTGAGGTTTGATTCATACAAGTAAAAAATATCATCTTGAGATTTCTTCAAAAATAATAAAATAATTCCAATATATTTTCTCTATTTTGATTATTTCTATTTTCATTATTATTAATATTTTGTTAAATTTTAAATAAAATTATTTAACTAGAGTCATATCTACCACACTATGAACTTATTGAGATGTGGCTAGTTTACCAACAACCCAAATGACATATGGATCATTTTCCAAATGTATCAAAACAATCCGAATTTGTTTTCTCTATTTTGAGTATGTTACTTATGTTTTTTACTAAAATGGTATCTTAAACTGAAAACACACAATTTGAGTCTTAGAGGTCAAATATTTTGTTATATTGACATTATAATGATTCATACACATCATAAATGACATATGAACAATTTTCATGAATTATAAATACATTCTAAGAATGTTTTCTTAGTTTTTAGTGAATGAAACATTTTAAACTAAAATAAAAAATTTAAATTTAAATTGGACTATTTTATTCATAAGGGGAACAACATGATAAGATTGATGTGGGAATTATTAATAAAATGAAAAAATGACTTATGGATCATTTTAAGTAAGTATCAAAATAATCAAACGTTTTTTTGATTAGTTTTTATTAATTTTGTTACCTTTTTTACAAATATAAATGTAAAATTTAAATAAAAATATGCACATGAAGTCACTAGTCACACCATGTGTCATATTGGGGTATAAATGATTCTTAAATGTCCAAAATTAATTATAGATAATATTCATAAATATTGGAAAATAATACCAATGTGTTTTTCAGGTTTTTGAGTATGCTAATTTTGGTTTTTAATATACTATCATTTTAAATTTGAAACAGAAAATTTGAGTCATAATGATCACATCATGTGTCAGTTCAACATGAGGGTATTTAATAAAAATATAAAATGAATTATCAATAATATTCAACAATTATACTGAAAATTTGTGTTCATATTCTCAGTTTTTAGAGAGTGAAAATTTTTGAACTAAAATAACAATTTTAAAATCATAATATACACATTGAAACATACTGATCATATAGTGTATTATAACTAGGATTAGATTATTCCTATACATCAAAAATATCATATGAATCAATTTTATTATGTTTCAAATCAATCAATACGTATTTTCTTGGTTTTGAGTATGTTAGTTGTCTTTATTACTAAATATAATGAAAATATTAAATAAAAAGACACACTTGGACACAAACCTATCAAACATGCATTGGAATGAGTTGATCATTACTAAAAAAATTTTGAAATTACATATGGATCATTTTCCAAATATATCAAAAAAAATTCTAATATGTTTTCTCATTTTTGAGTACATTGGTTATTTTTTTTAATAAATTATCATTTTAAACTGAAAACTGTCAGATAAGTCATTAAGGTCACATCATGTGATGTTCGAAATGAGACTTATTATTAAACATAAAAAGTTTAACATTAATCATTTTATTAAATAATAATGATAGTATATACATGTTTACATAGAACTCAGTGAGTGAATATTTTTGAATAAAAAGTAAATCTTGAAGTGATAAAAGACAATTTGTGTCATACCAGCCATATCATGTTTCAGATTGAGGTTTCAAGGACACCCACATATAAAATATTACATACATATCATTTTAAAAATGTATCTAAATAAAAATATATTTTCTGTTTTTTCTAAATATTTTTATTGTTTTTATACGAAAATTTATGTCAATTCTAAATGGACCGATGCAATTGGAATCATACTAGTGAAACCACATGTATTATTGGGGTGATACTGGTTTATGAAAATCCTAAATATCATTTGGAATATTTTACTAAATTAACAAAACTATCAGAATTTTTTGTCAAATAAGAGTAAGTTACTTTTTTTATTCAAATGACATTTTAAACAGAAAAAACAAACTTTGAGTCATACCAGACATAACATGATCCATATTGATATGATAATTGTTTATACATGTGAAAAATGATTAAATAATCTCATTTATAATTTTTTGGACAATACAACAAGGATGTTTTTTTAAGTGACTGATACTTTTTGAACTTAAATTTCATTTTTAAACATTTAATGGAGATATTGGGTCAGACCAATAAAATAATTTATCACATTAATCTGAAGCTCACTTCGAGACATAAAAAATGTTATATGGATATTTTTAATAGTGCTAAAATAATTCTAATTTTTTTTAGTAATTCTGAGTATATCAGTTTTTCATTTTTTTAAATTAATTTCAATTTTAAATGAAAAAACACACATGGAGTCATATCTATCACACCATGTGTTAGATTGAGTTCATAACAATTTCTACAATTCCAAAAATTATTTTGAGATCATTTTATTAATTGATAAAAACAATCTTATTTTTTTTATTAATTTTGAGTTTGTCAATTTTGTTTTCTCTCTCTAAAATTTTAGTTTAAATTGAAAATAATCACATTGAGTCATAATAGCCACATCATGTGTCAATATGATGTGATAATGATTCTAACATGTAGAAAATAACTTTTTAATTATTTTACTGAATTATAAAAACAATCTGATCATGTTTGATTAGTTGTTACTATGTTAGATGTAATTTTTCTCAAACTAATGTTAAAATTAAATAAAAATCCACAGTTGGAGTCATACTAGGCACATAATGCATCAAATTTATATGGAGTCGAATAATAAATATTACAAATTGGTTATGGATTGTTGTCTTAAATTATCCAAACAATATTAATTTGTTTTCTCCATTTTTATTATGTTATGATTGCTTTGAATTAAAATGTTATGTATAAATAAAAAAATACAGTTTGAGTCTTGCCCAACACAAATTGTATCAGATAGAGGTGTAGATTATTGAGTGTGATATGTGTATTTCTTTCCACTATATGAAACATATTTCATAAAACTGATATTATGGTCCATTTTAGTATAATATAAACTTCATTCACTATTCAAAACATCACATGTAGCATTGGGTTTCCTCTTCCATCAGAAAGGAACATGTTCTCTCTTATCTATCTTGTTTAAAATATTTGAATGAAAAATATGAATTCCTAAAATAAATATTATAAATATAAATAATTATTTGATAAAAATGATATGGAAATTAGGATACAAATATTAGTTAAATGATGAAAAAATAATTACATATGTTGTAGGAATTCACCATCTCATGTTAGTCGTATAAATTCTTGAACTATTTCATTATTTTCAATTTCATAGTTGTAGCCTAAATAAAAAATGTCAAATGATCATGCTCAACTTCAAAAAAACCTTGAAACCCAAAAAAATGAATCCACATATATAAGAAATCAATTAATATATTTATTATAAAAAAATTAATAGTTTAAATAGAAATATAAAAAAAAACATTAAATATTTGAAAAATAATGTTAATACAAAATCATTGAGATTTGAATTCTTTTGAATGATAAAAAGTATTTGAAATATTCAAAATAAACAAACCAAAAAAGTTTTTTTAACACACTATATTTCAACTGTAAAATATTAGTATAGGTGAATTTATTTTTGATATTGGGGAATGTTTATATTTAATGTATAGTATGTGATGTGTTTTTTGAACTAAAATTTAATTTAAAAACCAAAACACATACATTTTGAGTCATACTAATAACATTGTGTATCTGATTGAGGTATCCATGATTTTTTATACGACGTATGATTTTAATTCAACCATGTATAACAATATATAAGAGAAATAAATTTTCTATTTGTACATAAGAGGAAACCCCTTACTGCACAAAACGGTTAATCCAAAAAAAACTTGTGTTGTCTTTTTTAGCATTTTTATAGATAGATAAAGAAAAAAATACCACTTCTAAAAATAATCTACGAAAATGAATAAATAATTTTTAGATTAAAAAGATAAGTAAATTAGCATAATAAATTTACATTAAAATGTTTCATGATTAACTATATAAGCATTAGGAATTTGGGTTTTCCTTATCATATTAATTAATTTACTCATCCTAGTTGATGAATTCAATTCTTATTTATCTCTTCAAAAATTTATAAGACAATTATTATATAAAAATGACTATAAAATTAACTAAAAAAATAATAAAATGATGATAAAATTAACTAAATATTATATTTTTCAATTAATATTTCATTGAAATTTTATATAATTATTCTTGATAACATAATATAAAATACAAGAAATTTAGTAAATCATACATTACACAAAAAAAACAAAAAATTAGAATCTCCATCAAAAAATCATTATATATTTAAACACTTTAGAATAAAATAAAATTCACATATTACCCAAAATTTTAGTAAAAACAAATATCCTTATAGATTTGGGTAAAATTCATATATAACCATATTTATTCTTAATTGCTACCAAAAATTACGATAATACATTATATATTCAGGGATTATACTAGTTTTTCCCTTTATATTATCATAGAAAACATTAACCACTCCAATATACTTGTTATAAATCATTGATTGAACTAAAATAAATGTTTATATTTGAGTTCTTATGGAATATAATAAAATATGCACTTCCCTTTCACCATCATATTGATTACAATCTCCATTAAAATCCATTTACCTTATTATGATGGAAAAAACATTAGTGTGACCGATTATGTATTTTTAGATTACTCTAAACTCCATTATAAATTGTTTACCCCCTTTTAATAGTATTAATCATCAGTATAACACTTTATATAATCCAATGAAACTAAAATCCAGTGCATCCATTATTTCTTGTTTTATAGTGCTATAGATTACAATATCCATATCAATATTCTAGACGCCGATAAAATTTAATGTAATATCAATATTTTTTTAACATCAAGTTGGTAATATCGCCATTCTCATGTATTTTATATTGATAATGACGATGAATTTTTTATTAATGAGATTTTAATAATGTATCATTTTTTATAATGAATGTGAAAATGAATATTAGTGACGAACTACTAGACACATTTTTGGATTGTGAGTTAATGAAAAAGTATCTACATGAATAATAATGATAGGTTAAAATATATAATCTTGTAATTATTTGGATATTTTATGAGATATAAGGGTGGGGTGATTTAATATCACATTATGTTAATTCAATAGAATTAATTTTAGTCCATACATACCTCAAATTTAAACTTTATGTGTTACATTTATGGGTTTCACAAATATTTCATTTATATAATGCGTCTAGTTAATTATTTACTGTCCCAATTAATTATACCACTGAAAAAGTGAATCCAATGTGTTGTTATTTTCTAGAAAATCATGATCCATTCGATGAATTTATTTATTTATTTTTTAGAGTTTTCTTTCATGCTACTATATTAATTTTAAAATGTTTATTTGTTCATATTTTTAGTGTTTGATAATTTCATTTGAAGCAGGTTTTTCATTTTTTGTGATTTCGTCATAAATCATTTTCATCACATTTGATTCAATGTTTATTTTCACATTACCACCCCTTAATTTCCATCATATCTAAATGTTTTTAATCCCCTAATATATATATCATAAAATGGTGGCTTCTTTGGATGATTAAAAAAATATTTATTCAAAAATTTGTGCTAGATTATATAGATTTTTAGCGATTCTATTGTTGTTTTTATGACTCTCATGTGTGTATTGGATCCACTAATAATACCCTTTTTTTAGTATAGAGAATATTTGGCATGAAATTCCATATATATTTTCTAGTTTTTTAATTGTTAGGTGTTATTCCATAATTCAGTAATGTTAGACATTTCCTAGAATGGTCTAAAATATATTTTTACTCTACAAAATTTAGTTTGAAAAAATAATTTGAGTATTTTTTCTATTTCTTAAGAGAATTATTCCACTTAAATTCTTATAACAAATAACTGAAACAACTTGTGAAAATATTTTTTAAATAAGAAACAGGAAATACATGCATAATGTGTCTTATCATATGTTACATGTGTTGTTCAGAATTTCCAAGATTTATTCCTAGAAAGCCTTGTTATGATTCCCATTCTACTCCTTTTAAAAATAACTTTTTTGTTTGATGGTCATCACTACATGTCCTATACTTACTTGGTCAAATAATATGACACCTTCTATGCATTGGTCTTAGACTCCAAATTTTTCTCCTCCTCCTCCTAAAATGACTCAACCTCTTACTCCACCCCAACTATGATTCCACCATTTCCCAATAGTTTTATTCATAATTCATCGCTCTAAAACAAATTTATTTCATCCATTATACTTCTCCATCATAAATATTTCAAAAATAATATATATAATCATTCTCACCCTGGTTCTTCACACCGAAATTTTATTTCTATGGTCATATACTATAATGACCTAAGATTAATATACATATATATTTCTTCATTCTGTTTAGAATACATAAATCATTTCAAAATAGATTCCAATATACCGTATTAGTTTATTTCATTAGGAAACATAGATATGTAATCACTGGTATATGTGTGATCTCAATTGTCTCCTAGTAGGTTCTCCATGACTATCAACCCTTATAAAAATTTGATACTAGAATATATCTTCATAACCTTGGGAAGGAAAAAATAAATTTGGTTATGTAAGGTGCTCAATAATGGTAATCATGGGAGATATGTAAGAATACTTATGACAATAATAGTATGATAATAGGATCACAATATTAGAATATCATTCCCTACATCTCAAATATCATAGACACAAATCATTCCAAAAAGATTAAAAGTTCATAAGTCATGAATCATAAAGGAAACATGACCATAATCTATAAACCATTTGATAGGAATAAGAAATCAAATTTCAGTATAGACATAAACTTGTAATTTCATTACCCATAAGTGATTACACATTTATGTAACATATAATACCACTTCATGGGGACTAAACCTACTATGGGAGTCACACCACTATCCCTAGTCCCAGTTCACTCCTTATAAGGTATCTTTTTTCCCATCTTCCCACAGCAAATCAGGATTCCACATCTTCCCATAGAGCATTAGGTTTTCATTTTATTTTTATAGTGTTTCATTTTTCTCCATATTTCCATAGTGTATCGGGTTTCCCTATCTTCCCACAGTGGATCTGCTTTCCTCATCTCCCCATAGCAGATCTGGGTTCCTTATATTTCTATAGTGGATTGGGTTTCTCCACCATTCATAGTGGATTAATCTGGTAAACTTGAATCCTATAATTATATCATGAGAAATAAATATTTACACTATTAATAGTAGGGAAATATTGGTCCCACCCATCACATTATAAAATCAAGCATACTGGTGACACATGACAATAAACCTTTCATCATATCATGACCTTTAAAAAACATGGGATTCAAAAAAAATTAAATCGTAAACCATAAAATGAAATTGATATCATTATAATTTTAATATAAAACTACTTGTGGTTGATAGGTAGGTCTCATAATTAACCAATCAACGCACAACTAATGAAAAAAATATTTTTTTCGTATAATAATACCTTTGGAAGAGAAATTGGTGTTATAATCATTATTATAACAGAACATAAATCATTAATGAATATTATTCTTGGACCATATCCACAGTAAAACCTAAAATATTACAAGGATATGAATATATTATGGAGAATAATTTTGAAATATCATTTTAATATTTTATTAATGAAGAGAAACATTATTTGAATATAATTATCATAAAAACATTTCAAATCATATTTCTAAATAATAAATCATTACAAATTTAAAAAATAATTTATGAGGAAAATATATTTTCCCCTATGAAAAATATTTTTAAAAAACAGAGATAATTTTAAAGACCTTTTTTTAAATAGATTTATAATATTATAAAATAATCTTTAAAATATTATTAAAACCATTTTCCATGAATACACCATGAAAATCACAATCAAAGCATGAAAATATTTTGAAATTCCATTTCTTTGAAAATTATTTAATCCATTTAATGTAATATTGAATAAAATTTTAAACCCATTTTCATTGAAAATAAATGAAAACATGTAATGATATCTTAAAACATTTTGAAAACATTTCTCTTTAAAAATACTTAGAAATATATAATAAAATATTTAAAACATTTTGAAACCATTTTTCAGTTATAATACTTGTAAACATATCAATAATACATGAAAAAATTTAGAATATATTTTTCCTTGAACATATAAAAAATATTTCCAAAAACATTTTTAGGAAACATGGTTTTAAAATAACATGTATTTCTGACTGAGGAGAGTGGTAAATTCAGACATTCATAAAAACACATTATTAATAATATTATTAAACAAAGAGTGAAAAAATGTTACCAATAAATTAAGGTATATTTAATAACAATATTAAAATGAAATATCTTATTTTTCTTGATATATTGATTGCAATATTTTCTTTGTGGAAGAATAATCATAAAAAATATAATTAAAGGATGGGGTAGTTTCAATAAACTCCTCCCACATGGTAACTATGAATTTTACTCTCCATGAAAGAATAAAAAATTACATGAACATTAAAATATCATTAAAAGAATTATTTTCATGATATTACATGTCAACTTTTAGTAAATATAGCATGGAAAATAATATAGGTTCCTAACATGAGTTGTTTCTCAAAGATAGAAAATTGAGAAAAACTTAATTTAACAATATGATGAATTTTCAATCATATACTCCCTAAAATAAAAAGATAAAATTTATATGTAAATTCCAATTACAGAAGTATATTTATCATATTATACATCCATTTTCATTTAATACACCATATATAACAAATAGGTGGCGGTCGTGGCTTCTATCTCATGAAAAGTAAAAGCAAGACAAGAAAACCCATACTAATTAAGAAATATTAAAATAGTGATCCCATGTAATAATTACACAAATAAAAGATACTAATATCAATAAATATGATAAATTAATGATAAAAATTTCATAGGGTAGTATATACACCACAAAAAAGTAGTGAATTGTGAATATGTCATGTATCTGATGGAAACAATTGAGAATAAATTCCCATACCTTGAGTCTGAAATCTCATATGTATCATTATCTAATAGAATTATTAATAATAATTATTAAATCGTTTTGGAAATTTTATCATGATTATTTTTATTTTCATTCAATTAATACAATTTTTTATAGAACTAATTACACAAGTAAATGTGCGTCGGTAATTTGACCAAATATAGTTCATGTGTTAAAGTGACATTACTGGGTCGACTATGGTTGAATGATCTCAATGATAGTGGTGGTAGGTATTAGTTTGGTTTTTGGTTTGAATGTATTAATTATGTTTATAATAATATTTACTGGGTGTATACTGATTCATGGATGTTCTCTATGGGTTTGGGACATGAAATAAGGGGAAAATAGGCCATTCTATTTGTGTTTCATGGATTATCAATGTTAGGAGATAACAGTGCAATAGGGAATCCATATAGTGTGTCTTGGATATAGAAATTTTTCCTAGTAGATGCACAATTTTCCAAACATTTAGGCCCCCCATGTAACCATGTGATGTGACCCCTGTTGGATAGAGGCAAGTTCCTAATTTGTACATGGGTTGGAAAATATTGAGGCCAAAACAAGAACCATATTTAAAAGTGAGGAATTAACATTTTTACAAATCTAGATTTTAATATTCTCACCAATTGTTCCTCCCCATTTCTTCTCCTCAATATCATGTTATCTATATAAGATGCCAAGTAATCCCAAGGATAATTAACCATCGATTTTAGTCTATTTGTAGTGTTCTTTGGATCAGATCAAAGATTCTTATAAGTCTAACTCTCCTCTTTCATCTCCTTTAAAGATTATGGATTGTATATTTTTTGTTATTCTTCTAAGTCCCTAAAAAACATTTATCACATTGATATTATGATGAGGATACCAATTATATTTCGATTTAGATCTATGTATAGGGATAAGTGTTTGGTTGTTATAGAAATATAGGTTGTTTGTTTATATGTTGTATCCCATAGTTTTTTGGTATATTTGTTCTTATGTGAATGTGACATTTCGATCCTCTTGTTACAAATTTTTTCCCTTGAGAATGAATTTTTAAAATTGTTGGATAAATGAATATTTAAACCCCTCATTAAGCACATTATATGGGTGGAAAATTATTTAAAATATTTATAGACACCCATGAGGTGTGCCTAAATTCTAGAACAATGAAAATTGCTATGTAAATAATAAAATTTATTTGTGACTATGTGGTTCCCTTGAGGAATACTATAATCAGGTAGTTGTGTTTAAAATGGAATGTTTATAGTTGTGTCAAAATCTGGATAATGTCATAAGGGATTGAATTTCTTATTGTAAAATGTATAGGGTGTAATAAAGTGATTGTTCTATGGGACATATGAATTGTACATGAAATAGATAAGTGAGTAACCCATGCGAAATGATGGACGTTTTCTGTGGGTAAATTTTTTTGAACTGATAAATGGTATAATTTGCGGTAATTGATGAATATGGGATAATGTTTGAATTTTTTTGAATATACATAATGGGATAATGCATGAGAATGGGAAATGAGTTAAATGGGTTATGAAATGTAAATGGTATATGTGATAACGACTTTTGGTTTTATGGTGATTGATATGTTGAATAATTATGAAATGTAAATGTTATATGTATTGATTTTGTGTGGATTGTGTATGGATTGTGATATGGTATATATGAGGAATGAGTAAATAATCATGTACACATGGATTGGGGGTGTGAGATAAAGGGCTTAGGATCATCCAATGGGTTGGGTTGGGCTGAGGATCTAAACTCAACGCTAGAATGCATGGGGTAGGGATTCAAAATGAGGGTCTATGCCACTAAAAATTGCATTGTATGAAACTACTAGGACTGAGGATCAATGGTACATATATTGTGATTATTTATTAACTGACTGTTCTTTGTGAGATATTTTACATGGCTCGTCTAGTTATTCATAGTAATTTGTGTAATTAGGCCTCTATGTAAATGATGTAATTTCCTAACCCATAAAAACCAATGATGAAAGTGGAATAATTGAATATTGTTACCTAATACAACCCAAGTTGTTTCTTATATTACCTTTCCATTTGTTCCATACATTCATTAAAAACAGTTTAGAGTAGTTATTTTTTAGACCATATTATTGGTAGACTACTGCTATTTTCTCACACCCTTCATGGGCTGCCATTGGGTACTTGAAAAAATTTCCTTGTTTTAGGTTAGTAAAAGGGAATGAGAATAATAATTGGTACTTGAGATGTGCTCAAGATGTACAGGGATGAGGATCTGGGTTTGGGGTCAAGACCTATGGTATGTATTTTGTTAGTTTCTGTTATTTTGGGTTTTCATCACCTTTTTCACTATCAGCATGAAATGGAATATGAATTGTATAGTGGTGGTCTGTACCCAATTTTTTAATTGGATAGTAATGTTTTTTATGGTTAATATTTATTATTTCAATTATTTCAAATTTTATCTATTGTGTATCAATCCGGTAAAGAGATTATTGTCTCCCAATATGGATTAATAGAACCTCACTGATAGTCTTCATCCTCTGGCATATGGGGATATGTGCTTGAGTTCATGTGGATTCCATTACCGGAGTATTGGTTAGTGGTTTCGAGATTAGGGACATTACTATGTGGTGTCATAGAATTTCATCAATGATATCATAGTAATTTGTATTGTAGAAATGAGATTAAGATGAGTAAGGATTTGGAAATGAGCTCATTTATGTGAGTATAAAACCCATGTATTAGGGAAAAATCATGTACCCTGGGTGGGAATCATTTTTAATGAAATGTGAGTTACAGATGATTGATGTTTCAGCATTAGGTGATGAACTTGTTGTAAGATGTGAATATTTTATGATATTTTTCCCATGATCTGAATTGAATTCTGTTGTGCACTCATGAGTTATTTTAGGAACCTTAGGATATATGTAGAATGCATCATGATTGGGAAAATAGGATGGGTGTGTGGGACATGAAGGGTATAATTCATTTTACATTATTGAGAAATTAGAAGTGAATGGTGTCTTAGAAAGAGAATTCAAATGGGTAAATGGAACAATGTTAAAGGATAGTTGAATAATTGTGCTTAATGAATAGTTGAAAGTGTTTGATATTTTTTTTGTAAAATTTTGTGAATTAGAAAGGTGAATAAAAAGAGAGGTTTGGGTGGTGATAGGGTAAAAAGTAGAATGGGTGTTAGGTAAAAATACATGAGGTCATGTGTGTTAGTTTACCCCATGTTGACCATGACCCATAGTAGATACAGGTAAGGGTAGTGATGGATGCACGATTGTATCATTTGGGATAGTGTATGTGTGATTTGTTGTTTATGGATAGTGGAGAAAAATATTTTTTAAAATTGTGGATTATTTCTTTTATGTGTTTTTAGATGTGTGCATGGCATTGTAGGAATTGTCCACTACAACATTGTGTGTTGGTTGGGAACCACGAGTACATCACTGAGAATGCTCCTCCATAAGTGGGTAAACAAATCATGTTGAACCAAGGTAGTGAATGAGATTAGTAGTTATGTGATAAATTTTATATTTTCTTGAAAATTATGGAACAAGACTGAGGATAAGTTGTTCAGAGTATATTTGAGATGAACATGGTGTTTTTGATACAAAAACCAACCAAATTTCTTTGGAGAGTATGGACCTAATGTGGAGGAATTTATGATATATGACATTAATATGGTTATTTATGACATAGATACTCCATTGGACAATATATTTAACAAGTAAGTTTACATATTGAGAGATTAGGAAATGTCCTATTGGGGGGCCATAACCAATGTCAACATGCAATATTTATATAACATTCACACACAACATATGAAAAAAACATGATGCATATGTAAAAAAAATAAACCATATACAATAATTTCAGTTATAATCAACAACTAATATATAATCATAATATTAAAAAATGAATTACATAAAACATGACATTGATACTGAATGATTCAAGACCCTTGAAAGATATTCCTGACATTGTGTACTATTATTATGAACTCCAACTAAAATACCTAACACCATAATAATGAACTATTATACTTATTAATAAATCTCAGAGAATAACTTGGTGTCATATTTGAATAAGAAATAAAATCTCCACATCCACCATGACCATACGCATTCATATGCATCATTTTTACTGACAAAACACATGTGGCCAAAGAGAATGAGTATAGGTGACTATAAACATATATGAAAAGATATCCTGAAACCCAAATGAAAATTATGAATAATAGGATAACATGAACACCATTATCTGAATGTCACCCTAGGTAAACATGGATGAATAATATAATTATACTATATATCATGAATTTTCACATACCATTCTAAATGGGGCTTCACTTGTGCCTTGACCCAATTCACCACAACCACTTAAGAATCTATATATGAATTCCCTATGATCATGACATAGAGTGGGAGTATAAGGAGTTATTGTGTGGTGTTTGTACCCATTTAATCATCATGTATAGTGGAATATAAGTTCAATTAATACCATCCATCATGATTATCTAATTTTGGAAGAGTTAATTATAGCCAGGAGGATATAAATTTAAATGTAATTACTTACCAAATAACTTTGGCTTCATTAGTCAACCTATCCTAGGAATATCATATATATATCAATAAAAATAAATTATAAAATCCTTCTATTTGACAACCCATATCCTTACATCAAACAAACCTCAAACATTAAATGAGTTGTTTATTCGACCTTGTTATCACAAACATTATTTTAATACAGTGCATATAATAACATTGTGAATGCTAATTGTTTACCAAGGTGAAATAGATTTCAGATTTATGTAAGAGTAAAAAACATTATATTTAACAAATAAAACAATCAAAAAAATATAGGTATAAGGAGATATATGTTCATGGAACATGAAAAATTAAATAAATTAAATAAATAAAATTTTTCCCAATAAAATAAAATAAAAACAAAATACCTCCTTTGTCGAGATGCTTGAATGTATCTAATCACATTGCATGGACTATTCCAATGAACATAAAAACCCATAAAATTTTATACCCTTAGGACTATATCCCCAACACACCACACACTCCATGGATTATTGTCAGACTTTTTGTTAGTAGGTTATAATATCAGTCCAACCACATAAATAACGGATCCTTATGTAATTTAGGTGTCCTATATTTTCAATAAAAAATGAAAAAAACACTTCATAAATGTCTTTGTTGGTAGATCCCAAGAATCCTAGGAATCTTTAGAACCAAAATGAAATTAAAGGATCTATTGTGGTTATACCACCCCATGATTATAAAAGAATATAACCATGTTCGACAATGTATTTGAAAGGCAACCATATTCTTAATTGTACTAAAAAATACATTATTATTTAGACCATGATAATAAATAATACGATATGAATAGAATAATATATGTTTTTAAATACATTTTTATATTTACTATTAAAGATAATTTATTTATATATTCCTAGTAAACAATAAATAAATTTATATTTAAGTAATTTTTTTCATTAAAATTGTGTTTTCTTCAATGAATATTTTAATTACATTTTGTGAAAAATAATAAAATTAAAATGTTGACACTATGGAATGTATATTTGAAAATTATAATATTAATTATGAAATTTTAATAATAATTTTACATATGGTGTACTTTTTTGTTTTTTTAAAAAATATTGAATTTTCAATAAAGAGTGAAAAATAACTTATATTTTTTAAATTTCATTTTATAAAAAAATTATATAATTAAAAAAATTATTTTAAATAATATTTAATGTAATCTATGAAATATTTTATTATATTTAAAAAACTTAATTTTTATTTAATCTCACATGTATTGTATTTTAGTATAAGTTTCCATTTCTGTTTGAAGAAGGGAATTTTTAATAAAACTATTTTAAATTGAATTTTGAGTCTCCATTATAATTAATTTTAAAAATCAAATGTGGATTGATTTAAATAAAATTTATATACTATATATAAAAAATAATTTTTTTAATTCACACATATTTTATTATTAATCATTGATTTAATATAAAATCAAATTTCATCTTATAAAATGATCATCTAGAAAATTAATGTTTTTAAAGATCATACTAGATTAGTTCAAAATATTTTTTTTAAAACTCTATAAATTTAAAATGGAAAAACTGTTTATATATTTTTAATTGTAGTAATTTAAATTATATTATATGTTGATCTCAAATTTTGACAATAATGAATATTGAAAACAGTATAAATTCATAATCGATGTGATGTGTAAAACTAGATTATAGGGGATTAAACTAAAAAAATATGTGTTAAATTAAACTAAAAACATGTATTAAATTCATTTTATATACGTATTTATATTTTATCATTTCATTTTTCAATAATGGTCAATCTTTTAATTTTTTATTTTAGAAAACATTGGTTATCGTTTTTCATTTTAGAAATAACAGGTATATACCTCATATAAGTTTTACAAGGCCACCAACCCTCATCTTCACATCAAAACATAAGTTCCATTGGGATCAGCCATTACATACCACCATATCTTCTATATATCCCTCAAAATTACCTAGATCCCATATTTTGACTAAAAATATATCCTATTATGTCTTTTTTATCTTATCAAAATATTTTTCCCTTCGACGGGGTTTCATGCCAAAAAGATCATCCTTAATATATTTCTCTAATGCATCCTTCCAATAATCCTCCATAATTACTGTATAATAGGACGAGTGTACCCAATATAATTATTTATAATATGTTAATGGAATAAATTATATATATATCCTCTTATATCAAATGGTAAATGAAATCATCATTTTTGTTATGGAATACTACCTCAATCAAGAACTAATGTCGTTCTTCTCCCATCATTAACTTTCATGGATTGTTGTAATGATGGACATAAAGTATATAAAAAATATTTTATGAAATTATACTTCTGGAATTATGATATAACAATTACCATCTTACTTTACATTCCTTCAGGGATATGATAATGTTGCTCATTTGAACGGTGAACTATCTCCTCACGAATCAACGTGCTTCGTACTTCATCAACACTTTATGTGGACATCATTAAGTTTGTTTGAAAAATATATTTTACATATATGAAATAATTATGATAATAATTACATATTTATCCATCTAAAATATAATTTTTATTATTTAATTTTACCTTTTATATTACTAAGAAACGATATCATCGTTTGTGTGCCCGCGTGGAGTACCACCTCCACAAAGTGGGGCATTTATTTTCATATAAACACATCTAAAAGACGATATATATAATTATATTTACTAAAATAATATCTTATTCATTATATTAAAATCATTTTGGATGGTTAAAATATTATTTACCTACACTCGATAACTGTAAATTAAAAATGTAACTCATACTCATGTTTATATGTGGCATACAATATCCATGATTATAACATAGTTTGTTTTCCATAAGCCTCTCCCATTGGATTTTTTCAAAACATTAAATTATTTATATATATATCAATATACTAGTTATTATTCTAGTTATTTTTTAAATAATTACATCTTTTAAGATGATCAACACAGTGAATTCATTTTGAAACTATGAACTAAAAATCCTTAAAACACCCTATGTGGACTTAATTGATTATATATTTCAAAATGTCATTAAAATGAAATAAAATGAATGAATAATGAAAATTTTTATTATAGGTAGTATATTTTTATGATGTAAAATAATTTATGATGGATTATTAAAAAGGATTAAATGGAAATAAAAAGAAGGTCTTGACTCAATGACATGATTTTTAACTTCTCACTTTTATTTTTGTGATGTAAATGTCATATTCACAATGTATTATCATTCTTTTGTGTACATATATCCCTATTTACATGTTATATTATTAATCCTTAATAAATAATGTTATTTTAGGATTCAATATAAATTATTACATCAAAATGTATTTTACATGAATGCTACCATATGGTAGAGAATTTAATTACTGAATTTCAATCAATTGAGATATATTAGATCATCATTGTCATTGAGATAATGAAATTATGTTTTTAATTAATTATAATTATAATATATTCTGTTTACAAATTTTTAAATGGATTTATAGTTGATTCACATAATTTTTTCATTGATGATTTTTATCCTCATCGTTAAGATCATTGTATGGGTTTCTCATCTCAAATAGTCTTCCTTGGGGTTTGTTCTTTGTTTTACACAAATATCATTATCTGAGATGTATATAAATCCAATTTTATATGTTATATCAAGAATTTTCTTATGTTTATGATATTAAATTATATTTTATTCTTTAATTGGGATTTTAATTGATGATATAAAAAAGTGGACAAGGTGTTATGATACATTCTACTTTCATAAAGCATTTTATATGCTCCAGTATTATTTATTGGAAATCATGTGCTCTTATATTCTGGAAACACACTTATTTTTTCTTACCTTGTTATGAATGTGGTTGGTTTGATTTTTTTTATAATATCCCATTTTATTAATGATTCATCCAAAATGTCCTTTATAAGGGATAATGATCTTATATTATCATTTTGATCAGATATATTTCTCTTCCACATTAATGAATTTTGAAATATTTTAAAAAATAATTCATTCTAAAAAAATTGTTTTATAAACTAATTTTAAATTATCTTCTACATTATTTTAAAATTATATAATATGAATTATCGTATTGATTTCTAAATGGATCACTTTTGACACCCTTTTACAATGTTTTTTTAATAAAAAGTTTATTTTTAATCATTGATGACATGAAATGATTTTCCTGTAATATTGTAAATTATTTTCCATGAATTTTTGTTTATGTACATCAGATTTTTGTTTAAAAAAATTTAGAATTTTTTTATAAATTTTAATTTTTAGAATTGATTATTTAAATGAAATGGATACATTACTCAAACATGTCATTATTTTACTTTTAATGTGATTTAGTTCAAAAATGTCAACAACCATTGTTTTTAAATACAATCCAATGAGGATATTTTGTAATGATATCATAGTCATTATTTCTATTGGTGGATTAGTATTTTTTCAATTATATTTTTAAAAAAACCATTTATCTTCAATTGGTTAATATTGTTTAAAAACCATTATTTTGTAAATCATTTGTTTTCTATAGTTTAACTATGATTCGAAATTAATTTTATGGAAACCAATTCTCTTCCATGGGTTAATTCTGTTATGAAAGTAATAAAGTATGGTTTTTATGTTAATTATGATATTTAATCTCTATATACATTATTTATTTTAAGGTTATTCGAAATAATATATGGTGTCTTCACCCAGATAGCACTAGGTGAGGACATTCTAGTGGGGAACTAAACAAGAAGGTGGTTACACATAGATAGGACCACTTGGTGGATATAGGAGAGGCCCAAGAGAAGATGAACGATGTTCTGGACGCCTCTAATAAGCCCAAGGAAGTGGCCATTGTGGAGGAATGTCTTAGATAATCCTTATGGAAGGGAAAGTTCACTACTTTTGATTCAGAGGGCTTTATCAAGAACAATCGGCGGGGCAACATATGTAGGAGTATTATAACTAACCAATTACTCTTATAACTAGATCTGCATGTAAGGGAAAGCTTCCCCTAAAAGATCATATTACTGTGAGCAACTCATATGTAGTGGATAACACATATAGCGACCTAGTGTCGGCAGCTGGTGAGGATGGTGTCCCTACCATTACCCTGAGGAAGACGAGGGATCCTGGACATCAACATGAGAAAATCTCCGACGGAGAACCTTAGTGATAGATATCCTCAGTGTTGGAATACATGGATCTACTTTTTCTCTCAAATGATAAAATGATAGAGGAAGACATGGATACGAAAGCATTGAAGAAGACGAGAAGAACTCTTTGTTTGATCACTTATAAGGGACAAGTCAAGTGGATTTATAATATTGATTGTATTATACTTAGAGGCTTCAATATGTGGAAGATTAACATGGAGGAATTCATGAATGATTGGGACAACTTGGCACATCAAAATAATGGAATGTTAAAGGGCTACCCTATCTCCCAGTTAAATTCTATTCCTGGGATATTATTTAGGGAAATTGATTCCAATCAGCTCAAACTATTCTTCAACATATCTGTAGTTTTATTTAGTGATTAATTCTATGAGGGTTCTCATTATCCCCTTAAAAGTGTTTGAAAATAAAAAAGTAACATTGGAAGTGGGATATTTTTCATTTCATACAATGCTGAAAATATTATTATATATATATATGATAACTATTCCGGTCTTTTATAATAAGAAATACTTTGGTAACAATACACTACACATAACATAAGTGATAACTTTTCCTACACAAAACTCAAATGATGGCTTATGATACAGGAAAGGATGGGTTTTAGAAAATGATAATATATTTATAAAAATATTATTATTTAATATTGTAATGACCTGACCACAGATACCAGAAGTAGGTGCATTATTAAATAACAATTTCATTATCACAAACAATCAAGTCTCGAAACACCGATTAGTTTAGTAGCTTTGTAAGTACTAGATATATTCATAAGGTTTAAATTACATCATAAAATGGAAAACTACGACAAAATTGTTTCCATAGAAAACACTGAGATCCCATAGACTATCCATATGGTTCAGTCATAATATACTTCTTTTCATCCTAGAAAAAATAAAACATATAAAGGGGTGAGCTCAGATGTTCAGTAAGGATAATAATATAGCAGAAACATTCATAAATTAGCATAAACATTCAAAGAAATTTAAAAAACATAAACAAAATCCTTTTCAACATAAACAGCATCATAATATGGAAAATATAAATCAAAATACTTCCATTTACTTACTCACATGGATATTCTACTAGTCGAATAATCACATGCAATATCAACAACCACTTTCACATTGATGGAATGCATAATGCCAGACATTCATAACCACATAGTCAAGGCCTTGTGCCAAGGCTACAAATAAGATTTTGTTAGTGCCTTGTGCCAAGACACAAGTTTGTCTCATGAGACCTACTGATGCATCGATGAGCTATAGCGGGCTCCACCCATCACATACTAAGTCCAATGCATTACTCATATGTAAAGATTTAAACATAACATAAACATTCGTATGAAAACTAGCATACGAAATGTCAATACATTATCTATAAACCATGAATGGTATAAAAATAACACATCCACAGTCAATCATATCAGAAAACCTTCAATACAATATGGAAGTTTTGTATCCTAATAAATCAACTTCAAATAAGGTTACAATCCATCAAAGGATGTTGAAATAGATGAAATCAAAACCTTTTTTAGAGAAATATCTCTTTCTATTATGAAGTAATTTAAGATTCACATAATTTATAGAGAAAAAATTTATATTAAAATATTATTATAATCTTTTAAGGAAAGCTTCAACGATGTTATAACTATGGAAAATAGCCGCACCTTCCGTATAAGTTAAAAAAAAGACATTCTTACCGTAATTTTGTCGAAAAGGTTATAAAGGACCTTGTTTGAATGACATAAGGATTACTTTATAAACATCATATAAAATAAAAAAATGTATAAAGGAAATTAACCCATAGTATATAACATAGTGAGAATGTTTTTAAGTACATTTTTAAAAAACATGGATGTGGATGATAAAGAGGTCCCAGTAGATACTTACATAAAAACAACCTCAGATAATAAAAAGATTGTGAAATTAACCATTACCTTGTACTTTTCCTTGGTAGAGGGTAGGTTAAACTCTTTTATAACTATTAAATAATTATTATTAAATTATACAGGATTCATATACATTAATCTGATATCATATATAATCATTTAATATTGCTTTGTTCATAATATCTTAGTATTATCGTTGTTTTGGGTGTTAACAGATTCATTTTACTTTATATTATTTGTTATGTGAGTCATATTTTTTATGGATGGGAAGTATCTTATTCATATCCAAAATGATATCAAGTCTTTAAACATTATTTTTAACCATCAAACGAAAATTAGTCTTGAATGGATATGATGGGGAATGAATCTCATCGCGTTCGTGGAGACGGTAATCCATACATACGCACGATCAAAAATGTAATTATTTTGATATTAAAATACTATATAATTGGATGGTATATCATATATAAAGAATCATTATCATGTTATATTTATTATTTACATCAATTATACATCATTATTATTCCCATACATATAATAATGTATTGAATAACAATAAAACCATGATGTAGAGACGGTAAGCCGTACGTACACACGTATGGTGACATGTCATTCAAAGTATGGATAGAATAATGAATTTGTTTGTACCATATTTATAATAAAATCATAGTATATAGAAGATTCTAGAGTTATTATTTTATAATGGAAACAATAAATATAAAGGAAGTGGAAGAAGAAATGAACTTGAAAGAGGTGATGAAATATTTACCTCTTCTTCGGGTTCTTCCTTTTGATTTGATAAAAAGGATACTTAGTATGGATTTCTGACTAAAGTAATGCCTCTATGATTAAGGGATGATAGTTCAGAGGGTATTTAGATATGGTTGTCCAAGCCAAATGGCTTTGATGGAGTGAATTAGAGAGAAGGGGGAGTTCCGTTTTATGAGAGGGGTGAGGGGCACCTATGGAAAAGCTAGAAATATTATTTTATAATAAAATCATTTTCATTTATAATGGATACAAAATGAATTATATAAATTATAATGTGGGGATGGGTTTAAAACCACTCAACCAATAGGTTATAGATATGTTTGGGTCACTATATTAACTTTATCTTTTAGATTTAACATTAGTTAAAGAGTTTGACATTTACAATGTCTCTTTGTATTTTTATATTTTATGGGTAATAATCTTACTATATATTTCCAAAAGAACCCCAAGTGGTTAATTAATGATAAAACTATATTTAAATAAGTCTTTTGTCTTATAATTATATTTTTAGGAATAAAATATCAATTAATAATATAATATTTTCTTTAAAACCCCTTTTTTGTCAATTTTTACACTATTTGGTATTTTGTTTTTTATATATTCAAAAAATCATTTTTAATTCAAAACAATTCATCTAACCAACCCTAACATGTCATATTAACCTATAAAATTAGTTTAATTCATAAAAAGTCTCAAATTAAATTGATTTGGATATCTATAATATCAATTATTTTAATATTTCATTAATTAGGAAATTACTGAATCATCATTGTTTCTAAAATAAATTAAATTATATAATGTAAAAAAAATATAAATAAAATACCATTGTGTAGGAAATAGTTTTAGCATTCTAATGAATATTTATAGTCGAATTTATCTTATGTATAACCCTATATTAAAAATGTTTTAGTAATTAGACATTGATTTTAACTCTTTTAACTCTTCTTTAAATAAAATAATAATAAGTGTCCTAATTTAATCCATGTGGACCAAAGAAGTTCATATTTTATTAATAAGGTTGTTTTTGGTAGAATTATACTTATCCAATGGAATTAGGAATGTTTTAGGGTAATAATAATATCATTTTTACCTTTAAATACCCTATTTACTTTTAACTGTGGTAAGTAAAAGTAAAAAGTTATTATTCACAAAAATTATTTTCAACTTATTGAACAACAACTTTCACACTAATATCAACCGAGTATCTTGGATTTTTTAAATTACACTAAAAAAAGTGGTAAAATTATGTTTTATGTGTATTTGAAAATTCTCATAAGTGGTGGGTAAAAGACGGTGACAAGTTCCATAAAATTTTTATATATCTAAAATTATTATAATCTGACTCTAATGAATTTCATTGAACTTATATAACTATTACATATCTATGTTGACATAAAATAAATTTTAATAAAATAAATAAATTTTTAAATAAATTTTTTTTATAAATAATAACTTATAGTTTTTCACTATTCATCAAAAATTGAATGTTTTCAGAAAAATACCAAAAACTGACCCTAAGCTAATTTTGATATGCCGAATCCAAAAACGAATTCCATTTTGAAAGATAATATTTATAATATTTCAGAAGTGGGTATTAATATTCATAACAGCTAGTTTGATTGGTTGTGGTGTGTTAGAACTCGAAATTGTGTACAACACACACTAATGTATTATTCAAAGGGAAACATACCGTGGATACTTGTGGTGTAAAATTCTACCCTCTTTCAAATAATTCCATCCTCAAAATTTCTAAAATATTACTACATAAAAATAATCTTGTGGTTCTTCATCATATGTTCCTCGGGTTCCCACATTGCCTCTTCCATCTTATGGTTTCTCCATAGAACTTTTACCAGATGAGTCGTCCGATTTCTCAGCACTTGTTCTCTTGTATCAAGAACCTTGATAGGCTCTTCGCAATAAGACAGATCAGGTTCCAGTTCTAATTCCTCAAAGGTGAGTGCATGCTTTGGGTCAGGCATGTATTTTTTCAACAGTGATATGTGGAACACATGGTGGACTTTGGAGAGACTTGGCGGCATTTCCAAACAGTAAGCTAGAGCCCCAATTTTTTCTAGAATTTCGAAAGGTCCAATGTACCTAGGACTCAATTTAACCATCTTACCGAAACGTATAATACCCTTCTATGGAGATACCTTCATGGAAACAAGATATCCTACTTGAAATTACTGACCCTTCCTTCGGTTATCATCATAGCTCTTCTGCCTACTTTGAGATGCCTTGATGTTGTTTTGGATTACCTTCACCTTTCCCAACATTTCCTCTACATGTTCTGGGCCTATGAGTTTTCTTTCAGAAACATCATCCCAACATGTTGGTGTGCAACATCTCTTTCTGTATAACGCTTCATATGGTGCTATATAAACACTTTTATTGAATATATTGTTATAGGAAAATTCTACCAAAGGTAAATATTGATCCCACACACCTTGAAAGTCAAGAGACCATGATCTCAACATGTATTCTAAAGTTTGAATAGTCTGCTCTGATTGTCTATCAGTTTGAGGGTGGTAGGCAGTGCTCAACCGAAGTTCAGTATCCATGGATTTCTGAAGAAATTTCCAGAATATTGATGTAAAATGGGGATCACAATCAGAAACAAACGATAATGGGTCTCCCTGAATACTTATAACATCATTAATACATAGTGTTGCTAAATGTTCAAGTGGTAAATCTTCCCTTATAGTAAGAAGATGTGTTGACTTGGTAAGACGATCAACAATGACCCATATTGCATCATTCCTTATAGGAGTCTTTGGTTGTCCTATGACAAAGTCCATCATAATATTAACCAACTTCCACTCCGGTATGGGAAGAGGATGCATGACTCCTCCAGGTTCTTTCATTCCAGCTTTCACTTGTTGACAAACAATACATCATGACATAAAATCCGCAATCTCCCCCTTCTTATTGTCCCACAAAAAAATTTCCTCTAGATATATATACATTTTGTGGCTCCTTGGATGTATAAGGAAATTGGATCTCTGAGCATCATCCAACAATTCTATTTTTAGATTAGGTATATTAGGAACACAAAGTCTCTTCCCAAATTCCAGAATACCATCTTCATACAGAAAGTCAATCAATCTCCCATCATTCACAGATTCAATCTTCTTTTGAATCTCTTCATCATCGATCAGAGAACACTTTATTCTTTCTAGTAGGGATGGTTTGGAAAAAATTTGAAAAAGTGTTGATGTTTTACCTTTTATGGTGATTCCCATATCCATATTTACTAGATCCATGTATACAAGATCCTTTTCGACTCTCATCTGGTTCAAAACTCCATGATCCTTTCTACTCAAAGCATCTTCCACCTTATATGCCTTCCACGGGTGGTAGTGTATAGTGAAATCATAATCCTTGAGTAGTTCAAGCCATCACCTTTGCCTCACGATGAGTTATTTTTTTGGGAAAATATACTTCAATCTCTTGTGATCGGTATATATCTCACATTATTCACCATAGAGATAGTGTCTCCAAATCATCAAAGTAATTACTATAGCTGCTAACTCAGGATCATGAGTAGTATAGTTTTTCTCATGAATTTTTTGTTGTCATGATGCATAGGTAATGACCCTATAATTCTGCATAAGGACACAACCAAGTCCATTATTTGAAGCATCAATATAAATAAAAAACCCCTCATTCCCTGATGTTATAGTCAACATAAGAGCATTGACTAATCTTCTATTAGTTTCTTCAAAAAATTAATTACACTCATTTGTCCAAACAAATTTAACCCATTTTCATGTGAGCTTTGTTAATGGGTTAGCCAACCGAGCAAAATTCTGGTCGAAAAGTCGATAATAACTTGCTAAACCAATAAAGATGTGTATCTCGGTTATACTTGTTGGTGCTAGACATTCATGGATTGCCTTAGTCTTTGAAGGATCAACAGAGATTCCATCTTTAGAGACACTATGGCGAAGAAAATAATTCTCCTAAATCTAGAATTCACAGTTGCTAAACTTCCCATATAATTCATGTCTTCTAAGAGTCTTCAGGATAATGCGCAAGTGATTTTAATGATCTTCATTGGTTTTGGATTATACCAAGATATCATCAATAATACCACTACAAAATCATCAAGATATTCCTTGAAAACTATATTCATTAGATCCATAATGACATTGGGTTCATTAGCCAATTCAAAATTCATTACTGTAAACTCCTAATGCCCACACCTGGTTTGAATACTATCTTCAGAATGTCTTCCTTCTTCACGGACAACTGATGGTATCCACATCGAAGTTAAATCTTTGAAAAGTGTTGAGTTCCATGTAGTTGGTCAAATAAATCATCAACACGAGGTTAGAGATACTTTATCTTTATTGTTATAGCATTGATCTCCCTGTAGTCAATGCACAACCTCATAGATCCATCTTTCTTCTTAACAAAAAGGATAGGGTCTCCCCATGGAGAAACACCAGGGAAAATAAATCCCTTATTACTCAATTCATCTAGTTGTTTGTTTAGTTCAACTAATTCCACAGTGTCCATTCTATAAGGGGTATTAAATATGGGCCTTGATCTAGGAATTAAATAAATGGAAAACTCAATTTCTCATTCTATAGGATGTCAAGGTAAATATTATGAATACACATCAACATATTCTTTCACAATAGGTACATCCTCTATTTGAACATCCCTTTCCTCACCCATATTTATTTCATTATCTTCCTCCCCAATAATTGAACTTAGTTGAGCTATTGAGGGTGATCTAGATAAGAATGAGGTGGTGACATTTCCGCTCTAAATATAAGGTTTTACGTATCATCGTCATCAAAAATAGTGCCCTCCTTATTATAATAAATTTTTGAATCATGGTCCAAAATCCATTCCATACCAAGGAGTATATCAAATTCAATCATGGGTATGACGATTACATCAACAGATAAAGAACATTTATATACCCTAATGGGGACTCATTCACAAAACATTGTTACAATGATACTTCCCTTAAGAGTTTTGACTGACAACTATCTTGTTAAATAAAATTGGAAATATATAATTTTCGTAGAAAACTGGGATGATATGAAACAATGTGATGATCAAGAATCAAATAAAGAATTTTCTAAACTTGAGGAAACCAGTAAATTACCTGCCACCATGTCTTTCGGAGCTTTATCCTCTATAGTAGTGATAACCTAAGATTGGCCTTGATCCCATGGCCTTTTTTGAGGTAAGATCCCCTAATGCTTAGGAAATTAATTCCCATAATTCCCCATTTCTCTATAATTGTAGCATTAAAAATCGAAATCCGCTTTCTTCCCCTTGAAATCACGATCATGGTGGCCTTTTTCACCACACATTTAACAGACTCCCATTACCTTCTAGAAAGTACCAGGGTTATTCTTCCCACATTTACTATATGATAGATAGTAAACTATTCCATTTTTCTCCTTATTTCATTTTCCAGAGTGTTCATCAGAACTCTTCATCTCTTTCTTTGCTTTAAAGTCGTATGACTTAGAGAATTCTATTCCTCTCTTGATAGCACATGAGACAATATCTTCGTACGACGAGAAGGATTATGAGACTAATGCTCGACATGGAAATGGTTATAACCCATCAAAGAAACAATCATTCTTACTTATTGGGTTATGTATATAATTGGCAGCATGCCTCGCTAACCTTTTAAGTTATCTTCATACTTTGCGACATTATCATCCTCCTTTTGCCTCAGACTCAGAAATTACCTTTCAATTTCTGCTCAATTGTCACGAGGAAAGTATCTTTCTTAGAAAATCTCTTCAAAATCCCTCCATTTAATATTTGATACATCATCATCTTCCTTTGTGTTTTGAATCAATGACCACCATTGATCAACATCTTTAGTGAGGAGGTAAAATGCCATGCCAACTTATTCCCTTTCGTGACTCCCAATGGAATGGGATATTTTTTCTAACAAATTTATCCATTACTCGGCTACTAGTGAATTAATATCCCCATTTAATGTTGGTGGTTGATTACCCCTGAAGCGATCTAAAATTGATCCACCATGATGTGGATCCGGGTGATCTTTACAGATAAAGTTATTATTCATAACCTGAGTCAGTTATACCAGTATGGTGATTAGCTGATCAACAACAGTTGCATCACCAACTCCATAATAATTATCTTGAGTAGGAGGGAAATCCTTGCATGGAGTGTGTGCATTGATACAGTTTCCATTCCATCCACTAGGCACCATTTCTAAACAAAGGCATAAACTAGATTAGTTTATGAATCCCAATACATAAATCTAAACTTGTAAAACACTTAATATAAATTGTACAGTTTATGGATATAATCCATAATCATAAAAAAATTTCTTTGAGGAAGTATATACTCATAAAACCTTAATAATGGTTTTTAATGAAATTGAGAATTTTCCTAAGCATATCCCCCAAGACTGTCGTAACCAAGAGTGCAACAAGACCCGTTGTCATGCAGCAGTTCCCGCTCGAGTCTAGATCAAATCGGTGTTTTCATGTTTTACCCCTAGGTACTTCTGTGCTAGAGCCACCTCTACCTGCTCGTATCCAGACATGGAGTTATTTCTTGGAAAACTCACAAAATATATAAAATACCAAAAGTCTAGGAAGTTCTTCTATTGTAATCCTCAATGTCTATCTTAGGGCTAGGTGCTCTAATCAGAGTTTATCTAAATCTAGTTTCCAAGGTTTGTACTAAACATTCTCTGATACCAACTATAATGCCTAGACCCCAGTTACATAGATTCAGTGCATTATTATATAACATTGGCATGATAAAAAAAGATCAAGTCTCGAAAGACCAATTAGTTTAGTAGCCTTAGAAGTACTAGATACATTCATATGGTTTACATTACATCGTAAAATGAAAAAATACAAGAAAATTATTTCAATATACAATACTGAGATCCCGTTGACTATCCCTGTAAGTTATTCATAATATACTTCTTCGCATCCTGGAAAAAATATAACAATGAAAGTAGTGATCTCAGATTCTCAATAAGGATAACAATATAGCTGAAACATTCATAAATAAGCATAAACATTTAAGGAAATGTATAAAACTAAAAAAATCCCTTTCGACATAAACATCATCATAATATGGAAAATATAAATCAAAATAATTTCATTTACTTACTCACATGGATATTATACTAGTCGAATAATTACATGAAATATCAATAGCCACTTTCATAATAATGGAATGCATAATGCCAGATTTTCATAACCACATAGTCAAGGTCTTGTTCCAAGACTAAAAATAAGATTCTGTCACTGACTTGTGCCAAGACTTGTGTTTGTCTTATGAGACCTACCGGTGCATCGAAGAGATATAACAGGCTCCAGCCGTCACATTCTAAGTCCAATGCATTCCTCACATACTGTAGCAGTACTGTACCAGGAACTGTAGCAGTTACTATAGTAGTACTGTAGCAGGTACTGTTTGGCACTGTAGCAGCCGTGAATATTCTCCCGTTTGGGCCTTCGGGCATCAAATTTGGTCCTCAAGTCCTTCATTGGCCTTCGGGCACCCAGGCCTTCAGGTCAGTTGGGCCTTCGGGCTATCCATATGGCCTTTGGGTCACCTGCAGATACAAACACCAGACCAAAAAACTACAAGGAACAAGCTCTACAAGGAGGATGGGAAAAAGGAGCTTTCACCACAGCAGGAGCTAATGGATTGCAAGAATGAGAGGGTATGGCACCTGCCATCGGGACAAGCCTGTGCATGCACGAGAACGCCTAGCCAAACAGCCATGCAGAGGTGAAGAGCTGATTTCAAAGATGAAGATGCTGGGGAGGAGCAAGTTCCAATTTGTTTGTCTAGGTTGTATGGTATTTTTGTGCCTACGGGCATTGGTTCCTAAAAATGGCCTACGGTCATGTAATAGGGTTCCACCTAATCCCTTGAAAGGTGTATTATCAATCAATAAAAAAATGAAGGCCTTCGGGCCATTGGAGGATCATACAAAATGTCAATACTTTTTCCATAAACCCTGAATGGTATAAAAATTACACATACACAGTCAAACATTTCACAAAACCTTCAATACAATATGGAATATTTGTATCAAAATGAATCATCATGAAATGAGAATAAAATATTTCAAAGAATGTTGACGTAGATGAAATCAAAACTATTTGAGATAAATATCTCTTTGTTTTTGAAATCATTTAAAAGTAACATAATTATAAAAGAAAAAATTTATATTTAAAATAATCTTATAATCTTGTAAGGGAAGCTTTAATGGTGTTATAATGGTGGAGAATAACCTCACCCAGCATTTAAGGTAAAAAAAATTCATACCTTAATTTGCCGAAAAAGCCATAAAGTACCTTGTTTGGAAAATAATAGAAGGATTCCTTTCAAAACATTTTATAAAAAATAAAAAATGTGTATAAATTACTTTAAAACATAGTATAGTAAATATTAAAAAGGTTTTGAAATAGATTTTTGAGGAACACAAATGTGGATGATAAAGAGGTCCTAGTAGACACGCTAAAACAACATCGGATAATAAAGAGATGGTAAAATTAACCTTTACCTTGTAATTTTCCATGGAAGAGGGTATGTTAACCTTTTGTATAATAGATAAATGGTTTTTATAAAATAATAAAATAAGTATATACATAAATATGATATCACATATGATCCTCTAATATTGATTGTTAATAACATTATAGTAGTATCATTGTTTCAGGTGTTAACTGATCCGTTTACCTTTATATGATTATTTACATAAGCCATTTTTGATATGGATAGGATGTGTTTTATTAATTTAATGAATGATATTATGTTCTTACAAATTATTTTTAATCATAAAATGATAATTTTTCTTTAATGATTATGATGGGAAATGAATCTCATCAAGTTCATGGAGACGGTAATCTGTACGTACGCACGAACGACAATATCATTATATTGATGGTGAAATCATATGTAATTGGAAGGTATATCATATTTAAAGAATCATTAACATGTTATATTTATTATTTATATCAGTTATACTCAATATTATACCCATCAAAATAATTAAGTGTTTGAATAACAAACTACACCACGACGTGGAGACGGTAAGTCATATGTACACACATATGGTTACTTTTTCATTTATAGGATATATTGAATAATGAATATAGTTGTACCATATATATAATAAAGTATTTTCTTTGGGTTTTACTGGAGTTATTATTTTTTTATGGAAACAACAAAGACAGAGGAAGTGGAAGAATACATGAATTTGAACGAGGGTTGTGAAATTATTACCTCTTCTTCAGGTGTTTCCTTTTGAGTTGATCAAAAGGGCTCCATAGGTTGGATTTTTTTATCAAAGTAAGGAAACTAAGATGATTTTAGGGATGTTGGAAGGATATTTGGGTAGGGGTTGGACAAGTGAAATGGATTTGGAGGTGTGAAATTAAGAGAAAGGGAAGTACCCTTTTATTAGAGAGGTGAGCGTCACTTTAGGAAAAGCCCGAAATATTATTTTATAATAAAAATTTTTTTGGTTTTTAATGGCTCCAAAATGATTTATTTCAAAGATACGGTGGGGAGGGGTCGCAAAATGCTCAAAAATAGGTTGTAGACTGGTTTATGTTACCATTTTAACCTAGCTTTTCGATTTAACTCTTAGTTAAATAGTTTTACATTTACCATTTCTCTTTGTATTTTTATATTATATGGTTAATAAACATACTATAACAAGCCAATAGAACCCCAAGTGGTTCATTATTAATATATATAACTTTATATAATTCTTTTTTCCAATCATTAGTTTTTTAGGAATATTAAATCTATTAATAATATAATATTTGTTTTCAAAACTCAATTTTGTCAATTTTTACACTATTTAGTATTTGTTTTTTTTTGAAAATCATAACAACATGATTACTTCAAAAACATTTATCTAATAAACCATAAAATGTAATATTAAACTTTAAAATTATTGTAATTTATCCAAATTCTCAAATTACATTTTTTTGTATATTTATATTATCAATTATTTTAATCATTCATGAAAAAGTTAATTACTGCATCATCATTGTGTCATAAATAATTTTATTTATATTTTGTATAAATATTATAAAAAAATACCACGATGTTGTAAATAACTTTATATTACCAATGAAAATTTTTACTCTAACTAATAACTTATATAACATCTTGTAAGTTGTTTTTACTAAAATATATATGTTTATGTCATTTTTTATTTACATTAAATTAATTAATATAAAGAGTCATTATCACTCTCATGTTTCTCCATGGGGTCCTATAATCGACCCCAGAATGACCATGGTCCGACATTTATCAACCAATAGAAATAGGACACATGGTAGGGTAATTTAATATTATTATAAGATTATTTTTTAAAACTATTTACCAGATTTAACACTATAACAACAGTAAATAAAATATTTACAGAAATAAATCATCCTAATGTCTAAAAATAAAAGCTAACTATTTACAAAATTTGGAACTAATGAATCAAAATATGGAAAAAAAATTTCCAAATTCAAAACACAGATGTGGTAAAAATTAATTAAAAATTAATTCTCGTTGTCAAAACAAAAAGAGTATTTTAAGAAATAATAACTATCAAAAGATTTAAACTTGTTTATGTCCAGTTTAAACGTGAAATTACATACAATGAACTAAAATATATTAAATGATAAAAATATAATATATTGATACTTAAAAACCATTAAAATGTATAATTTAACAATATAAATTATATCGATCAAAAAAGTTGTTTTTAATTAAAATCTTTTATTTTTCACTATTTATCAAAAGTTGAAAGATTCCAGAAAAGTTCCAAAAATTCACCCTAAGCCAGTTCTGATATTATGAATCCAAAAATGAATTCCATTTTAATGAATAAAATTTATAAAATTTTAAAATGTGTGTATTACTATTCATAAAGGCTAGTTAGATTGTCCGGGGTGTGTTAGAATCAAGAAGTTGCGTACAACGCAAGCTACTGCATTACTAAAAGGGAATGTACTAAGGAAGCATAGTGTGTTTCACCCTAAACACATAATATTCCATAATTTTATAAAAAATAGTATCATAAATATACTTTGGTTTTTTATGATAATACTTCTACTTATAGCTACACACACTTCAATCTTATGGGGAATAAATATACTGTTTATGAGTATAGAGAACTACCACCTCTGGAAATGATGATTGTTCATTTTTATTTTTCCACCTATCATGGTCGACTTTTTAGAGGACACTATATTTATATATGATATATAATATATTTATTATTACTTTAATCTTATTAAATTTTTATTTATATCATACCCTTATTCTTTCAATCTTGTGTAAATGCAATAATTTCATTTTAGGATTTGTGGACTACTGACCCCTAAAAGTGATGTGATACGATCACACATTAAATGTAATGTATTAAAGAAATATTTAGTTATTGCATATGATATATATGAAATAATAATATATCATTGAAAAATTTTTATATATATATATATATATATACATACATAAATATATATTTCATTTACATTCATCCATTCAAACTGTCAATAAAATATAAGCATCATTCATCTGTATGTACGACCTACCATCTCAATACTCTTTATATTCTATTTCATACAAATATATTAAATTGATTATTATAATAAAAATATAATTAATATTAATGATATTTATATATTGTATTATATTCTTTAAATCATGATATATGTATAAGGACCAATGATATAACAAATTATGTCCCATGCGAAAAAACAAAGAGAATATTTTATGAAGTGTAACCTTAACATTTCTTTTTTTAGAAGGGGGTAATACAAATTTGTAAACAAACCATATATGGTATTATATATAAAAATATAGTTATTTAATAAAAATTAATAAAACCATATTTGTTATACATCAGGATCTTCTGAGAATGAATTGAGTTAAGACACAAGTTAAGAGGATTTCAAAAACCTTTCTATTTCTGTGAGATATATTCTTTATTCTCCCCTCACTTATTTTTTATGTTTTATATACTTCATATTAATTTAATAAATGAAAATTATACATAAATATATGGGTATTTACATATCCAATTTATTTTATTTCTCTAGTTTTTTATACTTCAAAAGATTCCAAATCAGGAGGATAATTTTGTCTTAATTTTCCTTCTTTGAGACCTAGGTATTGTAATGCGATAAATTATTTTTCAAGGTTTATTATAAATGTAATATGATTAATCTCCTTATATTAATGAAATTTTATTTTATTAGGTAATTTCAATTTATTACATTGAGAGTATTATCACATGTTACTATTAGTATTTGTTTACCGAAACAATCCCATAGTTGATCAGGATTGTTTATGATTATACTTACATTGATGAAATATTATGATCCATATCTCATGAATGTGAATGATATTTATTAACATTTATTGTTTTATGATTTATTCAATTATTTATACCATTTTCATCTATTTGAGGTTTATGATAACATAGAAATATTTTTATGAGTGTATGACAATACATCTCTCTTCAGTCAGAAATATGCATTCATTCCAAACCATGTTTTTTAAAAAGTTTACAAATATATTCTATTTTATTCTAAGAAACATTAATGAATTTTTTTACCCATGAAGTTCCTTCTAAATATAATGGTCTTTTAAAAAATAACATTTTTGTAATTTTCCTTTCAAATCACCTTTATAAACATTTTACGATGAAAAGGTAATGTTCAGAATGTGCATATTTACCCACAGTTATGACGGTAATTCCAATGGAGCTTCCATTACAAGATTACAAAGTTATTATATTTAATAAATTTTTTCCATATATTATGGAAATTATTTTTTTTAATCTTTTTATCATGAAAAATATTTTCAAAATGTTTTTAAGAATATTTTATATGTTTTCAATGGAAATAGGTTTTAAAAATGTTTTCAATCTTATTTTATGTTTTCAAGGAAAAAAGGGTTTTAAAAACATTTTTAATCATCATTCATTGTGTTAAAGGAAAATGGTTTCAAAAACATCTCCATGATTATTTCATAATATTTCAATTAAAAATGTTTTAAAAATATTTTCTCGATAAATTTATTAGTTTTAATGAGTATAAAATGAAATGGTTTTCAAAAAATGTCATGCTTTTAATTTATATTTTTTACCTTGTACACGAAAATTGACCTCACTAAACACCAGGTTTGAAACTCCCATGTGATATCGTTTAGATGTCTCATATTTTATTTATAATTCAATAGAAATGATATTAATAGATAATAAAAATGAATAAACTATGTAAAAAATAAGGTTTATTAGAATAAAGAAGAATGTTTCATGATTTTTAAAACATATATAAGATTATATAGGTTTACAACTAGAATTATTTTTAACTACAATATGATTTATAGTTTTATTCAAATCATTTAATCCAATTTAATCTTGTTAAATTTAGTCATGTATAACAATGTGGTGACTTAGAAAAACCAAATGGGATGATGATATAAGTGAAAGATATCATGATAATTCCTAATTAAATGTTATGAAAAATGAATAACAAAACAATCCATAATATACTCTATAACTCACCAATGAAAAAGTATATTTATATTTATATTAGTTAGTGTGGTAGAGACCACTGAGTAAACAAGGATCTATTTAAAACATGTAAAAAATGATGATGTAGACACCAATGAAATTTCTTCAGTGGAATATGTAAAATATTTCTGTTTAGAAAAGAATGGAATAAAGAAATGAATTACAGAGGAAAAATGAATAATATTGTAGAAAGAAATAATTTTAATTATAATGATCCATTTAATATTATTATTATTAAATGTGTTTATCCAAATCATTATCTAATTAAATTCCCTATTCTATGGGCTAAATGCTCGACCAAATATGGATGTCTATTGAAATAAAATTATTAAAGTATATAACTATTGTAATTATTGAATTATATTATAGAAATAGCTTTAGTAATGGTATTTTATTAAAACAATCATGAAACATCTATAGATTGTGTTAATTTTGGAAGCGTATATATCATCATTAGCATAATAGTTATTGATACCATCATGTATTTATGAGTATAAGATTGTTTATATATTAAATATTTTGAGATTAAGTTTTAGGTTTTATATGATTTGTGTCTACTAATAATAATTATATTTTTGGAAAAATTTATAGAAATAAAACATGTTGGTTTAGTTCATATTTTAGTGATAAAGTTATTTATGGGAGAATTCCAGTAATTTTTTTGGATTATGTTTAATGTTTTTGTAAACTTTTAGTGTATATATCATGTTTATTTTGATGAAATTTAGGGTTACTAATCATTTCAAAAATTATAGAAATTGTATTAATACTATTTTTGTAGAATGAAAATAACTTTCCCTGTGAAAACTCATCGCATTATGAAAGGCCACATGGATTCTATCCACAACCAAAGATAGGAATGTGTAATGATCCTTACTATGGAATATATGATGATCTGATCAACGTTTCATTATTCTAAATTAATATATTTTATATATAGATATTAATTTTGAAATAGTTCTGTTACTATTGATGTTGAAATAATAATTTATTATGTTCGTTAACTTTTTCAAACCATATTGTAGTTGGAAAATAATTATAGATATGTAGAATGTATTTCCACTATTTAATTGATCTTATGATATGTTAAATGTCAATTTTATTAAATTTGGAATAAAAATTTCATTTTTGATATCCATTTATTGTTATAAGAGAATAATTGGAAGATGATCAAGGCGTAATCAATGATTAAAATTGTGTATATGGAATTGAAACACATCAAGTAATTATATTTAATTATATTTATGATTAGGTAATGAATTCATCATCTTTTGGAAAAGGATCTTGAAAAAATAAATTCTTATCGACTTCATATATTATAAACAAATGGAATTTTAAATCATCAGTGGTCTATGTTTTTGATGAACATAAAATTCTGTTGATCATTCACATTAATTAAACCATGAACTCAAAAATACAATATATTTTTTTTTATAGTTTTCTTCCATATCTATATCTTTACATTATGACAATGTTATACAACATAGAAACCTAGTAACATGTTATTCCATTTGACCTAGGAAATTTCCTTTAAATCATATTTATAATACATTCTATTAAATCATATTATGAATTAGATACTCAACAATGGAATTTTGAAATATCAAACCTGTAATTTTATATAACAAGATCAAATTAGTAGGATAAAATCATCTATTATGAGAATAATGTAACACCCCATAATTACAAAATTATAATGTTGCATTTTATTTCTCATGTGACATTCAAATCTTTTTTAAAAAACATTATGAAAAATATACCTTTAAATATGTATTTGATAGCTTCTGACACACCATACACCAATCCCAAATGTAAAGTATTATCGTATACTAATATAACCTAGTAATGAATTTTTTTGGAATGCATGTTAATTTCAGAATTATGAAAATTGCGCTAATGTATTCATTAGGATTAAAATAATAATTTTTTAATTGAAAATTAACTGTTTTCTAATAAATGTATATTCTATAAATGGTTTAGTATCATGTTGAATGCATAATTTATAAATTATGATTAGAAATTTCATAAAAATTATTTACAAAATAAACTTAATTATTAAAATATTAATTTCAAAATTACCTTTAGATTACGTTTTTATAATTTTTTGAGCAGTATAATTTTTTATTGAATTCAGAAAAATATATATTTTTAATTAAAAAATTATATTTTTTTAAATTATTTACAAAGTTAAAATGTATTTTAAATGGTTTTATAAGAAACTAATTACAAATAATTTAAAATTTTACAACATTATGTTATTGTTATAAATTTTATATTAGATTTTATTATTAAACCCTTCTACACTTTGAGAGCATTCTCTTTTGAAATCAGCATTTTCATTGTTGATTTATGTATAATATTAAATTGTATCATAACAATTCAATGAATTTAATTTATAAAAAAATGATTTATATTTTAATCAAAATAGTATAATTTTTTTAATATAGTCAATATAATATTTTACCAAAATAAATATTGACAATATTAAATTTTAATTACCACAATTAAATAAAAAACCTGTTTATCTAGGGTTAAACTATAGAGATACTGTATAAAATTACATAAAAAATTTCCAAACCCAATTTAATGGACATATAGTCACCTTATCCCATATTAATATCATGAATGACCAGTTTTTAGTCATTTACCTAGATAAAAATGTGGGTGTAATTGATTATTTTTCAATATTTCAATCTTTCTACTCTCTTCCACTTATATAAGAACTCCCCTCTCCAACCATATTACAAATTACAAAGAAATGTGGTTTGTAACATACCTACCCAAATAACCGAATTAATTCTCTAACAACATCCTTTAGACCGTTTTTATCATAAAAAATCATAGGTAGGATTTCAGTTCATACTGAAAGAAGTTTTATGAGGAAGATATAACATTCTTAAATTAACGATTATTTTCTTCTTCAACATGACTGAAATATTATTAAAAAATGATAATATAATATTTTTAGTATCTTACACATATTTATATATTATTATGTTATCTACATGACATATATCATTCTCATCTTCTATCAAATGGAATAAATGATCGATCCTGTGCACGAAAGACTACCGCACCACAAACCAATGTAATTCCTTTTCTATCAGCAACATTAAAGGAGAGATATATTGAAGGATTTAAAATATGTATATTGTAATTATGATATTATTACTCGTATTTAATGATAACATCACCCTTTCCTTATTATTTATATAGGCCTTTTTAATTAGATAATATCACTCGTGGGTAAGCCAGAATACCGCCATATGAAGCGCTCTGATTTGTTTTAATCACAATGATTACATAAAAAGTAACAAGAATGTATTTAATCAATATATTTGATATATATGATAGAAATTTGTATCTATAATATTAATAAATCATGCAGTTCATTATTAATTAACTCATTAATAGAATAATATCATCACTCGGTAAAACATACTTCACACCATATCAACAAAGTGATACAACACTTTTTCAATGTACAAGCTTCATGAATGATTAAATAAATAATTATATTAATTTAATATTATATTTAAAACTATTTTATTATTATTTATATAATTTATATATATCTTATGGACAATTACGTGATCTTTAATGACAAAACATGCATGATAAAAAAATACAATTAACACATGAAACACTGAATAAAAAAATATTATTAAATAAATAAGGGGAAATATTGTAAGAGGATAAAATATGATACAAAAAATATAAATATTGTTATGATACAAATTTATAGTTGGAAAAATAAAATTATATAGGAGTATAATGAATATTTAAAAAAAAAATAGAATAACAAGGTAATGCACTTTGTCACAATTTCCCTTTATTGAGGAATATTGTATTCTTATGCACCTTATTTCACTTATATGTTGTATATACTACCCCATATTCATGTAATGACTATAATAATTCATAATACATGGTATTTTACATTTTAAATTGAATTAAATTATTTAAACGTTTTTGACATGGAAATTACCATGTGGTAGAGAATTTCAGAACACTATTTTTTTCAATGGGTTGTAGGACTTATTCCATGACATTAATATTATAAGATTTTTTGTGTAGAGAATTTTCAATTTCTTAAGATATATTTTATATTTATCTATGTGGATTTAAATTTTATACACATAATTTATCCACTAATTAATTTTTACTTGAACATTATGATCTTTGCAGTGGAATATTTCTCAATAACATTTCAACGAGGATGGTATATTCATGTATTTACATTAAAGAAATCATATGATAATGTTCTAATAAAAACATTTTGTTTTATATTACTTTTATTGATCATGATGTTTTAGGTAATTATATAATTTTTCTATATTTGGGTACTTAAAATGATTGAGTGTTTTTTAAATACAATCTAATATATTCCGCTCATTTTTCTAAAACCCTCTTTCTTCAAATAATTTTTTTTCTAAACATGTTTTTAATTATTTTATAAAAAATATTTATAAATGAAATTTTTACCAAAAAATTACATTTTTCATGTTGTATTTAAATGATATATTATTTCATTTTTAAAAAATTTTGAATTGGATTTTATAGAAAATGTGAAAGTAAAATTTGTTTTAACTTTAATTGTATCTACATAATTTCACACTATATTTACTAGAGAATGTTTTAAATCTTCAATTATATTTTTATAGGATATTATCAATGAAAATTATATTCAAAATATTTTTATAAAATGTAATTTTATTATTTTTTATATAAAAATACATTTTCTTCAAAAATGATTTTTAGGACACATATATAGTATTTCTATTTCAAAATAATAAAAAAAACTTTCTCTAAATATAATCAACTGGATATATGTCATATTGAAACCATAATTATGATTTTAATGGATGGTTTATAATTATTTCATCCATAGAATTAATTGAAATTCAATTTATTTATTAATTTTTGCGGTCATTAACATTCCCCTGATATTTTCACATTTTTGTGATTATTAGAAATTCAAATTCCCTTAAATTGAATTATTATTTTCCATGAAAATTTATATTTCTTAAATAATATATATTATCTATATATTGAGTTCTACATTTTATGATAAATTATTATTTACATAAAAATTGAAATTTTTTTATTCTTTACTCAATATGTATATTTGTTTATAAGGAAAAGTATTCATGAATTTAGGAAATTTTTGATATTTTAGGATGTTTCAGGTCATGAATATATAGTGGTGTCAATTTATATATAGACTCATGATGCATCATTAGTACAACGATATGATACATTATGATATCCATAGAGAAATGGGTTTCTAGAAAAGATCTACCCATTAGTTTTAATCAATATTTTGAATAATGTTTAGTGAGAGGTATTATGATCCCTAAGACCATGATATCTAAAAATTAATAATTTAACTCGTCATAAATTCATTTATAAATATCCATGATTTTTTAAATGGTATTATCTTGGGATTCATTTCATTCGCGATTTATTGACAAAATTTCATGTATGTTCAGTTATTTACCGTTCCATATTGATTATGGATTATCTAATCAAGATAGTCATATTATTTAAATGGCCTAAATGATATTTTATTTTCCTTTCAATAATTATTATTCTTTTTATATAAAATTTTGTGAAATTATTTAAATAGAATTTTCGCTCATCTATTCACCTTTCCATATCAACTATGCATTTTCAAAAAGTGTAGTTAAATTATATAAATAGAATTTGTGTTTACTTATTTACCTTTCAATACATATTATGCTTATTGTTTCATGATAGCTTTTATTCTAAAAAACCTTTATTGGGAATTTGAGATAAATATTATTTTTTTCATTTCCTTAGATTCATTGAAGTTTACTAAGAATGTTATGAAAACATATGATTAATAGAATAATTATACTATGAAAATAATTTTTTTGTAATTTTTTTCAATTATAATATAGTAATATTGTATATATATTTTATATGTGGACTACTATATAGGATTTACATTAGGATGAAGTATTTTGTATCTATGAAAATTTAGTAAAGAAGAATCATACTGTGAGATATGGGGGCCAGGGTCTGACATTATACATTTCTCTAGTCTAAAGGAACCATTAAAATCATGGGTGACCCCCATATCATTAAAATGTTTTTTCAAAATAATATATAGAAACAAATAATCATATAAATAGTTTAAATGAAATTTATGGATCTCAATTATTGTTTCAATTTTATATTTTTGATATGGGTCTAGGCCATAAAATTTGTATATTACATATCATTATTTTATTGATTATTTAATAAAAATAATTATATCATATCCTAAAATAGAGAACTATAAAATGAATACTTAAATTAAAATTATAATATATCCGCATTACTCTGTGATATTTATGATAGAGTCTTTTGATGAATTTCAATAAATTTATAACACATATGGATTGGAAAATAAGGAAATTTAATGAAATATTATGTGGGACCACATAATATTATAGAGTGTATTTGATATGGGGTATATACGAATAATTTTCTTGATGACTTTCTATAATTCATAAGGTATTCAATGCATCAATATTAGCTAAATACATTCCTTATATGTCTGTTCATATAACATAGAAACTTTTTTTATTTAGAGATTGAAGAAATTTTTTTAGAAATAATTCAGAGAATTGTTGACTTGAGAGAATATATTCTTGTAGGATGTAGCATCACTTCAGTAAGAGTCAAACAGAAATATTGATTGATTGAAGAGGATATTTTTTTTAAAGTGCCAAAATTTTCTATTGTTTTTATGCAATTTGTTTCATTTTTTTTCATTTTTGTCTTTATATATTGGGGGTGTTGTGGTGAAATTTGGATGTTTTTGGAGGGGTTTTTAGTGGTGCATGGTTGGAACATAGTTTTAATGAACGATATTCCCTACCATAGAAAACTGTAAAACCCTAGTTAGAGGAAAAAATTATAGTTTTTCAGGGTTTTTGAAACCATGTACCCTTTTCGAGAAACCACGTGACCCCTTGGGAAGAGGCACTTCATTAGGCATAAGATTAGGTTAAACCATACACCCCATAGTTCATGCAAAAATTTATACCCCAGAAAATTTATTAAAAATTTCTCAAACCCATTTAATATATCCCTAAATACTATATCTCTAACCTAAACAAATGTCACTCACTTTTCGAGGCTCCGAGACATATTCCATGACCTACCTCTATTAATGATGGATCTACACCTCTCCGTATATGTGATTTCTTCCTAATTAAATTTATCCAACTACCGTATCTATTTTTATATAATATGGTGACAATTTTCTCTTTTTGATATGGGTTTACATCATGGTTTTATTGATCTTAGATCTATGTTTCGATTCATGAACTCCATCTTCATCATGTTTTTTATTATTCTACTTTAAATTTAGATTTCCATTATTGGGGGTCCATTAATGATATTGTCTTAGTTTTTTAAAATTACATACACATTTTCTTGAATTACAATTGTTTGTATGTATTTTGAAATTTGAAACATAATTTTTTTAAAATAAATATTAAATAGTAATAATTAATTTACTAATTAATTTATGTAATCAATGGATTGATTAATTGATTTTCGATGTGATTATAACAGGATTTGATGTTGGGAAAATTGATTTTGGTAAATATCATCACCCAATTGGAGGATAATGTGACAATAAATTGGTTTATTATAGATTTTATCAAAATTTGTAAATTAATGGGATGTATGATTGGTCTATAAATTTGATTTATAATTCTTCAATTAATGGGAACTGTAATTAGTCAATTTATGTGATTGTAGAATTAATTTATTAGTTTAAAGTTTAATTAGTTTGCAAATTATAAAATGGTATGTTTGTGATAAAATAGACGGATTAATAAATTATATGGTAAAATGATTATAATTAAACTAATTTTGATTTTTCCATATTGTTTAATGTGATTGAGATAATGAATTTTGATTTTCAAGATAAATTTTAAATGATAATTTCAAGAAGAATTATTTTTTTGAATGATAATTATTTATAACCATGATGGTCATTAAATTGTGATTTGTGTGATTTTTTTATATTTTTACATTTTGATATTTGTGTTAATTAATGCAGGACAGGGATAGAGGCTCCAAATACCCATATGTGACATTGAGGTTTGGAATAGTGTCTATTTCTAACACTAACCAAATGACATAGGTAATATTGGAAATATAATGAGGAACAAAATACCCATGTTATATTAAGATGTGGGAGAGGGACATTGGATCCAAATACCCATGGTTTGTTAAATGTGATGTACTACACCGATGATATTGGCATTGGATTATTGTTCCAATTGGTCAAGCTATGATTTGAGATGAAATGATAATTGATAACAATGGTATTTTGTACTTGGAATGAGATATCTTCTATTTTATTTTGGAAATTGTATTCTTGTTCTTGTCATCATGTCATTCTAGTTTTTTACGTTATGGGTTATATTTTTTGTTTTATATAGTTCTCTTTTTCTATATTATTGATCTTATAAATAGGTTATAGGTTCCCTAGGTAATATATTATCCCCATGGTACTGTCTAGAATCCTCTTATATAGAAAGAGGTATCCTTGAGGTCATGTGACCGACTGGATTAGGGTGTCAATGTGGGGCACCTGGGTCAGAATGTTATGTAGTGTTATTGAAAGAGTGATCATTTATTTTCATTTTCATTCCAATATAAGGAAGTTAGACATGATAATATGAGTGTTCGGGCAATGGCAATGAAATTTCTCATGAGATTATCTAACCCATGTATGTAGGAATCCACATTTACCCTGATTGAGGATGTTGTTTTTGATTTTTTTTGTTACAGTTTAGTGTTATATCATCGTGAGTGTAGTACTTTTTTTATGAAGAGAATTTTTTCCTTAGATTTTATGAGATTTTACTTATGGCATAGTATGGGTTGGGATTTTATTATGGATGTGTAATTATCCCAACTAAAGAAATATTATGGCTTGAATAATTTTTGTAGACACACACAAAAATAAAGGATTCATTAAGGTTAACATTGAAATGATTTTCCTTACTCTTGTATTTGAATAGAAAATGGTGTCAAGTATGGAATTAAAAATTTTAATTTTTTTTCAAATGTGTAAAATGGGGGTATAATGTGAAACCTGAGTTGTGAAATTGTTTTTACCCCTTTTAACTATGACCTAGATATAATATGGTTAATGGAAGTGATAGTGCCTCTATTTGGACTGTGTTGTGGGAAAAGGGGTGTGAATTGTAAGGGATATAGTGAATAAATTTTTTTAATTTTGATAATGTCTTATTATATTAATTTCAAGTGTGTTTGGAATTATATATATTACGTCTAAAATGATTTTTGTTTAGAGGATGCTGAGAGCATATGGATTTAAATGATCCTCCAATAGTGGAACCAAAGGCACCGATAGAGATAGGTGAAGGAGTTGGGGAGAATTTAGAAGATAACATTTCATGTTTCATGGATTTATATTGACCGACCCCATAAATGGTTTCATTGACTTGAATTGGAGCTTCTATTACCACACCCTTCGAATATCACCATTATGGGTGAACCTGAGGTTATAGATATTGGGATTCAGCCCATCAAGACTATACCTGACAATTTAGATATCCCTACTAATAAAAGGATCTTTATTTCTGCAAATATTTTATGACGATGATCATTGATAATTGAAGTTAGGTTCAAAACTGGTTTATATGGGATTAAACAAAAATGATAAGGGTTAAATTAATCTAAAAACATGTATTTAATTCATTTTATGTACCTATTTATATTTTATCATTCCATTTATCAATAATGGTGCATTTTTTCCTTTTGTATTTTGTAAAACATTTGTTTTTCTTTTTCATTTATGAAATAAACATTTTTACACCTCGCATCACTTATAAAAGGCTACCCACACTCATCTTCACTTAAAAAATTAATTGAAATTTGGATCATCCATTACATACCACCATATCTTCTTTATATCTATAATAATTTCCTTGATCCCTTATTTTTTCTATAATAATAACCAATTATATATTTTTTCTCTTATTTAAAGAGGTTTCCCTAAGAAGAGGTTTCATGCTTAAAAAATAATTCTTAATATATTTTTCATAAAAATCCTTCAAATCATCATCAAAAATTATTATATAATAGTAGAGGTGTATCCCTTATAATTATTTATAACGTGTTAATGGAATAACCTATATATATTAGCTTCTATCAAATGGTTTATGAAATCATCATTTGTGTTATGGAAAACTACTTCAATAAAAAACTAATTTCATTCTTCTTCCATTATCACCGCCCACAGATTGTTGAAATGATGGATTAAAGGTATATAAAGGACATCTTTTAAAAATTTATACTTACAGAGTTTTGATATCACATATACCATCTTACCTTCGAATCCTTCATGGATGTGATAATGTTTCTCGTGTGTACGGTAAACTATCACCTCACGAATCAATGTGATTCTTTTTTCACCCACACAATATCTTGACATAATTAATGTTTTTTGATAAATATATTTGAAATATATGAAATAATTATGATAATAATTACATATTTATCAATCTAAAATATAATATTGAATATTTAATTTTACCTTTCACCTTACTAGGAAACAATAACGTCGTTTGTGTGTACGCGTGGACTACCACCCACAGAGAGTGATGTGATTATTTTCTCATAAAAACATCAAAAAGACGATATATATAATGATAATTTTTTGAATAATATGGTATTTATTATATTATAATCATTCTGGATGGTTAAAATATTATATACCAAAATTTGATAAAAATTATTGAAAAATGTAAGTCATACCCATTTTATATATGGCCTAGCATATCCATGATTGTAACATAGTTCATTTTTCATAAGCCTCTCTCATGGAATTTTCTAAAATATTAATTTATTTATAAATATAAAAAATTACTACTTGTTATTATTCTATTCATTTTGAAATATTTACCTCTTTAACGATGACCAACACAATTAATTCTTTTTGAAACTGTGAACTAAACAAAAAATGACGTATGTGGATGTTATTGATTATGTATTTCAAAATGTCATTAAAATGAAATTAAATGAATGATTAATGAAAATTTTTATTATACGTAGAATATTTTTGATGAATTAAAATATTTTATATAAGATTATTAAAAAGTATTAAAAGGAATTAAAAGGATGGTCTGGACTCAATAACATGATTTTTATCTTCTCACTTTTATTTTTATGAAATAAATGTCATATTAACAATGTATAATCATTATGTGGTGTAAAAACATCCCCATTTAAATGTTAAATAATTAATCTTTAATAACTAATGTTATATTATGATTCAATATAGATTATTTCATAGAAATATATTTTACATGAAAGTGACCATATTGTATAAAATTTCATAACTAAATTTTTTTCATTAAGATATACTAGTTCATCAATGTCATTGATATAATGAAATTATCGTTTTAATTAATTTTAATTGTAATATTTTGTTTTTAAATTATTATTAAATGTATTTATAGTTTATTCACATAATTGATTCATTGTTTATTTCTAGCTTTATATTTATTAAGATTGTATGGGTTTTTCACCACAAATTTTCTTATGTGGGGTTTATTCTATGTGGAACAATAATATCATTTTATGAGGTGTATATAAATCCAATTTTATATGTTATATCCAGAATCTGCTTAATATTATAATATTTAATTATATTTTATTCTTTAATTGGGATTACAATTGAAGATATACAAAATTAGAAAAGGATTTATGATACATTCTAATTTCTTTCAAGATTTTAAATGTTCATATATTCTTTATTGAAAATCATGTGTTATAATAGTCTAAAAACAAAACTATTTTTTCACCCCTTGTAATGAATGTGGTTAGAATGTTTTATTTTTATTTGATTTATTTTTTATTAATGAATCTTCCCAAATTTCAGTTATATGTGATACTGATCGTATATTTTTTCGATCAGTTATATTTCTCTTCCACATCCATGATTTTTTAAATATTTTCAAAAATCATTTTTTCTAAAAAAAATATTTTATAAGATGATTTTAAATTATCTTCTACATTATTTTAAAATTTTATAATATAAATTATCATAATATCTTCTAAATGGATCATTTTTGACATCCACTGACAAATTGTTTTTTAATATAATTATTTAATCATTTATGACATGAAATTATTTTCCGAAAATAATGTAAATTATTTTCCTTGAATTTTAGTTTATGTCCATCGGATTTTATTTTAAATAAAATATTTTCAATATATTTTATAAATTTTTATTTTTTAGAAGTGATTTTTAAATGGAAATGGATACATCCATCAAACATGTATTTATTGTACTTTTAATGTTATTCGGGTCAAAAAAGTCATCAACCCTGGTTAAATATGATCCAAAGAGGATATTTTGTAATGTTACCGTAGACATTACTTCCATATATGGATTAATATTTTTTCAATTAAATTTTTAGGGAAACAATTTTTCTTTAATAGGTTAATATTGTTTCAAGCACATTATTATGGAAATAAATTTTTTTTCTATAGATTAATTATGATTCGAAATAAATTTTATGGAAACCACTTCTCTTACATAGGTTAATTGTGTTATGAAAGTAATAAAGCATGTTTTTGGAGTCTATTATGAAATTTAATCTCTATAATCATTATTTAGGTTATGGTTCATCAAAATAATATATGGTGGCTTCACCCAGATAGTGCTAGGTGAGGCCTTATAGTGGGGAAATAAATTAGAAGGAGGTTACACATGTAGAGGACCACTCTATGGATGTCGGAGAGGACCATGAGGAGATAGATGATGTTATAGATTCCTCTACTCAGCCAATGGAAGTGACCATTGTCATGGAATATCTCAGATTCTCTTAATGGACTAGTAAGTTCACTACTATTGATTCTAAGGGCTTTATAAATAACAATCAAAGGGGAAGACATATGAAGGAGTATTCTAACTTACCTAGTCCTCCTATCACTAGATTTGAAATTAAGGAAAAGATTCCCCTTGATGCACAAATTACTGTGAGGAAATTAGATGTAGTGGCTAACACAAATAGCAAACTGCTGTCTACAGGTGGCGAGGTTAGTGTCACTGCCACTCCCCCGATGAAGACAAGGTATCCTGGACAACAACATGAGACAATCTCTGATGGATACCCTCAGTGACAGATATCCTTAGTGCTAGAATAGATGGATTTACTTTTTCACTCATATGCAGAAATTACAGAGGATGATATGGATTTGGAAGTGTTGAAGAAGACAAGAAGAACACTTCATGTAATCACCTATAAGGAACAAGGCCAGTGGATTGATAAGAATGCTTGTATTCACCTAAAAGGATTCATATGTGGAAGATTAACATGGAGGGATTCATGAAAACATTGGAAAACTTGGCACATCAGTATAATGGCATGTTAAAGGGATACCCTAAATCCTAGGTAAATTTTATTCCATGGATATTGATTAAGGATATTGATTCTAATTGGCTCAAACTGTTGTTCAAAAAATCTTTATTTTTTTTGGTGTTTAATTATGTGAGGGTTCTCACTATCCTCTTAAAAGTGTTTGAAAATAAAAAAGTAATTTTGGATGTGTGATATTTTTCATTTCATAGAACACTAAAAATAGTAATATATATATAGTATGTTTTTCATTAATAATAAGAAATATATAGGTAATAATACACTACACAAAAAAAATGATAACTTTTCCTATATAAAACACCACGGTTGGATTATGTTAAGGGAAAGGATGGGTTTTAGAAAATGATAATATATTATTACAAATATTATTATTTAATATAATAATATTTAACATTGAGATTAAATTAGAAGTTATTAAATTTGATAACTACCCTATGAAAATATATGACTTACACAAAAAAATGAAATCATATATTACAAATTAATTTAAAATAAATATATACACTGATTGAATATAATGGAAAATATTATTATTTTTATGATCACATAGATATTATATCCTAATAAATTATATTAATGTCAATTTTAGGTGATAATAATTTAATATATATATTTTATATTCAAACAAATAATTTTTATTTTCATAAAATAGATTCTATAAGGAAAGGATAAGAACAAACACAATTTTAGGCATAAATGATATATCTTTATAAAAATCTCTTTTATTATCATTTAATTAATAAACTATTTTAAATCCAATTGTTGAAAATTTTATTAATCTTATATTTAAAAATAATGTTTTAAATTGGATGTGAATCATTAAAATTAATTTTGGTTAAATTTTGGGAATTGTTCTATCATGTTACATTTTTTTAACAAATAAGGTAAAAATAATGAATTTTAATTCAAAACATATTTTTAATAAACCTTATTTATCATGGTAAATTATATATTATATTAGTATAAAACATTATTTATATAATAATGAAATCAATAAATCTAATGTAGCAATTTAACATCCATTTCCTATCGAAACTGGGAACAAAAACATAACAAACTTTTGGATGATTTTACTATAAAAACAAGCATTGTCATTACATCTATGATATAAATTTTAATACAATATCAGCCATATATATATTTAATTCGAAAAAATGGATTCCATATTTAGAATAATAGTAATTTATATTGTCTAATACGGTAAAATTATTTTTGACAAATATTATTTGTAAATCTAATTAATACTAATTACTGTAATTAATGTAAAATTATACATAACTATTGATTACACCTTTAATATTGGTGACCAAATGACCTAAACATTTATCTAAAACTTGGTTTAAGGACCTGTTTCGTCTATAAACCTTCAATTTTTGATTTTGGATAGTTTGGTATGACTTTTTTTTATATAAATACTCTGGTAAACCTAGATTGTTTTTAAAAAGTCAATGTTTCCCTTTCCGTACCCTATAAATGGAAACCACTTATCCCTCTTCCTCACTCCTCTAAAACCACGTATATTATGAAAATATATTCCCAATAAACATCCCAAACCTCCCTTCCATCATTTAATTCTCCCTTTTAATATATTTCTTTCCAAGGAATCCCTTTGGTGCAAAAAACAAGTAACCTGATTAAAAGGTAACACCCTCCCTCAAGATCTTTTCATTTGTTCCTTTACCCACTCCCTTTAAAAATAATATTCCATGATTTTATAAAAACATTTATCATAAATATGCTTATGTTTTTTTATGATAATACTTTTACCTCATGTTACACACACTTCATTCTAATGGGGAATAAATATAATGTTTATGAGTATAGAGAACTACCACCTCACGAAATAATGATTGTTTTTTTTCCTTTACCACCTATCATAGTATAATTTATGGAAAACACTATATATATGTATATATTATATATTATATTTATAAATAATTTACTCTTGTTCAAATTTTATTTATATCATACCTTTATTCTTCCAATCTAGTGTAAATGAAATAATTTCATTTTAGGATGTCTGGACTACTGACCCATCAAAGCGATGTGATATGATAACACATTAATGTACTGTTTTAAATAAATATTTAGAAAAAATATACGAGATATATGAAATAATAATCTATCTTTGAAAATATTACATACATATATACATAAACATATATTTCATTTACATTCACTCATTCAATCTGTCAATAAAACGTAAGTACCATTCATCTATATGTATGACCTACCATCTCCATGATCATTGTATAACATTTCATACTAATATATTCTATTGATTATTATAATAAAAATAGATGGAATATTAATGATATTTTTATTATGGTTTACATTCATTAAATCATGATATATGTATAAGGACCGATGAAATAATAAATTAAGACCCATGTGAAAAAACAAGGAGAATATTACATAAAGTGTAACCATAACATTGAATTTTTTAAAAGGGGGCAATATATATTTAAAAAAACCATATGTGGTATTATATATAAGAATATAGTTATTTAAATTATTTATAATAAAATTAAATTATTTATACATCAGGATCATATGAGAACGAATAGTGTTAAGACACAAGTTGGGGGGATTTCAACTCTCTTTATATTTGTGTGAGATATATTTTTTATTCACCCCTCACTTATTTTGTGTGTTTTATATACTTCATATTAATGTAAAATATGAATATTATACTTAAATATATGGGTATTTATATTTCCAAAATATTTTATTTTCTTAATTGTGTTGATATTTCAAATGTATCAAAATCGATTTGATAGTTTTCTCTTAAATTTCATTCTTTGAGATGTAGGTTTTGTTATGCGATACATTATTTTTCAAGGATTTTTCAACTTTTTATATCAAAAATCTGCTTATTTTAATGAAATTTTATGTGTTAGGTAATTTGGATTTATTACATAGTGTTTATGATCGCATGTTAATATTAGTATGTGTTTATTGAAACAATCCCATCGTTGGTCAGGATTGTTTATGATTATGCATGTATTGATTAAATATTATGATAAAACTCTCAAGAAAGTTAATAATATTTATTATCATCTATTTTTTTTCAATATATCTTCATGTTTTAATACAATTTTCACATCATTTAGGATTGTGTTAACTAAGAAATATTTTTATGAGTGTACAAATTTATATCTCTCTTCGGCCAGAAATATGTGTTCCTTCAAAACCGATTTTTCTAAATGGTTTACAAATATAACCTCTTAATATTCTATGAACATTAAGTTAATTTTTTTTAAACATGTCTTTCCTACTAAAAAAAAATGGTTTTTTAAAAAATAACCTTTTCATAATTTTCCTTCCTAAATCACATTAATAAATATTTTACAGTGAAAAAGGAATGTTCGACATGTGCCGATTTAATAACAGTCAGGATTATAATTCCACTTGAGCTTCCTTTACAATATTAAAATGTTATTCTATTTAAGACATTTTTTTCCAAATATTATTGATTTTTTTTCATAATATGTTTATCAATAAAAATATTTTCAAAACATTTTCAAGCATATTTTATAAGTTTTCAAGGGAAATAGGTTTCCAAAATATTTTCAATATTATTTGATGTTTTAAAAGAAAAAAGGGTTTTCAAAACATTTTCAATCTTAATTAATAGTGTTAAATAAAAATGTTTTCAAAATCATTTCCATGAATATTTCATAGTATTTCAATTAAAAAGGTTTTCAAAACCCTTTCATGATTAATTTATATGTTTTCAATGAATATTGAAAGTAATGGGTTTCAAAATATTTTCAAGCTTCTTAATTTATATATTTTGCCTTGTACACAACAATTGACCTTACTACACACCTGGTTTGAAACTCCCATGTGATATAGTTTGAGTGTCGCAAATTTTATTTATAAACCAATATAAATGATTTTAATATTTGATAAAAATAAATGACCTATGTAGAACATAATGTGTATTAGAATAAAGAATAATGTTTCATGATTTGGAAAACCTATAGATTATTATATGGGTTTCCAACTTGATTTAATTTTAACCACAATATGATTTATTGTTTTATTCAAGTCATTTTATATAGTTTAGACTTGTTAAATATATGCTTGTTTTCCAATGTGGTAACTCAGTAAAACCAAATGAGATGATGATATGAGTGAAAGATATCATGATAAAGCCAAATAAAATATTATGTGAAATGAATAACAAAATATACCATAAAAAACTCTATAACTCACCAATGAAGAATAATATTTATATTTAAATTAGTTTTTATGATAGAGACAATAGAGGAAACTATGATCAATATACTACATGTAAAATTTTTGGTTGTAGATGCCAATGAAATTTCTTCATTGGAATATGAAACATTTTTCTGTTTGGAAAGAAAGGTAATAAAGAAATGAATTGCTGGGGAAAAATGAATAGTATTACGGAAGGAAATAAATTTTATCATAATGATAAATTTAATATTACTTTTCATAAATGTGGTGATTCAATTAATTTTATGAGTAAAATCTACGTCTATGGGCTAAATTCTATAACAACGAAGGATGTCTGTTGAAATAGAATTATTAAACTATATATCTATGTTAATTATAGAGTTATATTGTAGAAAGATCTTAGAAATTTATTTTTTTTAAATTAATCGTGAAACATCTACACATTTTGTTAATTTTGGAAGTATATATTTCATCATTAGCATAATATTTATTAAGATCATCATTTATTTATTAGTATAATATTGTTAATATATTCAATTTTTGGTTTTATAGGATGTGTGGCTACAAATAATAATTATATTTTTGGAAATATTTATGGAAATAAAACTAGTAGGTTTAATATATATTTTAATAAAAAAGTTATATAACATAGAATGCCCATGAATATGTATTGGAATATGTTTAATATTATTGTAATGATGTAGAGATTATATCATGTTTATTTTTATGAAATTTCAGGTTATTAATCATTTAAAAATTATAGGAATTATATTAATATTATTTTAGAAGAAGGAAAAATGCTTGTCCAGTGAAGATTCATCACATTATGAAAGCCCTGAGGAATTATATACACAAACAAAGATAAGAATGTGTAGTGCTCCTTCCATTGGCATATATGGTCTGATCAATGTTTCATTATTCTAAATTAATATATTTTATGGATATATATTAATGTTGAAACAGTTGTGTTGTTATTGATGTCTAAATAATAATTTAATATGTTCAATAAATTTTTCTAACCATATTAGAGATGGAAAATAATTATAGACACATATAATGTATTTCCACCATTTAATTGATCTTATAATTAGTTAAATGTCAATTTTATTACATTTCGCATTAATTTTTTTTTATATCCATTTATTATAGTAATAAATGAGTTTGAAGTTGATCAAGGAGAAATCAATGATTTAAATTGTGTATATTGAATTGAAAAATATCAAGTTATTATATTTAGTTATATTTTTAATCAGGTATTGATTTCATCATCTTTTTGAAAATGATACTGACTTAAAAAATTCTTATCCACTTCATATATTATATCAAAATGACATTTTAAACCATAAGAGGTCTATGGTTTTAATGAACATAAAATCCAATTGATCATTCATAATAATTGGATCAAGAACTCAAATATACTATATAATTATTTACAATTTTCTTCCATATCTATATCATTACATTTTAAAAATGTTATTCTACATAGAAACCTAGTAATGGGTTATTTAATTTGACCTTGGTATTTCCCTTTAACTGTTATTTATAGTACATTGTATAAAATAATTTTATGAAATAGGTATCCAACAATGGTATTTTGAAATATCAAACCCATAATTTCATATAACATGGTCAAATTAAATATAAAAATTCATCAAAAATGAGAGTAATGAAACACCCCATAATAAATAAATTATAATGTTTCATTTTATTGCTAAAGGGACATTAAGATTTTTGCATTAAAACTTTATGAAATATATATATTTATATATGTATTTGATAGCTTCTGACACACAATACACCAAGAATTAATGTAAGGTATTGCATTATACCAATATAGCCTAGTAAATAAATTGTTTGGAATGAATTATAATATCAAAATAATGAAAAATACAGTAATCTATTGATTAAGATTAAAATAATAATTCTATAAATGAAAAATAATTGTTTAAAAAAATAATTATATTCTATAAATGGTTTATTTTATCATGGAATATATAATTTATAATTTATGATATGATTTTTTTTGAAAAATTATAAACAACCTTAATTTTTGATTTATGAATTTCAAAAATACACTTAGTATAGGTTTTATTAAAATTTTGAGCTGTTTAAATTTTTGTTGAATAAAAAAAATATATTTTTAATTAAAACATTATAATTGTTTAAATTATTTACAAAGATAAAATGTATATTAAGTTGTTTTAGAAGAAAAATGTACTAATTTTTTAAAAATTAACTATATTATTTAATTGTAATAAATTTTATATTTGATTTATTTATTAAACATTCTACACATTGAGAACATTCTCTTTAGAAATCAGTTTTTTCATCGTGGATTTAGGTAAAATATTAAATTGTATCAATACACTTCAATGAATATTATTTATAAAGAAATGATTTAAATTTTAATTATAACAGTATAATTTTTTTAATATGGACAATATAATATTTTACCAAAATTAACAGTGACAATATTAAATGTTAACGACCACAGTTAAGGATAAAACAAGTTTATGTAGGGTAAAACTATGAAGATATGGTTTAAAATGACCTAAAACATTTCCAAACACCATTTAATAGAAATAAAGTCACCTGATAAAATATAAGATCATGAATGACCCATTTTTAGTCATTCACCTAGATAAAAATACAGGGGTAATTGAATCTTATAAATAATTCAATATTTCAACTCTCTGCCACTTATATAAGACCTCCCCTCTCAAACACTATTACTAATTAAAAAGGTTTGTGATTTGTAAAATACCTTCCAAACCCAAATAATTAATCCTATAACAACATACTTGAGACCTTTTTTTATCTTAAACAAAATCTTAGGTAGGATTTTGGTGCATAAAGAAATACGTTTTATGAGGAAGATGTAACATTCTTATATTAGAATTTATTTTCTTCTTCAACAACCATAAAATATTATTAATCCATGATAATATTATATTTTTAGTATCTTACACATATTTAGATATTATTATATTATGTACATGACATATATCATTCATCTCTTCCATCAAACGGGAAAAAACTGTAGATCGTGTGCGTGGTAGACTACCGCCTGGCAAACCAATGTAATTCATTTTATGTCTCCAACATTAAAGGTAAGATATATTGATGGATTTAAAATATATATCCTATAAATATGATATTATTTCAAATATTTAACAAAAATATCACCCTTTATTTATTATTTATATATTCCTTTTTAAATTATATAATATCCCTCGTTTGTAAGCCAGACTACTGCCATGTGAAGATATCTGATTTTCTTTAAACATAATCTTTACATGGAAAGTAACAAGTATATAATTAATCCATATATGTGATATATATATGATAGTAATTATTATCTGTAATATTAATACATCACCCATTTCATTATTAATTAAGTCAATAATAGAATAATATCATCACTTGGGAAAATATACATCACAACATATCCACAAAGTGATACAACCCATTTTCCAAGTACAAGATTCATGATAGAATCAATAAATTATTATATTTAGTTAATATTTTTTTGAAAATTATTTTTTTGTAGATTATTTTTCTATATATTAAGCACAATTACATGAATTTTATGACAAGATATGTATGAGAAAAAATACAATTAACACATAAAACACAGAATATAAATAATATTATTAAAAAATAAGGTGAAATGTTGTAATAGGATAAAATATGTAAAAGAAATATAAATATTATTTTGAATCAAGTTTATAATAGGAGTAATAAAAATATATTATAGGATAATGAATATTAATACATATAGAACATTAAGGTAATGTACTGTGTCTCAATTTCCCTTTATTGAGGAATATTGTATTCTTATGCACAAAATTTCACATATATGTTGTATAAAAAACCCTATATTCATTTAATATCTATAATAATTCATTATACATGGTATTTTATATTTTACGTTGAATTACATCGTCTTTACATATTTGACATGGAAATTACCATGTGGTATAGAATTTCAAAACTCGATTTCTTTTCAATGGATTATATGACTTCTTCCTTGACATTAATATTATAAAATTTTTGGTGTAGAGAATTTTTAATTGCATAAGATATATTTTAAATTGACCTATGTGGATTTAAATTTTATACAAAATATTTATCAACTAATTAATTCTCACATTAACATTAGGATATTTGCAGTGGTTTATTTCTCAATCACATCTCAATGGGGATGGTATATTAAAGTATTTACATTAATGGAATCATGTGATAATTTTCTAATAAAAACTTTTAATTTTATTCTACTTATGTGGATCACAAATGTTTCATGTAATTCTACAATTTTCCCACTTTTTGGTACATAAAATGATTTTGTATTTTTTTTAAATAATATCTAATTTATTCCTCTCTTTGGACTAAAACCCCCGTTATTCAAATTCAATTTTTTTTTAATAATGTACTTAATTTTTAATAAAAAAATTATAAAAATTATTTATAAATGAAATTTGTACAAAAAAAATTACTTTTTTTATTTTATATTTAAATGATCTATTACGTCCTTTTAAAAAATTTCTGAATTGGATTTTATAGACAATGTGAAGGGAGCATTTGTTTTAACGTGAATATCTGGTACAAAATTTATCACTATCATGACTAGAAAATGATTTAATGATTCTATTATATGTTTTAGAAGTTATTTTTAATGAAAATTATCTTCAACATATTTTTATAAATTCTAATTTTATTAATTTTTTCTACATAAATATACATTTTCCTCAAAAATGTTTTTCATGAAACATTTATGGTATTTTTATTTCTCTATAATGAAAAACCCTTTTGATATATATACTCTACTGGATATATGTCAGATTGATACCATCATTATGTTTTTAATGAATGGTTTATAATCATTTTATCTCTGGAATTTATAGAATTTCACTTTGGTCATTAATTATTGTAGTAATTAACACTCCCCTAGAGATATTGACATTCATGTGATTATTGGAATTTAAATTCCCTTAAATTGAATTATTATTTTCCATGTAAATTTTTATTTATTAAATAATATATAATTTCTATATATTGTTCTAAGCATTTTATGATATATTATTATTTATATAAAAATTGATAAATCATTATTCTTTATTGAATATAGATATTTGATGACAAGGAAAAGTTTTCATGAATTCAGTCTATTTTTCGATATTTTGGGATGGTTTTAGGATGAATATATAAGTGGTTTCGACTTATATATATCCCCATGATTCATCAGTGGTAAAATTATATGAACCATTTTGATATCCAATGATAAATGGGGTTCTAGAGAAGATATACCGATTAGTTTTAATCAATATTGTGAACATTGTTTATAGTAGAGGTATTACGATCCCTAAGACCACGATATCTAAAAATTAATAATTTACCACATCATGAATCTTTTAAAAATATCGATGATCTTTTTTCAATTATTTTTCTCAAGAATCATACCATTATGGTTTTATTGACTAAATTTCATGTTTGTTCAGTTATTAACCTTTTCATATTGATTATATCTAATCTAATTATGATAGTCAAATTATTTAAATTCTATTTATGTTATTTTATTTACCTACCAAAATTTATTATTCCTTTTATATAAAATATAGTGAATTTATATAAATTGAATTCGTGCTCAGTTACTTACCATTCAATTTCAACTATTCAATTTATAAATTGTATAGTTAAATTATATATATATATATAATGTGTGTTTTGTTATTTACATTTCAATACAGATTATCTTTATTGATTAATGATAGCTTCTATTCTAACTAACCATTATTGGGAATTTTATATAAATTTTATTTTTTTATATCCTTGGATTCATGGAAGTGTACTATGAATGTTATGAAAATATATGCTTAATGGTATTATGATACTATCTAAATATTTTATTTAATTTTTACAATTATAATATGGGAATATTGTATGTATAATTTTTACTTGGACCACTGAACTATGATTTCCTTCGGGATGCAATATGTTGTATCTATGCAAATTTATTAAACAAGGTTCATGCTCTAAGATATGGGGGTTGTGGTATAACATTATACATTTCTCTAGTCTAAATGAATCATTAAATTCTTGGATGACTCAAATTTCATAAAAATGTTTTTTGAAAATAATATATTGAAACAAATAATCATATATAACCTTTTAGAGAAATTTAAAGATCTCCATTCTCATTCCATTTTATTTTATAGATATGAGTCTGGGTAATAAAATTCATTATTTACATATCACTATATAAAAGATTATTTAATAAAAAAAATTATTTCATATCCCAAAAAAACATTACTATAAAATGAATAATTAAAATTCAAAAAATCATATATCCTACTTACTGTGTGATATTTATCATAGAGTCCTTTGATGAATTTCAATAATTTTATATCAAATAAGTATTGGAAAATAATGAAATTTAATGAAATATTATCCGGGACCACATCAGATCACATAGTGTATATGATATGTGGTATATCAGAATAATATTTTTGATGATTTGATGTAATCCATAAGCTATTCAATGCATCAAAATTAGCTAAATACATTCCTTATAAGTCTCATTCTTATTACGTAGAAACTTTATTATTTAGAGATTGAAGTAATTTTATTTGGAAATAATTTATAGAATTCTTGACTTGAGGGAATATATTTTCATAGGATCTGGAATCCCTTCAATAAGAGCCAAGTTGAAACATTGATTGAATTAAGAGTATATTTATTTGAAGATGTCGACATTTTCTATTGTTTTTATGTAATATTTTTCATTTTTTTCATTTTTTCATTATATATTGATTGTGTTGTAGGCAAATTTGGATGTGATTTTGAGGTTTTTTGGCAGTGCATGTTTGGAACCTAGTTTTCCTAAACCATGTTCCCTACCCCAAAAAATGTGAAACCCTAGATAGAGGGGGATTTTATACTTGTAGCATGGTTTTTGAAACCCTCCACCTTTTTCTAGAAACCATGTGACCCCTTGGGAAGAGGAAAACAATTAGGCATGTGATTAGGTTAAAAAATACACCCCATATAGGAAACGGTACATGAAAAAATTTATACCCCAAAAAATTCAAAAAAAACACTCTAAACCATAAACACTATATCTCAACCTTAAACAAAATTCACTCATTTTTGGAGGCTCCGAGACAGATTCCAAGTCATTCCTTTATTCATGATGGATCTACACCTCCCACTATAATTTATTTCTTCTTGATTAAATTTATCCACCTCTCGTATCTATTTTCAGATAAAATGGGGATGGTTCTCATCGTTTGTTATGGTTTTACATCACGGTTTGATTGATCATAGATCTATGTTCTGATTCTTGATCTCAATATTCATCATGATTTTAGTTATTTTGCTTCAATTTTGGATTTCCATTAGTGAGGGACCATTAATGATCTTGTGGTAGTTTTTCAAAATTCAATTCCCATTTTCATGAATTCTAGTTGTGTCTATGTGTTTTCAAATTTGAAACATAATTTTTGGAAATGGAATCTTAAACTGAATTAATTATTTTATTAATTAATATATGTAATCACTAGATTGATTAATTGATTTTAGATGTTATTGTGACATGATTTATAGTTGGGAAATTTTATTTTGTTAAATAGTATCACACAATTGGTGAATAATAAGACATTAAATTGTTTTTTATAGATATTATGAAAAAATTTCATTTAATGGGATGTATGATTGGTCAAATAATTGGATTTATAATTCTTCAATGAATTGGAAATTTAATAAGTTAATTGATGTGACTTTGGAATTGATTTATTTGTTGAAGGTTTAATTAGTTAATTGATTAAAAAATGGTATGTTTATGTTAAAATAGAAGGTGTAATAAATTATATGTTATAAGAATTATAATCAGTTGAATATTGATTTTTCCGAATTTTTCAATGTGTTTGTGATAATAAATTATGATTGTTTTGATAAATTTAAAATAATAATTTAATGAAGAGTTCTTTTTTAAAATGTTAATGATTCCTAACCATTATGATCATAAAATTGTGATTTGTGTGATTTAGTTATATTTTTTAAATTTTGATATATGTGTTAATGAATGCAGGACAAGAAAGGTGGCTGCAAATATCATTATGCGACATTGAGGTTTGGAATAGCATCTTAGTCAACAACTACCCATATGAGATATATAGTGTTTTAAATATAATGAGGCACAAAATACCCATGTTGTATTAAGATGTGGGAGAGGGAAATGGGATCCAAATACATATGTGGTGTTAGATGTAACGTTCTACACTGATGATATTTGCCATGAATTATTGTTTCAATTGGTTGTATTATGATTTAGGATGAAATTATACTTGATAGACATGGTATTTATATATACTAAATATATTGAGGATAGTTTAGACACCAGTATGGGAAAAAGTAGGTATTTATAATATGGGAGTCATCATAAACCATAGAAACTATATGGGTCATCTAAGGATAATTAAAAATGATAAAATTTCAATTTAAAATTATAATATATTCTTTATATAACTCCATACAATATTAATTATTATATATATTTTTACACATTGATGGTGGTTATAGACAATGTTGTACTCACACCCAACTCAGGCTTCCTAATCTTTACCTGTCCCGACCCCCTCCCACCAAAGATGCCCCTCCTAAGCTGGAAATAGTCAAAGGGAGATAATGACCCCGAGTCCCACCTCCAGTAGGCCCCGGGGTGGCGACTAGCACCGAGGGTATGAGTTTTCACAAATATGGGAGGCATTACTCTTTTTATTGTTTAAGATCGGGAAACAGGACAAGTCAATTACCCAAAAAGGAAAAGAACAAGTGTATAGAAATAAACCCAAACCAATCCCACATGAATGTTTAAACAATTTTATAACAAGGTGAAAGTACAGGAAAGCTCAAAGTACAATACCAAAAGAAAACAAGAGTACAACAACTGAAACAACTCTAACTGTCCGACTAGTAGGGTCCCGCATGGCCCTGGTAGTCCTCATGGAAAAGTGAAAGTAAACGTAGGGTGAGCATACAAGTATACTCCGTAGGGAAACTGAATGCTCTTGTGCACAAGGGGGGAGACATCCTAATGTCCCATGAGAACAACAGAAAAAACCTAGCAAGGAATTCTATCCACCCAACCTCACCAGCCACACTCACTAAAAACACAATCACAACAGGTAGTAGTATATAATAACAAGAGTATTGGGTACCCCGCACCATTTCTCACTAGTTAGCTGCTCTTCCTAACGGCGAATGTCCTGATGCTACCACACTCTTCCCGCCCGCAGACACCTGGGCCTCAAGAACCACATATCCTGCCCGCACACACTTGGGCCTCACAACTGTGTATCCCACCCGCACACACCTGGGCCTCAACCACAATCACGTCCTCGCCTGAACACACCTGGGACTCATCCCTAAGATTCTTGGGAACAGTAATAGTAACATAACTCTTGCCCGAAGACACGTGGCCCTCATCCCGAAGATTCTTGGGAAAACAAACCTTCCCGAAGAGTCTTGGGCCAATCCACCCTAATCGAAACCTACCCGAAGAGTCTTGGGTGTAAGGTCACCTCAAGCAATCACAACCTATGGAAGAATGATAATGAAGGAGCTAGTAACTATGGGAAAACACCCTCTCCCATGAAATGGGAGTGTTCGGCACTAAGTGCTCAAAATGGGTGGGGTGCGATAAAACAAAAATATACAGATATATATATACATATATATATACCGAACACTCATCCCAACCTATGGCTTCTAATCAGATAACTGAGAACATGCCTCGGCACTGCTACTACGAAGCATGCATACAACAAAAAACCCCAACCCCATTTAGGTTTTCACGTTTCAACATAATCAGCTTATTAGTTCCTTAACTACTGGGCAACTATCCACAACCAACCACATCAATCGTTCGTGAAAAATATCCCTGCCATCCACAAATCAAGTTAGGAAAACACAACCAGCACATCAAGTCCCTTATTATTAACCAACCAACCCATTTATTATTAATCCCGTTCCATTACCATGCCCCACCATTAATTAACTCTTCCACATTTTATTTATTATTCACAACTCATAGCCCATTCACATTCAAACCGATCCTTGCAACCCTGCTGCCAACTTCCATAACCACAACCTCACCGTACATCATCATCCCTTGATACAACTTATCGCAGCCCCACTTCTCATCTGATCCACCACAAAACAAGATTCATGACACATCATCGCCCCTTTAACATCATTTACCACAGCTCTGCGGCCCATTCTATTCGTAACAACCCAAGATTCACCCCCCCTTTTCACACACCACGTAACCAAGACAAAACCCACATGTTCATTATTCCATTTTGTTTAACCAGGGTGATCACACAAGGGATCCAGATTTTAATCATCCAACTTTACGTGATTAACCAGATTCCACATTCCACAAGGTTCCATTAAAAAACGGTCTAGAAGATAGGGAAAAATTTAATTGCACAAGAAAATTCCCCCAATGACCGTGATTTTTAGTAGGCATAAGCCTATTCAATTCACAACATAATATCACCGGATATAATATAAACATAACAACTTCCCCATCCCCGTTATTTAACTAGTTATTATCTTTATTTAATGGTTCAAATGTTTCTCATGAAAACAAGAGGATACCCACCCCTTATGATGCACAAATTAGAGAGACGAAGGTAAGATCCCTACCTCAATAGGTTCTGATCCCAACATTCCCCCCAGATCAACCTTAGAAGATGTCTGTCGGCATCCGTCACCTCTATCGAGTCCTGGAAAAACCTCCTCAGGTGGAAGTTGGAAAGGAAAGGCCAAAGGAAAGAAAACGGATCCAAGCTCAGAAAATTACACCTCGTCATTAGGATCCCGTGGCCGCTGACAGATCGTAAATCAGAGCTCGGACGAAGAAGTTATAGAAGAAAAAGAGCCTTCGAGTCTCTTGGGAGAGCTCTGCTCAGAGGAATGGGGAGGAGAGGGGTGAGTTGAAAAGGAGGAGGGGACCCCTCCTTTTATAGGAGAGAAAATCAAAAGTACACGATGTGTACTTTATGGTACATGATGTGTACTCGACCGTTTCACACGGTCACCATGCGGCTTCCAACACGGCCTTCAACGCGGAACGCGACCATTGACTGGTCAACACATGGCTTGAAGTTAACTCATATGCAGGGAGGGACTACACGACGTGTAGTATTGGATACACGGCCTGTACCCATTTATTTCACACGACAAGGACACAACTCCAACACGGCACAGAATCATTGACTGGTCAACACACGGTTACGTGTACGCAGGGAGAGACTAAACGGCATGTAGTTTGGGGTACACGTCGTGCACCCATTTATTTCACACGGAAAGGACACGGCCTTCAACACAGGGTATACCTGGAAAGGGGGTACACGGCGTGTAGTTTCAAAATTTTGGAAAGTGTGGGAAGAGTCCATTTTACCCTCTAGAACACTTCACGACATTATTTTTGACAAAGGAATGGGATGGAGTGGTCCGAGCCATTAGATCAGATACCTCTTAAAACATTCTCGTCCTTGAGAATTCAAAAACAAACCCAGAGGAAACCGAAAAAGATACTTCTTAGGGTTCTCATTATAACAGGAACCCAACCAATAACCCTAATCATATGTGTTAGGAATTCCTTCTCTGATTTCGAGATATTATCCGCTTTAGGTGGCACTGACTCGGCTGCACGGGTTTAATCACATCCTCATTAATGCTTCTTGATTAAGAATTGGGTCTTCCCTCCTTCATACAATAGGATTTTTCAACTTGCACTACCCCCAACACCACACAACCAACACACTTTCTGAATATGTGGTTTGGGGAAATTCCTTCTCCTATTTTGAGATATTATCCGCTTTATGTGGCACTGACTCACCCGAAAAGGTTCAATCGCATCCGCATTAATGCGTCTCGATTAAGGAGCAGGTTTTTCCCTTTTTTTCTAACATCCAGACATGATACACACTTCTAGAGAACAAGGAAACAAAATTTCTCACAACTGACAAGCCAATCATTCCATATATCAAAGGTACATAGTATAACATCAACACAAAGCTCATAAGAGAAAAAAGAACAACACAATTCAAAAAAACTCCGGGTACTGAGCGTGCATCTAGGCCTCCCTCTCCAAGTGCTCTCCTAGAGGCTTCCATGCCTCCACAACACATGAACCAAGGGAATGGTTCGTCCACGGAGCACCTTATCTTTACGATCCTCGATTCTGACTGGTCGTTCCTTGAAGTTCGCATTGTCTCCCATATCTAACTCTCCCTAGTCGATAACGTGAGAGTCGTCGTGTAAGTATCGACATAGCTGGGAGACACGGGAGACGTCATGAACCTTCGCCAACTGAGGTGGAAGGGCTCGCTGATATGCTACCTCACTGACTCACCTCAGCACCTCAAAAGGTCCAATAAACCTAGGTGAGAGCTTGCTCCCTTTCCCAAACCTCTGCTGCCCCCGTCGAGGGGAAACCATCAAGAACACATGATCTCCCACCTCGAACTCCAAGGGCCTCCTCCGATGATCAGCATAAGACTTTTGTCGGTCCTGAACCGCTTTCATCCTCTCACGTACAAGATTAACCTTCTCTGTGGTGCTCTGTACTACCTCTGGCCCAAGAGCACCTGTCTCACCAATGTCTGCCCATCAAATGGGTGAACGAAATGGTCTCCCATACAAAGCCTCAAACGGTGCCATGCCAATAGTAGAGTGGAAGCTTTTTTTGTAGGAAAACTATACTAAAGGCAAGTGTCGTACCCATGATCCTCTGAAATCCATAATGCATGCTCGCAGCATGTCCTCCAACATCTGGATAGTCAGCTCTATTTGTCCATCGGTCTGGTGGAGGAAAGCAGTGCTAAGGTGTAGCTGGGTGCCAAACGAATGCTGTAACCCCATCCAGACTCATGAGGTAAACCGAGTATCTAGATCTGAGATGATAGTCTTTGGAACTCCATGCAAATGCACCACCTCGTCTACGTACCTCTGTGCTAAGGTACTCACCGGGCCTGACTCCTTAATTGCTAATAAGTGAGCTGATTTCGTCAGTCGATACACCACTACTGAGATAACATCATAACCACACTGATCTCTGGGTAGTCCTGTGACGAAGTCCATTGAGATGTCATCCCACTTCCAATCGGGGACATCTAAAGGATGCAACAAACCACTGGGAACACTATGTTCAGCCTTCACATGCTGACACACTAGGCATTTAGACACAAACTCCACCACTACCCATTTCACCTCGGGCCACCAAAACTGTTCCCTCAGGCCTCGATATATTTTTAAAACTCCTGGATGTACCACCAAGGCTGAGCTATGAGACTCATGGAGAACTCCCTCACGCATCGCCTTCGGAACAAACAACCTTCCATGGAAAAGCATCTGATGTCGGCTGTCCTCTGACCATCCTTCTGGAGCATTTCTCTGATCGACACGACCCCGTATTACTTCCACCTAGGAGTCCCTCCAATAAGACTCTTCCACATGCTGCAACAAGGAGGACTGCACCGTCATCTGAAACAAATAGCCTCTAACACCTTCTACCATTGCATCCAAGTGCAAGGCAACCAACTCTCCCATCGCCTTCCAAGCATCAGCGGATTCCCGAACCAATTCTTGATGTGACTTCCTGCTCAGGGCATCAGCCACAACATTGCCCTTACCTTTAGTGTAAGAGATCTCAAAGTTATAGTCTTGGAGAAACTTGACCCATCTCTGCTGCCGCAAGTTCAGTTCACGCAGGGAGAAGATATAACGTAGGCTCTTGTGATCTGAGAAGACCACAAAGTGCTCCCCAAAGAGGTAATGTCACCACAACTTTAGTGTGAACACTACTGCTACAAGATCTAGGTCATGAGTGGCGTATTTACACTCGTGAGGGCGTAACTGTCTAGACCCATAATAGATCACTTTCTTCTTCTGCATCAGCACACACCCCAGACCATGGCCAGAAGCATCACAAAACACCTCATACAACAACCCTTCCTCTGGAAACCTGAGTATGGGAGCACTGACCAACTTCTCCTTTAGGTAGTCCAAAGCCTTCTGGCACTGCTCGCTCCATAGGAAGACCTAGTTCTTCCTAGTCAAAGATTTCAATGGATTAGTAACTTGAGAGAAGTCCGAAACAAACCTTCGATAGTAACCTGCTAACCCCAGGAAACTATGAGCTTCTGCCACGCTCTTGGGAGCTACCCAAGAAACAACTGCCTCCACCTTCGACGGGTCCACTAACACTCCATGCTGAGACACTACGTTCCCAAGGAAGTGCACGTCTTGTATCAGGAACATAAACTTCGACAATTTCCCATAAAGATGGTGTCGTCGAAGGGCTTCTAAGACTGCACTGAGATGATCAACGTGATCCTCATCTGATCTTGAGTAGATCAGGATGTCATCGATAAACAAAATGACGAACCAGTCCAGAAACTCTTGGAAGAAAAAGTAAATAAGTCCCATGAACATGACCGGTGCATTCGTAACTCTAAACGGCATCAGTAAAAACTCGATGTGCCCATACCTGCACCTGAAAGCCATCTTCAAGATGTCACTATCCTTTACCCTCATCTGATGATATTTAGATCGTAGATCAATTTTAGAAAACCAACCTGCTCCCCTCAGTTGGTCGAAGAGATCATCTATCCTTGGAAGGGGGTAACAGTTCTTGACTGTTACCTGGTTCAACCTTTGGTAGTCTATGCATATCCTGAGACCAGTATTTTCCTTCTTCATGAACAAAACTAGAGCACCCCATGGCGATACACTGGGTCCAACCAAACCCTTCTCCATTATATCATCAATCCGAACCCGCAAATCCCACAACTTCGAAGGTGCCATCCGATAAGGGGCCATCGAAATCGGACGGGCACCAGGATGTAAGTCTATCCTGAAATCAACATCACGTCGGGGGGGGGGGGGGTAGAGTCACAACCTCCTCAAGAAAAACATCGAGGAACTCCCCAACAACATCCGGGACATCCATCATCTTTATATCAGCTGGAACCACTGATAACCCACCTAACAAGGAAAGGAGAGGCTTCACATGCTGGCTTCCTACTTGATAGCTCCTCTCACCAACAAAAGATACACACTGTCCATCCACGTCGGAGAACACAACTCTTCTCTCGAAGTAGTCGATAATGACACTAATAGAAAAAAACCAGTCGATGCCTAGGTTGACATCGTATGGCTGCATCTGTAATAGAAGAAGGTCCCCACTAGATCGATGTGGTCCCACCGTCAGCCCACATCCCCGACAAACACAAGATATGCTGGTCTGGCCTCCAACTTGTGTACTCAGCACCAGTGGTACAGAAAGTCTCTCTACGTCTAGTCCCAAATCAAGGTCTAGACCAGGTGCAACAAAGGAGTGCGATGCTCCCGAATCGAACAAAGAAGAAACAAGAGTTCTGAACAAACAAATCGTACCTCGCACCACCTCTGGTCCTGCCGGAGCTGCCGACTCTGCTGCATGCAACTGTCCACACCCAGCTCATCTGACTCTCTGATGTTGTCCACCTCCCCAATCACACCATGGTTGAGGTCCCTGAGGATCACCTTGATGTCGGCATCCTCCCGTAAAGTCTGCCCTCAGAGGAGCATGGTCCTGCTACTACTGGAAGCACCTCGCTGGAAAATAGTGCTGCTGAGGTGGGCATTGAACCTGCCCACCTCCACCGTACTGAGCTCGGCTTGGGCACCGACTCTGAATGTGACAGAAACCTCCACAAGAAAAACACTTTGGTCCTGGGCTCGTGAAAAAGGGACGAGGACCTGAATATCTGAATTGGAACTACTGGGGCCTGATCCCCACTGGCCTGAACCTGGAAGGTCCCGTCGCAGGAGACCTGATACTGACTGCCTTCCCCTTCAACGAGCCCGGCTGGATCCCCTCTCATAGCGTACCTCCTAGTGAGTGAATCCTCTCTACAACCACTTCGTTCTTTTATACTTCCAAGTACGTCGTATGGGTGAAGCGGGTAACATCATACTAGAGCGAAGGACGAAGCACCTCCTCCAAACATCTCACCCGAGACTCCTCATCCGGAAAGAGATCTGGAGCAAAGCACAGGAGATCCATGAACTTGATCCCCAACTCTCATACTAACATACTCCCCTGATGAAGGGACATTAACTCCTACCGCTTCTCCGCCTTGATCATGGAAGAAAGGAATTCCTCTCGGAATTCCATCTCAAAGTCATCCCATGAAACCTCTGCCTCCATCCTCTCTCCGAGGTAGAGTTTCCACCACTTTCACGCTGCACCTCTTAGCTGACTGACTGTTAGTGGAACCTAGTACTCCCTTGGAGCACGAATCATGGTAAAAGCGATCCCTATCTCCTTAATCCACCCCTCCGTCTCTGTATCCGACGTACTACCCTCATACTTCTTGAGGGTTTTCCATTGGAAAGAACAGAGAGTATTCTTCCACTGGATATCTTCCTCCTCTCGGTCAATCCACAACTAATCGACCGCCTGAATCTGCTAGGCCTCGGCTGTCTGAACCACCCGGGGATGATGTCCAAGTGCCATAGTTGTACGGTAAACAAGGATCGCCTAAGACCAAGTAGCAAGGAATTTCTCAAGGTTTCATTTTATCATTTTATTCAATTTATTTCCTAGAACACCCAAATCAAGTAAAACACAATCATGATGATGCATGTACCTTCCCTAGTGTCTCTACCCTACAATCAATGTAGTCTAACTTGGTTGTTCGGTAAGCTCAGTGTCCTTACATCGGATCACGGGGGGCCCTAAAATCTCGTTTCCTAGCCGGTCTTCCCTGGATTATGTCATGCTCCAAGATTAAATAACACGGTTTCCCTTCCATCCCATGAAATCCTCACTATTCCTAACTCCAGACACCATCCTATCTCTCAACCATCACCTCTGATACCATTCTGTCATGACCCCCTCCCACCAAAGATGCCCCTCTTGAGCTGGAAATGGTGAAATGGAGATAATGATCCCCGAGTCCCACCTCCAGTAGGCCCCGGGGTGGCGACTAGCACTAAGGGTATGAGTTTTCAGAAATATGGCTTGCATTACCCTTTTTATTATTTAAGATCGGGAAATAGGACAAGTCAACCACCCAAAAAGGAAAATAAAAAGTGTATATAAATAAATCCAAACCAATCCCACATGCATGTTTAAACAATTTTATAACAAGGTGAAAGTACATGAAATTTAAAAGTACAATACCAAAAGAATACAAGAGTACAACAAATACAACAACTCCAACTGTCTGAATAATAGGGTCCCGCACGGCCCTGGTAGTCCTCCTGGAAACCTGAAAGTAAACGTAGGGTGAGAATACAAATATACTCAGTAGGGAAACCAAAATCTCTCGTGCACAATGGGGGAGACATCCTAATGTCCCGTGAGAACAACAGAAGAAACCTAGAAAGGAATTATATCCACCCAACCTCACCTGCCACACTCACCAAAAAAAAATCACAACAGGTAGTAGTATATAGGAACAAGAGTATTAGGTACCCCTCACCATTTCACACTAGTTAGCTGCTCTTCCTAATGGCCAATGTCCTGACGCTATAACACTCTTCCCGCCCGCACACACCTGGGCCTCACAACCGTGCATCCCGCCCGCACACACCTGGGCCTCAACCACAATCACGTCCCTGCCCGAACACACCTGGGCCTCATCCTGAAGATTCTTGGGAACAGTAATTGTAACAGAACTCTCGCCCGAAGACACCTGAGCCTCATCCCGAAGATTCTTGGGAAAACAAAACTGCCTGAAGAGTCTTGGGCCAATCCAACCCAATCGAAACCTACCCAAAGAGTCTTGGGTGTAAGGTCACCTCAATCCATCATAGCCAATGGAAGAAGGAGTAGGAAGGAGCTAGTAACTATAGGAAAACACCCTCTCCCATGAAATGGGAGTGTTCGGCACTAATTGCTCAACATGGGTGGGGTGTGATAAAACACAAAGATACATACATACATGCATACATATATATATATATATATATAAACCACTTAGCCCATCCTATGACTTCTAATCAGAGAACTGACCGCGTGCCTCGACACTGCTACCAAGAAGCATGCATACAACAAACAACCCCAACCCCATTTAGGTTTCCATATTTCAATAGAATCAGCTTATTAGTTCCTTAACTACTGGGAAACTATCCACAACCAACCACATCAATCGTTCGTGAAACATATCCCTGCCATCCACAAATCAAGTTAGGAAAACGCAAGCAGCACAACAAGTCCCTTCTTATTAACCAACCAACACATTGATTATTAATCCCGTTCTATTACCATGCCCCAACATTCATTAACTCTTCCAAATTTTATTTATTATTCACAACTCATATCCCTTTCACATTCAAACCCATCCCTGCAGCCCCGCTGCCAACTACCATAACCACAACCGCACCGTACATCATCATCCCTTGATACAACTTATCGCAGGCCCGCTGCTCATCCGATCCACCACAAAACTAGATTCATGCCACATCATTGCCCTTTAACATCATTTACCACAACCCTATGACCCGTTATATTCGTAACAACCTAGGATTCACATCCCCCCACCCTTTTCGCACACCACATAACCAAGAGAAAACCCACATGTTCATTAATCTATTTGGTTTAACTGGGGTGATCAAACAAGGGTTCCTGATTTTAATCAGCCATCTTTACGTGATTAACCAGATTCCACATTCCATAAGGTTCCATTCACAAAAACGGTATAGAAGATAGGGAAACATTTAATTGCACAAGCAAAGGCCCCCAACGACTGTGATTTTCAGTAGGCATAAGCCTATTCAATTCACAACATAATAACAAAGGATATAAGATAAACATAACAACATCCCCATCCCCGTTCTTTAACCAGTTATTATCTTTATTTAATGGTTCAACTTTTTATCATGAAAACAAGAGGATACCCACCCCGCATGATGCAAAAATTAGAGAGACGAAGGTAAGATCCCTACCTCAATAGGTTCTGATCACAACGCTCCCTCGGATCAACCTTAGAAGACGTTCGTCGATGTCTTTCACCTCTGTCGAGTCCCAAAAAAACCTCCTCAGCTGAAAGTTGGAAAGGAAAGGCCGAAGGAAAGACAACAGATCCAAGCTCAGAAGTTCCGCCTCGTCGTTACGATCTTGTGGCCGTGGACGGATCGTAAATCGGTGCTCAGATGAAGAAGTTATGGAAGAAAAAGAAGCCTTTGAGTCTCTTGGGAGAGCTCTGCTCAGAGGAATGGGGAGGTGAGGGGTGAGTTGAAAAGGAGGAGGGGACCCCCTCATTTTATAGGCAAGAAAAGAAAAAGTACATGGCATGCACATTATGGTACACGGTGTGTACTCGGCTGCTTCACATGGTCACCACACGACTTCCAACACGACCTTCAACACAGATAGCGATCGTTGACTGGTCAACACATGACTTGAAGGTAATGCATAAATGGGGAGGGACTAAACGTCGTGTAGTATTGGATACAGAGTGTGTACCCATTTATTTCACACGGCGAGGACACGACTCTAACACGGCACACGACCGTTGACTGGTCAACACACAGTTACCCGTACGCAGGGAGAGACTACACGACGTGTAGTTTTGGGTACATGGCATGCACCCACTTATTTCACATGGCAAGGACACAGCCTTGAACACGGGGTATACCTGGAAATGGGGTACACGACATGTACTCTAACTACACGGCGTGTAGTTTCAAAATTCTGTAAAGTGTGGAAAAAGTCCATTTTACCCTCTAGAACACTTCGTGACCTTATTTTTGAAAAAGGAATGGGCCGAAGAGGTCTGGGCAATTACATTACCTGAATAGATTTCATGCTTGGAGGGCAGTATAAAGGAAAAATCCTCGTGTTTGATTTGTAATTTTGGATAGATCACTGATGAAGGAAACATACATAGATTTGAGACCCACTTGGGTGCTTCATTTTGTCTTTATTTGGGGTTTTCATTTGGGACATTTCATTTTCTTGGCATTACATATCCACTATTTTGGTTTAGACATTGTATTCTTGTTTTATTATTCATGTGATACTGGTTTTTTAGGTTATGGGTTATATTATTTGTTTATTCTGGTTCCCTTTTTTGATATAGTATTACTCTTATAAATAGGGTGTAGTCTCCCCATTTAATGTATTATCCCCATGCTACTATCAATAAACCTCTTCAATACGAAGAGGCATGCCTGAGGTCATGTGACTGACTGGACTAGGGTGCAGATGTGTGGAACTTGGGTCCGGATGTAACATAGTGGTATCAAAGGAGTGTTTATTTATTTTCATATTTATTCAAATATTGGAAAGGAAGAAATGATAATGTGAAGATTTAAGCAACAGTGTTGAGCTATTTCTCAGGATTATATGACCAATGTATGGGGTAAACCCCAATTACATTCAGTGGGGATGTTATTTTTGTTGTTTGTTGTTACATTTGAATGTCATATCACCATGAGTATAATACATATTTTTTTGAAATTTTTTCTTATATTTTATATGATTTTACTTTTGGCTCAGTATGAGATGTGATTTTATTATGCCTGCATAACTTGAAGAACTATGGAAATATTATGACATGCATCATTTTTTTAGACACACAAAAAAATGAAGGTTTCTGTACGATTGAAATTGAATTTATTTTCCTAACTTCTATATTTGAATTGAAAATGGGTCAAATATAGAATGAAAGTTTTGAAAAATGTTTAAATATTTATAAATTGGGGATATAATGTGAAACATGAGTTATGAATTTGTTTTTACCCATTATTACTATGACCTAGATATAAGATGGTTAATTGAACTAACAATGCCTCTACTTAGACTATGTTGTGGGAAAGGGGAATGACTAGTAATTCATATATGTGAATACATATTTTTAATTTTGATAATGTTGTGATATATGACATTTAAGGGTGTTTGTAATTGTATATATTTCCTCTAGAATGGTTTTTGTTGATAGGATTTTAAGAGGATATTGATTGAAATGATCCTTCAACAGTGGAACCAGAGGCACCGATAGTGCTGGGTGAATGAGTTGGGGAGAATTTACAAGATAAAATTTCATGTTTCATGCAATTTATAGTGAGAGACAAATAAATGTTTATAAATGGTTTCTATAACCTGGATTGGGAGATTATGTTACCACACCGTCTGAATATCTCAGTTATGGTGGGACTAAAAGTTGTAGAAATAGGGATTCAGCCCATCCACACTATACTTGACAATTTAGAGACCCCTAATAATAAGTGGATCTATATTTCCACAAATATGTTATGGTGAAGATCATTTATAATCAAGGACAAGGTAAAAATAGGTTTATAGAGGATTAAACTAAAAAGATAAGGGTTAAATTAAAATAAAAACATGTTTTAAATTAATTTTTTGTACCAATTTATATTTTATCATTCAATTTATCAATAATGGTCCATTTTTTTCTTTGGTATTTTGGAAAACATTGGTTATCCTTTTTTATTTCATAAATAACAAGTTCACACCTCACATCCCTTATAAAAGGCCACCCATACTCATCTTCACTTCAAAACATAAGTGCCACTTGGATCAGCCATTACATACCACCATATCTTCTATATATCTCTCAGAATTTCCAAGATCCCTTATTTTTACTATAAATATAACATATTATGTCTTTTTTTACTCGTCTAACAGGGTTTTCTCAAAGAATAGGTTTCATGCTTAAAAGATCATCCTTAATATAATTTTCATACACATCCTTCAAATAATCATAAATACTTATTATTTAATATCACAATTGTATCCCATATAAATATTTTAAATATGTTAATGAAATAAATAAATATATATATCATCTTCTATCAAATTTTATATAAAATTGTCATTTCTGTTATGGAAGACAACCTTAATCGATATCTAATGTCATTATTCTTCCATCATCACCTCTCCTTGATTGTTGAAATTATTGATTTAAAGTAAATATATAATTTTTTTAAAAAAAATTATACTTCTACAGTTATGATATCACATATACAATCTTACATTCCATTTCTTTAGGGATATGATAATTTTTCTCGTGTGTACGGTGGAATTTCGCCTCACGAATCAATGTGCTTCACTTTTCACCAACACTTTATGTGGACAACATTAAGGTAGTCTGATAAATATATTTGATAGATATGAAATAATTATAATAATAATAAAAATATTTCTCAATATAAAATATAATAATATTATTAAATTTTACCATTCAACTTACTATGAAACGATAACGTTATTTGTGTGCACGCGTGGACTACCACCTCCACAAAGTGATGTTATTATTTTCTCATTACCACATATAAAAATGATAGATATAATTATATTTACTGAAAGAATGTTGAATTTATTATAATATAATAATTCTGGATGGTTATAATATTGTTTAACTACATTCTATAAAGATTATTGAAAAATGTAAATCATAGTCATGTTTATATTAGCCTACTATATTCATGATTATAACATAGTTAGTTTTTTATAAGCATATCTCATGGGATTTTTCAAAATATTAATTTATTATAAATATAAAAAATATATAATAGTTATTAATCTAGTTATTTTTGAAATATTTACCTCTTTGATGATGATCAACACAATGAATTTATTTTGAAACTATGAACAAAACATCCGGAAAACACCCCCTATGGACTTAATTGATTATATATTTCGAAAATTAATTACAATGAAACAAAATGAATGATTTATTAAAAAATTTATATATACATATTATAATTTTTTTGAAGTAAAATAATTTATTTAAGATTATTGAAAAGGATTAAATGGAAATAAAAATAATGTCTTGACTCAATGACTTGAATTTTAATTTATCACATTTATTTTTAGGAAATATATGTCATATTTACAATGTATTATCATTATTTAGTGTACAAACATTCCCATTTACATGTCATATAATTAATCATTAATAAATGATGTTATTTTAATATTCAATATGAATCATTTCATCAAAATGGATTTGAGATGAAATTTGCCTTGTAGTAGTGAATTTCATCACTGAATTTCTTTCCATTGAGATATATTATTTCATAATTGTCATTGATATTATGAAATTATGGTTTTAATTAATTTGAATTATAATATTTCATATTTAACTATTTTAAAATGGATTTAGTGTTGATTCACATAATTTATTCATTGATTATTTCTAACATCAACATTATGATCACTGTATGGGTTACTCACCTCAAATTGTTTTATTTGGTGTTTATTCTATGTTGTACACGAATATCATTTTATGAGGTGTATATAAATACAATTTTATATGTTATATCACGAACCTTATTATGATTATGATATTTAATTAGATTTTATTCATTAATTGGGATTATAGTTGAAGATATTCAAAAGTGGGAAAGGCGTTATGATAAATTCTAATTTCATTCAAAATTTTATATCTTCATGTATTCTTTAAAGGAAATAATTTCCTCTTATATTATTGAACCACACTTATTTTTTATCTCCTTGATCTAAAGGTGGTTAACATGATTTATTTTTATTTTATTTGTTTTTTATTAATAAATCATCTAAAATGTAAATTATAAGTGATACTGATTTTATATTTTCTTTTTGATCAGTTATATTTCCCATCTACATCAATGATTTTGGAAATATTCTTATAAATAAATTTTTAAAAAAACATGTTCTATATACTAATTTTAAATTATATTCTACATTATTTTAGAATTTTATAATATGAATTATGCTAATAGTTTCTAAATAGATAAATATTGACTCCCTTTAACAAAGTGTTTTTAATATAAATTTTATTTTTAATCCTTTATGAAATGAAATTATTTTCTAGCAATAAAGTATATTATTTTCCTTAATGTTTAGTTTATATACTTAATATTTTTTTAAAAAGAATATTTTCAAAATATTCTATAAATTTTTATCCTTTAGAACAGAATTTTAATATGAAATGGATACATACCTTAAATATGTCTTTATTGTCCTTTAAATGTATTTTAGTTCAAAAAAGTTAACAACCATTGTGGTTAAATATGATAAAAAATGGATATTTTTTAATTTTACCATATACATTATTTCCATAGATGGATTAATATTACTTCAATTATGTTTTTATAGAAACCAATTATCTTCCATTGGTTAATATTGTTTCAAAACCATTATTACGGAAATCATTTTTTTTATATATATTAATTATTATTCTAAATGAATTTTATGGAAACCAATTCCCTTCCTTGGGTTAATGGGGTTTTGAATGTAATAAAGTATGGTTTTGAAGCTTATTATGAAATTTAATCTCTATATACATTACTCATGTTATGGTTCTTCAAAATAATATATGGTGGAATCACCCAAATAGTTTTAGGTAAGGCCATACTAGTGGGGAACTAAACATGAAGGAGGATACACCTAGATAAGACAACTAATTGGATGCATGAGTGGCCCAATAGGATATATGTGATGTTCATAATTCCTCTAAAAACCCCAAGGAAGTGACCATTGCTGGGAAATATCTCAGATCCTCCTCATGGAAGGTCAAGTTTACTACTATTGATTCTGATGTCATTATCAAGAACAATCAGAGGGGGTGAAATTGGAATGATTATTCTAACTTACATAGTCCTCCTATCATTAGATCTTCAAGTAAGGTAAAGCTTCCCCCAAAGGCTTATATTACTGTGAGGCACTGATATGTATTAGCCAAAACATATAGAGACCTGGTGTCTGTAGGTGGTGAGGTTGGTGTCCTTGCCACTCCCACGATGAAGACATGGGATCATGGATAGAAACAGTAGATAATCTTCCATGAAGACCGTCAATGACATATATCCCCAATGCTAGAACACATATATCTACTTTTTCACTTAGATAAAGAAATAATAGTGGGAGATATGGATATGAAAGCATTGAAGAAGATGGAAAGAATGATTCACACGATCACCTCAAAGGAACAAGGTGAGTGGATTGATAATAAGGCTTGTATTCTACTCAAAGGCTTCAATATGGGGAAGATTAACATGGAGGAATTCATTAATGCTTGGGATAACATGGAACATAAGTATAATGGTATGTTAAAGGATAACCTGACCCCCTGGTAAATTCTATACACTAGATATTGTTTTCCAAAATTGATTTCTATTGGCTAACATTGTTCTTCAACAAATCTATAGTTTCTTTTAGTGTTTAATTCAGTGAGGGTTCTCACTATCCCCTAAAAGTGATTAAAAATAAAAAAGTAACATTGGAAGTGGGATATTTTTCATTTCACAAAAACACAGAAATTGTAATATATATATATATTTAATAACTATGTTTTCCTATTATTATAAGAAATAACCAGGTAATAATACACTACACATAACATAAATGATATATTTTCCAACACAAAACACCAAGGTTGTCTTTTGTTATGGGAAAGGCTGGGTTTTAGCAAACGATAATATATTATTAAAAATATTATTATTTAATATAATAAGATATAACTTTGAAATTAAATTTGAAGTTATGAAAATGATTTACTAACTAATTAAAAGATAACATTTACACAAATAAAAATGAAATCATTGGTTACTAATTAATTAAGAATGAATATATAAACTGATTGAATATAATAGAAAATATTATTATTTTTATGCTTAAAAAGTTATTATATCTGACTAAATTAAATTAATTTCAATTTTAAGAGATATGAATGTAATATATATATTTAATATTCAAACAAATAATTTTTTTCCATAAAATATATTAAATAATAAAAGGATAATAACAAACCCAATTTATGCATAAATACTATATCTTTTTAAATTGACTTTTAGTGTTATTTAATAATGATCTATTGTAAATCCAAGTATTGAAAATTTTATAAATATTATATTTCAAAATAATGTCTAAAATTTAATGTGATTCATAAAAATTATTTTTGGTTCAATTTTAAGAATTTTTCTATCATGTTTCATTTTTCAACAAAGAAGTGAAAAATACTAAATTTTAATTCAAAACATATTTTTAATCTAACTTATTTATCAGGGTAAATTATATTTCATATTTTTATAAAAAATTATTTATTTAATAATTAAATTAATAAATCTAATGTATCAATTTAGTATAAATTTAATGTCGAAACTGGGAACAAAAAAATTAATAAACATTTGAATTTTTTTACTTTAAAAACACGCATTGTCATTCCATATGTGATATAAATTTTAATATAATATCAGTCACATATATATATTTAATTTGAAAAATTGGATTTCATATTTATAATAACAATAATTTATATTTTCTAATAAGTTAAATTTTTTTTGACATTGATTATTAGTAAATGTAGTAAAAATAACTTTCAGTTATTAATGTAAAATTATACATAAAAATGGATTACACCATTAAATTATTGGCCAAAATTACCTGAAATTTTCTCTAACACCTATTTTTTGGACCTATTTAGTTCATAAATCTTTCATAATAGATTTTTGATCGATTTATATGACTTTTTTGTGTTAAAACATAGGTAAACCTAACTTGTTTTTAAAAATTTCATGTTTTCCCTTTCCATTCTCTGTAAAAGGAAACCCCATATCCTTATTACTCAGACTTCTAAAACCATTTATATTCTGAAACAATATTCCCAATAAACTTCCTAAAACCCCTTCCATAATTTAATCCTCCCTATGAATATATTTCCTTCAAGGAAGCCCTTTAGTTCAAAAAAGGAGTTATCTGATTAAGAGGTAACACCCTCCCTCATGATCCTTTCATTTGTTCCTTTACCCACTCCCTAAACACATAGTATTCCATGATTTTATAAAAAAATGTATCATAAATATACTTAGGTTATTTATAGTAATACTTATATCTATAGTTACACACACTTAAATCTAACATGGAATATATATACTGTTTACGAGTATATAGAACTACCTCCTCATGAAATGATGATGGTTGATTTTCCCTTTACCACCTATCATGGTAGTATTTTTAGGGGAAACAATATTTATATATGATATATATGATATTTATAATTTCTTTACTCTCCTTAAATTTTTATTTATATCATACAGTTATTCATTCAATTTATTGTAAATACAATAATTTCATTTTAGGATTTGTTGACTACTGACCCATCAAAGCTATGTGATACGATCACACATTACATGTAATGAATTAAAGAATTATTTAGCGAACTTATATGAGATAAATTAAATAAATATACCTTTTAAAATATTATATAAACATCTAATTAAAAATATATTTCATTTACATTCATTAATTCAATCTTCCAACAAAATGTAAGCATTATTTATCTGTATGTATGACCATCGATCTTCAAGATCATTGTATTCCATTTCATACTAATATAATCTATTGATTATTATAATAAAAAATAATTAATTTTAATTGTATTTATAAAATGGTTTACATTTTTAAACCAAGATATATTTATATAGACCAACGATATTACAAATTAAGACCCATGCACAAAAACAAAGATAATATTACATGAAGTGTAACCTTAACATTGAATTTTTTAAAAGGGGGTAATATAAATTTATAAACAACCCATATATATTATTAGATATAAGAATATAGTTACATAAAATATTTATAATAAAATTATATTTTTTATACATCACGATCTTATGTGAACGAACATAGTTAAGACACATGTTAGAGGATTTCAACTCCCTTTTTATTTTTTGATATATATTTTGTATTCAGCCATCACTTATTTTGTTTGTTCTATATACTTCATATTAATATCATATATTAATATTATAATTAAATATATGGGTATTTAAATATATAATTTTTTATGTTTCCTTAATTGTGTGTATGCTTCATAAGTTAACAAATCAGTAGGATATTATTGTTTAAATTTTCCTTTTTTGAGACATAGGTTTTTTTATATGATACATTATTTTCCAAGGAGTACTCAACTTTTTATATAATGAATCACTTTATTTTAATGAAATTTTAGGTGTTTTGTAATATGAATTTATTATAGGGAGATTATGATCCCATGTTACTATTAGTATGTGTTTATAGAAACAATCCCATCATTGATTATGATTGTTTATGATTATGGTTTCATTGATGAAATATTATGATCCATCTATCCAGAATGTTAATGATATTAATTATCATCTATTTTTTTCAAGATCTCTTCAAGTATTAATACCCTTTTCACCTCTTTGAGGTTTATGATAACAATGATATATTTTTATGAGTGTAAGAATATACATCTCACTTCGCTAAGAAATATGTCTTCCTTCAAAACCTTGTTTTCTAAATGGTTTACAAATATATTTTATTATTTTCTTATGATCATTAAATGAATTTTTTTACCCATATATTTTCTTGCAATCAAAATGGTTTTTTAAAAAATAACCTTTTTGTAATTTTCCTTTTAAATCACTTTTATAAACATTTTACAGTGCAAAAGGAATGTTAGACATGTGAAGATTTACCCACAGTCAAGACTATAATTCCACTTGAGCTTCCTTTATAATATTACAATGTTATTCTATTTATGAGATTTTTTCCAATTATTGTAGAAATTTTGTTTTAATGTGTTTATCAAGAAAAAATTTTTCAAAATGTTTTCAAGAATATTTCATAACTTTTCAAAAAAAAATAGGTTTTCAAAATGTATTCAATCTTCTTCTATGTTTTCAAGGAAAAAAGGGTTTTCAATACATTTTTAATATTTATACATAGTGTTGATGTAAAATTATTTCGAAAACATTCCAATGATTATTTCATAATATTTAAATTAAATAAAATTCATAATGTTTTCAATATTATTTTATATGATTTCAATGTATATTGAAAGAAACGGTTTTAAAAATATTTTCAAACTTTTTAATTTATATGTTTCACCTGGTACACGAAAATTTACCTTAATGCACCCCTGGTTTGAAACACCCATGGTATATGGTTTGGATGTCTCATATTTTATTTATAAACAATTATGAATGATTTTAATATATGATAAAAATGAATGACCTATATAAAATATAAGGTGTATTAGAATAAAGAAGAATGTTTCATGATTTAGAAAACCTATAGATGATGATATGGGTTTCTAACTAGAATTAATTTTAACCACAACAGGATTTATAAATTTGTTGAACTCATTTAATCAATTTTATTACTATTATATTTATGCTTTTATGAAAATGTGGTGACTTAGAGAAACAAAATGGGATGATTATATGAGTGAAAGATATCTGATAATGCCTAATAAAATATTATGGAAAATGAATAACAAAATATACCATAAAAAACTATGTAACTCACCAATGAAGAAGAATATTTATAGTTAAATGAGTTTGTGTGGTAGTGACTATAGAGGAAACAAGAATATATTTTTAACATGTAAGAAATTTGGATGTAGAAACTAAATAAATTTCTTCAATGGAATATGATAAATTTTTCTCTTTCGAAAACAAGGGAATAAAGAAATGAATTGTTGAGGAAAAATGAGTAGTATTATGGAACGAAATAAATTGAATCATAATGATCCATTTAATGTTATTTTTCATAAATATGTGTATCTATGTCATTATCGGAGTAAATTCCATATTCTATGGGCTAAACGCTTGACCAAAGATGGATGTCTATTAAAATATAATTATTAACGAATATATCTATTTTAATTATAGAATTATATTGTAGAAATAAATTTTTCAATGGTAGTTTTTTAAAAAATAATAATTAATCTTATACAGATTGTATTAATTTTGGAAGTATATACTTCATCATTAGCATAATATTTATTGATACCATCATGTATTTATTAGTATAGGATTGTTCATATATTCAATGTTTTGATATTCACTTTTAGGTTTTATATGATATGTGTGTACTAATAATAATTATATTTTAGTAAAACTTTATGGAAATAAAACCAGTTTGTTTATTATATATTTTAGTGAAAAAGATATTTAAGGAATAATGCCCATGATTTTTTTAGAATAATTTTATTGTTATTGGAAACTTGTCATTTTTATATAATGTTTATTTTCATGAAATTTCCGGTTATTAATCATTTCAAAAAATATAGGAATTTTATAAATATAATTTTTGAAGAATGAAAACTGTTTGTCTAGAGAAAACTCATCACATTATGAAAGCCCATATGGATTCTATACAAAACCAAAGATAGGAATTTGCAATCTTCTTTCTAGTGGAATATGTGATGATCTGATCAACATTTCATTATGATAAATTAATATATTTTACAAAAAGATATTAATGTTGAAATAGTTTTGTTACTATTGATGTTAAAATAAAAATTTATTTTGTTCGATAAATTTTTCTGACCATATTTGAGTTGGAAAGTAATTATAGATACATAGAATTTATTTCCACCATTTAACTGATCTTATGATTTGTTAAATGCCAATTTTATTACATTAGGCATAAATATGTCATTTTTGATATCCATTTATTTTAGTAAGAGATTAATTGGATGATGACCAAGGCGAAATCAATGATAGGAATTGTGTATATGTAATTGAAACAGATCAATTAACTATATTTAATTATATTTTTTATCAGGTAATGAATTCATTATCTTTTGGAAATGGATCTTGAAATAAAAAAAATCTTATCAACTACATATGTTATAAAAAATGTCATTTTAAATCACCAGTGGTCTGTGGTTTTGATGAACATAAATTTATATAGATTATTCACATTAATTTGAACATGAACTCCAAAATACTAAATAATTATTTACAATTTTATTCCATATCTGTATGATTTTTTTATGACAATTTTATATTACATAGAAACATAGTAATGTGTTATTCCATTTGACATAGGTACTTCCCTTTCACTCTTAATTATAGTACATTTTATTAAATAATTTTATTTACTAGGTATTCAACAATGTTAATTTGAAATATCAAACCAGTAATTTCATATAACATGGTCAAATTTCTAGGAAAAATTTCTTCAACTATGAGAATAATGTAACCCCCAATAATTAAAAAATTATAATGTTTAATTTTATTGCACATGTGACATTCAATAATTTTCATAAAAAACTTATATAATATATATCTTTAAATATGTATTTAATAGCCTGTGACACACAATACACCAATCCTAAATGTATGTTATTATAGAATACCAATATAACCAAGTTATTAAGGTTAGAATTAATGGTAATTTCAACAGTATGAAAAATAATGTAATCTATCGATTAGGATTAAAATAATAATTACCTAAACAAAAAATAATAGTTCTAAAAATATGTATATTTGTTATACAATTTAGTTTCACATTGAAAGCATAATTTATAAATTATGATTAGAAATATTAAAAATATTATTTAAAAATATAAAATTAATTTTTGAAATTTGAATTTCAAAATTACCCTTAGATTAAATTTTTATAATTTTTTGAGCAGCTTAATTTTTTGTTGAATATAGTTGAATATATATGTTTAATTAAAATATTAATTTTTTTTAAATTATTTAAAAAGTTAAAATGTATTTTTAATTTTTTTCCCGGAAAAAAGAATTTTTTCTAAAAATTTAACTACATTATGTTATTATAATCAATTTTATATTAAATTTCATTGTTAAACTAATCTAAATTATGAGAACATTCCCTTTGGAAATTAGCTTTTTCATAGTGGATTTAGGTATAATATTAAATTTTATCTAATCACATCCATGAATTTAATTTATAAAAAAATGATTTATATTTTAATCAGAATAGTATAAAATTTCTAATATAGTTAATATAATATTTTACCAAAATGAATGGTGACACTATTAAAAGTTAATTTACAATGTTAAAGAAAAACCATGTTTATTAATGGTTAAACTAAGAAGATAAGGTTTTAAATTCCCTAAAACACTTCAAATCTATCTTTAATGGAAATATAGTCACCTTATCACATATTAAGATCATGAATTACCCATTTTTAGGCTTTCAAATGGATAAAAATGTGGGTGTAATTGATTCATTTTAAAAATTCAATCTTTTTAATTTCCACCACATATATAAGACCTCCCATCTCCAACCCTATTACTAATTCCAAAGACATGTGGTTTGTAACATACCAACCCAAATAACATAATTAATTCCCTAACAACAACCATGAGACCTTTTTTATTTTAATTAAAATATTTTGTAGGATTTTTTTTGCATACTGATAGATGTTTTCTGAGGAAGATGTAACATTCTAAAATTAGCATTTAGTTTCTTCTTCAACATCCATGAAATATTATTAATCCATGATGACAATATATTTGAAGTATCTTATATATATTTTTATATTATTATGTTATGTACATTATATATATAATTTTCCTCTTCCATCAAAGGTGAATAAAACTATTGATCCTATGTGCAGCACACTACCACCTTGTAGACCAATGTAATTCATTTTCTGTCACCAACATTAAATGCTGTATATATTGATGGGTTTAAAATTTTTACCTTACACTTAAGATATTATTACACATATTTAATTACAATATCACCCTTTGCTTCTTATTTTTATATGCCTTTTAAATTATATAATATCACTCATGCTTGAGCCAGATTACCGCCATGTGAAGCGATCATATTTGTTTTATTCATAAATTTTATATGAAAAGTAACAAGAATATATTGGATCAATATATGTGATATACATGATAGTAGATTTTATCTATATTATTAATATATTACACATTTCATTAATAATTAACTCATTAATAGAAAAATATTTTTATTTGGGAAAATGTACATCATACTATATCCACAAAGTGATATAACGCATTTTCCATGTACAAGCATCATGAAAGATTCAATAAATAATTATATTTGGTTAATATTAAATTTAGAAAAATTATTGTTATATATATTATTAATCAATATATTATGCATAATTACATGAACATTAATGAGAAAACAAGCATGAGAAAAATACAATTAACACATGAAACACTTAATATAAAAAAAATTATTAAAAAAATAAGGTAGAATATTGTAAGAGTATAAAATAGGATAAAAAATATAAATATTTATATGATACAAATTTTAATACAAAAATATATAATTATATAGGAGGATAATGAATATTTATACAAATAAAATAGTAAGGTAATGTACATTGTCTCTATTTCAATTTATTGAGGAATATTGTGTTATTATGCTCCTAATTTCACTTATATTTTGTATATACTACCCCATATTCTTGTAATTTCCATAATTGTTTATAATATACGATATTTTACATTTTACATTGAATTACATTGTGTATACGTATTTGACAGGGAAATTTCTATGTGGTGTAGATTTTCACTACACAATTTTCTTTCAATGGGTTATATAACTTATTCCATGATATTAATATTATAAGATTTTGGAGGTAGAGAAATTTTAATACCTTAGTATATTTTTTAATTTTATTTATGTTGATTTATATTTTTTATACATAATTTATCCGCTAACTAATTTTCACTTTAACATTATGATCTTGGCAGTGGTTTATTTCTCAATCACATTGCAATAAGGATGGTATATTCATGTATTTACATTAATTTAATCATATGATAATATCCTAATAAAAATATTTCATTTTATTCTTATTTTATGGAACATGAATTTTTCATGTAATTATATCGTTTCCTTATTTTTGGTACATAAAATGATTGAGTGTTTTTATAAATAAAATCTAATTTATTCCTTTATTTTTTTTAAAACACTCATTTTTCAAATACAATTTATTTATTAAAATGTTTTTACTTTTTTTAAAAAGAAATTTTTAAAAAAATTATTAATGAATTTTTTACCAAAAAGTTTACTTTTTTCAAGTTATATTAAATTGATATATTATATCCTATTCAAAAATTTCTGAAATGAATTTTATAGAAAACATGAAAAGAAAAATTTGATTTAACTTGAATTGTTTGTACATTATTTCTCACAATCATGACTAGAAAATGTTTCAATGCTTCCATTATATTTGTAGAGAATATTTTCAATGAAAATTTTCTTGACAATATTTTTTTAAAATCTAATTTTGTTATTTCTTTCAACCTAATAATAAATTTTCCTCAAAAACGTTTTTCATGACACATTTATGGTATTTCTATATTTGAATTATGAAAAACACTTTCTTTATATATACTCAACTAGATATATTTCATATTAAGACTATCATTATGATTTTAATGGATGGTTTATAATCATTTCATCTAGTAAATTAATTGAAATTAATTTTATTCATTAATTTTTATAGTAATTAACATTCCCCCGAAATATTCAAATTCCTGTGATTATTGGAAATAAAAATTCATTTAAATTGAATTTATATTTTCCCTGAAATTTTTATTTCTTAAATAATATATAATTTCTATATACTATGTTCTACATTTTTTGAAATATAATTAATTAGATAAAATTTGATAAATCTGTATTCTTTATTCAATTTGTATATTTGATGATAAGAAAAAGTACTCATGAATTTAGTATATTTTTCAAATTTTTTGGATGGTTTTGGGCATTCATATACAAGGGGTGTCCATTTATATATATCCCAATAATGAATAATAATAACAATAAAGAATCATTTTGGTATCCATAGATAAATGGGTTTCTAAAGATGACCTACCCATTTGTTTTAAACGATTTTGTAAATAGTGTTTATAGTATAGGTATTAAGATCACTAAGACCATGATGTCTAAAAATTAAAAATTTACCAAATCATAAATTCATTTATAAATATCAATGAACTTTTTTCAATGATATTATTTCTGGATTCATTTCCTTCTCGTTTTATTGATTAAATTTCATGTGTGTTCAGTTATTTACCTTTTCATATTGATTATGGATTATCTAATCATGAAAGTGAAATTATTTAAATGGAATGAGTGTTCTTTTATTTACCTTTTAATATTTATTATTTATTTTATATAATATATTGTGAAATTATTTAAATTTAATTTTCTCTATGTTATTTACCTTTCCATATCAAATGTTCATTTTCTAAATATAATTGTTAAATTATATAAATATCATGTGTGTTTATTTATTTAACATTCAATACATATTATTCTTATTGATTCATGATAGCTCTTATTCTAATTAACCATTTTTGGAAATTTGAGATAACCTTTATTTTATTTATTTCCATCGATACAAGGATGTGTACTAAGATTGTTATGAAAATATATGCTTAATGGAATAATGATACTTTCTAAATAAATTTTTTGTATTTTTTTCAATTATAGTATGGGAATACAGTATGTATAATGATTACATGGACTACTAAACTATGATATCCATTGGGGTGAAAAATATCGTATCTATGAAGATTTAGTAAAGATGGTTAATGCTCTGAGATTTGAGGACTAGGGTCTTTCATTATTCATTTCACCTATCAAATTGTATCATTATTTTCTTAGGTGACATGCATATCATAAAAATAAATTCCTAAATTTCTATATAGAAGCAAATAATCATATATAACCTTTTAGAATAATTTACAGACATCAATTATAGTTTCCATTTTATTTTTTTGATATGGGTTTGGGTTATGAGATTATAATTTTATATATCATTATATACTATATTATTTAATAAAAAAATTTATTTCATATCCCAAAAAACACTAATATTAAATGAATAATTAAAATTCAAAATATCATTTATTACCCTTACTTTGTGATATTTATGATAGATTCTTTTGTTGAATTTCAATAATTTTATCACACATAAGGATTGGAATATAATGAAATTTAATGAAATATTATGTGAAACCACATAAGATCATAGAGTGTATTTGATATGCAGTATATCAGAATAATTTTTTTTATGATTTTCTATCATTGATAAGGTATTCAATGCCTCAGAATTCACTAAATATATTCCTTGTATGTCTAGTTTATATAACATAGAAACTTTTTTATTTAGATATTGAAGAATTTTATTTGGAAATAATTCATGGAATTGTTGACTTTAGTGAATATATTCTCTACGAATGTGGAATCCCTTCAGTAAGATTATAATGGAAACAATGATTGATTGAAGAGGATATTATTTATGATGCCGACATTTTCCATTATTTTAATTTAAAATTTTGATTTTTTTCATTTTTTATTTATATATTGGGTGTGTTGTGGTGAAATTTGGATATCTTTTGAGGGGTTTTTGGAAGTGCACGGTTGGAACATAGTTTTCCTAAACCATATTCCCTACCATAGAAAATTGTAAAACCCTAGTTAGAGGGGGATTTTATAGTTGTAGAATGATTTTTTGAATAATTCACCCTTTTCTAGAAACCATGTGACCCCTTTGGAAGAGGCATGACATTAGGCACCCGATTAGGTTAAACCGTACACCCCATATAGGAAATAGTGCATGGAAAATTTATACCCCAAAAAATTCATTAAAAATTTTCATAACCCATTTCTTTTATCCCTAAAAATGATACCTCGACCCTAAATAAATTTCACTCATTTTTGGAGGCTCTGAGTCAGATTCACTATTTTTCATCTAGTCATTATTTATCTACACCTCTCCTTATACATGATTTTTTGTTGATTAAATTTATAAACCCCTTGTATCAATTTTTGGATAAAATGGAGAAGGTTTTCCTTCTATAGTTATTTTTTTACATCATGGTTTGATGGATATTGGATCTATGTTTCAATTCTTGTTCTCAATATTTATTATGATCTTTGTTATTCTGCTTAAATTTTGGAGTTCCATTACTGAGGGTCCATTTTTGATCTTGTTGTAGTTTTTCAAAATTCCATTCCCATTTTTTGGAATTCCAATTGTGTGTATGTGTTTTGAAATTTGAAACCTAATTTTTGAAAATTTAGTCATAAATTTAATTAATTACATTATAAATTAGTTTTTGTAACAAATGGATTGATTAATTGATTTTCTATGTGATTGCTACAAGATTTGAAGTTGGGAAAATTGATTTTGGTAAATATCGTCACACAATTGTTGTATAATGGGAAAATAAATTCGTTTCTTATATATTTTATGAAAATTGGTCAATTAATGATATGTATGATTGGTCAATTAATTGGATTTGTAATTATTCAATTAATGGGAACTGTAATTAGTTAATTGATGTGATTGTTGATGTCATGACCTGTGCCCTAGGGCCCGTGCCGTGACTACCCCCAGCCTTCCTTTCAGAGGCTAGGGGCTGGTGTCTAGCACCAACGACATATTCTCTAAAACTGGGAAGACATTGACTTTATAACTTATAAACGCACACAACCAAACACACAACAAGATACATACGCAAGTCAACTGTATATTAAATAAGTGAGTACAATAAGTAAAAAGTGGATAGAATACAAGCCTAATTGGAATGTAAAAGTACAACTGAAATGCAATACAACTAGAGATAGAGAAAGAAAGCTACCAGATCATCCTCCTAGTTTCCTACCTGAAGGTTAGGTACATATCGCCTCCCCAGTACTCCACATCCACCCATCTTTTCTGCGTACCAAAATGCCTTATGGTCCACCTCCAAGCACCATCCAGTCCTGGTACCCTCATCCTCTGTCAGTGTTGTTCATCTTCTACAGCCAAAAAAACAAGGTGCGGGCATAGACCATGCAAGCATGAGTATAACCATACATAACAGGGACCCCGATACCCTCAAGGTATCAGAAAACAACCAAGGATAAAACACAAACTATGAAATCAATAGATAAACTTACTTAGGTATATGCCCATACATATACATAACATATCAAGTAATCCATCTCAATCATGATGAAGATGCAAAGGTAATGACTCGAACCACACCAGGATTTATTTTACGGGTATTATCATGTAACATTCCCAGTCACAATGTCGACCACCTCTACTATTGGGGAACTCCTCCTTTATCGAGTATAGTGGGCCCGTTGCATCACACAGAGAAGTTTCCCACTATCCTTGGACTACTGAGGTACTCCTCCTGTTCTGTATCGTGGGTCTGCCATGTCACCAAGGTTCTCCCCACCATGGCTATGCCTCGTCACCAAGGCACTCCCCACTAGACCTGTCATGTCACTCCGAGTCGAAACAGTCAGCAGTCATCAAGTCTCATCCAGCCACTGGGTTCCCACACTATGCTCGCTCGTCTCTAGGAGGATTTTCTCCAAAATCTAATAGATGATACTAAAACTACCACAAAGTCCCACAATGAATTGTCTTAAAGGTACTCCACATCATTGTTGTCTCAACGTAATAGACTTCTCGTCAATCGGAAGCCCGGTCTGTGAGTTATTATCTTTTTAGTCCTAGGGGACCAGTTGGACTCATGCTCGATCCAACCTGACCATTCTCATATTAATCTAAAACATAGTGGGGTAGCACTCAAAGGGGCCAACTGGATTTAAGGTTCCCAACACCACTCATGGTTCGTCTAACGGATGTCTAGTGCCAATGTTATGGCCAAAATAATGTAATTGGGTCGTAGTGGGCCTGAGTCCGGTCCGACCCCGTTGGACCGACTCGACCCGACTCGGCTTGACCCACTGGGTTCGGCTTGGACCTTTGTGTGCAGCCAGGCCCACTGGGTGGCCTGACCAGCTGGGTCTGACCTGATAGGACGCGAGGGGCCACGAAGGGATGCGGGTGGCCGCGATGCTGTGGAGGGTGCCACGAGGGCGCGTGGCCGTGGAGCGACATGGCTGGGGATGACGGTTTGGCCTCGGGGCGGCGTTCCAACTGTGGGGTGGCCGTGCGATTGTGTGGAGGAGTGGTCTGGCCGTGGGGTGGTGGTCCATGCATAGGGCGGCGGTCCAGCAATGCGGGATGTTCGTCTAGCCACAGGGCAGTGGTCTGGCCGCGAGGTGGTGCTCCGGCCTTGTGAGTGGGCGGTCTAACCGCGGGGCGGTGCCTCGACCTTGGGAGCTGTGGTGCCATGGATGGTGGTGGTGGCCACGGTCGGCACGAAGGCCTTAGGGTGGTGGCAGGGGCCACAGTGCAGCACCATTGCGTCATCGCCTTTATCGCGGATTCCGGTGGTGTTGGCCGCTGATCTCATGCCCCAACCATGGATGGTTGTCATCCTCCTCCATCATGAAGAACAATTGAAGATTTGTGGAAGGGTCGGGCCATGTTGGTTTGGCCCGTACGCTCCGCATTAGGGTGGTAGCATATGGATCATCAAGAACATGGACATTAATGTCATAACATATCCTCCTATAATGACTGTTTCCAACCCGCAAAATAAATAGAAGGGGTGTAAATGGGAAGTGATAAAAAATATAAATAAACCCCTTCCCTAGATTTCTCATTGATGTTGGAGTGAGAAAAAGATGAAGTTTTCGACATTCTTCTCATCTCTTATACACCTCTTATCCCAGGCTCATGCGTCTGTTTATCGTAGTCAAAGACGTTCCTTGTTGGAGGGTGTCCTGAGGAAGAAGTCGAAGTTGGCACTCTTCATTGGAGGAGCGTTCTTCGTGGATGAATTATAATCTTCCAGGGGTTGTCCTCTCTCAATTCCACCCAAAAATGAGAGAGGTGCCAAAATAATTAACATAAAATATTTATTGTGTTTTCACAACTAAATTAAAATAAAAATTAATGTGGTGTGTTGGCATAATTAATGCGGAGAAAGCTCAAGAGGCTCCTCCACATTAAAGAGGGAGTTGAGAGGTTTCTCCCTCATTAAGTGTGGAGTTCAAAAGGTTAATCTATCGGGTGGTCCCCACCACCATAACCTCTTATGGGATGTTATTTCGGGTGGTCCCCATAATCATAACCTCTCATAAGAGGTTTTAGGTCTGGGGGTCACCACTTCACAACATATACATGGAATAAAAATAAAAAAGCTACACAATTTCATTTTTATTTTATTCTTTCAAGAATATGTGAAAATATAACTTCCACCCTACCTACTACAGTCAAGGTGCAAGTCTCCTTAAGTGAATATCAGCACTGTGAGTTCAATGGTGCCCTCAAATTTCAATTCCAAGCAGCAGTTCATAGGTTAGAAAAACCCGCTCGCACATTTACTAAACGTACCCATAAAAAAGATCAGAAAATTAATAACAGTCACCATCGACCCACGACGGTCATGGTTAGGCTCTTCCCAAGTGAAACACAACCCAAAAAAACCAACGGTACTCTCGTCATTCCAATCTGACTTACCTTTTAAATTTTATGGATTTTACAATAATTTTTTTTCACTTATTTACTTTATTTATGGCCAAAAACTAATTTCACTAGTGGCCCACGCCGGCCAAAGTTATTATTTTCTTAAATAAAGCATGCCCCCATGAGTTCAATAGTGGTCTCAGATTTTCAATCTAATCTACCATTTGTGAGTTATACGCATTTGAAAAATAAAATAATTTATTTATTTATTTTACTTACAGTTATGCCATTTTTGGGTTTTCTCATAGGAGACCCGAGCTGACTAAACTTAATTCACGTCTAGGGTAAACCCGCTATCCTGAGTGAAACGGTGCCCTCATATTTTTGATCCGAGTAACCGTTTAAAAGTTATTTCACTTTTTTAGGAAAACTATTTACACCGACTATTTTAAGTTTAACGAAACATGGACAGACCATTCTTGTGCACTCTGGGCCTCAGAATCATGCACCATCAGATTTCACGGTCTCGAAAAATTCCCTAAAATTAAAAAAATTATACGGAATTTTTGGGACATTAAATTCTCCCCACCTTAGGGATTTACATCCTCAAAATCCAAAACAAATGAAAAAATAACCAAAAGAGTGTAATAAGAACAAATTTGATCCTCGTGCTCCCAAGTGCTCTCCTAGAGGTTACCGTGCTGCCAGCGAATACGCACGAGAGGTATCGACTTCCCATGAAGGACCTGCTCTTGTAGATCCTCAATCTATACTGGAACCTTTTTAAATGTTGCCTCATCATCAATTCCTAGCTCGCTGTGGTCAGTGATGTTAGAAGGGTCTTTCACATATCTTCTCAGTTAGGATACGTGGAAGACGGCATGAACCCGGTGCAACTGAGGTGGAAGATTTAGGCAGTAAGCCATCTTGCCAACTCTGCTATGGAATTGGAAGGGATTGATGGAACTCAGAGAATAATCACCCCCTCGGGCAAATATCTACAAACCTCATTCAGGTGAGACCTATACAAGGACATGGTCTCCCTCCTCCTATCGGCAAAAGAACTCTTACTACTCTGAACAGTTTTCACTTGCTAACAAGTTAGGAATCATTATAAAAAAATTTGTCATTTATTTCTTCATCCCTGGTCACCATTACTAATTCTGATGGTCCTGGTACATCTTAACCACACCAGGATGTACCGCTAGAGGGTATGTGTGGAAAGACCTCAACACCTCATCCTGAAGCGACACTAGTACCATGGTACATCCTATGAAGATAAAAACGGGCTCTCCACCTTCAAAAAATCCATTAGGTGCATATCCTATGGATATCTGAGCACGTTGAGTCTCATAGTCAGCGTCCCCATGCTGCACCTCCTTGAATCGCTGAAGAAGTCGGGGAGTGACTGTAAGAGACAGAAGAAAATCTACTTCATCCCAATCCCCAAATGATATCTACAAAGCAGTCAGAAGCTCCATCGCCTCACCTAACAGATGTACACCAGATATCTTATAGAGTACATCTGCTATAACATTACCCTTCCAATGAGTATAGACTATCTATATTTCATAGTCCTGGAGGAACTCAGTCGAACATTGCTATCTCAGGTTCAGGTCCTTTGGAGAGAAGATATACCTGAAACTCTTGTTATCAAAGTACACTGTAAAATGTTCACCCATCAAGAAATTTCACCACATCTTCTAGGCGAAGACCACTACTAATAACTTCAGGTCATGGGTAGAGTAGTTCTACCCATGTTTTCGTAGCTATCGAGAACCATAAGCGTTAAATGCTCGCTTTTGAATCAGGACACAACCGAGCCCAGTCCCTGTTGCATCGTACTAGACCACGTACCCAACACCCTCCTTAAAAAGCCTTGAGATGAGGGAAAAAGTCAACCTCTTCCTTAGCTCATGAAAACTCTGTTGGCATCTCTCCAACCAAACCAATGGTTTCACCTTCTTCATAAATGTTGATAAACGGGTTGCTACCCTGGAGATGTTGGGTACAAATTTCCAGTATTACCTAACCAAAATAGAAATCCTTCTCCCTTCATGGGGGTATTCCTAGAAACATATTTCGAAAATATGTACCCATGCTCTACCAATCTTGCTTTTAATTGAAAACTCAAAACTCTTAGGCATGAGTTTATCATGTGCTGTTTGGGTTTCCTTTTTCACCGACCAAGGAAAACCCCATTACATTGTTGTAGGTAAACCACAACCTTTTATCCAAATACAGTCAATCTGAGAAATAACTGTGGATGTCCAGTCCATACCCAAACTAATGTCGTAAGGCCTTGATGCTACCACCAATAGGTTCCAACTGAAACTCTCACCTAAAGGGTCAGATCCCACCGTTGGAATATGTGTGATTATCGAGTCTCCTCCTAAAGGTATCTCTAGACGTGAGGGTCAAGTAAATGGTTTAACCAGAAACTCAAGGTCTTGGACAAGATTCTTGGATGGAAAGAATGATTGGTTCCTATGTTTATTGATACAGCAGCTAGTAGTAGACACAAACTGTACCTCGAATCATTAATAGAGCCCTTTGGTTGCACTCTTTGACCGCATGCATATACACTCTTCCCATGTCCTCCAGCTCCCTAAGCCTGGTGGGGTCCACAAAAAGGTGGTGGTTTTGACATGTATAAATTTACACCACCTCATGATGCTCTCCTAGATCTACTTCCATGTCTGGTACCCTACAGATTAATCTATCCCCGTCACATCCTCTTCCCTAAACATCGTACACACACAAGTCTATAAGACTAGCGTCAGTTTCCTAACTTCCCACTACTAACATTCATTGGCTGTATATGCTTAGCTAAAGAACATTCAACCACAATGGTTCTCTCTATCACCCTAACATAAGTAGGAATTCATAGAGGAATAGTGATGGCTGGGATGTCCTAAAATACACCGCGCTCAGAAGATTGAGAACTGAAGCATTGATCATATCATATTAATCGAGTACTAGGAATGGTCGATACGCCTCGATGAATACTCATCTACCGACATGTATTCCTGGTGAAGCTGTAGAATCTCTAGAGAACTCTCAACCACCTCCTAAATCTAGTCCTCAGCCTGCTCTGAGTTGAGCTTACCTCGGAACCTGAGGGGTATCTGATGATAAAGCTCTCATAAGGCACTAAGCTTATATGAGTCTTTTACCAGTACCACCAGTTGTAATGGTTGACCAATGAGTAGTGATATAGATGACACACTACCTGAAGATACTAACTCAGGTAATGGTCTATATACTGAAGCCTCATAATTATATAGGCCATCCTCATGGTCACTCACCGAAAACGAATAGTAGCTAAGATCATCATCTTCTCTATTGGTGTCTCAACTAGGTGAAAACCCTCTAGAAACCGCCTCCAACAATCCCTCAACTGCATGGGAATCATTCTCATCTCAAAACCTTAGAGGCCTCTACTGCTGGAACTCGTGCTATGCACTTAGTCAACATTCACATTCCGCTAGTGCGGCTAGAGATAACTGATTCCCAATGGGTGGTGGTGTTGCTGGTACACCACCCGAAGGGTCCAACATATTAAGAGGGCCCTGAACCGGAGCCTCGCCACTCGGTGGTCGTCATCGTGTACATTCTTTGGAGTCCTACCTGGTTGTCTACAAAGCAGCATCCTAAAAAGGAATAGGTGCCTCATGGTCATTTAGTTATACCTGGTGAGATGACTTAAGGAAACAAAAGACAACTTTTCCAAACACACACGCAATCAGTGTTTTCATGCACTGAGTCAGAAATCAGAAGTTAGGATTATGGTGTATGGATACATTGGCCTCCGCACCAACATAGGATTCCCTAAACTAATAACCACACTCACTACACTTAACACTGTTGTCATTAAAATAAAGATCATAGTTGTATGTTCTAAGGTAGAACTAACTCCTATGATACCAATTTGTTACGACCCGTCCCTCGGGGCCCGTGTCGTGACTATCCCAAGCCCACCTTTCATAAGAAAGGGGTTGGAAACTAGAACCAGTGGCATATTCCCTAAAACTAGGAAGGAATATACTTTATAACCTATAAACACATGAAACCATACACAAATCAAGATATGTATGCAAGTCAAATGTATAGTAAACGAGTGACTACAGTAAGTAAAAAGGGACCAGAATACAATCCCAACTAGAGAGTTCAATTACAACTAAAATGAAATAAATCTGAAAAAATAGAAAGATAGCTACTGGATCATCCTCCGAGGGTCCTACCTGAAGTGTAGGTACAGATCGCCTCCTCAGCAATCCATGTCCACCCATCTCCTCTGCGTACTGAAACGCCATATGGTCCACCTCTGAGCACTATCTAGTCCTTGTACCATTGTCCCTAGTTAGCATTGTCCGTCGTCTGCATCCAACACACAAGGTGCGAGCATAGCCTGTGCATGGGTGAGTATAATGATATCAGTAGGGACCCCGAGACCCTCAAGGTATCCAAAAATCCCACAAGGATAAAAAAGTATGAAATAAATAGATAACCTTACTTAGGTATATGCCCATACATATACCAAAGTTATCATGTAATCCATCTCAATCATGAGGAAAACACAGAGGTACTGGCTCACATCACACCAGAATTTATTCTAGGGGAGTGTCAAGTTACATTCCCAGTCAAAACGTCGAACACCTCGGTTGCTGAAGAAATCATCCTCTATTGAGAACCATGGGCCTGCCGCATCACATAGAGGTGGTTCCGACTAAACAAGGACTGCTGAGGGACTCCTCCTATTATGTACCGTGGGTCTGCCGCATCGCCAAGGCGCTCCCCACCATGGGCATGCCGCGTCACCAAGGAGCTCCCCCTCGTGGCCTACTAAGGTACTCGTCCTGTCGAGTACAATGGGTTATCCATTTCACCAAGCGCTCCCCACCGTGGATCTACTGCATCACCAAGGTGCTCCCCACTGCGTCTATCAAGTCACTCCAAGTCAATATGATCAATAGTCATCACGTCTCAGCCAGCCACTGGGTTCCCACACAATGCTCGCTTGTCTCCAAGAGGATCCGCTTCACAAGTTATTGGTTTATACTCCAACTACCATGAAGTGCCAAGAAGAAGTGCCTTAATGGTCCACCATGTCACAGTGCTCTCAATGTAATAGACGGCGCGTCAATCAGACACCCGGTCTGTGAGTTATTAGTCTTTTTGTCTAGGGGTTTGTTTGGATTTGTGCTCGATCCAACCTGAACATTCCCCATATTAATCCTAAATGTAGTGGGGTATCACTAAAAGGGATTGACTGGCTCCAAGGTTCCCAACATCACTGACAGTTCATCTAATGGACATCCAGTGCCAAAGTTATGGAAAACAAATGTAATTGGATCATAGTGGGCCCAGGTCCAGTCTGACCCGATCAGACCGACTCACCCTGACCCGGCCTAGGCCAACCTGATTCGGGTCGACCTGGCCCAACCCACTGGGTCTGGCCCAGAAGTCCGCGAGGAGCTGCGGAGGGTTGTGGGTGGCCGCGAGGCCTCATAGGGTGTCGTGAGGGTGAGAGGCCGCATGGCGGCTCGTCCGGGGATGGAGGTTAGGTCGCAGGGTGACAGTTTGGCCGCGTGGTGGCGGTCCAGTAGTGGGGGGGGGGGGGGGGCTCTCCTTACAGCGTGAGGCGGCTGTCCGGCCGTGAAGAGACTTTCCAGCCATAGGTTGGCGGTCCGACCATGTAGAATGGTCGTCCGACCTCAAGGTGGCGATTCAGGTATGGGGTGGTGGTCCAGCCTCATGGGTGGGCAACTGACCATGTGGATGTGCCTCGATAGTGGGGCGGTGTGGTGATGTGTATGGCGGAGGTGGATACGGTCGGTGTGGAGAAAACGGGGTGGCGGCTATGGCAGCGGGGTGCAGCCGGTGCGCCGTCACCTTTGTCATAGCCAGCGGTGGTTCTGACTTCCGTTCTCGTGCCCCAACCATAGATGGTTTCTGTCCTCCTCTATTGCGAAGAACACCACAAGATTTGCGGAAAGGTTAAGCCTTGTTGGTTTGGATCGTCCCCTCCACGTTAGGGAGGTAGCATATGGCTCATCAACAACATGAACCTGAATGTCAAAACCAATCCTCCAACAATGATTGTTCCCAATTAGAAAAATAAATACAAGGGCTGTACATGGGAAGTGATAAACAAATAGAAATAAACGCCTTCCTTGGATTATCCATTCTTGTTGGTGCGAGAAGAAGTTGAGGTTTTCAATTTTCGTCTCATCCGCCACACACCTCCAATCCTGGTCTCGTGCGTTGGTTCATCATAGTTGAAGACGTTCCTCATTGGATGGTATCCGGAAGAAGAAGTTGAAGTTAGTGTTCTTTGTTAGAGGAGTGTTCTTCATGGATGAAGTGTGATCCTCCAAGGGTTCTACTTTATCAATTCCACCCAAAAATTAGAGAGTTTCCAATAATATTAAGATAAAGGGTTAATTATGTTGGCACAACCAATATGGAAAAACAATTTAATGTGGTGCGTTGGCATAATTAATGTGGATAATGCTCAAGAGTCTACTTCACATTAAAGAGGGATTTTAAAGGTTTCTCCCTCATTAAGAGGGGAGTTCAAGAGTTTTATACCTCACGTGGTCCCCACCGCCATAACCTCTCGTGGGAGGTTAGTTCGGGTGGTCCCCACTATCAAAACCTCTCGTGGGAGGATTATTTCTAGTGGTCCCCACTTCGTAACATCCACATGGATTAAAAAAAATAAAATCTACACAATTTTATTTTTATTTTATTCTTTCACTAATATGCTAAAAGCGAACATCAACCCTCGACCTACTATGGTTGAGGTGAAGGTCTCTTTAAGAGAAAACCAGTGGTGTGAGTTCAACGGTGCCCTCAAATTTCAATTCTGATCACTGGTTCAAAAGTTAGAAAAACCCGCTAGCACATTTACTGAACGTACCTAAAAAAAAGTTCAGAAAATTATTAATAGTCACCCTCAACCCACGCCAGTTGAGTTTAGGCTATTACCCAATTAAACACCCCCTAACGAACCTAAAGGCACTCTTGAATACCCAATTCAAGTTATCGTTTAAATTTTATGGATTTTAAAATAAAATAATTGTCACTTAATTATTTAATTACGACCAAAAACTAACTTTCACAAGTGGCCTGTGCCGACCAATGTTAGTATCTTATTAAATAAATAATTCCCCATGAGTTCAGTGGTGGTATCATATTTTCAATCTGAGCTACCATTTGTGAGTTATAAGCATTTGAAAAATAAAATAATTTATTTACTTATTTTATTTACGGTTATTCCATTTTTGGATTTTCTGACAGGAGACTCGCGCCAACTAAACTTTAGTCACACATAGGGTAAACCTGCCATTCTGAACGGAACGGTGCCCTCAAATTTATTTTCCGAGTAACCATTTAGTATTTATTCCACTTTTTCAGGGAAACTTATTACGTGCGCTATTTAAATTATAAAAAAACATTGACGGACCATTCCGGGCACTCCGGGCCTCGAAATCATGCGCCGTAAGATTTCAGTGTCTTGAATTTTTTTTGTATAATTAATAAAAAGTATACGGAATTTCTGAGACATTATAGTGGAATTGATTTATTAGTTGAAGGTTTAATTAGTTGATTGATGAGATATAGTATGTTTGTGTTAAGATTTAAGGGCTAATAAATTTTATGGTAAAATGATTATAATTAGTCTAATACGAATTTTTCAATATTATTAAATTTGATTGAGAAAATGAATTATGATTGTTTATATAAATTTAAAATGCTTATTTCAAGAAGAATTAATATTTATAATTTTAATGATACATATCCATGATAATCATTTAATTGTGATTTGTTATATTTTGTTATACTTTTTACATTTTAATATATATGTTAATGAATGTAAGACATGGATGGAGGCTCCAAATACCCCTATGTGACTTTGAGGTTTGGAATAGTCTCTAAGGCCACGACTACCCATATGAGATATATAGTGTTGGAAATAGAATGAGGCACAAAATACCCATGTTATATTAAGATGTGGGAGAGGGACATGGGATCCAAATATACATTGGGTGTTCGATTTTACATTCTACGCCAATGATATTATCATTGGAGTATTGTTCCATTTGGTCATGTTATGATTTTAGATAAAAGGATAATTGATAACCATTGTATTTTGATACTTGAAATATATTGAGGATAGTTCACATTCCATCATGGGAAGAAGTAGGTATTTATAATATGGGAGACATCATGAACCCATGAAACAATTTGGGTAGTTTAAGGATAATTAGAGTGATAACTATTTAATTGATAAATTCAAATATATTATTTATATAAATCCAAAAATTATTAATTATTATATATTGTATTAGACATTTTTGGTGGTTACAGATCGTGTTGTACTCACAACCAACTCATGCTTTTTGATCTGTACCGGAGTAGATTTCATGCTTGTTGCATAGTATTTGGGGAACAACAGCATGTTCAATTTCTATTTTTGGATGGATCACTGATGGAGGAACCATACATAGCATTGAGACCAACTTGGGTGTTCCATTGTGTATTTATTTTGGGGTTTCATTTGAGAAATTTCTTGTACATGGCATGACATATCTATTATTTGGGTTTTGACATTGTATTATTGTTCTATTCATCATGTGATATTGGTTTTTTACGTTATGTGTTATCCTATTGGTTCATTACAGTTCTATTTTTTCTATAGTATTGCTATTATAAATAGGTTACAGTATCCCCATGTAATATTTTATCCCCAATATACTATCTAGAATCCTCTTCTAAATTAAGAGGCATGCTTGAGGTCATGTGGGTGACTAGATTACGGTGTCGATGTGTGGCACTGGGGTCCAGATATTACATAGTGGTATTAAAGGAGTGTTCATTTATTTTTATTTTTCATCCAATATGAGAAAGGTAGACAGGATTATAAGAATATTCGAGCCATGGTAATGTGCTTGTTCATGGGATTTGATAACCCATGTATGGGGGAAACCCAACTTACCCTAAGTGGGGATGTTTTTTTGTTTGTTGTTATAGTTTAAGTTTATAACACCGCGATTGTAGTATTTTTTATTAAGGTGTGAAATTTTTCTATGTTTTTTAGAGAATTTACTTGTTTCTCAGCATGAGATGAGATTTTTTTATGCATGAATAATGTTATGCACTAAGGAAATAATATTACATGCATCATTTTTTTAGACACACACAAAAATGAAGGTTTCAGTATGGTTGACATTGAAATTATTTTCCTTAATTCTTTATATGAACTAAAAATGGTGTCGAATATGGAATGAAAAATTTGAAAAATGTTTCAAAATGTGTAAAATAGTGGTATAATGTGAAACATGAGTTTTGAAGTTGTTTTTACCCATTATTACATTGACCTACATATAACATGGTTAATGGAAGTGATAGTTCTTCTGTTTGGACTGTGTTGTGGGAACATGGTATGACATGTAATGGATATATGGGAATACATCTTTTTAATTTTGATAATGTTGTGTTATATGAATTTTATGTTTGTTTGGAATGGTATATATTGCCTCTAAAATGATTTTTTTTGACTGGATGCTCAGAGTATATGGATTGAAATGATCCTCCAATAGTGGAACCAGCGGCACCGATAGTGCTGGGTGAAGGAGTAAGGGATAATATACATGATAACATTTCATGTTTCATGGTACTTATAATTATATACCCATAAATGGTTATAAATGGTTTCTATGGCCTGAAATATGAGATTCTGTTACCACACCCTCAAAATATAAGCATTAAGGGTGGACATGAGATAGAAGAAATAGAGATTCAGCCCATCCAGACTATAATGGACAATTTAGAGACCCCTGCTATTAAGAGGATCTAGATTTCCTCAAATATGTTATGATGAAGATCATTGATAATCAATGTTATGTTCAAAACTGGTTTATATGGGATTACAATAAAAAGTTAATAGTTAAATTAAACTAATAACATGTAAAAAATTCATTTTATGTACCTATTTATATTGTGTCATTCCATTTATCAATAATGTTCATTTTTCCTTTTGTATTTTGGAAGACATTGGTTATCCTTTTTCATTTCAGAAATAACAAGTTTACACCTCACATCACTTATAAAAGCCCGCCCACAATCATCTTCAATTCAATACATAAGTTCCATTTGGATCCTCCAATACATACCCCCATATCTTCTATATATTCCCCAACATTACCTTGATCCCTTATTTTTAATATAAAAATAACCAATTATGCCTTCTTCCTCTTATCTAAATAGGTCTCCCAAAGAAGATGTTTCATGCTTAAAAGTTCACCATTAATACATTTTTCATATACATCTTTCAAATAATCATCAAAAAATATTATATAATATCAAAGGTGTATCCCATATAATTATTTTTAATATGTTAATGGAATAACCAATAAATATCTTTTTCTATCAAATGGTATACTAAATCATCATTTATGTTATGGAAGACTACCTCATTCAAGAACTTATGTCATTCTTCTTCCTCCATCACCCCTCATGAATTGTTTAAATGATGGATTTAAAGAATATAAAGGATATTTTTAAAAGCATTATACTTCTGGATTTATGATATGACATATACCATCTTACTTTCCATTATGTCCAGGATATGATAATGTTGCTCGTGTGTATGGGGAACTATCACCTCACAAATAAATGTGCTTCGTTTTTCACCACCACATTATGTGGACATCATTATGGTTGTTTTATATGTATATTTGACATATATGAAATAATGAATATAATATTAAATATTTATCATCCTAAAATATAATAATTATTTCTTAATTATACCTTCCAACTTAATATGAAATGACAACGTCATTTGTTGGGACGCGTGGACTACCACCTCCACAAAGTGAGGTGGTTATTTTCTCATAACCACATCTAAAAGATGATATATATAATTATATTTATGGAAATAATATGTTATTTATTATATTATAATAATTCCGGATGGTTAAAATTTTATTTACATATATTAGATAAATATTATTGAAAAATATTAACTGTACTCAAGATTATATATGGAATACCATTTCAATGATTATAACATAGTTCATTTTTCATAAGCATCTCACATTGGATTTTTCAAAATATTAATTTATTTATAAATATAAAAAATATCTACTAGTTATTATTCTAGTTATTTTTGAAATATTTACCTCTCTGATGATGATCGACACATTGAAATTATTTTTAAACTATGATCTAAACATCCTAAAACCCCCTATGTGGAATTAATTGATTATATATTTTGAAAAGTCATTAAAATGAAATAAATTAAATTATTAATGAAAAATTTAATTATATGTAGTGTAATTTTTATGAAGAAAAATTGTTTATGTATGATTATTAAAAATTATTGAATTTAAATAAAAGGGTGTTCTAGACTCAATGACATGATTTTTTATCTTCTCACTTTTATTTTTTATGAAATATATGTCATATTTTCAATGTATAATCATTTTTTGGTTGACATATATCCCCATTGACATTCTATATAATTAATAATTAGTAACGACTGTTATTTTATGAATCAATATAAATTATTATATCAAAATAGATTTTACTTGAAAGTTACCTTGTAGTAGAGAATTTCATAACTTAATTTCCTTCCATTGAGATATATTAGTTCATCCTTGTCATTGATATAATAAAATTATGATTTTAATTAATTTTAATTATAAAATTTTGTATTTACACTATTCTTAAATCGATTTATAGTTTATTCATATAATTTATTCATTTATTATTTCTAACGTCATCGTTATGATCATTGTATGGGTTTCTCACCTCAAATTATCTTCGTTGGGGTTTATTCTATGTTGTACCCCAATATCATTTTATGAGGTGTATAAAAATACAATTTTATATGTTATATCCAGATATGATTACGTTTATGATATTGAATTAGATTTTGTTATTTAATTGTAATTATAATTGATGATATAAAAAAGTGGTAAAGGCATTATGATACATTCTAATTTCTTTGAGGATTTAATAGGTCCATGTATTCTTTATAGGAAATAGTGTGCTCTTATATTATTTGAACAAACCTATTTTTTATCTACTTGTTATGATTGTGGTTATTATGATTTATTTGTATTTGATTCCTTTTTTATTAATGAATGATTTAAAATTTCATTTATAAGTGATACTGATCTTATATTTTCATTTTGATCAGTTATATTTCACTTCCATATCAATGAATTTTGAAATAATTTAAAAAATAAATCCTTATAAAAAAAATTATAAACTGATTTTGAAATATCTTATACATTATTTTAAAATTTTATAATAGTAATTATCTTAATATTTTATAAAAGGATCACTTTTTACTCCCTTTTACAATGTTTTTTTAATATAAAATTTATTTTTAATCATTTATGACATAAAATTATTTTTTTGCAATAATGTAAATTATTTTCCATGAATTTCTAAATATGTACATCAGATTTAGTTTTAAAAAACAATTATAAAAATATTATAAAAATATTTTATTTTTTATAATTGATTTTTAAAATGAAATGGATACATTCCTAAAACATTCTTTATTGGGATTTTAATGTTTTTTTGTTCAAAAAAGTCAACATCACTTGTAGGTAAATATGGTCCAATGATGAGATTTTTTTAATGATACCATATACATTATTTACATAGATGGATTAATATTGTTTCAATTATTTTTTATGGAAACCACTTCTCTTACATTGGTTAATATTGTTTCAAAACCGTTATTATTGAACTCATTTTTTCTATAAATTAATTATGATTTGAAATGAGTTTTATGGAAAATACTTCTCTTCCATGAGTTAATTGTGTTCTGAAATTAATAATTTCTGGTTTTGGAGTTTATTATGAAATTTAATATCTATATACATTATTCAGGTTCTGGTTCTTCGAAATAATATTTTATGGCTTCACCCGAATATTTCTAGGTGAGGCCATGCTAGTGGGGAACTATATATGAAAGAGGTCAAACATGGATAGGACCACTCGGTGGATGTTGGAGAGGCCCAAAAGGAGATGGATGATGTTCTGGAAACCTCTGCTGAGGCCAAGGAGGTGATCATTACGGAAAAATATCTCATGTCCTCTTCATGGAAGAGAAAGTTCACTATTATTGATTTTGAGGACTTTATCAAGAACAATTTGAGGGGGAGACATATGAAGGAGTATACTAACATACATAGTCCTTATATCACTAGATCTTCAAGTAAGGGAAAGCTTCCCCCAAAGGCTCATATTACTGTAAGCATCTCATATGTAGTGGAAAAAACATATAGTGGCCTGATGTCTCCAGGTGGTGAGGTTTGTGTCCCTGCCACTCCCTCGATGAAGATGACGGATCATGAATAGCAACATGAGACAATGCCTGATGGAGACCCTCAACGACAGATATCCTCAGTGCTGGAACACATGGATCTACCTTTTTAGGCAGATGAAGAAATCGTAGAGGAAGATATGGATATGAAATCATTGAAGAAGATGAGAATAGTGCTTCATGTGACCACATATAATGAACAAGGTGAGTGGATTGATAATTAGGCATGTATTCTACTCAGAGGCATCAATATGGGGAATATTAACATAGATGAATTCATGAAAGCATGGGACACCTTGGCACATCAGTATAATGGCTTGTTAAATGGCTACCATGACACCTAGGTGAATTCTATTCCCTAAATATTGTTTAGGGAAATTGATTTAAATTGTTTCAAAATGTTCTTTGACAAATATATTTTTTATTTGGGAGTTTAATTTTGTCTGGGTTCTCTTAATCTCCTTAAAAGTGTTTGAAAATATAAAACCCAGCGTTGGAAGTGAGATATTTTTTGTTTCACAGATCGCTGAAAATAATATATATATATATATATATATATTTAATAACTATGTTTGTCTTTTATAATAAGAAATACTTATGTAATAATACACTGCAAATAACAGAAATGATAGCTTTTCCTACACAAAACACTAAGGTGGTCTTATGTTACAGGCAAGGCTGGGTTTTAGAAAACAATAATATATTATGAAAAATATTATTATTTAATATAATATGATATAAGGTTGAAATTTAATTAGATGTTTTGAAAGTGGTTATATAACAAATGAAAATATATGATTTACAAAAATAAAAATGAAATCATTAGTTACTAATTAATTAAAAATTAATATATAAACTGATGGAATATATTGAAAAATATTATTTTTTTAGGCTCACAAAGCTATTATATCATAATAAATTAAAATAATTTAAATTTTATGTTGTATGAATGTAATATATATATAAATATTCAAAAAAATAAATTTTATTTCCATAAAATATATTTTGTTATGAAAAAGATAAATACGTACCCAATTTAATGCTAAAATAATATATTGTTAAAAATTTCATTTTTATAATAATTTATTTAAGAATCTATTTTAAATCCAATTATTGAAAATTTTATAAATATTATATCTAAAATTAATTTTTATCATTTAATGCAAATCATATAAATTATTGTTGGTTCAATTTTGGGAATTTTTCTGCTATGTTTCATTTTTTAACAAATAAGTTAAAAATATCAAATTTTAATTCAAAGAATATTTTTAATTAACCATATTTGTCATGGTAAATTGTATTTTATGTTGGTATAAAAATTTATTTATATAATAATTAAATTTATAAATCTACTGTAGCGATTTAGAATCAATTTCATGTTGAAACTAGGAACAAAAACATAACAATCTTTTGGTCGATTTTATAATAAAAACATGCAATTTCATTTTGTCTGTGGTATATATTTTAATACAATATCAGCCATATATATATATATTTATCTTGAAAAAATAGATTCCATATTTAGAATAATAATAATTTATATTGTCTAAAAACTTAAAATTTGTTCTTGACAATGATTATTAGTAAGTTTAGTTAAAATTAATCACAGTAATTAATGTAAAATTATACTTATCAATAAATTACTCCATTAATTTAGGGACACAAATGGCCTAACCATTTATCTAAAACCTATAATTTGGACTTATTTAGTTCATAAACCATCCATTATAGATTTTGGATTAATTTTTATTACTTATTTTATGTAAAAACATAGGTAAACCTAACTTATTTTTAAAAATTCCATGTTTTACATTTCCATTCCCTATGAATTAAAACCCCCTCTCCCTCTTCCTAAACCCTGCAAGACCACTTATATTATGGAAATATATTCCAAATAAACTTTCCAAAACCCCAATTCCATCATTTAATCCTCATGTTGAATAATTTTCCTTCCAAGGAATCCCTTTGGTGTAAAAAAGGAGTTACCCGATTTAGCAGTAACACCCTCCTTCAATCTCCATTCAATTGTTCCTTTACCCACTCCCTAAACTCTTTGTATTCATTGATTCTATAAAAGACCAGTATCATTAATATACTTATGTATTTTTAAGCCAATAATTATACCTATAGTTACACACACGTCTATTTAACGGGGAATAATATACTATTTACGAGTATAGAGAACTACCACCTCATGAAATGATGTTTATTCATTTTTCCTTTACCACCTATCATGGTAGACATTATAGAGGACAATATATTTGTATATTATAAATAATATGTTTATAATTAATTCACTATTCTTAAATTTTTATTTTTATCATACCCTTATTCTTTCCATCTTGTGTAAATACAATAATTTCATTTACGGATGTGTGGACTACTGACCCCTCAAAGCGATGTGATATAATCACACATTACAGGTAATGTATTAAAGAAATATTTATTTAACATATATTAGATATATTAAATAATAATCTATATTTTAGAATATAATATACCTATATAAATAAAAATATAATTCATTTACATTCATTCATTCAATCTATCAACAAAACGTATGCTTCATTCATCTGTATGTATGTCATACCATCTCCATGATCATTGTATTCCACTTCATACTAATATATTCTATTTATTATTATAATAAAAATATAGTAAATATTAAAGATATTTATAAAATATTTTACATTCCTTAAATCATCATATATGTATAAGGACCAATGTATAACAAATTATGACCCAATGGGAAAAATAAAGAGAATATTACATGAAGTGTAACCTTAACATTGAATTTTTTAAAAGGGGGCGTATAAATTTATAAAAAAACCATATATTGTATTAAATATAACAATATGGTTATTAAAAATATTTATAATAAAATTATATTTGTTATAAATCATTAACTTTTGAGAACTAATAGAGTTAAGACAGAAGTTAAGGTGATTTCAACTCCCTGTTTATTTTTGTGAGACATATTATTTATTCACCCCTCACGTATTTTGTGTGTTGTATATAATTCATATTAATGTAATATATGAATATTATACTATAAAATAGGGGTATTTACTTATCCAATTTATTTTATTTCACTAATTGTTTTTATGATTCAAAAGTTACAATATTAGTAGGATAGTTTTTTCTTAATTTTCATTCTTTGAGACATAGGATTTGTTATGTGATGCATTGTTTTTCATGGAGGATTAGAAATTTTATATCATGAATCTCCTTATTTTAATGAAATTTTAGGTTTTAGGTAATTTAGTTTTATTACATGGAGAGTGTGATCCCATGTTACTATTAATATGTGCTTAATAAAACAATCCCATCATTGATTAGGGTTGTTTATGATTATGCTTGCATTGATGAAATATTATGATCCATTTCTCAAAAATGTTAAATGAAATTTATTATCATCATTTTTTTCAATATATCCTCATGTATTAATACAATTTTCACCTCATTGATGTTTATTATAACAAAGATATATTTTTATGAGTGCAGGACTTTACATCTATCTTCGGTCAAAAATATGTGTTCCTTCAAAACCATATTTTCTAAAAGGTTTAAAAATATATTATATTATTATCCTATGACAATTAAATGAATATTTTACCCATTTATTTACTTTTAAAAGAATATTTTTTTAAAAAATAACATTTTTGTAATTTTCCTTTCAAATAACTTTTACTAACATTTTATGGTGAAAAAGGAATGTTCAGCATATGATGATTTTCCCATAGTCAGGACTGTAATTCCACTGGAGCTTCCTTTATAATATTACCAAGATATTCTATTTAAGAAATTTTTTACAAAATATTTTGGAAATAATTTTTTTTATTTTTTTATGATGAAAAATATTTTCCAAATGTTTTCAAACATATTTTATATTTTATTAAGGGAAATAGGTTTTTAAGAAATTTTCAATCTTATTTTTTGTTTTCATGGAAAAAGGGGTTTCGAAACATTTTCAATATTCATTCATAGTGTTAAAGAAAAATGGTATCAAAAACATTTCGATGATTATTTCATAATATCTGAAGTAAAAATGATTTCATAATGTTTTCAAGATTAATTTATATTTTTCGGTGTTTATTGAAGGAAATGGTTTACAGAAAAAAAAATTAAGCTTCTTAATTTATATGTTTTACCTGCTACACAAAAATTAACATTACTACACACCTAGTTTGAAACTTCCATGGGATATTTGTTGGATGTCTCATATTTTATTTATAAAACAGTATAAATGATTTTAATGGATGATAAACATGGATGAAATATGAAAAACATAAGGATTATTAGAATAAAAAAAGAACATTTCATGATTTAGAAAACCTATATATGTTTATTTGGGTTTCTAAATAGAATTATTTTTAACTACAATATGATTTATATTTTTATTCAAATTATTTAATCAAGTTTAATCTTTTAAAATTTTGGCTGGTATGACAATGTTGTGACTTAGAGAACCCAAATAGGATGATGATATAAGTGAAAGATATCATGATAATTCCTAATAAAAAATAATAGAAAATGAATAAAAAAATATACCATAAAAAACTCTGTAACTCACTAATGAAGAATAATATATATATTTAAATTAGTTTGTGTGGTTGAGACCATAGATGATACTAGGATCGATTTACTCTATGTAAAAAATGTGGATCTAGACACCAACAAAATTTCCTCAATGGAATATGAAAATTTTTTCTAAAGAAAGGAATAAAACAATGCTTTACTGAGATAAAATGAATAGTATTAATAAAGGAAACAAATTTAATCATAATTATCTATTTAATATTATTTTTCATAAATGTTTGGATACAAGTCATTAACCAAGTAAATTCCCTATTCTACAGGCTAAATACTAGACCAAAGAAGGATTTATACTGAAATAAAATTATTAATGTATGTATCTATTATAATTATAGAATTATATTATAGAAATATCTTTAGAAATGGTATTTTTAAATACAATCATGATACATATATAAATTGTGTTAATTTTGGAAGTATATATTTTATCATTAGAAAAATAGTTATTTATACCATCATATATTTTGTAGTATAAGATTATTCTTATATTCATTGTTTTGAGAATCACTTTAAGGTTTTATATGATGTGTCTCTACCAAAAATAATTATATTTTCGGAAACATTAATGGAAATAAAACTAGTTGGTTTAGTATAAATTTTATGAAAAAGTTATTTAAGGAAGAATGTCTATGATTTCTTTCTTTTCATGAGTTTAATGTTATTGGAAACATTTTGTGTAAATATCATGTATATTTTTTTTTTTAATTTTGTCTTCTAATCATTTCTAAAAATATAGAAATTATATTAATATTATTTTAGAAGAAGGAAAATGACTTGTATAGTGAAAACTCCTCGCATTATGAAAGCGCACATGGATTCTATATACAACCAAAGATAGGAATGTGAAATGTTCCTTCCTATGGAATATATTATTATCTAATCAATGTTTGATTATTTTAAATTAATAAATTTGTCAGATAGATTTTAATTATGAAATAGTTGTGTTACTATTTAAGTTTAATTAAAAATTTATTATGTTTGATAACTTTTTAAAACCATATTGGTGTTGGAAAATAATTATAGATACATATAATGTATTTACACCATTTAATTGATCTTATGATCTGTTAAATGTCAATTTTATTACATTAGTTATAAAAATTTCATTATTGATATCCATTTTTTATAGTAAGAGATGAATTGGAAGATGATAAAGTCACAATAAATTATTGAAATTGTGTATATGGAATTAAAACATAACAAGTAATTATATTTAATTATATTTTTAATTAGGTAATTAATTCATCTTATTTTGGAAAAGGATCTTGAAATAAAAAAATTTCTTATCGACTTCAGATATTATAACAAAATGACATTTTAAATCATCATAGGTCTATGGTTTTGATGAAAATAAAATTCTTCTGATCATTCACATTAATTTGATCATGAACTCAAGAGTACTATAAATTTATTTACAATTTTCTTCCATATTTGTGTCATTTAATTTTGATAATGTTATAATACATAGAAACCTAGTAATGTGTTATTCCATTTGAACTAGGTACTTCCCATTCAATATTATTTATAGTACATTGTATTAAATCATTTTATGAACTAGGTAATCAACAAAGGTATTTTGAAATATCAAACACGTAATTTCATATAACAAGGTCAAATTACTGGGAAAAAAATCATCTACAATGAGAATAATGTAACACCCCATAATTACAAAATTATAATGTTTCGTTTTATTGCTCATGTGACATTCCAAACGTTTTTTAAAAGCCTTATGAAATATACATCTTTAAATATTTATTTGATATCATGTGAAACACAATACACCAAGCCTAAATGTAAGGTATTATAGTTTACAAATATTACCTAGTAATTAAATTGGTTGGAATGAATGGTAATTTCAGAATTATGAAAATTACAGTAATCTATTGATTCAGATTAATATAATAATTTGTTAAATGGGAAATAATTGTTTTCTAAAAAAATATATACTCTATAATTGGTTTATTTTCACTTTGAACTCATCAATTATAAAATATGAATAAAGATTTTTTAAAAATTATTTATAAATATAAACATAACTTTTGAAGTATGATTTAAAAAACTAGACTTTGATTACATTTTTATAACTTTTTGAGCAGTTTAAATTTTTGTTGAATATAGAAAAATATATATTTTTAATTAAATAATTATATTTGTTTAAATTATTTACAAAGATAAATGGTAATTTTTTTTTCCAAGACACAAATTATAAAGTTTTTAATATTTAACCATATTATTTTAGTGTAATCAATTTTATATTAAATTTTATTATTAAACCCTTCATCACTTTGAGAACATTGTCCTTGGAAATCATCTTTTTCATCATGGATTTAGGTATAATATTAAATTGTATCATAAAAAATGAAAGAATTTAATTTATAAAAAATAATAATATTTTAATAAGAAGAAAATATATTTTTTACTATGGTCAATAAAATATTTTACCAAAATTAATAGCGACAATATTAAAAGTTAATTACCCCAATTAAGGGAAAAACACATTTATATAGGGTTAAATAAAGAATATATGGTTTAAAATGACCTAAAACGTTTCCCAGCCCAATTTAATGGAAATATAGTCACCTTATCTCATATTAGGATCATCAATGAGCCTTTTTTAGGCTTTAATCTAGATAAAAGTGTTTGTTTAATTGATTCATTTTAATAATTCAATATTTCTACTCTCTCCCACTAATATAAGACCTCCACTTTCCTACCCTATTCCTAATTCCAAAGATTTGTGGTTTGTAAAATACCTATCCAAATCACATAATTAATTCCCTAAAAACATCCTTGAGAACTTTTTTATCTTAAACAAAATCATAAGTAGGATTTTTTTTCACACTGATATATGTTTTCCAAGGAAGATGTAACATCATAAAATTTTCAATTATTTTCTTCTTCAACATCCAATAATTTTTATTAAACCATGATAATATAATACATTTAGTTTATTACACATATTTTGATATTATTAGGTTTTGTACATGACATATTTCATTATCCTTTTCCATCCAATGTGAAGATAGTGTTGATCGTGTGGACGGATGACTACCTCCTCACAAACCAATTTTATTAATTTTTTATCACCAGTATTAAAGGAAGGATATATTGATGGATTTTAAATATATATACTATAACTTTGATTTTATTACACATATTTATCTAAAAATATCACCCTTTCCTTATTATTTATATATTAGTTTTTAAATTGTATAATATCACTCCTGTGTAAGCTAGACAAGCGCCATGTTAAGCGATATGATTTGTTCTAAACTTAATCATTAAATGAAAAGTAACAAGAATATTTTTAATCAATATATGTGATATATATGATAGTAAATTTTATATACAATATTAATATATAACCAATTTCATTATTAATTAACTCATTAATAGAATAATATCATCGCTCTAGAAAACATACATCACACCATATACACAAAGTGATGCAACATATCTTCCATGTATATGATTCCTGAATGATTCAATAAATAAATATATTTAGTTAATATTATATTTAAACAATTTTATTATTCTGTATATTATTTATCTATATCTTATGCACAATTACATGATCTTTAATTACAAAACACACATGAGAAATAAAATATAATTATTACATGAAACACTGAATATAAAGAAATATTATTAAAAATATTAGGTGAAATATTATAAGAGGATAAAACATGATAAAAAAATTACAAATATTTTTATGATTCAAATTTATAATTGGACTAATAAAATTGTATAGGAGGATAATGAATATTTATAAAAATAGAATAGTAAGGTAATGTACTTTGTCTTGATTTCTATTTATTGAGGAATGATGTATTCTTATGCACCTAATTTCACTTATATTTGTATACACTAACCCAAATACATGTAATGTCTATAATTGTTTATTATACTTGGTATTTTACATTTTACATTGAATTACATTTTCTATACGTATTTCATTAAGAAAAGACCATATGGTATTGAATTTTAGAACTCAATTTCTTTTCAATGCATTATATGATTTATTCATTGAAGTTAATATTAAAATATTTTGTGTGTAGAGAATTTTGAACACTTTAAGATATATTTTAAATTTATCTATGTGGATTTAAATTTTATACACATAATTTATCCACTAATTGATTCTCACTTTTACATTATAATCTTTGCATTGGTTTATTTCTCAATCACATTTAAATGAGGATGGTTTATTCATGTATTTACATTCAATGAATAATTTGATAATGGTCTAAAGAAAAAATTACATTTTATTATCCTTTTGTGGATCATTAATTTTTAATGTAATTATTCCATTTTCCCACTTTTTGGTACAAAAAATGATTTATTTTTTTTTAAATGAAAAAAATTTTATTCCTTTCTTAGGAATAAAACCCTCATTATTCAGGTACAAATTTTTTTTATGAAAATGTTTTCAAATTTTTCATAAAAAATTATAAAAATAATTTATTAATGAAATTTTTAGAAAGAAATTACTTTTTTGAATTTTTATTAAAATGATATAATATTTCTTTTCCAAAATTTCTTAATTGAATTTTATAGAAAATGTGAAAGGAATATTTGTTTTAATTTGAATTGTATATACATAATTATTCACTATCATGATTAGAAAATGTTATAAAGCATACATTAAATTATTTAGAGGATATTTTCAAAGAAAATTATCTTCAAAATATTTTTATAAAATCTAATTTTATTATTTTTTTCAATGTAAAAATACATTTTACTCAAAAATGATTTTCATGAAAAATTTATAGTATTTTTATTTCTCAATAATGAAAACCCCTTTCACTATATATACTATACTAGTTATATGTCATATTGATACCATCATTATGACTTTTATTGATGGTTTATAATCATTTCACCCACGGAATTTAATGACATTCACATTCTACATTAATTTTTGTTGTCATTATCATTTCCCCAAAATATTCACATTCCTGGGATTATTAGAAATTGAAATTACCTTAAATTGAATTATTATTTTCCATGACAAATTGAATTTATTAAATAATATTTAATTTCTATATACAATGTTCTGAATTTTAAGATATTTAATTATTTACATAAAAATTGATAAATCTGTATTCTTTAATCAATATGTATATTTCATGATAAGGAAAGGTATTAATGAATTTAGTCTAATTTTTTATATTGTTGGATGGTATTGGGAATTCATATACAATTGGAGTCCATTTACATTTATCCCTAGGATGCATAAGTAGCACAATGATATGAACCATTTTGATATCCATAGATTAATGGGTTTCTAGAGAAAACGTACTAATTAGTTTTAATCAATATTATGAACAATGTGAATAGTAGAGTTATTATGATCCCTAAGAACATGATATATAATAATTCAGAATTTATGTCATCATAAATTCATTATTAAATATCCATCATCTTCATTCAATGATATTATATTTTGATTCATTTCATTCTCGTTTTATTGACTAAATTTCATGCTCATTCAATTATTTACCTTTCCATATTGATTGTAGCTTATCAATTCATGATAGTCAAATTATTTAAATGGAATGAGTGTTCTTTTATTTACCTTAATGTATTTCTTATTCCTTTTATATAAAATATAGTGAAATTATTTAAATTGATTTTTTTCCCAGTTATTTACCTTTCTATATCAACTATTCTTTTTCTAATTAGAATAGTTAAATTATATAAATAGCATGTTTGTTTTGTTATTTACCATTAAATACATATTATTATTATTTATTCATGATATCATCTATTCTAATTAACCATTATTTGGAATTTTAGATAACATTAAATTCTTCCCTGGATTTAAGGAAGTGTACTATGAATGTTATTAAAATATATGCTTAACGAAATAATGATACTATAAAAATATTTTTTTTGTAATTTTTTTCAATTATAATATGGTAATAATGTATGTAAAATGTTTACCTGGACTACTAAAATATTATTTCCTTAGGTATGCGATATCTTTTGTCAATGAAAATTTAGTGAAGAAGGTTATTACTCTGAGATATGGGGGCTAGTGTCTTACATTATACATTTCTCCAGTATGAATTAATCATTAAACTCTTGGGTGACTCGCAGATCATAAAAATGTTTTCTTAAAATAATATATATGAAAAAATAATCATATATAACCTTTTAGATAAATTTACAGATCCCCATTATAGTTTCCATTTCATATTTTTTTAAATTGGGCTGGGTAATAAAATTATTATTTTACATATCATTATATAGTATATTATTTAATAAAAAAGTTATTTCATATCCCAAAAAATACTACTATAAAATGAATAATTAAAATTCAAAATATTAAATATCACCCTTACTATGAGATATTTATTATAGATACTTTTCATGAATTCCAATAATTTTATAACACATATAGTTTGGAAAATATTGAAATTTAATGAAATATTATGTGGGACCACATAAGATCATAGAGTGTATTGGTTATGTGGTATATCTAAATAATTTATTTTGATGATTTTCTGTAATTCATAAAGTATTCATTGCATCAAAATTATCTAAATACATTCCATATATGTCTCCTTCTTATAACATATAATGTTTTTCATTTAGATCATGATGTAATTTTATTTGGATATAAATCATTTAATTGATGAATTGAGTTAATATATTCTCATAGGATGTGGAATCCCTTCAGTAAGAGTCAAATTGAATCATTTATTGATTGAAGATGATATTTTTTTTAATATGCCAACATTTTCTATTGTTTCTATGTAATATTTTGCATTTTTTTCATTTGTTGATTATATAATGGGTGTGTTGTGGAGAAATTTGGATATTTTTTTTCGGTTTTTTTGGAAGTGATTGGTTGGAACCTAGTTTTCCTAAAACATGTTCCCTACCTCAGAAAACTGTGAAACCCTAGTAAGAGGGGTATTTTATAGTTGTTTCATAGTTTTGGAAACCATTCAACCTTTTCTAGAAACCATGTGACCCATTGGGAAGAGGCACGCCATTAGGAAAAATATTAGGTTAAACCATACACCCCATATAGGAAATAGTGAATGGAAAATTTATAACTACAAAAATTCATTAAAAATTTTATAAACCCATTTCGTTTATCCCTAAACACTATATCTCGACCCTAAACAAATTTCACCCATTTTTGGAGGCTCTGAGATAGATTGTATGTCCTTCTATTCATTATGGATCTTTACCTCTCCATATGTGTGATTTTTTCTTGATTAAATTTATCCACCTACCGTATCGTTTTTCTGATAAAACAAGGATGGTTTTCAATCATTGGTTATTGTTTTACGTCATGGTTTGATGGATCTTGGATCTATATTTGGATCTTGATCTCAATCTTCATCAAGATCATGGTTATTCTCCTTCAATTTTTGATTTCCAATAGTGAGGTTCCATTAATGATCTTGTAATAGTTTTTCGAAATTCAATTCCCATTTTCATGAATTCTAATTGTGTGTATGTGTTTTGAAATTTGAAATATAATTTTTGGAAATTGAATTTTTAATTGAATTAATTATTTTAATAATTAATATATGTAATCACTGGATTGATTAATTGATTTTCCATGTGATTGCAACATGATGTGAAGTTGGAAAAATTTATTTTTGTAAATATCAACACACAATTAGTGAATAATGGGACAATAAATTTGTTTATTATGAATTTTATAAAAATAGGTTAATTAATGAGATGTATGATTGTTCAACTAATTGTATATATAATTATTCAATTAATGGTTACTATAATTAGACAATTGATGTGATTGTGGAATTAATTTATTAGTTTAAGGTTTAATTAGTTTATTGATTGGAAACGGGTATGTTTTTTTAATATTGAAGGGTTAATAAATTATATGTTAAAATGATTATAATTAGTCTAATAATGAATTTTCCATGTTGTTCAATGTGATTCAGATAATTAATTATGATTGTTTTAGTAAATTTAAAATGTTAATTTCAAGAATAATTATTTTTTATAATATTAATGATTCATAACAATTATGATTATTAATTTCTTATTTGGGTGATTTTTTTAAATTTTTTACATTTTGATATATGTGTTAATTAATGCTGGACATGGACGAAGGATCCAAATAACCATATGTGACATTGATGTTTGGAATAGCCTCTAAGGATAAAACTAACCATATAATATCGATAGTGTTGGAAATATAATGATGAAAAAAATAATCTTGTTATATTAAGATGATTGAGAGGGACATGGGATCCAAATACCCATGGGTTATTAAATATGACATTCTGCGCCGATGATAGGGGCATTGGATTATTGTTCCAATTAGTTATGTTATGATTTGAGATGAAATGGTAATTGATAACTATGTTATTTGGATATTTGAAATATGTTGGGGATTGTTCACATTCCTGTATTGGAAGAAGTAGGTATTTATAATATGGGAGACATCATGAACCCAGGAAACAATATTTTTAGTTTTAGGGTAATTAATCGTGATAACTATTTAATTTATAAATTTTAATATACTATTTATATAACTATATACACTATTAATTATTAGATATTGTTTTAGACATTTTTGTGGTTACAGACTGAGTTATTCTCACACCCAACATAGGCTTCCTGATATGTACTGGAGTATATTTCATGCTTGTAAATCAGTATAAGGTAATCATCTACATGTTAGATTTCTAATTTTGGTTGAAACACTGGTTAACGAACCAGAACTAGTATCAAGTCCCACTTAGAAGTGTCATTGTGTCTTTATTTTGTGTTTTCATTTGAGACATTTCTTATACATGGAATGGAATATCTATTATTTTTGTCTAGACATTGTATACTTTCTCAAGTAATCCTGTGATAATGGTTTTTTAGGATATATGTTATGTAATTTGGTTATTCTAGTTTTATGTTTGAAATAGTATTTCGCTTATATATTGGGTATAGTATCCACAAGTTAGATTTTATCTCAATGCAACTATCTAGAAACTTCTTCTTTACGAAGTGGCATACTGGAGGTCATGGGACCGAATGGATTAGGGTGCCTATGTGTGGAACCTGTGTCGGGATGTTACATAGTGGTATCAAAGGAGTGTTCATTTCTGTTCATATTTGTTCCTATAAAGGAAATGTAGACATGATACTATGATGTTTGAGGCCATGGTAATGACATTTTTCATGGGATTAGCTATCTCATATATGGGGGAAACCCCAATTACCCTGATTGGAGATGTTGTTTTTTATGTTTTTTGTTACAGTTGAATATTATATCACCGAGTGTGTAGATCTTTTTTTAAGATGTGAAATTGTTTCTATTGTTTTCTGAGATTTTATTTTTGGATCATTATGGGATGAAGTTTTATTATGCATGCATAATTCTAATAACTAATGAAATATTATGAGATGAATAATTTTTTTAGACACACACCAAAATGAAGGTTCCAGTAAGGATGAAATTGAAATACTTTTCCTTACTTCTGTATTTGAACTGAAAATGGTGTCGAATATAGAATGAAAAATTTAAAAAATGATTCAAAAGGTGTAAAATGTTTTATATTGTGAAACATGAGTTGTGAAAGTGTTTTTACCTATTATAACAATGACCTTGATATAAGATGGTTAATGGAAGTGATAGTTCCTCTATTTGGACTGTGCCGTGGGAAAGAGGTATGACTTATAATGGATATATGTGAATACATATTTTTAATTTTTATAATGTTGTTTTATATAAATTTTAAGTGTTTTTGGAATTTTATATATTTCTTTAAAATGATTATTTTGATAGGAGGGTAATAATATATGGATTTAAATGATTCTCCAATAGTGGATCCAAAGGAACCGATTGTGCTGGGTCAATGATTTTGGGGAATATACTAGATAACATTTAATGTTTCATGGAATCTATAGTGAGAGGCCCATAGACAGTTATAAATGGTTTCTCTGACAAGAAATGGGTTCTTATGATACCACACCCTTCAAATATCACCATTATGGGTGGACCTAAGTTAGTAGAAACAGGGATTCAGGTCATCAAGAATATGCACGACAATTTAGAGACCCCTTCTAATAAGAGGATCAAGATTTCTGCAAATATGTTATGATGAAGATCATTGAAATTCTATTGGGATGTTCATGATCAAACTAGGTATACAAATGATATATTTTGGAATGAATTCAAATAGATTTTCATAAAAAACATTTATGTACGGATACTGAGATAGGAGAAGGATGGCCAGTTACTGAGTTTGACCCAAGGTAGTATGACCGTGATGAACAATTCATGGCACTATACTACCTTTTTCTGATTTTATCCTGTGATGGATGGAGATGAAAGAGTTGGGACAAAGAATTTATATAATAGAAATATATTTGAGAATATGTACCATGTTCTAATTATTTACTTAATTAATATTACTAAGGTGGTGTATCATGCTCTTATATTTGAGGGGAACATGACGAAGGATTCAAGTGGATGACATGAAGTTTCTTATATGAGATTAAGTGGAATGTATTCTGAGTGTATGAAGCATAATTGGGAGAATATTTACCAGATCAGTGGAAATATGAGTGTCTCGGTCGGAGGTTAAATTACCCAGGATCTTACCTGAGTGATTTTCCGCAATTGTGGATGGTGGGTCCACTTTTGTAGACATTTTCCATATCCATAGGTAGATCAAAAATATTATTTTAGGGGGGAAAATGTTAATTGTTATGAAGGATCCTAGAACATATGGGTAGTTATTGAGATACTAGTAACAATATGAGTGTCAGAAGTGGTCTTCTACAATGTATTAGTATGTAAAATTGAGTTCTAATAGTCATTGTTGTATAGGTAGTGTACACAATACATCATGGAGAGAGAACCAGTATATGTAGAGTAGTGAAGCTCCGAGGACTCAGACAATATCACATGAAAGAGGTGATGAACATTTTCATGTAGTTTAGCCAACACTGATGGATAGAATTCATAGACTTTTAATAGTAAGAGGTAAAATGTTGGAATCATCTATGATTGAATGTGAATTATTTGTTAATGGTGCCTTCCATATTTTTATATATGCATAACATGTAAATTGTATGGGTCTGGTAGTGGAGTTTTTTAGTGGAGTTATGAGGATAAATATATACATTGGGTATGGTCCAGACAAATATATTTGTTAAAGTGGTGTTCTCTAAAGGTTGGGGAGTTTCACATTCTATGGGATCTTTACAGACTTTACGTGTCAAATATTTTACATAATTATGTGTATAGATTGGTTAGTGGCATACCAAACCCAAGAATATTGTTATTGAATTAGATTGACCCTTATGTATCACAAGGGATATAATTATGATGATAATGGAGAATGGAATATCTATTAAATATGTATAGGGTAACATCATTAGAAAATGGGGGAGGTCACCACCCAAGTGGAAAGTCTGTAATTAAATGATAGAAGATAATTTAATGATGTTTATACACCTATTTTTTGTTGTTTCCAGGAAGATGTTCTTGTGTTATTCACAAGGTTACTACTTGAGAGAGATGTGGATGTTATGATAGAATTAATTCCAGGGGAAGATCCAGATTCTATTCCACTATAGATAATTTCTTCAATATATCTCCTAGTGCTCAAGACACAACAAGAAGAGTTGAATTATAGTGGGTTTATCGTTCCAAGTAAATCAACTTGGGGTTATTGAATATTGTTTTCGAAAAAGAAAAATGAATTTTTATGAATTTTTGTTTATTATTGGATGTTTAACTAAATTACTATGATGAAATGAATATTGATGATCTAATTGACCAGTTGAGAGGTGATAGTGTGTTCTCGAATAACGACTTGTGATCATGGAGTCATAATTTGATATTATGACCTTTCGATATACCATTGAACACTTTTAGAAGTAGATATGGAATTTATGTGTTCATTGTGATTCTATTTGGGTATAAAAATGCACAAGTGGAGTATATGGCCTAGATGAAACGAATCATTCACCCATACCTGGATAAATTTATTATGCTATTTTTGGATGAAATCACGAATTACTCCAATAATATTTATGATCATACCCATTTTCATTAAATCATACTGATTATAATGAGAGAAAATCATATTTATACTAATATATCAAAATTTCAATTATAGATTGATCATATACATTAAACGGATCACATAATCATAGTGGAAGGTGTGCCAGTGGATCTAGAAAAGGATGTGGGAGTTGTTTCATTAGAGAATACCATGACTGTATTCAATTTCTATATCTTTCTAGGATAAGAATGATATTATCAGTGGTTCATACATGACTTTTACATCATTTAACTCCTCATTCGGGCTATAACAATAATAGAGTAATGGTGTAGATCTTGTTAGAATTAATGCAATAAGTTTGAGAATTTACTGATTACTAAAATAATCATGATCCCACCTAGTACAATTTCTGATCATATATCAGTTTGTGATGCTTCTCGAATAGGTCCTGGAGAAGTGTTGATGTAGGGATATCAGATTTAGTGTGTGGTTCTTGGTTGTTTAGGCCACATTAATAACATTACCCTATGCACGACATTGAGTTAGATTCTTTACATTATTCTGTCAAATTATGGGAGAATTATCTATTAGTAGAAATGTTTAATATGTATATAGATCATAATAGAATAAGGTATATCTTTTCACATAGAGATTTGAATCTATAGAAGTAATGGCAGTTTGAGTATATGCAGTCATTTCATTTCTAGTTAGAATATATGAACTGGAATTGAAATAGTATTGATGAAACCTTAATAATAAAAACCCAGAGACATTAGTTTCAAGGGTTTAGTGCTATGTGGAAAATGATTACTTTTCTAGATGTGATTCGGTTCGTGGTTCATGAGGTCTAGGCGGAGATGAATCTTCTATCCGTTTCAGTAGATTATAAGCATTTGAGTGAAAATTGGAATAATAATTCTCATAATCCAAAAAAATTATCCTTTCTATATATATATTTAGGTGGTGATTACCTTAATATTGTACCATAAATGTGGATGAGATCATCTATATCATGACCCATGTTGTTGTGCATAAGATCTTTCTTTGAGGAGCTTATGCATAAATTTTACCCCTCAAATTGGGCAATGAATCATTGTGTGATAAATATGTATTGTTCCCTTTGACATAAATTTTGGTGGATGGAAATGATGAAGGATATGGCATGGTTAGTGACATGATACTAAAACTATCAAAAGTAGACAAGTGATCATCAATGAATAGGTGGTTTACAATAGCAATTTCCAATTCCATAATGTCAGTGGGATGATTTTACAATGTAATTCATGGCGGGACTTTGAATGATGACTCGAAATTATAACGTTGTTTTCGTTTTTGTGGGTTGAGTGGGGAATTTAGCACATTTCATGCCTATAGATGAGAGTTTCTAAGTAAATTTTTATTTATATATGTGATTTTGAGAGATTTTCCATCATCCTAGGGTGCCATTGTGTATTGATTCAGACAATAAATCATGTTTTTTATCATATATCTGGTAGAATTTAGTAAATAAGTATTATTGAGTATGTAATTCCATACAATGATAGATTGGATGTCATAATGTACTATATATGTTCTAGAGGACATGATACAAGAGTGTTTTCCATTATTTGGTGGTCCTTGGGAGATATACCTATCACTTATGGAGTTATCCTATAATAATATTTTGTCATGAAAAAATTTATATGGGACCATATGAGGATCATTATTGAAGTACATGTAGATAACCTCTTTGTGGGAAGTTGGAATATGGGTCCTAGTACATCAGACTAAGTCTTATGCCAAAGATATCATATATGGTTCATCTGACTCAAATGTATATGGCTATGGCTTAGAGTTGGAAGAGGTCATATGTTTATTGACATTTAAGGCCCCTAGAATTAATATATGGTGCTCATTTTTTCCATTGAGTTTAATGTATATTGGGTGATAATAGGATTTAGATATTGGGAATGTTAGCACCCATGTTTTTTGAACCATTTCAGGTTTTGGGGAGAATCAGATCGGTGGAATATCAATTGTCTCTCCTATAGAGGTAAATTAATATTCATGAAATTTTTTAGGTGTGAAATAATTCTTTCTGTCATGCTAACCCTTCTAATATGATTTATGGGGATGATTTTGAGCTTGATACTGATGCATACTTTGAGGATAAACTAATACATGTGTTGCCTCACATTGAGAATGATTTTTGGGGATAGACCATGATGACAGTTTTGGTCTTGTGGAGACATTGATGTGTTTAAAATAAAATATGGGAGAGAGAAGAATATATTTTGGTTTAATGGTCAGATCACTATCTCTTATAATTTTAGGGATACTAGGGAGTAATTTATGATGACTGTGGGGAGATTTTAAGATCCAAAAATTTTCTTGAGAGGCTAGTAGTTTTTTTAATGTACTCTTTTATATTATTTGGATATTTTATTTAGATTTTATATTAGGAAATATTATATAAAATTTAGATTTTTTTGATGGGGTTTGGGAAATATATGATTTGCGCAAATGTTTCTTTAATAATAGAACCTTCCCCTACAAACCATGCACTCCTAGGTAGAGGGTGAATAAATAGATTATTCTCTATTTTTTAAATTGTGTTACCTTTTATTTGTAATCATATAACCCCCTGAGAGGAGGTACATGATTAGTTTCACTTTAGGGGAAAAATGTGTGCATCAAATAGTAATTCATGCATTTAGAATACTAACACCACATAAATTAGTTAAAATTTTACCTACACCCATTTTAATATCTCTAAAACCATAGATCAACCCTAAATAAATTTACATGTTTTTCTAAGGAACCTGGACCGATGTCAAGGACATCCTACCTTCAATCTTCATGGATTTTTACCTATCCTGGAATGTGATTTCTTCGTGATAAGATTTCTCTCTCTCTGATATCTCATTCTGGAAAAAATGTGATTTTTTCCTCTATGGAGAAGCTTTTAGATCTTGGTTTGATGGATTTTGATTCTTTTGAATATGGATATATTTTTTATTTTAGATTTTATTCATCATCATGGTCTTGGATTTCTGCATTAATTGAGGATTTTTGTGGGTGATCATCCATTAACAATCATGAAGATGGCGGTCCAAATTAAATTCCCATTGTCATGAATTCCAATTTCATGTGTGCCTTCAAAAATGTCAATTGGATGTAATGAAAATTTAGTATTGAATCGATGAAATGAATTGATTGTTTAATTTATTGAATCAAGAGATAGATTAATTGATTTACTATTTAGTTACGAAATGATGTAAACTTGGAAATTTTAATTTCCTAATTATGATCATGAAATTTATGATTAATGGGACATTAAATTGATGGATTATTGAGGTTATTAAAGTTTTCCATTAGTGGGATGTATGGATGGTCAATTAGTGGGGTGTTTAATAGTTCAATTAATGGTGTTGTGTAATTTTTCTATTGATCGGATTGTGGAATTTATTTATTTATTGAATATTGAATAGGTTGATTAATGGGAAAATGCGATGTCTATATTATCCTTTATTAGTTAATAATTTTTTTTTAAATGTTGATAGTTGGAAAAATAATAACTTTTTTTTATATTATTCAACATCACTAAGATAATAAATTATGATTTTTTTGGTAAATTTAAAAGCATCATTTCAATGTGAATTATTGATGAGGAAGTTAATGATTCATAACATTAATGAACACAAAATTGTGAAATGTATAACATTTATATATTGGTTATATATGTGATAAATGTGTTAATGAGTGTGGGATAGGCTCTAAGGTTCTAATTAATCATATTTGAAATTGAGGTGTTTGACTGGGATTGATACTCCCAATATGCATATGAAAAAGTGTGTATGGGTTAAGAATTGAGGATTAAAATACCCAAGTTATATTGAGGTTTGGAATTTAAACATAGCTCTAAAAACAAAAGAGGTGTTAGACATGACATTCTACACCCATGATATTTTCATTGGACTATGGTTACAATTTTATGTGATTTTATTTGAGATAAAATGATAAATGATAACCATTGTATTGTGATATGTTATTTCCCTTAGAGATTGTTCATACTCTGGAACGAGATGAAGAAGGTATTGATAATATGGATGACATCTTGAATTAGGGATATTATATACTTAGTTAAAATATATTTAAATGTGATAACTTTGCAATTTATTAATTAAATATTATTTTTTATAAAACTACATACATTTTTATTTATTATAGATAATTTTAGATGATATTGTTGGTGACATAATATTTTTTATTCACAACCTATAGTTGAATCTTAATTTGAAAAAGAGGAGATTTCAACTTTATAGGATATGAAAATGTAAAGAGCCATGTTTTAGAGGGCTACATTACTAAGAATCATGGATGAGGTACTAGAAATATTGTTGGTACATGATTTGGAGTGTTAGTGTAATTTTATTTTGTTTTTTATATTGGGATATGGAATATTCATGGAATGAAAAATCTATTGTTTTGGTTTTGATAATGTTGTCATGTTTTAGTTATCACGTGATACAAGTTTTTATAGTTATTGGTAATTGTATTTGGTTATAATTATTATATTTCTGATATTGTATTTCACTTATAAAGTGGGTATAATATCCCATGGTTCTATATTAGAGCATCTCCACTAGTTGGTAGCCTCAGGCATGCTAGAAGGTGCACTTCAGTCCATGCGACTGAATTGCATGGGGCCCTAGTGTTTGGAACCCATATCGATATTTTTCATTCCGTGAGTCTGTTTTAAATATTTTATGAGCATCCAATTAATTTTTATGTTGATTCATAAAATTCACATTTTAGTAATGGGATTTTCTATAATTTGGAGAATGGTAACACCATTGTTTTTGGATTAATTAATGAAATGAAATTATTACATCAATTTATTTATAATTTATTGGATTAAATTTAGTTATTAATAACATTTTATGTCATAAATGATGTATTTTTTATATAATAAGGATTTGAGAGTTTTTAGTTTTATAATGTGTTCAATAAATTATGGGAATTAAATGTAATGTGTTTAGTGGATATCATAATGAATTATGTATTACATTTAGAAATAATGAATAAATAATGAATTAATTTATCAGAGTTATATATTTTATATTCTAAAGGATAATTTATATATTAAATTTTGGAAGTATTTTTGGAAATTATTTTGGTTTAATTTTATGAATACAAAATTCAAATACCTAACAAAAAATAATTTATCATGTGTATTACACCTACTTTTCAATTCATAAGTCCCCACAGATCAAACAAATGGACCATTCATATATGTGTCTGATTTGATAATATTTATGTTTTTTAAAATATCATACAACCTCGCATTTCTAATTTTCATTGAAATTGGATTCCATATAACCCACATAGGTGTTAAATCCTGGAATAAATTTTAGGACAGAATTAATTTTCTCGTATTACCATTAATGGAATTATATAGAGGTTGATAAATACTCCCACAATTTTTAATTAATTTATTGAATTCCACATCATTCAAAAAAGGTGGAAAATATAATTCAATCCATACAAAATATAAATATGAAACATGTAGAATGACTATGAGTATAACATTTTATAGCCTCTAAATTCCTGGAAGCCTGGACTATTGAATTGTGTTAAATATTTAATTCAAGAAAAAATCTATTTATAATTCAAAAAATTGAAAATATGGTTCTACCGAATATCATTCCTTTGGATCTTTATTTCATTAATGATAATGTTTTTATCTGATCATATTTTATGATTTATGGTTTAAATGGAAAAATATAGCATGCCAATTGAAATGTTGTCTGTATTCATGATTTATTGACTTTAATTGGGGATTAGATAATTAAGTCAAGTTGATTTATTTTGGAATTGATAATTTTAATGTCAAAATATATATTATATAATTAATAATGTAATCCATTATCTGATATAATTAATTATATATACATAATTTAATATGGTTATTTATAGTAAAAATAGATTTTATAGAGGATGAATAAATTTGTTATGATGAAACATGACAGATTATTTATATTCAAAATGAAATGTTTTATGGGTTATAACAAATCCATTTATGGTTTTATTTAAAAAAAATTAATAATGGTATAGTTGATTTATATGAAATTTAGTTGTGAAATGGAATTTCTGTACGGGAATCGTCCCAATATATTTTTTTCTCGAAGAAAGATTAATTTGGGTTTGGAGGAAATTTACAAAATATAAGACTATTGGGACTACTGATATATCGTTTCAAGAGAAATATCTGGAGAATTAGTAAAATATGTTACATTGAGGATGTAGTATGAATTAATTGACAAAATCTGTGAGATGTCAGCTAGGAAATGAATTAAAAATATGTTCACCCTTAAATTCTATCTTCTTATTGGATTATTGTAAATTTTTTAAGGATAGTATAGGCTGGTTATTATTACTCTATCAACATGATGAATAATTTGTTTATGTATGTTTATTTATTTTGATCATTTTATGATTTATAAATCCATCATTTTCTAAAATACCATGATTTCATTTTTAAATAATTTTTTTAGAAAATAAATATAATGTCCCTATACTTTTACATATATTATTACCTGATTTTAAGAATAATTAACCATTAAATAAAAACCATTGATCATAATGTCTAGTGACTTAGTAATATTATGTACATAAAACTAAAAGAAGCAAGGAATCAAAATAAAATAATATTTTATTCAATTTCCATAATGAGATAACATCACCATTCGAGCCCCTATATATGCATATGATAACCTGTGGAACACATGGCCAAAGTAATGATCTAAAAACAATATTAAAGTAATAAAAATAAAAATAAAACATATAAAATGGGTTATAAGGCTTAATGAGATAAAAAAATGTGCATGAAATAAGAATAAACATGTGGAAGAATAACGTGTAAAACAAGGGTTCATGTAATAATTTAATCACAGTAATGTGGTAGGTGCATAAAACATGTTATAATCATGATTCAAGGAAAATTGTACACGGAGGATAATGATTCAAGGATAACCACCATGACCATTTCCCATGGAGAATATGCCAATGTTAACCATCGGGCCATTGCATATAACATATCAATAGATTGAATATTAATCAATGCATTTGAGATCTATATGACTATTCCAAGTATACTATGTTCATGAATATGTGTTCCCCATTAATATTAATACATAATGAATAAAACATAAACATATGTTTTACACATATAAGTAATTGGGTATCATTGTCATGTCAAATGGTATATAAAAATGGAATATCATAATGGTGTCCGATAAAGATTAAATTTAAATAATACCTAGAAAATTAATAAGGGAAAATAGTTATATGTCATGATATGTAATTTCAAAAATAATTTAAACCATATATAAAATATGGTTTAAGAAATATTATAAATAAAATATTTTAGTAAATTTTAAGGAATTTGTTTAATGATTATTTAAATTGAAACAATGAGAATTATTTGTAAAAATATATAAACAAACTAATATATTTTCTCATATTAAAATGAGTGAATTTAGAATAATATTGGAGGATAATAAAATAAATTACTTCACATGATAACTATTAATAAATTTGGAAGTTCCCCTTAATCATTATTGCATATCAGGAAAAATTAAGAATAAAACCTTTTTAAGTCATGTATATCCCAAATAAGGAAGTATGAAATTAATTGGATAGATGATTTTTTTAATTTATTGAAATAATTTACAATAATTATATAGTAACATTATGATTGAAATTAGTTTAATGGGAGATAACGCATAACCCAAAGGATAAAAGTGTTATTTGAAATGAATCGCATACCTTTTGTTTGAAACTATTCTGTACATCATCAAATTGTATGACATAATAAAATTATATAAATAATTAATTAATATAAAACCTCTTAATCATGTTTTTTTAATTTATTATGCTCATTTATGGACTTTTTAATGATGTATAATAATCAATTACATTGTTTGGGAGTGTTTGTTCCTTTGATTTTCATGATCAAATTAATTGTATATATGTATGAATGATCATGAAAAAATTAAATATATATCTATATTTTTAGCTTATATGTTATTAATGAACACAAATAAGATTTAAATGTTTATTTATGTCATTTTGTTATTTGGGGGGGTGGATGAAACGTTAGACAAACCATTATTGAGAGTCGTTCGGAATAATTTGATGTTAATTTACCATTATGAACTCACAATGTTTCATTATTTCATATCATGTATGTATAATTTTTATAGAATAATAATTATGTTTTAATACATGTATTTTTATTGTTTATAGCTATAATAATAGTTTTCTGACATGTCTTGAAGGTAGTAAAGGTAATTGAGAACTCATCATCCTTGAATACAAGAAATTAACATATCATGGATGCTGTTTTTATTTTTAGAAAATAATGGGGAGGGTAAATAAATGAAATTGGATTATTCCAACAGAATAATAACAATGTATTATATCTAATGTAACAGAGTTATCAAACCATTTTAATTATCGTAGTTTAAGACTAAAAAATAAAAGAGATGTACATGTGAAGTAGTTAAATAAAAAGAATGAGGATTTTGCCTCTTGAATCCTTCTTCTTGAGAAGCCGCTTAGAGGATATGTTTTGGACTTTTGATAAAACCAAATGCTCTCAGATATGGTGGAGGGGAATGTGATGATATTTGAATATAATTTTGTCAATGATCAAATCTTGATAGTCGTGAGGAGAAGAGTTGGTGAGGGTGGTGTTTATAGGGGAGGAGAGGGGTGTTTTCTAATTATTTTATTCTTTTGTTTATTATTTTGATTCAAGACTGTGAATAATATAACCATTATCAAAAAATAAATTAAAATAATAAATCATATTTACATATTTTTTCTTATATCATCCATAAATCATATATTACTCCATAATTCATGTATTTAGCTTTTACCATAAATAATCGTATTTTACTATTCACCCAAAAATTCAACTATCTTAGATAAAACCTTTGAAATCACCCTAAACATTATTGAATTTTTTGAATTTGAAAATGGAAACCACAATTTGAAAATAATTTTCTAAATATAATCAATATAATTTTTTAATAAATTATTCATTTACTTGGAAAATACCAATTATAAAATTATAATTGAGATTATAACACATTGAATATTTAATTAAGGTCCCATAAAATTATAATTTAATACTAAGAAAAATAATGTAAATTTTTGAATACATTTTATGAAAATAAATTTCCTATTAAATCATTAAATTAATTAAAAATAGCAATAAAATAGTTTTAACATACAAAGTTAACAACACTTAATTTACCATTTCCAAAACATTTATTTACTGTTACCAATATATAGATATTTCATATTTCTGTATATATGATAAAAAAACATTATTTATAAATTAATTGGTGGGGTTACAATTATATTGGATGATTTACATTTCATATGGTTCACATTAACATTCCAAAGGTCATGTAAATATTTTATTTGAATAAGTTCATTAACTTCTTGAGATTCATGTTATTTCAAAAAATGATCATTTATAATTTTTGTTTTTTTGTTAAATTTTAGTTTTTATGTGATTTATACTAAATGAAATAATTATAATAAGGGAATTTACTTTGATGCAATTCAGGGTCACTATATTCTTCCCCCTTATGAAATTTCAATATCAAAATATCATTTGGAAAAATATATAGGATAAATGAGTGTACTTATCTATTATTTTATCATTCAGATCCCATATTTCCCCTTATTTCATATTGATCCACATTCATACATTGACCCGGTTAGTGGTTTTATTGTGTAGATAATTATCTCTATGATCGATGATCATCACTGCATGCTCTATGTGAGACAGGTCATTTTCTGACTGTACCACCTTTAAATTTAGCATAAGTGATAGATCTTGTATGTAAATCCATAATATGTATATGTTGAATACATCATGTATTTGAGACATGGATGGTGGATGGGATTCTTTATTGGACACTACTCCAACAAAATTAAGAATATTAAGGGGCTAATGTACCTATATTTCCCTTCTTCCCAAATCTCAAGATCCTCTTACATAGAGATATGTGGAGGAATACCATGTCACCAACCATAAAATCTAGGTATTATAGATGATTCTTTATATAACTCATGTTTCAATGCTGTTTTACCTAGATATAATTCTAAATGGTTCTCAAATTTTCTATTATTATTATGACAATTTTAGGTCCTATCATCTTATATTCACCAACTTCATCCCAACATGGATGTGTTCTACAACATTTCCAAAAAATAAATTAATATGGAGCCATCTGGATGGTATATTAGAAACTATTTTTTAGGATAAATTGTCTTGAGGCATATTTTGGCCATATCCTCCACTAATGTCCACAGAACTCACTCTCGACATGTCTTCATTTGTCTGAATAGTAAACCAAGATTGGCCATAATTTTGAGGATTACTTGACCTACATAATTTCTACCAATTTTTCATAGCATGTTAAAAAAATTTCTCAACATTGTGCTGAATATTAGATCTCAATTGGATACAATTGATAGTGGTACTCCATGAAGCCATACCACATATTGAAAATATATTCATTTATGTTGATTTAGTGAGATATCCATTGTTGTGTGATAAATTTATAATACATTTTATGATAATTCCCAACAATCCATAATTTTTTTCCCTCTAGATGTCTTTAGAAGTCCATTGAGAAATTCTATGGTGATGTTTTTCTATTTTCATGTAGGTATAGGTAATGGTTTCATCATCCCTTTACACTTTTTTCTTTCAGCATTCATTTGATGTTATACTAGGCACTTTTATGTATATTCCGCACATTTCCATATTCATATTTTCCCACCAATTGTTTTCATAGATTTCTCAATACATATTTCTACACCCTAGTGGAATTGAAAAGTATGAGCTACGAGTCACGACCCATCCCCCAGGGGCCATATCCTGACTACCCCAATCCCGCATTCCATAGGCCAGGGGCTGGCAACTAGTACCAAAGGTGTATTTCACTAAAACTGGGATGGAATTGCCTTTATAAAATGTGAACAGACAACCAGAGTACAAGAGGATGCAAACACTAAGCAAAACTATATACAAAATATGTTCTGGAAAGTAAAAGGGTCTGGAAATACAAGCCCAATAGTAAAGTACATGTACAATTGAAAACTAGTAAAGTAGCTACTAGGTCATCCCCTGGGGTTCCTACCTGAAGGGTAGGTATAAATGGCCTCTACAGCACTCCAAGTATGTCAGACTCCACCATGAATCGATACGTTGAAAGGTCCGCCTCTTGGTACTGTCCAGTCCTGGTGCTCTAAGCCTTCGTCAGCACTGTCTGTTGTCTGCATCCAACACAACGAGGTGCGGGAAAAGCCCGTGCATGGGTGGGTATAATGATCATCAGTAGGCACCCCAAGACCCTCAAGGTCTCACAAAATCCAACAAGGATAAAACAAAAGGTTTGATTTCAACGGATAGCCATTACATAGGTGTATGCCCAAACATATACCTAAGCTATCGAGTAACCCATCTCAGTCATGAGGAAAACACAAAGGTCATTGACTCAGCTCAAACCAGGATTTTCATTAATGAAACCATGGATAGTGGAGAACTCCTCCTCTATTGAGTACAGTGGGCCTGACGTGACTCTGAGGTGCTACTCACTAACCTTAGACTGATGAGGTACTCCTCCTGTCGAGTACTCTGGGAAAACTATGTCACATAGATATTCTTCCCACCTAGGGTCTACCACCAAACACAGTAGTGCTCCCCCTAATAGCCAACAGAGGTACTAATCCAATCGAGTATCGCGGGTCTATCGCCTCACACAGTACAACTCCTCCACCATGGGTATGTCGGCTCACATAGTTGTGATCCCCACTAGGCTAGTCGTGTCACTCCGAAACGAATCGGTCAACCATTCGTCAGGTCTCATCCAACTACTAGGTCTCCATACGCTGCTCGCTCATCTCCGGGAGGGTCCGCTCCCCAATCTACAAGATGATACTGCAAATGTCATGAAGTTCCACGAAGAAGTATCTCAAAGGACTGCCATGTCATAAGGATCTCAAAGCAATAGAAGACACATCAATCGGATGCACGATCTGTTAGTTATTAGTATTTTAGTCCCCGGGGCCCAGTTTGATTCGTGTACGAACCAACCGGACCATGAATTAACTATACCCCAGACTCCAGTGGGTTATACACAAAGGGACTGATATGCTCCAAGAATACTGGCGCCACTGATGGTTCATCAAATGGACGTCCGATGCGAAAGATATGGCCAAAGAAAGTAAAGGAAACAATATGGGCCCAGGTCCGGTCTAACCCATTCGGACCGACTCGGCCTAACCCAGTCTGGGTCAACTTGGTCTAGGTCGACCCAGACTGACTTGATGGGTTTGACCCGACCCATTGGGCAGTTCAGTCTGCTCAGTTCGTCCCAATCCGCTGGGCCCGGCCCAGCGGACTACGTGGACAATTCGGGCCGAAGTCTCCACATGGGTAACTAAGCCCGAAGGCCAGTGGAAGGTTCGGCCGGTGCCGCGAGGGGAGCGGCTCGGGTATCTCGGCCCGAGAGGCCAACGACATGCCGCACAGGGTGAGGGAAGGCCGCAGTTGTGCCAATAAGGGTGTAGTAGGGCTCGGGGGGCGACGATAGGGCACTGGGGAGCACGAGCAGGGCGCCGAGGTGTGCAGGCAGGGCACCGGGATGCACCAGGCAGGGCGGCCTGGGCGCGGGAGTGCCGGGTAGGGCGCCAGGGGGGGGGGGGTGTCGGGCTGGTGGCCTGGGTGCCGGTGGAATCCGAGTAGGCGGCCTAGGCACCGGGTAAGGTGCGGGGCACACTGGCAGTGCCCGGGGCATGCAGGTAGGGAGATGGCGGGCCGGGCTAGCTACGTTTTCGGCCGAGGCACGTGCCAGACAGTGCGTGAGTAGGATGGTTGGGCGCCGCTCGGCCGGAGGCGCGGTTCACGGAGGCTGCGTGTAATGTCCTAGATTTTTTCAATATATTATTTTAATATTATATGGGATTTCTTTTGAGGCCAGGCTTTGAGACGGCATGCATTTTTGAGGCCTGGTGATCCCGGAACAAATTTTTGAATTTAATTAAATAATTAAATTACAAACGCGTATGGTTTTCCTGGAAAAGTGGAATAACTCCTGAACAGGTGCTCGGATCAGAAATATGAGGGAACTATTGTGTCCAGAGCAGTGGGTTTACCCTAGGAGAGACTTATCATCGATTGGCACTGGTTGGTGATGAAATCCTATTTTTTGAGGTAACCATAATAAAATATTTAATTAAAAATATTTTATTAAATCCTGTTGCAGAAAATATCTCTTTTCTTTTTAAATAGATATTTGTGCAGGGGTCCGGGGTTATAGAACTCATAACCTTGAATCATCTAGAGGCTCTAGAGGAAACCCCAATGAGGAGATGTCATTCTTGACGCGTTTCGACGGTGATGACGACGCGACGACCAGATCTTTGCCAACAAATGCCACGAATCAAGGTAGGATGTTTGATTTTGGTTTCTTTTCCCCATTATTGATTCCTATGAAGAATGTGGACTAATCCAAAAACAGATTTTCCCGCGAATCAGTCATGTTTTCAGGATGGGCTTTTTGAAAGGGATTTTGAGGATTTGATTCGTGAGGTTATTTTGGTTTAGTTTAATCTTCTAACAATGAAGAACCAAGATCGACACGAACATCAATCGCGGTTCGTCCATCTCGATTTACTGTGATTTTCTTTCCCAAATTCTCGTGTTCATCATGTGCGTTCTATACATTCTTCGCGAGATAAGAAAAACGATCAATTGCGCCTTCGATCTGTGGTGTAACGATCCAAGATTATTGATCTGACACCTGGATGAACCAACAGAGCTGCAATGATGACGATGATGGACAGATATAAGCGATTCGGGAGAAATCACTCATCGAGCGTATTTTCTTTAGAAATCATATGATGTTCGTCGAGCCAATTGAAGGTCCAAAACACCCGGATTCGGTGTTAAGATGATGAAAAAAACCAGCACCTTGAGTTTCGCGGCAAACAGACGACAGAATCGAGATCTAGAAGATTGACCAAGGCGCAAGGAGGAAGGAGTGGTTCTGGAAATTTCTTGACTACATGAAGTGTAGTATGGGCTACACGGCACGTGTTCTTCTGTGGTCCACATGGCGTGTTCTCCGGCAGTACACAGACATGTGTTTGGTACATATCCAGGAACACGGCATGCGTACCCTTCCCCGACCAGAACCCGGCAAGATACACGAGATATCCCTTGTACTGGTACACGGGCAGGAGACATGGACATAGACTGTGTATGATCACATGGACAGTGTACACGGAGAGAACCCCATGTTCTTGGACACAGTGTGTAATCTTACTACACGTCGTGTAGTGACTTTTTACATGACAATCTTAGAGACACGGGCTGTTTACATGGGCATTACCTGGAGTCGAGGAACACGGCGTGTGATCCTACTACACACCGTGTTGTTGAGTTTTACATAGTTTGGATGGATGACATGGGCCATTTACATGGGCAGTACTTGGGGTAAAGAAACACGGTGTATAACCATACTACATGCATTGTAACTTGTTTTACATGAATTGAGCCATTTTTCATATGTGACTTGGACTAGCTTCCTTAGGGTTCGTACCCTTGGTCATTCCCCTGAAGGTATTTGGTATCATTTCTTACGTACAGGTATGATCCATTCAGCAGGAATTCTGAAATAGAGTTGTTGGAATCCCCTCTATGAGACTTATAGATAGATCCTCTATTCATTCCAGGAACACTAGGTAGAGTTCTTGGTACCTACGTGACCAACATTACCCGGGCACCGATCCTCTTCTTAGCAGATTAGTTCATAATGAGTTGTTGGAATCACCCCAAGGCTATTGGTTTTGATCCTCATCTAAGAATCATATTTCTCAAGTATATGTGGAGTGTGTTCTCCCGAAAAGAGTACTTCATATCTCTCCCTTCAGGCCTAGGAGTGTGTTCTCCTTGTTACGTGCTCAATGGAATCTTCATGTAGGATCTTAGTGGTGGTTTTTCAGTAGTTGATTATGTATGAGTATATCTAGATATTCTTATTATATGTTCTGTAAACATATATTGTGTAGAGATGACTACATATTTCCTTTGTTTTATTTTCCCTTGTTGTATTCCTTTGTGGTTTTGGGGTGTCCTACTTGGTATTGATATACTCGACCCTACACGAGCTTTGCCAGCACGAGTCATGTCTTATGCAAAAGAGTGAGCCATTGACATGTTTCTAGGCGGACCAGAACTAGACGGTGCTCAGTGAGATCAGACAGGCTGAGGTGTGTTACTATGACTATGGGTTGCAGTCCCAATACCTTTATTTACAGGCTAGACTTTGTTGCAGACTATCTTTTAGTGGGCTTGTACTTATGGCCAAGGGTTTTACCTTACTGTACTTTACCTTCCTGTCGTACTCTGTTGGTTGGGATTTTAGTGTATGCATGATTTTCCATCTTCAGTATTTTTATACTTTTCATCTTTGTGGGATTAGAGATGTGTGTTTGTGTACAAGATTTTAGGGAATGTCTCCCATATTAGTAACATGCATACACGATGCTAGTCACCAGCCTCTGGCCTATTGGAGGTGGGCTAGGGGAGTTGCGGCTCAGGCCCCACTAGGATGGGCCATGACAGAGTGGTATCAAAGGTGGTCGGTTCTAAATTAGGACCAATAGACTGCGAGTTGGTTTGGGGAAATAGTTTTAAGTGTTTCGTGTTCGGCTTTCAAGCCAGGGACCCCAATGTTGGTGTGGGCGGACGATGTATCCATACACTAGGACTCTGATAACATGATTTTTAACTCAGAACATGAGAACACAATTTTCAAGGGAAAATAATGGTACATGTATCATATAGGAATGGGTGGTGGATTCTGTGTCCTTCTTGAGTCAGCTCTCCAGATATACTCACTGACTGTGATACATCTTGTTTCATTACAGGATGAATCCACGATGTGCACCCACTAGCATCCAGCAACTCGATCACGAGGATGACCCCCTTTGTGATGGAGATTTAATATATGGACTAGATCCCCTAGTTTGACATTCAGGTGGTGTGCTAGTTGTTCCACCACCTGTGGAGCAGTGTTTAGTTCCTGTTGTACCTGTAGAGGAGGAGCGCAGGCAGAGTGCACTTCAAGAGTTTCAGAGACAGAGACCCCTCAGGTTTTGAGGTGATCTAGACCCTTAGGCAGCAGAGGACTGGCTTGAGGTAGTGACTAAAGTCTTCTGTTTGGTTAGCACACCAGCAGACCATATAGTGATCCTAGAAGAGAGCCTTTTTCCGGCCTCAATAAGGTGATGGAGGAGTATGGTTATCCAGACTCATGACGATGCGACTCATTCATGGTCAGATTTTGATCATCTATTCAGAGAGGTTTTTTCACCAGCTACCCTGAGAGAAGCACATATACATGAGCTTATTCAGCTCCCGCAAAGAACCATGACGGTGGCTGACTACTCATCGAGGTTTAACGACCTCTCACAGAACTCGATGGATGTGTTCAAGGATCAGAACTTCAGATCTCAGACTTTTGAGAGGGTCTTGTGTAGAGAAATCCGATCTAGCATCATCCCTATGAGAATTCCTACTTATGTTGGGGTGATCGAGCGGGCTTTGGTGGCGAGAGCTTCTTGGAAGAGCAGAGACAGCCGGCAGTTGTCAGTAGTGAGCGAGCTGTAGAAGAGACCTCGGTAGCAGGGAGCCGACTTTAGGGACCCATGCATGGGAGACGTTATCAGAGGAGATCCTGGGACAGAATATCTGCCGTACAGGGTTTTCAAGTTGCATCCAGCCAACCTCGAGAGAGGCGATGCAACTCTTGTTATGGTAGGGGACATCTCTCTCGAGATTTTCTGACCCGCCGTACTACTGATATGGGAACATTGGGTGGACCACCAAGGAAGAGGTAATGTGTTGAGAAGATAGATCCGAGGTGAAGAAGATGTGGTAGAGGAGATGGGAGAGCAGCTAGTGGTGGTCGACATTTTGACCTTTTACCACCACCACCCCCAGGAGGTCCACCCCTGGCTTAGGGAGCTGGTGGACAGAGGCGGGGACAACTGTGGGTAGTAGAGGCTTATGACCTAGGTACTCCTGGAATTATTAGAGATAAAATATGTGTCTTTTCTAATTTGGCTTCCATTCTGATATACATAGGTTCTAGTCATTCTTTTCTGGATTCTTATCTTGTTCGAGACCTTGAGATTCCAGTTGAGCTGTTGACTCGACCCTTAATCTTAGAAACACCGACTGTAGAAGATTTAGAGATCACACACCTTTGAAGACACTGTGACCTAACCCTTGGAGGCGAGTGTTTCGGTTGGAACCTATTGGTGGTAGCATCGAGGCCTTATGATGTCATTCTTGGTATGGATTGGATATCCATAGTTCATGCCTAGATTTACTATTTTAGGTGAAGGGTGGGGTGTGTCCATAGTGATGGAACGAGTTCCTCCTTCGTCAGTGAAAATGAGACCCATGCAACACAGGATGGACTCGTGCATAGGAAGGTACAACCGATTTCACATCAGTTGGCTAGCCTAGACCTTGGTGCAGCAGATGTCATGTGTTTCAAGTTTCCATAAGTAGTGGTTGAGTACAAGGACGTCTTTCTGGAGGATTTCCCCAAACTACCTCCCCGTCAGGAGATAGATTTCTGCATTGGGTTGCAACCCGGGACGACACCGATATCAGCATCAGCATATTGGATGGCTCCTGTAGAGCTTTGCGAGTTAAGAGTGTAGCTGGAATACTTGCAGAGGAAGGGCTTTGTGGGACCCAGTGTTTCACCCTGGGTGGCCCTAGTTTTGTTTGCCACGATGGTATACGGGAGCTAGAGGCTGTGTGTGGATTACCAGCGCTTGAATCAGGTGACCATGAGAAACCAATATCCACTACCGAGGATCGATGTCCTCTTTGACCATTTAAGAGGGGAACGATGGTTCTCGAAGGTTGATCTGCGATCAGGAAATCACCAGTTGCGAGTATGGGATGAGGATATACCAATGACAACTTTCAAATGTCTCTACGGTAAATATGAGTACTTGGAGATTCCCTTCGGCGTGAAAAACACCCCAACAGTGTTTATGGGACTCATGAACTGGATCTTTTTTCCAAATCTAGACCGGTTCGTAGTGGTCTTCATAGATGATATCCTGGTGTACTCTGCGTCCGAGGAGGAGCACGCGAGGCACTTGAGGATGGTTCTGGATACACTCTGAGAGCATCAGTTATACCGGAAACTCTAGAAGTGTCAATTCAGGATACAAGTAGTCCACTTTCTTGGACACGTTATATCAATAGATGGTGTAGAAATGGACCCATCCAAGGTATAGGTAATGTTATCATGTGAGCCACCCCGAAGCATGACAAAGGTGCAGAGTTTCCTTGGGTTGGATGACTAATATCGGAGATTCATTCTATATTTCATCAGGATTTTGGCACCCATGACAGCTTTGACCTGAAATAGGCTGCCTGTCATGTTGATCGATAGATGACAACATGCTTTTAATCAGTTGAGATAGAGTATGACAAGTGCCCCGATCTTTAGATTAATGGTGGAGAGTGTTATGTACGTAGTTTTCTTCGACACATCAGGAACAAGGCCTGGTTTTGTCCTAATGGAGAGGCAAGCGGTGATTGCCTATGGCTCATGTCAGTTGAGGCCATAAGAGCAGAACTAAGTGACCCATGATCTTGAGTTGGTAGCGGTAGACTTCGCATTGAAGATGTGGAGGCACTACTTGATGGGTGGGAAGTGTATCATCTACTTTGATCACAAGAGCCTCAGATATATATTTTCTCAGAAGGATCTGAATTTGAGACCGATGTGGCGGCTTGAGTTCCTCCAGGATTACAAATTTGAGATCATTTATACTCCTGGGAATGGGAACATTGTGGCAGATGCTCTTAGCAAGGGATCCAGTTCACAGTTGCTAGATGAGGCGATGAGGCAGTTGGCCCCTTTACAGTTATCCTTTGTGGATAGAGATGAGAGAGCTTACCTTCAGTCGATGGTTATTACCTCTCCACTCTTACTTCGAGTCATAGAAGCATAGCTCGAGGATGATAGCTGTGAGACATTATGTGCTCAGATATCCACAGGTGATACTACTGATGGATATTCAAATGGTGGGGAGCAGATTTTTCTTTTCAGAGGGCGCACAATAGTACCAGTGACGATGCGGGAGGAGGTTCTGATGGAGTCCCATACATTTTCCTTGGCGGTGAATCCAGGCGTGTCAAATATGTACCAGGATCTCCGACGTTACTTATGGTGGCCAGGAATGATGAAGATCATGGCAGAGTTTTTTTCTAGGTGGCTTACTTGTCAGCAAGAAAAGGATGAGCACAAGGTTCCAGAAGGTTGGAATCATCCCCACGAGGTGCCATAGTTGAAGTGGGATGGGATATCCATCGAATTCGTGAAAGGTTTACCACATACGTCTAGGGGACACTATGCCATCCAGGTGATCAATGACCGACTCACCAAGTCAGCACACTTCCTCGCCATACGGGAGCAGAGTTAAGTAGAGAGTTGGGGATGCCTCTACGTGCAAGAGATAGTTTGGCTTCATGGAGTTCCATCCATGATCATCTCAGATCATGATACTCGTTTCACATCCCGGCTGTGGAAGGGATTGCATGAAGATTTTTGGACTCAGTTACGCTTGAGCACAATATTTCATCCTCAGACTGATGGCCAGACATAGCGGACCATCCAGAGTCTGGATGATATGCTACGAGCTTTCATAATTGACTATGGTCATAGCTGGGAGGATCACCTACCACTGGTGGAATTTTATTATAAAAATAGATATCATTCCACTATTGGTATGGCACCATTCAAGGCTTTTACGGGCAACCTTTCAGGTCTCCACTTTGCTGGATTGACCCAGGAGAGTCAACACTCATGGGACCTGAGATGGTGTGAGCTACTATAGGGAAATAGAAGGTCATCCAGGAGCGGATGATGACTGTAAAAAGTCAGAAAAAGTCGTATGCCGACAGGAGACGGAGGCCCTTGGAGTTCGAGGAGGGATACCATGTGTTCCTTCAGGTCTCACCTCGATGAGGACTGCAGATATTTGGCCGAGGCAGCAAGCTATCTCTGAGGTTCATCGGCCCTTTCCAGATTCTGAGTAGAGTTGGAAAGGTGGAGTACCACTTGACTATACCTCCTTAGATGGACCATGTACACAACGTCTTCCATGTGTCGCAACTGCAGAGATAAGTGCATGATTCATCGCACTTTATCGACTGGGGCGAGCTGGACATCAATGATGGAGCGACCTTTGCTGAGTACCTAGTGGAGATCGAGGATTGGCAGGAGAAAACCCTTTTTGGGTGAGCTATTCCCTTAGTTCATGTTCAGTGGCTATACATGAATCCCTAGGAGAGCATGTGGGAGCGGGAGGCTCAGATTCGTGTGCAGTACCCACATCTTTTTGAGTAGCATTTTTTTTGGATTTTCGGGGATATAAAGCCCTAAGGTGGGTATTATGTAATATCCCAGATTTCATTTCCATTTATTATTTTAAAATTATATGGGAATTATATCGAGGCCACGCTTTGAGATGACATGCAGTTCCGAGTCCAGGTGAGCCCGGAATAAATGTTTGAATTTAATTAAATAATTAAATTACACGCTTGTATGGTTTTCATGAAAAAGTGGAATAACTCTTGAATGGGTACTCAGATCTGAAATCCTAGGGCACAGTTGCGTCCAAAGCAGCAGGTTTACCCTAGGAGAGACCTAACATCAGCTAGCACAGGTCGGTGGTGAAATCCATTTTTTGGACGCAACCATAATAAAAAAATTAATAAAAAATATTTTATTAAATTTGTTCCGGAAAATATATCTTAACTTTTTAAATAGAGATTTGTGCATGGGTCAAGGGTTATAGACCTCATAACCCTGGAACCTCTGGAGGCTCTGAAGGAAACCCCAATGAGGAGACACCATTCATGATGGGTTTCAACGGTGATGACGATGCGGTGACTGGATCTTGGCCAACAAACACGGTGAATCAAGGTAGGATGTTTAATTTTGGTTTCTTTTTCCTGTTCATGATTACTACGACGAACGCGGACTAATCCATGAACAAATTAGCCCATGGATCGATCATGTTTGTGGGATGGGATTTTTGCGGGGATTTTGGGGATTTGATTCTTGAGGTTATTTTTGTATTTTTTAATCTTCTAACGATGATGAACCAAGATCAACACAAACATCGGACGAGGATCGTCCCTCTAAATTTTTTGTGCTTTTCTTCCCCAAATTCTCGCATTCTTCTTGTGCATTCTGCGTAATCTTTATCAGATGAGAACAACTATTGATTGCGCCTTCGATCTATGGTGTAACGATCCGAGATTATAGATCTGACCGGGATGAACCAACAGAGATTCAATGATGACAATGACAGACAGATCTAAGCGATTCGGGAGAAATCGCTCTTCGAGCATATTTTCTTCGGAAGATCATATATTGTTCTTTGAGCCGATGAACGGTCTAAAAAACCCAGATTAGGTGTTAGGATGATGAAACAAACCAGTGCCTTGAGTTTTGTGGCAAACGGATAACAAAATCGTGATCCAGAAGATTAGCCGATGCATGAGGAGGAAGACACGGCTATGAAATTTCTGACTACACGATGAGTAGTATGGGCTACACGGCGTGTGTTCATCGGTGGGCCACATGGAATGTAATATGGGAGTACACAGACACGGGAAGGGTACACAGCCAAGGACATGGTGTGTATAATCTTACCCGGCCAGAACCTGGCCAGATACACAGGATACCCCATGCACTGGTACACGGGCAGGTGGCATAGACATAGACCATGTACGTACACATGGCCAGCGTACACGGAGCAAACCCCATGTGCTCAGACATGAGGTGTAATCTTTCTACATTCCATGTAGTGAAATTTTACACGACAAGCCTAGATACACAGTCCTTTTACATGGGCAGTACCCGGAGTCGAGGAACACGATGTGTGATCCTACGACACATCGTGTAGTTGAGCTTTACATAGTTCAGACGGATGACACGATGCGTTTACACAGGCAGTACCTGGGGTCCAGAAACACAGCAAGTAACCATAATACACGCCATGTAACATGTTTTACATGGCATGACCCATTTGTCTTATGTGACTTGGACTAGCTTCCTTAGGTTTCATACCCTCGGTCTTTCCCATGAAGGTTTCTGGTATCATTTCCTACGTACAGGAGTATGATCATTTCAGTAGGACTTCCATAATAGAGTTTTTGGAATCCCCTATATGATACTTAGAGCCAGATCTTCTATTCATTCCAGGAACCCTAGATATAGTTCTTGGTATCGACGTGACCAACTTTACTCGGGTGCTAATCCTCTGCTTAGAGGATTAGTTCAGACTGGGTTGTTGGAATCACCCCATGGCTATTGGCTGGGATCCTCATCTGAGCATCATATTTCTCAAGTAATTGTAAAGTGTGTTCACCTGGAATGAGTACTTTGTATCTCACTCTTCATATCTAGGAGTGTGTTATCCTTGTTACGTGCTCAATGGAATCTTTGATATGGATCTTAGTGGTGGTTTTATGGTAGTCGATTGTGTATAAGTTTACCTAGATATTCTAGTTATATGTTTTGTAAACGTATACTGTGTAGAGCTGACTCTATCTTTCCTTTGGGGTATTTTCCTATGTTGAATTAAATTGTGGTTTTGGGGTGTCCTACTGGGTATTGTTATACACACCCCTGCATGGGATTTTCCCTCACGTGTCGTGTATTGTGTAGATGAGCGAGCCTTTGACAGGATTCTAGGCGGACCAGGACCAGATGATGCTCAGTGAGATCAGACAGGCCGAGGTGTGTTCCTACGGCTACAGGTTGTAGTCCTAGTACCATTCTTTATAGGCTGGACATTGTTACAGACTCTCTTTTGGTGGGCTTGAACTTTTGGCCCAAGGTTTTACCTTACAGTCCTTTACCATCCTGTCGTACTGTGTTAGTTGGGATTTTAGTGTATGAAAGATTTTCCATATTCATTAGTTTTTACATTTCATCTTTGTGGGCATGGAGATGTGTGTGTGTGTCTACAGGTTTATAGGCAATGCTCCCATGTTAGTAACATGCATACTCGGTGCTAGTCATCAGCCTCTGGCCTATTGGAAGTGGGCCTAGGGAGTTGTGGCTCGGACCCCACTGGGACGGGTCGTGACACCGCGGGTAGCACGAAATTTATTCACCATCTTCGTCATCATCACCTCATAGCCATTCCATCATTACTTCCTCGTCGACTAAAGGTTTGGAAACCATAAAGGTTGCGGAGGGGTCGGGCCATGTTCATTCAGCCCGAACCCTCCATGTTAGAACGATAGAATGCGGCTCATGAAGCTGATTCAATCTGAGATGATAAGTAATTAAAAACATAAAACACACCCCTACCTTTTTAATTGTCGGGCATTCATTCTTCATGGGGTAAGATGACGTTTTCTCCATTCACCGTACGCTTCCAATTCCAAGTTCGTGCGTTGGTCCGTTGACGATGAATAGGAAGGAAGAAGGGTTGTCGAAGAGATCCCACGTCGGAAGGGGGGTTCCGAGGAAGAAGCCGAGGAAGAAGCGTCTTCTCTGGCATCTTCGTATTCTTTGTTGGAGAATTCTATTCTCTCAAGCTCCCCAATACAGAGAAAATAGACATGCCAAAATAATATATTTTAATCTATTATGCCCCTTGGTGTGAATTAATTATGTGGGCTCCCCTAAATTATGTTTATGGCATTGACACAATTATTCAAAATTCAAAAAAAGAGGAGAGGCTCCACCAAATTAATTGCATGAGATGTTGGCATATTAAATTTTGGGATTTTCGAGGGGGTTAGATTCCTAGGTGGTTCCCACCTAATTAAACAAGAAGATGGTCAAGGGGGTTTCCTTTAATTAACTGGGGGGTTTTTGGGAGGTTTTATCCTCCTCCAGTAAGAGGGGAGTTAGAGACCAAGAGGCACTCCCTCATTAATGAGGGAGAGTTGAGAGGTTTCCTTCCCACCCATTAAATGGGGGGTTAAGCCCCATGTGGACCCCACGTCTTAACCTATCATGGGAGGTTATGCTGCTCGGGTGGTCCCCACCCCAATTACCCTCTCATGGGAGGTTAGGGTGTGGGGTCCCACCACCAACTCCAAAGTGGAGCTTTTAACCAACATTACCAGATGGAGTGGGTTAAAAAAAAATAAGTTGTTACTTATTTTATTTTATTAATCCACATGAAACGCAAAAATCAACTCTCAAACCTGATCCTCTACCATCGAGGTGAAATTCTTCTTAAGTGAAAACTGGCGCTGTGAGTTCAACAGTGCCCCCATATTTCAATTTCGAGCACCCATTCAAAATTTATAGAAACCCGCTTGTATGTTTACTAAACTTACCCAAAAAAACTTCAGAAATTGATCCTAGGAACACCGGGCCTCTCAATCAAGTGTCGTAAAAATTCACGGACTCGTAAAATTCACATGTATTTAAAAAAAATCCACGAGAAGTTCGGGTCTTCAAATTCTACCCACCTCAGGGATATATATCCCCGTAAGCAACAACTCACACTAAGGGAACAAAAAGTGGTACTGAGTACACATATGAGCCTCCCGCTCCCATGTGCTCTCCTGGAGGTTCTCGAGTTGCCACGAACACACACCAGAGGAATCGACCATCCACGTAGGACCCACTCCTATCGATCCTCAATCTCTACATGAACCTCCGTGAATTTCATATGTCATCGATGTCCAGCTCTCCATGGCCGATGATGTGGGAAGGGTCGTGCACATATCTCCTCAGCTGGGATATGTGGAAGACGTCATGCACTTGGTGCAACTGAGGTGGAAGATCTAGGCTGTAAGCCACCTCGCATACTCTTCTAAGAACTTGGAAAGGTCCGATGAATCTCAGAGATAGCTTGCCACCTCGACCAAATCTCTATAGATCTCATCGAGATGAGACTCGTAAGAAGACATGGTCGCTATCCTCGAACTCAAGAGGTCTACGTCTCCTATCAGCATATGACTTATTCCTGCTCTATGCAGTCATCATCCACTCCTAGATGATCTGCACCTTCTCTGTTGTAGCCCGAACCATCTCTAGTCCCACTAGTGCTGGCTCCCCTGGGTCTGTCCAGCATAGTGGCGATCTGCAATGTCATCCATACAAGGCCTCAAAATGTGACATCCCTATGGTGGAGTGATAGCTGTTGTTGTAGGAAAACTCCACGCAGGGAAGGTGGTCCTCCGAGCTGTGACCAAAGTCGAGGACACATGTGTGGATCATGTTCATGAAGTTCTAGATGGTTCTCTCAGTCTGCACATCTGTCTGAGGATGGAAGGTGGTGCCCAAGAGAAGCTGTGTACCGAAAGCTTCTTGCAACCCCTTCCATAGCTAGGATGTAAACCGTGTGTCATGGTTAGAGATAATAGAAGATGGTACTCCATGAAAACGCACAATCTCTTGCATGTAGAGGTGTCCCAAGATCTCTACTAAGCCCTACTATCTGATCGGTAGAATGTGAGCCGACTTGGTGAGTCGGTCAACGATCACCCATATCGAGTCGTGACTTCTAGATGTACGTGGAAGAATGGTCACAAAGTCCATGGATATCACATCCCACTTCCTCTCTGGGACCTCTAAAGGATGAACCAAGCCTGCTGGTACCTGGTGCTCCACCTTCAATTGCTGACAAGTGAGGCACTGAGAGACAAACTCTACTACAACCTTCTTCATACCTAGCCACCAGTGCTGTTGTCGAAGGTCCTCTTACATCTTTTCCACTCAATGATGTACCACTAGAGGGGAAGTTTGGAACTCCCTCAACACCTCATCCTGAAGTGAAACTGGTACCATGGTACATCCTCTGAAGAGGATGACGTGCTCCCCACCTTCAAAAAATACATCAGGTGTCTGTCCTGTGGATATATGAGCACGTCGTGTCTCGCAGTCAGCATCCCCAAGATGCACCTCCCTAACGTGCTAAAGAAGTGGGGGAGTGACTGTAAGAGACTGTAGATAGACTGCTCCATCCCTATTTACAAAGGATAACCATAAGGCTTCCAGCTGCTCTATCGCCTCACCTAGAAGCTGAATTCATGATCTCTTGCTGAGCGCATCTGCTACTATGTTCCCCTTCCTAAGAGTACAGACTATCTCAAAGTCATAGTCCTGGAGGAACTAAAGCCACTGCCGCTGTCTTAGGTTCAAGACCTTCTGAGAGAAGATATACCTGAGACTCTTGTGATCAGAGTACATGGTAAAAGGTTCTCCCATAAGATAGTGCCGCCACATTTTCAATGCAAAGACCACTACTGATAACTCCAGGTCATGGGTAGCATAGTTATTCTCATGCTATCTCAACTGCCGAGAACCATACGTGATCACAGCTAGCTCCTGCATCAGAACACACCCAAGTTTGGTCCCTAATGCATCACAGTAGACAATATACCCTACGCCTTCCTCTGGAAGCCTCAATATGGGGCACTAGTCAGCCACTACCTCAGCTCCTGAAAGCTCTACTAGAACCTCTCCGACCACACCAAGGGTTGCTGCTTCTTCGTCAAGGCTGATAGAGGTGCTTCAACTCTATAGAAGTCTAGAAAAAATATCCGGTAGTACCCATCCATACCCAGGAAACCCCGTACCTCCATCACACTCCTGGATGGCTCCCAAGAAAATACTGCCTCAATCTTCACTAGATCCACTGTAAATCAAGCCTCCGAGATGACGTGTCCTAAGAAGTGAACCTCTCGAATCCAAAAATAGAACTTCGAGAGTTTACCATATAGATGGGGCTCTCAGAGTGTGTCTAGTACTACATGCAAATGGTAGGCATGCTCCTCTTCATTGGTTGAGAAGATCAGTATGTCATCGATGAAGACTACGAAAAAGTGATCGAAGTATGGATGGAATATCCAGTTTATACGACCCATGAACACTACTAGAGAATTGGTTATGCCGAAGGGCATAACCAAGAACTCGTAGTGGCGGTACCGACACCTGAAGGCCATCTTCTGCACATCCTCATCTTGATCTCTGAGCTGGTGATAGCCTGATCTATGGTATATCTTCGAGAACCATCGTGCTCCCTTGAGCTGATCAAAGAGGTCATTAATCTTTAGAAGTGGGTACTTGTTCTTCACAGTCACCTAATTCAGGAAATGGTAGTCGACATAGAGCCTCAATCTCCCATCCGCCTTCTTGGCGAATAGAATCGGGGCTGCTCGGGGAGAAACACTGGACCGAATGAATCCCTTCTCTGTAAGTCCTCCAGCTATACCTGCATCTCATGAAGCTCAGCGGGAGCCATCTGATATGCTAGAGTAGATATCGGTGCCGTCCCATGGTACATGTCAATGTAGAATTCCACCTCTCTATGAGGAGGTAGTTCTGGAACTTCATCAGGGAAAACATCTGTGTACCGGTCCACTACTACAAGATATGTCAGACTCTCCACATCTACTGACCCGAGGGTAAGGAAAGACAACTGGTGAGTGATCGGTTGTACCCTCCTCCGAGTAAGTTCGTCATGTGCTGCAAAGACCCCCTTCTTGTCGATGAAGGTAAACTCAGTCCTATCCGTTCCGACAGACCACACTTTTTTCCTAATACAGTTGATCTACTCATAGACTATAGATAACGAGTCTATACCCAAGATGATGTCGTAAGGTCTCAGTGCCACTACTAGGAGATCCCAGCATAATCTCTCATCTCCTAGATTAATATCACACTACAGGCACCAGTGCATGATCACTTACATAGCTCCCATAGGAGTCTCCAACCATAAGGATTGAACTAACGGCTCCTTTAGAATCACCGAGCTCCGAACGAGGGAAGTGGCAATGAAAGAGTGACCGACACCTGTGTCTATAAGAACTACAACTAAGGTGGGGTAGACACAGATCGTACCTCGAATCATTTCCAGAGCACCGTGATCATAGGCCTCATCTACATGAAGTTGTGATCTTCCATATCCAACCACTCCCTATGGTCAGGGTGGACCTCCTGGTGGTGGTGGTGGAAACACCTCATAACGTCATCCACCACCAGTTGCACGGCCTGCTCCTCTTCCACGTCTACCTCCGCCCTACAGACCACCTCAATCAAACCTCTGTATCTACCTGGGAGTTCCTTCAACTGACTGCTGATCATCCGTGTGGCGGGTCATATAGTCACAAGCCATGTGACCATGGCCACCGCTTGAGTAACATTACATGACAGGTCTGGTTCTGTCTCCACACTGGGTTCCCCGCACTACCGATCCTGAGTCACGCTGTCGATGACCTGTAGGTCTGGTCCTTTTGGACCTGTGCATAATCTGTCTACTTCCTGGTGCAGAACACTCTGCTGCATGTAGAGTAGTGGTGGGTCTTGCTGCAGGTGACTGCTCAGCAAGGAAACTATCCACTTGAAGGGCTCACTCTAACACCCTCGTCTGCGTCAGGATGCTGTGAGAGATAACTAATGTTCTTATCTCTTAACTGAGTCCCTGATCAAAGGTCTGGGCCCTGAAGAATGGGTCTCGTACCATATCTGTTGAGTAGCATGAGAAGTCGGTGAACTTCACTGAATACTACGCCACTATCATGGTACCCTGCTATAGATGCAGTAGCTCCTGTATATGCACCACTCGAAGGGTGGCTGAGACAAACTCCACCCGAAACAGGCTCTCGAAGTCTGCCCAAAGTAGTGTTGCCTCATTGTGGACATGAACCATCAGGCTCCACCATCTTCCTACTGTTGCCTGAAGGAGGTTGGCATCAAGGATCACCATGAAGTGTTCTGGTGTCCCTACTAGCCTGAAGACTCTCACCACAACCTCCAGCCAATCCTCAGCCGCATGTGGGTCCGTCTCTCCCCAGATCCTGGGTGACCTCTAGCGCTGGAACTCACACAACACGCTCAAGTGGCATGCATCGTCTGCTTCTGGGGCTGGTGGCATCGGTGGTCCAATAGGAAGTAGTACCGTTGGTGCCTCCGCTGGTGCCTCAACTGAAAGAGGGCCCTATACTGAGGCCTCTTCGCACGGTGGGCTGTTAGTACGTATAGCTCTCGGGGCTCTAGCTGGTCATCTGCGGGCCTGGAAGAAACAGATCCGACATGGTCAAAAGACAATACATTGTGAGCTGACCTAGTTGAGCTAACTTTAAAGAAAAATTTCGATAACACACACACAATAAGTATTTTCATGAACTGAGTCGAAAATAAGAAGTCATGGTCCCAGTGTATGGATACGTCGGTCGCCCGCACCAACACTGGAATCCCTGAACTGAAAACCAAACTTAGTACCCTTAACACTACTGATTCACAAAAAAGAAAATATCAGAGTCATATGTTCTATGGTAGAACCAACATTCCTCTGATACTTATTTGTCACAACCCGTCCCCTGAGGCCTGTATTGTGACTACCCCAAGCCCGCCTTCAATAGGTCAGGGGCTGGTTACTATCACCAAAGGCATATTTCCCTAAAACAAGGAAGGCATTGCCTTTATAAAACGTGAACACACAACCAGAGTACAAGAGGAAGCAAACACTAAGCAAAACTGTATACAGAAGAACTGCTGGAAAGTAAAAGGGGCTAGAAATACAATCCCAACAGTAAAGTACAGGTGCTACTAAAAACTAGTAATGTAGCTACTGGGTCAACCTCCAGGGTTCCAACCTGATGGGTAGGCACATATGGCCTCCAAAACACTCCACATCCGTCAGAATCCACTGTGTACTAATACATCAAAAGATCCTCCTCCAGGTACCATCCAGTCCTAGTGCTCTTAGGCCTCCGTCAACGTCGTCCGTCATCTGCATCCAACACAATGAGGTGCGAGCAAAGCCTGTGCAGTGGTGAGTATAACGATACTCAGTAGAAACCCTGATATCCTCAAAGCCTCACAAAATCCAACAAGGATATTCCACATGGTATGATTTAAATTGATAGCCATTACTTAGGTATATTCACATACATATAACTATGTTATCGAGTAACCCATCTCAATCATGAGGAAAACACAAAGGTCATTGACTTAGCTCAAACCAGGATTTTCATTAATGAATCCATAACAACTGAAGAACTCCTCATCTATCGAGTATAGTGGACCTAACGCGACTCTGAGGTGCTACTCACTAACCATAGGCTGCTGAGTTACTCCTTCGGTCGAGTACCGTGGGACAACTATGTCACACAGTGATGCTTCCCACCTGGGCTTTTCCGCCACACACAATAGTGATCCCCCTAATAGTCTACAGAGGTACTTCTCATGTCATGTACTGCAGGTCTGCCACCTCACAAAGTGGTACTCCTCCGCCATGGGTATGCCGCCTCACAAAGTAGTGCTCCCCACTGGGCTAGTCGTGTCACTCCAAAACAAATCGGTCAAGCAGTCGTCAGGTCACAGCCAACTACTAGGTCTCCCTACTCTACTCTCTCATATCTGAAAGGGTCTGCTACACGAGCTACAATTCGATAATCCAAGTGTCACTAAGTCCCATGAAGATGTATCTCAAAGGTCCTCCACGTCATAAGGGTGTCAAATCAACAGACGACACGACAATTGGATGCCTGGTCTGTTAGTTATTAGCATTTTAGTCCTGGGGGTCTGGTTGGATTCATGAACTAACCAACCTGAATGTGACTCAACTATACCCTAGACTCTAGTGGGGTATATTCCAAGGGAATTCTATGCTACAAAAATACTGGCGCCGCTGACGGTTCATCAAACGGCCGTCCGAGGCCAAAAATATGGCCAAAGAAAGTAAAGGAAACAGTATGGGCCCGGGTCCGATCCGACCCAGTCGGACAAACTCGGCCCAACCCAGTCTGGGTCAACCTGGTCTAGGTCAACCCGGAATGACTTGCGGGTTATGACCCAACCTGGTGGGATGTTGAGTCTAATCAGTTTGGCCGAGTCCATTGGTCCCAGCCCAGCAGACTGCGTGGACAATTCATGCCGAAGTCACCACATGGGAAACTTAGACCGAAGTCCTATGGCAGGTTCGGCCGGCGCTGCGAGGGGAGCGACTCGAGTGTCTTGGCCCGAGAGGCCAATGGCAGGCCACGCGGGGTGCAGGCATGCCATAGGTTCTCCGAGAAGGGCGCTCTAGGGCGTAGGGGTGTCGGCATGGCACACGGGAAGGGAGAAAGGGCGCGTGGGTAGGGCGCCGAGACGCGCCGGGCAGGGCGGCTGGGGTGTGGGGTGCCGGGAAGACGGCCTAGGCCCCGAGTAGAGTGCAGGACATGCCGACAGCGTTCGGGCATGCGGGAAGGGTGCCGGAAGGCCGGGTAGGCCGCAGTTTCGGTCGGGGCGTGCATCAGGTAGCGTGTGGGTAGGATGGTCGGGCACCGCTCGTCCTGTAGCGTGGTTCGTGGAGGCCATAGGTAGCGTAACCTTTATTTTCATTCTTTTTCACCATCTCCTCATTTCCATTCCTCGTTACATCACCATCGACTCAAGGATCGAAAACCATAAAGGTTGCGGAGGGGTCAAGCCTTGTTCGTTCGGCCCGAACCTTCCACGTTAGAACGATAGCAAGTTGTTCATGAATTTGATTCAATGTGTGGGGATAAAGAGTTAAACAACTTAAAACACACCCCTATATTTTTAATTGTAGGGCATTCTTTCATCACGAGGGAAGATGTTGTCATCGTCATTCGCCATACGCTTCCACATCCGAGCTCGTACATCGTTCTGTTGACGAAGAAGAGGAAGGAAGAAGGGTCTTCAAAGAGATCCCACGTCGGAAGGGGGGTTCCAAGGACGAAGCTGAGGAAGAAGCTTCGTCATCGACGTATTCACGTTCTTCATTGGAGGATTCTATTCTCTAAAATCACCCCACTAAAGAAATAATAAACATGCCAAAATAAAAGATTTTAATCTATTATGCCCATTGTCGTGAATTAATTATGTGGGCCCCACTTAATTAATTTCATGACGTTGGCACAATTATTTGAAATTCAAAAAGAGAGAAGAGTCTCCACAAAATTAATTGCACGTGAGGTTGGCATATTAAAGGTGGGGAGTTTCAAGGGGGTTAGAGGTCCGAGTGGTTCCCACCTAATTAAACAAGAAGAGGGTCATGGGTGTTTCCTTCAATTAATTTGGGGTTTTAGGGTGGTTTTATCCACCTCCATTAAGAGGGGAGTTAGAGACCAAGAGGCTCTCCCTCATTAATGAGGGAGAGTTGAGAGGTTCCCTCCCCTCCCATTAAATTGGGGGTTAAGCCCCAGGTGGACCCCACGTCTTAACCTCTTGCAGGATGTTATGGTACTCGGGTGGTCCCCACCCCAATTATCCTCCCATGGGAGGTTAGGGTGTGGTGGTCCCACCACCAACTCCCAAGTGGAGATTTTAACCAACTTTACCACATGGTGTGGGTTCAACAAAAATAAAATAAGTTTTCACTTATTTTATTTTATTAATCCATGTGAAACCCAAAAACCAACTCTCATACCTGATCATCTGCCATCGAGGTGAAACTCTTCATAGGCAAAAACTGGCACTGCGAGTTCAACGGTGCCCTCATATTTCAATTCCGAGCACCCATTCAAAAGTTATTAAACCCCACTCATACATTTACTGAACGTACCAGAACAAAACTTCAAAAATTGATCCCGGTCACACAGGGCCTTGGAATCAAGCGTCGTAAAAATTCGTGGGCTCATAAAATTCCCATGTATTTAAAAAACATTCCACAAGAATTCAGGGTCTTTACACTATGTGTGTCTTTAAAAGAAGATTATTTATATCTTAATTGGATGGTATACATAATCATGAAAAAAATCTCACAACTACATCCTCAGTCATTAGGAACTCTGAGGATTTACCATTTCAAAAAACCTCAAACCTTTTTTCAATCTTTGCCTCATTTTCTTGAGGATCATTTATTTCTTCCATACGGTATGGTTGATAAGTAGTTTTAGAAAGGATTGATTTTGTTCCTTCCATAATGATTCTCATATCAATCAATTGAAAATCTATGATGATAGGATTGTTATTCATTATAAACAATGATAATGTTTTTTGACCCTTTCTTCATAGATAATCCACCACCTTATTTTCATTACCATTATGATAGTAGATTGATAAGCCATAATCCTTGATGATCTCTGACCATCTACCCTTGTTTATATTATTCTAATGTTGTGTGAATATATATTCTTGACTATTTGGTTCAGGATATATCGCAAACTACTCCCCATTGAGATAATGCCTCCATATATCAAGTTAAAAGATCACAACTTCTAACATCTAGTCATTTGTAAGATTGTTTTTCTCATGATTATTTTACTTCTTTTAGTAGTAGTCATTCTCTATATAATTTTTAATCATTACATAACCTAATTAATTTTTTTAAGAATCATTGTAAAACAAAAATAATTCCCAATTTTTTGGTAGTGTAAGCTATAGTGATGCGATAATCATATTTTTAAACTATTTAATACATCATTCAAATTAAATTGACAAGAAAATATAGTCTCCCTTCTCAGTCAACTTGGTTAATGGGTTTAACAATCATGAATATTTGATAACAAATTATTCTTAATACCCACCTAAACTATGAAAAATATGAATCTCTATAACAGATAAAAGTTTGTGACACTCTTTGATTTCCTTTGTCTTTGAAGGGTCTATAGATATCCCATTATTGGTGACTAAATTCCCATATAATAAAACTTATACCATCCATAACTCACATTATCTTTATTTTTCAAATATTTTATCCATTATAAATGTATTTCAAAATTTTTTTTATTGATTCTAATGTTCCTCCTTACTGGTAAATATATGATAATATCATCAATAAATACTTTCATATATTTTTGGATGTAATATCTAAAGACTCTATTAAATAAATCCATGAAACTTTTTACAGCATTCGTGATTCAAAAATGGAATCACTACTAGCTCCAATTTCCATACCTCATTCGAATGTAAAACATTGGAATATAATGCTTCCTCATGGTGAATTGGGTATATCCCGAACAATGTTCCTCTTTAATGAAATACATGGAACTAAGTATTTAATAGAAAAAGTCATATATCTATTAGAAGGGTTATTTATTTAAAATAATAATTTTATTGAGATAACATAAATAAATGTGGAAGAACATTGATCCATCATTCTGCATGGAAATTAGTACTTGTGCAACCCATTGTGAAGCACTCAGGAGTATAAAACCCTTTTCCAGATTTTCATATAACTTCTTCTTAAGGTCTTCATACTCAATGGTGTCTATTCTACATAGTTTCATTAATATAGGCAGTGATCCACTAATAATTTCTATTGATAACTAAACCACTATATCCTGAATAAGACCATGCAACTATTTGGTGAACACATCAGTACAGTCCCTCACAATGGATTTATCTTCGAGCATGATTATCCCCTCTGTCTAAATAATTTTATCTAGAACTGATTTCTCATAAAGCAATATTATCTACATATTAGAAAATGATTTTATTGGTTATTCATTCCCATCCTTTCACTTCTAAAATTGGGATATCATCAAACTGACTATCACATTGATTGTTGGAATGGGTTCTCCTATTTCTATATACTAAATAAGAAACAGAATGATCAATTAGGTGGATTGAATACATAGATAATTAGTATAATAAATGTAAAATTTGAACATAGAAGGATAAAATGAAAATGTATTTATATCGTATCTTTTGATTCTGTTCGTTTAATTTTATGTTATCTATGGTGATGGAATTACCCATAGGGTTCTAACTAAGGACTGCTAGACCTAGTCTCCAAAAATAAGTAGAACACTCTCAGATAGAAACTATTGAAGCCCTATCCTTTTATACATATTATAACATAATTTTTAGAATAATAATCCATTAATAAAAATCCCGGGATCATAATTCCATTTTTATTTAGAGGATTAGATACATAAAATTGAAAATATAGAACCAAAATAAGTACAACAATTATTTAATCAATATAAAGTGATCCAAACACCCTTTAATAACATACATATTCATAGGATAACCTATGGAATACAGGAAAAAATGGATGATCTAAAAACCATGTAAGGGAATAAATATATGAATAAGTAATAGCAAATAAGTTATAAGGCATATAATGGTGACATAAAAAGTCATAGAACAAGATTAAACATATGTAAGAAAAATATATAAAACATGGGATCATGTTATCATTGAATCATGGTGATGTTGAATCAAAATTAAACATGACTTAAGAATGATTCAAGGATCATTTCACATATAGTGTCAAAAGTTAGAGATAACCACAAAGACCATTGTGCATGAATCATGAAGAAAGTTTAACCACCAAGACCATTTCACAAGGATTATGAGTCAAGACTAAACACTAAGATGGTTAGATATAATGTCTCATGAGACTATACATTATACCATTCATTGAAGTGCTATCTAGTTTAACCGATCATAACATGTTCATGATAATTTTTTTCAAATAATGAGACATACTTAATGAATAAAAAATAAAAATAATGGTAACCCAAAGTATTAATTGGGTATCATAATCATGTCAAAAGGAATATCAAAAGAGAATAACATAATGGTGCCCAAGAAAAATGATTTTAAATAAAAAATGAAAAATAATAAGGAGACATATACATATATAATGGTATGATATATTAACATTAATTGAAATCATGCAGAATATATGGTTTTATAAACTATAGATAAAACATTTTACTGTCATTTGAGGAAAAATTTTCTAGATTATTTAAAATAAAAATGGAATAGTATTTTGAATAAGACCAGAAATGAACAAATAAAATATTTCAAGGTTAAATTATTGATTTAATTAAATAATATTCACTGAAAATATATAATTATTGAACATTAAAATCGTTAAAAAATCTGAATGTTCCCATCAACTGAGCTTGCTTATCAAGAATAATTGATAAGGGAACCTTTTTAAAATGATTATATCCCCAAAAAATAAGGACAAAATGTTATGGATACAATATTTTTGTACATGTAAATATAATCAATAATATTTATATAAAAATAAATAAGAGTTACTTTTTTGTAAATAGAGATAAAGCACAACCTAATAGAAAAAAATTAGGCTCGAAAAGAATCCCTTACCTTATGCCAGAATATGCTCTTCACATGACCTCGTTGTACTGGATGATCTAATTAAACATATTGAAAAATTAATTAATATCATTATATTATTTTAATATATTTGTTATATTTTTATTATGTTCTTTTGGAATTTTTTATAATGTATAAGAAACAATTATATCATTTGGGAGTGTTTTTTTCTTCGATTTTGATGATTCATTTATATGTATACCTATTTAAAAATCATGTAAAATGGAAATAGTGATCAATAATTGAAGTCATAAGTTAATAATTAAAATATGTATTGTTTAATGGTTCTATAATTCCATTGGTTATTTTGGATGAGGTGGAATAATTACATAAAACAGTAATGATAATGGTTTGGATTATTTTAGAGGTTTTTTATATTCAAAAACTATTTTTGTTTCATTATTTAAAATCATATATATATATATTCATTATAAAATAATAAATATGTAGTAATAAATTTATTCTTGTCAATTTTAATCATTAAAATGGTTTTATGACCATCAATGAAAAAATTAATGAAAATAAAAAAATTCTCGTCTTTGAATGTGATACATTAACACATCAAGGATGATATTTTCATATTTAGAAAAAAGGGGGGGGGGAATAAATGATTATGTATTATTATATTATAATAACAAAATTATGATATATTTATGGTAATGTTGTAAGAATACCATTTGTATATGGGGAGGTAAGGAGTGAGAAAAATAAAGAATATAAATTGAAATGAAACTAAAATAAAATAAAGAGGGCATTACCTCGTGAATATTTTTTCTTGAGAACCACCGTAGGGGATGTGTTGGATCCTTTTCTTATGTAAAAAAGTCTATTCAAAGTAAGGGAGGATCTTGGGATGTTATATGAGTAGAATATTGAAATTTATTAATTCATGAGAGTTCTGAGGATAATACGTTTTGAGGGTTGGTATATTTATTGGAGGGGAGGGGTGTTTTCTCTTTATTGTATTCATTAGGTTGTTATTTTGGATCTATAAAATGTATAGTTTTTTGTATTTTCACCAAATAAATTAAAATAATATAGGATAGTTCTATATTTTGGTCTTAAATCATCGATATGTCATATATGACTCCATAATTCTTGTATTTGGATTTTATCGTAAATTGTCATATTTTACCATTCACCACAAATTATAAAATTTTAGAAAAATCCAAAAAAATATCACTAACTATTATTCAAAAAGTATAATTAAAAACTAGACTTCATTTTATAAAAATAAATCTCTCAAAACATGAATTATAATTTTTAGTTAAAATCATCATTTACAAGGAAAAAAATGAATTCCAAAGTTCTAACTTTTTTTATAATGCATTGAAAAATTAATTACAGTCTCATGAAATTATCATATATTCATATAAAATTATTTATAAATTTAAGAGTACATTTTATGAAAATAAATTTTCATTTATAACATTATATTAAAAATAAAATTATAATTACATATTTATAAATTTTAAAAATACCAACACATATTTTAAAATTTATAAAACATTTATTTACATTTTACATGATATAAATATATTATATTTTTATTTATGTTAACCCCTAATTTTATTTATATGATTAGAGTTGAGTTTACTATTCTATTAGTCGATTTACTATTCATAATGTTCACATCAGTATTCCAAATGTCTGGTTACTATTGATTTTGTATAGGTTCCTTAACTTCATGGAATACATCTTATTTCATTCATTATTCATTTATATGTTTATAATTATGTTATTTATGATATTTAATGTGATTTATAATATATTAAAATCACTATAATTAGTAAATTTCCATTGATATAATTCAGGGTTTCTATAATGTGTTTCAAAATTCTTTCAATTTTTTGTTAACAACATAATTCCTTTTAAGTTTATAATTGAAATGTAGATTTTCTAAATTTCATAGAATATTGTTTTATTTTGTTAGATTATTTAATAATAAAATATTTTATATTTCATCATCATTGAATATGTGCTCAAACACTTATCATTGGAAAATATTTGGAAACTGAATATGATTCTAAAATAGTGTAGTGGTGAAATAATGACATATTGAAATAGTGAATTAAGTTTATTAAATACCAAAAGACATTATATAATGTATTGAAATAAAGGGTCTATATTGTCTGTTCTTGAGTGATGTAATTTTTCTATAAAAAGGTATTGAATGTAAAATATAATTTTATAATACATATCTATGCATTATAATTAGGGATTTAATAAGAGATGGATATTTTATGATTGTTTAGTAAGAAGGAATACAATTATTATAATTTAAGAGATAGAAATTTTTTCTATATATCATTTATATTTTTTATTTTATAATTTTCTCGAATAGATTACATTTTTAGATAAAAAAATATTTATTTTTTCATTTTATACTATTTTTTCAGGAAAATATTGTTTTTGGTTGGTGGGTTTTATTTTAAGGGTTTTTGTATTTTTTAAAATAAAAGATATATTTTAATTAGTGGTATTTATTAATATATGTTTCGAATTATGATGTATTGTTTGAATTTTGTTGTAGTATTTTCTCAATTAGTGGTTCATTGCTGTCTTTAGAACATCTCATTAGGTCTTATAATCAACCCATACATGTTGACATTATTTCTAATATCGACATGTTTTTTTCAAGACACATGCAAAGATAATTTCATTTATTTCCCTATAGAGGAATACATATAGAAATTATATACATAGAGGGAGGAGTTAGTCTAGTTTTTTAATTTGATATGTGAAACTATAATATATCTACATTAATTATAAATTTGTCATTATAGATAATATTTGTTTTTATTTTTTTATTTTTTAAAGGATTTTTTTATACATAAAAAGTGATAATAATAAAACATGAGAGGAACTTAACATAAAATTAATACATATTGCATCATTTTCATGAATATACAATATATCCTATAATAAAATAACATCAAAAATACCTTTGGTTAGTTATTTTTGATATTAAATAAATAAACTCATTCTTTCACCACATAGTTAACATTTCCCTATAGTTTCACCACACTATATAACCTATATGTAATATCATATGTTTGAATCCTCTATAGATGATGATGATGGAAAACATGAGAAAGTGGTGAGTCCAAATGATTACTAGTGGAAAACATAATATATATAATTTTATGATCATAATTGATGGAAAATGAACATGTGAGCATGGTATCATAATAAAGGTGAATGAACATTGAATAATAATGAAAGTAATTGATAAAAAAACATATAAAATGAGTCATTTCATAAGTTTTTTTGCATGAATGAAGACATATTTCATAGGAGACTGCATATCGTAATGAATGATCATGATACCTAATATCATGAAATAGATATTTTTCAAAAAATAAGAGTGTGTGATAAATATAATCATATATTTTGTAAAATGATTGATGCTTAACCACCATGAAATTGAAAGATTAATGTATTAGGGAAAACACCATCACATATTATAATTTAATTTAATGCACTACCTAATAATTATTACCATTTTGAGTTTTTATAAGAAAACATTCCCTATTAACATTTTTGACAAGGGATAACAACCCACACCCCAAAATATTTTGGAAATAGGCTAACTACCTGTGTCACATGTCATTTATGAAAACTTGTTTCCCAAAAATATTGCATAACAAATTAAAATTGGGTTAACCACATGATGCCACAAACCATTAGTTATTTGGATTAAAAATCATATCCCAACCACATATCCTAAAACAAAAATCCTTAACCATCTTATTATAGAAAAATAATGGAACATTCAATAAAATAATAATATATATGTATAATGTTTTTCACATAATTATAAAAAAAAGTAAATATCTCATCATAGAATAAATTAGCCATGATATATAAGATGGTTTCATAATTATTTCCCTAAATTATAATCATAATCAATTTATTGCATTATTGTGAATGGAATCATTATATCATATCCTTAGAAAAGATTAAAAACATTAAATGATATATAAAAAGTTAAAAAATACATTATCTTGGTATTGATAAAAATAAATTGGAATACAATAATAAAACCCATTTATTTTTAGGTAATATTCTCATTAAATGAAATATTATATTAAATAACAAAAACATACATTAAAACCCAATAATAAATTGGAGAAATATTTTTAATGAAATATATAGAGAATTGTGGGGATGTAATTTTTGTAGAAAAACAATAAAAATGATTCTTTAAATACTTTTTATATAAATTAAATAGAAATAAAAAATTGTGAACAATGTTAAGATAATATTCCTTTTATTTATATTTTAATAATAAAAATCATAATGTAAATTGACGTAAGAATATCATATACATATAAATAAGTACATTTATACAAAAATAATTTATATGATCATGGTGAAGAAATGGTCCAAACTAAAATAAGAGATAATGTTCGATCCACTATAATAAAACATTATTGTAATTTTTTGTAACATGGGGTTGAAAAATTGAAATAAGCAATGTATACCCTAGTGATAACCATATAAAATTAATATAGTTTGTGTTTAATAGTGGTTAACCATATAATTTCTCCAAAAATATAATTTACAAGTATGGAATCATGATTTGATGAGAAATTGGAAGTGAAAGCCTTATAGATTAGATTAATTCTAAAAAAAGAAAGAAATTACTTAAAATAAATTTTTAAATACCCTGACATTTATTATGATTATTCTAATAAATATAAATATAAACTTCATACACAACATAAAAATACTATAATATATAGAAAAAATCTCATTAAATGAAAATTTAGATTAGAAACCGATTTCCACCGATTTCTATATCGAAAAAGATATTCTGGAAAAATATATAATTCATAATTACAAATTATTTTATAATTTTAATTTAAAAACTAATTAATAACACTATTTATATTTCAATATTCATATGATAATATTATCATTTGTTTTATTATAACATTTATATCCTGATTATGGTCCATAATATATCCACATGTGTCCATGACCCCTTGAATATCCATGAAGGTATGATAGTTAAGGTTGATGTATTTCAGGGGTCCAATTTCTATTTTATTGAAATTATGTTGATGGATCATAATACTATGTCATAATTTCCTTTATTTAATTTTAATTCAACAATGGAAATCAATTTAACAAAGAATATAATTATATACATTACCATTCCATAGTTATAAATATATTATAAATTGACCATTATTATATCATATTATTTTAATTTGTTCTTAATTATTCATTCAAGATATAAATGTCATAAAAATTTTTATTGTGGAGGTAAATTTGATTTAAATAAAAATTTATGACAGTGAATAAATTATTATAATATTATGACATTTTAACTACAATAGATCCAATAATGATTCATAGTGGTGCTAAAATTAAATTATTAATATGAAAAAATAGACTATAGATAGAGGATAAATATAATGAATATGATTATGGAGAGGTTAAATATTATTCTTATGGTTTGTATCCACTCTTTGAGAAACTCTTGGAAATAAAGGTTTTTGGACTTGTTTTAAGGACCATTGGTTAAAAATCATTATAGTTGTCAGATTGGGATATATTTAAATAATTTAAAAAATGAATATAAGAAAAACTGTATAACAATTTCCTAATAGAACGAGTATGTTCATAGATGAGGGAGATATGTTTTTTATGCAAATACTCATTAATTAATGTATAAGTAATTTAATTTTTAGGGAAAATGTATCCAATGTGAAAAGAATAATTAATAATATATAAGGTGATGACAATAATTTCCCCATACACTTATTTATATTAAATACTTAATAATGTTTTATGTATTTTTGACATAGTTAATTTTATATTCCATATTTTACAATTACCAAATAAACTCAATTTATATCTTGGTAACTTTTTATTGTGTCTAAAAAAATATTTATTTTATATATAAATTAAGAAATGATGGTAGAAAATATGAAATACATTTTTTGGATAAGTTAATAGTTGTAATTTAAATTAATTATAATATAGGTATATATATTTGTGAAAAACATGTTTTAGTGGAAATGATTTTAAAGCATAAAATTAATTTTTTTTGTATAATATTCCATTAAATAAAAATTAATGAATAAGTATTTTTTCCTTTATGTCATCAACCATTTTTTTTAATTTAGTAGTTTGATACAGTTATATATTAAATTAATATGGAAATATATTAATTTCAAAAAAAAAATTAATTGAATGATTTTTGTTCAAAAATTGACTTCTTGAAACTAATTAATTCTAAATTCAGGATTTTTTGTTCATTATATAATATATTTAATAATTAAATATCATTATAATTCGTAATATTATTATTACAAATAATTACTTTTTATAAAAAAATTATTAAAATATTACAAAATAATATTTTTTAATAAATATTTTTTTATCATTATCTTATGTATTAGTTTTCCATATTTCCCCTTTATTATTTCATGGATTTTATCAGTTTTTTATACTACTCAACCCTTGATTTATTTAAAATAATGTTTATTTCAATAATTATTTAAATTTAATGTTTTTAACCAAATTATGTAATTCTTAAAATAAGTTTCATTCGAGTTATTGGGATATTATAATTTAAATTCATATATATTAATTGTATAATATTATTTATTTATCTAAAAATAAAATATTTGACATTTTAATTTTAATTTTTGGCATCTATATATACATGATATTTTTTACTACATTTCATTTATTCCAAATGGTTAAATATATGTATGTGTATTATACACAATGAGAATATACCTTTTAATAATTTTCATGTAAATGATATATTAAAAAAATACATTCCATATTGTAATCTCATTTATTTTGATAAATAAAAAATATATTTTAAATAGTTTTCATTATTGAATTTACTACATGATTTCTCGTGGCATATTGTTTTCCCACATTATAGGTAATTTATTCTTATGTTGATTCATGTGGTTGGAGATGATACATGTGATTTCCCAGATATAAAAAATCATTTTTATATGTAAATCATTATATATAGGGTTTTTGAAATTTAAGAGATGTAATAATAAATGGTATACAATTTTACATTAGTTTAATATAGTTTTTGTCATGTACTTGGGTTGAAATGTTTTATTTTAAATCATTAAGGTGTGGTTTTATTGATTTAAATATTGTATTATTATAAGACAATATTTTTTTTCTTGTGAAATAAAAAAATTAGAAAAATATATTTAAATATAGTGTTTTTGTTTTTACATTATGACCCCATAAAGGACTTTAATTATCATGATTTTAATTTCAATCACTTAGGAAAATAGATGAGGTTATTCATAAAATATATACTACTCGATCTTTAATTTATCGCGTGATTTGTATTTTACATGATTGGTTATTAATAAGTAACTCATCATCTCATACATAATTTTCATATGATTTTCATTTTCATTTTTACAAAAATTTCTTTGAAATATTTCTCTATATATTTATAGAAAATATTAGTTATACTACCTCCATATCATGAACTAGTAGTTTTTTACATTTTTATTTATTTAATGTTATCTATAAGAAAATACCATATCATTTGTCAAGAAGAAACTTCCCAAATACATCATTGATTAATCTCAAATATAACAAAAAACACTCATTCAAATAAGGGTGTGTGTCTATAGTTACTGTGGATAATGTTATTTTAATTCCTTTGAATGTTTCATCACATTTTTACTTCTATAGGAACAATACTTCCATAAATTTTAATATTATTATTTCAAATGATTGTCATGAGAAAATTTACACAATTATTGAGTATTATATCATCATTGGTTTGAACCATTCTTAAATTACCACTTTCATTGATGGATCTAAAGATATACCTTCACTTGGGTTTAATTGAAATAAGAATGTTTTTTTCTCATGAATTCACACATAGTAAACAAAGAAGTTATTATTTCATTTCACATGGTCTTAGGAAAAATCCTGAAGTGTTATTTAGAAACTTCCTTTCGTATAGAATATATGATAATATTATTAACCAGTATTCCCATAACTTTTTCATTTTAATCACTAAGGACACAATTCATCTAATATTGGAAAATAGATGAGTTTTTTTTTCTGAATGGGATCTCCAAGAATCCTTAATACCCATATCATGAATGGATGTCTTTTTTAGGTATATTATCTCTCTTTTAGTCGAATTATATGATATTCCAATAAATGTTTAGTGTTTTGGAATTATTTACCCCAACATTTTTCATCAAACATACCACTTATATGGGTTATATGATTCTATTTTCTACTCTATGTTTCATTACGGTTTATGATTATCAATATTGAGATGCATCGATAAATAATTATTCATAGTAATGGGACATTTGAAGCCAATTGTGGATAATATGATTTTTTCAAAGTATTATCTGTGATATCAACACATGGATTCTTAAATTCCATTAATTAAATATATGGAACATTGAATGAGACTTTGAAATATGTATAACTCAAGTAAGAGAACATTAGAAAACCAAACCCCTTGATCATAGGGATGAACATAAAACTCTTTAACTAATACTACATTTTATTCACTCAAATCATCATATATTCAATATTGAGGTTATCCATAAACATTTTATCTAAATTAAATTAATGATACTATTTTAAGACGCATATTATGGAATTAATTAATATAGGGATTTTATATCCATTAGTTCACTAATAGAAGAACATATGATGGTATTGGATATGAAATTGGATTTTATTAGTCAAAAAACGCATATGAGTGCTACTTAGAGTGAGAAAATATATTATCCATCTCATATGAAATTTTAATAGATTTATAAAAATAGAATTTTTTGGAGGAATAATACCATCAAACTCAATTGAAGAAGATAAATAGTCTTGTTATGAAATTCAAACATCATACTGAGTATTCACAAATGATTCAATATCTAATAACAAAAATTGTGATTAGATAACCTAAGAAAACATTACTAAAATATTGGAGTGGGTATACATAGAATGAAATAAGATATTTTCAATTTATGAGTGGATGGTGAGTGTATGTTAAACCCCTTATTTTTTATATCCCACTTTAATAATTTTTATTACATAAGCACACATCTATCTAGTTTCTTCAGTGGTGTATAAAATTGATAATCCTTATTAGCCATTATATTTTGACAAATTGTTTTCATTGCGAAAATATTTATAATAGTTTAGACACTGATTTTTTAGTGGTATAATAGGAAAAAAATTATTTTCATCTTTCCTGATAACTAAAATATTACATTTTTTCATGTGTTTGTTACTCTATTAAATCCATTACAACCCATATTACACCATAGTATTCATTTTAGATATTCCCAATACTGAATTAACCAAAATTATTTTAATTTAAGAATTGAAATATTCTATCATATAAAACCACTAAATGAAAAATGTCGATAAAATCAAATTTTTAATTTTTTTATTTTCTTAGAGTTTCGGTTATTTTTTATAACATGAGTTAGTTATATAAGAATAAAAAATTTCAATCACAAAATTTTTTCCTACTTGGTTTTCCAATTATATAATAATTTAGTTATCTATTTCACCCAATACTTAATAAATTACTCAAGCTTAAATCCAATGAATAACACCAAAAATATTTTAATAAGTTTCATGAAATAATAATAATAATAAGATACTATTTAATAATGTAAAATATATCCTAAGATCTTTTAAATATTGACACAATCAGTAAAACCTATGACATTTTAGCTCATTTGAAAATTATTTTTTCATTAACATTTGTTATTTTATGTTTTTTCCTCTTATTATTCATAAAATTTTCATTTAATATAATTTTTTTCTCTGGTACGAGCTAGGATTGCAAAACTCTAACAGGGATACACATTTCATTATTTTACATTATTATTCATTACAACTGATAATAAATGAGACCATATATCCTATAATTTTAGACACTGTAGATGTTAGATACATATAAATATTATTAAACTGCACTATGAATATTTCTCCACAGTCTCACATCACTAGACCCAGTTCACAACATGCCATACATTAAAATATAATATATAAACTAGAGGATTGAATCTATTAAAAGAAGAGATATAAGAAACTAAAAAAGGATCAAGATAGTAAATATCAATCGAATATGATAAAATGAAATAATATTAATGTGTGGGTATAAGCATATAATCAATATTATTGATATAAGAAACTCAAAACGTGTCTAGATTGGTCTTTCGAATTCTTCTCATAATTTTCATCATTTCATTATTCATTTTATGGTTGAACATTTTTATAATTTTTTGGAATAATATCTATTCCATTGTGTATTTTAATAATTTATAAACAACAAGTTATATTAGTGAATTTTTTTCAGATAATTCAATTGATTTTTGGTTACCATTTTAATAACTCATTCAAACTGGATTTCAAGATCATCCTTCATATCTTCTATCACCACAACCTTCGACCATAAATATGGATTCGTAGATGATGGTGCACTTGTTGATGGATTCTTAGAAAACTTTTTTATTTAATCCATTTTATTAGCATACAGTTGGTGTATTCATTTGTATGGTTTGGGAATTTTTTAGGGTTATGGTATCTATTTAAATAAGGGGTAGATTTTTATATGGATTTGTATAAAAGATTACACATTAACATTAGGCACTAAAAATGTAGGGTTTATGAGTTTCTCCATATATAGTTATGTATGTAGGATATTCGTTATTTGGAATGACATATCAAATATATCCATCCCTTATTCTTCATCATGTTGGTAAGTTAAGTGATATGTTGATGTACTCAAACCACAATCCTGTGGTGGGTAATGTTTCTTCCACCATTCTTCATATTCATTTGTGTCAATAAATATGGAAGCTAATCAACAATGATTTATAGTAAATTGGATCAATTATAAGATCATACCATGGGAATACCTCTTGTATCTACACAACGTTTTCCAAATTTCTACGAATTTGGTGTTGTCATCTCATTCATCCTCCTAGATTTTGTTTGCGACATGTCAATCAAGTATCCCATAGGGGATCCATCTGATACGTTCCTACGGTTTTCTTTTAGGCCATTGTAAAAAATAATTAGAAGTTATGATCATCCAAAAATTTATGTGGGAAATAATAACAATGATTCTTCTCTCATTTTGAGTAATCATAGAGAGTTTATGTAGTTTCTAAATTGATGGCAAATAGATTCATCTTTATCACTATTATCTTGGAGGATGTATATAATGTTTTTATTATAGTCCATTTGAGGTTATTCCATAATTAGATATCATCACGTTTTAGGCTATAAATAACTCACTAGTACTTCATTCAATTGAGAATGGGAATTCCCACCACATTACTTAATCATCTTCCACTTGTTTTGGGCCATTACTTGAAAAAAAAGTTTAATTATCAAATATTTTAGTTTTTATCTTCATATTCATGGCCGTGGAATTTAGGTAGCATATGATTCTTATAGAATCATAATAGAAACGTGATTTTTCATATATTCATAGCTAATTGATTTTTGTGATTTGAAAATTGTAGGACACAACGGTCCCTTAATGTTTGATTTGGGTTTATTAATATATTTTTGGGATCAGAGTCAATACTTAATGTATCACTTAAATCCATGAGATAAATTTCATAAATGTTATTATCTAAATCATGTTTCAAAACACTTGTTAATAATGTTCAATTTTTTTGTCATTATTAAAAATAAATAATTCTATTTTATTGGCCCAAGTCATATAAAACCTATGTCATATTTTTACTCAATCCATATTAGTGGAATCATGTTTTTATGTAAAACTATAATAGGTTGTGGAAAAATGATTAATTATTTATCAAAGGTATATTGTAGTAGTAGAACCCTATAAATTCTCTATATATTATAAATTTATTCTCGATTAACATCCCAGGTAAATAAAGAATATGAAATTTTCATATTTATTAGTATTTTTGTATTAAATATTAATTTTACATTAATGAGAATGAAATGTTTGATGTTGTACTTAACATGCACCAATTGGTTTATCTGAAGTCTTATATTGGACACAATGCTAAGTCATACTGGAAAATAGTAATATAATATTATTTTAAATGGTATTTAGCAACTAAACTTTGTGTTAGTGGGAATGAACATAAATAAATAAAATATGATTATACTTTTTTGTTAAATGTTTTTAATTTTATCTAATAATATTTAGAGGCTTAAAATTATAATGAATCAAAATTTTTTAAGCATTAATACTCTAATAATTTTCAAAGGTAGTTTTATCACCGTTTGATGGTTAACCCTTTTTAAATATAGTTTTTTAAATTTTATAAATTTTATTTTACAAAATAAAATTCTTCATTAAAATAGGAAAATAAAAATTTAGTCTGGATAAATTTTTGTTATTTTTCTGTCTAAGTAAATTTTTCGATGAAAAGTGAAAAATACTCCATTTTATGTCAAAACTGTGTTTTCATCTGATTTATTTATACGGATAAATTATCTTTTAAAGAGTTTAAAAGTGTAATTGTATTATATTTTTACCATTTAATTAAATTTTTGTCATTGTAAGTAATTTAAATTTGAAATCCTGACATAAATACATATCCATATTTGTGTAGTTTTTTCTTCTTAAAAAAAAGCTTTCTAGTTTTGACAAAGGAAATTAATTTTTGATTAATTAATGAAACATATAAATTTTTAATTTGGTAAAATATTCATCATTTTTTAATTTGGAATATCAAAATTATAATTAAGTGAATTTTTCGTATTTTTCTAAAAAAGTTCAATTTTTTGATGAATAGTGAAAACTCTGTGTAGTAGTTAAAAACCATCTTTTTTAATTAAATAAAATTTTATCACTTTGTGAATTGAATTTCAAAAATATTACATACTTGTTTGTAATCAGTAAGTAAAATGTGGTTCAAGATGATTAAATAATTTTTTGTGGAATAATAACTTTTGATTTTTATTTACCACGGTTAAAGTTAAATAGTGTAATTAAAGTTAAAAGTAATATTATAATAAAATAAATTTACCATAACACTTGTCCAAACCATATTGGATGATTCATGGCCAACCAATACAACTTTAGGGTAGAACTATTGTCCTGGTAATTCCATTTGTATAAGATAATGACATTAATACCTTTTTCTTTAAAGTAAAAATAAAAATATCATAAATTTCTAATATTTTGAAAAAAATTTAATGTGGGGTTATTTAATTGATATATTTGACCATAAATATTCATTTAAATGATAAAAATATTTCCTACATCATTGTATTTTATTTATCATTTTTACACATCCTATAAATAATTTTTTATGACACATTGACAATGTAATGATTACCTCATTGATGATTGCTTTAAATAAATTAGATTATAAATATTAAAATAAATTTATTTTGAACCTTTTTATTACAGACATGAATTTTAGAGATTCAGAAGAGTTTTTCATATTTGAATTAATGATAGGTTTTTGAAATAATCATATTGTTTTGTATTTTTGAAAAAGTCATGATAGAAATTGTATAAAGACCGACAAAAATGAGTTTTTAAATCAATCAATAATTTGTTAAATTATAAAATAATCCTAAAATATAAAATTCATCCAAATGAAATATATGATGTTATAAATTCCATTAATTATCCATTTTGGTCGGTTGTAATTTTATAGAAAATATATTAACCATATAGTATGAATATTAAAGAACACATGGTAAAAGTAAAATAACTTAATAACGAGTAAAATAAGAAAGATAAGGAATAAAAAATATCCAAAACCTTTCCAACTTTTTTTGGATGATTTTATTTTGACTTATATTTTTATTCGATTCGATTTTAATGAATTGTGGATGTTTTAAAACTGAAAATCATTTTCTAATAAAATAATACATTGAAACATTCTTAAAGAGCCCCTCCTCCCTAATATAAAAGGAAACCACATTAAACCCAGTACTCACTCCTCTCGAGCCTTTTCAAACATCCAAAATCTATACAAATTATCTCCCAACACCCCTCTAAACCTTTTAGAAGCCTTTCGTTAGGCAAAATTCACTTCCAGAAAGATTTTTGGTTCAAATCGTGGAGAGTTACCCGATTTAAAGGTAACGTCTTCCCTAAAGTTCTCTTCTTTTATTTTACATATTCACTCCCTATGAACTTCTTATTATTTTTTTATACCACAAAAATAGTATAATCAATATACTATGTTTTTTTATGTGAACTAAGGGAAATACACATCCACACACCTCCATCTAATAGATACGAACATACTGTTTCTTTGGACGGCGAACTACTCCCTCACGAAACGATGGTTGTTCAATCTTCTTCTACCATGTTTTTTGGTGTCCATTAAGATGGAACTGTATTTATTGTGATATATATATATATTGTTTATTTTCTCTATGATTGTTTATTTTTCATTTATATAATACCTTAGTCATTTCCATAATTTATAAATGTGACAATTTCATTTGAGGGAGTGCATACATCTACCCCCTCAAAGGGATATGACGGGTTCATGCCATACATGGAACATATAAAGGATAGTGTAAATGAAATTATATATATTAATATACTGGATTTGAAATCTACCTATGTATCATTATCATTACATTCTATTAAATATGAAATAGAAATGAAAGTATTGTTCATGTGTACGTACCAATTACCGTCTCCCAGAATAGTGCATTTCATTTCTTATCTCCAAATTTTATTTAATATTAAAAATACCTATTTATTATGGATTTATATGATATATATGATATCTAAATCATGAATATTATTCTCGAGATAATTTACTGTTGATCGCATGAACAGCTTGTAATTATAAGAAGTTCATTTTTGACTGAAGTACCAAATAATAACAAAACGAATGATGTTAACTTAAATTGTAACAACCTGACCCCAGTTACCCAGAGTCGAGGCATTATTACATTAAATTTTCATGATAAAAGGAATCATATCCCCAAAGAACGATCAGTTTAGTATCCTTGGATGTACTATATACATTTATATGTTTTACATTACATCATGAAATTAAAACATCAACAAAGTTTTTTCCCCTTTAAACACACTTATATCCTTATCCTATCACTTTAGGTCAACCATTAAACACTTCTGCACATCCAGGAAAAAAATAAAACATAGAAACGGGTGAGCTTAAATGCTCAGTGAGGTTAACAATATAGTGGAAACATTCATTAATAAGCATAAACATTTAAGGCAATGTATATGGCTAAAAAAAGCCTCTTAAACTTAAACATCCTCATAATATGGAAACGATAAAATCAAATAATGTCATTTACATATTCGGATGGGTATTCTACTAGTCGTATAATTACATGCAATATCAATTGTCACATTCATAATGAGGGAATGCATAATTCCAGACTTCATAACTACATATTCAAGGACTTGTGCCAAGACTACAAATAAGATTTATGTTAAGGCCGTGTGACAAGATGCTAGATTCTATCATGTGACCTACTGATGCATCGAGGAGCTATAACGGTCTCCACCCATCACATACTAAGTCCAATGCATTCCTCATATGGAAAGGTTGAGACATAACATAAATTTTTTTATTTAATTTAGCACACCAAATGTCAATATTTTTTCCATAAACCATGAATGGTACAAAATTAACACATCCGTAGTCAATCAAATCACAAAATCTTCAATATAATATGGAAGATTTGTATCATAAAAAATCATCTTGAAACACATTTAAAATCCAACAATGGATGTTGACATAGATGAAATGAAAACTTTTTGAAATAAATAACTCTTTATATTTTGAGACCATTTAAAAGTCACATAATTATAAAATTAAAAATTTATTTAGAAAATATTCTTATATTCTTGTATTGGAAGCTTCAATGATGGTATAATGGAAAAAATAGCCGCACCTGCCGTAGAAGTTAAATGTGACATTCTTAACATAATTTTGTCGAAAAGGTCATAAAGAACCATGTTTGGAAAATGACAGAAAGATTCCTTAAAAACATATATAGTCAAATAATGGTATAAATTACATTATCCCATATCATAGTAAATAGTAAAAATGTTTTGGATTAAAATTTAATAAAGCATGGATGTGGATGATAAAGAGGTCTCAGTAGATACTTACATGTTAACAACCTCATATAAGTAAAGATATTGTAGAATTCACACTTACCTTGTACTTTTTCTTGGTCGAGGGTATGTTAACATCCTGTATAATAGATAAATCATTGTTAGTATATTATACATGAACTATATACATAAATCTTATATCATATATGATCAATAATATTACTGTGTTAATAATATTGTTTTAGTATCATTGTTTTAGGTGTCAACAGATCTGTTTTCATTTATATGTTTGGTTACATAAGCCACGTTTGTTATGAATAGGATGTATTTTATAAATATCTAGAATGAAATTATGTTCTTAAAGATTATTTTTAATCATAAAATAAATATTATTCTTGAATTATTACGATGGGGAATGAATCTCATCAAATCCTTGGGGAGGGTAATCTGTACTTACGCACGAGCGACAGTATCATTATATTGATTGTGAAATCTTATGTAATTTGAGGTTATATCATATATATAGAATAATTAACATGATATATTTATTATTTACATCAGTTATACTCATTATTATAACCATCTAAATAATGATGTGTTTGAATAACAAACTACACCACGACGTGGAGAAGGTAGGCTGTACGTACGCATGTATGGTGAATTTTTCATTTGTAGGATGGATAGAATACCAAATATGGTTGTACCATATTTATAATGACATAAAAGTATGTAGAAGGTACTAGATTTATTATTTTGGTATGGAAACAACAAAAAAAGTGGAAATGGAAGAAGAAAAGAACATAAAAGATGGTGGTGAAATTATTACCTCTTCTTCTGGTGTTTCTTTTTGAGTTGATCAAAAGGGCTCCATAGGTTGGATTTATTATCAAAGTAAGGACTCTATATTTATTTGAAGGAAATTTTGAGGATATTTGGGCAGGGTTAAGTTGATCCAAATGTATTTGGAGGTGTTAAATTAAGGGAATGTGAAGAACACTTTTATAAGATAGGTGATGGTCACTTTACGAAATGGTTGAAATATTATTTTATAATAAAATAATTTTCGGTTTCTAATGGCCCAAAAATTAATTATTTCTAGGATAAGGTGGGTATTGGTCGAAAATATTTCAAACAATAGGTTTTAGACATGTTTAGGTCACCAAATTAACTTTATCTTTTAGATTTGACTATTAGTTAAATAGTTTGACATTTACAATGTCTCATTGTATTTTTATCTTATATTGTTAATAGACATACTATAACAAGGAAAGAGAAACACGAGTAGTTAATTATTAATATAAATAACCTTATATCTATCCATTGGCCGATCATTATATTTTTAGTAATATTATATATATTAATAATATAGTATCTGTTTTAAAAACTCAATTTTGATTATTTTGACACTATTTAGTATTTCATTTTATTGAAAATCATAACAGCATTATTGCTTCGAAAAAAATTATTTAATCTACCATAACATGGAATATTATCTAACAAAATTAGTGTAATTAATTAAAAATCAAAAATTAAATTTATTTGGATACTTGTAATATCAATTATTTTTATCATCCATTAATAAAGTAATTACTGCATCATCATTGTGTCATAAATTAATTAATTTATTTAATGTATAAAAATTAAAAATATAATATAATTATATAGGAAGTCTTTTTATCTTTCTAAAGAATATTTTTAGTCCAATATATAACTTATATAACCCCTTTTAATTTTTTTTACTAAAATATATAGGTTTTGGTCAATTTTGTATTTTCTTTAAATTAATAAATATAAATTGTCATTATCCCTTTCATGTGGCTCCATGGGGACTAAAAGTCGACCCAAGGGGGCCCCTGGTCATACATGTATCAGCCAATATAAATATGATACATGTTTAGGTAATTTAATATTATTATTATATTATCTTTTTACCCTTATTCATCGGATTTATCCCTTTAACCACGGTAAATAAAATATTTACTAAAGTAAATATACTTAATGTATAATACTAAAAGATACCTATTTACACAATTTGGACCTCATATTTCCAAATATAGAATTCATTTTTCAATATTCAAAACATATATGTGAATGAAATTAATTTAAAATTAATTCTTGTTGACAAAATAAAGAGTCTGTTTTTATGAAATAATATCTATCAAAAGATTCGTACTAGTTTATGTCCAATTTAAATGTGAAATTACAAACAATGACCTAAATTATAGTAAAGGATAAAAATATAATCTTATGATACTTAAAAACCATTAAAATGTATAATTAAACTCTATAAATTATTTCTATTAAAAAAGTTGTTTTTATTTAAAATTTTGTATTTTTCACTATTCATCATAAATTGAATGTTTTCAGAAAAGTACAAAAAATTCACACTAAAAACATTCTGATATTCCGAATCCAAAAAAAGTCCATTTTGATGAATAAAATTTAAAAAATTTCAAAAAAGTGGGTATTATTATTCATAACAGCTAGTTTGATTGGTCGGGGTGTGTTAGAATCTCAATGTTGTTTACAACGCAAGCTACTAGATTATTCAAAGGGAAATGTCCCATAGAATCTTGGGGTGTGACATTCTCCCCTCCTTAAATTGTTTTTCCTAAAACATTATAGAATATTACTAAATAAAATGACTTGGGTGGTTCTTCATCATAAGTTTCTCGGGTTCCCACGTTGCCTCTTCCATATTATGGTTTCTCCATAGAACTTTCACTAGATGAGCTGTCTGTTTTCTCAACACTTGTTCTATGGAATCATGAATTCTGATTGACTCTTTGAAATATGACAGATCTGGTTCCTGTTCAATTTCTTCATAGGTGAGTACATGGGTTGGTTCAGGCATGTATTTTCTCAACAGTGATACGTGAAACACATCTTGAACTTTAGAGGGACTTGGAGGCATTGACAAATGATATGCTACAACTCCAATTCGTTCTAGAATTTTAAAAGGTCTGATATAACTGGGAATCAATTTATCCTACTTATCGAAATGTATAACACCCTTCCATGGAGATACCTTCAAGAAAACATTGTCTCCGAATTGAAAATCCAAATCCATCATTTTCTCATCGGCATAGATCATTTTCATACTTTGGACTGGTTTGATGTGGGTTTGAATAATCTTCACTTTTTCCATTGTTCCCTCAACACGTTCTGGGCCTACAAGTTTTCTTTCACCAACACCATCCCAAAAAGTTGGTGTGTGACATCTCTTTACATATAATGCTTCATATGGTGCCATATTAAGGCTTGAATAGAATCTATTATTATCAGAAAATTCTATTAGAGGTAAATATTGATCCCACATATCGTGAATGTCAAGGGAGAAAGATCTCAACATGTCTTCTATGGTTTGAATAGTCTGTTTTGATTTTCCAGCAGTTTGAGGGTGGTAGGCAGTGCTCAAATTTAGTTCAATATTAAGGGCATTCTGAAGACTTTTCTGGAATCGTGATGTAAAACGGGTATCATGATCAGAAATAGTCGTTAGTGGTACACCATAAAGTCCTACAACATCGTTAATATATAGTCTTTCCAGACGTTCAAGGCTTTAATCTTCTCTTATAGAAAGATAATTGGCTGACTAGGTAAGACAATCAACAATGATACATATTGCATCAATTTTACTAAGTGTCTTTGGTAGACCCATGAAAAATTCCATCGTAAGATCATCCCGTTTCCACTCAGTTATTGGAAGATGTTTCATGAATCCTCTAGTATGTTCTCTTCCATCTTTCACTTGTTCAAAAACCAAACATCATGACACATAATCAGTAATATCTATCTTCATGTGGTCTCACCAAAAGTGTTCCTTTAAATCTCAATACATCATAGTGCTTCTAGTGTGTATAGAGAAATTTGATATATGAGCGTTATCCAAAAATTCCATTTTTATATCAGCTATGTCAGGAACACAAAGTCTCTTCCTAAATTTCAAAATTCAATCTTCATATTCTATGTCACTCAATCTCCCATCATTCACATCTTTAATCCTTTTTTAAGCTCTCGTCATCTTTATGTGAACTCTTTATCCTATTTAGTAATGATGGTTTAGAAACCATTTGAAAAAGTATTGATGTTTCACCTTCCATGGTTATTCCCATATCCATCATTACTAGATCCATGAAAATAGGATGCCTTTGAACTCTCTTCTTGTTCAAATTCACATGATAATTTTTTCTCAAACCTTCTACTACCATATTTTCCTTCCCCGGGTGGTAGTATATAGTGCAATCATAATAATTGAGTAGTTAAAGCCATTGTATTTGCCTCATGTCAAGTTCTTTCTGTGAGAAAAAAACTTCAAACTCTTGTTATCATTATATATCTCACATTTTTCACCATAGAGATAGTGTCTCAAAATTTTCAATGAAAATATTAAAACTTCTAACTCAAGATCATGAGTCAAATAGTTTTGTTCGTAAATTTTTTTCTTTCATGATGAACTGTAAATAACTCTATCATTCTACCTAAGGACATAACCAAGTCCTTTCTTTGAGGAATCACTATAAATAAAAAACACTTCACTCTTAGAAGGTAGAGTGATGATGGGACCATTGACTAATCATCTATTCAGTTCTTCCAAAAACTCTCCATGCCCTTTTGTCCAAAAAAATTTATCCCCTTCACGTGTGATCATGGTTAATGATTTAGCCAACTAGGAAAAATTCTGGATGAAACATCGATAATAACCAGCTAAACTAATAAAATGGTGTACCTCAGTTATACTCATCGGTGCATGCCATTTTTGGATTGCCCTGGTCTTTGAAGGATCAATAGAAATTCCATCCTTAGAGATGATATGGCTAAGAAAATAAATCTCTTGATGATATAATTTACACTTGTTAAACATCTCGTATAATTCATTTCTTCTGAGGGTTTTCAGAATAGTGCACAAGTGATTTTCATGATCTTCATATCATTTTGTGTATACCAAGATATTATCAATAAATACCCCAATGAAGTCATCATGATATTCTTTGAAGACTCAATTCATTAGATCCTTGTATACATAGGGTGAATTAGTCAATCAAAAAGGAATTATTGTAAACTCACAATGATCGTACTAGGTTCAAAATGATGTTTTTGAAATTCCTTCCTTATTCACACACCACTAATAATATCTAGATAAAAAAGTAAATATGTGAAAAATATTGGGCTCCATGAAGTTGGTTGAATAAATCATCAATGTGAGTAGTTGATACTTGTTCTTTATTGTTATAGCATTGATCTCACTATAGTCAATGCACAACCCAGTAGATTCATCTTTATTCTTAACAAAAACTACAGGGGCTCCCCATGGGGAACCCCTATGGAGAATAAATTCCTTTTTACTCAATTCCTTTAGTTGTTTTGTTAGTTTCCCTAATACGAAAATGGACATTCTATAAGGGGTCTTCGATATGGGCATTGAACCAGGAATTAAATCAATGGAAAACACAATTTCGCGTTCGGGAGGATGTCCTTGTAAATCCCGTGGAAACACATCCACATATTCCTTTTTACAATAGGTACTTCATATATTCAAAAATTATTTTCTTCACCAATAGTTTTCTCATTTTATTCCTCTCTAATAATAGAATATTGTAGAGCTACTGGGGGTGGAACTTGATAAGAATCAGGTGGTGAAGTTTCTTATCTAAATATAATGTACTACTTATCATCATCAAAAATTGTAACCTCCTTCCTCATACAGTAAATTTTCATGTCATGGTTTAAAATCCAATCCATACTGGGGATTATATAAAATTAAATCACGGGTATGAGGATGAGATTAGCTGACAATGAACATTTATTTTCTCCAATGGGAACTGATTCACAAAACATTGTTGAGATGATACATCCCTTAAGAGTTTTGACTGAAAACTCCCTTGTTAAGTCAAATTGAAAATATCTAATATTCTGATAAAATTGGAAATATTTGGAACAATGTGAAGATCCAGGAAAAAATAAATCACTGGATAAACATGAGGAAACCACTAAATTACCTGCCACCACGTCTATCGGAGCTTCAACCATAGTAGTAATAATCGCATAAGATTGGCCATTCTCCCTTGAACTTTTTTGGGGTAAGTTTCCTTGGTTCTAGGACATTCAATTTTCATAATTCACCTTTTCTCTACAATTTTATCATTCAACATTGACAGCATCTTTCTTCCCCTTGCAATCATGAGTTTGTTGGCCTTTTTTACTACACTTGTAAGAGACTCATATTCCCTTTAGGAAAGTACCAGTGTGTTTCTTCCCACATTTTCCATAGGATGGGTATTCAATATTACCCTTATTCTGCTTATTTCCATTTCTATAGTGTTCAGCAGATCTCTTCTTCTCCTGCTGTCAGGACCCGTCCTCGGGACCGGTGCCGTGACTACTCCAAGCCCTCCTCCCATAGGCCAGGGGATAGCGACTAGAACCAAGGTGTAAATCCCAACAAAAGGAGAAGGCATTGCCTTTAAAAAGTAAACAAACACAACAGAGTAAGAAAGAAGAAGTAAACACTAAGTAAAAATGGGTACAAAAAGTAGTGCAGAAAATTAAGTGGGCCAGAATACAAACCCAAACTGAAAGTAAAGTACAATTGGAAAGAAATTACAACAACTAAAAGTAAAGCAGTAATGTCGAGCCGTCCACCGGAAGTCCCACCTGAAGGGTGGGTACAGATAGCCTCCTCAGCCCCTCGCGTCCAGTTGTCTACTCCGGGTACGTTCCGCCCAGTGGTCCACCACCAGGTACCGACTTGCTCCACAAGCCTCAACCATGATCAGCACTGTCCGTCGTCTACATCCAACACAACGTAGTGTGGGAATAGCCCGTGCTGGGGTGAGTATACACTACTTAGTAGGGACCCCGAGAACCCCGAAGGTCTCCCAGAATCCACAAAGGATAATCCACAAAGTAAAGATACAATCCTGATGTAACATCCAACACTACTTAGGTATACGCACATACATATACCTAATTCATCAATACCAGTTCGGCTCCAACAACCGAGCCCATGTTCGATCACGTCCACATAGGATAGTACAACCCAAACCACACATGATAACACAACTCAATCCACATAGTAAAGAAAGTCAATCATATCGAAGATATTGTTTGAAAGTCAAGACTCAGCTCACACAGGTATACTTATTCGATGATAGAGATGATCAGATATAGCCACTGATTCATCTAACCTGGGACATACGTAGGATACTAAACCAGCCAAGATGCCAAACCCACATAGGATTTCAATGCAGTATTCATTTCCGTCGAACCCACAGAGGATTTCAGTATGGTCTTCATCGCTGCCGAACCCACATAGGATTTCAGTGCAGTCTTCATCGTCGTCGAACCCACAGAGGATTTCAAAGCAGTCTTCATCGCTGCGGAACCGACATAGGATTTCAGTGTAGTCTTCATCGCCGTAGAACCCACATAGGATTTTAGTATGGTCTTCATCACCGCCGAACCCTCATAAGATTTCAGTGTAGTCCTCATCGCCGTCGAACCCACATAGGATTTCAGTACGGTCATCACAGTCACAGTCGGAGCCAGCTCTAGGGTTCCCGCACACAGCATGCTCGTTTCCGGGAGGGTCCGCTCCACGAGCCAAGGGTTCGATACATCAACTGACACGTAGTCCAGAGTTTATGTATCTCAAAGTTCTGTCTCGACAAGAGGAACTCAACGTGACAGACAACGCGTCAATCGGACGCCCGGTCTGAGAGTTATTGTCTTTTTGGTTCAGGGGCCTGGTTGGTTTTTAAGTCAAAACCAACCCGACTGCACTCCAACTGCATCCAAACCTCGAGCGGAGTAATCCAAAAGGTCCATCTCACTAATAGGAAACCAAAAAAGTCTACGGCACGTCAATCAGACGTCTGGAGCTCAAGTTATAAGTGTTTCCGCTCCAAGGGCCCTGTTGGTTTCGTGTTTGAACCAACCCTTCCACACCCAAAGTTCTTCGAAACTTTGAGTGTAATATACTTAAACGACTTTCTTTTGAAAAAGGATCGCATCGCAACTGACGGTGCATCATTCGGAGGTCCGTAGCCCATGATTAGGGTAAAATAACGAACCTGTCTGGTTTTAGGGGGTTTTGGGCTCGGAACAACCCGGCCTGAGACCCCCTAGGTTGGCCCAAACCGGTTCGGGGTTCAGGTCCAGCCCATTAGGGCGCACCCTAACCTAGTGCCCATGGCCTGACCCAACCGGTGCGGCCCGGCCAGGCCTGAGCGGCCCGTCCCGGTGCGGCCGGTTGGCCCGGTGCGGGCGCGCCCCACACGACCAGTACAGAGCTGGCCGTGCCGTTGCAGAAGGGGGGGGGGGGGGGTGCCCCACTTGATTGAAGCTGTGACCCCTGCGTGGGGGACTCTCCTTGCCAGCGGACGCTGCGCTAGGAACCGCGTCTTCCCTGGGTCCCGCACGGCCGTGGGACCGGTCGCCTGCCGCCGCGGCTGAAGCCGCGGCCATCCCTCATAGCAGCGCGCCAGGACGCCACCGCCTCCGGCCGTCAAAACCGCCGCGCCAACGACCCGCGCCATCGATGAGTCCGCTGGCCACCGAAGACGCTCTGGTGGCTGGTTCTTTCTCCCGTCTACGTCTGGGGTCATCTCGGGACCCATAGATTACTTTGACGGCTCCAATCACTCAACGGTCCCGTTTCATCATCGCCCAACGTTCCGCACATCAAGAACAGAGTATTGGTGGGTTCAGACTTATTCGTTAGTCCACAACCACTGCGTTATAGGTTCAAATGACTTTACACAAATTTAATCATATGTCGAGGATATAATTCACATAAATTAAATTAAACCAAACCCCCTACCTTGATGAAGTCGTCAAACGAGGTTTGTCATGGGAAAGGGGCGTCGTGGAAGACGAAGTCGTTGAAGTGGATCGTGGGCATCACGGTACACGACGTCACATCGTCGATCTCCGGGGAACTAGCATTATTCATCATCTTCTGTCAGAGGCATGAATTCATCGTCGTTATTTGAGTTCTCCAAGGAAGAAGATGAAGATTCGAAGGCTTTGAGTAAATCCTCTCCAATCCTTCTTGCACAACGAAACAACAAAAATAAAATAAGGCGTTGCCTTGTTTTATTACTCAAGCCATCCCTTAATTGAAATTCAAAAATTAAAACACAATTTATTTATCGTGCATTGAGAAATTAATGCGGTGTTTAATAATCCAATTAAACGCGAGAGTTGACTTGGCATTAATGAGGGGGGTGCGGGTGAGTTACCAAATTAAATGCACGTGGGAGGTAAAAGGAAAATAAAAGGGGTGGGGCTCGTGTGGACCCCACCTCACTAATATCCTACCTAGGAGTTATAGAATTAGTGGGTCCCACTCCAACAACCATTCCTAGGTTATAATTACTAAGAATAAAAATAAAATTGTAGCACAAAATTTTATATTTATTCCTTAGTTAACCCAATTAATTAATAACCTCACCCGAGAAAACGCAACTCCGAAAAAGGTGTTCATAAGCAATTACCGGCGCTGCGGTTCCATTGGTGCCCTCATATTTTGATTCCGAGCAGTGGTTCAAATGTTAAGAAACCCTTCTCCTTCGTTCACTGAAAGTACTCTAGCTAAACTTAGGAACATGATTCCAGGCACACCAGGCCGCTGAATAAGGTGTTGTCACAGACCGAGTTTTTCTAAAATCCCAATGAAAATTAAGAAAAAAATTTCCTTGAATTTTACGGGTCTTTACATTACTTCCACCTCAGAGCTTTACGCCCCCGTAAAGATACATCATAAACTAGGGGAACAAATGTGGGTACTGTGCACGGATCTGAGCCTCCCGCTACCATGTGCTCTCCTAGAGGTTCCCGTGCTGCCATTTGATGTGAACTAGAGGTATCGACCGTCCACATAGGACCTGATCCTGTCGATCCTTGATCTCCACCGGGACCTCCACAAAAGTCGCCCCATCATCAATTTCCAACTCCCCATGGTCGATGATATGTGTCGGTTCATGCACGTATCTCCTCAGCTGGGATACATGGAAGACGTCGTGCACCCGGTGCAACTGAGGTTGTAGGTCTAGGACATAAGTCACCTCCCCTATCCTGTTGAGGACCTAGAATGGTATGATGAAGCATGAAGATAACTTTCCGCCTCGTCCAAATCTTTGTAATCCACATTGATGTGAGAACCACAAGAAGAAGTGGTTGCCATCCTCGAACTCCAGTGGACTCTGCCTCCTGTCAGCATAATATTTCTGCCGGCTCTGAGCTGTCCTCATCCGCTCCTGGATGACTTGGACCTTCTCTATCGTGGCCATGACCATCTCCGGTCCCACAAGTGTTGACTCCCCAGGGTCTGTTCAGCACAGAGGTGATCTTCATGGTCGGCTGTACAATTCCTCATATGGTTCCATCCCGATGGTGGAGTGGTAGTTATTGTTTTACAGGAACACCACCAAGGGTAGGTGGTCCTCCCAGCTGCGACCAAAGTCGTGGACACATGCACGGGGCATGTCCTCGAGATTCTAAATTGTCCTCTCCGTCTGACCATCCTTCTGAGGGTGAAAGGCGGTGCTCAGACGTAGCTGCGTCCCGAATGCCTCCTGCAACCCCTTCCAAAGTCGGGAAGTAAAGCGAGCATCTCAATTAGAGATGATAGATGATGGAACATCATGAAGTCGTACGATATCCTGAACGTAGAGGCACCCCAAGCTCTCCACTGATCCCTGATCTCTGATGGGTAAGAAGTGGGCCGACTTGGTTAGTCGGTCGACAATCACCCAAATGGAGTTGTGACCTCTGGAAGTGTGTGGAAGTCCAGTCATGAAATCCATAGATATCCCGCCCCAATTCCACTCCGAGACCTCCAAGGGCTGTACCAAGCCTGCTGGTACCTGGTGCTTTGCCTTCACCTTCTGGTAGGTGAGCTATTGAGAAATGAACTCTGCCACAACCTTCTTCAAACCTGGCCACCAGTGCTGTCATCTGAGATCCATGTATATCTTCGCCACTCCAGGATTTACCTCTAAAGGGGAAGTGTGAAACTCTCTCAGAACCTCATCCCAAAAAGTAATTTCTACCATGATACGTCCTCTGAAAAGGACGATGTTCTCTCCTCCTACAAAGAATCCATCAGGTGCCTATCCTGAGGATATTTGTGCACGACACGTCTCACATTCAGCGTCCCCACACTGTGCCTCTTTGACCCACTGCAGTAGTGGAGGAGTGACTGTGAGTGACTGAAGAAATGCTACTCCATCTCTATCCATGAATGATATCTACAAAGTGGATAGCTGCTCCGTCCTCTCACTGAGGAGCTGAATGCCCCTCCTCCTACTGAGGGAATAAGCTACCACGTTCCCCTTTCCAGGAGTATAGACTATCTCAAAGTCATAATCCTAGAGCAACTCGAGCCATCACCACTGTCCCAGATTCAGGTCCTTCTGTGAGAAGATGTACCTGAGACTCTGGTTGTCATAATAGACTGTAAAGCACTTGCCCATCAGATAGTGAAGCCACATCTTCAGAGCGAAGACCACTGCTACTAAATCCAGGTCATGGGTAGCGTAGTTATTCTCATGATGCCTCAACTAATGTGGTCCATAGGAGATCATGGCCCGCTCCTGCATTAGGACACATCGGAGTTTGGTCCCTGATGCATCTTTGTAGACTACACACCCTACTCCCTCCTCCGGTAGCTTCAAGATAGGCACACTGGTCAATCTCTATCTCAGCTCTTGGAAGCTCTGATGACATCTGTCTGACCAAACGAATGGTTTCCCCTTCTTCGTCAAAGATGAGAGTGGTGCCGCAACTCTGTAAAAGTTTGGCACAAATCTCCAGTAGTACCCAGCTATCCCCAAGAAACTCCGCAACTCTATCACACTCCTGGGTGGCTCCCACGCTAGCACTGCCTCGATCTTCTTAGGATCCACCGCAACACCCACCTCAGAGATGACGTGTACCAAGAAGTGGACCTCAAGTAACCAGAACTGACATTTCGAGAGCATTACATAAATCTAGTGCTCTTGGAGTGTGTCTAGTAAAACCCACAAGTGGTAGGTGTGCTCCTCCTCAGTGGTCGACTATATCAATATGTCGTCGATGAAGACCATGAAAAATCGATCAAGGTATGGCTGAAAGATCCTGTTCATGAGACCCATGAACACTGCTGGAGCATTGGTTACGCCAAAAGGCATACCCAAGAACTCATAGTGGCCATACCCGACATCTAAAGGCCATCTTCTACACGTCCTTGTCTCGAACTCTGAGCTGATGATAGCCTAATCTAAGGTCTATCTTTGAGAACCACCGTGATCCCTTGATCTGATCGAAGAGGTCGTCAATCCTCGTTAGTGGATACTTGTTCCTCACGATCACCTGGTTAAGGAGACGATAGTAGACACAAAGTCACAAGCTCCCGTCTGCCTTCCTAGCGAACAATATCGGGGAAGCCCATGGTGAAACACTAGGTCTGATGAATCCCTTGCCCTACAAGTCCTCCAACTGTACCCATAGCTCTCGAAGCTTAGCGGGGGCCATCTGATATGCTGGAGTGGATATCGGGGCTGTCCCAGGGTACAAGTCAATATAATAGTCTACCTCTCTGCGAGGAGGTAGTCCTGGAACGTCGTCATGGAAAAAGTCTGCATAATGATCCACCACTATAGGAAAACTATGACTCTACACGTCAATTGCTCCTAGGATGAGGCTAGCCAAATGGTGAGTGATGGGATTTCCTCTCCTCTGCGAGAGTCCATCATGTGCAGAAAAGGCTCCCTTCTCACCGGTGAAGGTGAACCTACTTTCGTCGGTGCGTACACACAGCACCTTGTGCCTAATACATTCAATCTGAGCGTGGACTGTAGATAACCAATCCATGCCCAAGATGATGTCGTAAGGCCTCGACGACGCTACAAGAATATCCCAGCCAAAGCTCTCACCTCCTAGAGTAAGCTCACACTACCGGCACTGGTACTTAATCATCGAGTCTGCTCCCGTAGGAGTCTCTATCCGTAAGGATCGAGCCAACAGTTCCATCGGAATCTCTGAGCTCCGAACAAGGGAAGCGATAATAAAGGAATGATTCGCTCATCTATCTATAAGAACTGCAGTAAAGGTGGAGTAGACACAGATAGTACCTTAAATCATCTCTAGCGCGCCGTGGTCATAGGCCTCCACTACCTAAAGCTGAGCCTGTCTCTGCCCACCAGCTCCCTTTGGTCGGGGTGGACCTCCTGGTGGAGGTGGTGGTAAAGACTCAAAGCGTCGCCCACCACATGATGCTCGGCCAGCTCCCCTGCCTCGTCCGCCTATTCTCGACGGACCGCCACAATCAACCCTCTGCCTCTGCCTGGGTGGACCCTCAACCGTCTGCTGCACCTCTGCACGGCAGGTCGGGTAGTCATGAGCCATGTGGCCATGCCTACCACATGCATAGCACTACATGCTCCTCGGAAGTCTGGATCTGCGCCCTGTGCCCCGCACCTCTGAGCCAGTGTCCTGAGGTCGTCTTCCTGATGGTCCGGTCTGCCTGGAACCCTGTGACATCCGTCGACTGCCAGCTGCAGACGACTCTACTACGTGCTGCCCTGCGGTAGGTCTCGCTGCTGGCTTAGGCTCGGCAAGATAGCTCTCTATGAGAAGAGCTCGCTCCAGTACTCTTGCCTGTGTCAGAATGATGAGGGAGATCATCGATGCCCTGATGTAATGCCTCAGTATCTGCTCGAAGGTCCGGGCCTGGAAGAATGGGTCTCGTACCATGTCCGTCGAATAGCGCGAGAGGTCGGTAAATTTTGCCGAGTACTGGGCAACCGTCATGCTGCCCTGCCGCAGCAGTAGAAGCTCCCGGATGCGCACCGCACAAAGGGTGGCTGGGATGAACTCCGAGTGGAAGAGGCTCTCAAAGTCCTTCTAGAGGAGTGATGCCTCGTCGTGCACCTAGAGCATCAAGCTCCACCATCTACCTGCTACCGCGTGCAGGAGGCTCGCTGTGAGGATCATCATGAGGTTAGCTGGTGTCCCCACTAACCTGAAAACTCGCACAACCACCTCCAGCCAATCCTTGGCTACCTGAGGGTCCATCTCCCCTCGGATCCTAGGGGGTCTTTGACACTGAAACTCATGCAGTACACTAAGGAGACGTGCACTATCAGCGCCTGGGGCTAGTAGCATCGGTGACTCGGTGAGTAGAGGTACCGCTGGTGCCTCCGCTATCAAATTGCCCTGCACCGAGCCCTCGTCGCTCGGTGGGCTGTCGTCTTGCTCAAAGCTCGAAACCCTAGCCGACTGCCATCGTGTGGCCATCCTGAAAAGAAATAGGTGCACCACGGTCAAACAGTATACCTGGTGAGCTGACACAAAGTAATCACAAAGAAAAATTTTGAAACACACATGCAATCAATGTTTTCGTGCATTGAGTCGGAAATCAGAAGTCAGTTTCCTGGTGTACGGATACGTCTGCCGCCACACCAATGCTGGACTCCCTGGACTGATAACCATACTCAATAACCATATCACTATTGATTCACATAGAAGAAATATCAGAGTCCTGAGTTCTGCGGTAGAACCGAACTCCTCTGATACCAATTTGTCATGACCCATCCTCGAGACCCGTGTCGTGACTACCCCAAGCTCGCCTCCCATAGGACAGGGGCTGGTGACTAGCACCAAGGCATAAATACCGACAAAAAGGGGAAGTCATTGCCTTTAAAAAGTAAACAAACACCACAAAGTAAGTAAGAAGAAGTAAAAAATAAGTAAAACTGGGTACAAAAAGTAGTGCGGAAAAGTAAGTGGGCCTGAATACAAACCCAAACTGAAAGTAATGTACAAATCTAAAGAAAGTAAAGCAACTGAAAGTAAAGCATCAACGTCGAGCCATCCACCGGAAGTCCCACCTGAAGAGTGGGTATAGATAGCCTCCTCATCCCCTCGGGTCTAGCCGTCCACTCCGTGTACGTTCCGCCCAGTGGTCCACCTCCAGGTACCAACTTGCTGCACAAGCCTCAACCACGATCAGCGCTGTCCGTCGTCTGCATCCAACACAACATAGTGCGGGCATATCCCGTGCAGGGGTGAGTATACACTACTCAGTAGGGACCCCAAGACCCCAGAAGGTCTCCCAGAATCCACAAAGGATAATCCAAAAAGGAAAGATACAATCACGAAGTAATATACAACACTACTTAGGTATACGCCCAAACATATTCCAAAGTCATCAATACCAGTACGGCTCCAACACCCGATCCCAATATTCGATCACGTCCACATAGGATAGTACAACACAAACCACACAGGATAACACAACTCAATCCACATAGGAAAGAAAGTCAATCATATCGAATATATTGATTGAAAGTCAAGACTCAGCTCACATAGGTATACTTCTTTGGTGATAGAGATGATTAGATATAGCCACTGATTCATCTAAGCTTGGACCCACGTAGGATACTAAACCAGCCAAGCTATCGAACCCACATAGGATTTCAGTGCAGTCTTCATTGCCGTTGAACCCATAGAGGATTTCAGTATGGTCTTCATCGCTGCCGAACTCATATAGGATTTCACTGCAGTCTTCATCACCATCGAACTGACATAGGATTTCAGTATGGTCTTCATCACTACCGAACCCACATAGGATTTCAGTGCAGTCTTCATCACCGTCGAACCCACATAGGATTTCAGTACGGTCGTCATAGTCGCAGTCACAGATAGCTCTAGGGTCCCGGACATAACATGCTCATTTCCGGGAGGGTCCACTCCACGATCCAAGGGGTCGATACATCAACTGACACGTATTCTAGAGTTTATGTATTTCAAAGTTCCATCTCGACAAGAGGAACTCAACGTGACAGACGGCGAGTCAATCAGACGCCCGGTCTGAGAGTTATTGGCTTTTTCGTTCCAGGGGCCCGGTTGGTTTTTAAGTCAAAACCAACATGACCGCACTCCAACTGTGTCCAAACCTCGAGCGGAGTAAGCTAAAAGGTCTGTCTTTTTAAGAGGAAACCCACAAAGTCGACAGCATGTCAATCGGACATCCGGAGCTCAAGTTATAAGCGTTTATGCTCCGAGGGACCGGTTGGTTTCGTGTTCGAATCAACCCAGCCACACCCAAGGTTCTCCGAAACCTTGAGTGTAATATACCGAAACCACCTTCTCGGTCCAAGGATCTCATCGCATCTGACGGTGCATCGTTTGGAGGTCCGTAGCCCAAGATATGGGCAAAAGAATGAACTAGTCTGATTTTTGGGGGTTTTGGCCCCAGACCAACCTGGCCCGAGACCCCCTGGGTCGACCCAAACCGGGTCCGGGTCCGGCCCATTAGGGTGCGGCCCGGTCCGGTGGGTGTGGCCCATCCCAGCTGGCGCGGGCACGCCTCGCACGACCAACACCGAGTTGGTCGTGCCGTTGCGGAAAGGGGGGGGGGGCTGCCCTCCTTGATTGAAGCCGCGACCACCGCGTGGGGGATGCTCCTTGCCAGCGGACGCGGCGCTGGGTGCCACGTCTTCCCCGGGTCCGGCACGGCCGTGGGACCGGTCGCTTGGCGCCGCGGCTTCAGCCGCGGCGGTCCCTCCTGGCGGCGCGTCGGGACGGCGCCGCCTCTGGGCCCCGGCGCTACCGAGCCGGTGACCCGGGCCGCCGGTGAAGTCCGTGGGCCACTGGAGCTGCTCCGGTGGTCCGTTCTTGCTCCCGTTTTCTCCTTGGGTCATCTCGGGACCCGTAGATTACTGAGACGACCTCCAATCACTCAATGGTCTTGTTCCATCATCACCCAATGTTCTGCACATCCAGAACATAGAATCGGTGGGTTCGAACTTGTTTGTTGGTCCACACCCACCACGTTAGAGGTTCAAACTACTTTCAACAAATTTAATCATATGTTGAGGATATAATCCAAATAAATTAAATTAATCCAAACCCCCTACCTCTATGAAGTTGTCGAACGAGGTTTGTTGTAGGATGGGACATCGAGGAAGATGGCGTCGTTGAAGAGGATCGTGGGCATCGTGGTACACGGCATCGCAGGAAAGAGGATCATCGGCATCATGGAAAAGAGGATCGTCAGCATCGCGGTACATGGAGTCGCATCGTCGATCTCTGGGGAACTATCATTCTTCATCATCTTCTGTTGGAGGCTGGAGTTCTTCGCCGTTATTCACATTCTCCAAAGAATAAGATGAGGATTCGAAGGCTTTGAGTAAATCCTCTCCAATATTTATTGCACAACGAAACAAAAAAAACAAAATAAGGCGTTTCCTTATTTTATTACTCAATCCATCCCTTAATTGATACTCAAAAATTAAAACATGATTTAATTATCATGCGTTGACCAATTAATGAGGCATTTAATAATCCAATTAAACGCGAGAGTTGACTTGGCATTAAAGAGGGGGGTGCGGGTGAGTTGCCAAATTAAATGCATGTGGGAGGTAAAAATAAAATAAAGAGGGTGGGGCTCATGTGGGCCCCACCTCACTAATATCCTACCTAGGATTTAGGGTATTTTTGGGTCCCACTGCAACCACCATTCCTAGGTTATCATTACTATAAATAAAAATAAAATTGTAGCACAAAATTTTATTTTTATTCTTTAGTTAAAACAATTAATTAATAACCTCACCAGAGCTAACATAACTCTAGAAAAGGTGGTCTTAATTAATTACTGGTGCTGCGGTTCCATCAGTGCCCTCGAATTGCGATTCTGAGCACCAGTTCAAAAGTTAGGAAAACCTGCTCATTCGTTCACTGAACGTACCCGAGCTAAACTTCGGAACACGATTACGGGCACACCGGGCCTCGGAATCAGGTGCCGTCAGAGACATCATTCTTGTAAAATCCAAAAAAAATTATGAAAAAAATTTCCTTGAATTTTAAGGGTCTTTACACCTGGTATTCTTTAAAGTCATAAGACATAGAAAATTTATTTTCTGTCTTGATAATGCCTGAGACAATATCTTCTTATGATGATAAGTATTGTGAGACCAATTCATGACAAATAAATGGTTTTGACCTATCAAATAATCGATTAATATTATTCCCTGGGATATGTATATAATAGGTTTCATTCCTTTATAACCTCATAATGCTAGCCTCATATTTTGCGACATTACCATCCTCCTTTTTCATCAGACTCTAAAATTGCCTTTCCATTTTAACTCGATGGTCACGAGGAAAGTATTTTTCTACGAAAATATCATTATACTCCCTCAATTAAATGTTCAATACTTCTTTATCTTCCTTTGTGTTTCTGATTAATGACCACCATCAATCTGTATCTCCCATTAGGCGATTTACTTCCTTGAAAAATTTTACCTTTATCTACTCCCTAAAAGATGAAATATTTTCTATAAGGAACTTATCCACTGCTAAGCTACTAATGGATTTGTACTCCCATTGATTGTTGGTGGTTTTTTCCTCATAAAGTGGTCTAATATTGATTCTCATCATTGTGGACCAGGGTGCTCCATACAGGTAAGGTTATTATTCATAACCTGATTGAGTTGTCCCAGTATAGTGATAAGATGATCAAAACGAGTTGCATCACCAGCTCCACAATAATTATCTTAAATATGAAGGAAATTCCTACATGTATTATGTGGGGGGGGAAAGGTTTTCATTCATTCCACTAGGTGCCATTTCAAAAAAATAACATACAGTAAATTAGTTTATGAATCACAATACACAATTCTGAACTTGTAAAACAGCTAACATAAATTAAACAGTTTATGGATACAATCCATAATCATTTAAATGTTTTGTTTGAGGAATTATATACTCATAAACACATCATAATGGTTTTAATTAAATTCAGAATTATCTTAAGCATATCCCACGGGAGTGTCATAACCTAGAGTGCATCAAGGCCCATTGTCGTGCACAAGTTCATGTTCGAGTCTAGCTCAAAGTGGTGTTTTTGGGTTTTAACCCTTGGTACATCTGAGCCAGAGCCGCCTCTACCTTCTCATATCTAATAGGGATTCATTTCTAGGAAAAAACACAAAATCCCTATATTACCAAAATTCTGGGATGTTGTTCTATACTAATCCTCAAAGTCTATCTGAGGGTAGTGTTCTCTAATCAGAGTTTTTATAAATCTAGTTTCCATGATTTGTAATAAACATCCTTTGATACCAATAGAAATGCTGAGACACTAGTTACACATAGTCGGTGAATTATTACTTAACATTGGCATGATTCAAGGAATCATGTCTCGAAAGGCCGATCAGTTTATTAGCCTTCGAAGTACTAGATACATTCATATGTTTTACATTACACAATGAAATAAAAACATCAACAACATTTTACCCCATTTAACACACTTATATCTTTAGACAATCCCTATAGATCATCCAAAAAATACTACTTAACATTCTGTTTAAAATAATACAAAGAAAGGGGTGGGCTCAGATGCTTAGTAAGTTTAACAATATAGAGGAAACATTATTAAATAAGCATAAACATTTAAGGAAACATATAAGACTAAATCAAAATCCTTTTAAACATAATATTTATCATAATAAGGTAAAGATAAAATCAAAAAATACCATTTACTAATTCACATGTATATTCAAATAGTTGGATAATCACATGCAATAACAATAGCCACTTTCATAATGATGGAATGCATAATTCCAGACCTAATAACCTCATAGTCAAGGCCTTGTGCCATGAATACAAATAATATTTTAGTCAAGGCCTTGTTCCAAGTCACTAGTTTGTCTCATTAAAACTACCGATGCCTCGAGGAGCTATAGTAGGCTCCACCCATCACTTACTAAGTCCAATGCATTCCCCACATGAAAAGGTTTAAACATAACAGAAACATTCGTATTAAAACTAACATACAAAATGTAAATACATTATTCGTAAACCATGAATGGTGCCAAAATAACACATCCACATCCAAACATATCACAAAACCTTCAATAAAATATGGAATATTTGTATAATAATAAATCAAATTCAAACAAATTTAAATTCCATCAATCTATTTTGACATAGATGAAATGAAAACATTTTGAAAGAAATACCTAATTATATTATGAAACCATTTAAAAGTCACATAATTATAAAATAAAACATATATTTTGAAAATATTCTTATAATATTTTATGGGAATATTTTATGATGATATAATGGAGGAAAATATTAGCACCCATCGTATAAGTTTAAAAAGTCATTCATACATTAATTTTGTTGAAAAGGTCATAAAGTAACTTGTTTGGAAAATGACAAAAAGATTTCTTTCAAAACATATATGGTAAAATAAGGATATAAATGACTTTAAACCATAGTATTTTAAATAGTAAAATGTTTTTATTACATATTTAGAAAACATGGATGTGGACGATAAAGAGGTCCCTGTATATACTTACGCATTAACAACCTTTGATAAGTGAAGAAATTGTAGAATTTACCCTTACCTTCTACTTTTCCTTGGACAAGGGTATGTTAACATACTATATAATATTTAAATAATTTTTATTAGATTATAAAAGAACTATATACATAAATATGATATCATATATGATCCTCTAATATTTCTTTGTTTGTAATATTTTAGTAGTATCATCGTTTTGGGTGTTAACTGATTTTTTCCCTTTATATGCTTGGTTACGTAGGCCAAGTGTTTTATGGATATAATGTATTTTATTCATATTTAGAATAATAAAATCTTCTTAAAAATTATTTTTAATCATGAAATGGAAACAATTCATGAATTATTATGATGAGGAATGAATCACATCATGTTTGTGGGGATGGAAATCCTTACGTACGCACGAGCGACAATATCATTATATTGTGGTGAAATTGTATGTAATTGGATGGTATATATTATATAAATAATAATTAAATTTTTTTATTTATTATTTACATCAGTTATGATCATTATTATACCGATCCAGATAATGACGTGTTTGAATAATAAACTACAACATGACGTGGAGACGGTAAGCTGTACGTTCGCAAGTATAGTGAATTTTTCATTTATTGGATGGATAGAATAATGAATATGGTTGTACCATATTTATGATAACATTAAAATATTTATCAGGTACTGTATTTATTATTTTGTTATGGAATCAACAAATATAGAGGAAGTTGAAGAAGAAAAGAACTTGAAAGTGGTTGGTGAAATTATTACCTCTTTTCGGGTGCTTCCTTATGAGTTGATCAAAAGGTCTCTATAGGTTGTCTTTCTGTTCAATGTAAGGAATCTAGGATGATGTGAGGGAAGTTGGGAAGTTATTTAGTCATGCTTAAACTGATCTAAATGGCTTTGGAGGTGTGAAATTTAGAAAAGGGTTTGTACAATTTTATAAGAGAGGTGAGGGTCACTTAAGGAAAAGCTTGAAATATTTTTTTTATAATAAAATCATTTTCAGTTTGTAATAGCTCACAAATGATTTATTTCGAGGATGAAGTGGGGATGGGTCGAAAAACACTCAACAAATAGGTTTTAGTGGGAATTAGATCAACACATTAACCTTATCTTTTATATTTAACTCTTTGTTAAATAGTTTGACACTTACCACGTCTCTTTGTATTTTTATATTATATGGTTAATAAACTAACTATAACATAAAAAAAGAACTCCAAGTGGTTTAGAATTAATATATATAACTTTATATAATTCCTTTGTAGGATCCTTATATTTTTAGGAATATTTTATCAATTAATAATATTGTATTTGTTTTAAAAACTAAATTATGTCAGTTTTGACACTATTTAGTATTTGTTTTTTTTGAAAATAATAACATCATTATTACTTCGATAAAAGATTATTTAGTCAACAATAACATGTATTTTTAACGTTTAAAATTAATGGAATTAATAAAAAGTCTCAAATTATATTTATTTGGATATTTGAATAATCAATTATTTTAATCATTCATAAATAATGTAATTACTGCATCACAATTGTGTAATAGATAAATTTAATTATTTAATTTATAAAAATTATAAATAAAATATCATTATGTCGAAAATATTTTTATCTTTCTAATGAATATTTTTAGTCGAATATATATGTTATATAACCCCTTGTAAATTTTTTTTTACAAAAAGATATATGTTTTTGTCATTTTTATCATTACATTAAATTAGTTAATATAAAGTCTCATTGTCACTCTCATGTGGCTCCATGGGGTCCCAAAAGAGATCCATGGATGCCTAGGTCATACATGTATCAAAAAAATTAAATTTTACACATGTTAGGATAATTTAATATTATTATAATATTATTTTGTTACCCTTATTTACTGGATTTAACCCTTTAACCATGGTAAATAAAATATTTACTAGAGTAAAAATTAATAATGTCTAAAAATAAAAGTTACCTATTTACACAATTTTGGAACTCCTTATTCCAAATATATAATCTATTTTTCCAAATTCAAAACACAAAATCAGCAGAATGTAATTTAAAAATAATTATCATTGTCAAAAGAAAAAATGTGTTTTTAAGAAATAATAACTATCAAAAGATTGACACTTGTTTATGTCTGGTTTAAATGTGAAATTACATCCAACGACCTAAATTATATTAAATGATTAAAATATAATCTATTTCTACTTAACAATCATTCAAATTTATAATTTAATATTATAAATTATTTTCATTAAAATAGTTTTTTTAATAAAAATTGAGTATTTTTCACTATTTAAAAAAAATTGAATGTTTTCAGAATAGTACAAAAAATTCACCCTAATCCAATTTGGATATTCCAAATAAAGAAACGATGTCTATTTTGAAGAATAAAATTTATATAATTTCAAAAGTGTGTATTACTATTAATAATGTCTTGTTTGATTGGGCATGGTTTGATAGAATCTCGAAGTGGCTTACAATGGAAGCTACTACATTATTCAAAAGAAAACGTACAGTGGAAACATGGTGTGTTTCATAAATGATTATATAATGTATATAACATTGTAATAAGTGTTATGAAAGGTATAATTTACATGGAAATGGTTCTAAACGTGTATAAATTAACATTAGTTTAGTATTCAGAAGTTCATTGATCGAACTATTCATGTCAGACACGAGGTGAGGGACTTCGTCTCTATCTCCATTCATGGAGGCATATTTTTATTTCTACACAACATTATTTTTTATGGGGTATAAAACACTTTTAATTTTTATTTCATTCAAAGGGAATATTTTTCTATGTAGCGTTTTACTAAACGACAAAAACAAATGTCTCTTTTTAACATACACGGTGACAACGACAATTCTGCCACCACGAGCATTATTTGATATTTGGATTCCTTAACAAGTCGCAATTTGATTAAAAGGAAAATAAATATAATATAATTTTTTACATATTTAGGTATTGAAAATGGTTTTGATAATAGATTGGTTTTTTCCATATATTTAAATGTTGAGCCCGAGACAACTCTCCAATGCATTGGGTATCATAGTGGAGGAAAAGGTTAATGTTTCCCCAAAGAGATTTAGGGAATATTCTGTGATGGGTATTCCAAATGTAACTCCCAACATAACAGTCAATGATACATTATATGTTTGATATAGATGCCACAAGGTACCTTTATGATTTATGATTTCTATGTGTTATTAATAAATCATATGATTTAATGAGGTATGTAAAAGAGCCTATGTTTTTTAGGTATTGATGGTCTAATGTTTTCTTTTATTACATTAAAACCCTTACTGAGATATTTATGCTCATCCCATGATTCTGAAACGTTTTTCCACAATATATAAGGCTGATTAAGAGAAATGAATAATTCAAGAAGATACATATAATGAATAGAATTATTAATTTTTTTAAGAATTTTTATTTGATGAAAAAAAGGATTCTGAGTAGATGTTTATACTTGGTAATATTTGAGATGTAATGTAATATTTTTGACCAAATTCCCTAAAACTATAATCTTAAAAAGGTCCTTAATTTTAATTCTTAACTTAATTCATGATTATGTATTGTTTATGGATGGGGATTTATAATTTTAATCAAAGGTTAGTTTAGACAACGTTAAGAGTTAGGGTATTGTTAAATTAATATCCATACATTAATTTATGGTATGATTGAAATGATAAAGCATTTACGTATTATCATTTTGTTCCATCTATGATATGTTTTTTCAGAATGGTACTCCATAAAGGAAAAATGGAAGCTATGTTGGGAAGGCATACATAAGAGAATAACCATCCAAATCAGGATCTTGAGATGGTTGGAATTTGAACTGAACATTTTGTTTCTGTGATGGCTCAATTGACTCAGGTGATATATAGTGGTAGTGTTTATAGATGATATTTTTTGTTATTCCAAAAGTAAATAGGAACATGAAAGTCATTTAAGATTTTTCTGGAAAACCTTAAAAAAAGAATTTATATGGGAAATTCAGAATGTTTGTGTTTTGGTTACAACTATTTTTTTTCCTTGGTCACATTGTTTCTAAGAATGGGATAATTGTCGATCCTGCTAAAACAAGTTGTTGAAGAATGGACACAACCTACCAATATCATAGAGAATTGTAGTTTTCTAGGATTAGAGGGTTATTATAGGAGTTTTGTCAAAATATCTTCATGGTTATCTATCCCAATGACTATGTTAACTCTAAAAGTTGTTAAGTTCATTCGGAAAAAACAATGTGATGATTGTTTTGAGGAATTGAATAGTATATTGGTGAATGATCGAGATTTGTCCATACCTTCCAGAGTTGGGGAATTTGTTTTCTACATGGATTCTTCTTTGAAAGGAATTGGTTGAGTTCAAATGTAGGATGATCATGTAATTTTTTATGCTTCACATCTGTTGATACCACATGAGTTAAATTATGCTACAGGTTATTTTGAATTAGTTGTTGTTGTTTTTACTTTAAAAATTTCGAGGCATCATCTGTATGGAGTAAAATGTGAAATACACGCTGACTAAAAAAAAATTATTTATATATTCACTCAAATATAATTGAACATAAGATACATGAGATGGATGGAATTAATCAAGGATTATGATTGCTCAATTCATTTCCATCCAAGAAAGGAAACTAAAGTGATCGATGCTTAGAGTCAAAAAAGTAATGCTGCATTAACCCTGTTACGATTAATACAATATCCTTTGATTAATGATTTATTAAACATTATCATAGAAGTTACTTGTGCACAAAATTACACTGCTTTGTTTAGAGTGTCAGTAAATTCTTCTCTATCGGATATAATTAAACAAGAACAAAAAAATATAGTGAGTTGCAGAAAAAGGTATTATTGGTTTAGAAGGTTATGTTTTCTAATTTTAACATTGATAATGACTGTGTTTTGAGTATTGGAATGAAATTATGTGTTCATAGTGATTCATAGTTGAATAAATTGTTGTTATTTGAAGCTCATACTACTATATTTTCAGTTCATCCTGGTAGTACTGAGATGTACAGAGATATTTGGGAGTATTACTTGTGGGATAGAATGAAAAGAGATATTGCTGACTTTACTCTGATGTTTTCGACTTACCAATAGGTAAATATAGAGCAGAAGTTACAAAAAGGGGTTGCTCATCCTTTACCAGTGCTAGAGTTGAAATGGGATGATGTGTCCATGGATTTTGTATTAGGCGTACCAAATAATTCTCGTGGTAATAATGAAATCTGGGTTATTGTTGATCGATTGAGTACATATGTTCATTTGATTCCTATTTGAGATACTCTATCTCTAGATAATCATTCTCAGTTGTATTTTAAATAGATAGTCAGGTTACATGGAGTCCCCCTCTCCATTTTATCTGATCATGATCCTAGGTTTACTTATAACTTTTGGAAAGGCCTCCAGATTTTGTTAAGTACTAAATTAAATTTTAGTTCATCTTTTCATCCACAATAAGATGGAACGTTAGAACGAACTATTTAGACATTGGAAGATGTATTACATACTTTATAAATGGATTAATAGGGATGTTGGGACCAATATCATTCATTGGTAGAATTTTTATATAATAACCATTTTTATTCTAGAATATTGATTTCTCTATTGGAGGCATTCTGTGGGAAGCGGTGTAGAACTCCATATTTTTTGGATGATATAGGTAAAAGGAAGTTGATGGGACTAGAATTGGTAGAAGCGATGGCCAAAAGAAGTTCAATTGATTTATAATAACCTTAGAAAGCTCAATACAGGCATAAATGTTTTGCGGATAATTGAAGGAAGGATCATTCTTTCTGGTATGTGATCATTTTTTCCCAAAATTACACCATTAGAATAGTGTGATGCGATTTGGTAAGATGGAAAATTAGATTCTACGGTTCATTGGACCCTATGGAATCTTGGATAATGTTGGATCAGTTGCCTATCAAGTGGCATTACCCCCTCCCATTTACCCCATGTACACAATGTTTTTCATGTTTCAATGTTGAGAAAGTATATGCCGGATCCATATCATGTTTTGAGTCTAGAGATAGTTCAGTTGGAAGAGAATCTCTCTTATGAGGAACAAACAGTCCGGATTCAGGACCGAAGAGAGAAAGTGTTGTAGAATAAGGAAAATTCATCAGGTAATGGTTTTGTGGAAAAACAATATGGTTGAAGAGTCATTGTAGGAATCTGAAAATTCAAGGAGGGATAAATACTCTAATTTATTTAATATGTGAATAAAATAGCAAGGACATAATTTCTAAAAGGTGGAAGTATGTAATATCCTGGGTAAATAAAAAATACGACATTTTCATATTTGTTAATATTTTTGAATTAAATATTAATTTTACATTAAATGTGATGCTATGTTTGATGGCATACCTGACATGCTAAATTGGGTTTCTCTGATGTCTTATATTTCCCACAACGTTGTGTCATACTAAAAAATAATAATATAATTTTATTTAAAATGGTAGTTACCACAAATCCATTTTATTGGTTGGAACAAAAAAACTAACTAAAATATAATTATATTTTTTGAAATGTTTTCCCATTTATCAAATAAAATTTAGAGGCTCAAAATGAGAATGAATCAAATTTTTTAAGCACAAATACTCTAATATTTGTATGAAGTTATTTTACTACCTTTTGATGGGGAACAATTTTTAAATCTAGTTTTTCTCAAATTTATATGTTTCAATTGACAAAACAAACTTCTTATTTTGAAGAGGGATATCAAAATTTACTTTGGGATAATTTTAGGTATTTTTCTGATAAAGTTCATTTTGTAATGAATATTGAAAAATACTAAATTTAATGTCAAAACTGTCTATTCATATGATGTATTTATATTGTTATATTGAATTTTTAAATAGTTTTAATTTCTAATTTGAATATATATTTACCATTAATAAAATTTTGTAAAATGTAACAAATTTCACTTTGAAAATTATACATTAACACATGTCAATCTTTTTGTTGTTTTTACATCTTAAAAACACGCTTTCTAGTTTTGAAAATGAAAATTAACATTCAATTAATTAATGAAACTTCTATGTTTTAAATTTCGTAAAATATACATCATTATTGAATTCAGAATATCACAATTAGTATTGGGTATATTTTTTTTTTCTGAAAATGTTCAATTTTTTATTAATAGTGAATACATTACAAAGTAGTTAATAACTGACTTTTTAATTAAAATTTAATTTTACAGATTTTTTTAATTGAATTTGAAAAATCCAACAAAAATGGTTTTCATTGGTAAGTAAAATTTGGTTTAGTAGAATGAATATAATTTTTGGTGAATAATATCTTTTGATTTTTTATCACATTAAAATGTAAATAAGATAATTCTAGGTAAAAATAATATTATAGTAATATAAAATTACCTTAAAACTTGTCCCAACCTTATTGGTTAAGTCATGAAAGACTAATAAAATCCATGAGTAGATCTTTTGGCCTTTGAATGCCATTTGGGTAAGATAATGACCATAATAAATTTTTATTTAAGGTGAAAATAAAAATATCATAAACATGTATTGTTTTTTCCAAAAACAAATTAATACAGAGTTATATAATTGATATCTTCGACTATAAATAGTCATTATAAAGACAAAAATATTTCCTACATCATGTTATTTTATCTATAATTTTTAGACATCCTATAAATAAACTTATTTATGGCATAATGAAGATGTAATGATTACCTCATTAATTAAATTTTCAAATAAATTAGATTATAAATATTAGAAAAAATTAGTTTTGAAAATTTTTATTCCATAAATGAATTTTAGAGATGAGGATGATTTTTTATATTTTAATTAAGGATTATTTTTTTGAATGAATCATATTGTTTTGAATTTTTTAAAATTTCATGATATGAATAGTATAAAAATTGACATAAATGAGAATTTAAATTAATTGATTTTTAATTAAATGATAAAATATTCCAAAAATATAATATTTGGAAAATGAAATATATGATGTTGAAAATGTCATTAATGATCCATTTTGGGTCTCTTGGACTTTTATTGTAAACATATTATCCATATAGTATGAATATACAAGAAGACATGGTAAAACATAAATATGTAAACAAAGGGTTAAATAAGAATGATAAGGATTAAAAAAATACCCAAAACCTGTAAAATTTTTATTTGATATTTTTATTTCGACTATATTAATATTATTTTCTAATTTAATCAGTTATGGACCTTGTCAAACCGAAAATCATTTTATAATAAAATAATACATTAAAACATTCCTAAAGAGCCCCTCCAACCTCTTATAAAAGGACACCAATTTTAACCCTTTTCTCACACCACTCAAGCCCCTTGGTTTGTCCAAACTCTACCCAAATAATCTCCAAACATTACTCTATTCATCCTAGATTCCTTACTATAGTGAGAAGGCACTTCAATAAAGCCTTTTGGTTTAAACCAATGGGAGTTGCCTAATTTAATGGTAACATCTTTCCTTATGTTCTCTTATTTTATTTTACTTATTCACTACCTATGCTCTTATTATTATTTTCTTACATAACTACAACAGTATCCTAAATATACTAATTTTTTTATGAGAATTATTTTAACTACACTTCCACACACCTCCATATAATGGATACGAACAAACTATTTTTGTGGAATGCGAACTACTTCCCTGAAAAATAATGATTGTTCAATATTCTCATACCACCAATTTGGTGGCCATTAAGAGTAACTATATTTATATGTGGTATAAAAGAATTTTATAAACATATTTTCTATATTATTATATATTTTTCATTTATAGAATACCTTTATCAATTCCATAATGATTAAATGCGATAATTTCATTTGAGGAAGTGCGGACTACCGCCCACTAAAAGTGACATGACTTGTTCAAGTCATACGTGGAACTTATAAAGGATGGTGTTAATGAAAATATATATGATATTATAATGTATTTATAATATATATATTTATCATTATGTTTTTATTCCATTAAATATGAAATAGAAATGAAATTAGCATTCATGCGTACGTACGACTTACAGTATCCATTAACAGTGCATTGTAATTTCATATCTCCAATAGTTTTGTAATATTATAAATACATATATATATATATATATTCTTTCTGGATATATATGATATATATGATATCTAAATAATGAATATCATTCTGAAGATAATGGAATTTTTACCACAGGAAGAATTTGTAATTATAAGAATATCGTTTTTGACTAAAGTACCATATATTGAAAAAACGACCGTTGTTAACATAAATGATTATATAATGTCTATAATGTAATGATAAGTGATATAAAAAGAATAATAAACAAGGAAATGGTTTTGAACCAAGTTTAAATTAACATTACTTTATTATTCAATATATTATAGAACAAATGATTCAAGCCATACACAAGGTTGGGGACTTCGTCTCAATCTCCATTCATTGAGGCAAATTTTGATTTCAACATGACTCTCTTTTATACATTGTATAAAACCCTTAGAATTTTCATTTCAATCAATGGGAATATTTTCCTTGGTTTTATTTTTTTAAAGGACAAAAATAAATGTATCTTTTTAACATACGTAGTGTCAATGACATTTCTGCCACCACGAGCATTATTTGATATTTGGCTTCCTTAACAAGATGTATTGCTTCAAGAAGGAAAATAAATACCATATACTATTTTACGTATTTTTGTTTTGAAAATTATTTTGATAATGTATTGGTTATATCAATATATTTGAATGATATATTGTGATATAAATGTGGAAATGTTATCTTTCCATTATGTTTGTTTTATGTTTTGTCAATATGTTATGGTTTATATTAATTATTTATGTATATGGGTGGTTTTGAGATAAACCTATGGAATGTGAGCCCGAGAAAGCTCTCCAATGCATTGGGTAATGTGATGGAGGTAAACATTAATGTTTCTCCTTAATGATTTAGGGAATATATTGTGATGGGTATTCCAATCATAACTCCCTATGTAGTAATTAAAGATACAATGTATGTTTGATATGGATGCCACATGTTTCCTTTCAGATTTTTGACTTCTATGTGTTATTAATAAATTTTATGATTTCACGAGGTATGTAAAAGAGATTATGTTTTGTATTTATTGATGGACTAATTATTTATTTCATTATTTTGTAAACCTTATGGAGCTTTTTATGCTCATACAATGTTTTTGAAATGTTCTTCACAGGGTATAAGGAGGGGTTAAAGAATGGGAGAATTCAAGAAGATTTATATAAAAAAAATAATTATTGCTTTCTTTTAAGAATTTTGATTTTAGGAAAAATGGATACTGAGTAGAAGTGTCTACTTTGTAATATTTGAGATGTAATATAATAGTCATGACCTAATTACCTAATAATCTAAACCTAAAAAGATCCTCAATGTAAATTATTAACATAAATCAATATTATGTAATTTTTAACAGTGGGGACTTATAGTTTGTATCAAATTTTAGTTTAAAAAACTTTAGGAGTTAGGGTATTGTAAAATTAATAACCAAAAATTAACTTATGGAATGATTTAAATGATATATCATTTACAGATTACAATGTTTCTTCATCTATGATAAGTTTTTTCAGAATTTTTTTCTGTAGAGTAAATAAGGGAGCTATATTGGGAAGTAATACATTGGATAATAACCTTCCAAATCAGCCTATCGAGATTGTCGGAATCAGAACTAAACAGTATGTTGTAGTGATGGCTTATTTAACACAAGTGATAAATGGTGGTAGTGTTTATAGATGATATTTTTGTTTTTTAAAAATTAAAGAGGAACATGGAAGTCATTTAAGGGTTGTATTTGAATCCTTAAAAAAGAAACTATATGAGAAATTCAGAAAGTGTGACTTTTGGTTACACCAAATTTATTTCCTTGGTCATATTTTTTCTCAGGATGGCATAACTGTCGATCCTGCTAAAAGAAAGTTGTTTAATAATGTCCATGACCTACCAATATCAAATAGATTCCTATTATTCATGGATTATCTGGTTATTACAGTAGATGTTTTGAAAAAATTTCACAATTATCTAGCCCAATTAAAAGTTAACTCGAAAAGTTGTTAAGTTCATTTGGACAAAATAATGTGATGATTTTATTTAGGAATTGAAAAGAAGATTGGTTAATGCTCCAGTTTTGGCACTTCCTACTAGAGATGGTAAATTTTTATCTATAGTTATCCTTCAATAAAAGGACTTGGTTGTTTCCAAATGCATAATGATCAGGTAATTTCTTATGATTCTTGTTAGATTAATCCTCATCAATTATATTAAACTACACATGATTTTTAATTAGTTGATGTGATTTTTCTTTAGAAATTATAAGGCATAATCTCTATGGAGTAAAATGTGAAATATATATTGACCACAAGAGTTTTAAGTATATATTCACTCTGAAGAAATTGAACATGATACAGAAAATATGGATGGAATTAATCAAGGATAATGATTTCACAATTCATTACCATCTAGGAAAGTAAAATAAATTGGCCGATTCTTTTTGTCAAAAAATTAATGCTACATTAACCATGTTATGTTTGGAACAAGATCCTTTAATTTATAATTTGTTAAAAATTTTCATAGAAGTTGTTTGTGTAAGAGATTATAATATTTTCTTTTAGGTTTCAGTAAAATCATCCCTATCAGACAAAATTAAGCAAGCGAAAAAGGAATAATGTGAGTTTCTGAAAAAGGTAGTGTCGATTTAGAAGGGTAAGTTTCTTTATTTTAACATAGATAATGATTGTGTCTTGAGTTTTGAAAAGAGATTATGTGTTCCTTCTGATTCATAATTGATGAAAGAGTTGTTATGTGAAGCTCATAGTTCTCTATTTTCAGTTCATCTGGGTTGTACTAATATGTAGAGAGATATTCTAGAGTATTACCCATTGGATGGAAAGAAAAGAGATATTGCTGACTTTAATATGTAGTCTTGGAATTTTTAGTAGGTTAAAGTTGAGCAAAAGTTACCGAAATGGATTCTTATACTTTACTATTTCCCGAGATGAAATGGGAAAATGTTACAATGGATTTCATTGTGCTATTACCAAACACATCCCAAGATAATAATTCAATTTGGGTTATTGTTGATAGATTGAGAAAATCTTCTCATTTCATTCCTATTCATTATAATCTGTCTCTAGATCAACATTCTCAGTTGTATGTTAAAGAGATTGTTAGGTAAATTGGAGTTCATTTCTCCATTGTATCTGATCGTGATTCCATGTTAACTTCAATCCTTGGTAAAGGCCTTCATATTCCATTAGGTGTTGAATTAAATTTTACTGCTATATTTCATCCACAATCAGATGGGCAATCATAATTATAAATTAAAACATTGAAAGATATGTTACATGATTTCTCAATAGTTTACTAGGGAAATTGGAACCACCATCATTCTTTGGTTGAATTTTTTATAATAACAGTTTTGATTCCAGTATACGTAAGGCTTTATTTGAAGAATTATAATGTAGGTAGAGTCGAATTACAGTTTTTTGGAATGATGTAGGTGAAAGGGAGTTGATGGGACTAGAATTTGTAGAAGTGATGGAAAAAGTGGTTCAATTGATTCAAAAGCATGTGAGAACTACTCAGAGCAGGAAGAAAGGTTATGCAGATAACCGGATGAAGTATCTTTCTTTTAAGGTAGGTGATCATGAATTTCTCAATGTTTCTCACTGGAAAAGTATGGTGCATTTTGGTAAGAAGGGAAAGACGAGTCTGAGGTTCATCGAACCCTATAAAATCCTATATAATGTTGGATTAGATTCCTACATAGTGGATTTACCTCCATGTTTATCCCAGATACACAATGTTTTTCATGATTCAATGTTGAGAAAGTATATGACAGATCCATATCATGTTTTGAGTCTGGAGGTAGTTTAGTTGAAAGGGAATCTATCTTATGAGGAACAACCAGTCTAGGTTCTTTACCTAAGAGTAAAATTGTTGTGGAATAAGGTAACTCATCATGTTATGGTTTTTTTGGAACAACCATATTTTTGAAGAGGGAATGTGGGAATCTGAAAATGCTTTGAGGGATAAAATAGTCTCATTTATTTGATAAGTGAATAAAATTGTGAGGAAAAAATTTCTAAAAGGGGGGAAGGATGTAACATCCCAAGTAAATAAATAATATGACATTCTAATATTTTTTAATATTTGTGAATTCAATATTAATTTTACATTAAATGGGATTCTATGTTTGATGGTGCACCTGACATGCAACATTAGATTTTTCCGAAGTCTTATATTACACACAATGATGAGTCATATTGAAAAATAATAGTATATTATTATTTTAAACGGTAGTTAACAACTAACCATTTTATTAGCGGTAATGAACAGAACTAACTAAAATATGATTATACATGTTTGTTAATTGTTTTTACATTTATCTAATAATATTTAGAGGCATAAAATGAGAATGAAACAAATTTTTCTAAGAAAAAACATACTTTAATATTTTTTAAAGGAAGTGTTACGACCTTTTGAAGGAGAATAATTTTTAAATATAATTTTTTCAATTTTATATGATTCATTTGAAAAAATAAACTTCTTCATTGGAAGAGGGAGATCAAAATTTCTTTTGGGCAAATTTTTGGTATTTGATTTTGATAAAGTTAATTTTCTAATAAATAGTGAAAAATATTATTCTTTAAGTCAAAACTGTATTTCCATATGGTTTATTTATAAGGTTTTATTATATTTTTAAATGGTTTTAAGGATTAATTGGATTATATTTTTACCATTTAATCCAATGTTGGTCATTGGAGGTAATATCAGTTTAAAATTCTTACATAAACACATGTTAATCTTTTTGTAGTTTTTACATCTTAAAAACACGCTTTCAAGTTGAGTCATGGATGACCAATAAAATCCTTGTGTAGATCTTTTGGCCTTTGAATACACTTTGGGTAAGATAATAAAATTAATAACTTTTTAATGTGAAAATAAAAATATCAAAAAAATGTATTGATTTTCCAATACAATTTTAATGTGGGGTTATATAATAGATATATTTGACTATAAATAGTCATTAGAAAGCTAAAAAAATATCATATATTATAGTATTTTATTTATCATTTTTACACATCCTATAATTAATTTTATGTATGAAACAATGATTATGTAATGATTATCTAATTAAGGAATATTTTAAATTAATTAGACTATAAATATTAAAATAAATTAATTTTGAAACTTTTGATACCATGAAGGAATTTTAGAGAATATTATGACAGGTCATATTTGAATTAATGAATGGTTTTTTATGGAATCAAGTGGTTTTGAATTTTTAAAAAATTCATGATATGAATAGTTGAAAAAATGACATAAATGAGTTTTTAAATCAATCAATATTTTATTAAATGATAAAATATTCCAAAAAATATATGATTCGGCCAAATAACATATATGTAGTTAAAAATTTCATTAAATATCTATTTTGGGTCTATTGGAATTTGGTAGTAAATATATTAACCATTTAGAATGAATATACAAGAATCCATGGTAAAAGATAAATAAGTTAACAATGGGTTAAATAAGAATGATAAGGATTGAAAATTATCCAAAACCTATCCAATGCTTATTGGATTATTTTATTTTGACTTATACTTATCTTATCATTTACTTTAATGAGTTTTAGATCTTTTGAAACTTAAAATAAATTAATAATAAAATAATATTTTCAAACATTATGAAAGAGCCCCTCCTCCCTCTTATAAAAGGACACCACTTAAACCCATTACTCACACATCTCAAACCCCTTGTACCACCCAACCTCTGACAAAATAATCTCCCAACATCCCTCTCTTCCTCTAAGAAGCCTTAATATAGGCATAAGGCATTGAAATAATGCCTTTTGGTTCAAACTAAACTGAGTTACCCAATTTAAAGGTAATATCTTCCCTCAAGTTCTCTTCTTTTATTTTACTTCGTTACTCCCTATGGTCTTCTTATTATTATTTTCTTAAAAATAGTAGTGCATTCAATATACAAGGTTTTTTTATGATAATGATTCTAACTACACTTCCACACACCTCAATCTACTGGATACGAACATACTGTTTCTGTGGACGGTGAACTACTACCTCACGAAAGAATGGTGGTTAAAACTTCTACTACACCTATTATGGTTTCCATTATGATGGCACTGTATTTATATGTGATATATATATATTATTTATATTGTCTATATTCTTTGGAATTTTTCATTTATAGTATACCATTATGGTTTCCACAAGGGGTAAATGAGATAATTGCATTTGAGAAAATGTGGTATACCGCCCCCTCAAAGTGATATGACTCATTCGTTCCATACATGGAATGAATAAATGATGGAGTTAATGAAATTATATATGATATTATACTGGATTTATAATGTATCTATGCATCACTATGTTTCCATTCCATTAAATATGAAATTGAAAAAAAAGAAGTGTTCATGCGTATATACAACTTACCATCTCTATGAAGGGCGCATTTCATATCTTATCTTCAAATGTTATGTACTATTATAAATACATATATATACTAAATTTATATGATATATATGATATCTAAAACATGAATATCAGTATGGAGATAATTTAAATTTTAGCACATGGACAATTTGTAAATATAAGATTTTCATTTTTGTCTCAAGTTCCAAATATCAACAAAATGACCTTTATTAACATAAATTATTATATAATGTCTATAACATGGTAATAAGTGATATAAAAGGATTAATAAATATGAAAATGGTTCTGTAGAAAATAGAAACTAACTCTAGTTTATCATTCAGGAGATTAATGAATAAATGAGTCAAGTCGGATACAAGGTAAGGGACTTCGTCACAATCTTCATTCATTGAGGAATATTTTGATTTTAAAATGACTTTCTTTCTTATGGTGTATAAAATCCTTTGACTTTATATTTCATTCAAAATAAATATTTTTCAATGCATAATTTTACTAAAAGACAAAATTAAATGTTTCTTTTTAACATACACAGTGATAATGACCTTCCAGCCACTATGAGCGTTATTTCATATTAGGCTTCCATAACAAGTTGTAATGTTTTTAAAAGGAAAATAAATACCATATACTCTTTTTTGAATTTTTTTTATTGAAAATGATTTTGATAATGGATTGATTATGTCAATATATTTAAATGATATATTGTGATTTAAATGTTGAAATGTTATCATTCCTTTATGTTTTTTATGTGTTATGGATATGTTATAGTTCGAGGGAATGGTTTACATATACAGGATGGTCAATGATAAACCATGGGTAGGTGAGCCCAATATAGAACTCCAATGTATTGGGTAACAAGACGGTGGTAAACATTAATGTTTCTACTAAGATATTTAGAGAATATACTATGATTGGTATTCCAAATAGAACTCCCTTCGTAGCTATGAGAGATACAAAGTAAGGTTGATATGGATGCCACAAGTTACCATTATGATTTATGATTTTTATATATTATTCATGTATCTTATTATTTCATCAGCTATGTAAAAGTTATTATGTTTTGAATTTATTGATGGACTAATTCATTCTTTTATTATTTTATAACCCTTATGGAGCTTTTTATGATCATACCATGTTTCTGAAATGTTTTTCATAGGGTACAATGTAGGGTAAGGGAAAGGAATAATTAAAGAAGAATAATATCAAGAAAATAATTATTGTTTTCCTTTAGAAATTTTTATTTTATGAAAAAATGGATACCGAGTAAAGGTGTCTACATAGTAATATGTGAGATGTAATGTAATAGTTATGACATAATTCTCTAAAACACTTAACCTGAAAAATCCTCTTTATGAATTATTATCTTAACTCAAGATTATGTAATATTTAATCTGTTAGAATTGGTGTCCTAAGAAATATCTATTTATACATTGATGACATGAATGTACACTTATTATATATTGTTCATTTTTCAACATGACTATAATATAATAGTGGCTTGGAATATTTTTTGCATTAATAATGTCATGGAAGATCCCTGCTATGATGATAACATTGAAATTTTATACCAATATTCATAAATAAGGTTCTACGATTGGATGACGTACTATGATAGGAAACATAGTTTACAAACTATCATATGCGAGCACTTGTAGGAAGACAAGACTCTCTCTCATAGAGTTCGCACTTGGTAATCTCCATGATGGGTGATTATGATAACAGACCCACCCGTAGTAATTCTACATGTCTTTGTGTCATCAGACATCTCTATCTACGAGCTTGTGTAATGGTCCTTAGATTGAAATATTATCATTAACTCATGTCATGACTCACACACTTCAATATGCTGACAAAAACTGTCATGAAGATAGTTGGTGGGAAATAGGGTATGTTGGGAGCGTCACGAATGACATGTTGTTAATGGATAAATCGAGGAAGGATTTGTCCCTTCCATATTTATAGATGAAGATAACATGGGCCCTTTGATTGAAATTGAACTATCACACAATTTCCATGGCCATGTTTTCACGACGAGTTTATTTCTAGAAGTAAAAGAATGATATATCAAGCATATAGGTTTATGACACTGCCATGAAACTTTCTTGATGATATATTGAGACAAAGGGATTAAATTACACAGTAAGAATTCGTATGAGGTGACAAGTCATTCTGGTGTATGTTAATGATTACATGCTGTGTAGTATTTCTAGTCGGGATTTTGAGGAATTTTTTTTATTAAATGATATTTATTTTTATTATTGTTGGCACATGTCAAGGAACTAGTGATTCGACATGGGGGGTTTTCAATAAGAGTTAATGAAATAAATAAAATGCATAACACATTTATTTATTTTCATAATGCTAAAACCTCAAACCTGATTATAAATATCCTCACAACCCCAATAATATTCCCAAATTATTGTTCACAACTATTCAAGATAATTCTCTCAAGGCTGAAATAACTCTTTCCTCCATGAACACTCTCAAGACCGAGAGAGATCCTCCTTCATCGGATCAAGGCGATCTAAGGAAGACAACACAAGAAAAGGATTTTCTACACTAGCACATGAAGATTCCTCTAGCGACGTCTAGAGATATGTGTTTCACGTGTGAATCACTCCTAGAGGAAGTCTACACTTTGCTTCTACGACACAATGACAAATCACATCGGAATGTGATCAGAAATATCAATGAAGAAGAACTCCATAAAAGGTACTTCTTTTAAATTAATTAAATTAATTATAATAAACCTTTGATGATCATCCATTTTAGTTCTTGGACAATTCTTCTTATTTTTGTATTTCTGTGAATTGATTCTTGGAGTCTGGAGTTTATCATCTTATTGATCCCAGATTGATCATTAATAATAAAAAAAAGTCAAGTGGGAACATCCACCCATGTGCTTCCGCTGTGCCCAGGAGCTTCAAGTTGTATAAGAGAGGTCACAACGTTGATTATGGTTATTTAATTTTTGTTGATAATTTACTCATTTATATTTAATTCAATTCAAGATAATTCGTTCTATAAAACAGAACGAATGAGATATGTTCTTCCTCCTCCTTTTCTCAATTCACATCACAGAAATGACCTTTTATTTTAAATTTTGATTAAAATAAAAATGAGGAACTCATCTGGAAGAGCCGCTCATTCTGTCTGTACAACACAGGAATACACAGTGTGTAGTGAAATCTTCACATCGTGTACTTATGTTCAACGAATTGGTACAGGTCCACCAAACCACACCGTGTGAATTGAGCAAACATAAGTTTTTTAATACACTATGTTGACCAGAATTGAACGACATGTGGAAACCAGAATACACGGCGTGTATGTTGAATCAACATGCAATGTAGTCTGATCCAACCCAGGTGAAACAATATACAAGGAGAAGTGGTGTAACTGTGTACACAGGATTGCCTGGCCGGTAGCCACGTAACAATGAAGTACATGCCATGGTAGATTAACCTTCACGTCGTGTACTCCAAAATTTCCAAAGTACAGAAAACACTCCAAATCCCCCGGCGTGTACTTTGGATAAATTGTGAAAACAACTACATGCCATGTATTATATCCTACACACTGTGTACTTTCCATAAATGGAATTTCACCAGGTTTCCTCCAATGTACAAAGACCCGTACAAGAAATATGGATGAGAATAATCTCAAGGAAATTAAAAAAGGAATTTAACATAATGAATTGATTAATTATATGATCATAATTAATTGAACTCAAGCAAAAATTATCATGAATAAAAGATAAATTTAATGAATTTGAAAACTAAATATGTGTAAATGTCATTGCATGCTATGGATGATGATGAGCTCTACCAAAGACCCTTTTTTTGTGTATGGCTTCATTTAAATTTATTTAATTTAAATTCATTGGCATGCGAGCCTTGTTCCAATAAAATGTATGGTCTGCATGACCATGGATTCTTTAATGTAAACACCATGTGATGGAGGATCTCCCAAACTAGAGGAGATGGTTCAAAATCTGAAGCTAAGGTGAAACCAACCCAAAAAGATTCAAAGGTGGATAGGTGGGAGCTACAAAACATGAAACATCGGGTTCAAGGTGTTTTTCTCTAGGTCAGGGTTAGCTTATCAAAACCGCTAGATATGCTAACCAATATAAGCTCATGATCATGAAATCTTATATTATTTCTCTCTGATTGCATGGTTTATTTATATTGTATGTGTTGTCATGATCACATAGTTAATGATATAAACAATCATGCAAAGATGGAATAAAATAAAAACTGGACTTTGAGTAAACATTATCAGAACACTGTTAATCACTTAAGAAATCATCACTTAATATTAACAAGCATGTGATAATGCGAAAGTATGCATAAAGGTTTGAAGTCCCTCAAATACCATATTAAGTTAGACCAAGCCTTTCTTTACTTTATTAAGGGCAAGACCCAATAAAATTATGTGCTTGACCAACCCTTTTTGGGACACTTACTTTAATAAAGGATGATATTATGAAGGTTTTGGTTTGACATAAACATTTTACATCATAAGGAGTAGCCCTAGCTAGACTTGTTGTAAAACGGAGGCATGTTTTGTGGAAATCCAAGTCAAGATTTAAGGATTGGGGAGTCCACTCAATAGATCAAGGAATGGTATGCTCATAGTTGGAAACGACCTTCCTACCTAAATAACATTAAATAGCTTGACCAACCCCAATTGAGGTTATGTGAAGGGGAATATGGATCCCTGCCACTATAATGTCATAGAAACTAAGCATTCCATGTTCAATAGTGCGGGCTGTTGAGACATTATAAAATAATGGGAGAATTAATAAATTAATTTATTATTTTTCATTATATGTAATCTAAATGAACTGATAAATCTGATCTTTTAATTTTGTATAATAAATATGAAAAACCCATCAACCACATTCTCTCTATGATCAATTCTGGTTGTAGACAACATCCTCACCGACATTAGCATTCAGGAATGATTTATGTGCCTTCGGGTTATCCTACGCCATGAATTAATGTTTTACGTGCTGGAGTCCTCACTTCCTTATTCGTCTGCCCAAGGGGCGAGCGATGAGGATTTCATGGTCTATGATCAACATTTGAATGATGCACTCGATGTTCAATGTTTGATGCTGTCATCAATATTTAGTGAGCTGAAGTATTCTCATGATGATATTGATGCCTATAGCATGCTCGATCACCTCCGTAGTCTATACCAAGAGAGAGAAAGACATGAAAGGTTTGAAATCTTTGAGGGTCTATTTTAGAGAAAGCGTGGAGAGGGTTCCCCAGTTGGGTTTCATGTACTCAAGATCATTGGATACATTGAGCACTTTAAGGTTCTACAATTTAAACTCATAGAAGAACTTGGTACCGATCTCATTCTTGCATCACTCTCCCAGAGCTTCTCTAAATTTGTTGGAAATTACAACATGAACAACATAGAGAATTCTATATCTGATCTTCATATCCTCATTCTCCTAGTGGAAAATTATATGAAGGGTAGAAATCCTTATGTCCTTATGGTGAATAAAAGGAAAGGGAAATCGAAGGGCTTTAATCCCAAAGTTTCTTCAAGGCCTTCTACTAAAAGGAAGATCAAAGGGGAGGCAAGAGAAAACGAGGCTGTTTGTTTCGCATGTGGAAAGAAAGGGCCATTTGAAGAAAATTTTCTCCCAGCCAAGGAAGAAAGTGGAAGCTTCAGGTTCATTTTTTATCCAATGAAATATATCTATTTCTACCAATTGGTTATTAGATATTGCTTGTGGTGCCCACATATGTATCCAAAAACAAGAGCCATGTATATTCTAAATGATTGACCGAGGTGAGGTGGATCTGCGAGTAGCCAACAGAGCCAAACTCGTTGTTGTAGTTTTTGGAGACTACCACCTCGCATTGCCTATTGGGATGGTCTTGGTATTAAAAGGATGTTTTTATAAATACATGAAATTTTCATGGAAGTTTCCGGTCTTTAAATTTGTCACGACCCATCCCCCAGGGCCCGTGCCATGACTTCCCCAAGCCCACCTTCCATAGGCCATGGGCTGGAGACTAGATCCAATGGCGTAATTTTCTAAACTAGGATGGAATTTCCATTATAAGTAGTCAACACTCACAACCAAGTATAGAACAAGATACCAAAACAAGTAAACAGTATAAAAAAAGAGTGATGAAAAGTAAAAGGGGCTGGAATACAGGCCCAACACTAAAGGTACAAGTACATCTAAAATAATATACAACTGACGAATTAGAAAAGACAGCTACTGGATCATCCTCGAAGGTTCCTTACTAAAGGTTAGGTACAGATCGCCTCTTCAACACACCACATCAGTCCGTCTCCTATGTGTATCATCACATTGTATAGTCCACCTCTAGGTACAGTTCAGTCCTGGTACTCTCAGCCTCAGTCAATGCTGGTCGTCGTCTGCATCCATCACAACAAGTTTCGGGCATAACCCGTGCATGGGTGAGTATAATGATACTCAGTAGGTACCCTGAGACCCTCAATGTCTCACATAATCCACCATGGATAGAACAAAAGGTATGAAATTAACTGATAAGCCTACTTAAGTATATTCCCATACATATACCTATGTTATCAAGTTATCCATCTCAATCATGAGGAAAAACATAGAGGTACTGACTCATCTCACATGAGGATTTATTCTAGGGGTATTAACAAGTAATATTCTGAACCCTCGACTGCTATAGAACTTCTTCTCTACCGAGTACAGTGGGCCTGTCGTGTCACACAGAGGCGCATCCCACTATCCTTGGACTACTGAGGTACTCCTTCTATCAAGTACCATGGGTCTACCGCGTCACATAGAGGCGCTCCCCACCGTGGGTCTGCCGCGTCACACAGAGGCACTCCCCCTCATGGCCTGCTAAGGTACATCTCCATTCGAGTACCATGGGTCTGCCATGTCACCAAGGCACTCCTCACCATGGGTATATTACATCACCAAGGCACTCCCGACTGGGCCAATCAAGTCACTCTGTGTAGAAACAGTCACCAGTCATCAAGTCACAGAAAGCTACTAGGTTCCCGCACAAATGCTCGCTCGTCTATAGAAGGATCTACTCAACCAGGTACTGGTCTATTATCTAAATTCCATGATTTCCCAAAAATAAGTATCCCAAAGGTCCTCAATATCCTAGGGGTCTCAACGCAATAGACGGTACGTCAACCGGACACTCGGTCTGTGAGTTATTAGCCTTTTAGCCACTGGGCCCCGGTTGGATTCATGCTCGATCCAACCTAACCATATCACATATCAGTCCTAAAATTAGTGAAGTATCTCTCAAAGCGACCAAATCACTCCATGGATTCCAATTCCACTGACGGTTCATCAAATGGATGTCTGGTGACAATGATATGGACAAAATAAAGTAAAAGGGCTCGTAGGGGGCCCGGGTCCGGTCCAACCCGGTCGGACCAACGTGGTTCGTAGTGCGGCTTGTCCCGTTGGGTCAATACGACTCTCTAGGTCTAGCCTGAATGGCATTGAGGGGTCTTGGAGGGTTGTAGATGCCAGTGAGGGTGCGAGGCCGCGGAGCGGCTCGGCCGGACGTTGCCGCGAGGGAAGGAGGGTGCGGAGCTACTCGGAGGGCCGACGTGCACCGTGCACTAGGGAGGATTGGAGGGCCGTGGGTGGTGCGAGCTAGGGCAGCTCTAAGGGATATAGGGGGGGGGGGGGGTTAGGATGGGGTGTGGGGCCAGTTCATCCGGGAGGCCCGAGCGCCGCGGGTCGCGGGGCCAGTTCGGCCGGGAGGCCATAATGCCACGGGGAGTGAGGCCAGTTCGGCCGGGCGACCGAAGAGCCACGGGGGAGGGGGGGGGGGGGGGGGCTCGGCCGGGGCGCAAATCTGGAGCATGCGGCCAGTAGAACAGAGTATAGCAGGTGGCTTGGACGGGGAGTAAAGACGGGGCATGAGGCCGGTTCTGCCATAACATTGGAACGCCGCGGGGGTGACATTGGTCTCGGAGGCCGAGGGTGGTAGTGCTGTTTCCTTTTTCACCTTCGTTTCCTTTGTCACCTTCTTCATCTTCGTCACCTTCCTACATTTCAAAGTACACATCAAAGAAGAACGATTGAGGGGTCGTTTAATGTTCATTTTGTGCACACACTCCGCGTTTAGAGAGGTAGAAAGTGGTTCAATTCCTTCTTGAATTTCAAAGAATTATCAAGAATGGAAGAGAGAAGAATATCAATGAACCACCCTAAAACATCCAGAAAATAATCAGACACAATTAAACCCCTACCTTGTTTGATTGTTGATGATGAAGAGTGAAGTCAAATTTTTCGATTTTCGTCATGCCCGTCACACGTCTCTAATTCCGAGCATGGTCATCAGATTTACATTCTTCGATGGATGTGATTATTCATTGTTGAATATGTCAACTGATGGAGGATGTATTGAGGAAGAAGGTCAAATTCCGCATTCTTCGTCGGTGGAGTGTTCTTCATTGGAGGGCGTGTTCTCCGTTGGATAATTCATTCTTCATTGGAGACCGTAATCCTCCATGTTTTGGGTGTCACGACACTTTACTAGCACTTTTTCGCATGGTGAAGCCATCCTAAATCATCCTCCCAAGCAACATATATATAGGATATGGGGGGAGGTATGTAATGATCATGCAATTTATGATGGTTCATTTATTAGAACCTTCCTATATACCCATGACGTTGTTACTTAAAATTTAAATAAAAGAAAAACCAATTAATTTACGTTGGCACAATTTAATGTGGTGCATTGGAATAATTTAACGAGAAGGAGTGTTGGAACAATTAATGTGGAGGAAGCTGAAGAGGCTCCTCCACATTAATGAGGAAGTTAAAGAGGTTTAGAACTCGGGTTTTCCCCACCACCATAACCTCTCATTGGATGTTAATGTCTGGTGGTCCCCACTTCCCAACATCCACAAGTGGGTGGTTGCAACAAAATAAAATAAAATGGGTCTTTATTTTATTTTATTAATTCCACGAAAAACCCAAAAACTAACTTCCACCCTCGAAAAACTGCCATCGAGGTGAATGTCTCTTTACGCGAATACCAGTGCTTCGAGTTCAACGGTGTCCTCATATTTAAATTCTGAGCACCGGTTTAAAAGTTAGAAAAACCAGCACGCACGTTTACTAAACGTAACCAAAAAAAGATCAGAAATTAATTTTGGGCACTCCAACCCTCAGAATCATGCTCCTTCAATTTTCACGGACTCATAAAATTACCAACGAATTAAAAAAAATTACATTGAAAATACGGGTCTTTACATTCTACCCACCTCAGGGCTTTACATTCCCGTATGCTACAACACAATTTAAGGGAACAAGTGGGGGTATTGAGCATGAATCTTAGCCTCCTGCACCCATGTTCTCTCTTGGAGGTTCTAGTGCTTCCAGTGAACACGTACCAGAGGTATCAACCATCCATGAAGGACCTGCTCCAATCGATCCTCAATCTCTACTGGGACATCTGTAAAAGTTTCCCCATCGTTGATGTCCAGCACGTCATGGTTGATGATGTGAGAAGGTTCATGCATATATCTTCTTAGCTGGGATGCGTGGATGTCATCGTGCTGCTGGTGCAACTAAGGTAGAAGAGCTAAGTGGTATTCCACCTTTCTAACTCTGCTGAGGACCTAAAAAGTTCCGATGAACCTCGAATATAACTTTATGCCCCTGCTAAATCTCAGCAAACCTCGTCGAGGTGTGACCCAAAGAAAGACATGGTCGCCATCCTCGAACTCCAGAGGTCTCTATCTCATGTCAGCATATTACTTCTGCCTGCTCTGTGAAGTCATCATCTGTTGCTAGATGATCTACACCTTCTATGTGGTAGGTCGAACCATCTCTGGTTCCACGAGTGCAGATTCCCCTGGGTTAGTCCAACACAAAGGCGATATGAAAGGTCTCCCGTACAATGCCTCGAAAGGTGACATACCAATGGTGGAGTGATAGCTGTTGTTGTATGAAAAAACCACTGAAGAAAAGTGATCCTCCTAGATGTTACCGAAGTCGAGGACACAAGAATACAACATGTCTTCGAGGGTCTGAATGGTACGCTCAGTCTGGCCATCTATCTGATGATGTAAGGTGGTGATCAAATGACGTTGTGTCCCAAAAGCCTCCTCCAACCCCTTCGATAGCTGGGAAGTAAATCATGTGTCACGGTCGGAGACAATTGTCGAAGGTACTTCTTGTATCCACACAATCTCTTTCACATAGAGGCATCCCATGCTCTTTACTAAACCCTGCTCTCTAATCAGTAGGAAGTGTGCTGACGTGGTGAGTCGTTCGATGATCATCCAGATAGATTCATTTCCCCTGAATGTACATGGAAGTCCTCTCATGAAGTCCATGGATATCCCATCCCACTTCCACTCTAGGACCTCTAAAGTCTGAAATAAGCATGGTTGTACCTGATTCTACACCTTCACTTGCAGAAAAGTGAGGCATAGAGAGACAAAATCTTCTACTGCCTTCTTCATTACCAGCCTCTAGTGCAGTCATTGGAGATCCTGGTACTTCTTCACAAATCCTGGATGTACCGCCAGAGGGGATGTGTAGAACTCCCTCAACACTTCCTCCTGAAGCGACACTAGTACCATGGTACGTCTTCTATAGAGGATGAAGTTCTCTCCACCTTCACAAAATCCATCACGTGCTTGTCCTATGGATATCTGAGCAGGTCGTGTCTCACAGTCAGCGTGCCGACGTTGCGCCTCCCTGACTCACTGAAGAAGTGGGAGAGTGACTGTAAGAGATTGTAGAAAGGCTACTTCCTCTCTATCTACAAAGTATATCTACAAAGTAGCCAGTTTCTTTGTTGCCTCACCAAGCAGCTATATACCGGATCTCCTACTGTGTGCATCTACTACAACATTCCCCCTTCAAGGAGTGTAGACTATCACGAAGTCCGAGTCCTGGAGGAACTCAAGCCAACGTTATTGTCTCAAGTTCAGGTTCTTCTGAGAGAAGATATATCTGAGACTCTTGTGATCATAGTACATGGTAAAATGATTTCCCATCAGATAGTGTCTCCACATATTCAAGGTCAAGATCACTGATGACAACTCCAAGTCATGGGTGGTATAGTTCTACTCGTGTTGTCTCAGCTGTTGAGAACCATATGTGTTCACTGCTTTATCTTGCATCAGGACACATTCGAGTCTGGTCCCTGATGCGTCGTAGTAAACTATGTACCCAACGCCTTCCTCTGGATGCCTCAAGATGGGGGCACTAGTCAGCCTCTGCCTCAGCTCCTGAAAACTCCGCTAGAATTTCTCCAACCAAAAAAGGGTTTCCCTTTCTTTGTAAATGCTAATAGTGGTTTTGCAACTCTGGAGAAGTCTATCACAATCCTCTGGTAGTATCCAGCCAAACCCTTGAAACTTTGTACCTCCGTCACACTCTTGGGTGGCTCCCAAACTTGTACCGCATAAATATTCGCTGGATCCACAACAACTCCATCTTCCAATATAAAATTTCCCAGAAAGTGAACCTATCAGATCAAGAACTGGCTTTTCAAGATCTTACCATAAATCTGGTGTCTCAAAGTGTGTCTAGTACTACCTGCAAATGATAGGCTTGATCCTCCTAAGTAGCTGAGTAGATCAGAATGTCGTTGATGAAGTCCACTACAAAGCAATCAAATTACGTCTGAAGGACCCTGTTCCTGAGTCCCATGAACACTACAGGAGCTTTGGTTACGCCAAATGGCATATCCATGAACTCTTAGTGGCCGTACCGACATCTGAAAGACATCTTCTACACATCCTCATCTCAAACTCTGAGTTGGTGATTGCATGATCTGAGGTCTATCTTTAAGAACCAATGAGCTCCCTTGAGCTGATCAAAGTGGTCATCAATCCTCGGGAGTGGGTAATTGTTCTTCACGATCACTAGGTTTAGCTTCCGATAGTCAACATAATGCCTCAAGCTCCCATTTGCCTTCTTAGTGAAAATAATCAGGGCTGCCCAGGGAGAAACACTGGCTTGGATGACTTTGTTCCCCTGCAAGTCCTTTAGTTGTACCTGCAGCTCGCGAAGCTCTATGGGAGACATCTGATAAGCTGGAGTAGATATTGGTGCCATACCAGGGTACAAGTAAATTTAAAATTCCACCTCTCTACAAGGAGGTAGACCTAGGACATCATTAGGGAAAACATCAGTCTACTGGTCCACCAATATAGGATAACTTAGACTCCCCACATCAACATATCCTATGGTAAGGCTAGCCAACTGATGATTGATTGGCTACACTCTCCTTCAGGTAAGTCCATCCGGTGCTGCATAGGCTCCTTTCTCGTTGGAGAAGGTAAACCTAGTCCCATATAAGTAGACACACCGCACATTGCGCCTAATACAGTCTATTTGATCATGGACTGTAGATAACTAGTCTAAACCCAAGATGAATTTATAAGGCCTCGATACAACTACTATGAGATCCCATCCGAAGCACTCACCTCCTAGAGTAAGCTCGCACTTCTGGAACCAGGGCGTAATCATCAAATCTTCTCCAGTAGGAGTCTCTAGATGTAAGGATCGAGGCAACGACTTTGTTGCAATCCTTGACCTCTTTACAAGGGTAGTGGAAATAAATGAATAACTTGAACCTGTGTTTATAAGTACTACAACTAAGGTGGAGTAGACAAATATCATACCTCGTATCACCTCTGGAGATCCATGATCGTAAGCCTCAGCTGCCTGGAGCTGAGCTCTCCCCTGTCCACCCACTCTCTATGGTCGGGGTCAACCTCCAGGTAGTGGTGGCAGTAATATCTCGAATCATCACACACCGCCAACATCACAACTAGCTCCTCTACCACATTATCATGCTCCATACGGACCTCCTAGGTTGAACCTCTATCTCTGCCTGGGCGGTCCTTTGACCATCTTCTGATAATCCGTATGATGGGTCGAATAGTCAGAAGCCATGTGACCCTGCCCGACGCATGTGTAACATTACCCGCTCCAGGCTGACTGGCTCTACATCGGGTAATATGAAAAACCAATCCCGAGTCATGTAGTCATCCACTTGTAGGTCTGGTCCTCTTGGGCCTATGTGATGTCTTTCTGCGGCCAACTGCTGAAGAATAAGATACGTGATGACTTGTAGTGGGTCTCATTGCTAGTGTCTGCTCAGCAATGAAACTCTACACCATGAGGGTTCTCTCTAACACCCCTGCCTGTGTCTGGATGCTGAGTGAGATCATTGAAGGCTTGATCTCCTGCCTGAGCCCCTAATCGAATGTCTAAGCCCTAAAGAATCAGTCCCACACCATATCTGTGGAGTAGCGTGAGAGATAAGTGGACCTCACTGAGTATTGAGCCACAGTCATGATGCCCTGCTGCAGATGAAGGAGCTCCTATATGTGCACAGTGCGAAGAGTGGCTAGAACAAACTATGCCCAAAACAGGCTCTCAAAGTCTTCCCAGAGAAGATTCTCCTCTTCGTGAACCTGGAGCATCAAACTCCACCATCTGCCAGCTGCTGCTTGTAGAAGGCTGGAAGCAAGGATCACCATGAAGTCAGCTGGTGTCCTTACCAATTGGAAAACTCTCACCACGGCCTCCAACCAATCCTCAGCCACCAGTGGGTCTAACTCTTCTCGGAACCTGGGTGGCCTCAGGACTTGGGAATCGTTCAACATGCTCAGGCAGCATGCACCATCTTCAGCTGGGGCTGGTGGCATCGGTGGCCCAACGGGGAGTGGTACTGGTGGTGCCTCCGCTGTTGCCTATACTGGAAAATGGCCCTGAACTAAGACCCTGTCTCTTGGTGGGATATTAGTGTGTTCAACCTTCAAAACCTTGGGTGGCTGTCTGCATGGAGGCATACTGAATAGAAATGGGTGGGCAAGGTCAAAAATATAAACCTCGTGATCTATCCTGGTGAGATGACTCAAATAGTTCAGAAATAAGACTCTTGAAAACACACATGCAATCAGTGTTTTCATGCATTGAGTCAGATATCCGAAGTTAGGGTCCTAGTTTATGGATATGTCGGCTGCCGCACCAACAATGGACTCCATGAACTGAAAACCACACTCACTAAACTTAACAATATTGACATTAAAAAGATAGATCATAGTCCATTGTTCTGTAGTAAAATAGAATCCTCTGATACCAATTTGTTATGACCCATCCCTCAGGGCCCATGCCGTGACTACCCCAAGCCTGCCTTCCATAGGCCAGGGGATGGAGACTAGCACCAACGGTGTAATTCCCTAAACTATGAAGACATTCCATTTATAACCTGTAAACCCTCACAACCATGTACACAACAAGATATGAAATCTTATAAACTATATAACAAAAAGAGTGATGAAAAGTAAAAGGTGCTAGAATACAAGTCCAATAGTGAGGGTACAAGTACCTCTGAAATACTATACAATTGATGAATGAGAAAAGACAGCTACTGGATCGTCCTCCAAGGTTCTTAGCTGAAGGGTATGTAAAGATCGCCTCCTCATCACACCACATCCTTCTGTCTCCTCTACATATTGAATCACCGTATGGTCCACATCAAGGTTCCATCCATTCCTCATACTCTCAGCCTCAATCAGTTCTTTCTATCATCTGCATTAAACACAACAAGGTTCGGGCATATCCCATGAAGGGGTGAGTATAACGATACTCAGCAGAGACCCCGAGACAATCAATGTCTCACAAAATCCACCAAGTATAGACCAAAAGGTATGACATAAATAGATAACCCAACATAGGTATATGCCCATAGATATACCTATGTTATCAAGTGATCATTCTCAATCATGAGTAAAAACACAGAGGTACTAACTCAGCTCACACAAGGATGTATTCTAGGTGTAGTAAAAAGTAACATTCTAAACTCTTGGCTGCTGGAGAACCCATTCTCTATCGAATACAGTGGGCCTGTTGCATCACACAAAGGTGATTCCAAATAACCTTAGATAGGTGAGGTACTCCTCCTGTTGAGTACCGTGGGTCTGCTGCATCCCAAAGAGGCACTCCCCACCAAGGGTTTGCCGTGTCACACAGATCCTCTCCCCCTCAGGGCCTACTGAGTTACTTCTCCTGTCGAGTAATGTGGGTCTGCCACATCAATAAGGCGCTCCCCACCGTGGGTCTGCCGTGTAACCAAGGCCCTCCCCACTAGGCCAGTCGAGTCACTCCAAGTCGAAACGGTCAGCGGTCGTGAATTCTCATCCATCTACTAGGTTGCTGCACAAAGGCTTGTTCTTCTTCGGAAGGATCCACTCTAAAAGCTACTAGTTGATGCTCTAACATCCATGATGTCCCATGAAGATGTATCCCAAAGGTCCGCCACATCATAGGGGTCTCAACGCAATAGACAACATGTCAATCAGATGACTGGTCTATGTGATATTATCCTTTTAGCCCCGGGGGCCCGGTTGGATTCATACTCGATCCAACCTGACTGTATCCCATCTCAATCCAAAACACAGTGGAGGATCACTCAAAGGGACCGACTCGATCCAAAGTTCCCAACTCCGCTGACAGTTCATCAAACAGATGTCTGAGGCCAATGATATGGTCAAAAGAAATTAAAAGGGGTCATAGGGGGCCTAGTTCTGGTCCAATCTGGTTGGACCAACTTGGCCTACAGTGCGGCCTAGACCGTTGGGTCGTTCTATCCCTCTTAGTCTAGCTTGACAGGCAGCGAGGGGCCGCGAAGTGCCGCAGAAGTCCGTGAGGGCGCTAGTCCATAGTGCGGCTCGGCCGGTAGTAGCCGCGCTAACACTAGGTCACGGTGGAGCTCGAAGGGCCAGCGGGCGACGCGATCCGGGGAGACTCGGTGGGCTGTGGGTGGTGCGGGGCGGGGCACCTCAGAGTGCTTTAGTGAGGGCGGTTCTACCGGTCCGTGAGGCCAGTACGGCTGGGAGGCCGGAGCTCCGCGGGGCGCAGGGCCGGTCAGGCCAGGTAGCTGGTGTGCCGTGGGGCAGCACGACTGTGGGGCAGAACCGGGCCGCACGACCGGTTCAGCCAGGAGGCGGGATCACTGCGGGTGGATTAGCCGGTTCAGCCGGGAGAACGAATCGCTGTGGGGGTGGCGCGGGCCGCCGAGGATACGGGTGGTGTCCATGTTGCCTTCGCCACTTTTTTCATCTTCGTCACCTTCTTCCATTTCAAAGTACACATCAATGAATAACGGAGGAGGGGTTAGGCCATGTTCGTTGGGCCCACACCCTCTGCATTTAGAGTGGTAGCAAGCGGTTCAATTCTGTCTTCAATTTAAAATAATTTTCAATAATGGAAGAGAGAATAATATCAATCAACTACCCTACAAATTCCCACAAATAATCAAACACAATTAAACCCCTACCTGGTTTGATTATTAATGAAAAAGAGAGAAGTTGATGTTGTCGACGTTCATCACGCCAGTCACACGTCTCTGATCCTGAGCTCGGTCATCAGATTTATGTTCTATGATGGAGGTGATTATTTATTGCTGAAGATGTCAACCAATGGAGGATGTCTAGAGGAATAATGTCGACTACGACATTATTCTTCATTGGAGTTATTTTCTTTGGAGAGTGCGTTCTTCATTGGAGAACATGTTCTTCATTGGAGTGCGTAATCCTCCAAGTGTTGTGTGTCGCGGAACTTTACCAGTTCTTCATCACATGGTGAAGCCTTTCCAAATCCCCCTCTCAAGCACTATATATATAAGAGAGGGTGGAGGTATGTAACAACCATGGAATTTATGACGGTTCATTTATTAGGAACATTCCTAAATTCCAACGATTCTGTAACTTAAAATTTTAAAAAAGACAAGCCAATTAATTTACGTTGGCACAATTTAATGTGGTGTGTTGGAATAATTTAACATGGAGGAGGGTTGGAAAAATTAATGTTGAGGAAGATCAAGAGGCTCCTCCTCATTAATGAGGGAGTTGAAGAGGTTTAGGCCTTGGGTGGTCCCAACCACCATAACCTCTCATGGGAGGGTTATGTTCTGGTGGTCCCCACTTCCCTACATCCACAAGTGGGTGGTTACAAAAAATAAAATAAAATGCATGTTTGTTTTATTTTATTAATTACATGAATAACCAAAAAGCTAACATCTACACTAAAAAAACTACTGTGATGGTGAAAGTCTCTTTAAGTGAATACCCGCACTGCGAGTTCAATGGTGTCCACATATTTCAATTCCGAGCACTAGATTAAAAGTTAGAAAAAACTTCTCTCAGGTTTACTGAACGCACATGAAAAAATGTTCCGAAATTAATTTAGGGAACTCTGGGCCTCAGAATCACGTACAGTCAATTTTCGGAGACTCATAAAATTCACATCAAATCAAAAATAATTACCTGGAAATTCTAGGTATTTTAAGTTATTATGTACCCTCTGTAAAAAATAACATTATTTCAGTATCCGGATTAGATACTGATGGATTCATCTTCATGTTTGGAAATGAATGATTCAATTTTTATAAATATAGAATTTTTTTTCTAGGGAAAATTTATAAAATTGCATTTATTTGTTAGACTACACAAACCAAGTAATGGAAATCGATGACAATGTTAATTCACATGACTCATACCACACCCATCATTGGAATCACCATCTATGTCTTTCCAATGAGAAATATTTGACAAAATTACATCAAGATTTGTATTTTGATTCTTTCGAACTAAAACAACATGATGTATGTCATGCGTGTCTACAAGGAAAAATGAGCAAAGCCCCATTTGGTGGGAAAGGTGAAAGAGCTAAAGGGATTCTAGAATTAGTTCACACAGATGTGTGTGGACCATTTCCAGTTGAAGCAAGGGGTGGGTTCTTATACTTCATAAATTTTAAAGATTATTTTAGTAGATATGTTTATATTTACTTAATAAAGTATAAGTCAGATTCTATTGATCAGTTCCAAGAGTACAAAAATGATGTTGAGATCAAGATTGGAAAAAGGATTAATAAACTCCGCTCAAACAGAGGAGGGGAATATCTTAATTTGGACTTCATTGATTTCTTACGAGAGTTTGGGATTCTATCTCAACTCACTCCTCCTAACACGCCTCAGTGGAATGGTGTAAGTGAAAGGAGGAACCATACCATGTTAGACATGGTGAGATCAATGATGAGTCACGTGAGTCTTCCATTATGCTTTTGGGGATATTCATTACAAATAGCAGCACACATACTAAACCAAGTACCCACAAAATCGATAAATGGTATTCCATACAATTTAAGGAGTGGACGCACAACCATGTTATCAAATTTAAATGGGTGGGGTAGTGAAGCATTTATTAAGACCTTTTCAGGTAACAAACTTGCACCCTAAGGCACAAAGTGTACCTTTATAGGATATACCTAGGAAAAAAGGGGATATTACCTATACAAACCCTCATATAAATAGGATATAGTGGCATGAAATTCCATATTCATTGAGAAAGAGCACATCTCCCAAAGAGATAGTGGGAGCGAGATAGAATTTGATGAAGTCGAGTCTCAAGATACACATGATTTGGTACATGAAAATATTCCACAAAGCCCAATGGAGGAACAATCTATTCTAGAGACACATGAACTGCGTAGGAGCATGAGAGAGATGAGAGAACTAGAATGATATTGTTTTCTTGTCATCGAGTATAGTGACTCATTATGGTTGACAATGATGATCCTCTTACCTACAAGGCAGCACTTGAAGGCCCAGAAGTTTCCATGTGGCAAGAAGCTATGAATTCTAAAATTGATTCCATGTACCATATTTTTTTTTGGATTTGGTAGATCCTCTAGTTGTTGTAAATCCTATTGGTAATAAATGGGTATTCCAGAAGAAACTAGACATGGAGGGACAAGTCAGCACCTTTAAGGAATGACTGAGAGCAAAAGGTTTTTGACAGCATCATGGAATTGACTATGATGAAACCTTTTCACTGGTGGTGATACTGAAATCCATCAGAATACTATGGGCCATTTTTGCTTACCATGACTATGAAATTTGGAAAATAGATTTCAAAACAACATTCCTTTATGGTAACCTCCATGAAGATGTCTACATGACACAACCTTAAGGTTTTGTGACTCCAAATAATGCCAAAAATGTATGCAAGTATAAAAAATCGGTTTATGGATTAAAGTAATAGTCAAGGTCCTAGAATATTCATTTTGTTGAAGTCATAATGGAAGTTGGCTTTGTTAAGAACAAATGTCAGACTTGTGTCTATAAAAGGATTGGAGGAAGTGCAGTCATTTTCCTAATAGTATATGTTGATGACATACTACTAATTTGAAACGAAGTACCTGTCGTATAGTCTGTTAAGGCATGGTTGGATAAATTCTTCTCTATAAAAGACTTGGGCGAGGTAGCATATATTCTATTGATCAAGATCCATCATGATAGATCCAAGAGAATGATGGGAATGAGTCAATGTACAGACAATGAGAAGATACTGAAGAGATTTAGTATAGAATAGTCCAAGAGGGGATTGCTTCCAGTGTCACATGGAATTCATCTTTCCATGAACATGTGTCCTCAAACACATCAAGAATGAATGAAAACTGCAAGGATCCCTTACACATCCTCGATTAGTTCAGTCTTGTATGCTATGCTATGTAGGAGGCTTGATGTTGCTTATGCATTAAGTACGGTAGGCAAATATCATGATGATCCAGCAGATCACCATTGGATGGTAGTCAAGACAATCCTTAAGTGTCTGAAGTGTACATAGGTTATGTACCTAGTTTATGGAGGAGATGATGAACTAGTCATTAGAGGACATGTAGATACTAGTTTCCAGACTGATCAAGATGACATGAAGTCGCAGACTGAATACATCTTCTATTTAAATGGAGGTGAAATGTGCTGGAAGAGCTCAAAGCAAGGTGTGGTCGCATATTCTATAATATAATCCATGTATATAGCAGCTTCTGAGGAAGATAAATAAGAAGTATGGATGTGAAGCTTCATCCAAGAGCTGGATGTAGTACCTAGCAGTAAATATCCTATCACACTCTATTGTGATAATACTACAACGATGGCACTTTAAAAAGATCCAAGGTCACATCAGCGGAAAAATAACATACATCAAAAGTATTATCAATTGAGGGATTACTCTCAGAGAGTTGAAGTTGTAGTGAGTAGTATTTCCTTTGAAGACAACATGACATGCCTCTTGACTAAAGCTTTGACTCAGCAGAAACATGATCATTAAGTGAGGTCTAGTGCACTAAAATTTATAGGTAGTTGGCTCTAGTCCAAGTGCGTGTTTTTTAGAATTGGGGTCCTATGTACCAACAGTTTATAATTTGATTACATGAATGTAAACATATTATATATTGTTCATTGCTCTGCATGAATATAATAAAAAAAAATTCCTGGAATATTTGTTGCATTAATAAGGTCATGGAATATCACCGCTATGATGAGAACCTTGAAATGAGATAAAAACATTATTAAATAATGTTTTAGGCTTTGATGACATACTATAATAGGACACACAGTATATATAACGTATAGTGCGAGTACTCGTTAGAAGACGAGACTCTCTCTCATAGAGTTCGTAGTTGGTAATCTCTAAGATGGGAGATTATGAGAATATACCCACTAGTAATAATTCTGCATGTCTTGGTGTCATCAGACATTTCTATCTACGAGCACGTGTAATGGTCCTTATAATAGATGATAATAATTAACTCATGTCATGACTCACACACATTGATTTACGGACGAAAACCATCATGAAGATAGTTGGCGGGAAGTATGGTACGTTGGGTGCGTGACAAATGACATGTTGTTAATGGAAATGTTGAGGAAGGATTTGTCCCTTCTATATTTATGGAAGTTGATATCTCTGGCCCTTTTATTGAAATAGAACTGTCACCCAAATTCCTTGACCATGGTGTTACAATGAGATTATTTCTGGAAGTAAATAAATGACGAATCAAGAATATAGGTTTATTAAACTACCCTGAAACCATCTTGATGGGATATTGAGACAAAGGGATTCAATTACACAGTAAGAATTCGTATGAGGTTACACATCAATGTGGCATCAACTTCTTTCTCGTGTGTGCCTTGACCCATTTCTAGACAGTAATCTTGGACTTTAGGCAAGCCCACCTAATGACAATGAGAAAAGGCCTACATGGTCACAAACTAAGTGTATCCAAGTATCTCAAGTACAATAAAGATTATTCCCGTATATGGTTTAATAATTATTCAAGGAATCCTAAATCATTTTAATGTTGGAGGAAGAATAAAATGAAAACGATATATACATGCCTTGTAAATTGAATGTACACGCCGTGTAGTTTTCATTTTGGAAATAAAATGAAAAATGAGTACACATTGTGTATTAATGATTATGCACTGTGTAGTTTTTCCAATCTGAATTTTGAAGAAATAATATTGTTTTATTTAATTATATTTATTATAATTAGTGTGGGAGCATGTTATGGAATTAATGATTTGACATGGGGGTTTTAAATAATATTTAATGAAATAAGTAAAACGTGTAACGTGTTTATTTATTGTCATAACTCTATAACCTCAACCATAATTATAAATATCCTCACTACCCAAAAACTTTTCTGGAATCTTTGTGCACAACAATTTGGGATAATACTCTTAAAGTCTAAATAACTCCTTCCTCCAAGAATTTTCTCAAGACTGAGAGAGATCCTACTCCATCGAGTCAAGGCGATCTAAGGCGGACAAAATAAGCAAATCCTTCTCCACACTAGCACCCGGAGATTCCTTTGTCAAAGTCCAATGACACGTGGTGCATGTGTGGATCACCACTAGAAGAAGTCTACACTTGGATTCTACGATGCAATAAAAAGTCACATCTGAACGTGATCAGAAATATCAATGAATAAACAATTCCATAAAATGTACTTCTTGTCAATTAATTAAATTAATTATAATTAACCTATGATGATACTCCTTTGCGGATCTGGGACTATTCTTTTTCTTTGTCTATTTTTATGATTCGATCCATGGAGTCTAGAATTTTTCGTTGTATTGATCTCGGATTGATCATTGCTAATGAAAAAAAATTCTAGTGGGCACATCCACCCACGAGCTTCCACTGCACCCATGACCTTCATAATGTTGGGGCCGTATAATTGGTATCAAAAGTTAGTTTAGACAACATTAGGAGTTATGGTATTGTTAAATTAGTATCCATAAATTAATTTACGGTAAGATTGAAATGATATAGAATTTACAGATTACCATGTTCTTTTCATCTCAGATATGTTTGTTTAGAATGGTTTTCTACAGATGAAATAGGGCATCAATATAGAGAAGGCATACAAAGTAGTATAACCATCCAATTAAGCATCTTGAGATGTTCGGAATTAGAACCGAATAGTTTGTTGTTGCGATGGCTTAGATGACTCAGGTGATAAATGGTGGTTGTGTTTATAGATGATATTTTGGATTATTCCAAAAGTAAAGAGGAACATGAAAGTCATTTAATGGTTGTATTTCAAACATTAAAAGAAAATATACTATATGGGAAATTCATCAAGTGTGAGTTTTGGTTAAAAAAAATTTCATTACATTGTCACATTATTTATAAGGATGGAATAACTGTTGATCCTGCTCAAACGAATGTGGTTTAACAATTCCTAGGACCTACCAATATCATATAGATTCATATTTTTCCTATATTAGCTGGTTGTTACATGAGGATTAGGGAAAATTGTTCACAGTTATCTATCCCAATGACTATGTTAACTTGAAAAGGAGTTATGTTCATTTGGACAAAATAATGTGATGGTTTTTTTCTGGAATTGAAATGAAGATTGATTAATTCTATAGTTTTAGAACTTCCTTACAGAGATGGGGAATTTATTATCTAAAGTGATTCTATATTTAAAATACATCTTTGTGTCTTAATAAAGAATGATCAGGTAATTTCCTATGCTTCACGTTAGTTGAATCCTCATGAGTTAAATTACCGTACAGATGATTTGAAATTAGCTATTGTTGTTTTGGAAATAAAAATTTGGAGGCATCGTCATTATGGTGTAAAATGCGAATTGTATACTGAAAAAAAAGTTTGAAGTATATATTAACTCAGATGGAATTGAACACAAGACAAAGTAGATTTATTGAATTAATCAAGGATTTTGATTGCACAATTCATTAACATCCAGAAAAGTCAAATAATGTGGATGATGCTTTGAGTCAAAAAATAATCTTACATTAACCATGTCACGTTTGGAATAAGATACATTGATAAATAATTTGTTGAACTTTGGAATAAAATCTTTTGGTGCAAGAAATTACATTGTTTGGTTCTGTGTGTCAGTAAAATCATCTCTATGAGACTGAATTAAGAAAGAATAGAAGGAAAACATTGAGTTGTAGAAAAAGATTGTGTTGGTTCAGAAGGGTAAGTTATATGATTTTAACATTGATAATGACTGTGTTTTGAGGTATGAAAATATATCATATGTGTCTTGTGATTCACAGTTGATGAAATAGTTTTTATGTGGAGCTCATAGTTCTCTGTTTTTAGTTTATCATGGTAGTACTAAGATATATAGATATCATTGAGAGTATTACTGGGGGTATGGAATGAAAATATATATTCGTAACTGTACTATGAAGTGTTTGACATGTCAACATGTTAATGTAGAGTAGCAGTTACTGAATGGGATGCTTCAGCCATTACCAGTGCCAGAGTGATAATGGGAAAATGTGTCCATGGATTTTGTTGTGGGATTACCAAAGACTTCTTGAGGTAATAATTTAATATAGGTTATTATTGATTTATTTACAAAATCTTCTCATATACTTCCAATTGTAGATATTCTATGTCTAGATCAAGATTCTAGATTTTATGTTAAAGAGATAGTCAGGTTACACGAAGTTACCCTCACCATTGTATCTGATATTGATCGTAGATTTACTTATAACTATTAGAAATTCTTTCATAAGTCGTTAGTTACTGAATTAAATTTTAGTACAATATTTTATCCTTCATCAGATGAGAAGTCAGAACAAACAATTCTACCATTGGATGATATGTTACGTGATTTCTCAATAGATTTCCCGGGATTTCGGGAGCAAATCAATCATTGGATTAATTTTCATATAATAACAGTTTTCATTCTAGTGTAAAAATGCATCCATTTGAGGAATTGTATGGAAAGAGGTGTCGAACTCCTTAATTTTTGGAATCATTAGGCGAAAGGAAGTTTATGGGACCCGAATTCATAGAAGATATAGAAGAAAAAGTTCAATTGATTCAGAATCACATGAGAACGACTCAGAGTAGGTAAAAAAGCTATGCGGATAACCGGAGGAGGGATATTTCATTCGAGGTAGGTGATCTTGTCTTTCTAAAAGTTTCACCAGGGAAATGTATGACGCGTTTTAGTAAGAATAAAAAGACGAGTCTGTGGTTCATTGGATGCTATGAAATCTTAGAGAATGTTTAATAAGTTTTCTATAGAGTGGCTTTACCTCCATGTTCATCCCAGGTACACAATGTTTTTCATGTTTCAATGTTGAGAATGTATATGTCGGACCCATCTCGTGTTTTTAATACATAGGTAGTTTAGTTGGAAGATAATCTATATTCTGAGGAACAACCAGTCTAGATTCATGACTGAGGAGAGCATGTGTTGTAGAATAAAGTAATTAATCAGATAAAGGTTTTGTGGAAAAACCATATTGTTGAAGAGGAAAAGTGGGAATCTGAAAATTTTATAAGGGATCAATACTCCCATTTATTTTATAAGTTAATAATATTGCAAGGACGCAAGTTATAAAAGGGAGAAGGATGTAACATCCCAGGTAAATAATGAATATAAAATTTTCATATTTATTAATATTTGTGAATTAAAGATTAATTTTACATTAAGTGGGATGCTATGTTCAATGGAGTACTTGACACACGTCAATGGGTTTCTCTGAATTCTTATGTAGCACACAATGTTGAGTCATAGTAAAAATTAATAATATAATATTATTTTAAATGGTAGTTAATGAATAGTCGTTGTATTGGCAGGAAAGAAAAGAACTAACTAAAATATGATTATACATATTTGTTAAATTTTTTTACATTTATCTAAAAAAATAAAGAGTATTAAAATTAGAATGAATCTAATTTTTTAAGAATAAATACTCTAGTATTTTTAAAGGTAGTTTAGCACCTTTTGTTGGAGAACCCTTTTTAAATCTTGATTTTGTCAATTTTACTTGATTCATTTTTCCAAATAAACATATTATTTAGAATAGGACATCAAAATTTACATTGGGTAAATTTATGGTATTTTTTTGATAATGTTCATTTTTTAATAAATAGTGAAAAATACTGCATTTTAAATCAAAATAGGTCTTTTCATCCAATTTATTTATATGGTTATATTTTTTTTAAATGGGTTTGAAGTATAATTGTGTTATATATTTTCTATTTAATACAATGTTGGTCATTAATAATAATTTAACTTTGAAAAATGGAAATAAACACTTGTCAATTATTTTTGTAGTTTTTATATCTTAAAATAAGCTTTCTAGTTTTGACAATGGAAATTTTTTTTAAATTAATTAATGAAAATATTATATTTTTAATTTGGTAATATAGACATCATTTTTTAATTGAAAATATCAAAATTATCTTTGGGTGAATTATTTGTATTTTTCATAAAATATTCATTTTTTGATGAATAGTAAAAATAATACGTAGTACTTAAAAAGATAACTTTTTCATTTAAAAGTAATTTTACCATTTCTATGAATAGAATTTCAAAAATCCAACATACATGTTTGAAATCAATATGTATAATTTGGTTCAATAGGATGAAGAAAATTTTTGGTGAATAGTTACTTTTGATTTTTAATTTACCGCGGTTAAAGGTAAATAGGGTAAATCAAGGTAGAAATAATAATATAATAATATAAAATTACATTAACCCTTGTCCAAACCATATTGGTTGTGTTATTTCCGACCATTACAAGTCTTTGGTAGAATTTTTGGCCTTTCAAAGACATTTGTCAAAGATAATGACCTTAATAATTTTTTTAAAGTAAAAATAAAAAAATCATAAAAAATCTATAGTTTTTCCTAAAAAAATTTAATGTGGGGTAATATAATTGATATATTTGACAGTAAATAGTCTACTCAAATATAAAAATATTTCCTACATCATTATATTTTATTTATAATTTTTTAATATCCAAAAAATATATTTATTTATAACTCAATAATTATGTAATAATTACCTCCTTAATGAGTCTTTTTAAATAAATTCGATTATAAATATATAAAAAAATTAGTTTAAAACTTTTTATGACAGAAAATAATTTTACAGATTAGGATGAATGGTTATCTTTGAATTAATGATGGTTTTTCTAATGAATCTTGTTGGTTTGGATTTTTTAAAAATTCATGATATGAATAGTATAAAAATTGACACAAATGAATTTGTAAATAAATTAATATTTTATTAAATAATAATGTAGACCTTAAAATTTAAGATTCAACCAAATGAAATATATGATGTTATAAATTTCATTAATGATCCATTTTGGTTCACTTGACCTTTTATTGTAAATATATTACCAATATAGTATGAATATACAAGAAGACATGGTAGAAGTTAAATAAGTTTATAAAGGGTTAAATAAGAAATATTAGTTTTAAAAAAATATCCAAAACCGGTTCAATTCTTATTGGATGATTTTATTTCGTCTTATATTGATGTTATATTTGATGATAATGAGTTGTGGACATTTTGAAACCAAAAATCATTTTAATAATAAAATAATACTTTCAAACATTCCAAAAGAGACCCTCCCCCCTCTTATAAAAAACAACACTTCTAACCCATTACTCACAAATCTCAAGACCCTTTTATCATCCAAAATCTACCCAAATAATCTCCCAACATATCTATCTTCCTCCTAGAATCCTTAAAATACGAATAAGGAACTTTAAGAAATCCTTTTGGTTCAAACTAATGGGAGTTAACAGATTTAAAGGTAACGTCTTCCCGCATGTTCACTTCTTTTATTTTAATCTTAACTTCCTATGCTCTTCTTATTATTTGTTTACATAACAACACTAGTAAACTCAATATAATAGGTTGTTGTTATGAGAACGATTTGATCTACACTTTGACCCACCTCCATATAATGGATACGAACATACTGTTTCTGTGGATGATGAACTACTTCCTCACAAAAAGATGATAGTTAAATTTTCTCCTACCACCTCTTGTGGTGGCCATTAAGATGGAAAGGTAATTATTTTTGATATATATATATTATATTTATATATATCCTCTATGCCTATGTTATTTTCATCTATTGCATACCTTTATTGTTTATATAATTTGTAAATGCGATAATTTCATTTGAGGAAGTATGGACTACCACCCCTAAAAGTGATATGACTCCTTTATTCCATATGTGGAACGTATAATGGATAGAGTTAATGAAATTATATATGCTATTAAACATAATTTTTAAAATCCCTATGTGTCATTATTTTTTCATTCTATTAAATATTAATGATAAATGAAAGTAGTGCTCATGCGTACGTACGACATACCGTCTCCATGGAGGGTGAATTTAATTTCATATCTCCAAATGTTATGTATCATTATAAATACATATATATAATAAACATATATAATATATATGATTCTAATTCATGAATATCATACTGGTGATAATGGATTTTTTTATCAAATGGACAATTTGTAATTATAAGATGTTCATTCTTGACTCAAGTACCAAATATCGATAAAACGTCTGTTATTATCTTAAATGATTATATAATTTATATAATGTGATAAAAAGTGATATAAAAGGAATAATGAACTTGAAAAATGTTCTCAATCAAGTAAAATTTACATTAGTTTATTATTCATGAGATTAAAGAATGAAAGTGTCAACTTGGACATGAGGTAAGGGACATCGTCTCAATCTCCTTTAATTGAGGAATATTTTGATTTCTATACAACTTTGTTTTATACGTTGTATAAAACCCTTTGACATTTAATTTCATTAAAAGGGAAACTTCTTCTATATATAGTTTTACTAATTGAAAAAAATTAATGTTTATTTTTAACATATATGGTGACAATGACCTTTCCGATGGAACGAGTGTTATTTGATATTTGGATTCCTTAACAAGTCATAATGTTTTTAAAAGAAAAATAAATAACATATACTCTATTACATGTTGTTGTATTGAAAATGGTTTTGTTAATGGATTGGTTATGTATGTATATTTAAATTATATATTGTGTTTAAAATGTGGAAATTTTATCTATCCATTATTTTTGTCTTATGTGTTATGAATATGATATGGTTCACGGGAATTGTTTACGTATACCTCTAGTTCCTTGATAAACATATGAAGTGTTATCCCAAGATAGCTATCCAATGCATTGGGTAATGTGATGTAGGTAAATATTAATGTTTCTCCTAATATATTTTGGGAGTATACTGTGATGGGTATTCCAAACGTAACTCCCTATATAGGTGTGAGAGATAAAATTTAAGTTTGATATGGATTCCACGAGTTATTTTCATGACTTATGATTTTTATGTGTTATTCCAAAATCATATCATTTGTTGATGTATGTAAAAGATCTTATTTTTTGAATTTATTGATGGACTAATTAATTAATTCTTTTTTATTTTTATTCTCATCCCATGTTACTGAAATGTTTTTGATAGGATATAAGGTAGGGTAAGAGAAAGAAATAATTCCAGAATATTTATATCAAGATTGAAATTATTGTTTTCTATTATGATTTTTTATTTTATAAAAAATGGATACTTAGTGGAAGAGTCTACATTGGAATATTTGAGATTTAATGTAATAGTTATAACCTAATTCTCTGAAACTCCAAACCTAAAAATATCTTCAATGTGAATTATTAAATTAATTCAAGATTATTTAATGTTTAAGGTTGGGGCCTTATAAGAGATTTCACTATTGAAAATGAAAATTAGAATATATTGTTTTTTTGGACTAGATATCAATTTAAGAAAAAATAAAAACCAATATTTGGAGAAAATCTATAATGTTATACTTATCTTATATTTGTAAATGTTGTGATATTCTTTTAAAAATACACATAACTTATTAATTATTTATAATGGAATGATTCATAATAAAATCCATTTTCACACTTTATCATGTTTTTTGATAGTGAAATACTTAAAAAAAATTTATTATAGGGGAATACATAGCTTCCTATGTAAAAATGACCTAATGAGTCACTATATGATTAATTATTAAATAACCAATGCGGTATTTTTTATTTAATGAAACCATGGTTGATCACTATCACTTTGTGATGTGTTTAATATTCACCAACAACATCTGAATAACTATTATAACAATTTGTTAAAATGACCCAAACAAAATATAGGGAGATATTGATTTCATAATAATGGAAATAAATACTAATCAAATGATTCAAAATAAAAATCTTGATCAACCTGAATTATGAAATCAAACTAATAAAACCATTTAATAATGAGAATTGATAAATATATTCAAATTATCAATCCATGGATCATGAAGCAATATGGGTCACCTTCCTATGCTAAGTTAAATTATGTTCCTAGACCTCTTTTAAATAATAAATAGTTGAGTTTTTGGAGTGAAGGAAAGATTGTAACATAATAACAAATAATTGGGTTAATAGAGATCTAAGTACACTTCCATCTGATCCTATAATTGTTTCTTCTCAACTACTTCCACAATTTGATACTCTAAATTTATGTCTCATTTTACCATCATTTTTCACCATGTATTTTTGGTTGGAGTAATCCCATAAATATTATTACTCATTAAAATTCTATAATCTTTCTTCATTGTTTAATTTTTTCATATCAAATTATATAAAAATATAAACATTACAATAGGTATTCCATGATTATTGAATGTTTTGACCTTTTATTGTTTGTTTGAAGCCCCCAATTTTAAATTCAAATAATTATTCCATAATAGGTAGACTTTATTCAATGTATATCAAGAGGATGTCTTTTATATAAATTTGTAATGAAAAAACATTCTACAGTATAGAGAAAATATGTATGGAATACCCTTCATCCTTTTTTTTATATCTTCCCTACCTCAATTTGGGTTGTATATTACCACGCACCCCAAAGTGCAAGGCTTATTCTTTAAAAAAACATGGCACTATAATTATGGTAACACCCATGGAATTGATATGAACATTGTGATAAACTCCCTCTAAAAATATATGCACATTAAAATTTGTTACCACCATTACATAGTAAAAAACTATGTGGAGTTTCATCTTACCAACAATATCATGCTATAGAGTTCCACCATACTATAGTTTTTTGCATTAGTGAATACTTCAACAATTGTTTAGATTCATAAGTCCTTATGATTCAGTGGAAAATCATTCTTCCTTTTTAGTGTGAATTATCATATGATATTGATCACTACCCCTTGCATCCTTGGAAGACTATAAAGTAGTATCTTCATAAGTGTAATAGGAAATAATATAACTCTTCAACTATGTTATTTCTCTATTAAATTTTTTTAAATAATGATGCTTTATATTCTCCTGGATCCCTTTATACTCATAGTGGTATCATTAATCTCATATGGTGATATGGGGTTCATTTTCCATAGGAATCAATTTATGGCATATGACCAGGATCTCTCTTAAAGATCTATGAAATTATGTGGCGATATATAGTTGAATTAGGGTGATTTTGGGGGAGGGGGAGTTTGATGTAGTATAGTAGATGAAATGATTGAGGGAGAAGATCCATTAGTGGTGGCTGAAATGTAGTATCATTTTCAAAATCTTATTGTGTTCACGTCAGTGTCATCCAACAAAGGAAATTATGTCAGCTGAGTTGTCCCCTATATTATTTCTCATGTCCCATGTCGATCAATCATGTTAGATTAAAACCGGAGGATCCATACCACCACAATGTGTTTCCCAATACCAAGGACCCTTTCCTCTCCCCTCTGCATAGAGATTACATGTGCCTTGGTCCACTCCTTTCTATATGTATGGAACATGTTTCATATGTTTTTCATCGTTATACCTCTTTAATCCACCACTTAGGGAATGTTGGGATGAATTCCCCTCTTTAATTTCAAATTAGGCATGAACCCCTTGAGTTTTGGGGAAAATTGATTCCATATTTTACATACAAATATATCATGTAATTAGTTAAAATTTAAACCAAAATTCCAATAATAAAATTAAATTCATTATTAATATTTTAAACACCATTATTAAAAAATTAATTCATTAAATAAAAGTCACTTAAATGTTAATAATAAAATAAATTTGACTAGGGAAATCCTTAAAAAACTGGAAACTCATTATCAAAATATAAAAAAACATGAAAATATGGTTATTAAGCCTCAAATTATTTACGTAAATGTTTTTAGAATTTAATAAAATTAAATAAATTTTATAAAAAATTATCAATATTTATCTAAAAAAATATTTATCAAATGAATTTATCATTTATTCTATAACTCACCTCATTATATAAATCATAGATAATAATGAAAAACTAATTTGAAGAGTACCTGAATTTTTTCACTTAACTATCAACTTATACATCATCCCTATAATAAAACGATTGATACATAATACATTTCCTATGATATTTGAATCCCATTAAATATTATATGTCTAATGAATATAATGTTTTATCCCTATATCACACCTTATGATTTTCAATACCAAGTCATATAATATTCTGAAAATTCAAATATATCATACAATAAGAATTTTAAGTATCATACACCATTATTTTAAAAACAAGAACAATATTTATTTGAAAATTTCAGGAATATATATCAAAACTAAGACACATTATTCCATGATGATTAATATATTTATATATTCTTTGTACGATAATATAAAAACCAAAAAAAAATTATTATTATCACCTCCAAACCACTAATTAGTGCAAAAAATGTAATTTTACAAGAATTGATTTAGTGAAAATAATAAATTATAAGATGATAATATATTTAAATTTAACTAATATATAATTATGATAGTATAAATTATAAATATTCTGAACATAATCATAATCAGTTATTGAATGAATATTAATTTATATAAGGAATATCATATATGGATTTTCATAATAATATATTAATTTATGAAAAAATATATATTGTTACATATATTCAAAAAAATTAATGGATCAATTGAATAATGTTAAAAAAATTGTTGTCACCCACAAAACCCCTAATCAGTTTGTTGAACAAATAAAAATAATGACCATAACAACCAACTCTAATAATAGGATATATGATGCTCATTGTATGGGTGAAAATAAATAGGGAGTATGGAATCCAATTATTATGAAATAATATAATAAGTTATCCATTATTTGATGAGTATGAGAAAAAATGAGTGAAACAATAAAAAACCATATAAGTTACTGAAAAAATAAACAGCATAATATTGTGGCCCTATAAGGTCCGCATATAAGATCTAATAGAACATCCATTATAATAATCTACCATATTCATTGGTAAAATATTAAAACATACTTCTACCAATAGATTCCTCTATGGGGACCATATTTTCCCAAATTGATGAAAATAATATTTTAGGAATAAGTCATCCTACAACCAGTATTATAACAACTAAAAATAATCAATGGGTCCTTGAATTAGAGTTAGGGATGAAAAAACCTTGATATGAAAAAGAACTAAATGCCTCACATAATCTATTATTTAAAAAAAATCAATAAAAAAATAGAGTAAATTAATTTATAGTAACACTAAACATGTTTATTGAGAAAATAAGTCAATCTATAATAAAAAAAATAGACTGAATGAAAATTGAAAAATATTTGAAACATATATATTTAATCATATTTTGGAAAAATTAAAATATTTTTATGTGAGGATAATATGTAGTTTAATATATAATAAGTTTCTTTTATATCATCAATGATATGAGTCATGATATATAAAAAATTTTCAAATTATTATTATGGAGAATAGTAGATCGTATAAAGGAACAATGATCTGAAATATTAAAAAATTACATTAAAAAATTCCTAGGTTGACGTCATTATAAAACATGGGTGGTGAATTATAAAACTCAAAAAATTTATAATTTTAACCATTCATGAATATCATACCTTGTGACAATTTACCTAATGGAAAAAATTATTTATCTAAGCAATCTTCACTATTAAAACACCCTTTAAAACATCATATACCCTAAATAATCGGTGGAGAAAAATTTATCATTCATTATAAAATTTCTCTTGGAGAATATGTTTCTAAAATCTTTTTATGAATTTTATGATCCCTGACCTAAAATGGATTATTATGGATAAATATAATACTAATTGTGTAACACCAACTTTTTCTTTAAACATTTCCCTCACCTCATATTTTAAACCATAAAATGGAATTTTATAATGAACTAAAAATTCATCCAAATACATAACTAACTTATCATTATATCAAAGAGACATATAACCCTTTAATAATGGAGTCTCTAATCCCTCGCCATACAATCAAATCCATTGATAATAATTATTGAAAACAATGGTTATTTAAAAAAAATCATTATATACAAAAAGGATATCATCTACGAGAATGGGACATGAGATTTGTCCTAACAATAATAAAATGAAACAAAAAATTTATTATGCAATATAAAAACACATTTCAACAATAAGGTACCATAAAATAGATGTAAAATTCCACAATAAGGGATACTAATTTTATGATTCCTCAGATGCATCTACTAAATGAAATGAAACAATAATAATTAAAATAGTGTACAACTATTTATTACTTTTGATCTTGAATAGATGACCCCATATGGTATGAAGCATAAAAAAAATAAAATGATAAAAAATATAATGTATAACGTGAATATAAAATTAACATAGATACCAACACTACTGGTAGTAGGTGGAATACCTCATTCAGCTAAGCTGCATTGGAATATAATTTTAAACACAATATCATGGGTGTTTTTTAAAATAAATTAGATTATATAATTAATTGAAAAACCCATGATTTTAATATTGAATAATTAATGAAAATATAAGTAATCTTTCTCAAAAAAAGAAAATATATGAATACAATATTGAAATTATTATTAATGTGAAATTTTTTTATTAGTTTGAATAATCAACAATTTATAAAATGCTAATATATAAACTACATTTTATAAAAAAAATAAAAGGATAAGAGAATAATCCACCACATATTGATTTTAAATATTATATTAAATGAAAATATAGAAGAATATGTTTAGTGCTCTTAAAAATGATCTAAAACACTCCCAAACCTGGATCTTGTCAGCTAGGATGTAACTATTTATTATCAAATAATATAACCAAAATTAATGTCTTTTATTATATATTGATAAAAAACCATTAAAATTAAATATAGGTTTCATGATCTATTAAGCAACGTGGGAGTGTTGGGAAGTGAATCATTTTATTCTACAAATACAGAGTCTCATATCAATTTAGTATTTTATTAATATCATGTATAAATTTTTTAATTCACCAATTTAATATGTTTTTCAATTATTTTTATATCCTAAAGAATGCAGATAACATACCAAATAAAAGAACATAAGGATGTTATTTAATTCACATAAATTCTATTGATACGTGGTCTATCATCTAAATAATATTATACTTTTATAATATTTACAATCCATATTTTTACCACAACATTTCATACTATAATTTCTCAATATCAAGGAATAATTCATTTACCATAATGTTAAAGATTGTTTTTTGGGAACCATAATTCCCTTTACTATTTCAAAATCCCTAAAATTTTTGTTGAAGAGAATCATTAATAGTTTTATAAGATTTGATGGATATAAAAAAATCACCATATGAAAACTATTAACAATAATATATAAACGTTATATATAGTTTTTAATTAATAAATTGTTATCTTTTCAATGTTTAATAAATAAATTTTTTTAAGACATAAAAATATTATATTTTTTCTTATCTTCCTTGAATTACATCCTTAAATATAATATTTTTTTACAAATAAAAGAATTTTTTTTAATCTATGTTAATTAGAAGTGACCATTGATAATTACAAATCAATGAATAATAAAGTAGAATATATAATTGTTTATAAAAATTACCAATTAAAAGTGTTTTTGGTTCCATTTAAAGAATAAAAATATTTCATTGATGTTAAATAGAATATAAAAAAATTAAAACATAATATAATGATGTTCATTAATTATTGTTAGTTGATTAAAACAATTTATTGTTAGTGATAAAACATGTCTTCTTTCTCAAAGGGACCCAAGTTATTTTATTAAAAATTGTGGAAAAAATTCTAACTTATTTAATACATAAATTATTGTTTTTTTTGCCCAAATGATCTATAGGAAGGAAAAAATTTCATCATGTTAATAGTGGAAATACAATCCATGATTATTTATCACCTAAAAAATAAAAATAACAAGCTCCACTATATATTTTATAATAACAATTTCTCCCTTAAATTGAGAAATTAATTCTCTATAATGAAAATTTATAGATTTCATTAATATTATTGTTGAAAATTTATTATTCATTATAATTTTTTTATTTACACAGTTTTTTAAAATAATTTCCCACACAATACGCTCTATAATTCTAAAATATACCTAATTTATATTTTTATAAAATTATTATTAATTTACCATCCTTATTAATGAAATAGTTTTTCTTAAAATATAATATAATCTCCCATAAGTTCCATTTACTAATTCCAATAATATATACAATGTATATTGGACTAATAAATCCATTATTTTACATATGTTTGAATTAATTATTTAATTTTTTTAATTTATAACCATATTATCCATGAAATATAATTATCTATTAATCATTCACTAGTAATTTACACGCTATGATGTAATGGTCTATAACCACATTGTTTCCACATTTTATAAGGATAATATATTCCAACACCATTGACCTCATATCACCCTTTACAAAAAATATCATTATTTAAATGTTTCATATATCTACCAATGGATCCCATTATTGGGTATTGTAGGGAAAACAATATATAATATACTATAGATTGACCAATAAGTCAAATTCCCATTAAAACACAATCATTAATCATTCACCTAAACTATTTCCTCTATAGAAAAATCTATTAAACTATTTTTTGGATGTACAATGTCACATAAAAATATTTCAAACACATAATCCAAAATCCATAATAAAAAAATCCACTCAAAAAACAAATTTTATCCTATTCTAATTTGTGACATTAAATAATCTTGTGTGAAATAAAACACTCCTTATACACCAAAATTTATAATACATAATTACTATATTTGAGATACATGCAAAAATATTGTAATAAATAATACCATTTTTTTAAAAAATAAAATTTTTATAATGATTTCATATAAATTATAGTCATTTAATCCACTAAACATTGTACATGAATTATAATCTCCACACACAATATATTGGGTTTTCTCTTAAAACCAAACAAAAAAATTCTGTTATGTATCACAATAAGTTTTTATTAAATATTATTAAATATAAATATGTGAAAAACTATGCATAACATGCATACAAAATAATATATTTGACATGTCCGTCGTAAAATATTATTAGAAATAAAACACAACAACCAACCTAGAATGTATATTTTGTGATTACAAACATGAACTCATTAGTTTTCTATATTTTTAGAATATATCCCATTAAAATCTCAACACAATATAGTCTTCTAGAAATATTACACATAATTTTAACCCCCATACTCAATTAAGATGACTGAAAATTAACTTTATTTATTATCGAAACACTTTTGAGGTAAAAGTGAGAAATTGCCAGATCAAAACATTACAACCATTAAAACCAAGAAATACGATAACCTAGATCAAGACTATAGGATCCACACCTCCCTAGAGACTATATCATGATGACAAGCTTTCACCATCGCATGAACACTCAGATTGCTTTCTCCTGAGCATTCCATTTGGATTTGGAAGTTCGAGAGGGTATGGATCAATTAACCTATAAACAATTTTTATGGTATTACATTGATAAATGATATAATAGATTTCATTACAAAATATTGGTCAAATTATAAGTATTCAAAAACAGTATATGTACTTGATTCCAATATTATATTAGAACCATAAAAACATATCATATGTAATCTTATCACCACCTTTAAATCATTTATATTATTATACATAATATCCTCAGGAATGGAAAATAAATTTTAGTCGGTATTAAATAATCAGTAATGGTTACATGAAAAATAATATATAATAAATAAATATGGAATAAAAAATATGATGGATATGATAATGAAAACACATTCCACTCAATAAATAACATGGGTTCAATGTTCTTTCCATTCATAATATCAACATGGAAACCAAATGGATAATAATAAATGAATTCAAAATAATAGGAATGCATAAATTTTAAAATTCATGAACTATCCATATAAATTTATCAATGTTATAATTAATCATATCATCAGTTACATAGACATTAAGTCTTTCTAGATTAATGTGTTGGTGTAAACAAGATACCCATTGAATATGGAATTCCAGTTTTTTTGTCTCAAGAGATTAGTGAATACACTATGGAGATATCTATAAATGGGCCCCAATCATTACCTACACATCTTAGGCCTTAATCATATATTCAATGTTCAATATAATTAATTCTCATTGATCCGAATACAATAGAATATGATTAAATTATATAAATAACTTAGTTTATTTTATGAGAAATGGAAATAACATTCTTAATAAAAGATTTCAACTTCAACCACATATATAAATAATATATGGTCGAAACACAATAAATATTATATAAACGATATTCAATGTATGGTCATTGAGGAGAAAAAAATTGTTCATTGAATAAGTAATAGATATTGAAATAATGATTAATGAAATGTGAAAAATTGCAATAATAAGGTTTACTATATATGTCATTAATGGGTGAAAACATTCCATTATATATTTGAAATTCAATGATTTAATTTAGTGAAAATAATTTATTATAGATTACATTAATTATATATTATAAAAAATTCTTTGAATATATATTTAGTAATTTTCTTATAAATTACATGTTAGAATGATTTTCTTTCCTTTATAAAAATAAAATCATTTTCATTTGATATAATTTTATGATATAAATAATAAAATATAAAAAAATATTCATTTCAAAGAAGCAATGAAAAATATAATATAATCTTGATAACATATAATTGAAATTATTTCAGTGATGGGGATGATAGGATGTATGTGTTTTGTGAAAATTATTTTTATACATTTTTAAAAAAACATTTAATCTACATTTTTGATAAATTTAAATTGGATTCCATTTTAATTTTTTACATAAAATGAAAAAGTATATGAATATATTTATTAAAAATATTTCATTCAAATATTTGATCATTCACAGAACATTATAAAAACATGCATACATAGGAGAAATTTTTTTAACAAAAATTATAAATAAGGATAGGTTTTAATAAAAAAATCTAAAACAGTTAATGTTCCTGAAAGACACACATAAAATGGAATCATTAAAACATGATAAATTACTTTAATAAAATATTATATATAAAGTTTAATATACATGGTTCGAGTGATTTCTATTAATTATAATTCTAGAATAAAAATCATGATTAAAATTGGATTGAATCATAAATAACATGAATTGGATCCATCATGATTTTAATGTTAGTAATAAAATTATAATGACCCGACCATAAAAATTAATGAATAATGATTTTTAAGTCACAAATTCATTGAATTAAATTCTTGGATCATTTCATATTTGTAATTTCATATAATTAGACCATTACACATATATTTCAAAACACATATAATACAAAGTGAAAATTTCAGATTACTATCCATTTTCAAACAATATAAAACCTTTTAGATAAAAATGATTCACTATCATGAAAAATATTTAATAAATTCAAAAAATATAATGCTTTCCCATACCCATCAATTATTCTTATGATTAAAATATTAAAAACATGTCATGAGAAATAAAATAAATCTAAGGGATATAAAAAATAATGAAAATTGCCAATCCCATGAACCCATGATAACTCATCAAAATTGTTCTCTTATCATCAATGCAATTTGTTAGTTAGAGGTAATTAATTTTAAAATGAATAAAACAATATGTTTTTTTAAACTAATCCTTTAAAAATAATAGCAACTAATTGAAACCATTTTCAGTAACCTAGAACATAATATTCTAATCAAATTTTAAAAACAATTTATGATGTAACCAGAGGCTTCTTAAAAACATAAGTTAATTTTTTTTTATAACCTTACATTTTCATTATTATGTAATGGAACAATACCCAATTATTTGAGTTCTATTTGGAAGACCCCCTATTTAATAAATAACTGGCTTATCTGGCACTATCAAGGTACAACCATTGTATAAGATGTAGCATGCTCCCCAAGAGGTGTCTAGGAACACCTGTTACTCATGTAAAATTATCAGATACCATATCATGCATAATGATTTTATTTTTCCAAATTTCCATCATAAATAAGTAAAAAAAACTATATTAAACTCATAAAATAATATCAATTGTTTATCAAAAAATATTTCTTTTATAACCAATTTGAAATAACCATATAAAATTTTATTTTGATACCCCATTTCTAATACAAAAATACCAAAAAAGGGGAAATGGTTATTATTTTAAGAAAACATGAAATATATAAAAGAATTCTATAAATCACATTACTTCTACTATAGTGTAGAATTTCATTGTAATCATATATATTAGGAAGAAAAAATTCTAATAATTTTTTGTCATAATGGTCCACATAAAATAGATAAAAATATTTCATTTGAAGTCCTATAAAATAATATAAAAGTAACATAAATCCTAATTTATAATTATTATATTTCTATATAATGTTTCATAAAATAATTTTTAAAACAAGAACATAGATTATAATGAGTTGGATGAAAAACATTATAATATGATTTCTAATAAACTAAATTACCCATATCACTTGGGAAACACATGAATCCTAATAATTCATTAAGAATAACATTATAATGTACAATAAATAGCATTATCATAGACAGTTTAAAGATATAAATTTTAAAATGGTCTTTATATACATGAGATGACATTATATATGTTATTAACATCAATAAATGCCTCAATGAAATTAAATTGACACAAAGTACCTTACCTCAAGTTCAATTCATTACGTACGTTCTTTATATTCCAGAATTATAATCATATGTTAATTATTTACTTACATGAGGATATTTTTAATGTTTTTTATTATTTTTTCAATATATACCATCTAATATATTTCAATAAAATCAATTATGTTATCTTTTGATGTATGATCATATTCTAAAACTATTTCAAATTTGATTTTGGTAGGACTACTATGGGAAAAGAGATTATTTTTAAAAAATATCATCAATAATAATAAATAAATTATTATTATATTTATAATTTACTTTTTCTTTTATTACCAAACATGAATAATTGTTTTCATAAATGATTTTGGTTACAATCATTGAGATAATATCTCATACAAACGATTGAGAAACATTTCCATTTTCAACCATCATTATAGAATGTATTCCTGTAAAATTATGCCATTATTGATTGGACCTAAAATCTCATATACCATATAATTTCATTAAATATACATATATTTATCATCCATGTGGTTTGGTGATGAAAAGTGTGTTATATCACTTTGTGAAGGAGTTAGTTGACATGTTCACAAATGATGTTATCATTTTTCATTGTAAGAATGAAATTATATATAATATTTTCAGAATAAAAAAATTAACAAATAAGATAATTATTTTAAATATGTCACACATATATATAATAAATAATACTTATTAATTTCCATGTAAATTGTTTTTTAGAAATAAATTCCATAATTTTGCGAGGTTGTAATCTACTACTCACATGAGCGATGTTATCGTATCCCATATGGAATCATAGTTAAAAACTTTATTCATGATATAAAGACTGAATAGGTATAATTATGTTACATATTTCATATATATACCTTATATATCTCATCATACCCAACCGTGTGTGGTGGTAATGTAAACACAAATGACATCAGTTCGTATGGAGGTAGTGAGTCGTACACACAAATCATGATTTCATAGCCCATTTGATTGAATAACAGAATGATTTAGGTTATCACATTAACAAAAAATATATATAATTGTAAAATATATTGAGGTTATTATATAATAATTGTTTAATATGAATTTAAAGAGTTTGATGTAGATATAAAATAAGAATTCTCAGTAAGGAATGTAACCTAATCTTTGGATACCTATTATTGGTTTCAAATAAGAATTCTCAGCATGGATTTCAATAAAATATATGGATTCTATAAATATATAATAAAATTAGGGATGTTATTTGGTTATTTAATGGTATAAAAAATAACTTAATGTTTTTAAAGGATATGAAATTGGGTGGTACACTATAAGAAAGCTGAGATGAAAACCTATATGTTGTAAAAATAAATAACTGTACCCATGTTTTTTACATGAAATGGGTATAAAATATATTATTTCTAATAAAAATACATTATAATGTAAAAAATATTGGAAAAGATTGATTTTTATAAAAATTTTATGATATCTATGACCATATTTGTTTACATTATACCTCGATAAACTCATTTTTACCATTACTACAATCATTAATTTTTACTATTTTCACGGTTAATATTTGTTAAAAAATAGGTTTCTTTTATTATAATATATAATTAATTTAAATAAAAAATGTTTAATCTAATTGCACAACTCCTTTTCCAATAATTTAAACAATATAATTTAATATTAATCTCATAGATGGTATGTGAAATAGTGGTTTCAAATAAGAAATATTCAAATGTTTAATATATTTGGTCCTCAAAATTTTACCTAAAAATTATAAAAATGACATAAATTTGATTCATATATAAATAATTTTACAAATTTAAATTTAAAATGTATTTAAATTATAATATTACATTATAAATATTTTAAATGATATGTTTTTTCTTCATTCATGATTTTTTATTTTCAAAATTCATAAATAATGAATCTTCTTAAAAAAATCCAAAAATTCCCCCTAAGATAATTTTTATATGATGATTTAGAAAATGAAAATATTTTTTAAAATTAACATAATATAATCTGGCTATTAATATTTTATGTAAAACCTTATAATAAAAGCGTTTAATTTAAATTATTTCCTTATTTATTTAAAGATAACATAATATTTTTATATTTAATGTTACTATCTAATTAAAATTAAAAATAGTGAAAATGTTTTATTATATCATTAAATGGGTAATTAAAATAATTATCCATTTTTTAAATTACTTCTACACAATTTTAGTTACATACTAAAAAATTGGGGATTTCATTCCCTCATAGAGTTCACATATTATCATGTTACATCTTTACCAATATGGGTTTTTACAAAAAAACATAACTTGGGGAATCACCCAATTCCAAAAAACCCTATATTCATGAATCTGAACTAAATATTCCTCTTGAATGACATTCCCTCTGAACTGAACAAAACTAGGGCTCACAACATAAGATTAATCCAACATATCTGTACTTATCATAGTAAAATGAAATATATTTTATAAATGGGATTAATTTGAGATTAGAACACTAAGTAAGAAATTGATCCCAAAATCTCGATGAATTCATGTGTTCTAATGAATAGTGGATATATCATCACCTTTATACCAATACGAAGAACACATTTATATAGAGATACTTGAACCGATACATTATTACCTACCAAGAATGAAAGATATTTACTCTAGATAACTACTTATATTTTATACCTACTCTTAACCAACCACACATATTGTAGAATCAACAATACCTTATCTACTATTTCAACAACCAACTACTGAACCTTGATCTTCCTCTATCCAAAATCAACCCAAAATGATATTTCCTAACACAAATATCCTAATAACTACTCAAATGGTCCCAAATGTAATTGAAATGAAAAATACAATTATTGGAAAACTCAAATAAATAATGACGTCAATCCAATCATTAATTGTAATCCATTGAAAAAATAAGCATATATTCAATGGTTTTTATCATCTACTAAGACTATTCATCGTATTAAGGATAAATGGATGTACTAATATTTTATTCATTACCCAATGAGTTATGATGTAATTTCCAAAAACATTATGTAAACCTACGATTATAATATGATGCAATTGGAAGAGGAACTCCTTGCGACATTAATTTCACTTTTAGATATAGTCAATAAAGAAGATCCTAATAAATAATATCACTAACGTCACGAAAATTTACATATTTAGCTAACTGAGAAAACATAACCAAAGTAGTAGTTTTATATTACGATTTTCATTGAAATCCCACCTTGAAATCCATGAAAATAAATTACCATTAACTCTCTAACACTAGAAATGTTTAAATCATTCCCAACAGTAGTATTCATTCTACGTTAACTTGTGGAAATGGAATATAGTTGATGTTAATGTCATCAAAAAATACATTCATTCCATACCACTAGTAGTACACATAAAGGTATATATATATCTAAGTGTTTCTAAAATTAATGTAAATTTGTTAAATATGTACTATACTCAACCAATCAAAACACAATTGTGAATCAAAAGGGAAAAATATTCATTTTAAAATTCATAAAAGATATTTGATATAAATATAAAAATAAAAAAACCCTTTTTAATTGAATCTACATTTTCCTATATATAATGATCCTCCTTTTGAGATTTCCTAATTTATTCCACCAACATATAGTTCACTAAAACTAGAATTAAAATTCTACAATCGAAAATTCAATGGAAAATTTTCTAAATTCATTTAAAAAATGGTTCTTTTCCAAATACAACATACTTAACATGGAATAATTTTTGGATTCCTAGAATATTTAACTTTTTCTTCTTTTCGATGATAAAAATGAAGCATTAAACCATAATCTTTGATCAGTTAAATCCTTAGTCCATGTCTCCATTTCAATTCTTTCCGAGTACATATAAACTTTAACATTTTTTTATCGGTATATATTTCACAATTTACTCCATATAAATAATTTAACATCCCTACCCTCTCCATTGGATTGATAAGGTGGAGGAACCATACATATCCTTAAAATTCATCCTAGAGATTTCGATGGATAGAAATAAATTATCATGGTCTTCAATACATGTGGGTGAAAATTTCCCATCAATTAATATTACAACAAACCAAACATTCAATAACCAAATAATAGACAAATGATGTAAGAATCAATGGAAGAAGACTACATCATTCTATTTATCTAAAAACCAAACAAAATCCAACTACCATTGTGGATGCCTATAATAGAATGTCAACATTGGAAGGAAACAAATCCAACATGACACAAAGAAAACTATGACTCCAAGGATTAATGAGCTTCCATGATCCAAATCCACTAAACAACAAATATATAATGATGTACTCATATAGATTTATGATACATTACTTTTACTCATGTCTTGATAATACCATCTGAAAAAACACTAATGTTCTAGAGATGGGTGATTGATAAAACTATTTAGGTCCTAACCAATGAATTACCTTCTCATGGAACTATGATAAATAATGTTAGAAACATTTATATTAAAATTGTTTATATGAAACAATTTCTAAAACAGTTTATATCAAATAGATAGAAAGTTTCTAATGAAATTGTTTTCTCAAAAAAATATAATCATACATGAAATTAAACAAAGAATTGTTATTAATTCATTTAACAAAAACTATTTTGTTATAACCACAACACATCACTTATCTAAACATCCATCCATGTATGAACATTTTCAGGAGAGCAGAATGCCTTACCCTTATCCATCCCAAAAATGATGGTGTATAATTATTACCCTTATCCAACACATATGATATTTGAAGAGGAATATCTATGACCCTTTTCCATCCCAATAATTATGGGGTAGACTCCTTATCCTTATCTAACCAGAATAAATATGAATATAAATACTATTATTCCAATCCAATTCTAAAAACAACAATTTGATCCATAAAAATAAAACCATCCTTTCATTTAAAATCATCCACCAAACCGATTCATATCAACCCTTACAATTAAATTAAATAAAACCATCCCTTTTATTAAGAACCATTTGATTAGTCAGATTAACAAAATTCTAGAAAAATTAAATTTTAAATTCAACATTTTAAAACCAAGAACCAAATAACTTTATGAAAAACACCAAATTCCCATAATTCGACAAACGTTCATTCAAAATTGTTTTAAAAAATCATTAGATAGTAAATTGACAACGAATTTCACAAAAGGTAATCAGTTTGAAACAATCTTATCATATTCTGTTTATAGGAGTAGATAGAGAAGCCTATTACCTCAAGGCTTTTGAACAAAATGATAAATGACATGTAAATTCCCACGGGACCCGGTTAAATCTTTATAATCCTACCATATATATCATCTTCATAATAATCAAGCCTGAATGAACCATGAAGTATCTTTTCATCACTTTTAATTCAATGGAGAGAGGTTCTCCAACCATTTAGTGAGAATGTCCATGAGTTAGGGAATTTTGGAAAAAATAAAGCCTTTAGAGTTGAAAATGTGTTATATCCATAATTTAAGTAACTAAACTTTTAATTGCACATAGTTTAATCATATATTTCATCAAATCATATAATAACTATGTACATGACTCTTCAATTATGGAGAAATCATTTGGATGGATTGAGAAGTTACCGTACTGTTCACCAACTGGTCCAAAGATCACTATCCAACATATATATAAAATAGCATGGTTTCTCCTATTATTAAGGTGGTTATAGAAGAACCTTTTATAGTCTGCACCCCATTCCATTACCACCAAATTATCTATAAACAATTTCCTTTAGTTGATTAATTTTTATAAAAATCCATGCACCAACCATGAACTAATAGAAAAGACCCCAAAAGCCCAAAATTTCATCAAATAATCAAAAACATCACCCATATAATTTACATACACGAAAAAAATAAATAAAGGGTTAGATACATGAAAATGTTGGTGAAAAATTCTCTACACCATATTCTTTTCTATTCCCAAAATATAGAAAACTATCACTTCTATGAAAGAGTTCTGGAAATTGCTCTTTCATTTCATTCTCATGTACCCACATCTCTTCTTGGAACTGTCCTTATGACTGAAATACCCACAATGTACCATTTTTATTCCCAAAAAATACATTCCCTTGCCTATATAAAATCTTCACCTAGATATATACCATTGAAGACTCTGGAAATAGTCTTACATGATCCCATTGAATCACATGGTCATGATCAGGTTGATACTTTTTCCACTGTGTATGTGGAACACATTATTTACTGCACTACATTTATAAGGCCCCAGCCTTAAACATTACTTAATATTGAGTTATTTCAAGAATACACATTGAGGATCTTTTCAGGTTTAGAGTTTTAGAGAATTAGATCATAAAACATGTATTACATTCCACATTTAAACAAAGTGGTTACATAAAAGATAGTAATCATTTTTTCCCATAAATGGAAACATATTTAAAATAAAACATGGATTCTTTCTTGACACTTACTTGAAACTATCATCACATCATTTACCTTTCCCTTGACCTGTGAAAAACATTTCAAAAACTTGGGATGAGCATAAAAAGCAAAGTAAGGGATATAAAAGTGTGAAAATAAAACATTAGTCTATGTATGAAATCATACTTTACTCATTAAACATAATGATTTTAACATACCTCATCAAATCATGAATAAATCATAGAAATCATAAGACATAAATGTAACTTGAGGCATTCATAACATTCTTATGTAGGGAGTAACCCTCATGGTTACGTTTGGAATACCCATCGCAATATATTCCCTAAATATCTTTAGAGAAACCTTAACGTTTAACTCCTTCGTGTTACCCAATTCATTGGAGAGCTATATCGGGCTCACCCGCCCTTATTTTATCACGGAACCGCACATATCCATAATAATGCCCATGAACCATAACATAATCGTATCACATAAAACATGCATAAAGGAATAAAAACATTTCCACTTTTCAATCACAAGATATCAATACACCACATTGATATAAAAAATTTATGAAAAACATTTTCAATACGAAAATAAAAGAAAAGTCAAACATGGTATTTATTTTTCATTTTAAAAAAATGTTATGGCTTGTAGAGGAATCCGAAACTTAAATAATGGTCACAGCGGCAGAGAAGTCGTTGTCACCGTATATGTATGACAAACAAAAACAATCCATTTTTTCATTTAGTAAACGCTTCATATAAAAAAGATTACCTTTGAATAAATGTAAAATTCAAAGGGTTTTATACACTGTATAAAATAAAGTTGTGTATAAAACAAAATATTCCTCAATGAAAGGAGATTGAGATGAAGTCCCATACCTCGGGTCTAACTTGACTCGATCATTCTTTAACCTCCAAAATAATAAACTTGATTTAATTTAGAATTGCTTAAAAACCTTTTTTTAATTTCATTATTCCTTTTATATCACTTATTACCATGTTATGAAAGCTATATAATTATTTATGTTAATAATGGTCGTTTTGTCGATCATTGGTACTTGAGTAAAAAATAAACTCTTTATAATTACAAGTTATTCATGGGGTAAAATATCCATTATACCCAGAATTATATTCATGATGTAGATATAATATATATCATATATATCCATTATATACATGCATTTATAATATTACATAACATTTAGAGGTAAGAAATGAAATGCACCGTTCATGGAGACGGTAAGCCGTACGTACGCATGAACGCTGCTTCCATTTCTATTTCATATTTAATGGAATTAAAACATAATGATACATAATATCATTATAATTCCAGTATGGTATCATATATAATATCATTAAATCTATCCTTTATACGTACCACAAATGGTATTAACGAATCAAATCACTTTGAGGGGGCGGTAGTCCACACTTCTTAAATGAAGATATCGCATTTACCCATAATGGAAACCATAAAGTTATTCCATAAATTAAAAATACAGAAGCATAAGGAAGACATAAACATATTATATATCATATATAAATATAGTGACATCATAATGGCCACCTTTAAAGGTGTTAAAAAAAGTTTGAACAATCATCGTTGCGTGAGGCAGAAATTCGCCATCCACAGAAACAATATGTTCTTTAACCATTAGATGAAAGTGTGTGTAAGTGTAGCTCGAATAATTCTTATAAAAACATCCTAGTATATTTAATATAATGTTTTTTTTTACAAAATAAATTAATAAAAAGAGTTTAGGGGGTTGGAGAATCAAAATAAAACAAAAGAACACAAGTGAAGACATTACCTTTAAATCGGGTAACTCCCTTTGGTTTGAACCAAAATGGTTTCTTGAAGAGCTTCGTACCAAAGTTAAGGCTTATAAGATGAAGAGAGGGATGTGGAGAGATAAAATTATCAGAGGATGTATGAGCCAAAGGGTTGAGAGGTGTGGGTATGAAGGTAGAGGTGGGGGCCTTTTATAAGAGGAGAGGAGGGGCACTCTTGGAATGGTATAAAATGTTACTTTATTTTCAAATGCGTTTCAGATTTTAAAGGTTCCAAATTGATGTATTTATAGGATAAGGTGATAAAGGTTCGAAATACACCCATCCAATAGGTTTTTGACATGTGTAGGTCTGAGATTTTACATTATCTTTTCAATTTATTTAAATCGTTAAATAATGAGGCAATCGCTGCATCATCATGGTCTCATATATAATTTAATTTATTTAATGTCTAAAAATTATAAAAAATATAATATGATGTAGGAAATATTTTTATATTTACAATGAATATTTATAGTCCAAGTGATAATTTATGTAGACAAAATTTAAAATGTTTTACTCAGGTGATACATTCTTTTTTATATTTACTTTCTTTAAAACAATAAAAAGATAAAAAGTCATTATCACACAAAGGTGAATCCATGGGGTCCCCATGTTTGGAAAAAGGCATCCCATGGTCGGCCATGACACAACCAGTAGTATTAGGACACATGTTGGTGTCATTTTTTATTATTATGACATTATTTTATTATCCTCAACTACCCGATTACTAATTAATCAAGATAATTAACAATAATTACCATTATTACTATTCACAAAGTCCAAAAACAAAAGAGCAAAAAGGAAATAATTTGGACCTTCTGATTCCTAATATAGAATCCATTTTACCAAATTCTAAACACATAAATTGCAATAATTAATATAAAAATAATTCTCGCTGTCAAAACAAATAGCGGGTTTTTTTGAAACAATATCTATGAAAATTTTGGCATCAGTTTATGCCCAATTACAAAGTAAAATTAATTATAATGACCACCATTATATTAAATGGTAAAAATATATTCTAATTACACTATAAAAGAAATTAAAATGATAGTCTAACCATATAATTAGATTATATTAAAAATCAGTTTTGATGTAAAATGCAGTATTTTACACTATTCATTAAAAAAATGAACATTGTCAGAAAATTACCAAAAATTATCCCAAGGTAAATTTTAATGTCACAATAATAAATAATATGTTTATTTTGACAAATAGAGATTATAAAATTGTCAAATGTTTTATTTAAAAATGGTTTGTCATCAAAAGGCAGTAAAACAATCTTTTATAAATATTAGAGTATTCCATGATTAAGATTGGATTTATTCTCATTTTAATCCTCTAAAACACTATCTAATTCATAAATAGACATAGATAAAAATATCTATTATTCATTACTTACTTGGGATGTTACATCCTTCCCCCCTTTAGAAAATTACGTCCACACAATTTATTTACTTATTGAATAAGTGGTGGTATTGAGCCCTCATTGCATTTTCAGATTCCCATGTTGCCTCTTCAATCATGTGGTTTTTCCAAAAAAACATTACATGATGAATCACCATATTCCGCAAAACTTTCTCCCTGTGCTCAAGAATATGGACCAGTTTTTCCTCACAATATAGATTCTCTTCCAGCTAAACTACCTATGGACTCAAAACATGAGATGGATCTGGAATGTACTTCCTTAACATTGAAACATGAAAAACATTGTGTACCTGAGATAAACTCAGAGGTAAAGCCCCTCGGTATGAAACTGATCCAAATCTCTCCCAAATTTCATATGGTCCAATGAACCTTGGACTCAACTTTCCTTTCTTACAAAATCACATCACACTTTTCCATGGTGAAACTTTGAGAAAAACATGATCATCTACCTCAAAAAAGAGATCCTTCCTCCTGTTGTCCACATAACTCTTCTGCCTACTCGGAGATGTTCTCATGTGTCTCTGTATCAGCTGAACTTTTTCTGCCAACTCTTCTACCAATTCCGGTCCCATCAACTTCCTTTCACCCACTTTATCCTAGAAAGCTAGAGTTCGACACCGCTTCCCATATAATGCCTCAAATGGTGTCATCTGTATACTAGAATGAAAACTGTTACTATACAAAAACTCAACCAATGAAAGATATTGGTCCCAACTTCCCTGATAATCCATCGAACAAGCATATAACATATCCTCCAAAGTTTGAATCGTTCATTCTGACTGCCCATCTGATTGAGGATGAAAAGCCGTAGGAAAATTTAATTCAATACCCAAAGACTTTCGAAGGCCTTTCAAAATGTTAGAAGTGAACCTGGGATCACGGTCAGATACAATGGAGAGAGGAACTCCATGTAACATGAAAATCTCTTTAAGATAAAGACGGGAAATTTGATCAAGGGAAAACGTATCTCGTATATCAAGGAAATGAGAAGATTTAGTCAAGCGATCAACAATAACCCAGATTGCATTATTACCTCGAGGTGTCTTCGGAAATCCCACAACGAAGTCCATGGATATTTTCTCCCATTTCCACTCTTGTACTGGTAAAGGCTGAACCATCCCTTTTGGTAACTGCCACTCTGCTTTAACCTGTTGACAAGTCAAACACTTCACAGTAAAATCAGCAATATCCCTTTTCATTCCGTCCAACTAGTAACACTCACGAAGATCTCTATACATCTTAGTAATGCCTGGATGAACTGAAAAAGGAGGACTACGAGCTTCACATAAGAACTCTCTCTTCAAATGTGAATCACATGGAACACACAATATCTTCCCAAATATCAAAACAAAATCATTATCAATGTTGAATTCAGGAAACTTACCCTTCTGAACCAGCTCTGCCTTTTTCTGCAACTCACGGTCTTACTTCTCTGCTTGCTTAATTCTATCTGATAGAGAAGATTTCACTGATACCTGAATCAAAATAGAAGAACATCCTGCACCAACAACTTCTATGCCAAATTTCATCAAATCCTTAACCAAAGGATCAGGTTCCAAATGCAACATTGTTAATGAAGCATTACTTTTTCGACTAAAAGCATCATCCACTTTATTTGATTTTCCCGGATGGTAATGAATTGTACAATAATAATCCTTTATTAATTCTAGCCATCTTATCTGTCACATGTTCAATTATTTCTGAGTGAATATATACTTTAAACTTTTTTGATCGGTATATATTTCACACTTTACTCATTACAAATGATGCCTCCAAATTTTTTAAGAGAAAACAACAACAGCTAATTCTAAATCAGGTGTAGGGTAATTTACCTCAGGATTTTTCAACTGACGTGAAGCATAAAAAATTACCTGATCATTCTGCATTATGACGCAAAATAGTCCTTTCAATGAAGCATCACTGTAGATAAAAAACTCCCCATTCCTGGAAGGTATTTACAAAACTAGAGCATTCACCAATCTTCTTTTCAGTTCCTAAAAACAATCATCACATTCTTTTGTCAAGATAAACTTAACAGCCTTCTGAGTTAGCTTTATCATTGGACTAGATAAACGTGAAAAATTTCTAACAAACCATCGGTAATAGCCTGCCAAACCAAAGAAGCTACAAATCTCGGTTACATTTGTGGGTCTTGTCCATTCTTCAACAACCTTTGTTTTTCTAGGATCAACAATTATCCCATCATTAGAAACACTATGACCAAGGAAATAAATTTGTTGCAACCAAAACTCACACTTTCTGAATTTCCCATTAAATTTATTTTCTTTTAAGGTTTTCAATATAACCCTTAAATGTCTTTCATGCTCCTCTTTACTTTTAGAAAATGACAAAATATCATCAATGAAAACAACCACAAACATATCCAAGAACTCATGGAAAATTCTATTCATAAGTTCCATGAATACAACAGGTTAATTAGTTAGCCCAAAAGGCATTACTACAAATTCATAATGGCCATATCTTGTATGAAACGCTGTATTTGGAACATCTGCTTCCTTTACCTTCAACTGATGGTACCCCGATCTTAGGTCAATCTTTGAAAAATACTGAGCTCCCTAGAGCTGATCAAAAAAATCATCGATATGAGGCAAATGATATTTTTTCATAACAGTGATGTTATTCAAGGATCTATAATCAATGAAAAGTCACATAGAACCATATTTCTTTTTAACAAATAAAATAGGAGCACCCCATGGTGATGTGCTAAGTCGAATGAAACATTTCTCTAATAAATCAAGCAATTGATCCTTCAAATCTAAAAGTTAAATTTGAGCCATTCGATAAGGGGGTTTTGAAATTGGCTTAGCATCAGGAACTAAGTCAACGGTAAACTCAACTTCCCGATCTAGTATTATTCCAGGAAACTCATCAGGAAAAACATCAGGATACTCATTTACCACTGGTACATCATTAATCTGAATATTTCTCTTGTTTTCAACAATATGTGAATTATAACATTAATTTCTATATTTTACATGTTTCTAGGCCTCTTGATATGTTATCAACAGTAAGGGTTCATTCTTGTACACAAACTGAAAGTATTTCTGAAAAGAAACTTCATTAAATCTACAGTCAATCGTAGCATGGTAAATAGAGAGCCAATCCATACCTAGGATAACATCAAACTCTACTAGAGGTAAAACAATAAGGCCTGTAAGTAGGTTCTTTCCACGGATAAGGATAAGAAAATTCTTATAAATTATTTTTTCCCCAACATTTCCCCTAGGTGTTTTTACAACAAGTTCAATAGTAATTTCTTTAGTTGGTATTCCCATTTTACTAGAAAAGTTTTCAGAGATGAAAGAATGTGTAGATCCTAAATCAAACTACACACTATAATAATATGAAAAAACAAACAATGTACCTTATACTACTTCATTTGATGGCCCAAAATCTGCTTAAGTAGTTGCAAAGGATTTCACCACCCCTTTCTGCTTGTAGTCTAACTGCTTCCCATCACTCGAGATCTATGTCGGACACTCATTTTCATAGTGACTCATCTCATTGCACTTAAAACATTTCATTAACTGTAAATCAAATTTGGTCTTACAATCACCCAGATCTTTTTCAGTACAATCACGAGCCTTATGTCCTATCTTACCACATCGATAACACATTCCATAATTCAGAAGACATTCCTCAGAATGCCTTTTACCACATTTATCACAAACTGGAAACTTAGTTTTCTTACCATCAGACCTTTTTGAAGAATTCTTCCCTTTCTCCTTCAACCTATGTCTCTTCTTCTGTTGGTTGTTATAGGACACTTGATCATCGACAAACTCCATTTCCACCTTCTCATCACATCCAAAATGCTTTTGATAACTCTTGAACTCGCAAGAAGCTAAAGCCCTTTGATATTTTGGCTATAATACTTAGTAAAAACGATTGATTTTACTATCAAGGTCTCAGATAAAATTTGGAGAATACCTTTCCAATCGAGTGAACCTTTCTTCATATGCATCCATTGAGTGTTCATCTTGTCTCAATTCCAAGAATTGTTTTTCCATCCTAAGTTGAACAGCCTTAGGAAAATACTTATCAAGAAACATACCTTTGAATTCATCCCAGTCGAGAGCATCAATCTAATCAGCGTCCCTGATATTTTTAACCATAGACCACCACTGATCTGCTTCACCCTCCAAACTATAAATAGAAAGACAATCCTTTTGATTATTTGAACACCCAATGACATCGAAAATCTTCTCCAGTTATTTAATCCACCATTCAGCTAGCACATGGTCAGATGATCCTATGAATGATGGGGGATGTTTCCTCATGAAATGTTCCACCACTGACATGTTCCTATGTGGTTGATCTTTCTGATCTTGTGTATGGATACCACCACCATTTATCGATTGAGTCAACTGCGCCATTACTACAACAAACTATTCAGTTCAAATTCTGACCATCTCAGGATGCTGATTCGGATGGTTATTTCCTTCTGTATGCCTTCCTAGCACTACTTTCTTGTTTCCTCTACGAAAAACCATTCAGAACAAACATGTCTTAGATGAAGCAGCATGGTAATCTTCAAATTCTATATCAATTAAAAATTGACCATAAAAAAAATATTTTTGGATAATCATTTAATAGAATTCTAACTCCTAAAGTTATCTAAACCGACCTCTAATACCAACTATAAGGCCCCAGGCTTAAACATTACTTAATCTTCAGTTATTTCAAGAATACATGTTGAGGATATTTTCAGGTTTATATTTTTAGAGAATTAGATCATAAAAAATTCATTACATTCCACATTTAAACAAAGTGGTTACATAAAAGATAGTACTCATTTTTTCAATCAACGGAAACATGTCTAAAAAAACATGGATTCTTTCTTGGAACTTCCTTGAAACTACCATCACATCATGTACCATTCCCTTGACTTGTGAAAAACATTTCAAAAACTTGGGATGAGTAGAAAAATCTCACTAAGGGAAATAAAAGTACAAAAAGAAAACATTAGTCCATGTATGAAATCATACGTTACTCATAAAACATAAGCATTTTAACATCCTCATCAAATCATTAATAAATCATAGAAATCATAAGACATAACGGTAACTTGAGGCATTCATAACATTCTTACGTAGGGAGTAAACATCATGGTTACGTTTGGAATACCCATCACAGTATATTCCCTAAATATCTTCGGAAAAACCTTAACATTTAACTATTTCGCGTTACCCAATGAATTTTATAGCTATATCGGGCTCACCCTCCCTTAGTTTATCAAGGAACCACCCATCTTCATAATAATTCCCAAGAACCATAACATAACCGTATCACATAAAACATGCATAAAGGAAACATAACATTTCCAATTTTCAATCACAAGATATCAATACAACACGTTGATATAAAAACATTATGAAAACCATTTTCAATACGAAAATAAAATACAAGTCAAATATGGTATTTATTTTTCATTTAGAAATAAATTTATGGCTTGTAGAGGAAGCCAAAACTCAAATAATGGTCACGGCGGCAGAAGAAGTCGTTGTCGCCGCATACGTATGCCAAAAAAAACATTCCTTTTTTTAGTAAATGCTTCGTATAAAAAATATTCCTTTTGAATAAATGTAAAATTCAAAGGAGTTTATACACTGTATAAAAGAAAGTTGTGTATAAAACAAAATATGCCTCAATGAAAGGAGATTGAGATAAAGTCCCATACCTCAGGTCCGACTTGACTTGGTCATTATTTAACCTCTTGAATAATAAACTTTAGTAAATTTATACTTTCTTAAGAACCTTTTTCAAGTTAATTATTCCTTTTATATCACTTATTACCACGTTATGAACACTATATAATTATTTATGTTAATAATGATCGTTTTGTCGGTCATTGGTACTTGAGTCAAAAATAAACTCTTTATAATTACAAGTTGTTAATGGGGTAAAGTATCCATTATATCCAGAATTATATTCATGATGTAGATATCATATGTAACGAACCTTTTTTTAGAGCGGATAAAATTCCAAGGTTTTTGAGCTTTTTCTTTTATCAATTGGTCGGTTTTAAAACTGAGCTTCGGAACGAGGTTCCGAGGTCTGGAGCCGTTTTATGTGGTGATATCGGACTGCGCGCAGTAGGTTTAACAGTACGGGGTACCCCCAGGTATCCGGTAGCAGGGGCGCGGGCTGCACACGGTGTTTCTGACGGTGCAGATAAAACCGTGTGGGTTGGGTGTGTTTTAGTTTTTGTTTAAAATTAAAATAAAGGAAAATAAATAATTAAAAAAATAAAAATTTAAAAAAACCAAAACTAAACCTCACCCTCACTCAACCCGCAACACACCCCCTCCCTTCTCCCCCGGCGAGCCGCGCACAACCCCCCCTCCACGACACCGCCTCCTTCCCCGTTCTTCCCAGTTTTTCTTCTCGGCTTCTCACCGAATCATCAAGGTCGGCGCGGAAGGTTCGTTGGGACTCCTTGGCGCGCCTTCCGGCAACCGCCGCCGAAGGAGAAGCGGTTCGGGTGGTTTCGGATCGTCGGAATGGTTTCGGGTGCATTGAGCTCGCAGTGTGGGTTCGTCTTCGTTTTGGTTTGTCGCCAACACCCGAGTGCGTTGGAGGTTTCGGTATGATTTCGGGTTACCGGAGTTTAGGCGACTCACCTGCGCAGGCATAGGTATGTATTTATATGTATGTGGGTTCCCTCGGCGTGCGTATATTTGTCCATGGCAGCGAATATACACACGTACGGGGATAGTTGTCCCCATTACATATATAAAAAGTGCCTGTGTAGGTGAGTGGAGACAGGCTTATGTGTATAAGCGTATGTGTAAGGATCCTCTTGCGCATGCTCATGGCCATGCGGAGCATGTGAATAGGGGCTAGGTGTCCTTATACGTATGTGAAATCACATATGCCTCGTGGGGGAGCAGCTGCGACAGCTTTAGTTAGAAGGCGCCAAGAGCCGGAGTGGACGGATGGATCCACCTTGAGGTAGGGTCCCTCTCCTTGCCCTTTTAAATTTAAGTAAAGTAATAGTGAGTTAAATATTACACTTAGCATTTTAATTATGCAAGTTTAGTTCCGATTAAATGCTTCTGTGCAAATCGTGTGAATTGCAGGATTAAGATAAAAGAGGTTGTTTGGTCACTAAACTAACGATTTAATAATCAAACCCCTCTTTCGAGGTGCACTGCCTTTAATCTAAAAATGTAGCAATAGAATTCTATGATTTCCTTCCTTATTATGTGGCTTCTTAACTTTTCTAAGTGTTGAATGAGTTTTAAAGTAAATGCTAAATATCACTAAATGAATTGTTTGATAAAGTAATGCCATGTTTTCTAATAAAACTCTTCCAATGGAGGTGAGCTACGTTCAAAATAAACGTGTAGTAGTAGATTTCCTTTTCTTGTGATTGCTTGCTTAAAAGTCTTATGACTCTTTATGCTTGACATTATACTTGATAAATGACATGCTTGTACTTGAACCATCTAATGTCATTAATCACCTAACATAGAGGCATGTTGGTGGCATATGCTTTTGTTTACCTTCAATTGCTCGTGCAAGTTCCAGAATGTTTAACAAGGATAGTAAATTATGAGAATTGATTATAAAAAGTTGAGATCTAATTTGGATAACTAAATGTGAAGAATTAATCATGAAATGAGAATTGCGTCGATTGATTAATTAAGTGATAAATGAATGAGATTTTGGGTCCAAGACATGGCGTTCTAGATTGACTTAAAATCTGGGTTTGGACATGGCGTTCCTCCCCAATGGTTATCCAAGCTTGTGATATAGGGTGTTAGACATGACGATCTTCACTGAATGAGATTTTGTGTCCTAGACATGGCGTTCTAGATCGACTTAAAATATGGGTTTGGACATGGCGTTCCTTCCCAGTTGTTATCCAAGCTTGTGATATAAGGTGTTAGACATGGCGATCTACACCAAATGTAATACGGGGTGTTAGACATGACGATCTACACCGAATGATTATCTAGGTGTTAGACATGGCGATCTACACCAAATGTGATTCGAGGTGTTATACATGGCGATCTACACCAAATGTGATACGGGGTGTTAGACATGGCGATCTACACCGAACGAATGATGATAATGATTTATGAAAAGAATGAGAGATGTGGGTAAAACCCGAGTGAATTGTGATCAAATAAAGAAAGGTAAGAATGAGTGGGTTTCCAGTCTGGGTTGAAATGATAAGTGAATAAATAGAGTAAGTTAGAAAAATGATAAAAAGTGATTTTGTGCTTGACCCAAATTTACTTGTGTTGTTTTAAACAGGTTCTCATCCCGGCTATGGGCCGAAGCAGGTAGTGCCGCTTGGTGTCCTCTCTGGAACCTGGACGGGCGTTTATTGTTTGCATTGTGTCGTTATTGTTCGAAAATACCAACACTTTGTTTAATTATATTTTAATGGTCTAGAGTGGGCTAGACCCCAGTGGTTCCAGCCTACTGAGATATATATCTCACACACTACTCGGGCCGCCATTGCACTGGGGTACCCGAGTAGATTCCATTTGGTTGCAGGACCTTGTTGCTGCTGTTTCTTGTACTTGGAGTTAGGAGAAAAGGACCGAGTTGGGGCTCGGGATGCTCATGGAGATCGCCCTCGGGGCTTGAGGATTTTGTTCATTTACTTCTGCATTGATGTGTGAGTATGTCGCGTGATTTAATGCTTCCATTGTATCATTACCATGTCATGCATGCATCTCTTATACAAACCGCCGTTCGCCAAATTTATTCAAACCTTATAAATGAATAATGTTTTCCGCTATTTTCTTATTATTATTTACACTACTTCCTTTTCTGTATTTTTGGTCCCTTTGTTCCACTTTGATAAGAGGGTATAGTCTCCCCCCCTGACTTACCCTACACCCTCGCCGCTAGTCGGCAACCTCTGGCGTAAGGGGAGACACGCTTGAGGCCATGTCGCGGGCCGACTCAGGTGACCCGAGAGTTCGGTTTAGGGTCGACTTGAGTTGGTTCGTGACATCATATATATCATATATATCCAGTATATACATTCATTTATAATATTAGATAACATTTGGAGGTAAGAAATTAAATGCACCGTTCATGGAGACAGTAAGCCGTACGTACGCATGAACGCTACTTCCATTTCTATTTCATATTTAATGGAATTAAAACATAATGATACATAATATTATTATAATTCTAGTATTTTATCATATATAATTTCATTAAATCAATCCTTTATACATACCACATATGGTATTAACGAATCAAATCACTTTGAGGGGGTGGTAGTCTGCACTTCCTAAAATGAAGATATCGTGTTTACCCATAATGGAAACCATAATGGTATTCCATAAATGAAAAATAAAGAAGCATAAAGAAAACATAAACATATTATATATCATATATAAATATATTGACATCATAATGGCCACCATTAAAGGTGTTAAAAGAAGATTGAACAATCATCGTTTCGTGAGGCAGAAATTCGCCATCCATAGAAACAATATGTTCTTTAACGATAAGATGAATGTGTGTGTAAGTTTATCTAGAATCCTTCTTATAACAACATCATAGTATATTTAAGATAATATTGTTGCTACGAAAGAAATGAATAAAAAGAGTTTAGGGGGTTGGAGAGGCAAAATAAAACAAAAGAACACAAGTGAAGACATTACCTTTAAATCGGGTAACTCCTTTTGGTTTGAACCAAAAGGGTTTCTTAAAGAGCTTCCTGTCTAAGGTAAGGCTTCTAGGATGAACAGAGGGATGTAGAGAGACAAAATGAGCAGATATTGGACGAGCAAAAGGCTTTAGAGGTGTGGGTAAGGAGGTAGAGGTGGGGGCCGTTTATAAGAGGAGAGGAGGGACACTCTTGGAAAGTTATAAAATGTTAATTTATTTTCAAATGAGTTTCGGATTTTAAAGGTCCCAAATTGATGTATTTCGAGGATAAGGTGATAGGGGTTCAAAATCCACCCATACAATAGGATTAAATGTGTTGGTCTTAGATGATACATTATCTTTTCATTTTATTTAAATCGTTAAATAATGGGGTAATCGTTGCATCATCATGGTATCATATATAATATAATTTATTTAATGTCTAAAAATTATAAGAAAACTACTATGAGGTAGGAAATATTTTTAGCTTTCCAATGACTATTTAGAGTCCATGATATAATTTATGGAGACAAATTTAAAAATGTTTTACTCAGGTGATACATTCTTTGGTATATTTACTTTCTCTAAACAAATAAAAAGATAAAAATCCATTATCACACAAAAGTGATTTCATGGGGTCCCAAAGTTTGGTACAAGGAATCCCATGGTAGGCCATGAAACAACCAGTTGTATTATGACACATGTTGGTGTCATTTACTATTATTATTATATTATTTTATTATCCTTAACTACCCGATTACTAATTAATCAAGATAATTAACGATAATTACCGTCGTTACTATTCACAAAGTCCAAAAAAAAGATTCTTAATTACATAATGTGGACCTTCTGATTCCAAATATAGAATCCATTTTTCCAATTTACAAACACATAAATTTCAATAATTAATTTAAAAATAATTCCCATTGTCAAAACAAATAGTGGGTTTTTCTGAAACAATATCTATGAACAGTTTGGCATTAGTTTATGCCCAATTCCAAGGTGAAATTAATTCTAATTACCACCATTTTATTAAATGGTAAAAATATATTCTAATTACACTTTAAAAACAATTAAAAAGATAGTCTAACCATATAATTAAATTATATGAAAAATCGGTTTTGATGTAAAATGCAGTATTTTTCACTATTCATTAAAAATGAACATTGTTAGAAAATACCAAAAATTAACCTAAGGTAAATTTCAGTGTCCCAATCATAAATAATATGTTTATTTTGAAAAATAGTACTTATAAAATTGTCAAAAGTTTGATTTATAAATGGTTTTCCATCCAAAGGCAGTAAAACAGTCTTTTAAAAATATTAGTGTATCCCATGCTTAAGATTGGATTTATTCTCATTTTAAGCCTCTAAAACACTATATAATTCATAAATATAAATAGAAAAAAATATCTATTATTCCTTACTTACATGTGATGTTACAACATTATGGTTGTAATTCCAAATAAATTTCAACATAACAAACTCATTCTAGTATATCAAAATGGATTATGTATCTAGGATATGACTTTACCTTATTCTGAAAACATTTATGTCCAATCCATGATGAACTCATTAAAAACACAAGATCAATCACGGTTAATGAAAATGGTTGTCGACAATGATCGACACAAAATATTTGAGGACTGTGGCCCATTTCCATTTGTTTCTTGATCAAGAAACTCTTCTACAATTTTTTATGGACAAGGCTCTACCCAAATACTGATGTCTCACAAATTTCACCCGTTTTTTTTAAAATTAAGTATTCCCATTAAATTATTCAAATAGATCCATTTTCACTATTTCAATTAACTTTTGTTATATGAGAACTCCACTAAGTCACATATTATTCCATTGAGCCACCAAAATCTATTACCAAAGCCTACATCATGTATTATAATGTTCATATCATCCTATAATATTTTCTTTCAATCTATGTATGATATGCGATACTTATAGTTAATTGAGTCCCATGTTCTTTCTGTGTGGATATTAAGAAAGGATAGGTAATCCGTGTATCTATATCTCAAATGAATTTCTTTTTATTTCATGCCTCTTTTAAATCTCTTAGATATATATTTTTGAAACATCCTTCATTATATGAGTTTCACGAATTGGAATAAAATGAGCCAATATTGTGAGCCAATCCACTATGGCTGATATAATATCATGGTTCTGAACTGTTTTTGGGATAACGGATAAAAAATCCATTATTGTCTACTCCAATATTATAATGGGGGTAGGTAAAGACTACAACATAACAATTGGTTGTTGTTTCACTTTTGTAATAAGAAAACATATTATGCATAATAAAACAAACTCTACCACCTTACATATCAATCTGACCCAGTAAAATATTTTTTTCATCACTATATATATATATTCTATATTCCAGGAAGAAAAATCCATATTGAATGGTCTTAAAAATTAATATGGAATTCCTACAAATTGGAAAATATAAACAATTGATTTCTAAACCATAACACTAACCTCGCATATTGTTCCATGCCCTCAATTTTCTCCCCACCAATTAGTTTTCTCCTCCCCACCACACATTCTGCATTTGATGTATTTTCCTCTTTAACCATCATTTCTAGATCATGGATGATTAAAACTAGAATGAAAATAGAATCATCACCTCTATCTTCACCTTTCAAGATCCTTCATGATAGAACTGACATCAACTTCCCCTCATCTAAAGCATATATTTCCAACAGATCATATTACTTCTTTCTTAATGAATCATCAATCAAATTGACATTTCCTAGTCATTACATCAAGTCAATGTCAATCACTTAGAGATATTCCAACCATATTTTGTATCTTATAATAAAATATCATTGTCAGAAAATATGTGTCGAGCTCTTTTGATCTGTGACCATAGTAAATTTATAACCAGATATATAATGACAGGAAGTCTTAAATTCATGGACTATAACAGCTAACTCAAAATCTATTCTTGGGTAAATATTCTCCTGTACTCCTAATTTACTTTTTCCATAAGAACCACTATGATCTACTTGAATGTTAACATATCCAAACACTGATCAAAATGCATCAAAATACACCATGTACCCTTATCCTAATCCAAGGAATATCAAGATAGGTGAAAATGTAAGACTAAGATTAATCTCATGAAAATATTTCTAATATTTTAATTCCACTAGAATGGAGCATTATTATTTTTCAAAGCTATCATTGCTGAATATTGTAATTAAAAATCATGAAAAAATGACTCAGTAATATCTAGATAGACATAGAAAAATCACCTCTTAAAGAAATTCTTTAGTAGTTTTTGATAAATTACACCCTTTATCTTCTCTGGATACACTACAACATCATTTTAAAAATTCACATGGCCAAGAAAGGATGCCACTTATATCTAAAAATATCACTTTGATAATTTTGAATACATATGATGATCCTTCATTATTACCATTACTATCACCAAATGTATCTCATTTTTATCCATACTCATTGAATACATGAATATTTCATCCAAAAACACCACCATAAATGATTCTTCATATCTTGGAAATATCCAATTAATCAATTCTATGAAGAACAATATACATTTATAAGATCAAAAGGCATTACCACATACTTGTAATGGCCAATCTACTTCTAAAATATATCTTTAGGATATCATCTTTTTGAACATGCAATTACTAATACCATGATACAAAATAAATTTCAGATAACCACTAAGCTACACCAAATTGATCAAAAAATTCATCAATTCTAGGAATTTTATATCTATTAATTATCATAACATGGTTATGATTATGATAATCCACATACATCTAAGAGTTACATCTTTCTTTTTCACACAAATATGGTGCTTCCCACGAAGATGTGCTCGGATGAATGAATCCATTATGGACAAACTCACACAACTGTACATTAAATAAAATTAATTCAATCAGTTCTATTGTATAAGATGGAAGTTAAATAGGAATAGTCCATGAATAATATCAATCATAAAACACCCTTCCCATAAAGGTGGTAACCCATAGAAGTACTCATAAAAACATCACAAAATTGATAGACAACTCATGGAGAACTATTAATATTGATCTCATCCATCGAAACCAAGTTAAAATGTACCAGCTGGTTTAAGATCATTCCATCCTTTGGTGAAAGAAATCATATTTCACCCACCTTTACACCCTAGTCTCCTCAAAAGAGACGTGCAATGTGATATTCTGTTATGAAACTAACCCTTCTGGTGTAACAATCAAATTTTTCCATGAACATTGTCAAAAGATCCATACCCGATTTTATATCATAGAAATTTTTATCTTGTACAGAGAAGTCCCATATTAGTTTAGATCCATCAACAGTTATAAAACATTTTATAACACAAAATCATCACAATTACTTTAAACAAGTGAAGTATGATGTTTTATCACAAAAGGCATCATGTCAACTATTAAAATCACTGAACCAACAACACAAAAAGTAATAAATAAAATGGATTCACCAGTATCCAAAAATTATTTCATAAGGGTATAATTAAAAATAATAATAACTCTCACCATATATTGTCCAGCATAATCATCCATAATAAACTTCTCAACTCCATACAATTTCTTTATCACTAGACTTTGTTCCATATTTCCATGCAAATACTGCACTACCTAAGGAGTAATTGTATTCATAGAATCACCACAGATAGTTTTTTTTCTGCCGATTAGTTTTATTTTTGTGCCCTTTTCCTATCAAATCATACAATTCTTGAGCCTCATGGGGAGTGTCCTGAGAACCTGACCATCGATAATAAAATAAATTGTGCTAAAGATGACCCAACATGTTGAAATTAATGGAAGCTCTTAGAGGTGTTTAAAAATGATGTTTTACAATTTTTCATTAGGTAACATAGTGCCCCACACTGACAAAATATTGGCTTCGTCAAGTGTCTTTGAAGAAGGTTACATTTTTATGTTGTCTGATTGTAATGTGTTCCACCACCTTGAGAATATGTGTATCACTTCCTCTTATCCTTAGTGATGGATTTCTCACCTCATCTCATGAACACAATCAAACTTCCTCTATAATGATTTTTAGTTGTGAAAGATATCATAAATAGTGAATCTTGTAGCATTCCTCAGTCAATTGTTTTAACATCTTGTGAATTGTTTTGGACCAACTATTAGTTCAATTGTTCCTTAGGTTCATCCTCATTCTCGATAACCTCTTCTAACTGGTTCCTATGATGCGTACTGGGTTCCATTATTTAGAAAAATAAAATAAATCATTCTGTCTCGCTCTCTATAAACTAATGGCTCCAAAATTAATATTTTATCACATCAACTATAACAAAAAATTTCCAAAATCACTTTTTCCCATGTACAACAATTTTTGGAAAAAATTATCATGCTTTTCAAAATAAAACCATTTTACAAATTATATAACCATTCCCTTTTCAAAATATAAAATTTTAAAACAATATATCATGTTAGAAAATAAACACAATGTACCAAATCATATATCATTACTAAAAAATGAAACATGAACTCCTAGTGGGAATAATTTTTTTTAATTCATGTGATGATCATCTTATTTTATAGTGCCAGGGAAATGAGATTCTATATCCTATAAGGTCATCCAAAACTCTAATGTACCAAAATCACATGTTACTTGAAGTTTAGCATAAAATGATAGCTATGAATTTTTATTCTCTACATTTAATGTTTCACAAATCCTATCACTTTCTATGATCCTATGTCAATGAATAGACCAAAATAAATTCCCTAAAATACCAAAAACTAATTCCAATTCAATGACCAACAATGATTTTGAAAAATTATTCCACATCAGATGGACCATGCTAATACCACTTCCCTCCAATAGAAATTGAGAAGAAAAAAACTGATACCATTTGTAACATCCCTCCCTTCCTTGTTGGATTGAGAAGGAAATAGAACATTAATTACCATTAAGATACATCCCAGAGACACCAATGGCTGGAAATAAATGCTGAAGCGATTCAATTCAGGTGGTGATGATTTTTTAGAGAATAATACATCAACCTAATCATTCCACAACCAAATAAATTCTATGAGTAAAGTAATAATGAAAGTCAATTAGAACATTTTAGTTATATAAAAACCTAACTAAAACCATGTTCCATAATACATTTCTACAATATCAAGTATACAAAAAAATATTTTAATAAAAAAATGCTCAAAGGAAACTTTGACTCCTAGGCTCCATCAAGATCTATGATCTAAATCCACCAAGAATCCCATGCATCATGAAGTATAGAAAATATGTGTGATATATCACATTTCCCAATGTGTTGATAAACAAAAACTGCAAATGCATGAATGTTTTTATGCTTGGTTGAGTAATGAAACTCAGTAGATTTTTCCCCAGTGACTTCACTAGTCATGAAAAAAATGATAATACTAGTATGAAATATTTATATAAAAATATTTTTCATAAAAAATATTCCAAAATAGTTTATATCAAAATATAAAAAATACCAATGAAATCATCTTCTTAATACAACATCATATTCCAAGGAATGAAACCATACAATTTTATAAAATCATGTAACAAATTTTTTATTTTTATTACCATTAATAATCACTTTTTCACACATCTGACCATGAATGAAACCTATAAGATAGGGTAATCCCTAACCCTTATTCATCTAAATAATGAGGGGGGAGAATTCGTACTATTATATGACCCAAATGATATTTTATGGGGGATATCTGTAACCCTAATCCATTCATTGAATAATGGGTGTGATCCCATACCCATATTCATACTGAATGTATATGAATAATTATGACCATCCTCCCAAACCAATTCCTAAAAAAACATTTTCACCCATTTTAGTAAAAATCTTATTTTAATGAAAACCATCCATCAAACCAATTCAAATAAACTATTCTAATTAATTTCAATAAGACCATCCATTTAATTAAAAACATTTATTAATCCATTTAGCTCAATTATAGAAAATAAAAATTTTAACATCATAATTTTAAAACAAACAACAAAAGAGACTTCTAAAAAACACAAAATTCATATAATTAGAAAAATTGTCACACAAGTTTGTTTCCAAAAATCCTTACATAGTACATTCACAACCAATTTCAAAGGAAATAATCAATTTGAAATAAATATTTTACATTATAAATATATGAGCACATTGTGAAGCCACCCACGTTGATATTTTTGGTGAAATTGATCAATGGTAAATAAAATCCCTTTAAATTGTGTTAAATATCCACAAACCCACCCAATATATCTTTTGTAAAATAATCAACCTTTAACACAATAATGAATGGCTATGGATCACATAAAATTATATGGGGAATTTTTTTCTAACATTTGGGGGGTGAAAAAAACGTTTTTTGGCTGATTTGGGGAGAAACAAAGCCTTTAGGTGTGGAAACATATAAGATCCAGAATTTAAGGCTCTGATTTTGACTCACACATAGTATAGTCATATAGTAAGACAAATTGTGCACTATACACGCTCTTCCATCTACCTTAATGGATATGTCTCACATTTTTCTTATGTGGTTACCAAGACATGTTCCAATTGTGAAAATTCCAGTTATCCAACATATACACAACAGAACACTCTTTCTCTAAGGCTTCTTCATGGTTTGGAAAAATCATATATAGCTTGTGTGACTTCCCATTAGCCCATGTTCACTAGGAACAGTTTCTTGTATGTGTAAAACATTTTCACAAATCATTCACCAACCATTTACCTTTATAAAAACTACAAAACAATAAAAAAGTTATCAAATAATCCACCAACCATTTACCTTTGTTAACATATTTATCTTTTACCATGTCTTTTTTATATTTCTTATATATGGTAAATATATTTAATATAAAATTCTAAGAAACTGAAAATGGTTCATTAATGACATTTTTATCATCATATATGTTATTTGGATGAATCTTGAATTTTTAGGACTATTTTATCATTTAATAAAATATTAATTGAATTATAAACTCATTTATGTCAATTTTTATACTATTCATATCATGGATTTCCAAAAAATCCATAACAACTTAATAAATTTGAAATAACATCATTAAATAAAATATATCAAGTCATAAGCACTCATAAAGTTCTTTTATGGAATAAAAATATTAAAAATAAATTTATTTTGAAATTTATTATCGCATTTATTTAAAACATTCATTAATGATGTAATAATTACATCATGAATATGTCATAAATAAATTATTTGATATAATTTCTAAAAATTATAATCAAAGTAAAATAATTAAGGAAATATTTTTATATTTCTAATGACTATTTATATCAATATATATCAATTATATAACCCCCACATTAATTTTTTATTAAATATTACATGTTTATGATATTTTTTTTACTTTAAATAAAACATTATTAATGTAATTTTATTACCCATGTGACTTCCAAAAGACAAAGGTTATACCAATAGATTTTATTGGTCAACCATGTCCAATCAAATACTATTAAGATAAGTGTTATGGTAATTTAATATTATTATAATATTATTTTTTTCCTTTAATTACCCTATTTAACTTTTTTCGCGGTAAAACAATCACAAATTACAATTCATTATAAATTAATTTCAACATATTGAACCACATATTACTTAGAGATAGAAACCATGTATATCTTAATTTTGAAATTCAATTCCCATAAGCGGTAAAATTTCATTTAAATGAAAAATTCTTTCTTTTAACTATTATGCAGGGGTTTTCACTATTCATAAAAAATTGAACGTCTTTAGAAAAATATCAAAGATTCACCCAAAGAAAAATTTTATATTAAGAAATAAAAAATGTTGAATATTTTAACAAATTCAAAATGAAGACATTTTATTAATTAATTTAAAATTAACTTCTATTCTGAAAACTAGAAAGCGTGTTTTTATGAAATAGAAATTACAAAAAGATTTACATGTGTTTATGTCCAATTTTAAAGTGAAATTACTTCCAATAACCACAATTAGATTAAATAGTATATAATATAATCCCATAACACTTTAAAACTATTTAAAATGATAATATAACCCAATAAATAAATTGGATTAAATGATAGTTTTGACTTAATATGCATTATTTTTCACTATTCATAAAAAATTGAACGTTTTCAGAAAAATACCAAAAAATTACTCAGAGTAAATTTTGATATCCCACTTTCAAAAAGAAGTTTATTTTTTCAAATAGAATATAAAAAGTTTTAAAAAACTAGTTTTAAAATGGGTTCTCCATTGAAAGGCGGTAAAACTACTTTTTATAAATTTTATACAATTTCTGCTAAAATTTTGGTTTCATTCTCATTTATGATTCTTAATTTTATAGGATAAATGTAAAATAATTTAAAAAACATGAATAATAATATTTTATGTTCTATTCATTCCCACCAACACAATGGCTAGGCGTTAACTTCCATTTTTGAAAATAATAATATTATATTATTTTTCGTATAACTCAACATTGTGAGAAACGTAAGATTTCAATGAAAAACTTTGTTGGGTGTTGAGTAAGATATCAAAAATAAAATCCCCTTTAAGGTAAAACTAATATTTTATTTATAAATATTAATAAAAATGAAAGTTTCATATTCGTTATTTACATAGGATGTTACAACATCGCTTAGCAAGGAGGTAGTCCATCGTACACATTAACAACGTTTTCATATCCCCTGGGGATTGGAATGTAAAAAATGTATTTGAATGATATAATGAATAAATGGGTAAAATTATTTTATAAATATAATATATATAATTTATATAAATAATCATACTAGAACATGATAGGTTTTATGGGAAAAAATAATGTCATCGGTTCATGAGGTGGTGGTTCTCTACACATATGAATGATGATTTCATATCCCATTAGGTGAAATAGGAAAATGATTCTATTTATAAATTTAACATAAAAACATATAATTATATTTAATATGATTTTTTTTAATGTAATCATTTTTTATAATTTAATTGAAGGAGGTAGTGGAATAAATAAAATAAAAATTCTCATTGAATAAAATTACAACAACTTCGGGTAACTCCTTTTGGATTTCAAAGAAAGTCCTCATTGGATGTATTTTTTACCAAATTAAGTCATATATAATAATATAATCTAATTGTGGAAGATATTTGGGAATTAATTAGATAATACAATTTTCTTTGAGTGTGTGAAGAGGAGATGAGAGGGGTTGACCTTTTATATGTAAGGTGAGTGAGTAAATTTAAATTTATAACAAGAAAAAAGTGTACCCATTTTTTTCAGATTCCAAAAGTGTCCAAAAAGGATTATTTTCTACAATGAGACATTATAATGTCTAAATTTGGCCATAAAATGTATTATAAAAACGTTCTAGTTTATTTCAACAATTATATTTTCAGTTTAACCTATGAAAAACCCATTTTTATGAAAAAAAATTGAAAATAATTTTTTAATGACTTCACTATTCATTTTCGTCAAAAATTAAATTAAAAATTTAAAAAGTATAAATTACGGTGATGAAAAATTTAGAATAAATTTCACTAATTTTAATTATATATTATTCTAAATTTTAAACATAAATTATTCATGAGCATGCGATAAGAAAGCATGTTCATCGAGAAAATATTCAAACATTTACATTGTTTTTATATCAAAATTAAAAATTATAATGAATAAAATTAAATAAATTGTATAAATATATATAATTAAAATAAAAGATTTTAAAAAAGATTTTAAATACTTTTAACCTTATAAATATTTTAATTTAAATTGTTCTTTCAATCAAAATGTATTATTTTTAATTATTCATCAAAAAAAGAAACTTGTTAGAAAAAATAGAAAGAATTCACCATTATTTACATTTTATATACATATTTCAAAATATTAATTCAATTTTGAAAATTAAAATTATATAATTTAGAAATTAGAACTTTCAATATTACCTTATAACAAGAGTTTCTATTTATAAATATTTATTTTTAATTAAAAATTATTTAATTTTTTTGATGAATTTGACAGTGTAATTCATATTAATAATAATGAAAATTATTTATTCTATAATTACATGGGTTTTTAGTTATTGTCACAACTTTTTTTTATTATATACAATTTTATAATCATACATTTATTTTGGAAATATTAAAAATAACCACATTAATTTTTAAAGGTCATGGTCCACACCTTTTTAGAAGGGAAGTTATCATTTTCTATTTTATTAAAATATCAGAAGGATGATGACATAATATTTTTATAAGATAATAATTATGTCCTATAATACATATATATTCCTTAATTAAAATTTTATAAAAATCCTAGTAAATAAACAATGAAAAATGATTTATGCCATTATGTGGAGATAGTAGGTTATACATACACATGAACATTGTCTTCAATTTCCATAGGATTTAAATTAGAAAAATTTAATATGATAGAAATTATAATTACACTCAACTACTCAATTTTTGAAAATTTTGGATATATTTTAATCTGTATATCCATGTTAAATCCCTTTAAACACAATTTAAACTTGACCATGATAAACATTATTTTTAAAAATGATAAATTTTGTATTTAACCAAAAAATAAAAGATGATTTTTAACCAAATTTGAACATTAAAATTAAAAAATTTGTATCCATTTTTTAATTATGATTTTATACATACCATAAATTACTTTGGATATAATGACACCAATTTCATGAATAACAGTTTTAATAAAAAAATCGATATGGGTGGAAAAATAAATTCTTATTTAAATCATATAAATAGCTTATTTACAAGAATTATTAATGTCATATAATTAAATTTAATATTATTAGTCATTTGGATTAATAAGAAACCAAATTTCACCTATCATCCATGTGATAAAATTTCATGAAACCAAATTGTTTATTATTTTTTATAAAATAATTTTCTTAAATAAAATTATAGATTCAGTTCCACAAATTAAATTTTTTGTATTAGAATAAACTATAAGACTCCTTAATTGAATTGTTGGACAAAAAATGATATACTATTTTTTAATTCATTTCTTCATCATAATAATGAAGTAAAAGTTACTATATTTTGGAAAATAATTTTTTTCAATATTCAAAAAATAATCAGCTATATATTAAAAATAAGAAAAATAAAACTAAGTATATTTTTACATGATTAATTAAAAATTTAATCTAATAAATTAAAAAAAATATAATTTTTTAAATTTTGTAATAATACTTTGAATAATGTTATGTTCATTATGTAATTATTTACATAGAAAAATTGACTGATTTTTATAATTGATGATTGATTTTTACAATCTCCCCCATTCAAAAACATCATCCTTATAATTTCGAGAATTCTACCACATGAATAAATTATTGTAATTATTCAAAAAAACATCTTTAATTTTCCATATTTCCTCCTAAATTTTATGATTTCTCCCAAATACCTTCACCAATGATGTTATCTGATTCTATAATTCTTTTTATCACGAATAAATTACCATGATTGGATCTTCCTAGTAATATAAATCATGTTTCAGTTCTATTTCAGTATTGTTGAGATCATAAATTTGGTATTTAATTATATTTTTCAAAAAAATATATATATAAATCATATACATTTGAGTCTCTGGTTTCCATGTCCCAATGGTAAATTTCTATATAAATTTTTTCAAGAATATCAAAATATCCAATAAACCTAGGTCATAGATTAAAGTTATATATGACCCATATAAAATCCTTATTTAGATATTTAGTCATTATAATATTATTTGTTATAGTAAATCAATCATCATTCTTTCAATTATTAACCTTAGACATTTTTAATCATTATAATTCAATGACTTGAATCTAAATAGTATTTATTTCCACTATTATATCCTCATCCAATTAGGTCCCAAAAAGAATTATTTACCCAAGAAAATCCCAATGATTTGGTGTGTGGAATATTTTCTCTTAAAAATCCACATAATGTATGATTTCAAATCTTTAATAGAATGAATAATGATATATAAGTTTTAAAAATCTTAGATATTAATCTCATATTCCTTTATTATCAATATACCATGCACATATAAAGTCTTATAATATTTAAATAGTCAAATTTGAATGTATTTCTATTTGAGGGTGATAATATGTTTTCAATTGTATCTATGTGTCAATATACTTCTAGAATATTTTTGAAAAACTTTGTTCAGGATTAGATACAACTAAAAGTTGAAATAATGGTGACTTAAAACAAAATTAATGTTGATATTTATAAGGAAAAAATATATATTATTCCATATAGTGCGGAAATGTTTGTACATAGTAACAATATAAATAAAAACCAATATATAAAATTTAATTATAGTAATCTTTTCCATTTGACTAATTTTTTTAAAATAATATCATCGCATATCCATATTGGAATTTCTATAGTTTACATAACACATTTAGGATGTTTTCACTAATCCATTACCAATAGTCCATCTATCTTCTAGGTATATAGTGTGTAATTTTTCATTTCATATTTTCCATATAAAATTGTTCCCCAAGTCCTCATTCATTTTGTATTTCTTCTATGGTTTATATCTAATTTTAGATATGAGGCTAAGGTAATAATTCCATTTATTGCTTGATTTTTGGTCAAACCCCAGGTCACATGCAGCATTCAATGCAATATATCCATAATTTATGTCTACCAACTCAAAAAATTCACATATTTCATTTCACATTGAATATTATTATCACCAATATGGGATTGTTTTTGATTTCCAATATGGTTTGTGGGTAAATATTTTCAATAAAATAGGATGTTTACTCATCTATAATGATTAAGATATCTAATAATATGAGAATCTTAAATATATGATCATTTTTCATTCATGAGATTATAAAACATACCATGACCATTCCTACTCCAAATATAATCCACTATGTATTCCATTTTACGGTAGTTTTTTATTTGGTTAGCATATTTCTTGATTAGTTCTAGAAATCACATTTTCCTAATATTCAATACTTTTTAGGAAAGATGTTTTGAAATCATTGTTTTCTAGGTATATGTTTCAATATAAAGGTAATGCCTCTTTATATTCATTCAAAAATTTTTAGCTTCAGAAACTAGATAATGGGTTTTAATATTCATTTTATCAATCCATAACTATGTTCATGCATTCGTAACAACTATATCATTATAGATCTAGAATCATCAAATTCTATTATATAATGAATCACTAGATATAAAAAATCCAAAATGTCATTTTGGTTAATATATTTGAATTACATTGATAAAAAACACATTTAATTTATAAAAAAAACTATTTCATTATTTTGACCAAATATATTTTTACAAATTTATTTTCAACATGGTTAACATTTCATCAAATCAATGAAAATATTTATCAAATCATTAAAAAATAAAATTCTAATCTAATGAAACTATAGTCCATGCTCATATTATTTGGAATTGGCCAAAACAACACTAAATTTGATTCAATGACTATATGAAATTTTATCCATCGAGATAATTAATCTAATAATACAATCTTCTTTAAGATAAAATTAATAACATATAAATAATCAACATAACCCATTTAAATAATGAGTCTTATATATGATTTAAACAATACATTCATGATCATCATCTATTTAAGAGTATAAAATCATATCACCTATCATTATAATAATGAAAATATAAATATAATATATCAATATTGTGTTCATTAGTTCTACAAATACAAGGGGTGTATTATTCAATACAATGGTAATTAATATTAAATTTTAATGCCAATTCCTCAAAAAATGTATCTTATTTTGTAATTTCTTATTCCATTACTCATAGTTTAATTTATAATCAATGATTATTTAATATCGATAAGTATTGAGCTCATTTAAATTGATAATAAAGGTCCTCATATTAGGGTTGATGTTAATAAATATTTATAGTAATGTAATTTATTTCCATTTAATCAGTTCATAACTTCATATATCTATATTTATTATTAACTAAATATACACCATATCTACATTGCGAAATGAAAGGAATTTTATATTCCTTATGACCCAACCACCTATATTTTTTTATCTAGTTACACTAATTACACTCAGACTATCTATTTAGAAATCATAGATGTATTTTTTAAAATGGGGATTAGATCAATGTAGATCCCAAAATAGGACTAGGATATATTTCTAAGTACTTATTCATGAAATAAACCTAATAATTCATATGTAATATGTAAATATTCAATTTAGAGTATACCATTCATATTAATAGGATGTTTAAACTCAAAATATTCAATAATATGTTTTTTAATGTATAATGTAGGCGGATCGAGACTTGATTTTGATGATATATCATACAATATTTTAATAATGGATTCTATATCTCCTTTTATAATCATAATATTTTTAATTTGAAAATATTTTTTCATAATATAATTTTTAATCAAATATATATTGAGGATTATATCAAAGTGAAAAATATATATAATAATAAATTGTAAAAATTGTGTATATCTAAGTAACAAAATCATAATTAACTAACACACCATTTATCCAAAAAATCATTATGTTTCATAATTAACATGTCCCATACGATGTTGTTGGGGAAATATCTATTTTTCTTGGAAAACACTATAGATAAAAAGAAACCAATGCCCCCAAAAAATAAATAATTTCAAAAATCTAAGGATATGCTGAAAATATCTTTCACCACATCCAAGGGAGCTTTATTATCCACTATAATAATCGAATAAGATAAATCTCACATAATTTCTACCACATTATAGTGATTCCCCTAATGTATAGGAAATTGGTTAGAATAATGTCCCATATCATTAATAATATAAAATAATATTCTTCAAGTTTCATTATTTCAATGAATTCATTATCATTATGATCCCTTTATTTCAAAAAATTAACACAACATCCCGTTACGAATATGCCTGTGTGTTTTTTAGATTATTTATTATGTGTTTTAAACCCCTTGTTCCTTTTATATTTCATTTACATTTTTCATTTGTAAGGGTCCTCAAGCAACCATATCATTTCTAGTATGACCTTATTTTTATGTGAACTAGAAAATTATTTCTCTATATTTACAACACATGGAAATACATCATTATATAATGAAAATGATGAAGAAGGAATTTCCCATTAAAGGGAAAGGGTACGCACATATTGCATCATGTAAAAATTAATTTTGGGATTATGTATGTTATTTTTGGAATGGTAGGGTAATGTTTTAATATTGGCCTCATGATCTATAAAATCTTCTATTTCCTTCTAAATTAATGTCAAGTTTTACCACTCAATTTTAACTATTTATTCTCCATTAATGAATATAGTGAATAATACACATTAATAACTATCCAATCAGTACATTTTATTACATAAAAATGTTCTTTTTTATATTAATTACCACAATTGATGACCATATAGACTAATATAATATTTTCCAACAATTAACTATTTTTTTCTATTGCATCACATGTTCAAAAAATATCTTTTTGATGCTCATAATCAAGTGTTTAATTTATAATGGATTAGTAGTTCCATTATATGATGAAAACATCTATCACATGATTTGATAAATTAAAGGTAGATTATGTTATGGAATAATATATTTCCTTAAATGGGAAAGGATAATAATTATAACCAATATAATCTACCCTTATACTAACATGATCTATGAGCATCAAACAACCATTGTATTTGTTTTTATAGAAACACATTCCCAATAATGAATAGAGGTGTTGATTCATTTCATTATACTATGTACAATCTAAAAAACTGAACAATGTATGTTAACACATAATCTTATTTAATATTGGGGAATTAAATCAAAATATTATAATTGTAAAATATCTTAATTACAGAAACAGATTATTATAATTATCATGTTATATATGTTCATATAAAATATATATTTTTTGTTACTAATGTACCTCCATTTAATAAAAAATATGACATCTTGAAAAAGGTAACATAATGTTGATGTTTCAATAACAACTTTTTTAAGTGATACATGGGATTGAACCACATGACATCAATCAATTTACCAGTCATGGAAATCAAGGTACACAAATGATTCAGATATTAAATTTCAGATATAAACATATCATGTAAACCATTATTACAAATAAGATACAATTCATATTATATTTTAAAATATCTTAAGTAGTGTAAATCAAGAAAAGGGTGAACTTTGTGTCTCTACAGGGTTTATATATAATGAAAACTAGGAAATGTAAATAAGAGATATTAAATATGGAAGTGTATAATTAAAACACAATACATTTAATAAACTACATTAGTAAAAATTACATCATTGGATAATAAAAACATATTAATAAAAAGCATAATTAAATTACAATTCCAGATAAATGAAATGAATTAATATAGACATACATGAAGTTTAAATGAAGGCTATGACCAATTTACATAGAATGTTACTATAATTTCATCTCTAAAGACATGATCCTTAGTAAATGTGTAAGTGTATTCCAGATAATCCTATAATATATAAATCGTTGAATTTTTTCTCAGGAGTCTTATTGTTGCATCAAGTGGATATTTGTTTTAGATCCACACCCATTAAATATACATCCCATGAATTTATAATAAATATTATGATCAACAAAATTCATTAAAATAATCACTTATAAAATAATTTTGTTTTATAATGAATAAATAATTGCTAATACTTCTATAGCTAAAGAAATAAAATTCATAATCGGAATATTTCAACTCATACTATATATTGAAATTATATTGAATTTAAAATCATCAAAGTAATATAAAATATTTTAAATTCAACTATGATTTGAAAACTGTTGAGAAAAAGTAAAATCATAATTTACAATAAATAATTATGACTAATAGTGAACATGATTAGAAGAATGTGAATACTCACAAAAAATTTTTATTCCAGAAAACAGTAATGGGTGAAATGGAAAATAAAATAATTATAATTGAAGTTTTTTTTATAATAAATCTATTAAAATTGAATATATAAATAATAAATTTATAATAACATACATGATTTTTCATATAATAATAGAGTTAAAAATTTCTTTTCATAATTTTCATTTCTTCTTTTCAAAAATAATAACATTTTCATTTGATGTTAATATTAAGATAAAAATAATGAATATTCTAGAAAATAATTTTTTTATAAAAATAAAAATTATTATTTTAAAATAAAACAATGCAATGTATAATCGTTATGATGGTATGAAAATGATATTACGCAATATATGTTAAAAAAGAATTATTTTTTACTTTAGAAAAAATAATTATTAAAATGGAAATAAAATTAAATGTTTAAAATATTATATTATAAAAAATTAAAATGTAAAAATGTAGTTGGAAAAGAAAATTAGTAATTTTTAGAATATATGTATGAAAATTATTCAGAATTTGGAATAACATTGATATATAAGATAGAGATTCAAGACAAAAAGTGAAAAATGTTGGTTTTTCTCAATCCAATTTTCATAGTTATTTTATATACTAGAGAGAGAATAATTAATGGAAAATATAAAAACATGAGATATAAAAACCGGAGAATAAATTATATGGTGATTAACATAAATGTATCATATAATAATCTCAATAAAAATTCATTCATAAAAAATACTCACCAATATTATATTGAAACTAGAAATCCATTTCATGGGTATTTACCCAGTAATACATGTTTCTGCCTAATGAGAAATGCATTTTAATGTCCAATTTACATTTATAAAAACATTATAATCTATATTCTATTTAATATGGTACATTTTTAAGCATTTTAAATCCATTTAATGAATATTTATTTCAAATGATGACAACTTTTACATTTTTGTCAAATTCAACAAAATTATGTCAGGGTATCAATCATTGAAAAAAGAGTTTTGAAATAAGTCCATAATAAAATTAATATTAATAATGTCATAAATTTAATTTTTATTCATTATATAAAATTTTAGACTCATCCATTCAATTAGGTAACTGAAAAATGAATCATGGAACCACATGGGGGTGGGATTCCACAGATTAGCATGAGTGACGTTACCATTTCCCACTAGATAAAAGTGTATTAAAGTATAGATATATTATATTTAAAAAAACATAATTTTTCATAAATATATTATATATTAACAAATTATACCATTATAATAATCCATTTAATATAGTGATTATAAAATTATATACACTTATATGAGGAGATAATAAGCATTATATATGCCTGAGTGATGTTTCCATTTTCACTATGATGAAAATGATAGGAATGGTTTTATTCCCTCCAGAATATTAAAATTAAATTATATAGATTATTATATTTTAACTATTATATCATTGTTAAATAATATTTTATAAGGAAAGAAGAATAAATAAAATAAAATCACACATTAAGGAGTTATACCTTATGTTCAACAATAACCATTCACATGCACATTAAGACTTATATATAGGAATTTTGATGAGGGAATAGACCCAATGTCATAGATAGTTTTTTTTAAAAAATCAGATGTTATTGGTCGATATATATGAAAAAATATCTGTGACTGGGAAAAGAGAACTGGAACCATTTTTAATTGAGGGGATATAACTCCTGTAATTATAAAATGGTTTTAATTATTTAAATGATTTATTCATTGTAAAGTGTTACAAAGGGACCCAAATTAAATTATAAGATATCATACCACTGAAACACTCCCAACCAATTGAATTTATTACACGGTTTTAGAGATTATTATCATTATCTCTAAGTTAACACCATTTTATTAAAATTTCAGATTAACCATCATAGTTTATCTTTTCTATAGAAAAATTATTATTTTACAAATAATAAAAAGGTATCTAATAAAATGATTTGAAAATAATTGATAAAAATAATGAATAAATTCTATTAGTTTAGGATATTATGAGGGTAAAAAATACTTTTAATATACTGTAACAAAACACATAAAAATACTAATTTAGAGAATAACAAATCTAAGAAAGAAAATTATTTTACATTAAAATATAGTAAAAAAATCCATGACATTTATAAGTTAATTAATATAAATTGTATGTTTATTAGTCCTTGGTATCGAGAAAAAATTATTTCCACCTTCCAACCATACTATTATATTCAATGAACTGAAAATAGTTGTCTGCATGCATGAAAAATATCTTTTATGCACAAAGTCCTATATGTGATAGAGAAATTAAAAAAACATAAAAAATTATATGTCTCCTAATACATATTTTTTTCCAATAAATGTTTTTGTAATTTATTAATTCATGTTTAATTAGAAAATAATTTTATAGAAAAGAAATTAATTTGAAAAATCCATTGTTAAACTATTCACCAAAAAACTTTTCTATTTTTAATAATTGTTAAAAATTACCATTTCATAAATTTGACATTATAAAGACAAAAATGATTTTAATTTAAATATATTTTTATTATGTTTTTTAATTTTAGTTTTGGTCACATTTTATAAAAATCTATGTGCATTATGTTATTATTTATTTAAAATTAGAATTTTACATAATAAAATAAAATATCATGCTTTACATAATTCTTTTAATTATCCCTAGAATTGAATTATAATAAATTGGTGAGACCATACACTAAGTGTTTGTAATCATATGGCATAAAAATTGATGATAATATTTTGGTATGGAAATATAATAAATGTACATGAATGTATTATTAGGAAATCATTCCTAATAAAACATTGATCATAATTCATCAATCATTATATATGTATTTTGGAATAACATAAAAAATTATACTTTTTATTGTGAAAAAATCCCTCATAAAACATAATCCACGAAAAATATAATTTAATGTTCCACAAAGAAAAAATATAACACAATCATTAGTAAAAAAAATTATATTATGTCATGGAGGTTTCCCCCCTTTACCCATAAAAGGGGGGTCTATCTTAATTAAAAAATTAATTTTGAGTCATTTCTAAAAAAAATAAGAATAATATTAAGAATAAAAATTAAAAGATATGTTTAGTTCAACACACAATCCTATTTTTGTTGAATATTAATACAGAGAATGAGTAAAAGTTAATAAGACATAAAAACATAAAAATAACAATAGTAGGAGATAATTCATTCCATTTTTATTTAATGAACAAAAAATTTGTTCTAATTGAAATTTAATCATAAATATTTTCATTTTTAAATTATTATTGCAAACAAATCACATACTCATATTTCTACTAGGCCATACATATGAAATCTCACTGAATAATTTGATGCGTTTTTTTATTAATATCTATAAAACCCTTATTTGTAATTATTTTTCATATAATAATTTTTAAACTAATTATTTCACATATATATATATTATGTATTTATTGTTTTATTATTTGGTTCATAGTTTCTTTATTCTTCAATGTATGGTTTTTTTGAGGATCCAATCTACTACCCTCAATCATGAAATTACCTCCTCTATACTTATCATTAATAATTTTTTTGGGGTTACATATTGACTGTAATATGGGTATTTTATTGATGTTATAGATAATGTTCATAGGGAATGATAAAAAACATTTTGGAAATTTTTGATATTACAAATTAATGCAATTTATTAGTGAAAAAAATATTGAGAATAAGTATTAAAAAATTATTAAAATATGTAAAATTATTATTATAAAAAATTATAAGTACATATGTTTTCTTAGTCATATATATTATAAAATTTATCAAAATAATGTTGATGGTGGTAAATAAAACATAAAAATAAACATATTAAAACCACTGAATATTAATAACATCGTATTACATAGTAATAATTCCAAAATTTCAAATTATTAATGATTGAAATAAACAATTACTCTGATAAATTTTTTATAAGATGTGGAAAATTAATATAATGAATAATGGTAATGAAACAAAAACAAAAACACTGATAACATGAAAATAACCATAGAATTCCTATATTAATGTTAGATTTGGTATTCCTTCAATAGACCATTATTTTAAAAAAAATGGATAAGGATGATAGTGATAATAGTTTTTATAGAAATTAAGAGTAAACATAAGGGTTGGTGTAGGGTGACGTATGTATAGGGGGCTCAATAAAGGACAGTTAAAGTGGGATTTTAATATATACACATTCCTTAATATGCATTGAAAATTATTTCTCATGGAAAGTAGTACCACAAAAAAAGGTAGGAGAGAATGTCATTAATGACCACATATAAACATTTACAGATAATATGTCAAGATATTTTACTAATTTATTTTTTATTCTAACCCATCTTCTATCATTTTCCTTTATCCTGATGGCAATTTTTTCCCATCTATGTATTTTTTAATCCAAAAATGTAATTGATATTATTTACTTATTTCTTTGCTTTAATTTTAAAATGACATTATATTAAAGTAAATTTATATAGGTGATTAATATTAATTTTTTATAAAAATATTTATATTAGATAAAAAAATTTATTAAGCAATATAACATAACCATATAGGTGATTTTTTATTAATCATTAAAATGTAATGAAAAAATAATTAATATTTATTCATTTGTTTTTATTCATAAGAAATTAATTTCACAAAACATTAAACACTATATATAAGAATGATATCTTGGAAATAAAATAAAATAATATATAATAAAAACAGATTTTTATTAAAACTTCTTAATTTAATAATGAATCATTTTATTATTATGCTTTACTTATCCTTAATTGTAATTTTTTTATTATCATATTAAAAATAGTCTATAAAATATTTTTCAAACTATTTAATTTATTTTTTTCTTTAGTTACCATAAAATTAATTACCATTACATTATATACAAAAAAAATCAATAAATAAATATATATTTTTCAAAAATGAAATAATGTATTTTAAATTTTTCAGAAAATATATTATATAAATTACATGTCCAATAATTGTTGGGTGACATAGTATTTTACTATAACTATAAAATACTTGATATATGAGCTGAAATAAATATAACCAATTACAATATTTCCAATGACCATATATATAAACAATGTATGTTCAACAACAAAATAATCAACCAGTATACATATAATAGTTTTATTAAATTCATATATTTATTATTATATAAATATCTAAAATAATTCATCATATTATGTAATACCATTTCCATTATCTTGTCTATATTTTTAGTATGGTTTATTTTTAAACCCCATGATTCTAAAATGCATTTATTATTCTAAATATATTTTTTATTATGTAGAATTTATCAAATAATACTCTAAATAAAAATATAATCAAATAAATTTTATTTTAAAAATACATTTCAATTCATGATTGCAATATATAAATAATTTAAATACAATATAAATAAAATTAATAAAATTATATTTGACAGAAAGTAAAAAAAAATCTGAGAACATGTACTCATTTCCCAAGAGGATTTTGTTGATTAACATACATACAATTACAACTATATAAATAATTAATTGAATTATAAATATAACATAAATATTAATATATAATGGAATGAATGCGATGAATGATTCTATGAATATTTGTATGATTATATATAATAATTATAAAAAATTATTATATATATGGTCAGCATAAATACAGTTATAAGAAATTTTTCCTTAGGAATATTGACCTAGTTTTTTTTATAAAAATTTATTATTATAAACTATTATTATAATTATTTTAATGATTATAAATTAATTTTATGATGTATTCTTAAAATTTAATGAATTAATCAAATTCTTATTTTTTTCCAAAAGATATTAAATGGAAATAATCAGAATACAAAACTTTAATTAAAAGGACTAATGTTTTTAATTTAAAAACTAATGATAGTTTTCCAATGATTCTTTTATAAAATTATTATAAATTTTTTATTTTAATTGAATATATTCTTATCTAATAAAGTATTATTATAATAATAAATTTCAATGCATGTTAACAATTATTTAAATATTAATTGAAGATAAATTATATTTTGAGTACCTGAAGTTTCAAATAATAATTTTCAATAGAAATTTGTTTTTAAAAATTATTTATTTTTTATAATAGTTATATTTAACATATTTAAAAATTAAAATAAATTAAATTAATTCATAAATTTTTGAAAAAACCTAAAAATGGGTAATAATATATATTTCAATATTTATTCTAAAAAGGTTTCATTAGAGATTAGTGCATGAAATTGGTAAACCATAAAAACATTGAAATAAAATTTATTTTAAAAAATATTTATTAATATTATAAAAATAAAATAAAAGTGGGACATTCAGTGAAAACAAAATAAAATTTTAATCCACTTATGGGCCCACCTTAAATGTGATAATAAAATTCATAATGATTAATAAATGTGAACTTGTCAAAATAAAATTCAAATTCACTAATAAAATTTCATATCCACCACCCCTGGAAAACACTCTTTCCCATTAGTTAACTGTCAAATATATTCATATTTTAACTCTACCAAGGAATAAATTTATATTTGGTATCATTTAGTACCATGAGGGAGAATAAAATCTTTCTTTCCAAAGGGGTCAGTGTTCAGGAGTAAATTCATCAAGTTATTAAATAAGTTCTCCTATATACTTTTTAATTACATTATTCATCACAACTTTTTATTAGTCATATTATTCAATTTAATAGTGACTTATAATCATCATTATTATTATTTGAATATTATACTAATGTTCTTATAACTCTAAACTCATACACATTTTGTAATAAAACATGTTTTTATTTGGTTAATCAAACTATATACATGATCATTGTTATACCAGGATCATCATTTTAAATATGGATATGTATAAAAAAGAAATTTTTTTAATATATAATATTTATTGTCTATATATGTCATTTTTAAATTTTATATAATGAAGAAACTAAATAACGAACATTATAATATAATCCATGGTTACTAGTTAATTACACAGAATAAGATCATCATGGATTTTATTTTGATTAAAGATACCAAAAAATCAGTCAAATGAAAATGGGAATGAAAAAATAAAAAAATGATTCCATTTAATTTAATAATCATTTAATAATTACATTTTTATCAATTATCTAGTATGTACAACACTATTAATTATCATTTATTAAATAATAGAGATTAAATACATCTAATGTAAAATAAAACTTCAATTAAATAATATATGTGTAGTTAATAATTATAAATAATTTGAATAAAATATAACCAAAAAGACTATGGTGGTTAAAAATGAAAATATTAATTTTTTTTGAAAATTATAGTTGAAGTCATTTGAATGAAAAATGATGTTAGTGTAAATGTTTATTTAACAATCTCATTTTGAAATATTTGATGATTTTATTTGAGATTAAATTATTAGAAATTATATTTACTTTCTCTTTATATCATAATAATTTTTATTATTTCTTATTTATCCATGGTATTGGTGGGGATTTTAATATTTTTCATTCATTTTATAGACAATTGTTTAGAAAAATATTACTATATATTAATTCGACCATATCTCATCTCTTTAGTTAGGAGTCTCTCTTAATTAGGTATATTTTAATTATTTTATTATGAATATTCTCATGTCCAATTCATTAATTTACATTATTATTTTTATATCCATGAATGTCATTAAAAAAATTATGTTGGATTCTTTGGCCAAAAATTAAACACCATAACTTTCACATTGTACTAAATATCATTATGAATGAAAAAAGGATCATCTATTAAAAATGATGAGCATTAATTAATTTTCCATAATTTCTCATCATTTATCTCTCAAAAAATACCTTTTCATTGTTTAATGGTATTTGAAATTAATTTATAGATTAAATTTATTTAAATAAATTCACATTAAAATTAAATTAATCGGTATCAAAAATAGTTTTTATTCTCAACAGTTAAATTAATGTAATTATATATTTATAATTTTGTTATAATCTATTTCAACATCCATTAATTTTTTGTTTGCTTCATTTGTGATATTATCCAATAATATTATCCACCTTCTCCCGATAGAAATGACGTATGATTATATTTAATGGTATTTGTACATGAAACCCATCACATAAAAATGGATTAATTATTAAATGATTAAATAATATTTATTTTCTTCTTGTATTGAAATATTTATTTATAGTGTAACATTATTTAATGGGGGTCTATTGTATATATCCAATTAACTGGTGATTTTTTATATCTCATGTGATCACGATGGGATAATGATCGCTTTCCAATGTCAACTATGTTATGGTATGATTTCTAGTATGTTCCATTACGTTATGAATTTCAATATAGAAAGACTTCATATATTCTTCTAACTTTAGGTTTTCATGTAGAATATTGTTTATTTTTGAAACATACATGTGTTATATTCTCAGGGATCAAAAATATGGACTGTAGTTTTTGAAATCTTATAAATCATTTCTTATTTAAAAAAAATACATATAATTTCGAATTTATATTAGGATATATTTGTTATTAGGAACAATTATGTAATGTAATGTACAAGAACATTTATTATCTTCTCATATCAATACGATTAACTTATTACCACTTGTGGTTATTGATTTATAGCTAATATGGTCATCCATTGAAAATTTTCTTGGATCACCCATTATAATAATATAATTATCATGGTTATGAATATGATCATCAATAATTTGTTTTTTTATAATTACATCATATAATAATTTTAATTGTTCAACAAAATTTGAACAATATGTACCCATTCAATTTCTCATTGCACATCAAATTATTTTTCTATAAAATAGAAATAACAAATGGTAATATTTAATGGAAACATGTCATGAACCCCTCCCAAATATGTGTACCCCTCCTGGGCTAGAAAAGTGATAAGGTAGATATTCAAACCTGATTCCCACATCTAATAGGCCTCGGGTTGGCGACTAGCACTGAGGGTTTAGTAAACACACAAATGGGAGGCATTTCCATCTAAGATTACAAATGGAAAAGAGAGAGATGATAGAAACCAATGAACTCCCACAAAATTCAATATAAAATAAATACAATGTACACATATGTAATGTAATGCAAGAACTACTATAACTAAAAGGCGAAAATTTTAAGTACCAAAAGAAAGTAATAAATAAGTAACCACAAATATCATATAGCTCCTCCAACTACAAACTAGTAGTAACGACCCTTATCTCCAACTGGATCCTAGTGTCCCGATAAATAGTTTATATATACATAGAGTGAGTACAATTGTATACTCAATATGATCATCCCCCAAGCCTCTCGTGCAAATGCAATGAAAGCATGCTAAAGTATAGTGACCAACAACTAAAACTAAATCATCCAAAAAATGTATTTTGTGATATCCACCTCCCCATGTATACTCTCACCATGTATATCATGAAATAGTATATCATACAATAAGAATATCAATGTTACCCTACTACCACTTCCCCATTGGTTTTCTACTTTTCTCCAACGTTACACATCCTAAGCATATCTCTCCAAAATGGCGTTATTGTAGACATCTTGGTGTGGCACAAAAAAATTAACCTCATGCAAAACAATAATTACACACATGTAACAAATTTAACCATGTAGTTTCTAGGATCCACCATTGTTGTCATCGCATCTATCATACATCAGGTATTATACAATAAGCCATTGTATTAAATATAGAGTGTAAGGATCATCAAGCCATCATAACCTATACACATTACTACTATTGTTGTCCATATGAAACCTTATCTAGAATATATGTTTTTGAATAACCAAAATCCATTACAGACCTCTAAAAACATATATTGGTTAAAATAACCAACATACCTACCAACACAATGACATACATGATAAGAGAGTGGTGCCAAAGGGGGTAATCAACTATCCATTCTCCCAGCAGAATATTGAGTAAAAAACCCCCACCTAGGGCTCAGAAACCTAGGTGTGTCTGTTTCCATAACTGATAAAGAGGATACAAATATTGAAACTCAAAAGTAAAAAAAATATTATAAATCACAACCACACTACGGGAATAACCTATTCTTAGACTCAACTGCAGCTGATATCTCTTGAACTCCCTACTTTCACTGCCTCGACTATGTATCCTATAATCACACAATAATTTAAAGAGATAAATTATATTACATCATCCCTTTTTATTTGTTTTAATTTATAATAATTAATTATTTAACTATTAATTAAACATTATCATTCCACATTACATTTCATTATCATTCCAACCAAGATACACAATTCCTTTAATTTCTAAGCTCATCATTGCATTCCACCAAGCTCCAACCCCATGGTTTAACATCATTTATTCAATCATTTTTTAATAGCACTATAAATTTTCCATAATTCCCAGTATTCTAGGAAACCAATTGAATCGACCAAACTTGATGAGATCAACACAGTGAGTACATGAACTACACTTTGAGTCTTTTCCATGTATATCATGATCATAGGGACATCCACCCTTTAGATGCTAAACACCAAAAGAATGTGGCATGACCTCTAATTCATTGCCCCTATTGAATGGAGGGTAAATAATAAAGTATTCCTCATGCAGTGGGGAATGTAAAGAAGATAAATAAAAAACAATATCCAACATTAATCAACATTCACATCCAATATGTATCATCATCATTTGTGACTTCCCTGACACCCACATGAATAAACTAATGCATCTCACCACTCTAGGAGTCATCTACTACCAAAACCCCAATGGCTTCCTTCACCCACATCTCATAGCATCCATCCAAGCTCATAACACAACATATGCATCAAGAAATAAATAATCAACATGGCTATTTTTCCTTAATAAGGAATTTTTCCATCACATGAAATGAGCTCTTGTGGATCCAAATCAGAAGGCACTCGACCTTACATGAACATGGTTAACTCGAAACCTTATATAGAATTATCATTTATAAATCCAACATATATTAAATCCAACGTGAATAAGAAAATTCAATATTAGTTGGTTCCAACAGTGGATTTCCTAAATGACAAGCTGTCAAAGCTATCAAAAATTAATTAAACAATTAATTTGAAAATACCTTAATCATCAAGAATCAACATGATTCATGTTTATCAATCTATTCTGACTGAACATGCATAATACATCAAATTTGTTATCCTAAAATTACAAAAACAGCCAAATTTATATACATTACTATTTTCCATTGGCCAATTAACTAACAATTAATCCCATCATTATATTCTTTACCAATTTCTATAAACAATGACATGCTAAACAAGAAAATCATGGATATCGCACTCTCTAAAATCAAGAGGCATCAACATATGGTTGAAACCAATAATTTAATCTAGTTAAAGTATGTATTATGTCAATTCCATTTCTATATGGTGGTAAAAAAACATCCAAACACTACTACTTTATGTAAAATATCATAGAGAATCCATGATCCCCCACCTCAAAAGGTTTCTAGAATTCATTGTATGAGAACATGTCAACATGAAGGGTCATAATCACCTCTCCTAGAAGACTACATCCACTCAAGGATACATGAACACCACCACAACAACAAAAAAATAATTAAGATCCATTAGGAACATTTAAAAAACATTATATAACAAAGAAAATGGTGAAACAAAAAGGAAACTATCTAGGAACTCAAAATACCAGCGGTAAAAAATTCATTATATTGAAGGTGGATAGGAAATTCATGATTGCAATGAAATAGGGGGATCACATGTATCATGAATAAACTATTGGGAAGACACGATCCAAGGCTACAACACTACACATGACTCCTATATGAAGGAAGGAAATCCTTGAGTGTATCAGACAACAGATTGTTAAAGAATCACAATGGATGTAGATATATCATCCCTTGAGATGATTTAACAGAGTTTTGGTTCAAGAGACGTTCAATTTTTCATTAAGATCAGAACAATCAATGATCCCATGATTTGACTGAGTAAAGGGTTCTTGGTCATTAATAAAATTAGGAAAGGATTTATGGGATTTGTATCGACAATAAACCCTTTAATACAATGCTTTGAATGCATTTTACATGAATGGAAATGTCAAATTGGAGAAACTTAATGAAATATGGAATGATCTGGAAATTTGAAAAAGGAAATGACACCATTATGGAAGCAATGTTCCTCAAACCATTTTGGACTCACTATTTTGGTTCCACCAGTTCGGTGCCACCATTTTTGTGACACTGTTTCAGTTCCTTCATTTTTCTTCCACTGATTTATAAAATTTGCAAATTAAATTGCACTATTTTTTTCTATACATTTTGGATATTTGGAAATGTATTAGGGATAAGTCATCTTAACAACATGGAACACCTCCATCACAAGATTTCAACACTGGGATAAACCAGATTGGTTTGTTCCATTACATTAGGCACCACTCAAAAAAATTCATCCTTGAGAATCTGAAACCAACCCAAATAAGAAATAGAGAATGGGGTTTGAGAAATCCCTCTTCAAGACACTTCTCAAGGATCTTGCCACCAAATGAGATAACTGTTTAAAAAAGGAACATGTGAAACCACATGAATACCACAACCGTCTTCTAACCACTCCACTAGGGGAGATACCTCTAAAAATAATGAAAACCATAATATGAAATAAAATACATTTTATAGCATGAAAATTTTTAAACCATAAAAAAAAAATCATTTCTAGAAAATAGATAAAAAATTATCCTGGGGTACTGATCATGTATCTACGACTAATGTTCATATGTACACTTCTCCATTCCATTGTAATACCACAAGACACGACCCAAGGGGATATCAATCCCATGTAACACCTTGTCCTTACAATCATGTATCTCTTCTAGTTGTTCCTTGAAGGACACATCATTGTCAACATAAATGTCACCCCAATATATGATGAGAGAGTAATCATGAATATAATGGTGAATCATTGATTGATGAAAGACATTGTGTATCCAAATCATCTACGTGGGACATGATACTTGATAATCCAAGGCTGCAACACAAGAAAACACATTGAAAGGCCCTAAAAACCGGGGAGAAAACATATTCCAATGACCAAAACTACTTTTCACTTCATGGTGATTCACATTCAGAAACAACTGATCCCCAAAGTAAAACTCTAGTGGTCTCCTCCTGTGGCCCATATAGAAATTCTTGAAAATCATGTGTTGCCTTCATCCTCTTTGGAATCACCTGGACTATCTTTGTCATATTTTTTACCAGTTTCAGCCCAAGAATTATTGGCTCTCTAACCCTGTATATCAATACAGAGAACCAAATGATTCTCCATATAAGTCATAAAATGACACCATACAGATGGTGGATTGAAAACAATTATTATAATTAATCTACCCCATGGTATGATTCCTCATACTTGAACCTAAAAAATATAGGACAAAAGATAACACCATGTCTTAAATATTTGGATGGTCTACCCAATTTGAAAATCCATCTATAGATGACATGTAACGGTAAGGAATAACTAAGAACCAAAAGCATGCTGGAGGCCTCTCCACCCCATCGAGGTAAAATGATGATCTTGATCAAAAATGATCATCCATGTGAATATGTGAAGTCTTACCACCTCCTCAAGAATATTCCTTGACAAAACATCCACTGAGATTTTCTCCTACATCACATAATGTTGAATGACTATTTTAAATGATCAAATACCACTCATATAGTGTCAATGACTTCTAAATATCAAGGAAAACTGATAAAAATTTACATCAATATGTCCCCCCTTTCTACTCAGGAGCATGTAATTGCTAGATCAAACTACAGGAAACACAATGCTCGATCATCACCTTTTGAAAGTCCAAACATTGGGACACAATCTCTGAAATATTATACCTCATCCTAGGAAACCAAAACTAACTCCTCAAGTATCGGGACATCTTTTACACACCAAGAGATACTGCTAAATGTTAATTATTAAACTCCTTGAGACCTATATTTGTATCGAATATGGAATGAAACTATTTCACTTAAACAACACTCAGTGTTTTCTATCCTCATACCAACCATCAAGGGCCTCACCACAAACAACTCGATCTCTCAAGACCTCCACCAAAGGATCCTCCAATAGTGACTCCTCTATCAGCTTCACTAGAGATGGATACTCTTTCATCAGGAGAAGACAACCTCTTCTTCCAACATCTCCCATAACTAGATGTAATGCTAAATGTTTTTCCATCATCCTCTAAGAATAACCTAATTTTTGGGCTATATCACTAAGAGAAAGCCTACATAGGGCATTGGATACAACATTATCATTTCTAGGTGAATACAAAATTTAAAATTCAAAATCTGGTAAGAACTCCACACACTGACACTATGGTATGTTCAAGTCATGCTAGGACAAAACATACCTCAGGCTCTTATGATCGGTGAAAACCACAATGTTCCCACAAATGAGGTAACAACTCCACAACTTTAAGGAAAACAACACTTACACCAACTCAATATGATTGTTTTCATAGTTATGTTCATGGGGGCACAAATAAAGATACCCATAAGAAACGATTGATCACTATTGCATCAGAACAATGCCTAACCCCAGATTAGAAGCATCATAAAAAATTAATCTAAACTCATTCTACTGGAAGAAAAAGAACTGAATAATTGATGAACATCTCCTTTATAAAATAAAAAGCTTTCTGACACTAATTACTCTACTTTAATTCTTATTCCTTCTTGGTCAACTATATCAGAGGCGTCATAGCCCAAGATTAATCTACCACAACCCTCCTATAATAGCCTTCATTATTGTGGAATCCTCACTCCTTTGATGATGTCATGGGTGCTTCCCAAGACACAACAACATCTATATTTGATGTATCCAGTGATACTTCCAACTGGGATACATCGTGCCCCATTAAACAGACATCTTGAGCCCAAAACCGTCACTTCAACAACATTGCAAACAATTGTTGTTGACAAAGGATGCCTAAAACTGCACGCTGCTCCTCAAAATGATAATCTCAATACATAGAGTACACAAGGATGACGTCAATGAGAACCACCACAAACATCTCAAGGAACTCACATAACACAATATTCAATAACCCCATTATCTCAACATGTGCATTTTTCACAAAAGACAACATCACCAATAACTTGAAATACCCATGATGACAACACAAGGAATTATCTGGAATATCCTCATCCACCACTTTTATATGATGATTGGTAGACCGAAAATCAATCTTTAATAACCAACATTCACCATACAGTTTATCGAATAAATCATCAATTTGAGTAAGGGGATAGTGGTTCTTCATGATCACTTTCTTCAATAAATGATAATCAATACACAACTGAAATCAATCGTCAACCTTCTTCAAGAAAAAAACTAGTACACCCCATGTTGACACACTGGGCCAAACAAACCCACAATACAATAGATCATTATGATATATATTCATCTCCCAAAACACATAAAGTGACATCCTATATGGAGACATAGAGATAGGAGAGACAACTTTTCATAAATCGATCCCAAACATGATCTCTAGTTGAGGGGTAACGCTACAACCTCTTATAAAAGGAAATCAAGGTACTCTACCATGACATTGGGAAACGTTGAATCTTGAAACTCTGAAAAAATAGTTATTAGCATAGCCATCAAGGATGACAAGGATGGGACATTCCACTTACCCATTTGAGGGTCACTGTTGCCATCAAATACCGCTTGCTCTCTACCAGCATCAAATAAAACCACCTACCTCTTAAAAGTAATACACAATATAATGTTACGAATACAGCCACTCATTGACCAGGATGATGTCATATGGTTTCATTAATTAACATAAGAAATTTACCAAAGTGTTTTCCATCCCCAACACTAGCTCAAAATCATTTCATACTTCAAACAAGTCATCTTGACATCAAACTCGTGTAGTTAACTCTAGGTCCACTAGAATACTCCTTACAAAATGACACATGTCTTGGAAAATGGTAGGTTATATAAAAGATTGTGTCACTATTGAGTCAAAAAAGGCATACAACCATGTAGAAAACAATAAAATGGTACCTTGAAGGATTTCCAGCTCACCCAGTGCTTGCAATGATAAAGCCTAAATCTTTCCTTGATCTTATCCTTAACCTATATGACCTTGATGATGACCAATACCATTGAAGAGATCCGAAAAATAAGGATGGAGAGCATCCCATGGATTTCGTCTATCTTCCCCATTCTCTCTGTGCTGATCTAATGCTAGTGAAACCTTTTGCTGCTACATCAGTTGTAAATTCCTCAATATAGGAACATGGATTAGATCATCTAGTGAACACTGATTTCTCTTAAACATTATAATGTCTTGATGATTATGAAATTATCCTCTATAAGAAAAATAAGCAAATTACCCCTTTCCATAGACCTAAGGTGCACTTTCACCATATAAATGAGATGCTGAGGGATGGGACCTACCCTCACCTAAATGGAAACACTTCTTCTATAAAAATCGGGAACCCTGGACATCTGCTAAATTTCATGAGGAATACCAACAGACACTCCTCTCATGAAGATATGGTTCTTGATAATGTGAACTCAATGACATCCTCCCTCCCATGCACCTATATATATGTCTTTAATAAAAACGGGGTGACCTGGCACTAAATCATTGGATGAAAAGCCTCCTCAAAATTCCTCACCCTAGAATCTTCATCTAGAAATAGGTCCGAAAAATATTGTAAAAGGTTCCTAAAATATATTCCAAACTCCTGAAAACTAGAGAACCCCTATTGAATTGTGTGAATCTACTGGTGACTTGATGCCTTAAATGTTAAAAAAGGAATCTCGACTCTAAACATTTCTTGGAACTCCTCAAATGAGATTGCAGACTCCTCGTGATCCCTATGGAATAAGAACCACCACTTCCCTTCTTCCCTATGCAGCATCATCACAACCAATGACACGTAGTGCTACATACAATCGTGGATCATACTAGAAGCTATATAAACCTCCTCAAACCTATCTTCTATGACTATATATGCAATTTATTCCTTGTACATCTATAGCCACTGAAATTGAAACTCTCTGAGTGTCCTCCTCTATGTGTTGTTGTCATCAACCACTGACATTTAACGATCTTCTTGCACACCCTTCTGGATATGTTCTCCATGAACCTAGCGAGGACATCAACCTTGAGCCATATCTACAAATGAAAAAACAATTAAATATCCTAAAACCGGATTATTAAATACTTTATCATAAATAAATTATTTTATTTTATTCACTTTGGGTTAACTTATACCATGTTCTACCCATTCCAACACAGGTGAAAATAAGATTTATGAATGATTCATTCCAAGGTCTCAACCCCGAAAGTAAAAAAACATCATTTAGTATCCACTGTGAACATAGTGGTCCATGAATTAGATCATAGGGGGCCTGAAATACCTATGTGCTTTCCAGTATCTAGTGTTTATAGTTCTTTCTAAACATGAATGAACCAGTTTTCCTACCATTCTATATATCCTCACATGTCCCTAACTCCATACTCCAGCCTGTCCCTCAACCAGACCTCTGATACCACCTTTTCATGACTCCTTCGCCAATAAGTGTACCCCTCCAAGTCCGAAAATGTTAGAAGTAAGAGATTGAAAACTATGTATTGCCTCCAGTAGTCCCTTTGTTGGTGACTATAACTAAGCATATAGTAAACACTCAAATGCATTCCATTAAACTCTAAAAGAACACATGAGAAAGGGAGGGATACTAAAAAACCCACAAACTTCAATTTAGACTACAATATAATAGAAATTATAATTACACATATATATTTTCATGAATGAACATCTAAAACTAGAAGGGAAAAATTACAAGTACCAAAAGAAAGTAAAACAATAATGATCGTGAAACCCGAACAACCCCTCCAACTCCAAGAAAGTAGTAAACAGAATGATCTCCAGCCTGATTCATGTGACCTAAAAAATAGTTTTTATTTACATATGGTGGGTATATCTATATACTCTATATTATACACCCTAGATCCTCTCATGAAATAGTAAAGAAATCAAGCTAAAGCACAGTGAACAATAGGTGAAACAAACTCAATACCTATATAAGTATACTATTTTCCATGTCTCACCATGGTTGTTATCCCCATGTATCTCGTACAATAGTAGATAATATAATATGAATATCAAGGTTACCCAGCAATAACATCCCACTATATTTACACTTTTGCAGAATATCGCACATCCAATGAATCTCTCTCTAAAAAGGATTACCCAAATACCCCTAGGCATAACACCACAAAATTCACCATGTTCATCACGACAACAACGCCAACATAACCAAAGTAACTAGGCTATTGACAGGATAAACTATAGCTCACATAAAATGTATCATACATCAAGTATTATACCTTAATCCATTATATCCCATACAATGAATAAGGATCCTCATGCCATCATATCTAATAAAACTCACACCTATAATAATACATACCAAACTGTATCCTCAATATATGTGTGTGAACAACCACAATCAATTATAGCGATCTACAAACATATATGGGGAAATATTACTGGCGTTCTTACAATTAAAAAAAACTATTAAGAGAAGAGAGAGGGTACAAAGGGGGTAGTTAGTGATCTATCCTCCAATCGGAATGTTGGGTTAAACACCCACTATGGCTCAAAATCCTCGGGGTGTCATTTTCCCTAACCAACATAGTGGGGTAGCATATAGAAACACAAAAAGTACATAATATACCATATCTCACAACCAAACAACCCAAATATCTTAGTCATAGAATCAACTAAATCTAACATCTCTCTGACACCAATCAGTCACTGCTAAGACTAGGTCTTCTATAAGCACATGACTATTTAAATAGCTACATTATATTACTTCGTCTCTTATTATCAGTTTCACTTTACAATAATTAATTATTTCACCATTAATTTACCATTATGATTTCACATTACATTTCTTTATTATTCTAACCAAGATAAATTGTTCCTTTAAATTGTATCATCATCATTGAAATCCACCAAACTTTAATCGCAAGGGTTAACATCATTTATTCAATCATTTATATACCAAAATTAGCACTTTTCCATAGTTATAGTTATTATAAGAAAAAAATTCTAAACTACCAAATATGAGGGGATCAACACGAGGAGTAGAGAAACTACTAATTGAGTAATTAGACCAATATAAAGAGCATAGACCCATCCGTACTCAATAGTATAATCATTGAAAGCATATGGTATACCATGTCTTTCTTTGCTTCTTTTGGAAGGAGGGTAAGCAAGACCACCTACCTTAGGAAATGGGAATAAAAAAGAACATATAACACAAACAAGATTTAACAAGAATCCAACATTCATATCCAACATGTTTCATCATATCATTCGTCTTCCCCGATACCCACAAGCATAAAAAAATGCATCTCTCCACTGTATGTGTCAACTAATACCATAACCACTATGAATACATACACCGACATCTCACAACATATATCAATGCTCATAAAACATAACAAGAAGTAGGAATTAACAATGTAACTGGGCTCTTGGAACTAAACATGGAATTATAATGTCACACATAACGATCTATCATTGATCCACATGAGAAGGTACTCATCCTTACATGAAAAAGGGTTAATCAGAACCCTACAAGGCATTATATTTTTCAGATAAACCATATCTTTAATCCATCTTGAATTAGACAATTCATTATTAGTAGGTTCCAACTATGATTAACATAAATATCAAGCTATCATTGCAATAAAAATTAATTAAACAATTAATTTGACATTACTTTAATCAATATGAATCAATATGCTTTAGTTTTATCAATTTATTCCAAATAAATTTTTTTTCTGTGTTAACTTGATTATCATAAAATTAAAAGAAAAAACAAATTAATTTACATGCCTCTTTATCATTGGATAATTAATTTGAAATTATTTCCATCTGTAGGTTCTTTTACAATTTCCATCAATAAATACATGATAAATAAGAAAATCATCGATATCACACTATCTAGAAAATCAAGAGGCAACAACATATGATCGAAACCATTTATTTTATATGTTTAGAATATTTATTATGTTAATTCCATTAGGATCTATTGGGATAAAACATTATAACTATTTCTCTGCACGTAAAATAGAATAGAGAATCCATGAATCCCCTACCTCAAGAGTTTTCCAACATTTTTGCAGGAGAAATGGATAATATGGTGGATCATGATCACCTCTCCTAGAATACTACATCTGCCTAAAGACATAGTGACACCACCACAACAACCAAAAACCCAAGAAGCTCCATTGGGAACATAGATATCACATTCCATAACAAGAAAAAAGGGAAACTGAATGGAACCTATCAAGGAACACATATGAGTAGTGGTATAACATACCTTATATAAAATATGGATAATAAATTCTTGATTGCACTAATATAGGGGGTACACATACCGCACAAACAAACTCTATAGAAGACAAGATCAATGGCTACAATACTACACACGACTCCTAAAATAAGCAAGGATTGGTTTGAGCATCTTGCAGTACGGAAAAGTAATGAAGGACAAGGAAGGAAGATGTCTCGACCCTTTAGAAGATATAATAGAGAAGGGGTTTAAGATACAGAAGATTTTACATTAAGATCGAAAATGTCAAAGATCACACGTTTTGACTGAGTAATGGAATCTCAACCATTAGGAAAATTATGATAGCTGTTATGGGATTTGAATCGACCTAAAATATATTAAAAAAGGCATTAAATGAATTTTACATAAAAAAGGTGAAACTAAAGGAAATAAAAAAATTCATGAAATTTGGCATATGAAATGACACAGTTCTAGAAGCACTGTCCATGATACCTTTTTTGACTCACCATTTTGATCCCACTATTTCAGTGCCCCTATTTTGGTGCGACCATTTCTGTAACACCATTTTGGTCCCACTATTCAGGAGCCAGTATTTCAGAAATTTTGTAAAATAGAAGGCACTGTTTCAAACTCATCGTTTTGCAAATTTGGAAAAGTGTTAGGGATAAATAATGTTAACCTCCCAAAACACCTCAAACACCAGATTTCTATAATAGAATGGACCAGATAGGTCGTGAAAATCACAAAAATTTTAGTGTTTTATTATATTAAACTGATAAATATTATAAATATTTTGATTTATTATTTCCACATTTTTTATTGGGTGAATTTATTTGATTTTCATAAATTGCTAATTTTTTAGTGCATTGTTAAAATTAATACTTTTTTAGATATATTATTCTATTTTATTGAAAAATTTAAATCAAAGACTCATTTAGGTTTTTATATTTCATTAATATTGACAAAAAATTGTTACGAAAACAAATATTTATTCTATAGTATTCAACATTGAAATAATCATTTTTTATTAAATGATTTCTTTCCTTAAACCAAACTTTTACTAAAACAATATTTGAAATTTCATATAAGATACCATTATGAACATAAATTTCTTCCCCATATGAAAATTTCATATAGAAAAATTTATTTCTAATTTATAATGATTATTTTCTTGTTTATTAATGACACTCATTTCAAATTTGTTCATTATAAACAATAAAAGTTTTAAAATTTTCATCACTATGGTGAAGGGGTAAAGTAGATTGACTCTGTATCAGACCTATTGATAAGAACCAAAAGTCCAATAATAATTATATTTAAATGAATGTATTTATAACCATATAAATATAACATATAATTTGAAATATTGTACTTAAATACAGAATTTTGTTAAAAAATTGAAATATTTTCAATTTATTTATAATTCACATTTTTCCACTCCACTCACTTATAAACCCAAACCTCATATACAAAATTATTCATAACCTTTTATATTCAATGATTGGAAAATTCCTAAATAAAATAAAACATAAATAACATACCTGTCTTTAAAAAAACATATTCTTATTAGATGACTAGTATAAAAAGGGAATAAGGTTTAAAAAAACGGTCCTCTCTACTGAAGAGGTACAACTCGTATACTAATTCATTCATGATTATTTATTATTCTCTGTTATTAAATATTATCATAAAACTTTTTATTTAATTACAAAAAAATTTCATATATAGTGAATTATTATTATGTTTATGTTACACCCTATTTTCATATAACTTTAAATCCTATGGAAAATGAAAACATCAATAATACAAACATCTAGACTACCACTTCTATGATGAAATTAATTTTTTTCCATCAAAACATATCACAGATGGATATATATATGGCCTTAATTATTAAATTATGATTGTAGGATAAAATTAATTTTATTTAATTATTCTTTATCTATCTTATAGTCCTTCCATATGTTGTAAAATTTATTCTTTACTGTATATATATATTTTCAATCACCTATATGAAGTGTAATAATTGGGTTTTTATTTCATCATTACATGGATGATAAAAATGAAATTTATATATCATAAATATAATATTTGAGTTTTTATTATGATTCAATAATTTTATATATTAATCAAATTTATTTATTTTTCATATACTATAAAAATAAAAATGTCATCAATTCATAAAAATGGATTACAAGAAATAATTCCCTTTATTTTTCATTACCATTTTTTTAGATGATTAAAAAAATATATTAAATATAAAAATATTATAATTTTATCATGATTAAGATTCATAAGATTATGATACCATGAAAATGGTGAATGTATGCTATTCATCAATGAAAAATTTATTTAAAAAATAGAATGGTTAATGAAAAGATATTTATTTTAATAAAAAAATAGTAGTAAAGAGATACGAATAAATTATTAATTAATAGTTTTATGTAATATAAATAATAATATTATTCTAATATATATTTTTTGTATGTCATTCTTTATTATAGGAGATATTATATCATGTTTGAGAAAGATGATATAGGGTTTATGTTTTTAAATTAAATTCTCATTTTAATTGATATTTTTAATGTAATTGTGTCTATTGATTATATTATATGGTCATTAATTATTAAGAAAAAAATATTTTATTATACTTTATTAAATCTTATAGATTTAATTTTTTTATTCTGATTTTCACTTTTTTAATAAACATTATTAAGAATTTTTTTAATAAAATCATAACATTTTTATTTTGGTTAAGTCATGTTTTATTTCTATAAAGATAGGTGGGTATTTTTTTAAATGTTTACATAAACTTTCATATGATTTATAAATATATTTTTATATTATAATATAAATTATTTGAGAACTTTTTAGATGTAATATTCTTTTTATTTTCCATATTATTCATTTTTTTCTTTTTATGAATGTGGGAATTTTTTTAATATTTATGTTGTGATTTATTTTACTACCATAACAATAATTATTACTTATCAATCATAGTATTAATTTTAACATATTTTATCATGGAAAATATTATTCCCATTACTCTGGAGGTTTTTATGTATTATCTATTAACAAATAGTCATATTTTTCATTGAAAATTTATAATGTGCTTATAATTATAATTTTTATATTTATCAAAAATTAATAAATAGTAGTATATTTCACTAGGGATGTAAATTAATTTTTACCATGAACCATATTTCTATGGTTGGATTTTTATCATTTTTTAATAATTTTTTTATTGAAAATATTTTAATTTCATTTGAAAATTTCTCAAATATGAATGTTTTAGATGATTATATATCATATTGTTATTTATTTCATTTATATAATTAATTAGTTGGAAATAATATTTTAATGATAGAGTCCCATTATTAGATATCTACCTGATGCATTAGTTCGTTATAATAAAATAAATATATATATATATATTAAATAATTTTGCATTTGAATTACATGATTATGTAATATCATGGAATTGTGACTAGATATTATCATTATAATGTCTAGTGTTATGAATATCATCCAATGAAACTAATTGATTTTTTCTAAGTTGTTTTAAATGTTGATATGTTAACAATGGACTAGTTTTCCTTATTTGATACTGTAAATATTTTATTTTTTTTATTATATATACATTTAATTTTAGTGATTTTTTCTCTATTCTATTATGAAATCTAATGAAGTTTTTATCTTACAGAGTATCTGTGATCGCAATTTATTATTTTTATTTCCCTCTATTTACCATGTATTAAACATTTACTGAATTCACTGATATAATAGAAGAAATTAAAATTATATTATTAAGGATTTATATTTTATATATAAATTTCTTAGTTTCATATGAGAATAATATATATCTCTGGTCTCAAAATACTATAAAACTATTCAATATAATGGGATGTATTTTAATGTATTTTCTAATAATGTTTTAATGTAACCATTAGATTGGGGTTACTATATATGGGGTGTTACTGTATGTATTGGGTAAAGTCTAGTAAAAACTAATGTAACTCCCTCTAGAAGAACGTAGAATATCATAATGAGAACATTATGATAATCTGTTAAGAATATCATGATTCTCCTCTTAAATATCTTACATGCATAGAAATCTTATTTTAAGATTCAATATTATGAATATAACATCATCATCATTTCATTTTTTATTGTTGTGAAGTATAATAAAACTCCCACCACAAGGTATGGCCGATGGAAATACCATAGTACAGACGGCCTATAGAGGCCTAAAATATTGAACCCAAGCTGATCCCCTCAAATCTGGTTAACTCCCTATGGATTTATTTGAAATAGGCATGAGAAACATGTGAAAAATGAACCCCAATCTACTACCTATAATGAAGAAAGACAACCTACCACCTTATTTACCTCACACCACGTGTATAACACCTTGATATATTTACTAATAATAGAGGATTTATATTTCATGATTATATAGGGTATTGAAAAAGGTGTTGTGATTTTTCAATGCTTGGAATCATGAATAAGTGAATATCAATATTCTTCTGGGTACACAGGCTGAGGACCCTGTACAATTTCAAGGACTCCACTTGAATGGAACTCCCAATCCTGTAGTAGGAAGTAATGTCATGTAGTAAACTCCCCTATATCCCCCATCCACCCCTATACCTCACATGCTAACTGAACTACATGCACCATAAAAATTCAATTTGAGTCCCATGGATGGTGGTTCCCTACACACTTATTGGAATTTTAACCTAGACTTTGGTATTTGTACCATATCCACACTCACATGTATGTCACTTAGAGATGCATCGTCACACAAGATTCAAAACTCGATAATCAGGTCAATGACTTGGGATCTTGATTTTCTAAGAATAAAACATTCTATTTACAAAATTCCTTCCAAATCAGCCTTATTACTGTGATTCCATGTACACTAAGTCCCCACACATAAAATAAATAATCTTTCAATTTTTTTTATTATTCCACAAATTTCGACCCATGGAGCAATCTATCTAAAAATGAGGCACCATGATGGTTCAGAGAAAAGTTACTAGTGAATCCACCACAGAATTTTGAAATGTCTATGACCCACTCACCCTTCAAGAATATGTGGTTTGAAGTCTCACTTTTATGTTACTTTTAGTAGTGACATCTAAAAACCATGCAGACACATATCTTCACCACATTTTTATTTGTTGGAATAATATGGTTTCAGACCATCCATGTTAAAAGGATGAATTTCATTGGCACTCTCCCACACCATACAATATTGTTTCAGCTATCTTGCTACTCCTGTTATAAAAATATCCAATAGTAATCCTATTGGGAAAATTTCCATCAATTAGAAGCCCAAAATACACATATTTCAAGATCAAAATTTAAAGGAATAATATCAAAAACATCTCGTTGTTCCACATTCATATTGGTAATGATGATGATATGATATATTCTAGCGTCTCTAAATAAAATTATTGGATCTAGACAACCATGTAAGCCAGTATTCAAACGCAACTAGTTGTAGTTCCAATATAGGATATACTCTTTTCTAATGAACCATAATGAGTTCTCTCCAATATTATGGATACTTTCATGAATTAAGGACCAAAAGTAGGAAAATTGAATCCATGACCGTCCTCATACACACCACCATACATGAAATTTTGATCTCTCAATGTTTTTTCTTTTCCACGACCTCCCATTTAAGATTTTCATGCATTCCAAGTACAGTATCTATGAGGCTCTCCACATTGATCCTGCATTCCTGCACAAGACTTGCCTACCTACCCCATGATGCCCAACAACACTTCCACTCAGTGAAACATCCTATATAAAATTAGAAATTTTTTTGTCCATATAAGAGACAACCCCCATGGGAACACTGGTTCCGAGAGAGCATGAAAATAAATCTCTGATAAAAACTATTGACTAATGTAAGCTGATGATTTATGTATAGATAAAAAATTTTCCAGTTGAGAACAATCTTTGTTATCCTATTCATAAGACCATTAATGTTCCATATTTAATCCTTACAGGGTATATAGGAGACCCTTGGTAGTCCAATGGAAATAAAAATATCTACAAATCTAGCTCATTACACAGGAAGGATGTATGCATACTACAACACAAGATGATCAACTATTTATTTGAAAAAATTTAAAAAATTTAATATTTATATCTCAATATAAAGTAACATTGATCAGAAAAATATTGGGTGTAATTTATTTTTTATTAGATACATAAAATAATTATTTTATATATTTATGTAGGTTTACCCATGGTTAAACACATCAAGACCCCCTTATATATATCATATAAGTTCTAATTATCTTAATAATTTATGCGGGGGAAGCATAAGAGAGTGGTGAGGCAAACTAATTAGTATTGGAGACCTTATCAATATGTCTTTAGTGGTCAGATCAAAAGTATTTGAGAGAAAAATATACGAGAGTAATTTCAAATAAAAATTGACATTGGATAATAATACTTATTCAAAAATCATAATTCAATGAGATGAAATATCCAATAAAATATAACATGATGTAATATTTTGTGAATGGTGTAGAACTATGGAATGTAGAAATGATATCATTGGATCTTGGAATCAAAATTTTATGTAATTAACATTATTAATGTCATCATAATCATAGTTCTTAGTTCACTCCCAACACCATTGGAAGATTATGGACAATGCAATACGTTTAAATAGTTTCCCTTATCATTCCCATAAATTTAGTGGTTAAAGTCTATTGGTGGTTTTGTTTACTCCCCATTCCCATAATAATTTTTGACAATGACCAATAGTAGATTGGGTTCACACCCCACACCCATCTACGTAGTGAATAGAGTTCCACTGTGGATTAGTTTCACTCCATATTATATTATAAGTAGTATAGAAAATATTATAGTTTATTATTTTCACACCATAATTTTATATATTATATCTCATGAGATATTCATCGTTACTCAATGCATATACAAGATATATAATTTTGTTTCTTCTTGTATGACAATTTATTTTTATTAGGCTAACTAATAATGCACAATACATGGTATCTCTTGAGACAAAAGAAATACCGAATATATTTTAGATGTATTTATTTTGGATACATAAGGAATACAAAAAATTAAAATTTTATATCTATTATATTATAGGAAATAAAACCATAAATAAAGAATGAGCATGAAACCCCCCTTTAAAAAAAGCGGGTCATATAATAATGTATCAAAGGATATGGAAATTCCGTTTCATAAGGATTAAATGTAAAAGAATGAATTAAAAAAAATATGTTACTATTTTATAAATGAAACATTGATCTTGATCATGAAATTAAAAATGTTTTAAAATTCAGGATATGAATAATGGTGATGTCTGAAAAAAAATTAACCACATTAGTAATGCATTTAAAAAATAGCATGTGATCCTCTTAACTATGAAATATATTACTACATCTATTTATATAAAAATTTAAATTTCTTTTTTACATAATATTTTTTATTTCTATAGTCTAGTCATGATGGGAAAATTATATTGCTGTTAATTTTCACAAAATATGAAATCAGATTATTCCATTAAATCGACTTCACCTAAAAGTCGAAATTACAATGAGAACATAAAATTTTTATGAATACCAATAAATAAATATATAGTTAAATCAGTATTTATTTTATAAAATTATATTCTTCATATGGAAATTAATTATAAAAAAATTGAAAAAATGGATAAAAGGATATAGAATGTGTAATGAATATGTAATGAGGTCTGTTTCTAATGATTACATTGTTTTGGTTTGGAAATACCATTATAGAATTCCCACAATGTTTAAATCACAATAAATTGAATTTTAAAATGAGGATAAGGTCAAATTTATGGACACATGGGATATAAACTCTTTTAAGTTCTAATTAAAAAGGAAAACATTATTAAGAAAATAAATTTTAGTCAATTTGGAGAAAATGTTTTTCTAAAGGGTTTGAAATATTCTAATAAATTTTATACTCTTTTTATATGAATTTTTTTAATGCAAATAAATTTAAATAAAAACTAAATCATTCAATGGTGGAATTGAATGTAATATGAAATAAATTTTTTGGTAATAGAAATCCAATCATAGAAAAATAATGTTCAAAAGGAATCACTTTAACTCAAGGAATAGAGACGAGTTATCAATTACCATTCAATCATTATCATTATTTGAATTAAAAACTAATTAATTTTAAAAAATGAGATATATTTTTAAATAAAATATGTTACTTAAAAAAATTTTGTAAATGAATCCATGATCAAAAAATTTACCAAAAAACCAATCAATTAGTGAATGTGTTCTATTTCTCATGAAATCCAAATTGAGATCTAAAAACACATAAATTTTATCCCAACATTTTTAGAAGATATCTGACCTGCTATATGAAAAAGACAAAAAAAACATTAACCAGTTATTTCAAAAATTATTCACAAATATAAACATATATACTTCCCATTTATATTTATTTTCTAGAAGTATATTTGTAATTGTTTACATGTTTTCATATTCGGGTGTCTGTAATCATGATCGTCTGAAATAGTTTAATAATAGTTGTGTCATTCAATGTTCATCACCAAAATTTCATAATTTATATAACACAATTGGAATATAAATATTAGATTGAAAATTATTAAATAACTAGTACTCGCCCGTGCACTTGCACGGTGATATAACAAAGTTCTTAGTTCATGCGTTCTCCAGACGATATGGTTCACTGCTTTTATAGAGGAAATAAAATATTTTGAAAAAATAAATGAAACTGGGAAAGTTGTTAACTGTACAATGACTAGTAATTAGTAACATAAATTAAGTGGAAATAATTCATTGATAAGAAGAACAGTTTCATAAAAGGATTGGCATGGATAACGGTGAGCTTGAAAGGGGGATTGGAAGTGAAAGGAATGAAGAAGTGATCAAGCATCCACCCCAGAGCGTACACGCTGTGATATCATTCATCCATCACCACCACCATCATCGGTTTCTCCTTCGGCGCTGATTCCTCCGCCATTGGAGACCTCACTCAGTCTCATTCACTCCCTCTCCCGTTCCTTGTATGCATCGATCAGTTTCGTTGTGGGGTATATATCAGCGATGTCAACAGGTTTCTGTACATTAAGAGATGAATTAAATCAATTAGTTGCAAAAAATACATAGCAAAGTTATTATTGAATAAGTAATTTCAGGTTTAAAAATCGAAAATTGAGATAGAAAAATGAATTGTGTTTAAATGATACAGTGAAAATGATAATGCAAAAGGCAGTATTGTCTAATGTGATGATGTCATCAAAATAAAATATAGTGAAAATAAACACTTACCTGGGTTTCTGTTTTTATAGAATGAATGAAAGGAGAGAAATCCTGTGTAGACAGAGCGGTATCCAGATTTCAGTTCCCATAAATGGAGACATTCACCCATCCTGGGTAGGCAGAGCAGTATCCAGATTTGTGCCCCTAACCAATTGGAATTAGAAACATGGACCAATAAAAATAAGATTATATTGGAAAAATCACAATAAACTTATCGTAAATTTTTGATAAAGCATATTAATATGACACAATTTGACATTATAAAAAATAATGAAATCAAAACTTCCTACTTTATTTATGGTCTCCTAAAGAACCTAGGTTACTAAATAAATAGTTTGTGAAAATTATTTACCTGATATTTATATTCCAGCATCTCAAAATAATAACTCTTTATCAAATCTATAACAAAATCACTACAGTCAGTAAATTTAAATACAATTTATAAATTTATTCCGAAATTATATATATAATGTATCCCAAATATTCATGGTAAATGCAGTAGCATAAATTCACTGAAATTATGGAAATGTAGTAGCATAAGAATTCAATTGAATTAGCATAAGAATTTATGCAGTAGCATAAATTCACTGAAGGATGAAACAATGATAAGGATAGTAGGGAAGTGAAAAAACTTGTTTCCTAATCTTCATCAGATTATACCTTACCCAGATAATGGAAGAATATGTCCATCAAGAATGATATAATCTGGATTGCTTCATTCATGATAAGTCATAAAATAAAAAGGTGGTAATCTAATTTTTCATACCTGAAATGGTAATGCATGGATGAGTAAATGCAGTAGCATAAATTCACTGAAATTATGGTAATTCAGTAGCATAAGAATTCAATTGAAGTAGCATAAGATTTTATGCAGTAGCATAAGAATTATGGTAAATGCAGTAGCATACGATTTTATGCAGTAGCATAAATTCACTGAATTTATGCAGTAGAATAAATCCATGGTAATGCAGTAGCATAATATTTTATGCAGTAGCATAAATTCACTGAATTTATGCAGTAGAATAAATCCATGGTAATCTATTACCAGTATAGACAATAGAGGAAAGAAAAATTAAGAAACAATGTTGAAAATAACTGATTAATGCTTGTTTATCAAATACCATGCAATTACATCATTCTTTTGGTTTCATAAATCAGCAAACCCAACTGCTGGTGGGTTATAACCAATGCATAATAGAAGCACTATCCCCCCCTTCCAGCAGTCCCCCCAGCCCCCCCTGCAGCCCCATCCCCAGCTCCCCCCCCTCTAACAGTTAGAAAAATAATATTTTATAGCTTGAAAACTGGAAAAATTTCGGGAACAGTGGTATTTTACATGACAGAGGATATAATAATAAAATCAAAATAGAAAATGAGCGGTAGAATACATTTTAAATGAATTTTCTGTAATCTATATAATGTAATATGTTTTGCACTACAAATGTAAATCTGAAAACAATAAATAAAATAACAGAAACAGTGAATATATAAGGTTACCATGTGAATATATATGGTTACCTTGTGTCTGAAGCAGCATATATCAGTCTATTTTTTCAGTTTTCCTGGTTATATCTTCCCATGGTATGGTGTGTAATTCAGAAATATGAGTTGTCACAATAATAGCCTAGCACGAATGTTGGGTGGTTTTGCTGCACTGGACCAACACTTCTGGATGTTGGTTGATAGTGATGTCAATCCCTACAACAATTAATAATATATGAGAAAAACAAAGCAGAGAATTTGGTTCAGTGTAAAGTATATACTGATTAAAAAAGAAAAATACTTCAGAATTATGATGTTTACCTATTTTCATATGATAGCAACAAATGCAATGTGTTTTAATAAGATAAACATTGTAAATAAAACTGAAAAAATATTCATTTATACTCCAATGATGTATTGAATATAAAAGACAGTGATGAAAATACAAAAATATTATGAGTAGATGAAATATTAGTAGTTGTAAGAAATCCAATTTCACTGTTACAGCGGACTCCTTAACAGCCAGCACTCGTCCCCCTCCAGATCCATCCCCCACAGGACTCCCCCCCTCCAGCCACTTCCTCTCCCCTCCAGCCACCCCCCCCCTCCAGATCCATCCCCAGACCCCCCCCTTCCAGCCCCATCCCCAGACCCCCCCCCCTTCCAGCCCCATCCGCATCCCCCCCTTCCAGCAGTCCCCCCAGCCCCCCCCAGCCCCATCCGCATCCCCCCCTTCCAGCAGTCCCCCCAGCCCCCCCCCCCTCCAGCCCCCAGCCCCCAGCCCCCAGGACTCCCCCCCTCCAGCCACTTCCTCTCCCCTCCAGCCACCCCCCCTCCAGATCCATCCCCAGCTCCCCCCCCTTTCCAGACCCATCCCCAGACCCCCCCCCTTCCAGCCCCATCCGCATCCCCCCCACCCTTCCAGCAGTCCCCCCAGCCCCCCCCCCCTCCAGCCCCCAGCTCCCCCCCTCCAGCCCCCAGCTCCCCCCCTCCAGCCCCCAGCTCCCCCCCCCCTCCAGCCCCATCCGCATCCCCCCCCTTCCAGCAGTCCCCCCAGCACCCCCCCATCCAGCCCCCAGCCCCCAGCCCCCAGCTCCCCCCCTCCAGCCCCCATCCCCCAGCCCCAGCTCCTCCGCCCCTCCAGCAGACCCCCCCCCTCCAACCCCATCTTCCAACAACCCCCCCTGCCCAACCCCTTCGCCCACCACTTCCCCCCTGCCCAACCGCTTCCCCCACCAGGCCCCACTTCCCTCAAACAAAAAAACGACATGCCTCAATGGATAAAACAACAGGTTCATCCCTAGGTTTAAGGTCAGAAACATCCACTACTTTAATGAGAGTACATGCAGTGTAAAAAATGAATGACATCTCACATTTAATACAAGTAAAATAAACTAATAATTGAAAAAAATACATAATTCTTGAAAATATACCCTTGCTGCAGTCTTCCAAGATGGTGTCTTCTCCTCAATTTTGTGTCAATGACCCTGTCATTAAACAATCTGATTGTTAGAAATTTGAATAATTCTTGAACATGAAGAATGAAATAAGTTTTGTTCTCAGTTGGGGCAGGCTGGAGGGGAGGGGAGAGGGAGAGAGGGGCTGGGCAGGTTGGAGGCAGGGGGAGGGGATGAGAGGGTGATGGCAGGGGGTAGGGGGTTGCTGGGGGGAAAGGTTGGGCAGGAGGGGAGGGGAGGGGCAGGGGCTGGAGAAGCTGGAGGGGCGCGAAGGGGAGGGTGATGGTAGGGGGAAACGGTTGCCCAGGGGGGGAGGGGAGGGGATAGGCAGTTGCTGGGATGGGGGGGAGGGGAGGGGCAGGGGATGGCTGTGCTGGAGGGGAGGGGAGGGGAGGGGCTGGGGAGGGCAGAGGCGGTTAGTGGGAGGATTTCCAAACCCTCACCTAGTTGCTGCAGTTTTCCAATGTTAGGCGCGTCAAAAGGATGACCGATAGGTTCCCACCTATAAGTAATCATAGGAAAAAAACTTAAAACCATATGATCAAACATTTTATACAAAAAAATTGAAATTTTGATGAATAATACCCTAGAGGTGGGATGTACATGAAGAAGATGCAACAGAAACATCACCTTCAAATCAGCAATGGTCGCCCCTAAAGGGAAACTGGAAGTCGTTATGCCCCGATGTTTGGATTGTAGGCCGTCTGACGAGATTAGCATGTCCAATTTATACATTACATGATCCCCTGCTCTAAAATACACGATCCACTACTATAAAAAATGATCTACTGGAAAAATCATGATCCAGTACCCAATAAACTGAATGTTACACTGCTTACAGGGAAAACATGTTCCACTACTGAAGAAAAATACATGCTCCAATCTACTGCTCAGAAAATGTAAGATCCACTACTAAAAAAAACAATCCACTGGTATAATTAATGTAAAGTCACATTTAGTATAACTAAATGTAACTAACAACTCAAATAAAATATAATGATCATGCACACCATAAAATGACAGTAAACTTATGTTGTACCAAAATCTATTGAGTCCATGAAAATCCGATAAATTAGTAATCAAGAAGTGAAGAAAACCGTCCAACATATTGGGAAATGCATAATACAACAAAATGCCTAGATTGAAGTATTGTCCAGCATTAAATCACCAACCTAAGCAATCTGTAAAAAACATAAGAAACAGTGCAGCATTAGAAACCTACAGCATTAACTTCTAGTAGCAGAAACATCAAGTATTATGATCACATTAATGGGAAGTATTTCATCAGTGTAGATGTATGTTTACCTTCTATTTCCAGGATGAGTTTTCAGTCTGTTTTTTTGGTTCTCTTGTTTATATATCCCTTCAGCATGCTCTACAAATCAATAGATGGACATGTTGTAGGCACGATGTCTGGAAATGTCTGGATAGTATCTTCCACACCATTATCAATATCAAAAGAATGCGACAGATTTTTCTACAGAGAGGTTTCATGTTAGAATAACTTGAAACTATAAAGTAGAGCAATTAAAAGCAGTGAAATGAAGAGTTGCTCAACCTGAATATGTAGACTGTTTTTTATCAACAAATAGATGTAATAACTACGTACATCTATGATTTATAAATATTTAAAAATCAGATTGCACAACAGTAATGCATTGTGTTGTTATTGTAATGGAAATAATCTAGGAGTAATAGAAGATAACATATGTATACCCTAGTAGAACACGGGTTGAAGGGTGAAGTATGTAATCCTGTATCAGTGTTTAAAGTGCCAGGAGAAGACCCCACTGTTTGATGAGCCTACGAGGAAATGTAAAAGGAATATATCAATAATCTGAAATCCATTCTTAGAAACACATAGTAATGTAATTGAAAAACAGTTACCTGCATATAATGATCTACACCACTTACTGTAGAAGAAGAACTGCTTTGATAAGCCTGCATATTATTGACGAAAATTGTAAGGTATTGTGACTTGTTGGGTTTATAGATAACGTGAATTAAATACAGACTGACGTGTTTATGTTCTAAGACTTCATTGAAGAGGTTGATGTACTTCTCATTATCATTCATATAAATGACTTTGTAACAGTTTTGCTCAGATGGGCGATGACGATTCTTAATATTATAATATGTCGGGTCAATTCCCAACAGAAAATTTCTGCTTTTGAAGAAGTTCAATTCATGAGGGAAACCAAACTCGTCATCGTCTTAATAAAAAACCCATTGTCAGTGTAATTTTAAATATTTCAAATAATTTTAAAAGAGAAGACATAAGGATATGGATTTACCTGTAACAAATTAGCTCTCAGTTGCGCTGCTGTTTTTTGTATGTATTGCATGACATGTTTTTCAAACAACACCACAGGAAAAGAGTCTGTCTTGTCTGTAACCATTAGTTGAACTCTAAACCTGTTGCAATTGTTATTATAACTACAGTTTCAGTATCATTTTGAATGTTCTGTTTAATGAAGTAGAATAATGATAAAAAGATATTTTTCCAGCATTGAATACATGAAAACCTTGGAATAATGCTTGTAGGTGAGGACTTGCAGGACATGCAGCAAATGCTTCCATCTATAATCTGCACTTTCTTCATGCACAACTGGCATGATTCATAGAACCAGTTGTGGGTGCTTTGAATTTTCTGAACTGTAACTGCAATTAAGCACCTAGTACTCTGCAGTAGATTAATTACATGTTAATATATTATTTTGTACAGGACAATAGATAGCACATAATAATATTGCATAATAAAAAAACGGAAAAGAATTGAATATTGCTAACCTGTAGACAGGTTTTCACATCTAAAATGGTTGTCTTGTTATTCCAATACGGTATTTTCATTGTTTGGTTGGGAGTTGTTGGTGATGTGGTATGTGCTGGTGATGCTATTATCACAGCAAGCCTGGAAAAGGCCGATCAAGAATAATGTAAGTAAACACTAAAAGAATGTCGGTAGTGCAGTTTTGATGATGAGATAAATAAAATATTGTACTTCGAAAGAAAAGTAAGATACACAGTTACCTGTTTTTGAAGTCCTCAACTAGTGGAAGGTTTGGGTTGTAGAGAATCCTGGTTGCATTAGCAGTTGTTGTGACAAGAACAGAGGCTAAAAGCCGTATGAAGTCAGGATTATATTTTTGTACCTTAAAACCACAATTTTGAAAACACCAAGTAGATAGATTGAGATTATGAACTATAGACAGAAACCATACTCGTCAATTTCTTAACCCGGACAAGCTGTAATATCAATATGGTAGTGGGGTCTGAGTTGTTTTCCATGTACTGTGACATTTCAAATGCAAAATTGCCCCATAAGCTGCAGGTAATTTGCAAGCATCTTCAAATAAAACAATGTGAGTAAATTAGTAGTTTTTTTCTGATACAGTTGTGAAATGAAATCAGTCCAAAAAAAAGTACTGGTCATCTTCTAAAACAATCTGCATTCTGTGGTTCGAAGTGCCCATTGATTGCATTGGATGTGAGTAACGTAGGACTCCAATTATTTCTAAATCACGGTATAGAGAAACAATGTTTTTGTGAAAAACATTTGGCTGAAGGGAAATACATTCTGCATGTTAATTTAAAAAAACTTGGTCAAAGGAAGTGTAAATAGGTCGTATTAACCACATGTACCTATTAGATGTTCCTCAGGGACTTTGTCCTGAATTATGTCATCAAACGAAGTAAAATGAAAACTAAAAAGAGGTAGTTGTACTTCACACGGACGAAAAAACGTCGTCGATGTGAACATGATTCGACACAGGTGTCTTGATGCGAGGTAACTTCCTAGATTGGAAGCTATTTGGATGTTCTGTACAATATAGCATAGTCACTCAACCAACAGTTGTTTGTACTTAGAGATAAGTTGACGATTCGTAATGGTACATTGAATCTTGGTTCCCTGCATATAGTATGTTTCACTGTTGGTTAATGACGAATCATTACAAATTGCAAGGAACGATAACATTATATATATATATATATATATATATATATAAATGTTCTCATCGTAGGTGACAGACAGTGAAAATAAATAGTAATGTACTGTTGTAAAGAAAACTAACCTGGATGTCGCAGAGTACAAGATCAACAACAACAACTTCATTAGAGTATTTGGAAGACGAATTGAACCACATGTTGAGGACACGAACTTGTATTCGTAGTGTTTCATCGTCGTCTGGGCTGATCTCATTCAACATGGTTTTTGAGCGTGACATATTTCTGACTGTACATGATCAGTAAGTGTTCAAATAATACATATTAAGCATGTAAAAACGCCATGACAGTAAACAAAATAATTTTCCAGCATAGAATAAAGCACATAGAAATAATTTGAAATGATACCTAAGACACATTCTGAAAGATTTCCTTGTAGACAATATTTTCTATGTAACTGTTGGACTCAGGACTGGTACCTTCAACTACAATTTTCAACCCAGTAGCCAATGTGACTCTAGACACTGCAACATATAATTGACCATGAGAAAACACTGGTTTCCGAAGATAAAGCCCAACTGAAGACAGTGATTTACCCTGACATTTATTAATAGTCATCGCATAAGAAACTGTCAAAGGATATTGTCTTCTTTGTAGTTTGAATGGCCATTTACTATCAGAGTGAGTCATAGTTAATCTTGGAATGAATGCTGAATTTCCCGAATGGCACCCATTTAATACTTCAGCGCCAACAACATGTTCACCCAAGTGTGTTACTATCATTCGAGTTCCATTACACAGTCCAACAGATTGGTCCACATTTCGGAGTAACATAATAGGAACACCAAGCTGAAGTGTAATTTTGTCCGCTGGTAACCCAGAGACGTTTATACAATTCAACATGTCAGATGTGTAAATATTTTCTGGTTTGTCTATACCAAAACATGCATTGCAAACAGAGTCTGAGATGAAGTAATATTTTTTTTCACCGCCAGTGAGGCTCAACATATATTCATTTACTTCTTGTACGACATCACGGGTTGGAGCTAAAATTGCACGGTCTTGTAGATATGATCTGTCTCCATGTCTGCCAGGGAAACCCGGGTATGTATGGTTGACGATTGCAGCCATGGCATTAACAGTGTCTGTAAGAAGAAACATTGACGGAATTGTAATGAGTGATTCACCATCATTTGGTTCTCCAATTCGACCTTCACCAATATCTAAGGCCCATTTTGCAAAATCATGTAACACAGCCGCATCAGGAGTGCTAGTAGTACTATGCAATCTCATGTTTTTTGTAAGAGACAACACCCGACAGTGTTGCCAAAGAAACGATGACATCACACTTGCGTAGACAATGTCACATCTGTTTCCTCCCTGTATAACTGGAAGTATTTGCCTAAAATATCCTCCGAGGACAACTGTTAATCCACCGAATGGCAAATTCTGAGCATTATCATTCCTGACAGTCATAATGTCCCTAAGAGTACGGTCTAGAGCCTCAAAACAGAATTTATGAATCATAGATGCCTCATCCCAAATGATGAGCTTAGTCAATTGTAGAAGTTCTGCTACGTCACTCCCCTGCTGAATATTACAAACTGATTGTTCAGTAATGGAGATTGGAATACGGAACTTGGAATGCGCTGTTCGTCCACCAGGCAACAGTAGTGAAGCTATTCCACTCGATGCAACTGCAAGTACAATTGATCCCTGTGCTCGCAGCGATGATGTTAATACTCTCCAGACGAACGTTTTACCTATGCCTCCATAACCATGCAAGAAGAAGAACCCCCCTGAGTTGGTATTCAGTGAAGAGAGGATGGTAGACATGACATCTTTCTGTTCATCTGTAAGCAATCTTTGTAAACGGTTTATCTCTTCTAGAAGTGTTTCTCTATTATAATTCAATTCTTCTGCAATTAAACGATTTGCAGTGGCATCTGAATCAGAATCTGGAAGTGGCATAGGAGGAAATAAATGAAGTTCTCTTCCATTTCTCTGTAAAATGTGGTCTATCTCTCTCAAAGCATACGTTTGTATCTGGTGATCTGTGAGTGTCAAATATACAATGTTGAGGAATAATGTTAAACAGTAGTACGAGTAACCGCTAACGAAGTCATTACAACATCTTACATTTAATTGAATATAAGAAAAAAAGTTGAAGCTGAAAAACGTTGATAGAAAACATCAGTACGGATGGCAATGTAATGTGAATAAAACACATAGGCTCTTTGAATTTATTAAATTACAGAATATTTGTACAGATTTTTATATTGTAGTACAAATGGCACTGTCATCTGAACAAATGATATATGAATATGTGGATTATGTGTACAGAATTGTACAGTTTAATATATATTCAAATTATATTTGAACACCAAGGCTGTAAATTCTGATGTACTGGATTACACTGAATAAAACATATATGTTTATTGAATTAAAAAAAATGCAGAATTACTGTACGGAATCCAATATTGCAATACATAAGGCAATGTAATGTGAAGAAACGATATAAGTATATGTGCATTATGTGTACGGATTTGTACAGTTTAAAATATATTGAAAATATATCTGAACAGCAGGGCTGTAAACTTTGAAGTACAGGATTCTATTGAATATAAACAAATTTATAGAAGTGATTAATTTACAATGAATGCATATTCAATTTACTACGAAGTATTACATGTTTTTTTAATGTTTGATGATGCAGATTATTTATACAGATTCAAGAATTTCAGTACAGAAGGCTATTTAATGTTACTAAATTATACATTAAAGTGCCAAATATCTGTACAGCATCGTACATATTTTAAGTATGCTAGAATTACTGTAATTGTATTTGAAAAGAAAGGCTGCAATCTTTGTTGTCACAAACTGTGGACAATATACTTATGTGAATTAGTGCACTGAAATTTTTTTTTGAGTGTTTACAGAGCAGAATAAATAAAGTCAATTGAAATATAAGAATGCTGATCAGAGGGCATAAATAATTAGACATTGGGAAGACATAAAAAGAAAACTATGAAGCAGGAACATGACTAAATGTGCACCTAGAATTTCTTGGGTCCTTCTCTGTATATATAAAATGTATTCTGATAGTATGTATTTGTTTGCATCCCAGACCATATCTGGGCGAGATATGTTATTGCAGATTAACATGTTGGCGAATATTCTACGTACATGTTGTCCCATTCCCCAAGCAGACACTTCTTTTATTGCTTCAACAAACTCTCTGTCATCTGTTAGTAGTCCCATAGCAGAGAAAGCCTCTCGAAATGTACCATGCGTGATGCTCTTTACAGTCCTGATATACTCAAAAGAAGTTGCACCTTTGATTTTTGTTAGAAGTATTCTCAAGTAGTAGAGTTCGCCTGTGGTTTGAGGCACATAGTACAGTCTTCCAATACAGAATCCTTGTTTCTGGGGATGCCATTTTCTATCTTGAGAGTGGAAAACAAATCTAGTTGGATACTCTGCAAAAGTTAACCCCCTTCCTTCCGGGTAGTTAATATTTGCTTCGAACCAAGAGGTTAACATTGACTGAGAGCTATTTCTATGATTCAATACATCTTCAATGATATTGGAGTCCAAGAAGGTGACACAATTCTGTTGTGGCAAATGGAAATGCAACCTCTCAACTGGTGGATATCTGTAATGGATATCATATGAAAAAATCCTCCAACATGCCTCACAAGGAGATATGTAACGACAGTCATAACACATTTTTATCTCATCTACCGTATTATGTGTGGACTGTTCGTTGTTTCCGTCATAGAGTGCTGCCGTTACCCGGTCATTTCCTTTTCTAATATACTTAAACAGGTATTTGATTGAAGACGACTGATTACAAACTTCATTGTTGAGATGTGCATGGTACTTTAATAGCAACACCGGATTGTATGGGACTACATAGCGATTATCCAGAGGAATGTTATTTTTCAGAATAGTTCTTTTGTCATCCCTTCTCCGATAAATGACACAACCATCCTCATCTACTGTCGTATTTTTAGCAAATTTTTTTGGAAAATATTTAGCACATTTATCATGTTTCATGCAAGGTGATGATCTGTTGGCAGCACCGCGGGGGCCGTGGAGAATAATGCTTTTGACAACTTCATGTAGGTTTGGGCAGGAATCTTTATCCAGGATTTCAGCACTGACGTATTTGTTTATAGCCAACAGAGTGTCCACTTTATTTTCACGGCAGAGGAATAATAAGATGTGAACATGAGGCAAGCCGCGTTTATGAAATTCTACAGTTCGAACTACTAAATGGAAACAAAAGTGCCATAGTCAGTAAGTGATGATAAAATTGCAAATTGCATGGAAAATATTATTTGATATATGCAAGTAGATGGTTACCTGCCCTTGAATTTCCAAAGAATCATCCTTCTCGTAAATCTCTCATTAGATATTCAAGCTTCATATTGAAAACTTGAGATAGAATTTGAGGTGAGTCTACTGGTCGAAGGTTCTTGTATCTTAGATACCGAGTGATCTCATGCCACATTGGGTTACATTTAAAGGTTAGAAACAAATCTGGATACCCTGCCCAATTACAAATAGATATTTCATCTTGGTAATTTTGGATCATATACCTTGGACCACCTGTGAAGGATGAAGGCAAAATTATCCGTTTGCCGCATGAAGAACCTTCTATGTCGCCTCGTAGAAATGCATCTTGAAAGCCGTTGTATAGATCTACCCTCAATTTCTTTTGATTAAAGCGAATGAATGATAGTCTCTGAGACTCTATCATCATATAAGCATCAACAACGAACTGCTGCAAAAGTCTTCTTGAATGTAGTAGTGTTGAAGATTGACTCTCACGGAATTGAAGGTGGAAAGAGAAGTACTCTCTCATGGTAACCTTCTTAAATTTTGTACTTGTTGTGAAAGAAGTTGGGCGATGTAGAATGTTGTCGACATATCCATCACTGCCATCTGTGAATATCAAGGGATATTGCAATGGAAGATATAGTGGGTGCTGCACATCAATTCGTTGAAAATCACCAGTTTTGGTATGAATAATTATATCACGCTCTTGGTTGAGATCTTCAACATCACCGACGATAAGAATTGCAATCTCAGAATTATTTGGTATGTTATATGTACTGGGATTTGTTTCTCTTCTCTTCAGTAGACGTAGTTTCAAATTCTGCACACCCTGATGTTGAAGAACATCCCTTGCACTTCATAATTGTCTAGCTAAACCATTGTTGTCATCAAGCATTTGTTGCAGGTTTTCGACTATGTCGTTGTCATTACGAGATTGGACATTCTGATTTTCTGAGCTGCAGTCAATAGGTATGTTAATACAGAAATAAGCCACAATGAGAAATAAGTCGACAACAGATAAATGCAGCGATACCTAAACTCACGAACCCTATTCTGACATTCATGTGCTATGTCATACACGTATAGTTGTGCAAATCTCGGTCAGTGACCATATGGTGGACATAAACTTCCAATACGATGGTAGTTTTGTCCATTCAATCTGAATATACATGGAGATCCACCCTTGTTGATAGACCTATCAATCTAGCCACCCATAGAAGTGAAAGAATACATGGAGTTGTAAATATGTATGTTTTCCTGGAATGCTATTGCTACTGTGGATGTTGTATTGAAGAGAAACATTTCTAGATACGGCGGAGACGCTAGTATAAAGCTCAAAGAAATCTTTCCCATAGCACAGCATGCAGAGAAACGTTGGCTTTGTCGATTGCTACATTTTTTGTTTCTTTCATCGAACCACATTAAAGCATGATAGTACTGACAGACGTAAGATGGGTGACCAATGTCTAAATATCCTGGTTGAATAAAAATATATAGTAGCTGTCGGTACTTACAAAGTAGATAACGTGCGCGGTATTTGCCTCTAGTATTTTGTTACTATTAATGTTGAAAAAATTAGTACGCTGACCTGTGTTATCTGAAATCACCTGTTGTACAGAGCAGCCTGCAACAGTAACCCGTTTAATACCGAAATCACTTAGTATAAATAAGATATTACTGTTGTTAGTATCTAGGGTTATTCGTTAAATACCTGTAGTGCTTCCTGTACGCTGTATTCCACCATTGATGTCGTAATTTGTTTCTGAACTGTTAGAAACTGCTTCTTGTGGATGAAATAGCACTGTACGATGGTCTGTTATTTTTTTTATAAAATAGTATAAGAAAAAAATGTAAGCTAATTGAAGTGTGGGTGCGTGTGATGCTGTATATTTGTGTTAAATACGGCGTTGAACCTGTAGATGATATATTACTATATTCCGTGTTATTTGGTCGACTCAACCTGCAACAAATGGGAAGGTAAATTGTTAATTTTTGAAGATTCCGTAATAATTATAGTAATATTTAAATACTGAATTACGTGCTTACATTGTCAACGATCCCGGCGATGAATTTGACAGATTGGTATCATCAGTCACGATCGCTACCGAAAGTGTGAAGGAAATAGTTAGATGAATAATATCCCAGTATTGTGGTGTACAGAATGGTTTTAGCAGATATGTGTCACCAGACTTACAATATGGAATAGGAGTGTGTATGAGGGAATTTGTTCTTTGCCTTCGATTGTTCGCTCCCACAACGGATGATGTCGTACCTGATGATTGATGTTGCACTATAGACGAAGTAATTGAAGACAAATAGCTTATGTTAGTAGATATAGTGGATTTGAAATTTATGTACTTACATACTAAAATTTGAACAGAAGTAACCATTGATAGACAGTGGTTGTAATGGCGTGCGTGTGACTCCATTTTCACCGCCATGTGTAGATGTTAATGAAGCACCTCCGGTAGATGATGACATCGGCACTGTGTCATCAGTTTGTTATAATAATTATTGTATTATTACATAATTGAAAGAAGTATCAGGTGAAGGTTTTAGTGAACTCACAATTGTGTTGTTCCCTCATGTGCAATCGTCTTTGGAACCTTGCATCTCTAGAGGTCGACGGGCAGTGGAGGTTTTCGTTCGTTATGAGCGCTATTGAAATTGTGAATGGAATAGTCAGACAATGTCTTGGTTTTCATGCAGTGTGCAGTATGAAAATTGCAGATAATGGTCATTATACTTACAGAAAGGGATAGGAGACTGTTTGAAGGCATATGATGTTTGCTTCTGCTTCTTTGCATTTGCGATAGATGTTCTCCCTGTATCGTACTGTTGTTGAACTGCTGACAAAGTAGTTAGAGAGTGATATATTCAATTAATATGCAAAGTATTTAGTAAGTGAGCGATTTCTGCAGTGCAATGTAAACAGAACAGACCCGGTATAGACGCTGCTGTTAGTAGCGTTAGTGGGACTCCACCTGCACTCCCATTTGTAGAATGCATGTCCTCAGTTATTATGAAGAGTAATAAAGAAAGTATGGATATAGATAATATAATGTAAATATAACAGACCATTGACAGATAATGGTGTTAGGGGCGTCCGTATGACTCCATCTGCACCGCCATTTATAGAATGCGGTTCACTTGTTAGTGCAGGAGAGAGATTTGTAGATGTCATTGATGGACTTGAAGTTGTTGACACTGCAAGAGTGACAAAATTAGGTTGTCCATATGACGGAATAAAGCTATGAAAGAAACATGTATAAAACTAAGTCGACAGTAAACTCACAGTTCCGTTGTTCCATTGTTAGCACTCTTTTCTGCAACACATCATTTGTAGAGGTTGTCGAGGAGCGAATTGTTTGGTTCTATATCTATATATATTAATGTAAAGGAGTGTACTAACACCATTGTATGGAAGGAGAGCATTAAATAAATTGTAGTTCAAATTGTCAATGAAGACTCAGAATTTGCTAAAGATATATGTGTGAAACTATATGTAACTGTCAGAAATTTATAAACAAAACATGCCTGTATGACTTTGTGGAAGGTGCCGGTTGCACTTATTGGCAAAGAAATCCAAATGGATAGAAGTACGAGGCCCGTATAATGTGTAAGGTATACTCACATTGTGAAAATAAGTAGCAGCAGAAGACGGATCGTTGCCAGGAGGAAATTGTTGTCAGGTTACTGGGTAATACAGGATTCATAGTCAGTTGAATGATGTTGGTTGCATGTTTTAGTCTACTTTAAGAAGACTGTTACCTCAGTGAAAATAGGGTTGTCGGTTGTTCCAGTGCAAGCTGTAGTAGTCGCCGGAACACGGAAACCGCACGGCGCAAGTCGGGTGGTGATATGGCCGTCGTCGCTGGCGCGTTGCGTGGCGAAAGAATTTTCTACGGGAGAGAAATTAATGGAGGAAGATGGTACGCTCGCTGCAGGTTCAAGAAGGTTGAAATCTGGAGCAGCGGGAGGAGGTAGCAGTTTCAAATATCCTACCGGACATAGTTGGAATTGTAGCACTGGCCAGAACAGGGAAGCCCCAGAGCGGATGTCCGCGGTTGGAGCTGGTTCGCACGTAGCGGGCTGCAAATAATCGAAATCATGAGAACCGGGAGGAAGGAGCAGGGAGGAAGATCCTACCGGCCGTGGGAGCTGACGGTCGTCGTCGGAGAAGGTTTCTGTATGCGGGGAGCTGCGGGAGCGATTTTCCGGTAGAGGGTAACCTAATGGAAGAGACACGGGAGGAGGCGAGGCGAAAGAGGTAAAAGGTTTGGGTGGGAGGCGAAGCCCGTGATATCGGGTAGGGAACGGTCGAGATTTTGGAGGAACACGGATGGTGTAATGGTAAATGGAGGTATGGAAGTGGTGACGTGGGAGGCTGTGGAGGAGACACCTAAGTATGGAGGTACCCAGCCTTAGTAAATATAGTGGATTAAACCCAAATTCATATCAATACGAGGCATGTATGGTAACTGGTGTTGTCTTGCAAATTGGAAATACTAAAGGGACAAATTTCTTTGTAGATAATTATAAATGTATATCGTGAAGTAGTATGAATGTTTGATAATGTGTTTGGTATACTCTCATTGTGAAAATCAGCAGCAGTAGATATGAAAAGTTAATGATAAATGTACTACGTGAAGTAGTATGAATGTCTGATAATGTGTATGGTATACTCACATTGTGAAAATCAGCAGCATCAGATATGAAAAAAGAAGACGAATCGTTGTCCGGAGGAAATCCTCGTCTGGTTACTGGGTAATACAAAATGCATAGTAAATTGAATGATATATGTGGCATAGTTTTGTTGAAATTATGAAAACAGTTACCTCACTGAAATAGGGTCATCGTTTCTGGTAGTTCAAGGTGTACCAGTCGCCGGAAGAGGGAAACCTTAGGCCGCAACAGGGGTGTTTGTACGTCCATCGGCGTAGGCGCGCTGCGGGACGAAGAAGCTCGAATATGGAAGATGGTCGGAGAAGTAAACCGTAATCGGGGAGCCGACAGGATAATTTTTTTTGGAGAATTATCGAATGCGCGCTGCGGGGAAAATAAGCTTGGAGATGGAAGCCGTAAGTGGGGAGACGCCGGATGATGAAGTTCGATCAGGGAAACCTAAATCCGAAACCCGCGGGAGAAAGAAGATGGTAGATGCAACCCGTAATCGAGGACCGACGGGAGGAAGATGGTGGAAGAAAGATATTGCAGGCGCTGCGAGTCGCTGAAGCTCGGAGATGGCAGCCGTAAACGGAGGAGGCGATGGAGGAATCATCTTGGAGATCAAAACCCTAATGGTGTAGCCGCGGGAGTACCCAGGTCGGTGGAGGAATTGCAATCGGGGGAAATCCCGATTTGAGTCGCAATGTAGAGTAGGATTTGGGTGGTATTAAAACATAAGTTGGATGGCGGTATGGTAATTCGGTATGTAAAAATGGTGACGTGGATTCTTGTGGTGGTGACACATCAGCCTGGGGGAACCCAGGTTTAGTAAATATAGTGGATTTATAATTTCATTCTATGGGTGTTTTTATTGATCCATGAAGGTGAAATTTGAGGCGGGCGTGTTTTAGTGATTTTCAAAAATCATGTTTTGGTGTTTTACTGAATGGGTTTAGTTTTTGAATTACCATTCCAAAAATAAGAATAATGTTTTATTATTATTTATAAAATATATTATCAATTATTATTTAAAAATACTCTTCAAATGTACTATGTTTTATCATTTCCCAATTTGGTTGTATGATCGACCAAAACATGAACATAAATTAACTATTTGGGGATCATGATCAAGAAGGTTGTTTATTTTGGTAGTATATAATTATTATTTGATATCAGTAAAATATATATATATATTTTTAGTATTTTTAAGAATAGTTGAATACATTATTATAAATAAAAATTAATCAATATTGAAAACGATGTTTGTTATTTTATAGAGGTTGCAGTCCACACAACTAAAAGGTTAAAATTTTGACTTCTCGATGAATGAGAGTGCTATACAGTGTTTTATGATTTTTATGTTAATAAAAGTAGTTATATAAATATATATGTAAATAATATTTAGTTTTCTATTTCATAATTATATCTGCAAAAGATATTTGGTGGTGAAAAGGGAAGCTATCACATTGGGGTGGCAGTAGTTAGTTGAATTCATACATGATAGATTCAGTTCCAATAATAGATAAGGTTATTGGAGTTTAAAATTTATTCAATTAAAATAAAAAAATTAAATAAAAAAATTTGTGACAATGGTATATAATAAATTGAAAATTATATTTAGAGAATTATAATCTAAAAGAAGACATTGAATGAAAAATATTTACTCACATTGGGAGCATCTAGTTGTTTTGTGTTTTACATAAAACTGGAAAGGTTTGGATTATTTATTTTAACAATTATATTAAAATTGTGAAATCAGACTATAATAGAAGGTTTAATTTCAGGCTTTCTATATGAAATATAAATTAATTTATTCAATCAATATGTGTTAGAAGTAAACTTTTTTATGTTGTGATAATGTAATTTTTAAAATACCAAGTCCATTATAATAAGTTAAATACATTATTCAAGGAAAGGGATTAGAAAATGAAGAATAATGGATTTTTAATGGAAAAGGCTTATATTACCACATCATTAATGTTTACAAACGATATATAAATGATCCTCAATCCCCTTATAATTTTAATTTTCACTTTTATAGTTTCTTGATTTTATAGTGGATACTAATTTTTACATATATAAATCATTTTTATGAAAAAATATTCTTCATAGAGTGTATTTATTTGTTGAATATAAAAAAATCTATTTTATCAACTAATGTATCTCAATTTACGATATAACAACATTAATTTTTTCATGTAATGGGTAACTCTTGATAATTTTTTTTAAGAAGAAAATTTTTGTGTAGGATAATATTATAAACTTCATTGATTATAATGATATAAATTTATTCGTTATATGAAAAATAAAATTTAAGTTTGTTTCAAATAATTCTAAAGTTAAATTATACAAACTTTTAATATAAATTAACATGAAATCCGATATCTTTTTTATAATATTAATTAGGTTTCTAAAGTATTGAAAATAGGTTTTATATATTAAAAATTGGATTTTTTAAAATTTATATATTTTCATATAAAAATCATATATTATAAACTAGAATTTATATGATCTATTATTCCCTAGAACTATATTAATAAATATGATGTTATGGTGAAAAATATATTTTCAATATCATATAAAAATAAATGATTTTATAAAAATCATAAACATTTATCAAAAGATAATAGGTTTGTGAATTAACAAAATAATGGTTTTCATATTTTCACATTAATATTATCAAAATATTTTTTTTTCATTTATATAAAATAAATTAATATAATGAAGTTTCATTTTATAGGAACAAATGTTTCAATGTGTCTTCCATTGTAATTTTTTTAATCAATTCCCAATAAAATTATTAAAGATATATATTAATATATACCATTTAATTATTTATATTATTATGTTTAGTTTCTTAGAATAAATGGAATAGAAATCCTTTTGTATAATTATATATATTTCTCACATTAAATTCCTTATTACTTATTTATACATATTAATTTTATCAATACAACTGTATTAATAATGACCATTATTTTATTTATAAATTTATTCTTAATGTATTTAACTCTTTTTATACATCCATTCTCAGTGGATACAATTTAAGTGTAATATAATATTTTAATTTTAATTTTGGTTTGATGTATAATCTGATGAAACCTTTTGACACCTTGGCTAGGTAATAAAAAATAACATCGTAAAATAATAATTCATTACATTCCCCTCATAATTAAAATAGTTTCCTCTTGGTTTTAATTATTTTCTAATAATGAAAATATTTAAGGTTATCTATAATATTTTCAAGAATCTACATTTAATTTAAAAATATATATCAACATTACAAACGAATGGAATATATATATCTTACCATAGATTTAGCATATCCAAAATATTATGATTTTTCATAACCCATTCGATGAAAGAGTTTATTATTAATTATTATCAAGTTCCATATTATATTATTATTTTAAAAAGAGTGTCCATGAGAATCCATGTATTAAAATATTATCATATATTTTTAATAAATATTATTTCACTATTAGAAAATAAATTTCTTCCAATTTAGAGAATTAAAAATATATAACAAATCATATTTCAGTGAAATAACACTAATAAATAAAAATTATTTTCAAGGGATTCTTCTATAAACATTTCCATAATATATATATATATATACCATAAAAACAGATATATACAATTTTATTTCCTAATTAGTGGTAATGAAATTATGATATATATATATATATCATAAAAATTACAAAACAAAATATTGATCACTTAAAATATAAGCTAAACTCGTTTTTCTAGGGCACTAAAAAAATATTTTAAATAATTAATTATAATAAAAATTGACATGAATAATGTGTTAACAAAAAATTAATTATTAATATATTTTTAATTGGTTGAATAATGAATAATATAATATAATTCATTTTTCTAAAATTTAAAAAAATTCCATCAAATTTAATTTCATTAAATAAAAATAAAAATTCTAGTTTTTGGCATATGATTTATAAAACATTAAATTAAATTTTTATGAAGGTAATATTATCATTATTATAATTTTTAACATTTTTCAAAACAATATTATTTTTAATTCAATCATGGAATATTTTTTTTATTCTAAGAAAATACCTTGACAAAAAATCCACTGAGATTGTCTCCTAGATCACAATAATGTTGAATGACTATTTAAAATGATTAACTACCACTCATATAGTGTCAATGAATTCCAAATATAAAGGAAAACTGATAAAAATTTCCATCAATATGTCCCCCCTTTCTACTCAGGAGCATGTAATTGCTAGATCAAACTACAGGAAACACAATGCTCGACCATCACCTTTTGAAAGTCCAAACATTGGGACACAATCTCTGAAATTTTATACCTCATCCTAGGAAACCAGAATCTAACTCTTCAAGTATTGGGACATCTTTTACACACCAAGAGATACTGATAAATGTTAATTATGGAACTCTTTGAGACCTATCTCTTGTATCGAATATGGAATGAAACTATTTCACTTATACAATACTCAGTGTTTTCTATCCTCATAACGATCACCAAGGGCCTCACCACAAACAACTTGATCTCTCAAGACCTCCACCTAAGGATCCTCCAATAGTGACTCTTCTATCAGCTGCACTAGAGATGGATACTCTTTGATCATGAGAAGACAACCTCTTCTTTCAACATCTCCCATAACTAGATGTAATGCTAAATGTTTTTCCATCATCCTCTAGGAATAACCTAATTGTTGGGATATATCACTAAGAGACAGCCTACTTGGGGCATTGGCTACAACATTCTCATTTCTAGGTGAATACAAAATTTAAAATTCAAAATCCGGTAAGAACTCTATACACTGACACTACGGTATGTTCAAGTCATGCTAGGAGAAAACATACCTCAGGCTCTTATGATCGGTGAAAACCACAATGTTCCCACCGATGAGGTAACAACTCCACAAATTTAAGGAAAAAATCACTTACACCAACTCAATATGATTGTTTTCATAGTTATGTCCATGAGGGCACAAATAAAGAGACCCATAAGAAACGACTGATCACTATTGCATCAGAACAATTCCTAACCCCAGATTAGAAGCATCACAAAAAAATTAATCTAAAATCATTATACTGGAAGAAAAAGAACTGAATAATTGAAGAACATCTTGTTTATAAAATCAAAAGCATTCTGACACTAATTAGTCTACTTGAATTATTATTCCTTCTTGGTCAACTATATCAGTGGAGTCACAGCCCAAGAGTAATATACTACAAACCTCCTATAATAGCCTTCATTATCGTGGAATCCTCACTCTTTTGATGATGTCATGGGTGCTTTCCAAGACACAACAACTTCTATATTCGATGTTTCCAGTGATACTCCCAACTGGGATACATCGTGCCCCATTAAACAGACTTCTCGAGCCCAAAACTGTCACTTCAACAACATTACAAACAATTGTTGTTGTCAAAGGATGCCTAAAACTAAACGTTGATACTCAAAATGACCATCTCAATACATAGAGTACACAAGGATGGCGTCAATGAGAACCACCACAAACATCTCATGAAACTCACATAACAAAATATTAAACAACCCCATTATCACAACATGTGCATTTTTCACAAAAGACAACATCCCCAATTATAAGGCCCCAGCCTTAAACCATACTTAATCTTGAGTTATTACAAGATTACACGTTGAGGATCTTTTCAGGTTTAGAGTTTTAGAGAATTAGATCATAAAACTTGCATTACATTCCACATATAAACAAAGTGGTTACATAAAGATAGTATTATTCATTCCCATCAATGGAAACACATTTAAAATAAAACATGGATTATTTCTTGACACATCCTTGACTCTATCATCTTATCATGTACCTTTCCCTTGACCTATGAAAAAAATTTCAAAAACTTGGGATGAGCATAAAAAACTCAGTATGGGTTATAAAAAAACATGGAAAGGAAACATGAGTTCAAATATACATAAGAATGAAATCATACTTTACCCATAAAACATAGGCACTTTAACATACCTCATAAAATCACGAATAAATAATAGAAATCGTAAGACATATAGGTAACTTGAGGCATTCATAACATTCTTACGTAGGGAGTAACCCTCTTGGTTACGTTTGGAATACCCATCACAGTATATTCCCTAAAATCTCTTCGGAGAAACCTTAACGTTTCACTCCTTCGCGTTACCCAATGCATTAGAGAGCTATATCGGGCTCACCTGCCCTTAGTTTATCATGGAACCACCCGTCTTCATAATAATGCCCAAGAACCATAACATAATCGTATCACATAAAACATGCATAAAGGAAACATAAAATTTCCACATTTCAATCACAAGATACCAATACAACACAAAAAACATTGTGAAAACCATTTTCAATACCAAAATAAAAGAAAAGTAAAACACGGTATTTATTTTTCTTTTAAAAAAAAGGTATGGCTTGTAGAGGAAGCCGAAACTCAAATAACGGTGACGACAGCGGAGAAGTCGTTGTCGCCGCATACGTATGACAAGAACATTCCCTTTTGTCGTTTAGTAAATGATTCGTATAAAAAATATTCCTTTTGAATAAACGTAAAAGTCAAAGGGGTTTATACCCCGTATAAAAGAAAGTTGTGTATAAAATAAAATATGTCTCAATGAAAGGAGATTGAGACGATGTCCCATACCTCGTTTCCGACTTGACCCGACCGTTCTTTAATCTCCTTAAAAAGTGTAACTCCGTTTGATTTGAGCCTAAAGGCTTCCTTTGTAAGGATTCTGCCCAAAGGGAATCCTCTAGGGTGAGGAGAGGGATGTGGAGAGAGTAAATGGGCAGGGGTTGGCCGAGCCAAAGGCTTGAGTAGTGTGTGAAATGAGGTAGAGGTGGGGGCCTTTTATAAGAGGAGAGGAGGGGCACTTTTGGAAAGTAAAGAAACATTACTTTATTTGAAAATGTGTTTCGGTTTTAAAAGGTCCCACATTGATATAATTTTTGGATAAGGTGATAAGGGTTCGAAATCCACTCATCCAATTGGTTTTGGCCATGTGTAGGTTTTAGATGTTTCATTATCTTTCCATTTTATTTAAATCGTCCATTAATGATGTCATCGCTGCATCATTATTATGTCATAAATAATTTAATTTCTTTAATGTCTAAAATTTTTAAAAAAACTACTATGATGCAGGAAATCTTTTTAGCTTTCCAATGAATATTTATAATCGGAATTTGGACTTGTATAACCCCACTTAAAAATTGTTTTCGTAAAACATATTATGTTTGTGTCATTTTCACTTTAACATTAAATAAAAAGTAATTTATGTCATTTCCCAACAAAAGTGGATCCATGGGGTCCCCAAGTTTACCCATGGCATGTCATGGTCGGCCATGACACAACCAATGAGGTTGGGACATGTGTCTAGGTCATTTCATTTTATTAAAGCATTATTTATACCTTAAACTACACTAATTACCACTAATCGCGATTAAAAACATAATAAGTTACTATTCACCAAAAAATTATTTTAATCTCATTGAACCACATTTTACTTCTTAATGACAACCATGTATGTCGGATTTTCAAAATTCAATACACATTAGTGGTAAACGTTTATTTAACTGAAAAATCAGTTTGCTTGATTACCACTTAGTGGTTTCACTATTCATCAAAAATTGAAGTTTTTCAGAAAATTACCAAAAATTCACCCTAAGATATATTTGATATTCCGAATTCAAAAATGAAGTCTATTTTACAAAATTAAAATCATATAAGTCACATTAATTAATTTAATAATTAATTCCCGCTGCCAGAGCAAATAGCGTGTTTTTACAAAACAATAAGTATCAAAAGAATGACACTAGTTTAAGTCTAATTTCAAAGTGAAATTGATTCCAATGACCACCATTGGATAAAATGGTAAAAATATATTCTAATTTCACTTCAAAACCAATTCAAAACATAATCTAATCATATAAATAAATTAGATTAAAAATCAGTTTTGATGTAAAATGCTATATTTTTCACTATTCATTAAAAAATGAACATTGTCAGAAAAATACCAAAAATTCACACAAGGTAAATTTTGATGTCCCAATCATAAATAATAAGTTTATTTTGACAAACATAGTTTATAAAATTGTCAAAAGATAGATTCAAAAATGGTTTCCCATCAAAAGGCAGTAAACAATCTTTTAAGAATATTAGTGTATTCTATGCATAAGATTGAATTTATTTTCATTTTAAGCCTCTATAACACTATCTTAATCATTAATAGACATAGATAAAAATATCTATTATTCATTACTTACTTAGGGTGTTACATCCTTCCCCCCTTTAGAAAATTGCATCCCCGCAATTTATTTACTTATCGAATAAATGGGGGTACTTATCCCTCATTGCATTTTCAGATTCCCATGTTGCCTCTTCAATCATGTGGTTTTTCCACAAAACCTTTACCTGCTTAATCACCTTATTCCGTAACACTTTCTCCCTGTGGTCAAGAATCTGGACCGGTTGTTCCTCATAAGATAGGTTCTCTTCCAGCTGAACTACCTCTGGACTCAAAACATGAGATGGATCTGGCATATACTTTCTCAACATCGAAACATGAAAAAAATTGTGTACCTGAGATAAACTCGGAGGTAATGCCACTCGGTATGCAACTGATCCAACTCTCTCCAGAATTTCGTATGGTCCAACAAACCTTGGACTCAACTTTCCTTTCTTACCAAATCTCATCACGCTTTTCCAAGGAGAAACCTTGAGAAAAACATGATCACCTACCTCGAAAGATAGATCCTTCCTCCGGTTATCTGCATAACTCTTCTGCCTGCTCTGAGCTATTCTCATGTGTTTCTGAATCAACATAACTTTTTCTGCCATCTCTTATACCAATTCTGGTCCCATCAACTTTCTTTCACCCACTTCATCCCAGAAAGCTGGAGTTCGACACCGCCTCCCATATAATGCCTAAAATGGTGCCATCTGTATACTGGAATGAAAAATGTTATTATATGAAATCTCAACCAAAGAATGATGTTGGTCCCAACTTCCCTGATAATCCATAGAACAAGCCCGTAGCATATCCTCCAATGTCTGAATTGTTCGTTCTGACTGCCCATCTGATTGAGGATGAAAAGCTGTACTAAAATTTAATTCAGTACCCAACGACTTCTGAAGGCCTTTCCAAAAGTTAGAAGTAAACCTGGGATCACGATCCGATACAATGGAGAGAGGAACTCCATGTAACCTGACTATCTATTTAAGATACAAACGGGAAAGTTGATCAAGAGAGAAAGTATCTCATATAGCAAGGAAATGAGCAGATTTGGTCAAGCGATCAACAATAACCCAGATTGCATTATTACCTCGAGATGTCTTCGGTAATCCAACAACAAAGTCCATGGATATATTCTCCCATTTCCACTCTGGCACTGGTAAAGGGTGATGCATCCCTTTCGGTAACTGCCGCTCTGCTTTAACCTGCTGACAAGTCAAACACTTCACAGTAAAATCCGCAATATCTCTTTTCATTCCATCCCACCAGTAATACTTTCACAGATCTCTATACATCTTAGTACTGCCCGGATGAACTGAAAATGGAGAACTATGAGCTTCACATAACAACTCTCTCTTCAACTGTGAATCACAAGGCACACACAATCTCTTCCCAAATCTCAAAACGCAATCATTATCAATGTTGAATTCAGGCAACTTACCTTTCTGAACCAGCTCTACCTTTTTCTGCAACTCACTATATTGCTTCTGTGCTTGCTTGATTCTTTCTGATAGAGATGATCTCACTGAAACATGAAACAAAACAGAAGGACTTCCTGCACCACAACTTCTATGCCAAAGTTCATCAAATTGTTAAACAAAGGATCACGTTCCAAATGCAACATTGTTAATGAAGCATTACTTTTTCGACTCAAAGCATCAGCCACTTTATTTGCTTTTCCCAGATGGTAATGAATTGTACAATCATAATCCTTGATAAATTCCAGCCATCTCCTTTGTCTCATGTTTAACTCTTTCTGAGTGAATATATACTTTAAACTTTTGTGATCGGTATATATTTCACACTTTACTCCATACAAATGATGGCTCCAAATTTTTAAGGAAAAAACAACAGCAGCTAGTTCCAAATCATGTGTAGGGTAATTTACCTCATGATTTTTCAACTGTCGTGAAGAATAAGAAATTACCTGATCATTCTTCATTAGGACGCAACCAAGTCCTTTCAATGAAGCATCACTGTATATAACAAACTCACCATTCCTGGAAGGTAGTGCCAAAACTGGAGCATTCACCAATCTTCTTTTCAATTCCTGAAAACAATCATCACATTCTTTTGTCCAGATAAACTTAACACCCTTCCAAGTTAGCTTAGTCATTGGACTAGATAACCGTGAAAAATTTCTAACAAACCTTCGGTAATAGCCCGCCAAACCAAGGAAGCTACGAATCTCGGTTACATTTGTGGGTCTTGTCCATTCTTCCACAACTTTTGTTTTTGCAGGATCAACAGTTCTTCCATCTTTATAAACAATGTGACCAAAGAAAGAAATTTGTTGCAACCAAAACTAACACTTTCTGAATTTCCCATACAGTTTCTTTTCTTTTAAGGTTTGAAAGATAACCCTTAAATGTTTTTCATGCTCCTCTTTACTTTTAGAAAACACCAAAATATCATCAATGAAAACCACCACAAACTTGTCCAAGAACTCATGGAAAATTCTATTCATTAAGTCCATGAATATAGCAGGTGCATTGGTTACCCAAAAGGCATTACTACAAATTCATAATGGCCATATCTCGTACGGAACGCTGTCTTCAGAATATCTGCCTCCTTTACCTTCAGCTGATGGTACCCCGATCTCAAGTCAATCTTTGAAAAAAACTGAGCTCCCTGGAGCTGATCAAAAAAATCATCGATATGAGGCAAAGGATATTTGTTCTTAACAGTGATATTATTCAAGGCTCTGTAATCAATGCAAAGTCTCATAGAACCATCTTTCTTTTTAACAAATAAAACAGGAGCACCCCATGGTGATGTGCTAGGTCTAATGAAACCTTTCTCTAATAAATCCTGCAATTGCTCCTTCAACTCTAAAAGTTCAATTTCTGCCATTCGATAAGGGGGTTTTGAAATTGGCTTAGCATCAGGAACTAAGTCAACAGTAAACTCAACTACCCGATCTGGTATTATTCCAGGCAACTCATCAGGAAAAACATCAGGATACTCATTTACCACTGGCACATCATTAATCTGAACAGTTCCTTTATTTTCAACGATGTGTGCAAGGTAACATTCATTTCCATCTTTTACAAGTTTCTCGGCCTCTTGATATGTTATCAAAAGTAAGGGTTTATTCCTGTAAACAAACTGAAAGTCTTTCTGAAAAGAAACTTCTTTAGATCTACAGTCAATCTTAGCATGGTAAATAGAGAGCCAATCCATACCCAGGATAACATCAAACTCTACTAGAGGTAGAACAATAAGGTTTGCAAGTAGGTTCTTTCCACAGATAAGGATAAGAAGATTCTTATAAATTCTTTTTCCCTCGACACTTCCCCTAGGTGTTTTTACCAAAAGTTCAGGAGTCATTTCTTGAGATGGTATTCCCATTTTACTAGAAAAGGTTTCAGAGATGAATGAATGTGTAGACCCCGAATCAAACAACACACTCACATAATCTGAAAAAACAAACAAAGTACCTGATACAACTTCATTTGATGGCCCGACATCTGCTGAAGTAGTTGCAAAGGATTTCACCACCCCTTTCTGCTTGTAGTCTAACTGCTTCCCATCACTCAAGATCCTTGTCGGAAACTCGTTTTCATAGTGACCCATCTCATTGCACTTATAACACTTCACTAACTGTAAATCAAATTTGTTCTTACCTTCAGCTTGATCCTTTTCAGTGCAATCACGAGCCTTATGTCCCATCTTTCCACATCGGTAGCACTTTCCAGAATTCGGAAGACATTCCCCAGCATGCCTTTTGCCACATTTATCACAAACTGGAAACTTAGTTTTCTTACCATCAGACTTTTTTGAAGAATTCTTACCTTTCTCCTGCCACCTCGGTCTCTTCTTCTGCTGGTTGTTATAGAACACTTGGTCATCGGCAAACTCCATTTCCACCTTCTCAGCACATCGAACAAGCTTTTCATAACTTTTAAACTCACGAGAAGCTAATGCCCTTCGATACTTTGGCTTTAATCCTGAGTAGAAACGATTGATTTTACTATCAAGGTCCCGGATAAAATTTGTAGCATACCTTGCCAATCGAGTGAACCTTTCTTCATAGGCAGCCACTGAGTCTTCCTCTTGCCTCAATTCCAAGAATTGCTTTTCCATCCTAAGTCGAACAGCCTTAGGAAAATACTTCTCAAGAAATATACCTTTGAATTCATCCCAGTCAAGAGCATCAATCTCATCGGCGTCCCTGATATTTTTAACCATAGACCACCACTGATCTACTTCACCCTCCAAACGGTAAATAGAAAGACTAACCTTTTGATTGTCTGAACACCCCATGACATCAAAAATCTTCTCCAGTGCTTTAATCCACCCTTCATCTAGCACAGGGTCAGATGATCCTCTGAATGATGGTGGATGTTGCCTCATGAAATGTTCCACCACTGACATGTTCCTCTGTGGTTGATCTGGCTGATCTCGTGCATGGATACCACCGCCATTTATCGCTTGAGTCAACTGCGCCATTACTGCAACAAACTGTTCAGTTCCAATTCCGACCATTTCTGGATGCTGATTCGGAAGGTTATTTCCTTCTGTATGCCTTCCTAGCACTGCTTCCCTGTTTCCTCTGCGGAAAACCATTCTGAACAAACATGTCTTAGATGAAGCAACATGGTAATCTTTAAATGCTATATCATTTAAAAAAAATATTTTTTTTGGATAATCATTTAATAGAATTCTAACTCCTAAAGTTATCTAAACTGACCTTTGATACCAACTATAAGGCCCCAGCCTTAAACCATACTTAATCTTGAGATATTAAAAGATTACACGTTGAGGATCTTTTCAGGTTTAGAGTTTTAGAGAATTAGATCATAAAACTTGCATTACATTCCACATATAAACAAAGTGGTTACATAAAGATAGTATTCTTCATTCCCATCAATGGAAACACATTTAAAATAAAACATGGATTATTTCTTGACACATCCTTGACTCTATCATCTTATCATGTACCTTTCCCTTGACCTGTGAAAAACATTTCAAAAACTTGGGATGAGCATAAAAAACTCAGTATGGGTTATAAAAAGAACATGGAAAGGAAACATGAGTTCATATATACATAAGAATGAAATCATACTCTACCCATAAAACATAGGCACTTTAACATACCTCATAAAATCATGAATAAATCATAGAAATCATAAGACATATAGGTAACTTGAGGCATTCATAACATTTTTATGTAGGGAGTAACCCTCTTGGTTACGTTTGGAATACCCATCACAGTATATTCCCTAAAATCTCTTCGGAGAAACCTTAACGTTTCACTCCTTCGCGTTACCCAATGCATTGGAGAGCTATATTGGTCTCACCCGCCCTTAGTTTATCACGGAACCACCCGTCTTCATAATAATGCCCAAGAACCATAACATAATCGTATCACATAAAACATGCATAAAGGAAACATAAAATTTCCACATTTCAATCACAAGATACCAATACAACACAAAAAACATTGTGAAAACCATTTTCAATACCAAAATAAAAGAAAAGTAAAACATGGTATTTATTATTCTTTTAAAAAAAGGTATGGCTTGTAGAGGAAGCCGAAACTCAAATAACGGTCACGACGGTGGAGAAGTCGCTGTCGCCGCATACGTACGACAAAAAAATTCCCTTTTTTCATTTAGTAAATGATTCATATAAAAAATATTCCTTTTGAATAAACGTAAAAGTCAAAGGGGTTTATACCCCGTATAAAAGAAAGTTGTGTATAAAATAAAATATGTCTCAATGAAAGAAGATTGAGACGAAGTCCCATACCTCGTTTCCGACTTGACCCAACCGTTCTTTAATCTCCTTAAAAAGTGTAACTCCTTTTGATTTGAGCCTAAAGGCTTCCTTTGTAAGGATTCTGCCCAAAGGGAATCCTCTAGGGTGAGGAGAGGGATGTGGAGAGAGTAAATGGGCAGGGGTTGGCCGATCCAAAGGCTTGAGTAGTGTGTGAAATGAGGTAGAGGTGGGGGCCTTTTATAAGAGGAGAGGAGGGGCACTTTTGGAAAGTAAAGAAACATTACTTTATTTGAAAATGTGTTTCAGTTTTAAAAGGCCCCACATTGATATAATTCGTGGATAAGGTGATAAGGGTTCGAAATCCACCCATCCAATTGGTTTTGGCCATGTGTAGGTTTTAGATTTTTCATTATCTTACCATTTTATTTAAATCGTCCATTAATGATGTCATCGCTGCATCATTATTATGTCATAAATAATTTAATTTATTTAATGTCTAAAAATTATAAAAAAATAATATGATGCAGGAAATATTTTTAGCTTTCCAATTACTATTTATAATTGAAATTTGGACTTGTATTACCCCACTTAAAAATTGTTTTCGTAAAACATATTTTGTTTGTGTCATTTTCACTTTAACATTAAATAAAAAGTAATTTATGTCATTTCCCAACAAAAGTGGATCCATGGGGTCCCCAAGTTGACCCATGGCATGTCATGGTCGGCCATGACACAACCAATGAGGTTGGGACATGTGTCTAGGTCATTTCATTTTATTAAAGCATTATTTATACCTTAAACTACACTAATTACCACTAATTGCGATTAAAAACTTAATAAGTTACTATTCACCAAAAAATTATTTTAATCTCATTGAACCACATTTTACTTCTTAATGAAAAACATGTATGTCGGATTTTCAAAATTCAATACACATTAGTGGTAAACTTTTATTTAACTAAAAAATCAGTTTGCTTGATTACCACTTAGTGGTTTCATTATTCATCAAAAATTGAAGTTTTTCAGAAAATTACCAAAAATTCACCCTAAGCTATATTTGATATTCCAAATTGAAAAATGAAGTCTATTTTACAAAATTCAAATCATATAAGTCACATTAATTAATTTAATAATTAATTCCCGCTGCCAGAGCAAATAGCTTGTTTTTACAAAACAATAAGTATCAAAAGATTGACACCAGTTTAAGTCTAATTTCAAAGTGAAATTGATTCCAATGACCACCATTGGATAAAATGGTAAAAATATATTCTAATTTCACTTCAAAACCAATTCAAAACATAATCTAATCATATAAATAAATTAGATTAAAAAGCAGTTTTGATGTAAAATGCAGTATTTTTCACTATTCATTAAAAAATGAACATTGTCAGAAAAATACCAAAAATTCACACAAGGTAAATTTTGATGTCCCAATCATAAAGAATAAGTTTATTTTGACAAACATAGTTTATAAAATTGTCAAAATATAGATTCAAAAATGGTTTGCCATCAAAAGGCAGTAAAACAATCTTTTAAGAATATTAGTGTATTCTATGCATAAGATTGAATTTATTTTCATTTTATGCCTCTATAACACTATCTTAATCATTAATAGACATAGATAAAAATATCTATTATTCATTACTTACTTGGGATGTTACACCAATAACTTGAAATACCCATGATGACAACAGAAGGAATTATCTATAATATCCTCATCCACCACTTTTATATGATGATAGGTAGACCGAAAATCAATCCTTGATAACCAACATTCACAATACATTTTATCGAATAATTAATCAATCTGAGTAAGGGGATAATGGTTCTTCATGATCACTTTCTTAAATAAATGATAATCAATACACAACCGAAATCAATCGTTAGCCTTCTTCGTGATCAAAACTAGTACACCCCATGTTGACACACTGGGCCAAAAAAACCAACACTACAATAGATCGTCATCATATATATTCATCTTCCAAAACACATAATGTGACATACTATATGGAGACATAGATATAGGAGAGAAAAATTGCCATAAATCGATCCCAAACATGATCTCTAATTGAGGGGTAACGCTACAAACTCTTATAAAAGGAAATCAAGGTACTCTTCCTTGACATTGGGAAACGTTGAACCTTGAAACTCTGACAAAATCGATATTAGCATAGCCATCAAGGATGAAGAGGATGGGACATTACACTTACCCATCTGAGGGTCACTCTTTCCAAAAAAATACCGCTTGCTCTCTATTAGCATCAAACAAAACCACCTACCTCTTAAATGTAATACACAATATAATGTTACGAATACAACCACTCATTGACCTGGATGATTTCATATGGTTTTATTAATTAACATAGAAAATTTACCAATGTGTTTTGCATCCCCAACACTAGCTCAAAATCATTACATACTTCAAACAAGTCATCTTGACATCCAACTGGTGTAGTTAACTCTAGGTCCACTAGAATACTCCCTACAAAATGACACATGTCTTGGAAAATGGTAGGTTATATGGAAATATTGTGTCACTATTGAGTCAAAAAAGGCATACAACCATGTAGAAAACAATAAAATGGTACCTTGAAGGATTTCAAGCTCATCCAGTGCTTGCAACGAAAAAGCCTGAATCTTTCCACGATCTTATCCTTGAACTCTACGACCTTGATGATGACCAATACCATTGAAGAGATCTGCACAATAAGGATGGAGATCATCCCATGGATGTCGTCTATCTTCCCCTTTCTCTGTGTTCTGATCTAATGCTAGTGAAACCTTCTACTGCTACATCAGCTGTAAATTCCTCAATATAGGAACATGGAGTAGATAATCTAGTACACACTGATTTCTCTGAAACATTATAATGTCTTGATGATTATGAAATTATCCTCTATAAGAAAAATAAACAAATTACCCCTTTACATAGACCTAGGGTGAACTTCCACCATAGAAATGAGATGCCGAGGGATGGGATCTACCCTCACCTAAAGGGAAAAACTTCTTCTATGAAAATCGGGAACCCTGTACATCTACTAAAATTCACGAGGAATACCAACAGACACTCCTCTCATGAAGATATGGTTCTTGATAATGTCATCTCAATGACATCCTCCCTCCCCTGCACCTATATATATGTCTTTAATAAATACGGGGTGACCTGGTACAGAATCATTAGATGAAAAGCCTCCTCAAAATGCCTCACCCTAGAATCTTCATCTAGAAATAGGTCCGAAAAATATTATAAAAGGTTCCTAAAATATATTCCAAACTCTTGAAAAATAGAGAACCTCTATTGTAAAGACCCGTAAAATTCAAGGGAAATTTTTTCTTAATTTTCTTTAGAATTTTACAAGAGTGCGGTTTCAGACGGCACCTGATTCCGAGGCCCGGAGTGCCCGGAATTAATTTCTGAAGTTTGGCTCGGGTACGTTCAGTGAACGAACGAGCGGGAATTCCTAACTTTTGATCCGGTGCTCGGAATTGAAATCTGAGGGCACCGATGAACTCGAAGCGCCGATATTCACTTAAAGAGACCTTTTTGGGAGTTGCGTTTGTTGTGGGTTGAAAGTTTATTTTAGGGGTTTTTAGTTTGAGTTAAATAAAATTTGTATAGAACAAATTTTATTATAACTTGTTAAAAACCTACCAAAGGAGGTTGGAAGTGGGACCCACACCCACATAACCTCCCTTGGGAGGATTAAGTGTGGTGGGGCCCACACGAACCCCTAAACCTTTCAAATTCTCCCAACTCCCTTAACGCCTCATTTATTGGCTTGAGTTACCTTTTTAATTATGGGAGTTAAACCTTTTGAATTTCAAACTTTTGAAATTCTAATGTGTTATGTGATAATAAAATAAGATGTTGTCTTATTTTATTTTGGGGGTTATTTGTTTGTCTTCTTGAGAGGTGGAGAGCTCTTCTTCTTCTTCAAACTCAACGAAGAACGCGAAGAACGTCGTTCTTCAACGAAGAACTTCTCCGCCGAAGAACACGGTCCATCCGCGACGCCGTATCCGCGACGCGACGTACTTCTTCCGCGTCATCTCTTCCGCGAAGGTTTTCCACGACGAACGCCATCGACAACGACTCTTCCTCCGACGTCAAAGGAATCGACACCGATATTCCACGACTACGTCAACGTGCGACTATCGAGAACGCCGCTCCGCTCTTCTTCGTCTCCCGTGTCAACGAAAGAGAACACCGCTTCCTCCTCGGACCTTCTTCGTCGGCATACGAAGATTCGCCAACGACGTAACTCTTCGGGCATATCTCTTCGTCAACGGATTGACGAACGACGACCGCGACGCCCGACCACCGCGACGTTGTCTTCCGCGGGACGTTGTCAAATCTTCGATCTTATACCCGAGGTAGGGGTTGTTGATTCAATATTTATTTATTCCATTTCATGAACGTGGATCTCGCACGTCTAACATGAGGCTTGAATGTTTAAGTTGAGTTATTTATTTAACGTGAGGGGGGCCGGACCGCATGAACACGGCCGAACCCCCCTCCATCGTTTATATTGATTTATCTTGCGGGTAGAAGCAAAGTGGCGTGGTGCCATCGCACCACGCAGACATTCGTGCAATTATTTTACGCGGCGCCGTCGCGCTACGCCGAGGAGAATCTTCAAGAACGCGACGCCGTCGCGCCGCGTTGGATGGAATCAAGACACGGCGAAGGGGCGCGGTGCCGTCGCACCGCGCCGGATGACGAACGCCACGGCCGGTTCCGGGCCGTGGCGGGACGAGGAGACCACGGCCGGGCCGCCGGCGTCGGAAGCCGAAGGGGGGGACCGGAATTTCCGGTCCCGTTAGAGAAAACCGGCCGGCCAGCTGGCCGGCCGGATACCATTAAAACCGGGGGAATTAATCCCCCGGCCACCTCATAAAAACCCCCCTCTTTATGAGGGGGGCGGTTCTTTGAAGGAGGGGGGCAGCCGGCCCCCTCGGTTCCGCACCAGCAGGCCCCCCACGTGGGGGGGGGGGGGGGTTTAAAAGAAACGGGCGCGGCACAAAGGCCGCGCCGCCCCTCAAAACGCGGGGGTTTGTCTCCCCGCGTGCAGCCACCTAGCGGCGCCAGGCCGCCGCGGCCCACCGCGCCGCCGCCCCGCCGTGCCGCCGCGCCGCCGCCGGCCGCCGCCGCCGCCCTAGGGGGGGGGGGGGTCGGGCCGGGTCGGCCCGGACCCGGACCCCCCCGTTTCGAACCAGAATCGGTTTTTGGCCCATAACTTGAGCCTCGGACCTCCGAATGACGAACCGTCTGCGGCAACGCGATCCTTGGATCGAGACAGTCGATTCGGTATATCACACTCAAGGTTTCGGTTTACTTTGAGTTCGGCCCGGTTGGTTCGTTCACGAAACCAACCGGGTCTTCGGAGCGGAAACGCTCATATCTTGAGCTACGAACGTACGATTGACGCACCGTCAGTCGCGTTGTGTTCCTCTTAGTGAGACGGATCTTTTGGAATACTCCGCCCGAGGTTTGGACGCAGGAGGAGTACGGTCAGGTTGGTTTAGCCTTAAAAACCAACCGGGCCCCAGAGACGAAAATGCCAATAACTCTCAGACCGGGCGTCCGATCGACGCGCCGTCTGTTGCGTTGAGTTCCTATTGACGATACGGAACTTTTGGATACATCAACTCTGGTCTTCGTGACAGTTGATGTATCAGCCTCTCGGCTCGTGGAGCGGACCCTCCGAACGAGCTTGCTGTGTGCGGGAACCCTAGTGCTGGCTGCGACTGCTACAACTGCTACAACTGCTACGACTGCTACTGTGACTGCGACGACGACAGTACAGAGATCCTGTGTGGATTCGACGACGACGTCTACAGCACTCAGCGATCCTACGTGGATCAGTGCTACAGGTCCTGTGTGGACTCGATCCTGTGTGGGTCCTTGCGCTCAGCGGTTCTGTGTGAGCCAGCGCCTACAGGTCCTGTGTGGGCCCGATCCTGTGTGGGTCTTTGCGGGGGTTAGTTACCTATCGATCCTTCGTGGGTCCGACGACTTAGATGGATCAGTGATCATCTTTATCGTCCTTGAAGAAGTATACCTATGTGAGCTGAATCCTATTGCTTTCCTGTGTGGATTGTGTTGTGCAATCCTGTGTGGATTACGTTTTGGTTTCCTGTGTGGAATACGTTTACTATCCTGTGTGGACTGAGTTGTACTTGGGCTCGAAGGTTGGAGCATATTTGAATTGATGACTTAGGTATATGTATGGGCATATATCTAAGCAGTTTCGGTTGTTACTTCGTGATTGTTATTTTCTTCGTGGTTTATCCTTTGTGGATTTTGAGAGACCTTCAGGGGTCTCGGGGTCCCTACTGAGTAGCTTATACTCACCCCTGCACGGGCTTTGCCCGCACTACGTTGTGTTGGTTGCAGACGACGGACAGCGTTGACCTTAGCTGAGGCTTGCACAGCGGGACGGTACCTGGAGGTGGACCACTGGGCGGGACGTGCACGGAGCAGACGGCGGGACCCGTGGAGCAGAGGAGCTATCTGTACCCACCCTTCAGGTGGGATTTCCAGTGGACAGCTCGGAGTAGCGGCTTTTACTTTTCAGTTGCTGTTTTCCCTTTTCGAGTTGTACTTTACTTTCAGTTTGGGTTTGTATACTGGCCCATTTACTTTTCCGCACTTTCAGTAGTACTCTGCTTTTGTTTAGTGTTTACTTTCTGTTTGCTTACTCTGTGGTGTTTGTTTACTTTTCAAAGGCAATGCCTTCCCTTTTTACTGGGATTTACGCCTTGGTGCTAGTCGCCAGCCCCTGGCCTATGGAAGGTGGGCTTGGGGTAGTCACGGCACGGACCCCGAGGGCGGGTCGTGACAAATTGGTATCAAAGGAGTTCGGTTCTACCGCGAACTCTGATCTTTTCTATGTGAAGCAATAATGTTTAGCGTATTGAGTGTGGATATCAGTCCAGGGAGTCCAGTTTTGGTGCGGCGGCCGACGTATCCGTACACCAGGACCCTGACTTCTGATTTCCGACTTAATGCACGAAAACATTGATTGCGTGTGTGTTTCAAAGTTTTCTTTGTGATTACTTATATCAGCTCACCAGGTATACTGTTCTAACCGTGGCGCACCTGTTTCCTTTTCAGGATGGCCCCACGATGGCAGCCAGCTAGGGTTCCGAGAGTCGAGCGAGAGGACAGCCCACCGAGCGACGAGGCCTCGGTGCAGGGCCCTTTTCCAGTAGTGGCACCGGCGGTAGCTTTACCCACCGATCCCCCGATGCTTCCAGCAGCAGCCGCTGACGATGCACGTCACCTCAGCGCACTGCATGAGTTTCAGCGCCAGCGACCGCCCAGGTTTCGCGGGGAGACGGATCCCCATGCAGCAGAGGACTGGCTGGAGGCAGTAGTTCGAGTGTTTAGGCTAGTGAGGACACCAGCAGACCTCATGGTGATCCTCGCTACGAGCCTACTACATGCAGTAGCAGGACGATGGTGGAGCTTGATGCTCCAGGTGAACGATGAGGCATCTCTACTTTGGACGGACTTTGAGAGCCTTTTCCGCTCGGAGTTCGTCCCAGCCACCCTTCGTGCAGTGCGTATCCAGGAGATTCTACAACTGCGGCAGGGCAGCATGACGGTCGCTCAGTACTCGGCGAGATTTACCGATCTCTCGCGCTACTCGACCGACATGGTACGGGACCCATTCTTTCGGGCCCGGACCATCGAGCAGGGTTTGAGACACGAGATCAGGGCATCGCTGATCTCCCTCAGCATACCGACTCAGACAGGAGTACTAGAGCGGGCCCTTCTGATCGAGAGCTTCCTTGCTGAGTCTACACCAGCACAGCGACCCACCGCAGGGCGGCACGTGGCAGAGTCATCCGCAGCAGGCAGTCGACGGATGACTCAGGGGTCCAGACAGACCAGACCTTCGGGCAGACGATCTCAGGGCACTGGCTCAGCAGTGCGGGGCACACAGCGCGGAGCCAGTCTTCCGAGAGGCAGACAGTGCTACTCGTGCGGCGGGCAGGGCCACATGGCTCGTGACTGCCCGACCCGTCGTGCCGAGGAGCAGCAGACAGTTGATGGACCACCGAGGCAGAGGCAGAGGATCGACCGTGGCGGTCCGCAGGGAGGAGGCGGACGAGGCAGAGGAGCTGGACGAGCAGCTGGTGGTGGCCGACGCTTTGAGGCTCTAACACCACCACCACGAGGAGGTCCACCCCGACCACAAGGAGCTGGCGGGAAGCGACAGGCACAGCTCCAGGCAGCAGAGGCCTACGACAACGGCGCACCCGAGGTGATTCGAGGTACTACTTGTGTCTATTCCACCCTTGCTGCAGTTCTTATAGACACAGGAGCGAGTCATTCTTTCATAGCCGCTGCCCTTGTTCGGAGCTCGGAGATTCCGACAGAGCCGTTGGCTCGATCCTTACGGCTAGAGACTCCTACTGGAGTAGACTCGACGATTACGCACTGGTGCCGGCAGTGTGAGCTTACTCTAGGAGGCGAGAGCTTCGGCTGGGATCTTCTTGTAGCAGCGTCGAGGCCTTACAACGTCATCTTGGGCATGGATTGGCTATCTACGGTCCATGCACAGATTGACTGTTTTAGGCGCAAGGTGCGATGTGTACGCACCGACGGGAGCAGGTTCACCTTCACCGGCGAGAAGGGAGCCTTGGCAGCACAGGATGGACTTCCGCGGAGTAGAGGACATCCCATCACTCATCAGTTGGCTAGCCTTATCCTTGGAGCAGTTGACGTGCGGAGTCCTGGTTTTCCTGCAGTGGTGGATCAGTTTGCGGACGTTTTTCCCGACGACGTTCCAGGGCTACCTCCTCGCAGAGAGGTAGACTTTTATATTGACTTGTACCCCGGGACAGCCCCGATATCCACTCCAGCATATCGGATGGCCCCCGTCGAGCTTCGAGAGCTACGGGTACAGTTGGAGGACTTGCAGGGCAAGGGGTTCATCCGACCCAGTGTTTCACCCTGGGCTTCCCCGATATTGTTCGCCAAGAAGGTGGACGGGAGCTTGCGACTTTGTGTTGACTATTGTCGCCTGAACCAGGTGACAGTGAGGAACAAGTATCCGCTACCGAGGATTGATGACCTCTTTGATCAGCTCAAGGGAGCACGGTGGTTCTCGAAGATAGACCTCAGGTCAGGCTATCATCAGCTCAGAGTCAGAGACGAGGATGTGCAGAAGACAGCCTTCAGATGTCGGTATGGCCACTATGATTTCTTGGTTATGCCTTTCGGTGTAACCAATGCTCCAGCAGTGTTCATGGCTCTCATGAACAGGATCTTTCAGCCATACCTCGATCGGTTTGTCGTGGTCTTCATCGACGACATCCTGATTTACTCTACGACAGAGGAGGAGCACACCTATCACTTGCGAGTTGTTCTTGACACACTCCGAGAGCACCAGCTTTATGGTAAGCTCTCGAAGTGCCAGTTCTGGATACGTGAGGTCCACTTTTTGGGACACGTTATCTCTGAGGCGGGAGTTGCAGTGGATCCCACGAAGATTGAGGCTGTGTAAGCATGGGAGCCACCCAGGAGCGTGACTGAGGTTCGGAGTTTCTTGGGACTAGCTGGATACTATCGGAGATTTGTGCCGAACTCATCCAGAGTTGCGGCATCACTCACAGCTTTGACGAAGAAGGGGAAACCATTCGTGTGGTCAGACAGTTGTCAGCAGAGCTTCCAGGAGCTGAGACAGAGATTGACTAGCGCACCTATCTTGAGGTTGCCTGAGGAGGGAGTAGGGTACGTAGTCTACTGCAATGCATCAGGGACCGGACTCGGATGTGTTCTGATGCAGGAGCAGGCAGTGATCGCCTATGGATCACGACAGTTGAGGCCGCATGAGCAGAACTACGCTACCCATGACCTGGAGTTAGCAGCAGTGGTCTTCGCTCTGAAGACATGGCGACACTATCTGATGGGCGAGCGCTTTACAGTCTTTTCCGATAATCAGAGTCTCAGGTATATCTTCTCGCAGAAGGACCTGAACCTGAGACAGCGGCGATGGCTCGAGTTCCTCCAGGACTATGACTTTGAGATAGTCTATACTCCTGGGAAGGGGAACGTAGTAGCCGATGCCCTCAGCAGGAGGACGAGCATTCAGCTACTCGAGGAGGCGACGGAGCAGCTAGCCTCTTTGCAGATATCCTTCGTGGATAGAGATGGAGCAGCCTTTCTTCAGTCTCTCACAGTCACTCCTCCACTACTACAGCGAGTTAGGGAGGCCCAGCATGGGGACGCTGACTGTGAGACACGGCGTGCACAGATATCCTCGGGACAGGCACCTGATGGTTTCTTCCTTGGAGCAGAGCACGACATCCTTTTCAGAGGACGTACCATGGTACTAGAAGATTTGTGAGAGGAAGTGCTGAGAGAGTTTCACACTTCTCCTTTGGCGGTACATCCTGGAGTGGCGAAGATGTACCAGGACCTCAGACGACAGCACTGGTGGCCGGGCATGAAGAAGGCTTTAGCAGAGTCCGTTTCTCGATGCCTCACCTGTCAGCAGGTGAAGGCAGAGCATCAGGTACCAGCAGGCTTGGTACAGCCCATGGAGGTTCCGGAGTGGAAGTGGGACGGCATATTTATGGACTTCGTGACTGGACTTCCACACACTTCCAGAGGTCACGACTCCATCTGGGTGATTGTTGACCGACTCACCAAGTCGGCACACTTCTTACCCATCAGAGAGCAGGGCTCAGTTGAGAGCTTGGGGCGTCTCTACGTTCAGGAGATTGTGCGGCTCCACGGCGTGCCATCATCTATCGTTTCCGATCGAGATGCCCGCTTTACTTCCCGGCTTTGGAAGGGGTTACAGGAGGCGTTCGGTACGCAGCTACGTCTTAGCACAGCTTTTCACCCTCAGACGGATGGTCAGACGGAGAGGACCATTCAGACTCTCGAGGACATGCTCCGCGCATGTGTCCTCGACTTTGGTCGCAGCTGGGAGGACCACCTACCCTTGGTGGAGTTCGCATACAACAACAGCTACCACTCCACCATCGGGATGGCACCGTACGAGGCATTGTACGGCCGACCATGTAGATCTCCTTTGTGCTGGACAGACCCTGGGGAGTCAGCACTGGTGGGACCGGAGATGGTCCAGGCCACGACAGAGAAGGTCCAGGTCATCCAGGAGCGGATGAGGACAGCTCAGAGCCGGCAGAAGTCATACGCTGACAGGAGGAGGAGGCCGCTGGAGTTCGAGGATGGCGACCACGTCTTCTTGCGGGTCTCACCTCGACGTGGTATTCGGAGATTTGGCCGAGGCGGCAAGTTATCTCCGCGCTTCATCGGACCTTTCCAGATTCTCAGCAGGATTGGTGAGGTGGCTTATCGCCTAGCTCTACCACCTCAGTTGCACCGGGTGCACGACGTCTTCCACGTATCTCAGCTGAGGAGATACGTGCACGACCCGACGCACATCATTGACCATGGGGAGCTTGACGTTGACGATGGGGCGACTTTTACGGAGGTCCCGGTGGAGATAGAGGATCGACAGGAACGGGTCCTACGTGGGCGACCGATTCCTCTTGTGAGCATTAGATGGAAGCACGGGAATCTCCAGGAGAGCACATGGGAGCGGGAGGATCAGATGCGTGCTCAGTACCCTCATTTGTTTCCCTAGTTTTTGATGTATCTTTACGAGGACGTAAAGCCCTGAGGTGGGAGTAATGTAAAGACCCGTAAAATTCAAGGGAAATTTTTTCTTAATTTTCTTTAGAATTTTACAAGAGCGCGGTTTCAGACGGCACCTGATTCCGAGGCCCGGAGTGCCCGGAATTAATTTCCGAAGTTTGGCTCGGGTACGTTCAGTGAACGAACGAGCGGGAATTCCTAACTTTTGATCCGGTTCTCGGAATTGAAATCCGAGGGCACCGATGAACTCGCAGCACCGATATTCTCTTAAAGAGACCTTTTCGGGAGTTGCGTTTGTTGCGGGTTGAAAGTTTATTTTAGGGGTTTTTAGTTTGAGTTAAATAAAATTTGTATAGAACAAATTTTATTATAACTTGTTAAAAACCTACCAAAGGAGGTTGGAAGTGGGACCCACACCCACTTAACCTCCCTTGGGATGATTAAGTGTGGTGGGGCCCACACGAACCCCTAAACCTTTCAAATTCTCCCAACTCCCTTGACGCCTCATTTATTGGCTTGAGTTACCTTTTTAATTATGGGAGTTAAACCTTTTGAATTTCAAACTTTTGAAATTCTAATGTGTTATGTGATAATAAAATAAGATGTTGTCTTATTTTATTTTGGGGGTTATTTGTTTGTCTTCTTGAGAGGTGGAGAGCTCTTCTTCTTCTTCAAACTCAACGAAGAACGCGAAGAACGTCGTTCTTCAACGAAGAACTTCTCCGCCGAAGAACACGGTCCATCCGCGACGCCGTATCCGCGACGCGACGTACTTCTTCCGCGTCATCTCTTCCGCGACGATTTCCCGCGACGAACGCCATCGACAACGACTCTTCCTCCGACGTCAAAGGAATCGACACCGATATTCCACGACTACGTCAACGTGCGACTATCGAGAACGCCGCTCCGCTCTTCTTCGTCTCCCATGTCAACGAAAGAGAACACCGCTTCCTCCTCGGACCTTCTTCGTCGGCATACGAAGATTCGCCAACGACGTAACTCTTCGGGCATATCTCTTCGTCAACGGATTGATGAACAACGACCGCGACGCCCGACCACCGCGACGTTGTCTTCCACAGGACGTTGTCAAATCTTCGATCTTATACCCGAGGTAGGGGTTGATGATTCAATATTTATTTATTCCATTTCTTGAACGTGGATCTCGCACGTCTAACATGAGGCTTGAATGTTTAAGTTGAGTTATTTATTTAACGTGAGGGGGGCCGGACCGCATGAACACGGCCGAACCCCCCTCCATCGTTTATGTTGATTTATCTTGCGGGTAGAAGCAAAGTGGCGTGGTTCCATCGCACCACGCGGACATTCGTGCAATTATTTTACGCGGCGCCGTCGCGCTACGCCGAGAAGAATCTTCAAGAACGCGACGCCGTCGCGCCGCGTTGGATGGAATCAAGACACGGCGAAGGGGCGCGGTGCCGTCGCACCGCGCCGGATGACGAATGCCGCGGCCGGTTCCGGGCCGCGGCGGGACGAGGAGACCGCGGCCGGTTCTGGGCCGCGGCGGAAGAGAAGACCGGCGGCCGGGCCGCCAGCGTCGGAAGCCGAAGGGGGGGACCGGAATTTCCGGTCCCGTTAGAGTAAACCGTCCGGCCAGCTGGCCGGCTGGATACCATTAAAACCGGGGGAATTAATCCCCCGACCACCTCATAAAAACCCCCCTCTTTATGAGGGGGGCGGTTCTTTGAAGGAGGGGGGCAGCCGACCCCCTCGGTTCCGCACCAGCAGGCCCCCCACGTGGGGGGGGGGGGTTTAAAAGAAACGGGCGCGGCACAAAGGCCGCGCCGCCCCTCAAAACGCGGGGGTTTGTCTCCCCGCGTGCAGCCACCTAGCGGCGCCAGGCCGCCGCGGCCCGCGGCGCCGCCGCCGCCCCAGGGGGGGGGGGTCGGGCCGGGTCGACCCGGACCCGGACCCCCCCCCCCCCGTTTCGAACCAGAATCGGTTTTTGGCCCATAACTTGAGCCTCGGACCTCCGAATGACGAACCGTCTACGGCAACACGATCCTTGGATCGAGACGGTCGTTTCGGTATATCGCACTCAAGGTTTCAGTTTACTTTGAGTTCGGCCCGGTTGGTTCGTTCACGAAACCAACCGGGCCTTCGGATCGGAAACGCTCATATCTTGAGCTACGGACGTCCGATTGACACACCGTCAGTCGCGTTGTGTTCCTCTTAGTGAGAAGGATCTTTTGGCATACTCCGCCCGAGGTTTGGACACAGGAGGAGTACGGTCGGGTTGGTTTAGCCTTAAAAACCAACCGGGCCCCGGAGACGAAAATGCCAATAACTCTCAGACCGGGCGTCCGATCGATGCGCCGTCTGTTGCGTTGAGTTCCTATTGACGATACGGAACTTTTGGATACATCAACTCTGTTCTTCGTGACAGTTGATGTATCAGCCTCTCGGCTCGTGGAGCGGACCCTCCGAACGAGCTTGCTGTGTGCGGGAACCCTAGTGCTGGCTGCGACTGCTACAACTGCTACAACTGCTACGACTGCTACTGTGACTGCGACGACGACAGTACAGAGATCCTGTGTGGATTCGACGACGACATCTACAGCACTCAGCGATCCTACGTGGATCAGTGCTACAGGTCCTGTGTGGGCCCGATCCTGTGTGGGTCCTTGCGCTCAGCGGTTCTGTGTGAGCCAGCGCCTACAGGTCCTGTGTGGGCCCGATCCTGTGTGGGTCTTTGCGGGGGTTAGTTAACTATCGATCCTTCGTGGGTCCGACGACTTAGATAGATCAGTGATCATCTTTATCGTCCTTGAAGAAGTATACCTGTGTGAGCTGAATCCTATTGCTTTCCTGTGTGGATTGTGTTGTGCAATCCTGTGTGGATTACGTTTTGCTTTCCTGTGTGGAATACGTTTACTATCCTGTGTGGACTGAGTTGTACTTGGGCTCGAAGGTTGGAGCGTATTTGAATTGATGACTTAGGTATATGTATGGGCATATATCTAAGCAGTGTCGGTTGTTACTTCGTGATTGTTATTTTCTTCGTGGTTTATCCTTTGTGGATTTTGAGAGACCATCAGGGGTCTCGGGGTCCCTACTGAGTAGCTTATACTCACCCCCGCACGGGCTTTGCCCGCACTACGTTGTGTTGGTTGCAGACGACGGACAACGTTGACCTTAGCTGAGGCTTGCACAGCGGGACGGTACCTGGAGGTGGACCACTGGGCGGGACGTGCACGGAGCAGACGGCGGGACCCGTGGAGCAGAGGAGCTATCTGTACCCACCCTTCAGGTGGGATTTCCAGTGGACAGCTCGGAGTAGCAGCTTTTACATTTCAGTTGCTGTTTTCCCTTTTCGAGTTGTACTTTAATTTCAGTTTGGGTTTGTATACTGGCCCATTTACTTTTCTGCACTTTCAGTAGTACTCTGATTTTGTTTAGTGTTTACTTTCTGCTTGCTTACTCTGTGGTGTTTGTTTACTTTTCAAAGGCAATGCCTTCCCTTTTTACTGGGATTTACGCCTTGGTGCTAGTCGCCAGCCCCTGGCCTATGGAAGGCGGGCTTGGGGTAGTCACGGCACGGACCCCGAGGGCGGGTCGTGACTTCTATTGAATGGGGTGAATATACTGGTGACTTGATGCCTTAAATGTTAAAAAAGGAATCTCAACTCTAAACATTTCTTGGAACTCCTCAAATGAGATTGCAGACTCCTCATGATCCCTAAGGAATAAGAACCACCACTTCCCTTCTTCCCTATGCAGCGTCATCACAACTAATGACACATAGTGCTCCATCCAATCATGGATAATACTAGAAGCTATCTAAACATCCTAAAACCTATATTCTATGACTACATATGAAATTGATTACTTGTACATCTATAGCCACTGAAACTGAAACTCTCTGAGTGTCCTCATCTATGGGTTGTTGTCATCCACCACTGACATTCAACGATCTTCTTGCAGACCCTTCTGGATATGTTCTGCATGAACCTGACGAGGACATCAACCCCGAGCCATATCTATAAAATAAAAAACAATTAAATATCCTAAACCTGGATTATTGAAGAATTTATCATAAATAAATTATTTTATTTTATTCACTTTGGGTTAACTTATCCCATGTTCTACCCATTCCAACACAGGTGCAAATATGATTGATGCATGATTCATTCCAAGGTCTCAACCCCGAAAGTAGCAAAACATCATTTAGTATCCACTGTGAACATAATGGTCCATGAATTATATCATAGGGGGCCTTAAATACCTATGTGTTTTCCAGTATCTAGTGTTTACAGTGCTTTCTAAACATGAATGACCCAATTTCCCTACCATTCCATATATCCTCACATGTGCCTAACTCCATACTCAAACCTGTCCCTCAACCAGACCTCTGATTCCACTTTTTCATGACTCCCTTGCCAAAAAGTGTACCCCTCCAAGTCCGAAAATGTGAGAAGGGAGAGATTGAAAACTATGTATTGCATCTAGTAGTCCCTATGTTGGTGACTATAACTAAGGATATAGTAAACACTCAAATGCGTTCCATTAACCTCTAAAAGAACACATGAGAATGGGAGAGATACGAAAAAACCCACAAACATCAATTTAGACTACAATATAATAGAAATTCTAATTACACATATATATTTTCATGCAAGAACTTCTAAAACTTGAAGGGAAAAATTACAAGTACCAAAAGAAAGTAAAACAACAATGACCATGATGCCTGAACAACTCCTCCAACTCCAAGAAAGTTGTAAACAGAATGATCTCCAACCTGATCCATGTGACCTAAAAAATAGTTTATATTTACATAGGCTGGGTATAACTATATACTCTATATTATCCACCCCAGATCCTCTCATGAAATAGTAAAGAAATCAAGCTAAAGCATAGTGAACAACAAGTGAAACAAACTCAATACCTAAATAACTATACTATTTTCCAGGTCTCACCATGGTTGTTATCCCCATATATCTCATACAATATTAGATAATATAATATGAATATCAAGGTTACCCAACTATAACTTCCCATTATATTTACACTTTTCTTTAATATCACACATCCAATGAATCACTATCCAAAAAGGATTACCCACATACACCTAGGCATAACACCACAAAATGCACCACGTTCATCATGACAACAACACCAACATAACCAAAGTAATTAGGCAGTTTTCAGGATAAACTATAGCTCACATAACATGTATCATACATCAGGTATTATACCTTAATCCATTATATCCCATACAATGAATAAGGATCCTCAAGCCATCATATCTAATAAAAGTCACACCTACAATAATCCATACCAAAATGTATCCTCAATATATGTGTGTGAACAACCAAAATCAATTATAGTGATCTACAAACATATATGGGGAAATCTTACTGGCGTTCTTACAATTAAAAAAACTATTAAGAGAAGAGAGATGGTACAAAGAGGGTAGTTAGCGATCTATCCTCCAATCGGAATGGTGGGTTAAACACCAAATAGGGCTCAAAATCCTTGGGGTGTCATTTTCTCTAACCAATAGAGTGGGGTAGCATATAGAAACACAAAAATTACATAATATACCATATCTCACAACCAAACAACCCGAATATCTTAGTCATAAAATCAACTAAATCTAACATCTCTCTGACACCCATCAGTCACTACTAAGACTAGGTCTCCTATAAGCACATGACTATTTAAAGAGTTACATTATATTACTTCGTCTCTTATTATCAGTTCCACTTTACAATAATTAATTATTTCACCATTAATTAACCATTATGATTCCACATTACATTTATTTATTATCTTAAGCAAGATAAATTTTTCCTTTAAATTGTATCCTCATCATTTCAATCCACCAAACTCTAACCGCAAGGGTTAACATCATCTATTCAATCATTTATATACCAACATTATCACTTTTCCATAATTCCAATTATTATAAGAAAAAAATTCTAAACTACCAAATATGAGGGGATCAACACGATGAGTAGAGAAACTACTAATTGAGTACTCAGACCAATATAAGGAGCATAAACCCATCCGTACTCAATAGTCTAATCATTGAAAGCATATGGTATACCATGTCTGTCTTTGCTTCTTTTGGAAGGAGGGTAAGCAAGACCACCTACCTCAGGAAATGGGAATAAAAAATAACATATAACACAAACAAGATTCAACAAGAATCCAACATTCATATCCAACATGTTTCATCATATCATTCGTATTCCCCGATACCCACAGGCATAAAAAATGCATCTCTCCACTGTATGTCTCATCTAATACCATAAACACTATGAATACATACACCGACATCTCACAACATACATAAATGCTCATAAAACATCAAAAGAAGTAGGAATTAACAATGTAACTGGGATCTTGGAACTAAACATGGAATTATACTATCACACACAACGATCTCTCATTGATCCACATGAGAAGGTACTCAACCTTACAAGAAAAAGGGTTATTCAGAACCCTACAAGGCATTATATTTTTCAGATAAACCATCTCTTTAATCCATCTTGAATTAGAAAATTCATTATTAGTAGGCGCCAACTATGATTAACATAAATATCAAGCTATCATTGCAATAAAAATTAATTAAACAATTAATTTGACATTAATTTAATCAATAAGAATCAACATGCATTAGTTTTATCAATTTATTCCAAATAAAAATTCTTACTGCATTAACTTGATTATCATAAAATTAAAAGAAAAACCGAATTAATTTACATGCCTATTTATCATTGGACAATTAATTTAGAATTATTTCCATATGTAGGTTATTTTACAATTTCCATCAATAAATACATGATAAATAAGAAAATCATAGATATCACACTATCTAGAAAATCAAGAAGAAACAACATATGATCGAAAACATTTATTTTATATGTTTAGAATATTTATTATGTTAATTACATTAGGATCTATTGGGATAAAACATTCTAACTATTTCACTGAACGTAAAATATAATAGAGAATCCATGAATCCCCTACCTCAAGAGTTTTACAACATTCTTTGCATGAGAAATGGCGAACACGGTGGATCATGATCACCTCTCCTAGAATACTACATCTACCTAAGGACATAGTGACACCACCACAACAAACAAAAACCCATAAAGCTCCATTAAGAACATAGATATCCCATTTCATTACAAGAAAAAGGGGAAACTAAATGGAACCTATAAAGGAACACATATGAGTAGTGGTATAACATACCTTATATAAAAGATGGATAATAAATTCTGGATTGCACTAAAATAGGGGGTACACATACCGCACAAACAAACCCTATAGAAGACATGATCAATGGCTACAACACTACACACGACTCCTAAAATAAGAAAGGATTGGTTTGAGCATCTTGCAGTAGGGAAAAGTAATGAAGAACAATTAAAGAATACGTCTCGACCCTTTAAAAGATATAATAGAGAAGGGGTTTAAGATACACTAGATTTTTCATTAAGATCGAAAATGTCAAAGATCACACGTTTTGACAGAGTAATGGCATCTCAACCATTAGGAAAATTATGATAGCTGTTATGGGATTTGAATTGACCTAAAATATATTAAAAAAGGTATTAAATGAATTTTACATAGAAAAGGTGAAACAAAAGGAAATAAAAAAATTCATGAAATTTGGAAAATGAAATGACACAGTTCTAGAGACACTGTCCATGATACCTTTTTTGACTCACCATTTTGATGCCACTGTTTAAGTGCCCCTATTTTGGTGCCACAATTTCTGTGCCACCATTTTGGTCCCACTGTTCAGGAGCCAGCATTTCAGAAATTTTGAAAAATAGAAGGCACTATTTCTAACTCATCGTTTTGAAAATTTGGAAAAGTGTTAGGGATAAATCATGTTAACCTCCCAAAACACCTCAAACACTAGATTTCTATAACAAAATGGACCAGATAAGTCGTGAAAATCACAAAAATTTTAGTGTTTTATTATATCAAACTAATAAACATGATAAATATATTGATTTATTATTTCCACATTTTTAATTGGATAAATTTATTTGATTTTCATAAATTGCTGATCTTTTAGTGCATTGTAAAAAATAATAATTTTTTAGATATTTTATTCTATTTTATTTGAAAATGTAAATCAAAGATTATATTAGGTTTTGAAATTTCATTAATATTGACAAAAAATTGTTAAATTTTTTTTCTATAGTATTCAACATTAAAATAATCATTTTTATTAAATGATTTCTTTCACTAATTCAGACTTTTACTAAAACAATATTTGAAATTTCATATAAGATACCATTATGAACATAAATTTATTCCCCATATGAAAAATTCATATAGAAAAATCTATTTCTGATTTATAATGATTATTTTCCTATTCATTAATGACACTCATTTCAAATTTTTTCATTATAAACAATAAAAGTTTTAAATTTTCATCACTATGGTGAAGGGGTAAAATAGATTGACTCTGTATCAGACCTATTGATATGAACCAAAAGTCCAATAATAATTATATATAAATGAATGTTTTTATAACTATATAAATATAACATATAATTTGAAATATTGTACTTAAATACAGAATTTAGTTAAAAAATTGAAATATTTTCAATTTATTTATAATTATTGTTTTCCCACTCCAATCACTTATAAACCCAAACCTCATATCATAAATTATTCACAACCTTTTATTTTCAATGATTGGAAAATTCCTAAATAAAATAAAACATAAATAACATCCATGTCTTTAAAAAAACATATTCTTATTAGATGACTAGTATAAAAAGGGAATAAGGTTTAAAAAAACGGTCCTCTCTACTGAAGAGGTACAAATCGTATACTAATTCATTCATGATTATTTATTCTTCTATGTTATTAAATCCTATCATAATCCTGATTATTTAATTACAAAAAAAATTCATATATAGTGAATTATTATTATGTTTATGTTACACCCTATTTTCATATACCTTTAAATCCTATGGAAAATGAAAACATCACTAATACAAACATCTAGACTACCACTTCTATGATGAAGTTATTTTTTTCCATCAAAACATATCATTGATGGCTATATTTATTGCCTTAATTTTTAAATTATGATTGTAGGATAAAATTGATTTTATTTAATTGTTTTTTATCTATCTTATATTCCTTCCATATGTTGAAAAATTTATTCTTTACTGTATATATATATTTTCAGTCACCTATATGAAGTGTAATTATTGGGTTTTTATTTCATCATTACATGGATGATAATAAGGAAATTTATATATCATAAATATAATAATTGAGTTTTTATTATGATTCAATAATTTTATACATTAATCTACTTTTTTTATTTTTCTTCTACTAGAAAAATAAAAATGTCATCAATTCATACAAATGTATTACAAGAAATAATTCCCATTAATTTTCATTACCATTTTTTTAAATGATTAAAAAAATATATTAAATATAAAAATATTATAATTTTATCATGATTAAGATTCATAAGATTATGATACCATGAAAATGGTGAAATTATTCTACTCATCAATGATAAATATATTTAAAAAATAGAATGGTTAACGAAAAGATATTTATTTTAACAAAAAATAGTAATAAAGAGATAAGAATAAATTATTAATTAATATTTTTATGTAAGATAAATAATAATATTATTATAATATATATTTTTTGTATGTCATTCTTTATTATAGGAGATATTATATCATTTTTAAGAAAGATGATATAGGGTTTATGTTTTTAAATGAAATTCTCATTTTAATTGATATTGTTAATGTAATTGTGTCTACTGATTAGATTATATGGTCAGTAATTATTAAGAACAAAATATTTTATTATACTCTTTTAATTCTTATAGATTTAATTTTCTTATTCCGATTTTCACTTTGTTAAAAAACATTATTAAGAAAATTTTTAAGAAAATCATAACATTTTTATTTTGGTTAAGTCATGTTTTGTTTCTATAAAGATAGGTGGGTATTTTTTTTAAATGTTTACATAAACTTTCATATGATTTATAAATATATTTTTAAATTATAATATAAATTATTTGAGAACATTTTAGATGTAATATTATTTTTATTTTCCATATTATTCATTGTTTTCTTTTTATGAATGTGGGATTTTATTAACATTTACATTGTGATTAATTTTACTACCATAACAATAATTATTCATTATCAATCATAGTATTAATTTTAACATATTTTATCATGGAAAATATTATTCCCATAACTCTAGAGGTTTTTATGTTTTATCTATTAAAAAATAAGCATATTTTTCATTGAAAATTTATAATGTGCTTATAATTATAATTTTTATATTTATAAAAAATTAATAAATAGTAGTATATTTTACTAGGGATGTAAATTGATTTTTACCATGAACCATATTTCTATGGGTGGTTTTTTATCATTTTTTAATTATTTTTTATTGAAAATATTTAAATTTCATATGAAAATTTCTCAAATATGAATGTTTTAGATGATTATATATCATATTGTTATTTATTTCATTTATATAATTAATTCATTGGAAATAATATTTTAATGATAGAGTCCCATTATTAGATATCTACCTGATGCATTAGTTCGTTATAATAAAAAATTTATATATATATATATTAAATAATTTTTCATTTGAATTACATGATTATGTAATATCATGGAATTGTGACTAGATATTATCATTATAATGTATAGTGTTATGAATATCATCCAATGAAACTAGTTTATTTTATCTAAGTGTTTTTAAATGTTGATATGTTAATAATGGACTAGTTTTCCTTACAGTGTATCTGTGATCGCAATTTATTATTTTTCTTTCCCTTTATTTACCATGTATTAAACATTGACTGAATTCACTAATATAATAGAAGAAATTGAAATTATATTATTAGGGATTTAAATTTTATATATAAATTTTTTATTTTCATATGAGAATAAAATATATCTCCGGTCTCAAAATACTATAAAACTATTTAATATAATGGGATGTATTTTAATGTATTTTCTAATAATGTTTTAATGTAACCATTAGATTGGGGTAACTATATATGGGGTGTTACTATACATATTGGGTAAAGTCTAGTAAAAACTAATGTAACTCCCTCTAGAAGAACGTAGAATATCATAATGAGAACATTATGATAATCTGTTAAGATTATCATGATTCTCCTCTTAAATATCTTACATGTATAGAAATCATATTTTTAGATTCAATATTATGAATATAACATCATCATCCTTTCATTTTTTATTATTGTGAAGTATAATAAAACTCCCACCACAAGGGATGGCCGATGGAAATACCATAGCACAGAAGGACTATAGATGCCTAAAATATTGAACCTAAGCTGATCCCGTCAAATCTAGTTAACTCCCAATGGATTTATTTGAAATAGGCATGAGAAACATGTGAAAAAGGAACCCCAATCTACTACCTATAATGAAGCAAGAAGACCTACCACCTTATTTACCTCACACCATGTGTATAAGACCTTGATATATTTACTGCTAATAGAGGATTGATATTTCATGATGATATAGGGTATTGACAAAGGTGTTGTGATTTTTCTATCCTTGGAATCATGAATAAGTGAATATTAATATTCTTCTAGGTACACAGGCTGAGGCCCCTGTACAATTTCATGGACTCCACTTGAATGGAGCTCCCAATCCTATAGTAGGAAGTAATTTCATTTAGTACACTCTGCTATATCTCCCATCCACCCTAATACATCACATGCTAACCGAACTAGATGCACCATAAAAATTCAATTTGAGTCTCATGGATGGTGGTTACCTGCACACTTATTGGACAGGTCATGAGGGGTTTTGGTTTCCAGGAGCATTTTTGTGATCTCTGTTTTAGGTGCTTCACCTCCCCTTGGATCTCAATATCCCTGCTAGGGAGATTCTTTGGTTTCTTTAAGTCTGTGAGGAGAGTTCGACAGGGAGACCCGCTCTCCCCTATCCTATTTGTTCTTGCTCAGGATGCTTTATCTAGAAACCTAAATAAGGGTTTGGAAGAGGGAAGGTTGAGGCCTTTTTACGGTATAAGGAATGAGAAGAGTGTTTCTCACCTGATGTTTGCTGATGACATTCTAATGTTTCTGAATGGAGGGAAGAGATCTTTTAATTATCTTAAGGGAATTATGTAGGAGTATGGAGAACTATGTCGGAAGTCGATCAACCGGGTGAAAAGTCACCTGTTCATCTCCAACAAATGCCCAGGATGGAGGTGCAGACTCATTCAGGAGGCCCTATGTTGTGGACAGAAGCAACTTCCTGTAATATACATAGGATTTCCTTTTTCGAGCGGGAGGGTTTTGAAGATCCACTTCAATGAGATTGTCGATCGTGTCCTGGGGAGGATTTTTAACTGGAAGAACAAGATTCTCTCCTTTGGGGGTAGGATCATGCTTATTAACAGTGTGCTTCTGTCGATTCCCATGCATGTCTTTTCCATCATCAATCCCCCGAAGGGCACGGTGGAGAAGATAGAGCATATTCTCACATCGTTCCTATGGGATGCGAAGTGGGAGGGGAGATGCCACTGGGAATCTTGGAAGAGGATGGCTCGTCCAGTAGAAGAGGGCGGGGTTGGTCTTCGGGATATCTAGGAAGCTATCTGGGGACTGAAAGCAAGATTGGCTTGGGAGGTGATTGCAGGTAAAACTATTTGGGAAAAGTTTTTCAGATCAAGATATGGTGTGCATGGCGATTTCGGCATGCGCGGTGCGACGGGCCTCGCCAAGTTTTTAGTCTCACATATGTAGGTGCTGCATGACTACAATAGATGGGTGATTGGACGTGGGAAGATCAGTTTTTGGGAGGATGCTTGGACGGAGGAGAGGCTCTGTTATGAGGGATGCCCTTTTCCTGACATATATTTCAGGGAGCCATGCGAGAGGTATGATTTTATTCATGAGAACCTTAACCCATCGCAACTTAATATATTTAACAGTGTTGTAATGAGCGATGAACTAAACCGTTGTTTCTTTACAGTAGTTGGGTCGAGGCGTTTTAGTTTGAATGGTTTCAGGAGAATTGAGCAGAGGAGTGGTAATGGGGTGGCAGGGGAGAAGCTCATGTGGTTTAAAGAAATCCCAACGAGAATGATTTTCCTAGTGTCGAGGATTCAAAACCGAGCGGTTCCCATAGAGGAAAACATTCAGAAGAGAGGGGTCTCCATGGCATCGCATTGCTACTGCTGTGAGAGACCGAACTCGGAATCAACGGTACATTTGTTTTTTCAGGGGAGATGGGAAATGTTCCTTTGGTCCCAGTTTTCTAATTTCAGGTTTCCTTCTTGGGAGTATCTTTCGGTTCGTGAGCATATTCTATCTTGGTTTTTGTGTTTTGGTAACATAACTGAGGAGTGTTCGGCAGGCATCATCATCCTGATATCTGTATGCTGGACCCTTTGGGAAGCTCGTAACCAGGTACGGTTAGGAGGCCGAAGATCTTTGTTAGCTCTACAGGTCCGTATGAGGTTGATCATCATAGAACATGCCGCTCTTTTCAAGAATGGAGTACATGCAGGTATTCTGGGGAACCTTGTTAAGGGATGGTTCACTCAGACCTTGCAGAGAGGGATATGGGTAAGGTGGAAACCTCTGGCCAGCGAGTTGAAACTGAATGTAGACGGTTCATGTATGGGGGGATCATGAGGGGCGGTGGTGTTCTCGGGGATTGTTGGGGTTCGATGCACATTGCATTCAGTGATTATTATGGACTAGGATCTTCTATGGGCGCAGAGTTTAGATCCCTACTCTCGGGTGTCACTCTTTGCAGGAGGTTAGGTCTTCGGGTGTCGGAGGTCGAATCTGATTCGGAGGTTCTGGTCAGATCTCTTCAAGGGGCTTGCGACATTGCTTGGAACCTGGTGTATATTTATAGAATGTGCAAAGAAGAGAACAACCAGTGTAGGATGGTCCATCATAGTGTACGGGAGTCCAACTTTGTGGCTGATATGATGGCCCGTGGGGGTAGGCCAGAGGAGACTTTGTTAGTTTATGATAGCCTTAACTCTTTTCCACTTGAATGTGTCAATGTAATCCAAAAGGATGCCCTTGGCCTTCACTACTTCTGTCCTCCGTGACGTGTATCCATGGGTTTTAAGGTTTTTAGAAAAAAATAATAACTTTCAGCACATGAATCTCACATAGAGATGCGTCGTCACACATGATTCAAAACTCGTTAATCAGGTCAATGACTTGGGATCATGATTTTCTGAGAATAAAACATTCTATTTACAAAATACCTTCCAACTCAGCCTTATTACTGTGATTCCATGTACACTAAGTCCCCACACATAAAATAAATAATCTTTCCATTTTTTTTCTGATTCCACAATTGTCGACCCATGGAGCAGTCTATCTAAAAATGAGGCCCCATGATGGTTCAGAGAAAAGTTACTAGTGAATCCACCACAGAATTTTGAAATGTCTATGGCCCACTATCCCTTGAATAATATGTGGTTTGATGTCTCATTTTTATGTTCCTTTTAGTAGTGACATATAGAAACCATGCAGACACATATCTTCCCCACATTTTTATTTGTTGTAATAATATGGTTTCACACCATCCATGTTAAAAGGATGAATTTCATTGGCACTCTCCCACACCATACAATATTGTTTCAGCTATCTTGCAACTCCTATTATAAAAATATCCAATAGTAATCCTATTAGGAAAATTTCCATTAATTAGAAGCCCAAAATACACATATTTCAAGATCTAAATTTAAGAAAATAATATCAGAAACATCTCATTGTTCCACATTAATCTTGGTAATGATGATGATATGGTATATTCTAGAGTCTCTAAATAAAATTATTGGATCTAGACAACCATGTAAGCCAATATTCCAACGCAACTAGTTATAGTTCCAATATAGGATATACTCTTTTCCAATGAACCATAATGAGTTCTCTCCAATAGTATGGATACTTTCATAAATTAAGGACCAAAAGGAGGAACATTGAATCCATGACCGTCCTCATACACACCATCATACATAACATTTTGATCCCTCAATGTTTTTTCTCTTCCACGACCTCCCATGTAAAATTTTCATTCATTCCAAGAACAGTATCTATGAGGCTCTCCACATTGATCCTGCATTCCTACACAAGACTTGCCTACCTACCCCATGAAGCCCAATAACACTTCCACTCAGTGAAACATCCTATATGAAATTAGAAAAAAAATTGTCCATATAAGAGACAACCCCCATGGGAACACTGGTTCCGAGAGAGCATGAATATGAATATCCGATAAAAACTATTGACTAATGTAAGATAACAATTGAAGTATAGAAAAAAAAATTTCTAGTTGAGAACTATCTTTGTTATATTGTTTATAAGACCATCAATGTTCCGTATTTAATCCTTCAAGGGGATATAGGAGACCCTTGGTAGTCCAATGGAAATAAAAATCTCTACAAATCCAGCTCGTTACACAGGGAGGAGGTATGAATACTATAACACAATATGATCATATATTTATTTGAAAACATTTCAATAATTTAATAATTATATCTCAATATAAAGTCACATTGATCAGAAAAATATTGGGTGTATTTTATTTTTTGTTAGATACATAAACTAATTATTTTATATAGTTCTGTAGATTTACCCATGCTTAAACACATCAAGACCCCCTTATATATATCATATAAGTTCTAATTATCTTAATAATTTGTGCGGGGGAAACATAAAAGAGTGGTGAGGCAAACTAATTAGTATTGGAGACCTTATCAATATGTCTTCAGTGGTTAGATCAAAAGTATTTGAGAAAAAAATATACGAGAGTAATTTCATATAAAAATTGACATGGGATAATAATATTTCTTCAAAAATCATAATTCAATGAGATGAAATATCCAATAAAATATAACATGATGTAATATTTTTTGAATGGTGTAGAACTGTGGAATGTATAAATGATATCACTGGATCTTGGAATCAAAATTATATGTAATTGACATTATTAATGTCATCATAATTATACTTCTTAGTTCACTCCCAACACCATTGGATGATTATGGACAATGCAATACGTTTAAATAGTTTCCCTTATCATTCCCATAAATTTAGTGGTTAAAGACCTTTGGTGGTTTTGTTTACTCCACATTCCCATAAGAATTTTTGACAATGACCAATAATAGATTGGGTTCACTCCCCACACCCATTTAGGTAGTGAATAAAGTTCCACTGTGGATTAGTTTCACTCCATATTATATTATAAGTATTATAGAAAATATTATAGTGTATTATTTTCAGACCATAATTTTATATATTATATCTCATGAGATATTCATCTTTACTCAATGCATAGACAAGATATATAATTTTGTTCCTTCTTGTCTAAAAATTTATTTTTATTAGGCTAACTAATAATGCATAATACATGGTATCTCTTGAGAAAAAAGCATTACCAAATATATTTTAGATCTATATATTTTGGATACATAAGGGACACAAAAAATTAGAATTTTATATCTATTATATTATTGGAAATGAAACCATAAATAAAGAATGAGCATGAAACCACCCTTAAAAAAAGAGTGTCTTATAATAATGTATCAAAGGATATGGAAATTCCCTTTCATAAGGATTACATGTTAAAGAATGAATTAAAAAAAATATGTTACTATTTTATAAATGAAACATTGATCTTGATCATGAAATTAAAAATGTTTTAAAATTCCGGATATGAATAATGGTGATGTCTGAAAAAAAAATTAACCATATTAGTAATGAATTTTAAAAATAGCATGTTATCCTTTTAACTATGAAATATATTACTACATATATTTATATAAAAATGTAAATTTCTTTTTTACATAATATTTTTTATTTCTATAGTCTAGTCATGGTGGGAAAAATTATATTGCTGTCAATTTTCACGAAATATGAAATCAGATTATTCCATTAAATCGACTTCACCTAAAAGTTGAAATTACAATGAGAACATAAAATTATTATGAATAGCAATAAATAAATATATAGTTAAATCAGTATTTATTTTATAAAATTATATTCTTCATATGGAAATTAATTATAAAAAAATTGAAAAAAATGGATAAAAGGATAAAGAATGTGTAATGCATATGTAATGAGGGCTATTTTTAATGATTACTTTGTTTTGGTTTGGAAAAACCATTATTGAATTCCCACAATGTTTAAATCACAATAAATTGAATTTTAAAATGAGGATAAGGTAAACTTTATGGAAACATGGGATATAAACTCTTTTAGGTTCTAACTAAAAAGGAAAACATTCTTAAGAAAATAAATTTTAGTCAATTTGGAGAAAAAGTTTTTCTAAAGGGTTTGAAATATTCTAATAAATTTTATACTCTTTTTATATAAATTTTTTTAATTCAAATTAATTTAAATAAAAAATAAATCATTCAATGGTGGAATGGAATGTAATATGAAATAAATTTTTTGGTAATAGAAATCCAATCATATAAAAATAATGTTCAAAAGGAATCACTTTAACTCAAGGAATGGAGACGAGTTATCAATTACCATTCAATCATTATAATTATTTGAATTGAAAACTAATTAATTTTAAAAAATGAGATATAATTTTAAATAAAATATGTTACTTAAAAAATTTTATGTAAATGAATCCATGATCAAAATATTTTCCAAAAAACCAATCATGTAGTGAATGTGTTCCATTTCTCAAGGAATCCAAATTGAGATCTAAAAACACATAAATTCTATCCCCACATTTTTAGAAGCTATCTAACCTGCTATATGAAAAAGGGAAAAAAACATTAACCAGTTATTTCAAAAATTATTCATAAATATAAACATATATACTTCACATTTATATTTATTTTCTAGATGTATATTTGTAATTGATTATATGTTTTCATATTTGGGTGTCTGTAATCATGATCGTCTGAAATAATTTAATAATAGTTGTGTCATTAAAGGTTCATCACCAAAATTTTATAATTTATATAACACAATTGGAAAATAAATTTAAGAATGAAAATTATTATGTAATTTATAATTTCATTCTATGGGTGTTTTTGTTGATCCTTGAGGTGAAATTTGCGGCGGGCATGTTTTAGTGATGTTCAAAAATCATGTTTTGGTGTTTTACTGAATGGGTTTAGTTTTTGAATTACAATTACAAAAATAATAATAATGTTTTATTATTATTTATACCATATATTATCAATAATTATTTAAAAATACTCTTCAAATGTATTATGTTTTATCATTTCCCAATTTGGTTGTATAATCGACCAAAACATGAACATAAATTAACTATTTGGGGATCATGATCAAGAAAGTTGTTTATTTTGGTAGTATATAATTATTATTTGATATCAGAGAAAAAAATATATTTTTAGTATTTTTAAGAATATTTGAATACATTATTGTAAATAAAAATTAATCAATATTGAAAACGATGTTTGTTATTTAATAGAGGTTGAAGTCCACACAACTAAAAGGTTAAAATTTTGACTTCTCAATGAATGAGAGTGATATACAGTGTTTTATGATTTTTATGTTAATAAAAGTTGTTATGTAAATATATATGTAAATAATATTTAGTTTTCTATTTCATAATTATATCTGAAAAAGATATTTGGTGGTGAAAAAGGAAGCTATCACATTGGGGTGGCAGTAGTTAGTAGAATTCATACATGATGGATTCAGTTCCAATAATAGATAAGGTGATTGGAGTTTAAAATTTAATCAATTAAAATAATAAAATTAAATTTTTTTTGTGACAATGGTATATAATAAATTGAAAATTAGATTTAGAGAATTATAATCTAAAAGAAGACATTGAATGAAAAAATATTTACTCACATTGGGACCATCTAGTTGTTTTGTGTTTTACATAAAACTGGAAAGGTTTGGATTATTTATTTTAACAATAATATTAAAATTGTGAAATAAGACTATAATAGAAGGCTTAATTTTAGGCTTTCTATATAAAATATAAATTACTTCCTCCATGAAGAACTCATTCCATCGACGAAGAATGATCCACCAACGAAGAACGACAACCCCAACTTTGACCTTATTCCTCAAGACTTCCTCCGCTGTAGGAAGTCATCGACTACAACGAACTTGCGCAAGAACTGATGATCAAGGAAAATGTCGATGACACTAATACCTGTCTTTTCCCAATGATCAGTCATCTTCCCCAGGACACCCTTGATGAACAACGATCAATGTAGTGGGTTAGTTTCAAATTCTTGAAACTTTTTGGTTACTATCCTCATACTTGTTTCATGATAAAAGTAGAGCTGCTTGATACCACTCTAAAGGTGGAGGGTAAGGGAAAAAATAACCTGGCCCGACCCCTTATCTGATCTCCTTTGGTGTTCTTTGTGATGGAGAGGGATAACAACTTTCTTGGAGGAGAACAAGAATGGAGGCCGACACAACCGCTGGCCGCGACAAAGGAAAGAGAGCATGACCCCGCTCCGTGGCACCACCGCCCTCCCGGTAGCCCTGGCCGAGTGACCCGCACCCTTGCGGTAGCCCCAGGCCAAGCCGCCCATGGCCTCCATAAACCCCGTCCGCCCCGCGGATCTGTCGTCCGCATGCCCAGCATGCCCCGCACACCCAGGGGCTCTGCGCGCCCCGTGCACCCTGCCACTACACTGTTCGCACGCCCCTCGCAACTCGCAGCTCAGCACGCCCCACGCACCTCATGGCTCCACCATCCGCGCGCCCCACGTGCCCTGCACCACCGCAGGCCGAACCAAGGCTGCCTCCCGAGCCGCCCCAGCTGCGCCCACGCACTCACAGCACCTCCGGGCCGGACGACCCTCGTGGCACCCTCTGGGCCGAACTTCCCTTGCGCCAACCCTCGGCCGCTCTATGCCCTCGCGGCCCGCTGGGCTGGGCCTGGGGGTCCAGGCCGAACCAAACGGTCTGGCCTGCCCAGACCCAACGGGTTAGGTTGGTTCTATCCCAACCAGGTTCGCCTAGACTAGGTCGGGCCAGGTCGATCTGACCGGGTGGGACCGGACCTAGGCCCACTGCGGCCCTTTAACTTCTTTTAGAAATATCTTTGGCACCAGAAATAATTTTGACGAACCATCTACGGTTTAGGTAATCATGGAGTATGACTATCCCTTTGAGTATACGACACTAGATTTTGGGGTATAGTTGAGATACGATCTGGTCGGATCGTGCACGAATCCAACCGGGCACCGGGACTAAAAGGCTAATAACTCACAGACCGAGCATCCGATTAACGCACTGTCTGTTGCGTCGATACCCCTATGATGTGTCAGACCTTTGAGATACTTTTCATGGGACCTCGTGATAGTTGGACAATTGACCTGTAGCTTGTCGATCAGATCATTCAATGACGAGCGAGCGGAGTGCAGAGACCTAGTAGCTGGTTCAGACATGACGATTGTTGACAGTTTGACTCAGAGAGACTCTACTAGCCCAGTGGGGTGCACCTGGTTGTGGAGGTAGACCCACGGTGGAGGAGTGCTCTTGGTGACTCCGTAGAACCATGGTACATGACAGCAGAAGTACCTCTACAGGATGTGAGGGGGTACACCTGGGATTGGCTGTAGACCCACGGTGGGAGTGCCTCTGTGTGATGCAGCAAACCCACAGTACTTGATAAGAGGAGTTTCTCAGTAGTCCAAGGTTAGTGGGAAGTGCCTCTGTGTGACGTGACAAACCCATTGTACTTGATTGAGTATGAGTTCTCCGACAACTGATGATTCGATAATGTGAATAAAATCCCTCTTGAGCTGAGTCAGTACTTTTGTGTTTTCCTCATGTTTGAGACTGATTACTTAATAACTTAGGTATATGTATGGGCATATACCTAAGTAGGGTTATCTGTTGATTCCTTAATTTGTGGTATATCCAAGGTAGATTTGTGAGACCTTTAGGGTCTCAGGGTCCCTACTGAGTATCTTTATACTCACCCCTGCACAGGCTATACCCACTACTTGTTGTGTTGGATGCAGACGACAGACAACACTGACATAGGTTGAGAGTACCAAGACTGGTCAGCACCAGGAAGTGAGCCTTACAACGAGTCAGTACACATAAGATAATAATGAATGTGGAGTGCTGAGGAGGCTATCTGTACCTACCCTTCATGTAGGAATCCTGGAGGATGACCCAGTAGATGTTTTTCCTTTCTTCAGTTGTACATAAACTTCCAGTTCCTTGTTCTTTACTGTTGGGCTTGTATTTCCATACCTTTTTAATTTTCAACAGTCTTCTATTATACAGTTTACATAGTGTTTTGAATCCAGTGCTGTGCTGTGTTGTGTGTGTTCAAAGGAGATAATGTCAATTCCTTCACAGTTTTAGGGAATTACATCTTTGGTGCTAGTCTCCAGCCCCTGGGCTATGAAAGTCGGGCTTGGGGTAGTCACCGCATTCCCCCCAAGGGGACGGTTCATGCAAATTGGCTTCAGAGGGGTCGGTTCTACCATAGAACATAGGACTCTGATCATTTTTTCTATGAAGTAGTAATATTAAGAGTATTGAGTGTGGTTCTATGTTCAGGGAGTTCAACATTGGTGCGGCGGCCAATATACCCATACACCAGGACCCTGACTTTTGATTTTTGACTCAGTGAATGAAAACACTGATTGCGTGTGTGTCTTCAGAAGTTTTCATTAAGTCAGCTCAACCATGCTAGCTAATTAGGTAAGCCTTTTAACCGTAGGGCTCCTGTTTCTTTTCAGTATTCCTCCACAGAGACATCCCACTAGAGTTTCGAGAGTTGAATGCACTAATAGTTCACTAAGTGACGATGCCTTGATGCAAGTACCTCTTCCAATAGAGGCACCAACGGTACCACTCCCCGTTGGGCCACCGATGCCACCAGCCCCAGTAGTTGATGGTGCATGTGGCCTGAGCATGTTGCACGAGTTCCAGCACTAGAGGCCACTCAGGTTCAAGGAAGTGATATACCCACAGGTGAATGAGGATTGGATGGAGGCTGTGGTGACAGTTTTCTGACTGGTAGGGACAGCAGCAGATCTCATGGTGATTCTTGCTACCATCTTTCTACAGGAAGCAATAGGAAAATGGTAGAACTTGATGCTCCAAGTCCACTATGAGATACCGATTCTATGGGTAGACTTTGAGAACCTATTTCAGGAAGATTTTCTCCTAATCAATATTCATGCATTGCACATACACGAGGTACTTCATCTGCATCAGGGAAGCCTGATGGTAGCTCAGTACTCAGCAAGGTTCACAGAACTCTCATGCTACTCCATCGATATGGTGAGGGAACCATTCTTTAGGTCCCAGACCTTTGAGCAAGGACATAGGGGAGAGATCAGGGCTTTAGGGATCTCACATAGCATCTGGACGTAGGAGGGGGTGTTAGAGAGCACACTCATAGTGGAGAGTTTCTTTGCTGAGCACCATCAAATTGTGAGGTCCATCACAAGTCAACACGTAGTAGTCTTATATAGCTGGCACCAGGAATATGTCGCAGAGGACCAAGGGGAACAGACCTACAGGTGGATGACTGCATGATTCTGGATCGGTTGCACGGGGCACCCTTAGCAGAGACAAACATGCCAGGAGTGGGAAATGTTACTCATCCAGCGTGCAAGGTCACATGGCTCGTGACTGTCTGACCTGTCATGCCGATGATTAGAAGACGGTCGAAGGACCCGCCATGCAGAGATAGAGATTCGATCCACAAAGTCCACAGGGAACATACGGAAGTGGAAGAGAAGCTGGTCAAGCAGTTGGCGGTGGATGACGATTCATGGTGTCACCACCACCACCACCAGGAGGTCCACCCCAGCCTCATGAAGTAGGTGGATAGGGGAGAGCTCAGCTCCAGGCAGCTGAGACATATGATCATGGTGCTGTAGAGATAATTTGAGGTATGATCTATGTCTACTACACCATAGCTGTAATACTTGTAGATAAAGGTGCCAGTCACTCTTTCATTTCCACTGCCCTCGTTCATAGCTCAAAGATTCTGATAGACCCGTTGACAAAATCATTATGGCTAGAGACCCCTATGAGAGCGGATTCAATGATTACGCACTGATACCAGCAGTGTGAGCTCACTCTAGGAGGTGAGAGCTTCAGCTGGGATCTTCTTATAGCGGCGTCGAGGCCTTATGACATCGTATTGGGTACAGACTAGTCATATTCAGTAGTAGTATAACCTCAAGTATTTTTATTTGTAAATTATTATTTATATACTTCCTCAAGGGAGATATATGGACATATCATGTTCTTGATAGAGGTTTGGTGATAATGATAAGTGGTAAGCTATAGTCGAGAAGTGATCAAGAATCATGAAGTTGCCCATATAAGTAGGTCAAAATTTTCCCATTTTCTAAATATCATAACCTTATTCCATCATGTAATTCAATAAAGAACATTATCACTATGATTGGATTTTAGATATCTGGGATGATTTTAAACATATCTTATTTTTCCTACTCTGAGCTATCCCGATGTTATGTTGAAGGGATCTAAAATTATATTTCATTTATTGTTCTAGAATAGGTACCAATAATATTCATTATCTATATTCATCCCATCATGTAAGTATTATGTATTTCATTCCATATATGGGTTAATGAGTATTGATATGAATTCCAAAGTGAATGCTATTTTTGTTATGAGTACATGTCTATAGTAGGGTGCTAATCCATCCCAACATTAACATACTGATAAAAAGATATCAACAAATCCTCTAGGGTTTTAACAAGTTACTCGAACTAACCATCTGTTATTTCTTAATAAGAAATACTGATCTCCATCCATGTAACATGTTATTATTGTAAACCTCTCTTGAACATCACGGAAGACCTTAGATCTCAATCCGATACTATAGAATGTGGTACACCCTTAAACCTTACCAATTATTTAATATATATTATTCCAAACATATCCCGAGTTGTATTCTATAATATAAATGTAGCGTGATGAGGTCATAAAGTGGTTTATTATATCATAATGATATTTTTATTATATTCACCTTTTATGTAGTTCAAAAATAAAATATATTTTAATGTTTTCCCCTTTCTATTATGGGTTTGTTAATTGTTATAACATCCCATTAAACTTTGATATAACATTCTAAAATATTTTATATTCAAATCACTATGATACATAATCATAATTATCTCCATTTATGATTACCCACCATAAAATATTATTCAGATCATTATACATCTTCATTCATCCTTGATGCATAAAGAAAGTGGAGTTAGGATATTCTTCCAAATTTTCAGTCTTCATATATGTTATTGATGGAACACATACACAGTTATATAAAATAATAATTATAAAATAATCAATGATTTTTTTGAAAATTTATCTCCTTATTTTTAAGCATAACATGCTCCTTCTTCTCATATTTATTAGTCACATAGATAGATGGTTCAACAATCATTTAGGAAATTTAATATTTATCTTATTTATTCAATATTTGAAGGACCATGCAATAAAAATCCATAAATATATGATCTTTGTATTCTACCCCATTGAAATTCTAGCATGAGCCTTTCGACTGTAAGGATCATACACCATATTCACTTCCCAAGGATGGTTATGTATTTTGCTTCCATATTATTTAATCAACCAAACCATAATTTATGGGGAATACTCAACTCATTCAATATAAATATTCAAAATAATAATTTATTATTAGTATATACGTTCCACCTTTATATATTAAGATTATTCCATTATATCTTTAACTTAATGATTATGATGATTTATTCCAAATAATGAGTCATGTAAATTTTCGAATGAATATTCTATTGATATGAGGATTACATTATCCTTGTATCATTCTGCATGAGAATACAATTTAGTATTTTCTTTAATGACTTGTCATATATCTTAAAAAATATCCACTATAGTATACTATAAGCATGGGTTCCCTAACAATCATTCCCCGTGTTTCATTAAAATGTTATTCAAATTATACCATCCATTGCATCATAACTCCATCACAAGTTACATTGTCAGTGGATTACACATCTAATAGAATCATTCATAAGGAATTAATAATACCCAACAAATATGTTAAAAATAGGACTTATAGTCAATGTGGATGATATAGGCTAATGAATAATAACTCTTTACCTTGATGGATCCTCCTATATTCTCTCACATGAGATTATATGATGAAAAAATGAATCTTTTGGTAGCCAAAAGCCATACTTAGTAAATTTTTCATAAAGAATATTGTTACATGAATTCCTTTGTATAATCCCTGTGTTATGGTCAATCAATACCGTACTCTTATAAAATAATTGAATATTCATAGACTAATCTACCACACACTAATCAATAAAATATATAAAGACTATTCTCATTAAATCAATGAAAATAATAGGTTTATTGGTAAGAAAAAATGGAATAAAAATAAATTAATAGTGACTAGAACTCAATTTGAATGTTTTGTTGGGTATTTCAACTATTTTGATGTTCAATTTATATTATCAAAATAAAATATCAGCATTGCCTAAATATGGATATTGTCAAAATTTATTCGACATATAATCTATTTGGGGTAGATGTTTATTATTTTTAATTCCAGTATTGCTTTTTATGATAATAAATGCATAGTAACATTGATACATTGTTGTTCTTAAAATATTAATATGTTCTCCCCATGGTGGTATATTTTTTTAAATGAATATCGTAATATAAATATACAATATTTTCTTGTTCAATTCCATCAACCCACATGGGCCATTCTATATATTGTTTTGAAATAGTTTTAGCCCAATGAATGTGTTATGTGGAAAACACAACATCATGATATAAATAAATACAAGGAAACTCTTATGTAACATCATTAGTAAAATTCATTACAATAATAAACTATCTTTTTAGAGTTTCTAAACAACAATATGAAATTATTAACATTTTCAAATGAATTTCATCCCATGAAACAGATGTAAATTATGTTGGTTTTTTATATTTATCATTTCATCAATAGAGGGTTAAAGATTGGTTTGAAATATAAAATGAATCTTCACATCCCTAGAAATTGGTATTATATTTATATGAATAATTCCAATACATTTCTAAATTCACATAAAATTTATCTAACAGATTTATATCATGATTTTCATAAAGTGAATTTCCATTAATTTAAATTAGGGAAAAACCATATGTTTGATATGTGATCATCATACCAAATTAATTTTTACTCTTGTTTGAAATAAAAATCATTGGCGTGGTAATGTTTTACCATTAAAAAGTTCATCATATATTTGAGGGTGATAAATACTAGATTAAAATAATTCATTGATAGTTATAAATTGGATGAAAAGAGTACCATTCATCATATTATTATCATACACCATATAAAAAATATGGATCACATGATATTTATAACTGTCTATACACATAAAATGTTACTAACATTGATCATCATAATTAACTATTTGATTTGTGTTCAAGACAATATTATTCCCATTTTCCCTAAATTTGAATCAATTGTGAAAAACCCTAGAATGATAAAGGGTTAAATTAATAAATGATATAACTCATGCCAACAAGGTGAACCTTCTATTTCATGAGCCTGTTTGATTAGAACTCCATAGTTAAGTATGTTTTCCCTAGAGTAGTGATCTGGATGGGTGAACTTCTGGGAAGTTTCTCAGGGTGTGAGTGAGTGAGGAAAAACCACACTAGAATGAACATGTGTTGGCCTGTGGGGTCCTTCATTAGTAAGATGACCCTTTCTGGCACCTAGGTGGTACACAGTGTGAGGAACACTTATCTGTGGGGATACCGGAGGTAGCTGGTAGGGAAGGATCTGGTGGCCATGTTTCGGCGGGGTTTTTGTGGTGTCACTCGGGCCCAATTGTAACATTTGGTATCAGAGGACGAACCCTGCCTTATGTGTGGTGCATTTCCTAGGATGAGATGTAGGGTCCACAATAGGGACCTTGTTCTCTCATGGATGTGGGGGGGGGGGGGTGAGTGTAACACCCTAGAATGTTAAAGGGTTCTATGACAAAATAATATGACTCATGTCAATAACGTTCACCTTACTTTTTACGAGCATAACAGATTAGAACTCCATAGTTTACTATGCTTGGCCTAGAGTAGTAATCAGGATTAGTTACCTTCAAGGAAGTTACATATGGTGTGTCTGAATAAGGAAAATGCACACAAGAAAATACATTTGTTTGCATATGGGGACCTTCATTAGATAAATGACCCGTTCTAGCATGTGGGTGCACCCTAGGCGGGACTACATGTTTGAAGGGCTATTGGTGGTACCTGGTGCACCAGGACCCAATTTCCATGTTAAGGTGGGGTATTCGTACTTTCACTGGGGACTAGTTGTCATATTTTCAGTTTGGGTGGTGGAATTTTTTTTATATTTTTCATTGATCCTTCAATTTACAGTCCATATCACATATCTCAGGGACTCTTTTTCATAATGAGGATCCTTATGACACCAAACGAAGGGGGGAAAGTGTAACACCCTAGAATGATAAAGGGTTTAATGGATAAATAATATTAATAACGTCAACAAGGTGTAACTTTCTTATTAAGTGATTTCCTCATCAGAACTCCATATTTAATTGTTCATGGCCTAGAATAGTGATTAGGACGGGTGAGCTTATGGTATGTTTCTCAGGGTGTGTGTGAGTGAGGACAAAACACACTCGAAAGTACATGTGCTATCCTGTGGGGACATTCATTAGTCCAATGACCCATTCGGGAATGTGGGGGACCCATGGTTGGGACCACATGTCTCTGGGGCTACTGGTGGTACCTGGATGGCCATAACCCCATGACCATGTTATGGTGGGGTGTATGTGAAGTCACCGGGGACCAATTGTCAAAATATTAGTGTGGGTGGTGTAATGAATTATATTATTAGATGTTATTTTCATTTAGGGTCTATATCTCATATCTTCAGAAGTCTTTTTTATAATGAAAATCCTTATTACCCAAATGAAGGGGGGTGGGGGTGAGTTTAATACCCTATAATGATAATGGGTTGTGTTACTATATAGTATTACTAATGTCAAAATGGTTTATCTTTCTTTTCTGTAGTATTCCAGACATGAACTCCATAGTTACATGTGTTTGTCCTGAAGAAGTGATCAAGATGGGTGACCTTCTAGAAATTACATAAGTTGTGTGTGAGTAAGGATAATGCACACTGGAAAGCACATGTGTTGGCCTTTGGTGATCTTCATTAGTCAAATGACCCATTCAGACATGTGGGTGGGACCCAAGGTGGGGACCATGTGTCTGTGGGGCTACTAGTCCTACCTAGTAGGCCATGACCTGATAACCCTGTTATGGTGGGGTGTTTGTGCTGTCATTGGGGCCCAGTTGTAACAATTTTTGAGTGGGTGGGGAATTTTTTTATATTTTTCATTGTTCATTCTATTTATGATTTTTATCACATATATTTCGGACTCTTTTTCATTATGATAATCCTTATGACTCAAAAAATTACTATTCCCTACAAGAATATTTCTACCATGTTTCTTTCAGCATGTCCGACATATAATCAAGATCATCTTCTTTCATCCATTATTTTTTTTTGAATTTTGTTAAATTTACATCATTCATTTCATATAAATAGTCTTAGATTAATGGGTTACTCCATTATTCACATATTCTATGATAGAGTATCAAAAAGTTTCTTCACTTTTATCAATGTTTATTATCATTAATACGCTATGTATTGATGTTTTAAAACCACTTAAAATCCAATCATTATTAAATTATATTAAAATGATAATAGTGTATGAATTCCTCCAGCATTATGAACAATTTACCTCATAGGTACCAACAAATTCATCATCCCTCATTTTTAGCTCAAGTAATTCATTCTCTAAATTCCTATAAAGAATATGAGAAATTTATTTATTACAAAATATTCTTCTAAACAAACCCTAAATCCTTGGGTAAACATATTTTTCTTACCACATGTTTATTATAACAGTCCACTATTTTTTTGAATCACATTATAAATGATAAATTGATTAGATAATTTTTCATGTTTTTAAAAATTGAGAATGAAATTCATATTTTTGATTGTACTAATACATTTATCTACAATTCCTAGATCATCAAAACCGCTAATAGAAAGTCTAAATTATCACATGGAGGACACTATAGTAAATTTTCTCCTACTTTTATCATTAGGATATTCATCATGATTCATGGATTGATAATGATTTCTATATATACAAAAACAATTTTTCATTTCAATCCCCAAAACATTCATTTCTCAAAGATACAGTGATTTAATTATCTCACAAATTTTAAATTGAGATGATACATTACGGATATAGACATTGACTGAAACCAAAAAAATTATTTTGCGATAAAAAAATACTAATTGGAAATTATATAATCCTGGACAAATTAGTCATAGGATATCAAAATAAAAAAACATATTTTCAATATATAACTCTATATTCCTAACCTAGGTTATCCACGATTAATATATATCAAAATCATTCATAATGGTTCATAGAGAAATTGAGTTCTAACCTAATAATATCCCATAGTTTTGTCAAATTGTGTTCATTGTATGGAATCATTCACCATGATCTACAATTATGCAGAAGACATATTTTACTAACACATATCTGGATCCTTACAACTAGATGCTTATTTTCTAAAGCTATGTCCACTTGTAGTATCCTAAAATAGATATATTTATAATAAAACTTAATAATATATATATTAAAAAAGACAATGGTATTTTATCCTTTACGTAAGCTTATCCTAAGTGTTTCTCAAAAGATTCATCATCCTATTTTCAAGAATTTCATAAAAGATACTTTGATAAAAACTATTTTCAACCATAACGTACAAAAATAAATACTATATCATATTAGTGGAGTATTTATAACACATAAACATGATCCCTCTAAGACCCATATGGGTTATTATCTTTAGATACATGGATATAGGTAAAATAGGTACATAATAAATCAATAGAATTTCCCATTAAATTATTCACAACTAGTACCATTCATCGAAATATAATAATTTAACCATTCATTATAACGATTGAAATGGAGCCATATTAATTTTTGATATTATGTTCCTAGTATGTTTATGAAAAAGATATATCAATCAATGATCATAAGTTTTCATACGTTAGGTATATTGTTATCATTATTTTGTCGTAGAAATGAATATACATACCTAGTTTGTAAAGAAACAATAAAAATTAATTATAGAATATGGTTTTTTTCAAATAACCAAATAAATAGGATTTAGTAAAGATAACAAATAAATCATGATCCATGAGAAAATATCATATGAAAAAAACATAAGTTTGTGTAATACACACAAGTACTAAAAATCACTTCTTAGTGATGGTTCACACATGAGAGTAAAATTGTGGAAACGTACCATAATTTAAATTCCTACCTTATAATATCAACAATTATCTTTAGAGTAATTTCATTTAGTTATCTCTATTATCTCTAATGATTTTATAAATTGCATCGTATATTCAGAGTTTCTCAAATATTTCATTATTATCTAATGCATTGAAGTTCCTTAACAAACTCACACATCCGTGGTTAATTACATTACCAATAATCCTTGGTTTATAATATAACTACTTATCACAAAATCAAAATAAATTCATATATATGCCACAAGGTCATGGATTTTGTTTTATTACACTAAATATTAATATATGTAATGAAACAATTATTTATAAATAATTCATTATCATAAGCATAATATATTTCTAGAGAAATATTTTAGATGACAGAATTGGATCATTTACCCATTAATGTATATGAATAAATGAACAATGTTTTTATAGAAAAAATATACAATATAAAATTAATAGGAACATTCAATGAACAAAATTAATATTTCAATTCGAATAAACTTATTTAAATTCAATAAAATAATAATAATAACGATTTTTTTTATAAAAAATAAAATAGGAAACATATAATAATTGAATCATCAAAAAGAGTATTCTTAATTTCTATGAAATCCATCCATGTGTTATTTTTTAATATAAAAAATCAGTTACCACATTCGGTAATAATTAATTAACACCTCATATGAAAAATTTCAAGCGCATTCCAAGAAAACATTTTATAAATGATTAAAAAATATAAAATAAAATCAAAATTCATTGTATAATTGAAAAATCCTATCTCAAAAAATTTAAAAAATTATATTTACATGGAAGAACACATTCCTTATTAAAGTGGTAAATTAATTTATATTTACTAAAAACATTCTTTCAATATCCTCATTACATAAAGATATAGAAATTTTGGGAAAAGATGTAATGCCATGATTTAAATATATTATATGAAATTTTTATAGATTTTGGAGTTATATATCATCTTATTGGATTGTCATAAATTTTAATCATGTATACTATAAAAAAACTGCAACATAAAATCCATACATCATCTCCATCACTCTTTGTAATATGTCATTCCAATATATTTATAATATTCAGTTTATTATAAATCCATATTAAAACAATATTAATTCCTAAAATACCACAACATGTTTACATATAACCTCTAATCACCCATTCATTGGATAAAATTCATTAGGATCATCATTTCTAGTGTAAACAACATCATTTTATCATGTTTTTTTGAGATTGATTGTTATAGTCCATTCTATTTGATTGGAGTTACATAATATATATAATATCAATATATATATATATATATATAAGATATTAAAAATTTACATGTTTATTATTATTCATGTAATGTGGTGATGAAAAATAAATTACCTCACTATGTGGAGATGGTTATCTATATGTATATAATTGATGTTTCAATTATTTTATAAATTTAATGAAGGAATGTCAAATATTAACATGTCATTACATATAAATTTTATAAAATAAAATTCACATATTGAAATTGAATCTATTATAATAACTAATCATGAAATATGGTTGTGTGAAATGAATGATATCGATGTGTGGATGCAGTAGTCCACATATGACATCCTCACCAGTATGCCAAACACCAATGTCCTGAACCAGTAAGTCACATGACCTCATTCATGCCTCTCCCAATTAAATATGACACTGACAATCAACATGTGTTTAATATGGATCATTGATATACTATACCCAGTTTTTTAGAGTAATACAATAGTGGAAATAAAATAGAATAACGAAATTATATGACCATTACTAAAGCAATATCAAAAACACAAGATGATAAAAAAAGAAATAAAATTTATAAAAAATAAATGGTAGATATATCATACCTAGTGTCTATCAAGTGTCAATATGATATCCCCAAAATAAATATACACTGAGAACTCCCATATGGGTCCCAACACCATGTCTGGTTCCCTTATCCATGCCCTATACCATACCATCAGTCGATCTGATGTTTTTTTCACTTATCGATGCCCTATCCCGTACAATCCCACTAAGAGAGGTCATTTTCCCTTATCCATTTGTAAAACCATGAATTCTAGATGGGTACTAATCAAGAAGCCCAGGTATAGTATAAGTACAACTCAGTAGGCCACCACCGATTGTGTCTAAAAAATTATTTAGGAAAAAATAATGTATGTAGTTTTACAAGTAATAAATAAAATAAAAAAAATTAAAAATTTACATTTATTCACAAACTATTTATTTAACCACATAACCCCTAAGTTCTTGAGAACACATGAACTCCAAATAGTTTCTTCAGCCTTTTCTAGAGTCCAAACTATCCACATGGAATATCATATATATTATTTCCTATATTTTCAATAATCATCACAATTCACATTTGAATGTCATCGTTACCATTCATTATAATGATTATCATTTCAATTCCATGTCTATCATTCATCATCTCAATTCACATTGAATTCCATTGTTACAATTCATAATCAAAATTTCAAATTAAAATCCATGGTTATCATTCATCATCTCAATTCAAATAGAATTCTATTTATAGCATTTATCATCTCAATTCACCTTAAATTCATTTTTTTACCATTCATCATATCAAAACACATTGAATTTCCTTATTATCAATCATCATCTCAATACAAAATATCACATATATCACAACATAACAAGTATGACAACAATACATTAATTACATAACCAACTAATTAATCCAAGGTATAATATGAATATTCACACTACTATATTAATTAATTCAACAATAAAATAATGGAATATATTACATTAATTAATTAAATATTTATTTAATCACCAAACCCCCATTAATTAATTCAAAAAATTAATTTTTACAAATTCCATTTTTATTATTAAATATAAATATTAATTTATCATGCCCAATTAATTACTAAATCTCACTAATTCATCAATTAATTAAATAATCAATTAATCATATACATTGATTTTAATATCCCCACAATTAATTCATATGTAATTATTCTAACTAAATCAATTTCACAAACAAAATAATTTTCATTAATTAATTCAAAAATTAATTAATCGAACTCAACAATCCCAAAATCCCAACAATTAATTCAATAATTAAATATATTAGTTCAATCGATTAAATATCCACAATTTAACAATCCAATTATTTCTTAATTTACAGAATATATTTACTTATTTCAGGAAACTCAATTGATAATCATGCAGTAGATTTTATATATTTACCTACATGTAATCAAAATAAATAATTTTGTATTTGAATAATATATCACCTACCCCATTTCTTTAATGATATATCATGCAATGAAAATCCCCAATTTTAAATGGAGACATCAAACCAATGATGAAAAATGTCATCTTGATCAGTAAAATATAACCAAAATCAAACATATTAAGATATAACAAAACAAGATCTACATCTAAAATGAACTATGGATAAACATTCATGTTTTCTCTCGGAAGAGGAGTGGGATATATTCAGAGATGGATAGATCTTAACAAGTAGAGAATGTATACATGTATAGGTGTATATCAAAAATCCTTCCTTCGATTAACCAGAACACACGTTAGGAGGGATTATAATCTAGTTGGGAGCCTCAAAAAATTAGAGAGAATGGTTAGGATTGAGCTATTCCTAATTATGGGTTAATAAAAAGGGTTTTTTATATTTAAATAAAAGTTTCTATTTAATTAAATAGCCCCAAACATTTTCTTAGGATAGGGTACATGGTTTTTCAATGTCTTTGTCTTAACCATGTTCATCTTCTAGGGGGAATGATTTCTCCAATTAGAGTGTGTGGTTTGAAAACCCATGTATTGTCAATTTGAACCCCTCTATTGGGATTCTCTATGCTTGTTAGGATAGTGCACAATATTAGTGAAAATGGTTCACCAACCATGAAAATTTCCACCTTCTTCAAAAATATCCAATTTCCTGCCCAAATCACACAAATGTAACACCTAAACAAAGAGTAATAAAAACTAAGAAGAAGATTTCCTGAAAAAATGCTCGAGAATTTGGTATATATGGATACTATTTTAAAATCTCATCACCATATAAAATATCATCATTGAGATGTACTCCAAATAATAAGAATGATTATAGGTCACACTAATTTGGCCAATATGCCCTCATATCTACTATATTCTACCATGATTCTTCTTGAACATGACCATTCTTCTACAATACATGATCTATCATCATGGTCACCCCCTAAAACAATTTCTTCCCACGATCCAACATATTTGTCATATGTTCCTCAAAATGTGCATATGTCTCAATATCAACAACATCCACATATATCACATGAGAAGTGTTACACATATACCACTTCTGTTACAACACATAAAAAACATCTTTCATTACACTATATCTCCAGGGAAGAGACAATCAGTATTCCACCACCACGATTCCCTATACAAACTCAAACGTTCCAACATATGTTAGTGCCATCATTCCATATCTTCATATCCTGATATATCTGAATGTAGTTGAAACCCAAAGGAATTCATGGTCACAAATTTTAATCTATATGGGTCATCATCATCTATCAGAATATGACTTCTGTCTACTATGATTCGTAGCCAACTATTTCCGAATAAGATGAAATTGTAATGATGTTTCCTGCACAACTATGTCCCACCAAGTCTAACTCACCTACCTCTATACATTATAGATATGATCTCCTTGGACTACCATAAAGGCTCTCATATGGTTCCATAAAAATAGTTTCCTGATAATTTTATTTATATGGGAACTCCACCAAAAACTTGGAAATTCTCTAAATATCCTTCCGAGAATATAATAAATGCCAATAGAATATTTTCGTTAACCTTATTAATATTCTCCCACATTCTACATTTCTCTAGGTGGAATTCAATACTATGTAAAGTAGTTGTACCAAGTGCCTTCCGTAATTAATAATATAAGAGTGATGTAAATCATTAGTCATGACCTAAAATGACACTCTATAGCCCCCATGGCGATGAAATTTATCCTGAATGTTAATATCATCCAACAAATACTCTAAGAATGTCACATGTGTCAGTAAGAAATGTTGTACCTTTTTCAAATGGACTATAATTACCCAAAAAGATTTATTCCTCTAAGGAATCCTCAGGATACATATCAGAAAATCCATAGTAATTTATTCCAACATCCATTTTGGAACAGAAATGACTAAAGTATACCTCTAGTTCATTGATGATTGGACATCACCTATTGATAGGTGTAGTATTGTTCAGTGAAACACGTTATCTCCCTTTTCATGTCCATCCACTAAAACTATCATTAAATTTCATGATACATTTTCATCACCCTTGGATTCACCTCCATCATCAAGGAATGAAACTCACACATCATCTCTTCACCAATGCTCATAGGAAGGAAAACCTGAATCTTGATATAGATGGTCGCATCCTCTTGTATTCTCCAACCAGATGGTGAATCTCCACCTTCAAGGATTTCACTCAATGGATAACACTTCTAATCCATATACAACCTTTCTCTAATCCATGTCAAAAGTATATACTCCATTGAAATTGATACTAGAGTCACCTGCTTATGACTCTTCTAAACCACAACATCAATATTAGAAAATATAGTCATAATACTTCACCCATCACTAGACTCTTGAACCGAATGAGTCTATGTTTTCCATCACAATGCATCAGTAACATTGTTTCCCATTATGGGGGTATAAAATAGATCAAAATAAAATGACTACATGTAGTCAACCCACCTCAACTACTAAAGATTCAAATCTCACTATGATTTTATGCACTTTGAGCTATTTTGATTAGTATACAGATAATAAATTTCTCCAAATATATAATGCCATTGTCATTTCAATGTATAACCCATTTCATCCAACTCAAGGTCGTGTTTAGTGTAGTTATGTTTATGTTTCATCAACTCGAGAGACACATATGCCACAAATTAGAGTCCCTTAAACAAAAAGACTCCATGTACAATCCCAAATGCATCACAACACATCATATTATAACCACCCTACCCAGGTGGGATCAATGTCAATGCCAATGTCAAGAGCTTCATCAAATATTTGAATTGAAAATAATATGATTCTGTCCATTATAACTTTACTACCTTTTTAGTTATGCTCTAATGTGGAACATCCAAAAGGGAAGATCCATGGATTAACATCCTATAATATATATATAACCCCAAAAATCTATTGATATCAAATACATTTATGTGATTCTCTTGAGGTAACACCTCGTAAATCTTCTCCGGATCCTCTTACAAACCTTCCCTCAGGATGATTTGACCCAAGAAGTGTAATTGATCAATCCAAAACAAGAAATTAGAAATAATGGATCATAGAGAATGCTCTCTCATTGTACTCTAAAATATATCTTGATGTTGGGCATGCTCATCATTAGTCCTGGATTAGACCAAGATTTCACCTACAAACACACCCAAAATCTGTTATAGGTATGGATGGAATATTATGTTCATCAAGGCCATAAAAACATCAGGTACATTATTCAACAAAAAATTTGTTTTGATAAACACAAATAAGTCATTCCATCTACTTAAAACATTTAACTATATATCATATGGTTGAAATATCAACTGATTATACTCCAATATCAATTCCTTTTTCATTGATCACAAGTTCCCCTTAATTGGTCAAATAGATCGTCGATACACAGAAGAGGATACAAGTTCTTCTCAGTCATCTAGTTCAAAATCTAGTAATCACGAAACAAGTGGATATTTCTTTTTTCCTTAATTGCTAACAAGACTTGTGATCCTCAAGGAGACTTTCTATTATGGATAAACACATTATCCAAAAATGCCTATAGCTATGTCTTGAGATATGGAAACAATATTTATGACAATATTTGTGGAAGAATTCAAATTTTCACATCCCTCGTGATGATATCAATTATAAAATCCACATATTGATCATGAGGAATCATTATGAATCCTTCTATAAATACATCCCCAAATCGATCTACTCTTGGAGAAATGATATCCTACATTACACCTCTGTCATATTTAATAAAATTCAACCTGGGTGGTATGCTCGCCCGGTTTCTGGTGAACTGGACTTCCAAGTAACCCATTGATATACCACTCTCCATAATTTATATTGTTCTGACACTCTAGAGATGTAAAATTCAATATCCTATAGTTAATGTCTTTGTGGTATCAATATGATACTAATCATTTTATACACATAATAAGGTATAATTATGACATGTCATGAATATTGATATTCTAATGAAAATATATACTCCCCAACCATTAGAGAACACATGTTGCACAAGAAGATGCCTTTGGTATATACTCCAAATGATGTAGTTATTGTCAACAACCCATGGACAAAATCCACCTCCAGGCTCAAATAATAAAGATGTTTTGAAAAAATAAATGAATGAGATCAACTAGAATAAAATGATGAACTAGATAGCATAGAATCTATAAGAACAGTACCTTTAACTATCGATTGTACAACCACGCTATCCACATGTGTATGGTGAATGACATGTAACTATCCTTCACCACTTCCATGTGACACATTCTGAACTCCATGATTTTCACCACACTATGGATATGAGATATATTATCCAAGATCACTACATCAACTACCTATATTTCCATACATAGTTGAACTCCAATTTCTGGACTAATATAAAACAAAATATCCCCTTCTAAAATCCCAGATCTATCTAAATATTAAATCACTACCTGTCAATCATGTGTTCTTATAGAAATTCTATATATGAACCATCCTGACACAAAATAGACACTCAACTAGTTGTTGGGGATAGTTTCTATTGTATTTATCTGGCATAAATCACTGATGATAGTAAATCTAGGTAAAGTAATGTTTATCTGATAATTACACTTGGCCAATGTTCTTTATATTCCCATAGCTAAATTTCTCATTGGGAAGCTTAATTATATCAAATGATGCACCACCTAATCATTCCTCAACAACCATATGTCCACCAATAGAATCCTCACATAGGCTCCCATTATCTATGAGATCATGATCTACCATCAATACAATCAAATTTAATTAGATTATATTAACCTAGGAGTTATCCACTCATTTAAGTTCTTCTTAGAAGCATCTTTCCATTGCTATCACACATCCTTCCAATGATTGAGGAAAACATTTTAGGATTGTATAGTGTCCAACATATTCCATTGAAGACATACTCCCCAGATTAAAACTCATGAACTCATCTTCTCTATCCTTCCTCAGTATCTCTGGATAAAATTTCTCTATAAACATCTCTAAAAAGTACTTCAACAACATATCATCAGACTTTATAGTACGATATTGAATACCCCATAAGAAAATTGGTGATACTCAAAATATATAATCATCCATATTTACCCTATTCTCATCATGATTCTCTAAATGTTAATATAGAATCTGGATGGAATCAATACCAAACATTCCTAACATAGGTCCACCCACTCTTGTGAATGTCGGTGGGTTCTACAACTAAAATTATCTTATCATATTATACATTCCATCCAGAACCTGTCCTGGGTCACATTACTTAAATTGTTTTAAGCAAGAAATGTTCTATCATAACTGATATATGACTTCCTCACCGGGAAGAACTGGTGCCTCGTAAACCACCATTGGATGATCATTTCAAGCCATTCCTTGTTATTATCCTCTCAACATGCATCATCATAGAGGAATAACTCTATATTTCTAACCATTACCTTCAGGGAAAAAAACCCAATAATACTAAACTTATGGAAATTCACAATAATCGATAACAATTCATCTCCCCATGACCACTAAGTGCTCAAAACCGAGGAACTATCACAATACATAACCATCCAACATATAGTTTAGGGTTATCCCAGGGTAAAACCATTACCATGTTCAATGATCATTAGACACACATTTATTAACATCTTTCATCATTTTTTAATTTTCAATTTTCACATTAGGCACCATTTCATCTCAATTCCACAAGAATGGAAAAAAATCCATTCTCAACAGCTTAACCAAAACCTTCATTTCCGTGCGTTTATATAAATGATGAATGTAACACTAATAAAAAGTTCCAAGAACTATGTATGCATACTCAATAATCATTTCATTTTGTTCCATGAATAAAATATCTTAAAATATAATAACTAATAGTCACATCAAGGAAAAATTAAATCACCCAAGGGGAAATAACAACAAACTACAATAGAAAATACTAATAATTGTAATTTAACACATGGAGCATTATTTTTCTGAAATGAATGAGAAAATTATTCACATGAACATGCACATGGGAAAAGCCTTACTATTTCTAGTCAGTTGTTGACCTTTCCAAAATAGTAATAAGATACAAATTAAAAGAAATTCAGGCTCTAATACCACTTTCAGACATCCCGACCCAGGTACCACACACTCATTCCAAGATTTGGTCTATCACATGACCTCTAGCATGACTCTTCTTATATTAGAGGTTGTTGACTATTAACAATGGTTAAATATCATTCAAGGTGAGATGATAATATCTTTATTAGAGTAATCCAACAGTAAAAATAAAACCTGAATAAATAAATAAAATAACCATAACAAGAGATATATCAACATCACATGTTGTTAAAAAGTTGGAAATAAAATATCCATAAATAAATAGCATATATTTCATTCTAAGCATCATTCCATTACTAACATAGTAAAAATAAAGTAAAAAAGACACTGACAACTCCCATACCGGTCCGAACACAATGTATTTTTCCCTTATCCATGAACCATCCCATATCATCCTATAAACACATTATCTTGTTCTTTATTCTGTCATGAAAACAAGAGATCTATTCGAAGACCGATCAGGTACCATGGCTAGGGAATGAGTACAACTCTTTAGGAAACCACCAAGGGAATCTAAAACAATATCATTTAAAAAATAGTGTATTAATTTTTATGATAAAAAAATAAAATATATAAAGTAAATAATTCTAATTTACTCGTTTACAATTTTTATTAACAAAAAAATAATCTACTTCGTGAAGAATATTACACTCTAAGTACATGCATCGGCCCATACCAGAGACTAGATTATCACCATGGAATATCATATTTCTGAATTCTACTATTATTATTCGTAATATAAATAGAATTTTGAATTATAATGTTACAATTCATCAACTTATTTTACATATGAATTTCATTTTTACAATTCATCATCTCAATTCAAATTGAATTTAGTTGTTACCATTAATCATCTATATTCATATTAAATACCATTATTAAAATTCATCATCTCAATTCATATTGAATTGTATTGTTACCATTCATCATCTGAATTCACAATAAATGTCATTGTTAGAATTCATCATCTCAATTCACATTAAATTTCACTCTAACCATTCATCATCTCAATTCAAAATATAGCATATATCAAAATATTACCTGTATCACAACTACACATTAATTAATTCTCCAATTAATTATTCCAATGTAAAAAATTCATTTTAAAAACATTAGAATAATTAATTAAATATTTATTTAATTTCATTAGTGTGATTAATTTATTAAAAAATTAATCAATCACATCCATCTCATTAATTAGTTCATCATATTAATTAGTATAATTTCAATTTCCATTAATTAATTCAATAAATAATTATTCTAGTGTAATAAATTAAATAATCACAAATATTAAATATTTAGTTATATTATTAATTAATCATATTCAATGATTTCAAAATCCACAAGATAAAATTACAATTAGTTATTCTAAATACATTTATTTCATAAATAACATACCATTAAATAATTAAACCATTAATTATTCCAATTAAAAATTTCCAATATCCCCAGAAATAACCAATCAATTAATATTTCAATTCATTAAATTTAATAACTCCAATTTTACAATCCCATATTTAATTTTTTTACAAAATTAATTACTTCATTTTCAGAAACACAATTGATAATCATGAAATAAAAATTATATAATTACATTCACACAATTGAAATATATACATTGTTATTTGAATAATATAGCACATACCTTGACTCATTGATGATATATCACCCAATGGAAATCCTCAATTTGAAAAATATGGGTCAAACCAATGATGAAGAACACAATCAACATTCAAAACCATGACCCACAATCTATCAAATAATGATATGACAATCCTAGATCTATATATAGAACCAAAAATGGATATATATCGAACATATATCCAATAATAAGAGTGATTGGGAGAGATTGATCTAAATTAAAAGAGATTACATACCCATAGAGTTAAAAATATAAAATATACCCTTCAATTTTCTATGAACGGAGGATAGAAGGGCGTGGAATTCATGTTGGAACCATAAACAATGATAGAGAATGATTTGGGTAGATCTAGGGATTATAAAAGATAAATACAAGGGTATTAGGAATTTAAAAAAAGGTTTACTAAAATGTCATGAATGGTATCCGAGGTAGGGGAGAACAGTTTAAAAAATACCATTTTAACTCCACACATATCCTAGGGGGTACACTGTTTCTCCTAATAGGTCACATGGTTTGAAAAACATTTCACCAGCCATGTCAATACCCTATATTTGAGTTTTTATTGTTTGCTGGGTCGGGGTGCATGGTTAGCGAAACCCATGTGTCTACCGTGAACTTTCCCACATATTCCAAAATTTTAAATTTTCTCTCATATACTCCCCATTTTGAAACCCAATCATAAATAAATAATTACTATGAACAATCATAACTAAAAACAAGCATGATACACCTCTAGAACTGTTCAAGGATTTACACCACACTTAAATATGAGTGACAATACAATCTCTAAGATCATTGGGAATAAGTCTTCAATGGTCGTTCAATTAGTATAATAAAATATATGTATATTAAAGATACTATATTAATTTTTTTGAATAATAATTTCTCATGGAATAAGAATAATAAATAAAATTGGATGGCATTAGTTATGATCGATAATACTTTTTTGGCTTACATATTTGGATTACTCCTTATGAATTGAATGATTTTTATTAGAAAACAAATGTAAAATTTATAAAAAATTGAATGATTTTAGGAAATATTTTCTATAGGTATTTAGAAATATGTAAGTCTCTAATGTTGTGAATATTAAAGGAGAGGAGGTTCCCCTTTATAAGGGGAGATACACATGTTGAATTTCATAAAAGACTTCAATTATATAAGTTAAATTTAATTGGAATGTGGATCCATTTGGAAAAGGATTATAATGATCGATATAATAAGTTGAAATATGTTCATCCAAAAAAATTGTACAACATTTTGTGGAATTTATTATTTCAACACCTAACCACTATAAACCCATTTAACAATAACCATGGTAACAAATGTTTACTATTTTTACTCCAATCTACAATGAAAATATTTTTCCACTATTATATTATATTAATAATGATTATAAAAAAATATGTAATCCATTTTAATAAATTATATTTTGATATGTGGTTGAATTTATTATTCAATCACCATGAAATTTTCAACAGATAACAGTTTTAGAAAAAATAAATTTTTGATCATAAAAAACACAAATCCATTTCATTGCTTATTAAAACCACTAAATGAAGATTAAAATATAAAAATAAATATATAATCTATAAATTTCTTTAAATCCATTTTTATTTACATAATTATTTTTTTTCATTAGGATAGTGGAACATTGCACTTGTAAAAACAATTTATATAAAAAATATGTCTTATAACCCAAAAATGAACCTATACCAACAGAAATTATAATGATGATGATTATATAATTAATTAGAATATATGTAATTAGTAGATAATTATGATTCTTTATTATAAAATTAAAATATAATGGGAGTTCTATTTTAATGAAATTGATTATAAAATAGCAGTATATTTAACTATTCATATAAAAATAAATTATTTTATAAAATTCTTAAAAAATTACTATAGTATATTATTTAAATAGTGGTTTAAAAAACTATATTCATTTAGTAAAATTAATTTCTTAAAATAATTTATAAATTAATTTTGATTTTTTATCAGAAGTATTTGATGAGAACCATTTTTTTAGGGAAGAATATATTCGATGCTAAAAATTACATTACTTAAAATTGTGTATGTATTAAATATTAATTAATCAATACATATAAACTATTAAAAATATTTATACATATTTTCAATTATTATGTTCTTTATAGTCAAACATATCAATTTAGTGGGTAGGATATAATGGTTTCCATTACAATCATTCACATTGACTTCTTGTTTTGTGTCAGAGCAGATTTTGAATACTCATCATTATTTCGAAGTGAATTCAGTTAAAATAATGAAGTATTATTGGGTATATTTTTCAGTTATTTATTCTTGAAAATTTATAAAAATAATGATATATTTTTCATGAATATTTTTCTTCTTGAAAGATAGTGAAATAAATTAATATTACATAATAATTCATGGATTTATTTAAATTCCATGAAACATGCTATTCCTGGATTATATTCTCACAAAAAAAACCCATTACATCCAGCACATGATCATTGGATAAATTAACTAATTTTAAAAAACAATAATTATCCCTTAAATGTTCTGTGAATTAGGAACCTTATATCAATGAATGAGGACCGACATCTCTATTATGATACCAGAATAAAATAATCAATATTACTATCATATGATATTTTAAATACAAGATAACTAACCAATATGTGTGTATCATGTATTTTAATTGAAGTTCATAGAAGAGAATAGATATGAATAAGGTTAAAAAAATATAAGGATGATGATTATTATGTTTAAGGTATATGAATATTAATAACATTCATGGAATTTAAAAGTTATGGAAGGGAATTTTTTACAAATCTAATTTTGTTATAATATTTTTATATTTTTATCATCCATATGAGAAAATTATATTATATTTTTTTATATAAACTCATAAATTTTCCTCTACATTATTATTTAAAAATAATTACAACATTTTACATATATTTGGTTCAAAATTGAACATTGAATATTCCTATATGTGGAGTTGAAAATTATAATCTTCATTGTTGGGGAATCTTTCGACTCCATTAGCATATAATATTTATATCATATTTATAATTCACATAATTTCATAACATGAAAGAGACTCATGAATTTAATTTATCAGGTCTGATGTATCATGAACCAACACAAAGGGGCCCATTCCATGATACCCCAAGCCCACCTCCAATAGGTAAGGGGATGGTGACTAGCACCAAGTATGCAAATTCCACAAATGAGATGCATTTTCCAAATTACTTGTACAGATACAAACAAACGCCAATCCCAAAATTATGAAATTTGAATACATTTTCTAAAAATTTTATTCATACACTATGATACAAACCATAGAATATGACAGCAGTAAATTGGAATGTAAATAATTCCTAAATAAAATCACCTTAAATAAGGAGCCTACAAAAGTAAATACAAGTGTTCATGAAAACTCATTCATAGAAAACAATTACTGAGGGTTAGGTGAAGGACATATTTTTGAAGCCATATAAGCATGTGTTGTCTGTCTTATCATTGTAAGAACCACATAGTCTTGGCCGACCTAGAACTATGATAATTGCCAATCGTCTACACAAGACATGACATGTGCGGGAAAGGCCCATATAGGGGTGAGTAAAAAAATACTTAGTACAACACCTCAAAACCACAAAGGGATTTCACTATGAAATACATAATCTACCCCAAAAAGAAATAAACATTTTATACCACATTGAAATACAAAAAATGGAAACATGATAAGCTCACACATGTAATATTTTATAGGATAGAATGCAGGATTATCATACATAGTATGTAGAACTCCCAATATCGATAAGACATGGAGTCTGAGTAAGACATAGAGTCTTGGTAAGACATGTGGTCTCAGAAAGACATGGAGTCTTAGTAAGACAATGAGTATCCATAAGACACAAAATCTCTGTAAGACACAATGTTTCAATATTTCAGCCAACCCAAAATTCACAATATCCCAAGATCACAGTCTTAAGATCAGAGTCTCAAGATCACTATATGATGACCATAGTCAGTCACATGAGTATACTCATAGCATTATTTTTTTGGAAGAACATACACCTCAAGAAAATGGGAATTAATCCAACTTACAAAAATACTCATTGAGGGAATCTCAAAAGGACCATCTCGTCATAAGGGTCACACCACAATAAAACACCTCATCAAACACACACAAGGTTTGAAATATACAACTATTTTAAAAAAAATTTCAGACATGTCCTCGTCCTGCCTACCCAACATGGCATGTCCCATTAGGCCTATCCTAATGGGCCTTAGGGCCATGGATGGCTAGACCACTAGACCCACCCTATTGAGTTGCGAGAGTCACCCGGTCTATCCATCCTATCCTACTTCATACATGCTAGGACCCTTCTCCCATATGCATCCAAGCCATCTGATTATGCTAGGTCAACCAAGTTCCACTATAGTCAATGTGGATGGTCACCACATCCTCATCCTCCCCTACCGCCTCCACCACTGTGGGTTCATAGTGGACCCATCCAAGTATGTGGTGCCTCGTTGTCATGTCTCTGGTCATAGCCTGCAGCCACTGCCAGTGCAGGCTCCCACCCAGTTTAGCTTGGAACATAATATAAAACCCCACCGCTGACCACACCCCTTGTGGAATGTCTTCCTCCTATTCTAGATTTCCTAGCCCCATGCTAAGCCACATGCCACTTCCACCCTCAGCCCCCTTACTGGCAGCCTATTTTCATACTCATGGACCTCCTAATCCCATACGGATCCACTTGCCTTAGTGCTATTATGTGCATCATTAAACCAATACCTTGAGTGATTCACATATCACATTAAAAATCACTCTTACATGATTTTTGTTGTTGTCAGATCCCTTGGTGTTAGATAGTTACTCCACTGATTGAAGGAAAAATGATGCTTTGTTTGTATTTCTTGAAGAATACAAACAAATGAAGGATTTGGGGAAAATGTTAAATGAAAAGAAAAACCCAAATAATGGATCATTTCTTATTTCATGTTGGACCAAATACATTAATATAAAAATGAATAATTAATATGTAATAAATCAAATCTCTAAATAGAAAAATACATGATAATCTACCCACATAAATTATCCATCCAATAAAAATGATCAAACTACAGATCAAATAGTTCATAGGTTGGTCTGTGTTTTTAAATTAATTATAAAAATAATAGGTAATACATAAGGATAAAGAAAACCCCAGTTTTGAGTTTGGATCAGTTGTTGATAAAGGGAGATTTTTTGTCATCTTCGTTCATCGATCCGTCGAATCCATGGTTTGTTGATCTTGATTCTATAATTCATCAACAATGATTGGAGCTAGATTCTTATTTTTTCCTCAAGTGATATCTAGGGTTATGTCATATGATTATATTATTTAAAATAAGAAACATTAAATTGGATAGTAGGGCTGGATCATAATTTAATTTTTTTAGAATATTTTAATGACATTAACGTCCAAAAATTAACATTCACAGTCAACCCATGTCGGTCAATCATATGACTATCCTTAAGTAAATAAATTATTATGAATTCAATGGTTATTTCATAATTCTTATCCGGACAACCTCTTAATAGTTATTTTAAATTTACAAAAAAATCACATGCACTCATTATTAAAAACTACATTTAAATCAATGAATTGTTAGGAGCACACTGGGACTCAGAATCAGTCGCCGTCTGAATGCCTTGTCTCAAAATTTTCCAAAATAGTTTCTAAAATTAAAACTAGATAAAATATGAGTCAATATATTATGGTTTCAAACATATGTTATTCCTATTTTCTCTATTTAGTTATCATGAATTCCTCTTTAATCCCAAGGAGATTTTTGTTGATTCAAAGTTATCTCCCTACATCCAAATTACGTTGTTCGATGTATGTCTTCTATAGTTGCTACATTACATATCTATAGTAATAATTCATTTGGTAAATTCATAGCCTTTAGTTATGATGGAGAAATTTGAAGTTATTTAGATTTATATTTTTGGTCTATTATTGTTTTCTATTTATTCATTGTTTTTTCCTTCCACACCATTCCTTTAAAAGCCTAGTATGTGTTTTTTCTATATCTATTGTTGATGGTGGATAGGTTTAAATCATCATGGATGTAGGTATATCTACTTTATTTTTTATGATTCATGAATTTATATAGTTTCTTTATGACCTCATTGTTTTGTTAATTTAGGTGGTTTAGATTTGATATAGAAAACTCATTTATTAAATTTGAGCATGAATTTTGGATATATTTTTTTGACAAAAATTTCATATTATCCACATTTGGTGGATTGTGCAATGGACATAAGTGATACTACTATGTGTTACATCATTATGGGTTACAATTTTTATATTTATAAACATTGGAAAGTATAAATATCATTTTTTGTAATCATTTGCGTTGTTTATGAATCTATGATCTATATTATGTATTTCAATAGACTATAACCCAAACAATGTGATTTTTCATTCAATCATTGAATATAACATGGTGGATTTTTTCATGGATGTCTTCCACCATGATTTGTTTAAATATTTTTCTTTATTACTTGATATATTAATTTATTTGGTGAATATAGTATGTATTTGTATTAAACAAATGAATGTACAAATTGTTTTTATTGGTGAGAATGATTTTTAAATTGTATTTTGTTTTATAGATAGAAAATTTGAATCATGATATAATAACTTTTATAGATTATTTTGTGGAATCTTACACAGATCTGTTCTTACACCATAATTTTTCCATTTTGTAGTTGCAGACCAGTTTTTGTAAAAAATAGGGAATGTGAAGAACAACATACATCATTACATGTTAACTTATCATCTATCACCATTATTATAGAATGGATTGGTTGTGATTTATGGTGAAATGATGAGTTTTATTAGTCTTGTATTATCTTTATTTAGTATTTATTTATTATGGATTGACATTTTATGTCTCAGGGATATGTATTTAATTCTTCTATTTTTTACATTGATCTTTCATGGGATTTACATGATACATTTAGATATTTTCTATATCTCAACATGAGGCAGACCATCTTGGGTGACATTCCTAATTTTCTAAGGATAGTTTTTTACATTATTTTCAATATTATAATTAAATTTTTCTTTTAAATTCATATATGGTCACGTAATTATTCATAATATCATTATTAAAAACATCCAATTAAATATTGATATAATATTTTTAATAATCAATTCATACGATCCTTGAATATAGTTGGGTAACTTGTAGGTATAAATAAAATAACACAGAATACATTAAATTTTAATATTAAATGAATTAATTGTAGAGATATCTATTATCCATTGACTATTAATTAATTATTTAAAAACAAAAGGTCTATCATTAATAAATATTTTTCCCCCAACAATTGATGGAATAATTAAGAAGTATTTCAAAGAAGATATGTCAATATTATTATTATTATTATTATATTTATGATTATAAATGTTGATACCCAATATTTTATCACTATTTAAATTTAATAGGACTACTAAAATCCATGATGAAACAAAATGTTATATAAAACCCAATTAAATGTTCTCATATAGAGGTTTTTTAATTTCCATATATTTCAACACAACCACAATATATGGAGTCTTTGTTGTTCAAATAATAACATGTATGAGTTAAATTGAAATATTATCCTCCCAATCTTGAGGAATTCCAAGATATGATTATGTAAATATATCTATATAATCTTTTAAAAAATCCATATCTTTAATATTCATTTTCTACACTACCACTTTAGATAATTCCATAGATGAATGGGTATCATGTCCCATAGGAGGGTTGTAATTTCCAAAGGGAGTTCAAAGTCAACCATAAAATGATATTCGACCATGAGTTCATATAGGGAAATTAGTATTATTTCTGAATACATTAAATATGTATAGGTTCAATGTAGATGACACCAATCCATTCTAATTAGGGAATTAAATTTAAAAAAATGGTGAATTAAATAGTTTGTTTCAAACCCATTCCCATATAAAAAAATTAGATAAAATGTACAGACTTGTGGGGATTCATTTAATATTATATTTTTGAATTAAATATATTTTTTACATTGATATGGTGAATTGACACCTTTTTTTAAAACATTCCATATATAATGGTGTTGTATGATCCAAAATCCAAAAATTCATCAATAGTTCTTTAGTGGATAATGAGTGTACACATAAACTATTTACCTTCAAGACCCCATTACGAACAGGTTGTTTTTTATATTATTCATCCATCACATTGATTTGTAGGAATATAACATTTACATTAATCATTAACCCATTGATTGGTTTAGTTTTTTACACATTTTAATTAATATATATTATTATTTCATTGATGCGTGTTTGATTGTCATGACTCCCTCCACCCAAATACTCTCCTCCTAAGCTAGAAATTAAGGAAGAGAGATAATAAACCCCATGTCTTACCTCCAGTAGGCCCCGAGGCAGTGATCAGCATGAAGGGTATACAATTCTCACAAAATGGGAGGTATTACCAATTTTAGAATAACCAAGGTTCGAAGATATGATATATCAACAACAAAACAAATCAATGAATTTTATAAATGAAAAAAAAATAAATCCACATGATTCTTTATAGTTAAAATATTTAAAATATAATGAAAATATCCAAATTACTCAAATGTAAATCTAATTAGTGACACAATATCATTCCCAAAGCTCGAGCTAGTAATTCCAAGCACATTCACTGTATTCCTCATAAAAAACTAATAGAAATATTATTACATAGTGTGAGAATAAAAGTGAACACATTACGAAAACTAGTTTCTGTTATGAATAATTTTAGAAGCATACTAATCCTTCTAGGAGAAAATAACTGAAACCAATAGAACCTAACAAGATATACTAGCCATCCCAACCTCACTAAAGGCATTATCACCAAATAATGCAATTCAAGTAATGTTATATAGAGAACATCGATGATAGGTTAACCCACACAACTTTTCCACTGATTGTCCACAATCAAAACCTAATAGAAATCTTCATGGAGCAACACCTCATCAGAATATACTATGTCACAACCCAACCACACACACCATGGCCTCCCAGCTAGACATGCTACCTTAGAAAATGAATATCTTCATATCTATCATACACAAACGTGGGCCTCAAAACCTCTTCCCACCCACCGAGACCAGAACAAAATACCATGTCACATGTTGAAGACACATCGGGAATAAAAACACATATAATCCCGAAAACACCTGAGAAACACAACTCATCTCATTTGGATGACACCTTGGAAAACACAAATCATCCTCACAGACATTGTCCCCACAAACCATAACAATCCCAAAGAATGATGGGATATCATAGTATAGAAGAGGAAGTAAGGAAGATCATGTAGACATTCATCCATCTCCCCACTGAGTTGTTTTGGAAATACACCCTTCCCCATGATAATGGGGGTGTTCATCAAATATTTCTCAACTACAGTGGCGTGCATATAGAAATCCAAAAGAAAATACATGTATGTATATATATTACCAAACACTCAATCCCAACATCTTTGTTCTCAATAAAACAACAAAAAACACTATGATACATATAACTTTTCTTCTACCACTAAATTAATTTATAATCAGCAGTAACAGTTACATTAGAAGTTCATAAAATTAATGATGCTTCACAACAATACACAAATCAAAACATACCCCCATCAAAATCATTTTAAAAAATATGATTAATTAATATAGAAACCATTTATTAATTCCATTCCAACTTGAGAAACTAACAACCACAACACAAAACAATCACAAAACCTAAACCATGCATTGGAATAAGAGCCACTGTAAAGAAACTCACATCATATTTCCACAATGTTCAACACCCATACCAACCATTACCATAATAAGTATTTAATGTATTTCCACCCCATACAACCTATCATCAAGAAAAGCCCCAATACATTGGAAAACACTAGATGATATATCATTACAACCAAACCAGATAGCCTTATGATATAAATACAGCACACACATCACACCTAGTAACATAACCATAGCATTACCTGAACATGCATTCCCACTACTCCAGCATTGCCCACCCATTCCACAATCAGTCAATTTATCAACCTCAACATCCATCACACTACCAATACCACCCCACACAAAATAAAAAAAACACCAAATAAGGAAAAGTGTATTTATATTTAGAAAATACTAATTCTTTTATTACACATTGATTATTTAGGGGTTATAATAATGAAATTTTGATCTTGAGTAATCTAATTATTTAACCAGGTATACAAGGTTAATCATATTTTCATATTTACCATCATTCAATATAAGACCGTGAATATGATTTACAAAGCTATCACATGTTCATAAGAAAATTCCAAAAACATCTATGATTTTTAGAAGGAATATATCTCACATAGATCACGATATCAATAGGTAACAAATAAGAAAAAAATTCATTTTTTCCCAGCCACACATTTTTATCATTAAACCGATTTGTTTATATTTGGTGACTTTTTATCCAATTATAATAGAAAGAAGGAATTCATTCACGCACCCCACATGATACCCAAACAAAATAGAGTAGAATGGATCCATACTTTGAGAAATAGATGATTATTACCTCTTCCTTTTTCTTAATAGGGGGTGGACGAGGCTCTAGGGAAACACGATATGAAAACCACATCATAACTAACAAATTCGTTAGGAAGAAATGTTTTGGGTAAATTATTATATAAATTTTAAAGGATAACATACAGATAATATATGATCTCATATTTTGAAAGTCTATATCCAATATCATAGGAGGAATGGTTTTAAAGGACATTATTGTCGGATCATGATTAGGACCATGGGATTTGACTATCCAAAAGCTTATGGACTGTTAGGAATACAATGATATAATTTAGATAAATTAAAATGGATTCCAAAACACTTAAATATGTTTCAAAACTGATTTTACATCCAATAAAACATTAAAAGGGAAAAACTAGAAAAATAGGGAAATACTAGAAATTAAAAAAACCTTCTGAAATGGCTCATCATTGGGTGACCTACTGTTGAATAAATCATCGTTAGGTGACCTAACATTGGTTGAATCACTATTACACAAGTCACCATCACGAGTCACCATTAGACAAGTCACTTTAGTGAGTCACCATTGGATGAGTCACCATTGGTGACCTACCATCAGATACTCACTACTTCAACTCACCTTTATGATCTACAGGTGGATGACTCCCCATTGGGATGAATCATCACGACTCACTATCATGACCTAATATCACTACCGACCGTTGTGAGGACACATTTCAACTCATGGTTCTGAACCACCATTAATAAGTCACTTTTCCGAGTCACAGTCAAGACTTTCCATTTGGGTGATTAACTATGGGAAGAACTAGAAATAAGGAAATCATGGGATTTCATTCATTATTACCTATAAAAAACCTCAAAAAATAAATTTAGACAAAGTAACAGACCAAGGAGGTCCATCACATTACATCTGATACCTATCAATCTATTCTCATCCTCATGAATCCCAATCCAAACTTATAAGGAAATAAGTGTTTGAATGACCACCTCGTGAGAAAGCTATAATGGATTTCACTACACTTGAAACACAACTACCATCATCAATTTTCAACAATTTACCACCATATGTTTTCTAAAAGATGTGATGAAACCTCAACATCCATGAAAACCTCTTATGACATTTTCTAGTATCCTTCATGACTGAGAAAAATACAGAACTCTATGAAATTATTGGTCTCATCTCTTGAAACATATTCGTCAACATTTGACGGGTCCCCTAACACCCCCTATGAAACACCACATGTCATGGAAATGTACCTCTTGTGTCCAGAATATCAACTTGGAAAAATTTGTATATAACTGGTTGCTTCGAAGGACATCTAGGATACTCCAGCTATTCCTGGTATTCTCCTCCTCAATCCTTGAGTAGATCAATATTTCATCGATGAATATTGATGGTGTACCAGTTTAGGATGTCATGAAAGATAGAATTCTTAAGCCACATGAACATGGCTGGTACATTCGTGACATTGAATGTCATGGTTACAAACTCGAAATCCCATACCTACATTTGAAATCATTCTTCAAGATACATACCTCATTCTCCATCAACTACTGATATCCAAACCATAGACCAATCATAAAGAACCAAATTTCTCCCCTCAACTGGTATAAAATATCATCTAGCCTTATGAGAGGGTAATGGTTCTTGACCCTTACCAGATTCAATCACCGATTATCTATGCCCAACCTGAAACCACCATTTACCTTCTTCAAAAACAAGACTAGACAACCAAATGGTGGTATACTAGGCCATATAAAACCCTTTTTCATCATATCCTCAATCATAACCTGCAGCACCCATAGCTCTTATGTTATAATTAGATAAGGATCCATAAAAATAAGAGAATCACTATGCTTCAATTAAATCTTGAACTGAACATCACATCGTGGGGGTAGAATCACAACCACATTGGGAAGACATCCATTAACTCAACAAAAATTCTAGGAACCTCGAATATCATATAATCCACTAATACTAGTGACAGTTCATCCAAATTAATAAAAGATGCCCCATAAGCTAAATGTGCATCTAGAAACACCACTCTCCAACGAAATCCACACTCTGGCCATCCACATATAAAAACATGAATCTTCTCTAGAAGAAGTTGAAAACATCATGTACATTAAATAACTAGTCGATGCTATGTATGAAATTTTATGACTTCATCTATATAATGACGATATCCCCACTAAACTGATGCAGCCCCATCATCAGTCTACATCACCAGAATACATCAAACAAGATGGGATGAACATTAACTAGCATACACAACAATAGAGTAATTGGAAGCCTCTTTATTTAAATTCCTAGAACATGGTCTAGAGAATGTTCAATAAATGAGTGTGAGGTTCCCCATTTAATTAAGGCACAATCAATAGTACTAAACAAGCTGATCGTACCACAAACGATCTCTAGCCCAGTTTGAACAGCTACCTCTATAACGAACAATTGACCTTGTCCATCTCCACTTACCATATTTTGACGACTTCTTCTTAAACCATTACTGAGTCTAAGTCCCTTGAGTACACTTTTTTCTTGTCCCCTACATTCTATTTCTCCCCTCGGTGGAGTAGGGATTGGTTTTTCCAACTACATAAATGGTCTAGCTGGAAACTGCTACTGAGGATGGCAGAGAAGCTTCTCGTATCTAGTTTACTGAGAACAAAAATTACATTGACCTAATTCAAGAAGATTCATAAGGATGACATAGATAAATGAAATAATACCCCATCCCACAATAATGACACAAGGACTTTATGGCCATAATGGGAACTACTGATATTGATTCCCCACAGAACGAAACCTAAATGCTCTCTTACCTGGCACTTAATGCTCACAACCTTTCCCATAGAAGATATTTTATGGAACCCATCTCATAGTTCACCTCCTCATTAGTTCATCTTTTCCAATTACCCCACCATCTTATCTACCCCTACGCATGTCAGAAATGTGAACGGGTTAATTGTGTACTTGATAGATGGAAAAAGTGCCTCCTCTTGATGTCTAACATGGGACTCCTCCTATGGAAATATATCTGGATCAAAGAGAATGATATCCTTGAACATGATCCCCAAATTCTGTACTGAAATACTCTCATACTGGAGGGAGAGTAACTCCTAACTATTCTCATCCTTCATGGTCAAATAATAGAATTAGGCTCAGAACTCCTTCTTGACATCAAACCACAAAATGTTAACCTATTTCCACTCCACCATGCACAGAATCCATAATTGACGTTCGACTCCACTCAATTGTTTCTATAGAAAATTTTCCCAGTAATGCTTCCAATACAAGATGAAGATGATGGTGATCACAATATTCTCAGGCCAACTCTCTATATCCATGTCTAAAACATAACCCACATACATTCATTGAGTCTACCACTGGAAAGAACATAGCGTATTCTGCCACTGATCATCATACTCTAATCGATCAACCCTCTATCAATCAACTAGGTAAGCCTAATGGGACTCCACTTCCTGAACTACACACAGATGAAGACCAGGTCACATGGAAGAAAGAGGTAAACAAGGAGCACCTAAGCATAAGTAAGATAGAATTTTATTTACGATTCATGTCATATAATTATTTAATTAAATTATATGAATCTCATAATTCTATGAAAAACAAAATTCATTATGATGCATGTGTCTTTCCTAGTGTCTCAACCTTGAAAATGGTGTATCCTAACATTCTCATTGGGTAGAATCAGTGTTCTTGCATCAGATTATGGGGTGCCCTAAAATCTTATGTCCTTGACGTACTTCCATGACCTATGTCACTCACTAAGATTGCATGACGTTGTTTCCCTACCAACCGTTGAAATAGTCATTGTTCCTAACATTGAACTCCATACTATCTCTCAATCATCACCCACTATTACTATTCGTTCATGACCCCCTCTATTCAGAGATACATGTCCTTCCCAGGCAGTGAAAGAAGATAGATAATGACACCCCGAGTCACATCTCTAGAAGGACCTAGGTTGGGGACCATCACCTAGGGTATACAAATCTCAATAATTGGGACGAATTTCCTATTTTGTGGTAAAAAAGTTCTGGAGATAAGAAGCATCAACCTCAAAACAAAAAAAAAGGATTTAAAAAACAAATACCTTCCCTCATGTATGTTTAAAGTAAAATTGTTACCAAAACAATGAAAGGATCCAATATAAATACAAAAAACTAATGCTAAGTAGCGACACAAAAACTGTCAAAATGTTCATTCTAGTAATGAATCACACATTCCAAATAGTCCATCTAGAAACTGAAAAGAAATTTTATAATGAAGGGTGATAATACATCAATACTTAGTAGGAAAACCAAATTATTTCATGCACAAGTTGAGGAGAATACGATTTCCTATGAGAGGAAATAGAAGAATATAAATGAAACTAAAAAGGTATACTATCCACACCAACCTCTCTAATGGAATGATCAACAAATTATGCTACTAAATTAATATAATATAGAGAACATCAATGATAGGGATCCCTTCACCACTTTCCTACGAATTAGCCTCTTTGAAACCCTAACAGAAAATGTCCAAGAACATTCACCTCTTCTAAAACTACCACGTCCCAACCCACCCATACACACCTAGGCACCACAACTAGTCCCACAACCTATACAAATGAAGCTCATCACATATCGCCCACACACCCTTGGTCCTCACAACCATGTCCCTCCCGTAGACACTAGGGCCACATACCATGTCACATCCTAAAAACCCTGGGAATGCACCACAAATCGCATCCCAAAAGCACCTGGGCAACCATAAGTCATCCCATCCAAAAGACACCTAAGAATTCACAACTCGCCCTCACACACATAGGCCCACTAACCAGAACCTGCACGAAGAATCTTGGGATATCACCACTTGTAAGAGGGAGATGGGAAGTGTAGGTGGACATCTATTCATCATCCCACTTGGATGTTTGGGAATGACACTATCCCCATGACAATGGGTGTGTTCGAAACATAGTGATCAACTAGGATGGGGTGCATATAGAAAACAGAAGGAAAATACAGGTATGAATATATATTATGAAAAACTCATGTCTAGCCTATGGGTTCTCAATCCAATGACCAACTACCCTATGAAACTGATGAATTTGGTTCTACCTCGAAATTCATTTATTGAAACCAGTAGCAGTCACTTAATAATTTGATAAAATGAATGATGCTTTACAATAAGCAAAACTCAAAAAATACCCCCATCCATATCGTTTAACCAATATTATTCCTTTTGATGGAAAAAATTTATTCATTTAATCCCTACCCAAGAAACTAAAAACCACATCATGTAACATGAAACATATCATAAACCATTTAGAGGAAAAAGAACCATAGTAAAGAAACTCACTTCTTATTTCCACTCTGTTCAAGACCCAATGAAACCACATCCATCAACAATATTCAATGTTATTTTGACCAATCCTTCCTCTGAACATGAAATCCCAAAACACATAGCCAAACCCCACTACATAGATCATCAAAACAAAACTACCAAGCCTCTATATATAAAAACACCACACCCATCACACCCTATAAAATAAGTATAGAACAACTCGAACTCGCTAACACACTTAACCAACACTGCCAATATATTCTACAATAAGTCAATATATTAACCTTATATTCAGTCACAACACCAGAACCACCACACACATAGCACACAACCACACTAAATAAGGAAATGTGTATTAATATTTATAAAACAATTGTTCTTTAATTCCAATTTGATAATTTTTGGGTTATCACATAGAAAGTTCGGTCATGAGGTATCTATTTATTCAACCAAGTATATGTGGTTAATCATATTTTAATATTTACCTACATTATATAGAATAAAATCCACAAGAATTCAAAATCCCTAATATGTTTGTAAACAAAGGCCACCAACAAACTTGATTTTTAGTATGCATATAACCTTTAAACATCACAATATCAACAGGTAACAAAGAAGAACAGATGTAACTTTTTCCTAGACCCTCATGTCGATCATTAAATGTTTTTAATTATCATTATTTACTTTGTATCATAGTATACTACAAAAGAGAACATATATACACCTACCACACATGATACCCAAAAAAATATAGATGATGGGATCCCACCTTTAAGAAGGATATGATCAGAACCACCACCTTGTACCAAACAAGGGGTGCGCAAGGCTACAGGGAAATGAGATCTAAAGGCCACATCACAAGACATGATCGCTCTGGGGAGAAATATTTTGTAAAAAATACTATATCAAGATCAAAGGGAAACACTCAGAGATGGGAGGATATAAACTTTATAAAGACTAGATCCTGTATCAATGAAGGAACAGTTTTAAAAGACAATAAAGTCAGATCATGAACAAGATCAGTCATTTTGACTTTTTAATGGCCTCCCAATTATTATGAATTTAAATATATAATTTTGATCATTTGAAATGTCTATAAAACACTAAAATATGGTTTTAAACTCATTTTTTAATGAAATAAAATGTTAAAAAGTAGAAATATAAAAACAAATGAAAAACATGAAATTTGGAAAACTATCGGAAATGACTCACTACTAGGTGACCTACCATTTGATGACTCACCATTTGGTGATATAACGTTGGATGAATCAATTTTAGAAGAGTTAACATTATGATTAACTATTTTAATTTCCATCATTGTGATTCACCATTGGACGAGTCATCATTGGTGACCTACCGTTATCGATTCACCATTGCAACTCAGAATTCGGATCTTACAGTGGATGACTCACTTTTGGGAGTATCTATCTCAACTCACTAACATGGCATCTCGTATCTAAATACTGGAGTGTGCCACCATTGTAACTCACACCTCTGCCCCATCATTAATGACTCACCATCAGCGAGCCACTGTTGCAACTCACCAATGCGACTCACCATTGGGATGACCTACTATTGAAAATAATTAGATTTTTGTAAAACACGCAAAATGGGTCATTGTTACCTATAAAACACATCAAACACCGAATTTTGAAAATTTCTTTAACCGGTGATGTCCGAGCCATTACATTTGTGCATTATATTAATATTTATTTTGATCTATTTCATTTTTTTCTATTTTTATATCTCTTTAACATTCATATTCATGAGGCCTATAATATTATATAATTTATGAATTTCCCCATTAAACTAACGAAATTATCTGATAACCTCTTCTCATGTTATAATCTTCTAGGATGATTAATCTTATTTCATCCATGAGTTTTATCAAATGAGATACCACAGAACACCATTTTATTCTTCTTCTCATAAACACTATGAAAATATAAATATTTCCCAATATAAAATTCAATATTCATTGAAAAAAGTAAATTTAATCAATTATGACAATATCCCTTATAAATGATTCATTTAAATTACATGGTTTTATACTTTTAATTAAATGATCAACATTTTATTCACGTATAATGATAAAAAAAGGAATTAACACACATTTGATTCATGTTTTTATAATACGTTATAAGGAAATAACCCTTCTCCTATTATGAATAAATGTATTATATACCAATTTGAATTAATACAGCTTGGGGAATATAATTTTTTAAATATAAATTATTAATCTCCTCAAATTTCATAGTGTTGATTTTTTTCCTTGGGACTCCTAGTCTCACAAAGTTTCATCTATTATTTTTCTTCACTATTAAAACTATAATTAGATAAAACTATTATTGTATGATCCATGAAATTTGGGATGGAAAATATCAATTATGTTTTAATTTCCTATTCTCAAAAATAACTATATTAGAAGAACATCTAATAGAGGTTCAGTGTTTCATTTTAATAGACTTAATGGAAGTTTATTCCATTGTAGTTGTGTTTTGTATTTTGACATGGTTTTCCATAGTGTTCTATTAATGATAAATTATTATGATCATGAGTTTTTGATTATTCACTCAAACTCACATTCCTTTTGGTTTCTTTGTGCGATAATCCTTCAATTTTTTATCATAATTTGTGTTCCCTATGATCCTACATAATGAATCCATTCTCCAAAAAAATAATTTTTTTGTTTATTATGAAAAAATTTAATAACATTGAAATCACATAATTTGGAAAATCAATCCCTTGATGTTTTTGATTAGTTAAACACTATTTCAACATCTTAATCATTAAGTTTAACTTACATAATCATTACATAACCCAAGGAAATTTTTAGTCTTATCATCTAATTAAAAAAATCACATATTTTTATCTCAACCCTACTCTTATACAAATTTAGAAGAACAAAAAAACATAGACACATAATAAATCATTTAACATCAATATATGTTATATGATTCATTGAATCCCACTATATGAACTATATGTTTCCTTCAAATAGAGTTTAGTTTCATTGAATTGTATTTAATATGTTTTTATCGTACCCTAAAAAATTCTATAGAATTTTTATCTGTGTAATAATATTAATCAGTATACTCATCTTTATTACATATGGAATTATAATATAACAAAATTATGTGCTCATATTCTTCGTAAGGGTAAATATAAGGGATATAAATTATAAACCATTAGAGTGATTAATATTAACATGTTAGTTTGGTAAAATATTTAAGGTATAATAATATATCATAAATAAATCTTATCTAATAAATAGTCGATCATAAATCATGAATCCTGACATATGGAAATTTGAATGACAAAAGATAAGATTCATATGAGCATGGTATCATTAATCAATATTCATGATCCATGAAAACATAACATATGATTTTATAGTTGAAAATAAATTTGGATAAAACATTTTCCTAGATAGTCATTTCATATATCAAGGATCGCTACCAACAACATGATCACATAATTTATATAGTCCCATAAAATAGTGGATTGGGTTCAATCCCCATTTCTTGTAAACATAATGTATTGAGATCCCTACACTACCCATTATATTTTCAATATTTATTTACCAATTTAAACATAAGTGTATTTATTTTTTAGCCAAAAATTAAATAATTAGAATATATAGATATATTTTCTACATAAACTAAAAAGAATTTATACACTTATCATAGTGTAATTGACCCATTAGAGTGAAACAACATTTATGAAAATTATAATAATTCTTAAAAATGAATCATCTTGGGAAAGAATGTGGATTCATCAATTTAATAATATCTATTGTGAAACATAATATACATTAATATATATATTTAGACAAATGAAAAAATATATTTGAGTGACAGATAATTTCGAAGCATATAAAATGAAATATTCTTTATATTTATAATAATATCAAAAGGAAAATCATATCTAAATAAATGTTCATAAGAATATTGAATGTATAGATATATATTAAATAAATGAATCATGAGAATATGGAATGAATTAGTTCAATGAAAACATATGAAAATGGTGGGTTAATGAAAGCATGTGAAAAATGTTAGAAATGTACTCTAATTATTTTTGGAACAAATTAGTTTTTTATTGACGATAGGTTAATTAATAAAGAAGTTATACAGAAATATATAAAAGAATATGATAAACACGGTATCAAAATATTACTGAAAACATTTATGATAATCTCAATTCAACATAGAAACACAGCTTTGTGGGAATTATACTCTACAGGGATGGTAAATTGTAAGAAGGCATGTAAAATATATAAATAAAAATGCTAGAACAGAAATGATTTTGTTTTAGGGTGATTGTGAATAAAACAACACCCAATTGAAATTTAAAAAATGATAACATTTTATTTTTGGGGAGTGTAAAAAAATATTCCTAACCTTAGATTTCTATTTATTCTAACACCACTATTATAAAAAATTTTAAATTATTATAAATATTTGAAGAGTTTTATTCCTATATTTTTAAAATTATACCATTAAATTTTTATTAGTTACTAAACACATATTAAATTATTATTCAAAAAAAAATACTCGATAGTTAATAGTTTTGTTTTTCTAATAATACTTCTAATTAGTAGTTCCAATCATTATTCATGGATCATATGTTAATCAGCTATAAAATATTCATGAATATATAATATATTTATATTAAAATTATCATTATTAAATTTGAAATTTCATGTAATTAATGGTATTTGATTTCATGGAATGAAAGAAATCACCATTTATGATATTATTGAGTTAACCTAATGATTTAATTGTTTAATTAATATATATTCAAATATTACAATTCTTTAATTATCAAAAAATATAAATTGACTATTTTCACATCATTTCACATATAATTAGTTTATCTCATACATCGTAATGTAAAAATTTTATTATATTTCATGTTGGTGGGAGAACAAAAAAATAAAAACATGTTATATTTATTAAATGAGTGAGAACACGTTTTTGTATAATAATATTGCTATTTTTACTATATTGTCAGGATTTTAGGAACATGTTATTATAGTGAAAAATTATATCTAGGATGATATTTATTACAATAATAATGAATAATTGTTATATAAAGGACACATGTTATATTCATTTATTTAATGTTCACATAAAAACCAAATAGAAATGTTGTATTAGAGATTCCATATTATGAATAATGTCTCCCAATGGTGAGATGTTTTTAATGGAGATAAATTAGGTATGTTTTTGAGAGGAAACTAAGGGATTGGTGTGGGATGATGTGGATAGAGTAGTGGACCTTTTTAGTGATATTTAGTGGCATCTTCCCAAATACGCATTCTAAATATTTTATGCAATATATTTTCTCAAGGAATATGGCCCAATGTAAGGATCAAAATATGGAATGGTTGACTATTCCCTCATAAAAAGTTACTGATAATATTTTCTAACATATTATGACATTATAAAATATTTTAACTCATTAATTTCATTCTATAATTTTTTAGGGTAACTCTAATTTACCACTTTTACTTGTTTCTTTCAAAAACAATTTGTTGGTTATTTTAACTAATTTGATTTACCTGATTTCCTTAAAGAAATTATTATTATTAACTTTTAACTCTAATTTAGATTTTTATATATAAAATTAATAATTTTAGAAACATGTTTTGTTGAAAAAGGTTACCTTATTTTAAATCCACAATTTGTTATAATAAATAAATATTTATATATATATTAATATAGTAATATATATATATATATTATATGAATATATTAAAATAAACATTTAAATTAAAGAAATATAATAACTATTAAATATAATTCATAAAAAATAATTCATTTTACTTAAATAATTATAATTTTATTCTTTATAACACAATATTTATATATATATGATGTTATTAAATAATTTATCATTAATATCAATAATATTTATATTTTATATATTATATATAATTCCTTCTGAACCATAAATATATTTTAAAATATGATGTTCGTAAAAAACTTCATTAAAATAGTTTCTATCTTATTTAACTAGAACATCTACATGTTTTCCATGTTTAATTACATCAATTATGGGTAAAATATTTTATTTATAAGAAAATATTTAAATATACTATAAAATAAATTATATATCTATGGGATACATGTACAATAAATCACAATATTCAAATTATCATGTATCAAATTCATATATGTCCAATGATTATATAATCAACACTTTTATATATAATGATATTAATAAATACCTATATAAGTCTATACATAATTATCTACAATTATTCATCCTTTTTCTAATATTATTTTAATTGTATTAATAAAACTTATAACATCATTTACTATTTTAATATATTAAATTAGTTGTTGGGTTTTATAGTAAAAACTTTATAATGGAAATATAAACCTTGTTGTATTTTTCATGTGTGTTGTAATTCCTATTGTAAATTTTCTTAAATTTTTTATTATATATATATTGAATGCTATTTTATTTCATATGGTAATATACTACTATAATGAAATAAGGAAGTTTGCATAAATATTTTATATTGTATTTATCACAATAATTTAAACACGCATCATTATTGAAATCCAAATACACCAAAAAAAATCCGATTGCAATATATAAAATATATATTTTGGATAATTTCACCATTACTTTTCAGTAAACACTTACAAAAAAACATTGATGGATTGTTCCACCAACACCCCCACACCTCCACCATATTAGGTTTATTGAAACCACCCCATTACCATTTAACAAACCTTTTAATATATAACAAGAATACTACACATTCTTTATTCGATTCATCACCCATCATTTACTATTTTTAAAATTTTTTACACACATCATTAAAACCCCTCGTTAACTGGAAATTTCATTATTTCACTATTACATTTATTTAAAGATTTCAAGAAAAATTCACTCCATTTGAGAAATATCATTTTCATTTTGATTAGTGAATAAAAATCTACATCTATAAATTCCAAACACGTATAGTAAAACAATCATATCATCGATGAGATCATTACAGTTTTTTATCAACAAATTGAAATAATCAACTTTTTAAAATATTTTAGGAAAAAAATCATCCACTTATAGGTTATGAGTAATTATAACTATTTTTAATCAACCCCAAAACATCTAATAAAATATTTTCAAGGAAATAAAAATATTATGTTATTTGAGACATGTTGGAAAACACACTATTCAATGACAAATTTTTTATTATTATTTCATGAATACCAAACATGGAATAGTGATCAAATTAGGTGCATGGAATTATATTCTCAAAAAAATTAACATAATTGATAAAATTAAGCTATATTATCCATGAAATTATTCTAAAATATTTATTTTAAGAAATAATTTATAATAATATGTTCAATATCACAATAAAAAGAACTATATTGAAATACCACCAATGATTTATCAAAAACCTATTTAAAAATGAATATTTGATGTTGTATTCTTTTTCACGATGAACAAAAATCATTTTTTATATTATTTATAAGAAATGAGTTATAAAACAAAATAGAAATATAAGAAGTCATAAAAACATTGATATAATAAAAATAATACTACATTAGTAGAATTTGATAAAATTTTAGAATGTTTTTCATGTATTCAGTTCTATAATTTTAAATGAGACATATTATTTATTATTTTTAGTTGATAAATAAAAGAACATTAGAGATAATATACATTTCATTATTTCAACTTTCTACCATTTATTAAAATTTCCCAATCTATTATACTATTTACAATTAATCCAAGATATAAATTTACATTGTATATTAATCTAAAATTAACCATGTCAATAATATCATTAATTAACCATTTCCTTGCTATTATGTGGGTAGTTTTATATAAAATTATATCATAACGAGATATATTCTATCCAATTTACAAGTATTAAATTGGATCTATTATAATTTTCCTAATGAACTACTTACACACCATCAAAATGAACTATTATCCATTTACATACCCTTAATACATTATCTTGATTGAAAATATTGATCTAAAAAACATATCATCCACCATATAAAAACACATCACCACCATGGAAAAATATTTTATTTTTTAATGTAAGGATTGATGTATTTTTTTACCATATCCAAACAAACAAAATTGTTTTTTTCTCCATCCATTGTATTTTTCAATTAACATAACATAATATCAATAAAATCTTTACATTGAACCTATTTCGAACTCTACTGATGAATCGTCAAAAAATATGCAATATAATCCTTCAATTATCATGTATCATAATGATAATATAATCACAAAATTTTCAATATAATCATCTATGTATTCTAATATACTAATATTTATAAGAATTATATTATCATGATGATTTATTCCATTTATAATTTTTATTATTATATAATAATTCCAAATAAATATAATTAATATGAAAGAAAAATTTATCCAGATGTTGATTGTACTCATATTCATTAAAAAGTCTATTATGAAATAATTATTTCACATCCATTTGGAAACCACTATATTATTATTCAATTGATATGGAAAAAATAGTATATATTGTTTAATATATCAATTGGAGAAAACATCATGTCCATGTAAACACCTTCATTTTAACTGTTTCCATTAGATATAATACCTCTTTCTTCAGATTAATGTCCATCTTAAATCATATTATTATACAAAACCACTTTGTTAAAAATAACATTAGTCCCTTATGAACTCAATATAGTCTCCAAAATTTGGTATATCATAATTTTTAAAACAACATCATTCAAAATAGTGAGACAAAAATAAAAATTATCCACCTCATTATATGAGTTTAAAACTGTTATTGATGGGATATATGCGTACAAAAATGAATTAATTTTTATTTTCATCCATAGAAATTTCATCAATAACAAAATTTTGTCCCAAAATTTCAACCATGATTCTTCAAATTATATTTTATTAAAAAAAAATTCAGACACATAATTATTACTATATCTAAATAAATTAGTGAAACCATTTTTTCAGTAAGAACTTTTTGATCCATCAAATATTTCATACCAAAAATATCACTATTTTGAAAAATGTATATGACCTCTATTACAGTGAAATCATGGTAATTGTAAATTATTTCAATAAATTTATTCAATCCTCTGTATTTAATTCACATTAATGGGTGGCCATATAAAAGTTATTCAAAATAATGATATTCCAGCATCATATTCATCATTTCATTATAGGTAATATATTATTTTCATTTATGTTTTAAATAATACATACGTGTTCACCCATTTCATACCATATATCATATGGATTCTTTTCTCCTCCAAAACTTTAAAATCCATCTATGTGATATAAAACATTGTGAATACCAATCCTTTCAAATGATGTATTACTTTTCTTTCCCAATAAGAATTATTTCATCTATGTTCCCTATTAAAATTTATTATTATTATTAATTGTGATATTTTATTAGGAACTCCCACTATTTTTATTTGATACCATATCAAATAATTCATGAAATAATTATTCACATTGATATTAGTGAACATACTAAAATTATAGAATTATAATATCCATAATTTATATCAAACTATATTGCCTACGAACATCTAATAATCTATAAAAAATATGAAATCTAAATATTTTTTAGATAGCACTATAATCCATAAAATTAAAGTTTATTAATTATTAAAATTAAAATTTACATCATTATATAAATAGATGGGGGTAATATAGGGATAAAATTTTAAAGTAAAACTATTCCTGAAATGTAACAAAATGACATTTTTTTAATTATTTGTTATATAAATTTTATTTTTATCAGTGTTTTATCATACAATAAATACAATGTTTTGATTTTTTTACAAGAAAAATTAAATTTATATTATCTAACACTTAACATTGATAATTTCCATCATTATATGAAATGACTAGTTTAGCATGTGTTACATAAAAATCATATTTATCTTGCGTTTTAGGTAATGATGTGTTTAAAAAACATGACATACTGTGAATAAATTAATATTTAAAATTATAATTATAAAAATGATGTTGGAATGTAATTTAGGAATGCAATTTAAAAAATTATGAAAATATATGGTTTACATATGAATATATAAATTAAATTCATCGTTGACTAATATATATAGGATGAGAATAATGAAATTGAAATCCAATTAACCATTTCTCTAGAAAATGATTTTTATGTGAAAAAATATGTATAAAAATAATAAATTAAATTCATAAATTTTGGTGAAATTTTATAATTAATATTATGAAAAATATATTAAATAAAAATTTTACTTTTCATTGTATGTTTTTTATATAAAATATAATAATAAATCTAATTATAAACTTAAATGAAATAATTTTCTTAGAAATTGTTTTGTCACATTTTGTGCACTATTTTAAAATGAAATTTTTGTAATTTGAATTTTTTTAAAGAAAATTAATTTCATTTTTTATATCGTCATATCAAATATATTTTCGAATGAATTATTGAAAATTTTCTAGGATGATAATTTTTTGTTAGTACTGAAAAATACTAGTGTAAGGCCACGACCTTAAACATTACATAATTTTGAATTAAATTTATAATTCACATTGAGGATATTTTTAGGTTTAGTGTTTTAGAGAATTTGGCTATAACTATTACATAACAACATGAATTTTACATGTAGACAAAACTACTCGGTATACTCTTTTTTTCGTAATATAAGAACTCTTGAAAAAAGAGTCATGTCTACTTCCTTGTTTTAGACAGCATGACTTTTCCATGACCACATCATTGACCCTCATTCATCATTATGTCATGTGAAAAACATTTCAAAAACATTGGATGAGCATAAATAGCTCGGTAAGGGATATAAAATAAAGAATGAAAACATTATCCCATCAATAAATACAGAACAATGAAACCATAATTTTCAATAATAGCAAACCTCATGAAATCATAAGATTTATTAACAACACATAGATATCATAAATCATAAAGGAATCATATTGCATAAATAAAATACATACATTTTAGCTGTCATAGCAATATAGGGAGTCACATTTGGAATACCCATCATAGTATATTCCCTAAATCTCTTAAGAGAAACATTAATGTTTACCTCTGTCACATTACCCAATGCATTGGAGACCTATCTCGAGCTCACACTCCATAGGTTTATAACAGAACCACCCATATACATAAACAATGCCCAATAGCCATAACATATTAATAACACATAAAACTAACATAATGGAATGATAAAATTTCCATATTCCAATCATAATATATCATTTCAAAATATTAACAAAATCAATGATTTTATCAAAACATTTCCAAAACCATTTAAAATATTAAATAAAACGATTTTTGAATCAATGTGTCCCATACCACTGTGAATCTTTTGAAATAAATTTAAATTTCAAAACATTCATGTCCATACAAATAAATCCTTAAATCCATTTTTAATACATAGACATTAATGAGAAATATTTTGAATAATAAACCTTTACAACATTTAAAATGATATTTTAGTTAACGATTTTTTAACAAAATGAGAGATCCTAGAATACAAATAATTGATGAATAACATTTTATCAGAACATAATAATATCATGAGAATAAATTTATTCATTATGAAATATGCCAAAGGACGGTATATTCACCATATAAGAGTGAATTCGTGCATATAAACTATAAAGTCTCAATGGAAACATAAACTGAGACGAAATCCGTTATAATGAAGGTATCCTTAGATTAAGGATAAATAAATTACATAATTATGTGTGAAAAATATAAATACACCCAATATAAGTGCATATTATGTGTAAAAAAATCATAGTTTATTCACACATATTCGTAGCACGACATAATAAAGAAGTAGATATTTAACCAAAAAATCGAAATTGGGTTAAAAATTTTTCTTACAGAAATTTGACAGCTTAACAACATCACTTTAAAATTTATAAAAAAAGTTGATGAGAGAAAAAATGATATCTCATCTCTTTTACATAAAATTTTCATCAATAATGATAGAGAGGAATTTATCCCAATATAATAAGATGTAAACTAAAAGACATAACCGAAAGAAGACTTTTAAAAAAAAGAGGGTGAAAGGTTCCCTTACCGATTTGGTACCTTTAGAAACATACACCCTATGAAAGAAAGATCACAGAATGAATATGTAAATACCAATAAATTAATGATTATTACATCTAGAATAAAATCATGGGAAGTACATCCACCACACATAAGGAAGTAGTGGCTAATATAGCATGAATCTCACGGGAATAAAAGGTGAGATGCAAAACCCTTACCACGTTGTAATCAGTAGAGTCATATGAGAAAAACATAATAACCACCGAATGAATCACCGAATACCATGATTATAAATATAATCATGATAAAATATATCAAATGTCAGTACGCAATACCTCACATGATATAAATTAGTGGTGAACAATGGAAATCTCACAGAATTAAATGTTAGATAAGAAGCCTCTTACCTTGTGTCTGACATGACTCGTATGTTCCCTGTTCTTCCTGAATAATAAAAATAAGTTAATTTATACTTGATTATTACCCTTTTCTAATTTTTATTATTACTTTTATGTCACTTATTACATATAAATAACAGTTAGTTAATTATTTGAGTTCATATTAGTCATTTTGTCGTTGAGCAGAATTTGATTTAAAAATGAACTTATTATAATTACAATTTGTCCATGTGGTCAATACTCCATTATCTCCAGAATGATATTAATTATTTAGAAATCATCTATATCATAGATATCTAGTATATACATGTATTTATATTAGTACATAACATTTGGAGATAAGAAATTAAATGCACCGTTCATGGAGACGATAAGTCGTACGTACGCATGAATGCTACTTTCATTTCTATTTATTATTTAATGGAATGAAAAAATAATGATACATTGGTATATTATAATTCCATTATAATATAATATGATATATATGTTACATAATTTTATTAACTCAATCTTTATATGTTCCATGTATGTCAAGAATGAATCATATCACTTTAAGGATGCAGTAGTCCGTACTTCCTGAAATGAAATTATCTTGTTTACACATATTTGAAGGCATAAAGGTATGTTTGTAAATAAAAATTATAGAAGAATATAGAAAAAAACATAATATATATCATATATAAATACAGTTTCATTATAATGGCCACCATGACAGGTGGTAGGAGATAATTGAACAATCATCGCTTCGTGAGGCTTTAGTTTTCCATCCACAGAAGCAATATGTTTTTCAATAATTAGATGAAGGTGTGTGTATGTTTAGTTCAAATAATTATCATAAAAACACCCTAGTATATTTAGGATACTGTTTTTGTAATAAAATAAAAGAATAAAAATAGTTTACGGGGTTGGAGAAGTAAAATAAAACAAAACAACATAATAGAAGACATTACCTTTAAATTGGGTAACTCCCTTTGGATTGAACGTAAAGGATTTATTAAAGTGTTTTATGCATAAGGTAAGGATTATAAGATGAAGATAGGGATCTGTGGAGCTTATTTGAGTAGATGATTCACAAGATGAAGGCTTGATAAGAGTGAATACTGAGTTAGAAGTGAGGGATTTTTATAAGGGAGATGAGGGGATCTTTATGAATGTTTGAAATAATTATTTTATTATAAAAACATATTTGGTATTAAAAGTTCAACTATTATTTAATATCAATGTTAATATTACTCATGGTGGAAATAAAATAATCCAATAAGAATTGGAGTGGTTTTGGAATTTGGTTTAATATTTATCATCTAGTTTATTTAAATCCTTTATTAATGAGGTAAATATTGTATCATTATTGTGTCATAAATAATTTAATTCATTTGATGTCCAAAAATTACAAAACAACTACCATGATGTAGTAAATCTTGTTATATTTCCAATTAATATTTTTAGTCTAAAATATAACTAATATAACACTATGTAAAAATTTATTTATTAAATGATATTTGTTTATGTCATTTTTTCCTTTACTTTAAATTAATTAATATAAAATGTCATTATTACTTTCATGTGGATCTATGGGTCCCAAATTCAACCCAAGGATTCCCATGGTCGGATATGTAACAAAAAATATATTAAAACACATGTTTGGGTAATTTAATTTTATTATAATATTATATTTTACCCTTATTTATTATTTTTAAATTTTAATCATGGTAAATAAAATATTTACTAAACAACATATTTAGAATGTCTATAAATAAAAGTTACCTATTTAAATAATTTGGACATACTGATTCCAAATATGGAATCCATTTTTTCAAATTCAATACACAAAAGTGGCAGAAATTAATTAAAAATTAATTCCCGCTGTTAAAACAAATGGCATGTTTTTAAGAAATTATAACTATCAAAAGATTGACACTTCATTATGTCCAATTTCAAAATTAAATTACTTACAATGAACAAATTTATATTAAATGGTAAAATTATATTCTAATTAAACATTAAAACGAATTAAAAAGATAATATAACCATATAAATAAATTATATTAATAGGCACTTTTGAATTAAAATACTATATTTTTCTTTATTCCATAAAAAAATGAACATTATCCGAAATATAATAATATTTCATCTAAAGTAAGTTTTGGTGTCCCAATTCTGAAGAAGAATTTTATTTTTTCAAATAGAACATATAAAATTGTCAAAAAATCGATTTAAAGAGGGTTCACCATTAAAAAGAGGTTAATCGTCCTTTTAGTGAATATTAGAGTATTTATGCTTAAAATAGTATTATTTGCATATTTTAAGCCTCTAACTTTTATTGGATAAGGGTAAAAAAATTAATCAAACATGTATAATAATATTTTAGCTTGTTCTATTCATTCCCGCCAATAAAATAGATAGGCTCTAACTACCATTTAAAATAATAATATTATATTATTAGTGTGCATTGTAAAATTTCAAAGAAACCCATTGTTGCATATCAGGTAGGCCATCAAACATAGCATCCACATTAAAGTAGATTTAATATTTAATTAACAAATATTAATAAATATGAAAATTTTCATTGTCTTTACTTACCTGGGATGTCACATCCTTCCCCCTTCTGAGAATTACATCCTTGCAATTTTAAATCTAGGATTGGAAATTTCATTCAAAGTCCCATATCAAAAAAGAGTCAGTAAAAAAATCACTTTAATAGAATAAAAGATAAGTTCAAAGGTCACTCGAGATAACCCATACTCAGATACCATATCGGAAAACATGGATTTATAAGAGAGAACAAACGGTCAAGTTCTGATGGCGTGGTAGAAAACATGATTAGTAAAAATTTAACCACCGGAATTACACAAATTAATGATGTGTTAAACAGTTTTTGATTACCCAAAAGGAAATGTAAACCAAATTTTTTTTTGTTTTACATTGCTTTTCATAATATTTAGTAATTCATTTACTTTATATAATAAGAACATAATGAAATATACTTACCTTCATATATAGTTTCATCATTTAATAAGTTTCTACCAAAAACTAATCTTTTATGCAAACAATGAGCATTCAAAAAAACATGGTCACATAAAAATCACAAGAATCATATTCTAGAAAATCACATAATCCAAAAAATAAGAACTATAAATTTCCCTTGTCTTTAAACATCAAATAAAACAAAAAAGGTTAGTACGAGATCATATAATCCCCAAAAAAGGATAACCCTTTATAAAAAAATCACTACTATTAATCTCCAAAATTCAAAAAAGTACCCAAAGTTCAAGAAAGAAAATTTAATACATAATTTTACTTAAAATTCTTCAAAATAATTAAAACTAAGATTGAAACCCAAAACTCAGAAGGATTTAATCACATAGTCTTCCATAGTAAATCTTAACATTTATCTTCAAATAGAATCGACTAATCTTAAAGTATCATACTGATGTGTAATTAAACTAATCACATATTTTCTATGATAGGTTAGTCATTTCCATAAATAACCCAGATATCCATATTTCCAAAATTAAACATAAAATCTTCCAAAAATAATATTTCAACCATTATCCCACAATTTAAATTCCATAGTATTCCATTTTCCATAGGTATATATTGTTTTTCCAAAAGAGAGAACATCTTCCAAAATCACTTTTATCACTAAATCCCCAAATCATTTTATTATACTAATGATATCCATTTTATAAAACATAAGATCCCAAATCAACTTATTCTTGATCAATAAAATGTTTTAACTAAAAAGAATAAGTCATACTCACTGGGGACTTCACGTAGTCTAGTGGTAGGTGATAAATCCCAATCGCACTTTAGTTGTTGGTTTGATTCCTACAGCTTCGTCTGACGCGATAGGTTGTCACATGGTCTGTGTGTTGTCCTTTTTATAGAACTCTAAAATATCCCTATTTTTTTGAAATTCAATCGTTAACTTATATCTCTTATTTTCATCCAAATTTATTATGATCTAACCATCCGAATTCGTCAAGTCTTATATATATTGTCAATTTTTTTATTTCACTAACATATGATAAAATAAAATGATCCCCAAAATAAAGAACATCATACCTTGATCATGGTGTCAACTTGGTTTCATTGTTATATTTTTCATGTTGGTATAAGGTCCAGGAATTGCCACAATGATTTAAGGATCCTTCAAAATCATTTTCTTAGTTCCTCAAAATATACCTTGTATAACTTGGGTCAAAATCATGCATGACGTATAATTTCCAAACATATGAAAAACTTGTTTTTTATAAAATAGTCGGACTGAGTATGAGTTGAAACATTCAATCAGTGCTCCTCTTAAAATACGATAAGTATGTATTGAGAGACTATATTTTAAAATCAAATATAAATAGGTTGTGTAAGGGTCTCATTCATCATCATCTTTTTGAAATTCATAATATGCTTCAAAATCTTGTTATAAGGTAAAATATTTGAAAATTCCCTGAAAATATTTACCTTTCTTGTAAATATGATAATATTTTGAAAATATTATTTTATTAAATACAAAACATGATCCACGATAATATCAGGGTGTAGTGGAGGTCTTTGATATCTCAAACAATTTCTTGCAAGTGAGTTGTATGTTAGAAAATTTTTCACAATCATCCGAACACACCTTTCAATAATTATTCAAGAAAGTCATCATGAAGAGATAGGAATGTCATTTGGGATTTTCCTCCTTCCATTTGTATCATACATACCTTGATCTGAAAAAAAATTATAAGACAATTATTTAACTGAAATAATAGACATAGGGACTAACCACGTGTTTAACGAAAACTGTTAATCCCTAAAGTTGTCTAAACCGACCTCTGATACCAACTGTAAGGACCCAACCTTAAACATTACATAATATTGAATTAAATGGATAATTCACATTGAGAATATTTTCAGTTTTAGAGTTTTAGAGAATTATTCCATAACTATTACATACCAACATGAATATTACTTGTATACACTACTAAACAGTATGCACTTTATTCATAAAATAAATACTCTTGAAAAAAGAGTCCTGTCAAGTTCCATGTTTTAGACGGCATAACTTTTCCTCGATCCCATACATGACCCTTATTCATCATTAAGTCCTATAGAAAGCATTTCAAAAACATATGATGACCATAAAAAGCTCAGTAAGAATTATAAAATAATGAATGAAAACATTATCCCATCAATAAATACAAAACAATGAAACCATACTTTTCAATCATAGCATACCTCATGAAATCATAAGATTTATGTACAACACATAGATATCATAAATTATAATGGTAAACTACTTCATAAATAAAATTATTACATTGTAGATATCAGAGATATATGGGGAGTCACATTTTGAATTCCCATCACAGTATATTCCCTAAATCTCTTTGGAGAAATATTATCGTTTACCTCTGTCACATTACCCAATGCATTAGAGAGCTATCTCGGGCGCATCCACCCTAGGATTATCATGAAACCTACCTTATACGTAAAAAATTCCCAATGGACATAATATATTCATAACTCATAAAACAAAAATAATGGAATGATAACATTTCCACATTGCAATCACAATATATAATTTCAAAATATTGGAAAAATCAGAGCTTTTATCAAACCATTTTCAAAACCATTTTAAATATTAAATAATGTGATTTTTGAATCAAAGTGTCCCAAACAACATTGAATCTTTTGAATGAAATTTCAATTTCAATGAGTTCATGTCCATGTGAATAAATCCCTAAAACCATTTTTAAAACAATGAAATTAATGTGAAATATTTATAAGAATAAACCATTAACACATTTTAAACGATATTTTAGTTAAAGAGTTTTTAACAAAATGACAGATCCAAGAATATAAGTAATTGAGGAATAAAATTTAATCAGAACATAATAATATCAAGAGAAAAAAGGTATTCATGATAAAATATGCCAAAGGACAGTATATACACCATATAAGAGTGAATTGTTGAATATCAAAAATGAAGTCTCAATGGAAACATAAATTGACACAAAATCCCTTATAAAGAAGGTATCATTAGATTAAAGATAAATCAATTACATAATTATGTTTGAAAAATATAAATAAACCCAATATAAGTTTATATTAAGTGTAAAACAATCATAGGTTATTCACACATATTCAATGCACAACATACTAAAGAAGTATACATTTAACCCAAAAATTGAAATTGGGTTAAGATGTTTTCATACATAAATTTGAAAGCCTAACGACGTCACTTAAAAATTCATAAAATAAGTTTATGATTTAAAAAAAAGGATATCACATCACATGGATATAAAATTTACATCAATAATCATATATAAAAACAAATCCCAACATAATAAGATGTAAATTAAAAGACATAACAAAAATAAGTCTTTTAAAAAAATGTGGGTGAAAGGTTCCCTTACAGATTTGGTAACTTGTGAAACATACACCCCTTGAAAAAATGGTCATTCAATTTGTAAGAACCCAGATCTTCGTTTCAGGTATGACTTTCCTTTTTCTGAAGTTTTGACGAAAAATGGATTTTTTTCCAATTTTTGAAGTACATGTCGTGTACTTTGTGAGTACACTCCTTGTATTCTTTTCCTGCTTGAAGCCATGTGCTAGCTGTGTCCAGGCCACACACACGGTGTGTAGGGGTGAGGTGGAGGCCGGTAAAAGCGGAGTATGGAAAAACCTAGTACAGGAAGTTTACTCTAAAAGTACACGCCGTGTACTTTATTTTTTTTCATTAAATGGACCAGGGTCATGCCTAATCGACAGAAAGGTCTTCTTCTCCATCTTCTTCATCTGAGAGTGTCAGGAATCCGTGGATCTTCGACGAGCCCCCGTTCCTTTGTCTATTCTCCAAATCAATCGTAGTCCATTGCGTTGGAATCACAGTGGTGAGTTCTCCCTTCTCCATGAGCCTTCTATTCTAATTACTCATTTTTCTCATGTTATTGTGGGTTGAGCGTTTTTGACGTTTTCTTAGATCTTCGTTGTTCTAAAGAGAATATGACATTTTGGTTCACATATATCGATCTCCTAGGATCAAGGTAGGTGGTTTGTTCCTTTCTGTAGGAATTTGATGAAGATTATGTGCAATTTCCACCAAAACCTTGAATGAGGTATTGCGTGTTTCCTGTTTTTTCCTTGTTATTTTCTCACCATGCTGATATTCCTGTGTAGTGGGCATTGCTTGTGAATAGGGTAGTTTTTACTGTACTCTGGATGTTTTCCATGCTTGTTTTGCTTATTTGGAATTTTTCCAGCTTACATGCCTAGTTGTAGGATAGTGGAACTGTTGTACTATTATGTTGTTTTTCCTTTGAATGATATCCAAGTAGATCTTGAGGTTTACTTAGACGATATATGCGTGCTATGAATGTTTATTTTACCCAGGTCTGTGATAACCTAGTGTAGTGGCCCATAGGGTGAATGGACGGAAGGTATTCTCTTGATTGTATTTAATTACAATTCTAGACCACAGGGGAAATTGACGTTTAGTGCTTCCTCAGAGAGTCTGTAGTTCCTCGTCACGGGCCATAGGGGGAATTGACATTGGGTGCTTCTTCAAAGAGCCTTTAGTACGATACGAGACTATATGGGGAATTTATGGTGAGTGCTTCCCCAGAGAGTCTATTAATTTTCTTAACCAAATTAGTGAGACTGTGTGTGCCTCCCAGAGGGTTTCTAGTACATGTAGGTTGAACCTTAGGGGTTAGACTGTGAGAACTACACAGAGGTTACCTTTTTATTCTACTTGCTTGAGTAGCTATTTTTGTTTGTAGATTATATGCTAGAATCATTAGATTGTTACTTCTGTGCATTATCCTGTTTACTGCTTACTGTACTTTACCTGCCATATATTCACTGAATGTTAGGCACAGATCTTTGCCTATTGGGACTTGGTCTCACACACTATTTGGGTCATGCTTTTGGCCCTAAAAAGATTATATTATTGCAGGTATAGATTATGGAAAGCGCCATTCTACTTTAGGTTTTTGATTGCACTGGAGCTGGAGAGCATGGAACTAAGCCGAGGCTTGCGATGCTGAGGAGTTTCTCATCTGTTTTCCTTTTTCACTTTGGTTTAATATTTTGTTCAGCATTGTGACTTGTTTGTCTGTTTTCATAGACACATATGTATCATGCATCATTTACATATATTTCATCTCTAGTTGATTACTTTTCAGTCTTCCTCTATTTACTCTTGTATGGATGTCTACTGTTTCTGCTATTATTGTTATTTTTTTTTCTATTCTGCTGTGTACTCTGCCAATGAGGGCATAGTATTTCCACTATCACACCCAAGGCCCTCGTAGCTAGTCAGTAATGTCTGGCGTTTGGGGAAATGCACTTGAGTCTATGTGACCAACCGGGTACGGGGTGCCTCGAGGTGGGTTACGGAACCGGTACATTACAAAGTAGTATTAGAGGTGTTTATTTTCTATTGATATATTGTTTCAATCCTTTATCAAAAGATAGGACGGATTCAGTACTTGGTATTAAGCTGTGCTCGGGAGTAGCAAACCCATGTATAGGGAAAATCCATACTACCTCGTTAATTGCAGTTTTTTGGTTTTGAGATTTTAATGTTGATATGATTTCACCAAGAGTGATTAACATGCTTGTGTTGTTGTTGTCTTGACTGTTGTTGTTCTATTTCTATCTTAACCCTATTAGATGAGGGTATTCCATCTCATGCATCATATAACCACTTGTAGAAATCACATGCCAGACATTCTTGCCATGCCATCTAGGGTGCATTAGCGATTGTGTGCTGTTGTGATAGACTTTGTGTAGATTATGCATGATGTTGTGATAGATTCTTGATTGAATCTCTTCTACCTTGTTAGAGGATTATTTTTATTCTACATTTCTTAAATGAATTCCAAATTTTGATTCATGAGTTGTTATGGGCCCTCTTGAATAGGAAATTGGTGGATCATGATCCTGTTTTCTCTTGTCTATTACTGTGGGAGATGCCAAGCTTTGATTCGCGGGTAGTATGGGCCCTCACGAAGTGTAATTTGGCACCACTTTTCCTCGTTTGCTGTGTTTTCTGGGCTTCTGTGTAGTTTCTGAGCTACTGCCCAGAAAGACCCAAAACACACGGCGTATACTTTTTTGACTACAAGCCTTGTAGTTTTTAGACCGTGTCACTGACCATGTGAGCAGGGACACACTGTTGTAGAAATGCCTTCAGGAACACGCCGTGTACAGTAGGTACAGAACATTTAGTTTCGTGCGATGTACCCAGCCTTGTCACTAACAACACGGGCCGAGGAAGCTCGAGTGAAACACACCGTGTTGGTAAGGAACACAAAGTGTAGTCTTGTTCCAGGTATGCGGCCGTGTCACAAACAACATGTGACGGTGTTCTCTCCTCCTATACACGCTATGTATGTTCGAAACACGCTGTGTAATGGACAGATGTGTACTTGGCCGTGTCGCTAACAACACAGGTCAGGAAAAGTCTTCAAGTACACACTGTGTTTGTTCAGAACATGCCGTGTAGTCTCATCCGTGTAGTTGACCATGTAACTAACACCACAGGTCATTGAAACATTTTCTACTACACACCGTGTCCTCAGGGAACACTCCATGTAGTCTTAGTTTAAGAAGATCGTGTGGGTTAGCCGTGCATGGAGACTCGGGCAGGGTATTAGAGTTCAAATATACGCCATGTAGTTTTTATACACACCATGTAGTCACATTTTGTAAAACATGAATGTTTCTTCCCATGTTCCCATATTGTTCTCCTGTGTTTTCAGTCTTTGTTTTTCTAATCTAAGGTGTGCTTTTGATCTTTCAGTGATATGCCTCCGAGACGTCCTCCGGTTGTACATAAGTTGTCAGGTAGTGATCAGACGCTAGATATAGCTGATCAGGGACTTCCTGCCGATCCTCTAGTTATGCCAGCCTTGGCACCAGCTATCATACCAGTTGCTGGCACTCATACAAAGTTCAAGGAGGGTTTTATGAGTATGATTCAGACCTTTTAGGGAGAACTGCCTCCTGCCATGTCTATGGAAGACTTGACACAGGTTATTCAGCAGCAGCATCCTCCTACTTTCTCGGGGGAAGGAGTACCCCAAGATGTAGAGTCATGGATGGAAGCCATGCTGACTATCTTTGAGAATTTTGAGACACCTCCAGATAGGTAGGTCATTCTCGCTACCTACATACTCCAATACTCCTCCAAGAGGTGGTGGGTCATGATCTCACAGGCGGGTCATGAGTAGGTTATGGCTTGGGAGGAGTTCCAGCGCGTGTTCTATGACTACTTCTACCCGAAGACGCTGAGGACTGATCGAGCCCAGGAGTACATGAATCTATAGCAGGGTACTCTTTCTGTCATGGAGTATTCATCTCATTTCATCAAGAATCAGTGTTTCACACCCCTCCAGGATGGAAGTGGGGTGTTATTAGCAAGGAAGTTTAAGGATGGTCACATGAAGGAGATCTGATCGCATGTGAATATCTTTCAGTTGACTTCCATCAATTCCATCATCACCCAGGCACTGAATGCGGAGCACAATCTGAGAGACTCCGGAGCTACGAGCCAGGGAGATTCTTCTTCCAGAGCTAGTGTTCCTCCAGTTGACAGCAGGAAGCTCCATAGGGATCCTACACGCGGTGATCCGAGAAGGCGAGATACATCTTCAGGTAGCCAGGTCGTATGGTACCAGTGTGGAAGGGAAAGGCACATGAGGCCGCAATGCTAGAGAGGCCCAGTGGAGTCCCGATCTTGTAGCAATATGGGTCACCTTCAGCATTTCTGCCATGTTTTCTCACTAATTGATGGTGAAATAGGTTCTTCCATGACTCCTCTTTCAAGAGCAGCACCACTAGTTTCACACCAGTCGGGGAACTGGAGTTCTTCCGGCCGTTCGGGCCGAGGTGGAGGTCAAGGTCGCCAGTCCTTCAGCGCCAATAGGGAGGTTCATCTCAGAGTGGTCATGCAGGGTTATAGGGCCCCAGGGCAGGACAGACTTTTACTGTAGAGAAGACCTATTTGGAGCAGGATCCCAAACCTTCTACAGTTTGCGGTACTATTTTAGTATCCATAGTTTTATCTTCAGCACTTTTCAATACTGGTGATACAAATAGCATTATATCTGTTGCTATTGTGGAGATCTTTGGGATCTGTATCCTTTCTTCTGTCGAATCGTTGACACTAGACAGACCTTTGGGGTCGAGGACATCTAGTGTACGCCAATGTAGAGAGTTCCCTATCGAGGTTGCATGGTATCATTTCTTATGGGATCTCAATGTCCTAGAGATGATGGGATATGATGTTATCCTTAGGATGGACTGGTTGGTTCCCTTCCAGGAAGTCATTGACTGTTATTTCTGTAGGGTGAGTTTCATCTCACCAGAGGGTGAATCTTTTCTTCATAGAGGCGAATGGGATGTTCAGGCGAGTCGATCAGGACTCAAGCATCATGGTCTAGGAAGGGTGAAATCCCAGATTGCTAGTATTTATCTGGATGATCAAGGAACTTCATAGCTAGACTTTCCTCCAGTGGTGGATCTTTTCAGGGACGTATTTCCAGAGGACATTTCAGGTTTTCCTTCGGAGCTTGAGGTAAACTTTTCTATTGATCTCGTTCCAGGAGCAGCACTGGTGTCCATTCCTCGTTATAGGATGGCTACACCTGAGTTGCAGGATCTCAAGAAGCAGTTGGAGGAGTTGCTGGGAAAGGGTTTCATCCAACCTAGTACATCTCCTTGGGGTTTGCCTATCCTTTTTGTGAAGAAGGAAGACGGTACCCTTCGGCTTTGTGTGGATTATCGGAAGCTGAACCAGTTGATAGTCAAGAACCGATATCCCTTGTCATGGATCAATGAACTCTTTGATCAGCTTCGAGGAGCCAGGGTGTTCTCAAATATCGACTTGAGGTCTGGTTATCATCAGTTGAATGTTAGGATATCATATATACCTTTGACATCCTTCAGGAGAAGGTATAGTCTATATGAGTATACAGTCATGCCGTTCGGTCTCACGAACACGCCTGTTGTTTTCATGGCACTGATGAACAGAGTGTTCCATCCTTACTTGGACTCCTTCTTCATGGTCTTCGTGGATGATATATTGGTGTAATATCACACTCAAAACGACCATGCCACATATCTTGAGATCATTCTAAGTACACTAAGAGAGCATCAACTTTATACTAAACTCTCGAAGTGCCACTTTTGGATGGAACAGATTCACTTCTTGGGTCACGTCATCTCAGAGGAAGGAGTATCTGTGGACCCAGAGAAGGTGAGATTTGTAATCTCTTGGGAGCAGCCGAAGAATTTTTTTGAGGTACGGAGTTTCCTAGGGCTGGATGGATACTACAGACGCTTCATTCAAGACTTTTCATGCCTAGAAGAACCAATGACAGGTCTGACCAAAAAGAGGGAGAAGTTCTTATGGTCAGATTCTTGTGAGTTAGCCTTTCAGGAGCTGAAGGGAAGGATGACGCCGTCACCGATACTAGTCTTTCTAGATCCAGGAAAAAGCTATACAGTCTATTGTGATGCTTCAGGTATAGGGCTGGGCACTGTGGTTATGCAGGGTGATGGAGTTGTTGTGTACGAGTCTCGGCAGTTGAGGCCACATGAGTGGAACTACCTAAAGCATGATCTGGAGTTGGCGGCTGTTGTTCATGCCTTTCGATGTTGGAGACACTATCTTTGGGAGAGAACTTTGTGGTCTTCACCAACCAAAAGTGTCTCAAGTATATCTTCACTCAACGTTATCTGAATCTGAGGCAGTGTAGGTGGGTCAAGTATCTTCAGTCTTTTGATTTCGAGCTTGAATATATGCTGGGAAAGGTCAATGAAGTGGAAGATGCGTTGAATAAGAGAACATAGATTCAGGTAGCTTAGTAGGCCAGCAGTGAGTGGCAGCTTATGTCCCTATTCTCTGAGATGCATTTGGAGGTGCACGACAGAGAAGGACAGACTTTCCTATCTTCTGTAGCTGTTACCTCAACACTACATGATTAGTTACAGATTATGTAGCTATCAGAATCATAAAGCTTAGTCCTGTGGGATAGTGTGTTAGGAGAGGACTCTCTTTCTAGATGGACAGTGGGAGAGGATGAGATCTTTTGTTTCCAAGGACGTGTATGGCTGCCAGCAGACATACACGAGGAGCTGATTCAGGACTTTCATTCCTCAGTTTTGGCAGTTCATCCTGGTGTCACCAAGATGTATCGGTATCTTCATCGCCAGTACTGGTGGCCAGGTATGAAGAGGGATGTTGCTGGTTTCATCTTGAGGTGTTCTACTTGTCAGCCGATGAAGGCAGAGCATTAGCGACCGACCGGCCTTCTACATCAGTTACCCATTCCCGAGTGGAAATGGAACAATGTCTCCATGGACTTCGTGATAGGATTTCTGAGGTCACCTTGAGAGAAAGATGCTGTTTGGGTGTTCATCGATAGACTTATGATGGTTGCTCACTTCTTGCCGATCAAGGAGACCTTCAGTGTCGATGATATGGGATGACTTTACATTTGAGATATTATGCATCTGCATGGAGTTCCACACTCCATTGTTTTAGATATGGATGCACGCTTTATTTCTCAGTTCTGGAAGGGACTTCAGAAGGCTTTGGGTACCCAGGTACTTCGGAGTACGGAATACCATCCACAGACAGATGACCAGTCCGAGCGTACGATCCATGTGCTTGAGGATATTCTCTAAGCTTACATTCTAGACATTGGAGGTTCTTGGGAGAAGCATATTCCTCTGGTAGATTTCACCTGCAAAAACAGTTTTCAGGCGACTAAACAGATGGAACCTTAAGAGGCTCTGTACGGTAGACCATGATGATCTCCCTTCTTCTGGCTGGAGGCAGGAGATGCATCTTTACTGTGACCTCGTCTTTTTAAGGAAACTTCAGAGCAGATAGAGTTTATTCGGAAGAGGATTGCTACAACAATGTCTCAGCAGTAGTCTTATGCTGATCATCAGAGATGACCTCTGAAGTTTGAGGTCAGGTATTAGGTTTTATTGCGTGTCGCACTGAGGTTGGGACACAAGTGGATTCAGAGACAGGGTAAGCTCTCACCGCGGTACATTGGGCCGTTTGAGTTTTTGGATAGAGTTGGGCCGGTTGCCTATCAGTTGCAGTTACCTCAGAGGTATTGGGCCATGCATGACGTCTTCCACGTCTCTGAGCTCCGACATTACTTTTAATACCTGTATCATGTCTTTAAGCCTAAGGAAGATGAGCTCAAAGCGGATGCATCATTTGAGGAGCATCCCATCTGGATCGTCAATCGCAGTACGAAGGTTCTCCATGGGTAGTCTATTCCACTAGTACGGGTGCAATGGCAGCACGGGTGAGTACAGGACGAGACCTGGGAAAGGGAGGCTGATGTATGATCGCAGTGTCCGGATCTGTTGGGGGTTGTTTCATTCTCCGCCTCATTAGGGAAATTTGGGGAAACATTTCATTAAGGGGGGAAGATTGTAAGAACTCAGATCTTCATTTCAGGTATGTATTTCATTTTTCTGGAGTATTTATGAAAAATGTAGTTTCTATAAATTTTTGAAGTACACGCCGTGTAATTTCTGAGTACACTCCTTGTACTCTTTTCCCGCTCGAAGCTGTGTGTTGGTCGTGTTCAGGCCACACACACGTTGTGTAGGGGTGAGGTGGAGGCCGGTTAAAATAGAGTACAGAAAAACCTATTACACATCGTGTACTTTCATTTTTTTTCATTAAACGGACTGGGGTCACTCCTAATCAACAAAAAGGTCTTCTTCTCTAGCTTCTTCATCTGAGAGCATAGGGAATCGACATATCTTCGACGACCCCCCGTTCCTCCGTCCATTCTCTGAATCTATTTCCATCGATTGTGTTGAAATGGATGTGGTGAGTTATCCCTTCTCCTTGATCCTTGTTTTCCAATTCCTCATTTTTCTCAAGATATTGTGGGTTGAGAGTTTTTGACGTTTTTTCAGATCTTCATCGTTATAAGGAGAATCTGTCATCTTGGTTTACATATATCGATCTCCTAGGATCGAGGTAAGTGGTTTGTGCCTTTATGTAGGAAGTCATTGAAATTATGTGAAATTTCCACCAATACCCTTGAATGGGGTATTGCATGTTTCTAGTTGTTCCCTTTTTATTTTCACGCCTGGCTGATATGCCTGTGTAGTGGTCATTGCTTGTGAATATGGTAGTTTTTACTATACTCTGGATGTTTGGCATGCTTGTTTTTCTTGTTTGGCATTTTCCCAGTTTCCATGCCTAGTTGTAGGATAGTGGAACTATTGTACGGTTATTCTGTTGTTCTTTAGAATGATAGCCAAGTAGTTCTTGAGGTTTACTTGGACGATATACGCGTGCTATGCATGTTTATTTTACACAGGGCTGCGAGAACCTAGTGTAGTGGACCATAGGGAGAATGGACGGAAGGGATTATCCAGAGTGTCATTAATAACGATGCGAGACAACATGGACAATTGACATTGAGTGCTTCCTCAGAGAGTCTGTAGTTCCTTGACGCAGGCCATAGGGGGAATTTATGTTGAGTGCTTCCCTAGAGAGCCTTTAGTACGATATGAGACTATTGGGGGAATTGAGGGTGAGTACATTCCCAGAGAGTCTATTCTTTACCATAACCGGAGGGGTGAGACTGTGTGTGCCTCCTAGAGGGTCTATAGTACTTGTAGGTTGAACCATAGGGGTTAGACTGTGAGAAATACCAAGGAGTTACCTTTTTTTTCTAATGGCTTGAGTAGCTATTTTTTGTTTGTAGAATATATGCTAGAATCTGTGGATTGTTACTGCTGTGCATTATCCTTTTTACTGCTTACTGTTCTTTACTTGCCATATATTCACTAACTGTTAGGCACAGATCATTGGGTGCATGCCTATTGGGACTTTGTCTCCCGCCCTGTTTGGGTCATGCTTTTGGGCCCAAACTGATTATATTGTTGTATGTATAGATAAGGGAAAGCGCCCTTCTATTTCAAGTTCGTGATTGCACTGGAGCTGGAGAGCATGGGATAGAGTAGAGGCTTGATATCCTGAGGAGTTGCTCATCTGTTTTTCTTTTTCACTTTTGTTTAGTACTGTTTTTAGCATTGTGACTTGTTTGGCTATTTTCCTAGAAACATATGTATCATGCATCATTTACATATATTTCTTCTCCCATTGGTTACTTATCAGTCTTCGGATGTTTACTCATGTATATATGTCAACTGTTTCCTCTATTTTTGTTATTTGTTTTATCTTCCATTCTGTACTCTTCCAATGATGGAATAGTTTCCCCACTATCACACCCATGTCCCTCACTACTAGTCGGCAGCCTCTGGCGTTTGGGGAAATGCGCTTGAGGCCATGTGACCAACCGGGTACGGGGCGCCTCTGGGGGGTTTCTGGAACTGGGACGTCACACAATGAATATGTAAATACCGATAAATTAAATTATATTACACAAATAATACAATCATTGGAAGGAAATCTTCTACACAAAAGGTAATATTGGCTAATATAGAATGAAGCTAATGGGAATAAAAAGTGAGATAAAACCCCTTAACATGATGTAATCAATAGAGTCGTATGAGAAAAATTTAATCACCAAAAAATGAATCACCTATATAATGAATATAAATAGAATCATGATAATATATATCAAATGGATGTACAAAATACACCACATTCAATAAATAAGTGGTGAACAATGGAAATCTCACGGAATTAAAAGTGAGATAAGAAACCCCTTACCATGTGTCTTACATGACTCGTATGTTCCTTGTTCTTCCTGAATAATGAACTTAAGTTAATTTATAATCAATTAATAACCTTTTTAATGTTTATTATTACTTTTATATCCTTTATTATCTTGAAATAACAATTATATAATTATTTGAGTTCATATCGGACAATTTTTCGGTGATCTCAATTTGGGTTAAAAATGAAGTTATAATAATTACAATTTTTCCTTGTGTTCAATACTCCATTATCTCCAAAATGATATTAATGATGTAGAAATCATATATATCATATATATACAGTATATAATTATATATATATAAGTACATAACATTTGGAGATAAGAAATGAAATGCACCATTCATGGAGACGGTAAGTCGTACGTACGCATGAACACTACTTTCATTTATATTTAATATTTAATGTAATGAAAACATAATGATACATAGGTATATTATAATTCCATTATAATATCATATGATATCTATGTTACATAATTTTATTAATTCCATATTTATATGTTCCATGTAAGTCAAGAAAGAATCATATCACCTTGAGTGTGTGGTAGTCCGCACTTCCTCAAATTAAATTATCATGTTTACACATATTGAAAGTAATAAAGGTATGTTTTAAATAAAAATTACACAAAACTGTAGAAAAAAAACATAAAACATATCATATATTAATACAGTTTCATCATAGTTTCCACCATGAGAGGCAGTAGAGATAATTGAACAATCAACGCTTCGTGAGGCGTCAGTTTTCCATCCACAGAAACAGTTTGTTCTTCACCAATTAGACAGAGGTGTGTGTAAGTGTTGTTCGAATATTTCTCACAAAATCTACATAGTATATTTATGACACTGGTTTTCTTATAAAGTAAAAGAAAAAAAATATTTTAGGGGGTTGGAGAAGTAAAATAAAACAAAATAACTTAAGAGAAGACATTACCTTTAAATCGGGTAACTCCATTTGATTTGATCCAAAAGGGTTTCTTGAAGTTTTTTCAGCCAAAGGTAAGGCTTCTAGGATGAAAAGAGGTATCCCGGGAGCTTATTAGAGCAGTGGTTACATGAGACAAAGGGTTGAGTATTTTGAGTAATGAGTTATAAGTGATGGATTTTTATAAGGGAGAGGAGGGGCTCTTTTGGAATGTTTGAAGCAATTATTTTATTATAACCACATCTTCAGTTTCAAAAGGTCAACTATTCATTAATATATATTTTAAGATGACTCATGGTCGAAATAAAATAATCCAACTAGAATTAGAGTGTTTTTGGATATTGTTTTAATATTTATAATATTTTTTATTAAAATCATTTATTATTGGGGTAAATATTGTATCATTATTGTGTCAAAAATAATTTAATTTTTTTGATGTCCAAAAATTATAAAAAAAATACCTTGTTGTAAAAAAATATTTTTATCTTTATAAAAATATTTATAGTAAAAAATATAACTTTTATTACCCTATGTAAAAATTCATTTACTAAAAGATATTAGTTTATGTCATTTTATTCTTTACTTTAAATTAATATAATATAATATGTCATTAATACTTCCATGTGGCTCCAATGGGTCCCAAATTAAACCCAAAAATTCCCATGGTCAGATATGTATCAGCCAATAATATCAGTACACATGTTAAGGTAATTTAATATTATTATAATATTATATTTTACCGTTATTTATTATTTTTACCTTTTAATCATTGTAATATAAAATATTTACTGAAGTAAATATTTAAAATTTTAAAAAATAAAAGTTACATATTTACACAATTTGGACCAATTGTTTCCAAATCTGGAATCCATTTTTACAAATTGAAGACACAGAAGTGGCAGACATTAATTTAAAATTAGTACCCGTTGTTAAAACAAATAGCGTGTTTTTAAGAAATAATAACTATCAAAATATTGACACTTATTTATATCCAATTTCAAAATAAAATTACATCCAATGAACAACATTAGATTAAATGGAAAAAATATATTCTAATTATACTTTAAAACCAATAAAAATGATAATATAACCATATAAATAAATTAGATCAATAGGCACTTTTGAATTATAGTAAAGTATTTTTCCTTATTCCTTAAAAATGAACATTATCAGAAATATACCAAAATTTAATCCAAAGTAAATATTGGTGTCTCGATTCTAAATAATCATTTTATTTTGTTAAATAAAACATATAAAAGTGTCAAAAACTATATTTAAAGAGGGTCCACCATTAAAAGGTGGTAAATCAACATTTTAGTGAATATTAGAGTATTTATGTTTAAAATCAAATTCATTACTTATTTTAAGCCTCTAAATATTATTAGATAAATTTACAAATATTCAAAAAACATATATAATAATTTTGTAGTTTTTTCAATTCATTCCCGCCAATAAAACCACTAGACACTACCTACCATTTAAAATAATAATATTATATTATTAGTGTGAAATGTAAGATTTCAATGAAACCCATTGTTTCATATCGGGTACGCCGTCAAACATAACGTCTCCTTTAAAGTAAAATTAATATTTAATTCAAAAATATAAATGAATATGACAAAATTTCATGTTCTTTATTTACCTGGGATGTTACAACTAGTATCTATTAATAATTTTGATTCCACTTGGTATTATAAGAACATAAATACTTAAATAAGATGGTTTCTATAACACCCTGAGATTTTATGAGATATATTCCTTTTAATTTATTTTATGTATTCTATTGTACACAACAACAATATTAGATTGTACTATATGAAACACCGTATTAGCTTGCAGTATATGCAACACTATTCTTGTCTCTTGTTACACACAATTTCATGTTTATTTTGTAGAAATTATTCTATGCGACATTAAGTATAGATTTTTTTATTATATAAATTAAATAAGTTTTGATTATGTTATATGCAACACCAAAGGGATATTTCACTACACGCAACCCTGACTCGGCTTGCATTACACACAATAACGACCTTCCTCGATAGCGCGTGTAGTACGCAATACCAGGTTTCACTAAACAATGATATATTGTTATAATATTATTATGAACAAGATTTTATGAATATTATTAACTACATTTTTAATTTTATAACATTATTATTCATCTAACCCATTTTATAGAACATGGTATGTGAACAAAATAATTGTTTCGGGTAAAATAAGGAATTTTTAAAAAATGCAGTTTTGTCGCCTTTTGATGGCTCACCCACTTTAAATATAGTTTTGACATTTTAATATGTTCAATTTGACAAAATTAAATTCTTCTCTGGATTTATTGTATAGAAATTTACTTTGTATAAATTTTTCATATTATTCAGATAACTTTCATATTTTAATTAATAGAAAAAACACTTTTATTTTAATTAAAAACAAATTTTTCATCGTAGTAATTTATATGGATAATTTATAATATTGAATGGTTTTAAAGTATAAATATAATATGTTTTTACCATTTAATATAATTTATGTCATTAGCATTGATTTTACATTAAATTCATAGGTAAAATCATTTCAATCTTTTGCAATGTTTTAACTTTTGAAAAGCGTTTTCTTAACAACAAGATTAATTTCTACAACTTATATGATTCTAATTTAAAAAAATGGATTCCATATTTAGAATCAGTAGGTCCAAAATATTTTAATAGGCTACTTTTTATTTTTGGGTGCTATGAATAGTAACTATAATAAATTTTATTTACCATAGTTAAAGGTAAATCGAGTAATTATGGGTAATTATAATATTATAAAATTACCCTAACAATTTTTTAATATAATTGGATGATTAAATTTCATCATAAGGATTATTTTGGTCGAAATGGAATCCATTGGAACCCACTTGGATGTCATTAAGACCTTTAATTTGTTTTATTTTAATGAAAGTGTAATATGTCTCACTCAAAATTTAATAATTAAAATATTTTTAATAAGGTTATACAGAATATAAATTTGATTAAAAATATTCATTTGAAAGATAAAATGTTTTTCTTTTTTATGGTAATTTATTTGTAATTTTTAAGAGATATTTAATTACCTTAATAGGTTATACATTAATGATGCAAAAATTATTTATTTAGTAAAAAATCAATAATATAGTTTTTATTTAAATAATAATACCCATTAAAAGGCACAAAAACTGGACCAAAACTTATTTTATGTATATATAAAAACCATAACCATACAATGGACGAATATTTGACTACTTGGAGCTATATAAAATCGATTATGAAACTTATATTATTTTATTTTTAATGATGTCAATGTTGTCACCTTCATAATTTAATAAATAAAAAAATTTACATGTTGTGATTTTATGAAGATAAATTCAAGTAAAAGTATTCTTATAGAATATATAAGATTTATTTGGATCATATTATTATTTTTTTAATTTTTCTGCAACAACTAAGTATGTTAAATAATTATACAAAAATGTTTTAGTAATTAATTTATTAAGGGAAATATCATAGAAATGGTTTTAAAAATATGAAAATAAATGTATATGAAAAAATTAATATTTTACATGAAATTTTTATATGAATATTACATGATTTAAATATATTAAATATTTTGGTTCGAATATATCTTCTGTGTGGATTTTATTTAAATTCAAATAAATGAATAGTGTCAAAATTGACACTATTGTTATTTTATAAAAATAACATATTATTAAATAGTTTAAAAATCACAAAAATATTTAAAAATTATAAATTTAAATTTATATGGTGTACAATATCATAATGTATCCATTTATGGAAAATTCACAACACATAAGTAATTATTTATAACAATTAAAAATTTAGATTATATTTTTACCACAAATAAAATTAAATAGATTAAATAAGGATAAATCCAGTTGATAAGGTTTAGAATAAATTACCAACATGTCTAAATCTTATTGGTTGATGAGATTACCACACTATCACATCTAATATTATTATTTGATTCATTTTTGGACGTTTTTATGTGGGGTTTGAGTTTATTATAAATTTATATTTTAGAGGTTTCCAAAAGTGCCCCTATCCTCTCTTATAAAAGGGAACCTCCTCCCTCTCCTCGTCACACCACATTGAGACATAAAGATCAAAAAAACCCTATCTATTTCTATTCTCCACTTACCTAAAAACATACTAGAGGTCCAAGTCTTCTTCAAATACAAACATTAGTGCCCTAAGAGGAGGTTTAGAAGTGGCGGGTCGAAGAGGAGGTAATAGCCTTAACCGATTAATTAAAATTCATTTCTTCTTCTACTTCCTCTTCTTCTTTTGAATAATAAAGTATTAAAATAATAATCACTTATATAATGACATGTTATTATCAATATTAACCAACCCTATTTCACCTTCTATCCATCCTACGGATAACGAAATCATCGCGCGTGCGTACGTACTGAATACCTTCTGCACGCCATGGTGTAATCTGTTTTTCCACCACCACCTTATGTGGATGGGTATAGCGGTGTAAAGAATAAATATATATGGTTATTATAACATGATACTATTTCTGAGATATTATATCATCCACACTAATTAAATTCAATAATTATGAGAATGATATTATCACTCATGGGTACGTACGGATTATCGTCTCCACGACGCGATGGGTTTCATTTTCCATGTTAACCATTAAAGAATGATTATAAAGTATATATATATTAAATAATAATGAAATATATGAAATATTAATGATACTAGATTTATGTATATGTTATTTACTTACTTCCATTAAATTTAATTAGGAAACAAAAACTGCGTTCATGTGTACGTACGACCTACCGTCTCCATGAACAATGTATTTATTTCCATTTATCAATGTATTATATATATGTATTTTCTAAATATATATTATATTTAAATAATGTTTTACATTCTGGAAGTAAGTAATCATCATCTAGGTAAACATATGAAAAGTTAAAAGTCATAACACAGACGATAAATGAAACAATTTTACCAAAAATACTGCTTTAACATGGAATTGACAAACGAATGGGTAATATAAAGTCTTATGTGAATCATATATGATATAAGAAATATTATTATGGTTCTGTTACATGTTAATAATATGTTTAAACATACTATACAGGAGACTCGGACCCATATGGAAGAAATTGGGCATAAGGCAAGGGATAATTTTGCAATCTCATTTTTATCCGAGATTGCTTATATGTAAGTATTTACTGGGGTTATATTTTAAATCCATGTCCATAAAAACAACTTTCATAATTTTTTTAATATTATTACATGTAGTTTTAAAGTAATGTTTACCCCTTTTTTACTTTTACATAGTGTTATGGAAGGAATCTTTCTTTTGTATACCATACGAGGAACTTTTTGACTTTTCTAGCAAAAGTATGAGAAGAATGTTTTATTTTAACTTATACTTTATGAATGGATTTTTGCGGTTTTATAACAATTTATTTTCATGAATATTCAAGTACATTATTTCATTATTATTTTCAACATAATCCCTTTCTATTAAAGTTTCATGGCATTTTGAGAAAATAAAATTATTTTGAAGAAGAAAGGATATTTTCCTCAAGAATTAATTTCATGTTTTTTTATCAAAACTAATTTCCATCTAAGATTAAATTATTTAGTATGTTTATGTTTCAAGTGTAATTTCTCTATTATTTATATCGTTTGATTTTTCTTATGATGAAATGACATCCATTTGTTATGAAGGGATGATGTTTATGAAACCCATTTTATTTTTTGGGGTATGATGAATGATTTATGATTGTTTTGTGGCACATGTAAGAATGATTTCAATATGAGATGGTTGGGAGCTATATCTCCTTAAAATTCATTGGGTAAAGATTTATATCTCATGAGATAGACATTTCTATAACGACAAGTAAAATCCGGTTTAGTAATATAGGGCTGGAACGACATGTTAACCCGGTTCAGTAATGGACTTTTCCACTATGATCGTCTTACAAGCAATACCTTGGATACTATGGAAATCATATCACGTGATTATTGGTTTTCCACAATTACATGTTTTATTCCCATTCTATTTTATCATGATTGATGTTCCTTTATGAACTATGCCTTACGTACTGCCAATATTTATTTCACAACACTAGATTTTGATGTTGAAAAATTATGTCCATGTTTTTAAGTTAAAATGTATATGGTTTGTTTTATTTTATCCACGCTTACCTTTACTATGAATTTGAGCTCACCATTTATATGTTTTCTTTTCCCTAGGATATAAATAAAGGTTTTATGTAGGAAAACAAAAGGGGAAGATCTTTATGGGAGATGTTGAAAATCTTTCACTATGATTAGAAGATTATGTTCTGAGTTTCCAAAGACACTAAACTAATATAGTAATTGGGTGTCTGTTTCAGTTATGTATTAAGTATTCAGCACATGTAATGAAATGTCCATGTACGTCGAGCTTTGGGTCACTATAGTTGTTATCATATTGAAGGTTTCATCAACCTTTGGAAACTAGGATGTGAAAACTTTAGTGAGAAGGGAACAATATTTTATTGAGTCCTTCATGAGGCAACGTCCCACTTCTTTTAGTGGGTGTTTTGATCCACTTGTTGCTGAATAATAGATCAGTACCATAGAAAAGATATTTTCTGTACTTCGATGTTCGGAACAATAAAAATTCATTCTTGTTGTTTACCATTTAGAAGGTGAAGCAGACCAGTGGTGGACACTAATTAAGAATACGAGGCCCCAAGATGAAATTGAATCCATGGAATGGGATGAGTTCAAGACTTTATTTTTCAATAAGTACTTCCCTCATATTATTTTAACAAATATGGAAAAGGAGTTCCTTGAGCTTAACCAAAAGCATGATGAATCTTTAGGAATATACGTGGCAAATTTTACAAGGCTTTCAAGGTATGCATCTGGCTTTATCATCCAACCTGAATGTAAAGTTGATTGATTCTTCAATGGCTTAAAACCAATTCTTTGAAGGGTATTAGAAATAATAGAATTCAGTATCTATGAAAAAAATTCTACGTTGTGCTATCAATGTATAACTAGAAGTTGGTGATTCAAATCCATCTCATGGTTTTGACAAAAAACGAAAGATAGCGTTCAAGGAAAAATCGCTGGACAATGGTGAGAAGAAGGTGAATATTTATTTATACTCAAAGTGTGGAAAGAAGCATGGAGGATATTTTCTAAAAGGTACCAGAAAATAATTCAAGTGTGGAAATGAAGGTAATCGAGCACAGTGCAAGATAGTGGGGAATTATGCTAATCAATGACCTAATCTAAGGGTTAATGATGATCGATGTGAGCAACCTATTAAGGAAATAGACAAAGGGATGTCACATGAGATCACTATTTGTGATGTTGAGTATGAGAATGATGTTGTGGAATGATTATGTGTTTATGTAATGGGAATTAAAAATAGTATCATGGAATCTCATTTATAGTATCGTGGAATATTGGAATATCTATCTATTGTTTTATTATTGTTTTCATTAATTTTATGGTACTAGTAATAATGAAAAGTGATTGAAATATTTTTGGAAGTAAAATGATATGCATATAATGAAAGGATAAGGAGAAAATAATATGTTTGATAATAAGCTCATGACTGATATAAGGACAATGTGACATCATGGTTAGAGTTTATAGATATTTTGGGATTTTGGTGTGTGGAAAGAGTAACATTTGACATCATTCATGTTTTCACTAAGGTTCAATGGGTATTCATTTTTGAAGAGAATACATGATTAAGTTATTCATATGTTTTGAATGTGACAATAAAGAAATACATTATGAGATATGGGAGACAAATTTTAAGTAGATTTAGTTCACATCCTTCTAAATTTTTATTTTTTTTTGAAAGGATTTTAATGTCATCCATTTATAGATATTATATGTTATTTTCTGTTTATGATTAATTTATTATCACACTATAGGTGGAATTATGCTAACATGTTCTAACATTATTTTTGAGAACATATGGAATGACCTATCATTTTATCACATTATCTAATAAAATTCACGAATGACAAATTCAAGTTCATTTCTTTAAGAGGTGAAGTTGAAATTGTTCAATGAACGAACAACGATGACAATGTACCAAAATAAATTAAGTATTTCTTATTATGAAAAAAAAATCTTCAACATTATGGAAATGATATTGGAATCCGAAAATGTTGTCCTAGTACCCTAATATCTGATGAATCAGATGGTACCTTTGATCATCACAAATTTGTGGCTTTTTTATGTTTGGTTTTTTCATATCCATCTTATCTACCACTTTCCATCAGAAGATGATGGTTAGATTTCTCTTCCATATCCATGTTTTCACCTATTTTATCTTATGTGGAAACCCATTGATGAGTTAATTTGGGTAACCGTTACGTTTCTTACTTCAATTTTTAAAATTATGTTATAGTATTCCTTTTTATGATGTGGGTTTCTATGAAAGAATCTTTGAAGTAGAAAACCATTTATAACCCCGACGAATTTTGAGGGAAAATTCATTTTAAGGGGGGTAGAATATAACACCTCAAGATTTTATGAGATATTTTTTTTTAATTTCGTTTATGTCTTCTATTGTACACTACACCATTATTAGCTTGTACTATACACAACACTGTATTAGCTTGTAATATATACAACACTATACTTGGCTCGTGTTACACACAATTTCAAATTCGTTATGTAGAAAATATTCAACGCAACATTGCGTATATATTTTTTAATGTATAAATGAAAAAAGTTTTGATTATGTTATATGCAACACGAAAGGGAGATTTCACTACACACAGCCCTAACTTGGCTTGCATTAAACGCAATTGTGACCCTCCTCGATAGCGTGTGTAGTACACAACACTGGGGTTCACTAAACAATGATATATTGTTATAATAATATTATGAACTATCTGTTATGAATTATATTAAGTAAATTTTGAAATTTATAACATTATTATTCATCTTAAACATTTTCTATAACATGGTATGAGAAAAAAACAAATTTTTCAGGTAAAAAATTATTTTTCCAAAAATGCGGGTTTTCCACCTTTTGATGGTGCACCCACGTTAAATCTAGTTTTGGACATGTTTATATGTTCAATATGACCAAATAAAATTCTTTATTGGAATCATTATATAAAATTTTACTTTGGATAAAATTTTCATATTATTCTGATAACTTTCATATTTTTATGAATAGTAAAAACATTATATAATTTAATTAAAAACAACTTTTTTCATTATAAAAATTTATAAAGTAAAATTATAATATTTAATGGTTTTAAAGTATAAATATAATTTATTTTTACCATTTAATATAATTTATGTCATTATAATTTATTTTACATTGAATTAATTAGAAAAATCATTTCAATCTTTTGCAATGTTTTAACTTTTAAAAAGTGTTTTCTTAACAACAGGATTATTTTTAAATTAATTTCTGAAACTTCTGTGATTTGAATTTAGAAATATGGATTCCATAATTTGAATCAATAGATCTAGATTATGTTAATATGATACTTTTTATTATAGAGAATTATGAATAGTAACTAAGGTACATTTTATTTACCATAGTTAAAGGTAAATCGGGTAATTAAGGGTAAAAATAATATTATAAAATTGTCCTAACACTTGTCTTAATATAATTGGATGATTATATTTTGTCTTAAGTAATATTTGGGTTGAAATTGAATCCTTTGGAACCCACTTGGATGTGATTAAGACCATTAATTTATTTTATTTTAAAGAAAGTGAAATATGACTCACTCGAACTTTAATAATTAATGTATTTTTAATAAGGTTATATAGAATATAAATTACATTATAAATAATCATTTGAAAGATAAATTTTTTTGATTTGTAATGTTAATTTATTTGTAATTTTTAGGAGATATTCAATTACCTTAATATCTTATACATTAATGATGCAAAAATTATTTATTTAGGAAAAAATCAGTAATATAGTTTTTCTTAAAATAATAATACCCATTAAAAGGCCCAAAAACCTGAATAAAACTTATTCGTCGTATATATAAAATCCATAAAAATCCAATGGTATAATTAATGACAATTTTGAGATTTATAAAAGCGATTATGACACTTATATTATTTTATTCTAAATGATGTCAACGTTTTCACCTTCATAATTTAATAAATATAACAATTTACATGTTTTTATTTTAAGATGATAAATTAAAGTAAAAGTATTATTATGGAATATATTATATTTATCTTGATCATAGTATTTTATTTTTTATTTTTATGCAACAAATAATTATGTTAATTAGTTATGCAAAAATGCTATCGTAATTATTTTATTAAGGGAAATAACAAATAAATGGTTTTAAAAATATGAAAATAAATGTTTTATGAACAAATTAAAAATATACATGAATTTTTTAGATGAATATTAATTTTTTTAATCTATAAAATATTTTTGTTCGAATATAAACTCTTTTTGGGTTTTATTTAAATTCAAATTATTGAATACTGGAAAAATTGACACTATTGTTATTTTATAATCATAACATTTTATTAAATTGTTTAAAAATCACAAAAATATTTAAAAATTATAAATTGAAATTTAAATGGTCTACCATGTCATAAAGTATCCAATTATGGACAATTAAAAAGACATAAGTAATTATTTATAACAATTTATAATTTATAATATTATTTCCACAAATAAAATTTAATAGATTAAATAAGGATAAATCAAGTTGATAAGGATTGAAAAATATTACCAACATTTCTAAATCATATTGTTTGATGAGATTAAAACTTCATCACATCTAATATTCCTATTTGTGTTATTTTCCAAGGTTTTTAATTGGGGTTTGAGTTTATTTTAAATTAATATTTTAGCGGATTCCAAAATTGCCCCTCTCCTCTCTTATAAAAGGACACATTCTCCCTCTCCTCCTCACACTATTTTGAGCCTTCAAGATCGAAAAAACACTACCCATTTATCTTATCCACTTCCCTAGAAACATACTAGAGGTCCTGGTCTTCTTCAAATACCAACTTTAGTTCCCTAAGAAGAGGTTTAGAAGAGGCGCATCAAAGACGAGGTAATATCCTTTAACTATTCATTCAAATTCATTTATTCTTCTACATCCACTTCTTTTTCTGTTTCATAATAATGTAATAACATCAGTATGACTCATATACTGATATGTAATTATACATATTAACTAACCATATTTCACCTTATATACATCCTATGGAAAATGAAATCACCGCTCGTGCGTACGTACGGAATATCGTCTCTAAGCCGCGATGTAATCTGTTTTTCTAACACCACCTTACTTGGATGGGTATAATAGTGTAAAGAGTAAATATATATGGTTATTAGAACAAGATACTAATTCTGAGATATTATATCATCCACACTAATTCCATTCAATAATTATGGGAATGATATAATCGCTCGTGCGTACGTACGGATTACCGTCTCCACGACACAATGAGATTCATTCTCCAAGTTAACCATTAAAGAATGATTATAAATAATATATATTAAATTATAATGAAATATATGACATATTAATGGTACTGGATTTATGTATATGTTATTTACTTACTTCCATTCAATTTAATAAGGAAACGAAAACAACGTTAATGCGTACGTACGACCTACCGTCTCCATGAACGGTGTATTTATTTCCATTTATAGATCTATTACATATATGTATATTCTAAATATATATTAGATATAAATGGTGTTTTAAATTCTAGAAGTAAGTAATCATGATCTAATTAATCATATTAATAATTACAAGTCAAAACACCGATGATAAATGAAACGATTTTACACAAAATGCAGCTTTAACATGGAATTGACAAATGAACGTGTAATATAATGTTTTATGTGAATCATATATGATATCATAAATATTATTATGGTTCTATTAAAAGTTAATAATATGTTTAAACCCACTATACAGGAGTCTTGTACACATACTAAAGAAATTGGACATAAGGTATGGGATAAATTTTCATTCTCATTTTTATCTGAGATTGCTTATACGTAAGTATTTACTGGGGTTATATTTTTATTCCATGTCTATACAAATGTTTTTCATAAATGGTTTAATATTCATACATGTATTATTGAAGTCATGTTTACCCCTATTTGACTTTTACATTGTGTTATGGGAGGAATATTTCTTTTGTTTACCATACAAGGAACTTTTTGACTTTTCTGGAAAAAGTATGAGAAGAATGTTTTATTTTAACTTATACGGAATGAATGGATTATTACAGTTTCATAACACATTATTTTCATGAAGATTAGTTTACAATATTTCATTATTATTTTCAACAAAATCCATTTCTTTAAAAATATCATGGAATTTTGAGAAAGGAAAATTATTTTGAAGAAGAAAGGATATTTTCCTAAAAAATTTATTTCAAGTGTTTTATCAAACCTAATTTCCACCTAAGATGACATTATTTAGTATGTTTATGTTTCAATAATAATGTCTATATTATTTACATGGTTTTATTTTTCTTATGATTAAATGACATCAATTTGTTTTATATGGATTATGTTATGAAGGGATGATGTTTATGAAACCCATTTTATTCTTTGGGTTATGATGAATGATTTATGATTGTATTGTGGCACACATAAGAATTATTACAATATGAGATAGATGGGACCTATATCTCCCTCAAATTCATTGGGTAAAGAATTATATCTCATGAGTTAGATAGGGCTGGAACATCATGTAAAATCCAGTTCAGTAATACAGGGCAGGAATGGCATGTTAACCCGATTCAGTAATAGACTTTGTCCACTATGATGGTCTCGGCAGAAATGTTTTGTCCACTATAGAAATCATATCATGTGCTTAATGGTTTTCCACAATTACGGGTTTTATTCCGATTCTATTTTATCATGATCGATGATCCTTTATGAACTATGCCTTACGTACTGCCAAGATTTATTTCACATCTCAAAATTTTGATGTTTAAACATTATGTTCATGTTTTTAATTTCAAATTTATATGGTTTGTTTTATTTTATCCATGCTTACCCTTACTGAGCATTTGAGCTAACCATTTATATGTTTTATTTTCCCCATGATAAAAAAGAAAGGGTTTAGGTAAGAAATCAATAGAGGATGATTTTTATGGGAGACGTTGAAGATCATTCACCATGATTAGAAGTTTATGTTCCGAGTTTCCAAAGAACCTAAAATAATACGGTCATTGGGCATCTGTTTTTGTTATGTAGTATGTATTCCCCACAAGTAATGAAATGTCCATTTATGTCATGATTTGGGTCATTAGAGTTTAAATTTTTTTTAATATTATATTTCTATTAATAAAATTTGGGTATTTTTAGTTATTCACATATTGATGTTTAATATAGAACGATTTTAGTAATTTGAAAAATTTCATTCGTAGAACATGCATTGTCATCGTGATTGTGTGATTATATTTAAATTCAAATTTTACACTTCTATTAATTTATTTTTAGAAAATATATTAAATGTTTTTAGTCATAATAAATTATATTATATAATAAGAAAATTTTGTTTTTTTTATGTTAATGAATCTTAAAAAGAATTAATATTATTTACTGCGGTTTGAGAATAAGTGGATTATCGGGGTTTTAAAAAAAATAATAAGGGTTAAAATTACACAAAAAATTTAAAAAATACATTCTATAAAATTATTTATACCTTTTATCTTTATGTTTTTTCTAATTTCCAATTTTTGTGCCAAATGGATGGTGAAACTTGTGGGTACACCTTTTTCTTTTAAAAATACACATGTTTTTCACCCACCTCACATATAAAAAGCCAACCCCTATCCTCTATTATTTACATAACCAAAACCATTTGGGTCAATGAATTAATACCCATGTAACCTAATTTCTGAAATACTTTCATCATATAATCCTTATTTTGGTCATAAATCTAACCAAATAGACTTTTTAATAAAAAACCAAATGATGTTTTTTGATGAAGATGTAACATCACTAATCAAGAATTTATCTTATTTCATCACATACCTCATTAAAAAACTATTAAATGATTTTGATATAGTCAGAAAAAATATTCAATATATATTCATATATTTTTATGTTAATTTCATGACCTATATTCATCTCCTCTTTTATCTAATGGGTTTGAAAAATCATATTTTGTGTGTATAGCAGGTTATCACCTCTCAAAACGATTTCATTAATTATCCATTACCACCTCTCACTAATTTATATAATAATAATGTTATTATTTATATATTTTATACATGTTATTTTTATGATTCCTAAATCCTTATATCCTATGCGACTTCATACATTTAATTCAGTGGGAATATGATAACGTCTTTTATGTGCATGACAGATTAACGGCTCGCGAAGTGATGTGATTCTTTCATGATTTAAAATAAAGTTAATAAGAAGTTATTTGATGAATATATGTAATATTTATGACATAAAAATGATTCTATTTTGTAAATATATTATTTATCTTTCTTTCTGTCTTTGCTTTGTGAAAATAGAAACAACATTCATGTGTATGTACAGACTGTCGTCTCCATGATTGTTGTAATTAAATTATTATCGATAATGATAACAGATCACTATAAATATAATTATTATGAATATTTATGATATTTAAATCATGTTTAAAATTATTGAGAAAACAAAACCATGAAAAACTTAGGATTACCCAAAATATAAAATCAAAACGTATATGAAAATGATGTACTTAATTAATGAAACATGACATTATCCTGGAATTATTAATAATTGTAAATATAATTAAATAATTAAATTTTATAGTTTATGATATGTATATTTATTTATAATTTATATATTTATAATATATATATATATATATATACTATAAAGTATTTTTGAATGATTTTGATTGATGTAGTGACTTATTGTAAGAGATTGTCATCTCACATTTTATTTTATATGGGACACAAACCACATTCACAACATGTTCCAATATATGATTTATATACATTACATGAATTTATTTAATGATTATTATTGTTAAAAGTAATGGGATATATATATCCAATTTAGGAAGTCTCTTTCATGGAGTTTAAAATTCAAAAGTTACCAAAGCGGTAACATATTGTTTTATAAATTTTCATTCCTCAAGACATATGTTTTCTTATGAATCCATATTCTAAAAGGATGATTATATAAAGCTCCATTAAAAGTTAATTTTATGAATATTTTTATTTGAATGTAATTTTATGATTAATTAAATTTTAATCCTTTAATGGTATAACTATTCAATGTTACCAAATTTCTAATGATTTTATGTTACAATCTAATAATTTTATGGGATTGTTTGTGAATATATTTCAAATGATGAAATATTATAGTCTATCTCTAAAGAAACACATTAATTTTAATATAATATAGTTATTTATGGATAATATGAATTTTTTAGTTCATTTTTCCACTCTTAATTTACCCAAGACATCAACGTGATGTTCTTATGAAAAATAACTTCTGTTTCTTACTTTAGTAAAAAATCCATTTTTTCCTAAAACCTAATTTACAAATCCTTTTAAAAAATATTATTATGGTTATTTAGTTGAACTATTAATGTCACCCTTACCCATGTTTTACACTTTCAATAAAAATTGAATGGAATCATCATGTTTTTTTCCAAACAATTCTCATCTGTCTTCGACCAAAAATGTGAATAGAAGCATTGTTTTCACCTGTAAAACACATACAGAATTTCCCATTATCATGTACAATATTTTAAATTATTATTTAATTACATATTTTAATTGTTATTTTAATGTAAATATATTTCAAAAAATTATATTTTTGTAAATTTTCTCCATAGAAGACATTATATTTTTCTCATTAATTGTTTTAAATTATATTTTATGCATCTTATAAATGTTTTCAATGTTTAATTTCAAGGAATATGATTTCCAAAATATATTATCACGTTTTAGTTTTAAAAAGTAATTTTTAAAGACGTTTTATTTTCATTAAATAATTATGAAAGGATTTTTAATAAATCATTTATAATTTTATGAGGTTATTTTATGAAAAAGTTTTTTGATAATGTTTTATGTTTTAAAAAGGTTATTTTCAAATTTGAAAAGATATTTTCATCTAGAAATGTTACATGATACATTTACAAATAATATTCCATCTAAAATGAGATCCTTTGATGTTAATTATCATTTAATAGTGATATTATCCCTATATTCAATTCTTATTATATGTCTATATTGTTTATGTTCAAGATGAAAATATAATTACAAAATTTGTTTCTATTCCACATGTTTACCATGAGAAAATTGTTATAAAACATGATAATTTTCATGGTTTATTCTATGAAACCCTTATCTCTTCACATTTTATGATATTATGAAATGATTGGGAAACCTATTTTTTTTATGAGATATGATGTGATAATGGTTTTATGATCTGGTTGAGTACATATGTATACTTTTTTTATGTGAGGGGGTGAGACCTATATCACCGTCCAATGTATTGGGTTATGAAAAATTTTATTTGAGCTCAATGGTTTAACATAAGGTTATTTGAAGACTAAAAAGGGAATATTGGACGTCATCACAAGCCTAGATGATGGAACAAAAACTCAAATGTATTACAATCTATCATTTACATAATATGTTATATGATTATGTATAATCCACATTTATATGTCTTATTAATATATAATTGTCTTGTTTATCATGTTATTTTATTCAATTATGTTTCATATCTTACGAACTATCATGATTTTTTTCATGACTCATTTATATGATCTATAATATTATGTATATGGTTTTTATATCTGATTCTCATGTTTTCATCCCCATTTGCTCATGCAATATTAATATCACCCTTATTAACCCTTAATGATCTTTTTGATCACCCTTTTATATGTTTCATTCCACTAAAATATGATGAATTTTATTCTATATGAAATATCTAATATGGTTTCTAGGTATTAAGAACATAGTAATAGACACCATAGCTCACTTATAGACCATTTTTATGTGTACATGATTCTAAAGTCACTATACCTTTTGATTCCTTAGGAATATTATTGTGTAATGTAATAAATATTTTAATCAAAGTATGTAATATCTATGTATGAAATTAATTGTTTTCTATAGTTGGAATCAACGGAAATGATGGAATATAATACTTGGAAACACTAATGATTGAGGATTCGTGGAATCATTGGTCTTAGCCTGAAATCTTGATGAGGAAAGGGGTCCCCTAGGGATATTTGTGTGTCTCACCCAAGAAGTGTATCTACCCATAGAGTTCCCTGATATATATTAATTAAAGATAAATTTGAATAATTCAAGACCACTAATGTTGGTATCAAAGTATATTAATAGTTAACATATGAAAACAAGGATCTTATACCATTAATTAGGCCCCTAGCGGTATATCTAAGGATATGTATAGGGATATTTCTATGAATATGTATAATGATGATTGAATGTGTAGAAAAATTTCCTAAAATACTACTAAAAGATAGAATTATTGAGTTCTTAATAATTACATTCATCTCTAAATACTATATGTGGACATGGATCTAGACCATAAGTACCTGGGGCTAATAGTTTTGAAAACGATGCATTGAGCTAGACAAGATCATCACCATATGCATTTTAACAGGCCTTACTGCACACATGTATTGAATCTCTTAGGGTATATACTTTTGAAATTCACAAATACATTGAAAACCATCATGATGGATTTAAATACATGATGACTATGAATGCCATAAGAAAATATTATTGTGTCATAGGTAAAAAATATTCGGTCATAATTTAGATTTCATATAAGTTATTTTTCATGATATATATTTTACCAATCTATGATTAGTATTTCATAATTTTATTTATTTATTTATTATATGCATGTAACCTTAAAACAATAATTTTAATGTTGAATGTTACGAAAAATGTAATAATTTTACACCTGATTGAGATACTTAATTTCAATAGTGATTGAATAAAAAATCTCATTTCTATTATCAATAAACAATCTTAATTTGTGAATCATTATATATATAAAAATTAGAAATGATGGAAGATAGTTTATTTGAGTACATTTTGAGGAAATAATCATCTTATTTAGTGGGTCTTTGAATATACTAATTGTTCATTATTGGATCAACAGTACATAATGATAATTTCTATCCTCTACTTTTTAGAGACTTATAATTTCATTATGGATTTCTACCATTTGGATGGTGAAATTTATCAGTGGTTGAATCTAATCAATAATTCAAGGAAATATGTTGAAATTTACTCCATGGATAGGTATGTTTTTACGAACATATTTTGGAATAAACAATTTCCTCATATTATTTTTACGAGGATGGGTTAGGTGTTCCTTGTGCTAAAGAAAATAGATAATTAATCCATTTGTATGTGTGAGGAAAATTTTATAAGGGTTTGGTTTTACAGTTCTAGAATTATCAAGAAAAAATAATTTAAAGTTTATCAAATCATAATTTGATTAAAATCATGTGTCTGAAAGGATTTTTCCAAGAGAGACATCAGAATCTATGAAGATATTCTTTGATTTGGGTTCGATGAAAAAATAGAGTTTAGATTCACATATCAATCTTAGGGTTTTTATTATAATATAAAAAAATAATTAAAATAATTTTCTAAAAATATAAGAGAGAACAAGATGGGAATTAATTTATGCACAAATTATGGGATGAAACATAGAGGAGGGATTCATAGAAGAACTAGTGAATGTTTTGAGTGTATATGGATAGTTCATCGAGCATTTAAATAACATGTTAATGGTAAGAATTTATCTAATGTTTAAAATAGGGTGAAAGTAGAACAGAATTTTCGACCACCACAAAATTGTTACATATGAATGATTGTGGGAATTATGCGAATAAATTCTCCAATCCAAGTGATCATTAGTATGATAATTGACAATAGCCTATGAAGAAAAATCAAAATGGGAAATATTATGAAATAACAATGGTTGAAGTGAATCATAATAATTATGGCACACTTATCATCTAATTACTAGTAAGGATTTCATGTTTTAAATTCTTTGAATGATTTTCCAAAATATATTATATTTCATCCTCTATTGAATTTTTAGGTGATTTGAAGTAGTTATTCTCTTCTTCCACATAGATTACAGAATAATGATATAATGTTTTATTTTAAATTGTTAAAAGTATTAACAGATGATTCTAGTGTAAATGTTCATATATAAGATTAGAACTTATTTATGTAATAAATGGTTACTTCTATTTTGGAATCATATATGTCTCATGGTAAGATTTATTTAATAGATAAAGATAGCATCACAGGATTATGAGTTTAATGTTGATCATAAGTTAAAAATCATTGTCACACCTTTTAAGGTTAACTGTGAAGGTTGTTTTTTATTATTAAGGGTATTATAAGGGACATTTATAGAAATATAACCCCTTATATTTTTCTCTGTTTTAGTGACAGTTCTATTTTAGGAGGAATTCCATTACCCTTTATGGACATATAATTTAAGGTACCATTATACTTTATGAGATATATATTTTTTTCATTTCGTTTATGTATTCTATTGTACACTACACCATGATTAACTTGTACTATACACAACACTGTATTAGCTTGCATTATATACAACACTATACTTGGCTCGTGTTACACACAATTTCAAATTCGTTATATAGAAATTATTCAACGCAACATTGAGTATATATTTTTTAATGTATAAATGAAAAAAGTTTTGATAATGTTATATGCAACACCAAAGGGAGATTTCACTACACGCAGCCCTAACTTGGCTTGCATTAAACGCAATTGTGACCCTCCTCGATAGCGTGTGTAGTACACAACACCAAGGTTCACTAAACAACGATATATTGTTATAATATTATTATGAACTAGCCGTTATGAACTATATTAAGTAAATTTTGAAATTTATAACATTTTTATTCATCTTAAACATTTTCTATAACATTTTATGAGAAAAAAACAAATTTTTCGTGTAAAAAAATTATTTTTCCAAAAAATGCGGGTTTTCCACCTTTTGATGGCGCACCAACATTAAATCTAGTTATTGACATGTTTATATGTTCAATATGAACAAATAAAATTCTTTATTATAATCATGATATAACAATTTACTTTGGATAAAATTTTCATATTATTCTGATAACTTTCATATTTTTATGAATAGTAAAAACATGCTATAATTTAATTAAAAACAACTTTTTTCATTGTAAAAATTTATATAGTTAAATTATAATATTTAATGGTTTTAAAGTATAAATATAATTTATTTTTACCATTTAATATAATTTATGTCATTATAATTTATTTTACATTGAATTCATTGGGAAAATCATTTCAATCTTTTGCAATGTTTTAACTTTTAAAAAGTGTTTTCTTAACAACAGGATTATTTTTAAATTAATTTCTGCAACTTCTGTGATTTGAATTTGGAAATATGGATTCCATATTTTGAATCAGTAGATCTAGATTATGTTAATATAATAATTTTTATTATAGAGAATTATGAATAGTAACAAAGGTACATTTTATTTACCATAGTTAAAGGTAAATCGGGTAATTCAGGGTGAAAATAATATTATAAAATTACCTTAACACTTGTCTTAATATAATTGGATGATTATATTTTGTCCTAAGGAATATTTGTGTTGAAATTGATTCATTTGGAACCCACTTGGATGTGATTAAGACCATTAATTTTTTTTTATTTTAAAGAAAGTGAAATATGTCTCACTCAAACATTAATAATTAATGTATTTTTAATAAGGTTATATAGAATATAAATTAGATTATAAATAATCATTTGAAAGATACATTTTTTTTATTTGTTATTTTAATTTATTTTTAATTTTTAGGAGATATTCAATTACCTTAATAGCTTATACATTAATGATGCAAAAATTATTTATTTAGGAAAAAATCAGTAATATAGTTTTTATTAAAATAATAATACCCATTAAAAGGCACACAACCTGATCAAAACTTATTAGTCGTATATATAAAATCAATAAAAATCCAATGGTCTAATTAATGACAATTTTGAGATTTATAAAAGCAATTACGACACTTATATTATTTTATTCTAAATGATGCCAAAGTTTTCACCTTCATAATTTAATAAATATAACAATTTACATGTTTTTATTTTAAGATGATAAATTAAAGTAAAAGTATTATTATGGAATATATTATATTTATCTTGATCATAGTATTTTATTTTTTATTTTTATGCAACAAATAATTATGTTAATTAGTTATGCAAAAATGCTATCGTAATTATTTTATTAAGAAAAATATCAAATAAATGGTTTTAAAAATATGAAAATAAATTTTATATGAACAAATTAAAATTATACAAGAATTTTTTAGGTGAATATTAAATTTTTTGAATCTATAAAATATTTTTGTTCGAATATAACCTCTTTTTGGGTTTTATTTAAATTCAAATAAATGAATACTGGAAAAATTGACACTATTGTTATTTTATAAACATAACATTTTATTAAATTGTTTAAAAATCACAAAAATATTTAAAAATTATAAATTGAAATTTATATGGTCTACCATGTAATAAAGTATCCAATTATGTGAAATTAAAAAAACATAAGTAATTATTTATAACAATTTATAATTTATAATATTATTTCCACAAATAAAATTTAATAGATTAAATAAGGATAAATCAAGTTGATAAGGATTGAAAAAAATTACCAACATTTATAAATTGTATTGTTTAATTAGATTAAAACTACATCACATATAATATTCTGATTTGATTTATTTTCAATGTCTTTTAATTGGGGTTTGAGTTTATTTTAAATTAATATTTTAGTGGATTCCAAAATTGCCCCTCTCCACTCTTATAAAAGGACACATCCTCCCTCTCCTCCTAACACCATTTTGAGCCTTCAATATTGACCAAACACTACCCATTTATCTTATCCACTTCCCTAGAAACATACTAGAGGTCCTGGTCTTCTTCAAATACCAACTTTAGTTCCCTAAGAAGAGGTTTAAAAGAGGCGCATCAAAGACGAGGTAATATCCTTTACCGATTCTTTCAAATTCATCTATTCTTCTAAATCCTCTTCTTTTACTATTTCATAATAATTTAATAAAATAAGTATGAATCATATACTGATATGTAATTATAAATATTAACTAACCATATTTCACCTTATATACATCCTATAGAAAATGAAATCACCGCTCGTGCGTACGTACGGAATATCGTCTCCAAGCCGCGGTGTAATCTGTTTTTCTAACACCACCATACTTGGATGGGTATAATAGTGTAAAGAGTAACTATATATGGTTATTAGAACATGATACTAATTCAGATATATTATATCATCCACACTAATTCCATTCAATAATTATGGGGATGATATCTTCGCTCGTGCGTACGTACGGATTACCGTCTCCACGACACGATGAGATTCATTCTCCATGTTAACCATTCAATAATGATTATAAATAATATATATTAAATAATAATGAAATATATTACATATTAATGGTATTGGATTTATGTATATGTTATTTACTTACTTCCATTCAATTTAATAAGGAAATGAAAACAACGTTAATGCGTACGTACGACCTACCGTCTCCATGAACGGTGTATTTATATCCATTTATAGATCTATTACATATATGTATATTCTAAATATATATTAGATATAAATGGTGTTTTAAATTCTATAAGTAAGTAATCATGATCTAATTAATCATATTAATAATTACAAGTCAAAACACGGACGATAAATGAAATGATTTTACCCAAAATGCAGCTTTAACATGGAATTGACAAATGAACGTGTAATATAAAGTTTTATGTGAATCATATATGATATCATAAATATTATTATGGATCTATTAAAAGTTAATAATATGTTTAAACCCACTATACATGAGTCTTGGACACATACTAAAGAAATTGGACATAAGGTATGGGATAAATTTTCATTCTCATTTTTATCTGAGATTGCTTATACGTAAGTATTTACTGGGGTTATATTTTTATTCCATGTCTATAAAAATGTTTTTCATAAAGGGTTTAATATTATTCCACGTATTATTGAAGTCATTTTTACCCCTATTTGACTTTTACATTATGTTATGGAAGGAATATTTCTTTTGTTTACCATACAAGGAACTTTTTGACTTTTATGGAAAAAGTATGAGAAGAATGTTTTATTTTAACTTATACGGCATGAATGGATTATTACAGTTTCATAACACATTATTTTCATGAAGCTTAGTTTACAATATTTCATTGTTATTTTCAAAAAAATCCATTTCTTTAAAAATATCATGGAATTTTGAGAAATGAAAATTATTTTGAAGAAGAAAGGATATTTTCCTAAAAAATTTATTTCAAGTGTTTTATGAAACCTAATTTCCACCTAAGATGACATTATTTAGAATGTTTATGTTTCAAGAATAATTTCTATATTATTTACATGGGTTTATTTTTCTTATGATGAAATGACATCAATTTGTTTTATATGGTTTATGTTATAAAGGGATGATGTTTATGAAACCCATTTTATTCTTTAGGTTATGATGAATGATTTATGATTGTATTGTGGCACACACAAGAATGATTTCAATATGAGATAGATGGGACCTATATCCCCCTCAAATTCATTGGGTAAATAATTATATCTCATGAGTTAGACAGGGCTGGAACATCATGTAAAATCCAGTTCAGTAATACAAGGCAGGAATGGCATGTTAACCCAGTTCAGTAATAGACTTTGTCCACTATGATGGTCTTGGCAGAAATGTTTTGTCTACTATAGAAATCATATCATGTGCTTAATGGTTTTTCATAATTACAGGTTTTATTCCAATGCTATTTTATCATGATCGATGATCCTTTATGCACCATGCCTTACGTACTGCCAAGATTTATTTCACATCTCAAAATTTTGATGTTTAAACATTATGTTCATGTTTTTAATTTCAAATGTATATGGTTTGTTTTATTTTATCCATGCTTACCCTTACTGAGCATTTGAGCTAACCATTTATATGTTTTCTTTTCCCCATGATAAAAAGAATTGTTTTAGGTAAGAAAACAAAAGGGGATGATTTTTATGGGAGACGTCGAAAATCCTTCACCATGATTAGAAGTTTATGTTCTGAGTTTCCAAAGAACCTAAACTAATACGGTCATTGGGCATCTGTTTTTTTTATGTATTATGTATTACCCACAAGTAATGAAATGTCCATGTATGTCATGATTTGGGTCATTAGAGTTTAAAAAGAAAATTATTTAATATTATATTTCTATTAATAAAATTTGGGTATTTTTATTTGTTCACATATTGATGTTTAATATAGAAAGATTTTAGTAATTTAAAAAATTTTATTCGTAGAACATGGATTGTCATCGTGATTGTGTGATTATATTTAAATTAAAATTTTACACTTCTATTAATGTATTTTTAGAAAATAGATTAAATGTTTTTAGTCATAATAAATTATATTATATAATAAGGAAATTTTGTTTTTTAACGTTAATGAATCTTAAAAATAATTAATATTATTTACTGCAGTTTGAGAATAAGCGGATTATCGGGGTTTTAAAAAAATGATAAGGGTTAAAATTACACAAAAAATTTAAAAAATACATTCTATAAAATTATTTATACCTTTTCTATTTATGTTTTTCCTAATTTCCAATTTTTGTGCCAAATGGATGGGGAAACTCGTGGGTAAACCTTTTTCTTTTAAAAATACAGATGTTTTTCACCCACCTCACATATAAAAATCCAACCACTATCCTCTCTTATTTACATAACCAAAACAATTTGGGTCAAATAATTACTACCCATGTAATCTAATTTCTGAAATACTTTCGTCATATAATCCTTATTTTGGTCATAAATCTAACCAAATAGTCCTTTTAATAAAAACCAAATGATGTTTTTTGAAGAAGATGTAACAAGCATTTATCTTATTTCATCACTTACCTCATTAAAAAACTATTAAATGATTGTGATATAGTCAGAAAAAATATCCAATATATATTCATATATTTTTATGTTAATTTCATGACCTATATTCGTCTCCTCTTTTATCTAGTGGGTTAGAAAAATCATATTTTGTGTGTATAGCAGGTTAACACCTCTCAAAACGATGTCATTAATTATCCATTACCACCTCTCACTAATTTATATAATAATAATGTTATTATTTATATATTTCATATATGTTATTTTTATGATTCATAAATCCTTATTTCCCATGCGACTTCATACATTTAATTCAGTGGGAATACGATAACTTCTTTTATGTGCATGACAGATTAATGGCTCGCGAAGTGATGTGATTCTTTCATACTTTAAAAGAAAGTTAATAAGAAGTTATTTGATGAATATATGTCATATTTATGACATAAAAATGATTCTATTATGTAAATATATTATTTATCTTTCTTTCTGTCTTTGCTTTGTGAAAATAGAAACAACGTTCATGTGTATGTACAGACTGTCATCTCCATGATTGTTGTAATTAAATTATTATTGATAATGATAACAGATCACTATAAATATAATTATTATGAATATTTATGATGTTTAAATCATGTTTAAAATTATTGAGAAAACAAAACCATGAAAAATTTAGGATTACCCAAAATATAAAATCAAAACGTACATGAAAACGGTGTACTTAATTAATGAAACATGAAATTATCCTGGAATTATAAATAACTATAAATATAATTAAATAATTAAATTTTATATTTTATGATATGTATATTTATTTATAATTCATATATTTATAATATATATATATATATATACTATAAAGTATTTTTGAATGATTTTGATTGATGTAGTCACTTATTGTAAGAGATTGTCATCTCACTTTTTATTTTATACGGGACACAAACCACATTCACAAAATGTTTCCAATATATGATTTATATACATAACATGAATGTATTTAATGATTATTATTTTTAAAAGAAATGGGATATATATATCCAATTTAGGAAGTCGCTTTCATGGAGTTTAAAATTCAAAAGTTACCAAAGTGGTAACATATTGTTTTGTGAATTTTTATTCCTCCAGACATATGTTTTCTTATGAATCCATATTCTAAAAGGATGATTATATAAATCTCCATTAAAAGTTAATTTTATGAATATTTTTATTTGAATGTAATTTTATGTTTAATTAAATTTTAATCCTTTAATGTTATAACTATTCAATGTTACTAAATTCCTAATGATTTTACGTTACAATCTAATAATTTTATGGGATTGTTTGTGAATATATTTCAAATGATGAAATATTATAGTCTATCTCTAAAGAAACACATTAATTTTAATATAATATAGTTATTTGTGGATAATATAAATTTTTTACTTCATTTTTCCACTCTTAATTTACCCAAGACATCAACGTGATGTTCTTGTGAAAAATAACTTCTGTTTCTTACTTTAGTACAAAATCCATTTTTCCCAAAAACCTAATTTACAAATCCTTTAAAAAAATTATTATGGTTATTTAGTTGATCTATTAATGCCACCCTTACCCATATTTTACACTTTCAATAAAAATCGAATGGAATCATCACATTGTATTCCAAACAATTCTCATCTGTCTTCGACCAAAAATGTGAATAGAAGCATTGTTTTCACCTATAAAACATATTCAGAATTTCCCATTATCATGTACAATATTTTAAATGATTATTTAATTATATATTTTAATTGTTATTTTAATGTAAATAGATTTCAAAAAAATATATTTTTATAAATTTTTTTCATAGAAGACCTTATATTTTTCTCATTAATTGTTTTAAATTATATTTTATGCATATTATAAATGTTTTCAACGTTTAATTTCAAGGAATATGATTTAAAAAATATATTATCATGTTTTAGTTTTAAAAAGTAATTTTTAAATACGTTTTATTTTCATTAAATAATTCTGAAAGGATTTTTAATAAAACATTTATAATTTTATGAGGTTATTTTATGGAAAAGTTTTTTCATAATATTTTATGTTTTAAAAAGGTTATTTTAAAATTTGAAAATATATTTTCATCTATTAATGTTACATGATACATTTACAAATAATTTTCCATCTAAAATGACATCCTTTTATGTTAATTATCATTTAATAGTGATATTATCCCTATATTAAATTCTTATTATATGTCTATATTGTTTATGTTTAAGATGAAGATATAATTACAAAATTTGTTTCTATTCCACATGTTTACCATGAGAAAATTGTTATAAAACATGATTATTTTGATGGTTTATTCTATGAAACCCTTATCTCTTCACATTTTATGATATTATGAAATGATTGGGAAACCTATTTATTTTCATGAGATATGATGTGATAATGGTTTTATGATCTTGTTGAGCACATATGTATTCTTTTCTTTATGTGAGGGGGTGAGACCTATATCACCATCCAATGTATTGGGTTATGAAAAATGTTATTTGAGCTCAATGGTTTAACATAAGGTTATTTGAAGCCTAAAAAGGGAATATTGGACGTCATCACAAGCCTAGATGATGCAACAAAAACTCAAATGTATTAAAATCTATCATTTACATAATATTTTATATGATTGTGTATAATCCACATTTATATGTCTTATTAATATATAATTGTCTCATTTATCATGTTATTTTATTCAATTATGTTTCATATCTTATGAACTATCATGATTTTTTTCATGACTCATTTATATGATCTATAATATTATGTATATGGTTTTTATATCTGATTATCATGTATTCATCCCCATATGCTCATGAAATATTAATATCACCCTTATTAACCCTTAATGATCTTTTTGATCACCCTTTTATATGTTTCATTCCACTAAAATATGATGAATTTTATTCTATATGAAATGTCTAATATGGTTTCTAGGTATTAAGAACATAGTAATAGACATCATAGCTCACTTATAGACCATTTTTATGTGTACATGATTCTAAAGTCACTATACCTTTTGATTCCTTAGGAAAATTATTGTGTAATGTAATAAATATTTGAATCAAAGTATTTAATATCTATGTATGAAATGAATTGTTTTCTATAGTTGGAATCAACAGAAATGATGGAATATAATACTTGGAAACTCTAACGATTGAGGATTCGTGGAATCATTGGTCTTAGCCTGAAAGCTTGATGAGGAAAGGGGTCCCCTGGGGATATTTGTGTGTCTCACCAAAGAAGTGTATCTACCCATAGAGTTCCCTGATATATATTAATTAAAGATAACTTTGAATAATTCAAGACCACTAATGTTGGTATCAAAGTATATTAATAGTTAACATATGAAAACAAGGATTTTATACCCTTAATTAGGCCCCTAGGGGTATTTCTAAGGATATGTATAGGGATATTTCTATGAATATGTATAATGATGATTGAATGTATAGAAAAATTTCCTAAAATACTAATAAAAGATATAATTATTGAGTTCTTAATAATTACATTCATCTCTAAATACTATATGTGGACATGGATCTGGACCATAAGTACCTAGGGCTAATAATTTTGAAAACGTTGCATTGAGCTAGACAAGATCATCACCATATGCATTTTAACAGGCCTTACTGCACACATGGATTGAAACTCTTAGGGTATATACTTTTGAAATTCACAAATAAATTGCAAACCATCATGATGGATTTAAATACATGATGACTATGAATGACATAAGAAAATATTATTGTGTCACAGGTAAAAAATATTCGGTCATAATTTAGATTTCATATAAGTTATTTTTCATGATTATATTTTATCAATCTATGATTAGTATTTCATAATTTTATTTATTTATTTATTAGATGCATGTAAACTTAAAACAATAATTTTAATGTTGAATGTTACGAAAAATGTAATAATTTTACACCTAATTGAGATACTTAATTTCAATAATGATTGAATGAAAAATCTCATTTCTATTATCACTAAACATTCTTAATCTATGAATCATGATATATATAAAAATTAGAAATGATCGAAGATAGTTTATTTGAGTACATTGTGAGGAAATAATCATCTTATTTTAGTGGGTCTTTGAATATACTAATTGTTCATTATTTGATCAATAGTACATAATGATAATTTCTACACTCTACTTTTCAGAGCCTTATAATTTCATTATAGATTTCTACCATTTGGATGGTGAAATTTATCAGTGGTTGAATCTCATCAATAATTCTAGGAAATATGTTGAAATTTACTCCATGGATAGGTATGTTTTTACGAACATATTTTGGAATAAACAATTTCTTCATATTATTTTTATGAGGATGGGTAAGGTGTTCCTTGTGCTAAAGAAAACAGATAATGAATCCATTTGTATGTGTGAGGAAAATTTTATAAGGGTTTGGTTGTACACTTCTAGAATTATCAACCAAAAAGAATTTAAAGTTTATCAAATCATAATTTGATTAAAATCAGGTGTCTGAAATGATTTTTCCAAGAGAGACATCAGTATCTATGAAGATATTCTTTGATTTGGGTTCGATTAAAAAATAGAGTTTAGATTCACATATCAATCTCAGGGTTTTTATTAGAATATGGAAAAATAATTAAAATAATGTTCTAAAAATATAAGAGAGAACAAGATGGGAATTAATTTATGCACAAATTATGGGATGAAACAAATAGGAGGGAATCTTAGAGGAACTAGTGAATGTTTTGAGTGTATATGGATAGTTCATCGAGCATTTAAATAACATGTTAATGGTAAGAGTTTATCTAATTATTAAAATAGGGTGAATGTAGAACAAGATTTTCCACCACCACCAAATTGTTACATATGAATGATTGTGGGAATTATGCGAATAAATTCTCTAATCCAAGTGATCATTAGTATGATAATTAACAATAGCCTATGAAGAAAAAGAAAAATGGGAAATATTATGAAATCACAATGGTTGAAGTGAATCATAATAATTATGGCACACTTATCATCTAATTACTAGTAAGTATTTCATGTTTTAAATTATTTGAATGATTTTCCAAAAAAAATATTATAGTTCATCCTCTAATGAATTTTTAGGTGATTTGAAGTAGTTATTCTCTCCTTCCACATAGATTACAGAATAATGATATAAGGTTTTATATTAAATTGTTAAAAGTATTAACAGAAGATTCCAGTGTAACTGTTCATATATAAGATTAGAACTTATTTATGTAATAAATGGTGACTTTTATTTTGGAATCATATATGTCTCATGGTAAGATTTAGTTAATAGATAAAGATATCATCACAGGATTATGAGTTTAATGTTGTTCATAAGATAAAAATCCTTGTCACACCTTTTAAGGTTAATTGTGAAGGGTGTTTTTTATTATTAAGGGTATTATAAGAGACATTTATAGAAATATAACCCCTTATATTTTTCTCTGTTTTAGTGACAGTTCTATTTTAGGAGGAATTCCATTACCCTTTATGGACATATAATTTAAGGTACCATTATACTTTATGTATTATATTATAATTTATGTTAAGGTAATTAGCGGTTCTATTTGATCACTGTATGAAATTAGAATACCTTTTTATATCTAATAAAATTTATTTATAGATCATGTTTCTAGAATATAAATTAAGAAAGAATTTTGGATTCAAACATTACAACATTAAATAATATCTAATCAGGGTATGAAGATTTACTCCATGATTAGTCAAAGCCTTTAGAAAAGATCCTCATACAGAGTTGTGTGTTAGGACATCGTATCTTCCTGATGTAGAAAGTCAGTCTATGATAAAAATTCAAAGCCCATAATATATGTTAACAACATATTATGTTAATTTTAATGGTGGTTTGGATCAACAGATTCCTCATAAAGTTTTTTCTTGTTATGATATATTTCAATTGGGCATTGAGATGGATCCTTATGAATTCCATTATGGGAAGAAGGTTATATATATAATGTAGAGGAATAAATATATATATAAAAAAATCTACAAGGAGCTAAGAGAACTAATGAGATTGAATAAAAGGATAGATCAACATAGAAATATGTATGGATATAAAAACAATTATAGATCTGTAATCATTATAATCATCGATTAAATCTATAATTTGAAGTTGGTTACAAGGTATTTCTATGAATATATCCATTAAATAAAGAAGGGAAAACTAATCCCTTGATAGGCTAGTTCCATTGAACTAATTGATCGCAATGAGACTATATCATTTGATTTATCTATTACAATGAACCTATTTCAACATCATGATGTGTTCCATATACCACTATAGAGTAATTAAACATCTATACCTCCATATGTGGAAAACATGGAGGTTGTACCGCTAGAGCATGATCCATATAATTAGGAACCCTTAGTTGAAATTATGGAAAATAAATAGAATGTCACGAAAAACAATACCACTCATATGTTTAATAAACTGTGGTGAAACCAAAGCCTTATGAAATTTATTTTGGAACTAGGGAACATAATTAGGTAGATGTGTCATCAATATTTGTACAAAAGTGATGAATATTCTGGCAGAAAATCATTTTATGGGGGGGGGGGGTGGTGATGGAATGTATCAAACAATAATTTTGTGAACTTTTTTAAAATTAATTTAATCCATACCAAAAATTTTGTTACAAGAAACACTTGTTTTAATTTATCATAACCACAACATTGATATTATCTTACATTTCATGAATCATTTTTTAGAATGTGTTACATGCAATGACAAGTTTAAATGAAATGTGACATACTGTTATAAATTTTTTTTATATTGTTATCACCTAGTAGTTGGAATGGTGTTTACGAATGTTGTTTGGAAATTTATCTACTAAAGAAACTCCTTGTTGAAAAATATCTGAGAAATAAATATATAAACTATTTGAAAATGAATAAAACAATTTTATGAATAAATTTTTTTATGCATGAAAAAAGTTTTACCACAATAAAATAAACACATAAATATCAGTTATTTCTTTTGATGAATTTATATATTATATATTCAATATAAAAATTTATAGTCATATTATGTATTTTGCAGAAAATAGTTAAAAATAAATCCAATATTATAATTGAAATGGGTATTTTTTAATAAAAAAATTATTTGATTTTGGAAACGGATATTTAAAATAATTTTTGATTTTATTAGAATTTTTTTTAAAAAATAATGTTTATTTTTGGAATGATAATAAAAATAATTTTGGGTTAATTTTTGGGATTTCTCAATGAAGATACATTTTTTAATAATTGGTGAAAAATAATATTTTTATAAAAAATTACCATTTCAATTAATTCCTTTAGCCACATACGAAATGTTTTGAAATGGTTTTAAAAGAAGAATTAGTTCAATTATATATCTATTAATAAAATTTAGTTTTATTTAATAAATTTAATATTAATTTTTTATATAAAACTAATATTAAATTTTGACCATTTTCACTTTGAGAACACACTTTCTTGTAACATTAGTGGGATTAATTTTAAATATATTTTTTAAAAATTAATAAAATAAATAAGGAATAATGGATTCAATATTTGAATTTAGAATAATTTATATTTTTTAATAGGAAAAAATAAATATTAACCATAATGAAATGTAAAAAAGAAAAAAATTATACACTGTGGTATTGGAAATAATGGGTTTACCATTTGTTAAAAAAAGGCCGGTTTAAAATGACTAAATTTTTTTCCAACACCCATTAACGGATATATGTTTACCTTGTATTTCATTTGATTTTTGTGGGTTCCCCCTCATCCCGTGAAATGGGGGTTATCAAAAATCAATAAAAATGAAGGCCTTCTGGCCATTCAGGCAAGTAATCTTACATTTTTTATCCTTTAAGAATGTGAAATACACTGATACTCCTTTCTTGTTTCATAATTTGAATGTCTGAAACTCACTAAAATTATAAAATAGCACCCCCTCTCCTCTCCCTTTCACTCTTCCAAATCAATTTGATAGGAAATATCATCCAAAATAGTGTTCTTAATTCTATATTATCATACTATAAGAATTCTGTTTCAAAAATCCATCGTATGATTCTTTTTTCTGAAAACCAAAATGTGTTTTATAAAGATGAGGTATTATCCCTTATCATGTATTTTATATTATTTTAAATTACATGTGATTAATTGAATACAAAAACATAATGATAAAATAAGAATATTATATTTAACATAATACTATGTTTTTATATTATTTTAATTACCTACAACCCTATTTTCTTTAATAAAATGGGATAAGATATCATTTTTTTGTGTATGGAGGACTACCTCCCCATGAACCAAAGGCATCTATTTTTTCATTTCCATATCTCATATCTAGATATTATGATCAAATTATTTTTTATATTTTATATTTATGATATTATTATTATTGTTGAATCTTGAAATAACATTTATATCCTACATTACCGTACATGGATATATGATAATCTCGTTCCAATGAAAAGTGGATTACCACCTCGCGAAGCAAGCTAAATTTTACATGTTTTGCAATGAAGGTGATATGGTTGGATTTAATAAGAATATATGATATATTTGAAGAAAATGCATTTGGTATAGTAATATATGGTTTTCTTTTCTTTCTTTCCTTCCATTTGGGAAATTGAAACAACATTCATGCGTACATATGACCTACCATCCCCATTAATATTGTATTTTTTATCTCTAAATATTGTAGATGAATTTAAATACACATATGAGGAATATATATGATATTCTTATCATTTTTAACTTTCATGGGATTATAGATTCTTGATTAAATATACGGGACCCAAAAAAAAATTAAAATAATCATAAAAAACAAAATAGTTATTTCCCAGAAACAAGTTTTTAACATGGAAATTTTAATAAAATTTTAATAAAAAGGGATAATTAAATTGTATTTATTATGATATGTATCTATTTGGTTCTATAATATATGTATAATAAACATATATTTATTTTAAACTATGTTCCAATGTTTGTAAATGTATTTGAGACTTAAAGTAAGGGATTTCCACCTCACTTATATTATCTATGAGATAGAATACATATTCCCTTCATGTTACTTTTTTTTGTGGTGTTGATACATATGATGAATGTATTTTATGATTATTATCTATATTATAATAAAGATTTTTATACCCATTTTATTACCTCTCTACCATGTGTTTTGAGATTCAGAAGATAAAAGATTTGTAAGGTATTTTTATCTCTATTTTCTTTCATGGAGATATATGTAATATTATGGAAGCAGCTTCATTTATGATGTTTTTATTGGTCACATTGGAAATTTAATATCATGATTTTAATTATTCTCATTATATTTTAGTTTTCATTAAATTTTAATTCATCATGGGGCTAGAAATTTTTAGTTTCTAAAGTCATATAAATTTGGTGCTACAATAATTTCATTTATAAGTATTGTTTATAATTATCATCCAAAAGAGGAAATATTATAATATTTATCAATTATAATGTGGAATTTAATTCACATGTTTTTATTTCTTGGGATTAAATGTCTTCAAATAATTTTACTTTATTTATGCGGTAATGAGGTCAAAATAATGTTATCATAAAAAAGTTATTTATTTCTCTCTTCAGTTGAAAACCATCTTCTCCCAAAACCATAATTTATTAAAGTGGTTTCAATTTTTAATTTAACATTAATTAAATTATTGGGAAAATAAATTTTTTATTTTTTTTAAAAAAATTAAATTATTTTAATGGAATATTTGTTTAATTTTACATACCATGTTTGTCTGGGTTTTAATGGAAATGTGAAAAGAATCATTATTTTAATATGTACTTTATGAATGAAATTTCTTATTTTTATAAAAAATATTTTATTTGAAGCTTCTACTATATTTTTTAAATAGTTTTTCAAATAAATGGATTTTAGAATTTTTTTATGCTTCAATATACAATTTTCCATCAAATAATAAATCATATTATCCAAAATTTGTTTTAAATGATTTTCAATGATTTTATATTAATGTTTTCATGGATTACATTCAATAAAAAGTTTTTTTAAATACTTTATAATGTTTTTTAAATGTCATTTTAAATTATAATTTATTTTCATCTTGAAAATTTTTAAGTGATTTTCGTATCTTCAATTATATTCTACAAAGGTTAATTCTAAGAAAATTTATTTTTTAAATGTTTTATGTTTTAAAAGTTAATTATCATATTTGAAATGATATTTTCTTTAATATATGTTCCATGTGATATTTTTGTACAATTTTACATCATATAATAAATTATTTTATCCAACTCACTATGAGATTATGGTATTCCTCTTTTTAAATTTAATATCTTTGATAGATTATGCATTATGCACCATCGAGTTTCAAACATTAATACACCATTAACCATGAATGTTGAAATAGTAAGGTGACCATTATGAATAGTAATATGGCTAATAGAATAACAATTTCATCTATGAAATTATCAATAAAATTTGGTAACTTATAAATCAAAATATTTTATATCAATATCATGTAATATGTAAATAAATATTTCAAAAATGAAAACATATGTGTTTGTATTTTTGTGAAACAAAATTGATTTTCACTAATTTATAATTAATCTGTGATTTAAAAGAAAATTTATCTTATTAAAATATATTAATAAATTTATATTTTTCTTTTTTATGATTATAATATATTTTTATGAGACCTTAATTATTTGTTCAAAGTGTCAAAAAAATAACTGTAATTTTAAAATCTATAATTATCATGTAAATGTTGATTTTGTGAAGAGAGAAATGCAGTAATTTATATTATATGGTAAATAAATGAATTTTTTTAGACATAAATGAGTCATGGATGATGTGTGTGGACATTTTTTAGAATTCACATGCATTAGTTATTGTATTTAGTAATAAAAAACAACACTAATCAAAGTCTAGGGCTAAGATAACAAAATAATGAATTAAATAAACCCAAATATACCTCTCCTTTACTATAAATACCACCCAGCCACCTCTCCTCCTCCCACCTTTTAAGAATTTATGCATGTTAAATTTCATCCATGTCTTATTTCCAATCCTCTTCCATAAATCATTGTGGTCCTGGTCTCAACCCTATAGTGAGAAAAATTCCCTTCAGAGGTTCTCAAGGAGAAAAATTGAAGAGGTAAAATCAACTTTAACTTTCTATATTTTTCATATACACTCATTACCTATTTTGTAAAAACATGCATGATAATTTATTTAAATTTAATTTATTAAAATGTCATTATGAAAATGGTAATTGCACTAAAATGTCTCTTATCCTCTTCCTTTTATTCAAAAAATGAAAACATCATACGACTGGTTCTAATTTAACACCTTTGTGGATGACATGTTTAAATTTTTCAATTCTTCCTTGAAGACTGGACATAAAACCATTTTTATGGTTAAACCAGATTTTAAAATATTTTTCTACAAATTATTAAATATTTTAGAAATAGTATATGTATAAATTAATTAATGTAACTAAACATGTTTCCGGTGATAAAAAAATTACTAAAATAATCTAAATGATCATCACTAACATATTATATAATGCTATTAACCACCCAAACCAAAAAATGACTTATAAAGACATTTAATCATATATATATTCATTAATAAAATATAGTTTTAAATCTGGACAACATTTCTGATTTTACATGACCTTTCAGTCATGTATATAAGTAGACTAATCAGGAAATTCAAGGAATCAAACACTCTCAGAGGATAAAATTGAATATTATAACTCATCAACAAAGGACATAAATGAATATATGAAATTTATAAAAAATAAAATTAATTTTAAAGAGGTAATTAATTAAATTATTAATGAATCTAAATTCACTATCAAGGGAATTATATAGAGGTTTGTAATGCTTTCAGGCATGAGGAAGGGTTTATTCATGATCATCCATGTTTCTTCAAGGTATTATTTCTCTCTCATTATAATAATGTAATTATTCATAAATTATATATATATATATTATAAATTCTATGTATATGTTCTGAAATATTGTATCAAGATAATTTCCCCTTAAATCAAACTAAATTAGTCAATTTATAATGATTCATAAATACTCATTTTACATGTTTACACATCAGTAGGATATAATTATATCCTCATAAACTTTTATATTCTAGATATATAGGTTAAAACTTATTTTATGAAAAATAAAAATGATTTTTCAAAAGTAACAATTCTTTAGTAAAAAGATTATTTCTCTCAAGAATTTCTCAATGATTTTATTAGAGTATTTTCATATATTTAAACACCCTATATTGAATCATATGTTTAATTGGGGTTAATATTTTATGATATTGTAAATAATAAATTATTAAATGGTTTTGGATTAGTTTAATTATGGACCTGTTATCCTAATACCCTTATATATGTTACTCATAATGGTTTGTGATTATGCTTATTGAATAGGAAATGTTATTTACTTTTAATATGAAAATTTTAATTTGAATGTAGATTTTTATTATGTTTCATACTTATTAGATGTGGAAATAATTGGGCTTATTATGTGTTGGGTTGGTCCCCCTATATCCCCTCACTGTATCAGCAGATCACATGAGACAAACTAGACTGACTTTTTACCCCTTTATTTATGGTGTCCTGGTCAAAGATTTGAAGATATATTTATAATGTCTGGTAATATCCATTCTCTAATTAAAAATTATTTTTTTATAATCCATGTGATTATTCCACTTTTATAGTTTCTGGGTTTTTGGTTCATTTCACATATGATTATTTATATTTCTTGATTTAATTAGATTTGTTTTACTGTGATATTATGGTCATTATAATGTCATAATTGCATGTTTTTTATTTAACCACATTTTCAAAAATTTTATTCATATTTATGTTATATTATACTATATTGTTTACCATTACTGATAATATTATCTCACTTCATTCTTTCATTTTATTATTCCACATGATTCAATGATGTATAGTATGAATGAATTCAATGTATAATCTACAAGTTTTATTATTTTTACAATGGTGTATCGTTGTTGTTTTTCCATTAATTTTATAATATAATGATTATATATGAATTTAGTTTTCTAATTATACTAAAAAATTAAATACTTTGTGATGTGATCTATTTTTCATATCACTAATTTAATTAAGGCAATAGATCCGAGCTATATGGGTTGCAGTCTTTACAGTTGGTATTAGAGTAAGTTTAGTAGGAACCATAGAAACTAGATTTAGAAAAAAGGATTTGGGACCATAACCCTAAGATAAAAATTAAGGATAATTATATAATGAAATCCTAGAATTTTGGTGTTGTAGATATTTTTTGGGTCTTCCTATAAATAAATACATTTTTGAAAACTACAAGTGGATGTGGATTTAGAATAGATGTACCTAGGGATAAAAAATATAACAAGGTGCGTCAGGCCTGGCATAGTATAACCTGGAACATGACTACGGGTCCTAACGTACACATTTTTAACACTCCCATGGGATATTCTTAAGATAATTAAAATTACCATTTCAAACTATTCTAATTTATTTAAAAATAAAAATTTCCCCAAATAAACATTTTTTTATGACTATGAGATTAGTTATGCATAAATTTCAATTTACTATTATGTTTTTATCTATTTCGTAATTACATATTGTGATTCATAATATATTTTAGAGTATTCCATTGTTTAGTAATGTTACATAGTATATGGAATTGAAACCATTTTAATGCATATATTCCATGAAGGTATTTCCGGCCCATATGTGATAATGATGTTGCAACTTGAGATACAATTGGAGCTGAACAAATTATAACCATACAATGAAAACTAAGATAGGTGATAAACAACAACCCTACCCATGTGAAGAATCATGATCCACAATATGGATGAAAAAATTTAGACCAATTCATGAGACAACAACCATCATCATTCAATGATACATTAAATCCATTTGAAGGTGGGTAATGCATAAGTTTTTAGAGAAAATATTTTTCCCTCTCAGATGTGACAAATGGGTGAAGGATTATATTGAAGATTTTCATCTACAATGAGATGCATATAAATGATATAAATTAATTCAAAACACAAAGGTGGATGAATAAATTTAAAATATACCATTGTAGGATTTTAATGAAATTTTCATTGAAAAATATTTCCATTACCAATAGTGAGAGGATATGGATAAAAAATTATTGAATAAGTGTAAAAAAGTGGAAGATATTGTTTTATGTATGAATAAAACCTTATAATGTAATAAAGGTATTCTTTTGACTATGTACGCCTACCAAATCAAAAAATTCATTGAATCATTGATGTGTTAAAACCATTTGTCTGAATAGAACTGGTCTCATAAACTTTATCATCAAACAATGATGTACTCTATTGTGCCTTTAATGAATTGAAATATTTATCTTGGTGATATGAAATTAATGGGAAAAAAGAGAAGTTAAGGGATACCGAATAATATGGAATCTGAAATATTGAAAAGGGGTAGAACGAATGTGATAAAATTTCATCCTTCAGTAAATGTAGAAATAAACATCATGGAACATCTCTATTAAGGAAGTGAGTTTTTCATAAGTGATTATAAAAAGGACACAATTCCAGTGATTTCCAAAGAATTAAATAATCCACCAATGCTAAATTCAATAATGTTAAATAGATAGGACATTATTAAAATGATATCCCAAAGAGTCAATTAAAAATTCCCTAAAAATGCCAATAGAGAAAGGAAAACATTATGTGATCACAACTAAAATGGTTGAAGTTAAAAATGATATAATGGAAGGTATATTAATTATTTACCAAAACATATATAATGAATTATCTGATTCTAGATAATTGTATTATTTTATAACAACCATGTTTTCCAATAAATTTATACATTACCATTTTGATGTAAAAATTGAGTTGACAGTCATAACATTTAAGGTAAATCTCCTTAAAGTAAATATTTTTTCATTTAGTCCCCATTATGACACATAAACATGCTACAGTTGCTGACCATGTCATCATAAATATGATTGAAATTGATATAATCATATTTATTTATATATTATCAAAATATGATGTTTAAATATATCGAATAAATAACAAAATTATGATTGTGGTGGAAGATGATGAATCATTTTTATTTAGAAGAGAAAACACATAATATGATTCTAATGTTGATCCTCCCCTAGAACATCTACTATGTGAAATAGTTGGGGATGAAGCAAAAAAAATCATCTATGGATGAGGAATGATGTCTTATAATTGATGATATAAACATTATATGTGAATGCATTGTTATATTTTTAGAGTATTTATTTCAACATCCTTTATAGTGAGAAGTTTATTTTTCTATTGAATTAATTACAAATACAAGGCCAATATAAAATTCTACTTATATAATGGCCATTATTGAATTATTGGAAACAAATAAACAAGTTGAATATTATGGGGTTTATTAACCGTAGTGTTTCTCCATAGGGAGACCATTTACATTTTGTAAAAAAATTATAAGGATATGCGAGGTTCTGCATTGACTATAGGTGAGATAAAAGATATTATGATAAACAATATGTATATATTTACATTCATTAATGAATTATATGTTCCACATCAAAATGGTCAATAATTTTTTAATATTTACCTGGGTTTTGGATATCATCAATTTCTTGGGAATAAGGAATATATCTCAATGATAAAATTTCAAACTAGGAATGGACATTATGAGCTTAATGTCAGGACATTAGGACTAAATAAAACGCCCTATTTTTTGGATACAATGAACAATGTGTTCAAGGACATCATGATTATTTTTTGTGGTCTTTGTTGATGATATGTTAATATATTCGAAAATATATGAGGACCCTGATATCCTCTTATAGATTGTTCTAGAAATTATTATAAGAAAAGAGTTATATAGAAACTATACATATTGTGAATTTATATATCAAATAGTTTCTTTTATTATCCATATTATCTATAAGGATGAAATATTTGTTTATCATATAAATAAAATGGATGTTTATGAATGCCCTACACCAATTATCATAACTATGGTATTTAGATTAATCAGTTAATTTGTTAATATCTTAGTTTTGTTGAAAAACCTTCTAGATTAGCTAACATGTTTGATAAGGTTAACTTTAAAGGGGTTATGATTAAATTGATAAAAAATGTGATGATTTTTGTTGAATAATTGAATTGTATATAAGTGTGTTATAAGATATAGAATCTACCATCGAGAAATGGTGGATTTTTAATTTATATTTATTCATCAAAAGAGGGAATTTTTGTATCCATTTGAAAAATGTTAGATATATTTCCTATGAATCAAGGAAGTTGAAAACTCATGAATAGAACTATCCAACTCATGATATTGAGTTATTACCCATTTTATTCTCCGAGACTATATAGAGACGCTAACTATATTTTTAAGGATATGAGATATATACAGATCACCAGATATTGAAATATAATTTATCATGGAATGAACTGAAAAAGAAGCAAAGGGGACTACTTGAGATACTCATGTATTATGATTTTTTCAATACACTACAACCCATGCATGTTAAATATGGTATAATATTCAATTAGTTGTAAGGATAATATATTTATGAACAAAATTAGTATTGAAATGGGTCCTATGTACGTGGTTCTTGAAAATATAGATATGGGAATTATCAAGGAAGGTGAAGCATCAAAATATTTTAAATAGTTTTCCCAAACATATTTATAGGAAATGATTAAATGTTCTAAGCCTTGTGATGAATATTTTTATAGTAAAAATAATGGTTTGAATGATGGGATGTAAGTAGAATTAATGAATGATGACATAATTATGCATTTTCGGAAGAGTATTTGTGTTACCTATTTATTGGATTAAAAATGGGAGTTATTGGATGATTACCATAACTCTAATTTCTCTATACAACATGGTAGAACTAATATGTATAGATATTTTAAGAAAATTTTTTGTTAGGGTAATATGATGTTGTAAATTTATGACTAGGTATCATGATTTTTAGTATGTCAAGATATGAATGTTGAAAGGATACATTCTAGAGTAGTCACGAATCCTCTGCCTATTCTTGCATTGAAAAGGGAAGATATTACTATGTATTTTTTCACAAAATTACAAAACATTTTATGAATGAATTATGTAAAATGTGTAATTGTGGATCAAATTAAAAATCTACACATTTAAACTTTATATGGGAGTATTTGACACTATAATTCACTTCAAACTATATTAATGATGTTTTAAGCCATCATGGATAACCTCCTTCAATTTTGTCTAATAGTTATCCAAAATATCCATGGAATTTATGGGAAAGTATTCAAAAATAATTAGAGACCAATACTAATTTTAGAAAAACATATCAATCTCAAACTAACTGGAAATATGAAGGGATGATTCAAGGATTCTACGAATTGTTGATATAGTGATCACTTGAATTTCAAGGAATTTTATATCAGTATTTACAAATAGTAGAGTTTTCCTAAAATAATAGATGACATTAAATTATTAAAATGATTCCATATAATGAATTATATGGAAATAGATGATGTACACCAAAAAGATAAGGTTAGGTTGGTTAATGTATTCTTGTATGACAAAAACATTTGGAGAAAACAACAGTAAAGGTATAGTCTATTCAACCACATATCCAGAAATCTCAAAGTAAGAAAATGTTCTATGATGATAATTGAATGAAGGGTTTGGAATTTCCTATAAATATAATGATATCTTTAATATATCTCAAAGGGAGGGTGGTGTATTATTTTGAAAGAAACAGAAATTGAACCCTAGTTACATAGGACATATTGAAATCATATAGAGAATTGGAGATGTGTCTTATCGTTTGGGGATTCCATCAAACCATTCTAAAGTAAAAAATGTGTTCCACATCTCTTTGTTACGGAAGTACATTGTATAACAATCACATTTACTCACATTTAGAGGAATATAATTGGAATCTAATTTATCTTACTATGAAGAGCCTATCTAGATTGTGGACACTAATAAGCCGTTGTTGAAGAATCATATGACTCAGTTGGAAAAGGTACATTGGAAAAATCCAAAAATTGACATGGATATGTGGGAAGTAGAGAAATTTATGAAGAAGAAGAACCCAAATATTTTTAAGAGGTGATATTTGGGAAAAAAAATTTGATGAAATTTTATTATGGATGGTAGAATGTAATTCAAACATATTTTATGGTATTCCTCGTAAAATTTATTATCAATGGTGGTTTATGCATCACACAAAACATAGTTTAAAAATATAATATAATATTTTATATAAATATTGGAATAGTAATGTAACCACATGGAATATTAATATGACCAATAGAATAATAATTTTAGTTTTTAAAGTAGAAATATAATTTGGTAAACTTAGAAATAATAATATTTAATATTTATGTCATAAAATAAGTAAAAAATATTTTAAAATGATAAATTTAGTGTTGTTATTTTTTCAAACATAATTTCTTATTTGCAGTAGTATAATTAATTTATTGATTTAATTGAAAAATTATTTTTATAAATTATATTCATAAACTAAAATTAGGATTTTATATTATTATATTATAATTTTAAGAGACCATAATTAATTTTTCTATGTTTCAAACAAATTGTTATAATTTTAAAATCAGCATTTTTGATTATATGAGGTTTTTAATTAAAAATTATGTTTCTCATATTTATAAAATTATTTTTGTAAAATGGATTGAGTTTTTTAATTATAGATTTCAATCATTGTTTAGGATGATCTTTTTTATGATTTATAAAATAGAATAATTTTTTGACAATAGTGAAATATCGTAATTTACAGTATAAGGTAAATAATTACAATTCTAAGTCGTACATCAATCATGGATGATGTAAGTAGAAATTAGATCAAAATAACAAGAATTATTTATTATATGTAGCCATATAATTTCACACTATTCGAAGTATTGAGCTAAAATATTTACCAAATGAACTATGTAATAAAAAATACCCCTCTCCTCCACAATTAATACCACCCACACCGCATCTTCTAGTCACATCTATTAAGACATTATGTCTGACTAGTTTATTATAAATCCTCTTTAAAATAATCTTACATTTTCCTATGATGTTATGATCTCAATAAAATACCAACACCAATTTCCCTATGTATGTTCTCAAGGAGAATAATTCAAGAGGTAAATTCCACTTTCACTATCTTTATTTTCTTGTCACTATATTTTATTTTCATATAATCTCCTCAACTAATTTATCCAAAAATGAATTAAGAAATCATTATATTATATAATTTTTTTTTTATTTCAATGTGAAATCTTCCATCATGTCTCTTCTCCTCCTCTATTTATTCTAAAAATGGAAACGTCATTCATGAGATGTCAATTTATCACCATGGTGGACGATATGTTTTTATTTTTCAATTCCACCATCAAAACTGGTCATAAACCCATTTTTTTGTTAAAATATATTATTATATATTCATACCATATTATTTAATTTTATATAACAATTATATATACTTGATATTAAATAATGAAATAATAATAATTTGTGATGATAAAAAACCACCAAAATAATATAAATGATTATCACTAACGTATAATATAATCATTCAACACAACCAATAACAAAAAAAATTAATTATTTATCCATTTAATATTATTTATTTTCATTAATAACATATAATTTCAATTATACATAACTATTCCTATTTTACATGTCCTTCCACATATGTATACAAGTAAACCAATTATGAAATACAAGGAAAGGAACACTCTGGAATAACAAAATTAAATTTTATAACTCATAGAAATACCTATGAATGATTATATGAAAATTATAATAAATAAAAATAGTGTTTAAGTGGTTATAAATTATAATATTATTAAATTTAATTTCATTGTCCAGGATATTAAGTACAACTGCAAAATGTTTCTGGATATATGATAAGTATTTCTTCCAAAAACTATAATTTCATTTCGTATTTTCCCTTCTCAATATTTAACACCATTTAATTCATCATACATTTATATACATATTAAAAATTATATTTATGTTTTCTAAATACATGTATCAATATTAGATCAACTTTCTTTGATGGGAAAACATGTTTTAAAAGGTCCCCTTTTAAATTCCTCCCGACAAGCATGCCTGATTAAGGGGTTCCCTCAAATTTGATATCCATTTTTATATAAAACTCATAATATATTTTAAGACAGTGATATCTTATTAAAATCAATATTTTGATCATGAAAAACTATCTTCACACTATTCTGGTTTTATGTAAACAATTAATCATTTATCTATTTTAAAGACTCTATTATGTTTTCCCATTAACCATGTTGATGTAGACTATTACTAACTTATTGTAAAATATATTTTTATATGATTAATCATAATTTGGAAATAATTATATATTAACTGATTATTTTTTCTTGTATATAAATTTTACAATATGAATTTATGTAAAATACAAATTACTCTTCCAAAAAATTATTCATTAGTAAATGGAGGTTTCTATCAAGATTTGCTTGGTGATTTTATTAGAGTATTTTAATATATTTCAATAATTTATTTTAAATAATATTGTTAATATTAATTGAGTTTTTATGATATCATATTCCAAAATTTATGAAATGGTTTATGATCATTTTGAATATTTCCATGATATCTTAGTATCATTGACCAAGTGACTCTGAATCAATAGTGATTGTTCTTATTTATTGGGGAATGATATTTACATTTAATATGCCAGTTATAATTTGAATTAATATTTTCATTATGTTTCTCCCCTTTAATATAATAAATAAATTTTACTTAGTATGTGATGGGTGGGGTCCACTATACCCCCTTGATACATTGTTAGGTCTCATCTGACAAACTAGATTGGGTTTTACCCATTTTGTTTAGTGTCTTGGACAAATCCTTTATGGTATATTTATTTTATCTAGGATTATGAATTCCTTCATTATGATATTTTTAATGGATAATACATGTGATTATTCTACTATTAGAATATTTATGGTTTGGTTTAATTCCCATATGATTTTTTATATAGCTTGATTTAAATTTCTTTTATTCCTACCATATTGTTATCAAGATTATGTTTTAATGGAATTGATTTTTATTTAGTCATCATGTCTTATTGTTTAAATTTATTTATGTTATAATCATTTTATTTTGTTACCCTTTCTGAGAATCTAATCACACCAATTTATTATGTTTTATTTTTCCTCGAGATGAAAAGATGAATATTATGAATGATTACATGGATAATCTAAGAGATTATGGGTGTTTCCAATGGAGTATCTATTTTTTCCGCTTTTATATTCAAATGTAATGTGCATTTATTTATTTGTCTTACAAAACTACTAAACTAATCAGTACATTGAGAATCATGTCTTGAATAAATGGTATTATAATAATGTAATGAAAGAGATCTAGGCTAATGGGTTAGGGCCCTTACATTTTTTGTTACATATATTTTACTGGGTATATGATATGAGGATACAAATCGTATTCGTATGATAGATGGTTTATTTATTGATAAAAATATTTTTTTGAAACTAATTTCATTTTGGAAGTTTATTCCATGAAGAAATGTCGATGATACCCACTTTTTTCTTGGGTTATAATATTTTGAAGTGGTGAAATGATTGTGAAACATGTATCTTTTCCATAGTTTAATATATGGAGAAATGTTTATTAAACCAATTTCTTTCCCTAGTTTATGATATATGTAATGGTTTGTGATCTTGTGGTATAGATATGTATGATTTTTAAAATCTGACCATTCAGATTTATATGTACCTCCAATGCATCGGGTAATGATTAATCTTTTATGATATCAAAGGTTATATGGTAGTTTATCTCAATCAAAAAATATGGTACATTTGAGATTATCCCATTATAGAATGAGGTTACAAGGAAGGTTATCCCATTCCCAATGGTGTTACAGTGGTGGTTATACCAAACCTAACAATTTATGAATGTCCGATTGTGTATCCTTGACATAATATTTTATATGATTATGTATAATTAGATTATTTATATATAATGAAAATTTTATGCTATCATGGATCACATTATTATATTCCATTATGGTTTATGAATTATGAACATCCATCACTTATTACAGGACTCAGTATTATAATCAATGATTTACAGCGTAACATATTTTTATATAATTCACATGTTATCATACCCATTTTCTCATTTTATACTTATATATCATTGTTTTATCATTCGAAGAATATGAACTCACCCATTATTTTGTTTCATTTCCTAGTATATAATGTATGTTATTATTTATGATATGTTTAATAAGGGTACTAGTAATTATGAGCATATTTGGAGATGAATTTTCTCAGATACAGGAATGTTGTGTCTGTATCCATGTTTCGAAAGAGACTAAATTTTTGATCCTCATGAATGTGTTTGTATAATGTAATGAATATTAATTTAAATTGATTTAATATCTATGTATATGAGGCTTGGGTAGATATAATAGTGATAACCTAGTTTTATTGTTTTTGGTTTTTTGGTATTTGGTATGGTCTTTCCCATTACGAAATCATTATATATTTGACTATGACCATATTTACAATTTATTATCCTAAATAAACAATCATTATCCATAAAATACACCATGGATTATTGGATCAATGGGAGATGTTGTTTATTAATATAAATTCTCTCATCTTTCTCTAATTGAATTATGTTTTACCCTCTATAGTAGTTATGTAATGATATAAATATTTTATGTCCCATACAAAAAATTGTTTCTACCCATTCCTTAAATAGTATATGATTTTAATCTAAAATGATTTTCAATTAAAGATTCAATAAATATTCATCATTTGTTTAAACAGTGACTAAGGCCAATTAGTGATACAAATGTATTCTAATCATCAAATTTATAATAATTTTGTCATTCTCAAATATATTAATTTTTAGATGTCCATTATTTGTAATATATAGATCATATTTATTGTCATGTTTGTTATCTATGAAAATATACGACTTTACATAATATGGGAACTGTATCCAATATAACAAATTCACATAATAGCATGATTGACTACATTAAAAGAATAACCTATAAACATCATTCATTACATTTTTTCCATCCTATGGGAATGCTGATCAAAATCTGTTGGTTGATGATATTAGTAGTCCTTTATGAATAAAATGGGTCCTCCTCATATTGAAATGGTAAAGAACTAATTTTTGTTTTTATTATTCCTGATTACTATTATATCTAGTTTACTTTATAATGTTTCCCCACATTGTACATTGATTCAAATTCTTAGAAAACAATGAATGTATTATATCCATAACTATAACTATATAGATAGTATCCTTCATTTCAAAAATAAATCATTTTTATTTCTACTAGTCTATCTATCTGAAATTTTTCATGAAGTGTATTTTTATACGGTAATACACATTTTTGTACAATGTACCATTCCATATTTATTTTTCATGATTTTTTGGGTACTCTACATTATTTAAGTAATATTTAAAATGAAATTTTTATATCATATGGACATATATAATTCCTATATGTGAAATATTGGGTCTAATAATTTTCTATGATTATATTATTTTCATTTTTTTATTCCACACATATTTAATAATTTAATGATTAGGCGATTGTTTCTATAGGATCTATTTCATTTTTTAATGAATTTTATAATTATCCTTGTTTATTTCTAAAACTAATGTGATATATGATTTTAATTTTCTTCCAAGATCCAATAAAAGTTTCATTTTCTTCTAGCATCCAACCATTATAAATTAATAATGGTTTTATTTATTCTAATTTATTATAATACGTATCCGCGGATATCTAAATTTTTTTACTAGATATTTAAGAAGACAGAAGAGTTAAATGTACTTAGAGAGTCCCTCAATAATGAAAATGTAGTTTTGATTCTTCTACTCCAGTAGATACAAGATCATGATGCACTTAATTTATTCAAAGTATAAATGAAGTCTAAGTTAGATTAGTGAGAATGTATATAAGAATAAATTGATTTATCATATTGATATTTTAGAATTATCTAATGATTAAATATATAAATTAGTTTATAGTTTGATTAACCTTAATGATTTTGTTTTTGTGAATGATTTATTTAACATACAACACGAGGTTCACAACATATTAATGGTTAATAATATACAACATTGAATAATGCATTAAAATAAAAATATGGTTATGTGAGTTTTTTGAACATATGATAACACCATATTTCAAGTCCATTGAAAGAATATAAATCAATGATTTGAATGAATGGTTGGGATTCTTCTGCAACCATGGTGGTCATTCAACAATATTGTTGAATTGTGGACTAAATAAAACCTCATACAACTGGTCAAACCACAGATTATGGGTTATATATATAAATACATTTTATTATTTTTTTTGAGAACTAGGACCTCACAGTGAAATTAAGTGAAATATTCCATTACTAGTTTGAAATTATATTATTATTTTATGAGATCAAATCGATTTATTTATATAATTGAAATATAATATTAAATAAATCTCACAGACATATTTACTGACTATTATCAAACCATAGGGAATTCAATCAAACTATTATTTGTTATTTTAAAATAAATTCAATACATTATGACAATCAGCATGTGGTGGTGATGGTTATTAAAAAAATTTATTAATTCCAACTCAATGTAGAAATTGTGGTATTATTATTTAATTTCGTGACATAATTTTCAATTAAAGAGAGGTTTAAAAATAAAATAAATGATATACATGTAACTCATTCATAAATCACAATTTAGATGAATGACCACTTGATATTAAGGAAATCAATGAATAATCGTATAAACATTTGGAGAAGAAATTCTATATCTCTAGAGAATTTTTATTATGGATTCTTCTGTAATAAATTTTCATGAGAGTCATGGTTCAAAGAAGAAATGTATAAATGCTAACAAAAACCATACAGATCAAGTCATTCGATTTAGTGGAAAATTATTATAATATATCATCATACCAACATTATTCATTTTTTTCAAATAATCATCTAATGTTATATGATTAGGGATTGTCCAAGGAATATATTGTTTAGAATTTCATAAACAATTTAATTATTTTTTTAAACCCTCGTATGATGAGATATATTTTGTGAATTCCCATAGAATTATCCCCTTAGAGTGAAAACTGTAAATTCAAAGTTTAATTAAATATATCATAATAATATATTTATGGTATGGGATTTAGGATTCATAATATCGATATTTTAGTATAAACATTATAAAATGATCTGTTGGAATACCAGATTTATTGCAAACCCCAATACCCCAACCGTTGATTGGGTATGTGGTTGCAACATGTTTTATCTGATCTAAATTTCTTAAAATTGTTGATTATGACATTGAATAATCAAGGATATAGAAAATATGATCAATAAAAAATGGGATACATTTTTCTTAGAAGAAATTATCAAAAAATGTAGAGTTGGATTTGAAAATATCTATGATCTATGCGGTTTTATTTCTACTCAACAATTTCTCATGAGATAAATGTTCGTGATTTTATGAAGCTATCAAAGAATGAAATTTGAATAAAATATATCATTTATCGTAAAAAGTTTTTTAAGGATTTATTAAAAAAAAATTAAATGACATATATATAATTGTTTCTTTTTTTTCATCTGTAAAATTATTTTTTGATAAGTTTTCAATCACATAAGAATAATATAGAATGTAATAGAAAAATAGTATTTCTACTTGATAGAGAAATTAATTATTTTAAGTTGTGAATGATTGAATATATTGAGGTTTTCATTAATCATATAATTTATCTCATGGTGTACATCCAAGAACATAGTGATGAAATGTTATGTGGTCAAATAATGAAGTAAATTATCATAAAATTTTCACCATTTTATTATGACAAGGATTTTCACCATTTTATATGATAACACTGAAGATATATAAATTTAATATATTATTACATGGGGGAATCTCCGAACATGTTAATATTATTTATGACTACAATTATTATTTCAAGGAATTATATAATAGGTTGTAATCCCTAAATAAATATGTCATGTCTAAATTATTGAACCTTTATATTCTAGAAAAAATAGATAGTGACAAAATTAATTTCCCATCAAAAGAAGTTATAATATGTACTTGAGATAATATGTATAAAAACCAATGATGGGTATTTGAAATACTATAACTAAATTATATAATTGTAATATATGTATGTTTGGTATTAATTTTTATAGAAACACATCCATGAATTGTGGGGTTGCAAAAAAGGGAAATGAAAATAAAATACTAATGATACATAAAACATGTCTATCATGTTGAATTGAAAATTAATATTACTACCAATTTATAGAATAGTTAGTAATATAGTAGGTAGTATTTGAAAAACTAGTGCACAAAAAAACACATTTTTTATATTTGATTAATTATTGGATTTAATATATTTTGAGAGATTGTGTGTTGATTTATGTTTCACTTAATTGATTTAAAATAAACTTTTACAATGGAGGTAACAACTTGTTTGGATAGACCTTTATGATGAAACCACAATTTACATATTTCTACCGAAAATTATTCAACCAAGTAGAAATAGAGATATTGTTCTGCTGATTTCTCTATCCGGTTTGAGAAATAGTGGTACTGATAATATCCCCATATAAACACCTCAAGTTCATCAACCATCCTTCCAATATGTATGGATGTTGATACAGTTACCATTCGGTAAATAGATAAATCCCCAACCAAGTATTATGAATCCCTAAATAAAAAAGTTTTTTTAGTACAATCATATTCACATGCTAATGATAATTGAGCACCGAAAACAAAACTATAATATATTCCACCATATTAGAAATGGATTTTCTTCTAGAAGAAATAGAACATTGACCAAAGAAAGTATAATAAAAAGAATTAAAACATAACATAACTACATTTTGAAGTCAAAATTGTTAATAAAAAAAAACTATAAAGAAAAACAAATAATTTAAATTTACTAAATGTACTCAATTAACTAAATCATATAAATATAGGTATAAACTCTCCCATTAAATATCAATAAATGAAACTACCCCACCATGGAAGCAAAAGTCATGTTGAATTATGAGGGGGGATTAATCTTATAAATGAAAGAATGGCAAAGTAAAAAATGGAAATTAATCTGTAGTCGTCAATTATCTAGATAATACCCTAAATGATTTCCCTTTTTTAAGATCTCAATATCCATTTATTGTTTGAATATGTTTATCCCTTTGATTTCATAATTTTTCAAATAAATGATTCTGGGTTAATTTGGGTGTTATTTGTGATAGTAAATTGAAAAATAGGATGTCCGAATTTATTCTCATCAAATTTATTTATTCATGTTTCTATTCAAAAATTTCAAATATTGAATAGTATTCACTACAATGAATTTTTTGTTTCTTGAAAAATATTCACTCATTGAATATCATTCACAGTGATTGGAGATAGGGTCTTGATATGACCAAATTTGTAGAACCCTGAAATGTGTTTCAATGGACTAGAATCCTTTGTTTTATTCATTTTATGGCCTCACATGTTGTAATATTTCACGTTTCATGACCTGAATAATTTTCATGTGATTTAATGTAATTTCCCAGCCATGTTTTTTTCTATTAAAACAAAAAATATTATCTATCCTTGTATAGTTTTATGATTTTACCATTGATTTACAACAATTATTCATGATGATTCTCCATCACATCCACATTTTCCAAAAAAACATACTATCCTACTAAAAAATAGTAAAATATTAAAATACTATAACTTTTAATAATTATATTTTTAAAATAATTATAATAATTGAAATAAACATGATAAGTATCACCTTTTGAATTACACCACTTATATAAATTTATTTTCTTCATGTATGAACTCTCAAAAAAAATTCAATGAAATTTTATTCTACCAATATTTATATTTAAATAAAGAAAAATTAAAATTCATTTTAAAGGAAAATATCATTTCAAATTCCAAAAAATTAATTCTTCCAACTTCTCCATCTTAAATGAAAAAAATAAAGTCATTTATTTTACATTAATTATATCAAAATAATAATGCCTCTCCATCGTTTATATTTTTTTTTCATAATTCCTCATTAATGTGTATGAATATTCTAATTTACCCCACATTCAATTATTTATAATCATCTATAAATGAAATAAATGATATGGAATAGTTATCATACCTAAATTAAATGTTACATATGATAGTGTTAATATGATTCTAACATCACCATCACATAATGAAAAAATTTCCAAAAAAAACTATGATGTATTTTAATTAATGTTCTGAAATATATAAGGCAAATGTCTAGTAGGAGGAATGATTAAAAATAAATCCCAAATACATTGTTTGATGCTAAAGAATACCATATCATATCATAATATAAGTCTATTATCCAATAAAGGTTAAAGGCCCTAAAAGGGGGTGAATCATCATATGATAATTTAATACAACTTCCCCTTTATATCATATGTCTTCATTTAAAAGACTCTTATCTCTCCTTCATATTGCAACATCTGAATAGAAATGAAATCATATGTCACACCCTGACTGACACTTCCTTTTTATTTAATTATTTTATGTATTGTTTTTGAGTTTCAGTTTGAACCGATTATTTTTTTAAGAAATTGGGATCTTATAGGGGGCATGACTGTATTCACGACCATGTCTAGTGCCCAATATTAATAAGATAAAGTTTTATGATTAAATTTATCATTACACAGCCGCACGACTATGTCACGATCAGGCGCTCATCTGTGCATGGTGTCCAGGTGAATAATTAATCCAATTATTTTGCAATCGTTTTTTACTTTAGATTTATTATTAGTATTATTATTATTTAATTTAATGTTTCAATTAATTTATTATTATTATTATTATTGTATTGGTTATTATTTTAACTTGATCGTTTTTATCAATTGTGTTTTATTATTTTTACTTTTATTCATAGTAATAAAATTTGTTGCTATTAATTATAATTTTTTTGTTCTTTATTTTTATTTTATTGTTATTATTTATTACTTTTTATCTTCTTTAATTGTTATTATTATTATTATTTTTTATCCTATTATTTCTCTCTTTTCGCTTTTTTCCTTTCTTTTTTCCTCCCTCTCTCCCCTCTCCCTCTCTCCTGTCACACGGACCTCCCCTCCACTAAACCTAAGCGGCGTTTCCCCCTCCCAACGCTGGACTTCCCTTTGACTCCCCCAACTCATCTCACCCCCTCTCCCATGATCCCCTTCGCACCGCGCCCCTGCTCCCCTTGGCCGGCCTACGTCCGACGAACCCACCTAGGTGCCCTGCCTCCCTCGTGCGGCCCACGTTTGGCGCCTCCCCCTTTGCTCATTCCGCACCTCCCCCAGGGACAATGGCCTCCTGTTCCATCTAGAACCTCCTACCCTCTTCCCATTAACCACGACCAGACCTCGCACCAACACACCAACCTCCATGTCGCGACCGCCCGACCCTCTCAACCTCAACTTGCCTTTGGCGCACTGTGAACCCAAACATTCCTCCTGCCGGTGCATTTTCCGACACCCGGCTTCCCTTTTCCCAGCGTCACACACCTCCGTAGCCTTCTTTTCATGCTGGAAAACCTCTCGGACTCCTCTTTGTAGGAGCGTTTTACCTCATTTTTTGTCCTCTCAATTTGTTTGAGTTGCAATTTGGGTTTTGGATTTGCTTTTGGTCTGATTATGGTGAAATTGGTCCAAGTGTGATATTGGTTATGATCCAATTCTTGAATTAGGACATGTATGAGTTGGTTGAAGTGTGGTTTACTTTTCGCACAATCGTGGTGGTGTTTGGTATATATTGAGGTTAGTGTTTATACGTTGAATTCTTGTCTGATGAATTAATTTTCTCATTTAGTTAATATATCATGTTTATTAATTAGTTTTCTTGGTGTGGATTTAGTTTTTATGCGTGTTTATTATGCGTTTGGTTTTTAAAGTGGCATGTTCATGTGAAATTTGGTGTGTCTTAGATGAAAGCATATATTTCATTGTTAATTGTTGTTTTGTGAATTGTGAAACTAGTTTATAAAATGTTACTGGGTTGCAGATTCTATTTTGATATGTTTTTGGGGTGTGATTGGTCATAAATAAAGTTTTTGAATGAGTTGTTGTGTATTGTGTTTTGTTTGGGTGTTATTGTTGCATTTTCTATTCTGGTTGGGTTTGTGTTTCAATTTGGTGTTGATGAGTGGTGTATTCTATTCTAGTATTGTGTAAAGTATTGTGATACCTCTCAGGAATTGTTTTATATTTTTTTAAATGGTTTATTAAATTATATTAATGGTGAGAAACATGTCTAGAAGGGGGTTTTGTGTTGCGACAAGGTGCATTTGGATTTAAAAAGATGTTTTGAGTGAAGTTATTGGCATTTAAAGTCATTCGAAATATTTTGAAAACTCTTTAATAAATTTTCCATTGTTTTGTTTATCCATGGAAATGGTCTTTAAAATATTATTAATAATTTTTTCAAAAGTTTTTATTAAATAATTATTATGGTTGGAAAATTATCTTGTTTCAGTTGGGTATAGGTTTCCGGTTCTAAATGTCTTGCGGTTGTTGCAGCGTGTCATCATCGGAAGTCCACGACATTGTGGTTATCGGGTTGCGCATACGTATGCACAAGTGTGAAGTGAGTCATGTCATCACGATCAAGTGACGAGTTGAGGTAGGTCCCCCACTGCACTTACCTTTATATTTAGAATTTATTGATGGCGTTTTGTTTTATTAACTTTTAATGAATGAGAAATAATATAAGATATTTAATTTTTAAATGGTTATCTGCTGTGAAAAGAGCTGTTTATTTTATACCGAACACTTGAAACATTTTCATGATGAGCGAACACCCAGTATTGAAAGGATTCCCTTTTGGCCTTTAAACATTATCCAAGTAATTTCATATTTACTTCTTGTTTTAAAGATAAATGATTTCTTTTGAACAAGTGTTTGTGGTTTTCCCGAGAAATGAGGTTTTTCTTTGAAACTGGTGAAGGCCCGCTTGGCACTTTAATAAAATAAATTATTTTGGAAAACCCATTCATGGGTGATCTTTGGTGTGTGTTGATTGCGTGAGTTTTATGTGACGTTTGTGAATCGTGACTGATTATTTGGCATTATTTATTCACCCCTCTTTTATTATATGTGTTGACATGGTAACCCGGTATAATGAGTGAATCTTTTGAGAACGATTGCTGCACTAGTTTAGACCACACCCTGGCTAGTGGCCCCATAGTAGGGGAATACTAAGTTATTACTACTATGGGTATTGGGCACCTCGGTTAGGCTATGCAGGGCTATACCGGGTAGTATTATGGGCGTTATGGCATCATCTAGTTAGGGCATGCCTTCAAGATGAGTCATATGTATAGTATGTTTTGGATTGTTCAGGATCTCCTAGATTCGACCCATGTTTCCTTTTGTGTTTATTTGCATGTGACAGACGATTGAGAGGTTTAGTTCGGTAGCTGACCCTTTTTTCCACTTTTCCCATTGCCTTTAGTGTGTGTTGTGTGTTTTTTGGTTTTCCCTTTTTACTAACAACTAAAAATTGAAATTCTAAATTGTTCGAAAAAGAAATGTTTTGAAATGAAATGCATTTGTTTCTTTCAAGCACTAAACTGGTTTTAAATTAAAAAGGGAAATGGACTATTATTTACTTTAGAAATGAAGGTGTGTGTGGAACAAATATTTTACATAATTTAGTTCAAACCTGGAATTGATAAATTCTTTATTTAATGGTATATGCTTTCGGAATAGAATTAGTCGGGCCTACCTACTGAGTTTTAATACACAAGCCTATAGTTTTTTCCTATTTTTAGTTTCTATTGCAGGTTGAATTGAGCCTGTTCACCGTGGGCAAGACTTGGTTGTGGTGTGGAGAGTGACTATCGAAGTCACGAGGAGTTTTGGTCGAGACCAGGTTAGTGTGTCACGTTCGTCATTCTTTCTTTTCGGGGTCATTTATTTTACCTTGCGTTCTTCCACTTTTGCACTGTTTTATTTATTTTTATTGGGAAAATTCATTCCATCTTGTTTAGACTTGATTCATGACACTAGTTTCCAGCCCATGAGGATTGGGAAAGCCCCTCGAGACTTACCGTGGATTGGGTCGGGTGCCGTGTCGGATGGCATCCCGGCCTGGTTCGTGACAAAATGGTATCAGATGAGGTCTTCATTCTTATTATTTGGGGTGTCAGGTAGATCAGAGATAGGACTGTCGGTACTTGAGTGGTAGGTGCGGGAAGAGCGTCACGAACTCTTAGTCATTCCGATCCTCATGTAACTAGGGCTAGTCTAGGATTTATGTTTTTGGTTTTGCTCTTTGTGTATAGGGATGAAAATAGGAGTAAACAGGTACTGCGCGTGGTCTCACATGGAGTAGCAAACCATGTGATGCCTGAGAGTACGGTTCGTCACTCCAAGTAGGTAGTGCTTTCTGAGGGGATGGTCTGCTAAACCATGTAGCCGGGTTAGACTCGACCACTAGTCCTTTGCCCAGGTGCTTTAATGTTTGTGATGTCATGCTTCAATTTTGGGACTGACGCGAAATTGTTTTCCTTTAAAAAGTGAAGTGGACTTTGCTACTGCTCTTATTTGTGGTTGACATGATATTTGGGGTGCGTTTCTCTTGGACCTTTTTTTTGGAATTTGGAATGGATTTGTCGAAGTTTAATTTCTAAAAGGATTCCTTGGGTTGTTTGAAATTGGAGTGAGTGGTTTTAAAAATGGAAATCATTTTGGAAATTTGTCTTGAGTTTTTGAAATGATGAAAAAATGTTATTTTGGAAAAATTTGGAAAGTATTGTTTTGAAAGTGAAAGATCCTTGTTTCTTTTCCAGTGTTATTTCTATGGGTTCTCGCATGTGCATGTGGAAGTGAATAATTTGGTGGATTGTGTGGATGGGTGCCTGGGAGGCACTAAAATGAAAAACTATGAGGCATCCATGAATATCAGTGGTGATTGTATGTTTTTAAAAGCTGCATCTTGTTTCTTCAAAAGTGGTGTTTCTCTCAAATGGGTTTTTGGGCTTAAATGGTTTTGGATTTGGAAAATGGTTTTATGTCAGAAGTGAAAACGATGAGTTCAAATAGTTATTGGGTTTTAATGTACTATGCTTTGTTTTTCAAGTTACTGTTTTCCTTGAAAATGAATTGACATTTTAAATTGGAATTATTGGATTGGTTTCTTGGATGTGGATGTTTATTTTGCGATGCGTTTGGATTTGTGGAAGGTTGTTTTGTGTTTCTTGTTTGGGATATTCCCCTTAGAAAGGTCCAATGGGTTTCCAGTAGGTCTCTCAATTCTTGGCTCATCCTAGACTCCCAGTGCAGTGGCAGAGTTTGGTTTTTCTTGGTTGTGTCGATTGTTCGTAGACGTCGAGGTCTGTTGGATAACGTTAAATAGTTTTGAAAAGTCTTAAGTATCTCTAGTTTTTGTGGAACTCCAAAAGTTGTGTGGGGTGCAATTTGTCTCAAGTATGTCTGGTGGAGCGAGACTACACTAGCAAACGATGATCGTTCCATTTTCATTGCAAATTAGGATGTTGTGAGTGATCCTCAAGACAAGCCTCATCCCACGGTCATACCTATGGAAGTGAAAGCAAGAGAAAGTGGTGGATCTCGTAGGTTCTCGACCAGTTAACAAGTAGAGAAGGAGTTGTGTTTGACCTTTATGATGAGATGGTTTCATTTTCTCTAGAGGTGGTGTGGAACAATCAGCTTAAAGTTCGTAATAGTTGTTGGTATCATCCATATTGCGTTAAGTGCAGATTCCTCATCCGATGAAGAGTGTGAACAAAAGGGAATTTTTCTCGGAGTCCCCCTGTCGTCAGTTTACGCCGCGCATTTGACATACCACTCAATGTCCTACCTCTAGTGTGGCCAGTCGGACACCCTAAGTCGTTCACTGAAATTCCTAGTTGGTATGTTGACGAAGTGGCCAATCGTGACATGAGGAGAAGTATGTAGGTTTCTTTTCTAGTGGGGGAAGTTCCAGTTAGAGTTGGTCAACATATGACTGCGAGGCGGTAGATTCTTCAGACATCAGTGCTTTAACCATAGGTCTCAGGGTGAAGCTTGCGCACAGTCAAAACACTTCAGATGTGGGATGGGCTTGGTCCGACTTAAGGCTATAGTAATGGATTGGTAATGAAATAAATTCCCTTACTGCAGTATCATCTCTAAAGGATTCATTTTTGTAGTGAGGGGCATAAAGGCCTCATCTAATTATGGTGGTCTTGACTTATGGAAGTTCATCGCAGGCTTTAAAGATGTTCGGAGAACCCCCTTGTAACGAGTGCACTCAGTGACCCTTTTGGTGGTTGGCTATGGATGAAATTGTACTCATTTTGAAGATGCTCATTTCCTGGGGAATTGACGTGCGTCTGTCCAGTTCGCCTCTTGGTTAGCTGTTTCTGTTGTCAAAACCCTCCAATGTGGTGGAGTTTTGGTCTGTGTGGGAATCGTCTGTGTGGGTCAGCCCGTGTTAGTGGGTTCATGATGAAGAGTTCAGTCTGTTTTTCTCAAAGTAAATTGGGAATGCCCGCGCGGGTATCGTGGTTTTAGGAAAATTATAAAATGGTGGGGAGACCCACTATGGATCCTGCCAGCGTCTCCTCTTATGTTGGTTTGGCTCAACTTAGGGAGCTTAGAGGGTCAAGCCAGTGTTAGAGGTTTTGTCTGGGTTTGTGAGTCGCCTTGTAATGGAGAAAATATGTTTGACAAGGATCCTAATATTTTGGGGAGACCACCATAGGACTAGCTTGTGGAAGATTTTGTTTTCAATGTGCACTTGGAGGACTAACCCATTGCCTTTGCTCCGGCCGACCTCGTCCATGCTAATTGGTTAGCTCTGATAGTGGGTTTCTTGACAAGTGTTCTTGGAGATCTCGAGTGGACCCAGTGATTCCTAAGCCAGGGGTCAGGGTGTTCTATATTGTGGTTCTATTTCGAGGTGAATTCCTTGCTGTTGGTCAGTTTTCTTGGTGATTCTAGTTTTCAGATCTTTGATGTTTCAGGTTGTCGGCGTTTTAAATGCTTGGTCTTCGAGTGATGATGTTTTATTTAAAATACCTTCCGGTATTCATATTCTTTCTTGGATCCTTCGGTTAACCAGGTCTTCATGGGACTTTCAGGGGTCAGAAAGTGTCATGGTGGGGAGAATTGTCACACCCCAACTGACACTTCCTTTTAATTTAATTATTTTAAGTATTTCTTTTGAGTTTTAGTATGAACCAGTTCTTTTTTTTTAAGAAATTGGGATCTTATAGGGGGTACGACTGTATGCACGACCGTGTGTAGTGCCCAACTTTAATAAGATAATGTTTTATGATTAAATTTATTATTACACGGCTGCACGACCGTGCCACGATCATGCGCTCATCTGTTCCTGTTGTCCAGGTGAATAATTGATGCAGTTATTTTGAAATTGTTTTTTTAATTTATATTTTTTATTAGTATTATTATTATTTAAGTTAATGTTTCAATAATTTGTTTTATTGTTTCGTTTATTAATTTAACTTGATCGTTTTTATTAATTGGGTTTTATTATTTTTTGTTTTATACTTAGTATTAAAATTTGTTTCTATTTATTATAATTTTGTTTTGTTCTTTATTTTTATTTTATTTTTATTTTTTATTACTTTTTATCTTCTTTAATTAATATTAAATTATTTTTTATCCTCTTATTTCTCTCTTTTCTCTTTTTTTCCATTCTTTTTTTCCTCCCTCTCTCCCCTCTCCGTCTCTCCCATCAACCCATCACACCCCCTCACCCTTGATCCCCTTCGTACCGCGCCCCTGCTCCCCTTGGCCGGCCTACGTCCGACGAACCCCCCCCCCCTCGGTGCCTTGCCTCCCTCGTGCGGCCCGTGTTTGGCGCGTACCCCTTTGCTCACGCCGCACTTCCCCCATGGCCGATGGCCTCCTGTTCCATCCATCAACGCAGATCCACATCCCATTAACCTTGGCCGGACCTCGCACCAGTGCACCAACCTCCATGTCGCAACCACCGACCCTCTCAACCTCTTCTTGCCTTTGGCGCACTGCGAACCAAAACATGCCTCCTACTGGCACAATTTTAGACGCCAGACTTCCCTTTTCCCAGTGCCACGCACCTCCGTAGCCTTTTTGCGTGATGGAAAACCTCTCGGACTCCTCTTCGTAGGTGCATTTTACCACAATTGTTGTTCTCTCAATTCGTTTGAATTGAAATTTGGGTTTTGGATTTTCTTTTGGTCTGATTATGGTGAAATTGGTCCAAGTGTGATATTTGTTTTGGTCTAATTCTTGAATTAGGACATATATGAGTTGGTTGAAGTGAGTTTGACTTTGCGCACAATCTTGGCAGTGTTTGGTATATATCGAGGATAGTGTTTATACGGATAATTCTTGTGTGATGAATTAATTTTATAATTTAGTTAATATATCATGTTTATTAATTAGTTTTCTTGGTGCAGATTTAGTTTGTATGCATGATAATTATGCTTTTGGTTTTTAAAGTGGCATGTTCATGTGAAACGTGGTGTGTCTTGGATGAAAACTAATATTTCATTGTTAATTGGTGTTCTGTGAATTGTGCAACTAGTTTATAAAATGTTATTGGGTTTCAAATTCTATTTTGATATGTTTTTGGGGTGTATTTGGTCATAAAGAATGTTTTTGAATGAGTTTTTGTGTATTGTGTTTTGGTTGGGTGTCGTTGTTGCATTCTCTATTCTTTTTAGGTTTGTGTATCGATTTGGTGTTGATGAGCGGTGTATTCTATTCTGGTATTGTGTAATGTCTTGTGATACATCTCTGGAATTGTTTTAAATTTTTTTGAACGGTTTATTAAATTATATAAATGGTGCGAAACATGTCAGGAAGGTGTTTTGGTGTTGTGCCAAAGTGCGTTTGGTTTTAAAAGGATGTTTTGAGTGAAGTTATTGGCATTTAAAGTCATGAAAAATATTTTGAAAACTCTTTAATAAATTTTGCAGTGTTTTGTTTATCCGTGGAAATGGTCTTTAAAATTTTATTAATAAACTTTTCAAAAGGTTTTATTAAATAATTATTAAGGATGGAAAATTATCTTGTTTGAGTTGGGTAAAGGTTTCAGGTTTTAAATGTCCTGCGGTTGTTGCAGCGTGTCGTCAGTGGAAGTCCGCGACACTGCGGTTATCGGGTTGCGTGTGCTTATGCGCAAGTGCGAAGCGAGTAGTGTCGTCATGATCGAGTGACGAGTTCAGGTCGGTCCAGCACTACACTTAGCTTTATATTTTGAATTTATTAATTTCTTTTTGTTTTATTAACTTTTAATGAAAGATAAATAATAAAAGATAATTAATTTTTAAATGGTTATTTGGTGTGAAAAGAGCCGTTTTTTATACTAAACACTTGAAAGATTTTCTTGACCAGTGGACACCCAATATTGAAAGGATGCCAGTTTGTCCTTTAAACAAAATCCATGGAATTTCAGATGTACTTCTAGTTTTAATGATAAATGATTTCTTTTGAACAATTGTTTTGGGTTTTCACGAGAAATGAGGAATTGCTTTAAAATTGGTGAAGGCCCGCTTGACACTTTAATAAAATAAATTATTTTGGAAAACCCATTCAGGGGTGATCTTTGGTGTCCGTTGATTGCGTGAGCTATATGTGATGTTTGTGCATCATAACTGATTGTTTGGCATTGTTGATTCACCACTCTTTTAATATATGTGTTGACATGGGAACCTGGCATAGTGAGTGAATCTTCTGAGAACGATTGTTACATTAGTTTAGACCACACACAGGATAGTGGCCCCATATCATGGGAATACTGAGTTATTGCTACTATGGGGATTGGGCCCCTCGGTTTGGACATGCAGGGCTATACCGGGTAGTAGTATGGGAGTTATGACATCATCGAGTTAGGGCATCCCTTCAGGATGAGTTAGATGTATAGTATGTTTTCGATTGTTCAGGATCTCCTAGGTTCGACCCATTCATCCTTTAGTGTTTATTTTCATGTGGAATATGATTGAGAGGTTTAGTTCAGTAGATGACCCTTGTGTGCCACTTTTCCCATTGCCTTTAGTGTGTGTTGCGTGTTTTGTGGTTTTCCCTTTTTACTAACAACTAAAAATTGAAATTCTAAATTGTTCGAAAAAGAAATGTATTGCAAAGAAATGCATCTATTTCATTCAAGCACTAAACTAGTATTAAATTAAAAAGGGCAATGGACTGTTATTTACATTAGAAAATAAGGTGTGTGTGGAAACAATATTTTACATAATTTAGATCGAACCTGGAATTGATAAATTCTTTATTTAATGGTATGTTATTTGGGAATAGAATTAATCGGGCATACCTACTAAGTTTTAATACTCACACCTATAGTGTTTTCGTATTTTTAGTTCTATTGTAGGTTGAATTAAGCTTGTTCTCCATGGGTGTGACTTGGTTGTGGTGTAGAGAGTGACTCTCGAGGTCACGAGGAGTTTTGGCCAAGACAAAGTTAGTGTGTCTCGTTAGTCATTCTTTCTTTTCAGGGTCATTTATTTTACCTTGAGTTCTTCCACTTTTTCACTGTTTTATTTATTTTTATTGGGAAAAATCATTCCCTCTTGTTTAGACTTGATGCCCCGCACTAGTTTCCAGCCCATGGGGATTGGGAATGCCCCTCGGGACTTGCCGCAAACTGGGTCGGCTATCGGTTCGGATGGAGACCCGGCCTGGTTCGTGACATCATTCATCAGACACAAAAAATTTACATATTTCACCCTCACTGGGATACATACAAAGAGAATATAATGAAAATGTTCAGATATACAAAACCCATTATACCTCACTTTTAAAAAAATGTATAGGATGCATAACTTTTATGCCAAGGAACAATTCCATTACAATATGTTTAGTGGAGTCAATATCCCAACTATTTTAATACCATTTAAAATTTAAATCTCACTACCACTCTCCACAAAAGTGTTCTCCAATATCCTTTTGATGATTATCCTTTTGATATCATGAATCAATTTTATTTTCTCCTCATTTGGTGCATCGTTATATTCTATATTCACTCATGTGATGCATTCCCATATATGATAGATTTACATGGAAGCATCTTTGGGTTCACAAATCATTTTCATTTATAAAAGATTTAGATTAACTGTGTGAAGTGTTACTAGATTATGTGCTACATTTATATTTTTCTGTTGAACATCCCCTTGTACAGGACATATATAATTTTCATGGGACTCCCTTGGACATGAACACACTATTATTTTACTGTGTAGAACAATTAAATGAGTCACTATTTCGAAGATACATTTTTTGGGTAAAATTTACACTTTGTGCAAAACTCTTACATGATTCGGATCCCTAATCATCTCTAAGGATTGATCTTTTGAAATGATTATGGTATCTACCTATTTGAAGACCCATATATCCTTTTGCACAAAATCAGTACACACCTTTATCTTGTAAAGTAACTTTTACATGATCACAGAACATCTTGTTTTGATGTAGTATTTGGTAGGTACACTCTTTTTGGGTTTCACGCATCTCTATATTTTATGTCAAGAAAATTCATCATTCACTAAATTTCAGAAATTGTAAACATTTTTCTGTACCACCACCAGTGAATCCATTCATTTTTCAGGGACCGTTCTCACCATACCTTTCCATTAATCTATCTCGATCACCACAATATTCCTTCAAATCTTGATATTTTAACAAACACAATCATCTCAAAAATATATCAATGTTTCCTTAAGGTACTTTTCCCAAAAATATCCCTCAAAGGGTTTGTTGAAAACTTTTTTGATTTGGACACCTCGATTATGCTTCATCCAAATTATACAAAAAAATATTCCTATGATTCAGATTGGGATCAATGATTTACCAAAACATACTCTAATATCACATGAGAAATCATAAGCATGAAAAACAAGATTAGCATACAATGTTAATAAATCAATCACTTTATTCCTAAAACCAATCAACTACATTAATAACAAATTGTATCCATTATGATATATATCATTTGTTCGATAATATTTTCCATCACTATATTTAATTTTAAACTACAACTTCTTCACTACTACCATTATGATTATCTCCATTCTCTTTATTAACGCATTTTCTACCAATTTTTTAGTCATGATAACACCCTCTTTGTGAATGAATCTGAATGTGACTCCAATGTGGTCTACCAATTGGTAAACAATAAAGATCTATACATTAGGTAAAAAATCATACCACATGGAGAGGGGTCCCACATTTACACATTTTCAAGCGTCCAGAGTCAATTGAATTCCAATATCCAATCACTATCAATCAAATGATTAATTGTATAAGGTCATCACGAGAATGTCTGAAACTTATAGTCCTATAGGAAAATACTATAATATCATAATCCCAAGCTCCACCTTCTACTAGATAAAATTGAACATGAAATTAATTTTATTTTTCCATGATTTATTTAATATATTTTTTCTATGATTTATAGAACATGATTTTTATTAATCATTTATGATTGGGGACATCAATTCAACCCCCATGTCTTAAATCTTTTGATTAATCCATAATTACCACATGAATGAATATTTATCAAAAAATATATTCAATTTTTAGATGGTAAATTAAATTATATCATGTTTCTTTCTTATTGATGAAACACACAATCTTCCAAGATAGAATGAACCACCTAATGTTGATTTTCAATCATCTACTAAACAAAATCAATCTGCTTATGTATAAACCAATAAATCATGTTGAGATTTTTCATAGTATAGAAAATAAAATTATTATTTTCCCTTGATATATAGAAATACTCATTTAACGTGATGTTTATGGAATCCTCTGGAATTATTTTTATATCGTACTTTTTGGAATGTTTATGAAAATAATTTTATTGGCCATAATTTATAACAAACATCCAACATCCTACATGTATTCTATGAAATATACTAAATTTAATTCATCATATCATGATCATTGCATCCAATCATCCACTTTAGTTGTTAGTTCCTTTGAATTATCCATTCCAAATCCTCTCAAAACCTCCTTGGAATATTTGGATTGAGAAATTAATGTTCTATTACTTCCACATGTCACTTATAAACTAAAGAAAAATTATATTTAAACAATCATCTACATTTCAAAGTCAAATTTCATGAATTTAATGAACTTCTTGAACATTTCTTCATCTAATCCATGAAATTTTATTTCTTTAACATAAAATAGTACCATACTCTATTTATTACTTCAATTGGTGACCTAGATATTTTAATCAACTCAACTATACCAAAAATCAATCTTCATAAAAAAGTGATCAAACGTTGAATACCATTCTCTCAGTTATTTCTTTAACACAAATAGTTTTTTGCTGAACCGTAATACTCTATTAAAATATTAATTATTGAGAAAAAAATCTAGATGAAAAATATATAATTCATATTCATAAACCCCATTCAAAAATCCTAACATTATTTCTATCAGGATCCTTTTGAACCCTTTGAACATTATTTTCACTTCTATGGCCAATAGTAATATTATTTACCCTATCCATGAAATTGTTGGAAATGATTAATCAACTACAATTCCTTCTATATAGATGCACTCTTTTCAAACCACTCATACATTTATTTGAATCATTTTACCATTGTCGTTATTCTTATTGAATAAAAACTTATTTTATCCCAATGGAATTCATACCAATTGGTATCATGAAAATATCCCATATCTTATACTTCTAAATATGTTTGATGTCTTCATTAATTTCTTGAATGGTACTTTTATCTATATCTACATCCTCATAAATTTTCGGATCTACCTGATAAATGAAACATGTAAACTAAAATGATTTAATTCTTCAGGTTTTAAAAAGTACTTCCTGATCACAAATGATGTTATTTATCTCAATTTAATTTAAACTATTTTGTTTTTGTGTAGAAATAGAAACTAATTCCCCTTTCTCATAAGCAATATCGTTATCTGAATTATAATTCTCCACTTCATCTCTATGTGATGATCTTACTTCATTTTAATTTTCATCAGGGAACTAGTCACACTGTCATTGAAGATTTTCTTCATTTTCTACTATATTGGAATCATTGATTTCAATTATATCTCTTACCCTCTAGTTGAAAAGTTTATATTAGTTTCATTTTCTTGAATATCAATGAAATATCCCCCTATATCTATGCGATTAAATATTAATATTTTTTCCCTTATTGAGAATATAAAATTTACATCCAATGATATGAAAGTAACTCAATGTTGAATTATTACTATATCACAACTCATATAGAGTTTGTTCTTCCTTTTTAAAGAACAAATCCTTATTGGATATGTAGATGGATGTTAAGACTACATCCTTCCAGAATTTATATAGTAGGTAATTTTCAATAATCATTGTTCTAGTTTTTTTTTGATCCCATATATCTTCTCAACCACTCTCTTATGGTGGGAAGTTCACACTACAGATTCTTGAATCCTTACCTTCTGTTTCTGAAGATAATATTCCATTTGTATGTTTTGGAATTATATACCATTATTATTAAGAATTATAAAAAATATATTTCCAAGGATCCCTTTAAATTCCTTCCAAATTAAATTTATGAAACTGAAAAAATCATAATCAGGGTCAATAAAAAATACCATTGTCATCCATATAAAATATTCAGTCAAAAGAATTTAATATCTCTTACCAGAAAAGGATCATAGTGAGATAGGCCTATATACGTCTCCATGCACCATTTCATGCACTCTTAATGAATTTTGTTCTTTTTATCTTATATATCTTTCTAATAAACATCCCTTATTTACATGATCCACATGTATAAGTTTGATCACATGATATCATAGGGATATCTTATGCTACATCAAGTTTGATCATATCATTCCGAGTTGGTTGGAATTTTTGGTAGTGTAATTTAATACATAACTTATTTTCATTCCCTCTAGGTAAAATGAACTAATATTATTATTCACTTAAAAGGTAAGGATTCCAATTAGTTATTTGAACATATTGAATAACTAAACCACCTAATATTTTAATTATATACATATTCTTATTAATGAATATTCCATTCCTCTTGTCACATAGTAAACCGAGAATAATGATGTTGTTACAGAGACCTTGATCAATTAATACATCATCATGTCTCATTTATTTTTTCTTAAATTTGGCTTTTCTCAAGCCAATAATCATGAGTCATTAATTATATCTAAATATTATAACACCTTACTTGTCATATTTTATTTATGTGAAAAGGTCCTAATGAAATATCATTTGGGATGTGTATCCACATTTATGGATCCATACATCAGAATGATCAAATGCTTAATAAAGAATACATTAAAAGACATTTTGCTCACCATTTTTTTTCTTGATATATTTTTTTGACTTCATTCCAAGTATAAATTGATAATATTGATCTTCCTTAGAGTGTGATGGACTAAATTCATCTTGAAGATAAGAAAAAGGATTCTTTTTCATATCATTTGATGATACATTGAGCTATTACATATGAACACATTTATTATAATACATAAAATTCCTCAAAATTGTTGATGAAAAATCTGTTTCCATGTTTTTTAATTCTCTACAACTTAAACAATGACCATAATATAATATATTCAAATATTTTGAATACTATCGACACATATTTTGGTCTTGTAATATTCAGTAACTCTTGGAAATGGAACATCTGTTTTTCACTATCCCATCTTCTAAATATTGTAACATTTAAAGTGGGGTGCATTCTTGTGTGTAACTACTGGTTCTCTCCTGGGTTCACTAAATTAAATGGTCCACATTCATAGACAAATCAATTTTCAACTCAAACAGGGTTTTTATGTTCTTTCATCAACCATTACTTATTTCTGTTTTCAATTATGTCCCATATCAACCATGTTATTTGAATTTTATTTTTACTTCTTTTCTATATGAAATTATTACTATACTTCTATATTTTGTGTCCTATAAATGATCTACCTTCATAGCTCCAAAAAGAGAGTCAACATTTTTTCATGATCTATAAATTTTAATCACATTTAAATGAATTCCTCTAAAATTTATTCAATACATTTGATATGATCTTTCAATGTGTTATTCAAACCCTCGATCACATTTTTCTATTCCACAAATTTGATCTTGAACTCGCCAAACATATTTGAGTTCTGTAGCATTAAGGACTTAACTTTTTTTATGTATTCCTCCAACATCGAATTATATTTTTTCCAATTGTTGCATAATTTTTTTTCATCACAAACAAATCTATTTCATTTCTTCATTTTTTCTCTCAAAACATCTATCCCCTAAAAAGAGTCCTCTAATACAACATTCATATAAACTCTTATTTTCATACCTTCTTCATCATTAATAATTTATTTTATTTTCATAGAGCTAATGACAACTCTTTTCATAGAAATCTATCCGTGATCATTTTAGTTCATCATATCGTCAACCTCATATTCATTTAATTATAATTTTCTTATGAAAGGAGATTCTTTTATTTGAAGTAATTTGTTTTAATCTTTTTCATACCTCTCACATCATGAGAATTTAGAAATCATCCTCATAATATTCTTGAAACCTCATCGGGAACCTTTTTGAATGTTTCCCACCCTTTCCAAATCAAAATTATGCAAGTGGATGTTTCCCATTAAAAATTAATTTTCCACTTTTTGTATTTAAGGAAAAGAAGAAAATCACATCATCCATTTGTTAAAATTAATGTATATCTTCAATGGTGAGATTCTTCATGTCCTTGAATGCTGCAACATGGAATTAACATTTCCCACATACTCATTAACATCATTTCTCATATCAAATGTTACTAAAGTACTGTACATGCTATCCAACATCATCTCCTTTTGATCATTATCATATAATATTGAAATATTTATATTTAACTGATTCTAAATCATAATCCTGAATGAAATTACCATAATTACATCCTCTATAATTTCTCTAATTCCATTCATGTTTTCTACAAAAATATTCACTTGGTCATTGAATGCATCAATACACACATTGTATATCATTCTGGGATCCTCATACTGGATCCATAGAACATACATGTTTTCATCTTTATCATTTGATTCATCTTGATGGATATTATGAAAAATTTTCCATATATAAGTTTATTAAATACAAGTCATCAACTTCGTATATATTTTATTGGATAAAAATCCCCATAATTCATTGATAACTTTAGCGTCACTATCTAATTCTTGTAGGTCATTTTTAGATAAAGAACTGATTTACATAAATTTAGAAATACCATGAATTACTACTATAAAAGAATTCATTTTTAAATATTGGATGTAGTGATGAAACTGATTATTCAATGTTTAAATTTTTTTCATTTATGACCATAATCACATTATGATTTAAATCATCCATTGAAAACCCGAAGAGAGAATCACTAATATTGACCTTTTCATTGATACCAATTTGCACCAAAAAAAGTTAAAAAATACTATTACGGTAGAGAATCATGGTATTCCAGATTAAAAATTACCCCATGAGGTCATGTTTCATCGAAAAACAAAACAATCTTCTCTCCCTTTTTCATAGCAATGTATGAATGAAAATAAATGCATGCATGAGACACAACAATTTTACATTGTTCACCTTCACTAGGTTATTATGAAGGAGAATACAACATAAATGTTCTGATGTACCAAATACAATAAGGATCTATTTTGAAAAAGTGTTTAGGCTAGATCAATTCAATGCCTACACTCACTGGACATAAAATTTTCAGAGCAGACTCAGAATCTCCATGGTATATAACCATTCACAATTAAAATCTCACTACCCTATCAACTAAAGTGTTCTCATTAGTCCGTTATAAAATTCTTCTTTTGACCAACTTAATGAATATTTTTTATAAATAAATTGGTTCATAATTATGTTCTAAATTATTTTTATAGATAAATTATAGTACCTTAGATTTACTGAGATATCTACTCTCATTCACGGAATGTTTTCTTTCATGAATCTTTTAGATGAATTTCATGCATCTTTACCACCTTGTGAGAAACGTTTATGTTTTATCACAAAACATCCTCTTACTAATAAATTTTAGGCTTTTCACAGAACTCCCTTGGGGATGAAGATATAAGTACTTTTTTAGTAAAAGTAATAAAGGATTTAATGTTTCATGAATTATTTTTCCATTAAAATTTTACATTTTGTGGGGAACTGTTACATGATTCATAGATATGGATTTCTCTAAGTGTTGAGTTTTTGAAATGAGGATGGTGGAGTCCTATTTATAGACTAGTCTAAAAATTCATACAAATCTATACATTCCATCCACTAGGTGCATAAATTTTATGGGATTATAAAACTTTTGGTATGGGCATTGTATTTGGAACATAATGGTCTTTCATGGTAATGCATAACTCTATGTTTTTTGTCACGCAAAACCATATTTCACACACATTCCATATTTTTTCACAATACCTTTATTTAAAAAAATTTGGCAGCATGTCCACGAATAAGAAATTACCTAAAACTTAATGAAACGTCTTCACCCTATAACAAAAAATTAAATATTTACATGGAAATAATTTGGTTAAAAAACTACCATTATAGGTAATATATCATTTTAGAAATCATTTTGGTAAACACTGTGAAATGATGTCACCGTTGATAAACAAATGTTTTACCAGCACCAAAGAATCCATCCTTATTTCTTAGACCATTTCCACCATACGTGTCAGTAATCTCTCTAGAACTCCATAACATACCATGGTAACATACTTTTTAAACAAACACAGTCAACCCTAAAACATTGTGTTGTTTCTTTGAGGGATTTTTTGCACAAAATTTCATCAGAATACTCCTAAAAAATATAATCTTCCTACCCCTACACTGAAATTAAGAACCTGATACATGTTATCACAATTAATTATTTTCCTTTCTGTATTTTATACATTTATCTTCATTCTATGAATGTTTTTCTTCACAAAAATCTCATATCAACAACCTATCCCAATATGGTAAAAAAAATCATCCTGGAAATAGTTTCATTTTACCCTCCTAAGACACAAACCAATCATTTATTTGATTTTCTTATGTAAATAATTATCCTTATTAATAGTGGTGAATACTAAATTATAATTAATAGATTTCTCACCATAAATCTCATGACCACCACGAAAAAATTATCACATCCCCAAAAACCATTGACAACCAGCCTTTTATACTCAGTCTCTTCAATATTATGCATTATACTATGAATGTTATATAAATATATATAATAATATTGTTACACCTATAAATTCATAAAATCTACATTGATAGCTTCATTGTGAAAAAGTTGAAATGATGTAATGTTTCGTCTATGAATAAAGGAATAATCAATTTAAATTCCTCAATCATTTTAAAACTAATTCTGTTCAGTCATAGCATTAACAAGATGATATGCATGTTCTATAAGAAAACCTCACCAGGTATATCATGAAATATACTAAATAATGAATGAGATATATTTTTTTCAATTATTATTATAGATGACAATATATGTGTTTGAAAAATTTCATATGGAAATGATGAGAAAAAAAATTAAGATCAATTTTATAATTTAAAATCAAAGTAAATATGGGATGAATTTTATTAATAATAATCAACTCATATCCAGAATATTATTAATTAAGATATTCACCCCCATTGTAAAACATTACTCCTCTATTTTACCATTTGACTCAATTAATCATTTTAATTGTTAAAATTTAAAAATATAATAATTATTGTCTTTTGAAAATTTGGCCTCTTGGATTGACCCAAATGTTCAAGGGTTTAAAGAGGGGAAATAAATTTTCATTTAATATAATAAATTAGGTTAAAAACTAGATTATTATTTATATTTTTAATCAAAACTCATAATCCCTTCCCCTATAAGATTAATCATGTTTAGGAAACTATTATTTGTTTAGATTCATTCTCTAAGAAATTCATGAAGTGCAATATTATCATGTCATGAGTTTTCATTTCTCTATATTTTTAGCAACATTATATTGGGGCTTAAAAATTAATAATAATAAGAATTTATAGGGCACAAATATTCTATGATCCTCAAATAGGACTGATTGGAAGAGTTTATAGGGGAAAATAATCATAGGTCTCCTCCAATAATTACATTTATTTAATGTTATTGGATAAAAAAATATTTTTTTTTGATTTTTTTGTAATACAAAACATTAATATACCCTCCCCAAAACATAATTGATATGATTTCAAAATTTCATATATATTTTTTTCATCTATATAGAATAAAAATTCTCTTTTTTCATTTATTGATTTGTTAATGAAAGATATAACCTAGTTTATCTTCTCTGATAATCATGGTGATATGGATATATCATCCACTAGTTCATGAGGTTGGTTCCCATGAATTATCTTGGTTTTATATTTGTCATCAACATCTATAACTTTTTTTATCTAGTTTCATTTGATGTGGAAAACTAATTAGCAATTATTTCTAGACATTCATACCATTATATTTTTTTTTAATCCTTAGCCCTATCAGAGCTTTAGGACCCTCTCATTCGATTATTTACAAACATAAATTAGAAAATTTGTTCCCTTTTCCATTCCTATTTCATAGTAAATTCATGTTAATACACCAAAAAAGGATTCTAAACATGATTACCAAAACCCAAAAGAACAATTGAAATATTATTCATCCTGACTATTTTTTAATATTTCTAGATATTTATTATTTTCTTGTTTAAAAATAACGATTAATTTTATTAGGGTGTTATAAACTTTTTCAAATTGTATTTTATTATCTTGAGGTTGAATATTTTCCCTAATTTTTTTCAGACACCTAATTTTATTTTTGTTTTTCATATTTAAAATATCAACTATAAAAGGTCTATTATAAAACCAACCATGTTATTTTTTACATTATTATTGCGATCAATTATTATTATTTATCTAAGAATATCATTTATATACCACTAATATTTTGAAGAAGTTTTATTTTACCTTGTTCAACTCATGATGCACACTTATAGATATGAAATAAATATTTTCTGGTTTATCTTATTTCATATTCTTTTCCTTCTGAATATTTGTTTTAATTTTTTCATGTTTAGTACCTTTAATTTTAGAGATATAAATATCTAAATATGATTCTAATTTTAAATCTCCAAAACCTTTTAATAAATTATCAATGAATTATTATGTTATCTTTTCCTCAAAATCACTATCTAGTTTGGAGTATACAAGTAGTGCTGTATTATCAATGAAAAAATAATTTATTAGGGAAAAAATTTGTCAAATAGTTTATAATGTAGCATTTATTTCCATACTTTTTAAATATATTTTACTAAGAGAATGATTTATATTAATAGTCCTTGTGAATTTAATTATGTTTAAAATATACTGAATGTCTAAAATATATTTTGAATGTTTCTATTCATGCACATCGATGATGGTTTTTCATAAATTTAACAATAGTATACAAATAATTATAAGTGAGAATAATGAAATCTTATCTTCATCATTGTTCATAAAAAAGAAGTTCACTAGGAATGATTGTATTTGACTTTCAGAAGTACATATTCAAACAATCTATAATGAAAAATGATATCTCTATTTGAATGATGGACTTATACTCTAATGTGCTACAATATTCAAATATATTAAATGTAAATAAATTTTTAGGAATGATATTTATGGAATAGACTTTATCAATAAGGATTAGTAAAATACAATTATCCAATAGTATAGGGAAGAGATAATATAACTAGATCTTGAAATTATTGTATTATTGTTGGTGTGATCAGGGATGATATGATTCTTCTTAGGTTGATTTGATCATTTACTTAAAGAAATATTCTTTTGTTGCTTATAACTATGATAAAATTCCCATATTTTCATATTCATTTGATTATGTTTACATAAAGGATGTTGTATCATAAATTTCTTAAAATCCTCTCAAATTACTCATTACAATTGATCTTATTAATACTATGATTAATAATTTTACATAGAAAGGAATGGTTCATTGAGATCCCCTTCCCACTCTTTTATTTTATGGTGGTGTTTCTAGTTCTTCCTCATGCATGTTGTAAATACATATTCTTTATTCATATTCTATTCATGTTTATTTACATAATTCTAATATTAATTACCTCTCATTAATTTTTTAAGTCACTAGATATCTTTTCCATTTTGTGTTGTCATCATGATCATTTATTCCTTAGGATTCAGGATTGATTGATGTGGAATACTTCTTGAATTCATTATAAAACATCTCAAATTGTATATATTGGTCTTTTAGCTTATCTAACTTTTTATTCAACTTTGAAATATATTCTCCTTGTTTGTTATTAGTTTATGTTTCACATTCCAACCCCTAATCATAGTTATTCTACTAGAAGGGAAACAAATGAATGTTTTTTAACAAATTTTATATGTCTATTAGAATTGATTCTTATTGAATGGAAGTTATGGTTTTTATTGATATTCAGAAATGGTTTTATCCTAGAAATTTTGGATTTTCATCAACTAAATGGATGATTTAAAACTCTCTATCCTATATAAGTTAATAAATCAACTAGTTTAATGATATTTAAATGTGCATAATTAACACACATGAGTTTATCTTTGCTTCATATATACAATATTCATATATAGTTTTTCATAGGGTAGATTAGTTCATAAATTTTGTTTACATATTGGGGGTGCATCATAAGTTCTTACATCATTTATACTCGTCACACACATACCTCTAATCCCAAATTATAATGTGTTCTGGTTAATCTTTTCCATTACATTCCATTATATTTATGTTGAATTTTCAATTATAAATAATGTATAACGAGTAAAGAATGTTATAATCCTTTTGGATAAGTACTTTGTAAAAAACCAGAGGGAAGTTATTTTTCTTCATTTCATAAAGTGGAAATATTATATATTGTTTCATGAATATATCCCAGAAGTTGTGCAGGTTCTTTGAAGTTGATATTTGGATGAAATATATTTCTATTCTAATTAGTGTTCATTGGGATATGGGAGAAAAAATTTCATGATGCATCATTGGGGAAATATCAAATAACTAATATCCCTATGTCATAGACTATACAAAAATTCCATATCTTCCACATGTAGTGTTAATTAGAACTCCCAATACTAAAAATGGTATTTATGATCCCCTCTCAGACTGAAGCTCAAAATGGAATAGGTGAGTTCATAGATAATATTATTTTGGTATTCTCAAGAAATGTAATGATATTTTGGGATAATTTTAATCATATTACCACATAGTTTGAAATCATTATCTAAGGAAACAACAACTATATTGTTTTCTTTATTCGATATCAGAGGCACATAGATGTTGCAAATGTATTTTTTGGGATTCCTAGCCATTATTCCATTTTCATACTGAGAAATAAGTGTGTCACTTGAATCTGAAATAATTATTTATTCATATTAAATTTGGAAATTTACTTTCATAAATAATGTTACATTTTATTCAATATGAACATAAAAATGATTTTTTTACTTAAAAAATAGGTCACTAAATGTTAATAAGTATTTTGGTTGTTTTAGTTGTACTACCTCCTCAATAAAAATTACATGTTTGATTCATACCTATCACAGGGTATTGAAAAAAATTAATTAAATATGTGTTGTATATGTATTCATTACTTAGTTTTTATGTAAAAGTTGAGTGCACAAAAATATGTTTTTCAATTTTTATTGATTTTATGAATGGTTGATTATAATTGATTTTGGGATATTGAAAGTAGAAATAAATTAAAATTAATTTATTTACCAAAATAATAATGATAGTTACGATGGGGATTAGATTTACTTATTTAATTCTATAATAGTTTTGATTTTTTAACAATTTTTCTTCTAACAACCGGTAAGATAAATATACATCTACCAATTATTCTCACCGAATTTTCTTAATGGTGATGTGGATAATATCCACATAAAAAAACAACAGTTTTGTATAAGATTTATCTTATTTTCTTGTTATTTATTTGGTTCCCATTGATTAAATATTTAAATATCCATCTAGGTATTTTGATTCCCAGTTTACCAGTGGCTCCCATCACAATTCAGAAGAAAAGATGAGGATCATCTAGAATGCACCACTAAACAGTAATTTGTTCAAAAATACACAAAATATGAAATTGGGTAGAGGAATAAATAGATCATCAAATAATGAAATTAAAATAAATAGATTCAAAACATTTTGTGACAGCATTGAGAAATTAAAACTATAAAAAAGAATATAATCCATAATAAAGAGGAGGAATGGATTTTTTTTATCAATTTTTCATAAAAACTCAATCATAACAAAATAAATATAGAATACCAAATTCTGACAACTTTCAAAAATTACCTCCCCAAGGGTGGGGATGTCTAGTTGATATGGTAGAGGGGATACATCACATTGATGAAATTAAATAAAATTGAAAACATGTAAATACATATGTATTAGGCCATCGTTCCGAGCTTCCTCATGATGAGTGATTTCAATTATGCCAAATAAGACTCTTGTATATAGTTATGGATTACTCCATATGTTCTATACTTAAAGTAATGAATGAATCTAGGTCAATTTGGTTGTTCTTGGTGGGTTTGTATAATATAATGGGGAATCTATTATTATTTACATCAAATGTGGTCTAATTAGTGTTCATCACTGAATTTCACATCTTGAATAGTATTCCAGATTCCTAATTTTCCGGGAAGTGAAAAGTATTTAAGAATTGAATTTTTGTTTGAGTTATTTGTGGTTCAGTCCACATATGACCATATTTGTCACGTTATAATGAATGACAGTCTATAGTATATTCCTTCTCATTATTCATCTTATGGATTAATATCTTTTTATATTTCATGATTCATGTTGTCTGATATTTTTTCCTAGACAATTTTACCTAATTCTCACTTGAATATTCAAGACATAGAAATGGTTCATTACATTCCCATTGATGTGGAAGATATTTTCATTATTAATTAAACACGTTAATATCATATTCAAAATTGAAAAAATTTCAAAACAAGTATGTTGAATCAATTAAAGTGTAAAAAAACACATTTTACATTGAGAGGAACAAGAAAAATATGAATCTTTATATATATATATCAATCCCATAGAATTGAGAAAAAATAATTTTTCTTTGGGAATATAAATAAAATATGGAGAAATTAATGATAAATTATCATATTTATATTGTATCAATTATATCTCTTGTTGGATAAATAATGTATAATTTAACAATGATTTAAATAAAATATAGTGAAAAGTAATTTTACGGTAAAAAAAGTTCTCAAAAATTTCCAACTCAATAAAATTTGAAATGTTACCACTTATATTGTTAACAAGGACATAATACGTGACACATGGATGAATATTATAGGAAAATATGGATTTAGTGTTAAAAATATTAAAATAAAAGGATGGTGGTTTTAGGAAATGCAAAAAATGATTAATGATATAACTATCATGGATAAATATTATTATAATCATATAAAATATTAATTATGAAATGATGATATACCACCCCATGTGTTAATAAAACATTTTATTTCATAGAACATAAATGTGACGAATGAAAAGAAATCTTAGATAAAATTAAACTATATTTCACTATGAAGAAAAACACTTCAATCCATAATGGGTATTTTGGCCTATATTAACAGAAAAACATACCCCTTGAATATATTAATGGTTTTTATTGATGGGCCAATTATATTGTGTGATGAATTGGATTTAATAGTAAATGTATGTGGAAAAAACTGAGGTTAATGATGATGGGAATAGAAACATGCATATTATTAATATTCATGGTTGGTAATACAATCTTTTTGTTTCATATATATTTTTTATATTATGACTTAAGTATAATAAATAAAAAATGGATACTTATTATAAAAATTGTGGAGACATTTTTATGAAATTATGAGGGATTAATGATATTTTTTGGTGTAATTAAACAGTTGAACCCATTTCTCCTTTTTATGGAAGAAGAAAAATACATTTAAAAAAAATATCTAGTATATAGAAAAATAATGTAATGGTACATTATTCCCAATGTCATTGAATTAATATTATTTTGGTAAGATATTATTTATAGGAGAGTAAAAATGGATTGGTGAAGGTGGGAGACAGATGAGTTCAATAGAATGTGGTTTATGATAAGAACTGGTTTCATATAATCGGTCAGTGTCTCGTGGTTATGGTAACCAGAAAGTATCATGTATTTTATATGGGTATTGTTGGAATATGTGAAATGGATTCACATTATTAAAGTGAAATTCAAGACGTGTTACTAATTTAGGATGACATGACTAAAATATCGATTGAAAATACTAATATTGGGGTTTCCTTTCCTATAATAAATTCACGAAATATAATATAGGGGTCATAAGGAATTCATTTTGGGAACTTGCTATTCAAAACATAAAAGTGCAATTTTATAGGGATTAAAATGTTTTTCTTTTTTCTATTTTTCTTCATTTTTTCATGTTCCTCCGTCTCTATTTTGTGAAAAACTCTAGGAACCTTCTAGTGATCTTATAACCTATAATATTTTATGATGACCTACTAGATTTCTTGTTTCACCATTTTATTTCAATCCATCCACTATTTCTAGGTTGGTTTATCTTATTCATATTTTATGGATCTGATGGGGTGGTGTGGTTTTTGTTTGGGGAGATATTTGGGATACATATTTAATATATTTGGATATATTTTAGGTTTATTTTTAAAATTTCAACGTGTTTTAGTTTACATATGTTTCTTCTATTACATGAGGTTTCCACCATATTAGAAAACTCTTTTGAGGTAATTAATCCCTTATTTCTCATTTTTTATCATGCCTAAATGTTATATACATTTTTATGGGAAGATGGTATTTAATAGAATTATAAACAAACTAAACTATTTAAATGTAATTTAAAAGAGAATTTGTAAGGTATTATTGGTTTCTATATACAATATATTAATTTTTTTTGTTTTCATTGTACATTCTGAATTCCTTACTAAAAATTGGAGCCATTGGATTTTTTATCTGTCTTAATTATTCATATTTGGTGAAAAATTATCTGTTTTGGTTGTTTATAATATCTATAGATAAATATAAATTTTATAACGAATTATATTTTTTAAATAATATTATTTCCATTGGATTTCTTACTTATACAAGAATACCAAAAAAATATGCAATTGTTTTGAGAAGACTACATACCATATTTGAAAATTGTTATTTCATTAGTGTGCAAGGTAATGTTAAAAAGATTATTGTGTGGTGATTGTGTTATAGGGTGATGTTGTGTGTTGTTATACGACCGTGTAGTGGGTAAATGATGTGTGTTGTGATGTAAAATCGATGTGGGTGGCTATGTGTTTTTTATATGACTATGGTTTTTGGTGATTATGCATCTTTGGGTGTGACCATGTTGTAGGGAGATGATGCATTTATAGATGTGAAGGTGATGTGGGTGATGAGGTTTTGTTATGTTGTGGTAGATATGTTGAATTGATATGGGAGTATTTATATTGTTAGGGATGACTTATTTTTTGGTTACATGGAGTTTTCTTATTATATTATTTCTTATAGTATTAAAATTTAATGATTTTATTGGAATTGTAATGTCAAAGGGTGGATTCATTAAATAGGTAGTATATATGAAATTAATGGGATATTTAAATGTATATTTATAATACTGTAAAAATACAGTTTGTCGATTATGGATTGTGGTTTGTGTAGGGTTTATCTTTTTGAGGTGGTAGTGGAGGTAGGGTTTGTTGTTAGATGGTCTGTATCATTTTTTCATCTGAACCCATAAGTCTGGATTTTATGTTGCTATATATAAATATATTATTTTTCTGTGTGGTTTTGATATGCACCCACCCACATCCAACACAATGTGAAAACCCTGACACACACACACACACACACACACATATACATATATATATGGGTGTGTTTTTTCAACAAGATCATTGTGGGGATGGATGAGTTTTTCCAGTACATTCTTTTTCCCTATTCTCTGATTGTAAGAATATACATTTTGTGATGGATAGAGGTCAGGAAGTTCACTTGGTGAAGTTCTAGGTGTCTTTGAGGGAGATGTGAATTGAATTTGCTATGGGAAAATTATATTAGATTTGATAATGCACTCGGGTAGCATACTTTGGATATTGATCTTTGCGGGAGTAAGGAATCAGGTTGATTTCCATCAAGTTCATTACACCCAACTACTCATGTGATATGTGATATGGTCATAGTATGGGGTTTTGATTTTTGATATGTCATATAAATGTTTTGGGAGTACAAAAAATAATGATGTAAAGGTTTGAAAGAAATAAATCAGTGAGAAATATGATTGGGAATGTTCATATCGATATGATTCATATTATTTTGTTATCCTTGTCTTGAACTATTTTGTGAGCATAACTTTTTAGGGATCCGATGTGTATTTTTCCTCCTTAAGTGATAGTTTGTTATGTTTTTTTTCATAGGTACATTACTATTATTTTTTCACATGTTCATGAGTGACAACGGTTACACTACTAAGTATAATTTTATTCCCACCAAATAAATATAAATAAATTTTAGGTTTCTAGGGGGATTATGTAGACTGCTTAGGATAATACACGTAATAACCATTTGATAGGTACATAGTTTCTTCCTTAGATTTATTTTTAACTATTTCCTTCTTTAGAGCTTCACCTATTTCTGATTAGTTTGAAATCACATATGGGATGTTTTTTGTTTCATTTTTATATTCGGTCATGGAGATTCATGTAGTTGATTATTTTTGTCTCATTGTCATGTTAATATTATAGAAGTTATTTCTACCCATCTGTGATATTTCCCAAACATCAGTTATGGTTACCAACGTATGGCCTGCAAGAGGTATGACATGAGTGGATAATATATCTCATCTATCACTATCTTATTTCTAGTGTGAGTGTATCCATACCAAGTTGTATCATAGGATGATGGATAAGATATATGATTGAGTTTTTAGTTAGTAATTTTGAGAATCTAATATGTTGTTATCTAAAATAGAGGCATTTAACTATGGTATGTGTCATTAGCTAGAGATACAGAATATGGCATGGGATTTTAGGGCTCCCCTTGATCAATTATACTGACTCTAATATTGTTGAATGATCTAGTTATGTGGAAAAATTTTTATGTTTGATACACAATAGAGATAAATCCATCATGATGACTTATATTCCTACTTGAATTCAGGTTTTTTGATTCTTGGAAATTTGAAATTAATTAAAACGAATTAAATAAAAAATAATAAAATTCCATAATAAAATACACAATGATTCCTTAGTTCAAATTTTTTTTAGAGAATGTATAAAACTTTAATGTAATCTCAGTTGTATTATCAATATTTCACAAAGTATTTCTCCTATCCATCATTTATACTTATGAAAATTTTTCGTACATCAGTATTTTTCTATACTAAAGTAAATCATTATATATGTTATCCCAAAGTAGAAAATGTAACAAATAAATTTCACTTCCTTAATCTAATTAAATTATATGGGTTCTCCTATATGCTTATATAACATTATCTATCATTTATAATGATTTATAAAATCTACCCTTCCTTTAAAATTTTTTCGGTTTATTACTAATAAACATTGGAAAACAACATTAACCCCTGCAAGATAATAAATGTTTAAATATCAATTCAACATCAATAGATAATTTAGAAATTACAAAAGGATTATAGAGATCCTTATAAATACACTATGTGAGGATTTTTTTGATAAACTCATATAAAATTATTCATGAGTATCTCCATCTTCCAATGAACCTTCCTCAACTATTATTTTACTGATGATATATATCATAATTCACCCTCCAATATTCTTTTGTAAGTTTTTATTCAACTTATATATGTTTATACATCTTGTATCATTTCTTTAGATCAATATTTATACTATTCTCTATTCATATTCTTAGATAATTTAATCCAGCGACATGGTGAATATTTATGTGATGTCGGTCTTTATGATGGATCTCTATCTGATAGACTGGGTCTGAAGACAATCTTTAAAAAGTGTAGAACCTACATTATATAAAAATTAATTTCTCATATAAATACTTCTTATAAACTATATATCTTAGAAACATTATACATTGAAGATGATTGGTAACCTGGTTCAAGCAAGATAATCATTCTGTTATAGGAAACATCTTTTCTCAAAATAATATCAACAACTTCTGAATTATCAGATTTTGTTATTTCAAATATATTATAATCTAAAATCAAATTAATTAATATTATAAACCATTTTTTGTATTCAATTTTTTGAAAAGGATTACAATATTTTACTCCTCATCATGGAATATAATAAAATTTTTGCTTTTAGATCATTGAGAAAAATATTGCATCTTCAAGTTTTGTTAAGGAACATTCTTGTACTCTAACATAAGGAATGTTCCTACCACATCCTTAAAAATCTTACTTATTATTATCTTCAAAAAAACATTCTCAAGAAAATTTATTAAAAACATTTACATTGAACTATCTCTTAGAACATATATTGATATATTTAGAGAAAATGAAACAAAATTCACTAAAAGAATACAAGAAACAGCTTTTTTGTTGTTTCAATTATCCACATAATACATCAAAAATATTCTATGTCATTATGTGTGTTCAATTATTTCTCCCTCTATGATTTTTCATTTTCTTCCTCTACTTTTGTAACCTATCTCACTTATTGATAATCAAATGAAATTTAGTCACAAAATAATAATCTCAACTCCTATAACATCAAATGAATATCAATAAAATATTATTTAGGAGGAATGTAGAATCACATGAGTAATATATCAAATATTGTTAAACAAAAACAAATATTACTATGTATGAAATCCCATTTTACAAAAAAAGAGTGTATAATCAAGGATATAAATGTTTATATTTTGTATATTCCATGTAATTTAATTCCCATGATTCAAAAATATCTTTATATCAGGGGTAATCTGTGTATGTTTAGCAGGATGAATGTTTAACCCATTACAATAAACATATAAAAAATTTCACGTGTTTAAAAATAACATTTTAAAAATCATATATTTCATTTCAGATCTTCTTCATCATAATTAAATTTCATATTAACATACCTCGTATTTATTTATTATCCCACTTATGGGTATAAAAACATTTCTCATCATCATAATGAAAACATTCAATGATTTATATTTCCACTAACTAAATAAAAAAACTATAGCACTAATCCACCTCCCTCACTTGTTCTCCTTTAATTTCTTTTAAGTTATTGTATGTATAAATTCATATTTGGGATAACAAGGAACCTTAGTATTTTTTGGATGTAATTATTAAAAATGTAATCCTATCTCGGTAATGTCTTATTCAACTTCTTCATTGATTTGATTTGGATGTACATTAATACATATTATCATCATTCTTTGATCAAGACAAGGATTTATTCCCAATTGATGAATCATTATATGAGGTTTTTATTTTCTCTTCTAATTTTATTGTATCCATATTCCCCGTAGATACAAATATCAATTACATTCAATAATTATTGGGTTGTTAAGAGAGTCATAGAATATTTTGTAACAGACCCATCCTGCTCCAAACTATTTAATTTCATCAATATTTAACAATAACCATATTTTTACAATTGTTATGTATTTTTCCTAAATTTAGGAACATGTTTTATCTAATTTTTTTAGAAAAAATATTATACAACCTCATACATTCTATTCATGACCATTTTATCTGAAAAAACATCTATGTACGCAATGTTTCTTGACTCATATGTCGTAGTTAGGAAAAAATATTAATCCAATTTTCCCCTATTAACATTATTATGTTCTAATTTGTCATAGTTTATGATTTAGTATTATAAAATATCTATGAATCAATTTATACATAAACATGATTTATCAAAATAATTAATTATATTCATTTTATCTACCCCTGGAATAATAAATGTTTCTTGGTAGAGACATGCTGTACTAGTATGAATATAATCTATTCTTGAAAAATCCACAACACTAGATGTGACATCAAAATATTGATCTAATAGTTTGATATTCAAACTACAAGAATGATTTTCATCATATCTTTTTTACAAACTGTGGAAAATTTGTTTTTATAGACACATTCTAGATGAATTCGACTCCTTCATAGTGGATGATAATTTATCGCATATCATATATTACATAAATATTGTGTTTTTATAAAAATATATCTGTTGGTAATTTTCCTAATATAAAAAATCTCCTCCAATGGACACTTCCATTCACCTGTATGTGATTTCTCACCTTCAAATTTCACTGTTATCATTTAGTCTTCTATGATCCTTCCTAAATCCTATTATTTAACAAGGATCATGGATTGTGTTTCTGAATAAACATATTCATTATTAAGAAAATAATATTCATTAATATTAAGGATCTTCTAATTTTCTACTGTTTTTAACAGTTTTTATTATTTAAATAAAAAACTGTAGTTTCAAACATGATTATATTCCACTACATGGTTGATTCTTCTTGAGTTGAGTATTTTGCCTAGGTGTTACATCTAAATTTTCTTCTTTTATAATCTCACATTCAATTATCTATTCACCATACTTATCATTATTTACTGAATTGTATTATTTTTAATAATGACTAAATAATATGAAATTAAAACTAAATTCATTATTGGATGATGTACAATCTTGCTTCCTTCAATTCCACAAATATTTATTCTTTTTGCATCAAATATTTTTTCTGATTTTTCTTCCACTTACATTGATCAGAAATCATATCTTTCTCCACTGAATGTGCTTCATCATACTTATTTTCAGTATAATTTTTTGAAATGTGACCTTTATAATTAATCTTTTAATATTTAATTAAAGGATTATATTATCGTTTAAATTTCCCTTTTTAACTATTTTGAAAAGAATGAAATAATTATATTGAATTACTCTATTCATACTCTCCCACTAAATCACTTTATTCTTCGTAAATGACACATATTATTTAATACTCTTTTTAAATGATTTAAATGGTTTTTATACCTTTGTTTTATTCTTAAATACTAATTATTTCTTCATCTCATATGAAATAGTTATTTCCGGATGTTCACATTCTGATTAATCTTCTCAGTCATCAAAATCGTATACATTGGCCTCAAATATTTGTAGAATGTTTATAATCATTTTTATTATTCTTATAGAATATTCATTATTCTCACCAGAACCATTCATATTCGTGAATACCTTATTAACTACTTTGAATCATTTTTAAATACCTTATTCTTTACCCATGAAACATCTACAAATCTTCTTTTCTTTATTTTTATCTCAACATTTATAACCTTCTCATTTCTATCATTTCTTGTTCTAAACATATCTAAAAAAATACGTAGACATTTACAACACTGTAATATTTAAGTAATCATTTTATATGAGATCAATCAAAAAGGGGTTTTATGATATCCACCGATACAAATTTATTTTATCAATATGTATCATTGTTGTTTTATCAATGTGCATAAATTCAACTATTGTTATATTTTTAACATCATGATCAAGAGATTTCATATTGGGATACATTATATTCATTGAACTAAGATTATTTAGGAAATAATTTACTAGAACATCCAAGATATTCACTCAGTCTGAACACCATATGTTTAATTTTTTTTATTTCTTAAGGAATTTGCATTGAAACCATTTTATGTACAGTTTATCATTATGATAGCTGAGTGGTGGGTGGGGGCTATGAATCTGTGATCAAATTTTTTTACAATTTATTTTTCAACTATTTGGGAGGAAACATTTTGTCACCTATAAAATAATTTTGGCTTTATGTTCTTCTCACATATAAATCTCAACTACTCCATACATTCTTAATACCTGAAAAATTTGAGAAAAGAGCCAATATTTACAATGCTTAGTACAAAATCCTACTCTTTTCAATGTTGATTATCCCCAAAAAAATTTACTCATTTACTAAAATTATTATTAAATAAAATTTCACAACAATCATATATTTTTACACCCCAATAATCATTCCTCCATCTATTGTTTATTTTACTCACAATATATCAAATCTTATACCATATATGTTTATACCCACCAATAGGCATTCTCATATCCAAATTTATCTTAGCTATTTATACAAAAAAACAATAATTATTTTTTGTTACTACTTATAACCCCATCTATAATTTGACACCATTTTATATTAAAATCCAAAATACAATTAACATCACTTCCCATAGAGTTATGTTATATCATAACTATCATTGTTTAATATATTTTTTCTTCTAAAACTCTCTCAAAAAATATTGTCCTAAAATCTTCCTTATGATTAATGTAAATCCAATATATGATCAATCAATAATATTCCAATAAATTTTATGGAAAACAACCTTATAAAAAGATCATCAAATCGCCCTCCATACTAAATTCTTCTATCTGATGGATCTCTATATGTTTGATCTTTTTCTGATTCTTGTCATTTGTATTCAATCAGATGTGGTCAGTTTTATAAACTAATTTCCATTTATTTCATCCATTTCATCTCTATCTCATGGATAATGTTAATGATGGTGAACATAGTTCTTTAATATATTAGAAACAGAATTGGTAACTCTCACTTATCTTCTTCTCAATTTGATGTATCTTTTTTCCAGTAGATATTATTAAAACATAAATTGATCTTGGTTCGACTCTTGATCTACCAAAAATTATTTTCCATGTATTTATTTTTTACTTATAATACGTTTTCATGATGTTTTAATTTTACCGCATAGATTTAACACTTTTTTGTGGTCCACCTAAAGTAGAAAGGGTGGGAAAAAATTTTAAATTTCATACTCAAAGGAAATGTTATTGGAGTTTCCATAAACATTGAGAAAACTCTCAGAAATTTATGAAACTTCATTAAATCTCCCCATTTTCTTAAAACTCCTACAAATGGTGTTTAAAAACATTGGAAAACATCCTGAATCTGAGTGTGAAAAAAATGTTGAAAATTGTATTCAACATCGTCAGATCATTATGATCATTAAAAACACTATATAAAGCTTCATTTAATTACTTCATCTAGTGATTTCATTGACTAATTCCATCCAAAAAAATTCCCCATCATGTCTAATTTTTCCAAACACAATTCATCATATTTTACATAACTGATTCTCATTCAAAAAATATGTATAATGGAATTGAATAAATATTGTCCATATGGATCAATGTTTTTCAATATTTTCACATTTCCTGTACTAAATTATTATACATCACCCTGTTCTATTTCAATGAGAGGTTCATCTGCTGAAATCAATAAATGTTGTATAATGTCCATCCATATGATGGATCTATATTTAGAGTACATCATCCAAATACATTAAATATGAATAAAAAATCATACAGTTTATAAAAATAAATTATCACATGAAACCATCATCCAAACTATCTATCTTGAAATCATTATCCATTGAATATGGCTTAATATATTATTTCAAATTATTAAGTCTTATATTACATGAATCCTCTATCACTCAAAATGTTCCCATAATAATTTGATTTATCTTGATTTTTATATGAAAATATATTATATTATTACTTTTATTTTCATGAACTACTCTCCCATTTGTAAATATTAAAAAAGTGAAAAATGGTATTAATATATCACCTCTTCAACTTAGATCATAAAAAACAAAATAACGAGGTATACATTGGGAACAAAATAGAATCATCTGGTTTTATTATATAACATTCTTATTCTCTCACATAATGAATATTCTTATATCATTCTTAAGACACATCTTTAATAAAATTTCAAAATGACATTTCTCAAGAGATAACCCTCCGAACAAATCATTTTGAAGATTTATTAAAAATCATATTTATATATCTTCATTTAATAAAAATGGTTCATCATTTTATGTATGGGTATTTTATTTCATTTCTATTTACATTGTTTTTTAGAAAATGGGGGAATAAACTGGGCAGGTTTGGAAATTTCCAATTTACACTCCATATACTCCCAAGTACACGTCATGTGTATTTTAGGATTGAAATTCAAGAATTCTTACTAAGTACATGTTGTGTGGTGGCCATGTAAAAATAATCTGCTACATGGTGTGTCTTATTACAGAACACACCGTTAATTTTACTTCTCCTATACTGACTGAGTCCTAGCCATGTGTTGACCTATGTGACGCGTCAAAGCAGTGCGGTGACATGGCACCCATCATAACTCAGAGTACAGACAGGATACTAAACAATGTGTAGTCATTAATACATGTCATGTACATATATATTTATTCCTTTAGATAAGAGAGAATCATGTCTTGTTTCCGAAAACATCATCTTCTTCCCCCTTTTTGGACAGTGATGCTCTAAGAGGCCGAGAACATTTTTTCTACTAGAATTTTTATCTGAAGTCCATTCTTCAATTTGTTAATGGATGTGGGAACACATCTAGAAATATAATCCAACACATACTATTTGTTTGTTTTTTATTTTCTTCAAATGATGTAGTTTCCATCAGACTATAATTTCTTAGATTTGACGGAAACATAGATATACGAAGATCGACTTCGAATTGGATATCAATATCAGAGGTGCCTACATCTATGAGTTTATGGTGGCTGGTTCATACCTTGTATTATATTATCATGGTTATTTGGGGGTTGAATCTTATTATTGCATTGTATGATATTGATTTAGACCCATGTTTATATATATTGAAATGATTGTATTCCATATGGGATGTCGTTAGGCATTCCCTTACCTTTTTATGCATGAGCAAGGTAGGGTTAGAGGTCTTTTCTCATTTAGAGAATTTTGTATGGGGGTTCCAGAAAGGTTATAACTAAATTGTTTTTATTAAGAAATTGAGTTTAATCTATTTAGTCAGGATTATGTCTATTAGAGGATTTCACTACCTTAGTGTTGGTATAGGACAATACATGGCCAGCGAAATTTAACTATTTAAATTATTTTTCTTGTTTAGAGTGATTATTTAGATTAAATATAATTCATGATTGATATTGAATATGTTGGAACCCTTAGGTTGTGTTGGGATTAGATTTGATTATTTGGGTGGTTTGACCATGGGATAGGGTGTCATGGAATTCAGCTTCAGGCAGTGTGACTATCAGGTTTGGCCTGGACAGGATTTCATTGATTGTAAGGACATCACATTCCCAGAGACATGGTCATAGGGGAATAAGGATCCAAAGAGGTTGATGAATGGGTTATATATTTGGTGATTACCTCTGTCCAGTGATTTTGGACCTGTTCACATAGATGACTTTTGATGAAGTTATTATGATTCTCGTGTGGGTAGAGGCCCCTGTTGTTGTTGTTAGGTTATTATGGTTTGGGGTTGCATTCTCTATAAGACACATGAATGGTGGGGAGACTTCAGAATTTTTGTGCATGCCTATGGGAATTCGGTACTTGAGACATGAGGTGTCTCAATGCAAATGGTGTCCGGTAAATACGGCTTGAGTGTTACATCCAAACATCGGTACATGAGACACGACTTGTCAGAAGGAAAACAGTGTCGGGTAACCATTTCTTGGGTGTGCCTTTGGGATATCGGTACATGAGACCCATAGTGTCAGGATGAAAAAGGTTCCTAGTTACCTGACATAGATTCTGGCATTAGAAGAATGAGGTGAGTCTCCCCGGTAGCTGCTGAGCACCAGTGGTGGTTGTATTTACATTGTGCATCATATTGTTTACATTTCATATAGACTCATGACTTATAAAACCACTATACATGTTATGCACTATTGTGTGGTATCCTAGTAATATTCATCTCAAACCCTAAACAAACACTTCGAGATGCGTGGAGTCTTTATGGATTTACTTACCGGAAAGAGAAAAACTTCAGGAGATAGGTTATATTATCTGTTGCATGGAGATTTCTCATGGACCTTGAGGTCATTATAAGCTGTAGTTTACTTTGTTTTTCATTCTTTCCTCTATCCTAATGCATAATTTATTTCATAGTTAACATTGATTAGCCCTAGGTTCCATTGATGTAGGACATGTATGACCTATTGTGGATGCATTTATGGTTTGTTTAGTAGTTAAAATTGATGATCAATATGTTGTTCTATTTCTATTCCACTATTTCTATTTGTTTATCTCTTCTACTATTTATTTGATATTATTGTGCTTATACTATGATGGTCTTTTTTGAGTCTACTGAGTCTTTATTACTGCCTCGGGTTTTTATATTATACTCAGACCAGTACCATATTTTCCTCTGAGATGGTATAGCTTCCACAATACACATGCTTAAACCCTCACTACTAGGATATGGTATATTGGAGATAGGTTTTCATTAGAACTAGGTTTTTAACTTGTTATTGGTTGCCTTCAATCCTAGGTATGTGGGATGAACCAAGTTACCTTGGTTGGGAATTATTGTTTTTCTTTTTCGCAGTTTACTGTTTTTATGATTTCTACCATGGTGGCTTACATGGTGTATGATATTATTGGTTGTGATATGATATACTTATCCATGTGCAGTATGGGGGAATTGGAACATGGACAAGTATGGTAAGGCATGCCATCGTGGATTTTTATAGGCACATTGTTAGGGTATTTCAACTTAATATCTTTAAATATACTTTATGAAGTGAAAATACCATGTGAATAATATCAATTTACATACTATAGATACATCTGATATGTGAAAGGTGATGTTAATTATAGAATTGATTGTTTATTTCATTTCCATATTTCATGATTTTAATTATGTAAAATTTCATGTGGCATGAGATTTGGGCCTAGATTTTATAAGAGAGGGAATGCACAAGGATTGAGGTGATGTTGATCACCAGGATTGGGCATCCTGGACTTTAGTTTGAAGCAGTTTGGCTGTCAGGATAGGGAAACATAGTTGTCAATTTGAGGCAATGATGGTTGTCTGGATTGGAATAGACTAAGTTACTTTTGATACTTGGATCTATTCAGGGTAGGTAAGGAGGATTCGGGGTCGAGATGTCGTGGGCTTGGTTGTGATGGGAGGGAATAAGGGATGTTTTTATGAGCTTCCTTTTTATTACTTCCCTTATATGTGTTATATATATGTATATTGTCATATATGTGGGTTGTCAGAATTTTTTTGTTCAAAGGGTTCCTCCTTGACATCTCGATGGAAAAATATGTAGGTGATGGTAGAGTTCCATAGTAGAAAGATCGGTTTCAAATACCCGAGGGAAAGGTAGAGAATGAGGTATAGGTATATGCTAAGGGGAAGGATTAGGTTCAGGTTCCAGTGCCTACAAAACAGCTGTTGGGATTGGCATTGTTCAGGTCGTGGCTCCATGAGAATCTCTGATATATTCTAGTATGTTTCTTATAGGGAATTGACAGAGGCATCTAGGGTAAAATTCCCTATATTGCTCATCTGACGTGGGAGTTCCATTCGCAGCACCAACAAATTTTTCATGGTGAGGACGGTCTAAAGGCGGATGGAAACTAGATAGAGAGCATGCATATGATATTCGAGCATCCTGAGATGCCTTAAGGGTGGAGGGTCAATATGATGACATACATGGGAAGAGGACTGACGAAGTATTTGTGGGATGTATAGGTTGAAGATTTTATACATGATGGACTGGCAGGGAAGGTCTTCGAGGATTGGTTTTTCGAGCAATTTTCTCTGGAGATGCTATGGGAAGAGAGAGATTGAGAGATACTAAGCCTCCAACAGTGTGACATGTCAACCATGGACTACACTACTACATTCTCAGAGATTTCTCTCTTTTTGCCAGGTATGGTAAGAGATGACTCCTTGAAGGTGAGGAGTTTCAAGGATGGTTTATGATATTCCATTAAGGTGCTGGTAAACATCTTCATGTTGACCTCATTCTCATAGATGGTGAATTTATGTCTCATACAAGAGGGAAAAATGAGAGAAAAACCCCATTTCAGCCAGTCGGTGTCTTTATGTGATGGTTCAAATAGAATTATACAAGGTCAGAATGAGTTTTAGTAGGGATGTCTGGCCAAGGACTCAGCTAAACCACCCCATGATATTTCATCATTGGGTGGATTTTAGGTTGGGTAACTAGGGCATGTATGGACTCTTTTCCATAGGCCTCCAAAGGATTGCCCCGAATGTGGATAGGTTGGACATATGTATAGGTTCTTTATGGATTCATCTATGATACCAGTTAGTAAGAAAATAGGATAGACCGTTGCATCTAGGGTTGATTCAGGATCGATACACGTTGAGGGTGGCTGAGGCACAGCTGCACGCGGAGGACGTGGCAGTGACCAAGGGACCTAGGTGAGGGGTTAGTTTCCAATAAATGGAGGAGCACCACATGGAGGTCATGCATCATGAAGTCATATAATAAGAAAAGTGCACACCATGGTACTGCAAGAGGCTGAGAAGGCTGGTGAGCTGAAGACGTTCAGATGTACACCACGAGCATGACTATGATTTTCATGTTTTCTTTTTTGGCATGTCCTATTGGGGCATGTTCGTTTTGTGTGAGCGATGTACAGAGGATATATATAGACTGAAAAAATTCTATTTAGTGTGATTGGAACTATTTTTGGTGGGTGATGTATATATATAGGAGATGTGCGGCATCATGCACATCGAGGATGCAGAATACTTGACGTGGCATTGGCATCAGAGCATCAACGTTGTAGGTTACATTATGTGAAAAACACTAGGTTTTTTTGGAGCATCCACGAGATGCAAGACCTCATGGAGGTAGACATTGAAGCAGTGTAGGTTGTGTTTGGGTGTTATGAATGACACGGTGGCACCTAGTAGGGTCCAAGGGAGACGATTCAATACAGGAGGACCTTAGCTCCAGGAAACATATCAATGGACCATTGATTGATTTTATTTTTGGTCCATAGTTTTTATATAATGATTATTCACCACCCTTGGAAAGGAACACCGAAGAAAAATTTATTAAGGGGGATGTTTATAATACCCTGGTTCTTCCTTTAATATACGGGTCTTCCATTCCTTTTTTTACATTGTTTTTGAGAAAAAGTGGGAGAAACTAGGTAGTTCTAGAAATTTCTAGGTTATATGGATGGTGCTTCCAAGTACACAATGTGTTTATTTTAAGTGTGTACTTTCCACATGATATCTATTTACATTCCTTGTGGAGACCATGTAAAAATAATATACTACACGGCGTGTAGTGTTACTTAACACACCGTGTATTTTACATCCTACGTACTGTCTGATTCCTAGCAATGTTTTCATACATGTGTTGAATCTAAGCCGTGTGTGACTTGGAAACCTATGTAAGTCAAAGTACGAATGAGATAATACACAGAATGTAGTCATTAATACATGTCATGTAATTTTATTTTTATTCGATTATATAAGAGAGCATCACATCTCATTTCTGAAAACATATTCTTCTTCCCCGTTTTTTTGGACTATGACACTCCGAGAGGCCGATAACGTTTATTCTCCTAGATTCTTCATCCGACATTCATTATACAAACTATTAGTGGCTACAGGACCACATCATAAGGGTTAAAACTCCACACCCTGTTCTATTAGTTTTCATTCTCTTCACACACCATGCTTTCCATCCAAGTAGAATTGGAAATATTTGATGAAAACGTATATCTATAAAGATAGGCTTCGAATTCGAGCTCGATATCGGGTGTTCATATATCTATGAGTCTATGGTATGTGGTGCATAACTTTTTTTTTGGATTTCATGGTCATTTGGGGTTGTATATTTTTAGCGCAATGTTGGGGGTTGAGCGAGTAGCATGTTTCTTTATATTGAAGCTATTATATTCCTTATGGGATGTCGTTGGGTATTTCCTTGCCTTATTATTCTTGGGAGAGGTCGAGTTAGAGGACATTTCTCATTTGGTTCATTTTGTCTGCGGGTGCCAAAATGGTTATAATTGAATTGTTTTGATTAAATGCTGAGTTTAAACTATTTTATAATTATTATTCATATTAAAGGCATTCATGAACTTAATGATGGAATGAGACACTATATAATTATTTCAATTAAACTATATAATTTTTTTTAGAGCGATTCTTTTGATTAAATATATGTGACGATTGATATTTCTTCTACTGGAACCTTTTGGTTGTGATGGGATTGACCTAGATTATTTAGTCTGTTTGACCTCGGGATTGGGTGTTGTGTTTGTTAGATTGAGGAATTGTGACTATCAAGTTGGGAATGGACTCAATTACATTGATGGAAAGACCATCAGATTCTATGTTACATGGTCATATGGGAATGAGGATCTAGAGAGGTTTTATCTTGGGTTCTATATTTGGTGATTACCACTCACCTTTGATTTGGGTCACATTCACATTGATGAATCCACGAGGTGGTGGTTTTGACTGCTCATGGGGGAAGATCCCTCGTAGTTGAAATTAGGTTATTAATGTTTAAGGGTGATTTCCATTGAATCCACAAGAAAGGTGAGGGGCCTACCATTTGTTTGGGAGTTCCTATGGGATGCCAGTTAATTTGACACAAGGGGTAAGGAGGCACATGGTGTTATATTAATATTTCATGTGAATGCCATCGAGATATCAGTACTTGAGGCATGGGGTGTTAATATGAACATGGTGTTGGGTTACTTTTAACACCCCAAGCATCCACGGTACCTTTACCTTTGAATAATGCAATAGCTTTCATTTTACGCAACATCAAGATTATAACACACTACGACCAATCTAACTATCCATCATGAATAGTAATACCCACTTTTTAAAATTTTATAAATTTTATTTCTCAAAATGGAATTCATTTTTGAATTTGTAATTCTGAAATTCTCTTAGGACGAATTTTTGGTATTTTTCTGAAAACTATTAATATTTTGATGAATAGTGAAAAAAACAGTGTTATTGGTTAAACCCGTCTTTTTATTTAAATAATTATTTATTAAATTTAAATTTATTTTAGGTCAAAATAGATACATAATAGCTATAAATTTTCAATGTAATTCATTGGATTCATTTTGTAAAATGTTTAGATATATAAAAATTTTATTCAACTTTTTACCTTCTTTTACCCACCTCCTAGGAGCATTTTCAAATTTGCATAAAACATAATTTTACCACTTATTTGAGTTGAATTTACAAAATGTGAGAGACGTGGTTGATATCAGTAAGTAAAATTTGGTATAATAAGTTGAATTTGTTTTTGGATGAATAATATATTTTGACTTTTATTTAATACAGTTAAAAGTAAACAGGGTAATTAAGGGTAAAAATGATATCATAATTACATTAACACATGTCCTAATTCTATTAGGTAAGAATAATTCGACTAAAAACATCCTTTGGAATAAAATATGATCCTCTTTGGTCTACATGGATTAGATTATGAAATTTATTATTATTTTATTTAATGTACAGTTAAAAGAGTAAAATTCAAAGTATAATAACTGTGCCATTTTTAATATAGGGTTAGAGAAAATATAAACTCAACTATAAATATTCATTATAAATATAAAAGGATTTATTACATAATTTTATTTTCTTTATAATATTTATACATTAAATAATTTAATTTATTTATGGCACAATGAAGATAAGTAATAACCTTATGAATGAAATATTAAGATAATAGATATTATAAATACACTAATAAATAAAAATTGAGACTTCTGGTTAATTACAATAATTTTATAGGTTAATATGACATGTTTTAATTTGTTAAATAATTTTTATTCGAAGTGATAATGTTTATTATGGCATTCAAAAAAATCCAAAAGCTAAATAGTGTCAAAAATTTATATAACTGAGTTTTTTTTAAAAAAATACAATATTATTAATTGATATATTATTCTTAAAAATATAAAGTTCAGACAAAGGACTTGGATATGGTAATATGTATTAATAATTAAACATGTGCTGCTCTCTTGTCTTGTTATAGTATCTCTATTAAAAATATAATAAAAAAATAAAAAGAAGACATAGAAAATGTCAAACTATTTAACTAAGAGTTAAATCTAAAAGATAAGTTTAATAAGATGCACTGAACCTATATAAAACCTATTGATTGAGTGGTTTTCGATGCATCCCCATCTTATCCTCGATATAATTTATTTTGGATCCATTTGAAACTGAAAAGGATTTTATTATAAAATAATATTTCAATCTTTTCCTAAAGTGCCATCCACCTCTCTTATAGAAGGAAACTTCCACTTCTCTTAATTAAACATTTCCAAATCCTTTTGGCTTGACCAAAACCTATCCAAATAACATCTCAACTATCTTCCCTTCATCCTAGAGGCCCTAATTTGATCAAAAATCCATCTTATGGATCCCTTTTTATTAAGTAAAAAGGATGAACTCGAAGGAGAAGTAAATATTTCATCCCCTCTTTCATGTTATTTTTTCTTCATCCACTCCCACCTTCTTTGTTATTTCCATTATAAAATAATAACTATAGTATATTATATATAATTTGATATTATTAAAATGGTACAACCATATTCACTATTATGTCCATTATATGAATGACATAGTCACCATACGTGTGTACGTACGACTTATCGTCTCCATGTCGTGGGGTAGTTTTTTATTCAAACACATCATTATTTGGATGGTTATAATAATGACTATAACATATGTGAATAATAAATAACACATGTTAATGATTTTTTATATATGATATATTAACCAACAACATACTATATCACAATCAATATAATGATATTATCGCTCGTGCGTACATACAAATTACCGTCTCCATGAACGCGATGAGATTCATTCCCCATCATAATCATTCAGGAATAATTTCTATTTTATGATTAAAAATAATTTCTAAGAAATTAATATCATTACTGATATGAATAAAATGCATCCTATCCACAATAAACATGGCTTACGTAACATATCATATAAAAGAAAATGGACCAGTTCGCACCTGCAATGAAGATACCACTAAAATAATATTAACAAAGCAGTATTAGAGGATTATATATGATATTATATTTATATATATAGTTCATTTATAATTTCACAACAATTATTTAACAATTATACATGAGTTTAATGTATCCTAAACTAAGGAAATGTACATGTAAAGGGTTAATTCCACAATCTCTTTATTATTCAAGGTTTTTTTATATAAGTATCTAAAGGGACCTCTTTATCATCCACATCCATGTTTTCTTAAAAATGATCTTCATATTTTTTAACTATTTACTTGAAAATGGGTTTAATGTCATTTATACCCTTATTTGACCTTACATATTCTGAAAGGAATCCTTCCATCGTTTTCCAAACAAGGTAGTTTATAAGTTTTTCGACAAAATTAAGGTAAGAATGTATTTTTAACATATACGGTGAGTGAGGATATTTTATTCCATTATAACATCATTGAATATTACCTAAAAATAATATAAGAATATTTTTAAACAAAATTCTCTTATAATTACATGACTTTTAAATGATTTCAAAATAGAAATAGTTATTTCTCTAATAAAGGTTTTGATTACATCTATGTTAGAAGCCTTTTGATAGATTTTAAGCTTGTTTGATGTTTATTTATTATGATACAAATATTATATATTTTATTGAAGGTTTTTTGATATTTTTTTACTATGGATGTTTTATTTTTATACTAGTCATGGTTTATGTATAATGTATTGACATTTCATATTCTAAATTCAATATGATTATTTAAGTTATGTTTAATACTTTTCATATGAAGAATGCATTGGACTTAGTAAGTGATGGGGTGAGCCCACTATAGCTATTCAATGCATCAGTAGGTCTCAGGAGACAAACTAGTGTCTTGGCACAAGTCTTGATAAAATATTATTTGTAGTCTTGGCACACAAGTCCTTGATTATGTGGTTATAAAGTCTGGCATTATGCATTCCATCATTATGAAAGTGGTTAGTGATATTTAATGTGATTATTAGACTACTTGAAAATCCATGTGAATAAGTAAATGGAATTATCTTATTTTATCAATACCATATTCTGTTGAATTTTATGTTTAAATGGATATAGTTTTAGTCTTATTCATTTCCTTAAATGTTTATTCTTATTTATGAAAGTTTCCACTATATTGTTATATTTACCGAGAATCTGATCTCACCCCATTTTATGTTTTATTTTTTCCAGGATGTGAAGAAGTATTTTATGGTTGACTGATAGGGATAGGCTAAGGATACATGTGTGTTCAAAAGGGGACAAAATATTGTTGATGATTTTATTTCATAAAGTAATGTAAATATTATGAATTTTCTAGTACTTACAAAGCTACTAAACTAACCAGTATTTAACGACATGATTCCTTGTATAATGAAACTTTTATGTTATAATGCACCAACTCTAGGTAATTGGGGTTGGGGAATTACAGTTGGTATCCGAGGAAGTTTAGTACAAACCATGGAAACTATATTTAGAAAAGCTATGATTAGAAAATACTACCCTAAGATAGACATAGATGATTACTATAAATGACCATTATAGAATTTTGGTACAGTAGAGATTTTGTGATTTTTCTATGAAATAAATCCCTATCTAGATAAAATCATGTAGAGGCAGCTCTGGCATAGATGTACCTAGGGTTAATACCCAAAAACACATCTTTGAGCTGGATTATAATGGTAAATGGTGCACAATAATGGGCCCTGCTGCAGTCAGGTTTAGGACACTCCCATGGGATATTCATAGGATAATTCACATTTTATTTACATACCATTATAGATAGTTTATGAGTATATTCCTCCCTAAATATTATATTTTTATGATTATGGATTATATCCATAAACTATTCAATTTATGTTAAGTGTTTTAGAAGTTTGGAATAATGTATTGAGATTCATAAACTAATATAGTATATGCCATTGTTTAGAAATGGTACCATGTAGAAGGAATGGAAACCGTATCAAGGCACGTAATCCATATAGGGATTTCCCTCCTAATCAAGATTATTATAGTGGAGTTGGTGAAGCAACTGGTGTTGATCATCTTATCACCATATTGGGACAACTTACTATGGTTATTAATAACAACCTTAACCATATGGATCACCCTGATACACAATGTAGAGGATAAATGATAGAATTATTAATGAGGCCACAACCACCATCATTCAATGGGAGTAAAAATCCATTAGTAGCTGATAAGTGGATAAATTCCTTAGAGAAAATATTTCATGCTTTGGGGAGTAGCGAAAAGGAAAAAATTGTCATGGAAGTTTATCACCTCACGGGAGATGCAGATCAATACTGGTCGTTAATACAAAACACATAATAAGATGAAATGGTATCAAATATGGAATTGAGGGAGTTTAATGATATTTTCAGGGAAAAATAATTTTTTTGTGACCATCGAATTGATATGGAAAGACAATTTCAGAGTCTAAGGAAGAAGGAGGATGAGAATTTCACAATGTTTGAGGCTAACATTACAAGGTTTTCAATGCATGTAACATATTATATATGTAACAAAGGAGTATGATTGATCAATTCATTGATAGGTTAATACAATTTCTCCATCAAGCATTTCTCTCACAATCCTTCTCATCATACGAAGATATTGTCTCATGTGATATCAAGACAGTAAAAGAATTCTCTATGTCTTACTACTTTGATGAAATCAATAGAAAAAAAGATCGGCTGAACATTATGGAACAATAAATAAGATGAAAAATGGAAATTTTGAATATCCATCCTATGGTAAATTTGGGAACAAACACCCTAGTACTTTCCTAAAGGGAATGGTAGTCTATAAGAAGTGTGGTGAAGAAGGCCACAATGCTCATGATTGCAAGGGAAAGAAATAGATTGTCAATGTTGAATGCTAAAATTTTAGAGAAAAGGGGAATTAATAAAATGAATGTCTTATGTGCCAAGGTAACATACCATAGAGAAGACCAAGGGAGCTAGGCCAAGCTTAGGCGATCACTACTACTGAGGTTGATGCTCTGAAAGATGTGGTGGCAGGTAATTTAATGGTTTCCTCAAGTTTAGCCAATGCATTATTTGATTCTAGATCATCTCATTATTTCAAATCTTCCCAATTTTCTTTGAAATTATATATTTTCAATTTGACATAACAAGGGAGTTGTCTGTCTAAACTCCTAAGGGAATATCATCACAACAATGTTTTGTGAATAAGTTCCCATTAGAGAATATAAATGTTCTTTACCTACTGATCTCATTGTCATACCCACGATTGAATTTGATATAATCCTCCGAATGGATTTGATTTCATACGATGATGAAAAAATTTATTGTAAGATGAAGAAGTTTACAATTTTCTATGAAGATAAATAGAACCTTATCATTAGAGCAGAAACCTCACCACCAGATTCTTATCTAGTCAACCCCCAGTAGCACTAATAAATTAAATTATTGGGGATGACGAGAATGAAATAACTATGGTTGTGGAAAAAAATGGTCAAATATAGGACTTTTATGTTGTGCTATAATATGTTGTTGTGTTTCCATAGGATTTACCTGGACATCCTTTGGAACTAGAAATTGAGTTTTCAATTGATATAATTCCTAGTTCAAGGCCAATATCGAAGACCCCTTACAGAATGGACAATGTTGAATTAGTGGAACTAAAGAAACAACTAGAGGAATTGTGTAAAAAGGGATTTATTTGACCTAGTGTTTCTCCATGGGGAGCCCCTATCCTTTTTGTTAAGAAGAAAGACATATCAATGTGGTTGAACACTAACTACAGGGAGATCAATGCTATAAAAATAAAAAAACATATATCCCCTACCTCGCATTATTGATTTATTTGACAAACTTTAGGGAGATCAATATTTTTTTAAAGACTGACATTCAATCGGCATATCATTAGTTGTATGTGAATAAGGAAGAAATTCTAAAATCAATATTTTGAACTCGGTATGGGCAATACGAGTTTACAGTAATTCCTTTTAAATTGACTAATTTACCCTCTATCTTCATGGATCTAATGAATATATATTTCAAGGAATATCATGATGGATTTTTAGTGGTATTTATTGATGAAATCTTTGTATACTTGAAAAGATATAAAGAGCATGAAAATCACTTGCGCATTATTCTATATACTCTTAGAAGAAATAAATTATATGGGATGTTTAGTTAGTGTGAATTCTGGCTTCTGGAGATTTTATTCCTTGGCCATATTGTTTCTAAGGATAGAATCATTGTTTATCCTTCAAGGACCAAGGAAATCCATGAATGTACAACACAAATGTGTATAACTGAGGTATGCTGTTTTATTGGTTTAATAGGTTATTATCGTCGTTTCATCCAATATTTTTCCGGGTTGGCTATCCCATTATCCAAGCTCACACAGAAAGGGGTTAAATTTTTTGGAAAATAGAGTATGAAGAATGTTTTGAATAACTAAATATAATATTAGTTAATTCATCTATCTAGACTCTACCATCGAGGAATGATGGGTTTGTTATTTATAGTGATTCTTCAAAGAAAGGACATCATTGTGTCCTTGTGCAGAATGATGGAGTTATTGCATATGCATCACGATTGCCAAAAATTCATGATCAAAACTATCCTACTCATGATCTTATGTTAGAATCTATAATCGTTACCCTGAAAATATGGAGACACTATCTCTATGGTGAAAAGGAGTGATTTATACTAATCACAAGATTTTGAAGTATATTTTCTCCAAAAAAGGACTAAAGATGAGGCAAAGGAGATGGCTTGAACTGCTCGTGGATTATGATTTCAAAGTACACTGCCATCCGAGGAAGGAAAATAAGGAGGAATATTATTTTAGTAGAAAGGATCATGTAGTTTGGAAGAATATGAGAGTTGAAAGGGATCCTTTTTTCATGATCTAATAAATATGGATATGTGAATTACCATGGAAAGTGAAACATCAATGCTTTTCCAAATGGTTGTCAAACTATCTTTTCTAGAATTTATAAAATATTTTCACACTGATGATGAGGAATTTCCAATGAAAATTAATGCTGTGAATGATGGGATATTGATCGAATTCTTATATAAATATGGAATTTTGAAATTTGGGAAGAGGGTTTGTGTTCAAAATATACCAGATCTAAAAAGAGAATTTTTAGATGATGCTCATAGCTCTAATTTCTCTATACAACCTAGTACCACTAAGATGTATAGACATTTGAATGAAAATTTATGGTGGGACAACATGAAGAAGGAGATTTCTGATTTTGTTTCATGATTTACGGTTTGTCAACAAGTGAAAGCTGGAAGGCAACTGTGAAAATGATTCATGCATCCTCTTCCCATAAACGAGTGGAAATGGTATAATATTATGATTGAATTTGGTAGTGGGATACCAAGACTCCCAGAAGGAATGAGGCAACATGTTTCATTTTTGATCGTCTTACAATGTCAGCACTTTTTATTTCTAAAAGAGAAGATTTACCACTTGAACGCATGAAAAGATAATATATTCATGAAGTTGTAAGACTTCATGGAGTACCCCTATCGATTTTTTTTTATCTTGATCCCATTTTACATCAAGATTCAGGAAAAGTCTTCAGAAATCCCTAGATGCTGATCTTGTTTTGAGCACTGCCTACCACCATCAAAACGATGGACTATCAGAACAATCTATTCAAATCTCAGAAGACATGTTGAGATCTTTCTCACATGTCTTTCATGTTTTGTGGCATCAATATTATCTCTAGTATAATTTTCCAATAACAATATCTTCCATTAAAGTATTTAGATGGAACCATATGAAGAATTATATGGAATGAGATGTCGCACACCATCATGTTTGGATGATGATGGTGAAAGAAAACTCTTAGGCCAAGAACATGTTGAGGAACCAATGGTGAAAGTGAAGATTATCCAAACCCACATCAATGCATCTCAAAGTAAGAAAAAGTTCTCTGTCAAAAACTAAAGGAAGAATTTGGAATATCAAGTAGGAGATCATGTTTTCCTAAAGGGATCACCATGGAAGGGTGTTATGCATTTTGGTAGGAAGGGTAAATTGAGTCCCAGGAACATTGAACCTTTCAAAATTATAAATTGAATTAGAGTTGTGGCTTATCATTTTGCAATGCCTCCAAGTCTCACCATAGTTCATGATCTGTTATATGTATCCCGATTGAGGAAATACATGCCTGACCCAACTCATGCACACACCTATGAGGAAATTCAATACGAACCTGATCTGTCTTATTATGAAGATCCTTTAAAAATTCATGATACTAGAGAACAAGTGTTATGAAACTGGATGAATTGTCTAGTAAAAGTTCTTTTGAGAAATCATAAGATTGAAGAGGCAACTTGGGAACCTGAGGAAAATATGATGATGAACCACCTAAATATATTTATGCAGCAATATTCTTGAAATTTTGAAAAGGAAATTATTTTATGTAGGGTAGAATGTAACACCCCAAGACTCCACGATACGTTTCCCTTGGAATAGTGCAATAGCTTGCATTGTATGCAACTTCGAGATTCCAACACATCGTGATCAATCAAACTTACTGTTATGAATAGTAATACCCAATTTTTGTAATTTTATAAATTTTATTTTTCCATGTGGACTTCATTTTTGAATTTCTAATATCAAAATTACCTTAGGGTGAGATTTTGGTATTTTGCTAAAAACATTCAATTTTTTATGAAAAGTGAAAAACACTGAGTTATTGGTTAAAACCGAATTCTTATTTAAATAATTATTTATTTAATTTAAATTTATTTTATGTCAAAATAGATTCATAATACCTATATATGTTCAATGTAATTCATTGGAGTCATTTTATAATATGTTTAGATATCTAAAAATTTTATTGAAATTTTTACCATCTTTTAACCACCTTTTAGGAGCATTTGCAAATTAGCATAAAACATAATTTTACGGCTTTTGTGAGTTTTATTTCAAAAATATGAGTGACACGGTTGATATCACTATGTAATATGTGGTTCAATATGATGAAAACAATTTTTGGTGAATAGTAACTTTTGACTTTTATTTACCATAGTTAAATGTAAATAAGGTAATTGTTGTTAAAAATGATATCATAATTTCCCTAACATATGTATTAATTCTATTTGATAATTTTAATTCAACAAAAAATAACATTATGAATAAAATATGATCCTATTTGTTCAACATGGATTAGATTACGACATTTATTATTATTTTATTAAAAGAATAGTTAAAAGAGATAATTTTCAAAGTTTAATAACTAATCATTTTTAATATACAGTTACATAAAATATAAATTCAGAAATAAATATTCATTAGAAATATAAAAATATTTAATATATAATGATATTTTATTTATAATTTTTAGACATTAAATAATTAAATTTTTTAATGACACAATGATGATGTAGTAATTACCTTATTAATGAAATATTAGAATAATTGATATAATAAATCTCCAAATAAATGTCAATTTAGACTTATGCTGAATTAAAATAATTTTATAGACTAATATTATATGTTATGATTGGTTAATTAATATTTATTTTAAGTGATAATGTTTTTATGTCTTTCAAAAAAATCAAATTCTAAATAGTTTCCAAATGGACATAATTGATTTTTTAAAACAAATACTATATTATTAATTGATATAATATTCTAAAAAATCTAAGGTTCGTCCAAAGGACTTAGATAAGGTTATATATATTAATAATGAACCACATGGGGTTCTCAAGGCTTGTTATAGTATCTTTATTAACTATATAATACAAAAATACAATGAAGCCATGTTAAATGTCAAACCATTTAACAAAGAGTTAAATATAAAGGATAAGTATAATATGATTACCTAAACCTATCTAAAAACTATTGTTTGGTATTTTTCCAACCTAGCCCCATATTATCCTAGAACTAATTAATTTTGGGGCCATTAGAAACCTAAAATGATTCAATTATAAAATAATATTTCTATCTTTTCCTAAAGCGACCTTCACCTCTCTTATAAAAGGCCACTTCCCCTTCTCTTAATTTCACACCTCCAAAGCATTTTAGCTCAGCCAAACCCTACCGAAATATCCTATAAAATATCCTCCCATAACCCTATAGGACTTACATTGATCATAAAGCCATCTTAAAGAGCCATTTTGATCAAATTAAAAGGATGAATCTGAAGAATTGGTAAATATTTAATCACCTCTTTCAAGTTCTTTTCGTCTTCCACTTCCTATTTCATTGTTGCTTCCATTATAAAATAATAACTCAATTATATTCTACTTAGTTTTATGTTATTAATATGGAAAAACAATATTCATTATTCTATCCATCATATAAATGGAAAAGTCACCATACATACGTACGTATGGCTTACAGTCTCCACGTGGTGGTGTAGTTTGTTATCCAAACACTCCATAATTTGGATGAGTATAATAATTAGTATACCTTATGTAAATAATAAAAGAAAAATATTAATATTATTTATATATGATATAACAAACAATTAAATATGATTTAACCATCAATATAATGATATTATCGCTCGTGCGTACGTACGAATTTCTGTCTCCACGAACGCGTTGAGATTCATTTTCCATTATAAAAATACAAGAATAATTTTAATTTTAAGATTAAAATTAATATATATGAACTTAATATCATTATTTATAGAAATAAAATACATTCTATCCATAATAAACATTGCTTATGTAACTGAGCATATAAGAGAAAACGGATCAGTTTACACCCGAAACGATGATACTATTAAAATATTTTTAACAAAGCAAAATTAAAGGATAGTATATGATATAATATTTATGTATATAGTTATTGTATAATTTAATAACAATAATTTTACTATTATACATGAGGTTAAAATATCCTTTACTAAGGAAAAGTACAAGGTAATGCTAAATTCCACAATCTCTTTATTATCCTAGTTTGTTTTTATGTAATTATCAATTGGGACCTCATTACCATCGACATCTAAGTTTTCTTAAAAATATATTTCAAAACATTTTTACTATTTAATAGAAAAAGTTTTAAATTCATTCATACCCTTATTTGACCTAATATGTTTTTAAAGGAATCTTTCTGTCATTTTCCAAACAATGTACTTTATGACCTTTTCGACAAAATTAAGGTTCGAATGTTTTTTTAACTTATAAAGAGAGTGCAGCTATTTTCTGCCGTTATAACATCATCAAAGATTCCCATAAAATCAAATAATAATATTTTCAAAATAAATGTTTTCATTTATAATTATATGTCTTCTAAATGATTTCAATATAAAATGTGGTATTTCTCTAAAAAAAGTTTTGATTTCATCTATGTCAACATCAATTTGATGGATTTTAAGCTTGTTTGATGTTGATTTATTATAATAAAAATATTTAATATTGTATTGAAAGTGTTTTTATATGATTGACTGTGGAAGTGTTATTTTTTAACCATTCAAGGTTTATGGATTTTATATGGACATTTTGTATGATTGTTTTAATATGATGTTTTATGTTTTGTTTAAAACTTTTCATATGAGAAATGAATTGGATATAGTTAGTGATGGGTGGAGCCCGCTATAGCTCCTCGATGTATCCATAGATCACATTAGACAAAATAGTGTCATGGAAGAAGGCCTTGAAAAAATATTATTTTTATTTTTGGCACAAGGCCTTGACTATGTCGTTATTATGTCTTATATTATGCATTTCATCATTATGAAAGTGGCTATTGATATTACATGTGATTATTCGACTAGTAAAATATCCACGTGAATAACTAAATGGAATTATTTGATTTTATCTCTACCATAATATGCATAATTTTATGTTTAAAAGGCTTTTTTTAATCTTATAAATTGCCTTAAACGTTTATTCTTATTTAAGAAAGTTTCCACTACATTGTTCTCCTTACTGAGCATCTGTGCTCACCCCTTTCTATGTTTTACTTTTTCAAGGATGTGAAGAAGTACTTTATGGCTGACATGTAGGGATAGGATAAGGATATAAGTGTGTTCAAAAGGGGACAAAATTTTGTTGATTTTTTATTTCATGATGTAATGTAAAACTTTTAAATGTATCTAGTACTTCCATTTCTACTAAACGGATCGGTCTTTTGGGACATGATTCCTTGTATCATGATAATGTTATATAATAATGCACTGACTCAGGGTAAATGGAATTGGGGTGTTGCATTACTATTTCTTGGGAGTTCCATTAGGATGTAGGTACATGAGACTCGTGGTGTCAGGGGGAACATGGTTCCTGGTTATGTGATTGAGATTTCATCATTGGCTGAAGCAGGTGACGCACCCTAGTAGATGATGACCATCATTGGTGTTTGTGTTTACATTGTGCATAGTACTATTAAAATTCTATATAAATACATGCATTATTCAATAACTATACTAGGTGTGCACCATTGGGTGGAATCCCTATTGATGTTCGTCTCACACCATACAGGGGCCCTTCAGGACACGTGTAGAATTTATGGATTTACATGTAGGAAATAGATCAACATCAGGATATGGATCATATTATCTATTTCATAGAGATTTGGCATGGACCTTGAGGTCATGCCTAGCTAGTGTGTACTTTGTTTTTCTTATTTATTATATCATCATGCTTACTTCATTTCATAGATATTAATGGTTTTCCATGGGTGACATTATCTATTGACATGTATGACCTATTGTGGATGCATGGTTAGTTTGTTTATTAGTTAAAAGTGATGTTCAAAATGCTCTTTAGTTTCCTTTATACTTCTTCTATTTATTTATCACTTCCACTATTTATTTGATATTGTTGTGATTCCACTATTCGGGGCTGGTTTGAGACTGCTGACACTTTGTTACACTGCATGTTTTGTTATTATACTGGAACCTGTACCTTATTTTCCTATGAGGGGTTATAGCCTCCCCACTATACATGTTTACCCCCTCACAGCTATTCATAAGATATTGGTGTTTTGGGAGCTGCGCCTAACGTGTAACACACAACCTGTTTGTAATGATTGGGTTGATGTTCGTGTCTGGGATGTTACATATATAAATTGTAGATAAACTATAATGGATATAACTTCCTTATAATTCATTATATCTAAAAATTATAATCCCAAAATCAATCATTCATTGAAATCTAACAAATATTTTGGAATCTAAAAACCCTTTTTATATAATTCCTATAACATTCTATTTGTATAGTCGAATGGACAGTGTTATTATAAGAAGATTTTACTAATGGAAGACACAAATCTCTAGAAATCTATTCATAAATCTTGTATAATATTATGTGATGTATGATTCAATTTCACCAATTGTCCCTATGATTTTCGAGGAAAAGATGATAGAATTTAACTCATTAATAAATGATAGGTGAATCACATTTCGTGAATTTTATGTAAATCGAAGATAACTATATGATATACTTGAGAGAGGTACTCCATTTTTTCTGATTAACTCTTTGTGATAAAGGCTACCACATTAATATATAGAAATTATATCTTGACTATGAAGAAAATGTGTAGAATTTTTAAAAATACCAATACTAGCATATATCATATAATTAAATCAACATTTCAAAGGAAATAACACCCTGAAATTCATGGATATATTATCCCATTTCCATTGATTCACTAGAAAATGGTAATGTATACTCTTTCATATATATTCCTCATTATTAACCTAATAATGTGTTCAATATTTCCTAGTTATATTAGACGTACACTTCTTCAATCATAACAACTAATAATATTCATGATGTTATATATACATCTAAGTACTACATAGTTGAATAAAAAATATAGAGCTACATTTTTCATATAAAAATAACTTGTTCAACTGGAAATAAATTATCATATGTATGCCCTTTAAAAATCATATATCAAATAGTTTAAAGTTAAATTACATCCACTTTCCCTTATAAACCAACCCTACTCATTCATGTAGACCTTGATCTTATATCTAATCACTCTCAATTATATTCGATAATTATAATGACATTAATACATGAATAATAAGAGTTTGAGATCTTACGTTCCATGATTCTAGGATAATATAAATTGAATCATTAAACAAAATATCACCTTCCATATCAAGCATAATTAATGATAGATTATCTATTTATCTCATAACATTAGCTACATTTTTTACTTTACATATTCGATAGTTTATTTTATAATCATAGTCCTATATTAATTTAATCCTTCTTCTCTAGGTCATCTTGAAGTCTGTTTGAGTGAACATATACTTTAAAATATTATGTTTAGTAAAAAGTTCTCTGTATATCTCATATAAGATAAGTATTTAGATTTTGAAATCTAGAACTAATTTATCTAGTTAATGATGATTTAAGGGGTAATTATTTTTTTTGGATTTTCAGTTGTTGTCGGCTATATATAATTACCTAATTAGCTTGGGTCATGAGAAAATATTGTCCCTTCAATGTAGAAGGACTACAAATTACAAAATCACTATTTATAGATAGAAATTTAAAAATTGTGTCTCTAACAAATCAATATTCTAATTAATTAGAAACTTCATTATATACAATTGTGAAAACGGAACATAACTCTATTTCATGTTAACATAGTGTCTTAATAAAATAACATGAAAATTTTGTCTGAAAACCAATTGTAGTAATCATCCAATTCTGGAAGACAACATATATTAATAATAATTTAGTTCATATACGAAATTCTACCACCATATTTATAACAAAATCAATAATTATGCCACCATTAGGGATAATATTTATTCAGAAAGAAATATTCTATAAAAAAATGAAAAATTACATAATCTTAAAAACTAATTCATTCACTAATGTCTATAAAAAGTCCTTAAATTTCATTCAAACTCTTTATAAATTCTATAATATTCTAGAATATTATAAATAATCATGGGACAAAATTTATCTATAAATACCCAATAAATGTTTTTTTCATATGAACCACATATTCATTCGATGCATTGGTATACTGGAGGGGAAAACCAAAAAATTATATTTATTATACACAGCTTTACATCCCATATTTTGAAATATTTTCTCAATAACATTCAACTGATGATAATCAAACTTAATATTAATCTTCATGAAATATTAAAATCCCATAAAATGAACAAATAAGTCATATTTTTTGGTAAAAAGATACAGGTTTATAATAGTAATATTCGTTATTTCCTAACAATAAATGAAAATACTCATTGAAAAATCATTATTTATAAAAAATAAAAATATTTGAGCCCTCTGATGATATTTTAGTGTAAACTAAACCCTTTTCATGAAATATATGTAAATACATTTTGCATTCAAATAAAATTAATTAACCCATTCAATGTGAAGGTTTTTTAATTTTCATATCATGAGTCATTTAGATAATAATAAATCCAACCACTGAGTAAGAAATAAAACCTATAAATAATAGTCAAATTCATTCACATGTATTTTTAATTTCCACAATATAAATAATCTGAATTTCGTCCCCACTTTTGATAAAATAAGGAACCTAACATTCACTTCCTTCAGCAGTCATCTTCTAAAATTATTATTATTATTTTCATAGGAATGACCTCACTCATACACATAAAATCAATATCAATAATAAAATTGAAAATAAATTCCCTCGCTCTCTTATCAACCATATTATGAAAAACTAAAAACCATTCCATACCCATAAAAAAACTAAACACTGAGATGTTAATGATAATATGGTTTGTAGGTAAAATCATTACAAATATAATAATTAAAAGATTAATATAAATTATATTTGAACAATCACTTCCATCATGATTTTCTAAAAACATTTCAATATCTATTTTTTTCTGTAATATTTAATTTTTACTTGAAAATTAGTTAGAATTAATGAAATTCAAAGACCACGAATAAAACAAGAATTTTGAAAAATCTAAGTAAATATGTAATGTTCTTGTTAGAACATCATTTCATTTCACAAAATTTTATCATGTAGTCCTGAATTCCATTTAAACACCCTTCAATCTATGATCATAGTTGTTCCCAAAATTCATGACATTATTCAATGATATATTTTTATAGTAGAGCATATCATTTCATTTAAACAATCTCACTACCTACATTTAAACAATTTCCCTACCTACTTATCATTTTTGTCATTACAATTTCCAAAATAAATTTATTTTCATTCATTTTCCAAATTTCCCAAACATTACCTATTGATATAAATTACATAATTTCATAAGACATCCATCATGATGTTTCTTAATAAACATATAAAAGGTGGGAAATTCAGATATCTTACCTTCATAATTCATCAATGAATAATTTCCCATTTCATTTAACGAGAGAAAATTTATTTGTTACTATAATTAATGTAAAACACCATATTTTCATTCTTAGTACATAATACAAAAAATCATAGCTTTAAAATACACTATAGTCTAAATCAATTGAAAAATAGGGTATAATCCTTATTAAAACTTTTAAATTTTACTATCATTGTACAAAATCGAATTTGGTATATACCCAATCAAACTAGTAAAATTAGAATCAAAAAATACAAAAGATTTCAATTGTTATTACACCATCTCCAAATATTCTTGTATATACTATGTCATGAATAAATTTGAAAATAATTATCAAGGAAAATATATGTAATAAAATTCCACTCAATGAATTAAATGTCACATTTTCCTCAATATTATTAATCCCAGAACACCACTAATTAGATTCTTCTTCAAAATTATATATATAATGAGATTTATTTTTAAGTTTAGAAAATCACAAAAACATGAATATTTTTTTCAAATGATTAATCCTTAATTTTTATACCAATAGATTATAGGTTAAAATTAAATCATTAGCGTGTTGTTGAGAATATTGATCATCTATATAAATATCCCTATATTGATATTTTTGTTTCTATTTAACATAGTAACCACAATTAAGAGATTGATTAAATCAATTTTATATAAATATAAAATATTATATTCAAATGAAAACCATTCTCAATTTCATATTTATATGTACATTTTCCTTTTAATACCTTTCCACTTCTTTAAATATGTTTCCTCTATGAAAATAATTCTAAAATAGTAATGCAATAAATAAAGAAACATAGAAAAGATCCATGATTAAAATGATAAAATATTACATAAAAGTACATCAATATATGTAATTTATTAAAAAAAATTCAATCAAAAATATAATCAAATAATCTCTTTAAAACATAATATAACTCCCTATTACTTAAAAAACCCATAAGTACATAATTTATAACATGGGATTCATATATTTATTTTTTCTAGGACATATTCATTTAGAGTGTTATAAAATTAGTGAAAAACATTACATATCAAGACCTCAAAATTAAAAATATACAATTCTAGTCAACATCCATTTTACAAAAAAATAGGATACTTAAATTTAAACATCTTTTTTATTAAAACCTCTTATCATCATAATTATTGAATCCCCCTAGTGTAATGTTTCACCATGATATTATTTTTTCTCGTATGAGAATCATATAAAAAACATATGATAATGTGGTACGAGCATAAAATTTTTAATAAGGGATAAAAAATAATGAATCTTGTTTGTCCATTTTAAAAATCATATAAACCCAACAGTAATTATTTAAATAATAAACATTGAGCTGAATTTTTTAATTTATTATCCATTAAATATGCCTCATTTATAAAAAAATTTCATAACACATCTCATACGTTTTATTAATGAGAAATAATTAATTTCTATGGTTTCTATTAAAATATGGATACAAATGAGAACCCATTATTAAAATACATAATCTTTGTTGAGAAAAGTATTGTTTTCATCAATAAATGTTAATGTTATTTAAAGGGGGAGATTATTGAAAATAATACTCTTTCTCTTTATGATAATTTTGATGCTCACAAATACCCTCAGTTATTTTCTAATTATTTTATTTAGTATTGTGCAGGAATTTATTAATTTATTTTACTCTTGAAAAAAACGAGAATTTATTACTTAGCACGAAATCTGCTTTAGCACGTTCTGGAATTACTATTCACATCTTACGTAGATAATAATAGAGCGGAATCTACTTTAGCACGTTCTGGAATCACTATTCATACACTACGTGGATAAATATAGAATATGGATGAAACACATGTATACTTTTTGAGATAAGAGAAAAGTATGGTTAAACAACCATATGTTTTCAGCAAAGTATGGAAGAAGAACCTTACGTTAGGAAGGAACCCTACGTTTTGGTTATCAGCAACGTATGGAAGGAGAACCGTATGTAAATTCTAAACATTACATTTGTTTCTCAAAAGTATGGTTCATCAACCTTACTTTTGTAAACAACCATACGTTCTTGGAAAAGTATGGATCAATTATAAGTATGGATCTTTTACCGTAAGTTTTAGTTTTGAAGAAAAAGTATGGATCATCAACCGTATGTTTTCAACCTTACGTTTTCAACCTTGTGTTGTTAACCTTATGTTTTGAAGACTATTTTATTAACCCTACGTTTGGAGGCCATGTCATTAACCTTACGTTTGGTGTCAGAAATTTTGACAGATGATATTTATGTGCAATGATCAGTAAGCAGATTTCTGGGTGGATTTCAAGCTGGATTGAAAGTCATTTTTAAAGTATGACTTTGACTAATTCAAATCCATTTTATTAATGGATTTATGATCAAATTAAAAAGATATTTTTATGCGATGTCTTAAGGGATGTTACGACTTCTATGTAAATTCAAAATTTTAAATATCGCGAATCAGAAGGCGACTTTTATGGATCTAAATGTGCAATAGATAGGATTTATTATATATGTTCTCTCTGAAACACTAGGTATATATGGATGCGATCGATATATTGTTGAAAAAGGTGTTAAACAAAGTTTTCAACTATTCACGATTGATTTGCTAATTCAACAGAAGCGTAAAAGCTCTGTTTGTTCAAGAAGAAGGATCTCGACTGAAGATTCACCTATTCTACATCGAATATCTACTGTGGATCTACTACTGCTGAGGTTGTGAACTATATCTCTATATCTACTGCAACTGGATCAACTCAGAACTGCTTCATCTTGAAGATCAATATTTCTAGAGACTTCGATCCATCTGCTGTCAATTACATTCTGTTGCAATTCTGAAGATCAATTGGAAATTTCTGTCTGAAATAATTTTTATTCTTGAGTAACCAGCTTCTCGTTCTAAGTTGTGTAGGTTCGTGTTTGAACCAGAAGGTTTTGTTTTTCCTTGGATTGTAAAGGTGTCAACTGCCTGTACTCATTTGTGGACCGGTCTGTGGAAAAGAGGACCAGGTAGTGAAAATCACCAATCTCGTGGAGTTTAGCGTTGGTGGAGTGGACTAGGGGCCTTCTGTTACTCGAACCACTATACTTCATTGTGTTCTTGATTTTATTTATTCCGATGCACGATCAAATCTGATAAATTATAAAAGAAAGAACTCGTTCAAGAAAAGATTTATCGAAAAATTGAAAAAGACACAATTCACCACCCTCTTATGTATAATCTATAGATTCAGATCCAACAATTGGTATCAGAGGTGGAGCTTCTGATAGAGCCTTAGAAATCTAGAAGCATTTAAGTATTATACAATAGAGCATCATGATTGATGCACGAGAAGGGATGTCGATGGTCAGAGCACCATATTTTAATGGTGAATACTATGGTTGCTGGAAATTGTGCATGATAATATATATGAAAAACCCCGGATATAGAGTCTATTCAAAGATTCTAACTCCTTATGAAATTCCTAAAAATCCTGAGACATGGAGTGCTTCTATAGAGGTAGAGTACGATATGAACTCGAAGGCTATGAATTCAATTATCTACAGTCTAGGACCATATTAATTTAACAGAGTATCTCAGTTCCCAATAGCATATGAAATGTGGAAAACAATAGATGTGGCATATGAAGGAACAGACAATATGAGACAAATGAGATATGAAACTACAAAACTGAAATTTGATACTTTCAAAATGGTTGAAGGTGAGAGCATTACCCAAATGAATGGGATATTGACAGAAATTGTCAATGACATAACTGCTCTAGGAGGACATATCAAGCAGGCTGATCAAGCATTAAAAGTACTGAGAGTACTTCCTACTAGATGGAATGGTATTTCTACTGCAATGAGACAATCAACATCTGTCAATGATCTAACTATGAGAGAGATTATTGGCACACTAATGATGTATGCAGATAAAATTCAAGATGATGCTAATGAACATAAAGTGATTATCAAAAGACAAGATAATTCCTTGAAGGTAACTTCACAACAGAATAATTGAATGATGAAGAGCAAACTATTCATATCTAAATCAGAAAGCTCTGACTCATCCAACTCAGATGAAGAACTGGCTCAGTTAGCCAAATAATTTAGAAAATTCTACAGTAAGAAAAGAGGTTTCAAAAAATCCTTTAAGGGAGATAATAAGGAAGTTAGATGTTTTGAATGAAAAAATATGTGACATATCAGACCAGATTGCCCACAATTAAAGGATGAAAAGAAGATGAAATTCTTTAAAATAAATGATATTGATCAGAAAGACAAGAAAGATATGAAAGAAACTTCCAGTGTATCTGAAGACTCTAGTAGCTCTTCTGAATCACGCTCAGGGAAAGAAGAAGTCAATATAAAAGAAAACATGTGATTTATGGAAGAAATTGATGAGGTACACTCATATTACTCTGCTGAATCAAATTCTGAATCAAGCTACACAAATAAAAAACTTGCAGCTTACTGTAATATGTATGAAGAAAGATATGACTCACTATTTAAGAAACATAAGTCACTAAAATATATATATTAAGCCATTTCAAATGAAATATATACAATGCTGAAACAACATAATGAATTAACTGATAAATACAATTCAATTAAAACTAACTATATTAATTTTAAATCAAGAATAAAAACACTTCAGGATGAAGTAGAATCTTACAAACAGGCTGCATTGGTTTTTACAAAAGGAGAGAATTTATTAAATGAAATTTATGGAAAAACTGTCATTAAAAAAGAGAGATTTGGAATTTCCAGTAAAGGAGAAAAACCAAAGCTATATAAAAATTATTTTGTTCCATGCTCTAAAAAGGTTAATAGTAATTTTTGTGGGACAAAGGGACATGTAGCTAAAAACTATTTCATACAACAAACTCAAATTTGTGGTATTAAGAAAGCATATATTTAAAAATACATGTATGATTCAGCTAATTTTAAAAGGACAAAGAAAATCTGGATACCCAGATCATTGCTAGCTAACACCCCTTTACCCAAAAAAATATGGGTACCAAAGAAATTTGTTTGAATGTCATTGCAGGTAGGAGGTCACCAGAGAAGAAAAGATATATGTTACATGGACAGTGGCTGCTCAAGACATATGAGTGGAAACTCATTGAATTTTTCTTCACTCACTCAAAAGGAAAGAGGACTTGTCACATTTGGTGACAATGCTAAAGAAAAATCATTGGCATTGGAACTGTTGTAGATCCAAAAATAGTCTCAATCAACAAAGTACTTTATGTACAAGGACTAAAACACAATCTGATAAGTATCTCTCAAATTTTTGATGGTTTATATACATTTGGTTTTATTAACAATTGATGTATTGTTTCTAAAGATAAACTATTTAAATTTAAAGCACCAAGAACTGAAAATGTATATACTTTGGATTTAAATTCCGTGTGTAAACAACAAGTAAACTGGTTGACTGCTAAAGTAAGTGAATCTTGGATATAGAATAGAAGACTTGGTCATTTTAATGTATATGTTTTACATAATTTATCTGAGAAACATTTAGTTTTTGATTTACCTAGTCTCAAATTTGAAAGGGACAGATTTTGTGATGCATGTCAACATGGGAAGCAACACAATTCATCCTTCAAATCTGTTAATAAGGTTGCTACATCTAATCCTCTAGAAATTATTCATATAGATTTTTTTGGTCCTTTAAGAGTAGCAAGCTTAGCTGATAAATTATATTTATATGTTTTAGTTGATGACTATTCAAGATTTACATGGATTTTCTTTTTGAAATTTATAAATGAAGCTTTTACATTATTTGAAAGGTTCTGAAAATCTATTCAAAATGAAAAAGGTTTCAATTTAATTTCATTGAGAAGTGATCATGGTGGAGAATTTGAGAATCTATAATTTAATTCCTTTTGCTCAAATATGGGTATTAAACACACCTTTTCTGCACCCAGAACACCTCAACAGAATGGGGTTGAAGAAAGAAGAAATAGACCAATTCAAGAAATGGATATAACTATGTTAAATGAATATAGCTTACATATATATTTTTGGTAGAAGCTGTGAATACAGCTTGTTATATAATTAATAGAGTTTTAATTAGACCTATTTTGAAAAAAAGACACCCTATGAGCTATGGAATAATAGAATACCTAAAGTAAATTACTTTAATGTTTTTGGATGCAAGTTTTATATCTTAAACAGCAAGGATAATCTTGGTATGTTCGATCCAAAATCTGATGAAGGTATTTTCTTAGGATATTGTACTACCTCCAAAGCTTATAGAGTTTATAATAAGAAGTCAAGGATTGTTGAAGAATCAGTTCATGTTAAATTTTATGAATTTGATCCCTTTGAGAAATGGACAGAACAAATGGATGTACATGACTCTAATGATAACATGAAACTTGAGAATTTAAAAAATGATTTTGAAAATAATGTAAAATAAATTTTGTCCAGTTCAACGAAACATGATACTGAATAACCTTTAAATATATTACCTAGACAGTCTAGAACTCTAAAGGATCATCCATTAGAAACTGTAGTAGGTAACCTAGAAACTGGTGTTCAAACTAGAAGAAACATAGGAAATCTAGTGGAATTCCATGGCTTCCTATCTCAACAAAAACCCAAGATTATAGAAGAAGCTTTAGATGATGAAACATGGGTAATAGAAATGCAAGATGAATTAAACCTGTTTAAAAGAAATGAAGTTTTGGAATTAGTTGAAAGACCTAAGAATTATCCTGTAATAGGAACCAAATGGGTCTTTAGAAATAAACAGGATGACCAAGGAACAATAACTAGAAATAAAGCAAGATTAGTAGCTAAAGGTTATAATCAAGAAGAAGGAATAGACTGTGATGAGACTTTTTCACCTGTAGCTAGGTTAGAATCCATTAGAATCCCTTTAGCCGATGCATCTTATATGAATTTAAAATTATTCCAAATGGATGTTAAATATTCCTCTTTAAATGGTTATTTAATGGAGGAAGTTTATGTTTAGCAACCTCCTAGTTTTGAAAACTCTCAAAAACCTAACATGGGTTTTAAACTTACTAAATCTCTTTATGGTCTTAAACAATCTCCTAGAGCTTGGTATGAAATATATAGTTCTTTTCTTTTGAAAAATGACTTTACTGTTGGAATGGAAGGCCCAAAAATCATTAAGATAAATGTGAAAAAAAATGTTTTATTGGTTCAAATTTATGTTGATGATGTAATCTTTGGATCAACTAATAAAACTCTTTGTCATGAATTTTCAAAATTAATGCAAGAAGAATTTGAAATGAGTATGATGGGAGAATTAAATTTTTTTTGGGTCTTCAAATATTTCAAAAATATTTTGGAAATGTTTTAAATAAAATAAAATACATTACTGATTTACTTAGGAAATTTGGTCTTGAAGACAACAATCCATTTACAACTCCTATGTGTACTAATATAAAATTTGATTTGGATGAAACTGGGAAATCAGTTGACAACATGTTCTATAGAGGTATGATTCATAACTTGTTATATCTTACTGTTAGCAGAACAGATATAATGTATTCAGTATGTCTTTGTGCAAGATTTCAATCAAATCCTAAAGAATCCCATATAACTTCTATTAAAATAATTTTTAGATATTTAAAAGGAACTGTTTATCAATATCTTCTTTATCCTAAAACTTTTTTTTTCAAATTGATTTCATATTCAGATTTTGACTTTGGAAGTTGTAGATTAGATTGTGAAAGTACATCAGGTACATGTCACTTTTTAGGAATGTCCTTAGTATCATTGTCTAGTAAGAAACAACATTCAGTTGCCCTGTCAACAGCTAAGGCAGAATATGTTTCTACTGGCAGTTTTTGTGCACATGTGTTGTGGATGAAAAACACTCTTATGGTCTTTGGATTGAATTTTAATAATACACTTATTTTATGTAATAATATAAGTGAAATTAATATTTAAAAAAATCCTATTAGTCATTCTAGAACTATGCACATTGATATAATGCATCACTTTTTAAGAGACCATGTTATTAAAAAAGATATATTTTTAGAATGTATAAATACTGAAATTCAATTAGCAGATATTTTTACTAAAATACTTCCCACTGCATGGTCTGATTTTATTAAGGGGGAGCTAGGTTTATTTAATTTTAAATTATTTTTTAATTTTTATTTACTTTTATTTATTTAAGTAAATTATGTTGAATAATAGTTTAAATATTTCTTTCTTTCGTCATATGAAAAATTTATTTGTTTTTAAATATATATAATGATGAGTGATTACACAGGAATTAAGGCTGTCAGAGCCTTTTCAACTTTTAACCCTTTCAATTCTATCAAAACCCTTTCGAAATCTGAAAATCACACTTCCTCTTCTGAAACCCTACCCTTCGAACCTCTGAAACCCTAACCTTCAAACCTTCAGAGACACTCGCAGAAATGGTAAGGACTAAAAGAGCCAGTGAAGCCAAGCCAAGCAATGCCAAGAGACAATGCACCGAGGGAAGAAAAATCTTACAAGGAAAGGTGACCGATCCCGACTGGTTATTTAAGACAAATCTGTTGTTGACGCAAGAGTTGTCATTTCAGAATATTGAACAGATGTTCAACAGTTAAAATACGGAATTTCTATATGAAGTAGAACTGAGGTACTTCTTCAAATCTGTAGAGTATAGTCTAGGAGATACAGAGAACAGTATGATGGATAAGATAGAGGATAGGGATTTATCAATCTCTTCAGTAGAGATTAGTCAGATTCTCAACTTCCCTCATGAGGGGGATTTTTATTTCGACATGAATAATATAAGATATTCTGTGCATAAATCCGAAGACATTATGTCTTTTCCTTTTGGTACCAAGACAATAAATAAAATGTTTTTTAAGGATTTGGAGCCTGATCAGAAGATTTTGTTCAAATTTACTCAGACTAGAATAGCTCCACGGATGGCAGAAATGGAGAAGATTTTGTACCCTGATATGTATATAATGTTTCTTATGATAAGTGATATTAAGTTAAACATTCCATGATACAAGATAAGGTATGTTAAATATTGCTGTCAATGCAAGGCCAGGATGAATTTCTACCCTTTTGGTAGATTTAATTCTAAACTGTTGTTTAAGAAAAGACATGGTAGGATTAGTGGATTTTGGAGTTAACTGTCATCACAACATTACGTTTAATGCTGGAACTTTGAGGAAATCTTGATATTTCTGGAGCACAATTAAAGGAAAATTTTTTCCAGTTAGAGCTGAGGAATACTCAAAGAGTGATTAGGCTCAACATGCTAAGTCCAAGGAGGGACAAGCTGAATCTAGAGTAAACAATGTCGTAAGAAGGATTCAATTTGATGTGGCACATGTTGAGGAAGACAGAAGCCAGGAGGGACTTCAATCAAAAAGAAAAAGACCAGTAAATGAGGAAGTCACTTCCACTGCTTGGGAAACTCCAATAGAACATTTATTTTCTTATTCTTTTGTGAGAGAAGATGTTGTTGATAATTCCATGGAAGATGTTACTGAAAGAACAACACCAGTAGAGGAATAAAGAGTTCTAGAAGAAGCTCAAAGGGAAAATCAGGAACAGGTTGTTGCTGATGTTGAAGTTGCACATCAACAGGAACAGGAGATGGAGGCAGTGCCTGGTGAAGAAGTGACCAGACCTCAGGAAACAATTGAAAATATTGTTCTTGAAATTCTAGTGGAAGAAAAAGATGCAGTTGAATGTGATGAGCATGCTTCTAAAGCTCAAACAGAGGTACTTCAAGATGATTTTTCTATGGATGAGTTTAAAAACTCTAAGGAAAGATCTGTGGACTAAACTTTTCAGGACAAAGAAAAAGAAAAATATGATGCTGAATCATTTCCTTTGGTACTGCTGTATCAACCTGAGAATGTGAATCAAGCACAAGGTGCATCTGATTCAAGGAAATAAGAAGTTGAAGAACTGTACAGGAAAGGTATCTCAGTTGGAATCTGAGAATGTTTACCTAAGAAATGCCTTAGACTTAGAACATTTGAAGTTTGAAAAACTGAAGGACTGTACAGTTTCAAGGAAAGAAGTTGAAATATTTAAAGAGTATATGCTGACTGCTGTTACACAATTGAAATCTGAAATTTTTATGAAGACAGATTTATTAGATCTCATGTTGTTTATAGAGAAGCAATTTGCATCAGTTTCAAATAATTCTGTTAGTAGATCAGGAACATAACCTGATTTAATCAGAAGGTTTCAGACTATCACAGCTGCGTTGAGAAACATGAATGACAGGATACACAATCTTCAATATAATAGTGCTCATTTTTTAGTGTTGCTCGACAATCAGAAGTTCTTAGTGGATCAACTAACATCTAGTGAGTTCATATGACTGAAGATATCAGGGAGATCATTATCAAGTTTGGAGATGTTATGATGAAGAGACTTTGGGAGAAGTTTACAGAAATCAAGTCTTCAATCTAGACGAGATAGACCCTGTTGCCTATCTTACCCAAACCTTGATTCCTGTGTATTTCATTGTCATGTATATACTGCTGTTTTTTGAATGAAAATTTCCTTCATTGTTTATTTGTTTATTTGTTTATGTGTTTTGCTGACATTATTTTTAATATTCCAGTACTCCAAATTTAATTATTGATAAACAGTTCATAATAGCATTCACTAACAGTTCAGGGAAATATTAAAAGTTTTAAAATCCATGATTTTTCATTCTTTTTTATATCACAAAAGGGGGAGAATTTGGATAAACACAACATAAAAACCTACATTTTAATTAGAGGGAGAATTCATTTTAATTGAGGGAGAAAATTAAATAAGAAATTTTTGGATTTATAATTATCTTTTTGGCGGAGAAGTTTTTTTATACTTAATAAGTAATTTTGAATGTTAATTTTGTTTAAATAATTTTAATTATTTTAGGGGTTTTTTGATCATCAAAAAGGGGGATATTTTTTAGCAAAGTATTGTTTTCAACAATACATGTTAATGTTATTTAACGGGGGAGATTATTGAAAATAATACTCTCTCTCTTTATAATAATTTTTATGCTCACAAATACCCTTAGTTATTTTCTAATGATTTTATTTAGTATTGTGCATGAATTTATTAATTTATTTTACTCTTGAAAAAACGATAATTTATTACTTAGCATGAAATCTGCTTTAGCACGTTCTGGAATCACTGTTCACATCTTATGTAGATAAATATATTGCGGAATCTGATTTAGTGCATTCAGGAATCACTCTTCATACCCTACGTGGATAAACGTAGCATAAGGATGATAATCATGTACACTTTTTGAGATAAGAGAAAATTATGGTTAAACAACCATACGTTTTCAGCAATGTATGGAAAAAGAACCTTACGTTAAGAAGGAACCCTACGTTTTGGTTATCATCAAAGTATGGAAGTAGAACCGTACGTAAATTCTAAACGTTAATTTTGTTTCTCAAAAGTATGGTTCATCAACCATACTTTTGTAAACAACCATACATTCATGTAAATGTATGGATCATGTATAAGTATGGATCTTTTACCGTACGTTTGAGTGCTGAAGAAAAAGTATGGATGATCAACCTTACATTGTTAACCTTAAGTTTTCACCCTTACGTTGTTAACCGTACGTTTTAGGACTATGTTATTAACCCTACATTTGGAGGCCATGTCATCAACCTTACGTTTGGAATCAGAAATTTTGACAGACGATATTTATGTGTAATGATCAGTAAGCTGATTTCTGGGCAGATTTCAAGCAAGATTTAAAGTCTTTTTTAAAGTACGACTTTGACTGATTCAAATCTATTTTATTAATGGATTTAAGATTGAATTAAAAGGATATTTTTATGCCGAGTCTTAAGGGAAGTTATGACTTCTCTGTAAATTCAAAATTTTTAATATCGTGATTCAGAAGGCAACTTTTATGGATTTAAATGTGTAGGGGATATGCTTTATTATATATGTTATCTCTGAAACACTACGTATATGTGTATGAGATCAATCTATTATTGTAAATGTTGAAAAACATAGATTGAAACTATTCAATATTGATCTGCTGATTCAATAGGAGCATAAAATCTCTGTTTTTTCAAGAAGAAGGAACTCGATAGAAGATTCACCTGTTCTACATCGAATATCTACTGTGGATCTACTACTGCTGAGGTTGTGAACTATATATCTATATCTACTGCAACTGGATCAACTCAGAACTACTTTATCTTGAAGATCAATATTTCTAGAGACTTCGATCCATCTGCTGTCAATTGCATTCTATTGCAATTGTGATGATCAACTGGAAATTTCTGTCTAAAATTATTTTTATTCATGAGTAACCAGCTTCTCGTTCTATGATGTGTAGGTTCGTGTTTGAACCAGAAGGCTTTTTTTCCTTGGATTGTAAAGGTGTCAACTTCCTGTACTCAATTGTGGACTGATCTGTGGAAAAGAGGACCAGAAAGTGAAAATCACCAAGCTTGTGGAGTAGAGCATTGGTGGAGAGGACTAGGGGCCTTCTGTTCCCTGAACCACTATACATCTTTGTGTTCTTGATTTTATTTATTCTGCTGCATGATCAAATCTGATAAAGTATAAAGGACAGAACTCGTTCAAGAAAAGAGTTATCGAAAAATTTCAAAAGACACATTTCACCCCCTCTTGTTTATGATCTGTAGATTCAGATCCAACACTATTCAACCTTAGATGGGGTATAAAAATTACTTTGAACATAATAAGTTTTTTTATAGTATTAAATCAAAATAAATACATGGAAACTCATTTTCTTCCATTTTGAAGGCATATGAGGACCTTGGGAAATAAACATTAATCACCATTAAAATAAATATTATAAGTAGTCTTGTAAATGGAATAACTAAATAGGTTAATTCTAATATAATTATTTGGATAACATAATCAATACGCAATGCATCAAATAGTTATATCTATCTCACAAATCGTCATGAATATTTTTCATGGACCATAACAAACATTAAAAGCATTGAATCTATTATTACCATCATAAAATATAATAAGTTATTCAATTCAAAAAATAATTTGACGCATATTTGATATTTTGAAAAACTAAGGATAAAAAATAATTTTCTATCAAAATTATTTAATAAAAAATATTAAAATAATATATAATTTGGTATTATATGAAAAATACATGATTACATGTAGACTAATATTAATAATTAAAAATATTTATGAATATTATAAATTCCTCTCATTCTTTATATTTAATAAAACTATTCAATTCACATTTGCGAAAATATATAAAAAATAAATCATTTTGAAATTTTTTAAAATCCTTCTTTTAGGACCATAAAAAATAAAATAAATAATTTCATAAAATTACATAGAATGAAGATTTTATTATGTTAATAACATACATGACTAATTTTTAATAACAAGGATAAGGAAGAGAAATACAATTAAAATAGTATATATTACACCCTAAAAAATTATGATATATGTTTTTCTTTAATAACATCATTCAATTTGATAGCTTATAATGGAGGAAAAACCAATTTTACACATAATGATATACTATATTAAAATATTAATATTTAAAAAATGTCATTATAAACTAATTGTTATGTTGGAGAGTATGGATAGGACTAACTAATATTTGAAAATTGTATCATTTAAACATGAATAATATAAATAAAATGATCATATAATTACTATAATTATAATATGCATCCTTTGATATAAAATAAAATAGTTTTATTAAAACTAAATTTATCTAAAAGTAAGCTTAGTTATGAATCACACAAATAATTTAAAATGTTTTTTGACTAATTGTAGAAAATTTATTTCTAAAAATGAAAAAAATTAAAATCTTTAATTCAGTATTAGTGTATGGTGAAAATATTATATTTTGTATTATATTAATTTTTCTTTAAATATTTAAAAATTCCATTTTTTATAATAATTTAATTTATAATTAATATAATAAGACCAATTATAATGATAACTTAATATAATATGAATTTTTTTTGTTAATTGTTATTAAGCGAATTTAATGGAATATAAAATCAGCTTTATACTAGTGTATAATATTATTTTTAGGCTCCAAAGTAATTATTTTCTAAATAATGTTTTAAAGAGAATAATGTTTATCGATTATAAATAATTAAAATAACCCTTAATGAGGAATTATATGAATGAAATTTATCGTTTATAAATCCAGAAATATTACACAAATTTTATTTTTTTATCAGAAAATTATATATATAATATTATATATCCTATTAAAAAACAATATTTCTATGAAAAAACATTTTCAATACATTATTGGGATTATATTTAAATTAATCTCAGCCACTTCATGGTGTAAAATTTGAAAAAATGACATCAATTTTGGGACCAATAATAATTTATATTATCTAATAATTTTTCCTTTATGTTTAACAATAATTATGTGTGAAATCAGTAAAAATTAATTATCATAATTATGGTAAAAAAATGTTTACAAAGGAATTATTATAAAAATATAAGGGTTAAAGATGATATAAAACATGAATAATTTATATATTTTACCATATATTGGCCTTAAATCCCATATTTCAAAAATAGAGTCCTTTTTGGATTCTTTGGGTAAGACAAAATCATGTGTCAAATTCTATCTTTTAAAAAATTCCAAGTGTGTTGTCTCCCAAACTTATAAAATAAAACCTCTTATCCACCCATTTATATACATAAAAAAATAGTTTCTAAATACCTACCAAAATTAATTTCATATATATCTCCCCTCATCCAAGATTCCATGGTTTCTACAAAAGTATATATTTGAATGGATTTGTGTGAAAATAAGGAAAACATTTATCAATAAGAGTCAACGTCACTAATGATGCATTTTAACTTAGTTCTTCTTACACCACCATAAAAGCTCATTAGTTAATGTTAATAGAATAATATTAATTCCTTTTATATAATAATATTTTTTTCTATAATTTAATTACCTACAATCACCTCACCCTCCCTCAAAATTTAAATTAAATCGTTGATCTTGTGTAATGTGGACTACCGCTCCGCGAACCAACTTTATTCATTTCCTATCACCGCTACCCCAAATTGATAAAATTTTGTATTTAAAAAATAAACATTATTTTTTTGTTATATTTATACTGAAATAATTATAATTTCACATTCACCTTTCTAATTTCAATTCCCTAATGATTATTATAATGTTTATTCTGTGTACGGCAGACTACGACCTCACAATGTGACGTGATTCTTTGTTCAAAAATTCATTACATGGAAGTAAATATAGATAAATTTATATATTATATATTATAATAATTAAATATAATCCATTATGGTATGATAATATATCATATACTTTCTTACCATACAATAGATTTGAGATGATTATGTCGTTCGTGATTACATAGGACTACCACTTTTTTTTTTGAGTAATGTGATTCATTTTTTTTATTATTTACACATCTAATAGATGGTATATATAAGGGTATTTAATGAAATAATATAATATTTATCATTTAATTATATTATTTTAATGTTAAAATAACCATTATTATAAGGCCCCAGCCTTAAACCTTACTTAATATTGAATTAAATGAATAATTCACATTGAGGATCTTTTCAGGTTTAGAGTTTTAGAGATTTAGAACATAACTATTACATCTTAAAAGATTACAAAGTAGACACTTCTACTAAGTTTCCATAAAATAAAAACTCTTAAAAAGAAAGATGTCTAGATTCCATGTTTTAGATAGAATGACATTCCCTTGATCCCATCCTTGACCTTATTCCACTTTAAGTCCTGTGAAAAACATTTTGAAAAACTTGGGGTGAGCATAAAAAGCTCAGTAAGGGATACAAAAAGAATGAAAACTGTTAGTTTTTCAAACATCAAGTAAACTATGTATACTATATCAAAGTAATACCTTCACCTTCATGAAGTAGTAAAAAAAATCTTCACTGAATAAAGTATCATTACTTACCTTTTTGTAAGCAAAGGATTACCATAAAACCCATATAAAGAACACATAGAATATATAAAGGTAACTTGGGACATAAACATACTTAAGTGGAATAACCATACGGTCGACTTCCACACATATCACTTAATGGAATAGCCATACGGCCAATTTCCATACATTCTTAATGGAATAGCCATACGGCCGACTTCCATACCCAATGCATTGGAGGTTATAACGTAACCACCCATCCTGGTATTCACGGCACCACCCGTCATATGGTTTATAACGTAACCACCCATTAAAATGTCCAAGTATCAATATAAAATCATAAAACATAAAACCAATATAAAGGAATGATAATATTTCCACATTTCAATCACAATATATCATAAATATATTGACATAATAGAATCCTTTTTCAAAACCATTTTCAATACCAAAATACATAAAAGAGTATATGTTATTTATTTTATTCTAAAAACATTACGGCTTGTTGAGAAAGACAAAGATCAAATAATACTCGCGGCGGCGGAAAAGGTCGTTGTCACCGCGTACGTTAAAAAAACATTCCTTTTTGTCGTCTAGTAAAACGCTTCGTAGAAAAAGATTCCTTTTGTATAAAAGTAAAAGTCAAAGGAGTTTATACACCGTATAAAAGAAAGTTGTGTATAAAACGAAATATGCCTCAATGAAAGTAGATTGAGACGAAGTCCCTTACCTCGGGTCCGACTTGACTCGATCGTTCTTTAATGTCCTGAATAATAAACTTGAGTTAATTTATACTTGATTAAGAACCTTTTTAAACTTCATTATTCCTTTTATATCACTTATTTCCATGTTATAAACATTATGTAACCATTTAAGTTAATAATGTCTGTTTTGTCAATATTTGGTTCTTAAGTCGAAAGTTGACTTCTTACAATTACATGTTGTTCGTGTGGTCAAAAGTTCTTTATATCCAGAATGAAATTCCTGATTTGGATATCATATATATCATATATATCCAGAATATACATGTATTTATAATATTACATAATCATTTAGAGGTAAGAAATGAAATGCACCATTCATGGAGACGGTAAGCCGTACGTACGCATGAACGCTACTTTCATTTCTTTGTCATATTAGTGGAATTAAAACTAAATGAGAGGAATGTATATTTTAATTCCAGAATTATATTCATCATTTAGATATATCATTAATTATATATATACATTATATACATGTAATTTTAATAGTACATTACCTTTGGGGATAAGAAATGAAATGCACCGTTCATGGAGACGGTAAGCCGTACGTACGCATGAACGCTACTTTCATTTCTATCCCCTACTTTAATGGAAAGAAATAATAATGATATAGAGGTATATTATAATTCCATTATAACATCATATATAATAACTTTAAATCCATCCTTTACACGTCCCACATATGGCATTAACGAATCACATCACTTTTAGGGGGCGGTAGTCCGCACTTCCTTAAATGAATATATCGTGTTTACCCATAATGGAAACCATAATGGTATGCCAAAAATGAAAAATACAGAAGCTTAATGAAAACATAAACATATTATATATCATATATAAAAATAGTGACATCATAATGGCCACCTTTGAAGGTGTTAAATGAGTATTGAACAATCATCGTTTCGGGAGGCAGAATTTCGCCATCCACGGAAACCGTATGTTCTTTAACTATTTGATGTAGTTGTGTGAGAGTGTAGCTCAAATAAATCTTATAACAAAATCCTAGTATATTGAAGATACTGTTTTTGTTACAAAAGAAGTAAATAAAAAGAGTTTAGGGGGTTAGAGAAGCAAAATGAAACAAATGAACATGAGATAACGAATTACCTTTAAACGTGTAACTCCTGTTAATTTGAGCCTAAACGCTTCCTTTGAAAGGATTCTGCCCAAAGGGAATCCTCTAGGATGAATAGAGGGATGTGGAGAGAGTAATTGGGCAGGGGTTGGCCGAGTCAAAGGCTTGAGAAGTGTGTGAAATGAGGTAGAGGTGGGGGACTTTTATAAGAGGAGAGGAGAGGTACTTTTGGAAAGTAAAGAAATATTACTTTATTTGAAACTGTTTTTCGGTTTTAAAAGGTCCCACATTGATATAATTCGTGGATAAGGTGATAAGGCTTCGAAATCCACTCATACAATAAGTTTTGGACATGTGTAGTTCATATATTTTACATTATCTTTCCATTTTATTTAAATCGTCAAATAATGATGTCATCGCTGCATCATTATTATGTCATATATAATTTAATTTATTTAATGTCTAAAAATTATAAAAAAAATACTATGATGTAGGAAATCATTTTATCTTTCCAATGACTATTTATAATCAAAATTTGGACTTGTATAACCCTACTCAAAAATTATTTTATTAAAACAATTTATGTTAGTGTCATTTTTACTTTAACATTAAATAAAAATATATTAATGTCATTTTCCAACTAAAGTGGCTCCATGGGGTCCCCAAGTTGGCCAATGGCTTGTCTTGGTCGGCCATGACTCTCCCAATATGTGTGGGACAAGGGTCATGGTGTTTTCACATTCTTATAATACCATTTTTACCTTAAACTACACTAATTACCTCTAATCGCGATTAATGAAAAAAAGATACTATTCACCAAAAAAATTATTTTAATCTCATTGAACCACATTTTACTTCTTAATGACAACCATGTATGTCGGATTTTCAAAATTCAATACACATTAGTGGTAAACTTTCATTTAACTGAAAAACCAGTTTGCTTGATTACCACTTAGTGGTTTCACTATTCATCAAAAATTGAAGTTTTTCAGAAAATTACCAAAAATTCACCCTAAGCTATATTTGATATTCCGAATTCAAAAATGAAGTCCATTTTACAAAATTCAAAACATATAAGTCACATTAATTAATTTAATAATTAATTCCCACTGTCAGAGCAAATAGCGTGTTTTTATGAAACAATAAGTATCAAAAGATTGACACTAGTTTAAGTCCGATTTCAAAGTGAAATTAATTCCAACGACCACTATTGGATTTAATGGTAAAAATATTTTATAATTTCACTTTAAAACCAATTCAAAAGATAATCTAATCATATAAATAAATTATATTAAAAATAGGTTTTGAATTAAAATACAACATTTTACACTATTCATTAAAAAAATGAACTTTATCAGAAAGGTACAAAAAATTTACACAAAGTAAATTTTGATGTCCCGATTCTAAAGAAGAGTTATATTTGGTCCAATAGAATTTATAAGATCGATCAAAACTATATTTAATGACGTTTCTCCGTCAAAAGGTGATAAGTGGACCTTTCGTGAAAATTAGGGTATAAATGCCTAAAATTGACCTCTTTCCGTATTTTAAGACTTTATCTTTTATTGGGTAAATGAAAAAACATTTAAAACATATATAATCATATTTTAGTTATTTCTATCCATTCCCGCTAGTACAACAGCTACTCGTTAACTAACATTTAAAATAATATTATTTTATTACTTGTGTGCAACGTAAGTTTTCAAAGAAACTCATTGTTGCGTATCGAGTACGCTATCGAACGTAGAAACCCCTTATAATTAAAATTAATATATAAATCGTAAATATTAATAAATATGAAAATTATTTATTCTTTAATTACCTGGGATGTTACATCCTTCCCCCCTTTTGGGAATTGCGTCCTCGCAATTTTATTCACTTATCAAAATAAGTGGGGGTATTTATCCCTCATAGCATTTTCAGATTCCCATGTTGCCTCTTCAATCACATTGTTTTTCCACAAAACCTTTACCTGATGAATCACCTTATTCCGTAACACCTGCTCCCTGTGGTCAAGAATCTGGACCGGTTGTTCCTCAAATGATAAGTTCTCTTCCAGCTGAACTACCTCTGGACTCAAAACATGAGATGGATCTGGCATATACATTTCTCAACATTGAAACATGAAAAACATTGTGTACCTGAGAGAAACTCGGAGGTAAATCCACTCGGTATGCAACTGATCCAACTCTCTCCAGAATTTCATATGGTCCAATGAACCTTGGACTCAGCTTTCCTTTCTTACCAAATCTCATCACACTTTTCCATGGAGAAACCTTGAGAAATTCATGATCACCTACCTCGAAAGATAGATCCTTCCTCCGGTTATCCGCATAACTCTTCTGCCTGCTCTGAGCTGTTCTCATGTGCTTCTGAATCAACTAAACTTTTTCTGCCATCTCTTCTACCAATTCTGGTCCCATCAACTTCCTTTCACCCACTTCATCCCAGAAAGCTGGAGTTCGACATAGCTTCCCATATAATTCCTGAAATGGGGCCATCTGTATACTGGAATGAAAACTGTTATTATAAGAAATTCAACCAAAGAAAGATGTTGGTCCCAACTTCCCTAATAATCCATCGAACAAGCTGGTAGCATATCCTCCAATGTCTGAATTGTTCGTTATGACTGCCCATCTGATTGAGGATGAAAAGCTGTACTAAAATTTAATTCAGTGCCCAAAGACTTCTGAAGGCCTTTCCAAAAGTTAGATGTGAACCTGGGATCACGATCAGATATAATGGAGAGAGGAACTCCATATAACCTGACTATCTCTTTAAGATACAAACAGGAAAGTTGATCTAGAGAGAAAGTATCTCGTATAGAAAGGAAATGAGCAGGTTTGGTCAAGCGATCAACAATAACCCAGATTGCATATTACCTCGAGATGTCCTCGGTAATCCCACAACAAAGTCCATGGATATGTTTTACCATTCCCACTCTGGCACTGGTAAAGGCTGAAGCATCCCTTTCGGTAACAGCCGTTCTGCTTTAACCTGTTGACATGTCAAACACTTCACAGTAAAATCAGCAATGTCTCTTTTCATTCCATCCCTCCAGTAATACTCCCACAGATCTCTATACATCTTAGTACTGCCCGGATGAACTGAAAACGGGGAACTATGAGCCTCACATAACAACTCATTCTTCAACTGTGAATCACAAGGCACACATAACCTCTTCCCAAACCTCAAAACACATACACAAACTTATCCAAGAACTCATTGGAGATTTTATTCATAAGGTCCATGAATACAGAAGGTTCATTGGTTAACCCAAAAGGCATAAATACAAATTCATAATGGCCATATCTAGTACGGAACGCAGTCTTCAGAATGTCTGCTCCTTTTACTTTCAACTGATGGTACCCCGACCTCAAGTCAATCTTCGAAAAATACTGAGCTCCCTGGAGATAATACCACTTCATTCGATGGCCCAACATCTGCTGAAGTTGTTGCAAAGGATTTCACCACCCCTTTCTGCTTGTAGTCTAACTGCTTCCCATCACTCAAGCTCTTTTCCAGACACTCGTTTGCATAATGACCCATTTCATTACACTTAAAACATCTTACCGTTGGCTTTTCATTTCCTGCTTGATCATCTTCCTTACAGTTACGAGCAATATGACCAGACTTACCACACCTAAAGCACTTACCAGACTTGGATAAACATTCTCCAGGATGCATTTTACCACACTTCTCACAGGATGGATATTCGGTTTTCTTACCTCCTTGCTTCTTTGATGAATTCTTCCCCTTTTCCTGCCAACTATACCTCTTATTCTGTTGTTTGTCATAGAACACCTGATCATCGGCAAACTCCATTTCCACCTTCTCCTTACATCAAACAAGTTTTTCATAACTTTTGAACTCACGAGAAGCTAAAGCCCTTCGATACTTTGGCTTTAACCCTGAGTAAAAACCGTTTATTTTACTATCAAGATCTCGTATTAAGTTTGGAGCATACCTTGCCAATCGAGTGAACCTTTCTTCATAAGCAGCCACTGAATCGTCCTCCTGCCTCAATTCTAGGAACTGTTTTTCCACCCTAAGAAGAACCACCTTAGGAAAATATTTCTCAAGAAACATACCTTTGAATTCGTCCCAGTGAAGATCCTCAATCTCATCACTATCCCTTATATTTTTCACCATCGACCACCACTGATCAGCTTCACCTTCAAAACGGTAAAAAGAAAGACTAACCTTTTGATGTTCTGAACACCCCATGACATCAAAAATCTTCTCTAGTGCTTTAATCCACCCTTCAGCTTGCACAGGGTCAGATGATCCTCTGAATGATGGGGGATGTTGCCTCATGAAATGTTCCACCACTGACATGTTCCTCTGCGGTTGATCTGGCTGATCTCGTGCATGGATACCACCACCATTTATAGCCTGAGTCAACTGTGCCATCACTGCATCAAACTGTTCAGTTCCGATTCCGACCATCTCAGGTTTCTGATTTGGAAGGTTATCTTCCTCCTGATGTCATCCCAACATAGCTGCTTTGTTTCCTCTACGGAAAACCATTCTGAACACAGAAATATCTTAGGCGAAGCAACATGGTAATCCTTAAATGCTATATCATTTCAATCATATTATAATTTAACACTTTTCTAACTCCTAAAGTTGTCTAGACCGACCTATGATACCAACTTTAAGGCCCCATCCTTAAACCTTACTTAATATTGAATTAAATGAATAATTCACATTGAGGATCTTTTCTGGTTTAGAGTTTTAGAGAATTAGAACATAACTATTACATCTTAAAAGATTACAAAGTAGACACTTCTACTAAGTTTCAATAAAATAAAAACTCTTAAAAAGAAAGATGTCTAGATTCCATGTTTTAGATAGCATGACATTCCCTTGATCCCACCCTTGACCTTATTCCACTTTAAGTCCTGTGAAAAACATTTCGAAAAACTTGGGGTGAGCATAAAAAGCTCAGTAAGGGATACAAAAAGAATGAAAACTGTTAGTTTATCAAACATCAAATAAACTATGTATACTATATCAAAGTAATACCTTCACCTTCATGAAGTAGTAAAAAAAATATTCACTGAATAAAGTATCATTACTTACCTTTTTGTAACCAAAGGATTACCATAAAACCCATATAAATAACACATAGAATATATAAAGGTAACTTGGGACATAAACATACTTAAGTGGAATAACCATACGGTCGACTTCCACACATATCACTTAATGGAATAGCCATACGGACAATTTCCATACATACTTAATGGAATAGCCATACAGCCGACTTCCATACCCAATGCATTGGAGGTTATAACGTAACCACCCGTCCTGGTATTCACGGCACCACCCATCATATGGTTTATAACGTAACCACCCGTTAAAATGTCCAAATACCAATATAAAATCATAAAACATAAAACCAATATAAAGGAATGATAATATTTCCACATTTAAATCACAATATATCATAAATATATTGACATAATAGAATCCTTTTTCAAATCCATTTTCAATACCAAAATACATAAAAGAGTACATGGTATTTATTTTATTCTAAAAACATTACGGCTTGTTGAGAAATCCAAAGATCAAATAATACTCGCGGCGGCGGAAAAGGTCGTTGTCACCGCGTACGTTAAAAAAAACATTCCTTTTTTGTCGTTTAGTAAAACACTTCTTAGAAAAAGATTCCTTTTGTATAAAAGTAAAAGTCAAAGGAGTTTATAAACCGTATAAAAGAAAGTTGTGTATAAAACGAAATATGCCTCAATGAAAGGAGATTGAGACGAAGTCCCTTACCTCGGGTCCGACTTGACTCGATCGTTCTTTAACGTCCTGAATAATAAACTTGAGTTAATTTATACTTGATTAAGTACCTTTTTAAACTTCATTATTCCTTTTATATCACTTATTTCCATGTTATAAACATTATGTAACCATTTAAGTTAATAATGTTTGTTTTGTCAATATTTGGTTCTTAAGTCGAAACTTGACATCTTACAATTACATGTTGTTCGTGTGGTCAAAAGTTCTTTATATCCAGAATGAAATTCCTGATTTGGATATCATATATATCATATATATCCAGCATATAAATGTATTTATAATATTACATAATCATTTAGAGGTAAGAAATGAAATGCACCGTTCATGGAGACGGTAAGCCGTACGTACGCATGAACGCTACTTTCATTTCTTTATCATATTAGTGGAATTAAAACTAAATGAGAGGTATGTATATTTTAATTCCAGAATTATATTCATCATTTATATATATCATTAATTATATATATACATTATATACATGTAATTTTAATAGTACATTACATTTGGGGATAAGAAATGAAATGCACCGTTCATGGAGACGGTAAGCCGTACGTACGCATGAACGCTACTTTCATTTCTATCTCATACTTTAATGGAAGGAAATAATAATGATATAGAGCTATATTATAATTCCAGTATAACATCATATATAATAACTTTAAATCCATCCTTTACACGTCCCACATATGGCATTAACGAATCACATCATTTTTAGTGGGCGGTAGTCCGCACTTCCTTAAATGAAGATATCGTGTTTACCTATAATGGAAACCATAAAGGTATGCCAAAAATGAAAAATACAGAAGCTTAAAGAAAACATAAACATATTATATATCATATATAAAAATAGTGACATCATAATGGCCACCTTTGAAGGTGTTAAATGAGTATTGAACAATCATCGTTTCGGGAGGCAGAATTTCGCCATCCACGGAAACCGTATGTTCTTTAACCATTTGATGTAGTTGTGTGAGAGTGTAGCTCAAATAAATCTTATAACAACATCTTAGTATATTTATGATACTGTTGTTGTTACAAAAGAAGTAAATAAAAAGAGTTTAGGGGGTTGGAGATGCAAAATAAAACAAATGAACATGAGATAATGAATTACCTTTAAAAGTGTAACTCCTTTTAATTTGAGGATAAAAACATCCTTTTAAAGGATTCTTCCCAAAGGGAATCCTCTAGGATGAGGAGAGGGATGTGGAGAGAGTAATTGGACAGGGGTTGGCCGAGCCAAAGGCTTGAGAAGTGTGTGAAATGAGGTAGAGGTGGGGGCCTTTTATAAGAGGAGAGGAGGGGCACTTTTGGAAAGTAAAGAAATATTACTTTATTTGAAAATGTGTTTCGGTTTTAAAATGTCCCACATTGATATACTTCGTGGATAAGGTGATAAGGCTTCGAAATACACTCATCCAATAAGTTTGGACATGTTTAGTTCATAGATTTTACATTATCTTTTCATTTTATTTAAATCGTCAAATAATGATGTCATCGCTGCATCATTATTATGTCATATATAATTTAATTTATTTAATGTCTAAAAATTATAAAACAAATACTATGATGTAGGAAATCTTTTTATCTTTCCAATGACTATTTATAATCAAAATTTGGACTTGTATAACCCCACTCAAAAATTATTTTAGTAAAACAATTTATGTTAGTGTCATTTTTACTTTAACATTAAATAAAAATATATTAATGTCATTTTCCAACTAAAGTGGCTCCATGGGGTCCCCAAGTTGGCCCATGGATTTTCATGGTCGGCCATGACTCCCCCAATAGGTGTGGGATAAGTGCATGGTGTTTTCACATTCTTATAATACCATTTTTACCTTAAACTACACTAATTACCTCTAATCGCGATTAATGAAAAAAAGTTACTATTCACCAAAAAATTATTTTAATATCATTGAACCACATTTTACTTCTTAATGACAACCATGTATGTCGGATTTTCAAAATTCAATACACATTAGTGGTAAACTTTCATTTAACTGGAAAACCAGTTTGCTTGATTACCACTTAGTGGTTTCACTATTCATCAAAAATTGAAGTTTTTCAGAAAATTACCAAAAATTCACCCTAAGCTATATTTTATATTCCGAATTCAAAAATGAAGTCAATTTTACAAAATTCGAAACATATAAGTCACATTAATTAATTTAATAATTAATTCCCGCTGTCAGAGCAAATAGCGTGTTTTTATGAAACAATAAGTATCAAAAGATTAACAATAGTTTAAGTCCGATTTCAAAGTGACATTAATTCCAACGAACACTATTGGATTTAATGGTAAAAATATTTTCTAATTTAACTTTAAAACCAATTAAAAAGATAATATAATCATATAAATAAATTAGATTAAAAAGATGTTTTGAATTAAAATACAACATTTTACACTATTCATTAAAAAAATGAACTTTATCAGAAAGGTACCAAAAATTTACACAAAGTAAATTTTGATGTCCCGATTCTAAAGAAGAGTTATATTTGGTCCAATAGAATTTATAAGATCGATCAAAACTATATTTAATGATGTTTCTCCGTCAAAAGGTGATAAGTGGACCTTTCGTGAAAATTAGGGTATAAATGCCTAAAATGGAACTCTTTCCATATTTTAAGACTTTATCTTTTATTGGGTAAATGAAAAAACATTTAAAAACATATATAATCATATTTTAGTTATTTCTATCCATTCCCGCCAGTACAACAGCTACTCGTTAAATAACATTTAAAATAATATTATTTTATTACTTGTGTGCAACGTAAGTTTTCAAAGAAACTCATCGTTGCGTATCGATTACGCTATCGAACGTAGAAACCCCTTATAATTAAAATTAATATATAATTCGTAAATATTAATAAATATGAAAATTATTTATTCTTTAATTACCTGGGATGTTACAATTATCCTAAGTCCATCGTGATTTTTAAAAAATTTAAACTCTCTTCAAGCATATGTTTGATCAATCGTCTGTATGATTTTATCACATATTATTTTAGCATAACCATTTTTAAGTGATGGTATAAAAAGAATAATTTATGTACAAAAATTCTAAAAATTTAATTTTAACCATTAATTTGAATATGGATTATATATAATTTTTACCTTAATAACCCTACTAAAGTGATTATAGACATATGATATGTTTATCTCAAAAACATCCATCAAGGAATTAATTGGTAATTGAAAATAAAATGGTCAAAATTAAAATAATAAGAAATATTAAACAGAAAAAAAATTCCATAAAATTTAAATAATTATGTTATAAATATTTTTTTATTTAATGAATGAACAGGGAAAATCTTTTTTGATATAATGGATCTCATAAAATAACCCATTTTTCTAGTTATGAACATCCTCCATCAAACTGAAACAATATCTCAACATATGTTATGTAATGAATATAAATTCTATATATATTTCTATAAAATTTATAACATGATTATTCTACAATTTTATGGGGTAATAAATTCATTATGTTTATTTCTATAATTATTTCATTTTGAATTTTTTTCTGTTTATGATTTTAATAAAGATTAAGAAACCAAATTTCATTATATGGGTAATTCATATGTATTGACTTATAATTGATTCCATTACATTGAAAACATAGAAAACGAATGTGTTATGATGGAAGTTCTAAGATAGTGATCCAATTTATTAGTATAATCATTTCTTTCATGAGGCATAATGTAAGGGATTGTAGATTAGACATAATAAATCAGAGTACCTTGTCGATCAAGTGATATTATCAACGAAGATATCCATCATTGATTTTTATGTCATGTTATATATTTTTTCTACAATTCCGTTAATGAAATTATCTTATGATTCCAAGACAAAAATGATATGATTCCATTCAATTACTCTTGATAATTATCTTTTATGATATCATGTTCCAGTTTTTACTCACTTGTTATTTTTCAATAGAATGTTTATTCTATTGTTTTTATTTTAGATCTCACCATTCTTTATATAGTCCCCATTTCATCTTATGTAGTTTTAGGATCTCAGGTGAATTTATAGAGCTCACTATAGTGAATAATGTATTGATTTTATGTTTATTTTTCCATTTATATAATATTATCCTTGATAGATAAGTAAACTAGGCCTTTTGGACACATGTATTATTATAATTGATATTTTTTATGAAAAATTTAATAATAATTCTAAATTGATTGGGTCTCAACAGTTGGAATCCGTGGGAAAGGATGAAATATGATATTTGGAAAATCTTAAATTTGAGTGTTTTTTAAATCATTTTTATCCACCCAACGAATTCATGGTTAAAGGTATTCCACTAGGGATGGTGGTAAGAGTTCCACCTAAGTGGTGTTCCCACCGATGTAGTGCTATTATATATAGAAAATATATTCCATAAGAAATAATATTAGATTAATATAGTTGGGGTTAAATGGAAGGATTTTTTAACCTATGGATATAATATTAGAAAAAGAAGAAAACCAATAGGATATTTCTATGGAAAATAATATGTATTGAATAATATCCTGAAATAAAGGTAATATATAGATCATTTTTTCCAATAAATTTAATTTATTACAAGATAAAACAAATTGAAGGGGTTATAGAACACATGTTTAGAAGTTTAATAACACTGAAAAATATTCATTTGTCTTGAATGAAGAATTTCTTACCACAAAATAGTGATCATTAATAATCACCTATTTAGAAACCCACAAAGGAAAAGTTTTGAAACTCAAAAACACTTTATGAACAATTATGAAGGATTTAGAAAAATTATTTTTTAGTTACCAAAATAAGTAAATTAGTATGGATATTTTGTGATATAATCTATATAATTATATTTTATGATGTAATTATCATTTATAATTTATTCTTGTTATGTTTGTTATCATCCTTCATATACGTTAATTAGTTAATGTAGTCTTATTTTATTTTGTATATTTAGTATAGAGAAAAATTGAAAATTTTCCAATTATAATCATTATAGGAAATTATATAATTACAAAATAAAATGCCTAATATCACGGGATAAGGATCTGTGAACTTCTAGGAAATAATGTCTCAACTAAAACAAGCTATAAATTATAAAATGTATCATGTGGAAAACCATAATCCTATTGTTATAGTAGAATCATTAATGTTATATAGTCCTCATAATAGTAGAAGAAGTTATGATCCACTAATCACTGAATAATGTACTAACTAAATTGAGACGATATACTCTATCCAACAGTGAACATAGTAAGATAAATTTGTTCTAGATGTCTATCACATTTAGTAATAAGTTATTCCACGGTGGAAAATAATTAATTACAATATATCAAAAGAGGATATTGATTCCATGGAATGAGTGGACATCAAGAAAATATATTTCAATAAATATTTTCCCTGAATTTCCCATCATAAAATATAGAGGTGGTTCCTCAGTTTTATACATAATGAAGAATATTCTATCAGGTTCTATGGTACAAACATTACATGGCATTCATTGATCACCTTATGCTATTTTATCATCATCAAAAGTAATGTGGACTACTTAATTTATTGGTTAATGTCATGTATTAATAAATACAGGGAAATTAGACACATTTATGGTTATAAGGGTATTTTTTTGTTCCAACAAAGTAGAGGTGGATATTGGTGACTATCAAGGGTCTTGTTGGATATAAGTACAATAAAGAAAATTTGTCAATATTATAAATATATAAATCATTTGAGAAAATAAATACCAAAATCCCAATTGTAAATATTGTGAGAATCGTAATCCTATGAACAACATAATGGGAACCAAATTATGCTTCACATTTTGAAAAAAATGGGAATTATGATAATTAGTGCCATTGGATAATGTAGAATACCCTTAATTTAAAAGAAAAAAAATCAAGTTTCAGATCAATAATATGCATGTCTTATAGTTTTTAACTATAATGAAACTTTAATTATGTATGTCAATAACATAAACCATTGTTTGTTTGAGATAATTACTAACATGAAAACCTATGGTGTTTATTGGAAGGGAATTTGATATCACTAATGTTATGGTGGATGCTAAAAATGATGTGATGATGGGTATAAATGTTATTAATTTAAGAATAGTGAATATATATTTTTATTAAAGTCCTGTAAATTTATTCATATCATTCAAATTTTTTAGATATTTTCAAAAAACACCACAAAACATGGGGGTGTCCAATCTTTGCGAATATTAAACATAGTGATGCTTGCATCCCATGTATATAATTCCACCCAAATAAATTATTATATACTTAATCATCTATAAAATCATTTATTCATTCCATTATTGGAGCATAATTTTATTTTTTTAATAGATTGGTTATCATTATATAATGGAAAATTTAAATATCAAGAGATAGAGATCATTCATCACATCCCAGGTCATTATATGATATTATACATGTGTAGGGAGGATGATGAATCTCAAATAGATTATTACATTCATGAAGATATATAATTCCAATATAAGTGACAGAGCTTACCCAAATGATTTTATATATGGTAGATAATCAATAATTAATAAATTCTCATTATATGGGATTATACGAATATACTCCCTGAATAGTTTTGTTGTCTTCCTTCTGTCTAATAGTTTCAGTTCTAAGAAGAACATATACATGGAACTCTATCCATATTCGAGAATCGTTATATGTTTTCCAATTTTTATTTTATGGATCCAATGAATTAGTTATAAAATAATATATAGAATAGTTATATATTCGCAAATTCTTTATCGTAGTGTGTGTCGGTACACATCTATTAGAAGAATGATGGTTCAATGCGTCTATGTATTGATCATTATGAACTCAAAAAAATCAATTATTCCATGCCATGAATAGAGTTTTTTTGGTCATCTACAAGGAGCTCATTATTTATAGAAGGTGTACCTTCTATAAAAATATCACCAATTAAGTGTGAAGAATGATAATATTCACAATATTTCCTTTTGATCAATGTATGTAATCATTGATTTCATATTTCTCCTTTTATTATAATTAATTTTCTGGAATTATTTATGGACATGGTGAATAGAGTATTTATAGATTACCTAAAAAAATTTTTTGTAGTCATTGTTGGTGACATTCTGGTTTACTCCAAAGGCACGAATCATCCTGAAATGTATTAGAATATTTTCTTGGGGTTTTTGGGAATTCAGAAGCTATTGGAAATGTACAGTAAATGTGTGTTATTGATGATGTATGTATCATTATTTGGGTATATTATACTTATTAAAGTGATATATATGGGTCCTTCTAAGATAACGAAAATGGGGGACTAGCCTATACCATCATCTATAATAGAGTTTCTTAGTTTCTATCAATTAACTGGGTATTACAGACGATTTGTGAAGAACATTTCATGATTTTTAAAATCACTAACCAAAAAAAATTGATGTGATTAAAAATTGTTTGACCAATGAATTTGAATATATATTTATGGATTTGAAAATGTGTATTTTCAATGTACTAGTACATATACATCCCTCTAGAAATGAACCCATTCTAGTATATTGTGATGCATTAAAATAATGGTTTGGGATGTGTACTAATATCTAATGATAATGTGAAATCCATTGCCTTAATGAAGTTAAGTTTTTATGAGAATCATAATCCCACCATGTATTGGGGTTGGATACAATGATATTATCATTCAATATTTTTCAATATTATATCTATTGATAAATGTTTAAAATATTTAAAAATCAAAAGAGCCTAAATTATATACTCACATAGGACATGAAAATATTCCAACAATGTTTTTTAGTGTGTTTAAATGAATGTAAATATTCAATACATTTCCATCATATGATATTAATTTTTCTCAAATTCACTATATAGAGAGTAACCAATAATTTTAATAATGTCGAAAAATGAGAAGGATTCAGTATTACTAGACATGAAAATTATATAGGTGTAATAGTTTAAGGAACATCAACCCACCGTTATCAAATAAATAATAATCCATCCACTTTTTAATGGCTAAATGAGGCTTAAATGGGGGATCAGGTTCCAAAGAAAATTGAAAAAAATATTATTTAGTTAAACCTTATTGTACATGGGAATATAATATTTGGAACCTAGATATGTGGCCCATATAAACCAAATATGATGTGGAATATTCTAAATTATGCATGTAACAAAAACATCTCAATTTTACTTGGAATATAAAATACATATAGATATATAATAAAAAACTTTTTGTTGGACAACATGATGAGGAATATTGTGTGATTATTATCCTAATGCTTTGAATTCCAACAATTCAAGGCTGGATGATGGAGTTTATGGTTATGAAAAAAAATTCTCATATCAGTATGTAAATGAAAAAATGGGGATTTCATCGTAGGAAATCCCAAGAAACCCTAATGAGATAACAATATCTAGTAATTTGATGATCACCAAAAACATTCATAGAAATTCCTTGATATCAATGAATATTGTTTTGTAGATGAACTCTATGGGATATACAGAAGGGTTTTGGTGTGATTTTTTAATTTCTACCTCAATTTATTGTATGATAGCATCACAAGAAATCTTTGTAATGATGAAAAAGAATATTTATAGATAACCTTTGATAATACATAGACCTTGGTGTAGGATATATCCTCCCTCTATATATTCACATGGAATAAATTCATAAGGATTTGGGATGAAGTAAAAACAGAGTCATATACACATCAACCGCTTGTTGATCCTAAATTTAATAGGAGTGGATACATAATAACTATTACCCCCAACTAACATATTTCATGTACTTTAGGATTTATATATATCCCTCTTGGAGATGTACATACCAAACACATCGCATGTACTAAATCTAGATCTGGTACCATTAGAAAAATACATTTTATATGAATAGAATGTGATGTGGATTTTAGATCATAGATATAGTGTTATAAGAAATAATACAAATCATTTGGGAATTATGATTTGATGAAACCACAAGTTTAAGTATTAAACATGGGAACTATAAGATGTGATGGAGCTGAAGTACCCTCAATTATTTTCACCTTAGTATGTAATTTTATATTTTAAGGGAATATTAAATAAGGAGGATGAATATAACTCCAACAAAATTTAAAATATATTTTAATTTAAAATAAATTCAATCTCCATGATAACATACAATGCACATACTATTGGGATTATTTCAAACATGATACTCTATTAAAATTTTAATATCCAAACATGACATTCAAAAACCTAACCATCTATTGGTGAGTATGAATGAGAATATCTAAATGAGAAAAATTATATATTTTACACATATATAAAATAAATACATTATTTATATACTTATAAAAAATAAATTACACCTATTGTTCATAAAATAGATATGTTTTTTGTAACCTTATATTGTCAAAAAAATGGGATTAATCATACTTTTCAAATATAATTTTAAATTTATTTTTAGTGGTGTTGAAAAAAATATTTTACAATGTAAAAATAATTTTATAAATCATCATTTTGATATTACCTAGTGGTAATTTTTTTGTATTTTTTGGGAAATATATAATTTTCGTGGAATAGTGAATAATTATTTTTCTTATAAAATTTAGAATTATTTTTCATAAATTAAGACCAAGTATTATTTAAATTTTACTTAAAGTTCTAATTTTATTATTATTAATTTTCATTAAATTTAATTAATTACATTTAAATTATATTCATACTATTAATGTATATATGATAGTTATTATGCATGAAAACAATTTTTTCGGAAATTCATTTAAAGGGAATATGTTCTCTTTATTTTAAATATCTAAAATAATAGCTTATGTGATATAATTTAATATAAATTTATAGAATATATATATCTATAAATATGAATTTAAATTCCTTTAATTTTTATTACATGTCATATAATATAAATGAGATTTTATTTCCCATAAAAAATATTATTTCTTTAAAAAATGTTGTTTCATCACATTTATCGATTTAATATAAAATTAAATTATTATAATTGTATAAGTTAAATAATTAAATATTTATTAAATATTTGGATTCATCATAAATTTTATTATATAATAAGTTCTACTAATTTTTTTTCCATAATGAATACTGAAAATGGTATAAATTATTTATCACAACTAAGGTAGACATGTGACTACTCGGAGATTAAACTACCACTGTAAGGGTTGATAAAGTACATAACCATCAATAATTACTATTTTTGGGTCCTATTTTTATCTTATCACTTATGATCTAAAATTATTCATTTTTGAGTCTTGTGGCATGAGAAAACCATGGGTGGAGTTGATTCCTTTAAAAAATATTGAGTGTATCATCTACCCTGCTAATATAAGTCAACACATCTCCTCTCATTTCCTTGAATCCAAATCCCATTAGGTAATCTGTGACATAAAAAAATCTAACACATAATTTCATCACCTCATCTTATTGTATTTTTTTTAAAAGGCAACTTATAAATGAATTTGTGGAAAAAAAAAGAAAAATTGTTTGAAGAAGTAGTGACATCTTTAACCAAGCATTCTATTTTATATATTTTTTAACCTCCATAAAATATTATTAAATTATGATTATATTAACAAATTATTATTGACAACAGACTAAGATGTTTTTATATTATATTAATGACCTAAAACATTCACCTCATCCCTAAAATAGGAAGTGAAAATATTGATCATGTGTACAAGAGACTATCGCCTCACAAATCAACATAATGTTTTTCCATAACTACATATAATATATAGATATATTGTTTTTTTTAATTATATAAGAAATATTTTAAATATAATAATACTTATGGGATTATAATATCACATATACTATCTTTCTGTCAATTGTATAAGGAATAAAATGATATCAAATGTGGTTATGATAGACTACTGCCTAACAAAGCAATTTGATTCGTCTTTCACATACACGTTACACAGAAATTAATATTTATTTACTTAATATATATATATATATATATATAAATTCTAATCATCAAATATTCACTATTATATACATGTAATATATTAAATATTTCCTTACCTTATTATCCATTATAAATAATAATGGCATTCATGTGTATAACGGACTACGACCTCACGATGTGATGTGATTTGATTTTTAATTTTACTATTACCACATTAAATGGAAAATATTTATATGGGTATTTAAATAACTATATTATATTTATGATATAATTATCTATATTCAATTATTAAATAACATTTACCATCACTCCATAAAAATCATCAAAAAATGGAAATTTTTGCTCATGCGTGTGTATGACCTAACATCTCTATGATTGGAAAACTGTTAATTTTCCATAACCCTATTTAACAAATTGTTGGAAAATTTTAATTTATATATAAAAATGATAATATTTTCATGTTTATAATTCATGAGAAGATTAATTAATATTTTCTTTGACCACAGTCAACATACCAATGTGATTTTTGATATACTAGTAATTTTTCATTAAATGATCAATTGTGGAATTAATTGCTTATCCAAATTTAAATTAAATGATAAAAATTAAAATTATATAAATAATAAAAAATAAAATTTTTATTATTCGACTATATAATTAAATATTTTTTATTATTCAATGTGAAAAATATTGCATGTGAAAAATCAGGCTTCAGGCAAGGGATATATCTAAAACACACTTTCTATCGGGTTAGGATCATTCTCTCTCTAACTCACTTTATCTCACTAATAATGTTATCAAATTCACAAAAATTCATTATAAATTTATATACCATATTTACCAAGATTATTATCCATTTCTTTAATTTGTTATTTATGACTTAGTATCATTTCTCGAAAATGACTTCATTATAAAATTTTAAATTTTTTAATAGGAAGTAACATTATACAACCCATTTTCATTACAATATATTTTCTTATGTTATGACTTATGATTTTTTCCTTTATGTTTCGTAAATAGATCATGAACATCATATGATTATAAAACCCATATGGTGACCCAATTGATTTCGTAAAGCATTATTCTTATGAGGCATCATGTACCATATTATGGAGTAAACCTAATCCATTATAGGACATTATCCACCCTGTGATATTTTCATAGAAGGCAGCCTTTACTAATTTTTATGAAATCTTACAAATAGTTTCCAGATTTACTATGATGACAACATGGTATTGTACTAAGTTATTTATTGTATGATTACATGAAATTACTCTTGGTCCGTCACTTTTATAATTTCATGTAATATATTTTCCTCACATGTTTTTTTCTTTATTATGATTATTCCCTTTTTGGGGTTTTCTCTCAGCCCTTATCTTATGTATCCACTTGTTTTACTTTGCAATTATTGGAGATCAAATATATTTTAGGAGAATTCGATGGGAAGTTACATATATATTCCATGCTTATGTTTCATTAATATAATATAAACATAGTGTTGTAAAGACACTCGGCCTTTATGATCCTTATTTTATAATAATAAGTATTTTATAATATTTTTTTAATAATATGTATAAAATTATTTTGTTTGAAATTTTTAGTTTAAAGGGAAAGGATGGAATCTAGACCATTAAAACACTCATATGTCAGCGGGGGACGAAGCATGGAACACTAGGAAAGGGCTTCTTGAGGAAAGGGATGCAACTTGATATGTTGGTAAGAGTCCTACACATGTGGTGTAGTCCATCATAGAGTACAATAATATTTATAACATTTAGTAAACTGAAATAATTATGGACTGAAATATATTTACTTTTAAAATATTATTTTAATATAAAATAGCCTAAATTATTTTGACTAAACTCATACATAATATAACATGTATTAATTGGAAAATAATATTTTTGTTAAACCTTTATCATTTCAAGAAATGAATTTGTTGAGACTATAACATCTAGATAAATGGTAGGAATCATGGGAATAAATTATTATATAGCTTCATTGAACATTGTGTCTTAATAGGCATAATAATGAGAGGATATGTGGTTCCATTTCATATGTTACAGTAGTGGAAAAATAATAATTATTCAATTTTTTATATTACTACTAGGCATTAATCATGGTAATGCTGTAAAATGACCAAATATTCTAATAAAGGATCTGACATGGTTAAAAGAAAACTTAACCAAATATATTAAACTCATTTTAAAGTCCTTTCAATGCTTATAACCCATTTTTATGTTCATTTATTCCTATTTAACCTTATAATTGATAATATAAATTTCCCGACATTACATAATTATGTGAAAAAAATAAAATTATCCATAAAAAAATTAGAATTTATAAATTTCAATTATGAATAAACGTTATAATATTAAATAATTTAAGTATATGTAAGTTAATTTTAATATAAATACCAAAAATTCACGTAAAAGATTTTTTTTAGGAAAATAAATGATTTTTCATTAAATTTGATTTCACATTTATATCAATTAATAAGTTGGTTTATAGTAATTTTTTAGTTAAATAATAAACAACATAGCGATTTTAGACTTTAGGGTAAATCCAAAATAGAAAATATCTATCCAACCTAGCATTAAATGAAACGAACCAAAAAAATATTTTAATTTTAAATAAATATAACAATAACCGCAAAATTCATTATTGGGTTCCAAAATTAAAATATAATTTTAAATAAATATTAAACTACCTTATCATCAATTTAATTTTTCTAATTATTTTAATATTTATTAGTTTTTTCATACATCATATTTATTACATTATCATTAGTGATTTTGAATAATTAGTTTCTTTAATACTACTATAGAATCCACTAAATTAGAATAATTCTCAAAAAAATAATCTTCTTGTAATTTCTATTTTATGAGAAGTTAAATTAATTCATTTTTATATAATTAAATTTCCAAAAGATATAAATATAAAATTTAAATAAACCCATATAATATATATAATTCATTTTAGTTTGAGTAAAGCTATTTATTTCTCGATTGAAAAATTATATAAAATTTTTAATGTGAATATGATTCTATAAAATATTTTCATCAATAAAACAAATAGAGGAAATGTATTTATCATTGAAAATGTATTTAATTATAAAAAGGGTGGAGTCATTGTTATTGTAAATATACACACAATATCACTTTTTTGTTTAGCCTCAAAGAGAATAAGTCACAATATAAAATATGGTTTCGAATAATTCTAACCATTCAAGTCATTAATGAGTTTAATACTATATAATACCATCACAATATTGTTTAAATCATGTTAAAATCTGTAATATTAAACATTATGTGATATTTTTGTGATGGTCATTTATGTTTACATACTAAAAATGTGTGTTCATGTGGTAGAATAAGATAGATGAAAACAATGATTTTTATAATTATTAAAAAATTATTTGGAACAAATCTATAAATACACACTCATATTAAGAAATATTATAATGAAATGAAAATATAAAAAATTATGGTGGTATACTTATCCTAATATGAAAAAATATTATAATTTAAAAAGTAATGGATGAAGTAATAGATAATGATAGTCTATTATTCAATCAATGATGTTATTGATGATCCATGTTAGATAAATAAAGCTATATTTTTTTGTCAAATTTGGCCATTAATGGATGAAGATAATTGGAAGTATAGATAACATTTCTCCATCATCATGTCTAAATATATATTCATTTTAAGAACAAAAAAATTAAATAATCATGTATTAATACCATAACAGTGGAGCTAAATAAAATATCAATGAATCCAATATGATTGATTGTGATGATATCAGTTGATCATTATTTGATCAAACCAAAATTGGTATTCAAGAAACAATTTGGGGATATGGGAATAATGATTCCAAAAAAACTGTAAAATTATATGAACATGTCGACTGAGTTGATGTGAATGGAGCAATCTCACAGGTTGATATACATGAGAAAATATTGACATTTCATAGTTGGTAAAATACAAATAAATTTCTACTTATGTCAAATGATTTTTATGTTTTTAATTTTTGAATGGATTTTTCCAAATTAGTCGATTATAAAAGAAACTATGGTATTTATATTTAGTCATGATAAATTTTAGTTTTGAATGTTCAATAAGAGTTTTTATGGATAGATTCATATTCAATTATCTATCAATTATTATTTAGATATAATCTGGAAAATGATAGTGTTTAGAAGTGATGGAGTAGATAAAAATATTTATCTGGAATTGGTATTAAATTGGTTATCTTTAGTTCTTGTTTTTTTATTAAATAAACATTAGAAGATTAAATATGACGTACATCAAAAATAATGGTTGATTACTAGTATTTGAGTTTGAAATATTTTTTTTGGTAGGGGATATGATACATTATTATGATATATGTGTGTTAATATTGGGAATAAATATATTATTCTCATTAAAGCATAATTTTTATTCATATCAGTACCTTCTCTATGGATTATCTATGGGTCACCTTTATCTCCAAAAAACATCATATTCATTATTTTTACAAGATATGTGATCGTATTATTGGTCAGATCCTTAATTTGAAAACATGTTTATGTCATTCGGGGGGAGAGTATCCTTGATCAGCAGTGTACTAGTATCATTGCCATTACATGGTCCTTCCGTGTAGAATATACGTAATAAGGTGACTTATCACGTGTAGAGTACAATGGAGAGCTTCCTATGTGACATCAATTTGGATGGTAAACACCACTGGAAATCCTGGAAGAGGCTGGCTATACCCATCTTGAAGGGGGCCATCAACCATAAAAGTGTTTATAGGACTATGAGGGGTCTTCATGAGAAGTTTTCTACAGAGATTCTAGAGGGTATGTCACTATAGGGAAAATACATTCAAGGGATGTATGGTCATGAAATGTAGATTCATAGATAAAGACCTCCAACCATGCAATAAATCATCCAGCCACATATGGGATTCTTGCAGTATCATTTTAGATGGATCGTTCATATGGGTGAAGTAAAGTACTCGTAGAAGAATTGGGAATGGTTGATTCTCAGTTTCCCATGCTGTCCTACCTCACACATCACGGTCAGGTAGGATAGGGCCACCTTATATTCATCTAGGCCACCTTGGCTGAGAACCAAAAGGTTGTTTTTGATATTATCATGCAATAAAATGATCCAAAAAATGCATATTCACGAGTTCCTATTTAGGGGTGTTCTTTGTGAGGTACTTTCAATATTTTAAGGCTTAGTATAACAACATAAATTTTTTGGGGGAGATGATGTGGTGCAAGAATTTAATTTTTAACATAAACTTTTTAGTGTCTGGGGTTGGGAATAGGGTTTTACGTAATGAGGAAAATATTCAGAGGATGGAAATCAGCCTACCCTCTATGTGAAATTGTTGAAGGAAGCCAATAATTGATACCATCAGACACCTCTTTTTTTGAGTGATTGGGAATATGTGATATGGGGTGAGTTTGGACATTTCATATGTTAGAAATGGAAGAAGTTTTCGGTTGAGACCTTTCTTCAGCACTGGTTTCCTGAGCCGGGTAGTTTGAGTTCTGAACAAAAGGAAAGATTCATTCTCTTTACAGGGGAATGTTGGAGTATACGGTAGTCTAGGAATGATGTGAGACATAACGAATTTTCGACATCCATCAATTGAATAATACTCAAAACTATGAGCATCATTTTGGACCCGACTCAACTGTGTTGGGGATTGGAGGATTCCATATCTCTTGGTTCTGTTTGGGATTTATATTACATCCATTGTTTGGCCACCAAAATGGGATAAAAACTATAGGTTTGGTGATATCCTCCTCTTTAACATCTCATACATAATACAGATGGGTCCAGTATTATAGGGATCATGAATTGTGGAGGGGTGATTTGGGACTTGTAGGGCTCTATCATTATGGGGCTTTCAACTTATTTTGGTTGGGGTGACTCCATCCAAGATAAATAACTTTTGATTATCATGGGTTTATGTCTTTGCGATCAAACAAATTTACCCCTTGAGGCAGTTGAGACTGAATCACATATCATTCACAATCTACTACTTGGTATTGGCACCACCCCATGGCCTATATAATACACCAACATAAGATTCAAGAGAATTCAGAACAATAATACTATCACTCTCCACACATAGAATGATGGTAATACTATTTTGGATTTCTTGAATTTTTAAGTGACCATTAGTGAGCGTATCTACAACTTCTCTAGGCACATGTCACCTTTTTCTATTAGGATTCACTTATTACAAGTTGATTTCATTGGTCTTCACTACTATATAACTATGTGAGTCCCCCCTCTTCAACAAATAAAGTTTATTGCACCTTTTTTCATTCATTTAAATAAAATATTGATTGATGGATGTGTTCATAAAAAATTGAAAAATAAACCATTCATCATTAATGTATCAAAAATAGTTATTTCCTTTTAAAATTAATATATTTTCATAAAAATTACTTTCAAGAATAAAATATATACCATAGAGTTTCATATTAATTACCCTTGATCACTTTTTTTCAACACATGTCATAAATTGTGGGATCCTAGTTAATTCCATTGGAGTAACCGTTTTGATAATCTCAATCATTTTTCCCTTCTAATACTAAATAATTTTCCATTAAATTGAAGATAAGTTTGTTGCTCTAATATCATCAATAGATCTACCATGATGAACCATTAACATCAATAATGATCAAGTACAATATAATTAAAAAATAATTTGATGGATTCCAATTTTTTCATTAGAAAATTCAAGAAAATACTTCTTTAAATCAATTAGTAAATCACATATTTGAGTTTTTAGATAATCATTTATTATAATAACTATTTTATTCACAAAATATAAAAAATTAAAAAGCAGAAATATGAATTGAATTATGATATAAATTGGTAACAAATTATAACTTATAGAGAAATATTTATAAGGAATAATACCATTCAAATTAGGTATAACGGATAAATCTAAACAAGTTAAAAAACATGTATTTACAAATTTTTAAAAATAATGATCATTAATGATATACTTTTAAAATATTTCATTTTACGAAATATTGAATAATGTATATATTATTTGAAAATATACCTTAATTATATTTTATTTGTTATTATGTACATTAAAGAAACATTTATAAGAATATAAATAATGGAGATAAAGAGTTCAATTGGTTTTTAATACTGGTTTAATATAATATCACTTAATATATAGGTAAATTTGGACAAAAAAGTATGTTGGTAGTGGGAAAAGGAAATATATTTGTAAAATAATTATGTTCTAAGTTAATATATTTTTAAAATACATTCTTATAGATATTCATATACTACATAATAGAAAATGTTGGTGTAATAGTTGGAAATTGAGATTATAAATCCCTTAACATATCTCCAAATATGAAATATATGTTATTAAACTCCAATATAATGAAATTATATTAGTTTAATTTATTTATTTTAAAAAAAATTAGTTATACTGTCTTATAATAATCTCTTTTATATATTTTATTATAAAATATTATATAGATTCTAAATCGATTATGTTCATGTCCAATGTTTTGATGATGCTCGTTTCATAATGCCAAAAACAACATCAGTTGGATGAAAAATGTAAAATAGTTGATTTTAATATCATATCCAAAATATTAACAATAAAATAATTACCAATTATTTTAATTTAATATAATTTTATAATCATTCATGAATACTAGACCTGAAAAAATATTCAAATCTCTTTGGGGAGGTTGTATTCTATATATCAGTAATTTGAATGTTATTAATATTTAATTTGTGGATTTGTAAAAATGTATGTAATATTTTATAATAATAGAATCATTATTATGTCTTAAATATCTTATATATTTATTAAATAAATCAAACTAATTTCCCAAGTGAAGTGGTTATGAAAAATAAAATACATTGTTTCATGGAAGTAGTCATCCAAAAATAAAGAAGAGCGATGTTTTAATTTCATATAAGATGGAATTTTACATTAATATGGGTAATGACTAGAATATAATAACATTTATTTATAATTAAGAATCATATTTCATAATAAGATAAATGATTTAGAATATTAAAATGAGGTATACAAAAAATAATTAAAATAATCTGTTAAATGTAACATATTTTTGTAGAAAACCACAATTAGATTACACATTAATCCATCTAGGTTTGTATTTTTATGTTACCAGATCCACTAAATAATGGTTAGTAATGTCTGAAAAGTTATTTGGTATGATTTTTCAAGCTATATGTTTCAATAGGTGTGATGAAAATTCGAGAAGTAAAATTATTTTATAATTAAGGGTAGTCACACTCTTGCATTTATTAATAATAGTAAAATATTGAAATTATTTATTAATGTTGTTGTGAAAAAAACGTACACCATTTTCATAGATATGAATTTTTATAAATGAAAAACACTAAAACTCCCCATTTAAACTAATTTTTGAGACATTTTTTGTCACTTTAAAAAATTCCCTCTAATCCAAAGTGAACTTTACCAATGATGACATAATTATTTATAATGATAAATTATTTAAATAAAACAAAATATCATAATATTTCATTTATAAAAAATTTAAAAAAAATACATATTTCATTAAATAGATTAAATAATATAACATTATAAAAGATAAACTATATACTTTAAAACAAATATTTAAACATGAAATAAAATTTGTATATTGTTAACTATATGAAAAGTTCCTTTAATGATATAATTTATGATATAAATTTAATAATTATTAAAATATTATAACACATATGATATTAATAGGTCCTTTACCCTTATCTCTATTAAATAATGATTTATATCACCACTGACATGCCAAATATGGGAGGTTGTTACTTGTATTGTAGCCTATGATTATATTTAGAACAAAAATATTTTTAAATATTTTTAGAATAATAATAAAATTATAACTATTTAAAAAATAATTTGTTTGTTACATTCATTCCCATTAAAATATATTATGTCAATATAATTTAATATTTATATGTTTTTAAAATATTTTTATTATAACTTTTAATAGGTTAATGAATCCATAGGACATATGATTTTTGAAAATGAAAAGAAGCCAGGGAAATTTTAAAAATAATTAGTCCTTATCTAAGGTAAATTAGTTTAGAAAGATAAATAATCATCACGAACAAAAAGAAATTACATTTTTCTAGACACCCAAATTTTAAAATGAGATAATTAATCTTAAATTGGTATAAAAAAGTATAATATGTAGGCTTCTAGGAATAAATCTTAATTATATTCCAAAAGATTATTTTTATGTAATTTTAAATTTGTGATTTCAAAAAATATCCAGTGATGAGATAAAATTATGCTTTATTTAGATGTTAACATATTCTCAAACAAAAAATATGTATTTAAAATATTAATATTTTATTTTCCTCGTTAATTTATTTAATCGATTTTTTTATTTAATCTGTTGTTTCCCTCTGTTCATGGATTTCTAGTATGTCCATTACAATGCAAGGTAATTGTGAAATTTTTTTGTTTTATTATTCTTATATTTTTGCTCCAATAAAGGTTCAGATATTAAGATATATGGATGGGATAGTTCTCTTTGAGTGTTATTATCTCATTATTGAGTCCATGGTCTACTGAATCTCCTCTAGGTATTCATGTTCATTCATTCATCTCTAAGTAGTTCTTAGGTGATAGTTCTTATTGAGGTTATGGTATTTATTAGATGAGAGTATGATGGGGTTTTAGGATCAAGGTGATGTCTACTATAATAATCATAATTTAAAGGAAACAACTATTGTGGATTTATTTTAGGATATGTAGGTGTTCTTTAGTGTTAAACTCTCTTGAGGTTGGTTGAGGTCACAATGGGTACATTTTACTTAACTTTATTCATTAGGGTAAATTTTGTTAGGTGTGGTTCATTATTTAAATGTTGGTAAGGTGGGTTTGTTGAATCATCAATGTATAAATCATTATATATGGTATTTTTTGTTAAATGTTTTCTTATTTTTAATTAGTGGTAGTATGAAGATCTGATATATTATGGATTATATTTCAATCACATATGGGGGCACCAAGATGATATGATTTTGGTAGCCCAGAAGGGTCGTATTGATGTTGGTATTAGTAGGTTTATTTTGGTGAATGGATCAAGGAATCGAAATAAGTGTTGTTCCAATACATAATACACCCAATAATACACATATAATTTAATTTTCATTTGGAATTGAATTGTGAATTTTTTATTTTTAATGGGGTCCATGTGGTCTCTATGATGCCACTGGTTTTTTGGTGTTTCTAATCCACTGTGAAGGGGGTGTCAATTCCACCATATTATCCCCTAGAAAGCCGTATTATAGAAAACTAAAAAAAATCATTTAGGAGGTAATAAATTTTTTAAATTAATTTTATTTAATAATATATTCATATTTAACAATTTTTATATAAATATAATGAACACTGTAACTTTATTATGTCTAATTTTAATTTATAAGGACAAAAATTGTTAACATCCTAACAACAAATGTTATTCAATAAAATAGGATTTTAGATTTATAGTTGTTAATATTCATATTTAAATAATAATTTTGATTAAAAAATATAATTATTGAAATAAAAATATATAAATTATCCAATGATATGTTTTTTATAATTTTCTAATACTGTCAAATTTTCATGTCAATATTAAAAATGATAAAAATATAATTTATATATTATGAAATCTTAAAATTTAACAAATGATGGAAGAAAATAAATAATGATAAACTATTATAAAAATTATGTATCCCATTTAATATAATATCTATATAATTTAATTTGATTTATATTGTTGAGATATTAAATATTTCATAAGCAATATCATATTTTATACTTTTAAAAATATTTCTTTCTGAACATTATTAACTTTCACATCACCAAAGTTTATTATTTTAAGGAGAAATGTTATTATCCTTATAAAATATTGACAAAAACACGTATTTTGATGAAACAATGTGATAAAATTTAAGGATGGTTTTTTGTTTTTATTATTTTATCATATAGATTCCATAAAATTTATTTAGAACCTATAAAATAAATTCCTACCATTTTTTTATAAAAATCCACCAAACCCATAACAAATCTTCACGTAAAACCATTTTATCTTTGACTATCTTTGACATTACTTCTCTAGAGTATTACCACTATGTTACCCACCATTTAAGATGCACCTCCCACACTTTTATAAGTGAATTATTAATGTGATAGATCTTTTACTCCTCCTCATTATTCCATAAAATTCTTTATATTATAAATTGTTATTTACATGTTTCATGATATAATTTATATTAAAACATCTATATTATAATAAATTTTATGATCAAATTATGGGATAACCCTTTCAATCTGATTAATCCCTTCCTTTAATGTTTATGAACCAAAATTAATTGGCCAAAATCAATATACAACTTTTTAATCTAAACAGTTCCCCTTTCAATACCTATCCTCTTTTCCATTTGATATCCCTATAATTAATTGATTAGGAAATTAAATGTATTTAAATAATGGTATTAAATTTAATGAAATAAAAAAATATATTGTTTGACATATTTTTAACACTTATTAATGCAAGTTATATTAATTATGTGAGTGGGGAACAAATAATAATCAACTTAAATAAATTATGTATTGTTTTTTCCCATGTGATGTCATTTATGTAGTAAAGTTTGTTTTCTTATAAAATTAGTTAATTTTTTCATAGAATTAAAAAATACATTGTGTTCATGATTTGATGTATTATCTTATTATAATATTCCATTATTTCTTTTTTGTTAGCATATTATATCTTGTTTCAATGCTAATTTTTATTATTCCCACCCAACTTATGTTATGTTAACATGTCTCTTGACTCACATAAACTTCTTCACATTAATCAATTATATTGTCATTACTTTAATTAGATTTATATATTTCTCAATTATTTTGTATTCCTATAGTTTCTCCCATGTTGTTTAGATAGATAAATAAAATTATAAGGGTATGTGAGGGAGTTTTCAAATAGTGTTGTTATACCCATATTTTATGTTATAGTTCCATGTATCAATTCTAAAAAAATGCACCACCACTCATGACATGTTTTTGTTTTTTTTATTTTTACCATTATTTAAATAAATAATGAATTATGGTGTACAAAAATATGGTTCTACAAAGTTCATTTTTTAAGAAAATATAGTTTTTTTAATAATGATTAAATAAACCTTATGAAAGCCTTTGGGATACCACTAAACCTAAGGAAACATCATTAAATTTTGGTTAATGGTAGTGTATATAGTTTCCCAAAATATACACCCCTTTCTAGATAATTCAATTCGATGTGGATATGGTACTATTATTCCCAATGTAAAATAGCCGCCAAAGGGTGTATTATGATTTCACAGGATCATCACCGTTTGTATGAAAAAGTGTAATTTCAGTTCACATAGTTTACACATCCTGGATAAATTCATTAGTTAAATTAAAAGATCCTTTTGAAATGTTATTAAGTGAATATAAATTCCCAAAATATTTTATATTTTGAAATAGATCACGGATAACATATATTTAAATCAAAAAATTAACCGATAAGGAAATATATGTCATTTGTGAGTCATCCAATTATTTTTATTTATTCCCCATTACTGTCTTTAATAGTTTATAAATTATACTGCCTAATTTTTAATGCAATTTAGTAAATTTAAATAAATAGATGAAATTATATCCACAACCAATGTGAGGGAAGTTGTGGTGACTTCCCAAATGAGATTCCTAATTGATGAGTGGATTGGGTAACATCATGATAATAAATTCTAAAAATAAATCATGTTTTTAAAAGATACTTGAAACAATTTAAACTCTTAATTCCCATTAAGAGAGAGAAAATATCAATTGATACAATTATAAAACGAAGGAATCAATCATTTTCGTGATCATATTGTCACTTAACAAAAAAATAATGAGTCAACACTTTTGATAAGATATTATCCATCTGTAAAATCATTGAAACTAATAAGGGAATTATACATATTAATAACTTGGAAGGATAATCTTATAAATTTTTATGATCATAAAAATAAGATGACTATGGATCATATTGAAGCATTGGAGTGGATTGAATTAAAAAATAAATAAATAATTTCCTCTCACTCTCTAAATCAAAATGGATATGGATTTCATTTTCCCCAATCAATGTTTTTTGAAATCCATCAATCGACAAAATGTGAACATCACAATAATTTTAAAATTATACTCCATTATTGTCATTGAATCTTAATTTATAATTGAACACTTAATTGGTTGGATAAAGTGAAATACATGGAAATTAGTTGTGATTAAATACCTTGACATATATGAGCAACATTTTCTAATCTTCCTCAATGGTTAGATGAATATTATTTAATCTCAAGGGTCACAACGTATGGGGGACATGAGGCAGAGAACATAGTTTAATTAAAATTGATTGGTAAATAAATATATGGGGGTAATAAATTCTAAGATCCCACCTGTCAAAATGTTGGAATATTAAAATCACAAATTTCATGAAGGGGGGAAGAAAATGATTTACATTTTTGAAGTTATGGAAACAATGTAATGAATTCCAACATCATAAATTCACTAAGTGATGAAATATAGAATTAATCATTCATCCCTTGTAATTTTTTCCAATGTTTCAACTGTAAAGAAAAATTACATTATATGAATTAATGAACTTTCCAGGGTTGTTTGATGATTATAAATGAAAAAAAACTATTTGGAACATATATAATGGTTTCTCATATTCCATAAAAACCCATATAATTCATCCTGACAATGAATTTGTGATAATTAATATTATTATTCATTTAAGGATATAGAATATAAAATCTATTTATATTTCTATTAATTATGTCATATCACATATTTTAACATTAATGATTAAAACACTACATCAAAATATAGAAGATTTGTTGATGGTGAATGAATCACATGGGTAAATTATTGCTACACCATCATATAAATTTTCCCCTCTCATAATTTGTTGGATGAATTTCATAGTAAACAACATGATAATACCTTTATTATTATTTTATGCTATTCTTGTCATGGATTGTCCTTCCTAGTATATATATGACATAAATTATTAATAGATGTAAATAAAACTATATATCATAATACTTACTATAATTCTATACATGAGAAAGGATGAGGGTTAATAATATTATGTGCCATTATATAATAAATTGAAAATATTACTGTAATAGTAATAGTATCTATTTCTAATTATGGAGATAAATGAAAATATCATATAAAATATGTTTAGTTTAACAATTAAAACACTATATCTATACATGGATGTTTTTTAATGTGTAAAGGTTTTATAAGGTTAAATAATTGTATCCTAAGCATATAAATAATCCACTCTCATATGTTTTGGGTTGAATTTCCTTTTATAACATATGATACTCATTTTATTAGAATTAAATTATATTTTTGGAAAGGATTTTATTTCCTTTTTAGATCCAACATAAATTATCGAGATATATAAACCACACTATATATCATAGATCATCATCTAATTCTACAAAAGTGAAAGGATGAGGATAATCTCTGTTAGTATCATCATATAGTACACTCACATTTTTATCATATGATAATGTGTATCTAGTTCAAATGATTGATATAAATAAAAATATATTTCATTATGAAATTCACATTGTAATGAAATTCCATATTGTGTTTCCCAATAAATTTCATGGAATTCCTCAAACCTAAAATATTGAGTTAATAGTATAATTTTTTTGGAAAATTGTCAATATAAAAGGATCCATATTTAATATACATTTTTAAAATTGAGTAGATAAGGAAATAAATATTGTAGAATCTTGATAATGTTTTTATACACCTGATTTCTTTATTGTGGGGTTCACCAATAATTTTTATAAATATGAAGGACAGGTCAATGGGAATTTGGATTGATTATAATTATATCAATATAATACTGAAAGAAAATATCATATATAACAAATTTATAACATTCTATATTAACATAATTGATTCAAGTATTTAGATGAGGTGGACATTTTTTCAGAATATTATCATTTAATTTTAATTATGGGGGATATCCCCATGTCTACTTTTTTACATGGTACGTACACTATAAGTTCATAGTTATTCCATTTGGACTTAGTAATTATCCATTTATCATCATGAAAATTTTGAGTAGGATCCATATATATTCCCTTGAAAAAGTTGTTGTAGGTTGTATTTATAATATTACTATATACTCTGAAACCAAGGAGGATCTTGAAAAGATGTTTTTTGTTATACATACAAACATTATAAATGAAAAGTAATATGAAATTATAGTAAATGTGGGTTATTGATATAGAATGTGTCATAATATTGGAATTTTATTTATATTAATGGGATATCTATGGAATAATAATATATATTGTAAATTGAATGATATTTTGCACCATTATCTATGAAATAAACTATAGATTACCCTAATTATATGGGTACATTCACTGATTTTTTATAAACATGTATGTATAATCAATCCCAATTACTAAACTAACTTTGAAGGGATAAACATTTTTTTTGGATTATAAATGTGTGGGAAGATTTAAATAGTAAAATAAGAGTATAATGACTATTTCTACATTCACTTAACCCATCAGTAAGGATGGATTAATGATCTACAATGATATTTTTAAAAAGGGTGTCAGTTGTGTACTCATGAAAGCTATAAAGTGATATATTTTTTCTCCTTCCAAATGAATATCTATTAGTAGAAATTTCCAACACATGATCAATAATAGCATACAATGAAATTTTAATTGATGATTTTGGGACACATTCTTTATAAGGTAAATAATGAAATTTATAGGCATAAATAAATCTTCAAGTATATATTTAGAAAATGGGGTTTTCATTGCGTTGATGTTCCTCTATTTTTGAATCATTTAGGAGGATATGTGGTATAGTATTCTCATTGTTGTCGAGTAGGAGTCCCCAATTTGGAGTTTTATGGGATTCATTCTTATGAATAATCAACATGCGATCAATAATAATGTTTTTATCTAGTCCTAGTATAATGGATGAGAAAGAAATTATCATCACACAAAAAAAAGTTCAATCTGTCTATATTTTGGTTTCAGGTGTACTTGAAAAACCAAAAACCATAATCTTATAGATAATACCACTAGTTCATACTTGTCGATGAAAATCCATTATCATTCTCTTGCTTTTGGTTTGGGGTTGATCTTGAAACCAGGCGATAATTCTATGATTTTTTTAAAGTTTATGTCTCCAAGGAGTTTGACATTTTCTGTAAAATGGTTTCCCATCCAGGACATATTTGTTCAGTAGAACAATAATAGTAGTGGGTTCAAGATTAAAATGCATAAATATATCCAATTGTTTCTCCTCCACTGAGGTGGAAAATCACAAGGCTCAAATAATTTTGTGTTCATTGCCTTCTGTATCTTTATTGGATGGGGTAATTCTCCTCTAGTTAAATCCAATGTTCTTCTTGATCGGCTCTCGGTTTTCAGTTATGTTGATATCCTTCTATGTTTCATTGAACCATATTATTTAATTCTTATCATATCTATATAGATTAAGATCATCACGCCTTAGGGGATTAATTATTGAATCCATAAGTTAAAGGGGTTCATTTACCAAGTTTTCCTGATGCACACCTTTTTAAAGGGAATAATGTTTCATATTTAATGGAATCAGGGTAATTATAGAATGATATTGTCTGGCATTGGGTATCTTCTCCCCCAGCATACTAAAATATTTTTATATTCTCTAAATATATATTATTTTAGACCCCCTAAACATGTTTTTAAGGGGGTCCTTTAAAAAAGTATTTACATTAGAAGGATTTATATTCACAAAAAAAAGATTGATATGCACCACAAAATGTGGTTATGGATGATCAAGGATTATGATGGGTCAACCCACTACCATCATGTGAAGGAGAAAACCGTTGTAGATACATTTTTTATAACTGATCCTATAACCATATAAATGAGGAGTATTGAAAGGAATCCAATATTCCCAGATATGTAAAGGATGAACATGGGAAAATGAATAAATGATCATCATTCTAAATTTCTCAAATAATTATTCTCCCATATTTTCATTAGAGGATAATAGAGTCCTAATAATATAATGGGATGCTAATAAAATGTTTAAATATTTATATATTACTACTTTTATGAATATGGATTAATATGGTTCAGACCACATATTTATTTCAATAAAATTGTGAAGATGAAATAACATCATGATGATGAACATAGAACATCTTTATCTATTCATCAAAGTAAGACTAAAATGTATAAATATTTTACATAAATAATTTGGTTGGATAGCATGATAAGGTAAATTATATAATGTTAATCTTAATGCTCGGTATGAAAAAAAATTAACACTAAATGATTGGATTATAATATTATGACGAAATAATTACCCATACCATTATGTAAATAAGAAAACATAACCATTGAATTCATCATAACACAGCCCATGAAATCTAAATGTAATAAAAACATCTGGATTAGTCTAAATCACTGTAAAAGTCAATAAAATTTCATTGATATCATGGATTATTTCTCTCATAACCAACTTTCTAGAATACTCAAAAGGGATGTGGTTAAACAACTTTGAGTTCCACTCAACATTGAATTTGGTAATGTTCAAGGTTTACCTTGAGGTTCTGTATAATCTTGTATCAAGTGATAGATATTGTTCTTTGTATAATTAATTCTTATCATAATAAAATATATTTAATAACATAATGAACCTATAAAACACTATATTATAATATGAGATCATGTTCAATGGATTTACATGGTTGAAGGGATCAACAATTTCCCCTGGTATTTTTCATATATAATAAAAGATAACATTTTATAATTGAAACTTAATATTATTTGGAAATGTGAGGTATGTCGTTTTAGAATAAAGAATTCTAAAAATAAGTTATATAGTTGATGTTTATGGGAATAAATTATATTTAATTGGTTAATGAAAAGATTCAAACAATTTACCATGATATGAAATATTCAATTATATGATAGAAAATCATGATATAAAATCATTAAAATGGCCTTGAAATTTAGATTATAGAGAGAGTATCCCACTGTATGTCTCCATGGAAGTAAGAAATTATATTTAATGAAAATTGAAAATGTATTTCCTTGTATAACATATCCTTGTAGACCCACAATATCGTCATTGTTGTGGCCAATCGATTAGAACTCCCACTAAAGTAATCTTAATTAAAAGATGTGTTCTCTGTGTACCTCTTGAGAAAGTACATATCGTACCCCAAATTTGTACGAAATCATTAGGTGATACTATTATATTATGCCCATTATTTCACGGATAAATCTATGGTGGTCATTAACTAACATTATAATGTCCTAAGAAATATGGAATATCACATGTCTAATATACTATGGGGGAAATAGAAGTTTGAAGAAGAGACAGGGGAACTAGAAGTAGTGAAACAACATACGTACCCTCATCCATTTTAGCATATGTAATGATATTTTAAGGGATATATTTCTTATGGAGGAATAATGTAAATACCTAATTTTGTATAAATTCAATTCCCATTTTTAATGAATAAATTCTTTGTTTTGAAATAAAATTATAGAAAAACGTGCACTACTCTTGTAAATATTGTCCTTTATAAGTGATGTCCCAGTTTCTATAAAATATAATTAAACAATAAAATATATCATAATATATAAATTCTATTTTGGTCATTATAATTGTTATATATTATCCATCATGATGAATCCAACTGTTATAGACAAAAGATTTGATAGCCTCAAATAGTAGAACTGTTCACTATAAAGCCCATTTATCAAAGCATTTGTGGGAGATGGAATCATAGGGTTTTCTATATTTCCAATTCCATCCTATGATTTAATATATAAATCATGGTCTAAAACATTTATAAGGTAATTTAAATAAATTTTGGATCATGTCCCCAATAAATTTCACTAAAGCATTCCATGAATGTGTTTTCATCGAAATCCATACTATTAAGAATTACACAGGTGAAATTAGTTATTTTTGTATATAGTCCATTGATATTTTAATCTAGATATATTTTTTAATACAAAATAATTATACTTTTTCTGTATATATGATTAAATTTTAAATGATTAAATAATGGTATATTGAAAAATTTATTTTCATAGGATAATAATTCAATTTTATTTTTTGTGAAATACCAAATTTAAATCAAGGGATTTTTTTTGATGAATTCAGGAATTATTTAAAAAAATTATTTTTTCATAAAATATTTTTATTCAATAATACTTATTTAAATAAAAATGATATTATAATAATATCATATCAAATAAATTTTTAAGGGTATGAGACTTTTATCATCAAAAAACCCCGTATATTTTAATAAATGAACTTCCTTTAATTTAAATTGATAATTTTTAATATTTTATAGAATATTTTTAATAAATACATTTTATTTCTTAAATTAGGATTTCAAAAAATATCCAATGATGAATTTTTAAAAAAAATCATGATATTCAATTTTTTGGTTAAAATATAAATATCATAAAAATATATGGTTTGTATTATAACATCACAAAACACATGAATGTTATTTAATAGATACTATAAATACTATCCAAGGGAAAAATTATGATTTCCATTAAATATAATATTATTTTAATGTGGTTTGATTAATTTTATAACCACAAAATGAATGCTTTTAAAACATACATTATATTTTAATGTTTTAAAATTTATTCATTACAAACATGGAAAACATTAACAACAACAAGGGTATTATTTTAAATATTTAATTTTATATCAATATAAAATATTTAAAACCACTCCATTTTGGAAGAAAACCTATTTAAAAAATGGGCCGGGTTTTATTTTTTTAATACCTTATTAGATAGATTACAAAACAAAAAATTAGAAATGTAATATGAATTCCACACTATTTTTCTATAAAAACAACATAATATTCAATTCATCATCTCTAAAAACCAATTGGGAATTATTTATATATTTATTTATCTCTCAATAAACCTTATTTTTTGTTACGATAAACCTATAAATTCCCTCCAAAGAATATAAAATATCCCTTTAAAGGTAATGGATACTCTCATTATCCTCATTACTCAATGTCCATGATTATATTATGCCTTTTAATGATAAATTGTTCATTTCATTAAAAATTTTTTTAATCATCCCAATTACTATCCTTATGATATAGAACATATGGGTGACCAATTTCAATTTCATTAAACCATTTAATTATCTTTATGTACACCCATTCTGCTTCCAAAATTATCTAGTGATTTTCCTTTCCAAACATTTTGGTAATTAATACACATCCATATTTAAAAAAATAGGAATTATCCATTAGGGTATAATCTTTCATTGATTGGCGTATTACATTTATATAACCCAAAATACAAAAACGAGTAATAAAATAATATAAATGGAATCATTATATAATATTATCAATGTGGATATCTTATGTATGTAAATTATATGAATATGTTGAGTGAGACCAAAATTATACAACCCAAAAATTATTTGGATTATTCATTTTTCACATGACATTGAATTTAAAATTTACTGTAGGATATTTTAAGAAATTTAATTTAGGATTTAATGATGATTATTCTTCACTTATGATTATGGTATCTTATTTTATGTTTATTTTATATTCTTAAATTTCTTTAATGTTATAACATTACATCATGATTCAATGTTCAAATTCATGATTCTCACCTATCTTACGTAAATAATATATGACTTTTGAAAAATATGTAATGTTTTTCTTTATTATATTAATTTATTATTCAATTACTAAGAATTAAATCTCACAACTTTTCTTATCTGAATCCGTAAGTTATCCCAAGAAACATTAGATGAAAATAGTAATTTTAAGGCCATGTTGTGTGGTATTTAAAAATATTGTTACATAAATTCATCAAGTAACGTTTATATGTACCAAATTTTTCAAATATTTTGGGGCTCATAATCATCTTGGATTTTATTTGGTTAATCTTTATTTAATAAATTTTGGAAACAGTTACATTAAAATATTTTTAATCAATATTTTGATGTACATCAATATGTTTCCAAATCTATACAATCATTCACTCTATAAAATGGAAATTCAAGATTAATTTTTCATTTCTAAAGCTCCAAAATTGTATTTTAATGGATTTTAACATACATTATGGGTAATATTTTATTAATCTCATTTTGGTCAATTAATGAAAAAATGGTCGGCTCTAGTTAAGATAATATCTAATATAAAGTAAACATGATACGAAGAAATACTATAATATAAATTAATTCCTCACTAATGATACCCAATATTAATTATAAATAATTCCATTAATATTTATCCTCAAAAAACCCTTCACTATTCATAACCATGTTTAGAAAAGTGAAAATAGAAAGATTTGATCACATAATAATTATTTATAAATTATTATTTTATCACCAAAAAACAATAATCATCAATAATTTCATAAACAACACATATGTTACCTAATAATATTATATCATAAATAATATCATCATTCCCATTAAATACATAATTCCCCTAAAGCTAAAAATAAAATTATATATATTTTTAAAATTTAAACCATTATTCTTCATATAGAATCTCATCATGATAAAAAATAATTTCATTTAATATATTTATTTAATGTTCCCAATGTTGTGGAGTCCACTAAAATTTTCATTAATTAAATAGTCACTATAATGAATCTGATATTATGATATAACACTTGGAATATATTCATTGTTTAGTGGGGAGTATTCATGGGATTCAAGGGATATAGACGCATTGGTGTTGATATAAATTAACAATAAATCTATAATATCACATGGCTATGGTTCTATATAAATATAGTAATAACACATGAATGGTGTATCAGATGTTAAAACTAAGCCATCCATTAAATTAGTAATTCTTGTTTTATTAAAAGTAAAACTCAATCCTAAAGTAAATAAGTAGTTTTTCTAAGGGTTTTTACAGGGAGAATATTATATAACAAATTATTTATATAAATTATTATACATTCATAGGTTTTGAACAAAACTCCTTTCATTCTTAAACTCAGATATTTAAAAATACTAGGCTTATCGGGATAAATCTATGGATTTGAATAGGACCGTGGAGGGAGGAAATAGTGGAAGGAAAAATGTCAGGGATTGAATATGGGAATCAATGATTTTTTCTCACTATCAGATTTCATGGATAACACCATTGAAAAAATATATAATTTTTCCAGCATCATTGATGAATCAATTTTTGAGGTTTTACGTTGGAATTTTATGGATTAATCTCTATATATATATATTATACCATATCCAACGAAAATTGATTCCTTAGTATAACAATTTGTTGGTCAATGTCTGTTTTGTAGTTGGTAGTTTTTCATTTAAAATGGTTAATGATTTATTGATCACCCCCCTTATCATTCTACATTCACCATATTTTTCTGTTGACAGGATGAAACCAACCTGAAAAATATATAACATCACTTTCCGGACTTCTATGTTCTATGCTTTTCTTCCATTGTTAATTGAATGTACATCAAATTTATTCATTTCATTTATGATTAGAATATACCTGGAAATATTTCATTGAAAAATAAATCATTAGACAAAGGGATCAAATTCATTGGTTCATCTCTGAAATAGTAGAGAAATTTGAGGAGTGATATTAATGTTTTTGTGATTGGGATCAGATTACATGTTTTGTTTCAAGGGATTGGGAACGTGGGAAATACTGTGTTATAGGATATGGCTATTGAGTGGATTAGTGGATGGAATTTTCCCATTAGTGATGGCCCATGTTAGGTAAAACCTATATCTAAAATCTATGGTGAATACCATTTTTAAATTAGGTATAACATAATTTATACAAATTATACAATAGAATTTTTATACATTCAATATAAACAGAGAAAACATACCATGTAGTTAAAAAACACATGTCTTGTGGAGTTCCTTTCTTTGTTCCTAGGGTTCACACATTTAAATATATATCACATGTTTTTGGATATTATAAACACTGTGTGACTATAGATCAGAGACCCAATGTATATCCCATGGATATTTGGGCACAAATTTCACTAGTGTAAAAGGGTACAACTAGATTACATAGTAATGAGAATGGAACTCAGTCACATATAGGGTACACATGAATGGATATAGTACATGGGGATAGGGTAAAGGGGATAATCACAAGAAAATTATTGTGGATTTATTGTATATTCAATAAATTACATGTATTCTAAAATATAGTCTACTAAATTCAAGTATTTTTTAAGCCCGTGTACTGTTCAGTTTAGTTGAGTATCAGTGGAGGGTATTTACATAGTCCATCCCCACTACTGTGTTGTAGGGAATCCCATTCCAGGAATTTAATGAGTGATACCATTTAAGGTCTAATACACTACAGGTTTAGGTGTCCCCCTATGATTATTTTGGATTTATACTCTATCATTCTTCCATATTGTGGGATAGGTATCCCATTATTGACATTCAGGGGGTATGAACCCCATACATGATGGTTTTTCTAGGTTGGTTTAATTACCCCTTGTAGAACATTGGTTTGATGCCCTATATGTGAATTCAAATTTTATTAGTTCTATAATATACATCATCATGGAGAGGATCGTTAGGAATTAACTCTCAGATGATATTCATTAACGAATTAAAAACATAATGACCAAGTGTTCATAATTGAATATTACCTTAGTGCCTCAAACAAAATCCTAGGATTAGAGTGATGACATGTCCTTACATTGAGACATGGTATTTTTCTATTTCCCATCTAGGTTATTCTCTTTGTAATTTTCTCACTCTATAATAGAAAAATATTTATGACTTTGAGATAATTATCTTATGATTATTTGGTTCTATTGATGTTGAGGTGTTCAACTTTATATGATTATAATAATTTTTTTATGAGATCATCCCATACATATTGTTTCTTATGCATATTACAGACAACTCAATAGATACCTCAGATGATCACGAGAACATGATGATTATTTTATATTGATGTGAGGAGAATAGTTCCTATAGTTGCATCTCATAAGTAATCTAGCAATTACAAGAATTTTTGGATAATTTAATTTTTTTGGACTGTATTTAATCTTTTTCTTCCACATTACTATGTTATACTATGATGTAGACTGATATTTATTAATTCATTAATTCCTATCTATTATAATCATTATTTCTAAATTTTAATGGTGTTTACATATGTTTTTATTTGTACCGATACCTTTATTTGAGGCCTACCGTGTGTGTGGTATGGTTATTTAGCCCTGATTTATATCCAATAGATTATTAGAGGGGGTCTTGGGTTGTCAAACAAGTCTTATTGATAGCTAGGTGCACCCATATTGTTTAGATCATGAAAAGTTACATATAAGATATATTTTTGTTGGATATGTGTTTGAATATAATATATTCATTAAGATTGTTGTTATAACTAGTTCTAAAATGTCTCAAGTTCTGCTATTTGACTATTGAACCAATTGATGTTCTGGAAGCTAGATTATACATTAAAAAAGACACTAATATCAAGTCGGTTGACAAAGTGTATAAAGGAACAGGTTATGGGGAAAACATATTTATATACATCATATATGAATTGGATGTAGATTCAATTAAATTCATATATCATCTCCCCATATATGATATTTTCTTGAGGTTCATTTAGATTCTTCTCAGATTCATATGTATATACACCATGTGTTAAAAATTATATATTATTATAATTTTATGATTCATTTAACAGAACAATAAAATTTTAGGTTTATATTTTAAATACTAGGGAATAAATCATACAAAGTATTATCATACATCATTGGTAGAAACATATACACATTATAAATTTTTTCTATAAAAATAAGTTCTATAACAAAATATTTTTCCTACTTAAGAAAACTATTCTCAACTTTCCCATTGATCTCATCCTTATCTCTAGTGACCCATAGATCCTGTATAAAATAAGACCTGGATGTGAAAAAATATCAGTAAGATATTGTAAACAAAGGAAATATATATTCTTGGGAATGTCAATAAAAACATTTTCTCATCAATAAAACCCTTTAACCTTGAAAAATGAGTAACATTTTTTAAAATATCGATATCATAACTTCTCAAAATGAAAATGATTTTCCTGAAAAAATATAAACAAGAATATAAGAGTAAATTAGGTAACATGGTACATCATTTCCTATATAATAAATCAAAATGGAAAAAAAAATTGTTCAACATCTAACTCAAGAGTACACAATTCTTTAGAGGTTATAATGTAACCACCCATCCTTGGTTTATCACAGAACAATCAATCATTGTATAATAACTTAACCACTCATCCCTAAATTATCAAGGAACCAAACATAAATGGTTTTTAAAACACCACCCCAAATCATAAATAAATTACTAAGAACCATTTAGTCAACATAACTCAAGAAATTTATAATCATAAAACACCATAAATAAAATACTCTTTCCATTTTATAAATCTCTCAATATGATAAATTGTGCACGTATAATGGAAAAGTTTAATTCCCAAGTAAAAATTTAGACATTTAAATTAATATTAAAAAATAAAAAAAAAACATGATGTTTTGAAATTCTATTCATTCCATAAATGTTTAAAAAATTCATTCATTTTGAATTATTTAAAAAGAAGACTTCAAAGATAAATTTTAAAAGACTTCCATTTTTCTTGGGTTCAATTTCCTTCAAAAATGTTGAAACATCCTCTATAACAGTTTAAAGAGTGATATCAATTTATTTCTGAACTATATTCTTATTTTTAATACCATATGTTATATTTTAATTAAATATTTCTATTTATTTATTAATAAAATTTTATTATTTTCATTGTTTTGCGTTTGTTTGTTTCATGGTTTCATGGGTGGTTAACTTATAAATATTTATGGATTCTCTAGTAAAAAGTAAATACTAATAAATAAGGGTTTCCAATTATATAATATATATATTTTGTTCATTTCAAACAATTATAATATAATTTAAATATTTCTTGTATGTGTTAATGTGAAACAAAAACTCATCGTCCATGAATGTGGCGAATCAACATATTGTGGATGATGTTTTCATTTTTTAATATAAAAGGTTAATAGAATAGATTTTATTATTGATATACCATTAAAACATTTATATATATTTTAATAGATTTATCACACATCTTTGGTTTGTGGGTGGGGATAAGGTATAAGAGAGAAAACATTTATAAGATAAAAGAAGTGGAATTTACCTCTTGAATATCATCTCCATGAGAACCTCATTAATGAACATGCAATTTGTTTTTTAGTGATAGAATAAACACTTGTATGTGTCTACGGTGGGGATAAGATAAATTTTTAGAGTATATTCGAGCTAGAATTATCATGGTGGTTAAATGATATCATGTTTGGAGTTCCCTTTTATAAATTTGGTGAGGGATACTTTAAGAATTTCTCAAATTATTAAAATATATTAAATCTATTTTATGTACATAGACATCCAAATGTACTATAAACCATATAGGAGAATATTTTATATTCAATATATTCCCATTTTTTCTTATATGATATTTTTATGATTTTATATTAATTTATTTAAATGTAATATTCATGAAAAATATTTATTGTCAAATTTATTTATATTTTTTAATATGTCTTGTAAGACATAAAAGAGAAGTATAAAATACAAAAAAACTATTTTTTTATTGTAGATTTCTCATAGTTATCAATATAATCAATTATTCTTCTTAATTATCTGAAATTATATTTATTTTAGTCTTTTAAATATCATTTATTTGATTTACCAATTAATAAATTAATTAATGCATCATTGATTTTTAGTAATTAATGTAATTATATGTCGCATAAAAATTAAATATATTTTCCATAAAGAATATAAATATTATATATTTATATACTGTATTTATAGTTCTAGAAAACAATAAATAAAAAATTAATACTAATTAAAAATCATAGTGTCCAAAGTTTTATATTATTTCAAATTAAATATTATAAGGTAATTTATTGAACAAATATAGATTCAAAAATATAATAATTTATACTCAATAATCATTTGGGTTGACATATAATCATAAATATATATTTAGGAAAATCATTGGCCCGTTTAATGGTTCATATAATTTTAATGAAAATTATTTTATTTATTTCCCATCTGTTTGTAGAAACACAATGTTTGTGTTCTATAAGAAAGCTAGGTAATAATTTCAAATATAAAAAATAAAAATAAAATAATTTCATAAAAATAAATAAATTATCTCAAGATAATCATTATAATTTTTTTGTTAATAATATTTTCTCCAATCCAACTCAAGACAACATATTGAACTAGTTTATTTGATTTTCATTCAATTCTCAAGCATTTCACAAGAGTTTATATAATATTTATGTTATAGGAATCTAAAAATAGAAACAATAATAAATAATCATAAATACATTATATTTAACCAAATAATCTTGAAAATACATCAACTAAAACAATTATTATCAGTTGAGTGTTATATTTTAGTTTTCAAATGCTATGTAGGCACTCCATTGACACTTAAAAATAGTTTTCATATTTATCATGACATAATTTTTTATTTATAATTTTTGGATTATTTATGTACAATATATATATATATATTAAAATTATAATAAACTAATTTAGTAAATACATAAGTTTAATAAAAATATTGTTGAAAATATACATAAGGTTACTGTAATTTTTACTATTCAAGAAGAATGGATATTTTTAGAAAAATGTCTTAATTTCACAATATATTAATTTTTATATGATGATTTGGAAATTTAAATTACTTTTTTCATATTAAATTTCTATAATTTTAAAACTAATATTATAAATATAAAGATATAATAATTTTTTTATGAAATCACATTATTCTCAGAATTACATAACGTATTTAAAATGATTGTAACTAATAAATTATGAATACTATTTAGTATGAAAACAAGTTATTCTATTAGTGTCTATATTGTTACAATCACCCCATGAAATTTGATTCTCAAAATTTTATTAAATTATTAAAAATGTGGGAAACTTTTTCGTCATCATATTTTCAGACTCTCAAGTTGCTTCTTCAACCTTATTGTTTATCCACAAAAAATGAGCCTAGTGAATTACCTACCTTCTCTATGTGGTAAACAGTCTGAAAAGGTTTTTCCTCAAATAAAATTTTATCTTCAAATGAATGACATCTAGGATCAAAATAGGAGATAAATCTAGAACCTACATTTGTAACATCAAAACATTGAAAACACTATGCACCATGGATAAAATTGGTGTTAAATACACTATATAAAAAAATGGTCCAACATTATCCAAGATCTTGTAAGGTTTAATTAACCATAGTCCTAAAATTATTTTCATTCCAAAATATACAAATCTTTTCCAATTATATATCATAAAAAAGGCATGATCACCTACCTCGAATGAATTTTGATTCCTCTAGATATCTGTATAACTATTTTGTTTCATATAGATCGTCATAATATGTTTCAAAATCAATTATACATTCTCATCCATTTAATCTAATATTTATTTTCCCATAAGCTTTAATTGGCCTAATTAATACCAAAATTATGTATTTCAACACCACTGTCAAGATAATTTCACAAAAGTTAATCTTAAATATACTATATGGAAAATTATTACTATAAGAAAAATAAATATGGGAGTTGTTATACAAGCCTCCATGAGAATCCATTGAAAAATCAGATTTAATGTATTCCAATGTCTGAATTGTTCGCTCTTTATATCCATCAAATAGAAAATTAATAGAATTGTTGTAATTAAATTCAATTCTCAATGACTTCTAATGGACATTGAAATAATTACATGTTACCCTTGGTTCATGATATGATACAATGGATAGAGTAAAGACATGTAACCTTGATATCTCTATAACATTTAACCAATATTTTTTTATAATGATAGGGTACCTTGAATAGAATAAAAATGTTATAATTTATTGATTTTATCAACAATAACCCAAATGAAATTTTTACATCAATATGTATTTGGAAATTCTGCCAAGAAATTAGTGTATATGTATTCCCATTTCCACTATTGGAATGGAAAATGATGAAGCATCTCCTTTGATAATTTTATTTCATCTTTAACCTTTAGTAGAGTCCAAAATTTCATGGTGATGTGAACAATATTCTATTTTCATTTCATTTCAATAGTAATACTCTTGAATGTATCTATGTATCATAGTATTTCCTAGATTAATGGAAAATAGGGAGCTATTGACTTCAAATAGCAATTATATCATCCAAGGAGAATCATATGACACACATATTCTCTTCCAAAATGAAAAAATTCATTCTTTATTAACATTAAATTAAGATTCCATTCATGTATTAAACTAATATACATTTTTTTTGTTACTCATAGTCTCAATTCTAAGCTAGCGTAATTATATCATATAGAGATGATTTAACTAATGTAACGCCCCGACCCCAGCTACCCAGAGTTGGTGCATTACTTCGTAACATTGGCATGATCACAAAATATAAAGTCTCGAAAGACCGATTAGTTGAGTAGCCTTGGAAACACAAGATACATTCATAAATGTTACATTACAACATAAGGTGAAAAACTAAAATAACAAAGTCTTCATAGTCCAAACTCATATCCTCTTCTGACTATCCCTGCAGGTCATTCCTAAAATACTTCTTCACATCCTGGAAAATATTAAAACATTGAAAGGGGTGAGCTCAGATGCTCAGTAAGGATAACAATATTGCAGAAGCTTTCATAAATAAACATAAACATTTAAGGCAATGTATAACTAAAACAAAATACTTTTAAACTTGAACATCAACATAATATGGCAAAATTAAAATGAGATAATGCCATTTACTTCTTCACATGGATATTCTACTGGTCGAATAATCACATGAAATATCATTAACCACTTTCTTAATGATGGAATGCATAATTCCAGACTATCATAACCACGTAGCCAAGGCCCCGTGCCAAGACCACAAATAATATTTTCTCAAGGCCTCGTGCCAAGACACTAGTTTGTCTCATGAAACATGACGATTCATTGAAGAGCTATAGCGGGCTCCAACCATCACTTATTAAGTCCAATGCATTCCTCATATGAATAGGTTTAAACATATCATAAAACATAACATAATCGTATCACATGAAACCTGCATAAATTTAACATAACATTTCCACATTTCAATCACAATATTTCAATACAAAACATTGATATAATAAAACCTCTTTCAAAACCATTTTCAATACCAAAATAAAATAAAGTTAAAACTTTGTATTTATTTTTCATTAAAAAAAGTGATGGCTTGTAGAGGAAGCCGAAACTTAAATAATGGTCACGGCGGCGGAGAATTCATTGTCTCCGCATATGTACGGAAAGAAAAACATTCCCTTTTTGTCGTTTAGTAAAACGCTTCGTATAAAAAAGATTCCTTTTGAATAAATGTAAAAGTCAAAGGGGTTTATACACCGTATAAAAGAAAGTTGTGTATAAAACCAAATATGCCTCAATGAAAGGAGATTGAGACAAAGTCCTTAAAAAGATCATTTTTAAAATAAAATAGATCTATTATGTGTATTCACAATAGGTACACATAAAGAATACAAAATAGGAAATAATAATATCATGACATAATTTTAATGTAGGAGATTAACCCAAAGAATGGAAGTTGGGTTATGAAATTCCCTTACCTTGTGTCCTGTCCTGACTCGACCGTTCTTTAACCTCCTGAATAATAAACTAGAGTTAATTCCTATTTACTTTTGAACCATTTTCATGTTCATTATTCGTTTTATATCCCTTATTACCATGTTATGAACAATATGTAATTATTTAAGTTTATAACGGTCATTTTGTCGATCTTAGGTACTTGAGTCAAAAATAACATTCTTATAAATACAAGTTGTTCATGTGGTGATATATAAATTATATCCAGAATTATATTAATTATATAGATATCCTATATTTCATATATATCCAGTATATACATGCATTTATATTATTACATAACATTTAGAGGTAAAAATGAAATGCACCGTTCATGGAGACGGTAAGTCGTACGTACGCATGAACACTACTTTCATTTCTATTTCATATTTAATGGAATGAAATCATAATTATATAAAAGTATAATATAATTCCAGTATAATATCATATATAAAATCATTTACTCCATCATTTATACATCCCACATATGGCATTAAAGATTCACATCACTTTGAGGGGCGGTAGTCCGCACTTCCTAAAATGAAATTATTGCGTTTACCCATAATGGAAATCATAAAGTATGCCATAAATGAGAAATACAAAAGCATAATTAAAACATAAACATATTATATATCATATATAAATATAGTTACATCTTCATGGCCACCTTTTAATGTGTTATATGAGTGTTGAACAATCATCGTTTCGTGAGGCAGAAATTCGCCATCCACAGAAACCGTATGTTCTTTAACCATTAGATTTAGGTGTGTGTAAGTTTAGCTCGAATCCTTCTTATAACAACATCCTATTATATTGAGGATACTGGTTTTGTTACAAAATAAATGAATAAAAAGAGTTTAGGGGGTTGGAGAAGAAAAATAAAACAAAACAACATTAGAGAAGACATTACCTCAAAATCTGGTAACTCTTTTTTATTTGAGCCAAAGGCTTCCTTGGGAAGCGTTCTGCCCAAAGTTAGGCTTCTAGGAGTAATAGGGGGAAGTTGGGAGAGTATTTGGGCAGAGGTTGGCTGAGACAAATGGCTTGAATGTGTGAATGAGGTGGTAGAGGTGGGGACCTTTTATAAGAGGAGATGAGGGGCACTCTTGGAAAGTAAGGAAATTTTACATTATTATAAAATGATTTTCGGATTCTAAAGGTCCCATACTTATATAATTCTTGGATAAGGTGATAAGGGTTCTACATATACCCATCGAATAGTCTTTTGACAAGTATATTCCTTGGATTGTACATTCTCTTTTCATTTTATTAAAATCGTTAAATAACGAGGTCATCGCTGCATCATAATGATGTCATAAATAATTTAATTTATTTAATGTCTCAAAATTATAAAAAAAATACTATGATGTTGGAAATATTTTTATCTTTCCAATGACTATTTATAGTCAAAAATATTACTTGTATAACCCCATGTAAAAATTGTTTTAGTAAAACATTTCATGTTTGTCATTTTTTACTTTAACATTAAATAAAAGGTATTTATGTCATTTTCTAACTAAAGTGGCTCCATGGGGTCCCCAAGTTGACCCATGGATTTTATTGGTCGGACATGGCACATACAATGAGGGTAGGACATGTGTCATGCTCATCTCATATTATTAAAACATTATTTTTACCTTAAACTACACTAATTACCTCTAATCACGATTAAGAACTTAAAAGTTACTATTCACCAACAATTATTTTAATCTCATTGAACCAAATATTACTTCTTAATTACAATCATGTATGTCGGATTTTTGAAAATCAAAACACAGAAGTGGTAATATTTCATCTAAATGAAAAATCAGTTATTTAACTACCACTTAGTGGTTTCACTGTTCATCAAAAATTGAAGTTTTTCAGAACAATGCCAAAATTTCAACCTAAGCTATAATTGATATTCTGAATTCAAAAATGATATCTATTTTACAAAATTACAAACATATAAGTTGCATTAATTAATTTTATAATTAATTCCCACCGTAATAACAAATAGCGTGTTTTTAAAAAACAATTTATATCAAAAGATTGGCAATTGTTTATGTCCATTTTCAATGTTAAATTAATTCTAATGACCACCATTGGATAAAATGGTAAAAATATATTCTAATAATACTTTAAAACCACTAAATAGTATAATTTATCACTATAAATTATTTTTATTAAAAAAGTGGTTTTTAAGTATTTTTCACTATTCATAAAAAATTAGAAGTTCTCAGAAAAATACCAAAAATTCAAAATAGGCTAATTTGGATATTCCGAATCCAAAAATGAAGTCCATTTTGAAATATAAAATTTCTATAATTTTAAAAAGTGATTATTACTATTCATAACTGCTACTTTTATTAGTCGCGGTGTTTTAGAACTCGATGTTGCGTACAATGCAAGCTATTGCATTATTGAATGAGAAGCGTATCATGGAAGCTCGGGGTGTTACATTCTCCCTTCCTTCAATAAATTGCGTCCTCGCAATCTGAAATTTTTCTTGGAAAATAAAAGGTTGAAAATAGAAAATACCTTTGTGGAAAACCCACATCAGAAATAAGGTTAATAAAAATTAGTCTTAATAAGAGGGAAATGGAAATAAGAAAGTCACCACCAAATTATGATCTCGATAAGAAGAACATTGGTGGAAATTAGAGACATATAATTGGAGGAAAAACTTAAATATTTGTAGGGAGTGATTGAGGTCATCAATCACAATCAACTGTCAAATTGAGGGCCTAAATGCCTTCAATCTATGTTGATTTTAAATATCATCAGTTCAACAAGACATAATGTATTAGGATAACACATTTTTTTTTGTTTTAATATACCTTTACTAAAGTTTAAGAATTAATCTATTCATTGAATAAGAGATAGGTATATATATATTTTTTCTTGATAATTAGAGTTTCAACCTTCAACTCATCTTTCCCTCAAAAAGATAATAGAAATCAAAAATATTATACTTATCCTAATTGTATAAGGTTTCAAATGTTAACACATACCATTTAGATTAGTAAAATTATTTTTTAATAACCAAGGACTTCTTATAGGCTAGTGGTAGGAAAGAAAGGCCTGTCGCACTATGGTTGTGGGTTCGATCCCTGCAGCTTTGTCCGACGCGACGGGTTATGCCCCACCCTGCAGGTTGTCCTTTTCCTAAAACTATAGTATAACAATATTCCAAAAATAATCTTCATAATTTTTTTAACCTTAAACAATACTATCCAAAGATCAACATAATCCACTCCAACCTTTATAGTTATTCAAAATACCTCTGTTCAGACTTTCTCTAAAAGGTCTCTTAATTCCAAAATCAATTTATCAGATTCCCCAAACAAAGTAAAGTTTCTCTTATTGTCACATACTAAAAATATAATTACCTTCATCATATTAAAACCTTACTGAAATCAACAAGTACTGCAGTACAATCCTTATATATATATATCATATTATTCTAATAACCAAAATATAATCCATGAGTCCAAAAGCACCAATACATTAGTTATTTTGCTTCAACTATAGTAACAACATAAGATGGTCCTTGATCCCTTGGCCTTTTCTGAGGTAAGTTTCCCTGACGCTTAGGACATTCATTTGCATAATGCCCCATTTCCCTACAATTGTAGCATTAAACATTGATAGCCCCTTTCTTTCCCTTGCAATCAGGTGCCTGGTGACCTTTTTCCCCATATTTATAACAAACTCCCATTCCTTTTAGGAAAGTACCAGGGTGATTCTTCCCACAATTATCACATAATGGAAAATACTTCTTTCCCTTTTTCAATTTTTCTTTCTCTTGTTCCACCGTTCTCTTCTTCTCTTGCTTTACTTTGTTGTCATAAGACTTAGAGAATTCCTTTTCTGTCTTGATTAAACATGAGACAATATCTTCGTATGACGAGAAGGTTTGTGAGACTAATGCTCGACGGAGAAATGGTTTTAACCCATCAAAGAAACGATCAATCTTACTTCTAGGTTTACATATATAATCTACAGCATGCCTCTCTAACCTTGTAATGTTGGCCTCATACTTTGCGACATTCTCACCCTCCTTTTGTCTCAGACTAAAAAATTGTCTTTCCATATCTGCTTGATGGTCACGAGGATAGTATTTTTCTAGGAAAAGCTCTTTGAACTCCCTCCATTCCATATTCGATCCGTCATCATCTTCCTCTGTGTTTTGAATTAGTGACCACCATTGATCGGCATCTCCAGTGAGGCGGTAACCTGCCATGACAAGTTTCTCCCTTTCACTACTTCCCAAGGCATGAAATATTTTCTCTAAGGAATTTATCCATTGATCAGCTACTATAGGATTTTTACTCCAATTGAAGGTTGGTGGTTTTTGCCTCATGAAACGGTCTAGTATTGATCCTCCACGTTGCGGATCAGGGTGCTCCATACGAGTAAGGTTATTATTCATAACCTGCGTGAGTTGTCCCAGTACGGTGAGAAGCTGATCAGCACCAGTTGTATCACTAGCTCCACCAAAATTATCTTGGGCAGAAGGGAAATCCCTACATGGAGTGCGTGCATTGATACTGTTTCCATTCCTTCCACTAGGCACCATTTCAATACAATGGCATAAACTAGATTAGTTTATGAATCAAAATACATAATTCCATACTTATAAAATACTTAACATAAATTGAACTATTTATGGATATAATCAATAATCATAAAAAGGTTTTCTTTGAGGAAGTATATACACATAACCGTTCATAGTGGTTTGTAAAGAAAACAAGAATTATCCTAAGAATATCCACCGGGAGTGTTGTAACCAAGAGTGCAGCAAGGCCCGTTGTCGTGCACCAGTTCCCGTTCGAGTCAAGCTCCAAGCGGTGTTTTCGGGTTTTACCCCTAGGTACATCTGTGCCAAAGCCGCCTCTACCTGCTCGTATCCAGACAGGGATGTACTTCTCGGAAAACTCACAAAATCTCTACAATAACATAATTCTAGGAAGTTCTTCTATACTAATCCTCAAAGTCTATCTTTGGGATATGTGCTCTAATCAGAGTTTATCTAAATCTAGCTTCCAAGGTTAGTACTAAACTACCTCTGATACCAACTGTAACGCCCCGACCCCAGCTACCCAGAGTCGGTGCATTACTTTGTAACATTGGCATGATCACAAAAGATCATGTCTCGAAAGACCAATTAGTTTAGTAGCCTTGGAAAAACTAGATACATTAATAAATGTTACATTACAACATAAGGTGAAAAACTACAATAACAAAGTCTTCATAGTCCACACTCATATACACTTCTTACTATCCCTGCAGGTCATTCCTAAAATACTTCTTCACATCCTGGAAAATATTAAAACATTGAAAGGGGTGAGCTCAGATGCTCAGTAAGGATAACATTATTTCGGAAGCTTTCATAAATAAACATAAACATTTAAGGCAATGTATAACTAAAACAAAAGCCTTTTAAACTTGAAAATTAACATAATATGGCAAAAGTAAAATGAGATAATGCCATTTACTTCTTCACATGGATATTCTACTGGTCGAATAATCACATGAAATATCATTAACCACTTTCATAATGATGTAATGCATAATGCCAAACTATCATAACCACGTAGCCAAGGACTCGTGCCAAGACCACAAATAAGATTTTGTCAAGGCCTTGTTCCAAGACACTGGTTTGTCTCATGATACCCGCCGATGCATCGAGGAGCTATAGCGGGCTCCACCCGTCACTTGTTAAGTCCAATGCATTCTTCATATGAATAGGTTTAAACATATCATAAACCATAACATAATCGTATCACATGAAACATGCATAAATGAAACATAACATTTCCACATTTCAATCACAAGATTTCAATACAACACATTGGTATAATAAAAATGCTTTCAAAGCCATTTTCAATAACAAAATAAAAGAAAGTTAAAACATTTTATTTATTTTTCATTAAAAAAAGTGATGGCTTGTAGAGGAAGCCGAAACTCAAATAATGGTCACGACGGTGGAGAAGTCATTGTTGCCGAATATGTACGGAAAGAAAAACATTCCCTTTTTTTCGTTTAGTAAAACGCTTCATATAAAAAAGATTCTTTTTGAATAAATGTAAATGTCAAAGGGGTTTATACACCATATAAAAGAAAGTTGTGTATAAAACCAAATATGCCTCAATGAAAGGAGATTGAGACGAAGTCCTTAAAAAGATCATTTTTAAAATAAAATAGATCTATTATGTGTATTCACTATAGGCACACATAAAGAATACAAATAAGAAATAATAATATCATGACATAATTTGAAAGTAGGAGATTAACCCCAAGAATGGAAGTTGGGTTAAGAAATTCCCTTACCTTGGGTCCTGTCCTGACTCGACCGTTCTTTAACATCCTAAATAATAAACTAGAGTTAATTCCTATTTACTTAATAACCTTTTTCATGTTCATTATTCCTTTTATATCTATTATTACCATGTTATGAACATTATGTAATTAGTTAAGTTTATAACGGTCATTTTGTCGATCTTAGGTACTTGAGTCAAAAATTACATTCTTATAATTACAAGTTGTTCATGTGGTGATATATCCATTATATCCAAAATTATATTCATGATATAGATATCCTATATCTCATATATATCCAGTATATACATGCATTTATAATATTACATAACATTTAGAGGTAAAAATGAAATGCACCGTTCATGGAGACGGTAAGCCATACGTACGCATGAAAGCTACTTTCATTACTATTTCATATTTAATGGAATGAAATCATAATTATATAAAGGTGTAATATAGTTCCAGTATAATATCATATATAATATCATTTACTCCATCCTTTATACATCCCACATATGGCATTAACGATTCACATCACTTTGAGGGGGCGGTAGTCCGCACTTCCTAAAATGAAATTATCACATTTACCCATAATGGAAATCATAAAGTATGCCATAAATGAGAAATAAAGAAGCATAAGTAAAACATAAACATATTATATATCATATATAAATATAGTTACATCTTAATGTCTGCCTTTTAATGTGTTATATGAGTGTTGAACAATCATCGTTTCGTGAGGTAGAAATTCTCGATCCACAGAAACCGTATGTTCTTTAACCATTAGATGTAGGTGTCTGTAAGTGTAGCTCAAATACTTCTTATAACAACATCCTAGTATATTGAGGATACTGTTGTTGTTAAAAAATAAATGAATAAAAAGAATTTAGGGGGATGGAGAAGAAAAATAAAACAAAACAACATTAGATACGACATTACCTCAAAATTGAGTAACTATTTTCTATTTGAGCCAAATGCTTCCTTGGAAAGAGTTATACCCAATGTGAGGCTTCCAGGAGTAATAGGGGGAAGTTGGGAGAGTATTTTTGCAGAGGTTGGCCGAGTCAAATGTCTTGAAAGTGTAAATGAGGTGGTATAGGTGGTGGCCTTTTATAAGAGGAGAGGAGGGGCACTCTTGGAAAGTAAGGAAGTTTTACATTATTATACAATGATTTTCGGATTATAAAGGTCCCACACTTATATAATTCGTGGCTAAGGTGATAGGGGTTCGAAATATACCCATCCAATAGTATTTGTACAAGTTTAAGCCTTGGATTGTACATTATCTTTTCATTTTATTAAAATCGTTAAATAATGAGGTCATCGCTGCATCATAATGATGTCATAAATAATTTAATTTATATAATGTATAAAAATTATAAAAAAAATACTATGATGTAGGAAATCTTTTTATCTTTCCAATTACTATTTATAGTAAAAAATATGACTTGTATAACCCCATGTAAAAATTGTTTTATTAAAACATTTCATGTTTGTGTCATTTTTTACATTAACATTAAATAAAAGGTATTTATGTCATTTTCTAAATAAAGTGGATCCATGGGGTCCCCAAGTTGACCCATGGATTGTCTTGGTCGGCCATGGCACATAACATGAGGGTAAGACATGTGTCAAGCTCATCTCATATTATTAAAACATTATTTTTACCTTAAACTACACTGATTACCTCTAATCACGATTAAGAACTTAAAAGTTACTGTTCACCAAAAATTATTTTAATCTCATTGAACCAAATTTTACTTCTTAATGACAATCATGTATGTCAGATTTTTGAAAATCAAAACACAGAAGTGGTAATATTTCATTTAAACAAAAAATCAGTTATTTAACTACCACTTAGTGGTTTCACTATTTATCAAAAATTGAAGTTTTTCAGAACAACGCCAAAATTTCACCCTAAGCTATAATTGATATTCCGAATTCAAAAATTATGTCTATTTTACAGAATTACAAACATAAAAGTTTCATTAATTAATTTTATAATTAATTCCCACTGTCACAACAAATAGCGTGTTTTTAAGAAACAATTTATATCAAAAGATTGGCAATTGTTTATGTCCAATTTCAATGTTAAATTAATTATAATGACCACCATTGGATAAAATGGTAAAAATATATTCTAATTATACATTAAAACCACTAAATAGTATAATTTATCACTATAAATTATTTTGATTAAAAATGTGGTTTTTAAGTATTTTTAACTATTCATAAAAAATTAGAAGTTCTCAGAAAAATACCAAAAATTCAACATAGGATAATTTCGATATTCCGAATCAAAAAATGAAGTCAATTTTGAAATATTAAATTTCTATAATTTTAAAAAGTGATTATTACTATTCATAACGGCTACTTTGATTAGTCGCGGTGTTTTAGAACTCGAAGTTGCGTACAATGCAAGCTATTGCATTATTGAATTAGAAGTGTATCATGGAAGCTCGGGGTGTTACAACTAACACCTAAAATAGAACATATAAATTTCCATCACCCACAACTTCGAGGAAAAATTTAATCACATTGATAATAAAAGGGTCATGTAAAAAACATAACACTGTTAATTTAGAATTGCATATCCAAATCAATGAATCCCCCATATTATTTCATTCTAGGATGGTAGTGAATCTTATAATAATAATACATAATTAGTTCTATCAAAATTATATGCATCAGGTACAATTCATTACGGGTGAATATATACTTCATAATTTTATGACATGTATATATTTTAGACTTTTGTCCACATAGATGATTCCTAAAATTTTTCAAATGAAATCCAAAGAATATAACTACAAATAATGGGTAGGAAGAACTAACTCAATGGTTTTAGATTCCTTAAATATAAGCAATTAAAATATCATTCTACATCAAAATGAAACTATTTCCCTTCAATAAATAATAACTATAGATAAAAAAATAAATACTTCTCATGGTCTATGCCAAATCTGGAGAATTCTTCATTATTATTGTTTACTTTTAGAAAAATAACCATCACACTCTTTTGTATAGATAAATATTACTCATTTTCAAAATTTTCCATACAAATAATTTTCATTATGGGTTTTTAGAAAAATCCATATATGTTTTTCATAATCCTCATTTAATATTATTTATTCCAAAATTTCATCAATTAAAACAGCTCCCAAGTTATCCTAATATTATAAAAAAGTCCCTATAAAAAAAATATATATTAGTGGTAATTTCTAACCAAAAGGATAAAACAACATACTTTTATTGAAAATATCAAGTATGTGGTGATTCTAATTAAATTTCATCCTCCATTACCTTATACTGATGGTACCCAAATATAAACTCAATACTGAAAAAATATTAAGCTCCTGTAAAGAAGATCAAATATGTAATTTATATGAGATAAAGGATACTTATTCTTTATAACACTATTATTCAGTTCTTTATAATCGATTAAAATTGGCATTGAACCATCTTACTTTTTAAAACAAAAAATAGTGGCACCCCATAGTTTAGTTGTAGGTTGAATATAACCTTTCCAAAGTAACACCAAAAACTAAATTTTCAATTCTAGAGGTTACACTTGACCCTTATCTGCAGTGGGTTTCGAAATTAGCTTAACATTAGTAACTAAGTCAATAGTAAACTCAACCATTTGATTTGGAAAGACATCATGAAAATAATTTGAAAAAACATCTATATATTCAATCACTACTGGAACTTAATTTATCTATATAGTTTCATTTTACTCAATCAAATATATAAATTCACTTTCACATTCTTCTCAAATCAAATTTTATTTATTCGTGGAATGTTGTTAAATTTATGAAATCAATGAACATCACTTTATTAGATTTTAAATATATATTAACCTAATATACTCAAAGCCAATTCAAACCCAAAATAATATCAAAAAAACTATGTGTAGTTAAACATTATTTATATGAAATACAAGTTCATAGATAACTATATACAGATTACTATAAATCTTGGTTACATTAATACTTCCATATAATGTCTTCACCAAAATCATTATCATAAATTCATTATGTTATAATTTAAATATTCTTGAAAATTTAATAGAAATGAATGAATTCGAATATCTATACTCTAACAGGGCATTGGAATAATTTGAATATACTTGTAATATACATGTCACAAATTAGTTTTACATCCCAAAATCAATCATAATAGTAGAAAATTATTTTTACATACCCTTATTTTCAGATCACTCTCATTTCCCCATGAGAGACTATCTTAAGATATATGTTACCATAGTGTACCAACTCATTGAAATTAAGAAATATTTCCATCGTAATTTCACTATTTTTATTCTCATTTTACATACAGCCATTCTACATAGGACCACTAATTCTATATTGGATTAATTTACCTGATTTGGAGAGAACTTCCTAATTATGATTCTTACAAAACCATTCACAAGAAAAGAGTTTGATTTTCATGACTCTAAATTTCATTGAAGAATTATTCCCCAATTCCATTCAAATTGACCACTAATTATTCTTGTCTTCTCGAGGAATATCTACTACAGAAAACATCATCTCAACATTTTTAACACAACAAAAATTTTTCCCAAAACATTTAATCTCTTGTGCCACAAATTCTCTTCAAGGAATTAATTTCAAAATGAACTATAATTATTTAATTTTAAAATCAATGGAATAAAAAATTTATGGTAAGTACCTATAATGTAATTTATAATTTTATTCATATTAAGCTATAATAACTTCATCCTTCTAACTTAGTTCCAAAAATTGTTTCTCCATTCTTAGTGAATAGTCATAGGAAAATATTTTTCTAGAAAATTTATCCTAAAATTATCCCATTACATAACATCTACATTGTCTTTATCACTCGTATTCTTACCTAGATGACATTATAGATAATCATCACATTCAAATTGATAAATGTCTAGGGTTAACATTTTGTGTTCTAAACTTTTTATTAATGAGTCCATAAGATCCCTAATGACTTATCCATTAGTTTCTGTTTTGAAAATAAAAAACTCATTTTCTTAAGGAAAATTATCCTTCTATAATAAATATTTTGTTAAAGAAATTTAACATTATCTAAAATTTCCATCCAATTACCTGTGGTTTTTATTATATTTTCAAGTGTTTTATTAATCAAAGATTAACCATCTTTTTCTTAATATAAAAAAGTTGGTCCTTACCAAACTACAAACCTAAAAACTTTTAAGAATCTAATTTCCCCAATATTGAGACTCTGATTTCTTATGAAATTAAACTCCAATTTCTCCTAAAATTAAACTCTAATTCCACATCAAATCATACTCCAATTTCTTCTAAAATCATATTACAATTTCTTCTGAAATATGAAAACACTTTCTTATGAAATCAGACTTTGATTTCCGTTGATATTAGACTCTGATTTCTTTTGAAATATGGATCCAATTTATAGGGAAATTAAACTATGATTTCTCCTTAAATGAGACTATAATATCATGAGGAATCAGATTTTTAATTCTCTATAAATTATACTCTAGACTGTCAATTTTTAACCTAAAATCATCAAAAAGAAGAAAATAATTTTATAATAAATAGATTCCAGATTCCTCCGAATTCAAACTCTAAATAACTTTTATTTTATAATTCGATTGTTCATATTTTTAGACTCTGATTATCACTTTTTTAAGAATAAGGATAGATTATTTTCTTATAGTTACCTCATTTCCTTAATGTGACATTTCATTTTATTGAATCCTATAATTTGTAATGTTCTTAATGTTTCCTAACAATTGATAATCATTCTCATGTTTTCATTGATGAAATGATGTCGTATAATTAGTTTCAAACTAATTTATAACTATGTTACATGTGTATAGGTCCCTTCGAGATTTATGAACGAAAATTGACTATTTGAGGAGGTAGATGACCAATTAAACATTTACCTTTAAATACCCAATCCATTTGAAGAGTTAAAAACCATCATTGACATATCTAGAGATTAAATTATGTGATTCTATAAAGTTATTTCTAGAGAGATAGACTCTCATGCTTTGTAAGAATGTTGTGAACATCTAGTTAAGGCTATGAAAAACTAGTTCATCCTGCTTAGTGCCACACTGGTTGTCTGATAAATCAATGGAATCCAGGGATAATAATATATACGTGATGACTGCCAGAATGTTCTAGGGCATTGATGGATATCATTATAGACTTCTATACTCTTATCTAGGGATTAACCTAGTGTGAGTAATTAATACTTTTTTGAATGTATAAATCACGAGACCCTTTTCCAAGGATGTTAGATTCCCTTCCCATTCTGTTAAAATATTTCTTATACAAGTCATGTTTTCTTAAAACTATTATTTCTTCTATATTTTGTTAATGAATGGATTTATAAATTTTTTATACATTCTTATACTTTTTTACATTGATATAAATAAGATTTTATACACTTTAAGGTAAAATCATTTTCAATGTAATCATGTTTTATGTTTCTTTATCAGATCTATATATTTGGATCCTACAAAATTTTGTTTTGAATTAAGAACTAATGTGGGTTTATGAATACATCTTATTTTACATTTTTAATAATTGATTTTCTTAAGGATAAAAAATAATATTTTTAAACCTGCAATTCACCCATATTATAATTGAGCCTCTAAATATACATTTCTATCATCCAATTTGAATCATAAGAGGTCTATAAAATACTTATACACACATATAATATTTATTTCACATGTTTTATTCCCCAACTATTATTTCATAAAAATAATTGTTCATTTTTTTTATTTTTATGATTTTATAAACACTTTTAATATAAATTTTTTTTCTAAAATTTTTCTAAAAAATTATTTATTTTGAATTTTCATATATAATGGCTGGAATGAACATTTGATTTTTATAAAATTAATGTCCTTATAGACCACCAATTTTTTATTGTAATGATTGTGAGCAGAGAGAAGATATGATGAAGAATTGTGTTCCCACACCTGGATTGGATAATTTTTTCATGCCCACTGGTGAATACAGAATTCCTAAAAAATGAATCAAAGTATTCAAAAATCAGAAAAAACAAAAATATCAAATAAACTTCAAGGTATGAAATAAAATTTTTTGTTCTATAACCAGGAATATTTACAGTCAAATACCGTCTTATGAAGTATCCCTTAGTTTTGGGATGAAACCTTAATTTAAACACTTTGGAACATCAAATGTGATAGAAACTAGAAGTGTTATGTTAAGAGACGAATATCATGGATTTGTAGCTACTTTTGGAGAACTCGTTTTCAAATTGAAAAAATGATTTATGACTATCATCATTAGTCTTAAATATATTTGGTAAAAAGGACTTGATGATGAAATTACTTTGGAAAAGATAATAAATATTATTCCTAATTAGTGGTAATTTAAATGGACAATAATCATCAAAAATAGGAAATTATCTAACATGAATCTCAATGAGTAATTTGGAACTCTTCTTTAGCATGAAACTATAATTAATAGAATTCCATACTTTAATAAGAAAAATAATTGAAGTGGAAGTTTTGGTCATACTATTAAATATAAATCCATGACTCTAAAAAGGGAAACTAAATCTAATGCTAAGATAGAAACGGTAATATCTGAATCAAGTGACAATGATAAGTCCGAGAATAAATTTTCCAATCTTGCTCAATGGGTGAACACGATTGTTAGAATGAAATATTTCCAGTATAGATATAATAATAATGACAGGAATGACAAAAAGACTCCAAAGTAACACGTTATGAATTCAAAATGGTTGTGTATATCAGACCGGATTGTAATTTGAACATGAGAAAATACAAAAATAGGAAGCATTATGAATGAAGAATACATAAGTACTAAAAATATAAGGCTATGATATTTCTAAAGGATAATTACACCTAGAGTGCCAGTAAAGGCCACTCTTAAGATGAATCACCCAAATATGAATCTTCTTATTTAGAATAACATTGGTCTTATAACAAGATTACATATTGAAAATCATTTTCTTAGGGATAAGGTATACAATGATGAATATTTAAAAAAATATATTTCATTCGATGAATATTTTCCCAATGAATATTATTTTGAGTATTCGAATGATGTATCTTCCCCATAAAAATATAATACATTTCCATTATTTTAATATATTTATAGATTCCATAAACTACTTGAGAATGAGAACAGTACGATAAAAAATATGTTAGAAAAAGAAAATTATAGAATTTTATTTTTAAAAAAAGAAGTATCACATTATTAAAGAGATATTTATTAGAAAAACATTGACTTTGAGAATGTTTATAAAAATATTAAGGAAGTTATTTCTTAAAAGAATAAATATTATATGGATCTTGAAAATTTTATTTATAAGAAAAATGTTTTATAGAATAACTCAAACTCTAATATTAATTACTATGAAGATAATAATTTGTTCGTTAGAATAACTCTAAATATTTTCCTTAATGAAACATTTATCAAATTTCATTTCTCAAAGGAATGAATTTGATAAAATGTATTCACAACTTCTTCCTCTTAGAAATATTTTTTTATTTGGTTATACTCAACAAAACCTATTTCTATTCATAACTAATTTTTACCCAATGCGCTTCTTTTTGAACTATGTGTCAATGTGGTGGAAATAGAAAAAAACAATTCTTTTAATAAAACCCAATCAATAGGTTTTCAAAAATATATTTTACTATGAAACTACAGATTCTTATGATTTTACATTCTACAAATTCCAGATCCATGAGTGTTTGGATTCTAAAAGTATATCTATATTATTATGACGAATATAAAGGAAGTTCCAACAATAATACACGGTAAATGGATAGTGTATGTTCCTAGCACATGACTGGTAGAAAAACTTCTATGAAAATATTATCAATATTAAACGAGGTAAAAAAATTCAGATCTAATTCCAAGGGATTGTTTTATATGTAACCTTGTTCTTCTTGGAAAAGAATTAATTTTAAAAAAATTTATTTTCTAATGGTCATAAGACCATCCTTAAATGAATAATACAATTCAGTGATGAAGTTTACCTTTTAAATTTTAGGACTGATAAATGAATTGTACAAAATTATGAGGAATATAGTACTATCTCTACACATAGGATTGATAATATTTATACACTGAACATAGATGACTTTAGGTTCCAAGACCTACCATGAGTAATTGTAATAGAAGATCAATCTTGGTTAGGGAATTTAAGACTAGGTCACTGTCACCTTAGTAATGTATGAAAACTCTCAAAGAATAGACTTGTTAAGTATAAAGCTTCATCAGTGAATGGACTATGATGAGAACAATGCATGAGTAGCTAGAGTTGAATCTATTCTTATTCTACTAGCCCATGGTTCATTCTTAAATTTTTAAAAAATTTAAATAGGAATGATGTGTGCTTTATATAATAGATTTTTTCAAGAGAAAGTTTATGTTGAACAACCTCTTGGTTTTTAAGACAAAAAACAGGCTGAAGTAGTTTTTAAAAATACCAATGCTTTATATAGACATAAACAAGCCCATAATGCCTATTTTGAACAACTAACATCATTTCTATTACAAAACAATTATATTAAGGAAAATGATGATAAAACACATTATATAAATATTGTTTAGAAAATTGTATTGATTTTACAAATTTAAGTTCATAAAATTATTTTCGGATCAACTCAACAATCATTAATTGGTAAAATTTCAAATATTATGAAATCTGAGTTTGAAATGAGTGTGATGGGAGAGTTAATATTTTTTCTGGGTTTCCAAATTTCTAAAAAACCGAAAGGAACATATATATCACAACATAAGTATATTAAATATTTTCATAGAAGCATGGATATGAAAAAACATAATATATAAGTACTCCAATATGTTCGGAAAAATCACTTGATCTTGATGAATCTATGATATGAGTTTATCGAATATCTTTTATAGGTATGATAAAAAGTTTATTAGACTTAATAGCTATTCGTGTTGACATAATTTTTTCAATATGATTATGTGATATATACAAATCTAATCCCATGGGATATAATTTAAAAGAAATAATAAAAAATATTTTATTTTAATGGTACCATGGATTTAGGACTTTTTAATTATTCTATAAATGATTTCATTTTAAAAATCATTTCAGATGATGAATTTATTAAATATAGAATGGATATGAAATGTACAATATGAAAATTTTATATATTAGGAGATTTATTAGTTTCTTGGTCATAAAAAAATCCTCACTAAATATAATTTTACAATACTGAAGCTAAATATGTAGTTGCTGGAAATTGTTTTTCCTATGTGTTGGGGATGCCACACACACTCACAGACTACGCCATATGTTTTTTACCAAAACACAGATAATGTTTTATAATACAAGTCACATTTCCTTAAGAAAAAACCTTTCACATCACTCTCATGAAAATCAAATATATATTTGGAATCACTATTTTAACAATCACACACTTAAAAGGGATTTTAATTTACAATTTATCAGAACGCAAGAACATCATGCTGACAAATTCACAAAATAATTACCCATTTGATAGATTTGAGTACACTAAACCAATGATAATAATGATAACCATAAGGAAATCATCCATATTAAATTATTTTTCAAACCATTCTCGTAACAATATGTTACTCTTTATTATATGGGGAGTACATATCTTTTTATTTCCATTTATAAAATTGTTCAGAACCTAAAATGTCTTATTTCTATATAAAAATATTTGGAAGCTAAATGTTATTTCCATAAAATATTTTAAAATCCCAGATTTTTTCCCTTAATAAAAGTTTCGGAACCAAAATGATTTTCCTTTAAAAAAAATTTGGAGCCTATATTTTTTCATTCCCTAATAAGAATTTCAAAATCCTATGATCTTTGAGAAGATCATATTATAAATTGACAATTATTTTGGAGATAAGTGGATGGTATGTTTTTGTACTGAAATAATTTTTATTTAATGTTTTACATGATGATATTTATATCTTGTTTTAAGAAAAAATTTTCAGATTCACCTCCAATAAATATGAGTTTTTTCCATTATAACCTCAAAAGATCAGAACCTTCAAATACATATAAAGTATTTAGGTCGGCTGTCAGATGAGATCATGTTATTCTAAAAAAAGGATTTTTCATGAATACGAACCACTAAAATTAAACCTATATAAAATAATTCATATTCTAGTCCCACATCGGTTATTTCTGTGTTTTTTGTGTCGAAGCTCTACTGCCCTTCAAGTCAGCCGTTTAGTTTTTACATGTTTCCTTACACTCCAAATGTATCATGAATTTTCCATGAAAAATCTAATGAACTTCAACGAGGAACTCTAGGAATGGTTAATTTTCCCAGAAAGGTTGGTGGACCCAAATTTCGCTATTATGTATGATTTTTTGATATCAAAAATCATCAAGAATAATAGTAAAAAATGTAGTTTTATTTCTAAAACAAAGAATCATGACCTGGTTTATCTTGATCTCTCTATTGAGTTTTTTGATATACCTAGTTTTTATGAACAAGGAGGATGAAAAATGTTTTCTCTCAATAGATATGGAATTACTTATTCTTTGTCTTTCAACAATGGTGATAATATATTGTACATACCTTCTAAAGGAGTGGTAATTTTTTCTCACACATTTTTCTAGACGATAAATGTACTTTTCAGAAGGTTATGGCTATTGATTTCTTTAGAAATAAAGTTGTTAATTCACTTACGATCAATCTACATTCAAAAAAATAGATTTATGGATTTTTGGATGGAATGATTTTAAATTCTAAGAAAGGTAGAGATGGATTCCCTAATGAAATTCAATATCTTCATAATGGATTTATTGGTGAATTTAAAGAAGATTAATATCATCATTTTCATTCTATTGACAATTAGTAATATCCAGAATGGAACCCTCATGTATCAAATCATAATGTATCCAAAAATATTGTCAATGATCATTGTCATGTGTTTAGAACCTTTCAAAGTTACCTAAATATCAAAACATAATGCTTTCATGATTATATTTTTGAGTGAAAATACTCTGCGAAGAATGAAAATCAGTTTCATTATTATGATAAGAGAGTTATATGATAATTCTGATAGTGATGTTCTAGAAAATAATAAATTATAAGTATGATAAACTTCAAATAAAACCCCAAAGAGAAGGAAAGAAGTAGAAACAAAAGAAAAAGCACCAACTCTAGAATTAATATATGATCCACCCAAATCAATGAGGAAAACGAGCTTTTCTAATGAATTGGTGGCTCTGTGGAGAGAGAAGAAACAGAAAATGAAAGAACGATGTGACGTGTTTGGTTTGGACCCTACTAAGAATAGGGCCTTAAAAAATCAAGAAGATGAAGAGATTGTGAAGCTCGACAAAGAGAATAATTTAAAAAATAATATTTCAGAATCCGAGATAGTCCATTATATGCTTAATGATTCAGATAAGGCATCTGAAAAAATCCAGGTGCCACAATTTATCATTCAAGAGTCGGTTACAATAGAAACTATGGGAAATAATGATTCAATTTTGAAACCCATTTTTGAGGAATAAGTACAGGAAGAAGAAGAAAAAGAAGAATATGAATTGGAAGCGGAAAGTAAAGATGTAATCAAAATGGTTGAAGAATATCATGAAAAGGATAGTCCTTCTAAAAAGTTGTCTATCAGAACATCCCATGATGATTCAAAATTGTTAATCTCAAAGGAGAAATATGATGATTCTCAATATAAGGTAGATAAAACCTCACATGATTAAAGTGGTAATCATGATTTTATTCATCATAATGATGTTAAGGAAGAGACTTATAATGTTGTTGAAAAGGATTCTAATGGTGATGATAAAATTATTCATGTTTTTTATAGTGGGAATGATAATAAATTTTTTTCATAAAACAATATCTATAGATAAGAAAGGAATGAAAGTAGTTTTTGATTCTCATAGGAATGTTTTGGTTGCAAAATACAAGAATGATTTTTTTTGGATCATCTAAGAGGAAAGAAGTGGAGAAATATAATCTTCCCTTGCTAGTAATGGAAGCTACATCAAAATATTAATCTCCCATGGGACATGATTTTTTGTTCATTGCATAATTAATTTATTAAATAACATTCCCATATTTCCACGAATTATTTCTAGTTGTTAGATGATCCACCAATCAATCAATCAGAAGTCATATTTAAGGAAAATTCTCATAGAAATGTTAATAATACTTGAAACTGATTTCAACAAATTTCACATTGGTTTTGATGCTCATAGTATATCTTGTAAAAAGATAATGAATTGTTTTATTTCATTAATTTATTATATGAAAATCATTGACGATTTCCCTGATTCAATAAAGTATTACTTTGATAAGTCAGATGACATGATAAATAACTTTTAGAAAACATATCTAGGAAAGCTAAATCAAGAGAATTTTTCTGGGATTCATGAAGATAAAGACCTTACTGGAAAGCTAAATTTTGTTTCTTTAAATTTGTAAAGGGAAATATGACTCAATTTAGAGATAAATGAAAAAAAATCAATGGGTGTGAATATGTGAAAAAATATGAATCCTAATATCTGAAATCTTTAGAAGAAATCAATGTTCATGAAAATAAAAATCAAGATCCGGATCATCATCTCATGATGTTTTTGGATTACCACAAAGAGATGAAGAAGTTGAAATAAACCACATGAATGATCCAGAATAAGTATAACAATGATGAATTAATTTTAAAATCCAATATTTTCTTATATTTTTTATGTAAAATGTTTTCCCCATTATAGTTATATTTTGTTAAATTTCCAATGTTTTGTCTTGTATATTCCTGTCATTTTGTGTGTAATTTTTTCTTTCCCTCCATACCATTTTGAAAATAATAAAGGGAAGAAAATAATGATCAATATAATATTATTATAAAAGAAGATAATTCCCTAAGAAAGGGGGAGATTAGTAAATTCAGAATTACATAATGAAGATAATCTTAAATAGGACCAAGTAATTTATCTTTGAAAGAAATGAATAAGATCAATAGGAATTTAAAAATCTAAAGTGGAATTAGTTTTATTCATCATAGTTCATAATTAAATAGACATATGTATTTCTTTACAAGTATAAATATGAAGACCTTATTAATTATTATTTTCGAAATATTTTTTTTCTTTTTAAAATGGTGGAGACTGTTGATTCAATTTGTTTCCCTGTTTCTTTTCTATTCATTTATGATTTGAAAATCCCATACACATTTTCACAATTAACTTTACCTTTCTCTAAAAAATATTTTTTAATGAGAATTTATGTTCTATAAAATATTTTTGACTTTATCAATGGATTTACTAATCTTATCTAGTGTTTTCTTAAACCAAGATTAACTATATTTTTCATAAATCCAAAAAGAGGATCCTTAATTACACAGAACCTCATAGTTTATTATAATATGATTCCAAAAAATTAAGTCTTCCATTTTTCTTGAAATAAAACATTTATTTTATTTGAAATCATAAATTTATTTCTTCTGAAATCGAACTCCGATTTCTCTTCAAATCAGACTCTGATTTCACTTTAAATCAGACTCTATCTTCTCTTGCAATCAGAATCTGATTTCCTTAGAAATTTTAATATGAAATCTCTATATATTTTAATCGTAAAAAACTTTTATCAAACACTAATGTATTAAAAAATATGATTCTGAATATATCATTAATCAAATTCCATATTTATCAAATTTCAGACACTGAATATCTATTATTTCATATTCCTATTATTCATATTTTTAGAATCCGATTCTTAATTTCTTAATAATTATATTAAATGATTTTATTATAGTAACATTTTTTCCTTAATCTAATGTTTAATTTTATTAGATCCTAAACATAGTCTTGTATCCTTATTTTTTATAAGACTTTATATTGTTCTCATGTTTTCTTAAATGAATTGAGGGGATAAAATCTGTTTCTTACAAAACATTCACTGAGTGACATGTTTATTGGTCCCTCTGTGATTTATGGAAAAATATTACTATTGGAGGGGGGATCCAAAACTTATAACATTTTCCTATAAATACCAATTCCCTTTGAATATTTTGAAACACCCATAGAAATTCCTAAAGATTACATGTTTAGATTTTGTAAAGTGATTTTTAGAGAGAGACTCTCATGCTTTGTGATAATTTTATGAAACATTTGTTCAAACTGTGTACAACTTTTTCACCATACACAATGAAACTCCGATTGGAAGATAAATTAAGGGCTTCTACTGATATGAATACTAAGGTTCCAACTAACTAAAAGTCCTACTTCTCACAGGGATAACAACAAATACTCCAATAATTTTATCAGGGCCTTACCCTAATGTGGGTAGGATAGACTTTTTTGGATGTATAAATCAAGGGACCTTTATTCAAATTGGACGGATACCCTTCTCATTGAATTAAATTATTTATTATACTTTGCATATTTTGTTACATGTTTTATTTCCACTACATTTTGTTAAATAAAGAAAGTATAACTTTCTTATACAATATAATACTTGTATACTCCGATATAAAAATTATTATATATGATTTATGGTATAATCATTTTCAAAGTAAACATGTTTTAGGTTTTTTTAATCAGATCCATATTTTCAGATACTAATAAATATTTTTTCATAGTTATGTACTAAAGAGGGTTTTTGAATCCATCTTGTTTAACATTGTTAAACATATATTTTCTTAAGGATAAAAATGAATGTTTTTGAACATTCAATTCACGCCCCTCTTGTAATTGGGAATCAACTTATACATTTTGATCCTATGATGTCATTTAATAACTCTTCCATGGAATTTATCAAACCTTTGAAACCCAATAGATTTGAGGCTGCACTAATGGAATGTTGATGTTTCCTCATGAAATGATCAACTACAAACATGTTTTACTATAGAAGATTTGATTCCGCCCACGCATAGATACCAGTAGAAATTATATCTTGTGTTAAATAATCCATAAAAATTAAACATTATTCTATTCAAATTGTTATCATCTCAGAATATTGACTGGGAATAATTTTTTCCACTTGATGCCTTCCCATTATTTTTCCTATGTTTCCTCTAGGGAAAAAATATTAACAGATAGAACTTATAAGAAGCTACATGTTAATAATAAAACGAAATTTCACACACCATAATGTAAAATATTTTATTGGATTATATTAATAATATCATTAAAACTAAATCTTGTCTAAACCCTAATATAAGACTAACTATAAGGAAATGGCCTTAAACATTACATATTCTAGTGGTTTGAAACTACATTTCACATTATCACAATCCAGAGGATATTTTAGGTTTATTATTATAGATAAATATGAAATATTTTTATATATTAAACCTATAAATTACTAGTAGACACATATACAATGTACCCATTCATTAAAAAAACATCATAAAATTAAATCATGTTTTCCCTTTTGGAAAAATGGTTACAATTTTCCCCCTGATCTCATTTTCCATTAGTACAGCTTCAATCTGCTTAAATTTTTTTGAAATATTTTATGCTCCTAAAATTACATCATGGGAATAACAAAATGGAAAATATAAATCCAGTGAAAATCTCGGAGAAAATTTTCTCTTAAAAATTAAATTTTTACCTCGAAAAATGTATCGTATTTTAAAAAATATTTATATCTAACCTTTTGAAAAACAAAAAAAATCATGAAATCTCATCACTAATTATATGTAAGTAGTGTTTGTAACTTTTTAAATTGTCTTCCATATCACTCATAAAAACAAGGAAACCAATATAGTCAACTTTAAATTATGGACTACCCAATGCATCAGATGTTATATGTCAACCATACATCCTTGTATTATCAATGAACCACCTATTATTGGTTTATAACATTACCAACCATCCTTCGTTTAACATAGAACAATATATGATTGGTTTATAATGGAACCACCTATATCCATTAGTAATTCCCAATAACTATAACGTCATCATAAATCATGAAGCTCACATCATAAAACACTCTTTGAAGAAAATAATCATTTTATATTGAGAATAACTCATTTTGAAAAACTATGAACTACTAACGGAAAAATGATTCTTAGAATGTAACCAATATAAAATTTAATGTGTGATTACAAATATTAAATGTCAATGAATGCATAAAATTATTTTCATTCCATAAATGTTTCAAAAAATATATTCTTTTATAAAGTTGTATAAAACATTAAAAGAGGAATAGTATAGGAATGTTCCAAACCTCTATTTTGAATTCAGTCAAATGTGCTAAAACATATCATATAATTCTTTAAAGAGTTTCAGAAATTTATTATAGATATATATCCACATTTATAATATTTTATAAGAACTTTTTATAACATTTTTCCTCTTATATATTTATAATATTTCATAATTTTCAATATTTTGGGTGTGTTTGTTTCATGGCTTCATAATTGTTAACTTGCATATATTTATGGATTATGTTGTAAAATAGGGAATTTTAATTTATAAGGGATACCATATAAATAATATATTTTTTATGGTCATTTTAAATAATTATTATTTAATCTAAACATTCTATGAATGTGGTAATATGAAATGTATACTCACCATCTATGAATTTGGTTAATGGACATACCATTGATGATGTTTTCATTTTTAAAAATAGAAGGGTGTGATGAGATATTTGATTAGGGATATTAAATTTAAAAAAATAAAATTGTAGTATATTTATATGAAACCATATTTATGATGTATCTTTGGATATAGATTGAGGATAACGTTAAAGAGAGAAAAAATTAAAAGCTAAGGGATGAATTTATGTATTGAATATCATAAACTTGAGAACATACTTAAGGGACATGGATTTTTTTGGGGAGAATAGATATAATAGAATTTGCCTATTGATGATTAGAGTATAAATATTTATATTATGGTTGATCTATAAGGATCAAGGTGGGGGAATTATGTGAATGAAGGAGTTCCCTAAAATAATTGAGGTGAGTGCCATTTGTAGAATTTATTCAAACATTAAAAAATAATCAGGCTATTTTAGTTTTATAGACATAAAAATGGACTATAATGAATAAGGGATGACACTTTAGACCAAATATAATCTACCGTTATCATATTTTTTATTTTAATGAGTTTTAATTTAGTTAATAAATTTTAATATTTATGAAAAATTATTATTGTCAAATTTAATACTATTCATTACTTTGACTTTTAATACAACCAAAAATGTTTTATATTTGAACCAAATATTTAATTTTATCATATAAATTTTATAGTTATCTATAAAATTAATAATTCATCTTAATTATAAAATGTTATATTTATTTCAGTATTTTTAATATCCTTTATTTTATTTTTCAGTCATTTTTATAATTATTGTATCTTCACGGGGTAACAATTTACGGTATATATTTTTTGCCTAAAAATTAGAAATAAAATTGTATGAATAATATATATCATTTATATTTCTTTATAATATTTATACATTAATATATATTATGGAAAACAATATATTAAAAAGTTACAGTAATTAAAAACCATAATGTGAATTGTTTGATGTTATTTTAAATAAAATGTTTTAATTGACGTAGTTTTAATAATTTTTATAAAAAATTTTCTTAAAATATACCAAAGGATTATTTAGGTTAAAACATGCTCATCTTTTAGGATTTATACAAATTTATGTCATTTAATGGTTCATATAATTATAATTTACATTATTTTATTTATTTTATTCTTCTTGAACAAGCACTCTGTTAATGTTCCATAATAATTAATCAAACTTGTTTCTTATATAAAAAAATATTAATTAGTTAATTAGAAATTATCAATTAGGATACATAATATATTTTATTTTGATTAATTATGTATATATACTCATATCTATGTTATAAATATTTGTCTAATTTATTAATTTGACTTTTCTTTCCTTGAACAATCATTGCACAAGCGTTTGGATAAGATTAATTTTATTGTACATTAAAATTAAAAATATTGACAAAAATAATTATAATTAAATAATATTTAATACAAATGTCAATAAAAGTCTTCTTATAACTAAATTTTCTTTTATAATACACTAATTTTGACTTTTACAATGTTTGACAGGCATATGAATTTCACTAAAAATAATTTTTATATTTGTCATGAAATAATTTAAAATTTATATGTTATGGATTATTTTTCAAAATATTCAAATTATAATATCATATTTTATGGATTACATAAGTTAAATAAAATTTGTTTCTCGATGGTATCAGAAATGAAATTGTATTTTAAAAACCTTATTTTTTACTATTAAAAAAATTAACTTTTTAAAAAATTCTCAAAACATCAGCATAGAATAATTTTGAGTTTATAATATGAAAAATTATAATAGGTTTTAAAAATTGTCATTAAATTATTTAAAATGTAATATTTTAAATAAAACAATGTAAATTGTTAGTTAATTAAAACTATTTATTTTATCATATACGTTACATATGATTAATTATTTTAATTATTTAATTCAACAGTTCTTGTAAAGTATAATAAAAATTATCATATTAGTACATGGGTCATTACACAAGGTGATGAAATATATCTTTGATTTCATGGATATATACTAATGATGAACCCCTTAGTGATGGGGCTTCATTTTTAGGGATAATATTGAATGTGGTGCCTCATGGTGGTTTTCTGATCATTCCTCCACCCATTGTGTATAATTTTGTTCCAAAAGTACTGGATAATGAAATTTAGTAAATTATTATAATAATTTAATTCTATAAGAATATTCCTTTTATCATTCAGTGTGATATTGAACCTCTATAATGAAGGACTATCTTGAAGAATTTCTCTGAGTATTCTTCCTTGTTAGTACATTTCTTGATTAGATGGTGGACCTAACAGTAAAATTTAATGATGGATCTATTGGGATATTACGGATTTTGGTCAAAGAGATGTGTACAAAAACAAACTCTCATTTTAAAATATTTTTATTTCCTCCTATGAGATTAGTTTTAAATAATGTCATTATGAGCAATATGTAATCTAGAGCTTATAAATATTAATAAGGTTAGTATTTTAGTTACAATGTATGTGTTGTGGTTAAATAACCTATGATAGATCCCTATAAAAATCATTCATTAAGTTTTCATCTATGAATATACAAATTAGTGTATCATTTATTGATATATATTTTATTTTTTGATATATATCTGTATTTATACATGTAATGGAGTGGTGGAGAGAACCTTAGTGGTGGAGACCATTCTTATGGAGTTGTCACCAACAGTTTGATTATGAAGTGGGAAACAAGGAGCTGAAACTTCAACTTATGTTGGTCAAAGAAAAACATGGGGATTAATCCATGCAATGATTTTATAGAGATATCCCACTGGTATAGAGTATGTAGTTTGAGTAAATCATTATGGTTTGAGTCATCCAAGGGAGAGGTAATGTTACTTTTGTTATGCGATAGGACATGTCATGCGGGATTTTCTATCCTACCATGTAGCTGACATGGATATTGATAATGAACTAACGATTAAAATGTTGAATTTAGAGATATGAGTTCCTCTAGGTGGATGTTGTCATATTAGTTTGTGATATTAGTGGGAGGTGGTTGACATTTTCATATGTTTCCAACACCACCCACATGGGGTTGACACTATTATTAGGAAGCTAGTGGTCAAGGTGTAATGAAAAATCATATAATGAAAGATTATGACCCACAGAAACCAGTGATGATTTGAGGTATGATCTATATTTTCACCATAATATCTATTTTAAAGATATACATATACATTATTAACTATTATTTACCAATTCCTTATATGAGATCTAGTTATTCCAATGGAGTCTTTTTCTTGAACCATTCATTTGAAGACACTTACCAAGGTAGATTCAATTACCCAAGACTTCTTCCCATAATTTGACCAAACTCTTGGTATTCATATATTCTTATGGGATATTTTAATGGTTGTGATGAAGTTTTATAATGTAATTATTTTTATGGTGTGTCTCTCTATGGTTTATGCTTAAATTTAATATTTTAGGAATGAACTACAGAGCTTTATTGTTTATAGGATGTGGTTTTCCTTAATTAGATAGGTGGAATCCCTGAAAATGTATTATTGTCTCATGAACAAGATGGTAAAGTTGATTATCAATCATTTGGACAGTATTTTCCTTCGAGATGTAAAATTTATGAACTTACATTCTAAAATAGTGGTGATGGAGTGTCATGATGGATTCCCTAAGGATGTTTTAGGATTTCTCTCCTTATATAGATTAATTTCTATATAGACATTCACCCAAGGAATACCAAATTATCAATTGATGGAACATCAGATAACATCAATAGAGAAGCAGGAGATGAATGTATAATTAGAGAATTTTCATATGAAGGGGTTTTCCAACCACAATGTTCCCTCTATGGTAGCCCCAGTGTTTTACAATAAATATAATGGGATATTGATTATGGGATTTTATTATCATAAATATAATTAGAATAATATAATGAATAAGAATACCCATATGATAATTGATGAGATTTTAGACTAGATAAAAGGGATTTCATTGTTGTTAATTATTGAAATCATTTTTTGCTATAACCATTCCATGTTTTAGAATAAGATATATCATAGATAAAATATCAGTGATGAAATGGTGAGTAATATTTTTTTAGTGACTCCCATCATTGTGAATAATATTATTTTGTTGTTTAAAAAATATATGATCTCAGTCTTTCAACTATTTTTGGACTGATCTTTGAATGTCTAATTCAGTGGAATCCTTTTATACTACTCATTTGAGGAGGAGCAAGTGATACATTTGAGGGTGGCATTGGAAATTCTATAAGAGAGATAGAATTATTGGAATATATAAAAATTTATTTTCTCTATTTGAGAGGTCTAATTCCGAGGAAACATCATATATGAATAGGTGTAATATTTGATCTAGTAATTGTTAAGGTGTTTCTACATTGGGATCCTCAAATGTGATGTATATAGTTGTAGATCATATTTTAGAAATATGTATAGTATCAGAAATTAAAGCCGAATTAATAAATTATTTCATAAATAATAGCTTCGATGACTCAAAATGGAAATTCACTCTTATTAATTGATATATTCCAGTGTGATTTTCAGACGTTTCCACAAAGGAATTTGAGAACCCCCATCATGAGTTAGTGATATGTTGGTATTGAATGTGTTTTATTCTATGATTCCAATTGAACTGGGATTGGATGATTTCTAATCCAAAGGTAGTAATCAATTTCTTATGGGTAATAGGATCTATAGTCACATGATTATAACAACGAAACCCATGATCAAGTTCTAGAAGAAGAGGTATTTAGTCCCAATATATAGACACCGTACCATTTGTGAGTGTGCTTTACCATCCTTATAACCTCAAAATTCTTAAGAGTATAATTTCACAAAATATTCATAACATCGGATATTTTCAAGGAAATTTTTCAATATGATTATAATTTTCAAATAGTCTCTACTCCACGAATGGAAACTTGGTGGAATAGTATCATAGTAGCAAATATGCATCTCTCTTATTGCACATTTTGTCAATGCAATTGACCTCATTATCCTTGTCATCAGTGTATTATAGAAATTAATATTACATTAATAGGATGGTTTTTAACTGTATGAGTCATCATCATGTTAGGGATCCTTAGTTTGAAGAAATCTATTCTAATAATGGTCATGTAAAGATACCCACTAGACATGCTATAGAAGTACTGTATCATGTTGAGTAGAACATCATCATATTTTAATGGCAGATGATTGTATGAGTAATGAACTTAGAAGAGGTTCTAATAGATATTCATAAATCCCACTTAGAGGTGAATAAATTATTTTATAAGTGGTATTATGACCCTTAGAAATAGTCATGGTTATGTGACACATCTTGTTCTTATAAAAGAAAACTATATTAGATAGTGTAAGTGATATTTAACACTGAACCCACACAAAAAATGTTTGTTTAAATTTTATCAGTTTTCTATTTCAATTAAATGTATTTGGTTAATTAGTATTGAAAAATTATATATATATATATATATTAAAAACATTTAAAATTACTTATTAAATAATCAATCAATTGTTGGTAATGTATTTTTGTTATTACAAATATGTTTTCCTTAGAGATGATTCTGGTTTTTTTATGAAAAATTTATTATAATAAATTAATAGAAAATTTATAAGATGTAATTTAGGAAATGAACTAAATTTTTTATATCCTCAAATCAAAATTTTCATATGGTTAAAAGTTTGGATTTTTTCAAGAAATATTGATTTTATAGTGAATAGTGATAAAATCTAGTTTAATTTAAAACAATCTTTTATTTTGATAAATTAAATAAAATTAATGTATAAATATTATTATAATTTGATTTAAATTTAAGATAAATTTTATTCAGTTGTATTTAATTTAAATAATTACATTTAAATATTCTATATATAAGATTTTAATATTGCATTATTTTTATGGTTAGAAACATATTATCCTGGATACTATTTCAAAATATATAATGTATATTTGATATAATTGATAACAATAACCTATAATGTGAAATTAATTATTATAAATATTTATATTAAATATATATTTATTAATTTTAATAAATATTATTATGATTTGTATTTATGTATTTAAATTAAAATTATATATTCTTTTAAAAATGCATTTTATGAAATTTTCATTCCAAAGTGCCCGCTGATTTTATTTAAAATTAAATTCTTCCACCTATGTGAATTCGTATTTATAAAATGTATTAATTATATGGAACAATATTTCTATTTAATTTAAGTTAATAAGTTTAAATAAATTTTTGAACAATATGAATAGTAATTTTATGCAATATTTATTACCAAAGTGAAAGGAGAACAATTGAATTAAGTGTAAAAATAATTGTACATATACATGAAAAAAGTAACCCTAATAGTATGAATATTTATATTTTCCTTTAATTAAAATTATTTTTATTTTTATTCCTTGCTAATTTATTTATAAATTATTCTGTAACAATTTTGATAAAACTTTATATTTTGATTTGATATAACACAAATTTATTCTTTATGTATTATAAACCTCTAAATAATAAATTTATTTTTTTGAAATAATTTATTATACAAAAATTATATATTAATAAAATATAATAACTAAATAATTTTAACTAAATATAAATGGTCATATAATTTTTACGAATCCGAATGCAATTTTTATAAGGTTTCAAAAATGTTATTATTAAAAACCCAATATTTCGTAATAATTATAGAACCATATTTTGAAATGAGAGAATTAAAATATTTCAAAAATTATTAGGGAAAAATTATTTTAATTTTTTCTATCTGAAAATCAAATTTATAAATCAAATAATTTTTCATAAATTTCTTAGACAATCATATTTTTAGGTAAAAATTAAATACCGTGTAAATATATTTCTTGTATTATGAAATCATAATTTAATAAAAGTGATGTAATAAATATTTTCATGGTTATAAATTTCCAAATATTTGTTTCCCATTTAAGATTATTTGATTTTTTGTTTATTTGATTTATTATATAATGCCTATAACAATCCTCCAAAACCATTATTATATTTTATTTTTTTAAACTCTTTTCTATAATAGGATGAATAACATCCCAATAAGAAAGTGTATTATTTTTTTATATTCAACACTTTGTCTCATAAAACAACTAATATCACTCCCAATTGTAAAAATCATTAGTACAAACAATGAGAAGGATTATTAATTTGTTTTTTTTTTATATTAATTCCAATTTTTTTTGAGAAATAGTAATGAAATACAAACTAATTTCTTATATAAACCAACCAAATATCCATTTTATATAAAATAAAAAACACATAGAGCACATATCCAATCTACCCTCCCCTCTCTATATCCTATCACAGTTTCCCCAAGATCTCATGATGCTCCCCTGAATAATTTGGAATCACACACTCAAGGTATATGATTTCTCTCTCCTATTTTTTATTTAAGCACTTATTTTATATTATGCCCATTAATTTCCAGTTCTCCCATTTGGGATATATTTTCCAATATCACCTGTAATTTAAATTTTATTTCAAATTATTGATACAAATTGTTAAATATTATTAATACCTCCCATGAACCATTATGTACATCTCTTACCATCCCGAAATTTAGTAAGGTATCCTAACCTTTTTGTCTTAATTAATGTTTCTTAATTATATTATTCATTTTAATTCAATTTACTAATTTTGGGATAATTAAATAAAGGGTAATATTATGCCAAATTAAAATTACAAATTATTATAGACCCCTTACTCACTAATCAAAAAAATTTATGAATTTTTATGTAATGTCAATATGCTCTGGAAATATCACTATGATTTTCCATGCGAAAACAATTATTTTTTGAATATGATGCTCATTTCCTATCAAGGGTATTATACTTTATACACACAAAAATATATTACTTGTTACATATTTTTTTATTCCCTATACATTAATCATGGATTAAAATATTATAACGAATTAATCAATGTTTTATGATCAATTTGCTACACTTAAACCTACGAATGAATTGAAAGTGATGGGAGAGACTATAATTATATATCACTCAAATGAATTGGATAATGTCTATTCTCATGAGACATCATGTTTGGTAAGGGATTCATCCTGTTTACTTCAAGGGACATTTTTCTAGATTTCTTTCCATTTATCCTTGACCTATGATTATGATGATGTGTTTTAAGTTGTATCAACATATCACATGTTGTCTTTATGATTATCAAGATATATCCTCTCTTATTTTTCATGTTTTTTATTCTCACTCTTTTTATTCCCCCTTAATATGAAAATTTTCTAACATCTGAAACATTATGACATATTTATTAACTATCCAGGATTTATATATCCAGACTTTTATATGTATGACCCCAGGTTATCCTGTGTAGTTTCAAAATCCATGGAATTTTAGAATATGGTTGATGAAGTTTCCAATAATGATCCTATATATCAGGAGCAAGATGTTATTCTATGTATCTAATTCACAAAAAATCAATAATTCAAATTTGTTTAGGTTGTATTATGAATACATTTATTAATAATTCTTGAACTGATATTTAATAAGTGTCATAAATGTAATAGTTGGTATCAAAGGTAATGATTTTCAATTTTTCAGATTAATAATACAAATCTATAGTTAAAGCCTTAGAGATAATACTATGTATAAGAAATAATTCTAGATTTTCTTAATAATATGTTATGTGTTTTATCAATAAAATATATCCCTTTCTAAATAATAATATGTGGTTTGGATATGGATCATATGTACATGGAGGTAATGCAAGAAAACACCCCATTGAGCTAAACTCAATCACGAACCTGTACATGATAATGGTCCATGTTGCACTCCTGGTTTGTCACTCATAGGGGATATGCTTTAGTAAAAACATAATATAATTACCAATCATTATTACGGGGAACAAAAAATCGCATTACAATATATGTTAGGATGTTGATGACGGAAAACATAGATTGAAACTTATAAATTCATAGGTTAAAGAAGTATATGTCATTTATAAGTTATCTGGTTTTGGTCATTTCTGATATATTGATGGTCATATAACCTATCAAAGATTTATGGTTGTGTGGTTATTTAATATCACATGAACATGTTTTCTATAACATTATATTACTTCACATGTGTTACTTTTATATTTAATTTACATCTTTTAACTTCCCATAAATGATCTCCTACTTGAAAACCTGGTTATATGATGACCTTGAATCTTCCTTTTATCTTTTTCAAGAGGACATTTTAATAAAACATTTTATGATATAGGTTTCAAAAAAAGATATTTTTGAGTATCAAATAAATCACTGTCCATGATTAGGTTTAAATTGAAAGTATGAAAAATATAAAATGAGGGAAGAATGTAAAACACTATTTTTTTAAATAGTAAATTTTGTTTGATAACATATATGATATGTAACACTAAACCCAAAACATTTATGTTTATCTAAATTTGATCATTTTATCCTTTACATTAATTTATAAAATAAAATTATATTTAAATAAATTATGAAACATATATATTTTGTAAAAATATTGATAAATAGTTAATAAATGACAAACCAATTTCTGGAAAGGTCTTCTTTTTCTTCCAAATATTTTTTCTTTAAAATTGATTCTTATTTATTTTTATTGACGAATTATTATAATTATTATATAGGACATTAAGAAAACAATATTTGATAAAATTAACTCTATTTTTGATTTTATCATATCAAAATTTACCTAGGGTGAAAATTTGTGATTTTTTGGAATGTATTGATTTTTTTAATAGTGGAAAACTCTATTTTATGTAAATTTTTCATTTTTGATAAATTAATTAATAAAATAATATAAAAATTAATTTAATATTATTTTAATGTAACTTATATATTATATTGATATATAAAATTCATTTCATCACATTTATATCATCTTTATACCAGATTATAATATAAGTTTCTTTATAATTAAAAATGTATTTTTGTAGAAAATATTTGGATATCATTAATTTTTATATATTGTAATTAATTAAAATAAAATATAATTAGAAATAATTTAAATTAAATTTATATCTTTTATATCTATCATTATGAATTGAAATAAATATAATTATGACTACTTTTTATAGAGTAAAAATAAAATCATCCTTTCTTTGAGAATATACTTTTTGGAAAACTACATTCCATCCTACCTGCAAGGTTTATATTCAATTAAATTATTACACATTTGTGAATTAAGACTGATAAAAAGTATTCCATGATTGGAATCAACATAATTAATATTATATAATTAGGTTAAATTTTTTTATCAATATGAATAGAACATGTAGTAGATATTTATTTCTATAGTAAAAGAAAAATATGTTAAATTAGTTAAAAAATAATTTATCAAAGTCTATAAAAAAAGTAATAATAATAGAAGAAATATTTATAGTTCCATTTAATTTAAATTATTATGATTTTTATTCTTCATAATATTTACTTTATAAATAATTAATTAATTAGTTTGATAAAAAATTTAATTTTATATGATATAAAAAATATTCCTTTTTATGTATTATTAAATTCTAATAAAGATATTCCCTGTGATGAATAAACGTATTATTTAAAAAAAATTAATAAAAATATATTATTAATAAAATTATTAAATATAAATAATCATATAATTTTTATGATGACAAATGGTATTTTTATAAGGGTATATAAACTATTATAGTGAAAAATATAGAATTTGTAAATAAATGTAAATACTTCATTTTAAAATATAAAATTCACATATTTAGAAAATTATTTGGATTAAATTAATATTAGATATTAAATTATAGATTCAAATTTATTAATCAGTGAATGTTTTAAATTTTTTACGATATTTGAATATTGGTGTAAAATTTAAATACCTTATAAATATACGTTGTGTATTCTAACATCCTAATTTCTAAAAAGTCATATAATAATTACTATAAATTTTATCCCCCATGAAATATCTAATCCTCATCCATTTGAAATTATTTTATTTTATGTTAATATTATTTGTTTTATAAATCCTTATTAATCCTACAAAACCATTAATATATTAGAAGGTTTCAAAATCATTTCATTGAGAGTATGACTCACTTCCACATACAGATGGTTATTATTTTATTATGTATAGGGCATGGCCTATTAAAATAATTAAAAGCTCTCTAATTTTTAAGATATTGTGGGAAGATAATATTTAATTCTTTTGGGTTTTGGTTATTTTATTATATAGACTCAAAAATCTATTATAAGACATAATAATGAAATACCCAATACATCCATATATAAACCCATGCAATAACCTATTTATCATCACCCAAAATATTTAAAGGTTTCTTTTACTCTACCATCCCATATATGTAGTCCTACCATTGTGAACCAATATCTCAAGATTCTCCCACAAGCATTTGGAATCACACCTTAAAGGAAAGGGATTTCTTTCTCCACATTTCCTTTCAAGAACCTCTTTTATGTAATGTTTCTTTGATTAAATTTTTTGTTGTTTGGGTATTTTTTTATATGTCCCTATTAATTCCACATAAATTTATAAATTATTAATGTCCCATTTCACTCTCATTAATACTTATAATAACCACTTTTTTTGTACACCCATTCTTATACAGAAATTTAACATGGTATCTTTCTCTCTCATTTTTATTTGGGAACATCTTTTATATTATGCCTCTTAATTTCCATTTTTTAATGTTGATATATATTCCCCATATCACTCTTACAATATATTTTATGTCTAATTTATGATACACCTCAATATAATTATTCTATCTCATGAACCCTTCTGTACACCTATTACCACACCATTATTTTAGTAAGGGATACTCAACTTCACTTCATTATTCATGTGTATTTGTTATCTATTTCATTTCATTTACAATTCCCCAACTTGGGATATGTATATCAATGTCCATATTAGTTCCAATTTTTTTTCAAATAATTTTAAAACTTTTGATCCCTCATCATCCCATTTTAAGAAATTTTAAGCTACGTCATTATGCTGTTGAAATTTTACCCTGATTTTGTATGTGAAAAAAAATTACGGAATAAATACCATACCGATTAATATCAAGGATTTTAATCATTATTCACATATACCTTTTTCACTTTGTAAATAAATTTATCTATTGCACACTTCTTAAAAATAGTAAAAAAAATTATGAAGAATGGGCCCCTATGTAATGATATTTGTGTAATACGTATAAATCAGAATAAAATGAATATGATGAGTGTTCCCTGAAGTATATAGGGACCCAATGAATTGGATATTGTTTATTATCATGATATTTCATGTTTGGAAAGGGACTGAATTTTATTACTTTATGGTAAATTTTCCATTATGATTTCAGGGATGTTATCTTTTATATGGGTTTATGTTGAAGTGTATTAAGTTATTACAAAATTTCCAATGTTGCCTTTATGATTTTCATGATATATCATGTCTCATTTTTCATGTTTACGATTCTCACTAATTTTATTCCACATTTATATTTCCACCATATCATATGTAATTCCATATTCATTGTTTATTCCCATACGTGGATTCTATATCACCACTTTCTTTTGTATGTCCCCAGGTTATCCCATGAATCTCTAGAAGACATGGAATTTTAAGATCATGTTATGGATGTTTTCAATAATGTTGTTGTATTTCATGTTGATGATTTTATTCTATGTACCAAATTCAAAAATATAAAAAAGGATTATTGAACGTTTGAGTTTTATTATGTGACCTTTTATATAATCAATCGTGAACAATTATGTTATAAATAGTATGTTTTTCATTGGTGACCTAAGATGAAGAGCTACATAATTGAGTTCATCTATAGATATCTCACTTGTTTTTAGTTGATCGTCGAACACCTGGTTCCTGTGGGTCTTCCACAATCATTGATGCTTTAAACAATAATTGGTATTGAATTTAAATAATCATATTGAAGGATATTTCATTATCAAATAGGGAGCATGATGTGATCTGGGTCATCTTAGACTGACTCACCATGTCATTCCACTTGTTTTACATCTGATATCAGTTTTCAATAGAGAGGTAGAGTTACCATTTCTGTCATGAGATAGTATGAATTCTTCTATTTCCCTAAATTATTTTCCTCTAAATCTACGGTTTAATTAATTAATTATTTTTTAGAGTATTTAATTATTCCGTTGGGAGTATGTTGTGTTTTATCTTGACATATCAACCCCCAAAAGATGGAAAAAAATATAAAATTATTTATGGTTTGGAGGATCTTCTTTAATCTTCAATCTCCCCATTTGGAAGTTTTTTGGTGGATCAGAAAACATTAGTGGAGTTTGTGTACAAAAATAACTACCACACCACCATTTTTAATTTTAAAATAAGGGATTAATATAGAAGAACCTCTGTTCCACCAATGTATCATTATCCATAGCCTTGATTCCAAGATAATTTCAATCTCATGATTTCTTCATGGGGTAATAACCAATGAGGTATGTGTATAACCAATCACACAATATCATCTATGAGGATCCTAACATCTAGTATAGAGATAGAATTATAGAGGACCTATCATTCCCCATAAACATTAGGATATATATGAAATTATTTTTGTTACCATTTTAAAGGATCAATATTAATGAATTTATTTTTTTATTCCACAACGATTTTAGTCCCCAAAAATTTAATTGAACAACATAAATTCATTGTATAATAATCCTAACATATAATTAATGTTGGATACATAATTATAAATTAATTATAATTATTTAATTAATTATTTAAAATTTATATTCATGTACCAAAATCCATTACTTTTATCCATACATTTATTTATAACCACGATGAATCAAATGATTTAATAATTTTTATTTATTTTATAATAATGTTAATTTTATATCTTCCTTTATAATATTTTCTATACTATACATAATATATTTCAAAAGTATAATTTTGGTTTAACCAAGTTCATAGAAGCTCTAAGAATTTCCCTATATTTTGGTGTGTTATGGTTTTCAACTATATAAATTAGATCTCTCTCAGATTATACATTGATGATTCCTCTAATTAATTTTACATAAACTATATTCCTAAAAAAATTCAAACCCTAATACATTATCCCAGGAGGGGAACACCTCTTTTATTATGATTCCACATATATAATATTGTCTTTTAATTGCATGACTTAAAGGATATATTTCATTATTAATTATTACCATGATCTTTTAAGGGAAGTGTTTTAGAAAATAAGGGAAACATTATCTAAAAAACTAGTATAATGTTCATGTAATTGATGAAATTTTCAATATAATAAACATTGTAATCAATATCAAGTCTTAAACATCAGCAAAAAGTTATCCACTCTTCATAATCTTTGAGGCACATCATATGAATTAATTTTCATCCAAACATATGGAAATGGAATCCTAAGGAAGATATGAGCGCCTCTTCTCAAAAAAAGGAAATCCATTTCAATATATTATCAAGATATTGATCATATGAAAAATATAAAAACAAATTAAGGGATAAATAACTTATTAATGTAATATTGAACTATTACATGTATCTATAAAATATGATAGAAGGAAATGTAATCTCGTATAATCAAATAAATTTCATTGTAATTGGGAGTGAGATAATATACATAATCCATTAGGAATAATCATTAGAACCAATATATTTGAACCATAATTGAGACATATCCAAATAAGGATATATGGAATAAATATGGTAAATGAAAATCATCTGAACCAAGATACCCACATAACATTTATGCACCTATTTGAGAAAAAAAATTCATGAATCACATTCACACAACACACATGTTAAAAAATATTCCCAAATCACATACACAAATTAATCCTTTGAATAAATCTACCCAAATTACGTTAAACCAAAAAACAATTGAACAAATATATAAGAATCATATTCATGTAATGAACATGTGAAAAAACCCCATCCCGCATCACATTCTAGAAAATGTTCATCATCTCATTTGATACGAATCTTATACCAATATATTTAAGGGATATATGGTACTATATCTATAAATCAAACAGATAGATATGTTGTACATTCAAAAATCATTAAGCACCTCATATTTAAATAATAGATTGAATAAATAGGTTCAATAATATACATATATTATATTAAAATAAATGAAAAAATAATATTTATAGTTACATTGATAAATTCAATCACCGAAAGATATTATTTCAAGATTACATTTAGAGGCTCATTAATGAAACATAATTTATGGAGAAATAAATACATTAGAGATAAAATAGTTTTTAGGAAAATATTTCAATGTTGATTTAAAATAAAAAGTTAAGAACCACTTTAAAATATATTTTTTGAAAATTATGATGTGATATCATTATAAATCATTTAATAAAAAAAATACAACCTTGAAAATAGATAATGTTGTCGATATGGAATTTAGGATCATAGAAATATCATTCTATTAGGAATGGTTGGAGACCATTTTTATTTTTTTGGAGCACCATTTATGAAAAACTAAATTATAAAAAGAGAAAAAAAACGATCTATTTCAAAATGTTACAAGGTAAATATAATGTTAACTTAAGAAAAAACATAATTTTGATTCAATATAAAAATTAACTATTAAATAGAATTTTAAATATAGACATGGAGAGGAAACTATTTTCAAAGGTGATGATATTTATTTTTAACAATTATATAATTTTAAGGAAAGATGAACATTAATGTTAAATTGATGAATAGAAATGTAAATTTCCCCAAGAGATTATGGAAATGTAACCTTGAGTAAAATTATAGGGTTTAAGGGATGTATATTGGAATAAATAGGTTCATCAATATTAATTACAAACCAACAATGGGAGTAGAGGAATCAAATACCCCTATCAGTAGATTATCCTTTTAATCCAAACACTTCTAAATAATGAACATTATATGAATATTCAAACTACTTAAATAAAATTAATATCATAAAATAAAATAAATAGGAATTAATTTAAACAAATCAATAATATAACCACACAAAAAATTAAAGTTATCTCGTGAATTTAAATTTGACACAAATCACCTCTTGACTAAAATCCTAACTTTTATTAATAAACATTAATATATTATATAAATAATATAACTAAATTGTTAAAATATTTTAGAACCTTATTCTTATATATGAAATTATTTTAATGTCCTTTAGGGGTATATTATAAAGGTATATTTTTATTTATTATTACTTTTTGATATCAGGTGCGACTAATCATAATCATTTTGAACTAATTTCAATTAATGGTGTTGTTCTACAAACATCTCCAGAATATAATCACACCTTGATAATATAATGTTATAAAATTGATTCTATATGATTATTTATCATGTTATAATTTCATCATCATGATCCAATAACGGTTGTCTCTAAGCATGACACATCAGCCAACCCAGTTATGGATCGAAGGACGTTCAAGGTCCCTAGTGGATGAAAACATGATCTAATGCATAAAAAAATTAATTATGAATGTTTTATTTGATAAAAAATAAGAATCACATAAATAAATTGATAATATAGATGAAAAAATAATATATAATAAGTAAAACAACCTTATTACATGATACCCGGATAATCTCTGAGGGCCAACTGAGTTAATAACTAGTAAGATAATACAACATACCACAAAACCAAATACTCCATGTGAATGTGTCGAACCGCCACACACTCGTTCATCATATAACATTGTTTCCGACACATTCGCCAGGGCGCGCACATCCGTCTCGTTTGGGGATGAGGGATACCAATTTTTTACCCTGCATTCCCACTTTCCAAAGGATGGTGGCATTCGGTCCATGTTCAGGGACGTCTTCTCCTTGATCAAAACTGGATGATGGGATGTCGGTTCTTCCATCCGATGATTCCTCCTCGGAACTCGTCACCTATCCTGGGTCTCCCTCAAAGATTTAACACGTTGTTCATGAAACTCTTCCAAGTGCCATATCTTCATGGACACCAGTTAATTACACTTCTTCTATCAGGACATTCCAAGGGGTCCATTCAGGGCTGCAACCTTCTGTTAGGGGAGTAGTCAGGATGGGGCATCATTGACCTGTCTGGACACTGGGGATTGGATTGTCTCTCTTATGTCCATTATTATAGGGCTTCTTGAGGGCACAGAAGCCCGAGCCATCCCATATAGAATATGAGGAATTGTATGCCATATGCATGCATTTGATGATTTCTCAGCTCCCAGTGTTTAACAGAGGATATGCCACAGGTTTAACGTCTAGAAGATACTGATCGGACTAATCGGAACACTGATTAATGTGGATCAGATTGAGGAACCCCCTTGAGGGAACACCGATATTGGGGCTAATGCGTGGGCAGATTCTTGAATATTTTAGAGGGGAATGGGGTGGCATGATCTCACCGGGATGTGGTGGCCTAGGTAAGAATCAGGATGGAAGATGGTTTTTGAGCTTGATCCTCAAAGAGACTTCCTACGTACCATGCCTCGACATTGATCAAAGGCCTCGTAGTTCGGGATGGATGTCTGGGACATACACTATAGGCTGCCTAAGGTGGTGGGTGAACTGACATGAGTGAGATCGGGATGACCAGGTGGTGGGCTTGAACCTCCTGAGGTTTCCTATGTACCATGCCTAGACAGGGATCAATGTCCTTGTTTTTTGGGTTGTGTGGTGTGTGTTGGAGAACAGATGTGAATAAGTACTTTGGTCGATGTGGGTGGTGGGATTGAACCTCGTGGAGGCTTCCTACATACCATGCCATGACATGGATCAAATTAATCATTGTTCGGGTTGGAAAGGGGCTATTGAACCGATGAGAAGGGGTGTCAGAACAACTGGATGGTGGGATCACAACGGCTTACCACTAGATTGTAATGCAGTTTAATGTCATGTGGGACGAGGATGGTGTTGGTGAACCGACATGAATGAGAACCATGGTCCAATGGGTGGTGGGATTGAACCTCATGGAGGCTTCCTACGTACCATGCCTTGACATGGATTAAAGACCACGTAGTTCAGGGGTACAATTTAATGTCATGCTGGATGAGGGTACATGGCAGTTTAACATCCTGTAGCTCAGACGATGTGGGTTTTGGGTTTGCATTCTATAGCGGCCAAAGGTGATGTCATGGTCAGTGCTCACTCTAAGCTCACAGGAGTCATGCTCAGTGTGAGAAACAACAGGCATCATAGACCTCATGATCACGTTGTGAAGGGTGCGTTTGTGGGAAGTGAGAAGGGTCTTACGCATTGAGCGGCCCAAGGTGCCACAACTTAATCAAGGATGAAGGACCGAGGGTGAAAAGGCACAGTGGGAGATGGAATTGGGACCAAAGAAAGGAGTATCCTTGTTCCTTATCAAGCCCTCCACTGGCCTTGGAGTCCAAAGATGAAAGTAGGGATCTCTGTTCCCCACCACGCCCTCGGTTGGCCTTGGCGCCGAGGGCATGGGGAGGAACAGGGGCGTTGCCTCCTGCAAGAACGGTTAGGGGGCTTACACCAAGGTGGATTTCTTTCCCTAGGGACAAGTGCCGCTCCAAGAAGTAGGATATCATCCCCTATGGAGACAAGAGGGCATGAAGAATGTCCTTGGTGGGGGCACCCCACCTGAGAGACCCAGGGCGATGTCACAGTTTAACGTCATGTGGAGAGGACCAGGGTGCTTGGAAGTTTAATGTCCCGTAGCTCGGATGAGGTGGTTTTACTCTGAACCCCTAGGACATAGATAACCGGTACCCTCTGCTCCTTGTGGGAGGGAAGGTACCGGCAATGCCATAGTGAAAGGGGGCCGTATAGCGAACCATCGAGGGGTCCACATTAGTGTGTCTATGAGAAGAAGCAATATCCATTAGCGTGACTATGAGAAGAAGCATTAGATGAAGCAATGTTATGGGAGGTATTGTCTAGGGGACTTTGAAGTCACATCGTGCAAACTAGGAGGGTCTCACGGGAAAAGGAATTTCCAAGCAGAGGGGTCCATAGGCAGGGGCCTTGTGGAGCTCTGTTGCCCTGCATGGTGGAGAGAACTTGCGAAGGGGTGTACTTCACGGAGTGGGGGTGACTTAGCCTTATCATGAGGTGTATGTGAAAATAATAGGTTCTTCACGAAGTGGAAGGTCATTCACGGAGCATAGCCTTGTAGAGAAAAAGTTCCTCGCGGAGCAAGGTGTCGGGAAGCAATGCGCTTCACGATGTATAGTTATCCTGCCTTATCAAATGGATGAAGTGTACATTAAGGATGCTTCGTGAAGCATAAATGATCTGCGATTAACCGGGTCCCCTTGGAGATCCCCTTCCTTCATGAAAGCCCTTAAGCTTCATGAAATGCATCCCTCTCGGAAGAGGGGATCAAGATAAGTCAATGGGGAGGCACTTCACGAAGCGGAAGTACCTCACGCAGCACATGGTTCACTGAGCGGAAGAATGCTTCGTGATTAGGGAGCTGAGAAGATGAAAGGTCAGATTTTCCATCTGGAGAGCTCAGGGGGAGCTCGGTATTGATAGGCAAGGGGCGTTGTGGAGCAGATCTCACACGGTGCGAAAAGGGGAGATTTAGCTTCGCGGAGGGCTCGTGAACGCTAAATGGGTTTATGGAGCATCCCGCCTCCTCTGCTTCATGGAGGGTTCACGAATGTCAAATCTGTTTGTGGGGCCTCCCACCTCCTGGGCTTCACGGCGGGTTGGCGAACGTCAAATTCATTCACAGATCATCCAACCTTTTGGGCTTCATGATGGCCGCGATGCTGGGGACTCCACGATGAGGCTTCGTGACACACTCCAGGGGGCCATCTTGGGGCCTTTTCTTAGTTCCAAATTTTGGCGCCAACAAATTCCCCCCCTCATACTTGGATCTGCGGAGGGATCATGGGTCGATGATTGAGGGAAATCACCAAAATCAACGGGCATTCACGGTGCTAACTCGGGAAGAGGGTGCACGAGGCAGACAGGGGTCGTGCAGGCCGGGTGTGTCATGAAGTTCCACGTGGGTTGGATGTTTCACGAAGCTCTGAAGGTCGTCACCTATAAATAGGGGGCCTGCTATCTCTTTTTTCCTTCCTTTATATGCGATATTGTCTTCTTGAGCTCTTGATTCGTGACGCTCTGCATAATCTATGAGTGATCTCTACGAATCGAGGATTTGCGGTGCACAGTGTGTCTTCGACTCCGCATTTGCGCTTCGCGATACGGCTTTGAACGCCAAGGTAGCACTTCCACAAATAGTATTTTTTAAGCGGAATTCGCAAAATTTCTTCATGAATGATATTTGCGAACAAGCCTACCCAACGCCCATGTTCAAAAACCAAATGGCCCATCAAGAATCTACCCATGGGGTCCATGTGGATGCTACCCAGAGGGACGAAATGGCGAACAGTCTGGGGATAGGAGAGCTTGTTCGGAGCCACTCAAACCATGATTCTATGGTGGAGCTACTGTCGGAGATCCAGAAGAATTACCCGATGTGTAGGAGGTTTCCTTTTTATGGCTTTAGGCTGAGGGATGATGTCTACATCCCTCCAGAAGGTAGGTATGAGCCAGCTTACTGGTTCTGAAGCACGTTGTGTCAGCACCAATGGTTCAGGGCACCCGATGGCCATGGCTGGGAGGACATCATGGATATCACCTCCGAAATCCTGTAAAATCATCAGAACAACACCGATGGGAATTCATTGTAGCCAGAGATGTCCCCTCCACTGTACCGAACCATCCTTAAGGCGGTGCTAGATAACCCAAAGAAGGGGTGGTCCGAAGAATGGGACCTGCGCCAGGGCACCAATTTCATGGATGATTGGGCTTAGACCTACTTGGTATGTGACTCATGTGAGGTGTTCCAGGAAAATATGAGGAGAGTGGGCCTTTATGAGGCATGTTGGGCTTCCTAGTTCAATATCTACCAGTCGAAGTGGTTAATGTCGGAGTTGTTGAGATGGCATTCACCGAGGACCAATACATTCCACCTGCACCACAGGGAGGCTGGAATCAGCCTATGGGACATGCATCAGATCTTGGGGGTCCTTATACAGGGAGTAATGTATGAAGAATTCCTCCCTTCCATCGGCGCGTGGGAGGATCCTGAGCAGATGCCACGTCTAGCGATGGCACTGATGGAGTTCGTTCCTGGGGAGGACAAGGAGGTCGTGAGGGATTTCCTCTTCAAGAGCTAGTTCAAGAAGTTCTTGAACTTCCCGGAAAATAAGAAGATCCCAGCGAGGCCCCGAACTTGCCCGATGGGTGCCCATAGAAAGGAAAATTCACACTGGTGTTTGCTGGGGAATAGCCAGTGGAAGACCTGGGAGTTCAGTATCAGTACTGAAAAACGGCCAATAGTCGGGTTGGTGGCATTCATCGTAGCTCTCATCCACGGTTAGATCCGGCCGATGAGGGATACAAACATCAGAGTGAGGCCAAGAACTTTCATCATGGCATCCACTCTGGAGATAGGAGGTTTGGTCAACATGTGGATCCCGATCCTCCCCAAGTTGTACACAATTTTGTGGCACATCAGCGAGGGGAAAAGGCCACAGAGGGTATGTGGCCAGTTACACCTCCTCTACGGGTGGATAGCGATGCACATCAGGGGAATCTACGTGTTTCCAAACTCCATATCACCTCCAGGGTTGAACTTTCATCCCTCGATTTTGAACGTCATGGGGAGCTTTCCAACCAGGCTGACCGCACCATCAGTTTTGAACCAAGTGTAGAGGGTGGAAGAATTCAATTTCCACCCCTTCCAATTGCTGATGGGGTCCTTCACTGATGATTGCTGGGATACCAAAGAGAATCGGGCCGACCTCATGGCCTTTTGAGGTGGAGTCCTAGTGTCCCGGATGGAACGCGAGAATCTCTACGAGCCATACACACCACACTGGTTCTCCATGCAATTCTGCTGCCTACAGTGGCAGACCTCACAGGTCTACCTGGGGGTGTGCTTGGAGGAGCACCTATGTGTGATGAGGTAGATGTGGATCATGTTCACATGGGAATATGAAAAGATGTGTAATTCATTGCCTCCCCCGACCACCATCCTTGGGCGGATAAGAGAATATGCCCAGAGCGGGGAGGCAGCCTACCCAAGGGAGATGCTGAAGTAGCCAACCGTTTTGATCGTTGAGGGTGAACTTCCTAGACCTTGGGGCCGAGACAGGAAGGCGACAAGGGCATCCATTAGTGGCGGTTCTACTGTAGCCGAAGTGCCTGTACTAGTTAAGCAGAGAGCAGTAGCAGCGGAAAATCCAGCAGCGGCAAATCTAGCAGTGGTAGTAGAGCTGGTGGTCCCAGGAGAACAGAGTCATCCATAGGGGCGGCCACCAAGGGGATTCTGTAGGATTTATATGCAGGCCCTGGGGAAACGACTGCACCACATTGACATGCTGGATAATTCTGTCTACCCAGAGGCCTGGGACATCTCAGAAGTCAACCAGCAATTCCATGGAACATCCGAGTTATGGAAGCACATTAACTGCCTCAGGATGGACTTGCTGGTTATTTTCCCCATATGCGCCGGTTTTGCAATATCCTGGGCGAAGGTGGAGCAATACATCACTGAGCAGGAGGAATTCATCCATTCCTAGTGCGCCCTACGTCCAATGAAAAACCGAGTGAGGGTACTTCTGAATCAAATAGTTCCCCCACAGTTGTCGGCCGCTGAGCTGAGTGAGCGCTTTCCCCTACCAGAAGAATCAGACGAATCATCTTGGAGGGGTGAGGCCAGTAGGGAAAGTCCGCCAGAGGAGGGTGAAGTCAGAAACTAGTCCTTGGGTCTCGATTATTTCGCGGAGTTTCTCGAGGTAAAATTCCATGTTTCGTCTTTAGAGTCTTCACTTAGGTTACTCTGGATTCCTTATCAGCATCTGTACTGTGTAGGAGGACCTTGTGCACAGACCTCATTCTCGTCCCTCCGCGGGTGTCGATGCGGGACCATCAAGTTCCACGCCCGTGACTGCATCAAATTCTGTGTTGGAAGGGCTGGGATTTTCGAGGCTAATTCCATGGAGTCTCCAGTCCTACCAACTATATACAGGGGGCTACGTCTCTGGGTTCCGACAACATCAGACCAGGAGCGAGACCAGGGATCTAACCTCTATAAGTCTTCTCTTCCACATTCACAACATCCATCACCTAACCATGTTAACTGACATCGACATCCCTTTCATGGTGTGTACAGTCCTTTAATTGGTCTGGGCTGCTTCAGTGAATTTGGTGGGGGATTCTGGTAGCACTCTTCCCAGGGGAATGCTGATGGTCATGCAGGTGAAAATCCAACATGACAAAACTACAGTGCTCCTGATCGTCAGTGGGGCACCTGTAGGTTTGTTCCTGAGATCATCAAGGTGGGATCCGACGATAAGGATCAACCAGATGATTCAGGTCCCGCCGCACCCGATCTGAAGCCAGACGTGGACCCGACCGAGGATTTCCTGTTGTCATTTCCTGCATATGAGCTCGCCAATCATGCTGACTGGGACGAGACGGCCTCTGACGAGAAGGAAAACTGGATAGTCAGTCACCAATCGTGGAAGCTGAACATGCACTTCATCAATGACACCCCCATGCACTATGGTTGAATGAGATGGACAGACTTCGTTCACGACTACGCGAACTGTATTGCTGGGGGAGTGGATTCCCAACACCCTCACATGCTCATCGGAGATATTATGGCGAAAAAGATTTGGGAGTATGACTGAGGCCTTGGTGTGGGATGGCAGTAGAGGAAGGTGGTAAACATCAAGAGGCTCCAGAAGTCTGAGGATGTGGTCCAACGGCTGCAAGATCGGGAAGACAAGCATTTTTCTTCTCTTGGTGCGCAATCAGAGCTTATCTCGTGGCTAAAAGATCAGCTGTAAGAAGCTGAAGAGGTACTGAAGCAGGCTTCTGGAGAGGTGATCTCCATCCGGGCTGACATGGAGTGGGCCCAGATTACAGCCGATAAGTTGCGCCCTCTCACCGCTGAGGAGGGGTGGGAGGTGAACAAGCGTCAGTGTCTCTTGGACGCCACCAGCCGGAGGGTGGCAGAGCTGCAACATTCCTTCGACGAGGTAAATCCGTCCATGGGGGGAGTCGACCCCCCGGAGTATTGTAAAGATTATAAAACTTTAAACATACTTTCGTGCTTTAACTGTTTGAATGTCATAGAATGCATGAGTTCTGTTGTTTTCATTGGTTTATTGCCTCTTTATGATGTTTGTGGGACGTCTAGGAACCATTCTCTAAGATCATGTGGGTCGGGACCAATGTGAGAAACAAGGGATAGCCACCTAATTTCCCCATCCAATGATAGGAATGAAAACCATGATTCAGGCGTCCAGGGTCTGGACAACTAGCCCTAATTTTCGGGATATGGGAGAGACCTGACTGGAGAATGAAGTTTTTAGAATAGCCGAATTATTGTTTCTCCAGTGTTCTCTTATGCACGAACGATGTAATGCTTGGGTCACTGAAATCGATCAAAACATATTGGAATGGGATGTGTGAATCATGATACCCAGAAATTAGAACATTGTGGGGGTGGCATGAAAATGGAGAATAAATGTTGACCACATTCAAAACAAAGTATTCTTATAGCATTAGCCTAGAGTGGGGACAGAAAAATGAGGGTCGACCATTGACCATGTTCAGAACATGGGACCTGTTGAAAATGTCATCAATTAGTCTTCCGGAACGTTGGCCCATGACAGTAGGCGGGCCATAAGCTGAGCATCCATACTGTTAGGGGTTTACTACGGACATGAAAGAGGATGAGAGTCTGAATAAGGGGAACGCAAAGCGTGGGATGTGGAGTGATGGCTTGTTCAAACAGAATAAAAAAATCAGGAAATTACTCCATCGTGGTGAGAGTACACTAGATGGGAGGATTGGTTTTATCATGGATCATTCCTTCTTTCAGACAGGGCCTCTCTGGAGAGGGGGGTTGTCGCTTCCCAATTCCATTTTGGGGAATCTTGAACTTGTTCGAGGAGAAATTGCAGTTACATGGTTCCTCACGAGGGGTCAGGCCAGGGGCCAGAAATGGTGAGGAAAAAGACTATATGATTTCTCTCACCGGACCGTAGGCGAAAATATCGGGGTGTCTCTACGTATCCCATGTGTATAGGAGTCATGTCGTACGTAGCACTTGAGGTGGCACGTTAAGGTTCCAGTGCCGGGGATAAAAGGGGTGTGCAGGTGTATCCCTCGCACCCAGAGAAGCGGTATTTCATAAATCTTGTTTCTCCCATAAGGTGAGTGGTTTTTTTTGTGATGCGACAAGCCTATGGTAGCAGGCCCTGGTATTGCCACAATAATTAAGCCGTACTAGGCGTTGACTAATGGTATGGTAAATGACCGATACCAAACATGGTGTCCCCTTGGGTGAGGAAATCACAATGCAGCACCGTTTTTCATCATGCGTAAAGGATGATATTGTCACAGTTTAGGGTCATGTGATAGGACCAAGAATGCATTTTAAATTCATGCAGGACAGACATAGCAGAGACGATGCTAGGTGAGGAATGCATACGACGCAAAAAACACACCTGATGTGAATGGGAACATGATCCCATATCACACCAAATGAGCTGGAGCAGGATTCATGATGTCTGGGTGACCCAACGTATCCCATAGGGATGAGGATTGAGCCTCACACAACCCTTAATGAAGATCATAATTTATGGTCTTAGAGCTCAGACCGTGGGAGCCCCGAAGGACACCGTATTGTAGCTTTGTCCCCCCGACGAGCAGAGCTGCACTGGGGAATAGTGCCAAGAGTGTCGAGATTCCACCTGGACACGATGTGGTAGAACATAATGTAAATAATGAATCCAACATTCAATGCCTGGCAGGGATCGCGTGACGATTGAGGATTACTGCTGACAATTTTTGCAACAGAACATCTGATCACGTTATCCAGAAATGGGGACAAACAAATGAGCATCGACCGCCGACTATGATCACAACACATGATTTTTACAAAAAAATTTTGTGAAACCCTAAGGGGAATTGGCCCGCAATGGTAGGAGATCCCTTAGGCGTTGTATCCAAGCCGTTTTTAGGGGTCCTTCCAGGTATGAAAGATAACAGAGGTCTGAATGAAGGGGAACATGAATCTTGAAAAGTGGAAGGAACTTGCCTAAGTTGAATCTGACACTCTTGGTCCTAGACCAGAGTACTCTTAACACATGGGATAACAACTACAAGTGGTTGAGGGACATAACATGAGGGCATCCAAGAGATAGCGGATTCCCAGTAGAAGGGGGGCATGGTTCCAAAACCCCTACACGAAGGAGGGCATATCCATGTACCACACCTATATATCCCCCTCGTAGAGAGGAATAGGCAAAGGGGCCTAGTTGACTGGAAGATCTGGGGATCTCTATGTTATGTGCCTAGACCCATAGTCTAGACATTCTGGTGGTCCTACGTATCACATAAGGATGGGAATCAAGCCACACATAGTTCTGGAAGAGATCTTAGTTTATGGTCTTAGAGCTCAGACCATGGATGGAGTGAAAACCCTCCAAGTAAGAGCAGACCTCAACCCGATCCCTAAGCCCATGTGAGTAAAACTTGTTTTTGGAAACAGGGTAGGAAGATGTATTTTACAATACCTATAACGTACGCCAAAGGTAAATCGGTGCATAACCCCGAATGACGACCCTATCGCAACTTTGGTCCTCCTAACGTGCGGAGGTGCACTGAGGAATAGTACCAAGAGTTTCGATGTTATACTTGGACATGATGAGGTGGTGACTGATGTAAATCATGTATCCAACATTTTGGGATTAATGGGGTTGACGTGGAGATGGAGGATAAATACTAACCATTGTGTAAATTTAGTATCCATATCGCATTTTCCTGAAGTTGGAACAACAAATGAGCATCAACCGCTGACCATAATCAGAACACGGGATTTGTATCAATTTTTTGTTTGAAAACCTCTGGGGCGTTGGCCCATAACGGCAGGATATACCTTAGGTGTTGTATCTAGGGCGTTTTTGGGGGTCCCTTCAGGTGTGAAAGATGATGAAATCCCTAAGGAAGGGGGATACGAAGCCTGAAAAGAGGGTGAAAACATCTCATAGAAGAGTCCAACATTCCATATACTAAACCGAAGTACCCTTAGGCTCATTGGTGAACCACAAAAAAGGGTCGATGGGGTGGCTTAGGAGGGATAAGTATATGGTGTGGTCGTTACAAGCTCGATGTGAATGAGGACATAATCCCATACCATGGTAGGTCATATACTCCCCATTCCAGGGAAGGGAAGGCAAAGGGGATAAGGTGTAATGGAGATTTCCGGGAGATGGGGCTGGAACTGAAGCCTAGACATTCGGGTGGTCCAACGTACCCCATAATGATGGAAATCAAGCCACACATAGTTCCTAAGATGCATTTTAATATCTTACAGGATTAGGTGGGGAGTAGGATTACCCCAAAAAGGCATGTGTACGGTATGGAGAATAAACTGACATGAATGAAGATGTAATCCAGCACCACACCATATACTCCCATAGGAGAGCCTGGGTAGGGGGCCCGAAATGTCCAAGGGGCCTGATGCTAGGCCACGGTTAGGAAGGCCTGACCAGCAAGCAGTTTAACATCTTACAATGAGGAAAAGGGTCAGGGGCCTGAAAAGGCCAAGGGGCCTGAGGATGAGACTCATTCAGGAAGGCTTGACCAGCTTGCAGTTTAACATCTTGTATTAAGGATGAGGTTCAGGGCCCGAAAAGGCCAAGGGGCATAACATTGGGCCTCAGTCAGGAAAGCCTGGCCAGCTTGCTGTTTAACGTCTTGCAGTAAGGATGAGGGCTGGGGCCTAAAAATGATAAGGGGCATGAGGCTGGGCCTCAGTCAGAAAGGCCGTACCATCTTCCTGTTTAATGTCTGGAAGTATGGACGAGGGTCGGGGAAGGTCTCATCTAAGGATATGTATGGCATGGAGATTAACCCAATATGAATGAGGACATAATCCCACACCATGCCGTACAATCCTTTAAGAGAGAACCTGGGGCGGGTGGGAGGTCATACACCCTTTTGTATGGTTACTACATCATCAGAGATCCTAATCCCATGTGAGGGGTGCTCGGTGTGGGAAAAAATAGTCGGTCTTGGATATCCCCATCCAACGGGTCTTGATAGCTGGCATCGCCCGAGGGGATTCTGTGTCTTAGAAATGATGGGGCAGAACGAACCACTACAGTTGATGTTCGGGAGATCTTGGGGTGGTCCTAATGATCCTTGACAACTGTTGACCATGTTAGAAACACAGTGTCCCTATAGTGACCTGAAATGGGAGCAACAAACGAGCATTGACCACTGGCCATATTTGCAAGGTGGGACTTGTATCAAGTTGTTGCTCGACATCCTCGAGGGTGTTGGCCCGAAGTGGTAGGTTTTCCCTTAGGCATGGTATCCATACCATTCAGAGGCCCTTCTGGATGGGGAAGGTGGTGGAATCCCATCCAAGTAGTTGGTGAATCATAGCTGCAACCATCTATGAAAGAGGAAAACGTCTCCATGGAGCGGGAGGTACGGCCCGATCAAGGCTAGATCGACGTGAATTGGGCCAAAAGTATTCACCCCGCATTATATAATGACCCATGGGGAAGATTCTGGTGCTTGGTCTGGGCCAAAAAATGAATTTTCCAGGCGTTCCTATATATCCTATGATTATGGGAATCAAGCCATATGTAGTTATTTTGTGACAGGCAGTTTAACATCATGCAGTGAAAAGGTGGGAGGATAAATGAATGTGACTGGGCACATGGTGAGACCATTATAATCCTCGTATGAGTGGAGATAAGGAATCCTACTCCATATGATTCAAGGACCCTCTGAGGAATCTATACCCAGGGGGATAGTAAAAGAGAGGAGTTTCGGGATGGGCTCAAGACGAAGCGTCTATGTGTTCCTACGTATCCCATGTGGATGGGAATCAAGCCAAACATAGTTCTTTAAATGCAGTTTAACATCATGATGGATGATGCGCAGTTTAAAGTCATGCAGGACTAGACAGTTTAAGGTCATACAGGACTGGCACATAGTTTAGGCTCATGTGGGACCGTCGTGCAGTTTAGGGTCATGTGAGACCATACAATTTAAGTTCATGTAGTACCAAGGTGCTCAGGAAAAGATTTTATTGAGGAATTTGGCATTGGTGGGAGGAGTTGTGCACTCACCATCCATGGTCACCAAGGAGTATTCTTCATGGGGGTAAACCCTGTGGACTCTGTATGGTCCTTCCCACTTGGGATCCATCTTGGGGGGTTTCCTGGCAGGGATCATTGGTGCTCGGAGGTCCAATACTAGGTCGCCTTGAAGAAAAGATCAACGAAGAACCTACTTGTTGAAGGATCTAGCTATCTTATTTTTATGTCTTTCCAGATTGTGAAGGGCACAGAGCCTACACTCGTTAAGTGCTTACAATTTAGCTAGACGGATTTTTTCCGCCTTATCTGGTGCCTACTGGTCATAGATTTCAGTGCGTAACAATGGTATCTGGATCTCGATGGGCCGGATGGCCTCAGCCCCATACACTAGGGAATATGGAGTCACCTAGGGGGAATTTTGAGTCGTCGTTTGATAAGCCCAAAGGGAGTTTTTGAGCTTGTCTGGCCAACTCATCTTGTTCGAACCAACCATTTTCGCCAAAATGTTAGATAGGGTTTTGTTGAATCACTCGATCTGTCGATATGCATGCGCGTGATAGCGGGAAGTACAGTTTGAACGGATATTGTACATGGTGTATAGTTTCTTCAGCTCAGCTGCTCGGATCTTGGTGTCATTGTTAGTGAGGACAACGTGAGGGACTCCACACTGGTGGATGATATTGGAGCTCATGAATTCAATGATGGAATGGGCCTTGACATCCTTGAGTGGAACTGCCTCTGTCAACTTGGAAAAGAGATCCATGGAGGTCAGAATGAACCAGCACTGGCGAGCTGTCGTTGATGGGTATGGTCCTACGACATCAAGTCCCCACACCGCAAACATCTAAGAGTACTTGGTGGAGTGGAGAGGCTCTAGCAGCCAAAGCAATAAATTAGAATTCACTTGGCATGTGTGACATCTCTTGGTGAAATCGATACAATCATGTATCATAGATGGCCAGAAGTATCCCAGTCTCAGAATCTGATGGGATAGCTTTGGCCCAGCCAGGTGGGCACCACAAGAACTGTCATGAAACTCTTGCATGACCTAAGAAATCTAGACTCCGTGGATGCAATGGAGGTGAAAACCATCGAAACTACGCTTATAGAGGATCTTCTCAAGACTCGGGCCACTCTAGAGGTTAAACTGCAGTGTGTAACGTCGAATTCGCTCGCGATCTTCCCGATTAGCTGGGAGGAAACCATTTTGGAGATACTCGATAAAAGGGGGTCTCTAGTTGGGATTCGTCTCAACCCCTACATCTAAAGAACCTATGGCTCCTGGCATGGAGGATTTATAGGTATGTTGTCTTACTCGCAGGACATCATCATCCTTTACGGTGATGGGGGAAATGAATCTCCAGTGGGCTATATGTATAATCAGATCATCCTACTCGGGCTTTGAATGTGATGCGGCTAAGCTGGCCAAAGTGTCTGCTAGACCATTCTGTTATCGAGGGACATGGGTAACCTCTGGTCGAGAAGTGAACTGGGCCATTAGATGGACGGTGCACTCCAACAATGGCACGAGCTCTGGCTTCCTGAAAACATAGTCTCCATTTACTTGCTTGATGACTAGTTCAGAATCCCCTTTAACATGCAAATGGGGCACATCGATCTCAAGGGCTAGCTTGAGGCCAGTGAAGAGAGCCTGATACTCTGCCTCATTTTTTGTCCATCCTTCTTACTACAAGAATGAGTATGGTAGAACGGCTTGCGCCGGGGTGATTAAGACGATACCCAGGCCTACTCTATTAAGCCTAGGATCATTGATCCTCCTATCAGTAGGGCTCTGGGAGGCACCATCAAAATGAATCTACCAATATGGAATGACATGATCAACCATGATAATTTCCTCATCGGGAAAATCCAGGTACATGGTCTGGTCCATGGAGGTTGGATGGGCGGCTAGGAAGTCTTCCAATGCCTGCCCCTTGATAGACTTTTGAGGCATGAACCTAATGTCAAACTGCTGGAGAATTACTACCCACCATGCTATTCATCCAGTCAACATGGGGTGATTCAGAATGTACTTCAGTGGGTCTACCTGAGAGAAAAGTTGTACCTCGTGGTGTTATAGGTAATGCTGCAGTTTCTGAACAGAAAATACGAGCACAAGGCTGATTTTCTCGATGGGGGAGTATCTGGTCTCCATATTGAGGAAAATGAGGCTGAGGTAGTAAATGATGTTCTCTATCCTTTTTTTCTTATGGGTGAGAAGGGCACTGAGAGATCGATCGAGGTCAGTGACATAGAGGATCAATGACTTTCCAGAGACGGGTGGCATCAAGACTGGAAGTTGGAGCAGATACTGCATGGTTTCCTCGAATGTGTCCTGGCACTCTTCGTCCTATTAATAGGCAGATCCTTTCTTCATGTTCCATGAAAAGGGATTACACATTCCAGCCAGATTCGCAATGAATCAGAGTATGTAGTCTAAGTGGCCTATGAGACCTCGAAGCTCCCGAATATTACACAGGGGAGGCATCTGGCTGATGGCCTTGATCTTCTTTGGGTCAATGTCAATTCCTCGGTACCTGAAAACGAAGCAAAAAAACTTCCAAGAAGTGACCCCGAAAGCACACTTCAATGGGTTCATCTTCATGTGACGAGAATGGATGAAACTGAACACTTTCCCAAATTCCATGAGATGGTCCTAGCGCTGTCGAGATTTGACCACCATATTGTCCACGTATCACTCCACCAAAGTCCCGAGGATTGGATTGAATATGCGATACACGGCCCGTTGATAGGTGGAACCTACATTCTTCAGGCTGAAGGGAATAACCTGGTAATAGAAGGTACCTTGGGGGACCATAAAGTAATAGACTCCTAATCCTCAAGGGCCATCCAGATCTGATTATATCAAGAATAACCATCCATGAAATAGATGGCTTAGAACCCGGTCATAGTGTCGATCAATAATTCTGTCACTGGATGGAGAAAATCATCCATCAGACAGTGGCGATTGAGATCTCAGAATTCAACATAGACACTGATATGTCTGTTCTTCTACCTAACTGGTACGATGTATGATAACCACATGGGGTACTTTACTTCCTTGAAGATGTTGGCTCTGATGATCTTGTCAACTTCGGCCTCGACAATGGCACTATGAGATGGATGCATCTACATAGGAGGCTTCTAGAACCTACAATGGTTTTTCAGGAGACCAAGGCGGTGCATGAATACCTGAGTATCTAGTTATAGAATCTCATAGTAACACCTGGCGAACATGTCACGATGTTGTTTAAGGAAGTTCTTGTACCACTGCTGCTCCTCGAGGGACATGGAGACACTGATCAACATGGGTCTCAGATCTGCCTCGCTACGAAGGTTCACATGTACCAGTTCATCGACCGAGGCAGAGACACCTTCTTCAAAGGCAGGTGGAGCAACCTCTAGGTCCTCTTCTCCGCTTATGGAGGAATCTCCCACGGTGGATGTTTCTTCTGATCCACCAGACCCTGACGGGAGGCTGGTGCTTGCTTGAGTGGCGGTGGTCATCACATCATGAGACTCATTCACCCCTAAGACCATAGTGATGATGGTATTTGATCCAATCCCATCTAGCCTCCAGCCCATGGGTCTATGCGTGATAACATCAAAGCAGTAGTGATGCGTCAGCTTGAGCCAGTTAATTCCTACTCCAGGAAACATATATGTATGACGTACCGTCGTTGCCATGAGCCGGACGTCCCAATACTGTACAGTGGTAGGACATTCTGGAATCACCCGAGCCTGGTTTGTGTATGAGTATGAGGTGATTTTTTTTCCGTCACTTGGACTTGGGAATATGCCTTCCTCTTTTACCTGAAACAACAAATCACTACCCCATGTCGGGGGTCATGGCCTCCAACCGATGGATCAGGAAGATGTAGGCATCATTCAGATCTACACAAGGATCACTTGTGACCAGGGCGGGTTAAACCACAATAGCCAGAATCTTTTTATCCTTGCTCTTGTAAAAGATAACATCCAGATAACGGGCTTCACAAGAGGCGAAAAGAGATGAATCACCTTGGAGTATGCCTACGAGACCATTAAGGTAGTTCCTGAGGAACTGGTGATAAGATGAGAGGACCACCACATGCATGTGGAGCCATGGCCTACCTATCAATGCATTGTATGCAGTGTCATGGGAGACAACCATGAATTCGGTACTAGAAACGTGGCCACTGAACTGGGTCTTCAAACATATCATGCCAACCAGGGTCTGCTCTGTCCTGTCATATCCATGGATCCTTAAATCGGAGGGAGTCATGTCATCTTCAGATAACCCCAGCTTCCGTAGTGTCCGTGTCGGGATAAGGTTGATCCTAGAGATGGTGTCAACAAGACAATGATGGATTTCTCCACCATTGAGCTAGCCAGTGATGTACAGCTGGAAGATCTGCCCCTGTATAAGAGAGCCTTCATCGTCTACCGAGAATGAGATGACGGCCTGACATTCGACATCCTCATCTTCTTTAGCATGGAAGGATTCTACAGCTGCTACCTTCGTCTCAAACTAGAGGGGGCTCCTTAATGACTCAGTGAGGGCTTCACGCATATCTGGTGATAGAATAAGGGCTTCAAGGATGGAGAGCCTTACTGGAATGCTGGCACGGTGCTTAAGGAAATCATACTTCCACACCAGGTGTGAACTTCTTCTTACAGGATGCCGCTCGATGATTGGAGGCATGGCAGGCCATGTCGGCTAGACCGGCGACTGACTAGTACTGGGTACATCCTGCTACCTTCTAGTCGAAGCTTGGAGAGTAGATAATGGATGAGGACCGTACAACTGAGGTTGACCAATAGTGAGGACAAGCTGGTCATGGTGCATTCGAAGAAAATCTTCCTGATCCAATAGCACAAACGATGGTGGAGGTGGTCCTGACGACGCTAGATGATGAGGTTGCGCATGCTGAGCTCTGCGCTGCACCTACTGTCTGGTCTCAGCAGCAAGCACGGCCTGGCTAGTGGTTCCAAATGATATTCCCTGACGACACATATATTCGTGGCTCTTCTGATGTTGACGTCATATGGGGACATTGAGGAGATTCTCCTGGTGTTCCCCCACGTCATGAGTCATATAGAGATTTACCAACTCGACAATGTTATCCAAAGTGTACCCTTGACTGTCTCTTGAAGAATCATCCACCACTGGGAAGATTCTAGGAGGAATCCACATCTCAGGGGGCATGAAGACACCTAGAGTAAGAGATGACAATGGCATTGGTGAAGTGTGTTTCTTCCTTTTGCACCGCTGCAACTTGCTCTTATGGGAAGAGGATTCCAGAGATGATGATGCAGAAGAGCTAGCTATAGCTTCGTAAGGCTTTGGATGGTACAAGTGTGCACAAATAATTCCATGTAAATGAGCGATAGTTTTACGAGCCACCTAGTCATCGTACTTCTGGGATCCGTGGCTAGGAACCTGCTTCCACTCGCCTTCGTCATCTCTACCGTTTTCTGACCTCACAAAGACCCTCGCCACCTATTCTGGGGTTGGGCCCACCCTGACTATGTATTTATCGACCTGGTCTTGGAGCCAGTATTTTAACACATAACACTACTTGAGGGTGTTCCCCAAGATCCGATGACAGGGGCAGTAGTTGGGGCGATCTGTGAGATTGGCCTCTGCTGGCCTTCTACACTTAGGCAAGCATAAAATCCCCTCCTATAGGGCACTACGGAAGTAATCAGGGACCTGATTCTCATTGAACGAGTAAGTATGGTGTCTTATTTTTGGATAGGTTTCCCTTGGAGCCTATCCTTGTTGAGGAGCCAGAGGGGCTTTCCGAGGGGGTGGACCCTGATTGTCCCACCTGGGCGGTGGTGGCGCATTATGCGGAGGCGCCAGCTGATTTTGAGGATGCTGTAGAGGCGGAGGCTATGCCTGAGGTGGAGGGAATCTGCAAGGATGCAGGGCCGGTTCTACCGGTAGTAACTCTTACTGCATGGGGGCCCTTATCTAGGGCACTGTGGCAGGCTCGACTCTGGAATCTCTCCTTCCTGGGATTGCAGGGGGAAACAGACGTGCCTTCCGGGCCTGTTTCTAGGCTTCTTCGAGGAACTAGGCCTTATCCGAGAAGTATTAGAACCCTTTGGGATAGTTCTGACTAATCAGGGAGGGAATATGTTCATCCTTGACATTTCTCACACAGATCGTCAGTAATTTCTCTTGAGTCAGTGGAATGTCATGGGAGTATGTGAGCCCCTTCCACCAGGTGATAAAGTCCATGATTCTATCATCAGGCCTTTTCATGCTCATGAAGAGGTCTGTGATGCCGGTATTCCATGTGTTAGAGCTGAACTAATAGAGTAACTACCTGCAAAGGTCCTCACAACTGGTCACAGATCCGACAGGGAACGGGTTGTACAAGACGAATCACATCCCTTCTAGTATCTGAAAGAAACAACGGAGCTTGGAAGCATCCTACTGCGCTGTAGTACCTAACATGGGCCCACACCTTGAGTTGAAGTGGGCCAGATGTTGTAGCAGGTCCCCCATCCCATTGAAGGGGAGAAGATGGGATTCCCGAAACCTCGAGGTGCCGGCTTATCGTCCACCCATGCTTGGTATGGATTACCATCAGGTGGGATAGCCACCTGTCGCGTTTCCAGTGCCTCAAGGTGGGAAATGAGTGCCTCCATAGGATCATCAAGATGGGGGTCCCAATATTGACGGGGATCCCTAACCACAAGTGTATTGTTGGGCTCTTCAACATGGTAGACAGCCTCATCAGCTCGTGGAGCATCTGGTGGAGCATCTTGCAAGGCGGCTGGGGGAACCTGGGTAGGATTCGTTGGATTGCCACGCCGTCTTTGAGGGTCTGGTGAGACATACCATGCCCTCTTGCTGTGAGTTCCGGATTCAACCCTGTCTGTGGAATTTTTATGATCAGGGTTTCCCAGAGGCATCTCGCCAGGGGGAAGTTGTTCATGCCCCTACTGCCCCAGCCTAGGATCACCATAGTCGGGTCGTCGCTCAACAACACGTTCAGCCAGGAGTTCATCGACCAACCTGTTTTTCTCACCATGTTGCTAGCGCAACGCTGTCTTCTCAGGGTCTTCCTCTATCTTCTTCACTGAGGCGGACGGGTCGGAGTTCATGACAGCCCCAACATGATCTTTTCCCTTACCGACATTCCGACTGAGTACCAACGACTCGGTGGGCGCAAGGAGACCTAGGAGGTTCCTATAATGACAAGTAATCCTCCCTGATGGGTCCAATAGGGGTGGTACACCCTCAGGGGGGAAGTCTCCATCGTGAAACTCCAGCTTTTCATCCTTTTCCACTACGTCAACCATATGGACCGCGACCCTTCTTGGGGGAATGTCCTCAATATTGTATAACAAGTCGAGCTGCCACCAGATATGACTAAAGAGGAGGGTGGAATACTTTCCCTAGCCATAGAAATGCATGTGGGGGTAGCTTCCCGGATAATTTTGCAGAGTACCTTAATACTCTAAACACATTGCTACTGGAGAGACTCACGATGATCTGGTGACTCGGGGCGTAGGGCCACCGGGAGTGCGGCCAGATCGACTAGACGGCACTGCTCGCTAATGTCTTAAAAATGCGCTTGGGTCATTGGATATAAAATGTAATGATGACAGAGACTAAAATGCATTGCCCAAATGGTGTAACAGAGACCCCGAACTTCCTCTGGGGTGAGAAACTCAGGTATGCAGAAATCCTTCGCTACCGTGGGAAAAAACTCCTTGGGGAAGTGGTCCGCTACAAGAATTCTCTAAATTCTCCATGACTCAAACTCATGGCCTATCCATTGATTTCCCTAGTCTCCAATTCATGGTTGTTGAGGAACCGACAGCAGTAATGAGGTGGACCGCTGGGACGATAGGTTGGCCGGTGGAGAATATGTCGAATGGGTTGACTGGCCGCCGATCCTCGGGCTATCCCCTGAAGAGTAGAGCGATCTGGCCATTACATCATGGTAGGAGGGGATGGAGGCTGTTGTTCCCAATTCGGTGGCTAAGGCTGCTAGTGCTAGTTCATGATGTTACTCGCTCATCATCGGTCACCAAAATAGCTCTCTGTGACCTCTCGTGGAGGTAGAAAGTGCTTCCGGCGATGATGGTGGTGACTTCACAACTGTAACATACGGGGTCTCCAGGTCTTCATCCTCCTAGATAAACCAATGGAGGGAGGAGGGAATCTTGTGGACCTCGCATTCTAGGAGTCCCGGGCGGATGCGCCTCATCCCTGCCCCATCCCTTGACATGGATGAGCAAGGGGAGGGATCTCAAGCTGAGTCGTACTCCGCTTCAGATTCTGAGAAGATGACCGGTTTGAGCTCCGTCTAGGCCTTCTCGAGATTCCTCTTATGGCGATGATGACCCGCCTTCCTACCCTTTGGTGGCTCCTCGGGACAGGGCCAATGTCAGACATAGGGTCCTTCGGCTGAGCTGGTTCTAGGGTTGAGAGGGTTTCCACTTTAGACAGCCAAGGTGCAAGGAGCACCAAAGAAGATGTCGAATATGACATGGAGAGGACCTCCTAGAACATCACTAGATTGTGAAAAACCATTACTGGAACCAGTGGGAGCATGGGGAGGACCTCCATGCTTGTTGTGAGTTGACCGAGGCTTGCCTTTGCCCTTTAGATTTCCAGGGCATGGAGGACCATTTCCAGCTACAAAGAAGACGTAGGGATGATCCCCACTTTAGAGAGGGACCAGATGGGAAATGTATTCATATTGATGGTTGGGGGTAGGAGGATGAACTCCATATTTGGTGTGGTGGGCACGAGAGAGGCTGACGTGCCGAGCGCCACCGTCGCAAGGAAGACATTCATTCGGGTTGGGGTAGCATGGGGCATACCTCCATGGAGAGCTTCAGAGCGGGGAAGGACCATGCTCTGTGTAGTAACTCTATGGGGAGGACCTCCATATGGGGTGACACCACCGCAAGTTGGTTCACGACGATCACTATTTGGGCCTGCGACCCGGAGAGTCGACCAAGCCTGCCCGTGGGGCTGTTGGGCCTCGATCCCGGTTGGGCGTATATGTTCCCTGCTCAGTGTGTGCAGGGACTTGATGATATGCATCAGTGGTGGATCGGGCCATAGTAGTCGTCGACGTTGATGCCCGTTGGTGGGCGTCCTCAGCTCACGCTCGAAGCTGGGGTTGCGTCAGGCGAGCCGGTGATGGTGGTGCATGTGCATAGCTTTCTTACTCCTCTGGAAAGGCCTGAAAGAGGCATTGACGTGGCTGGGTGGGGACCCTTACTTGGACCCCACTAGATCTGGACTCTGACCGGGCTGAGCCAGACATCACCCACCTCATCAGCGTAAGGTAGGGAGTCGTCAATGTGTTCTGAGGACAGGCTCCTGAAATGATTGAATGTTTTGGTGGGGAGTAGGGCCTCCCTACGAATCCCTCGTGGGCAGTGTTGATGGTGGGGCCTAGACACCTCTAGGTCTAGGCAGTCCATATCCTGGTTTGGGATTATACCCAACTCCTTGTAACGACGTACGAGGTCTTTAATCACCCATCGTTGGATGACTTCTGATGGGGATATGGGGCGTGGCGCCCCACATTTGTGGATGTAGAAGCCGTTGTGGTGGCAGTGGAGCCACGTGGAGTGGCAGCGCTGGCGGTGCCCCTGCCCCTACATAGGCGGGTGGTCAGTGATCGTGTTCCTGTGACATCAACCTGATTCCTGCGAAGCAGAGAGATGAACTCATTAAAAATGTGAGGAGAAGAAATCGACCACCATTTCCCCAGTGTTGTTCTATATTCTATGGTCAGTTAGAGGGATCCACACTGACAACGTCGCAAACGGGATTCCCAATGTTCTTCTGCCCCAACTTCTGGTGAGTTTCACACTAGGCCCGCCAATTTCATGGCCGGAACCAACGACATATATCTGGATCTGGTGACACGTCAATATATGGATTCCCCATGCGTTACTAATCTCCATTTTGAGGAAAAGTTCTTCACGTTGGGTTCACCAATTCTTTTTCTGATTCTTTTTCCGGGGAGTTCACATTTATCTCGTTTGGGGACAAAGGATAAAGCTTTTTGTTATACTACATTCCCACTTTCTAAAGGCGGGTGGCATTTGCTCCTTATTCAGGGATGTCTGGTCCTTGATCGAAACAGGATGATGGGATATCAGTTCTTCCTTCTGGGGATTCTACTTTGGAAATCTTTCCCTAGTTTAGGTCTCCCTTATAGATTTAATACGTTTTTTGTTAAACTCTTTCTGGAACCATATCTGTATGGACACCAGTTAATTACACTGCTTCTTCCAGGAAATTCCAAGGGGTCTGGTTAGGGCAGTAACCTTAAGATAGGGGATTAGTCACGTTGGGGTATCATTGACGTGTCTGAATGCCGGGGATTGGTATTTCTCTCTTTAGTCCCTTATTATAGGGCTTCTCGAGGGTTCAGAAGCCCGAGGCATCCCACATCGAACACATGGAATTGTATGGTAAAGGCATGTATCTGAGTTTTTCCTAAGCTTCTTGTGTTTAACATGGGTTATGCCACTAGTTTAACGTCCAGCAGAGTTGGATCAGACTAATTGGAACACTGATTAAAGTGGATAATATTGAGAAACCCCCTTGAGGGACCACTGATATTGGGGCCCACACGTGGGTGGCTTCCCGAATGTTGTGGAGGGGAATGGGGAGGCATGATCTCACCAGTATGTGGTGGTCCGAGTAGGAATCAGGATAGAAGACGGTTTTGGGGATTGAGCCTCGAAAAGGCTTCCTTCGTACTATGCCTCGACATGGATCAATTTCCTCGTAGTTTGAGATAGATGTGTGTGGACTACACTCTATGCTGCCCAAGGTGTTGGGTGAACCGATGTAAGTGAGGTCGGAATGACTAGGTGGTGGGATTGAACCTTGTGGGGTTTCCTATTTACCATGCCATGATATAGATCAATTTCCTCGTAGTTCGGGTTGTGTGGTCTGTTTCGGAAAATCCACGTGAATAAGGACCTTGGTCCAGGTGATTGGTGGGCATGAACTTCGTGGAGGCTTCCTACGTACCATGCCTTGACATGGATAAAAATCCTCATAGTTTTGGATGGAAAGGGGATATTGAACTGACGTGAAGGGGTGTCAGAACAACTAGATAGTGGGATCATAATGGCTTACCACTGGATTGGAATGTTGTTTAACGTCATGCGGGATGATGATGGTGTCGGTGAACTGACGTGAATTATGACCATGGTACAATGGGTGGTGGGATTCAACCTCATGGAGGCTTCCTACGTACCATGCCTTGACATGGATCAAAGACCACGTAGTTCATGGGTAGAGTTTAACATCATGCGGGATGGGGGTGCTTGGAAGTTACACATCCTGCAGCTCGGACGAAGTGGGTTTGGGGAATACACTCTAAGGAGGCCCAAGGTGGTGTCACAGTCGATGCTCAATCTAAGCTCACGGGAGTCATGCTCAGTGTCAGAAACAAGAGGCAGCAGAGACTTGATTTTCACTTCGTGAAGGGTGCGTCCTTCGGAAGCGAGAAGGGGCTTAGTAATTGAGCATCCCATGGTGCCGAGACTTAGTCATGTTTGGAGGCCCGAGGTAGACAAAGCGCAGTAGGCATGGGACTTGGGACCAAAGAAAAGAGAAGCCTCATTCCTTATCATGCCCTCCGTTGGACATGGGTACCGAAGATGAAAGGAGGGAGCACCGTTCCCCACCACACCCTTGGAAGGGCTTGGGGCCGAGGGTGTTGGGAGGAACAGGGGTGCTGCCTCCTAGATGAACGATTAGGGGGCTTACACAAAGGTGTCTCCCCTTCCCCGCGTAAAAACGCCACTCTAATAAGGAGGATATAACCCCTTGTAGAGACCAGGGGTGTGTAGAATGTCCAAGGTGGGGGAAACCCACGTGAGAGACTCGGGGAAATTTCACAGTTTAACATCATGTGCCGAGGATGAGGGTGCTTGGCAGTTTGACATCCTGCATCTTAGACGAAGTGAGTTTACTCCGCCACCCTAGGACTGATATAACTGGTACCCTCCACTCCTTCTGGAAGGGGAGGTACTGACATTGCTGTAGTAAAAGAGGGTCATAGAGAGAACCATCGAGGGGTCCATATTAGCATGGATATTTGAAGAAGAAATATCCATTATCATGGCTATGCGATGAAGCATTAGGAGAAGTAGCGCTACGGGTGGTATCATCCAGGTGACATTGAAGTCACATCGTGCAAACCGAGAGGGTCACATGAGAAAAGGAATTGACAAGCAGAGAGGTCTATAGGCAGGGGCATTATGGAGGTATGTTGCTCCACGTGGAGGAGGGCACTTGAGAAGGGGTGTGTTTCACGAAGTGGGGTTCTTTGGCCTTAACATGGAGCGTAGGTCCAGATAAGTGGTGCTTCATGAAGTGGAATGGCATTCACGGAGCATAGATTCACGTGGAAATGGTGCCTCACGTGGTAAGGTGTAAGGAAGAAATATGATTCATGAAGTATAGTTATATTTCCTTAGCAAATGGATCAAGAGTACATTAAGGGTGCTTCGAGAAGCATAAACGCTCCACGAGGACCCGGGTCCCCTTGGGGATCCCCTTCCTTCACAAAAGCCCTTATGCTTCACGAAAGGCATCTCTCTCAGAAGAGGTAATCAAAACGAGACAATGGGGTGGCACTTCGCGAAGTGAAAGTACCTCGCGCAGCTCATGGTTCACCGAGTGGATGAATGATTCGCGATTTGGGAGCTGAGAATCCAAAAGGTCGGATTGTCTGGCCGGAGAGCTCAGGGGGAGATCTGTATTTATAGGCAAGGGGCGCCCAGAGAAGAGGTCACAAGGTGACAAGAGGGGAGATGTATCTTCGCGGTGGTATCATGAAGGTCAAATGGGTTCGTGGAGCGCCCTGCCTCCTGTTCTTCATGGCGGATACGCGAACATCAAATCTGTTCGCGGAGCCTCCTGACTCTTGGGCTTCGCGGTAGGTTCCCGAATGTCAAATCCGTTCATAGAGAATCCCTCCTCCTGGGATTCGTGGAGGGTTCGCGAAGGTCAAATCTGTTCGCGGAGCATCCCGCCTCCTAGGATTCGTGGCGGTCGCGGTGTAGGGGATTCCACGAAGAGCCTTCACGAAGGAATCCAGGGGGCTGTCATCGGGCCTTTTCTTCGTTACAAATTATGTCACCTACAAACATGTTAGATGAGATATAATGACATTCTATATAGGAAACCACCCCACTGAACCTTTAATATGAATAATCATTAAATATTAATCCCAGTTGGTCTCCACAGATATTTCTTTATCATAATGCTATAAAATGAAATATATTGTGCACATGTTTGAAAAGGAGGATATAAAAACATGTATTCTGTATTTAGTTGCATAAAAAAATATAAAACTATTTTTATTGATACAAACAATATTTCAGGTAGAAATGTTATTTTTTATAAATCAATAGTCTTTTCAAATTTATGATAAATCAGTCAAAATTTTAATTTATTACAATTTAAAGGAAAACCGTTAAAAAATACAGATTCACTATTTTATAATAAATTAAAACAAACATACATTGAAAAAAAAAATATATCTCATTATCATGTAATCCTAGTGTCTCTATGAAAGTAATTTTTTTCATATATAAAATGGAAAATAACCACGAAATTACAGGGCACTAAAAAACTACCCATTAATCAAATATACCATAAATATCTATATTTTATTCATATCAAGTATTAGGGGAAGATTCTTATACAGTTCCATATGTCCCTCCTAGGGAGAATTTATAAAAAATATCTACAATAGTAGACAACTGTGCCTAAACATACAACATATATAATCATATCATACCATCACGTTGAAAATGGGGGAGACAAATTCAAATTAATTATCATAAAATATAATCATAATAGGAAGAATCCATTAATGTATTTACTTGACTCAACCCTCTAAACACCCACATAGAAACATCCCTTTTATCGAAGAATAATTGAAAAATTGAATTCCCACAATATAAAAAGTAATCTCATAGAATCAAAAAAACCATGACAATCCATTACAAATAAAATGGTATGTCCTATGGCATTTAATTTCATATTAAAAATGTTATCAGTGCCAATATTGACATAGAATTTTTATTTATAAAAAAATGAAAATTTTAAAAAAATTATAAAAATATTTGATGATAATATCATGAAAAACCCCATAGTTTTCCTTCTTATATCAACGAATAATGATAACATCATTCATTGATATATTTACTATATATAATAGAAACTAACAAATTAAAATCAAATTAAATGATGACAAAAAATGAAATCATACATTAAATTTTAATATGAGATGAATGTTACAGCTACATAAAAGACATTTAATTTCTAACAATTGAACTAAATTAATATTTAAATAAGAAATATACATCAGTTTATATTAAAACTATCTCTATTCCATTTATCCAAAATAATTGAAATAGAATACATTTAACCATGGATAAATAGAGAAAAATTGAAATCACTTCCCCTGAAACCCCCAATGATTCAAGTAAGGTTAATGGTAAATTCAGGTTTATTGTTATCTCGGCATAGTAGTTCTATAATAAATCTCACTAAATCATGTAATAGCCGACACTGGTAGCCCAAGAAACTAAATATATGATTCATTATAAGAACAAGAGAGTATTTCCTAAATAATTATGAAGAAAAATGATGAACTGATTCACCCCATTAATAAACATGATCTAATGCCTTAACAACCATCAGAATCACCCTCTATAAGTAATGAAATAGATAAAATCTTTAAGAGTAATCCTTAAGGTTGATAGAATAGTTTTTAGGAGAATCAAATAGATAAACATGAGGAATATAACATTTTAGAATCCATTATCCTGATAATTAATTATTATTTCATGATCTGGCCAAATGGTTTGAATATCCATGAACAATTTTACATTTTGTTTTATACAATAGTGAATCCTTATAGATTAGTTTAATAATATATATATATATATATATATATATGGAATAAAAAATTGAAAAAAAATTTATCCTAAAGTAAAAAATTCCATAGATTTTCTTGAAAAAATTGCATTGTTTGTCCAAAATAAGATAAATCCATTAAAATTCACAAAAAAAACCAAACACTCTTAGATATCACACAGAATGACACGATAAATATACAAAATAGAAGATGAAAAAAAATTAATACACGTTCATACATGAATATTAAATATATATATATATCACAATTCTCCCCATCATATAAATTTTCTACTATTATCTATCATTGAAAATGTTTAATCAGAATAAGAATAAACATATAGCTCATCTAGAAGATTCAACGAGGGTTGCACCCCAAACTGAACCACACACCAAAAAACAATATAACTATAGAAATACATATATCATTGAAATAAAACTAAATGAGAAAATTAATATATGTCATAATCTAATGAATATTGGTCTCCCTATAATTATTGTATTCTGATTAATCACTTGTAGACAAAAAACCACTAGGGTCACCCAAGGAACAGATTAATTGACAATCCATGTAATTTTTCAAAATATCCAAATACAGTTCCATGACTAATCAAATTGTATAAACTAGATTATAGATAAATATGTAATTAATTAACAATCATCTCATGAATAAATATTCTAATTAATTTTTAGTGTTACCACCCTTGATTGACCATAGATGCCACACTCGAATGTAAGGAACATTATTATTTCCACATCAATAAATTCCACTTAAATATCATGTAAGACAACACTAAAAATTAAAAATAAGACATATGGGATTACAACTCAATAAGAACTGCATATTCTATCTATAGATTATGTTAGGACAATATGGTGTCGAACATCTAGACAAACACTACTCAGTGATTCCATAAATACATCGTAAAATAGTAAACATTATCAATTGGTCACCCAAATACCTACCAAACCATTACTATATGAAATCATTAACATGAAATATCTTGACATAAGTCAAACAATACACCCAATAGAGAGATGTTAAAAATTTATTGAGCCACATAAATTCCCAATATAACTAACATCATATAATGGAAAGAGAATAGATCACGACCTAAAATTGACACATGGAACACATAAAATGTATTGGCGCTACAACAACTTCGTTGCCTCCTAACTCATAAACCAGACAATAAAACAAGAATTGTTCCTTGTTGAGACATCATTTTATAATTTTAAAACTTGCTAATGGGTTGAATTATCCACACTATATAAGAATATCCCTTATATTCAAAATCCACAAAATTAAATCATTAAAAATTTAAATTTCAAGATGAATGAATGTCTACATGGAAATAAATACAAAAAAATTCCGATATCACTAAGATAATATTCCTAAATGAAATTTTAAAGTATAAATCATAGCTATATAAAAACTAACTTAACTAAAACACAACACTTAATATTATAATATAAATTAGGGTAAAAAATCATATTATTTGAAAAATAAAATGGTCTAAACCAAAACATAGGAATCAATTTGTATAATCATAGTATCATAAGAAGGCTTAAAATTTAAACCCCCTATCAAAATAACAAAAAATTTTCAAACAAAATCAAATAATCTGTACATCTATAAATATGACATATTTTAGGATTCCCCAATGAAGATGGTGTCACATGTCCCAGATTGTTTCACTTATAATAATCCATTTTCATGTTTCCTAGAACATATGGTGAGAAAAATTAAGATTGAATTTTGATACATGAATTAAAAAATATATAATGGAATAATTCTCATTCCCTCTTCTAGGCCTCCTTGAACAATAAACCTAAAAAGGATAAACCTACAACCCTCACTATTGCTCCATCAAAGAATGATTCGACATTGATAATTTACCATACCACAATTACATAAGAGTTGAGGCAGAGAGAAGAAGATATATTGATAGGTTGAGGCGAAAACCTTATATAAATCGTCATTTAAATAAATAGTTATATATTTATATACGATATATGTATGAAACAGATAATAAATGTTGTTCATATTAAAATTATATTTTTTCACCATTTGAAGGCTATGGAAGTCCATAATCCTATGTAATGTAACGATATTATTAAATAAAATCTGAATAAATCACCCATATAAACCATTCCAATAATGGACCTTCTATGTCATTCCCTAAATGAGTAGCTTCCATCAAATGCAACTCATACCCTCTTGAATGAATGTCACAAACAAAAAAATATATAATATTAGATGTTAAAGATAGACCAATATCTCATCAACCCTCTATAATCTTACCATATCTTCTGGTGAATATTTATTTTAAATAAATGAGCTCGAGCCAGATTTCGAAACTCTTGAATGAAATTGTTATACCTGAAAAAGTGGATGGAGCACTGTTCTCTAATATTGGAGCTGATGGAACTATTGTTCTATGATAATCATGAGAAAACATGGAGTCTTTTTATAGTTCATTAAGAGTTTAATTTAAAAATAAGAAACATAAAAAACATCATGAAGAATTATTGCGTAGAAAACTCATGATATAATGTGTAAATCAATAAGAAATTTCTAATACACTATTTAACTAATATTTGGAATCCAAAAACTAACAAAATCATAATACAAAAAAACCCAAATCATTATATATCTAAATAATATATCGAAATTCACCTCTATAACCAAATATCGTTTTATAAAAAATAAATTTTAAATTAACATTCAGTTTATAACCTATTGTTTAAAACATAATGACTCCTTTAGTGATAAATTTATTAACATAGAAATTCATTACAACATCCCATTTTAAAATAATTAATAATAACACGCATTAAAAAATACTAATTCAAATTTCATATAATCGAATGGAAAGATGGAAAATGTTTAACCCTATTAATTTTCTTAATTTTAAAAAACTTATTTTCTAAATATAAGCCAAATATTATATATATTTCTATTTCAATATATAATTTTTAATTTATTTATGGTTTTTATATAAATAAATTATTATTAAAACAAATTCTTAAAAAAATTCATTTAATATTTAAATTTTCTCATAATGAAAAAAATAATAATTATACCCAACAATAAATCTCTATTTAATATCATCGAAAATGGATATGACTTAAATTCAAAAAAAAAATCCCTTATCAAGGAAACATATGACAAAATATAAATTAATTTCATGGTATATCCAACAATATTCTTACCATAAATATTCAATTTTATTTCAATTAAGACACATATCCAGAAAACAATTTTGAAAATGTTGTACAGGTACAATATACCCCCATGTTTCCCCCTTTTCCATTACAAATAACAATTCACCAAATTTGAAAATCCAAATTATAAAAAAAATTTAACATAATGATTGATCTTAATATATTATTATTTATGAAATTTTTTGGAATTAATATCATGTCAAAAAACATAGTGACTAAAAACCTACACATGAATTACATCAGGAGTTATGAAAACCATATCTTTTTTCTACCAAAAATTATTATGTAGAAATACAGACCACCATTAATAAAAAAATTAAAAAATTAACCCTATACATACCGGTATAGATAATTTTTTCACAATTTTTCAAGGTGAAATAGGAAATCTTAATCCCCATGGGACGGTAATGTTTACCGGGGAATCTGGAAAAATTCATTAGCAATGAATTCATTTGAAAAAAATAATAAATATATAATAGGACAATGAATCAACAAGATATAATCCTCGAACAAAAATATATAAAATAAACCTACCCCATTATAAGATATAAGGGTATAGTTCAATTTCAAATACTCCTGAAAAAATAGAATAAAATATAGAAATCCCCCAAGAACAACTCTCCATGTACATGCAAGGCAGTTCCTTACAAACCTCTATTATAAACCCCAAACCATTAGATATGGTTGGATCCATTAAATTTAATCATCATAATGTTAATTATATATATATATATACCTAAGTTAAAATCCAACTTCATTTCCTCCCATCATTCCATGTCGTTCGAATTTAATATAAATTAAATATCATAGTTTTTTGAAAATAATAATATAAAAAATGATTTCAATATTTCCATCATTTTTGAAAGTGTAAAACTATCATCCATGAATATACCAAAATTTACCAAATATGTGAATATTTATAAATCAATCCAATGTTTAAATATTTTCTAAATTTTCATTTATAAATTTTAATTGAATTATTTTTTAGGGAAACCTTGTAGGAAAATAGAATCACCATTTGAAAAAATATCCATATAAAAAATCATTATTAATTATATATATATATATATATAATTCATATACTCCTAATATAATCCTATGTTATCAATGGAAACAATCTATATCATTTTTACATGGGAATTAATGATTTAATGTATATGTTTCGTAATACAAATACACATTAATCAATTCTTCCCAAACTCCAAATCTTTCAATTCTTAGACTAATCAAGGTGAAGGAAAAAATTTGTTAACATTTTTCCCTCTATGGGAGATTATTCAAAGAATAATTCTAAACTAGTACACATGTGACCGTAATCATCTCAATTATCCAACTTATCTTCCAAATTGAAAAAAATAGTGGTGAGTATTTCAATGTAATAGAAATGTCATATAATCATACAAAAAAACAACTATTTTTTATGTATCTAAAACTTAGATAACCCATAATGTAAAATATTTCATAACCATGTATAATATTAAAAAATGGCAACCAATAAAGTTGTATATATCACATTTCCTCTAAAAAATTATGAGTCTTCATATAAATAAACATCACTATTACTAAATCGGTAATTTTCCAATGATGTCCCAAACAACATTGATCTTCCATTACATTTATAATTCCATATCCGATGGGTTTTATATTTCAAACTGAATAGTTAAAATTTACATTATATCCTTGGTCAATTAGGTTTAAATATAATGGATATAACATCCATTTGTTAAACTATTCACCTATTCGTCCTTTAGTAACATCTATAAACACAAATTGTTAAATAGTTTTAAATAACGTAAAAACAATTGAATATTTAGAAAAAAATATTCCAATCATTTTATAAATGGGGATAATTTTAATATCATGATCAAATATTCATTTAATATATGAATTTCAATTTCATAAATGAAGTCTTAATATTAGAAAAGATATTTACATATCGAATAATTAAAATAACCCATTCTTTCAAATTTATCAACAGATTGTTAAAACATATATTAGTGTTAAAACATATATATATAATATGAAATAATGAAATAAATTCTTAATACCATTATAAATTCATAATAAATTATTTATTCTATTTTTAAGGGATATTAATGGGACACCTTCTTTTAAGAAATTTAAATTCTACAACTGAAGAGATTTCATTGGTAAAAAAGGGTGAGTAATTATAGGATGTACGAAAGGGACATATTACTTGAATCCACAATCATTATACTTGAATAAAATGATCCCTAGATAAAATGAGATAATTTTAAATAATGTTTTTTTGAAAAAACTCAATGATACTTATAATGATTATAGAAAATCTGAGCTCTCTTCCTCTCCCAAACACCATTCGATATTACATGTCAATAAAAAAGGTTATAATACATATATCTATCCATAAAGCCCCCAAAAATAATATTATTTATAATAAAAGAGAGTTTATCCATAAGAATGGTGTATAAAATGAATAATTGGTATTTACCATTAATTTCCATGTTCTAATAAATCAAGATCGATTATTATCGCTCTCTGTAAAGAATGTAATAGTAAAAATATACAAAAAGAAGCTTTGGGTTTAGGTGACTAATCATTATGATAATTAATTAGGTAAATAGGATTTTTATCTGATTTTAAAATCAATAATTTTATTAATTAATTATCATCTCATGTTTTCCCCCTGAATTAGATACAAATTTTGTAAAATGATGAGAAAACTAGGGTTCTTCTATTGAAAATAAGATAAGACAGATTGTATAACCACGTAGTTGGTCTACAATGATTCAACCTAGAAAAAATCTACTGTTACAAACCAATAAAATCTATATAATTTCAATAAATTTCCCTACATATTTTAAAAATAGTTTGACATCTAGGTAGAATCCTATAAAGGTATAAAATATTTAAAAAATAACCCAGAATATCCCCAAAACAGTTAAAAATATAATAACAAAAATATAAATAGTCATATGTAGAATAATATTTCCACATATGGGAAATTCATTATATATAATTTTTTTATGATCCTTAATGAAAAAATCATTAATAATATTTTTTAGTTATTTAAATGAGCTTACTTTGGTAACTTAACTAATGATTAAAATATTAAGTTCACTATTCCAAAAAATTAATCATAATTTAATTTTTTATATACCATATTATTATTATTTATATTCTAATTTTTTCATTCAAATTATTTTATAGAATTATTTATATGGGTGGTTAGAAGGACACTAAGATAATGATATAGTAATTAACATATAATTATACTTATGAAATTGATTTATTTTGGCATAATATAACTATTATATAACATTATTTTTAATATTTTTATAATATTAATTTGGATTTTTATATTTGAATATATTTTAAAAATAATAATGAAAAATTATGAAAAATTGGATATGTTATATTAAGGATGTCCTTTTCTGCACAAAAAAGCTAATGGATTTATTATTTTTTAAAATGAAATCTGGTATGATCTATAATGTTAATTCATAAAATATATCAACATTTATTATACTATAAATTATTAATTATTCATAAAATATTTATTAAAATACACTTGAATGAGAATCATTTAAATGAATAAATGTTATGGAAAATTTAGTAAATACATTAAGAACATTGATATTTGCTTAATATATACCATGGAATTAGATGACACATGAAAATCCCAAATCAATAGAATCGTAATGATATGAAAAATTATTCTAGGGGGAGTAATGGATGAGTTATTTTAAAATGTAACTGAAATATCATAGTTTTATTTAAGGGGTTTGGAGTGTCCCCTTTTATAATTAGTGAAAATTTAAATTTTATAATTATTTATTCTTAATAAAAATAGAAAAAATATTTTACATGTCAAAAATAAGATGAAGTAGACAATAATATATTTTAGATATGTATTTTCCAATAACAGATCAACAACTCAATGATTAACCTTTATACATGTTAGTCATTTCACATCGGTGGTAACCCCATTTTTAACCTTTATAATTTTTTAGGTTCACTAGTTTATATATAATATATTTTTGGTAAGAAATTTTTTTAGCAATATTCAAGAATTTGGACTGTCTAATTTATATCAAAAAAATAATTTTATTAATTAATATTTATGTTTTTATGAAAAATAAATTTCAATATATGTGCAAGTAAGGCATAATCACTTATTATTAGAAAATGGTAATGTTTATGATTTGACCTTATATGTATAATAAAATTAGAAATAACATTGATTTAAATTATATAAATATAATTCTTGTAAAAACAAATTGTTTTTGTGCTGTTCAACAAAATACAAAACTAATGTTTACAAAAAATAAAATTTCATATAAAATATTATATAGAAAACAATTTCTTTTGTAAGAAATATTTATAAATTATAACAAATTTGAACCAAATGAATTATAAATTCAGAATTGTTTTAAAAATGGTTGTAGTTTTACACCATATATAATAGTTTTATTTTGAAAAATATTTTATATGATTTATACATACATCTAGACAAAGTAATAAATACAAAGGTTTCTGTAAGAAAATCCTTTTTATGTTTAAATGAATATTTGAATTTCATAAAAATACATAATATTATACATGTTTTAACATGATGAATTAAAATTATAAATTCATATTTTAACAAAAAAATTTATAATATTAAATTGGACCACAACATAAAAATAAAAAATACAAAGAAAACTATTTTTTGTAAAAGATAAACTATGTATCAATATGTTCTATTTATTTTCTTTCATTTGAATTTTTTAATTTAAACTATATTAATATATTATTTTATATATATTAGTATTTTATGGTAGTTCAACTAAATTTAGTAGGATACTATATGCACCTATTATGAAAATCATTTTTCAAATAATAATACTCATTTATTAAATATTAACAACAGAATACATTTAATTTTTTATTATTCATAACAAATTATTTCAGAAAATTAGTTTTATTATCATCATTCACTATATTTCATAAACAAATCCTTTCATACCATTATAATAACTATGTTTATATATATTTCATTAATAAATTTTTATATTACTTTTGATTTTTTTATTTCAATATTACTATTCCTTGGATTATATTATTTTAAATTAACTAATGTTGTTATGAAACAACATCCTACATATTGGATGTATTTTTTCTATAAGATAATATATTTTTGTTTTTTAAACATTGAAATATATAATGAAATTTTTTCATGATCAGGAGCTGAGGCGACACGGTATTATGAGGCCCAATGAGCGCATAATTAATTTTATAAATATATTAAATATATATTAGATAAAGTAGGTAAAGTATTTCCAAACTAATGGAATATCTATTGAATACGATCGAATAAGGTATTCATTGGAGGGTATGTCAAATAGATTATTTACTTAATTTAATTCATTAATTATTTTATTCCCAAAACCTATTTCTCTATATAAATAGAATATTATTGAAATCAACAGGGTTATCCACATAACCCTATAAACTTTTACAGGATTTTACATCATTATTTATAGGTGGATCGATATTGGATGGTGAGAGGTGACTGGATCAATTTTTTTTGAAAGACATCAAATGTATAAAAGCATCCCTACCACTAGTGGATGAATTCATTGCCAACTAGGGATCTGTAATCATGGTAATAATTCTCAATTTTCATGTCATCCATTGATGAAAATATTGATCATTTTATTAAATATTATTCATTTATTTTTTGATCAATTCCAGACATTGAGTGAGATAATTTATCAAATTTAATTGTTTACTCAATTTATTCATAATAATTCCATGTTTCTGAACCCGAATGTCCCAGATATATGAATGTTGTAAAAAATATCATGACCTATTATTGATTCTCTTTTCCTGTTTTCCCTTTACCCCACTCATTAACTAAGATCTTTTCTCTTGGGCTACGGGGCCATAGGTCGACATTGAGGGGCAGTCCCTAGATTGATCATGCCACCAGATTCAAAGTTGATGTTTGATCAATGGCCATATATATGATTTAAAAATGGATCAGGTTATAATGTCGGTGATATACTTGATATATGGGATTCATTGCAATGATCGGAAATGGATGTGGATCAAAACTCACAACAGATCATGGGGTGGGTGGCCAGATTCTGAATTCTGGAAACGAGAGTCTATAAAATAAATGGACTACAATGTTACATTTAATCTCAAAAAACATTTGGTATCAAATGCTATAACTCTTGGTTAAATATTCATATCTATAAGTAATGATATGAAACTATGTTTTTGAAAAATCAAAAAATACATGACATGTACTATGACCAACACACACCATGTAATATCATGGATATAAATGTTTTGGTTTAGGGGTCGAGAAAAGTATCATATGAAAAAAGGGAACCCCACACACCATGTGTCCAGGTACTGGAATATTAGTGTGTAATCTTGGAGTATATTGGGACAAACAAAGTAGGAAACACAGACACAACCATGTACATGGTCTTGGAAATGGCTAGGAACCCAAGACGCAATTTTTCAAGGTGCAAAGCCAGGTACATAGTATTAGAGATGGCTAGAAACATGAACACGACAATGTACATGTTCTTGGAAATGGATAGGTACCTAGGGTGGGACACTACTAGGTCCATATGAATGTACATAGTCATGGAGGTGGCTAGGTACACAACATGTCGATGAACATTTAAAGGTACACGGGCATGGACTGAAAAACATTATGACAACTAGGAGAACACGAAAAGGGCCTGGTTTGCTGAGATACACCATGTGGGACCATACAAAACATGTATGACATTGATAAGTATCTATAGTAGGACACATACATGAAGAAATGTGAGTACCCACCCCCTATGGGTCCTTTACACGTCGTGTACTACCATTCTAGGAATCTTTTTCCTCTTGCATCTCCTTTGTTTAGAATAAGATTTTATCCTTCGATCTGCCTATCATGAGTGGTCTTCCATATAGAATGTGATGGTATATTTCATAGTGGATTTTTGGAATAGCATGTAGTGGCTTCCTATAAAAAATCTTTTTTATATAACGTTCGATGAAGTAGGAGATTGGGCCTAAAAATCCTAGATATTATAGGTTATATAATGAATTTATATTATATTAAAATAAATGAAAAAATAATATTTATATTTACATTGAAAAATTCATTCAACAATATAGAGTATTTCAAAATTACATTTAGAGGGTCATTAATGAAAGATAATTTGTGAAGAAATAAATACATTAGAGATAAAATAGTTTTTAGGAAAATATTTAAATGATGATTTAAAATAAAAATTTAAGAACCACTTTCAAGTACATATTTTGAAAATTGTGAAGTGAAATAATTGGAAATAATTTACCTAAAAAAATACATCGTTGAAAATATATAAAGGTGTCGATATGGAATTTAGGATCATAGAAAAATAATTCTTTTAGTAATGGTTAGAGATCCTTTTTATCTTTTTGGTGCACCATTTATGAAAAACTAACTTATAAAAATAGAAAAAACAATCCATTTCAAAATGTTACAATGGAAATATAATGTTCACCTAAGAAAAAACATAATTTTGTTTCCATATAAAAATTATGTATTAAATAGAATGGTAAATATAGACATGGAGAGGAAACTATTGTCAATGGTGATGAGATTTATTTTTAACAATTATATTATTCTCTAGAAAGATGTACATTAATGTGAAATTGATGAACAAAAATGTAAATATCCCCAAGGGATGATGGAAATGTAACCTCGAGTAAAATTATATGGTGTAAGTGATGTATATTGGAATAAATAGGTTCATAAAAATTAATTATAACCCAATAATGGGAGTTGAGGCATAAAATACCCATATAAGTAGATTATCCTTTTAGTCCAAACACTTTTAAATAATGAACATTATATGGATATTCAAACATACAAATTAATTGAAAAAAATAAATAATATAACCACACACCAAATAAAAGTTATCTCATGAAGTTAAATTTTTTCACAAAGTGCCTCTTGACTTAAATCCTAAATTCCAATAATAAAGATGAATATATTATATAAATAATATAACTATATTATTCAAATATTTTAGATCCATATTTTTATCTATGAACTGATTTGAATTTTATTTAGGGGTATATTATAAAAATATATTTGTTATTTATTATCAATTTTTGATACCAGGTGAGACTAATCATAATCATTTGAACTACATTGTACTAGTGGTGTTTTTCAACATACTTCTCCAAAATATAATGACTCCTTGATAATTCAATGTACTAAAATTGATTCTATATGATTATTTATCATATTATAATTTCATCTATATGATCCAATAAGGGTTGTATATATTCATGACACATCATCCAACCCTGTTATGGATCGAAGGATGTTCAAGGTCCCTAGTGGCTAGAAACATGTTCAAATGCCTCAACAAATTAATTGTGAATGGATTATTTGATAAAAAATAAGAATCATATAAATAAATCTAAAATATAGATGAAAAACTCATACATAAAAAGTAAAACAACCTTATTACATGATACTAGGATAATCTCTAAGGGTCAACTGAATCAATAACTAGGATGATAATACAACAGATCACCAAACCAAATACTCCGTGTGAATGTGTCGAACCGCAACACACACATTCATTATATAACATGTTAGAAGAGATATTATGATATTCTCTAAAGGAAACTACCCCACTAAACCTGTAATATGAATAATCATTAAATATTAATCCCATTTGGTCTCCACAAATAGTTCTCTATCATAATACTATAAAAGAAAATATATTGTGTTCATGTTTAAAAAGGAGGATATAAAAACTTTTATTGTTTTTTAGATCAACAAAAAATATCAAACTTTTTTTGTTGATACTACCAATATTTTAGGAATAAATTGTATACTTTATAAATAAATAGTATTTTCAAATTTAACATAAATCACTCAAAATTTTAATTTAATACATTTTTAAGGAAAACTGTAACAAAATACAGATTCACTATTTTATAATAAAGATAAATAAACCTACAGTAAAAACTAAAAATGTATATGCCATTATCATGGAATCCTAGGGTCTCTACGAATGTAATTTTTTAAATATATTATATGGAAAATAACCAAGAAATGATAGGGCGCCATGAAACCACCGATTAATCAACTATACCATAAATATCTATATTTTCTTCATATCATGTATTAGGGGAAGATTCTTATAGAGTTTCTATATGTCCCACCTAGGGATAATTTCCAAAAAATATCTATATTAGTAAACAAATGTGCCTAAACATACAACATATATAATCATATCATACCTTTATATAGAAAAATTGAGGAGATCAATTAATATTAATTATCATATAATATAATCATACAAGGATGAATCCATTAATTTATTTACTTGACTCAAACTTCTAAAAACCCACATGGAAACATCCCTTCTATCAAAGAATAATTGTAAAATTGAATTTCCACAATATTCAAAGTTATCTCATAGAATAAAAGAAACCAGGAGAATCCATTACAAATAAAAGGGAATGTCCTATGGTAATTAATTTCATATTAAAAATGTTATCGGTGTCAATATTGACATTAAATTTTTATTTATAAAATAATGAAAATCTGAAAAAAATTATAAAACTAGAAAATATTTTTCCATTGTCTTTTCAATAATCATAAAAATTGAAACAATTTTAGAAGGGGGACAAAACCCCATCCCCCCAATATTTAGAAAGAAAATTGTTTTTGTTTAATTTAGGAAATCATAATGATTAAAATATTAAGAACAATTTACACTATTTAATAGGGGGTTATAATTAAAAAAACCAATTATTTTCATTTTAAAAATATTTCATGTTCACATCATGAAAAAACCCATAGTTTTCTATCTTATATCAAGGTATAATTATAACATCATTCATTGATATATCTACTATATATAATAGAAACTATCAAATTAAAATAACGATGACATAAAATGAAATCATATATTCCATTTTAATAAGAGATGAAAGTTACAGCTACATAAAAGAAATTTAATTTCTAATAATAGAACTGAATTAAAATATAAATAATAAATATACTTAATTATAAATACAAATCATCTCCATTACATTCATCCAAAATCAATAAAATATATTACAATTAACCATGGATAAATAGAGAAAAATTAAAATCACTTCTCCGGAAACACCCAATGATGCAAGAAAGGTTAATTTTAAATTCAAGCTCATCGCTATCTCCACTCAGTAGTTCTATAATATATCTCACTAAATCATCTAATAGTCCACAGTGGTAGCCAAAGAAACTTAATATAAGATTCATTATAAGAATAAGAGACTATTTCTTGAATAATGATGAAGAAAAATGATGAACTGATTCACCCCATTAATTTTCATGATTCAATGCCTTAATATCCATTAGAATCACCCTCTATAATGAATCAAATATATAAAATATTAAATAGTAATCCTTAAGGTTGATAGTATAGTTTGTAGGATAATCAAATAGATCAATATGAGTAAAATCATATTTTAAAATCTATTTTCCTACTAATTAATTATTAATTCATGATCTGGCCAAATGGTTTGAATATCCATGCATCATTTTACAGTTTCTTTTATACAAAATTGAATCCTTATAGATTGGTTTAATAATAATTATATATATGAAAAAAAAATTGAAAAAAATCTATCAAAAATTTAAAAATACCATACAGTTTCTTGAAAAAATTTCATTGCTTGTTCAAAATAGGATAAATCCATTCAAATTCACATAAAAACCAAACACTCTCAGATATCACACAGAATGACATGATAAATATATAAAATAGAAGATGAAAAAAAATATTACACATTCATACATGATTTTTCAATATATATATCACATTTCTCCCCATAATATAATTTTTCTACCATTTTATATCATTGAAAATGTATAATCATGAAGAAGAATAATCATATAGCTCACTTGAAAGATTCAATGAGGGCTGCACCCCAAACTAAACCACACACCAAAAAATAAACTAATAATAGAAATACACATCTCCTTAAAATAAAACTATATTAAACAAGTCATATATGTCATAATATCTTGAATATTTCTCTCCATATAATTGCAGTTTTCTGATTAATCACTTATAGACAAAAACCCACTAGGGTCTCCCAAGGAACTGATGAATTGTCAATACATGAATTTTTTAAATTATCCAAATACAATTCCATTACTATTCAATCTGTATAAACTAGATGATGGATAAATAAGTAATTCATTAATAATCAACTAAAACAGAAATATTCTTATTTATTTTTCTTATTACCACACATGATTGACCTTAGAAGTCACACTCGAATGTAAGGAACATTATTATTTCTACATCAAAAAATTCACTTAAATATCATGTAAGAGAATACTAGTAATTAAAAATAACACATATGGGATTACAACTCAAAAATAACAATATATTCTATTAATATATTATGTTAGGATAATATGGTGTTGAGCATTTAGACAAACACTACTCAATGATTCCATTAATACATCTTAAAATAGTAAACTTTATCCCTTGGTCACCCAAATACCTAAAAAAACATTACAATATCAAATCACTAAAATGAAAAACCATGAAATAAGTAACACTACACCCAATAGAGAGATGATATAAAATTATTGAGACATATGAATTCCCAATATAACTATCATCATATAATGGATATAGAATGGAAACACAACAAAAAATTGACCCATGGAACAACTTAAATGTATTGGATCTCCAATAACTTCTCCGCCTCCTAACTCAAAACCAGAAAATAAATCAACAATCATTTCTAGTTGAGACATCATTTTATAATTTTAAAACTCAATAATGGGTTGATTTTTCCAAACTATATATGAATATACCTTAGATTCAAAATCCTCCAAATGAAATCATTAAAAATTCAATTTTTAATATGGATGAATGTTTACATGGAAATAAATACAAAAAAATTCCTATATCACAAAGATAATATTCTAAAATGAAATTTTCAATTTTAAATCATAGATATATAAAAACAATGTATCTAAAACAAAACACCAAATATTATAATATAAATTAGCATGAAAAAATCAAATTATTTGAAAAAAATAGTCTACACCAAAACATAGGAATAAATTTGTATAATCGTAGTATCATAAGAAGGGTTATAATTATCACTACTTATCAAAATAACCACCATTTTTCTAATAAAATCAAATAAACTGTACATGTATAAACATGAAATATTTTAGGATTCCCCTAGGAAGATGGTGTCACATGTCCCATATTTTTTAACTTATAATAATCCATGTTCATGTTTCCGGGAACATATGGTGATAAAAAAATATGATTGAATTATGATATAAGAATTAAAAATTATATCATCCAATAATTCTCATTCCATCTTCTTTGACTCCTTGAACAATAAACATGAAAAGGATAAACCTGCAACCCTCACTACTGCTCCATCCAAGAATGATTCAACATTGATAATTTACCATACCACAATTACATAGGATTTTAGGCAGAGAGAAGAAAATATAGGGATAGGTTGAATCGAAATCCTTATCTAAACCATCAATTTAATTAAATAGTGATATATTTATATATTATATATGTATGAAACTGATAAATTTTTTTCGCATATTGCAATGTTATTTTTTCACCATTTGAAGGATATGGATTTCTATACACCCAGGTAATGTCACGATATTAATAAAGAAAAGCTGAATAAATCAACCATATAAAACATTCCAATAATGGACCTACTATGTATTTCCCTATATGAGTAGCTTCCATCACATGAAACTCATACCCTCTGGAATAAATTTCACAAACCAAATAAAATGTAATATTAGAAGTTAAAGATAGACCAATATATCTTCAAACCTCTATAATATTACTATATCTTCTTGTGAATATTTATTCCAAATAAATGACATGGAGTAAGATTTAAAAACTATTTAATAAAATCCTTATAATTAAAAAGGAGGTAGGAGCACTATTCTCTAATATTGGAGCTTACTGAAATATTGTTCCATGATAATCATGAGAAAATATGGAGTCTATTTATAGTTCAATAAGAGTGTAATATAAAAATAAGAAACATAAAAAAAATCATGAAAAATTTTAGATTATAAAAATCACGATATAATGTGTAAATCAATAATAAATTTCTAAAAGACTATTTAACAAAAATTTTGAATCCAAAACCTAAGAAAATTATAATACAAAAAACCCAAATCATTATATATCTAAATAAGATATTGAAATTCACCTCTATGGCCAAATATGTTTTTATAAAAAATAATTCTAAAATTAACATTCATTTTATATCCTAATGTTTAAACCATAATGGGTCTTTTAGTGACAAATTTATTAACATATAATTTCATTACAACACCCAATTTTATAAAATTTAATATTAACACGCTTTAAAAAATACTAATTCCAACTTCATAGAATCGAATGGAAACCTGGAAAATGTTTAACCCCATAAATTTTCATAATTGTAAAAAAAATATTTTATAAATATAAGCCTCATATTATAAATATTTCTATTTCAATATAATATTTTTAATGTATTTATGAATTTTATATAAATAAATTATTATTAAAAAAATTTCCTTAAAAAATATCATTTAATATTTACATTTTTTCATAAATACATAAATAATTATTGTACCCAACAATAAATCTCTATTCAATATCTATGAAAATGGATATGACTTAAATTAAAAAAACCCTTATCAAGGAAAAATATTACAAAATATAAATTAATTACACGGTATATCCAACCATATTCTAACCATAAATATTCTAAGGTTTTTCAATTAAGACACATATCCAGAAATTGTTTTGAAAATGTTGTATAGGTACAACATGCCCCTTTATTCACCCGTTTTCCATTGCAAATAAAAATTCATCATATTTGAACATCCAAATTCTCAAAAAAAAGTCACCACAATTAATGATCTTAATAGATTATTATTTTTGAAGATTCTGGCATTTCATATCCTGTCATAAAACGTAGTGATTAAAAACCTACACATGAATTACTTCTGGAGTTATGAAAAATATATCTCTTCACTACCAAAAATCATTATGTAACAAGACAAACCACCATTGATAAAATTTTAAAAAGTAACCCCAGACATACCTGTATAGATAAATTTTTCACAATGTTTGAAGCTGCAATAGAAAATCATATTCCCCATGGGATGGTAATTTTCACCGGGGGATCAGCAAAAATTCATTAAGAAATATTTCATTTGAAAATTAATAAATACATATTAGGACAATAAATCACAAAGATATAAACCTCAAAATAAAAATATAAAATAAACCAACCCCATTACAAGATATAAGGGTATATTTCAATGTCAAATACCACTGAAAAATATAATAAAATATAGAAATCCCCCAAGTACCACTCACCATGTGCATGCAAGGCAGTACCTCACGAACCTCTATTATAAACCCCAAACCACGAGATATGGTTGGATCCATTAAATTAAATCATCCTAATGTTCATTCTATATATAAATATATATATATATATATCTAAGTTAAAATCCAACATCATTTCCACCCATCAATCTATGTCGTTTGAATTGAATAGAAATTCAATATCATTGTTTTTTGAAAATAATAATATGAAAAATGATTTCAATATTTCCATCATTTATGAAATTGTACAACTATCATCTTTGAAAGTACGAAATTTTAACAAATATGTGCATCTTTATAAATCAATCCAGTGTTTATATATTTTTTAAATTATCATTCATAAATTTCAATTGAATTATTTTTTAGGGAAACCATGAATGAAATTAGAATATCCATTCGAAAAAAAATCCATATAAACAATCATTACTAATTATAAATATATATAAAATACATGTACTCCTCAGATAATCCTATGTTATCAATGGGAACAATCTATATCATTTTTACATGGAAATTAATGATTTATTGTCTGGTTTTGGTAATACAACTAAACATTAATCAATTTTTCATTAACTCCAAATCATACAATTCTTAGACTAATCAAGGAGAAGGAATGAATTTGATAACATTTGTCCCTATAAGGGAAATTATCAAACTAATAATTATAAACTAGTACACATGTGAACCTAAACATCTCAACTATCCAACCTGATCTTCCAAATTGAAAAAAATAATTATTAGTATTTCAATATAGTAGAAATGTCATATAATCATATAACAAAACCACTATTTTTTATATATCTAAAACTCAGATACCCCATACTGTGAAATCATTGTTAACCATCTATAATATTAAAAAATTACTACCAATAAAGGAATAGTTATCACATTTCTTGTAAAAAAAATACTAGTCTACTTATAAATAAACATCACTATTACTACATCGGTAATTTTCCAATGATGTCCAAAGGAACATTAATCTTCTATTACATTTTATATTCCATATACGATGGGTTTTATATTTCAAATTGAATAGTTAAATGTTACATTATATCCTTGGTAAATTAGGTTTAAATATAATGGCTAGAAAATCCATTTGGTAAACCACTTGCCTATTCATAATTTAGTAATATCTATAAACACAAATAGTTAAACTGTTTTAAAAAACGTAAAAAAATAGTATATTTAAAAAAAATATTACAATAATTTTATAAATTAGGGTCATTTTAACATAATGATAAAATATTCATTGAAACTAAGAATTTCAATTTCATAAATGAAGTCTTAATATTTGAAAAGATATTTACATATTGATTAATTAAAAAAACCAATTTTCAACATTTATCAATAGATTGTTAAAACATATATTAGTGATAAAGAATATATATATAATATCATGTAATGAAATAAATTCTTAATACCATTATAAATTTATAATCGATAATTGATTCTGTTTTTATGGGATATGAATGGGATGCCTTCCTTTAAAAAATTTAAATTCCACAACCGAACAGATTTTATTGGTAAAAAAGAGTGATCAAGTATAGGATGTACGAAAGGGACGTATTACGTGAAGTGAAAATAATTATAATTGAATAAAATTATCCCTATAAAAATTTAGAGAAAGTTAAATATCATTTTTTAAAAATCCACAATGATACAAATAATGGTTATAGTAAATATGTGCTCTCTTCCTCTCCCAAACACCAGTCAATTTGATATTTCATTAAATAAGGTTATAGAACATAGATCTATCCATACCTACCCCAAAAATAAAATTAATTATAATAAAAGAGAGGTTATCCATAAGAATGGTGTATAAAATTATGAATTGGTATTTACCATTAATTTCCATGATCTAATAAATCAAGATCGATTATTATCACTCTCCGTAAAGCATGGAATAGTAAAAATATACAAAAGGAAGCCATGGGTTTAGGTGACTAATCTTTATGATAATTAATTAGGTCAATGAGAGTTGTATCTGATTTTAAAATCAATTATTTTATTAATTATTTATTATCTCATGTTTTCCCTGAATTAAATACAAATTTGGTAAAATGATGAGCAAACTATGTTCCTTCTATTGAAAATAAGAGAAGATAGATTGTATAGTAACATAGTTTGTCTACAATGTTTCAACCTAGAAAAAATCTACAATTACAAACCACTAAAATCTATATAATTTATATATATTTCCCCACATATTTTAATAATAGTGTAAACACTAGGTAGAATCCTATAAAGGTATAAAATATTTAAAAAATCACCCATAATGTCCCCAAAATAGTTAAAAATATAAAAAAATATAAATAGTCATATGTACAATAATTTTTCCTCATGTGTGACATTAATTATATATAAATTTTTTTATCCTTAATAAAAAATCCATTGATGGGATTTTTTTAGTTATTTAAATGAGATAAAATTGGTAACTTAGTTAATGATTAAAATATTAGGGGCTATTGCTTGGCATCAATGAGACCCGGCCTCAAAACCAGGTGGAGGCGAATTACCAAGTTACTGTAGCATTACTGTAGCAGTTACTATTTGGTATTGTAGCAGCCGGAACCATTTGCCCGATTTGGGCCTTCGGGCCACCTGTTTGGGCCAACGGGGATCAAGGGCCTTTGGGTCATCAAAGGCCTTCGGGCCACATGGCCTTTGGGCCACGTAGACCATGGAGTAGCCCAGTTCACATAGAATAGGACCCAAAAGAGGATCAGAGAAACAGGAGTAGTAGCCACTAGATGTAGCGTTAATCAGATTGGAAGAAAGAGAGGGTATGGTAGCCACCATTGGGACCAGGCTCCGTGCAGCTTTTTACGGGGCAATGCTAGCCGATTAGCAAAGCAAGGTTGGGAGCTAGGTGATCAATGACGCAAAATGCTAGGTTGTGGGAGTTCAAGTGGGTTGGGCCTATAGGTCATGTATTGGGCATCGTATGCCTCTGGGACTTCGGGTCATGTATTGGGGGTTTGTCAGGCCTTATGCCTTCGGCATACGGGTCATGTACAGGTTCCCCTTCAACCCTTAAAAGGGGGATTATACATAATAATAAAAAAATTCCTTTGGGCCATTCGGGGGGACTATTCGAAAATATTAATAATAATTTAATTATTTATATACCATATTATTATTATTTATTTTCTAATTTTTTCCATGATTTTATTTTATAGAATTATTTATATGGGTGTTTAGAATGACACTAACATAATGATATAATAAATAACATATAATTATAGTTATGAATGTGATTTATATTGGCATAATAAAACTATTATATATCATTATTTTTAATATATTTATATTCTTAATTTGGATTTTTTTTATTTGAATATATTATAAAGAGAATAATAAAAAATAATGAAAAATGATATATGTTATATTTTGGATGTCCTTTTCTACACAAAAAAACAAATGGATTTAATATTTTTTGAAATGAAATCTGGAATTATGTATAATGTTACTTCATAAAAAATAACAAAATATCTTATAATATAAAATCTTAATTATTCATAAAATTTTTATGAAAATGCAATTGAATGAGAATAATTTAAATGAATCAATGTTATGGAAAATTTAGTACATCCATTAACAACAATGAAATTTTCTTAATAGATTCTTTGGAATTAGAGGACACAGGAAAATCCCAAATCAATATAATCGCAGAGATATGAAAAATTATTCTAGGGGAAGTAAACAGTGAGTTATTTTAAAATATAATTGAAATTTCATATTGTTCTTTAAGGGGTTTGGAGTGTCCCCTTTTATTATTGGTAAAAATTGAAATATTTTAATTATTTATTCTTAATAAAAATACAGAACCTAATTCACATGTCAAATAGAATACAAAATAGACAATAATGTATTTTAGATATGTATTTTCCAATCACACATCAACAACCCAATGATTAACCTTTTTAAATGTTAGTAATTTCACCTCAGTGGTATCCCCATTTTCCCCTTTATAATTTTTTAAGTTCACTAGTTTATATATAATATATTTTTTTATGAAAAAATAAATTTAGCAATATTCAAGAATTTGGAACCACTAATTTAGATCAAAAAAATAATTTTATCAATTAATATTTATGTTAGTATGAAAAATTAATTTCAATATATGTGCAAGTAAGGCATAAACACCTATTATTAGAAAATGGGAATATTTATAATTTAACCTTAAATGTATGATAAAATTATAAATAACATTGATTTAAATTATATAAGTATGATTCATGTGAAAACAAATTTTTTTCGTGCTGTTCAACAAAATACAAAACTAATGTTTTAAAAAATAAAATTTGATATAAAAATTTTATATAGAAAATAATTTCTTTTGTATGAAATATTAATAAATTATAACAAATATGAACCAAATAAATTTTAAATTTTAAATTTTTTAAAAAATGTGTGTAGTTTTACACCTTATATAATAGTTTTATTTTGAAAAATAATTAATATGTTTTTTAGACCTACATCTCGATAGAGTAATAAATACAATGGTTTTGAGTAAGAAAATCCTTTTAAGATTAAAGCAGTAATTTTTTTTTTCATAAAAATAAAAAAATATAATATTATACATGTTTTAACATGATTGATTAAAAATATAGATTCAAATTTTAACATAAAATTTCATAATTTTAAATTTAACTACAACATAAAAAAATACAAAGAAATATTTTTTTTGAAAAATATAACCTATTTATCAATATGTTATATTTATGTTTGTTCATTTTAATTTTTTAATTTAAAATATATTAAAATATTATTAAATATGTATTAGTATTTTATGATCGGTCAACTTAATTTAGTAGTATTTTATATGTAGCTCTTACGAAAATCATTTTTCAAATAATAATACACATTTATTAAATAATAACAACAGAATATATTTAATTATTTATTATTCATAAAAAATTATTTCACACAATTAGTTTTATTATCATCATTCACTATATTTCATAAATACATCATTTCATACCATTATAATAACTATTTTTATATTTATTTCCTAAATATATTGTTATATTCCTTTTGATTTTTTTTTATTTCGATACTATTAATTCTTGGATTATATTATTTTAAATTAACTACTGTGGTTACGAAACAACATCCAACATATTGGATGAATCTTTCCTATATGATACTATATTTTCGTTTTTTAAACATTGAAATATATCAAGATATATTTTCATGATTAGGAGCTGAGGTGGTTCGATATTATGAGGCCCAGTGTGTCCATAATTAATTTTATAAATATATTAAATGTATATCAAATAATGTGTGTGAATTATTTCAAAAATAATGGAATAAATATTGAATGGAGAATTTAATAAGAAATATAAGACCATGAATGAATATAAAGTATGATGTTTACCATAATCATGAAAAAAAGTTGATCAACGCCATATGATCAGATAAGGTATTCATTGGAGGGTATGTCAAATAGACTATTTAATTAATTTAATTCATTAATTATTTTATTCAAAAAACCAGTTTCACTCTATAAATAGAATATTATTGAACTCTATAGGTTTATCCACATAACCCTAGAATCATTTAGAGGATTTTACATCATTCATTATTGGTGGATTGATATTGGATAGTGATTAGTGACAAGAACAAGGTTGTTTGAAAGACATCAAATGTAGGAAAACGTCCCTACCTCTAGTGAATGAATTCTTCACCAACTATTGATCTATAATCGTGGTAATAATTTTCAGTTTTCTTTTAATCCTTTGATTAAAATTTTTATCATGTAGTTATATATTATTCCTTTATTTTTAATCAATTTCAGTCTTTTATTGAGTTAATTTATCAAATTTAATTGTTTACATGATTTATTCATGACGACGACATGTTTCTCAACCCGAATGTCCCTAATATATGAATGTTGGAAAAAATATTGTGGCATATGATTGATTCACCTTTTTTGTTTTCCCTTTACCCCACTCATTATCTATGTTCTTTTCTCTTGTGCTATGAGGCCACAAGTCGACATTGAGAGGTTGTCCCTGGATTGATTGTGCAACAATATTCATAGTGGAAGTTTGATCAATGGCCATATCATTGATTTAAAAAGGGATCCGGGTATTATTTTGGTGTTATACATGATATATGGGATTCATTACAATGATGGGATGTGGGATGTTGATCGGAACTCATGAAAGATCATGGGGTGGGTGGCCAGATTATGATTTCTACAAACCTGAGGCTATAAAATCACTCAATGAAAGGGTTACATTTCATTTCAGAAAATGTTGAGTATCAATGGCTATAACTCTTCGTGAAATTTTCATATATATAAGTCATGATATGAAACTATTGTTATGAAAAATCAAAAAATACATGACATTTACTATGACCAACACACACAATGTAGAATCTTGGATATGGTGGTTTTGGTTGAGGGTTGAGAAAAGTATCATATGGAAAAACAGAACCCCACACACCATGTTTCCCGATACTGGAATCTTAGCGTGTACTCTAAGAGTATACTAGCACAAACAAATAAGGACACATGGACACTACAATGTACATGGTCATGGACATGGCTAGGAACCCAGGATGCAACATGGCCAAGTGCAAAGCCAGGTACATAGTTTTGGAGATGGCTAGAAACATGAACATGACAATGTACATGTTCTTGTAAATGGATAGGTACCGATGTTAGGACACCAATAGGTCCATGTGAATGTACATAGTCATCGAGGTGGCTATGTACCCAACATGTCGATGAACATGTGAATGTACACAGATGTGGCCCGAAGACTATTGTCACAACTAGAAGAATATGAATATGGCCCGCTGGCTGAGATACACCATGTGGGACCATACATACCATGTATAGTGACATGGACATTGATAAGTATCTACAGGAGGACACAGATAGGCATAAATGTGAGTCCCTACACCCTATGGGTCCTTTACATGTCATGTACTACCATTCATGGAATCATCTCCCTCTTCCATCTCCTTCGTTTGGACTCCAATTTTAGCCTTCGAGCTATCTATCATGAGTGGTCTTCCATGTAGAACGTGATGGTATCCTTCATAGTGGATTTTCGAATAGGATGTAGTGTCTTCCTATAAAGAATATTTTTTATATAACGTTCGATGATGGAGGAGATTGGGTCTAATCATCATAGATAATATAGGTAGAGGAGGTACCCTGCTTTCATACCATGTCGTAGTGACTCTATACATTGGGATGGTACTCCCATATCACACTAGGCTAGGGGTCCCCCATACTCATTATTCTAGGTAGAGTTAGTTCTCCCTGTTGTACAATAGTGTGGTTCCTTTATTCATGGGTACAGTACTCACTTTTCAAATTAGGGAGCGGGACCCCCATTCTCTATATACAGGAAGGGGTGATACTCCACAATGTTAGAACAAGTGCTCTATAAATAGTTATAGTAATCCCATCTCTCTTATAGGTATGTTTCCTTCATTATTTTTTTATATGGATATTTTACTCCCCTATCACACCAGGGAGTTAGTCCCCCAGACACATTACTTTAGATATAAAAATAACAATCCCATATTTTAGGATGAGTCTTATGTCTATGTTGAATGAACACCCTTGTCACAATATAGAATGGACCCCCATTGATTCGGTACATAGATATACGGATTTTCATCACATGCTTGATCATGGTTCCACATTCTATTAATGGGAGTCAGTTAGTTTAACTAGTTTATGGGTCCTCTACCAATTGGATATTTTTCTCACATAGTCTTTGAAATAGTGGAGAGCTGAAATACCTCTTGACGACTTCTTTAGACAGAAAACAAGATGTTAGGAATCATTTATAAACTATTAGAGATATAGGAAGACTCATCATCCAGGTTGAGGTTGTGATGTGGATATCCCTTTTTCTATTATCTCCTTTTCTTATATAAGAATACATCTGTGTAATTGGGTTTCATTTCCCTATCCCTTTTGGCTGAGAAGACTACTGGTATCGTTTCTCCTATCCTTCCCATAATTTTTGGGAAATCCTATAGGGGACTAATATACTAACACCAAAATAAGATTTTCCCACTTGTGCCACATCTTATTCATATAAAGGATGGATCAGAAGTGACTTCAATGGAGCATAGGGATACTCTGGCTCATATACCATAAACTGCGGTAGGGTATAGAGATCTAGATTTGAGGTCTCTCGTCATTTCCTTTCTAGTTTTCTTAAGGTAGGAATATCTTTTGTTCGTGATAATTTATTTTATCTTTCACATATCATATTGCAATATACATGAATTTTATATACCCTATAGGCAATTACATGCAAGGATTTACACAACTTGTTACTATCTATTTTAATTATTCATCATCACTTTTGCATGGAGATGGTTAGATGCCTCCGTATAGGTAATATATTAAGAAGCATCCAATTCTAGTTATTCCTTCTTGGTTCATTCCACCATCCCTTATTCAATGCATATTGGCATGGGGTTGTGGTAGCCTACTATTTCAATGATCATGTGGGACCCAATAAGAAGGTTCATTACATATTGATGTCAAAGGCATATGAACCGTGGGATAATGTTTTATGTCATGACCATTATGAGGTATTATTGGAAATTTATGGAAATAGTGTAAAATGTTCATGAGTTCATCTTTTTTTTTGGAAACCAGTGTTGGTGTGGTAGTTAGTATATCCATTCACCTAGACACTTACTACTTTCATCTTCACTCAACATACTAAGACATTGATTGTAGATATATTAAGAGAATACATCATATATTTTTAATTCCATTGACTATTCTTATTGATAAATCTTCAAAAATAAACATATCAATATATATATAGCTATATACATATTCATCTAACTATGGTACATAATTATTAACATTAAGGGTTCCTCAATGAGGAAATCTGTCAATGTCACCTATTCAGGATCATGATGACAATCTGATTAGTAATAGGGAATCAGTCTAGGGGCCATCTAATGGTATATTTCTTCTAGATGAGTTGGTTGCATCACCCCCTATGTTAGATTAGTAGATTATACTAGATCAGTATGATTAAGATGCACATATAAATTATTAACTCTATGAGAACTAGAGTTAGAGGTTGTTGAGGTTCCATGGTGAGCCAGATCCCTATGATAGGGAGGATTATCATGTGGTGATCATAATAATATTAAAAAAATATAATAACTCAACAGATTATATGGTTTCACTAGAATATCATATTTTCCAATGAGTTGTAGGGTGCAGGATTATTCTATTCATGGTGATGCATGATAAGTTTTCACTCTAATGATCCTTATTATTGTAACTATTCTATGAGGAGTATTGCACCTCATTCTTGTGATAAATGATGATTCATGATATTTTTATAATTCACTTGGTATGGATGATTGTTTCTAAGTTTACATTAACGTTCACCAACCATAGTTTTTAGTATATTTACATTATTCACTCTAGTTTCTCCCATGCACATATGTTTGAGCAGGGTCTTAGTAGAAACATTTCTGTCACTATTGAACCAATGTGCATTATCACATATATCGGAGTGCAGGAGTGGTCACTAGTGAATGTGAGATTCAGGTCTAAGGTACTATATATGGATTCCTCTATTAGTATTATTCCTATGGTTGAGTCGTCTTTAGTATCTGGAAGATGTTATTAGTTGAGGCATTGGAGGCATACCCATGACGAGAGTCAGGAACATGGCTAGACGACGTAAAGACCGTGTATATGATCTGAGTGGAATGGATATGGATGATGTTATGAACATAAAGGGAGAGGTAGCCCGTCAAATTATATCCTAACTAGATGTTATAAGGAGGGAAGATAATAAGAAGATGAGAATCCATGTTAGAGGTAATTCTATGATTAATATTCCCCTGGTGTGTCCAGAGATGCCCCTATGGAGATGGAGCAGGATGATAAGTAGTAAGGGCTCACAAAGGATGAGGTGGTGGTGGTGGATGAAATTATTTCTACTTTCATCATCACCACCATGTATCTAATATTATTATTAGGGAGGTCATGGAAAGGGTCATGGGTTGTTACTGGATTTGGAATCTTATTACTAGAATATTAATGAGATGACTAGAGGTATGATCATTGTTTATTATACTCATTATTAGGTACTTATTTATATAGGATTGAATCAATCCTTCACATACATAATCCTAGTGTGAGTGATGGAGAACCTAGTTGAGACATTGTCGCACCATATTTGGCTCAATGTTCCGATAGGGGAACACATATTTGATATCGCCTATCCTCCTATAGTGTGACTAATCACTTGATGGAGAGATTTAATCATGTGACCTCTAAGTAGTAATGAAGATACATTATGAATTAATTATGGGTATTGAATTTTTCCCTGTGTACTATTCCCACATTCACTACAACCACATATGAGTTAGCTTTCATTGGATACATGTGATGTGATTCTGCTTTTTGATTGATATAGATCTCATGGAAGTGCGAGCAGTGTTTTTATTAGGAAACATTGAAAAATAATGCATTAGTTTGTAAGATTAGTCCATGTTGTGGACGTATCATTAGTAGTCTTGGTTCCTTCAGTGATTGATTATTTTCTTCTATTTCTTCCCTATGGAAATCCCGAGAGTATCGCTATGGTGAGAGGTGGAGTATTTCATGGAATTTCACCAATTTACCACTATAGTATATTCAACACCATATCAAATGTTCCTTATTGATATTTAGGAGCTGAGTGTGTTGATGTATGGCATTTGAGATTATTTTATCAGACCCGGTGTTTCTTTCTTAGTTACTCTATTTTTTATCATGAAAATGATGATGGAGGATTCTAGTTTTTTTGATTATCATAACTAGAACAGTGCCATGATAAACAATATGTACACCTTGTCTAGTATTCATGAATTCTTTTATTAGTTTTACGAAATGTTATGGTTGTTGGACATCAATTTCAGTTCCCTCTACCACTAGTTTATTTTTCACAGGGATGATATTCTGATGCTAGAATTATAATATCCATACAGACACTATGATTTTCTAGTGATGAAGTATTGTGTTACAAATACACCAATGGTCATAATAGATCTGAAAAAATAGATCATTCATCCATACATGGACCATTTTTTGGTTTTATTCATTGATTATTCTTGAAACTCTATTTTACATGTATAAAATGGTGTCAAAGGAAATGGTGTCAGAGTGAAAAATAGAAGAGAATTGTCGAAGGCCATGGATCACAACCCCACTACGGCCCTATCACATGGGTACCACTAATTAGTTTTGTCGTGTAGTGTACCTATGAATTATCCTGCTTGAATGATGTGCACAACAACCTATACAACACCCCATTGGGGAACACCTGAATGAAATAGATCATTCACCAAAGGTCTCATATTTTCCAATAAATATGATCTTGGGGTCTTCATTTGTACAAATTAAAATTACCAAAGGCATTTCAAAGCTCTGGTTAACTTAGTCCTTCTCTAAATCCCTCTAAAACCTTCTAGTAAGTCCTCTAAAACCTGTAGAAGATGGAATTAATAGGGGATAGTGAATCTAGAGTCCTCTTAGGTTTTAAAATTAAGAACATATGTGTGATTATCCATCTAAGGTATTATTGAAGAACACTACCATGAGGTCTACCCCTTGAATATGGACCTACACAAGTGTCATTCTAGAACAACTGTGTAGTCCCTTGAAGACTTCAGGAAATCCTCTCCCATGTCTTTTTCCCCAGGTGGTCCACTACCCTTAGTACCATCACCTACTCTAGGTCCACATTAGTGAAGCACCCCCTGCATGAGCCTTCTTTGGCTCTCCCATGTCTACCTAAGAGTCCCTTCCCTCAGCTCACTCAAGCCTCTATCTTTTCGGATCCCCTAGTATTTCCCTCTTACAATCCATCCATGGTTGGGACTATCCTACTTTGGATCCATTATATGAAGGTTCCAAGTAGAAACCAACATTGAACCCTCTAGACAGGGAATACCATGAATCATGGAATTCTAGATTGTATCCCATTTTAATTTTCTTTCCATCTGATAGTGGTTTCAAAAATTTCTCCCACCTGATAGTTAGTGTCCTCAAGGTGAACGTATTTTTTAATTCCTTCATTCACAAGGACCTAAACTCTTTGTATAGTGTAAATGTTTTTCCTGACATATATACAAGGGAAAGGACCACGCCCAATCCTTACCATCTCTATGACCTGATATAACGACCCATACTTTACATACATTGTTAATACTTCAAAATTGAAGAACACTTATTACAACATATGACAAAACCACAAAGGACCGTATAGGTATAGTGTCTTTAGAAACTGAGAAACATAAACAACTGGTTCATAAATCTTCTACAGTGTCTCCCATTTATTTCATCATATCTAGGGTCCCTTTTAGCATATTCTACTTAATATCCATCTTCCTGGCCTGGGGAAAAGAAAACATAAAAGGGTGAGCTCAAATGCTCAGCAAGGGCAAATAAAGGAAATAAAAATCATATCATATCTTTATGAAAATTAAAACCTGCAAAAGAGATCATAATATCTTAACATGGAATAAATCATAGAAGTGAAAATGAGATCCCCATAATCATAACATAAAACTTGAAACTTTGTGGCATGCACACATAATCATGGAAAATCATTTCTTGTTAGTCATGACTCATTGCCAAGACTATCTTAGTGGACAAAGTCCCTTTCTGAACCGAGTTCACTCCTCGTTTCAGTCCTGTATCACTGAACCGAAATAACCTTCCGTTCCAGCCATGTCTATCTCATGAGATATAAAATCTTTACCCAATGCAATGGAGGGAGATATAGGTCCCACTCATCTTATAATGAATCCTTTCTTATGTGTGCCACATAATCATAAAACATACATCATCGCATAACACATGTAACAAAAATGGGATTCTTGAAACATCATGACATCATAAATCAATTCATATAAGATAAAGGAATTCATAAAAATAATTTCATCACAACATGAACAAATCAATTTAATAATTGGGATAAAAACAGAACCCTTTATTATCTTAGATGGAAAATCATTTTGATAAAACACTTGAACTCCATTCTTGAGGAAAATATCCTTTCTTCTTCAAAAACATTTTTCCTTTCATAACATGTCATACGACTTTAAAATAAAAGAAGTTGATTAAAAATAAACTTGAAAACTTGTAAAGGAAGCTTCTTGGATTTAATGTTTTAAAAATCCATTCATGCCGTATAAGTTAAAAAAACATTCTTCGTACTTTTGTCGGAAAAGTCAAAAAGTACCTCGTACGGAAAAACGACAAAAGATTCCTTTCATATTCTTTAATAAAAACTCACCTAAGGGTAAAATTGGATTTAAACTATTGCAAGTGGATGGAAACAATATTACATATTGAGGTAACATGGATGTGGATGATAAAATACACCCCAGTAAATATTTACGAATAAACAATCTCGGATAAAAATGAGATTGTGATATTTCCCTTACCTTAGGTCCGATTTGCTTTGTTCGTGTCCAAAGCTCCGGTATAATGGTTTAAATAATGTTATTGACTTATTCCAGAATCATACATATTGATATGAGATCATATATGGTCATATTATTAGCTTCTTTTTAGTAATATTTCATTGTTACTTGTTACTCGGGTCTTTATAACTTTTTGTTCTTATGCGTGTTTTGTCGAATAAATTCTTATTCTTATGTTTAGGTTATAGATAATTCATTTCCAGAATGGTATTAGTGTAGTATATACCATATTCATTCATTCAATTCATTTATATAATCACTATGAAATGAAGATCATGTAGAACGAGTCGCATCACATCGTGGAGACGGTATTCCGTACGTACGCACGAGTGATGATATCGTTCCTATGATCGTGGAATTGTATTGGAGTATATATATATTATTTCAGTATCAATATTACTTCATAATAGTCATATATAGTTACTCATTAAACCATTATACCCATCTTTGTAAGGTGATGGTGGAAAATAGATTACACCACGGCGTGGAGACGGTATTCCGTACGTACGCACGCGCGGTGATTTCATTTTTCCGTAGGATGGATAGAAGGTAAATTAGGGTTGTTTCATATTTATAATAACATATCAGTATGTAAGTAATACTGATGTTATTACTTTATCATGAAACAACTAAAGAATAAGAAGTTGAAGAAGAAAGAAATTGAAAAGATCGGTAATGGATATTAACTCTTCTTTGGAACGCCTCTTTGAATCCCCCACTTAAGGAACTAATATTGGTCTTTGGAGAAGACCAGGACCTCTAGGATTATTCTAGGGAAGTGGAGAGGAGAAAATGGCAGGGGTTGGCCGAGCTGGAGTGCTCAAATTGGTGTGAGGAGGAGGGGGAGGAGGTGCCCTTTTATAAGGGAGGAGAGGGGCACCTTAGGAATATCTCAAAATATTATTTTATATTAAAGTCAAAATCGGTTTATAATGGTTCCAAAGGGTCTTATTTCGAAGCTAAAGTGGGGAAGGGTCGAAATCCTATCAACCAATAGGACTTAGACAAGTTTAGGGTATTATTTTAACCGTATCAATTAGATTTAACTCTAAGTTAATTAATTTAACTTTTACCGTGTCTTTTTGTTTTCTTTCACTATATGGTTAATACACTTACTATAACATGACAAACGAACCCCAAATTGTTTATTATTAATATATATATCTTTACCTAAGTCATTTGGCCGAACCTTAGATTTTTAGGAATAAAATAACAATTAATAATATAATATTTGATTTAAAAACTATTTTGTGTCAATTTTGACACTATTTGATATATGATTTTTTTGAAAGTCATAACAGAATTATATGTTCGAACAAAGTTGATTAAATCAACACTAATATATCATAGTAACCTAGAAAATTAGTGGAATTCATAAAAAGTCTTAAATTACATTTATTTTGGTATTTATATTATCAATTATGTCAATATTTCATTAATAAGATAATTACTACATCATATTTGTGTCATAAATAAATTAAATTATATGATGTCTAAAAATTACAAATAAAATACCATCATGTAGGAAATCTATTTATCTTTCTAATGAATATTTACAATCGAATTTATCTTATGTATAACCCCATATTAAAAATTATTTACTTATTAAACTTTGATTTTAACTATTTTAACCCTTCTTTAAATAAATTAATAATAAATGTCCTAATCTAATCCAAGTGGGCCTAAATGGTCATATTGTATTCCTAAGTTTGTTTTTGGTCGAATTACACTTGTCCAATAGAATTAGGACATGTGTTAGGGTAATATTGATATCATATTTACCCTTAGTTACCCTATTTACTATTAACCGCGGTAAAAATTGTAAAAAGTTACTATTCACCAAAAAATTATTTTCATCTCATTGAACCACATTTTAGTCCTTGATATTAACCGTGTCTCTCGGATTTTTGAAATTCCATTCACAGAAGCGGTAAAATTAAGTTTTATGCAAAATTCAGTTTTTAACCTACCACTTAGTGGTTTCACTATTCATCAAAAATTGAAAGTTTTCAGAAAAATACCAAAATTTCACCCTAGGCTAATTTCGATATTCTGAGTCCAAAAATGAAGTCCATTTTGAAAAATAAAATTTATAAAATTTTAAAAAGTGGTTATTACAACTCATAACGGCTAGTTTTAATAGAATATTGTTGTTTAGTGAAACTCGGTATTGCGTACGATGCAAGCTATCGAGGAAGGTCGCGATTGCGTGTAAAGCAAGCCAAGCAAGTGTTGTGTAGAAAAAAAATTCCTTTGATGGTTTATATAACATAAAAGTCTCGGGTGTTACATTCTACCCCCCTTAAAAAGAATTTCTCCCTCGAAATTCGTCACTTTGTAACAAACAAATGAGGATACTTCTCCCTCATCATATCCTCAAGCTCCCATGTAGCTTCTTCAAGTTGGTGGTTCCTCCATAAAACTTTCACCAAGCGAGTGGTCTTGTTTCGTAGTACTTTTTCGCTACGATCCAGAATCTCTATCGGCTGTTCTTCATAAGAAAGATCTTGCTCCAGCGGTACAACTTCTGAGCTGAGTACATGTGAAGGATCTGGTATGTACATTCTCAGGAGAGATACATGGAACACATCGTGAACTTGAGAGAGATTCGGTGGAAGCGCCAATCGGTAAGCTTCCTTCCCAACACGATCCAGTATTTCGAAAGGACCGATATATCTAGGGCTCAACTTCCCCTTCTTTCCAAATCTCATAACCCTTTTCCAGGGAGATATTCGTAAGAACACTTTATCACCCACTTCAAACTCTAGGTCTTTTCTTCGGTTGTCGACATAACTTTTCTGTCGACTCTGAGCTGCTCTTATGTGTTGTTGAATAGATCTAACCTTTTCTGCCATTTCATCAACGAGATCAGGTCCTAATTGCTTTCTTTCCCCAACTTCATCCCAGCAAGTTGGAGTCCTGCATTTCTTTCCATAGAGAGCTTCATAAGGAGCCATCTGAATACTGGAGTGAAAGCTATTATTATAAGAAAATTCCACCAAAGGTAGGTGTTGATCCCAACCTCCTTTGAAATCCATAGAGAAAGCTCTCAACATATCTTCTAGGGTTTGAATTGTTCTCTCAGACTGACCGTCTGTCTGGGGATGATAAGCAGTGCTGAAACTCAACTCTGTATCCAGAGTATGCTGAAGACTTCGCCAGAACTTCGAGGTAAATCTCGGATCTCGATCAGATATAATAGAAAGTGGTACTCCATGCAATCTTACCACTTCCTTTACATATATCCTGGCAAGCTGATCTAGAGAGAAATCCTCTCTAATATCAATGAAGTGTGCAGACTTTGTAAGACGATCAACTATGACCCAGATAGCATTATTGCCTTTGGATGTTTTAGGAAGTCCTGTGACAAAGTCCATAGTGATGTTTTCCCATTTCCATTCGGGTATGGGTAATGGTTGTAACATCCCCTTAGACTTCTGTCTCTCAGCTTTAACTTGTTGACAAACCAAGCATCGAGAGACATATTCAGCAACATCTCTTTTCATGCCATCCCACCAGAAGTACTCTTTCAGGTCCCTATACATCTTCATGCTTCCAGGATGAATAGAGAATGACGAACTATGAGCCTCATCCAGCAGCTCATTCTTTAATTCGGGGATGGGAGGAACGCAAACCCGGTTCCTGAACTTTATTATCCCATCACAATCAAGGTTGATTTCAGGAACATTTCTCACCTTCTTTTGTAACTCGACATCTTCTTTTTGTGCCTCTTTAATCTTCACATGTATAGATGGTTGAACATTCATTTGAGAAAGATAAGATTTTTCCCCTTCCATTATAATTCCAAGATCCATCCTTTGTAAATCCATAAATATTGGATCTTTTCTGATCCTCATCATGGATAAACTATCATGGTCTTGTCGACTTAATGCATCTGCCACCTTGTTTGCTTTCCCAGGGTGGTAATGGATTGAGCAGTCATAATCATTAATCAGCTCCAACCATCTTCTTTGACGCATATTCAACTCCTTTTGTGTGAAAATATACTTTAAACTTTTATGATCAGTATAAATATCACACCTTTCACCATAAAGGTAATGCCTCCAAATCTTTAATGCAAAGATTACCGCAGCCAACTCCAAATCATGTGTTGGGTAATTTTTCTCATGGATTTTCAACTGTCGTGAGGCATAAGCTATCACCATATCATTTTGCATAAGAACACACCCCAATCCCTTCTTGGATGCATCACTGTAGATCACAAACCTTTCTCCACTACAAGGAAGTGTGAGCACAGGTGCACTGGATAACCTTCTTTTCAACTCCTTGAAATTCTCTTCACATTCCTCTGTCCAGACAAACTTAACTCCTTTCCGAGTCAACTTGGTGAGTGGATTAGATAATCGTGAAAAACCTTTTACAAAACGTCGATAATAACCAGCCAAACCAAGAAAACTTCGGATCTCAGTTACTGTTGTTGGTCTTGACCATCTTTCGATAACCTCTGTTTTTGCTGGATCCATAGATATCCCCTCTTTTGAGATTATATGACCCAAAAATGAAACTTTTTGAAGCCAAAATTCACACTTGGTAAATTTGGCATAACGCTTCTCCTTTCTCAGGGTCTTCAATATAATTCTCAAGTGATCTTCATGCTCTTCCTTGCTCTTTGAATAGACAAGAATATCGTCTATAAAGACTACCACAAATTGATCAAGATAGTCTCTAAAGACTCTATTCATTAGATCCATGAAGATAGCAGGGGCATTAGTAAGACCAAATGGCGTCACTATAAATTCATAGTGTCCATACCTTGTACGGAAAGCCGTCTTTGGTATATCCTACCTTTTGACCCTTAATTGATGATACCCTGAACGAAGATCAATCTTGGAAAAGTATTGAGCTCCGCGTAGTTGGTCAAATAAGTCATCAATGCGTGGGAGAGGATATTTGTTCTTGATAGTGATCTTGTTAAGTTCTCGATAATCAATGCAAAGTCTCATTGATCCATCTTTCTTCATAACAAATAGAACAGGTGCTCCCCAAGGTGACACACTAGGGCGTATGAATCCCTTATCAAGATTCTCTTGGAGTTGCTTCTTCAATTCCTGCAACTCAATTGGGGCCATTCTATAATGTGTCTTTGAAATAGGCAAAGCACCCGGTACGAGTTCTATTGAAAACTCAACTTCACGATTTGGTGGAAGACCCGGTAATTCCTCCGGAAAGACATCATCAAACTCCCGTACAATGGGCATATTCTTAATCGTGAGTTTCTCACCAAATATTTGAGATAAATAACCTTCATTTAGTGGAATCAATACCCATAAGATGGAAGAAATTTCCACTGGAAGGTTATGTTCATCCTTGCATTGATAGACGATCGTAGATTGATCTGGAATATGAAATGTGACTTCCCTTCTTTGGAAATCGATATGAGCTCCATGTAGAGAAAGCCAATCCATGCCAAGAATCACATCAAATTCCACTAAAGGAAGGATCACAAGATTTGCAGGAATCACTTTCCCACAAACTTCGATCGGAGAAGAATTATAAACTTCTGATGCGACTGTTGTGCCATTAGGTGTTGTCACAGCTAACTCAACATCTAATTGTTGAGGTAATACGGTGATACCCTTAGAAAATTCTTTAGAAATAAAAGAGTGGGTGGATCCAGAATCAAATAAAACATTTTCTACTTTAGAGTGGATGGTAAGTGTACCTTTCACCACATCGTTATCGTACTCCACATCGCTGATAGAAATTGCATGTGACTTTCCATTGTCTTTAGCCTTAAGATTTTGTTGACGTCGACCATCATCATCAACCCTTGGATTTGGGCATTGATTGGCATAATGCCCCATCTCCTTGCACTTGAAACATTGAAGTGTAGTAGGTTCATTCTGTGTATCCCTTCCTTTGATTGCATCATTAGACATCTTCTTCCCATTATCACGGCATTCAAATGCCCGATGACCTTCCTTTCCACATTTAAAACATTTACTTGTCCCTTTAAGACAACATCCTCCATGTTTCTTTCCACACTTTGAGCATAAGGGAAAGTTCATATTCTTTTCCGTGTGCTCTTTAGATTTTTCTTTGAATTCCATCTTCCTCTTCTTATCAAACCCATGTGACTGATGGGTTACTCCAATCACCATCTCGACTTTGAGAGCACATCGAACGATTTCCTCATAGCTATTGAAGTCCCTTATGGCTAACGCCCTTCGAAGACTTGGTTTTAAGCCACTAATGAATCGATCGATCTTACTCTCAGGTTGGATAATAATACCAGAAGCGTACCTTGCAAGTCTTGTAAAATTTGCTTCATAGGTACTGACAGATTCATTATCCCTTTGCTTCAGTTCAAGGAACTCTTTCTCCATCTTTGTTCGGAGATTACGAGGGAAGTACTTATTGAAAAATAAGTTCTTGAACTCGTCCCATTCCATAGACTCAATTTCATCCCTTTGCCTCGTATTCTTAACAAGATTCCACCATTGATCCACATCTCCTTCCAAACGATACACTGCTAGGATGACTTTATCATGATCAGAACATTGAAGAACTGAAAATATCTTTTCAGTAGTACTAATCCATTGTTCAGCAACTAATGGATCAGTAGACCCGCTGAAAGAAGGTGGACGCTGCCTCATGAAGGATTCAACAGAATGTTTCTCCCTCCTTTGCTCGTTTAGAAATCCTGCATGATTCATAGCTTTAGAAAGTTGTGTGAGCATGGATACAAGATTTTTCATTCCAGCTCCCATATCGTTTGGTTGCTCAGGGGGAAAATCATTGCATTGCCCATCGCATTCCGCATTAACACGGTTCCTTCGGGTTCCAGCCATTGACTAAAACCAAGAAGAATAGTGTGAGCAACACTAATTATAATAGGAAACCACATAATTCAAGAATAAAATTTTCATGCTTATGGTCTTATCCTAGGTTATTCATGGCCATTTCTAAGATTGTGTTCTATGCTTAGACTTATCCTTAGGGTTCTTACTAAGGCTTTCACATCCTAGTTTCCAAAGGTTGACTATACCTTTCCTCTGATACCAACTATAACGACCCATACATTACATACATTAATAATACTTCAAAATTGAAGCACACTTATTACAACATATGACAAAACCACAAAGGACCGTATAGGTATAGTGTCTTTAGAAACTGGGAAACATAAACAACTGGTTCATAAATCTTCTACAGTGTCTCCCATTTATTTCATCATATCTAGGGTCCCTTTTAGCATATTCTACTGAATATCCATCTTCCTGGCCTGGGGAAAAGAAAACATAAAAGGGTGAGCTCAAATGCTCAGCAAGGGCAAATAAAGGAAATAAAAATCATATCATATCTTTATGAAAATTAAAACCTGCAAAAGAGATCATAATATCTTAACATGGAATAAATCATAGAAGTGAAAATGAGATCCCCATAATCATAACATAAAACTTGAAACTTTGTGGCATGCACACATAATCATGGAAAATCATTTCTTGTTAGTCATGACTCATTGCCAAGACTATCTTAGTGGACAAAGTCCCTTTCTGAACCGAGTTCACTCCTCGTTTCAGTCCTGTATCACTGAACCGAAATAACCTTCCGTTCCAGCCATGTCTATCTCATGAGATATAAAATCTTTACCCAATGCATTGGAGGGAGATATAGGTCCCACCCATCTTATAATGAATCCTTTCTTATGTGTGCCACATAATCATAAAACATACATCATCGCATAACACATGTAACAAAAATGGGATTCTTGAAACATCATGACATCATAAATCAATTCATATAAGATAAAGGAATTCATAAAAATAATTTCATCACAACATGAACAAATCAATTTAATAATAGGGATCAAAACAGAACCCTTTATTATCTTAGATGGAAAATCATTTTGATAAAACACTTGAACTCCATTCTTGAGGAAAATATCCTTTCTTCTTCAAAAACATTTTTCCTATTATAACATGTCATACGACATTAAAATAAAAGAAGTTGATTAAAAATAAACTTGAAAACTTGTAAAGGAAGATTCTTGGATTTAATGTTTTAAAAATCCATTCATGCCGTATAAGTTAAAAAACATTCTTCGTACTTTTGTCGGAAAAGTCAAAAAGTACCTCGTACGGAAAAACGACAAAAGATTCCTTTAGTATTCTTTACTAAAAACTCACCTAAGGGTAAAATTGGATTTAAACTATTGAAAGTGGATGGAAACAATATTACATATTGAGGGAACATGGATGTGGATGATAAAATACACCCCAGTAAATACTTACGAATAAACAATCTCGGATAAAAATGAGATTGTGATATTTCCCTTACCTTAGGTCCGATTTTCTTTGTTCGTGTCCGAAGCTCCTGTATAATGGTTTAAATAATGTTATTTAATTATTCCAGAATCATACATATTGATATGAGATCATATATGGTCATATTATTAGCTTCTTGTTAGTAATATTTCATTGTTACTTGTTACTCGGGTCTTTATAACTTTTTGTTCTTATGCGTGTTTTGTCGAATAAATTCTTATTCTTATCTTTAGGTTATAGATAATTCATTTACAGAATGGTATTAGTGTAGTATATACCATATTAATTCATTCAATTCGTTTATATAATCATTATGAAATGAAGATCATGTAGAACGAGTCGCATCACATCGTGGAGACGGTATTCCGTACGTACGCACGAGTGATGATATCGTTCCTATGATCGTGGAATTGTATTGGAGTATATATATATTATTTCAGTATCAATATTACTTCATAATAATCATATATAGTTACTCATTACACCATTATACCCATCCTTGTAAGGTGATGGTGGAAAATAGATTACACCACGGCGTGGAGACGGTATTCCGTACGTATGCACGCGCGGTGATTTCATTTTTCCATAGGATGGATAGAAGGTGAATTACGGTTGTTTCATATTTATAATAACATATCAGTATGTAAGTAATACTGATGTTATTACTTTATCATGAAACAACTAAAGAATAAGAAGTTGAAGAAGAAAGAAATTGAAAAGATCGGTAATGGATATTACCTCTTCTTTGGAACGCCTCTTTGAATCCCCCACTTAAGGAACTAAGATTGGTCTTTGGAGAAGACCAGGACCTCTAGGATTATTCTAGGGAAGTGGAGAGGAGAAAATGGCAGGGGTTGGCCGAGCTTGAGTTCTCAAATTGGTGTGAGGAGGAGGGGGAGGAGGTGCCCTTTTATAAGGGAGGAGAGGGGCACCTTAGGAATATCTCAAAATATTATTTTATATTAAAGTAAAAATCGGTTTATAATGGTTCCAAAGGGTCTTATTTCGAAGCTAAAGTGGGGAAGGGTCGAAATCCTATCAACCAATAGGACTTAGACAAGTTTAGGGTATTATTTTAACCTTATAAATTAGATTTAACTCTAAGTTAATTAATTTAACTTTTACTGTGTCTTTTTGTTTTCTTTCACTATATGGTTAATACACTTACTATAACATGAAAAACGAACCCCAAATTGTTTATTATTAATATATATATCTTTATCTAAGTCATTTGGCCGAACCTTAGATTTTTAAGAATAAAATAACAATTAATAATATAATATTTGATTTAAAAACTATTTTGTGTCAATTTTGACACTATTTGATATATGATTTTTTTGAAAGTCATAACAGAATTATATGTTCGAACCAAGGTGATTATATCAACACTAATATATCATAGTAACCTAGAAAATTAGTGGAATTCATAAAAAGTCTTAAATTACATTTCTTTTGGTATTTATATTATCAATTATGTCAATATTTCATTAATAAGATAATTACTGCATCGTCTTTGTGTCATAAATAAATTAAATTATTTGATGTCTAAAAATTACAAATAAAATACCATCATGTAGGAAATCTATTTAGCTTTCTAATGAATATTTAAAATCGAATTTATCTTACGTATAACCCCATATTAAAAATGATTTACTTATTAAACTTTGATTTTAACTATTTTAACCCTTCTTTAAATAAATTAATAATAAATGTCCTAATCTAATCCAAGTGGGCCTAAATGGTCATATTTTATTCCTAAGTTTGTTTTTGGTCGAATTACACTTGTCCAATAGAATTAGGACATGTTTTAGGGTAATATTGTTATCATATTTACCCTTAGTTACCCTATTTACTATTAACTGCGGTAAAAATAGTAAAAAGATACTATTCACCAAAAAATTATTTTCATCTCATTGAACCACATTTTAGTCCTTGATATTAACCGTGTCTCTTGGATTTTTGAAATTCCATTCACAGAAGCGGTAAAATTACGTTTTATGCAAAATTCAGTTTTTAACCTACCACTTAGTGGTTTCACTATTCATCAAAAATTGAAAGTTTTCAGAAAAATACCAAAATTTCACCCTAGGCTAATTTCGATATTCTGAGTCCAAAAATGAAGTCCATTTTGAAAAATAAAATTTATAAAATTTTAAAAAGTGGTTATTACTATTCATAACGGCTAGTTTTAATAGCATATTGTTGTTTAGTGAAACTCGGTATTGCGTACGACGCAAGCTATCGAGGAAGGTCGCGATTGCGTGTAAAGCAAGCCAAGAAAGTGTTGTGTAGAAAAAAAATTCATTTGATGGTTTATATAACATAAAAGTCTCGGGTGTTACACCCGAGCCTCTCTTAAAATTGTTAGGACTACTACCATTGATAGCAGGACCCTCTTCCCACAGATTTGGATGATTGACCTTTCCTTCTTTGGAAATGGTGTTGTAGAAGTTTCATAGCATGGTGGTACCATAGGCTCACTAATCTACCTGGTCAAAAAAATGAGTTGGGTGAGAGGACCTAGTCACGATATCTCATTTTCACACTAGAAAATCAATGTTTTTTCCATATGATCAGTGACTTGAAGCCTCTAGTTCCCTGAAGGGTGGTTGAGGATGACATGTGTGCTTCCTTTTGAAATGGTATTACATCTTATTAAATTTGTATAAACCGATTTTAGGGCATCACTAATGGACTAATCCCGTATCCTTTATTGTAAAAGGATTTACATTTTCTCATCTCACCCCTTGTATACTTGGTTGGAGAGGGGAAGATAACCAAAATCCTCTCCTCTATCTCCTATTCCCCTAGCCACTTCCCCCAATGGAGGAGGATAATTTTGTGGTTTTCTAGATATTTTACTCCCACATAACCATTACATTCATACATAAACTATCCTGACACATTTGGGAAAAGAGACTGGCCACAATCTTTGAATCCACATCATCAGATGTATGTTTTGGTAGAGAGTCTCCTTTTGAAGATACCTCTCAACTAATTCTTGTATTCTTCCATAGGTGTGGGTCTACAAGTCCATGTATCAAATGTCATTGGAAATTGGATTGTGTGGTCCCTTAGATATTTTGTTTCCACTTACCACACTAATTTTTACACATGTGGGCTTAGAGGTTGATGGTCTTCAGGACATCCACATGATCCCCAACCTTATGATGGTCCTCCTTGGGAGTAAGGCTCATCTGAAACTATCCATGGTAAACATTCCACATGTAATCAAAAATCATCAACATGCCTGCTACATTGGTGTAATCCCTGACCATAACCAATCCACATTCCTCATCCTTATATGTAATCCCCAATCACAACCCCCATTCACCCAAGGATCTTTTGCATGAGTAAGCCCCAAAATCTAACATTTAAGATTCTGCATCTGGAATAATCCCCAATAATATAACCATACTTATACATGCTCCTCCCTCTTAGGTGTAATCCTAGAAAAACATTCAAAATCACAATGTGTTAAGACATCACTCTTGTCCCATATCCACATCTCATACTTTCGGGAATAATCCTAAACATAATCTTCTAAATGAGCTATAATCCCCTATGAAACAAACAACCAATGTACATGGGCTTTAATTCCAACCCAAATGGGATATGTAGGAATCTTCCCTATGGTCAATACACAACTCCCCAAATCAACCATATTCTCTTTGGGCCACATTCCAATAAAAGGTATAATTCAAACTAGAAATCCATATCACATTAAGGTTGAATGGGATACTTCGACATAATCTCCAAACTATACATTGACTAAGAACTATGTACATAGAATTCCTTTCCATAATATGCTAAATTGAATAGTTGGATCCTTATTCAACAACCTCAAAGGGTGATGAACCCTATAATGTGGCCCATAACTACATGGATCTGATTCCTTTAATTAGTATAAGTATGTATCCCATTTCATGGTTCCAATCCAAATATCAAACAAATCAAATCTTCTTGGATGATGAAAGACTTCAAATAAACCCTCTATGTTTCTATAAAACCAACATTTACAAAATAACAACCAAATAATATACAATTCTTACATGAGGTAGAATTGTTTATACAGAGAAACATAAACATATGGATGCTACTATTCATTAAACATGATAATAATTTATTATCAATTAATTGGTGACCCAAATCATACATATAAATTAATGAATTATTCTCAGACATATCTTTAATCAATAATAGATTCCATGAGTATGAAACAATTTCCCCAAAATGTGTGAAATGAGTGTGACCTCCAATCCAATTGAACAATAAGTGTTCTTAAGTATAACTGGGTAAACATCCAAATCAGAACCTGGATTTGGGAAGTAGTACCCTAATTAATATATAACAATTAGGTGTTTCATGTTCGATTAACAGACCGTTTGGAAAAAGATTTGAAACAGTGAACTGATATGAACGATTACACACAACTGAACCCACTATATTCAATAATCAAGCCACATGTTCTCTGTTGGAAAAAAATAGTGAACATGATGTGAATTATTTAACTACAAAATCAATTTCACAAAATAAAATGGATGTAATTCCAAGTCCTTGTCAGACCATTTCATTTCTGACCTAAAAAATATTTCTCTCGGAAATAAAAAATGGTAAATATAGTGTGAATTCATAGCAAATATGATAGTATCACCTGCCTTTTTGACCCCATTCTCTCTAAAAATGAATGAGGGACAAACTAGACAATCAATAATTCTTATTTTCATTAAATTGTGATTCTTCATTTATGGGGTTTTCTTAGTTGTTTTTTAATAAATGAATGAATTTATTTTTATAACTCCCTACAATACATTGGTATCGTATCAACCCTCAAGGATTCCTGCCCCAATAACTATTCAAGATAACACTTCATCCATGCAGAAGAATCCAACTCCAACCCATCATCTTCAATGTTGCGTCTCAAACTCATTAGTCTGGGAGTACCTTTAGATTGGGAAAATCCCACCCCCATAGGCCAATTGATAGGCCCTATAGTTTTCAAGGACCCAACTCTCATATGGTTATTGATGATTGGTGGTCCTGAATTTGTTTGAACTTTCCACTATGTTCAACCATTTTGGGATATTATCCTTATAATGTGAAAAAGTCCTTTATCATATTGTGATTGATCAAGATGAAGCATATAGATTAATAAAGAAGAAACATGTTTCATTATTAATGGATCATACTAGTAATTTATATTAAAAATGTTGAGCATTAGTAATCTATCCACATGATGAAGGCTAGTAAGTCAGTTGAGTATCCCTAGTCAACCAAACGCGGGCATGCAGGATGGCCCACCATTAGAAGTGACTGGTATCTAAGGAGAAGGTCCAAACCTCTCTCCACTAGATATAATCCCACCAATAAATTTTGGTGGAGAACTAAAAGATGGAAAAAACACCTAACCAACTTAATTCAGCTAGTATGAAGAATCACCTGGCCACTTCAAGGAAAACCCAACATTCAATTCTTATGGAATTCCACATGTAGGCACTCACATATACCTACTCCCACCATTCCTATAATCAGAATCATCTTAATGAACTCAAATAATCCCTTATACCAAGATTGTTGGATATCCCTTAGCAGGTGCACACACCATACTTTATTCATTAATCATGGAAATAAATATTTCTGGAATCATTCGAAGATGTCAGTCAGAAAGTCCCAATGATGACCAAGGGGAAGAAACGACACACATCCCCCACACATATGTACTGTTAGTATCTAATAGAATCAAATGTTTTGTATGAGAAATAAGATTGAACTAATCAAGATAAGTAATGGACATGTATCCCCATACGAGTTAATAATTTCACAAATCATAATTTGGAAATTGAAAAAAGACAAAAAAAAATCCCTTCCCTTATCAAATAGAATAGTTAGTACATCATAAAGGTGACAATAGTAGTTACATATGTATGGACCCACAAATCTATCTATACAAATGGGCTATCTCCTCAACATGGCCACTCATATTAGACATATATGTATTCTCCAATCTATTAGTGTCATGGGGAAAATTCACATATAATCTATGGACAATCAGATTGGGAAAATACACCCTCTCCTATGAGAATTAATTGTCTAATCCTAATGGGAACTCTATTACATGCATAGATAGCTACCAATGGCACTATAACCGCCATCATGTTCTCGTAGTCACCTGAAGAATGGAATTGAAGAAGAAGCCTCCCCAAACAATATTAGAAATAAAATATTCGATCTGTGATCCAGATCTATGATATGAGGTGTTCTTGAATCCAATATATTCATATTTACGAAGGATCAAGATCCCACTCCCCCATTACAAAATTAAGGATGCAGTAGTAGTAATTTTCACGGTCCACTCTAGACACTTCACCATAATGGATTGATTCATAAATAAAATCTGATCAATCTTGAGAGACTATCTCATAATGAGATCCATAACATCCATCTGTATAAGTATAAGGTCAAGGAGTAAGAGGGTCTTCAATTTCTATAATCCACCATGGTGGTCCTAGCCATGATGGTGATCTATGTTATTGTTCTCTTTGCTGTAGAGTATCATATTTTACAGAGAATTATCCACTTTGTGACATAGTTATGACAAATACCCCTTATTATGAGGTTCCTGAATAAACAAGTCCATTCATGTATAATGACTTTTCACTAGAAAGTTTGATTATTTCTTAACCAAAATAAAAACCATGGTGATGGTCATTATTTGAACCTCTATTAGATCACCTTGACATTAACATAATATTGTAACTCCAAAAAAAATCATAACGCTTATTATAATGTGTCCCTAAAGCGTACACTATGTCCAGTCAGGGTAGTGAAACCTCGAGACAAATATGAACAAGACACAATGAAACAAAAAAAAACATGCTAAAGATGACATACTTGTCATGATCTAGCCATTATCTACCCCACAATATTGTGTTATAGAGAAATTTTCTGATGATTTTGTGCATGAAATCAACCTTAATATATGGTAATTTTTTCATTACATGAATGAAATTGTATTAACCTATGATGAATATCGACATTACTTCAAGGTAATAAAAGGGTTACAACACAAAACTGACTAGGAATCTCTCCTGGATTCATGACAAATGAATATTGAATAACATAATGGATCCATTCAATGTGAATTCCTCAACACACTCATGATGTTTTAATGGCTAATAATTGATTCAACTTTTGGTGTTAATATTAGATGATGGGGTGCACATGGATCATTATAGTTAACCATGATCTATAAAAAAATACCTAAAATAGATGTAGATTGAATCTATATACCTTCTTTACAACTTATATAAGCTTACTTTTTCATAACTGAATACATTATCAAAAAATATAGGACTTGACTTACTATCGCTAACCTCAGGATAAAAGAGAGAAGGTTGTTGAGTGACTTTTTCATCATGCATGTGATAATATTGTTCACGCCTCGTGTTTAGGGGAAGTACATTATCAGATAACAAAAATGTCAAAATAGCATAATGATATTTGTAAATTGTTGATCCAATTTCCTAAAAAATGATGCACCAATCCCATGTTCTGAAAAATACTATACAATCAAATGGAAAACTAATGTAATAGTATTCACATCTGTTCAAGAGAAACCATGTCCCATAGGGCTAAGGGATATTTAACCCAAACCTCTAGGCTACTAAACTAGCCCAATGCATTGGGAATGTAGAATGGGGATAACCATTTCCCTTAGATATATTGGATTATTCATCTTAGAAACCCCTTATAAATGGGAATGATCCATCTCTTTGTAAGAGAAAATTTCACAGAATATATCCTTCCTGTTTATATCATCCCATGATCCAGTAGCCAGGTTAGGGAAACCTACAACTAAACTGTCTCGATATTCCTTTCATATTACTATTATCTAAGTGGTTTCCATTGAATTAGTAAAGTATGGTACAATTTCTTTGGGAGACAATATAAGAAAATTGTATCACAAAGACACAAATAGAATTCATGCAAGTAATTTTGAATCCATGAATGTCATCAACACTTCCCTCAATGATTTTATAGAACAAGAGGCCAATTCGGAGAAGACAAAATTCGAATTTATGCTTCAAAATTTAGAATACTCTGACATATTTTTAATAGGTTTTATTTCATGGAAACATATTCTATACCTAAATTTGGAAACTCCTTCAAACAATCCATAAGTACCTCCTCAAAAGTAATCAAATAAGGAAAATGTTAGTGTTTCAAATTGTACCTCCACTACAACCTAGATAAGATAATAACTTTTAACTATAATAATAATTTTTAGCAAAAATTTGAGTTGGATAAATTGAGAGGACACAGTGTATAATTACTCCATGGAAGCCTTCTAAACAGTTATTTTCTACAATCCAATCCTCAAATCTTACTTCCATATGGAACACCTAAATAAAGAGAGTTTAGTGCAACAACTGAAGTATATCTAGAACATATGCTCGACATGGGGTACCAAAAACCAATATACATAGATATCATAGAATAATATTGATAATTAAAACCATTGGTTACACGACATAAACATGGTTAGGAATTTCCTTATAGGCCTTCCAATATAGGTTACCCATGGATGATATCAAGGGTACTCTAACTGATGGCCCTAATGGAAACCACACTTGGTAATGTTTTTTTTATGCACCTGTTTTGGCTCTACCTCTGAAAGACATGCCACGAATGCTTATGAACACTATTGAGTCACTAAAGGCTTCTTTGGAAGCCATGTAAGAATTATGTTCACCACAAAAGTTGTAAAATGACCATTATAATGGAAGGGTATGTCTAACTATTCCCCCTCTAAACATTATAAATTCTAAATTTCTAATTTCATTGGATGAGGAGTCCCAAAGGAGTATATCACACATTTTTCCCCTCAATGTAATCCCATAATGTTGACCTATGAATAATAGGAGTATGTGAATCTTTAGTGCATCATGAAATCACGTTAGGAAATAACATATGTGTGGTACACAATACGTTAGGCTCAGTAAATCATGGGGTGGGGAGAACATTATCATAATATTTTATTCCTATTCAAATCAATATTTCAGAAGAAAAAAGTATTTTAATTCACAAACAATAATCAGTGGAAGATTTAAAGGGTCTCATATTTCATTTATCAGTGGAAATTATTGACATACTCTTTGAACCTATAATTCCCTCATGAAGGATTTTTCCAATATTTATAATGAATCATCTGGATGAGTTATTCATTCCAATTTTCCTTTTGATATACACAAGTGGGTTTGAAAAAATTGCTATAATTTCTCAAAGAGTAGAAGGATCCATCTGAAACACTAACACATTGGCCACAGTAATTTATTCATCTCCATGAAAGAGATTAGAGTAATAAGAGGCCATTATAGTTATAATTTTGATATCCTATGTACCAAAATACACTTCAATTCCCACTCCACATAATCTAGATCTACCTCTTGAGTGTTAGTTACAATTCCCCCCTTGTTAGGATTATAAAAGAGAATAGAGGAAAAACATATTCAAGGGATAAAAACAACATATATTATTTTACAAATGACCATGTTCCTCTCTACTTCATCATCGAATTTTATTACAACATGGTTTAGTTTCCAACACCCATGAATCCTAGAAAATAATTTAAGGAAGATATCAAATATTATTTCCCAAACCATCATGTATTAGGAACTATATACAAATTTTTTTGTTTTCAATGACCATAGTCAGTAGATGGTGGACTATTGGGTTGTGAAGTTGAAAAAAACCCCTTCTCAAGTTGTGTATTTTATTCATTAATCAAAAGGATAAAATGATAGGAAATAATTTAAGAGTAATAGTATGTAAGTGTTCGGTCACTAGATGTTAAAAAAACATTCAACTGAACTCATTCAATTCTCTAGGAATATTTGAAATAATCAATCATGACTTTATTCTATTCCACTATATTGCAAACAACATCACCAATTACATATTCCTCTAAAGGAAAATCCCCTAAGATGTGACATGGAACGATGAACAGGAATAAAAATATGATTATTATTTTGTAAAAAGACATTGTTTTCCTACAATTTAGAAGACTTCATGACTACAGTCCCAATAGCACATCCAACACCCCCACTAAACTATACAATCAGGATCCACCCAACATATAGAATCTTCATCAGACAATTAATATATCTTTTGTTTCCTAAATGCTATTCAATTAGTGGATCCCTTTCTATATGATGAGTGTGATTATGATCCCAAATTCCCAATACTGGATTGGTGAACTAGGGAAGAGGCAACATGATTCTATTATACAGAGGAGGACAATATGATGTTAGATGTCACTACGTCTACCACAGCCCAGCTCGAACCATTTCTGTGGATGAAACACATTGGAGAGCTCTATAGAAAGACTACCAGAAGTAAGAATGTTTCACCATTCATGATAGGGTCTCCCCTAACACAATCAACTGGATATTTGATTAGAGGATATTTCATAACCAAATTAGCCTTGATGTGTAGGAAGACATACCCCACCTAATCCACCAGGGGTAGAATCACCTTCTTCTACAATTACCAGGGATAATCCATCCACATAAATTACTTTATCACATAATGTACATGAAAAATAGAATCCCCATGCTAAGAATGTAATACCTCTAGATCATAATTATAATTTTTGGAATAAACTACCTCGTGTTTTAGAGAAGTAATCAATCCTTTATTCTTTTAGTTTATCAAAGGTCCTCTTAGAAGCTCTCTTAGAGTCCCTATAAATCCCCCAGTAGTTTGATGTTAATGTTTTTATAACAATTTGTATCTTGAAGAAAATGATCCTATAGAATTCCACATAGTCACCTCTTACATAGACCAAGATAAAGATGTTGTCATATAGAGGCACACAAGAACCATTTATATATCCTATAGGATAAATGATGTTTATATCCAACAAGAATTCGTAAACTATGACTGAAGAGTAAAAAACATCCCAATCCAAACATTTTATAAAATATGGGTTCAATGAATCTTACTTTTCCCCCTCTTCCTTAATGTTACACTGTGAGGGAAAGAGTGAGAAAAATACTGTCGAAAAAATCAACCTCAACAATCAACTCAGAGATCTCATGTTTGGCTTAGAATTTATGGGTGTTAGGTAGGATACAAACTTTAATGAATGGTTTGGAAGACATTGAATACCTGAGTATATAGCCATTAAATCATCCTATAGAAAATTCCACACATTTGTATCAATGGAAAATTAGTACATTTATTAGTGGAAATCCCCATTAAAATCCTATGAACCATAGAATATTGATGTGGGATTATATCATAAATAATGGAAATATTCCAAGGTTTATGATGGAACTCACATCAATTCCACGAATGGTTTGCATATAATTTCTGATAACCCTTTCAAAAAACATAATACAATGTATTTATTCCTTATAAACCAAATCAAATAGGTGGGTTAAAATTCAACCACACATTAAAAAACATTAGTGATGTCAATTGTGAAAGCTAATCCTACTAACACTGAAGAAGTTTTCAAATATTTATATAATAGGGAATTCATCGATTAAAATCCATCCTAATAGAATTAACAAAAAACTTATCCATCTATCATTATTGGAGAAGTAATCACAAAAATGGGATAAATTTAAAATCCTCATTCTCTACACATCATCTCTTCTATAGAGATCCCAAAGGGATTAGGAGAACAATTGAGCTAGATGAAGTGACTTCATCTTCTTAGTCATCAAAAGATAACTTCTCCTATAAATATGAAAATTATTCTTCATCACATCCTCCCAAGGTAGTAGCATATATATTAGAACGTGGGGATGAGGAAGACCTCATGGAATCCCCACCAACATTTTAGTAATGTTTATCTAACACTACACATAAACTTAAGGAAATGAACCTGGGTATGGATGGAGGTCTGTGACGCACTTTGATTAGTGTGTACATGATTTACATAGAATATGTGTTATATACCTACTTCCAGAAAAAAAAAATTGTGATGTGTTTACCTATAATTACACCTGTATTCTATGCCTCAATCATGAGGTTCCCACCAAGAATGTATGTTTTCTAGATGATTATCCAATATACCGAAAACAAGCATGAAGGTCGCATCCAACTCGTGCCACCAAAATTTATGAGGAAGTGGACTATCTCATAATTGTTGAATTTATCTGGGAGGTAAAATATATAAAATGGTTGGTCAATATCATCCCATTAAAGAAGAAAAATATTAAAATCATAGTTCTCATCAACTTTAGAGATTCCAACCATCATTGTCCGAATGATCACATCCTAGTTCCAATCATAGAACTCCTGATTGATGCAATGGCCCATTATCAATACCTCTACATCATGAATTTATATTCATGGAAAAAATTAATTGGGATAGACCTAGAAGGTAAATAATACACCACCTTCAAGTCCCCCAAGTGGTATTCTACTATCGGGTAATTCCATTTGGCTTAAAAAAACACTGGTGCAATGTAAAAACATGTTATATTTCTCATTTTAAATCTTTCATGGGGATTTTTGTTGAATGATATGTTTAATATATATTAGATAACTCCAGAAATCATTATGAAAACATAAATGACTAAGACACCATCTTAAATAATCTACAACAACTTAGCATCCCGATGAATGCCATAAAATGTGATTTCGAGGTAATCTTGGGATTGTTTCTTAGCATCATTGTACACCATCTCTCCATAAATGTATACTCTATAACGAATTCTATCCAAAAAATGTCCCTTAATTGAATCCTTGATGATTTGAGAGGACCTCAAAGGAACATTACCTATATCTAGTGCATTATATCCAACCATGCAAGAATGTTTCGACCCTTTACCAAACTAATGAAGAAGACTGTCATGTTTCGGTGGAATAATAACTATTAAGAATAACTTTATAACCTCAATTTTTACCACTTTGGATAACTAGTATTAATTCCACCACTTGAGGTAAAATATATCACCCTATATAGAACATCCTAGGTGTGATCAATAGGTACCTTCCATGGGTAATAGAACGACTCTAGGAATGGAAAAAATCATTTTTATCCCAATAAAACCATTATCGACTCTACTAATCCTTATTAAGATATCGATATTACATTTATGGAATTAACATTCATTGTTCATAAATTTAGGCACTACTAGTAGCACTGGGAGTTTTAATTGGTCTATCATAATAACCAACTAAAATATACTGATAGTCATTCTATGTTAAATTGACATATGGATTGGTGGGTAGTTATTCTGCAGCACTTTGGTATATAATTAATTCCTTGAAAGGAAGTGAAATGATATGCCTTAGAAGAAATCATTATAGAAAACCTATTAGTAGAAACAACTTCATTGAATGCTAAACTAGTGGATAAAGATATATTCACTATTAATAATAGACCATAATGTGGTAAATATATTTTGTATGTGTCTATAGGAGCACAAAAATGAATATCATGGAAGGCCTTAATTTCAATAATGATGGGTTATGGATTGTGATTTCCTACCTATAAAACGTAGTTTTCCATGCTACTTCTATTTATTATAAGTCTATTAAAATAATGAGGAAGAATATTAGGACCTCATTTGGTTCCTGGAACTGGAACATCAAATACCAGTAGACCACTTGGAGGTGACAGAAAACACATAGTTGGTAATCAATCATATCAAAAGGGATTATACTATCATAAAAGATGAGATAATCCCCATATTTTATTTTATTTTTTCAAGTTTTGTTGGTATATTTCTCCTCAAAAACAACATTGAATCATATCCCACAATCAGATAATGAATAGTAGGACTCATTCACAGACACATCTAAAACATTGGAATATCTAATTATGATGAAACAATCATCAACATGGCCCATTAATGAATGGTATCTGTAACGCCCCGACCCCAGTTACCCAGAGTCGGTGCATTATTACATAACATTGGCATGATCACAAGAAAGATCAAATCTCGAAAGACCGATTGGGTTAGTAGCCTTGGAAACACTAGATATAATCATAAGGTTTACATTATATCATAAAATGAAAACTACAACAACATATTCTCCATAATCCACACTATTATCCCCTCATAATATCCCTGTAGGTTATTCATAACTTACTTCTTCACATCCTGGGAAAAATAAAACATAGAAAAGGGGTGAGCTCAAATGCCCAGTAAAGATAACAATATAGCGGAAACTTTCAAAAATAAGAATAAAAATTTAAGGCAATGTATAACTAAAACAAAATCCTTTTAAATTTGAACTTCAACATAGTATGGAAATAGTAAAATGAAATAATGCCATTTACTTATTCACATGGATATTCTAAGAATCGAATAATCACATACAATATCAATAACCACTTTCATAATGATGGAATGCATAATGCCAGACTATCATAACCACATAGCCAAGGCCTCGTGCCATGACTACAAATAAGATTTTTCCAAGGCCTTGTGCCAAGAAACTAGTTTGTCTCATGAGACCTACCGATGCATCGAGTAGCTATAGCGGGCTCCACCCGTCACATATTAAGTCCAATGCATTCCCATATGAAAAGGTTTAAACATAACATAAACAATCGTATTAAAACTAGCAGAAGAAATGTAAATACTTCATCCATAAACCATGAATGGTATAAAAATAACACATCCACAGTCAAACATATCAAAAAACCATCAATACAATATAGAAGTTTTGTATCATAATAAATAAACTTCAAATACGCATAAAATCCATCAATGGATGTGGATATAGATGAAATCAAAACTCTTTTTAGAGAAATATCTCTTTCTATTTTGAAATCATTTAAGAGTCATATATTTATAAAATAAAACATTTTCTTTGAAAATATTCTTATAAGCTTGTAAGGGAAGCCTCGACGATTTTATAATGGCGGAAAATAACTACACCCGCCGTATAATTAAAAAAACATTCTTACCTTAATTCTGTCGAAAAGGTTAAAAAGCACCTTGTTTGGAAAATGACGGAAAGATTCCTTTATAAAACTCTTATAAAAAGTCAAACAAGGGTATAAATGACTTTAACCCATATTATTTTAAATAGTAAAAATGTTTTGAAATACATTTTTAAGAAACTTGGATGTGGATGATAAAGAAATCCTAGTAGATTATTACATATAAACAACCTCGGATAATAAAGAGATTGTGAAATAACCCTTACCTTGTACTTTTTCTTTGGTTGGGGGGGTAGGTTAACCTCCTGTATAATGGTGAAAAAAAATTTATTAAATTTTACAAGAATCATATACATTCATATGATATCATATATCATCTTTTAACATTGCTTTGTTAATAATATCTTAGTATTATCGTTGTTTCGGGTGTTAACTTACTCGTTTTCTTTTAAATGTTTTGTTATGTAAGTCATGGTTGTCATGGATAGGTTGTATCTTACTCATATCCAGAATGATATCAAGTACTTAAAAATTATTTTTTAAATCATCAAATAATAGTTATACTTGAATGGCTACGATGAAAAATGAATCACATCGCGTTCGTGGAGACGGTAGTCTGTACGTACGCACGAGCGACAATATCATTCTTCTGAAAATAAAATAGTATATAATTGAATAGTATATCATATATACAGAATCATTATCATGTTATATTTATTATTTAAATGAGTTACATATCATTATTATACCCATCCAAATAATAATATATTGAATAACAATTACGCCACGACGTGGAGACGGTAAGCCGTACGTACGCACGTATGGTGACATGTTATTCAAAGGTTTGATAGAATACTGAATATGGATGTAACATATTTATAAAAACATCACAGTATATATAAGATACAAGAGTTATTATTTTAGAATGGCAATAACAAAGAACGAAGAAGTGGAAGAAGACATGAATTTGAAAAAGGGTGGTGAAAACATTACATCTTCTTCGGGTTTTTCCTTTTGATTTGATCAAAAGGGCTCCATAGGTTGACTATCTGATCAAAATAAATCCTCTAGGTTGTATTTAAGGAAGTTGAAAGAGTATTTGAGCAGAGTTTGGCCGAACCAAAAGGCTTTGAAGGTGTGAAGTACATTTTTGATACAACACTTAAATGAAATGATCAATATAAGAACTCTAATCATTCTTCTTCATCTGTGGTAGTATCATAACATGATTATTATCCAATAGCATCATTTTTGGCATAGTCTGATGACTGAGACATAGGTTCGCGTAGTGTCCAAACTACATGCAAATGAAGCATTGTACATTTGAAACCATTTTCTTACCCTTGTAGTCACGTACATTGTTCCCTTTTCTTCCACACTTATAACAAACTCCCATTCCTTTCAGGCAATTTCCAGTGTGTTTCCTTCCACATTTATCATATATGGAAAAATTCTTCTTTTCCCTCTTCCCTTTATCCATATTTCCCTCTTCCATCCTTTTCTTCTCTTGCTTCCATTAAAAGCCATAGGACTCAGTAAACTCTTTACTTATCTTATCAACACGTGATATTATTTCTTCATATGATGATAATACATGCGAGAATATTTCTCTTATAAATTATAGCTTGAGACCAAGAAATATATTATCCTTCTTTATCTTTGTATTATGTGTATTTCTTGAGTTCTCATTCCTTCTACTGGGTGCCATTTCTAAACAATGGCATACACCAGATTAGTGTATGAATAATAATACCTAATTCCCAAATTACATAACATAAATTAAATAGTTTTTGGATATAATCCATAATCATAAAAAAAATTCTTTGAGGAAGTATATACTCATAAACCCTTCATAATGATTTGTAAAGAAAATGATAGTTATCCTAAGCATATCCCCCGGGAGTGTCATAAACAGGAGTGCAGTAAGGCCCGTTGTCGTGCACTAGTTCCAGTTTGAGTCTAGCTCAAAGATGTGTTTTCGAGTTTTACCCCTAGGTACATCTGTGCCAGAGCCGCCTCTACCTGCTCGTATCCAGACATGGATGTATTACTCAGAAAACTGACAAAATCTCTACAATACCAAAATTCTAGTAAGTTCTTCTATACTAATCCTCAAAGTCCATCTTAGGTCCACATGATCTAATCAGAGTTTATATAATTCTAGCCTCCAAGGTTTGTACTAAACTTCCTCTGATACCAAATGTAACGCCTCGTCCCCAGTTACCCAGAGTCGGTGCATTATTACATAACATTGGCATGATCACAAGAAAGATCAAATCTCGAAAGACCAATTAGTTTAGTAGCCTTGGAAACACTAGATATATTTTTAAGGATTACATTACATCATAAAATTAAAACTACAACAACATAGTCTCCATAATCCACACTATTATCACCTCATAATATCCCTGCAGGTCATTAATAACTTACTTCTTCACATCCTAGGAAAAATAAAACATAGAAAAGGGGTGAGCTCAAATGCCCAGTAAGGATAACAATATAGAGGAAACTTTCAAAAATAAGCATAAACATTTAAAGCAATTTATAACTAAAAAAATCCTTTTAAACTTGAACTTCAACATAGTATGGAAAAAGTAGAATGAAATAATTCCATTTACTTATTCACATGGATATTCTACTAATCGAATAATCACATGCAATATCAATAACCACTTTCATAATGATGGAATGCATAATGACAGACTATCATAACCACATAGCCAAGGCCTCGTTCCAAGACTACAAATAAGAATTTTTCAAGTCCTTGTTCCATGACACTAGTTTGTCTCATGAGACCTATCGATGCATCTAGGAGCTACAGCGGGCTCCACCTGTCACATATTAAGTCCAATGCATTCCCATATGATAAGGTATAAACATAACATAAACATTGGTATTAAAACTAGCATAAGAAATGTAAATAATTCATCCATAAACCATGAATGGTGTAAAAATAACACATCCACACTCAAACATATCACAAAACAATCAATACAGTATAGAAGTTTTGTATCATAATAAATCAACTTCAAATAAGCATAAAATCCATCAACGGATTTTGACATAGATGAAATCAAAACTCTTTTTAGAGAAATATCTATTTCTATTTTGAAATCATTTAAGAGTCATATATTTATAAAATAAAACATTTTCTTTGAAAATATTCTTATAAACTTGTAAGGGAAGCTTAGACGATTTTATAACGGTGGAAAATAACCACACCCGCCGTATATGTTAAAAAACATTCTTACCTTAATTCTGTCGAAAAGGTTAAAAAGCACCTTTTTTGGAAAATGACTTAAAGATTAATTTATAAAACTCTTATAAAAAGTAAAAAAAGGGTATAAATGACTTTATCCCATATTATTTTAAATAGTAAAAATGTTTTGAAATACATTTTTAAGAAACATTGATGTGGATGATAAAGAGATCCCAGTAGATTATTACGTATAAACTACCTCGAAAAATGAAGTGATTGTGAAATAACCCTTACCGTGTACTTTTCCTTGGATGGGGGGTAGGTTAACCTCCTATATAATGGTGAAATAATTGTTATTAAATTATATAGGAATAATATACATTCATATGATATCATATATTATCTTTTAACATTTCTTTGTTAATAATATCTTAGTATTATCGTTGTTTCGGGTGTTAAATTACTCATTTTATTTTATATGTTTTGTTACATAAGACATGTTTGTCATGGAAAGGATGTATCTTACTCATATCCAGAATAATATCAAGTCCTTAAACATTATTTTTTAAATCATCAAATGATAATTATACTTGAATGGATACGATGGAGAATGAATCTCATTGCGTTCGTGGAGACGGTAGTCCGTACGTACGCATGAGAGACAATATCATTATTTTGATATTAAAATAATATATAATTGGATAGTATATCATATATACAGAATAATTATAATATTATATTTATTATTTAAATGAGTTACACATCATTATTATTCCCATCCAAATAATAATATATTGAATAACAATTACACCACGACGTGGAAACGGTAAGCCGTACGTACGCATGTATGGTGACATGTTATTCAAAGGGTGGATAGAATACTGAATATGGTTGTAACATATTTATAATAACATAAAAGTATATTTAAGATACTGTAGTTTTTAATTTATTATGGTAATAATAATGAAAGAATAAGTGGAAGAAGAGATGAATTTGAAAAAGGGTGGTGAAAACACTACCTCTTCTTCGGGTTCTTCCTTTTGATTTGATCAAAAGGGCTCCATAGGTTGACTTTATGATCAAAATAAGGCCTCTAGGTTATATTGAGGGAAGCTGAGAGAGTATTTGGGCAGTGTTTGGCTGATCCAAAAGGTTTTTAAGGTGTGAAGTAATGAGAAGTGGGAGTTCCCTTTTATAAGAGTGGTGAGGGGCACCTTTGGAAAAGCCAGAAATATTAATTTATAATAAATTCATATTCGGTTTCTAATGGCTCCAAAGTTGATTATTAAAAGTTTAAGGTGGGGATAGGTCGAAAAAAATTCAACCAATAGAATTTATACAGGTTTGGGGTACTATATTAACCTTATCTTTTAGTTTCAACTCTTAGTTAATTAGTGTGACATTTACCATGTCACTTTTTATTTTTATATTATACAGTTAATAAACATAGTATATACATCCAAGAGACTCCCAAGTGGCCCATTAATGATACAGATATCATTATATTAGTCTGTTGGCAGAACCTTAGATTTTTAGGAATATAATATCAATTAATAATATAATATTTGTTTTAAAAACTCTTTTATGTCAATTTTGACACTATTCAATAGTTGATTTTTTTGAAACTCATAACAAAATGATTACTTAGAAAAAAGTAAATTAAATCAATAATAATATGTCATATTATCGTATAAAATTATTTTAATTCATTAAAAGTCTCAAATTATATTTATTTGGGTATTTATAATATCAATTATTTTATTTTTTCACTATTATGGTAATTACGGCATCATCATTGTGTCATAAAAAATTTAAATTATATAATGTATAAAAATTATGCATACAATATCATTATGTAGGAAATATTATTATATTTCAAATTAATATTTACAATCAAATTTATCTTATGTATAACTCTATATTAAAAATGTTTAATAAATAAACTTTGATTTTAACTCTTTTAACTCTTCTTTGAATTAAATTATAATAAATGTCCTAATCCAAGTGGACCTAAATGATAAAATTTTATTCCTAAGGTTGTTTTTGGTCGAGATACACATGTCCAATAGAATTAGGACATGTGTTAGGGTAATACTATTATAATTGTTACCCTTAATTACCCTATTTACTTTTAACCGTGGTAAATAAAAGTAAAAAGTTACTACTCACCAAAAAAATATTTTCATCTCATTTGAACCAAATTTTACTTCATGATATTAACCATGTCTCTCGGATTTTCGAAATTCCAATCACAGAAGTGATAAAATTATGTTTTATGAAAAATTCAGTTTTTTAACTACCACTTAGTAGTTTCACTATTCATCAAAAATTGATGTTTTTCAGAACAATGCCAAAATTTCACCCTAAGATATAATTGATATTCCGAATTCAAAAACGATGTCTATTTTACTAAATTCCTAAAATATAAGTTGCATTAATTAATTTTATAATTAATTCCCGCTGTCACAACAAATAGTGTGTTTTTAAGAAACAATATATATCAAAATATTGACAATTGTTTAGTTCCAATTTCAAAGTGAAATTAATTATAATGAACACCATTGGATAAAATAGTAAAAATATATTCTAATTATACTTTAAAACCACTCAATAATATAATTTATCACTATAAATTAATTTGATTTAAAAAGTTGTTTTTAAGTATTTTTCACTATTCATAAAAATTGGAAGTTCTCAGAAAAATACAAAAATTCATCTTAGGATAATTTCGATATTCCGAAACCAAAAATGAAGTCCATTTTGAAATATAAAATATTTATTATTTCAAAAAGTAGGTATTACTATTCATAACGGCTAGTTTGATTGGTTGTGGTGTGTTAGAACTCGATGTTGCGTACAACACACGCTATCGCATTATTCAAAGAGAATCGTACCGTAGAAGCTTGGTGTGTTACAGTGTATTTTTTTGTTCAAGTCATAATGGACGAGATTAAAGAATTATTCCCTATACCAAGGCCATGTTGTCCTTCCATTAGATGGATGATGACCATCTTGGAATACCTATAAGATGGAGTACATCCATTATACAAAGCTCTGATGGAAAAAATTCATCGATGGTAGTCAATTTTACTCTATATGATTGAACAAATCACCAGAATGATTTCTATAAATGTAGTATTTATGATTTAACCCTTATATGTTTTCTTGGAGAAGTGAAATTAAATATTTTGGATGTAGAACAAGTGGGGGTATGTTGTTCCCACCAGTAAGGGTTTATTTTTTCCAATCAAACACTATGATCTGGATATTTATCACATTCGATGACACACAATTTCATATAATTCACTAGGAAATTTTATTCCTTCTATGTTCATTATAACATCATCCATCAACCCCAAGGTTTCTACATTAAACCAAATGATCTTAGATATTTTCCATTTGTGGAATGGATTCTGTGGGGCCTTATCCAATAGGTATGGAAAATCAGTTCAAATACATCATGATTGCTTCTGATTTCTTCTCTATATGGGTTAAGGCAATACCCCTCAAAGAATCTAGAGAAAACATATATTTGGGATCAGTGAAAGACAACATAATTACCATATTTGGACTCCTACATACATAATTTATAGAGAATGGTACCAATTTTGGTTTTACTGAGGTGGAAAGTCTATATCATGAATACAATAAGAAATATAACAACTCATCCTACTATATTGATGTTGATAATAGAAAAGTATAGGCCTTCAAAAAAACCATATCGAACATACTTATAATGAGAATGAAAAATGATAAAATGTATTTTACTAATTGTATTTTTTGTTCCTTATGGGCTTAGGAGTAAAAAACCAGTACAACCACACAGGCGACCACATACTCATTAGTGTACAAAACAAAAGTAATACATACCATTGAGGTTAAATTAACATCACTCTATATTTACACCAATAAAAAACTACTTATAGATGAAAAATCCCTGATACTACTAGAGGTATTTTAGAAACTCGGTGAAAAAATATTTCACACCTTCATCACTTGGAATTATATCAAAATTGGATAGTGTTATCCTTTTAATAATAAGGACATCCTATGTTTATTCTTCCCACTAGAATTGGAACTGGACATTATGACTCCTTTGATACATGGAAATAAGACTCCAAACCATAAGAAAATTTTGGAGGTACCTTACTCCATACTTGAGGTCCACTCTAATAGAGAACGTTCATTGATCTCAATGGATGAGGAATGTATTAATAATATAACCAATCAAGGTTCATGGAGAAGTACTTTCTGTAATCACATGATGAATAATCCTAATAGCCATTCATTAAAATACATAGCACCATATAACATCCCTACTACAATATGTTACATTTGATAGATGTTTTTTCTCATGATAGTAAATTGAATGATTTTATATACATTCTATATTATGTTTAATTGTTCAGAATCATCTTCATTATCACATGACAATAAATTTCATGAAATGTGATCCTAGATGATGAAACAAAACTAAAAACACCATTCTTTCTAATCACATAACATTAAAAATCATTGTAATAATCTACAATAATTTATTTTACAAAACCCACAAAATACCATGAGTTGACACTCCTAATGGGTCCTTGAATATGGGCCTCCTTTTGATATGAATGTCCCAATCACAACCCTATTACCCCTCAACACATCGAGATTCCATCTTGTCCATGCATGAGAGTGAAAGGATGGTCATGTCCCATGTATAAGTCCCAATCACATCATATTAACTCCATAGTGGAACTCCGACCCCTTTATAGGTATATGTCCCAATATTATTATGTAATTATCACATGATGGAAAAATAAATGATCTATTCAAGAACTATGTGTGGCTTAATTTATTTTAAAAATAGATACATAGTGACATATGGATATCCTATATTGTTTCTAGCTGCAATAATGAATACAAATGATCTTTCTATATAAACTCAAACCTTTACAAAGAATTTTTTCAGGAACTATATGTAGAATGATTATTGTTCTAATTAGACACCTAGTGACACCTGGATACCTTATCTCAGGTCTAGACATAATAAAAAATACCCCCTTTCCACATGGAAAATCCTGATCAGTTAGGGAAAAATTTCCAAGAACTATGTACATCTTGATTCCCACTATGGGGAGAGAAGTAGTTATGTCGAGATATCTAATATTGGGTCCATCTACAACATAGAAATGTCCCCCACTCTATGTGTATGAGTCATATTTGTATAGGGAACCATTCATCAACTAAAAATGGCATTTGATTCATTCTAATGAGATACATAGTGACAATCAAACCATATTTATTAATCTAAACCATTATTCTTAAGGATATCAAATCATCTTTTCCCCTTCTTCACATTGGTTCATCTTCAACCTTATTACATGACATTAAATTTCCTGACTAATGTTTTGACCACATGAAATTAAACTATATGGTGCATCGATAACTAACTATGTATTGATTCTAACCCTAAAAGATACTTATAACTACATGGATATTATATCATAGCATAACCAAAATATTAAATCGTAATGGCCATATACTTCCCTTGTGTTGCCTTTTTTTTTCTTTGGAAGAAGTCATTACTTATTTTTTATCATAGAGAGAATACCTCACATTTGCTATGGTGTTTTGGTAAAAGGATTCCCTGGGTAAGGCATATCAATTCATATTGGGTTACCATGATCCTGGATAAAAGACCATAAATGGAGAACTATTTTTCCTCATAGCATGATAATAAACTTCATGATTTACTCAAGAACTACATGTTTCTTGATTCTCATTTCAATGAAAAACAATGTGACATTATAATATTCATTACTAGACTCAAATACCACATAATATGAAAAATTCCCCCATTCTCCCAGGTATAATAAAATTCTATATAATAGTTTAAAATAAGTGGTGTCACCATATACATGATCTGGTATTCACAAAAAACCCCCAATTTCTACATCACAAAAATTAAAATATTATGGGAAATATTTATTTTTGAACTACATCTTCCTTGATTCTTTATAAGAAAATTTATGTTGTAAATCTTGGGTCATATTCCCTAGCCCAGACGTTTTATTCCATTTATAACAATGTAAATAATTCCTTCATTCTTACCACACAACATTCAACTGCGGGGCTAATGTCCAAACTATTGGACTTTAAACTACATGGTATCTCAAGAACATTGTCTATATTTATTATCATTCCAATGTGATACATAGTGGTAACCATTCCACATGTACATGTCCTATTTATAGTGTGATGAAAAATCCCCTCTCTTCTACATAAAAGATAGGATCTGTGTAGGGGATTTTAATCTGGGTCCCCTCATTAATGGGGTCCTCAACGGAATCCAACATGTTCCCCATCTACATATGAGTCAGATCTATGGAAGATACTCTAATCTTGTAACCAATATTGGTCCAAAATCTTCCTTTGTGCTCATAACTATCCCATACACAAGTCATACTTCTAATATTGAACACATTAATATATTCAAAATCTTTCCTCATAATATAGTGATAGAATTTCTAAAACCTGAGGACACCTTTTACTGACTATGTTTAAACACACAAGAGTTAAATTTTCATAATTGTCCCAAAAATGGGTCTCTCATCTAAAGAATAAAATTTTTTACACTATAAAACACCCTAAAATTCCTTCTATAAAACATCCTAAAAATTGGGGTTTCAAAATACCAGTAAAATCTCCCCTAGAGAATCCATTTCTTTCCTTATATGCTTTAATGAAATTTATTGGAAACCCATGATTGAAATTAATTCTACAGTTACCCCTCAAATATATTTCCTATATCCATTCTCTGGATACGAGAACACCTAGGGCCATTTTATACAATTTTTCCCCTCATGTATGATGTATGCTAGAAAGTCCATGGTCTGGAATTTGATAGATCACTTGTCATTTTAATATTTATATGGTCTTAGTGATAAATTCAAAAACTACAGGAACCATATTCCATGATCTTGGGTTCGACCAACATAGAAAACATATTCCATGATTATTTATGAATTTTGACATTTGATTTCCCTTCCATATATAGTTTTCCCCCACAAACTAAAAAATGTGATTGTCGAAATCTAAATCCTTGAAAACATCCATTGGAATTTTGTTAAAAATGTTTGGAATTCATGAGGACTACTTTTCTTGAATATGATATAAGATACAAAAATTGACCTAGAATATTATTTTCCAATAATTTATGGTCTATAATCCTAGGGATTCTAATATTTAATAGGTGGTAACAGACCCCATTCTCCAATTCATAAGATAGACTATAAAATAGGTTTTTCAATCAGTGGTAACTCTATTAATTCAAGAGACCTCCATTGACTCTAGAATACCTGTTCTATACCACTATATGGATTTTGGTATCCAAAAATCATGGCTAATAACATTATAACCTCTCACCTAAACACAATAGAACATTTTTAGAAATATTACCAAGAATGGTAGATTTATCAAACATTAGTCCAAAGTTAGTGACCTTAAATTAAATAACCTACCATCCTTTTTATATTACTTTAAACCTCATAGCTTTTTTTCTATTGGAATTTATAACTTCCTAACGTTATATATTTTTAGCCTGACATTAAAATTTACAACAACATCCTCAATGTAAGATGTTAAACTACATGTTAAATGTCTGTATCACATTACATTAAATTTTACAAAAATTAACCCTTTTTCAAAAGGGTCCTTAATCTATGAAATTGACCATCTAGAATATTATCCAATCCTTAGCATGAGCAATGTTCATGTGGGAGTGAATTCCCATTCATGGAAAACACCAATACAGATATTCTCTTCATTTATAAACAAAATCCTTTGATAAAACCACCCATCATGGTCTTGAGAAATCCAAATCATCATAAAAATTAGTCTATAGTGATAGAATGTAATAATAATGGGGTACTACTTTTCCTGAAATTGTTGAAACATTCCCTAATTGCCTTTACATAACATTCTAGCAATTTTCAGGGCTTTTCAGTCAATATATTCCATTATTCAACTATAAAGTAACATGTCCTAGTTCTACATGAATAAAACATCACATAAAATGTTTTTTTAAACTAGTTTTTACATCGTCCAAAATAAAGGTATCATTTATTTTGGAATATCTTGTTTTATGTTTAGAAATAAGAAAATCATGGATCAACATTCCCCATCATGTATCAGAAATTTTTAGGAACATTATTATTCAATAGGATAGTTTTGGTTCGTTGTTTAAAAACTTATGTTAAAATTTATTAAAATGAAAACAGCAATCTCATTAGTCCATCATGAATTACTTTTACCTTCCTAAATAAGTTGGCATAATACATTCTAGGTTTAATCTTAATAAGAGGGAACTCTTGAAAAATTTTAAGTCTTATATCACCATACCTACAGTCATTAAGTTTAATCTAAAAAATTTAGAAATGAAATGTTAAAAGGAAAAAAATTGTCATTTTATGCGATCTAGGGCCCATGGATAAAGAAAAAATAGGATCACTCTCCCATCCTATCACTAAGGATATGACTAGAAATTAACTAAATGTTTTTCTATGAAAAATAGAATCAATGCTTTATTTTGATATCAGGAAGAAAATAGGGATGATGAAATAGATGATTAGAAGAATAATTCTTTTCATTTATGGGGAACACAAAACCGGAGGAGTAATCAAAATGTTATACTCTCTCCGTCAAAATTTAAGAGGCGCCTAACAGAAATATTTATTTTATGAATAGCCTCATAAACCCTGTCATATTCCAATTGAATCCCACTCTACTAAATGGATTCAGTCTCTATATTCTGATGAAGTTCTTCTAATGTATCTATAATAGTAGTTTCTCCTTCTGTCTGGGACCCATATTTTGAATTGTTTATTTTTACATGCTCCCCCTTGAGGAGCATCCAATTCTAACTGAAGGAATGAAACAGGAATGATTTTATCATTAATTTATTGTTTTCATTATTCCATCTTCTTTGTAAGGATGGCCTCCACCTGGGATAATAGAACCAAAAATGATTAGAGTTGATGAGAAACATTTCCATTATGAGGTCTTATTGAAGCTGATGTGCACACGCCCATCTCTAAATGATTTCCGTCTCACTTTCCTAAAGCACGATGTAGTTAAATCCTATATATCCCAGCATACCATTTTGGAACAAATGTGGATGGATTCTCCAAGGACGGTCCTCAAAATAAGTCTGAAATATTAATTTCTATATATCCTCCCATGCCCCCATACAGATTTTCTAAATGATCATTCTACAGCTCTCAATTCGACATAGAGCCCTAGATATTAGACGAAATGAACATCAAGATTATTAAACTTAATGAAGAACCCCACACTCCCTCATGGTCTATAGTATATTCTTGTCCGGGTAATGACTGCATTGGAACATGGTCTTCTCCCTCATTCCCAAATAAAGATAATGATGTTTTTGGGTTGTAGGAAAGACTAATCATTATTATAAAAAGGATAACAAACATATGAAATAGGGGATTTTAAAGTGGTTAGTTACACTCACATAGTAATGGCTGAGTAGCTAGGGAGGAACCATTCCTAGCATCAAAATCATCATTATATTGAATTAGAACCTCTTTCCATATATTACTCTCCTAGGATTTCCCAAAACACTACAATAAATGATCAGAACGATTTACAGTTTCATGATTCACATGAGTTAGTTGTCCCTTAACTATAGGACTGGGATAGGTTTCTTCAAATTTATCATGTTCCATCAATGGGATATTTTCCATACATGTAGTTTCACAATACAACCATTCATGATCAGATAATCAGTCAAATTTTTTCATTGAACAAAAAATAAACACTCACATCTGTTCAATTCCATATTAAGTTTCTTAAATTCTAGTAATGTTGTAGGAAGATAAATTTGTTCCACCATTTCCTCAATGGCCATGAAAATATTTATCATTTCTTGTTTATTAGTACCATGTAATGATGTAATATCAATAATATAGATTCTCAAAATATTCGGTGCAGGTCCTAGTACATCACACACATATGATGACTTGAGACCCTAACAATAATCCTCAATGATGAGTATAGGGTCTATATCAATCATGATGAGATCCTCTGCTGTATGAGATGAACATGAAATATAATAGGGATAAAATTCAACAACCTATATATCAAACTCTATGATGTTTCATTGACATTACTAGAATCCTCATCACTCTCTATAGTGGTAGGAGTGATGACAGATGTAAAGGACATATTGTCATCCCACGATACTTATTCTGTCAAGGGATCTAACTAATAAGTAGGGAACCAGGATTTTTATTATGTTCCCTCATAAATTCATGAAATCTCATTTTTTATTCCATTTATATATGATAGCGACAGATATTTTACAATGTAAGGATTTTTTGTCAATTTATCCTATAAATTCCAAGATTAATGGCACTAGGATGATTTACCACAACCAATGAGGTTTTTAGAAAATGATTTAATTCTACATAAATATTAATTTTTTGATAGAGGGGGGAGAGAATAAACCACCTAAAATATAGGCATTAGAAGAAAAATATATTATCCCCCACTATATCAACATCTCTTTTTTCAATTCCTAAGATAACACTTATTTTTTGGGGGTTAATTCATCAATTCTAAGTGGGGTAAAATTTGGCTATATTTCGAAGATGGGTCTTCTGTTGATTCCCTATTATCCCATGACTAATAAAAATGAAATCCACATCATCATTAATTATATTTTCCATATAGATGATAGTAATAACAAAATATGTGATGAGAAAAGGTGGACATAAATACTGGGGGTTTGTCTAATCAATACATTCCTTAGAAGTTAAGTGATCAATCCCATTAGTATCCCCACGTATCCTTATGTCCTCAAAATATCTCATGGCTAGGATACATTTTTTTTCATAAATTAGCATATCTAGTTCCAGGATATAAATCCTCCCCATATTGAGATTTTCCTCTATGTTAAGATTGGGTAGGGATCATGCATATATTATCCAGGGAATCCACATCACAATATAGATGCATTCCCATATGATTTCAACATTAGAGGAAATATTCAGTCAATGGTGCATTGGCCCTGGATGTATGCATTCATAGGTTGTCCAGACCATCCATGAAGATGATTTTACCACCATATATTTCATGGGATTCAGACCCTATCATTCATTGAAAAATGAAGGTAAAATGAACCTTGGTCTCTTCTTGATAGTGAAAAATGTACCATCTGGGCTCTACCTTGGTTAATATTTCTCTTTCAATTCAATATAGAAGACCACACCTTGCACGATGTTATATGGGAAAATTTGGGACCTAATCATACACACATATAGAAGGGGATAAATCATCCTTCAGCGAAGAGGAAACACCTTCTATAGATGCCTTCTTATGATTCATTCAACACGTGTTAGTAATTCTAGTCTCGATTCGAGAATAGATTCTTCCAACATCCTGTTAGGATATTATGAAATCCATGCCTCAAAATACTAGGAAGTCAATCCATTGGCCACATCCAATGGATACATGTTGATTATTACATGAGTTTGATCCATTAATATAAGAATCCATAGTTGTCAAGAAACCATCGAATTGTTTTCTGACTGAACAAACACTAGAGGATATTTGTTTATTTGTTTCAATAATTATTATTTTAATGTAAACCTATTTACAACATAGGAATTATATATAATTTTATCATCAATATGACTTTCCAACACTCCATATAGAAATTCCATCATATATGATCGTATCTCAATGGTATCCTTCCCATCGTTGGTAAATCTCCTAGTATGTGAGCCCCAATATAGGAATAAGTTAATCTCCATGAATATAATCTTCCTCAAGACGATCTGGCTAGGATTCAGGGACATAGGTGGAATACAAAAAATAGACAAAACATATGGTCAAAACAGGCTCCCAGGAATTTCAGATGCACTTAACATGAAGAAATATCTAATGTGTGTTATGATCAACCCCACATTACAAGAAATAGTTCTAAATTTTTTAATGAGGCCATCAAAAAATGAACATATAGTCAGCATCAAAAAAACACCACCAGGATGGGGATCACTAGCCCCATATTCTACTTCTCTTTTAGCAAGGACACTACTAAAATTGTCCATGACCTCACACCACTGTTTGAATCACTAGCTAAATACTTATACAAATAGACAAAAATCCCACCCAATCAGATATATTTGTGTCATGAGCATCATAGTGGTTGTCCCCTATAGTTTTCACCATCTAATAAATGTTATTCATAGCATATTTATTAAAAACATATATATTCTCATCGTGCATTGAACCTCGAAAATAAGTATCAAGATACTGGTTATACACATGTTTCTTTCAAAAAAAAATGTAGGAACAGCAAGATTTAGAAATATTATGAATTCTCATAGGGTAATCACCCATGTTCCTCACAAAAAACCATCCCCATATGTCTCTATACCTACCAATCCCCAAATCATACAAATCACACGACCAGAAAAACACCATATCTATGCGAATGACTATTTATCAAATTAGGCTAAGTGAGGGTTTTTTGCAGGAAGAAACAAATTATAGGGAAAAAATAATGAATTTTGAAGGTCATTCATAGAAAGAGTTATCTTATTTGTAGATGAATAAGACCCTATGTGTAGAGAATTTTCATTCCCTACCAACAAGGATTATCTAGAAGGATGAAAAGTGCAGATTTCCAGTGGTGATGACTACTATGGCTATCCTCTAGGATCCCTTCACCCTTTTCATCCCTTTATCTCAGGAGTAGATCCCCTTAAGTTTATCTAATTTAATACTAGGGTGGGTCCTGTTGAAACTCTATTTGGTCACATTGATGAAATTGTATCAATGAAAATAGTGTCGAAGGAATGATCAGTAGAGAAATTAAGAATGTGAAGGGCAACAAACCCATCGAAGTACCATCGCACTGGTACCCCTGAGTAGCATGGATGTTCAAGGTAACTACACATTGGAATGTGTTCTCATCCTTTGTATTATCCACATAAGATACCATGTATGGAACATGTGATCGAAATAATCCATTTTACTAGGGTCCCATTTTTTCCTTTAAATGGGATCATGTGGTGTTTATTTGAATAGACAGAAATTATTTAAGGCATCCCAACACTCTGCTCACCCTAGTCCATCACCCAATACCCCATAATCCTTCTATATATTCATCAAAACCCTAAAGAAGAGTGAATTAGTGGGGGATAGTGAATCTAAAGACCTTGAATGGTTTAAAATAAATAACACCTATGTGGGGAAATATCTATCCCATGGTTGAAGAACATTAGCGTGAGGCCCCCTCTTGTAACCTGGGACCAGAAAGAGAAACTTTAAAAAACACCTATAGAGACCCTTTATGGCTTGAGAAAATTATCTCCAATTTCTTGTTGCCTAGGTGTTCTATCACCCAAGGTACCATCTCCTCACCATGGTTCACCAGAAAAAATATCCCCCTATACGAGCCTTCCCTGGCTCACCCAACCCAACTTTAGAGGAACATACCTTAGATCATCATAGAATCCATCCTATCTGATACCCTAGTGAATTCCTCTTCATATCCATCCATTGAATGTAATCATATTATTTGGATTTTATTATCTAAAATGGAAAAGGTTTTAACCTCCACTGATACCTCAAGAACATTAATACATGGAAAAAGTTAATTCTAGATTATCTCTCATTTGGATTTTTTTTTTTTTCAATCATAAGATTCATTCCCATTTCCCGAATAATGGTAATGGTCATTGGGGTGACAATTTGTTTTCATTTCTTCAATCAATAGAACCATGACCCTGGAGAAATTTTCATGGTGTTACTAGTCTTTGATAAAAGGGATAATACCATGTCCTCCCCATTTCTTCTCAAAACCCGAAGCCACCTGTTCCAAGCATGGAAGGTGGGGATAACACTTGTGTTTCATTTTGAATTTTAATCGAATACCCCTCCATTGTTGTGGGAAAAAATTTATTCCATACATCCTAATTTATGACCCAAAACGTTATTACATGATTTTTCACTCTTTTTCCTAATTGCCCACTCAGATACTAGGTCAGAGAGAGAATGGGTACCATAATTCTCTCTTCTCTATGTCGTACCCTTGGCCTCTTCCACCATGGGAGGATGAAAATAGTATATTTCTACAAATCATTGACATCATCTTATCTATAAAATTAAAACATGAGTCATCCTAACTCATTTGGAAACAAAGGCTATCCCCAATCATAGAATCCATATGGTTGGATGATTGTTCTGGTAGAGATTATTATTTTGAATATTTCTATTTATTTACTACAGAGTTCCCCCATAGGTGTTGTTCATAGAGGACATGTATATAATATGATGGAAAAGTTGATTGTTTGGATTCATATATCATCTATTTCATCTTGTTTGTCTCATAAATAATGACTCACGTTTCCGTAGAAGTTGATTCAAGTTATTACATCCACATGACCCTGAACATTATTGGAATCCTCCTCTAGTGTATGACTTAAAAAATCCTATCAAAGGGAAAAATTCAACATTTATATCCCATCTCATAATTGGTTCTCATAATTCAATATAATTATTGATCATAAACAATCAATGTGCATCCTCATTAGGTGTACACCCCAGCCACAACCTGCATTCAAATTAAAATCCTCCTTAGGTGTATGCACCAAAATCTAATCATTGGGCTTCCCTTTTGGGAATAAGGCCCAATAAAATCCTAATACTCACCCATGGGACAACTCATTAGGTTTCAGCCTCACTATATTCCACAAATAACCCTGAGTTGAGAGATAACTCATTTTCCCTTTCCACATTGAATTATTTTTTGGTATAATCCTCAAATTAATCTTCTTAATGGGATATAATTCTCATTGAGTGAAATAATTAAACTATATGGGTTTTGGTTCCATACCAAATGGGATACATAGGATGTCTCCCTGTGGTCAAAACCCATCACCCCAAATCAACCCTATTTAATGTAGGCCATATTCCAAGAAATCCATATCCCTTCCAGTTTCACTGGGAAACATCACCATAATCCCTACATGAAATATTGAATAAGAACCGTCATCAAAGATTTTCCTATCATTTGATGCTAAAATATATGGTTGGGTTCTTATCTCTTAACCATAAAGGGCATTGTTCCATGTTATGTGGTACCATACTACATGAGTACCTATTCATCATGAGAGGATATTTAGGCATGTCATTTCAAAGGTCTGATCTGGACATCATAAAAACTCTTCACCTTGGATGAAGATACTCTCAAGAGCACACAACCAAGGGGCAAGAAAACTTGTATCGTCGTAATAATGACCAATGAATCCAAAATTATTAGATGAGAGGATACCATTTATGGATAACCACATATACAAACATACAATTCTAACATCCATACAAGATAATAATTGACTATTATTTCATGGGTGACCAAAATCATACTTGGGAATTATAGAATGATTCTTTTACATATATTAAACCTATAAGAGAGACCTGTAATAAGAAAGACGTCACCCAAAAAGGTGTTGATGAGCCTAGCCGCCCATTCTCTTGACCAATATGAGTTACTATATTCATTGGATAAACATCCAAACAAGAACATAACATTGGAAAGAAGGTCCCTCAAGGATATAGAACTATTGGGTGTTTCCAGTTCCACGAACAAACTCATTGGAAACAGTTCAAAAATAGTGAATCTGATGTGAAAGATTGTACACAACTTAACCCACAATAATAAATAATTGGTCCCCACAATCACTATTAGAATAAAATATGGTGAACCTTGTGTGAATGACTTAACTCTAAAATCTCAATCACAAGATAAATAATATATACTTCCTTGACCTAATAGGACCATTTGTTTTGTGATCGAAATATATATTTATTAGAAACAATGAAACAGTCATTTAAACTATGCTAGAGGATGAGAGTGTATATCAGATGAGGATGGTCCTAGATATTATTATGGAGAATAATATTTAGGTAAAACACAAGATGTTTCAGGTATGGATCCACAAGGTTTAGTTTCTGGGGAAATCCATTTTTGATTATGTATTTCTAGTGGACCTAGTCATGATTGATATAGTAATTTTATTGGAGCCAACCTAGAGTGAGTATGTGGGGTGGAGTTTCCATAACATGGAATGTTACTGTAGTAGGTTCATGGATAAAATAACTTGTATTATAGCCCCTTTGACAATGTAGAAATTTAAATAGATTCTATTTACTAGGGCCAAAAAGATCTATATAGTCTTTGAAGAGTTGAAGATGAATATTACAATTGATCCAGTTTATAGACTACACATGAAGGGTATGGAGTACGTAGTGTATTGTGATTCCTATGGATATGGGGTCTGTTATTTTTTAATGCATAAGCAGGTTGTGATATCCTTGGATTGAGGAAATTGAAACCCCATGATAAAAACTATGAAACCCAAATTTTATTATTTGAAGAAATAATCTTCACTATGAGGATGTGGAGGAACTATATTTTTGGAGAGATCATGGTTGTTACACATACCATCAGTGTCCTGTGTATCTCATAACACATATATATAATCCATATATATAATAACTAGTTAGAGTTAAAATTATAATATGACATTGATATAATCCATGCTCCTAAAAAGGGACATACGGTCGATGATTCCCATAGGAAGAAGTATTGTTCTCTTTTATTGGAGGATGAATAATAGTAGTTGTATTATTTGTAGTTGATCCTTATTTAGGAGGTGGTTTATACTTTTATTTATATTATTTTATTGAATGACCCAATTATATGGAGTGTGAGGGTGGATCATTTAGTATACATCAATTGCCAGGTTCTATGATACTAGATATCCTATAGATATTACAGAAATATGTTTTGTGAAGGAGGGAATAATGTCATTTTATTCTAGAGATAAAGAGTGGTTTTGGTCCTGTTGTGGGAGGATGTTATGAGAGAGTATCACCGTTATATTTATTCCAAACATCCCAGTGTTGGGAAGATGTATAGATATATTTAACATATATTTTGGTGGGTTGGCATGAGGGAGATAATGAAGGAATTCATCTCTAGGTGTCTCACATGTCAATAGGTGAAGGTTGTGGACTGGACTCTGGAAGGATTATTGTAGAATTTCAAGATATGAGAGTGTAAGTAGGATTCCATAAACATGGACACTGTCATAGGTGTGGTTTGAAATGTTATATTCCTTGATTTTCTATGGGTGATTTTTTACCAACTTAAAAATTTGGTACACTTCATTTTAATTATGGTGTAGATTTCAATGAAGTGGGTGGGGGTAGTTTTCCAAGCGGGAGATCATTCAAATTCATGGGGTGGGAATGATGTTTATCTATGACTTTTATGTGAGGATTAAATAAAAAATAGACTCTTATATGAAAAAAATTGGGACCCAGTTAAGGATGAGTAAGACTCTTCACCCCCTCATGGGATAGGAATACCGAGCACACTAACCATTTTTTGGTGGATATATGGAGGGAATACATGTTTGACTTTAGTTTGAGATGGTATGTTCCATTATATTTGTTAGTTATTTCATATAACATTAAATTTCACACTAATATATGAATGGAACTTTTGAATGACCTATATGTGAGATATTATATTTCTCACTAAGGTTGGACTGATATTGGTGAGCCATATCTTGTATTGTCATAGATGATGCAAGTGATAAAGGATACTATTTAGGTGATCATGAATGGGATGAGGATAGCATAGATCCTACAAAATTATTATGTTGATCAATTCTATAGTCCCTTAGAGTTCATGTAAGGAGACCCTATTTTCTATAGAGTCTCCCCAAAATGAGGATTACAGATATTCAGCTAGGGGAGAAAGCTATCATTTGGTTTATCAGGACATTCGTGATCCATCTGAGGGTTGGGAATTTTTCTTAATACCTAAATATACCCACACAATAGGATCGAGTGCAAGAAATCATGAATGTGCCGTAACTGAGGATATGTATGCTCCAATTCAGAATATTCACTATGGATATTCGGTCATTGAGGAAGGATCCACCATCAAAGTGTAAGTGATGTTGATCCAAGATAAGTTGGATAGGATTCTACATTTAAGGAATGTTCCCTTGTTTAATGAGTTATAGAAGGATGAGAGAATTTGGGATTGCTCCAGGGAGTGAGAGAGCCTAATGAAAGATAAATATCATCACCTTTTTGTTTAGTTTCTATTTATTTTGGTTAAGAAATCATTGAAGGTAGGATTAATGTAGAACATCTATCTCTACCATATAAGATATTTAACTATCCCATCGTATGTTTATGGAGCTACACACTTATGCATCATGAGATTATTACGCTCGGTGAGACTAGAAATAATATTATAAAAATATTAAATAAATTTTATATGACACACATGAAGTATACCAGATATAATGGAATATCACCTGAATTGATCATCTACTGAAAAATATGAGATTACCATTGAATCCATTGTGTGTTGTTTCGCTTTGGCGTGACCTATATTTTTCCGGTGTTGGATGTTTGAATAATGCAATAATTGGAATATACAATAACTGGATTATTTAATTATTTTTTAAAAATCCATCATTTCATTGCAAAAAAAGGTATTTCCGCCTAAAAATATTCTTGTATAGAAAATATCCAAGGTTTGTTGTTGAACAATGGGATCAATTTCAAAAGTATTCATTGTTCTTCATTGGATGATCATGATCAAATGATGATGGGCGATATGATCAATTTGGTTTTATAGAGAGTGAACACATTGGATTTTCCCCATCATAGGATATTGTGTTATTTATAATTAAAAATTTGATAGTTGAGGTGTGGATCATCAAATTGTGATTTTCTTAATTTTTTACAATATTTAATATGTTTTTATTTTTTATTATTTAGTATTTGATGAATTTTATCATTTTCATGAACTTTTTTATCAAATTAAATTTTTATACGATTTATATTTATAATTCCATTTTTATCACCTGGAATATACCTGATATTTGATCAATATCAAAAAACTCTTGTCCAATGATTAAGGATAATTTTTTATTATGACATTCCCACACCTTTTCATCATATTTTTTCTTTATTCGGCTATGGGTCCTAGTTTTAGCATTGTCAGTTGGCTCAAAGTGAGAGTAGATGCATGGATTCATAGAGGACAAGTAGACAATTACCAGATCAGGGATATCTGAATTGAACATAATTGAAATTTTGCAATAATCCATTAATTTGGGATACCTAATGGAGAATATATATAGGAGAAGGGGTGGGATGAATGGTGGATCTCTGTGCGGGTGTCCGAATTATAATTTCCAGCCATTTAAGGCATGGAAATGGATGATGGGTGTCATTAAAATTGATTTTGGTAGATTTTAGGTGGTTAATGGATTTAAATATCGTAAAAAATGTTGTATTTTGATGATATGTGAAGAACAAGTCATTATATGAAAATTCCAACTACTATAATGTATTGGCATTAACAAATCCATTGTAGTACACCAGCTATGGTGACCAGGGTTTTTGGGTGGAGATAAATATCAAAAGTTTTATGGGACCCCCAAGAGCCATGTCACCCAGTGCTAGAGTCCCAGCATGCACTCCATGATTATATGTGAAAATACATGTCTAGTAACATGGAAATAGTATGTTAAACAACTTTGACATGGTCAGATACTAGTGATTGGTCATGACTAGGTGGATGGCCAAGTACATGGGCATAAACTCAACTAGACACATAGTGATAGCTATGTATAAATTCATAGCCAATGGCAAGGTACACAGGCTAGTACATAGTGATGTTTAAATCAACTAACAAGGGAATGGACATGGATAGGTACTTGATTTGGCTAGGTAAATAAAAAGGTTCTTGAAAATGGACTGAAGGGCATGAGCATGGACTAGAGCACATGAGTTGTCCTTTGGTTAGTAAGACACTCCGTGTGAGACCTTTTTTCACCTTTTATGGTGATATGTCCATTTAGATGTGTCTAGGGGAGAATAAAGTGATGAGGAATAGTGGGACCACACAATGTGTGGGTCTCTTACACATCATGTACTCCTTTTGTGATAAACATGTACCTCTTGTATCTTCATTGTTTGGACATAGATTTTGGACCTCGAGTATAATATCAAGAATGTGTTTCTATGTTAACATGATGGTAGAAATCAAATATTCATTTGAGATATGATTTGAGATGTTAAAATAATGTCATGTTTTTAGGTGATGGTCAACTGTGGAAGGGATCAGGGAGGATCCATGAGAGATTCTAGGTAGTGGTGGTTCTCCCCTATTATTAAAAGGTGAATGTACTCTAACAATTGATATTGAAAAACCCTTTTTCACTGGGGAATGGGTTCTAAATTCATTTTATTTGAGTAACAATAAGTGATTCCCTATTGTACCATGTTATGGGTCCCTTATCCATGTGGATGGTACTCCCGTATTTCCCTAGGGATCGGGTCCCCCAAAATCCTTATAGAAGAAAATGTGGTACTCCCCAATGTCGGTGTGGTTACTCTATACCTGAAGATGATAATCAGGTATCTCAGAAGGTAATGGGTCCTTTATATACATTATATAAATGGGGACAATACTCCTATTTCATACAAGGGATTTGGTTCCCAATACTCATTATTTCTTATATAGATTTGGTACTCCCATATATTGGAAAGAGTCCTCTATCTATGAAGTTATTACTCCTAAGTCTCACAAGGGAACTAGTATACCATATTATATACAAAGGAATGGATTGTTTACTCCCCCAGGTTGTAGGGTAGTAGATAGGTGTATTCCATCATAATGAATTCTTCAAACAAACATGTGAGATTATAGGTTTTGTTTAATGACCTTTAGAGATATCGGTAGACTAATTTTAATAGGCTAGGCTATGAGATGGGGATCCCATTTATCTCTCAAATAAGTTTATTTTATGAGAATATATCTATGTTATTTGGTTATCACCATCTTCCTTTGGGTTGATATGAATACTTATATCATGTCTCATATTGATCACCTATCATATTTTTGGGTATCCTACTGGGTATTTTTTGTACTCATTCCTCCATTGGCATGGCCAGCACATATCGTGTATTAAGTAGTCGAAAAACTCATTGGCGGTTATTTTAGAAGAGCATATGGATACTCTAGTGCATTTACCATATGCCATGATAGTGATTGGGGATCTAAAGAATTAATTTCATAGGATTTAATCTCCAATTTTTATCATTACGGGACATCATTTCAGGTTGGGCATGTATTTTTCCCTAGATATCTAATATTACACTATCACACTCTTTTTTAATCCCAAGAGTTTATTGCATGAATTTATTTTAATCTATATTTTACAACGATTTATAATTATTCATCTTTACCTATTTATAGTGATTGTTTGGTTCAAGTTTAAATATAATTTGGGGAAAATCCTAAAATTTTAGTTACGCCTTGTCAATAACTTTCTTGAGCCCTTAGACTATTTGTGAAGACAAATGGTTGTGGTAACCTAGTTTTTCGCCAACTAGGAGGCCCCTGGTTGGTTGGGTTATTACATATACAAATATCATATTTCTATTGGCTTCATTTCCAATGAATTAATTAATAGTGGAATATTTTATTATAGTATAAAACCTTAATGTATTCATTCATTCCATTATAATAATAAAAGAAACATTTCTAATCTCTAAATATTTTATTTTAGATATCATAATATTCTTTAAATTTTTATGATAATCATTATCATAATATGATTTCTCTTCCTATTATTGATTCATAATAGTGTATATTTTCCATGATACCTCCTAGGGTTTATGATTTTATTCTTTTCTATTTTTCATCCCTATCTAATTAATAAACATTTAAAAGCCATCATAATCTATGGTGTTCAAGGAATTGTTTCATGTGCTTTTTTTAATTATATAATATGAATGAACAATGATTTTTTATTTTAAATCCTATAGTGTATAAATCCATAAATAATCTATTTTGATATATATATATAAATAAAATGAAAAATCTATGGATTGTAAACATGTAGTTTATTTGAATAATTATTTATTAGAAAAATACTACCAATTTTTTTTCCCAATAAACAAATTTTGGCATCATATTTTTAATTGTTACTTTCTCATAACAATATAAAATGGTATAAAAACATAATTATGACTCAAGATATAGATCATATAACATAAACCAATTTCTGTATCTTTAATAATTATTTAACTTATATTTTACATCATAATAGAAATATATTAAAATTCTCAGCCATTTATTCCAAATATGACTCTATACATTATCTTAGTTGATTCTAGAGACATACCTTCAATAACTCCATTTTCAATATCATTTTCAAGAAAATATTAAAACCAATATTATTATGAAAATATCCAATAGATTTAATGCATATGCTAATGTTTATATTAATGCTCAATCCTAAGATATCTTCACTAGTGGGACCTTCATTTCAACATATGAAACATTTATTTCCACCATGACACCATTATTTCATAATATAACTCTCTTGGATCATTATAGGTTTAATTATATTGTCTTAACTCAAACATAATTTCACAATAACATAATTTTATATAGAAATCAACCCCTCAAAATTTCCTATAATGTTTATATAATATGTTTAATAATATCCCGCATGAGTTTCTAGATAGGTGTGTATTCTTATTCCCACTCATTTTTCAATAGAGTTGTTGTTTATTTGATACCCATCCCACTTTTTCAAGGTGATTACACTCATGATAATATCTTTTATTATACTGACCTAAGCCATTGGGGCTCGCCTAACAAGTGGAAGGCCATGCCACAACAAACCCAAGCCTGCCTCTAATAAGATTGGTGGTGGTGAAAAGAATAGAGAAGGCATAACTAAAATTGGGGTCCATTTCCTAGTGAAACAATATTATTAAACTCACCATATCCTTGAAATAGTGAAACATAATTAAATACTATAACATATATAATAAACAATGAATAAAATAACTTCTTGGGAATACATCAGAGTACAAAGAACAAACCAATGTGAAAAAGGTCAAAATATATGCCTAACCTCAAAATAGATGATTATACTAAAAATAAAATGAATAAATAAACTAAGAGATCCCAATTATCAGTAAACACAAATTATTTCATCGGTGCTCTTAATGTGGTCTTCATTAGACAAAACATGCATGGGGATTTACCATGAAAGAGAAAGTATATTCATACCTAATATGACACCCCAAAAATCATAAATGGATAAATGTAGAGATACGATATAATTATGATGAACTAATAGATAGAGGGAAATGATAAATCTATATATATATATATATAAACTCTAAAAGAAACTTGTAAGAGATATAAAACTGATCTACATGCCACAGAATAGTTCATATTCTATAAGCCAACATGTTTCTCCCATCATATAAATCTAATTCTCAATATCAAACAAAACATCAACTGAATCTTTGTGGATGATCCATCTCTTATCTACTTTTCTAATCAAAAAATGGATCAAGAAATCTCATATTGGACTCGCATTGATCCAATCATCAACATGAGATAGTACCGTTGTATTGATAGAGGACCGTAACATAGTTCTAGGGATTAATGAATATATATTTATAATTATTATGAGGGACCCATTACATTTTGAGATATGTGATTTTCAAATATAGAATCAATCTAATGATCATTCCTAGATCAATTAATTCATTATGTGTTATCTAAAAAACTATCATTCTAATAAAACCTCACCTTGTTTCTCAAAAGTCACTAAGACGACCACCGTCACATTATATGTGTAAGACTACTCATGATAGGAAACTCTCAGTCTAAAATTCATGTCACAAATATGTTGATATGAGAGGAATAACTGTGTAGGTGAAGAATACCACATGTATTGGGGACCACTATTTGTGTGACCCATCCTCACCACATGTATGCATTATCTACATGACATGACATGGGAGTCCATGTAATACTACATGAAATGTATAGGTGGTACGTGAAATGTCTCATCCACCTGGCATCTACATTTGTTCTCTCTATTGTGCACGTGTAATGTTTGGAATGCTCGTGTACATATAGTCATACCCATGTACATTAGGTCATACCAATATATCATCCCTTGTACCTGACCATAACTAGGTATGATTTTATTCCCATGTACCTCTATAAATCATTATTTAAACATAGTGGACACGGGGTTTTACTCAACAGGGGGTCCCAGGATTGTCTACATGGCATACTTCATGGCCACCCCAAGTGGGGTCACATAATGTGTGGGCATATCCACACTGTGTGTGATCCTTATCATCCATAAAAACCCTGGATTTCTAAACCTGGGAATAAGAAATTGTTTTTTCTTCACAATATAATCCATGTAATTGGGTTTTTAATTGGAACATAATCCTCTTCATGAAAATACCAAATCAACTATTTCCCTCAGTAATATATCCTATTGACATGTAGAAATCTACTAAAATAACTTTTTAGTATATAGGCCATCAATCTATGGCCTCTAATTAATGTATATTGTGAATATAATCTCCCATGAGAATCCTTGGAACCTAAAACACACCTCATAATGTATCTCTAGATAAAAAACATGGGTACTTCACAGAAATCCTACATAGAAACTGAATATGTCTTCAAATCACCAATATGTACATAGTTTTCACAACCTATAGAAATATGGGGGTTCTATCTATATCTAGCATGCCCCTATAACGTTGATACATGACCCCATGGGCCAATGACAAAGAACATCATAAACAAGGATGGGATGAAATTTATGAAAGGAGAATCATCCATTATTCAATACTTCTTAGAAAATAAAAAAAATGATAGCGTGGTGTAACAATGATATATGAAAATATAAACCTAATTTATTTAATTGGGCTCATGAAATGATGAAAAATTCATGAAATTGAAAGAGATATTTAATCCAGATTGATTAAATCATAATTCCCTAAATATAAAATAGCAGTCCCTATCCCAATGTAGTATCTATCATTACTAAAAAATGAGTTTTCTAGTGATTAAGAAGGCCAATTTTGTTCATTGACTCTCGATACAACTTGATCATATCCAATATCGTTATATGATTTTGATATACCAATAATGAAAAATAGTGTTCCTCCTCTCTAATTAGGTCAGTTTTTTTCATTTAACAATGGAGATCATCCATAATAGCTAGTTATAGAGGGTTGAATATACCCAATTTAAAATAAAATATAATATTTAATTAAATGCACTATACAAATCCTTCTTTCCTCATTTCATTCATCGCTGAGAAATCACTCGCCTCAGTTATACTAAACCTCCCATTCTAGAATCAACCGTGGTCTCATATTTCCCATTCAAGTTCACCAATAATGAAACAACCAAAAATACTAAATTAATGCATGCACATGTAATAAAATATATTATAAATATAAATTATATGGTCTTGATAAACCAAAACACTAGTATAAATTGTTGAATAATTATATATATTCATTTATAAATTATTTAACGTACAAATCCCATAAAACAAGTTTTATTACATTTCCCCCCTCCATCAATGGATTTCACCGAGAAATGTACACGATAAAAAAGGGATAGGATAATGTTTCCAAATATGACTCCAGTTCTCATAAGAGATCTCATTCATGTAAACATACTTCCCTAACACATGAACCGATATATTTTTACATCCTCTCATGATCCTCTCATAACGATCCATGATAATCATTGGGTACATTGTAATGGTTCCACAATAAGTAATGTTCAGATCACCCAATTAAATAACATTCATAGGTACATGAACGTATCACGTTAGCTGCAACACATAGAATACATCATGAACCTGATAAAAATATATTGTAATGGATTAACGTTAACAACAATGTCAACCCTATGTAGGATATATAACAACTAATGAACATTGGGGATAACTTTACTCCGTCTCTGAACATAACAAGTAAAAATCACATGGAGACTCTTATGGAATCATAGTCTCCATACTCAAAATACAAGGGAAAATTACATAGGTCTATATAATATTTATATCTTCTCTAGTAAGTCCACATATTATTCCACATCACGTAAACACTGTCTTTTATTGTTGAAATAATCTATATCCAATCTAGATATGTATCACCAATATCTATACAATAAAATGTTTACATATAGGGTATCCAATATAGGATCTTGAAAGGCATGATTCCAATACTATTTTGATAGGTGTTATTATGAGAAAACTCCTCCAATGGAAATTGATGACCTAGCCTAGGTCCACCTAAAGTCTAACAATCAAGATGTCAACATATCATCCAACACATTGATAGTCTACTTAGAATTCCTTTCTGTATGGGTTTTAAATGTTCTAAATATCCTCAAATTTGTGCTGAAGGACTCAAATATGCCTCTCCCCAATTGTTATTTGAAGCAATAATCATGTTCAGAGACAATAACTTATGGTACCTAATTACATTTTTTGTTCTCACGCAAATACCACTACCCCAAACTGTCCCCAAAACTCTTCTTCTTAATGTCAAGGATGTGTGATGACATCATGAGTGATTAAATAATCGTACATATAGCACAATTATATCTCTTTATATGTGAAACCATTATCCTAGATTCTATATATATTCCATCTTATTTCCACTATGTGATCACAATATTTAATCAAATAAGAACCTAGTGTTTGATGTTCACCTATTGATTGGGGAGACGTCGAGAAATGAAATCGTCAATTCTTCACTACATCCCCTAAAAAATAAAAATTATGTTTTTAATGTTTTTACACAAAAGGATAGAGATTCAAAGAGGATGGGTAAAACTCACTCATCACATCCTCATTAAATTTTACCGAAACAATATTCCAATCCTATAAAATAATGGCATCCTCCCCTTCTTTGGAAAATATATATTATATATATCATGAGGATTTATGGTCATATAAAAAACATTGTTGATGTCACCAAAATAGACATATCACGCACATAGTAAATATAGTGGATTGACCACAACCTTCTTAAGAAACATTTTGACCCACTCCACCACTAAGGGAAGCTGTAAAGAATACAACTTCTTATATTCCCCCTCCACCAGTGAGAAATGGAATTTCCAATAAGGGAATATAAAATCATGTTTCTATACCAAATATTATAAAATACATCGAATTTATAGTATTGTAGGAACACTACCCAAAGCCTCAATATCATGTTAGGATCTCTCTGAGTGAAAGTATACCTGAGGCTTTGGTAGACCTATTCCACAAATATGTGCTCTACATTATGATAGTTCCTCCATATATTTAGAGTGGAGAATTCCCGAACCAACTCTATATCGTGAATAATGTGATATAAAACTATAACAAATGTATGGGACAAATATATAGTACCTGAACAATAAATCAACCATAAATAGTTGTCCCACTTGAATAATATAATTCATTACATCATCAAGAATCCATGTAAAGTAAAAAGGGTTTTGTAATGCTTATATATCGTATCAAAAATAAATCCATCAAAAAATTAAATGGTCGATACATAAAAATAATTAAACTAAAAATTATATTTTATAAGAATATTTTGATCTTCATTAATGAAAAAAGAGTTTTTTGAAAATAAGTCCTTTACTAATAAATATCAAAAAAGATATAAAATATATTAATGTTATTTTGGAAATTATTTCTATGGTTTTTTAAACGAAAACCATAAATGTAAAATTATTATATCCTTACCAATTATTAAATGTGAAAACATTGGATATAATTTATAGTAATAAAAATATTCAAATAGAGATCCCTGCAAACATATAATGATTGTCAAACATAAATTTAGGCTAGAAGGTAAATGTTTTATTATGATGTGATAGAAAATCATTTAAATATATTTAAAAACATTATTGGAAAAAACACATCATAAATGTGGACTAAATATCCATTATAACAATTTAAATGTTAAATATGAATGATGCTTGTGATAAAACATAATTTTATTTCTACATAAAAAATAAAACATTGGTGGAAATAGAAATATGGAAAATTATATACTTTTTGAGGAATCAATTATCATATTAAAATCAAATAATTAAAATTTTATTTTCCACAAAAGATTATTATTAGGATGAATGTTATAAAATTATTGGTTACAAGAAACAATACATATTAGGGAGAAGTTTAATAATGAGCATAAAACACAGTGAAGAGTGTTGTATTATCAATGTCCCTTACTAACATTTTGTCCTTTAATTCAAAATATATTTTAAGAATAAGAATGATTTTTCTATTAAAACCCCATTAATTAAATGTATATGTTAAATGAAAGAATTTATTAAATTAAACGATATCAAATATAATAATTTTTCATAATAACTAAAAATTAGAAAAAATACATTTGGGACAAAAAATCCATAAACATAGGTACAGAATTTAACTAATGATGTTAATACTCTTATTCAAAAAATAGAAATCATAATAACATATTTTAAAATAATATTATTATGTATTTAATTTTATAATTCATATTTATTATTATTACCTACAAGTATATTATTATGTTATTATCAACATTCAATGTTGTGGTTCAGTAATCCTAATAGTTTTGAATATGTTTCATAATAGAAGGATTGTTCTTCATTTTATTTTGAATGATCACCCTTCACATTATATTAGAGGTGCCATAATTATTTATTATAATTTATTTATAATGTTATCATATCAGTATATTTTTATTTTTATTATGATACTTAACATTGAAATTGATTATAAGAATGTTATGATTGTTTTTATTGATCGAAAGTTTGTATATTGAATAGTGAAATTAATATTAACGATACAATTATAGTAAAAATATTCATTATTTTCATATATATTAATATAATATATTAAAATTATGTACTCATAGTCCATATAGTAATTATATTATATCATTGCTAATTCTTGTGGTCTGAATAACCCAAACCAAAAAATAACATAAAATATATGAGTAGTGTTGTGAAAATGGTTTTTGACAAAATCTCATTATTATAGAAGAATTGTAACATGATTAAAATATTTTTATATTTTTATGTAATATCTTAGGATATTAACAAATTAATATATAATCAAGGTGAAAAATATAATGGTTTAATCTTGGATGGTTCAGTCCATACAAATTTATGAATGATGTTTTCATCTTTATTTTTCTAAAAGGGGAAATTTTAATGATTATTCCCATATAATATAAAAAATGATAATATTTTTAATACTGAAGTCATTATATATTTTTGTAAAAAAATATTTTAATGGAACTTATTGAATATTAACTATTTGATGTACATGTTAGTACATATATATAGAACTTTGAGTATCACTACGAGAATTCATTTGAGTTGGAATTAGGAAATATATGGTGTCTAAAAGCATATGAAATTTAAAAAGTATAATATGATTGTTTTTTATTATATATCATCAATAGAAATCTAGAATATAGATGTAGTATTGACTGGGAAGTGAGATAATTCTATTATAATTGGTGATAAGGGATGCTTTCTAATTATTGCATTTTATTATAAATAGATCACATGTATTAAATATAATAAAGAATGAAAATGGAAAATAATATAGTGAGGATATTTTTTGGTCATGAAACACCTTTACTAAAAAATTAGAATCATATTTTTAATATCATAGCCTTTTTACCTCTTCAGTTACTCGATTTTAACCCATTAACGTTTATAATAGTAAGGCATTTTTTGACTTTATGAAATTATTTCATTTATAATTTATTAAAATAAAAAATTATTTTTATAAAATTTATACTAACTAATAAAAAATAAAAATCAAATTTTACCATTTAGAATTTACATATAATTTATTTACAAACTGTAGCACCTATGTTGTGTAAAATATCTTATTTGGTAAAACATTATTTTTAATAATCACATTTATGTGTAAGATAATATTTTCCATTTTTAATTTTCTGAATATAAATTCAAATACAAAAAATATAATTTATTTTGATTTTATAAAAAAATATTACTAATTTTATTTTTAATATAAATAAAAATACCAAGTACAAATTATTTTATTATAAAACAAAACTTAATTAAAAAACTGATTATAATATATTCAATTAATTTAGATTTTCATTTAAAAAGGTATATTTTTACACATTATATATATATATATATTTAGTAAAAAAATTATTTTTTTTATGTTATCACCACTTTACGATGGAATCATAATCACATTTTATTTAGTAAAAAATTATACTTTTCATTATTTATAAAAATTCAATTATTTCATAAATTATCTTAAAATTCAAATTTTTTTAAAATTGATATGATCGATTCCAAAATAATGTACATATTCTTAAATAAAAATGCATAATTTTTTCATTTAGCTTAAAAAAAATATGATGAATTTTTTTATTATAAAAATGATGTTTTGAAAATTTATGACTCCTTAAAAATATTTATATCGACTTCCAATTTGATTAATTTTAAATTATTAGTTAATAGATAATAATATTTGATATTTTTTCAAATTTAAATTTTAGGAAAAAATTCATAATAATGAAAAAACAGCTTTCATGAATTACAGTTCTTTTATAAGAAATAATTTTTATCATGTATTATTATTTTTATTATTCTAAAATAATAATTTTTCTACTCAATTAATATTAATATAATTATTTTAATTTTTAAAATCTATAATCTAGTACTTTAACAACAATAATTTTAATTTTTAATGCGTATATATATATATATTATATGTTAATATAATATTTTTCTTTCGATATTTTTTATTCTAGAATTGTAATATGTTAAATATACTACTAAAAATACAAGACATTAGTATTGTAACTCTCTATGATATTTAAATAGAAATTTATTTAAATTAGCTATATATTTAATATTTTTTTATTTTAAAATCGATCAAGAATTGTTTTGATAAAGTATTTTATAAAAACGAGATATTTTTTTAATATATTAAACAAAAGGTTTCTTTTTAAATGTGGTAATAATTTAGTTAAAATTTTATTTTATTATAAATATATTTATTTGATTATTTCAGTAAAAAAATAAAATATTTTCAATACCAAAATTCTTGTAGTATTTAAATGATTACATTTTACACACATAGAATGAAATGAATATACATATACATATATATCTAATTTAATACTTATGATACTAATTATTATTAAAATTTTAAAGTTATTTTGAAGTAAATAAAATATGACAACAATAAATTGTTTTGATATTTTAATGATAATACTAATAATAATAATTAAGGATAAATGATTTTTCGTTATTATAATTCTTATAATTTAACATAATATATTGTTTTTCTATTCTATAATGCTTTTAATATATAAATATATATAATTACATTATTGTAAAAAACACACATTATATTTTTGTTTTAATAAAATGTGATTTGAATTATTTATTAAAAAATGAAATATATATATTTATTCATTACATATAATGATTTAAATAAAATTTCAAAAAAAATTGAAAAAATAGAAATAAAAACTTAAAAATGTAGTATTAATAATTTATAAAAAAGTGAAATAATATAGTAAATAAATAATGATGTGTTGACTAAAGAGGTAAATGATATTTTATTATTTTAAGGACCAAGAATTAAGTAGTATGAAATGATAAACAAGAGATAAAATTATTACATTGAAAACATATAATAATATTATAATAATTTTAATTTTATGTAATGATATGAAAATAATATATAATAATGAAAAATGTATCGTTATTATAGAAAAATGATACTCACCATTTTTTTAAATTAAAACCATAAAATTGTCCTCTTTCATATGGGATTTGTAGATCTAAATAACGTTCATTTTTTTTAAGTATCCCAGCATTCGAGGGAAGCTTTATTACATCTAGTTATATGTTTAAACATCATATCAAGACAATCATGAAGACCCGAACAATCATCCCCAATTTCATTCGAGTAGTATTTCTTAGTGTCTGAAGCGTAACTGATGTTGGTTTTCTAATATTCTTTAATCCTTGTAAAGGATTTATTATTTTTCTATTTTATTTTATATGTAAGGGGATAATTTAATTTTTTAGAATATTTTTATGCTAAAATTACAAATATATATATATAATTATATATATATATTCTATCTATATATTTTAGGAAAGTTTGAGCATAATGAATATTTATGTTTTCCAATTTATATAATTATATTTTCTCTTAAAAAAAATCATCAACGGTTTTTTTAAATTTCTTTTAATTTTTTTATTACATGATATATATATATATGTATGTATGTATGCATATATATATATATATCTTTTAATTTTTTCTATCTATTTTAAGAAATTATGACTGTATGTATATGATGGTAATTTCAAGTAAACAAACTATGTTGGATTTACAAATATATTTACATAACTGTATATCATTATATATATACACATATTTATATATTTATACATATAACTATATTCATATCATTATACATATATATATATATGTATATATATGGGTGTGTGTGTAGGTTTCTATCAATCAGTTTAAAATATATATGATTGGGGATTGAATATGTGTTTATCAAAAGGTTCGATCTTGTTATTAATATATCATTTTATTTTTAATTTATAAATATTTATATTTTTATAGATTTATATATATATATATATCAATTTATTTATATATATATTTTATAATAATTAAAAGGGTAAAATCATTTCCCTTTGAATCCACATGCAATTATTTAAAATTTTTTAATCCATCATTTTATTTGTATTATTTATATATAATTGGAAACTTTTATCATTTTATGTGAATATTCTAAATAAAATCTTTAATTTCATGTGCAAAATGTATTTATGCATACAGGAATGTCATAATTTGTATAAGATATGTCCATTATAAATAATAAAAGACATATCATACGACATATATTTTTTATGAATTTTATGTATATGTGTATTGAATAAATCATATTTACCTAGGAATTTACTTTGAATTTTTTTATGTGATAAGGTTAACAAAATTATATATATTTATAAAATGTGAAGAATGTTTGTTACCCCAGTTTATCGGAAACTATATTAATTATGTTATAAGTGTAAATGTTTTTATTAGAAGAAGTTATCAATATTTTTAATGTACAAACCCCAGTGCACAATGTTTGTATATATATAGAAAAGTTAATTTTTTTAATAAAATATATAACTTGAACATTATCAATATGGTATGTAATAGATAATTTACACCATCCCCCAGCATGTGGGTATGTTTATGATGGACTTAAATGTTTCAGGTGGCCTCAATGTTTTGTTAAGATAATATTTCATATAGTTTACAGAAAAATCCCAAAAATAGGTTTAATTAAATTTATGAGAATATGTATTTTCAAAATATTTTACAATTTTACAAGAATAAAATAATTTCAAATTTATTTCGCAATTTTTTTTAATAAAGGACTTTTCGAAGTTATTTTTAATTGATTATTTTAAAAGTACTTACTAGACATTTTTAAACCCCTTTCTGGGAAAAATAATTTATCACTATATGTTTTTGATTTATTTCTCATAGTTTTAGTGTATTTACATTAAAATGTGAATTTCGTTGAGTAATAAGTGAACCCAAACAGTTATTTATTTCTTTATCAATTTTTTTATTTTTTATGGCATGTATGATACTATCTTAAAACAAAACAAGTAAAATTTACTGGTTCTAAATAAATTTTGTGTATTTTTCAACATAGTTTCTAAATTAATATACATGACATTTATATGTTTTGATCCTAGTATAATGGGTTTCTGAAGTTGTAATTGATATTAGACAAACATCCTTGACAACATTGGAGATTAGATGTTGTTAGTAGAGTATAAATGTTTATCAGTTCTAGATTTTTTATTTATGAAAATTTAAATTCCCAAAATTTCTATAGTTCGATAAATTAATTTTGAGAGAAAAATTCACTTAAGGGGGGATGAATGAAACACACCATGAATTTTAAATGTTATATTCTTTTAATTAAGTATTTATTTAATATTTTTTTAATATAAAACCAAATCAGGAATGTTTTTAAGAATTTTTTTTATAAATCTATGATATTTTAATTTAAAATTGTAAACAAATAATTTTTTTAAATGTTGAATTAATTTATTTAAATAATTATTCTACAAAAAATATATTTAGTTGATTATTTTTGAAAAAATATAAATTTTATTATAAAAAAATTATGAAAATTAAAATTATTACATTTTACACACATATATGTTGAAATGAATATATGTATATATATATATATATATATATATTAATCTAATTTAACACTTATGATACTATTTTATAACTAAAATTTTACCATTGTATTGAAATAAATAAAATCCAATGAATATAACATGTTTTAATGTTTTAATGAAAATAATAATAATATTATTAAATAATAGTAAAAGAATTAATTATAATTACTATTATTCAAGATAATATATTTTTTTCTGTTTTATAAAATTAATAAAATATAAATAAATTTATTTTTTGTTTATTATAAAAATGTTCTTTATATTTGTGTTTTAGAAAAAATTTATTTAAATTATTTATTAAAAATGAATTATATATCTAAAAATGTTACATATAATGTTTTAAATAATAATATTAAATAAAATAAAAAAAATGTGATGGAAATACTAATAATAATATCGTAATATTCATTAATCGAAAAAATTGAACCAATTCACTAAAGAATTGTGTGTTGACTAAAGAGGAATAATAGATTTGTTTATTTTATGGACCAAAATATTGATAACGTGAAATGATAAAAAATAGGTGAAATGATTACTTTGACAACATAAGATGATAAAATAACAAAGATAAATTTAGTTAATGATATATAATAATATATAATAGTAAAAAAGTTATCGTGATAATGGAAAACGAAAACTCCAATTTTTTCTTTTAATAGAGGCCAACAAACTAACATCTTTGAGAGGGGATTTATAGATATATGAATTGTTCATTTTTTTAAATTCAGATCCAGAATGAAGCTCTATATAATATTTTTATATATGTAAGAGTCATTTATGTACTCCTATGATGACCTAAATGATCATCCCCAAGTTCATTCGAATTGTTTTGCTTCATGTCCAAAGCATAACAGATGTTGGTTTTCAAATTTTCTACAAAACAAGTAAGGGAATAATTATATTTATCATAAAATTTATATTTAAGTGTATAAATTATTTTAATCAATACATGTATATATTTAAAATAAATATATATATATAGATATAATTATATATAATTATATATTTTACTATATATCTACATACTATATCAATTTTTTAATACAAGGGTTAGTTCAATTTTACAAATTATATAAGTTAATTTTCTTCAAAATAAAATCAAATAATTGTTTACATTATTTTATCAGTTTATTTTTAAATTAATATATTTATATATATACATATATATATACATGTATATTTTTAACTTGTATCTATATTTTTTTTTGAATTTATGAAATTGAGGGTTTGATTGTAATTTCAAAATTTCAAAATATGTTGGATTTTAAATGATGTGTACATATATGTATGTCAATATATATATATATATGTGTGTGTGTGTGTGTGTGTGTCTATCCATTTCAGAAAAAAATTGATTTAACGGGATTTGTTATTTTTATTTATAATTTTGTTGGATCTAGTTTTTGGTCTATCATATTATGTTTAATTTAAAAAAGATTATATATATATATACATATTGATCTATTTATATTTATTATTAATTAATTAAATGGGATTATTCTTTTACTTGTATATCGACCTAAAAGGATTTGAATTTCCATTTAATCTATCATTTTATGTGTATTAGATAATTTTAAAGGATAACTATATCATTTTTGTCGAACTTCTATATTAGACCTATCATTTCATGTACATAATGTGTTTATACATACATGAATGTCACAATTTGTATAAGATACAGACATTATCAATAAAAAATGGCATATCATGCAAGCTTTAGTTTTTATTAATTGTATATATATGTGTGTTGAATAAATAATATTTACCTAGGAATTTATTTTGAAATGGATTACATGAAAATGATAATAATATTCAATGTATTCATTAAAATTGGAGAAAGTCAGTCACTCAAATTTATTAGAAGCTTTTTTAATTAAGTTATAAGTGTAAATTAACATATTATCATATGTATTCAATGTTTTTAAAGAAGAAAACCAAGTGATCAATGTATCTATATATATATATTAAAAAAATTCATAAAATCTATCATATGAACATTCTATGTATGGTAGGGAATTATGAAGTGAACCCATACCTTTATAGGTCAGTAGACCCACGATATCATTCAATGTTTTATGTGGCCTCAATGTTTTGTTTTTAGAAGCATGCATACAGTTTTGAGAAAAATTATTGGAATATGATGAAGGAAATTATTGATCATGTTTAATTTCAAAATATTATATAATTTTACTTGTGTTTAATAATTGAAATGTTTTTTTACAAAAGGTATTACAAAATGTTTTTACAAATGTATTTTAAAATGAATTTTTTTATGAGTATTTATCAGTTAATTTAAATTCACTTGATGGGGAAAATAATTTCCCACCCTATGTTTTTAATATATTTCTTATATACTTTTGGATTTAATTTAATATGTGTATTTCATTGAGGAAGCAGCGTGCTGAAATACACTTATTTAGTTCATTGTGTACCATTTTTGGGTGTTATTAAATATATATAATTCTCTAAAACAAAGACCAGTAAATGTTACTGGTATATAATTAACATTGTGAATATGTTCTATATATTTTATAAAAATATATACTTATCATTTGTATGTGCTGACTCTAGAAGCATGGGATCCAGGAATTATAAGTGTCAATTCTAGATAAATGTATTTCCAACTATGATTTTTTGAAGGACAATGTTTTTGATGACCATAGTTATAACCAATGGACTATATTCTTACTTATATACAAACTAAATTTATTTATTCCTTTAAAAAATATATTGGCAGTTTTATTTTTTATATATTTTTCATTTTTGATGTCACAATATGTTATCTCCTTCTTTGTTGTTCTACCTAAATATACGGTTTCCTTGGATATGGTTGATACTCAAGGGTAAAATTAATCTACGATATCTGTTAGTATTTAAATAAATATTATTTTTAATTTATTTTTCACCTTTAATTTATGAAATTTTTATGAATTTAATAATCCATGGATATAAAAATACATTGGGTAATATATATATCTTAATTTCATTTTTAAAATATTTACTATAAATAAATAATTGATTTTAATTCTAAATCCAATCATGTGTGAAAAAATTCCAAATCTGTTTCAATTTATTTAGAAAAATAAAGAATATAATAAAAATAATATATATTATATAATGAACATGTTATTTAAAATCTAGTCAGGTTTCACAAATTTTAAGGTACGAAAGGATTGAATCACTTTTTTTCATCCCCTCAATGAAGAACAGTGTTAATTAATGATTCATGCTAAAAAATTATATCTATTACATATTTGAATTTTGACATAGTCATCCATGTGATCCAATTAAGGATGATGTTTCTCTATAAATTATTTTTTACGTATCATACAAGTAAAAAAGTTAACATCTCTTGGTGACATCATATAAAATGTATTCTATTGATAATTTTCTAAAGATTATCATTTTAAATAATTCCATGAGAGTCTCTTTAATAGAATTAGGGGAAATTTATATAAAACATCAATTACATTTTATATTAATACAATTATAATTAATGATAAATATGTTTCACTCTATTGTAATAAGATTCAACAAATTCACCATGGTTTATAAATGAGATTAAATAACTTATTGAACAAACATTGCTTTTATATTCAAATTATACGCATGTGTGGGACAATTAAAGGTAGTAATGATTATTAAAATGTAATTAAATATAACTAAAAATGTTTCCACTATTTTCTAAGTTAATTATATTCTTGATATAAATGGTTAAATTATAGCATGTTCATGTTTAAATTTTTTTAATCATGTGACAAGAGTTTGGACTAAAATATTATATTAAAATTAATAACTATCTCATTCAATCAAAATCGACTGACCAAATTTTATAATGATGTGCAGTTGATTCCAAAATTTCATGAATAAAACAGTTTTCTTTTACATGGAGTGTAATGACAAAATGATAATTTTTTTATAGTTTTCTCCATGTGATGCCTTTTGAGGTAAAATTTAAAATTTTAATTTAAATCATGAACATAAAGACTTACCAACCATACAGTGTCTAGGAATAAAATGTGTTCAACACCAGTATATCACACATTAAAGGGAAATAATTTATTATGGTTTCATTATAATCCAATAATGTAATGTTTTATCCGATTTTGTGTCGTGTGAATTAAACTTATTCAATAAAAAAGTGGAAAAAATTAACCTTTCTCCATTTAAAATCGAATTAATAATTAAATGTTATGTGGACTGCATATAATGGTCACAAATGAATCATCATTAAATATAATATTTTATCATGGATATCATAGATAATTTTTTTTAATTGTTATTAAATGAATCATTTTCTGGATGTGAAATTCCATTATTCATGGAAAATTTCATTTTTGGACATTTTACCCACACCTCATGTAGTAATGAAAAATGGATAGTACATATTCGTTATAGAAGTATCATTGATAATTTACCTATTGTTTCATTATAATGCTAGAAAAAAATTTATTATTAATATTTTGAGACACAAATTTTAAATTAAATTCTTGTATTAAATTGAAAACATACATTTTTTTATTAAACACGACACTTTAAATGTACAAAATTCTATTTTATTAAATACATTGTGTTATAAATGAATCAGTTTTACATTTTTTTAATATTTTAAAAAAATTTGATATTTTTTAGGTTTTAATCTTTATATTCAAGTTATTAACAAAAATGTATCTTTTAAATACATAACATTCACTTTTATACATGTAGGACATGCCATGTGTCATAATAATATAAAGCTAATTCCTAAATAGATTAATTGAACCAAATACCATTTAAATAGAGTATGAAAGTAATCTAATATCATTTTAATATATTCATTTATTTGACTAATGAAATAACCATATTAAATTTTTAAAATGGGAAAATGATTATTTGGTTTCACCAACTAGAATGTATTTTTTTTAAAGCATTCATTTTAAAAAGGAATAAAAGGAATTACTGTGATTATTCTAATGTATTTGTTTACATTAAGAATATTATGATATTTTTCATATAAGAATAAATTTTTAAAGTATATTTCAAATTAAAATTAATAACATACACATCCATTATTGGTAGCAACAAAATAAGTTACAATGGTGTTAATTTACCCCTTAAAAGTCACAAATGTATAATTATTCATTTACCTTTGAAACAAGATATTTTTATTGTGTTGTATCATGTTGAAGTATATAGTGAATGTTTTTATAGTAAAATATAACATTTCATTTCATTTATATCACAATTAATCGAACCATACACATTATAGGGGAAAATTATATATAGTTAATTCTCAAATTTCCTTAATGATTAATTTGTCAATGACATAAAGTATTTGGAAAATATATTTTTTTTATTGAAATTGAATTTTTCATGAACCTATAATACTAAATTTTCACATTATTATTTATAATAATCACATTCAGTCTTACCCGCTACATAAAATAAGTGAATGATGATCAGTAAATGTTTTATATGAAAAAATGAACCATAGACAGTTTCCTGGAGTATTTTTACAATATATGTATGTTTCACTGGATTTTATTATGATACTATAATTTTTAATTAAAATGGATATATTAAATTGAAAATTTTTATGTTTCAATATACTAATCACAAGTCATGTTGAAATGATTCCATAAATTCCAAGATGTTCAAAATGAACCACTGATAACATTTGTAATAAAACTAATAATTAATGAAAAAATTATTATTTCAGAGGATTTCATGAATTTTTTGTACTAAAATATATTTTTTAAATTTTAAACACAAATTTCAATTTATTTAAAAATCTCCCCTAGAAGGAATGATGTGTTGTTATTTCCTATAGGTTGACTAAATAAATGATTTTTTCCCAATTGTGTCCTGATAATACTAGAATGTTTTCTGACATTTCCTTATAAAAAAGATGTTTTGAACTAAAATTACACTTTATGATTTTAATCACCCATTTTTTTCATTCCAGCAGCATCATGTGATTGGATTATATTTAGTAAATTATTATAAGTCATAAAAAATAAGTGATTATTTTCAAAGAGACACACAATATTACTAGTGTAATTTTTAATTTTTTTGGTATGTAATTGAAGTGGTGAATTATATAATCCCTTTCCAATTGATAATGGGAAAAATTTTGAATAAAAAAAAGTGAATTTAAAAATTACTTCAAAGTAATTTATATATTTAACAACTAAATTATTAACAATTTTTATCGTAATTCAAAAAAAGTGTTTAAGATCTACTTTGTTAGTTGATATGAATGAAGGACACTTTTAATTCTTAAAATGGATAAATTAAAATTAGTCCATTATAAATATATAATTAATTGAAATTATTTTTTAAAAGTTTATAATGGAAAAAAAGAATCACCTATCTATTTGTTAACATTTTAGGACAATTTAATAATGCCATCAACATCTTGAGAATGTTGCTTATCTATTGTATGAAAATATAATTATTAAATTTATAATTTCATTATTCAATTCATACATGTAAAATAAAAATAACGTATTTAAAAATTAAAATAATATATTTCATAAATATATTTAAAGTTGTGTACCTCAACTGACCATGCTAGTATTATGATATAAATAATTAAATGGAATTTATTTTGTAAATACTACCACCCACCAACTATTTTATGTTATTTTCTTGATAAGATCTATTATTAATAGAAATTTTCATCAATAAAGGATAAAAAAAGTTATATTGTGATTTTGATATATAATAATTATAATGAAAAATATATTTTTTATATTTAAAAATGAAAAACATTTCATATTGTAGGGGTTGTATTTCAAAAAAGATATCATCTAGTTATTGGAAATATGATATCATCACCATACATAAACAATTTTTTAATTCAAAATTTCATTTCATATTTTGTTTTATGTAATTATCATATCATTCAAGAAAATTAAATTTAATTTGAAATTAAAATTAATGATTTTAAAATTTATAAAATAAGGTGTAGATAAATACGTTATCCTTATTTCTCATTAATGGATTAAGAATCATAATGATATAACAAATGGATTTTCCTCCTGATATGTTACATAAATAAATAAGTAATAAGAATTTATTTATTGATTCATATTTATATAAATTAATTTAATTATTTATATGCAAAAAAATTAATAGAATAGATATATTTTATAATATTTAATTTATCATAAATATATTCATAAATTTTATGGGGGAATTCTATAAATCATAAACCATTTGAATGTACTATTAATGAAATTCATAACAATTTATTTGAATTTATTATCTTAAATGAATATGATATTATACATCATTTTACCTATACTTATATATTATAAAAAATCACATTTCACATTGCTCAAGACATTGAAAATTCTACTATTGTTATTTTGATTATATTTATTAATTGGATTCAGAAATTTATCTTAGGTATATCAAAAATGATATCAATTAATATCTAGTAAAAAATCAAAAATATAAAAATAACAAAATATGGAAACCTAAAATTCTATTGTATTCAAAAATTGTATATTGTTTTAATATATAATGGTAGGTATTAATAATCATCTATTATTTTTTTATTTTCAAAAAATATATCCACTTCACATTCCATTCATGGAATTTTATTTTATTCCTTGGATATATTTTTTTATATGTGATAATGTTAATCCTCAATCCCAATTGTTTTTTCTCTTTATTTAATATTATTTATATATGATACATATAATACAAAATAATTGAATAGTAGTTATAAGAAATAAATATCAAACATCCATTATCAGAATTGTGATTTTTAAAAATCGAATTCATATATACATCTATAATTATTATTTTTTCTCATTCATTATTGACAATTATATTTACACATTCATTAAAAAATTTCTTTTATCAATATCCTATGTATTTTATTTTATAGTTCAATAAGTCTAATTTGAAACCTTTATTATATAAATATTTGTAAAGTTAATATATATATATATATATATATATATTTGTGTCTATGTGTATGATATCTTAGTGGGTAAAAAAGTTTCATTATATGGATTTTTTTATATAACCTCTTATATATATATAGTCATGACTCATCCTACTATTTTCCCATTTTAATTACTTATATTTTATTGTCATTTCATCAAAAATTAAAAAGGATTATTCATATAAAAATATGTGTAAAATAAGTACACTACTATCCTCATGTTTCATTGAAATATTATATATATATATTCATTGAACATTATAATTGATAGTTCATTTATATGAATATAATACCATGAATGACCTTAAGGCCTTATATTTTTGTTAAATGTTTTATAATTCCACTTTTAAGTGTTTAAGGGGAACCTGTTAATGGACCTTAAGCTTCGTGAAATAACATGACCTGATGTTATTAGAGGAATTCATTCAGACAAAAACTTCATGGAACTACTCCTCCCCAACATCTACATCATGATGTCTCCTATCCGCTTCCATGTGACTGTTCATCTAGGATTTTTTTGCATCAAAAGGATTTTCCCAAAAGAAATTTATATTCCATCTAATAATTCCAAATCTATTCTCTCTACTCTGGTGAATGTGTCTTGCTCTGAATCCTCATGTTTAGGGTGACCCTTGTAGAGTATGACTGGTCTATTTAAGTACAATACATGTTACAGGAAGGCCTTAAGGTTTCATGAAGACCTTGAGATCTCACAATGATCTAGAGGTGGCCTGATAGCCTTACTTACCCTAACACCTTGGGTGGATGGAAGGCTTTTAAGGACTTGAGTATAAAACCATTATCCTGAAATCCCAAATGGATGAATAGTTTGGGCTGCAACAGTACCGAAAAGTACCTTTTATAGTTCTTAATAGAGTAATATTATAGTAACCAGAAAATATAACTATGATCATATTTTATCTCGGGTATCTTGGATGAACATTCTTATTCCACACCTACTAGGTTGAGGTTCTTTTATTGAATATAATGATATTCAAGTAAAACTGGTAGATTTTTTATTAGCTTGAGATCTATATAAATACTTACAACCATGTGATCCACTAAGAGTTTTTATTATTTTACTTATCAAAATAAATAATATTTAATAAAACTATCAAAAAAAAAGATTTTGTGTTTACTGATATAATTCATAATCTAATGAACCACATAAAATTTCTAAATAATAAAGGAACTAATATGTGTTTGAGGTATAATTATAATAAAATAATAAGATAATTTAAATGAATTTTTTTGGGAAGACTATGGATATGAATGGTTATCCATGAAAATACTGGTTTGTGGAAACCTATATTTTGTTTTCTATTGTGAATATTTATCTTATTATTCCCTTTAGATGTGATAATTTTTTATTGATTAATTTAATTATTTATGATTTCCATTTTAGAATATATATTTGATATAATCCATTTAATTTAATTTATTTATTTATATAAATTAAAATTTATTTCTCCTTTTATATTATATTTTCTAGGTGAGGGTATAAATTTCAATCATATAATATTCCCAAATTTATTTAGATTAATTAAATAAAAAATTTACATGTTCTTACACTATGTAATTAGAAACATCTTGTGTCTAAAATAGAAAAAATTATTAGAAACTAAGAAGTGATTTTTATGCAATAATATAGTAATGGAAGGAAAATTTATATTCAGTTATACTTATAAATTTTCATAAAACATATTATGCGATTTATTTTGAGATTTTAAAATTTTTATTCATGTGTCCCTCATTTCTTATCACATGACATATAATCAAAATCAGTCAATAGTATGATTGACCAATACTCATATAGAAACATAAAAATAATTATTTTATTTTTTATATCACATAAATATTTGTCCTTATATTTAAATTTTTAAAATATGTTTCTTAATAGATACATTCTTCATCCATGTATTATAAAATGGGTACAATGGTTTTGATGTGTCATCGCTATTTTATATAGTCATTATTTTCTTTGAATATTAAAAAATACTATTTATTTTATATCCTAAATGAATGATGAAATAATTTAATATAAAATATAATATATTTTAAATGTATCTTATTCATGATGGGTAACAGAATCATCACACATTTTTTAATTAATAATAATTATATATATTTCTCAGTGGTGGGGTTCAAATTTCTCCTACGCATCCCTAATGAGATTAAAAAATTTATTCATCTAAAATTTTATAAAAAACCCACTTTTAGGAGCCACTAAAATTAATTTTATAAAAAAAAATCTAACATAAATATACTCTACAAGGAAGAATGTGGAATATTTGAAGGATTATTTATTTAATGTTTCATTAAAATTTTAAAAATTAGATAAAATTTAACTGTAATATAGTCTCAAATTGATTCTGTCGATACAATATCAACATTTTAAAATATATAATCATCCACAAATATATGTGTTATTGAATTTACAATAATTTTACTAATGAAAATTGACTACTTTGGTCCAATAAGTTAACAATAGATATTCTATCTCACAATTATTTGTTGACTTCTTTATCTTCAAGTATCCACATTTTCTATAAACATCATCTGATGTAAATCCATGATTTTTTGTATATTACTTTTACATCTTTTTGAACACAATATGGAAACTCCACTGTAAAAGGATTATCCCCATCATGTTTTTCTTACATTTTAAAGGATTATCACCTACTAAAAAATTCTTAATTTTGAAATCTTAGTTTTACTATTCACATAGATTGGTGTCACCAATAGGTTTGAATGAATTATTATACATGACCAAAGAAACAATAAAATATATAAATATAATAGTCAACATATAGTATTATAAGGAATCATATTATATAAAAAATAGCATGTCAAAGATATATGTCTTCTTTGATGAAATATTTTTTTCTTTAAATGTTTTAAATATTTTTCACCGCCTTCATTTTTCATATACTTTGCCTATAGTCCATTATGAAATAAAACACATCATATGAATTAATAGAACCCCGATATGACTGTAATTTCCTAATAAAAGGATAACAAATATTTGAACATTCCTTTGATTCTGCCAATATTTATCTACTATGAATGAAACTTTCCAATTCATTTTCTATACTATAAATACAAAATTACATGATAATTATCTAATTCCATTACAAATTGAACAACATTGAAACATAATTTATAAAAACATATCTTCCCGAAACCTAGTTTCAGAACATTAATTAAACTCTTGTATAAATAATATTATTATAAAATGTGATGAATAATGTTATTTGTAAAATAAAATTAAGATAAATAAAAATAATTATAAAATATATCTTATACAAATCATAATAAATTAAAAAATATATATCCATATAGTCCCCAGAATCACATGAGCTCCATGATGTTCTCTCAATTATGTTGTCTCTTGACTTTCAAATACATTTATCACATCTCTCTAATCTAGTACATTGTTATTTTTTTCCTTTAATTTCATGTCTATTGTATTCTAAAAATATTTAAAAACCCTAGAATATCATCTCTACATGTGAAAATACCTCAATATTATTTTATATTTAGCCTATTTTTTTCACTCACATTCATACCTTCATCCAACATTCTGGTTACCACATTGATTAATGGTAAACAAATATTAATCTTCCCATAATTATGTAATTACATTATCGGATGCAGTATAACTATGTCATTTTTTTCTATTTTTCATTGTTCAATACATGAATCAATAATTATAAACACCTTAAAGATGCATATTATTTATATGGATTTTTCTATCATGTTGGTTGTTCTATAAAATATTTATATAAATTAAATAAATATATTTCAGAACTAATCTACAATATATTATTAATATTAGAATATGATTATTCATAAATAATAGCATGGGTGGAACATTAGATGTTACAAATGAATATTTTTCAAAAATTATGTTACATTATGAAAATATATAAAATAATATAATGAGAAAGATGAGTTATTTATTTATCATAAGAACCATCATGTAACTAATTATTTATACATGATCGAATATATCTTCATAATAAAAATAAATTTTTTATAATAAAAATGATATATTAAGGGACATTGGTTGGTTTTTAGGATTATTATTATTTATTTAATATGATCTATAAATGTTTTGATTATTAATTATGGTATGAATGATCTTTATATTAATTGATAAAGTGTAATTATCTTACAAAGAGAGAAATAAAATTTTTAACCTGAGGAATTTTTTTTTCTTATCATAGTGTTTTCATGTATTATAAAATTTATAAACAGTCACCTATAGGTAATTTGATAATGAATGAAAATACTGTAAATCATCATATATAGAAAAAAAATTTATATAGAGAATATTTCAATTAAATATGATGAGTACTTAGTGTAAAGGCCGAATAATTAATTCTATATCTTATAAAAGATCATTATTTTTTAATGAATATGATATTATGTCTCAAAACAGAGGCATATATACATTATAATAAGAAAAATAATACATGTCATTTAATAACACAAAATACTAAATCTATCAATAGTACAGGGAGATAAAATCAAAATAATATACACTATAGGATTGAACTATCCCCTGAAGATTAACCCATCCTAAAAAAAGAGACATTAGGAATATAATTTACATTATCTAAGGTATTAGGTTGTAAATGTTCACGAATGGTGTGGTATATACAAAGTACGATGGAAAAATTATAAACTAGTATTTTACTATTAATTGAAGGTTGGTCTATAAGGCCATTGGGATTTATAACCACAAGTAATAATGTAACCATTATAATTAATTATTTTAAAGGGTAATGATAAAAAATAGTTGACTTAAAAAAGTTAAAATATGGCCTCAGGTAGTAGCGTGATGCCTTTTCGGGACCTTTTTTCAAAACATGAGTGGGATATAGCTTCAATGGGCTCAATAATGACCTAGTACAAGAAGAGATTCAATAATTGAGGACTGAAATTGACAATGGGAGAAAATAAAATTATTTTAGATCACCAGGAGGTTAATGTATGTTAAAATACTCTAATAATCTACCACTATCATACACCATACACTTTGTAAATTTGTGGGTGTTATAAGGGGTTATGAATCTACACTCTAGTAGTATGTTTTTAATATTTTTATTTTAAAATAAAAATGATTATATTTATCCTTTTTTTATTACATTAAAAATTTTTATATAAATTTTTATTCAAATAATATTTTGATATAAACAATTAAAAATTATATTTTTGGGAAATATTTATTATATTAAGACAATATTACAAAATTTTATGATTTTTCTAAAATAAAAGATATTTTAATATAATATACAATGGGATTTAAAATATAAGATTATAAATATTTATATGTAAAAAATTATTATGTTGAAATAAATGATAATATTGAAATTAGTACATTTAAATTAGCTAACAATTTATTTTTCATAGATTACTATGACAATAAAAATTTATGGAAAAAACCAAATAAAATATAAATATATGTTATGTATTATGATTTCCTAAAATCTAAAAATTGATTTAAAAAAATAATAAAGGGTATCTACAAACCAAATCTTGTTACTATATTAATATAAAGTTTATTTAAGGTATTTGTTCAATTTTATAATCCTATAATGACTCCTTAAATTTTTATATTGTTTTATCATGTTCTAAAATCAATTATGTAGAAACAAGATATAATTCTATATCACCAAGGGTGTTATTTTAAGGATCTTAATTCATGACCCTAAAAAATCATGAATTAGATATTTAATTTGTAGAAAAAGAGAAAAATCCTTCGATAATTTTATTTATTAATTTTTCATATAGAGTTCAAATCCAATGTTTAGAAATTATTAAAGAATACCCTGAATTTTACACTAAATAGACTCATGTCCCTCATTCCTCTCCACACCAAATGCATTATCCATGGTGTTATTGTATTTTTACATCCTATAGAGTCACTACATGTTTTAAATAAGTCCACATGGTTCCAAATAATGTTTTATGAATAGAATCTTCAGAATATGGTAATTCCCCACTTTATCGTTTCATTTAAAGAATCATTTTTTTTGAATATTTTTGAAATGATATACTAGAATATTTTCATGTTTTTTTTTTCAAAATACTACCAAAATAGTGTTTCATTAATTTGAGACCTTCATCATCTCCCATTATGTCATTTACATAATCCATAATTTTTACCATCTTATTTAAAATTAAATTTCTCAAATTTCTAACTTTCACTAGAAACTATTTTTTTTGTGATTAAACAAACAATTCCTTATCAATGGATATTCACCCTGATGTATTTATTATTCTTCTATTTAAGTGTTTACCTATATGATATAAAAATTCCTTTTACAATAATTTGAAATTATGTAATGTTAGTTTATTTTTGAAATTATATAATGTAAGGATATTATATGAAACCTGCACATTATTTTGGATGGGTTATTGATTAAAATATTTATTATGATCCATCTAGCTCAAATTAATTAAGAAAAATGAAGGGTTTTGATTATATATTGGAATTAGATAATATTTACTATTTTTTCATATTTTTTTATTTCAATTAACATAATCACTAGTTTTATTGCGCTTTATAAATTGAACTTCATTTCACATCATTGAGAAATTGATGTCAAATGTGTGTAAATTTGGGCCCAATTAATCACACAGCATTCGAATTAATTATGTTCATTTTATTTATTTTTTGATATATTATGTATCTCATTTAATGGAATGTATCTTTTTTCATATCAATGGATTAATCACAAGATAAAATGCATATTCTTTCCATTAAAGCATAAATTTTTTATCAATGTATTATTGGAATTAGGCCCATCAAATACACATGGAACAAAAAATAAAATTTCAAAGAAATGAAAATATTAATTATAGATAGATAAAATTATGGGGATCATTTAATTAAACTTTTTAAAGATCTAATTAATAATTTTTCAAAGGAAACCTTCCAAAGTTGAGGATTCTATTATGGTCCAAATTCTATGGCCCCTAAAATTAGTCTGCCATTTGTAGTATAAAATATGAATGGATTATCCAATTGGATTGAAATTTTTATAAAATAATTATATAAAATTGGCAATAATATATTTATCTTATAGAACCATCCAATATTTATCCATATACAATCTCATGTTTTCACGACAAAAATGGGGATAACTCTGGTCGAAATATTTATCTAAAAATTGAAATGTCTACTTTCCTTATTTTCTACAACATATTTGAATATAAATATTAAATATATTGATATTTAATGAAGGGGTATTCAAACTATGAACATAAAATTTCTATTATCTTGGTAGTGGTGATGTAATTTTCCTGTATTTTTTTAGCCTTTTAATTGTAATGTTACACTATCATTTGGTAATCAAATGACTTTTACAATATATGTTTTTTCAATAACATATGTTCTTTAGTAAAATTAATTATTCTTAACTAATGAAAATTTTATATCAATTTTTTATTTTGGTAATTTTGAAACATGTTTTTAATTTATTCACACCAGCATTGGTGAAATTACTCACAAAATGGTGGAGTGATCATTTTTCTTTTTTTCGATTTCTTCAATTCAGCCACTATAAGTCGACATCCAACATACAATTATAGCTTTGCACAAGTAAAAGGAAAACCTTTTTTTGGTATTATTCAACAGAGTTTCATGTGGATGGATTGGATGTAATTTTATATTATTAAATTTGAAACAAAATTATATGTTTTGAGGGTTCCTTCCATGGACTTATTTTATTCCTCATCTTCGAAAACTCAAATGACTACTCATTTTGAGTGATCGTACAATCAAATTAAATAAAGTAATCATTAAACTAATCTTATAAGTAAATTGGTGATTATATTAGGATGTGGGTATAGTTTAAATTGGTGAATAATGTTGTGGACTTATCTTATATATTGAATACTTCTATAACTATTGAAATGTGATTTAATATGAATAAAATTTCATCAATTCTAGCACCAACAGAATCCTAGTATCAAAAAATATCAATTAATTGCTTCATTTAAAATAATTAGGTGTTTCGTTGATAATTTAAATCAATTTTATTATTTAATTTAGTATTCTCCTTTTCTTAATTCAATCAACACCAATATTGACAGCTTCATAGGAAATCCTCACATAAAATATTAGTGTCCAAGGGTTACTTATTGCATATTTGTGGATCTAATCCCTACATGTACTACAAAAACCACTTATACTTGTATGGTATATTTTGGATTCACCAAATTTTGGGGTTGTTTTTGGGGACCCGTGAATGTAATCATATATAGTCACCATCTATTCTCACCCCTATTTATCTTATATTTCACCCTTTTAATTCAGGTGTGTCTTGAATATCTTGAAACCAAAATTCATTCTTCTCCAATAGAGTGTCTTCCACATTACGATGTTATAATCTCATGTCAAAATAAAGTCGAAAATCAATATTTAGAATCCCCTTATATATGTTATTTCATTGATCAACCCTTTAATGAAAACCACACATAAAAGAACTTCTACAATTGTTATGATGATAAATGATTAAAGGATAGTTTTTCAACCCTAGAAAATATTTTTGAAGAGATATATCTTAGGGAATTTAGTAATTACCTAAATCCTATCTATGAAAATCCCACAAAACTTTTTGAATAATTTTTTGGAAAAAATAAAAAATATGAATTCAGAAGTTCCATAATTTATATTAGAAATACAAATCATAGAACAAATTAAGTAATCCAATCCAACAGAGGTTATTCCTTCCTCAAAATTGATAGAAGAATATTGTTATATGAAAAACCTATCAGGAACAAATCCAATATGTGACTATTTCCCTGATTGGAAAATATAATGAAAAAATTTAACAATTTATTCTCAAACTATTAAATGGATTAAAATAAAAAGAATATATTGAAGGAAAAATATTATAATATGATAAATCAGAGATGGAAATTTAAGTGAAATTATTAGTGAGTATTGAATTTCACCGTGATAAACCATATGGAACTATTGAATGGTACATAAATCATGATGATTTTTTTTCATTATTCATATATAGGAAAATTTTATCCCCTGCTTAAATAATTCTTCAATAGATCTAATATTTATTATTTTAGGATCACAACTAGATAGATCCTTGGGGAATATCATCAAACATTAGTCTATACATGCTCCTAACAATTTTTCATAAAATATTCTTTTGAAAATTATTTTCAAACAGAACCAATTCTATTAATAAATTTTTAAATGGAAACCAAGTTCAATTCTATGTCTTGACCTATGTTTGAATGTGATGGCCAATCCAAGCATGAATTGAAGGTCCGTATATCCTCTCTCATGTATTTAGACACAAGGGATAATCAAAAACATTTTTTAGTCATTTAATCCACTCTTGAAGATAAGAAAGTTAAAATTATCCTTGATTTATTATAAAATATTTCGAAATAAATTTGATGGAACCATTTCGATATTCATGTAATTTTCACATTCACTAGGAAAATTATGATGTTTCATGAATAAATTTTAAAAGAATTCTGACAATCCCAAGGGAGACTCAATATCAACCATATACATGTGGTATTAACTATAATCCTTAAAATTTTAAAAGTTGGTATTGTCTATGTTTTGAGATTCATGTTATCATATATAAATTAAACTAAACACTTCCCATGATAAATCTTTTCTTATAAAATTTTCTTATTTTTTATTATTTTAATTTGTGTGTTTTTTGAGTTTTTTAAGAGAAACCCCATGGGGTTTACATTGTGATCTAACATTTTTCAGGAGTTAGATTTAATATAAAAATAATATTTGTCATTCCAAATGAAACACATTCCATCCAGAGGTCAAGCCATGTCTTCAGTCACCCCCATGGTTTCTTCATGTGACATGAATCCAAAGTTATAAAGTTTTATTGATGGGTCATAAACATAAAACATGGTGGTTTTGTTCCTTGATTTAATTTCAAATCACATCTCTTTCATATTCTACTCAATTAAATTATCTTCTATCTCCTCTCATTGAAAACTGAGGTCATTTTCATTCTATTTTGGTGGAGTTAAAATCTTTGATTTGATAATAAAAAATTAGAATTTTATTTAAAATATATTTATCCCTTAAATGGTAATAAAAATTTAAAAATATAAATATAAATGAAAATATTTTATCATTCCTTGATTATGAATTTTTTTAATTTTTAAGATAATGAGATTTTTTTGGAAAGTTCATTTATATAATGTTATTTCCCAACATTTACCTATTCATCCATTTAATAAAATTTTCAAAATTTATTTACATAGGATATTGGGTGTATGAATGATTTATTGTGTCCATTTCAGTAAAGAATGGGTTTTGGGGATAATTTTTATTTAATTTTAGTATTTAATAAATAATAGAAAATGGTGACCACAAAGAGAAACATTTCAGTCTCAATACATTTAGTCTGACACTTCGGGATTGAGAATTGATAGTTTTCCTTCCCAATGTTTGGCTTTACATCTCTATTAAACAATACAAAATTGAAAATATATCTATAATCCATCTCTTTGGCATTCATGATTCCATAGTTTTCTTTCCCAAAGATAGTATTTTCAACCTATTATGGTTAAAAACAACCAAAAAACCCAATCCCAATAAAAAGAAAAAAAAGGGAAAAAATTTATAGTGATCATAAGGTATAATGTGACTTCCATCTTTCAATTACATTTTCCCCCATCAATATTAAAATGGACCCCTATTCATCTATGATTCAAAACACATCATCATTGTAAACAGAAATTTGATGGAATATAGAGATTAATTTAAACAAATAAATGAGATTGGTCTTGAGATATTCTTGTGAACCTTTCTTATCATAATTTATTTTTATAGATTTAATGGTTTATTCCATGATGTATTTCAGTTATCATAGTGTGTTTAAATGTTTTTAAAAATGGAATTAAATTTCATATTTTTGGCATAATGTTTTCTCAGGAGTAGATAAAATCCAGTTAGTGGGTGAAATTTTCAACTTATATAGGCTAATATTCTTTTTTTTTATAATTTAATACTAGTTTTTTTCAATTTAATTACAATATAATTTTAGTTTATTTTATGAATTGAACATAATTTCACATAATTATACAACCTGTATCCAAATTTGGTCAATTGGGGACCAGTTAATCATCATGTTATGGAAATCATTATTCCTATTATTTGAATTTCATATATATTCATATATTATTAATGATTTTTATTCGAATATTTTATCTTTTAATACGAATTTATTAATCATAAGGGATGATGAGAAATTTTTACATTGATAAATAAATTTATTATAAAAAAATAATGGGTCTTAGACCAATAGAATAGAAATTAGATCCAATATTTCAATCCAAGTGGAAGAAAATTTTTAACTATATATGGAGAAAATTATGGGGTAATTAAATTAAACTATTTCTAGATATAAATTTTAATTTTTCAAGGAGATCTTGGAATCCCATTTTTAGAAACATATTATAGGCCATATTTTAGGTCCAATAAAATCATCCCACCATTTCATGCATAAATTAATAATAGTTGATCCAATTGGAATTAAATTTTGAAAAATATTATATCAAACTGGGTAGAATATATTTCTCTATTAAAAACATCAAATATTCATCCATTTTAAATTTCATATGTTAATTCGAAAAGGAGGTTGAATATTTTCTGAATTTGTTTGTCAACTATGAAAAGTCTACTTTTCTTTTTCCCCACCCAAATTTGAATATATAAATTAAATGAAATGAAGTTTAATGATGGCGGAAAGAATCTAGGAACCACAAATGAATATTTAAGGTTGTGTTGGTGAAGGATTTTTTGGGTAGATTTTTATTATTCTGATTGTAATGTTACGCTAACATTTTATAGTCACATCAAAATTTTTTATCATGTATTATTTTAATCAAATTATTTTCTTAATAATTTTTTTTCTATTATTAATATTAAATTTTTATATCATTTTCTCATTTTTATACTATTGAATTTGGGTTTTAATTTTTTCCAAACAACAATTTAGAAATTTTTCACATAATGGTATAGTGTCTATTTTTTTACATTTATCAATTTATCAGTTCCGCATTAATATGTCGACTTCATCCTTACATTGAGAGAATTTAATAAATAGAAGTATAACACTTTGTGATTTGATTATAGGGATTATCATAGGGTTCAATTTGATTTGATTTTTTTTATTACATTGATATTTTTGTTTCAAGGTATGAGGGTTCCATTATTCAACTTATTTTCATCCTCATCTCTATTGGCTTTTACGAATATACATTTTGAGTGATAGTGTGAAAATATTACATGGAATGACCATTAATGTGGTCATATAAGTTAATTGGTTATTAGAATATGAATTTTATAGGATTAAATTATTGAATTACTTTGTTAACTTCTCTCACTGATTTGATACTTCTTAATCAATTGATACATTATTTATTAAAAAAACAGTTACATCCATTATAGACTTATAAAAAAACTATGATTAAACCATATCCATTAATTATTAGAATTTAAATAATTAGGTTCATAATTATAAAATTATCCCATTCTCTTAGTTTACAAATTATTATTCTAACCAAATTGAAATCAACGCCAATGTTTGTCTCTTTATATCCATTTATCCCATAAAATCTATGCGTGACAAGGTTACCTATTTTTTTCCTTTTGATTCAATATCTATCATTAATAAAACAACCTATTTTTACTATGGGGTAAATTTGGGCATCACCAGGCATTCTCTAATTTCATTCCAATTCATTAGGTAAATACATAGTCTCTAAAGATGTCATGTTTTATGATACCTTGGTGAATATCCTTTCTAATTAGGATTTATATCACCTTGGTAGTAAAGATTTGTGATATTATTATGAATATATAATTTTAATTTTGTCTCTAAATTTCAATTCTAGGAATCATTTACTTATAATTATTCTATAATATTATATATAATTTATTATCCATGATCATCCGCCATTTTACACATCCTTTTGTTATTTGTTGTTGGGATTATGCTCACCCTTTTTCATTGATTTTTTTCCCCATTAAATTTAATTATATGTGGTGTCCTAGGAAGAATTAAATAATGTTTAGGATCGTTTTTCAATTAATTAATTATTTCATGATGTACCTAGATTCCAAGGCACTATATCAAAGAAATATCATTCATGCTTCTTAATATTTTATTTTCGTAAAAAATAATGTTAAAATTCATGAATAGAAAATTATAGATTCCATAGTGTGTATCAATGGTAAGTTTCAGTTATTTTTTAAAATAAGGAATAGAAAATCTTATGAACCCCAGTTATATGTGTAAATATATTATGACTTCCTAAAAATTTGATGAATTATAATGTGAGTGGTTTCCCAAAAATGACACCCATGTCTGGATAATTAAAGTTGATGTGGATCTTATATAGTAATAAAAAAGGGTAATAAACAAAAAATGTGGGTATTGGGATTTCAATAGATCATAACCCACTGTATGATAATACACCATTCTGCACATCAAGTTTTAAACTTCTAGGGGGTAATATTTATTACTAACATTCCTTTATTAACATTTATGATTTGTATATCTAAAATGAAATTTTTATTATATGGTATTAAAATAATAATATTATTAATATTGTTTTTAGAACATAACATCAATTTAAGATGTATAGTATTCTTTAATGTAACAAGTTTTTCACTATGGATTTCTTCTTTAATATTTTTTTTCATAAATGGAACAAATAATGTAAATGATGAGTGAAATAGATGATGCATGGATGACCCTCCAAATATTATAGTATCTGAATTATGAATCATCATAGGGATTATGAATCAGATATGTTGGGTAATGAATAATAACACGACCCATGTTGAGTGTTAAAATTCACCTATATGGGAACAAAATCCAATTAAGTCCATGATGCATTGATGACCATCTATTTTTAGTAAATCAACTACTCCATTTATTAAAAAAATATATTAACTCTCAATAGAAAATATATTTTTATGTAACACATTGTTTAATTCTACATAATTTCATGTTGGTAGTACACTGATTAGAATGAGAATTTGTTCAGTAGAATAAACTAATTATGATCATGAATCGTCGAGGAAAGATTGATATGATGGCCACATAAGCCTCATACTCATTGGAGAGGACTCAAAAAGTTAACCCATTAGACCTGAGATCATATCAAAGTTAAGGTATATATACAATTTATTGTAGAAGTACTACTATAGGCATTATAGAAGGTATTGTTCAGTACTGTCGTAGCTGGAACAATTCATCCATTTAGGCCATTGGGCCACCAGTTTGGTCCTTGAGTGCTTTATAGAAATTTGGACACCCATGGAATTTTGTCCTGTATCGCTTTTGGGCCACTTTCGAAGGCATATGGCCACCTCAAGGCTTTTATAAAACCTCAAGGGCTTTGGGTGACCTGAAAATGAAGATGTACCAGATAGATTACAAGGAACAAACCTCCATATGAGGATCCAGAGTGGGAAAATTCCCCAGAGCAGAGATAACCAGACACAGAAGAATGAGAGGGTATGAAATTTCCATCAGTACATGGATTTTTAATATATAAATAGGATTTCTAGCTTACCATCCTTTAAAAGTTGTAGAGCTGAATACACTACAATTTCTTGGGAGGATTAGTTTCGTGTTTTCTTATTTGGGTTGATTTACTAAGACTTACGATTCATGTATTAAAACATAATTTGTTGGTCCTTGTAAGATTTCATCCTCATCCCTTGAATGAAAGATTATCAAAAATCAACAATAATTAATGGTCTTCAGTCCATTCGATCAGGAAGATAAATTTTATGGAGTGGGAATTATTTCAGAGAAGATTCGTCAAAAAAATATTTTACCAATTCGGTGTGAAGTAAAATAATGAAAAAACACATAGAGATGAATTTGAAGGGAAAATAATCAATGGGATATAATGAAATGAAATTTAGAATATATTTTTGAATCACCTAAAGCATTGTTATGTATCATAATGGAAAGATGATTTGGTTTAATATTGTATTGATAAACAATTTTTGGTGGAATCTAGAAAATAAAAACTATAGAACATATGAAGATGCAATGATGAATTTTATAATGGATGAAATAGATTTTTGTAGAAGCACATTGGTTACATAGTCCCCATGAATGGATGATGGAAATGGAAAAAAACATAGGGAAGAATGTTGGTCAAAAAAGCACACGGAATCAAATGAAACATATGATGTAAAATAATTTTGGTAGGAAATATATGTGTCATTTAATTAATGGGAATATAATGTACTATAAATTTGAGAGATATGGTTATATTTCTCAGAAATGTCATAGTGAGTTGAATCCTCTAAATCTAAATGTTAGTGAATATTAGAAGATGCATCTAGAACACCCTAAATTCCAATTATTCATGTTTTTATATCTTGGGAACATTGAAAATAAATATCTATAATAGAATATAATGGAATAAAAATAATATCCTTGAATTAGTACAAGTGAGAATTATCATGCATCATAATCGAGATAGAAGAAATAGAAGCTCCAAATGATGTGGTTGTTGGTACACTATTTGTTTTGTAAAATTATTAATATTCATTATTGAACTCCAATTATAAACATTCTCTTATTTAAAATATGTTTTCAATGAAATTAGAACAAAATCATAAAATTCTAGAAACAAATATGTCAATTAAAACAAATAGAGAAACTATCCAAGAATGAATGGTGTTTTTAAACTCTAGTACCATATTTGGATAGTATAACCTCATGAAAAATATAATAGTAAGTCTCAAGATATAATAAAAAATGATACTAGGGTTTGATTACCCCTTAAATCATAATATTTTGATAAAATGAAAAAAATGAAATATTTTTTATCTTTCACGGAAATATTGAGTTATTTTCCTATGAGAGATATCCTTGCCTGATCGTTTTCTAGAATCACCTCCCACAAAATATTAATTAAAGATAATTAGTGAAAATGAATGAAAATTTTAAATTATATTTATATTAAAATACCCTGTTGTTTGAAATTACATTTATTTGTTTCTTAATGATATATATATATCTCCGCAATTGTAACGTCCTGAGTCTGGAGCCCCTCCACTGGTGCGCCGTACCCGGTTCACCACATGACCTCAAACACGTTTCCCCGAATGCCAGAGGTTTCCGACTAGTAGCGAGGGCCTAGGTGAGTCGGTGGGGAAACTATGCCCTCATTTGGTAAGGTACACAATGTAAGAAAACAACAATAAATAGCAGATGTAGTAAACAATATGCATACCAACAGAAACCAACAGCGGAAGCAATGTAAATATATAGCTATGATGTCAATGATGCAGTAGGTACAAGTATCTATGGAAAAAAACACAACAACATGATGAAATACAACTGAAACCAAGTGAAAAAGAAAACAAAGTAATCTCCTCAGCATCGCGAGCCACGGCTCGGTCCCATGCTCCCCAGCTCCTGGTGCAGTCAAGATCCTGAAGTAGAAGGGCGCTTTCCCTTGTCTATACCTGCAGCAACATAGTCTACTTGGGCCCAAAAGCATGGACCAAACAGGGTGTGAGATACAATCCCAGTAGGAAATCACCCAATTATTTGTGCCTAATAGTCAATGAATACATGATAGTACTAAAACAAGAAGCAGTAAACAGAAAAGAACAAACAGCTACAATCCACAATTCTAACAAGTATGGAACACAAGTAAGCAGCCAGCAACAAAAGAGAGAAAAAGGTAACCCTCTGGGTAGCTCTCACAGTCTAACCCCTATGGTTCAACCTCTAAGTACTAGCAACCATCTGGGAGGCACACATAGTCTCACCCCTCTGGTTCAGCTACGTAATTAAGCAGACTCTCTAGGGAAGAACTCACCATCAATTCCCCATATAGTCTCATATCGTGCTAATGGCTCTATAGTGAATTACTCAACGTCAATTCCCCTTGTGGCCCGCGTCATAGTTAAAAGACACTCTAGAGAAGCACTTCCATCAATTCTCTACTTGGTCTCGCAACATGATTTAAAATACACTCTAGAGAAGCCCTTCCGTCAATTCTCCTTTTGGTCTACTATTCTAGGATCTCACAGTCCTGAGTAATTAAACATGCTCAGACCGTGTATATCATCCATGTAAACCTCAAGAACTACTTGGTTATCAACTAAGGCTCAACAGAAAAAGTAAAACAACAGTCCACAATCCTATAACTAGGCACGGAAAAGAAAACTGAGCACTGACAAAATATTGTAATCACAAGAAATAACCTCTACTAAAGCAAACAAGCAAAGCAGGAAAATAGAAGGGGAAAACAAGAAACATGCAATACCCCGTTCACGGTTATTGGTGGAATTTGTACAAAATACTCAAATACTTTCTACAGAAAGGCACAAACCACCTACCTCGATCCTAGGAGATCGATATACATGAACCTTGATGACAGATTCCCCTTAGAACGACGTAGATCTGAGAAAACGCACAAAACGTTCATCCCATGATAACTTGAAAACAAGGAGGAATCAAGAAACAAGGCTCCAACAGAAGGAATAACTCACCTCTGCGATTCCAATGAAATTGACTGTGCTCAAATCGGATAACGGACGGCGAGGCAGGACTCCGTCGAAGATCCGACCGTACGGACGCTCCCAGACGGTCGAAAACAGGAGAAAAAGATGTATTTGGGGGTTAGGCGTGACCCCGGTCCATTTAATAAAATAAGAAAGTACACGACATGTACATTTAGATTACATGGCGTGTACATAGAATTTTCTGTACTCTGAAATAACAGGCCTCCACCTCAGCCTTTCACACCGTGTGTGAGGCCCATACACGGCCAGCACACAGCTTTGAGCCGGAATAGAGTTCACAGTGTGTACTCAGAAAGTACATGGCGTGTACTTTGAAAATTTCTAGAAAACTATTTTCCTTAAAAACTCCAGAAAACGGAAAAACAAACCTGAATGAAGGTCTAGGTTCTTACAAACTTCCCCCCTTAATGAAATTCATTCCCAAATTTCCCTAACGAGGTGGAAAAGAAGGATCCCCGAACAGCTCAGGCCACTGCGATCGTACATCGGCCTCCCTCTCTCAGGTCTCATCCTGTACTCGCCCGTGCTGCCATAGCACCCGTACTAGAGGAACAGACCGCCCGCGGAGAACCTTAGTACTACGATCGACAATCCAGATAGGATGCTCCTCGAATGATGCATCTGCTTCAAGCTTGACTTCCTCTAGCTGAAAGACATGATATGGGTCTGAAAAGTAATGTCGGAGCTGAGAGACGTGGAAGACGACGTTCATGGCCCGATACCTCTGAGGTAGCTACAACCGATAGGCGACCAGCCCCACTCTCTCCAAAACCTCAAATGGCCCGACATACCGCGGTGAAAGCTTACCCTGTCTCAGAATCCTCTTGTGTCCCAAACTAGGTGTGACACGTAGGAAAACCTGATCACTGACCTCAAACTCCATAGGTCGTCTCCACTGATCAGCATAAGTCTTCTGTCGAGACTTTTCTGTAGCCATCCTTTTTCGAATCAGCTCTACCTACTCTGAAGTCTCCTGAACAAGACGAGGTCCCAGCAAAGCTGCCTCTCCTGCCTCAAGCTAGCATAAGGGTGATCGGCATGGCCTACCGTACAAAGCCTCGTATGGTGCCATCTAGATGGTCGCCAGAAAACTGTTGTTGTAGGTGAACTCCACCAGAGGAAAATGCTTCTCCCAAGAACTGCCAAAGTCAAGGATGCAAGCTCGAAGCATATCCTCAAGCACCTGGATCGTGCGCTCGGACGGGCCATTAGTCTGGGGATGGTATGTTGTACTCAAAAGTACATGTGTACCAAAGGCCTTCTGATGTCTCTTCCAGAACCGAGAGGTGAAGCACGCATCTCTGTCCGAAACAATAGAGCGCAGAACTCCATACAAACGAACAATCTATCTGATGTAAAGTCATCCCAGATCATCGACACCAAATGTTTCCTTGATCAACATGAAGTGAGAAACCTTCGTAAGTCTATCGACGACAACTCAAATAGCATCGTTCCGCCGAGGTGATCTTGAAAACCCAGTCACGAAGTCCATCGCAACATCGTTCCACTTCCACTCCGGAATGGGTAACTACTGTAAAAGCCCTGCTGGTCGCTGATGCTCTGCTTTCAACTGCTAACAAGTAGAAAATCTCAAGACAAAACCAGCAACATCATTCTTCATACCAGTCCACCAGTATTGACGATTAAGGTCCCGATACATCATTGTGATGCCAGGATGAACTGCCTAACAGAGGAATGGAAATCCCGCATCAGTTCCTCGCGTATGTCTGCTAGCACCCATATGCGTCCTTGGAACCACAAGATCTCATCCTCTCCCACTGTCCATCCAGGAAGAGGGTCCTCTCCTGACACACTCTCCCGCAAGACTAAGCCTTCCGAGTCTGATAGCTTCCTCATCCGTACCCTATCAAGTAGCATGGAGGTAACAGCTACAGAAGATAAAAAAGTCTGTCCCTGTCTGTCTTGCACCTCAAGATGCATCTCATAGAACAGATCCATCAGCTGCCACTCACTACTGGCCACCTGAAATACCTGAATTTGAGTTCTCCTACTCAATGCATATGCCACGGTGTTTCCCTTTCTCGGCGTATAGGCGAGCTCGAAGTCAAAATACTGAAGGTACTCAACCCACCTGCACTGCCTCAGATTCAGATCACACTTGGTGAAGATATACTTAAGACTCTTATAGTCAGTGAAGACCACAAAGTGCACTCCCAGAAGATAGTGTCTCCAATAGCGCAAGGCATGAACAACAGCTGACATCTCCAGATCATGCGTAGGGTAGTTCCTCTCATGTGGCCTCAGCTGCCGAGACCCATACGCAATGACTCCATCCTCCTGCATAAGCATAGCTCCCAGCCTGATACCCGAAGCATCACAATAAATAGTGTAGCTCCTGCCTGGATATGTCAAGACTAGTATCGGTGATGACATCATCCTTCCTTTCAGCTCTTGAAAGGCTGACTCACAAGAATCTGACCATAAGAACTTTGCCCCCTTCTTGGTCAGACCTATCAAAGGTGCTGCTAGAAGAGAAAAGTCCTGAATGAAGCGTCTGTAGTATCCAGCCAGCCCTAGGAAAGTCCGTACCTCAAATACATTCTTCGGATGCTCCCAGGAAACTACAGCTCTCACTTTATCGGGGTCCACTGATACTTTTGCCTCTGAGATGATTTGGCCCATGAAGTGAATATGGTCCATCCAGAAGTGGCACTTCGAGAGTTTATCATAAAGCCAATGCTCTCTCAGTGTACTCAGAATGATCTCAAGATGTGTGGCATGGTCGTGTCGAGTGTGAGAGTACACCAAGATATTGTCCACGAAGACCACGACGAAGGAATCCAAGTAAGGATGGAACACTCTGTTCATCAGTGCCATTAAAACTGTCGGCGCATTCGTGAGACCTAATGGCATGATTGTATACTCGTATAGACCATACCTGCTCTTGAAGGCTATCAAAGGTATATCTGATGGTCTAACGCGCAACTGATGATAACCGGACCTCATGTCGATCATCGAGAACACCCGGGCTCCTCGAAGCTGATCGAAAAGTTCATCGATCCGCGACAAGGGATAACTGTTCTTGATCGTCAACAGGTTCAACTTCCGATAATCCACACAAAGTCGAAGGTTACCGCCTGCCTTCTTCGAAAACAGAACAAGCGAACCCCAAGGAGAATTACTGGGTTGAATGAAACCCTTATCCTGTAACTCCTCCAACTACTTCTTGAGCTCCTGCAACTCAGGTGTGGCCATCATATATGGAGTAATAGACACCCGTGTCACTCCTGGAACGATCTCAATAGAGAAGTCTACCTCATGTTCTGGAGGAAAACCCGAAAATTCCTCTGGAAAGACATCCCTGAAGTGATCCACCACTAGAGGAAAGTGCAGCTGTGGAGTCCCCTAAACATCCAGATAAATACTAGCAATCTGGGCTGTTACCCCTCCTAGCCCAAGATGCACGAGTCCTGCCCGACTCACCTGAACATCCCATTCACCTCTATGAAGGAAAGATTCACCTTCTGGTAAAACGAAACTCACTTTGCGGTGATAATAGTCAACGACTGCCTGGAAGGGAATCAACCAGTCCATGCCAAGGATGACATCATAGCTTTTCATCTCTAAGACATAGAGATCCCATAATAAGTGATACCCTGCAACCTCGAGAGGTCACTATATACACTTACGTACACTAGATGTCCTCATTCCCTAAGGTGTGTCTAGTGTCAACAAGTCGGTAGAAGAAAAGATGCAGATTCCAAGGCATTCCACAACAGAAACAGAGATAAATCTATGTGTATCACTAGTATCGAAATGGGCTAAAGATAAAACTGAGGCTACTAAAATCGTACCTCAAACAGTAGAAGGGACGAGATCGTGCTCATGATAAGTCTGCTTCACGGAAAAAGACTGGCCTACACCGCGACCCTGCACCCCTGACTGACCAATTTTAGCTAAACCTCCCTACTGGTGCTGAGGAACTGGTGGCTGACTGCAACAACCTCGTCCTCCTTCTCAGCCCGAACGGCCGGAAGAACTCCAGTTCTCCGACTGGTGAGAAACAGACAGTGCTGCTCCTGAACAAGGAGTCATGGAAGAACCCCGGTCAGTTGGTGTTGGTGAGAAAAACTGGTAGAAACGCTGAAGGTGACCCAACTTGCCGCAGGATCGGCACTCCATGGGGTCTCTCTAGCAATGCGGCCTCGTGTGCCCTGTCCGGCCACATAGATAGCATGTCACCTAGCTGCTTTATGATGTGTCTCACTTCCTCGAATCACTGCGCGTAGGCTCCCTACGGCACATCTTGCTGTTATCTGAAAGAAAGCTATCTCTGGAAGCAAAACCACCCTGACTCGTAGCTCCAGAGTCTCTCATATTGCGCTCCACAATTAGTGCTCGTTTGACGATGGAAGTAATGGAAGTCAGCTGGAAGATGTTCACCTGTGAGCGAATCTCCCTCTTGAGCCCATCCTCAAACATTCTCGCCAGGAACACCCCAATTCCATCCCGAAGGGGTGTAAAACGCTGCAACTCAGTGAAACAAGACGAATACTCCACGATAGATAGAGTACCCTGCTCTAAGATCCTGAACTCCCGGGCTCGATCGGCCCTCAGGGTCTCCGGGTAAAAGTAGTCATAAAACACGCGCTGGAACTCCTCCCATATCATATCCTGCTGCTGACCCGCCTGTGAGATCACGTTCCACCACCTCTTGGTGGAGTCTCAGAGCATGTAGGTGGCAAGCTTGACCTGCCTCTCTGGAGGCATCTCTAGATGCTCGAATATAGTGAGCATGGATTCCAGTCATGACTCTATAGCCTGAGGTCCTCCCTCCCCCAAGAACATGGGAGGATGCTGCTGCTGAATGACCCGCGTCATGTCTGCCATAGACGAGGCAGGAGGTGGTGCTCCCTGGAAGGTCTGCATCATCCTCATGAAACCTTCCCTGAACTGCGCATCAGTGCCCGTGACTGGTACAACCACTAGTGCCAAGGCTAGCTCGGCTGGGGGATCGACAGGAAGCCCTTGATCAGACCTGTCTGGTGTCTGATCACTGCCTGACGACAGACGTATGACCAGAGGACGTCTCGGAGGCATAGCTCTAAAAGATCAAAAGCACACCATAGATCAAGAAAATAAGGACAGAGAAAATGAGAGCACAAACGAGAATGGGGGAGAAAAACACACAAGATTGGAAAACACTACTACACGGAGTGTATAAAACTACATGGCATGTCTACTTAAGCCAGTGACATGGGCGGGTACCCCTGCCCATCAAGTCGTGTACACTACAAACTACATGGCGTTTTGACCCCCACACATAGCGTGTACTTGGAAACTATTCTCCTGTCCGAGTCTCCTTACCCGGCTAACCCACATGGTCCGAATCAACCCGAGACTACACTGTGTGTTCGAAAAAACATGGCGTGCACTAGACATGGCTTCGTCGGTCCGTGTTGTTGAGTACACAGTCGTCTACACAGCTGGTCCTCACACGGCGTGCTTAGGTGAAGGCGACACAGTCCCGTGTTGTTCATGACACGGCCGGGTGCCTGGGGAAGACTACACAGCGTGTTCGGAACAAACACGGCGTGTGGAAAGGAAGGTAACGCTGGCCTGTGTTTTTCGTGACACGACCGGGTACACGGATCCAAACTCACACGGCGTGTTCCCGAAGTTACTCCCATGACACCGTGTTCTGCTCACACAGTCAGTGAAACATCCTAAAAACTACACGGCGTGTGCCCGAAAAGTACACGCCGTGTATTCTGGGTTTTTCTGGGAAATATCTCAAAAACTGCACAGAATTCCAGAAACACTAAAAACAAAGAAAGAAAAAAAGTGCCAAATTCTAATCCGTGAGGGCCCATAACACCTCAAGAACCAAACATCGGCATTCACTTTAAGAAAAGAACAAAACCAACAGTTTTCTAACACAACATTAGAGAGTCTATCAAGCATCTTTCACAACAGCATGCATAATCTACACAGAGCCTATCACAACAACATGAAATCGCTAATGCACCCGAGATGGAATGGCAAGAATGCATGACATGTGATTTCTATAAGTGCCTATATGATGCATGAGATGGAATACCCTCATCTCATTGGGTTGCGATAGAAATAGAACCAAAATATCAAAACAATTATAGAACAAGCCATGTGAATCACTCTAGGTGAAATCAGGTCAACCATAAAATCTCAAAACCAGAAAGTGCAATTAACGAGGTAGTATGGATTTTCCCTGTACACGGGTTAGCAACTCCCAAGCACAGCTTAATTCCAAGTACTGAATCCGTCCTATCCCTAGATATGGTCTCCATACAATAATGTAAGAGAAAAGAACTCCTCTGATACCACTTTGTAACGTCCCGAGTCTGGAGCCCCTCCACTGGTGCCCCGTACCCGGTTCGCTACATGACCTCAAGCGCGTTTCCCCGAATGCCAGAGGCTGCCGAATAGCAGTAAGGGCCTAGGTGATTCGGTGGGGAAAATATGCCCTCATTCGGTAAGGTACAGAAGGTAAGAAAACATCAATAAACAGCGGAAGTATTAAACAATATGCATACCAACAGAAACCAACATCGGAAGCAATGTAAATATATAGCTATGATGACAATGTTGCAGCAGGTACAAGTATCTAAGAAAAAAAACACAACAACATACTGAAATAAAACTGAAACCAATTGCAAAATAAAACAAAGTAAGATCCTTAGCATCACGAGCCACGGTTCAGTCCCATGCTCCCCAGCTCCTGGTGCCGTCAAGATCCGGAAGTAGAAGGGCGCTGGCCCTTGTCTATACCTGTAGCAACATAGTCTACTTGGGCCCAAAAGCATGGCCCAAACAAGGTGTGAGATACAATCCCAGTAGGAAATCTCCCAATGATTTATGCCTAATAGTCAATGAATACATGGAAGTACTAAAACAAGAAGCAGTAAATAGAAAATCACAAACAGCTATAATCCACAATTCTAACAAGTATAGCACACAAGTAAGCCGCCAACAACAGAAGAGAAAAACAGGTTACCCTCTGGGTATCTCTCACTGTCTAACCCCTATGGTTCAACCTCTATGTACTAGAAACCCTTTGGGAGGCACACACAGTCTCACCCCTCTGGTTCAGCTACGTAATTAAGAAGACTCTCTAAGGAAGCACTCACCGTCAATTCCCCCAATAGTCTCGTATCGTGCTAAAGGCTCTCTGGGGAAGCACTCAACGTCAATTCCCCCTGTGACCCATGTCATAGTTAAAAGACTCTCTGGAGAAGCCCTTCCATAAATTATCCACTTGGTCTCGCATCGTGATTTTAAAGACACTCTGGAGAAGCCCTTCCGTCAATTCTCCCTTTGGTCTACTACTATAGGCTCTCACAATCCTGTGTAATTAAACATACTCAGCGCGTGTATATCATCCAAGTAAACCTCAATAACTACTTGTCTATCAACTAAGGCTCAACATAAAAAGTAAAACCACAGTCCACAATCCTATTACTAGGCATGGCAAAGAAATATGAGCACAAACAAAATACTCTAATCACAAGAAATAACCTCTAATAAAGAAAACAAGCAAACCAGGCAATCGACCGTGCTCGAATCGGAGAACGGACGACGAGGAAGGAATCCGTCAAAGATCCGGCCATACGGACTTTCCCGGATAGTCAAAAACTAGATAAGAAGATGTATTTGGGGGTTAGGTGCGACCCCGGTCTGTTTAATAAAAAAAAGAAAGTACACATCATGTACTTTTATAGTACACGGCGTGTACTTCTAATTTTCCGTACTCCGAAATAACCGGCCTCCACCTCTGCCTTACATACCGTGTGTGTGGCCCAGACACGACCAGCACACGACATCGAGCCAGAACAGAGTACATGGCCTGTACTCAGAAAGTACATGGTGTGTAGTTTGAAAATTTCCAGAAAAACCATTTTTCTTAAAAACTCCAAAAAATGGAAAAACAAACCTGAATGAAGGTCTGGGTTCTTTCAGCAATAAAGAGAGTTAGATTTCAAAATTTCACTCAAACATGGATTTATTCCAAAATGAAAGACCTTATAAAGAATGTAATATTTTTTTATTGAGGAATATATAAAGAAACATAAAGATCATTTGGGGAAGGATTTTATTCAACCAATATTTCCTCCTTTGGGATCAACTATTCCATTTGTTATTAAAATGGATGGATCCATGCATCCAATCAATAAATATAGAGAAAATTATAGGATAATTGTGAATAAATAATACTCAATTATAAAGGATGATGATATTTATGACTGGTTTCATTGGGATCATTAATATTCCAATATTGATCTTTGATCACTTTACCCTCAGTTAAGAGTCAAGAAGTAACATTTACTAATGTATTCTACTTGTAAAATATATGGGATTCTGAGTTAGATTATATTATTTTCAACTTAACTATTCCTCCATCAATATTTTTATATTTAATTATACAGATCATTAAGCATCATCTTCATAGATTTTTAATCGACTTTATTGATAAATTTTTTACATATAATAAATTTTTGATGAGGATGATGATCATCCATGTGTATATTAAAAATTTACCTTAGGTTAAGTTGTTTTTTTTAATTCAATAAATGTGTGATCTGACTAAAATATGTTTCATTCTTGTGGTACATCATTACTAGTGAAGGAATCTCAGTTAATCATGCTAAGGAAAAGGTTATATAAGTGTGGAAATGTCCTACTATTGTAAATTATAATCATAATTTTGTTTCAATAACTGGTTATTATAGATGGTTTGTGAAACGTTTCTCATAAATTCTAATACAGTGACTTGATAATTCAAAAGGGAATAATTCTTATCAATAAAAAGTTTTTTGTAAAGTGTTTCAAGAAATTTAGGAAGGGGTTTGTTGATTCACCTCTTATATACCTACCCTCTCATAGAAAAGGTCTCGCATCTACTGTGATGCATCTATGAAAGTGTATGGATCAGTTATCGTGAAAAATTACAAGCTGACCACCTATGAAATTATATAATAAATGTTAAACATTTAAAATTATCCTTATCATTGCATAGAGTTAACAATATTCATGATTATATGATGACATAGATGTAATATGTTTTTATGGAAATGGTGATAAAGAAAATACCACAAAATTTTGATGTATTTATTAATATAACTAGAACTAATCATTATACAATGGAAATGTATGGATTTTCTTATAGTCTACTTTTTTCCAATTCATTTTCAATCGTGAAGAGAAAACTATGTTTTCAATGCTATGATTAAAACTTTTCATGGTGTTCTTATAATAATGAGGGTTTTAGAAGTCTTAAAATTAAAAGACATATTATGGTTCCATGTTGGAATCCTAATGGTATAGATATTATTTAAAGACCTGGATATTTCGTAGAATTTTTTTTCATAAATACTTTGGAATTTTAAGAGTCTGTGGCTTCTGACAGAACTTAATTATGAGGCCCGGTGTGCCTAGAATCAATTTCGGAAGTTTATCTCGGGTTTGTTTTGTGAACGAACGAGCAGGTATTTCTATATTTTGAACCGGTGCTCGTAATTGAAATATGAGGGCACTGATGAAATTTCAGCACCAGTAATTTCATAAGGGGACATTTATCACAGTTTCGTTTTATGTGGGTTTGATGTTATAGTTTGGGGTTCAATTAAGAGGTAAATAAAATTATTTTTACAATTTTATTATATATCTAGGGAGGGTACTTCCTCCCATGGGTAGTTAAGGGTGGGACCCACAACCACCTAACTACCCAAGGGTGGTTTTGAGAGAGGTGGGGCCCACATGACCCCCAACCATTAAATTTTCATCTAAATATTTATAACCTCATAATTAAATTGGCAACCCCCCTTTTTATTACCAACGCATTCAATTAATGAGTATCTTTCCTCTCCCTTCCTTTTAATTATTTTCCAACACGATTAATTAATGGGGATCTTCCCTCTCACTTCCTTTAATTAATTGTCAAAATGTTTATTTAATGTGGTCATTTGAACATGGAATGTTACTTTGCTTGTGTAATAAAATAATAGGAGGAGCCTATTATTTTATTTTGGGGGAGAGCTTTCATTGTGATAAGGATAATCGGGAGAGCTCTTGAGATTTTGGAAGAACGTCAGCCTTCGAGGAAGAATGACGTCTCCTTCGACAAAGAAAGTCGGTTCCATGAAGAACGACGACGCGCCGCCCATTCTCTTCTCCGCGACAAGAGAGGATACACCACATTATCCTCGGCACACTCCGACATGACTTATGATATCATACCCTACGACAACGTCTACCGCGACACCGACATTCAACATCAATTTTTGAGGTAGGGGAAATTTTGTATATTTTTCATACGTGGCCATTACTCTCGAACATGGGGTTTAAAATGTTGGGTGATGTTTGAACCTCTAACACGGTGGGTACGGACCAATGAGCATGTCTGGACCCACCTATATTTTGTTCTTGATGCGCGGTGTGTTTGGAAACAAAGAGACGAGACCGCAGCGACGATTGGGGGCCTCTGCAGAGATGTACGGATCCTGAGACAACTGCAAGCGCAGTCGGAATCAAAAATAGACCACCAGAATGACTCCAGTGGCCCGCAGAAGACCCCGGTGGTGCCGACCGCCGAAGGAGGGGGGGCCTCAGCTCGCCGCCGACAGAAGCCCACCACAGAATTGGCCGAGATGGTGAATGGAGGATCCCATGGGGGTGTGGGATCTGAGGGAGACAGTAGAGCCAGCCTGGCGCCATGTTTGGGGAACATGCCCCCCCCCCCTCGCTCTGCTCGCTGGTCGAGCCAGTGCACCCCCCATCCGGTCCGGGGTGGGTCGTGCGGGCTGGGCCGCACCCTACCGGGCCGGACCCATACCCAGGATAGGTTGAACTGGTCCCATCCGACCCAGGGGGGGTTGGGTTGGGTCGGACCGGGCCCAGACCCCCCACGTCAGACCGTTTTTAGGTATTTTTCCCATAACATGAGCGACGAACTTCTGATCGACACACCATCAGTTTTGTAGGAATCCATGGGTTGAGGAAGTCATTTTTCTATATTACACTCAAGGTTTTGGCAAAGTTTGGGTATGGTTGGGTTGGTTCGAACCTCAAACCAACTGGGCCTTTGGAGCAGAAACGCTTATAACTTAAGGGCCAGAAATTTGATTAACGTACCGTAGACTGCTTTGAATTCATTTTGTTGAGATGGTTCATTTGTCTTACTCCACTTGAGTTTTGGATGCAGCTGGTGTATGGTCTAGTTAGTTTTAGCTTAAAAACCAACCGAACCCTTGGAACAGAAAAGCCAATAACTCTCAGACCGAGCATCCGATTGACGCACCGTCTATCAAATTGGATTTATTATGAGGAGAAGGAACATTGGGATACATCAAGTCTAGAATTAGTGAATGTTTATGTATTTAATGTCTTTCTCAAGGAGCGGACCCTCCCGAAATCGAATATGCTGTGTGCGGGAACCCTAGAGATGGTTGCGACTGCATCGACTACTGTACTGGAATCCTCCATGGGTTCTACAGCGACGACTAATGTACTGGAATCCTTCATGGGTTCGACAACGATTAATACTGTACTTGTATCCTGTGTGGGTCTGGAAGAGTAGCTGGTCTTGTATCATTTGTGGGTCCGACAGATTAGCTGGTTATGTATCCTATGTGAGTCTTACAGCTTAGATGAATCAGTGGCTACATCTGATCATCTCTATCACTATACGAAGTTTTATACCTATGTGAGTTGAGTCTTGAGTTCAATATTTATCATCTATGTGATTGACTTGATTTCCTGTTTGGACTGGGTTGTGTTTCCCCGTGTGGACTGGGTTGTGCTAGGCTCGAGAGTTGGAGACGAATTGTAATTGATGAATTAGGTATATGTATTTGAATATACCTAAGTAGATTTGGTTGATACTTCATGATTGTATTGTTCCTTTTTGGTTTATCCTTCGTGGATTCAGAGAGACCATCGTGGGTCTCGGGGTCCCTACTATGTATCGTATACTCACCCCTGCATGGGCAATGCTTGCACTACGTTGTGTTGGATGCAGACGATAGACAGCACTGATCGATGTGGAGTCTTGTGGAGATGGGTTGTACCCTGAGGTGGACCACTTGGCAAGACGTGCATGGAGTGGATGACTGGACCCATGCAGCTGAGGAGACTATCTGTACCCACCCTCCAGGTTGGATTTCTAGAGGACGACTCGGTGTTGCTATTTTACATTACTACTGTTGTACATTCTTTTCAGTTGTACTGTACTCTCAGTTGGGTTTGTATATTGTCTCATTTAATTTTTATCACATAATTTTGAACTCATTTTTACTTAGTTCTCACTTCACTTATGTACTATATTGAGTGTGTTTACTTTATAAAGCCAATGCCTTCCCTTTTTTGGGATTTACGCCTTTGGTGCTAGTTTCCATCCCCTGGCCTATGGAAGGCGGGCTTGGGGTAGTCACCGCATGGGCCCGATGATGGGTCATGACAAATTGGTATTAGAGGAGCCGGTTCTACCACAGAACTCAGGACTCTGATCTATCCTTTATGTGTAGCAATAGTGTTAAGAGTATTGAGTGTGGTTTTCAGTCCTGGGAGTCTAGTGTTGGTGCGGCGACCGACGTATCCATACACCAGAACCTTGATCTCTGAATTCCAACATAGTGCACGAAAACACAGAGTGCGTGTCTATTTCCTTTAAAAAGTTTTCTTTGTGATTAATTTGTGTCAGCCCACCAGGTATAGTTTTTAATAGTAGTGCACCTATTTCATTTCAGGATGACCCCACAAAGGCAGCCAACCAGGGTTCCTAGTAATGTGCGGGATGGAATCCCACCGAGCGACGAGGCCTCTGTAGAGGGCCCCATTATAGTGGAGGCACTCGCGGTACCACTACCCGCTGGACCACGGATACCACCAGCCCCAGAAGCGGAGAGTGCCTGCCGCCTGAGTGAGTTGCATGAGTTTCAGTGATAGAGGCCACCCAGGTTCTGCGGAGAGACGGATCCTCAGGCAACCAAGGATTGGCTGGAGACTATCATTAGAGTCTTCATATTTTTAGGGACACCAGCAGGCCTTATGGTGATCCTTACCGCGAGTCTGCTTCACACAGCAGTAGGTAGATGGTGGAGCCTGATGCTCCAATTGCATGACGAGGAATCTCTAATTTGGATGGACTTCAGGAGCCTCTTCTGCTCAGAGGTTTTTCCAGACACCCTTTGTGCGGTGTGCATTAAAGAGTTAATACAGTTGCGATAGGGAAGCATGTCAGTAGCCCAATACTCAGTGAGGTTTACCGACCTCTCACGCTACTCCACGGACATGGTACATGACCCATTCTTCCGAGCCCGGACCATTGTATAGGTATTGAGGCATGAGATCAGAGCTTCAACGGTTCCTCTCAACATCCCGACGCAGGTGGGGGTGCTGGAGAGAGCCCTTTTAGTAGAGATCTTTGTCACCGTGTAGCCACCAGCAGCGAGACCCACCGCAGGATGGCACGGAGTGGAGTCTTCTGCAGCCGGCTGTCTATAGATGTTGCAGAGGTCCAAGAGGACCAGGCCATCATGTGGCCGACCTCAGGATAGAGGTTATGTTGTGTGGGACACACAGCAAAGAGCCAACCTTACGAGGAGCAGATAGTGCTATGCATGTGGCGGGCAGGGCCACATGGATCATGGCTACCTGAACTGCCATGCAGATGAGAAACAAACAGCGGAGGGACCTCCCAGGTAGAGGCAGAGGTTCGACCGTGGTGGTCCGCAGGGAGTAGGTGGATGAGGCAGAGGAGCTGGTCGATTGGCGGGTGGTGGTCAATGTTTCGAGGCTCTACCACCACCACCCCCAGGAGGTCCACCCCGACTACAAGGAGCTGACAGGCAGAGGCAGACTCAAATCTAGGAAGTGGAGTCTTATGACCATGGCGCACATGAGGTGATTCGAGGTACTATTTTTTTCTAATCCACCCTTGCTGCAGTTCTTATAGACATAGGTTCGAGTCATTATTTTATTCATGTTTCCCTTTTTCGGAGCTCAGAAATTCCGATGGAGTTGTTGGTTCGATCCTTACCGCAAGAGACTCTTACATGAGCATACTCAACGATTACGCACTGGTGCCATTAGTGTGAGCTTTCTCTAGGAGGTGAGAGCTTTGACTGGGATCTTCTTGTAGTGGCGTCGAGGCCTTAAGATGCCATCATGGGTATGGACTGGCTATCTAAAGTCCATGATCAGATCGACTGTATTTGGTGCAAATTGTGGTGTGTCTGCACGGATGGGACCAGGTTCACCTTCACCAGCGAGAAGAGAACCATCACAGAATAGGATGGACTTACATAGAGGAGAGGGCAGCCGATCACACATTAGTTAGGTAGTCTCATCCTTGGAGCATTTGATGTGCAGAGTCCGAGTTTTCTTATTATGGTGGATCATTATGCAGACGTTTTCCCTTGACGACATTTCAGGATTATCTCCTTGCCGAGAGGTAGATTTCTACATAGACCTGTACCCCGGGACATCACTGATTTCTACTCCAGCATATCGGATGGCTCCCACCGAGCATCGTGATCTGTGGGTACAGTTGGAAGACTTATAGGGAAAGGGATTCATCCAACCCAGTGTTTGTCCCTCTGATTCTCTAATTATGTTTGCCAAGAAGGTGGATGGGAGCTTGAGACTATGTGTCAACTACTGTCACCTGAACTAGGTGACCATGAGGAACAAGTACCCCCTTCCGAGGATTGAAGATCTCTTAGATCAGCTCAAGAGAGCACAATGGTTCTCGAAGATAGGCCTCATGTCAGGCTATCCCTAGCTCAGAGTTTGAGATGAGGATATACACAAGACAGCCTTCAGGTGTCGGTATGACCACTATGAGTTCTTGGTTATGCCCTTCCGCATTACCAGTTCTCTAGCAGTGTTCACGATTCTCATAAACAGGATCTTCCAGCCTTACCTCGATCGAGTTGTCGTAGTCTTCATTGACAACATACTGATTTACTCAACTACCGAGGAGGAGCACACCTACCACTTGCGGGTTGTATTGGATACACTCCAAGAGCACCAGCTTTATGGTAAGCTCTCGAAGTTCCAGTTTTGGATTCGAGAGGTTCACTTCTTGGGGAACTTCATCTCAAAGGAGGGAGTTGTAGTGGATCCCATGAAGATCGAGGTAGTACTTTATTGGGACCCACCCAGGAGCGTGACAGAGGTGCAGAGTTTCCTAGGTCTGGCTGGGTAATATTGTAGATTTGTTCTAGACATCTCCAGAGTTGCATCACCACTTTCTGCTTTGACGAAGAAGGGGAAACACTTTGTGTGGTCAGAAAGATGTGAGTAGAGCCTTCAGTAGATGAGGCGGAGATTGACTAATTCTCCCATCCTGAGGCTGTCGGAGGAGGTAGTAGGGTACGTAGTTTATTACGACGCATCAGGAATCGTAATCGATTGTGTCCTAATGCAGGAGAGAGCGGTGATCACTTACGGTTCACATAAGTTGAGGCAGAATGAGAAGAGATATTCTACCCATGACATGGAGTTAACAACATTAGTCTTCGCCCTGAAGATGTGGCAGCACTATCTGATCGGCGAGCGCTTTACAGTCTACTCTGACCACCAGAGTCTCAGGTACATTTTATTGCAGAAGGACCTGAACCTGATACAACGGTGATGGCTCGAGTTCCTCCAGTATTATAACATTGAGATTTTCTATACTCCTAGGAAGGGGAACATTGTGGATGATGCTCTCAGCAGGAGATCGGGCATTCAGTTACTTGGAGAGGCAACATATTAGTTATCCGCTTTACAGATATCGTTCGTGGATAGAGATGAGGCATCCTATCTACAGTTCCTCACAGTCACTCCTCCATTACTTCTGCGGGTCCGAGAGGAAAAGCATGGGGACGTTGACTGTGAGGCGCGACGTACTCAGATATCCTCAGGGCTGCCAATCGATGGATTTTCTGAAGGTGGAGAGCACGTCATCCTCTTCAGGGGACGTACAATGGTACCAATTTCACTATAGGAAGAGGTTCTGAGAGAATTCCACACTTCCCCTCTAGCGGTACATCAAGGAGTAGGGAAGATGTATCAGGACCTCAGAGGAAAGCACTGGTGGCCGGGTATGAAGAATGATGTAGCAGTGTTCGTTTCTCGATGCCTCACTTTTCAGCAAGTTAAGGAGGAGAACCAGGTACCTGCAGGATTAGTATAACCCTTAGAGGTCCCGTAGTGGAGGTGGGATGGAATATCCATGGATTTTGTGACGGGGATTCCACATACTTCCAGAGGGCATGACTCTATCTGGGTGATTGTCGACCGACTCACCATGTCGGCCCACTTCCTACCAATCAAGAAGCATGGCTCAGTAGAGAGCTTGGTACGCCTCTATGTATTGGAGATCATATGACCTCATGGTGTGCCATAATCTATTGTCTCTGATTGAGACTCTTTCTTTACATCCCAGGTTTGGAAGGGGTTACAATAGGCATTTGAGACGCAACTACTTCTGAGCACTGCCTTTCACCTACAGACGGATGGAAAGATAGAGAGCACCAATCAAACACTCGAGGACATGCTCTATTCATGTTTCCTTGACTTTGGTCGCTACTGGTAGGATCACTTACCCTTGGTGGAGTTTTCTTACAACAACAGCTACCACTCCACCATCAGGATGGAACCATACGAGGCACAGTTTGGCCGACCATGCAGATCACCTCTGTGCTGGACTGACCTGGGGGAGTCAACACTCGTAGGACCAGAGATGGTTCTGGATATGACGGAGAAGGTTCAGATCATCCAGGAGCGGATGAGTACTGCACAGAGCAGACAGAAGTCCTATGCTGATAGGAGGGAAAGACCACTGGATTTCGAGGATGGTGACCATGTTTTCTTAGGGGTCTCACCTCAAAGTGGATTACAGTGATTTAGATGGGGCGACAAGTTATCTCTGTGCTTCATCGGAGCATTCCATGTCCTCAGCAGGGTAGGTGAGGTGGCTTACCATCTAGAGCTTCCACCTCAGTTTCACCAGATGCATGATGTCTTTCACGTGTCTCAGCTGAGGAGATACGTGCATGACCCGACCTACATCATCGACCATGAGGAGTTGGACATTGATGACGAGGCAACATTCACGGAGGTCCTGGTGGAGATCGAGGATCAATAGGAGCGGGTCCTACATGGATGGTCGATTCCTCTTCTGCGCATTCGTTGGCAGCACGGGAACCTCCAGAAGAGCACATGGGAGCGGGAGGCTCAGATGCATACTCAGTACCCTCATTTGTTTCCCATGTTTATGTTGTAGCATTACGTGGACTTTAGGACCGGAGGTGGGAGTAATGTAAAGACCCAAAAATTTGATGTAATTATTTTTTCATAAATAATTTGGAATTTTACGAGTCTGTGGAATCTGACAGCACTTAATTCTGAGGCCAGGTGTGCCCGGAATCAATTTTCGAAGTTTATCTCGGGTACCTTTAGTGAACGAACAAGCAGGTTTTTATATCTTTTGAACCGGTGTCCGGAATTGAAATCTGATGGCACTGATGAACTCTCAACGTCAGTAATTTCTTAAGGGGACATTTACCGCAGTTGTATTTTAGGTGAGTTTGAAGTTATTGTTTGGGGTTTCATTAAGAGGTAAATAAATTTGTTTTTACAATTTTATTATATATCTAGGGAAGTTAATTCCTCCCTTGGGTAGTTAAGCATGGGACCCACAACCACCTAACTACCCAAGGGTGGATGTTAGAGAGGTGGGGACCACACGAGCCCCAACCATTCAATTTTCCTCTAACTCTTCAAATCCCCTCATTAAATTGGAAACCCCCATTTTTTTTCCAACACGTTTAATTAATGAGGATCTTTCCTCTCCATCCCTTTTAATTATTTTCCAACGCGATTAATTAAATGGGATATTCCCTCTCCCTACCTTTAATTAAATGTCAACAAGTTTATTTAATGTAGTGATTTGAACATTGAATGTTACCTTGCTTGTGTAAAAAAATAATAGGAGGAGCCTATTATTTTAATTTGGGGGAGAGCTTTCGTTGTGCTAAGGAAGATCGGGAGAGCTCTTGAGATTTTGGAAGAACACCAGCCTCCGATGAAGAACGACGTCTCCTTCGACGAAGAACGCCGGTTCCATGAAGAAGGATGACGCGCCGACCATTCTCTTTTCCGCAACAAGAGAGGAGACACCACTTCCTCCTCGGCGCACTCCGACGTCACCTATAATCCCTTACCACACGACGCCGTCTACCGCGATGCTTACGTCCGACATCAATTGTTGAGGGATGGAAAATTTTATATATTTTTCATACGTGATCATTACTCTCGAACATGGTGTTTAAATTGTTTGGTGATTTTGAACCTCTAACTCGGGGGGTACGGACTAACGAACAAGTCCGGACCCACTGATATTTTGTTCTTGATGCACGGGGTCATTGTCGACGACGAGACGGGACCGAAACGGCGATTGGGGGCCTCCAAGGTGATGTACGAATCCTGAGACGTCCACAGGCGCAACCTGAATAAAAAAAGGACAACCAGAATGACTCCGGTGGCCTGCAGAAGACCTCGGCGGTGCAGTGGCTCTGATGGCCGGCACCGGTCGACTTCCTGGAGGAGGTGGTGCCCTGGTGCACCGCCGATAAAATCCCGCCTCGGCATTGGCCGTAGCGGCGAGAGGAGGATCCCTCGGCCGCACAAGATCCAGGGGAGATAGCAGCGCCAGCCTTGCATCGCATCCGTGGAACAGCCCCCCCCCCCCCCCCACAGCTCGGCTTGATTTCCGAGCCAGCGCACCCCCCTGCCGGGCAGGTCCGGGCCCAGTCGGGCCGAAATCGAACACAGGTCGGGTCGACTCAGGGGGGGTTGGGCTGGGTCGGACAGGGCCCAGACCCCCCACTTCGGACCATTTTTCAGTATTTTTCCAATAACATGAGCTACAGACCTCTGATCGATGCATCATCAGTTGCGTATGAATCCTTGAGTCGAGAAAGTCATTTTGGTATATTACACTTGGGGTTTCAGCAAGGTATGTGTATATCCGGGTTGGTTTGAACCCAAACCCAACCGGGCCCATGGAGCGGAAACAATTATAACATAAGGACCAGATGTCCGATTGACGTGCCGTCGACTATGTTGAATTTATATTGTGGATAAGGATCTTTTGGAATACTCTACTTGAGGTTTGGATGCATCTGGAGTAAAGTCGGGTTGGTTTCAGCTTAAAACCCAACACGGCCCCTTGATGGAAAAGCCAATAACTCTCAGACCGGGTGTCTGATTGACACATCGTTTGTCACGTTGGGTTTATTTTGACAAGATGAAATTTCGGGATACATCACCTCTGGACATAATGAATTTTGATGTATCCACTCTCTTGCTCAAGGATCTAACCCTCCCGGAATCGAGCATGATGTGTGCGGGAACCCTAGAGCCAGCTGCTACTGCATCAACTACTGTACTGGAATCCTCCATGGATTCAACAGTGATAACTACCATACTGAAATCCTCTGTGGGTTCGACAGTAATGAATACTATTCATGTATCCTATGTGGGTCTGGAAGTATAGACCTCTGTACTTGTATCATGTCTGGGTCCGGCAGAGTAGCTGGTCATGTATCCTGTGTGGGTCTGACAGCTTAGCTGGTCTTGTATCATATGTGGGTTCGACAGCTTATATGAATCAGTGGATACATATAATCTTCTCTATTGCTATAAGATGTTTTATATCTCTATGAGCTGAGTCTTGACTTCAATATTTATCATCGATGTGATTGACTTGATTTCCTGTGTGGATTGGGTTGTGTTTTCCTGTGTGGACTGGGTTGTTCTAGGCTCAAGAGTTCGAGACGAATTGTAATTGATGACTTAGGTATATGTATCAGAATATACCAATGTAGAGTTGGTTGATATTTTAATGATGGTATCTTTCCTTTTTGGTTTATCCTTTGTGGATTCTGAGAGAACTTCAGGGGTCTCGGGGTCCCTATTGAGTATCGTATACTCACCCATGCACAGGCTATGCCCACACTACATTGTGTTGGATGCAGACGACAGACAACACTGATCGAGGAGGAGGCATGTGGAGATGTACGGTACCCAGAGGTGGACCACTTGGCAAGACGTGCATGGAGCGAAAGGCCGGACCCGAGGAGTTGAGGAGACTATCTGTACCCACCCTCTAGGTGAGATTTCTGAAGGATGACTCGGTGTTTCTGTTTAACTATACTGCTGATGTACTTTCCTTTTAGTTGTACTATACTCTTAGATGGGTTTGTATACTGGCCCATTTATTTTTCAGAACATACTTTAGTACTCATTTTTACTTAGTGCTCACTTCACTTGTGTACTCTGTTGAGTGTGTTTACTTTATAAAGGCAATTCCTTCCCTTTTTTGGGATTTATGCCTTTGGTTCTAGTCACCAGCCCTTGACCAATGGAAGGCAGGTTTGGGGTAGTCACAGCATGGGACCCGAGGATGGGTCGTGACATATAATAAATCCCACCCTAAATTATTTTGTATTCATAGTTACTATAGAATCTTAGGAAAGATCATATAGATGACCATTTGATATAAAAGAAGATAGAGGATGTGATATATGTGAAGCATCTTGAATTTAGTATTGTTGAAGTTGGTTTAATAAAATTTGTTTCAAGGTAACGTATTTTATCTATTCTAGAGATAAACAAAGAGGTGATGGATGAAGCTCATAGATCTACATTCTCTATACATATCTGATAGAAAAAAATGTATAGGGACCTTCATGGTCAATATTGGTGGAATAATATAAAAAAATAGATTTCAAATTAAAAACAAGTTTCTTGGTGTTTCAAGAAATTATGGAAGAGTGATAAATTCATATGTAGGTTTTACAACCACTATCCACCCCTATATCAAAGTGGGATAACATCACTATGGACATTGTACTTGTAATTTAGAAGACTTACAAGGGTAAAAAATTTATATTTCAAATCATTAATAGATTAAAAAAAATATAACCATTTCACTTCCATAAGATTTGATTTAACCATGTAATACTGAAATATACCCTATATTCATGAGTTGGTTAGACTCCATGGAGTACTATTGTCTATTTTTTCTGACCGTGATATAAGAATAACTTTAAAATTCAATTGGATCTTTATAATGTCCTTGAAAATAGATCTAAAATTCAAAACAACCTATCATCAAAAAATATATGGGTAGTCTAAGATAATTATTAATCATTTGATTGAATATCGTGGTATGGAACCCTTTATTTTGAATGGATTTTAAGAAAACTTATTCAAATTGTTAAATTATCCCACAAAAAAGTATTTCCACATGATCATTCTAATGGAGAATTTCAAAACCATATATTGAAAATTTTATTGAACAGAAAAATGCATGGATAAATATTGTGGAGGGAAATATTTGTTACTTTAAAATTTTTTGGTGTCCATAATAATCTTGTAGGAAACTTGTTAAAATATAAAGGATTCTCAGAGTCGATGAAATTATTAATATAAAAAATGAAGGAATTACTAAATGTCTCATGTATGGTATCATGTATTTCTCAAGAAATATACATGGAAATGATTAATGATGTTCATAAAAAAGGGGAACTATATACAATGTACAATAGACCATTTGAGATTCATGAATGTTCTGGAGTAGTTTTTTATTGATAAACACAACCATGAAACCATTGCAATATGAACAAAGTCTTCGGTATGTACCAATTGAAAAATGACGTGCCATTCCCAGCACATGTATATGATAGTAGTGGTGTACAGTTAGAATATTACATTATAAATAATTAATAACTGATGTAGATCATTGATAGAGTTGAAAACGTGTTAAGAAATAAGAAACCATGAATTCTAAATGTTCCATGTAAAAATCACATGTCTTAAAAGTCTAGCTAAGATCATATGGAGGAAATGATGGTGAAATTTCCCCTTTTTTTAGGAAACTGTGAAATTTTGCTGAGGGAATTTAATAATGGTTGGGATAATGTAATTTCTTGAAAATATCAACTAGGATTAATTGAATATATTTATTATTTTAAGTAGTTATGTTGTTATATTTCATAATGGAATAATGTTGAAATATTATTCTAAAAATTTATTACATTTGACGTAATAATACCAATTACATTGGTTATAAATAGTGTAATGATATGAAAACCAAATAATATTTACTATTAAAAGGTGTAATCCATAAGATCAGACTCTTCCAAGAATATTAAACCTATAACCAAAACCATTTGATAGAAAAGAAACATTAGGAATATAATTAACATTATCAATTGAATTAAGTAGTAAATTGTTATGAGTGGTGGAGTACATATATTGAGTATAAATGGAAAATAGACCATTGCGATCTAACTAGTACCATACCATTGGAAAAAATGACGATTGTTCAATGTGACCCATGGGAAATATAATAATTGGTAACAATGTTAACATTATAATTAGTGTTTATAAAGGCAAATGAAATATAATATTTGATTTTGAAAGGGGAAATTATTGTCTCAACTAGTACATTCAATCTTTTAAATACCATATTTAGTACAAATTATGGAGGGTATGTCACTATGTTTTTCCCTAGAATATAAAACTATCACTAAACTTGGTCTTAGGGCTTATGTTGGTGTAAAAATGTTTTATATATATTTATGTTACAAATTATGAATTTATATGTTTTCATTATTACTGAAATAGTGAATTAGTTTATTCAATTCTGTTATATTATTATAAAATCAATATATAATGAGTTCTATAGATATTTTATTTTGATATGAAGAATTCAATATTGTATTTTTTTAAAAACTATAGAATTTAATAAGACACTATTTTAATTATCAATATTTTTTAAAATATATTTTATATTAATAAAATATTTTTATTATCTATTATTTTTGTAAATATTAATTAAAATATATCATTAATATTTTAATTATAATTCTCAAAGGGTAGTCAACTATTATATTCAATTTTTTAAATAGTTATTTATAATTAAAAAGATAAAATTTTGAAATTTAGAAGCAATCATAGATAAATGATGTAATAAATTTTAAAAAACATTTTTTAAATTAGAGATATTTTTTTATTTTTATAGGTTTTTATAAAGTATAAATTATTTTCATGAAAATTAAATAAGAAATTAAGCTACAATTTGTATTATGACACTATAAAATCTCAAAAATAGTTTATAAATACGATGGTTTGTATCCATGAATAGAATCACGTTCTCCATTTAATATAATTTTTTTTAATGTTATTTTATATATATATAAAATAAATAATGAATTCCCAAGAACCAATATTTCATTTAAATGTCACAAAATAAATTCATTGTAATGAATACTCACAGCCACATCACTAAGGGTATTATTTTATTTATTTAGGTTCTTTACCAAATATAAGATTGGAATCACCTCTAATTTTTATAAACCATGGATGATAATCATGGTATTATTTTAATTTTTGGAATAATTTTCCATATAGAGTTCAAAACATATGTTAAGGAATAAATAAATATTTCATCCACTTTTAATATAAGGACCCACCCTTCCCAATTCCTCTCCAATAAAATTAAATAATCCACAATTTTGATTCCATTTTATATCTTAGATATTCCCTCCATGGTTATATCATGTCATCATAGTTCCATCCAAATGATATATGTCAAAACTATTAATGGAAAAAAATTCTCCACTTCCCGTTTTCCATTCCAATACCTATTTTACAGAATTTTTTTTAAATGTTGTATTTCAAAATTTTCATTCCATTTTTATTTTTGCATTACTTCCAAATTAATTCTTTATCAATGGGATAACTTCATCTAATCCCATTATTCAATTTCTATATTATCCATTTTGTACTATTATGATATTGAATTCAATTCCTGAATTTCTTTCTTTCACATGAATAATTACTGAATTTTTAAAACTCAAACCATTTTACAATCCATGGGTATCCATCTAGATTAAAATATAATTTATTGATTCATCGATTTACTTGTACAAAACTAGCATTCTATTTCCATAGGATAAAAGCAATGTAATTTTCATGTCTTTTGTCCCATATATAAGAAATGATATTATATATAAAACTGCTTATTTATATTTCATAGGTTATTGATGAAATTATTTATTTTGATCAATATAACTCATATTAATTAAGAAATATATTGTTTCCCCATGATAGTTATCTTTTTAATTGGGTATTTAATTAATCTCTATAGATGACATGTTTTATGGTACCTCGGTAAATGACTTTTCTAATTGTGATTTATGACACCATAGTGATAAACATTATTAATTTTATTATGAATGAAATTTTTTTATTGTTTCCAAATTTCCTTATTATATATCAAGTATATTTGACAATTCTCTTATTTTATCTCTAATTTATTTTTCATGGCCATTGAAAAAGTTCCATTTTCTTTATTAATACCATACTAGGAATTATTCTCAACATTTACCTCTAGGGAATTTCCATAAAAAATTACATGAGTTGATGTGACCTATAAATGATTAAAAAAGGACTCCTCCAAAAATACTAAATAATATTTTGGTTCATATTTTATTTTATAAATATTTTGTTATATACATTGTTTCAATGACATTATAACTCATGATATCTTTTGATGTAATTAAATTAATAATTTTTTGATAAATTATTTTAAAATTCATATTTTAATAAGGCTGGATTCCATACATAATTTTATCTATGTCATTAAAAATTATTTCAATAAAAAAATTAGTGACTGTTAATATATATATATGTAATATTATAGTAAAATAAGTCATATATTTCATTTACATATTCTTATAATATAGACTATGAATAATGGATATTTCAAAAAATATCATCTAAATATTAATTGATTCAATATCAATACTCTTTTTTAAAAAATTAGAAAAGGAATAAAACAAAAGAAAACTCTATATTACTTGGGTATTAAATACTTTAATAACGAATTTCACGAAATTAATTTGATTTCTTTCATCCAAAAAAATAATCAAATGGTCTTTTTATATGATAATTCATTGATTATATAATACTTATATATGATGTTCACAATTATAATTAATTAATAATTGTTCCATTATTGACAAAGAAAATAAATAGCTACAGAATTATCATTATTAGGGTAGTTTAAATAAGTTCATTAAAAATAATAATTTATTTTCATAATAGATTTTATTTATAATTGGTAGATATTTTTACATAATAGTATATATTAATTTAATTGTTTCAAAGAAATTACTATATTAATATAATGTACATAAAATATAATACATGTAGATTTAATGTTTTCTTCAAGAACAATGAATATATGCTTGGTCTTATATAGGTGTATAAGGTAGAATAGAGTAATGAAGATTATATTTTCATCTCTAATTCAAATTGTTAAAGGAGATTTGTGGCAATAGCTGATAGGTTTTCATGTGATTTTATTATATTATAAGGCCTTGTGACTCTGTTGTTGTATGTATAGTGTTGAGGATCGAGATATTTGTTAATATTATTCAACCTCTTAAGAGGAATCTACAATATGGTTCTCAAGACATTAACTTAAATAGAGAGGTTTCAAGTTCTTCTCACTACCCTCTAAAGTGTTTTAGTGGTATAGGGGGTTGGGTACAGCATGCATATTGGAGGCTAAGTTATATGTGTTTAATTATTTGGGGTAGTTACTATGTGGTTTTTTTGTTTAATCATAGCCCTGTACTGGGGTTATCTTATCATAAAGATTTGTGAAAAGTTTATGTCATTTATTCTAAAGGATGGGTTGGAATTAAGAACCATCATTCAGATTCTTCCTTATTGATATGTAGTTTAGGTAAAATCTATAAGAATTATAGGTGGCCAATACTATTGGGTTTTTGATATATTATATAAAATAAATTTTTCATTAATTAGTTCAATTTAAATATTCTTATATTACATCTTTTATATTAAACCCTATATGGACCCAGGGGACTATTTAGAAACATTAGATCCCATTTCATGGCTTCAGGAACAAACATTTATAGTTTTCATGATCATGATGTAATGTGGGTTTTACCTCTTCCTTATTGGTTATTCTATCACCCATTCTCCTCTTTAATGAAATTTTTATTTTGTGTGAACATTTCATGGGGTTATTTTGTTTGTTGAGTAATGATTCATTATAGGAATATATCCATAGGGAACTATAATTCCTTTCTGGATATTGAGATATGTGATCGATTCATGTTCTTCTATCGTTTCATAGAAAAGGTTAATTATTTTTTATCAAATAATATATTAATTAAATATCTATTTTTATGTGTCAATGTGGTTGTATAATTATTTACCTTAATTGGGTGATTGTTGAATCAACCTACAGGACATAATAATCAGGAAATATAAGGAATAATTCATTATTGGATGGAGTATTGTTATCTCATATGGTGATGGTATATTTATAATCCATATTGATATGTTTTAGATAATGTGTTATATTTTTACAATGATATTTTTATCCTTTTCATATTATTTATAATGTCTAACAAAAAAATATCTAAAAAATAAAGACTGAATATTTAATGTATAATGTGAATATGATTTCCATTCTTCCTTGAAAACTATTGAATATAAAAATTCTTCCTGAAGCTTTTTTTAAGATTACTTATTATATATAAAAGTAGTTTATAGAACATTTATTATAAAATAGTTACATAATTAATTGGTTGATTCAATATTCTATAAATAAGGTTGTTTATTTGAGATAATATTTTAGTGGTGTTATAGCCCATTCATGTTTTTTATTATCTATAATTCCATAGTTTTATGTCATTCGTTTTCCTTGTATTTTTCTATGTTGAAAAAAAATTGTTTCTATGTATGTGGTCATGTCTATTATAAAACCATTAATTAAAAATATTCTAAAATATGGTATGGTTGGTATATTATGAAAGGTGTGGATAAAATTTTTTGGTGGATTTTTTATTTCTGATTTTTGGTTTCATATATTTGGTTGTAGAATGGATGATCATTATGGGTCGAGATTATAAAATTCCTATCATCCTATATATTTTAATTTCATGATATTTTTTCTTCATATTTGATTATTTAGATGTAAAACTATTTTTTAGTTGAATTATGACCCATATGTGAATTAATCCTTGTTGTATTTCATGTTGAGTAAATGAAAAAATCATCTTACAGAATGATAATTGTATTTATAATTAATTCAAATGATGTTAATTGATGCATATAATTGTATAAATGATATATTGAATGATAATAATGGGATTTGAAAATTAATTCTCTATGACAATGTTTTGGATGTTTAAAAACTTGAATATGAATTTTAATGTTTTTGGGATTGTAATGTAATGTTATTATTAAAGAATAATTTTAAATTTCATATATCGAATAGTTGGTAATATCTTTTTACAAACTAAAAATTACTACATATGGTCAAATTAGGATGATTTTGTTATTCGATGAGACATTATTTTGTTGACCATAGTAGTGAAATCGGGTGTCATTGTGTAAAATACATTTTATTGAGTCTAGGATTAATTATTTACCCTAACATAGTTGTGTGATAAAAATTCATTGTATTCTCTAATTTGAATAACATTACAGCCTTGGTTTATTACAAAGCCTTCAACCAATTGTTTTTTTGTTCTACTAGTCTTTTCCAATATATTGGTTAGTGGGGAAATAGATAGTTTTCATCTCGCATATCATGACTCCCCCAATAGCCTCAACAAGGAATGTATGAATATTTTTATGTTAATGAATTATGTTGTAGTTTAAATTTCTACACAAACTATGATTGATCTTATTTTTATGATAAAAATGTTTATTTTTTGTTGTGCCTTTATTATATACAACATAAATTTAATTTTTTTATAGTGGTTGTCGTTTCTATATGTAAACTAACATAACTGGTGGTGAATTGAGGTAAAATTCCTAATAAAAAATTCATAGCTCATTCATTCCATAAGAACGGTTATGTATGTGATTAGTTTTGTGTAAATTATGATTCAGATGAGATGTGGGTTTGAAAACTATTCCATGGGTACTAAATGTCTTATAAATAGTGTGTATAACATAATTTTCATTGTTGTGGGCATCATAGTGAAAAAATAGTTTGAAAGTGGAATATCAATTCAATTATTATATATATATATTAATTGGGATATTCTTACTTATATACTTTACTTTGTGAGTAATCCATTATGAGTATATGATATATAAATATATAAATATGTGTGTGTGTGTCTGTTTTTTTTAATGAGTTGGATTGATTTGCCTCAACATTTTTATTTATTATTATTGCTTCACATTTTCTTGCGATGTTCCATGGAGAATCATAATAGGTATACGTATTTATTGATTCAATAGATATAATTTTTTTTATGTTTGTAAGAGATAGTTGTGTATTGATTATAGTGTTACTATAATATAGAAGTTTTTCTGATATTTTGAAGATGATAGACACTACATAGTATTTTTTGGCATCTCTAAATATTTATTTTTTTTGTAAATTTTTTTATATGTATTTGTATTTTTTATTTTTTACTCATTGGAGTTGATTACTGATTATTATTTAGTATCATATCATTGAATTTATTTATTAATGTTAATGCATCCCATTTTAATTATTTCAATACCCTCACTTCTAGATGTGAAAACATAGAATATTTTAGGTATCCATCAATGATAATCCCCATCATCAATATCGGCCCAAGAAGGGTACATGTAATGGTGTAGTGAATGTGGAATAGTATTATCAAAGAGTATGGTTATGAGATAAGATAGAGTTTTAAAGTAGTAGCTAAAGAGGATTAAATGGGTTAGTAAGGAAAAATATATTTCTGACTTATTATGTGACTTACACAATGGACATTATATAGGACATACGATTTTAGAGCCCCAATATTTCAATGTATAGAACTTCATAATGGTTGATATTTATTAGAGAAATGACAATTTTTGTGATATTGAGAATTTTTAAAGTATTATTCATGATGATTTTTGGTTATTTTGTTTCAAATAGTTAAAAAATTGGCAATCTTTTTAACTTGAATGCAGATATTTTTTATTAATACTTCATATTCTGAGTTTATGAGTCTATAAAGTTTTTTCTTTTATTTCAAAGGTTCAAGGTTTCATTCCCCATCTGATGTATACTCATATTGATTAGTATTATGTTCCATTAAATTGAATAAAATTTTAGGGTGATTAGAAATATTATAGTTATAAAATTTTATAGTTTTAGTTCCATTTAATATATGATTTTTAAGGCTTTGTTGAAGATCAAGAGAAAGATGGTTGGTATGTGGAGTTCACGATTTACTTCAATTAGAGATATGCATGGGGGTGGAACTATTTTTCATGGGTCGTTAACATACTATGTGGTGTAGATCATAAGTGTTTTTTTGTTATTTCTCATTCATCATGGGGAGTTTAATTTTTTTAGAGTTTTTATATGATCAGTTTAATGTAATGATTCTTTATTTCAAAATATAGGTAGCATATCAAAAAAATCCATTCTCTCCAGAATAGTAATTCTGGTGTTCTGGGGTATATTAATAAAAAAAGAACCTCTTATTTTATAATTTGAATATCCTTAATGATGAAATTTTATGGAGAGATATTTCAATGTTGGTGTTTATTAAGATATTTAACATCATGGTAACATATTTATTTTGATAATAAATATTATGTCATTTTTGAAGGTTTTTGTTATTGGGTGAGTTCTAGATAGGACTAGAAAGTCAGAGGGGGTCATATAGAAACGCCATGAATTATAGTTATATCTATATTATAAATTATTCCGTTTAAAATTATGTTTCAAATATTGTTGTTATGGTTCTAGACTTCATCATCTCTTTTCGAAGAGGCTTGTTGTTCATAGACACCTATTAGTGGATTAAGTGTGGTATTTTTTTTCATGTATTATATAATCCATTATTTGATTAAGTTCTAAACCTTCCTCATTATTATTTTTAGATCTTGAATCCATATTTGATTATCCATTATAGATATATCCCCTATAAAATTAGTAGTGGAATGGTGTTCCAACATCTGATCATCAAAGTGGGAATGTGGTGGTATGGGGATGAAAATGTAATTACACTAATATTATGAGATATCAATTATTAAAAACATATGGAGGTGGTTTAAATCAGGGAAAGATAATTCATGGATCATAGTATGGTTGTACAAATTCATATATGTTTCTAGTAATAAGTGATCCACAAATCATTTAAGGACTTATTTTCATGTATAATATTTGGTCATATGACTTTTTGATTTTAAAGCAACATATGCCTTCATTATACCAACCTAATTCCATTATTTTTGAAACCTTGTGGTGAGGGTTATAGTTCCACTGGAATTTAATATACATGTAAGAGTTTGAGATAACATGTGTAGAATAAATAATAATTGTGTGTTTTTTCTAGTGGAGAATCTATCATGGGGATATGTCCGTTAATTATGGATACATCTATATGAAATAATCCTCATTACTGATTGTTTGAAATTTATATAATAATTTAATGACATTTATAGGAGGAATGTTATATTCTTAAATTTTGAGAAGATCATGATCAGATTTTTGGTGAGAAACACCCTCAGATTTGTTAGAGGTGTGTTATGTCAATATCACCCTTCATGGTCGAAATGATGATGATTTTAGTAGAGCATCATCTGATGTTGTTTCTTATGATTATATAAGGGTTCCTTGATATCTTTATTTTAATGGTTGATGTTCAAAATTCTATAGGTGAGATTTTTAACTGAATTGAGTTGTTGTTGGGTGTTGAACTAATATCAATTTCCACACCTAAGACATAGATTTTTGAGATGTGATATTGGTAGATTCACGTTGAGTATCATATGTTGTGATGTTACATTTTTATTAATGTGTCACATAGTTTTCTTCTAGTTTATTTATGAAAAAATCCTTATAGTGGTTGTTCTATTTATCGATTATCATCCCCTGAATTTAGGGACACTAAGGAACCACAATTTACTCCCTCAGATTGATGTTTTTCTTGATAATATTAAGGAAAATAAAATTTAATTTATGGTTTATTGGTGCTAATTATTTCATTATATGTGACTGAAGGTTGAGGATATTATGAATTCCACATCTATATATTTTTATAGTAATTATTTTTCTCATTTTTTGTCATCCATAATTAAAAAAAACTCTTTCCTTATTCATGGTATTGATTAATTATATTTATTTTCTTTTTATAAATCAGTTCATAGAGGAGTTCAGCATTGGAATCCAAGTCTATTTTGTATTTGAGGAGGTGAATTTAGAGTATCATTAGGTTATTTGGGGAGTTATTTGGCCCCATATGTAATTTGATATGATTCTAAATTTTAATTCATGGTACTATGACAACAATTCCATAGGAAATGTTTTATCTCAAGGGTGGGTATTTATGGATCAATTGAAGGATCAAGTATTTTCTTTTTTATTTTCCCCAAAGAATGTTGTGGATGATTTTATTTTCCTTAATCTTTCCGGATATTATATGCTTCCCAAACGAGATGTATATCAAATTGAGAGTCATGTTATTTCATTCAACAATAATTATTAGTTTTTCATATAGATGGAATAGTGCTAGGATAAATATAATTATTTAATAGAAAATCCAGATAGTTATTGTGGTATTTTATTTGTGTTGGATGTAATGTTTTTTATTATTATTTTGAATAATCATGACATTAATTTTATGGGGGTTGTTTGGAGAAGGGGATAGTTTTCTCTTTTGGGTCTTAATAGTGATAAGCTGATAAATATGACTACGCTAATGTTTATCTTGTGTGTGATGTGTTTTTTTTTAATGTTATGGAGAAATTACTGAAATGGTGAATATTTTGTTATCTTCAGGGTTCACAAGTGTTGGAGGTATGTATAATTCCATCATGGTTATTATATTTTGAATAGAGGATAGTTGAAATTATTTAGGATTTATAAAATTTTCATTTTATATATATTAAAGAAATGTAATGTTTTATTTTTAATATACATGATGACTGTAATAGATGAAAATGTGGTTTTTGATATAAAATTTTGTGGGTGACTCCCATCAGGTATATTTTGAAAAATTGTTTTCCTGAGATGAGTTTTTTTGTGATGTGACTGAGGAATGTTCTAAAGATGAATATCATGATGAATTATTTTAAGATTTTCTCTTAAAAATTTGTTGAATCATGATGTGTTTCTCAATGATTTTAAATTTTATACCTTTGTTGTATATCTTAGTGTTACTATGATTTATCATTCCATGTTTGTTCATTTTGGATGTTGTGGCATGATGTGATTCATGGTACAGTTTTCTATTGGATGTTTGGTTTTTTTAGATGGTGGTGGTTGAGCATTGTCTCCCTAGGGGACTAGTTTATACATTTTATTATCCATAGTTTATCTTTTAGGATATATAGATGGACATTTAATATACTAATTATATCAACATTAATATATTATTCCATGATTTTTAACATTAACATCTAAAAAGTACAACCCAATGATTATGTGGCCAAAAGACTTTGTAATGCGAGGTTCATAGTATATTAAAGTGATTCTAAAATATATCGTACTTATTTTTTACTCCATAATGAGCTCTAAAATACATTCATGAACTTAATACAACAAGGGATTACTTTGAGAATACATAGTCAAAAGTGGTGAGAAACAAATAAAACTAATGGAGTAAGCATGAAAAGGAAACAAAATCTGTAGGTCAAGTGTTTAACATGATATCATAAAATAGATGGAACATGAATAATAAAATGGGAAAATAATATATATATATATATATAACATATTACTATAAGTTCATTGAATCCTTATTAATTGTGTATGAAACATATAACATGACTCAAATATGAGTCAAGGCTGACATTCTCGACAATATTAAACGGTGGAAAAGGTCCCCAAAAAGATTAGTTTTGATGCCTAATACTATACGTGACATATCATCAGAGAAAATATTTACCCAATGAATATAGGAAATATCTAAAAACACCCCAAATTAATTTTTCTTGTTTATGTGTGACACTAATTAAAATTAATCATATGTCATAAAAATAATAATTACCCATGGAAAGAAATGGGTTTCACAGTCTACTCTCACATCTAAATCAATGAAAATTTAGTAATAAAGGAATTTGAAAAATGAACCTAAAAGATTTCATACACCCATCAATGTAATAGTAAATATTCTTGGTATATATGTTAGATACATATTTAAATAATTTAGAGCTAATCCAAATAATCAATTCATTTCATCATTGGTGAAAATACCTTTATAATTTTACATGGAATATTTCAAGAGGAAAATTCACGTTTTAATTTAAAATAACATATTAAAAATGAAAAAAAATTTATAAAACAATTAATTTATAAATACCAATTAAAACATGTAATGTATGATTTAAATAATTTATTGGTCATGAAGGACTGTAATTCTTTATATTTTGTGAAAGATAATAAAATATTCTTTTGACATTATTTATAACAAAGATAATAAATTCCTATCAAATAGTTTTTCAAAAAATAAAAAATTACCAAAATTTATTTATTAAATCATTTTTAGAATATAAAAACATTTTTGAATAAAAATTGTAAATGGATAAAAATTTTAAATATTTAAGTGAAAGAAACATCATTTTTGTCCCAAGAGATAAATAATGTCATCTTTTCTTAAAATCATTTTCTCATTCATTTTAGTACCAAAGATAAAAAATTTGTACTACTATATGAAACATTCATTAATGAATATAGTATAATAAAATATATTTTGTTTAATATATAAATATCAAACAACTCCACCAAGGGTGATTTAAACATAATCAGTCCTGAATAAATATCCGACTATGAAAATAATCATTACCATTGTGGTAACTATTGAATCATAATTCCTATTATAGAAGTAACAAAAAAGGAAACATTTAATAAAATTAATACAAAATCATCTAGTGTATCAAATATTTAATGGGAATTATAGATACAACCAAAAAATAATATACTGTAAATATGGTAAATATCTCATGGAATTAAATTTTTTAAGATAAATCCCTTTACTCAAGTCCTGACATGTCTTATATTTCCTTTACCTATGGTATAATAAACATATATCAGTCATTATTTTTCATCATAATATTTTTTATATTTTTTATCTTATACATAAAAACTTTAACATATTTGTCATTGTGATATATTTAATTACTTTTTCTGTTATACCTATGTTATGTGTGTTAAGGATCCTTATAGCATAATTCCAAAATGTAATGAGTGTGTTGAATATGGTACAAGGGGTCCCTATTAAATCCTCTAAATATGACTAATCAATATATATTTATAATTTTTTTAATTCATTTATAATATTAAATCCATCAATTAAATGTGGTTATTTAAAATGAATTGTGTTATATTCGTGGAGGTGGTAGGTCGTACGTACCCATGAGTAATGATTTCATTTTGAATGATCATGATATAAATAATATATCTTTTATTTTAAAATTAATTAATGATAATAATATTATAAATATAATTTTATATCTTTAAATACACATTTATATACTCTCTATGCTATTTAATAATAAAAAACACGTTATGTAGTTTTGTGGGTTAGAAGTCCTCCCTACAAAAAAACAGTGTTATCATTAGTAAATTGATCAAAAGGACTTAATTTATATGAAATTATTATTTTAATAAATAATTAATATTTAATAAATATGGTATATAAGAAATAAATCTATTCATTAACACTAATCGAATATGATGATGCAAAACTGATTACATCGATTCGTGAGGTGGTAGTCCCTAGTATATGTGAAAGATGGTTCTATATCCCATTTGATAGATTAGAATGTGAATAAATATTATTCCATAATATTAATATCATCTCGGTATATTGGATATAATATTGGTATTATGTTTTAATAATTAACATATAAATTACTGAGTAAAAAATAATACATAATAAGAAGGATCTCGTTGAAGACTATTATCATCACTTAGAAAACCCTCCTTTAGATCTCTTCACAAAGTCCCTAATGTTGTTATTTTCATAGGTAAAAACTATTAAATGTGCCTAATCATATTTGGGATATATTTATTCAGGGTTTTTTTATGATAAATGTGTTTTTGTTTGTAGTTACATTAAAGTAGGGTTCCCTTTTCTAATGGAGGAGTGGTATTTTTATAAATACCCAAAAGTATTCAATAATTATAAGTCACTCTGAATCCATGTGTGTCCAAAAATTCCAAATATTGTAATATATGGGTGTTATGGTCTAGAAATACATTTAAAAATAAATAATGAACATTCATTGTAATTGTTATTCCATTTACCAGAATGGTTAGTCAATTTTACCATTTTAGTTTTTCACCTCACTAACACGTTTTTTATATTTTTTACTATTATTTATGTAAATAATTATGTTAATCATATAAACTACCATTAATAATTATAATTAGAAATAATTTACCCATTTTATCACACTCATAACAAAAAATTGAATATTTTATTTTCTTATTAAACTCACTAAACATGCCAACATACTATTTTTAATGAAATGCATTTTTGGAGTAATAGATGCTCTTATATTTACATTATAAATAAAAATAATGAATATGGAAATTAAGAATCATATAAATATATTTATAATCAATTAATTTAATTTAAATCATTCATTTATATATTTAATTTTAATTACATATAATTAATAAACTTTATAAATGAAAAAAGATTATTGAAAACTATATTTTTATGCATAAAAATAAGCTTACAACAATATCATGAAAATTGACTATCCAAAAAAATTAAATTAGATTATTCTAAATAAAATGGTTCATTTTTAACTATATTATAAAAGAATTTAACTCTAAAAATTTTATTATTTTATAAAATGTATGTATTTTAAAAATCAATAAATTTTCAACATTAACTGAAAAATAAAACCTTTCAAAAAATATCCAGTGGTTTATTTTGATATTATAATATAAAAAAATATTTTATTTTAATGAAATAAAATTTCAAATTTTTTCATAAATTATATATAATATTTTATCACAAATCTAAATTAAAATCAATTTTAAAGGAAACATATTTTTCATAGGAAAAATTCATTCATATATGATGTGTTCTTATTTCATAAGAATTTGTCAATAATTTTTTATTAAGTAGGAACATTATAAATATTTCATATGTTTTTTAATACTATTTATACCATCTATTTCAAAGTCTAGGTTATATTTTTAGTACTTAACTAATAAAAAATATTGGTTTTTTAAACATAGTGTTCGATATTGTATATGATATAAAACAATGTTATTTTAAAATGTCAGGTTATTAAATCTCACCCACCATATATAAATTAAAAAAAATTATTTTTTACTTATACTTGGTAATTAATGGATTGATATTTGTAGAAAAATAAATTTTTTAATATAAAATCCGATTTAAAGGGGAAAAAGAAATATAAATCATATATCATATATATGTTTCCACATTAGAGAAAATTAGATTAAAAAAACCTAAATTTTGATTGAAGATCAATTTAAGAGATAATTATATACATTTTTTATGTGAGAATAAAATATCAACTTAACAAAAATGAATATCATTTTTATTTCAACATCTTTTTTCCATGTGATGTGAATTTATGATTAATTTTCATTCCCAAATTAGAAAAAAATAATCAAAAAATTTGAAAAAATTATATTCCTCTAGTTCAAAATTATTAACCAAAACTAAAATGGTTTCCTCAAGGTAAGATTACATATAAAAAATCATGAATCTTTTTATTAATATGAAAATCCAATGCATTGCTTAAATAATTCCTTAAATAAATAAAAATAAATCCAAATAAAATGATAATTAAATTAATTAACAAAATTATTACAAAATAATCAATTATGTTGAATTTTATTTTAGTACTAAGTGTTATATATACCTAAAATTCACGAATCCATTCCCAAAATATTAATAATAATATAAAAATTATAAAAATTATAAGAATATTTGATCCCATAATTTGTTTCCTAAAATGAAATTAATAATTATCCATTTAATAGTTTAATTAAAAACAATACAATATTAACAAGTTCGTCACATATGCCAGTGAAAGGTGTTATAATATTATCTCCCTTCAGTTTTGAGCTGTAGCACTAGGGCCTTACCCAATATGATCAATTGTCACCCAATATACAAGGTTTTTTTTCATATACAACAAGATTGAAAAAATTACTATAATTTTACCAACCATATAATGAATATCTTGAAAATATTATTAATCACCACATTGGCTTTGACCACTATATTCTTCTATAAAAATTTTTTCCCACAAAATAAAATAATCTTATTGGGAATAAATTAACTCAATATTAAAACAATTCAATGATTATATTTTCCTTAGTAATTTAATTATGCATAAAAAATCACCATTCAATTAAATAAATTTTCATGGTCAATTTCACCATTCAAAATATTATAGAAAATACAAAAAATATTTACTAGAGGTCAATCCATCTAATTATCAAAAAAAAAAATTTAATAAAGATACCATTAATAAAAAAAATTCAACAATATGATTCTCATATTCCAACAACTAATGATTCAAGAATTACATATAAATTATTTTCATCAGAATGACAATTTTTAATTAATAAATAAATTATTCCATAGAAAATATGATGAGAAATATCCCCACATCTATGACATTAAACATATAGTGGTGTCATAGATTGATCCTAATTTCTCACGATCTGGTTGAGAAAAATATATTTTTTCATTTAAAATTAACTTATTTATGACATATTTTACCCACAAAAATAATATCCCAATTATATTAAGTTATTTTTCTGGGATTGACAAGCCAAATTTTTTGTATATATATGAAATTGAATCATCTTATATTTATCACCATTCATAATTGAACTTCCATGATTTTCCACCTCCTCTTTTTATTTTTTATAAATTAAACTATGTTGTAGTAATTAATTGAAATTAAGGATAACTCATTCAGTATGATCATATGATATATATCTTCCATTCACATTAGGTGAAGAGCCAAATAGGAAAATCTAAGAATTTCATGTTACATTGGATTTTGGAATGGTTTATTATATTTTCCACAATTAACTAAAAATAATAAAAGAATAAAGATAAGAAATCATTATCATCAAAATGAAGAAACTTATTAATGTATAAGGAATTACAAATAAATGATAAGTTTATCTGAAATTAGGTGTCTCTTAGATTTAATATAGGTTACCCTTGTGAATTTTTTCTATTAGGTATTCAGACCTAATAAGTTTATGATTTCATTCATAACATTTCGTATAGATATTTTTAATCTTGAAAACATATCCTTTTGAAATTTAAATCTTGGTTAGTAGGGAGTCTTATTATCTTACAACAAGAAATCATTTACATTATCCCAATGATCATATTTTGTCATTATTAACCTCATTTTTAGCTATGACAGAGAAACATCTACTTATAGTATCTAGAAAATGATTTAATTTCATATATCCCAATCGCTCTATACTTAAACAAAGTTCTATGATATTTTTTTCTGTAAATTTTCTTATCTATATACTTACACCTGGGGTATATAATATAGTTTTATATTCGTAATCCCCCCCAAAAAATAATCCTTACTCCAATAATAACAATTTTCACCTAATCCATTTTTCACATATTATCCCCTACTTTTTAATATAATCATCCTATAATTATAACTTAATGATCAGGTGTAATAGTGACTTTAGAAGGCTAGGATTGTAATACATCAATGCGATACTCAAATAAAACATACTTATTTTAATCTCCATTTTGATCTCCTAAATACATTAAATCTTCTAAAACTGCATGTGATAAACTATGAAATACATAGAAAAAGGGGTGATTCTAAAATAATAGCAACTGAATACACATTAAATGGAAACATAATTTGTGCATCAAGTGTATGTTGTTACATCATAAAAGGGATGAAAATGAGTAATCACAAGGGAATATAACATAAATAACAGGGAACCATAATATCATGGATGAATAAAAATAATAGAATAATCATATAACATTTCATAAAAATCATTCAAGGTTAACTACATGGAAAATGACACATGGTGGAAAAAGTCTCATAATGGATTATGTTTACTCCATAATTCTGGACATAATGCATCATGATACTAAAGCATTACATAAATAATTGTAGTGATGATTCATCCCAATGATCAGAACATGTTTATAATTGTGTGTTCCATAAAATAAAATCAACCATATCCAAAAATATAGTATATTCACATGTAAAAAATTAGGATGCATAATATTTTGTCACATCATATCAAATTGAAATTTACTAATGAATCCATTTCATATATAAAAAATTGTATATGTTTTCGAATAAAAATAACATATTATAATCTTTTAAAATATCTGAGTTAAATAAATACAATATTGAAAATAAATCCATTAGATCAATGTTTTCATCCACTAATGAAAATATGATTAAAATAATACTTGGAATATATTTGGGGGGAAATAACATTTTCAAATATAAATCACTTCATAAAAATTAAAATATGCAAAACAATTTTGAATTTTTCTCCCAATAATAATCATGGAATCATAGAAGCGAACATTCAAATATTTGAATGTATATGATAGTGGGTAATTTCATACATTTATATAAGTTAAAATTTCATTCCATAGACATTGTTTATAAAAATAAAAAGAATATTATATTCAATGAATTTTGTAAAAAATCATATATTGGAAAAAATTAAACTAATAAATCATTTTTATAATAACGAAAACTTATTGAAAATATTTTTACAGTACATGAATATGGATGAATGGTATTTTTTATAGAATATATGAATAAAATGATGTTTTTATAAAAAAATAATGTAAACTTATTTTTTACTAAAGATCAAATTTATTTACTAATACATGATTGCTTCATACATAACCACAAGAGAAAAATAGATCGGCGTTAAGATCGAAATACCAATCAGTTCCTACATGCGATACTTAAAATAACCAATCTTGAATAATGATGATGTTGTAAAATAAACCCTTATCATATTGGTTAATTTTGAATCATAACCCGCATTAATTTCTTAACATCAAAATAAATATTAAATATCATTCATATAAATAGATTCTAGATATCAAATACCAATGGGGAAGTGTAGGCATGACAAAAAAAATTTAATTTCTGAATATGGAATATGTGTCATAGAAGTAAAAATGAGATGACAGCTAACTTTCTACAAGTCTTGACTTGTCATGTCTATCATTTGTACCTTATATAATAAACATATACCAGTTAATTTATTCATATAAAAATTACATTACTTAATAAATAATAATTTAACCGGTTACAATATTTATTTTATTCATATATTTAATTACATGTTATGTTATGTCAACATTAGGTTTTTTTGGATGCTGAGTTCATAATTTTAAGACTGAATCAGTGTGTTGACTGTGGTAAAAGTAGTAATTATTCCATAATATTCAGAATGATAATATTGAAATAATAATCATTTATATACATTAAATATAATTTTAAAATAAATCATGAAATATAGTTTTGAACCATAAACTATGTTACAATCATAGAGAATTTAGGATATACATACTCATGGTAAATGTTTCCATCATTTAATGATCATGATCTATAGTAGGTATGTGATAATTCTTCTTTACAAAATTATAGTTATATAATTAATTTCATATTATATATTTAAATGCACTTACATACACAATACTTTTTATTATGTATAGAAAATTAAATCACATAACATCCGGATATGGTTTTTCATCATGCTCATGAATGATGTTATCATTGATTAAGGGATGTTAAGGTAATAAGATGTATGAAATGGAACTTTTACATAATTATTAATATATTTTTGGATATCATTAAAAAAATTAAATACATTACCATGGAAATACCTGATATATGTTGAATAAAAGACAATTACATCATCTCACAAGGTGGTATTTCTTCATACACATGAATTCCGGTTTCATTTCCCATTTCATGAAAGGGGAGATAGACAAATGTTTTGAAAAAACATAATAACATATATTTAAAAAGATGATAATGGTGTTATTTTTTGTGGATATTGATGATAAAACACAACATGGAAAATAAAATTTGTTATAAAATGAATATTAGTTAATATTATTACCTTTACTTTGAAGAACATCATTTGGATATCTTAGTAAGGACCTTAAGTATTGAAATTTTATGAATACCAGATTCTCTGGAAAGTGAATAAATATGTTTGAGAGAGATCTTTAATGGGGATGGTAGATCAAAATGGCTTCATAGGTGTGAAAAATTGAAAGGAGGGGTGAACTTTTATAACTATAGTGGTGTGAGATATTTGTAAATACAAAAAACTATTCATTAATGTGAAGTTAAAAATTGTATGAACTCGACCAAGATAACCTCTAAAAATATCACCTAAACAAAACCATCACACACACAACGGGAATTCCTAATCCCCATATCCAGAAAAAAGAACAAGAAAATCAATAATAACAAAAGGGGTAGATTTATCGCAGCCTAAAGTAGATAAAATATTATATATATATATATATACATGATAGAAAGAAACAATGGATGGGTAAAACATAAATATTTTTTATAAAAATAAAAAACAGAAAAAGTGGTACAAAATAAATTAAAATAAAAATCTCAAAGGTACAATTGCAACAACAAAGGACAACTACGAATTGAAAAACTACTCTATGTGGTGTTCTGGGATATCTCCAACCATCTCACCAACTCATACCCATACATAAATGACAAAAATAATGTTTTCTCACTAGGGAACCCTTTATTTCCATTCATTGAAATATATAACAATGTTTATGTAGGAATGAATGGGTATGTAGGGTGTTAACGTAATAGGCTCAATAGGATCCCACCTAGGTGTTCTATATCAGGTCTCTATACAAAAATTGTATCATTATACATAATAATGACAACAATGCATTATAAATAGTCAAAAATTATATCAAATGAAAGGTAAATCATTTCCACTAATTCAATTTTTGAAATAATTCAACTAAAATAGTTTCAATGAATTTTACATATGTGAAAGTTGTTAAAACAAATCAATTATCATATATCATATCATATCCTTGAAGAAAAAACCAAATCATATGTAAACCCACTACAATGATCAAACTAGGATAGGATGAAATTAATAATTTAACCCATAAATAAAAAATTGTGTTCATGAAGTCTCTAGATATATGGAGTAAATCTATAATGTCGTGGAAAACCATAACAAGTGAACAACCATACAGGTCCCTATAGCAATGGTCAAGGGAGTAGAGGAACGAACCATGACTAGACCCCCATTAGAATCAATGTCGGAGGCCTATTACTACAACCTCAAACTATATATCCAAGACTTCTCATGTAAAATTTTTCCAAAATCAATCAACAACTCCATTCTTTGAAAACCATCTCATAAATCCATTTCACAGTGAATTGAAAATACTATCCCTTTGAATAAAATAGGGGGAAACCATATATTCTCAAAAACCCACTTCCACAAAAATAGTTAAATCATTATAGATCATTTATAAAACAGTTCATAAAAAATTATAATATAATACTAAAATTCATCAAACATTAGAAATGGAACCACATACCTCAAACATGGGTCGTACGCACATGCATTGGCATCCACAATCATAGATGAATTAAAACAATACAACAGAGCTGGATCCAAAAATTTTAGAATCAATTCAAGATGAAAAAAATTTATTAGATATGAAAACACAACACTTACCTCCAGTGTCTCACATACCACACCACATCTAAAATAATTGTCAGCCTCTGGAGGGAGATTGTTCATCAGATCTAGAAAGGGTGAACATACAAAACCCATATTACTACAAATCTAAAAATATAGTGAAATGATGTTGTTACGCCCAAGGGAAATGATGACAAAGAAGCATCACTTACCCAGGGAGTAATAACATAACCATAAAGAAGATCAATTAATGGATGATGTGATCTAGAAGGATCATAGATCTTCAAAATTTCATTACAGATATCAAATGTATCAACCGAGATGGATACATCTAAATGAAAATAAGATAAATCATATTGATCATAATTTCTTACAGACCATAAATGCTACACATTGTGAGTCACTGATCTAATATATGGTATAAAATAAATCCAAATATGTTAAAAATGCGTACTCTTAGTTAAACAAAAACAATGATTGAACTTTTCCCTATGAGAAGTAGTTTCGTGATGTCTTAAAAAATCATGTTCTAAATTAGCACATGGAATTATCCAGGAAATAGATTCATGTTTTGTATCCCTCAAATTATTTAAAGACATCCAGTTGACAAGATTTGTAGAAAAACATATAGAAATCCCTCAATAAAACCTAGATCATGAAGGAAATATGCATATGAATCTTTCAGATTTATAGTTAGAATCATAAAATTACAACTTATGTGTATCCTTTAACACTAAAACATATTATCCTGTGAAGGTTCGCCATCATTGGAAACCCCAAAAAAACAAAAAATGAGGGGAATGGAATGTGAAATGGGAAATACATGATAGAAGGTAACAAGATGCAATATACTGACCACCACAAAGTATTTCCATCCTCATTATGCCACATGGAAGAATGGTGTTTGGAAATAAGTGAGGGCAGTAATCCCTTTTAAATTAATCATGATCTCAAGTATAATGGGAATTAGATTCATTTTTCCAAAATACATAGTCTAATGGAATCATCTTCACAAGAAATACTTTTAATTTAGAATCTATTATCTCCTCAATATTTAAGGTAATAAAAACCACTTTCTCCAACTCATTCCCCTCAGAACTCAATACATGATGGGATCCACATGGTTACTCCTGAGATAAGAAATGTGGATAACATCATGAAAACATATCAACAATATTGGAAATGGAATCTAATGATAATCCTACCCAATATTTTCAATGACCACATGAATTCCAATATATATTCAGGAGAAATTCACAAGTTTTTCATGATGATGGTAATATAATAGAGGGGATTACATTATAAAAACATTTTCACAAATGGAAAACATAAAAAGATGATGTTGACTATCTTTGTATGACTTATATTATGAGTTATAGTCATAAATTGACATATAATCTGAAACCTCTCTGATGTCTCCTAAATAAGACGCTATCATACATGAGAGGTCACTCCCAAATCTGCACAAAAAAAATAAGTGACCTTCATGGGTAGCTTATAATGGTTCTAATGGAGATATCCTGATCAATGACTAAAAATGATTTCTTTATTAAAAATAAACTATTACAAAATTCGAATACCAATATACACCAAAATCCAACATGCAAAATATAGAATATCCCTTAGTATCTGAATAGAATACATTGTCTGACCATCTATTTTTCGATAAAAAGTTGTAGTCAACATGACATAAGTCCCCATCATTTCAGAGGTTGTCTTTCAATCCTATGAAAAAAATGCTAGTATCCCTTTCCAAAAAAATTAGAGGGAACCCCATGTAATCTCACATCCTCCTAAATATATAGCATTAATAGGTCTTCAACTTTTGTGGTGTCTTAGATGAAAATGAAGAGATTTAAAATTTTCTAATGATAAATCACCACACATAGATCATTCCATACTTATGAAATCATTGGTAATCTAATGATGAAGTATATGGAAACCTCATAAAATTTCTATATGGGTATTATAAGAGGATTTAGAAACCTAGAAGGTTTCATATTCTCTTCCTATATTTGTTGTGAGGTGTAACAATGAAGAAAATAATGAACAATTTCACCTTTTTACATGACCTTAAGAATCACCATCTCATTTTGTGATTCATCATGTTGCTAATGACCTAAGAGAATATACTCAAAGACATATTATAATAAAAAAACACTAGTACAAACCATACTTGATACATCTTCTTGAATATGTAGGTGAATCTGAGAAAATATTTCTTTAAGGTTCCACTCCCCCTTCATTTCAACAACATATTGTAAGGGAACATTCATAAAGAGGCTGTTTATAATGTAACTCCTCTTCCCCAGGGTGTAGGTGATGTCGAAGAAAAATTCCTAAATGTATTCAATCCAATACCACTATCTATGATTCATGTTATTATAAGAAATAAAATAGATATTAATCTTATGATCAGAAAAGACTATGAGTCTTAGGAAAATAATCTATTTCTCCCAAAATTGAATAAAATTAATAGTTTTGAAAATATCTATATCCTGACTTGGGTAATTATTCTCTTACATTTAATGTTTCTGAGAGTCATAAGACACTACATGATCATCCTTCATAATCACACTACCCATTTTAGCACCATAATTATCATATAAAATTGATTACCCCATACAAGGCTCGGGTAATATTAGAATACAGTCTAATTTGATAATTTTTTTTATCTCATCATAAGAATATTGAAAATTTTCTTCCGATATTAATTTCCCCAATTTTCTTCTAATATTAGTAAATGTTGATTCCAAATTTTAGAGAAATGTAATGAAATATCAGTTCTATCCTCTAAACAAAGGAATCATTGAATACTAAAGATGTTCATTTGCCGATCCCCAGAAAATAATTTCTTCCCCTGATTATAATCAATAGATAATCCACATTTAACACCCACTGTACTTAAGAGACTCACTTCATGGAACCATAAACTAAAATCTGAATTCATTTTTTAAGAATATTGACTCCCCAAGTTTTCATTAACACATTTCTAATGGTTTTCATACTAAAACAATGATCTTGAATTAACCAAAATATTATCCATAAACAAAACAAAAAGTATCAATATTCTGATGGAATATATAGTTCATAAATTTCATGAAAATGGTAGATGCCTTTTTCACAACAAAATGGATTAATAATATATTCATAATGTCCATACCAACTTTAGAAATCTATATTCGGTATATCAGACACGTAAAATTAGAGATGATGATAACCTCGATGAAGATCAATCTTTAGGAAATACTTTTCTCCAATTAAATGGTCAAAAAAATAATCAACATGGTACATATGATAATTATTCTCAATCATTACATGGATCAAATTCCATTATTCCACACACAATCTAATTGAACCTTATTCCTTCTAGAAAAATATAAATTGGGATTCCATAAGATAGAAACTAGGGGGTACAAAACCATTCTCAATCTAATCATCCAACTAAATTATGAGACCGTTCATCTATGTTGTATTTATATGGAAAGTGGATATCAAAAATAGAGGCATACATTTCACAAGATCAATAATATAGTCTACTTATGTATATAGAGGATGACTCGAAAGACTAAACCATGAACACATAAGGATAATACTGAATAATGGTAGGAATAAAAAACATAGGTAACATCATTGGGATCAACAGATAATGTTGACACAAAACTCCAATGCTCTAGGATGGAAGGAAATGTATTACTGTACCTTGGATCCCACTCTCCCTATATCTCCCAAGATCTCCCATGGGTGAAAAAGATAAAAAACACCAACTTTAACAGTCAACCACACCATAATGAACAATAATCCAATCCATAATTATTATTATGATAAACATACCCCAGTTGAGAACAAATTAATACTAAATTATCTTGGTATCACCTATCGACATCGAATATAAAGGGATTAAAAACGGATACTCATTCATATTTTCATGGAATGACTCCAAATCCATAATAAATGATAGGATCTCCATAGTATATTTAATAATATTCAAAAAAATGGCATGATGTAAGAGAATGGAGCTCCCACAATGATAATTCTACTTCCTCTAACTCCCATTCAATGCAATGAACAACCACTATTTAGAAGGTAATGATTGGAATAACTAGTCTCGGCTACAATAATTGTATCTTCAATCATTTCCCTATCTATTCTTTCCATAAAGGTCAGAATAAAGAGAATAAATATATTTTATCTGATCTATGGTTACAAACCAGGTTGGTACTTTTTATCATTTATCTTTTAATTCTATACTACTTCAGGATCATGAAAAACTAGATATTCCAACTGATTGGTGTATGAAAACATTGAATTCACCACTTTCTCCAATAAGAGGAACTACATATATATCACCATCATCAGTGGAATTGAATGAAAAACATGAAGAAGTGGGTCGAAAAACTCTTATAATCTCATAGCACATGTCTATGCACCTATACATTGTAATATAACCATCGCTTTTAGGGACCCCCGATTTTGAACACTTTACACATCCCTTAATATTCTTTTATGTATCTAGAATGTCAAATATATGATTGATATTTTCCATCCATTCCATCACATCATGATTTTTACTCATAACCATAGTGGACTATGGATTCTCACATAACAAATGATGTGATCGATCCCTTACTCTTAGTACCCCTATATATTCCTCAAAAACAATGTTCTAGAATTTCTATACATTTTTTATTACAAAATGAACTACATGCATGATATATTTGATAATATTTTGATCTAATAGGGATTATATTAAAGATAATTCACTTTCCCCTCAGAAAACTGTGGAAGAAAACATGAAGGTATATGAATACACACTAGAATATAATAAATAACAAGATAATAAGATAATTTCAGTTCAAAATAGAAAACTATAAGAAAAAACTGAGACTAAGATCAGGAACCCATAATTGTAGACACACTTCCCAAAATACCAATATAATAAGTGTCTCTTCAAGAAAAATAGTTGTCCAAGAGATCACTGCAACCAACCTCTCATATCATAAAATCCTTTATCCTATCTACCAACTTCTAATAACTGAGAAGATCCTAAGTCTAATACAAAACGGTGAAGAACCCAAACCAGATTTCCTCTCAAACAAGCACAACACCAAAACAACCACTTACCGTAAGGGGATTATCATTCCCCTCTAGCTGGAGAATACCACATGGGAATCAATAGAAAATACAGGGAATGATTCCAACCAAATTTGGCTGAAATGGAATGACATATATATAATCACACAAACATGATAAGAAGATATAGTTTATGAGTAAGAAAGAAATATATATCATGAAAGAAAAGAAACATTAGAAGTGATTGAAAAACACAGAAGCTAAAAAATACCCAAAGAACAAGTCCAACAATTACAAATAAATAAAAAACAAAATATCAAGTCCATTTGGTAGTGTGAGGACACCCATACCAATTAACCACAAAATATCACGACACAACTAAAATAATCCGTAATACCACATTGTGGGACCTTTCTTTTCCAGATATCAAAGGGCATAACATGGTCTATTCACCAAAAAAGGGGTTCACAGGGTGTGATCTATACAGAATAAATAGGATCTTACATAGGAGTTCCATATAATGTCACTTTATAACAATGAAAAAATTCCCAACGTTAAAGAAAAAAAAATGATAAACAGTTATATATTTGTTACATCAAAACCATGGTAAAACACATCCTATTTTTCAACAATACCAAATAATCCATGTAAAATTGTTTCAAATCATTTTTTAACATCAATGTTGTAATCCCACAAAATTTATCACATATTATATCAAATTCCTATAGTAAAACCCAAATAATTGGTATCATCACTCAAAAGATCACACTGGGTCTGGGTATCTGGAACACTCATAACCAGACATATATAATCTTTTGTTTGAAGTATCTATAAAAATTTATAGAATCTTGAGAGTAGAGAAACACCCCATTATGTTAACATACAAATAAGTATCACAAGTAACAAGAAGAATAGTCTTAGGGAACAAAGAAACATCCCAAGAGTGAACCCCTCAATAATTATAAAATTACGAGGCTTATTACTACACCTTCCACTAATATACCCAAGGAATCATACATGCTGCATTTTCCAAATAATTTCATCAAAAACATTCATTGAAATCCTTTTCAAAAATCTATTAATAATTAATTTAATGTACATTCCCTTTGTCCAAAAAGTGGGAAAACCATATTTTCTCAAAAAAATGTTCCTCACACACAATTAAATATTCCCACCTAATTTATGAAAAAAACTTATTGAAACTAGAGAAATATAGTTCATACATCATAGGACAGTGGTAGAACCACACACCTCATGCTTGATTCCCACATTCCCTCTATGGGATACAATAAAAATATGAACTAAATGACAGAAATAGTGGCCCTAAAATCAATCCTTACATCTTAGAATCAATTTGACATGAATAATGGTCATCAGAAAGGATAAAAAAAGATATACCTCTATAAAATACCATGAAACACCATAAATAAAACAAATATCATCATCCAAAGGATGCCCATACAATGGATATTGAAATAATCAAAAAAATCAACACTAAAAGAACAAAATCCGTAAAAAAATAGTGCAGTGATGCTATTACATCTATGGGAAATGTTGAAGTAGTTAGATCACTTACCCTGAGACATATAGAACCAAAAAATGAAGATAAATCACATAAATATGTGATTTTAATGGATATAAGATCCCCAAAATCACTTTAGATAGATCCTAGATCTTAATATTGAAGGTTTTCACTGAATAGAAATAAAATATGGCATATCATGCATAAAATATTATTGATCATGAACAAAAAAGCCACTTCTAAATGAAGTTCAGTCCCAAAGAACACTAAACTGTATCAATGGTTATCCATGAATCTCAAGGATCACTAAGGAGATTATCTAAATATTAATTATTAGTGCATCAATATTGGAATATATAAGACCACTATATCAAGGTAAATCAAGGATTATTGAAGGCAACCAGTCCCCACAATCATTCACAACTCGGTTCATCAACAATGATCAATCCAAATCAAGGAAATATATATATTTTTATGGATATATTAATTTTTATAATTAATAAATAATGTTCAAGTTATCTTAATTATTTATTATCGTTTTTCAAAATTTTGCATGAGCCTTTCAAATTGCTGATTCAATTGATCTTCTAGTTATTTAATTTTTTAAATATGTTTTTTTAAACATGTAAATTTTTGCTAATAATTCTTGGATAATGGTGTTGGAAGTGTTTGTTAATGTTATTTTTCCCCATCATTCCTCATGTTTTTTACCTTTGTCTCCTGGGGTATGTTGTTGATGAATTCTTCACTGAGCCACAATAACCATCTCTAGGTAGGCCGAATGAACCATTCGAATCCACAGAACATCATTGAAATCTGATGAATGGTGTGTGAATGATTCGATATGTGAACCCAATATTTTAGTTTATGATAATGGGACTTTCGTGTACAATGTGATGTTTAATAGTAATCTTCCTCCCCATATACTCAAAAACATCAATGCATGGCGTGCTCAAGTTGTTCTATTAGCAGAAATTAGACCCACTCACGCACAAGGATTTTCTATTCTTACTGTGAATTAAAACATATGTTTTCACACACTCTCTCCATATCTGGAAGAATAGTTTTCACTGGAAAACACTTCTGTTTTTGGAATATTGTGCACCATTTCAAAATATCTCATTAATATGCTCATGTGCACCTCCCACTCATCATAGTGATCATTTTGAAAGTCAATTCATCGAACTTATGTAGGTAAGTCTTCTGTTTTGTGTCCCAAAAAAGGACATTGAATACCCATGATATAGATATTTAACCATAGGTTCCCTATGAGTACTACATTTAGTGTTCCAACATTTGTGTAATCCTTATTTAATGTCATTTAATATTTGTAAATTTTTCAAAAAAAGAACCATATTTCGTACACACATCGAATTGTGTGCACCCAACTCATAAACTCACCCCAAACTCTTGTAATAAATCCTTAAATCTTGTGTGAACCCCCTCATTGAATCTCTATAGATTTACTCCATTCCAAATCACCATGTATGATCCCCTCTTTTGTGAATCTCAAATTCCATGCATGCACCTCCTCCGTATAGCCTTCCAATCATGTGCATGGTGATTTCCTGGTCCCCTATGAGACGTCCCCTATTCCCATGGGGCTTGTGTTTCCCTTTAGATTTCATTTTCGAAAAGGTATGCTAATGCTTATTAATTTTCAGACCATTTATGATTACATGGACCTTGAAATATACATCTCTTCTACAAAATTTTATCCTGGGATTGTATGAGTCTTTAACCACCCAGTGTTTCTTGTGGGATAGTTATGTATGATCCATGGGTGAGCATTGAGTCCCCCATGTCAACATTGCAGGATACTAAAAATCCTAGAACCATCATCCTTGTTATATGATGTTAAAATATGACCTCAAATTATGAATTAATAGTAGGATACTCAATGTACAAGTGAAATGATATGGTTTTTGTATGTCCTATCTTCACATGGAATTATATCCTCTCCATAGGGAATGACATCCACCTAGATATCCCTATTGGATTAAACTCATATACTTTCTTGGAAGATGTAGTAAATTTGGTCATTTATGTTTCAAATAGCCATTGGTATAGAGAAGGGATTGGAACCATAGCCCTCTAACCCCTCCCACATTGGGAATTATCACCATGGTCTACTTCCCCAGAAGATCCAAACTCACATGGAATTAGATCCTCCTTGGGCCACTTCTACAAGTAAGCCCCTCACCTCCTATCATTGGTGAATATTTTTAAACAAAAAATTCAATCCAATTGCTTCATCTTTTTTCTCAATCTAAACATGAATCATGAGGGAAAAGATGATAATATATACCATGAAATAAATCCACCCAATGGGTTTTCTCTACCCACAATCCTCAACCACATGATCTAGTTCCATGGGCCTCCTCCCCATGTGTAAGAACCAATCCCACTTCATGACTATGTAGACATTGATTACCAATGATACAGGATATTTATGACGCCTCCATCATGTTAAGTAACAAAAAACCATAAAAACCCCATAAATTATATCCATGCTATCCACTCCTCCAACAATTCATCCTAATTTTCCCTACACCGCAACATCATGGAAGGATCTTGTGGCCCGCCAAGGAAGATCCTACCAGTAAGACCCATCAATATTTTCAATACTCCATGAAGTACCCAGGAATCTCCCAGGCATAAGAACCACACAATATAACATAATACAACCAAGGGGAATCCCCATGTGAAGGGTTACACTTATGCATAATCCCCACACCATCCATGAAACTATGTGGGTTTTGATCCACATATTCTAATGAGGATACGTAGGATGTCTCTCCAAAGATAAATTCCAACCAATGGTAAAATATGGTATCCCTTTAAAATGGGTTGTACCTCCCATATCCACCTCTAATTGTCTTCAGATTAGTCATGATAGTGAGGCATTGTTCCTTTATTTGACACACCACCCCAAGTCCGCCCTCAAAGGGGTATTGATCCATCGATTCTATAAACCATTACATGGGATAAATCCTAGGGATGTATCTCCGTGATGTGTCTCTATAAGGAATCTTAATCAGTGTCATCCTATATCCATGGTCTTTATGACCCGACACCAATGTCAGGCACAAGATTAATAGGAAACTCGACATGGGGTATCTTTTTCTACCGCTCTAGTGGCACGTTCCCCCCCTAGAACATTATTATGGATATCTACTACTATAGATTAGGGAAACATAAATGATCGGTTAGGATATAAACCTCATCCCCCATAGGATTTTTGGGTCAATTATAACAACCAATTACATCATCAACAACCATTATGGGTTATTTTGTGGTGAGGGGATTCAGGACCGAGGCCTTCCACATACAATAACCAACTAGAGTGGAGGTCCTCCCGACTCTCACATAGAATATCATTTTGATTACCATTTTCTCAAAATCAATCCATTATAAGGACCTCCCCAATTTTCCATCAAATAGAATAGAGGTCCTCCCCATGCCTATGGTTCTCAATACAATGACCCTCGCAGTGTCAAGTACCATCACTAAGAAGATCCTCTTTATTCTATTCTATGATCAAGCAGAGGTTCTCCCCACTCCAACACCCCCCAAAGAAGATTACCTCCCAAAATTATCACTGATCAGAATGATGTACCTCTTTATTCTATCACTTCTGGTTAACATGGAGGCCCTCACAATGTTTCCATTATCTCATGTAGAGGTCCCCGCAACTCTTGTATCAACCCCAACATATTCCCTCCCAATGCACCCTTCAACCAATATGGATGTCCTCAAAATACTCGTGTGACTAAACATGGGGGGATCTACCTGTGTCCATTTGGATCAATGTGAAGTCCCTCCTTGAACCTCATATCACAGTTGAAATGGAGTTACTCCTCATGTCCTGTGAATCATAATCGGTGGTGCTCCCCACTCTAATAACAATTGATATTGAGACCCTCTCCATATCCACGAAAATAATTGAGGATGTCATCCCCACTCTATAAAACAACACCATAAAGGTCCTTGTCGTTCAAAAGAAATTCCGTTCCATGAAGATTCATCCCAGGGTAGAAAGGATAATCACTTACATCGGAGGATAATCACCCAGAATCGCTTAGTTGTTATCAATACTATTCCCTTATCATATTCCTAAGGGGAATGCGACTCAATTATTGAACCTTCACACGGAACATCTACATTAGAGTATAGGTATGGAGCCTGACATGTGATTTTCATCATTCTTGATGGTGAGATATACAACTTTCACAAGTCCATTCATAGGTATATTCCAAAAGTCGATGAATTGGCTCCCATGTAGGGTCTCATGGTGTAGTCATCCTTATCTTCACTAGTTTCATTCTATATCTCTACTCAAGATCACACAGCCTTCTTCTGGATATTAGTGGATAATGAAAACCCATTGGACCAACCAATGATAGCTTTTACCCTGGAACATGTTTAATTATTGACTATAATTTCATATAAGGACATGATGATGTGGTTGGTACCACGTTCAAGATACTACCCAGTGTGTGGTGATCAATTTTATAATTTAGTAGCTTCTTCTCTTGCCCATCCTCTTCCACACCAATCCAATTTTGTTCTGCTTCTAGTGTCCCATAAAGATCCAGTAGATGCTTATAAAAATGAATATTCATGACCCTCTTCTGCATAGGGAAGCCAATGGGATATATTGGCTACTAATTAGATGTCTGATGAGTTTTGGTGGATTTTAAACCTTGACATCGACATTCGTGATTCCATTTATCATGATGAGGTAATATGATTTCACCAGACCATTTGGGAAACAAGATTTCACATATGATATTTTCAATTTGACTACCTAAAAAGTCGGGATAATTTTTATTCCATTTATTAGAAGTCTTTTTTGGTTGACTTTTTAGAACTTCCTAAGGTCCAACACCATGCATCACACAGCTACCACCATACCCTCCAACAATTATTCATATAGAGCTTTACATAACCCTGTAGAATTAATTAAGTGGAATCTCGGCATATAAAGATTCAGAATTTCGGGTAGTAAAGTAATTTCTATTTTAGACTCATTGGGAAATAACATTACTAACCTCGTGACATTGAGGATATAACTCTGGGCATTGTTACTGTAGATATGGATGATTTAAATGAGAACTGGGGTTACAAAAAATATTCGATATGTAAATTAAATATAATCGTCCCCATATGGTAGTGTAATATCCTATGGACCCTCATACACTTTTTCTCAGTCACCAACAAATGAAATTATGTGGCCTTTAAAAAACATTCACACCATTTCCTACAGGTAGAGACACCAAAAAAAGGGAATGGTAAAATAAATTTTGAGATATCTAGATCATCTAAACCTTCTAACATGACACAAAATATAGAGGTGGATCCCCCATGGATAACCCACATTGGAAAATCAAAAATTAGAGGAGGATCAATGAAGTAATAATTTATGAGTAACTTGAAAAGTGTTCCCATACTATAGAAATCGTTGACATGATCATATCCCCCACCAAATAGGGTAACTAAGGAAGCCACAAGTTGTCCATGGATTGTTACCCTCAACTAATCCAGGAATCCTGTGTATCCAGGTAGGTTATAGATTGTGGTTTATGAAATCCAGTCGGGATATAAATTTCTCAATCCACCTGAAGAACACGAAAACATCCCCCGACACCTGAATCAATATGCCCCATAGGCCATGCCATTACCCTTTTATCCCACATATATATATTACGAGACTATCAAATGAAATAATAAATATAGACCCTAGTTTATATAGGAATCCCCTCCAAGATGACTTGATAGATTCTCTCACCGCTCACCTAAAAGTTTTTTATATGTGAGAGGTGAAAATCCCACCTGAGTGCAAGCCATATCCAATCTTGGTAGATTAACTACACACCCCCATATATATTAGGAATCCTACTTTTTCCACCATCAATGATATGGGTGAACTGTTGTAGCATTATACCACTTCATATCATGTTGTGAACCCATGATTGGAACTCTAAAAGAGTAAGAAGCATCCATGATCTAATGTTTTGTATAAAAATTGGATGATTTTGAAATCGTATGGTATAGAAAGTTACCAATCGGGTATAACATTTATTGAGAAGACATCTACATGAAATTTCCCTACCAGTTTAGCTCCACTACACACAAGAACAATATTTCTGACCACTTCAAGTGCGCGAAATGTTCATATGAATGCATCACATACATTTTCTCCGAATGGAAGGGCCTCGTATACACGTTAGATGTGGTGTGGTCTCAATAGGATCTACTAATTATGTGTATGGGAATTATATGATAATGAAAAAATCCTATAATAATCCTTGAGTAGTGCTAATTAGGAATTCCCATTTTTCCTCCTAGCTCCTACAAGAAGATCTTCATAGGCATAGACTTCCACCGAATGACATGTTTTGGTCTTAGAGCCTCTAATGATATTACTGGAAGAGTATCCCCTGGTGAAGCATCATAAATCACAGCCTCTCTGAGTGTAATACCCTCATATTCAGCATCTCCCAATGCTCAATATGCAGTCAAAAACCTACTTGGCATTACTACCTAGTTGATATATTGTTGATGATGGGTCCCATTAGGTTCCAACCCCTTGTCAGCACCAAGATGCTAGATATCCCTTCCCATACAGTGGAAACTGAACCTACTCATTCAAGGATTCTTAAGATCCCAGTTATTTCCCCAGCGCCTTGGAACATGTAGTTCAAAAGAATAAAGTGTGTAAAAGAAACATGAATCCATGATTAACAATCTACCTAACCACTTCCCTTACAACTAATTCCTCAAAAATTCTATCAAGTAGTTTTATGTGTTAAACAAATGGCTCTAGAACATAGTGGTAAATGGTGTGTTCAGGTTGTGACCTATCATAAATAATGTGAAATATGACTCTGTTGAGATTTATAGTTACATAAAATGTGAATGGTAATAGGTTTTTAGCTGTGGGACTCATAAGTATGACAACTAGTTTGATCAAAAATTAGTTTCACATGGCCATGGCATCATTTTAACTAATTAATGCTAACCTAAACCTATTGAATTTGTTGTTACATATCTAGATGATTCTTCCACATCCACATCAAAACCATCTTCATTTTGAGAAATAAGACATTGATGGTGTAATGTAATGTAAGGCTCTGTCCAGTTCCAAATCTAATTCACACACATAGTGAGTTTGTGCCTCCAAAAATATGAAATTACTTTATGGTATGTCCATTAATCGAATAATCCTTTGCTAGTTAGAATGATTTTTCCCTTATGAATTCCATAATGTTGGTGGACCCCATCATGGTCTCCAATGATGTGGAATATTTGGACATTTCCCTAAGTTATTATGGTAAATATCGACAAAAAAGAAGTCGATGATATGAGATACGTCATAATTCCTACTCTATTTCTTCAAAATATGTGATGCATTCTACATATACCAAATATCATGTTCTACGCAATGATTTGTATGCACAATTACCTCATCATGTCTTCCCTTATTTTTTCCCACTGCTAATTGTGCGACTCAACCATGATGAACTACTATGACCTGATCATTTTCAATAGTTTCCTTCTATAGTAAGGTCTTAGTCAACTGAAAGTCATCCAATGATTATTCTGGGGAAATTGTCTTACACGAAACGCGACATCACCCACACCATCTGGAAAGCAATGGATCCACAAAAATATTCCATCATGCCTCCTTCCAATGCACAACCCCATGCATGTAGACATGCATTCTTATCATGAAAATACAATATTTTTAAGCACCTCTCTAGCATTCCTACAGAGCACAATATCCTTGATTCCCTCTACCAGTCAAAAAAAATTGTCAGGCTCTTAGAAAAGCCTTAAAAATCCACCATCAATTTGAGAAAAATTTTGTGTTTACATATAAATTATCTTATAGGGAGGATTAGTGTGTGGAATTATAATCCAATATATAATTATCCATATATGATTAGGTATCCCTTGTGAATTTGAATATTTTCGTGACGTAAATCACATTTCAGTTTAACGTTATATAAGTTCATCATTGTCTGTTGGACATGTGTTTTGGGATCAATCTCATACTAACCTAGAAGCTTTTCAATCTTGGATTGACTGAAGAATATATCATCCCCTATGGCCTAATGATTCAAGGTTAGGTTAGGATATGATCAAGACCATGTGTAAGAATCTGTTTGAAGACAATGTTTGGAGGTCTAGTAGAAAGAACTAAATTCAAGGGTTTATATATAGACATCGTCTACAAAGCCATAATAGTTAGACCCTATCTTCATATTCATGTTCCAGTTACCTCATCATATCACCAATGCCTCAACTACTCCCTCAATGGTCGAGTGTGCATACTCATTGGGTTTTGATATACCATTAACTCATGTGAATCCCTCTATATAGATGTTTTCCACTATTGGAGAAAGCTAATTAAAGCTCGGACAAATGTGGTTGAGTACACCACTATTATGGATAGCTTGTGGATGGATTTTGATAATACATTCATCCTCACTATTCACCAGTTAGAGGCCATGATAGTATACTTAGGGAAAAAATCATTTCCGGGAAGAAAATGTGTCATGTCCTTGTGTACAAGGAACATAGAAATGTCACAACATACTCTTAAATGGGTCAAGATAGGGTAATACCGAATCCACCAACCCCTATTAGGTATTGATATTTTATCCTTATGGCTATAACTATACAAAATACTATCAAGTTTTGTTAATCATATTTGAACCAACACAATCTTACCCACCACCATTACATTGTAAAAATGAATGGACCCCAGGTTAAAATGCCTAATTGAATTGGATTGATATTCTCTATCACCATTGGTTAAATATAGCACGGATCTCCCTATGAGTATTCTATTTATACCTAGGATGGTACCACTATTATCACAGAATCAGTCAGCTCAAATAGACCATCTCCTCACATTGATCACCCTACATTAGACAACAAATAAGACGTGGAATGTGGTCATCCTTCATTTGAAGAGAGTGTGTCCACTACCTTCCTTGAGTTACATTTGTTGAATCTTGGAACTGAGACAGATCTAATGTAAACATATATTAGTTCATACCTACCTATAGAGGAACAATAGTAGTACATGGATTTATTAGAGTATCATTGTGATGTTTTTTCTTTGATTTAACATTATATTATGTGACTAGACCATCAGGTCACCTTCCACCATCTTATTCTCATGGTAATACATCGTGAGATCAATCATACTCCTATAAAAATGAACACTTCTCAGGGTTCCATGGTCAAGGAATAAGTTGATAATCTCATAAAATCCATCTTCATCAAGAAAGTTTAGTACACCAAGTGGATGACTAGCATCATCTTAGTCAGGAATAACAACAAGAAGATAAGATTTTGTATCGTCTTCTTGATCCTCTACTATCAATATATGAATGATGAATTTCCACTAATAAAGAATTTTTTGATATTTAAACCATCATTGGGTTCAATGATCTCTCTTTCATGTACGGATATTTTAGGTATAATTATATCTAAATGGCCATTGAGGATAAGGATTATACAATCTTCGAAGCACAAAAAAGGGAAATTACACTATAGGGTAATGCACTTAGTTATAAATAATGAAGGATTGACTAATTAGTCATTCAAGAACCACATCTTCTAACTGATCCATGAGAAATTTTATGAATGATACATTGATGATTTGGTGGAAAAATACATCCAGTGTCAAGACAATCATAGAGATCTGCAAGAATTTTTTGGCTTCCTCAATTTCTTGAATATAATGATAATACATTTTATGTGTCCATTTTTTGTAACACATAGGTATATTCTTTAGTTCATCATCATATATAGAGGTGCTGAGGTCTACCATGATAATATCATGTCCCTCAGTCAAATTCCTCATCAAATAAACCATTGGTAGCTCAGAGGACCTAAATTCCACTTAGCCTACACACGAAAATTCACCATGAATCTATTTTAAATATGTAATCCATTTAAGGATAAAGAATAAAGGTACCATATATCAGTGGGAAGAAGTGATTCATGCTGAATTCTAGGAAATCATATAGTATCTACTAAAACCTATGTTTCTAAGCCACCAACCTCATGGAGGCCTCCAGTCCTCTACGTGACCAACGTAAAGGTATCCCTTTGTTCCATTCTCATAATGAAGAATAATTAATGGAATTTTTTTAAATATCTGAGCTACATTCTCCACGGCATAGAGTCCATATAATCTCTCATCTAGAAGTGTAACCTCAGATTGGTTTTCAGAGTGATGATGTTTATTACCTACCTAGAGGATCATGTAATATAGATGGTATCCTGTGCCAATATGCTAAATTATATAATTAAATAACCTATGTTGATAGGGAATTTTGAACACACGGTGATGATCCTTCTACATTTTGACATCAGTTTTGTGCTACAAAAATACATTAAGTGTCATGCATTGGAATACCTTCTATAGTCACATCTAGGAACTAATGAACAACCTATGTATTTCTATTTACTAGATGAAGCCATTTTATCGAGGGACCATGTTGATCTATATTGGAATAAGAATTTTGATGGCGCCTCCTCAATACCATCTGGTAAAAGTCTCAATGATCCCATGAATAATAATTTTGTCATGGGGATTGTCTTCATCACCCTAACACATGTTGTCCGTCCATATTCATTCCTACTATCAGAAGGCTGCACCAATAATTAAGAAGATTATTAGGCTATCATTAATGGTCCTGAGATAGAATTCATGATTGATGTTCCCCACATTCACATGAAGGGGGATTCCATGTTATTCATCTAGAATATCAACAACAATTATGACTTTCAAAATACTAAACTCATGCCTCTAATGGATCACACTCTCTAGTTGATGACCATGTTCCCTTCTTAGGTGGATGTGACTCATGTCCCTCCACAAGAAAATGTTTAATCTAATTCCTTGACTTTTTTAGCCACATCTCTTTCAGAGCCTGACCAGGATGACCTATTAATCCATGTCGCATATAAGCGAGGCTTTAATCCCATCATCTGGATAGTTATGAAAATCTTCAGGAGAACTAGTATACCGCTAGTGATTCCACATCAAGACCACAAGACCCCCCTATAGTAGACTAAACCCCCAATTATTCAACCCCTTTTATCATGTTTCTCTATTTTGGCCTTATATCCCGAGAAAGAGTTGAACATAAGAGAATTTATCATTTTGATTTGTAGTTCACCATCCAAATTGGGACCAAATATGGGCACACTCTCAATAAACATAGGTTTTCTAAAATTATATTTTGTTTCATATTAAAATATGAGATAACCTAGGTTATGAATGAAGTAAATTTAAGGTCTTTTGGTGCCCATAAGAAAGTGATAACGCTATCCCACCAGATCTGTTGTGTAAGATACTACTATACCACTATATACTATGAATGTATCGACCTCTCAAAGAGGTGGAATGGATGTCAAATAGATGAAAATTCCATGCATCGATTTCAAGAGTCCCTCCATACTACCATGAAATACTGGTTGTTCACATTATGGGGACTAGATATTGTGGGGACATATGTGCCGGTAACATCTCACTATTAAAGGTTAATTCTGACTATAACAGATTTGTTCTATAGGTGGGTTGAAGTGATTTATCTCGAAGCAGTCAATGACTGATCAATGGTCAAATTTTTCAAATCACAAAATATATCTATAATTAGTGCCCCAAACTCTATTATCAAAAAAAATTGAACAAATATTTGGGCCACTATTCGAAAGAAGTTGTACGCTAGGTATAACATTTGATCTAATCGTACTTCTCACTACCATACACCATAAAATGGACAGATTGAGTCATTCATCAGCACACTCTCAAATATTTTTCAGAGTATGTAGGGATATAACAAGAAAATTTGGTGGTCAATCTCCCCAAAAGTCTCTAGGTTTTTCGAATGATAACACATAATTTTATCCATGTGCAAAAATATTCCCCGGTGTACGGAATAGAGGTGGTTATTCCAATTGAAATTAATTTTCCATTTCTTTTTAAGACCTCAGAAAAAACATTCCATGTCCATCTAACTATGATGGAACACCTCGATGAGGATTGTCTCTGTGCATTACAAAATCTATAGAGGCACAAAACAAGATAGTCAAAGCAATCCATAATAAGGTTCACCTCAACTCTATCCATTTAGGTGATACTATTTTAAATATCAAAATTTCAAGGATAGTATGTGGGAATCCAAAATATCTATAACCTTAATTGCAAAGAGTGTACATCATTCTCAAGGTGTATCACAATGGTTCACACTCTTTAGTACCTATGGATGGGGAGTGAATAAATCTTCTAATGAATTACATGATTCTCAAGAAATAATAAATAAGGAGTTCAACATCCTCGAAACATGACATTAAACTTGGTGACTAAGTCCAAACATCATGACATAGTACTGTGTGTGTGTTTTATAGGGTGAGGTGTTATTTGGAACGAGCCTCCTTTTCCTCTCTTCCAAATTGTGTTGTCCATACTATGCTACACATATGCAATTATTTCAGATACAAGACACATATTGATTGAGTTTCACAATATAAACTAAATTGAATCAGTTTCTAAAGAACAAGATTTCATAATGGGAGCATGTTCCGAGATATAAAACCCTAAACTCGTAGTTTAGGTCTAGGAAACGAGACTTTAAACTATGTAAAAGTCTTATTTTGGAGCATATGGCTTAGCGTAGGCCTCCATGGTCACCATTTATATTGTTTTATAGGATATGAACTGTGCACATTACTCTCAATGTACCGCTCTCCAAACAACAAATATGTATGATGAGAAACTATGTATCAATACGAATACATTCCACATCATATTAAACTGTGAGTACTACTCTGGTCACATGAATGTAAACTGCGACATCACCATCCTAGCGAAACAATGACAAACAAAATAAAATACACATCATTTTCATGTGACATTAAGATATATATCAATTATCATCCTAGCATAAAAATAAAAAATGACACAACATCATGATTCGAATGCGAGACAGTACATCGCTTCTAGCATCATTTGTCCACTATTCCGTATTCAAGAACTTTGTGTGGATTGATTCCCATCCTTATGGGATACAAAGAGATTCCCAGACACATTGTCTTTGGGCTGAGATGAATATTCTCATCTTCTTTTATTTTCCACACTCAGTCCTTGATTATGGAACATGGTCCTTATTAGAACATTTATGTCATCTATTCATTCCATCCATTATATATAGATGTCTATAAGTCCTATCTCAATATTACCCACTATAGAAATATGTGGATTGACAGTAGAGTGACCAAGGATCCTTTCGCATCGATTCTATCAATCTACCATAAAACATATACCAACATTGGGAATCATCATCCTACTTCTATTACAATGTCTCTAATGTTGTGTTGAGTCTCCTTTGTCTCGTTTACATTATCCTTGTCATTACACCTAATTATACATTTCCAAATGAGATACCCTTCATAGTTCAATCTCTATAACCTTAAACTAAGAGTTAACGTCCTCAACACATGATGTTAAACTAAAACTGTTCCTAGAAAAAGTTCAGGATTCTCAATGAAAATCATGTGATGGTTCATTCACAATGCCAGAGAGATTCTCTTACAAATATTTATTTCCTACAATACTATGTTTCAGATCTACACGTGTCTTTATTCCCATCATTAAGGGATATGTAGTGATGCACAAACATTTTTTCTTTGAGCCAAGCTACAAATTTACCAAACCATTGGCACCATGGTTGTGGTAATGGGCCATATAAATAACCCTAACAATTACACAATGTTCTAGATAATATGAATATAAACAATGTGCAACAGGATCTTGGGCCATTTCATATAGTGCAGGACACCTTTGGATCACTAAGATCAGATATTTAAACTTTTCCCCACGTGGATGTCTTTAAACACAACTTTTATTCATGGTCAAGGCATTATGAACATAAAAAGTTTTCATCACCAATAGTAAAATAAACTCGACGTTAAATCGTTTTATATATTCCAGGAAACGTGAATTTAATCTACTCCCCTATCCGGGACTAGATTCTAATTTTGAGAATGCTCCATTCCCCACTTCATGCCTTTCATTATTCAGATATCCATCATCCATAAAATATATAAGGAATCCCTAAATTGGATTGTCTTGTGCCCTTAGGAATCACCTTTTATGTTGGTACAATGACATAATTGGTATTTGGAAACAAAAAAAATCTTATGTTTTGAACATAGTCAACTATAAATTTTGTGTTTTCTTTTCCCATTCTTATCTGGCGATGTCATGGTCCCCTTGTTTTGAACATGGTAAGTATTTGATCCATACTCACCAGTATCTCCATTGTATGGACTTGAATGTCTCAACATAAGTCTCTACTACTCTCACATAGCATGGGGGAATACCACCCTTGAAATATCCTATAACGCATTATCCAACATGTTTGGTAGACCCTATATTCCATTTTTTGTTTGCCATATCGAACATTACTCGTGTAGGATTATAAATTTTGGCGGGGTGTGTATTGATGTGTGGAAGACTCAAATTATCCATTAATGGTCCAAAATCATTAAATTAATCTAAGAGCCTCAATGTGAAAGTGTAGTGTCATTGCTGGCTCAGTCTTCCCACATTCATAATGAGTTTACCACCGCACTACAGCACATATAACTCTCTTTGTAAGCCTTATTCCCATTTATTGAAACTATATGACCTTAAAATAAAAGCCTAACTAGAAATATATATTGTGTGTTATAGGGACCCTGTGGGAATCATTAATGATAGTTTTATCACCCCATCACATATGCATATTTTGGGAAGCCTTCTTCCCTATAGTCCAAACTATACCACCATAAACTAATATACATAGTTGGAAAGTGTGGTGCGTCCCTGGGACCCTTAGGGCCCCATTCACTCATGGTTTATTATCCATGCTGCATCATATATGCCTATCTTTGGAAGCCTTATTCCCTTTGGTCCAAGATCTTTGACACTATACTAATTGCCTCACTGGGTAAGGGTGGTGTGGACTTGTGCCGCATGAGGCCTCATTGAGGTCAAGTTTATCACCCAACCACACTACATACTACTATCTAGGAAATACTTCTTCCCCTTGATCCAAAATATATGAACATAATAGAAGATCCTCATGATGTATTTGGGGTGTCGTATGGGCCCCATGTCCCTTATTCACATGAACATCATTTTGTTTCCTATTCTTGTGTGGAACAAAAGAATTTTTTGGACTATTCATGGGACGTGTATTTCATTTGTCCCATGCAATTTTATTTGGGATATACATTTCCACTATCCATTCAATATAAATTTAAACTGTTGGCCAGGGTCTAGGTAGTATGACCTCAATCTATGTGCACTGTCGCAATCACATATTGTTAAACTATCATACTCATTCTGATCACATGATATTAAATTGTACCATGTATCTTACACACCATATGATGTTAAAATATGTGCTCATGATATTGAATTTCATTATGTAAAACTACACTGCATGCCAGGGCCATCCATTAATCATTCTTTTCTAAAGCTTTTTATCTATCACATTATTTGATTCCTCAACTGTCATTTGAAATCATAGATGATTCTCCCAAAAAAATATGGGTTCGGTATTTTTACAAAGTACTATTCTTACACAAAATGTTATAAAATAGGGTGGTGTTATTTCAGGATTATTAGAATCAATTCAATCTTTCCATTACTCCACTCCCATGCTTGGTGTTCCCTTTATTTGTATCCTTGTTCCCATTCACATCTAAAGGGACCTTCATAATGGTTTGGTCTCAAGACAAATTACCTAACCTTCCATCATTTTCAAACATTCAAGAATGCATCAGAGGACCTTTATAGATAGGTTTCATGTTTCAAACATGGTCATCAGTTGACCCTCCATTGTTTTTTCACATTTTAGGCTAGCGGTATAGATTCTATGTTTCCATCTTGGTAAATAGACATCATATGCCTCCATTTCATTCTTCATGTATTCCAATTTTTCAGGATTCTAATTCACACTTCTCATTCAACTTTTTTCCGTTGTATTCCAATTCCCTTGGAGTTATCATGTTCAGGCACTATACTACGTTGGTAAAAAAACTTGGTTGTTCAGAGTTCCTTTTTCTCTGGCCACATCCTTCCTCCACATGAACACTCCTGGATTATAGTAATCTATATAAAACCCTAATTTTTTGGTGGTTAAATGAAATTATTATATAAGGTAAACAATCATGAGTTCTTCCCTTGTTTCTCACACTACGCTTCTCTCACGTGAGATTAGGTATTGGTTATCAGTTGATTTAAAAATATGGTTGAACTTCGATAATTAACATAGACAAAGATATATATAAATCAAGTTAAAAGTTATCAAATAAAGTGGTCTCATTGTGGAACAATAAGATTCATTCACATACTATAGCCTCTTGTTGTATATATTAGGACTGACCCTATATATCTAATTCAGTGACAGATCCCATTAACTCCTCCAGAATTCGGCATGTTGCTCATAGGATATACAACCCCTTCCTGATCCCTACTTCCGAATCACTAGATGATGTACTGATTTCATCATTTGTTTTTTTCACAGTTCCACTCAACCTGATTATAATCAATTTCAGCATTCATCTACTACATTTTGTTCTCAACAAAATTCTTATGAGCTCTCAACTTATTAATGTCTTCTATTTAGGACCTAAGTAAGGCAAAATGCTTTCCCACTTTCTATTCATGCTACTAAATCTCATGGTTGACATCTTAATGATTATTCATGATGTCAGACATCTCTTAGAACTTAGAAACATCCTATAGATATTTCACATATCGTATATTTTCATCAAGGTAATCATTAAACAGCACAAGGGGACCTTGAGAATCCTCCCCATAGGAGGAAATATTGTGAAACCAATAGAGGAGTGATAACATTTGACCCCCACCCCCAGTTGTGATTTGGGGGTTTGATAAATCAACATTTATGCATCTGCACCCCCTTCACTGAATGATAATATTTTCATTGACTACATAATTCACAGAGTCATCAATCTCTTCAATATACATTGGTTCATACTATGAGAATGAAGACATGAATACTGTAGTTGGATCATATTATAGTTTCCTTGCATATGGGCTAGGCTCTAGTACATGTGTAAAATCATAATAACTTTATTATTAATCAACAAATTCTCCAATTTACTCCTTATGTTCATCCCCAAAAATGGATTCACATATAGTGGTACCTACAAGTTCATCAATAACCACCAATGCCGATATGGCATGGATGATTGGCTCCTCATGAATAAGAGAATTTGTCAATGGAGATCTCATTGATTTTTTGACACCATTAACACATTTTGGTTGCAGCCTTCTGGGAAATTAATAGAAAAAAGTCCTTAATCTATCTGATCATAAAATTATGAGTATGAATTTTTGAAAATAGTGGATTACAGGAGCTGAGTGTTATTGGATCATGCTCATGAGTTACTATAGGGATTTGTACCATGGAAGAGCATTTAGAACATAGTATTTCATAGATTTTAATTGAATATCCTTATATTTTTCATAGAAAGAGATGCATGATATTGGTTCATGTAGATGTTAAAGCACCATGTAAACCTGATTATAACCAGAGAGCTCTAAATTTTATCTAACCTAGACTATGTATTTATAAGATCATATGTCTTAGAAATGACATATCCCTAGAATTGGGTGTTGTTGTGTGGATACTAGGGCATGGATCCACCTTAATTTTGTGAAGGACCTAGGGTACTGAGGTTTCCAATTCAACCTCTTTAGTTGTCCCACCACTAGTCACCTCACCCATAACCAGCTCACCACCTACCTCAACCTAGGGTAAAGCCCCTAAAACATGCTTTGCTGCACCCATTGGTATATATTCACACCCTGTAGCGGGGGCCTCTCACATGGCACCAATATGGCCTTATACATGATATGTTTTTGTTATAAGACCTGAGTAAATATGAATAAGTGATCAAATATGTTGTATGTTATGGATTACTGATAGATTATTCTTTAACAACTATTAAGATCCTCAAATCATTCCTTTCTTCCATGTAATCCATTGATGAAAATGTTTCCCTGGGTGTTCCCATTCTTCTTCAACTTCTTCATATTCATCTTATTTTTCTTCATCGTTGTAATCCTTGGGCAGTGAAACCTCTTTATATGATCCTTGAAAAATCATTTCCTTCATAGGGGTGGGAGGTTCCTCATGTTTCCCCCTCTAGAATGCATAGACATACATTTTCATTATTTATGTATTCCATTGATGGAATTACATGTTGCCTTTAACATTAATGTGCCTGAATTCTAGAACTTTGATAAAATTCTGCCTTAGCTTCTTCCATTGGGTAATCAATGGAAATTGACTGTGACAATGTTCTCTAGGTATACCAATGTGATAGGAAGATAGTACTAGTTCATGGTTACAAGAGGTACATCACCTTTTTTAAGATCCTCTTGGTCAGTACCTTAGGGACTCTTTTGGGAACACCTTCCTTTGTAAGTTGGGGGTGCAGCTGTTCCATGTTATGTCACCAACGTTGCAATTTTAACTTTTATTTCCCTAGGTGATTGGATTTCTTCTTGGGAAACATCCCATCTTTCGCCCCAAATATCTGGATTCATGCTTATGAGCTCAATAATTCCAATGAATTTTTTCATGACTCCCTCTAGATATGTCATCACCGAGTTATGGAATATTCTATTGATAGGCCATTATCAACCTCCATAGGTCATAGCATGATAGTTTAATCAAAACCCGTAGTCGTCTCCATGAACCATAGTTGGTGAAGGATATTGGGGTTCCTCTCTTTATGAATATATGTGTATATTTTTTCTTACACGAGTATAAATAATACGAAATTCCTACAGAAATTGGTAGGAATTTATTACTCATAGATGACCTTACCATTGATTCGGGCCACTAACACACCCCCCACAATGCCTTCTATATACTCACCATTATCTCCTAAACCTCACTGGTTATCAACCGTCAGGTTGGAAGGAGTTCCAAAGGGGTTCAAGTTGAAATATGTGTGGATTCCAATATGGATTATAATTGTGTCATCATGAAGATACATCCATGAAACCCAATAAATGTTTAGAAGGGCTGTCCATAGATTAGTACATGGGGGCGCATGGTGTTCAAGTATTCATATCCACCGTGATGTGATGCAATACAGCCATGTAGGAACCAAAATGGCCTAAATATTCTCTTAGGTGTGTTTCCCCTTGAGATTCATCCTAGGATGCTATAAAATCTTTAAAACATAAGAACTTACAAGGAAACCCTATTGTCATCTACCATGATACCTTAATTCACTATGGTCCCCATGAATATCCCCATCCTTTTATCTCTTACTGGAAACTTCCACCCACATACGAAAGTGGAGTGAAAGGTGGAAAAGTGAGTTAGTGGGTCCTAGCCTCTGACCATGTTTTACCACCTTATCTGATATTATCCAACCTCTAAGATAACAACACATGATCTCACCATTCCCTTTTAAGATGTGATAAAACATTTCTTCCCTTGATGTAACATTCTTAAACTATCATCCTTCATAAGGAACATTTTGATCCATGCCTGAAACGTGATTAACTTTTTGATGAATTATATATTCATAATCTCCTTCACCACCTCTAAGAGATATTGTGTAAATATTTGGTTCCTCTCACGATACACCAAGGTATTATTCAGGGAGAGAAGAAATTATATTAGAATACCATTAGAGGGGTAGAAATGATGTAGTGAATATCCCATAAGTGCATGCCAAAATCCCCATAGTGGATGTGGAACATGTTCTTGTCTAGATACAATTAGCTTAGAATCTCTAGCACCAGCTTCTATTGATGTTAGATATGAAAAAATGACATTGATATTTCTTTGTAAAACCCAATGTTATGAATCTCTCCTATAAAACATTTCATGTGTACCATAACAAGTATACTCATACCCATTCACTTGTGATGTTTCATATGGGACTCGTGTCCCAGTCCTTTTTCCACCCCACACTATCATTCCTCATGCTTCTTCATTAGGTACGAGCATAGTGTTTAGGGAAATCCTCCAACACTGACTCATTTACCATGATTTTACTGGTGTTTTTATTCAAGTCATAGATTACCATTTACCATTATTATTTTTCCACATCCCTATGATCATTGATGTTGTGTCGCTGGAGGATGTCTTCATGATTGAACAATGACATTGGTGAATCAAATTTGAAGACTGGGATGACCAATTCATCTCACTGCTCGATGCCTCAAAATGGGAGGCTATCACAATGAAGATAATCCATCTATAACTATGTCAACATTCCTATAAGCATATAATTTTTTGATACAACACTTTTTAAAGGAAGTATCTATGGTTTTCTGATCATCTCCACACTTTACAAAGCAATGGTTGCATTGATATGAGAAACTTCATGTGGGTTGGCTACTCTAGAAGGACCAGTAAACTCCATGGGCGAAGTGCATGAGAATTGAAAATATGCATGAGAAAATTGATGTTTTGCGGAAGACCAATATATGGATGTGAAAGATCCATGAAATTTGGAAAAGGAAATTGCATGGAAGAAGTGGAAACAGTGCGAAAGAAGTGGTTGAATCGTGATTGTTCACAAAGAAGATTTGGCCATACGCACACAAGTGCATAATAACATATCACACAGAATGTTAGTGTAACATATGTATGACCCACCTCTCATATTTATATCCATTAACCCGATCATCCGTGCATGTAAAATTCCTTTTATGCTCCCACAAATTACTTTTTGATGTCCATCCAAAAAATAACTCCACCTTTGGATTTTCCACTAGAACCTGAAATTATAGTCCCCTTTTAGTTCAATATTATTTGGGGTTCATTTGTTGTCCTTGAACCCCATGATGATCTACAAAAAAAACTCGTGTTGGACTGACGACACAAGTCACCAAAAAGTAACATCCTATGAATTTTATGGATGGGGCAGGCAAGTATCAAGATGTGCACAAAAAAATTGAAATGTGCCCACACGTTTTTTACGCGCCTAATGTGAAATCAAATAGGCACGTTACACCCCATCCACTCAAAACGTCCAAGTAAGGATATCAAAAGTGGTTCCATAATCATGTAAGAAATTCAAACATAGAAAATGCATTTCCATACACAATGTGACATTAAACAAACATGTGGGTTCTCACATGCTATAACTGAAATAATGACTACATAGAAGAAATCTTCCACTCCCAAAATATTGTGTACCATTTCCCTATATCTTGCCTATATATTGAAGTGAATACCACCATATTTTTGATCATATATAGGTCAATTCTTCTCTCTAATATGTACAATAAACAACTTTATCGACTGCAGGAAATTCATGGATTCCCCACGGTATAAATCTTGAATGATGGGTTCTATGTGGGTCCTCCTTTTAGTGGGCCCACATTTGTGTAATTTTCATTCAATTTCATTTATAATTAGTAATGTCTGTGAAAAAGATCCATCTTTTCTCCCCTATCCATGGGTGAAACCGAATCTTTCAATCACCCTTATCTCTTATGTTAAAGCCTATGATCTTGTATGGACCCCCTCCTTAATGATCTCATGCATGAATCTAATACAAATAACCATTTTAAAGCACCACTTTCTCACTTATCCCATGCCTCTTTCAAGCCTCCTCCAAAAATCCTTCCATGATTGTGTGCAGTGATTTCCTGGTCCCTTGTGAGACACCCCCTATGCCCTTGAGGCATGTGTTTCCCTACCACTCGATTTTCAGAATAGGCAAGCTAATGCCTCTTTCTTTTCCGCATAGGTAGGATAACATGAACATCACAATCTACCACAACCCCAAATTTTTTATTCCTATGATTTCCTAATCCCTTAACCACATAGTGTTTCATGTGTGACAGTTATGTAAGACAAAGTGATGAGTAGTCAGTCCCCCATGTCCAATCTACATGACATAAAACATCCTAGAACCATATTCCTTAGTACAATACATTAAAAGATGGCCTTAAACATCATATTTATTATAGTAAACACCATTAATAAGTGAAAATAATGGCCTCTGTACATTCTATTATCAAATGGAATGAGATCCCCCTCACATTGAATTAGATCCTCTCTATATTAAATGACATCATCTGAGGCACCCTATTTAAGTAATATCATAAAATTTCTTGATGGATACCACACCATTTCTCATCATTGCTTCCATCATCCACTGTGTTAGTTATGGTATGGGAACTAGATCCCTCTAATCCCTCCCCCTTTATAATTTATCATCGTGGGATGCTTCCATTCGTATTCCACACTTACATAGAATTAGATCACCCACACACGGAATGAGATCCTCCTTGGGCCGTTTATACACGTAAGCCCCTCAACAACTCTTATTGGGGCATCTTCAGTGACATGAAATTTAGGTATACTACCTCCTCTGGATTCTTAAACCAAGAAATAATCACATGTGTTAGTGGTTATTAGAGACCATGACCACTATCTATACCTAATGTCCCATATCTAATTTTATGCCTCAACCACATGATTCAATTACATGAGCCTCTTCCTTAGTTGTAATCCCTAATACGCCCTTCATAACTATGTGAACCTAAATTCCCAATGAACTGTGATATGTATAAGGTCTCCCTAAGGATCAATATCAACACACCAATCAAATCAACCCATTCCAATAATTTATTCAACTCCCTTAATAAACAATACTGAATTTTCTCAAGACCACCACATCTTGAAATGATCATGTTTCCCACTAGGTCCGCTCATACGTGTAAGCCCTCTCCAAACCATCATTGTTCATTACATCACTCGGGTAGCTCATATGAATAATCCACGCACAATATAATTAATATAAATCCTATTGTGTAGGAAAACACTTATCCATAAGCTCCACACCATCAATAAAACTATGTCTATTTTGATCTCTATATTCTAAACAAGGTTTAGAGGACACCACTCTAAGGTTCAATCCCATGCATTGGTAAATATTTATATCCACTCTAATGGGGTTGATCCTCCCTGATCCACCTATAGTGGTGTTTATATTAGTCATCATTGTGTCGCACCTTCCGTTTACAGGACATTCAACATCAGGTCCGCTCATATAGGGTGTTTTGATCAATCCATTCGGTATACCATTCCATGAACTCCCTCAGATATATGTATCCATTTGATCCTCCCCCATAGATAATCTTTATCTATGTGATCCAATATATATAATACGTCAAACCCGTGAACCATTTCATAATAACACTAAAATTTAAGCATGTGATTCCTGATGTGAAATCCTTAGAAGATATTTCTTTGGCATTAGATACCTCATGATTGTCCCAAAATTCCTCATGTTTTGTGCATTTGAGAATCCATCTTAAAAATAATAACATATGTGATTAGTGATCTACTGTCTAGAAATGAATGGTATTCACAGTGTGACTACAATCCTTAACAGATGTCTCCTCCCATTGGAGTCCCTTTTTAATTTCCGTATAGTATAATTACAATTAACTATCTTCCACAAACAGATGGAATATAGAATGAATTCCATGAACACAATCTAAATATATGATGAAGACAAGACCTTGGAAATGAGATCCAAGGGGGAATCCATAAAGGGAGGAACCAACTTCCCATCATCATATTTTGATTAAGATGCATACATTACCATTGAAAGTGATGAATTATATCTGACTTTGGATAGTTGGAATGCAGTGAATAAATAGTGATGCCAGTGTCATGGAAGAGAAATGCGGCAAGTGTTCCATGATGGAAGTATCAGAAATTTGGTGATTGTAAGAAATTCCTTGAGTGGGTTCGTGTTCAATAAAACCCTCATAATATAAAATGATTTATGTATAATTAATGTAATCACAAATTGATGAAGAATTATAGGGGATTGTGGGTAGTGATAGGGATTCGTGGTTTCTGGATCCAAATAAGAGATAGATGCATCCTGTGTGACATGTCAACCATGTGTGAGGTTCATGTGGGAGAAATGGAATCCGATTTTTAGCCACCACAGGGAAGGAATTGATGGTTGAAGGAGTTTTCCACAAATTTAGTGTTTTCAAATGGTGGGAATTATGATTATATGGTTAGATTTTGAACTGTATGATGATTCCCTGGGTTGTTTCAAAAACTGAAAACATAAAAGGTAGTCCCAAAGATCTCACACCGTGTAGTCCCCATGATTTGGTGTCTATGATTTCCATGTGAGTTAAGTATCAAATGTCTATTGGGAGATCCACATTACTCATAACCCAATGTTGGCATCCTAGTATGTACACTTTGATTACGCATACATGGAAATAGCTACGAACATGTCATGTACTAAAATGTGTCTAGTTTATACAAGCATGGAGAAATTCACACATTCATGACCAATGTTGCCTTAACATGTTATTTAGTACTACAAGGCTAGTGATCTATGTAATATTTAGGACACATCTCAGAATAGGAGTCGATCCAAACACTATGTGGTCCTTTAACAAACCATATACTTCTTCTACATATTCTACATCTTGTATATCCTTCATTGGGAGTTTGATTTTTTCCAGGGATTAGGCTATCCAGAATGTATTTCAGCATAGAACAAAATGGTGTCTATTTTATTGGAATTTGAGAGTAAAATGTGATATGTACTGAGAATGAATCTTTTTTAGGTGATGCTTAACAACAATAGTGATAAGGAAGGATAATTAAAGACTGGTACCACCAGGAAGATTGGTGTGTGTGTCCTCTATATATTGTCTTGTACCGCCTAACATACTAATGAATTGGTCCTCTATCAATATATTGGGTGGTCCCCCACTAATGGACTAGGGCTTGGGTCCACTAGTATTTACTGATGGTTACCCCCTGACCTAATAGAGAATGGATCATCAATGTACATAGTTCACCCCTTGAAGGACTAGTACATGGGTCATATATTTATTTAATAAGTGGTACAAACTAACAAAATAGGGAATGAGATATTTATATATTGATTGGTACACACCTGAAGAACTATGGTTTGGTTCCTCTACCTATGTTCATGTGACACACCCTGACTGACTAAGGAGTGGGTCATCTACTTTCTGAGTTGTACCCCATTTACATAAAATTGTTTTGACCCTCTACGTGGAGATTTTACTGCCTCAATAGTGAAACACATCGGTGAGGTGTTGATCCACCACACTATTACTTCATCAGATAGACATGATAGACGTCAGGCATCGATTATGGGACCTTGGAAATGGTGGAAGACTATTTTCATGTTCTAGGTTGTGAAATGGATATCATAATTCTCTATCATACTAGAATTCTTTTAATATCTCACACACACACATATATATTTTTTGGAATTCATCTTCCCTCTTTAATTGTGGTTGAAATGACTCTTTATATCATACCTCTATTTCCTCCTCATATAGTTTTTTGGAGTTCCGTACATGATATGTATTTTATCAACCATGTATGTACTTTTCATGCACGTTCCATGTCTTGTAAGGATAAAATATTGGTCAATGGTGGTTACAGAAGATCCTAGGGATACTCCAGGGCATTTTATCATATGTAGTGGTTAGGGACAAGAGAACTGGATCAAGGTACTCCTAAAATTTCTTTTTCATATATCTGTATGTTGGGATATATGTTCTAGGTGGGTATTTTTTATTCCCATATAATTTAAATATTACATTTTCACACTATTTTCCCTAAGGTTTATCTCTTGCATGGTTTCTATACTATATGGTCTAATATATTTTTGTATTCCTCTACACAGATTCATATGGACGTTTGGGTGTGTTCATGATGGTACATTAGGAAAATTCCAACCATTTTAGTTATTCCCTTTGACACTGGTCACTAGCCTTAACCAATTAAGTTGGGATTGGGTTAGTTGCATCTTTGTCTTTTACAAACCTGGTTGGACCCGATGGGTTGGATCATGATTGATTAGTACCAGAGCTTATTCTACAAGGAGATAGTTCTAGAATTTTTTCAAAATATCATGTTTTTTAATAATTTAATAAAATGGTGTCAATGTGTCTCAAGTAAGTATCCCATTCTATGGAACCCAATGTTGGGGTGTCATTCGACATATTCATTAACCAAAACTCTAACTACATACACGTCGAATCAGCATTCTGAGACATTTGATGATGGGAACATTGGTACATGCATTATATAGGATTGATTCCTTTGACTACATTTGTTGCGTATGCTCCTTGTATATATATGCTCTCATCTTATAGGGTTATTTATTCATTATATTTTAAAGACACCTCAATGAAGATAGCTAGTTTGGTTACCGATTCTAGATCATGAAGATGGTTCAAGGAGTGATGATGAGTGAATTTAGTGGACACCCCATGAGATAGTGCCTAGGTGGTCATGTAGCCCCACCATCATATTTCTAGAATTAGATTATACCAATTAAATATAAGGAGGATATGTCCAGGATTACTATACATAATGGGATCCAACACTAATGGTGGATGAGGTTCCATAATGATCCATATCCCCTAGAAATGGATAATTGGATATATTCTATTATCTATGATTTCAATAATGTGAGGACTTCAAATGGTGACATGGTTATGTTGGAATCTATATTTTTCCATGGAGAAAGTGGGAAATAGTGGATCCTAGCCATGAAAATTCATGATCACTCATCACACTCATATTATAACTTTTAGAAACTATTTAGTGTGGATCGTTACCATCAAGATATAGGTGAGTCCAGATTATCTAGATTCAAGAGGTTCAGTAGAGAGGGATGATGGTGGATGAATATTCCACGAGGTTTACTAACTTTTTTCCAGTATTTCCTGCACAATATTTGGGATGGTTACTTTTTGTAATGTAATTTTTAGTAGTTTCAAGGAAGATACATCCATAACAGTGTGGTACCCCTATTTATTCCCACATATGATCGAGTGGTAAAGTTGGAACATATGTTAGAGAGATTATTATCTAATAGATTCCACTTATCTTGGGATGGAATAGGGTGTTATAGTGTTTATTTAACCACAGAATCTAGTAGAAACTAGACTACATGGTATTGTCATAAGATATCCCCACATGGTCAGACTCAGTCACATGCTCACATGACACAGGGTCCACAGAAATGACCCGAGTATCCCAGAGAGGGGTGAGGCAAGGCATGGGATATGTGAGATCATGTAGAAGTTGATTTCCAAAACTCAATGTTCATTGGAGGGTAGATAGATTGTAGATGGACCACAATTAAAGAGGAAGTATTGTAAAAATGGCTTTTTAGTCACTCCCTGGATGGACCATAGGGAGGAAAAGATGACAGTGGATCATATTGGGCTAACCTAGGAGGTGCTATTATTGGTGGACGAAGTTACTATCTCCTTCTACCACTGGAGGCCCACACCATGATCAGAGAGATAGTGGTTGTGGTTGTGGGAAGCTACAAGCTATTATGTATTATGACTTGATTGTTGATGAGATGATTATACGTACAACATGTGTTTATTTTTCATTTTATTTAGTACTAGTGTACACAATTTTGAGTTATTCCCACATCTTATAACTCTAGTTGTATGATCTATAACTCCCAGCAAAGACTTTTCATGAAAACATTTCTTTGAGGTTATGACATGGAAATCTTCTTTAATATCATTCATCTTAATGTATTTTGAGCCATTCTTGTTTGAGAGTATTTCTCATGGGAAATCATCATCATCGTGATGATACAATATGTTTTATTCTTTAGAACGATATTTTTCTGGAGAGTCCGAGACTATATTGAATGTCACCAAAGATTTCATATGTCATCGAATAGATGGGAAATGATTCCCCTTTGTGGGGAGGAGATATCTCATGGTTATGTAAGTGGGTTTTAGGAGAATGAAATTGAAATCCATGACAAATCATTCGGTGATTTTATCCCTTAGGGAAATTGGATCTTTAGGCATTTAGGTTCTCTTAAGAAAGGGGGATTTTATGGATCTCTTCCCTAAGGAAATTTTTTTACTAAAGCTGATGCAGTTGATGGAATTTTACAATTAATTTCACCCTAAAAAATCAATATATTCTATAGAATATCAGATGACCCCTACTGAGATTTCAGAGGATAGGGTGTAGTTGGTGCACCTTAAAGATAATCTTTTTTATCATACCTAGTTTGTCCCCTTGTGAAATAAGGTATTCTATGTTAACACAGTAGATGGGATCCCCCAATTTTTTGATTATCAGCACATGGATCAGTACATGATAGAGAATAAATATCCACATTTGATGATTTACAACAAATTTTACCAATTCCCTAGCATGTGATGTTTCTCAAAGATTGATATCAATTTCAGATATAGCCATATGATATTTCATGAGCTGATATTACGAGCCTCCCAATAATGATGTCTCCTTAAAATCTATGATTTCATTATTATTCCTTTTGATGTGATGAATTCCAATTCCTTCCTTAAGGCTATGAATAATGGTATTTTCCAACCACACTTGAACTGATTTGTTTTATCATTCATTAATGACATATTCATCAACTCTATTTTAGAGGAAGATCATGCATGGAACTTGAGGACGGTCCTAGACATTCATCCGGAACACTAGAATTATGGTTAGCTCTCAAGGTGAAATTTATACATCTATAATATTCAATTTCTAGTGATGACATGTCTATGAATTAATTAGTAGTAGAGTCACTAATGATTGACTATGTTCTTTCATAGGAGCCACCTTTTAGCATTTCTGAGGTGTTTATCTCTCATGGATTTGTAGGGTGTTATATGATATTGATGGTGTACTTATACTAGATTTAATCACAATTGAATACCCAAATGTGTAGAAGTATTACATATACTTGGACTAAGAAATACTTCTGATCCTTTATAAGGTTTTTCCTGAAGCAAGTGACTGCTACATTTTTTAAGGCTACTTGTTGATGGAATTGAGTATGTAATGTATTGTGATTCCTATAGATCTAGTAATAATTATGTGTTGATAAAGAGGCAATATGTTATTTCATATTATTTATGGAATTTGAGACCCCAAAAATAAGAAATATTTGACCCATGAACTCGAGTTGGAAGTGGTGGTTTTTGTTTGTGTATGTGGAGAAAATATCTCTTAGGTAGAGTTATTTTTTATTACTCTGACCATTAGAGAATCATGTGCGTCTTCACATAAGGATTCTTCAACCAATGATAGAGGTTATGGTTATAGTTCCAAAAAATCTATTACATTTATATATTGTACAATGTAGATAATGGAAACATGGTGGTAGATTCTGTCAGTAGCAATCCTCATTATAACCTTGTTTATGAGGATTGTAAGTAGTTGGATTCCTCACTACAGACCCTGGATGTAGAGATGGGTGTATCCTTTCTATACATGATGGGGATGAGTACTATTATTCTTCAGTTTATAGGCGAGGCTCAGTTAAGATTCATCAACTAATAGTTTCTATGTGACCAGATAACTAAACGAAATTCACTAGAAGAATTCTATGAAGGAGGGAATCAATTCTTATTTTTTAGGGAACGAAAGGTTGTTGCAATCACAATATCAGAGAAAGCTATGTGAGCGTTTCACACATATCTTATGTATTATTATCCCAATGTACAAAATATGTAAAGGTACGATTAGTGGATATTATGGTGGGATCGATGTAGGTAGAGTGTTGAAGAGTTCATATCAGGATATGTCACATATCAGTAGTTGAAGGATGAGTACCATGTTTCGATAAGTTTGTTTTAGCCTCTAGAGATCCCAAAGATCAAATTATAAGGAATATCATTTGAATTTCAGAATGGGAATACACAAATAGAAAGATATCATGATTCCATAATTTTTATTTTTGACCAAATTATGAAGTTAGTAAACATCTATACCATCTAGGAGTATGGTTCGTAGGATATTTTGGGTTAGTTGTAAACACAATATTTCATACACCATCATGGGGTGCCTATTAAAATTGATTCCAACTATGATATTTGGTTTTCCTCTCAATTTTATGGACGTTTTCATTATGAATTTGAGACCTAGATGAGGATGTTAACACCTTTCCTCCCCAAGATGAATTGGAATACAAAGCAAAAAATCTTTCTACAAGATGATATACTGATGGATTACATGATATAGTTTGTTGAAAGCTCAGAGGATCACATTATCTTGGTGTAGTTTTTTTAATAAAATCTATCACTCAAATATCATTATGAAATATTTGGGTCCTTTTACAGGAGAAGCTATAGGTCACACTTGTATTGGAGTAAGATCAGTGATGCATCCCTTGTTGGATGACATTTGGTGTATGTGTTAACAGAGGAGGTCTAGGTGATCCAAAATTGGGTGAGGCAACCTAATGAATGCATGAATATTTTTGTAAAATAATGACTTATTCCCATGGTTTTTTTGTAGTCATAAAAAACATTCATAAGAGCCTCCCTATGAATTGGATTTTCGAGATTGGGTTGGGGAGGTATGTAATCCACAATTTTTATCATGAAATTTAAAATCATATAAAGTGTTGGCGATGTTTCTTATCACCTTTCTTTACCCCTACACCTTGAGTCGGTGTATGATTTCATACTTATGGATCAATTCAGGTTGTACAAGAATCATTATATGTGCATTTTTGACTATGGAGAGCTGGATATAGGTGAATTATAGGCTTTTCTAAGAACCATGTGGAACTCGAGGTTCATCCAAAGGGGATCTTGCATTGATGGACCCTTCCCTTTGATCATGTACTTCAAAAATATGGGAAGATGGAGGATTACTCCTATGATTGAGAGATGTAGTGGCAGAATCAATGTTCCCACCATTTTTTTGGAATGAAAAGCACAATCATGGAAATAATATAGAGACCCTTTTTCCTTGTAAGAAACTGTAACATGTTAATAATTATTTTCAGAGCCAGATGCTAAGATGGTACATGATTACAAGGCCAAGTGAACTAGGGATTATGTTTTTAAAAATATAAATTATAATTTATAACATGTTTGGATAGTTTTTCATAAATTATTGAATATCTCATATATAGAGTCTCATATTAGAAATATAATACGACTTTTGAATCTAGAGCATTGTTATTACACTAGGTTTGTCCTATATTTTTTCAGTGTGGGATGTACGGTAAAATCCTCTATTAATAAGAGAGATTAATTAAAACAAGTAAAAACATTATATATTTAAAATTAATTACCTTGATCATTTTTCCTCTATAAATAAGCTACAATATAGAATTTCTAGGGTTCACTACATTACCCTCTGATTTTTATATGAGCATTGAACCTTTCATTATTCATCACTAAATATTTTTGTGATGAATGATGACCAAATAAAGGTAAATTGAGGTGAAACGAACGTCGTGAGTCCCCACCATAATTGGGAAATGTTTTTTTCACCTACGATCAATCTTAATCAACAAAAACAAATTTATTCACTAAAAATTGAATTAGTATAAAATTGTGTAATGAACTAGTTTTACTTTTGGAAATTTTTAACCATTGTATGAGCCCTGAAAAATTTTTATTCAATTTTTCATCATGTTATGCCATTTTCACACCCCAGTTATTCCTACATGCAAACATTTTACTACAAAACATTTCCAATTATGCTGATCACTTTTGTTCGGTTTCTTTTCCCATACGGTTATTATCATTCTTCAATGTTGTTAAAAGGGGTCATGGTTCGACTTTTCCGGGTGGGTTTGATTTTGATTGAACCCACAAGATTCAAAATGGATTAATTCATGATGAATTGATTGGATATTTGATAATGAAATTGAGGTAAGTTTTTGTATTATATATATCATCATGGATCTTAGATCTGATACTAGGATTGCATTGTTACGGGTGAATCTTCCGTGGCGTGCATGATTTGTGCTGGGGAATCTGAATCTGATTACAATGTAATTGATGATTAGAATCTATGTTTGAATGTGTTTTCAAACAATTTTGTGTGTAAAATGGAGGGAATTATGGTGGTAAGGATGGATCTCGAACAATGTGAGGAATGTCTATGTTCCATGAAAAACTTGACTACATGGAATATAGTCCATAGGAGCACATGTCATGTAGTCCATTGGATATATAAGTAAGGGTTTTTGGATGAGTTAAATATCACTATCCATGTGGGACCTAAATATGTTGCATGACCTAGTTTTGGTGGCCTAATGTGTACACTAAGTGTATATTGGAAAATTCACAGCCAAGAACATGTCATGTTCTCAAGCATTCATAGTATTCATGAACACAACTGGATTGACATGGACATGCCTAAGGTGGTTGAGACACAATGTGTAGTACCATTTTACACCATGTAATTCTATATCACCAGCAATCCATGTATTGGAAATGACACAACCCTGTAGAGAGCGGGTCAAATTTTATTATAGACCCCTCACACACCATGTACATCTTATACATTATCTAACTCTCATATATCCTACTTTGGACATAAATTTTAGTCTGTGAGTAGAATTTCTTTTTTGTTTTCCCACATCGAACACATTGGTGGACCCCATCTGTGATTTTGTGACTTTATTTGATATTTTATGATAATTATAATTCATTTGGTGGTCCTTGATGATTAGGACGGATCATTAGAGAGTGCTATCTCTTGATGGACTAAGGTGTTTTTATTATATATATTTCGTGGTGTCCCATAAGATGAACTAGTGAATGGGTCCTCTATCTACATATACAGTGGTTTCACTTGATGGACTGGGGTGTGGGTCCTCTATATTTTTAACTTAGTGCTACCCCTAGTAGACTAGGGAATGGTCCCTCTATACACTAGGTGTTAACCCTCCCCCCAAAGGGTCTAGGGAATGGTTCCTCTACACAATCACTGAGTTGTACACCCTAATAGACTAGATGTGGGTCGTCACTATAATATGTGGTACCCCCATGACGGACCTAGGAATGGGTCCTATATCAATATACTAATTAGTATCCCATTGATGGACTAGTGAGTGGGGTATCTGTCTAATGAATTGTACCCCTTAATAAATAAGAATGTGGGATCTATAATTGAGGATTGTGCCCCATCGACTATGTGGAATATTTCTAATTCGTGGGTCCTCCACATGGTTACTAATTTTGAAATACATGCAATATTATGGTCAAAACACATTTATAAATAATTACACATTTCAAATGGTATATTATCTTATATTTACATTACTAAATGAAGTAATCAATATATGAATTTTAATTAATATAATCAGTTTTATAAAGTATTCATTGATTTTAAATATTTCCTTTATATCTTCTATTTTAATTAATTATAATCAATAAATATCATGGATTTTGAAATATTTGTTGAAAACATTATTCTATGTGAAAAAAATCTTATGAAAAAATCATGAAAATTGTTCATTAAAATGATATTAATTATATAATTTCAAATAAAATGGGTTATATTGCACATTAATAAATTAAAGAAATATATAATTCAACATTTTAAATTATATTGTTTAATGAAATGATAGTATGTAAAAAATCTATAATATCTATTAATCATCGAAAAATAAAATATTTACAAAAAATACAAAAAAATCACAGATAATTTTTTTATGTTGATTTCAAAAATTATTTTAATTTAATAAGATAACATTTTTAATTTTTCTACAAATTATTTAGATTATTTTCTCATATAAATTATAATAAAAACATTTTTCAGGGAAACATGTTTTTTAATGAATCTTTTCCAAAAGTCAAGTTTCTATATCTAATAAATTTATAAATAAATTTATATTCAGTAGATAGTTTATATATATATATATTAAATTATATTATAATTTTACTAAAAATTAATTTAATAGTTAAGTTATAATAATCAATTTTTAATTATAACATTTTTTGGTTCATTTAAGCTTGGTGTTCTGTGTTTTATATAATATTGAACACTATGTTATTCTAATATCTCAAAGTGTATCCTAACATAATTTTTTAACCTCAAGGTGTAATATATGATATATGGGTTCTCATTGACCTCCTAATGAAGTTGTATCAGTTCATAACTATTAAAATGTCTATCTCTAGTGTGGTTTAGTAATTGTACAATCTGGAGAAGTATGTGTGGCATCATGGGGCGCTATGATTTTAATCTATTAAAAATATCAATATTTCCCCAACAAGAATATAATAGGACTACAGTATTATTTTCACTAATTGTAATTACATTTCACTAATATTAATTAAAAAAAATAATGTGCATAATGTTGACTTTAGAGGTTATTTCAAACATGTGCTGTAATGTTTTTATAAGTTTATGTGTGGGATAATTAACATAAATAGAGTTAATATTGAATAATAGTTATAATATACCCGTAGTGCTAACACATTATAAGATATTATTGTCGATAACTCAGAATTCTATTTTGTTGAATATTGATTAGGGAGTCTTTAATTCTTAAATTGGAATTGGGGATGGGCATGTTATAGAAGGTTATGTTGATTCTTGAGCAGATTAAGGTATCATAGGATCTGATGACTTCCTATAATTTTGGTTGGGCTGTTCTTTTCATGTTTCATATTAGATATCATGTGTTTAAAAAGACATATCGTCACAGTGGTAAGTAATAATTTTCTTATGGTAGTGATCTTTCTCCACAATTTGTTGGAAATTTCGAGGTGTTGGAATTTGTTATAGATATTACATATATGTTTGAACATCCCATCAACACAATATTAATTATAAATTTATTTCATGTATTATATCTTGATTAGTATTATCATTAGGATTATTATTTCATTGGCTATGGTGATCTGGAAGTTGAAATGGATCGACAGTTAAAGAAGGACCTATTTAAATTTAGGATATTCCGGTTTTAGTTTAATGTGGTAATAATATACACATAAATTAGTTACATGGGATGGATGGCGTCTTTAGGGTGTATTCCTAAGATCTAAGATCCTAATGTGTGCTCAATATCCAATGTTGGTAGATTTTTTACTATGTTAATGGATTTTCATGACATTTTCTTATTTAATGAGATTGTTCTTGATGTAGTCAATTTATGTTATTTATTCAACAATTGTGTTGATTTTTATTATTTTATATTACTAACACTATGATATATATATATATATTGGGGGGATTTTTTGTTATCCATTATTATTATTCATTTCTTATAGTTCAATTTCAAGTGGATGGTAATTATATTATAAATATTTGGTATAAGGGGTGGTTTTTCCAGATCCCTTCATTTTGGTTATTGATTACTATGTGGTGTTCAGATAGAATAAAGGAAGTAAATTCTATGTATCTACTATAATTATATCTAAAATAGGATCCATGCATCGTGAGTTGGTGGAAAGTGACTGTTGGATAATTATTATTATGGGAAAAATACTGCACAAAGTGAATAGTCATATTTAAATATTATACACTATTAAAATAAATTATATGAGTTAATAAAAATCATACCTTGTGGGTGAGGCATTCTTTTTATATAAAGGATGCGATGGAAAAATAAAGAATACCAATATAGATAATTTTTATAGTGGCTCAGATATAATGATAATATTCCACTCATCAATCTCTTCTACAACTCATGGTGACTTGTACCCACTAAACCACACATTAATGGTTTGATAACATTTTACAAACTCTGTTATTTACAACATCGTGAGTTACAACCCAATATATACTGCCAAAAACTACCATTGCCTATGTACCTAACTTTTGTTCAAGAGTCTCAACCCACACCTTCTTTTTGGGTGGTAGAATAACAAGACAATTTGTAAACCTTCTTTTGAAAGGTAAAAGCATAACCTAGAAACTGAATACAGAAAAATAGAATATTACAAAATTCCAAAAAGTAAATAAACACAATGAACATTAGTAGAAAATATGATTCATGTTGATGTATATAGAACATGATCGTCAATAACATAAATGAATAGATGTAGAATACATAGTCATTATTGTGATCATTATAGATGGAGGATGTCATAGATTATTGTGAATCAATTTTGAGAGCAGTAGGTGTTTTTGAAGTATCACACAGTTCTCATTGAATATGTTTTTTTTCTTCAAATAAATGGTCTACCCAATCAATTTTATTGTATTACTTTTGAACGGTTTTTTGGGAAAATTTGAATAGAATATATAAAGAGTGTATCTATATTCACTCACTGCATTGCATTGGTTTAATATAAAAAATGATTCTGTTATAGTAAGGTGATATAAAAACATGGATAATTCAAAAATAAATAAAATTCAACTATTAAATCAAAAGAAATTTTAATCAAAATGATTAATATAACTTAACGAACTTTTAATAAACTTATTATTGAACAAAATTTTAAATAACTATTTCAAACATGATTCAAATATATATTAAAATAAATCATCATATGAAATATTAATTTTCATGTATAAATATTTATAAAATCATTTTAACACATTGAAAATAATTATTTCAATCACAAAATAATAAAACAATAATTAAAAATATTTCACCAATAATATTTTAGATGTAAATGTTTAATAATACATTTATCAAAGTAAATTTTCTTATTTATCAATGATCACTGGTGACTCATTTGATATAGCATTGCATGAGGCCAACAGTGATAATTTTTTCATACCATTGTTAGTATTAGAAACAAACCGATTTTTACAAAACTGACTTCATCATGATTATCTATGATCTAAAAGGAAACATCCTAAAAAATAAAAATTTACTCATCATTAGAATTCCAATGTTGAATTACTGACCTACCATAGTATGAAACCAATGGTGGCTAGAAATGGTGACTCATTTTAATTTTGGATCATTTCCACAATGACTCATTCCAATAGTGAATCATTCCAATGACGGCTCATTCCAATGGTGAATCATTTTAATGGTGACTCGTTATAATGGTGACTCATTTTAATGGTAACTCATTTAAATGTTGAGTCGTTTCAATGGTACGTCTTTTTAATGGTGAATCATTTCAATGGTTACTAATTTTAATGGAAAATTGTTTCAAATGTGACTTTTTTAAATGGTTACACATTTCAATGGTGACTCATTTTTTGATTTCTAGAAAGGTGAAATTGTTTTTAAAAATTTATTGAAAAAAATTTATAGATTAATTTATCAAAACATGACTAAAAAGAGAGATAATTAATACCAAACATTGTCCTTATTTCATATGCTAAAAAAAATTAAGTAGAAACTAATGAAAAAATATATATATTAAATTTTCCCCCAAATTAATTTCCTTTTTGAAATTTATCAATAATTAAACTGATTTTTAATCAAAAAATCCCTTTGATTGTTTTTTTTTAAAATTGTGAACATTGTGTATGAATAAATTTAGATAAATTTAATTTCAAATATTTTAAGCATCCAGCATTCCTAGTTACAATTTTAATTTGTCAAATTTATTAGAATCTATAGGTTTTGGGAATATGTCTGCTAAATAATTCTCACAGGGAATGAATTCAATGAAAATTTCACCTTTATTAACATGACACAATGTTTGCTTATTCAAATTCTCTAGGAACTACAACTAGATCCACAACATACTTATCCCTAAATATTGATTATTCTACATATAGTTTTTCACGATCGCTAGGAAATAAAATTTTTAGCAGGATGTTACACATACCTATGTTACTCTATCTGTCAAGGCTTCAACATCCATAGTCATAGTCAGAATATGAAAGTAAATAAAAATAGTTAATTTTTGAATAAAACAAACCAGTACCAATATTATATTTTATGTGTCTTAGTAATCATTTAATAGTTTTTTTGTGACTTTATTTGGGTGTATAATGGAACCTACCACACATGAATACTGAAAACATGATAGCTATCCTAGAAGCAGTGAGATATAATGGACTACCAGTCATTCCTCTATATTTTTTAATATCAAATGACTCACCTAATTTATCATTGTATAAATTAAATTTTTTTCTTCCAGCTGTTTTCATATATTTATTATAATCTAAATTAAATAATTTTATAAGATCATTATCATATTTAGTATGATTTATGAAAATTTCAAATTTATTTTGATTAAATTGTAATCCAAGGAAAAATATTAATTCACTGATCAATATAATTTCATATTCACTAGTCATATGTTTAGATAAATAATTACTCTAAGAATCATTTGTTGAACCAATGATTATATCATATACATAAATCTAAATTGGAATTAAATCATTGGAAACTCTTTTCATAAACTCGGAGGGATAAATCAGGCCATTAACAAAACAATTTTTATGTAAAAATATTCAAGTCTGTCATTCTAGGATCTTGGATTTGGTTTGAGACCATAAAGGAATTTATTAAGGTCATAAAAATGATCTTGAATCCTATCATTTTTAAAACTAGGAGGTTTTCATACATTGACTTCCCATAAACTAGTTATATTTAAAAATTACATTTTACTTCCATTCGAAATAATTTTATATTTTGAAAACTTGTAATGTCTATTAGCATTCTAATTAATTCCATCTTGACAACAGGACTAAATGAATATTCAAATTCAATACCCTATTCTTGGGAATAAACATGAGCTACTAGTCTAGATTTAATTTTTACAATATTTCCAGCCTCATCAAGCTTATTTCAAAAAATACATTTTGTTCCAATAACATGTTTACCCTTAAGAAAAACAAAAAAATAACACATGTTGTTTCTTTTAAGTTGATTAACTTTATAATCCATGGAATTAATACAATTTGAATCAGTTAATGTAGTTTCAATATTAATTATAAAAAAATTATCTATGAATGCTAAATTAATATAATAAATCATAAAAAATATTATGGGTTGAATACCATATTTAACATGACTAATTAAATTATCAATTTGTTCATATTTAATAGTTTTACATTCCTTTGGATCTGAGAAGATTCATGACCCCCTATACTAATCCATTTCCATTTTCATGATTTTTATATTCAAATAATTGAAAATTTTAAATTCCTCATTTTCAGTTAAAGAGCCACAATACTTATTTTTAGACCAGTTTTCATCATACAGTACATGTATATATTCTTCTACAACTAAAAAAATTTATTGATATATATATATATATTGTTTGCTTCCATTGAATATCATAATAAAATTTATGCATCTTAATAGGATTCAAATTTCTCTATGTTATCTTTAGTATTTAAGATAAACATGTGACACCAAAATACACCAGAATAGAATACATTAGGTTTATAACCTTTCATGATTTCATATGGGGTCTTATTTAAAAGGTTTATAATAGATAATCTATTTTACATATTGAAATTTGTATATAATAATTCTGTGAAAAAAAATATTTTGCAACAGTATATTCTATTACCATGGATCGGGAATTTTTTTTAAATAATCTATTATATATTTCTACAAAACCATTATTTTTTGGTGTCATATGAGATGAAAATATATTTTTATATCTATTAGATTAACAAAACATATCAAAATATATGTTTGAAAATTGATGTCCTCAATCACTTTTGATAGATATGATTGATGTATTTTCGAAATTATAAATATATTTATAGAAATAATTGAATTTGGATAATGTTTCATTTTGTTATACAATAAATAAATCCATAAAAAAATATTTTAATCATCTATAATAAAAAATACATATCTTTTACCACCTAATCGAATTGGATTAATTGGTCTAAACAAGTCAAGATGTAGTAATTCTATGAATATTTCATTACTAACATAATTATTACAATTAAATATATCTTTTTTTGATTACCATTGAAATGTGAATCACACAAATAGGACTTAATTGTTTGATGTTTTGGAAATTGTAGAGATAATTCATATTTTGACATTTTATATAAACAAAATCTGAAGATTCTCATACCCAATCCTCCTATACCAATGCATTTCATCTATTTTAATAGAATTAAGACACATTAACTTATGTTTGGATAATTTAGAGTGATTAATAGAGTATGTATTTTATTTTCTACTTATAAAACATAAAACTGAAATATTGTTCAGAACAATACAATTATCAATTTTGAAAAAAAAATTTGAACAATTATAAAAAAATTGATATAAACTAAAAGTTTATTTTTCAAACCATCAACATATAGTACTTGTGAAATTATTTAATTGTAGTGAAACATATCCCACTAAGACATTTAATCTATCCCTGGGAGTTGTCTCCAAAAGCGATAAGGCCACCATCAGATGTCTTCTATGATATAAATTTATTGGTAACACCTTCCATGTGCCTAAATAAGACATTTTATTGTACCATGAGTTTTTGATACTTCCAAAATATATTTATTTAAATTAATCAATCAATAGTTTATTTTGGATCTCATGCCAACTTTGGTCAAAATAGGTTAGAAGTAGAAAATTTCGGAACACCTATTGATTTAATGAATTAATTGAAACGTTTATTAAAAAGTGAATCATTGGAAAAATAATTCTTCGTAAGAAAAAAATATTGTGTGAATCTTAGTGAACACTCATTTGTCTTAATTTCACTGCATTCTGCATTTAAAACTTGTTACAGTTCCAATACATCCTTTGAAACATTTAATAAAAATTATATTACTTAAACTTAGAGAAAAAGTGTTTTAACCAAATCCAGTCTTATTGTGATTTATTATCATTAAATACATCATCTAATAATATTATTTTAATAAAATTTACAATGATATACAATCCCTTTTTAATAATAACATCTTAATATTTGAAATCATGTTTTCCTTTTGAATTGTTTTTTTAAATCTGAAAAGATATTTTCATGTGAACTTGATTTAGTATTTAATAGTGTCTTATTTCTTTGATTAATTTTCTTATAGTCATTTTATAGTTTTTTAAATCATCAATAATGAATTTATATCTTTTATATTGAATTATATCATGAACAACCAAAAAATAATTAATTCAACCTTTTTCATCTTGTAATTTAATAAATTCGCAATTTTGATCATCATTACAATTATTTTTCAAGGAAATAAAGATTTCCAGATTTTAACATTTCATTTTAAAAGAAATATTTTATTTTTAATACTTATTGTTCCTTGATTTTAATTAAATACAATTTTCAAATAGTCTTTCACCAATATTCTTTAGTTATTTTATTTTATAGTAATTTTATTTGACTTATTATTTTTAGAATCAGAATAATATAAAGAATAAAAAATTATTTGACTTTAATTTCCAGATAAATCATTTTTATCACTAACATCACGAGATATTAAATGAGTAGAAAAAAGAGTTATTTACATAATGTTGAATACCTATCAGGGCTATGTTCCATGTTTTCTATTCACATCCAGAATCATTATTACTATTAGAACTATCTAGGCATTCCCAACCTAAAAACTGGCCTTGTTTCTCTTTCCATATTTTCTCTCTGAATTTTATGGGATGTAAGTGTTTATAGAACTTAGTTCATATATGACCATTCTTCTTACACTAATAATAGTATAATTTGAAAAGTTCATTATTTTTAGTAGAAATAACTTTTCTATTTTTCTTACTGATTTTCTTATCAAAATAACTCTTCCCACCATTTTTTTCATGTTCATAAAAACTCTTAATAAGTGGGCCATCACCTTATCACTATTGTGACACATAGATTCAGTGGAATCAGTGGTTTTAATTTTTTTTTAAATGCAGTAAACATTATTTTGGTAGAATCATCAATAGTAATGTTCTTTATCTCAAGCCCAAACTATAATAGGGAGCCCATCTGTTCATCCAATGTGTATTATTTCATGTTTTTAATCTCATTGATGTACACCTTATTTGAAATCCATCTATTAAAAAGATCTCTCAATATTATTTCCATATGAGATATATTATCAAATGGTTCGCCAAGAACACTCATCCCTTTCTTAATGCCTGAAAATTGATGGAACATATGGTTAACATATTCATTATAACCTATCTTGAAATCTTGATATTCTTCTTAGAGCATTCCCATCATGGATCCCTTTAGCTTCGTAGTTCCGAAATGGGTTACTTTAGAATCCTCTATGTGCCATGGTAAGCATTATAGGATGATATATAGATAAATAAAGTATTACTAATGGCATAGTAAAAAAATATTTTCAACCTCATAATTTGAGACATATTTTACTTTTCATTACTATTAAGAGTATCTGGATTGGATTCATGCAATTGTTATTCTTTCTCCATTATCATCCAGTGTTCTAAGCATTGTATGTTTAGGTATGCTTTAAATATATATTACCAGTAACCATAGTCATTCCCATTAATGAATAGAGTTTTTTTTGTATCTGCGCATCATAATCATTGATACCTTTCATTATAAAATAAATCTCTTTTTTTGATTCTTAGACTATTAAGTATAGAGTCTTGGGTTAGCACATTGTAATCAATTAATTAGTAAAATAGTTTTGTTATAAAAATACCTACTGTACCAACAACTAACCTCTAGTAAAAAATTTTGGATCATTATAAGTATAGAATAACACTATATTGGGTGAATAGTCATTTTAAAATTTTAAACATAGTTACCAGAAATTATTAGAGTTTATAATAGTAAAACATTATCAGTGAGACATTATTTATAATGAAATGGATGAAGTAGAAAAATAAAGAAAAACATAATTTAGATTTTTTTCTGTGACTTGGATCTAATGATCCTAGCCAAATAATTAATATCGCATACACCTTGAAGATATTAGTTCCAACTAATACCTCTTTAATGGTGTGATAAACTATTATCGAATCATCCACTTACAACACCCGGAGGCACAACCCCATCTTTACTATAGGATACTACCCTTGGAAATTTGCCATAATTTTGTTTTGGAGTCACTACCCAATCATTCCATTTGGATAGTAAAGTAACCAAATAATGAAATAAATATAATTTGAAAGGTAAATGTATAATCAATCCACTAATGTTTTATATAAAAAGATTATATAATTATATGAAGATAACAAAAATAGGGAATAATAGTAGATGATTTGATTATTGTTGAGGTATATAGAACAAGATCATCAGTCACTTAAAGGAAAGAATGTAGAAGATGTAATTCTTATGTTGACCATATCAGATGGAAGAAGTCACAAATGATCACAAATCAATATTTAGAGCTGTAGGTATTTTTGATGTATCACACAGTTCTCGTGGTATATATTTTTTTTCATCATTCAAATGATCTTCACAGGTCATTTTAGAGTAGTCCCTTCGAATGGTTCTTCTATAACATTTTAAAATAATCAATATATCATCAATCTATATTCACTCACTATATCACACATGTTAAAAATAATAGAAATAATTTTGTTATAAGTAGGTTATGTGAAAACACAGTGAACTCAAAAAATAAAAAATATGACTATTAAATTAAATGAAATACTAATCAAAATAATTAATATAACTTAAAATGAACTTTTAATGAAATTAAAATTGAAAAATAATTGAATTAATAAATTGAAATAACTACATCAAACATGCTGAAAATATTCTTTAAAATAGAGCATCGTGTGAAATATTAATATTCATGCTTAAAGTATTATAAAAGAATTTTATCTCAATAAAAATAATTTTTTTTAATCACGAAATAATAAAACAATAATTAAAAATATTTTTTCTAACAATATATAAGAAGTTATATTTTCAAAGAAAATTATAACAATGTAAATTTTCATACACGTGGCTTATCAATATTGACCCATTTGACATATCATTTCATGAAGCCAATAGTGACAAAGTTGACATACCATTGTGAGTTGAAGAAAATCAAAATCAAATTTTACAAAATTGAAATCATCAGGATTATCTCTGATAAAATAAGGAAACATATTAAAAAAATAAAAAATTACTCACTATTGGATGTACAATGGTGAATTACTGACCAACCGTTGTATAAAACCAACGGTGGCATGAAATGGTGAATCATTCCAATGGTGACAGATTGAAATGTTGAATCATTGTAACAATGACTTGTTTAAATGGTAACTCATTTCATCATTGTCTCCTTTCAACAGTGACTCGTTTCAATGGTGACTCGCCTCAATAGTAACTCTATTCATTGGCAACGTGTTTGAATGGTGACTCATTTCAGTGCTGATTCATTTCAATGGGGACTCATATCAACGATGACTCATTTCAATGGTGACTCGTTCTAATGGTCACTAATTTCATTGGTGTCCCATTTCAACGATGACTCATTTCAATGGTAACTCATTATAAAAGTGACTCATTTCATGTTTTCCAGAAAATGGAAAAAAATTATTCAAAAAATTATATAAATACAAATTTATAAACAAATTTATCAAAAGATGTCTTAAAATAATTATAATTAATTTAAAACATTTATATACTTTTATATACTAATAGTGACACGGTGTGGTTTTTGAGATGAACTATGATGTTTTGTGTTAGTTCTAATGGTGATGAGGCTCAATATTACATTTTTATGGTTATGACTCAAAATAGTTAGATATGATGTGTTATATAGTACTGCACCATAGTGATCGAGGGATATGGTTCTTGTTTCTTCAATATTTAGGGTTTATTTAGTGTAGGGAATTGGTTACACCATTGATATTAGAGGTCGTGTTCATCGTTTATGTCGGTTTTGGGTTGTTTTTGTGAGGACATTTTTTATTTTATCTATATAAATATAGATGGATCATGTGATTTGGGATATATATATATATATATATGAAAGTACTGCACCTTGAATTCTTCAGGATGGATTAAAATTTTCACCCTTGTTGTGCAACCTATCCTAATGTGTCTTAGTTTTGGTGAAAATCAAAGGAGATATACTGTCATCAACTGCGATGTAATGCGGTTACATTAAATTATAACTTTTATAATTTCATGAGGTCCCTATAAATCAACATATTTTTTCCATCTCCATGATACCCTAGTAGAACTGTGTTTTTCACTTAGATACAGTTTATCCCCTCTACTATTATTCAACTCCTAACTTCTAGATATCAAACTTATGGGGTCTAATGGTCATTTTACCGCTTCTATATTGGTTATCATCCATCGTATTACATCAAAACATGATATGGATGATTTATTATTTATCATTCATAGGCCGATTTCTCTGATAAATGTATAATTACTTTGGTTTCGTATACTTTGTGGTATAGGTTTCGTTGTCTGACAATGATATTGATTATATGAGCATATTATTTTATCCAATTTTAGAGAACATTGATTTCTTTGTATCAAGGTAGAGTGTGTTGTTAATTTCATTAATTATGTGGTGATGTTTGAGAATAATTCTTTATCTTTCCTTTTAAATATATATATCAATATAATGATTATAATAATCCCAAAATATAGAAAATAATGAAATTTTAAATGGAATGCGGTGGACCCATGTGGTGATTCGATGTTGTTGATGGAACATGGTATCTTAAAGAACTATGGTAACTCTATTTTAATGGAATTATTTATTTAATCATGAATTATATTATTTAATATATATTAAAAACATAATAAAGTCAAATTTAAAGTTAATAATGATAAATTCATTTGAATAATATGTTTTTTATTCTTTGAAAATTGTTGAATATAAATGTTTTTAATAAAGAATGTTTTTGGTTGTTTATTTTTTTAAGGATCTATTAATATGGTGTTTTTAATTTTAAAAATTTAATATTAAATATATCAATTCAATATGGTTATAAAATTTTCATTTACAATAGATAAATATTTGGGAATGTGTTGGTCATTCTTAATTTTTATAGGATACTATATTTATGTATTAAGGAATTGATTAAGCTACAAGTTTTATACATTGAAAATAAATTATTCCTATTTATGTTAATTATATTTTGTATGAACCATTTTTCTAAATTCTAATTAATACTGATGTGCTTGGTATGTCTGAAATGGGGTGGATGATAGAATTTTTGGATGGGTCATCCTTTTTCATATTCTCTACGATGTGTTAGATGTTGGATTTGATGACATTGGTTACGATCTAGGATTTCATATTAGTGGTTTATTATGCATTTTGATTTATTTTGTGTAGTATTATAGGGTGAGATACATTCATTCATATCAATTAGAATGATTTTTCAAACGTTTGGATATCTAATGTGTTTTTTGTAGAGATTTCTATCTTCCTTGTATAGTTTGCTAATTCACCCCAAGTGTTTATCCCATTCATGTAATTAAGGGTGAGTATTTGAATACGTATATTATGTAATGGAATGTTAATTTATAAAAAAACTCATGTGATTGATGTCGTAAACTATAATAGAAATAATGATGTATTATAGGAGACTAATGGGATTCTTGGATTATTTCTCATTTATCATGGGTTAGAAATCACTCAATATTAACATGAATATAAATCATGTTTTCTTGAAATTAGTTCATATTGAAAGAAAACCATATTTTAATATGTATTAATGAATTATTTTTTATTTTTAATTGATAAATAGATATGAATAATGATGTTTAATCTTGATCATTGGGTTCCCTGATGAGGTCTTTTTTACAAGACCATAGTGGTGAAAACTGGGTGTCTTGTGGGACAATAATTTTTTATGAATATACGGTTAGCTAGTTTCCATTAGTTTTTTTGTGCTTATGTATTAATTATATTATTAGGTTTTACATATCCCACCACATAACTTTGTATATTACTTGATTCCCCTATATTTTCAGTTCTGAGTTTTTCCTTCACATATAGATTGGTAATAGAACAAATGGATAACTTCCCCCTCTTCTCAGCTCCACATTTAGACATAGTATGTTATATAGTATTATTAGATATTTAATGGATTATGTATTAGGTTATGTGTATACATGGTCCTTTACGAAACTTCATTTGACTGTGCAAGTGTGTTTGGTCAATATAGGTTGAAATTTAGAGCTCATACGTGTATTCTAATTGTAGTAGTTGTATTACTATATGTTTTCATGAATGAGATATAATGGCTTGAGATTTTATGCATGATTGAAAAGCTATGGTGGATTAAATAAATAATATTTATTATGAATCTGATGATATATATATATATGAAAAGAAACAAATTTTTATGTGGGTATAATATTTAGGTATGGGGTTCTAGATGACTTATTCAAATGGTTTTAGTAACGAACGTTTGACATTGTGGTGTGAAAGAGATATCATGTTTGGATGTTGAAGTGGGGTTATTTTAGTATATATAAGTTTTTTATAGAAACTATTACTTGTATTCACTAATTTTCACATGATCCGTAGTGAGGATATGATGTTGTATTACAAATTATATAAAATATTATGTTTTATTTTTTAATTCACTAGATATTTGTATGCCTCATTTAAATTTTTATGATAGGTTCTAGGGATGATATTACCAAGGATATATATATTATCTCCAAATATATATATACTTATAATCACGGTTTTACGAGATCGAAATAGTGGTTTATTTTGGCTTTACAAGCCCTAAGTGGTTGCTCAATAGCCTTTGTAGTACATGGTAAATTTCATGTCATTTTTTTTATTTTTAAATTATTCTAATTTGTATAATATATGATTTATTTATTGATATTTATTATTTATATATGCATTGAAGATAATTGGTGGATCTAGACTCATCAATTATCCTTCAATTCACATATTGTGGGTAATTTGTATAATTTTTGTGAATTATTTACCAAAGTTGTTGGTCTCTAACCAATGATATATTAGAGGAGGGATTCTGCATTCCTCCCAATCATCATTATTAGTCCTAGATATTAGAACGTGGTCCTTCTTCTACAATAAAATTCAAATTTTAAAATTAATTTTCATTTTTTATTCTCAAAAATATTTTTAGTTTAAGTGTTTTTGATAATTTTCTTATAAATATTATGTAATAAACACATAAATTTCATGTTAGATACATCATATTTGTTAAAAGGTTTCCTACAATACAAAATGATTCAAATAAAACATGAATTATTTTAATGAAAAATCTTCTGAATTTTTAACAGGACTATTTGTTTTTACCTAATCATCCTTAGACCAAATATGGAATATTTTATAATGTGGGATGATGAAAAATAAATTTATAAGGAAATATATAAAGAAGAAATACTCTCCTCAGTTCATTCAAAAATACATGGGGTCATAAAATAAGATCTTCATTTAACATTATAATCTATTAAAACAAATACAAAAAAAATATCTTTATATATATATATATATATTATTTCTAAGAAACATTATAAGAAAACATAAATGAAAAAATATGATAATTAGAGTTTCTCAAAAGACATGAGAACCCATGAATAACATATTCCCTAAGACATAACTTCTTAATCATATTAAGAATAATCATTCTTTTAAGAAAGGATATAACAATACTAAATCCATATAATTCTATATAAATTTGTTAATCTGTATTGAAAATTCATTTAGGAACCTTGTAAAATTATCTTTATGTACCCATTAGAATAACACTTACAATTGGAATATCATACCTGATCAATTTCTAAAATAATTATCTAGATAACATAATAATTTCAAAATGCATTTGGATAGCTATATTAGGCTCACCACTAATTAATAATCAATGAACATGGTTCATAAAATGCAATAATCACATTAATTTTCTAATTTCCATCATCAACCACATAAAAAATTATATTTGTATTTCCATAATAAAATATTTCTCTATATTGATATACCGATTCACTTTTAACCAAATTTTATAGAAAAAAACCCCAAATCAAAAAAGAATAAGATTTTTAATTCAATAAAACCTGGATTATTTTATGATAATACATTTATTAAAAATTGGGTTGGTTGTTGTAAAATTCATTTCTACTATATAGGTTAAAATATAATATTCCTCATTCAATTTAGTAAACCAAGTCCAAATGTTCCATATAATTTACATATAAAGATTCTATTTTAATAAAATTAATACAAACATAAAATAAAAATTCAATAATTCAATAATTAAATTTTTTCCAAATAAATATATTCATAATAAAAAAATAAGAATATATAAATGGATTAAAATAACATAGAAAATAAATATTTACAAATTTTAAAATGTGGTTTTTATTGAAATATTTCCATTACCTCAAGCCCAATATATAGCGTAGGATATTTATAATCATGAATAATAATAATTTTATAATCATTTAAATTATTCCTAATATTTTTTATTTTTATTTCATTATATTTATCATTTTTAGATCAGTTATAATAGTGTTTAATTTAGTTACTTCATTAGTCAACTTTATGAGGATCATTCTGACATTATTCCTTTCATGACCCCAAAACAGCTTCAGTTGGAAGAATATTATCTAAGAGATAATTATTCTATTATATATATAATAATAATCTTTCGATAATTAAATTTTTTAATTTTAACTATAATTTTTATACCATGAATGGATTGTGGTCAGCAAAAACCAAATAAGATAAAAACATGAAGATAGTTGGTCGTATATAAACATAAGTGTCATTTCCATTTTTCAATGAACAAAAGAGAGGAATGTAAGATTTGTTCAAACATTTTAAAATTATGATTATATCAAAAATATAATAATTTAAATTTAAATACATTAATATATGCCATCTATTTGATATAGTGATGAAAAATGAATTACTAATCTTTGTAGAGGTGGTGATCCCGACGTACAAAATAACACCATTATCATTTTTCATAGGATGGGAATGTAATAAAATTAAAGAAATAGTATACTTAATGAATTGTATTTATTAAAATTATTCGATGTCTATATACAATAGATAATTATATCCTATTGTGAGAGGTAGTGAAATTACTTCAGTTTAGGATGTCGTTGTCTACTCTGAATGAAATGAATAGATTCATTTCCCAATACATTGAACAGAAGATGGATATATGTCATTCCAACTACAAAATAAAATAAGAGTATTTAGAATATACATCTGTTATTTTTTTCATACTGGTTGAATAATATTTTAAGGATTTAGATAAATAAATAATACAAAATCACTCTATTAAAAATCATACCACATCTTTGAACAACTTATTTTTCATTTAAACAAACAACTTATATCGTCGGTATTCATCATAAAATAATATCTCTAAAATATGTCTTGGAATATTAGGTTGTTGTTCAATATGTTTTGGATAATCAAAAGCGTTCAAAAGGATGGTGAGGAGTGTACAATTGGTTTCCTATTTTAAATTGGGTAGGGGATACACATGGATTGTTTAAATGATTAAAATATATTAATGTCTTTCCCTTGAAAAATGGATCCAAAATAGAGAATTTATGAAGGATATACTAGATATGTAAATATATGGTAAGAAAATAGTATTTATAAATGTTTTAGGTAAATATTTCTCTTATCATATATTTTAGGTATTTTTAAACCTATTTGTAAATTAACTATGCTAATGTATTTTTTTTATTACTCATTATTACCAAAAAATAAGATAAACATGTAACCTAATATTAATTATTTTAATTTCAATTATGGAATCTATTTTATCATATTCAATTCATAGAAGGGATGAAATTTAATTTTAAATTTATTCCATAAAACATATAGAAAAGTGTTTTTCTAGAAATAATTTCTTCTTATTATAGATCATTTTTATACAAAAATAACTGTTAAAATTGATTCAAATTACCTAAATTTCATTTTTTATAATAATAATAAAATATTTTTCCTCTTAAAAAAACTAAAAAATTCAACCTTCCTAAGTTTTAAATAAAATATAATGTCTTTATTAATAAAATATTCCTCATTATTCATTCTGGAAATCAAACATTTCATAAAATTAAAAAACATTCATCCTTATATAATTTTGAATTCATAAATTTAAATATGATATAATTTTTTCAGATTAATGTTGTACATTTTTTATCTTATTACTTACAATTAATCCATATATTGTGCATAAACAAATTATTTAAAAATTAAACTATCACATTTTTATTGTAATATTATATAATATTCTATTATTAAATATAACTATATAAAAATTGAGGAATAATAATAGGACATAATTTTTTTGTTCAGGTATTACATGGGTTTTCAAATTATTCCCCCTTATGTAATTGTGACCTCATAATTTTATTTACAATTCAAAAAAGGGGTGATATCATTCACATTTAGAATAATAAAATTCCCATGTTTCTTCTCCAATCATCAGTTTATTACAAGCAACAATAACCTATTAAATGAATTTATTCCAAAATATATCCTCTCGATGGTCAATCATCTATATAAGTTTATCCTCATATGGATTTATTTCATATAACTATTTTACATGGATGATCAAATTTAGATGTCCATCTACCATATATAATCTTCATAATAAAACATGACACACAACACGTACTGTAGATAAATTAAGAGGCACTGATACTTGATATAAAAAAATACATCATTCTCTATGATTTCATATAATTTGATTAAATAAAAATGTAACATTATATTTTTATAAAAATTTATAACATATTTTAATGGTGATATATTAAGAAAAACACAATTATAAACATCTAATAAACGATCGTTCTTCTTATTATGATTATTGCACTTATTCCAATTTTGTCCCACCATTAAATGTTTCTAAATCATCATAAACTTTAAAAACATTTAATTTATCTATTCTAGTCCCAAATATTTTTCTCACCAACATCACCCCAAAAAATTACATTATAAACTTACTTTCCATGTAATGTCTCCTAATGTGACATATATATACCAAAATAACGCCTGTTATTTTAGGAAAATTAAACTTTTGATAAATATTATACCAATATCCCTATAAATACATTGAACATTCATGAAGCATGTATTTAAAATTATAAAATTTTCCCCTAGATTTTATATCTTCTTGAGGATTTAAATATGTAATAAAAGTAAATTCATAACACTATTACATTTAATAAATTTATTATAATTTATAGGTATACATGGGATAATTGTCTGATACAAGGGAGATAGAAAATATAATTAACTGAACAATTTTTTTAGGATGAAAAATATCTTTTCAAAAGAAATAATGTCTTAAATATTATGTAAATGGTATTGATTATTTACACAGTCAACAATAACAGATATTGACTTATTTCCTCTTTGTGTCTTCGAAAAAACAATAATATAATACATAGATAATTATACCATTTCCACTATGGAATTATATATTTATGAAGAATCATATTCTATAATTATCATTCTATATTGACCACATGAAATATCAAACATTTCAAAGTGAAGTTAAAAAATTTATTTTTCTTTCCATCCCACCAAAAAAGATCCTGAAGGTCTCTACAATTAAATGTGATCCAAGGATAATTGGAATTTTAGAATAATGAGATTCACTAAAAAAAGATTCTTCATTCAGGGATTATAAGGAACACATTGTTTATTTCATAATATATGAACACATTCTTCATAAAAATTAATCTATATAAACTTATTATACATGATATATTGCATATTTTTATATAAAACTTAATAACCCATCTAAGCTGGGTTTATTTTTACTGGAAATGATATATTACTTATTCATAAAACAGAATACATGAAGTTATTAAATGTAAATATTATTGAAAAAACTCATTGAATAATTTGAAATTATATAATCTTATAAACAAAGAATATTTAATTTTGAAATTTGTATCCCATCTAAAAGAATTTTCTACTTATTTCCTTAAATGCTATGTAATAATGAGGTCATAATCCATAATTAGTTACAACCATATTCTATATAACATGTTTAAAATTTTTGTAGTTAATATATTCATAAAACATTTATGATAAGAGTATATTACACACATTACCCAATATAAATAATAGCTCTTGATTTTCTATGAAGACACTACAGATTTCAGTTCAAGGTTATCTATATGATAATTTAGCTTATGTGGTTTCAATTGAAAAATATTATAACAAATTACAAGATCACTCTCCATTAGAGAGCATCCATGTCCATTCAATCAGTCGTCATGTTAGATAACAAAGTCTTCATTTTTAAAGGAAATTTTAAAAGTACAGACATTACTTATATTATTTTGAATTCTTATAATCAATTCCCATATTCTTTCATCCAAATAAATTTACCTATTTTTCATATTTACTTTCTTCATTAGACAGATAACTGATAAAATATTTCTACATATCATCAGTAATAACAAAAAACACAATAAAACATTGAATATATAAGATATTTATGGTTCTAGAAAACTCATCAACCACATTAGATTTAACTCGATTAAAAGTTATAATATATTTTTTAATAATATTATTAGAGACTGAAATTAACATCAACAAAAATTCACATTTACTAAACATTTCATATAACTTATTCTCTTTGTTTACAGTAAAAATAACTTTAAATTTTTTTTGATGTCAATCATATAATTTATAATATATCATGATAAAATTGATGAATACAATGGAAATTTTATAAAAGAACTCATATAAAAATATATTAACTATGTCTATAAATACAACTTGAGAAATTATTATCCCCAAGAAAAAACCATAACTTAAAAATTCCCATAAATATTATGAAATAATTTTCATTAAAATTCATAATCATCCACCTTTATCTAAAGATACTTGAACCTAAGATAATCCTTCAAATAATAATAATCTCCTTGGTTCAAATAAAACAACTCATCAATATGTGAAAAGAGATAAAAATTATTTGCAGTGATGCTATTCAATTTACTATAATATATTTAATGTGTCATGTAACTATATTTAATAATTAAAAATATAATAGGATCACCCTTTGGTGACGTTATATGATGAATGAATCACTTAACAGTCCACTATTGTATCTTTTTCCAATTCAAATTGTTTTTTTAGTCCACCTGATACGAAGGATTTAATATTTTCCTAGAACTATAAATCATATAAAAATAAATTCAACCACTCGACCATGTATAATACATGGAAAATCATCTAGAAATACCTATCGAAATTCCTTTATTATTGTATCATATCCAACTTGAAAAAGATCTTACTTCACAATAATAAGTGCCCAGAAACATTCTTTCCCATTTTAATGAGTTTGTTATCTTTATGATACGTTTTCAATGTTATAAATTCATTCTTATATAATAACTAAAATTCATTTAAATAATGTCTTTATCTATATAGTCTATATTATAATGAAAAAGAAAACCTCAATCTATAGATTGGATAACTTGAAACTCTAATAAGGGAAAACCATTTTTTTTGGGAATATCCATTCAACAAATAGCAAGAGAATGATTTTGATAAGGTCACTATTTTTACAAAAACATTGACATCATGTTTATAAAAATAGACTCTTATTTAATAAATGTGGTCGTATTTCTAATTTAACATCAAATTTATTATTATTTAAAGAATTTTTACATTACAAAATATAGAAGAAACTATCATAATATAAATAAAAAATTAATATACTCTACATTAAATCATTTTATGGTCCATCCTCATTTGAAGTAGTCATTAATAAATTATTCACACCTTTCTTTAGTGACAATGACAACTTCCATCCTTTATTACAATCTACAGACAAGAACACACATAATCACTCAATTTTTTCAATTAGATCATCTCACTCCGAATATTTCTGTATTTTTAGATTCATTATTGTGATAAATTTTATTGAATTTTCTATAAAAATATACAAATGTACCACCTTTTAAACACTACTCATATTTTATATGAAAATCCCCAGGATTATTTTCAACAAAAATTTCACATGCAAGAAACATGATTTTCAGGCAAGCACATTTCCTCGATGGATGATTTCAATTTTCCAACCCTTGAGACCACTCAGTATGTTATTTTCTTATGACAATATACCATTGGAAAAATCAATATATACTTTCTTGACACATAAAAAAAATTAATTACTTTTAATTTCAAAGAAATACAACACACTTGCATGTCTTCACATAAATCTTGACAAAAATAATAATTTTTAGAATCATTATCAATGATATTATTTAGTAGATACCATTCCAATTGAGTGAACATTCCTTCATATAAATCCATTGAATCTTCGTCCTTTTTAATCAATTAAATGAATATTTTTCTATCCAAAGAAAAACAACTGTATGAAACTACTTATTTGGGAAAATATTACTAAATTCATCCAATTATTTAGAATTATTCCCTTCAATATATATTATATATTTTACCATTGACCACCATTAATCAATCTCACCATCCAAATGGTATATAGAAATTGCTACATTTTAATTTTATAAATAATCCATATCTATACATATCTTCTGCAACGATTTTACCCACAATTAGAATCTCACATAGTTAGATGATCCACTGATTATTGGAAGGTGATATTTATCAAAATGCTCCACTATAGGAAATTTACACTGTAATAATCATGTTATCTCTCTATCATGTATACCAATACTATTTATATCATGTGAAAAATGACTCATTATAATAAACAATATACTTATTATATTTCTAACATTTAAATGTTTCTTATATTGAATGAAATTATAATATTTTTTCACTCTTAATTATTCTTCTATAGTTCTTATATTGAAAACCATTCCATGAATTCATAAATTAGATGAAGGAACATGGTATTCATAAAATACTCTATAATGAATCCCAAAAACTATAATATATTTAAGGAATATAAATTATCTTATCCTCTAAAATAATACAATATCTACTTTAATATAATCTATAAGGATTTTATCCTTATTAAATTAGTAATTTCATTCTATGAAATAATTTATTTTCTTTCATTCTTGAATATATTTTAATGTTTATAGTTTTAATGATTTATTACATATCCCATAGGTAAAACCCCATAAATTAAATGTTTTCTATTTTTCTCAATATCCATTCTTCCAACAATATAAATCATTATTTAATAAATCATTATTTCATTTCATGAATAATCATCATGAATCACAAAATTAATACTTATTTTTCACTACTTGTTCTAAAAAAGGAACTATTTTTTTTGAAAAATTTGGATGAGTATAAAAATAATTATGGGGCATTCAAAAATAATAAATTAAATAGTTTTTCCATGTAACACCTCGAGCTTCCACAATACGCTTCTCATTCAATAATGCAATAGCTTGCATTGTACGCAACTTCGAGTTCTAAAACACCGTGACTAATCAAAGTAGCCGTTATGAATAGTAATAACCACTTTTTAAAATTATAGAAATTTTATATTTCAAAATGGACTTCATTTTTGGATTCGGAATATCAAAATTAGCCTATGTTGTATTTTTGGTATTTTTCTGAGAACTTCTAATTTTTTATGAATAGTGAAAAATACTTAAAAACAACTTTTTTAATCAAAATAATTTATAGTGATAAATTATACTATTTAGTGGTTTTAAAGTATAATTAGAATATATTTTTACCATTTTATCCAATGGTGGTCATTAGAATTAATTTATCATTGATATTGGACACAAACAATTGTCAATCTTTTGATATAAATTGTTTCTAAAAAACACGCTATTTGTTGTGACAGCGGGAATTAATTATAAATTTAATTAATGCAACTTATATGTTTGTAATTTTGTAAAATAGACATCATTTTTGAAATTGGAATATCAAATACTGCTTAGGGTGAATTTTTGGGATTTGTCTGAAAAACGTCAATTTTTGATGAATAGTGAAACCACTAAGTGGTACTTATAAAAACTAATTTTTCGTTTAAATGAAGTTTTACCACTTTTGTGTTTTGAATTTCAAAAATCCGACATACATGGTTTTCATTAAGAAGTAAAATGTGGTTCAATGAGATTAAAATAATTTTTGGTGAATAGTAACTTTTAAGTTCTTAATCGCGATTAGAGGTAATTAGTGTAATTTAAGGTAAAAATAATGTTTTAATAATATGAGATGAGCTTGAAACATGTCTTACCCTCATTTTATGTGACATGGCCGACCAAGACAATCCATGGGTAAACTTGGGGACCCCATTGAGACACTTTAGTTAGAAAATGACATAAATACCTTTTGTTCAATGTTAAAGTAAAAAATGGCACAAACATGAAATGTTTTAATAAAAAAAAATTTAGATGGGGTTATACAAGTCATATTTTTGACTATAAATAGTAATTGGAAAGATAAAAAGATCTCCTAAATCATAGTTTTTTTTATAATTTTTAGACATTAAATAAATTAAATTATTTATGACATCATTATGATGCAGCGATGACCTCATTATTTAACGATTTTAATAAAATGAAAAGATAATGTACAATCCAAGGCATACACTTGTCCAGAGACTATTGGATGCGTAGATTTCGAACCCTTATCACCTTAGCCATGAATTATATAAGTTTGGGACCTTGAGAATCCGAAAATAATTGTATAATAATGTAAAATTTCCTTACTTTCCAAGAGTGTCCCTCCTCTCCTCTTATAAAAGGCTCCCACCTCTACCACCTCATTCACACTTTCAAGACATTTGGCTCGGCCAAACTCTACCCAAATACTCTCCCAACTTCCCCCTTTACTCCTAGAAGCCTCACTTTGGGATGAACTCTTCCCAAGGAAGCCTTTGGCTCAAATCAAAAAGAGTTACCAGATTTTGAGGTAATGTCTTCTCTTATGTTATTTTGTTTTATTTTGATTCTCCAACCCTATAAACTCTTTTTATTCATTTCTATTGTAACAAAACCAGTATCCTCAATATACTAGGATGTATTTATAAGAAGGATTCGTGATAAACATACACACACCTACATCTAATGGTTAAAGAACATACTATTTCTGTGGATGGCGAATTTCTGCCTCACGAAATGATGATTGTTCAACACTCATATAACACCATCAAAGGTGGAAATTAAGATGTCACTATATTTATATATGATATATAATATGTTTATGTTTTCCTTATGATTCTGTATTTCTCATTTATGGCATACTTTATGATTTCCGTTATGGGTAAAACCGATAATTTCATTTTAGGAAGTGCGGACTACCGCCCCCTCAAAGTGATGTGAATCGTTAATGCCATATGTAGGATGTATAAAGGATGGAGTAAATGATATTATATATGATATTATACGGGAACTATATTATACCTTTATATAATTATGATATCATTCCATTAAATATGAAATAGAAATGAAAGTAGCATTCATGCGTACGTACGACTTACCGTCTCAATGAACGGTGCATTTCATTTTTACCTCTAAATGTTATGTAACAATATAAATGCATGTATATACTGGATATATATGACATATAGGATATCTATATCATGAATATAATTTTGGATATAATGGATATATCACCACATGAACAACTTGTAATTATAAGAATGTTATTTTTGACTCAAGTACCTAAGATCGACAAAATGACCGTTATAAACTTAAATAATTACATAATGTTCATAACATGGTAATAAGGGATATAAAAGGAATAGTGAACATAAAAAAGGTTTTTAAGTAAATATGAATTAACTCTAGTTTATTATTTAGGAGGTTAATGAACGGTCGAGTCAGGACAGGACGCAAGGTAAGGGAATTTCTAAACCCAACTTCCATTCATTGGGTTAATCTCCTACTTTCAAATTATGTCATGATATTATTATTTCTTATTTTGTATTCTTTATCTGTACCTATAGTGAATACACATAATAGATCTATCTTATTTTAAAAATGATCTTTTTAAGGACTTCGTCTCAATCTCCTTTCATTGAGGCATATTTGGTTTTATACACAAATTTCTTTTATACGGTGTATAAACCCCTTTGACTTTTACATTTATTCAAAAGGAATATTTTTTATACGAAGCGTTTTACTAAACGACAAAAAGGGAATGTTTTTCTTTCTCTAGATATGCGGTGACAACGACTTCTCCGCCGCCGTGACCATTATTTGAGTTTCAGCTTCCTCTACAAGCCATCACTTTTTTTAATGAAAAATAAATACAAAGTTTTAACTTTCTTTTATTTTGGTATTGAAAATGGTTTTGAAAGCGTTTTTATTATATCAATGTGTTGTATTGAAATCTTGTGATTGAAATGTGGAAATGTTATGTTTCATTTATGCATGTTTCATGTGACACGATTTTGTTATGGTTTATGATATGTTTAAACCTATTCATATGAGGAATGCATTGGACTTACTAAGTGACGGGTGGAGCCCGCTATAGCTCCTCGATGCATCGGCAGGTCTCATGAGACAAACTAGTGTCTTGGCACGAGGCCTTGACAAAATCTTATTTGTGGTCTTGGCATGAGGCCTTGGCTACATGGTTATGATAGTCTGGAATTATACATTCCATCATTATGAAAGTGGTTAATGATATTTCATGTGACTATTCGACCAGTAGAATATCCATGTGAAGGAGTAAATGGCATTATCTCATTTTACTTTTGCCATATTATGTTGATGTTCAAGTTTAAAAGGATTTTGTTTTAGTTATAAATTTCATTAAATGTTTATGTTTATTTATGAAAGCTTCCGCAATATTGTTATCCTTACTGAGCATCTGAGCTCACCCCTTTCAATGTTTTAATATTTTCCAGGATGTGAAGAAGTATTTTAGGAATGACCTGCAAGGATAGTCAAAAGAGGATATGAGTGTGTACTATGAAGACTTTGTTATTGTAGTTTTTCACCTTATGTTGTAATGTAACATTTATGAATGTATCTAGTGTTTCCAAGGCTACTAAACTAATTGGTCTTTCGAGACTTGATCTTTTTGTGATCATGGAAATGTTACGAAGTAATGCACCGACTCTGGGTAGCTGGGGTCGGGGCGTTACAGTTGGTATCAGAGGCAGTTTAGTACTAAACTTGGAAGCTAGATTTAGATAAACTCTGACTAGAGCACATAGCCCAAAGATAGACTTTGAGGATTAGTATAGAAAAACTTCCAAGAATTTTGTTATTGTAGAGATTTTGTGAGTTTTCTGAGTAATACATCCCTGTCTGGATACGAGCAGGTAGAGGCGGCTTTGGCAGAGATGTACCTAGGGGTAAAACCCGAAAACACCGCTTTGAGCTAGACTCGAACGGGAACTGGTGCACGATAACGGGCCTTGCTGCACTCTTGGTTACGACACTCTCGGGGGATATGCTTAGGATAATTCTCGTTTTCTTTACAAACCACTATAAACGGTTATGAGTATATACATCCTCCAAGAAAACCTTTTTATGATTATGGATTATATCCATAAATAGTTCAATTTATGTTAAGTATTTTATAAGTATGGAATTATGTATTTTGATTCATAAACTAATCTAGTTTATGCCATTGTATAGAAATGGCGCCTAGTGGAAGGAATGGAAACTGTATCAATGCACGCACTCCGTGTAGGGATTGCCCTCCTGCTCAAGATAATTATGGTGGAGCTAGTGATACAACTGGTGCTGATCATCTTCTCACCATACTGGGACAACTCACGCAGGTTATGAATAATAACCTTACTCGTATGGAGCACCCTGATCCACAACGTAGAGGATCAATGTTAGACCGTTTCATGAGGAAACAACCACCAACCATCAATGGGAGTAAAAATCCTATAGTAGCTAAGCAATGGATAAATTCATTAGAGAAAATATTCCATGCCTTGGGGAGTAGTGAAAGGGAGAATGCTGTCATGGCAGTTTACCGCCACACTGGAGATGTTGATCAATGGTGGTCACTAATTAAAAACACAAAGGAAGATGATGATGTATTGAATATGGAATGGAGGGAGTTTAAAGAGCTTTTCCTTGAAAAATACTATCCTCATGACCATCGAGAAGATATGGAAAGACAGTTTTTGAGTCTGAGACAAAAGGAGGATGAGAATGTCGCAAAGTATGAGGCCAACTTTACAAGGTTAGCGGGGCATGCTGCAGATTATATACGTAACCCTAGAAGTAATATTTATTGTTTCATTGATGGGTTAAAACCATTTCTCCGTCGAGCATTAGTCTCACAAACCTTCTCGTCATACGAAGATATTGTCGCGTGTTCTATCAAGACAGAAAATGAATTCTCTAAGTCTTATGACAACAAAGTAAAGCAAGAGAAGAAGAGAACGGTGGAACAAGAGACAGATAAATGGAAAAAGGGAATGAAGGATTTTCCATTCTGTGATAATTTTGGGAAGATTCACCCTGGTACTTGCCTAAAAGGAATGGGAGTTTGTTATAAATGTGGGGAAAAAGGTCACCAGGCGCGTGATTGCAAGGGAAAGAAAGAGGCTATCAATGTTGAATGCTGAAATTGTAGGGAAATAGGGCATTATTCAAATGAATGTCCTAAGCGTCAGGGAAACTTACCTCAGAAAAGTCCAAGGGATCAAGGACAATCTTATGCTGTTACTACAGTTGAAGTAGAATAACTAATGTATTGGTGCTTTTGGACTCAGGGATTATATTCTGGTTATTGGAATAATGTGATATATATATAAGGATTTTACTGCAGTACTTGTTGATTTCAGTAAGGTTTTAATATGATGAAGGTAATTATATTTTTATTATGTGACAATAAGAGAAACTTTACTTTTTTTGGGGAATCTGATAAATTGATTTTGGAATTTGGAGACAATTTAGAAAAAGTCTGGACGTAGGTATTTTGGATAACTATAAAGGTTAGAATGGATTAAGTTGATCTTTGGATATTATTGTTTAAGGTTAAAACATTTCTGAAGATTATTTTTGGAATATTATAATACTATAGTTTTAGGAAAAGGACAACCTGCAGGGTGGGGAATAAGCCATCGCGTCAGACAAAGCTGCAGGAATCGAACCCACAACCATAGTGCGACAGGCCTTTATTTCCTACCACTAGCCTACAGGAAGTCCTTGGTTATTACAAAATAATTTTACTAATCTAAATGGTATCTGTTAACATTTGGAACCTTATACAATTAGGATAAGTATAATATTTGTGAGTTCTATTATCTTTTTGAGTGAAAGATGAGTTGAAGGTTGAAACTCTATTTGTCAAGCATAAATATATATATACCTATCTCTTATTCAATGAATAAATTAATTCTTAAACATTAATAAAGGGATATTAAAACAAAATTTTTTTTATCCTAATACCTTATGTCTTGTTGAACTAATGATATTTTAAATCAACATAGATTGAAGGCTTTGAGGCCCTCAATTTGACAGTTGATTGTGATTGATGACCTCAATCACTCCCTAAAAATATTTACATTTCTCCTCCAATTATATGTCTCTAATTGCCACCAATGTTCTCCTAATCGAGATCATAATTGGGTAGACTTTTTCATTTCCCTTTCTCTCTTATTAAGGCTAAATTTTATTAATCTTATTTCTGATGTGGGTTTTCCACAAAGGTATTTTCTATTTTCAACCGTTTATTTTCCAAGAAAAATTTCAAATTGCGAGGACGCAATTTATTGAAGGAGGGGAGAATGTATCACCCCGAGCATCCACAATACGCTTCTCATTCAATAATGCAATAGCTTGCATTGTACGCAAGTTCGAGTTCTAAAACACCGTGACTAATCAAAGTAACTGTTATGAATAGTAATAAACACTTTTTAAAATTATATTAATTTTATATTTCAAAATGGACTTCATTTTTGGATTTGGAATATCGAAATTAGCCTATGTTGAATTTTTGGTATTTTTCTGAGAACTTCTAATTTTTTATGAATAGTGAAAAATACTTAAAAACAACTTTTTTAATAAAAATAATTTATAGTGATAAATTATACTATTTAGTGGTTTTAAAGTATAATTAGAATATATTTTTACCATTTTATCCTATGGTGGTCATTAGAATTAATTTAACATTGAAATTGGACATAAACAATTGTCAATATTTTGATATAGATTGTTTCTTAAAAACACGCTATTTGTTGTGACAGTGGGAATTAATTATAAAATTAATTAATGCAACTTATATGTTTGGAATTTTGTAAAATATACATCATTTTTGAAATCAGAATATCAAATATATCTTAGGGTGAATTTTTGGGATTTTTCTGAAAAACTTCAATTTTTGATGAATAGTGAAACCACTAAGTGGTACTTATAAAAACTGATTTTTCGTTTAAATGAAATTTGACCACTTCTGTGTTTTGAATTTCAAAAATCTGACATACATGGTTTTCATTAATAAGTGAAATTTGGTTCAATGAGATTAAAATAATTTTTGGTGAATAGTAACTTGTAAGTTCTTAATCGCGATTAGAGGTAATTAGTGTAGTTTAAGGTAAAAATAATGTTTTATTAATATGAGATGAGCTTGACACATGTCCTACCCTCATTGGATGTTCCATGTCCGACCAAGAAAATCCATGGGTCATCTTGGGGAACCCATGGATCCACTTTAGTTAGAAAATGACATAAATACCTTTTATTTAATGTTAAAGTAAAAAATGACACAAAATGATATGTTTTACTAAAACAATTTTTACATGGGGTTATACAAGTCATATTTTTGACTATAAATAGTAATTGGAAAGATAAAAAGATTTGCTACATCATAGTAGTTTTTTTATAATTTTTAGACATTATATAAATTAAATTATTTATGACATAATTATGATGCAGCGATGACCTCATTGTTTAACGATTTTAATAAAATGAAAAGATAATGTACAATACAAGGCTTACACTTGTCCAAAGACTATTGTATGGGTAGATGTAGAACCCTTATCACCTTAGCCACGAATTATATAAGTTTGGGACCTTTATAATCCGAAAAGCGTTGTATAATAATGTAATATTTCCTTTCTTTCCAAGAGTGCCCCACCTCTACCACCTCATTCACACTTTCAAGCCATTTGGATCGTCCAACCTCTGCCCAAATACTCTCCCAACTTCCCCCCTTACTCCTGGAAGCCTCACTTTGGGCAGAACTCTTCCGAAGGAAGCCTTTGTCTCAAATCAAAAAGAGTTACCCGATTTTGATGTAATGTCTTCTCTTATGTTATTTTGCTTTATTTTGCTTCTCCAACCCCATAAACTCTTTTTATTCATTTCTTTTGTAACAAAACCAGTATCCTCATTATACTATGATGTTGGTATAAGAAGGATTCGAGCTACACTTACACACACCTACATCTAATGGTTAAAGAACATATTGTTTCTGTGGATGGCGAATTTCTGCCTCACGAAACGATGATTGTTCAACACTCATATAACACCTTCAAAGGTGTCCATTAAGATGTAACTATATTTATATATGATATATAATATGTTTATTTTTTCCTTATGCTTCTGTATGTCTCATTTATGGCATACTTTATGATTTACGTTATGGGTAAACGCGATAATTTCATTTGAGGAAGTGCGAACTACCGCCCCCTCAAAGTGATGTGAATCGTTAATGCCATATGTGGGATGTATAAAGGATGGATTAAATGATATTATATATGATATAATACTGGAACTATATTATATCTTTATATAATTATGATTTCATTCCATTAAATATGAAATAGAAATGAATGTAGTGTTCATGCGTACGTACGGCTTACCGTCTCCATGAACGGTGTATTTCATTTTTACCTCTAAATGTTATGTAATAATATAAATTCATGTATATACTGGATATATATTAGATATAGTATATCTATATCATGAATATAAATCTGGATATAATGGATATATCACCACATGAACAACTTGTAATTATAAGAATGTTATTTTTGGCTCAAGTACCTAAGATCGACAAAATGACCGTTATAAACTTAAATAATTACATAATGTTCATAACATGGTAGAAAGGGATATAAAAGGAATAATGAACATGAAAAAGGTTCTTAAGTAAATAGGAATTAACTCTAGTTTATTATTCAGGAGATTAAAGAACGGTTGAGTCAGGACAGGACGCAAGGTAAGGGAATTTCTTAACCCAACTTCCATTCTTTGGGTTAATCTCCTACTTTCAAATTATGTCATGATATTATTATTTCTTATTTTTTATTCTTTATGTTTACCTATAGTGAATACACATAATAGATCTATTTTCTTTTAAAAATGATATTTTTAATGACTTCGTCTCAATCTCCTTTCATTGAGGCATATTTGGTTTTATACACAAATTTCTTTTATACGGTGTATAAACCCCTTTGACATTTACATTTATTCAAAAGGAATATTTTTTATACAAAGCGTTTTACTAAACAAAAAAAGGGAATGTTTTTCTTTCCGTACATATGCGGCGACAACGAATTCTCCGCCACCGTGACCATTATTTGAGTTTTGGCTTCCTCTACATGCCATCACTTTTTTTAATGAAAAATAAATACAATGTTTTAACATTCTTTTATTTTGGTATTGAAAATGGTTTTGAAAGTGTTTTTATTATATCAATGTGTTGTATTGAAATCTTGTGATTGAAATGTGGAAATGTTATGTTTCATTTATGCATGTTTCATGTGATACGATTTTGTTATGGTTTATGATATGTTTAAACCTATTCATATGAGGAATGCATTGGACATAATAAGTGACGGGTGGAGCCCGCTATAGCTCCTCGATGCATCGGCAGGTCTCATGAGACAAACTAGTGTCTTGGCACGAGGAATTGACAAAATCTTATTTGTGGTCTTGGCACGAGGCCTTGGCTACGTGGTTATGATAGTCTAGCATTATGCATTCCATCATTATGAATGTGGTTAATGATATTTCATGTGATTATTCGACCAGTAGAATATCCATGTGAATATGTAAATGGCATTATCTCATTTTACTTTTTCCATATTATGTTGATGTTCAAGTTTTAAAGGCTTTTGTTTTAGTTATACATTGCCTTAAATGTTTATGTTTATTTATGAAAGCTTCCGCAATATCGTTATCCTTACTGAGAATCTGAGCTCACCCCTTTCAATGTTTTAATATTTTCCAGGATGTGAAGAAGAATTTTAGGAATGACCTGCAGGGATAGTTAGAAGAGGATATGAGTGTAGACTATGAAGACTTTGTTATTGTATTTTTTCACCTTATGTTGTAATGTAACATTTATGAATGTATCTATTGTTTCCAAGGATACTAAACTAATCGGTCTTTCGAGACTTGATCTTCTTTGATCATGCCAATGTTACGAAGTAATGCACCGACTCTGGGTAGCTGGGGTCAGGGCGTTACATTCCATTTCTAAACAATGGAGATAAAAGGGGTTTTCATTTAGAATATAAATGATTTTTCCCAAACACAAATGAAATACAATTAATTGAAAAATTTATTTCTTAAATAACATTATATGAAAATAAAAATGAAAAATAATTGTCAGGATATTTTATTTAAAATCACGAGGACCCCTGAAAATTTTTCCATTTTAAATATAACTTTTTACCTTTAATGTGAATAATGATTACTTTAGAAAATATCTAACCATATAATATTAAAATAATATATTAAAAAATATTTATAAATAATAGAAATTTCAAGTAGTTATACAACCCGAACAATATCCTTTACAGGTAGAGTATCCTCAATGATCATATTCATATAGAATTTCATTGATAACATAATCAAAAACTACTGCATCAAAGGTATATATTATGTTCACTATCCATGACAGTTATATCTGGTTCAATTTTTTTTAATAAATAATGTTTAATGATCAAAACACGAATTAAACAAAAAAAATCTTATATTTCCATTATTATACATGTGAAAAATATCATTTCAACTAATATTTAATTTTTTTTAAAATTTATATATTTTTTCCCATATAAAAAATTTTAAAAAATAAATTAACTAGAAAAAATAATGGAGGGATTTTATATGAATAATACATGGATACCTATAATGTAATTTAAAAATCAATTAATTTTTATTGAGGTGTTAAAATTAGTTTACATCCTATACAATAAAATAGTACACTACCTTTCTCTCCTTATAAACAAACTGAAAATATATCGTATAACAAATGTAAAAATATTCCTTTTCCAAAAATGCTGACTGAATTTAAAAAAAAAATCGTATATATTCCATCTATTTATATAAAAATAACATCATTAAATATTATATTGAAAATGGAAATTGTTGAAAACATTATAAAATATAATCATTAGAAATTTTAAAAATTTGTTTTTTAGTAAATCTTCTCAAGCCTGAAGTCTGAATTTTCATATATATTCATTATATTCTTGACAAAAAACCTTATGATAATTTGATAATTTGATAAGAATATTTTTCATTTTCATTCTATTATCACTTAATCTTTAATATAATTTATAACTAAGAGTTATTTTGATACATCCACGGATAATTTTATGCTTGAAATTTTTAGAGCATTCGATTTAAAATCCCAAAATAGATTCTATATAAAGAACGTGGTCAAAAATTTAATTATTCTATTATATAAATAATAATAATAATTTCATGATAATTATTTTCACATTAATTATACTTTTATAATCAAAATCGTATTATGGTTATGAAAGAATAATATTGTTACCACCATATAGACCGCATGTCATCTGTATGAATCATTGAAATTTATTTTTTGAAAAGAACATGGGGGAAAAATGGATGATGAGATTATATATTTATAGTATTATTATATTAAAATTAAAATAATAATATAAATTTAACTAAATTTTTATATACAATCTATGTGATGAGGTGATCAAAAATGAATCACATTGCTTTGTAGAGTTGTAATCTACACATACAAATGCATGATGCTATCATTTTTAAATTGATGGAAAGGAAAAAAATATATTATATAATATATTAATAGAAGTATAGAAATTTAATTAATATTTTATGAGGTGGTATTTAGCAATCCAGATGAACGATTGATTCATTTCCAATTTAAGGAATTAGAAGATAGATATTTGTAATTTTTATAAATATAACAAAATCTCAATATCTTTAAGATACCTATCATACAATTTTATAAAGATTACAAAATTTTATTAGGAACAATAATAGGGAAAAATAAAATACTCGATTTAGATGTATTCCACTTATTCCAATGAATTCATTTATTTACATTTGAAGCTCTATAAGATTGGTAAAATACAAAAAAATACATAAAGATTTTTTTTGGGATTTTAGGATGGTATGGTTGTTTTTATTAGAAAAAAGTTGATTTTTAAGTGGGTATTGGAGGGGAGATGGGTGTCATTTTACATGTAGAGAAGGGGATAAACATGAAATTTTTAAAAAGATTAAAATATATTAATTTCATAATCAACCAAAATGAACAAAAATTGATAATTGCAAAATCATATATGAGATAGGGTATTAATAGAGAAATAATATTTCATTTTTAATTTTTTTTAAGTTATTTAACCCATGTACACATTATTTTAACCACCTAGATGACTTTTTTTAACATTTACCATAGTAATAGATTTTTACTATTTTTTATTATTCATTATGAAAAAAAATTCTGTTTGACCTTATTATCTAATATTAATTATGATGATTATAAATATGGAATCTATTTTAAAAAATTCATTTCAACTATCAGACGAATTTATTTTTAAATTAAACTCACAAAACCTGAAGAAAAGTAGTTTTCCAGATAACTCTCTATTTATATATGAATTATTTTTTTTATAAAAAATTCAAGCATAAATTTGATTCCAATGAAAATAAAGGCATTATTAATAATAAATAATATCTAATTATTCTTACATATTTTTGTAAAAAAAATTAACTTTGTAAAATCTAGAAACTAAAATATGATTTTCAATATAAATAATTATTTTTCAGTATTCATTATGTAAAAAATACACTTCTAAAAAAGTACTCATTAATTAAAACTATAATATTATTTATTCTGAATTAAAAAATAAAGTCAATTTTAAATAATTCAAATACTAAATTTATTTAATTTATTCTTATAAATTAAATAATTAAATTTATTAATTATAATTTAGTAAGAATAAAAAATGTTATTTTTATTAATAATTTACTAAATATTTTTATTGAAAATATGTAAATATAATATATAATTGATCAATATTAATAAAACAAATGAATTATTTTAATATTACCAATGTTTTTACATCGATGGGTTTTGAATGCACAAGGGTTTATAACACAATAACACAAGAAATTTAAATTTTGTACATGAAAATTTGGAAATACAAGTCAATGGTTCAAAGGAAGCTCAGTATAGTTGAATGGATATTATATAATTTCATTTTATTTTATTAATCACATAAATGGGGAGTGTAGATATTTTTAAAATTTATTTTAAGTATGTTTTAGTAATTAGAAGTTGTTTTTACCACAAAACCCAGCATAACCACTCTTTTTTACATTATTCAAAATTAATAAAACAATATTACTCACTAAAATAAAATGTTATTATTTAATATATGAAAAATAACAAAAACAAAAAATGTTTTTCAAGATATATGTTATTAATAGTCTTCTAAAACATAAATATTTTTCATTACAATTATTTTCCTCACATGAAACCACTAATATTAACATCAGACCAATTGGATATTATATAAACAATATTTCAAAAAACAGAGTTACAAAATTAACCATTATTATAAGAAATTTTATGGAATTTCTAAAAACTCCAACTAATGATCAATAACATGTTTTACAAATTATCTTGAGATCTATATTTCTATAACTATTTAAAACTATACTAAAAATTAATTACACACGTAATGGGTTTCTCTTTTAATTTTTACATAATGAGGGAGATAATAACACCTTAAAAATTTTAATTTATGAAAAAATATTTTTAACTAATAAATGCTTCAAAATTAACTTATTTTTTTAAATATGTACTCACAATTTTTATAATTATATTAAATGTTTTTTTTATTTCATGACATTGAAAATATTGGGTTATAATATTTATCTGGGGGTGTAATAGAGGGTTTATATGAGTCTAAAATACTTGGATGATTATTTAATTACAAGGATTTGGAAATTAAATATTCAATTGTGAGTAAAAATATAATATAAAAAAATTTAAACATAATAATTTATTGAATGAATATATATATATATATCATTCATGGTTTATTTCTATCTTATACTTAGTTGTTATTATGGAATAATAATTTGGTTTAACTTATATATGATATTATATATAGGATTAAAATTTTCAATAGTTAGTTTATGAGTTTTTATATTATATATATATATATTTCAAATTTATTAATGATATTTAATGTGTTTATATAGTTTCTTAAAATAATCCATCTTTACTCATTCAGAAATATTTCTCATATCTAATGTTTTCCTAGAATCCATATTGTTTGAGTAATATTATGTTTTCAATTATTTCTCAACAATAGGTTATTATGTATATAATTATATATGAGATTTATTTACTTTTTTACTTCTATCAAATAATTATAAATAATTTCCATAAATATAATTTCCTTCAGACTATCTCTAAATGAGGGTGTTATTTATTGAGTTGAAATAATATTAAATTTTTAAAAGGTCATTATTTTTCATTGGTTCTATAAAATATATTTAATCATCATATAATCATTCATTGATGAATGTATTGATCATCCAATGTTTGATGATATATTTATCAGCAATATTTTCGGATCTAAACATTATTTGTATATATATATAAGGTAATTCTAATTCTTTATCTAGGAAGGTGATACACCCGATTTCTATTTCATTTAGTTAAGGTATACCTGCAATATATAGTCTAAACAATTGATCCTTCTTAAAAAAATTCTTGTTTTCATATTCAAATATAAAATAAATTGAAAATAAAATCCAATTAATATTTGAAATAAAAATAATACATTCTATTTACTAATTATCTCTAAATGAGATTATGGTTATATGGACACCAATTATTTTATGTAGTTATATAATAAAAAATTTCATTTCATTATTTAGTTTTTCAAATGATACTTCTATTTCATTACAAATCATTGGACACAAAACATTAGAAATATCATTTAATACTTTGTAATAAGGCCTTTATTATATCATTCAAAGTGATAATAATTCCTCCACTAATAATTTTTTGGGTTTAATATTAGTTAAATAAAATTTAATCTACACCTCAAACATTAATAAAAAATACTAATACTATAAACAATACATTCAGTAATAAAAGGCATTACATTTATCAGATCCATGTTTAGAATTGAGAAATGAATATGTTAGCTACTTAGTATACCACTATGTATGTAGAGAAGATGTATTAACCCAAGATATATTCCATGAATTTGACCATTTCATGTAGTATACAAATATATCTTATTTTTATAATTTTAATAATAATTGGTTTTTAATAAATCATTTTAATATAATAATTTTATCTTTATTTGAAATATAATTTATATTCTATAAATCCAATATTTTTTTTGTCTTTATCATGTGACATATGTTTGAAACTAAATATTTAATATTATATTATAAAAAACCAATTTAAGAAATACCAGAAATATTTTTTTCAGTAATATTTTTTTCCAAATTGTATATATTAATAATTGATTAATAATCAATCAACAGGGTTTAAATATAATAAAAGCATGTTTTCATTCTTCAGGGTGTGTAACTCATATTTCATACATTGTTAATTATTATAATGTAAAATGACACATATTTATGTTCTAACTATAATTCATACAATAAATACATAATACTTGTGCATAATGATAAAAAATTAATCATTTTTCATTTTTCAATAGTTTAATTACATTACTGGATGGTTTTATAAATTTTTATTATTTTATATAAATATTTTCATCTAAAATGTCACATTTGAATTGAAAATGAAAAAAATTTACTATATCAAACATACTATGTTTTACAATGTCATACTATAATTTCATCATGGTTAGAAATTATTCAATTATAATTTTTCCATTGTATAAATACTATCAAATCATATATGTAAATTTTTTATGTTACAAAAATTATGAACTAAAATGTAACATATAAAATGTAAACATTAATTTATTGTTATTCCAAACACCTATGATGTTTTTTATGATGTAAAATTATATCATAAATTTGAAAAATGAATCTTTCACAATGTGGTTACTACATCCCAATAATTTAAACATTTTTGGGTTTTTAAATAGAAAATTCTTATCTTGAAATTAAATAGAATTGTATAGTCATGAATTTTAAAATTTTATCATACTAGATACACCATATTTTGGAATTAAATGTAGTAAAATAAGTAATGTTCGAAAAGAATCGTGAATTGTTTAATATTGTGTTAATTCAAACTAAGTGTGTGTTTATGTTTTTGAATATTTGATGAGAATTGTAAACTTCTTTAATGATTAAATTCAAAAAAAACACTCAACATTTATCCATTTTAACTATATTGAATATTTGAATGATGCCTAATTTTTTGAGAAGGATAATAAATTAATCATTTATTGTTTACCATATATCTATATTTAAAATTCCCTAGGTTTTTTTTCCTAATGAGAAAACATTATAAAACATTATACACTCTTTTAAATTAAAAACATAAACCTTCAATTAGACCATCCATTATATAAATTAGAAATAAATGTGGTTAATAATAATCAATAAGAAACTATTTATTTAATATTTTCATAATTTAGGCTGAAAAATTGAGTTTTCATTAGGTTTTTTTATTTATTACACATGCTTTTGAACTAAAATGTCTCCTTTAAAATTTAAAATATAATCATTTAATATTGTATATTTTTTCACATTCTAGAATTGTATCTTATTAATACATTCTTTACTTTAATTATTCATCAATAGAGGTCTTATTTTATAATTATAATGAAATTCCATTTTATTGTATTTTGGCATGTGACACACATTTTGAATGAGTTTTTTTAAAAAATTAACAGAATTATCATTCTTTGGAGCAACAAAATCATTTTTTGGAATTATATTTGATTAATTCATAAAGATCAAAAGTGATCCACTGGTCACTTTACTAATGTTTCATGAAAATATTAGTTTTTTTTCAAAGGCATAGATTTGTTGACACATTTATTTAACAAGAATATTCATGTATAAATCAAAATGCACAATTTTAATCATGGTGATGAAAAAAAATGTACATGTTTGGCAGTATATTTTTATATATAATAAATATATCATTGATATTATTTCTATTTTATTTAAAAATTAAAATAATATTTTTTAATTTTTTATATTACACATAATTTAGTTGAAATATCACTTGTGAATTACAAAGACATTGTTTCAATCCGAAAAGATACTCCACTTCACTAAATAATGTATGGTTATCTCATATAGGTAATGATCGAATAAAAGAATCTTATCAAAATGTTCCATGATTATACATGACCATATTCATTATTTTTTATATGTGACTATAATTTTAAAATTAAATGAAATTTTATAATGGGTACTATTACGGTTAAGTTGTACTCAAACTCTAGCTTCCACATCCATGAGGTCCTGCATTCAATCCATAAAGAGATATTGTAATATTAAAATACCATGTTGGGGGTGATATAGGTGATTATATGGGAAGGTGATGGCTTAGGCATGAAATAGGAAGGTGGTGAAGAAGGCAAGACGCTGGCCTGGTGACATGGGCAATATGATGCATGAATCAAGTCGCACTAGGTCTTGTGGATAGCTAATGGGAAGTTGGTCCAAGTAATTGTCTTCATGTGAATTTGGTCATTGGTCTATATGTTAAATAAATCATATGTCAATGGAGGGATATCCCTTAGAAAGTTTATGGCCTTCCTTTAAATCATGTGTGTCTGATGTATGTGTGCTTACTATATTTTTACCCTAAAAAACCTAATATATATTTATATTTCTTGTTAAAATTCAAAAAAGATAATTATAGTCATTAATTATGTATCACATTTTTGAATGTTGTTTAGTTTTTTAAGAGGGATGCCTTGGCCTAGTAGCCAAGGTAAATTTATTCAAGACAAAATAGGAGGGAAGCCTTGGCCAAGTGGCAAAAATAAATTTATTCAAGGGAAAATAGTACTACATGAGTCAAAAGAAGGAATTTTATTACAATATTTACCATAATGGGGGAATAGATTAGAAGTAAGACCATTGAGCCAAGTGAGTATTGTGTTGATCTCTTTGTTGGAGATACCTTCTTCCACTTCATTAGCTACCCAATACACATGTGTAATAATGTAGTTGTAATTAAAAACAGGGGAATGAAATCTTATCCATTTAGCTATGACATTCAAAAAACATTTTATGTCTCTAGTACAAATTGCACTCACCACCATGGTGGAGTCCCTTTCTAACCAGAGATTATTACTTCCTTTCAGGTGGGGAATGTTAACCACACCAATGACACATAGCATTTCTACTCCATGTAATAAAAAATATCACAATTTCAAAAGAAACATCCAAGGACATGTACAATGTGGTACCATTAAATACTTCCACAACCTATAGGACCTTGGTTTCCCATTTAAGCCCCATCAAAATTTATTTTTATCTAGGATAGATGAGGTACCTTCCCAAAAATGTCGAAGAATCTATCTTATCGTTCATAATTTTTGTGCATTATATGCTTCAAAAGGATTCTGAAATATTTTAGAGTTAAAACTGTGTTCCGCCTGAATTTTATTAGCATCATTAACAGTATATATTAGGCATGTGAGGGCTATTTGAATCACGAACCATGACTATTTGCGAATAATATGATTTCGGTGGGACCACATCAGGTGGACCATATTAGCTTCAACTTTTAAAAGGAGCTGATACAATTGAGGGGTGAGTGAGGCAGTGGTATAGTGTGGTAGTCAAGAATCTGCATCAATGGTTGTAGGAAATCAGTCCTAAAATTTATCTTATAGAGCATTCCATATGTTTTAGTCCATGGAACAAGAGAGGAAAAGGTTTGCAATATCTTCCAGGTTCTAGTTGAAGAACTTGAATCTTTAACATAAATCAATACCACATAATGGTAAGTAGTAATCAATAAGTATTGTATGATTCCATGTCTCCAAATGAGTTTCATCCTGGAAGGCCTAATCAAGGGCCTATCAATATTAGGGTGATAAAAGGATTTGGAGTCCAAAATTCCATTCCGAGAAAGATCATAAACGGAAATAACTTTTCTATGATAAAATGTATATGTATTGATGATGAGGATGTGATATTTAGAAACCTCTAAATTAGAAATATCAAAAAACATCTTAGATATAAATACCAGCATTGGTAGAAAGAAACTGTTGATCCCCTAAGCTAATGAGAGGGGATCTGATCCAATTATCAATCCAAAAATTCAAAGAATAGTTTTTGAATGAAATCCATATTGAGTGTGACATGATATTAGAATAAGAGAATATTATGTGTTTCAAAATAGAATATCCAATATTAGAATTTTTCTACTGTTTAAATCCGATCAATAAATCTTCCACTTAGGAAGATAATAGCCTTTGAGTCACTATGAAGGAGATTCTATGTGAATAGTGCATGGAATACTTCATTGAATAACATTTTGTTATTGACTACAATTCCTAAATTTTCAAAAGTTTTGTATAATTTATTCCAAGCCAAAGTGATCAATTTATTTTCAATAATTCTTCCATTCCATAGATATTTCTTGAAGAAAATATTAAGATGTGTGAGAAATGAAGCAGGCCGACTAGAAATCATAAATTAATGAACATGTTTGGAAATTATAGTATACTTAACCAAAAAACCCTAACATCCATGTATAGATACATTCTATTCAATTTTGAGAGAGTCTTACTTATATTATCCACAATTGTAACAAAATAGTTATCCTTTGGTCATCCCTAGAAAAGAATAACACCTAGATATTTCATTGTCAAAGCTCTTTCTTTACGTCCCGGGTCTATTAAGAGTTGATATCTCTAATTAATTTGGATTCCTTTTCCAAAATTAATGTTGTATTTGTTACAATTAAGGCACTATCTCAAAACATCTTTTTTTATATTGGTATCTCTTTATATTTTAAATATTACTTTTAGGGACTAAAAAAAGATTCACGTCATCCGCATACATAAGATGGGTAGTGGCTTCAAGATGTCTTGAGGATCCACTATGATTTAGAAGACCCTGATCCACCTTATGAGTGACATTTATACACAAATAATACTATCAAATTTAGAAAAGGATGGCTGAGAGGATAACAACGTAACTAAAACCCTTTGAACAAGTAAAAAATCCCATTGGATAGCCATTAATGAGAATAGAGATACGAGCATATTCCTAAAGGACCTTAATCCAATTCACAATGATAGCATTGAAGCCAAATACATGAATATCATTAATGATAATCCTATAATAAATGGATTCAAAATAATTCCTAACATCCTTATTAATAGAATCATGTACACCGATGCAAGTTTTTTATGAAGGTTGACACATTCATATGATATGCTTATACAAACCTATATTGTTCGACCCTGCACAAAACCAAACTATTTCCAATAAGAAATATTTCTAGAAAAAATGGTATGTTTGTTGAGAAATGGTTTGATAATTATTTTATTACAAGTGTTGATGAGGGATATGAGTCCAAAAAGGTAAATCTTAGATGCATTTTCAACCTTGGGGATGATGATGAAGAATTGAGAAATAATTACATGACGTAAGTTTCATGTGGAAATGAAATAATTAACCATCCTTTAAACATACAAATGTATGGAATCCAAATAATTTTGAATTAAGGAATTATTAATGTCATTAGGTCCTAGAACACAATCTTATTTTAGGCTTAAAACTAATTCACATATGTAAACATCAATTATAATACTTGTAAGACGAAAATTATTCTCATCACTCATCATGCGTGGAAGGATACATTCATGGTGGTTAGTGTAGAGATTGGGACCATTGAAGAGTTGTTCAAAGAAAAATAAGATATGATCAGAAATATTATTTTCATTATCAAGAATGTTATCACCATCCTTGAGGAGGATGAGAGGCCTATAATATTTTCAGGCCTTTGAAGAGCATCTAAGAATTTAGTGTTATGATCCCCATGTTTTAACCATTTAGTATAGAAGGAATACTTTTAGAGTAGGTCTATTACCGAGATCATTGAATTATTCTTCTATGTAATCACAATTTCCCACGGAAATTCACATCAAAATCACCCATGGAATATTGACATTGAATCTTATTGAGTTGAGTCTCTAAAAAGACAATATCTTGCTCCATCTTATTGTAACAATATTTACACCATCTCTTGATATTAAATATTTAATGATTTAACATCATAATGAAATAATAGGAATCATTGTCACCATGACTAAAAATCAATAAATTAGTCACAAGATTGGAAATATTAGGATGAGAACACAAAGAATTTTTGGAGGAGAATAGATATATTGGCTAAAAGCCCAAATTAATAAGGACAACAAAAATAGGATGAGGGTCATTGTTAATATTAGGGATAGTGGTTATTTAAATGGTATCCCAATGCTCAAGAGAATTATTATTATAAAAAGCACATTCAATTTTTCTATCCACCATTCAAGTGACGTGTCTTCAATACCAGGTCGATTTCTCCCAAATCAGATTCATCAAATTTATATTACTAATGGAAATAAAATCATTATATTAGTTTGAGGAGAGAGTGGGTAGAGAGTCACCCAACATTTTACTAGTAAAAAATATCATTTAGATCCCCATGAATGATCCATGAATCTTGAATACCTTTCTATCAGAGTTCAATAATCTTCCAAATCCATCTTATTTCCTAATAACTTGTCATAGAATAAAAAACCTGCACTAAAATTTAATGCTATGTTGGATATATTTATAGCTAATTATTTGATCATCAATATTGTGGATAAATGCCTCAAAAACAGTTTGGTTAATGAGAGCCCATAAGAATTCATGTCACCAAAAACACCATTGATTCCAAGTAAGATTATACCATTTTTTTCAAGGCCAAAAACAACAAATTAGTAGAAGGTTATGTGTGCTACATTTCGCAGAAACATGGGTCTATGAACATGAATGAATCAATGGAGAGAGGTGGAAGTATTAGTTTTTTTCAACCCCTTACAGTTACAAAATAAAATATTCATTTATATTTTCACTGAGGAATCCACTTTTTTCAACATACATGATTTTTTGTTTCTACTTGATTTATAAATTGATGTATCCTTATCCTTCCCAGAGATATCAGGCTGACCCACAAGATCTAAGGAAAGAGGATCAACATTGATTATAATATTAGCATTAGGCTTCTCATCATCATAATAATTAGATCCCTTCACCTTTCTAGTGGGTTCTGTAGCTACAATGCAGGTTTTATGAGGTGATTTATTTTCCTTAATGCTATTGATAGCATATCAAAATGAATTGAAGATGACATGGTCTCGATCAAAGGAATAAAACTTCTAATTATCAGTGATTAAAAAGGGGGAGGCTTCTAAAGCCATTTTATAAGAGGCCGAAGGAGGAGAATGAAAATATGGGATGCTCTATATGTTTGTGAGAGACTCATGGGTTGGTTAGGTAATCCATGTGAAAGAACCACATGGATTTGTAACGTTAACTTCCTACTTTGAATAACTCACTGACGACTCTTAATGTATTCCATCTTGTGAATTTAGTGGAAATGAAAAATTATGATCATTATAAGTATCCTATATAGACACAGATGTGCAAGGTGACACTTATCCTGGAATAGATTGTAATGAATGAGTGGATACATATTCTCCAACATATAGTGTGTCACTAAAAGATTGAAGAGAGGTGAAAATGATAAAAATATCCTATGTATGATCATCTTCCAATTTTTCTTCCTCAATTCATTTCTCTTCTTCTTCATCCCCTAAACTGGCCTAGGACTTCTTGAGACCATGATTTGTGGAAGGAGGTTTCTTTTTTTCCCATCTCTTGGTATTTTTATAGTGATTTTGTTTAATTATAAGCCAATAATTGGGATAAATATTTTATTATAAACACTGATATACCTTCTATATTAACCCTTGTATTGAAGGTTATGAACTAAAAGATTCCTACTGATGACATTCTATAGGGGGTTTAAATTCAACTTTTCATGAGATTTTCTTTTCATAATTAGAACATGGATGATAGAGTAGTTCTATGTTTTATCATTGTTATTACATATAAATGATAGATATTATTTTCATAATTCATAAAAATAAGAACCCCATATACTTCAATCATCTAAGACCATCTTTAAACATTTTCATTTTTTTCATTTTCATAGTTGCTGCTCAACCTCTTTCTGGTGGACATTTCGACGTTTATTAATTCTTTATGAAGCAGCTGGAATACATTTATTCATAATGAAACATCCTATTGTCTTCAATTGACCTTGTCTTGATTCCTTACTATTAAAAAACATTAAAATGTTTCTAAAAATTGTTATTATGGTATCTCAACCCATACTTTAACCATGAATATGATTTTGGATTTTAATGTTAAGTATTTCCCGCATTCTTGAACTATGGATTATTATAGACTCATCCACATTTAAGCTATAATAAATGAAACATGGATGATTAATCAATAAGAAATATCTATCCTTCCATTTATGCTTTGATTTTCATAAATCATCGTGGTTAAATAGTATGATGTCTATATAGGACTTATGGATTCATTGCATACCATAATTCAAAAATTATTAATATTAATAATGTGGTATAAATTTCTTATAAATGAAGCTATGCCAACTTTTTTCCTAGAATGAGACTCCCCCAATGTCGATCATTCTATTTAAAATGACATTATTCATCTATCATGGAAGCTGATGACCAAATGGGGAAACTACCTGGATGCTCATTCATCCATGAATATTTCATTACACAAGAATATTTTCAAGAAATCTATTTGGATTATTGGATATGTCATAGGAGGTTCCTATACCGGACCTGATCTGAAGTAATGATGTTCCTTGTAATCTTTTCCATTTTTTGAAGTGATGTTATTGTCCAAAATATTCATTAAGACATATGTAATCTTATTTTTATTAAAAAAGGAGACCACTATATTTTGGAAAAGTTCAAAGTTTATAATATAAATAACTTATAAATATTATAAAAAATTATTTTTTTCATATTAAATAAAATATTTTTTCTTATCATAGTTGATGGATTTAAAATAAATCCCCAATCTAGTCATTGGTATTATAATATCATCACAAAACTTATTATCATTTTTTTTCAAAAGATATTTAATATAATTATAAATCAAATTCAATATTCCAAGTCCTCTAAATATATATTCATCACATTAGAAAAAATATAGTCATATATAATGAGAGGAAACATATGAAAATTTTATAAATAATCTCTATATAAATAAATTACCATAATTATTTATTATTAGTTATGTTTAATTATAATGCAAAAAATTGATTTTCAATATCATAGTTTGGATAAATAAATTATAATTAATAATATTCTAATTGAATTTAAATAAAAAAATTAATTTATATTTCATACAGGATTCTCACCTTATAGTATACATCTATCTTATAATATTATAATTTTTATAAATATATCAAAAAAATGTTCTTGTGTGTGTATGAATCACAAATCATTTTAGGGTTAATATTTTTATAATGATTATACATTATTAAAAATTCATTATCCAATGATTTATGACACTATGATTATTTTTGTACGATCCAAAATTTGTGCGAGTTGGATATTGATAATGGAAATTTAATTTTCATAAGATGGATTGTTCAAAATTTAATAGAGATGTAGAAATGAATGAAAAGAGTTGGAGGGAATTACTGTAAATTTTTTTGAGAGGTGTAGTGTGTCTCATTTGGTAGCTTGGGTGTTTTGGTGAGAATTAGGAGAAAATTGTTTTTTTGAGTGTTTTGGAGTTGTATAACATGGATACATGGTTTGGTGTGCCTATTTTAGGATAGGCCATGATACACATTAATGCCCATGGTGTGTAAAGTTCATTTTAAACTAATAGAAACTAGTTTTCATAGTTAATTCCTAGATAATGGTATCCTATGACAGTCAAATGGGAGACAATGTTAGGTGTTTGAGATCATAAGTCCTTGTACATATTCTACACACATTTTTAGAAAAACTTCATGCCTTGTTTAAGGGGTTTATAGTTTAGTGTTTCATTGATAGTGTTTGATTTGAAGAGCATGTGACCATGTCAGGCATGAGGTTTTCTTTTGGAGAGTGGGAGGTTCATGGTTTGTTCACTGTTTGGATAACTGTGTGAGGTATGCTGTCATCATTGTGGAGTGCTCATGATTGGATCATGGTCTAGAAAAATGTGCATCCGAATCTAGTTTTTTTTTAGAATTTCATTAAATATGGTAAATGAAAAAAGTCACCGTAATAATTTTATTTTAATCACCAATTCATATCCCATTATTTTAATGTGGACATGGGGTAATCTCAAACCTATCCCCCACTTACAAACATGGTTTTGGGTATGTGTTCATGGTGATTAATTATCATTTAACATGAGTTATCCTCATAATGTGTCTTCCATTCCTCTTATTATTCATCTACAAATATTTTTGACTTTTATAGTCTATGTTACTCTAATCATTCCACTATAACATGATGGAATCAACTATTTCACCTAGGTCTTTAGAGAGTCTTTAATTGAGGAGAACTATAGTGACCCCAACAGTAGTATCCAATAGATGGTGTATTATTTAATACATTGGAATAATATACAAGGAATCACTTCCCAAAGGACCAAATATATTAGTAGTATTTGAAAATCTAGTTACATACCTAAGTCTTGCATTAAATTTGAATGTATAAAATAATTGTTTTAGAATATCTTTGATCCATCTACCATATTTTGGAATATCATTTTTAATATAAATCATGTATTAAATATAAAATAATGAAAATAAGTGTGATATTCAATTATTAGTAAGGGTTAAGTATAAAATAAGTATTCTTTGAATCAATGAGAATAATCAACATTAAAAGGAAAGTAACATAAGATAAATGAAATTAAAATATTTCGACTAACATAATCAATATATAATGATTATTAAATAATGACACATTCCATTTTATCAATAATAATAATATCATATAATTATAAGGCATAATCAATATAGAAATATAAATATAATAAACACGATTCATTTAATCAAAAAAATGATGATGAAATACAACAAGATATAAAAACCTTATGATACTCCCATTGGATAATAATAATAATAGAATTTTGAATTATGACATTTCTTTATTATTGTACATTATGTTTCTTGGGTATTTGGGACCTCCACCATCCATATCTTTCCCAAAGACCGTTTATGACTAATTGGTAGAAAACTATTTCACTAATCCTAGACAACATATTCCTCCAATGGTACATCCAATGCATCATGGCCATATCTATAACCCGGCCCCACCCACATTCTATGTGTCTAAATAATATCACATATATGTAATAATCAATTTAATTAATAGAAATGTTTCCTATCATCAAATATTTATGTTGACTAAAGAATATAGGTTTCATAATATTAACCAAGATAAAAAATAAATTATAATGTATTCCATTATATGTTATAATTTTATACAGTATATGTAATTAACATATCCATGATAAATTGTTTTGGTATTTTGGGTAAATTTAATATCCAATGATCACAGGAAAGTGAAAATATCATGACATTTTTTATTTCTGCAAAACAGATCACAAAATTGAATATAAATATTATCCTTGTTCAATATAATCATTTTACATTTTAATGGAGAGTAATGATAGGTCAATGCAACATATTCCATGGGTAGTAAATGTATTATGAAATAATTTTGTATTTTTTTAATAAAACTAAAATAAAATATCATTAAAAATTCCTTAAGAAAGATAAATTTTTTAAATAAAAGACATTTTTCATATCATTATCATTGAAAATAACATTAAAAAAAATTAAATTAAATAATATTAGTAATAAATTTTTTTAAAAAATAACCTTTCAAAAAATTAAAATGATGCTTTAAAAAAATGACCTTCATGTTATCATGTAATTCCATACAGGTTCTACAAGTTAAATGAATAGGCCCTTTTCAAGTTGAAATGGATATAAATGTGCCTTGTTCAAAAAATGATAAGAATATTCATTAGAAAAAAAATTAATGAGAATAATTGTGTAAAATAAATTTATAAAATCATTTTAAAAATTTTAGAAGCATTTTTTAGAACATGGTTTTTGAAGAAAACTGATTTCCAACCAAAGAGAGAAATGATGTAAGATTTTCAAAAATAAATTTCTCATTTAAATAAAGTACCAAATACTGTATAAATTTTACTATTTCATTAAAATATAAGGAATACATAGTTTATACTGATATTAAATGGGATTACATTGAAATTTACCAAAAAAAATCTTCAACTGGAATTCATGAACAATCAATCCCGAATATATTCAAATTATGAAATAAACCATTACAGTGATCATAATGTTTATGTGAGAATAAATAAATTAATAGATTATGTGTATCAACAATAAATTCACATAAATAATGTTTTAATGCAACATAATATTATAAAAATTCTATATAAGCATTATCTTACAAAATTAATGACAACGAAGAAGTAATGTAATGCAAAGAAATGAAATTATGTTGTAAAATTATTTTCCAATGGGTAATTATCCTTTCAAATATGATTTTTTTAAATATTTCAAATTAATAAAATGAATAAAATTATTAATTATTTCATATATAACATCTAAAAGGTTCAGTATATATTCCATGTAAAATAAATTAGGTGCATAACATTACTATATTCTTCAATGAAATGAAATTTAGATAGAATACATTACATTATGCTTCAATTTGGTTGAATGTTCTTTAAAATACAATGTTCTGTTTTAAATTATGCTATTATCTTATTCCTAAACCATTTTAATATTTCTATTATCATTCATGATCCTATTATGACATCTTATCTCCCATTGGATAATAATCATTCATTGTTTTCATTGTTTTGGGTTTCAATTTGTTATTTTCTCATGTGATTTTTGTCCTGAAATGTATTATTCAAGAACATATTATATAATTATATAATAATAAATATAATAATAATATAATTATAAAATTAATATATTAATTATACTTTTAATAACAATATTGTAATATGGTTTTGACAAATTATATATGTTGCGACTATAGAGATAGTCGGCCATACGTATGCATGAATGTCATTCCCATTTATCAAAAGACTTTATGGAAATTATATATTTAATATATTTTTATTCATAATTATTATTATAACATAGATACCATATAATTTATTTAAATAGAATAATATATATCATACATTTTATGTGATAATGATAAGAGAGTCACATTTCTTCGTGAAGACGGTAGTCCATGTTACTTAAAATGTGATAACGATAATGATATTTTATCCTTAAATAATATTAAATATATCACTAATACTATATTTATGTCATTTATATCACATATAATTATGAAAATTATATTCATAACCTTTTAAGTATATAGTTAGTGAAAGTCTAATTACATCACTTCGCGAGGTTATAGTTTTCCACAAACACAACTAATATTATCCTATCACAAATGGTATGGAATTTAAATGGTATATAAAATATAATGAATCCAATTGAATAATATTACTATAAATATTATTTTTTAATTATATATATCATCATACACAACTGTGAAGGGTGGTAATGGAAAAAATGTATTACATTAGTTCAGAAGGTGTTTGTTCATCATTCACAAGAATGATGATATTGTACCCCCATTTGACAGAAGTTGATATAGTAATATATCATTCCGATAATATAACAACATCTCAAAATAAGTAATATATTTAATTTAATATATCATCTTGGGAAAAAAATATTTGATATGGGTGGAGGGTGAAATAAAATAAAAACAATCGATGAAGAACATTACGTATTCTTTAGGTATCCTCATGAGTTTTTCCCGAAATCCTTCTTAGGATTCCTTTTTTCCTAAATTAGGGATTCTAAGATGAGATAAGGGATGTTTTTATGTGATTTGTGTTTTTCTTATCTAAATAAAAATGTTGTGTAATTTCATTGATGAGTGGAGTGTATGTGTCATTTTATAAGTGAGTTGAGTATCATTTGGAATTCTTTTTGAAAAGATTCAATCATACCCATGTTTCTTTCATTCCAAAAGCATAAAAAACAGATCACTCATAGTAAAATTAGATATAATGTAAAAATATTACCATATAATGGGTGTTGGAAAAAACTGTATGGTCATATTTAGCACTAATATTTTCATTTTAACCACCCAAAAATTTACATTTTTACCTTAAGAGAGTAATTAATTTTTACTATTTTCACTATTCCATAGGGTAAAAATAAAGTTGAAAAGATTAGTAATTTCTAATTACCCTGACTCCAAGTATATAATCCATTTTAAAAAAAATATTTCCCAGAAGTGGTAAAATGTAGTTTAAAATTGATCTTACATACTCAATCAGAAAGCTATGTTTTATCGAGTAAATGTATTAATGTTTACAATTTTTTTAGGAAAACTTTTAACATTATAATGATAAAAATAACCTAAATTTTAATATATAACATGAAACATAAATAATTTTACTTTAAAACCATTTAAAAATATCATTTACCAATATATATTCATTAAATGAAATCATAGTTTTCAATTAATATTTAATATTTCTCATTACTCATCGAAAAAAATATTTCATTAAAATAAACCAAAAGATAATTATGAGCGTATGATTTAAAAAAAATAATTTTATCAATTAAGTTTTCTAAAATTGGTAGATATATTTTTATGTTATTTTCACAAAGCGCGACTAATTCATCTTTAAGAAAAATACATTTTTTGAAAATATTTATTTTTAATTTAAATGATTAATAATTTTTTTATAAATAATATAAAATGATAATTTTAATATTATAGTTTTTATTATTCAATATCTACAATATAATTGAAATATTATAATTTTATATTTTATTACTTTTCATTTAGTCTTCGAGTTGTGTGCTTGGAAAGCTATCATAGAGACTAAATTTAATGAAATTTATTTAATTGGTTATTTATGATCAGTGTTAAATTTAAAATACACTATCATTGAAAATTTTAATATTTTAGAATTTTTTGATGATACATTTTCCCCACCTTTAGAAAATTTCACCCTCTTAAGTTAACAATTTTTTAGAGTCAGGGGTTTGAAATTGGATAATAATTTTTGTTAAAAAAATTCCACATCATAAGATGGTTAATGTATCATCATATTACAAAGAGAGAGGAGGATATACCACGTTTTTATGGAATAAAACAAAACTAGGTTTAATAATAGTAGAAAATTGGAGGCATATTAATATATAATAATTGAGGATAATCTTAAATAATTATCTATAAGGATAGATTTCATTTTTAACAAGTAAATGAACGACAATGGAATGTTTAGGGCCTCAAAATCCCAAATATATGATGATTTAAAATATCACATCCTAGACCAATGTTTTCCTGGTCTATAAATACCCCCTGACCTACTCTAATAGGATCGGGACATGCAACCAGCACCGAGTAGGCATATCACATACATGGGAGGGGTTATCCTAATTCACATTCCAACACACATATCACAAATCCCATCGAATGTTGCAATGGAAAAAAACAGATGACCATGAATTCATATATCTATAATCAATAAATTAGAGTATAATTTGTTCTAGAATAAATGGATAAATACAATCCCACTAAACAAAAATAAAAACAAGACAAAATATGATGTAATAATGAAATTATTTGAATGTATCGACCCAAACACACCTCAACCTTCCTAGATAACTATTATCCCTGTTTCCCTCTTCCCTCTAGGACAATATCATAAATTGGGTCATCTTCATAAGACACAAAACGTGCAGGTAAATCCCATGAAAGTGTGATTATAACAATAGCCAGTAGGAAACAATAAAAACACCCAACATATAGATTCAAGATAAATCTTCTCAAAACAATGATATAATAATCAATTTAAAAATAACATAACCTATATATACACATGAAGGACACTGAGCCTCTTTTTGGTGACAACCAAACAACCATCCATGGGATACTACAATGAAAAAAGGGTCATTCTAAGATAACCCAAACCCTAATACATAATATCACTGGAGACACTCATCTAAGGGGTCATTATCATTTGGAACATTAGAGAAATATCACTCCTTTAGGATGAACTCAATTCATAGATAGGGGATCACACCCAGGACCACTGGGTGACACCCTAAAAAAATATGGATCAACCTACTATATATGGTATTATACCCTAATAATATGAATAACCATATAGAAAGGTCCTTATTTATTGACGATCAAATCACAATTCATGGAGGGTACAGTAATTCCACAAATCCTACATGGGGTATGAAAAAATAATATAGCATCACACTTCACTTTCATGGTGGGACACTACAATCTCTATTTGATAATCATCCTTCAATGGGGTTCATAATCCTTAAATGTGTATGTTATTCTACATTTTACCCTCAAGGGGATGAAGTAGGGGAACCAACTCAACCAATACTAGCCCATACTAAATAAACGAATGAATCTAAATATACTTAATGGGGTGTACAAAATGTAATGGGGGGTACACAGTCTGTACTGGGGGATCACAAAAAGTCTTGCCAACCCCAGGTCTACCCGTGTGGTGCTTCCTCACCCAGATGTAATTCTAAAATTACATAGCATGTAAGTTAATATCCACAATGTTTACAGTTCATTCATCAACTTGATCATGCCATTTGGTTTTACTCGTGTACTAGTGGATGTGCCCAGGTATTCACCAGTTTCCACTCGGTTGTGCCTGTGTAGACTTGGGTGTGTGATCTACCTTTTTCCATGTACATAGACCTTACAGTGCATGTGTATCCTCTAATATACATTTAGATATTCCATAACATGACTCATGATATGTGATAGGTGTCAAAATACTATAATTTTTTCACTCTATGGAAACCCAAAAACTGTGTTTGGGTTCCCACACCATGTGTAATTATGATTTATAGTTCATGTGACCTAGGATAGATATATCTCACTGGTTCTGCTTCTAACTCAATGCTTCCTACATCACTATCCTCATTGGAAAGAATGAGTTTGAGTTTTCAGACCTTCACTTCTCAAATGATTGGGATTGTTGGCTTTAAATCAGTTCCGAAAACACTAACACATACCATAAATATTTCCACCATAAAATTAAAAAAAATGAGATCTGATAATATAATCATATCAACCTCCAGTTGTACTCCATCACCATCAAACCTCAATCACATCCTTGATTGTAAAAAACCCATGGAATTGATCTTTTGTGGCAATGGTTGCTCAAGCAATGAACAAATAAAAGGTATTCATCGATCCATTTTCCAATGAAAATACCAATATTTAATGTGATAAAAGGGTGATAATTACATAAACCATGAGATGTGAGGAACAATACTTCAACTTTATTCATTTTCTTACCTTTATCCAGGTCTAATAAATACACCACAATGAGGTTATTAACCAATAAAGAAAATAAATTCATCTCAAATAAATCTACTGTTGATGCATGCATCTATTATTTTTCTTAGAATTGATATTTGTTCGAATGGTATAAAAGAATGCGTTGTAACTACAGAGATCCAACACCCAAACAAGAGTTTGTATTGATCATTCATGAAGAAAAATCATTCATTGATGACATTGGAACAATCCATAAACTCTGTTGGTTCAACGATCTATGATCCAATTTGGATCTGATGCCATTTACCATGATCTCATCCAATTTGCCTCTCCAATGGATCCACTCAATTTCTATGGTTATGGGGATAACACATAAAATTTTTCATAGTAGCATATAAATTAGATATCATTAGGTTTGGATTTTAATTTAATAATTAAATAAATAAAATTACATTTATTAAAATAATCACCCACAATACTTCTCAACCCCAACGCCAGACGCTGACATATATCAGGTGACATTGATGGTAAAACCGACACTCTGAACTCAAATACATCCTCTGATTTCTAATCTAATCCACCATTCTGAATTTATTCTACATTTTCAAGAAAATTCCATTAATTTTATATTAATATAATTAATATTATTCAAATTATAACGTCCATATTTCCCGGCCACATACTCTCATATGGTTTTAGTTCCTCACTCCAAATGAAATCCATATACTATTATAAGTTAATATACTAAAAAAAATCATTGTATTTTCCAAACCATAGGTATTTATTAACCAAATACTGAATAAAATACTAAATGTTTTTGGGGTTTGTGATCAGTCATGGTTCTCCCACTACAAGGTTTAATCATGAAGATTCTCATGTTACCCACAGACACACACCATAGGAATAAATCAATGTAAAAGGGTCCTCTCTTATCATTCATTGATCATCACTGAGAAATCATCAATTTTTGATCCATCCTCAATGTCTAACTCCCCCTAGTTAATAAAATTTGATGGATCACACATGTACATTCACAACTATGACACATGGAAGATGTAGTGTACCTAATCTAACTATGGTGGTTGTGCTAAGTTGTACTCCACCTCACCATCTCTATACAGTATAATAACATGGATAATGAATCTCAAATAATTCTTTAAAACCAAAAAAATATATTTGATACACATTTATGTGATACCTTTAAGAGCACATAGTCTCCCACCTCTAACTACTGAGGCATATATTGTTGTAATGGATAATACATATGATGGCCTTGTGTAGTCCTCATCAAATTTAGAATGATCATTACATTATCTATCATTGATATCACCAACTCTAGGTTCAATAGAGTAGAATCACCTGGATCAGTATAAAACAAGGTGACCCATTGAGTTACCTATACAAGGCCACAAATATTTCAATAACGACCGAATCATTCATTAATGAATATTCTTCTTGATATAATTAAATGTATTATTATAGTTATATAAAATTTGAACTTCATTTGTTTTATGTTTATAGATTTTAAAATACCATTATGAATGGTTATCGTTGCTAATATCGTTATTGAATAGTGATAACAAGATTAATAGAAATATAGGGCTTTAACAAATCCAATTTACTCAGAAAAAGGAAGTGATGGCCTCATCCAGTAGACTTGCCCCGTATGAAGCCCATTTGTCAGAGCTCATAATGGAGGTGGCATCATTGGGCTTCACTACTGACCAAGCCCAGACTAATCTTGAAGATGTTATGATTCAGCAGAACTGACTACGGGAGAAGTGGATTTTAATAAAAATTACCACCTGAGCGATGTTATCTGTGCCACCCAAAGATTATTTCACCAAGGCACACCATACCCTTTGGTCTTATGTGGGTGTTATAATGGGTTATGTAAGAATACACTTACACTATGCCAATGTAAATTATTTTTTTACAATGAATGTGCCTTCATTTTTTCATTGTTACATTGTAAATAGTTTTTAAAGCCGGATTTTATTTTTAGTTAATATTCAACTAAGAAATCAATTTTGATGATTTAATGGATTTTGGAAATAGATAATATTTAATTAAAATATTATTAATAATTTCTTTTTAATAAATAAAAAAGATTATTTAATTTTAGGAATGCATTTGTAATTTTTATTAAGGTTTGAAATGTGTTTTTGTCACTATTCATGAATTTTTAGAAAATGTTGTTTGTTATTTTAAAAGTAAAAAATTTAAATATTTACAAAATTGATTAGATAAAATATATATTTGTTTTGGAATCGAGATGTTTGAATTATCAAATGGTGATTTTTTTATAATTTTTTGTGATAGTCAAATTATTGGTTAAAAATAAAATACCATTTAAATATATAATGCATTTTATGACATCTAAATGTCCTAAGAGTGAGATAATAAAATAATACATACATTATTTTCAAAAAATATATATTTTAGCATTAAAATAATGTGATTTTTTTATTTTTTTGATTTATTATAAAAAGCTTTTGTGGACCCTCCATGACATATAAATCATTTTGTCTTTTTAAAATATTTTCATTGAGTGTCACTCACCTCCACATAAGAAACGCTATAATTTAATGAATTAATTTCATTGGCCTTATAGAATATTTTTTTTCTACTCACATTAGGAAAAAAATTTAGGAAAAAACCCTGGGCTGGTTTTTGGTATTGATTAGTTTAATGTGAGGTGTCCCAAACCTAAATAATAAATAATTCCCTCTACTTTCCAATATAATCCCACCCAATCTCCCACTTCCTCTTAACTCAAAGCCTTTTTAGCTAGACCAACCCCTAACCTCCTCTCTATAGAGTTCTCCCAATATGACCCATGCTCCCAAGAAGCCTCTCTCAAGACCCTCCCAATCCTTGGCGATCACACTTATAGGTAAGGGATTTCTTCCTTTCTCATTTTGTCTAATTTTCCTTAAGTTGTTATGCCATTTTGTTTTGAATTAAAAATTATGGAGTTTGATTTTATACCTCCCACATACTTTCCTCTTTATTTTTGGATTATGGGAGGCCCCTTTCACTCTAATTAAAGCCTCTCATGTACACCTGTTAGCATGGAGAAATTCTCTGAGGGATTTATCTCTCCTCTTTTACATCGAAGAAATTATTTTTTTATTATGCATCTAAATTCCATTAAGTTTATTGGGAAATGTATCAATATTACCCCCTTAATATCCATTTAATTTACATATAATGAGACACCCTCTTCTTTCTCATCAACTATTTTCATGTATCCTTATGTTATGCTGATATGCTACTGAAATTGCACTGCGGTTTTCCAAGCCAAGATCAGTGTGTGGTGAATACCATACCAATGTCTTTATCAAGGGTATTCACCTTTATGCACATATACCTATTGAATGGTACTTTCATGTATTTATTACACATTAATTAATCATGGAATAACTTATGATGTTGATTCATTCCATGTTATATGATCTATGTGGCACACTTATGCATGAAATGAAATGTTTAAGATAAGTGAACCCTGATAGCACTCCAATACACTGGGTAAAGTATAGTATCATGATACATCATGTGAAATGGGTGTTTAATCATGATAATTTAAGTGAAACAATGTTTTACTCATGCTTCATGTGAAATTAGGGTTTACTCATGCTCCATGTGCAATGAGCCTTGGCACATACTAATTCCATGTGAAGTGTTTTTACCACATTTCCTTGTTAAGATTTTCATGCTTTATCATGTCTTTATGTTCACGTTTCTCTTGTGCTCCATTGACATTAATATAGTCTAAAATTTATTTTATTCGTCATGTTATTCTATTTTTATTCCCATACTGGGCTTTATAGCTCACCGTTTACTTTTTCATGTCCTTAGGTAATCCCATGCAATGCTAAGTACGAAGGAATGTAGTGGTAATGTAAAGGAAGTTTAAAAAAAATGTGTTTTGTGTTTTATGTTCTATGATGTTATAAAATGTTCATATTCCCCAAATACACAAGACCTCGGGATCTTCTATGTTGTATCAAGTAAAGATCTTATGTAATAAATCGAGTTTAACTCTGTGATAAAAAGAAATTTTGTTATAGTTGGTATCAAAGGATAGGTTTAGTTATTTTTGGGATTAGGATTAGAAAACCCTAGTGTAGACGTAGTGACAAGATTAAGTGTAATAAATACATCCCAATGTATTTTTGAGTATTTATTAAGTCGTTTATCAAGGAAATAAATCCATGTCTGGATACGAGTAGGTAGACGTTGCTCTTACACAAATGTATCCTAGGGGAAAAACCCAAAAACACTGCTTTGAGCTATACTAGAATGAGAATAGGTGCATGAAAATGGGGCTGGCTACAATATTTGTTAAAAAAACTCTCCGGGGATACGCTCTGGTAAATTCACAAGCATATTATGAACCATTATTAAGGGAATTAAAAAATTCCCCTAAGAATATATGTTAGAAACTACATCGTGGATAACATAGATTGTAGCCTTTGGATTCATAAGTTAAGGGTATAAAAGATATTTATAAGTCATCATTTTTTTCCTTAGATTACCCTTTATGTGTTACTTGTAACATTCCTTTTATTATATACAATGGCTGGTAATAGGAGGACACATGCTAAGAACTGATGTGATGATCAATGTGATGACTATGAAAATGTGATAAGTAATCCGATGGGAGTGGGAATCACGAACATTGTAAAAGTTCTCTCTCAGTTTACTCAAGATTTGAATAGAAACATTGGTCAAGAGAAACGTTCAACCCCCGCCCCCCTAAAGAAAGAAAAAGTCGCCATTGAGAACTTCATGAGACAATGGTCTCCGACATTTAATGGATTGTCTGATCCCTAAATTTCTGAACAATGGATCAACTCCATTGAAAATATCGTATTTATCCTTCAATGTTCCAAACAAGAGTAGTCAATTCTGGATAATTTTTTTATGGAAGGTGAAACCAATAAATGGTGTACGTTGATCAAAAATATGAATCCTGAGGAAGAGATCTAGGCTTTAGAATGGAATGATTTCCTTAAGATGTTTTTTGTCAAATGTTTTTCATGCACCCACTTATATAAGATGAAATGGGACATCCATGCCCTCAAGAAAAAATACGACGAAGTTGTCAGAGTGTATGAGGAAAACATCACAAGGCTTTCACGATACACCTCCGGCTTTGTCGTTACCCCAAAATGAAAGGATGACCACCTCTTTGGTGGGATGAAACCTAGCCTACAAAAAGCACTGGAAATCCATCACTTTGAACACTATGATGTAATTGTCCGATGTTCCCTCAAGGTCGAAATGGAGATCAGAGAATCTTAGGGGTATCATGATGATACAAAGCGTAAGGTGTACTTCAATTTCAGTGGTCCGAGGGATAAATCCAATGGTGCTAATAAGATCCAGCACCCCACTTTATAAAGGTGCGAAAAAGCACCCTGAAAATTACCTGAAGGGGACAAAGAAATGCTTTATGTGTGGAAGAGAACATCAGATAGCTATTAACTACCGAAAAGAAAAACCTGTGGCTATAATAGTGGAGAGAAACACTCTGTTCGAACCTCAACGTGTAGTTTATTGCTACAACTACAATGAAAAAGGGAATATTTCAAATTTGTTCCCTAATCTAAGTGTTTTCAGGGGCATCCAACAACCTCTAAGGCACTAAGGGAGAGCTTTTGACATCACTACTGTGGATGTGAACCCTGACAATGAAGTGGTGATAGGTACGCTAGTTATTCATTCAATAATAGTGAACATTCTTTTTTATTCAGGTTATACACATTCTATTATATCCCAATAGTTTAGTAGAAAAATCCCAGAACCACCACAAATCATTTAAGTAACGATTTAAGGGATTATGGCCAATGTGGAAATCATTTATGCACATGAATATAACTCCTCCCCTGTCATAATCTATGGATTGAATTTCTCGTTGAACCTCATCATACTTTTTCTGGTGTAATTTTATTCAATTCTTGGCATTGATTGTCTTTCCTTATATATATCCAACATAAATTGTTTTGAGAGGGAAATCACTCTCCATGTTGAGAATCAACCCCCGATTTGATACAAGTTCAAGGAGAGAGATGAATCTTTTTTAGCTCCATCATCTCAATCGTGGATATTACTACACTATGAGCACAGGTATCTAGCTTAGGTGATTGACTCTAAGGAGGAAACCATCCTTGAAGACATCCCTATTGTTAGGTAATTTGCTGAAGTGTTTCCTGAGGAATTGTCTGGTCCTCCTCCTAGAAGAGATGTTGAATTCTCAATTGATCTTATAACTGGGGAATTGCCAATATCCAAGACACTTTATTGAATGGATGTTTTGGAGCCTGAAGATCTAAAGAAACAACTATAGGCGAATCTAGATAAAGTGTTTATACACCCATGTGCTTCACCGTGGGGTGCAGCAGTCCTCTTTATCAAGAAGAAGGATGGGTCAATGCACATTTCCATCGATGATAGTGAGATTAAAAAAATCACAATAAAGAAAAAGTATCCTGTCCCATGAATTTATGACTTGTTCAATCAGCTGTGTGGAGCAGTATACTTCTCCAAGGTGGATTTGTGGTTGAGATATTATCAAGTAAGGGTGATGAAGGAAGATATCCCCGTGACTGATTGTCGTACAAGATAAGAGCACATTGAATTCATAGTAATGTCTTTTGGACTCACTAATTCTCCAGCATTTTTCATGGACTTGATGTATAGAGTCATTAGGAATTACCTTGACAAATTTGAGGTAGTCTTTATTGATGATATTCTAATATAATCCAAAACCAAAGACAATAATGAGGAGCATCTAAGAACTATACTAGAGACCTTTTGGAAGGAGAATCTCTATGAAAAGTATAGGAAGTGTGTGTTCTGGTTGAAGGAGTTCTCATTCTTGGGCCATATCATTACAATCAATGGGATATTTGTGGATCCCTCCAAAACGGATGAAATTGAGGGATTGTCGAGGCCAACATTAGTAATGGATATCCGAAGATTCTTTGGGTTAGCTGGATATTATTGATGATTTGTGAGACATTTATCATGGTTGTCCAACCCTCTTACCAAGCTAACTCAGAAGGGAGTAAATTTTTCTTTGAGTTATTAATGCGAAGAATGTTTCAGGGATTTAAAAAGGAATCTTATCACTGCACCTATGCTCACATTACCCACAAGTGGATAACTTTCTGGTGTATTCAGTGATGTTTCAAAGAAGGACCTGGGATATGTTTTTCCGAATAAGGACAAAGTCATTGCCTATGCTTCAAGGAAATTTAATGCATGTAATCCGAATTATCCAACACATGATTTGGAGTTAGATGCATTGATCTTCGCTTTAAAAATTTTGTGGCATTATCTCTTTGGGGAGATGTGTGAAATATATATGGACAAAAAACACCTCAATTATATATTTACATAGAAAGAGTTGAACAGGCACCAAAGAAGATGGTTATAGCTGATCAAAGACAATTACTGCTCAATCCATTTCCACCATGGGAAAGAAAACAAGGTGGAGGATGATCTATGTTAAAAGGACACAGAAATTGTATCATTGATGAGAATTGAGAAGGACCCAATCTGCTAGATTTGAAGAAGATGGACATGGTAATCATAAAGAAGGAAACATCATCAATCCGTACACAAATGATTGCTCAACCATCTCTTTTTGAAAGGAAAAAGGATGCTCAAAAGTATGATGTGGGAATTCAGAAAAGAGTGGATGCTATTAAAAAACGGAAATCCTCAGAGATCAATGTTTATGAAGAAGGAATTGTTAGATTTTGGAAAATACTGTGTGTTCCATCATGTCCGGAGGTGAAGAAATAACTTTTGGATGATGCAAAATGTTCAAATTTCTCTATTCACCTAGGAAACACGAACATGTATCTAGATCTCCAGGAGCCTTATTGGTGGGATAATATAAATAAGGAGATCATGAAGAATACATCAATGTGCCTGGTGTGTCAGCATGTGAAGTTAGTGAGATAGAATCTAAGGGGATGATGCAACCATTTCCCATACCAGTATGGAAATGAGAGAACATCACCATGGACTTTGTCACCAGAATTCAGAAGACATTCAATGTCAACAATGCACTCTATGTTGTTGTGGATCATCTCAAAAATTTTGTACACTTCAATACAATTCATGAGGATTTCTCATTGGATCAGCTGACATGGATATATATCAGGGAATTGGTAAGGTTGCATGGAGTACCGAAATCTATTGTATTCGATTGAGATCCAAGATTCACCTCTATGTTTTGGAAGATTCTTCAAAATGCTCTAGATACTGAGCAGAACTTCAGTACAGCTTATCATCCTCAATCTGATGACCAATCTGAGTGGACAATCTAAACACTTGAGGACATGTTGGGAGCATGTTCTATGGACTTAAAATGAGGGTTGGACCAACATCTTCCACTGGTTGAATTATCCTACAATAATAGTTTCCACTCAATCATCTAAATGGCTCATTATGATTCCATGTACAGGAAGAGGTTCATAACACTAGTATATTTGGATAAAGTCGGTGGGGGTAAGCTTCTAGGACTAGAAATGGTTGATGAAATGATGGAGAAGTTGAAAACCATTCAGTAGCATATCAAGGCTGACCATAGTTGACAGAAGAGTTATACAGATAACCGTCTATGAGACCTTGAGTTTAATGTTGGAGATATGGTATTTCTTTGCATATCTAAATGGAAGAAGGTCACAAGGATTGGAATGAAAGTGAAGTTAATTCCTATGTATATTATCCCCTTTGAGATTCTTGATTGTGTTGGGGATATTGCCTATCGACTAGAACATCCACCTACCATGGCCAAAGTACATGACATGTTTCATGTATCCCACGTATGGAAGTATATACCAAACCCTTCACATTTACTATCATTAGAGGTAGTACACTAGAAGATGATCTTTCCTATGAGGATAAACCATTGAAGATCTTAGATCGTAGATAAAAAGTTCTCTGAAATATAACAATTCCCCTCATCAAGGTGTTGTGGAAAAACAAAAAGTTTGAAGATGCGACATGGTAATCAAGGAAGTGATTATGGAAAGCCACAAATATCTGTTTTATTTTTTGAAAAGGAAATTTCAATGGTGAAATTTCTTAAGGTGGGAAGATTATAACAACCCAATATTTCATTAATGAAAATCCCTCTTGATCTAATTATATGCCTTATTACGGTAGTATAATATGTGAACATCATTGGTTTTATGTTTCTTGATTTTAAAATACAATTATTTATTGTAACTGTTGCTAATATATCCATGGAACAGTGATCACATGATTAATATAAATATAGGGCTTAAAAAAATCCAATTTACCCTGACAAAGGAAGTGATGACCTCATATAGTACACTTGCCACATATGAAGCCCATTTTTCGGACCTTGGAAAGGAGGTGGCATCATTGGTCTTTCCTCTTGACCAATCCCAAGCTGAGCTTGAACAAGTTAAGCTTGAGAAAAATAGACTATGGGAGATGTGGATGTTAATAGAGATTAACACCCGAGTGATAGTATAGAGAATGTGCATTCATTTTATTATTTTTACTTTGTAAATTGTTTTTAAAGTACAAATAGTGTTTTGCGTTAATATTCAACAAAGATATATATTTTGATGAATTAATGTATTATTGAATTAAATAACAATTTAATAATATTTTATTATAAAATTACATTTTATTAAATATAAATGATCATATAATTTTATGAATGCAATTGAAATTTTTAATAAGGTTTTGAAAATTATTTCTAAACCCCTGAATTTCCAGTAAATGTTGGTTTTAATTTTAAAAGTAAAAATTCTCTTATTTATAAAATTATTTAGATAAAATGATTATTATTTTCAGAATCAGGAAATTGAAATTATCCATCAGTTAATTTTACATAATTTCCTGAGACAGTCGAATTTCTGTGTAAACACTAAAAACCATTTAAATATATAATCTGTTTTATGACATCATAATGGCCCAATAGTGTGGTAATGAAATACTATAAACATTATTTTCGGATAATATATGGTTTACCATAAGAATAATGTGATTTGATATTTGTTTGATTTATTTTACAAAGCTTTTGTGGACCCTGCAAGACTTTTAAAACATTTTGTCTTTTTAAATTGTTTTCCTTGAGTGTGACTGACCTCCACCTAGGCAAACCAACTATTTTAAGAAGATATTCCAGCTCCCTTATAAAATATTTTTTCTAGTCCCCTATGGAAAAAACCTTGGGTGAAAACCATGGTCTGGTTTGTGGTATTGATTAGTTTAATGTGAGATGTCCCAACTATAAATAATAATGAATCCCCTCTCATTTCTTATATAAACCCACCCAAGCTCCCACTTCCTATTCACTCAATGCCTTTGGTGTTCGACCAAACCCTGCCCTCATCTCTCAATAATCATCACAAGGTGCACCAACCTCCCATGAAGCCTCTCTCAAGACTCACCCAATCTTTTGGGATCACACATCCTAGTAAGGTATTTCTTCCTTTCAAATTTTTGTCTAATTTTATTTTAGTTGATATGCTCTTTTGATTTTAATTATAAATATATGGGTATGGTTTCTCACCTCCCCTATACAGTACACTTTATGGTTGGATGATGGGAGACCCATTTCCCTATCATTAAATCCTCCCATGTACACTTGTTACCATGATGAAATTCCGTGAGGGATTTGGCTCTCCTCTTTTACATCTATGTAATTCTTTTGTATTATGCATATAAATTATATTAACTTTGATGGGAAATGTATCCATATAACCCACTTACTGTACATTTCATGTAAATATGATGAGACACCCCTTTTGATCTCATCAATTATTTTCATGAATCCCTATGTCATGTTCTTATTCTGAAAAAATTGCATCGTGTTTTTCCATGCAAAGATCATTGTGTACTGAATACCATACCCATGTCTCTATCAAGGGTATTCACCTTTATGCACATATACCTATTGAATGGTTATTTAATGTATTTATTCCACATTACTTAATCATGTAATAACTTATGGTGTTTATTGATTCCAATTTATATGATCCATGTGGCACACTTATGCTTGAAATGAAATGTTTAAGAAGGGTGCATCCTTATAGCGCTCCAATGCATTGGGTAAAGTATAGTATCATGATATATCATGTGAAATGGGTTTTTAATCATGATAATTCAAGTAAAATTAGGTTTTACTCTTGATTCATGTGCAATGAGGTTTTACTCAAGCTTTATGTGCAATGAGCCTTGGATCATTCTAAATCCATGTTAAGTGGTGTTGCCACATTTTCAAGTTATGATTATCATACTTTATCATGCCTTTATGTTCATGTTTCTCTTGTGATCCATTGATATTACAATTCTCAAACATTTATTTTATTCCTCATGTTATTCCATGTTTATTCCCTTACTAAGATTTATAGCTCACTTATTTCTTATGCATGTCCTTAGGTTATCCAATGCAATGCTGATTACGAGGGAATGTAGTTGTCCTGTAAAGGATGTTTTTAATAAACATGTTGTGTGATTTATGTTCTAATATTTTATGTAATTTTCCTATAACCCAAATACACTATACCTCTCTATCTTCTATGTTGTATCCTATGATGATTTTATGTAATAAATCATGTTTAAGTGTTTCATAAAAAGTAGGGTTGTTATAATTTTTAAATTGGGGGTGTAATGGTAGCTATTTTTCTACTAAAATGTCACTAATGGTAGTTTATCCTCCCAAAATTTTCCAAAATCTAACATGAAATATAAAAGCATTTCCTCTAATACTTAATCATTCTTCTCAATATATAAATCATTCTGGGCTGAAAAGCTCTTCTAAAATTAAACAAATTCCAAAATACCTCATCAAAACATGTCCAATACTTTGATTTGAAGTGATGATCCCAATTTAAAGTGATTATCATGCGAAGACTAGGGATCCAACAATCTATGATATGTCTAAATTTTCCAATATCTCTACAAATATATTCTTTCAAATAGTATGAAATATATCCTACATGGTGACTCAGTATTGGGTCACCTAGAGACAATCATGTCCCATGGATGTATGTGGTTTCCCCACCACAATGTTCATGAATTTAACATAACACATCCACTATGGAACATCAAGGTGTTAAGATAATCCCACTAGAACCTAGCCCTAATCCTTCATATTATGGGATTTTAGGAACTGAGATACAAGCTTCATAACACAAATTTGAATGCCTCTCCATAAAAATATATGTCGGGGGTCCTGCTACTTCTTTTCCACGCCTTGATATACCACCAAAGGGGTTATATGAAACCCCACCAAATCCCCCTCTGATAACGCCCATGATTCAATCATTTCCACTCAAAAAGGGATAACAAAATCTCCGCCTATATAAAAATACATTAGGATCATGTCCAATTTATATCTATTTGTGTGAGGTCTCAGAATTGGCATCTCGATGATGAAATTACCTAAAACGCAATAAAACTGTGGGGGTAAAAACCATATACTAAAGATATAAAGAAACATACTTTTCAATAAGAAAAATTAAATGATGATAACTTCTCTGCTCCCCCAACCAATAGCTATGAACCTGATCTCTTATTGTGATCATTTGTCACCATGTTCCCCTTCGTAGGAGTATAGAAAATCCCAAAGTCATAGTCTTGCAGGAACTCTATCCATCACCTCTTTCTCAAGATAATATTTTTATGAGATAATATATATAGTATAATATTGTTGTCCTCGTTACAATAAATCTATTGACCATCAGGTACTGACCCCACATAATCATAACAAAGACTACCAATGCTTGCTCAAGAGCACGGGTCAAGTTGATCTGATCTTATAGCCTCGAAAACCTAGACCCATGTTAAATCACTTCTAACCTCTGCATCCGGGAAGAAATGTGTCTAGTCCCTAAAGAATCTTAGAACACTACATATTTGACACCCTCATTTTAAAATCTCTAGTTGTGTGTGTTCATCATCCTCTACCTAAAATCCTAACATGTACTACTAAAACATTTCCTTATTCACAAAAGGACTCCCCTTTATGGTGAACGTAATCAAGGGTTCTAACCCTATAGAGAAATCGGGTGAAAACTGAAACATTACACTAACATCCCAAAAAACATCCCACCTTAGTAACACTCAGGGGTTTATTCCAACCCAAAACTTCCTCATTCATTATTGGGATCACTATAACTACTACCTTTTAAATGAGGTTTCCAAGGAAGTGGACATGAAAAATCCAAACATGACACTTTCAGAGTAGCCTATAAAGATGGTTATTTCTATGTTTTTCCAAGACCATCATAACGTGTCATCAAATCTCCTCGTCGGATACAGAGTAGACATTGATATTTTCATTGAATGCCACAACAACCTAGTCTAATAATTGATGGAAAATCTGTTTCGTGAGTTTGATGAAAACTTTTGGGTTTTTTTCATTCTGAAGTGCAACACAAAGTACTCATTGTGAATGTAGATACATCTAGATATCATCTTCGATATATCCTAATCTCATATTCATATCTAGTGATATCCTATCCTGAGGTCAATCATTAAGAATAAATGTGACCCTATCAGATGATCAAATAATTCACCAATCCTCAATAGCAGATACATATTCTTCACATTCACCAAGTTGAAGAAAATATATTCTATGTATAACTTCATTATCTCATCCACGTACTTGGATAAAAACACCGGGTATGCCTAAAGGGATCCAAAAATTCAAAAACATCATGATCTAATAAGTCCTCCAAATACATCCACAGCTCACAATGCTCTATGTGAGCCATCTGATTTACTGGTTTAGATATAAATGATAGCCTAGTGTCAGATTCACTATAAAATTATAATTATGAATATAAAAGAAATGTTAGAATATCCTTTGGAAACAAATCCTAAAACTCCTACACCTCTACATGAAACTAATATCTCATAGCTTCCACTACACAAATGATCATGACAGACAATTGTTGTCTGATCAACTGCACTCTCATACACCTGATACCATACTAATCTGATTGGGTTTCTTTTTAACCCAGAATGGAAACACATTTCCTATTATTATGGAAACACCATATACTCTTCTTGAGACAATGTATCATGGTATGAACATTAGATAACCAATACATAAATAAGATGGTGTTGTAAGGCCTCATTGCTACTAAATAAAGTTCCCAAAATAAAATATCACCTCCAAGAGTTAGGTCACACCTTCAAAACAGGTGTGTTATCAATGAGTCACCTCCATCAAGAGTCGCATAGTTCATGGGTCAATAAAAGGGATCAACTAAAATCTCTATGTATTGAACCAAATAAGTAGAAAGAATGGAAAAAATTACACTTCTATCTATAAATAATATGACAATGTCATAAAAGGCATAGTTTATACCTTGTATCATCTGGGTATCACCAAGTCCATAGCTCACCATATTCTACAGCTATCCTCATCTCTGACCACCAGCTTTCAAGTCTGGGTTTGGACCACCTGGGGGTGATGAGGGTAATTGTTCAATCCCCCTGACCACCGCTTTCTGCTCGATCAACCCCTATTTCATGTCATCTTTCATGCATAACACCCAATTAAAACCTATATATTTTACTTAGTGGTCCCCCAAATATCTCTGGATCAATTTCATGATGTAATAAAAAATAAAATGTTTGATTTCATTTACCATTGTAGGAGAAACACCCCCTCTCTCCCAAGTGGCTCGAAACATCCAAATATACCACTACTATTGGTCCTCTTTCAGGGGGTCATCTCCTCAAGCTTCAGGAATGTCCATGTAACTATAACTACCATTATATACCATCTATCTAGGTCTCAAACACTATTTTTCCACTTATAGCACCCATTTTAGGCCCCTACACTTCAATGAAGCTCTCCACTACCATGACCCTTTCATTCCCCTCAACTTAAGTCATAACACATAGAGCTATCACTAAATCCCTGATATCCTAATTTATTCCCTAATAAAAACTCTGAGCTTAGAAGAATGGTTATTATACCATAATATTGTATTATTTTTAGAGATCAGTAATCCTCAATAAATTCTCTGGAATAATCGAATTGTCCTACGATTGATTCAAAATCACATAGATGTGAACTTATAATAGTGTGGCTAGATAAAACTACTCATTATAGAGATTCGTGATATATTACCAGGAGATAGCTGTCTCATCGCATGACTGTGTCACTAAAAATCACCACCTCACCTTGGACCACCGAATAATACTATCCATGATGACTATCATGTGATTTACAGGTTTCCTCAAAAGGAAGAAAACATGAGTGCCGACCTAAATCAATTCCTCAACAACTTGGGTGTATGGATCACCCTTAATCTTAGGAGGGTGTGGCCTATAGAAATCACATATAGAATTTAGCCTACTTCCATACTCATCATGTAAATCTTGTGATAAAGTATGATAAAAAAGTGGTAACCTAGATGGTAAACCACCTGGAGTTACTATCTCTAGTATAATCCCCTATACTGAATCCTCACACTCAAAAAATCATCCTTGTGATCATGTGGTGGAATATTTGTGAGTTGTCTTCACGAAGGAATATTGAAATAAACAAGATGTACCATGTTCAATTTGTAAATATTGGGATCTATATCAATAATTACATGGAAAAAACACATTACTTTGTGATTCATGTACCAACTGTTTTCCATACCACCAATGCCTACTTGTACTGAGTCAAATGTCATGTAATCAATGTAAGTAAGTATGGAAACATTAGGTTTCGTAACAACAATAGAGTACCTAACCTAATATATGAACTTGAAAAAAAATACATCATTTCCTTAAAACCCATACCAATCTCATAGAATCTAGTTCAAATGTAGAATTGAATCCCCTGATACACATTTTTTATTACATTGCCTAACGAGGATTGATTTTTTATTACCCCATGCCCACCTCCAATAGTCCATGGGCTGGAGACTTTCACCATGTAGGCATATCACACATATTGGAAGCCTTATACTAACGAAGCTTTATATACATACTCATCTCCAAACACATAAAATGATGAAATTTAAAACAACTAATAAACATGAATTCATACATATATAATCTTGAAATCGGAGTATGATTACATGGTTCATGAAGCAAGGGCCAAATAAAACCCTCCAGAAGAAAATGAAAACATGTATAACCAGTGTGGTAGTAATAAAAAAATTTCAATTCATCCAAAAGAATAATTTTTTTGGATCACTAATATCTACTTATCCCCCAACCCTACAAGACTATTTCAATAATTCCTCAATCTAAAATGGACATTACGTGTGTGGGAATACCCATATAGTGGTGAGTATAAGAGTACCCAATAAGACAAAATGAAAAACCTAATCATAAAACATCATGAATAGTCAGGTCATAACATGATTATAGCATCCAAGGTATTAAAACAACACATATATAGTTAAAATGGAGGTTCTACCTCCTCAATGAAATGATTTTCATGAGATAACCCACACCCCAATAAATACTATTATCAATGACACACATATAAGAGGTCATGATCATTATTCCCCACCTATAAATATTTTTAATATCTGAATACATCGCTTCTCATAATGGGTATCACACCCAAGACTATTGGGGGACACCACAGAACCTATAAAAATCAACTCTCAATATAGGATATCAAAGACCAAAACTATTTCCAACCCTACTGAAATTGCCTACTAGATGCAGGGTCAATGCTCATCTTATACTGGTCAAATAGATTCCATAAAACTCATATTGGGAATAATACAAATCATACCATATCATGGTCTGGTCACACTGACTATCACAATAAACTCTATCTGATACTCATCCTCTATAAAGGATCATAATCTAGAGATGTGGAAATAATAAAACATCTAACTATCAATGGAATGGACCAGAGGAATACTCTCAACTAATATTGGTCATACCAGACGAAACAAAAGGCTCTAAATTCCCTCTAGGGGGTACACTATATGTGTTGGGGGTACATAGCATGTCCATCCTACCCTTGGTCTATTTGTGTGGTGTTTCGTTACATGGAATGTAAAACTAAATTTACATGTATTGTGAGTATGTATGTATACAGAGTGTGTAGGGGATTACTAGAACCATACCCATTCCATCTGGTCAAAGCTATGTAATGGTGTTCATGCACATGTACCAACTCCTATAAAGATTGATGTGCCTTTGTACACCTAGTCAATTACTATATTAGTTTTCATGTAATACAACATTCCTACTATCGTGTATCCTATGACATTCATGCCATGAATCTTAGTTAGATCAATCAAAATGTGACAGCAGTCACATGGTATGTGATTTTTTCCCCGTAGAAACTGTGGCACTACATTTTGGGTCTAACAATGCGTGTAATTTCTAATTACACACAATATAATGCATGATTTCCAAATCCTGCTAATTTCTCATCCACATCATCCTCTACACTGGTTCCACCACCTTCCTCTTCATAAATCATGGATCATGGGTTGACTGAGCTTCCCTTCCCCAAGGATTGGGGTATTAGGATTTGAATTCACTATGGAAATGTCAAAATGTCCCATATGTAGACACAACATAAAATCCCAGATTAATGGGAATCACTAATCTATTTTGATCCAGCTCTAATGATACTTTATCATCTTATCACCTTGATCGCATCTCAGACGACAAATCAAACCCACAATATTGATCTGTTGAACCTATAAATGTTAATATATTGATCAAATATTAGGTTTTTTTTTAATTGTTTCCAAATAAAATACCAACGATGAATGTGATAATAAACAGGGTGAAATCCATAATGAGGAATATGTGAATAAGAAACCTCAACCATTGTTCACTTTCTTCCTCGATCCATGTTGAAGATATAAACAATGGAGTGTTAATTATCCAATAAACAAAATAAAACCATTGTATATAAATATAATTTTGATGTATCAATCAATTCTTGTTCATGTAATTCATCAACATTTGACTAGTAAATAATATTTTGATGAAATTAGATAAATAAAGACACGAACTAGATTTTGTATTGTTCATATGTTATCCTTCCTTTTTATCATATAACATTTCATTACATAGTAAAAAATTTAGGATCGTGTCTAGATTAGTCTCAGGGAAAAATTTACATGACACATGAAAAAATAAATAATTATTCTAAATACACTTGAAAACAAATTTATTCGTTCACAATAAGTTACATTTACTACATATCAAACCATGTGGACATACATCATATAAAATCGGTGAGCATGAGTCCATGTAATGGAAAAACCAAGAGAGATGTATAGCATGTCATCTTGATACAAAAAAAATGAACATAAGGAATACTTATATGGAATGAGAAGGAGGTATATAATAATAATAAGAAAATGAATCATCACATGAAATTGTGGATGAATATTTTAATGATACATTCTTAATCTTATCCCCATGGTTTACCACTATGGTTTCATTAAAAATATTATCATGGTTATTCACCAAGGTATCATAAATCAATTCATATATAAAGATTAAATTATTTACCAAATGTATTAGAGCTCTATTTGGGTGTATCCTTATTATTTATTAATTTTTTTTAGAAACATTGATTGTAATAAATCATTACATTAATAACCCATGTAGAATAAATATTGTGTTTCCTATCATAAATCTTGGAATACTAATGAGATTAAAGACAATATCATTTCATCATTTTTTACCCATGAAAGGAAATATGGGTTTCATATATGTAAATCCATGAATAAAAAAATATATTGAAAATATATTCTAATACCCATTGAAAATACAAATAAATTGTATATTCATCTATTAATGAAAATGAAATTTCACATTTAATATTGGGAAATTTGATAAGAAAATTCATTACCATGTCAGGTATGAATCACGGTGTTAGAATAGAGAACATGGTAGGGAATAATGTTCTACCATTAATAAAAGGTTCTTATTATAATAATTAGGATAAAATAAAAAGGGTAAAATAGAAAAATTTGTATACTGGATGGCATACCTCATAAAAAGGGAACATTAATGGAAAAGAGATGAAAAAATTTCACTGAACATGAAGAGTTGTTCATAAATCATAATAACGGAACATGATAGGCTTGAGGAAACCTTGGTCGGACTCGTTGGGAAGAAAAAACTCCAAAAAATCATGGTGGATAGATTGAGTGTGGATAGAAATGGATAAATGGGTGTGTATTTGTAGAAAAATTGTTGGTTTCATTCATTAACATTTCAAAATATTTCATGGAAAACAAGGTTCCGGAAAATAGAAACATATATTCATTACATTCGTTTTTCTCATGGTTTTGGAAATTTATTTCACATTTTATGATGATCTAATACTCTAGAAATTTAAAAAAATAATGCTTCTTTTCACATGGAAAATTAAAAATTTCACAATGTAGTGTTTTCAATATCAAATTTTAATTTTTAGACATTGCAAATTAACTTATAGTTTAAAAAATTGTTTAAAATAAAATAAAATTCAAAATATTAATAAAATAAAATATTTTAGGTCTTGTTTTATGTTTAATTAACTATAAAATAATTATGAAATAAATATTCAGTCAGAAAATATACTGAAACCCTATTTTTTAGTATTTATCAAATAATAATGTATCTAACAATATAATAATAAATTAACCAAATCCCAATTTTGAAATTCTAATTTCTAAAATTTTATTTATCTTATCAAATAAATTATATAAATTTGATAAGTGTAAGTTTTAAATAAAATATTATTATTTATTTAAAAATTTATACTTTTAAAGCACAATCAAATTTAAATCACTTTTAAAAAAATATACACCCTTAAAAAATTATTTTGTCAGGTATTATTAAAATGAAATAATTTTCAATGACTATTTAATTAATCTATGTACAATTTATAGTACCTTTGTTTATTATTAAAATTGTATATATTTTATAGAAAAATAAATTTACATTTTATTTTCATCTAAAAATCAATTTTTTTAATTCAACTCAATCTAAAATATATTTTTTAAAGAAAAATTAATATTAATATGAATTTTGAAAATAAAAATTTTATTTATAAAAATAAATTTACACATTATGTTGCAGGATCAAAATGTGAATGTAGACGCATAAATACTAGAGGGGTTGAATTTTAAGTCTAATATATTTCATTACTAACCATAAGGAAAACTATATTTAACAAAATAAACAAGGTAAATTATAAAACCATAAAAATAGTTATATAATACAAACTTTCTAGGATCTTGGAAAATCGTTCCAGAAATGAAACATAATGACTATTTATATAGGTTAAGATTCTACCTTAAAGCCTGTAGAATCAAATTTATCAGAGTGCATAAAAGAATAAGAAAATATAATAAGGTTAAATTTTCATCCTTTAACAAAATAAAGAGGAATTAAACATAAAACAAAACTAGTAAAAAATTATGCAATATTTTACCCCAAATAGTAGGGTATCTAACAACCTTGGATAATGGTCTCATGATTAATACTTTGAAGAAGGTCTATCTCACCCACACCAGGGTATGCCCTCAATAGAAATATCGGAATCTCTCTTCATATCCCTGCAGGCCCTCGATCATTATGGTAGTCAGCACCCCCGTCTTCCTATCCCCAAAATCCCATGAAATTTAATGTAGTCAGCCCCTCTATCTTCTTTTCCCAGGATGCCCTAAAATGTACTCAGAAAAAATCAGAGTTGCATGTAGCAAGATGAACGAGATATTCATATCTACAAAAATCATGAGAGTATCTCTCTCAAGAAATCACATCACAACATGTAATCTCATGATAGATAGAATGATTGTGAGTTATATCAAATGAACTCCTATTTATAGGAACAACTATGACGATTGAATACCTCCCTCCATCATTCATATTTTTCCATTAATTTCAGATGTACATGTACACATGTCACTCAAACACTGGTTAGTTAAAAACAGATTGCACAAAATCATTTCCTAAAAATAAAAAGTTTTAGGAAAACGATGTTGATTAACAAAATCAATTTTTTTGAGTCTAAATAAAAAATAATTTTGAGTATAAATAAATATACATTTAGAGATTATAATTCCTGGACATACATATTCTACTAAAAAATTATTCAGAATCTAAATTCTGATGAATTCGGATTCAGAATATTGAGGGCTTCAGAGACTAAATTTTAAGGAATTAGGAGTATGAATTCCTGAGATTTCAGAGTCTGAATTCTAGAGAATTCGGAATCTAAATTTCAATGATTTAGGAGTCTGAATCCTGAGGAATTCTGAGTCTGAATTCAGATAATTTGGAGTACGAATTTCAGAGAATTTGGGGTCTGAATTTCAATGAATTTTGAATCTGAATTCGGAGTCTGAATTTCAGAGAATTCAGAGTCTAGAAACAAAATAATCTATATCTAAAGAATTATATGATTCTGAGGTTTTACATAAGAATCCAAATTATAGATTTAGAATCAAAATGAGTTTGAATTAGGGATTCTATAAAATGGAATAATGAAATCAAAGGTATGGATAAAAATTTCCTTAGAAAATGGAAATTTTCCATATGAATATAATTCATAGAAATAACAGTTTTCCTTAAGATCAGTTGTTTGTGATTTTCAAAACCTTGAGAAATAGAAATTTCATAAGCAATCCTTATTTAATCAACAATCTCACCATTTTTCAAAATCACGAACACCGTTATGAATAATAATATAAGCACTAGGAATTTATCTTTATGAAAATAAAAAAAAACTTATCTCTGTTTACATATGAATTGGGGGGAACACAACTAACTCCCCCTTATGTTTTGGAATCCCTATAGATCATATTATGGAATTCCTTAAAGATATTTTTCATTTTCATGCATAAGTGAATCTTCTTTTAGAAAACTCCTCCTCATATAGACTCTCTCTTACATTGGGCTTTCAATTATTTACTTATTATACTTTTGATAATTCATTTCTCCCCCTTTGGGATTTTCAAAAATGAATAAATAGAATGGAAAAAATATGGTACCTTAAAGATTATAAACACAAACAAAAAAATAAAGCACCATAAGAGTTTTTCATTAAGGTTGTAAAAAATAGTTCAAGTAGTGTAGAAAAAATGATCATATTTCAAAAAAACATTTTTTTATCCATCAGCATGAACTTCTTCACTATAGTCTTTATCATCTTGAGATCCTTATGATCATCTTCCATGGTCTTGAGTAGATATTCCATGTCCTCATTTTTCTTCTCCAGAGCATTGATGTTTTCATCTTGAGACATTATAATTTATTCCTGAGAGTTCAAAAGAACATATATCATACTAAACATCTCTTTGAAATCGATTCTGAGATCTCTTTCCGTCATTAAATTCATAGAAACTGACTATAGTTTAAAATTTTGATCTTTTACTTCTTGCATCCAAGATGCTTGATCTAGATTCATATTTTCTGAAGAAAAAAAATTTGTAAGCTCCTTCATCTTCACATTAGCTATATCAGATACTTCTTTCATAGAGTCTTGAAAGACATGAAGAATTATCATCTCTTCAATCATCTTCTTGAACCACTTAGTAATTTCCTTAAAAGACCTTATGTGATGATCATACAGGATATAGAATTTTTTGAAATCAGACTCAGTCTTTATGAATTTTTCTATAAACATGATAACAAGATTTGATATTTGATCGGGTGAATGCTAAAGCATTTTATTCCTTGAGTCAATACTCAGAATAAAATGAATGGTGTCGACATATTTCTTCAATGATTTATCCAAAAAGTCCTAATACAAAGTGGATGATTCCAAATCAGATTCTTGTATTGGTGAGGAATTTTTCTCTACCTCAAAAAACATTATTTTTGATTAACTACCAACAACATTCTTTACTAATACAAATTTTTTAGGTGTTTCAACTATTACGTACTTTCCTTTATCAACATTTGTAATGGTCTCCACATATTTTTGGGATTCATGTTCACTCTATGATACTTGAACAATTTTTTCTTCCTCAACTTTTTCATTCTCACCATCTTCCTTGAGATAATCTTATTGAATGAAGTCATGATTTCTACTCGCATCATCAGATGTTTTATTAACCTCTTCCTAATATTCATCCTCTTTTTCATGTTAAAGAATTTTTGTTGATTCTTCCAAAGATGTCTTGATCAATAATTTTTCTAAAGGACTTTCCTTCTAATGATATTATTCAAATTTCCTTATCATATCATTAGATTCATCACGTCCTTCCTCTTCTTCTTCTTACACTACCTCTTCTTGAATAATTTCATCTTCTAGTTCTAGAATTATAATATTCATTCTCATAGTGTCTACTCATAATACTTCTTGTAGAAAAGATTTTGGTACCTAAATCTGCTCATAATATTTCCTAGTAGCCTTGAGAAGATATTGAACAATCTCTCCTTTAGGAATTTTATTCTTTTACTTATTCTCTTTTTCTGGTTTTTCGTACTCCTCATCTGCCTTAAGATTCATAATGTTTTCTTCAACATGTTCCAGGAAAATGCTAGTCTCTCCTTCCTTAAAATTGTTATTATCTAACCTTTACATTGCAATGAAATCATCAAGATATGACTTTTTTCTTCATAGAATTTGGGGGTGCTGGCTGAGCTTCCTAAACTATAGGAAATTTTTCCATTAACTTCTGGTACCTTCTACTTTATTTTCTTATGACCCTTCATGTATGTGTCAACTACTTCTGGTTATGTAGATAAAGCTTCTATTTAACATGATAATTAGTCATAATGTTATTTATAATTTCTAATAAATCTGTCCTTCATCCTCTAAAGAATATCATCACTGAGAAACATGACTTTGAATGATCTGGGCATTGAACTAAAAGGGATTTTAAACAATTCAAAGCATAAGACAATTATCTAGGGTTGGAGGTCTAGATACATAATTATGTGTTGTTTGAGGGTTCTATTTTTGATATTTGGGATTTTTTGGAAGTTATAATCCAATAAATTTTCCTTCCTCCAGTTCATTAGGAAATCTAGAGTGATGGTATCACTCTTCTTCATGATATCCTTATTCAATTGTTTCAGAATTAGGTAACCATGAAACCATAATTCTAGTATCTTTTAGTTTATAGAAAGATGATTTGTCTTTATGATTTTGACTCCACTAAGTCCGGGAAATTTTAATATTTTAACCTTCTAAAAATATCCCAATTAATTTGTCAGTTTGTCGGCATAGAAAAAGGATCCTCATTAATATGGTATTCAAATGATACTAGATGCTTTTTAAATGAAATAGAATATTTTCCCTCATAACTATTGAACAAGAATTGTTTTCTTCCACCTTCATTAAAAAATCATACTAACACATAAAATTCTATAAGCAAATCTAGATAAAATTGATCTTATATTTTGTGTATGGATACACACAAGCTTTCCCTTCCATTCTGATTGATATATTTTGTAATGAGAGAATCGTACATGGAATAGAAATTCAGATCTACTAACCTCTCTCTATAAATATCCCATTATGAAACTTCTTTGGCTAAAGACATTTTCTTCTGAGGATACTCTTCCAAAGACATCCCGAGTTAAGAAAATAAGAAAGGAAGAAGGAACCTAATGTAGAGAGGTAGAGCTTTGGCACGTAGAAGCCTGAAAACTGATGTGGGAAAAATAATAAGGGGACTTTATATTGGCATTGAAATAATTGCTCATATTCCCATATTAATCATACTATTGAAACAAGCTCGATATGATTTGACAGTTGAGATGAATGATGAGGAATAATTTCTTATGTTCTGGTCTTTTGAGGGCTTTTCGATAGAAATTAGTATTTAAGATAAGTGAATCTGAAATATTTTCTTCAAAAAAGATGAAAATACAAACAGGTAAAAAAACATGATTAAAAAATTTTAATTAATGAATCATACCTTTTATAATTCTAGGAAAATTATCAGTAATGAGGAATCTTTTCTTGACAAACTTTAGATTCTAGAAAATTATATTAAGGAAAGATAACTTTTGATTCCGATTTTTTTTTTAAAATTATTTCCAGATTTTTGAAAGGGAAAAAATTAGATTCCAAAAATATTAATTATGGAAAATTTGATTATGAAAATAGATTTATTTCAAAAAAAATTAATTACAAAAATATTGATTATAAATTAATTTTGATTATGAAAAATTTTATTAAAAATATTAATTTAATAAAATTTAATTATGAAAATATTTTGATTATGAAAATATAGATTATGAAAATATTTGATTATGAAAAACCAGATTATGAATAAATTTGATTATGAAAACATTGATTATAAAAAAAATTGATTACCAAATAAAATATACTCCCCCTATGTAAATGAGTTTCTTAATATAAGGATATAGGTTTTGAAAACATGATAATATAGAATATTACCTTGTAGTGATCATTTTTATCTTTTATTTAATGTATTAAAATCTTCTAGATGTTAATGATTTTTTAAAAATATCATAAATTTGATCTTGTATTCTGATAAACTAATGAATGATATCTCCTCTAAGTATTTGATCCCTAATAATGTGATTCCCAATATCTATATGTTTTGAACTGGAGTGATGTTCCATCTTTTTTCTTAGGGAAAGGTCACTACTGTTATCCCACAATATCTCTGTTTCAGTAAAACTTGTCCCATAGTCTGTGAGTGTGTATTATTTGTGAAACACACGACCCCAAAAACATGATGATACTAAATATTCAGTTTTGGCAATAGAGAGTACTATTTAGTCTTACTTTTTTACATGACCAAGAAACTAATGAATCTTCTTGGAAATGACAAGTCATGGTTTTACTTTTCATATCCCTTCTATATCCACAAAAATCTACATCCGAAAATCTTTTTAAAACCAAATTATTTCTAGAATTATAAAAAAGGCCTAAATCCATGGTTCCAATTAAATAGTGAAAGATTATTTTCAATTATTTTAAATGAGATTACATTTAATCAAATTGATTTCTAGAATATAATCATAATGAAAGCACTAAGTCTTGATTACTAGTTTTCAATTATAATAAATATCATATCATAACTCTAAATGTAGTTTGATCTGCGAGTTTCCCATCTCTATCTAAATAAAGAGAATATGAGGTACCGATTGGAGTGATTATGCTTTTAGTGTTGTCAAATCCATACTTCTTGATATAATCTTTAATATATATATGTTATCAAATATTATTTTTTCTGTTTTTTGAGAAATTTGGGAACCTATTAAACTTGTTAACTCACCCATCATACTCATTTGAAACTCAGGATTCATTAAATTTTCAAATAAATCTGTAAAATATTGCTGATATAAACCAAATATAATTTTATCAGCATATATTTGAACAATCAATACATTTTTATTATCTTTTTTTAAAAATAGATGCATTAGTAGTTCCCTTGACATTTTTTGGTAACAAAAATAAAGTATTTCTATCATTATAGGTTGTAGGTTCATGTTTAAGTCCATATAAATCTTTGTTAAGTTTGAAAACATTTTCAGGATGTTTAGTGTCTACAAAACCAAGAGGTTTTTCAATATAAACTTTGTATTGAACATATTCATTAAGGATATCACATTTTAGATCCATTTAAAAACGTTTGAAATTAAATATTGATGCAATTGAATGTATAATTTGAATATATTCATGTCTAGAAAATGGAGCTTAGGTATCATCATAGTGAATTAATTCTTATTGATTATAACCTTTAGTAACTAATCTAGATTTATTTCTTAATATGATTCCATTTTCTTCAAATTTACTTCTGAAGACCCATTTTACTGCAATTACAGAATATTTCTTCAGCCATTCAACCAGGGTCCAGACATTATTCCATTCAAATTCATTTATCTCATCTTTCATGTCTTTAATCCTATCATCATCACCTCATTCTTCATCAATGGTTCTCGGTTCTAATTAGTAATGGAATGTTAGGTTTTATACTTCATTTTTTAAAGAACCTCTAGTCTTTATAGGTTAAATTACATCACCAATTATACTGTAAATGGGATGATTCTTATGAAAGAACTGATTTGGGTTTTGTAAAGAATTTTCATCTGTATATGGAAGGAAATATTCAAGGGAAAATGCTTCAGAAATAATTTTTTGAACATTTTCCTTATTAGAAATATCTTTTATCATTTGTAGAAAATTAGTTTTTGAAAACACATCTGAGGATGTAGGTTGGGGATGTTTATAAATTAATGGATCAGTTTCATCAAATTTGACATTCACTTTTTCATCAACTGTACAAGCATTTTTAATAAAGACTCAATAATCCTTATATGTAGTAGAGTAGGCTAAGAAAATTCATTCATCAGAAATGGGAACAAGTTTATGTAAGTTACCATTAGTATTCCAGGTGAATAATTTGCAACCAAATACTTTGAAGTAAGAATGTTTAGTTTTTCTACAATTTTATAATTCAGATGGTGTTATGTTAAGAAACATTCTAATTAACTCTCAATTTATACGATAACAAGAAGTAATTATAGCTTCAGCCCAAAATTGTATAGTATTAGAATACTCAATCAACATGGTTTTAGTTATGTCTTAATGATTTCGATATCTTTATTCCACAACACTATTCTATTGAGGAGTTCTCGGTTCAGAACAGTTATGAGTAATTCCTATCATACTAAAAAAACATTCAAAATATGAATTTTTAAATTCTCCTCCACGATCATTATGAATTATTATCAAAGGAAGGTATTTCTATTTTTTTACTTTTTCTCTAAATGTATTAGAATAATAAGAATCTTTATATTTATTTTCTAGAAAACAGACCCCCGTAAATCTAGTATAGTCATAAACTAAGAAAAATATATAATATTTGACTCTAATAGTTCTTGTTATTGTTGGACCGAAAATATCCATATGCACTAACTATAATGTATTAGAAGTTTAGACTGCACCGATAGATTTAAAACTTGATTTATGTTGCATTCTAAATTGACATGGATAAAAAACGTTTGAAGAATCAAATCTAATATCTGGTAGATCCTTATGAAGTCTTTTCTTTGAGATTTGGCAATGGTTCCTATGATTACAGTGTCATAACCTTCTATTCCATAACCAATTTTGATCTTCCATTTCACTAAGGAAAGTTATTTCTTGGATCCTAAGGTAATTTAAGATTAGTCTCTCTACATTCTGTTTCTTATGGGCAGTAAAAATAAACTCTTCCTTTGAATTGTGTACTAAACATTTATCATTCCTAATATTCACAAGGTAAAATTTATCACATAAATGACTTATACAAATGAGGTTGTGCTTAATTCACTTAACAAATAAAACTTTTGAAATCAATGTTTTTTCAAGAAGAATAATGTTACCTATAATGGTAATTTCTCCCTAAGGATTATCTCCGAATGTAACTTTTCCTCCTTCTATCTTGATATTTTTTTCAATGATTTTTTTTACCAATCATATGTCGGGAACATCCACTATCCATGTACCATGTATTTCTATTGGTACTATAATTATTTTCTTATAAATAAAAGGGTTGGGCATTCAGAATCCAGACCTTATTAGATCCATAAATTTCAGAATGTATTATTTTAGGAATCCACATTTTCTTAGTAAAATAAGCTTCAATAAAACCTAATGATTGGGTTATTTTTAAAGAACAAATTTTCACCAAATGTCCATCACATTGGATTTTAGTGAAAAACGGGTCACTTTGGGGGAAACATAGTTATTTCTAAAAACTGGTATAGAATAGGTATAGCCAAATCTAGAATGATTCCTTAAAAGATGAATTTGGGGATATATCTTGTCAATGTTTTCCTTACTATAGGTAAAGTTTGACAGTCATTTCTGGATGGAAAATATTTCAAACATTAGTTTAATAACAATGTTTTTATCATCAATATAATTGTTTTGCAACTAGAGTTATCCTCCAAAATATTTTTTATAGTAACTACAATATCAAGAAGATTATAAAGTTTATCCTTTCAAAATTAACATCATCATGGTTTTTAGAAACACTTTCAATATAAAAAACAAACAATTAATGATCCTTAGAATGATCTGATACTTCTTTAGTTCAAACACAAATTGTAGAATTTTTATTCTCTATCTTTTTTGTTATCTAAAAATTTTCATTTTCCTGGAGTTTATCAAATTTACAAACACCTTTAAATAAAGGTAAGGTATTATATTTTGATGAGTAAGATTCATCATCTGATGATTCAGAATATTCTTCATTAGAAAATTTTTCATTTAAAAAAAATATTAAAAATAGACTCATCATTGGGTACCTTAGCCTTAAGACAATGATATTCAAATGGTACTCTAGCTATAAGAAAAATATTCTTCTAATAGGAAGATTCATAATTTGAAGATTCATCTAAAGAGTCACCACCACTGGCACTCCATGTGTCATTTGATACCAAAACATTCTTATCCTTATCCTTATAATATATATTTCTCTTTCTATAAGAATGATTGTCCAATCAATCTTTTCTTTTGATCATGGTATAATTTGTAATTATGTGTCAATCACTTTTATATTCATAGAATGTGTCTTTTGAGTCGTTCTTATAATTTCTTTCTTTCTTATTATATCAAGACAGAAAGTCTTTTATTACTAATATCATTTTCATCTTTCGAACAATAATAGCTAGCTCATTTTTAGAATGTTCATTTTAACTAGATTTATATAGAGTAGTGACTTTCTTATACTTGGATCTTGTAACCCTTTTAAAAGTATTGACTTTAGTAGTAGTAAATGCTATAATTCCATTTCCATTATTCTTTTTATTCATATTAGCATCTCTTTTCATTCTGGTTTCACATTATAGAAGAGTTCAAAAAATTTCATCATGATTAATATTGGAAAAATTCCTATTCCCATAAATAGATTTCCTTTTTGATTCCCACAAATTTGGAATGATATCAATTATCGTGTGCACATGAGCTTCATCATCGAGAACTTTCTCTCCCATAGATTTTATACTGATGAAAATGGTCATAAATATTTTTTTCACATTACAAACTAGTTCTCCATAAGTTAATATAAATTAATGATATTCTTCTCTAAGAATTTCTCTTCTAGTCTTTATTACATTAGAAGGCCGAAAACGAGTAACCTCAAGTTTCTTCCAGATGCAGTTAGCATCACCACATGAATAAATTCAACTGTATGTATTCATAGTATTCGAACCCAATAATGTATTTTGTACCATTTAATTTAGTTTATATTTTGATTTTTTTTGTTGGTGAATGTTTTGACTTCCTTGTTCACAATTTTTTAATCTTCAATAGGCCTGAAAAAAATTTCAACTCCAGTTCTAATAAGAAAAGTCTTCATTCAGTCTCTCTAGTACTCATAATCATTACCATAAAAAATAGGTTGTATAGTAGGATTTATATTTTCAATAGAACCAATATTAATTCCTTCGATTCTATAAAAAAATATATCATTCCGCAAAACATGTTATTAGAAAAGGTTTGTAAACAAAGATAAAAATCACCAAAAAAATTAATCTACAAATATAATTAATGAAAATCTAGAACAAAAAAAATTGAGCAAGAAAACATAAATTTGTATATAAGTATTTCAGATACCTACTCTGTTACTAATTATATGATCGATATACGAATGTAGATTCTCAAATACAAGAGGGGTGAATATTATGTTTATAAACTTTTGTTTTTAACATTAATGGAAACAATGTATCACAAAATTAAAAATGATAAATTTACAAACCCTAAAAATAGTTCTATAAGAGAATATTTCTAGGATCCAGAAATATGGTTCTAGAAATAAATTTTAATGAATGTTTACATATGAAAATATTTCACCTTAAAGCATATAGAATCTTATTTATCAGAGTATATAAAATAATAATAAATTATAAAGAGGTTATACTTTCTTCCTTTATCAAAATATAGTAGGAATAAACATAAAAAACAAGTAAAAAGTATGAAATCTTTTAATGCAAGTAGAAGGGTATACAGTAGCCTTGGATAAATGTCTGTTGATTAATCATTTCATGAAATTTGGTCTTATCCACACTAGGGTGTTCCTTCTATAGAAATACCGGAATATATCTTGCTATCCCCACAAGACCTCGATATTTAAGGTAGTAGGAACCTCTGTCCCCCTATCAATGGATGCCCTCGAAATTAAAGGTTGTCATAACCTTTGACCTCCAATCCTCAAGATCCCTTGATTGTACTCAACAACAACCAGCATCAGATGAAGAAAACTGAACAAGATGTTCAGATCCACACAAAGCATCAGAGTCTCTCTATGTATAAATCACTTTAGAATCTGTAATATCTACATTTATGAAATGTTTGAGAGATCTTTCAAATGAGATCCTATTTATAAGCACCACTCCTTTTGTTGGCTCCCTCCTCCAATGATCATATTTTTCGTTGAATTACAGAGGGTCCTGTACACGAGTCACTCAACCCACGGTTAGTTAGCAATTGATTGCATGACATCGTTTCATAATAATAACAAGTGTTAGGATAAATGATGTTTCTTAACAAATCTATTTTTCAAAGTCTAAAGAAAAATAGAATTGTGAATCTTAGAAAATAAATATTTATATTTTATAAGACATAGAAATTTGGATTATGTAAAACAAAGAATTCAGAATCTAAATTCTGAAAATTTTTAAGTATTAATTATGAGGAAATAGGAGAATAAATTTTGTGGAATGAAAAGTCTGAATTTTGAGGAATTATGAGGTATTTTGAGTCTGTATTCTGAGGAATTTGAAGAATGTATTTTGAGAAATTTATTGCCTGAATTCTGAGGAATTCAGAGTTGTAATTATATGGAATTTAGAGTCTAATTCCGATGAATTCAAATTCCTAATTTCATAGAATTTGGATTCTAAAGTTCAGAAAATGGGGAATCATATTTTCTGATAATTCGGAGTTTGAATTACAGAGGAATTGGAGTCTGATTTTTAGAGAATTTGGAGTCTAAATTTCATAGAATTATGAGTCTGAATTTTAGAGAATTCGGAGTCTGAATTTTAGGGAATTTGGAGTCTGTATTCTGAGGAATTCAAGGACTCAAATTTAGTGAAATTTGAGTCTGAATTTTAATTATTTCAGATTATTAATTTCATAGAATTCAGAGTCTGAATTCGGAGTCTGAATTTTAGTGAATTTTAAATCCGAAAATAGAATAGACTATATCCAAGGAAATATACGATTCTGAGGTTTTACAAAAGAATCCAAATATTAGACCTAGTTAAAAAATGATTTTGATTTAGGGAGATTATAAAATGGAAAAAATAAAACAATTGTAAGGATAATAATTTTTTACTGAAGTAAAATTTTCCTTATGAAAATTATCATCAGGGAAAAATAGTTTTCCTTAAGATAAAGTTTTTGTTTTTTTTTCAAATCATAGATAAATAGAAGGGTCATATGGAAACCATATTGACTAAACATACGTAACTAATCTCTGAACACATAACCCCTTATTACACCTACATACATCCTAGGGGTAAGGTGTGTGATGGTTCTAGTATCATTGGATGCCTAATCTAATATCGATCAAGGGGTAATATTTAATAATTTGAACATATCTCATAGGTTATTTCATCCGAGATTGAATTTTTGAATCATGACATGGACTTTGTCAAGGTGAACCGCAGTGATGATAACTACATCAAATGTTTGGGAAGATGTCTCTCAAACAGCACGAATCTACTAATTGTGGCCATCAATTCTTCATTTGTATCAACTATCCTTTTGTCCTTACTACATATGAACAATAATTATAAAGGTAAAATTATCAAACAAGGGTATTTTTTATAATGGTTATGTTGACCAATGGTCATTTTGAAAAAGTTCATATGTTGTTTGAATCATAACGATCACATTTCCCTTTATTCACTATAAAAACCACATCATTCTTTCACTCAAAATTTACTAACATTTAACTTAATGATATATTTTAATTTCATAAAATTCTTATTGGTTTAATAATATATTTTATATTTATATGGAATTTTCATTATGGGCGATGATTATACTAGATTGGGTTGATCCATACATTCCTATTTTAGTTGTTATATGTTATATTATTGGACTATTTATATTGTTTGGAATTTTAATTTTTTTCATTGGTGACTAATGAAATGATCGTTGTTAATGAGATAAAATATTGTTGGTTTCTCATTACATTATATATGTATAATATATAATATTTAAAAAATATTTAATCTGGAAACAAATACAATTTAGAATGTCTATTTCATTACATTATTTCACCCTTAAGAATTTTTTTCAACGAAATTTCAAATCATTTTAATGATTTATAAATGGTGTGGTACTTCTACCTATTTTTCTCTACAGGTTCCCACATTGTTTATTCGTATTTATTATTCCCCCATAGAAATTTTAAATTTTACATACTCTAATTGCATAGAACATTGTCTCTACATTAAAATATATCAAATGGATACATCTCATATGAGATTTCATGTTCCATTTATACAACATCGGGATAAAATAATAATGAGATATAATTTATATTCTTCTTCAGGATAATTCCAAAGAATACATCATGAAATTTAGAATTATTTGAGGAATGTGATAGTTGATAGAGAACTTCTCCAAAAATTTAGGATTTAATAGGGTCTAATATACCAAGGGATACGATTCCCTTTAATTTTAAACATCATGACTCCCTTACTGATATCTGAAGTAAAACATTGTCCCCAACATCATACTCCACGTACCTTTGAAGATTTTCAAAATGTATCTTATGCTGACTTTAAACATCCTTAACAATTTATTGAATGTCACGATTCTTTTCTATCATATCATGCACAAGATTTGGAACAAGAAATTTCATCTCATCAACTTCATCGAAACAAATAAGAGTTCTACATCGCATTCCATATAAAGCTTCATATAATTCTATTTGAATACTCAATATGAAGTTGTTATTTTATGGGAACTCAATGAATATGAGGAGTCGATCCCATCCACATTTAAATTAAATTGAGAATTATCTAAGAATATCCTCAAGTGTATGAATAGTGATTTTATATTTTCTAATGTTTTGGGGGTGATAGGTCATTATAAAATTTAATTGAGTATTTATAGCATGTTGAATACTTCTCTAGAATTATTATGTGATCCATTGATCCTGATTAGACACTATAGAATGTGGTCCCCCATCCAGTATCACCTCTTACATTAAATATATAATGGAAAATTGTTCAAGAGATAAATCTTCTTAAATAGTTAATTGGTGTGTAGTTCTGGTGAGCCTATCAACTGTAACTCATCTCATATTGATTCCATTCGATGTTATTTGGATTTAAATGAAGAATTCCATTGTGATATTCTCCAAAAATCATATAGGTATGGGTAGTTGTTGTAATACCCTTTTAGGATGTTATTTCTCTACCATCACTTAATCACATACCATGAACCTTACTATATAGTCGAAAATATACTATTTAATACTTTCCCAACAAAAATGATCATGATGTTTCTTGAAATTTTTTGTGATTTTTATATGTATAAAGATTGTTTAGCGATGAGATTAATCCTCTTGATCCTTCTTTATCTCAAGGATAGATGGAACACAAATCATTTTTTAAATTTTATATACAACTTATTGATCTACATTTAAATAAAAAACATTCCATTCCAATGTATAATGTTATTAGGTCCTCGATAAATGATCTCCATGATTCCTCATCATTACTTGAATAATTAGGTCATTCCTACTTAATGTATTAGCAAATTTATTTTCTCTTCTGGGGTGGTAATGAATTGAATAATCATAATTATTAAGAAGTTCAGACCATCTGATTTGTCTCATTTTCAATTATTTTTTCACTAAAATATAATTCAAACAATTTTGGTGTATTTATATATCATAATAATCCCCATTAATATTATGTCTCCATATTTTTAGAGAATAATTAGCTACCACTATCTCCAGTTCATGAGAAAAACTATTTTTTCCATGAGGCATTAACTGTTGATATGAATTAGAAATCACCATTTTATTTTTCACGAGGACACACCCAATACCTTTCAATGTTGTATTGAGAAATATAATAAATCTGTCTCCGACATAGGTTATATTTAACAGGTGAAATAAATTATCACTTCTTCCATTAATGGAAACATTCTTCACAAACCGTTGACTAGATTAACTTATCCCATTTTTGAGTTATCTTTGTATGTGGATTAGAAATTCACGAAATTTTGTCACAATGATCATATAACGTCCCAAAAATTATGGAATCCGCGAATCTCAGTATTTAGTATAAGATGAGGCTACTCCACTACAAATTTTGTTTCTAGGTCACCTATATATCAATAATTTTCTATAATGTTCCCAAAAAATGAAAAAATAGTTAACTGGAATTTAAAATTTCTGAATTATGAAATTATATTATCATCTATATTAGTTCTCAACATAAATATTATATAATTCCCATCCTGCTATTAAATTTATGAATATATCATAATATCTTTAATAAGAACTATAAAAAAATAATAATGGTATTCCTTAAAGACTATATTCATCACATCTATAAATAGAGGAGGCGAATTCGTTAAGCTGAATGGAATTATAACAAACTCATGATTCCCATATCTTGTTTGGAATGTATTCATTAGAATATATTCATTCATCAACCTCAATTGATGGAAATTGTATTAGAGGTCAATCATGGAGAAGAATTAATCCCCATGAAGATGGTCAAATAAATTATTGATCATTGGGAGAGAGTAGATGTTCTTCATTATGATCCTATTAAGTTCTCAATAATTATTTCACATCTTCATTGATCCATATTTAATTCTCATAAATAGAATTGGTTATCCCCAAGGAGACACAAATTGTATGATAAAACAATTATCAATGAGATCTTGATGTTTTTTCTTTAATTCTTCAAACTCCATAAGGGCCATATTATATGGTGTATTTGATATTTTCTTGGATCCACGTATGTGTTCAATGGGGAACTCTACCTCTCTTTCTAGGAGAGGTCCACGTAACTCTTAAGGAAATACATCAATGTATTCTTGAATTATGGGGACATTATCTATCTTTATAATTTCATTTCATTCTACATATTCACTAATCATATGCATTAAGATGTCTATGAGAAGTTCTTATAGACAAAGCTGAGACCAAGATATCTCTCCATTGAAATTGATTCTAGGTTTTCACTTCAAGACTACTGAACTTTCTTTTATTGTATCAGAGATAGTATAAGTATACATTGAGATCCAGTTCATACCTAGTATTGTGTCGAATTTCACCAAGGTAATGACTGCTATAATTTCCTTGTTATTATAATAACCAAATACTATACTCGAGTTTCTATAAAATGTTGATGTTAGGATAATTTCTCCATGAGTCTAGAATGCTAACTATAATTCTAGTACTTCAAGGATTTATTCTTTATTCATTGATAAAAAGGATGAAATAATAGAATATATAGAACCAGAATAAAAAACATTACATGGTATCTCTGAAAGAACAATAAGTTTATCTACCACCAAATCATTTGAATCCTCTAATTCTACCATCATGATATATTGTTCCTAACCTCAATCAATTGGACAATGATGAGGATGATATTGGTTACCCTTTATTATCTTATAATTTAGAAATAGAATGGGAAAGTGACCAGGATATCCGCACATGTATCATTAAAATTACAGATAGACCTGCACCATTTTAACATTATTGTTTGTGTTGAGAACCTGAAGTTGCACCTCACCATGACAGATTTGAGATATATAGTCATCACTTTCCCACATGTATCACTTATCAATCCCATTTAAGAAGTTCCCGAAATGTGTCTTATGACATTTTTTGAAATTTGTGATGTTATACATTATTTCCACATATTCTTTTGTCAAAATCAATCCTTCACATTTTGGCTCCATTAATATAAAAACATTCATTTGATCTATGTGACCAAAAAATCACTTTGAACACTAGTTCCACCTTAATAACATTATATAATATCTTATTATAGCTTTTACAGTCATCATTTTATACATTCATCTGCATACGGTGTCGCATTACACTAAATAATCAATCAACCCATCCATTAGGATCCATATAAAACCTTGAGTGGTAACAAAAAAGTATTGTGATGTTCATTTCCTAAAATGAGACCAATTATTTTTCTTTTTTTCATTAGTTATTTGAATTTTATATCCATTTTAATTTGTATTGAATAGTGGAAATATTTGTTGAAAACATTCCCCAGTGGTCCTCCCACTCCCCAGTATCAATATCCCTTATTGGAATCATGTATTTAATTAGTTTCCACAACTGATCAGCATCTTAATCTAAGTGGTATGCTACTTGGGAGACATTATAATATTCCAAAAAATTATGTAAAAAAATTATTTCTATAGATCTCATCAATTGTTCAAAAATCAATGGGTCCATAGTTCCACTGAATGATGTTGTTCATTGAAACATGAACGAATCAATAGAAAGTTATTGAATTCAACGTGATTCTAGTCTCTTGACATGATTCAAGTTATTGTTCAGAACTCAGTTTATATGATTCATCATCCTCATGATTTTTTCAATTCCATCTTCCAATAGAAAATTTTTAGTGCATTATCTAGTGCACTCATTATTTACACGGTTCCTCCTATTTGACACTATTTTGTAAAAGAAGGAAAATTTAGTGAGAAATATGTTACTTTTTAAATATTATAATTTCAAATGGATTTATAATATTAAAACATCAAGATTTAATAAGTTATTAATATATTCTAATAAAAATTACATTTTCTATAAATACTTCATAATGGTTCATAAGAAGCTGGTGATTGACCAATCATATCCCATAGAGGTGACAAATGTGGATTGCAACAAGGCTCGTTGATGTGAACTAGTTATCATTTGATTCTAGACCAAATATTTATTTTTAGGTGTTACATAAGATACATTTTTTCTATTACCAGATCTACTTGTTTGTATCAATGTTAGGATTTATTTGTTTGGAAACCACTTATATAGTACATAGAAAATTTCCCTTATTTATTACTATTTTTATAAATTTCCCTGGGTTTTATCTTAATGCTTTCAAGTCCTCATTTCCAAATATATCCAATCCATCTTTTAAAACCAACTAAGGAATCCCATCGTTTTATTACAAAACTTTTCATTACATGGCAAAAAATAGGGGATCTTTTATAGAATAGTTTTTTGGAAAAAATGTACATAATACATAAAAACATAAGACATTATTATAATTATACTTGAAGAAAGATGTATGTGTTCACCATATGTAACATTTATTAAATCTCATAACCTTTGGACATACATCAAAATAAAGGTGTGAGCATGATTCCTAGTAATGGAAGAAGAAAAAGAGACATACTATAAGTGATCATGAGACATTTCAATAAGAACATATGGTATAATGATAAGGAATGAGAAAGAGGCATATAATAAAAATAATTACTTGAATCAGAACCTGAAAGTTTGGTGAAAACATTTAAATGACACATTCATAATAATATCACTATGGTTTATCACCAAGGTGTAATTAATAAAAATTACCAAGGTTATTCACTAAGGTATCAAAAAAATACTCATCTCTAGAGATTTAATTATTTACCCAAAGATTTCGGGTGCAAAGAATATTTTATTGTTTTATGTAATAATTTAATGTGATCCACGTGATATAAAATAAATCATTTCATTAATAACCAATGGAGAATAACGAATGGGGTTCTTATAAAAAACTCCAACCATACAAAAGATTACAAAGACATGATCATTAAACTAGTTTTATAACATGAGTGGAAATATTGGTTTCATTAATGTGAATCCATGAATCAAAATGTAATTTTTAAATATATTTTAATACCTATTTAAAATAAAAGAGGTTTGGTTATTCACATAAAAAGGAAAATATAGTATCTCTTATAAAAGATACAAATTTGAGAAGAAAATTTCACAGCACGATGTGTATGAAACATGGTTTAAAGAAAAGGAAAAATGGGAGGGTAAAAGTGTATCACATTCACAAAAGTCTTATTCTACAGTTATTGGGAAAAATATAGTGGAAAAAATATAGTTTAGGAGATGTAATGCATACCGCATAAAAAGGTAACTTGAATGGAAATGGGAAGTGATGATTTCCCTTACCTTGATGAGTTGTTTGTAAAACATGAGGATGGATCATTAGTGGAATGATGACATCATGGGGGAGTCCTTGGGAGGAAAAATCACAATAACATCAAGGAAGAAAGATTGAGTTTGAATAAATATGTGGAAATAGGTGGATATTTATTGCAAAATTGGATGATTTGGTTAATAATTTCAAAATCTAGGTATTGGAAAACATTTTTGTGGAAAATTTAAAATGATTTTCATACCCATGTTTTTTATCAAGGTTTTGGAAATTCTGTTCAAGTTTTATAAATCATTCATCCTCCAAAGCTTAAAACCATTATTGAACATTTATTTCAGCACGGAAGAGTAAAGATTCCACAAAGAAAAGTTTGTCAATGTCAAATTTTTCTTTTTTGACTTTGGAATATGTGTTATTTTTTAAAAATTGAATATAATATATTAAAATAATTAGTAATAATAAAATAATATATTTTAGGTTGAGGATTGATAACTAATTATCAAATAATTCTGACATAAATATGATTTTATAAAATATTATTAAACTCTAAAATTGTTCTTTTTACAATTCAAATAAATAATATATCTGAGATTATAATAATAAATTCCCTCTAACAAAATTTTAATGTGTTGATTTCTATAATTATCTACATTAATATAAACATTCTATAAACATGATAATTTTAACATTATGATATTAAAATCATTATTTATATAAAATTTTACCTTTTACAACATAATTCAATATTTGACACATCTAAAATATTTACTAGGAAATTATATAATTATTTTATCATTTATTATTTAAATAAAAGTGTTACAAAATACTATTTAATTAAAAAAAATTATTAATCAAAATCCCTTAGTTTACTATAAAAAATTTATAAATTTTCTACAAAAATAATACTAGGTTTTCATGTTATATGAAAATATAATTATCAAATTCATCAAATTTCAAAAAATATTTTATTAAGAAGAATGGTTATTGATTTTAATTGAGGAAATAATGTATTCACTTAATTGAATTTACACATTATGTAACTATGGTCTAGAATCATAACCCCATATTATACCACCATACTCCCTATGGGTATGGTGTGTTATGGTGGTAGTTTTGTGTGGTGCCTCAACTAACATCAACCGAGGGGTAATATATACTAACATGAACTTCTCTCATAGGTGATTTTTTTTCATGCTATATTTTTTGATGATAGGATTAGGCCTTGTCAAGTTAAAACCCAATGGATGATACCCCATCTCAATTTATTCCAAATAGGTATTAAATGGAACAACTCTACTGGTTAAGGTCATAGATTCTCCATTAGGTGTCAATTATCCTTTTTCAATATTGCTTATAAACAATAATTATAAGGGTAAACATAACAACCCACGTTATAGGTTCTACTGTTTATATTGACCACCATCAATATAGACCAATAGAGATATTAACCAAAGGTTGTATAATGGTTAAAACCCCATTCTCACATTTCCCTTTATACCTTATAAATACCACTTCATTCATTCACTCAAAATTCACTAACATTTCACAGAAGATTATATTTTAATTTCATACTAATTCAAATTGTTTATAACTATTTTGTTTTATTTATATAGTAATTTAGGTTGGGGAAGTGATTATAGTGGATTGGGGTGATCCATAATTTCCAATTTTAGCTATTCTATTTTATATTTTTTTGTCATTTTGTGATGTTTGGAATTTTAGTTAGTTTTCTAGGTGACTAATGTAAGGATGAATATTAACGTGAAACAATATTTTTGGTTTCACTCTATTATAAATATGTACAATATATAATATTTCAAAAAAATTATTTTGGAAACAAATATCATTTTGAATGTATGGGTCTTTATAAATCACTGTCAAAGAATAGTCATATTTTTTAATCTTTGGTGAGATCCATAAACTCTAATGGAACAATGATCCTTGATACATTCTCAATATGATGTAAATATCCAAGATTTTATCCAACACATTTCTCTAACATATCCTCTTAGTTTATGAGGTTATGGAGCTAACTAAAAAAAATTTCCATAGAAGTGTATATATAATTGATCATTAGGGTATGGTTTTTTTAAATAATTAAATAAATATGACTAAATTTATTTAATTATTCTCACATGACCATGATCAAGACCAACACCTAACATTGTTAGAGAACATTTTGACAATAGGTTAAAACCCATGATTTGAAATCAATGGAATCAATAGATATCTAATCAAGGCCACTATATGGGGGCAAGTGCAATTTTCCTGGAAAACGCCCCACATGATATATTAATATAATTGATAGTTTTCAAAATTTTGGCTCACTGGTCCTCGAATTCTCACATCATCTCAACACTTGGATCGAAAAGTATCCCAAATAATATTAATAGATAATACAATTTCAAATAATAGCATTTAGATAAAACACCATCCGATTTTTAAGAATGGTATGTAATATGATGAAATTTTTGTTTCAAGATATTTTTACTATACTTGAGGATTTATTTTACTATCTATGACTATAATGACATATACATACATGATATTTTCATATATTAAAAGAATAATTTCATCCCAAGATTATGCTTTAATCAATTTCCTAGTCATCCCATAATCCAATAAGTGAATATCCAAAAATGAATTTCTTATGCCTCATGCAATGAAATTAAATATTAATAAAAAATTCGATACATAAAAGGGGAAAATTCACTTAGTATATATCTATATAATTTTTAAAACCAATATAGGTAGCTCAATTTTTCCAATATAATAAATTAACACCTGACCATAAAATGTAATATCACTTGGATATAATAAATATATATTTTCAAATAATTTTAACTAAAAACATTCTATATAAACCAAGACATCACATGGAATAGTGGTAAGTATTAAAAACATTTCATACTATGGTTATAGGATCAATCTTCCCAGCCTTTTAGGACACATTGGGTTGTCACCAGGCATTTGAGATGTCATTGTTCTAATTCTATATTGATATAACTCTCATAGTGTTCAAAAAATATATATATATTTTTTAATTCCATTAAATAAATGTCATCATTATATAAAGATTTTAGTATGTTATCAATAAAACTTATTTTCCTCAACCATGTCTAATAACCATTATTAACATTAATTTTAATGTCATTAATTATCATATTTAGCCTAATGGATATCAATTCGTTAAAAAATATGAAAATAAAATGTAAACGAATTATTCTTCAAATAGGTTTTCCACTAAAACATTTACGTGGAATAAATTCCTCAAAAATTACATTATTCTATGTAGACTCTAATCAGATAAGAAATAAAAATGGTTTTTAAGACATTGAAAATTATGATCAACCATAATCTCTAAAACACAAGATTGTATCAATAAAACAAATGTAAAAAAATATATATGCTTTTAAAATTTAACACTATCGTGAGATGTTTCATTATTCTAATGACCAATATACATATGGTAAATTTATTCTACAAATTAATTATTGAATCAAAATATTTAACATCCTGAACTAGCAGCTTCTAAATGGTGTCCCTACATAGGGCATCACATGGCCTCAAACATGCCACACCATATAACAGGGGATGCTGACTACCGGTGATGGGATAAGGTGTGTCTATATGGAGAATATTCCCTCATATAAGAGTTTATAACAATATTAGTAATCATATCATTCAAAAGAATAAGCATAATATAAAAATGAAAAGAAGATAAACAACCAAGACAAAAACAAATAAACAATTCCAATGGTAATTTCGTATAAAAATGATATTTCATGTCATGTCTCTATAATGTAGGAAAATATGTGTACAAGGATCAAGTGAAATACATGTATCAAAATACCCGAATCCCAAAAATAACTATTTATGAATAGCAACATGGGCTAACTCGTTCTTGTGATCCAACACTCACAAGAATAGAACAATAAATCATTGTACAATGGGTTCTTTCCCAAATTCCTACCTACATCAAGGATTTCTATCCATGTACCCAACGACGGCTCGAATAGGGTGTGAGATAACACGTAGTATACCATGACCAATAGAGTCTATAATACGTCTAGTCAGTGTAATATAAACAGAATTAGTTTGTTGTATATCATATGTATAATAGTAGTAAATGTACGATTAAACTATTTATGTGATCATTTCTCCAAAAAATGTCTCCATATAGAAAATAAAAAATCCTTCATAAACAAATATCATTCTAAATAATAAATAAACATGTGAGATAATAATCATATGTAACAACCAAAACCTGATACTAATACCATGGATATATATAAACATATATAAATACCAACATTGGCCACACCATGTAATCATGTGTATACATCCACACCATCATTTACCAGGAAATTAATTTTCAAACAGTTATCATATCAAACCATGGTATAGAAAACCAAGGAATATACATCAATTTTATAGATAATATAAATGTAATAACAGTAAATACTAGGGAGGATTCTAAAGAACATGTCAAAAAATAATTCCCATTGTGATCCCATGAATATTGGGGGTAATGGGTATCAAAGAACATGGAATCCTATTGAACGAGCATCCAAGGAGTATACAGGTCCATGGTATACTCTACAGTAAAATATATCTATGGAGTAAAAATATCCATGCAATCCTATGGAATAAAATCGAAGGAGCTTGTCCAAGGAATACACTACCATAATAAATTCATCAATAAGATAACTACCATTCAAATTCAATGAGTCCAACCAAAACATTTTAAAAAATGATATAAAATTAATTTAACCATTTTAATAATAATAAATCACATGAAGATGATGTTGAATCGTTCCCTGATAAACTAAATTCATTTCATTTTAAAATTAATAGGTCAAAAAAATTTCTCATAACCTTAATAAAATTATTTAAATGACCATTACGGTTCCAAAAACTAGTGTCTAGATCACAGACACCCAACATAGAACTATAACATTGGGAAGAAACAAGGTCACACCCCATGGTTGGCCAAGGTTGGGACTAACAACTCCGGTGATCAAAAAGGTACAAGATGAGATACATAATACAATTCCAAAAAATTATTCAATATGTTCAATTAATTTTACGATTGGCACCAGAATGTCTAGTGTACAGGAAAACATCAACCATGTATATAAATCACCAAACCATAAAGTAATGGTATAGTGAACATACAATAGGTCAAATGTAGAATAATCTTCCTTTATGTACCTATTTTTTGTTCTGTATCAAAATAAAATTAATAATTGACGCATATTCGATAAATTGGTATTATTATCCCCCAAAAAATAACTTCACTAATAAGAATAAATTTTTTTAATGACATAAGTGGAATGAATAACTCATTGGAACAGATCCAACCAAACTGATAGTTCTAGAATCCATGTTTGGATAGTGAATATACATTAATCCATAGCTTAAGAAATAAAATGATAGCACCAATGGGAGATCCCCAATTAATTGGAGAAAGGAAATAAGACAAAGTTTTTAAATGGAATGAATCATATTTTCCCAATATTTTATAAATTGTTTGTCAAAGTTTCTAGACTATGCACTAATATGGAATATGATTTTGATGCCCAGTGTTCCCAGAACAATTCACTGAAAATTGTTATGTTTTTAATAGCACACATTGGTGAATTTATAGAAAAAGTTGAATATCATTTACACGGGTTCTTGGATCAGAAATATAAGGGTACCATTGAGCTCATAGTGGTTTTTATACACAAATAATGACCTAACTTTGGTCGGTGATTGGTATTAAGAATAAAAAAATCCATATAGGACATATCCATAAACAAAATTATTTGATATAAAAACCCTAATAAATCATTAAAGATGACTCCGACTGGAAATATAATGCCACCATTGAGTTTTTAATGTGGTGTTTCTTCAAGATGAGGCCTAACATCGGCTAGCACATGTTAGATATGAAAAATAGTTTTTGGACATTTTAATAAATAAAATAAAATGTGGATATATTTTATTTTAACATCACATTGATGAAGATATTCTATTTCATTTAAATAAATTTTTTGTAAGGGACCCATGGTTTTGATCATAACCCTAGAAATTACTTGAAGGCTCTAGAGAGAATCCATAGAGATTTCTCTCGACAATAATGAAAAACACAGGTATCAGATATTTTTCTTGACAAATCCTCAATGGAATTTTTTTTGGCAACATACGATACATATCCTAGGTAGGGAGTTTGATTTCTTATATAATATCCCCATTATTTAATTACATGATGAACACAGGTCAATCAATAAACAGATTGATTTTTCATTCGCTCGTTGTTGCAGGATGGGTTATTGTCATAAGATAATTGTGTGATTTGTTTATCCTCATCATTTATCCTATTAATGACAATATATTGTGTAAAATACAAATAATGTCCTAGGTTTTTTCTTTGGGAGTTATTGTGCTTTATCTTCCCTGTTCTTGGTGTTCTTCACCGTTTGATCCGTATGAACATTACTCGAATTTTTTGGATCCTCCCAACATTATCGAACCCTCAGATTGGTGGAAAGATTAAAAAATGGTCATCTTAGTGTAGTTGGTACATGAAGATCAAAGATTTGTTTTGATTTTATATATTTTACCAATGGAGGAAGAACGTCAGTCCTCATAATGAATGTAGCTGGCTGTCAGTATAGGTGGTGGTCGACAGCAGCGCACGTTGGCGTGATATGTCTGATGATGTCTGAGATGCAGTGGTTGTATGACATTGTGGGGTGGTAGTGTGGCACAGAGCGGTGGCTGCGAGGACCAGTGGAACTAACCTCAGGCTTCCGTGTGACCTAGAATGTTTATGCGAGGGGACCAGGTCAAGAAATAGGGCCAGTCCGGTGTGACGGGTCAGTTCGATGAGGTGGGTTGGGCCCAAATGGAAAGGGTAAGGTCAACACGCTAGACCAGGATAGACACATCAGTTCAAGGTAGACCTCACGGTTTGGTGTAAACCTGATTTAGACACAGGATGGCCAGATTGGGCCATAGTCGATCGTGATACTAAATCGTGATCTGTGGCCGACCATGCAGTTTAGAAATTATGGATGATTTCAGTTCGTTGAACCATCATGAATGATCGAGATGAAACAACTTGTTTGACCTCAAGAGTGGCTAGACCAGGTGGACGACTGCCAAGGTTAGTGGACCAACCATCATGTTGGTCTAAAACCTAGTGAACCCCCTTCTATGATTTTTAAACACGCATTAATTTTAAACTGAATCTACGTTTGACGATCTGTCTATGATGTTGGAAACCTTAGAATGAGATTTTCATTTCAAATTATCCTATTTGTGTTTTTTAGTGTTATTATGACCATATTAAATGAGGGGTGAGTTATCCTACATCAATAGTGCATTGAAAAAACATTTTTTTGATTGGCTGTGACCTAGAGATGGTGCCACTTATAGATATTGTGTCTCTTATGGAGACTATGTGTCATTTGGGGACTCTATGTCTTGTTGAGACTCTGTTTCTTATTTGATTGAGTATATAATGATGTTCATGATATAATTATTGTATACATATATCTATGTGGAGTTGACTGTGTATTTCTTTGTGGTATTCCTTGGCAGTATTCTTTCCTGATATTTCCATTGTGGTAATCATTCATGGTATTTCCTTATTTGTATTCATTCATGTTATTCATTAATTGTATTTCCATTTTTCTATTTCCTTTGGGATATTCCATTGTGGTTTAGGGATATCTTGCTGATTATTGTTTTACTCACCCCTATATGGGTTTTTCTCAAATGTGAAATGTTTTTTCATTACGATGGACTCTTCTACAGATTTCATGGAAGACTGGGACTAGGTGATGCTTTTTGAGGCGGGACATGTAGAGGTTTATTCAAGCTTCTTTTCTACTGACAGCCCCAATACCTCTTACTTTATTGGTTATACTTGTGGCTGCATACTCATCTTTTTCTGGTATTTTTATGGTCATGATTACATTCATGTAATTTCACCATTGTACTCTGGTTGTAGGATATATTGGTTTATATGCAATGTTTACATAGTGCTTTTACATTTAAATATTTTTGGATTGGATATGTGTGTGTGGATATAGGTACATAAGTAAATGCCTAAAATTTGTTGTATATTCCAACTCGGTTCTAGTCACAAGTCCTTATCCTATTGTAAGAATTCTTGGGGTAGTAATGGCATGGGCCCCTCTGGAATGGGTCGTGAAAGAGTGTTATCTGAGGTGCTCGGTTCTACATTAGGATTGGAAGTTTGTGATGATGGATTTGGGTAATAGAGTTAATGTTTTTTTGAGTAAATTTCTTGGTCTAGGAAATCTAGTGTTGGTGTAGTGGCCAATGTATCCATACACCAAGACTTTGGAAACCAACCCTTTGAATTAGTACATGAAAACACCAGTTGCAGGGAAAATAATGTTACATGAATCATATAGGTATGGGTAGTGTATTCCATGTCCTTTTTGAGTCATCTCTCTAGATATACTCTATGGACTGTGGTTTATATTGTTTTATTATAGGATTCCTCCATTAAGACAACCAACCATGATTCTATTATGTTAACATGAGGATGATATGAATAGAGATGAGGCACCGATACATGGGCCTATACCATAGATAGAACCTCCAGATGGTTTACCATCTTTAAGACCATCTTTCAAGAAGAAGATACTAATAGAACTAAAAAATAAGGATGTATATAGTTTGGGAGAATTTAAAAAAATTCATACAGAATGACCTAACACATTTTCAGGTGAGGCAGACCCCCATGAAGTAAATGATTGGGTGGATCTTGTTACCTGTGACTTTTACATTGTGAGGATGACTTTCGACTAGATGACAATCCATTTTTCAGTCTTTTAAAGGTCACTAATGGGTGATGGTGGAGATTTGTGTCCCATAAACATGATGATATGACTATCTCTTAGGAAGACATGTGTGTCTCTTCAAATAAGAGTTCATTCTCACCTCCTTAAGGTCAGTGTGCATATAAGAGCTTCTATATCTACATGAGGGATGTTATATTATTCTAGAGTATTCATAGAGATTTACAATCTTTCATGGTACACCATATATATGGAACGAGACCCATTCTCTAGGGATGATACCTTTGACCAGGTATTACCTTAGGATATCAAAGAATCCATGATATCCCATATCATTCCAACTTATGTTGGGGTACTTGAGTGATACCAGGTAGTGGAGACCTTTCTAGAAGAGCATGCACAATAATTAGAAGACACCTGTAGGTGCCCTGTAGATGAGACCTCTATAGTAGTGAGTAGATGGCAGTTAAAGAGACCGAATCAAGATAGGCACTTTGGGTGATGATCCTATGAAGCAATATTAGTAGTGTGGGGATCCAAGGATAGCTCGAGTGAGATGAGGGATAATTTGTGTTACTCATGCAGTGGTAAGGGACATCTGCTAAGAGATTTTTTAACTGATCATATGGATGATCAGGAGACGATCGAGGAGTAACCAAGGAAAAGGAGGAGAAAAGAGATGTGTGGCGCATAGGGTTGAGGGTGTGGAAGGGGAGCAGGTTGGGTGGCCTGAGGTGGTTTAAGGATTGAGATATTACCACCAGCACCCCCAGGTGGTCCATGGAATGCTCAGGGAACTAGTGGATATGGATGAGTCCTGCTATAGGTAATGGATTCTTATGACCCCGAGGTTCAGTGGGTGGATAAAGGTATGATTTGTGTCATTTCCACCTTAGTTGTAGTTTTGATATACACATGTTTTACTCATTTTTTTCTTTCCACAAACCATGTTTGAGACTTATAGATTCTGATATAACTGTTAATGTAGCCATTATTCATTGTTACTCTTATAGGAGGATATTCGATGATCACGCAATGGGAAAGACTTTTTGACCTTACTTTGAGAGGTCAGAGTTTCGGTTAGGATCACTTGGTACTGGAATCGAGGCCTTCAGATTTCATTCATGATATGGACTGGTTATCCATAGTTCATTCTTATATTGATTGTTTTTGGAATAGAATGACTTGTGTCTACATTCATGAGACGAAGTTTTCCTTTTTTTGTGAAAAGGAAACACGTGCAGTGTAGGATGGAATCACACATTGGAGGGTATAGCAGATAACTCATCAGTTGGCTAGCCTCGCCCATGGGGAGTGGATGATATGAGGCCTTAGTTTTCTGCAATGGTGTAGGAGTACAAGGTCTTCATTACTGAGTATTTTTTATGATTAATTCCCTATATTGAGGTATAATTCATCATTTATCTATACCTCAAGAAGGTTCTGGTATCTACAACTACACATCGGATGGCTCCCGCAAAACTTTTTGAGCTGAGGGTGCAGTTGGAGGACTTTCAGAGGAAGGTATTAATGAGACCCAATGTTTTACTTTAGGTATACTCAATTTTTTATTCCAAGAAGAAAAACGGGGGGATTGCGGTTATTTTTGGACTTCCATTTATTGAATATGGTGAGAGAGAAAAATAAATATCTACTACTGAGGAATGATGGCCTCGTCAATCATTTGAAAGGGTTTTAGTCCATCCATCCAATGGCCTGAAGCCATTTAATTTTTTTATTATGACAAAACCCTCTTTTCATGGAAGAAGGGGGTAAACCCTTGACATCAAGACTTAAACATCAAACCAAGTCCCAGCTGACCAAAAATCAAGATCAAGAACAACCCTCCCTACAAGAGATCAACTCCTCCCAGAAAAAAAAACATTAAAACCAGATTCCATTATCTCATCATAGAATGGCTAGCTGTCTCGCGCCAAAAAACACGGGACTGATACCGATTGAAAAAGACATACCCTCTCAAACATCTGATTCCGATAAGCAATGAATCAATGAGAACTCATTGCCATGAACCTCATCTGGAGTAGCTTCTTGTAAAAAAATGGTTGCAAAATCACATAATCCACGGACCACCGAAACCAAGACCTTTCCTCCTTTCTAGAATTTCCAAATCAGTGAAAACACACATCGAAAATCATCACTTCAATGAAGAAAATTATAGAAGAAAAAACCACATAGCCCACACCAGAGCCCCAACCATGTCCCGAATTCAGCAACCCATCTCGCGGACACATTATATCAAATTCATCCCAAACAAAACATGAATCACACAGAGAAAAAAACCATCAAAGAAGTATGAACCAGCTGAATCTCATCCACACCGCTGCCGAAATCACCAAATATGAGTACGTGATGGGGATATAATTAATATGGTCATTAGATTTTGTTACAGCCATTATGATTACATGGTGGTATTTTTTGGGATGATGAACTGTCTGGAAGTGTTCATGGGACTCATGAATAGGATATTTCAGCCTTATATAGATTTTTTCATAGTGGTCCTCTATGATAAAGTCCTAGTGTACTCAGCATCTGAGGAGGAGCATGTGAGACACCTAAAGATGGTCCTAGACAAACTCCATTAGCTCCAGATTTACAAGAAGCTCTTGAAGTTTCATTTTTGGATTCAAGTGGACTATTTTCTAGGAATCGTCATTTCATATGCTAGAATTGCAGTGGATCCAGCGACGATTGAGGTGGTGCTTTCTTAGGTGTTACCCAAGATTGTTACCGAGTTTCATATATTTTTATGTTTTTTAGGTACTATCACAGGTTTTTCCCTAACTTTTCGTCAATGTAGAAGTGTACTATACATCTTGGACATGAAAGGGGAAGCCTTTCATGTGGAAAAAGGATTTCTAGAAGGCTTTTCTATAGCTGAGGTAGAGATTGACGAGTGGTCCCATCTTGAGATTACTAGAGGAGTGTGATGAGTAAATTGTTTTCTATGATGCATCTAGAAAAAAGCGTGGTAGTTTTTAAATGTAGGGGAAATTATTGATTTCTAATGGATTACACAAGTTGAGACTGCATGAGCCAAACTATCTGACCCATGATCTTGAGATAGTAGTAGATGTCTTTGTTATTAAGATATGGAAACACAACCAGATGGGTGAGTGGATTATCATCAACTATGACCACAATATTCCAAAATATATCTACTCCCATAACGATAAGAACATGATATAGAGTATATGGATAGAGTTACAAAAGGGAAATGACATTGGGATTTTCTATACTCATGGGAATGGGAACATGGTTGAAGATGCTCTCAATTGGATATCAAGTTCATAGTTTATGAATGAGGCAGCATATAATTTTTCATTAACGTACATATCTTTTGTGGATGGTGATGGATAATCATACCTCTAGTGGATGGTCAACTCTTATAGTTATTCAGGGAGACACAACTTGGGGATACCAACTATGTTACATTATGAGCTCAGATGTCCATAGGCCATTCCCCTAATGGATATTAAAAAGGTAGGGAGCACATAGTTCTTTTAAGAAGGCGTGTCGTAGTACTAGTGTCATTGTGGGAGGATTTTTTGAGTGGCTTTCATACATCCAATTTGGTGGAACATCTATGTATGGAGAGGATGTACCATTACCTTCGATGATAGTTTTGGTGGTCAAGGATTAATAATGGAGTTTCAGAGGTTGTTTCTTGATGCATCATTTGTAAATAGGTGAAATATGAACATGAGGTTCTAGGGGGTTTGAATCAAACACTTTACGTGATAGAATGGAAGTGGAATCAGATATTAATGGAATTCATGACTGTTTTACCATATAAGTCTATGGGACACGATGCCATCTAGATGATCATTAACCATAAAAATAAATCAGTCCACTATAGAGTGAAATTGGATTAGAATTAAATAAAGATCTTGGGACGCCTATATGTGTATGATATAGTTTAACTCCATAGAGTTACATTGACAATAGTTTCATATAGTGGATATCTCTTTACATCCTAGTTATGGGAGGGAATGTAGGAGGAGTTTATGACTACGTTATGCTTGAGAACATTGTTATGCTGATAGACAGATGGTGAGATAAAGAAGACCATTCAAGTGTAGAAGGACATGATATAGGCTTTTATGTTATATGTTTTTATAGTTGGGAGTATCACCTCACTCGAGTGGATCAAATTTACAAAAATAGATACCATTTCTCTATTGGTATGATACCATTTGAGGACTAGTACTAGTGACCCTATAGGTTTCCACGTTGCTACATGGGATAATGAGAGTCAGTACTCATGGGCTCGGAGATGGTGATTGGGACTATAGAGAAGGTTTAGATCATCCAGGATAGGATGAAGACATCACAGAGTAGACATACGTTTTATGTTGATAGGAGGCAGATGCCTTGGAGTTCGAGAAAGGAGACCACATGTTCATTCAAGTCTCACCTCTGTGGGGATTATGAATATTTGGCCAAGTAGTAAGATATATATGGGGTTCATAAGACCTTTTATAAAACAACATAGTGTTGGAGAGGTGGAATATCAGTTTGGTCCACCACCATAGATTGATTGAGTACACAGCATCTCCCATGTGTCATAGTTGAGGAGGTACATGTTGGACCCATCACATGTCATTGATTGGGGCATGCTAAACATCGATAAAGGGGAGACTTTAACAGATTACCAAGAATAGATTGAGTGTCGATAGTATAGCATCATTAGTGGTCAGTTGATTCCTTGGGTGCATGTCCATTGGTAATATGGGAATAATCAAGAGGTCCTATGAGAGCGGGAGGATCATATAAGTGGTCAGTACACTCATTTGATTGATTTTTCCTTATTCTTTTTTTATGGATGTAAATACCTATGGTGGGGAGAATTTAATGAATTGGATTTTCTAAAATAAATTTTGAAATTATATTGGAAAAAACATAATACTAGGAACTGAGACAGTGTGCGATACCAAGGCCCACTGTGCCTGAAACAATTTGTTGAAAAATGTTATGTTTTTAAAAGGACATGAATGATGATTTCATAATAAAGTGTAATATCTTTTAAACTAGTTCCTGGATCATAAATATTTGGGAATCATTGAGTTTATAATATAAGATTTACCCTAGGAAATACATAACTTTGGTTGGTTAACGTCATCTAATATAAAATTCAAAAAGAGAAATAACTGTAAATAAAACTATTAAATAACATTATTTTATTTTAAAAACTAAATAACTCATGAATGGTTAATTTTATTGTAAATATGAGTCCACTTTGGAGTTCAAAATGTGGTATTTTCTGTAGGAGTGTCCTAACATCGGCTGATGTTGATCCACTGGGAAAAATATTTTTTTTTGGACGTTTTAATTAATACTATGAACTGTGCATTTATTTTATTTTAATGTTACATCAACCCAATGATGGTATTTCTTTTAAATAAATATCTGGCATGGACCTTATGTAAGTATCACAACACAATAAATTAGCTAGAGTACCATGATAGAATTCATAGAGAATTCTCTTAGTAGTGATGGAAAACACTGGAATCAGAGATCGTTGTTGACACATTACCAACATAAATCAATCGTTAACAACAAATGATCCATATCCTAGGAAGGGAATTTGATTTTTGATTTCATTTCCCAATTCATTATTTCCATTAATTATTATGTTCATTTAAAAAACATATTGATCATTGGTTCAATAGTTGTTTTGGGATGGGTTATTTTTCCAGTATTATTAAGAGATAGTTTATCCTCTTGGTTAATCCTTCTATTGAGAATAAATCATGTGTAACACGAACAAATGCTATGGTTCATTATTCAGATGTTATTATGATTTCTCCCTAATGGTCATGGTTTTCTTCACTGTTGGACCATCATTATCCCATCATGTCCATTTGAAATGCTCTGAATCAGATCAAACCCCTAAATTAGAGGCAAGAATAAATAGAGGCCAGATCAGGGTTTCTTGGGACTCGAGGATAGCATTGGTTATTTAATTTCAGATACTAGATCACTGGGGGAATAATGACAGACCACAAAAGGAAGGAAAAAAGTGGAAGAGTCCAGGGGGCACATTAGAAAGGTGCATTTAGTTCCACATGGGACACATCAACTGCACAACACTACAAGGCTGTGAACTTGGTTGGTGACCCTGTGACCTGATGGGGTGGACATGTGGATCGGCGGTGGTCGATGAAGGTGACCGCATGATCCAGAAAAACCTATAATGTGCATCATGTTGGGTGATCGTGTCAGGATTCTGTGATGGGATAGGATGGTGAGGTTGGATGAGCCTAGCCGGAGCAAGTCGATTCGACTAAGCGGACGAGGTCAAACTCGGGTCAGACTCGAGGCGGCATCACCAGGCCACAGTCAACAATAGAAGTCACCAATGAGCCACAATTGAATGATTTTATATGTAACTGTGGTAGCTAGTGGTGTAGTTAATCTGCATGCCAGCTCAAGCTATCATGGCGATCAACAAACATGGTCAGCCCAGGGTCCAGTGAACCCACTTCTAAATTTTTTAAAATGGCATAACATTCTAACCAGACATCTATTTCATGATCTCTATACGACATTGGGACCCTTAATGAGAGAATGTAATTTCGAGATATTCTATGTGGGTTTATGTATTAGTGTGAATATGTCCTATTGGATTTAGGAGTGAGTTCTCTCAAAATAAGTGCACTTCGAGAAAACTATTCTCTGGCTGGTTGTGACCTAGAGACTATGTGTCTTATAGAGATTGTGTCTTATGGTGATTGTGTGTCTTATTGAGATGGTTTGTCTTATGGGAACTATTAACGCTATTGTGACAATTTTTATTATGTGATTGAGTTTATCTATATGTTTTTGATATATTTTCGGTACACATATATCTATGTGGAGATGACTATGTATTCTATTGTGGTATCCCATTGTGGTATTCCTTCATGGAAAATAATTTTTGGTATTTCAGTGTGGTATTTCCACTGTGGTATTCCTTTGAGGTATTCCTTCATGGAATTTCCATTGTGGAATTTCCTTTTTGGTATTCCTTTTTGGTTTCGGGGTGTCCTACTACGTATTGCTTTACTCACCCCTGCACGGGATTTTCCAACAACTGTCATGCTTCATATTGATGATATACTCCTATATGGAGTTCTAGATAGAGAAGTACCAAAAGGTGAATTGTGAGACCATATTGGTTGAGGTGAGTTCTAATATATTTTTTTATGATAATCCCAATAACGTTAACATTAATGTTTAGACATGTGACTGAAGACTCTTTTCTTTTGGTGGGATTATTTTTGCCTTTTTACATTATATTACTTTCACTTTTATAATTTGGTTGGGGTATATTGTGTCATCCTTGAATTTTTACATAGTTATTTTATATTTCTACATTTTTGGATTGTAGATGTGTGTGCGTGTGTATTGGTACTTAAGAAAATTCCTCCCATTTTTTTGGATATTCCTACTTGGTGCTAGTCACCATAGATTATCCTATTAGAGGTGAGTGTGGGTTTGTCATGGAATGGGACATTATAGGATGGGTTATAACATTAAATTTTGTACTCATTTATGGAAAAAATATAAATTTATTATAAAACACTATGTTTCATGGTTTGAATTCATGGTCTGCCAAACTTTTCACCAATTTTGATCCCTTCTCTTCCTCAAGGGGAACTCACATAGTCTTGACACATATTTAGATGATTAGTGCACAATCTATGCACTAAGACATTTGAAAAATCTACAGAACCCCCATATGTTCATTCATTCATAGCTACAAAGCTTCCTCAAATCAAGTATCTTCCTTCCGTGCTTTGTCTATCCTCACGAGGTATACTCAAACGGCTTGGCCTGGTTCGCAGAGTTTATACTAATTGTGTGGCCTAGGTTCCTTTTCCAAAAAACCAAACCTCTAGGATCCAAACATGACCACCCACCCAGTAATCTTCTGGAACCTCAATATGAACCTAAATTATGCCAAAAAAATCCTTTAGTGTGAAATTAAAAACATGGATAACAGAAGAAAATGATGTGGTCTTGCAATATTCCCCCATTAAAAAATTCTCCCCCAAATTTCCAATTCATGGGTGGATGAGTATTTTTTAAGAATGACTCCTACCTATAAGAACATTTATTGACCTTATGATACTATGTATCATCCTAAAAACGAACATTCCTACAAATCACATCAAATATAGGTGCTAACTAGCCACATTGAACCATCATTCTACTATCAACGGTATGAATACGATGATCTTAAATGGATACATCGACGAATAGTGCGTCCTCATCTAGTTGAAGAGTATATGAAGGTTCTAAGTGATAATGGTGTTGCTGAGATACTTCGAAAATGTCATGCATGGATCATTACCTCTATGGTAACTACAACAGATAGACAAATTTTATAAAAATAACTAGAATCATGAATGGTCTTATATATCACAATGAAATCTTATCGTATCACATAGAATGTATGTGTCCCCACGTCAGTGAGATATGTAAAAAGACATGATCCACAAACACAAACTCTGATGGTATTTGATTATTTTCATCATAATATTTCTCCCTAGTTTAAAAAGAATCCATATATTTCCTAATACATTGGCACTTTTCTAAAGTATCTAGCATGATATGTAACCATAGTAAAGCTATTTTGCTTGACTCTGACATGAATATAAGTGATCAGCATGGACTAATATATATAAACTCATTAGGGGAAATCTATATTCCCTCATGATTGTCATTTTTGCTGAAGAACTCAACTAGGAGTATATGAAACTTCTAATAACCCCAAAACCAAGGACACATGCTCAGATAAGGTCTTCAAATACTGGAATTTTGCACTTAGACTGGCCATTTATCTGATCATAGTATGTCATGCTCAGGATAACCAATGTTCCAAACCCCCACACTAATATCTTCTAAAAACAACATAAAAATAGGTAATCCCTATCAGATTACATGGTTTGATGGAACTCATTAATTTAGATAATATCATGGATATAAAATCATCTATGAGCAACTAATAAGAGGGTTTCCATGATTGGAATAAATCAGTGACCTTATTCAGCTTATAAAAAAACCATAGAGCATAACTACCTCGAGGTGGCCTTAGCAACCCTATAATGAAATACATCATGAAATATTCCCATTTCCAGACAGGAATGGGTAACTACTATAAAATTATAGTTGGACATTGGTGTTATACCATCACCAATTGATATGTGGAACACCTCATTATAAAACCGTGTATATCTCCTTTCATATGTCACCACCAATACAAGCAATACAAATCATGATACATCTTAGTAATGCAGCTCAATACATCCCAAGATGATGAAGGTATAATTTTCAGAAGTTCTTCAAATATTCCTTCTAAAACCCCAATGTGACCATTGATACACATAATTTCATCCTTGCTAATGGTCCAACCTAGAGGTGGGTCCTCAACCACCACACTCACTTGATGGACTAGGACTTCTGTATCAGATAACATTATTTCCCTCACCCAATCCATAATAGTTGAAGTCACTCTTAAAGATGAAAGAAAATTCATTCAATTTACATATTGAACTTCCAAGTACATCTATAAGAATATTTCTGTAATATGCTACTTGCTTCTATCCTCTTGGACCGCATGTATCTAAGTGCACTTTGACATTGCATCAAAAACAAAATTTCCATTCCCTTGAGTATATCCAATCATTATTTTAAAATACTATAGGTATTAGACCAAACATATATGTCTCAAAATAATATCACTATATTTAAAAATGTACTTTTTGATATGGTGGTCAATGTACAGTAAAAACCGATCTCATTATAAATAATGCCTTCCACAGCACATGGGATAAACAATAGTGGCAAAATTGGGATCATGTGTCTGATAGTTCCTTTTATTTGGACTCAAATATCATGATACATACACCATGAATCTATCCCAATTCATTAGATCATCTCCTAGCTTGATACCTGGTGCATCGAAATACTTTGTGTAGCTTCTTCTTTGCACAATAAGAATTAGGACCTGTGTTGAGTTTAGTCTCCCTTTCAGTTCTTGAATGGTCATATCCAAAGTATATATCCAAAAAAAAAATTACAACCATCATATTCAAGCCCATAAGAGGTTATAAAAAGAATTTTAAATCCTATATGAATGACCTATAATATCTATTTATCTCCAGGAAACTCTGGATGTCCAATATATTTATGTCCTTCTCCTAAGATACTACAAATCCCACCTTCTCCAGGTCAAATGCCACTCATGTATTTGAGATTATATGTCCCAGGAATGAAATATTATCCATAAAAATGTGGCACTTCGTTGTATTATCATATAATTTATGCTCATAATGTATCCAATGTGAAATCAATATGTTTCACTTAGTCATGTAGATTTTTTTAATACACCATGATATCTTCCATGAATACAAAAAAAATGAATCAATATAATACAGGAAAAGGATCATCAACACCATGAAGAAATCTGTCATGTTCATGATAAATAATGAAAAAATTATATAATCATATCAACCATATCATCTATGAAATGTTTAATTAGGTATGTCTACATGTTAAACAAACACACGTTGATAAAATGTCCACAATTCAATATTCCAGAAAACAAGATCTCCATGGTTATGGTTGAAGATATTATCTATCCACATAAATCGATGACATTTTATAATCGTTAACAATTTTAGTTTCCCATAAACAATATATATACCGATAGGAACATCCTCATTTCTTACTAAAATATCTTGTGAACCAAATAATATTGAAACCTCTTCCTATATTTAATGAGGTAAACATGAAAGGTTACCCAAGAAAACTTCCTTAAAATTATCGACCACTACGAGGAATTCTACCCCACATGTTGCTTGATCATGATTATATAATCTATCTATATAGTTTTTCATTCATCCAAACCGATAATTATCTAGTCTATCTCAGCTCTCTTGGACATCCCATTCAACATTTTAAAAAAAACTCATCCCTCTATTAATGTGAAGGTAACCCTTTTACAATAATACCTGATATAGTAATGATAATAAACTCGCCAATCCATCTTGAGAATGATGTCAAACCCAAAAATCATAAGAAAAAAAGTACCCATATGATCTGTAACCCACCAATATCATGGGGGTAATTAGTTCACTTGTGTACACTATTTCATTTGATTCCAAAATGAACATATAGTGTCATAACGCCAAAAAAAATTGAACTATAGGCCCAAGGTTCTCCACAATAGGTACATATACAAAGCTTAGAGAAGCACTTGTTTAAAAAAAGAATAAATACTACAGTAGAGTCCACTATGGTTGTACCTCTAACCATAGTAGTCTTGAAAATATGATCCTCACATGTAGGCTATAAAAAATTTATATGGCATGAACTATGACATTGTTAAACAACCTTCCTACCATCAGTAAGGCCACATTACTAGCACAATACAACTAGTGTCTTGTATCCTGAGCCACAAGAACCACCTTGAACTGAATGACCGACGCTACCCATGCTCCCATACTTATGTATTTCTATGAATCCTACTTTTAACACTACAGTGAGAGATAATCCACTTACACCGACTACTAGAGGGAATTCCATAACAAAAGTTGCTCAGGGAAAACTAATAACTAGATCCACACCTGATCACGATTCGATCAAAGTAATTCCTATTATTTCCTAATCTCCCACACCAAGGATAGATGATTAAACAACCAATTCTAATAGCAGAAATGGTTCTTCCCTCATTATAATCCTCAAAATAATGCTTCCTACCACTTGAAACTAAACCACATGGTTGAAAATTTAAACCTCCCTACTCCTCATAGCCATCTTCCATTAGTTTTCAATTAGTAACAAGAACCTGATTCACTATCCTTGAAATATTTTTAGACAATACAGATTTACATATCATAGAATTGAATTCTTGAGACCTTCTTTGAAGCATCTCTACCTTGATGGCTCATCAGCAAGGTAACTTCAAAAAAAACCTATAAAGAGTTATAGATATTCCATAACTATCATCGCACCCCACTATTGATGCATAACATCACACTTCCTTTTTGCTCTAATTCTTTAAGTAACAAATTATTCATTAGAATTTAATTTTAAATCTCTCAAAACCATATCACAATGTATATCATCCATTTTCCTAACATCCCATTAGTGCTTAGATTCTCCCCAAAAATATATTTATTGGCCTTTACACTCCTCTCATGAGATGTATCCATATGCTCAAAAATAGAAAATATTGTCTCATGTGTTAACTCAATATCATGTGGACTTCCATCACCTACAAACATGGGTGGATGTTTAATATTATACACACACATCACCTCTTCCATATATTTGGTAGGATGTGGGATCCATGTATGGTCTACATAAAATGCTTGAAATTCTTGTAGAACTATGATTCAACACCAATATCTGGTACTAATATTCATTCCAAAACTGGAACTACAAGAGATTATATTCGCAGCTCAATGCACACTATCTTCGGAGCATGTTTTTCCACCCTCATAGTGCATGAATGAAGTTTATCATGCGGGAATTTTTCTACAATACCAAACACAAGCCTCAAGAAATATTTTTAGTAACTTCCCAATGAAATATAAAAACGAAGGGAAGGTAGAATCATTTCGATAAACATCTTATACAAAACTTTCTACTCCTAAGTCCATGACTTGGTAAAAGAAACTACCATAAAAAGAACCAAGACACTACCTACATCCCACTCTAAATCCTGGTCTAGGTAAATTAATATATTTCACGATTTCAATTTAATTAAATTTCATATGTATAGAACATTTCTCTTAATGTTATTATACTAAATGAGTCACCATATCTGATTCATAAGTGCATGTATACATCATGTACTGAAAAATGGAGTCCACATCATCCAAACCATAAAATTTTCCATTCCATGAGATTAAAGGTCTATAACTCAATGTTCCAGAATTAGCTATATTGGGTTTGTACTATTTCTTGTGTCGAAAACATTTGTGTAGGGTGTCTAAGGAATTCTTATTACCAATCATATATCTCCATAAATTATAAAAAATTCTAATAAAAATTTTTATTTATCTCCCAAGGGACAAGTAATAAATTTCATGAATTCATGAAATGAATCTTATATGGCCTGACATTATGAATAGCACATGAAACCTATAAGGTTCCTAAAATGATGCATGATATGAAATACATTCATCTCATTAGGGAATTATAAATATCTATAATCACATGAAATGTCAAATAGCAAGGATGTCACCCTATGGTGGAATCAAGTCCACTATAATAAGAACATACAAAAAACAATAATTTCCATTTCAAGCAATTTGCCTTTTTTCTAATTGTGGGTTATCTACTCCCATGAACAACCCATTACCAAATTTCAATACCATCATAATATCTATAATATTCTCTCATAATAGTATATCCATAAATGAAAATGCATTAATACCACTTTGTAAAATCCCTACCAAGGATCCAGTGAGTTGTCCCACTAATCTGGAGGGCCACAAGGCCTCATGTGAACCTCCTTTTACAACAGTGGTAGCCAACTAGAACCATTGACCTACGGTGACTCTGTGGGTAGAAAATTTCCTCAAGTCAGACTATATCACAATGGTTGTAATCATATAATTCAATTTATGATGCATAATATAGAGATTTAATAGAAGATAATCATCCAAGAAATCATAAATAAATAATTCCAAATCTAATATATTATATTTTTTCATATCATTAATCTACATAGAAGGAAAAAGGTAAACATTAATCTAGAAAAATACATGTGTCATAATAAAAAAATATCAAAAAGGAACTATCTCGAAATAACATCATAATCCTAGATTGGTTTTATGCTCCTCTACTTTTAAGAAAAGAACAATAACACATTATAAAATGGGATATTTCCATAGTCCCTAGTATCATCCATGAAATTTGTTTAGGTTCCAAACAACATTGTGAACATGATGTGAGATAACAATAAGTAATATTCAACCAATTGTAACTATAACAAGTCCATCCTTTTTTTTTTAATAATAAATATTGTGTAGTATATTACATGTAAAAAATAAATAGTGTTATCATTCAAATTCATATGTGATCCTCTTTATAAAAACATGGATCCCTATGAACAATATCCATGATCTCATAAACAATGGTAGTTATAAATTATAACTAAATAGGTTTGATAACTATCCAATCTAGTAAGTAAATTTTTATACCCATACTAGGGATATCTATAAGAATATATAAATATCCACGTCATCCAAGAAGCGTAATCATGTGTATACATCAACATCAGCCTATTCCATGTAATATAGTGTTAAACAATGAAGGTAGTGATCTAAGTTATTAAAGAGAATGGAATCCAGGTTAATTCATAGAAATATCTATATATAAACTCAATAAGGTATTGGATGGAGTCTATGGATCTTGTAAATATATCAAGTTAAATTCGAGACCCAGAAAGTCGGATCGAAGGGGTAGTAAGGCTTGTGGAATTCTACGGAATCATCAACTGAGGAGTAAATATGTCCAAGGAATCCACTACCATAAAAAATACCCATGGAGTTTAAATTTATATATAATCATAAAGAATTATGTCCCAAAGAGATCATCTATGGAATACATTACCATATTAATTTTAATAATCCTTACATAACAATTAACATTCTCTAGGTCTTGCCAATTATTTACCAAAATTTCTATAAGAACCAATTAACTATTTTAAAAATAATAAATCACATGAAATTGAAGAAAAAAACCTCCTCCTATGAATTCAATTCAATTCCTTTCTTTCATTTACAAATTAATAGGTAAAACATAGTTCTCAAAAATATAATCAATTTATTAAATTCTCATTAATGTTCAAAACATAAGGGGAAATCTCACACACACCCAATAGGGTGGTATAAAATTTGTTATCTACAATGGAACATTCCATGTGTAGTCAAGGGTAGGGATTATAACCTACTACTATCACAAAAGAATTAGGTATGAAACATAATTACATTCCAATGATTTATTCAAAATGATTAATTAATATTAGAGGAAACTCCTCAAAGTCAGGAACTTGGAACTACTACATGTAGTTATATAAATTGAAAAACCTAGAGGGAAGGGTATAAAATAGAAACCAAATTTCTATGGTAGAACAATCAATGATTATCCACCTCTGATCAAATCCAGATCAATAGAAAAAAGAAGTGTAGACAAAATGCGTCGAAGTAAGTAATATTACCTTTCAGAAAAAACCATTTAATTTGAAAAAAATGAATAATAAAATAAGATGAATTAAAATATCACTGGGCAAGATCCAACGTGACAATTGAAGATTAAATCTACGCCCATATAGTGAAGATCGCTCAATAAATTACATAGGACAAGAAGTATATATTGGGTTGGATACCTATTATGCATTATATAATTGAATCAATAAAAAGAATTTGATTTTGAAACTCACTAATGCGAAAATATTTAAATCACTTAAAGACAGGTTGTCACATAGTTTGGCCACACATTTGTCCAAATTGCGCACTCATCTCTTTCTAAAGGGGGGACATTGCAAGGTCATGGTTCACGATTTGAAATATTTTATGCCAGCCATGTAATAATCCTATGCTAAAAAAATTTAGATTCCCCACAGGGACTTGAACAACTAACATTATGGTTTCCTCAACCCGTTCAACCCATATCAACCCTTTATACAGCCTTGCATAGTTTTCTAAAAAATCGCGTTAGGGGTCAGAAAGTTTCAATAGACATTTTCGTCTCCTTTATATTCCCAATAATTGATCATATGGTCTTTGAAAAAGTTATGGACAACCCTAAATCATCTTTGATCTCATTATGAACTTGTAGTAATTAAATACCAAGAATTTTTACTAACATTAATAAGATCTAAAATTCAATAAAAACCTAGGATCTTAAACAATAAATTAAAAAAATTATTCATTTTATACACAGATAACATCTTAATTGGTCTAAATTTGTTCCATTAAATGTGGGAACTGACTTCAATGATTTTGACATTCTCTATATTTATCAGAATAAATGATAAATGAATCATTATCATCATATTTGTTTCCTTCCATTGTACTCTTGATTTTTTTACTTAATAGTATATTGTTTTATTCCCTTAATGTAAATATAAAATGAATTTTCTTAATCCAATTAGATGGTTTCATGGGTGTATGATTACACATGTATGACATGATATAAATCACGTCTACATTCATCCATGGTCCCTATCACCCAAGATCTTGGAAGACTCCATCCTTCTCTTCATTATTGTGTTTGGTAGTTGTTTATGGATTATTTTGAAAATAATATATTGGGAAAACTAATATGGAATTATCACAATATAATTACATCTATTCATTATCCTATTTTTTCCCCTTAGTCACCACCACTCCTTTATTTTCAATTTAATCATGATTCCTTTGGGTTCCTTGCATTAACTAAAACCAAAAATCTTAGTGTGAACAAAAATAATCATAGTGGGATTACCATATAATCATTTATAAGAATCTTAAATCACAACACTGATTTTTATTATATAATACATTATTATTGACATTGTTCCTTCATTGTTATAATATATTCAAATCCTTAATAGTGGTTTTTAAATAAGATGATAATTTTATAGACTGTATCCCCACAGAGTTCTAAACCAATGGTATAGTAATGACCACTATTATAAATAATGAGATATCTGGTATAATCCCAATGCTCTATTTTTAGATCAATTCCACATAGGTTACTCATTTATAGAACCACATCAACTTGTATTATCTAGATATGGATTTATATTATGAACAAATAAAATAATCTCTTCCATAAAATAATATTTGGATATTCTTCTATACATATCCTAAATTCCTATAATAGGGTTATTTTAAATAATAACTGGTTTTATAAATCTATATCCCATGGATTCTACTAAATGTTCACTGCTAATAACTATAGAGACCCTAACCCCAGTAGCCTAGAGCCAATGTCTACATTATTAAATTATAATAAGATACAAAGCATCCAATCATAAATGAACAAAAAAAAATTATCTTAGTAAACTATATACATAAAAGAGTCTTGAAATATATTTAAATACACATTTAATAACCCTACCCAATGGGCCTCGAGGCAAGACTACCCCAACTACACCACTATAGGTAATAGACTGGTGAAAAGTTCCAAAAGGAATAATTAATATGGAAGACCTTTTCCTAAGTACATGTATGCCTTCACCCAATTATGCTCATGAATAACTACAGAGTAATAACAAAAATAAGAGTCATATAAGAATAACCATACATGTAGCATCATATAAGAAACATAAGAGTACGATATTGTAATTTGAAAAAAATGGGAATAAATACACACCCAACCAGAAATATTTCCCAACCTAAAAAATGTGTAATATTAAATTCTACAAGATCATGTCACTAAATATCAATTATCAAACCACTATACATGGACTAATGGTCTTGGGTATCCTTGTGTTTCTCTATTATCACTATTAACCTATCCTTTTTATATATAAGAGATGAAATATGTGGGAAAATCTCTTGTGGGGGATGAGTATCTACATACCCAATAGTAGACCTTAAAAACATATTTGGGAGAAGTAAAAGAAATGAGGGAAATGGACATATCTTCCCATATCAATAGAGTAAAAACATCAGACAACATGGATATATATATATATATATATATTCTCCACAATAGAATCCCGAGAAAGAGAAAAATGGGATCTCCATGACATAGAGAAGCCTAGGAAAATATTTCATATAGTTTGAAAGGGTTCATCAATGTTTCCTAGTATCTCAAGTGTCTATCAGAAGAATCATCCAAAGTCAAGCCAATCCTCTCCATAGTTCCACATAGTTGATGAGTATAATATCTAGTTAGAGGAACAATGAATTTGTATAATAGGAGGGTTCTAATCAAAATGTAGATAGAGAGACCATGTCATTTCCAAGTGGGAGGGTTCATATCTAATAATAGATTGGGAACCCATACCCTAACACCATAGGAGGCTTCCTCTCAGATGGAAAATAGAGGACCCATTCAATGTCCCAGCAATATGGTGGCACTATAATGATCTATGACCCAAACTCTTACACCATAGGAGGGTGCCACTCCAATAGTATATAGAGGAACCATGAAATACACTAACAAAAGGGATCTACTCTAAGGGTGGAGGACCCATTCCCAGAATACACATGCGGGTTCCACTTAATAAGTAGATAAAAGACTCATCCCATTTACCAATAGGATGGTTCAACTCTAGTCGTCGATAGAGAACAAATTCCCTAACTTGACATGAGGGTGTCAATCTAGTAATTTTTTGAGTTCTTGTACTCTGTCTGGTGGTAGGTTTCCACTCTAGTATTCAACTATATGTTTACTTTTGAGAAGGATTGTGTATCTATATTGTCTCTTGTGATCCTACCTGATCACTACATTCATCAAGTTTTTCCTAAATAATAATCACAGTTGGATCTTCTAAAATATTTTCCCAATGGCCTCTATAATTACCATTATTAAGTTATAAATCATAATGCACTCAGGATACGGTGCTATTGGGCCAAAATATGAGTCTACATGAATGAGATATGAATGGTAGTGGTTCCCTCAAAAAGGAAGTAAGGATACACGACATGTAAGGGGAACCACATGACATGTGTTCCCATCTATCTTCCATGTTTGTCCATATTAGTAATGGATCACTATAATGTATCCTTATGGAGTGTGTAAATGTACTACCCAGTGTACCTCATCCAATTGGGGTTTTGAAAGGGCTCCAGGCCACTTCTATGCCTATATCAGTCATTTTTTGTCTTCTGATACATGGTGTTTTCTCAAACATGAAGTCATACCCATGTTCTACTATCACATGGTTTTTCTTCCCTGGTAGGATCACATTTCATCTGGCCAATCCACATGGTGTGTGGTCCTTAAAGGTTTTTTTCCAAACACTAGTTTCACAGCCATTGGATTACTAAAAAACTTGTGTTCTTAATGCTACACATTGTCTAGACAATTTTTTCATAGAAAATTAGATCCACTCTATTTATTCTTAATCCATCCTTTTACATAGTGTTCACCCAAAATCTATGGGGGATGGATATGTTAATCATTACCAACTATCTGATGCCTAGAAATCATACTTCTTTTAATCATTCTCATGTATGTATGAACCTCTAACTTCTCAGGTGTCACTCAATCTTCACTTTGGATCTAAAATCCACGAATTAATCATTAGAAACACATAAATAATGCCAAAACTACCCCTAATTCATCAATCCAATCATCATTACAATATTTCATGAATTTTGGGGGTTTGATCAAGCTAAGTCACTCTTCGAAATGTTGAACAGTAGCCCCATAGGGAAATGATGAGGAACATGAAGAATGATTGGCAGAAGAGAATAAGAAAAATAGTACCTCAATTTATAAAAAATATTTATTGGAAAAGGTATAAAAATTCGGGATTATAGGGTGATAAATTTGGCACAATAGATATATAACAAATTAAAATTAGTACAAAGGAACACCAAAAAGTTCATAACACACTCAGATCCAAGACAAAGATATTATCATGATAAAATTTTAATAAAATGAATCAGAATCCAAAAATGTTGAGTACTGTCTCAATTAAAATAGTTTTTTACATAGAATTCAATCACCAATGAAGGATATAAGTCTTTTTGTTTTCATTTCCTTGATTTTCCTATATCTGGATTTTTATTCCCAACTTCTCTTGATTCACCAATGAGAGGTGGTATAACACTATTCTATGTGATCATAGGGTTATGAGTCTAAAAATAGACATAAACTATAATTTTGTACATATAAAATAAAATAATTATTTCATTATAATTAAAGAATTATTTTAATTATTTAATTAAAATAAAATGCACCATCCAACAACCACCTTATCTGGACGCTCTGTGTTGACCAGTTTTAGTTTTCACCAAAGGTAAATATCACATTCTAGAATTAACCAATGTCTTATAATTTTTATACATGACTATGTTTGTGAGACATACCATCATCATTAAGAAACCCTTCCCTTGTGATATAGAATATATTTAATATTTTATGAAATTAATTCAAGAGACATTGGGCCGCATAATCACACGACATCAAAATGTTTGGATTTGAAAATATTTCTAGATATATTTCAAAGTATTATAAGGATAAAATGTGGTCATTTATTTATTCTATAATTCAATATTTTCATATCTTTAAATTAAAATGACTCCAAAAATTTTGTATAGTGATCCTTCATCTAGATCTCCAGCTCCCATGAGCTCTCCTTTATGCCCCCATGCTTCCATAACTCATGAAACATGGGTATTCTCCACCATCTAGTATCCTCTCATGATGATCCTTATTCAAAACAGGGGGAACTATGTTAAATTATCCATCATTGATGTATACATCTACCCATTCAATTATGAATGATTTTTCATCAAAATATCTCATCATCTACCAAACATAGTATACATCATGAACCAACTCCAAATATAGGGGTTGGGAATGGCATTAAAAACCTCACCCACCCTCGACAAGAGCTGATGTGACACAATGAGATTTGGGGATTACATTCCTCTATGAATGAATCTAAATAATATTCATTGTTGGGATACTCTCAGTATAATGTTGTCTCCCTACACAAACATTGTGGTCCTATGACGTTAATCTATGTAAATGTGTTTCCTACTCAATGTTTTCCTCATCCCCATGTGGATCACCCAGACCTTTTATGATGTATCATGTACCATATCTAGAAAAACAAGAGATGTCTTGTTAATCTCAATATAGAATAACAATGACCTTTAGGGTCTCCCATAGTGGTCCTCAAAAGGTTCTTTATCAATATTATAGTTGTAGAAGATATTATATGCAATCACTACCAAGGGTAAATGATCCTCCCAAATCTAGAAAATGTAAAACATGTAATCCCTACACATATACTTTATCACCTTGATAGTGTCCTTCTCTTATCCATATGTATGGGGGAGGAAATTTATACTCATTCTCATCTGGGTCCTGAATGTGTCTTTGACACCTCCACACAACCATGATGTAAAGTGTGTATCATGAGTTGAGACAATATTTGGGGGATCCTCATGAACGAACATGATCTCCCATACATACAACTTTCCCTAAATATATACTAAAATTCTTTCCCAAATAGCCAGAGAGTGTTTCAACTTCATGAGTCAATCAAAAATCACTGATATTGGGTCATAGAATCTAGTTGTCTGTGGTAGACCTATCACGATGTACTTGAATATTACATACCATTTCCACTATAAGATCTGATGGTGTTGAAACAACCCCTATGGAACCTTTTGCTCAATATTTACCAGCTAATAGGTGAGGAACTAAGATTTGAACGCATTCATATTCCATCTCAAGAAATCCCACCTACAATTTCACTAAGGGCCTATATACATTTTCCCTACATAGAGATTCATAGGCAATAAGGATGTATGAAACTCTCTCTTCACATTATATTGCATCATGACATGGACCACGGACCATCCCTAGAAAAGGATGTGTTATTTAGTCATTCAGGAAGTACTTCTGGTGAATCTCTTGAGGACATGTGTCCATGTAGGACCTCACAAATTATGTATCCAAACATCAAAACACTAATATTACCTATAATAAAAAATGTTTTACACTATTGAATGAAATTATTTTTTACCATCTTTCTCAACTAGGGTGAGCAACATTAAAGCTAACTACTCTGACACCTCTTTCCCCAAATGAACATGGGGTTTCCTTCTCATTGATTCTTCCACCATTTTTACCTAATCCAAAATATCTATTATCCAAAAGTCATAGTACCATAGTAAATCCATCATGTGACTCAACCTTATATTTATGACTCTTTTTGTGAATACATATTTGAGGTACTTATGGCCTGAGTAAGAAAAACAATATCCTAGAAGATAGTGCCTCCAAATCCGTAGAGCTAAGAATACTAATTCCATCTTTAAGTCATAGTTTTATACTTCATCTCATTGAGTCTAAAATGTATTGACCCATATGTGATAAATTCCTATCTTTTCATCGACACGTAGTAAACCATCCCCAGAGGAATTACAAAACACTATATAATCCATACCCCCCTTTGGTATTCTTAAAACATGGGGAATCAATATACTTAGCCTTAACTGATAAAAGGATCTCTGGAAAATATCATTATAGGTGAATAGTTTTTCTTTCCTCATCAAGGAATTTAAAGGCTCTACATTCATAATGACTTCTTCCACAAAACACTTATAGTACCCCTCCTAGACAAGAAAATTGTATACCTTTGACATTATCTTGAGTGGATCACATTAATGAATTGGTTTAATAATCACTGAGTCAAAAACTATTATATTCTTAGAAATGTGATGCAAATTAAAATGAACCTTATAGATATAGAGCATTCACTTCCAGAGATTACCATAAAGCTGCTGCTCCCAATGAAACAATAGGACAATCCTACAATGTTCTACAAGCTCTTCTTCTGATATAGAGTATATGAGTTTTCCATCAAGGAAAGACCATAGTATATTTGACCAATTATGGTTTGTCTATCTGATTTAGGAAATCCATAAAAAATAGTGGTGGTGTTTTTCTTACTCAACAGAATCACCAAAAACTCATAGTGTCAATAGTGATATCATAATTCTATCTTAGGAATATTAGCCTCGTGAACTCTCAACTGGTGGTAGAAAGAACTAGGATCAATCATTGAGAACTATATAGATCTAAAAAATTGACCAAATAGGTCATAAATCCTTAGAATGGGGAACATTATCTTTATCATGGCATGGTTCAAGCAACGATTATTCACACATAGTCAATGGCACTTGTATTTTATTTTCTGAAAAGCACTAGAGATGTCCAAAGGGATACAACTGTTCTAATAAAACCATTCTCTAGAAGGTCCTCCAACTACAACCCTATCTCAAAAATAATGGTAGGGTCCATATGATATTCCATAGAAGTTATCTGAATTTCCTTGGGGTAAATTTCCATGAAAAACACAATCTCTTTCCTCTAAGGTAGTTCTCAAACATCATAAGGGTGGAAATCCATAATATCCTCTAGGACTAAAGGAATATGGTTTACTAAATAGCCTATTGTTCCATGGGAGAAACTCTCCATTTTATGTGTAATGGGATATATCCTTCTACCCATAAAACACACTTTTCACTCCATAAGATCTGTCTAGAGCACAAATAAGAAGCTAGTCTTATGGGTGTGAAGTAATTTGAATAATATATAGTGAAATTCAATCTAGGAGATGAAAATGGAAAACCAATAAATAGACAATATAAATTAATAATGTCTCATTATGATTAATAAAATATCCCACAATAACCTACCTCTACCAAGGGATGGCTCACAGTTCTAGCAGATAAAATTTATAGAATAAGCACTCATCATAGGAACCACAAGACAATGATGTTGGGATAATGCCTCAACTGAAATCTCCATATAAAAAAACTACAAGTAAATAGAAGATTTATGTACATGAAACTATTTATGCTAATAATATAAAATATTTTAATAAAAACATATCATACCTCTAATCGTCTCTTTTGTGGATGGGTCATATGCAACCATATCCTGATGTTGTTTGTTGGCCAAACCACCAGCTCTATGATCCTAATGTGGGAAGCATGGTTGTTGTGGTGGAATTAAGTCATAGAATTTTCCCCCACCCATAAATCCTCCACATGGATTCCAACAATATCCTCTACCAGCATCACCTCCAAAGGGACATCCCTTCCAATGATAGGGTGATTAGTGATCATGGTGTTACCTCTGTAATTTTGGTCTATCCATTATAATACTACCCTTCTCAAGTCATAAGTTCGGGAAATATTGTGACATGTGATGTCACATATAACACTCATAATATAACCTCTCTTCAGGATTCACTATTCCTCTTCAATATCCATGAACACGTACTCGAGTCTGATCTAGGGAAGATATCTTGCAATGAAAAAGTATCGACAAGCATCTGTTGGATACTGCAGATGACCCAGTTTAACAATTCCCATACATGCTCCACCTTCATGGATCCCTTCAAACAAGAAGTTCTACATCACCTTAACCCACTCTGGAACTCTTTCATATGTTGTAATTCACAAGGATACTTCCATATCTTAGAAATAATTTTGGATACCCTTATCAAACTTCATTGCCTAAATGTATACATCTTGAATCATATAGATGAATTATCAAATATAGTCTCTGAACCTTGAATGAAACTAAAAAACTAATATTCTTCCCTACTATAGGTCCATAAGCTTTTGAATATGATTCAATCACAAGCATGTTTTTGAAGTATTCCTCATGAAGAAACTACGGGAAGTCATCCCATAATAGTGTTGATTCTTGATGCATCTACATGACCATACTACATAGGCACCCCTCTACTACATGGAAAAGGATGGATGTGATGGAAATAAATAGATAATTTTTGTCTATTTAAACCTAAAATCATGGATCATGAACTCTTTCCAATACTTTTTTTCTTGAGTATCTAGATCATCATGGATCCTTAGTGTCCTCCAGTGTTGTACCTCATTGAGGGCACTGTGACTTTCCCAATCAAAAGCCTATTCTTCTAGTGTAATCTTCTAGTAGATAGGTTGGTTATTTCAACCTATCCACCATGTGGAATAATCTCATTAGGTGTCCCTTAAACTGATGCCTCACCAATCATTGGATCGACATCATAATCTGTAATTTGCAACACTATTGGCTATCTTCATAGAGTCGTCTGGAATATTTAATCATTACATAAAACCATTAGATGTATATATATATGGGGATATGAATAAGAAATTATTGTCAAATACTCAATTTGTAATGATACATGTAACATTTACCATAGAAACTATTGTCATGGTATTCCGAGTCAACAACTAGGCTATTAGAGTCCTTATGAATGGATTTGTCATCTGCGTATACCATCACTGGCTTCTCGAACATGAGATCCTCACTCAATACATATTGAAACTATTTATATAAATCTCAACCAAATACTCATATGAGAACAAATCCAAACTACATACCACACATTGAACTACCATGATACCGATTTATTATGGCCCCATCCAATATGGCTTGAGTCACAACTACCCTAATCCCTCCTTAATATGCTAGGGGATAGTGATATGTTCTGAATGGTATATCTAATATAGGTGGAATTTTCATACATACTATTACAAATTATCTCAACTATATCTATACAGATGTATAGAAGAATGATAACAATAGATTATACAACTGGAGAATAACAATGCATCTAGAAACTTATATGGAATATATTAGCATAGTAGTATAATCTGAAAATTAAAAAAGGAGGAAATAAACAACCAACCATAAGGATTTCTCATCCAAAAAAAAAACAGGATAAATAAATTCGAAGAGATCCCATCTTCGAATCTACATTATTCAGAAACCATGCATATTCAAATTCAACCTAATATCACAATAATCATATATAATCACTGCCAAACTATCTTTCATCAACATAAGTTATGAAACATGTAGGAAATTCCCATGAATGGGTGTATAAATAAATTCCATATAAGATACATAAAAAACTAAAGAGGGTAGTAAGATACCTGATATGAATGGATATATCAACCCATAAAAATATAGTAACAAAATACAAAAACATTGATAGAAATAAATAAATTAATAAATATATACATATGGTGTAAAAATCAAAAACGGAAGAGACAGGAGATCTCTATCTTATATCCAAGCCCAGGTAAACAGTTCCAATAGTTCCAAAGTTTCCCTCAACGTTGCTCGACATCTCACACATATTTCCAAAGAAACTTCAAAATTCATGCCACACCTCTCCATTGTGACTCATTATCGAGGAGAACATTCTATACATAGAGGGGCCATTACCCAATAAAAAAGGAAAGTTCCACTCAAAACATAAGTATATGACCCATTACCTATCCCAAATAAAGGGTAACACTATATTAATCAATCAAGGGCCCAAACCTTGAGACTACAAGACAGTGCCACTCAAATAGTAGAGAGAGGACCCATTCCTTGTTTCAATATGAGGGTGCCTCCCAAAATGTCAGGAACTAATACACTGCCACTATTGGAGTTTTCCACTCAGATATATGATAAATGAACCATTCCATAATCTAGTATTAGGGTTCAACTATAATGAATGAGGACCCATAACCTACCTTTTCAAGAGGTTTCCACTAGAAAAGAAAATAAGGGACCCATGCATAATTCATTTAGGCGAGTACCAATATAATAGTTGATAGTGTAACCATTACATGTATAGGAAGATGTGTGACACTATAGTAATTGATAGAGGACTCATTCTATTCCCATCATGTGGGTTCCACTTTATTATTCAAGGACTGAGGCCCTACCCCATTAGAGGATACCATTATAATATCTATTTTTATCATTTTTGATCACTTTATTCATCAATTATCATATAAATAATTGTCATAGATGGAAAATATCACATATTATCTAAATGTCAAGCACACATGTTATAATCAAATTATACATGAAAATAATCTTTGTATGGGCTACTCACGGGCCAATATTTGAGTACAAATGAATGATATATGATAGGTAGAAATTATGTAAAAAATGTAGGTGACCCATATTGACTATTTTCCAACACAAATTCTTGGTCTTGTCCCTTTTGATAAATGAAACACTACCCGTATATGCCAACCCAGTTTGTAATGGGGATAAACATTGTGCCATAGGAACTCTGAGGCATTCCCATACTCCGAGTAGTGTTTGTGTAACTTATTCTTATTTATGTACTCTAATACATGACGTGCCCTCACACATGGGGTTCATCCCATGTTCTTTTTTCATTGATCATGTATACCTAGGGATACTAACACATAATTTGACTCATCAACATGGCATGTGATTCTTAACATTTTCCAAAAACCTAGTGTCAAAATAATAAGGTGTCCTATATGGTGTGTGTTCATAGTCATACACATAGTCTATACTAGTTGTTCACAAATTTTCATATACACTCCAAATATTCCAAATATGAATTCTATTCTACTATAAACAACCTTTATTTCACTATAAATAGAAGGGGGAATGCTATGGTCATCATTTTTAGTGATCTAGTGCATAGAAAACAGACATTCATCAATCCATCCAATTCATTTACATGCTTTTCACACCTCCAACGACATTCCATATCCTATATAAATCCTATATACATTATGAAATCATGAACAACCCATAAATCATCCCAAATCATCTATAATTATTCAATGTGGTCATCACATGTGAATCCACCATGAATATAGGTTTTTGATCAAGCTTGATCCCACCCAGAAATGTCAAACAATGGCCCCGTAGGACAACGTTTAAGAAAAAGGAAAATGATTGAGATAAAGTCACAACATCAATGCTGAAGCAATAATTTGACAAAAAGTATGATCTAATGAATAAAAATTAGGTAATATTGGGTGAGAAACATGGAGAAATTGATATATAACCAATTGAAAATTGGAACACAGTTGTATAGAATGGTTCATAACACATGAAGAACAAACACCGGGAGATTATCATGTTGAATATTATTATAAAATTGGGAAGAATACACAAACAAAAATTCATTTATTAATTCATATCATTCTCAAATGATGAATGTGCTCTCCCATAAAGGAGAAAAGGTGTTGTGTTTGTGGCACCTCAATTCACCTAGATCTAGATGATAGATTTTATCTTATCCCAATTCACTAATTAGTGGTGGTGTAATTATCATCTCAATGATCATTGGGTTATGTGGATAACAATGATGTTCTTAGATAATAGAATAATTATAGAAGAAACAAAATGAGGTAATTTAAATTAAATAATTAAACTAATTAAATATTTAATTTAAATTAATTTTTTTTTTCTAATGGTCTCTTTATACTAATGCCCCACACTGGCCAACTTTAGGTCATGGTTAGGGTAAAAATCATTTTATGGACTCAATCGTGGTCTTAGATTTTTGGACTAATTTTATATTTGGGATATATCACATTTTTTAATAAACATAGTGCATTTGATAGAAATATATTTTATATTTTTAGAAATTTAATTCTAGTCACACTGGACTTTGGAATTTAAAGATGTCCATTGCTTGGATTCAAATATATTTAGAGATAAAATTTAATAACATAGAATAAAAAATATGTCATCTACAAAAAATATTGATAATAATTTTTTTCAATATAATAAATCTACCTTCTAGAATACAGTATCATATCTTTTGTAGTACACTTTATGAATTATATGGAAATGAAAAATATGGGTGAACCCATATTTTTAGTAGGTTTTAAATACATTGGAAGAAACCATGAATCAATGTGATTAATGAACATGGAATTATAAATAACTGATCATATATTCCATTTAAATATTGGAATTATAATAATTAGTATTTCATAGTTAATAAATAATACCTCATTCTAGTTAGTCAATAATATGTTGATCATAAATGGATACTGAAAAATCAATATTGACGTTTAAATAACTGAAATCATATTTCATTTAATCAATTAGCTAATAATGAAATGAATATAGAGAAAATATCTTTGTGATAGATTCATGGAAATTATTAATTGTTCGATTTGAAGTTTTTGTGGACCATAATACAACTACTATGAAGATCTATACTCAACATAGTTTAAAAAGGATGGGAATAAACACATTTAAATAAGTGTTACCAACTGATTCAACCATAGAGTATACCTATGCATCAAGGGGCAATCTGTTATCTGACTCCACCCATATCTTGCATGACTAAATCATTCTTTATATACTAAATAATCAATTTATATTTATCAAAAATCTTTATATTCATCAAATTTTATAATTTAATAAAGATTAAAAATTTATAAATATTTCCCCTGATAAAAAGTGATAATTAATGTTGAAAAATTTATGTTTAGATGATATAATATTTATATAACAAACATATCCAAGATAATTTATATTGTAATTTATGGTAAAATTATTGAATAATGATGATAGGATGGTAAACACTTCATAGGAATGCTATTGACTAAAAAATGAATCGAGGTAGTGAATTACAATATTGTCCTATGTCAAAATAATCATAAACAATACAAAAGTAACATAATTATTTTATCAATAAAAAATATCCCTAGGTTATTATATATAAAATTAAGGGTTTTTTCATGATTAATAAATATACCCTAAATGATTTATAAAAATCGATGAATATCTATTTCATTTTTAAAATCAAATTTTAAAACATAAAACATTTTGAAATTACTTTTCCTTAAAAATCACTTTTAAAACTATGAATTTATAAAATATTAGGAAAGAATTTCATTCAAATAAACCGTTCAAATTTTCAAATGAAGCATTCGATAATGGATGGTCATGTGAGTGATGAATTTCTTACATGTCATAAAAGTCAGACATAATATTCCTTTTTCAATGTAAAAAGGATTTCAAAAGTGATTTTTCCAGAAAATAATTAAAATATTTCTTTGAAAATATTTTTTACATAGACCAAATGGTTCTGAATATTTTCAAAAAAATTATATGGGTAAAAAAATTACTAAACATTTCTTTAGAAATCGTGGTTTTTATAGAAAATAGATCATTGATGTAAGAGATGAATGAATTCAGGTTTTCATAAAAATATTATCAATAATTTTATGTACAAAATAGTTGGAACTGGAACTATAAAAAATTACCATGAACAAATAGAGGATATGAAAATTGAATGGGTTTATTTAGATAATATTGATAATATTTCCTTCAACTGATAATCAAGAACAAACAATCTCGATTAAAATGAGATTGTGTTACAAACCCTTATAGTAATCAAGACATTGAAATGAGATTTAATTAATTAATTTATTATGTGTAACAAAAATGAATTAAGATTAAAAATATTAGAATAAAATGTTATATAATAAAAATTCATTATTCACATATTCCTATAATATCAATAACAATAAAGAAGTAACATAACCTAATTAAAATAATTTGAGTTCTGAAATTCATTGCCAAATTTTAATTTTCATTTCAAATAACCTTGGATGAAATAGTTCAAATTGAAACACATGAAACATTACCAATTATTCATGATAAACCCTTTATAAGGGGAAGTATATACACTATATAAAAAAAATATGTGCATACCATTACAATTTGCCTCTATGGAATGAAATTGAGATAAAATCCATTATTGTACACTTCCTTTTGGCTGAACATGACTTAACTCCTTTATAGTGGTTTTAAAAATGTTATTAATTTAATCTAGATCTTTATAAATATTTGTAATTAAACATATGATCATTTTATAACATCTTATCACCTGTTGTTTAATAATCATTCTTTTTTTCATTGTTTCAGGTGTTAATTGTCTTGTTTTCTCATGCGTGAATTGTCAGGAATAGTCCATTTATTGCACAAATTACATTATTATAAAATTTAAACAATAATAAAATAAATATCAAATTTACTTATTAAATATATTTTAAAAACTAATCCTAAATGATGTTTTTGAAAAAAAAATATATTGTGATCATGGAGTGGGTAGGTCATACGTATACATGAGTAAAGTTACCATTTTTCAGTGATCATTATGGAAAGTATGTAATTAATATTTCATATTTAATAAATAATAATAAATAATTAAAATCATTTAATTTAATAAAATATAATTAAATATAGAATGCATCTCACATTGAGATGAAGACATAGTCACATTTCTTATTGAGGGCGGTAGTCCACACATACATAAACGAAGTTATCCTCATTAAGTTAGTGAAGAGATTAAATATAAAATAATATGATATCATTCAATAATGATAAATATTTCATGAATATCATAATTATTTCATGTATATCAGATTTAATCATTATCATTATTTTTATCAACTATCATGTAATGAGTTACTGAAAGATGATTCACATCACTAGGTTTGGATAAAGTCTGATGTACACACGAATGGCGTTATTATATCCCCTATAGAATGAAAAGTAATAAAGTTATATATTATATAATGAATCCAAAGGATTAAATTTATTATAAATAACATATATATTCATTTGATCAATCACAATACCCAATTGTGAGAGGTGGTAATGGAAAAATGAATAACATTTGTTCTTAAGGAGGAATTTCACCGTAAGCATGAATGATGACTTCAAAACTCATTTTAAGGAAGTGGAGATTGCTTATGTCACTTCATTATTATAAAAAAATAATTATATGTAATATATTGAGGTTTTTATTTCACAATGATTTATTCAAAATTTTGAGATGTGGAGGAAGAAATAAAATAAATTTTCACTGAAAAACGTTTCCTCTTCTTTGGGTATCCTCATTAGGTTTTCCCCAAATATTTAGAGTATATATTCCAACAAAAAAAAATTCTTCTAGGACAAGACAAAAATTATTTTAAAGTGATTTTCATAGGTATTGGTGGAACAAAAATGGGATTAATGTGTGAATAAGAGTAGAAATATTTTGGCCTTTTATATGAGAGGTGTGTGCCATACATTTAATATTTTGTAAATATTCAATCAAACCAACCATTTTATCATGAAAAAAAACCTAAAATTGGTCCATTATCAATCCTAGAATAGAAATGATAATAAAATTAAACTATTCTTTTTAATAGTTGGTAGGACATTTTTAATTCAAATCATCTTAGTTTTACCACTTACTTGATCCATTTTTACCTTTACTATATAAATAAATTTTTATTATTTTCACTATTCATTTGGGTCACAAATTAATTGTAACTTATTAGATAATATAAATTATTATGATTCATAATATATAATAAATTTTTTTAAATTCAATTCAAATAATTGTAAAATATTATTGTGAAATTATTTCCAGGGATGTGATGAGAAAGTGTGTTTTTAAAGAGAAAATATTCAAAAGCTAACATTAGTTGTATCAAAAAATTTAATATAAAAAATTATAATTACATAACATGGAATAATTTATTTCAAACGGATCTAATATTACTATAAAAAAATTAAAATATTATACAATATTATTAGTTATATAAAATATAAATATGTTATCAATTAATATTTATTATTTTCACGTTACATTAAGAAAGTAAATATTTCATAAAAATAATAAAATAAGTAAAATAGAATTTTGGGAGTCTATTTTTAAAATTTTTTATTTATTTTTTAATTTAATTTTTTTAATGGTTATGAATATTAATCTTATATTATGTTCAAAAGCAACAACTAATTCTTCGTTTAGAAAAATAATATTTTTTAGACAACTTTTTTTTATTTTAAATGATTAATGTTTTATTTCTAATAAATAGAGAACAATAATTTTCATATTTTATTTATTAAAATTCATACCCACCAAATTCGTGGATTGTTTATAATATTATTCTATATTATGCTTCATTTATAATCGAGGATGCGTGTTCCAAAAGCTGTCGAGGATATTAAATTTAAAGAAATATATTTCATGTGTATTTTTATTCTTATTCTTTCATTATATATGAACTACCGAATAAAATGTTATTATTTTCAAATTTTGGTGTGTCACATTCTCTACACCTTAAATAAATATTTTCCTCACAATTTAAATGTTAGTATTCAATAAATGGGTCTGAAAATTTATAATACATTTAATATAAAATTTTCATGATAAAATGATTAATAAAACATCCACTAAACGAGAGGGAATGTTAAGTACCAAGGTCACGTGGAATAACACATAAATAGGATTTTAATTAATATAACATTTCTGGAATGTGATTATATTGACATAGAGGAAAAGTGGAAATAATTATACAGAGTTACTGAGGTTATTGATCATAAGAAAGTAAATGATCTATGGAAATTTAAGGGCCTCAAAACCATTATTTTATGATGTTACATAATTCCATATAATTTATCAGATATGAAAATAATATGATAACATTTTCATTTTGATATCATTTTCCTAATGTTGTAGAATTATTTTATTGTCTAAGAATATATAGAAATATTCTTACATGATATGTTTCTATTTTATAAACAAAATTTAATCCCCTTCTTGTTCTGTTATTAATTTACCACTCATAACAAACTCCATGAAATGAATATCCAAAAATGAAGTTTTCAAATCTAAAGTACTAAAATTCACATTTAACGGGTCATAAGATCCTTAAAATAGTTACAATTATTTTTCTCTATATCTAACTATTTTTAAGACTTATATGGTTTAAAAGGTATTAGAATATGATAATTTAATCTCTAATCCCAAAAATTAACACCCACGATTCATCATTAATATTTAGTTAACACATATTTTTACAAAAAACATTGACAAATTATTCAGGACATTATGTAGGCTAGTGGTGGGAGCTAAACCCTTATCATTCTTTAGTCAGGGGTTCTATCCCTGAAACATTATATTATACATCATGTTGTCACACAACGTGTGAGTTATCCTTTTTATAAAACTATATAAATATAATTCCTATAATGATCTAAACAAATATAAAATAGACATCCTTCAAATAAAGTTAATCATTAAATAAAAATTTTACTAATATTTTCATTAAATTTATTTTCTTCCACAAACACAAAGAATACTAATTGATTGTTATAAAATTGTAATTAATGATAAAAATTACCATAATGGTTATCAATACATATATACATATGTATAAAAAATGTAAATTCACTCATCCTGAAATACTTTTCCACTAAAACATATACATTCCCTAAATTTCATCAAAATCTACTTAATCGTAGTAGACTCACATCACATAAAACCCAAAAAAATGGTGTTTATAATGTTGAATTTATGATCATACATAAAATCATAAACCCATTATGGTATCCATAACAATTGCGTTAATGAAGATATATATTCATCTAAACTTTAATAAAATCATTAGATGTTAAATCATTATTATAACAAAACACATTTTTTATAATAACCATACAATTATTTCATGAAACATAGTAAATAAATAGTTCATCTATTTTATTCACATATAGGTCCTTCCTTTGACAGGGGTCTACCTTTTTAAAGATGGAATTTAGATAGAAAAATCACAAGTTCTCAATATTTAAGATAAACCACTATTAATGGATCCCTATGATGACCAATATTTCCTTCTATCGCACTCTACGTTTTCTCCACTATAATTAATTGCTTCAAGACCATACTTTGAACCCATAAAGAATATTCACATTAATTAAGACACATTCTAGTGTGAATCCATCCACATTACTAACATGATGGAAATCAAGCCTTTCATCATCCATTATCTATGTCACTCCATCACTTGGGGATATCTTTCCTTATACTCATTTTCAGTATATGAAAAGGTTGTAATATATATTGTCAATCATATATATAGAAAAATGATTAGGCATAATCAGAATATCTTTCAATCAGATCCTTATCACTTTTGGTTTCTCATACTCACCACATTATCATTAATATTCAATAATAACCTGATTATTTTGTTTTCCATACAATTACCCAAACTGAAAAGCATAGTGTGAGTACCAATAAACATAGTTGGAAAACCATTTAAGAGTTTTCAGGGTGTTTAAATAAAATGTCACTTCATCAATATATGAAACCTTTTTTTTAATCTTTTTCATTAACTTTTCTCATATATTCAAATCCTTCATAATTGTTTTTAATGAATTTGGGAATTATCCTATGAATAACCCTAGAGAGTGTCAAACGATTTCTGTAGTAAGGAACATTTTCATGAACCTAGTAACAATAAAGAAACCCAAAATTATCCATTTTAAGAGTTATTACCCCATGGCGCCTGATGTGAGCGTTTTTGTGTTGTAAAAACCCCAATCAATATTTTCTCTTTTAATGTAGCACTGTGGTGACCACACGGTTGTCTCTCGAGTAGGTTGTAGTTCGAGTTGCAAAACTTTCACTTTTGTTATTTTTTTTTGCAGGAATGAAAATGGGGATTTGATTAAAAATTTGAAAATGAAATTTTAATTAAACACTAAATGAAATAATTTTAACAATAGATAATGTTGTATTTAAATCATGAATAAAAATATCGGTCGCAGACAAGCTTCACCCTATCAGACACTCTCCTCTTCCTTGTATATAAAAAAATATCTCTTAATTTAAATTCCTAATTATACTCCCAAGGACCCCCAGGTGTACACTCAAATTTTAATAGAAATCATATTGATACTTCAATATGATTGTGTTCCCACCTATAGAAGTCAATAAATTACTTGAGTACCTTCACGTAATTGAACCTAATGAATTCACTATGCTCAATGGAAAAACCTTACCAAAGATTTTTAAATAGAAAAAACAATTGTTCTACTTTATAGATGGAACAACTATCAAAAAAAAATTTGAAAATATATTTAAGAAAGAAAACAACCAGATTCATTAAAAAAAATATAGGTTCATGAGAAATTCAAAAGGATATTACACATTAAAATCAAAACTCGGAAGAGAGTGTTCGTTGGGTGTCGTCATCCGCAACCACTTGCCGCATAGCCTTCCAACACTTGAGAAGCCTTCATCATCTCTATTTAATCTTCAAAGGATGTCATATTATTAAGGATCAAAATCTCCACCTTCCCCTTCACTCTCTCAAGCCTACTCCCTTTGTGACGGATGGTGTGGTGATGAATGTATATGATTTAGATGTAGGAGCTCCTCTCCTTTTATAGGTAGATTTCCTCATAAACTTTTTGTCTCATTTTCGACCTATTAATTAGTTGATTCACGTGTAGATATCTTCAAAAAAAATTTCATAAATGTGTATTCCATCCACCCTCCAAATTTAGGATTCATTGGACGTGTATTGAAGGAGTTATAACTTTTTTATTGTAAATCTCTTTCTCTAGATGAAGCTTCCTGGAAGCTTCTTCCAAACCTCTATCACTCAAGGTCCATCATAAAGGATTCCAAACAGATTAAAATTTATTTTTTCGACACACTATGAGATTATATGTAATATTCAAGTGGAAGAGAATAATTTGGAGGAGTTTATCCCGAATTATGGTTCCATTACTATGGTGTAGTCCATGTAGTCTGGCTGAAAAAATTGTCAACTTCATTGATTTTTTTGAGCATGAAGATGCATGAATCATTTCCTAGTCCTGAAGTCAAAGTTGATGACAATAAAATAATGGTTAAAAGGAAATTCGAATCACAAAATTTTGAATTTTATTTTATAAAAAATGACCAAAATACCTCTTTGATAAAAAACTGTTAAAAATCCATAATTTTTCAATTTAAACTTTTTATCCCAAAACACACTCTAAATCCATAATTGTTACAAAAAAGATCAAATTGGTAAATTGGTGAGGTTTAAATCATTTAAATAGACATTAAAAATATTGGAAATATTTTCTCTATCAATTCCCCCACACTTGGCTCTTGGACTCTTGGACAGGTGAGCACGAAATCAAGAAAAATAAAACACATACCAATGGTGTTTACCAATTTACCACAATGAATTAGAGAGATATCATTCCTCATTAAAGAAAAATATTTAAAATTATAAATTCAAATCATTCAATACATTTCCACTTCTTTTTTCTTCTCATGCACACAACACACATGCCTCACATTCATCTTCTCTTAGCACACAATATAGATTTGCAACAAGGCTTTTCTCATCCAACTCATGAAAGAATTACCATTGGCTTGATAAATTTCTACATCTCCACCCGATGTGAACCAGGAACATGTGATTATCATGAGGACATTACAAGGTTCTTCTGTGGCTTAGGGTTTATAGGATTCAAATGTGAAAAATTATGTGGCTGAATAAGGAGGGTTTGGCTCTTTTTGAAGCAGAAATGCATGTTTTGAATTTTTACTCAAGTATAGTCTCTTCCATATTCTACTATAAAATAATCAGCTCTGATATTCTAATTTCGTCCCCATTCCATCAATATTTTAGTAGAAAATATGAATTTTTTTTTGAATGCTCCATATTTGGCACAGATATTTCTATTGCGAGCTCTAGATAGGCACATCTCCATTTCATTTGAGAGCTCCAGATAGGCACAGCTCTCAGAAAAATATATTCCAGCATCAAAAATATGTCTTCAATGTTTGAATTTACACCCAAAGCTACACCAAATGAGGTAGCACATCAGGTTTCATCTCCCCCCCCCCACACACTTAATTTCAACTAGATCATGCATTTATACTTCCAAAGTAGTTTGGAAAGGGAAATTTGGCTTGTAATGTGGATGACCTAATAGGCTATACATGGCTACTAAGGGATCAAGAAAGATAAAATGTTCAAGGAAGGCCGAAATAAAAAGGATAATGATGAAAAGGAGGCTCCAATATTTAAACAAATGCCTCAATAATTTTAATCATAAGTATCTCATCCCACAAGTTTTGATTGAAATTAATCAAGTTCTGGTTTAAACAAACATTAATTGGTTTTCTCAAGAAAGAGGTGAATGTGAAGAAGATGCAAAAATTGGTCTAGAGGCCTCACAGGAATGAGAATTTCAATCACAATGTCTGTGATATGTGCCATGGGATTTAGAAATCAACGGTCATTTCCAGAATTTTTCAAATTTTTGAACTTGAAACAATGTCATTTTTAGCATTCAATTATGTTCAGTTTCAAAGGATTAGTTGGTTCACTCCTTGGCATGAGTTTCAAATGAAATTCAAGAAATTCCCATAATTCTTTTTTTGGAAAAAGAAACCCGAAGAAAGAAAATAGAGAAAAAATGGAATGAAATTTTGAAAAAAAATTCAAAAAAATGTTCATAAAAATATACTCTACCCAGCACTGTGCCCCCCCACACTTATTCTATGCAATGTCCTCATTTATGTAGTTTTTTTCTTTTGAAATTCCGGAAATTAAATAAATAGAATAAAATAAATTATAAGGAATGACACAACCTAGCATCAATTATATTATGCGTCATGAAGTTGAATCTCCTCCCCTGGAGGATCTTGAAAATTTTCTGGAAATAGCTTCAGCCTATTCCCATTGACAGTGAATGATGTCTCTTTTTCTGGATCTTTAATCTGTATTGCACCAAAAGGAAATGCATGAGTAACAATGAATGGGCCAGACCATTTGGAACGAAATTTACCTGTTAAGAGTTTCAATCTATCATTGAATAAGAGAACATTGTCTCCCTCCTTGATGTATTTGTTGAGAATCCTCCCATCATGAAAGGCTTTTCATCTCTCTTTGTATAACCTGGAGCATTGGTATGCATTATCTCTGATCTTCTCCAGCTCCTGCAAACAATAATTTTTTCTTTCCCAGCAGAATATAGGTTCATGTTATATGTTATTATAGCCCAAAAGGATTTTTGTTATAACTCAACTGGTAGGTGACAAGCTTTTCCATAGACTAATATAAATGGTGGAATTCCAATTGGTGTTTTGAAAGCAGTTCTGTGGGGCCAAATAGAATTATCAAGTCTCAAACTCCAATCCTTTCGATTTGGGTTCAATGTTTTTTCTAGGATTTGTTTGATCTCCTTATTGGAAAACTCAGCCATATAATTTATTTGGGGATGATAGGGCATAGATACCCTATGATTAACACCGTATTTCATCAAAAGAGATTCCAAAGTCCTATTACAAAAATGGGTTCCTTGATCTGAAATTAGAAAATTGGAAATCCAAACCTTGATAACCAATTTCCTTTCAAAAATTTGGACACAATTTTTGCATCATCAGTTTGGGTGGGGATAGCCTCTACCCACTTGGACACATAATCAACAGCCAACAAGATGTAGAGATATCCAAATTAATTATGAAAAGGCCCCATGAAATCCATTCCCCATACATCAAAAACATCACAAAACAAAAGTGGGTTTTGTGGCATCTCATTCCTCTTGGAAATGTTTCCTTGGAATTGACAATTTTTACAGATTTTAAAGAATTCGAAAGATGTTCCTGGGCTGCTTCTAGAACACTACAAATTTACATTCTATGGGTTTGCTGATACTCTTATCTCTAGGATAATGTTCCCCATCTTTTGAAAATTAATAGTATATAAGTGGCACTTCATGATCTTAGCATATAACTAAATATCTCTTAGTGTATTCAAAATGATATCAAGAAGTTTGACATGGTCATGTCTATTATGAGAATACACCATGATATTTACCAAGAAAACCACCAAAAATGAATCAATACAGGGATGGAACACGCATTTGATCAAACCCATGAAATCTACTGGTGCATTCGTGAGACCAAAAATTATAACCAGATACTCTGATAGATCATACCTACTACAAATGGCATTATTTGGTATGTCTGTAGGTAAAACGTGTACCTGATTGTATCCATATCTCAAATAAATTTTCAAGGACACCCAACCACCGCAAAGAGGATCAAATAGAGCATTTATTTATAGAATGGAATGTTGATTCTTAAACCTTTTCTTATTTAAGATTTGGTAATCCATGCATACCCTATGTGCTCCATCTTCCTTTTTCCCAAAAAATACCAGAGGAATCCACCGAAAAGTACTCGGTCAAATACAACCGTTTACTTCAAAATACTTTAATTTCATCTTGATATCTGGAAACTCCATTTTCTCCATCAATTAAGAAGAAATGGTTACCAGTACATCTCTTGGAACTATATAGATATGGAACTCAACCAATATCTCAATAGGTAAACTAGAAATTTCATACAGGAACATGTCCTTAATATGATCAACCACTGGAGGGATGTAAACCTAATGTTCTCGTGATCAACCAGATTCAAACTATCAATTTAGGATAACTCCCACCCAGGTCATGATGTTGTGATCAACAAAACTCACAGAGATGTTTCATTCTCCCTTGAGTATATAAACTATAACCTTTGGTGATGTGAAATTAATTCTTTAGTGATATCAGTCATCATAGGATTGATAATCAACTAAATTTTCCATACGGAGTGTGACATCAAACATTGTCATCTCAAGGAAATGATTATTGAAGATGAAGTGACACCAGGTAAAATCATCATGGCACTCCCTACACTGATGAACAATCTCTGTTCTGATCCCCAACAAATACTCAAGGATCATAACACCCCTATAAAATATAATCACTTTATCAAGGATTTACACAATACGTATAGATATAAAACTATGTCATACACCATTTCAAAAATGATACGATTCAATAATATAGTCTAATAAGATAATACCTCTCACCATAGATGGTCTGTTGACTTTCTTCCCATGGTTTGATATATAGAACAAATTAGTACTGAACAGTGGCCCTGTCATATAACCTTTCTACATAGAGTAGGCCCATTTTTATGTCTCAATGTATCAAGTGTATTGATACCTTAGCAACAACCACTACTAAAATTTCATGATTTATTGAAACTAATCTATCTCTTTATGTTATTTTAGGCAAATAAAGTCACTCATAATCATGGTGTTAGAGATGACCCCTACCACTAAGTGTCAGAGGGAACATCTTATAGAAAAATTGAATGTGACCCATCCTTCCAAAAATTTGATAATCACGTTTTTCATGATCACATTTATTCGTCATGTGGCCCCATATACCACACTAATGATAGAAATATACACTACCATCACTAGAAACAAGCATATTACTCTTCAACTACGAAGCCTCAAAATGGTGGTTCCTACTAGAAAATGTCGAACCACTTGTTCGAGATACTACACAACTCAACTCTGCATCCCAAGATTCCATCAAGATATTCTATATAATTAGGGGATGATTTACTATTTTAGTAATTGATGTCAGTATGAACATTATTACATATGATTTAATGGAATGTTTGAGGGATTCCTTGAATAATATCTCAATTCATAAGTCATTATCAAGGTACATCAGTGAAAAAAACTTAAATTATGTAAATAATGATGAGTACTCCCTAACCATCATAGTGACCGGCTCAAAATTTACGAACTCACTACCAACACATACCTCTTATTATTATGGTAAAATTTTGCATAGAACCTATTTTACAAATCATCATAAACCATGTATCGCAGATTTCCATCCTTGCTCAATAGATCCCACCAACTCATTTCTTCCCCATAGGGAATAAAAGTCATTATAATTTCTCATCTCTTAGGTGGTCTCTATATTTTATAAAAGATCAAAAATGTTGTCTAAATTCACATCTAAATACCCTAGGGATTATCATTCCCCAGAAATGTGGGAGGAAGTTGTTATTGGAACACATGTGTCTGCTCACCCATAGATAAGGCAGCCTTTAGTGCTCCCAGCAAATTTTTCACTAAGTAATAATACCTCTATAGGAACTATTCTTAAATATATTTCCTCTTCATTTCCACTACCATGCACAAAAAATACTTACATAACTTTTATTATCTCTCATCACAAAAATTTCAATTTTTTTAGCGATGTCATTCTCATCTAAACTCATACATGGGTCACCATATTCTTGATGAATTCCTATATCTCCACCCAATGTTAGTCAAAGACATATGTTTATCAAGAGGACGTGTCATGGTTGTTCTGTGGATTTACGTTGGTAGGATTATGATGTGAAAATTTTGAGGCTAAACGAATAGGGATGGCTCATTTGGAAGAAAAATAGCATTACTCTAATTTTCACAAAAGTATGGTCTCCTCTTCTCTACCCTTAATAGAAAATTAGCTCCTTCATCATGGAATATCAAGGAATGTTCACAAAGTTCATCATTTCAGTAGAAACCATTTTAATCTTATCAAACATATTATTTCATGGATGCTCCAGAAAAGGCACAACTTTCTTTCTTCATTAGAAGCTCTAGAAAAGCATAGCTTCTCTCATCAGGAATGCTCCAGAAAAGGCTCATCTTTTAGCAGAATGATTTTTCTTTCAACAGCAATAACATATCATCAACAATTTATTTTCACCTAATATATCCCCAAATAAGGTAGAAAAATACAATACATCTTCCCCGACACTTAAGTTCAACAAGATCAAGAAATTTTACTTTAAGAGCAGGTAAGATAGGGAAAATTGGGTTGTAATGTGGTTATCCTGTCAGGACGTTCATGGATTCTAAAGGATAAAATGATTAAATGATCATGGTAGGACATTATAAAAAATATTTTATTAAAAAGGGGGATTTAAATAAAAATAAATTCCTCAATCATTTAAAACACATGTACCCCAAACCCTAATGTTTTGATATGAATAAATTAATTTCTGGTCAAATCAAGCATTGTTTGGTTATCTCAAGAAGTGAGGTGAATGTAAAGATATTAAAAAAATTGGTTTAGAAGCCTCATGGGAATGTGATATCAAATATAAAGACAGTGATATGTGGCATGGGATTCAAAAATCTGAGTACTTTTTAAGAAATTCTCAATGAATTGAATATGAAACAAAGTCATCTTCAGCATTCATTTAAGCTTTGTTTCATGGAATAAATTATTTCACCAATGGAAATGGGTTTCAAAAATGTCAAATATAGTCATTTAATCTCAAAATTGTAAAAAACACACAAAAAATTTGAAACTCACTCACATTAAAAAAGAATAAGAAAACAAACAACAAATTAGAATACTTAACTACAAATGTTCCCTCCCCCACACTTAAATAATACAGTGTCCTCAATGCATTCAAATTGATTTAACACATAAGAATATTTGAAATTGAATAACAAAATTAAATAAAATATAAAGGAGAGGTACGAATTGATGGAGTTTATTGATAAATAGGTTGGAGGAGTGTGATTTCTTCTATTGGCTCAGATGGCATGGTCCAAAGGAATTTATTTAACCTATTCCCATTCATAGTGAATGGATCCATCTCTCCATCCTTTATAATCTGAACAACACCAAAAGGATATACATGAGTATATTTAAATGGACCTTACCACCAGGAATGATGTTTACCTAACAATAGATTGGGTCTTGAATTTAATAACAACACATTCTCTCTAGGATGAAAGTCTTTTGGTTGGATCAGTTTGTCATGATCCACTCTTGTTCTCTCTTTGTAAATCCTAGAATTTTCAAATAATTCCCTTCTAATTTCTTCCAAATCCTTTAACTGCAATGTTCTCTCTTTCCCAGAACTTTAAAGATCTAGATTCATCTTCTTCATAGCCCAGTATGCCTTATGTTCCAATTCCACTGGAAGGTGAAAACTTTTCCCAAAAATCAGTCAATATGGACTCATTCAAATTGGGGTTTTGTAGGACGTCCTTTAAACACATAATTTGTTTTGTATCCTTTTTCTATAATCAATCCTATTTATGTTAACAATATTTTACAAAATTCCTTTAATTTCCCTATTGGACACTTCAGATTTACCATTAATCTTTGGTTGATAGGGAGTTGATGTTTTAAGATGCACTCCATAATTTTTCAACAAAAACCACCATTCTCCTATTGAAAAATTGAGTCCCTCGATCAATAATGATGTCTCTAGGAACTCCAAACCTACAAAATATGTTAGCCCAGAAAAAATCTCCAACAACTTTAGCATCGTCAGTCCTGGCAGATTTTGCTTCCACCCATTTGGAAACATAATCATCAATGAGAAGAATATAAGAATTTCTAAGGGACATTATGAAATGTCTCATAAAATCAATCCCTAAAACCTAAAAAATTTCACATATTTTATGTTTATTTTTGGGCATTTCTTGTCTCTTTGAAATATTTCCTATAAACTAACATTTTTTACACCGTTTGAAAAATTCCAGAGATTCTGTTGAAAATTGTTGGACAATAAAGTATAGATTCTAAAACCTTCTTTGTGGTTGTTTGAGATCCAAAGTGGCCTCCACAATCTATTGTGTGACAAAACATAAAGACTTATTCAATATAATTTTTAGGGAAACATCTTTTGATCATTAATTCATTACAAATTGTCTAAATAAACGGATCATCTCAGATGTAATATCAAGATTTAGATTTCAATTTTTGAATTTGGTGAGATTTTAAATGATATGGGACCGGAGATTTATGAGATAATTTACCATGTCAGAATTCCAAGGTACTTCTCCATCAATAAAGTACAACTACTCTCCTGGAAGGATATCATTTAGTGGTTCAGTGTCTGGAATTTCAACATCAGCGGTGTTGGGTAGTCTACTTAAGTAATCAGCCACATGGTTCTCAGATCCCTTCTTATCATTAATTTCTATGTTGAACTCCTAAAGTAGTAGAATCCATCTCACTAGAATCAGTTTTTCATCCGCCTTCGTCATCAAGTACATAAGAGATGCATGATCAGAAAAAACAATGACATTAGTTCCTAGAAGATATATTTTAAATCTTTCTGAAGCAAAAAAATATTTTAAAAAAACAGTTTCTGTTGTTGTGTTGTTGAATTGGGTTGCATCTAAGGTTTTTGAGGCAAATGCAATGACTTGCGGCTGACCAACCTTTCTCTGAGAAATGACTGCTCAAAATGCTTGTTTTGAAGCATCAAAAGTAGCTCGAATGGTTCTTTCTAATTGGGGGGTTGCATTACTGGTGGTGTAATCAGTCTCTTTTTCAACTCATCAAAGGATTCCCTACATTAACCATGGAAATAGAAATCAGCAACATTAAAAAGTAATCTAGACAGAGGGAGAGAAATCTTACTAAAATCTTTTATAATCCTCCTGTAGAATCCTACATGTCCTAAAAATGATCTAACATGTTTAACATAAGTTGGGTTAGAAAAAGATTTTATCACTTCAAATTTTGATTTATCTACTTCAATGCCTTTATATGAAATTAAATTCCCAAGGAAAATTCCTCTCTCAACCATAAAATGACACTTTTCAAAATTAAAAAAAAAGGCTTTTTTCAATACATTTTTCAAACCTTTTTCTAGATTTTTCAAAAAATGATCAAAAGAATTCCCAAAAACATTGAAATAATCCAAGAAAACCTCCAATAAATCTTCATTTTGATCAAAAAAATATACTTACCTTACACCATTGAAATGTACCTAGGGAATTACACAATCCAAATGTAATCCTCTTGTATTGATATGTATTGAAAGGAAGAGAAAAGGTAGTCTTCTCTTGATCCTCGAGAGCAATGTGTACTTGAAAATAACATGAAAATCCATCTAATAAACAATAATGAGTTCTCCCTACGAATCTGTATAGCATCTGGTCAACGAAAGGGATAGGGAATTGATCTTTTCAAGTGACCTAATTCAACTTCCTAAAATTTATTCACACTCTCCAAATAATATGAAATCTCAGAGAGATTAATTCATTCTTTTCATTCATCCCAATGGTTATTCCAGTTTTCTTGGAAACTACATGGATGGGGATAACCCATTGTGAATCTGATATGGGATAGATGATCTCAGCTTCTTACAGTTCTTCAATCTCTTTTTTCACAACCTCCATAATGTGGGGCTCAACCTCATTTCGGGTTGTCTGACATGTTTGGAATCACCTTCCAGAAAATTTCTATGTGAGAAAAGTTTTTGGTTTAATCAAGGGATATAACCTAAGCTCCACCCTATTGCTTGAACATTCTCTCTCAAAATCTCCATTAATGATTTTTATTATGTTTTATATAGATTATTAGTAATTATCATTGGAATATTCTTTCCCTCCATATTGTAAAAATATTTTAAAACATTGGGGAGTGGTTTTAATTCTTGATCAGTGGGATCCTCAAGGGATGAAACTAAATTGGGGTTCCCACATCAAATGGTTTTACATCCTGCATACAAGATATCATATCATCTTCATCATCATTTAAAAAATTATCAATGAAATCTGATTTTACCTCTCTTTCCAATAGGAAGTTAGAATCTCTAGGATTTTGGGAATCCGTATGTTCAGTGATATTTTTAATTGAAAAAATTCATTCCTATTGATAATAATTCATGAAACATACCTGATTTTTCAATATTTTCTATACCATCATCATGGGAGAGTTTGAAGAGTGAATGATCATCTGATGGGTACCTCATGGATTCAAAAATATTGAAGTGGATAGTGTTCTCTCCATACTACATTGTATGTGTCCCTTCATGGACATTGATGATGGTTTTGGCCGTCATCATGAAAGGTCTCCCCAAAATGATGGGTGAGTGGGATGGGATCATATCATCATCCATATTCAATATATTGAAGTCATCAGAGAATAAAAGATCCTGGACATTTACCAGGACATCCTCCAGAACTCCTGCTGGAAAAATTGTGGATCTATTTGCAAGCTAGACTACCACTCTAGTGGGATTCACGTCTCACATCTACAAAGAAGTATATAGTGAGTGAGGCAATACATTAATTGATTCACCTAAATAACATAAACAATTAGAGAAATTTAATGAACAAATGGTTCTTGGAATAGAAAACATCCATAGATCTTATCATTTGGTTTGAAATTGTGGTGTGATAAGGGATGAGATGCTTCTTCCCAAATTGATCCTCTCATTACTTTGATGTATCCTCTTCTTGGTGGAATTATCCTTTAAAAAAATATCATAATTTGGAATTTTTTGAGTACTTAAAGCCGACGTATGTCAATTTCCACTTTCGGGATGTTGTCTAGAATTTCTTTTTGCAGAGCATCTTCTTGCAACCTCTTTGATTCAGTCATCCTTGATATAAATGGTGGGGGTATATCTTTCTTCTCCCTTTTTTCCTTTGAAATTTTGATTCTTGTTTCTTCTACCATGACCTATCCTTATCCTCCCCCTCTTTCTTATATTCTTCCTGATGAATTTTCATAGAATTTTTATCATTTCTAACTTCATCCTCTCCTAGTTCTGGTATTCATGTTTCAGATTCAATTGTGAATGCATGTAGGAGTTCTTTTCCACTTCTTGTAGTTATAATACAAAATTTATCTATTGGGTTTGGGATTGTTGGAAATGGGAGTTTATGTAGATTTTTAGTCAAAAATTCCATGAGACTTTTGAACTTTTTGAACAAATCATTAATAGTGTCTTTCAGTCCTTCAAAATCAGAATTATGTTGTTTCTTTTGAATTGGAGTTTGTATCGCGGTGGATATCCGCTCATAGGGTCTTTGGAAAGTGGTTGGTTTTTGGTAAGATGTTAGGTTAAAACATTGTTTATGTTGAAATGGTGGTGGTTTATGGAATGGATTCTGAAATAGTGGTTGGTTTTGAAACTGGTTTTTGTATGAGGGTCTACCATGATTCTGCAGATTTCCAAACCCATATTGTACTTGGATAGAATCTCTCCATCCTTGATTTTGTTCGAACTAACTTGGATGAAAGGTTGATGCACATGTTTCCATTCAATGTATTTCATAACATTGGTCAGTGAAATGATCAGGTGATGAGCATAAACCACATACCTTAGCTGGCGGTTGTTGGTCACTAACATGTTTCAAGGCCAACTGCCTCACTATAATAGTTATCTATTCACTCTTAGTTTCTATCAAGGGTGATGGGTGATAAGTGTGTACCTCATGAAAACCACTTGTTCCAATACCTCTTGTTCAAAATTGTTGCATGTTTTGGGAAATCTTCTCAATCAAGCCCTTTCATTCTTCTAGGGATTTTACAATCACTGCACCTCCGGATGATGCATCAAAAAGGGTTCTGTCATTATCTAGTAGTCCATGAAATACTAAGACAAGAATGTGATGTTCCTTAATGTCTTGAAGCAGACAGATGGGACATAAATTCTTAAATCTCTCCTAATACTCGTTAATGGTTTCTCCAGATGATTTTTGTATGACATAGATTTCCTTATAAATGGTTGTGCTTCTAGAGTTGGGGTAGAATATTTTCATAAAAAATCTTACCAGTTCATTCTAGTCATGCACGTCTCCTGGTAGTTGGTTATAGAACCATTCTTTTGCAGTCCCATCCAATGAAAATGGAAATTCCATCAACTTTAACTACTCCTTAGCAACTCCACAGGGTCTGAAAGTTGAGAAAACATGTGTGAACTCTTTAATGTGTTTTTTTGGATCTTCACCTTCCAAAGCATGAATCATTAAAATCAAAGGGTTCATATTAGGTTTCATTTAAAAATCATTTTGTAACACTGGCATGACAAGTTGATTGTTTTGATTAAGGAACTTTGGTTCACAAAGGTCTCTAAGAGTTAGGTTGTGATTTTCAGCCATGATAACATGATCAGAGTGAAAACTAGACATTTCACATGATTCTACAAGGGGAATTTCTTAAAATTCAGATATCAAATTAATGTTTTTTGTCATATTCAACAAGGTTCTTTCGATTTCAGGATCTATGGGTAAAGGTTCAGTTTTTTAGGTTCTAGTAATGCAATTTTGAAGAGAAAAGATGAGATGAGAGGAATGAAAAGAAATGAAATGTTGGTTCTACCTTCTCGGAAACGATGCCAAGTTATAAGACATGCATATCATGGGGGTTGTCAAAAAAATATGGCCTATGTTAAAATGTATTATAGTGGGTTACCTAGGTTATCTCCAGAGAGGAGTACTCAACAACGGTGTTTGCCACATTAAATATGAGAAATAAGTGATATTGTTTTTGAATTTTTTTGATTTGGAAAATACAATAAAGAAAACTAAATAAAGTTAAGAAATTAAGTGAATGTTTTAAAACAAATTGAAATATGATGTGATTGAAATCAGTGATATGAAATGGTGATCGGTCTAGGGTTGGTTTTCCTATTGTAATTCTATCACAGTACACTTTACCCAATTCCCTTCTTCTAAATCGTTAAGAGTGAGAATCCACAATCATTTCTTCTCACTCCCTTGGTCTAATAAAAATTTGAGAATAAACATTAATGAAACATAGGATTGGTCTACATTCCTTCCAAAGTGAAATAGAGTTGTATAGAATACCCCTAATTATCTTAAGCACTTCCCCATCGGGTCTTGTTTATCACGATCAATCAAGGACAGTCACTACTCCTCACACACGTACCAGTGATCACCAAGTACTTCACCACTAAGTCTTGGTCTATTCCACATTTTATAAACTAAAACATATTGGAGAGAGATATTGATTATTTAACATATATAAATAAACAAAATAGAATCTAAAATCAGAAACAATCATACATGATAATAACAACTGTTGTAAGAAATTGAAACTGATTTGCAGAAGATAAAAGAGGATCTTAAAACATTAATAGCAATAACACATGAAATAAAAAGTGGAAAACATATCCTTCCCTAATAACATATAATTTTACCCCACCATGGTAAGGGTAATTTTGATAAACGGGTAATAAGAACACATTACAAGACTAAGAAGTATAAAACAATGAAAATAAAGAAAAAAAATGTGATCGTCCAAAATCTATCATCCACAAGATTTCCTCTATTATTCCCACCATCTAGACGAAACACACAGAGGTACCTTTTTATAGAATTATTTTAATGTAGTTTTAAGGCTACAATAAAAATTTTAGAGTTTTTGGATAGGTGTAATGAATGATATGTCCGAATCAATGGTGATTACTTTTCTGGCAGCAAAAAAACTGTTTCACCCTTTCCACATGGACATTCCCAGAAGATGCTTTTATGAGCTTCATATTTGATGAAAATTATTTTAAACAATCCTTGTAATTTACTTCATCGACAACAGATGTAATCAACTCATTTTAAGGTTGTATGAATGAGATATTTTTGATTTAATTCGTTGTGTTCCATTCTGTGAACCAGAATGAGTTCTCTACATGATTGATTTTCCTGTACCATTCGGTTTCGAATTGGGTCTTGGTTCAGAATACAAAATTAAAGCCCACGAGCTTATGAAGACTAAAAAACGATTCACTTCAATTGGATCAATATTATAAAAGTTATGCCTAAATAATATAAGCTATATAAAACTATAAATTTTACACAATTACCCCATTTTAACATTTAAGCCCAAAATATATCAAAAACACTTAAATGATGAAAATATAATAAAATTGGATAATTTAGAGGGATTAAATAATTGAAAACAAATTAATAATAATTAAAATACTAACTCTATAATGTACTAAAGGATGATCCACTGGTAGCTCTAGGCCTACGACTTCTAGAGAATGTTCACCTCCACCCTCCTAATGTATGACTAGTTGTTGTCCTGGTGGCACGCCTCTACCATATGAAACACATTCCTTAAAAAATAAAAATATCAATGTAGGTAGATAAAAATACTAGGACAATTAAAAACCATCATATAAATCAGTAACACGACACATATTACTCCAAATCCAGGACATTATAGAGGAAGAGTCACAAAAGTCATTAGAGGAACTACCTCTTGCGCACTAAATACTCAGAACTAGGTCGAAATATTTATTTATCATTCCAAATTTATATTTGAATTTCATAATCATTTCAAATTATTTTTAAATGGTTGAAAAAATGGTTCAAAAAATTCTGATCCATAACATCTCACACTCCTCATTAACTAAAATATAGTGTCCACCAAATATATTCTATAACATGTACCAGTCCATGGGGCTCATGGTCCATGACTCAACATGATATAATTGGTTGTTGAAGCTATCTGTTGTATCACAATCATGAAAACACATCTTATATAATAGTAGGCACATTGAGTATGAACCATGTTTCTCAATCCACATAAAATAAGTCTATAAAAACATATTGTAAAACTATTATAACACCAATCCATACTATATTAAAAAAATAAATCTATCATAAATGGCATGGTGGAATATGTAGAAAGGGACATCTGATAAGTTAATAATGTAATAATTAATATGTAATTCCATCATTTCATCAGGTTTCATAACAAATAACCCGTAATCATATCAACAATAACATCATAATTCAATTGCATCTCATAATGGTGAAATCTAAACAACTATAACAATCAATATTGAGAAAACAACAATTTTAATTCAAGGAAATTTGGTTATTTTTATATTTGGATTATCTATAAATAGGCAAAAAAAATTCAAAATTAAAAAAATATCCCATCCCTGTGTATTGTCTCCAAATAATAGACATGAAAAAGAAAACACTCAGATACCACTTAGAAACGTCCCGAACTGGGACGTCACTCAATAGTACTCTGAGCTCCATTGTCAACATGGCATCAAGTGCATGTCATCAAATTCTAGAGATATCCTAATAGAATATGGGGCCTAGGGTGTGTCTATATGGAGACTATTCCATCATCAATAGAGTGTAACAAATTCAAAATTCAATAGCATGAAAAAGATGATGTAGATATAACAATAAGATGGTAATAAATAAAAAATATAGGAATCTATAAAAAAAATTACATATGTTTCTCATATACAATGATGAACATAAACTCCATGTTTCTACAATGTTCCCAAAATATGTATACAACATTATAGAACAATAAATTTATATAAATAACAAAAAAACCAAAAAAATGTCTCTGAATAGAATCTTGAGCCTCATCTTGGTCTCGTGCGCCCCCGCTCTTAATCATGGCACAAAATCAAGCAACGTAATATGGGATATTTCCACTATCCCTAAATACACCCATAAATTCTTTCTAGGTTCCCAACGGTGGCCTAAACTGGGTGTGAGATGCAATCCCAAAAGGTTACAACCCAAAAATCTAATGAAACTCTTTGATGTGCAATATAACAAGTAAAAGTCGATTGAAAAGTAAAATAGTTAAGCAGTATGATTGTAAATTAACCATGGTCTATTAAATATTGAACCTACAATAATGATTTACCTCTCATGTATATATGAATAACAAGTGTCATGATTCTTACAAGTCATCTATAATAGAAAGATAAATAACCATCACAACCTCACCATACATCTATACAAATAATTTCAGTAATAACCTTTCCGTATAACTATAAGTGTCATAAAAACCTCAACCAAGATATATAATCATATGTATCACATATCCCATGTTCGTGTTTTATAATCAATGTGTGAAACATGGAAGTACTGGATCCAAGGTACTGAAGACCAATGCATCCTCATTAAGTCACAGGATCATCTCGATGAAATCTTGGTTAAGTTTGAGTTGGTGTCTAAAGAGTGTGTCCACTGACCAAGTCCACTGCAATCCCATAAAAATCTAGATCCATGGGGTAAAAAGGACCTTTTCATCTCTTTGAATTAGGATGCAGGGATAAATCTCCCACTAATGCATCAACGTCTGTGTTCTAGTCCAATAATATAATCTTTTATGGAATATAATTGAATCCAGATCCATGGTTTAAGAACCAAGGCATTCACATCCATTATTCTCATCATATTTATTCAATTTATGATTTAAAAACAATTACCATTTCATACCATGATTTCACCCCTCATTTTAACAATTTTATAAATATTTCATTCAATAAATTCAATTAAACAACATCATTTTAACCCAAGGAATGGGAGGAAAACCATATTATATTCATCCAATTAAATTCAATTTTTTTGGATTCCTTTTTCTAGGAAATCTCAAATGGCATCGCTTAGGTGGTTCAAAATTATGAAACGGAAAAGGGAACACCCCATTTGTGGACATGGAAGGGGAAAAACATCCAACCCATCTCCCAGGAACTAAAGAGAACACCAAATAGATTTAGTTTAATTTAATTAACTAGTTCAATTCAAAATCTGTATCTCTCTAGAAAATTCATTTGAAAAAAAACATCATGTATATCTATAAAACATGAAACCAAATGCGAAAGGTGTATACCGATAACTATAGCTTGGTAGTAGAGTTCTCAATCATCATGAAATCATGATTTGACATTGGTGGGGGGAAAATGAATAGTGGATGAAGAACCTGAAATTAAGGAATATTATCTTGCACCTAAACAGTGTAGTTGATTCCTTGGAGAGCAACGAACTATTAAAAAGAAATTAAGTTATTAAAAATTTGGATCCAACAAAACCGATGATGAACGATTCTGGTAATAGATGAAGGAATGATATTATATGCTACACATTGGATCAATGGATCTCCCCCATATAGTCAATGTTAAATGTATGATAACAATATAAATTATGATTTATTTATTAGATTAATTATGAGAAAATTTTTAATTTTACCCAATTTACTCGGTCACATGTTGTTTTTTGAATTCTTGGACAAAATGCCCGCCAATCATGTTCCCATTGATAAATGAATGGACACATCATGCAGTTTTCTTATAAGGTTTGAATAAATATGTTCTAACAATGTCTTATCTCACTATCCAAAACCAATGACATTCAATCATAGTCCAGCATTCCAAATTTCATGGTTTTTCAAACTCTTCATCCTAAAGTGATCTACTCTCCAACCTCGCATGGATAGAAGTAACCATTCTATCTACCTTTCACATTTTCTACTAACTATTCAATTGGCGTATTTCACCACAAATGTTGGTTTTCGGGCATAGAACAAGCCCCAAACACCCATGACACACCCATGATGAAAATTGGTACCCACATTAAGCCACAATTAGGCATTTTAACCAAAAAACAAAAGGGTTTGTGACACATAAAAAACCACATTTCATAGATATTGGTAACCAATTAATTCAACCATATATTTTCTATGTTAGTAAATACTATTAATAATATCTAATATAAGGTATAATGTGTAATTATCATTTAAAAGTATAATATTAATAATATTTGGTAAAACTAATTCTTTCATGTAACACAAGCTATCGAAGAAAATCGTTTTTTCATTGAACTAAAGATAACACTGTGTTCCATGAATTGAAAACAATATAATCGATTTTATTTATTTACCATAGTAAATATATTGTAAATTATCATGATGTTATACTCTCTATTATGTGTTTTGATTTTTGTGCTACATGCTATTGAATAAATTATTATTCTTTCATAATTTCATGGTGTTACATGAATTTAATTTCTTATAGCCTTAGTCCATATAAATAAATATAAATTAAGACATATACCATGGATTATAGAAGATGTTGGACCTAATGGGGATTGTGGTATAAAATGTTTTTTTGTTCCATAGTATTATGTTTTATCATAATATGTACAATGTATCAGGGGTTGCTTATCACGGTCATTTAGTTTTTGTATTAGTTATAAAGATGAAACCGCTTTAAATCACATCATTCATCATACTATTACTTATAATGTTGCATGAACTAGGATAATTATAGGGATTTAAGTCAACTCCTTTTAAATATGTATAATCCCTAACATCAAAGGATTGGTTCTTGGAGTCTATGTTATGTTCCCTTTCCTTATACTATTTTCCATACATGTTTCCAAATATGAATCTGGTTAGTTTATAAGAATCACTGGTTTTTGGTTATTTTGTGTAAATAGGAAGATGGGAAATATTTTTACATGTTTTTTTCATTCTTAGAGAGAATAATATATAATAGTTTTTTCATATTCTTCAAAGGGTAATTTGAAAAAAAAATTGGAAACCCTGTTTGAGGTGTGAGATCCTTGTAATCTATTTAAATTTTTAATTAATAGAATAAGATTTATTTTTTACCATTCTGATGATAGTTTATATTTTCATAATAGGACAATGAATTGATTGAGTTGTATTTGTTATCAATAGAGGAATATTTTAATAAGTATTTATTTTGTCCCGTTTTTTGAGACATGGTCATCCCTGAGACATGACATTATTGATATTATAATTTGTTACTATTATTCCATGTTAATGTTTATTTTGTAGAAAATGAATTGTTATTTTGATTTTTTGTTTAAACCCATGATTCGTAAAAGTTTAGGAATATATATATATATATATATATATGAAATTATTATGAGTAAATGAAGAAAATGTTTGGAAAATACCCATCCTTAATATGACTAAATGACACAGAGGACCTCACTAAACATAATTATAGTAATTATGGGATCTATAGTCTATAGTTATTATTGGTTATTCCCTTGATGTAATTTCCTTATATTAATATGGATCTTATGGGGAATATAAGGTGATGATGGTGACTAGTTTAGAGGATTTACATGTTATGGTAATGAGGCGTCATATGATTTGGAATTTTATAAGTTAGGGGATTGATTGTGATGATATTTGGACTGTTATTTGTATGATATGGTGGCACTGATGTGATTTATTAGAGCAATATGTGGGGTGGGTTTCCTGTGATATATGATATATTACACTATGGCATGGTTTTTAATATGTAGGAATCTATGGGAGGAGGCAATTAATATTGAAAAGAATATGGAACGGTCTAGAATTAAATTTTATTGTGTTGAAATAGAATATGTGATAAATAGTTATTAAACTAAATGGTAATTTTTTTGCAACCAAATGGATATAGACATATTAAACATGGGTTTTTTGGATGTTTGTTTTCAATAAATATGAATTTGAATGAAATAGTTGAACATAATATATTACTAATATATCTTGAAATTTGTTATTTTTTTATTTAAAGTTGAATTTTATGATGTGTTGTTTTTTTCATACATTGTGAGTTACAAGGTGATAGCAGTTTATGAATAGGTTATGAGGTGATTGGGTCATGATTCTAAATAATAATGTTTTTTGATGTAATCACTTATGTGGAGTTTTTGTGTGTCCCAAGAATACATGTATTTTTTTGTGATTTTATATACAACCTGAATAAAGCCCCTAAAACAAAAGCACAATGTCTTAGTTGAAGTGTTGTGTCTCCTCATCCAGTCCTTCACATAAACTATAGGATACCGATTACCGGTGAGGGTCTACAGGTGTCATGGGGGACTATACTCTTATTATCTATATGAATTTTTGAATAATTTTATGAAATATTCAAAATCTAACAAAACAACATTAAGAAAAATAATATTTTCTAGAACATATAATATATTTCATGTAAATTCATATAATAGTTTTCCTTCCTATCCCCCAGTGTGGAAGATCAAAAATTAGAATATATACATCTAATATATATATATATATATAAGTAGATATGATAGGTATCCACAATGCATCTAATTATTGCATTTGTCTTGACACTCCACCATCCTCAGTACCCTGTAGCATGGCCCTTTCTCCTATCTGATTTCCAGATTAGGATGACTATATGTGCACTAATGTGCCTATATAGGGTGTGATTATAAAACCATAAGGGCACTAACAATGTTTCATTAACTCATTTTCATATTTATTCATATATTTTATGTAATTATTAAATGGCATAACTTTCAGAAAAGCAAAAAACCAATCATATGTCAAGTGATAATTAGCTTAAAAAGATACCATGAACAGAAAAAACACCTCCTTCAATTATATTCTATAAAGAATTTATAAATTTCATCGCATTAGGTTGATCATTTCAAATGAATGTTTCCATTTTTATGGAAAATTAACACCCATATCCCATGAATACCTTCTCTATTATGATGTTACGCACCCTTCACATGTCCAAATTGATGAAACTCTAAATATACACAACAACATTCACCATCATCACATCATGCTAACATCTAGACCCTATTATAATCACGTTTGTATTTATCACCACAATTTATAATAAAATTTCAATCTCAAGAGTTATCCATATTATATCTAGAACCACACTCTGTTATCCATGTATTCTAATCATCCTTTCTAAGGACATAATTATGTCCGTCAGGCCCCCCTTCAAACATTAATAGTTAAATAGTGGTTCCACCAGCTATGTATAAATACACAGGTATAGAATAATATATAATTAAACAATATATCAAAATAAATATTTTTCAGATTAAGAATAGTACAAAATTGAGGAATAATATTGAAAGGTTCACAGAATCTATATAAAATAAAGTTCCCATGGTTTATCCATAGATTCCATCATGCCATATTATCCAATTTTATATACACTATGGAAAAATAGATGGGCAACCATTTTATAATACATTATAAAAATTCCTAAAATGTTAATAGATTTATACCTCTATAATTTTGATTCAAATTACCCAAATTCACTGAGGGGATACTTGAATCACATTCATAAACCAATGTTCATGGCAGAAAGTGCCATTAATATATAATAGAGTCTCTTGAAATGGGATTCAACTAGGAGATCATGGTAATAGATGAAATCCACATTAACTTAATAAAATAATTACCCAGAATAACGATATTATATTGATCTCGGAAGGGGATCCAATTATCATAATCTAAGGATGATCTATTAATCAAGAATGAATACCCAATTATATCTTATTGTAGATTTTAATATATAAAAATTTTGTAGGGATATGTGCCTTTGCCTGAATGGCCTGAAGGCCTTCATTTTTATTGATTATTGATAACCCCATTTTCAAGGGATGCTGGAGAACCCTTACAAGGCCTTTAGGCTCAAATATTATATTGGACATAGTCTAAGGAGATTACATGACCTGAAGGTCTTAGGGAATTCAACCATACTATATACAAGGAACTGCCCCTCCCTAGTATCTGCATCAAGGTAGTAACTCTCCACCTTCGCATGGCCATCTGGCTAGGCTTCCCGTGCAAGCATAAGATGGTCCCGATGGCATAGCCATTCCCTCTCATTCTAACAAATCAATTTTGTTTTTCTCTGGTGAGTGAACCTAATCTGAATCCTCTTCTGGGGATGCTCTATTTTTGTAGTGTGTCTAGGGAAACTTCATGTGGCCTGAAGGCCTTGAGGATGCCTGAAGGCCTTAAAGGTGGCCCAGAATCCCTATTGACCTGGAGAACTAGGTATACTGAAATCCTTAAGGACTTCAGGCCCAAACCGATGGCCCAAGGTGAATAGTTACAGATACTACAGTACCGAATATTACCTGCTACAATAACTGCTACAGTAACCGCACTAGGTAAAGATCCGATATAGTGCCTACTACAGTACAGCTACAATTCTACTACATCACCCCATAAATATTCCTCTATAGGGATACATGTCTTTGTATTAATAAAAATGAATATTAATATTATAAATAAATGAACAAATCTCGGTTGATTCCAACAAACTAATATATTCATTAACACCCTAGAGGAGATAAAGATGAATCCAGGATAAGTATATGATATTAAATCATAGATAGTAAAAAAAATTATTGATGTGGGAAGATATTAGAAATATAATAGTGTTTAATATGAGTAATTGTACCATGGTAATTGTAGAATTTTTAAAAAATCATATTGTTCTTATTGTTAGGCCCCACAACCAGAAAAATTGTGCACCAAACAAGTGGTCACAACATTCTTTTTAAAATCCCAGGTAAATAAAGAAATATGACATTTTCATATTTATTAATATTTTTTAATTAAATATTAATTTTACTTTAATTGGGTTTCTATGTTTAATGGCACAATCGATATGCAACAACATGTATCTTGGAAATCATACATCACACAGTAATAATATTTAAAATTATTATTTTAAATGGTAATTAACTCCAAGCCATTGTATTTGAAATAATGAACAGAACTAGCTAAACTATGATTATACATGTTTTTTAAATATTTTTACATTTATCCAATAAAATTTAGATTCTTAAAATGTGAATTAATCTAATTTTAAGAATAATTTACTTTAAAAAGTTGATTTACCATATTTTTAGGGTGAACCGTCTTTAATTATAGTTTTGGTCACTTATATATTTTCTATTTGACCAAATATATTTATTATTTAAAATTGGGACATCAAAATTCATATGGGTAAAATTTAGATAATTTTCTGACAAATTTCATTTCTAAATGAATAATGAAAATACTATATTTTAATTGAAAACTACTTTTTAATATAATTTATTTATATGGATAGATTATCTTTTTAATTGGTCTAAAGTATAAATAGATTATATTTTTACTATATTATCTAATGTTTGTCATTGGAATTAATTTCACTTTGGAGTTGGATATAAACAAGTTTCAATCGTTTGAAAGTTATTATTCCTTAATAACACATTTTTTATTTTGATAGTGATAGTTAATTTTTAATTTATTTCTTTAAATTATGTGTTTTGAATTTGGAAACATTTATTCTATATTTGGAACTACGAGGTCCAAATTTTGTAAATAGGTAACTTTTATAATTAGACATTATTAATATTTACTTTAGTAAATATTTTATTTACCGTGGTTAAAAAGTAAAATCTTGTAATTAAGGGTAAACAAATAATATTAGATATTATAAAATTACCCCAAAATGTTTTCAAATCCTATTTTTTGGTACATATCCAACCATGTAAATCCTTGGGTTGATTTTTGGGTCCCACTGGAGCAACATGTGATTGATAATGATACTTTATATTAATTAATTTAATGTAAAGAAAAAATGGCAAATTCAAATATCATTTAGTAAATTAATTTTTACATAGGGTTATATAAGTTATTCATTCGAATATGAATATTATTGGAAAAGATAAAATGATTTTCTATGTCATGGTATTTGGTTTATAATTTTTATAAATCATATTAATAAAATAATGAAGGACACATTAATGACGTTGTGTTTTCCTCATTTATAAATGATTTAAATAAATAATATTATATTGATTAAAATAATATTTTAAACATGTCATATTATTATTGGATGAATTTATTTCAACAATGAGTCATCTTATATTCTACATTAATATGTTTTGGACCTTTAGAAACCGAAAATCATTATATAATAAAATAACATTTTCCGACATTCCTAAATAGCCCCCCTAGTAAAAAGACCTCACATATAACACATTACTCACACCTATAAAAACCCTTGGCTCAACCAACACCAGAAAAATTAAGCTCCCTACATCCCTCTATTCCACCTATAATCCTTAACTTGGGCATAAGTTACTTAAGGAAGTCTTTTTGATATAATTCATTGGGAGTTAACCCAATTAAAGGTAACAGTTTCTCTTAAATTCATTACTTTTATTTTATTTCTCCAACCCATCAACTTTTTATATTAATTTTTTTTATAAAAAAATAAGTATCCTCAATATAATAGGATGTTTTAATGCGAATTATTTGATCTACACTTTCAGAAACCTCCATATAATGTGTAAGGAACATACTGTTTCTATGGATGGAAAACTAACGCCTCACGAAATGATGATTGTTCAATTATATCCTACCGCCTCTCATGGTAGATATTATGGTGAAATTTTATTATATATAATATATATTAGGTTTATGTTTCCTTTATTAATCTCTATTTTCAATTTATATCATACCTTTATGGTTTCCATTATGGGTAAACATGATAATTGTTTTTGAGAAAGTGCAGACTACCACCCCCGCAATGTTATATGACTTGTTAATGCCATATGTGAGATGTATAAAGGATCAATTTAATGATATTTTATATATGATATTATACTGGAATTATAAAATACCTATGTATCAAAAAAAATTCCTTCCATTTAAATATGAAATAGAAATGAAAGTATCATTCATGCGTATGTACGGCTTACCGTCTCCATGAACCGTGCATTTCATTTCTTACCTCCAAATGTTATGTACTATTATAAATAAATATATATACTAGATATATATTATATATATGATATATATATCATGAAGATAATTCTGGATATAATGGACTTTTGACCACATAGACTACTTGTAAATATAAGAAGATCATATTTTACTCAAGTACCAAATATAGAAAAAACAACCATTATTAACATAAATAAAAAATATTTATACCATGGTAATAATTGATATAAAAGGAATAATAATCATGAAAAGGTATCTTAAGAAACCATAAATTAACTTTAGTTTATTATTAAAGAGATTAAAGAACGAACGGGTTAAGTCGGACACAAGGTAAGGGACTTCGTCTCAATCTCCTTTCTATGAGGAGTATTTTTTTATACACTACTTTATTTTATATAGTGTATAAACCCATTTCACTTTTTCTTTTATTCAAAAGTAATATTTTCTCTACTAAGAATTTTACTAAATAATAAAAAATAATGTTTCTTTTAACGTGCGTGGTGACAATGACCTTCCCACCTCAGCAAGTATTATTTGATATTTTTCTTCCTTAACAAGCCTTAATGTTAATAAAAGGAAGGTAAATACCATTTAATCATTTTATATATATTGTCTATTGAAATTGGTTTTAATCAGGAATTGGTAATTTCAGTATTGAAAAATGATATATTGTGATTGAAATGTGGAAATGTTATCTTTCCATTATGATTTTTAATTTGTTATGGTTCTTGGTCATTGTTTTTGTATATGGGTGGTTCAGTGATAAACATAGGGTGGGTGAGCCTATGATAGCTCTCCAATGAATTGTGTAACATGGAAGAGGTAAACATAAATGTTTCTCCTATGAGATTTAGGGAATATACAATGATGAGTATTCCAACGTAACTCTCGTTGTTGTTGTGATATCTACAATGTATGTATGATATGGATTCCACACGTTACCTTTATGATTTATGATTTATATTTATTATTCATAAATCTTATGATTTCATGATGTATGTTAAAGAGCTTATGTTATGTAGTTATTGATGAAATAATGTATTCTTTCTTTTTTTTATAACTCTTACTGAGCTTTTTATGCTAATTCCACATTTCAAAATGTTTTTCACATGACTTAATGATGAATAGGGTCAAGGATGGGATCAAAGGAAAGTCATGCTGTCTAAAACATTGAACTGGACTTTACTCTTATTTTCAAGAGTTTTTATTTTATGAAAAAATGAAAAAAGAGTAGAAGTGTCTTCTTTTTAATATTTTGGAAGTAATGTAATTTTTATCTCCTAGCTCTCTAAAACTCTAAACCAAAAAAGACTCTCAATGTGAATAATTATTTTAATTCAAGATTATATAATGTTTTAAGTTCGTGTCTTTATAGTTTCTATAAGAGGATGGTTTATATAACATTAGGAGTTAGGGTATTGTTAAATTAATTTCCATAAATTAATTTATGGTAATATTGAAATGATATTGCATTTACAGATTACAATTCAGCTTCACCTAAGAAATTTCTATGTTCAGAATGGTTTTCCGTAGAGGAAACATGAAATCTATTTTGGGACAACATCATGAGGAAGACAACCTTCCAAATCAGCAACCTGAGATGGTAGAATAAAATTTTAATTGTTTGTTGTAGTGATGGACCAGTTGACTCATGCTATAAATGGTGGTGATATCCATGCATGAGAAGAGCCAAATCAACTACAGACGAACATGTCAGTAGTGGAGCATTTCATTAGGCAACATCCCCTATCTTTTAGAGGATCATTAGAACCTGTGCTTTCTGAAGGGTTGATTAAAGCACTGGAGCTGATTTTTGAAGTTATGGGGTGTTATACCATTATAAGGTTAGTCTCATTTTTTACCGTTTTGAAGGTGAATGTGATCAGTGGTGGTCAATGGTAAAAAATATCAGGGATAGTGAGGAGATTTATGCAATTTATTGGGATGAATTCAAAGGAATGTTTCTTGAGAAATATTTTCCTAAGGTGGTTCATCTTATGATGGAAAAACATCTCCTGAAATTGAGGCAGGAGGATGACATAGTGGCTTCTTATGAAGTAAAATTGACTCGACTGGAAAGGTATGCTCCAAATTTCATACGAGATCTTGATTGTAAAATCAACCATTTTTACTCAGGATTAAAGAAAACGTATCAAAGTTATATGGCTTCTCCTGAGTTCAAAAGTTATGAAAAACATGTTCGATGTTTGGATAAGGCTGAAATTTAGTTAATAGATGATCAGGTATTCTTTGAAAAACAACATAATAAGAGGTCGAGGAGGCAGGCGAAAGGGATTAACTCTTTAAAAATTTACGATTGTAAGAAACATAAGTTTACAGTTTCTGAAAATTGTTGTAAAAATCATGTTGGGGAATGTCTTTTTTATTCTAGTAAGTGCTAATGTTGTGGTAAAATGGGACATAATGATCATAATTGCACTGAAAAAGATCAGGGCAATGGTAATACAAAATCGGATTCACTATCAGTAAAATGGTTTAAGTGCAATGAAATGGGTCATTATGCAAATGTGTGCCCAATATAGAACTCAACTAAGGGAAAGTAGCCAGACTACAAGCAGAAAGGGGTGGTGAAATCCTTTGAAACTATTTCAGCAGATTTTGGGCTATCGAATGATGTAGTATCAGGTACACTATTTTTTGGTTCATATTATTCCAATGTGTTTTTTGATTCGGGATTTACACATTAGTTCATTTATGAGAAGTTTTCTAGTAAATTGGGAATTCCATATCATGATATGAATCCTAAACTTTTTATAGATACACCAAGAGGAAATATTGAGACAAAAAGAAATTATATGAACCTTCTGGTCCTTGAGTGTGGGAGGAATCTACCTAAAAACCTTATTTTTTGCCTCTAATAGAGTTTGATTTATTTTGGGTATAGATTGGATTTCTATTTATCATGCTAATATTGACTGCATAGATGAAGAAGTTTCTTTTCAAAAATATTTTCAGTTCGTGTATAAGAATGAACCCTTAATTTTGATAACATATCAGGAAGCGAGGAAACTAGTAAAACATGGAAATGAATTTTACCTTGCAAATAATGTTGAAAACAAAGAAACTTTTCAGATTAATTATGTGCCAATAGTAAATGAATATGTTGATATTTTTTCTAACGAGTTTCCTAGTATAATACCTTATCGAAAAGTTGAATTTATTGTTGACTTAGTTCCTAATACAAATCCAATTTCAAAACCCCCTTATCGAATGGCTCAAATTTATCTTTTAGTGTTAAATAAGTAATTACATGGGTTATTAGATAAAGGTTTCATTTGACTAAGCACATCACCATGTTGTAATCCTTTCTATTTTGATAAAAAGAAATATTGTTCAATGAGACATTGCATTAATTACAGAGCATTGAATAACAACACTATTAAGAACAAGTTTCCTTTTCCTCATATCGATGATTTGTTTTATTAGCTCCAGCGAGCTCAGTATTTTTCGAAGACTGACTTGAGCTCGAGGTACCATCAGCTGAAATTAAAGGAAGAAGACACTCAAAATACCGAGTTTCGTACTAGATACAGACTTAATGAATTTGAAGTTAGGCATTTTAGTTTAACCAATGGACCAGCTCTATTCACGGATCTTATGAATAGAAATTTCCATGATTACTTTGATAATATTGTAGTTCTGTTCATTGATGAAAATATGGTTTATTCTAAAAGTAAATAGGGGAATCAAATTCATTTAAGGATTGTCTTGCAAACCTTAAAAGAAAAGAAAATATTTGAGAAATTCATAAAGTGTGAGTTTTTATTACAAAAAATTTCATTCTTTGGTCACATTGTTTGAAAAAATGGCACAACTGTTGATCCTGCTAAAAAAACAGATGTTGCTGAATTGCCAAGACCCACATATATAACCGAGATTCGTAGTTTTCTTTGTTTTTTACATTATTATTAGAGGTTTGTTGAAAATTTGGCACTGTTATCTATTCCAATGACTAAGTTAACATGAAATAGTGTTAAGTTCATTTGGACAAAATAATTTGAAGATTATTTTCAGGAATTGAAATGAAGATTGGTGAATGATCTAGTTTTGGTACTACCTTATAGAAATGGTGAGTTTGTTATCTAATATGATGCTTCGTTGAAAGTACATGGCTATGTCCTTATGCAGAATGAACCGGTAATTTCTTATGCTACACATCAGTTGAAACCTAAGGAGTTAAATTTCACGACACATGATTTGGAATTGGATTCTGTTGTTTTTGCATTAAAATTTGGAGGCACAATTTTTATGGTGTAAAATATCAAATATATACTGACAAAAAAAGTATGAAATATATATTAACTCTTATATAATTGAACATGATATTGAGAAGATGGTTGGAATTAATCAAGAATTATGATTGCATAGTCCATTACCATCTGGGAAAAGAAAATAATGTGGCTGATGATTTGAGTTGAAAAATTAATGCTTCATTAACCATGGTACATTTAGAACAAGAAGATTTTGTTTTTGATTTGATGAAATTTGGCATAGAAGTTGTTCGTGCAATAAATTATTCTATTTTGTTTTAGGTGTCAGTGAGATCATCTTTATTAGACAGAATTAAGCATGTAGACAAAGTAGACTATGATTTACAAGAAAAGGTAGAGTTGGTTCAAAAGGGAAAGTTGGATTAAGTTATCATTGATAATGATTGTGCTTTGAGGTTTGGGAAAATATTATTAGTGCAATGTGATTCACATTTTAAGATTGCGTTGTTATGTGAAGCTCATATTTCTCCATTTATAGTTCATCCTAGAAGTACTATGATATATAGAGATCTTTGGGAGTATTACTGGTGGTATAGAGTGAAAAAAAATATTGCTAATTTTACTATGAAGTGTTTGACTTGTCAGCTAGTTAAAGAAGAACGATAGTTAACAAAAAGGATGCTTCTTCATTTATCGGTGCTCGAGTATAAATGGGAAAATATATCCATTGACTTTGTTGTGGGATTACAAAAGGAATCTCTAAGTAATAATTCAATATGGGTTATTGTTGAACGATTGAATAAATCTGCTAATTTCCTTCCTATTGGAGATATGTTTTCTCTTGATCAACTTTCCCAGTTTTATATTAAAGAGATATCCAGGTTTCGTAGTGTTCCCCACTCCATTGTATCTTATCGTGATCCTAGTTTAACTTATATCTTTAGGAAAGGCCTTTAGAAGTCGTTGGGTATGGAATTAAATTTTAGTATAGCTTTTCATCAGCAATCAGATGGGCAGTCAGAATAAAAAATTCAGACCTTAGAGGATATACAACGTTCTTGTTCACTAGATTACCAGGGAAGTTGGTACCAACATTGTAACGACCTGGTTTTTTTTAATATTTTTTCATAATTTTGTGTGTGTTTTTATTTTAAACTCAACAAAACTATATTCTTTAATTAATGAAGTTAGTATAATTAAATTAGACAATTGGGTTTCAACTTGTATATGACCTTTGGTCAATATGAGTGTTGGAAGATAAACTCTTAACGTTAAAATTTTAGTTTATAAATACACGTGATATTGGTTAATTAACATAGAAAGATGATTTCATGGCCTCATCCAGTAGACTCGGGCTATTTAAATCCCATCTGATCGAACATAGGAAGGATGTAGCACCACTAGGCCTTTCTCAAGACCAATCCCAAGCTGAACATCATCATGTGAATCTTGAATAGAATCGCCTACAGAAGAAGTTCAAGCTGATAGAGGTCACCACTGAGGAAATATTGGTCGAGCCGCCCCAAAATTCTATCCCCTGAGCACACCTTACACTTAGGTCATATGCTGGTATTATAAGGGACTATGTGATGAGACCTTAGCTTCTTTGTGTATTCCTTTGATACAAATAAATTTTTTTTTCTGTTTATGGTAAAGTTTGTAAATTTCAAATGACCGAATAAATAATGGATGTATATTATTGATGATTTTTTTGGAAATAAAGATATTTTAAAATTTTTATGTAAACCATAAATATTTAATAATGTGTATTTATTTTTCAAAAATGGTGTTCTAAAGTTGTGTTCAGTAGGAAATTTAGAGTCTAATAAGATCAACTTAATATTTGGTGAATAGTAAATTATGAATTTTAAATTTACACTTATGAATAGTAATGTGACAAAATGGAATAGTAATCTCACTTAAGAATGTATTATTATATTTGAGTCACCTGGATTAGGTAATGTGATTAAATATAATATGTAAATAACTGTTTCAGAAATTATTAGTAATGTATTAGTTTTTTCCGATGAATAGTGTTCCCATTTAAAAATTAAATTAAAAATATTAAAAAATTTATTTTCATAAAAAGGAGTTCATCATTGAATTCTTATCATCGATATTAGGTTAAGGTGAATTGTTGATATTTTTCTGAAACAGATGAATTTTCAGTGAATTGTGAAAATACAGTTTTGTGTTTCGGGTGTTTAATGACATCATTAAAGATGTAATATTTATGTAATCATACCGATCGACTTATGAATAGTCATATATTCTATGAGGTGACCCAATTGGCCAATACCATGTTCAAATACCATGGGAAACCCATGGTTTGGCCAATAACACAGATGAGGCGTCCCTTGGAAAATAATGATTTGTTCCCTCAAATCTCCTATAAATACCAATCTATTCCCTCATCTATTTCATTCCAAAAATCCTCACCAACGAAGATCTGGTCTCTTTACATTCCAAGGAGTCCTCCCATGTTCCCCTAAATCCTCCCAAGGTCCCGACCATCAAACATTTGATGTTACTTTTCATTGTAAGGGAACCTTTCACCCTCCTCTTTTATTTCATGACTTCCTTTTTGTTATGTCTGATAGTTCAATTTAATGAAGAGGGGGTTTGTTATTATTTACCATTACTATATTAAATATCATTTCTAAATGATGAGATACCCTTTCTGCACTCATCAAATGATTTTCTTGAATTTTAATTTGATGTCGTTAGGCTGTCGAATTTCCGTAAAAGAAATCATGCTTTCTCTGTCTTTTTAAGATTCCCTTTCATATGGTGTGTCATTGAAATATTAACACCATAATCTTATTTATTTTTATTATATCCCTCTACTGAAAAATTATCCATTAATGGATGGTAGACCATTGTCCCCACAGTTTTATTATTTTCTAAAACAATGTTATATAGCCGTTATTTTGTAGAAATTTGGTCTCAAAATTTCTCTCTTTCCCTCAATAAATTCTCTTATTTTATATATGTGAATAACCATACATATTTAGTTTCTATAGTTGTTCATAGTTATTAAAAATGATATATTTTATTCTGTAATGGACATATATGTAACCCTCACTCCCATTCCATGGGTTATAAATGACATAAGGATCTTATTTTTATGAACTTTTAAAACGTCATGATTTTGAAATGAACCCATTTCTGTTATTATCTGTGGGTTATTCATGAAATGTTTGATTATGATATATGTGATTCACATGAAAGTAAATACATATTAATGGTGCGCACTGATATCACTCTAATTCATTGGGTAAATAATTAATCTCTAGGGATGACAAGTTTCACGATACCTTTGGGAATAACCTTGGAATTTTTTTTATGACACCTTGGGGATAAACATTGGTTGTATGTTCATGATTGTATAAATTAAATGGAGTAGCCACATATTCAAGTTATGATTCATTTTATTTTTATCATGATATTCCTATTCTTATATTTCTCATGTATTTACGATTTTTATCATGTTCTTATTATTATTTCTCAAGACCACATGTCAACGGTTTCACTAGTTTTATTTACTGATCCTTATGCACTACCATTCATTTGATGTTTGTATCCAAGTTATATGATATGGAAATTAATCTTAGGATGAACTTATGTTGAATCCATACAAGTGGATTAGAAGAATTGTTTATGTTGTTTTCAATTTTTATTTTTCCTAAATTCCATGACACTAGACTTTAAAGACCCTATATTTGTAAAATGTAATGAAAAGTTATGTATTTAAAAGGCAGGATGACATAGTCAGAATCCAAGGATAGATTAGTTATTTATGTAAATTAGGAAATAAAAAAATTAGTAATAATCCTATAGAAGAATTTAAATCTAGGAAAACATCTTGGTATTTTGGTGAGTTATGGGTAAGTGGTTTATCAAGAAAATACATCCCTGTCTGGATAGGAGCAGGTTGAGGAAAATCTAGAATAGAGAGTAACTAGGAGTGGAAACTCTAACGAAGAGTTTCAGGCTTGACATGGGGTATCCTGGTACACGAAAATGGGCCTTGCTGCACTCTTGGTTATGACACTCCTGGGGAATATGTTTCGTTAATCATAAGCAATTTATGAATGATTATGAAGGATTGTAGAGGAATGTAATTGTTTAAAGATGTTTTAAGACCTAAAATCCTTTATTGTTAAAAGATTTTTAAATGAAATTTGTTTCTCACTAAGGTTTTATACTTTTTGAAAATAGAAGGCATTTGGAGGAACCATACAAATGGTGACTCCAATGGACCATACACTGACGGCCCTCCGAATGAAGTTGAAATGCGAACATTCATGAAAATGATGAACCAACAGACTCAAGTTATGGGAAATAACTTTAATCAAGCTGAGAGACTGATCTCATCAAGAAGAGAACAACATTCTGTTGAATCCTTTATGTGTCAATGACCACGAACCTTCAGTGGATCGACTGACCCATTAATTATTATGTAGTGGATCAACTATATCGAGAAGATCTGTTTTGTGCTCCTCTGTTTAGAGAAAGGGAAGGTCAACCTCACTGTCTATCGCTTATAAGGAGAAGATTATCAATGTTGGGAACTGATTAAAAACACGATTCAAATATTCGAGGTTGAATCTATGGTGTGGGAAGAGTTCAGAGGGATATTCTTTAGTATTTATTCCCCTCATTCAATGAGAACAAGAATGGAGAATGAGTTTCTCATGCTGAAGCAGAAGAAGAATGAATATGTGGGAACCTATGAGATGGAAAATACTAGACATTCTTTTTATACCTCAATCTTTGTCATGGATCATAATAGTTAGGTTCATAAATTCATTGGTGGACTGAGACCTCATCTATAGAAGAATCTATCCAACTGATACTATGATAGCTATAAAGAGATCGTACAGAGTGTAATGAAAGTTGAGCTAGATTTAGGTGAGACACAGTGGTCTCATAAATCATTTTATAATAAGAGATCGATGGTGCCCAGCATACGGAGGACCTTTGATCAGGGAAGAGGAGGCAAGAATTTACAACACCCCACTTGTAATAAATGTGGGATCAAGCATTCGAGGAACAACATGTTCAGGAGAAGGAAATGCGACAAGTGTGGAAGAGATGGCCATATTGCGAGGAATTGTTATAGTGAGGTGAAACCTAAACTTTCTAACATAATGGACCAGGGGAATATGAGGCACGTCCTACATATTGTCTGGTGTTTTAAGTGTGGACAACTTGGGAACTTTTCCAATCATTGTCTAAATTCGAGGGTAGTGGAGGGGTACCCCTATCAGCCTCAACAAAGGAAAAGAGAACAAGTTAGTGCTTTTTCTATCATGACTGTTGATGTTGATTCTCAGAATGATGTGGTATCATGTACTCTTGTTGTTCTCTAAAATCTAGCAAGTACATTGGTTGATTCTAGTTCTACTCATTCCGTTATATCCTTCGTGTTTGCAAAGAATTTAGAATCAACCCCTGATTTGCTAAAAGTAGAGTTATCAGTCTACACTCATGGTTGGATTATCCAAGCATAATTAGTGTTTAAAAACTCTAGTATTTACTTTTTTGAGCACAATATTATTGAACATTTAGTAGTCATTCTCATGCTGGAATTCGACATTATACTAGGGATTGACTTTCTCTCAATGTATAATGCTAATATCAAATGTAGAAGCAAGGAAATCACAGTAGTCTTGAATAGGAAACCAATAGTTATATTCCAAAGAGAGATATCTCAACCTGATATTTGTCTAGAGGAACCACCTATATCCTTTTTTATGGAGTTGATCATTGAACAAGAATAAGGAGATGAAAAAAAGTATAGAAACTGTCTCCATCATCCAGGAATATGTTGACCTATTTCCTGAAGAGTTTCCTAGACCTCCTCAAGGAAGAGAGGTAGAGTTCTCCATTGAACTCATACCTGGATCTCATCCAATATCAAAGTCCCTATATAGGATGGAAAATGTGGAGCTAGAGGAATTAAATAAACTACTACAAGATCTTTTGGAGAAGGGGTTTATCCGACCAAGTGTGTCTCATTGGAGAGCACCGGTTCTCATTGTGAAGAAGAAGGATTGATCTATTCAGCTATGTATTGATTATAGAGATATGAATGGGGTCACAGGGAAGAACAAATACCCTCTTCCAAGAATTGATGACTTATTTGACCGACATCGCGGGGCTCAATTCTTTTATAAGATTGATCTTCGATCTGGTTATCTTCAATTGTGGGTAAAGAAATATTATATTTCGAAAACTACCTTCAAATCAAGATATCGGCATTATGAGTTTGTTGTTATGCCCTTAGTACTGACTAATGCAACTTCTATTTTTATGGATTTGATGAATAGAGTCTTTAAGTAATACCATGATAACATTGTGGAAGTTTTTATTGATGATATTCAGATATATTCCAAAAGTTACGAGGAGCATGAGGATCATCTAAAAGCTATTTTTAAAACTCTGTAGAATAAGAGGATTTTTGGAAAGATCAGTAAATGTGAATTCTGGTTTCAACAAGTCGCTTTCTTGGGGCACATTGTTACCTATGAAGGAATCACACTTGACCCTACAAAGAAAAAAGTTGTGGAGGAGGGGCCTCATCATACAACAATAACTGAGATTTAGAGATTCCATAGATTAGTAGGATATTATAACAGGTTTGTGAAAACATTTTCATGACCTTCTAATAAATTGACCACATTTAATCGAAAAGGTTTCAAGTTCATCTGGACAATGGAGTGTGAGGAATGTTTCCAAGAGTTTAAGAAGAGATTGGTTACTGCACCCGTGATAAATCTTCCATCATGTGGAGAAGGATTTTTTATTTTTAGAGATGCATATATCAAAGGGCTTGGGTGCGTCTTCATGAAAAATGAAAAAGTCATTTTATATAAATCATGACAGTTGATGAATCAGGAGAAGAATTATCCTACACATGATCTGGAGCTTCTAGCAGACGTTTTTCCTATGAAGATATGGAGGCATATCTTTTTGGGGAGAAATGTGATATATACACAGACCACCAATGATTGAAGTATATTTTCACAAAAAAATGAACTGAACATGAGACAAAGGAGATGGTTGGCGCTTATTAATGTCTATGATTTTTCAATTAATTATCATCTTGGAAGAGAAAACAATGTTGTTGATGCATTAAGCAGGAAAGACCCAGTTGTTCCATCCATGATGAGAATTCAAAGAGATCCATTGATCAATGACCTATTAATGTGGGACATGGAAATTATAAAGGAAGAGACACCATCAACACTAACCCATATGATTTCTCAACCATTATTACTATATAATATCAAGAAATATCAGAATAAAGATCCATTATTATAGAAGAAGTTTGAGGCTGTGAAGGATGGGATGTTTCTTGAGTTCAATATTGATCAAGAAAGTGTACTGAAATTTCATAGAAGACTATGTGTTCCATCTATCCCTAAAATAATGAAGGAGCTGATGGATGATACTCATAGATCTACATTCCCTATACATCCTGGAAGCACAAAAAAGTATAAGGACCTTCTTGATCATTATTGGTATAATAATATGAAAAGGGCGATTGTTGACTACACATTTAGGTGCCTAGGATATCACCAAGTGAGGTAAAAGAGAAAACTTCCTAAAGGGGTATTGAAACCACTACCCATACCAGCATAGAAGTAGGATGATATAACTATGGGATTCATAACTGATATTTTGAGAACATCAAATGGAAATAATGTGATTTGGGTTATTGTGGACCGTCTCACTAAGACAACAAATTTTATATCTATTCGGTAAGATTTGTCTCTTGATCAACTTTCTAGGATATACGTGAATGAAGTCGTAAGGCTACACGAAGTTCCACTTTATATCATATCTAATCATGATCCAATGATTACATTAAAATTATGGAGAAGTCTTCAACATGATCTGAGCGTAGAATTGACTTTCAGTACGACCTATCACCCCCAAATGGATGTCCAGCCATAAAAGACTATTAAAACACATGACGAAATGCTGATAACATGCTAAATGGAATTTAATGGTGGATGGGATCAACATCTCCCTTTAGTTGAGTTCTCTTATAACAATAGTTTCCACTTGAGAATTAAAATGGAACCCTATGAAGATCTTTTGAGGAAGCAATGTAGAACTCCTACTTGTTGAGATGTAGCTGGTGATAGAAAGTTTCTTGGGCCTGATCTTGTGAAAAAGATGACAAAAAGGGTCCATGCCATCAAACAACATATTAAGGATTATCTGAGTCGGCAAAAGAGCTATGTCGACAACCATTGAAGGGACTTGGAATTTGATGTTAGTGAAAAGGTCTTTATTCTAATTTCATCTTGGAAAAGAGTCATGAGTTTTGAGAAGAAGGGAAGCTCATCTCTATGTAAATTAGCCCCTATGAAATCCTTGATCACGTAGGAGCAGTGGCCTATCAGCTTGCACTTCCTCCAAATTTAGCATGTGTTCATGATTTCATCCACGTATCCCATTTGAGTAAGTACATACCTTACCCTTCACATGTACTAAATCTGAAGGCGGTACAACTAGAACATGACCTCCCTTATGAGGATCTATAGGTGGAGATCTTAGATCATAGAGACAAGGTTCTACGCAATAAGACTACCCACCTTGTTAAGGTGTTTTGGATGAACCACAAATGCGAAGAATCCACGTGGGAACTAGAGGAGTCTATGGGGCAAAAGTACCCACACATTTTCTCTTCCTGGAGTATAAGTTAAAATTTCATGGACAAAATTTCTTAAGGGGGGATGAATGTAACGACCTAAATATTTTATTAATATTTGTTTCCTTATTTTTTGTGTTTTTTATTTTATACTCTACAAAACTATATTCTTTAATTAATTAAGTTTGTATAATTAAATGAAACCTTTGGGTTTCGATTATTATATGATCGTTGGTCAATATGACCGTTGGAATATAAAATCTTAGTGTTACAATTTTAGTTTATAAATACAAGAGATCTTGGTAAATTAATAGATAAAGAAGATTTTATGGCCTCAACCAGTAGATTAGGGCCATTCGAAACCCATTTAATGGAACTTGGGATGGAGGTAGCACCACTAGGTTTTTCTCTGAACCAAGCCTAAGACAAGTATCATCATATGAAGCTTGAACGGAATTGCCTACGAGGGATGTTCAAGCTAATAGGGGTCACTACTTTGGCAATGTAGGCCTAGCCACCCCAAGATTATGTCACCTTAGCACACCTTACATTTAGTTCTTATGGTTGTATTATAAGGGGTTATGTAACAAGACCTTAGCAACATTGTGTAATCCTTTGATAGAAATAAAATTGTTATTTATTTTTATTGTAATGTCTGTAAATTTAAAATATCCAGATAAATATAGGTTATATATTAATGATGAATTTTTTTTGCAAAAAGTTATTTTAAAATATTTAAGTAAACCATAAATAATTAATAATATGTAATGATTTTCAATAAATGGTCTTTTACAGTTGTGTTCAGTAGAAAATTTAGATTCGCATAAGATCAAAATAATTATTAATGAAAAGTAAATTATGAATAGTAATTTTACTCTTATTAATAGTAATGTGACCAAATGAAATAGTAATCTCACTTAAGAATGTTTTATTATATTTTATTCACCTTGATTAGGTAATGTGATTCAATAAAATAAGTAAATAACTATTTTTGAAAATATTAGTTATGTTTTAGATTTTGGAGGTGAATAGTGATCTTATGAAAAATTAAATTAAAAATATTTAGAAAATTATTTTCATAAAATGGAGTTCATTTTTGAATTCAGAGCATCGATATTAGGTTAAGGTGAATTTGGGGGAATTTTCTAAAACACATGAATTTTCAGTGAATAATGAAAATATTGTTTTGAGTTTGGGGTGTTTAATGACATCATTAAGGATGTAATAATTATATAATCAATCTGGTCCACTTATGAATATTAATATATTCTATGAGGTGTCCCAAGTGTCCAATATAATTGGTAAATACCTTGGGAAAGCACTTGGTTTTTCCAATACCACCGATGAGATTTCCCTTTGAAATTACTGATTCCTTCCCTCACTTATCCTATAAATACCAAGCCATTCCCTCATCCATTTCATTCGAAAAGTCTTATTAAAAGAACCTCTGGTCTTTTTACCTCACAAGGAGTTCTCCCAAGATGCACTAAATCCTCCCAAGGTCTCTACCTTGAAGTTTTTGAAGATGATTTTCATTGTAAGGGAACCATTCACCCTCCTATTTTTAGTCTTGACTTCCTTTATGTTATGTCTTATAGTTCCATTTTATGATGTGGGGTTTTTATATTCTTTACCTTTAATATAGCCCATTTTATTTCCATATGATGAGATAACCTTTCTTCTCTCATCAAATGATATTCTGAATTTTTAAGTGACGTTGTTGGGCTGCCGAAGTTTCGTAACAGAAATGACGCTTTCACTTTCTTTTCAAGTTTTCTTTTCATGCGGTGTGTCATTAAAATATTCACAACATGATCATATCTCATTTTATTATTTTCCTATACTGAAAAATGTTCCATTTATGGATAGTAGACCCTTTTACCCGCTCTTTTATTATTTTCTAAAACGAAGTTATATAGCCATTATGCTACAGAAATTTCATCTCAAAATTTCTCCCTCTCTCTCTCAAAAAATTATCTTATTTTATATATGTGAATACCCAAAACTATTTCGTTTCTATGGGTGTTCATAGTTATAAAAAAAGTATATATTTTATTCTGGAATTGGCATACATGTATCCATCACTACCTTTATTTGGGTTATAAATGACATAACTATCTTATTTTTCAAAACATTCAAAACGTCAAAATTTTGAAATGAACCCATTTATTTTTTTATCTATTAGTTATTTATGAAATGATTGAATATTATATATGTGTCTCAATTGAATGTAACAACCTATTAAGGTTTTTCCCTGATAGATCTCTAATGTATTGGGTTAATAATTAATCTCTAGAGATGACAAGTTTCACAATATCTTTGTGAATAACCTTCGTAAATTTTTTATGACACCTTGGGGATGAAACCTGGTGATATGTTATTGAATGTCTAAATGAAATGTTGTAGCCACATATTCATATTATGATTCATTTTCTATTTATTATGATATTCCTATTCGTCCATTGCTCATGTCTTTAATATTTTTATCATGTTCTTATTATGGATGATCAAGACCACATGTCAACTATTTCACTTTTTTTCCTTACAGAGCCTTCTACTCACCCTTTCCATTGATGTATGTATCCATGTTAAGAGATTCATTAATTGTAATTATGATAAACATATGATGAGTCCATACAAGTGGACAAGAAAAATGTTTTCTATTGTTTACAATTTTTATTTTTCCTGATTTTCAAGACACTACACATTAAAGATCCTTTGTTTGTAAAATGTAATGAAATGTTATTTTTTAAAAAGGCGGGATGCCTTAAACATCATTATTTGGTTGAACTTTCATATAATAACAACTTTCATTCTAGTATACATATGGCTCCATTTGAGGAATAATATGGAAAGCTTTGTCGAACTCCATCTTTTTGGGATGAAGTAGATGAAAGTAAGTTGATGGGACAATAATTGGTTGAAGAGATGGAAGAAAAGGTTCAGTTGATTCATAAGCACATAAGAATATCTTAGATCAGAAAGAAATGTTATGAGGATAATTGGATGAAGGATCTTTCTTTTGAGGTTGGTGATCATGTCTTTCTCGAAGCTTCTCTATGGAAAAGTGTGATGCGATTTGGTAAGAAGGGAATCTTGAGTCCATGGTTCATTGTACCTTTTGAAATCCTAGAAAAAGAAAGATCATTTGTGTACAGAGAGGATTTAACTCCATGTTTATCTTAGGCACAGAATTTTTTTCATGTTTTAATGTTAAGAAATTATATGCCAGATTAATCTCATGTTTTGAGCCCAGTTGTAGTTCAGTTGAATGAAAATATCGATTATGAGGAACAACCAGTCCAGATTCTTGACCGATGAGAGAAAGTGTTGTGAAATTAGGTAATTCATCATGTAATGGTTTTGGGGAAAACCATAAAGTTGTAGAGGCAACATGTGAATCTGAAAATGAAATGACGGATAAATACTCCAATTTATTTGATATGTGAATAAAATTGCAAGGAAGTAATTACCAAAAGGGGGAAAGGTTGTAACATCCCAGGTAAATAAAGAAATATGACATTTTCATATTTATTAATATTTGATAATTAAATATTAATTTTACTTTAAAAGTTCTTCTATGTTTGATGGCATACCTGATACGCAACAACGGGTTTCTTTGAAATCTTATAGTGCATAATAATAATATAATATTATTATTTTAAATGGTTGTTAACTCCGAGCTATTGTATAGGCAGGAATGAATAGAACTAACTTCAATATGATTATACATGTTTGTTAAATGTTTTTAAATTTATCCAATATAATTTAGAAGCATAAAATGTGAATAAATATAATGTTAAGTATAATTTACGTTAAAAGGTTGATCTAATGCCTTTTTAGGGAAAAACCTCCTCAAATATATTTTTTGAAACTTATATTTGGTATATTTGAGCAAATTAAATTCTTCATTACAATTTGGACATCAAAATCCACTTGGCGTAAATTTTTGGATTTTTTCAGATAAAATTCATTTCTTAATGAATAGTGAAAACTGTATTTTAATTCAAAACTACCTTTTAATTTAAATAATTTATATTGTTGGATTATCATTTTAATTGGTTTTAAATTATAATTAGATTTTATGTTTACTATTTAATCCAATTTTGGTCATTGGAATTATTTTCCCTTTGAAATTGGACATAATAAAATGCATATCTTCTGAAAGTTATTATTTCATAAAAACACGCTTTTTGTTTTGACAGCGGGAAGTAATTTTAAATAAATTTCGGGAACATTAGAATTTTGAATTTAGAAAAATGGATTCTATATTTGGAATAGGAGGTCCAAATTATGTAAATAGTTAAATTTTATTTTTAGACATTATGAATACTTCAGTAAATATTTTATTTTATGAGGATAAGAGGTAAATCTGGTAATTAAGGGTAAAAATTAATATTATAAAATTATCTTAACATGTTTCCTAATCCTATAAAATGATACATAACCAAGCATGGGAATCCTTGGGTCGATTTTGAGTCCCCATGGATCCTCTTGTGAGTGATAATGACACTTTATAATAATTAATTTAATGTAATTACAAAAATGACATAAACAAATATATTTAACTAAATTATTTTTTACATCGGGTTATATAAGTTATATTTTACAAATAAAATATTTTTTGGGAAACTAAATATATTTCTTACACCATGGTGTTTTTTTTATTATTTTTAGACATCAAATAAATCAACTTATTTATTACACAATGAGGATAGAGTGTTTACCTTATTAATAAATTATTTAAATAAATAAGATTACAATGATTAAAAAAATATAAAAAAACTGTCCAATTATTGGTGGATTATTTTATTTCTACCATGAGTAATCTTATCTTCGACGTTAATAGGTTTTGGACCTTTAGAAACCAAAAATTATTATACAATAAAATAATATTTTCACACTATCCCAAAGTGAACCTCCGCTTTATAAAAGGCCCTAACCTCTATCTCATTCCTCACATCTCTCAATCCCATCTTCTCATCCAACCCCTACCCAATTAAGCTCAAAACATCCTTCTATTCCATCTATAAGACTTAAAATTGGCACAAGGTACTTCAAAAAGTCCATTTGGTTCAAACCAAAGGGAGTTACCAGAATAAATGGAAACAGTTTCTCTTCAATTTTTTCTTTTATTTTTCTTGTGAAACCCCTAAAATTTTAATATTAATTTATCTTATGACAACACAAGTATCCTAAATATACTATGATTTTTTATTTAGAATTATTCTCACTACACATTCACACACCTCCATCTAATTGGTAAATAACAAACTGTTTCTGTGGATGGAAAACTATTGCCTCGTGATGTTATCATTGTTCAATTATCTCCTACCGCCTCTCATGGTGGAAATTATGATGGAATTGTATTTATATATGATATATCTTATTTTTATGTTTTCTTTATGCTTATGTATTTTACATTTATATCATAACTTTATGGTTTTCATTATGGGTTAACAGGATAATTTCATTTGAGGAGGTGAGGACTATCGCCCCGTCAAAGTGATATGACTCGTTAATGCCATATGTGGAACCTATAAAGGATGGAGTTAATTATATCATACATATTATATTATAATTGATTTATATTATACCTATGTATCATAATGTTTTCATTCCATTTAAATATGAAATATATTTTAAAGTAGTGTTCATGCGTATGTACGACTTACTGTCTCTATGAACGGTGCATTTCATTTCTTACCTTAAAATTGTATGTACTACTATAAATTAAGGCATATAATGGATATATATTATATATATTATATAAAAATTATGAATAGAATTCTGGATATAATGTACATTTGACCACATAAACAACATGTAAATATAACAAGCCCATTTATGACTCAAGTACCAAATATTGACAAAATGACCATTATTTACCTAAACACAAAATGTTTCTAACATGGTAGTAATTGTTATAAATTGAATAAAAATTTTGAAAAAGGTACTTAAGCAAGTATAAATTAATGTTAGTTTATTATTCAAAATATTTAAGAATGAACTGGTCAAGTCAGACACGAGGTATGGGACTTCGTCTCAATATCATTTCATTGAGGCTTATTTTGTTTTATACAATAATTTCTTTTATACGGTGTATAAAACCCTTTTAATTTAAATTTTATTCAAAAGGAATATTTTATCTAATAATCGTTTTAAAAAATGACAAAAAATAATGTTTTTAACGTACAAAGTGACAACGACCATTCAACTACCGTGAGTATTATTTGATCTTTGGATTCCTTCACAAGTTGTAATGTTTTTAAAATAAAGTAAAATACCAATTATTATTTTTATGTATTTTTTGTATTGAAAATGGTTTTGATATTGAATTGATACTTCAATATCATGAAATGATATTTTTGGACTCACCTATTTTGATAATCCCAAATCATGTTTAATTCTATAATGGGTCAGATGTTTGACAGTCTATTTCAATCTATTTTTACCTCATGAATTTACTAATATCAGTTTATAGTATAAAAAGTCTATAAGTCAAAGGTCACTGCTAAATATTACTGGTAAGAGGTCACTATTTTTAGACCACTATCACAGTCACCGTTGATAAACCTACAGCTAAACCTTACCTCTTGAAGTCATTGGTGAAAAGGTCACCTTTTAAGACCTTACTGATGAAGGTTACAGTTATATGATCTACAATTATAAAGTTACTTTTGGAAGTCACAAGTACAAGGTCACTATTGTAAAGCCTATTGTTGGAGTATGTACCAAATAATATAGATGCTAAGTCAATGTGATAGGTCAGTGTTGAAACAAGGTTGCTTCTACAAAGCGTTTCTGTTAGAAGTCCACTAGTAGACTTATTACTGGATGTCTACTATTAAGCAGTCTACTGAGGAAGAGCTCACTGGTAAAGCCTAACATTTGTGAACTCTATAGTTGGTGAAGTCTACCATTGGAAAATTCAACAGTTAGTGATGTCTACCATTGGTGAATTATATAGTTGGTGAAGTCTACCTTTTTACTGGTCTGTCATTGACCAAGCCTACTTATTGGAGAAGTATACCACTGGATACACCTAGTGTTAGAAGTATACTTCCATTTAAGATTGTTGAGGAAGATGCTACCGATTGATAGGATACTTTTACCTATTTACTGATAACATATTCTATACTTTGTCCATTTACATAATATATTCATAATGGTCATAATTGATTGATTTCATGCATATGATATAAATTAGTATTGTTTGTAGACACATCAGGACACCATATCTAGAATGTACAATGTGCAAGAAAGATTCCATGTGATTTACTAAGACCTTTTGTTGGACCTCAAATATGAAAGAGAAAAAGACCGAGGATGAAAGATATATAGAGGCACAAAGTAAAACAATGTAGAGTCTACAAGTTAAATGCATTACTGAAGTTCAAGAAGAAGAACAATCCAGTGCATATACTAAAAATGGAAAAGCTTCATGAAGATATTTTTAAAGAAAATATTCAAGGTTGTACTAATGTGGTTTAAAGAACCCCTATATCATGAAGTTGAACATATTCTTACCTAGATTCTATTACCCGAATGTTGCGACACTCTGTTTTTGGAGGCAACTTGCAGGGAAGAAAAAAACCTTCATTTCCTCAACTCCAAGAAGTCCAGATCTGATCTTCAAACATATAGAGCATTCTAATATCCATCCTAATTTCTCCAGCTCTATTGTGTTCCTTATTTTACATTTCTTGGTAGTGTGTGTTTGTTATTCACAAACTGTCTCACGTGCTTTAACTGGGGGATACTGAAAATATACACTCAGAACACTCTCACCTTTGTTTCCCATGAGTAACTATGGGAGAAGAGTTGTGTGTCTTGGTTTCTTGTTTTCCCATTTAGAACTGTGTTAGAGGTTGTATAACCTGGATAGTTTGTAAAAATTGTTGTAATTCCCGATACAGGTTTTGTATCAAGATTATTTATAAAAACTACTTGGTAGAAGGTGATCATCAAGTGGACAAAATTAGGTCTCAACTTGAGTGTGAAACTCATGTTTATAAGGTTGTTCTTATACTCATATACTCTATTTTATTTTATACATTGGTTGTATTTTTCAAAGATAGAAAAATGTTTTTACATTCACTCTGATAGATCATTTTTTTAGTGAGTATATATGCTTAATTCAGTAAAACTATTTCGAATGTTGAATTAGTGATTTCATTGATTCAACTGAGGAATAATCAACCATAGAGAAATTTGTTTAGAAATTATAAATTTATATATCTACTACATTAATTCACTGGGCTATTTTGAATTGGGGTTTTTTTATCATAATGTTTTTTAATAGAAATTTTAATTGGAACTCAATTCACCCCCTATTAAGTATCCACTCCGACCAACATTTGGTATCAGAGGGCTTGATTTTCAAGTGTTAAAATTCATTTCAACTGTGATTTTATTTTATCTTAAGGATATTAAAATTTCTTTCATATCTATATTTTCAGTTCTTTAAATTCTATGTAACTACGGAAACTAGTGTTGAGGGTGCTTCTACTAACATGCAACCTTTCTTTAATGGTAAAAACTATGATCAGTGGAAATTAAAAATAAAAATGTATCTAGATAACATGTGACCTAAAATCTGGGAGACAATTGAAGAAAAACATGTATTGTCTACTTATTCTAGGGACACATGCTCTCAGTTTACTAAATATACATATAATAATAACAATAAAAAAAAGTATTATTTGTATTGTTCTTTAGGTGATGAGAAATTCAATAGAATATCTTCTTGAAAAACTACATATGAAATTTGGGATAATTCACCTATTTCTCATTAGGGAAAAACAATTGTTATAGAAATGAGATTAAATACATATAATATTAAATATGATAATTTTAAAATTAAGCATGAGGAAATTATTTCTAAAATGTATCTTAGGTTTAATGTAATTGTGAATACTATGAATCTTCTTGGAAAACCAGTGGACAACAAGGACCAGATTTTGAGACTGCATCGATGCCTACCTGACAAGTGGAGAGGAAATTCTGTTTCTATTTGATTATCTTGTTACATAGTCAAACATCTAGTGAAAGAACTAATTGGAATGCTTATTATTTATGAATAATAACATAATGTGTATCAATAAGTAGGAGAATAATGAATAAAAAAGTCAGTAACATTCATGACCTCATCCTCAAGTTCATATAGATAGTTCCACTAATAAAGATTCAGATTCAGATAGTTATGAGGAGATAGGTAATCTTTCTAGAAGGTTCAAAAGGTTCTACCGAAAGATAAAATTATTTAGGAAGTCAAACTAGAAGGGAAATTATGATAGTAAAGGACAATGGAAGAAAGACAAAAAATGGAATGAAAACTCAAATGAAATAATATTCAATGAATGAAAACGAAAAGGTCATGTGAAGGCCGACTACCCCAAGTAGAAATTTTAGAAGAAATGTGAAGATAAGGGTTTAGGGTTATAAATAGGATATGATAGATACTTGGAGTTCTTCAGAAGAAATATGTAGTGTATTTGATTCTTCTAATAGTGAACAAAACAATCATGCTAACTAATGTTTCATGATATAAACGTCTGAGTTAACACTTAATTCTCTTATACATAATGACTGTTATTCTGGGAATAAGAGTGAGTCACAAAATGATGAAGATATTAATAAAGATGAACTATGTGAATACTGTGAAATTCATGAGGATACCTTTAATGAGATCAAGGAAAAATATAAATCTTTAAAGAGACAACATGCTTTAAATGAAGATTATAAGTCAAATCTGGATATTAAAAAGAGAAATTATCCCTGAAGTTAAAAGAAAACAATTAATATAAATTATCAAATTAAAAACTAAATAGAGATCATTAGAATTTTACTGTAGGTATAGATACCTTAACTAAGTTTCTAGGAAAACCTATTTCCCTAAAATATACAACTCGTCAAGGATATCAACTAAGATAGATAAAATTTAGTAAAACCAAATTAGTTCCAAAATATGGAACATTCATTACTAATTCTAAATTAGAACCATCTTTAGGAGAAAATTTTCAATGGGACCTAAAAAGTATTTACTCCTATTAATATGTTCATTGATGTTAGGAAAACAATGAAGAAAATATGTGTTCCCAATTTTTAACTTGCTAACCACTCTGGACCCAAGAAAATCTAGGTACCAAAGTTACCCCTTTCAAAATCTGTTTTGCAGGGAAGTTACCTAAGGAGTTCTTGTAAGACCTTGTAGTACATGGACAATGGTTGTTTAAGACATATGACATGAGATTATTCTTGCTTCAAGAGCCTAATCAATGTTGATGGTGGTTATGTAACTTTTTGTGAAAATGCAAATGGAAAAATCATCGGCTTAGGCCAGATTGGTAAACTTAATACAATATTACTTTCCAAAGTACTCTTTGTTGATAGATTAAAGTAAAATTTACCTATAATCTCTTAGTATTGTGATGATGGTTTTAATGTACTGTTTGAAAATTAATAATGTAATGTTTTTAATTCAAAAAATGATTTAGCATTCACTACCTATAGAAATGAAAATTTGTATACTATTGATTTAAATTCTTTAGCCATGAAAAATGTTTCTTTCTTAAATTATTTTCATAAGGAATCCTGGTAGGGTAACATAATATTATGAAACTAAAATGTGATCCCACTTAAGAAACTGAATAGGAAAGGTTTAGTTGGAGACGTACCTAAATTGGAATTTCCTCTTAACGAAGTGTGTAATCCTTCTCAAAAGGAAAAGAAACACAAAGATTCTTTCAAACCAAAAATATAAGTCTCCACTTATCATCCTCTTGATTTGGTTCACATGGACTTTTTTGGACCACCAAGATTTTGTAGTTTAAATGGGAAGCACTATGTTTATGTTCTTGTAGATGATTTTTCTAGTTACACTTGGGTATACGTTCTAGCTCACAAAATTGAAGCTTGTTCTTATTTTATCAAATAATCCAAGTCTGTAGAAAATCATAGTGGACCTATAATTAAGACCTTGATATGTGATCATCATATTGTGTTTTAAAATCAAGAGTTTGAATCATATTTCTTACACAATGGATATAGTCTCAAATTCTCTTCTCCTAGAACACCTCAACAAAATGGATTCGTAGAAATAAGAAATAGGACACTTCAAGAGATTTCCTGAAATATGATTAATGAGTATAATCTACCTATTTTTTTTAGGGCTAAAGTTATAAATACAACCTGTTATACCATCAACAGAGTCTTGATTAGACCTTTTTATATGAAGACCCCTTATGAACATTAGAACAATAGGAATCCTATGGTTGACTAAATTAGATTTTTTGATTTCAAAGCCTTTATTCTTAACACTAAGGATATTCTTGACAATTTTTCCTCAAAAAGTGATGAAGGAATTTTCCTAGGTTACTCAATCTCGAGTAAATACTATAGAGTATTCAATAAGAAATCCAAATTTGTGGAAGAGTTAGTTCAGGTAAAATTTGATCACACTGATCCACATGAACCCAAAACCTCTCTTTAATATCTTGAGGAAGATATTTCAATTATGGACCTAATTGATAATAATAGTGATCCACCAGTAAAAGTAACAAGTTTTGGGAATTTTCAGGAATATCCACATGTTTAGTATGAACCTATAAAAAAACATGAGAAGTCTAGTTCAATTATTTATAGAGGTATTAGAACTCTATAGAATCAAACTATTGATGTTTTAGTAGGTGATTTAAATATAGAGATCCAAACTGGAGATTCTCTGAGAAACCAGGTTATAAATCAAGATTTTCTTTCACACCATGAACCCAAAAATATTAATGATGCTATCAATGATGAAATTTGGGTGACATTTAAGCATGAAATAATTAAATCTATTTTAATGAATTAAAGTCTGGGAACTAGTTGAAAGACCTACAATCACTTTGAAAATAGGCACTAAATGGGTTTTTAGGAACAATGTTGATGAGTCTGAAAATATAGAAAGAAACAATGCTAGGTTAGTTGTAAAAGGATATAATCAAAAGGATGGAATAGACTATGAGGAGACCTTTAAAGATGTATCTAGGTTAGAGGCCATTGGGATACTACTTGCTTATGAAACCCATCATAATTTAAAACTTTATCAAATGGATGTTCAATGTTCTTTTCTAAATGGGTACATTGTTGACGATGTGTTTCTTGAACAACTGCCTAGTTTTACAAATCCCCATTTTCCAAATCATTTTTTTACATTCAAAATCATTTTATGGTTTAAAGAATTCTCCAAGATCATGGTATGATATGATCATCTATTTTCTGATTTGAAATAGTTTTACTAATGGAATATATGATCCTACCCTCTTATTTAAAGAAATTTCAAAGATGTTTTGTTTGTGAAAATTTATGTAGATGATATAATTTAAGGATATTCTAAAAATTCTATATTTTCTAATTTTTCAAAAATAATGAAAACTGAATTTGAAATGATTTTAAAGGTAGAACATAATGTTTTACATGGATTTCATATTTTTCAAATTAATGATGGTATTGTTTTAAATCAAAAAAAATATGTTAAATATCTTTTAAAACTTTTTGGTTTGAATGGTAGTAAAGGTAGTGATAAAATTATGACTACCACTTGTAAGTTGGATGCAGATGAATTTGGAGAAGTAGTGGATCAAACCACCAATAGATGTATGATATTTAGTCTGCTCTATTTTACAGCTAGCATATTTGACATTATGTTCATTGTATGCATGCGTGGTCACTTTCAAGCTAATCCCAAATAATATCATCTAAATAATGTTAAAAGGATTTTTAAATATCTCAAATATACTCCCAACTAAAGACTATTTTATCTAAGAAGACAATTATTTTATCTGATAATTTATTTTGATGTTGACTTTGTTGGTTGGATGTTAGATATAAAAAGCTCATTTGGAACATTTCGTCTTTTAGGAAAGTCACTAGTATCATGGTGTAGTAAGAAATAGAATTATGTTTCATTGTCTACTTCCAAAGATGAATATAAAGGTACTGGTAGTTTTTGTTCTCAAATTATGTCGATGAAACACCCTTTACTAGACTATGGATATCAATTCAAACATGTCTCTATAAACTATGACAACATAAGTTCTATTAACATTTCTAAAAATCCAGTATCACATGCTAGGACGAAGAATATTTATGTAAGAGATCCCTTCTTGAGAGGTCATTATCAAATATGTCATATAACTCTTAAATTCATTGGCACTAAACATCAATTGGCTGATATATTCACAAAGCCTATGAATTCAGGGAGGTTAAACTACATCAAACAAGAATTTGGGATGATTAATTTCAGTATAGGGAACCACACAATTACACCTCATCCTTAAACCCCACTATTAAAACCTCATTGTTGAACATCACTGTTAGAACCACATCATTGAACCACACTATTAGAACCTCACTGTTGAATCAAACTGTTAGAACCATACCATTGAACCTCAATATTAGAACCTCACCATTGAACCTCAAAGTTAGAACCTCGCGATTGAACCTCATTGTTAGAACCTCACCATTGAACCTCACTCTTATAACCTCACTTTTGAACCTCACTGTTAGAACCTCACCGTTGAACCTCACTGTCAGAACCTCACCATTGCACCTCACTGTTATAACCTCCTCGTTTCACCTCAATGTTAGAACCTTACCATTGCACCTCACTATTAGAACCTCACCGGTGGGTACCTCACTATTGGAGTTTACCGTTACTTCGTATTTTATGTACGAACCTAAATCATTTTTTTAAAATTATATTTCACAATTTTTTTATGTTTCAATCCCTAAATCATAAAATTATATTACAAACACATATTGATCCACTCTCTTCATCACTCTCTAATCCCTGCTCTCAAAATCCTTAAACCCTAAATTTCCACGGAACCCTCAAACCACTTAGAACATCAATGTCAATATTCAAGCGACCTTTGGTTGATTATGGAGATGTGTCGAGGCCTATGAGACCCCGAGCTGAGTCTAGTGGTTAAATTAATATATCTACAGAGCATATTAACTTGCATCTGTCAAAGAGGTCAATTGTAGCTAAAATGGAGCAAAGAGAATATTGGATGCTCTAGAGAAAATCCTTAGTGATGGAGGCACTAGATGTTCATGTTTGGGTGGAGTGGTTTTCAAACAATAATGGGTCATATTACCTGTGGCTTGTCAATGAATTCTAAGAGTATGTATAATTCGAGAAGTCGGATGATGAGAACAGACAGTTGTCAAGAGTAAATGGAACCGAGGTGACACTTTCAACTAATGAATGGGTTAAATTTCTAAGGGTACCTCATGAGGGTATATGTGACCACTAATCTGGAGTGATTCCTCCAGACAGTGAGATTTTTGGGTATGAGTAATCTTTGGAAGAACTGACAGGAAATGGGACCTCAAGGAAGATTTTTTCTACAGAAATGAATGGAGTGAATATAATAATGTTCAAGTTTATTAAGCATGTGATAAGTCCCGGGATAGGGGACTTCAATGTGTTAAAGTATTAAGACATATTCCTATTGTATTTACTGAATCATGGATATAAGATCAACCTGTGTAGGTTGCAGATGGCTCAGTTGGAAGGCATGACAAAGCCAAGTTCTAAATAAAATTCTATATTTCATGCCAAACAGATTTATGTGATGCTGAAGGCTAAGAGAATTGCTGGAGATAAATTTGAAAAGGTTGTAGCCAAGAAATTTGTTTGTATCTCCATGATAATCTTCATGAACATGAATATCATCTAGAAACCGTGGAGAAGAGAATGGGTAAATGATGAAGATAAGCTTTATGATATGTTAGAATATGTAAATGATCCTTCAAGGAAAAAGGATAAGAGGGATCCAGGTCTGATGTCTGATGAGGAAGAACCTGTATATTCTGATGAAGAAGTAGAAGAGGCTATTGAACTTGAGAAATAAGGTACTCCTATAGATGATAGGTGTGATCCTGGTCTACTATCCAGTCCTCTAGTTAGAATGATAGCTTCTGGAGAGCCCAACCCACATGAGAGTCCCAAGGAGTGAATATGTCCTAAGAGACAATGAGGTTGACGAAACCAGTGAAGAAGTGTATTATGAGTCTCATATCACTATTATAGATACCTTATATGATGATGAAGTTGCTGAATATTTTCATTCTGACCATGAGTAACATGATGCTGTTGCTGATAAGGATAGTGAAGGAAAGGAACTCAGTTTGAGTCCTCTTATTGTTGTCACTAAAATGGCAATGAGTGAACAAGAAGAAGAATTTTTATCTACTGCCCTTACTACAGAAATTGTGGATGACTCATAAGAAGTACTGGCTCAATCTATTGGTGATTCTGTTGATCGAGAAACAACAACTAATGAGGTTTCAAGGCTGGAAGAAGCTGAAATAGTTGTCCAAGAGGTAGCTCCAATTGAGGGGGAGCATTATATTGCCAATGGATCAGTATCTTTTATGCATGACATTGTAGGGTGGACTAGGGACCCTAGGTTTCTGGTGTTGGGACTAGAATATGATGACTCAGAAGATGAAAGGACTAAAATAAGAACTTCAATGCCAAAACTCATTTTCGTACCTCCAGAAAGATTTTTCCCTCAAGACTATTTCAGAAAGTCAGACCTTGAATACTTGAAATCTGACCAACATGGAATGCCTGAGGATAGGTCCTTTGAGATGAAAAATCTATTCATATAGTTCAGGAGCATTAAGCATCTAAGATAGCCAAAATTTACTCCAGCATTCACTCTGAACCGCTTCAGGATGTAACGAAGTGAAAAGGTCAAATGAGTGAGTTGTATAAATTTGTGGAGCTTTTGAAACAATAAGTGGTGAGCATGAATTCTCTTCTGACCTCTATAGTTCAGGTGGACAAGGATATTCAATAAGTAAAAAGTGTAGTGCAGTAGTTGGTAACTGTGTTTGAGGATTTTAAGAAGTACATGGAAACACATGTGAAAGGTCAAGATAACGATGTGAAGAGGTTGATCAGCGGTCTGACTAAATCTTTTAGGGAGAGAGTAGATTTCCCTCTGGCCCATCATGGTGCATCTACTTCAACTTCAACCTCTTCTCCAGTTGACATTGAATCTTTCAGGTCCATTTTTATAGAAGAAGTGGAAAATATCTCTAGTTCTATTACTTCAAACTCTCAGGTCATTTCTATTTCCAGATAAATTCATACATTTAAGGGAAGCTACTCATGATCAAAATTCCATTAAAGAACAAGTTGTCTTTTATTAAAAAATGATATACACTAAGAATCAAGATGGATGGACACCTCATGTTTCTATTCGAGAAATTGAGGATTCAACCTGTCACTCCAGAATTTAAGGATCAAGTGAGAAAGCTTCGAGTGCTGACTCCTGCCTTGGATAAATTTATGAAAAATAAGGATGACATTATATCAGTCGTGGGGAGAGGTGGAAACATCGTCATAGACATCGTAAATCTTTTGATACCCTTCCTGCATGTGGACATTACACCCATTATTATTCCTCTAGCATTACATTATGTCTCCACTACGTCATCCTCGGCCAGTGCTGCTCCTATGATGTCTCCTACTCAATCCATCAGAAGCCTGACTCTAATGATTCTTCATAGAGTCACTCCCTCCAGAAACATTGATGCTTCTATTGCAGCTTCTCCTATCATCCTTGATGCTATCTCTCGGCCTTAGTCTCTTCAACCCCCTGCATACCCTCCCACTTCCTCTTCTAAAGGGAAATTGTTATTACATATTTTTGGTGTGTATTGAGTGTCATTGTATCTTTGTTTATGGATTTAATAATGCTCATTGAATAATGTAATAATCATTTTTAATAAAATATTTACTATTTTTTTCTATTGTATTTATTTTTTCTAATCACAAAGTGGAAGAAAATACAACACAATTAAAACAAAAGTAATTCAATATCCACATCACATTAATCCCTACTACTGCCTGAGTTATAGGCTAATCTGTAACACATATTTATTATATTAAATTATATCTGATAATCATATAATTATTTTAATATTTAATAGAATAATTTGTGATTATCAATAAGTGGGAGATTATTGGACTCCCCTATTTTGATAATCCCAAATCAGGTTTAATTCTATAATTGGTTAGTTGTTTAACAATCTATTTCAATCTATTTTTATCTCATGACTTTTCTAAAATCTGTTTACATTATAAAAACTCTCTAAGTCAAAGGCCACTGCAGAAGGTTAAAGGTAAGAGGTCACTATTTTTTATCCCACTATCGCGGTCAACATTGAAACACCTACAACTGAACTTTACCGCTTTAAGTCATTAGTGAAAATGTCACCATATAAGACCTTCCTAATGAAGGCTACAACTATAAGAGATATAGTTAAAATGTTACTATTATAAGTCACAGGTACTAGGTCACTGATGTAAATCCTATTATTGGAGTACTTACCAATGCATACAGATGTTGATTCATTGTGATAGGTCACTATTGCGACAGGGTTTCTACTACAAAGAGTTTCTGTTAGTTGTCCACTATCAGAGTTATTACTGGATTTCTATTGTTATGTTGTCTACCATGGAAGAGCTTACTAGTAAAGCCTACAATTTGAGAAGTTATTTGTTGTTGAAGTCTACCAATGGACAAGTCTACCGTTAGTTAAGTCTACAGTTGATGAAGTCTACAATTGGTGAATTCTACCTTTGGACAAGTATACCATTGGAAAAGCCTACTGATTGGCGATGCCTACCGCTGGATACACATATTTTTTGATATCTACAGCTATTTAAGTTTGTTTTTGAAGATGCTGCCGATTTAAAGTATAATATTACCAGTGTACTGATAACATATTCTATACTTTATCCATTTTCTTAATATATTCATAATAGTAATATTTGATTTATTTCATGCAACTGATATTAATTAATATTGTTTTAAGACATATCAAGAGACCATATTTTGATAGTACGACATATGATAAAGATTGCAGTTGATGTACTTACTCCTTTTGTCGGACCACAAATATGAAAGAGGAAATGATCAAGGATGAATTATATATAGAGGCACAGAGAAAAAAAATATAGAGTCTAGAAGTGGAATGCATTACTGATATAAAACAAGAAGTACACTCCAGTGCATATCCAAAATCATCACAAAGATCTTTTTGAAGAACATATTCATGGTTGTACTACTGTGGTTAAAAGAACCCTTATATCATGAAGTTGAACATCTCCGTACCTAGAAGACAATACCTGAAAGTTGCGACACTATATTTTTGGAGGAAACTTGTAGGGAAGAATAAAACCATCATTTCCTTAACTCCAAGAAGTCCAGAGATGATCATTAAACACACAGATCATTCTAAAATGCATCCTAATTTATTTGGTATACTGTGTTCCTTATATTACACTTCTGAGCAGTCTGTGATTGTTGCACACACACTGTCTTCTATGCTTTAACTGAGGGATACTGAAAATCTCCACTCAAAACTCACTCACCTTTATTTCCAACGCATAAATATGGAAGGATCCTTGTGTGGATTGGTTTATTGTATTCCAAAATTGAACTATGGTAGAGGATGTAAAACCTAGAATGTTTGTAAAAACTATTGTAATCCCTGATACAGTTTGTGTATGAAGATTATTTATACAAACTTCTTGGTAGAAGGGGATCACCAAGTAGAGATGATTAGGTCTCAAATTGAGATTGAACCTCTTGTTAATGTTGTGGTGCTAATCCTCATATACTCTGTTTTATTTTATCCGCTACTTATATTTTTCTAAAACAAAAAACTATTTTTACATTCACTTTGATAGTTTGTTTTTGTTAGTGTGTATATAAGATTAATCCAGTAAACGAGTTTTAATAGTTGAATTAATGATTTCATTGATTAAATTGAGGACTAATAAACCTTAGAGAAACTTGTTGAGAAAATAAACATTTATATTTCTACAGCCTTAATTGACTGGGATGCTTTGAAATGGGGGATTTTTATCATAATGTTCTTTAATAGAAATTTTAATTGTAACTCAATTCACCCACCACTAGAGTATCCACTTCGAAAAACAGATATATTATGATTGAAATGTGGAAATTTTATCTTTCCATTATATGTTTTTATGTGTTATGGTTCCTGGGAATTGTTTACCTATACTGGTGGTTTCATGATAAACCTAGAGTGGGTGAGCCCGAGATAGATCTCTAATGCTTTTGGTAACTTGATAGAGGGAAACATGAATGTTTCCCCTATGAGATTTAGGGAATATACTATGATGGGTATTCCAACGTAAATCCCTATGTAGCTATGACATCTACAATGTAAGTATGATATGGATTCCGCAAGTTATCATAATGATTTATGATTTCTGTGTGTTATTCATAAATTTTTTTATTTCATGTTATATGTTAAAGATCTTATGTTATGTATGTATTGATGAACTAATGTTTTCTTTCTATGTTTTACAACCCTTACATAGGTTTTTATGCTCATTCAATGTTTTGTAATGTTTTTCACAGGATTTAAAGATGAATAGGAAAAATGATGGGATCAAGGGAAAGTCAAGCTGTCTAAAAAATTGAACTGGACATTGCTCCTTTTCAAGAGTGTTTATTTTATGAAAAAAATTGAAACTGAGTAGAAGTTTCTACATTGTAATGTTTGAGATGTGATGTAATATTTATGGCCTTACTCTCTAAAAATATAAACCTGAATAGATCCTTAATGTGAATTATTCATTTAATTTAATATTATGTAATGTTTTAAGGTTGGGTCCTTATATTTTCTTTCAAATGAAACAAAACTATTAACTGGGAAAATGATTATGGTTTTTCCAAACATGGGAATTTCATATAAATATTCCTCTCCACTCATTCAGTTTTTAGGAACCCTCAGATAATAATAAAAACCATGCTCAAACTATGAAAAATGTCTCTATATATGATAAGAAACTATCACACAATTACCACACGGTAACTACTAAAAGTGAAAAAATAATGATCTTATATTTTTCTCCAAGAACTCCAAATTATCACCCCCCCAAATACAAAAATCCATTATACCCATAATAAATAATAATTGGAATATCCATAACCTATAATACACATCTCCATGGAAAAAAATTATGACAAAAAACATCTTCAGATAAAAAATAGATACATTTTTAGATGATCATGTTGTAATTCACTCCCTCTAACGACATATCAACCCAAATAATTGAATATTAATGTTTGATAGAATAAATCAGGAAACTCTTTATTAATTATTGATTCAACATCCCAATTCTACTTTTGAAACCAACTATACTTCCATAGGACTATCAAGAAGAATCATCTTCCCCTAAAACACTTTCTTGATTTGTTCTATGATCCACACCAGATGCTGCAAAAAGGATGTATAATGTTCAATATAAAATTAATCACTGTCAATAACAACTAATGTCCATTTAAAAGTATCAATGACTCTAATGATATAATTCCTCATGGAATCTAGAACTACTATCCTTACGTGAATGTAAATCACATCGTCCATACTGACGGGCTGGCCTAGACCTTAGTCACTCCCATCCAATCATTCCTTCATCACAAAAATACTCATGGTGTCACAATTTTATATAATTAAATAGTTCTACATATGAAAATATAATATGCATATATCAAAATTAATTAACACATAATCCTAATATTAATTTATCATCCACTCAGTCATTAAACTCACTATATTAAACTCCTCATATAATGTAAGGTCTCTAAGATCTTATGTCTGTGGAATTCTTCTAATGAAAGAATTAACAATGAAATATACATTCCCCGTCATATAGGAAGTCTAAATATTGATGTTATGAATATACTACATCCCATTACTCTAGCTCAGATTCAAATCCCCGTGATAGATGTTGTATTGTAGGCTCCTATAGTGTGTATCAATGATAAATCAATATGTAAAGAGACAATTCTTCCAACACTTTATATAATGAATAATAGTTTCCAAAACCAATTAAGAATAAAATTAGTCCTTATAATTAGTTTGAAATGAGTTTGACTAAGAATCTGCTACCTATTATATCTAAATAAACAAAAATCCTAACTTGACACTCGAGGAATCACAACACACTATATATCCTTGTCTAAGATATGTGAGAATCAAAATGGTAGTTATTTACAATTCGCTATTCATCATTGGGACAAAAAATTATTATTAATTTTAACATTCATTGTTTTCCACCATTTTGTTCATCTCTATTATTTATACTACTAAATGAGAGAATTCAAGTAGGAAACATTGGTAGCACACCACATGTCTATGGAAATATCCAATTTCAAACACAGTTATGGGTCATGCCCAAAAAATCATAACCACTACCTTTTCCTAGAATACAATAATTATCCAATCATGACTTACATCCACACGGGACGACACCCATTGTCCCTGAATGTTACACTATAATAGTTTTGTACAAATCTGATATTATAAATGCATACTAAAAAAATCAATGAGTTTATCATGAATATATAACATCTTCAAATATATAAATATGTTATCTAGGAATATAAAAAATGAAGTCTGGATATATAATGAAAATAATATTTATTAGATCCATAAAAACCACTGGAAAAATTTCAACCTTTATGGAAGGAAAGGATATCCATAAAGCTTGTATCTACTCCAAAACCTATTATTGTGAATTTCCTCCCCTTTGACCCACATCAGATTATATCTTGAATAGATATCAATATTCTATGAAGGCCATGATCCTAGTAATTGATCAACCAGATCATCAATCCTTAGTCAAGGGTATTTGATTATCAATGTTACCCAATTATGCATCTTGTAGTGCACACAATGTTTTATACTATCACCTACCTTTTTCTGAAAAAAAATATTGTAAAAATACAAGGATATGTGTGTGGTATAACTTATCCCTAAACCCTAAAATCATCAAATTTAAACTTCAACACACTCGAATTAGCTGGTTCCATGTGATAACAAAGAATCAACAGATATTGTTCATCAGGTATAAGCTCATTCTCATTCCCAATTCAACTTCATAGTGGAATATTATATAACAAATAATGGAATACATCTCAATAACAACCCAGTATTAGAATAAAATTAAAGGGTGGTCAGATGATAATACTATGAGAACTATGGATATAAATTTCACTATAATATATCTAAACTGGCATAACTCCCCACAGAACCTATCATCTCTGACATCTAAAAGAGTAGTCAGCATGATCATCTCTCCCCAAAAGCAATTTAAAATACATGTCTTGGTTAGTAGTTGTTTTGATATTTATATCCTTTCAACTATTACATTTTTAACATCACATCTAAACTAGTTATTTCTAAGATCATTATGTCACACATATTTCCATACCCAGAAATAACTATAAGGAACTTTATATATAACATGGCACGACCTAATTTATTCCCTAGATTAATATCGTTGAGATAAAATCATAAGAAAACATAACGTAAAACTATAGTATAAAAAACTAATGAAGGTATAAAATAATTGGAAGACAATATATAAAATGAAGTATTAAACATCATATAGGTGAACACATCCATAAAAATGTCAATAGATGTTCACCCTCTACAATTATCTAAAAAATCTACATTTCATACATCATTTCTACTTATGGATCATGAACCTGCTTCGGCTATAAAAAACATGGATCAAACATTAGGGTTAATGGTTCTTGCGTCTTTTACAGAGGTCCACTATCAGATCCTCACTAAATATTCCAAAAATTTTGAATATTTCAAAATTTGTAAATTTATTTCATTATCTATTTAAAATAAATATATATTTTTTTGTTTGAAAAGTATTCACTAGAGGTTTTGATGGTCTTGACCATGAACTTTGATACATGACCCCATAGACCAAGCTCAAAAAAGTATTTTCTATTTTTTCCATTATTTAATTTTCCCTCTAAAATTTATTATTTCTCCTATCATAATTTTTTGTGTACCGATTTTAAAGGTAGATAACATTTGTAATTAAGATAATTTTTTCCAAAATATCTTTATAAAAACTTCTTTTTAAGTATTAGGAAATAAATATTATTTATGACATAAATTTTACTTTATATAAAAATATTATTAAAATATAATAAAAACATTTCTCATAATTGAATTATACAATATATTCTGATAAATTAAAAAATGTATCCCTAGCCTCCATGATGGTCCATGTCTGTTGAGGATAATCTTATTGAGATCTCGGGTTTGTTTCTTCGATAAAATTTATCTCTTTTATAATTTATGCATCATTTTTATTCCATCAATCCCAATAATGTATACTAGATGCCTTCACCAGCAATCTCGATACTTGGTAACCACTCCTAGACCACACTATAAAACTGTAAATGTGTGAAAGAATATTATAGAGTGTTTAATTAAACAAACATATAATTAATTATAATATTTAAACCTTTAATGATAATCATTATTTATAATTAATATTTATTTCTTTTTTAATATGATTTCAAATTTACACCAAAATGATGATTTTTATCAAAGGTTTATTATTATTGGGAAATATATATTACAGTAAAAGGGTTATAGTATATGGATATACAATAAATTATAAATATATATTTTTCATTATTCATATATAATAAATTTTTTATCTATAAAAATATATAGCTATTAAAAAATGTTATATATATATATACACTTATAACCGAATGATTTTAGCTAACTTCATTATATTTTTTCTTAATTAATAATATTTATTACTATTAGTAGAAATATTATTAATAAATATTATTAAAATTAAATAAAATTATTAATTTATTTATGTGTTTGTAATTGAATAATTTAAAATATAATATTAATTATAAATATATTATGATTTTCAATGGTTGAATAAATCATAGTTGGCGATGTAATTTTGAATAGTAATAATATATACTTTTCTGGTTAAATAATTTTTCTTCTTATTAATGTTGTAAGATAATGTTCAAAAATATGGTTTACATTTATGAATGGGGATTGAAATAAATTATTATGAGATAAATAATTTATGGAAATTATATGATGGATTATGTGAGTTTAATATGGTTTTGGATACAAATATCAATTAATATTTTTTAAATAATCATGGATTAATGAAAATATAATTTTTTTAATGGTCATTATATTGTTTTCTATAAAATTATTTATGGAAATTTGGTTTAGACAGTGAATTGGGAAATAAAATTAAGATATTATATATATAAATATATGTAAACATATATTAATGTAACATGTTGAAAATAAGAATTTGGTAGAAGAATAATTTCCAATATTGAAAAATATTTATGAGGTTGATTTTATTGATAAATGTCATAATAACTGGGCATTTATATGAGAAATGTTATTAGTAATGAAGTATAAATGTATATTCTTGGTATCATGATGATATATTGAATGAATAAATTATTCTTAGTTAGTAATGAAGAATGAATATATGAAATTAATTATTATATGTGATGAGATTTATGCCTTGGAAAAATGAAAATATGTTCTGAGAGAGTGAAAATAATATTCCAAAAAACATGAAATATTAAAATGATGATTTTCTAATATCTATGATATGAATAAACCAAATAAATTTGGGTTTGTCATACATGACCAGGAGGATACAATTATTATTATTAAATGGGAGAAATATGTTAGTATCATTTTAAATATGGTAATATTTTCTAGAAACAACATGAATTCTAGTTTTAAGGACATGAGAATAATGTGGTTAATTATGATGATGTTTATAATATTTTTATGATTATTTTTGACTGATGTGATGGGTAATGATGGGTGTATTTTACTATAAAATCCACATCAATAAATTCATATTTATAAACAATGTAGTAAAGTGAAATATGTAGATTATTTTTCTCAAAAAGGCTTCTAAAAACACTATATTTCTATTATTACAATTTACTATATTAGATATTCTATATATAATATTCAATAGCTAAAAAGCCGTGTTTTGAAATTTTATTTGAAATATATATATAAGGACATGAAAAAATAAATCTTGTTAGCAAAAATTAATTCACTATCCTCAAAATAAGAGTGTAATTCTAACTATTTCCATTCAAATATATTCTTATTACTATATTCAATGTAGACATCAAGACCTACCTATCTAATCCCACTTGTTTTAATTATGATTATCACAATTGTAGATGTATTATTTCTTAAAAAATATCCTCCAAATAGGTAGATTATTCAATATCCATGTTATTAATGAATTAAATTTTTAAGGAATGGAAATGAAATGAAAATGGAATAATATTTTCCTATAAGGGATAATTGAGTAATTGTCCACTACTCTGAGCTTGTGAGGAAATGATATCAAAGTGTAGAATAAAAAATCGTTAATGTGAAAAAAAATCATAGAAAATATGTTACCTCCCTAAAAAACATCATGATTAATCCACCATTACTGTGTATATGAGAAACAAAGTCAATATACCAAAAAAGATAAATATTATTATAGATATATATAGATAGAAAAATGAAATGTATTATTAAAATTAGAATAACTACAATTATAAAAGGAAATCATAAATTATTATTAAATTATAGAAGTCCATGTTATGAAAAAGAATATTACTAACAAATATATTGTTATAATACAGAGAAATAATGTGAATAGTATTACTATACAAGAACCTAAAACCAAATTAATGAGTGCAAGGGAATTGGCCACCACACATGCAGTCTATCTATATATAGCTCTTCTATATGAAAAAAAATTGATGAAATTCTCACATGAATGGGTTAGTCAATAGTACTTTACACATATATTATCAATTTTGAATCAGTAATATAATTATCATTGAATGTTAAGAATTATGATGAAAGATGGTAAACTTTTTTTGAATTATTCGTACTGTAATATACAACTCCAGGATTAAGGACCCAACTATAAATGTTTTTAATCGAATAATCACTATCATGAAATTTAATGATTTTTTTTTGGTTTGGAACATCAGATAATTAGAGGATTTAGTTCAAAAAAATAAATATTACATTACAATTTGGACACTTCAACTCATTAACAATTTCCCTCATAATCTAATACGATTAATATATAACTTGTTTTTCTAAGACATATATTCTAAATATTCATCGTGATCTCATCGTTGTATCCTAGTTATCAATAAAAACATATTTAATACATTTTAAAACATGGTAATATCACAAAAACCTATAATATAATATAAATAGAATGATATAAAACCATTAGTCCATAAATATTCTTCAAATTTTTCCATTTCAAAAAATGATTGGGCTCAAAATATATATTTTCTTTCCCAATAAAACAACATCCATTCTGATATATTATTCTAATACATTTCATTTTAATTCATAATGGGAAAATATTATTAATACATGTTTATGTAAAATCCGAAAATCTCATCAAAAAATTTTCATAATGTTTTAAATATCACAATTACATTTTTGATAAAAAAATTTATTTAAATAAAAAAATTTTATCTTACATTATGAAACCAAATAATATCTATAGAAATGGATATAATGTAAAGATAAATCATTTAGGTTACTTGGGACATCCTTTTGACAACACTATTATAATCTCTATTAGTGGTGGAAAACCCAACATGGTGAACTTCTATTATAATTCACACCCAACACATTATGGTGATATAATATACTAACTTATCCATGGATTATAATGGAACCCTATATCCATTGTTTTTAAGATAACCACTCATCCTTGGTTAATAAAAGAGCCACATATTTTCAATAACAATTCCCAAGAAATATCCAATAATCATAATATAGGAGTAATTTAACCTTAACAATCATAAAAATAAAAAATTTCTTTTCACCCATAATAAATAATTTTTAGATATAAAAACATTAATTATTTTAAAAAATATTTTTAAAATGCCAAAAAAATGTGAATGTGTGTTTCTTTAATTGATGAAAATAAGAATTATTGTAATGGAATACAAATTTCAAACGAAATTTACAATAGTGGTTCAAACTGTTTATGTCATGTATATATTAAAATAGAAATTTTCCTTTTCCTTTTTTCCAAAATGATCCAAAAAAATATGTGAGTAGATTCATTTTGAAAAAATTATAGATATTGTAAAAATAAACATAATTTTTTTCATAAATTATTTAATTATATTAGAATATACCCATAAATTAATTCTAAGATTATCAACATTGATTAAAAATATTTAGGAAAAATATATTAAAAAATTAAAAATGTGGGTTATATGGTAAATTTTCCCTTACATCATTTCTAACCAGTCACATAGTTTTATTATCTTGATAAATAGTAAAAAAAATATTTATTTTCATTATTACAAACTGTTTTCATTTTAATATCCCTCATACCATGTTATATAAAATTACATAATCAATAATGTTGAAATTTTATGTTTTGAGGATATTCATCTCATTTTTTCAAAATGATTTTGGTAGGATGACTATTGTTAAAGATGTCATTATTCCTACATATACATAATAAATATCATGATATAAATCCAATTTCACTATATCAATCAATATTTTATTTCTAACCATGAAATATGGTTATAAAAAACTAACAATGTTAAAATTATGGAGATAGTTGGTCATACATAGGGATGAGCAACCATTGAGTTTTCCAAAAATCATTATGGATAGAAGTTATGTATTATTTTATATTTATATAATTATAAATATATCAGAAATACCAAAATATTTTATTAAATACATATATATATAGTTTTAATATGATACAGTTATGAGAAAAAAATAACATTTGATTTGTGGAGGTGGTAATACACACGTATACAAGAACAAAATTAATTATTCAAAAGTAGATTTAAAGGTGAGATATTAAATACTATATTATCATTATATAATGATAAATATGTCGTTAATGTCATATATTTACTTAATCTCTTAATTTTTCCCATTAGTGAGAGGCTGTGATAAGAAATAAATTGCATCAGTTTATAAGGCAGTAGTCCTCAAGGTTGAGTAAATAAGGGTTCCTTATGACTTTTCTGTTACTCTATGTTTTGAATATCACAAACACATTATCCATAGGTAAATTATTTTTTCCCTAAGGATTATTTTCATAAGGAAAATTTCCCTTCTCTAAAGAAGTTTTTATCCTAACCCTTGTTTTCATTGATAATTTTATAATATCTCTTAATCTAACTCATTTTATTACTAAGTAAAAATTAAGCTTCATATCCAAAACCATAGAATCATATAATTCCTTTGAAATATATTATTCTATTTATAGGTTCCTAATTCTATGAAATTCATATTCCGAATTCTCTAAAATTCACATTCTGAATTCTCTAAAATTCATATTCAGAATTATCTAAAATCCAATTTTCAAATTCTATGAAATTCATATTTTGAATTCACAATACGTAAGATTCAAAATTCTCTGAAATTTACACTAAAAATTCTTAAAAATTCATACTCCAAATTCTCTGAAATTCAAATTCTGAATTTTCTAAAATTCGTATTCGGAATTCTCTGAAATTCAGATTCAAAATTCTCTAAAATTATGATTCTGAATTCTCTGATATTACGATTCCAAAAATTAAATAATTCAGACTCTAAATTCTCTGAAATTATGACTCCATATTTCTCAGAATTCATACACTGAAGTCCTCAGAATTCAGACTCCAAATTCCTCAGAATTAAATCTCTTAAGTTCTATTAATTCTTATTCCATCTTCATTAGAATTCAATCTCTGAATTACTCATAATTAAGACAATGAATTCATAAAAATTCTGACTTTGAATTCCTTAGAATTTAGACTCCAAATTCTTGTGAATTAGGATTCTAAATTCTTTATAATTCATACTTTTAATTCCTCAGAATTCAGAATCTGAATTCCTTATAATTACGACTCCAAATTCCTTAGAATTAAAACTCTGAATTCCTCAAAATTCCAACTCTGAATTCATTCGAATTTGGTATCCAGAATCTATATAATTAAGAATCTAAATTATTTTTAAAACAGAATCAAAATATCCATACCATATAGACTCTGAATGTTTATTTTTTTAGACTCATAAATCTATTTCTCCTAAGACTCTGAAAAATATATTTCTTAAGTAACTTCATTTTCTTTACACATATCATTATTATGATATGATGTCGTACAATCTATTTCTAACTAACCATTGGTTGAGTGATACATGTATTGGTCACCACAAATTAAGAGAAAAATATGACTGCTGGAGGAGGTAGCTAACCATTGGAGTTGTTCCTATATATATGAGTTCATAGGAATGAGCTCATAACATCTGCTGACTGACCTAAAGATTACATGATGTGAAGTGATTTCTAGAGATAGATACTCTTGTACATTTTCCGATTTGAACATCTTGTTTAGTTTGTTTTGTTCAACTAAAATTGTTTCTATGAAAAATCAAGGGCTTCTAGGGATAGGAAGACAGAGGTGTCGAGTACCTTTATGTTTGAGGGCTTCATGGGATAGGAAGACAGAGGTACTTACCACCGTAAATATTGACGGATTGCAGGGAAAGCAATCCATATTCTGATATTACTTTTAAGGTCTTACCCTGGTGTGGGTAAGACAAACCTTCTTGAAATTATAAATCAAGGGACCATTCTCCAAGGTTGTTGGACACCCTTATCATTGGGTTAAAATATTTTATACTTGTTACTTATATTTTTTCATGTTTTTTTCTTCATTTATATAAATAATGAATGTATAACCTTCTTATTCTTTATTATTATTTTGTGTACTCAGATAGAGAAGATTCTATATAGTTTAAGGTAGAATATTCTCTAATGTAAACTTTTTCTTAAGATTCATTTCTAGAACCATATTTCCATAACATTAGAAAATTCAGTTCATTGTTATGAACAAAAATTGGGTTTATGAATTTACCATGTTTAACTATGTTAAAAATTGTTTTCCTTATAGTTAAAAACGAATGTTTTTAACATACAATTTAACCCCACTCTTATAATTGAGAATCTTCATATACTATTTTTATCCTACAATTGGTATCAGAGTAGTTTTCTGAAATATTTATACGTGCATATATGTTTTCTAGATCCTGTTTTCCATCTTCTAAATTTTCTTGCTTCATGTATCGTGTTCATGTTTTCCAAAGATATTTTTATCTTTTTTATTTATATTTTCTAAAGACACGTTTTTTGGATAGAAATTTTCTTATAGAATGGATGGAATAAATGTTGGTTCCATTGATAATCTAAAACTTACCAAAATACCCAATTTTTAATAGTGATGATTATGAGTACTAGAGAGATAGAATGAATACCTTTGTTATTTATACTGGATTAGAAAATTTTTTAATTCTTACTAGTGATTGGAAAATTCTGGAAAAGGAATTCAAAACCTTCACTAATCATGAAAAATAAGATTATCATTAAACTTACAAGGTATGAAATACATTGTGGTGTTCCAACACAAGCAATATATATAGTCAAATTATTTCTAATGAAGATACCAAATACATATGGAAGAAACTTGAGGTTACCCTATTTGGGACTTCAAAAGTGATAGAGTCTAGAAGAGAATTTTTGAGAGAAGAAGATCATGGATTTCAATTTCCATATGGGGAACCTATTTTTAAACTACAAAAATAATTTCTGACTATCATCAATAGTCTAAAATCAATGGGAGAGAAAGTTCTTAGAGATGAATATCTTTTGAAGAAGATAATTTATATGATTCTAAATGATTGGGAATAAAAAAGGACAGTTATTGATGAGAACACGAATGTTTCCAATATTACTCTTGATGAAATTTTTGGAACTCTTCTTCAACATGAGAAATGAATGAAAGGATATGATGATAAAAATTTGATGATGAATGGAATGGAAGTGTATCCTTTACTACTAGTAAAGTTAGGACTCCTAAAAGGGTTACAAGATCTAAGTCTAATAATGTCATTGTTCTATCTATGTCTAGTAATTGTGAACATTTGGAAAATGAATTATCTATTCCAGCTCAAAGGATGATCATGGATGTCAGGAAGAATTTTATTTTTGTATAGTTATAATAAGAAATAAAAAAATGGCAATAAATATAAATATGTCACTTGTTATGAATGTAAAAGAGCTGGACATGTCTTTCCATATTTCCATATGCTTAAGGGAAAATATATTAAAGGAAATAAATATGAGAGAAACAGAAAAAAGTATTACAAAATTAAGTATAAATTTTTTTGAAGGCTAATGATACATGGAGTGTTAGTGGTGGTGACACTTATGATGAATCCTCAGTGTATGAATCTTCTAGAAAGATGAATATTGGTCAACTAGACAAACTACTCATTGAAAACCATTTTTTGATGGACAAGGTACACAATGTTGAGTCTACCACCAATGTATCTTTGAATAAAAATTATATTAGTGATAAATGTTATATGTATCTAGATGAAGATACTTCTTCTGAGGAAGAATACACCTTACCTTCACATGTGGAAGTGTATAGGATTTCTAAACATCTTGAAAATAAATATTCTAAACTCAAGAAAAAAACTGATAAATAAAATACTAGAATCCTTATTTTAACTAATAAAGGGTGAGTTCTTTGTAATGATCATCATTTGATATTTTTTTATTTTTAAATTTTTTCAGAAAACCGTACTAATGTTAACTTTTATAAGGATATACTTTATAAATATCGTGAAGTTGTAATTTCAAAGAAAAATATTTTAGAGGCTAACACTTTTCTAAAACTGATAATCTTAAGGATTATTACTTGGTTATTAAACTAATGTCAAAAATATTTTATTTAAGGAAACAATTGTCAAAATTTACCTCTGGTAAAGAAAACATTAACAAGATGTGTTTCCAAATTCTCACTTTGAGGAATCATTCTGGTTTTGGTTACACTCATTCAGAACAAATTTTTAGAAGTAACTATTTTGTTACCGAAAATAGCCCATTTTTTACTAAAGGTATCTGTATAGGAAATTGGGAGAAAAAATGTTCTTTAAAAAACACAATATTTTGGTTTTCAGAAAACTTATTTTTCTAAGAAAATGTGGATTTGTAAAATATTACTTTCAGAAATTTATGGATCCAAAGAATTTGGGATTCTGAACGTATAACACATTTATTTTTAGGAAAATAAAGAAAGTACTAAAATATATACATTTTAAATGGATATTGGATGTTCACATCATATGAATGGTAACAAAAACATATTTTAAAATATTATCAAGACTACTGGATAAAAAGTAACATTTGAAGATAATTCTCATGGAGAAATTTTGGGTATAAGAAAAATTGGTCTTATTGGAAAAAAAATTATCTAAAATTTTGTATTTCTTAAAGTAAGGAAGTACAGCCTCATTAGCATAAGTCAATTATTTGATGAAGGATACCTTGGGAATTTTAGAAATGATAAATTCTTAGTACACATTTCCAAGGAAGAGTTTATTATTTCTACCAATAAGAAATATAATGTATACACACTAAACATAGAATACCATAAGAGTCAAGATCTACCTTGCCTTAGTGTAGGGGAAGATCAATCTTGGTTATGGAAAAGAAGGATAGGTCACTCTAACCCTAGGAACCTTTGAAAACTCTTGAAGAAAAGAATGTTTAACGATCTATCAGATCTTAGAATTCATTCTTCAAAAGTTTTTGATCCTTATCAATATATAAAAAAAATAAATCATCTTTTTAATAAATCGTTGAAATATCAACATCTGATGCATTATAGTTAGTGAATATTGATCTTTTCGGTCCAACACAAACCGGATGCATTGGTTGAAAATATTATGCATCTATTTTAGTTGATAATTTCACTAGATTTAGTTGGGACTATTTTCATGAAAAGAAATCTGAAGATTTTTCTTATTTCAAAACATTTAGAGCCCAGGTTAAAAATGAGAAAAAAAATTTGTTGGTAACTTTTCATAGAGATCATGGAGGAGAATTTCAAAATTCAGATTTTGAAAATTTTTGTAGTAAAAAAGGAATTACTCATAAATTCTTATCTCCAAGAACTCCTCAACATAATAGTTTTAATGAAAGAAGAAATGTAATTATTCCAGAGATACCTAGAACCATGTTGAGTGAATATTCTTTTACTGAACACTTTTTGGCTAAAGCTATAAGTACTACTTTTTATACTTTAAATCATGTTTTATTAGACCTCTTATTAAAAAAATCCTTATTAATTGTGGAATAGTAAAAAACCTTAACTTTATTACTTAATAGTTTTTTGTTTCAATGTATTAATATTGAACAGTAAAGATAATTTATACAAATTTCCACCCAAATTTGATGAATGAATTTTCCTAGGCTACTCCACTACATCCATGGATTATAGAGGTTTTAATAAATTCACTTTTACTGTTGATGAAACGGTGCATGATAAATTTTATGTAAATGATCCTTTTGTTTTTAAACAACCCCAACCAACATATTTCGATGTTTTTTCAAAAAATGATAATCTACCGTTGATAGAATATCCTTCTAAGAAGAAAAAATTAAATAAAATATTTCTGAAGCATTTATCCCTAATTATTTCAAACCATATGTTGACCAATAGGTTTTACAAAACCAAAATTAGTTGTTTCTTATAAATCATACTACTGATAGTATCATTGTTGATATAAATCAACATATAAGGACTTGAGGTTCATTTTGAAAGGAAGTAGAACATGTAAAATTTCATTCCCTATTAGAACAAAAAAAGGAACTGATGAAGCTTTAGGGGATGATTATTAGATTAAATCCATGCAAGATGAGCTAAATGAATTTGAATCGAACAAAGTCTAGACCTTGGATGAAATACCGAATAAAACATATGTAATTGGAGTAAAATGGTTGTTAATAAATAAATCTGATGAAAATGTAATCATAGTAAGAAAAAAATATAGATTTGTTTATAAAGTCTATAATCCACAAGAAGCAATGGACTATGAAGAAACCAATGCTCTGGTGGGAAGAACTAAATCAATTTGTATTTAACATAAATTTGCAGTATTGTTTAATTTAAAAAAATTAAAATGGATATAAAATGAGCATTCCTTAATGGATATGTTCAGTAGGATGTTAACGTTAAACAACCTCTTAGATTTGAGTACAAAAAAAACATGATCATGTTTTCTATCATACCAAAGAATTATAATGACTTAAACAAGCTGCTAGAGATTGGTATGATAAAAATATAGGGTTTTTTTACAAAACAACTATATTAAGGGAACTACTGATCGAACCATTTTTATAAAGAATGATAGGGAAAAATATTTATTGTTCAAATTTATGTTGATGAAATTATATTCTGTTAAACTCTACAATCATTAATTTATTCGTTTGCGAATCTAATGAAATTTAACTTTGAAATGAGTTTGATGGGTGAGTTAAAATTTTTCCTAGGTTTTCAAATTTCTAAAAAACCAGAAGAAACTTATATATCTCAACATACGTATATTAAATATATTCCTAAAAAGTATGGATATGACCACACTAAATATATATGTACTCCAATCGGTACCTCATATTCTCTTGATATTGATGAATCTAGAAAACAAGTAGATAAAACATCATTTAGATGTATGATACGAATTTTAGTATACTTGACAGCCAGTCATCCAGATATAATTTTTTTAGTATTATTTTGTAGAAGATATCAATATAATCTAATGGAATCTTATTTAAAATTAGTAAAAAGAATTTTTCTCTATTTAAAGGGAACTATAGACCTAATACTTTTCTCTACTTCCGGAAATGATTTTGTTTTAAAAAGTTTTTTTGATTCTGATTGTGGGGAATGTAAAATGGATAGGAAAAGTACATATGGATCATAAAATTTCTTAGGAGATTCATTTGATTTTGTGTCATGCAAAAAGAAACACTCAATAGCCCTTTCCACCACTAATGCTGAATATGTATGAGATGGAAGTTGTTGTACTCAAGTGCAGTCGATGCAACACACAATCACAGACTATGGAATGAGAATTACCAAAACATAGTTAATTTTTGATAATATTGATGTGATTTCCCTAAGAAAAAATCATGCACATAACTCTTGTGAAAAAACATAGATATTATGCATCACCTTCATAGGGATCACACACATAAAATAGATATTATTTTTCAATTTATCAGAATTCAAGAAAAAATTTCTAATATTTTTACAAAATATATACCCCTTAATATATTTGACTATATAAAACAAAGGTTAGTAATGATAATTGTATGGTAATATTCCATACTAAATTATGGTTGAAATCTTCCTCTTAACATTAACTCCTTCCTCATAGGGGGGTCACATTTACTTGTTTAACCAAATTTTTCCATAATCATTCTCTTAACAAATATTTATCCACAAAAGAAATTTACTTTAATCAAAATTTTTGTAATAAATTAAATTTTGTAATCAATTTATTTGTTAGTCAAACTTTTTTTCATAACCAAAATTTTTGTAATAAAAATATTCCATAACTAAAATTCTATAAGTCAATTTTTTTCTTCCAATAATTTTCTTTTCATAGAAAAACTATAAAATACAAAACTTTTCCCTTTATTAAGAAATTTTTCTAAAATCTATAATTTCTCATGATGAATATTTTTCTTCACAAATAGTTTCCTAGAAATCTAGAAGGTAATTTTTCTTACCTAGGTTTTCATTGTTAAAACTTTTACTTATTGGTTATTTTATCTTCTTTTATGAAAATTTTTCGATTTAGCTTTCCTTCAATCTGAATTTTTTACCTTCAAAACCACAAAATATCAGAACATACCAAATCATTCATCAGGGTTCATCTCAACCGTCAGATCAAATTGTCTGAGTTTCAACCGTTGGATCATTTTGGGAATATGAAATGTCTCTTCAATGACTATATAATTGCCTACATATTTTTGGTCCCACAACAGTTTTCAAGCGTTTCTAAGTAAAATATCTTCCTCTCTACATAAGGGTCATTCGGTATATATGATTTTTATTATCTTAAATTGTCATTGTAAGCATCACCTAAGAAGAAAATGTTTTCAGTTACAGAAATTTCAAAATTTAATATTTATAGAGATAGGTTAGTAGATTTGATATTCTGTTCCATGCATGATTCTCTAATTACGAAAAAAAATCTAGTTGAATGGATAGGAATGCTTGTGCATAGACAAATATAAAGGATAGGATCTTGTTTATATGGGGTTTCTTATAGAGTTTTATGAGATCATAAGTTTTTTTAATGAATTTGGGAGAGATATGTTTTATTTCTAATGTTATGGGAAAAACTGTTCCCTTTCCTTTAGTATCGATGCAAAAATCATTGGATTTCTATATGTGGATGAAGCTATATTCTATACCAAAAAATGTTTTGATGACTTGAGAAGTTTTAACAAGGAGAAGGATATAGATTACCATTGATTGATAGGAGTGAAGACACCGAAATTCAACAATCTATCTAGGTATATCAGGATTCTAGAATTATAGGTTTTGGGATTTCTCATTCTGAGAAAATTTGATAAGGACACCCCGAAGATAATTGAATTCTATGTTTTGGATTTTCTGGTAAATTTGAGGAAGATAAATTTGGTACAATATATCTCACTGACTATTACAAATATTTAGAATGATGCCCTTAAATATAAAATTATCATGAATATGGAAATATTATTTAATTGTAGTCCTTATCCTTGATTCGTTCAAAATCACATGTAGTTATAAGCTAAGTGCATTCATGGTTAGGTTGAACAGTGATGCTACCCTGAGAAGGATCAAGGTTGGATTTAATTGAAAATCCCTAAAATTTTATGATTTATCTGATACTGAATTTGAAGCCTTATCCAAGAATCTAGATGCTTTTGTAACATTAAATAAGTGTCAGAAGAAGATAAATTTGAAGGATCTAGTAGTTCATGAAACTGTTACAGTCCAGGATACTCAATTAGCACCCCAAAAGTATAAAAGCAAAAAACATACCCTGATGAAGTGGTTTCCAAGTGTATGGAAGGGAAAAATAATAGTAAGGAAGGAGATCTAAGCTTGGGCCTGGATGTTGGTGACAGAAAATCTTTGACGATCGAGGCTGATGAAGAGTATGGCAATAAGGAAAAGAAAAGGATGATAAGGAATAAAAATTATGGGGATGTAATTGTTAAAAATCTTATCAAGAATACTGAGAAAGATTTTAAACAAATCTTGTTATCAGAATGTTTTCTTCAAGAATCAATACATGTGAATCCAGAAAAAAAGGTTGTTAATTCCATAACCTAAAGAAGAGGAATAAATTGTTCAGGAAGAGAACATTGAAGAAGGAGAAGAATAAGAAGATGGAGATGACACAAATGATGTCATCGGGCAAGATGAATAGTATCATGAGAAGGATAGTCCTTTTGGAAAATTATCAATTCGGGCATCCAAATATGAATGTACAAAACATACATTCCTTGGAAAATAAGACGAGGGTCAGGAAGAAGGTAATAAAAAATTGAATGCTGAATGTATCATTCATGATCATGGTCAACTAAATGATCTTGTGGATGATACTGAGAAGGAAAAATTTGATGAAGATAAAAATTTTCATGTACTAGATATTGAACATGAATCCCAAAAGGTTGGGGATACCATTTCATTGGATGATAATGTATAACATGTGATAGTTGAAACAACTAAAAAATCTGTGTATATTATAAAGATATTGGTGGTTCATCAGAAATAAAGGTTGTTGAGAGAGAGAAAGAATCCTCACATAAAGGGGAAGCAGATCCAGAATCATCCTCCATGGGTTATGACATTGTGGTTCAGTCAATGATGAAATTAGTTGATACTATTCCCTTTTTTCTGAGTATTTACTCGGGGTTTCCGATTCTTCAGCACTCATTCAATATGAAATAATATTTTGTTAGCATGCTTAAGTGGAAATTCATCAAGATTGAGGCCTACTAAAAAACATTATATATTGAGTATGATTCTCACAAGATATCTTTTAAATAAATCACAAAGTGGTACGACAAGATGATTGAATATCTGAGTATTTGTGATGAATTTCACGATTCTATGAAGGATGACTTTCACATAGCAGATATAAGGATGATGGAGCTTATGATAAGATATTTAGAAAAGCTGAACCATGAACAAGAACCCCAGAAGCAATAAGTAAGAGATCTAAATGGGAAGATCAATTCAGATTTGTTGAATTTCAAAAGGGAATGATATATCAAAATAGAATTGGAGGAAAAGTTTAGTCTCAAAGTTGAGCTTTTGAGGTCTCAGGCATAAATCCTAAAGTATCGGGATGAAAAGATCATAGCTCTATAGAAGAAAATGAAGACCAAGAACAGTTTCTCAAGATCTTTGAATAATATCATATGGATATTAATAAGTTGAAGACCATCATGAATATGTTCATTCCAAAGGAATAAGAATGATGAATATTTTCCCCTAAAATCTGAACTTTTATTGTACTTCCCTTGTATCAATTTTTTCAACCATAATAAAACAAATATTGTTGTGCTTAATTTATTTTTTTGTATATGCTATAAAACATTCATGGGCCATTTGTTTCCATTCTCTCTATTCCTTTATTAAAACTACAAAGAAAGATAATGGAATGATAAAAAATAGTACAATGTAAATAAGACAAAGCCCTAAGCAAGGGGCAGTCTATCTAAGGGCGAGTTTTCTCAAAGAAGATTTCCTTATGCAATAAAAAGAAAAATCTCATTAAGTAATCTAGAATATGATACTTAGGGATTTCAAAACCTATGGGGTGTTATTCATATTCACCATAATTCATAATTAAAGGTACATATGTTTTACTTTTAATGTTCATAAAGAAAAAATCATATTCCTTATATTCTTTTTAGTAAGAATGTTTGTGCTTTCAAAAAGGGGGATATTGTTGAGTCAACAATGTTTCCTTATAAATTTCCCTTTTCTATATGTTTTGAAAATAACAGACACATTATCTTAAGAAAAATTATTCTTTCCCTATGGATTATTTTCATAAGTAATATTTCCCTTCTCTAAGGAAATTTTTAGCCTTACCATTATTTTCATTGTTCTTTTTATAATCACTATAAATATAACTCAATTATTATTATGTCAAAATTAGGTTTATTATCCAAAACCTTGTAAATTTATAATTCTATGGATATAGCTTATTCGGTATTCTAGTTCCAAATTCTTTGAAATTTAGATTCTGAATTCTCTAAAATTCTTATTCTGAATTCTCTGAAATTTAGATTCCAAATTGTAACAGCTGAAACATTTATATATTAATATTCAGACTATTCTAATTAAATTTATTTATGGTTATATAACATATGAGCTTTATAGGTTTTATGACTTTCAATTATATAATACCATTAATAATGGTTACAATTGCTAATATAGTCATTGAACAGTGATTAATTGATTAGTATAAATATATGGCTTTAACAAATCCAATTTTCTCATAAAAAGGAAGAAATGACCTCATATAGTATAATTGCTCCATAAGAATCCCATTTATAAGAGATTTGAATGGATGTTGATTCATTAAGATTCACTTTTGACCAAGCCCAATACGAGCTTCAACACGTTAAGCTCAAATGGAACCGCCTAAGTGGGAAATGGAACCCTAGGAGTCTGTCACCATTTCACACCTTACCCTTAAGTAATATGTGTGTTTCATAAGGGGTTATCTAACAAGGCCATAGCACTATGATTATGTGCATTATTTTTGTAGACAATAATGAATATTTTTTTGTTACTGTTACTTTGTAAATAAATTTTAAAGCAGAAATAGTATTTTCAATTAATATTCACTTAAGAAATATATATTGATGAATTAATAGATCTCAATATTAAATAATATTTTTCATAAAATATTATTAATATATTTCTTTTTTTTTAAAATGATCACATAATTATTTGGTATAAAATTGTAATTTTTATTTCGGTTTAACGTCATTTTTATAAAAACCCATGAATTTTCGATAAATGTCGATTTTAATTTTAAAAGAAAAATTAACATATTTAGATAATTATTTGGATAAAATAATTATTACTTTATGAATAATGTCATCAAAATTATTCACGGTGAATTTTTCATAATTTTTTGAAATTGACGAATTGTTGGGGACAAATTAAATACTGTTTAATTATATAATGTGTTTTAAGTCATCATAATGACCTAATAGTGATGTAATAAAATACTATAAATGATGTTTTCTTCCAATATATGTCTTAAAATTAATGTAATTTGATTTTAGGTTTTTTAGATTTATTTTAAAAAGCTTTAGTGGACCCTCCAAGACATATAAATAATTTAATCCTTTTAAATTAATTTCTTTAAGAGTGTGACTCACCTCCAGATAAGAAAGCCTAATATTTTAAGAAGTTCCTCCATTTGTTTTTTTAAAATAGTTTTTCCCACTCCCCTTTTTAAAAAATCACCCACATGAAACATGGGTGATTTTTTTGATTTGATTACTTTAATGTGTGGTGTCCAAAACTTAAATAATAAAGCAATCCCTCTCACTTACTATATAAACCCACATATTCTCCAATTTCATTTTCACTAACTGCCTTGGTAGCATTGAAAACCTATTCCCCACTCTCTATATAATATTTATAATGTTCCCTAATCTTCCAAGAAGCCTCTCTCAAGCCTATCTCAATTCGTTGGGATCACACTTACAAGTAAGGGATTTCTTTTTTTCTCATTTTTTTCCAAATTTATTTATGTTATTATGCCCAATTATTTTCAATTAAAAATGTTGGGGTATGATTTTTAACCTGTCACATACTTCCATGGTTATGTTTTAATGATGAGATACCTCTTTATATCTCATCAACGCCTCCCATGTACACCTGTTACCATGCCGAAATTCCATTAGGTATTTATCTCTTCTCATTAACATTCAAGAAATTCATTTTTTATGAATATAAATTCTATTACATATAATGGGTCATGTATCTATATAACCCCCATCACATTCAATTTCATGTATATATGATTACAAACACCTTTCTCCCTCATCAACCATTTCTAGGAATTATTATGCCACGTCGTTATGCTACTGAAATTGCACCGTGATTTTCTAATCCAAACTCATTATATAGTGAATACCATGCTCAATTCTCTATCAAGGGTATACACCTTTATAAATATTTAATTATTGATTATATAGTATATTTTATGATTTCCACATTTCATTATCATTTAATAAATGATTGTGTTTTATGAATCCAAGTTACACAATCCATGTGGTAGACTTATGCAAGAAATGAAATGATTAAGAAGGGTGTGCCCCGATTGCGCTCCAATTCATTGGGTAATGATTATTATCATGATATGTCAAGTTCAATGAGGTTTTAATCATTCTAATTTATGGGAGATGATTTTATACTCATTCTCTTTCTAAAATAATCTTTGGCTCATGTTAATACCATGTTAAGTGTTTTTCCCACATTTCCACGTTATGATAATCATTTTGTATAATGCCTTTATGAGCAGGTATTTATTATGCTCCATTGATATGACTATTTCCTAACACGAACTGCTTTAATCATGATATGCCTTTTTTACTCCCTTATTGGGCTTTATAGATAACTCTTTTCTTATATATGTCCATTGGTTATCCCATTCAATGATAAGTTTGAAAGAATGTTGTGGTAAAAAAAAATTCAATAAAGATTAAAATTTCATGTTATATGTTTTTTTGTAATGATCCTAAGGCCCCGATAAACTACTCCTCTCAAACTTCTATTTTTTTACCATGTAATGTTTTTATATAGTAAAATATGTTTTTGTGTGTAATAATGAGTAGGGTTTTTATGGTTGGTATCAGAGGATAAGTTTAGATATTTTTTGGGATTATAATTAGAAAACTCTAGTGAATGCCTTTGGGATAAGACTGTGTATAATAAAAACACCCCAAATTTTTGGTGAGTATTGAGTAGGTGGTTTATCAAGATAATACATCCCTGAGGGTGAAGTTAATCAATGGTGGACATTGATCAATGATGGGCATTGATCAATGGTGGTTTGTTAAGAAAATACATCCAAAATGTCTAGAGAGTATTTAGTATGTGGTTTATCGTAAGGACGGTGACGCTGATCAATGGTGTACATTGATCAAAAACACTAATCATGAGGAGGATATGGAGGAATTTGAATTGATCGATTTCTATAAAATGTTTTTTGACAAATATTTTCCTCACGGCCTTCGACTTATGATGGAATGGGACATCCTTTATCTCAAGAAAAAAGACAGTTAATCCATCAGAGCCTAAAAGGAAAACTTTACATGGATGGCAAGATACACCTCCGGAATTTCTGTTACCCCTAAATGCAAGGTTGAACGCTTCATTGGTGGGCTGAAACCTTGATTTTGGAAAGACCTGGTGATCTGTGACTTTAAGAGCTATGAGAAAATTAATCAACGTTCCCTTAATGTTGAAATGGATATCGGCGAATCTTAGCGGTATCATGGGGATATAAAGAATAAGGGGGACTTCAAATCTATCAGCCTTTTGGATAAATCTGACAGTGGTAAAAATATATCGCACCCCACTTGACAATGATGCAGAAAGAAGCACCCCAGATATTTCTTGAAGGATTTGAAGAAATGCTTCATGTTAGGGAGAGAAGGGCATGTGGCCATTAACTATCAACATGAAAAACCCACGGTAGTGAAAGATGAAAGAAACATTTCATTCAATGCACATATTTTTTTTCATTGTTTCATTTTCAAATAATCAATGGATCTTTTCAACCTAGTCCCCTATGATAAGGAACATCAGAGGCAACCGACATCCTCAAACGTAGTAAGGGATAGCTTTTTCCATTACAATCTCCAAAGTTAACCCGGACAACAAAGTGGTTACAAGTACACTAGTTATTGATTCATGAATAGCAAACACACATTTTGGTTTCGGTTTTATGCATTCTTTTATATCTCAGAATTTTAGTAGAACAATCCCAAAACCACCACAAATCGTGGAAGTAAAGATTTCGGTGAGAATGAAAAATGGAGCAATCATTGCAACCCATTAATATAACTCCTCCATAGTCATAATTTGGGGATTCAAATTCTTGGAGAACCTTTTCATACACCTTTTAGTGTAATTTTTTTCATTTCATGGCATGGACAATCTTTCTTTATATAGAGCCTCCATAAATTTCTAAGGGAGTGAAATCACCCTCTATATGGACAATCGACCTCCAATTCTATACAAGTGAAAGGAGGAGGATGAATCTTCTTTAGCACCATCATCCCAAGTATGTATATTACTACCCTATGAGCATTCATATTTGGCTAAAATGATTGAGTCTTAGGAAGAAATCACCCTTGAAGAAATTCCAATTTTGATGGAATTTGTTGAGGTGTTTCTCGGGGAATTCATTGGCCTTCCTCCAAGAAGAGATGTTGAATTCACAATTGATATTATACGTGGAGAGTTCCAAATATCATAGACTCCATATATAATAGATGTTGTGGAGCATGTGGAGCAGAAGAATAAAATACATGAGACTATGGATAACGGGTTTATACACAAAAGTGCTACACCATGGGGTGCACTTGGCCACTTCAACTAGAAGAAGGATGGGTCAACAAGCCTTTCTATTGATTATTGTGAGCTCAACAAAATCCCGATAAAGAAAAAGTATCATTTTCCTCGAATGTATCACTTGTTCGATCAACTAAATGCATTAAAAAGATTCTCCAAGGTCAATTTTCAGTCTGGATATTACAATGTAACGGTGAAGATTGAGGATATATAAAAGACATATTATCAAAAAAGATATGAGTAATATGATTGCTTAGTAATTCCATTCAGACTCACTAATACTCCATAAATCTTCATGTACTTGAGGAATATAGTCTTTAGATATTACATCGACAAATATTTGGTTGTCTTTATAGACATTATTCTATTATACGCCAATACCAAGGAGGAGCATGAGGATAATCTAAGAACTATACTAGAGACCTTGGAAAAGGGGAATCATGATGAAATGTACAAAATGTGTTTGTTCTGGTTGAAGGAGGTCTCATTATTGGGTCATATAATCACAAGAAATGGTATATCTATAGATCCCTCCAAGACATCTACAATTAAGGGATGGATAAAGCCAACATTGGTAGCATATGTCCATATCTTCCAGGGGTTAGCTAGATATTACCACTAATTTGTGAAAAAAATCATGATTTTCAAACCCTATTACCGTGGTAACTCAGAAGGGATTGAATTATTCTTAGAGTGTTGAATGCGAAGAGAGCATAAAGGAGTAGAAAATGAGGCTTACAACTACGCTCTTTCTCACATTACCAACATGTGGTGAACATTATGTGGTATTTAATGATGCTTTGATGAAGTGAATGGTTGTGTGTTGATGAAAAATGACAATTTCATTGCCTATGATTCAAGGAAATTTAATGTTCATGTGAAAAAACTATCGAACACATGATCTGGAGTTGGCTGCAGTAATCTTCTATTTAAAAATTTAGCTGCATTGTCACTTTGGAGAGAAGTGTGAAATATAAACAAATCACAAAATTCACAATTATATATTCAAACTGAAAGAGTTGAACCTGCACTAATTATGATGGTTAGATATGATCAAAGACTAGGACTGCTCAATGAATTACCATCTTGGGAAAGCAAACAAGGTGGAAAATTCTCTAAGTAAAAATGACCCAGTCATTCTTTCATTAATTAGAATTGAAAAGGATCCAGTCTTATTAAATTTTAGAAAGATGGACATGAGAATCATAAAGAAGGTAACCTCATCAATACATTCACAAATTATTGCCAAATTGTCTCTTTTGGAAAGGTTAAAAGATGCTCAAAAATATGATGTGCTAATTCAGAAGAATGTGGAAACTATCAGAAAAGGGAAATCCTCAGAGTTCAATGTTAATAAAGAAGGAATTGTGATATTTGGTTCAAGACTATGCATTCTATAAAATACAGAGTTAATGAATGATCTTTTGGATGATGAACATAGTTCAAATTTATTTATTCACCTAGGAAACACAAAAATGTATCAAGATCTCGGAGAGAATTATTGGTGGGATAAAATGAAGAAGGAGATCACTAAGTATACAGCAAATTCCTAGAATATCATCAACTGAAGGTAGATAGGTAAATGTCTATGTTGATGATGAAACCATTACCCATACCATCATGGAAAGGGGAGAACATCACCATGTAATTTTTCACCGCACTTCTGAAGACATCCAATGGAAACAATGCTATTTGGGTGTTTGTAGATCATTTTACAAAGACGTCACTCTTCATTGAAATTCGAGAGGATTTATCATTATATCAACTAGAATGAATATGCATTAGAGATGTGGTAAGGTTTCATGGAGTACCATTATCGACTGTATCTAATCGAGATCCAATATTCACCAACTTGTTTCGCAAGAGTCTTCAACAAGCTCTAAATACTGATATGAACTTCAGTATGGCTTATCATCCTCAAACTGATGGCCAATTTGAGAGGTTTTCAAAGCATGCTCAATGGACTTCAATGTAAGATCATATCAATATCTTACTATTTTTGAGTCCTCATACAACAATAGTTTCCACCGAAGCATCCAAATGGATCCTTATAAAGCCTTGTATGGGAGGAGGAACAGAACATCGGCATGTTGGGATGATTTTGGGGAACAAAAACAGATAGGTCCAATGATGGTCGATGAAATGGTGGAGATCGTTAAGACCATCCAACAGCACATCAAAGCTTCTCAGAGTTGACAGAAAAGCTATGCTGATAATCATTGACGTTTCACAGATTTTGATGTTAGAGGCATGGTATTCCGTTGCATATCATCGTGGAAGGGATTAATGATATTTTTGAATAAGGTAAATCATAATCCGAGGTACATATGACCTTTTGAGATCAGTAATCACATTGGAACAGTGGCCTATCGACTAGCAATCCCACCGAACCTGTCTCAAGTACATGATGTATTCCATATATCACTCTTGAATAATTACATATCTGACCCATCACATGTACTCAGTCCAGAGGTGGTACCATTAGAGAATTACCTCTCCATTGAATATAATCCGGTGAAGATCTTAGATTGTAGGGAAAACGTTTTATGAAGTAAGAAAATTACCCTCTTTAAAGTGTTTTGGAGAAGCTGCATGTATGAAGAAGAAATTTGGGAATCAGACAATGTGATTAGCCGATTTACCCACATCTATTATAGTGTGGGGAAAGGAAATTTTGAGGGAGAAATTTCTTATGGGGGGAATATTGTAGCGACCAAATCTTTTATTAATGAAAATTCATATTGTATAATTTTTATGAATATAATTGTATTTTTTATTAATGTTTGGAAGGCATTTTTTTCAAAACCCGCGAATTTTCGATAAATGTCAGTTTTTATTTTAAACGTAAAAAATTCACAAATTTAGAAAATTACATAGATAAAATTAATATTATTTTTGAATTAATACATTGAAATAATCCAACACTGATATTTTCATAATTTTCTGAGATAGTCGAATGTTTGGTTAAAAATTAAATATTGTTTAATTGTACAATTTTTTTATGACATCATAATGACCTAATAGTGATTTAATAAAATAAATTAAATTTATATTTCATCGAATATAATTTTTACCATTAAAATAATTTGATTTTAATGTTTTTTTATTTATTTTACAATGCTTTAGCAGACCCTCTAAGACTAATAAAACATTTTAGCTTTTTAAATTGATTTCCTTGATAGTGTTACTCACCTCTACCTATGAAAGCCTAATATTTTAAAAAGTTCGGACATTGTACATATAAAATATTGTTCTCACTTCCCATTTAACGAAACCATTGGAAAAAACCATGGTTTGGTTTGTTTTTTTATTAGTTTAATGTGTTGTGGAGAAAACCTAAATAATAAAGAATTCTATCTTTATTCCTATATTAACCAACCGAAGCTCCAAATTTCTATTTATTTAAAGACTTTGGAGCTCGACCAACCTCTTCCCTCCTCCCTATATAATCCTACCAAGGAGCCCCAATTTCCCAAGAATCCTCTCTCAAGCCTCTCCCAAGCATTTGGGATAACACATCCAAGTATGGGACTTCTTCTTTTCTCATTTTTCTCCAAATTTCATTATGTTATTATTCCATTTAATTTTCAATTAAAAATGTTTGGAATGGATGTTAGACCACACCCATACATCACTCATTATGTTTTAATTATGATATCCCTCTTCATCTCTAATTAATTCCTCCCATCTACACCTGTTACCATGACGAAATTCCATAAGGAATTTCCCTATTATCAATTACTTTCAAGAAATTCTTTTGTTTTATAAATCTAAATTTCCTTACATATATTGGAAAATGTATCTATATTACCCCCTTACTATCCATTTCATGTACATATGATTACACACCCCTTTATTTCTCATTAACCATTTTTATGAATTCTTATGTCACAAAGTTATGCTATTGATGTTGCAGCAAGATTTTCCATGCCAATGTCACTGAGTAGGGAATACCATGCCAATTTCTCTATCAATGGTATTTATATTTTTCCACATTTAAATATTTATTATACAGTTTCATGTATAAATTCCACATTCCTTTCGTGGAATAAATGAGTATGATTTATGAATACATGTTATATGTTCCATCTGTCACACTAATGCACAAAATGAAAAGATTAAGAAGGGCGAGCCCAGATAGCACTCAAATTAATTTGGTAATGTTTTGTATCATGATACATAATGTGAAATGAAGTTCTACTCATGATAATTCAATTTCAATGATGTTTTACTCATGCTCTATGAGAAACGAGCCTTGGATCTTGATTATACCATGTTAAGTGTTTTTACCACATTTCCATGCTTTGATAATCACGTTGTATCGTGCCTTATGTTCAGGAATCTCTTATGCTCCATTGATCTTCAAATTTCCTAACATGGAGTATATTACTCAAGATAGGCCTTTTTTTCTCCCTTAATGAGCTTTATAGATCACCCTTTTAATATGAATGTCCTCAGGTTATCCCATGGAATGCTAAGTACGAAGGAATGTTGTGGTCTTGTAAAAGAAGTGTTCAATAACGATATATATTTCATATTTTAAGTTGATATTTAATGTTCCTAAGACCCAAATACACTAGGCCTATATATTATATTTTTTGTATCAAGTAATGTTATTATTTAATAAAATATGTTTATGTCTGTAATAATGAACAGGGATGTTATGCAAATTCACGGAAATTTAGATTTTGAATTCTCTAAAACTCATATTCAGAATTCACTAAACTTTAGATTTCGAATTCTATGAAATTCATATTGAAAATATTATGAAATTCAGAGATCTAATTCTTTGAAATTAATATTATAAATACTTTACAATTCAGATTCATAATTATCTAAAATTATGATTACAAATCCTCTAAAATTTTGATTCTGAATTTCATAAAATTCAGAATAAAAATTCTATGAAATGATGACTCTGAATTCCTCATAATATTAAATCATAATTCCATATAATTTCATTTCCAAATTCATTAGAATTATTACTCTTAATTCCATAGAATCCGGAATCTAAATTCCTTAGAATTCATACTCTGAGTTCTCCGAAATTCAGACTCCGAATACCTTATAATTCAGACTCTGAAATCTATAAAAATCTGATTATGAATTCTTTTTAAATAGAATCCAAATACCAATGCCTTATAGAATATGAATTTTTATTTAGTTAAACTCCAGATTATATTTTTCCATTGACTCTGAAAAATAGATTTAGTTATGTAACTTCATTTTCCTTACACATGTTATTATTATGAAACGATGTCGTAAAATCTCTTTCGAACTAACCATTTGTTGAGTGAAATGTGTACAGGTCCCTCCAAAATTCGAGGAAATATAAGACTATTAGAGTAGGGATATGACCATTATTGTTGTGTGTATAAATAGGATCTCATTTGAATGAGCTCATAACATCTGGTGATCGACCTAGATATTACATACTGTGATGTAATTTATAGAGAGAGATACTCTCATGCTTTTGGTGGATCTGTAAATCATGTTCAGTCTTATTCATTCCACTTCGATTGTGGTTGAGATCAATTGAGGGCTTCCAGGGATAAGAAGACAGAGGTGCGGACCACCTTAAAGATCAAGGGCTTCTAAGGATAGGTATATAAAGGTGTTGACTATTGTAAACATCGAGGTCATGTTGGGATAGTAAGACAGATTCTTATATTCTTATTGATTTATTACCCTAGTGTGGGTAATAAATAATTTAATGAAATTATAAATCAAACGGCCTTTATAAAATGTTGTTGGATACCCTTATCTTTGTGTTAAAGGATTTTATACTTGTTACTTCTATTGTTTCAAGATTTATTACTGCTGCATTTTTAAAAAAGAATAAAGTATAACATAATTATACTTTCTTATTCTTTTGTGTACTCTGATAGATATGATTCTATATGATTTATGTTAGAATCTTTTCCTATGTAATATTTTCTTAAGAATAATTTCTAGAACCATATTTCTAAAACCTAAGAAAATGTTGTTCATATTTAAGAACCAAAATAGGGTTTGTGAATTTACCTTGTTTAACTTTTTTAAACATATCTTTCCTTATGGTTTAAAATGAAAGTTTAAAAACATAAAATTCACCCCCATGTTGTAATTGAGAATATTAATTTTCTATTTCAATCCTAAAATCCATACACAAGAATGATGGACTCATTTCCCCTTTAACAAAAGAGGATATCGATATATGGTATTATATTACTGTTAGGATATCTATATATATGTAATATATTGTGGTTATTTTTTAATAAATTTTTATGAATATTTTATTGATATACATGATGAAAATAATTTAGATAAATTCTATATGTATTCATCAGACAATGTACTTATCATTAGACCTTAAACCATATATTGTATAATATTTACATAAATAAGGACTTCGGAATGTGTAGAGTGATGTAAGGAAGGGATTCGTTTAGTTATTTTATGATAAGAGATCTGAAATGGGGTACGAATAAATGGAGATCAGGTTCCCTTTTAATTTTTTTGGGTGGGGAAATCTGGGAAATACATAAAATATTAAATCAATATAGATAAATTTTCACTCAATAAATGATCAAATTTGAACTTATTTTAAATTAACATTTTTATGGTTCTATATAATCTATTTTGAAAAATTTTAGACATGTATATATTTTGGTATTACCATATTTTTTTTAACCTCTTGTTAAACCATTTGACAATTACGGCCATAATAATATATTTTTACTAATTAATTGTTAATAATGTTATAATTATAGAAAACTGGAATATAAAAGGGGCATTTAAAATATAACCAATGATATCTCATTCACTTGTTGAAATCTATTATTTCATAAACATTAGTTCATTAAATAAAATATAATTAAATATAAAATATTATTTAATATAAAATATTCATAATTTCATTTTTGACACAATTCATTTAATGTGAATTTGAAAACCACACAACAAAAAACGAATTCTAATATAATACTTTAATACATATATAATATATATATATATTTATATATTTAGTAAAAAACCTTAATTCATTGAAATTATATTAATTTTCTTATTTTTGATATAACTTATTTTATTTTCCTAATAATTGAATAAATATTGTATCAAGTTTCTCTAATAATTAATGGTAATTATTTCTTCACAAAAAAATAGATAAAAATATAATGGGTAAAAAATTTATCATTCAAATACATATTTCTAACTAATATTATTATTTTTATATCACTATCAAAAATTCTATTTTAGTTATGATAATCATGTGATGGACATTTTTCATATTATCCATTAATTAAATATTATAATGGTGAAAATCAAGGGAAAATGTTAGATAAAGTTTTATTTTTTTGATTATATGATTATATTAGAAATATACTCATTAAATAAATAAATCCAGGCCTTAGTATCATTATTATAGTACTTGTTAAATTATTTGTAACTTCAATTACAAGATTTCCCCTTACCATGGTGATATTCAAATTCAAATGTTACTATTCATAATGGCTTAAAAAGGGACACATTAACTAAATTTTAACCACCTAATTCATAATATATAATTAATTTTTATGGATTAAATTCATTGAAATGGTAGAATTTATTTTTGAATTAAACCGTTAAAATGTGATCAAAAGTAGCTTTAAAGAAAAAAAATTTTCTATTATATAAATTTTTTTATACCAATTTAAAGTATAAAATTCATTAAAAAGACTATAGTTATATTTTTTTTAAATGTAAAAAAAATTATTTTTTAAAACTAATCAATTATATAATATAACTTTATAAATAATTCCTTTGGAAATAGGGTTTTCAGTAAAAATAGACCTTTTAACTATTTGTTGAAAAATATTACTTTTCATAAAATAACAAAATATCCCCAAAAGATAATATTATATTATATTTTTAAATAAAGTATATCCTTTTTATCAAATACAATTTCTAAAATTTCCACTAATTTATTTTAACAGTCACTAATTAAAGTAAATAATTTTTTTGTAGAAAATAAATTTTGACATATAGAATAACCTTATAAAAAATTGACAACATATTTCATAAAAACTATTAAACAATTTTTAATTGAGTATAAACATTATATATATTACAAAATTTGGATATTACAATCCACACCCTCTATTTAAAATTCTTCTTTATAATGAGGGTATTTATATAATTATATTTTGTGGTTCATTTAATACGTTACTTCTGTTTCATCAATTCAATAATACATAATCCAATTTTAATATATCAATGTGTTATTATAGATGATGGTAATTTTAATTACATTTTGGATTTTATGATTTTTATTATTCCCATCCAAGAGACACTAGTTGAGTGGCAGATAAATATGTAATTTCCAATATCTTTAAAATATTCATGGGTTAATAATACAATTATTGTTATTCTAGATGAGAGTAACTATTAAAAAGAGTAGACTTTATTAGATGGTGGTTATTTACATTTATCTTAGTTCTTTAGGTAATGTTTTGACTTTTCCTCTACCAGTAATGAATATATTTGTGGTCCTAGTTTGAAAATTTTAAAAAATATCTATTCAGATTATTTATTCTATATGATGAAGGGTATGATATCATTCTCAAATGTTGAATTCCATGAACTTCTCCATTCTAATGGATACCATCCACTTAAAAAAGCATCATATTGTGTCCCAAAGCCGTATAATTGAAATTTTATAAGAGTATATTGGTTATCACTTTCATTCCTCCTTATGTCACCTTCTTTAGTAAAAATATTTTACTGATGATCATCACTAGATACCTGTTCATTTTTTGATCTCTCATTTATATTTTACTTGAATCATTATTTGTTAGGTAATAAGGTGAGATTGTTATATGTCTAACCTTCTAGTTCCCTTTATTTGGGCATATCTCAATTCAATCCTTTCATGTTTTATCATTACATCCAATTCATCTTTTTCCCATACATGTGGTTATCTAATCTTTCAATGATTCAATACTCCTTTTTAATAACTTTAATATTTTATTAACAGCTCTACATTTATGAATCTACGAAGTTGCAATTTACTATTTTATTCCTCGGATTATGATTCATCTTCTAGTTTACTCCTTAGTGTACCACATATTCTTCAATTACCTCAACCTCCTTAGTTGTATCCTCCAATCTTGATGTAAGGTAAATGAGGACTTTTTTTACTCTTCAATTCTGTTCTTAATTTATGAAAACTCTTATAACCATTCAATATATTTACAATGTTCATCTTCCCCTAATTATAGTCAATCAATTTTAGCTTTAAGATGACCAACATAATCTGATTACTCATCCAGAATAGATCTCACTCTTATGTTTCTATTCCATTGAATTACAATATTATTGATACAACCATCATGTTCTACGTTGATATAGACAAAAAAAATTAAATGATTTTCATTATATTTTTAAGGTTTTGCATTTTCAAATGTATCCATCTTGGGCGCTTGTGGTTCATATTTAATATCGTATGCTACATCCTTTAAAAAAATCATATAGTTCTTCCTTATAGATGGAACTCATTCTCTATAATTTCATTACTGATTTTAGGTATCCCTTTTTTGGAATCCATTTTTGATGTTTCTCCAGGATTCCTACATCAATTTCATCATTATCGAACTTCCTTGGGAACTGATATGTAATGTGAACAACTGTACCACCTAAAAAAATTGTTAAAGAATGATTTATTTTGAATATCTGTTTTCCACTCTTGAATCAACTGTTATAACAGAAATAATTTTGTTTTCCCAATTATCTTCATCCATGAAATATATATAAATCATAATGTTTTCCTCATCTTTGAATTCCATTTCCTTAATCAATTTCTTAAATAATCTGGTTTAAATATAATTTCCTAATGCACTGGAGTATTTATAAGATCATCAAGAGAATGATTAGATATATAACTTTCTTCTAGGGATAACATATTTTTATTTTAAAAGGTAGTAATCCTTCTCCTTATTTTCATCACAATGTTAATATCATTAGTTTCTTCACTAAGTCATCATATATCTCTAAATGCATGAAAAAATATATTAAAAACGATCTTCATTTTCATTTGGGTGCATTTTTAGATCATCAACCTTGTTTGAAAAAAACATGGAGTTTATCCTCCTTCACATTTAATTATCATTGCATATATTTTCTTGTTTCTCCAAAACGGTACTGTATGAAGTAAAACTCCTCACCTTGATGTATGTTTTATTATATAGAGCTATGTTAATGGAGTTTTTTTCTTTGGAATCTATACCATACATTTTTCTATCTATTCTTGTGATATATATTCATATCACATTAGTGACTTGAATCCCCTATGTAGTGGAAAAATAACATCAATCCCAATGGATTACGGATGAGATATCATCATATTATTCATAATCTAGGAATTTATTCCATAAAATAGAGAAATCAACTAATATTTATTGAATTTTCCATGAAAACAATAGATGGATAATTTAACTACAACAACCTATATTCTATAATACCATTTGTTGGACCCCGAAACACCATGAGAGGAGAGGTGTGAAACAGGTTGTCAAATGTTTCTTTTAATGTCATATATCTTTGTCCCAAGTTGCTAGGAACTTATTAATTCTATATGATATAATTAGGCAGTATATGAACAAGCGTATGCAAAGATACAACACATAAGGTTTATATTGTTCACTACTAAGAGATAATACATGTTTAATACTCCAGTAGTGTTTCTATCAAATCTAAATCCACTGAACTTTACTAGTAGTTGAATATAGACCTTTTTGATAGTCACAAATTTCATGGAACACTTACATTATATGTTTTAAGGATAGTGCACTTCATCCCTTGGAACACTTCCATTGACTCCATATAACTCACTACTCTGGTTGAATTCTTAATTATTTTAACAACTTATAGGTCACATCAATAGAATGGATTTTATGTCTTTTACCCTGACTAACATTAGACTATTATTGTACCATATTATGAAGATTACGTAGTTTAAACAATCATTAACATAAATCATATGATCAAACTTGTTATAAAGAATCCCCAATCCTTCCTGAAACACCATTTATGTTTCAATGAAATTACAACTTACAAACCTAATCAGTTTATCGACGCTCCTTGAAGGTAACTACCTTCACAAATAAATCTCTCTTCATGGAACACCAAGTCATTCTGTAACAACCATTCATTGCGAAACTCCTTTTTCTAAGATACATAAGAATTATTAAAGAAAAATATAGTCTTTTAATGATGATAAGGAACCCAATGAATACATCATTCTAAAATTTCTTATACATTTAGAATTCAGATTGATTGATCCATTTATCCAATTCATTTTTATTTTAAATAATGTGGGGTTAGGTTCCTATTTATAGGCTCAGTGTTTCGTAATGATTCCAATATCACAGTGGATTTTTTTGAACCTCCAAATTCATTTTGGTGAAGATCCTTCCTTCATAAAACATCAATAAAAAATTATATTAGTTTCATAGATTTACTATCACTCCCTCATGCATTCACGAAGAATCTTATAATTACAAGGATTTATTGTCATCATATCACACCATTCATGAATCTTGTTTGCAATGCTCCACATCTTCACGAATATCAACCTACCCAAAAACTAGTCCATGAATAAATCTTTCCTCTAAAAAATTTGATGAGATTAATTTATAGAAAACCAACTTTTTTTCTTTCTACTTATCCCTAATTTTGAGCCCATAAATTTGGAAAACATTGGGAAATGAAAACACCTTCATCACTATTGTTAGCTCGTACAATAAGATCACTTAAGATGTAAGCTACCTAATCATCCAATTGTGGATTAAAGAAACACAAAATATACTCCATAAATATAAATTAATATCCTTGGTTCCAAAAAAAATAACAAAATAGACTTGTTATCAAATGAAAAATCACAAAAAATTACCTTATGAAGATAATAATTATTCTTAAAATAATCTTTTTCAAACTCAATAAATCCACTTCTCTATCAAAATATATTTAAAAACAATTTCATTGTAAATATGAATTGAATGTTTAATCTTATAATAGGATCATTGGAATAATGAAAAATTCTTGAAAATGTTTTCACAATGTTATAAATATCAACCTTAAGTAGTGCTGTATATATTTATTTAAAAATAATCTCATTAGAATACCTTGTCAAATGGTATGTTTTTCAGATAAAAAACAAAGATATAATTGATAAATAACGAAAGAAACTTGGTATATAATTTTCATAAAACTATTAATACAACTATTAGATGTTTAATTACAAATATGATGAACTTATGACATAATTATTACCAACTGAGTATAATTAAAATTGAACTCTTACCTATCAAATGATTAAAATAGAACAACTTAAACTTTTTTAATAACATAAAAAACTATCCATAGTTTATAATGAAGCAAACCATAATTAAAAATAAATCCCAAAAACCTTACAATAATTATAATAGTAGAAATCTTGAAAATTAATCATCATAATCAAAAAAAATAAACATTTCTCCCATAAGAAAACATTTTTATATATTAATATACTAAATCTTGTTAAAATAAATTTAAAAAATACCCAAAGCACATGTATAGGGGAATTAATTATTTAATGAAAGCATGAATTATGTTAATATAACATAAACATTAGATTAAAGTTATGCTGGTGTTAAAACTCATTGATGTTGTATATATGTGGAAATTCAAAATTCCTTATTCAATTTCGTTATAAAATTCTATATTAATTAGTTTTAATGATCCCTTATTAACAACATTGAATGACAGGAAATAGTGACATAAAATTGCATTAAAATTTATTTATGTCTATATAAATACATTCAATAAATTGTTTTATCAATATTACATCAATGAAAAATATTTATAAGATAAATATTTAAGTTATTTAAAATAGTTTTTTTAAGTAAAATACACCTTACCTTTAGTTTGAATTATCATGTACATTTCGTTAAATATTAAAAAATAATTACTTATTAATTATTTTCATTCATAATTTTTTTTAAATATATTAGTCCTTTTACTATTATGTATAAAATAAAAAATTATTTAAGTTCATGTCTAAGGATTTAATGATATTCGGATCATATGCCCAATATGACTTCGATAAGTTGACTATAGTAGACTACAAATTTATCACATGAATCTATAATAATAATAAGGACATAATTTTTTTTATAAAAAACATTTATAATTTTAAACCATCTATGAATGATGGTACTGAATACTAAACAATGTTACAATCCTGGAAATTGAGTGTTGTATGTTTGTATGAATAACATTTTCAATTTTCAGTGATAATTATTGAAATAAGAAAGGTATTATTTTTCCTTCATCTAATGATAATTATGTCATAAATTCCATAATTTTTTATTTAAATACACTTATATATTGATGTATTGTCATTTTGTTTTGGAAAAAGAATCACATTACTATGTGGTGTCTGTAATTCACACATATGCAAGAATGAAATTATCGTTTGTAAATGGATTGAAAGGTATGAGATTAGATAATATAATATCATTTCATGATGAAAAATATTTTATGATTATCATGTATAAAATTAAATATATCATTATTACAATTCATGAAATGTAGTGATGGAAAATTAATAACATTGTTTTACAAGCCGGAAGTCCACTGTACATGTGAGCGATGGTTTCTTTTCCAATTAAATGGAAGAGGGGATGGATATATGTTATGAAATTTACATAATAACATATATTTATATGAATGATTATTGTTTTATTATTATTTTTGTTTAATTATATTTTGTTAGGATATAGAAATATATAAAACAAAAATATTCAGACAAAATTTTTATCCCTTCTTTGGACGACCTCTAATTCATTACACTATAATAACTATAAGGATGTTACTCATCTCAATATAATATAACTAAATCATTTTTGGTGTCTATGTATAGTATTTGGGAAGGAAATTTTATAGATAGAGTGTTGAAAATGAATGAGGATGATAATTGGGGATCTTCCCTATTATAAGTGAGAGAGGAGAACAAATCGAATTATATAAAATATTAATTAAATATAAAGGTATTTTTATGGAAAATGGAATTTTAGTAGCATCAGATCTTTAATTATTTCAAATATTCATTTTCAACATAGTTTTATAATTTTAGATAATAGGAATAATAATTTTTATTTAAAATGGTAGTGAATTCTTTCTCCAATAGTTTATTTAATATTTTTTTCTTCCTTCCATCAATCAAAACATGAATGGTTTGCACAAAATAGCTTTAAATGGTACAAAATAATTATTTTAAAACATATTACCTTTTTCTATAGATTAACCATAATTATTTTTTATCATCGAATATAGGTTGTAAAGGGATTTGGGGTTTGTTATGTGGCTTTAAATTAAGATTATTCATAGATTATAAATGGATAATTCAATGGTCAAATGTAAAGGGATATAAAAATTTAATTTTAATGTATAATGGGTATTGTAAAATGATTCAACAATCATAATTGAAAAAACTAATGTACTATATAATCATTTAAAAACATATAAATGGATAGTTTTAGATTTTAAAAATATTCTTGTATACTTAAAGAAATTAAATATAAAGAATATGTGAACATGGTTTAAAACAATCACTGGTTTGGAAAAGTGATCATTGTACATACCAAGTTCACAAGAGATTAAAATTTAGTAAAATTTTATGAAATGAACATATTATAAATAAAGAATAAAAATCCATATTATAAATCTTGTAAATCTATATGTGTTCAACTAATGAAATTGATTAAAAACCATAAAAATATATATTTTCTTAAAAATTCCATTAAGTTGATTTTTTTAAGAAAAAAAAAATTATCTGAGAACACACATAGTTCAAAATTATTTTGACATCCTCCCCCCAAGAAAAAATATTTAACTACCCAATATTTATCTATATCAAATTACAAAGGGTTGGGAATGTAAATCCTTGATAATAAAAAAAATAAGTTATTTGATATTAGTAGAATTAAATATTAATAATTATTGAAGAACACTATAATCCTATAATATTTTATGAAATAAAAAAATAACAAATATATTTAAAGATTAATGAAATAAATGATAAAGGAAAATGAATAAATAGGTTTCATGCTTGGTTTGGAAATCTATGTGGGTAGTGGGAATTTAATACCCATAGCCATGTAGTGAAAATATTTTGTACCCAAGGAAATTTGTGGATGGGTGTAAATATATGGGTTTTATTTAATATTTTTATCATGTAATTTAGTTTCTTCAATAGCTTATGATACACTCAATACTGATATAAAAAAACCACAATATACTATTTATATTATAATTTAGATATTATCATTATAAAATAGTCATTAAATATCATGTAATGAAAAGGAATAACAAAAATTTAAATATTTTGTATAATGGTATAACATAATGAAAAATTAAATATCAAAAAAAACAAAAGTTTAGTAATTTCATCTTATTTTTTGAAAATATTATCTTCCCAAAAAAATGTTATAATTATTTTTTTAAAATAATGAAATTAATATTTTTCTAATTTTTGGAAATTTATATTATAATATAAACTTATTTTTTAAGGTATACATTGAAAAGTTATCTTATGGTAACTTTCCAATAATTTACAAAAAAGAATATTTTTTTTAATAGTTATGAATACTGGGTTTTTTTAAACACCATTTTTGTTTAATGATTGTAAAAAGTTCCATATTGTTTTTAAGTTGTTTTAAAATAAATATTATCCCAAATATATTATTATTTTTAGTTTTTATTATATTATCATAAAATTTATATTTAATCTTTTTTTGAAATCCTTTTAAACTTTTCATGATTTAAATTTTTTGAACCCACATCTTTGTCATTTTTATGGGTTTATTTTTCTATAATAATTATAAAAATTATGTTAATGGGTTTTGAAAAAATTGTATATTTATTTTAAATAATAAAATTTAATATAATATAAAATTTCTGAAATATATTTTTTAAAATGAATATTAATAAAATAAAAAATAATTATCGTGGATAATGTAAAAACATGTTTATCGGGGGATTAAACAAAAATGATAAGATGTAAAATAAAATAGAAAAAAGTCATAAAAAATCTATCTTTATTTCAACCATATCACCTATAATGATCAATAACTACCCTTTTTTATCCTTTTTTATATGATACAATTTATAACACATTATTATTTTCCAAAAGTACATGTTTGTCCTCTCCCCCACTTCTATAAGGTAAACCACACGCTTATCCTATTCAGGCATCCCAAAAACATTGGCTCAACCAATATCTACACAAATATATTCCATAATACCCTCTACACCTACAAGACTCGTTTTTATTATTATCAAACCCTCCTATAAAGTATTTAGGGATAAATATATATTAGTTTTCCAAAGAAGGTGTAAATTTCTTAACATTGAATTTTGTTTTATTTCATCCTCCAAATCCATAAACTAATATTAAATTATTCTGATATAATAACAATATTATCTATCATATTATAAAAGTTAATTTTTTTAAATGTAATAACCAATATCCATATCCACTACTATCAAATGGGAAATAAATTTGTTGATTGTAGGTACAGTGGACTATAGCATCAGGAACCGATTTCATTGGTTCTCCCTCACCACTACTCATAACATCATATAATGATATTATACATATATATATTATATTATTATAACTATGATATTATGATATTATCTATACCCTCTAACCTACCTACCATTTGTGAAATATTAACATCACTCGCGTGTACATCAGACTACCACCCCGTGACCCGATGTGATGAGTTTTTCATTTCTATTTAACATTGATTGTAATATAGATATATTGAATGAATATATTTTATATTTTTAACATATATATACTTATTTAAATATTATTTTACATATAACTTCTATCTTCCCATTCTATGAGAGATGTGATAACATCGTTTGTGTGTGTGGCGGACTACCACCTCGTGAGGTGATGTAATTTGTTTTTCGTAAACATGTTTCATGGAAGTTCATAAGGTAAACATTCATTAATATTCGTACTATATATGAAACAAAAATAATTAAATAAATGTAATATTTAATATTCCATTCATTAGTAACATTTTTTGAGAAAAAAGAATGAGTGTTCATGTGCACATATGACCTACACTCTCCATTAATAATGCATTTCATTTTCATTCTCTATATTTTATGGGTAACTATAAATATATTTGTACAAAATATATAATATATTTTATCTTGAATAAATTTATAGGTATGATGGAACCATGATCATATAAATAAGACTGAACATACCAAATCAAAACATACAGGAGAAAAAATGTTGTTACCAGAAACATGATTTTAATAAGGAAAGATAACAAATGGGTAACAAGATGTCCCATGTGAATAATATATTTTATTATTTATATAATTATTATTCTATAATAGATTTATAATAAACATATATTTATTATATATTATGTTTCAACATGGTGTGAGAAATTATTGAATTAATGTATGGGATTTATGTCTCAATTCTCGTTCTTTGAGACATATGTTGTGATAGGAAGATATTATATTCTATGTGGTGTATATAAAACCTCATTGACATATTTTATTTACCCAAAGCCATAATTCCCATATCCATCATCTACTACCATTTCATTGGAATAAGATATATTTAATCTTGTCCTAATAGACCAAATAATTTAGTAGTCTTAGTAAACCAGATACATAAAAGAGTCCTATTTTACAAATGAATACACAAATTATTGCATATTTTCATTAATTTGGGACAATAACATCATTACATCAAATGTAACATTGAATATAATTAGATTTAAACTTCAGGTAATCTTGATTAATGGAATCAAAATAAGGGTTTCCTCAAATACTCTATATGTGTAATGTATAGCAGGAACAATAATAAATCAATGAGAATTGTCAATATGGGTAGGTAAATAACTAAAATAGCATGTCATGTAATCAATAAACTGATAAATAACTGCATAAAAAATATGGAAATATAAATAACTAAGAACAAATTCCATTTAAATAACTGTATAATGCATAATCAATATGGCTATGTAAGAAACTGAAAAAACAAGCTATTTAATCAATTGATTTTGAATGAAATGTATCGAAAGAATTATTCATAGTAAAAATATAATTGATAATAAATATTGAATAAAAATAATTTAAATCCTTAATTATTGGATTTCATATCTGAAGCACATGAAATAACACTATTGTCAACTTCTATCCTCTAAATAGTTTAAAAATATAGGTAGAAACATATTTAATTTGTAAAACTAATTTTTGTCATGAGAACATATTGATGCATCAAGGGGAGATATTATGTTCGAGACCCACCCGTCATTGCATGTCAAAAACATTGCTTATATCTAGTAATCAAATTAATTAATAAACCACATTCATTTTCAAATGTCCATATTTAATAAAGAAAATAGATTCATCAATAATTCCTAAGTGGAAGATAACTGACGACAAGGGTAGTTGATGTTAATGAATTGACATATCAATGAAAGATCATTAATAATTTATTGAGGAAAAAAATCATTAAACATTCAAATGATCCTATACAACATTCAAACATTTCAATCATAATTCCCCATGAAGCAATAAAATCAAATGAAGCATATAATATCATGAGAATATGAATATTCATTATATAGGTTGTCAAAGAGAACACTGTATGTAAAAATGATACAAGGTTTAGGTAATAAACATATCCACGATAAATGATATGGATAATTGGGAAAAATTATTGTTTGCTGATCAGAAGAGAATGATTATTTCATAGGGACTAAATACAGAATCATGGAACTGAATGTCAATACTTAGCTTGTCCAAATAAATTAAAATTAATCTCAATCGAGAATAAGGGTTACACTAATAAAACATATAATAAGTGGAATAAAAAATAAAGGTTGTTGTTATTGATTAATGGTAATAATAGTAAAAATGTAAACAGAGTCATGAGGAAAATATTTCTTTATTTTGTAAAAAATTTTGAAAATAGTTTTATTCGAAAATCACATTGAAAAAAATTTATTTATAAATTAACATATTGAAATTTAAAATGAACCTTAAAAAATATAAAGGTGGGTAATTTCATACATAATATACACGGAAAAAAGAACAGTCCTTTTTCATGGTAAACATGTTATAAATGTACTTATTTGAAAATAAAAGTAAGGATTTCTCTGAAAACAATTATAAAAGAAAAAAGGGGTAAAAACAGATTATTAAATAATTTTTACAGAAAAAAAATTCTAAAAATTTTTCTTTAAAATAACTCTTTTAGATGAAAATATGTTCTCAGAATAACAAGAGAAATGAAGTCAGGTTTTTGTAAAATAATTTATAATATATTTTAACTAGAAAAGACTGTAAAAATGGTAATATTACTTGGAAAAGGTCAATAATCATTTAAGTACAATATAATTTTACAATTTCTTAAACAAATATCTATTAATTTCCTCTTATATAAATTCAATTATAAACAATCTTGGAAAATATGAGATTAAGAAGTAATCCCGTGAAATGACTATAATGATGATGTGAGTATAATTAAATAAAAAGATTATGTGTTACAAATATAAATCCACATAAAATCATTTTAATTTTAAAAAATTATATTAAAAATATATTACACACATAATCATAAAATATTATTTAAAATTAAGTAGTAATATAACAAATCAAAATAAATTGGGTTGAAAATAACTTCATACTTGAAAAAATTATTTAGTGCCCTCATATAATAAAATAATTAAAATATAAACTCATAAATACAATTAAAATATAATAATTAATTTTTAAAAAACTAATTATTGGTATTTTTCACAACACAAAATGGATGAAAGTGGTGAATTTTACGTATACCTCATAGAAATAAAATGAGACAAGAATCATTTAACTTATATTTTCTTTTGTGTAGAAGTCCCGTAACCTCCTATATAATGGTTTTAATCATGTCACTAAACAGTACCATACATGATAATATTTATAACATCACATTTAATCTTTTTATAATATCCTATAACCCATTTGTTAGGAATCATTCTTTATTTTTATTGATTTAGGTGTTAGTTATAAGGTTTTGTGAGTATGTATTGAGTTTGTTGTTTTTTTATTATTACCTTGATCATGTTTTAGTAGAATACATAATTTAAAACATTAATTATATTTCATATGTAGTTTGTATATATTTATTTATAATAATCCATGAAATTTGGAGATAGAAATATTAAATGCACTATTCATGGAGATTGTAGGTTGTATGTACGCATAAATGCTACATTTATTCTTTTTCTGTATAAAAAAACACAAATAAATAATGTATTTTATTATTATAAGTATACTATAATATTTATTTCATATATGTCTCATATATTCATTTAAACAATATTTTGTACATTCCTTGTATAGCGTGAACAAATCACATCGCTTTGGTGCGTCTGTAGTCTATTGTTCCCCAAATGAAGTTATTGTATTCCCAAAAAATTGAAATCATAATGGTATGTGCTATATAAAAATTAATAAACCAAAAATAAATTATAAATATCATATATATAATATATAAATTGGGTTTCCATCATAATTTTAACCAAGATAGATGGTAAAGCGATAACGAACAATTATCATTTCATGAGGCGGTCGTTCATCCTACACACTAATGGTACGTTCAATACCCATTAGATGGAATTATGTGTGGGTGTAGGTAAAACACTAATAATAAATAAAATATCTTTATATTTTTCATAATATTTTTATTATATAATAATCGAATAATAATAATTTAGGTGGTGGAGAAGAAAATAAAATGATTGTGATGGTTGAATAACGTTACATAATTTTCGGGAAACATTTTTTGGATTATACGAAAGTCCTTCCTTGGTTTTCTTTAATCCAAAAGTGGGTATTATAAGATGTGTGGGGTGATTTTGGGATATTTATTAAGCATATTTTGGGTGACAAAAAGGGATTTATATGTGAGAATAAATGAGAGGTTTGAGTACCATTTATAGAAGAGAAGGATTGGGATTCTTCAAAAGATTCGAAAAGGGAATTCCACGCTTGTTTTTTCCTCTTTCAGTTGACTCCAATAAAGGTAGATATTATATAAAAAGTAGTATAGAGTAAATATATTAACTTAAAATAGATTTTGGACGAGTTTCTAGGCTATATTTCCTTTATGATTAATTTGTGGTCCCGTGTTAAGTTAATTTTCCCCTTAACCACTGTAATTATTTTCAATCACATTGACTGATATTTTTTGAAAAAAACAATGTAGACCTTATGAGAAATTGAAATTTATTCTGATTATAAATATACAATATATTTTTTGATATTCCAACCATATTTTTTAAAGATTAATTTAAAACTAATCTAGTTGTTAAGATGATAATGTTGGGTTTTAAACTATAATCATTCAAAACATTGATATGTTTTTATATGAATATTCATAGTGAAATTTATTATGATAAATTATATAGTATAAATATATGTAAAATTATATATTTATGATTCAAACCAATAAAAATTTGTTTATCCTTATAAATAATGTAGATGAAAAATTAGTTTCGTATGAAAATTTATTATTTTCGGTATTCATCAAGAAATAAAACATTACAAAAAAATTAAAAAAGTTTAACCAAATCAATATTTTATTATTTGATTTAAAAAAATAGTTTTATTTTGACATATGAAATTTCCAAAAATTGGATTTAAAATAGATTCTTTAGAAGAAGGATATACAATTACCATTAGGGGAAAAATATTTCTTTTTTTGGTGAAAATTAGGGGTGTTCTTATTTTATACCAAAAATATCAATAGTAAGAATAAAAAAAATATTTCATTGAATATAAAATATATATTTATAAAATATCATTCAATAATAATATTTAATTTAATTTATTAGGATAAAAAAATTTCTATGAATAAAAACATTTCCATCATATTCAATTTGTTTTTATATTAATTTATAATTAATGGGTAACCTATGGATTCATTTTATGATTGTAGAATTGTATTTTTTAATATTTGAACTAATAATATTAGTGAAATATAATTTAACAGCTTGGTTATATCTTATTATATTAATTGATAATATTTCAATGATATATTGTTTCTTGGGACTAGTCGATCTTGTGTGAAACATAAGCCGTCAAAGAAAGTCTTTATTTTCTATAATGCAAGATAACTCAGTATTGAGTCAATTTCAAGAAATATCATAGATTTAATTTATTTAATATAGTAATTATATTTTAAATTCTTGGAATATAATATTCCCTTACGTTCTTGGTTTTTTGTGTCGTACACAATATCAAATACAATGTTCAAACTATATAATTTGGGGGTAATAAATTCTCCCCATCTTAATAAATTTGTCTCATCGCATTTTAAACACACTATTAGTAACCCAATTTTTGATATTTCCAATATTTATATACCACATCAAGATAAGGTTTAATGAAAAATTCTCTAGAAAATACATAATGTGATTTACCAAGATTACATGGAGTAAAATTTAATTTGGTCTCTAAGTAGGAGAAAATTAGCAGAATATAGATATTTGGAGTTATAGGGAAAATTTAATTATTTATAGTGAGTGATTGAGGTTATCAATCCGACTAAATTGAAAAATGAGTGGAATGATACGGGATTCAATACCCTGAATACATAAGGATTTAAAAAACAATCAGTTCAACAAATATTAAGGTATTAAGAAAAATATTTTTCTTAAGATACTTTTTCCAATGTTGATGAATTCATTTGTTGACCAAGAATATTATGAAATATATTAACATGATATTTTATATAAATACTATATTATCTATTTTTTATTTGATCAATTTCCAATTATTTAATTACTTCAAAAAAGGGTATCCAAAAAATTAACATTTTTGACTAAAGCACAAAAATACACATTTTAACTAATTGTGAGGCCCATAAAAAGACATTATATGTGAATCTAAATATTTTACAAAACTAATATGGTGAAAAAACTAATATATACACATATATAGTAACAATACGGGTTCATCATTAATATTTATTCATCAAATTGGTTAACTAAAAACACTTATACATTAACTATGTGAATGTTTAGGCCAGTGGTATCTACAAAAGCCTTATCATCTTGTGGTCATGTGTTTAAGTCCCAAAACCTTTCCAAACATGGTGAGTTTTCAACTGACATATATGTTATACTTTTTATATAAATAGATTAATATAATTCCCAATATAAATATAATGTACATTCTTATAATTTTGTTAATAAATACATAGCGTCAAAACTGAGGTTTTCAATACAACTGAAATAGATAAATACTTCATCGATTTTATTTAAACATAGGTATTTCCATGGTTTAATATTTAAACTATGGCATCCATTTCCATTATCTATTAAAATCTTTCATAATGGTTTTTATAGAAAATGTGAATTATCCAAAAATTATTCACATGGAATGTCAAACTAGTTGCACAATAAGACCTGTTGATGTATACTAGGGTTCTTCGGATTAGGCATGACACAAATATTCAGAGTATTTACCCCTTGTTACATTTTTCATAGGACCACATCCACTTGTAGAATATAGAAATAGATGTACTTATATGAAAAACCACCTTATATATATATTACCAAAATTTTATGATATTCATAATTTATTATCCCCAATATCTATCATAGAGTTAGGTTCCCTAATAAAAGTTTTCTAAAACTAGTTTTCATATATTCTACTAAAGTGTATCTTATTCCAACTATAAAGGCATCAACCAAAAATTCATGCGGCCGATTTGGAGTACCATGACATTGGAATAAGATAAATGTAATCATGTCACAATTGATATAATAGTTTAGTATTCTTACTACACCAAATAGAGACATGAGTATTATTTTACAAATAAATACACTAATAAAAAATATTTTTTTATTTGGGGATTATAACATTTTTCCATATAGAGTATCCTAACATATCATTCTTAGTACACTTCGTGGATACCTGTGTAAAGGAATTACACTATGGGTGAGCTCTAATTCTATGTAAGTGTAATGTACATTGGAACAAATAATAAATCAATAAAAATAGTCAATATATCAAGTTAAATTAAAGAACACAAATTCAATTTAACTAGAAAATTGAGAAGGTGTTTCATAAATAGTATGGAAAGGTAATTACTTTAAAACAAATTCTATTTAAATAACATTATAAGGTATAATCAATATGGTAATGTAATAAACTGAAATAATATTATATTTAATCATTAAAAATAGAATTAAATTCGACCGTATACTTTTTCATAGCAAAAATCTCATGTATAGTAAATAATGAACGAAAATGAAGGTAGTGGTCAATTATTAGACATCGTGATTCAGGAATATGAAAACCCATAATATCAATATCTATCCCCCAGATAGTTTAAAACTATATGTATAATTATTTTTAATTTACAAAACTAATTTGTCTCATGATAAACTGTTGATGAATCTAGGGGCTATATAATATTCAAGCCCTTCCATTATTTCATGTCTAACAAATTCATCATATCGAGTAATTGAATTAATTAATAAACTAAAATCCTTATAAAATATTATAATTGAATAAAGAATATGGATTTGTAAAAAATTCCTCAATGGGTGATAAATATCAATAATGGTTCTAGACATTGATGAATATAGATACCAGTAAACATTATTAAAACATTCTTGAGTGAAAAAATCTTTAAACATTCCAAAGTGTCCAATACGAATTTTAAACATTTGAATCATAAGTACCCATGAAGTAATAATAACAAATGAAACATATAATATGATAAAAATAATGACATTCATGATATAACATTTTAAAGTTAGAATCATATGTGAAAAGGTTATACGGTTTAGGAAAAAAACATATTCATGATAAATTATATTGATAATTAAGGGAAATTTAATGTCTAATGATCATAGGAAATTGAATATTTCAAGACGAAAAAAATATAATCCATGAAGTTAATATTAATACTATAATTATTAAAATAAGTCAAAATCCATCCATAGGAATACTAATGATGGTATTAAAACAGTATATCCCATGTGGAGTAAAATAAAGGGTTGTTGACATTTATGGATTAAAAAAAATACAAAATGATATTTTGAATACATGCTTATAGAAAATATCATTTTTATTTTGAAAAAATTTGAACATGCATTTCATTGATAATATATTATAAAAAAATGTTTAAATATTAACCATTTAAACATGAAAATGAATCTTCAATGAAATAATTGTGTGAAATTCCACACATGTCATACAAGGTAAAAGGAATATTCGTTTTGCAAGGTAAAATGTTTAAAAAAAAAATTGTTCCGAATGTGGAAAGAAGACTCCTTTGAAAACATTTGTAAAATATTAAAAGGGGTAAATATGTATTTAATAAATCATTTTTGAATGTTTAGAACATTTTGGAAAACATTTTTTGAAAAAAAGTGTTTTTAGAAGAAAAAAGGTTTCATAACTAAATATAAAAATGAATTCTAGTATTCTCATAAACTTTTTCAAAGAAATGTTGAGTACCAAATAGTGGAAAATATAACTATTAAATTTAAAAGATCATGAGTATTCAAAGAATAATAAAATTAAATAATATATTAAACAAATATCAAATAATTTCCTTTTATTTATTTTCAACAGTAAATAATCCCAAAAAATGAGATTGTGAAGTGAACCCATGAAAAGACCATAATGTTGATGTGAGAATAAATTGTTAAATAGATTTAATGTGTAAAATTTAAGTCCACATAAAATTTTGAAATTAAAAAAATGATATTCCAAAGTGATTACTCCCGTAATATTATAATATTAACAACAATGACAAGGAAATATGAGCTAAAAATAAACCTGGTATATTATATTATTTTCCAATTGGAAATGATTAATTCAAATATAATTTGAATAAATAATTAAAATTGAAACTAAAAATACAATTAGGATAGAATAATTAATGATATATTATCAAAATATGGTTAGTAGATACCCCATACAAAAGAAGTGGGTGGTGAATATAGTGTGTGCCTCACAAAAAGAAATGTAAGAAAAGAATCATTTACATTGTATTTATTTTCAGTTCAACATCATTTACAAAAATTTATAATGGTTTAAATAATGTCAATATATTATTCCAGAACCATAATAATATTTATAATATCAATTATTATCTTATTATAATATCATATCACTAATTTGTTAACAAATATTCGTTATTTTTATCATTTAGGTTGATAATTGTCTTGTTTTTCAAGTATGTTTTGACGTGTTATTTTTCTTCTTTTTATGTTGACAATGATTTAATAATCCAGATAATATAAAACATGATTTGGATAAAATATAGAGTAACTATATAATTACATATGATAATATCTAAAAATTAGATTTAGGAAATGAAATGTAATTTTTATGGAGACGGTGGGTCGTACATACGCTTAAATAACATGTCAATTTATTTGTCATATTAAAAAAATAATATTTAAATGATATGTAGGTATATTTTTATTTATGTGTTATATTTATTTCATATATTTTATTTTTTTTATTAAATCCACCATGTATACCTTTTTTGTATAGTGTGATGGAATCCCATTGCTTTGAAGATGCAGTAGTGCACACTTCTACAAAAGATGTTATCATATTCCAAAAATATGAAAATCATAAATCTATGAGTTATATAAATATTAAATAATAATAATAAAATTTTAAATAACATATATATCATATTAAAATAATTTTCACATTACATTCCCACAAATATTGGAGGTAAAGATAAAATGAACAATCATTATTTTACAAGGCGGTAGTGTGTCGTACACACAAATTGTAAGTTTGTTACCCATTATATGGACATATGTATAAGTGTAGTTATAACCCTTAGAATAAAATAATATAAGTATATTTATGATACTTTTCCTATTATTTAATCTTTTATTTTAAATAATTTGTGGTGGTGGAAAAGGAAATAAAATTTAAGTGATCGTTGAAGAATCTTACATTGTTTTTGAAAACTTCTTTTTCTTTATTCCCAAATCCCTCTTTTGATTTATTTAGGAAAAAAATGAGGATTCTAGGATGGTTTTTGGGATTATTGAGACTACTTTATAAGAGTTATTGATTGAAATTTTTTTAGAGGTGTCAACAAATGAGAGGGGAAAGTTCTTATAGTGGAGGTGTGGCATTCTTGTTAATTTTATAAAAGTGAACTCAATCATATATTTTCCTTTTTCTTGTGGAGATAATAATGGTAAAAATTAGATGAAATAGAGTATAGGATCAATATATGAATATAAATTGTCTTTTGGATATGTTTTTTGGTCATTTTGCAATTTCTTCCAATTTGTAGTCATTTTTTAATCTAATTCTTATCATAATCGATATAATTAATTTAGTCACATTCAGTAATATTTTTAGTCAAATAATTTTACCTTATAATAAATTATAAATTATTATTATATCAAATATCTAATACATTTTTTTCTTATTACAACCACATAAGTGGAATAAATTAATTTAAAATCAATCCCAATGATGGGAAGACAATGCGGTGTTTTAAGTAAGAATGATCAAAAAATTGAAAATTGTTTATATACAATTTTCAAAGTAAAATTTATCAAAATGGCATAAATTTGATTTAAATTTGAAAATTTCCTATATTTATCATTTAAAACAAAAAAAATGTAATTAAACACTATAAAAATTAACTGAAAAATAATATTTTAATTAAAAGTCATTGTTTTCCCCTATTCATAAGAAAATAAATCATCATAAAAATTACCAAAATGTTACCCTAAACTAATATTGATGTTATTATTTTAAAATTGAAGTTATTTTTACTAAATAAAATTTAAAAAAGTTACCAAAACTATATATAAAATAGGTTTTCAATTAAAAGGTAATAAAATTCGATTTTGAAAAATATTGTTTCTTATGCATAAAATTTGGGTTGTCCTTATTTTGTATAGATAAAATATATCAGCTGAATATAAATAATATTTTAATGAATAAATAATATATATATTTAATTAGTATCAATCAATGATAGTGATTAAATTAATTTATAATGAAAAAACAACTTTGTGGCCTTAAAAACAATTCTATTATATTCAATTGGTTCGTATATTCATTTATAATTAATTGGTAACCTATAAATTAATTTTATGATTTTTTAAAACATATATTTTACTTTTTTAGTTAATAATACTAATACCATATTATTTAAAGGATATGTTATTTCTTATTATATTCAAAATATAATATTTTAATAATATATTATTTCCCTATAAAACTCGGTCATTCCTGTAATGAAATTTATCAGAAAATTTATTTATTGCATGTAACACGAGATAAATAAATGTTGAGTTAATTTCAAGATATATCATAGATTTAATTTTTTTTAAATATTACTTATATTTTAAAGTCTTTGGATATTATATTACCTTATGTTATTAGTGTTTCATGTCATACATATTATCAAATACAATGTTCTAGCATTATAATTAGTGAGTGTTACACATATTATATCATGAATATTATTATATTAATTACATTTGAATATTATTATTATGTTATGATTTAATGGGGCAAACGATTCAAATTTTTCTAATGCGGTAAGGATTTTATGTAAATGTATCATTATTTGTTATGGTTTTTTATGGTCATCAATTCTATGGTGAAATCATATGTCAAATACTTCAAGAACATAATAAATTTTACTATTCAATATTTAATTCTTAATAATAAATTTTCTCATTATATTACTCTCTTTATAAACTAAATACTCAAAATAAATTTATTTACTAAAACATTACATTATTTTACTCATTTTTCAAAAACCTATTCTCTTACATGACCATATTTTCTAAAAAAAGTTTCTAAATAATGTTAAAATATTTACCACTGATGGATTATATTTAATATCACACATATTTGATTTTTAAAAAATTTAAAATAAATATTTATTCTATATTCATAACAAAGAGTGTTTTCTTTTTACTAAAAAGGTTAAATGAATCATTATTTTTAAATGTATATCATTAATTAAGATACACTTTTTCATGTACACATAATGTTTTTAAATATTCCATAAAATGTCTCAATGATTTATTTGAATGAAAATATTTTCCAATATATATATATATATTAAAAATTATTTTCAATGAAAGGTTATATTCCCCAAGAATTGTTTCATGTTATCTTTTAATGTCATTTTTCTTCTAAGATGATATCCTTTGAAGTTACCAAAGATGTACTAGGGATTGTATCTGATGATACCATCATTATTCTTCCACTAGATGCTTAATGTTTATGACGACAAGATTTTTTTTAAACTCATTCATTTTCTACAAGTTATACTATGATGAAAATTTTAGGAAACCCACTTTTTTAATGTGTTCAAATAAGATGATGATTTTATAATCTTGTTTCACAAATATGTATGGTTTTCATTTTGTGATGTTGGTTATTTATAACTACCTATGGTGGTGGTGTAATAACCAATGATAGTGACAAATCTATAACAATTATAAGGTCATTATATTATAACCAAGGATAGTGGTAATGCTACATCCAAGGATGTGTGGGACCTATGTCCCCATCAAATGAATTGGGTGATGTTATTTTATGGATAAATCTTATTTCATGTTCACAAGTTTACCCATGGACCTTCATACATCTCCACTATATTATTTGAGGCCAAATTTTAGTTTCTTAACAAAATGATCAAACCTATTTCTATTTATAAATGCCTATAATGTTATATGATAAATTCTTTTCCAAAAATCTATGTCTTAATCCAATTTTATGCTATCATTGATTATGTATATTTAGTCGTTTATGGTTTCTGTCTTATGAACTATCAAGATTTATGCTATAACTCATGTTTATGATCTACCATATGTAGTGTATGAATTTCAAATGTTATGATTGCATTATTTTACCCTTCAGATCATGTATTTCTTATGTTATCATGGGTATAGCCCTTGTGTACCCTTACTGAGAATCTGACCTCGCCCTTTATTATGTTTTCCTCCCCATGATTTGATCAATGGTTTCATTTTTTATGATCTTAATGGGGGTTTTAGATATGATGATCATTGTAGGATAAGATATAGTTTTCATATGAAATAGTTATTTATATATCTAGTTTCTCAAATGCATTGGGGAAAAATTATTCATTCTTGGATTATTATGTAATGTAATGAGTATTCATCAATTTAGATGTAATTTTTATGTGTTAAAATACCATGTCACTAATGTAGGTCTCAGATAAAGGTTTAGGTAACCTTCAAAAACTGGGATGAAAAAACATTTTGAGAACCATAAGGATAAGTCTTTGTTTAGAAAAATATATTGTAATTTTATTTATAGTGGTTTCTAAGAAATAACATTATTTTACGGATACTACAAATGGATGTGGATCTTGAACAATTGTACATAACGATAATAACTCTAAAAATGATGCATTGATATGGACTCAAACATTACCAAGTGCATTAAAAGTATCCTTTATCCACACCTATTTGGAAACACTTTTTGGATTTTTTTTAGAAATGCAAAAACTATTCATGATCCATCATGATGTATTTTTAATAGAATATAAATAAAAATGACTTAGGGTCAACATAGGATATCATTTATTAAATGGAAATGTCATTATTTAGGAATCCAACAAATTAATTCTTACACTAATAAAAGATTTCTGATGGTCATGATGGCCATTATTTGTTTTCTAAGGGTTTTATAAAATAAAAATTGAAATGGAGTGGTAACATGTATTCTTAAATATTGAAATAAAATATTTGTTCATAGTAAAGTAAATTCTCTTATATCATGAAATGTTTTGGGAAATGTTAATTATTATCCTTGATGATTAAACATTGAATATGTTGTGAAAACACCAAATGGTACGATGATCAAATCTCAATATTGTGATACGTATCCTGGTTAAGTTTGTGGGAATTTATTTTCTACAAGAATCGTTATCCCTATTGTTGATTTTTATATTACCAATGGAATAGAAAATATATATCTACATAAATACCATATAATTTTCAATTGAAGTGAATTCACATTTGATATTAAAAACCTATCGATGTACATATATTAGTTTGATGATATATATTAGCTTCTATTTGAGATCATATCCATTGTGTGGGACATTATTTCCATTTTAAAAGGCATGTTTTCCGCACATGGTTCTAGATAAACTCAACCTCAATGATATTCAAATTTTTTAGGAGTTTTTTGATGTCTTTCTATAATAATTTATTAGTCCTTCAACAAAATATGAAGTCTGGTTCTCAAAATAACTCACAATTTATGCCACACCAATTTCAATGACTCGCTATATAATGTTCATGATTGAGTTGTAGTAATTGAAAAAACCCAAACTAGAAGCTCAACATGGGATTAATTCATCTTACTGTGTCACCATATGGTGCATCTGTCCAATTTTCAATAATGATAATGGTTTGATGTGACTCAATATTTAGTTCAGTGAAATATATAAAAGCATAATCAACTATAAGCGTCATCAACCCCATAATGATGAATTGTTTTATCAACTGCATGTTTCTTAATACTTTTCTAATATTGACATTCATCTTAGATTCATTCATTAGGGTTTAATAATGTGGATATAACCAAGATATATTTCTATATATGGTTTGGAAAATATGATTATATATTACTCTCATTTGGTCTAACTAATTCCAGTACAATATTCATAGATTTAATGAATATAGAATTTTGAAATTACCATGATTTTTTAATCATTATAGAAGATATTATTATATTTTTAATGAAAATGTAATAACATGAGGACGACTTGATAATTATATTGAAGACAATATGGAACAATAAAATATATGATAAACTTATAGAGTGTAAATTTTGGATCCAAAATTTTTCACATCTCGATCGTAAAATATCAAGAGTGGATATATTAATGGATCCATAAATGATGAAAAATTTGTATGGTTCTACCAGATCAGTAATGGTAACTGAAATCTGATGCTTTTAGTTTTTATATCAACATTATCAATGGTTTGTAAATAATTTATCATGTATATATAATCCACTATCCAAGTTAACTCTAAAGAGCTATGAGTTCCCTTAGGTGGATGAATGGGTGGAGATTTTCAATGAACTAATGTGAAGATTAGTCAGCATACCTATTCTAATATTACCATATAGTGCAGAAGGTTTTGTACTATATATTGATGAATTAATGAAGGTATTGGGAGGTGTTATCATATATAATGATATTGTATTAGACTATGCCTCATAAAAATTTATGTTTCATGAGAAAAGTTACCCCACCCAATATTTGGTGATTGTTGAGGTATTTTGTGCGTTAAATATAAGGATGAATTAGATTTACAAAGAAATTATTAATATATATTTTACCCCAAGATTATTTTACTAAAGATTCACATAGAATGAGAAGAACATGCACCATAGAATATGATTATTGTTAAATAATGATTATATATTCTCCATATATTTCCACAATTCGATATAGAAAAAGGAATAAGGTAATTGGATTAAAAAAGGATCATTCTTTATTATCCAAAATTAGGATCATTGAGGATCCAAAATTTAGGGATTTACAATGGTTGGATCTGGAAACCTGGATTAATTGGTATAAATTTTAACTTTCTTAAATGAGTGTTCAACCATCTATCCAAGTAATGATTCAAGTGGAATAAAATAATGATGTAAAGATACCAAAGAAGGTATGAAATATTTCAAAAAATATCCTTCACTGTGAATGAGTTATAAGGTTAAGAATGGGGTTTCATTCACCTTAATATCATTTCTGATGAAGGTTCTGTTAGATGAGGCTCAAATATCAACACTCTCTATTCATCTAGGATGTAAAAAAAGATTTTATGTGATTTTAAAGAGTGTTTCCAGTGGGACACATGAAGAGAGATATTGCAGAGTTTTCTTATTGGTGCTTTGGATGTAAATAAGTAAAGGTTTAGGGAAAATTTCTATCATTATACTCCCTAAAACATTTAAATTTAATTGTTCAAATATGTTTTCTAGTCAACCTCAATACAATTTTACCACATGATATCCCTATTATATAATTATTCAATTCAAATTAGTTTTCCATCATATATATTAATAAATTGGTAGGTTTCATGTAGTAATACATTTTATTGTTTCTAATCAACATCTATAGTTTAAATAAATATTATAGAAAAGTCATTGGTATGGTCGGGATATGGAGCTGAGTTTTAAAACTGCATACCACCCTTAAAAGTGTGATCGGTCTGATAGAAAATTTCAAATCATAGAGGATATATTGAGATATGTTTTTTAATTTTTAAAGTGGTTAGGATCAATAACTTTATCATGTAGTTCTTTCAAAAAATAATTTCTTTCCCTCAAGAATTCATATGGATACTTATAAATCCCTATATGGGAATTTTTTTCAAATGGGTATTAAATGTTTGGTATCTATTTTTGTTTCCATAAATTACAGTTGAATATAATATTGGATTTAATTAATTTAGGCTAAAAAATTAATACCTTATCCATATTTTATGATGAGATTTAATAATTGGGTCTACTACAAAAGACACCTAACTAAACCTCAAACAATCATTTAAGGGGACTAAAAAGTCAACCACAATAGAGGACTACAAATAACTGGCTTGTAGAGTACCATTCCATATTTGAGCATGGTGAACGTTATTCACATGCAGTTCTGTGTATAATGCCCAGGTATGTCACTTGAAGTCCACATATCCATATGTGTTCTATATTTGTTGGTGTTCTTAATCAGAGCTAATGAACCACTTTCTTTGTCTTATATAATGGTGATCCACTATTTTTTAAATTGATTTGGTATGAATTATTTTCCATCAAAAATTAATCTAGACCATATTTTCTCATTATCTTTTATTGAAATTATCTTTCAATAATTACCCATCCAACAAAATCTTGGAATGTGATGGTGCCTCATCCTTCCCTATGATCTCTTTTATTTTAAACATTTGTCCAATCATTCTTATTCCATCCCATGTGAGCTCGTTTTTTAAAATTTCCACATTCTAGTTTCTTATATCATGCTTGATTTTATTCATATCATTAGTCTTATTCTTCTACAACAACTGTCTTGTGACTTCTTCTTCAGTTTTCTCCTCCAGACCAAAACATTTTAGAATCTAGTTTCTTTATGTTTTTAGATGTCTCGTTATATTTTTAGTTTCAAATTTTTTGTTTTTTAAATTTTTATAGTAAGTAGTTTCTCTTTTTCAACTTCTTCATTCTGTTTTTCCATTGTCTGAATCAGTTTTTGGCCACTCAACATAAGTTTAGTCACTATTGGGTTTTAAACCAATGGTGTATCATTTTAACACCAATAAAAATCCCAAAGTTATTTCAATTGGATGCTATGGTAAAAACCAATGGCATGTAATTTTTTCACCCTTATAAATCAAAAATGATGTTTTGTTTTTTTATGTCATTGGAAATTCACAATGATGTGTTATTTTAATTACTATTGTATAAGGTTTACAAAAATAATTCTTCTTTGTAACTCCTTATCATGACAGTTAGTTATGTTCTCCAAAAGAATCTCTTACATCATCTATCATATTGCAATATTATTCTCGATATTTTTTAACATGTTTTAGTCACATGTATTTTCTTCATTCATTCATACTGTAATGATATATTCTACTATAAATGTTTCATTCAAAAAATGTCTTATACTCTCAGGTGCGTTTTAATTTGTATTATAATTTTTATCCGATAATTATTACTCTCATTTTTATCTTATTATTTCAATATCATTTTCATGGTTTTTAGTTCTTTGGATTCGTGGAAGTATCTTTTTTTACTCTTTATGATGAAATTTATTATTCTATGATACATTGAGAGTTTTTTATTTAATTTTTTTAAAAGTTATGTAAAATTATTAAATTATGTTTTATTTTTTATTATCATGTCATTTTTTTCAACAAGTCGTCTTTTGTACCCAATATTGAGATATTATTCAGCATTCTAACTAGACAGTGAGTCATGGGCACCATTAGACACATAACCTTGAGCCACAAGACACTGTTGGTCATCTAACATTGAGTATTTTTTTATTCTTCTCTTAAAAAATATTAATGTAATTATTATTGGAAATGTTTTGATTTTTAAAAATCATTTTATTTAATAAAATTACTATGGTATGAAAAAAAAGATGTATCACATCCCGACATATCCAATTGTGTGTCACTGACACACTACAAAACTATTTCTAATAGATAGTCTTGACTCATAGTGAGTTAAAAAATATTTTTCCAAAAATTATATTCTTCCTTATTTTCTCATAAATTTTTTAAAAATAATTATTTTTATAAATATTACATATTTAATGCTGAAATATAATTGAAAATTTGTTTGAAATTAATTACATCATTTTATGTTACATCTCACATGCAAATTTTATATTTCAACAATCATTTAATTTTTTCCATAACATTTTGTTGCAAATTAATCATCCAAATAATAGTTATTATTTTAGTATTTTTTCAATTTTATTTTGATAAAAATTAATATTCAAAATACACTAGTAAATTTAATTTAATATTTCACAAATCAACTTTTTATTGATTATGTTTCATATTATACATGACTTAAATAGAATCAAGGTAACTATAATTTTATTTTTATTACTCTCTAACAATTATCATACATATATTTGACTCTGAAACATTCCTAAATATTTTTATTTTTATTATTTGGGAGATTTCTTCAAGAATATAATAAAATTTACACTTGTAGATCAAAGAAGATTGTGACAATTTCCAATTTATTTGATCTTGATACAATCATATTTTCTCTTATTTCTCCCCAGGAATTCTATAAGAAAAAATTCTTTATTATCTAGTCTTATTATCTTGTGATCATTTACGATCTTCATCATTTCATCTTCATCACCCGATGTTATCAAAGAAAAAGTATTTCATTGAACATATTAATTAGATACTCATGTTCATGTTTCATTAGTTTTTAATTTTCTTTCCCCACCATAATTCATAAAATATCCAATTGATATTCTAGAATATTTTTTATGTTGTTCCCATAAAAAATATACCTTTGTGTGATTCATCCAATCAAAAAAGAGGGCCTTTTATTCCTCTTTGAAAAAAAAGGTTGTTTGTGACTCCATCAAAAGTTAAGGGTTATACCACTAGGTGTGAAAAAGTTACTTATTTAATTATTTTTAATTGCATTATCAATCCCATTCAAAGGTGAGGATATGTTGAAAACAAGTATCCCATTGCAGTAGAGGAGATTAAAGAGAGTAATAAGTTCTTGGTGATCTCAAAACTCTATAAAAATACTTATGTTATTTTTTTCTTTCTACTAGTAAATTTATTTTTATATTATGACTCTGATAAATTATCATTTGTAATAGTAAATCATGAAGAAATATTCATGAACCCTTTAGTCACATATGCCATTCTAAGGGACCTAACAAATTATATCATAAGGAATATCTAGTTTAAGGATTTGATATTAATTGTTCTCGTTATTAATTTCTAAACCAAATATTATCCTGTACCTAAATATATATGTAAAAGATTCAATGATCTTATATGGATAATACAAAATTACGTATGTTGAATCATGTCATCCCAACTCACTCCAATGGAATTCATTTTTTCTATTGTAAATAAATACTTGAGATATTCCTATAGAATATTGGTCTGAACTATTTGGGTATTATGTCTATGCCATATAAATTACTAGATTTTGAATTATAAACTCTTACGGGTAATGAGGTAGATAAATTTGTTTCAAATTACAAAGTCATGTATTTCTTATATTGAGTATTATGTTGAAATATTTATAGTTATATTTAATCATTCATGACTTCTTCTGACATTTGGAGGTAATTGAAAGTCACTCACCAAGGTATTGACAAGTTGTAGAGAACAATGTTTGGTATACACTGAGGTGAATTTTAATAGTTTATAATTTTATAAAAAGATATTATAAATGATATGTACAAGAGATTCTTAACTATTGTCAATATATTGGCTGCTCTTGGATTAACCATAAATAATGAATCCCTCACTGAAAGACTACTATGATCTCTACCCAAAAGAAGGCATTAAAAGATAGTGTCTATTTATGAAATAATTGGATTTACTGAGTATTTAATGGATGAGATGAAATGATCATTACTATAATACAAAATAGAAATAAAGTATGATAATACTAATTATCAATATAACAGAAATGGTATACCATTTAAATAAAATTTAAAAATTATTACTAATTATTATAATACTTGGTTACAGTAATGTGAGAATGATGAGATTGTAAATTTCACCAAAGAATATTATAAGTACATGATGGGTAAGAGAGGTTTTAATAATATACCTATATGAGATTATAAAAAGGATGATATAAAGGTTACTAAATGTGGTAAGACCAATAAATATGATGCTTCAGAATTAATATGTCATGTGTGAAGGTAAAAGGGAAACATAAAATCAAACTATATTAAACTAAAACAAGAATTAAAGGATAATAAATACAATAAGTAACAAATAATATTTTATCATTCTTTATAGAAATACATTGAAGAGTCATACTCAAGTGATTTTGGTTCTGAACATGAAAAGGAAGATTAAAATCAATGATTGATGGGTTCAACTATAAATGAGGTACACTATAATTATAATTATATTTATGGATATAAATCTAATATTGAAAATGATTTCGTGAAAAAAATGCCCACAATGAGAAATTTCAAAGTGACATATTAAGAATGGTTGAACTATATAGGGAAATTCAAAACAATAAGAATATTAAATAAGGAAATAAAAACTAAATGATTCTATTTTATGATATATAGAATTGAAAAAGGCTGTATATTCTCAATGTTAAAGCTGAGAATATTAAAATAATATATTTCCTATCTATAAAATATGAATATTAACACAAAATATTTATATTAGTTTGTGAGGATATAGATAAATTTGAAAAGGAATTCTGGAATCTTAAAAATGAAAATAATAAACTTGAAAATTTGGGAACATGTTAACATGTGAAAATATCTGATGAGCTAGATGTTGTTCAGAAAGATAATGAAACCCTTTAAAAGGAAATAATTTGTATAGTAGAAACCTTTTTGGTAATTTTTTTAGTCCAATAGTCATTCTATAAAATAATATCTATGAACCATCCCAAATATGATAAGAAAGGGTTTGGTTATAATAATAAGATTCTTGATATGTATAAAACTTATTTTGATAGAAGAATTATTGAAAATATTTCAAATATGAATTTCTTTTATTGGAACATGAAATTAAAAAAATTATTCTTTAATGTATAGTCAGTATTTAGGACATAAACAGACATACACTTCATAAAAATTGACATCTTGTTTACTATACAATAAATGGTTTACATCTATATGGGTACCTAAATCTATTTATACTACTCCTGTTGGACCCAAATTTGTGTTGGTACCAAAACAATCATTCTCTTGATTGGATGTGTCGGAAACATGTATGGAGAGTTGAGAAGTCATATAATATATAGGTAGTGAGTTCACAAGGCACATGACTAGTGATATTTATAACTTCTTATCTATTAACTCTTATGATGTAGGGGCTATAAAATTTGGTGCAAATCTAATGGAATGGTTAAAGGTATTTGAAAAATTTTAATATTAACTTCTATTTTATCTTATAAAGAAATTTTTATAGAAGGACTAAAAAAATCATAACTATCATATCACATCTTTGGGATGATGGAATGTATTTAAAATTGAAATATAATAGTTATTTATTTATAAAGATAATAATGTATTATTTTATGCTAATAGAAATTATAATATATATTTTAATTAATTTTCCGATATGACAATGTATAATATAAAATTATTAATTGTTGTAGATAGAGATTAGATCATGTGGCACTTGATGTTAGGACATTTTCATCTTCAAAATTCTCACAAGATTGGAAAATATGAATAGGTTTTGGAACCGCTAAAGTTCAATTTTTATAACTATTATATTTCTAACACTTCTTTAAAAGGTGAGGAGAATGATAAAATTTTTAGATATATAAGTATGGTTAGTACTACTAGATGTTTAGAACTACTATGTATTTTTTACCATCCATGAGAACTACTAGATTAGGTTCTAAAATATATGTTTTTATAATTGTTGATGAGTACATTATATTTACATGGTCTATTTTCTTATCTCATAAATGTGAATGATTAATTAAATTTGTTACTTTATGTAAGAATATAAAAAATCATAAAGGACAATTAATAAATTATATTAGAACTAATAGTTGTGGAGAGTTTATAAACTATGAAAGTGAAAAAAAAAATTAGAAACTAATGGGTATTTTCATAATTCTTTTCCCCATGAACAGTACAATAGAATGGTGTTGTTGGGAAGAAAATATAACTATTCTAGAAATGGAAATAATAAAGTTTATTCAATTCATTCGTCAAAAATATTTTAGGAAAGAAACTTTAAAAAAATATCATAAATAGAGGTTATATCAAACATTTTCTAAAGGAAACACCATATAAACTTTTTAAAACTAAAAAACCAAAAATTAGTGATTTCAATGTTTTTAGTTGTAGTGACTATATTTTAAATACTAAATATAATTTATAAAAATATTACTCAAAAGCGATGAAGGTATCTTTTTTGGATACTCTAAAAATCATACGAATTATAGTGTATAAAACAAATGATCTTTACTGATGGAAGAATATGGGAATATTATATTCATTGAAAATAATGATAAATAGTGTAATAATTCTATTGAAAATTCAAAAGATTATAAATAATTAAACATTGATTAAGATAACCTATAAATTAATGATTCATTAATTCAGGGACATAATGTATCATCTCAATATGATTCTTAAATACAGAAAACTCAAAATGGTTATTCTATGGAAAATGTTACAGGAAATGTTGAATGTGGGATTATAATTAGACATACTGTTATAAATTTTTATGAAATTATTTATTTGTAGATGATTTTTTCTTATTAATATAAATGATTCTTCAAAAGTATATAATTGGGATAATGTTATTCATGATGAACTTCAACATTTTTATAGAAATAAATTATGGAATCTAGTTGAGTTACATTAATTTATAATGTATATTGGAACGAAATGGATTTTTTTAAAAATAAATAGGAAGAATCTAGAAATATAGTTATAAATATAAAAATATTAGATTCTCAACATTATAATTAAATATAAGTTATTGATTTTGAGGATTGATTTTCATCATTTTATAGAATATGAACCATTCAAATTTTATTAGCCTTTTCAAGTTTTAAAATTTTTAATCTTTTACAAATGGATGAAAAAATGTGTGTACTTAAATGGTGTTATTTCTGAAGAGGTGTATGTTAAAGAACCACATTGTATAAAAAAATTATATTTTTAAATCAGGTTTACAAACAGACTAAAGCTATTTATGTTCTTAACAAACCCCCTTGATCGTTCTATATAATAATAACTCAGTTATTAAATCAAAAAGATTTTTTGAAAGGTATGTTTTACCCATCTATATTCATAAAAATATTTCAAAATTATATTCTATTAATTAAAATTTATATTGATGCAATCGTTTTTGTTTCATTAATTACAAAATTAAGTAGAGAGTTTTAAAAATAAATGAATAATGAGTTTCATATGATCATATGGGGGAAATTAAATTTTTCTCTCTGTTCGAAAATTAGTTATTGAAAAGATTTAATTTTCATTAATCAATCCATGTATTCCAAGGAACATGTTAAAAAGTATGGTCATATTTGTTATAAAACTATGACAAATCCTATGAGCCCAAAATATGAGCTGAATATAGGTGATTCTGTAATATTTATCTCTAGTAAGCTATTTAGAGGCATGATCGGAGGTCTTTTGTATCTTACTTATTATAAACTATATATTATATTTGTTTCATGTATGTGCACAAGATATTATTCTAAACCCAAATAAAGACATCTTAAAAAATTTAAAATCATAATAAGGTATATTAAAGGAACTATAAGTACTATATTTTTTATTTCTAATGAAATTTTATTTGATTTTACATCTTACAATGACTCTGTATTTACAGGTTGCAGAGTAGAAAAGAAATGTACCTTAGGTATGTGTCACTTTTTAGAACTAATTTAATGTTCATGGATTTCTAAAATACAACTTTCATATGTTTTGTCAATAGGTAAGGTTGATTATATTGTCTTAGGTTGTTAATGCTCTCAATGTATTTTGGTAAAGAATAATTTAAAATATTTCAATATAAATTTTGATGAAATCAGTACTTTATGTGATAATACTAGTGCTATTTATATTTCAAAAAAACATCCTCAAAATTCCAAAACTAAACACAATGATGTTATATTTCGTTTTCATAGGAATCGTGTAAATATGGGTTATATATGTTTATAATTTATTAAAATTGAAAAACAATTTGATGATATTTTTATAAACCCTTAAATTCTGTTAAATTTGATAAAATGATGTTTGAATTCGGTATGATGGAATATTACCAATTATTTAGTAAAATTTTCTATTTTTATTAATATATTATAAGGTATTATCTTTGTCTTCTGAAATTGAATATTGAAAAAAAATATTTTCATTTCTTTTTATACACTATATCAAATTGTAATTTCTTACTTTCTTTATTTTACAACTTCTAAAATTTTAATTTTTGATAAATTTCAAAAGGGGGAGATTTTTTTGTGATTTAATGATTTTTCCTACTAGGTAGTTTGAAATATTAATAAATACAATAATTTTTAATTTATAAAATTTGTGAGATTGTAAGTAATTTATTGTTAACTATTAGGTATCTCTTCATTTATTGATAAAATATAGTTGAATAAAATATTTTATTAAGTGATTTTTATAAAATAATTTATTAGTAATATTTGTTATGATCATTAAATATTAAGGCTAAAACACAAGGAATTTGACTAATCCTCAACCACTCACTTAAGGGTAAACAAATGTCTACCCTATGGGGGGCCAGTAACCAATGGCTCGAATAGTGCCTATCCCAGTTCGAGCATGGTGAATGACATTCCCATGTAGGACCATATATATGGCCCAATTATATCACCTGTAGGATTCCAATATTCATGTGTGTCATTTATGGTGGTGTGTCAAATAGAACTAATGGTGTGCTTCCTCAGTCCTATATATTAGAGATCCCTTATATGTTTAAATTGATGTGGGATTAATCCTTTTAAACAAAAAGTCTATTTATACCATCCTTCCACATCATTTTTTATCTATACCATCTAATCATCCTTTACCCATCAGGCATGATCATTGACAATAATGATTCCTCATCAAATCATCTAATCTCATTGATTTTTATAATCCGTGCTATCCTTCTTTTTTTCTTCGCATGCAAGTTCATTTTTAAAAATTAATTATTCATGTTTCTTCTCTAAAGAATTTTTTCTTCCTCTTGTTGGCCTTCGTTTTATATATTAATTTTATAGTGATTTCTTCTCCAGTTTTTTTCTCACCACCATTACTTTTCAGAATACTTTTTATTCAGGATTGTAGAACTCTCGTTATTTTCATGGTTTCATCTTTTATATTTTTCATTATTTACAGCTACTAGTGACACATTTTCATCTTAATCCTTTTTGTTTTTCCATTGTCTAAAATTTTTTATCACTCAAAGTAATTTGACTCAATATTTACTTTTAATCCACATATGTGTCATTTTGACAATGTTATAAAACCAATAGAATGTCATTTTTACACTTTTGTAAAAATACCAATGGTCTTTCATTTTTACATGATTGTAAATTAACCACTATGTGTTATTTTTGACACCAATGAAAATTAAAAAAATACGTTATTTTACATGGAACTATATGTAGTTTATAGAAGGTTTTTTTAACTTTGTACTCCTTATCATAAAAATAATCCATAAGATCTCAATGAAACTCATACCTCATCTATAATATTCCTATTTTATTCCCTATATCATTTTATGTGATTCAGTTCCAATTTATCCCTCTGTTTGATCATACATTAATGATTTATTCTAAAATGAACATTTCCATCAAAAATTGATTGATACTCTCTAGTGAGTTTTAATAATTTTAATATTTTAAAGAGAAAATTTTTCCTCAACTTTTCACCCAATTTTTCATAAGATTTTTCATGTTTTATAGATCTTCAGATGTATGGAAGTATCTTGTGTTTTTATTCATTATGATCAAATTTATTATTCTACGATTCACTGATAAATTTTTTATTTCATAGTTCTTTATTAAATATAATTAAAATTAATCACATATATATATTTTTATTATTTGGAAATATTATCGACAAGTCACCACTAAAACCCATTGGTGAGATAAGAGAGACCATTAGAACTCGATGGTCAGTCATGAGACACTGTTGGATACACAATGGTGAGTCATGAGACATCGTTCGACATCCAATGGGGAGTTATTTTTTATTTTCATCTTAAATCCATTTAATATTAACATGGATGAATATTTTGTTAAATTTGTTTAAATAATTTGGTTTTTTATAATGAAAATTGTATGAAAAGAAAATTGTGTCACTGCCAGACATTTCCAATGTCGAGTCACTAACTCACCACTAGTCTTTTAGAACAGTGTGTCCCAGACTCACCACTATACTCTTCCATTGGTCAATCACCGACTCACCACCATACATTTCCAATGTTGTGTCATCAATCAATGTTAGATAAAAAATTATTCCAAAATGTTATTTTAAATACTTTTTGTAAAAGATGTTATAAATATATATTTAAAAAATAATATTTTATGATAATATATACTAGAATCATTATTTAAATTTGATTGTAGCATAATTAGTGACATATGCACAAGAAGACTACTATCTTTATGATGGACATTTTTTCGAAACATATTGTTTCTTGTTTGTAATACCAAATTATATTTTTTATTTTATTTTTTCAATTATTTTTTGATTAAGAATTAATATTCTAAAAGTATTAAATATTTCATTTTAATAATTCTTAAATCATTATTTTCTTGATTATGTTTTATGATCAACATGACATAAAAAAATCATGGAAATATAATTTTTATTTTTATTACTCACTATAATGGGTCATATAGATATTTGAAACTAAAATACTCTTGAATATATTATTTTAATGATTTGGGAGAATTTTTCCAGAATATATAAATATAACCATATAGATCAAATCATATTTTTACAGTCGACAATTCATTTGATAATTATACGGTCTTACTTTATCATGTTGCAATAAAATAATTTAAAAAGTGAAAATTTGTTTGACAAGAGATTATTTTATGTATTGATCAATTGAGATATTAATCAATTGAACTTCCATGCCCAAGGTGATTTATGTAAAATACCTTCATCGAACTTATTCTTCAGCATCTGAAGTTAAAATTTCAATTGTTTTAAATTTATTTTCTAAATTATACTTTTTAAAATCTATTATATAAATTCTATAGACTTTGTTCAGGATTTTCCCATCCAAAAGATTACGTTGGGTTATTCCTCCATTATAAAAGAAAGGTCAATTAATTCCTCCCATTCTAATGTAGGGTTTTTTTTCAATCCATCGAATGTTAGAGTTTATACTACCATTTGTAAAAAAGTTATGTCTATAATTATCTATAATCGGGTTATCACTCGTAATCAAAAGTGGGGATACAATGCATACCAATATCCTCGAGTAGTAGTGAAGATTGAAGAGTGGACTAGCGTCGTAGTGAACCAAACCTCTATAAAAATATCCTTTGTTATTTTCTTTCTTTATAATTCTACATTTATCCTTTTTTATAACTCTGATCAATTTTTATTTGTAATAATAAATCAAAATGGACTATTCTCACCCCCTCTTTAGTTATATCTTCCACACAAATGGGCCTAACTAAAATAAGTGTATAACACTAATGTGTTGTGATCATGTTGGATAATTAAATCAATTAGTACATGAGCTTGCTGAATAAATGGCAGTGAATGTTAGATCCACTCAACAATATATAATGGTGGCATACTGTATGAAACAAAATGTTGAAATAATTGTTAGTATGATCTGAAATTTGAAGTTGTATACAAGGTGTTTCGAAGAATATATACATAGAAGAGGATTCAGTGTTTTTAAAATTTGGGAAAACTATATTCTGGGTATATAATACCCTTTTAAATTTTGGATTTTATCGGGATGAAATCTCATCGACTTGCGCTTCCACCAAACCACACTAATGTATCTAATTTGTTTCCTGTATCTCTCACAAGGATGTACATACATGATCCATCAAATGTAAATAACTCAAAGGTCATACCACAAGAGCATGGAATTTATTTTTAGGAATATCCATTTGGAATTTAGGGTCTAATAGGTATAGTTCTATGATACAAGACCATTCACTTTGTTAAGGCTTTGTGGCTATACAACCAAATTGAAGAAGATATATAGGTAATTGAGAATAGGATGAGGTAGAATAACCCTCATATGTTATATCAATGACACGATTTTTTACGGAAAATTTGGTTTTATGCAGGATAGAATTTGACAATCTGAGTTTTTTATGGTTTTTATAATAATTTAATTTTTAGTTATCTTCAGCTATATGCAACACCAAGCATTAATGAACCTCATTATAGTGTTAATGTTATTATTTTAACATCACCACCATAAAATAGTAATTAAACATTGAAGTACGAAAAGGAATAAACACCTTTAATATATTATTTATAATGGTTTTACATATATAAAAAATATTGAAAAAAATATTACTTAAGTTTTAGTAATATATTTATATGTTTATAAATCAATATTTTTTTCAAAAAAACATTATTTTTGTAGATTTTTTGTGAAATATTAATAACATAATTTTTCCCACTATATTAAAATTTATTTGAAAAAAAATCTTCATTTATGAAATATATATTTCATAATTATATTATGGTGTATTTTTGGGAATTTAACAAAATTATTTCTTTTCTGATGAATCGTGATAAATAAATGTTATCATAGAAAACTATAATATTTTTTAAGGATTTTATAGGGTTAAATTTTATTTTAATATGCTTCTAAAAGTATAATTATCTCAACTAGATTATATTTAAGTCATTTAATGTTATGTTAAACAATTTAATATTGAATTGTTTTAATTCAAACCATAAATACATTTCAGTATTCTCCCTTTGGAAACACGCTTTTTCATCACGTTTATAAGATTAATTATAAATTGTATTTTTTCACATATATGAATAGAATTTGGAAAAAAGGATTTCATATTTGGGTAAAAATAATTAATATTACATAATAAATTAAACTAATTATTTGCTTAAACTTAATAGTAGAAACATAAGAAAATTATTTCTCATGGTTAAGATAAAAATGGTTTGCTAAAGGTAATACTAAAGAAAAAGAAGTAAACTGACCAAGAAAACATTCCAAAACAGCTTATATATCTGTATTTACACCTTTTCAGATTAATTTGTTTGATAATTACCCATTATAGATCCTTTTTGTTGATAAAAATTTGAGGTACACTTTATTATTTTAAAATAATCTTTATGTGTCCTCACCCCCACATAAAAAGGCCACCCACTCCCCTCTCCACCGAAAACATATAAAAACATATTGTTAGTAAATGACCTTCACAAAAATATTACCTATTACCTATCCAAATTTAAGATTAATTGGTTTAATTATTAAACCCTCCTAACTGGTCATTAGGTATGAACCTAAAGAGGTTCTCCAAAGTAGACGTAAAATTATAAACCAATTTTTTGTTTTATTTCTTCCACCGCATCCTTTAAATATTCATCAATTTCGGTGATTTAATGACATAATTATCTTAAATATAATTAATATTAAATATTTTAACTGAATAAATTTTCTTTATCCACTTCTATCAAATGGGAAACTAACCCATCGATTATGTGTACGGTGGAATACCGCCACACGAACTGATTTTATTCATTTTACATTACAACCTATCATGGTATGATATATTGATGTATTTAAATTTTATATATGATTTTTTGATATTACTATAACTATGTAATTACAATACATCATTTATGTTATATCCTCTTAACCAGTAGGAAAAAAATAATGTTGCTCGTGCATAAGGGGGACTACCGCCTTACGAACTGATGTGATGTATTTTTCACTTCAATTTTTCATTAATGGAAATAAGGATATATTAAATTAATATATATGATATTGTGAAATTAATTATATTTCTATAATTTTTGTATCATATATACATTATAAATTTCTAGTCAATTGGGGTGTGAAGACACAGTTCATGTATACGATATAACAACATCTTGTGAAGATATATCATTCATTTTCACAAAAACTATTCAATGAAGGTAATGAGGGTAAATTTGAGAAATATATTTTCAATATATGACTACATTATTTTTCTAGAAAGAAAATATATCATTTACATTTATTTCATTTCTTCTTTTGATAAAATGGAAAAAACATTCATGTAGATATATGGCCTATAATCTCTATTAACTATGTATTTAATTTTCAATATCTATATTTTATGGGTTGTAGTAAATAAATATATAATAAATTTTAAAGACTCGGCTTTTTTTAAAGGGTATGGATTGTTAGTTTTCCTTTTTAATGTCTGGAATGGTCCAGGTGAAGTCTTCTATTCAATCTAAATAGGTCATATGAGCATCAAGGGCACCTTCGGAGCACTGATCTCTAAACAAGGGGAATGCAGGATGCACCTCATGGTTTTGAAAATTGTGTTGGCCCAGATGCATGTCAATGAGAAATAATATAGATAGATGAAGAAGTTGTAGAATAATTTCTCTTAATTTGATCCCGGTCTAGGAAACCATGCACAGATACCATGTGATATTGATGCATATGACATAACCTTGCGAACGGTTTGTATACAATCTCCCAAACCATGCACAGAAATCGTGCGAGATATATTTTAGAGAAAAATTATCATTTTCCCTAATTCATTTTAAGTTATAGTTTCCTTTTTCTCTCCCTTAGGTACACATTATCCTCCCACATTCCTCTTTGATCTCTCATAGCATATCATCCTCTAAACATTTTCTACTCATTCGTCTGATTTCTGGTCATTGGTTTTTCAGTGGTGTTGGATCACTTGAGGATTTACGAACCTTGAGTACCCCTTCCTTCTTGCATAATCTCACCATCAGTTTCACTATTTAGATGTCCGCTCATTAACCCTATTTTGAGGGTGTTGGATGAAAAATCAAATCTAGTCTAACCAACTCAAAATAAAAGGTTGATACTCTGTGAGTCATCATCTATGGACCCAAGGTAGGTGGACACATTGTTCTCCGCTTGAGATTTGTTTGTTTCTCATTTAATCTAATTGTGGTGTCAGAAATCCTTTTCAATGTTCCATTATTATGTTTCTTTCATCATGTATAATTAATAGTAGTGTGATGAATTAGGTTTATTGACTCTAGGGTAGGGTATTAGAGATCACCCTTGCATAATATTGAGACCGAAGGGGGAATTCCACCCAAATTGGCCCATTTAGGCCAATTTTTGGATATGGGGTTTTATTTTTTATGGTTCTGAGATGGGTATTTAAATGAATTTCCTTTTTTATCATGTGTATTGTGACTAATATAATGAGTTTTTGGACCCATATGGTTTGAAATTTAATTTTGAACCTATTACTATTTGATGTAGCCTATTCCTTTTATTTTAGAATTGTAAATGGAATTCCATTTTTTTGAAAATCAAATGTGTGACTTGTTTGGGTTATCTAGAATGTGATAGCTAAAAACCAAACGAATTTTTTGGATTATATGCAATGAACCAAGGTATGGGAAGGCCACTATCTTGTTGTGTTTTTTCATTAATGGCATTGCATATTAATTGTTTATAAAATTTGAAATGTTATAACATGGTTTTCCTTACATTTCATAATGTGAATTCAGTTATCATCGGTATGCATGTTAATTCATTAAAATGTGGTTGGTAGGTAATATATTCCTGAGCCATTCTATTAAATTTTGTAGGTGGGCATTACAGCTTTAAGCCATTATTTTAACTCTGGGTATTAGTTTTTATAGCCCTGATCCATTCTGTTAAATATGGGTGGTAGGAATTATATCTCTGGTCCATTATGTTAAATGTGGGTGGTAGGCATTATAACCCTTATCCATTTTGATAAATGAGGGAGGTTTCCATTATAGAATTGTACCATTCTCTCACAAGTCTGCGAAAAGAAATATATCATCATTCCACTTATATAAATATGTATATATAACACGAGACATACTCATACATTCGAGCATTGAGTTGAAGTAGGTAGACCAGCCAGGTGTCCTTTTAATCCTTAGTGGGAGCTTAGTTTTTTATTTTTTATTGCATTCCCTTTTTTATATTAGCTACACACTATTACTTATGAGCACCACTTAGATTATACATAGACACTATTGGTGGTGTCCTTCTTAGATTTCAATCACAACCCATTTGGGCTACCTATGGCACTTGAGCTGATTTTTTTCCTATAGGTATTAATAGGGGAAAACACCCCTCTTATGGATGTTGACTCTCCATTCATGGATGGATATTATGAGAAGAGGACCAGGCTTATGCTCAAGATCCGTTGTGCATCTTTTGGATTTTGTTTCACTTTTGTAATATTGTACTGTGTATGCCAATTTCCTACTTTTATTCCCATTCCTTACATGAATCCCAAGCATGCATAGTTATATCATACACTACCTATGAGGTCCTTGTATTTATTCTTCATTATTCCTTTGTTTACTCATTCTATGTTTTGATTATGCCTTCGTTGTTGGATGTTTCTATTACACCGCTATGTATTCTGATATAGGGGTAATGTCTCCATACTGATATTACCATTAATACCCCCACTGCTAGTCTGTATCCCCTTGATTATGCGAATATGTGCCATGTGTCATGTGTCTAACTGGACTTGGGGCATAGGTAATGAAGAAGCCGGGTTTGGGATGTCATAGGATTATTAGGGGATGGTTCCATTATTTCATTAATGTTTGGGGAAAATAGAGTTGAGATCAGACATGCGTGTGACATGGTCACAAGCTGTGCTTGGGTGTCCTGATCCCATATACGAGGTAATGACCAAGTTTCTATAATTATTGATATTATTAATTCTCATATTATTGTTGGCATCATTTCACCATTGGGTGCTTCACATGTTTGGTGTAGTTATTAAAATTCTTGAGATTGGGAATTTTGATTTCATTGTTTGACCCGATGAAATTAGGGTTATGTGTAGAACATGCATCAAGGTTGGCCCTTATGAATCATAAAATGGAATTTCAACAAGATCAACCATTTGGGTAATGATATAATCACATATATAAGAACAATTTAAAATGGAAATGAAATCCAAGTGATTGTCATCTTTTTATTCATAATGTGTATGGGACCTCATTCACTAGAAATTAAAAAATCATTAGACTCAACTATTTTAAATAACATATAACTTGATAACATACATTTTCACATGCCTAACATAGATGCCTGACCCAAACCTTTCAATAGTAGTGGGTAGGGGTTTTCTTCATTCTTATGTCCTATTACAGTTTATTCTACTGTCTAGTCCTATCTTTAGAAGCAGGAAGAGAGGCATGTTTGTTCTTATATGAATGCTTAGTATATATCCTACTTTCTTAATTTATTTTATCTAAAGTGAAAAAACCCTTCAGATATGTTTGTTGGTCATTTTATCATTATACCACCACGATGTATTCCAGTCATCCACCTTGAAGGCGGTCGTGATCGTGTTATTAATGTGGTGGGCCTTGTGACACTAGTTTTTATTTCTGATGATCCACATATAGTTCCTCCCCTTATACTATTATTGGTCACCAATACCAAGTTTCGAGAATGTTTATTGTGTGTGACGTAGAATATACAATGCGGAGGGCGACCTACCCTGATCATGGCAGGTTTGACTTGTGAGTTTCAGCAGCAACATCCTCCATTGTTCTTGGGGGATGGGGGGACTTTTTCTATATATATTGGACAAGGTGATCCTTTCTATCTTCAACCACCTAGAGATGCCTTCAGTGTTGAGGGTCAAGATAGCTATGTACATTCTATGTGACTCAGCTAAGTGGTGGTTGTATTGAATCACCCATCCAGGTAAACATAGAGAGATAGTTTTGGCCGACTTCCTAACAATAAATTATGTCTACTTCTTTCCCCTGACTCAGAGGTCTGACAGAGCTATAGATTTCATGAATCTACATCATGTGACTCTATCAGTCATGGGTAAAACCTCCAATTTCACTAAGACACACAGTTTTTCTCATTTTCATGCAACTGATGACCTTATAGATGGTAGGTGATTCAAGAATGGGTTTTGTTAAATTGTCTGGTCATGTGTAAATGTTTTTATGTTGACTACTATTTTAGATATCATTAACTAGAACTTAATTATAGAGTTGAATATGAGAGATTCTGATGGTGCAAGCCTGGTCATTTCAGCACTAAAAGCTTCTCATAGATCATATTTGGGGAAAACCAATGTTTTAGGGAATATTGTGGGAATGGTGGTATTCATGTTGCATCCACTTGTACTTCTAATATTAGTCATCAGTACTGAGCCCCAGGGCATTTCAAGAGGTATTGTACACATGATTCAGTTGAATGCAGATGTTGTTATATGATAGGGCACCTACACTGTTTCTAAAAATTTCTCGATCTAGTTCCTACTGAGAATGGATCTGATCATACTCCTTGGTTAGGAGTGGGTTCAGCCAGATGATGATATCTAGGCATCAAGAATACACCAGTCTATTAGGCTGAGGTGGTAGTTGAGGCATAAGAAATTGGGCATATGATTTTTAGCGCCAGTAGAGCGGTCCCACTTAGGAAAGTCATGAAGTGACTAAGGGCAACGGTACAATAATGTTATATATAGTTCAACCTATGTCGCGGGATTAGAGTGTTGGACCATATAATGTTCTAGGTACAATTCTAGTATATTATATTCTTGTATCTTGTTTTTTATATTGGTTCTTCTCACCCGTTCATATTTCAGTAATTCATTGAGAGTATGGATCTCAATGCTGGGTTTAACCATGTTGTTATGATGCTAGATACACCCTTATGTATCTATTGAGAGAGTGTTCATGATATTCAAAAGTATCCACTTGAGGTAGGTTCTTATCATTTAGAATTGAACATGTACATTATCAATGTGGCTGGTTTGGATGTCATCCCCGGGATGGAAGGGTTAGTTCGCTAAAGACACTATATTGACTCCTATCATTAGAGGGTGTATTTTACATCAGCACATGGCATTAAGAGTGTGCATATGGGAGAATGGGATAATTTTTAAACACAATAAGGACCCAAGTATAAGAGTTTGGGTATTGTTATGGCACTGGTTTCCATTTTTTCCTCGATGATCATGGGTTGAAGCCCACTACTTTACCTCCAATTGTGGAGTTCGTTAGAGTTTTTTTCCTAAAGGCATTTATTGTATAACTCTAGTATGATTGGTAGAGTTTACTAATGATCTAGTACAATGAGTGTAACCTATCACCATTCCTCTATATAGGATGGAACCTATAGAGCTTCTGGAACTCAAAATTCTGTTGGAGTATATTTATGCTAGCTGTTTTATATGCCATTGTACTTCTTGTTGGGGTTTAACTATTCTCTATTCCAAGAATATGGATGGTACCCATATGATTTTCATGGATTACCAACACTTGAACCAACTAAAAATCAAGAACAAGTATCATTTTCATTGTATAGAAAACCTCTTTGATCAGCATCCAAGAGGAAATGTGTTTTCAAAGATAGATCTAAGATCGGAATAACATCAGGTGAGTTGTATGATTTCATACATACATTATGTAGCTTTCTGAAGTATGTATAGTCTTCACAAGTAACTTTTTATGTTTTTCAGACTTAATGACACACCATAAATCTTTATTTCTCTTATAAATCTGGTAGTCCACCTGTACGTGGATTCATTTTTGGTTGTCTTCATAGACAATATCTTGGTTTATTCTCGCTCGAAACATGACTATATAACCCACCATGAGATTCCACTTAATACACTAGGAGTGTATCAGATCTATTCTAAGCTTCGTAAATGCCACATTTGGATTGAAAATGTTCACTTACTGGGTCATATCATCTCAGAGTCAAGTGTTTCTGTTGACCAAGAGAGAGTGAGGGTTATGGACTCTTGGGATCATCCTAAGAATATCATTGATATCTGGAGAATATTAGGGATTTCTATATACTATAGATGATCCATTCATAATTTCTCAAACCTAGAAACACCACATATAGGTTTGAAAAAAATGGAGTCAAATTCGAATGGAGGGATGCTTGTGGGGTATTTTTTGAAGTGCTAACGGGACGACATATTTCATCCCTAATACATAATTTTATTGACCTATGAATTTATTATACAGTTTATTGTGACACATCAGCCATCATGATTAGAGATATTATGATGCAAGATGAGCATGTCATTGGGAATTTTTCTCATCATTTCAGGCCTCACGAATGAAATTACCCAATACACAACCTCGAGATCACAATGGTAGTTCATGATTTACACTTTTGAAGAAACTATTTACTGGGAGAGTATTTTTGGGTGCTTAAAGACCATATGTTCCTCACATACATTTTCACATAGTGGGATCCGAATATCTGAAAGTGTAGGTGGGTCGAGAACCTACAATCATTTGAATTTTAACTTTCCTACACTCTAGAGAAACGGAATTCAATATCTGATTCCTTGAGCTAAAAGACTCAGACATATACAGTTCATGATTTCAACGAAGAATGGAATCTTATAGACTTATTCACAGAGATGCATGTTGAAGTTTTGGAGGACCATGGTCAGACTATCCTCTCATCCATAGTAGTGACAAATAATCATCTAGAATATGTAAAGTCGAGTCAAGTATTAGATCATGGAGGCTTTGTTCTAAGGGAGAGTGTCTCAGATGATGATACATATTCTGATTGGATGTTCGATAATGATGATAATATTTTTTTTCTATGGGAATATATGTGACCCAACTGACATCAGAGAGGATATGATGAGGGATTTCTATTCCCTAGATTGGTTGGATCACCCTAGTGACAACAAAATGTACTAAGAACTACGAAATTAGTATTTGTGTCCCAGCAAGAAACATAAGATAAATTATTTCAGTATGTGAATAACCAAATTCCATCTGGTGGAGGAGGAAAACATATTCCCGAAAAGGATTCTATTTCATTGTGCATTCTTGAGTGGAAATGGAAAAAGCTTTCAAGGTACTTCATTATTGGTTTACACATATTATCACGTGGAAATGATGTAGTGTGGGTTGTCATTTTTAATTTGATGAAGGTCTCACACTTCTAACCTATGTTAGAGACCTTTTAAATTGGTGATATGGGAAAACTGTATGTTATAGAGGTGGTATGCCTCCACGAAACACCTTATTCTATTGTTTCTGATAGAGATTCTCTCTATACGTCAAAGTTCTGGTATGGCTTTCAGATGAAATTGGGTACGCATGTACTTTTGTGAATGACCTTTAGCTCTAAGACAGATGGATAGATTTAGTGTACAATTCTGTTACATGAGGATATACTCCCTACATGAGTTATACACATTGGGTTTCTTGGGAGAAACACATTCCCCAGATATAGTTTTATTATAATAACAGTTTCTAAGCTACCATTGAGATGGCTTCATATGAATCATTATTTGAGAGGCCATGTCACACTTTTCTGTGTAGGTTGGTGGAAGGGGAAGTAGTTGTCCTTTGGCCTCACCTCATTTATGAGAATTCAGAGTAGGTATGTCTCACTTATAAGTATTTTTTGATTGCTCAGTATTAATAGAAATATTATACTAACTGATGTCAGTGACCTCTTGAGTTAGTGGTAGGAGACCAGGTTTTCTTGATTGTCTCACCCAGCTTAAGTCATAGACATTATTAAAAGAGGGGTAATCTATCACTAATATTTATTAAACCCTTCGAGGTTGTGAAGTGGATCAGACTAGTGGAATACCAGTAGGAACTTCCTTGGAGATATCGGTCCATGCATGATGTCCTTCATGTATCCAGATTCACCGGTATTATCTAGACCAGTCCCATGGCTCTCGGCCTAATGTGGTTGAGCAACATATGGATACTTCCTTTGAGGAGTATCCTATTCATATTGTTGATCGAAGTGTGAAGACACTCTAATGCTGGTCCTTTCATCTTATATGGGTTCTATGGTAGCACAACAGGGTATAAGATTAGAACTAGGAGGAGGAAGCTGATATAAGATCTTAGTGGCTGAAACTCATTACTAACAATTACTATTTACCCTCATATGGGAAACCCTTGGATGATTTTCTTTATGGAGGGTTGTTTATAAGGACCCGGATCTCTATCTATGGTATAAATAATTGTTTTTCCTTTTGAATGTCTTGAATGGTCCTAGAGAAGTGTTCTAATAAAGTTATGAAGGTCGCAAGAGAATTAGGGGCACTTTCGGATCCTTGAGATCCAAAAAAGAGTAATGAAGGATACACAGAATGGTTAGGAGAAACCATGATGGCCCAAAAATAAGACCATTCCACCCTCTACAGGGAGTTACATAAGATGCAGAGCCATTTCAGACAATTTATTCACAGTCTCATAAACTATTCATAGAGACTAATCGGGCATGCTGTAAAGGGATAGAACCTTGTGCATGGTTTTTGTATGAATTCCCATACTGTACGCCAAAACTAGGAGATAATTATTTTAGGGAAAAATTGGCAATTTCCCCTAATTATTTGGAAGATATAAATTTGTTTTTCTTTTTCCTTATTCACACAGTAGACTCCCATGTTCCTCCTTGATCTCTCAAATAATCTCCTCCTTCAATCCCTTAAAACTCCTAAGTTCGGTGTTCAATATTGAGTCTTTTGGTGGTGATGGATCCCTTTAGGTAAGGATAACCTTGACTACCTCTTATTCCTCACTATATATCTCCATCGGTTGTGCTATTTTGTTGAAGGCTCATTTTCCTATTTTCATGGAGTTGTGTAGAAACTAATATCTACTCAAACTTACTCCAAATATGAAGTCGATACTTAGTGATTCATCATCTATAGCGCCAAGGCAGGTGGTCCCATATTTTACAATTTGATATTTGGACATTTAGTATTTAATATTATTGTTTCGAGGACCGTCCATTGTCAATATCCTTTATTATTTCTTTATCCATGTCTAATTGACGATAGAGTGATAAATGTGGTTATTTATATCTTTTTAGGGGATTAGAGTTCACCCTTTTACTATATAGGCTACTAAAGGTAAGTTTCACCAAAATTGGTCATTTTTGGCCAATTTCACCAAATGGGTTTTTATGGTTTATGGTTCCAGGAAAAGTATTTAGTTGAATTTTCCTTTGTTCATGTCTATTTTGACTAATGTAAGACACCCAATGGGTGTTTGGACTCGAATGTATTGAAATTTCCAATTTGATCCTATGACAGTTGGATATATCATATTCCTTTAATTTGAGCCTTGAAAATGTAATTTCCTTATTATAAAAATCTATTGGGTGACTTGTATGGGTTGTCTATGATGTGATAGCTGAAAACCATATGAATTATTTGGGTCATATGGAATGGATAAAAGGATGGGATGGCCACTCCCTTCTTGTGTTTTATAATTAAATGAATTTCATAGTAGTTTCATATCAAATTGGACATTTTGTCAGATGGTTTTCCTACCAACAAATAAGGTGAATGCCTTTATCATTAGCGTGATTATGCATTCTATAAAATGTGGGCAGAAGGAATTATAGCCCTGATCCATTATTTTAAATGTGATATGTGTGCATTATATCCCTGATCGATTCTGTTAAATGTTGGTGATATGAATTATAGCTCTATGTTATTCCCTCACATGTGGGAGTTAGAAAAAATACAACCATGCAATTTATTTCAATATATATATATACTAATTGACATACTCAGACATGCCAGCATTGAGAAAAAGAAGGTGGGCCTACAATGTATCCTTAAGAACCTGAGTGGGTAGTTAGTTGTTTATTTTGTATTTCTTTACTATCCTATTATCTACTTCACAATATTTCTTACGAGTGCCTCTTGTATTAGATGTATACATCATTGGTGGTTACCTAATATGATTTATTTCTCATGCTATTTGGGTCCCCATTAGTACCAATGTAGATTTTTTACTTGCAGGTATGAATAGGGCCAAACACCCCTCTTTTGGATGTTTACTCTCTTTTCATGGTTGGAGCTTAGGAGTAGAGGACCATGCTTAGGCTTGAGATTCTTGGAGAAATTTTTTGATTTTGATTCACTTATTTAGAATTATACCCTGTATTCCTATTTCTATCTTTTTTTCTTATTTTTAATATCATGTTATTCATGCATACTTGTATCCAACCCATCCTATAGGGACTTGGTATTTATTCTTCAGTATTCCACTGTTTAATCATTCCTCCTTTTGATTATTCTTTCTATATTGTATGTTTTCATTCCACAATTTTGTACCCTAACATGATGGAAAATAATCCTCACTGATATTTCCATTAAAATCCCCAATGATAGTGGACATCCCATAGCTTATGGGGAGACACGCTAGAGTTCATGTGGCCATCCGTTCTCAAGGAACGATTTACGTGGAAGTTGGGTCTGGGACATCACATCAATATATATTATATTAATATCATGGATAAATTTATTAATATTATGTATCCACAAAAGTTTAAAATTACTTAAATTTACAAATCAAATCATTCATTAAAAACAATGAATTTAATACCTGAATTGTGATTTTAACAAGGAACTATTAATAAACAAGTAGTAAAAAGTCATTAAAAAAACATATATTGTAGGATATATATAATTATGGATCTATAATCGATTTATAATAAACCAATATTAAATATTAAGGTGGTTTTAGCCTTTTTGACCAATTCTAAGACTTATGGTAAGGAGATTTGTCTCAATTTTCCTTCATTGAGACATATGTAGTGATATACACCAATATATTTTGATAAGGTTTTTATACATATAATATTACATGATATTTTATTAATATCCATATATTCATGGTATTTAATTTTTCTTATACTGATATTATTTTTTGGGGATTATGATTCAATGGTTATTAATGTGGTAAAGGTTTAATATTACAGTATCATTGTTTTTTAGGATTGTGTATAATTAGGATTTAGAGGATGAAATATTATAAAATAGTTCTCAATAAACTCATTAATTTTATTTCCCAATTATTATTATTTTAAAATAATTTTTTAACATTTATTTTCATCACGTTGTACACTCACGATTCCAACAGAATGTTTCTATTGAAAGCCAACATTATTTCTCTCTTTGGTTGAATCTCTTTTTTCTTATATGTCCGTGTTCTTTAAAAATAATTTATTTAATGTAATGATATTCTAAAAATATCATTTTAACCCATTTTTTCTTTTTATAAAATATTTTAAATAGAATATCCATTTCATTTTCAAATAGGGAACATTTGTATTTTACCTAAAATATCAAATGAATATATTTTCAACGTGTACGAATTGAAAAAAATTTCTCACCCTCATGACAACTAAAGATCATGTTTTCATATGTAAATTTCATGATCTCATGCCATTATACTCATATGATTCATATGTGATCATTGATGTCTCCCTTCAATCCCATACTAAGAATCTATGATCACCATTTATTATGTTATCTTCTATAGGTTATGATGAAGTTATATACATATAACAAGTCCAAGAATGTTGTTAGCTATGAAGATCAAATTGGGAGAAGATATAGTTCACCAATTGGCATGTTTTTTTACATTTCTGTGTTTCAAAAAAAAACTATAGAAAATGATTATTGTAAGGATCATTATGTTATAAAAGGAATATTTTTCTATTAATATGTAATATTTGTTAATAAAAATCTATGGTTGAAATAATGAGGTCTCTCTATTGAGAGAAATCAACATGAAATTTGTTAATGTATTCTTATTATTGATATGTTTTAGAAATTACCACAGGAAATATGTTTTTTATTCATCTCATATATCTTTGAGGAACAACATTCATAAGCTGGGTGAGTAATTGATGTGTCCACTACCTTCCCAAGCACATATTTTCTAGTTTCATTAACATTCTATTCATGATATATGGTTGTTAAATGTTTTATTTATATAATTGGGAGATCTGAAAAAATATATTTCTTAACAAACATAAATCATGATAAGAAAATATTAAATTATTTCACTATCGTTTAGAAATATTGTAAATAGTTTTCTTCAAGAAATTACACTATAAAATCATATTTAACTCCATAAGATATTTCATTGATATCTATTTATTCTTATTTTGGTGAATCATATTTTTTAATCTCCCTCTAATGAAATCCATGTATTGGATGAATTTGAAAATCAAGGAACTGGGTGGAAATAAAAAATAAAATTTCAATAAAAATGTTAAAAATGTATTCTTGAAAAGAATATCTCATTGTAATAGCTTATTCTCTAAAGATTATTATTTTCTATTTTCCTCTTGGAAGTGAACTGTAATGGGTGGAGACTAGTTTTCAATCTCTTCCATGAATTCATTAACATACATCACATTCTCCATGTCTTTTTTTAATTCAAGATATTGGTATATGTATATTGATTTTTCATTTTTATTAATTATAGGATCACATAGTGTTTCTTTTACCAAAATATTCATCTAAATATTATAATTGTCCCATATACATTTTTGATGCCCAATTATTTATGAGAAATATTTCCATGAAAAGGAAATGTGTGGTTGGGTGGTAGATAATCAAATAGATCACCAATGAACACATCAAGTTCAATGATTTTAATTGTTTACAGAATAAGATTTAATTCTTCTTAAAGTTGTTTATATTGTTTCTCTAACAACAATAAATTATTCTCATTAAAGGATGTTCAAGGAATATCAATATTTTTTATCACTTCATCAATGATTTTAAAATTTTCTTCCACCTATATCCTTGAAAATTATTCCATACTAAGAATGTTCATTTTGTTATTATGCCAGTCATTTAAATAATAATATTGTAAATTTCAGCTAAAAAATTTACCCAAATTATTTATCCATTTTCATAACGAAAAAAATGTTTCCAAGTTATGTGCCTCCTGGATAATTGTGAAAAAAATCATATAATATTTTTTTTCATGAAACACTCATAAAAAAATTCTTATTGAGCTCAGAATATAATATTAGGCAATTCATAGGTTCAATCACTCATATATGCCTCTCATAGACACTATATTAAATTTTGTAATATTAATTTTTAAAAACATAACACACTTGAAATATAAAAATATAAACTATATGGTTTTTCAAATTGTATATAATATATATATATATTAATAAAAATAGTATAGTTAGTAAGAATTTTTATCTTTTCCTACAAAGATTACAATAATTATAATCATTTTCATTTTAAAATATTAACATTGTTCTATTCAATTTATTTAAGAATACCATTCGATCTACCCCTTCTTGTTCATATAGTGATTATACCACATGGACATGTTATAATGGAGAAATAATTTAATCCACATGAATACTGAAGATGAACTACACTATTTAAATGATGATAATGATGACGGTAAGGAAAATAAATGAATAATTAAGAATAATTTAGTGGAAAGTGATGTATTTTCATTTCATAGTTATTAATTTTTTACCACCCATGAAATCCCATAATAAAATAAGAGAATTAAATTAGGTGGAATAAACTCAAAGAATCACTACATCCATCAAACAAAAAGGCGGTTACTTATCGAACAATATGGATATTAGATACATAGATTGAGAAATAAAAAATATAAAAATGAGATAAGAGAAAGAAATATATGAAACATTTTAAATAAATAATTTAACAATAATCAAATAAATATTTAATATATGGTTTCATGATTTAAATACATGGTTTCGAACAAACAATTAATACTTGAACCTCTATTATAATAGTGCTAAATAACATAAATATGAGAATGATATGACCATCTCAATCAATACTGATGATTGTGTGGTAATTGGACACACTACTTGGAGAATTTATTTCCCTAATTAGTCCATATTGATATAGTTATGGCATAATTCTCATTTGTATAGGATATAAAACATAAGTTTCCATCCTAAATCTCTATACAAAAGTAGGTTTTGAATTTTCTATGAACTGATCCATGATCACTAGCTATTCATCTTATCATTTATTAAAACAACTTTTTCAAATAAATATATCATAATATCATAATAGTTAATATGATATTAATCATTATTTTAGTAACTAAAATCTTCATGTCATAATAGCCAACTCTATGTCCTATTAGGATAGATGATAGATTGTGGTTCATTATATTATTACTATTTCTTGTTATTTAATACCCAAATAGTGAATTTAACCTTTATGTTATAGAAATATACACAATGCTAGTTTTATTGAATCGTTCTAAATAATATAAAAAGCATTACTGAACATCCCTGGGATTAGTTCTAGGTTTCATTAAAATTTAAAAAGGATACGACTTTCGCTTATATAGTTATTACATTTATTCATTGGAATGTCCACTTGTAAGGATTGTAAAATTACTCATACATAAATCAATAGACAAATGGTTTTACCATTATACACTAGCCATATATACATTTATATATTCCTTCATCTCGGAAAAAACTATCTCGAGAGGAAAAGGCCTTATATTATCATCTCGATATACCATCTCAGTAATTTTTAATTATTTAACAAGGGATCTTAAATATTGACATAATTTACTAAATTTATCATATCCTCCATAGATATTTATTATATATATTGGTTCTTAAAAAATTACTTTTATTAACACATGTGTAAACCTAAAAAGAAATCATTGATGATGTGATAAAAAACTATTTAATTTATGGCTATGATAACAAGTGAGATAACCCCAAATAAATTTACATATATTTTGTCATAATTTAAAAATTTGTACAATATATCTCTTAAATATTTCATGAATCTTGAATTCCAATGTTATATTATTTTTTGCTGCTACCTACATGAAAATATTATTTATCATATTTGTGATAATTTATCATTAATAACACCCTATTATAATTCCTTCAAAAATATCTTATTTTATACTCTTAATAAAGACTTAGGTAATGGTGAAACATTCTATCAGGTTAGATCATATTATTAGAAATGAAAAAACATATCAACATGTCTTCTATGGATAAAATATAATCGTATTTGAATATATGGTTATGGAATAAATAAATTATTAAAAATAATAAGGAACAATTAATGATATCTAAGAAATCTAATAGAGTAAAATGTAATCTAAAAGGAATAATCATGTATGATTTCACAATTTTGATTGATAATGAATATGGTCCATTTATCATAATAATATGAATATATAAAACCAATATGGAATATCATGGAATCATTGATGGAAATTAAATATTAAAAAAATAATCATTCTATAAAATTACAATGTTAATCCGAAATCTAAATCCCATGACCAATCAGTGGTGGTTGAGGAATTACTACATATGACCCATTTGTTACTCAACCATCTAAGATCATGCCCCATTAGGGACATGGGTATCAAATCATAGGAAACATTATTATCTCATGTGATATATAATATTAACCAATGTATTTAAGGGTGATATACTAACCCACTCATCAGTATCCAATCATTTGTGTGCCATCATATTTCAATATTTCGTCCTAACATGATTACCCATTGAATGCAAATGGGTTTCCAATCATTTCCCAATAGTATTGCATAGATTAGTGTCAAAACTATATTAGTTGATAAAAATAATTCAATAAACCAAACATAGTATTTAATAAAGAAATATAGTGGGTGATCCATAAAAAATTATTCCATTAGAGATTGTTATTTTGGATTTCAAGAAGAAAATAGAATAGAAACATAAAATATCCTATAAAGAATATGTAAATATTATTTAGAAAGGAGAAATTATATGTTATAATATAATTTTTTGGACATTAAAAAGAATATTTTTCTTTAGCATTATTTAAACTGATCTTTCATTAATTGATCCTTAAATTGGAAGAATGCTTGTCCAATTTCAATGTAATGTTATAGAAAAAAGGGATGGAAAGTAGAGTAAAAACCATTTCCTCATTTTAAAAAAATATCTTTTTTGAAACACATTTTTATGAGAGTTTTAATTTATACATCAAGAAAGTGGTAAAGTAGAATATAATAAATAAAAAAAATGTATTTAAATTTATGTATTAATAACTATCTATATAATATTGAATATATGAAAAAAAATATGGACTCATTTGTAGAGGGAAAAAATATTTGTAACATCATCATAATTAATGATGAATAAATACCATTAATGAATATCTATTTGTTGAAAAAATGTATTTAAATATATAAAATGTGGAAATTAAATAGAATTTAATCAGATAATAAATTAACATAATCACAAAACACCATTGTATAAAAGGAATAACCAGGACTTAATAAATGATTTTTAGAAAAGAAAATTCTTTATGGATTTTGAAACTATTTAAATTTAATTATTTTCAAAAAAGTAAATTGAATTTGATCATTAATTCAATGAATATAAGATGAAACATGATATTATATATCAATAATAGAGGATATAAAACATTTGAGAATAATTTTTCTCATTAAAATGCATGTATCAATGAAGTAAATTTTCGTATATAAAACACATTCAATGAAATCTAGTTTGGTATGATTTGATATGAAATCCTATATAATAAACATAACTATATTAACAAGTTATTTAATTAAATTATTAATATCAAATAAATTTTATTATAATATTTTCTAATCATTCCATACAAATATATTAGTTTTTTATTGTTTTTTATTATTATATTTTAATAAGTTAATTCATTTATTACTTGTTTCATTTTTTAGATATCAATCCATGTAATATTAAAAAATTTCATTATTAAATAAATTTCAAGATAGTAAAATATATTTTCAAAATCATTTATAATTTTTTAATTTTATTGTAATGGAGTTTTAATTTTAAATATTGAAGATGAAACTAGTACACAACCTATTTTGAGTTATTTTCATATATTAACATATTAAATTATAATAATTCTTCATTTTTGGTGACATACATTCCAAATAATAATCATGAAATATATAATGATTAATATCATATAAATTCTTTAAGTATCAGTATAACTGATACATGGATCTGAAAGTAATTGTAGGATCTAAATGTATATATAGATGGATAAATCAAAGAGGGGTCAATATTATGTTATAAAACATTCGTTTCTACCCTTATGAGAGACTTTTTTTAATATAATTAAAAAATTCATATTCATAAAACCTTTTATGTGTTAAATTTTTATATAGAAATGGCCCTGGGGTCTGAGGAATGAAATATCGCAATGGGGTAGATACTGATATGTAAGTCCAGAGGTCATAATGATTAAATGATTCCATCAAAACAGCATATGGAACCATATTCATTATGTAGTGGTAGTGTAATCAATCCTTAATTGTATTCATAGTAGAAATTATTTAATCTGAGTAATCATAAAATAAATCTTCACAACAATAGTTATGACCATTTAGAGTATAATTTAAATGTGTTATTACACATTAAATATTATAGATTCATTATCAATGTTATTAGTATTTACAGTGAAATAAAAAATGAAAATATTGTATCGTAATCAAAGCTATTACATTAAACAAAATTTAAAATAGAAACATTAAAATAAAAACCTTCAATTTCTTATATTGGAATACTAAATAAAAGACATGTAAAATATCATTCAATAAAAATGAATATTACTCATTTAAACAAAATAAAAGGGTATCCAAAAATCAAGGATAAACGTCCCTTGTTATATACATACACGAAAGTCTCCACTTTCCATACCTGGGAAAGACCATGATACAATGATCGATCATTCTCACTATCCTTGTCATCCCTAAATATGATGATTGGATTATATGTCTCTCAATCCCAACGGTTCATTGATATGATGATCAATTCTTTCTTTTTATACCCATAATTCCTCGATAAAAAGGGTGATCTGCACCTCTATCTTTCAAGCCTCCAAATCCCTCTATTGTATTCATACAATTGGTAAAACAAAGTAATTATGAGATCAATAAGGCTACAAGTAAAAAATAAAATATTGTTCACTCCTTTAGGATTAAGATCTCTCAAATAGTAGAAAAATTATCAGTGTGTCTCTAAATACATGTTTCTCCACTTTTTTTGAAGCCTTCAAATGACTGTGAATTTATAGTAAATCCTCAACTAGTAATCTTGATCCTCCGATGGTCATATTTTCAATGAGCTTTTATCAAGGACTTGGACACATGGAACTCGAAATACCATATTATAATAGAATGAAAATAATCATTTTAATTAAACTAATTGTAATATAATTCAAAACAACCTTTTGATTTATATAATTTATAGTGTGAAATGTATTCTATTACAATAGAATATCTTTTTATATATTCATAATTTAACCTTTAGTCAATAAAATGAATTTCTTATGGTATGTCAGTAATATTTTCCTTATGAGTATGACTCTAATTCTATCTGTTCCGATCACAAGTCAAATTATAAGACTTATTTTCAGTATAAAGACATGACAGAATACATTTATGTCATATTTGATAAAAGTGAATCTAATTTCCATTAGATCCATACTCATTAATATAATTGTAATGAATATTGTCAGTTTATATTAATAAATAAATTAAAACTATTTATAAATATGGTAAATCATATATTTTTTATTCAGATGTAATTAAAATTCATTTTACAAATACAATTAGTTAATTAAGCATTTATGAAAGTGTTTATCATTTCCAAGACAAATGGAATTGAAAAGTCAAAAAAGTAAATTTGACACAACAATGTCCCCATTTTTTGGAAAGAAAAATCCACAAGACTTAGATATAAAATAAATTTTCAAAACTTAAATATTTTATCTTTTACATGAATGATATACATATTTATACATTAACACTTATATCCCTCCTACATTTATAACTCATCTGAATACACATATTAATAAGAATAACTCTCTATTAGGATGAGAAATCCATTAAGGATCGTATTCTTCTATTTAAAAATATTTCACCCATTTAAATAAAAACATTACCCCCCTTAATTAAGATTCTACCCCTTCATATAAATATTGACCCCTTTTTTATTTCCAAAAATGAATAGAGATGAGTCTTGTAATAGCTGAAAAGGTTAATGAATGAACTATTCAAATGACAGTAATAAGGTATGGGTTAATATAAAATTAATGATAGAATATTCGAAAAAAATAATTTTGAAGACATTAAAAAAATTATGTATATGAAAAATACCTTAAATAAAAATATAATACAAAAACATTTGTAAGAAATAAGTCTTTCTCTAGCATCAAATACCTAAAATTTTTCTTCAACATCATAAAAACCTTCATTTATTCTTCATCATTTTCTCTCAACTCTTCCGGATACTTTTTTTGGTTTCAATACCTTTTACCCTTTTCTCCTTATCCAAATTATTTCATATTTTTCCTTCACATTTTCTTCTTTATATTTAATCTTTTCTTACAAAATTTTATTCTAATTGTCATAATCATTGGTCATATATGATTAAACATCAATAAGTTCCTTCAGGTAAATAATATCATCTTTGTATACTTTGAATCTAGAAATCCCTTTTAGGAGAAACATAATGCTAAGTTGTATGTCTGAGATATCTTCGGATTGTTATTCAGAAGTGGTTATTAAACTTTAATGTTATTTAAACCTATTGGCCATATCCCTTTTAAGACATATTAATGTAATATTGGTTTTATCAAATTATTTATTTATCATTCCAAAATATTCAACCTGATTCTTAATGTTTTCATCAATACCATGAGACCATTTCACAGGATTATAACAACTCATCTGGTGAAATTTGGAGCTTTCTTCAATCCCTTCAAAATATAACTCCAATCCTATTAGTATATCTATTAAAACATGCACTAAATAAATAAAAATGTTAGAAAGATCAAAATAATCGATTCCTTCCAATATAAGAATGTAAATAATATTTTTCTATAATCATATTAACATATGAAAATTTAAATCCAGACCATGTGAAATGATTGTATTTGTGGATTTTGATTCTATATGATTTTATCTTTTACTGGTTCCCAAATATTCTTTCATTATTTTAATTCTCCCTTTGTTTGAGATTGATTTCTATTTCACATTAGAAATATAAATTTCATCCATAGAAACCTTTTTAAATTCATCATAAATTTTGTTCTGATTTTTTTAATCCCTCCTGGATGAGGATTCACCATCTTAAAATTATGGAGACTTTCTTTTTCTATTCCAACAGATAGCTCATTATGATTTCTCAAATAGTAAAAAAATTGATATGCCATGAGAAATCATTATAGGGGGATTTTTAGAATGATTCTTCTCATCCTTCCCTTTAGAACCAACTTTATCTTTTTCATCCACTTCCCTAGATTAAATTTTTTATTCTGGTTATTATTATTAATCTTCATCCCATTGGCCTTTTTCAAATTTAGGATAGTTTTCTATTTCTTTGGAAACAATTATTTTGTCATGAATACCACCAGTACCATATTTCAACAACATTTGATGGTATGAATATAATATTAAGACTTGTTTTCCAATTATAATTGATTCGTTATCCACCAAAACTTTTTTTCAATTTTCTATAACAATAGAAACATCAGCATTGATAAAATCTAATATATAAAATTCCATATCAGTATTAGGTTGTAAAGCATCTTTTCCATAAGCATACTCACCTATTTTCATCAATCTATCAACAAAGGATTCATTATGATTTTTTTAATTCAAATTCTTTTACTTTTTTTCTAACGTATAAGATGCTTTAATTCATAATGATAGAGATTGATAACATTCATGTTCAAACTGAGGCGATCCTTCCTTTCTTATAGAATTATTCATTATCCATTCATTCATATTACATATGATAATATCTTCTTCTTCTATTGTTTATTTTTAGAATGAGAATTTTCCTTCCTCTTATTTTCATCTATTTAACTTTTTTTGAGAGGGTTATGCCTCCAATTCCGAAACATGAGAACTCTTGAAAAAAAATTGATTTCGAATAAAGAACATACTATATTCTTATAATTTTACCTTCAATAAAAAACCTTTTCTTTTCCCTAACATGTTCACATTTTATTACGATATTGAAAAGTTAAATGCTCTTTTCAATAATCATATAAATTAATCATGGAAAAATTAGACTTAATGGACATGGAATTTATGTTTTTTATAGTAAAAAAATAAATCTAGTAAGATTAATCTTCCTCGTGTTCAAAAGGTAATCCAAAAAGAATATATCAGATATTTTGAGAGTATATCTATCACCCTTTCTTATAACGAGAAATTATTCCATCCATATATCTATTACTTTTCAATCCTAAATTAAATGAGTGAATTTTCTTATATTATTATCTGGATAATTCAAAATAAATGAATTATCATCTCTTTCTTTTAAAAAGGATTATTTGGAATTTGGTAACTTGTGAGACGGTTAAATTTCATAACCTTCATCTAAAATTCAAATAAAAAAAGTGGTATCTCTATTAGTCACATTATAATATTTTTCATAGATACGATAAGAAATTTTTTTCCCATATTCTTTGAAAAAACATACATAGACCAAAATTTTTAACCAGATCCAAATAAATTAAAACATAATTAGGATATGACTATTCAATATATAAGGATTCCTATCCTTGAAACTCTATCATTCTTCTCAATGTTGAATCGTACTTCTCATAAAATGATCTTGTAACTAATCTTTCGCAGAATACAACCCAGTTTTTCAATCTTTTCCTAGGTCCATCGTATTTGGACTAAATAAAAATGATTCAGAAATGAAAAAAGAAATTGAACTTGGAAATTTAAGAATATCATTGCTTCATTGTAAATATATGAAAAAACTAATGTGGGACATGATGGGGGTCCCCTATAAATTGGTGCTGGAATGTGGAAGTTCAAATTCTCAATAAATCTAGATGTTGTGATTTTATCCCCTTGATATAATAGTTTTAATGTTTCCTAATGAAATACATTAAAATTATTTATACAATTGTGGTTTTTTTTGAAAAATATATCTTATTTGATGAATATGATGAAACAATTTTTATCATATAGGGTGACTATGGTTGAAAAATAAAAATCTAAAGAAGAGAAAATAAAATAAATTACATCAAAAAAGAAAAATACTAATCGTAAGGGAAAAGTCTGAAAATATGAATGAAATGAAGAAGATATTTTAGAGTTTAATCATTGATATGATAATTATTTTATTCATTGTTTTATCATATTATGAATATTTAAAGAACAAAATTTAAATGGACTATAATATTTTAAATAGAAAGGTTTTACAAAAAAACGAGTAAGAAAAAAATAATGAGAAACCTGAATCTAAAAATATTATAATGAATAATTTTTAAATCATATTCAGATTAAACTCAGGTCTGGAAGACTCATTAAAAATATAATTGAAAACTAAATACAATTGAAAAAATAAAGGTTTTTTAAAAGAAAAATCATATTCCATCCACTATTAAAATGATTATCATAATGTAATGAGATAGTTTAAATAAGAAGTATTTATGAATGATTTCATTATGGTGGTCATTTCTAACTATTGATTACAGTATTCAAATCTATTGTAAGGTAATGGTTTTGTAAAAGTATCAGCATGTTTTTCTTTTGTTCCAATGAATTGAAAAATGGCATCTCCTTCTTATGTCTGATCTCTAAAAATGTGATACCTAATGTCTTGTTTTTTTCTAGATTGTGATGGTAATGGTTTTTATGTAAGTCTATGGAACTTGTTTTTATCAAAATGTATTTTATTTTTTTGTGAAACACATTCCCTAGATAGTGTGTCTGTGTTGAATCCACAATATTTATGACCAAGAAAACATATATACCACATATTCAACTTCATAAGTGGAATGTTTTACTGAGTTTTGTTTCTTAAAAGACCGAGACTATGTAATCTCTTAATAAAATATTAGTTCCAAATGTACTTTTCTAGTCCATTATACAACCACTAAACTCAGCATCCAAAAAACATTTTAATTTAAAATATTTTATAAATTAATTGAGAAGTACTAAATCCATAATTCCAATTAAATAATAATAGATTCATTTTATTGATTTTAAATGGGATCCCATTAGATTAGATTAATTTGATTCACAAATAGTATAGAAGACATTAATTCTAGATGACTTTATATCATGTAGATTAGGTTTCTTATCAATCCTCTAAAAATTATTTCATCCACTGGTCTCTCACCTTCATCAAGAACAATATAACTTGATGTAATGATGAGAGTAGTAATTATTTTAGTATTTTCATACCCATAATTTTTAAGGATATCTTTAATGCACTTATGTTGTGATATATAAGTACCTTCTGGTTTTTGAGAAATTTGAAAACCATGCAATAATATTAACTCACCAATCATACTCATCTAAAACATAGATTTCATAATATTTTCAAAGAAACATATTAAATATAGTTTATTTGATCCAAATATAATGTCATAAACATATATTAGAATAATCAGGTTGTTTTATCCTTAATTTAAATAGTGAAACAATTTTGTGGTTCCCTTAACATATTTTTTTTTTGAAAAAACTCTTGTTAATCTGTTATACTATGATCTAGGGGCTTGTTTAGGTACATATAAATATTTGGTATGATTATAAATATATTTAGTATGTTATTTGTCTTCAATAATAAAGGACTATTAAAAAAACTACCTCTTCCACATGTCCATTAACAAGGAACACTTCGCATCCATTTGAAAAAGTATGAAGTTGAAGAATGTTATAAAGGCTAATTGAATACAAAAAGATTCAAGTCTATATATTGGGGCATATAATTATTCATATCCTTTTCAATATTGTTGATTATGACCTTTAGTGACATGCCTTTATTTATTTCTAATGATTATTCCATTTTCAACACATTTGTTTTTGAGAACCCATTTTACTCAATTTACTGATGTTTCTTTAGGGATTTTAACCAAGGTCCAAAATTTATTCCTATTAATTTTATTCTTCTTATCTTTCATTGCGTTTACCAATTCCTCATAACCTAAATCCACAATTGGATTTCTTGGATAAAATTGGGAATGATATGAAATATTATCTATTTAATTTCTAAAATAACTTCTATTCATAACTAATTGATTAAAAACTACAATGAAACGATCACTAGGATTATTCCTATAAAACAACTAACTTTTCTCTGGTAAGGTTTTCTCATTAATGAAATGTTGAATTTTTTATTGAGTAAATACTTCAGAAAAATTCCTTGACTATTTTCATTATTTGAAGAATCTTATATCAAAGGTTATTGACCAATTTTGGAAAACACGTCTAAAGATGTTGGTTTAGTTTGAATAAAAACAAAATGATATATTTCAACAAATTTAATATGTGCTATTTGTTCAATAGATGAAAAATATTTATTTGAAACTCTGTTAGCCTTATAAGTATAGGGAATGACCAAAAAATATACCTTCATTAGATTTAGGTGAAATTTTATTTAAATTATATTTTATATTCAATATGAATAATTTTCATCTAATAACTCTGAAGTAAGAAACATTTGGTTTTTTCATAGCCATAATTCATACGAGGTTTTATTAATAAAATGTTGAATTAAAACTTTATTTATAGTATAACAAGAATCACTAGTTGCTTCATCCTAAAAAAATTAACAATTGAATATTCGTTCAATATGGTTCTTGTTATTTTATGATGAATATGATTTCTTCAATAACCAACATGATTTTTTTTAAGAATTTTATTGCTAAAAAGTAATTGGTAATGCATTTCATTCAACAAAATGTTTGAAAATATGAATTTACAAATTATCCTCCAACATCATGATGAATAGTTATCAATGGAAGGTTTTATAATTTTTTACATTGAATACAAATTTTTTAACGTAAAAAAAGGTTTCAGATTTATTTTTTTCTAATTAGACCCATTTGTATCTTCGATAATCATCAACTAAAAAATACATAAAAATTTCCACCAATACTTTTAGTTTTTCTAGGGATTAAAAGTCCCATGTGCACTAAATATAAATCATCAGATGTTGCGACTTCACTAATAGAATTGAAAATATACTAATTTTTTAACTATATTGATAGGATTCACAATCAATTGAATAATAACATCAAAGTTCTGACAAATCCTTATAAATTCTTTTCTTAATTAACCTACATAATTTTCTAAAGTTATATTGTCCTAACTTTATCTTCCATAACCAATAATGATCTTCTATTTCACTAAGGCAAGTTGTGTTTTGTTACATAAGGTATTCTATGTATATTGTGTACACATTATCATTCCTATTTAGAGAAAGAATGAATTCATGCCTGAAATTTTGAAACATTAATTTTTCAGAACTAAAATTCAAAAAGTATCTTCCATCACAAAATTTACTTATTCTTATAAATATTCCCTTAATACCTTTAAAAAATAAGAAATTTTAAATTAAATCATTTCCAAGAAGAACAATATTACCTATACTGATAATTTCTCCTTGATCATTACCTCCAAAGTTAAATTTTCCACATATCATCTTGATAATATTTTCATGAAATATTTGTGTCTAGTCATATGTCTCGATCACCCACTACCTATGCACCATGTGTTATTTTAGTTGGTACTTACTTTGTTTCCAAAAAACAAAATGATTAGACATTTGGAACCCAATACATCATGTACCAGGATATGATAAGAAGTATTCAACATCATATTTGATTCAAAAAATACGCTTTATGGAAACCTAAATATTGAATTTTATTTAAATAATACTTCTTTCACCAATAGGCTCTACTTTGATATTTAGTATGAATGGTTCATTTTCATGAACAAAAATGTTTTTACTGAAAAATTGTTTTCTATGAGCATATCTCTTTCCTAATCAAGTACCATGTGGATGTAGTTGTTTATACATTTTCTCAAAACAATCCTTACCAATAAATTTTTTTGATAAAATTGTCTTTACTAAAAAATTTATGACATTAGTTCTAGAAATAAATTCTATTATCCATATATGTTAGTTTTGGAATTGAGTTTCTCAAAACTAGTTTTCAAACTATATTTTTTCATAAATTACTTTTTCTAAATAATTAGAAATGAATCTTTTTTACAAATGTATTTATCAAGAACTATCGACAAAACATATATTTTATTTGGTAAAATATCAATTCATGAATCTTCTTTTCAAATATTTTCATTATCCATATCTAGTTTTTTATATACATTACAAGTTTTATTCTCTAAAATATTACCAAATGAGAAACTTCTTCATAGAAAGGTAATGTATTATCATTAATGGATGGGTATTATTCTTAATTGGAAGATATAAACATCTTCTCATGAGTATAATTTCCACTTAATGATATATTAGGAAAATAATTATATGTGTGTACCTTGGTCAAAAAACATTGATTTTTAATAGGTACTTTAGAAAAAAGGCCAATTCTAATATGATATATACATTCATCATCTACATAATTTTTGGAATAATCACTACAAATATCACTCCAAGTAATAGCATCTTTATGAACTTCCTTACTTTTTTAATTATAATACTTATTTGGATTCCTTTCAAAATTCTAACACTTCCTAACATTTATTTTTAACAAGGGAGTATTTTTTCAAATTTTTCATATTCGATTAAATTCATAGATTGTGACAACATAATAATTATTTTCATTTATATCCCTACAACATATCTTTTAATGATATGGAAAATAATTTTTACTAATAACCTCATTCATAATTCAAGAAATATTTGAAAAAATATTCTTAGAATGTTCAAAATCCCTTGAATCATATTGATCAATAAAGTTTGTTTTTTATTATTGACTTTACAACATATCAGGATTCTAATATTTTATTGGAATTGAAGTAGAAGCTAATGAAAATCAACCATTCTTCTTTTTTTTCATTTGCAATATCTATTTTTATTCTACATTTATATTCTAAAATAGTTCTAAATTAATAATCAAGAGTAACATTTGTTATCTACTTTGAATCATCTACAATTGTTCTGTTTGTTTCCCAATCAATGGGAATTATATCAATTATCATTTCAATAAGGAATTCATCTTCCAATCCTATCTCTCCAATATATTGTAAAATATTGATTATTTTTCTTAACCTCTGTTGTACATTTGTAACAAGTTCACCAAATGGAAATTAAAATGCATAATAATCAGCTCAATGAATTGTTCTTCTAGTTTCAACAATATTTGATGTTCCAAAAATGAGAAATCTCTTGATTTTTTTAGATTCTATTAGCAGAATTGCAAGATAATATCTAACCATAAATTATCCAGGTCAAAGAACATAAAAAGGGTGTTTATAACTCAATAATTTAATTTCTATTCTTCTTTTTCTGGATTTTTAAAAATAGTAACTTTCTTATCAGGGATATTTTAATCTCCAGTTAACATGATGAAATTTTAAACTCTAGTATTTATAACTAATGTCTTCATTCAATATATCTAATACAAATATTCATCTCCCACAAAATTGATTTTCTAGTTTTATTGAGGTTATCTCTTATACCAACACAAATTCTTTCTATCTTTAAAACATATACAAAAATCTATTCCAATGTACACATTGGTGTATTAGGTTTTTATTAAAAAATTATATTTAAATTATAAATGGAAAGATGAAATGGTATCATGTATTAGCAATGATAACTTCCATTAATACCAATTTTATGTATCAGTATAACAGATACCTTCCACTATTACAAATTATTTCATTGAAATATATTTGAAAATGGCTAAATAAAAGAGATTGGAATTGTAAGTATAAAAACTTTTGTTTTAACCCTTAAAAGAGACATTGTATAATATAACTAAAAAATGTTATACACAAATCCTCTTACATATTTAATTATTAATCAGAAATGGCCCCGTGTAATGACGATATAAATATTGTAACCTGGTAGATTTTGATATGTAAGTCGGTAGGTCATAATGATAAAATGATTCTATCTATGCAGTGTATATAATTTTATTCAGTGAGCAGTGATAACATAATCAATGGTTAAAAATATTGAAAGAAAAAATAATTTAAACAGAGTATTCATATAATGATTCGTAATCTCAACAGTTGCAATTATTCTAAGTATTATTAAAAGTACAGATTAAATCTTAAATCATAAAAATTAATAATCTATTTAAATCATATTTACAATGAAATGAAAATTCAAAAAAAATATATCAAAATCAATCCTATTGTGATAAATTAAATTAATAATAGAAAGATTAAAATAAAAATATTAGATTTATATTATATTCTTCATTAATAAAAGAAATCAATTAAATCAAGTAATACAAATTATTTTATTCATTTTGACCAAAATAGAAGGGTATCCAATTACCTGGGATAATGGTCCCACATTTTTTACTTATAAGAAATTATGTATTTCCCTTGACTGGGAAATCCCTTGATATTTTGATCGGTTTGTCTCAATATCCATGTGAGCCCTCGATAAGATAAACAAATTCTCCATATCATTATCCCTTCGATCCTTCAATACAATGATCAGTTCTATATTGTAATCCCTACACGCCCTTGATCAATATGGTGATCCTCACCTCTGTCATCCTTCCCTCAGAATACTATGATTATATTCACATAATCGGTCACACCAAGAAACTATAAATGCAAGAGGGTTTTAAGTACAATGACCGAGTTTTTAACTCTTATAAGATTCAAATCTATCACAGAGAAGAAAAAACAGAAGAATGTATCTATATGTGTGGTTCTATTATTGTTCAAAAAATCATAAATTGACTAGTTATTTATAGGAAATCCTCCATTGGTCATCTTGATCCTTCAACGATCATATTTTATGTTAATTTTCTCAAAGACTTGGACACCTAGCATTCAAATGATCATAGTATAATGGAATTTATGTGTAAGAACACGGTTTTTGCTGTGAAAGACTTTTTAATATTCTTGATGTTATTCCAGGCCAGCACCCTCAGACGGTGTGCGACTCTGAGCCCCGGAGTGGCTTGAATTAAATTTTCAGTGCGTTCACACTGGAAACTCAATATAAATTGGATAACTCTTAAATGGTGCTTTAGATCAGAGATATGAGTGTACGGATCAGTCCATAATGGGGTTTTTACCCTAGGAACGACATAAAACTTGTCGGCATGGGACGTCTGGACCCCTCTCTCGCTTTCAGAATGCTAAACTAATAATTTATTTATTTATTTATTCATTTAATGGTTAAAATTTAGTAACTCCTAAACAGTAGCTTGGATGGGAAAACCGATGGCACGGTTGAGTCTGGAGCATGCCTTTTACCCTAGGAGGGGTATAGTTTTCGGGGGCGCGGCTCGTTTATGAAAAATGGCCCTAGGGTCGTTTTCGTAATTTGGATACCTCGGGCGCTAAGTTTAAAAACTTTTGAACGGGGTCTCGGATTAAAATTATGAGACCACCGTTGTGCTCGAGAGGTGGTTTTTGGCCTAGGGGAGGCTTAACCTCGACTCTGTCGATGGTTTCAAAAGCGGGTTAAATTATGGGTTTAAATTAATTTTATATTTTTAATTTTATTTAAACCCTTCTCCCCTTCCCCCTCCCTTGTTCACCCCCTGGAGAAGCCCTCTCACCCTCGACCTATTTTACTATCCTCCACATCTCCGGCAAGGCGGCTCAGGCAAGGCAGCTCTGACGGGTCGTGACGAAGCTTCGGGCAAAGCCCATGAGGTAGGGTTTTGATTCGTTTTTCTTTAACGCACCTCGTTTGAACCTAAATTATATCCTCTAATTGTTGTTTGATCTTCGAAAAAAACCCTGGGATGTGTAGTATAAATTATGAGCTTTCTATTTCCCTTTTTGGAATTGAAATCAGTGTTTGGAGGAGGCCGCAACAGATCGTCGATGTTTGCGCGTTTTGGGTTGTTTTTTTCAGCGGTCAGGCAAGGTTCCAAGGCGGTGCGGCGGTGGACCGAGGTGGCGCAGCGGAGGACCGAGGTGGCGTGGTGGCTTCTCCGTGTGGGCGAGCGGTAGCGTCGGCGGAGGCGGGGCAGCCAAGGGCGAGGGAGCGCGAGGCGCCGTCGGCGCGGGGCGGCGCGACGACGAGGCGGGGTCGCGGCGCGCGACCCCTGCGCGGCGACAGAGACCCTCGGTTGGCGAGTCTCTGTGTGGATGCGATCGGCCAACTAGCCAGTCGGTGGAGGAGGCCGCACTAACACACGGGACTCACAGGAGGTGGCGGGCCATGGTGCGGCAGCCTGCGGGTCTAGCTAGGCCGGGAAAACAGCAGGGCCGCGGTTCAACGGCCCGGCCAGACCGGGCCGGCCGGCCCAGGGGTAAACCCCAGTTTAAAATGTTTGGAGGCCAGTATTTCAAGCTACGGGTGTCCGTTTTGAGCACCGTCTATGGAATCGCTGACCTAACAGCTAGGCGGTCTTTCTGAGATGGTCCCGGGAAATTATAATTCCCGAGACGGGGGCCTCAGTGGCGTGACACGTACGTCGAGTGGATTGACGTTATCCCGTGGATTCTTGTTTTGTATGGCACGGACGTGTATGACGTCCATTTTGAGCGCCGTCAGCGGCATTGGTACCCTATAGCCGGGTAAAATCTTTCCCAAGTAGTTTTGGGCATTGCAGACGGAGTTGAGGTGCAGGCCCCACGTCCCGTCTTTCGAGCTGCGTGCAACGTTTCACAACGTTTTCCTCGGACGTCTGTTCAGGGCGTACGATCAGTCATTTTTGGATGTTTTTCCAAGTAGATTACAATGGTTTGATCCAACCACTCTATTTCTGCACACTGCTGCAGGCCACGCGAGGTCCATTATGGGAGTTGAAGGTGGTTTTCATCATTATCACCGGGTGTCCGTTTTGGACATGTAATTAGTCCATCTTGTGTGATTTTTCGAGAGGATCGCAACGGTGTGATCCGTTCATTTTGTTTCGGGACAGGGTTGGAGGTCCCATGAAGCACCGCTCGTGTGCGGTGCGCCAAATTTCACGTTTTTCTCTGGATATCTGTTGCACTCAAGTGAGTAGTTCTTTTGACGTGTTTTCACGTGGGGATCGCAATGGTGCGATGCGCCTGACTGTTTTCAGGGTCGTGGCTCGGGATCACGGGACATTGTTCGGGCGTGAGGCGGTGTTGGTGACCTTTCCTTCTGATATCCGTTTGAGGCGAGTAAGTAGTCTATCTCACGTGTTTTTCCACAAGGATTACAACGGTACGATCTTTTTGGTTGTGCGGAGCCTCATACGTGATCTTATTAAATGTGCACATGTGAAGGTGCCCTGGGGGAGGTTCTTCTACTGTGTATGTAGCGGACCCTTGGCATGTGGTCTCGTGAAATACCGTGTGAGTGAAGTAATTCTTGAATAGATGTTGTTGGTCTTGCCCCAGTCATTGAGGTGCCAAGTTGGATATGTTATGTCACGCCTTCGAGTTGACATTGGGTGTCGTGTGCATGATAGCCCTTGGGCTGAAAATAAGGTATACTCTGGGAGTATAAGGGAGTGCTTGGAGGTATGTGTGGTTTGTACCTGAGAATTTTTGTGCGCTTGGTTGGGGATTGACATTGGGCCACACGTCGTGTGGGCCCCATGTGTGTTCTGTGTTCTGATTTGCGTACCTTTGACCTCTCGTGACGTAGAGGATCCCTCGGTTCTCGTTTGTTGACTGGAGGGGTTGAGGTTTTCCCCTGGCTCTGTGCTCGATGGTTTAGATCAGCAGGGTTGAGTGGTTTCCCCTGGTCTTTTTCCGGAGTCAGATTTTGGCGCGATACCCACTCCGTGATCGGTTAGCCAGTATTGTAGCATCCAGTAGAGATGGCCAGAGCAGTTCTGGGTTTACCCTCCAGTGGGGCTAGACAGTGGGTTACTCATCGAATTTTTAGGGTTTACCCTCCAGCAGAGACTGGGAAGTGGGTCACCCGAAAACTCTTTAGAGTCTACCCTCTAGAAGGGATGGGCAGTGGGTCGCTCCTCATCTTGATTTAGGTCTACCCTCTAGCAGGGGTCGGCAGTGGGTCACCTGTCAACTTTTTAGGGTTAACCCTCCAGCGGGGCTGGGCAGTTGGTCACCCGTCAGCTTATTCCAGGTTTACCCTCCATCAGGGTTGGGCAGTGGGTCTCTTGTCGACATGTTAGAGTTTACCCTCCAATGGGGCTGGGCAGTGGGTCACTTGATATCTTATTCTAGGTCTTCCCTCCAGTAGGGCTGGGCAATGGGTCACCTGATGATGTATTATGGTTTACCCTCCAGCAGGGCTAGGCAGTGGGTCACCTGATATCATATTCCAGGTATACCCTTCAGCAGGGCTGGGCAGTGGGTCATCTGATGATGTATTGTGGTTAACCCTCTAGCAGGGCTGGGCAGTGGGTCACCCGATATCTTATTATGAATTTCCCTCCAACAGTGATGGCATTGGTACACCTGTTGGCATTCCAGACTCAGACTTTTCTAATAGGATAGTCTGTGGATTTCCTCTGTGATCACCGGAGCGAGGCCCCTGATTGTACGGGTTGGTGATGGACCAACTTTGACTTTGATGAGACCTCTCGACTACGGGGAAATTACGTGGTGTGGCTTGACTTAACCTAGAACACTCAAGTACAAGGGGTACTTTTTCCCACCGAGATGCGTCTTTGAGACACGACCCAAAACCGTGCGGGCGAGTTAGTGCCGACTAAAGCGGATAGTTTCGAGGTGCGGTGATTTGAGACCATTGACTTGTAGTTCGAGGCAGACGTGCGGGATGATGGGCATCAATGGTGTTTACTTCTGGGACTATTGGAGACTCACTTTTCATGGGCTGAGCTACGGGATGGAGATCCACTTACGACCTTGTTTGGGTTTCTTGACAGAGCATTTATATATGTATACCATGTTCTAGTACCCACTTCTTGGGTTTGGTTACTCTCTTTCCAGGTGAGGAGGAGACATGCGGGGTATGCCAAGTGCTTTCTAAGTTTAGTTTCTCATGGTTGGACGAGTCTACTCTCCTGCAATAGGTAGTGAAGACTCGACGAGAAGTTCATCATCTCACCGTTTCCAGCTCCTTGTTTCTGGACGAGTATACCTTCCATCCTCTTGATGGGTTGAGCTGGAATCTTTACTTTTGTACTCGTGACTGCACTCTGGGTTGTACTCCTTTACATTCTTATTCAATCTACATCTCACCCTTTGGTACCTTTTTTGTTGCTCCCTCGAGCCTTCGGGGTATCCTACTGAATATTTTTATACTCACCCCTGCTTGGGCTTTGCCCGCACTTGGTGTTCCCTTGAAGAAGACAGACAGGTTGTTCATGACATCAGAGGAGCTTAGAATCCAGGAGCTTGGACCACGTGCTGTGGTCATTTTCGGGTTCTAGGTGTGGGACCCTCCCATCTGTTTGCTGTTGTTTTACCTGTTTCCGGGTTGTGGAATTTTTTGTTGGGCTCGTATTTTTTCCCTATTCTTTTCAGTTTACTTTCATCTTGTAATTGTACTATTTAGAGGTCGCTGCACATTTCTGTTTTTTGTATATTAGTTTCTATTTTACACTGCTTCTCTTTTCTTTTACTCTACACTTTTTCATTGACTGTGCTGCGTGTGTGTGTGTACAGGTGCTTAGGCAAAGTCCTCCCCGAGTTGTTGTGCCTTCTGCGCTAGTCTCCAGCCCCTGGCCTATGGAGGTGGGCTTGAGGTAGTTGCGGCTCGATCCCAGGTAGGGTCGGGTCATGAAAAAGTGGTATCAAAGGTGGTTCATTCCTTGGGATGCTATTCAGACGTCCCTAAAATAAAAATATTTGGTTGGGATTTAGGGAAATGGTGTCAACGTGTCTCGAGAGCGTCTCTCAGGCCAGTGAGTCCAGTGATGGTGCGGCGGCCGACGTATTCATTCACTAGGACCCTGATAACCCACTTGTCGACTCGGCATGCTGAGACACTCGTTGCAGGGAAAATTGGTTTGTTCATCACATAGGATTGAGTCATTGACTATCCTTCTTGAGTTAGCCCCCATCATTGTTATTGGTATATACATATATGCTCATCTGACCGTGGCACTCCTTGATATTATTAAGGATGTATCCGTGAAGACAGCCAGCCAAGATACTAGATTTGGTGCATGAAAACGACCCTGTGAGCTACGAGGCAATAATCCAGGACCCATCATTGAGCCCCTTTCTCCGGGTGGGCCTGTAGCAGCACCCCCACCTTTTGAGAAGCATAACATTTCAGCAGAGCAGGCTAAGCTTGAGCGTAGGTTGAGCATTCTCTGTGATTTCTAGTGGCAGAGACCGCAGAGGTTCAGTGGTGAGCCAGACCCTCAGGCAGCAGAGGTTTGGCTAGAGGCAGTGGTTCGCCTTTTCAGGCTTGTGCAGATGCCAGCAGATCTTATGGTGTCTTTGGCCTCCAACATTTTTCGTGGAGCAGCTTGGAATTGGTGGAGTCTGGTGACTCAGTTTCTTGGTGAGTTGTCCCTTTCGTGGGGCGACTTTTAGTTATTGTTCCGTGAGAAGTTTTTCCCATCCTTCTTGCACTCCATTCAGATTCCGGAGCTCCTGTAGTTTCAGCAAGGAGGGTTGAAGGTGGAAGAGTATGCGGATAGTTTCGCAGACTGTGCATGCTTTTACCCGGACTTGGTCCATGATGATAACTTCCAAGTGGGAAAGTTCGAGCAGGGTCTATGCCGAGAGATTCGTGTTGTCGTAGTACCTATGGGCATTTCCACATATATCGGGGTGCTAAAACAGGCGCTGGTAACAAAGAGATTCCTGTCACAGTCTAGAGTTGGTGGTGGCAGCAGGCACGTTGGAGCTGAGACATCTTCCGCAGCTTACGGGCGTCGGCAAACAGAACCTCGATGCAGGTGGCTTTCTAACAACCGGACTCAGGGGCGTGGTCATACACCATAGTGGCACCGGAGGGAACTGGTGCAGCCCAGAGAGAGTCAGTGTTATTCTTGTGAAGGGCGAGGTCACTTGGCACGAGACTGCCCGACCCGAATTGCTGAGAGCTTCGGGTAGGCAGTAGGCACACCACCACGGCAGAGGCATCGTCGTGATCGTAGTATTGCCCAGAGAGGTGGTGCTAGCAGAGTAGCGGGATGATCTGGAGGTGGGGTACGCCATTACGATGTCTTCCCATCACCATCAGGTGGCCCACGTCAGGCTCCGGGAGTTGACAGATGGGACCAAGGACAGCTGCGAGCCTTGGGTGTCTATGACCCTGCAGAGCATGAGATGTTAAGAGGTACACTCTATGGATCTTCTACCTTTTTGCAGTAGAATTGTTATACTCTGCGTGTGGAATGATTTCCTCCCTGCTTCTTGTTTGAGGTGTTACCAGGGTGAAACAGGGTGTCGGGTGTAACCCTATGTTTGTAAGGTAAAATGCATGGGACCTTTTTCTCTAGTCGATGGTGTCAACTCCTTCGCCTTTCGAGCATGTACTACAGTCTTGTTTGATAGAAATCGACTGTGAAATCTTGCGTGACCAGATATCCTTGGGTGTTTCGCCATATGGATATTCTGAAGGAGGGAATCACTGGGCTTTATTTCTGGTGCGGGCAGTGATTCCAGTAACGGCGTGCGACGTAGGGGTTTGGCCGGGGAGATGAGCTACCCCCGAGAGCCTTCGGGCAATTTGAGACTGTGCAAAGGTATAGAGAGGTTCCCTACCGCCTTGCCCTAACCCCAAATGATGTTTTGGGTGCATGACGTCTCCCACGTGACTCACTCGAGAAGAGGTGTGTGTTCTCCTATGCACGACATCGGCAAGGTCAGACCTCGTGTGGACAAATCAAATCTTTTGGTCTGTGTACGGTGGCGGAGAACTGTGCATGATTTCTTCTAGGTACGGGAGAGCCAGGTGTGGGCTTGGTACCCTGAGTTATGTCCTGGATTTGATTTTTAGGGACGAAAATATTGAAGGAGGGAATTAAGGAAGAACTTAGTTTTTGTTGTCAAAGACATTGGAATATTCTTGATGTTATTCCAGGGCAGCGCCCTTAGACGGGGGGCGATTCTGAGCCCCGGAGTGGCCAGAATTAAATTTTCAGTGCGTTCACACTGGAAACACCAATTAAATGGGATAACTCCTAAACAATGATTCGGATTAGAGATCCGAGTTTACGGATGGGTCCAAAATGGGGTGTTTACCCTAGTAATGACATAAAACTTGTCAGTGCAGGACGTTTGGAACCCTCGCTCGCTTTCGGAATGTTAAACGGATAATTAATTAAATAATTAATTCGTTTAATGGATAAACTCGAGTAACTCCTAAACGGTAACTTGGATAGGAAAACTGAGGTTTCGGTTGAGTCTGGAGCGTGCTGTTTACACTAGGAGAGGTATAGTTTTCGCGGGCGTGGCTCGTTTGGGAAAAATGGCCCCAGGGGCGTTTTCGTAATTTGGCGGCCTCGGGCGCTAAGGTTAATAACTTTTGGACAGGGTCTTAGATTAAAATTATGAGACCGACTTTGTGCATGGGAGGTGGTGTTTGGCCTAGGGGAGGCTTAACCTCAACTCTGTCGAAGGTTTCAGATGCAAGTTAAATTCTGGGTTTAAATTAATTTTTAATTTTTAATTTTATTTAAACCCTTATCCCCTTCCCCCTCCCTTGTTCACCCCCTGGAAAAGCCCTCTCACCCTCAACCACTCCTCCTCTCCTCCACATCTCTGGCGAGGCAGCTCCAGCACGGTAGCTCCAACGGGTCGTGACGAAGCTTCCGGCGAAGCCCACGATGTAGGGTTTTGTTGGGTTTTTCTTTCCAGAACCTCCTTTGAACATAAATTATATCCTCGTATTGTTGTTTTATCTTCGAAAAAAACCCTTGGATGTGTAGTATAATTTATGATCTTCATATCTCCTTTTTCGAAATTGAAATTGGAGTTCGGAGGAGGCCGCAACAGCCCTTTGAAGTTTGCGGGTTTTGGGGTGTTTTTTTCCGGCGGTCCGGCGAGGTTCCAAGGCAGCACAGCGGCGGACCAAGGCAGCGCGAAGGCTTCTCCGTGCGGGCGAGGGCCGGCATTGGATGAGGTGGGGTGGCCGTGGGTGAGGGATCGCGAGGCACCGTCGTCACCGGCGGGCACAACGGTGAGGAGAAGTGGCGGCACGCGCCCCTGCACGGCGAAAGAGACCCGCGTTTGGCGGGTCTCCGGGTGGACGCGATCGGCCAACTGGACGGTCGGTGGAGGAGGCTGCGCTAACGCGCGGGCCTCACAAGAGCTAGCAGTCCATGGTGTGGCAGCTCACGGGTCTGGCCGTACCGGGCCCAGCGGCCGGACCGCGGTTCAGTGGGCCGGTCGGACCGGCCCGGTCCGGCCCAGGGGTAAACCCCCCCCCCCCCTTTAAAATGTTTGGATGCCCATATTTCGAGCTACGGGTGTTGGTTTTGAGCAATGCTTGTGGCAGCGTGGACCTAACATCGAGGAAGTATTTTTGAGATGGTCCCGGGAAATTATAATTCCCATGACTGGGGCCTCAGTGGCACGACACGTATGTTGAGGGGATTGATATTGTCCCGAGGATTCTTGTTTTGGATGGCGTGGACGCCTCTGACGTCCGTTTGGAGCACCCTCAGAAGCATTGGTACCCTAGCACCAGGGTGATGATTTACAAGGTGGTTTCAGGCATTGCAGGAGGAGTTGAGGCACGGGACCCATGACCCGTCTTTTGAGCTGCGTGCAGCGTTTCACAACATTTTCATCGGACATCTGTTTAGGGCGTACGAGCAGTCGTTTCTGGATGTTTTCCAAGGGGATTACAATGGTGTGATCTGCCAACTCTAATTCCACATCCTGGTGTGGGACCCGCGAGGGCCGTTTCGGGAGTAGACGCTGGTTTTCAGCATTTTCACCCAGTGTCCGTTTTGGAAAAATGATTAGTCCATCATGTGTTCTTTTTTGAGAGGATCGCAATGGTGTGATCTGATCATTGTGTTTTGGGACCGGGTTGCCGGTACCACGAAGCATCGCTCATGTGTTGTGTGCCAGAATGCACCTTTTTATCCGGATATCCATTTCACTCAAGTGAGTAGTGCTTTTGACATTTTTTCTAGAGGGGATCACAATGGTGCGATGCAACTGACTGTTTTCGGGGCCGAGGTTCGGGATCATGGGACGCCGTTAGGGCGTGAGGCGGTGTTGGCAACATTTTCGTCGGATATCCGTTTGAGGCGAGTAAGTAGTCTATCTTGTGTTTTTGTCCACTAGGATTTCAATGGTACAATCTGTTTGGTTGTGCGGTGCCTCATACACGACCTTATTAAATGTGGAAATGTGAAGGTGCCACAGGGGAGGTTCTTCTACTATGATTGTAGCAGACCCTTGTCGTGTGATCATGTGCACTCCCATGTGAGCGAAGTAATGCTTTAATAGATGTGGTTGGTTGTTCCAGAGTCATTGAGGTCGAAAGTTGGAGATGTTACATCACACCTTCGCTTTGATGATGGGTGCCGTGTGCACCGTAGCCCTTGGGCTGAAAATGAGGTATACTATGGGAGTATATGGGAGCGCCTGAAGTTACGTGTGGTTTGTAGCTGAGACTATTTGTGCACTTCGTTAGTATTGACATGGGTCCACACATCTTGTGGGCCCCATGTGTGTGTTGTGTTCTGCTTTGCGTACCTTTGACCTCTCACGACGTAGAGGGTCCCTCGGTTCTTGTTTGTTGACTAGTGGGGTTGAGTTTCTCCCCCGGATCTATGCTTGATGGTTTAGATCAGCAGGGTTGGGTGGTTTCCCCTGGTGTTGTTCCGGAGTCATATGGTTTTGCGATACCCACTCCATGATCGGTCGTCCAGTGTTGTACCATCCAGTAGAGATGGGCAGAGCAGTTCTGAGTTTACCCTCCAGCGGGGCTGGGTAGTGGGTTACTCATCGACTTGTTAGGGTTTACCCTCCAGCAGAGACTGGGCAGTGGGTCACCCTGTGACTCTTTAGAGTCTACCCTCTAGAAGGGTTGGGCAGTGGGTCGTTCGTCGTCTTGATTTAGGTCTACCGTCCAGCAGGGCTGGGTAGTGGGTCGCCTGTCAACTTTTTAGGGTTTACCCTCCAGCGGGGCTGGGCAGTGGGGCACCTGTTAGCTTATTCCAGGTTTACTCTCCAACAGGGCTGGGCAGTGGGTCGCCTGTTGGCTTGTTATGGTTTACCCTCCAGCGGGGCTAGGCAGGGGGTCACACGATATCTTATTCTAGGTCTACCCTCCAGCAGGGCTGGGCAGTGGGTCACCAGATGATGTATTATGGTTTACCCTCCAGCAGGGCTGGGTAGTGGGTCACCCGATATCTTATTCCAGGTCTACCCTCCAGCAGGGCTGGACAGTGGGTCACCTAATGATGAATTATGGTTTACCCTCCAGTAGGGCTGGGCAGTTGGTCACCCAATATCTTATTATGAATTACCCTCTAGCAGGGCTGGTCAGTGGGACACCTGTTGGCATTCTAGACTCAGTACTTTCTACTAGGCTAGACTGTGGCTTTCCTCTGTGATCACCGGAGCGGGACCCTTGGTTGTACAGGTCGGTGATGTAACAACTTAGACTTTGTGGAGACCTCTTGACTTCGGGGCAGTGACGAGGTGTGGTTTTACTTAACCTAGATCTCTCAAGTACGAGGGGAGCTTTTCCCCACCGATATGCGTCCTTGAGACGTGACCCAAAACCATGTGGGTGAGTCAGTGCCGATCAAAGCAGATAGTGTCGAGGTGCGGTGATTTGATCCCATTGACTTGTAGTTCCGGGAAGACGTGTGGGATGCTGGGCATCGATGGTGTTTACTTCTGGGACTGTTGGTGACTCACTTTTCTTGGGCTGAGCTACAGGACGGATATCCCCTTACAACCTTGTTTGGGTTTCTTGATAGAGCATTTATATATGTATACCTTGTTCTGGTACCCACTTCATGTGTTTGATTACTCTCCATCCAGGTGAGGTGAAGACGCGCGGGGTATGCCACGTGCTTTCCGTGTCTACTTTCTCGTGGTTGGACGAGCCTACTCTCCTACTATACATAGCGAAGACTCGATGAGAAGTTCATCTTGTCACCGTTTCCAGCTCCTTGTGTCTGGATGAGTCTACCTTCCTTCCTCTTGTTGGGTTGAGCTGGAATCTTTACTGTTGTACTCTTGACTGCACTCTCTGTTGAACTCCTTTAATTTCCTATTCAATCTACATCTCACCCTTTGGTACCTCCTTTGTTTCTCCCTCGAGCTTTCAGGGTATCCTACTGAGTATTTTTATACTCACTCCTTCTTGGGCTTTTCCCGCACTTGGTGTGCCCTTGCAGACGACAGACAGGTTGGTCGTGACATCAGAGGAGCTTAGGAGCTAGGATCTTGGACCGTGTGCGGTGGTCGTTGTCAGGTTCCAGGTGTGGGACCCTCCCAGCTGTTTGCTATTGTTTTACCTGTTGTCGGGTTGTAGCATTTTTGGTTGGGCATGTGTTTTGCCCATTTTATTTTCAGTTTACTTTCATCTTGTACTTTGTACTATTTAGAGGTCGATGCACATTTGTGGTTTTTGTATAGCAGTTTCTCTTTTCCTCTGCTTTCCTTTTCTTTTACAATGCACTTTTGCATTGAGTGTGCTTCATGTGTGTGTACAGGTGGTTAGGCAAAGGCCTACCCAAGTTGTTGTGCCTTCGGCGCTGGTCGCCAGCCCCTGGCCTATGGAGGCGGGCTTTGGGTAGTTGTGGCTCGAGCCTGGGTAGGGTTGGGTCGTGACATCATGACACAATTATTCTTTAAACATATTATAACAAAATGCACATCATGTTTTTTATTTATATCATTTATAGTGTGAAATGTATTTTATTACAATTGATTATATTTTTCCATATTCGGATTTATAACTTTAGTCAATATGATGGATTTCTTTATAGTAAGTAATTATAGTTTTTTGTATGTGTATGACTCTGATTCTATTGGTTCGTATGTCATTTTTGATTATAAAACATTTTAAGAATATATAATAGATATAATTTCATTAAATCATAATTGATAAATGATAATTTGATAGTTATCATGTGCATATTCATTACGATAATTGTAAATAATACATTATCTTTATATTTATAAATGAAATAAAAATATTTTTAAGTATACTAAATCATATATATTATCTTCAAAAGTGAATAAAAAAATTTGGACACAAAAGAATGAGTTAATTAAGTATTTAAGAAGGATTTTGGGATTTGTAAATAATGGAATTGAAAATTAAAAAAGATATTTTTGACCCAATATATTCATCAAATCTACTTTTATAACCATCCATGAAATTCATGGATGAATTCAAAACATGTCATCTAAGGAGATTGTACTTTGTACATACATGTGGACTATTTTTTTCATATTCTAGTGGATTTTAGGGAGAAAGGTACTTAATTATTATAACGCAAAATAAAATTATTTACTTCACTAATATAGATTCTATTTAATAAATTAATTTATATAACCAACCAATTGTCGTAGGGATGAAAAATGCAATGCATAATTCATGGAGGTGGTATTCATCACATACACATGGATGATATTATCATTTTTGTAGTGATAATAGAGGAATGTATTTAAGGGTTATCCCAAAAATAAAATAAAATTTCAATATAGTAATTATTTTAATGATATTATTTTATTATGGAATAATATAAAATTATGTAGAAGAATAAGACTAAAGCTAATATAAATTTTAATGTGTGATTTTGGAATACTTACTTAACTCATTGGGAAAACTTCTTTCCAAATTAGATTAATTATTAGATAAATCTTATATATGAAGGTAAATATCCAATTGGAATCTTAAAGTAGTTTTAAGAAGGGATTTGGAAATATTTTTGTTAAACATAGTTGTTTTTGTTTGAGGAGAGGTAGTGTGAGGTAGGGCTCCCATTTTGAGGGAGAGGAGTGAAATATTTGAAATAAGAGGTGGAATATTCAATGAAAGTGGTTTAAAAAGACCATAATATTATATATAGGATCATTTCTATTCAATCTAAGAATCAAGACCTCATTTAATGAAATATTGGTTGGCCATTATTCTTTTTATTAATCAATATTACATTTTAGCTTTTTTGTGGACTATTTAAATATGTAATTTTTTTTCCAATAATGTTAATTGACCATTTTTCAAATATTGGACCACATTATTATAAATATAATGACCTTTTTATTATAAATATTTTATATAATTTCAATAAAATAATAATTAAAAAGTAATAAATTTATAACACATTAGAAACATTTTTAGGAATAATTTAATATAATCCTGAAAATTCAAAATATAGGTTTTAAAATTAAAATAATTTTTTAAAAAAATATATTTATTTATATGAAATAAATGTTTCATCTATAAAGTTTTATAATTAATTTTAATTTATATTTTTATCTTAATGGTGTCTTTATAGTCATGGTATTTGTAAAAACCGTATTTTCCATTAATCACCAAAAAATAATATCATTCTTGAAAATTCCTAAAAATACATCTTCAAATAATATATCCCAATAGAAAATAAATGTTAATTTAATTTCATAAAATTAAAAATTAAAAATTTAGTAATTAATCATTAAAATCGATACATAATATTTATTGTTTAATTATATTATTGGAAAATGACTTTTTCAAATACTAACATTTCATATTCATATTTTATATTAATTAATTATTAAATAAGGTATAATATACAAAAATTATTCATTATTATTTTTTATCAATAATATATTTAGTTTCTCCAAATGAAAATTAAAATCCTATAAAATATAAATTCTTAAAAAAACATTTTTAAGTATTAAATGAATTTTATATTTTTACAAAAATAATAAATACTATTCAGGGAATTTTCAACTAAGTGTATATAAATATTATGAAAAAATTTCATTAAAATTATTATTTAGTGATGAGTAATATAGGACAACAGAAATCCACCTCTTCAAAAAATTGTATTGATTTATCATCAACACATACAATTAAAATTAATTATTTATACTAAAAATCATTAATTTTACTAATCCATCAATATTGAAATCATTATATGAATTTTATTAATACATCATATAATAGAATATGTGATTGAATGATATATATATATATACATATATATATATATATATATATTCATGTGAGTTATAATAGAATATAATAATTATATACTATCTTCCAGGTTCATTATTTCATTATCCTAATGTATTAATGTTTTTCATATATCCTCATATATTATTTCAGAAGAAATCATGGTTTTTATTTATTTACTTTGGGTGTGAAAAATTTTATTCAATATATTATATTTTTTAAATGGAAATTATTTAATCAATATTGAGTCATTATATTCCCCCACTTGAAACAAACATTGATGCCAAATTATTAATTATCACATACAAAAAAAATTTAGTAGTATGATCCCATATATAATTTCCATCTCACAGTCATATTTATGTTAAAAAACATGTTTCCGTATTAAAAATAATATGTTGAGATTAAAACCCATTTATTAATTATTCCTCCTTTTCTCTCTATAAGACATAGGAGTTTTTAGAGAAAAATATTCCACGGATTTGTTATCAAGATCCTATTTTAAAAAATAATAATAAAACTAAAAGGGTTTTGATAATATCTAATAAAATCAATCTGAAAAATCATATGAATAATGAACCACAATACTCTAAGGTATTCTCATATGAAACCTTCATTTCATCCTATTATACTTTTGTTTCAACTATGATATGATTTGACCGGCCAATAACTCCTTCATTTTAGCCTATGTTTGTCGTGGTATTATTTTTAAGTTGTTTTATTAACAGAATAGGCATTTATTACAACAACAACACCCATTGAAATCATTATTAATGGTTCAAAATGGTCATGTGATACAAAAATTATAACACCAATAAGTGTCATAGCAGGTATGTGTTAAGGCAACATTTCAAGGACATTATGAAGATTGATTTAATATCCAATCAACCGTTCTCAATGATTTTACACATTATTGAATATATTTGGGATCCTTCTTGTATTGTATTGTATATAGTCACAAATGTTATTTTATGGAAGCCAAACCATCTATACTATATAATAATTTGATGTTGTTTTCCAATAATTAGTCTATTTAATTAGGAATTTCACTATTTTTCTATGGTCTTAATATCAAAAATTACTAAACTACCCCCACAATAATAAATAAATTAATCACCAATATATAACTAAAACATACTTGGGTACCAACCATGAACTCCAAAACATGAACTCAAGGATCTAGTGTTATAAAAATTACATTAATTTTAGGATTTGATTCATATGGAAATTACCCAAAATAAACATGGATTTATTTCACATTAACAATATAATATTACAAATACATATCAAAATTAATCTCAAAATACCAAAATTAAATTTTTTGGGATCTTCAGATGTTATCTATATAAAATATTAATTAAAAGAATTATAATGATATATATAATATCACTATAATAGAAATTCATATAAACATCTCATAATTTATACTCATCAATATTACTCGGGTAATGGTAAAACATAAGAATGAGTGACATAAAAATTTTACTAAGGTAAAAATATATCAATAACTATTTAATGGATGGATCATAAGCATATGTTAATGCATGTTCATGTGATAAATACCTGATGAAAAATATAATGAAATATTAAGAGTTGTATATACATCATGATAATATGACAAGTAATGTAAAATTAATATACTTACACTATTGAGTTAGAGTGTTTGATAATAATCATGATGTGTTGTGTATAATCATATCCATATGACAGAGAATAGTGACATGTATAATGAGACCTAGAATAATATAGAACATTGGAATAATAATATTAAAATTAATATATTATGGATTTTTTCATGAATCAAAATTGTAAACAATTGAAATTATAGGGATTTCCAATTAATAATACTGTATGGCATACTTTCGAGATCAGTTAATTAGATGTTGTGCAATTATGATGCGTTGTTCCAAGAATAAATGTTTGATATATATTATATATATTAAATATTTTACATGCATAGTTTTCTTAAAAAGTGTAATAATATAAAATGGGGGGCCCGAAATAAAATCTAAGAGCACCATTTACATCAGAATGCGGGTTTTACACTATGCATGATATAATATTTTTTTATGTAGGGCATTTCTCGAAAAGTCATCATAGGCATAAAATAAATAAAATTATTTTATTATCTGATTTCATAGTCCCTGAATTTCATTAAATAAATATGTGCTTATAGAATTTTTTTAGGGATAGCTGCATAACCGTGCAAATTGATGAATGCCATTAGAGCCAGTAGAGGATATTTCATTGGCAGATGATGAATAGATCGAAGATCAGCGACTGATGTGAGATCAAATCAGAGGATCATTCCAACAATCACAAAATTACTCTATTACTCAACATTGATCGGTCCAAATAAATTTATGTTATTGTTTTAGTTGGATTATTTCCCCATTTTCATTTTATATGATTAACATGAATCAATCAACCAATATATTGATCCACATATCTTTGATTTTTCTAGATGGGTTATATTATTTGAGAATCAGTATAATATCTCAGTGCTTAATTGATTATATGTTCATATTTAATTATAATGGAAATAAATCGACATCGACAAGGACTATGCCCAAGATCCATTCCTTATGATTGTTCTATGTGACTTTCTACCTAGATTATGCATTCATCGTTGGTGTTCATAATTTTGAATTTTGTTCAATACAAATCAAGGAATCAATCGTTGCGCACTCCCCACCTGCTGAAAGGATTTGATATTGTAGATCATGTATTTGCAAGACATGGCTATTCTGCAATGATAGGATAATTATTGAATTGAGATTTTTAGATACACAGTTTTATTTTCGTTGGAGAAAAAAAAAGATAAATGTATGGGACATTTTTCTTAATGAATTCAGGGAAAAAATACCATTTTTTGTGATTATATTGATATGTCCTTGGTTTCATGTTATGGGAAATTCCAGAATAGTTGCTGGTGGAGTGGCCAGAAATTCGTGAACCAGATCTAAAAATATGAAAAATTTTGTGATCCATGTCACATTACATGTAGATACATACTGTATGGTACCCTCCTACTGACAGGTAGTGTTTTGGGGGGAATATATGTATCACATGATGTACGACCATGTCACACAGTTTTTGAATCCTCTCCGAAGGCTTAGCATATACCTTGTAGTGTACAAAGACACATGCTGGAGTACTTGGAGATGGGAATGTCATGTACACCAACACATACACATCTAGGCTAGTCATTAAATGGTTCAGCCAAGTACTTGTACACCGGAAGAAATATATGTGAAGAAGAAAGTATTATACTTCTACATGAACACAATCACAGTCTATTTAAAAAGGCAGGGCTCTGGGTTGAAGGGACATAGTAAGTACTCTTATGACTTGTCTTTTACTCCTTAAATGTTGGATTTTATCCCTTTTCCTCTATGTCTTCTACATATTTTTTTTGGTTTTTTTCCAAATATACATTACCTTATGGTTGGTATGGAATCTTCTCCATCACATAGGACAGTGATCCACTATGAAAGACTCCATGGATAGTGTTTTTGGAATCCTTCAAGGATACCAAGAGTATGATACTCTTTCATCTTCTTTACCTATGGGTATTTCATGGTATCATCATGACCAACACTATGAATAAACTGATCCACTACTTAGTGGGTTAATCCAGATTGATTTTTTAGTATACCCCATGTCCATGGGATTGATCATCATATGTGTTTCATATATCTCCATAATTTATCATATAGTTCTATGACATGACATTGTGAGCACTGCCTCTCAGACATATGTCATCAATCCTATCAGAATCATGGACTATGTTCTCTTAGATAAGTACATTATAGAACCTTCGATCTAGAATCCTAGGCTAGAAATACACTTGTGAAATTACATTTTTATTGTTTGTCTTTTTTTGAGTGCATATGGATATTATTTTTATATATATTGTAGACATATACATTTTTATATATGACTATTTTACTATTTTTATATTATTTTGGGTTTTATGGGGTCTTATTGGGGTTTGTTATACACAACCATGTACAGTCTTATGTTACATATGTCTTGTATTTTGCAGATGATCAATCTTTTAAAAGAGTCCCTCATGGGCCAGTACTAGGAAATGTTTAGTGAGACAAGATAAAATGAGTTTTTTTATACAGTATCATGAAAGTATTCCCTCATTTACATTAAAGGTGGACATGTTTTCAAACTCATTATGGTTGGAATGTATTTCTACCAATTTACATTCCATTGCGTCTAATTTTACTTTGGTTTTTGGATTTATATATCCCTTCTTTTTGTTACATTTTTTTTCATTTCATCATTTTATGGGATTGTATATGTGTTTGTATATGTATATATACTTAGATTAAGGCCTCCAATGATAGTGATGTGCTTACTCAATGGTAGTTTTCATCCTCTGGCCTAATAGAGGTGGTATTGAGAAGTTTCATCTTTGTCCCCTTTGGGACAAGTTGTGTTAGAGGTGTATTATATAATTAGGTTATGACACTAGACTAGAGTATGTTAGATTGCATTTAGGGAATATTGTTATGTATTTTGATATTAGATTCAAAGTTGGGGACCTCAGTGTTGGTGTGGTGGCTGATGTATCCTCGCCCAAGGACTCTGATCACCTATATTTCGACATGGTATATATGAAATTTGTTCCCTTGAAAAAGTTGATACAGACAACATATAATAATGGGTTTTGGTTTCTATGTCTCTCTCAAGTCATGTTTTCAGATATACACATAGATCATGGTACATATTGTTTACATTTAAGATGCCTCATAGATCTATGGAAATTGGGATTCAACGTCAAGATCATGAGGATGAATCTTTCAGTGATGAGACATCGATACATGGACCAATTACAAATACGATACCTCTATGTGGTGTACCACCCACTGCACCACCTGTAGAGTTGCCTATGATTCCCGATGTACCAGAAGATGTGATGTGTTGTCAAGGCACACATCATTAGATTCATTAATTGAGATCCCTCGGGTACATAGGTGTGAAAGACCTATAGGCAGTTGACAACTAGCTTGAGGTGGTGGAACAAGTTTTACTTTTAGTCAGGACACCTATATATCATATTTTGGTCCTGGTGGTGATCCATTTACAAGGATAAGATAGATTATGGTGGGGTTTGGTGACCCATAAATATGATAAGGAAAATATATCTTGATGAAAGTTTAAGTTCCATTTCAGTGAGGTTTTCTCTCCATTTATGCTAAGATCATTACATATCCATGAGATAATGTAGCTGCATAAGTCAAACACAATAGTAGTTGAGTATTCGTCAGGGTTAACCAAGCTCTCCAGGTACTTGACGGATAGAGTTCTATATCAATTATTTTGGGCTCAAGCCTTCAATCAAGGACTTTGTAGACATATCTGAGCTATTATTATACTTCAATGAATTCCGACTTATGATGGGTTTCAAGAGAGAGCATTGGGGGTTGATTTTTTCTATAATGTGCAAACATATAATGTTCTATTTGGAAATGGGAAAGTAGGAGATTTTACCTTGTCCCCGGGGAGAAAACATTAGTCTTAGAGAACTGGAGGTGTGACACATTTTAGGTGGAGGTGGTAGGATAGAGGTTATCTTGTTCAGGGATCACAGAGTGAGTCCAGTCATCCTCATGAGATGCAGTGCTACACATGTGCTGGTAGGGGACATCCTTAATGAGATTATGTGACATGTCATAAAACTGAGAGGGATAGTGTGGACGGGACACCACATCAGTTGATGGATTAGGAGCATATAGTTCTAAAGGAAGAAAAACTTGTAATTGGGTCTAGAAGATTAGTTTTAGGTGATATCTGATTTATCTTATCACCACCTCCATTGCCAGGTGGTCCACGCTGGGCTCAAGGAGTCGTAGGACAAGGGTGGAGGTAGATGCATGTTTTTTAAGCATTCAACCCCACAGTTCATAGAATGATTCTAAGTATGATATATGCCTTTTATACCTTATCTTCAGTTCTGATAGGCATATTTTCTAGTCATGCCTTTTTTCCACGTAGCTGATTTAATATGTTGTGATTTTGAATGATCCATTGGATCAACCCTTGCAATTGATGACTCCTACTGGACATGACTCAGGGACCACACAAATATACTAGCGGTGTGAGCTTACTCTTAGAGTCATGAGTCTCTATTGGAATCTCACTGTAGAAATGGTGAGGCCTTACGATTTCATCTTAGGAATGTAAATTTTATCTATAGTACATGACCATATTATTTTTTTTAGGTGGAGAATTTTTTATATCTGTAATGATGGGACCAGGTTTTACTCATTCATTAAAAAGAATGACCATGTATCATAGGATGGATTCATGCATTGGAGGGTGTATCCTATTAATTATCAGTTGAAAATCATTACCCATGGTGCAGTAGATGGTATGAGTTTCTTGCTTCTTGCAGTAGCAGTGGATTATGAGTACTTATTACTCGAGGATGATCCAGGAATATCTATAACAGTTATATAGACTTCTAAAATGATATATGCTACAAGTAAGAACCAATATATACACCAGCATATCATATGTCTCATGTAGGGATTCACGAGATGAGGTTGTGTTTTGAAAACTTTTAGAAGGATATATTTGTTAGAACCAGTTTTTCACCCTAGAAATCCACAAGTTTTTTCACCAAGAAGGATAATAGGAGCTTGCGTTTATCTGTGGATTACCTACACGTGATTCAGGGTACAATGAATAAAATATATCCACTATTGAGAATCAGTGGAATCTTTTTTCATTTGATAGTGGCACATTGTTTCTCAAAGGATGACCTAAGGTCAAGCTATTAGTAGTTTCAAGTTCCAAATGAGGATATACCAAATATGACTTTCAGATATTTCTATAGTCACTATGAGTACATGGTCATGGATTTTTCCATAAAGAACACCCTAGAAGTGTTCAATGGACTCATAATCCAGATCTTTTATCCCTTCCTAAACAGGTTCAAGGTATTATTCATCGATGATATCCTTGTGTAATTGTTGTCCGAGGAGTAGAGTCCAAGACACATGAGGATGGTTCTTGATGTACTCCAAGAGAACAAGCTTTCATGAATCTCTAGAAATGTCTGTTATGATTATATGAGGTCCATATTATATAATACATTATCTCATTAGAAGGAGTGGTAGTGGCCCTTTCTAAGGATGAGGTAGTGTTACCTTAGGATCCACCCGAGATCATGATATAGGTATTAAGCTTCATTGGGTTGGTAGGATATTACTCGAGATTCATACCTTATATCTCATGGAAATTATCACCCATGACAGCATTCATCAAAAGTGGGATCGTTTCGTGTGGACCAAGAGATGAAAACTATATTTTTAGGATTTTTGGAAGATATTTATGAGTGCCCCAATATTTATATTACCATAAGAACGTATCAAGGGAGTACTGTTCTACAATGCATCATGTTCCCATCTTGGTTGTGTTTTTTATGCATAGGTAGAGGTGACTACCTATGGTTCATGTAAATTGAAATAACCTGAATAAAACTACATGACCTATGATCATGAGTTAACCAAGGTAGTCTTCACACTGAATATTTAGAGGAACTACCTAATGTGAAAGTAGTTTATCATCTATTTTGACTACAAGAGTCTCATTTTTATCTTATCTAATAATTATCGTTATGTGAGAAAGAGTAAATAGCTAGAGTATATCTGGATTATGAATTCAAAATTATTCTTTTATCTTGGGAAGGGGAAGGTGGTATTAGATACCCTCGTCGGGAGATCTTTTTTCCCATTACTAAATGAGGTGTTAGAGATGTTGGTATCATTAGAGTAATCTTTTGTGGGTAGAGATGGATTATCTTACCACAATTTTCTGTTTGTTACTAACCTCGTTCAAAGCATTTTAGGGAGGCACAACATGAAGATACTTATTATGAGACCATATATACTCAGCAATCTATTAGACATTCTCCCGATAGATTTTCAAAAGTTGGATAGAATTTCTATATTTTTACAATATGGATGATTATAATGGTGATGTTTCTAGGGGAGGTTCTGAGAGAGTTTCATAGATATCCCTTGAAATAACATTCATGTTAAGGAAAGTTGTACTAGGTTCTCTAATGTTAGTTTCAGTGTCTAAGGATGAAGAAAAAAGTTATAGAGTTTCTTTATCAATGACTTACATGTCAGCAAGTGAAGGTTGAGAAACAGGTTTCAATATGATTAAATCAATCCCTTAATGTTCCAGAATGAAAATGGGATGGGATATCCATAGAAATTGTGACAGGCTTACCTCACAATTCATGGGGACACCACACCATCGGGATTATCAAAGACTGACATCCCAAGTCAACCCACATTCATTCCATCAAAGAGCAGAGTTCAATATAATTTTGGTATGGCTCTACGTGAAATAGAGATTCCAAATACCTATAGTTCAATTTATTATCATTTCTAACCATGATTATCAAGTCACGTATCAATTACCAAGTGGAATACATGATGTGTTTATGGATCAGTTTTACATGACCACAACATTATACCCCTAGACTGCTAACCAAATAGAACTGACCATTTAGGTCATAGAGGATAGGCTATGGGCTTTCCTGTTAGACATTTTTCGAATCTATGAGGATAACCATACACTATTGGAGTTTAATAAAATATAATCTACCATACCATTACTGGTATGGATCTCTTCGAAGCATTTCTATAGTATTCTCTATAGGTCACCACTTTGTTGGACAGTTCAATGAGTGTCTTCACTCATGGGAATCGAGTTGGTCATAGCTACTAAAGAGAAGGTGGAAACCATCTGGGAAGTGATGTAGGCTTTACATTGATATCATAGGTCTCATGTTGGTAGAATAAATAGGGATTTGGAGTTTGGGGAGGGAGACTATGGGTCACTATTGCTTTCACCGAAATGTGGATTATAAATATTTGGCTAGGGAGAACAGATATCATTGAGATTCATTGTCCCATTCCAGATAGGATGTATAATTAATGATGCTTCATGCATATTTGATCTGCCACTATAGATAGATTGGGTACCCAATGTTCTCCATGTGTAACAACCGAGGAGTTACCTTCATGAACCATCACACGTTATTAACTGGAAGAGTTTTACATCTAGGATGGTGCTACCGTTACTGAGTACCTAATATAGATTGAGGATCGGTAGGAAGGGATATCTCATGAGTGATAGATTACTATAAAACATGTCTTTTTGGATCATGGGAATCTTCATGAACAAACCTAGAAGTTGTGGAATCAGATCCATTCTCAATAAAAACATCAAATTGGGTTGCACTTATTATGGATTTTATGGCGTAAATCCCCAAGGTCAGAGAATGAAATAACTCAGATTTTCCATGGATTATGTTTACATATTTTATGGATTATTTTTTACAGAAGGCACTAAGATAGTGTGAAATTATATGGCCCCATGTGTCTAGAATAATTGTTTGTAATATAATAAATATATTAAATGGATTCTATGAACAATTTTATAGAAAAAATGGAATAACATGTAAATGAGATCCCGGATAAAAAATATGAGGGTACAATTATGTCCAGAACCTTGTTTTACTGTATGCATGACGTAACCAATGTTTGAATATGTCATTTTTGTCTATGTTCTCATAGGTGAAAAATAAATAACATAATGAAATAAAATTATTTTATTTATCTGTTGACCCAATGACCTTATTTCCTTCTTTAAATGTGTTGTGATGATAAATTCCAAGGGTTAGACACATGACCATGAAAATTGAAGTGATCTATTGTAGACATTGGAGGATATTATATAGATTGACAATGACTAGATAAAATATTATTGACATGTGCATGTTAGAATCAGAGGATCTCACCAACAGTCACAATGCAACTCCATTCTTCATCAGTGATCTATCTAATTTAATGTATGATTCATTTTTCAAATGGATACATTTTCCCATTTTTTATTTCTATGAATAACATGGAGAAATCAATAAACCAATTGAACCATGGATTATACATAGTACGAGATGGGTTAGACTATTCATGAATCAGTAGAATAGATTTTTGATTATATGATTATCTCATATTTCATCATTCTAATGGAAACCATTCAATTTTCAAACAGACATAGACCAAGATATATTCATCATGTTTTTTCATTATCCATTTATCACTTGACTATATATTCATAAAGGGGGTTATTAATTTTTCATAAGGTTTGATATAAAATTAGGAATCGATCCTTGTCCACCTAACTCTTTGAGAAATAATTCGATATCATAGATCCTATATTGGAATTACTTGGTAGTCAGGAAATTATAGAAGAGGAAATATATTGAATAGTACGGATATCCAATTTTTATGTTATTCATTATGTGTCAAATAATTAAATGAATAATTGTACTATTTATGGATTCAAGGGATGAATTCCAATGTTTTGTGAAAACATGTTTTGGACGATGATCATCCATGGTTTACAGCAACATGAGAGGCATGAATGGTGGTTGGAAGAGTGGTCATCAATATGCAAACCTGATAAAAAATATTAAAATTTTTATGATAAATACAATTCAATGCTTATCTATGCATTTTTTGTACCCTCTTAGCAGTAGTTAGGGTTTTGAGATTGAGATACCTTTCACATGACATGTGATCTTGTAGCACTGTGTGTGACCCCTCCCTAAAATCTAAGAGTGTAACTTTGCATAACATGGTCTTGGGATATAAGACACCATAAAAGGCACACCGCCTACTCCTACATTGTCTTGGTAATGCTTGGAATACATGGGATGAGCCTTTTACTTGTAATTGGGTAGAATAACACAAGAAGAATCATTCCATTTACTTCTACAAGAACACGACCACATGACATTTACATGGGAAAGACCCATGGTTAACGGGACATGACATGTACTCCTACTACAAATCATACACTTCTTATGTATTGGATTGAGCCATTTTCCTGTGTATTTTGGAAAACATTTATTAGGGTGACATATCTATGTCCAATCCTTATTGGTTAGTATGGAATAGTCACCATTATATAAGAAAATGATCCCTTTAGTGAGTATTTTTCATATAATTCTTGAAATCCTTCCATTAGGATTGGAGTAAGATCTTATATCATCTTCTTGCCCATGGTGGAGTTCTTAGTATAGTCTTAAATAACACTACATGGGCAACATTCCTCTACATGGAACATTAATTCAGATTGAATTTTTGGTTTACACTGTGTCCTTGTGAGGGGTCCTCATATGTGTATCATATCTCTTCATACTTCAGTGCATACATTTATGATGAGACCAAATGATAACTTCCTCTTAGAAAAAATTTATCAGTGCTATCATACTCTTGGAATGTGATCTTGTAGATGAGTGATTTGGGGTACGTTTATGTTGGAATCATAGGTTGGAATTACAGTTGTGAACATACCTTTAGAGTATGTTTCATTGTGGAGTATATCTGGATATTTTAGTTATATGTGTTTTAGATAAATACCAGTGTAGAGCTTACTATTATTCTTTTGTTATATGTATCCTGTTTTCGGTGTGTCCTACTATGTATTGTTATATTCACTCTTATATGGGTTTTTCCCTCACATGTCATGTATAGTGCAAATGATCGACCTTTTTATAAAGTCCCTGATGGACCCGGACCAGGTGGTGATTAGTGATATCGGACATTTTGAGGTGCGTCCCATCGGTATCTTGACAATAGTTCCTTGTATACATTTAGACTATATTTTTTTGAGGCTCTTTGTTGTGGGATTTTATTTGGACAGACTTACTATACTAAAATTATTTCAAACACTATTTGTTGGATTTACATGTATGTATGCATGGTTATTCATTTGTTTTTTTATATATTTTATCTTTATATGGGCTTGTAGCTGTGTTTGTGTGTGTGCTGGTACTTAGGCTAAGGGTTCCCATGTTAGTTATATGACTACTCGAAGCTAATCTACAACTGATAGACTATTAGAAGTGGGCTTGGGGATTCGTGGAATGGGATCCATTTGGATGTTTTGTTTCTAATCCATTATTTGGAGGCTCATCCATTAATTACAATGAACCGATTAATAATTTGATCATTAGAAATCATCACCCAATATTAACCCAGCTTTCATAACTCATTATATTTATCATCTCATATAACATAGAACCTTTTACAATGAATTAGAGCATGATATATGATCACACCCATCAATATCCATACATGTTATTTCAATAAGATATCATCTATTCATCATAACATGAAAACATATAGAATGAAAATGGGATTCACAATATATCCCAATGGTCTCAAATAAAGTTATATTAAAAGAACATTAATTAAAACTAAACAAATATTCACCCAAAAAAAGTAATTATTAGAAGAATTTATATTTTGATACATTAAAAATAACTACATTTTTGTTATTTAACTTTTATTTATGAAAAAAATGAAGGAAAATTTAAAAAAGTTTTTAGATATTATTTATTGACATTTATAAGTGGAATATTTTATTAGAAAACATTAAAAAAAATTAATTTGGGGTAGTTTGAATGAAGATATTTTTAAAAATTAACTAAAATGAAATTAAAAAAATATACACATGAAAAAATGTAATCATTGTCCACAATAAATATATGGTGTAAAATAAAATTAATCCCCAAAAGAGAGAAAACATTTCATCATTTTAAAAACATTATTTAATGTCATATCATAAATTATAAAAAATATATTATATTTTAAATAGTTAATGAAGATTTTCAAGATCACTAAAGATAAATAAAATAATTATTTCAATATAACTAGGGATAACATTGGTATAAATAGTTTATATGGTAAAAAATGAAAAATATACATTTAGAATAGATGGGAATTAATCATTTCATCAGAAAAAAATATTAAATAAAGAAATCCATAAAAAAAATTTATACATTGTAAATATAATTACTTTGAAAAAATTTGGAAATATTATAAAATTTCAACATAGTATAAAATAAAAAAACATTTTCCATTTGGAATAGATATTAATCAAGAAAATAAGATCAGTAAATAAAACACATTAATACTTTATTAAAATTTTAATCAAATTTTTTTGAAATTGGGAAACTAAATAGATCATAAATTTAATAAATATATATAGATTAATGTTATTTTATTTTAAAGAAGATGTATATAAAAAATATAAATGAAAATTTTTGCATAATAATAAACATGTTTCAATTTAAAAAAAATAGTTGAAACCAACTTTGCATGGATTCCATATTGTAAGAAATGTTATAAATTCCATTATAATAAGAAAAATATTTTTAATAATTTATTTCAAAACCATATTAATATCTATTTAAATTTATAAAATTATTTTCAATCATTAATTATATAAATTTTTTTTAGTTGGATTATATTTTCATCATCTGATGTTAATAATTTCCTTTGTTTTGTACATGTTTCTTGTTGGTTATATCTATCAATTTTTATGAGTAAAAATATGTTCATTAGAGTAATAATCATGGTACTAAAATATATGTCAAATATATATTTATAACTTTTTAATATCATTTCATTTTAATTTTAGTTCTGTTTCATGTAGGTGAAATCAATGAGAAAATGTTTTTCGGGTAATTTACCAATATCAATGGATTACATTATAATGATAATAATTAATTTTATTCTATAAACTAACAATTATATTCATGAAATATATGGATTATTTTTAAAACATATATTTGTCAAGAAATTTATTTCTAACCTTGAATGAAAGGTGGTGATGAAAAAACACAACGTTTGGGGAGGTGTTTTTCTCTATGTACTTAAATGTGATGTTTTCATTTTCTAATGAATTGAAGTGGATAGGGTAGATAATGAATCTATAGATAAAAAATATTAATTTTCACATAAATATAATATTCATACATTAAATACATTCCTATAAGATACTATTTTAGGTTTTCATTATGAATGAAATATGTCATTCATGGATGTTTTAGTCCCCACAAAAACAAGTATAAAAATTTAAGTTTTCATTTCAGAAAGAAGGAAAGTACGTAATTATTATCTAATAAATATATTAAAATGTTAGTATAATGACTATAATTATTTTATTATTTTAGGATGCTTTTAAGACCTTCATGTAGAATAAAAATACTCAAACTAATATAAATTAGAATGTGTGTTCATGTAGTTTTCACTTTACCATTGGAATAACTCTTTGAAAAATGGATTAAGCCATTGGGTGGTTGCCTTTATATGAGACTTGAACCTATAAGATGTATCAGTAATTTATTTCAATGAGTTTTTTTGGAACTAAGTGTTTTTTCTATGATGATAAGAGGGGAAATAAAGGGATCCTTTAATAAGTTAGAGGAGATACATTTTCAAATATGTGGTCCACTATTCCACGTATGTGGGTAAAAAAATTAAAAATAATGTATCATCGAGGATGTATGTTAGATAAATTAGTCAAAAACTAATTTGGATACATTTCGGTAAATTATTTATGTATTTGAATATTATATTTTACACATTTACAATTTTTTCATTTTATTTTCATAACACCACGACCCCAGAAACATGGACCTGATGAATTATTACACTACATTAAAATTATTACAAGGAGTAAAACAGTGAAGGACCATTCAGTTTTGTTTTCTGGTAAATCCAAATTACATAAATTATACCTGTAATTCATTTGGTAGCATATAAATACAGTCATTTTACTAGGGAATGAAACATAACAAGGGTGTGATCAAATGACCAGAAAGTGTATGTAAATAAGAATAAATAATAATTCAATGGTAGTAAATTGACATGGAATAGTAAATAATAGATAAAAAATTCCATTTAATTTGTAGATAAGGCAATGTCAATATAGAAATGTAAGAAACTAGAAACACATGGCATTAAATCAATGAAATTAAAAGGAAACTCATCCCTAGATATGTCAATACAAAATATCATGGATAATTAATATCTTTATTGTCAATAAAGGGTATGCTTATTTGTCATAATTCATGTTTCTAAATCTCATGATATTCTTAATATCAAAATAAATTTTAAACTATTTGGCCTACTTATTCACCACAATAGAGTAATGATGCATCGAAGGGATTTTATTCATCGATCCCCAACCTATAGAGATTTTCATAAATTGTCCCCAACCTATGTATTTCATGTCCAAAGAATTCCACATATATCAAATAAATAATTTTTCTTTTCATATATCCATATAGAATAATGAATATTGATTTAAAAATAATATCTTATAGGAGGTTAGATAAAACAAGGGATGTTGACATTAAAATATTTTGAGCAAAAAATATATTTACACACTACAATGTGTCCCACAACACATTGAAATATTTAAATCATAATTACTATTAAATTAAATGAATTCTATAATTTCATGAAAATAAGTTTATTAATGATATAACATGTCTAATTTGAAGTATATACACTAAATAAAATTGAAATGGTGCATAAAAAAAGTATGTCTCAATGGAACGTAAATTGAGACAAAATCCCTTACCTTATCCTTACATTTTGTTTTAAAGACTTTATACTCGTGTATACTAGTTTAAAATATTTTAATAACCAATAATAGAACCGAATTAATGTTTATAATAGGATATATTAATTTATTATAATATTTTATTACTCGTTTCATAACACTCTTTCATTATTTTAATTGTTTTGGGTGTTAATTCCCTTGTTTTATCAAGAATATTTAGACTTTTATTTTTTTTATTAAAAATATTTTTGTTTCATAATATAAATAATTTAATACATGAATAAATTGTGCAATATATTCAGTACATATGTACTTAGAATAGTCTATATCATTTTGAGATTATAAATAAAGTGAACCATTCATGCGGACACTAGGCTGTATGTACGCATGAATGTTACTATCAATTCATAGTTGAAATAAAACAATTAAAAAGAATTATAATTTTGTATATTATAAGTTCCAGTATAATATGTATAATATATATGTTTCAAAAATTTATTATAACAATCTTTAAGATGTTCCATGTATATAATGAATGAGTCATATCACTTCAAGGGGGTTGTATTCTACACATCCTCAAACGAAATTATCATATTTACCCAACTTGGAAATCATAAAGGTATGCTATAAATAAAAATTTTTCGATGAATAAATTATTTAAAAATTAAATGTATATTATATATAAATATCGAGTCCATCATAATGTCTATAATGAGAGGCGGTGAGGAAAAATTGAATAATCATCGTTTTGTGAGGCTGTAGTTTGCCGTAAACAAATACACTATGTTTGTTTCCCATTAGATAGATATTTTCATTAGTGTAGTTATGAATATCAGTATAAAAATTTCCTAAAATATTTATTATACAATTTTTTTATAAAATAATATAATAATGATATTTTAGGTGTCTGATAATAGAAATGAATCTAAGAGAGCTTGAGATAGGTGTTACCTCGTAATTAGGTAACTTCAATTTGGTGTATACCAAACGTTCCTTGGGTTTCCATTATGTACAATGGGTGGATTTTAGGTCATATGGAGGGATTTTGGGAGACAATTTGGTATGGGATTGGGGGAACATAAGAGTCTAGAGAGGTGTGAGGGTTGAGTAGAAGTGGTGTCCTTTTATTGGGATGAAAAAGGAGGCAGTTGGTATTCGTCAAAAGAAGTCAGGTTTGGAAATGTTATGTAAGAACCCAAATCCACATTTTTTGTAAGGATCTTGATTTCAGGTGTTTTTGAGAAAAAAGGGGAAATTTTGGAAAATTCATCAGTACACATCGTATACATAGGTATAAACACCGTGTACTACGTTTTCATAAGTAGTCGTGTACTAACCATGTAATCGATATGTATATGGCCTTGTGAGGTGAACTAGAGACCACCTAATGTGGGAACTAGTTATGGAACATTTATGGAATATAAATAAAATGAACACACCTTATACTTTCCTTTTTTTGTTAAATAGTATCGGGGTGGCTTCAAACTTCTAGAAACACATTCTTCAATCCCTGTCTTTTCCAGGAGTGATGGGAATTGCCGAATATTCTCTGAGCCCCCAATATATCATATGTTCTTTGAATCAAAAACATTTGATTACATTGGAATCACCTTGGTGAGTACTTCCTTCTTTTATAGCTTCTCCTGCTGATTTCACTTCTTTGATGAGATAATCATGGTTGGGTGTTTTTGAATTTTTGCATATTTACAACGTTCTAGATCATATAAAATGTTGTGATTAAACTATATTGATAGTACAATGTCTTGGTAGGTGGTTTGTGCCTTTCTATAGTTGTAATTGGATTATAGGTACAAAATTTTTCGAATAACCTAGTTTATGGTACCGCGTATCTTGGAATGTTAACCATGTTGATGGTTAGTTTTGTTTGTTTTCTTGGGTAAGGGTTTTGGTTATAAATTAGATTTATTACCTTTCTTATGTATTTGTTTCACATGTTTGTTTTATTTAAAAATTTTGGTCTATAATGGCCTATTCAGTAGCTTTGGTTTTCCATACCTTGTGCCATTAGGATGGTGTAGATTTTATATAAAATTCTTGTGATATGAATTGTTATTGTTTAGACAAGTAGTATTTGAGATTTAGTTTGGCTGCTGGATATCATTTAATCACGATTGTATTACACGGGGATGTGATAACCTGGTGTAGTATGACTAAAGGGGGATATGATTTTGAGGGCTTCCCCAGAGTGTTTGTTATAATTTTGCATTGCGAGACCATTGGGGGGTTGACGGTGAGTTCTCCCTTAGAGTGTCTATAGTATACCATTACGAGATGATTTGAGGAATTGATGTTGAGTGATACCTTATAGAGTCTATAGTTTATCATTAAAATACCACATGGGTAATTGATGGGGATTGCTTACAACGAAATTCATTATTTCCATGGGAACAAAGGGGTTAGACAGTGTGATATTTCTTAGAGGGTCATTATATATTTCTTTACATAAATGATAAGTTGAACCAGAGGGTTTAGACTGTGAGAACATTCCTAAAGGGTTTATTGTTAATGTTTGGTTGAATAATTAATAATTTTAATTGAATGTATTTTGAAACAATTGGATTTTTTCCTTTGAGTACATCTTTGTTTATTACTTCATTATTAATATTTCCTACTATATATATATTCACTGACAGTTAAGCAAAAAAATTTGGGTGGCTGCATACTGGGATTCGTCTCACACCCTGTTTGGGTCATGATTTGGGCCCAAATAGAATATATTGTAACATGTATAGATAAGTGAATGCACATTTCTACTTCAAGTACCTGATTGTTGTGGAGCTGGAGAGCATGAGATCACACTGAGTCATTCGATGTTGTTGAAGATTTTTTTTCTCTATACTTTTTTAGTACTGTATTTCCAACAATGTGACTTGTTTGGATTCTTTCCTAGACGTATGTTACATGCATCATTTATATATGTGCTCCAATGGTTTATTTACTATCATTCTTTTTTTGTTTAATTATTGTATGATATTACTACTAATGATATTGTAATTTGTTTTTTCTGTAATGTTACTCTGAAAATGAGGGCATTGTTTTCCCACTATCACATCCAAGGCCCTTAATTCTAGTCGGTAGGGTCTAGAATTCAGGGAAATGCGCTTGAGGCAATGTGACCAACTGGGTACGGGGGACCTTGGGGCGTCACCCGGAAAAAGGATGATATAAAGTGGTATCCAGGGTATTCTTTTCTTCTTTGGATTTATATTTGGATCCTATAGAGAGATGTATAATGTATTACGTATTTGGTAATAAGTTGTTCATGGGAGTAGCTAACTCGTGTATAGGGAAAATCCAATATTCCTTGGATATTGAAATTTTTATGGTATTGCAATTATTATAGGTGATTTGATTTTACCATTTAGTAATTCCCATGTTTTGTGTTGTATCATTGATTTTATTGAGGATTTATTTCTGTTGAAACCCAAGGAGATGAGGGTATTCCATCTCATGCATCATATAGTAACTTGTTAGAGATCAAATTTCATGCATTATTATTCTGCTATTTAAGGTTAATTTCCCATTGCATGTTTATCTGATAGATGTTGTGATGGATATGTATGTTATAATAATATATTCCTTGATAGAATAACTATTATTTGATAGGGTATTGATGATATGTAATGTTTCGTTTTGATGAGAACCCAACATTGGTACCTAAGGTGCTATGGGACCTCCTCGATCGGAATTTAGTGGATCATGTGATTGATTGAATCTTTATACTATGATATGACATGAATATGATTCCAAGATTTGATTCACATGTAATATGCCTCCCCACATATCGGAATTTGGAACTTTAATATATGTTTATGTGTTTTATGGTGTTATTAAGTAGTTCCAGAGGATTTTTGTCCAGAAAAACCCATAATACATTGTATGTAATGAAGAATACACACTATGTGTCCCTCAATTGCATAAGGAAACGTTTTTATAAAGTACATGCCATGTACTATATGTAAACTCCATGTAGTTCTACACCGTGTGAATAAATGTGTGGGTAGAGACACGTTGGGTTCTGTTTGGGGGAACACGATGTGTACTTGTAGTACACATCATGTTATTGTGACCATGTATCCAGTCGTGTGACTGATGAAAGAGATGGATGAAACTCAGGTAGTATAAGCCACGTTCATCTTGAACACACCGTGTGGAGTTGACTATGTTTTCTGCTATGTGACTAAAGACACAGGTCATTGAAATCCTTCTAGTACACACCGTGTCTGGAATAAACATGTCATGTATTTTATTCATGGGGAACCATGTTGTTTTGTCATGTAGAGGAACTCGGGTTGGGAGAAAATATTTGATTGCATGCCATGCCACAGGAGAACACATTATTTGTATGGGGTGTTATAATACCAATTATGGATGATGTCCACACCCATATATGGGGTTAAGGGAACATTCCATGTAGGGTTCATACACGCTGTGTTTCCATGTTTTGAAACTATGTGAATGTTTTCATTCTCCTACTAATTTCTTTCACTTCTCTATTTTTGTCCTTGGTAATCTTAAACTAAGGTGTGTTCTTGACCATGTAATCTCATTCAACCAAGAAGTATTCTAGTTTTACACCAGATATATGGAAGCTATCAGATATAGGGAAGCTATCATACACTGGGCATTGAAAATAAGTTATTCCAATAGATCCTCCCATCATTCTTGTCTTGGAACCGGCCATCATTTTTGATACAGGTGTTGATGCACAATTCTGATAAGGCTTAATGAGGTTTACGCAGACCTTCTAGGTTGAATAGAACCATATCCCATCGATGGTAGAGTTGAAATGGATTTTTCAGCAGAAGAATCCTCCCACCTTCTCAGGGGATGGATGACCTCTGGCCGCAGAGTAATAGTTAGATACCATGTTGTCTTTCTTCAATCATCTAGACACACCTTGGGAGAGGAGGGTGAATCTCATTATGTATATGATTCGTGATTCTGCCGTGAGATGGTAGTACGTGATATCACATGTGGGACTCTAGTAGGTTATGGCATGGGATGAGTTCTAGTGTACATTCTATGGATACTTCTCCTCATATTCCTTGAGGGACTATCGAGCCCGATAGTTCATCATCTTAGAGTATGGTACTTTCTCAATCATAGAGTATCTTCTCACTTCATAGAGCAGAAGTACTTCACAACCATTCTGGGGGGTGTTCAGTTATTTATGGCGATGAATTTGGAGGATGGTCTCAGACATGGAAACTAATCTCAGGTGAACATCTTTTGGATGACTTCTATATATTCTATAGTCAACTAGATGTTGATAATTGAGCAAAAACTGAGGGATTTAAAAACTATGGGCTTGGGAGGCTCAGAATCGATATATTTTACTATTCCAACTAATTGTAGTAAGCACCGTAGGGAGATGAGTTTCTGAGTAGGAGAGATACTAATTCGGTTAGTCAGGTGGTATGCTACCAATGTGGGAAGAGAGGGCATATAAGGAAACATTTCCCAAGAGACCCGGTCAAGTGCCGATCTTGCAGCAATATGGGTAATATTCTCCAATTTTGTCAGTTTTTTTCCACTAACTACTAGTGATAGGGGTTCTTATATGACTCTACATTTAGGATTAGGACCAATATTTTATCATCTTCTTGGAGACTTGAGTTTTTTATTCCGTTATGGCCATGGAGGTGGTCTTGGTCATGGGAACCAGGATATAGTTTTCCTACAACAGGCACAGGGTGGATCAGCTCAGGTATATTAGACAGCTTCACTGGGCCATGGCATAGGTCAGGCTATTATTCTAGTTTAGAGCTTGAAAGAGAAGTATCCCAGACCTGCTATGATTAGAGGTATGATTTTGGCATCCTCGGTTTTATCTTCTTCTCTTTTCGATATAGGGGATTCATATAGTCTCATATGTATTTCAGGTTGTGGGAGCCTTGGAATCTATGTCTTTTCTTTTGAGGATGTTATGACTCTAGAAACTCTGTTGGGACTAGGGATAGATAGTGTAAATTAGTGCAAGGAGTCACCTCTTAAGGCTGGTGGGTGTCACTTCTTATGAGGCATTTATGTCTTAGAGATGACATGATATGGTGTCATTCCCAAATGGGCTAGTTAGTTCCCATCCAATCTATTGTCGATTATTATTGTTTTAGGGTGAGATTCAAATCACAAGAGGGTAAATCATTTCTACATAAGGGTGAATGGGATGTCCATACAAGCAGAGAGGGACCCGAGCATCATGGGTTGAGAGAAGTTACAGCCTAGATTACAATGTTGTATCTGGATGACCAGGGGACAGCACAGGTGGATTGTCCTCTAATGGTGGATCGTTTCAAGGACTTATTTCCAGAGGACGTTTCCAGTTTTCCTATGGAGAAATAGGTATAATGTTTTATTAAGATTGATCCTAGAGTGGCCATGGTGTCCATTCCTCCTTATAGGATAGATACACTAGAGTCATATGAGGCCAAGAAGCAGTTAGATGAGTTATAGGAAAATGGTTTCTTATAAACCAATAACACTCCATCGGGTTCTCATGTCCTATTTGTGAAGAAGCCTAGTGGCAACCTCGTACAATCTATGGATTATTGGAAGTGTAACCAGCTGACGACCAATAACTCATATCACTTTTCTAAGAGTTATGATCCCTTTGATCAGCTATGAGGAGTCCCGGTCTTCTAGAAGATTAAGTTGAGACATTTTTATCATAATTTGATCATTAGACCATAAAATATACCTCTTAAAACCTTTCAGAGAAGGTATGGTCTATACGAGTAAGTGGTTATGATATTCGGTCTCACGAACACGCCTCTTGTTTTTATGAACTAAATTAACTGAGTGTTCCATCCATTCTTGGCCTCCTTTATAGAGGTTTTTATTAGAGATATCTTGGTGTACTCTCTCACTCGACATGACCATGCTACCCATCTAGATATTTTTTTAGTACACTAAAATAGAATCAGTTATATGCTACGATCTCAAAATGAATCTTTTTGATAGACTAGATTTACTTTTGTTGTCATGTTATCTCAGAGGAAGGAGTATCAGTAGTCAATGATAATGTGAGTGTAGTAGTGTCCTAGGAGCATGTGATGAACTTCATTATGGTACAAATTTTCCTAAGGCTCTCTGTTTAATATAGACATTTTATATAAGACATCTCACACTTTGTAGTTTCACTGACTGGCCTAACTAAGAAAGGTATGAAGTACTCTTGGATAGATTCATTTGATTCATGCTTAAAGAAGCTGAAAGAGAGGTTATATTCAGCATTGATGCTAGTTTTTTCATATCTTGGAAAGAGTTATACACTCTATTGTGATGCATTAGTTATTGGGCTGGGAGCAGTTCTTAGGTCGTGCGAAGGAGTCATTGTGTACAGGTCTCTATAGATGAGGCCACATGAGAGGAATTACCCAACACACAAAATTATGTTGGTTGTAGTTTTTTGTGCTTTATGACCTTGGAGAGATTATCTTTTGGGATACGATTTTTTGGTTTTCACTGACCACAAAAGGCTCATGTATATATTCACTCATTGTGATCTGAATTTGAGACAACGAAGGTGGGTTGAGTAACTTCGGTCCTTTGACATTGAGCATGACTAAATTCCTAGGAAATGGAAAGCATTGGCTAATGTATTGATCAGAAGAACTCAAATACAGGTAGATAAAGAGGCCAGTAGTGAGTGGGAACTTATTTCTATATTCTATAAGATGAATTTGGAAGTGCACAACAGAGGAGGTCATAAGTTTCATTCTTCTATAGATTTTTCCTCTACTCTACATGATCGAGTGAAAATGAGGACTCTATCAGATGCTAAAAACCATGTTTTGTGGGAGTGTGTCGACAGAGGACCCTATTCCAATATGGCTAGTAGGATAGGATGACATCGTGAATATTCTTGGGTGCATATGGGTGTTAGTAGAAATACGAGAGTAGCTAATGTAGGACTTTCATACTTTAGTTTAGGTAGTCCATCCTGATGTCCCCAAGATGTATATAGATTTACACTGTCATCATTGGTGTCCATGAATAAAGAGAGTTGTTGATGGTTTTTTTCATGAGGTGTTCAACCTGTCAGCAAGTTAAGGAAAAGCATCAGCGACCTATATGGATTTTACAGCAGTTACCCATTTCCAAAGTGGAAGTGGAATGATGTTGTGATGGACTTCAAGATAGGTTTATTGAGTTTCCCTCGAGGTAATGATTATATTTTTGGTTATCATTGATAGGCTCCTAAAGGTTTCACATTTCATACCGATCAAGGAAACCTTCAGTGCTGATGAGAAGGAATGGTTGTACATCTGGGAGATTGTATGTTTTCATGGGATTCTGCACTCCATTTTTTCCGAAAGGGATGGTCGTTTAACATCTTGGGCCTTATTGGGACTATAGTAAGATTTGGGAACCTAGGTACTTCTGAGTACAACTTACCATCCCCTGACAAATTTCCCATCCGAGCGCATGATATAAGTGTTGGACGGCATGATTTAGGCATGCATCTTAGATTTTGGAGGTTTTTAGACGAAGCACGTACCTCTGGTCGAGTTTTCAAACAATAATAGTTTTCAAGAAACAATTCAGATTGCACCTTATGAGGCTTTGTACGTTAGGTCATGCCAATCACCCCTATGTTGGATATAAGAAGTTGAGATAGCTATGATAGGACCTCATCTTGTCCAGGAGAACACAGGCTATGTGGAGTTGATTTGGAAGAGGATGTCTACTACACAGTAATGACATAAGACTTTTTCGGATCGTCGGAGACATCCCTTGAAGTTCGAGGTCAGAGATTAGGTTTTCCTACATGTCATACCGAGTTTAGGACAAATGGGGATTAGGAGGTGGGGTAATATTTCTCTAAGATATGTTTGGCCGTATGATGTTTTTGAAAATGTTGGGAGATTTTCCTTTTGATTATAGTTACCTCATCGGTACAGGGATATGCATGACGCCTTCCACATTTCTGAGATGTGACGTTACTTATCAGACTCATCTCATATTTTTCAACTTGAGGAGGTTGAGTTGGAGGTGTACACATCATTCAAGGAGAATAATATCCGTATTTATAATTATAGTGTGAATGTTTTTAGTGGATGGTCAATTCCTCTAGTATGGGTGTTGTGGCAGCATGGGCGAGTACATGACAAGACACGGGAGAGGGATACCAATGAGAGATCATAGTGGATAGAGCTATTTGAGGATTCTTCAACTTTTCCACCATGTTAAGGAAATTTTGGGATGAATTTCATTAAGTGGGGATGTTTTTAAGAACCTAGATCTTCATTTCATTTATGGATCTTGATTTCAGGTGTTTTTGAGAAAAAGGGGAGAATTTGAGAAATCCATAAGTACACTTTGTGTACTCATATTCCATCGGTAGTTGTGTACTGGTCATGTAACGACCATGTCTGTGAAAATGTGACATGACCTAGAGACCACCTAATGTGAGAGACAATAAAGACAACTACATGGAAAGTACATTAAATATAAAATACATGCACTTTTTTTATTTTTTACATCAGAAGGGGTTCACATCTATTTTCCAAAAACACTTTCTTTTAGCCATGTCTTTTCCAAGAGTGATGGGAATAACCAAATATACTCCAAGCCCCTGATCTATCGTCCATTCTTCTAATCAAACGCCATTGATTTCATTGGATTGCCTCAGATGGTTCTTCCTTCTTCTATAGCCTCTCCTCCATATTTATCTTCTTAAATGAGATATTTGTGGTTGAGAATTATAGATGTTTTTGCATATCTATAACATTCTATTTCAAATAATATTAAAATATTCAACTATATCAATCATATAATGTTGAGGTAGGTTATTTTTTAATTTCCGTAGTTTTCTTTGGAATATATGTTCAAAAAGTTTTGAATACCCTAATTTAGGGTATCGTGTGTCTTGGAATTTTAACCATGATGATGCCTGATTTCATTTGTTTTCATGGGTAATGGTTTTTATTATAAATTATTTTTATTACCTTGTGTATGGATGTGTTTCCAATGTTTGTTTGATATTGGTCATTTATTCTAGAACGAACTATTAGGATTTTTTGTTTTCGATGCCTAGTGTGGTTAAGATGGGGTTGATTTTATATGACATGCTTTTGATATGCAATGTGTCTATTTAGCCATGTAGTATTTGAAATTTACTTTGTCTGCTGAATATCATTTGAGAACTATTTTATTACACAGGGCTGTGAGAACATGGTGTAGTTAGACTATTGGGGGAATTGAAGTTGAGGGCTTCCCCATAGTGTTTGTTATACTTTCACGTTGTGAGGATAGAGGGGTGGATTGAAAGTGAGTGCTCCCTCAGAGTTTTTACAATATGTTGTTAGAAGACCACAGGGGGAATTCTCATTTAGTGATTCTTTAGAGAGTCTATATTATTTCATTAATATACTATAGGGGGAATTGATGATGAGTTCTTTCTCATAGAGTCTTTTTTTGCTTGTGACCAAAGTAGTAATATTGTGTGATCTTTCCAAGAGATTCATTATATCATTATTGATTTAAATGATAAGTTGAACCATATGGGTTAGTCTATGAGAATATTCCAATAGGGTTTCTTGTGTATGTTTGGTTTAATAATGAATAAATGAAAATGAATGTAGTTTGAAACTGTAGGACTATTTACCTTTGTGTAATTCCGTGTTTATTAATTTATTTATTATATTTTCTTTTATATATATAAATTTAATGTTGGGCATAGATCTTTGGGTTTCAGATTGCTAGGATTTTTCTCACACCTTTTTTGGATCATGCTTTTGGGCCAAAACAGATTATATTGGTGTAGGTATAGATAAGGGAAGGCGACCTTCTACTTCAGCTACTTGATTATTGTAGAGATAGAGAGCATGTGTCCAAGCTGAGGCTTGTGATGCTACAAGAGTTTATTTGGTTCCAATGTACATATGTTTAGAACTGTATTTCCACCTTTCTAACCTTTTTTGCTTCTTTCCCATACATTTGTGACAAGCATCATTTATATATGTGCTCTAGTTGTTTATTTACTTTTAGTATTCCGGTGTTTAATTAGTGTATGGTATTACTACTTATGCCACTATTATTTGTTTGTTCCACTATGTTACTCTTCTAATGAGGGTATAGTTTCCCCATTCTGACTCCCAATGACCTCACATCTAGTCAGCAGCTTCAAGAGTTCCGAGAAATGCGATTGAAGCCGTGTGACCAATCGAGTACGGGGCACCTTTGTGCGGCACCCAGAATCGGAACGTTACATGTTCTTACCTAAAAAAAGACATTCCAAACCACCTAAAATTAGTAATATAAGGTTCAAGTCCGAGATGTAGCCATCCAATAGGATTTGAACAGGTTTTTAGTTTATTTGGCCCCTTAAATATTGGGTTTTTGTCCATTTTTAGGCCTAATTAGACCTTAATCATTAAAATTAATTTTAATCATTTTCACTAATCATTTTTTCTAAAAAAAATATGTTAATCTTATTAGAGAATAAATATTATCATTATTTTAATGTTGTATGCTGTATTTTCAAAATTCAAATCCCAGAAGCCAAAACAATTTGATTAATGCAAATCTCACAAATAGATGGATTAACTAGTTTTAGTATAAAAATGTTCCAAAGATCGCTATGTTTTTATGTTCAATTAAAAAGCAAAATTTAGTATTATTAAATAAATTGTATTATTATATGTATAATTGATCTAATGTGACCATATAAAAAATTTTGGATATAATTTAACATTAATAAATATTTAAATGAAAAATAAGTTGTTTACTAAAAAGGTTTTATTTTTCACTATTCACTAAAAATGATGTATCTTAGAATAATACCAAAAAAATTACCCTAAGATAATATGGACATTGTAAATTCAAAAAGGAATTTTATTTTATATAATTAAATTCATAATTGTTAAAAATTATATTTGAAATATGTTTTCCAATAAAAGGCTTTAAAATTGCCTCAAAATATATATTATTTTATGTGTAATATTTGGATTTTTATCCTATTCCAATTAGATGAGTGTTAAATTATTTTTTTCATAAATATAAATAAACAATATAAATGTGATATAATTTAATTGAATATGAAAAATGTGAATAATAATGTTTTGTTTAAATTTTATGTTGTGTGCATTGCAAAGATATCTAAAGGTAAATATGTTTAAGTCTTGGGGTGTTGCATTGTTCCCTCCTACAAATATTTCATCCCAATATTTTAGGGTTATTTACATTAAATGTACCAGTGTAGTTATACATTATTAAATAAAATGGTTCCCATGTTTCTTCTACCATTTTTTGATTTCTCCAAAGTACCTTTACTAGATGAGTCATCTGATTCAATGATACTTGATCTCTTGTGAAATTAAACAAGATAGGTTCTTCGCAATGAAAAAGGTCATGTTAAAAATCTATTTCATCTAATGTGATCACATGTATTGGGTCTTCCATGTACTTCCTTAATAGGGATATATATAATACATCGTGAACCTTTGAGATATTTGGTGGAAATGCTGATCGATAAGAAATAGCTCTAACTCTTTCAAGAATCTCGAATTTTCTGATGTACAAGGGACTCATTTTCCCCTTATTACAAAACTAGATACCACCCTTCCATGGAGATTCCTTTAGAATAACATGGCCTCCCACATATAATTCCAAATCCTTTCAATGATTCTCAGCATAACTCTTTCCCCTACTTTGAGATGTTTTGATATGTGACTGAATAAACTTCACCTTTATCATTGTCTGTTCAATGATTTATAGACCTACAAGTTTCCATTCACCAACTTCTTCCCAACAAGACAGAGTACAACACATTCAACCATATAATGCTTTATATGATTCTATTTGAATACTTGAATGGAAACTATTATTATTGGAAAACTCCACCATAGGTATGTATTGATCCCACATACCTTGAATATATACTGAACATGATATCAACATTTATACCATTGTCTAATATTTTCATTAATATTGTATGTTAGTTTTTGGATGGTATGTAGTCCTCAAATGAAGCTCAGTACCAATGGCCTTCTAAAGACTCTATAAAAAATATTATGTACAGAAGGGTTCTAGATTAGATATAATTGATGGAGGTATGCCCTGGTTATTATAACATCATTAATGTAGAGTCTTCTGAGGCGATTAAGAGGTATGTCATCTCTTATGGAAATGAAATATGATGATTTGGTCAAGAAAACAACAATAACCCATATTTCATCATTATTTCATGGATCCTTTTGATGTTTTCTAATAAATTACATGGTAATTTAATCCCATTTCCACACAAGGATAGAATGAGGTTTCAGAACACATTAAGGATTCTTTCATATTGGTTTCACTTGGTGTCAAACCAGACATCAGGACACATAATCCACAATTTACTTTTTCATTTTATCCCACCAAAATTATACCCTCATGTACCAATACATCTTTGTACTCCCATAGTGTATATAGATATTTGGGTATTGTGAATCATCCAACAACTCCATTTTTAGGTCTGGTAATGATGGAACACAAATCCTCTATACAAATTTTAGAACACCATCATCACAAATAAATCTGTTAATTTTCAATCAATCATGCCATTAAAATTCTTTTATAAGTCCTCAACATTAAATTGAGAATTATTTACCCTGTCAATTAAATATGTTTATGTGATCATTTGATAAATTATTGATGTATCCCCTTCCTTAAAAATTCCAATATCCATCTTCACTAGATCCATGAATATAGGATCCATCTCAATCCTTATTTGTGTTAGACCTCCAAGATATTTCTTACTCAATGCATTTTCAACCTTATTTTATTTCCCTAGCTAGTAGTGTATTGATCATCCATAATCCTTAAGTAGTTTAAGCCATCACATTTTTCTCATTTGATATCTTTCTATGACTATATGTATTTCACAATTTTATGATCCATGTATACCTCACATGTTTCTCCATAGATGTCATATCTCTATATTTTATAAGATAAATTACTGCTACAATCTCAATATCATGGGTTGGGTAATTATATTCTTGAGTATAAATTTCCTTGATGCATATGAAACAACTTTTTCATTTTTCCTTAAGACACCACCGTGTCCATTATTTGATGCGTCACATTATATAAAAAACCCATCACTACTAGATGGTAGTGTCAAGATTATAGAATTAACCAATATTATCTTTAGCTCATCAATATATTCTTCACATTCCATCATAAAGACAAGAGTGGCACCTTTATGTGTAAGCTTGGTTAATGGGTTAGCTAATCCAGAAAAAAACTGAACGAATCGACAATAATAACCAAACAAACCAATGAAACTATGCACCGAGATTATATTTGTAGGTGTGGGCCATTATCTGACCACCATTTTCTTTGTAGGGTCAACCAATATTCCATATTTGGAGAAACTATTACCATGAAAAGAGAATTCATGAATCCAAAAATAGGATAAACTAAATTTCCCATATAACATCTCCCATCTAAGAGTCTTAAGGATGATATGAATGTTTTCCTTATGATATTTATATGTTTTATAATGAACCATAATATCATTAACGAGTACTACAGAAAATTGAAGATATTACTTGAAAACTCTGTTAATTAATTCCATAAAAATTGATGGTGCATTATTCAGCCCAAATGGAATTACTATAAACCCATAATGTCCATACCATATCTGAAATGATGTCTTCAGAATGTATTCTTTATTTACTCACAATTTCTGATATCCAGAATGAAGATCAATATTTTAATAATATTGGGCTCCATGAAGTTAATAAAACAAGTCATCAATGCGATGTAGCAGATACTTGTTATTTATTGTAATGTCACTTAATTCCATATAATCAAGTCAAAAACACATAGATCCATCATAATTTTTAACAAATAGGACATAGTCCCCCCAAGGTGAAACAGTTGGGAGAATAAATTTATAATTACCCAAATCCTATAGTTGTTTCTTCAACTATAAAAATTAAATTGTGTCCATTCAATAGAGAGTTTTTTATATTGGACATGCATTAGGTATTAAAATAATGGCTAATTCAACTTGATGTTCTAGGGGATGTTCGTGTAAATTATCAACAAATAAAAAAATGTGTTCCTACCAAATTTGTACCTGTTTAATTTAGAGATTACCTCCTTCATCACAAGACATTTTTTTATATTCTTCTCCATGAATTTCATTCAGTAGATCTAATGAAGGCGGATAAAAATAATAATCATGTGAGGATTCTTATGTTCTAATGTTGAGGGATTCGACATTTTCCTCACAAATTGTATCGTCTTTTATCTTACAATAAATATTGGATTCCTATTTTAGAGTAATTCAATGCCAAGAATAATGTTGAATTCAAACATAGGTATGATTGTATGGTATGTTTATGCGTTACCAACACAAATGTTTTTCAATGATACACCAATTAGTATTTTTTATAGAAAACTATCTTATGACATCAAAATGGAAATTTCTAATTTTCTTAGAAAACTAGGTAGATAAAATGTGTGAAGATCCAGAATCTAATAATATATTGGATAAATTTTAAGGTAGAATTAATATACCTTCCAATACATCATTTGGAACCTCAATATCTACCATAGTGATCAAATATGCTTTTCCGTATCCCCATTGCCTCTTCGGTGGTAAAGTCCCTTGATGCATGTGAATTTAGTTGAGTAGATCCCCATATCCCTATAGGTGAAACACTAAATATCATCTTTTTACTTCTTTACTATGAAATATTTAATATGATGACCCTTTTCTCCACAATTTAAATAGACTCCCAGTCCATTCATGCATTTCCCAGATTTATTTTTCCCACAGTTATCACAGAGTGGGATTTACCTCATTTTATTTTTCTTGTTGGACACATTCCCTTTAGCATGATGCACGAATTACCTCTTATTTTCCCTGTTTCCATTGAATACATAAGATCATTAAAATTTCCTCTACATCTTGATATAACATAAAACTATTTTTTCATATGATGATAAATTCTATGAAACTAATTCCTTTTAGAGATTTGGCTTAATATCTTCAACAAAGTGGTCAATCTATCCATTAGTGTACCATATGTAATCTGTAGCATACATAGATAACTGGGTAATGATAGACCCATAATCCGCAACACTTTCTTATTCCGTTTACATTATGATAAGTACCTTTCTCTTAAACTCAATTTTTTGATCACAAGGAAGGTATTTATCTAAGATATTCTCTTTAAAAGTAATCCATTCCATGAGTTTAATTTCTTCTCCCTCCCTTGTATTCTAGATCAGATACCACCCATGATCAGTATCACATTGAAGATAGCATCCCACCAATGTTTCTTTTTCCTTTTCACTGAAATCCAAGGTTGTAAATAACTTCTTGAGATACGTAATCTAATTCACAACTACAGTTTGATTAGTATCCCCACAAAATTATGGGGTATTATACCACATAATGTTATATATCAAATGATATTCTCTCCTTGGAATAGGTTTCTAAATTTAATCATGGTTATTTTTTGTAACATGATATGGTTTCCCTACTATCACCACGGTTTTCTCTATTCCAATACCAAATATATTGATTTCCATAGGAGGGAAATCTCTACTTTTACCATTTGTATTGACATCGTTCATCCTACAGCTAAAATTTGTAAACAACAGAATGCACTGTATTGGATCATAATATAAATTCCCAAATATGGTATATCCCATAATATAAATGTGTGCATCATAAATCCTAAAATCATAAAAAATGGTTTCTTTGGAGAAATTTTTACTTCTAAATTCTTCATAATGATATGTAAATAAAATGTGTATTATCCTAAGCATGTCCCCCATGAGTGTCAAACTAGGTGCACGTTGAGACATTTTGTTTTGTATTGGGTTACCCTGAGTCAATCCCAGAACACCTTTTCAGAGTTTTTACTTTTAGGTACATTGGTTCCAAAACCACATGCACTTGTAGTATCTATACAGTGATGAATTTCTTATAATACCAACACAATATCTTCATCAATAAAATTCAATCATGTTCTTATACTCTTATACCCAATCTCTATCATAGGGCTATGCTCCCTAATCTTTTTTTTCCAAATCTAGTTTTCTGTGTAGTTACTAAACTTCCATTGATACCAAATGTGATTCCCTAACCATAGAATCCTAGAGACAATGTATTATGAAATTACATTGGAATTATTACAAGGAAGAAAATATCTATGGTCGTTCTATTTACAAGTCCTGGATTACAATATTATATAAATTATACCCATAATACATTAGTAAAATACAAAATAAAATCTTTTTATATATAAATAAAATAAAATACTCCCTTTAATGCTTATTCAAATATTTCTTCTTCATAACTTTGGGAAAGAAACATTGTAAGGGTGCTCTCATATACACAGTAATGGTAATTAAAGTGGAAGAAATAATTATTCAATGAATGTAAACTAACATGGATAGGTAAATAACTGACAATAAATTCCATTTAATAACTAGATAACACAATGTCAATATTGCTGGGTAAGAAACTTAAACCACATTCCATTAAATAAATTAACTGAAAATGAAACTTGTCAATAGATATATTAACACGAAATCTCATAGATTATTAATAGAAGAATTATCAATAAAGGGAATTATTATTTTTCAAATATCATGTTTCCCAAGATAATGATACCTTTAGAATCAAAAGACAATTAAAATAGTTAGGCCAACTAATTCACCTCAATAGACTACCGATGCATCGAGGGGCTTTCATTCACCGGTCCCCAACACGTAGGGTTTTCCTTAAACGACCCCTATCTCATGTATTGCATGTCCAAATAATTACTCGTATAATAAATAAATAAATATAATTAATTATATATATTGAATATATAATATATATTTATTAACAATACCATAGAGGAGGTTAAGTACAACCAGGGTAGTTGAACTTAAAACATTTTGAGGAATAACAATATTTAAACATTCCAATGTGTCCCATACCACATTGAACTATTTAAAAAATAATCATGGATGATCTAATGAAACTTATAATATTATAAAATGGTGTGTATTAATGATATAACTTGTAAATAGGTGGTATTTACATGAAATAAAATTCACTTGGTGAATAATAAAAGTGAGTGTCAATGGAATGTAAATTGAGACGATATCCCTTACGTTATCCTCCCTTTTGTGGTGCGGTCTTTAGACTCTTGAAAAATGGTTTAATATATGTTAATAACCAATAATAAAACCAAACTCATGTTTATAATATCATATATTAACTTAATACAATATTTATTACCCATTTGTTAACAATTATTAATTATTTTAACTCTTATGGATATTAATTGCATAGTTTTCTCATGTTCATTTCGACTTGTTATTTGTTGTTATTATTAATTATATAATTGTTTAGTAATATAAATATTTTAAAACATGAGTAAATTATCAAATATATTCATTAAATATTTATTTCTATTATTCTATTACATTTGGATATTATAAATGAACTGCATCGTACAGGGAGATAGTAGGTCATATGGATGCATGAATGGTACATTTATTAATTTAGTGATTTAAAAGAACTAAAACTAAATTATACATATGTATATTATAATTTACAATATCATATTTATGTTATATATTTTTCTTCGGTTTATTATATCCATCATTTATATGTTCCATGTATGGAATGAATGAGTCATATCGCTTTGAGGGGCAGTAGTCCAAAATTTCTTAAACAAAATTAACATATTTACACAACTTTGAAAGAATAAAGGTATGATATAAATTAAAATTAAAGTAGAATAAAGACATTATAAATGACATATATACTATATATAAATATTTAGTCCATCATAATGTCAACTATGAGAGGCATTAAGGTAAAATTGAACAATCATTATTTCGTGAGGCAGTAGTTCACCGCACACAAAAAATTGTGTCTGTTACCCATTAGATGGTGGAATATGTAATTGTAGATCTAAATATCATAATAAAAACATCCTAGTATATTGAGTGTATTTTTTTTTACAAGAATATAATATAGATATTTTAAGTGTCAGATAATGCAAATGAATCATAGAGATCGTGAGAGAGGCATTACCTCAGAGTCGAGTAACTTCTTTTGGTGTATACCAAAAGCTTCCATGGGTTTGCTTTCTGACCAAAGGGAGGCTTCAAGGTTTTTGGTTGGGATGTTGGGAGAAATATTTAGTAGGTATTTTCTAAACATAAGTTTCTTTATTGTTTTTATGAATTGTTTGAAGTGGTGGACTTTTATAGGGAAGGAAAATGACTATCTTTGTTTTCTTGAAAAGAACTTAGGTGTAAACATGTTCATAAATAACAAATACCAATACACCCACACTCAATACTGGAAGGTTCATGGTTGTGAGACATCCATACAATGGGTTTTGGAAATTATTCTAGAAAATTTGTGCCCTTAAACATAGTGTTCTAGTCTATTTTTAAGCCTAAGTACACCTAAATCATTGAAATTCATTTTAGTCATTACAACTAAACATTTTTGTAAAAAAAGTAAATTGATATAATTTGACCATAAATATTATCATTATTAAAATGTTTTCTTTCATACATTCAACATTATAAACACAGAATCCGGAAAATTAGGATTATTGCAAATCACACAGACATACAGATTATGTAGTTTTAGTATAAAAATGTTGAAAGGATCTTTATGTTATTATGATCAATATAAAAGATAAATTGATTATAATAAAATTAATTGTATTAATAAATTTATAATTGAACCAATTTTACTTTAAATAAATTAAGATATAATTTATAATTAATAAATATTTAAATGAATTTTTTTTACTAAAATGCAATCTTTTTCACTATTCACTAAAAAATGATGTTTCTTGGAAAAGTCCAAAAAACCCACCCAAATAAAATTTAGGCCTTATGAATTCAAAATATAAGTTTATATCATATAATTAAATTCATAGGTGTTTTATAATTATGATTTAAAATAGGTTCTATATTAAAAGACATTAAAATTCCCTTAAAAATAATGTTTTTTATGTTTAATATTGGGTTTGTTCTTATCCTATGCCTATTAGACGAGTGTAAAATTATCTATTTGTATATATAAAAATAAAATATGTAAAATTGATATATTTTAATTTACTACGAAAAATGTGACCAATAATGTTTTGTTTAAATTGGGTTTTGTGTGAATTGCAAAGATATATAATGGTAAATATGGTATTGTCTTCTAGTGGTACAACTCTGGTAATTAATTTTTAGATAAATAATTTATTTATGTACCTAAAAAAATTACCTTGTAAAATAATTTAACTCATTGAATTAAAAATATTATTTATTTTTCATTATATAATATTTATAATATTTAATAATTTCTATTGTAAAATTATAATTCTATGACACATTTAATAAACTTTAATAGATACATATAAATGATGTTCTAAAATATAAAAAATAGGTTTTGAAATTGAAATTAATACAAATAATATATCGTTTTACCTATAAAATACATAAATGATCATAAAAAGTATCATTAATGTTATGTCATTATCATATACTAATGATGTTTTACAAGCCATTGTATTGATAAAAATAGTAATTTTCCCAATTCACCTACTATTTTTTCAAATAAATTCAAAAAATTATTACAAGGATAATATCATTTTAATTAATTTGGAAATTTAGTTCCCTTTTCCAAATAAATTTTTGAAATTACATAATTTAAATATAATTGGAATCACTTAATATAATGAAAAATAATTTTAGAGTAAATTTAAATTTTTCAAATATTAATTATGATGCTTTTTTCCTATAAATTACTAATTCAAATAGTATAAATTTTTAAAAGTAAAATTCATCATCATTTGTCCTTAATAAATTTAGTTTCCAAAAATAAAAATATATATACCATGAAAATTAAATTTTTTTAAAATAAATTATTAATTATAAAATGAACATATTTTCATTACATGAGTAGTAAAAAATATTTAATGGATGTTAATTTATTTCTTCTTTTATATTCCTAGTAAATTTCATTAAATTCATTATTTATTAAATATTCCAAATAAAATTATGATAATTATTCTTTGAATAATATACATTTTATATTTTATAAACATCAAAAAATATCATTGAAATTATTTATTTTTGTTCTAGAATATTAATTTTATAAATACATTGATGTAAAAAAATCATATAATTTTATAAATACATCATATAAAAATATTATTTCAGGTACAAATATATATATATATTTCATATTAAAGTATTAAAAATTAAAATATATTTTTTTATTTGATTTTTTCTTTATATTAAGGTATCAATGTTTTCCATTCATTATCTTATTCTTACTCATTCAAATGTTTATAGGTTTAGTGATGTTTGGTGTTGTGTTTGAAATAATATATTCCACATAGGATAGATTTAAATGGAAATTAATAATAATATATTAAATTTTTATGAATATCATCTTACTATCAAATTCTTCTTCACTTATTTAAAAAATATTTATTTTATTAGCTTTCATCAGACCAAAAATAAGAGTGTTTTTATTTTAAAAAAATTTAATGAATCAAATAATAAAATGTAGTTTTAAAAAAATATTTTAAAAATGAATGAAGGAACTTAAAAAATAATGGTTAATGAGATATTTACCAAAATTAATAAATACTCAAAAAAATATAATTAATATTTGAAGTATCATTAAAAAATAAAAATATTACCGAATTAATGATTTATTTAAAAATAAAAAATATATGAACTATGTGCTTTGTGAGGAAACATTTTCTCATTATATGCTTATGATCATACCTTATGATTGTCTTGGAATTCATGGAAATTATTATAAACAATTTTGCACACATTAAGTGTGATACAACTCTACTTATATGTGGTGTATCACTAAATATATTTGTTATACAACAATACGGATGTAAAATTACATTGGAAATAGTTGAGTAGTTATTTATATTTATTCTCACCCATTTAATTGAAAAAAGGTGAAAAAATCCATTTTAGTGACAGATCCATCCATGTCTTCTATCAAAAGATTACATTGATGATGATGATTGAGAAATTATGCTCTCTTTATTCTAAATCATTTATATATAACCATAAGTAAAATATATTCAAATTATGTGTGAGGTAATATATGAACTTCATTAAATAGTAATCCTTAAATTGTGGGTCCCCTATATATTTGATAGAGTATGGTAACCCCGGTGGAGGGGGTGCGGTTCAACCATCATAGGAGTGTGGTCTCATTGTTCCATTACATGTTAAATTAATGTTAATGATATGTTCTCAAAGGGGATTGGTACGGTATGGTGCTCCTATGGGATATAGGTAAGGGGTCCATCTTGAGTTTTGTATATACTCTCATTATTGATGTATAAATATTTTTTAAACCCCCCTAAAATATGTAACCGTACAAATAAAACTATACATGGAGAATGTGAATTAGATAATTCAAAATAAAGTGTCATATGGATGTAGTTTATCTAAAAAATGAACTTGACTCCAAATTTACACATATAATAACATAATATGTTACCATTTGAAACTATAATGTAAAACAGATTAAAAAACAAAAAAATAATATGAAAAAAAAAATTTAATTGGTATGGGACTTTAACTACTAAAATAATATAATAAAACAACATTATTAATATTTAAATCAATGAATACTGTTATTTTGAATGACTGTTACCCATTTCTAGATGATCCTTCCATAAAATATGAGCACAACTATTATTGATTTATCTTGGATCTACCACTTATAATATTTTCACCTCATCTCTACACCCAATAAGGAACCCTCTAAAGTCAATAACCAATAATAGGCGAACACATCCATCGAAAATCAAATCCACTACTCCTTGTACTCAACCATTTTATTTTTGAATCTGTAATTAATTGACCACCATGTTCTACTACTCCTAAAATTAGGTTCATTAAATTCTATTAGAAATATTGATTTTTTATTTTCTTTACATTACCAGAAAAAAATATTTATAACATCAATAAAAAAATTCAACATCATTAGAAGGGAATGATATAAAACTATTTATAATTATAGTATTTTGTAGATATTTTACTATGATATTCTTGGGAATGAACCGTGACTAATAATATGTTATTGGGAGTGAATCATGACTAATAACATTGTTTTTTCATGAACCCATTATAATATGATAGCCTTGTAAGTGAGCATTGACTATTATGGAAATAATTTTATTTGATTATGTGTCCTAAAAATTCCATGCCTTTTTCCATTGTAATTTTCTCACGGTGTATTCTCTTGATTCCCTTATATATCATTTCCCATGATATGATAATAATTATTCCATGAATCATGGTTTTCATCTTTGATATATAGGGTATGATCATAAAATGTTATAATCATGTTATCATACACTTATATACATATTATGTTTTCTTAAATCCTTTATTTAGATTACTGACTATCTCAACTCGCCCTTTCTTATGTTTTCATTCCCCATGTAATGAAGTTAGGTTTTTATGTAGGTGTAATAAATCAAAATATCATTATATGATACATTTAATATCTTTCATAATGTTATAATATTGTTCTATAATTTTCAAAATACAATAATCTATTATAGTCCTTAGCAGTGTACTTCTGTAATATGTTGAATATTCATCTAAAATGATGTAATATCCATGTATTAGAATCATGTTCCTCTATTTTAATAGATCATCCATTTTATAAGAAAAAATATAAGTTAATAAAAAATTCAAGATAAAATATCTTCCACTTCATAGCTTCATGTTTTTTATTTTTATAGGACTAAAATCAATCTTCAGGATACCCTAACAAAAAATTAATATATGGACTTATAAAACCATTGAGTGTTTCAAGATTATTTCCAAAGATTACATAGGAAACAATTAATTGTATTTAGAATAATAATATAAAATTTATTCTATTTCATTAGTTATCATGATTATATCATTCAAATGGTTATATTTTAGGCTTATATATAAACATTAAAAATCATTTCAGGATATTTTAGATGAGGAAATATCATATTTCCCATAAACTAGTCTCAACTAAACCTCTTCCCCAAAATCTACATTGAAGACCAAAGATCCACCACCATGAATATTATAGATAATTCATCCCATAAAAATCCTCAATATGATCCATTTTTATACTTGTCAACAGAATATATTCCAAATACACATGAAGTATGATGGATCAATCATTATCAAACACCATCTAATACTTAAAATTTTCATCAATAGAGAAGATGAATTAGATCCCTTTTATAGAAAATAAAATATATTATTCCACTTTATTTGTGATTATAGATGTGCCCATTTGGATATATTCACTCTTAATTAAATCATGTAAATCGAATAGATTCCCCACCAAATGATCAATCATGAAAATAAACCAAAATAATGTATAAACAAAATAAAATACCCTTAAAGTATTCACTAAATATTAACTACCACAATCATCAATTATAGTGTTATGATAATGGTTTATTAGAGGAAAATAATGAAATCCTTCATCGATGGTTTATACATGGGTTGACATAAATCAAAAAATATTTGGATGGGATTATCCTCTCATACAAGGTATACTAGTACCCCATGGTTCTAATGATGTAAGAGGTATGGAGCTTTGATAATGAGATTATATTAAAGGGTTCAAAGATGAGGATAAATGACATTATAATTTTTACACCGTACATATATACAATTTATGATCCTACCAAGACTATACATGCATTTACTAAAAAATTTAAAACATATGAATACATACCATTTCAATTTTGAATATCTTATGACTAATCATTGAGACAACCCCCATGTATTTTATTCAATTAAATATATATAGTATTGATATTCATCTTAAAGGATATATTAACATTGTGTATTAGTACTATATTTCTTCTAATATTTTTCAAACATGATTGATACATGATAATGTATTACGATATCAATATATTATAAGGCCTGATATGATAATTGCTGTAGATATATGATAATTAATTTCATATCCAACAATATTTTCTCAAGGAATATTTTTTCCACTAAAAAATATTCTATAATTCCTTCAGAAAGACTATATATCATACACTATAATGAGACAACCTGAATAATCTCTCCTTTTGGTACCCGACCTAGCCCTTAGAATGCGAAAAGGGAAATCCCAATCCCTCTAGTTATGAAACAAGAACCTTAGAAACAAAAAATAAATAGATGTAATGATTTATCTAAACCAAAAGTTACAAAACCATTGAATATATACACATAGAACAAAGAAATAGAAGACAAGAAAAATAAGTTCCATAAAATATTAAGAATAATTGAGGAGATACCAGGGATCAGGTAGATATACAATATCCAATAGACAAGTCCAACTCAAAAGGACTACAAATTCAAGAAGATACTCAAACAACTCCATTTTTTACCATGGGAAAACTCTAACTATCTAACCATAAACTACCCAAAACTGAGATTCAGGAAATCCTCACATTTATACGACCGAACCTTTCCATTTTCAATATTAAAAGTCAAAACTATTAATATTCACCTCTATATGGGTGTGTAGGGTGTGAACTACTAGAATGAATAGGGATTCACCCACGTGTTCCACAAAAAATTTTGGTTTAATAATCTAAACATGATCAACATTAAAGAGAATAGGGAATGAAAATAGTTAATTAGTTTTTATAAAAAATGCATGGGAAATAATTTAATTTACCATTTTCTCACATTTCCAAATAAATCATATAAATTAGTTTTAAATTATTTCACACCTATATATTAAAATAGATAAATTAAATAAAAATAAATCATTTATCACATCTCATATCAATTCCAACGATGTTCAATCAAAATATTACAAATCAAAATTACTAGAATCATTTAAAATACTATGTAACATCATGATAAGGATCACAATAGGTCAGGATATCTTGGACACATGTACATATTAGTGAAAAATTATGTCTGTATCAGGACCCAAAGCATATATATCGAGTCTATACAGAAGAGGATCACCCAAAAAGTGAAACCCCAACAAGTCTAACAAGTCCCTAGTACAATAAAACCAGGGATAAGAAGAATTACCCATGGGAAAACCCCCTGAAAATTGGTGATGATTATTACTATACCCACCACCTAAGTACCTAAGGCTTATTATGTGATCTATTTTCCAAAACAATTCTTCAAAACCATGTTCATAAAAACCATGTTTTGAAAATCATTTCACAATGCTTTGAAACCCCTTTTCCAGTTACCAAATCTTGAAAAAATCCATCTTTTTTAAAAACCCATTTCCACAAACACAAATCCAATATCTCAATAATTCGATATAATATAAAAAAATTATAAAATTACCAATGAAATGAAATTTACAATCACATGATTAAGACTAAACTACCTACATCCAAACACAGGTCTCACACACTTGCAACAAGATCAACCAACAAGAAAACACACAGAAATGCACTAGTGGCCCTAGAACCGATCCACATATATCTAAAGTAGTTTAATTTAGGGAAATATTAAATAGGGAAGACGAGAAAACACATACCCCATTAACAGAAACCATGCACACAACAACCAACAAGGAAACTGTCACCTAAATAAGATCACACAACGGATCTAGAGTGAGAAAAGAAGAAACATTACCACTGGTCAATGGATCCGATAATGAAACACAAAATAATTACTAAGATCAAATGTTATCAAAAATAAGAAAGTATTACTTGCCTGGGGAGACAAAACTGAACTGTAATAGTGATAAATCATCGAATGAATCGATCTATACTGATCGAAGGCTTCCAAAATCATCGAAGGAGAGCTACAGGTCAAGAAGGGATTACAGGAATGTCGAATGGACAAACATATCACTAACAAAGATTCCATAAATCCATGTCTTCAACTTTTACAAGGCATTTATTCCATTTAAACATCATGTAGTACGCATGACTCAGATAATCCAAAAAATCCTGTCACCTTTTTTTTAAACTCAATTTTTAACACTACATGGAATTTAACATGTACATACTGTCTGATCCCTTCATGATACATACATAGTTCATACCATCTACCCTACAGATATTAAATGTCATGCAATCCAATTACATAGTGCGTACTACTCCAACTATATAAATATACACTAGTTTCTTACATGAAAATCCTAACCACTCAAGAATACTCCAAATTGAGGGAGAACCCTATAAAGCCATTACACCCAGACTCATTTCATTAAAACAAGAATACATAATAGGAATGTATTTAATTTTACATAGAAAATGTTCTCCATGATCAGGAATCCCACGAAATATTCAATTAAAGAGAAAAATAAGAGTATAGAGTAAAATTACCTGAAAGTAGGTAACATAATGTTACAAACTCCCCAGTATAGGAATATTAATTCCCAATAAACCATAGTAAAGAATGTAATCTAGTAAATATGTGATTTAGCTACTCACTCATCATCAAACCTTATTCCCATGTGTCATGATAATATGGTTTGTGCTTCCATAAATCCCTAACTAGCTAAATTGATTTCTCATGAAAGTATTTCATTTGAGATTCAATGATCTCAACTAGCTAATCAACAATAAAAACATATGGATATAACTCAATATCTTCCCAAAATAATTAAGGAGTGATTAGTATGGTATTTCATAACATGAGATATGTGTAAAACATCGTGAATTCCCATCAAATGAACTGGTAATTCCAACCGATAAGAAACCTACTCAATCCTATTAGTGACCTCAATTGGGATAACATATCTCGAAGTTAACTTGTATTATTTTATAAGTCGATGTTAACTCAAACATGGAGAAAAATTATAGAAAACCTTATCACCTATGAAAAAACCCAAAGGATAGATCCACTAATTCACATAAGATTTCATTTTACTCTGTTGTAACCAGATGTTGACATATATACTGATTCCTTTAAGATGATTCGTGAACCAATCTTGATCCCAGCAATGAAGCTCTTCCCACCTCTTCCTGACATAGAGGTGATCTATATGGGTAACTATAAAAATCCTTAAAATTATACCTTCCTATCAATGACTTATATCTATTTTAGAAGAAAAATCAAATGGTCCCATATATCAATCCAATGATACAATGAATTCCATGACCTAGGCATGATGTATATCCTCCTTGATCTTAATATTGTAACATCCAATGTAAATAATAAAATGGAATATTTTAATACATAATAATATTTGTGAATTAAATATTAATTTTAATTTAAGGGGGATTACATATTCAAGGGAGTTCTTAATACGCAACAACGAGTTTCTTGGAAATCTTACATTGCATACTACATTGAGTTATATAAAAAATATAATATAATAGTATTATTATTTTAATTAGTAGTTAACGCCTAGCCATTGAAATAGAGATAATGAACATATCTAACTACAATGTGATTATAAATATTTGTTAAATGTTTTTAAATTAATCCCAAAAATTTTATAGGCTTAAAATGTTAATGATTCCTATTTTAAGCATAAACACTCTAATATACTTTAAAAGACCTATTTACCGCATTTTGATAGATAACCATTAATAAATCTAGGGTTTTCACTTTTATATGTTATATTTGACCAAATAATTTTTTTTTAGAATCGGGACATCTAAATTTACTTTGGAGTAAATTTTGTTATTTTTCTGTAAATGTTCAATTTTTAATGAAATAATGAAAAATATTGTATTTTAATTCAAAATTGCCTTTTAATCTAATTTATTTATATGGTTAGATTATCTATTTAATCGGTTTTATATTGTAATTAGATTATATTTTTACAATTTTATCCAATGTTGATCATTGGAAGTAATTTCACTTTGAAATTGGACATAAACAAGTGTCAATCTTTTGATAGTTTTTATTTCTTAAAAACAAATTTTTTTTTTTGACAATAGAAATTAATTTAAAATTAATTATTTCAATATATGTATTTTAAATTTGGAAAAATGGATTCCATATTAGGAATCAGGAAGTCCAAGTTGTGTAAATGGTTAACTTTTATATTTAGACATTATGAATATTTACTTTGGTAAATATTTTATTTGCCATGGTTAAAGGGTAAATTAGATAAATAAGGTTAAACAAATATTATTATAATAATATTTAATTATCCTAACATGTGTCGTAATCCTATGGGTGAATATATTTTCTACCATAAAAATCATTGGGTCGACTCTGGGACCCAATGGATCAAATTCAGAATGATAATGACACTTTATATTAATAAATTTAAAGTATTGACATAAATGACATAAACATACATCTTTCAACAAATGAATTTTTACATGGGGTTATATAAGTTATCTCTTAGACTATAAAAAATAATTTGAAAGATAAAAATATTTCCAACATCATGGTATTTTTCTTATAATTTTTAGACATGAAATAAATAAAATTATTTATGACACAATAATGATGCATTGTTTTCCTCATTAATGAATGATTTAAATAAATAAGATTATAAAAATTAAAAAAATATTCAAAAAATGTCTAATTATTAATAGATTATTTTATTTCTAACAATATTCATCTTATATTCTACATTAATATTATTTGGACCATTAGAAACTGAAAACCATTATATAATAAAATAATTTTTTCAAACTTTCCTAAAGAGCCCCTCCCACCCCTTATAAAAAGCCATCACCTCTAACCCATTACACACACCTCTTAAACCACTTGAATTGTCCAAAATCTATCCAAATAAGATATCAATATCCCTCTATTCCATCTACAAGCCTTACATTAGGCATAAATTACTTAAATAATGCCTTTTGGTTCAAACCAATGGGAGATGCCAGATTTAAAGGTAACGTCTTCTCTTTAATTCATTCCTTTTATTTTAACTCTCCTACCCCTAAACTCTTTCTATTACATTATTTTACAAAAAAACTAGTATCATAAATATTATAGGTTTTTGTTATGAGATTTATTAGAACTACACTTACACACACCTCCATCTAATGGGTAAATAACATATTGTTTCTGTGTACAGCAAACTAACCCCTCATGAACCAATGATTGTTCAATTATCTCCAATCACCTCTAATAGTGGCCATTATAATAGAACTGTATTTATATATGATATATATTATATTTTAATTTTCTATAAGCTTATGAATTTTCAATTTATATCATACATTTATGGTTTCCTTAATGGTAAACATGATAATTTCCTTTGAGGAAGTGTGGACTACCTCCCCCTCAAAGTGATATGACTCGTTCATGCCATACACGTATAATATAAAAGAAGGAGTTACTAAAATTATATATTATATTACAATGGAATTATAATATACCTATGTATCATTAATTTTTCATTCCATTATATATGAAATATAAATGAATGTAGTGGTCATGCATACGTACGGCTTACTGTCTCCATGAACGGTGCATTTCATTTCTTATCTCCAAATGTTATGTAATATTATAAATACATCTATATACTGGATTTATATGATATATATGATATCTATATCATCAATATAATTATGTAAATAATTTAATTTTGACCACATGAACAACTTTTAATTATAAGATGTTCATTTTTGGTTCAAGTACCAAATATCGACAAAACAACCATTATTAACTTATATGATTACATAATGTTTATAACATGATAATAAATGATATAAAAATAATAATAAACTTGAAATAGGTTTTTAAGAAAGTAGATATTAACATTAATTTTTTATTCAGGAGATTATAGAATGAACGGGTCAATTCAGACACAAGGTAAGGGATATTGTCTCAATCACCTTTCATTGAAGCATATTTTGTTTTATATACAACATTATTTTATACTATGTATAAAAACCATTGAATTTTCATTTTATTCGAAGGGAATATTTTTATATTAGGTGTTTTACTTAAAGACAAAAAAGAATGCTTCTTTTAACATAAGCATTGACAACGACATTTTCTACCACCGTGAGTATTATTTGATATAAGGCTTCCATAACAAGTTGTAATGTTTTTAAAAGGAAAATAAATAACATATACTCTTTTATGTATTTTGGTATTGAAAATGGTTTTGATAAGGAATTTTTTATTTCAATATATTTAAATTATGTGAAATGTAATCTTTCCATTAATGATGTTTTATGTGTTATGAATATGTTATGGTTATTGGGCATTGTTTACGTATATGGGTGGTTCCATTATAAACCTAAGGTGGGTGAGCCCAAGATAACTCTCATATGAATTGGGTAATATGATAGAGGTAAATGATAATGTTTCTCCTAAAAGGTTTAGGGAATATAATGTGATGGGTATTCCAAATGTAACTATGTACGTAGGTGTGGAAGCTACAACATAAGTACGTTACGGATGACACAATTAAAATTATAATTTTTGATTACTATGTGTTATTCATAAATCTTATGATTTCATGAGGTATGTTAGAGAGATTATGTTATGTATGTATTGATGATCTAATGTTTTATTTCTTTTTTTCATAACCCTTACTGGGCTTTTTATGCTCATCCCATGTTTCGAAATGTTTTTCACAGGACTTAAAGAGGAATGGGGTCAAGGATGGGATCAAGGAAAACTAATGTTTCCTAAAAGATTTAACTAGACATGGATCTATTTTTCAAGAGTTTTTATTTTATAAGAAAATGGATATTGTGTAGAATTTTCTACAGGAAATATTAATGTTCTTAGGTATATGGAATGACATAATTCTATAAATCTCTAAACATGAAAAGATCTTCAATGTGAATTCATAATATAATTTCTGATTATGTAATGTTTAAGGCCGATTCATTATGAATAGAATTCTCTATATGGACATCAGTCTATATATGATAATTTGTACTGAACATTACATAGGTCTCCATTGCCTCTAGAGGAACACTCCAGAACCTTGAGTAAAAATAGGATCCTTTTCTAAAAAAAGCATAAGGAACCTGTTGTACCCTCACAATTTCTTGCACAACCATCTTAACTAAATATTCCACTTTTGTGGTGTATTTGGTCATAATTAAATGAGGTTGTTTTTTTAATCGATCAATAAATAACCAAATAGAATTCCACCTTATATGATATTGTTACAATCTGATAAAAAAAATATGTGGACACCTAATACCATTTCCAAACAAGCACTATAAGATGCTGGAATAGACCAGAAGGCTTCTAATTATATTCCATAATTTATTGGAAGATGTAATAGAAAGACACATAATTAGTAATTTTAGACTTCATACTGAGGTTGAGTGAAGGGGGTTCGATGTAGTGCTTGGGCGTCGTGGCCTAGGGTTTCCGCCTCCCACCCCAGCGCCGCATTCCACCCCAGTGCCACCTATAATCCCTGATCCTCTCCGTCCCTGCGACTCCAGTCCGCGGATCTGTCGTCGAGCTTCTAGATTTGCCACCGCGAGACTTCCACCGAGTGTCGCCCTCCCAGATCTGAAAGTGTGTTGCCTACCAAATCCCACAGCCATGAGGCGGCCCTCCAACATTTGACGATGTCCTAGATCCCGCCGCTGCAAGTTGCCCTCCTGGGTCCGACACTGCATCACCCTCCCGAACCCCTCTGTGTGAGATTCCCTCCCAGATTTCGACGAATCTGCATCTCTGTTGTTCGTGGGAATAGAAAAATTACATCTCCTCCCAGCTCCCAGCATTGCATGTCTACTGTCATGGAAGTCTTGCTCGAAGCTGATGTCTGTGATGGTGACACCTCCCATTTCCCGCCGCTGTGAGGTCGCCAGCGTCGACAGATCAACCTTCCACTCCCACAATGGATTTTCGCTATTATCTCTCGAAGGTGGCATAAGAACCTAAGCATCCCTTGTAGTTTGCTATGCCACACTCCCACCAATGTTTTCAGCTTGTCGAATGGTGTTCCCTGGCCTGAAGCTTCCATGAATTGTCGATGTGGAACTTGGTGCCCTCACATAGGATTGGCATGACTTCTTCAGGTGGCGTAGTGTTTAGAGTGGATTTTTGTTGAGTCCTTGTAGTGGACTGGTTTGGTTTGGTTGGATTTGTATTGTGGCAGGGTCATCATCGACTACCTGGGCTTGTACGTGAACACTGATAGTCGTCGTAGGAATGCTCTGTGTCAGTGTTATTGTCCTTGCCAAATGGATTCACAATTCATTACTACTTTGTCCTCGGGTGCTTTTGTTTCTTTTTGCGCCCTGATGGCTCTAGTTCTCTTTGTTTCTGCTGTGATTTCATTGCGCTCCATTGTACACGACCCCATCTTGGTTGGTTTCAATGGATTCAACGATGTTTTGGATTGTGTTGGGGGATTCAGTGAAGGTGGATATGTTCGGGGCTCTCTTTTGGTGTCGTGATGTCTTTGCAGTGGTTCAATGAAGCTCTTTCCATCAGTCGTCCTATGCCATTGTTTCGGTGTTTTGGTCTAGTTTTGTCATGTGACTTCAATGGTGGATCCCCTTGGACACACTGCATTGCTTGTGGTTCTTGTTTTGGTTCTCACTTAGGCTCAAAGTTATTTTTGTGAGGTTCTCACTCATCCATAAAGTGATTTATTTGAAAATACCAAACAAAAATGTTTGTCTAGACTTCATACCCAACCATCAGAATCATCATCTCATCACATAATACTTTTTTCTTGTCCCCAGATGAATTGACCATGTAGAACTATTACAATCAAACAAAACTAATATCCTCATAGATGTTGGGATGTCAAACCAATCCATAAGACTCATAATACCATATTAAGAGGAAGAAAAACTAGAAACAATTTCCCCACTATATAGGGTCTATCAAGTGCATATGAAAATGACATATTTCTACTAATTATACATATTAGCCTCAATGGGAGATGATGATAACAGAACACTACTCAAAACCATACAATAAAAATCCCTTTAATCATTCGTATGCAAATGAGTGAAAACCCCTATATGGTTTAAATCATCCTTTGATTCCAAAAAAACATGCGATCAAAATTTCTTGGTGAGAGTATCCACAGGGACTTTCCACTCCCCTAAGAGGTATTTGTTGTCTATTTCAAACATCTAAAGGTATTCCACCCATTCCTAATGTCTAATATTCATGAATTTATGAGAAACGTTATAGCTCAATCTATTATGTTTGAAATTTTTTTTGGTTGTTTCCCTAAAAATATAATGTCACCAACACTTAAGACCATTAATAACTAATCAAGACTACAAATAATGAGTGGTGTAATTATTTTCATGAGGTCTGATCTTACTAGATCCATATGTTAACAAATGATCATCCCCTATAAGATTAAAATCAAAAATATATCAATAATAATCACACACAAAAACACATACCCTATACTGGGTATAGGTACGTTTAGAATATAATCTGATGATAGAAGTATTTTCACCTCATATAAAGAAGACTGATACTTTTCATCTGATGTAAATTTCACACATTTCCTGGTAAGAGAAGTCAAAGGTAATTCCATCTTTGATAATTCCATGATTAACTATCGACAATATATAATAAGACCTAGTAATCTCAGAATCACAAAAAAAATTCATTTTCATTCCCATGAAAACCATTTTTTACCATCTCAAGATAAAATGATGAAAAATGATCTTAAATAATGTTCCCTAAGTACATCACTTATTGGAACCAAAAAGGTTCTTTTTGAAATATCTGTATGTAATTGGTGAATCCTCATGATTTCTAAAACTATATTCAATTGGTGTTTTTTCTTGCACTCACATATTGAATAATCAAAAATATCATCAAAAAACCCCCCACAAAAGTGTTAAGATACGTCTTGAATATCTGATTCATAAAATCCATAAAAATTGTACGAGTGTTAGTCATACCAAAGGGCATCAGATGATATTCATAATGGTCATAAAAACTCATAAATGTCATCTTCAGTGTATCACAATAATGGATTGTGAGATGATGATAACCTGACTGAGGATCAATCTTTGAAAACTACTTTTCCCCTTTCAATGATCAAACAAATCATCCAAATGAAGTATAAAATACATATTCATAACTATTACTCAATTATGCTTTATATATTGCATGAAAAATTTAGATTTAACCATCTACCTTCTTGAAATTTACAAATAGGGCTTCCCTAGGTGAAATACTATGGATAACAACACCCTTATCCATTAGATCTTGCATCTTCTTGGGATCTTTCATCTCCGCTAGTGACCTACAATAAGAAGGTATCAAAATAAGCTATTTACTAAGAAACAAGTTACTTTCAATCTATTCCTCCATCTATTAAGTAATCCCAATGAAATTATCTGAGAAAACATTAACAGAATTCTGAACCACAAAAATATGTTAAAAAATAAAAAAAAACAATTGGAATTGGAAAAAACTATTATAACATAAAACAAACTCCCGATATCCGGATTGGAAGGTCTTTCATGACTAGACCAATGATACCATTCTCCCAAAAACACCCATGATATCTCATTACATTCATGAAATAAGACACATTAATTATAATAATAGACCTCAACATGAGGATAAATAATTCAATCTATCACAATGATGACATCAACCAAATCAATACCGATAATAATAAAGTCCAACACTAACATTTCATCAGTTATCAATAGAACATAAGGACTCTAAAATCCCAATTCATTTTCTTCACAAGTAGTGTCCCTAACTACCTGGAAAGGATATGTGATCTATTTTAAGGTTAATCATATAAAAAAATACCACATATAAATTAATGGGAAGCACTAATATGAAAACAGAAATGTATATTATGGATGAAATAAATATGGAAACATACAATATCACTGGACACACATCTACCTCTATTGGGAACTCATTTAATTACTAAAGGTTCTTCACTCCAAAGGAATGTATTTAGATCAATATTGTCATATATCTTATGATTTTGATTGATTGGCCATTATATCTAATTATCCTTAAAAATGGTGAGGTGTAGACATATCCTCACAATAGAACTGCATATTACCATAATTCCAACAACTATATCACATCATTACCAGTGTTGGAAAATAATTTTAGCTCTGTTTAAGCTTTCTAAACTAAAAAAAAAATCATAGGCACAATGATAGCTATAGTTGTAAGTGTTGAAGAGATCTGCTTCCGAGAACCACCTCCATGACTACTATATTGATCATTCCATTTTATTTTTTTCCCTTAGTGATACATTGAAGATACATCTAGATTTAAGAGAGTATGAAAAATATCAAACATTTCATTCCATATACATCTCATCCCCCATTTCCCTATCTACCATATTCTCATAGGACAAAATCTTTAGTATAAATAACTTCGATCTAATATTCAGTCTCAACCCCAATAGGTAATAATGAGAATTCAACAGGTTATTCTTCACAACCTCTAGTGAAAAAAAAACAACTCATCAAACTAGTTGGGGACCAGTAAACCCAATTCCATACCTGATACAAAGTGAGGAACTCCAAAGACTTCACCGTCATTAGTGACTATGGATAAAACTACTAGAAAAATAGAGTCTACAATCCATTCCAGTCTGAGCCAACATCTTGATATTCTTGTACCACAAAATCACACCAACGTTTGATGGGTCCCTTAATTCATAATTTTATACACTTTACATTGATACTCTCATCTGTTTCCATGAAGTATAAAATCATATTTATCTTTTAAATTCAGTCCTCCACCAATTTAGAAAGTTGATTATCACATTTGAAATCCCATGATCGATGAATTTCTCCAGCATCTTCAAGATGTACCTCAACAAATACGTTATGAAATTAAGGAACATTCTGGTCAACCAAAAAACTCCCTACACGGTAGCCTTGATAAAGTTATGATTGAGGGGTGGATTCTCATTGGGAGAATCATCTGCACCCTCTAATGCACATTGAAAACTACATCTCTGATTTATATTATTGTAAATCAAAATAGTTAAAATGATGAAACATAGAATAGTATCTGTTAAAACAAAAAATAAACTTTATAATGAGATTAATATAGACACTAAAAACAGAAAACACACTTCCCAAAATCCCATATTAACTTGTGTCTCTTTAGAGAACGACCTATCTAGGCACTCACCACAACATAACTATCTTGTCCTGAGAATGCTATCTCTAGTCTATCAAACATAGCAAGATAATAAATCTAATGAAAAACAAAAAACAACAAGAAACTGATACCAACCTATAATGAACTAACCCAAATAACTTCTCAAGATGGTACCCAACCAGATCTCCCATGCAATAGACGGTATTTTTCAATCCATGTGGGATAGAAAATAGAAACTAGGAAAAAAATAACAAATAGAGGGAACAATTTTTCCATATATAAATCAAAAACAACTTTCCATTTTTACACATAGCATAAATAAATAAAGGAAATAAAAATATATTCCACAATAGATAAGGACCAATAGAAATTCTTCAATAGACTAGGTACAAAAAAAATCTCCAAGAGATAAGTCCATCTGCAAAGGATAAAAAAAATAGCAACTCCTAAAACTCCATGTGATAGCATGGGAAAACTCACACTATCTCACCACAATCTACCAAAAACAAAGATTATACAAAACCTCTTCGAATTAAGGTGTCTAATTTCTTTTCCCTGTAAATAAAATCACATTCAGGTCTATACACTACCAAAGGGGTGCATAGAGTGTGAGAAAATAGGACAAATTGTGTCTCCCCTGGTATTCCCTAGCAGGGACCTATAAAATAAAATGATCTACCTCAAATATAAAGAAAACTAGTTACAATAATAGGTTTTATATCAAAATCACGGGAAAATAGTTTAATTTCCCCCTTTTCAACATTTCAAAAAAATTATAGCTAAAACAATTTAAAATTGTTTCATAACCATATATAAAAAAAGATATATCAAATCAAATAAAATATTATATCACATCGCATATGAAGTATATGGTAGTGAAACAAAAATAGTACAAACCAAAATAGCCAATATCATCCAAAAGTATAGGTAACATACCAAAAAGGATCACACTAGGTTAGGGTATCTAGGATCCTCATACCAAACATAGAAAATCACATATTCATAATTATACTAGAAATATTAATTTATTATTTATATTATAGGAACACCAAAGAAAGGGAATCCCCCACCTAACAAGTTTTACAAGCCCCTAGAATAATAATTTTGGGGTGTATATGAAATCCCAATGAGAAAAACCCTTGACAGTGGATGTTACCAACAACTGTACCTTCCACCTACGTACCTAAGGAATCCCATGTTATGTATTTTATTAATATATTCATCAAATATGTTTTAATTAAAATCATTATTTGAATCACATTTCATAGTAATTTGAAAACCATTTTTCATTTAATAAATGTAGATAAAAACCATATTATATAAAAACTCATTTCCACACACACAAATACAAATAGTAATTTTCTTCATTTCATTTAATAAAACAACTTATAAAATAAAATAATAAATTTGTATCACCTACATAGGCTATTGACAGAACTACCTACCTCAAAACATCGGTCGTACACACCTCCAATTGAATACACTGACAAGGAAGAACACATGAACACACATGATTACCTACACCAATATACACATCTTATAATTGATTAAGTTTTTAAAAATATGAAAGTGGAGAGGAAATAAGAAATAATTAATGAAAAAACACCCACAATACCACAATAAATGTTGAAACACCCACCATAATGATACAACACAATAGATCTAGAGGGAAACAAGGATAAACATCACTAATGGTCAACAGATCTGGTTACGCAACACAGTAGCACTACTATGATTAATGGAAATTAATAAAAAGAAATAATTAATCACCCTAATATATGAATCCAAATGGAAATGATGATAAATCGCTAAATGAATCGATATGTAAAAAATGGGAACTTCCAAAATCTCCAGATGAGAGACATAGATCAATAGGGGAGATGCTACATGTATAAAGAAAAATAATATCACTCACACAACACCCTAAAATCATATTTCATGAAATTTTCGTGTTATATAATTCCTTTACAAATTATTTAATCATTGGGGATCAAATGAACCAAGAAACTAATTACATTGTTATTTAAAGGACTATTTTAACACTAAAAATAATATAGCTTGTACAGAGTGTGTGATCCCTTTCTTTGTGTATATGGTTCATGGAATATTACTTGTAGATATTATAGGTTGTTTATTCCCATTATGCATAGTTTATTTCTCTATGATACCATAAAAACACTAGTTTCTTATACAAAAACCCAAACCAACTTAATCATTCTATAAACTCAAGGAGAACCTTGAAAATCCTTTACACATATATACATCAACTCCATTAAATCAAGAACACATACATTCTTTGATTTCAAATCATTTTCCTTGAAATTGTTTTCCATCCTTAGGTGTCCAAAGATGCTCCCAATTAAAGAGTAAAATAATATAAGACAATAAATTTATCAGAAATTCGGTTACATGATGTTTCATAAACTTCGAAATGAGGACTAAATACATATTATGCCTTTTTTTATTTCGGGAGCCTCTCCATCAGTCTTTAACTTTCACTAATCCCTATAGATATTATTTAAATTCATATTCAAAGACATATTATTACTATCAAAATCATATTAAAACCACCATTTAGATATCATAAAAAATATCTTTGAAAATATATCATCAAATAACTATGTGTTAAAACTAATGGAACAACTTGTGAATATCCCTTCAAAACTCCATTAACTTTTTTGAAAATATTTTTTTCTTCTATTAAACTCAATAGGCTTTTAGTCAACTTCAGTGTTTAACCCTAAAGACATTATCAAAATTGAAACAAAAACTATGAATTGCTTAATTGATTTTTTTTTACAAGGAGTGGTATATAAAAATAATAAATTCTACTCAATATAGAAATCAATATGGTTTGATCTACATTAATAATATATATATCTATATTTTTTTCACTATAAAAATCAAATTCGAGAATGCATCTAAATATGATCACTTGGTCCAAAAAAACAATTTACTATGTGAAATGGAGTATTTAACCCCCATATAACCTTCTAATACTATTTTTATTCATCGATTATAGAATTATCATATCAATAATTAAATCACATTTCATTCAATATTAAATATAAACACATCATATGCCCATTACCAAATAAATAAACACATCACATGTCTTATTAAGGTGTGAAAATAGACTTATCAAACATATCGTAGAAAATGGATTAAAATACATTCCCATCATATGAGAGGATATATCTAATCCTATACTACATCCAAATAATTTTAGAATAAGCATCATAACAAACCACAACCTTATTAATTACATCTCAAAAATATTGTAAGAAAAGTATCATTTTATTATGTTTTACATGAATGGTATCTCCCAAAACACAAATATTAGGAAAATTTATATTTGAAACCTACATTTGAGGTTTACCAATGCATTTTATATGACACACAATGTGACTTCCTATCTCGGGTTTCACATGATGGGGCCCTAAGATGGGTTTTCCTATGACCTCAAGTGTTCTTCCTCTTATGCCCGAAGCTGCCGACTTGTTGCAAGGGTCATATTTTTAATGATGAATGATTATTAATCTTATATCAGTGTGGAAAAATATTGTAAATCAATAAAAATATCCCAATTATAATCATAAATAAAAATTATAATACCAAAACCAATATAAGGCCAAGAATCACATGATAAATCCCATGTAGGAAAAAATTTCCAGAACTAAAGTAATAAATATGTCATGTCATATCAGTTTTAAGTGTAAATAAAACCAAAAATAATGAATCATCAGAAACTTACATTAGTTCCTAACTTCATGTCAGGTTCCCTCATCCATTCTCCATACCAAATCCAAGCCTATCAATCTAACATAGGGATCCTTCACTAATCATTTCTGACAAACATGAAGTCTACTTGGTTACCAACCTTGTAGCCTGAGTAGTGTGTGAGTGTAACTCAGTTGGCAAATACCAATAGCATCTAAAGAAATATCTAGTCTATAATGGTCTATGAAGATTTGTAAATAATCAAGAATAAGATAAAAATGATAATTAAAAAATTCATCATGTTTAATATTTGTTAATTATTCACATAGTCCCCTGCGATCATGGTGACACCCGAACCAATCATACCTTTTTCGGTTTGTGTCAAAGTTTGATCTATACACATTTTAAAAATAATAATACATTAATTCATGGGATTCCATTATAAATTTTTTTATAATTTCAGACTCATACATTGGGGGCCTAGAGTAGTTGTTTCCCACAACATGGGTATTATGAGCACCAGTCCATGTCTCACAACTCAGTGATCACATGTAAATAAATATACATAATGGGATCCAAGAAAAGTAGTCTAGTATTCCATGGGTATTTAGACCAACATTATCTGACAATTTACTAATTAATCAATCATTTAAAAATTTTCTTTTCCATGGTTTCACATTCATAAATCATTTATCATCAATTATCATAACTTACTTCACAACTCATTAACCCTTCAAGATTATGCCAAAAAATTGTTTAATTAATATTTTTAATGGTATTAATATTAAAATTTATCATCCATGAATGATGAATATTATTCAATTCCATACAACCATTATTCCCCCTTTTCATATTCCTTGAATTAAAATACATTATTTAATTTATATTAGAAAAAAAAATTGGGTGGCATCATGGCTAGTCTCAAAATATCCAATGGGATACATGAAGTGTTCACCCAAAATGGGAATAACTAAATTATTTAAATACTAAATACATATTCACAACTTATATATTCCAATTTATCAATTAAAAACACACAATAATACTCCATAATATGGTAATTGGAAAATATGCCACCTACCTCATGGTTATTGAAAAACGTTCACTATACTGTAAGCCTCAGTCTAAAATGGAATGGTGTTATTCACAATGGTGGATGAGTTCCTATATCAAAATCTAGGACAAAGATTAAAATATACTAGGCCCTTAAATACCTATATCATGGACATTTACATGTAGGAAAAATCATTCCTCTTTAATGGAAGAGAAATATATGAGAGATATGAAACCAAATGAGTAAGAATATCACATACCAGAGAGACAATATTTTTCCACCATATATTTTATTATACAATAAAGAAGAGAAAGGATCCATGGAATCCTTTTTAGACCCTCCAAAATTAAAGGAAAATTTCTTAGGTCATGCTGCGTAACTAGGGATAAAATTATGGGGGGGGGGGGTTGGGAATGTATATTAATTTTTTGGGGTATAATTTTATGTGCACATGATTTCCTTAGAGGGGCCACACATTTTTTCAAATAGTGAATCATAACAATATGACCTTACTATCTGGGGTGCACAGTTTCTCTTAAGTTGCACCTGATTTGAAAAAATATATACCAACATTACATTTCCCCTCTCTGTGGGATTCATGAATTACTGGGGGTAGGCAGAATATTTGGGAAAACCATGCACCCACATTTCACTACCCAAAATCAATAAAAATGTTTCCAAAACTCCCCCAAACTCATCCAATATAATATCCAAAAAAATATAATCAAATCAAGGATAAAATTTACATGAGAAAATAATGGGTAAACTCTAGAAATTCTAGGATCATAAAGTCTCCACACATTATATCATCACGTACCAGAGCTGTACTCCCAATAATCTTTATGACATAGAGGTAAAATGTTTATTCCACTAATCCCACATATCTTATTCCCTATCCCATGTTTCCTATTGAAAACGACCATGATTCTAGAACCATTTGAACAACACTGTTGCCTTTCCCTTAAACATTTTCTCACTATGATCCGAAACAATAATCAGATTCTCTTCAATGAAAGCATCGGACTCAAGATCAACATCATCAACATAGATCACATGAGAAGGCACATGGTGAGACGTCCAAATTTTTTACATATGGAAGACATCATTCATAACAATATACTTGAGTGGAGGGGCCAATTAGTATGCGACCTGTCTGATTCTCTCTATTATCTAAAAACATCCAACAAAAATGGGTGCTAATATTCCCTATCTGTAAATCCATAAGAGACCCCTTCATAGAGGTATCTGAAGGAATAAATTATCACCCACTATAAACTGAATGATTTAATGAAAATATCAACATACATTGTGGCCTACTCTGATTAGAAACCATATGTTTATGGATCAATTGTACCTTTTTTGGAATATCCAACATGAAACTCAATCCCAAACACTCAAAACCACCTACCTTCATCAAACATTGAGGTCATCTGTAAGGCCTTCCATAAATCACCTTGTATAGATCTATTCGAAAATTCTCATTAATTGTTTTATAGGCAAGCTCAACAAACCCTATTTTCTTCTCCAATGATCCAAGATAGTGTTGGATGAAATCTCTAAGCATGTCCACTAGCACCTAAATAGTACACTATAATTTCTCAAATATATATGGGTGATAATACGTACTCAAAAATACTTGGGTACCCAATGCTTTTGGTTATCCTTTCTATAATTGTGATGTAAAGTGTGAATCATCCTATGAATATATTCTTCATAGAAACCTATGAAATTAGACGACCTCTCATATGTAGATATACCCTAACGAGTCCATTATAAAATTATCCATGGTATGAAACAAATGGGATACTTTTATCAACTAGTCCACACTTACCCATATTACATCATTCTTTCAAGGGTTCCTTGTAAGAACCACCTCAAATCCTAGGGTGACATTATCCCACATCAATTATGGAGTGGTAAATGGCTATATTAAACCACAAGGTCATTTATCCTCATCCTCACCTATATGTAGGTGTATAATCATGTCATGAAACCTAAAATCTCCATTTTCATGCTTGGACAACAATACGGTTGACATACATTATAGTACATTTTGGTCAGAAAAGGATGCACCACCCATTATTTTGAATGAAACTCAAGAATCACCTCCTCACATATACACATATGCACAAAAACATGGTTACATGCATAGATTATTGCATAATCATCTATAGTCTAATTTAAATGAGGCTCACCACAATCAAGGGTTTCTTTCAAGGAAAAGCACATCATATTCTGGTACTACCTCTATATATCCATCTCAAAAGTGTTGAATAATATGATAAGTATATAAGGTTCATGTTCTCCTAGTTATTTTTCACCTCAATATGCAGATTATCTACTAAGTTCATCATCATACACTCAGATCTAGACTCCATAACTACCTGAGTTTGTCTCTTCCTTCTAAAAGAATCAGCAACACTATTACCCTTCCCAAGTGTATATGATATCTCAAAATCAAATTACTACATATAAAAAACCCATATCCACTATTTATGATCAAATAATAAATTTAAAAATATGTTCTTTAGGATTTTTGGGTTGGTATACCGTGTGATATTTTCTCTCAACAAGTAATTCTTCTAATAAATTATGTCATAATTCACCACAACTAACATGAGGTCATGTGTATGGGAAATCTATTTTGTGTGAAATCAACTATTTCTACCCATACTCTACAACTTCTTCCCAATTCATCAAAACTAATCCACGTCTCACTTCATACACATGACACAACAAAATATACATCACATCCTTCTCGGATAGTATCAAAATCGATGTGTCATTCAAACACTTCCCCTACATTAGGAATTCATTCTCAAATAACCCAAAGCATTCCAAAATAATGACCTTCTTGGTCAAGTTATAAAGTGGTTCTTTAAAATGGGAAATAACCTAGATACTTCTTTTATAATAACCCACTATCCATAGAAATCTTCTATTGTCAATAAAAATTCATTGGATACTCCCAAGAAACAACTTTATAAACATTCTCTAGGACCATTGACACACCTTCATCAGAAATTATGTGGCCCAATGAATTTACCCTGTCGGTCAATATTTAATACTAAGATTACTAAGTGTGTAGTTTATTATCTCTCCATATACTCTAGAATATGTCAATATGTTGGGAATGATTAGAATGAGTATTGGATTACATCAAGATATCGCCCAAAAATAGAAAAATTATCTAGGTATAAGTGAAATATTTGGTTTATCAAGGCTATAAATAGAGACAAAGTATTCTTTAGGCCCAAATAAAGCATAAAAACTCATATAAGATATAGATAATTCTAAAATAAATCAATAGAATATAATATGGTCTAACTCTCAACTAATGATGCCCTAATCTGAATTTTGATCTTGTAGAAAACATAAGCACCTAACAAAGGGTCAAAGGGATAATCGATAAGTGAATGTGTATACTAGTTCATTAAGGTCATCCAGTTCATGTTATATTAATCAAAACATAAGTGAAATGTGTCATCAACATTCTTAGAAAAAAATTAGGGAAACCCAATGTGATTAATTGGATGGATAAATCCCTTAGCCATCAAATCTTACATGTATGTTTTAATCTTTTTAAGCTCTTTTGGTGCAATTTAGTAAGGTGGAATAGAAAATGGTTCATCTCTAGGATCTATATCAATGTTGAAATCAACATCTCTCTTAGATGTAAGTGCTGAGATGTTCCTATAAATAATGTCATAATATGGTCCACTATGGTAGGAAATAAATCATTCTTCATACCCCCTTAATCCAACCAAACACGTTCTACATGGGTAGTGATCTCCAAAATTTGGCGATGAATTGGACATACCTATCCATACTCAACATCCCATTCTCAATTAAGTATATAATAGTTACCATAAAAATATGTAATGTTCAATCACCTATAGTAATAATTTATGTGGAATTGGTATGATAAAAAATAGTCCACACCAAAAATAATGTCAAATCCTGACATGTCATGTATTTGTATATCCAAAAGAAAATGATACTCCCCATCATAGAGAGAGAACCCCTTTCATAAATTGACACCCTACAACATCACACCCAACGGTGTGTTGATCAACATAACACCACTCAAAAAATAAATCATTAGACTCAAATCCTGAACAAGATGAATAGAAATAAAATACTGAATGGATCTTTTGTCAAATAAATCACAATCAAGCATAGAATCTATATGAAATGTCTCTCTAACTATCGGTGGCCCTTTCTCTTTATCCATATGTTCATACTAAACTACATGAAATTATCTTACCCCTATGCCCTATGATTCTATATAATCCCACAAATTATCATTACTCTGCTGATATGGGTGCTCTTTCCCAAATGTAAAACCTCTGCCAACCCTTCTTATATAGCCAGTAGTCGTCCATCTTCTAAACTTGTATGGATTAGAATACCTAATTCTCATACTATTGTTTGGTCTATCTCCCCCATTTCCACCCATATATCATGGGTTCCTAGTGGACATCACAATGTGACCCATCATTCCATTGGCTCGGCACACCACTATTGGTCCTAGACACGAGATATGAATGTGTCCCATCCTACCACACTGGTGGTAGTATACACTTTTGTTGATCGGAGTAACTGATCCTTCTTTTGGCTACTCTATTTTTCATTTCCATGGTTAAAATTATCATTGTTACACTTTCCAAACTCATAATATATTTCTCATGGTCATCCATAAGAAACCATATATAATCCACTAGAATCATCCTTCAAGTTCCCCTAAGAAATCAAATCCTGATTCACCAACTCAGCAAACCTCTACATCCGAAATATGATATTAAATGACTTAATATCACATTTAATCACATTTTAAAAAAATTTCACCATAATTTCCTCATATCACCTAAACATTAGGAAACAACATATAAATTAGTGAAGAGACCAGCACTATCCTTTAGAGAAATATCCCACATGTTCAAACGCATATGCTCAACTTCTCTTTCCTGCCTAAGATTCTCTAGTAATAAAAGTCCATGAAATTTTAATGAATGTAATTACATATTATGTTATCAATATTCTCATACCATATATGAATATCCCACTATCACATCATTGTACCATGAAACATATAAGAATAAAATTTCTCATTATTCAATATAGGAGTCTCCGAATGGTTAAGGAGCATTTGGATAGACTGAATCTAGAACAAATTTTCCTTCGGTTCACCCTCTCTTGTGAAGTTCATAGGGTGTTTCATCTTGAATTCCCATGTCAAATGATACATATTCCACAAATATAACCCTATGGATCTCTCCATAAACTAAATAATCTGAGAAAATTTCTCACCGAAATTATCCTTCACTCATTTACCCTAAACTATATTAACCTTATGTTCCACTACAAGAAGCGCATTTCTTTCCATGTCCTCTTATCATCATATCAAAAAACGTCATAATGGATTCTTGTATGTACAATTACAAACACACTTCTTGGGATACATAACATATTATTATCACATTTAAATAAGAGGGATTCAAAAAAAGGATGTGAAAATTCATCCACCACACTCTTACACATGTCCAAAAATAATACACCCTCACTACCCTCAACCATCCCTCACCAAGGTCATGGATTACATAATGTAAACACTTTCATATTACATGTCTCCTCAAGAGACACCCATTCTAACCATTTCAATTTACCGAATCATCATTTTAACCATTTGAAATTCACTTTATAAACTATTTATATATAATTTTTATAAAAAAGAAGATTTTCATTTCCCAAAACCCACTCATAACATTTTTTTTCATGTGTTCATAAATATTATGTATGTAAAAATAATTCTTGATTCTCTAGATTGATTAATGTATGAAAAATATCATTCCATACATATCCTGGTCGAAAATATAAGAAATATAATAACATTTCACAATTATTGCAACACTCAAGATTAAATAACATTCAACAATAGTATGAGAAATCAAGAAAAAGTCCATCATAGGTACTTGGGTTTCCCCCAATCATGGGTTTACTACTCCCATACATAGGCTCATAACCAATGAAATAATATTCCAAGTATCCAACATACCATTCCCATATAACATGAAATTTTAAATGAAATGAAAACATGACTCTGATACCACATTATGATGTCTCATCCCGAGTGTGACATGTATATTCCCTAATCAAATTTTCAAGATGACCTCAGGCATGCCGCCCCATATTTTGATGGTTTTAAACTAGTAATAATGGTATAATATGTAATATGGGGAGACTATATCCCATTTATCAGTGTGAAAAAAGTGTAAATTAGTAAAAAATATCCTAATGTTAATGATCAAAAACCAAGGTAATACCAAAACCAATATAAGACAAATAATCACATGATGAGTCAAAAATTGGAAAACAATATCCAGAACCAAATCTACAAATATATCATGTCATATAACTATTAAGTGTCTAAATAATACCCAAAATAAAGACATGATAACAACTCCTAGTGGGTCCCAATATCATGTCTACTTCCCAAATCCATTATCTATCCAATATAGAAAACATAGTGATCATTACATAATCCAATATAGAAAACATGAAATTTATGTTGTTGTTAATCATGAATCCCAATTATGGTGTGAGTTCAAATGAGTAGGACACAACCAGTTGTTTCTAAATAAATACCCATTCTATAAAATTGTATACATTTGTGTAATTAATATGGAATAAGATAAAAATTCTAATATAAATAGTTCTCTCATTTTATATTATTTAAATAACCACATAGGACATTGGGTTTATGGTGACACCTGATCCAATCATTCCTTCTTTGGCTCATGTGAGAGTCTGAACCATACACAGTAGTAACATCATTATTAATTTCTTTATGGGATACCATTATTAATATAATTCTAATTTCACATTCCTTCAAAGGGGGCCTAGTGCAGCAGCTGGAACCCCTGGGTCTTTGGAGTAGCAGTCTCTTTCCCACCACACGATGATCAAATGAAAATAAATATATATCTCGAGGGGGAGAGTAGAAATATAGAACCCCATGGGTATTTTAAGTAGCCTTCCTAGACCCAAATCTTATTTATCAATCATTTAAAAATATATCATACCATTGTTCCACATTTATAACAAATATTTCAAATATTCTCATTAATCATTCATCAACACATTAATCCTTCAAGGTTACCCAAAAAATCCTTTAAAACATATTATCACTCATAATCATCGTACCATTTATCAAACAGGAATTGATGATTCAATTAATTTCCAAAAAACCATTATTCCCCCTTTTAAAAGTCATGATTTATTAATCCTTATTTCTATTATATTGGTGCACCCCCATGGGTTTCCATCAAGTTCGGTCTCAAAATATCTAATTGTATAATAGGATCCTTGAAACGTTCACAATCAAAAGAAAATATAATAATTAAATGAATTTAAAATACAATTTCCCAAAATGTAATTTGAAATTTCAAATTTACAAACACTCAGTTATAATAAATACTATGGTAGTGTAAAATTCAAACACCTAAATAATTAATATTGACACATTCTTTCCAAACTATAACCTTTTATTTAATGTGTAATGATCCAACTCACAATGGATAAGGATATATTGTATCAATACATAGTACCAAGATCCCTAGAAACTAGTTACATCCAAACCTAGATCTAAAACATGTACAACATAGGAAAAATCATTCCCCTCAAATGGGAGAGAAATACGGGACAGAGAGGAAACCTGACAAGGATGAAAATCACATAGCATTGAGCCAATGTTCTTCAATTGGATATTATATTCACCATTAAAGTGGTAACATGAGCCTTGGAATCCTATTTGAATCCTTAAAAAACAAAGGAAAATGATTCAGATCTATATAAGAATATTTATGATAAAAATCAGGAGGTTTGGGAAGTTTAATAAAAATTTTATGGTATAATATATTGCACTAAATGTTCCATAGGTTGGGCCACATGGATTTCAAAAATATGAACCCTAACCATGCGCCAATGGTCACTGGGGATCTTGGTTTCTTCTACAAGACACTTGGTTTGAATAACTCGGTGAAACCAAGAAATTACCCACTCTGGGGGAAGAATAGTTTGCTGGTGGGAGGTGTATGGTTTGGGAAAACCTTGAGCCAACTGTGCACTACCCAAACACCATCGACTAGTTTCAAAAAATCACCTAACATATCCCAAGAGAACAATCAACAAAAAATAAAATCCAAACTTGGATATAAATTACATGAAAACAAGTATGAGCTATCTCTTGAAAGGTAAGTATTCTACACTATATGTGGTATATTTTTTGGGACATCCAGGGTGAAAAATGTGTTTTATAACTTATGATCATATTCCAAATTATGATATAGGAATCATACTAAAGATAACAAAAAAACTATTTAACAACATTTTATACTCTATAATGGTCATCATTTATGACCAACTCAATGTGATACGTAGAGAGGTAAATTATTATTTCACATCTATAGTATGTGAGGGAAACCATAATGAATGATATTATGTAATCTAGATTTTGTATATTATGGTAGATTTTATATCTTTTAAACCCATTAAGAATGTTAAAAAACATACATCATCTTATGTCTTATCATATCCCATGTGATAGACAACAAGATCATATTTATATTCACTACACATTTAGGGGTTTTGAACACATTACACATATGTATAATTCCATACACATTATTGTGTGATGAAGGGATAAAACCACAAAATACACTTTATCTAGTAACATAAATGAAATTTTCTATTTTGAATAATGTTGAAGAAAAGGATCTATATTTATAATGATCAAATCGTAGAATACTGTATTAAACGCATTAACATCATATCATCCAATGATACAATGTTAATAATCGTATTTTTTTAGTTACAACATTTCAATATTCATCATCATCATTCATAGAACACATTTCATTAAAAATTTCACATTAATTTACTTCATAATTGATGTAACTCATTATGATAATATATTTATGATTCATCCTAAACCACTTTGGATATATTGAAATATTCACTTTTTTGTGGTAATTATTTGTGACTCTATATTTATAATTAAAGATATATCTTGAAAAATGATATTATAGTAAATGAAAATCACATTTATGTTCACCGGTTTTAATCTTTTATTTATTAACACTATAATTCATAGAGTCCAAATATACTCCATATAACCTATTAGATACTATATTATTTCCAATATATCATTCAAGGAAACACAATCCACTTTTTGATAGGATATCAAACATATTTACTTTGGTGGGAATAATTTAAAAACAAGAAACTATATCAAATATCACATATGGTACTCTGTGTTTTTTATAATTACTCTATATTGAAAATTCAATTCTTAAAAATATTTCAATAATTATGGTATCAAATCCCATATATTTTAACAAACTCCTTGATAAAAATTATAATCATGGATTAATATCCTTTTTATAATTTTCATCGTTTCAAACATGTAATAAAATATTATAAATCATTATCAATTTGAATAATCTCTTTTTATTCATAAAAATCATTATTAATAAATAAAATATCATATAAAATAAAAGTAACATGGTGAAGTCAAATTTCATCATTTAAATCAATCTAGGATTGATATTTTCCTTTGTATTGAATTCTATGATTTGGTAACAATTTTCATAAACATTTTGAAACATGTTATAAGTATTGTGAATTATTTCCTAGAATTTAAACCCCCGTAATATTTAAATACTAGTAAGATATAAAAATTATAAAAATTATGTAACAAAATTTTAAAATTGAATTATATAACATTGATGCATTAAATTGGCATTCCACAGAGATCCCATACTCATTCATGTTTGTCATAAAATTTCATCATATTTCAATATTCCACACCTTCCTTAAACTTTAAGGATTTAATTACCAAGGTTTGATATGTGAATAAAATTATGAGAAATTATAAATAGTTTTCTGTATTCCAGTATTATCATTTATCCAATATAGTTTTCATTATGGCTCCATTACCAAGACATCACATGTAAGTCACATTTATCATGAAAACTTTGATTAAATACGGTAAACATTTCTTGAACATATTCACAAAGTCAAGAAAATTAAAAAATGATTCAAGAATGTATTTGATAGGAGAAACAAGCTAGGTAGAACCAATCATTATATCTAAGACATTATTATATCCAAGTATACTAAATATATTAGCTGTGAAGTGAATTTTTTTCTATAATTTATTTATTTTTAAATACTTTTTTTCATTTGTTACATCTTATAAGGAACTATATTTACCTATTGAAGAAAATCAATATTTTTTTACCTGGGAATATATTATTCTAACATGTATAAAATTATTTGTTTCTGAAAATTGCGTAATCAATATACTACAGTATGATTTTTCATACATAAATCTTTTTTCCTATATATTTATATCAAAATTATCTTTTATAATGATGATAAAATTTATCTAAATTAATATCTTTTCATATATGATAATCTTCTCACATATTTATTAAAATTCCAACCAATAAAAAGAGGACCCACATTGAATCAATAATTCTCATTTGTGGGATAAGATCCATATTATACATTTACAAAATTATGATATGGATAAAAATAATCCAAAACTCTCTATAGTAGAAAATAATTTCACACAATATTATATATGAATATTGGATAGTCACTATAGCAGAATAGGCATCTAGCGGTGGTTTTTTTTCGTTTAGCAGTGGTTATAACCACCACTAAACGGTGCGGCGGCGGTTTCCAGAAACCACCGCCTAATACAGCGTCACCAATCTTTTAACGGTGGTTATTTTCATTTAGCGTTGGTTTTAGGGAAGCGTCACAACTGCCTCATTTTGTGGCGGTTTTAGTAGCGGTTATAATTGCCCTTAATAAATTCAAATCCAGCGCCATAAAACCGCAGCTAAATCCAGAAGAACTACTGCATGATGAGACTGCCACGATGTGACGATTTCACGGCGGTTATAACCGCCGCTAAGTGTATATTTTATTTTATGTTTAGAGGCGATTTTGAATGTTTAGCGGTAGTTTAAACCGCCGGGAAATAGCCGCCAGCTTTCATTTAGCGGCGGTTAAGTGGCCCAGAAAAAAACATTACTTGATTCTGCTGCCCCACAGCCTGAAAACCAAACCAAAACACGTATAACAACGAGAACAAGTATAATACATGAAAACAATGTTAGGGAAAGATGTGAATCTGGAGGTTGAAGTGAGTCAATGGGTAGGAGAAAATATAGGGGATAGTTCAAGATATATAGAATTTAATCTAGAAACAAGGTAATCAAATGTTTTAAATGTAAACAACCTGGACAAGGGTGACTTTAAAGATAGTAATAATGACCATTCCTTATTAGTTGAACAAGACTTCAACACTACTAATGTGTTAAATGTCACTGATATAGCCATCTTATATGAATAGAACCTGGATTCATGATGCTCATTCCACATGTGCCCAAATAAGGAATTCTTTACTGAATTAAGGGAATTGAATAATGGTGAGGTATTTCTAGGGAATAATATGAGCGGTAACATCATGGGCATAGGCTCAATTTTACTAGAGCTTCATGATGGGTCTGTTAAAACTCTTGAATAATTTATGTGGGTACCTGAATTAAAAATAAACCTAATATCCCTAGGAACCCTTGACCAGAAAGGGCACGGCTTCAAGTCTGGATCTGGAAGCCTTAGAGTTTCCCAAGGATCCCTTACTGTAATAAAGGGAACCCTTCGCAATGGTCTATTTCTATTAGATGGAAAAGTGTATATAAATAAGGTGAATAGTTATTCTAGTTCATAATGTGATTCCACCACCTTATGGCATAGAATACTATGGCATGTTAGTGCCATGGGTCTTAGTGAGATTAAGAAACCATGCCTTCTAAGTAAGATCACTCCTAATAGTTTACCTTTTTGTAAAGACTGTGTATATGGGAATTCTAGGATAATCAGCTTTAGTAGATCCATGTTTAAGGCTAAGTAACCTCTTGATTGTGTACATTCTAACTTGTGGGGTACTTCTAGGGTTACCTCCCATGGTGGTGGTTTATACTTTGTAACCTTTATTGATGATTTCTCTAGGAGAGTGTGGATTTATATTATTAAGCACGAGTTAGATGCCTTTCAGACTTTTATGAAATTGAAAGTTGTGGTAGAGAGTGAGACTAATAAGAAACTTAAGGCCTTAAGAACTGATAATGGTTTAGAATATATATCCAATGAATTCATTGAATATTTTGAATCCGAACGAATTAAGATATATCGGACTATTTTGGAAACTCCATAACACAATGGGTTAGCAGAGAGAATGAATATGACTGTTCTTGAGAGGGTAAGGAGTTTGTTATCCCACTCAAAACTCTCTAGGTCCTTCTAGTCTGAGGATGATTCAACTGTAGTACACCTCATTAACTGTTGTCCATATTCTACTAACTCCTTTATGACACCTGAATAAATTTCAAAGGTTACACCCCCAAATCTATCTCACCTTAGGATATTTGGATCCACAGCTTACGTGCATTCATGTAATGATAATCTAGATGATAGGGCTATTAAATGAATATTCGTGGGATATCTAGAGGGTGTTAAAGGGTATTATTTATGGGTAGATAAACCAGGTTACTAGAAATGCATCGTTAGTCCCGATGTGGTCTTCCATGAATCTGGTGTGACCAGTGACAAAGTACATGAACCTGTTGTAGCTCCTGATGAAGCTGCAGGACCCTTAGAGGTCCCAACACCTTTAGGTGTTTATTTTCCTTTAAGATCAGGTGACCAACCTCAGTTCAGTGTTGGTCCTACTCCTTTGGTTGCCCAAGCCCCTCTTAAATTAGATCCCAATTTGGAATTTGAACCTGAGGACCAAGAACCTGTTGGCCTAATCAACAATCGGCTTACTTGAGATAAAGAAAGTAGAGTTATTAAACCTCCAGCCCACTTCAACTAGTCATACATTGCTTCCTATGCTTTCAATGTAGCTTAGGAATTGTTTAATGATGAGCCTAAAACTTTTAAGTAAGCTTTTAAGTCCAAAGAATATAGTAATTGGATGAGATCAATACAAAATGAAATGAATTACCTTCTTAAGAACAACACATGGGTTGTTGTTCCGAAACCCAATAACCAGAAAGTTATAGGTTCAATATGGATTTATAAGAATAAATAAAGCAATGTAGTAGAGTCTAAAATCAAATTCAAAGCATGCATGGTATCTAAAGGTTTTCTAAAATGTTAATTCATTGATTATAGTGAAATATTCTCTCCTTTTTTAAGAATTCATCCATTAGAATTATGCTTTCATTTTCTGCCAAACTTGATTTGCATGTTGAACAACTCGATGTAAAAACCACTTTTTTACATTGTAGTCTTGATGAAAGCATTTATATGAATCCTCTAGAACAATTTTCAAAAAATTTCAAAACAAACCTTGTTTTTATTTTACATAAGTCCTTTCATGGGATTAAATAGTCTTCAAGACAATGGTATAAAAGGTTTGATTCCTTTATGAGTGAGAATCATTTTTCTATAAGTAGATTTGATGCATGTGTGTATTTTAAAACTGTTAAACATGATTCTTTTTATCTTTTATTATATGTTGATGACATTTTTTTAATATGTAAAAATATAAAGATCATAAATTCTGTTAATCATCAGTTGAACTGTGTTTAGGGTGTGGATACTAACCACATACCGTATGAGAATACAATGGAAGAATACCTTATCAAGGATTGTAAAAAGCTGTTGAAAGCATAGTAGTCATTATAATTAAAAATTGATAACAAAACTGACTATCAAGACACAGAAATGAGCAAATCAGATTGAAAAAACAAAACTTAGCCTGGAACTTATAATGTTGATTGAAACAAATGTATAGGTCATAGTTAAGAGCATAAATCATTCCATAATCATGCATGTATGATGCATTAAATTAGTATTTTTGGATTGATGTACCCCATCAAGAATGAGAACTTCTTATTCTGCTTTTTTCAACTGATGTACCCCTACAAACAGAAAAAATATAGTATGTTCATCTTCCTTTAACGCACACCATATGCATCGTTGTATTGCTTAAAAAATGTGTAAATCAAACCATTTATGCATGGACCCGAATTTTGTGCTTTTCACTTGTTGAACGGCCACGGTTCTTTTTCATCGTGTAGCAGGGATTCGTGGAAACACTTCTATACAGTGTTGTACTTTTTGGGCAGTGATAGCACAGTTTTTAAATGTTACAACTATTCATAAACATCAAGACATATCAATCTATCATGAAATAAATTTCTAAGGAATATTAAAATATAGAGTCATGAATAAAGGGATAGAAATCTGCTGGGAGGCTTACCGTTTGCATCTGTGTACTCCTATTTCCATAACAATTCGATCCTCTATCATCTGGTTTCTCCATGAAACCATGTTACAATAACCTAAAATCATATTGAAACAAAATATTGATGCATAAAAAGGGAATATAAGTGGATAAAATATGAACACCATTAAAATACATGAAATCTGATTAATACCCTAATTGAATTTATTATTTAATCTGAATACATGTATAACCTGAATGTTGTTCATACGTTGACATCATCCTTGCCAAAGGGGATATCATATTATGCATTGCCTTGTGGTCTCTGAGTAATCATGCTACATATCAAATTTACAACATCAGTATACAAGAAATAAAACAAATAACAATGAACACCTTAATGAAAAGATCAAACATACTTCAAATAGGCTCACTTCTGGATAAGAGAGTCCTAAACTTCAATTGTAAAACAGAGTAGTCCGTGCATGCTGTAAATCCAGATCCATGCATCAATCAAAGCCAAATAGGTATAAGTCCGAAAGAATCAAGTGAGATGGATTTGATCCATCCCTGAAGCACTCAGGATCCTCAGCAAACCCGGACAGCCATGAATATAATAGATTCAATGGGAAATGAGGCCGCAAAACCATCAAAATAGAGGAAACCCAAAATAGTCAGATATGTTCAAACAATAAACATGCCAACTGAAAACTCAACTGACCATAATCCAACCAGATATAGAATAGGATGATAGCTTCAATACAGATCAAATCGGTAATCATCTTTATGTACATCCTTCTTCTCTATGTATAACTATCCTATGTGCACATGACTTGTGTGATATTAATAGTAGGTAAATCTTATATGTGATAAATGGGCATGTCTCGCATACAATTTAAATATTAATATATATCCCCTGTACCCCCCCCCCCCAACCCCCTTTCATTAGACCCCCCCTGCACCATCCCCCCACCCCCAACCAAAAAATCATTGTCTCATGAACATAAAAAACAGTCAGGTGCATGCTGTAAATCCATAGAAATATAATATTATTCAGCCTCATGCAATATAATATTTTCAAACTCTTATAAACATAGTTAGATAAAATCTACATTTATTTAAATGACTCATACAATATAATATTATTCAGCCAATGAAATATGATTGCCCAAGCATAATCACAAGTGGTTTCCCAATGATAATGAATGACTTCAGAAATGAAACAAGTGGTTGCTGAATAAATAAATTATTGTACATACAATCATTTTCTCCTTAAATCATGTAGGTTTCCTTCTCCATTGCTTCATCCACTTCATTCATCCTTTCTAGACTAATATTTTCAATATCATGATCGACAACTAATTCTGCTTCATGTTGCTGATTAAATTCAATTTCAGAGGTCAAATTTTCCACTTCATCACCCATATCATACAAATCACTTTGTATTATATGAGCAAATACACTCCACCCTTCATCAGAAACATAATTCACATAATATAACATTTTTTCTTGTGATGCTAAGATATATGGATCATGCAGTTCATGATCACCAACATCCATCAAGCAAGAGAAGTTCACAGAAGTAAATTGCAAGGAATCTCTTTTAACACCTCTGATAATATCGACCCATTTTCTTTTGAATAAAACAACCGAAAAATGTACTTGGTAGTTTAATTAAATAATATCATACATCTTTCCATAGTATTCCACTTCAGAAAATGTAAATATACCACTGTTCTGTGTTTTCAAACCCACTTCTCGATTGACTGTACGAAATCTAAAGCCATTCACATCATAAGCGTCGAACTTTCTAACTTCTTTTAGAGGACCTCTAGCAAGAAACTTCAAATCTTCTGACACCTCTGCTCAAGTATCAGTATTCATGATCTGAAAAAAGAATTATACTTTATTAGTTTCACAAAATGTATTTGTCAAACAAATATACGTATTTATTGTAATATGTATGAACTTACACATCGTGAAAACCATTCTACAAGCTCTTTATTAACAGCTTTCATTATATCTTTCTCATTTCAAGTTCAGCCTCTCATTCGTCTCTTTGTTTGTATCCTCGACTCTTCAATAAATGATATGCAATGTCACTATTCACCATCACATATCTATGTTCCTGTAATAATTCCAATTCAGTCAGTGTCGCATTTGAGGTCCTCCCAACTGATCGGCCAATAGCAGGAAATATTTTGGATTTCTGATGTATTTGAGATTGAGTCGATGTTTCGTCAACACATCCAACTCGATTAAATCTTGTCTCAATATCATCCAAGTATCGAGAACAAACGGTAAGACACTTCTCAACCAAATAGCCTTCAACAATTGAGCCTTCTGGTTGAGATTTATTTCTCACGTATAATTTCAAATGTTCAAGATATCTGTGAAATAAAATAAACATAATTATGCATTTAATTAAGTATCAAAAATTGTTTACTTAACTGGAAAACATATAAATAAAGTACCTCTCAATTGGATACATCCATCGATAATGAACGGGGCCTCCTAATTTAGCTTCCTCACCAAATGCACAGTTAAATGCATCATTACAGTAAAAAAGGACGGAGGAAAGATCATATCCATTCCGCAAAGGGTCAATACAATCCTCTTTTGGAGGTTCTCAATCTGAAATGGATGTAGAAATTTCTCACATAGTTGTCTGAAAAATGTGCAAAACTACAGTACAACAGCAGTAATTTTTTCAGGTAATAATGCACGCAATGCCAATGGTAGTAACTGTTGTAACAAAATATGTGAATCGTGACTTTTCAATCCATGTAACTTACGATTCTTCAAGTCAACACACCTCGAGATGTTACTTGAATATCCATCATATACCTTAATATTCTTTAACATTCGAAAGAATGTAACTTTATCCCTATTTTTCATTGCAAAAATTTCCGGAGGATACTTTTCATTCTCATCTGCCCAGAGATCGTGTTTTATGTTCATTGCTTGTAAGTATTTACGAGCATTGAGATGATCTTTCGACTATCCATGCTCATTAAGCAATGTGAAAATAAAATTTTCACATACATTCTTCTCAATGTGCATCACATCAAGATTATGCCACAACAAATTAAATTCCCAATACGGAAGTTTGAAGAATAAACTTTTTTTTCTTCCATTGTTACGTTCCGGTTTCGCTTGACGATGCACTTCGGACCCGTTTTCCGCTATCATTCAAATGATAAACCTTCCTAAATTCTATATCCACATTTTCAAGATGTTTCAATATTTCAAAACCATTTAACAACTTTGGAGGTGGTCTACGATCAGTGGAACCATTAAATTATGATCTGTTCAGCCGAAATCTATGAGATCTATCGAGAAATCTTCGATGACACAAGAAACCCCATTTTCTACTGTGAGGTAGCCGTTTGGGCTCAAAATCATAGTTACAAATGGGACAAGCGAAACCCATGTAAGTGTTCCAACCAGATAAATTCCCAAGCCCAGGGAAGTCACTAATGGTACACATTAAAGCAGCATGCATTGTGAACATTGTTTTAGAAGAAGCATCAAATGTCTCAACATCGTTGCTCCATAACTCATGCAATTCGTCAATCAAAGGCTGCAAGTATACATCAATATCATTTCCAGGCATTTGTTTTCTAGGAATAATCATCTAAATGATAAAATATGTTTGTTTCATACACATCCATGGAGGAAAAATATAAGGGATCAAAATAACTGCCAAATGCTATAATTGGTACTCAAAGTCCCAAATGGGTTGAATCCATTGGCAGCCAATCCCAATCGAACATTCCTAGGATCAGCTGAGAAATCAATATTTAATGAATCAAATGTCTTCCACGATTGTGAATCTCGTGGATGTCTCATTAACCCATCATTGTTATTATCTACAAAATGACACTTCATGTGTTCGGCGGTTTTCGATGACATGAATAATCTTTGCAATCGATCTTTCAAAGGAATGTAACGCAAAACCTTTGCAGGTGTGCTCCTTTTCTTCTTCTTCTTTCTAAAATTATGTTCATTCAGACTTCCAACATCACTCTTTTCCTGCCATCTAGAAGAAGAACATTTCTTGCAATTCTGTCTACTTGAATCCTCTCCCCAATAAAGCATACAATCATTGGGACACACATGTATTTTTGTATAATTCATACCAAGCTTGTTAACAACTTTTTTCATATCATAAAATGATTCTGGGATTTTTGCTTCAGGAAATGCATCACGTATCAATTCCAATATCATGGAAATTGCCTTATTTTTAATTCCACATAGACATTTGATGTGATATAACTTCAGTAGAAATGAAAGTTTTGAATATTTCAAACACCCACAATACAACTCTTGATTTCCATCGTCAACTAAATCAGGAAACGCATTTTCTTCAGTGAAGTTTTCTCTTACACTTGGCTCCACAAAATCAATAGGAGGATACAACGATATGTGACAATCTTGATCTGCATGTGTTACAGTCTCAAAAACATCACCTGTCATGTTGCAATTTATAGCACCCTCTTCTGGTTGTTTTGATATGTTTTGATGCTGATAGTGGTGCCTTGCAGTGCCGAATGCATCATTTATTAGGTTTTGTATTTCATTTTCCATTGTCGAGGAAATTGGGACCTCATTCTGCGGATTAACATCAGTGATAAATCTTTCTGTAATGTTAGATTCTCCATGCCAAATCCAACACAAATATGGATCAGGGAATTGCTTTAGTATTAAATGTTCATAAACCTCATCTCTCTACAACCATGTTCAAAATTTACATTTAGGACATGCAAATTTTATTCTCCCTTCAACGGATCGATTAGAAATTGGAAAATCTAAAAACTCATTCGAACCCTTAACATACTGAGGTGTGTTCCTCAGTAATGTGATCCAACTTTTATCCATGTATATCACAATGTGCCTACAAAATAATAAAAAAATCATAGCACATAGTTACTACTAAATAGATAAATAGATTCATATATATGATAGTATAAGATTACAGAAACATAATATAATAAAGCTGATCCCCTGAGTTAGATATGAACCCTTAGTGTTTGGGATAGGGGAAGTTTCTTTGGTAAAGAGAAACAGTGTGCTAACAACATGGTAGCAACTTTACCATGAAAACCAAAAAACATTTTTAATTTGGAATAACCCCAATAATTGTGAGAAACACTTTTACAAAGGTGTGGATTCGCATTTTTAAGCTGAATTGGATTTACTGGAATCCTAGAATACAGTGGGATATTGCTTATGCAGTGGGTTCCCCTATTTTAATTGACAGAGAAATGGATAACCCAAGGTATGGACACTATGAAAGAGTCCTCGTCCTGATTGACCTAGCAAGAACTCTAGTTAAGGTGGTGGTCCTCACCACCTTTGATGATACGTTGAATCTAGAAATTATGTATGAGTGAAGGCCCAGGTTCGGTGCGAATTGTAACATTATTGATCATTCGATTCATGAATGTAGAATATTAACAACCTATGACAAGTGTAATCAATAAGTCCGTCATGATGGAGACTGCCAGAAGATGAGGGGGAAGGGAAGAGAGAATTTGATCCACCCTCTGAGAAGCATCCCTTTGTCAAGTCACTCATCACTGAGCTGATACTTTCCCCTGCTATGAAAACTCATAATTAGGTGGCCACCACATCCCCCCATGATGATCACTTAGGTCATGAGTCAAGACCTACTCGTACTTTAGGCTCTACCTCAGGGGGAACAAATATTGACTTAATTGTTGGCCCTGGTCCAGGCCAGGCCATTCTCTTGGAGGCTGACAGGGATGGATCAACATCAGATGCTGGTGGTACCAAATTCCTCTTACCTATTCCTGTTATAACTGTTAATATACAGGCTGGTGGGGGGCAATAATTCCTCATTGCTATGGAATAATTACAATGATCCTGGGCTCACCCAAGTCACTGAAGGCACAATCCCTCCAGGCACCTTCTCAGGTTGCACCTACAGGTGACACGGTGCTTGCCTTCTGTGGAGGTGGATAGGGTATTGATAGAAAGTAGGAGGGGGATTTATAACGGGCTGTTGCAGCTCCGGAACCTGTTTCCACCCTGCATGATGTAGGGTTTTCAAACACCACTACACACTTGTCAGAGAAGGGCATGCAGGTGGTCATCAATCAACCTTCTCAAGAATGATGATATTCAGATTACTTTTTATGATATTTGTTCCCATGTCATCACTATCTCTACTGTTCTAGGCGGTGTTGTCACCACATTTTCATTTTTATATGCATCATATGCCTACACCAGGAGAAGAAAGCTTTGGAGGGATCTAAAACAAATTAATGACCAAACAAAAAGTAATTTGGATATTTTGGGGGATTTTAATACTGTCCTAAGGTCGCATGAAATGTTGGGTCCTCATTTTTTTCATAATTCTGCAGAGGAATTTGAAAGCTTCTTTGATAAGTGAAACCTAATAGAGGTCCATATTACAGGGGATAAATTCACATGGGAAAGTATTACAGGAAAAAGCATACAAGAAAGTAGGATTTACAGGTGCTTCTTCTGGATTAATGATCATTACGCTATCGCTGAAATTTCCAAACATTCACTTGAAAAGTTCCACTCAGATCACAATCCTCTTATCATCAAGATTATGGAAGGCCCCACAAGGTCGTCCCCCTTACCATTCAAGTTTAATAATGCATGGCCTACCATTCATGGATGTAGGAAAATTGTCATTATTGGATGTAATAGTGTCATTCATGGCGGTCCCTTTTTCACTGTCACGTCTATGCTCAAGAGCATTAATGCCCAGAAGAGGGAATGAAGCAGATGATCCTTCTCCATGTTGGATGATGACATTAAGGAGGCCAAATCGTGGCATGAACATTGCCTAATTGTCAATCAACAGCATAATTTACCATATTGATGTATGAGATTTCTATAAAGTAGTTGTATTTAATTTTGGTGATCATAAGGATCTGTTTCCAACAATATTAAACTAGAATAATTTTTTGATGTCATCTTTAATAATGGTTGAAGTCTTTGAATGTAATTATTATGGAAATTATGATTTCGACACTTCTTCAATGGAAATCAATTAAGTAAGCCCTATAGAAATAATTATGTCTTTTTTGAAAATCCAAAAGTGGTAGAGATGGTAGAGTAGTAGGAGGAGTTTCAGTTAGTGGATGGTACTATGAGTTCCTTTAACCAAAACCCATAGGAGGCCCACGTCAGGCATAAAGAGCTGGGGGCTAGGGCAATGGACAACTTCATGCTTTGGATGTCTACGATCCAATGGCACACGAGATTATTTGAGTTATTATTTGTGTTTATTATGATCTTTCCTTAGTATTATGAAACATAGGTTCTACCCATTGTTGTATCCCTCTACTCCTTGTGTGATAGTTAGATATCAAAGTTGAGACATTATCAAAATAATGTCATCTTGAGGTTCCTACCGGGAACACTTCATTTGAAATTTCATTTACTTGTAGTGAGAGTTATAAATTATCCCATAATGGTTAATGTGAGATCATTTAGTCATCACAATGGATCCCTATGATGTCATCATGGGAACATATTGGCTTTTCATGGTCCAGGAATAGATCAAATTTCACTATAGACTAGTCAGATGCCTATAAACTAATTGGATGAGGTTCTCCTTTTATGTGATAGATATATCAAGGAAGTTTTGGTGGATGTTGTGAATAAGAGGTTTCAACCTATCACCCATCAGTTGGAAGGGGCATCGCTTGGATCCATAAGAAATGCAGGCATCTGGGTTCCTTCAATTCTGGTTGATTATTTATAATTTTTTTCTGATGTTATTTCAGGAATACCTCTAAGATGGGAGATGGATATTTTCAATTTATTAGATCATGGTATTTCCCTAATATTTCTTGTGGCATATCAGATGTTACCTACTACACTTCATGATCAATGGTTGCATTTTGAAGACCTTTGTGGGAATTGTTTCATCAGACTGAGTATTTCCCCCTAGTCAACTCCATTCATGTTTAAGAAAATGTTTGAAGAGATCATATGGCTTTGTGTGTATTGTCATTTCCAGAACCCGAATATGGTAAACATGAATTACCCCTTTTCAAGGATTGATAAATTTTTTCACCAGTTTTGAAGCGTGATATGGTTCTAGCATATTAATTTCAGTAACATCAATCACTAGTAGAGGGGTTTCATGTCTTATATTCCAAATTTGAATTATGATGTCACTTAAAACACTTTGAGTTCCAATGATTCCATTTTCTGTGATGAATTACCACTATATGTTTATGTATTTGATAAACCAGTTTCTGTATCCATACATGGACCACTTCCATGATTTCTTTATCGACGACATACTTTTCTAATCTACGTTATTGTAAGAGCATGTAGAGAACTAGAGGATGGTTAATTATTTTCTTCGATACAACTAGATTTACATAAGTCTCTCAAAGTGAATGGTCTAGATAAGTGATGTTCACTCTCTAGGGAATGTCACTTCTGAACGAGTTTTACCCATTAATCTAGAAGATATCAAATAAGTTCATTCATGGGATCCATCCAAGGATGTGTCATAGTTCAAGAGTTCTCTTGTCTTGGCGGGGTACTATATCAAGTGTGTGGAAAACATCCCGAGAATCACAACCCATTTGACCATCCTGACACATAATTGAATTTTTTTACCTGGTCTGAGTAATTCAACAGGTCCTTTGGTGAGTTTAATTTTTTGTTTCAAAGTTTCAAAGTTTAATTTTCCGCTATAGATACAGTGACTAGTCTCATAAATAAATCAACTCCTCACACAAAAAAAGAGTACCAATTATCCAAGAAACAATAATAAAAAAACTAATATCAAAACAAGTAAATAATTAGAAATCAAACCCTAGGGTTTGTATAGGTCGCCGGGGAAGTCGGGTCGCCGGGGTCATGGGGGTCCGGGGTCACCGAGGTCGCGGGGTCACCGGGGAAGCAGGGTCGCCGGGTTGCGGGGTCGCCGGTGTCGCCGGTGTCGTGGGGGGCTGGGGTCACAGGGAAAGCGGGGGGGCGGGGGAGCGCAGGGTGAGAATGAGGGTCGGGGTGGGGGAATGGTCGGGGCCGTGTAAAAAAAATGTTTAGCAGCGGTTCCTAGAACTGCCGCTACAAAACCGCCGCTAAACGGCGGTTTTGTTTTAGTGAGTTATTTTGATAATACATTAGCATAATACAACATCCGTAATCAATCAATATAATTTATTAAGTATCATAATTTTTTTATTTCAAAAGCTATGTTGTACCCAGATCATATTCCATAAATGAGATATTTAAGGGTTGGAGTCACCTCATTACATGCCGGACATATGGAACACAATCCATGGGAACCTAATTTTAAGTGTCTCATGTACTAAATTATTGAGGCCTAAATTTGTGTATTCATGAGAAGGGACATGACACATTATATTTAAAGGTTATTTAGTCTAAAAAAATTATATCATGTTATTACCCTTACATGTTTGATTTATTTATACTATATTTTTTAGATTCATATTCCTTTTACTAAATCAATATGTTCAAACCATATTTATATGAATACCTTTACATTGTTCCAAACATGTGATAATAACCCTAATTAAAATCATATAATATTTAAAAATATCCAAATTCATCCCATGTATATGGTATATAAAACCCTTTCATGTAATACTAGTAAATCAAAATTACCTGGAATCTACATAAATGTAGGGTATGTGTGAAAGATTGACAACCACCGTGTTTCATCTCTAGACATAATCCCTTGGTCCTAGGATCATTATTTCACAAATCCCAAATATTTAAGGATATAATACTGAAGAGAGAATTTAATTCCTCCTCAATTCTAACAAATAATATTTAGATACTATAACAAACAACAAAAAACAATCTCAAAAGTTATTTTAATACATGGTAACTATAGAGGGAGAAATCAATTATAGTACATAGCTTCTAACTCCATAGATAGAACTGTGGAAAATTATATATGTCCTTTAATGATTTTAAATAAATAATTAAACAGCTGATAATACATCAAATTTCATTTCTGAAAAAATAGGGAATATTCTAAATAAATGAAAAATTATTAAATTCAATTATTTTGTAACAGATTTATATACTATTGAAAAATATATAAATTTGAAATATTTATATTTTAGTAATAAATATATTCCATAATTTTATAAATTTAAAATTCGTTATACATATTTATAATATGAAAATAACATATTATCCTCTTATATGGAATTTATTTTCAATATATGATATTAAACGACTTATAATCATTTTTCATTCCTCTTTTTTTATGTCAATAATGTGCCAAATAAAAATATCAAATATTTCATGCTATTTACACCATTGTCAAATTATTTAAAAATCCCCTTTTTATATGTTGTAAATATTATCTCAAATAAGTCCCATTACGTTATTAATTCATAATAATAAATTATGATGAAATCAGAAATTTAATTTCTTTTATATTTTCCATATCTATTCATTTATAAATATTTTCAAATGTGTAGTTCAAAATTTTAATATAAATAATTTATATAGAAATTATATTCCATACCATAAAATAAAAAAAATTAATATTCAAAATGAAAACTAAGGAATATTAATTTAATAAATAATTCAAAAATTTATATTAATTAATTATAAACATTTTATAAATAATTTTTTATACAAAAGTACACTTTTCAATATTTCATAAAACATTTTACTACTATATAATTTAAAAATTTAAATAATAACAAGAATAGCAAAAGAAAATTATTATCATGTTTTATAATATCCCATATTTCATACATTATGAAATATAATCTATGAAAAATAAAACTCCATATTAGATATCCATCAAATTTCATGATTATTAATCCTAAATTTTGATAGTGTACTGTCATAATATAATAACATCCAGGGGTTTATTTGATCCCTTCATATGATATAAATAGTGTAATATTGGCCTGATGCTCGACCAATAGTGTACCACTAACAATTTTGTTTCAAAATTATTGGTCATGATATATGGCCTATATAAGATTAAAACTCTATGCATTAGATATCACTGCTTATGGTATTTACTGTATTTAATATTTGACGTCATTCTATATTTTCTCCATATATTGTAGCAATGTTATTCTTTACAAAATCCATTATATTGTACTTTGTGATCGGTGATATGTAATGTATTTCAACTATATTTTATCATATGTTATCCCTTTCCTGAATAAGAGGTTTAATAAAAGATTGTTACATTCTGTTTCATAGAATCTTATTTTCTATAATGTATATAATATTTAATAATATCAATTAAAATATATATTTTTCAATAGAATATATATATCACATGGTATGATATCCATTATGACATACCTTGTTTCATTATTTCAAGTGTGATTCTCTAAATCCAAAATCATGGAGAAGATCTTATATAATTGATGGGTTTCATTGGGTCATGTAAGAGTTAATCAAAGTAATGAATGCATTTAAAATACTCATCCCATGATAAACAATGCAATCAAATTGAAACCATCAATAACATAAATAAATAACTCACATGCCTTTCACAAAATAAATGGTTTTGTAATGTTCATTCATATGATTTTTATGAATATCCATTAGATGAATCAATAATAATCCATCCCCTATAGTGTCTTGATATGTTTATGTGAGTTACTAAACATTCACCCATGATTATTCTCAAAAGCATAGAATGTTAGTAACTTAGCTGGCTAATGATAGACCAGTAAAAGAGCATCAACAAGGATATTTTTCAAGAGGAACCATGTGTGAGGTTCAGTCTAATTCTATTGATTACTACACAATAATTTAGGATTTAGGACTCACCAAATATATCAAAATAATTTACTCCAATTTTTAAATCAAATGAGTAAATACCATGTCGATTAAGATATTGGTGTATCCCTTTTTAAATTGAACTCCCACATGGTTCAACAAATGAAATCATAATAATTAAAACCAGTATTAGTGATATTTCATTATTATTGTTTTATAATATTATAAAATCAATAATAATAAAATTATATTTTTGAATAAAAATTATTTACATACAAAAAATACCACAAGTAATGATATGGAAACTATAGTAGTTATATTATATCCAATATAATATTTTTCAATATTCAATCCAGAAATATCATATTCCCAAAATACAAGTGTATCAAAAATTATAATATCTAATATAGAAAATTAAATAAATTATTTTCTAAATAAAACATATGAAATTATTAAAATTAATACAGAAAACTGATGTGATGTACTCAACCAGAATGATCATATACTATGAAGCCCATTTATTAGAACATCTCAGGGTGATAAAATTTCCAGGATATTTTTCGACCCAAAATAATCATATATCTAACAATTTAAGCATGATGTAAACCAATTTTGGGGATGTTAAACATTTTAACACCCCATGATTTCAAATTAGGTTATTTATTCAATTTAATTCAATAACTTACACTACACGCAACACCGAGTTCAAGTGCACTACAACTTACCAAACAAGCCGTTCAAAAGCAGTTATGAATAGTATTAACTGAATTTTAAACTTTATATAATCTTTATAATTTTATATTCTATATTATGAATTTCATAGACATAATGTAAGAACATATACATTTTTTCAAATAAAATAATTATTTTTCAAAAAAAAATTCAATTTGACCGCCTTTTAATGGTGAACCCTTTTTAAATCCAATATTTGAAAGATTTATATATTCAATTTGAAAAAATAAACTTATTCTTTAGAATTGGAACATATGAAATTAGTTTCAATACATTTTTTGTTTTTTTCTGATAACTTTTATATTTGGGTGAATAGTGAAAATTAATATATTTTAACTGAAAAAAAAACTTTTTTAATGAAAATAATTTTTACTGTGGAATTTTACATTTTAAATGTTTTTGAAGTATAATTAGAATATATTTTTACCCTTTAATCCAATTCAGGTCCTTTGAATTAATTTCACATTGAAATTATACATAATCAAGTGTCAATATTTTGATAGTTACTGTTTCTTAATACATGCTAGTTGTTTTGACAACGAGAATTAATTTTAAATTAATAAATGCAACTTCTATGTTTTGAATTTTCTAAAATAGACTTCATTTTTTGATTTGGAATATCTAAATTATCCTAGGGTTATGTTTTGGCATTTTTCTGAAAACGTTCAATTTTTTATGAATAGTGAAAAAACACTGAGTTATCGTTTAAAATGGAATTTTTATTTAAATAATTATTTAGTTTATTTAAATTTATTTTCGGTCAAAATAGATAAATAATACCTATATAAGTTCATTGTAATTCCTTGGAGTCAATTTATAATAATTTTAGATATATAAAAATTTTATCGAACTTTTACCGTCTTTTACCAACCTCCTAGGAGCATTTGCAAATTTACATAAATGATAATTTTACCGCTTCTGCGAGTTAAATTTCAAAAATATGAGATACAAGGTTAATATCAATAAGTAAAATTTGTTCAATAAGATAAAAGTAATTTTGGTGAATAGTAACTATTTACTTTTATTTACAACGGTTAAAAGTAAATAGGGTAATTAAGGTTAAGAGTGATATTATTATTACCCTAAAACGTGTCCTAATTCTATTAGATATATGTAATTCAACCAAAAAAACCTTAGGAATAAAATATAACCCTTTAGGTCCACATGGATTAGATTAAGACATTTATTTTTATTTTGTTTAATGAAGAGTTAAACCAGTTAAAATAAAAGTTTAATGACTAAACCATTTTTAATATAGGGTTATACAGAATATATATTCTACTATAAATATTCATTTGAAAGATAAAATTATTTCCTACATAATGGTATTTTATTTATAACTTTTATAGATTAAACAATTAAATTTATTAATGACATAATGATGATGCAGTAATTACCTTATTAATGAAAGAATCAAATAAATGGTATTATAAATATTAAAATAAATATATTTTCAATGTCTTTATGACATCCATGAATATTATAGGTTAATATGACCTTATAGTATTTAGTCAATGTATTTTTTTGAATTAGTCATGCTTTTACTGTTTCAACAAAAACCAAATACCAAATAGTGTCAAAATTGACATATTATATTTGTTAAAACATATATTATATTATTAATTAATATAATGGTCTTAAAAATATAATACTCTGCCAAAATAATTATATAATAATATATATGACATTCATGAACCAATTGGGGTTCTATGGGAAGTATATAGTCAGTTTATTAACCATATAATGTAAGAATACAAGAAGACACAGTAAAAGTTAAATTATTTAACTTCGAGTTTAATCAAAATGAAAAGGTTAAAATGGTAACCTAAACCTGTCTAAAACCTATTGGTTGAGTGGTTTTCAACCCATACCCATCTTAGACTTTAAATAATACATTTTGGATCCATTAGAAACCGAAAATGATTTTATTATAAAATAATATTTCATATTTTTCTTAAGATCCCCCTCACCCATCTTATAAAGGGGCACTCCCCCTTCTCTCTTATTCACACCTTAAAATCCTTTTGTGTAAAGACATGAAAAATTCAAGGAAATTTTTTTTTCTTAATTCTTTTGGGAATTGTACAAGAAAACAGTTTCTAACGGCACCTAATTTCGAAGCCCAGTGTGCCCGGAATCATTTTCCAAAGTTTAGCTCGGGTACGTTCAGTGAACGAATGAGCGGGTTTTTCTAACTTTTGATCCATTGCTCGGAATCGGATTCTGAGGGCACCGTTGGAATCACAGCACTGGAAATTTCTTAGAAACACCTTTTCCGGAGTTGCGTTTGCTCGGGTGTGTTTTTTAAATTTTTGGGATAAGTAAATGAATAAAATAAATTGGTCGCACCATTTATTTTATTTAAGTTCTTTAACCTACGTTAAGGGGTTAAATTGGGACCCACAATATCCCACACCACTAGATAGGATATTTGTGGGGTGGGGCCCACACTAGCCCCACCTTTTTCAACCCCCTCCTTTAATTAAGAAACGCACCCGCACACCCTTTTTAATAAAGTTAACCCATGCATTTCTCTGGTTAATAAATGATTCATTAATTTGGGTGGTTAAATCATTGCAATTATGTGTTTTAATTGATTGTTTCTTTTGAAATTCAAATGTTGGCTTGTGTGTTAATAAAATAAGACAACTCCTATTTTATTAGGGGTTGGTTTTCCAAGAGGGTTGGGGAGAATTCTCTCAAGTTGTGAAGTTCTTCCTCCTCGACGAAGAACGTGAAGAACACGAAGAACACCGGATCCTCGGAGATCGACGACGTGACGCTTCTTCTGTGAAGTTCCTTCTCCACAATGTGACGATGCTTCTTCCGTGACGGCTAATTCTGCGACTAATCCTCGCTCATCGAATTCGACGAGGTAGGAATTTATTTTAATTGTTGTTCGTGAATTCTTCTGTTGCCTTTCTTCATTTCTATTTTATATGCCTGATACCGCAATATCGGGAGGGGGTCAGACCGCACGAACACGGCCGACCCTCCTCTCCCCTTGGGTTGTTTGATGATGTTTGCGACACGAACAAGGTAACGCGGTGCCGAAGCACCGCACAGAAATATTAAAGAAAGGGGAAGAAGCGGCGTCGTCGCACCGTGCCATTGGAGACAAACCAAATACACGGCACGGTCGCGCCATGCCAGAGAACTAAAAAAGCACTGCGGCCGGAGAGGGGCCACGATAGAGAGGCACGGCGCCATCGCGCCTTGCCGGAAGGACCAAGGCCGCGGCGGAGCGGGGAGACCGGTGGCCGGTTTCGGGCCCCCGGCGTCGGAGCAGGGGGGACCGGCCAGCACCAGTCCCATGGTGGCAGCCGCCGGCCGGCCAGAGTGGCCCAGCCGGTCAGGGGAAAATCGGTGGTTCGTAACCCCCGGTCGGCCAGCAGGTGTGGCCCCCCACATGGGGGCCACGAGTTCTCAACGCGGGGGGAAGCGCGCCCTCCCTTCATCGCTCGACCGTTACGGAAGAGCCGCCTAGCCGCTGGATTCGCCAACGCGTTGGGCCACGCCCAGGCTGGGTCGGCCCGTGCCCAAGCAGGCCGGACCGGACCCGGTTCGGGTCGACCCGGTTCGGGCCGACCCTGGGGGTATCGGGTCGGGTCGGACCAGGCCCGAACCCCTAATACCGAACCTCTTTCAGTCTTCTGCCCATAACTTGGGCTGCGAACCTCCGATTGATGCACCATCAGCTGCAATGCCATCCTTGGATCGAGACTGACTGTTTGGTATATTACACTAAAGGTTTCGGAGATCTTTGGGTTCGGCCGGGTTGGTTCGTACACGAAACCAACAGGGCCCTCGGAGCGGAAACACTTATCACTTGAGCTCCGGATGTCTGATTGACATGCCGTTGACTTTGTTGGATTACTCTTAGTGAGACAGACCTTTTGGCTTACTCTGCTCGAGGTTTGGACGCAGTTGGAGTATAGTCGGGATGGTTTTGACTTAAAAACCAACCAGGCCCCTAGGACGGAAAGGCCAATAACTCTCAGACCAGGCGTCTGATTGACGCATCGTCTGTGACGTTGAATTCCTGTGGACGATACGGAACTTTTGGATACATCAACTCCGGACTATGTGTCAGTTGATGTATCAGTCCCTCAGCTTGTGGAGCGGACCCTCCCGAACGAGCTTGATGTGTGCGGGAACCCTAGAGCTGGCTGCGATGGCGACGACATTGACGACTGTGCAGAAATCCTCCGTGGATTCGACGGCGATGACTACAGCACTCAGCGATCCTACGTGGATCAGTGCTACCGATCTTGTGTGGGTTATATCCTGTGTGGGTCAGCGCTCAGCGGTCCTATGTGGGCAAGCGCCTACAGATCCTGTGTGGGTCTGATCTTGTGTGGGTCATTGCGGGGGTTAGTTACCTACCGATCCTGTGTGGGTCAAATCCTTTGTGGGTCATTGCGGGGGTTAGTACCTATCGATCCTTTGTGGGTCTCATGACTTAGATGAATCATTGGCTATATCTGATCATCTCTATCTTCATACAAAGAAGTATACCTGTGTGAGGTTAAGCTTGTTTTGCTTTCCAATGTGGATTGTGTTGTGCTATCCTGTGTGGACGTGATCGAACATCGGCTCGGATGTTGGAGCCAAACTGGAATTGATGACTCTGGTATATGTATGGGCATATACCTAAGTAGTGTTGGAAGTCACTTCATGATTGTATATTACCTTTTTGGATTATCCTTTTTGGATTTTGGGAGACTTTAGGGGGTTTCTGGGTCCCTACTGAGTAGCTTATACTCACCACAAAACGGGCTATGCCCGCACTACGTTGTGTTGGTTGCAGACGACATACATCGCTGATCGTGGTTGAGGCTTGCGGAGTAGGTTGGTACCCAGAGGTGGACCACTGGGTGGGACTGGACCCGAGGAGCTGTGGAGGCTATCTGTACCCACCCTTCAGGTGGGACTTCCAGTGGACGGCTCAAGGCTGCGTCTTTACTTTTAAGTTGTTGTACTCCTTTTTTCAGTTGTACTTTACTTTCAGTTTTGGTTTGTATTCTGGCCCACTTACTTTTCCACACTTACTATTGTACCCAGTTTTTACTTAGTGTTTACTTCTGATTTCTTGCTCTGTGGTGTTTGTTTACTTTACAAATACAATGCCTTCCCTTTTTACTAGGAATTCTGCCTTGGTGCTAGTCGCCAGCCCCTGGCCTATGGAAGGCGGGCTTAGGGTAGTCACGGCACGGGCCCCGAGGACGGGTCGTGACATTTTGGCTCAGCCAAACTCTGCCAAAATATTTTATCGACTATCCTCACTTCATCCTACTGTCCCTCCTTTAGTCAGAAATCGAACTTAAGGATCCCTTTTGATCAAATCAAAAGGAAGAACCCGAATAAGAGGTAATAATTTCACCACCCTTTTTCATGTTATTTTCTTCTTCCACTTCTTCTTTATTTGTTATTTCCATTATAAAATAATAACTCTAGTGACGAATATATACTGTGATGTTTTTATATATATGGAACAACTATATTCATTATTCTATCAATCTTATGGATGATAATGTCACCATGCGTGCGTACGTACGACTTACCGTCTCCACGTCGTGGTGTAATTTGTTAATCAACACTATGTTATTTGGATGGATATAATGATGAGTAATATGTATATAAATAATGAAAATAACATGATAATGTCTCTGTAAAATTAATATACCATCCAATTCCACACCTCTACTGAAATGATATTGTCGCTATTGCGTATGTACAGATTACCATCTCCACGACGCGATGAGATCCATTTCCACGTTCAACATTCATCACAAAGTATAAAAATATATATTACAAATAATTATGTAAAATATGACATAATAATGGTAATGGATATATATATATATTTATTTATTTATTTATTTATTTACTTACTTATATCTTATTCACATAGTTCTGTTCAATACGATATGAAAACGGAAACAACGTTTATGTGTACGAATGGACTACTGTCTCCATAAATGGTGTTTTTCATTTCATATATATAAGTCTATTATACATATTTATATTATAAATATATTATATATATAAATCATGGTTTATATTCTTGAATTATTTAAATCTAGATCTAACTGATACAATCAAGAGTAACAAGTTAAAACATGTACGATAAAGAAAGCGATTATTACATGAAATTTTAATTTAACATGGAAATTATTTTTAAATGGGTAGTATAAAGTCATTACTGAATCATGAATGATATCATAAATATTAATATGTTTCTAGATTAATTTCATAACAAACTATTATCTTCATACATGATGTTAAACGTACCATCGACTAAAGTAAAGTGCAAGGTAAGGGTTAATTCCTCAATCTCATTATTATCTGAGATTGTTTATGTGTAATTATTTAGTGGTAATTTTTATCATCCATGTCCATTTTTCAATAAAATGATTTCAAAATTAATTTTTGAAGTATTTTTGAAAGGTACTCTTTTTCATGGTCAGAATTTAAAATGTTTTAAATATTTATATTTCTAAATCTTTTTAATTAATGTCCATGTTTTCAAAAATATTTTAAGGATTTATTTATATGGAGATGAATGTTTTGAAATGATAATTATTTTCAAAAGTTTTTCAAAGTTGTATGGGACACTTTGATTCAATAATATCTTTTAAATTACATCCTTTATAAATGTGTGACTTCTAAATGATTTTAAAAAATTGATATTTCACTCAAAAATTATTACTCATCATTTTCAACCATGTCAGCATCCTTTACTGGATATTATTTTTGATTGAGGTTGATTTATTATAATACAATCTTCTATATTGTATTGAATGTGTTATGATATGTTTGATTGTGTATGTTCTATTTTTATACCATACATGGTTTATAGTTAATGTATTGACATTTCTTATGCTATTTTTAATACTAATGTTTATGTTATCTTTCAATTATTCATATGAGGAATGCAGTGGACATAGTATGTGACGGGTGGACCCTACTATAGCTCATTGATGTATTAGTAGGTATCATGAGTCAAACTATTGTTTTGGAACATGGCCTTGAAAAAAAATTTATTTTTAGTCTTGGAAAGAGGCCTTGAATATGTGGTAATGAAGTCCGGCATTAGGCATTCCCTCGTTATGAAATTAGTTATTACATGTGATTATTCAACTAGTAGAATATACATGTGCATGTTTATATGGTCATGTTTCATTTATTTTTTCCATATTATGTTAAATTTTATGTTTAAAAGGATTTTGTTTTTATTAAAGATCTTGCCTTAAAATTTTATAGCTTGAGCTAAATTGTTTAACCTTACTGAGCAACTGAGCTCACAAAATTCTGATGTTTTATTTTCCCAGGATTCCAAGAAGTTTATTATGATTGATATGAATGTTTAAGCTAAAGGTAAAAATGGAATTCTCAAATAACTATATATGTTGTGTTTTATGTTTCAAATTGTAATGTAATGTTAATGTACTTAATATATTTTCCAAGACTGTGAAACTGATCGGTCCATTAGGACTTGATTTTTTGTAATTGTGCCTATGTATTAAAATAATGCACAAACTCTGGGTAATTGGGGTCAGGGCATTAAAGTTGGTATCAAAGGATTTTTAGAAATAACCTTGGATTCTATATTTAGATAAACTCTGATTAGAGCACATAGAACTATGATAGAATTTGAGGATTAGTATAGAAGGACTTCCTAGAATTTTTGTAATGTAGAGATTTTGTGAGTTTTCCAAAAAAAAATACATCCCTGTCTGGATACGAGAAGGTAGAGGCGGCTCTGGCACAGATGTACCTAGGGGTAAAACCCAAAAACACCGCTTTGAGTTAGACTCGAACGAGAACTGGTGCACGACAATAGGCCTTACTGTACTCTTGGTTACGACACTCCCAGGGGATATCCTTAGGATAATTATTGTTTTCTTTACAAACCAGTATTAAGGTTTTATTAGTATATACCTCCTCAAAGAAAACATTTTTTTGGTTATGGATTATATCATTAAACATTTCAATTTACGTTAGGTATTTTACATGTTTGGAATTATGAATTGTGATTCATAAACTGACATAGTGTATTCCATTGTTTAGAAATGGCGCCCAGTAGAAGGAATGAGAACTCCAGCAATACATATGATCCAAAGAGTAAGAATAATCATATCTTTCAAGATATTAAGCCTACATTTATAAGGGAAATAGTCTCCCATGTATTCTCAATATATGAAGAAATAGTATCTTGTGTTAATAAGATAAGTAAATAATTCTCTGAATCCACTGGCTTTGAAGGGAAGCCGGAGAAGAAAATGATGGTAGAAAGAATAGTGGATAAAGGGAAAGAAGGATTCTCTAATATGTGATAAATTTGGAATGAATCACCTTGGTAAATTCTTGAAGGGAATGGGAGTTTGTTATAAGTGTGGAGAAAAAGAACACCATGTACGTGATTGTAAGGGTTGGAAAAAGTTTTCGAATGTAAAATGCTTCATCTACAAGGTGTTGAGACACTACGCGAATCAATGTCCCATTCATAAGAGTATACCACAAGTGATGTTATTGGATAATAATCAAGTTATGATACTACCTCAGATGAAGAAGAATGACTAGTGTTCTTATATTGTTTTTATAGAATTATTTCATTTGAGTGTTGTATCAACATTATACTAGTTACATGAATTATAGAGATAAATAAGGATAGTACTGCAGTACCATTTCATTGGGAATTTGAGATTATATGTTCCGGATACTAAGGTAGTAATTTTGGAATAAGAGATGGTAGATTTTGGTTATTTAGAATGTTCCGGTGTTTTAAAAGAATACAGGATGAAGGCATTCACATGTTATTACCTTGAAAAAAGGATCCTCATTATGTTTAACGTCATTATAATCATTGGACTGAGTGTTTGGATATATGTATTTTGGATAATTTTAAAGGTTGGATGGATTAAGTTTGAAATTGGAAACTATTGTTAATGTTATTTTTGGATTTCCATAAAAATGACAAACCAGAGGTCGGGCGGCAACCTGTCACGTCTGGCAAGGCCATGATACTTGAACCCGCAATAGAAGGGAGGCAAGGGTGTATCACTTATCATTGACACATGTGATGTCCTAGATTGAATAATGCAGTTTTTAAAAGGTATAAAATGTGAATTATAAATTCATTATTTTTCGAACCCTATAAGATTAGGATAAATAGAATATATATATTTTTTTTTTGAAATCTTTTAGAGTGAAAGATGAGTTTGTGGTAGGAATTAATTCAAGGATGAAACTCTAATTTTCATGTATATATATATATATTTTCCCTCCAATTTTGTTGATAAATTAATTATTAAACTTTAGGGAAGCGATCTTAAAAAAATTCTTATCCTAATACCTTACGTATTGTTGAACCAATGGTATTTTAAATCATCATAGATTAGTGCCTGTGTGACCCAAAATTCTACAATTTTTTTTGATTGATGACTGCGATAAATTATTATAAATATTTATGTTTTTCCTCCAATTATTCATCTCTAATAGACACTAATGTTCTCCTAATAGAAATCATAATTTGGGGGTGACTTTTTCATTCCCCTTTTCCTATTATTATGACTAAATTTTATTAACTCAATTTCCTATGTGGGTTTTACCATAAAGGAATTTTCTATTTTCAACCTTTTATTTTTGAAGAACCATTTCAAATTGTGAGGAAACAATTTATTTAATGAGGGAAGAATGTGACACCCTAAGATTTCAATGTACGTTATTTTTCTAAATAATTTAATAATGTGCACTACACACAACACCGAGTTCAAACGCACCACAACTTACCAAACTAGCCGTTCAAAAGCAGGTATGAATAGTAATAACTGAATTTTGAAATTTATGTAATCCTTATAATTTTATAATTCATATTATGAGTTTCTTAGACATAATTTAAGAACAAATACATTTTTTCATATAAAAGAATTATTTTTCAAAAAAATGCAATTTTACAGCCTTATAATGGTGAACCCTTTTTAAATACAATATTTGAAACTTTTATATATTTAATTTGACAAAATAAACCTCTTCTTTAGAATCTGGACATAAGAATTTAGTTTCAATAATTTTGTTGGTGTTTTTCTGATAACTTTCATATTTGGGTGAATAGTGAAAAATACAATTTTTTAAATGAAAAAAACATGTTTAATCGAAATAATTTATATTGTGTAATTATAAATTTTAATGTTTTGGAAGTATAATTAGATTATATTTTTACCCTTTAATCTAATTTTTGTCATTAGAATTAATTTCACATTGAAATTAATCCTAATCAAGTGTCAATCTTTTGATAGTTACTGTTTCTGAAAACACGCTATTTTTTGACAACAAGAATTAATTTTAAATTAATAAATGCAACTTCTATGTTTTGATTTTGTTAAAATAGACTTCATTTTTGGATTTTGAATATCAAAATTATCCCAGGGTGAAGTTTTGGTATTTTTCTGAAAATGTTCAATTTTTGATGAATAGTGAAAAAACACTAAGTTATCGTTTAAAATAAAATTTCTATTTAAATAATTATTTATTTTATTTAAATTTATTTTAGGTCAAAATTTATACATAATACCTATACAAGTTCATTTTAATTCATTGGAGTCAATTTATAATAATTTTATATATTAAAAAAATTTATCGAACTTTTACCGTCTTTTACCCACCTCCTAGGAGCATTTGCAAATTTACATAAAACATAATTTTACCGCTTTTTTGTGTTGATTTTCAAAAATCCGAGAGACACGGTTAATATCAAGAAGTAAAATTGGGTTTAATAAGAACAAAATAATTTTTGTTGAATAGTAACTTTTTTCTTTTATTTACCACAGTTAAAAGTAAATATGGTAATTAAGGGTAGGAATGGTATTATTATTCCCATAAAACATGTCCTAATTCTATTGGATAAGTGTAATTAGACCAAAAACAACCTTAGGAATAAAATATGACCCTTTAGATCCACATGGATTAGATTCAGGAATTTATTATTATTTTGTTTAAAGAAGAGTTAAAATAGTTAAAATCAATGTTTAATGACTAAACCATTTTTAATATAGGGTTATACATAAGTTAAATTAGACTATAAATATTAATTAAGAATATAAATATATTTAATAAATAATGATATTTTATTTATAATTTTTAGAGATTAAATAATTAAATTTATTAATGATACAATGATGATGTGGTAATTACCTTATTAATGAAAGAATCAAATAAATGGTATTATAAATATTAAAATAAATATAATTTCAATGTTTTTATGACATCCACAAATTTTATAGGTGAATATTACATGTTAGTATTGATTAAATGTATTTTTTTGAAGTAATCATGCTTTTATTATTTCAACAAAAAACCAAATTCCAAATAGTGTCAAAATTGACATAAAACGGTTTTTAAAACAAATATTATATTTTTAATTGATATAATGGTCCTAAAAATCTAAGTCTCTGCCAAAAGACTTATATAGTAATATATATGACATTAATGAACCAATTTGGGTTCGATTGGCAGTATATAGTATGTTTATTAACCATATAGTGTAAGAAAACAAGAAGACACAGTAAACGTTAAATTATTTAACTTCAAGTTAAATCTAAATGATAAGCTTAAAATGGTAACCTAAACTTGTCTGAAACCTATTGGTTGAATTTGTTTCGACCCATAACAACCTTATTATTTAAATAATACATTTTTGAGCCATTAGAAACCGAAAATGATTTTATTATAAAATAATATTTTATGTTTTTCATAAGGTGCCCATCACCCCTCTTATAAAAGGGCACTCCACCTTATCTCTAATTAACTCCTTAAAAGCCTTTTGGATCAAAAAAATCTGCACAAATACTCTCTCAATTATCCTTCTTTCATCCTAGATGCACTAATTTAGTCAGAAATCTAACTTTCGGATTCCTTTTGATCAAATCAAAAAGAAGAACCTGAAGAAGAGGTAATAATTTCACCACCCTCTTTCATGTTGATTTATTCTTACACTTCTTCTTTATTTGTTATTTTCATTATAAAACAATAAATTCAGTATCTTATATATACTGTGATGTTATTATAAATATGGAACCACTATATTCATTATTCTATCCATCTTATGAATGATAATATCACCATGCATTTTTTCGGACGGCTTACCGTCTCCATGTTGTGGTGTAATTTGTTATTCAACAGTATGATATTTGGATGGATATAATGATGAATAATATGTATATAAATAATGAAAATAACATGATAATGTCTCTGTAAAATTAATATACCATCCAATTTTACACCTTTAGGGAAATGATATTGTCACTCGTGCGTACGTACTGATTACCATCTCCACGACATGATGAGATTAATTTCCACGTTACCCATTCATCGACAATTATAAAAATATATATTACTAATAATTAAGTAATATATGACATAATAATTCTACTGTATATATATATATATTTACATACATATATCTTATTCACATAGTTCTGTTCAATACGATATGTAAACGGAAACAACTTTTATGCATACGTACAGACTACAATCTCCATAAATGGTGTTTTTCATTTCTTATATATATGTATATTATACATATTTATATTCTATATATATGATATATAAATCATGTTTTATATTCTTTAAGTATTTAAATATTGATCTAAGTGATATAATCAAGAGTAACAAGTTAAAACATGTAAGATAAAGAAAGCGATTATTACCCGAAATGTTAATTTAACATGGAAATTTTTATTAAATGGTTAGTATAATGTAATAACTGAATCATGTATGATATAATAAATATTAATATGGTTCTGGTATAATTTAATAAAATACTATGATCTTCATAAAAGAGGTTAAACATACCCTCAACTAATGGAGAGGGAAAGGTAAGGGTTAATTCCCCAATCTCATTATTATCCGAGAATGTTTATGTGTAAGTATTTACTGGGACATTTTAATCATCCATGTCCATTTTTCATAAAAATGATTTCAAAATGAATATTTTAAGTATTTTTGGAAGGTACTTTTTATCAAGATCATAATTTTAAATGTTTTAAATATTTATCTTTCTAAATCATTTTAATTAATGTCCATATTTTCAAAATGATTTTAAGGATTTATTTATATGGACATGAATGTTTTGAAATGATAATTCTTCTCAAATGTTTTTCAAAGTGGTATGGGACAATTTGATTCAAAAATCTCTTTTAAATTACTTCCTTTATAAAAGTGTGAATTTTAAATTAATTTATCAAAAGTATATTTCTCTTAAAGAAATTTACTCATTATTTTCAACTATGTCAGTATCCTTTACTGGATATTATTTTTGATTGAGGATGATTTATTATAATACAATATTCCATATTGTATTGAATGAGTTATTATATGTCTGACTGTAGATGTTCTATTTTTATACCATTCAAGGTTTAGGGTTAATGTATTGACCTTTAGTATGCTAGTATTCATACAAATGTTTATGTTATGTTTCAATTTTTCAGATGAGGAATGCAGTGGACTTAGTAAGTGACGGGTGGATCCCGCTATAGCTCCTCAATGAATCGGTAGGTCTCATGAGACAAACTAGTTTCTTGGTACAAGGCCTTGACAAAAATGTTATTTGTAGTATTAGCACGAGGCCTTGACTATGTGGTAATGATGTTCGGTATTAGGCATTCCCTCATTGTGGAATTAGTTATTACAAGCTATTATTCAACTAGTTAAATATCCATGTGGATGTTTATGTGGTAATGTTTGATTTATTATTACCATATTATGTTCAAGTTTATGTTTAAAAGGATTTTGTTTTTATTACACATCTTGACTTAAAATTTTATAGCTTCCGCTAAATTATTTACCCTTACTGATCTTCTGAGATCACCCCTTTCTTATGTTTTATTTTACTAGGATTCTAAGAAATGTATTATTATTGATGTGCAGGGTTAAGCTAAAAGGAAAATTGGAATTCTCAAAGAACTATATATGTTTTGTTTTATGTTTCAAATTGTATTGTAAAGATAATGCATGTAATCTATTTTCCAACACTGCTAAACTGGTCGGTCCTTCGGGAATTGATTCCTTGTAATTATGCCAATTTATTAAAACTAATGCACCGGCTCTGGGTAACTAGGGTCAGGGCGTTACAAACCTCATCGAGATCATGGCCCAAACCATGTTTCCCAAACCACCACAAGAAACTCCCACCATCACACACCTTAATCATAGGGTGAATAATAGAATATTTAATGGATATGTTTCAATAGTGTAGAAATATAAATATATACATTATTTTCTATATAATAATGAATATATTTTCATCCTATTATATTTACATTGTAATTTTTTTAATTTTGATTAAATAAGACACAAATAATATATTTGGTTAATATTCAAATTCAATGAAGGAATATATTTGATGAGTTCATGGAGTTTTTATAAAAATAACTTTTTAATAAAATTTATAATCAACTAATTTTTATCAAATATAAATTATCATATAATTTTTAGGAAGTCATATGTAATTGTTATATTGGTTTGAAAAATATTAGTATAAAAAACCTATCATTTTCAATAAAAGTTAGTAATTAATATAAAATTGAAAATTCAAATATTTAATAATTATTTATATACAATTAATATAATTTTATGTAATCAAAGTATTGAAATTATCCAATAGTGAATTTTTCATATTTTTCTGAGACATTTGAATTTTTGGGTAAAAACTATGTACCAAATTAATAGACTTTGCGCTTTATGACATCATAACGACCCAAATAGATTTTATAGTTACAAAAAATTGGATCCAAGAACAAATATTTGTTTTGAATTTAAACTAATATTAAATTTAGAATATATTATTTTTTAGTGCCATTATCTATCCTCTAAAACCTATAATATATTTTATGGTTTTGAAATCATATCTTTAAAAGTGTCACTCACCTCCACATAATCAAGGTAATTATTTTTAAAATTTATTACCTTGGAATTATAAAATAATAAAAACCAATCCCATTTTGAAAAACATATGGGAGAAACCCAAGGTATGGTTTCTGGTTTTGGATATTTTATGACGCAGTATCCCAACCCTAAATAATAAAGAAATTCCCCTCTTTTCCATTATAAACCCACACAGGGTTACATTTCCCTTCACTAAAAATCTTTGTATTACATCAATACTCTATTATATAATCTCTATAGCCCTACCAATGTACCCTCACTCTCTCAAGAGTCCCATACCAAGATTTGGAATTCACATACTCATGTATGGGAACTGCATATTCCTCTACTCATTTCAATTCAAGCACATTATTTGGAATTTGTATTATTAATTGAAATTTTTTGTATTGAATGAAATTTTTAAACAAAACCATACTGTCCAGTTTGTATTAATTCAATTAGATATTATTTATCCTTTTCTGTTTTACCTTTATCTATTTCATTACTATTCCAAACATTTGTAAGGGATTTACCTCTCTTTTTATTCAAAAATTCCATTTATTTTTATGATTCTAAATTTCATTTTGATCATGATCGGTTATATTATACCATATCAAACATAATATAAATTTTATGTATAAATGATTATATTCCCCATTTAACTCTCATTAATCTTCCCATGATCTTTTATGTACACATGTTATCATGCTAAAAAATAGTAAAGATTATTTTTTATTCATGTTTCATCATTACCTTATCCCTTCTATTTCAAATTTATAATGTTTGAATATGTTTCACCATGACCCTATTAGGGCCCATTTTATTTATATGTGACTTGATACCCCTTTAAAAATCATCAAGAAATTTTTATGAACCTCTATGTGACATCATTATGCTACAGAAATATTTTAAGAAATTTTTATGTGAAACCAATTGTACTATGAATACCCAAACCATTCCCTCTCAAAGGAGTTCACCATTGAGCACATATATTTTTTTATTGGTACTTACATGTATTTATTACACACTCTTTGGTCATGAAACAAATTATGATGTAGAATGAATCCATGTTGTATGTTCTATGTGGAATACATGAACACGAGAATGAAATGATTATGATGGGTGTGCATAGATTGCACTCCAATGTATTGGGTAATGTTTAATATCATGATACATCATGTTGGATAATTGTGTGAACCTGATTCCATTGTGGGAAGTTTTCTACCATGTTTTATTAGTGGATTTTTCCTTGACAAATATTTATGATTCACTGTTTTACATTTTTTCCACATTTCCCATGTTATGGTTATAATGCCATATAATGGATTATTATTCATTTTACTCTTATTCCTCCTTTGTATGCTAATACAATATCATGTATTATATTAGTCATTCAATTCCATGTATATTCCATTTTTCATCTTTCTATCTCCCCCATTTCTAATGATTGTCCCCAGGTTATCCCATGCAGTTTTCCATGTATATTATCAATGTTTTTCCCCCATTTTTAATGTTTTAGAAGCATATTAAGAATGTTTTTAATAATTTTTTTCTATCCCATGTTCATGATGTTATTCAGTGTACCTACTTGTCAATAAACTATACTTATCAATATATTGGGTTGTCTTTTGTTTACATTAATGTAATAAAACATGGATTTATTTTTCATTCCAAGAAGGGTTGTTTAGTATGTATAAGAGGAAAAGTTTAGTTATTATTCGGTATTATAGTTAGAAAAATATAGAAAAATTCATAGGGATAAAAAAAATTATATAAATGAATCCATATTTTTTGGTATGTATAGATTAATTGGTTTATCTAACAGTTACATCATTTTCAATATACTATAATTGGACGTGGTTCTGTAATATATATACCTAGTGGTAACAACTCCAACAAGGTGTCCAGACCTAGCTCGGGGTAACCTAGAACATGACAATGGGCCTTACTACACACAAGGTTTGACCCCCAATGGTATATGCTTTGGAAAATGAATAATAGAAATAAGATACATTATTAAGGGTTTAAAAAACCAAAAATAATATAATTAGGAAATATATCATGAATAACATAGATTGAATCCTAGAAATTCATAAGTTAAGAAATAAGTGTGATTTATAAGTTATCCCTTTAATGTCATTGGATTACCATTTTTGTGTTCTATTGTATAAAAGTACTAATGCCTATGTCTATATGGGACAATGTATAAAGATAATAAAAAAGTGAATGGTAGGTTTATCATCCATTGTTCTATGCATTCATTCAAATCAGGAATGTTTAGCAGAACGATATGAGCACCAAAACACTGCCTTGAAATTGATCTGTCATTGAAAAATGAAAAATTAGGAAATTATTTCATCCTAATTATATAAATCCCCACTTTGAAAATTTTTAGGATGAACTTCCCGGTTAACCATTTCATGGTCTCGTTTGTGTAATTTTATTCAATTCTAGAAATGGATTGGATTTACCTATATAGAGCCAACATAAATTGTTGTGAGAAGGAATTATCTCTCAATATAGAGAATATGCACAAAATTTAGTAAAGGATCAAGTAGGTTAATGAAAAAATCATCCTCAAATACTACCCTATGAGAATGTGTATCATTTTGAAATTACTGAGTATAACGAAAAAATCATCCTCAAATACATGCATATTATGTGGGAATTATGCTAATTTGTTTCCTGAGAAATTATTATTATTCCTTCTATCTAGGAGGTTAAATTTTCAATTAATCTTAAACCTAGGAAATTTCTAATATCCATGACTTCATATTGGATGGATATTATAGAACGTGAGTTGGTGAAGAAAGAGCAACATGAGAATCTATATTAAGGTTTCATATGACTATGTTATTCCCCATACGGTTCACTAATCCATTTAATCAAGAAGAAGGATGGGTCAATTTTCCTTTTTATTGATTATTGTGAGCTCAACAGCATCCCAATAAAGAACAAGTATCATCTTCCTTGGAATGATGACTTGTTCGATCATCTACATCAATCACAATACTTATGTAAGGTGGATATATGGTTAAGATATTACAAAGTTATGTTCTTGAAGGTGGATCTCTCTAAGAATGATTTTCTAACAAGTTGTGGGAACTATGAGTTCATAACAATTTCATAAGAAAAAACTAATTACCCAGTAATATTCATGGCCTTGATGAATAGTATCTTAAGAGGTTACCATAGATAAATTATGGTAGTAATTATGGATGATATGCTAATATACTCCAAAACCATGAAGAAGCATGGGAGAATCTGAGCACTATGTTAAAGGCCTTGAAAAAGAAGAAACATTATCTAAGGTATATGAAGTGAGGTTTTTGGTTGAAGGAAGTATCATTAATGGGGAATATAATCACTAAAAATGGGATATCGATGCATGCTTAAAATAGTAAATGAATTTAAGTATTGCTGAGGACATGATCCATGATAGATATACATAGTTTACATGGTTCATCATGTTATTATCACCAATTTTTATGAAATTACAAGCTATTTTAAAACAATTATACCAAAATAACTCATAAGGGAGTCAATTTTTCTAAGAATTATGTATTTGAATAAAGATTCAATGAGTTGAAAAAGCTTATTGTAATTTATCTGGTGGTCAGACATCCTAAAAGTGGAGACCATTTTTATAATATTTAGTGATTATGTAAACAATGTATTGGGTTATATGTTAATACAAATTGAGAAATTCCTATCCTATGTTTCAAGGTTGTTGACAGATCATAAATAGAACTATCCAAAGAATGATTTGGATTTTCATTTATTGATGTTCACTTTGAAAATATTGAAGAATTTTTTCTTTTGAGAGATGTGTGAGATATATATGGATCATATATGTCTTATATATATATTCATACAAAAACAGATGAATATCCGCAAACACATATTGTTAGAGATGATCACGGACTATGAGTGATCATATCACTACCACCCTAGTAATGAAAACAATGTGGCAGATACACTAATTAGGAAGTATCCAACTTTTTTATCATTGGTGTAAATTGAGAAGGATCCAATCTTAAAATAATTGAATAGTATGGAAATGGGAATCATAATGGAAGAAATATCAAAAATCCTTTATCAATTTTTTTTCGAACTTCTCTTCTTGGAAGGTTATAGGATTCTCAAAATATGATGTGGGAATTCAGAATAAACATGTAATTATAAGCAAATTTAAATACTCATAGTTCAATGTTAATGAAGAAGTAATTTTGATATTTGGGTTAAGGAAAATTCTTCCATCTAATCCTGAGTTAATGACGGAACCATTGGATGACGCACATAGTTCAAATTTCTTCATTCGCCCAGGAAACACAAATATTTACCAAGATCTCCAAGAGAAATATTAGTGGGACAACACAAAGAAGGAGGTCACTGAATATACATCAATGTTCCTAGTATGTCAGTGAGGGAAGGCTGAAATACAAAATTTTAAGGGGATGATGCAACCATAACCCATTCCAACATGGAAATGGGAAAACATTGACATAGACATTTTCATTGTAATTTTGAAGACATCCAAAGGGAATAATATTATTTCGTGTTTTTGAATCATATTAAAAATATTGTACGCTTCATTTTAATTAGATAGGGTTTCTCATTGGATCAAATTGCATGGACATACATGAGATAAGTTGTGAGTATAAACAGAGATCAACTACTGATTGTATCTAATCGAGTTATAAGAATTACCTATATGTTCTTGAAAAGTCTCCAGTATAATCTAAATACAGATCTAAATAGAATTACATTTTATCACCCTAAAACTAATAGAAAATCTGATTAATCTATGCAAACAATTTAGGTAATGTTGAAAATATTTTCTATTGACTTCAATTAGGGATTGGACTATCATCTCCTTATGGTCGAGTGATAATGCAAAAAAAGTTCGCACTCAAGCATCCAAATGGATCCTGATAAATCCCATTATGGGAAAAAGTGAATAACACCTGCATGTTTAGTTTATATTGAGGAAAAACTATTAGGTCCTTAAATGGCTAAGGAAAGGGTGGAAAACATTAATATCATCCCGAAGAACATCATCCCTACTCAGAGTAGAGGATAGTCCAATGTTGACAATCATCAAAGAGACCTATATTTTGGTGTTGGAGACATGCTATTCCTTCGTATATATTCATTGAATAAAGTGATGATATTTGTGAAGAATGGAACATTTAGTTCAAGGTACATTGTCCCTTTTGAGATCCTTGATCGCATCATAGTGGTGGCTTATAAACTAGAACTCCCACCACACTGATCTCATGTATATGATGTATTCCATGTATCCATCTTGAGGTAGTAAAAGACAGAGCCCTTACATGTAATCAATCCTGATGTAGACCCATTCTATAATGACCTTAATTCTGAGGATCATTCAGTAGATATCTTACGTCAGAGAGAGAAAGTTCTACGAAATAAGACAATGCACCTTGTCAAAGTTTTTTAGAGAAACCAAATGTTTGGAAAAGCGTCATGGGAACTGAAGGAGGTCATGAAGAAGATTTATCCTTGTCTATTGTAGTGTGGTAATATAAATTATAAAGGGTGAAATTTATAAAGATGGGAACATTGTAATGACCTGAAATATTATCAATAAAATCATCATTTAATTCAATTAATTTTATTATTACATAATATGGTTATAGAAAACACATTCATTTATCCTATGTTATTATATACAATTGGATTTATATAACCATTACGTATCATTACCATTAGTAATATATACATTTAAGAGTGATCACATACTTATTATAAATAAAGGGTTTTAACAAATACATTTGACACATACAAAGGAATTGATGATCTATCAAGGTAGTAGAGTTTACATATGTGAGGTAATTTCAATATCAAATCAAATGATTGTGTTTTGTGATATCACAATTTTAAATTCCCTTAATAACATTGGGTATTATCTTGTAATTGGATATTCTCTCTCAAGTTGATTAGGGTATAAAATAAAAATTCATTGAATGGAAGAAAAAATAATTTTGAATATAAAAATTACAAATAATTACTAACACTCCATCCAAAACACCATTATCTTGAACCACAAAATTTTATGTAGTAATTCATTGATGTTAAATGTTTATTTATCATTGAATGATCTTGATATCATAAAAGAATAAATAAGATTAACATTAAAAGTAATTTTTTGATATTGGAAGAAATAATTAAATAAATTGTTGTTTATAGTTAATAAAAAATTCAACAATTACCTAATGAAAAATTGAATGTTGAAAATGAAACCTACCTACACAATATACCTTAGGTGTGGTCTGATCACTCATTCCCTACTAAAAAGTTTCAATCAATCCAAAGGTAAATATTTCCTAATTTTAATCCTCAATCATTTATAGGAATAATTTTATCTATCCAATTACTCTCTAGTTGGAGAAAATTTCCCCTGGACACTATCCTAAAAGATAGGATTGTGTTAAATAAAATCTAATAATATGAACGTCTATAGTGTAATAAAAACTACTATTGTAGAGACTTTTAGTCCAAAATGAAAGATTTTATCTATCAATAGTGACATAAGAATTTCCCCAATGTGTTATATAGTCTACATAGTTCAAAAAAATTCTCATATAATAAAACCACCAAACCCAATTGAAGTAGACTATTCCCTCCATGGAACTCAATCTCGGTGGAATTATTTCCTCTTTATACTAATTGGGGTTTTATAATGTCCATGAGGTAATAATGTTTCCCCTTTGTAGCAATAGTAGGGCCGAAATAATTACAAACATCCGTTTTTTGGTGAATTTATGTCAATGTAGAATTTAATATAACAAAGCCTTATTATATTTCATTCACTTCATTATGTCTTTTTATCTCTTTTATAGAGTTCCATAACACTATGCTGTTTTTTGTTCTTGTGTGAAATAATCCATGGTTGTCTACATTGTACAATGGATTCCACAATTGTAGCCTTATCTTATTTATTAAATCAACCTTTGCCGATATTAAAATTCCATCTTAACCTAACAGAAATCCTGACAATACAAACATATATTATTGAAAATAGGGATTACCATTACACATGTACTAGTATACCCTTACATTGGATGAATCCTATGGTTAATCCATTCTAATTATTATATAACTATGATGCAGGTGACATCCTTAGGCAAAATCACTCATATAAAAAATCATTTTCTTCATAGTCAATGGTTTATAATGAATGAATGTGGTTTAAGGATTCAGTAATCATAATATTATTTTATTCTCCTCACCTTAATGTCTGTTGCTAATTATTCCCCATAGTTATGTCTATAGTGTAGTGATAATTTAAAATCTAATGGCCTAATATTTCACATTCATCAGCTGTGGTGACTACATGGAATGGAATAGTAGATATAGTGCATTGGTGGTCCAAATGGAAGGTTTTGGTGGTCACAATGGTCTTTAGGGGGTTATGGTAGCCTACCGTGATGGTCACGTTTCACTAAATCATGTTATGTATGTGGGGTGCGTCTGAGTGAAGGTAAATAGTTGTACTATTGAAATAATTAAATTTTGGTTTAATATTTACATCGTTTACTGTACCGTGTCCCACATGAGTTCTAGTTTTTTTATTCTGTATGTCAGAAAATATATCCCATTAATTAATAATAGAATTTAGGCAGATGTTACAAAAGAACTACCACCATCATGTGTAACCCTAAGTTAATGTGACTCTCTTCTAGCCACCACCAAGATGATCCTCCCATGCATTAAAGTGTGCATATTATCTCAAATTATCCTTCTACTATATCAATCCCTGTAGCGGATTACTATACCTAGAAAATCCTAGAATACCTCACTAATATTCTCATAATAATGCTATGTGGCATGACCCTTGGAAGATGTTCGGCTAGGTGTCGGCCCAATTTTTTCCCTTTCTTCTTATGTACAGTTAGCTAGAACCCAATGTCACAATAAATTACTAATTTGAATATATCATAACTCTTTTCTCTTGATATACACAATATCATCATCAAATTTAATATGATTGATTTTTATTCGATAAATGATAATAAAAATTTCAGTTATACAGAATTTTTATTAGAATATGTTAGATTCACCAGACACCCCCACACATAAACAGTTTTTCATTCCCAAGAAAAACCCATGATCAAACCCAAAGGGTATAAAATACACAATGAAAGATTTTAAAACAATTATTTTCATTATATAAAATTATTACTGGATATTTTTAAAAACGTAATTCTCACGAAATGGTTAATGTCCCAAAAAGAATTCATTTCCCTAAAAGATGAAGGAAATTTTTAATGGAGTAATATTTATTCTCAAGCATGTGTGGTCAGGACATAATCATTCAAGTCCACTCTATCTACACATAAAAATAGAAATAAAAAAAACAAGTGGGATTTACCTTTAGTTTTTATTGTTCTTACGGATCATGGTGGTTAAGTTATGATGTTGAAATTAAAAATCAAAGACCAAAATAGAGGGATGAGTTTTAAAAGTAGAATGTGTGATATTCAAGTATATCACAATGTCATAACATATTCCTTCAACACCTTTGAAAATAAAACATCTCACATATCATTATTCTCTTCTCATTTATCTTTCACTTTTAAAAATGAAAAATAGTGATAAATCGTCACATTTTTTATTAGTATTTTTATCTTCAGTCTTATTATTTTTAGTGGAATATCTGAAAGGAAAAAATCCCATATTCTAGAAATTAAAAATAACTACATCCTCAATAATACCATTATTTCCTACTAACATGAATTTAAATAGTTATTATATGTAGTGAAATGATTATCCATATATTGGTTATACCTTGGTATCCCTTGTGAATAGTTTTTCTCCCTTTCTCTTGCCTATTGTTTTTTTTTCATTTTATAATGGATGAAATAAAATAAAAGAAAAAATTAAAAAATAGTTATCTAATATTTCAAGAAAAAACCCCACATTACATTTCTACCAAAAGAACCACCAAGAAAATACCAAACTCTCCTTTTGAGATCAAATGAATGATCATGTATTTTTAGTATAAATAAATATATTACTGAATAGAAATTGAAATTTAATGTTGCTTCAACTCAACGAATTTCATGGTTTCTATAGGAATCTAAAAGGTTAAATATAGTTTAGTTCATACGGTAAAATACACCAAAATAAAATCATTTGATGCCTCAATCATGTATTGATTGCACAAAAACATCACATTTTGATTTGAAAACAAGCATGTTTTGGAAGTGAAACACATACCATGTTCTCTTAACCAAAATATTATGAGAAACAAATTTCAACAATTTTTCAAAATATTCTTAAGAAGGAAATGAAATAAATTTGGATAATAAATTATTCAAATAACTATGAAAAAATATACTAATAAATTGTTGTTTTATATAATTAAAATCATTAATGAATCAATTTCAAATATTTAAAAATACAAATAAGAATGAAAAATTAAAACACATAAACTTATAGCTTCTCTATTAATGAGAATTAAAAATTAAAAAATCAATGTATTGAAAAATATAACCTATGTGAGAATTTACAAAAGGACAACTCAAATGGAACAAATCCTACAAATGGGGTATCTATGGATTCCTCACCCATATATAAAATTAACACCATCCCTAATGTTTGAAAAAGTTTAGTTGGATCACAAAATTATTTAAGTCAAGCACAACATAAGGAATTACTTATAATGAAATGAAATGATAAAAGAAATGAAATTATCCTAGGTTAAGTAGATTCCTTTCATTGATTCCTTTATTATATTGATTTAAAATTGGGATCCTAGAGTTTTTTCTCATTCATACTTTCCTAGATATTCCATTATATATAATGGAAATTTCATCATGGGACCTACCAAAATGTATTATAAAAGTAAATGAATATATATACATGACATTTAAGTTTAAAAAAATTAATGTGAAAATCGGAAGCCAATAATATGCATAAATGTAAAAAAATTAACAATTTAAAAAAAATTAAAATTAAAATTATCTTATAGAATGAAATAAAAACTCCTCTTACCTATTGGAAGTGCTCTGTTTAGATCAGTAATTAGTTAATTTAATTTGGGTGTCACAAGGAAGACATATATTATATATTTGGAATTGAAATTGGTTAAAATAAAAGAAGAATATTCAATTTTGGATATTATAGTTTTTTTTTAATTTTGTTAATCATTTTGAAATTAACTTATTTGATTTCAAATGTGTCTCAGGTAAAAAAACTGTCCGAGCTTTCCCATCCATCAACCAACCTGCATCATGTCACATATATAGCCCTTAGATTGCTAGTAAGCCATATTTGACCAATGGGAAGGCTATCATGGGATGACTGGTGTCACAAAGTACCACACCCATGCGACGTCTGTGTGCTACCAGAGCATGTCATGGAAAGTGTGGGTAGGCTTAGGGCCACTTAGGATGTATAGTACCCATAGCCCATATTAGTGTGTAAATGTGAATCTAGGTTCCAAATCATGTATATGATTTTTCTTAGTTGATTTCATTCTATAATATTTATGATCTTGGTGGGATGAATTAACATCTGAATTGGGATTGCAGAATTCAATTTCTATTCATTTGTTATCCAAATACAACCATCTTTTCTTTTCACTTGACCCCATTCAAGGAGACATTTGAACTGTAATCACTACCACTAATATACCAATCCATTTTATTGTCTACCCATTTTATCATCATTAAATGCCATTTTTGACATGGATATGAACTTAGATCAAACTAGAACACTGATATAAGAGCCCTAGAAATCCACTAGATCATCACATGGCCATGGAATAATGACCATGAATCAATTTCTAGGCTACATCCAACCACATTAAAGGTCATATAAAGGGGGATTTACTACTTACACTACATTCATCTCTTCCCACACTAAATAAACATACATCATACATGGCATGATCCATGAACTCCATGCAACAAAAAGGAAACATAATTCACCCTTGATGAAAACTAGGATATCCTAAGAGTTTCATAGATTCAAAATAAGATATATTTGAACATCCAATTAAACAAATTAACTAGTTTTTTAATTATTATATAAATATTTGTGGTATTAAATCGATGTATACCAATGACGAAGAGTTATTTGAATTCCATGTTGACCAAGGAACTCCTCCTATATGAATAGTGGAATATTTTCCTCTACTGAGGGAGTTCAAAAATAGTAGGGGAGAGGCTCAACTAAGAGATCTATTACACTTTTTATTTTCTTCTAGTTTAATTTTTTTTGTTTCATTCTTCTATAATTTTTGTAAATTTTAATATTTTTAATAGAATTCATCCAAGTTTAATTTAAATAAGTGTCTCTATTATGGCCATTTTTTCTATCTTATTCTATTTTCTCATTTTATTTTATACACTCTTTTTCTCATTAATTCTATCTCATCCCCCATAAATCATTTTATTTTATTAACATCATTCTCTTATATATTATTTTATTTCATTTCCATTTTCCTCTTCATTTTATCCATTATTAACTCTCAACTTTGATAATTATGGTATAACCTAAGGATGATCCCAAGGGTGGTAAGTGGTGTTTACATTAATTGTTCACTTAAATTAATATATTTTTTGCATTTGGGTTGATAATGATAGAAATTTATGAGTGTGGTGGTATAATACCAAAACAATGATCTCAAATGCATTTATATACTATTATTATAATATTTTTCCATCTATCTATTGAACACAAATTCATCACGTGATTGAGATGAAAAAATCATGAGATGAAACAAAATACAATGGAGTCTTTTCTGAGAAGGTGTCACACTATAGATTGGGGTATTCCATCAACCTTAATTGTAAGAGGAGGTGGAATCTATTTTTATTATGAATTAAAGAATTCAAAGTCACTAGATAAAATAATAGTTTCATATGAGTGAGATTTCATGATTATGTTATGAAACTAAATTTAATGAATAATAATAAAAATGATGGAACCCATTAACCAAACTATAAATGTTGAGTTCATAATTCATTCTTTATAGAATTTCATGGTATGGTATAATTTCTTTTATTTTATTTATTTTAGAAATTAACAAAAATTTAATTTTACTATATATTTCATAGAATAATTTTAATTAAAAAAACATTATTTGTTATAAAAAATAGATTATAGAGGTAGAAAACTATGAACCTTCTCATGTGGGAAGACCCTAGTCAATTACTATCTTTTAATAGGAAGTTTTTTGAAAGTTTCATTTTACACACCCTATGATATGTGTGTGTTATCAAATAATTACTATGTCAGATATATTTTTAAGTATTGATTGAAAAATTACATGACATTTTTATCATCTAGGTTGATTGTTCTCTTTATCCTTTGTGTAATCTTTATAACATTAGTTTGTGGAGTACTACAAATTTTTGAAATATTCAAAAAATAAACAATGATATCAATGTGTTGCCATTTTTTTGGCATCTTAATCCACTACAACATCTATCTTGTTGTAGTGGAATTTAATGACTAATTTTTTAATTTCTACAGTTTGTTCCATCTTTATATGTTTTGGGGGAACTTCATTTTTCTAGGAAACTAGAATATGTATGGAATTAATCCAATTCTTAAATCCCTTATTTTCCAATTTTACTGAAATTAGTCCCCTTTAACAACTTATTTTTCACCTATTTGTGTAACATAATGTGCTTGTTGAAGTTGGTCAAGTGTTCATATTCTTCCTCATGAGTGGTAACTACAAAATTAAAAATTATAGCACACTCCATAGTGTTATTATTCATTACTTTATTTTCCTCTACCACATTACCTCATTAATTTAATCATACTATCAATATTATTCATCCACTAAAACTTTGTAATTGTCCTTAATTATGAAGGTTATGGACAAAATGGAAATTTCAGTACTAATTTCTTCATTTTTAAGAGTGTTGGGAGTTTCTTACGTAAGAATCTTAGTAGGATCAGAATTTCATGATCCTTTCATCACTCCTTCATTAGTTTTTTATTATATATTTGTGTTCATCATGTGAATTTCATCACATTACCTCTCCTTTAAATTGGATGGAAGAACATATTTTTTCATGGGGTTAGGGTTCTTTTTCATTGGGTTCAAATTTCTCTTTTAAAAAAAAATTCTCAATATGTTTTGTTTCTTATATTCCATCATCCACTATAACCTCATTTTCTTCCTCCTGTTCCTCAATTTAATTAGAGACTTTGTTCCTTGAATCAAGTAATGACTTGATTGTGAATCAATATAACTAAATATTCTTACATAATTTTATATATATGTGATTTATTTAATCATAAACCTAAAAAAAATTTCATGCTCCTTGAGTTTCACTTCATTTATTTTAATGGACATCAAGACTGTGTTTATCATCTCATTATCTATATTTCATTAAATCCACCTCTATTGTCCATAATTATTCTCAAACTAATATTATACATCAATATTATAAAAGTTAAGTGATTCTTTTGATGGTGATTAGAATCGAGTAGAAGTTGACTACTAGTCTTGAAATTTATTATACCTGGTCATGTTACAACAGTTTCATATGATTTCTTGTTTCGACCACTATGTTGAATTGTGAACCTCCCATGTGGTTTAATTTTTCTGATATCCAATGTACTCCAATAATGTAGAGGAATAATATCAATAATTCATGTAACTCATAATACCCAACATTATGTATAATGAAAATTTATGAATGAATAATTAATGAAAATAAAAAATAAATTAAAAATGAATTTTATTCTAGAAACTGGAAGTTGAAATGAGGTAAGAATATATATGACCAATTAAATCAGTTCATAGACCAGATCTAGGTTCCATTTCATCTCTGAAAAATGTTCTAAAAAGAGACTGATCCAAATTATATCATTATTACCTCATAGTGATAGTGGTATCAAATTATTTTAACACATTTATATATAAGTAAAAGTTCATACAACAGTAGGAAGTGTAGGGTCGATCTTGTAAAACCCTGAGTTTTTAAATTAGGAACATAATGTATGATAAATTATGTCACACAAAACACCAATATTATAAGAACATGTAATAAAAAAATTTGTTACAATATATTTCTTTTAAAATAAATTTTAACTCTACAATAGCTTGTGATGTACACAACACTATGTTCAATGGATATTCTATACACTATTAAAATTTTATTATCCAAACATGTCCATTATATCCAAGATGTTAGGTTGGTGGGTATAAATAATAATAAATAAATTATGAAAAATATATGGTTTACAAATATATAAAATAAATGAAATTGATAAATATTTATTAGAAATGTATTAACTACCATTTGAGAGAAAAATAACTTTTTTCTGAAAAATATTATTTATCTAAAAGGTAGTGTAGTAGTCCATTTCACACATAACATATAATTACATTTTAAATAATTTATAAAATTAACTTTTAAAAATTAAAATTCATTTTTGAAATATAAATATCAAAATTATCTTAGGGTGAATGTTTTTGTTTTCCTGAATTTTTTTGTTTTTCAACGAATAATGATAAATACTAATTTTTACTAAAAATACCTTTTGGTTAAAAAAATTTTAATAGGATAATTATATTTTAAAATGATTTTCAATTAAAAATAGTTAATTATTATTAAAATTTATGCTTTTTAGTTCATTTTAATCAACTATTTATTAATTTTTGATATTAAAATCTTTTATACTAATGAGAAAGTTTTCATTGAAACCCCATTTTTTCACCATTCTTGTGGGTATAATATTAAATTTAATTATTAAAATTATTTGAATTGAACTTGTAGAAATGGAATATATATTTATAATAAAAATAATTTATATTATATAAAATTTTCTACTTATTTTTTACCCAAATGAATAGTTAAAATAGAAAATATAATTTATCACAGATAAGGTAAAAATGGGTTTATCGAGGGTTAATCTAAAATGATAAAGGAATTAAATGACCGATAAAATATCCAAAAACCATTTATTATAAATATTTAAACCTTATATTTCAAATTTTAGATAATATAATATTTTTATTCCTTCTAAAATATGAAAAATGTGGTTATATATTTTTTTCCAAAAAATTACAATTATGCCTCTCACCTCACATACAAAACGGTACCCACATTCCTCTCATCTTCTCCCATATAAACCCAATTGGTTCGCCTAAAACCTACCCAAATTAATTAATTAATTACCTCCTCTAATCCTCAAACCCTTATTTTTTCATATATCCATCCTATGATGTCTTTCGATGAAGATAAAAGAAATTCATCTAAAAAAGGAGTAATGTCTCTAAACGAATGTTTTATTTTATTTCACCTGCCACATCCATCAATAATTTTTATAATTTTTGGATAAAAAATTTTATTTGAAATATTAATGTGTTATTAATTTAATTTAATAACACAAATCATTATCGTCTTCAATCAAATGTATTATGAAATCATTATTCGTATATAAACAAAATTACCCTCTCACTAACTGAAGTCATACATTTTCCATCACCACATTTAATGGTTGGATGAAATTTTTTATTTTTCAAAAGAAAATTATATTTATTTTATAATTATAATTATATATTTTAATATCACAAAAAAAATTTTACATTCCATTTCATTTTAATCATGATAAATACGCTCGTTTTTTTTGTGGTCTATCACTTCATGAAACAACGTTATTTTTTTAATTCTGATCTACAAGGAGTTTAATAAAGAAAATTTATTCAATATATGTGATAAATATTAAATTATATTGATTTTAAAAAATTAAAATATCAAAAAAATCCTTACCCTTCCACTAGTTAATGGAATGATATCATCGCTCGTGCGCACATACAGTCTACCATCTCTAGAAAGCAATGAGATTCATTTTCCAGATACAACTTTCAAAAATATTTATAAAATAATATCTATAATTTAAATATTATTTTTATAACACTAATAAGATTATTTATATTATATATATATCCTGTAACACCCCGAGCTTCCACGATACGCTTCTCATTCAATAATGCAATAGCTTGCATTGTACGCAAGTTCGAGATTCTAACACACCGCGACCAATCAAAATAGCCATTATGAATAGTAATACCCACCTTTTTAAATTATATATATTTTATATTTCAAAATGGAATTCATTTTTGGATTCGGAATATCAAAATTATCCTATGTTGAATTTTGGGTATTTTTCTGAGAACTTCCAATTTTTTATGAATAGAGAAAAATACATAAAAACAAATTTTTTAATAAAAATAATTTATAGTGATAAATTATACTATTCACTGGTTTTAAAGTATAATTATAATATATTTTTACCATTTTATCCAATGGTGTTCATTATAATTAATTTCAGTTTGAAATTGGACATAAACAATTGTCAATCTTTTGATATATATTGTTTCTTAAAAACATGCTATTTGTTGTCACATCTGGAATTAATTAGAAAATTAATTAATTAAACTTATATGTTTGTAATTTTTTAAAATAGACATCATTTTTGAAATCGGAATAGAAATTATAGCTTAGGGAGAAATTTTGGCATTGTTCTGAAAAACTTCAATTTTTGATGAATAGTGAAACCACTAAGTGGTAGTTAAAAAACTGCTTTTTTGTTTAAATGAAACATTACCACTTCTGTGATTTGATTTTCAAAAATCCAACATACATGGTTGTCATTAGGAAGTAAAATTTGGTTCAATGAGATTAAAATAATTTTTGGTGAATAGTAACTTTTATGTTTAATTAATCGCGATTAAAGGTAATTGGTGAAATTTAAGCCAAAAATGATATTATAAAAATATGAAAATACCTTTACACTTGTACTACACTTATTGGATGAGCCATGGCTGACCCAGACAATCCATTGGACAACTTGGGGACCCCATCGAGCCACCTGAGTAAGAAAATGACAATAATAACTTTTTATTTAAAGTAAAAATAAAATTGTCACAAACATGAGTTGTTTTACTAAAAAAATTATTACATGGGGTTATTTATGGTAAATATTCGACTAATAATATTCATTGGAATGACAAAAATATTTTCTAAATTATGATATTTGTTTTATAATTTTTAGACATTAAATAAATTAATTATTTTATGACACCATGATGATGCAGCGATTACCTCATTAATGAATGATTTAAATAAAATGAAAAGATAATGTAAAATATAAGACTTAAACTTGTCAAAACCCTATTGGATGAGTATATTTCGAACCCTTATCACCTTATCCTCTAAATATATATGTGTGGGACCTTTAAAATCCGAAACTCATTATATAATGAAATAACATTTCATGACTTTCCAAGAGTGCCCCTTCTCTCCTCTTATAAAAGGCCCCCACCACTACCACCTTACTCACACCTTAAAAAACTTTTGGCTCGGCCAACCTCTGCCCAAATACTCTCTCAACTTCCCTATATTACTCCTAGAAGCCTCACTTTGGGAAGAATTCTTCTCATGGAAGCATTTTGCTCAAATCAAAAAAGAGTTACACGATTTTAAGGTAATGTCTTCTCTTATGTTATTTTGTTTTATTTTGATTATCTAACCCCTTAAACTCTTTTTATTCCTTTAATTTATAAATAAACAAGTATCTTAAATATACTAGGATTTTGTTATGAGAATTATTTGATTTACACTTACACACACCTTCGTCTAATGGTTAAAGAACATATTGTTTCTGTGGTTGGAAAATTTCTACCTCACGAAATGATGATTGTTCAATCTTCTTTTAACACCTCTCATGGTGGCCATTATGATGACACTATTTATGATATATGTTATGTTTTTTTTCCTTATGATTATTTATTTTTCATTTATGTAATACCTTTACGATTTCCATTATGGGTAAATGCGATAATTTCATTTTAGGAAGTGCGGACTACCTCCCCCTCAAAGTGATTTGAATCGTTAATGCCATATGTGGGATGTATAAAGGATGTATTAAATGATATTATATATGATATTATACTGGAGTTATAATATACCTTTATATCATTATGATTTCATTCCATTAAATATGAAATAGAAATGAAAGTAGCGTTCATGCGTACGTACGGCTTACCGTCTCCATGAACGGTGCATTTCGTTTCTTACCTCTAAATGTTACGTAATATTATGAATGAATGTATATAATGGATATATATGATATATATGATACCTAAATCATGAATATATTTCTGGATATAATGGATATTTTACCACATGAACAACTTGTAATTATAAGAAGTTTATTTTTGACTCAAGTGCCAAAGATCGACAAAATGACCATTATTAACTTAAATAATTACACAATGTTCATAACATGGTAATAAGTGATATAAAAGGAATAATGAACTTGAAAATTTTTCTTAAGCAAGTATAAATTAACTCTGGTTTATTATTCAGGAGGTTAAAGAACGATCGAGTCAAGTCAGACATGAGGTAAGGGAACTTCTTAACCCAATTTCCATTATTTGGGTTAATCTCCTACTTTCAAATTATGTCATGATATTATTATGTCCTATCTTTTATTTGTACTTTCTTTATTTGTACATATAGTGAATACACATAATAGATCTATTTTATTTAAAAAAATGATCTTTGTAAGGGACTTCATCTCAATCTCCTTTCATTGAGGCATATTTGGTTTTATACACAACTTTCCTTTATACGGTGTATAAACCCCTTTGACATTTACTTTTATTCAAAAATAATCTTTTTATACGAAGCATTTTTACTAAACGACAAAATGAATGTTTTTTTTCTTACGTATGCAGCGACAACGACTTCCCTGCCGTCATGACCATTATTTGAGTTTCAGCTTCCTCTACAAGCCATAACTTTTTTTAAAATGAAAAATAAATATCAAGTTTTAATTTTCATTTATTTTGGTATTGAAAATGGTTTTGAAAGTGTTTTTATTATATAAATGTGTTGTATTGATATCTTGTGATTGAAATGTGGAAATGTTATGTTTCCTTTATGCATGTTTTATGTGATATTATTATGTTATGGTTTATGATATGTTTAAACCTGTTCATATGAGGAATGCATTGGACATAATAAGTGACGGGTGGAGCTCGCTATAGCCCCTCGATGCATCGGTAGGTCTCATGAGACAAACTACTGTCTTGGCACGAGGCCTTGACGAAATATTATTATAGACTTGGCATGAGGCCTTGGCTACGTGGTTATGATAGTCTGGCATTATGCATTTCATCATTATGAAAGTGGTTAGTGATATTGCATGTGATTATTCGACTAGTAGAATATCCATGTGAATAAGTAAATGGAATTGTTTAATTTTATTTTTTCCATATTACGCTGAAGTTCAAGTTTAAAAAGAATTTTGTTTTAGTTATACATTGCCGTAAATGTTAATGTTTATTTATGAAAGCTTCCGCAATATTGTTATCCTTACTGAGAATCTGAGCTCACCCCTTTCTGTGTTTTAATATTTTCCAGGATGTGAAGAAGTATTTTATGAATAACCTGCAGGGATAGTCATCAGAGGATATAAGTGTGGACTATGGAGACTATTTTATTGTATTTTTTCACCTTATGATGTAATTAAACATTTGTTAATGCATCTAGTGTTTCCAAGGCTACTAAACTAATCGGCTTTTCGAGACTTGATCATTTGTGATCATGCCAATGTTACGCAATAATGCACCGACTCTAGGTGACTGGGGTCGGGGCGTTATAGTTGGTATCAGAGGCAGTTTAGTACTACCCTTGGAAGCTAGATGTAGATAACCTCTGATATGAGCACGTAGCCCTAAGATAGTATTTGAGGATTAGTATAGAAGAACTTCCTTTAATTTTGTTGTTGTGGAGATTTTGTGAGTTTTCCCTGAAATACATCCATGTCTCGATACGAGAAGGTAGAGGCGTCTCTGGCACAGATGTACCTAGGGGTAAAACCCAAAAACACCGCTTTGAGCTAGACTCGAACGGGAACAGGTGCACGACAACGGGCCTTGCTGCACTCTTGGTTACGACACTCCCAGGGGATATGCTTAGGATAAATCTCATTTTCTTTAAAAACCATTATGAAGGTTTTATGAGTATATTCTTTCTCAAAGAAAACATTTTTATGATTATAGTTCAATTTATATTAACTGTTTTACAAGTATGGAATTATGTATTTTTATTAATAAACTAATCAAGATTATGCCGTTGTTTAGAAATGGTGCCTAGTGGGAGGAATGGAAACTATATCAATGCACGCACTCTGTGTAGAGATTTCCCTCCTGCTCAAGATAATTATTGTGGAGCTGGAGATACAACTGGTGCTGATCAACATATTACCATACTGGGACAACTCACTCAGGTTATGAATAATAACCTTACTCGTATTGAGAATACTGATCCACAACATGGAGGATCAATGTTAGACCACTTCATGAGGCAACAACTACCAACATTTAATGGGGGTACAAATCCATTAGTAACTGGGAAATGGATAAAATCCTTAGAGAAAATATTCCACGCCATGGGGAGTAGCAAAAGGGAGAAGGTTATCATGGCATTTTACCGCCTCACTAGAGATTCCGATCAATGGTGGTCCCTGATTCAAAACACAAAAAAAGATGAAAAAGTATCAAGTATGGAATGGAGGGAGTTTAAGGATATTTTATTAGAAAAATAATTTCCACATGACCATCGAGAAGATATGGAAAGGAAATTTCTGAGTCTGAGGCAGAATAAGGATGAGAATGTCGCAAAGTATGAGGCTAACTTTACAAGGATAGAGAGGCATGCTCCAGATTATATACGTAACCCAAGAAGTAAGATCGATCGTTTCATTGATGGGTTAAAACCATTTCTTCATCGAGCACTAGTATCACAATCTTTGTCAACATACGAAGATATAGTCGCGTATTCTATCAAGACAGAAAAGTAATTCTCTAAATCTTATGACAATAAAGTAATGAAAGAGAAGAAGAGAACGGTGGAACAAGAGACAGATAAAGGGAAAAGGGAACAGAAGGATTTTCCATTATGCGATAATTGTGGGAAGAATCACTCCAGTACTTGCCTAAAAGGAATGGGAGTTTTTTTATAAATGTGGAGAAAAAGGTCACCAGGCTCATGATTGCAAGGGAAGGAAAGAGGCTATCAATGTTGAATGCTACAATTGTATGGAAATAAAGAATTATGCAAATTAATGTCTTTAGCGTCAGGAAAAAATTACCTAAGAAAAGGCCAAGGGATCAAGGACAATCTTATGTTGTTACTATAGTTGAAGTGGATTAATTAATGTATTGGTGCTTTTGGACTCAAGGATTATATTCTGGTTATAAGGATAATGTGATATATATATATAAGGATTGTATTGTAGTACAAGTTGTTTTCATTAAGGATTTAATATGATGAAGGTAATCATATTTTTAGTATGTGACAATAAGAGAAACTTTACTTTGTTTGGGGAATCTGATGCTACAAGTGATTTTGGAATTTAGATATCTTTTAGAGAAAGTCTGGATAGAGGTATTTTGGATAACTATAAAGGTTGGAATGAATTAAGTTGAACTTTGGATAGTATTTTTTAAGGTTAAAACATTTCTGAAGATTATTCTTGGAATAATATAATACTATACTTTTTGGAAAAGGACAACCTGCAGGTTGGGGGATAACCCGTCGCATCGGACAAAGCTGCAGGAATTGAACCCACAACCATAGTACGACAGTCTTTTATTACCTACCACTAGCATACAGGAAGTCCCTGGCTATTAAAAAATAGTTTTCCTAATCTAAATGGTATGAGTTAATATTTGGAACCTTGTACGATTAGGATAAATATAATATTTTTGAGTTCTATTATCTTTTTGAGTGAAAGATGGGTTTGTGGTAAAAATTTATTAAAGAATTAAAAGTCTACATGACAAGTATGTATATTTCCTTACATTCTTAGTCAATCTCCTAAATAAATTCCTCAACTTTATGAAATGTAACATAAAACAAAAACGTTGTCAGTTAACATTTCCAACTGGGGAATCAATGATCATTTAACCAATCACAAGATTGTGATTTTCTTGTAATTAACTTTCTCCTAACCCAGTTTTCTACAACTCTCCATCAGACCTTGATGTTTTTTTTCCTCCATGTCTATATTTTCATAGAATCCTAGTATGGGCTATCTCGGGTGACATTTGTACATCTCTTCCTATCATTTAATGTTATATTTTTATTAACCCTCTTTCCGATTTGGGTTTTCCACAAAGGTATTTTTTATTTTCAACCTTTTATTTTCAATGAAAAATCTCAAATTGCGAGGACACAATTTATTGAATGAGGGGAGAATGTAACACCCCGAGCTTCCACGATACGCTTCTCTTTCAATAATGAAATACCTTGCATTGTACGCAAGTTCGAGATTCTAACACACCGCAACCAATCAAAATAGCCATTATGAATAGTAATACCCACTTTTTAAAATTATATATATTTTATTTTTCAAAATGGACTTCATTTTTGGATTTGGAATTTCAAAATTATCCTAAGTTGAATTATTTGTATTTTTCTAAGAACTTCCAATTTTTTATGAATATTGAAAAATACATAAAAACAAATTTTTTAATAAAAATAATTTATAGTGATAAATTATACTATTGAGTGGTTTTAAAGTATAATTAGAATATATTTTTACCATTTTATCCAATGGTGTTCATTATAATTAATTTGACTTTAAAATTGGACATAAACAATTGTCAATCTTTTGATATATATTGTTTCTTAAAAACACGCTATTTGTTGTGACTACGGGAATTAATTATAAAATTAACTAATGCAACTTATATTTTTGGAATTTTTTAAAATAGACATCATTTTTTAATTTGGAATATCAATTATAGCTTAGGGATAAATTTTGGCATTGTTCAGAAAAACATCAATTTTTGATGAATAGTGAAACCACTAAGTGGTAGTTAAAAAACTGATTTTTTGTTTAAATGAAACATTACCACTTCTGTGATTCGATTTTCAAAAATCCTACATACATGGTTTTCATTAGGAAGTAAAATGTGGTTCAATGAGATTAAAATAATTTTTAGTGAATAGCAACTTTTAAGTTTAATTAATCGCAATTAAAGGTAATTGGTGAAATTTAAGGTAAAAACGATATTATGAAAATATGAAAATACCTTTACACTTTTTCTACACTTATTGATGAGTCATTTCCGACCACTACAATCCATGGGTCAACTTGGGGACCCCATGGAGCCATTTTGGTAAGAAAATGACAATAAGAACTTTTTATTTAAAGTAAAAATAAAATTGTCACAAACATGAGTTGTTTTACTAAAACAATTATTACATGGGGTTATATATGGTAACATTTAGACTAAAAATATTCATTAGGGAAGACAAAAATATTTCTTACGTCATGATATTTTTTTTATAATTTTTTGACATTAAATAAATTAATTATTTTATGACACCATGATGATGCAGCGATTACCTCGTTAATTAAAGATTTAAATAAAATGATAAGATAATGTAAAATCTAAGACCTACACTTGTTAAAAACCTATTGGATGAGTATATTTAGAACCCTTATCACCTTATACTACAAATATATAAGTTTGGGACCTTTAAAATCCGAAACTCATTATATAATAAAGTAACATTTCATGACTTTCCAAGAGTGCCCCTCCTCTCCTCTTATAAAAGGCCCCCACCACTACCACCTTACTCACACCTTCAAAGCCTTTTGGCTCGGCCAACATCTACCCAAATACTCTCTCAACTTCCCTCTGTTACTTCTAGAAGCCTCACTTTGGGCAGAATTATTCCCAAGGAATCCTTTGGCTCAAATCAAAAAAGAGTTACCCGATTTTAAGGTAATGTCTTCTCTTATGTTATTTTGTTTTATTTTGATTCTCCAACCCCTTAAACTATTTTTATTACATTATTTTGTAAAAAAACCAGTATCTTCAATATACTATGATGTTTTTATGATAAGGATTTGATTTACACTTACACACACCTTCGTCCAATGGTTAAAGAACATACTGTTTCTATGGATGGAAAATTTATGCCTCACAAAATGATGATTGTTCAATCTTCTTTAAACACCTCTCATGGTGGCCATTATAATGACACTATTTATTATATATATTATGTTTTTGTTTTCCTTATGATTCTTTATTTTTCATTTATGGCATACCTTTATGATTTCCATTATGGGTAAACGTGATAATTTCATTTTAGGAAGTGTGGACTACCGCCCCCTCAAAGTGATTTGAATCGTGAATGCCATATGTGGGATGTATAAAAGATGTAGTAAATGATATTATATATGATATTATAATGGAGTTATAATATACCTTTATATAATTATTATTTAATTCCATTAAATATTAAATAGAAATGAAAGTAGCGTTCATGCGTACGTACGACTTACCGTCTCCATGAACGGTGCATTTCATTTCTTACCTCTAAATGTTACGTAATATTATGAATGAATGTATATACTGTATATATATGATATATATGATACCTACATCACGAATATATTTATGGATATAATGTATATTTTACCACATGAACAACCTGTAATTATAAGAAGTTTATTTTTGACTCAAGTACCAATGATCGACAAAACGGCTGTTATTAACTTAAATAATTACATAATGTTCATAAAATGGTAATAAGTGATATAAAAGGAATAATGAACTTGAAAAATTTTCTTAATCAAGTAGAAATTAACTCTAGTTTATTATTCAAGAGGTTAAAGAACAATCGAGTCAAGTCAGACACGAGGTAAGGGAACTTCTTAACCCAATTTCCATTCTTTGGGTTAGTCTCCTACTTTCAAATTATGTCATGATATTATTATTTCATATCTTTTATTTGTACTTTATTTATGTGTACATATAGTGAATACACATAATAGATATATTTTATTTAAAAAAATGATCTTTGTAAGGGACTTCGTCTCATTCTCCTTTCATTGAGGCATATTTGGTTTTATACACAACTTTCCTTTATACGGTGTATAAACCCCTTTGACTTTTACTTTTATTCAAAAGGAATCTTTTTATACGAAGTGTTTTTACTAAACGACAAAAGGAATGTTTTTTTTCTTACATATGCGGCGACAAAGATTCCCCACCGCTGTGACCATTATTTGAATTTCGGTTTCCTCTACAATCGATAACTTTTTTAAAATGAAAAATAAATATCCTGTTTTAATATTCGTTTATTTTGGTATTTAAAATGGTTTTGATAGTCTTTTTATTAAATAAATTTGTTGTATTGATATCTTGTGATTGAAATGTGGAAATGTTATGTTTCATTTATGCATGTTTTATGTGATATGATTATGTTATTGTTTATGATATGTTTAAACCTATTCATATGAGGAATGCATTGGACTTAATAAGTGACGGGTAGAGCCCGCTATATCTCCTCGATGCATCAGTAGGTCTCATGAGACAAACTAGTGTCTTGGCACGAGGCCTTGACAAAATCTTATTATAGACTTAGCACGAGGACTTAGCTACGTGGTTATAATAGTCTGGCATTATGCATTCTATCATTATAAAAGTGGTTATTGATATTGCATGTGATTATTCGACTAGTAAAATATCCATGTGAATAAGTAAATGACATTATTTAATTTTATTTTTTCCATATTATGCAGAAGTTCTAGTTTAAAAAGGCTTTTTTCTAGTTATACATTTCCTTAAATGTTAATGTTTATTTATGAAAGCTTCTTCAATATTGTTATCCTTACTGAGCATCTGAGCTCACCCCTTTCAATGTTTTAATATTGTCCAGGATGTGAAGAAGTGTTTTATGAATGACCTGTAGGGATAGTCAGAAGAGGATATGAGTGTGGTCTATGGAGACTATGTTATTGTAGTTTTTCACTTTATGATGTAATGAAACATTTATGAATGTATCTACTGTTTCCAAGGATACTAAACTAATTGGTCTTTTGAGACTTGATCTATTGTGATCATGCCAATGTTACACAATAATGCACCGACTCTAGGTGACTGGGGTCAGGGCGTTACATATCCGCTTCATAGGAATTGTAACTTTCATAAAAAACATGCCTAAGAAGGCAAGGAAATTAATGCCTGAAATAATAAAAATAATGAAAAATTATTAACAAATGGATAGTGAAATTGAATATTAATATCATATATGATATTATAAATATAATTACGGTTCTATTAAAAATTAATAATATTATATAAACTTTTATAAATAAGTTACAAACATGTTTGAAGGAAATAAAAAAAATCTAATCATTTCTTGTCTCGATTTTACTTTTTTGAGACATATGTCATATTCACCACATATTTTAATTTTTTGATATATTTATTATACATTTGACATATTATATCAATAATCTATTTAGACTAATTGTAGTTAATATTTTATATTATGTCATGTATTTTATGGTTATTAATTAACATAAGTAACCAAATTTGTAACATTTTATTTTATAATCTCCTCTTTATTCAAGATTATTTATTTTAACATCTCCCTAGGGGGAATTATTTGATATTTATATCTTAAAATTAAAATATTTTCTTTAAATATAGTTATTCATGAAATTTTTCACGTAATAGTAACATTGTATAACTATTTGGTACTTAAATTATTGGGAAATTGTTTTTAAGTAAATTTTCCATTATATTTATTTTAGTGAGAAATTATTTTTCATTATAATCCATTCTCAATAAAAATTTCTTCAAAATCGTATTTAAACATTTAAATAAAAATTAAAATAAAATTAACCAATATTTATTATTTTAAAAAATGTAATTAAATATTAATTTCCCTATTAAAACAATGCATGTATATATTAGACTTTAAATGTTAATGGAATATTATATTAAATATATACGACATGAACATATTTTTCCACCATATTTAAAATGAAACATTTTAGTTATTTGTTTAGAATAACTATAAGGTTATTTTTAGTGAAATTTTATGGCCATATTTTTTGTGAGAATTATGTTTTATAATGTTATTTTTAATATACAATGTTTATTTTTCTCAAAACTATTTTTATGGAACATTTCAAGGTATTTATATTCATCAATGACATAAACCCTATACGTTACATATAAACCATTTATGATATGTTGAATTGATACAATACTTATTAATTCATTGGATGGTTTATGATTAGGTTGACTGGGGTTGTATAATTTTATTACAAATCACCATTTTACTATAGATGGTTTATGATTATGATTATTTGATACCATACTTATTATTTCATATGTTAATTTTAAAATATAAATGATTATTTTTATAATATCTCAACAATTTCAGATGAGGAATGCATTGGACTTAGTATGATATAGGTGGGGCTCACTGTAACACCTCGACGCATCGGTATGTTATATGAGACAAATTAGATTAGATTTTGGTTAAGGCCTCACTAAATTTTTTAGATATCTTGGAATAAGGACTAAACAATATGATTTAGATGTTTGATATTATACATTCCATTGTTATGAATGAAGTTATTGATATTCAATGTGATTATAAAATTATTTATAGTATCCAAGGTTAATTTTTAAATCTCATGAGATTATTTATGTGGAATTATTTGATCTTAATTTATTCCTACTATATTATTCTCAAGTTTTTGATCAAATGGAATGTTTTCAGTTATTTACCGTATCATATTGATTATGAATTATTTATTCATAGCTTGTGTTTCACACATACCCTTACATAGAATCTTATCTCAAGCCATTATTATGATTTATTTCTTTATGATACCATGATTTATTTTGTGATTAATTTGTATAGATACGATTTTAATAATAACAGGTTTCACAAAGAAAATTCATTCTATATTTTATGATTTCCATAGTAATAATAATTTTTGTTATGTATATATTTTATCAAGATTACTAACATATTCACCTCTTCAAGGTGTGATTCCTTATATCTAATGCCAATGTAATGAAGCATACATCATCTCTAGGATACTATGGTCGAAGTATCCAAAGTTGGTATCATAGGATGTTTGGTAGAAACAATTGGATTGAAATTTAAGAAAACATAGATTAGGGAACATATTCATATTATAAACAACAACGACAAGTATAGAAAAACATATGAATGATTTTGTAAGAAAGATATTAATTGTTTTTTCCTAGGAATAAATCCATGTTTGGATATAATAAGTAGTCATGGTTCTAGAACAAATGTACTTAGGGGTAATAAAATCAAAAGGGGAACATTTGGATTAACCCGATCATTACATGGTGAATGAAAACAAGCCTTACTGTAACATATTTTGACACACTTGGTGGATATTCTTATGATAATTCAAAATCTCATTACCTACCATTATAAAATATTTGAGAATAATGATATTTTCAATGAATCTGTGTTTATAATTATGATATTAGGTGTGACTAAATTTTTCAATTAATGTCAATTATTTAAATATTTTTGGGATTATAATTTATGTTTCGTAATATTAGGATATAATATAGTCAATGTCATCATTTAGAAATTGGTATTATAATAATTAATGGGGAATGTGTCAATGAACTAAATCCAAAGGATAATAATGATCATTTATATAAAGTGCATAATTTGATATTTGAATGGAAAATAATCTCAGAAAAATTATTTTCAAATGAGGACATAGTATCATGTGATATCCATATTGAGAAAGAATTATCTTATAATTATTGTTTCAATTGGAGTCTAATAAATAAGAGGGTTTTTTAGAATAAAATATATAAGGGGAAGAATGGGAAAAATGATTTTCCCACATGTAATAATTATGAAAAGAAGAACCATATAAAATTATTGAAGGGAATTAGTGTTTTATGAATGTGTGTAGTGCATGGAAGCCATGCTCATGATTATAAGGGAAAGAAATAAATTTATAGAGTATAGTTCTTTAACTATAATGATATGGGGAACTATTCTAATAAATTTTCCAATAGTTAACAGAATATACAACTAAAAAAATGGATCAAAGTGAATATTATTCCGATGATGCAACAAAAGTTGATTGATAAATGTTCATGTGTCCTTAGATCCATGAAAAAAGTTGTAAAATTATTATATTTATAATAGTCTTATTGTTTGAATTCTGAAATCGATAAAAAAATTACTATAGTAAAATTTCATTAAGTATTTAAGAGGATATATTTAATGGTACCAATGACCAATAAAAGTGATTTAGTGGAAATTAGAACATAATGAAACCACATTATTAAGGGAACATGTACATTAATATACTCCCTATATAGAGATAATAATGATAATGAAATGTTTAGTTGATAATATTGGTGATAGTGAACTTTTTTAGTGAGTTGATGGTTTATTTTATTAATTTTTAGTATTTACTACAAGTATTGATTAATTGAATATATTCTAACATCCTAATATTTTATATTTGAAAGAATTTTTTTCATTATGATTTTATGCTAATCATAATATTAAAAAAATTGGAATTTGATATTAAGATCCACCTTATATTTAATATAGAATATAATTTTGATTTAGTAACCTTATTTTGAATTTTGGTTAGACTTACTTTTTATGATTGTCAAGATTAACTATTTATGGAATGGATTAAGTTGTAATATGGGGAAACTTATATGATTTTTATAACCATTTTATTTTTACTAAATATAGGATTAATACATTTTTACTCTTTTAAGGATCTTATGATCCGTTAAAATGTAAATATAGTTGTTCATGAATGAAAAAAAAAATATTGATATTAACATTATATATGAAGAATTGAAGTTTAAAATTATTAAAGAATAAAAAATATATATAATTTAATAGTAAAATAAAAAAATATTGTAATTAATTATATTTTAATATATTTCCAGTAAGACAAAGAATTCCACGACATTAGGAAAAATGTTGTGAGGAAAATTATAATAATACCTTTATTTCAATTTAAATAATGGTCTTTTAATCCCTAACATATTTATGTATTTTTAGTTATAATATTGTCATGTTAATTCACTTTCTTGTGATGAATGATCTATGTCACTCTATATTAATCCATTGATGTTAGTATTCTCTTATATGTCTCTGTTTTAATTTCCAACCAATTTTCTCCAAAATGGAAACCTTGTAATGGTTTATTGTGGATAAAATTCATAAATAATTTTATCTCATATGAAGAGGATTTTTTAGTTACAATTTTTATAAACTGGGGTTCTATTAAAGGTGTTTCAAAATATCAATACCTTGATTGCTGAAATTAAGATTCATCTGTGAGGATGTAATTTATTTAATGGGGTGGATTGTAACACCCTAAGATTATAAAATATGAACATCATGTTCAATATCATATGTGACCTGAAAACCCAATCTTATAAAAGAATATAAAAACCTGATTATTTATAATATATTTATTTCTTAATATATTCAATATCTTCAATAGATTGTGATACAGATAACATCAGGTTTAAACGAACTGAGATACTCAATTAAAATATTATTTTTTATACATGACCGTTATATACTAGAATTTATGTTGAGGGGTTTGAATTTTAGTAACTAAATTATGAAAATTATATGGTTTAAAATTTTTCAAAATCAATAAAACGAATATCTATTTTTTAGAAATAAAATAATTACCATTTGAATGGAACTGAACTCTTCATTGAAAAATGGTATTTTCATAAAAGGTGGTTTACTCACACAATGTTCTCGTAAAATATAATTAATTCCTCTTCACTACTACAAAATTTATTCGAAAAAATTATATTAAATTTTGAGATTGGAATATCATAATTATCTATGGGTGAGTTTTTCGAATTTTTATTAAATGTTTCATTTTTTGATGAATAGTTAAAAACTGATTTTTATGAAAATGTTTCTTTTTTAAATTATTTTCATAATTAAATTATATTTTAAGATTTTTTGGAAGTAATATTAGTTCTATTATATTTAAATTTTAATAATTTAGTTAATCAGAATCAATTTGACATGCAATTTTGATGTTAAAACATTATATAATTTTGTGAATTTTTCCATTGAAACCCATTTTTTTCATTGTGTATGCATGTATAATTTTTAACTTGATATAGCTACTTATATGAATTGAAATTTGATAAACTTTTTCCAAATTTAGAAACAAAATAATTAAAATTAAATAATTAATTAAAAATAGTTGTTTATTAAAATGAATTTTCAAAATAGTAAAAATTATTTACCATGGTTAAGGTATGAATTGGTTTATTGTGGGTTAACCTAAAAAGATATAGGTTAAAATGACCCATAGTTTTTACAAAATTCATTGGATGGAATTATTTTCAACTTATCTTATCTATGCTCGATAATGGATCATTTTTTAGCCTTGTGAACTGTGAAAAACATGGCTTCTCCTTTCTCTTTCCAAAAATTACAATTGTGTCCCTCACCACATATAAAAAAGGCCACTCTCTCTCATATTCTCATAATAATTAAAATACATATTTTTCTGTAAAATAAATTCATAAATAAATGTCATAATTCCATCAATTCATCCTACAAGACTTATTTATTTCTTAATGAAAACTTATGAATCCTTTTAGTGTAAACTAAATTATGTTGTGTAAAGAAGTGGTATCATCTCAAATGGGGAATTTTATTTTATTTCCTCCTCCACCACTTTTAATTATTTTTAAACTAAACTTATATATAAAAATAATTATATAAAATATACTAAAATATTATTATATTATTATTATATCCTAATTACACCTCCAGTTCTATTAAACATTTTGTAAAATCACCATTCGTTTGTATGACCGGCTACCTTCTTTCGAACTGATGTCTTTAGATTTATATCACCACATTTTGAGGATGGATATAATGACATATTTAGATTATTGAAACAATATTAATGATATTATTACACTTCTATAATTTTAATATCACATATATCATGTTGTGTTCCATTTTTTTTCAAATATGATAACATCGCTCATGTGTAGGGCGGACTACAACCTCACAAAGCAATGTGATTTTTTACATACTCTTTACATGGAATTAACTATGAATATTATTAATGTATATATGTTATATATATTATATTATATATTCTTAAAATTTTATATATCTCCGAGTTTCTTACCCTTACACTCATTAAGAGAATAATATCATCGTTAATGTGTATGTACTACCTACCATCTCCATGAAGCTATGTGACTCATTATCTATGTCTAACATTAATAATTTCTTATATATATATAATATGTAAAAATAAAATTTCTATAACTAATATCATTATTTATATGATATATTTATTTCTTATGAACATTAATGACAACTTTCATGACAAAACCCACATGAAAAAACAAGGAAATTAACACATGAAACAATAGAAATAATGAAATATTATTATCAACTGTGTATTAAAATTTTATTAGAGAATCATATATAATATTATAAATATTATTATTGTTATGATATAAATTAATAATTTATTTAATCCATTATACGTAAATCATGGACACGTATGAATGAAATTGTAAACGAGTTAAGGGTTTCTCATCCCACTTTTGCTTCCATGAGACTTATTCTATATTCGTGACTTATATCCATTGTTTTTTGTATAAACAAATCCATTGATATGTTATATCATGAATCTACTTATATTCATTGTATTTAAAGTTTTGATTTTATTTTGTTTCATTTATGGGTCTTACGATTTAGAAGATACCAAAGTGGTAATTATTTATTTCACAATCTCATTATTATTCATGATTGTTTATGTTTACATATCCCTTGGAGGAATTATTTTATATTTATATCTTAATATAAATCTATTCTATTCAAATATAGTTATTCATTAACTTTTCAACATAATAATACCTTTTTCAACTCATTGATAATTACAATTATTTATAAAATGTTTTTATAAAAATATTATAATATTTCACTTTTAGTGGAAAATTATTTTTTATCAAAACACATGTTTTATAAAAAAATACTTTTTAAAAATTTCGTCATTTTTTTATTATGTTCAATTTTATCAATTTTTACTTTTTAAAAAATTATTTTATATATATCTTTATGTCTTTTTCAAAATAATGATCATTTGGTTTTACTGAAAATGTGAATAGAATCATTTTGTTGTGTACGCAGGGAATATAATTTTCCACCATCAAAAATAATCAATGTTTTAATTCTTATTTTAAAGGTTCTAAAATGTTATTTTAAAAGAATAGTATTTTCAAAATGTTTGGAAGTATTTCATAAAGGTTTTTTTCAAAATACAATGGTTATTTTTCTAAAAAAATTAAGGATCATTTCATAGTATTTCATTTAATCAATAACATAAAATCTCTATTTTACATATGATACAATAAGTATATGTTTTATATATATCATCTTTATTATTTTTATATATGTATTATGATCAGTTTGACTAGGGATATACATGTTTTTATTATTCCATATTTTACTCTAGAAGCTTTATGATTATGTTTATAAATTAGGGAAAGTATTTACATTTCATCTGTTATATTTTCAATACAAGATTCTATTTTGATTATGTTTCACATATTTCATATGAAGGATGCATTGGACTTACTATATAAGGTTAGGGGCGCTCTATATTCCCTCTATTCATTAATATGTCTCATGAGACAAACTCAACTAGGTTTTGGCCAAGGCTGTTCCCATTTATTTAGATGTCTAAAAATTTGATAGATGATATATTTTAGATTTGTAAAAATATTCATTACATAATTATGAATATTTTCATGGATATTTCGTTTTATTATTCTATTAGTGATGATATTTTTTGGTTAAATATTCACGATCATGATTTTATTAATATTGGATTATTTTTCATCATTTATTATTTGCATATTATGTCCATTTTACTGACTAAATGAAATGTACATTAGTCATTTACCATGAGATATTAATTAAACCTTATTAGTTTATTTATACCATTGTATTGTTACCCTTAATGATAATTTATGCTTCCCCCTTTATTCTGATTAATTTTCCCCAAGATAGTAGAAAGTTTCTTGCCATTGATATATAGGGATACACAATGATGAATAATGGAATTCACAAGGAATATAATTTTTGTATTTCATGTTTTAAATTGTAATAAAAATTTCAATTATATATCTATTTTACCAAGAAAAAGACTATTCATTCTTCATCATTTCATTCCTTGAATCTTATGTTAACATAATAATGTTACTAGTTTCTCTAGGATACTAGGGTCAGGGTTGTTATAGATTCAATAATGAAACTAGGATCCCAGTTACAATTTTATAACTAATTTTTTGATTTATGTAACAATGTCACTAAATTAAAAATTGAAATTTACTTAACAAATATTTATTAACTAATTCAATCTAAACATAAAAATTTTTTTGGGGACAACTAGAGGGGATCTCACATCTGATGACTGTTTTTCTAAGTTAAAAAAAATTAAATGAAGTTTTTAATTATTAAAATTATATGTCATGAGACTCCATGAATTAAATGGAACTACCTCTTGACATGGACTTGATGACCTAGGACAACCAACACCACTCTCATGTTCATCATACTTACCAAAGTGATGTGAGTTCAATCTGAAATTGAAAAGTGATGATAGGTTTTCTCTCACTTCCCACATCTCATAACTGCATTTGGTGACTTCCCCAAGTTTTCAATTCTCTCACAAGGTTAATAAAGTATAAAATTTAAATTCAGCACAATTCAAAACACATTAAATTATAAGAACAAGTAAAATTAATAAAATAAGATACGTGGTGTAGACATCCATATTAATATGATACACCATCTTTAGTTAAAAATATAATACCAGTCGTTTGGTAATTATCCAAGAATGAGTTATAAATTTTATAAAATGAATAGAAATAATGATTCAAAAAAATTGTTGATTAATAGAATAAGTAAATAGTCAATTTTTTCACACTCAAAATACTCATCTAAAAACACACAAATTATAATAGAAAATTGAGAATGAAATAATACAATAAAGTTTTTCTTGGTTAGGATACACTATTAATTTCCCTCTAAAAAATATTTAATCCTTCTAATGTTATGAGTATTTTATTTTTATTCCACTATCTACCACGTTGTATTTTCTTCCATATAATTCCAACAAGTTGAAGAAAATTTAACTTGGATACGCTCATAAATTATATCAGTATGGTAACATAAAATATTATAATTTTAAATTATATGTAATTGGTGGAACTGTTATGGAAAAAACATTCCTTCTAATGTGAAATGTTCTACTTTCGTGAAGTATAATAATCATGTCCATATTTCAAGTCATTTTCCAAATTGTTCCAAAAATCTATAGTGTTGAAAACCATCAAAACCTATTGTAGAAAAATATTCTACCAATGGATCATGGGTTTGATTGAGTTCCTCTATCCTACATCCAACTAATGTTTCTTCATATCCATTAGAAGATTGTGTGGCCCCAGATAGAAACCCTCAGGGTAAAATACCAAGCTACTATCATTTTATTGTGCCTACAAATTGTAGTAAATCTCAATATGGTGTAACAATCTTCTATTTTATTATCTTAATTTCCCTATTTTAATCTCATTCGTTATTATCAGACCTAATGATAGAACCTTTTCTCATGTGTAACTGTCCCTATAAAGAATCATAACCTAGTACTATAGTGGTAGTTTAATAACTACAACTCTAGTAACTCGGATTCATTGTCTCTTTTATAACATTTACTTAGATACAAAGGTTCTAATTTTGAAGAAATATTATAATTTTGATACTTATATAACTAAAAACATATAATAAACCCACTCTAAATTAGGGTTGAAATATAATAATGAATAATGGTAAATTCATTTTGTCTATGATAATAATTCAAATAATTCATCTTCATATATTAGAGAAATGAGATAAAATAAGGGTGTTCTCAAATACTCATTAATGGTTATGTATATTGGAAGATATCAAGTGTAAATAAGGCCTAATAAGTATAGGAAAGAAGATAAATGAAATCACATGTCATTTAAAAAATAACTTTACCATGAAACACATACATGGAATATATCAACATATTAATTTCCAGGAAAATATAACCTAAATTATCAATGAATGAAATGCATAATATTAGGACCTCTTGATATTAGGCATTATGAGACTGCTACTGTGAAGACCTTTCACAAGATAGTTTAAAACTATGGGTATATAACCATTAAATTTGTCCAACTGATTTTTTGCGTGATACTTTTTGATGCACTAAGGAGATATATATAACCAAGCCTAAATATTCACTAATTTTCCAATGTATTCCTCAAATATTGAATGATGAATTAATATCCTAAACAATATACCTTATCAAAAAATATCCACATTTTGGAATTATTATAGACTTACAAATATTTTACAGTCAAATAGATCACAATATCTACATATTTTAAATGGTTTAGCAAATAAACATATAAATGAAATAAAGAATATATATATTTAAGATAAATGTAATGTCTAATGAAAAACGATAATAGAAAAATTGAATATTTCATGGAAGGTAGAATTTTAATATATCGGTAGTGGATCATAAGTAATAAAAAGGGTTTTTTCATTGATTAATATAAATAAAATAAAATGAAAACAAATCTCGATGAAAATAACATTTCCATTATAAAATTTATTTTTTTTCAAAAATATGTAAATATAATTAAAAGCATTGTATGTTTAAATGAAATTTTGCAAACATATAAAAAATAATGAATGAAAACACAAGTCATTATAATCGAAAAAATATGTTCAATATGTATAAGTTAAAGAAATTCCTTTCACACTTTTGTAAAAAAAGTTCTTCATTTAGAAAATGGTAAGAACATTCTTTTTATGGAATTTTCTAAAAAAATGAGACATTGGTAAAAATTTCATTTGATTAATAATTTTTGAATAGTAAAAAAAATTAAAACATTTAACAAAAATTATTTACCTTCTATAAAATATTCCATATAAATAATAAATATGAATGGTTTTTCATTAAAAAAATTCTTTTCTTCATTCAAGTTCCAAATGTAGAAAAACATGAGGAAATTATATAAAATACATAAATTATTAAACATCATTTAAAGTTATAATTATCTTGAATAAATATATGTACATGTTAAATTCCTCTAGTTGGTAGTATATACACCACATAAAAATAATGAGGTGCATAATACCAAACATGCACCAATAGAGTTGAAATTGATACAAAATCCATTACATCATACTTTACATTAATTGAGTGATCCTTCATATACATTATAAATTTTTTAAAAAAATATTTAATTATACAAGAACCATATACATATTTATAATATTATATATGATCCTATTATAATATATTATTTCTCTTTTTAAATAATATTTCATTAATACCATTATATCTTGTGTCTAGTTTTTTTTCTTATGCATGTTTTGAATTGAAAAATCACATTCTTATGAATATGATATACTTACACAATATCCAGAATTATATTAATGACATAAATATTATTTTTATTATTTTAAGAAGATTAGTATAATATTTTAATGGTGGACATAGAAAAACGGATCACAACACTTCGAGGGGATGGTAGGTTGTACATATTCACGTATAGTGTTATAATTTCCATATTTTTTAAGGGGTAAAAAAGTAGAGGATATATTTATTTTACAAAATAAATATCATGTTATAATAAATATATATATTCATTGGTTCCATTTTTACGACCGCACTTGTTAGTTGGAGATTAGAAAAAATTTCATTAGTTCACAAGGCGGTAGACTGCATTACACAAAAGTGATGGTTTTGTTTTCCATTTGAGGGAGAAGGATAATGATAAATATTATTCAATAAACAAAATAAAAAATATATATATTTTTTATATACTGGTGTTACCATCCTGTAATTATTAGTATATAATTAAATGGGGAAAAATAATTTGAAAATGACAAATACTCAATAAGATGATTGCATTATCTTAATGATAAGTCCACTATATCTCTTCTAAAGAAACATAGAATTAGTATTTTTGGATTACTAGTAGTTCTAGAAAATAGATAAGGATTTTGGGGAGGTATTTTGGATGAGTTTTGATGATTTATATAGCTCAATGTTGAGTAAATAAGATTGTTAAAGAGTTTCATTTTATATGTTCGGGAGAGGACATACATGTAATTTTGAAAAGTAAAAAAATATATTAATGTATTACTATACTAAAATGGCCCAAAAATGGACAATTTTATAATATTACATGATATATATATGATATATTTCTATAAAATATAAATTATATAAGTTATATGTTTATTTTAACATGTATCCCATTAGTTTAAACCCCAATAAACATGTTTTTATCCATAAATATGGTGGATTTTTTTTAAATTTTTACTATTATTTATAGGAAAACATCGATAATGGTTTGTCAAAAAATTGTGGTAAGATAATTAAAAATATAGAATATATTTTATAAATTTAAAACCACATAATTTTACTGATGTTAATTTAATTTTAAACACATAAAATGTGGTGGAAAATGGATTTTTATGAAAATATCTTTTGTAGGATAAATATGTTTCCATGAGAAACTCAAGTAAAATATTTATTAGAAAATGGATAATTAATAATATAATTGAATTTTTTATTATTTAATAGTTTTTATGAAAATATATTTTTGTGAAAATTATTAATATAAATATGATGTTTTCAATAATAATAATTATTTTTCACTAATCATTTAAAAATCAATCATTTCAGAAATATCCCCAAAATTCAGCCTATGAAAATATCAATATGATTATTTAAAAAATTAATTTCATTTTAGGAAATAAATTGTTTTAAAATATAAAAAATTATTAAATTATTTTCCCATAAGAAACAATAAAAATCATTTTTGAAGAAAATGTGTTCTTGAAGAATAAAATATCATTTCAAATAATTAAGTTTTTATCTTATAAATATTAGACAATAAATTTTTATTAAACATAAATATAATATATATTTTAAAAGTCTGTTTTTATTATTCATATAAACATATTCTATGGAAAGGTTATAATTGTAACATTTAAATAATAAAAATTTATATTTCATTTATTCTAGATGTTGTGTGTCGTATATTCTATCAAAAATAAAGTTATTTTAAATTTTTTGTATATTGTATTCTTCCCTCATAAAAATATTTTCTTCCAAAATATTTTTACATTAATCACCATATAAAAAATGATAAAGGTTCTTTTTTATAACACCCTCCATTTCCTACATTACATTATCCATTTTATGATTTCTCTAATGTACCTTTACTGGAAAAGTCATCTAATTCTTGAACAATTATTCTCTATTTAATAGAGTATGAATATGAAATTCACAATCATATAAATCGTGTTCAAATTTTAATCATTTATATTTTATCACATGTATTGCGTATCAAATTTATATCCTTAATAAAGAGTTATGGAACACATCATATACGTTAGTGAGGCTCAGTGCCATAGCCAAATGGTAAGGCAAAACTCCAATTAATTCCTTAATTCTAAGTGTTATAATGTATATGGGTAAAAAAATTCTATTTATACCAAAACATTTGACACCCTTCCATGGAGATACCTTCCTGAAATGTGTTCTCTAACCTAAAATCTCAAATTTATCCCCTAGTAATTAACATAACTATTTTCCTATCTATGAGTTTCTTTATTATGTGTCTAAATAGTATTTACCTTTATTGTTTTCTCCTCAACCTGTTTTGGGCCAAAAATCTTCATTTCTCCAATTTCATCTCAAAAAGTTATGGGATGAAAAATCTTTCCATATAATTCTTCAAATGGTTCCATTTGAATATTTCAATGGAAGCTATTATTAAAAAAACTCGTCCAAAGATAAATATTGATCCCACATACCTTTAAATTTATGTTATCAAGATATCACTGTGTATTATAAGGTTTGGATAGTTATTTTATGGCTATCCATAAGCATTAGTATTATAGGAAGTGCTCAAATGAATTTTAGTATCAAGAGACTTCTAAAGACATATCTCTAATTTTGATGTAAAATGGGTATCGTGGTAAAACACAATTCAAATATGTGCACCATGAATTCATAAAACATCATTAATATAGTTCCATACAATTCACTCAAAAATTTAATCATCTTTTACATAAAAGAAATGTGTTTTTTTTGTTATGGCGATCAACAATAACGGATATTATATCACTATTTCTGAGAGACTTTAGTAGTATAGTGATAAATTACATTGTAATATTATCCCATTTCCATATATGAATTGTTATATGTTTCATGAATTCACTTAATTTTGTTTCTATTACTAGACATATTGACACAAAAAATATCTTTACATGTAGTCCCAAACATCCCACTTCCTAGTATCCCACCAAAATTGTTCCTTAAAAGATCTATACATCTTAGTACTACTAGATTGTGATGAGAAATTTGATTTATGAGCTTCATCAAATAATTCCATTTTTCATTAATGTACATTGGGAAATAAAAAGATCTTTCTAAATTTCAGAACATCAGCTTCTTATATGAATTCGTCCAATTTTACATCAATAACATGATTAATATTCTTCTGAAAATTATAATAATTACGATGAGAAGTTTTTATATATTCTAGTATATATTGTTTTTTAGTCATTTCAAAAATGTATGATGTCTCATTCCAAAATAATTCCCATATCCATTATTATTATATCTATTAGAATACAATGTCAAGGAATCCACATTTTGGAAATCAATCTATGAACTATCTTAATTAATCTTCAGCCATATTTTCCATCACCAGGTGATAGTATATCAAGAAATCATACCCCTTTAGTAGCTCAATTTATAATCTTTACCATATGTTCATATCCTTTTTTATAAAGATATAATTCATAAGGTTATGATCAATATATATCTGAAATCATTCACCATAGATATATTTTCTCCATAACTTCAAATAAAATATTATGGATTCTTTCATATCATTTGATGGATTGATTATCTCATGATTCATTTACTATTTGGATAAATATTTATTAACTTTATCATTCCTCATAAGGACACAACCAAGTCACTTCATTGATGCATCACTATATATCAAAAATCCATACTTTACTGATGATAGAGTAAAAAATCAGAGCATTGACTAATCTCCACTTCAATTCATAAAAATATTCTTCATATTCCTTTGTACACACAAAATTTAACTCTTTGAATGTAATCTTGTTTAATGTGTATTCTAATTAAAAAAATGTTAAATGAATCACTAATAGTAACCTATTAAATAAATGAAAATAAATAACTTAATTATGTTCATTATTTTAGGACTTTTTTAAATTTCTATTTTCATCATTGGAACAACTGATATTATATATTTTGAGACAATATACCCATGAAAATAAACATTCTAATGAATGAATTCGAACTTCTGAAATTTCCCATATAACTCTTTCCCCCAAATAGCCTTGAGAATGATTTGGAAGTGATTCACATGGTCCTCATAACTTTTATAATGCACTATGATATCATAAATAAATATTTTTAAAAAATTATCAAGATATTACTTGAATACTTTTGTTATTAGATCCATAAAAGATATTTTCAATTAGTCTATATAATTGGAATTACTATAAACATTAAATTTCAATACAGAACAAAAACTTGTATCATGGGAATATCTTCCAACATTTAAAACTATTAATGATACCCATAATAATGTAAATATTTAAATAATATTGATCTCCCAAAATTTTATATAATAATTCATAAATGTGAGTTATTTGATACTAGTTATTTATCAAAAAAGAACAAATTTCTATTTACTCAATTTGCAACATCAATTATCAATGTCTGTTCTAAATAAATAGAATAGGGGTTCCCCAAGGTGAATAATTTATATTTAATTTTAAAAATCAAATTCCTACTCTAGATAATGTCCATTTAATTCCTCTAGAAATAAATCTATGTATTTATATATAAAAGCTACATCCTCAATTTGATGATTACCTTTTTAATCTATCAGTTATGGATTCTCATAATCCCAAAGAATTTCATTTAGAAGATATGTTGGAGGTTGAACTTGACATAACTCATATGATGAGGTTTCCCCTTTAAAGATATGGAATTCCACATCTTTATTAAGAATTGTCATTTTATTCTCCTTTAAATGAATATTTTTTTCATATTAAAAAATCCAATCCATATTAATTATTATATAAAATTATACCATAGGTATTATAATAAACCTTTTAAATATGGTATGCATATATTTCATAATTGTAACATCGTGACACATAATTGTTGTAGAGATGATTACACAGGGATTTTTTAATAACAACAAATTTTTTAAGGTAAAAATTAAATATATAATTTTCATGGAAATAGGGTATATATAAAAAAGTCTGAGGATCCATAATAATGTAATGAATTGTTTAAATATTATGATGTTATTAGATTATTGTCGACCATATCTTTAGAAACATACACTTTAGCTATAGTGGTCACGTAATCTAGTCATTCTCCCCTTTTCCCTTTTCATGACTCTTATAAAACACTCCAATTCCCTTCAATCATTTTCCAAAATTTTTTTCCACAATTTTCATGATATAGAAATTGCTTCACCCACTACTTATTTAATGCATTCTACTTTACTTTATTCAGAATACCTCTTGTATTCCTAATATCCCATTAATATATCGGATCAAAAAAATTTCATACTCTATTTTCATGGAACATAATACAATTTCATCATTTTAAGAAAATGTTTTGGTAACTTGTTCCCTTCCGAGACATGGATTATTCCCTTAAATGAAATTTTCACATTCATTTTTTTATTATGTATTCAATCCATCGAATACCAATATAGTATCATAAAGTTTCCCACATAAACCACAACACATTCTTACCCCTTTTTTAATAATGTTGGAGAACATTATTTTCATTTTAGTTCATTGATCATGAGGTAAATATTTATCAAATAATATTAATTTTAAATTACTACATTTCATACCATTAATTTATTCTTCATCCATAGTATTTTAGATAAATGACCACTATTGTTTAGCATATCCCATAAAAAATATACCACCAGTGTATCATATTCCCTTTCATCAAAACCCAAATAATGAAATTTCTTCTCAAGTGAGTTAATCCATGGCTAAGAATTCATGGGATTTATAGTTCCACTATAATATGGAGGATTCTTCCAAATTAAAGGGTCCAAAATAGGACAACTACCCTATGGAATATTGGTTTACTTGTTTTATATAAATGACCACTTTTAGTCAGCATACCCATGAAAAAATATACAACCAGTGTAATATATTCACTTTCATAAAAACACAAATATTGAACTTTCTTCTCAAGAGAGTTAATCCATGGATAAAAAATCATGGGATTTATAGTTCCACTAAAATATTGAGGATTTTTCGAAATTAAACAATACAAAATTGGTGAACAACGCAATGGAAAATAGGTTTATCAGTTTTAAAAAGGTTATTTGTCATAACTTGAGTAATATTTCTTAATACGGTAATGATATGCATAGTTATAACTCCCATTTAATTGGTTTTTTTAGTAGTGGGATTTTTACATTGTCCATGAGTATTGAAAAATTTCATCCTTCTAGGATGTATTTTTATAAAATGGAAGGTAAATAAAATTTTTATATTAGCATTAATTAACATATATCATTATAAATCCTATTTAACACTAAACATAAATAAAAGGTTTATATATTTTTATTGAGAGAAATATAATCTCTATTTTTTTTGGAATAATTTCTAATCCTTTATAATGGTTTATAAATAAAATTTGAAATTACCAATGAATATCACCTTGTCCTGTCTAACTGAGTACGTAGTAGGGAATGCTTTTACATACCAGGTAATACTTGAGTTAATACTGATGTACCTTATATAGATTTATTATATTAAATTACATCTATTATTGAACCATATTGACTATTAGTATCCTAATAGGAATATATAACCCGGTAAACCAAAAAATATATACCATGCCAAATCAATAGGATGTTATACTATACTTATCGGAAAAATATTTCATAAATTTTTGTAATCTATGTTTCCCTCATATTAGTTCCCAAGGTTTTCACTAAAGTTCCACAAATACTGAAATTAATAATGAAAATTCCAATAACATAGAGTTAGTGTATATTTTATTAAATTGGATTAGATACAAGGGATCTAATATCAATGGATCAATAAAATTATTCTTCTTATAGATCTATATAGGTACATGATACCCATTTTAATTTATGGATAAAATATAATACATAACAAATATAAATTATCAATATCTTTGAAACATGTTTGAAGGATTCATCTTCATACTATCAGGGAAGGAAACAAAATATGGGTTTTATCAAATATTCTGTAATGGTTATGTGTATTGGAAGATATCCTGATTGTGTGAGGAATAATAAATATGGAAAGTTAAATAATTCAAAATGAACATCATTTAAAAAAATAAATTCAATATTGAACATATCGATGGAAAAATTCAAGGCAGTAATCTCATGAATAAAAATAAATTAATTATAAATTAATGAAATGAAAAATTATTGGATTTCATGGTCTTAGGTATCGTGATAAATATATTTGAAAGACCTTTTAAAAGATATTTTATAACAATACGTAAATAGAATTTTTATTTTTCTACTTGATTTCACTCATGAGACCTTTCGATGAACATTGGGGGTACCTATAACTGATTTCCACTCTTCACTCGATATGCAATGCATTCGTCACATATATAATGATCAATTAAATTCCTATAAGATATCATTTATCAATAAATATCCATATTTAGTAAGGAATATTGATTTATGAATTCTTTCAAATCAACAAATTCACCATTGTGAGAAATGGAATATTTTTTGAAAATTAACATATCAATTATAAAAAGAATATTGATATTTTAGATGAATTTATTCTCGCTTGGATAAAAAATCTATGATTTATATTTCAAGGGTTCTATAATTTTAAATTATCTTTATTAGATCATAAGTAATTTAAATGGTCTATGTAATCTATTAATAGAATACTATAAAATTAATAAATCATTGCTGAGTAAAATAACAATTCCATTTTGGAATCTCTTATTTACAAATAGTAGAAAAATATAAAGGAAAACATTATTTGATATTTCCCTTATAAACATGTAAATTATGATTCAAATAAAATATTATATATGACTATGGTAGAATAAATTTATTTCATATAAGTTAAAATAAACACTCTTGTCACACTTTTGTATGAAAAGTTCTGCATTCTAAAACCAAATGAAGAATAATTTTAAAACATTTTTTAAACAAGTTAAACCTGGGTTAAAATTTCATTTCATATATCATTGTTCAATTATAAATTAATTCAAAAATAGATAATGATATAAAGATATGGAATTTAAATATAACAAATCAAAAATAATTCAGATCTATTTTTTCTTAAAACATTTCATTGCTTGATTAAAATTTAAATGGGAAATAAATTATAAAAAATAATAGTAACTACTTAAAAGAATAAACTATAAATGAAACATAATTTATTTTGAATAAATAAAAAGTCATGTTAAATATACTGGTGGATTCTATATATACAAAAAATTTAATATTTTCATAATACCATTCTTGACTCAATATAGTGAAAATTGAGAGAAAATATCTTACGTCACACTTCTTTTCTGTTAAATGAGATTTAACATCATGTATAATGGTTTTAAAAATGTTTTTATTTATAAAAATCATATTTATAATTTTAATATCACATATGATCCTATTATAACATCATATGACACATCTGTTAATAATTGGTCATTAATACCATCATTTCGAGTATTAAATGTTTCAATTTCTTATGCAAGTTTTGATAAGGAAATTATATTCCATACCTATATTATATAGTTAAATAATATATAGAATAATAATAATGTTATAAATATTGTTATTCATTAAATAATTTTATTAATATAAGTAATGATATTTGGAAATAAAAATTGAATTGCGTCACTAAATAGAGACAGTGGGTCGTACCTATGTACATGACTATTTCCAAACTGGTGAAAGGGTAAATAATTGGATGGAATATTTATCTAAAAGAATAAATATCATTTTATATGTATTTTATATATTTATTGGTTCCATCTGTATGGTGATAAATGTGATTCCGTGATGGAAAAAAATCACATCTAGTCGCAAAGTAGTAGTACAACATATATTCTAGTGGTGCTTTTTTCATTTGATTGTGAAGGAGATAGATAAATATTATTCCATAAATATAAAAAAAGATCATTATATGGGATACATTTTAATTATTATTTTCTAATGTTAATAAATAATTTATTGTTTTAAAATAATAAGTAAAATTACAACCTTTGTAAAGATGATTACCTTATCCTAGAAGATAAGCGCTTTGTATCTATTATTAATGGCCATATAATCAGTCTTTCAGGAATTTTGTTAGCTCATGAATGGAGATAAGGTTCTTTTTTAGGTAATTTTACAGTGTTTGGTTGATCTTGAAGCCTTAATATGGTTCTACGAAGAGAGGGAAGGGGTGTCCTTTTAAAAGTGGGGGAAGGTACACACCTTCAATTTTCAAAAAGAATAAAATATATAAATCTATTAATCAATGTAAATGTCTCAAAATGGACTTTATTATGATAAGATATCATAGGGTGGAAATATTTCTAAATAATTGAAATTATATATGTTTCTAAGTCAAATTAACCCATATCTTTTTTGTTTAACCCCTTGATAATCCTGTTTTAAGCCTTAACCATAGTGGAAATTTTTAACTATTTTTACTATTAAATATGGCTAAAAATGAATGTTTTCACATAATAAATTATATTATTATGATTCAATATGTGGGTACTATTTTATAAAATTGAAACCACATAACTGGAATAATTTAATTTAATGTTAAATTATTAAAAAATCATGAATATTTTTTTCATAAAAAATATATATTTATGTAGAAAAATGTTCTCATTATAAATTAAAGTATAATATCCATTAAAATCCCATAATAGAATTATTATTAATTTAATTTAATAAATATTTATTTTAAACTATTTTTTTTTAAACGTGTCTATCAATTCATGAATTGAAATGGCAGTTTTCAATAATAATTAGCGTATTTTGTGTATTAATTGATGAATAAAACATCTCAAAAAAATCCCAAAAATATAACCTAAAATAATTATGAAATTAAATTTTAATAGGGAAGTTAATTTTTTTAATAATTTTTTTATAATTAGAAAAATTAATAATATTATTTTCTTAAAAAAGAAATAGATTTCATTTATGACGAAATTTTTTTTCAAGAAGAATAGATTTTTTCAAGTATAAAATGACATTAAAAATAATTCTATAATTATTTTCAAATAATTTATCCAAAATATTGTTTTCAATATGAAATGAATATATATTTTAAAATGTGGTTGTTCTATTCATGCCCTCCAGTTCAATGAGATAGGTTTAATGATCATATTTAAGTAATACTGTTTTTTTATAAGCATAGTGTTTTGTTTTGTATATGATATAAAATATAGAAATTTTATAAAATATAGTGGTATTTCATATAAACTCTTATTCTTCATCAAATCATTCATATATGAAATATATATTCACACATACCCTTATGCAGATCTGGATATCACATATATGGTTTTTTGAGAACGGTTTTTAGCTTTATAATATTCCTAGGGTACCCTTATATTGGATTTTTCCTATAATACTGTAATTATAATTATTTTATTAATATTACACAAGATATATTCTATTCTAGAACACTTCTTTCACAATTCAACTTCATAAAAGTCATTGATGCAGCCTTCATAGAAAAAATTGAAGGCTTTTGTGATAACTTTTTATTTATATTATACAAGAAGAGAGAACCATAGTTTATAATGTTTAATAGCCATGTTTATGGAAAAGTTAATTTTGAATATCTATTGGCCCAGAATTTCATTTTCTTTAGCCACAGTGGTTCTATGTTGTGTCACAGTGGATATGATACAATATTGGTGGAGACATAGATTTCTTATGGCCACAATGGTGAATATAGTAGTATATGTGGTGTAATATTGATTTTGGGTATCTGGAATATAAGGGAAGGAGGCATAGTGTGTCTAAGCAGAGGGATATAGGTTCGCAAACAAAACAATAGTGTTTCAAAAAAATATAAATAGTGACACATCAATCACATCCCATAATAGATCTGTGGAGGTTCTGGATTCACTATTTTATTAAACATGTCCCATTGATTTGACAGTGAATTCAGATGGTCATTAAAGTATGCATGTAGCCAATATGTTCTTCCACATTCTATTTAGATTGTAAGGCCCTGAACTTTTATGACACAATTTTGGGAGTCTTTCTTAAAATGAAACATTTACCATTAATTAAATTTTTGTATCTATTAAAATATTTTTATTTAATGAAAAACGTATCACCCAATCATTGGATTGGCGGGTATGAATAGTTATAAACACATAAATCAATATAATGGTTTTATAAAAATAAATTATATTTTTACTAAAGTCAATATATTCTTTAGAAATATATTTTTCCCGAAAAATTATTTTTTAAATTTTTGTGAGAAAATACTTTAAAAATGTTTTACCTTTTTTATAAAATTTATTTCAAAAAATATCCTATTTTTTAAATCATCATGTTAAAATTATCCTAGGGAGAAATTTTTGAGATTTTATCTAAAAAGATTGATTTATCTATGAATACTGGAAATATCATTTTTATGTCGTTTTTGTAAAAATATGATTTTAATCATTTAAATTCACTATTGATATTTTAATTTTTTTTAAAATTAATATATATATATATATCCATTAGATTTAAATAATCTAAATAATTAAATAATGACCAATATTCTACTTGATTTTGGTATAAGTTCATTTTTTGGATGGAAAAATTATTTTTCTAAAAACTGTTTTTTTTTATTTTTAATTATTTGTATTAAAATTAATTTTATTGTTTACAGGAGTTTTATTTGGTTAAATGGAATTTAATTATTTATTTAGTAAGAAAAATTTATCGTATAATGAAATTTTGATATATTTTTTTATGAAATTTTTTTCTCAATAGTAACAAATTCAATTTCATGAAATATATAATCATTAATGATATTGAAAAAACAAAATAATTATATAAAAAACTTATTAAACTTATATAAACAATAATTTATGATATTACATTAAAAATATAACACAAAAATAAATAAAAATTATAATTTATTATTTATTTCATGATAAATATGGAAATCATTATCAGTGTCAATGCGATACTTTCACAATAATGGAAATATAAAATTTGGTATCATGAAGATAATATTCGAGAAGCAATAAGTCCACATTTGAATTACTTATTAAATATAAAGAATTATTGATGATTTTTATTGATATATATGATATTTTTTGTCATATTATAAGTGACTTATTAAAATGTTTGTACAATGATTAAGTAGTTCCAAAAACAAAAAAAATTGATATTAACTAAATTTTCATGACATAGATGTGCAGAAATAAACATATTGGATTAATTTAAAATATTGTCATGAACTTAATTATTATTTTATTGTAATTTATCTCTAATTTTTAGTGATTATAAAATTACCCAAAATTCATATACATCACTGATACAATATTTATTAAATTAATGTTGATATATAATAAAAGATTTTATAATATTAAATGTAATAAAATTTTGAATAATTTTGGTGTTATAAAATTTGTGATGATGAATATGTCAAATTAGGGATGTATTAAAAAATTATATTCCAATTCCATATTTTTCATTTTTACTTTAAATTAAAATTAAATGAATAGCGTAAAAACAAACAATGAAATATTATTAAAAAATATTTTATTAAATAATTTAAAAATCACCAAAAAACATGAATGGGGCAATGAGAAAATATATGGTCTAAAATGATATCCATTGGAAATTTATGAGCCAATTATTTAGTTATAATTAAAATTATAACCATTTATGATTGAAAACGTCATTACATCTGTTAATTTTTTTCAAGAACCATCTTGGTTAGCCTGGTACACTAATACCCTAACTTATTGTGACATGTGTCAAATGGAATTCCTAATCCGAATGAGTCGTAAAATAGAACCTGTAATCATACTAACATAAAATTGAATGGTTTTACCAAAAAGAAAAAAAATAGTTGAAGATACAGTTGTAATATATCAATAAGACAATCACTTCTTAATGAGAGAGTACCAGAAAAAGAGGTAAAAATCCAAACATTTCATCATAAGAAGAGACTGAATATCGAAAAAATAAAATTCTCACAAATCACATTCAATAGGTGGATCCCATATCCACTAATAACCACCACGACAGTATATTCCACAAATCACGTATACCCACCACCTTCAAATGGTGTTTTCCCATTACTTTAATATGAAATAATGAATAAACAAAAAATTGAAGCCAAAGGAATATTGTGAGTTAGACTAACCAACAGGGTCTCACCAAGTGTTCTATAATCAACTATATAGAAATTATATAATTCATTTTTTCAATTAATATAAAACAAGTCATGTCATTAAAATTATATATTTTCAAAATGAACGATCCTACAAAAAAATATTGAATGTGTATGTAAAATAACCTAAATAAATAATTAATATAAATCATATATATTTATATGACATTTGGATGTAATAAAAATATTATATAGACAACTGAATGTATAATCAAGTCCATACCAAGAACCATGGTCATATTCCCTATGTCATGTTAGTTTCATTCTATCGGATCCACACACTACATAATCATCAATCAGAACCTAATATGTGTGTACACTTCCCTATTTATAAAGCATTCATGAAAATTAGTAATCACCCCATTATAGGACACATCATGGTAAAATCATTCCAAACTTTTTTTATTTAGTGTATTAATTTTCAATCCATTTGTAGGGATTAAGAGTATTTTATTTTTACTCCATATTACCCACTAACTAATTAGTATCAAATATATATTATTGTAATAATAAACCATTCCTTATTTCATGGGAAACTAATTCATTTCATAAAAAATATTATCCTTAATTTACTTTAACAAAATTACTTTTCAACAACACTTTTTATATTCACAATCAAACCATATTTGTTAATAAATTTCATTCCTTTAAAATCATTTTTCATTTTATGTCTTTTTCTTAAGAATCAACATGGAATCATTTCATCCAATCATATTTCAATTTTTGGTGTTATTACAATCAAAATCTAACCACTAATATCAATGCAATTAAAATTGGTGGATTTTCACCATTTCCATGGAATTTTTAAATCACACTTCAATTGATCTCAAATCATGGTTTTTCAAATAATAAATAATAACAAGTTTCACTAAATCAAAAGGTTTATGTTTTCAATTGTAGGGTAAATCATTATCAAACAACCAAAATTTAATCTTTTGATCAGTCAAATCAGAAATAGAAATCGGAAATGATAATGAAGAATGAAGGAAAATGAGATCAAGGAATAAAACCTAGAGTCAACATCCATCAAACAACATATTTTATCAATCAATAACTTTATGTTTCATCTTTATTATGAATGTAGGTAATTATTGGATAATGAAATCCAAAATCAAAGAAGAGAGAATATACCAAAGAGGGGTCAAGATCTTACAATGACACATAGATTGACAAAAATAAGAGTATGGGGGATATAAAATTATATATTGGGATCCCCCAAATACCACAAATTCATATTAGATTCTAATGAGGATTTTTTAAAATTTAAATGATTTTGTTTGTGGATTTCAAAAGTAATATTTAGGGGATTACAAACTATGTGCATTGTTTTCTGGGTTGGGTTGCATGGTTAGTAGTAACGATGCACCCTTTGCATTTATCATTTGTAAGCTTCTGTAAAATGTGGGTGGTGTTGAAAAATTGTTAAAATAACCATTAAACAAATATTATAATTCATATTTATAAGGGGGTATAGTTTATGAGGAGTTTCTAACCAATTTGGTAAACATCTATCCACCCTTCCAGTGGCTTATCATGTAGAACATCGTTTGTGGGGACAATCAGTGCGATTTTCCAAAACCATGTGGCAATCATAGAGAGCACCCAAAACGTGAAAAATAATTAAATACTTTTCATGAAAAAACTGAGATATAAAATAATAAAGGTACTTCAAAAACAAGGGTAAAAATTTCATATTAATAAATAATGGTTTTCAATTCATCCCCTACATAAAAACATTATGTCCCCAGAATGCCAATCAAGAAGATTTTATATCAATGATATGAAACCACTAATATCTAATTAGTTCAATATGATCCCATGGATCATGTTAATCAGAACCATGATACCCTATAACATAGACCAAAGTTATATACATTCCAAGAAGAATATTTAACTCTGAACCAACTATATGAATATGATGTTCAGTTATAGATAATTCATGTTTGACAGCAAGTTCTTCCAAAATCAAGTCAAGAGAAGGGTGAGAAAGATACATCTTGATTTGTAATACACGAATCAAATCATGGATTATCATCAGCTATAGTTTATTTTCTAAAAGGTATTCCACATTATTTTTAAACCACAAAACCTCAAATGGACCGTTATTTCTTGGTGTAATCATTCCATATTTCCTATGATTTCAATGACCCGTTTGAGGTGAAACTCCCACAATCACATGTTCACCAGCATAAAACCCTATAGTTCAATATTCATGATCTTCATATTATTTATTCTAACTCAATTACTTCTATATTATCTTATTAATCAACTGAATCATTGAATATGTCCCATAGAATAAACTGAGCCTAACCAAGGTTTCATTAAAAATCTCTATCAAACAAAGGGTAGATCTAAAAATTCAATTATACAAGTCTTCAAATGGATCCCCTCTGATATAGGGAATGTAATTTTTGTTTTAGTAAGACTCATCCATCCCCAAATGGTCATCACAAGCCCTATTAAAGTTGATAAGGATGGCACGTATTGTGAAATCTCGCCCCATGTATCAAACGTCGTTGCCCAAATCCTGTTGGTCACATGTCCTCATGCCCACCTCCTAATATTCCAGAGGTTTCCAACTAACATAAAGTTTCTAAATATCAACATGGGGAGACTATAACCTCTTTATGAAAGTATAAAAATAGTAGAAACAAATAAACAATATCCAAATTCAAACAACCATAACCAGAATAATATTAATATCATATGATAAACCAAAATAGGAATACACTATCCAAACCAATATAGTAGATATTTTATTCCAAATATAATTTATGTGTCAATATATGAAATCCAAATTATATAAAGACACTAAAAACTCCATTGAGGATTAATACATTGGTTCTGGATCCCTAATCAAAGCTCCATCCCAACTTATCCATCTAATATTGGGTATTTCCCTTATCTTTTCCTCATAACATGAATTTTATTCGGGTACCACTATGGAAACTCGAGTAGGGAATGAGTACAACTCAGAATCACACCACCAACAGAATTTATAACAATATTCTTTCAAAAATAGTATATGATGTTTTATAGAAAAAAATTTCAATTCATAAAGTAAATAGTTATCACATTTGATCATTTTTAAATTACCTAAAAAATCACGGGTTTCATGATGACACATAATATCAATATCAGCTTCAGCCCATGCCATATTCTGTACTATCCCTAATGGATATCAAATATCACAATACCATTGTTACCATTTATCATTTCTTCTCAATTTATATTATGTCCACTTGGATCCATAGTCTAATTCCAATATCATGTGTGTAAAATGTCTTTTCTAGCACCCCATGGTTATTGAGAGCATTATACATTGTCCCACACCCCACGGGTATTTCTATAATCTGTACCTATCCATTTCAATAAAAATTACATGCATGAATTTTGATCGAGAATGTCCTGACTAGAACATAGTGGTTATTTTGAGTAGTATACCATGTCCCACACCCCATTTCTCAATCATTCACATTTATTACAAATATCATATTTAACAAGTGTAATAAAAATTAACCCTCTAATAAACAATTACCATCATGATATACCACTAAATTATCACTTAAATAATAATTCATCACAATAATCATGTGGAATATTATGAGCAATTCATTATTAAACCATCTATCAGCATTCAATCAAATAACCAAAAATCCCTTCATTGTTAAGAAAAACATTTCCCAATTCCCATTGTCATCAGATTAAATATTCAATCAATTAAACAATTAAACAATACCATTAACCAATCAATTTCATTATCTCAAATTAACCCTATCAATTATCAAGATTTTACCCCATTTCATTATCCTTAGGTAATTTAATTTAATATAATAAATCCTCGGTGTGATTTCCCAATCATTGAAATTGGAATTTCATAATTACATACATGTAATTTAATCAAGACTATGGTATTTCAGTTTAATACCACCTACTTAAAGATCATTTATGGATTCTCACCAATGAAAATCTATAAATTTAATTGTAAGGATCAATTTCCCAATGAATAACGAGATCTATATCCAGCACCTCGATAAAAAATTCTAAAAATTAAGATCTATCAAATATTTTAACGACATTAATTTCCGATTGGGGAAACATCACTTTAAAATATGATATAGAGTTGGGAGAGATAGAGGAAACCAATTGGGATCAGAATCTCTAACTAGAAAAGGTGCAAATTCATAGATCTTCACTTTTATTCCTCAATAACAGAGTTTTTAATTCCTTGGAATCCATCTGGGAGGTTCTAAAATAGAAGGAAAATGTTAGGGTTGAATTGGATCAAATCAAGGATAAAACTAGGGGGTTCGGGGTATTTTTTTAAAAATAAGGGGTCTGATTTCCACATGCACTTATTCCTAGGATGGGGAAAAATATTTTCCCTAATTGTGTACTTAACTATGAACCTCCTCTCAGGGTTCTCATAATTACTACAAAATGGTGTAATGTTTTAGAAGCTGTGCACTAACCATGTGATACCCCTCCACAATAGGTTGCATGGTTTATAGAGCAACAGAACACCGTTTTGGAATACCATGTGTATATTGTGCACTACAAAAATCCTCTCTAGAGACATCCAAAATTCACCAAAACAAACCTCAAATAAAACCAAAAACATATGCTCAAAAGAATACAAATGATTACATTAAATTTAGCTCAAGACATATCAAAAAAAGGTCCATATCTTTAAATATTTTCACATTATTGTATCTTATCCTTGATATATACTCAAACCATCCCTATGATTTTGAGGTAAAATGATCCAGCCCCTGAGAATTAAAATCTACTTCAATAACCCATGTTTCCTCCTGAAAAAAACCCGGTTTCAACAATTTATGAACTATCAACATGTTCCATACCCCCAACACTTTATCACTATGATCAAACTCACATATCAGATGCTTCTCAACGAATGGATCGGTCTCATGTGCAACATCATCCACATTGGTAACATGAGAATAATTAGGATGTTAATGTATAAGTTGTTATAATTTAAAAACATCATGAATAACACTATACCTCTATGGAATATGTAATCGTTATGCCACATACCTAGTTATCTTCATAACCTCCAAAGGTCCAACAAACTAGGGACCCAACCTGCCTTGTCACTGAATACTATGGTGACCCAACCATAGAGACACTCAAAGGAATATAGGATCACCATCTATAAACTCATAGGATCATAATAATCTATCAACATTAAGCTTCAATCCACTCATAGGCATATATTTATGCTTCGGAATATGCAGAACTCACTCTGACATAAAATACCTGAGACTCAGTCCCAATATCTCTATTTCACCTACCTCCATCCAATATAGACGTGGTCTATATGGACAACCATATTGATCCTCATATGGTTCCATGTGTATAGTTTTCTAAGATCTATTTTTATAAGTTATCTCAACATGTTCTATGTTCTTATCCCATAAACCACTAAAGAAAATAATGCACACTCATTTAATATCTTCAAAATCCTTTATAGTACACTCTGACCTCCAATTTATGTATGGGTGGAAATTCATACTCCTAAATACATGTGTACCTCAAAAATTCTACAATCCTTTCCAGAAGCATGATGTAAAACATCAGCCATGTTCTAAAACTAAACTCTATATCACCCCATCTAGATAGACTATCTCCAAAATGTACATGTATCACAATTTATACAGGGATAAATTCTATTGTATTTGTAATAAATGTGATAATTTCATGAATTGTTCCACAATCACTAAAATAGTGCCATTCATCTACAACATCATTGGTAGAACCACAACCAAATACTTGGTAACATCATCCAAATTATATTCTAGAATGGGAAATGGATAAAGTAAACCACAAGATCATTGATTCTCGGCCTTCACCTATTGATATGTTTAACATCATGCCTCAAACCTTTCAATATCCCTTTCCATTTGGGCCACCAATACTATAGACATATGTCATAATTTTTTTTGGTCAAACCCAGATGAAGTTTCCACTTTCATGTCTGTAATTCAAGTATCAACTCCTCCCACATACTCGTAGGCACGATAACACAATTCTTGAAATAGATGATTGCATCCTCATCTATTTCCCATTCTGAATGTGACTCCTCACCTTCAAGACATTCCCTCAGGGAAAAAAATATTTCCTCATATTTCCACTCCATAATCTATCTCAAAAGTATATACTCCACTGAAATTGAAATGAGATTCATCTTCTCCTAACCCTCCAGAACCGCAACATGCATCTCATCCCTAATTGACATCATCTTCCACTAAGATCTAGTCACCATAACTATATGAGTCTTTTTTCCTGGTTATAGTTTCAACAAAAATATCTCCCTTCCTAGATGTATATGTTATATCAAAATTAAATTAATTCATATAATAACCCACCTCTATTTTTGGATATTCCAATATCATTTGTAATGTATCTACTTTATTCTCTTGTGATCATTATACATAGTAATATTTTCACCCAATAGATAATACTGCCGACACCTCAAATAATTAACCACTATAGCCATCTCAAGGTTTTAAATAGGGTAATTTCATTCACAGGGCCTCAAATGTCATGACTCATAAGACAAAACCCAATCCCACTACATCAACAATGCTCCATGCACGATTCAATATGATTTATAAATCATTTTATGCACCTCACTCATATATGGTAGAATCGATATTGGAATAGGATACAAACACCTCTTAAACTTCTAGAAATTATTCTCATATGCTCTAGAACATTAAAACATTATCCTCTTCTTGATCAATTATGAAAGAAGTGATTCTTTATAGGAAAATTCCTAGCTGAACCTTTGATAAAATCCCACTAAACCAAGTAATATACAGATATCAAAAACATTCTAGAGATATGTGAGAAACAATTGTCTAAACAATCTCTGGGTACACTAACACACCATCCTCAAAGATAATATAACTAATAAAATATAACTAATCAATCCAGAATTGGAACATAAATACATTAGTGTATAGTCAAGGCTCTTTCATTGTACTCAATTTGATGTCCATATTTACGAAATGATATTCTGGATTCTTGGATTACACTAATATGTCATCCAAAAATACTACCTTAAAATGATCTAGGTACTGGTGTAATATTAACTTCATCAAGGTAATAAACAATGTTGGAGGATTCATATGCCCAAAAAACATCTTAAGGAACTCATAAAGGTCATACATGCTTCTTAATAAAGTCTGAGGTATTTAATATGGTCGAAGACTAAATTGATGATACCACAATCTCAATAAAATCATTTCAAATATACAATATACCCCCAAATGTTCAAATACATCATGATAAGTAGTATAGGATATCGGTTCTTCATTTTCATATATTTATGATTATGATAATCAGCACACAAGAGAAATTTTCCATCATCCTTATCGTAAAACAAGATTGGGGAAACCAAAGATGATGTAATCCTATGGATAAATCATTTATCCACTAATTCCTCCAATTGATTATTGATCTATTCATACTCTGTTGGTTCCATTATATATGGTGGATAGAGACTGAATCATCCTTCGATATGAGTCCAATCATATATTCTACATCTCTCTTAGGATGAATCCTTGATAATTCCTTAGGAAACTCATACTATAATATATCCACTATAGGTGGAATGAATTCAGGCTTCACACCCACTATCATTCAAAAAAACATACAGCCATGGAGCCAGCTCCCCTAATAGCTAATGAATTGGACATTCATTTCATGCCTTGATATCTAACTCCTAGTGGTGAACATAATTTTCACCCTCGGGAGATGTAAAAATATTTCTCCTATGGTACCAGTCTATATGGGCTCATTATGCTACCAAATAGTCCATAAAAAATAAAATAAAATCCTAACATATCATGTAAATAAAGATCAAAATAGAAACTATACTCCCCAAACTCGAGAGATAATCCCATTCAAAAATAGATGTCTCTCAATGGTACTCCCAACGGTATGTTGATGATAAGCACAATACTCATAAACTCCGCCATAAGACACATCCCATTTTCAAGTTTTTTTGATATAATTAAATGAGAGGAACCGGTGTCTAATAAGGCACTATAAAGTATTGAAGTTATAAGAATAGTGCATCTAACTATCCATGGTCCATCCTCGCTATGAAAAACTATATGCTAAACAGGAAGAAACTGTCAAGTAATTCATACATGTGCAATAGCCCAAGTCTCGTGAACTACAATACTCTACTCATATGGAAAATCTTGTCCAGAATAACCACATATACTACCTCTACTTCCATGGCTAGTATAACTCCAGCTTCCCGACTAATATTGTGTAGAAGATCCCCTTCTTAAACTCTGGTTCTTCCTATCTACTCCCTCACAACCCATATATCGTGGGTTCTAGTAGAATCATTATGGATTACCCATCCAATTGAAATCTCAATACACAATCATTGTTTGGGGGTAATGTCTGTGAATTTAACAAGGCCTAAAGGACTGGTGGAAGAGAACTCACATAATATCCCGAGTAATTGATCCTTCCCATGTCCACTATATTTTCCAATTCTCTGGTCAACATTATCATAGTGATACTTCATATTTTTGGAATATGTACATCCTTATCATCAAATAAGAAACCACCTATCCTCCACTAGATTCTTCCTTTTGGTTCCCCTTAGATATGAGATCCTAATTTACCACATCTAAAAACATTTTCAACTGAAATATATTCACATGGTACTTAGTATAACAATTAAACCAATCCTGAATCTGTTTCTTAGCCATAGCCTCTTCCACCATGAATGATGTAGAAAAGTTCTTCAGATCTATAAAGTGACCAACATAGTCTATGATGGACATACTCCCATGAGTCAAACTCATAATCTTAGTTTAACTCTTTTACTGGAGTGTATCAGTGTAAATGTTCTTTATGAACTTCTCCTAACATTCCTTCCTCTTCGTATTTTCTAGATGTCCATCCTAAGTATTGATGACTCACCTACACTTTGCTTGACCACATAAAATATAAGAATCATGTTTCAGTATCTCCTCATAAGGGGTCTCTGAGTGGTCAATAATCATCTTGATATACTAAATCCAAAACATAGATACCTTAGTCCTACCCTCTCTAATAAATTTTAGAAGTTTCTACAACTAAAACACTGAATTCAGGTCTAACATACTCTTCATAACCCACCCTCAGAATCTTTCCATAAACTACATAAAATGAGAAAATTTCACGTGGAACTTCTCTCTATCTCCCTCACCCAACACTATTAGTGCCTCAAGTTACACTATTGGATGCACATTTCCTGCCATGTCCTCCTATCATCCTATCAACAAGGGTCATCCTGGAGACATACCTCTATAATTTCAAACACATATTTTTGGAAACATTACACAATTTTATTATCACATTTACTAGTATTCATATAAATCCCTAAAATATTCATTCCCCAAAACCCCACCTCACATTAAAAACTGAGGTTTTATCATAACCCATAACCACCCAACATCATGGTTATGGTTACGAAATGGTAAACATAGTCTTATTTAAAGTTTCCCATTGGACAAACTTTTTCCAAAATTTATATCATTTTATGATTTTCAATTCCATAATAGGACCCATTTTTTGGTCAATTACCTAGGAAAGGTAAAACATTTCAAATTCAATAACTTTACCTAAACCTAAATTACCATTTGTGCATAAAATGATGCATGAAACTATAATTATTAAGTTAATAGAATTACACATGCATACTCAACTCTCATTTCAAACTAGGACATTAGACAAATCATAGAAAATCTTAGGAATCCATCACAACAAACAATAAGTGCACATCCAATGGTGAAATAACGTCCAACCTGAATAGAAAATACCAATATCAATAATACCACCCTAGTTATTTGGGGTTTCCCCCAAATATGGGTTAGGTACTCTCGTACATGAGCTTATGTCCATGGGAATTCCCTTCTAAGTCACTTTTCAATATTTTCTAAATAGTAATAAAAACTAAAATAAAAGAAATTTCTCATATACCACTTTGTAACATCCTGACAGAGGTTCCATGCACCTATGCCCCAATCTCATTGTCACATGACCTCAAGTGTGCCTACATTTTTTCTAGAGACTACTGACTAGTAGTTAATGTCTAGTATATCAAAATATGAAGACTATACCCTCTTTATCAATGTAGAAAAATAGCTGAAATAAATCCAAAATAATCTAATGTCAATAACTACACCCACAATAATATGAGTATCACATGATGAACCAAAACATGAATGCAATATCCAAACCAAAATGGCAGATATCTCATGCATAATATCTTTATAGGATAAGATAAGGTTAAGAGACAAATGGTAGATGGATGATATGGGATAAATCTTGGATAAGGGAATAAAACATTATCTAGTTAATAATAGTCTATTCAGTTGTATAATATATAAAGTAAAATGCATAATATAAACAGTTATCACAATTCTTTATTCATTAATTAACAACAAAAATCATCAAGTCCACTATGAAACTCACACTATTAATGCCCTTTTCATCCCATGCCATGGTCTGATATATCCACCAGGGATATCACAAAACACAATACCATGGTAATCATTTATCATTTCATTTCAATTCATATCATGGCCATTTGGAACCATAGTTCAATTGAAATCTCATTAGAATTGAACGTTATAACTAGCACCCTATGAGTATTTGGAGCCATTGTCCATGTCCCACAACCAATGGGTATTTGGAGCATCATCCCCTATCCCATAAAATATTAATCAACTAAATAAATTAGGGTCCAGAGTGTAATCTCTAGTAACTTGTGGTAATTTAGAGAATTAGTCTATGTCCCACACCCCATCTCTCAAACATTAAAATTTATCACACAATTCAAATTTGAAAATATTAATAATAATTAAACCTCTATCAACAATTCACATCATTATACCATTTTAATTATAAATTCATTCATAGTTATTCAATTAAATCACATGGAAAAATATGAACAATTGACCATTAATCCTTCTATGAATATTTAATCAAATAAACCATTAACACTACATAGTTAATCCAAATATCTCTATATTATTCATATAAAACTATCCATTATTCTATCAGTTAATAAATTACACCATTCCATTAACCAATCAATTTCATGACCATTATTCAACCATTCTCAATTTTCCCATGTTCAACCAGATTCATTATCATATTGAAATTCAATTTAATTAATTCAATATCTGATGAAACATCCCAATCATGGATACTGAAATTTATTAATTACATACATAAATTTAAATCAAGACTATGGGATTTTCAATTTATACCACCTTCCACTATATTATTGATGGACGGTCGACAACATAAATCCCCATATTGACACAGAATGCTCAATTTCATAGTCAAGAATGAGATCTAGATTCATTATTAAATATATTAAGATCTATTGAATCCTATATCTTAATCCATTACCAATAGAGTTAAATATCCCTTCAAAATATGATATAAAGAACAAATAGGGAGAGGAAACAAAAAACATGAGAATATATTCCTGGGAGAGGTGAACATTTGTTTATCTATTATTTGATTCATCAAGAACTAATGATAGAAGGCCTTGGAATCCATCCTAGATGCACCCAAATTGGCAGAGAAATTTTAGAGTAGAGTGGTGTGGAATTTGAGTTAAAACAGGGGGTTTTAGATTTTTAAAATAATTTTTCAAGTGTTTGACTTTTGTGTTCACGGATTCCTGGAATGGGGTGCATGTTTTTCACAAACCATGCACTTAAACATGCACCTCATCTCAGAAGTCACATGGTTAATACTAAAATAGGGAATGATTTGACAAATCATGAACCAACCATGCAATTAGAATCTATCTAGGGTTTTGTGGATTGTTGGCGTAGGGAGCACCATTGGGGAAAACCATTGAAACAGTACAATACACAAAACCTCTCCAAAAATGCCGAAATTTCACCCAAATACTCCAAAGTCAAAATAAAAATAGTATATCATCAAAACTAGACAATATAGTACCTAAAAATGAGATTCATACAACTGTATATAAAGGTAAAAATCTAACAAAAATCTCATCCTCAAGGATTTTTATAGCTCGTTCCATCTAGCCATCCATCTTTGGATGATACGTCATGCTCAATTGAACCTAGAATCTTAGTGAATGTAGATACCTCTCCAAAAATGGAAATAAAATTCAATATTTCTATCTGAGATTATAACAGATTGAACTCTATGAAATCATAGGTTCTATTTCACATATACTTCTCAAATCTTCAACTATGTCTGTATCTGGAATGGGTATAAAGTGAGATGACTTGGTTAGATGATCAATCAAACCCCATATCATACTCTTCCATCTAGAGGTATGTGGAAACCCGAACATGTAGTCTATAGAAATCACATTCCACTTCCATGAAAATATAAGAAATTGGTGAAAAAAACCCAAGTTCATTGGTTCTCGACATTAACCTATTGATAGGTATAAAAATGATAATGAAATTAATTGATGTCTTATCTCATACTATATTACCATAATCTTCTCTAAGAATTATACAACATCTTCATGGTTCTAGTTTTCACAATCCACTGAGAATTATTTAAATCCACCATCATGACTTATCTCATTGGAAATAGTATAAAATACCATTTTCGAAAACATAGTATTTTTTATATAGAGTTTAAGCACTCACCAATGGTCTCCCCTATAAAATAGAGTCCCTAATGCCACAAAATTCATTATCGAGCTTCTGTTCTTGAGTAGCCAACTCAAGATGAGAGTATTTCACCTGAACAATTTCCATAGTAATCTTGATCACATTATCCAAGACTCCCAATTAAGACTGACTAAGGAGAGACATAAGATTCCAATATTCTGATGACTCTTTCATGACCAAGAACAGATGATTTCAAATGAAAGCTTTAACAGTAGAATTACTATTTATATTGGTGTAGGAAATATTGAAATCTATATATTTTAGGTACTCTAGACAAGGATTCTATTGTAGATTCAAATCATTTATAGGGTAGACGTGACTTAGTAACATTTGATTAGAATAAATGATAAATCATTAAACGAAAAGGTGACGTTTGAGTATAGTAATAGTATTAATAATGATAGGGAGATCAATATCATTAGTAATATTATTCTTCTCATGTGGTCAAAACTATCAAGAACCATAAGATATCACATGGTTAACCAATATTAAAACATATCTCAAACCTGAACATGATACTTCATAAAAGGCATCATTTCCCTATGAATCATCTGAAAGAGTCAACATTTTAACATAATTCCAAATAATCTTCAACATATCAAAATAAATCTAAGATTTTAAATTCGATAATAACACCACTTCTTTCAAAGTAAAAGTGTTCACCATAGAAGAAATTTTTAATTATTCATTAACATTCCTATGGTAATACACCACAAATCATAAAATGATTCGAATCTTGGAAGAATTATGTAGTTGTTCCAATATTATAATAGCATTCACCTTCATTGAATCCACAAAAATTACCACATTCTAAGACCGCATGTCCCAATAACATTACTAACCAAATCTACAAAGTAAAATTTATTAATCGTAGATCATGGTTGGTGATCTCTTATGATTTTCAAAACTAATATCAAATTAAACACGTGATCCTCCTTTGTTCTAGTGTAATCCAAGAAATAATCCACAAATACTACTAAAAACAAGTTTAGTTACTCATGGAATTTCTTATTCATCATTTCTATGAACATAGTAAAAGTATTGGTCAAAACATAAGGAATAAAAATGTACTAAAAAATGGCCATACATAATTCTAAAAGTGTTTTCAGATTGTTATATTCTTTTATTATCAATTGTAGATAACAAGATATAAGATAAATCTTAAATAACATCTTTTCCCATTTAAAATTATTAATGAGATCATCATACCAAGGTAATGCATAGTTTTTCTTTTCCATAACAAAATTGATTTTGTGATAATAAAAAAGGATATGTGTCCCATCATCATTATTTTTAAAAAGATCCTATGAAATCAAAGGTGACACACTCAGGTGAATGAATACTTTTTCCCTAAGTTCAACCTACTGAATTTAAACTTTTTCATTTATCTAGGGATATAAAGTATGCTGGTATAGACATTAGGTTATCACTGTGTAACAAATCAATTGTGTAACACCCCAAGATTTTACGAAAAATATTCTTTTTAATTTCAGTAATGTCTTGTGTTGTACACTACACCAAAAGGATCTTGCACAACACGCATCCCTGACTTGGCTTTCATTACACTCAAGCGCGACCTTCCACGATAGCGTGTGTCGTACGCAATACTGAGTTTCACTAAACAACAATATGCTATTAAAATATTATTAAAACTAGCCGTTATGAATAGTAATACCCACTTTTTGAAATTTTATAAATTTTATTTTTGAAAATGGACTTCATTTTTTGATTCGGAATATCGAAATTAGCCTAGGGTGAAATTTTGGTATTTTTCTGAAAACTTTCAATTTTTGATGAATAGTGAAAACACTGGGTTACTATTTAAAAACCGAATTTTTATTTAAATAATTATTTATTTTATTTAAATTTATTTTAGGTCAAAATTGATACATAGTACTATATAAGTTCAATGTAATTCATTGGAGTAATTTTATAATAATTTTAGATATATAAAAAATTTATTGAACTTTTCACCATCTTTTACCCACCTCCTAGGAGAATTTACAAATTTACATAAAACTTAATTTTACCACTTTTGTGAATGGAATTTCAAAAATCCGAGAGACACGGTTGATGTCAGTATGTAAAATGTGGTTCAATGAGATGTAAATATTTTTTGTTGAATAGTAACTTTTTACTTTTTTTTACCACGGTTAAAAGTAAAATTGGGTAATTAATGGTACAAATGATATTATTATTACCCTAAAACATGTCCTAATACTATTGGATAAGTGTAATTCGACCAAAAACAACCTTAGGAATAAAATATGACCATTTAGGCCCACTTGGTTTAGATTAGGACATTTATTATTAATTTATTTAAACAAGGGTTAAAATAGTTAAAATCAAAGTATAATAAGAAAATAATTTTTAATATAGGGTTATACATAATATAAATTCGACTATAAATATTCATTAAAAAGATAAAAATATTTACTACATAATGATATTTTATTTTTAATTTTTAGACAATAAATAATTTAATTTATTTAGGACACAAAGATGATGCAGTAATTATATAATTAATGAAATATTGACATAATTGATGTTATAAATATCCAAATAAATTTAATTTGAGAAATTTTATGAATTAAACTAATTTTCTAGGTTAATATGACATGTTAGTAGTGATTTAATTAACTTTTTTCGAACTAATCATTCTGTTATGAGTTTCACAAAAATCAATTACTAAATAGTGTCAAAATTGACATAAAATAGTTTCTAAAACAAATATTGTATAAGTAATTGTTATTTTATTTCTAAAAATCCAAGGTTAGGCCAAAGGACTTATATAAGGTTATATATATTAATAATAAACAACTTGGGGTTCGTTTGTCTTGTTATGGTAAGTTTATAAACCTTATAGTGTAAGAAAACAAGAAGACACTGTAAAAGATAAATTATTTAACTTAAAGTTAAATCTAAATTATAAGGATAAAATAGTAACCTAAACTTGTCAAAATTCTATTGGATGAGATTATTTAGACCCATACACACCTTATCTTCGAAATAAATCAATTTGGAGCTATTTAAAACCGAATATGGCTTTATAATAACATAAAAGTTTTAGTTTTTCCAAAGGTTCCCCTCTCCTCCCTTATAAAAGGGTACCTCCTCCCTCTCTTCCTCACACCACTTTGAGCCTTCAAGCTCGGCCAACCCATACCAATTTCTCCTATCACCTTTCCTAGAAACATACTAGAGGTACTGATCTTCTTCAAAGACCAATTTTAGTTCCCTAAAAGGAGGTCTCAAAGAGGCGCTTCAAAGAAGAGGTAATGTCCGTTACCGATTCTTTCAACTTTATTTCTTCTTCCACTTATTCTTCTTTAGTTGCTTAATTATTAAGTAACAACATCAGTATCACACATATACTGATATGTTATTATAAGTATGAAACAACCCTCTTTCACCATCTATCCATCCTACGGAAAACGAAATCACCACGCGTGCGTACGTACGGAATACCGTCTCCATGCCGTGGTGTAATCTATTTTCCCACCACCACATTACTTGGATGGGTATAATGGTGAAAATAAATAAATATATATGATTATTGTAAAGTTTTATTGATTTTGAAATAGTATACATACACTCCAATACAATTCCACGATCATGGAAATGATATCATCGCTTGTCCGTACGTACGGACTACCGTCTGCACGACGCGATGAGATTCATTCTCCATGTTAACAATTTAAGAATGAATGTAAAGTATATATAAGAAATAATAATGAAATATATGAAATTATAAATCTACTGGATTTATGTATATATATAGTTATGTCATCTACTTAATTACATTCAACTCAATAAGGAAACGAAAACAGCGTTCATGTGTACGTACGACCTACCGTCTCCATGAACGGTGTATTTCTTTCCATTTAACGATCTATTATATATATGTATATTCTGAATATATATTATATATAAATCATGTTTTATATTCAGTAATTAAGTAATCATATGAATAATTACAAGTCACAATACAGACGACAAATGAAACGATTTTACCCAAAACGCTCTTTAACAAGGAATTTACAAAAGAACGGGTAATATAATGTCATAAGTGAACCATATATGATATCATAACAATGAATATGATTCTTTAATAATTCAATGAAATTATTTAAATCATTACAAAGGAGGTTTTGATACATAAAAAGCATATCGGACATAAGGTAAGGGATAAATTTTCAATCTCATTTTTATCCGAGATTGCTTATACGTAAGTATTTAATGGGGTTACGTTTATCATCCATGACCATGTTTTCTAAAAATGTTTTCATAAAATGTTTACCATTATTCCATGAATGTTTAAAGTCATTTTTACCATTTATTTACTTTTTAACACATTGTATGAATGGAATCTTTCCTTTGGTTACCATATAAGGTACTTTTTGACTTTTCCGACAAAAGTATGAGGAGAATATTATTTTTAACTTATACGACGTGAACGGATTTTTATGGTTTCATAATGCCTCATTTTGAAGAAGCTTACTCTACACGATTTCATTATTATTTTCAACAAAACCCTTATCTTTTAAAATTGCATGGAATTTTGTGAAAAGAAAATGATTTTAAAGAAGAAAGGATATTTTCCTTAAGAATTCATTTCTATTGTTTTGTCGAAACTATTTTCCATATAAGATGACATTATTTAATATGTTTATGTTTCAATTAAAATATATCTATGATTTAAATGGTTTCAATTTTCTTATGATTAAATGATATCAATTGTTTATGTATTATGTTATGATGGTATTATGTTTAAGAATCCCATTTTATTACATGGGTTATTCTATGATGTATGATTTATGATTTTGTGGCACACAAAAGAATGATCTAATTATTAGATGGGTGGGACCTATATCTACCTCCAATGAATTGGTTAAAGATCTATATCTCATGAGATAGACATGGATGGAACGGTAAGTTAATCCGGTTCAGTGTTATAGGACTGAAATGAGGAGTGAACTCGATTCAGAAAGGGACTTTGTCCACTAAGATGGTCCTGGCAGCGATGCCTTGGATACTATGGAAATCATTACATGTGCTTAATGGATTACACAATTACATGTTTTATTCCCATTCTATTTTATCATGATTTATGTTCCATTATGATCTATGCCTTATGTACTTCCATGTTTTAAGTCGTTGCTCAAGATTTTGATGTTTAAACTTTATGTTCATGTTTTTTTAAGTTCAAAAGTATATGGTATGTTTTATTTTATCCATGATTACCCTTAATGAACATTTGATCTCACCCTTTTTATGTTTTATTTTCCCCAAGGATTAAAAGAAAGGTTTTAGGTAAGGAAACAAAAAGTGGAAGATCTTTATGGAAGATGTTGAAGATCTTTCACAATGATTAGAAGATTACATTCCAAGTTTCCAAATACACTAAACCATTACGGTCCTTGTGTGTCCGTTTTTGTTATGTACTAAGTATTCCGCAAAAGTAATGTAATGTCCATGTACGTCAAGCTTAAGGTCTCTACAGTTGGTATCAGAGGAAAGGTTTAGTCAACCATTGGAAACTAGGATTCGAGAACTTTAGTGAGATCCCTAGAGATATTTCTAAGGTATGTATAGGGATGTCCCTAAGGTTATGTATACATTATAGTCCTAGAATTGCGATAACAATCTTAGAATTAAACCTAAGATGTTAGATATTGATGGTACTCCCACTTTATTATGTTTTTTCCCTAGTGTGATTTTTTCCTATCACACTATTCTTTTTGGGTTTTAGGCGATGGATGGAACCCGAAGGAACCGTATTGATCAATGTAATGGACGATGCAATGATTTTCCCCCTGAACAAACCAATGTTATGGGAGATGGAGTGCAAAATCTTATTTCTATACTTACACAAGCTATGAACCATTATGGACTTCCAAATGAGCAGAGAAGGGAACAATATTCTATTGAGTCCTTTATGAGGCAATGCCCACCTTCTTTCAGTGGGTCTTCCGATCCACTTATTGATGAACAATGGATCAGTACCACTAAAAAGAAATTTTCAATTCTTCAATGTTCTGAACATGATAATGTCAACTTAGCAGTATATCATTTGGAAGGTGATGCTGATCAATGGTGGAATCTTATCAAGAATACGAGGCCAAGAGTTGAAATTGAGTCCATGGAATGGGACGAGTTCAAGAACTTTTTTTTCAATAAGTACTTCCCTCGTATTCTTCGAACAAAGATGGAGAATGAGTTTCTTGAACTAAAGAAAAAGGATGATGAATCTTTTGGTATATACGAAGCGAATTTTACAAGGCTTGCAAGGTATGCATCTGGCTTTATCATCCAACCTGAAAGTAATGTTGATCGATTCTTTGGTGGATTAAAACCAAATCTCTAAAGGGAATTAGCTATAAGAGACTTCAGTAGCTATGAAGAAATTGTGCGTTGTGCTATTAAGGTAGAAATAGAAATTGGTGTTACATATCCATCTCATGGTTTTGACAAGAAACGAAAGATGGAGTTCAAGGATAAATCTCTGAACAATGGTGAAAATAAGATGAATGTTTTCTTATGCTCAATGTGTGGAAAGAATCATGGTGTAGATTGTCTTAAAGGTACTAGAAAATGTTTTAATTGTGGAAAAGAAGGTCATCGAGCAGCTGAGTGTTGAAGTAATGGGAAAAGGGTTGATAATGGTGTGAATAAAGAAAAGACTGTAGAGAACGCACCAAACACTTCAATGCTTCAAGTGCAATGAAATGGGGCATTATGCTAATCAATGCCATAATCCAAGGGTTAATTATGATCAACATGAGCAACCACTTAAGGCAAAGGACAAAGGGTGGTCACATGCGATCACTATTGCCGATGTTGAATATGACAACGATGTGGTGAAATGATTAAGTGTTTATGTAATGGGATTCCAAAATAATGTTGTATATAGTATCGTGGAATATTGGAATATTTATATATTGGTCTATTGTGGTTTTCAATAATTTTATGGTACCGGTAACCATGGAAAGTGATTGAGAGATTTTGGTATGCAGATGATATGCGCATAATGAAGGGATAAAAAGATAATGATATGTTTGATAGTATTCATTAGCTCATGACTGATATAAGTAGAAGGTTATATCATGGTTTGAGTATAGAGAATTTTTGGATTTGGGTATGTAGAAAGAGTTTACTTTTGACAGCATTCATGTTTTCACTAAGGTTTAATGGGTATTAATTTTTCAAGAGAATACATGATTAAGGTATTCACATGACTGGAATGTGACCAACAAGATATATGGGGGATAAATGATGGTATTCACATGCTTGGTAGATAACCTTTCTAGTAATTGTTTTCTTTATACTATGAGCTTGGACCAAAGTATTTTAGACAAGCCTAAACATTGGAATGGATTATGTTGAACATAAGTTATTATGGTTTAAGGATAGAACTTTTTTTCGATATTATTGATGGGATGTTATAGTAATGTAGTTTTAGAAAAAGCACAACCTGCAGGTCGGGCGACATCCCATCGCATCAGACAAGGCTGTGGGAATCGAACCCACAACCGAAGTACGACTGGCCTTTATCGCCTACCACAAGCCTACAGGAAGTACTTGGTTAATAGAAACTAGTTTTATTTTATTAACCGATATGATATATGAAGTATAAGTTCATTTTTGGAACCATATACGATTAATCTAACCATATAATGGACTTATAACTTTTGCTGACCTTTTGTTTGAAATAGATGGAATGACCCATCGTTTTATCACATGATCTGCTAACACATCACGAATAACAAATTAAACTTCATTTCATTAAGGGATGAAGTGTAAATTGTTCAATTCATGAACAACAGTGAGATTGTACCAAAATCATGTAAGTATTTCTTTTAATTCATCATCTTTAGGGAAATGATCTTGAAAACCAAAAATGTTGTCCTAGTACCCTTATATCTGATGAATCAGATGGTACCCTAGATCATCACAAATTTATGGCTTTGTAATTTTTGGATTTTTCATATCCATGTTCTCTACCACTCTCCATCAGAACAAGATGGTTTGATTTCTCTTCCATATCCATATTTTCAACTATGTTCTCCTATGTGGAAACCCAGGGATTAGTTAATTTGGGTAACCGTTTTGTTTCATACTTTAGTTTTTAAAACCAAGTTTTGGTACTCCTTTTTATGATATGGGTATATATTAAAGAAACTTTCGAGTAGTAAACCATTTATAACACTGACGAATTTCAAGGGCGAAATTCATTTTAAGGGGGGTAGAATGTAACACCCCAAGATTTTACAAAAAAATATTCTTTTTAATTTCATTAATGTCTGGTGTTGTACGCTACACCAAAAGGAGCTTGCACAACATACATCCCTGACTTGGCTTGCATTACACATAAGCGCGACCTTCCACGATAGCGTGTGTTGTACGCAATACCGAGTTTCACTAAACAACGATATGCTATTAAAATATTATTAAAACAAGCCGTTATGAATAGTAATACCCACTTTTTTGAAATTTTATAAATTTTATTTTTGAAAATGGACTTCATTTTTGGATTCGGAATATCTAAATTAGACTTGGGTGAAATTTTGGTATTTTTCTGAAAATTTTCAATTTTTGATGAATAGTGAAAACACTGGGTTACTATTTAAAAACCGAATTTTTATTAAAATAATTATCTATTTTATTTAAATTTATTTTAGGTCAAAATTGATACATAATACCTATATAAGTTCAATTTAATTCATTGGAGTAATTTTATAATAATTTTAGATGTATAAATATTTCATTGAACTTTTCACCGTCTTTTACCCACCTCCTAGGAGAATTTGAAAATTTACATAAAACTTAATTTTACTTATTTTGTGAATGAAATTTCAAAAATCTGGGAGACACGGTTGATATCAGTAAGTAAAATTTGGTTCAATGAGATGAAAATAATTTTTGGTGAATAGTAACTTTTTACTTTTTTTGCCACGCTTAAAAGTAAATAGGGTAATTAAGGGTAACAATGATATTATTATTACCCTAACACATTTACTAATTCTATTGGATAAGTGTAATTCGACCAAAAACAACCTTAGGAATAAAATATGACCATTTAGGCCCACTTGGATTAGAATAGAACATTTATTATTAATTTATTTAAAGAAGGGTTAAAATAGTTAAAATCAAAGTTTAATAAGAAAATCATTTTTAATATAAGGTTATACATACGATAAATTCGACTATAAATATTCATTAGAAATATAAATAGATTTCCAACATAATGATATTTTATTTGTAATTTTTAGACTTTAAATAAGTTAATTTATTTATGACACAAAGATGATGGAGTAATTATATTATTAATGAAATATTGACATAATGGATGTTATAAATACCCAAATAAATGTAATTTGAGACTTTTAATGAATTAAACTAATTTTCTAGGTTAATATGACATGTTAGTTTTGATTTAATTAACTGTTTTCGAACTAATCATTCTGTTATGAGTTTCAGAAAAATCAATTACTAAATAGTGTCAAAATTGACATAAAATAGTTTTTAAAACCAATATTATATAATTAATTGTTATTTTATTTCTAAAAATCTATTGTTCGGAAAAATGACTTAGATAAGGTTATATATTTTAATAATAAACAACTTGGGGTTCGTTTGGCTTGTTATTGTAAGTTTATTAACCTTATAGTGTAAGAAAACAAGAAGTCACGGTAAAAGTTAAATTATTTATCTTAAGTTAAATCTAAATGATAAGGTTAAAATAGTAACCTAAACTTGTCTAAATTCTATTGGATGAGATTATTTCGACCCATCCCCACCTTATATTCTAAATAAATCATTTTTGAGCTATTTAAAACTGAATATGGATTTATAATAAACTAATATTTTTAGTTTTTCCAAAGGTGCCCCTCTCCTCCCTTATAAAAGGGCACCGCCCCCCTCTCTTCCTCACACCACTTTGAGCCTTCAAGATCGGCCGAAACCTGTCAATTTCTCGTCTCCACTTCCCTAGAAACATTCTAGAGGTCCTGGTCTTCTTCAAAGTCCAATTTAATTCCCTAAAAGGAGGTCTCAAAGAGGTGCTTCAAAGAAGAGGTAATGTCTCTTACTGATTCTTTCAACTTTATTTCTTCTTCCACTTCTTCTTATTTAGTTGTTTCATTATGAAATAATAACATCGGTATCACACATATACTGATATGTTATTATACGTATTAAACACCCTATTTCACCGTCTATCTATCCTACGGAAAATGAAATCACCACGCGTGCGTACGTACGGAATACCGTCTCCACGCTGCGGTGTAATCTATTTTCCCACCACCACATTACTTGGATGGGTATAATGGTGAAAATAAATAACTATATATGATTATTGTAAAGTTTTATTAATTATGAAATAGTTTATATACACTCTAATAAAATTCCACGATCAGGGAAATGATATCATCGCTCGTGTGTACGTACGGACTACCGTCTCCACGGCGCGATGAGATTCATTCTCCATGTTAACCATTTAAAAATGATTGTAAAGTATATATAAGCAATAATAATGAAATATAAGAAATTATAAAGCTAATGAATTTATGTGTATATATATTTTTATGTCATCTACTTAATTTCATTCATCTCAATAAGGAAACAAAAACAACGTTCATGCGTGCGTACGGCCTACCATCTCCATGAACGGTGTATTTATTTCCATTTATTGATCTGTTATATATATGTATATTATGAATATATATTATATATAAATCATGTTTTATATTCAAGAATTAATTAATCATGATCTAAGTAATCATATGAATAATTACAAGTCAAAATACAGACGACAAATGAAACGATGTTACCAAAAACGCTCTTTAACATGGAATTTACAAAAGAACGGGTAATATAAAGTCATAAGTGAACCATATATGATATCATAACAATGAATATTATTCTTTAATAATTCAATGACATTATTTAAATCATTATACATGAGGTTTTTATACATACGAAGCATATCGTACATAAGGTAAGGGATAAATTTTCAATCTCATTTTTATCCGAGATTGCTTATACGTAAGTATTTACTGGGGTTACGTTTATCATCCATGACCATGTTTTCTAAAAATGTTTTCATAAAATGTTTAACATTATTACATGAATGTTTAAAGTCATTTTTACCCTTTATTGACTTTTTACCACATTGTATGAATCGAATATTTCCTTTGGTTACCATATAAGGTACTTTTTGACTTTTCTGACAAAAGTACGAGGAGAATATTATTTTTAACTTATACGGCGTGAACGGATTTTTACGGTTTAATAACGCCTCATTTTCAAGAAGCGTCCTCTACAATATTCCATGATTATTTTTAACAAAACCCTTATCTTTTAATATTGCATGGAATTTTGTGAAAATAAAATGATTTTAAAGAATAAAGGATATTTTCTTCAAGAATTCATTTCAAGTGTTTTGTCAAAACTATTTTCCATCTAAGATGACATTATTTTATATGTGTATGTATCAAGTAAAATATCTCTATGATTTAAATGGTTTCAATTTTCTTATGATGAAATGATATCAATTGTTTATGGATTATGTTATGATGGCATGATGTTTAAGAATCCCATTTTATTACATGGGTTATGCTATGATGTATGATTTATGATTTTGTGGCACATGAAAGAATGATTTCATTATGAGATGGGTGTGACCTATATCTCCCTCCAATGCATTGGGTAAAGATTTATTTCTCATGAGATAAACATGGTTGGAATGGAAAGTTAATCTGTTTCAGTGTTACAGGACTGAAACGAGGAGTGAACTCGATTCGGAAAGGTACATTGTCCACTAAGATGGTCTTGGCAGCGATGCCTTGGCTACTATGGAAATCCTTACATGTGCTTAATGGATTCTACAATTACATGATTTATTCCCATGCTATTTTATCATGATTTATGTTCCATTATGATCTATTCTTTATGTACTTCCATGTTTTCAGTCGTTGCTCAAGATTTTGATGTTTAAACTTTATGTTCATGTTTTTTTTAAGTTCAAATGTATATGGTATGTTTTCTTTTATCCATGCATACCCTTACTAAGCATTTTAGCTCACCCTATTTATGTTTTATTTTCCCCCAGGATTAAAAGAAAGGTTTTAGGTAAGGAAACAAAAAGTGGAAGATATTTATTGGAGATGTTGAAGATCTTTCACCATGATTAGAAGATTACGTTACAAGTTTCCAAAGACACTAAACCATTACGGTCCTTGTGTGTCTCTTTTTTTTGTACTAAGTATTCCGCAAAAGTAATGTAATGTCCATGTACGTCAAGCTTAGGGTCTCTACAAATTGAATACTATATCTCTCATATCGTTCAAAATCTAGAAATCATATCGAATGAAATTGGGAAAAATAATTATAATTGGAGGTATATCAACAATAAAATATCTTTCTCCATATCAAAATAAAATAAAAATATCACACTACCCATCTTTGGAAAATAATTTTTTGGTCTACTCGATTTCATGTCACATTCTCCATGAAAAAACAAAACACACTAAATCAGGTGTAGTAGTGGAGAAAAATTTAAATTATAAATCAATTCCATCATTATGATAAATAAGATAGTCTATCCTAAATATAACATCAAAAATATTCATTATGGGAACTATAAAATTCCATTTGAGCTCAATCCTTAATAGAGATAATACAAAAGAGGGACATCATAGACCATGTTATCTATTTGTTATGATGGGTATAGTAATATCTATCACATAATACATAAGATCTATATATAGGATTAAAATGTTCAAAACATTGTTCAATGTGAATGAATGAAATTTACTATTATAAAATAAATAATTCACTAAAACTGAATCCATATTGATGGTACCTCTCTCTGACAATAGACCTGCATTTGCTTCTTATGGTAAATCATCCACCACATGAATAAACATAACTTCAAGATCATGTGGATTGAACCTCTTAGTTATTGATGAATATAAATTAAATGTTATACTTTTAGGAGTTTATGATCCTATTACCATGCATGGGGACGAAAATGTATTTAAAACATTTTTAGGTTTATTAAATGACCACAATATGTACAGATCATTGTTACCTCAATAAAAAACCACATAGAATTCAAAATGTTACCATACTAAAACCAATTAAAATGTTTTATTAATTTAAATGTAAGAGGTATGGATAACTCATTCTTGTTAAAACTACTATGTGAATCTTCATGATTCTTCTTCCCCTAAATGGGACCAATAACGGTTCTATTGGGGGTAATGGGAACTCCCTTCAACACTAACCTTCCAGAAATTTTATATTCATTAATCTAATCTCTATATATTACATTAAATTATATACTGATATTCATCATGAAACCATGTGATTGAATATCATATTTAGGTCTCATCTCAAACCATCATGCCTTCTATTTATAATTTGACACTACCTCAAGATAAAATAAAACAAGTTCATCAAAATGGTTTACATACTGTGTCTGGGTCCCATCACTCAACTGGTGGCTGAGATACTCTATATATGTTTACAAGAAAATAGATTTTAGATATAACTAATTTGGGATATGTAATATAATTTACCTTCACTCAAAATCATCATGTTACTTCGCATTCACTTTTTAATACCACCATATCATGCTAATTCTATCCTGCATGAAGGTAGCACACATCAATTTTATCATGTCTAGTTTTTACAATGACATAAAATGGGAAACAAATTATTTTCAACCATTCATCATTCTCTTTAGTATTATTTGAGATTATAAAACACTATGTTTTGTGTTGAAAAAATTCATGTGCATGATCTATTATGTTTTCCATTTGAGGTTCCACAACATGAGCCTGAATGATAAAGCATGTAGCTACCTATCCTTGAGATTAGATGACACACACAACAATATCAAAAATATTATAATCTACTGAATAATCAACTCATTTTGGTTAAATGGTGGTTTCCTCCAATATCATTTTAAAATAAATTTTTGGATACATGATGCTATATAACATCGGCAAAAAATATGGAAAGCACTATAATCGATACTAAGATCATCAAGTCAATCAAGAGACAAAAGAATACAAATTCCATTAATAGAAATAAATTAATTAGGATTCCAAACCACTCAGATCAATATTATTTAAAGGATATTAATTATATTGAATTACTTCTAAAATACAATTTTATCAAACACACATTGTGACTTAACGCTCATTATGATGAGATTTTTCAAAGTAATCGATCGTAACTACCTCTAAATTCCAATCAACATAACCTCCTATCTACTTAGAAAAACTATACTGCATTCCAATATCATGGAATTATTTTCAACCACCTTGGATACAACTTTTTCATGAACAGTCATGGATACCCTACTACCCTGATACCTAAACCAGTCCTAACCTGGAACAAAGGGTGTTTTAGATCCCCTCGGATTGGAGAATAGTTCTTGGAATCATAAGAACGTTAAATGGAATGATTTTTTCATTATGAAAAAATTGAAAATGATAAAGAACTAAATAGTTGGTATTACAGACCATCCTATAGTATATATTACTAAAGAAATATATTTAAATAAAAAAAATGGAACCTCATCAAATGAGACTCAACACCTAGAAATAAAAAGCCTCATAAATCCCATAAACGGGAGGATCACATCTCCACTTGTCACTTCTATCAGTCAAGTTTCATGAATCATATACACTAACAACCATCAAGTTTTTCTTTCACTTTATAAGAATACAGAATAAGATAATCTACAAACACATGAAGGAAATGGTGGGGCGAGATCTAGATAGAATAGTAGGGTCTCACAAATTGTTTCATAAAAAAATAAAAAACTTATTATTTAAATATAAATAAAATAATACATTAAAATATATTTACATTTTTTAATTAAAAATGATTTCAAATCACATTAATGGTTGTTATATCTTAATAGTAATGAATTTTTTTTAAAAAAAATTATATTAAAAAGATTATATGATTAAAAGATATATTTAAACAACACCATGTATAATGAATTCAATACCTATAAAATTGTTATATTTTCTGATTCACATTAGTTCTAAGACTTCTAATCCTCTAATTACATAATCATTAATCCTATCTCACTATGAGTCCACATATCCTTAAGTCTCAATTAATTGGGATAACTAGTCAACATCCAATTAGGGGACCATCAAAATAAATTATTTAGAAAATTGTTTAGTTAGTGTTTCCATCCCAAGTCCATTACTAGGGAGTTAGAGTCCTTGAATTGTTACCCTAACAAAAAAATAACAATTTTTCTCATGCTTCCTTGAATAATTCATTCATTCATTCATTTATATGAAAATAAATCATTTCAAATCATTTCATCATTCACAATTCAGTTTCCCAAAATTAGTTTTCAATATCCATTTTCAATTTCAAAACCATATCCTGGATTTTTATCAATTTCATGCATTTTAAAAAAAATATTTTAAGCCTTTTTCTAAACCATCAATATCAAATAATTTATTTAAACCATATTTCAATTCAATCTATAATTTTTTTTAAATATACGCTCTAATTTCAATGATATTGAAATTGGGCTTTTCAAAACTATCACGACCTTTTTAAATCACACATAAAATAATCTAAAAACATTGTTTTAAAAATCAGGTGAAAAAAAATTTCAATTAAATCATGAAATTAATGGTTTAAATTTTAGTTTAAATCATTATGAAACCACCTACCATTAATCGAACAAGTAATCAAATCAACACTCACAACGGGAAACACCTAAAAATAATGAAGGTCAAAGAGATCATGTAATACAACCTGAAATCTATATCCATTTAAATAAAAACTCTAACGTATCATTAAATTGAAGATTCAACACTAAATAAATAGAATGTATTATGGTATAGAGGAAACCCAAATCAATGGAAAGAATACATACCAGATAGGGATCAAGATGTTTCTTCCACCCACAGATTCACAATGGAAGAGGCTGGAGATGTCAATATCATATCTTGAGAAGATAAAAATACCATGGAATAATATTATGATTTAATGGGGGTGTTTATGTATCTTAAATTTGGGTTTCATGATTTGAAAAATAATTTTATAGGGATTTTAAAAAAAATTCATTGTTTGTTGGCTCAGACATCATAGTTAGAAGTAAACATTATCCCGAACAATGTGCCCTTGAAATGATTATATAAATGGTGCATGGTTTGAAGGAATATTTAAATTAATATTTATCCAACCATAAAAACTTCTATTTATAGGGTTTAATGGTTGAGAAAGGGTATCCACATTTCTTGGACAAATCAAGTTCTTATTCAGGTGGCTCAAGATAGGACACTCAGTTTGTTTATTCAAAACACATGGTTTACCCTAAACGTTCACCGACCATTCATAAAAACCAAAGTTTCTGAAAAGATTCAATATTCACTTTAAGAAACATGATATAAGATCTAATAATATTATGATCAAAATGATGTTTTAAAATTAACTAAAAACATATGACGGTATGTTACAAGGTTGTAATTGGTTAAAAAAATGGTTAAACCAAGATACAATGTTTAATGTCATAAAAAACCTGTATAAACTTAAATGTATTATGATACATAATCCGTGTCCTCCTTTTAATTGAATATATATCAATCCGGAATAATTTTTGGGATAATGACTTAAGTATATTTTAATCTTTTTTTAATTCCATGATTTTTATTTCCCGCACTTTTAAAAGGACCCCCCAAACCATTCTTCATTAAACCACATTAAAAAACCTATATCAACAAAACATACCAATTTATTATAGAAAATTATTTTACCAAGTAATATAGGGTTTAGTATTCATCAAATTCCAACCCATGATTCATTAATAAATGATATAAAGTAAGTCTCCCAAAGTAGTAATAATCACCTTACAATATATATTTCAATTTATTTCTCTGTATTCCTCAAATAAATCTATCATATTCATAATTAAAAAAATCGAGGATCCTAAATATAATAAATTTTTATTGTGATAATGAAACCACCATTATCAACCCTCTGATCCAACAAATTTTATGTTTAAATATCTCATATGCATACATGTGAAGTACCACTTCCACTTAGTGATACATATCATTTTTCATCACCATATTTGATGGATGGTTAAGATGATTTATTAATTGTTTAGTCATGGTATTTATGAAATTATTTTTATTCTTGGATTATAATATCATAACTATCATCTTACCTTCCATTCCATTGGAAAATTATAACATCACGCATGGGTACATGTGGAATACCACATATTTAAAGAAATGTTATTCCTTTTTCATTTTTGATTTACATGGATCATTATAAGGAAGGATAAAGTTAATATATACTATATATATGATATAATAATGGTTATTAATTGATTAATTATAATTTACCTATCATTGGTTCCATATTGAAAAGAGTGAAAATAGAGTTCATGCATATGTGAGGCCTACCGTATCCATGGACATTGAAATACATTTTTCTATCAATTATTTTTATAGATTATTATAAATATATATATATATAAATATATATAATATATATGAAATGTAAATCGTGATTATAAATATCAATCTTAATTAAATGTGATTAAAATTCAATGACCAAAAATACCAAACCAAAACATATATGAAAAACAAAGCAGTTACCACTCTAAAAAGTGATTCTAATAATGTATTTTTAATAAATTTATGATAAAGGGTTTTAATAAAATAATATATGGTTAGATATATATTAGTGTGGTTATATAATATATTTATGGTAAATATATATTTATTATACAAGATATTTGAACACATAATGAATGAAGTAAAACCTAAGGTAATGGTTCTTCATATCAAATTTTATTCATTGGGACATATATTTTGTAATACACATATCTACTTTTATGAGGCATATAAAACACCCTCTTTTATAATTTATATCATTAATATCCATATATTCATGGAATTTAATATTTAATTTAATGTTATTTTTTCATTGGGGTATGATTTTAATTTTACCAAAGTGGTAATTGTTTCTTTCACAATCTCATCATTAATCAGTATTTTATATGTTTAAGTCTCTACTAGGGTATATATTTTATATTTATATATTAAACCAAATAAGTAATTTTATCATATTTATATTTTTGGAAATTATATGTTTTAAAATCATTTTCTTATGTCTAATTACACTAGATACCAAAATAATGTTCTTTTGGAAAACTGACTTTTTTTCTACCCAAACAAGAAGCATTTTCTTCTATGCCCACATTTTCAAAAAAAATTAAACTATTTTATTTAATATTATCCAATGATTTATTATAGTAATTTTTATCCACGTTGTACTCATTTGATAAAATATAAATTAATATTCTTATAATTTTCAAAAAAGGGTACTTTCGACTTTTTACCAAAAATTTGAAATAGATATTTATTTTGAAAAACATGAAATGAAAAAAAAATTCCCACAATAAAACCACTAAATTTTGTAAATATTACCATAAAAGGTTCAATTCTTATTCAAATAAAGTCATTTCCTTAATAATATAGGATCAAAATGTTCATGTAGATTTCTCAATTATAAGATGGGTGAATTATTGGTTTAAAAATAACCATTTTTATCCTTAGGGAAATATATGTTTAACGAAGTTAAATAATATAGATTCACAAACCCTCTTTATTCATGTCAAAGAAACTAGCGTTCTAAGGATCCAATAATATGGATCCAGTAATGAAACTTATGAGAAGTTTACTTATGTAAGATTATACATTAAATCATATAGAATCTTATTTATAACCGTGTATACAAGTATAATAAAGTATAAGAAATTAATAATATCCTTGTTTAAGAAAATGAAGAAAAAATAAAACTTGTAGCAACAATAAGTAAAACATTATATGAAATCTTTTAACCCAAATAGAAGGGTATCCCACAGCCTTGGATAAATATCCCTTGATTTATACTTTCCGGAAGGTTTGTCTTACCTATACTAGGAAAAGCCCTAAATATTATGATAGAAATCTATCTTACTGTCCCAAAAATACCTTGATATCTAAGGGGATTGGTACCACTATATTCATATCCTTGGAATCACAAGATTGTTATAAAAAACAATTGGATTCACTATAACAACCCTTCAATTTATCACACATATGAACATGATTTGTCACATAAAAATTAACTTAAGACAACTTTGTGGATCGATAGGTTTATTGTCTTGTGAAATTATGAACATTACATAATAACATTGAACATAAAACACTACTTTATTGAAAACTTATTTTACCTGACCACAACATTCATTCATACTTAGCATTTCTTGGGATAACATAAGGACATAAATAAGAAAAGGGTGAGCTATAAAGACTAGTAAGGGAGTAAACAAGGATTAACATGAAAAATATAGTACGTTTTAGGAAACAGGAATATAAATGGTGTAGAAGAGAAATATGAAAATAAAGGCATGATAGAGTATGACTATGATAAAATGGAAATGTGGAAACCACATTTAACATGATATTAGCATGAGCAAAGTCTAATTGCACCAGGAGCACAGTAAACCCTCACTGCACATGAATTAGAAATATTAAACCCTAATTGCACTTGAATTAGCTTGATTAAACCCTCGTTTCAATTAAATTAGCATGATTAAACATTCATTGAACTTCACATATCATTTTACTATCCATTAGTCAATGCATTAGATCACTATCAGGGCGCACCATTCTTAAACATTTCATTCCATGCATAAGTGTTCCACATGAATCTTAAAACATTGATTTAATAAACTTTATAATTTTTTCTATAAATAAGAGATGCCGAATACATAAAAAAAATTCCTCATTTAGCACGTTCATGTTAAAAAAGTTGAATACCCTCGATTGAGAAATGGGTATAGTATTCACATACATGATGATTTTGGAATAGGATGTTTTGGTGTAACTTCAACAACATAATGATGTTAAATAGAAATCGTAAAATGGGTTGATGAGAGAAAAAGGGGTAACTAGTCATTTATAAATTAAATGGACAATAAAGGGGGTCATGGAACATAATATCCCAACATATGTAATGGAGTTTACATTCATAATATAAAATAATTGATTGAATGAAAATGAGAAAGGATAAATTCATTACGTAATTACGGCACGGTAACCAATTTTAATGGGATATATTAATGATAGAGTAAGAGGTCTCCCATCATTAAAACATATAGAGGAATGTATGGTTGATGTTAGAAATCATACCCTAATAGTTTTTAATTGAAAATAATATGGTGTAACAATATAATGATATTTGGACAAAATGAGAAAGGATGAAATCCCTTAGTTTGATGTGTGATCCCAAAGGCTTGGGAGAGGCCTAAGAGATGCTTCTTGGGATCTTGGGGTGCCTTATAATAATTCTAGAGAGAGGTGGACAAATGTTGGTTGAGCATTAAATTTTTTGTATTGAAGAGGAATGGGATATTAGTTGGGTTAAAATAGTAAAGGAGAGGGAATTCTTTTTTAGTTATGTTTTGGACACTAAATATTAAAATAATCAAAACCAAAATCCATACCATGGTTTTTTCTCATGGTTTTTTCCAAAGGGGAGTGGAAAACATTATTTTTTATGTAAAATGTCCAAACATTTTAAAATATTAGGCTTTCTTATGTCGAGGTGAGTCACCCTCTCAAGGAAAGTATTTTAAAAGGTTAAAATATTTTATAAGTCTTGGAGGGTCCACTAAGGCAACCTAAAATAAATAAATAAAATATAAAATCACATTTTTTAAAGATAAAAAATATATTGGCCAAATTAAAATTTTATAGTATTTTATTACATCACAATTTTTTCATTATGATGTTATAAAAAACAGTATATATTTAAGCAGTATTTATTTTTTTACCCAAAAATTTTGACTCTCTCAGAAAATTATAAAAAAACATCGTTAGATAATTTTGGCTTCCTGAATCCAAAATTATTATTAATTTTATCTAAATAATTTTCTAAATCTGTTAATATTAAATTTTCCAAAAAACCTACATTTATATAAAAATCACGTGGTTTGACAAAAACAGTTTTTAAACCATAATAAAAATTTCAATTGTATTAATATAATATTACATGATCATATTTATTAAATAAAAAGTAATTTAATAATAATATTTTATTTAAATAGTATTTATGTAAAAAAAATCCATTAACTCATCAAAATAGATTTCGTAATTAAATATTAACTAAAAAAACTATGTGTGCTTTCAAACCAATTTACAAAGTGTCAATAATTAAATGAAGGTATATTTTTTATTATTTTAAAAAATAATGAACATAATCATAATAAAATTTTATTCTTATAAAACCCCTTATAACAATTGTATAAGACCTAAGTGTAAGGTGTGTGATGGTGACAGACTCCTAGGGTGGCTCAGATAAAATCACTTGGGTGGTAATATCTATTAACTTCTACTTCTCTCGTAGGAAATTCCATTCAAGCTTAACATGTTGAAGCACAGATTGGTATTGGTCCAGATCAAATCCTAGTGACGCTACCTCCTTTATGAGATCTATAAAATGGGCTTTTTATGGAGTTATTTTATTGGATGAGGACATTGCTTCCTTTAACTGAGTAAATTGGATTTGTTAAAGCCCTATATTTATACAAATCATGATATCACTATTCAACATCTATATTATAAATGTTTACAATTAATAATGTTGACTTAAAATCCCAAAACATAAAACCATTGACATGAATATGTCTTAAATAGCCATTTTACATAAAAATACATTTAATCAGATAAAGATTAATTTTCATTAATAAATTTTTGGGTCATTAGAATATTCCCCTCTTAAGAAATTTCTCCCTCAAAAATTCCATTTACAACACTAAAATAGATGAGGGTAACTATGGATCATCACTTCCACTAATCTCAACATTTCTCCATCAAACATGTGGTTTCACCACAACACCATGACGTTGGGCATTTTCTTATTTCTTAGAACAGTTTTTCCTACAATCTAAGATCTTCCTCGGATTCTCTTGATAGGATAGGTCATTCTCTAATGGTACCACCTCAAGATTGAGTACATGTTATGGGTCAGATATGTACTTCCACAAGAGTGACACATGGAATACATTATGTTCTTGAGATAGGTTTGGTGGGATTGCTAGTCGATATATCACTACTCCAATGTGATCAAGGATCTCCAAAGGGATGATGTACCTTAGAATAAACATTCCCTTCTTCCAAAATCATATAAATCTATCCCATGTTGATATGAGGAGGAATAACACGTCCCCAACATGAAAATCTAGGTCTCGTCGATGATTATCATTATAGAACTTTTGTTGAATCTGATAATCTTTAATTTGTTGTTGGATAGTCTTAACCTTGTCCTCAATTTCTTCAACAATTTCCCGACCTAGGTGTTTTTTCTCCTAAACATTATACCAACATGCCAGTGTTCTGAACCACTTCCCATAAAGGGATTAATAATTTTCCATTTGGATTCTTGAGTAGAAACTATTGTTGTAAGAAAACTCAACCAGAGGAGGATATGGATCTCATCCTCCTTTGAAGTCCATTAAACATGATCTCAACATTTTCACAAGTGTTTGGATAGTCAGATCAGATTGGCCATTAGTTTGAGGATGATAAGTCTTAATGATGTTCATATCAGCATTCAAATCATTTTAGAGACTCTTCTAGAACTTAGAAATGGATCATGGAATAGATTGGATACAATAGATAGTGGTACTCCATGCAGCCTTACCAATTCCTTGATTTATATCTATCCAAGTTCATCCAATGAGAAATCCCCTCAAATTAAAATGAAGTGTGTAGTATTTCAAAGATAATCCACAAAAACCCAGGTATCATTGTTTCCATTGAATGTATTTGAATGTCTGGTGACAAAGTCTATGGTGTTGTTCTCTTATTTCCATGTTGGTAGGGGTAATGTTTGCATCATCTCCTTAGACTTTTTCCTCTCATCCTTCACTTTTGGGCATACTAGGAACATTGACGTATACTCAGTGATATACTTTTTCATTTTATCCCACCAATAATGCTCTTGGAGATCATGATGCATCTTTTTGCTTCCTAGGTGAATGGAGAAATTAGATCTATGAGAATCATCTATAAGTAATTTCATTAACTATGTATTTGATAGATTGCATATTTGCGACCCAAATCTCACTATTCCTTCTTTAATAACATTGAACTCTCGGGATTTCCTTTTTTTGATAGTTTCCACATTTATCTAAATTCCCACATAATGCTTTTTAGAATATGTTACACTTCAAAAAAGAGATGGTTGACAAATCAATAGTGAAATGATTGATAATGTTTCTTTATTTATGAATCCCATGTCCATCTTCATCAAATCTAAGAATATTGGATCCCTTTCAATTATCATCAGTGATAGAATCACTGGGTCCTTTCTATATAGAGCATCTTCCACCTTTTTCATATTCCCTAGGCCGTAACTGATTAAGAAGACATAGTCTTTGATCAGCTCTAACCATCATCGTTGTTGTAGGTTAAACTCTTTATTTGTGAATATATACTTGAGGTTTTTTTGATCAATATATATATTTCACACTTCTCGACAAATTGGTAATTCTCCAAAATTTTCAAAATGAATATTACTTCATCCAACTCCAGATCATGTGTTGGATAGTTATTCTCATGAACATTCAATTTCCTTGATTCATAGGAAATATAATTTTTATTTTTCTTCAACACACAGCCCATTCCCTTCTTCGAAGAATCAATTAATACAACAAATATTTATCCACTTATGGGTAGTGTGAGCACAGGAGTATTGATAAGCCTCCTTTTCAACTACCTGAAGATATCTTCTCATTCATAACTCCTAGGAAACATGACTCCCTTTTGTGTTATCTAGGTAATAATATTTTACAATAATGATGAATTTCTCAAAAATCGGTGATAATATCAAGTTATCCCAAGGAAGCTATGGATATTGGTTACTGATGTTGGCCTCAACCCTCCCTCAATTGTAGTTGTCTTAGATGGATCCACAAATATCCCATTGATTGTGATTATATTGCCCATAAATTAGACCTCCTTTATCCATAATTCACATATCCTCTACTTTTCATAGAGCTTATCCTTTCACAAGGTCTCTAGTACAGTGATTACATGCTCCCCGTGCTCCTCCTTCATTTTGGAGTATATTAGAATATCCTCTACAAAGACTACAACAAATGTTTTGAGGTAATCTCTAATGACTACATTCATCAAGTCCATGAAGTTTGATGGAGCATTAGTTACTCCAAAAGGCATTACTATGAATTCATAGTGCTTGTAAAATGTATGAAAATTAGTCTTGAGGATATCCTCTTTCTTCACCCTTACTTGTTAATATCATGATTGTAGATCCACCTTGAGGAAGTATTTTTCTCCACATAGCTAATTGAACAAGTCATTAATTAGGGGTAGAGGATACATGTTCTTATCGTAATTTTGTTGAGCTCATGATAACCCATTCCAAGTTTAATTGAACCATCCTTCTTCTTGAAGAAGAGGATTAGTGGACCCCATGGTGATGAACTTAGGGATATAAACCCTTTATCCAGATTCTCTTATAGTTGTTTCCTTAACACATCAAGCTACCCAAAATCCATGCTATACAGTGTCAGGATATGGGAAATTCCCCATGTATAATATGAATCAATAATTCAACATATCTTCTTTGAGGAAGACCAAGAAATTCATCGGGAAACACATCAACAGATTCCCTCAAAATAGGCATGTCTTCACGGATGGTTTCTTCCTTAGAATCATTAATCTATGCTACATATGTATGCTGATAGGGCATTAATATCCACTCTTGAGATAATGGTTCTATGGAAGATTCATCCCCCTACATAAATTTGTATAGAATCAGGGTTCGATTCTCTGTATGGAGAGTGATTTCCTACACATGGTAATTTATATTGGATCTATATATGGAAATCCAATATATGATAAGAATTGCCTCAAATTCCACCAGAGAGAGTATAATAGGTTCATTGGGATGTTCTAACCACAAATTTTGATATGGGATGAGTTATATTAATGGGTTGCAATGATTTCCCCATTTTCTATTCTCACTGACATCTTTACTTCCATGATTTTTGTTATTGTTGGGATTGTTTTACTAACTATTCATGATATAAAAGAATGCCTAGAACTAGAATCAAAACAAATGTTTTCTATTATTGAATAAATAACTAGAATACTGGTTACCAAATCATATTTGATGTTCTCTTTAGCGGTAATGATGGAAAAATATTTCCTTTTCTTCCTTGGAGGTTTTTGGTATCCTCCAAAAACCCTTGGCTTAGAGCACTAGTTTGTAAAGTTCTCTGGTTGTTTGCAGTTGAAATAATGAACAATGTGTCGAGGGTCGAATAGATCGTTCCTATCCTATATCATAGTAGTGAGTTTTTCTTATAAATAGTTAATGTCTATGTTTCCATCTAAACAATTGCTAAAACATTTCCTTATCCCCTTCATAAAATTTCTAGGGATCTTCTTTCTACACATTTGGAAAGTGTGGTGTTGTAATTTCTTAGCACTGTTGGATTTATCAATCAGGCCTCTAGACTTTAATTACATCTTACACTTCTTGTCCCCCTGATACCCATAAAATTTTCCAATATCTATTTATACATTGAGGGAACATCAGTCAATTTCCTCATAGTTATCAATGTCATAGATTTCTGGGGCTTTCAATAGGCTAGGTTTTTTCCCCACCAAAGAAGCGGTCAACCATGAATTCACAGGTAACAAAAAAGTCATATGCATATCATCCATGCCTTTTGAATTTTTCCACCTATGCTCTGATATATTCTTCATCTTTTTGATTATGGGAAAGGAATCCCGATAGCATATGAAGTCGGAGGGTGTGAGTGAAATATTTATTGAAAAACATTTTCTTGAAATCCTTCTATTCCAACACCATGATCTCCTCCTCAAGATTAGTATTTTTTATCAATGTCCACCATTGATCAGCTTCACCCTTCATACAATAAAAATCCAGAATTACCTTATCTTTTTTAGAACATTGAATGATGGAGAAGATATTCTCAATGGATTTGATTCATTACTCGGTGATTGAGGGATCATATGACCCATTAAAAGAAGGAGGCCTTTGTATCATTAAGATACTAATTGCAGCTTGTTCTTTCTTATGGGGGGTTGAACATTTCTCTTGACCCATGTTTCTATTAAAAACTTGAGTTTAATGAAAGTTTATCATGAAAATGATTATAATTCCTTCTCTAGTCTAATTAGAAATCTCATTAGAATAGTCATCACATTGATATTCACTTCGGTTGTTAGCCTGGGTCCTCATATTACCGACCATTGGTTGGAATACAAGGAAAGTTATGGATAACACATAAATGGGAATCCAATCACAAAAAGATATAGCTTATAAATAATATTTATTTCCTTAAATTATGAAGTTATTGGCTTTAATCTATGTTAAACATGATCTACTCCCTAGAAAATACTCTTAGGGGGATTTTTGTATTCCCATAATAGTAGTTCATACTATGCTTATAAATTTACAAAAGCATAAACCCCAAAATTTTGTAACCAATTATGTGTCAAGACCCATTGTCATGAACCAGTTCTTGGCCAATTCTATCTCACTGTGGTGTTTTTGGGTTTTATCCCTCGATACATCTAGTCCAGAGCCGATACTACTTGTTCAAATCCAGGTATAGATATATTTTCATGATAAACAACATACTCAATACTCACTATAATTTAAGGATGTTTTTATTATGCTTACTATTATCTCTAAGGATATCACTATGATTTTCTAATCCTAATCCAAAAAATAACAAATCCTCCCTTTGATACTAACTATAACAACCATGCTCCTTATTAAAATCATAAACATGATTTATTACATAAACAGTCACTTAAGAAAACATTGATGATCAAGAGTTCTAGTGTCTAGGGAAATTAGGAACATTACATTACGACTATGAACATAAAACACAACATCTTTATTGAAAACATATTTTATATGACCATTACATTCTTTCGTACATAGCATTGCATTGGATAACCTAAGGACATGCGTAAAAAAAGGTGAGCTATAAATCCAAATAAGGGAGTAAAGAAAGGCATAACAAGAAATATATAGTACATATTATCCAATAGAAATATAAATGGATCACCGTAGAGACATGAACATAAAGTCATGATATATCATGATTATCATAATATGGAAATGTGGAAACAACATTTAACATTATTTTTCCATGTTCCAAGGCTCATTTCTCATCAAGGAGGAGTAAATCGTCATTACAGTTGAATTAGAATGAGTAGAACCTAAATAAACATGAACTGGAATGAGTAAACCCTCATTTAACTTGAATTAGTATTAGTAATCCCTCGTTGCACTTGATGTATCATGATACTATTTTTTTACATAATGCATTGGAGTTCTATCAGGGTGCACCCTTTATAAACATTTCCATTCATGTATAAGTGTTCTGCATGGATCATACTAGATGGATTCATTAAACATAATAATTTATTCCATGAATAAGAGATGGGGAATACATATATGTATGTCAAAAATAAATAATTTCAAGTTCATAATGGTGAATACCCTTTATAAGGAAATGGTAATAGTATTTACTAACACAATGATTTTGGCATGGGAAATTTTGGTGTATCTTCTCCAGTATAGGGACATCAAATAGAAATCATAAAATGGGTCGATAAGAGAGAAATGTGTATCTCATAATTGCAACATGTAATGGAAATTAATTATAGTCATGGAACACAATATCCCAACATATATAATGGAATTTATATATATATTATAAAATAATTTCTTGAATGAAAATGAGAAGAGAGAAATTCCTTACAGAATTTCTTCCTGGTAACACTTGTACATGGTAGAAATTAATGAGAGATAAAGAGGTCTCTAAATATTAAAACATAATGGGGGATGTATGTGGGAGGTGTGAAATCATACCCCACAATTTATAATTGACAATAAAATGGTAAAACAACATAAATATATTTGGATAGAAATGAGAAAGGATGAAATCCCTTACTTGGATGTGTGATCCCGAAGGCTTGAGAGAGGCCTTAGAGATGCTTATTGAGAGATTAGGTTGCCATTGGAGGATTATATAGGGAGGAGGGAAGATGTTTGTTATGCTCAAAAGGTTTTGAGTGATGAGGAATGGGAGATTGTGTGGGTTTATACAGGAAAGGAGGGGAATTCTTTATTATTTAGGTTTTGGGTACTACATATTAAACTAATCATAACCATAACAATAACATGGGTTTTGTAAAACATTTTCCCTAGGGGAGGGGAAAAAATTATTCTATTAGGCTAATTCATGAACTTATTAAAAAATCATGCTTTCTTATGTGGTGGTGACTCACACTCTCAAGGTAAACATTTTAAAAGGTTAAAATATTTTATAAGTCTTTGAGGGTCTACTATGGCACCATAAAATAGATCAAAAAAATCAAAAATCGCATTATTTTAATTGTAATACTTATATGGGATGAACATCCTTTTAATTGTATTTTATTACATCACTATTCGGTCATTATGATGTCATAAAACACATAATATATTTAAACGGTATTTAATTTTTACCCAAATAAATTGGCTATCTTAGAAAATTATGAAAAACAAACCATTTGATAATTTTGATGAAAAAATCAAAAAATAAAATTCAATTTATCTAAATAATTTTCTCAATATGTGAATTTTAAATTTTAATATAATAATTAACATTTATTGAACATTCATGTGTTTTTGACAAAAATAATTTTCATACCATAATAAAAATATCAATTGTATTCATAAAAAATTTAAGATCATTTATATTTAATAAAAAATTAATTCTATTTATAATAATTTATTAAAATATTTTTTAATTCAAATAAATAAATAAATAAATCAAAATATATTTTTTAATTTAATATTAAATAAAAATACATTGTGTGTTTTAAAACCCATTTACAATGTAATAATAATAAAAAGAATGTATATTCTTTATTAATTTAAAAAATTATGCACATAATCATAACTCTAGGGTCTTGTTATATAACCACTTATAACACCAACATAATACCTAAGTGTAAGGTGTGTGATGGTGATAGACTGTTGGGGTGGCTAGGATAACATCGCTCGGGTGGTAACCTCTATTAACTTCCACTCCTCCTGTAGGCGGTTTGGTTCAAACATAACCTATTGAATCTCAGCTTGGGCTTGGCCAAGAGTGAAGCCCAGTGACACTACCTCATTTTCAATCTCTATAAAATTGGCTTCATAAGGATAAATTCTATAGGATGAGGCCATCACATCCTTTTTCTAAGTAAATTTTATTTGTTAAAGCCCTAAATTTATACTAATCATGTGATCACTATTAAATGGCTATATTTGCAATGAAAACACTTCGTAACGGTATTTTAAAATCTAAAAATATAATACCAATGAATTTCATATTTATTATATAACCATTTTTCATAATAATACATTTAATCGCATTAAGATAAATTTTCATTAGTAAAAGTTTTTGTCGATACATTCTCACTAGGTAGGCTGAACAAGATTTTCTCAGCTTTACCAAGTTATTCATATCATTCATAAAAGTTTGATTGAGCAGAAATCTCGTTAAACATAAGGTTTCAACATCAACATTTTTTTTTAATGTTGAAATGGTTGGGTATTTATAGGCATTGATTCCAATGGTCGACTTCCCCCTCCAATGGTCATACTTTTCCTTAAATTTTAAAGGGACCTATAAACGTGTCACTTGGTCAATGGTTAGTTAAAAATAGATTGTATGACATCATTTCATGTAAGAAAATATGGTGAATATTATCATATGTAACAAACAATAATATTTAATAAAAACATTACAATGTTTATAAACTTAAACATAATAGGATCTAATAATATTTGAACAATATGTTGAAAACGAATTGTAATTTTAACAAATAACCAAATTCTTTGGATAATTAAAATCAAAGTCAAGAAATATTAAATATTGTATTATATGAAAACATAGAATTAGGGTCTTGGTTTTTATGAATTATGAATATGATTTTTTAATAAATCATAGTCTAATTTTCGAAGAAATCAGAGTCTAATTTAAGAACAAATTAGAAATTTGAGTCTTATTTCAGACGTAATTGAAGCCTGATTTTAGAAGTAATCAGTGTCAAATTTACAAGAAATCAGAGTTTTATTTCAGATGAAATCATAGACTTACTATTAGAGATATTAGATTCTAAATTCCTAATAAATTAGGGTCAAAGGAAATGTAAGGTTCTAAATTACATAAGGATCAAATTTTTTCTTTGACAAATCATGTTTAAGTTTGATTTGAGAAAACATTATATAAGGCTTTGAAAACCATGAGTAAGGTAAAAACTATTCATAGAGAAAGAAAATTTACTATAAAAAGATATTTTTTAGAGAAATATAATTTTTCTTAAGAATATGTGATTGTGATTTTCATGACATAAAGGAACAAAAAATCACATGGAAAATTCTTGACTCAACAATATCCCCCTTTTTTGAATGTATAAACTACTTTTCTTAAAATAATATAAAGGATACAGTTTTCAATTTTAATCAAAAAAAGAAATACTTATCTCCCTTTTTTATTTATTATGAAGAATATGACTAACTCCCCCTTAGGATTCAAAATCCGTAAGGATTGTATTATTGTTTTTATTAGAGAAATTATTCTTTATTTTATAAAAAATTATTCTTTATGTAATCACCTCTTTAATATTATATTATTTTGGAATAATCTTTTATCCCCATTTGTGTTATTTAAAAAGGAATGGATAGATGCATTTTTTTACTTGAATATTTTGGAAATATGCATATGATACAAAACTAGTGTAATGAAATTTTATTAACTATGAATAAATAAGTTTTGGTACATAAAAGATCATTTTAAAGAAAATCATTCATCATTTTTCTTATCTGGATGCATTTTCTTAACAACGGAATTCATCTTCTGTATCTCCTTTTGATCATCTTGGTACTTCTTGAGTAATTCTTCCACATATTTATTCTCCTTTTCAAGAGTCTAAATCCCCTCTTCTTGTGTCTTGATCACCTCTTCTTGAGACATAACTTCTTATTCCAACTATTCATTGGTTTTCCTCGATCATAAGACTAAGTACAATAGAATAAATCATTCCATTAACATCATTATCTTCTCAGATCCAGGCAGGTTGTTCTTGATTCATCTTCTCTAAAATATTATTGATCTCTCCATTCATTTTATTAAAAGCATTCATAACTAATTCCATGTAATCATAAACAATTTTAAGATCATCAATAATTAACTTTGAGTATCTTTTTATCTTCTTTCAAGATGTCTTATGGTATTAATTATTGATCTAGATGGTTTTTAAGTCAACTTATTCCCTTATGAGTTTCCCTATCAAGAGATTTGTATATTCTGTTTTGGAATTGAATGACTATTGAATCAGCTGGCATTCGGATTCAATTTTTGAGAATTACTAAATTGAATCTACAAGATTTTTCAATGATTGTTCATAAATATCATTTCACATAGATGAAGATGATTCTGAGTCTCAGGAAACATTCGTTTGAGGTGTATATTTTGTTTCATCATTATTTTTGATAATGATGTTCCAGTAACATCTTTCTGAGGAGTATCAATAATGAAAATCATTCCTTTAGCATCAACTTTCTCAACAATGTTAGCCACTATATGTTCTTATTCTCTAATATTAACTTCATCTTTGACATCATAAACAGTGTAATCATTATCATCACATTTTTCACTGGAATGAATTTGGTGAACTTAATGTTCTCTAGAATTTTGCTTCTTATTTTCTACTGATTTTTTACTGTACATTTATTGGGATGTTCTTATTGAATGTTTTTCATAGGGGAACTCCTTTTCATGATATTTGTAAACAATTTTGATTACATAACCACTTACATCCTATTATTCTTCATATTTTTCTTCCTGATGAACATCATATTTATAAACTATATGTTTAGGATATGAACCTTCCATCAATAAGGCTTATGATACCTGATTATGTTCTGATTCTTTCTCAACATGTTTTAACAAATATTGGAAAACATAATATTTCAACTCTTTTTCTATAACCCTCTTTTACTAAGATTCATTCTCAAGATATTCTTCTTGAATTATTTTCATGGAGTTTGCCTCAGTAGGTTCAATACCAATAACTGCATCTCCCCCTTCTATTTTATTTCCTCTCTCAATTTCTCTACTACTTCATTAGCTAATTTATCTTACTTTTTCGGTTATGGAGGTGTTGATTGAGATTCTAGGATCAGTTCAGGTAACTGAGATTCTAGTTCATTGTCTTTTATTTTCTTAGGGGTGGGTTTTGATGTTTCCCAAGCTACCCCAGTCATAGCTTGATAATCCTTAATATGAAGATCTAATAATTAACCTTATTTAACATTGAAATTAATCTTCATTCTACTTAACATATTATCACATAGAAATTTATTCTTAATGATCTTGGCCTTTTGATGTATAGGATATTTTTATGGAGTCTAATAATAAGATTATGATCATAGAAAAAATAGTTGGATATATAAAAATTTGATATTTGATATTTACACCATGAATGTTTCTGATTATAAAAAGAATATACTTAACCAAATTTATCTTTCTTACATTCACATGAAAATCAAATCGAAATATATCTCTAATTATAACAGAATCCTTGACTTCTTTTCTTGGAAATAAGAATACTTTCATCCATAATGAAACTGATCTACGGTTAGTAGAAATATGAGATAACAATCATTTCGTCACTCCTTTATAGCCAAGGCCCTTTATATCTTTAACTCTTTCAAAAAAACCTTCATTATTTGGAAATCTGTTAGAGAAAATTATTTCCTCTCCTTCATAAGGTATTCCTAGAATACCTTCTTCTTTGATGAAAGATAAAGAGTGAGATTTTCCATATCATTGGAACTTGAACATATATTTTCCACCATTCTATTATAAATGAATGGAATCATAAAATTTGGAAACAAGTTCAGCATAAACTGCGTCTTGATTATTCATCGTAGAAACTCATAATCTTTCACAACCATTCATCTTGATGATTTTTGTAATCAAATAATCATAAATGGTGAAGAAATTATGATCTACTATTCATTACCTAAATATATTCCAGTCCTTGTATTCCTTTCATGAATGGTAGGACATTGGAGTTTGAGTGGAAATATCATGAAACATGATGAATTAAAGGAGAAGGGAAATGTAACTGAACATAACACTTAAAAAAGTTAGATCTTCATTGTATAAAAAACTGAGAGAACCGATGTGGGACGTGAACGCATGGAGCTTTTATATTGGCTTCATGACAATAGTTCAGATTCCCAAAAAAATTAAATAGTTGAGATTAATATAATTTACTCTGATTGTATAATAATGTTAGAGAAATTTTACAGGTTCTGATCTTTTGATGTTTTTAAGTAAAAATTAGATTTAAAGAATTTGACTCTAATTGGGTTTTCTAAAAACAGATGTTTGAAATACCAACAAAGATAAATGTAATAAAGATAATATGAGTATGAAACATTCCTTTCCAGGTTCATAGAAATATTTTTCATAATTTTATAGTTAATTTTTAGAAAAAAATTAGGCTCTGAAAATATTTATTAGGGAGACAAAAAAATGTAGGTTCCAAAACAATTATATTCCAGAAAAAAAATTGAAAAGGAAATATAAAAGAATAAATATATTTTTCTCCCCTATGAGAAGGTGTATATTAATGTAAAGAGATAAGTTTCACCAAAAAGTTAATCTGGATTATTACATTACGATTATCATTCCTAAATTTTTTTAAATGTATTAAAATATATCCGAGGGTAATGATTTTGTAATTATGTTACCAATTTGGTCTTCTGTTCTGATAAATTGTAAAATAATATCTCGTTTAAGTGTGTGATCCCTAAAAAAAATTGATGCCTCATATCTACGTGCTTTGTATGAGAGTGATGTGGTTGGTTTTTTCTTAGGTCAATGGAACTAGTATTATCAAACATAATATGTGTTTTGGTAAAACGCATTCCATATTCTGTGAGTGTCTGTTACATACACAACACTTGATCACAACAACATCTAGTTACTACATATTTAGCTTAAGCTGCATAAAGTGTTACTAAGTGGTTTTTCATGCATGACCAACAAACTAGTGAATCTCCTAAGAAATGATATTTTCTAGATGTACTTTTCCAACCCATTCTACATCCCTAAAAATCAGTATCTGAAAACCTTTTTAAAACAAAATCATTTCCAATAGAATATAAAAGTCAAAAATCCATGGTTCCCTTTAAATTGTGAAAAATTATATTCACTGCTTTTAAATGGGATTATTTTGTAATATATTTATATATTACACATAATAATAATGTAAACATTAATTCTGGATGACTAGATATTATGTATAATAAACATCATATCATTCCTCGAAAAGATATTTGATCTACTAGTTTCCCAACTTCATCAAGATCATGAGTATTTGAGGTACGAATTAAAATATAAATACACTTACTATTTTCATATACATATTTCTAATTATATCTTTAAGATACTTGTGTCGAGATATATAAGTTTCTTCTAGTTTTTGATAAATTTGAAAAGCAAGGAAAAATTCTAACTCACCCATCAAACTCATTTCAGACTCAAATTTTATTAGATTTAGAAATGAATTAGTTAAGGATTGTTGAGTTGATCAGAATAATATTTTATAAATCTAAATTTAAAAAATAAAAATATCTTTCATATCTTTCATTATAAAAATATTTGGATCCGCAGTTCCCTTAACATAATTGTTTTATATCAAAAATCATATAATTATGACATACCAGGCTACAGGGGATTGTTTCAGTTCATATAAAGCTTTTCTATGTTTGAAAACATGTTTAGGATATTTTGTGTCTTCAAAAATTAGTAACTTGTTCAATATAAACATCCTCATGTACATATTAATTATGGATATCACATTACATGGGGATCTGAAAATTTTTGAAATTAATGAAAACTACAAATCTAGTAGAATGATATTTGATTCAAGTCTAGAAACTAGATAGAAGGTTTATTCATAGTATATTCCTTATTTGTGATTGTAGCATTAAAATACTAATCTTTCATTATTTGATACGATGATTCCATTTTAATCAAATTTATTTCAGAAGACTCACATTAATCTAACTAAAAAAGTTTCTTTGGGTCTGTAAACCAAGGTCCAAACATTATTTATTCGGAATTAATTTAGAACCTCTTTCATAGATTTAATCCAGTAATCATCACCCAAATATTCATTATTTATATTAAGATATAGTTGGGAATGAAATGATAAGTATTATACTTCATTTAATAAAGAACTTCTAGTCCTTTAAAGTTGATTTACATCACCAATGATACAACCATTGGGATGATTAATAAGAAAAAATTGATTTTGGTATTGTAAAACATGTTCTTCAAAATATGGTGAAACATTTACTAGGTTAATACTTCAGATAAATTTTCCCTAATATTTTCTTGATTACAGGAATCTTCCATCAAATATTGATAATTAGTTTTTGAAAACACATCCAAATATGTAGGTTGAGGTTTTTGAAAAATAGAAGGATCAATCTCATTAAATTTAACATGTATTGTTTCATCTATAGTACAATAATTTTTTTCAAAAACTCTATAAGATTTAAAAAATGTGAAATAGTCTATGAAAATTACTTTATTGGATTTGGGGGTGAATTTATATATATTATATTCGGTATTCAAAATGAGTACATTGCATCCAAAAACATTTATTTAAGAACCTTTACATTTTCAACAATTCCATAATTCATAATGTGTTTTATTAAGAAATGTTATGAAAAAAAAATCTATTTATAGTATAACAAGAAGTTTTAACATCTTGAGCCAAAAAAAAATTTCAATAGAATATTCATTCAACATGATTATGTTTATCTCTTGAATTATATAGTTTCTTCTTTCAACAATACCATTTTTATGTGGAGTTCTTAGAGCTGAGAAGTTCTGAGTAATCCCTTTATTACTACAAAAAGATTTAAAATATGAATTTTCAAATTCTACCCCATGATTACTATTAATAGTTATTAATGGATGGGTTTTATCATTTACTACATTGAATCAAAAGGACATATAAAAAGAAAAGTCATCATATTTGATTTATATAAAATAGACCCTTCAAAATCATGTTTAATCATTAACTAAAACAAATACATAGTATTCGCCTCCAATACTTCCTTTTTGTGTTAGATAGAAAAGATCCATTTTCACATGCTTTAATGCTTCAGAACATGAGACATCACCAATTTATCTAAATCTTAACTTATGTTGAATTCCATATTTATAAGGATCACATACTTTTGATGAATCAAATATTATCTCTCGTAGATCCTTAAAAAATATTTTCTTTGTGAGTTTGCATAAGATCCAATGGTTACAATTTAGTAGTCTTTTATTCTATAACCAAGATTAATATTCAATTGCACTAAGGAGAGGTAGATCTATGATCATAAGGTATTCTATGTTATGTGTGTAGAAATTCTCATGCCTATGGGATGAGAGAATAAACACTTCCATGGAATTGTGTACATGGAATTTATCATTCCAAAAATTAACAAGATAACCTTCATCACAAAATTGGATTATACTTATAAGGTTCTTCTTAAGACCATTAAAAAATAAAAAAATTGGAACTAAAAAACTTCTAAGAAGAAAAATGATTCCTATAACAATAATTTCCTCATGAAAATTGTCTCCAAAAGTTAATTTTCCACCATTCATCTGGATAATGTTTTCAAAGAATTTGTTTTACCAGTCATGTGTCTAGAACGTCCCCAATCCATGTACCATGTACTATAGTTGGCACTTCCTTTTTTTCTTAAAAAATAGTTAGACATTATGAATATAAACATGTTTTAATACATAATTGTTATCAATTAAAATCATAGTAATCCACATTTCCATAGAATAATGACCTCTATTAAAACCTAAGGATTGGATTTTATTCAAAGAGTAATTTTTATCCAAATGTCCACAACTTTGACACTTAGGGATAAAAGAATCACATTGGGGGTAAAACCTGGTTATGACTAAAACTATTTTTTAATGGGAATAACCAAGTCTAGATCTATTCTTTAGAGGAGGAAGCTATGAATAAATTTTATCAAAACCATTCTTTCCATGAGTTAATTTGGATAACAGTTTTGTTAAGGAAAATATTTCAGATTTTAGTTTGATGAATAAATTATTATCCACATAGTCATTTTTAGTACGCTAGATTTCTGGTATGTTACCCTTTCGTGATTCCTTTAATGGTTATAAAGTTAAGGGCGATGAATGAGAGAGTTGTGAGAACTTGGAATGAGTTTTGGGGGAAAAAGGGAAGCTGCATAGGCGGCACACGGTTTGTCTAAACCGTGCTGCCAAACCATGCGTATTTGGTCGTAGAGGCAGTGGATTCCGCACAGACGGTGCACGGTTTTTCTAACCATGTGGTCGAACCATGCGAGAAGGGTGTCCGAGGTAGTAGCTAACACACGTTTAGTGCACAATTTGTCAAACCGTGCGAACTAACCCTGTGACCACTTAAACGAGATCTTATAAAGGTGGATCTCACACGTTATTGCCTCTAAGAGGCTTTTTTTCCTCCTAAGCATCCATAACTCGGGATTTTGATTCTCTTAAGGTCAAAAAGGGTTCTCCCATCATTTTGTAGGTGATATGAAGGCTTCTATTGACGAATCGATGCCAGATTCTTGAGGTATGTGATCATTCTTGATTGGTTTCTTAGATATACTTAGATCTACTTCTCCCATTCTATCAGTTTAATAGATCTATGCCCGTTATGGGTAGATATAAGTTTTTAGATTCTAAATATGACGAGATTTGGTCTTGTTTGTGTTAGGAGAAGAGATCCAAGGAGGATCCTTAGGGAATATGCCCAGTTTTCTTGTGCATTCTTCGTTTGTTAGGTTTTTCATCAAACCCTTTGAGGTAGATGGCTTTACTCTCATATCCTCTTGTTGGAATTGCTTGTCTTAGATTCAAATAGATTTATTGAATGGATTTTATTGTGAAAATAAAAGAATATGTATTCTTTAGTGAGGATTTATGGTTTTGATGAGATTTTGAAATATGGGTGAATTGTTGTGAAAAGTAATTTGGCTTGTTGAATTTAAAATGTTGATTTTAAATTATGGATTTGCTGAAAATGTAGATGGTTTGATGAAAATGTTGGTTTCCAATAAAAAGGGTGTTTTATTGAAATGGTTTGAGAATGAAATGACTTTGATGGAATTGTTTTTCAGTAAAAGGGAGTTTTATAGAAAGGTTTTAGAATTGAAATGGTTTGGCATTGAAATGGTTATAACGGAAATGGTTTTCAATAAAAGGTGTTTTTATTGAAAGGGTGTTTTGGCATGATTGATGGGAATATGTGGTGTGTTTTCATATTGAATGTACGGGGATTGGTTGAAATAAGACCTTGTGCTCTGTTCCAAACGTTTAATGGCACATGGTAACTATATTGACAAGGCTTGGTTGAAATATGACCTTGTGCTCGGTTCCAAAGTTGTAATGGAACATGGGAAACAATTACCTTGTTACGACTAGGTAGATAAACAAGAAACATCTCATCAGTTTGGAACTGTCATAACGTTGCATGCATGGTAGGTTACATGGGTTTGTGGAAATGGTTGGGTATGCCAAAAAGGGATATTGGGAAATGGTACTATAGCTTGTTTTGTTATTTTTCGGGAAAAATAATTAAATAGAAAATTGGTTTCAATTACTCTTGGAATGTCTTTGGATGTGAATGGGTTTGGAAACTTGTTTATATTTAGTTATAAACTTCTTTTGAGAAAATGATTTATATAAACTGTTTTTATATAAATGTGGCTAATTCTCCTATCCTAGTGACGTCAGTTGGGATGTCATTGGGGAAAACATACTGAGTTTTATACGCACCCCTCCATTGGAACATTGGTGCTTTTGTACATGTCGTATTCTAGGACACATGTAAAGGTAAGGCATCTTACTGCTAGAGGATTGTGGTGATTCTTGGGAGATGTTGAGGAGAAGGGAACTGGTGGAGCATGGAGTTGTAGTGTCTTTTGAGAGTCCTGAGGGGTTCATCTGTTGTGTACATTGATGCTTAGTTTGATCTTCCACTGTTGTGTACTTCGATGTAGTTTGATATAAATTAATTGTTTATTGGTATTTTATTTGTCCATGCATCATATAGTGAATGTTTGGTTATGGTTGGTTTATGGGTTTTTTCTTAAAGGGTAAATCGTCCCCCCAACTTATATTTGAAACCCTTCTTCTTTTATTTCCAGCTTTTGGCGTCTTGGGGATGTCGGTTAAGGCTTAGTAATGACACGTTTTACTCTCAAGACAATAAGAAATGGCGGGTCATTACAAATGGTATCATCTTGTTTGGTCCTTGCCTCACAAGTGGTCATTGATATTCTTGGACTTAGATTTGAAATTCATTCTTTTTAATTCCATGGGTTGAAATCTTACACATGAGTAGGATTGTCGAAACATGAAAGGTATAGAATAAAAGGACGTAGCTAACCTGTTTATGCTGAACTTCAGGTTACCAGCATGTTGGGTACATAAGTGTATTGGATACACTTCTAGAATGTTATAAATCTTATTTTCATAGGTTAGCCAATGAAAGGAGCATGAAATGCATCATATAGTAATTACTTCCCACTAGGATTTCATATCTCATTGTGAGTAATGAGTAATAATTTTCTTTAATGTGAGAATTTTTGAAAAATTTAGAAATTTTTTTCAAGTGAAAGATTATAAAAACAAGGTATTTGGTGTATTTTGAAAATGGGTTGATTTTCTAAAAGCATGATGAATATTTTCAAAAATGTTTGAACATGGGAAAAAGGTTTTTTTGAGAACAATGTTTTGATAGATGATGTGATAGAATTTGAATGCTAATCCATCAGTTGTTAGAGAGATAGATTGATGGAGTTTGTTGTTGGTTTAGAAAATGGCACCAGGTAGGCGTCATCAAAACCTACCCGAAGAAACTACAGAGAATGTGGTTTCACCTGAACCATGTGTGAACCAAGAGATGGTTCTGAGTATTGTCCAAGATTTTCATATTGTGGATACGGGGAACTGGAGGAATGAACCAAGGCATGTGGATCATACCATCCAGTTCATAAAGCAGAATCCACCAATGTTTTTGGGTGATGCTGAACCTAAAAAGGCAGAGGTGTGGCTAAGTAGGATGAATCATATCTTCAATTTCATCAGCACACCATCATAGCTAAAGGTCAAGTTAGTGACGTATATGCTCGAGGATCTTGTACGTAAATGGTGGGAGTTAGCAGTGCATGCTAAATTGGATGAAGGCCTTACATGGGAGGATTTTGAAGAATTTTTCAACAAACAATTCATTCCTCACATGTTCAAGATCTAGAAAATGATAGACTTTTTCATCCTGAAATAAGAGAGTCTCTCTGTCATAGATTATGTGGATAAATTCATGAATTTAGTCTGTTTTGCACTAGAGGTCAAGGAAAGTCAGTCATTGAAGGCATAGATATTCGAATCGGGGCCAAGGGAAGAGATTCGATCGAAGATTACCGTGCTCTGTATTATGGATTATAAAGGGATGGTGAAAAAAGTGACTGTTGTTGAACCTGATATCTCGGGATCGATGGGAGGAGGAATGTTGATACCTATGGGAAACTGTGGGAACTCAACCATTGCGAACAAGAGGAAAAGGGAAACCTATTTCCACAGTGCAAGTGGGAATTAGAACCAGATGGCAGGATCAGTGAACTTTCATCCACGACCCCAAAGCAATGCAGGTTTCTTTCAATGTGGTTTGACTGACCACATAAAGTGAGAGTGTATGGCGCAACCTAGATAATGTCATAATTGAAACATGATGGGACATATTCAGCGCTATTGTCGCATTGCTCCTAGGTCGGGTGCTCGGGACACTTCTCATGCGTCGCAAGAATCGTATGCTTCGACAGGAAGAGGACAGCTAAGTCAGTTTCGTCAGCATAACATAGCTAGCCATGGTGATTCTTGAAATACCATGACACCTCAACCAGGGCAATTGCAACAAGGTAATAAGGAGAACAATGCAGCGATGAAGCAATTTTATGGAGCTGAGCAGATGATGGTCAATATTCAGGCTAGACCATCTACAGTGAGAGGTATAATTATTTTGAATTCTACCCTTGTGCAAGTGCTCTTTGATATAAGTTCATTGTATTCCTTCATTGCTTCTATGTTTGTTGACTTGTTGTGATTAAAACTAGAAATGATGCCTTCTGTTTTGAAACTAAAAACTCATCTTGGTGAAATAGAACTTCAATCCATTGTGTGTAGAGAATGTGTTATAACTGTTGATGGAGATGAGTCAAAATGGGAAATCTTGATGTTGTACATGGATGTCTATAATGTAATCTTGGGCATGGATTGGTAGACAATGTTTAAGTCTCACATCGACTGTTATAAAAGAACAGTTAGTTTCAAGACTAAGGATGGTATTGACCATCTCTTCAAAGGAGAGAGGATGGTAATGAAAGTTGCTAAGAACTTGTTGGAACCAATGGTGGGAACGATCTCTTACCAACTAGCAGTGTTCACTTTGGAATCAATGCAATAGATTGAGGAAAATAGGTTTCTAGCTGTGGTGGATCAATTTCCAGACGTCTTTCCCAAAAACATCTCAGGGTTACCACCTCTATGGAAAGTGGAGTTTATGATTTAACTCTTTATGGGGACCAGTCTTATTTCACTTCCATCTTATAGGATGGCACTAACAGAGTTACGCGAATTGAAAGTGCAATTAGAGGAGCTGAAAAGAAATGGTTTCATTCGACCAAGTACATCTCTATGGGAAGCACCGGTTTTGTTCGTGAAAAAGGTAGATGGAACTCTTCAGGTGTGTTTTGATTATAGTAAGCTTAAATAAGTTATGATAAAGAATAGATATCCACTTCCACACATTGGTGATCTATTCCATCAATTAAAGGGAGCTCAGTAATTCTCCATGATTCACTTGGGATCAGGATATCACCAATTGCGAGTTCGGAAGGAGGATATTCCAAAGACAACTTTCAGAAGTAGATATGGCCACTACGAATATGTAGTCATGAATTTTGGTCTATTGAAATCACCCACAGTCTTCATGGATTTGATAAATCAGATATTTTAGCGATATCTGGATTCATTTGTTGCGGTGTTTTTGGATGATATCTTGGTGTATTCAACAACAAGGTCTGATCATGAGGAGCACCAAGAAACAGTGTTACAAATATTGAGAGATCATTGTTTGTATGAAATATTATCAAAGTGTTATTTTTGGATACAGGATGTACGTTTCCTTTGCCATGTCATTTCTGAGAAATGTGTTTCTATTGATCCTGAAAAGATCGAAGTTGTTATCTCTTGGAAACCACCGAAGAATGTGTTTCAGATACGAAGTTTTCTTCATTTATCTAGTTACTACCGATGCATTGTGCGTGATTTCCTACGACTAGCATCACCAATGACATCCCTAACAAATAAGAATGCTCCATTACAATGGGCAAAAGAATATTAGAAGTCTTTCCAGAAACTGATGGATTATCTTACATTGGCACACATCTTGATCTTTCTTGAATCATGACAGGGGTATGTGGTGTATTGTGATGATTTGGGAACAAGGTTGGGTTGTGTTCACAAGAAAGGAGACCATGTGGTTGGTTATGGCTCAAGGTAGTTGAGGGTGCATGAGAAACATTACCCAACACAAGACTTAGAGTTTGATACAGTCATCCATGCTTTGAAATCATGGAGACATTATCTCTTTGGTGAGAAATTTACTGGGTTTATGGATCAAAAAATCATGTAACACATTTTCTCACAATGAGATTTGAATCTGAGGCAAAGGAGGTGGATGGAGTATCTCTAGATGATTGACTTTGACTTTATGTACACACCACAAAAATGGAATTCAGTGGAGGATGCATTGGGTAGAAATTCATATGCTCAGTTAGCGAAAGTAGCTTTAGATGAATGGCAGTTGATGTCGGTCTTAGCCGACATGCATGTGGAATGTGAATACCGAGGTGATGTTTCTATTTTCTTTCCAACTACACGTGTTCCGGATTTAGTAAAGATGATCAAAGAAGCACAAACATCTGATTGAGAATGTTTGGTTGTATGTTCAAAACTCAATGGTGGGGAGACCATTGATGGCTGCAAACTTGATGGGGGTTCAGTTTTTTGTTTCAGAGATCGGATGGTTGTACCTATGGTTTGTCAATAACAAATCCTTCATCCGTACCACCATTCAATATGGGTTGTACTCCCATGTACACAGAATATGTATACGGCGTTGAAGGCATAGTTTTAGTGGAGTGGTATGAAAAGAAAGGTGGTCGAGTTCATCTCGCAGTGCTTAACATGTCAACAGGGTAAAGCAGATCATCAGAGACCTGCATGTATGTTACAATCATTACCTATCCCAGTGTGGAAATGGGATCAGTTAGTTATGGATTTTGTTATAGGTATTCCAAGAACGGTCCGAAAACACGATGCCATTTGGGTGATAGTGGATCATCTAACCAATTAGGCCCATTTCATCCCAATTCCTAAAACTCATACGGTGGAAGATCATTCAAAAAACTATATCTAGGAAGTTGTAAAGAGGCATGGTATACTAGTGTCTTTAGTCTCAGATAGAGATCTGAAGGTCACATCTTGTTTATGGAAATCATTACAACAAGCCCTTGGGACTCAAATTACTATGAGCATGGCGTATTATCCTCAGACGGATGGGTAATCCGAGAAGACAATACAAACAAGGGAAGATATGTTGTGGGCTTGTGTAATGGATTTTGGTGGCTCATAAGAGGAGAATATACCCTTTGTCAAGTTCTAAAACAATAATAGTTTTCAATCCTCGATACGCATGGCTCCTTTTGAAGCATTGTATGATCATCCTTGTTGTTCTCCTCTATGCTTGGTGGAAACGAGTGAAATATCACTAATCGGGCCAAGCCTTGTCCAAGAGACCAAAAAAAAGATCCAGTTGATTAGAAAGAGGATGGAGATGGCTCAGAGTCATCATAAATCTTATGCAAATCACCATCGAATACCGTTGTCATTCGTTGTCGGTGATCATGTCTTCTTGAGGATCTCTCAAAGGCATAGGAATTGTCATTTCGGAAAGAAGGGAAAGTTATCTCCATGATACATTGGCCCTTTTGAGATACTATAATGGGTTGGAGAGGTGGCATATCGGTTGTCATTACCACCACAGTTTAGTTTGGTGCATAATGTGTTCCATGTATCATAGTGGAAAAAGTATCATCCTGATCCTGACCATGTGATCAGATGGGATCACGTTGACCTAGAACCAGATGCTTCATTGATACATATCATGGTACAGATTTTGGATAGAAAAGAGAAAGTCTTTCATGGAAAAAGCATCGGTATAGTGTGGGTTTTATGGTAGCACGGTCATATTCAGGAAGAGACTTGGGAACATGAAAAGTAATTTAAGGAGTAGTGGAAAAAACTCTTTTAGTTTGATGAAGGTTTTGTAATTTCCGAGGAAGGAAAGGCCAATGGTGGGGAGAATTTAGTACCCCCGTTTTCTGGTATGTAACCCTTTCTTGATGATTTTAATGGTTATAAAGTAGAGGGTGATGAATGGGAGATTTGGAAAAACATGAAATGAGTTTAGGGGGTAAAAAGGGAAGCCGCACGAGTGGTGCATGGTTTGACTAAACAGTGCGGCCAAAACATGCATAGTTGGTCTTGGAATAAGTGGCTTCTGCACGGGCGGCGCACGGTTTGCCAAACCGTGTGGCCAAACTGTGCGAGAAGGCTGATAGAGGCAGTAGCTAATGCATGGTTTGTCAAACCATGTGACCACTTTACCTAGATCCTATAAAGGTGGATCTCATGTGTTTTTTCCTCTATGTGACTCATTTCTCCTCCTATGCAGCCCTGACTTGGGATTTTGGTTCTCTTAAGGTTAAAGTGGGTTCTACAATTGTTTCGGAGGTGATCTGAAGGCTTCTCTTGATGAATCACTGTCGGATTCTTAAGGTATGTTATCGTTCTTTTTTGGTTTCTTAGATCTACTTAGATCTACTTCTTCTATTCTCTCAGTTTATTAGATCTATGCCCGTTATGGGTAGATATAAGTGTTTGAATTCCAAATATGATGATATTGGGTCTTGGTTGTTTTAGGAGAAGATATTTAGGGAGGATTCCTGGTGAATTGGCCCAGTTTTCCTGTGTGTTCTCCATTTTTTAGGGTTTTCATCAAAAACATTGAGGTAGGAGGCTTCACTCTCAACTCCGCTTGTTTTAATTTTTTGTCTTAGATTGAAATTGGTTTATGGAATGGATTTGATTGTGAAAATCATCAAATAAATCTTTTTTAGTGATGATTTATTGTTTTGATGAGATTTTGTAATCTGGGTGAATTGTTGTGCAATGTAATTTGGCTTTCAAAATTTAAAATGTTGATTTGAAATTATAGATTTTATGAAAATATAGATGGTTTGATGACAAGGAGGGTTTTCAATAAAAAGTGTGTTTTATTGAAATGGTTTGATATTGAAATGACTTTGATGGAATTGGTTTTCAATAAAAGGGGAGTTTTATGGAAAAGGTTTGAAATTGAAAAGGTTTGGCATTAAAATTATTTTAATGTAAATGGTTTTCAATAAAAAGGTGTTTTCATTGAACGGGTGTTTTGGTGTGATTGATGGGAATATGTAGTGTGTGTTCATATTGCATGTATAGGGCTTGGGGGAAATAGGACCTTGTTCTCGGTGCCAAACGTTTAATGGAACATGGTAACTATATGTACAAGGCTTGGTGGAAATATGACCATGTTCTCGGTGCCAGAGGTGTAATGGTACATGGGAAACAATTACCTTGTGACAACTTGGTAGATCGAAAAGAAACTACTCATGAGTATGGAACTGTCATAACGTAGCATGCATTGTTGGTTGCATGGGTTTGTGGAAATGGTTAGGTATGCCAAAAAGGGATATTGTGAAATGGTTCTAAAGCATGTTTGGTTATTTTTCTAGAAAAATAACTTGCTGGAAAAATGGATTCAATTTATTTTGGAATGCATATGGTTGTGAATGGTTTTGGAAATTTTTTTATATTTAGTTATAAACTTCTTTTGAGAAAATTATTTATATAAAAAAATTTATATAAATGTGGCTAACTCTTCTATCCTAGTGGCTTGAGGAGGGAAGTCATTGGGGAAAAGCTACTGAGTTTTATATTCACCCCTACTTTGGCACATTAGTGCTTTTGATGATGTTCTATTCTAGGACACAGGTAAAGCTAATGCATTTTACTGCTAGAGGCTTGTGGTGATTCTTGGGAGATGTTGAGGATTTGGGAGATGGTGGAGCATGGAGTTTTAGTGTCTTTTGAGGGTCGTGAGTGGTTCATCTGTTTTTTACTTTGATTCTTAGTTTGGTCTTTTATTGTTCTCTACTTTGATGTAGTTTGATATAAATTAAATGTTTGTTGGTATTTCATTTTTCCGTGCATCATATAATGAATGTTTGGTTATGGTTAGTATTGGGCTTATTTTATAAAGGGTAAATCATACCCCAAAATATATTTGAAACCCTTTGTCTTTTATTTCTATCCTTTGGCATCTTCAAGATGTCACTTAAGGCCTAGTAATGATAGGTTGTACTCTCAATGTAATGAGAATTGGCGGGTCAAGACATCATTAGTCTCAGAATTTGGGTTAGTCTCTAAAACATTTTTTTTGTAGAAATTAAGTTTTCATTATCTTTAGAAAGGTTATTCTTCTTAGAACTAACATCCTTATGATTTGTTAAACTTTTCAAAATCAATAATACTTTGATCAAGATCTTTTAAAATTTCTGACACGTCTCTGTTAAATTTTTTTTATAATTTTCTATCTATAACTTATTTTTTATCTTATAGTTCTCATTTAAAAGTAATTTACCAAATATAGAGACTTATTCAAATGTTGGTAATGTATTATCTTCTAATGAGGAAGATTTTTCATCTGAAGATTCATAAATTTGTTCATTAGGACAATTAGCATTTAATGAAATAGTCATTGAAGATTCATCATTATGTACCTTAGACATAAGAAATATATCAATATGTATTATTTATAAAATGATAACTTTCTTCTGTCTATAAGATTCAATATTAAAAAAATTCATCATAAGAATCACCATAAATAACACACTATATGTCACTAGATTTTACTACTTTATTAGACTTAAACTTGTAGAAAATCTTCTTGTTTATTTCTGAATGCCTATCTTTTCATTCTTTCCTTTTGAGCATAGGACAGTCTAGTATGATATGACCTTCCCCCTAGCATTCATAAAAATTCACTTATGAATATTTCATATCCTTTATTTATATCACCTTGTATCTATATTAGAAATCATTCTTTCCCCAATTAATTTTCATTCGTTAATCAACATTTTCAATTTCATTCTCATAATGATTACTATCACATGATTCAGATATAATTGTTTCTTTCTTGACTTTTGATCTAATAACTCTTCCAGGAGACTTGGATTTCATATGAATTGATGTTATTGTGAAAGAAACACTACTATTACAATTCTTTTTTTATTTATCCCAATATCTCTCTTCAATCTTGTTCCATACTGTATAAGAGTATCGAATGACTCATCAAGAGTAATGTTTGAAACTTTTATATTTTTATCAGTCGATGTACTTTTGTATTCCCACTCATTAGGCATAATATCTATTATCTTATCCACAATAATTTCATCATGAAGTCCTTTACCACCCATAGACATAAGGATATTGACAATTGACATATATTTTTTTGAACATTGCATATAATTTCTCTATAAGGAATCATAAAACCATTATATTCATCTCCAAGCATAGCTCTTCTTGCTTCAATAACCGTGAATGTGCCAAAATATGTATCTTCTAGTTTTTTCCAGATTCTATTAGTAGCTTCATCAGATAAAATATGGCTATAGATATTCCTAGAAATATAACATAATTATGTATTGTGTTCAATAATTTTAAGCCAATACTCTTGTTTTTCATGACTCGTCAATTGTATAATTTATTTGTATGGAATCTTGTAGTCTCGAGTTAATATAAAAATGTTATCAACACTAGTATTGATAATAAATGTCTTCATCCTATCTCTCCAGTATTCCTAATAATTTCCATCATTGTTTGGGGTTCTGATAGGATTCAGATTTTCTATAGAACCAATGTTCATTCATTCCATTCTATAAAAAATTAATAATGATATTTTCCACAAAATATGTTAGTAGAAAAAGTTTATAAACAAAGTGTTTATAAATAAAATCTTATGAAAAACATGGAAAAGTAATGTTAATCAAGAAAATAAAAGAAATAAAACTTATATATATGTATAAGTATTTTAGAGACCTCCTATTATACCTATTGTATGATCAAAATGTAGATGTAGGTTTCTCAATTACAAGAAGGGGTTAATTATCGGTTTAAAAGCTATCGTTATTTATCTTTAAGAAAATATGTGTTTAACAAAATTAAACAATATGGATTCACAACCCATCTTTGGTTATTAAAAAAGAAACTTACAATCTTATTATCCAATAATATTGATCCAATAAAGAAACATAATACATGTATACATTGTGAAATATTCAACCATAAAGCATATATAATATTATTCATATCAGAGTATGGAAGTATAAGAAAGTATAAAAATGTTAAAATTTATTTCTTTAACAATATTAAGTTGAAATAAATCATGTACCAGTAAAAATTAGAAATGTATAAGAAATAGTTTAACCTAAATATATGGGTATTGAACAACCATAGATAACGTTCGCTTGATTTTTTACTTTCAACAAAGTCAGTCTTACCCATACTAGGGTAAGCCCTCGATATGATGATCGGAATTTTTCATCTATCCCCGCAATCCATCAATATCTATGGTGATTGGTACCTCAATCTTCCTATACCCATAATCCCTTAATTGAAAATAAAAACAATCATATTCTAACAAGGTAGGTTGAATAAGATGTTCTCATCATGAACAATTAGTTCCTAGAATTCTCCCAAGGCAGATTGGCCAGAGCTCTAGCAACACGTAAGAGTTTCACACAAACATTGTTTTCTGAACATTGAAACTATATAGAATTTATAGGCATGGATTCCAATGGTGAACTTTCTCTACCAGTGTTACTACTATTCCTTTAATTTCTGAGGGACCTATACATGTGACACTCATTCAACGGTTAGTTAAAAAGAGATTTTACAACATCCTTCCATGTGAGAAAATATTTGAAAAATTATCATATATAGGAAACAATAATATGTAATAAAAAGATTATAATGTCAAAGAAATATAAACCTAATTGGATATATTTGTAACTCCCTGACCCCAGTTACCCTGAGTCAATGCTCTATTACATAACATTGGCATGATATAGGGAATCTAGTCCTGAAAAACCAATCAGCTTAGTAGCCTTGGATGTAATAGATACATTCATAAGTTTTACATTACATTATGAAATAAAATCATCAACAACATTTTCTCCCCTTTTTAACACAATTATATCCTTATCTTACCCCTGTAGGTCGACCATAAAATACTTCTTCACATTCTAGGAAAAAAACATAGAAAGGGGTAACCTCAAATGCTCGGTATGGATAACAATATAGCGGAAACATTCACAAATAATCATAAAATTTTATGTAAATGTATAAGACTAAAACAAAAGCCTTTTAAACACAAACTCTAGCATAATTTGAAAAATATAAAATCAAAAAATTCCATTTACTTATTCATAGAGATATTCTACTAGTTGAATAATCACATGCAATATCAATAGCCACTTTCATAATGATAGAATGCATCATGCCAGACTTCATAACCACATAGTCAAGGCCTTGTGCCATGTTTATAAATAATATTTTTTCAAGGCCTTGTGCCAAGACACTAGTTTGTCTCATGAGACCTACCGATGCATCAAGGAGCTATAGCATGCTCCACCTGTCACTTACTATGTCCAATGCATTCCTCATATGAATATTTTTAAGCATAACAATGATATTTGTATTATAACTAGCATATGAAATGTCAATACGTTATCTATAAACCATGAATGATATTAAAATAACACATCCACAGTCAAACATATCAAAAAACCTTAAATACAATATGGAATATTTGTATCATAACAAATCATCTTCAAACAAGATTTAAATCCATAAAAAGGATATTGACAAAGATGAAATTGAAACTGTTTTTTGATAAATATCTCTTCTTATTTTAAAATAATTTAAAAGTCATATAATTATAATGGAAAACAATGATTTTGGAAATATTTTGATAAGATTATAAGGGAAGTTTCGATGATGTTATAGAGGCAAAAAATAGCCACACACACTGTATAAGTAAAAAAACATTCTTACCATAATTTTGTCAAAAAGGTCATAAAATACCTTGTCTGGAAAATAAAGGAATGATTCTTTTCAAAACATATAAGGTCAAGTAAGGGTAAAAATGACTTTATGACATTATATAGTCAATAGTAAAAATGTTTTCAAATACATTTTTAGGAAAACATGGATGCGGATGATAAATAAGTCACATTAGATACTTATGTAAATACAACCTCATATAATAATGAGATTATGGAATTAACCCTTACCTTGTACTTTTCCTTGGAAGAATGTATGTTAAACTCCTGTATAATAGTTAAATAAATGTTATTTTATTATATAATAAATATATACATAAATATTATATCATATATGGTCCTCTAATATTGCATTGTTAATAATATTTTTGTAGTATTGTCGTTTAGGGTGTTAACTGATCTACTTTCCTTTATATGCTCGGTTATGTAAGCCATGTATGTTATAGATAGGATTTAATTTATTCATATACCAAATTATATTATGTTCTTAGACATTATTTTTAATCATAAAATGAAAATTATTCTTGAATGATTACGATGGGGAATGAATGCCATCACGTTCGTGGAGACAGTAATCTATACGTACGTACGAGTGACAATATCAATATACTGATTGTGAAATTTTATTTAATTGGATGTTATATCATATATACAGAATCATTAACATGTTATATTTATTATTTACATCAGTTAAACTCATTATTTTACCATTCCAAATAATTTATTGTTTCAATAACAAACTACAACACGACGTAGAGACGGTAAGTCGTACGTACGAATGTATGGTGACTTTATCATTCATATGATGTATAGAATAATTAATATGGTTGTACCAATTTAATAGCATCACAGTATATCGAATATACTGGGTTTATTATTTTAGAATAGTAACAAAAACAAAAAGGATGTGGAAGAAGAAAAGAACTTGAAAGAGGTGATGAAATTTTTACATCTTCTTCGGGTTCTTCTTTTTGATTTGATCAAAAGGGATCCATAGGTTGGATTTCTAATCAAATTAAGGCCACTAGGATGAAGGGAGAATAGTTGAGAGGATATTTGGGTAGGTTTTGGATGATCCAAAAGTATTTGGAGATGTAAAATTAAGAGAATGGGGAGTGTCCTTTTATAAGAGAGGTGAGGGTCACATTAGTAAAAGCTTGAAATATTATTTTATAATAAAATAATTTTCGGTTTATAATTTCCAAAAATAATTATTTAGAGGATAAGGTTAAAATGGGATGAAAACCTTTCAAACAATATGTATTATATAGGTTATGGTCATCATATAAACCTTATCTTTTAGAATTTACTCTTACTTAAATAGATTCACATTTAACTTGTCTTATCTGTATTTTTATATTATATGGTTAATAAACATACTATAACAAGTCAAGTGAACACTATGCGTTTAATTATTAATATATATAAACATATCTAAGTCATTTGGCTGAACCTTATATTATCATTAATATTATATCAATTAATAATATATTATTTTTTATAAAAAATCAATTATGTCAATTTTGAAACTATTTAGCATTTGATTTCTTTAAATCCATAAAAACTATATCACTTTGAATAAAATTTATTTAACCAATCATAACATGTCATATGAACCTATAAATTAGTGTAATTCATCAGAAGACTCAATTTACATTTATTTAGAAATTTATAATGTCAATTATTTTAATATTTCATTAATAAGGTAAGTACTACATCATTATTGTCTAATAAATAAATTAAATTTTTTAATGTCTAAAAATTAAAAATAATATACCATTATGTAGGAAAAGTTTTCATATTTCTAATAAATATTTATATATGAATTTATATTGTGTGTGACCTATTATTAATAATGGTTTAGTTATTAAACATTGAATTTTACTCATTCAACACTTCCTTAAATAAAATAATAATAAATGTCCTAATCTAATCCAAGTTGGCCAAAGAGGATCATATTTTATTCCTAAGGTTGTTTCTGGTCTAATTACACTTATTCAAAAGAATTGGGACATGTGTTAAGATAATTATTATATCACTATTATCCTTAATTAACCTATTTACTTTTTACCGTGGTAAATAAAAAGAAAAAGATACTATTCATCAAAAATTATTTTCATCTTATTGAACCACATATTACATACTGATACCAATTTTTTCTCCCAGATTTTTGAGATTCAACTCACAAAAGTGGTAAAATTATGTTTAATTCAAATATGAAAATGCTCCTAGGAGGTGGGTAAAAGATGGTAAAAAGTTCAATAAAATTTTTATATATCTAAACTTATTATAGAATGACTCCAACAAATTACATTAATGTTATATAGGTATTATTTATCAATTTTGGCCTAAAATAAATATAAATAAAATAATTAATTAATTAAATAAAAATGTAGTTTTAACAAACAACGTAGTGTTTTTCACTATTGATAAAAAATTGTAAGTTTTTAGAAAAATACCAAAAATTCACCCCAAGAAAATTTCGATATTCTGAATTCAAAAATGAAGACCGTTTTGAAAAGCGGATATTACTATTCATAATAGCTTGTTTGATTGATCTCAGTGTATGAGAATATCGAAGTTTTGTACAATGCAAGATATTACATTATTCATAGGGAAATGTACCGTGGAAGCTTGTGGTGTTACATTCTCCCCTCCAAAAAATAATTTTGTCCTCAAAATTTCAAGAATATTATTGCATGAAAATATTTTGGTGGTTCTTCATCATATGTTCCCCATGTTCTCAAGTTGCCTCTTCGATATTATGATTTCTCCACAGAACATTTACCAGATGAGACTTCCGGTTTCTCAACACTTGTCCTCTAGTATCAAGAATTTTGACAGGCTCTGCAAAATAATATGGATCAGGTTCCAGTTCAATTTCCTCATAGGTGAGTACATGCGTTGGGTCAAGAATATATTTTCTCAATAGTGATATGTGGACCACATAATGAACTTTGGAGAGACTTGGGGACATTGCCAAAAGATATGCTAAAACTCCAATTTGTTCTAGAACTTCAAATGGTCTGATGTACGGGAGAATCAATTTACCATTCTAACCAAAACATATGACACCCTTCCAGGGTGATACCTTTAAGAAAACATGATCTCCTATTTGAAATTCAAAATACATTCTTCGGTTATCGGCATGGACATTTTTCCTACATTGAGAATCTTTGATGTGGGTTTGGATAATCTTCACTTTTTTCATTGTTTCCTCAATATGTTCTGGGCCTACGAGTTTTCTTTCACAAAAATCATCCAAAAAAGTTAGTGTGCGACATGTTTTTCCATATAATGATTCATATGGTTCCATATGAATTCTTGAATGGGAGCTATTGTTAGAGTAAAATTATAACAGAGGTAAATATTGATCCCACATACCTTGAATTTCAAGTGAGAATGATCTCAACATGTCATATATGGTTTGAATAGTCCATTCTGATTGTCCATCAGTTTGAGGGTGGTACGTAGTACTCAAACGAAGTACAGTATCTAGATCGTTCTAAAGAATTTTCTAAAATCTTGATGTAAAATGGGGATCACGATCAGAAACAATATATAGGGGTACTCCATGAAGTCTTTAAACATAGTTAATATATAGTCTTTCCATAAATTCCAGTGCTAAATCATTTCTTATATAAAGAAAATGTGCTGACTTGGTAAGACGATCAACAATGACCCATATTACATCATTCCTTCCAAGAGTCTATGGTAGCCCCATGAAAAATTCCATCTTAATATTATCCTATTTCTACTTAGGTATGGGAAGAGGCTGCATGAATCCCCCAGGCTATTTTCTTCTAGCTTTCAGTTTTTGAAAAACCATATTTCATGAGACAAAAATCGGCAATCTCCCTCTTCATTTTGTCCCACCAATAATTTTCTTTAAAATATCTATATATATTATTGCTACAAGTGTGTATAAAGAAATTGAAGTTATGAACATCATCCAATAATTCCATTTTTAGATCTGGTATATCAGGAACACACTGTCTCTTCCCAACTATCAAAATTCCTTCTTTATATACGATGTCGATCAACCTCCCATCGTTCATGGCTTAAATTTTCTTTTGAAATTCCTCATCATCTGTCTATGCAATTTTTATCCCTTCTAGTAAATATTGTTTGGAAACCATATGAAAAAATCATTGATGTTTCACCATCCATGGTTATTCCCATATCCATGTTTACAAGATCTATGAAAATTGAATCCCTTTCAACTCTCGTCTTGTTCAAAACTCCATGATTCTTTCTATTCAAAGCATTTTTTACCTTATTTTCTTTCCTCGGGTGGTATTGTATTATGTAATAAAAATCCTTGAGTAGTTCAAGACATCTCCTTTGCCTCATGTTTAGTTCTTTTTCTGAGAAAATACACATCAAACTCTTGTAATCAGTATTATTCTCACATTTTTCACCATAGAGATAGTGTCTCCATATTTTCAAATCAAAGATTACAGCTACTAACTCTAGATCATGACTGGGATTGTTTTTCTCATGTTTTTTTAGTTACTGTGATGCATAGGCAATAACCTTATCTTTCTGTATAAGGACACACCAAAATTATTTCCTTAAAGCATCACTATAAATAACAAACCCATCATTCAATGATTATAGAGTAAAGATAGGAGCATCAAATAATATTCTCATTAGTTCTTAAAAAAATTCATTAAACTATTTTTTACGAACAAATTTAACCCCTTTATGTGTGATCTTGGCTAATGGGTTTTCCAACTGGGAAAAATTTTGGACAAAACGTCGATAATAACCTGTTAAACCAATAAAACAGTGTACCTCAGTTATACTCATCGGTGCTAGCCATTCTAGGATGTCCTTGGTCTTCAAAGGATCAATATAGATTCCATCTTTAGAGATAATATAACCACGAAAATAAATATCCTAAAGCCATAAGTCAATATTTCTATACTTCCCATATAATTTATTTCTTTGAAGAGTCATTAAAATAATGCGTTAGTGATTTTCAGGATCATCGTAGCTTTTGGATTATACCAAGATATCATCAATAAATACCACTATAAATTCATCAATATATTCCTTGAAAACTCTATTCATTAGATCTATGATGAGAGAGTGTGCATTAGTAAATCCAAAAGGCATTACTGTAAACTTGTAATGCATGTGCCTAGTTCGAAATGTTGTTTTCAAATTGTCTTACTTCTTCAAACAATACTGATGATGTCTAGATCGAATATCAATCCTTCCAAAATACAAAGCTCCATGAAGTTGGTCGAATAAATAATCAATGCGATTTACGGGATACATTTTCTTTATTATAATATCATTGATCTCCCTATAGTCAATACACAGCCTCATAGGCCCTTCTTTCTTCTTAACAAAAACGATAGTGGCTCCCCAAGGAGAAACACTAGGGAGAATAAATCCCTTGTTACTAAATTCCTCTAGTTATTTCTTTAGTTCCATTAATTCAACAGTTTTCATTCTATAATGGTTCTTCGATATGGGCCTTGAACCATGTATTAAATCAATGGAAAACTCAATTTCTAATTCTGGAAGATGTTACAGTAAATCCTACGGAAACACGTCAACATATTCTTTCACAATAGTTATGTCCTCTATTCGAACATTCTTTTCCTCACCCATAGTTATTTCATTCTCATACTCCCCAATAATTGAATTTAGTAGAGATAATAGAGGTGGATCTAGATAAGAATCAGGTGGTGAAGTTTCTTCTCTAAAGATAAGGTGCTCTTTATCATCATAGAAAATTGTAACCTCTTTCTTCTTATAATAAATTTTCACATCCGGGTCTGAAAGCCGATCCATTATGAGGATTATACCAAATTCAACCATGGTTATGATGATGAGATCAGTAGACAAAGAATATTTATATTCCCTAATGGGAACTGATTCACCAAATTTTGTTGTGATGAAACTTCCAATAAGTGTTTTGACTAAAAACTCCCTTGTTATATCTAATTGAAAATATCTAATTTTCTTAGAAAACATAGTAGATATCAAACAATGTGTTGATCCCGAATCAAATAAAGAATTTGATAAACTTGAGGAAACCATTAAATTACAAACCCCCACATCTTTCAGAGAATCAACATCAGCAATAGTGATCGCATAAGCTGGGCCTTTCTCACTTTGACATTTTTGAGGTATGTTCCCTTGGCGCATATGAAATTCATTTGCATAATGCAAATTTTCTCTATAATTGTAGAAATCCACATTAACAACCTCTTTCTTCCACTTGCAATCACAAGCTTGGTGGCCTTTTTCACCACACCTGTAATAGACTCACATTCCTTCTAGGCACGTACTAGGTTGTTTCTTCCAATATTTCGTAACACCCCGAGCTTCCACGATACACTTCTCATTCAATAATGCAACGGCTTGAATTGTACGCAACTTCGAGTTCTAAAACACCGCGACTAATAAAAGTAGCCGTTATGAATAGTAAGAACCACTTTTTAAAATTATAGAAATTTTATTTTTCAAAATGGACTTCATTTTTGGATTCGGAATATCGAAATTAGCCTATGTTGAATTTTTGGTATTTTTCTGAGAACTTGTAATTTTTTATGAATAGTGAAAAATACTTAAAAACAACTTTTTTAATAAAAATAATTTATAGTGATAAATTATACTATTTAGTGGTTTTAAAGTATAATTAGAATATATTTTTACCATTTTATCCAATGGTGGTCATTAGAATTAATTTAACATTGAAATTGGACATAAACAATTGCCAATCTTTTGATATAAATTGTTTCTTAAAAACACGCTATTTGTTGTGACAGCGGGAATTAATTATAAAATTAATTAATGCTACTTATATGTTTGGAATTTTTTAAAATAGACATCATTTTTTAATTTGGAATATCAATTATAAATTAGGGTGAAATTTTGGCATTGTTCTGAAAAACTTTAATTTTTGATGAATAGTGAAACCACTAAGTGCTAGTTAAATAACTGATTTTTCGTTTAAATGAAATATTACCACTTCTGTGTTTTTATTTTCAAAAATCCGACATACATGATTTTCATTAAGAAGTAAAATGTCGTTCAATGAGATCAAAATAATTTTTGGTGAATAGTAACTTTTAAGTTCTTAATCGCGATTAGAGGTAATTAGTGTAGTTTAAGGTAAAAATAATGTTTTAATAATATGAGATGAGCTTGACACATGTACTACCCTCATTGGATGTGCCATGGAAGACCAAGAAAATCCATGGGTCAACTTGTGGACCCCATGGAGCCACTTTAGTTGGAAAATGACATAAATACCTTTTATTTAATGTTAAAGTAAAAAAATGACACAAACATGAAATGTTTTACTAAAACACTTTTTACATGGGGTTATACAAGTCATATTTTTTACTATAAATAGTCATTGGAAAGCTAAAAAGATTTCCTACATCATATTTTTTTTTATAATTTTTATACATTAAATAAATTAAATTATTTATGACATCATTATGATGCAACGATGACCTCATTATTTAATGATTTTAATAAAATGAAAAGATAATGTAAAATCCAAGGCTTACACTTGTACAAAGACTATTGGATGGGTAGATTTCGAACCATTTTCACCTTATCCACGAATTATATAAGTGTGGGACCTTTAGAACTCGAAAAGCATTGTATAATAATGTAACATTTCAATCTTTCCAAAAGAGCCCCTCCTCTCCTCTTATAAAAGGCCCCCACCTCTACCACCTCATTCACACTTTCAAGACATTTGGCTTGGCCAACCTCTGCCCAAATACTCTCCAACTTTCCCCTCTTACTCCTAGAATTCTCACTTTGGGCAGAACACTTCCCAAGGAAGCCTTTGGCTCAAATCAAAAAGAGTTACCCGATTTTAAGGTAATGTCTTCTCTAATGTTGTTTCTATTATTTTTTTTCTCCAACCCCCTAAACTCTTTTTATTCATTTCTTTTGTAACATAACCAGTATCCTCAATATACTAGGATATTGTTATAAGAAGGATCCGAGCTACAATTACACACACCTACATCTAATGGTTAAAGAACATACGGTTTCTGTGGATGGCGAATTTCTGCCTCACGAAACGATGATTGTTCAACACTCATATAACACCTTCAAAGGTGGCCATTAAGATGTCACTATATTTATATATGATATATAATATGTTTATGTTTTACTTATGCTTCTGTATTTCTCATTTATGGCATACTTTATGATTTCCATTATGGGTAAACGCGATAATTTCATTTTAGGAAGTGCGGACTACCGCCCCCTCAAAGTGATGTGAATCGTTAATTCCACATGTGGGATGTATAAAGGATGGAGTAAATGATATTATATATGATATTATACTGGAATTATATTATACATTTATATCATTATGATTTCATTGAATTAAATACGAAATAGAAATGAAAGTAGCGTTCATGCGTACGTACGGCTTACCATCTCCATGAACGGTGCATTTCATTTCTTACCTCTAAATGTTATGTAATATTATACATGAATGTATATACTGTATATATATAATATATATGATATCAAAATAATTAATATAATTCTTGGTATAATGGATATTTCACCACATGAACAACTTGTATTTATAAGAAGTTTATTTTTGACTCCAGTACCAAAGATCGACAAAACGACCGTTATTAACTTAAATAATTACATAATGTTCATAACATGTTAATAAGTGATATAAAAGGAATAATGAACATGATAAAGGTTCTTATGTAAATAGAAATTAACTCTAGTTTATTATTCAGGAGGTTAAAGAACGGTCGAGTCAGGACAGGACGCAAGGTAAGGGAACTTCTTAACCCACTTCCTAGTCTTTTGGTTAATCTCCTACTTTCAAATTATTTCATGATATTATTATGTCCTATCTTGTATTTGTAATTTATTTATTTGTACTTATAGTGAATACACATAATAGATCTATTTTATTTTTAAAAAATGATCTTTTTAAGGACTTCGTCTCAATGTCCTTTCATTGAGGCATATTTGGTTTTATACACAGCTTTCTTTTATACGGTGTATAAACCCCTTTGACTTTTACATTTATTCAAAAGTAATCTTTTTTATATGAGGTGTTTCACTAAACGACAAAAAGGGAATGTTTTTCTTGCCGTACATATGCAGCAACAATGACTTCTCTGCCGCTATGACCATTATTTGAGTTTCAGCTTCCTCTACAAGCCATAACTTTTTTTAATGAAAAATAAATACAAAGTTTTAACTTTCTTTTATTTTGGTATTGAAAATGGTTTTGAAAGTTTTTTTATTATATCAATGTGTTGTATTGATATCTTGTGATTGAAATGTGGAAATGTTATGTTTCCTTTATGCATGTTTTATGTGATACGATTATGTTATGGTTTATGATATGTTTAAACCTATTCATATGAGGAATGCATTGGACTTAATAAGTGACGGGTGGATCCCGCTACAGCTCCTTGATGCATCGGTAGGTCTCATGAGACAAACTAGTGTCTTGCCACGAGGCCTTGGCAAAATCTTATTTGTGGTCTTGGCACGAGGCCTTGACTACGCGGTTATGATAGTCTGGCATTATGCATTCCATCATTATGAAAGTGGTTATTGATATTGCATGTGATTATTCGACCAGTAGAATATCCATGTGAAGAAGTAAATGGAATTATCTCATTTTACTTTTTCCATATTATGTTGATGTTCAAGTTTAAAAGGCTTTTGTTTTAGTTATACACTGCCTTAAATGTTTATGTTTATTTATGAAAGCTTCCGCAATATTGTTATCCTTACTGAGCATCTGAGCTCACCCCTTTCAATGTTTTAATATTTTCCAGGATGTGAAGAAGTATTTTATGAATGACCTGCAGGGATAGTCTGAAGAGGATATGAGTGTGGACTATGGAGACTTTGTTATTTTAGTTTTTCACCTTATGTTGTAATGTAACATTTATGAATGTATCTAGTGTTTCCAAGGATACTAAACTAATCGGTCTTTCGAGACTTGATCTTTTGTGATCATGCCAATGTTACGAAGTAATGCACCGACTCTGGGTAGCTGGGGTCGGGGCGTTACAGTTGGTATTAGAGGCAGTTTAGTAATAACCTTGGAAGCTAGATTTAGATAAACTCTGATTAGAGCACATACCCCAAAGATAGACATTAAGGATTAGTATAGAATAACTTCCTAGAATTTTGGTATTATAGAGATTTTGTGAGTTTTCTGAGCAATACATCCCTGTCTAGATACGAGCAGGTAGAGGTGGCTTTGGCATAGATGTACCTAGGGGTAAAACCCGAAAACACCGCTTTGAGCCAGTCTCGAACGGTAACTGGTGCACGACAACGGGCCTTGCTGCACTCTTGGTTATGACACTCCCGGGGGATATGCTTAGGATTATTCTCATTTTCTTTAAAAACCACTATGAAGGGTTATGATTATATACTTCCTCAAAGAAAACATTCCTTTTTATGATTATGGATTATATCCATAAATAGTTCAATTTATGTAAAGTGTTTTACAAATATAGAATTATGTATTTTAATTCATAAACTAATCTAGTTTATGCCATTGTTTAGAAATGGCGCCTAGTAGAAGGAATGGAAACCGTATCAATGCACGCAATCCGTGTAGGGATTGCCCTCCTGCTCAAGATAATTATGGTGGAGCTAGTGATACAACTGGTGCTGATCAGCTTCTCACCGTACTGGGACAACTCATGCAGGTTATGAAAAATAACCTTACTCGTATGGAGCACCCTGATCCGCCACATGGAGGATCAATGTTAGACCGCTTCATGAGGAAACAACCACCAACATTTAATGGGGGTACAAATCCGTTAGTAGCTGAGCAATGGATAAACTTCTTAGAGAAAATATTCCACGCCTTGGGGAGTAGCAAAAGGGAGAAGGTTATCATGGCAGTTTACCACCTCATTGGAGATGCCGATCAATGGTGGTCATTGATTCAAAATACAAAGGAAGATGGTGACGTATCGAATATGGAATGGAGGGAGTTCAAAGAGCTTTTCTTAGAAAAATACTTTCCTCATGACCATCGAGCAGATATGGAAAGGCAATTTCTGAGTCTGAGACAAAAGGAGGATGAGAATGTCGCAAAGTATGAGGCCAACTTTAAAAGGTTGGTGAGGTATGCTGCAGATTATATACGTAACCCAAGATGTAAGATTGATTGTTTATTTTATGGGTTAAAACCATTTCTCCGTAGATCTTTAGTATCACAATCTTTCTCAACATACAAAGATATTGTCTCATGTGCTATCAAGACAGAAAAGGAATTCTCTAAGTCTTATGACAACAAAGTAAAGCAAGAGAAGAAGAGAACGGTGGAACAAGAGACAGATAAAGGGAAAAAGGGAAATAAGGATTTTCCATTATGTGATAATTGTGGGAAGAATCACCCTGGTACTTGCCTAAAAGGAATGGGAGTTTGTTAAAAATGTGAAGGAAAAGGTCACCAGGCGCGTGATTGCAAGGGAAAGAAAGAGGCTGTGAATGTTGAATGCTACAATTGTAGGGAAATGGGGAATTATGCAAATGAATGTCCTAAGCGTCAGGGAAACTTACCTCAGAAAAGGCCATGGGATCAAGGAAAATCTTATGTTGTTACTACAGTTGAAGCGGATTAATTAATATATTGGTGCTTTTGGACTCATGGATTATATTCTGGTTATTAGAATAATGTGATATATATATAAGGATTGTACTGCAGTACTTGTTGTTTCAGTAAGGTTTTAATATGATGAAGGTAATCATATTTTTAGTATGTGACAGTAAGAGAAACTTTACTCTGTTTGGGTAATCTGATAAATTGATTTTGGAATTTAGAGACCTTTTAGAGAAAGTATGGACAGAGGTATTTTGGATAACTATAAAGTTTGGAGTGGATTAAGTTGATCTTTGGATAGTATTGTTTAAGGTTAAAAAATTTATGAAGATTATTTTTGGAATATTATAATACTATAGTTTTAGGAAAAGGAAAACCTGCAGGGTGGGGCATAACCCGTCATGTCGGACAAAGCTGCAGGAATCGAACCCACAATAATAGTGCGACAGGCCTTTATTTCCTACCACTAGCCTACAGGAAGTCCCTGGTTATTACAAAATAATTTTACTAATCTAAATGGTATGTGTTAATATTTGGAACCTTATACACTTAGGATAAGTATAATATTTTTGAGTTCTATTATCTTTTTGAGTGAAAGATTAGTTGAAGGATGAAACTCTAATTGTCAAGAATAAATATATATATACCTATCTCTTATTCAATGAATAAATTAATTCTTAAACTTTAGTAAAGGGATATTAAAACAACAAAAATGTGTTATCCTAATACCTTATGTCTTGTTGAACTGATGATATTTTAAATCAACATAGATTGAAGGCTTTGAGGCCCTCAATTTGACAGTTGTTTGTGATTGATGACCTCAATCACTCCCTACAAATATTTACGTTTTTCCTCCAATTATATGTCTCTAATTGCCACCAATGTTCTCCTTATCGAGATCATAATTTGGTGGTGACTTTCTTATTTCCATTTCCCTCTTATTAAGGATAAATTTTATTAATCTTATTTATGATGTAGGTTTTCCACAAAGGTATTTTCTCTTTTCAACCTTTTATTTTCAAAGAAGAAATTTCAAATTGAGAGGACGCAATTTATTGAAGGAGGGGAGAATGTAACACCCCGAGCTTCCATGATACGCTTCTCATTCAATAATGCAATGGCTTGCATTGTACGCAACTTTGAGTTCTAAAACACCGCGACTAATCAAAGTAGCTGTTATGAATAGTAATAACCACTTTTTAAAATTATAGAAATTTTATATTTTAAAATGGGCTTCATTTTTGGATTCGGAATATCGAAATTATCCTATGTTGAATTTTTGGTATTTTTCTGAGAACTTCTAATTTTTTATGAATAGTGAAAAATACTTAAAAACTACTTTTTTAAAAAAAATAATTTATAGTGATAAATTATACTATTTAGTGGTTTTAAAGTATAATTATAATATATTTTTACCATTTTATCCAATGGTGGTCATTAGAATTAATTTAACATTGAAATTGGACATAAACAATTGCCAATCTTTTGATATAAATTGTTTCTTAAAAACACGCTATTTGTTGTGACAGCGGGAATTAATTATAAAATTAATTAATGAAACTTATATGTTTGGAATTTTGTAAAATAGAAATCATTTTTGAATTTGTAATATCAATTATAGCTTAGGGTGAAATTTTGGCATTGTTCTGAAAAACTTCAATTTTTAATGAATAGTGAAACCACTAAGTGGTAGTTAAATAACTGATTTTTCGTTTAAATGAAATATTACCACATCTGTGTTTTGATTTTCAAAAATACAACATACATGATTTTCATTAATAATTAAAATGTGGTTCAATGAGATCAAAATAATTTTTGGTGAATAGTAACTTTTAAGTTCTTAATCACGATTAGAGGTAATTAGTGTAGTTTAAGGTAAAAATAATGTTTTAATAATATAAGATGAGCTTGACACATGTCCTACAATCATTGGATGTTCCATGGCCGACCTATAAAATCCATGGGTCAACTTGGGGACCCCATGGAGCCACTTTAGTTGGAAAATGACATAAATACCTTTTATTTAATGTTAAAGTAAAAAAATGACACAAACATGAAATGTTTTACTAAAACAATTTTTACATGGGGTTATACAAGTCATATTTTTTACTATAAATAGTCATTGTAAATCTGAAAAGATTTCCTACATCATAGTTTTTTTTATAATTTTTAGACATTAAATAAATTAAATTATTTATGACATCATTATGATGCAGCGATGACCTCATTATTTAACGATTTTAATAAAATGAAAAGATAATGTAAAATCCAAGGCTTACACTTGTCCAAAGACTATTGGATGGGTATACTTCGAACCCTTATCACCTTTTCCACTAATTATATAAGTGTGGGACTGTTAGAACCCGAAAATCATTGTATAATAATGTAACATTTCAATCTTCCCAAAAGAGCCCCTCCTCTCCTCTTATAAAAGGCCCCCACCTCTACCACCTCATTCACACTTTAAAGCCATTTGGCTCGGCCAACCTCTGCCCAAATACTCTCCCAACATCCCCCTCTTACTCCTATAAGCCTCACTTTGGGCAGAACTCTTCCCAAGGAAGCCTTTGGCTCAAATCAAAAAGAGTTACCCAATTTTGAGGTAATGTCTTCTCTAATGTTGTTTTGTTTTATTTTTCTTCTCCAACCCCCTAAACTCTTTTTATTCATTTATTTTGTAACAAAACCAGTATAATAAATATACTAGGATATTTTTATAAGAAGTATTAGAGCTAAAATTACACACACCTACATCTAATGGTTAAAGAATATACGGTTTCTGTGGATGGTGAATTTCTACCTCACGAAACGATGATTGTTCAACACTCATATAACACCTTCAAAGGTGGCCATTAAGATGTCACTATATTTATATATGATATATAATATGTTTATGCTTTACTTATGCTTCTGTATTTCTCATTTATGGCATACTTTATGATTTCCATTATGGGTAAACGCGATAATTTCATTTTAGGAAGTGCGGACTACTGCCCCCTCAAAGTGATGTGAATCGTTAATGCCACGTGTGGGATGTATAAAGGATGGAGTAAATGATATTATATATGATATTATACTGGATTTATATTATACATTTATATCATTATTATTTCATTCCATTAAATACAAAATAGAAATGAAAGTAGCGTTCATGCGTACGTACGGCTTACCATCTCCATGAACGGTGCATTTCATTTCATACCTCAAAATGTTACGTAATATTATAAATGAATGTATATACTATATATATATGATATATATGATATCTACATCATTAATATAATTCTGTATATAATGGGTATTTCACCACATGAACAACTTGTAATTATAAGCAGTTTATTTTTGACTCAAGTACCAAAGATCGACAAAACGACCGTTATTAACTTAAATAATTACATAATGTTCATAACATGGTAATAAGTGATATAAAAGGAATAATGAACATGAAAAAGGTTTTAAGTAAATAGAAATTAACTCTAGTTTATTATTCAGGAGGTTAAAGAACGGTCGAGTCAGGACAGGACGCAAGGTAAGGGAACTTCTTAACCCACTTCCTATTTTTTGGCTTAATCTCCTACTTTGAAATTATTTCATGATATTATTATGTCCTATATTGTATTTTTAATTTATTTATGTGTACTTATAGTGAATACACATAATAGATCTATTTTATTTTAGAAAAATGATCTTTTTGTGGACTTCGTCTCAATCTCCTTTCATTGAGGCATATTTGGTTTTATACACAACTTTCTTTTATACGGTGTATAAAACCCATTGACTTTTATGTTTATTCAAAAGGAATCTTTTTTATACAAATCGTTTCACTAAACGACAAAAAGGGAATGTTTTTCTTCCCGTACATATGTAGAGACAACGACTTCTCCACCGCCGTGACCATTATTTGAGTTTCGGCTTCCTCTACAAGCCATAACTTTTTTTAATGAAGAATAAATACAAAGTTTTAACTTTCTTTTATTTTGGTATTGAAAATGGTTTTGAAAGTGTTTTTATTATATCAATGTTTTGTATTGATATCTTGTGATTTAAATGTGGAAATTTTATGTTTCCTTTATGCATGTTTTATGTGATATGATTATGTTATGGTTTATGATATGTTTAAACCTATTCATATGAGAAATGCATTGGACTTAATAAATGAAGGGTGGATCCCGCTAAAGCTCCTCGATGCATCGGTAGGTATCATGAGACAAACTAGTGTCTTGGCACGAGGACTTGACAAAATCTTATTTGTGGTCTTGGCAAGAGGCCTTGACTACGTGGTTATAATAGTCTGGCATTATGCATTCCATCATTATGAAAGTGGTTATTGATATTGCATGTGATTATTCGACCAGTAGAATATCCACGTGAAGAAGTAAATGGAATTATCTCATTTTACTTTTGCCATATTATATTGATGTTCAAGTTTAAAAGGCTTTTGTTTTAGTTATACATTGCCTTAAATGTTTATGTTTATTTATGATAGCTTCCGCAATATTGTTATCCTTACTGAGCATCTGAGCTCACCCCTTTCAATGTTTTAATATTTTCCAGGATGTGAAGAAGTATTTTATGAATGACCTGTAGGGATAGTCAGAAGAGGATATGAGTGTGGACTATGGAGACTTTGTAATTGTAGTTTTTCAGCTTATGTTGTAATGTAACATTTATGAATGTATCTAGTGTTTCCAAAGCTACTAAAATAATCAGTCTTTCAAGACTTGATCTTTTGTGATCATGCCAATGTTACGAAGTAATGCACCGACTCTGGGTAGCTGGGGTCGGGGAGTTACATATTTAATGCAAGACGGACATTAAAATTTATCCTTCTTCCCCTTATTTCCATTTCCAGAATGTTCAGCAGATCTCTATTTCTCTTTATTTTCTTTAAACTTGTAATTCATAGAGAATTATTTTCTGTCTTGATAGTGCAAGAGATAGTATCTTCATATGATGAGAAGGATTGTAAGACTAATTCTCGATGGAGAAATGTTTTTAACCCATTAATGAATCAATCAATCTTACTCCTTGGGTTATGTATATAATCTGATTCATTCCATGACAACCTTGTAAAGTTGGTCTCATAATTTGTGACATTCTCGTCCTCATTTTGCCTTAGACTCTGAAATTGTCTTTCCATATCTGCACGATGGTCATGAAGAAAATATTTTTCCAAGAAAATATATTTAAACATCATCTGTTCCATGTAATACACTTCTTCATCATATTTTGTGTTTTGTATTAATGACCACAATTGATCGGCATCTCTTGTGAGGTGATAAACTGCCATTACAAATTTTTCCCTATCACTACTCCCCAAAGCAGGAAATATTTTATCTATGGAATTTATCTATTGCTCAACTACTAATAGATTTTTACTCCCACTGAATGTTGGTGATTTTTTCCTCATGAAGAAGTTTAATTTTTATTGTCCACATTGTGGATCGAGGTGCTCCATACGGGTAAGGTTTTACTTCATATCCTCAGTGAGTTATCCCAGTATGGTGATAAGCTTATCAATACCATTTGCTTCACCATATCCACTATAATTATCTTGAGTAGGGGGTAAATCCCTACATGGATTATGTGGGTTGATACAGTATCCATTCCTTCCACTAGGCCCTATTTCTAAATAATGGAATACACTAGATTAGTTTATGAATCGCAATACATAATTCCAAACATGTAAAACACATAACATAAATTGAATAGTTTATGTATATAATGTACAATCATTAAAATGTTTCCTTTGAGGAGTTATATACTCATAAACACTTCATAATGGTTTGTAATGAAAATGAGAATTATCCTAAGAAAATCCCCTAGGAGTGTCATATCCAATAGTGCAGCAAGGCCCATTGTTGTGCACGAGTTCTCATTTGAGTCTAGCTCAAAGCAGTGTTTTTGGATTTTACCCCTAGGTACTTCTATGCCTGAGCTGCCTCTACCTACTCATATCTAGACAGGGATTTATTTCTTTGAAAACTCACAAAATCACTAGAGTACCAAAATCCTACGAAGTTCTTCTATAATAATTTTCAAAGTCTATTGTAGGGTAGTGTTCTCAGGTCAATGTTTTTCTAAATCTAGTTTTAAAGGTTAGTACTAAACTTCCTTTGATACCAACTGTAATGCCATGTGCCCAGTTACCTTGAGTCGGTGCATTATTACATGACATTGGCAACATACAAGGAATCATGTCCCGAAATACCAATCGGTTTAATGGCCTTAGAAGTACTTTATACATTCATAAGTTTTACATTACATTATGAAATAAATATATCAACAACATTTTTTTCCCTTTTAAACACACATATATCATCATCATATCATTATAGGTAAACCAAAATATACTTCTTCTGATCCTAGGAAAAATAAAACATAGAAAAGGGAGACCTGAGTTGCTTACTAAGGATAACAATATAGTGGAATGTTTCATAAATAAGTATACATATTTAAGGCAATATATAAGACTAAAACAAAAGCCTTTTAAACGTAAAATTCAGCATAATATGGCAAAGATAAAATCAAATAATGGAATTTACTTATTCACATAGATATTATACAAATCGAATATTAACATGTAATATCAATATCCACATTCATAATGATGGAATGCATAATTTCAGACTTCATAACAACATAGTTAGGGCCTTGTTCCAAGACAACAGTTAAGATTTTGTCAAGTCCTTGTGCCAAGAAACTAGTTTTTCTCTTGATACCTACTGATGCATCGAGGAGATATAGCAGGATCCTCCCATCATTTACTAAGTCCAATGCATTCCTCATATGAAACAGTTTAAACATAACACAAACATTCGTATTAAAAATAGTATATGAAATTTCAATACATTATCCATAAACCATGACTGGTGTAAAAATAACACATCCATAGTCAAACATATCAGAAAACCTTCAATTGAATTTAGATGATTTTTATCATAATAAATCAACTTCAAACAAGCTTAAAATCTATTAAAAGTATGTTGACATATAGGAAATCAAAACATTTTTGATAGAAATATCACTTTCTCTTTTGAAATAATATAAAATTCATATAGTTATAGAAGAAAAAATTTATTTTTAAAATATTCATATAATATTGTTAGGGAAGCTTCGATGATGTTATAATGGAAAAAAATAGCTTCACTCTCCATATAAGTTAGAAAACATTATTACCTTAATTTTTTCCAAACGGTTATAAAGTACCTTGTTTGGAAAACAACGGAAAGATTCCTTTTAAAACATAGAAGGTAAAATAAGAGTATAAATGACTTCAATCCATAGTATAGTAAATACTAAAATGTTTTGAAATACATTTTTTTGAAAACACATATGTGGATGATAAAGAGGTCCCAGTAGATACTTACGTAAAAACAACATTTAATAATAAAGAGATTGTGGAATTAACCCTTAACTTGTACATTTCCTTGATAGAGGGTACACAGACTGAAAATAAAATTTTTATTGATTTTAAACAATCTCATACTACATTGTTCAAGGTGGTCTAAATTAATGCAGACCCATAGCATCATTAGTAACAAATATCATCCCCTCGTTGGGAAAAGATCCAAAGTTAATGAAAGAAACCATAGAGGGTACACTAACCTATTGAATAGTAGTTAAATCATTGTTATTAAATTATACTAGAACTATATATATAAATATGATATCATATATGATCCTCTAATATTTCTTTGTTAATAATATTTTAGTAGCATCATCATTACAGGTGTTAACTGATCTGTTTTTCTTTATTTTCTTGGTTACGTAATCCATGTTTGTTACAGATAGGATGTATTTTATTCATATGTAGAATGATATGATGTTCTTAGACATAATTTTTAATCATTAAATGAAAATTATTCTTGAATGATTATGATGGGGAATGAATCTCATCACATTCGTGGAGACGGTAATCCGTACGTACGCACGAGCGATAATGCCCTTGTATTGATGGTGAAACCATATCTATTTGGATAATATATCATATATAAAAAATCATTAACATGTTATATTTATTATTCAAATCAGTTATACTCATTATTATACCCATCCAAATAATGAAGTTATTGAATAACAAACTACACCACGACATGGAGACGGTAAGTCGTACGTACGCACGTATGGTGACTTTGCCATTCATATGATGGATAGAATAATGAATATTGTACTACCATTTTAATAAAATCACAGTATATAGAAGATATTGTAGTTTATATTTTATAATTCAAACATCAACTAAATAGTAAGTGGAAGAAGAAACGTACTTTAAAGAGGTGATAAAATATTTACCTCTTCTTCAGGTTCTTCCTTTTGATTTGATCAAAAAGGATGCTTAGGATAGTTTCTGATCAAAGTAATTACTATAGGTTTAAGGAAGGATAGTGTAGAGGATATTTGGGAAGGGGATTTCTGAGCCAAAAATCTTTGAATGTGTTAAATTAAGATAAGGCAAAGTGGCATTTATAAGAGAGGTGAGGTTCATTTTAGGAAAAGCTTCAAATATTATTTTATAATAAAATCATTTTCGGTTTCTAATGGATCCAAAATAAGTTATTTCTAGGATATGGTGAGGATGGTTCGAACACCTCTAAAAAAATAGGGTTTAGACGTGTTTAGGTCATCATATTAACCTTATCTTCTAGATTTAACTCTTAGTAAAATAGTTTGACATTTACCATGTCTTCTTCGTATTTTCATATTATACGGTTAATAAACTTACTATAACAAGCCAAGAGAACCCAATGTGGTACATTATTAATCTATATAACCTTATCTATGTCATTTGGCCAAAACATATATTTTTTGAGAATATTATATCAATTAATACTATAGTACTTGTTTTAAAAACTCAATTATGTCAATTTTGACACTATTTAGCATTTGATTTTTTTGAAATCCACAAAAACCTTATCACTTCGAATAAAAGTTATTTAAAAAATCATAAAATATATTATTAACCTATAAAATTATTAGAATTTATCATAAATCTCAACATACATTTATCTGGATATTTATAATATCAATTATTTTAAAATTTCATTAATAAGGTAATTATTGCATCATCATTGTGTCATAAATAAATTAAATTATTTAATGTATAAAAATTATAAATAAAAATAAATAATGTAAGTTTTTATCTAATTAATATTTAGAGTTCAAATTATATTTTGTGTAACCATAATTTAAAAATGGTTTAGTTATTAAACATTGAATTTAACTCTTTTAACTCTTATTTAAATAAAATAATAATAAATGTCCAATTATAATCCAAGTGGACCAAAGAGGATAATATTTTATTCATAAGATTTTTTTGGTCAAATTAAACTTATCCAATAGAATTAGGACATGTGTTATGGTAATTATGATATCATTTTTAACCTTAATCACCTTATTTACTTTTAACCGTGTTAAATAAAAGTTAAAAGTTACTTTTCACCAAAAATTATTTTCATCTTTTTGAACCAAATTTTACTTACTGATATCAACTGTGCCTCTCAGATTTTTGAAATTCAACTCATATAAGCGGTAAAAATATGTTTTATGCAAATTGGAAAATGCCCTTATGAGGTGGGTAAAAGATGGTAAAAAGTTCAATAAAATTTTCTTATATCTAATATTATTATAAAATGACTCCAATGAATTACAATAAACATATAAAGTTATTTTTTATCTATTTTGACCTATAATAAATTTAATGAAATTAAATAATTTTTTATATAAAAAGTCGGTTTTAACCAATAACATAGTGTTTTTCACTATTCATCAAAAATTGAAAGTTTTCAGAAAAATACAAAAAATTCACTCTAAGATAATTTCAATATTCCGAATTCATAAATGAAGTCCATTGTGAAAAATAAAATTTAAAAAATTTTAAAAAGTGGGTATTACTATTCATAAAGGCTTGTTTATTGGTGGCAGTCTATTAGAATCTCGATGTTGCATGCAATGCAAGTAAATTAATTATTCAAAGGGAAACATACCATGAAATCTTGAGGTGTTACACTGTTAGTATTGGAAAAATTTAATAAGGTTGAAATGTAATTTTAATAGATAATCAGATTCTAGGGATAAGGAAAATTAGAGTCAAGAAATACGAAAAATTGGATTTATAAAAACTGAGAAATAGGGTCTAGGTTTTGATGAATTTAGAATCTAAATTCTGAAGAAATATGAGTCTGATTTGAGAAGAAATCTAAGTATGATTTGAGAAGAAATCAGTGTCTGGTTTTAGAATAAATTAGATTCTGAGTTCATAATAAATCAAAGTCTGATTTCAAAAGAAAATGGAGTCTGATTTCAAAATAAAATTGACTCTGATTTCCAGAGAAATAGGATTCTGAATTCCTTGAAAATCGTATTATAAATTACAAATAAATCAGAGTATAAGGAACTGTATTGTAAAAAATTTGATAAGGATCTGATTTTTTTATTTAATAAATCATGGTTATGTTTGATTTGAGAAAAAATTAGATAAGGCGTTGAAAATTATGAGTAACGTTAAAGTTATTCTTAGAGACAAAAAAATTTCCTTAAGATACTATTTCTTAAGGATAGATAATTCTTCTTAAAAAATGTGTTTGTGATTTTGAAAACATAAAGGAACGAAAAATCATAAGGAACATTTTTTAATTAATAAATAATTGGTAAATTTATATATTTCAAATAAGTTACATTAATATGAAATTTTTATTTTCCTCAATAAATTTACCATTGATCATTTTAATGTAATTTAATAAATGAAAAAATCCATTGAAGAACCTTTTACATTACTAAAGATGTAAACTAATGATATCATTTCCATATTTCTATGGATTTTTTATTGTTAGTTTGAATGTGTAATGTATTTATATTATGTATGCTAGTTCCTCTAACATAGAAATTTATTTATTTTCAAGGTATAATCATTATGTTGTATTATTTTTCACAAGATGAATTAATTAGACTTATTAAGTGAAGAGTGGGGCCTGAAATTACATAGACACTTGATAAATCATTATGTAGCATGACCCAAAAAAGGTGGGTATTTGGTAAATTACATACCCATTTATGTAGTTTTCTTAGCATAATACCTTGATGGTGTGTTTAATATTTCCAACATTTTGAATTCTAGTATGATGAAATTATATAATTATGTCCATGTCATTATTTGAATTTTTATGATATCCATGGATATGTTTCAATAACCTGTGGTTATTTATATAGAACTATTTGATCATCATTTATTCCTTCCATATCATTATATAAAATAAATTAATTGATTAAATGGAATTTTTTTATATTATTTGATTTCCCATATTGATTATACATTATTTATTGAAAATATATATTCTATTTGTTACTATAATAGAGTATCTGAGCTCACCATTAATTTTTTTCATTTCCACATACTACTCCCAAAACCATTTTCTTTGTATTTTTCAAATAGAAACTTTTGGAAAAGTGGGAACCATACATACATAGCTAGTATTACCACATATTCTCATGTGATGTTCGATTTATGTACATATCATTTTTTGATGACTAATAATGTATATGGTCCATTTAGTTTCAATCCCTTATATCTAATACTAATGGAATAATGTATCGACACACTCTGGGTGACTAGGATTGTAGTCTTTACAGAGACTCTCCTTCCACCGCTATTTTATTATCCTATTGTACATGGATGTGCTCTTACAATATCACACACTACATCCCCTAAACAAATATATGCTGGGAACTTCCATGAATGACATTTTTAGGGGTTGTGTTTAACTACCCATTGAGATGTCTAAGTGTCTTGACCATTGGTTGGGGGTTTCATTGGTGTTTCCCTAATTTTTTCCTCTTATTCTATATATATTTCTAAAACCCAATGTCTCCTCAAATTAAAATTTTGAATATACAAATAAATTATTTTTTAAACACAAAACAAACATCATCAAACATAACTATATTCATTTCAATTCCATTATATATTTAAAATATCATAACCATTCATAATTAAAAATAAAATATAAATACTAAATGAGAATATTATATGTATAAATTATAGTAATCATCATTAAGTCAACAAACATTAAATCAATGTCTAACTATTAGAGTAACATCATATATAAATAAATATGACAAATCTGGTATCAATATGGAATGTTGATTAAATAATTGAAAAATTAATTTTAATATTATCTATATGGTTATAACTATAAATAATATCATAAACATCCCGCTCGAGGTCTATCCATCATTTTTTTGTAACACCCTATTTAACTGATCATCCATCCACCTTGAGTCTGTTTCTCTTCAGTAAGTCCCTAGATATGAAATATACAATCACACCAGAATTCATGAATATGGTGTGAGTACAAGTCTCAGTAGGACACCACCAATTACAATTAACATAAGTGCATAAGGTATACAGTTGCATTCCATGAATGTCACATAGGAATCAGATAAAAATACAATACATCCCATTAGAAAAATAAATTTGGGGCCTTTAATGGTTGGTTATAACTACATAGAAAACATTCTAAAAGGAACAATGGAAGGTGTCCTAACATGTACCCCCTTAATTGGATAGTCCCAAAACATGACAGATAAATCAACTCAGAGAGATATCTAAATGCAAGTCAGACCAAAGTCTAACACATTCCCATCAGGGGAAAAATCCAGGAGCTTCAACTAGTATTTTCAACTAAAAAGTAGAAGAGTCCATTGATAAGATACAAGTTTTAGTTCAAAACATATAACATCACATCAAATAATCAATTGTCCTAACATACATAATCCATATGAAATAAATAGAAGCATTGGTCCCACAAGGCTATGATAACACACCAAAACGCATTCCATGAACATATATAAAAATTTCACTAAATTCAATGACTTCTTACCTTTGGTACATGATTCTTTAGTAAATCAATTCACTATCCATGTTAAAAAACTCCCTCAAATCCAAATACCAATCCTAAATTTGTATGATTTTGGATCCAATGTTCATGGTCATGGAGAAACCATAACCAAAATTTAGATCATTGTAAAACACAACTTGTTTGATCAGAGGATGATAAAAAAACATGGTCTATAGGTTTCATATATGCCAATTAACTCAATCCAATTTCTTTTTTTATCAATTATCCATGAATGAATTTTTGGAACAAAACAAAAACCATATATTTTATCAAGACATTGAGAAAATTATATTGTTTGGTCATGTACCAGAGTTGGAGATTTATATAGGATGATGATGAACTTAGTAAATGAAGAACACAATATCAGATCATCTTTCAGGTATTGAATAGAGTTATTGGAATGGAGAAATAAAATCACAAATTCAATAGAGATAGTCCCTAGATTCTTGGGAGTCGAATATTGATTGAGGAAATTAATAAAAGTTATTAAATGATAGGGTTTTAAAACAACATCATATAAAAATTTGAACCCTTATGGGTGACGATAAAGGCCACTGGCTAGCCGGTGGCCTCTACTACCAACTCAGTGGTCGATAGCCTGATAAACCTCTTCTTAGGGGAACTACTAGTGGGAAAGAGGCATCCCACTATCCAGCTAGTGAGACTATTATAGTTTTAAAAAAAATCTCTTCCCCTACAATATCTCTCAATATATTTCTATACAATTGATTAGATATAACCCTCTTTAAGTCATTATAAAACATAAAAAAAGAAACCAAGAAGAAGTAAAAAATGCTTACTTTAAAATTAATATGAACTGTAACAAGAAAAATAACTTATTTTATAATTTTTTATAATTTAAATTATCTTGGTATGCCTTATATTTATTATTATCTAAAATTTAGAATTAATATTTATTAAGATTTATAATTATATTTCCGGGGTATTAATAAAATTTATATTAAATGATTTCTTAATATTGTTTACAAATTATTATATAATCCTCAAAGATTTATTGGTTAAATAAGTTTATTTTTTCATAATTTAATGATTTTATCTAGAGTATAATTATATTTGTACAAAAAATTATCTCAAATATTATTTAAAAAATATAATATAAATAAATATTTTACAATGACTTATTTCCATATGATTTATATTTATAGGTACTGATTAATATTTTGATATTAAAATTAAATTTAAATTATTATTATTTATTATTTTTTATAAATATTACTTATAGATAAAATTATTTTTGGTTTATAACATTATGGAATGTGATTTTATGAGTATGTATTGAGACCTTCTATGAATAATCAATATTAAAATGCACCTAATAAAATTGGTAGTGCTTAAATATTCAAAATATCATTTTTTATCTAATAAAGTATAAAAATATTAATATAATTAGAATAAATTAATTGTTTCATCGTGTATGGATATCATTGGTTTATTAATCATCGAATACATATATGAAATTTAAAAATATCATTACTAATTATACGATTTATAATATAGATTATCTTAAATTGAATAAAGTTCACTCTAGGTGTTTTAATATATTAATGAAAAAGTATTAAATTTTAAAAATAGAAGGATAGAATTGATGGTTATTTAATTTTAGAATTATATATATGTAATGAGGAATATCATAATATGAATTATTGACCATGAATAAACTATAAATGTGTTTCAATGAATTTGACTATGTTATGAATATGTCATTAAAAACTAATGTTAAATAAAATCTCAGTAATTTACTACTTATTATTCCCCTAATATAAAACTATAATGAATAATTTATTTAAAGGGAATCCCAAATTCATTATATAGAGAACTATTACTGACCATTATATTAACATTTATTGGGGTATTTTATAATTATAATATATTCATATCAATGTGAAAATAAAAAAAATATGGTTTAATATTTTGTGATTATTTCAGTAAAATGTGAAATTAAAAATTAATATTTTGGTCATATTTATAATCCAAAATATTAAATTTAATATCATTAACAAAATTTAATAATTATATTATATTTTTAAAGAAATTTTAATCATGTATTATTATTTTATGATATATTACATTTTTATCATATAGAATTACGGTGATCTATGTCCAAAACAATGATCTAAAGTGATTACTATCTATTATCATTAGTGATTATAGATTAAATAGTCCTCTTTAATTTATCTATTCCATCTTGGATATATTATTCTAGTTATTAAAAACAATTATAAATGAATTTCAAACCCAATATTAATTGTGATATTATAGATATATATATAATATCATATTTTGATAAGAAATAAATTATTTAAATTTTAGACATTTTTTCTGAACATATTTAGATTACAGTATGAAGAAAATATAGAAAATTTTAATTGATCATGATTTTGTGTATAAAATTTTTTCTGATGTATTTGATATTGTTCAATATTTTATATAACATGAATAAGATGAAAAGTGATGGTATTGTTATCAATTTCTTAAAATCATTTTTTTCAATGTGATTTCATAACTTCTTAATAGATGGTATAGTAAATCCCAAATTTTTTAAAAAAGGTTATGTGTCTTCCCCTATATTATTAAACATGAAAAAAAGATTTCATTTTTAACCTGGAATAGATAGAACACAAAATATTTTCCATAGGCCCTGAGAAAAATATGCTTATGAATAAATGGTTCATATGCCGAAATGTGGTCCTAAGGACCCAGTCATCCAAAGGCCCAAAAACACTATATATTAAAAGATAACACAAAGGAACAAGAGGAATCTTACTTCATTCCATGTAACAGTATAACGTCTTATACACCCTCCCCCCAGCCAAAATAAACTAAACCTATATTTCATGTTAAATAACATCCACATTGCTTAGAGTTGTTTTATAGTATCCTGACACTACTTGGTAGAGAACTTATTTACACAAACTAGCTTATGGGGGGGATTTTAAGAGTTGTTCCAACACACTTATCTCTCATTTGAGCTACTTACCCAATTATTCTTGTGAGGTGATAATGAAAAAATCAAAAACAATCACACCCTTTAAGAAGTAATAATGGGGGGATTTAATTAATGAAGTATATAAACTATTATATGGGGTATTTATAGTCAAATAAAATCAGTATTTTACAATATTATAAATCTATTAAATTTATTTATTCTAAAAGTTTAATAATATTTCATTCATATGATGTCGTTGAAAATAAAGATAAAGTCTCCAATATTCGGGATGAAACATCAAAAAAAGATTTCAATCTACTATGACCTATTTATAAATTTTATAATGGATGATAATGAGTTCTAAAAATGAAGATAATATATATTTTTAAAAAAATAACTAAATTTTGAACTATGAATAATTACAATTTATGCTAAATTCAATTCACCCTCTCTGAATGTGGCATCAAAAATTAATAAATGGAACCTTAATTACTAGAATTATAACCTGGTTCCCTATGTTGATTTATTTAGAAATAGATAAATAATGAATATAAATTATTTTGAATATTTAGTATCCAAATACCAAAAAAATTTCCAAAACTAGATCATTAATAATCTTCAAGCACACCTTTAATTATAAGTATGACAGTTTCATTATTGAGGGTTAATTAAAATATGTAACGATATGGTTTCAACCATTTTAATTTTGTATAATATATATTCTATTCATATTAAATATTATTTTACATTTATGGGTTATTCTATACAATGATGACAACAAAATTATTTGAAAAAATTATTTATTAACTCACTATCTATAGGCATTCATAAAATCATATCACACAATATATAGAAACAATATAAACCATTAACATGTAAAACAGTTTTCATTTATAGTTATACCAACATGAGGAAATGATTAAACATACCAAAAATATAATTCATAATATATGACAGTCCATAATAAGCTATGTATAACTATGAGAAAAAACATACAATTTATATTATAGTAATCAAGATCAAAATATTCTATAAATCCTAACATGATGTAAACTGAACATTACTGAGAAACTAAACCAAACATGAAATAAAACATGGTAATTGATAATAACACATTTCAAATCTATTTAACATCATACTAAAATACATTTTATAATAAATAATCATATCTTAGTGAAATTCTAAACAAGTAACTAAAATAATAGGGAATAATCTATTTATTATATATCTTTGAATATCATATAATAGATCAAAAATCATTTCAAACCTTTTAAAGAATCTACAAAAATGATAATAAATTATTTATTCAATTTAACCTTTATTCAATAGGATCTATAATAATTAGTTAATTATTAAAAATTATTACTATTAAATAATGAAATGTTCCACTTTTTCACATTTACAACATATATTGATAAAAAAACTAACATTTAGGGCAATATAGTGTCACAAAATAATATATATCTATTTAACAGCTTAATACATCACCAAAATGTTACTCATAATATCCACCCTTGTGGTAATGGTATAGATTTTTTAAGACCATTTAGTTTTTTATTTTGGGTTTTTGATAAAATTAGTGTAGATTAGAAGAAAGAAGGATAAATTGGATGAAAAAAATCATCAAAAAGGATGAATTTATATATATCTCGAGTTACTAATCCTTGTTGAGAAGGTAGTATAAGAATTTTCTTATATACATTACTATATCATTCTATAATGTGTTAGATTTCAGCATGGTTTATATTTTTTAGTGTGAGAGTGGAGATAGAAGGTCTTAGGGTAGTACTATTTCAAAGATGATATCTAGTTATAGAATAATTTTTTTAGTTGTGGTGTAATTTTTTTATTCACTAAAGTAATATAGAGAGTCACTAACTTAATAATGAATTCAATCCCTTTAGTTGCCTCAGTGTTAGGTATATTATATCATTGCTTTTTGGATCATGGTGTGGTGATCATGAGTAGTATTGAATTTATCTTAGATATGTTGGTTCTCATGTGGGGTATTTGTTATTTCTATTTTATTATCCTTATATATTATCCTCAGTGGGTGATTGTTATTACGTGACCCTTATCAACTTGACATGGAGTCAAAGGTCATCTATTACCAAGATCTACCTCTCTGATGTATGTTTCACTATAATGTTTTTTTAGCTCATTTTTTATTTTATTTTTGTCACATTTGATGTGAAAATTTTGAGGATTGAACACTGATTCTTGAGAGACATATTTCTATAGTGATCACATCATGGTTTAATTTAGGCCTTAACCAGATTCATCAATATTTTATGGATTTTACTCTGAGATTTGGGGAGATTTGTTGGGAGGGAATGTTGTAATATTTTGTATTTCACTAATCCTATCATCATTCTGGTCTGAGAATAACTACCCACTAAAAGATTAATTTATTTTGGATTTCAAAGATAAATTTAAAATTTCAATTGAATTTTTAAGAATTCCTTCACCCCCCTGAACCATATGAAATCCGATTTGACTCTTTATAGATCCATGATCATTTTTTCATTTTTATCCATTATTTCATAATATACAAAATCATTCATCCTTGTATATTGAGATTATTCTTTCATTTTTCTTAGAGGTGGTTAATATTCTTCATATTCTCTTATAAAAATGATGAATCTTTTATTATGATATAGGATTCAAGATTTCAATTATTATATTAATATATGATTTTTTATTAATTGTTCTTCTATTTTATTTTGGTCTAGTGAATACATTATCAACAATAATATCATGTACTAAATCTGGGTAATCAATGTGAAAATGTGTGTTTCACATTTGATTTACATAATATTTAATTTCTTATTTATTGAAAATCTAGGTTGTTATACACAGCTATGGTAAAAATCATTTAATATTTATGAAATGAAATAATAATATTCAATAAATGGATTAACCCTTAAACATTTTAATGAAAACGGTGGCATGAAAATTTTTTGTATTATACTTCATTATGCATGGTATACTCAACAAATAAAAAATTCTAAATAAATTTGAATGATTAATTTTCTTATTTTAATTAATTTCATGTGTTGTTTCTATAATATCTACCACCATTAATAATTTTATAATTATAATAATATTGTAATCAATTATAGTATTTCTAATTTGTAAATATTGTTATTTTATTTTTTTAAAATTAGATTAATATGAATCTGGATGTCTGATAAAGGGGAGATGTTTGGGTGGGATTTTATGCTAAATTTACCATTTCTTCCATTGACATGTCATGTCTATCGATTTTTTGTAGTTTATGTTGTTCTATGATATCATTATGTCAAAATTCATGATGACATGTAAGTTGTATTAACCTTGGTATTTTGATTATAGTATTGGGAGTATGGATCTACTATATCTAATATGGTGTGGCTGATCGGGGAAAAGGTGGAATAATTATATAAATGGTAATTCATATTTTGTGTAATGGTTGTTATTTTTATGAATTTTGTCGGATGATTTGTAATTGTTAATAGGATGTGTCGTTTCATTTTAGTTTCCCTAAGACATTGTTTACTATTAAATTTAGACATTATTCATGAGGGTTGATGGGGTTTGATGGTTGGAATTACTAATTTTAGTAATGAATAAATGAAAATTTATGAGTAGGCTAGTAACTTTTTAATGATAATATTGAAAAGAATTTTTAATTCTTGGGAAAAATATGTCCATATTTTCACTGGTGGTTTAAAATTAAACATGGTTAATTAACTTTACAATGTACCACAAAAGTTTGGTAATGGTGAAACAATAATAGAAAAATGATACGGTGTAAAATGATAGTTTTAAAAGGATGAAATAAATATATGTTTTGTATGATTAATGAAATGAGATGAAAAAAAATATTATTGTTTTTTCTAAGTATCATCAGTTGGGTGATTTCATATTATGGAAAAAAATGATAGCGACGGGTGGCAGTGGTGAGGAGTATCTTTCAAATTATTATTGTATTTATTTTGAATGTGTTCCTTTAGGATGGGAATTTATTTGAATAATATATTCATAATGAATATTTTAATTTCTTACAAACTACCTCATATTTAAAATAACATTACAAATATCTTTATTTTTTTCATCCATAATGTTTACTCCCATATCCAAGACTAAGAGGTGGTTGAAAGATAAATAATACCTTCATTCCACTGTAACATCAATGATAAATAAGTTTTTATGGTTCATTGTGGGTATATATATATATATATTGGTTTACTGGATATTGGTTAGAGTGTGTATATTAAGGATAATGTGATTTTTGATAATGATGAGGATACATGGGGGAGGTTGTGCATGGTAGGAGGATGGAAAAAGGTTGACACCCTTCATGATCATGCTAACATTTTAGAATTATGTTATATTTTATAGTTTTTTATATGGTGATGTGTATTTTTGTGGTGGATTTGAGGTTATGGATATTTTTAGGTATCACGATGTGAATTAATGTTCATTTGAAGGGATTGTAGATTATAACATTAATAATTTTCAATTGAAAATAACCATATAATTATAGTAGTGAATGTGGGGTACCTTGTCATCATATTAAATTGATATTTTATTATAAATTATATGATATAATATTTGGTGAGTAATAATTTACTAGTGTGTTTTAAAATTCACTTAGCATAGGTGTATGTTGGTTCTGTTTTTTTTCTGTGAGTTATTATTGTGCATATCATATATTTTTAAGAGTATTTTTTCGTAAAGGACCTTATAATATAAACATTTAAAGAATATCCTATATATTTTGATCTATTTTATTGTTTAGTAGGAGTATACTGGTCATCATTCTAATCTACAATAATTCATGGAGTTTCTAATCAGTGGTATCATTTCTTCAATATGATTTGTATTTGGGATTTTAATTTATAGAATTTTCTATGTTTCACAATTACCCATATTATGGATTGGACATTACATTATATTATAGTTAGTTGATCAGTGTTTTATTAATGTGTTCTTTAGAATATGTTCCAAATCCCACCCCCCATTTTAGTGTAATTGTATCCTTTTTAGTAGTGTCATAGTTATACGAGAATCAAGGTAGACTTCAAGGGTTACTTATGCCTTTATTACAGGTTCGAGAGGGGATCCAGAAGGGGGTTTTCCTAGACATAGGTCTACCAGTCCTATAGTTGACTGATAGTACAGCGTTATGATGAAGGAATTTATGGGTACTATAATGGATTTTTTGGGAAATATAATCAATCAAATATATCTTGTGATAGAGTAAGGGAAACTAGATTTAATATTGGCATTTGAGGCACCCTATGATCTAACATAATGATATTAATAATAAAAATTATACTTGGAAATATAAATGTAATTTATAGGTATAGTTGTATGAGTTGTATAATCATTATTAATACTTTCAATCATGATTGAATTGGGGATACTATATTGAATTAAAATAAAATTTATTAAATAGTTCTTAATAAATTCCATGTTCATGGACTTATAAATTTATTTCACGCTAGCATCCAAAGATAAAATTTTACAAATATAAAAGACTATTATATAGATTTTCTTTAATAGTGTTACTATATGATTTGAGATATTATTGGTAGTATAAGGTAGACATTTTTTTTATATTTTCCACATTGATTTGTAAATATTATGACCTTGGTTTGATATATTGTGATTCTAATATTTTCAACTTATTAAAAAGAATTTATAAGTGACATATGTTTATATCCTTGTAATATAATGAATATTTATAAAAAACATAATGGAATTTAATGTTGATATTCTTGAAATTTAAATGGCCATTTATTTTTATACGACGGAATATTTTTAACCATCTTGTTTTGAAAAATTAAATTGTTTTTTAATATAAATCTCTTAATTCGGATACATAGAATGTCAGTATTTATTAGATGATGGGCATGTTGAGGATTGTATGAGTGAAATGGAAATATGATAAAAAAATAAACACATTTAATTTTGGACATAATATTTATTGAATAAGAATATTTAATTATATATTTTCCTCATAATGTATAATATGATAAATAAATTATAATAATGGATAACTAATTTTCATAAGGCATGTTCAAATAATAATCATGATAAAATTTAATGAGGTGAGGTGGAAATTTCTAATATTATATTTTTCATGAATGTCAATTTTAATAATTTAATGGTTCATTAAACAATATAAATTTTTAATGAGTTGGTTTTGAGAATTTTTTTTGTACATAAATATGATAAACTTGAACTCTTCATATTAAAAATAATGATTTTGGTGTTTTTAATCAATATTTTTTAATTTTTCAAAATAATGTCGTGAAACAATTAAAATATGTTTTTTATGTAAATATTGATTTAAATATTTATTACTTTAATAATTTTTTATTTCTATAATATATTTTTTATATTAATGGGGGTTTGGTTTATTTTTTAATATGTTTTATCTGTGATTGTTTCAAAATACCGCATAAGATTTTTTAAAAAAATTATTTTTGAGGATGTAATGTTATGAATGAATTTGATTAGGATTTGAATAAAAAAAATTATATCAAGAAATAATATTCTGTAAAATAATAAAATTTATGAGTAATTATTTATTTTCATCATGAATATATTGTTAATGCTCTCAAATGTGTATGAAAATCTTGTTTAGGGGTGAGTAGAACAATACTCAGTAGGGAGACATAAAAACCACAAAGCTAATTACTTCAATGGAAAAAAATCACCATGAAGGTACAATCATCTCAAAACAATTTTATGTCAACAACACATAAAACAAGAACATCCAGGTAAAATTGTATAGGATTTCAAGACACAATGTCTCTTTTGCTGCAAGCCATATGGTTCCTTGCATAAAATGATCAATTATTGGAGATCCCACTCCTTGAGCTATCTGATAGTTACCAGGTAGAGTAATTATATCTAAATTATCTAAGAGAACATTTGTTCTCGATTCATCACAATGTTTCCCTGAGATGTCTAGTCTCTCTGGGAAAAGAATTCTCGATATCACAAACAATCATTCATTATTAGACTATACTCAAGGTATGCTTGTCCTGGGAGGACTCGCTCCGTGATCCATCCACTCATCAGACAAATACGCATAGTGGTACCAATTCTTTGGGCCCCGCCCAAAGAGAATACACTATGAACTACTCGAAGTACACTGCTTCAGTCGTAATGAAGAACAACTTGTACTACTGAGGGACTCATCCACGGTTAGTCAATGATGTTTTCTCATATGTCGGGAAACTGAGGTCCACTCAGCTATCGGGCCACTGAGGTCTGCTCGGCTACCACTCTTCTACCATGCCACTGAGGTCTTCTCAGCTACAACTCATCTGTCAGGCCACTGAGGTCTGCTCAGCTACTACTCATCTCATATTCCCTTAAGTTCCACTTGGGTACCTGTTTTCTGTTTATCCACTAAGGTCCACTCAACTAATGCTCATCTTCAGGGCCACTGAGGTCCGCTCACCACATCTTTCTTGTCACAACCATTCTTAATATTTCTTCTCGTATCGCACTTGATTATGGGATAATACACTCTTAAAGTCTTCGGTCATAACTCAATGTCCACATAACTCACTCGGAGTATGTCAAAAAGACTATCACATCGTGAGGGTCCAAATGATGCAAATGGCTTGTCGATAAGATGTATGGTTTGCATGTTATAATGATTTTACTGAAGAAGGGATTGTGGGGTCCAGGTCCAGCCTGACCTAGTCGAACCGACCTGAACCATCCTGGCGTCCACCAACCAACCTCGGTCGGACCTGACTCGGATCCGACCTGGTCCGCTGGGCCTGGCCTGGACCATCTTGGCTGGGGGTCCGGCCCACTGGGCTGCTGCGGGTCCGACTTGGTGGAGAGCCCAGGGTGGCCTTCCTCCACCTACACGACCCACTGTGAGTAGGTAGGCATGCTCCGGTCAAGACGTGGTGGGCAAGTTGCATCTTCTGAACTCCCCCGGGACACCTTGGGGTCCACCACTACTGCAGTCCTTCTGGATTGTGGCCATCGAGCTGCTTAACATGGAGAGGTTTCTGGGTCCATGTGTGCTACTGCCAGCTATTACCTGCAGTATGATCCATCACCTGCTGTGGGTTACTGTGGGCACCCCTTCTGTGCAGCAACAACTGGATGATGAAGGCGGCCTTTGATCACTGATCGTGACCAAATTTTTTGGCCCCTTTTCTTCTATGGAGGCGCACCACCACCTCATGCCACTTCCCGCACGTGGCCTCCATCTCATGCCACCATCGGCCATTGTCAGTGCATTGGTGGTGTCTTCCATAGGCCACTCGGTTTGCACAAGTGGTCTAATTTATGAACTGCGAGTGTATTCAGGATCTTCAGATCATCATTTTCATTGCTACACATTCAAGATGATCTTATTGTCGATCTGAGGGTTCGTTCAAGAATAATATGATAATGCACACAATGGAAGAATCCATCCTTTTTAGTGTCGTCCTGATTCCTCCACATTAGAATAAATAGGGTGATGATTAACACTAGGTTGTGATTACATTGAGAATGACATAAAAAATCCAACCTACAAGAACAAATTACCTATGGATCAATGTGTTAGTGGGTTTATCAACATTTGTTGTTTGGAAAAAAATAATGGGGAAACAATTTGATCAATAACAAACACCTAACATGAGTTGGATTTCTTGCAAAAAAATATTGAAGTCATATTGACATGTTGATCATTGTTCCACCTGTGTTTATCGATTTTTTTTCTTGGTCTAACCCCGACCTCTAATCTATCATCACCGGTGAGATAACCTCCCCCATTACCTTAGGGAAACTCCAGTGTTATGGAGTAATTATCCAACGTTATGAATTCTAATGTTGTACCATGTCCCTGATTAATGGAGGAAGTGCATCAACACATTAATGCATTTTAGCATTACAGTTTCAATTTGATACAATGTCCCTACACTACATTTTTTATGAAAGGAGAACAGGTTACTCTTTCACTGCATCACAGCGTCTCCATGTTGTGAAACGTTAAAAGGGAAATAAAATAAACATTTTTTAGATTATTTTAAACTCCTTTAAAACGTCCAAATATTAACTTTTAGCCTTGAATCATGTTGTCCGAGGTCAAGTCCAACATATGAATAATATATCATTAAGAACTCAATGGTGGTCTCAATATTTTAATCTATAGTTCCATTAGTCATTTATGAGGATTTGAAAATTTAATATTTTATTTAAAATAATTTATTTATGATTTCGTCCCAAAAACAAACATTCATAGTCGGCCTCTACCAGCCAATGTTAGGCTCTACCCAAGGAAATCATTCCCTTGTGAGCTCAATGTTGGTCTCATATTTTTTATTTGAGTTACCGTTCATGAGTTTTGAAGACTTTAAAAATAAAATAATTTAAATAAAAATTATTTTATTTATAGTTAATCCATTTCTGGATTTTCTCATAGGATATCTGAACCGACTAAAATTAAGTCTAACCTACAGTAAATCCATTTCTATGAATGCAAAGGTGCCCTCATATTTTGAATCTAGGAACCCATTTTGGAGTTACTCTATTTTAGTAGAACATCTCACACATGTCATTTAAATCATTACATTTTTCAATGGATAATTACGGGTACTACGGGCCTCAGAATCGCACACCATCCCAGCACCTGTTCATATAATTTCCCAAGGATTTTCTATAAAAATAACCATGAAAATCCAAGCCATTACATCACCCCCACCATAAGGCTTTACATCCTTGAAATCTATACCAAGGGATTCCCAAATAGATGAGGGTATGATCACGAACCTGAGAATCCTACTCCCATATTCTCTTTTATAGATTCTTATGATTCCATTGATCGCACACTAGAGGAATTGATCACCCATGGAGGGTCCTCTCTTGTTGATCCTCGATATGTTGTATAAACCTCCCAAAACATTCTCGTTGTCAACGTCTATCTCACCCCAGTCAAATATCAGTCACTTAAAAGCATCTCAAACCCTCTACTAAACTCTTATATTGGGTAGTTTGGATGTGGGTCTACTCAATGAGTTGTTTAACGATCACATAGATGGTATCATATCTTATGGACGTACGTGGTAGACCCATCACAAAGTCTATCAATATCCCTTCCCAAATCATTCCTGGTACCCCCATAATAGAGAAGAACAACCCACAGATAAACCCATTTTGTCATTCTCGATGTGTTCCTAGAAACCCACACACACACCCAAATGCATCTCTCCACTCTAGGCACCACTACTACAACTTTTCATCCTCTGAAAAGAAAAACATCCTCCACACGGTTAAAATTTCAATCAACGGTATTACCTATGGAAAACTATGCACAAAGAGACTTGCGGTAAGTTCCCCCGAGTTGTGCCTCCCTAACACATTTAATAGTGGAAGGGTAACAACCAATGACTGGAGATAAGCTGCTTCATCCCCATCCACATAGTATAACTGTAATGAGGCCAACTACTCTATTTTAATTTTCAGAAAATAAAAATTGGATCTTCTTCTGAGAGAATTATCTACTGTGTTCCCCTAGCCAAGAGTATAGGCAATTTCGAAGTCAGATTCCTAGAGGAACACTATCTATTGTCATTGTCTTATGTTCAAATCATTCTGATAGAATTTTTACTTGATACTTTTGTGGTTAGAGTAGATGGTAAACCATTTTCGCATGGAGGTAGTGTCACCACATAATCAATGTGAAGACTACTATTTCCAACCAAATATCGGGGAACCCATCAAACTCTATTTCAATTTCTGAATATCCTACGGGTAGCTTTACATCCATGAAAAAGGTCTCCCTTTTCAACTAATTGATGCATTCATCATCCCTCTAGTAGTGGGAACAAGTTCTCTATGACCACATTGTTAAAGGTCTTATAATATACACACATCCATGGAAACTGGGTCATACTAAGATATTCCTCTACAAGTCCTCCACCAAAACCCTCATCTCGTGAAGCTCTACAAAGGACATCTCATATACTGATGTTGATATCAATGCCCTCTCGGGGTTTGGAATTATACAGATGTTTATCTCCCTATGGGAAGGTAATCCTAAAAACATCTTCTGGGAAGATATCCCCGTACTCTGTTGCAACTACTAGGAATGGAAATCATATAACATCCACTTCCATGTGGGTAAAAATGGATGACTCATGTTTGATCAGGGGCACCCTTCTATGCATGAGTTTATCCCACACTGCATGCATTATCTTTTTCGCTGGTTGAGGAAAAACACATTCGGTTGTTGTGGACATACCGCATCATTTTTTCTAAAACAATCAATATAAGTGTGATCTTTGAATTACCAGTCCATAACCAAAATAACATTATATGGCCTTTACGTTTCCACTAAGGGGTTCTAACTGAAACTCTTGTCTCAAGGGTTAGATAACACTATCATTATATGTGGGATTATCGAGTCTCCTCCAATTGGTATCTCCAGGCATAATGGTCAAGTCAATGGTTTAGTTGGAAACTCTAGTTGATGAATAAGTTTTGTGAAAAGAAGGAATGATTGGAACCTATGTCTATTAATATGACAGTTAAGAGTAGACACATACTGTAACTCGAATCATTCCTTGATCCCTTGGGTCATAGTCCTTGGTCGCATGCAGCTACCCTATTTCCCTTTCCTCCACATCCCTTAGCTTAGTGTGGACCACATTTCGGTCTTGGTTGTAACATGTCAAAATGTATAACACCTTTCTCTGCTCTCCTAGCTCCTCTTCCTCATCTTTCACCCTATAGATTAATGTATTCATATCATTATCTCTACCCCAGTAGACCATCCACTATTTATCTATCAGCATGATGGGATGTACAATCTCTATTGGGATATCCCCTACTATATTTAGAAAATAATTACCTCTTTCTACGCTAAATGAACTCATCATATGAGCTTTGAACTATAGATTTCCTACCTTGGGTCTTCTTCTCAGAATGTCTCACATGTCTAAATCTCAGAGACAGACATCAGCTTCCTTCATTCCCATTTCTGACATCCACTGGCTATATCATCTCTGCCAGAGGAATTTCAACCGTAAAAGATCTCTCTAGAACCCTATAATAAGTATGAATACATAGAGGAATAGTGATGACTCTGATTTCCAAAAAACATCTCAGTCAGAGGTCCAAGCCCAAAAGCACCAGTCATATTGTATTCATCGAGTACCTAGAAAGGTTGGTACGCCTCGATGAATACTCATAAAATAACATGTTTTCCTTCAGAATATATATAAACTCTTAGGAATTAATTGACCTTATCTTTCATACTAAGAGACCCTTCTATGAGAAAGGTTCTAAAGCTCTGTCCATGGAAAAGTGAACTCATCGAAAGATTAGGCAATCTAAACTCTTCCATCAGCCCAATGAGTCACATATAAGGCTCACTTATAGGACCTCAATCTGATATAACTGTGCCCTAACTAGGTGGAAAACTCGGTCACCACCTCAATATAGTCATTATCCACATATGGGTCGGGCACACCTCAAATCTTCAGGGGTCGCTGTCTCCGAAACTCATGATGTGTGCTCAGCTCGCGCATCTCATCTGCTGGTACTATGAGTACAGTGTGCTACTCAACATGTGGTGGTATAGAATGTACACCACCTGGTGATGTTGTCTTTAGTACAAACCCCTATACTTATGTTGTCACCTTGTAGGTCATCATCGTAATCACATGGTGGAATCCTGACAATATTTCTATGTGGAACTACCTTGAAACAAAATAAGATGTACAATGATAAATAGAGTGTACCAGGTGAGGTGACTCAAGATGGACATGAACAAAAACTCATTCCTATAAGATTCATGCACCATCATTTTCCCCTAAAACTAGTGTTTTCATGTACCATGTCGAAAATAATAATTTACGGTCTTAGTCTATGGATACATCAGTCGCTGCACCAACACTAAATTCCCTTGCCCGAAAGACAAAATCAAAACACCTAACACTGTTTCCCCAAAATGAACTCATTGACTATGGGTTATTAACGTATAATTGACCTCCTATGATACCAATCTGTTATGAACCATCCCCCAGGGTCTATTCTATGACTACCCAAATCCCACCTCTGAATGGATAGGAGTAGGTGACTAGCATTGGGTTGGAATATCACACAAATGGAAGACATTTTCCTAAGAACTTCTACACATGAACCCAATTGAAATCCATAAGGCTAGAGAGTGGAAACACTGTGTAATGAAAATGATTTCATATAACTAAAACCAAACAACAGATTTTGATAGATGTAAATAAGTGAAGTATAACTTGGCCAGAATACAATTCACCAAAATGAAAGAAAACTACAAAGCCCTGCATGCTAACAAGAGTAATGAAATTGTTGTAGGAAGCTTCTGGAAGAACCTTAGTTCATCTGATTTTACAAGGCACCACCTGGTCCTAGTCTTTCTCTATCTATGATTCCACCAAATAATGGGTCATGTTCATAAGACACAACATGTGTTGGAAAAGCCCATGCAAGGGTGAGAAAAATCATACTTATTAGGGGACCCCGAAAACCAAAAAGCAAAATACCACAAAGTAAAATACCAAAAAGAAGGTTTCTTCAGCCCAACATTGGTATATGTCATCAACATATATAACATGAACATCTAGGTGTACTATTAAAGTATTCCAAAATAAAATGTCTCATCCTCTTCCAACCATATGGTTCCATGCATAGCATGCTCGATTCTGGGAGATCCCACTCTTCAAGTTATCTAATTGTAAGTAGATAGATAATGTCTACCAAAAGTATCGGAGAAATAATTTGGTCTTGATACATCATGAAAATTCCTTAAAATTTCTAGTATCATAGAGATAATAACTCTAGATATCATAGCCAATCGATCATCATAGGATTCTGTTCAAGGAATGCTCATCTGGAGAGGACTCTCTCCATAGGCCATCACATCATCAGAGAACTACATAAAGAGTCCCCACTTCTTTGGGCCCTTCCCAATGAGAACACACTAATAACTTCCTGAAATTCACCTATTCAATAGTAACATTGAACATGTTTTATTGCTGAGGGACTCATCCCTGATGAGTCACTGAGGTTTGCTCATTAGTCGGGCCACTACGGTCCACTCAACTACTGCTCGTCTACTGGGCCACTGAGGTCTGCTTGGGTACTTCTCGTCTTCATAGACAATGAGGTCTACACTGATATTTCTAATCTCTCAGGCCACTCAGGTCCGCTCATATACTTCTCCTCTATTGGGCCACTGAGGTCCACTCAGGTACTGCTCGTATTTCGAGCCACTAAGGTCTAGTCAGCGTAATGACCGAAAACTTCATTAAGGAAAATTACACTTGATCTATTTAAATGTCTTATAAAAGTTATGTACTTCCTTAGTTTTATGTTTTTTTATTTTAAAATACCATTAAGAGTTGTTATTTTTTCTAATATAGTCGTTGAAAAGTGATCACATGATTAGTTTAAATGTAGGGCTTTAACAAATCCCATTTACTAAGACAAAGGAAGTGATGACCTTATCTATTAGGCAATCTCCATATGAAGCTCATTTTTCGGAGCTTGGAAAGGAGTTGGCGTCATTGGGCTTAGCGCTTAACTAACCCAAGACGAGCGTTAACACCTGAATCTTGAATGGATCTATCTACGGGATATGTGGAAGTTGAAAGAGGTTACCACTCGAGCGATGTTATCCAATCCACCATAAAAGTATGCAACCATCGCACACCATACCCTTCAGTTTATGAGGATGTTATAAGGGGTTATGTAGAAAGACCCTAGTACTAAGATTATGTTCATTATTGATTTATTTAATAAGGAATATACATTCATTTTATTATGGTTGTAAATCTTTAAATAGTTTTTAATACACAAAGAGTATTTTTAGTTAATATTCAACTAAGAAACCTAATTTGATGAATTAATGGATTTTTGAATTAAATGATATTTTTAATAAAATATTATTATTATTAACATAATATTGATTAAATATAAATTATTTCATATTTTTATGAATTCAATTGTAATTTTTATTATGGTTTGAAAGCTGTTTTTTTTTGTCAAAACACATGAATTTTCGATAAATGTCAATTTTTATTTTAAAATTTACAATTCAAATATTTAGAAAATTATTTAGATAAAATGAATATTATATTCGGAATCAGGATGTTGAAATTATTGAATAGTGAATTTGTCTTTATTTTCTAAGACAGTAGTATTTTTTGGTAAAAATTAAATATCGTTTAAACATGTAATGTGTTTTATGACATAATAATGACCCAATAGTGTTGTAATAAAATAAATTAAACATTATATTAGTAAAATATATGTTTTAAAATTAAAATAATATAATTTTGGGTTTTTTGTTTTTATTTTACAATGATTTAGTCGACATTTCAAAGCTTATAAAACATTTTATCTTTTTAAATTGTTTTCCTTGAGAGTGTGACTCACCTCCCCATAAGAAAACCTATTATTATAAAAATTTAGGCCATTGGCCTTATAAAATATGTTTTTCCACTATCCTTTGGATAAAACCATGGGAAACAACCATGGGATGGTTTTTTGTTTTGATTTTTTTAATGTGTGGTGTCCCCAAACTAAATAATAAACAATTCCCTCTCCATTCATATATAAACCAACTCAAGATACAACTTCCTCATCACTAAATTCATTTTGAGTTCATCCAACCTCTTCCCTAATCTCTCTAGAATCCTCCCAAGGAACCACAAGCTCCCATGAAGGCTCTCTCTATCCTCCCCCATGCCTTTGGGACCACACTTCCATGTAAGGGATTCCTACCTTTCTATTTTTATGCAAGATTCTTAATATTGCTATGCCATTTTATTTTCATCATAAATGTGGGGGTATAATTTCTCCCCTCTACCATAATACCGTATTTATGTTTGAATTATTATAGACCCCTTTCTCTCTCATTAAATGACTCACATGTACACCTATTACTATGCTGAAATTCCGAAAGAAATTTATCTCTCCTCATTTACATTCAAGCAATTATTTTGTATCCTGATTATAAATCCCATTAAAATTATTGAAACATGTATCTATATGACCCCCCTTACTCCCCATTTCATTTACATATGATGAGACATCCATTTCTCTCTCATAAACCTTTTTTTTTGAATTTTTATGTCACGCTATTATGCTACCGAAATAGTACAACATTTTTCCAAGCAAAAGTCATTATGTAATGAATACAATGCCCGTTTATCTATCAAGGGTTTTAACCTTTATGAAAATTTATATATTTATTATATATATTCATGTATAAATTCCACACTCCTTTATCGTAGAATAAATTATGATGTTTAATTAATACATGTTTTATAATCCTTGTGGCACAATTATGTATGAAATGAAATGTTTAAGAAAGGGGGCACCCGGATAGCACCCCAATGCATTGGGTAAAGTATAGTTTCATGATATGTCATCTGAAATGGGTATTTACCCATGATACTTCAAGGGAAATGATGGTATAATCATGTTTCATGTGCAATGAGTTTTTTCTCATGCTCTATGTGCAATGAGCCCTGACTCATGCTAATTCCATGTTAAGTGTTGTTTTCACATCTCCATATTATGATTATCATGATTTATCATGACTTTATATTAATGTTTCTCTTTTGAACCATTTATAGGTCAATTGTCTAACATGTATTATATTCCTCATGTAATTACATGTTTATTCCCTTATTGGGATTTATAGCTCACTCTTTTTTTATGCATGTCCTCAGGTTATCCTCTGCAACGCTATTTATGAGGGAATGTAGTGGTTATGTAAAGAATGTTTTCAATAAAATGTTGTTTTTTATGCATTAAGTTGTTATGTAATGTTACTAAGACCAAATACATGAGACCTCTCATTCTTTTATATTGAATCAAGTGAATGTTTTATGTAATAAATCATGTCTAAGTGTGTAATAAAGAGAAATGTTGTTATAGTTGGTATTAGAGTATTGGTTAAGTTATTTTCAGGATTAGGGTTAGAAAACCATAGTGAAGCCTTAGAGACTATAAAAATTAGAAAAAAAACATCCATATTGTTTGGTGAGTATTGAGTAAGTGGTTTATCAAGAATGTAAATCCTTCCCTGGATTTGAGCAGGTAGAGGCAGTTGTGGCACAAATGTACCTAGGAGTGAAAACTCTGAAAAGGTGATTCGGGCTTGACCCAGGGTATCCAAGAACATGGAAACGGGCCATGCTGCACTCTTGGTTATGACACTCCCATGGGATATGCATTGTTGAATTTACAAGCTTAGTAAGAACCATTAATAAGGGAATTAAAAAATCCCCTAAGTATATATGTTAGAATTTAGATCTTGGATAACATAGATTGAAGCCTATAGATTCATAAGATAAGGAAATATAAGTTATTTATATATCATATATTTTTTCCTTGGATTACCCTTTATGTGTTACACCTAACAACTGATGTGAATATCAATGTGATGATTGTCCTAATGAGATGCCTAATCCGAAGGGAGCTGCGATCACAATCTTAGTCACGATTATCTCTCAGTTAACTCAATATTTGAATAGAAACATGGGTCAAGAGGAAATTTCAACCCCCCATAAGAAAGAATAAGTCGCTATCGAGAGCTTCATGTGAAAAAGGCCTCCAACTTTTAATGGATCATCTGATCTCCCAATTACCAAACAAAGGATCAGCTCTATTAACAAGATCTTCTACACCCTTCAATGTTTTTAACAAGAAAAGGTTCTCCTGACTGCTTATTTTATGGAGGGGGAATCTGATCAATGGTGGACATTGATAAAAAAAATAAAGCCTGAGTTGGAGATCGAGGCATTGTAATGGAAGGATTTCTATAATATTTTTTTTGATGAATATTTTTCATGCACCCTCGAACATAAGATTGAATGTGACTTCCTTTACCTCAAGAAAAAAAGATGATGAATCTGTCAGAGCATATGAGGTAAACATTACAAGTCTTGCAATACATGCCTCTAGATTTTTCGTTACCCTAAATGCAAGGTCGACCAATTCTTTTGGTGGGATGAAACCTAGACTACAGAAAACCCTACCAATCCATGAATTCGAAAAATATGAGGAAATGGTCTGATGTGCCCTCAAGGTTAAAATGAAGATCGGTGAATCTCAAGGGTATCTTGGGGATCAGAATCGTAAGGTGGACTTCAATTCTGGCGGTCCAATGGATAAATCCAACAGTTCTATGAACATCCATCACCCCACTTACCATAGGTGTGGGATGAAGTACCCCGGAAATTTCTCGAAATGGACGTGGAAATGATTTAGGTGTTTAAGAGAAGGACACCTAGCTGTTAACTACCAACAAAAAACCAACGGTTTCAATAGTGGAGAGAAACACTCATGTAGACTCTCAATGCATTGTTCATTGCTTCAACTACCAAGAACCAGGCCTTCGTGAAAATCAGTGCCCTAAGCCACAGGGTTTTGGAGGTAACCAACAACCTTGAAGGTAGTAAGGGAGAGACTTTGCGATCACTACCGCTAAAGTGATCCCCAAAAATGAAGTGGTGATAGTTACGCTAGTTATTCATTCAAGAATAGAAAATGTACTTTTTGATTCAGGTTCAAAACATTATTTTTTATCCAGAATGTTTAGTAGAACAAACCCAACACCACCACAAATCAAGGATGTAAAGATGTCAGTGAGTATAGAAAATGTGTCAATCATTTCATCCCTTGAATATAACTCCTCTCCTATCATAGTCGGTGGATTGAACTTTGGGAAAAATCTTGTCATACAATCTTTTATATAATTTTATGCAATTACTGTCAAATATTGGCTTTCCCTATATAGTTCCAACATAAATTCTCGTGAGAGGGAATCGCCCTCCATGTGGAGAATCCACCCCTGATTCTGTACATGTTCAAGTTGGAAGATGAATCTTATTTTTCTCTATCATCTCAAGTTTGGATATTACTACTCTATCAGCACACATATCTAGATCAGATTCTTGATTCAATGGAGACAACCATTCTTGAAGACATGCCTATTGTGATGGAATTCGCTGATGTGTTTCCCGAGGAATTGTCCGGTCTTCCTCTTAGAAGTGATGTTGAATTCTCACTTGATCTTATTCATGGTCCATTTCCAATATCCAAGACTACATATAGAATGGTTGTTTTATAGCTTGAGGAGATGAATAAACAATTATAGGAGAATCTGGCTAAAGGGTTTATATGCCCAATTGCTTCACCATGGGGTGCACCAGTCCTCTTCGTCAGGAAGATGGATGGGTCAATGTGCCTCTGCATCGATTATCGTGAGCTTAACAAAATCACAATAAAGAACAAGTATACTCTCCCATGAATTGATGAATTTTTCAAATAGCTTCATGGAGAACAATACATCTCCAAGGTAGATTTGTGGTTGTGATTTTATCAAGTAAGGGTGAAGAAGGGAGATATCTCCAAGACTGCTTTTCGTAAAAGATACGGGCACTACGAATTCATAGTAATGCCTTTCAGACTAACCAATGATCCACCAATAATCATGGAGTTAATGAATAGAGTATTTAAAAATTACCTCGACAAAACTGTGGTATTATTTATAGATGATATTATAATATACTCCACAACTATGTAGGATCATTGGGAGCAACTAATAATAGTACTAGAGACCTTGAAAAGGAGAAGATCTTTGCAAAGTACAGCAAGTGTGAGTTCTAGTTGAAGCAGGTCTCATTATTGGGCCATATCATCACAAGAAATGGTATATCTATGGATCCCTCCAAGATAGCTACAATAGAGGGATGGCCGAGGCCAACATCGGTAATGGATATTCGTAGCTTTTTAGGGTTAGCTGGATATTATCGATGATTTGTGAGAAATTTCTCATGATTTTCCAACCCTCTTACCAAGCTAACTCGGAATGGAGTAATGTTTTCATTGAGTCATGAATGCGAAGAAATATTCAAGGAGTTGAAAAGGAGGATTATCACGGCACTCGTGCTCACTTTACCCACAAGTGGATAACTTTTTGTGGTATTTAGTGATGTTTTGAAGAAGGGATTGGGATGTGTGTTGATGAAAAATGAAAAATTCATTGCCTATGCTTCAAGAAAATTTAAAGTTCATGAGAATAATTATCCAACACATGATATAGAGTTGGCTTTGGTGATCTTCACTTTAAAAATTTGGCAGCATCATCTCTTTGGGGAGAAGTTTGAAATATATATGGACCACAAAAGCCTAAAGTATAAATTCAAATAGAATGAGTTGAACATGCACCAACAGATATGGTTTTAGCTGACCAAAGACTATGAATTCTCAATCCATTACCACCCAAGGAAAGCAAACAAGGTGGTGGATGCTCTAAGAAGAAATGACCCAATGATTCTATCATTGATAAAAATTGAGAAGGATCCAATATTCATATATTCGATGAAGATGGACATGGGAATCATAAAAAAGGGAACATCATCATTCCTTTCACAAATGATTTCTCATCTATCTCTTTTGAAAGGGTTTAAGGATGATCAAATGGAAGATGTGGGAATTTAAAATAATAAGGAAGCTATCAGGAAAGGGAAAACCTTGAAGTTCAATGTTAATGAAGTAGGAATTGTGAGATTTCGGAAAATACTATGTGTTCCATCATGTCTGGAGAAAAATATGGAACCTTTGGATGATGCATATAGTTCAAATTTCTCTATTCACCCATGAAACACAAAGATGTATTGAGATATCAGAAAACATTATTGGTGGGTTAATTTTAAGAAGGAGATCACTGAGTATAAATCAATGTGGCTGGTGTGTTAGCAAGTGAAGGTAGAGAAGTATAAGTCTAAGGGGATGATGCAATCATTGCCCATACCAGCATGAAAATGGGATACCATCACCATGGACATTGTCATAGGACTTCTTAAGTCATCCAAAGGCAAAAATGAAATCTGGTTTGTTGTGGATCGTCTTAGAAAGTCTGCACACTTCATTGAAATTCAAAAGGATTTATCATTGGATCATCTGGCATGAATATATATCAGGGATGTGGTAAGGCTATATGGGGTACCACTATCTATTTTATCCGATCAATAACCAATATTCACCTCTATGATTTGGAAGAGTCTTCAACATGCTTTGGATTGTAAACTGAACATCAGTATGACTATCATACTTAAACTGATGGTCCATCAAATCGGACTATCCCAACATATGATGACATGTTGACAATGTGATCAATGTACTTCAAAGGAGGATGATACCAACATCTTCCACTGGTTAAATTATACTATAATAAATGTTTCCACTCGAGCATCCGAATGGCACCATATGAAGTCCTTTATGGGAAAATGAGAAAAACACTAGCATGATGGGATGAATTTTGTGAGAGTAAGCTGCAAAGACTTGAAATGGTCTAAGAAATGGTGGAGAAGGTGAAAACCATTCAGCAACATATCAAGAAAGCCCAAATTTTACAGAAGAGTTATGCAGACAACCAATGATGATAACTTGATGTCAAAGTTGGAGACATGGTGTTTCTATGAATATCACCATGGAAAAAGGTCATGAGATTTGGAAATAAGGGGAAGTTAGGTCCTAGGTACATCATCCCCTTAGAGATTTTTAATCGTGTCAGGGTTGTGGCCTACAGACGAGCACTTCCACATAACAATGCCAAAATTACATGATGTCTTTCATGAATATCTCTTAAGGAAGTACATAATAGACCGTTCACATGTAATCTCTTCAGATGTAATACAACTATAGGATGGTCTTTCTTATGAGGATCAACTAGTGAATATCTTAGTTTGTAGAGATAAAATTATATGAAATTACACAATTCCTCTCTTCAAGGTGTTGTGGTGAAATAAAATGTTTGAAAAAAAGATGTGGGAATCAGAGGAAGTAATGAAGCGGAGTAACCCACATCTGTTTTAGTGGGGGAAAATAAAATTTCAAGGGAAAAATTTATTAAGGGGGAAGATTGTAACGACCCAAAAATTCAATAATGAAAATTCTTCTTGATAAATTTAAAGGACTTATAAAACTTATGTACTTCATTGGATTTATGTTTTTGGATTTTAATATACCAATAGGAATTGTGACCATTGTTGATATAGTCCTTGAATAGTGATCACATTATTAGTATAAATATAATGCTTTAACAAATCAAATTTACTCAGAAAAATGAAGCGATGACCTCTTCTAGTATATTTTCTCCAAACGAATCCCATTTGTCAGAGCACAGAAAGGAGGTGGCATTATTGGGCTTCCCTCTCGACCAAGACCAAGCTAAGATTCAATGCGTGAAGCTATAATGGAACTGCCTATGGGAGAAGAGGAATATGATATATATTACCACATGAGTGATGTTATCTGAGCCACCCCAAGAGTCTATCACCATCGCACACCTTAACCTTGGGTATTATGCGGGTGTTATAAGGTTTTACGTAACAAGACCCTAGTACTATGATTATGTGCAATATTTTTGTATATAATAAAGAATATACATTAATTTTATTGTTATTGTAAATTTGTAAATAGTTTTTAGAGCATAAATAGTATTTTTAGTTAATATTCAAATAAGAAATCTATTTTGATGAATTAATGGATTTTTGAATTAAATAATATTTTAATAAAATATTATTATTTTTAAATTAATTTTTGTTAAATAGAAATGATCCTATAATTTTATGAATGCAATTGTGATTTTTATTAAGGTTTGAAATCCGATTTTATCAAATCCCATAATTTTTTGATAAATGTAAGTGTTTATTATAAAAGTCAAAATTCACATATTTATAAAAAAAATAGATAAAATGAAAATTATTTTTTGAATCAGGACATTGAAATTATCCAATGGTGAATTTTTCCTAATTTTCTGAGACAGTGGAATATTTGGGTAAAAATTAATTATTGTTTAAACATATAATGTGTTTTATGACATCATAATGATTCAATAGTGATGTAATAAAATACAATAAAAATTATTTTCCAAAAATATAAGTTTTACCATTATAATAATGTGATTTTGGGTTTGTTTGATTTATCTTACAATGATATAATGGACCCTTCAACGATTATAAAACATTTAGTCTTTCTAAATTGTTTTCCTTGAGAGTGTGACTCTCTTCCACATAATCAACCCTGATATTTTAAAACGTTCAGACATTGGCCTTATAAAATATTTTCTTCCCCTCCCCTCTGAAAAAATCCATTAGCGAAAACCATGGACTAGTTTGTGGTTTTTATTAGTTTAATTTGTGGTGTCCCAAACCTAAATAATAAAGAATTCCCTCTCCTTTACTATATAATCCAACCCAAGCTCCTAATTCCTCTTCACTCAAAGCCTTTTGAGTTCTTTCAACCTTTTCCCTACTTTCTCTATAATCCTTTTAAGGGGACCCAATCTCCCAAAAATCCTCTCTCAAACCTCTCCCAAGCTTTTGATATCACACTTCTAAGTAAGGGATTCCTACCTTTCTCTTTTTATCCATGATTATTTATATTTTTATGACCTTTTATTATCAATTATAAATGTTGGGTTATGATTTCACACATCCCCATTAAATCCCTATTTATGTTTTAATGATGAGATACCCTTATCTCTCTCATTAAATGCCTCACATGTAAACCTGTTACTATGCCGAAATTCCAAAAAGAATTTCTATCTCCTCATTTACATTCATGCAATTGTTTTGTATCATGAATCTAAATAACATCACAATTATTTGGACATGTATCTATATGAACCCCTTATTTCCCATTTCATGTACATATTATTAGACACCCATTTCTCTCTCATCTACCATTTCTTATGAATTCTTATCTTACGCCGTTATACTACCAAAATTGCTCCACATTTTTCAAGTCAAAGTCATTGTGTAGTGAATACCATACCCATTTCACTATCAAGGGTATTCACCTATATGAACATTTACTTATTTATTATAGATATTCATGTATGTATTCCAGATTCCTTTATCTTGTAATAAATGATGATGTTTAATGAATCCATTTTTTATGATCCATGCGGTACTCTTATGCATGAAATAAAATGTTTATGAATGGTTGTGCCCTCATAGCACTCCAAAGAATTTGGTAAAATATAGTATTACGATACATCATTTGAAATGGGTGTCGACTCATGATAATTCATGTTCAAGAAGGTTTTACTTGTTCTTCATCTGCAATGAGGTTTTACTCATGCTCCATGTGCAATGATCCTTGGCTCATGCTAATTCCATTTTAAGTGTTGTTTCCACATCTCCATGTTTTGATTATCATTCTTTATCATGCCTTTATGTTCATGTTTCTCTTGTGCTCCATTAAATTTCCTATTGTCTAACTTGTATTATATTCCTCATGTTATTCCACGTTTACTCACTTACTGGGCTTTATATATCACCCTTTTCTTATGCATGTCCTCAAGTTATCCTATACAATGCTAAGTACGAGGTAATGTAGTGTTCATGTAAAGGATGTTTTCAATAAGATGTTGTTTTCTATGATTTAAGTTGTTATGTAATATTCCTAATCCCCAAAGACACTATACCTCTTGGTATTCTATGTTTTATCATGTGAAAGTTTTATGTAATAAATCATGTCTAAGTGTGTAATAAAGAGCAGGGTTGTTATACTTAGCTACTAGGAAACTGAGGTCCACTCATCACTTCCTTCTCATCACAACCTAGCATTTGATTTCTGGTTGTAGTGCACTTGATTATATAAGTATCTAATTCTCAATTCATCATTCATAACTCAAACTCCATATAAACTGACATGGATTATTTCAAAAGGAACGTTTCGTAGCGAGGGACCCAACACTACAAATGGATCATCAATCAGATGCACATTTTTCAAGTTATGACGGTTTTACTAAAGAGGGGTTGGTGGGGCCCAGGTCCTGTCCGACCTAGTCAGACCAATATGACCGGACATGGAATGAAGTCTACTAACCCCATCCAGGTCAGACCCAACCCAAATATGACATGGTCCACTAGGCATGGCCCAGACCACTAGGATGTGGGTCCGGACCGCTGGTCTTGGGGGGGTCTGACCTGCTGGACTACCCAGGGCAACTAGCCTCATCATGTCTGGCCCTATGTGAGTAGTTCAGCCTTCTCTGGAAAAGACTCTATGGGTGATTCACGTATTCTGAACAGACCGTGGGTCTCCACGAGGTCTTTAGCCTCTATGGTCTAGCTGAACTGTGGTCTTCCTACAGTGGGATGTTGTGTGGTCGCTGCGTCGGCGTGCACTACTGCTGGCCATTGCCAACGGTCTGATCCACCACCCACAGTGGGATGTCCTTAGACCCCCTTGTGAACCACTACATCCAAACACTACTAGGATCCTTTGATCACTTCCTGTGATAGGATTTTTCAATCATCTTCCTCCACCGTGGCACGCCACCGGCGCGTGCCACTACGTGCCCCCGCCGACCCTCACTGACATGCCGACATTGTCTTCTACTGGCCACTGGGTTCACACCAATCATACAATTTCTAAACTGCGAGTGTATTCAAGATCCTCATATCACTGCTATCAGTTATATAGGTACAAGGATGTATTGTCATCTATTTGGTGGTTTATTCATGAAGAACACAAGAACACCCACAAATGTGGGATCCAACCTTCATCATGTCATCATGATTCCTCTGTATTTAATAAAAAGAGATTTGATTAAAACTAAGTTTCTATCCCTTCGAGCCTAAGATAAAAAAATACACCCTTCAAGAACAAACATCCCAAGGATCAACATATTAGTGGGTTGATCAGAATTCTTTGTTTTGAAATAAAGTACGGGGAAACTTTTCTTAAAAAACAAACCCCTACCTCGAGTTGGATCGCTTGGATATATAGAGTGAAGTCATGTGGGAATGTCGATCTTTGTTTCACTGGTGTTTTTTTATTCATTAATTATTTATCAAACCCTGAACTCTGATCTCTCATCACCAGTGAGAGATCCTCCTCCCCCTACCCTTAGGTAAACTCTAAATTTTGAAATTAATTCTCCATCATTATGAATTCTAATAATGGAACCTTTCCCCATTTAATGGAGGAAGCACGTTAACTCATTAACACATTTCATCATTACAATTTTTAATTGAAACAGTGTCTCCACACTACTTCATTTATGAAATTAGAATTGGTTTCTCCATCACTGCAGCAAAACATCTCTATACTATGAAATGTTAAAAAGAAAATAAAGTTATCTTCTTTTAGTTTATTTAATTATCCTTTAAACGTTCCAAAAATTAACTTTTACCATTGACCCACTATAGTCATGGTTAAGTATTTCATAAGGAGAACATGTCATTAAGAACTAAATGGTGGTCTCAATGTTTTAATCTATGTAACCATTTGTGTGTTACAAAGGTTTGAAAATAAAATAATTTTTCTTTAAATTATTATATTTACGGTTACGTTCCAAAAACCAAAATTCACATCCAGCCCGCGTCGGCCGATGTTTGGCTCCACTTAAGGAAATAATTCCCTCAAAAGTTCAATGGTGGTCTCATATTTTCAATCCGAGTTACCATTCTTGAGTTTTAAGGACTGAAAATTTAAATAAATTTAAATAATAGTTATTTATTTTGATTATTCAATTTTTAAGGTTTCTCACTGGATTCTCATGCCAACTAAACATAAGTCGTTCCTAAGGTAAACCCATTGATCTGAATACAATGGTTCCCCCATATTTCTAATCCAAGAATTAATTTATGAATTATTCCTTTATTTCAATAATACTTCTCTCAAGCTCTATATAAAACATATCATTTTCTGACGTATCACTCCAGGAACTCTATGCCTCAGAATTGCACTTCATCTCAGCACCTGGTCTCATAATGTTCCCAAGAATTTTCTAAAAAGAGATTAGGGAAAATCTAATCCATTATATAATTATTAATATAGATAATGAAACTATCAATGTGTTTATTTGATGGAAGGATGATGCTAATCTTGGAAGATAATGTGATTTTTTCAAAGAATATTAGTAAGAATTATTATTCGATAGTGGAGTAAATATGATTCATCCATGTTTTGTGCCAATCAAATTTTTCTCTTTGATTTATTTCTATAAATTAAACATTGTATACATTTTTTTTGTTAAAGACATGTTGTGAATGTATAGTCACTATTTAATTCAAAAATGGTTAAAGGTATTCTAGGAGTAGGTGATATTGTGTTTCAAACAATATTGGGTGTTGAAGTTTATTGGTGAGCTGTTGGAATGTATTCATGAGTAATGGTTAGAAGAGTATTAGTATTTATTCTAATTGATAGTGATTCTATATAAATATTTTGTTTCCATATTAGTGCTTTTGTTGTAAGGAGTGTCCCAAATTCTGTTCAATGTGAAAAATATCTTCTAGAAAGTGGATTCATGGGTTGTTCGTCACATGAGATTCATTGAGGATTTTATATCGTACCCACAAAATGATGACCCTTTGAATATTCTCCAACAGTTATACTAAGGGATTTGAATTTTCCATTCCCATTGTTTCCATTTTTAGGAATTAATTTCCCAATCTCCATACATTTTTTATTGATAATAGTACAAAAATAATAGTAGATTAGTGGTGGTCATTTGGAAGATTTTATTCACGACCCCCTATAAATAAATTTTAGAGTGGGTTGTAAAAAACTCGTTCAAATCATTAAATTTATAGGTGCTTTGCAATCCCATCTAATTTTTTTTAGCATTATTTTTTTAATATCTGGTTTTATTTTAGAGGTGGGTATGTCAAAACAATCGCTAATATAATAATTAGTGGATCTATATATTCTTTTGGATTTTTTAGGATATATATATACATTATTTTTTAGAAAAGGAAATAGTGGGGGTTCACAACCCCCAATAAATTACAATATTATAGGGAGTTAACAAATCAACCCTAATCTATTTGATTAGAGGGGGTTTTAAACCCCATCTAATTTATGAAATTAGAGGGGTTTTTAAAACCCCTATAATTGATAACATTATCGGGGGTTTTGAACCCCATATATTTTATGATATTAGATGGGATTTTAACCCCTTCTAACTCATGGAATTAAAGGGGTGTAGAACCCCGTAATTTTCTGAAATTATAGGGGGTTTGGACCACCTCTAATTTAAGAAATTATAGTGGATTTTGAACCCCTTATAATTGATGACATTAGAGGGGTTGTAAACATCCTCTAATTCAAAAAACATGATGTTGGTCATGAACTACTGGTAATTCCTTTTATTAAACTAGGTTTCGAATCCCCTCATAGATTTTAATTATTTTTTCATATAAATCTCATGAAAATTTAAAATTTTTAATATATATTCTTGTATGCGCATTTGTGTGTATATATATATATATCTTATGAAACCACATTATATGAATGTGTTTTTTATATTGGTTACACACACACATATTAATATATAAAGAAAGTATATAAATACATTAAATAAATACTTATACATATAAAAAATGAATAAATATATAAATATTGGTATACATAATATAAATTTAATTATAAATATTTATTAAAATTTAAAAATTCATATATGGTTTTAAAAATATTATACATTTATACAATGATTTATATTATACATATATTATATTAACTACATTTCTATTCTACATTTATGTAAAAATAAATTTATATTATATTATGTATAAAAATATATATAATATAGACAAAATTAAGTATATATATATATTTATTTATAATATAATTATATTACATATATAATCTTATAAATATTTAATTACATATGAAATTATATATGAAATTATATATGTTATATACTTATTTTTTATATATTTTTGTATACCATAAAAAGTCAAAATTAATTTAATATATATATATATATCATTTAATTATGTTATATATTTCCAATTATTTGAATGTATTTAGTTTTCCTGGTATATTTATATATAATAAATTATATAAATGCACTTCATGTAATATATGTATACTATAAATCATAAAATGTACACATATTTTATATTTTCAAAACCAACATATAATTTTTATAATTTATAAATAGTTGTAATAATAAGAATAACTAATAATATTTTTATTATCACATACACATATACATATATATAAATATATAAAAATGATTATATATAGATATATATTATAATTATATCATATCTATAAATATCATATAAATACATAAATACAAACACTCAAAAAAATATAAAGGTGTTTACAAATATATGTATATATATCTAAATATAATAATTTATGCATATATATTATATAATATATACACAAATATATATATTATACATATAATATATTGAACAAGAACATATATATATTATATATTATACACAATATAAAAAAATATTACATTATTTATATTTCCATAACAAAATATATATATATATATCAAATATTTTGATATGTAAATAAATCTAAATAATTGTGTAAAATATGTTGAGAATGTTACAACCTAGTGGAAGATGTGCACTCCCTGCTTCAAATTAGTCATTGGTCCAACTCCTTCTGGAAGAAATTTTACCACCTCAAAAATGAGGTCGATGTCATGTTGTGTTCGGGTGGTCCCCGCACTGTTGTCTATGGTGTGTTTATTTGTGTTGGGTTACAGTTATACTCAAGGGGGTCAAGGGTTGTCCGGTGGTGTTGGTGGGGTGTCAGTTGTCCTGGGGGTCTGGGTTGTTAGGTTGTCTAGGTGGTGTCCGGTGGTGTCGGTGGCGGGTGGCGTGTTCTGGGGGGTTTTCAGGTGGTTTCGGGGGTTGTCCTAGGACCTGGGGGTACTCAGGTGGTGTCGGTGGGGTTTCCTAGGTGGATGTTAGGTGGTATTTGTAGGGTTTCCCAAGGGTGTTCTTAAGGGGTATTGATGGGGTGTCCCAATGGTTGTCAAGTGGTGTTGGGGTTTATCATGGGACCTTGGGGGATATCAGGTGGTGTCAGTGTGGTGTTGGTGGGGTTGTCCGGAGGGGGGGGGGGTTCATGAGGTGTCCATGGGGTGTCCCTAGGGGTTTCTAGGTGGTGTATGGGGTTATCAATGGTGGGGGGGTTTGGGGGTTGTGATGTGGTGTCACAAATCAGTTGTCCAGGGGGTTGTGGATCAATTAGGGGGTGTCTCGGGGGTTGTCCTGGGGGGGTCATGTGGGGTGGGTGGGGCACTGGATGGAAAAATATATATTAAAAATATGGGCGGTTGTAGGAGAACCACCCCTAAACTAGGTCTCAATACTCTCAAATTGAGGTAGTTAGAAAATCCATTATTCTACAATTTGAAATAGGGGTGGTTAGAACAGCTTCTAATCCAAAATTATAAATTGAATTTAGAGTGAAATTAGATGGGGTTAAACCCCCCTATAATCTAACTACAGCTAAAAACATGCATAGTTTACTAATGCTTCCCATTACCACCCCTAATCATAGTAGGGAGACACTTTAGCAGCAGTTATGGTTAAGTATTTATAAGGGGTTAAAAAAACTTCTAAATGAGAAAATAAACCATTCTAATAACCCTTTTTTTGTATTGTAATGGCATTCACATATGACATTGTCATTCTATAAATATTATAGAGATTAAATGGTTGGTGGAGATTTTTTTTGATGTTTACTCCCAAAGTGAGTAATCAAATTGAGGGGATTCAAATAAGGTGATTCAAATGTTTTAAAAAAGATAAACATAGTTATTTAAGTTATATGTCTTATGATGTGTGGATGTGTATAGTGAGGAAGTTTCCTAGAGATCATCAATGACTTGAAAAATATTTCTTAAACGTATTTTTGTATCCTACATCTAATAATCAGATCTATTATAATTCACTTGTGGAGGGACATTGGGAATGTGAGTCCCATTTTATTTATATTGTCCCTTGTTTCATGTTAGGTGATTAATTTTTTTATAGGGTGATAAGATTTAATTTACTACTTGGAAAGGATGGTGTGGTTATGGTATTATAATTTATGATTGAAAATGTTATTATTAAATGATTGTATTGTATTTATAAGAAACTATTTTAAAGGATAATTTTTGGTTGAATTTTTTTTGACATATTCTAACATTCTTCATCATAAGTGTTTTTAAAAATGTGATTTTGATTTCATTTTATGTTAATTACTGATTTTACATTGATTGATTTCAAAATATATATAATTTTTCTATATAATATATTTAAATATATAAAATATTTTCATATGTTTATGAGAAATTTAAATATTAAAAATCCATCTTATGAATAATTATTTTTGGTCATAAACATTTTTTCATGAACATTTTTTCATGTTATGAAATTTTTTAATGTTAATATATTTGAATAGTGTGGTTTGATCTAATTAATTGAACTCTATTTTATTCTCTATGGTGGTTAAATTAATTTGTTATAGGAATTTCAATTTAAAAGTTATCTACTATAGTAGTCCATTCTTAAAAAATTATATATGAAAAATAGTGATTATGGTTGATCTATAATTAATAATTTCTTAGTGATAAGAGTATATTATATTTTTACCTCGAGTGTAGTAATTTACAAAACATTCATGATGATCCCATTGAGAGTATTATATCTTAATGTTTTTTACATAGTAATTTCTCTATGTGGAATTCTTTTTGTTTTAGTGGTATCTATCCCAAATAATTTTTTTATGAGATTATTTTCCATGGATTTCAATGAATGTTGAAATAATTTATTTTGTTCTTTATATATTAATGTTATTTTTTCATGAACAATAAAAAAAATTTATAATGTTATTGTTTCTTTTTTAGAGGTATCCCATGAGGATTTTTGGGTTTTATGGTCGGTGTTTTCAATTGTAGTTTATCTTTTATTCTGAAGGTACATTAATTTATCTTATAACTATTTGAAAATTGATGAAACTCCTAGAAAATTTATTTTCATCCTTTGGTTGTGACAGAAATTTCATGATATTAGAAGAAGTATGTAGGTGTTGGATAATAAATTTCACCTATAATGATGCATTATGGTGTGGATATATGTATTGAACTGGGATTAGTAGGTTAAAGGAGAGAGTTATTTTATATCCAATTGTGTCTTGTACTAAATAGTTGGGTCAAAAAATGGATTATGTATCACAGAGAAGAGGAGAATATGTGAAATTTTAATATCGAAAAATGGTTTATAGTGGATTTTTTTCTTTTTTTTCATGCTTGTAATCATCTTGGGACATTTGGATTTATTTCACTTGACCCATTATCTTTAGATTCCATTTGTGAGGGTTGTTGAATTAGTCTTCATATTGCCGTCTGTAGTATTATGTGGTCATTTTCAAAGATCCACCTATCTGAAAAATATTTCAGTACATTTCCATTAATCATGTAATTATTTGGTATGGAATTTACTGATTCTCAAGAGATAATATAGAGGATTGTTCAATGATCGATGGGGGTTTGTTTGATATGGTATTTCTATCATGTTTTCATCATGGAATTTATTAATATTATGATGTTATGTCCTTGATCAGAGTGAAATTTATGGAGTGATAAGGAGGTATTAAGGCCTAATTTTTATAGGTACCCCTTTTTAAGACTCATTTCATAATGGGAATAACCTAACATGAAAACAATCATTTTTCATTAAATTAATATACAAATAAAAATAACAATTTTAATTTCTTATAATTCATTCATCCCTACCTAAACATGATGAATTATAGGGGAAACATTAATGATCATTGATCCCTCATCTGAAGGTCTTGATACATAGAATCATGTTATTATAATTCATTGGACTACATTAATTGAGGGTCTTCTTTCAGTGTTCTTGGTCATATGTTCACCATTTTCTTCTATCTCTCATGGAATCTTCCACGCTTATGTTGCGATATAGGATGTGATACGTCACCTTCAATTTTTTTTTTTGGATGTGGAATGACCAAAAAAATTCAATATTTTGATGGTATTGATAAACGAAAATAGTCTAATAAACTGGATCAAGGAAATAAAAGGGAAAAGGTGTGTTTCATTTATTCATTGCAGGACATGGTATATCTTGTTAGTTTATATTTTAAATTTGATATATTCTATTTTTTTAAACATTATTTATTAAAATTTGATGAAATCACCTTCCATAATGAATTAAACCAAAAAATAATTAAAATAGATTCCTTTAAATCAATAAGAGTTTATTGATTTATTATATACACAATATATTGAATGAATAAAGGATTATGGTTAGGTAAAATGATTGATGTTGTTTTATTTATGTGTTATTATTCATATTTTATAGTTGTGATAATTTTGAAAATATATATTTTGAAAATCACATATATATTTTAAGATATTATAGGAATTGGAATATTGAAATGGAATCAGTGTTTTTATAGTGATAGTGTAAAATTAATTTGGGAATATAGTAAACATGATTGGTTTTTGTGTTATTCCCTATGAAAAATTCTAGTTTTATCACTATCTTGCTGAATTTTTCATTTCAATCGTAATTATATTTTTTTAGGTTTTGATCATGTGGTTATATTATTTACTCTTTATACGGCCTTGTTAGTGGGTCATTATAGCATGAATTTGAAATGTAAATTTAGTGTGGCTTATTTGAAATATATGATAAGGAAAATAAGTATACTAATTATATGACTCATGGTTTAGGTTTTCTATAGTGGTTGTTTTTGTTCAACCATGTGTCTGTTTATTTGGCATTACGAGGTGGTTTTTTGTTATATTTTAGTTTCTATATTACTTTGTTTATTACTAGAATAAAACATTGAGTATGTATGAATTATGGGTTATAATGGTAATAATTTCTAATTGATTTAATAAATAGTTGAATAGTGGTAAGTGGGTCGGGATCATTGAAATAGTAATTAGTAGTGGTTCGGCTAAATATGAATACAAGGTAATGAATGGTGTGATATTAAATATGGATATTGAATGATGAAATGAATGTAAATTTTATTGAATAGTAAACATGGAATATTTAGAGGATGGGATTTGTATTGATTATTTTAAAGGAATTAGTACATTATGTTTTTGAAAAATGACCGGAATCGGAAGAAAAAAAATTATTTTTTATGATTCAATTTGAATAAACTATACTGGGAAAGACTTTTTATAGTCATTAATATCAGTGAGAAATATGGATTATAAGGTTATTGTTGAAAATAGTTGTGGTATTGATTAAAAATTTGCACCATTAAACTAGGAATCCATGTGACCTCTACAGTAATGTATTTTCTAATTATTTCATATGAAGGACACCCCTAATCAGAGAGTGTTACTAACACCCTCTTTGTTTTTGGGTGCATATTTTTTCCCCAATAATCAGTTTCTAAAGGTAATAGATGGATTACTACTCTCCCTTCCATATTCTCTTATAATACATAATACATTGTTGGATGGGAAAAGGTATGTAAATACTTTTAGGTTATAATGGCTTGTAGTTATAGTATATATATCAAAAATGATGTGGTTTGTTAGTATAATGTGGATACATTGTGGGGATCATTCATGAGTGGTGTTAATATTTTTATTAATATCATTCTTGTTCCTGATACCCAACTATGATGAGGATATGATGTGTGTTTGTGATGTGGTTATTTATTATATAAATGGTGATATGGAGTTATAGTTTTAGATATGGTTTAATTTTTTGTTGACATATATGAGATTATAGGGCATGGATCCTTCCATTTGGACATAAGAGTGACTAGATCAATAGTGATATTTCTACAAGGTACCTACTGGAAGTTTTTTTCATATTATATATATTTTCAAGGATTCAAAAGAGGAGTACTGAGACTTAGTGGGTATTTTTGATAGATGATTAGGCATAGGTGTGTGTTGGTTCTTATTTATTTGGTAAGTAATTGTTATACATTAACAATATTTTCATGATAGGTTTCATGGTGGAACCTACTATGTATATATGTATTATCACCCCTCTACATATAAATATACGTTATAGGTTACTAGTATGATTTTTTCAATAAATCTAGATAATAGAATCTCTTTGAGGTTTTGATCAGTGTTATTGTAACTTTTATTGGTGTTTTATTTAGAATTTTATTTTGGAGACCATCTTATGTATGTCATTTAAATAAATTATAGATTTGGTTATATTATATATTATATGGTGTAAATTACTAGTTTTTTATAATTCTAGGGGATTATGAGGGTTGTGACACCAATTCATATATGATTGTACCCTAGGATATAATCACCATCTTATGGTCTATTCAAGTTGGGAATTATGGGTCACTCTTATATTTACTAGAAACTCAGGTGGAATTCCATGTAGGGGTAGGTTATGACACTTTTACACCACATATAGATTCTAATCCTTTGAATCCATTTACCTATAATCACTTATAGATACATATTTAAGGGTGGTTCACTCACTATAGGAAAAGTGGAAAGAAATGAAGAATATGTGAATTATATTTGATGCAGAATGAATAATTGAAAAGCAATGAAAACATCTTTAATATTTGAAACCAGAATAGAATTATTATTTTCTTATAAGTCAAATTCTATGATTCATCCATTATCAAGAACATTAATATAGTTACGTATTTATATAATTAAATCTATAATCCTATAAAAATAATAATACCTGTAATGAATGTATAATGGCACGATAGTCTATTCATGATATTAATTAATTAATTGTATGTTTCATAGGGAACCATCCAAACCAACACACCTAAGAGAACAAACATGATATTGATGTAGATGATATTAATTTTCCAATTAATTATTTATCATCTGTGTAATAGAGAATAAAACATCAAACCCATAATATAAAAAAATACAAGAATTGTAATCAAATGGGTCCTTATAAAAAAATCATGAAGGGATTAAATTTTTATTATTATTTTGGATAATACCCTTTTTAAATTGGGTTGAGATGGTACCCTTAAATGACTCATTTTCCTAGAGGCACATGGCCTTAGTACATGAACCAGAAGGCCCAAGGGATATAAAACCCTAGATAGTCCCTCCCTAGTGAATTTATAAAAAAAATTAATAAGATCCCAACCCTTGTGAAGCATGCACAACTAGAAATTCCCTCCAAAAGGATTAATGATTCATGGTCCCAATGGAAGAAGCGATATCCTCTCATACATCTGATATGGTGGCCCTAAAAAGTAGATACATGTAATCTAAAACCCAATGGGTTAGTACTGTAGAGGAGATCAATTTTTTTATTCCCTTGCACTCCACTACTACTATGGAAGCCACCATATATGATGCATCCCACTACTGATATGACCACAATCACATTTTGATGATTATGTTTCTTTCATAGGCTTATGATTCATATAGGTTAAATATATAAGGTAATTTATACTTTATTTCTCATGTTAATGAACTCAAGAGGTAATTTATAACTATAATAGGTAATAATATTAATTATTGAATCATGTTTTTAAATTTTATGGTAATTTATTTAATTATTAATGTAAAGATAAAAACATTACAAATCACTGAAATTTTAATTTTTATAAGAATGTGAAAATTTCACCATTTCAATTAAATTTTACCTATATTGAATTCATGGAAGAAAATAAGTTAGTGATAATTAGATAGGAATTATTTATTAAATGAGGTAAACATTACTATAATCAATATAAAAAATAATTTTACTTATTTTATTATGACAATTAATTACATCGTTGATATAGTCAAATACAAACTAAAAGTATCAATTTCATACTCTCAAATTAACTTTTTTTACATTATTAATATCATGGAAATAAATTAGTAGTCACACAAAAGAAAAAACACAATCACCATGAATAACGTAGGGATATCCTACTTGAGTAACCATCAGGGAGTTCAATATACTCCAATTTCCACCAAATCGGATGAATAAATAATTCAAAAAATCAATAAAAATGTATTCTAATTAAAATATATCTTTATTTAGAAAAATAATGTATCAATAATGAATCAATAATGAAATCCCTAATTATTCCATATCAACATACTTATTATTGTATCATAACATAATGAAATCTAAAATAAATTATAAATCCATAGCCCAAAATAAAATCATTGATCAGATAATGTAAAACAAACCTATTGATTATACTATAATAACAAAAATAATAATAATTATTCAGTGATATTAATTATCCATGCATTTGTGTAATTTCCAATAATAATCCCTATTAATATGGTTAAATTATAATATAATGGAGGCTGATAGAAGATATGTTAATAAGGAGAACTTTAAAATAATTATGATGGATTTAAATACACTTGAACAACACGAGTTAACGATTATAACAGATGTAATATAAAAAGGATATGTGAAAAACGCTAATTTGTGTAGATAGCTTAAAAAAGAATTTGGTTAATAGATATGATAAGGTGTTTTATTTGATAAGAGGGAAATTTTACAAACTAATATGTTCTTAATCAATTAAATATTTCAACCACAATTCATGAAGACCTACAATAAAAATAAAATATCCCATAGAGGGTCTGATAGATTTTCACCAGAATTCTAAATGAAATCTAGTCATGTTTTACTCATAGGATAGTCTATCAAGATTTTAGAGGACTTCGATTTGAGGAATATTCCATGTTTTCTACCACTACATTAAATCTGAGTCTATTTTGTTACCATCAATTTATTAATTTATTCTTGGATTTGTGTGTTTATATATTTAATTTTACCTAAAATGGATGAGTTTTTCCTATCTCATGTTTACCGCACATTAGTGAAAACTATTTGACCTGGACACGTAATGTATATCATAAATTCCAGTGGATCTCGCACGTTTGGCACATAGTTTTGTTAACAGTGTCGTTAAATATTATAGTTTGACACTATTTTTCTTGTAAAGGTCACATGGTTAATGAATAGTATTGTAACCCATATATCCAAACCATATTATTATATATTATTTTAAAAAATGGAATTATATTCATTCAAACTCATCTATTAAAACATCCCCTTATTTCACTTCACTTGATCACCTTGTCCCCAGATATCTTCATCCCCTTATTTCCACTCTCCTCAATATTGGTTTTAAGGGTTATATTCACAATTTGAGGTGAATTATTCATCAAAACAACACTTTTTCCTATTTTCCTCCTTATTTCCATCTTGGTTATTCTTATTCCTTCACTGGATTGGTCATGGATAAGTGGTAATTATTGTTAGCTTCAGTTTATTTGGGATTTCCTTGATTTAGGGATTCATATTTTATTTTATAGGTCCCTTGTGTTGTGAAACACCAACAATATAATATATTATTACATTTAAATAATTCAAATTATTTGATTTCTTGCTTCACATGCAACACCAAACATAAACGAAACCATGATATATTTATAAAAAATATCCATATTTTTGTATAATCATTACAAAAATATTTTTTAAATTAAAATAAGTGAATATGGGTAATTTTTTTATAAAATATATGTATATATAAAAATTGATACATTTAATTTGAATTTAATTCAGTTAGTTTACCTAAAAATACTAATATGATCATTTATTGTTTAGAAAATAAATTCTTTAAAGATTCCATTCATAATATAGATATTTATATTTCCATTAACACATGATTAGTGAATATTTATGATGGATATCAATAATTATTTAATACGAAATTATTTGGTAGATGATATAAAATATGAAAATAATATGTAATATCTAAAAAAATAATTTCCCTTTAAAATAATTTTCCAATTGTATTTAAGGATTTTAATTAAAAAATAGTTAATAAATTTTGAAATTTAAACTCCTTAAAATTAAACAAATTTTTTAAAAAAATCATATCATCACTGACTTACTCTAAATTTTTTATTTTTTTTAAACGGTCAGTTTTAAGTCAGAAGAATTATTTTCATGAATCATGTAATATGTATGGTTTTTTCATTATATAATAATGATCCAGAAATGTAAATAACAATTTATGTAATAGAATTATGGACCACATTATTCATCTTCAAATTTTCTTTGAATGTATAAAATAATGAAATTTTTTTTCATAACTATTTTAAATGTTTCATAAAAATAAAAAATTATTTTTGGTCTTATCATTAAATAAACTATTTTCTATGAGAGATTTGATTTTTTTTCTTTCCATAGAATCCTAATATAATTTTATTGTGATAAAAAAAAGTTTGTTAATTTAATAAGTATCCAACATAATTTAATCTAATATATAAATTCAAAACATAAAATTTTAATTAATCTAAAATTTTTTGGACACATTTAAGTGTTTTAATTTTAAAATTATCTTTTAATACCTATAGTAATTTTATAAAATAAAGTGTTTTTAAAAATTTTAAATTAGAATTTTATAATTAGTTTATCATGCTAACATTATCTTTAGTAATTAAAATTATATAATAAAGATAAAAATTAGTCACACTAGTAAAAAGTAAAAATAGTTAAATGACTTCAAGAAAGGGGGAACATCCAAAAATTGTCTAAAAAATGTGTCCAAATGGATGGTTAAGGTGTTTCATGAATTAACTATTGAGTCAATAAGCTTTCCTTATGAATTATTCATTCATTAATGTTTGGGGGAGATTTTTGAGTAAATAAGATTTCATTATGACTTTTTGATTCTTTCTTGTTTTGAAAATCATTAACACCTTATCTTAAAGAAAAATCTATTTTATCCTATGCTTTACATTCATAAGGAAAAATTTCCTTCCCCAAAGAAATTAATCCTAATTAGTATTTTCAATGTTCGTATTTTATCTATGTATATATTTTTATTTCGGATCCAAAACCTCGGAATCTTTAATACTTAGATATAACGCATTTTTCTTTCAGGTTCCGAGTTCAGGTTCCAAATTCTCAGAATTCAGACTCTGAATTCTTATGAATTCATACTACGAATTTTTTTAAAATTCAGACTCCGATATTCTATGAATTCAGACTTCAGATTATTATGAATTCAGACTCCAAATTTTCATGAAATTCAGACTCCATAATTCTATAAATTCAGACTCCAAATTCTTATGAATTCAGACTATGAATTTCCATGAAATTCAGTCACCGTAATTCTATATTATTCAGTTTGAGAATTCCTTTGAAGACCGAATCCAAATATCCATGTATTTAGACATCGAATTGTTTTTTGTTAGACTCCAAATATTCATTTTTTTTACACTCCAAAAAATAAATTTGGTTAAGTAACCATATTTTTTCTTACTCATGTTTTGGTTATCAAATAATTCAATGCATTCAGTTACTAAATAAACATTGTTTGAGTGACGTGTGTACAGGTCCCTCCGAAATTCAATTAAAAATGTTACCATTGGAGGAGGGAGCTGACCATTGAGAATGTTCCTATAAATATGAACTCATTTGAAAGATCTCACAATAGTTCCATGAATCTAGAGATTATATGCTGCTGTAGTGATTTCTAGAGAGATTCTTTCATGCTTTGTGTGTACTGAACATCTTGTTCAGAATTTCTTCATGTGACTCCGAATGTTTCTGACTACATTAGAGGGCATTCAAGGATAATAAGGCAGTGGTTCCGACTACCTTGAAGTTCTAGGTCTTGCATGGATAACAAGACATATCCTGATCTTCGTATCGAGGGGATACCCTGGTGTGGGTAAGGAAGACTTTTTCAGAAGTATAAATCAAGGGAACTTTATCCAAGGTTGTTCGATACCCTTATCTTTGGATTAAAATATTTACTACTTGTTACTGGTATTGATTCGATTTTTCCACTTCATTTTGTTTGTTGAGGAAAGTATAACTATATTATACTTCCTTATTCTTGTCCACTCCGATTTAGTAAGATTCTATATGCTTTAAGGTAAAATATTTATCTTTGTAAACTTTTATTGAGTTTAATTTCCAAAACCACATTTCTGGAATTATATTCTTGGAATCACATTTTCAGAATCAAGCAAGTTAGTAGAACTTAGAAGTTTTGTGATTTTACCTTGTTTATCCTTGTTAAAGAATATAATGGTTTCTAACCAACATTACAATTTCACAAATAATTTCTAAAGTATACAATTCACCCCCCCCCCCCTCTATATATTGAGCATCTACAGTATCATTTCAATCCTATAGTTGGTATCAATAGAGAATATCATACTCCCTAACAACCTAACATTAACACTAACCTCATTTACTCATTTTTACCTTCTCAAATCCAATTTTCATTTAATAGAGTAATTAAATTATTAAAATTGAATGAATATTTCCAAAACTACAATTCACATAAAATATAAAAAGGGTAAAATATTCACCACTTAAAAAATATCCTTAAAAAATATCCTTCATAATATAAATTTTTCTCTATATAGAACCATCTTTAATGTTAAAAATTTCATGTTAACCCTTATTTACCTTAGGTGCTTCATTTCAAAGGATATGTACATGGAATATTAAAGCCTCTACTATGGGTATTATCGATAAATTAATTTTAATTTAAATTTTATTCTTAAAATTTTATTCTAGACAAGCGAATATAATTCCATTAATATTATTTATATACTAAAATTTTTATAAATTAATTTTATTATCATTTTTTATTCACATACACCATCCATTAATAAATAAAAAACCATTGTCCATTATTTTTGTGGACTACCACCTCAATGACATAACATGTTTATTTTTCCCTAAACATCTTAAAATGAAAAATATTAGGATGGTATTAAAGGTTTAATATAATTTAATTTATGTTTTTAACTTTATATTATGGGAATTTTGATGTCCAATTAATGATATGATCAACAAATGATCATACTTAATTTCATTATATAAAATAATCATACTAAGAGGATACCATTTTATTCAAATTGTTTAATATTTCTAAATCTAACACTTATCCTTCTAAATTTATATGATTGTCGTATATTGAAATAATTAAAAATTAATAATATCATAATTTGTGTGGTATAATTATATTACAACCAAGTACCTCGATAATATTTCATTAAATTGCGGTGTGATCATGTTTGGGAATGTTTGACCACCTAATTGAATAATACAATGAATTTATATTATGAATGTATATAGAAATATAATTACATCTAAAATATCATATAAATGTGTAAATATTTTTTTTATTCTTAATATGTTTTATCAATATTTGATTTTTTTAATTATTAAAACATGAGACGATTGTTTCGAATAATCAAAACATATTTCTTATCAATTTTATCTTCAAGGATTAAGAATAAAACAAACATTAAATGATTTCTAGATGTCATGAATAATTACAAAACATCCTTACAGGTAAAAATAATGTCATATTAATGGTGTTCATTTGGTGAAAAATTATTATAGATGTCTCTATTATGAAACATGTATAAATCATCAATACTATAAACACTCGGTATGGAAAATCAAAGTAAATCATATAGAGAAACATATTTTATAGAGATTGTGTATCAATGTTGATATATATAACGTTATCAATTATATAATTAAGATATATATGTTTTTTATATAAGAGGTAACTGTATGTTTAATAAATGTAGAAAAATTTTATAAAGGTTTTCATTTAAAATTATGATATTTGAGATATCATATATTAAAATATATTTTCATAATGTTATTTAATATTCAATTTAAATACCTCTACTTATGTGTATTTGATTAAAGTGTTACTCATGTAATAATCATTTTCATTGGCCACAATTCGATTTCACTAAGACAAAATACATGTTAAGTGTATTAATTACTTTTTATAGTGTAATCATTTACAATTTATATGTTTCTATAATAATATTTTTATTTTTATTTATTTACAATATAAATCATTCTCCCTTATTTAATTTTTAGTTCATAAAGTTCATTCCTAAGTAGTGTGTATTTTTTTATCACCAGAATACCTTTATTTAAGGAATAATGTTTTGTCTTTATCATTTTAATCCCATTCTACATTTATCGCACCATAATATATTTTCATATTTTATAATACTCTTTTGTAAAAACTTTTTTTTTATATAGAGAATTTTTATTACACATTTTTTAATGTGGATTTTAATATATGGTAATTACAAGCATTAAAAATGTCCCTTGTTAAATCAAATGTCTTAGATGAAAATTTCTTATTGATATTAATATCAATTTTTAGGGATCCATTAATGGGGATTATACCAAAATTAAAAGATTTTAATGAGTTTTCAGATCAAATTTTAAAAATTACTTTTCGATGTGACATGTAAATTCTTCTTTTATGATAGTGATAATTTTGTTTCTCCAATATCTTTTAAGTTTTAACTTTTATTTACCTTTCTATTTTCCAAATTGTTTTCCATAATATTGTTTATTTTGTAATATTTGTACTCATATATATAAATATATATATAAATATATATTTGACTTAATCATGATATGAAACAATCAAATTCATTACCCCTTATGGGTGATATCATTCAACTATTCTTTTGAAAGGTTGTTTTTTGACTATGAAGAATCATTCATGTTTAACATTTATTTATCATGGATATTTCCATTTGAAACCATCCAGAATATTTAAGTTGATGGAGTATGGTGATTATAATTATTCAAATGAATCATTTATAAACTCATTCTTATCTATGTTATAATCATCTCATTTTATGTATTTTAAATTAGGTGATTTTAATCTTAAAAAAATTCAATTAACATGGGGAAAAAATTGATACTATATATATTTTTATTCCAATTATTATTGAATACTAGCAAAGGTTGATCATGTATTTATATTTTTTATTCTCTATTATAAAAATATATTTCTTCATTCATCCAAATGTTATTTAGGTAATGGGATAAAAGTTATTACAAACTCTTATGGTGAAAGAATTAGACTTAACTATGTGTTAGGTTGGGGCCATAATTATATATCCCCTCTATTTATCAAAATTTTCATGATAAATAAATGGTTTGGTAATTTTGATTAATTCAAACCAAATTTAGAAGGATTTATTTAATATAATCATTATGATATGTAATGTTTCTTGGTAAATGCCACTGACAAATGATTTTGGATTTTCAAAATTATTCCAAATAATAATATGAAATTATATTAATTGATATAAATATTTTCATTTATTATCGTGGGTATAGATTTTCCAGAATTTTCGTTTATTGTGGATTTATGTTGTTTACCAATTCATTCCATAATTTTAATACCGTTATTGCATCAGTTATATGTTTCCACTATTGAGAATTTTAGATCATCATTTTTTATAATTAATTTCCCAAATGTTGTGATTAAAAGTAATTCATGTTACATGTTTAGAAGGATAACATGTGGAGTAGAATTTTTGGGATATGTTTAATAAATATCATGAATTAAGTTTCATTTTATATATAATGTAAAAAATATCTAATATATAAGAAAGTCATGGGATTTAATTTTTTTGTTTCCTAATTCTATAATACTCTAAATGCGAAATTATCCATCTGATATGTGAAATTAAATAATAATAATTTATTTTTTAGTTACAGATGATTATATTAATGAATCTGTAGTTGGTAATAGGTTTATATGTAAATCATTTGTCCATGAGCACTAAATATTGGAGTGCGATTCTGGGTTTCTATATTTGGAAACAAAGAAAATATGTAGATAAATTAGGAAATTATGATGTTTTTAGGATAACATAAGGTTTGATAAATTATGGCCAATCATGATTTAAAAGGTGTAGATAACCATTTTAGTAATATATGATTGAATTGTAAATAAATAGTGAATATTTTTTATAGGTATTTAGATAAGAAAACATCAATGAAGCCCCTTGGAATATGTATATGTTCTAGATTAAAATATAATTATTAGTTAAAAAATATATTAAGTGGTTTTTATGAGAAATTCATACATGTATATATATTGGCATATGGATTTTGTTGTGGTACAGATGCACCTAGGGGTAATACCACTAAAAATAGCTTGTTGAGAATTGCCTCAACCACTACATTAATGCATGATTAGTGTGACTAATATCGTACTCATGGTGAGACACACATGGGGGATATGCTTTGGCTAATAATATTCACATTAAGATCAATTAAAAATGATTTAATAATGATTTAAACTAATTAGTTTCGAGAACCAAATGAAAAATAGCATTTTTATTACCATGGATTGAACAATGAAGTGTCATAAGTTTATATAATGGTTTCATATGTTAAAAATTGACTATCCATAAGAGAATTACTATTTATATTAATGTTTTACTATATATATAGGGGATATTATCATAACTATGTTTTATTCAGTATTTGGTTGAAATAGGATCCTGAAGATGATGCCATGAAAGGTATGTATATTCAAACAACAATTTTATATAACCGAATATATTATCATATATAAATGGTAAATAATTTTAGTATGTGAATATTATGATGGAAAATAGGGTTTTTCTAGTATTAACAATGATTATGAAGTTCATATCATAATAGAAATTAATTATTTAAATACATATCTATTTATTTACTCATGTGATAATGATCAATGAGATTTTGGTATATTCTAAATGATATTCAAGATTATGTGAAAAATGTGAGGATTATACATAATTATTTTCTCATTAAATATATGGAAATATATTTTAAAATTGTATGAAAAATCTTGAAATGTGTTTTAATAGGATTATTTAATGGGGGGATATTAGAGAAAAAAATATTGAGTTATGCATAACTCTTAAAATTAAAAAACACATGATGTAGAGATAATAATGGTTTGTTTTATTTTGAATATGTATGATATGTTTTAATTTATAACATTTGGATATATGGTTGATTTATAATATTTCATGATAAATCAATCTCATTTTTAGTTGTACGATATATAATTATTTATGTGTAATCCTAGAAAAACAATGATGAATCTGAAATCACTAGGGGCTTATGAACTAGAGAGAATCTATCCCATCTACGATTTCCCCCTTTATTTTTAGAGGTTGTTCCTTCGGTGATTTGAATATTTTCCTTCTCCATTCCATCTGAATGGTTTTTTAATTCCCTCTACTCATCATTGTTATTCTCTATGTGGACATGCATCTTATTCGAGTGTCTCCCTTTCAGTTTTGGCATCTAAAGCTTCACCTAATTGGGACTGATATTTCCTTGTGGTTTATATCAGACTTGATATCATCGTCTGGAATAAGTATGGGGTTTTGATTATTATGAGTTTCAGTTGGTAGTGCATTTGGTGGGAGGTTTCTCTATAAATAATTAGAGGTACGTGGGAATATTTCTCTCCAAATATAATTTTTTTCACCATTTTGGGGGAATATCAGACTCCCAAACATCCTTCCTCAGATCTAGTGTGATGGAGACTGGTTCGGGGACTTAATTTTGGTTCAGTGTGGGTGGTGGTGGTGGTGTTGAGTAGTTCTTATAGTTCTTTCTTTTTTTGTTTTTGGTCTTTTCATTATTTTTCAGTTGGATATTACACTTGTTTTTGGGATATTTTTTTCATTGGTATGCGGATTCCTTTCCTATATTTGATTTCTTTCTATTTCATTAAGTGTTGCTTAACTTCTTACGGGTCTAGCTAGGAGGTAATCTACAAAAGGTGGACGGGTGTGCTAACACTAGGCATTCAACTAACTTCTCTTTCAGGGAAGGATAGATACCCTACCATAGATGTTTTTCATAGATTACTTGATATTATTTAGTGCCGCATCAGGTGGGAAATGTGGTTTCTCTCATGCATTATTAGGTGGGTGTCTCGAAAGAGAGATAGGTGTGGTGACACCTATCATTTGGTCATCCCTCCAAATTGATGTGTGGGTGTGATGTGATCACTTCCATGTTGTGTCTGAGGTATTTTTTTGGGATGTGCTTCTCTACTGGTATAGCATGATTTGGCATAGTGATACACTTTTTGGCTTCTCTACTGTGACATGGCTCTATGATGAGACTCTCTACTACTCTGGTGCGATTTGACATCGTGATACACTTCTCAACTTCTCCACTATGATTTGTCTCCATGATACACTTCTTGGATACTCAGGGGTGATTTTCATTATTCACCTTCTTGGTAGGGGGAAATTCTGTATCTTGACTACTTACATGGTTTGAATCAACTAGAGGGAGGGGGATACTATACTTTTTCTTGATTCTTTATTTGATGCTCACATCCCTTAGAAATTTAGGACCTTATTTTGTCATTTGGGTGATGATTCTTAAAATATTACTTTCCTTTGTATTATAATGGGTTCCCTCTTCACCCATTATTTTCAAAAGGAGTTCCTTTTGTTCATTCAATAAAGAGGGTTTAAACCTCATCCTTTTCAAAAAAAATATAGTGACATGTGTCTAAACATATGAAATTGTGGTTAATAATATTTGATGAATAATGTTATTGATAATTTTTTGAAGAATATACAATGTCATTATTGAATAATTTCTAGGATATTCAAATAGGTTTTGAGAAAGTTATTTTATTGAGATTATATGATTAAAGGAATGACTAATGTTTTTTGAGGATGGATTAGTTGGGTTTTTATAGCCCATATTTCAAAGATAATTGCGAATGTTTAGGGTAGTATTTTGTATCTATTTCAAGGATTAGATTATTAAATCTAAGAGATCCAAACTCATTGTAAACTAGGTTGAGCCAAGATTGATATATTTTAAAATGATTGTGACATAGGTTGAACCATGTCTGATATAGGTTGGTTTCTATTAACAATAATCGTACATTATATTATTATAATGTAAGAAATCATGATGTTAATGTTTCTTGTGTTTTCATTTTGTAATTTATCAATAATGATCATAAATCCTGTGAAATCACTTGGTTTAACTAATGTTGTAACATGAAAGAACCATGGGTGTGAGGGGAAATATGGATATTGCCTTATGAATAACCCATCAGAATGGGATCCTGAGTGGGAAACATTATGATAATTCAGAACCATATATAATAAAACATGATTAATAATGTGAACATATTTGATGTCTCAAATGCACCAAGGATGAAAAATATGGTGCCTTATAAAATATCAAGTGGCTAAGATGATGAAGTAAAGATGATTCATTTTTCTATATGACGAAAATTAGTGAATAAACATGGGGGATATTACTATAAAAAGTCATGTAAATTCAAATATTTTAGAGATGGAGTTGATCATACTCACAAGTGTAATGGATCTAGTGAAGCTATAAAATCTATATCAAAAACTGAAATCTAGTTTTTCATTATACGAATCAATGTCCAAATACAAGGGAAATGGGGGAGATTTTCAGAACATCCATGTAAACCAATAAAATTTAATCAAACTAATTCTAATGATTCCAATAATTTGTTTTTATACAACATTTTAGTGTGTCCTGTATATTGTGATTTTTCACCAATTACATTATATTGAGTTATATATATATCAAAATACCTATTGTAAGAATATTATAAATATCATTTTTTGGGTTTTCTAATAGATATTCCGTGTTGTTCTTGATCATCTTACATTACAATAATTATATATTAAACCATAAATCGGCTATATCTTTTTACAAATCCATTCTAATAATTTTTCATATTGATTAAACCTATTTATTTTCCATGATAAACCAATGATAATCACAAATTGTATGATTTAATTATGTCTTAAATATAGAAATTACTATGAATAAAATTATGATAAAGTGTTTATTTTGGGAGAATAATGTTAGATCATGAAATTATAATATATTTTTTCTACTATATAATTAAAAGACATCTATATCTCAATTCACATGAAACATAGAACATAAAAGAAATAATGATACATTTAGTTTAATTATATTGATTTGTGTATAAAAATAAATAAACTAGATGTTGAATTAGTTTGAATGAATATGGGTAATATATTTATGAATTAATTGTATATTTAAAATAAATTACACTTTTAATAAGAAATAAATTCAATTATTTTACCTAAAATGACTAATTAGATCATTTGTTGTCTACAAAAGTATTCTTCCCCAAATATTAGGATTATGTTATATTCATTTCTATATTAATATAGATGTCACTAATGATAAATTATGTTTTATATTAATATATTTTTAAGAATAAATTAGTTATTAGATGATACCAAATATGAATAACAATAGTTAATATTTTAAATTATCATTTTCCCATTTAAATGTTTTTCAGTTTGTTTGTGATTATATCCAGAAAATAAATTCATATTTTTTGTAATTTGAAATTAATAAAAATTAACATCATTTTTTAGTCACTTATATCAAAATTATTTATTATTAAATTTTTTTCTCTTTGAATATGTCTGATTTCCGTCAAAAAGCATAATTTTTTTGAAACTAATAAGTTGTGTGGAGTGATTTTTAAATAGGAATGACCTAAAAATTTATTAAAAAAATTACTTTTCAAATGTAAATTAATTGAATATAATTATTCATTTTAAAATATTGATTTTACATACAAAACATAAGGCACACATTTTTATAATTAATTAAATTTCTGTATTGATATTGAAATTGTTTTGGATCATTTCATTATGTCAAGAAGTTTTCATTGGAGACTCGATTTTGGCCTAATATGGAGTCATCATAAAATTTATTTTTTTATTATTTAATTTATATCAATAGATTCGGTATCCAATATAGTTTTACCTTATATACAATTTAAATGTGTAAAAATTTTACTTCCCTAAAAATGATTTAAAATATTTATATGTTTATATTTTAAAATTTTCATTTCATTCTAGTTCAAATTTTATTTGATGAAATGTTTTTGAAATGTGAAATTAGATTGTTCAAATTCGTTAATAAGATCATTTTTTAATTTTTTTTAATCTAGTTACCATGATGAAAAATTAGTTTCCATAGTAAAATGTAAAAATACTAAAAGTTATTTTACTTTTGGTGAAGGGCCAAAACATGTTTAAAACATTTTTCGAAATGGATGGTTGATATTTATATAGTCCATGAAAACTTATCTCCTCATTGGTCACTTTTTTTGAGCCCATGATACATTAATAGTGACATTAGAATATTTAAATTCAATGGGTATATCTAATACTACCCTTATCTTTACTTATTAAATTGCAACATCTTCTTGACATCAAGACTCACTTATCCATTGAATTTAATCTTAAAATATTATATTATTCTCTTAATAAAACTCTATTTTATGTTAAGAAGTATTTTTTTAACCATTATTTAGTATAAGACCATCGTTTCTAAAGATATATCCAAGGAAAATTGAGGCCCCTAACATAAGTGTTATCTAATAAGTAGTTTTATCCATAATAAGGATGTTTCATATTTATTCTATAAATAGTAATATTATGATATAAATATATTTAATATATTTTTATGTTATAATATTAATTGTGATGTCATTTTCTATTCACATACAACATCCTCTAATTTTTTTGTCGTGTGTTGTTCGGACTACCACCTCCATGACGTAACATGTTGGTGCCTTAACCACATTACATGGATGGGTATAAGGTTGGTATTAAAAGATAACAATGTTTTTTATATAATTAATATATTTTTATAAAATATTATAGAACCTATTAATGACATGATAGAAATGATCATCACTAATTTAATCTATTGAAATAATAATTTTAAGAGGATAACTTATTATTCTACAAATGTAATATTTACTTATCTTATTATTGTTCATAAAAAGTATACCAATACTGATATTTCACAATAATAGTAACAAAATATAATCATTAAGATTCTTGGGTATTTTAATTATAACCAACCCACCTCATAAACATCCATTAACTAATGGAATATTGGTTTAGTCTAACCACTTGATTGAACAATACTACGAGTTTACATCATGAATGAATAGGGAAATATAAAAAAATAAATAATATGATATAAATGATGAAATAATTTTTTGATATGTTATATCCATAATTAATTAATTAATTAAGAAAAACTACTTCAATTGTAAAGAATCGCTGAATCATGCCCTTTATTAATTTCATCTTCAAGGATAAAGACTAAAATAAACATGAAGGTATTTAAGGTCATTTTAAATAATTATAAACATCCATATAGGTAACAATAAATTTCAATTACTGAATAAAATCAATGAGGAATTAATGGAGAAACTTCTATTATAGGACTAATACAAATGGTAAAATACATTAATAAATAATTTTAAAATAGAAATAATTCATATTTAGAATTAGTATTTATTAACAAAATTAGTGAAAATGGATATCAGTAGGGTTTATTAATTAAATGATTCAGATTTATGTGATTTCTATAGATATAGTAAATGTATGTTCATGAATGTCAAGAAAATTTATAAGGGTTTTCTTCTCCCTAAGTCATGATTGTTATGATTCACCAAATTTCATTTATATGGTATATATACTACGAATTCATTGTATTATTCCATAATTATATTTTGTCACTGTATTTGATAATTTATTATATAACCTCTATTTAACATGGTTTTTTGGAAATTATTACCCAACCTACATGGATTTTTCTTCATCTCAATTCTAATTCATTGATACATGTTACATTTTTAACACCATTATTACATTTGGTGCTTTATTAACATCAAAACGATTTTATTATAATAATTTTTATATTTTATGCGATTTATTATCCAGATCATTTTCCCATATTCAAGAGGCTATCAATAAATATTTCCCCTAGTTTTAGTGATTTTTGGTTTCCTGAGTACCCTTATTTGGGATATAATATTTTATCTTTAAAGGTTTTCAGCCATGCTTATGTTCTCCAACCATAATATGATATTTAATTTTATAATCCAATTTTGGAAAATGATGTTTTAATATAGAATTTTGTGTACCATTTTACAATATGTGTTTTCAACAATGGTAATATAATGTTTTTAAAATATCTCCTTCATTATCAAATGTTTTGGATTGTCATTTCCTATTGAAAACATCATATAATTTTGAAGGCTCTATTATTAGGGCATCTTGTAAATATAAACTTTTACAATGGGTTTTCACATCACCTTAGGAAACAAAATTCTAGAGACCTGTAACTACCTCATTTATATCAATATTAAATGTTTTTTCAAAAATATCATTTATGTTTTCAATTTAATTACCCTTTCCACATTTTAAAGGTTTTTCCCTAATAGGGTTTATGTTTCACTATTTATTCTCAAATATATATATATATATATGTATCACTCTTTATGGAGATTGAAATCATGATACCAAAAATTCAATTCATTATCCCTCCTCAGGTGGTATTATTCAAGTATTCTGTCACGACCCGTCCTCAGGACCCATGCCGTGACTACCCCAAGCCCGCCTTACATAGGCCAGGGGCTGGCGACTAGTACCAATGACATAAATCCAAAAGTGGGAAGTCATTGACTTTATAAAAGTAACACACACAAATAGAGTACACAACTGGATGTAAAAACACTAGGTAGAAACTGTAAACAAAAGTAGTGGTGAAAATTAAAGGGGGTGGAAATATAAACCAAACTGTAAAGTACAAGGAAAATAAAAATAAATAAAACTAAAAAGTCAAATAGTTGGAAGGTTTCTAGCTACTCCTGGATCATCCACCATGGATCCTACCTTAAGGGCATGAAAAGATAGCCTCCTCAGTGCTTCACATCCATCCGTCTTCTCCGGGTACCGACTCGTCGTGAGATCCACCTCCGGGTACTGTCCATTCCTTATACACTCTGCCTCGGTCAGCACTGTCCATTGTCTGCATCCAACACAATGAGGTGCGGGCATAGCCTGTGTAGTGGTGAGTATAATGATACTCAATAGGGACCCCATGACCCTCATGGTCTCACAAAATCCAAAAAGGATAAACCAAAAGTTTGAAATCAATGGATAACCATTACTTAGGAATATGCCCATACATATACCTAAGTTATCAAGTAACTCATCTCAATGAAGTGGAAAACACAAAGATCATTGACTCAGCTCAAACCTGGATTTTCATTAACGAATCCATGGCTGTTGGATAACTCCTCCTCTGTCGGTTACTTTTTCCCTATCACGACACTGAGGTGCTACACACTAACCTTAGAATGCTGAGGTACTCCTTCTGTCGAGTACTGTGGGTCTGCTGCCAAACTGGGAGCTCCGTCCGCTGTGGGTCTGCCGCCAAACCGGGTGCTCCCCCTAATATGTAGAGACCCAAAACTTGACTTACATGGACATTACATTACTTTTGCGGAATACTTAGTACATAAAAAAAACACACACACAAGGATCGTAATAGTTTAGTGTCTTTGGAAACTCAGAATATAATCTTCTAATCGTGGTGAAAGATCTTCAACATCTCCCATAAAGATCTTCTTTTTTTTTATACCTAAAACCTTTCTTTATATCCTGGGGAAAAGAAAACATAAAAGGGTGAGCTCAAATGCTCAGTAAGGGTAAACAAAAGAAATATCAATCACATCATATACATAAGAACATAGTTTTTGGAAATCTTAACCTGCAAAAAGAGAGCTCATAATATCATAACATGGGATAAATCATAGAAGTGAAATGTAATCCCAATAATCATAACTTAAAACATGAAACTTTGTGGCATACACACATAATCATAGAGAATCATTTCTTGTTAGTCAAGACTCATTTCCAAGACTATCGTAGTGGACAATGTCCCATTCTGAATCGAGTCACCCTCGTTCCAGTCCTGTTTCACTGAACCGGTATAACCTACCGTTCCAGCCATGTCTATCTCATGAGATATAAAATCTTTACCCAATGCATTGGAGGGAGATATAGGTCCCACCCATCTCATAATGATATCATTCTTATGTCTGCCACAAAATCATAAATCATACATCATTGCAAAACCCATGGGAATCTTAAACATCATGACATCATAAATCAATTCATATAAGATAAAGGAATTCGTAAAAATAATTCCATCACAACATGATCAAATCAATGTAATAATAGGGATAAAAACATAACCCTTTATTATCTTAGATGGAAAATAATTTTGATAGAACACTTGAACTCCATTCTTGAGGAAAATATCATTTCTTCTTCAAAAACATTTTTCCTTTCATAACATGTCATACGACATTAAAATAAAAGAAGTTGATTAAAAATAAACTTGAAAACTTGTAAAGGAAGCTTCTTGGAAATAATGTTTTAAAAATCCATTCATGCCGTGTAAGTTAAAAAAACATTCTTCGTACTTTTGTCGGAAAAGTCAAAAAGTACCTTGTATAAAAAATGAAAAAAGATTCCTTTAATATCTTTTACTAAAAACTAAACGAAGGGTAAAATTGGATATAAACTATTGTAGGTAGATGGAAATAATATTACATATTGAGAAAACATGGATGTGGATGATAAAATACACCCCAGTAAATACCAAAGTATAAACAATCTCGGATAAAAATGAGATTGTGATATTTCCCTTACCTTAGGTCCGATTTGCTTCGTAAGTGTCTGAACCTTCTGTATAATGATTTAAATAATATCATTGACTTATTACAGAATAATATTCATTTTTATGATATCATATATGGTTCACTTATGACATTATATTACCCGTTCTTTTGTAAATTCCATGTTAAAGAGCGTTTTGGGTAAAATTGTTTCATTTGTCATCCGTGTTTTGACTTGTAATTATTCATATGATTACATAGATCATGATTACTTAATTCCAGAATATAAAACATGATTTATATATATATATATATTCATAATATACATATATATAATAAATCAGTAAATGGAAAGAAATACACCGTTCATTGAGACAGTAGTCCGTACGTACGCATGAACGTTGTTTTCGTTTCCTTATTGAATTGAATGGAATTAAGTAGATGAAATACATATACATATAAATAAACCCAGTATCATTATTATGTCATATATTTCATTATTACTTATTATATATACTTTATAATCATTCATGAATGGTTAATCATTGAGAATGAATCTCATCGCGTCGTGGAGACGGTAGTCCGTACGTACGCACGAGCGATGATATCGTTCCCATTGCTGTGGAATTGTGTTGAAGTGTTTGTATACTATTTCAGTATCAATATACCTTTATAATAATAATATATAGTTACTCATTACACCATTATACCCATCCAATTAAGGTGGTGGCGGAAAATAGATTACACCACGGCGTGGAGACGGTATTCCGTACGTACGCACGCGCGGTGATTTCCTTTTTCCATAGGATGGATAGAAGGTTAATTAGAGATGTTTCATATTTATAATAACATATCAGTATATAATAAATACTGATGTTATTACTTTATCATGAAACAACTAAAGAAGAAGAAGTTGAAGAAGAAAGAAATTGAAAAAGATCAGTAATGGATATTACCTCTTTTTGACGCGCCTTTTCTTAACCTCCACTTAAAGAACTAAGGATGGTATTTAAAGAATACCAGGACCTTTAGGATGATACTAGGGAAGTGGAGAATAGATTTTGGTAGGGTTTGGACGAGCTTGAAGGCTCAAAGTTGTGTGAGGAGGAGGGGGAGGAGGTGCCCTTTTATAAGGGAGGAGAGGGGCACCTTAGGAATATCTCAAAATATTATTTTATATTAAAGTCAAAATCGGTTTATAATGGTTCCAAAGGGTCTTATTTCGAAGCTAAAGTGGGGATGGGTCTAAATCCTATCAACCAATAGAATTTAGAAAGGTTTAGGGTATTATTTTAACCTTATCAATTAGATTTAACTCTAAGTTAAATAATTTAACGTTTACCGTGTCTTTTTGTTTTCTTTCACTATATGGTTAATACACTAACTATAACCTGCCAAAAGAACCCCAAATTGTTTATTATTAATATATATATCCTTATCTAAGTCATTTGGCCTAACCTTAGATTTTTAGGAATAAAATAACAATTAATAATATAATATTTGATTTAAAAACTATTTTGTGTCAATTTTGACACTATTTGATATATGATTTTTGTGAAAGTCATAACAAAATTATATGTTCGAACCAAGTTGATTAAATCAACACTAATATATCATAGTAACCTATAAAAGTATTGTTATTCATAAAAAGTCTCAAATTACATTTATTTTGGTGTTTATAACATCAATTATGTCAATATTTCATTAATAAGATAATTACTGCATCATCATTGTGTCATAAATAAATTAAATTATTTAATGTCTAAAAATTATAAATAAAATACCATTTTTTAGGAAATCATTTTATCTTTCTAATTAATATTTATAGTCGAATTTATCTTATGTATAACCCCATATTAAAAATGATATACTTATTAAACTTTGATTTTAACTATTTTAACCCTTCTTTAAATAAATTAATAATAAATGTCCTAATCTAATCCAAGTGGGCCTAAATGATAATATTTTCCACTTAAGGTTGTTTTTGGTCGATATACACTTGTCCAATAGAATTATTACATGTGTTAGGGTAATATTAATATCATTCTTACCCTTAATTGCCCTATTTACTTTTAACCGTGGTAAATAAAAGTAAAAAGTTACTATTCACCAAAAATTATTTTCATCTCATTGAACCACATTTTACTTACTGACATCAACCGTGTCTCTCGGATTTTTGAAATTTCATTCACAGAAGTGGTAAAATTAAGTTTTATGAAAAATCCAGTTTTTTTAACTACCACTTATTAGTTTCACTATTCATCAAAAATTGATGTTTTTCAGAACAATGCCAAAATTTCATCCTAAGCTATATTTCATATTCCAAATTCAAAAATGAAGTCTATTTTACCAAATTCATAACATAGAAGTTGCATTAATTAATTTTATAATTAAATCCCGCGGTTAAAACAAATAGCGTGTTTTTAAGAAACAATATCTATCAAAAGATTGACACTTGTTTATGTTTGGTTTAAATGTGAAATTACATCCAATGACCAACATTGTATTAAATTGTAAAAATATATTCTAAATATACTTTAAAACCACTCAAAGTAATAATTTATCACTATAAATTATTTTTATTAAAAAAGTTGTTTTTAGTTATAATTTAGTAATTTTCACTATTCATCAGAATATGAAAGTTATCCGAAAAGTACCAAAATTTCACCTTAGGCTAAATTCTATACTCCGAATCCAAAAATGAAGTCCATTTTGAGAGCTAAAATTTCTAAAATTTTAAAAGGTGGTTATTACTATTTATAACGGCTAGTTATAATAATATTATAATAGCATATCGTTGTTTAGTGAAACTCGGTATTGCGTACTACACACGCTATCGAGGAAGGTCGTGATTGCATGTAATGCAAGGAAAGTCAAGGATGTGTGTTGTGCAAGCTCTTTTTGGCGTATCGTAAAACACAAGACATTAATAAAATTAAAAAAGAATAGTTTTCATAAAATCTCGGGCTGTTACATTCTACCCCCCTTAAAATGAATTTCGCCCTCGAAATTCGTCGGGGTTATAAATAGTTTACTATTCAAAATTTTCTTTAATAGAAACCCACATCGTAAAAGGAATACCAAAACTTGGCTTTAAAAACTAAAGTATGAAATGTAACGATTACCCAAATAAACTAATCACTGGGTTTCCACATAGGTGAAAATATGGATATGGAAGAGAAATCTAACCATCATATTCTGATAAAGAGTGGTAGAGAACATTGCTATGGAAAATCCAGTAATCACAAATCCATAGATTTGTGATGATATAAGGTACCATCTGATTCATCAGGTATAAGATCACTAGGACAACATTTTTGGTTTTCCAGATCATTCCCTAAAGTTGAAAATTTGAATAAGAATAAATACTTACTTTATTTTGGTACAATCTCATTGTTGTTCGTGCCTTGAACAATTTCCACTTCATCTCTTAAATAAATGAAGTTGAATTTGTTATTCGTGAAGTGTTAGCAGATCATGTGATAGAATGACGGGTCATTCCATCTATCTCAAACAAAATGTTACCAAAAATTATATACATAAGTCGATCTATAGTGATATTAATCATATATGGTTCCTAAAATGGACTTATACTTCATATATCATACTGCTTAATATAATAAAACTAGTTTCTACTAAACAGGGACTTCTTGTGGGCCAGTTGTAGGCGATAAAGTCTAGTCGCACTTCGATTGTGGGTTCGATTTCCACAGCCTTGTCCGACGCGATGGGCTATCGCCCGTCCTGCAGGTTGTCCTTTTTCTAAAACTATATTACTATAACATCCCATCAATAATATCGAAAAAAAACTTCTATCCTTAAACAATACTAAATTATATCCAACATAATCCATTCCAATCTTCAGGCTTATCCATAATACTGCAGTCCACTCTCATAACATAGTGAAAACGATTTCCAGAGATTTAACACCATCGTCGATCCCCATATATCATAATATATGTTTTGTTGGTCACATTCAATGTCCTTAATCATGTATTATATTGAATACCTTAGTGAAAACATGAATGCAGTTAAAAGTTAACACTTTCCACATACCAAAATCCTCTAAAATCTATATACTCAAACCATGATATCACTTAGTCCTTATATCAATCATAAGCTCATGAATACTGTTAAACATTTCATTTTCTCGTTTTCCCTTCATTATGCGCATATCATCTTATTTCCAAAAATATCTCAATTACTTTGAATACCACATTAGACCAATACATAAATATTCCAATACTTTATGATACAAAATTATTTTGGAATCCCATTACATAAACACTTAATCATTCCCCCACATCGTTATCATATTCAACATTTCCAATGGTGATCGCATGTGACTTCCCTTTGTCCTTTTCCTTCAGTGGTTGCTCATGTTGATCATCACTAACCCTTGGATTAGGTGCATAATGCCCCATTTCCTTGCACTTGAAGCTTTGAAGTGTTGGTGGTGCGTTCTCTGCAGTGTTTTCTTTATTCACATCATTAGAAACCCTTTTTCCATTACTTCGACACTCAGCTGCTCGATGACCTTCTTTTCCACACTTAAAACATTTTCTAGTCCCTTTAAGAAAATCTCCACCATGTTCTTTTCCACACTTTGTGCATAAGGAAACATTCATCTTCTTTTCACCATTATTCTGAGATTTCTCCTTGAACTCCATCTTTCGTTTCTTGTCAAAACCATGAGATGAATATGGAACACCAACTTCCATTTCTACCTTGATAGCACAACGCACAATTTCTTCATAGCTACTGAAGTATCTTATAGCTAATGCCCTTCGAAGACTTGGTTTTAAGCCACTGAAAAATCGATCAACTTTACTTTCAGGTTGGATGATAATGCCAAATGCATACCTTGCAAGTCTTGTAAAATTTGCTTCGTATATACCAACAGATTCATCATCCTTCTGCTTCAGCTCAAGAAACTCCTTTTCCATATTTTTTTGAAGAATACGAGGGAAGTACTTACTGAAAAACAAGTTCTTGAACTCATCCCATTCCATGGACTCAATTTCATGTCTTTGCCTCGTATTCTTGATAAGATTCCACCATTGATCAGCTTCACCTTCCAAACGATATACTGCTAAGATGAATTTATCATGTTCATAACATTGAAGAACTGAAAATATCTTTTCAGTGGTACTGATCCATTGTTCAGCAAAAAGTGGATCAGAAGACCCACTGAAAGAAGGTGGACGTTGCCTCATGAAGGAATCAATAGAATATTGTTCCCTTCTATGCTCATTTGGAAGTCCAAAATGATTCATAGCTTGTGTAAGTATAGCAATAAGATTTTGCACTCCATCTCCCATAACATTTGTTTGTTCAGGAGGACAATCATTGCATTGTCCATTTCATTGATCAACAGGGTTCCTTCGGGTTCCATCCATCGTCTAAAACCCAAAAAGAATAGTGTGAGAGGCAAAAATCATGCTAGGGAAAACAACATAATAAAGGGGGAGTACCTTCAATATCTATCATCTTAGGTTTAATTCTATGATCGTTAGCGTAGTTCTAGTACTATAACCTATACGTATACTTAACCATAGGGACATCCCTAGACATACCTTAGAAATATCTCTAGGGATCTCACTAAAGTTCTCGGATCCTAGTTTCCAAAGTTTGACTAAACCTTTCCTCTGATACCAACTGTAGAGACCCGAAGCTTGACTTACATGGACATTACATTACTTTTGCGGAATACTTAGTACATAAAAAAACACACACACAAGGACCGTAATAGTTTAGTGTCTTTGGAAACTTGGAATATAATTTTCTAATCGTGGTGAAAGATCTTCAACATCTCCCATAAAGATCTTCTTTTTTTTATACCTAAAACCTTTCTTTATATCCTGGGGAAAAGAAAACATAAAAGGGTGAGCTCAAATGCTCAGTAAGGGTAAACAAAAGAAATATCAATCACATCATATACATAAGAACATAGCTTTTGGAAATCTTAACCTGCAAAAAGAGAGCTCATAATATCATAACATGGGATAAATCATAGAAGTGAAATGTAATCCCAATAATCATAACTTAAAACATGAAACTTTGTGGCATACACACATAATCATATAGAATCATTTCTTGTTATTCAAGACTCATTTCCAAGACTATCTTAGTGGACAATGTCCCTTTCTGAATCGAGTCACCCTCGTTCCAGTCCTGTTTCACTGAACCGGTATAACCTACCGTTCCAGCCATGTCTATCTCATGAGATATAAAATCTTTACCCAATGCATTGGAGGGAGATATAGGTCCCACCCATCTCATAATGATACCATTCTTATGTGTGCCACAAAATCATAAATCATACATCATTGCATAACCCATGGGAATCTTAAACATCATGACATCATAAATCAATTCATATAAGATAAAGGAATTCATAAAAATAATTCCATCACAACATGATCAAATCAATGTAATAATAGGGATAAAAACAGAACCCTTTATTATCTTATATGGAAAATAATTTTGATAAAACACTTGAACTCCATTCTTGAGGAAAATATCCTTTCTTCTTCAAAAACATTTTTCCTTTCATAACATGTCAAACGACTTTAAAATTAAAGAATTTGATTAAAAATAAACTTGAAAACTTGTAAAGGAATCTTCTTGGAAATAATGTTTTAAAAATTCATTCATGCCGTATAAGTTAAAAAAACATTCTTCGTACTTTTGTCGGAAAAGTCAAAAAGTACCTTGTAAGAAAAACGACAAAAGATTCCTTTCATATGTTTTACTAAAAACTCACCGAAGGGTAAAATTGGATATAAACTATTGTAGGTGGATGGAAATAATATTACATATTGAGAAAACATGGATGTGGATGATAAAATACACCCCAGTAAATACCAAAGTATAAACAATCTCGGATAAAAATGAGATTGTGATATTTCCCTTACCTTAGGTCCGATTTGCTTCGTAAGTGTCTGAACCTCCTGTATAATGATTTAAATAATGTCATTGACTTATTACAGAATCATATTCATTGTTATGATATCATATATGGTTCACTTATGACATTATATTACCCGTTCTTTTGTAAATTCCATGTTAAAGAGCGTTTTGGGTAAAATTGTTTCATTTGTCATCCGTGTTTTGACTTGTAATTATTCATATGATTACTTAGATCATGATTACTTAATTCCAGAATATAAAACATGATTTATATATATATATTCATAATATATATATATATAATAAATCATTAAATGGAAAGAAATACACTGTTCATGGAGACGGTAGTCCATACGTACGCATGAACGCTGTTTTCGTTTCCTTATTGAATTGAATGGAATTAAGTAGATGACATACATATAAATATAAATAAATCCAGTATCATTATTATGTCATATATTTTATTAGTACTTATTATATATACTTTATAATCATTCATGAATGGTTAATCATTGAGAATTAATCTCATCGCATCGTGGAGACGGTAGTCCGTACGTACGCACGAGCGATGATATCGTTCCCATGGTCATGGAATTGTGTTGAAGTGTTTGTATACTATTTCAGTATCAATATCACATTATAATAATTATATATAGTTACTTATTACACCATTATACCCATCCAATTAAGGTGGTGGCGGAAAATAGATTACACCACGGCGTGGAGACGGTATTCCGTACGTACGCACGCGCGGTGATTTCCTTTTTCCGTAGGATGGATAGAAGGTTAATTAGAGTTGTTTCATATTTATAATAACATATAAGTATATAAGAAATATTAATGTTATTACTTTATCATGAAACAACTAAAGAAGAAGAAGTTGAAGAAGAAAGAAATTGAAAAAGATCGGTAATGGATATTACCTCTTTTTGACGCGCCTTTTCTTAACCTCCACTTAAAGAACTAAGGATGGTCTTTAAAGAAGACCAGGACCTCTAGGATGATACTAGGGAAGTGTAGAAGAGATTTTGGCAGGGTTTGTCCTAGATTGAAGGCTCAAAGTTGTGTGAGGAGGAGGTGGAGGAGGTGCCCTTTTATAAGGGAGGAGAGGGGCACCTTAGGAATATCTCAAAATATTATTTTATATTAAAGTCAAAATCGGTTTATAATGGTTCCAAAGGGTCTTATTTCGAATCTAAAGTGAGGATGGGTCGAAATCCTATCAACCAATAAGATTTAGACAAGTTTAGGGTATTATTGTAACCTTATCAATTAGATTTAACTCTAAGTTAAATAATTTAATGTTTACCGTGTCTTTTTGTTTTCTTTCACTATATGGTTAATACACTTACTATAACATGCCAAACGAACCCCAAATTGTTTATTATTAATATATATATCCTTATCTAAGTCATTTGGCCGAACCTTAGATTTTTAGGAATAAAATATCAATTAATAATATAATATTTGATTTAAAAACTATTTTGTGTCAATTTTGACATTATTTGATATATGATTTTTGTGAAAGTCATAACAGAATTATATGTTCGAACCAAGTTGATTAAATCAACAATAATATATCATAGTAACCTAGAAAATTAGTGGGATTCATAAAAAGTCTCAAATTACATTTATTTTGGTGTTTATAACATCAATTATGTCAATATTTCATTAATAAGATAATTATTGTATCATGATTGTGTCATAAATAAATTAAATTATTTAATGTATAAAAATTATAAATAAAATACCATTATGTAGGAAATCATTTCAGATTTATAATGAATATTTATAGTCGAATTTATCTTATGTATAACCCCATATTAAAAATGATTTACTTATTAAACTTTGATTTTAACTATTTTAACCCTTCTTTAAATAAATTAATAATAAATGTCCTAATCTAATCCAAGTGGGCCTAAATGATAATATTTTACACTTAAGGTTGTTTTTGGTCAAGATACACTTGTCCAATAGAATTAGGACATGTGTTAGGGTAATATTAATATCATTCTTACCCTTAATTACCCTATTTACTTTTAACCGTGGTAAATAAACGTAAAAAGTTACTATTCACCAAAAATTATTTTCATCTCATTGAACCACATTTTACTTACTGACATCAACCGTGTCTCTCGGATTTTTGAAATTCCATTCATAGAAGCGGTAAAATTATGTTTTATGAAAAATCCAGTTTTTTTAACTACCACTTAGTAGTTTCACTATTCATCAAAAATATATGTTTTTCAGAACAATGCCAAAATTTCATCCTAAGCTATATTTCATATTCCAAATTCAAAAATGAAGTTTATTTTACCAAATTCATAACATAGAAGTTTCATTAATTAATTTTATAATTAAATCCCGCTGTTAAAACAAATAGCGTGTTTTTAAGAAACAATATCTATCAAAAGATTGACAATTGTTTATGTCTGGTTTAAATGTGAAATTACATCCAATGACCAACATTGTATTAAATTGTAAAAATATATTCTAAATATACTTTAAAACCACTGAAATTAATAATTTATCACTATTAATTATTTTGATTAAAAAAGTTGTTTTTAATTATAATTTAGTAATTTTCACTATTCATCAGAATATGAAAGTTATCCAAAAAGTACCAAAATTTCACCTTAGGCTAAATTAGATACTATGAATCCAAAAATGAAGTCCATTTTGAGAGCTAAAATTTCTAAAATTTTAAAAGGTGGTTATTACTATTTATAACGGTTAGTTATAATAATATTATAATAGCATATCATTGTTTAGTGAAACTCGGTATTGCGTACTACACACGCTATCGAGGAAGGTTGTGATTGCGTGTAATGCAAGGCAAGTCAAGGATGTGTGTTTTTCAAGCTCCTTTTGGTGTAGCTTACAACACAAGACATTAATAAAATTAAAAAGGAATAGTTTTCATAAAATCTCTGGCTGTTACATAATAGCTGTCAAAGATACTCCTCCTGTCAAGTACCGCGGGTCTGCTGCCAAACCGGGCACTCTGTCTTCCATGGGTATACCACCAAACCAGTCGCTTCTTCCACTGGGCTAGTCGAATCACTCTGAGTCGAATTGGTTAAGTCGTCGTCAGGTCTAGAGCTACTAGGTCTCCGCACTCCGCCTGCTCGTCTTCAGGAGATTGCACTCCACGAGCTACTGGTTGATACTCCAAGTGTCACGATGTCTCACATGGATGTATATCAAAGGACCTCCAAGTCATAGGGGTCTCAACGGAACAGGCATCGCGTCAATCGGACGCACAGTCTGTGAGTTATTAGCCTTTTAGTCCCAGGGGCCTGGTTGGTTTCATATATGAACCAACCCGCCCGTATCTCAACTATACCCTAAAATCCTATGTGGTATAGACAAAGGGACCATTTATCAACGAGATTACCAGTGCCACTGACGATTCATCAAACGGACGTCCGGTGCCAAATCGGCCCGGTTCTGGTCCGACCCGGTCGGACCGACTCGGCCCAACCCAGTCAGAGTCGACCTGGTATGGGTTGACCCGGCCCGAATCGCTGGGTCTGACTTGGACCATTGGGTGGGTCAGCACACTATGTTTTGACCCAGTCCGCGGGGCCCAGCCCGGTGGACCGCGAGGGCGGTCCGTCCTGATAGTCTCCACGTAGGCGGCTCGATGACTCGGCCCTGGCAACAGGGCCGGGTCAGCCAGTGACACTGCGGGGGATGCTGCCAGTCATCTCGGAAGACCTATTGTCGGGAGGCCATTGGTTATATCGTGTGGGGTGCGGGCAAGCCGGCTGGTCACTGGATAGGCCGTAGGTGCACCAGGTAGGGTGCGGCAGGCCGCGGGGCCTCCAGTCAGGCCGCTGACTGGTGTCGGCCAGGCCGTCGGGGGAATGTGCAGCGCGCCGGGGCAGCGCGCTAGGGCACCGGGCGGCGTTCCAAGAGCGTCGGGCAGGCGGGGTAGCATGTCGGGCTGGTCGGCCAACACACAGGGGGTCGTCGGGCTGGCTGGGCAGCGAGTCGTGTCGGCGTGGCAGCATGTCGAGGGGCGCCGGGCGGGCGGGGCATCACGCTGGGGGTGTTGGGCAGGCCGGGCAGCGCGCCAGGGGGGGGGGGGCACCACGTGGGCCGGGCAGCTCACCGGGGGGCGTTGGCCAGGTCGGGTAGCGTGCCGGGGCGCAAGTCGGGCACAACTTGGTGGGCGGTGTGGTTCGCGGAGGGCACGAGTAGCTCGGCCTTTGGTTGCCGTCTTCATCTTTGTCACCCCTTTTCCACTTCGAAGTACACCACAAAGAATCCGACGGAGAGTTTCGGGCCGTGTGATGTTGGCCCGAACTCTCTGTGTTTATGGTGATAACAATTTGATGTTCACAATCCATAAATAGAACTTCGGAGAACAAGAATAAAACCAACACAAATTCCCCTACCTCACTTGTCGATAGTCGACGTCAGAGTCGCGGGAAGGTGGCGGCGTTCCGTCAATGTCGGAGGAGGAAGAGGGTACTCATCGTTGGTGGACGAGCGTTCATTGGTGACGAAGTCGAGACAACGTCGGTGTTATTCATAGTCTACTTCTTCCCTTTTGGAATGGTCGAACCTCAAAGACGTTTTTTGTCGTTCTTCGGTGGAAGGGGGGAGTTCTTCGTTGGAAGGTTGAGTTTTCCCACGTTCTTCATCATCTCCCATGTTTCCACTAACCAAATGAAATAATAGGCCACCTATTATTTCATGTCTTGGTCTGAATTCAAAAGAATTCAAATTGTGGTAATTTAATTAAATGAATTTAGTCACATAATTAATGGGGTGGGTTGGATTATTAATTAGGGAGAATCCCAATGGACTCCCTCACATTAAAGAGGTATAATAAAAGTGAGGGAACCCCTAGACACCTCCCTCATTAAAGAGGGAGTTCATTAGTCGGGCGGTTCCCACCATTCAAAGTTGGATTGGGGGTTTAAAGGTGGTAGAGTTTGTGTGGGACCCACCTAAAAATATCCTCCCAAGGGAGGTTATGTGCGGATGTACCCCACCTATAACCTCCCCTTGTAAGATTTAACCACCACAACTAAAAATAAAGTTAACACTTTATTTTTTATTCCTTTTAATTAAAAACCCCTAAAAACTAACTTCTAATCTTGTTAGAATGCAACTGCAGTGAATGTGTCACCACGTAATCACTGACGTTATAAGTTCAACGGTGCCCTTAGATTTTAATTTCGAGCACCAGTTCAAAAGATATAAAATCTGAAAGTACTTTTACTGAACATAGAAGAAAAAAAGTTCGGAAAATTATTATTAGACACCTTCTACTCGCGCCGGTCGAGGTTAGGCTCTACCTAGGTGAAACACGCCCCAACGAACACAACGGTACTCTCGGATTTGTAATTCGACTCATCTTTTATATGTTATGAATTTTACAAAAAAATACTTGTCACTTAATTATTTTATTTGTGGCCAAAAAATAGATTTTTCTAGAGGCCCACGCCGGCCAAAGGTAGTATTTGCTTAAATAAAGCTTGCCCTCACGAGTTCAGTGGTAGTATCAAATTATTTATCTGAGCTACCATCTGTGAGTTATAAGCATATAAAAAATAAAATAATTTATTTAATTATTTTATTTACGATTATGCCATTTTTGGGATTTTTCACAAGAAGCCCGCACTGACTAAACTTAAGTCGTGCCTAGCGTAAACCTGCCATCTTGATCGCAATAGTGCCTTCAGATTTCTGATCTGAGTAACTGTTTAAGAGTTATTCTAATTTTTCAGGAAAACTTCTTACGCGCTTTAATTTAATCTTAACAAAACTTCAGAAATTGATTGCGGGCACACTGGGTCTCGGAAACATGTGCAGTCAGGATCTGCAGACTCAAAAAATTTCCATGAATTTAAAAAAATCCACCAAATTTATGGGTCTTTACATTCTCCCCACCTCAGAACTTTACATTCCCGTAAGCTACATCTCGAACAATGAGGACAAATGGGGGTACTGAGCAAGCATCTGAACCTCCCGCTCCCATGTGCTCTCCCGTAGGTTCCCCTGCTACCAGAGAACGCACACTAGAGGTATCGACCATCCATGTAGGACCTGCTCTTGTCGATCCTCAATCTCCACTATGACCTTTGTGAAAGTCTCCACGTCATCGATGTCCATCTCTCCATGATCGATAATGTGGGATGGGTCGTACACGTATCTCCTCAACTGAGATACATGGAAGATGTCATGCACCCGGTGCCACTGGAGTGGTAGAGCTAAGCGGTAAGCCACCTCTCCTACTATGCTGAGGACCTGGAATGGTCCGATGAATCGAGGAGATAACTTGTCATCTTGGCCAAATCTCCACAGGCCTCATCAAGGTGAGACCCATAGAAATACATGGTTACCATCCTCGAACTCCATAGGTCTCTATCTCCTGATAGCATATGACATTTGTCTACTCTGTGAAGTCTTTATCTTTCCTGGATTATCTATACCTTCTCCATGGTAGCTCATACCATATCTGGTCAGTAGGAAGGGGGCTGACTTGGTGAGTCGGTTGATGATCTCCCAAATAGAGTCATATCCCATGGAAGTATGTGGAAGACCCATCACAAATTCCATGAATATCTCATACCTCTTCCACTTTAGGACCTCCAAAGGCTGAACCAGGCCTGGTGGTACATGAAGTTCCACCTTCACTTGCTGACTAGTGAGGCACCAATAGACCAACTCCATTACTGCCTTCTTCATACATGGCCACTAGTGTTGTCGTCGAAGGTCCAAGTACATCTTCCCCACTCATGGGTGTACCGATAGAGGGGAAGTGTGAATCTCCCTCAACACATCCTCTTGATGTTCAACTGGAACAAAGGTAGATCCTCTAAAGAGGATGATGTGCTCCCCGCCTCAGTAGTCGAGTAGATCAGTATGTCATCGATGAAGACAACGACAAAGTTATCGAGGTAAGGATGGAAGATCTTGTTCATGAGGCTCATGAACAATGAGGAGAGCCTGGTTTGGCGGCAGACCCATAGCGGATGGAGCGCCTGGTTTGGAATAAGACCCATGGTACTCGACAGGAGGAGTACCTCAGCTGTCTAAGGATAGTGAGTAGCACCTCAGAGTCGCGACAGGGCCACTGTACTAGACAGAAGAGGAGTTATCCAGTAGCTGTGGTTTCGTTAATGAAAATCCTGGTTTTATCTGAGTCAATGATCTTTGATTTTCCCCCTAATTGAGATGGGTTACTTGATTAATTAGGTATATTTATGGGAATTTACATAAGTAATGGTTATCCATTGAATTCATACTTTGCGGTTTATCCTTTTTGGATTTTGTGATACCTTGAGGGTCTCGGGGCCCCCACTGAGTATCGTTATACTCACCCCTGCATGGGCTATGCCCGCACCTTGTTGGGTTGGATTCAGACAACGGACATTGCTGACCAAGGTGGAGTGTACGAGGACAGGACAGTACCCAGAGGTGGACCTCACGACAAGTCGGTACCCAAAGGAGACGGACAGATGTGAAGTGCTGAGGAGGCTATCTGTACCTACCATTCAGGTAGGATACATGGTGGATGATCAAAGAGATGCTATACACCTTCCAACTTTTTGTCTTTTTAGTTGTATCTGTTTGTCTTTTCCTTGTACTTTACAGTTGAGCTTTTATTTCTAGCCGCTTTACTTTTCAACACTACTTTTGTATACAGTTTCTACCTAGTGTTTTTTCTTCCAGTTGTATACTCTGTTTGTGTGTGTCACTTTTATAAAGGCAATGCCTTCCCAACCTAGGGATTTGTGCCTTTGGTGCTAGTTTCTAGCCCCTGGCCTATGGAAGGCAAGCTTGGGTTAGTCACGGAACGGGTCCCGAGGAAAGGTCATGACTAATTTGTATCAGAGGAGTCGGTTCTACCGCAGAAAATAGGACTCCGATATTTCTTTTCTATGAAGCAATAGTGTTAAGGGTACCAAGTGTGGTTTTTAGTTCAGGGAGTCCAGTGTTGGTGCGGCGGCCGACGTAGCCATACACCAAGACCCTAACTACTGATTTCCGACTTGGTGCACAAATAAACCGATTGCGTGTGTGTTTCCAAAAGTTTTCTTTATGTCAGCTCAAACCAGGTTATATCACCATGTATAATATTTTGACCGTATCGCATCTGTTCAAGATGCATCCATGGAGACAGTCAGTTTCAGTTCTGAGTGAGTACCCAATGATGGCCCACCGAGCGTCGAGGCTCTAGTTCAGAGCCCTTTTTCTATATTGGCGCCTTCAGGTGATGTACCAACAGCAGCACCACCCATTGGGAAGAAGATTCCACCAGTCTTACTAACGAACGATGCATGCCGACAGAGTGTGTTGCACGAGTTCCAGCAGCAGAGGCCTATGAGGTTACGAGGCGAGACCAATTTCCAGGCAGCAGTGGACTGGATGGAGGCGATTTATAGTGTTTTCCACCTAGTTGAGACACTAGTAGAGAAGATGGTGATCTTCACTTATAGTATTTTTCAGTGAGTGACCATGAAGATAGTCCTCATAGTGATGAGGATTCGGTATGTGGACCGATTCCTGAGATTGTACCTTTAGGTAGTGTGTCAGCTATAACATTGCATGTTTGTCAATAGTTACAACCGGCGACACCGGTAGATGACACATATAGGCTTATTGACTTACACGTGTTTCAGCATCAGATACCCTGCAGGTTCCGAGGTGAGCCCAATATACAGGCGGCTGAGGACTGTCTTGAGGAGGTGGCTGATAGTTTTCTAGAGCTTATACAGCTTTGGCAGGACGACATGTTGGTTGGTGAGTATTCATCGAGGCGTACAGATTGTTCTAGGTACGTGATGAAAATGATACCATCAGTGCTTTGGGGATCAAACTACCTAATGTGGTGTGTTTAGCAGTCATCTGAGCTAGTATTTTTTCTATATGCATTGCCACTTATTCTAGGGTTCTAGAGAGAGACTTTGTGGTTGAGTGTTCTTTGGCTGAACAGATACAACTAGTGAATGTTAACAGTGGGAAAGCAGGGAACTGGCACCAGTCTCAGAGACTTGGTCATGTAAAATGTTTCAAGAAGAGGAATTGTTAAGGACAGATGAATCTGCAATGTAGAAGATGTGAATTCAGATATAGGAGATCATCGTGAGGGGGTGTAATTTTCGACATGTTACAACCACCCGCCTTTGTAGTCCCCTCCAGGCCTAGGGAGAAAGACGACAGTGGAAGAGAGTATCTGCATGTGGACAAGGAGTGTGGCCCAAGGGATCTATAAATGATTCGATGTATGATCTGTGTCTATTAATAGATGATGTATCAATAGACATATGTACCAATCATTCTTTCCTTCCATGAATCTTGTCCCAGACCTAGAGTTTCCAGTTAAACCGTTGACTCGACCCTCATGTCTGGAGATACCTTTGGGAGGAGACTCGATAATCACACTTATGCCGACGGTGTGATCTGACCCTTGAGCTGAGAGTTTCGGTTAGAACCTCTTTGTGGCAGCGTCGAGGCCTTATGAAGTTAGTTTGGGTATGGACTGGGAAAAAACAGTTCATACACATATTGACTATATTAGGCTAAAAGGTTGTGGTTTATGTACAAAGTTGGAATAGGGTTTTCCTTGGTCATTGAAAAGGGAAACCTAGGTAGCACAGGAAAACTCATTCTTAGGATGGTGTGGCTGATCACTCTTGAATCGTTCAGCCTTACCCTCGTGGAAACTAGAGTTTTAGTTTTCAGTAGAAGTGGCAGAGTTTGCGAACAACTTTAAAAAAGATAGGCCTCAGATCAGGCTATCACCAGCTCAGAGTTCGAGAAAAGGATGTGCAGAAGATGACCTTTAGGTGTCGATACGGCCACTACGAGTTCTTAGTTATGCCCTTCAGCGTATCAAACGCTTCAGCAGTGTTCATGAGCCTCATGAATAGGATCTTCTAGCCTTACCTCGATAGCTTTGTCATAGTCTTCATCGACGACATACTGATCTACTCGACTACTGAGGTGGGGAGCATGTCACCCTCTTTAGAGGACGTACCTTGGTACCAATTGAGCTTCAGGAGGACGTGTTGAGGGAGTATCACACTTCCCCTCTAGCGGTACATCCAAGAGTGGCGAAGATGTACCAGGACCTTCAACGACAGTACTGGTGTCCAAGTATGAAAAAGGCATCAGCTGAGTTTGTCTCTTGATGCCTCACTTTTCAGCAAGTGAAGTAGGAAAATCAAGTACCAATAGGCTTGGTTCATCCATTGGAGGTCCCAATGTGGAAGAGGGATGATATATCCATGGACTTCGTTACAGGTCTACCTCGTACATCCAGGGGACATGACTCTATTTGGGTGATCGTCGAATGACTCACCAAGTCGGTCCCCTTCCTACAGACCAGAGATGGTACGAGCTACCACGGAGAAGGATCAGATAATCCAGGAGTATAGAAGGACTACACAGAGTAGATAGAAGTCATAAGCTATCAATAGATGGAGAGATCTAGAGTTTGAGGATGGTGACCATGTCTTTCTATGGGTCTCACCTCAACGAGGTCTGTGGAGATTTGGCTGAGTCCTCAAGTTATCTCTACGATTCATCAGACATTTCTAGCTTCTCAAAAGAGTAGGAGAGGTGGCTTACCACATAGGTCTACCACCTCAGTTGCACCAGGTGCATGACGTCTTCAACGTATCTCAGCTAATGAGATACGTGCACGACCCGTCCCACATCATCGACCATGGAGAGCTGGACATCGATGATGGGGAGACATTCAGAGAGGTCCTAGTGGAGATCAATGATCGACAAGAGTTGGACCTGCGGGGACCGTCTATACCTCTAGTGCATATTCGCTGGCATCACGGGAACCTCCTGGAGAGCTCATGTGTAACACCCCAAGCTTCTACTGTACGCTTCTCTTTGAATAATGTGATAGCGTGTGTTGTACGCAACACCGAGTTCTAACACACCATAACTAATCAAACTAGCCGTTATGAATAGTAATACCTACTTTTTGAAATTATATATATTTTATATTTGAAAATGGACTTCATTTTTGGATTCGGAATATCTAATATAGCCTAAGGTGAAATTTTGGTACATTTCGGATAACTTTCATATTTTGATGAATAGTGAAAATTACTAAGTTTTAATTAAAAACAACTTTTTTAATCAAAATAATTAATAGTGATAAATTATGAATTTGAGTGGTTTTAAAGTATATTTAGAATATATTTTTACCATTTAATATAATGTTGGTCATTGGACATAATTTTACAATTAAACCGAACATAAACGAGTGTCAATCTTTTGATAGTTATTATCTCTTAAAAACACGCTTTTTGTTTTGACAGCGGGAATTAATTTTAAATTAATTTCTGCCACTTATGTGTTTTGAATTTAGGAAAATGGATTCCATATTTTGAATCAGGATGTTCAAATTGTGTAAATAGGTAACTTTTATTTTTATACATTTTGAATAATTACTGCGGTAAATATTTTATTTACCATGGTTAAGGGTAAATCCGGTAAATAAGGGTTAAAAAAATAATATTATAATAATACTAAATTACCCTAAAACGTGTCTTAACCCTATTGGTTGATACATGGTCGACCATGGGAATCTTTGGGTCTATTTTGGGACCCCATGGATCCACTTGTAAGTGATAATGACACTTTATTTTAATTAAGTTAAAATGAATACAAAAATGACACAAGCATATATCTTTTAGAAAAACAATTGTTACATAGGGTTATATATGTTGGATTTTAGATTATAAATATTCATTAGAAAGATAAAAAGATTTCCTACATAATGATATTTTATTTATAATTTTTAGACATTAAATAATTTATTTTATTTATGACACAATAATGATGCAGTAATTACTATAATAGTGAAAAATTAAAATAATTGATATTATAAATACCCAAATAAATATAATATGAAACTTTTAATGAATTAAACTAATTTTCTAGGATAATATGATATATTAGGATTGATTTAATTGACTTTGTTCTAAGTAATCAATCTGTTATGAGTTTCACAAAAATCAACTATTGAATAGTATCAAAATTGACATAAAAGAGTTCTTAAAACAAATATTATATTATTAATTGATATTAAATTCCTAAAAATCTAAGGTTCGGCCAAGAGACTTATATCATGATAGGTTCATCATTAATGTACCACTTGGGGGTCTCTTGGATGTATATAGTAAGTTTATTAACCATATTATATAAAAATACAAAGAGACATTGTAAAAGTGAAACTAATTAACTTAGAGTTAATACTTAAAGATAAGGTTAATATAAGTACCCAAACTTGTCTAAATTCTATTGGTTGAGTGATTTTCGACCTATCCCCACCTTAACCTTTGAATAATATGCTTTGTAGCCATTAGATACCGAATATGAATTTATTATAAATTAATATTTCTAGCTTTTCCAAAGGTGCCCCTCACCCCTCTTATAAAAGGGCACTCCTCCTTCTCATTTCTTCACACCTTAAAAGCCTTTTGGTTCGGCCAAAATCTGCCAAAATACTCTCCCAACATCCCTCACTACAACCTAGAGGCCTTAGTGTGATCAGAAATCCAACCTAAGGATCCCTTTTGATCAAATCAAAAAGAAGAACCCGAAGAAGAGGTAATGATTTCACCACCCTTCTCCAAGTTCATTTCTTCTTCCACTTCTTCTTCCTTTGTTCTTACCATTCTAAAATAATAACTCCAGTATATCACATATACTGTGATGTTATTATAAATATGGTACAACCATATTCAGTATTCTATCCACCCTTTGAATAACATGTCACCATACGTGCGTACGTACGGACTACCGTCTCCACGTCGTGGTGTAATTGTTATTCAATATAATATTATTTGGATGGGTATAATAATGATGTGTAACTCATGTAAATAATAAATATAACATGTTAATTATTCTGTATATATAATATACCATCCATTTATATATTATTTTAATATCAAAAGAATGATATTGTCGCTCGTGCGTACGTACGGACTACCGTCTCCACGAACGTGATGAGATTCATTCTCCATCGTATCCATTCAAGTATAATTATCATTTGATGATTTAAAAATGATGTTTAAGGACTAGATATCATTCTGGATATGAATAAGATACAACAACCATGGCTTATGTAACAAAACATATAAAATAAAATGAGTAAGTTAACTCCCGAAACGACGATAATTCTAAGATATTATTAACAAATCAATGTTAAAAGATCATATATGATATCATATTATTATATATGATTCTTGTATAATTTAATAACAACTATTTCACCATTATACAGGAGGTTAAACTACCCCAACCAAGGAAAAGTACAAGGTAAGGGTTTACTTTACAACCTCTTCATTATCCAAGGTTGTTTATACGTAATAATCTACTGGGATCTCTTTATCATCCACATCCATGTTTCTTAAAAATGCATTTCAAAACATTTTTACTATTTACTAGAATATGAGTTAAAGTCATTTATACCCTTTTTGACTTTTATAAGTGGTTTATAAAGTAATCTTTCGGTCGTTTTCAAAACAAGGTCCTTTTTAACCTTTTCGACAGAATTAAGGTAAGAATGTTTTTTTAACTTATACGGCGGGTGCGGCTATTTTCCGCCGTTATAAAATCTTCAAAGCTTCCCTTACAAGCTTATAAGAATATTTTCAATAAAAATGTTTTATTTTATATGGATCTTAAATTATTTCAAAATAAAAGGAGATATTTCTTTAAAAAGAATATTGATTTCATCTATGTCAACATCCTTTGATGGATTTTAAGATTATTTGAAGTTGATTTATTATGATACAAAACTTCTATATTGTATTGAAGGTTTTGTGATATGTTTGACTGTGGATGTGCTATTTTTATACCATTCATAGTTTATGGTGAAAGTATTGACATTTCATATGCTAGTTTTAATATGAATGTTTATGTTATGTTTAAACCTTTTCATATGGGAATGCATTGGACTTAATATGTGACGGGTGGAGCCCGCTATAGCTCCTCGATGCATCGGTAGGTCTCATGAGACAAACTAGTATCTTGGCACAAGGCCTTGACAAAATCTTATTTGTAGTCTTGGCACGAGGCCTTGGCTATGTGGTTATGATAGTCTGGCATTATGCATTCCAACATTATGAAAGTGGTTATTGATTTTTGCATGTGATTATTCGATTAGTAGAATATCCATGTGAATAATTAAATGGCATTATTTCATTTTATTTATGCCATACCATGTTGAAAGTTCATGTTTAAAAGGATTTTGTTTTAGTTATACATTGCCTTAAATGTTTATTCTTATTGATGAAAGTTTCCGCTATATTGTTATCCTTACTGGGCATTTGAGCTCACCCCTTTTCTATGTTTTATTTTTCCCAGGAAGTGAAGATGTAAGTTATGAATGACCTGCAGGGATATTATGAGGGGATTATAGTGTGGACTGTGGAAACATTATGTTGTTGTAGTAGTTTTTCATTTTATGATGTAATGTAAAACTTATGAATATATCTAGTGTTTCCAAGGCTACTAAACCAATCGGTCTTTCGAGATTTGATCTTTCTTGTGATCATGCCAATGTTACGAAGTAATGCACCGACTCTGGGTAACTGGGGTCGGGGCGTTACAGTTGGTATCAGAGGAAGTTTAGTACAAACCTTGGAAGCTAGATTTAGATAAACTCTGATTAGAGCACGTAGACCTAAGATGAACTTTGAGGATTAGTATAGAAGAACTTCCTAGAATTTTGGTATTGTAGAGATTTTGTGAGTTTTCCAAGCAATACATCCCTGTCTGGATACGAGCAGGTAGAGGCGGCTCTGGCACAGATGTACCTAGGGGTGAAACCCGAAAACACCGCTTTGAGCTAGACTCGAACGGGAACTGGTGCACGACAACGGGCCTTGCTGCACTCTTGGTTACGACACTCCCGGGGGATATGCTTAGGATAACTCTCATTTTCTTTACAAATCATTTTGAAGGGATTAAGAGTATATACTTCCTCAAAGAAAACATTCTTACGATTATGGATTATATCCATAAATAGTTCAATTTATGTTAAGTGTTTTATAAGTATGGGATTATGTATTTTGATTCATAAACTGATCTAGTTTATGCCATTGTTTAGAAATCGCGCCTAGTGGAAGAAATGGAAACCGTATCAATGCACGCACTCCATGTAGGAATTGCCCTCCTGCTCAAGATAATTATAGTGGGGCTGGTGATGCAACTGGTGCTGATCAGCTAATCACCATACTGGGACAACTTACTCAGGTTATGAATAATAACCTTACCCGTATGGAGCACCCTGATCCGCAGCGTGGAGGATCAATGTTAGATCGATTCATGAGGCAACAACCACCAACGTTCAATGGGAATACAAATCCCTTAGTAGCTGAGCAATGGATATTTTCCCTAGAGAAAATATTTCAGGCTTTGGGGAGCAGTGAAAGGGAAAAAGTTATCATGGCAGTTTACCGCCTCACTGGAGATGCTGATCAATGGTGGTCATTGATTCAAAATACAAAGGAAGATGATGAAGTATCAAATATGGAATGGAGGGAGTTCAAAGAGCTGTTTTTAGAAAAATACTTCCCTCGCGACCATCGAGCAGATATGGAAAGGCAATTTCTGAGTCTGAGACAAAAGGAGGATGAGAATGTCACAAAGTATGAGGCTAACTTTACAAGGTTAGCGAGGTACGCTGGTGATTATATTCGTAACCCAAGAAGTAATATTGATCGTTTCTTTGATGGGTTAAAACCATTTCTCTGTCGAGCGTTAGTCTCACAATCCTTTTCATCGTACGAAGACATTGTCTCATGTGCTATCAAGACCGAAAAAGAATTCTCTAAGTCTTATGACTTTAAAGAAAAGCAAGAGAAGAAGAGACCTGCTGATCAATCTGGGAATGGAAATAAGGGGAAGAAGGGAAAGGTTGAATATCCATCTTGTGGTAAATGCGAGAAGAAACATCCTGGTACTTGCTTGAAGGGAATGGGAGTCTGTTACAAGTGTGGTGAAAAAGGCCACCAAGCTCATGATTGCAAGGGGAAGAAGGAAGCTACCAACGTTCAGTGCTACAATTGCAGGGAGATGGGGCATTATGCAAATGCATGTCCTAAGTGTCAGGAGAACTTACCTCAGAAAAGGCCAAGGGATCAAGGCCAGGCTTATGCTATCACTACTGCTGAGGAAGAAGCTCCGAAAGACGTGGTGGCAGGTGATTTAATGGTTTCCTCAAGTTTAGAAAATGCATTATTTGATTCTGGATCATCGCATTGTTTCATATCATCCCAGTTTGCTAAGAAAATTAGATATTTCCAATTTGATTTAATAAGGGAGTTGTCAGTTAAAACTCCTAAGGGAAGTATCGTTGCAACAAAGTTTTGTGAATCAGTCCCCATTAGAGCACATAAATTTTCTTTATCTGCTGATTTCATCGTCATACCTATGATTGAGTTTGATATAATCCTCGGTATGGACTGGATTTCGGACTATGATGCGACGATTTATTGTAAGAAGAAAGAGGTTACGATTCTTGATGATAATGATAAGGAGCACCTTATTTTTAGAGCAGAATCGTCACCACCTAATTCTTATTTAGATCCACCCCAGTAGATCAACTTAATTCAATTATTGGGGAGGAAGAGAATGAAATAACTGTCGGTGAGGAAAGGAATGTTCAAATAGAGGATGTACCTGTTGTAAAAGAATTTGTAGATGTATTTCCGGAAGATTTACCTGGACATCCTCCAGAACGAGAAGTTGAGTTTTCTATTGATTTGATTCCTGGATCAAGGCCTATATCGAAGACCCCTTATAGAATGGCCACTGTAGAGTTAGTCGAACTAAAGAAACAACTAGAAGAATTGAGTAATAAGGGATTTATTCTCCCTAGTGTTTCTCCATGGGGAGCCCCTGTTCTTTTTGTTAAAAAGAAAGATGGATCTATGAGGTTATGTATCGACTACAGGGAGATCAATGCTATAACGATAAAGAACAAGTATCCCCTACCTCGTATTGATGATTTATTTGACCAACTGCATGGAGCTCAATACTTTTCAAAGATTGACCTTTGATCTGGATACCATCAGTTGTGTGTGAAGAAGGAAGACATTCCGAAAACAGCATTTCGAACCAGGTACGGGCATTACGAGTTTACTGTAATGCCGTTTGGATTGACTAATGCACCCTCTGTATTCATGGATCTAATCAATAGAGTTTTCAAGGAGTATCTCGATGAATTTGTGGTGGTATTTATTGATGATATCTTGGTATACTCCAAAACCTACGAAGATCATGAAAATCACTTGCGCATTATCTTGAAGACTCTGAGGAGGCATGAATTATATGGGAAGTTTAGCAAGTGTGAATTCTGGATTCAGGAGATTTCTTTTCTTGGCCATATTGTCTCTAAAGATGGAATCTCTGTTGATCCTTCTAAGACCAAGGCAATCCAAGAATGGCCAGCACCTACGAGTATAACTGAGGTACATAGTTTTATTGGTTTGGCAGGTTATTATCGACGTTTCGTCCAGAATTTTGCCCGATTGGCAATGCCGCCAAGTCTCTCCAAAGTTCACGATGTGTTCCATGTATCTCTATTGAGGAAATACATGCCTGATCCGACGCATGTACTCACCTATGAGGAATTAGAACTGGAACCCGATCTGTCTTATTGCGAAGAGCCCGTCAAGATACTTGATACGAGAGAACAAGTGCTGAGAAACCGGACGACGCGTCTGGTAAAAGTTTTGTGGAGAAACCATAAGATGGAAGAGGCAACGTGGGAACCCGAGGAACTTATGATGAAGAACCACCCGAGTCTTTTTATGCAGTAATACCCTAGAAATTGCGAGGACGCAATTATTTGAAGGAGGGTAGAATGTAACACCCCAAGCTTCTACGGTACGCTTCTCTTTGAATAATGTGATTCCGTGTGTTGTACGCAACACCGAGTTCTAACACACCATAACTAATCAAACTAGCCGTTATGAACAGTAATACCTACTTTTTGAATTTATATATATTTTATATTTGAAAATGGACTTCATTTTTGGATTCGGAATATCGAATTTAGCCTAAGGTGAAATTTTGGTACATTTCGAATAACTTTCATATTTTGATGAATAGTGAAAATTACTAAGTTTTAATTAAAAACAACTTTTTTAATCAAAATAATTAATAGTGATAAATTATGAATTTGAGTGGTTTTAAAGTATATTTAGAATATATTTTTACCATTTAATATAATGTTGGTCATTGGACATAATTTTACAATTAAACCGAACATAAACGAGTGTCAATCTTTTGATAGTTATTATCTCTTAAAAACACGCTTTTTGTTTTGACAGCAGGAATTAATTTTAAATTAATTTCTGCCACTTCTGTGTTTTGAATTTAGGAAAATGGATTCCATATTTGGAATCAGGATGTTCAAATTGTGTAAATATGTAACTTTTATTTTTAGACATTTTGAATAATTAATGCGGTAAATATTTTATTTACCATGGTTAAGGGTAAATCCGGTAAATAAGGGTTAAAAAAATAATATTATAATAATACTAAATTACCCTAAAACGTGTCTTAACCCTATTGGTTGATACATGGTCGACCATGGGAATCTTTGGGTCTATTTTGGGACCCCATGGATCCACTTGTAAGTGATAATGACACTTTATTTTAATTAAGTTAAAATGAATACAAAAATGACACAAGCATATATCTTTTAGAAAACCAATTGTTACATAGGGTTATATATGTTGGATTTTAGATTATAAATATTCATTAGAAATCTAAAAAGATTTCATACATAATTATATTTTATTTATAATTTTTAGACATTAAATAATTTATTTTATTTATGACACAATAATGATGCAGTAATTACTATAATAGTGAAAAATTAAAATAATTGATATTATAAATACCCAAATAAATATAATATGAAACTTTTAATGAATTAAACTAATTTTCTAGGATAATATGATATATTAGGATTGATTTAATTGACTTTGTTCGAAGTAATCAATCTGTTATGAGTTTCACAAAAATCAACTATTGAATAGTATCAAAATTGACATAAAAGAGTTCTTAAAACAAATATTATATTATTAATTGATATTAAATTCCTAAAAATCTAAGGTTCGGCCAAGAGACTTATATCATGATAGGTTCATCATTAATGTACCACTTGGGGGTCTCTTGGATGTATATAGTAAGTTTATTAACCATATTATATAAAAATACAAAGAGACATTGTAAAAGTGAAACTAATTAACTTAGAGTTAATACTTAAAGATAAGGTTAATATAAGTACCCAAACCTGTCTAAATTCTATTGGTTGAGTTTTTTTCGACCTATACCCACCTTAAACTTTGAATAATATGCTTTGGAGCCATTAGAAACCGAATATGAATTTATTATAAATTAATATTTCTAGCTTTTCCAAAGGTGCCCCTCACCCCTCTTATAAAAGGGCACTCCTCCTCATTTCTTCACACCTTCAAAGCCTTTTGGTTCGGCCAAAATCTGCCCAAATACTCTCCCAACATCCCTCACTACAACCTAGAGGCCTTAGTTTGATCAGAAAGACAACCTAAGGAGCCCTTTTGATCAAATCAAAAGGAAGAACCCGAAGAAGAGGTAATGATTTCACCACCCTTCTCCAAGTTCATTTCTTCTTCCACTTCTTCTTCCTTTGTTCTTACCATTATAAAATAATAAATCCAGTATCTCACATATACTGTGATGTTATTATAAATATGGTACAACCATATTCAGTATTCTATCCACCCTTTGAATAACATGTCACCATACGTGCGTACGTACGGACTACCGTCTCCACGTCGTGGTGTAATTGTTATTCAATATAATATTATTTGGATGGGTATAATAATGATGTGTAACTCATGTAAATAATAAATATAACATGTTAATGATTCTGTATATATAATATACCATCCATTTATATATTATTTTAATATCAAAAGAATGATATTGTCGCTCGTGCGTACGTACGGACTACCGTCTCCACGAACGCGATGAGATTCATTCTCCATCGTATCCATTCAAGTATAATTATCATTTGATGATTTAAAAATGATTTTTAAGGACTAGATATCATTCTGGATATGAATAAGATACAACAACCATGGCTTATGTAACAAAACATATAAAAGAAAATGAGTAAGTTAACTCCCGAAACGACGATAATTCTAAGATATTATTAACAAATCAATGTTAAAAGATCATATATGATATCATATTATTATATATGATTCTTGTATAATTTAATAACAACTATTTCACCATTATACAGGAGGTTAACCTACCCCAACCAAGGAAAAGTACAAGGTAAGGGTTTACTTTACAACCTCTTCATTATCCAAGGTTGTTTATACGTAATAATCTACTGGGATCTCTTTATCATCCACATCCATGTTTCTTAAAAATGCATTTCAAAACATTTTTACTATTTACTAGAATATGAGTTAAAGTCATTTATACCCTTTTTGACTTTTATAAGTGGTTTATAAAGGAATCTTTCGGTCGTTTTCAAAACAAGGTCCTTTTTAACCTTTTCGGCAGAATTAAGGTAAGAATGTTTTTTTAACTTATACGGCGGGTGCGGCTATTTTCCGCCGTTATAAAATCTTCAAAGCTTCCCTTACAAGCTTATAATAATATTTTCGAAGAAAATGTTTTATTTTATATAGATCTTAAATGATTTCAAAATAAAAGGAGATATTTCTTTAAAAAGAATATTGATTTCATCTATGTCAACATCCTTTGATGGATTTTAAGATTATTTGAAGTTGATTTATTATGATACAAAACTTCTATATTGTATTGAAGGTTTTGTGATATGTTTGACTGTGGATGTGCTATTTTTATACCATTCATAGTTTATGGTGAAAGTATTGACATTTCATATGCTAGTTTTAATATGAATGTTTATGTTATGTTTAAACCTTTTCATATGGGAATGCATTGGACTTAATATGTGACGGGTGTAGCCCGCTATAGCTCCTCGATGCATCGGTAGGTCTCATGAGACAAACTAGTGTCTTGGCCCAAGGCCTTGACAAAATCTTATTTGTAGTCTTGGCACGAGGCCTTGGCTATGTGGTTATGATAGTCTGGCATTATGCATTCCAACATTATGAAAGTGGTTATTGATTTTTGCATGTGATTATTCGATTAGTAGAATATCCATGTGAATAATTAAATGGCATTATTTAATTTTATTTATGCCATACCATGTTGAAAGTTCATGTTTAAAAGGCTTTTGTTTTAGTTATACATTGCCTTAAATGTTTATTCTTATTGATGAAAGTTTCCGCTATATTGTTATCCTTACTGGGCATTTGAGCTCACCCCTTTTCTATGTTTTAGTTTTCCCAGGAAGTGAAGATGTAAGTTATGAATGACCTGCAGGGATATTATGAGGGGATTATAGTGTAGACTGTGGAAACATTATGTTGTTGTAGTAGTTTTTCATTTTATGATATAATGTAAAACTTATGAATATATCTAGTGTTTCCAAGGCTACTAAACCAATCGGTCTTTCGAGATTTGATCTTTCTTGTGATCATGCCAATGTTACGAAGTAATGCACCGACTCTGGGTAACTGGGGTCGGGGCGTTACATCATGGGAGCAAGAGGATCAGATGCATGCTCAGTACCCCTTTTGATCTCATAGTTTGAGTTGTAACTTATGGGGACGTAAATATCTAAGATGGAGAGAATGTAAATACCCCTAAATTCAATGGAAATTTTTATTTTAACACCCTGAAATGATAAAGGGTTAAATGAATAAATGATATGACTCATGTCCACAAGGTGCAACTTTTTTTGGGAGCCTGTCTGATTAGAACTCCATAGTTAAGCATGTTTGTCCTGGAGTAGTGATCAAGATGGGTGACCTCTTGGGAAGTTTCTTTGGGTGTGTGTGAGTGAAGAAAAAACACACTAGAATGAACATGTGTTGGCCTGTTGGGATTGTCAACAGTAATATAAACCGTTCGGGCACGTGGTTTGGACCTAGGGTGGGGTCCATGTGTTTGCGGGGAAACTGGTAGGCGGGGCCCAGTTGTCACATTTGGTATCAGAGGTGGTACCCAGCCATAAGTGTTGTGCACTACCTGGGTTGAGATGTAGGGCCCACAATATGGACATTGTGATCTAAAGGGGGGTGATTGTAACATCCCGAATTGATAAAATGGTTAAATGATGAAATGATATGATTAATGTCAAAAAGGTGCTCCTTCCTTTTCAGGAGCCTATCTGATTAGAAATCCACAGTTAAGCGTGCTTGTCCTAGAGTAGTGATAAGGAAGGGTGACCTTTTGGGATGTTTCTCAAGGTGTGTGCGAGTGAGGACAAAACACAATTGAAATGACATTTGTTGGCCTATGGGGACTGTCATTATTCATATAACCTGTTCAGGCACATAGGTGGAACCTAGGTTGGGGCCCACGTGGCTGCGAGGAAACTGGTGGGCGGGGCCCAGTTGTCACATATTCATTTACAAGGATGTTTTCCATTATTAAATCATCCTTATGTGTTACCTTTCTTATACTGGGGATATGATGATCATTCAAACCCACCATCCTTATTTCTTTGGAAAGTGTATGATCAAGATTGTTCTATTATTGAAATATTATTATTTTAATTTCTCTATATGGTGCAATTATCTGATTTTACATATATCATATTAGATGATATTCATCTCTAAATTATATTATTCTTTTAACAGAGGGTAATTTATTTATATTATATATATCTTTATTCCAATATATACGATTATTGGATACTGATGCACATTGATCTTGAATTGATATTATGTATTATTCCTTGTATAGATAATCATGATTTGATTGAGCAAGGGTATCCTTAGGCTATGGATTGAAATATATTATTGAATCTTCTGGTGAAATCATGGTACATAATCAAGTGATGGGTGGGGCCCATAATTGAATATTACTTCGATGTACCATTAGAACTTCTGATACAAAATATGTTAGCGTGTTTGGTGTATTCCTACCCATTTCAACGTTATTATTTGACTTTATTCTCGATGATAAGTAATGTGACTTCACACAAGGCCTTGACAACAAGTTTTCCATGTCATATATAATGTATTCCATCAGTATAAACCTATTTTTATTGATATATACGATTTTAATTATTTTTATGTATATTATATGCCCTGAATTTTTAATCTGATTGAGGATTAATGTGGCTTAAATATTGTTTACATAATATTTATTCCCTGTTTATTCCATAATATATTTTGTTATATGTTTCCATTATGGATCGATTGATCTCTCCTATTCATATATATATTTCATTGTGTTAAGAAGAAATGTAGTACATATGGCTTGTTTATAAGGGAAACATGTGTGGAATAAATTCTTTTGTGATATTGAATACATATCATTAATTAACTTGTTTCATAAATATAATGGTAAAAATTACCATTAAATGATAAATACATGAGATTTGTTAGTTTATAATGTGTCAAAATTCTCTAATCCTCTAAAACTGAAAAAATCCATTAAATATAATAAAAAAATAAGTATTAATTTTGTAATTATGGATGGTTATATATAGAATTTTACAACTGATATAATGCATGTAAAGTATATAACTATGGTAACTGGATTTGAGAGTGTTGGTCTAAGGTTTCACATGAGTCTTATTGTGGAATGTATTGATATGCACTGTGGAAGTGGAATGTGTTCATCGGTTCTTCAATCCTAACTATTTAAATTTAATTTTGTTCTTTTCTTCATAGTTTTAATCTATTATTTATGTTTTTCATGAGTTTTGAACAATGATTTTATGATTATAATATATTCTTTATATAAAAAATGTAGGATCACTTCTAAAGGTTCTTTATAATGAAGGGATTATTTTATAGATCAATCATATTCTTAAACATGTTATAGGATATGTGTGGTAATGGTCTCTATAATATTTATTTGGGATAAAATAGTAATTTTATGTTCTTGGCTGATTTTATATTTGGGATGGATTTTGATGATGTTCAGTATGAATATATAAATAAATGGTTATTTTTCAGAGGATATTAAAATATTTCATCATTTTATGGTATTCAAATAAGTGATATCATAATTTGGAAATACATTAGTTTAAAATTGTTGAATAAGTTTTATATAAGTTATGGTGGGTTTTTCTATGATTTTTTTGTTGATTATCATGTGTTCGGTGAAATAGTAATTTATTTTATTTTTTAAAATTAAAATAGTATTGTTCTCAACAAGTGCTAAATGAAAATTTTTATAAAATTATTTTATTTCAAACATACTTTTATACGATGTTTTAAAAATTGAATATATTATGTACCTAATTTATTCTTAGTTATGAGACATTGAAAATTGTTTATATATGTGTTTTATTACTATTTACAAATTATGGACATTGGGTGATATGGTATCCCAAAAAAATAAATCCCTATAATAGATTATGTACTACAAATGGAATATTAGTCAATTGACTGATTACAATAATGTGATGGAATAATACCCTGATTATACCATGAGAGATACCATAATGGTTATGATCGTGTACTCCATGTATTATTACTTGATAAATTCCATGTTATATTAGATCCATAGGTTAGATACCCATGATGCATATATTATAATTTTTTGATATACCTTATATTTTAGTATCTAACTATTTATTTAGTATTTAATATATTTTTTATCCCATGTTTTCATTAGTTATGCTTTGTAGATTCCTTTTTCATTTTATATTCCATTATTAGAAAGGTGTTAATATTTTCTTACATTCTTTCATTATTTTTATATTTGGTTTCAAGGGATACTATTATTTCTTATACATTTTTTCACATACTGAGTTAACATCCTTTATAACATGAGTTATAACTTGATTTTTGATTATTTTGATGATCTTCCCTAAATCATTGGTTATCCCTTCCATTAATAAAATTTGTAGTTATTTTTTACAGAATGGTTAAATAGGTTATTTTAAAAATGTATGTTAATGTGGACTTGATTAAAATTATATCTAAAATGAGGATGATAAAAATAATTTTTTTAAAACTAATTATTTTATATTAAATTATACAACTATAAAAAATTTTAAACAATTATTTTTATTAAATGGGAAAAAATAACATCCTAAAAAATATATATAATAGTTTACTTTGAATTTTAAATTAAAATAAAGAGTTTAATTTTATATTTTTATTTTCAAACAACCATTGAACAAATTTACATCAAATGATTATGCATGTGGTCTAGAGAGGTTACCTAAAAGTATGTTTACTCACAGAAGTCATACTACTGGTTTAGATAGTTCCTCTAAGATATTTTATATGCTCATTTGGGTCTCAATTCAAGTATGTTGGGGGTGAAAATTGAAAAAAATTCACATAATGTGTATATATTGTTTTTTTGAAGAAATTGTTTAATTTTATTTTATTTTCAAATTTGGAATTATTGAATTTCATATCATGTAACATATAATTTTTGTTTTTTGTTTTTTATAAATTTATTAAGGATTAATTTTTATTTATGTCGTGTGGTATCAGTTTTCATTCATTGGATTTATGACATGTTTTTCTTAAGATAGGTTTTGAAACATTTTATTTTCAATCTAGTAATTTCATTTTTCCTTGATGTAAATCTTATAGAAGGGTTATGAATGATTTTATATGAGTATTGCACTGATTTATATTTATTATTATTAGGTGAAATAGTTAACATGTTTTTTTAGGATACCCATGATGTAGTTAAAAGACTATGAGTATTGAGAACACTGATTGAGCCTACTGGTGGACTAGATTTGGTGTTGTGTTTGGTCATCACAATTTAGTTCATTTTAAAATTTATAATACCCCAATTGTTATTTTTTATGTATTTTTTATGGGGGATAAAAACACTATAACACAAGATTTATTTCCTCACTACTTTCATGATCACTATCTATCCCGATCAAACATGATCCATAGTATTTTTTCATGTCAGGAATCATTCTAGGTACTTCATGAATAGAAAATAGTATCCATTTAATGGTAAGTCCTGGAATGAATTCTAAAATCCTAATGGTGGGAAACAAGTTCTTGGGATCCCATAAAAACAATTGGGAAATATTTTGACCACAATTACATATGAAACTATGATATCTCATTAATAAGGGGAATAAATATCTTCCCAACATATAGCATAAATAAAATAAATAGTGATCATGTATGGAATGTAATACATCAGTTCTTGAAATAATTATAGGAAATACTAATATTTCATTGTGGATACAAAAGTACTGGTCCAACAGTACTACAAAACAAACAAAAATTATCTCAAAACATCTCTCTATGAACGTTTAGTTAGAATCCCATAATGCTGACACTAAAACATGAACAAGTACTAGCTCCAATTAACACTATCAAAATGTGGTTTCTTTGAATTTCCTAAAAAGAACATGATTATATATATATATATATCTATTGGTAGTATATAGGGTGTCAGATCAACAACCAAATAAGGTCCCATAGAGTGTTCCTTAAGAATAATTTTTTAAAATTAAAAAATAATTCTCAATTCTATAGAATAAAAATGTTGGTGATAAGATTTTAATAATAATGCTTAATATGGTGAAAATTACCACTTTAAATTAGTTTTAGATGAAATAAATCAATAAAACATTTTCGCAATTATAAAGAAGAAGGTGGAAACAAAAATTTAATAAAATATTTCAAATAAAATATTTATATATCATTTTGAAAACATGAATAAATATTCAATATTAAGAATAAAAAAATTTAAATCAATTTCTAAATATAAAAGGAGTCATAAAGAAATTTTGATCAAGGAAAACTAGGATAACCACACCATATATGATCATAGTAAATAAATAATTTTTTCCACTATCATATGCATAGAACATGGACCTATGGATTGGGGATCACTATCATGTTCATCTGTACCATCCCATTGATTTGTTAGAGATATCATTTACATTCAATTCAAGGGAGGCTAACCATACCAAACTATGAGTTTCCAAAACTACCCACCCAATACCCTATCTCTCTTGGGATACTACAATTATCCTAATTCAATAAATTTAAAAGTGTGGTATTATCAATAAAAATGAATCTTTATCAATGTTATAAATACTACCAAAACTAGGCTTTAAAATGACTACAAAATAATTTTTGGCTTCAATTCCTCTTCCACATTCAAAAATGATTATAATAAATCAAAAACATGCATTTTAAAATTTAAAACATCTTTAAAAAATGAAATATTCATATGAAAATGACTTTTTAAAAACCACCATCCTCATTAGCATGGTATACACAAAAATTAGTAAGAATAGAGAAACTAATAGAAGATCGAGACATTTAAAGGTCAATGTAATCCATAAACCATAACACCTAATAAATAAATTATTAATTAAAAAATTAAAGGATAACATATCCATGTAGTGATATAAAAAAATAAGAGATAAGGGAAATGATCATGGATGATTATAGAAACCACTTACTATGATGTTTATTTAAGACCTTGAGTGAATCCACATATAAAATAACACCATTGGTTAATGGAGAAAAGGGTTTATATCAGAGGGAAAATTCATGGTTCATGTTTTGAAAATATACGGAAAAAATGGGATAAATCGAGTGAAATTAAAAATTGATAAGTAAAATTGTAAATAGTCAAACTGATATGTTCATTATTGGAAACATTGATTCAAGTTGTGGCTTAATTTTTGTTGATTTGTTCATGGATTGGAATGTGGTTCATGGAATAAAAAATGATATATAACTCAAAGTCTCTACGTAAAAAAATTTATGAATTCTCGTAATTTGAATTACTTTTAAATTTTATGAAATATATTAGGAGTGGTATTTAAACTTCTATAAAGACAAAAAAACACCCCATTGTTCACCCAAACCAACAATATGATAATTAATACGGATAAAAGTTATTTTGATACCTACAATAAGCTTCATACTATAGAAATTAACCCTACTATATTTCGTTATATATATCCCTATAATTATATATATAATATTGTTTTTCCAAACTGTAGTGATTCAAGAGCTCCCTAAGGAAAAAATCATTCTCTCATGGTTGATAAGATTTTGATATACACTTTCATTCCACTTGTTCTAATATAATAGATCTTCTATGATTTTTTTAGGTAACAGTTTTAAAATACTTGTTAAATAACCAAAAAACCCCACTCTAAGATGACTTAATACCATTTAAAATGAGATAAAGGTTAGTATGATACATATTAAGTAGGGATACAAGAAAAAAATGTATATCAAAGTCACCTTATGTGGTAACGATAAATGATATTACACCATCAAAATCATCTCAAAATTATTGAAAGGATCCACATTTCACGGACCCAATGTCCCTTGCTTCCAAATCCCTAAATGGCCAAAATGAGGTGAAATATTCAATAATACCATTTCAACAACTAAAAATATAATGGATGGAATCAGTTATCTATAAAATATTTATAATTACTCTAAACCATAACCTACCCTTGATGAATCATTGGGGTGTTAGTATTTATATCTTGAAACATTCTTCACCAAACTGAAGAGGAATAATGAAAATTTGAACTACATAGAGGTGGTGTTCAATTATTTATAATATCCCATACTTTTATAAATGAATCTCCCTTATGAATAAATAAATTCATTATAGAAAACACTTGAACAATATTACATTTTCTACTTTATAAAATTATAATATTTATCCACAATTGTCCTATTATACATAAAATACAATTATGTATTATAGTTATTCATAATATTTTTATTATATAGTTATCATTACGATTAATATACATTAATTTTTAAACTAATATCTAATTTACATATAAGGTAGAAATGATGACCTTGAATAATAGGATCATAACAAATGAATCCATTTTATCTAACCATCCATGCGAGAAGTAATCATTAGGATTTGAACAAGGCTAATCCCATTTAGTTATTCAAAAAATGAAACATTAGTTAAAGTATTTATATGATACATTCAATCTTATTAGGAACATCGCAAAAAACATGTTCATCAAATAACCACAATAATGTTCCCCATCACACACCATACTCATGGAAAATATGCTGGTTTAACATGTGGATATCTATCCAGACCCCATTACTATGAATTTGAATATTTTTTTAAAAAAATAATTATTATTTCTATCCCATATCATTGCTAAATTGTACACATTATTATATAATGTGTTTAATATAGAATATATTTTTATTAGAATAAGAAAAAATAATATATTAGGGAAATGAAGTATTTCAATAGAATTTTTTTTTGATAAATTAATGTTTTCTAAAATATATATTACATTAATGAAATATTCTTATTGAATAATATTCACTTAAATATAAGTCATAATGTAATTTAATAGTGTCCAACATATTTTTTATATGGTTAGTAATGTTTCCAATATCGTAAATAATATTATTTTCTGGTAAATTTGGATTTTTATTTAAAATTTCAAATTTCCATATTTTTAAAATTATTTTGGTGAAAAAAATATTAAATTTCGAAATCATCACAAAATATTTATCTAATTATTAAATTTTTATACTCTTCTAAGACAGTTGACTTTTTTGGTAAAAACTAAATACTTAAAAAATATAGTATATATATTATGACACCATAATATCCCAAAAGTAATGTGATAAATTCAATAAATGAAATATGGTACCAAAAAATTATATCAAATTTAAAATAATATATTTTTTAAACATATTTGATTCATTTTATAGAATAATAACAAGTCCTCAAAAACTTATATTGTATTTTGTAGATTTAAAAATAGTTCTTTTTTAACATGAATATCTTCTATAATGTGACTGATATAATTTAGAATATTTTGGTTCTTAGGAAAATAAAATCTTTATAACAGTCCTTTTTGGAAGAAACCATGGTAAAAACCAAAGGAATATTTTTGGTTTTTATTATTTTATCTTAAATATTCGTAAACATATGTTTATAAATTAATAATAAATTGCCTTCTATTTTTCTATAAATGCTCACCCAACCTCTCATTACTCTTCAATAAAAACCCGTTTAGATTTAATTTACTCTAACTATCCCTCTATAAATACTTCATGACGTGTTCCCACTCTCTTATGAAGCACCTTGAAATATTTTAAAAAAATCCTCTAAAGTATGGGGTTCCTTCCTCATCGTTCTTAATAAAGTATTTCCAATATACTAAGAAGTTTTATTAACAATAATTCATGTCATATTGGTTTTTAAACATACCATTAATATTCAAATAATTAATCATTAATTAGATACCACATTTAATAGTCATTAAACCCTTCCATGAATCATTGTAAACACCCATTATGATAACAAAATTATATCATGGTTTTCCATCCCAAAAATTTTTGATGTGAATACCATCTTCATTTCAACTAATGATTATTCAACTATATGTAATTACCCTTAATTTATTTTGAACATCCATGTATTTTACCCACACCCCTTAATTTTACGATTAATATTTATGAATGACATTCTTATGTTGTGCAATCTATGTCACAAAAAAACTTCGTGTACATGATATGAATGTTATGGGTGGGCCCAAAAATATATATCCTTGTTATACATTTGGTAGTATTCTTATCTCAAAATATACCACGTATGTTTCATGGTAATTTAGTCTATTAACACTAGGTTATGATGTATTAGTGTTTCTCTATGGCTTCTTATAATTTCATGTTCTCTATTATTGTCAGGTTGTTATAATGCCTAAATGAAGTCATTTTATATCGTTCTTCTATATTCATCATTTTGATACTCAAATTTTAATTCACTATGTTATAATTTTTTAAGAGTCCCATAATTTTAAGAAATAAATTTTACATCTTAATAGATGAATATTCATTTCATAACATGTTGATCCACACAAGAATCGTTTACGTCTAGTGCCTTTAAAAACAGAGAGACATAAAAACTAGTTTATAAGGGAGATACATATTCTCCCACTAAGTTATTCATATATAGAACACTTCTTATAATTTTAATACATAAAAAAATTATTTATAAAAATGGTATAAAACATTATAATGGGTGAGTTCAAATTAGCAGTAAGTATAAATGGGGGAGATATCAATAATCACCAATGAATATCATGTTAAAAAGAGTATGAGATTAACATTTCAAAACCATACCCTAGATATCATAGATTATAAACATGAGTCATAGAATAATAATTAGAATTTCATAAAGCATTAATCATAAAATAATCAATGAATACAATCAATGAGTAAATAATATATACTACTAAAAATTGACCCTCTACGAACGGCTAAGAATTGTGGGAATATGTTATACCAACTATTACTAAAACCATTGTTATGTCTACCATTAGTATTTCCCTAAACCAATTGTTCATAAAGGAGAATTGGCACATGATAACTAGAATTATCGCATAAAAAAAGTTACAAGTGACCATTGGTATATATATACCAATAGTTTTACATCTGTGGGAATAATGTTCTGTCTAGAAGAACTGAATATTACCTGTTACATGTAAACTATTAGTATAAATGGATACCAATGACTATAAACCTATGGGTAGTCTTATTCATCATTACTATATACCAATGGTTTATAAAACCTTTGGTATATCCTCTTTTACATACCAAAGACAAGAATCCATTCCTAAAGCTCTATCACTTGTCTTGATCCTGTAAACATAAAAACCACACTGTGAAATTCTATAAGTACAAGAATGAAAACTTGTAAATAATTTCTACGTGGGTTCCTAAGGATAATTATTTACCATTATATGAAACATGAATGGAATTATTTTTAATAACATAAAATTAAAATCATATTTTGTGATCTCTATCAATTTATAATGGATCTATGTTTTGTGTTTTTTGAATACCATTATTCTATTACAAATGTGAATGTTAGTATTGTAACATGTCTATCACAATTTTCTAAAAAACATAATGATTTTTTTTATCATGGTTACTGTTGTAATAGTTGATAATCTTGATATAGATTTTTTTTATGCATATATGTATTCCAACCATATAAATTATCGAGGTATATGAATATTATTATAGAGGATGATGATGGGATAGTCTCTCAATTCCATGGCTCCTCAAATCCATTCCCCTATTTCATGGGATGAGACAAGGTCCTTACTTTTTATCCACTAAACCATTCATCATTATGGGATTTTTCCCAGCTCTATATGTTCTACTAGGTGGTATATTCTATAAGATTTTACAACCCCCAACCAATATGGTAAAGGCTAAAATAATTCCTTACCTCTAAACTAATATCGATACCAATCATTCGAAGAGTAGGAAAACTCAATGTAAATTTATCACCATATTATGTATAATAATTAATAATGGATACATTTATCACTACAAATAAGTATTTTAGAAACATATTATTTTCTAAATAACAAATTATTGTAGAGTAATGATCCATTATCAATTCATTTCAAAAGGGCTACATCACCTTTTTATTTAAAATTCAATAGTAGAAGATATTATTTTTTTATCTATTTGCATTTAAGTATAACATTGAGATCATGGTTCTTTATTGTAAAATTTTTCTATATCTGTTAGTATGACTAAAATATGTTAATTTAAATAATTTTTTTTATTATGTTTATTTTTTTTGTTAACTATGATTTGAGTTAAGATCATCGCATTTACGCTAGAATAGTTTTTTTATTGAATAATAAAAATAATATTGTATTAGTGTGATTTATTACTTTAATTTTAATTTTTTTAAACCAAATTGTGTTTATGATGTATTTTTAGTCAATGATGATTATTTTAATTAAATGATGTTATGTGATGTTAAAATACAGATAAGTGTTTTGTGGATGTTGGTTAAGGTTCCCAAGATTTTTGAGAAGAATCATGGTGTTCTAAAACAAGGTATTATGGTGTGTAATGATTTTTTAAGATTACATGTGGTTTAAGGTTTTACCTTATGTCTTGGAGGTGATTCAAGTTGTTTTCATCACTTTTTTTTGTGTAAAATGAATATTTGAATGAAGTTCTTCCCTTAGATTAAAGGAGATATAGTAACTTTAAAGAAAAGATGTTGTGTAATGTGAGGTTCTACCATTTTTCTTATAGAAATGAATTATTATGTTTCTTATAGGAACCTATTATCAATATCATTAAAAAATAATTTAGGAAATATTTTATGAGTGGTGATTATTTGAAGATGTTGTAACTTGGTGGAATGATATACAGGTTTGGATAAAGAAGATTTTTTTTCAATGGATAGTTCAATAGAGTAAAGATAATTCTTGATAAATTATCTCTATGAATATGTTGAAAATGTAATATTAATGATGATTTTTGAACTGGTCTTCATGTTAGAGAAAAATATTGTAGATTTAAAGAACATTTAATTCTTTATGAGTTTATAACTTTCAAGAAGATTGCGGAATATAAGGGCCAATAAAATGGTCATGTGAGAGGTGTTAACATTGATCATTAGTTTCAGGAAATGATTTCCCTAACTACCTTAGATATAACAAAAATATATTATCTATGAATTTCATGGATGTGATGAATTGATTTGTGAATGATTTTGAGTTAATTCCAAAGAATTTGGAATCTATAATTATAGAAAAAAAATAAAAATATTTATTCACAAAAATGAAATCTAATGACATGTATTGAAGTTAGATTAATCATCTCATAAAGCAAATCCATGAGTTTAATGATGTATATAATGGTTATTAACATGATACCTAAAGGTAATATATGAAATCATAAAACTCTATAAATTTTCTCTTGAGATGTGTAAAGGTCTTTTGGACTTTGTTTAAAGGTAACTCTATGTATTCACACATGAATCTCTATAAAGGATACATTAATGTCTAAGAATTATTTAAAATTAATTTTGAAGGCCATGAATTATTTAAGGGTAATCGAGAACAATGTAAAGGTCATTCCTAATCTAATGGTAATAATAAGTGCATAATTAACATTCTTGATCTATGTAAGGGTAATTTAGAACTTCATAAAGGTTATTATTGATAAACATAAGTGTAACATAGATTTTTTAAGGTCATTCCATGGAGTATTTTTCTATATTGAATATGTTAGAAGATAAATAACTGATATATAAGAGGTTTTATCCTCCATACGAAACAAATTCTATAAAAAATAAAGGGTTGCCTTAAGATATTACATATATTGATGAACATAACGACTCTTCCTGACTGAAATATCATGATGTTGATATAGTAATGTTTCAAATATATTATGATAATGAGGCTAAATGATAGAGTTCCTACATTATGATATGCATGGATAATTTTTCTGACATGTTTTCAACTAAAATAGAGGAGCCACCGCGTGTTTGGTTTCTTTTATATTTTATGGGGGAAATCATCTCCCCTCTACTAGGTGTTATCCAATTAATTATTGTCACTATGAAACCAATATGATTCTAATTATGTTATCAAGTATCTATTAATGTATTATAGTTGAGCATGTTATCTATTTCTCATTGAATTATCTCATTGTTAAATATCTTTTATACCTAAGAACACTTCCTCATTTCGTGTTTACTGTCTTTCTTAGTATTATAATGCTCAAAAACCCATTTCTAAATCCATGAATTTTTTTATTATGAAAATTGTTATGATTTGGTTACCTAGTCACTGTACATTTTCTTTATTGGTAATTTATTGATTGAAGTTCAGTAGTACTATATGTGGAATGGTGGTTTATTGTAATTGGTATATCATACGTTTTCAATTTCACCCCCACTAATTCCATGGTAAAATTAATCTCATCCATACTGTTTCCATTTTTTCATGTTATTACCATGCAATAAATAATTTTGTGGATTTTATATTATGATGGGATTAATATTTTCTCCCTTTTAATATTTGTTCTAGCAAGTAGAAGTACGGTATCTTTGAAACTATTTATTCAAGTTCGTGTTTTTTGGGAGAGTTGGTCAATTTTTGTATCCATTCATGTGATATTTAATTGTGTTTCATTAATTGTTTCATTGGTTTTTTTGATGAATCTCTCTATTCTGTCCTCACTTCATGAGATTGTTTCTCGTATACCTTAAAGATGTTCTAAAGTCATGATCATTTTATAGTCATTCTCAATATAAATTTAATGATTATCCTAATCCCTCCCTAGTTATTCTATATTTACTAGGCCCTCTCATGGTTCATATATAGTAATTACCTAGTTAGATTATCATATAGGAATTAATTTCATGGAGTAAGGTGGATGGGATACACCCACGGGCTAGAACAAGTGTTTAGGAATTAAATAATCACATCTTGAGAACAATTTCACATATAAACATTTAATTAAAATAGAGGAATAAAATAAATAAAATTTCATCATGACATATTTTTACATCGTATATACAAACCAATGGAGAATAAAATCAGTAGAATAAACATGGAAAAAATTTAGACCAAATGAAACATACTAATTATTCTCTCCACTACCACGATATCCCTCCCCTGCAAGAAAAACTGTGTAGTCACCTCTGGTGCCCTTCTGGCCCCCATTGCATAATATAACTACCCTTCACCTATAGAAAGTCTTAAATGGCCTAAGTGTCCAATGTGAAGAAGAAAATAAAATAAAATATAAACAATAAAATACATGTCTCCCATGACTATATAAGTCACCTCCCAACATATAATAACTACAATACCCCATGAGTGAAATCATATTCATTTAAGAAAGGGGGAAATAGATCCTTGTTTCTGAATGATACTATCAAATAATATATTCCTCTTAACTAACAATTAATCTTCCTATTAATTTAATATAATAATTTTGGGTTGAGTTTCATCTTTTTTTGTTCAAAACATGTAATTTTGGGAATTTTTCATTAGATTTAGTTTGTCTCATTTATGGTTGTATTATCTTCAAAAAATTCATTAATTTAGGTTCTAATGGATTTAGTTTGATTAAAATTCGATCATATTAGTTTGTTTACTTTTAGTTTAGTTCATGTCAATTATGGTCATAAATGTTTGAATTCATTATATTTGGTTCAATTTGATTCATCATTTTTAATATCAGATTAGATCAAGTCAGATTAGTTTGACATGGTCCAATTTAGTTTCATTCAATTTTTTTATTTGAATTCTATTTTCATGATTTTGATCAATGTATATCAATTTTAGTAGATATAATTTACATTTATACTAGTATGATTTGGTTAGTTTGTGAATTTTATTAAGTGTAACAATCTATTTTTATTTGGTTTTATTCGACCCATTGTGGGTTTTTTTGGTGCCACATTATTTATTTCATCTCATTTTATGGTTTACTGTTGATAATCTTATTTAGATTGGTTTCCTATGGTTCATCCTAGTTTTTTATGTTTTATTCAATACTAATTGAGGTTGGTTAAGATAGGTATAACAATATTACACTAAGAAAGTATGATTCATTTTTTATAACATGATAGGATTTGTTTTAGATCTAGTTAGTTTTAATTTATTTGTTGAGTATAGGATAATTTAATTTATTGTAAATTAATTTTAGAATATTCAGTTTTATTGAATATAGGTTAATAAAATTCAAACTATTCTAGTTTTTCCTACTTATATTATGTCATATTTCATTAATTTCATTTTGAATGAGTTCATGCTGGTTTCCATTAATTTGGTTTGTTTTTATTTAGATCTGGTTCGATTGATTCAATTTGATTCAATTCAGTAAACACTTCATTTCATACCCAAAAAATATTATAAGAAATATATATATCATTATTTATTATAAAATCGTGGTGTGAAATAAAAGAAATCAACGATTCATTAAATTTAAAGGCCAATTCATAAGGTAACATACATCAAAATAAAGGCTCTCACCTTATGAATATGGCCACTCAAAGCGTCCATTTACAAGTTTCATGTATATACAATTTTTCTTATAAATAAGTTCATATATCTTCAATTTACATATTTTCATGGCCAAATATGTACAAGGGGATCCTTACATATATTCTTTTACATTAATATACCCCTTTAACTTACACACGTATGGATTATTTATATATATACATAAGAAAACCATGCCCTAATATATGTATTCATACCTCATTGATTGAATATATATGTGTGTGTGTTTGTTTGTTTGTGTGGGAACTTACATATGTATATACCTACCTACGCATACTTTTGAAATCCTCTTTTGAAAATGATAACCTGAGACCAGTGTAGTGAGGTCCAAAATACTCTAAAAACACAAAAAAACTCAAAATCCCAAAACTCCTAAATTTAAAAAATAGATGAATAATTCAAACGGGAAAAAACATACCCAAAACCCATGGAAAATTTTCATTTTTTCAAAAAATAATCTATTTTGGGATAGGACAATAGATTTTGATAGAAATTTTTGAGCCTCCATAAAAATATAAAGGAATGGTGTTTTTAAAATCAATAGAAAATCCAAAAATTAATTATTATAAAAAATCAAATGGATTGGTTTAGACTAACAACGTGATTATACCTATTTAATGTATATGGAAATTAATTCTTCATGAATTGGTGAGTATATAATTTCAATTACAGTGATCAAAAATGAAATTAATAGTAAAGAGGAAACCACAAATATCAAATAGATCGATACATCCTAATAAAAATAAATGCTAAACTAAACACTACTCCTTTAATGATTTTTTCAATGGGAAACAAAATAGAAGCACCCAACAATATGGATTCCTTAAAATTCAAAAATAAATTAATAGGATTATAGAAAAATTTATTCCTATAAAGAAAGATATTTAAAAAATGACATAAATATACTAAACCATCCAAAATGAAAACATGAAATTGTAGGCTACATGGAATTTGGATGGAGACTATACTAAGGCCTCAGTTTTAAAACATTTAATAAAGAAGAATTATTTCAAAACATATAAAGTGTATCTGTATTCCATTTAATAAAATTATTATTTAAACAAAGAATATATTAATAAAAACCAAATATTTATTCATTTTGGTACATTGGGTTTTCAATATGAAATATGTAGTAATAAGAGAATGTACTTGGGTAGATACCAAATTTGGGTATATTCCTATGCATTTTTTGAGATACAATAATAGATTGGATATAAAGACCCGTAAAATTTGAGGGATATTTTTTCTTAATTTTCTTGGGAATTTTACATGAACGTAGTTTCTGACGGCACCCGATTTCGAGGCCCGGTGTGCCCGGAATCTTTTTCCGAAGTTTAACTCGGGTACGTTCCATGAACGAACGAGCAGGTTTTTCTAACTTTTGAACCGGTGCTTAGAATCGAATTTTGAGGGCACCGGTGGAATCACAGCACCGATATTTTCTTAGAAATACTTTTTCTGGAGTTGCCTTTGCTCAGCTGTGGTTTTTAATTTTTGGGGTTATGTTAAGGAATAAAATAAAAGTGGTGCAATCGATTTTTATTTTATTATGGTTAACTTAAGTTACGTGGATGATGTGGGACCCATAATATCCTACCCACTTGGTAGGATATTTGTGAGGTGGGGCCCACACGAGACCCACCGTTTCTTTTTTTCATAATTAATGCACCCGCACCCCCCTTTTAAATGAAGTCAACTCTTGCGTTTAATCTAGATATTAGACGTCTCATTAATTGGGAGGTTTTAAACTCCTCAATTAATTGATCGTTTCATTTATTTTTGAATTTCAAAGAGTTGGTTTTAGTGTCAATAAAATAAGATAACACTTATTTTATTTTGGGTGGGAACTTGTTACGTGGAGAGGATTTGGAAAAAATCCTTCTTCTTCAACGAAGAACGCGAAGAATGCGAAGAATGCACCGATCTCCGACGAAGAACGCAAAATCCTCGGAGGTTGACTACGCGACGCCGTGTACCGCAACACCAACGACGCTTCTTCTGTGACACTTCTTCCGTGACTTTCCTTCTCCGCGACGCAACGATCCCCCTTCCACGACGCCTTCTTCCGCGATGTTATTTTCCGTGATGAACCCTCGCTCAACGAATTTGACGAGGTAGGGGTTTTGATTCAACTAAATCTTTGTGATTTAGACCCTCGACATATGTTTAAAATTTGTCGGAAGCCTTTTTAAACCACTAACGCGGTGGGTGCGGACCAACGAATAAGTCCAAACCCACCGTCTCTTCGTTCTTGGTGTGCGGATCGGCAGGCGACGATGAAGCAGGACGCACGGGCATTTTGAGGTCTTCGCAGTGAAGAACTGGTCCCGGGAGGGCCGTTGGCGAAGACGGCAGGCAAATCCGACCACCGGAGCCCGTCCGGTGGTCTGCGGATCATTCTGCCGGGGTGCCTTTCCAGCACGGCGGTGTCGGCCGACAGAGGCAGCGGTCAGCACCGGCCGTCTGCCAAGAGGCGGCGGCGCGCCACCGGGAAGGGCCGCCGGTCCCGTGACCGCGCGGGACCGAAGGAGGCGGGACGCGGCGCTCGGCCACATCCGTTGACGAGGAGCGGCCTCCCATGGGGCCGCGGTTACTTGATGGCGGGGGGCATCGTGTCGTCCCGTACCGCTCGGCCGAAATGGCCGAGCTGCACAACCGGACCGCCAGGCCGAGTCGCCCCCAGGCCGGGACGGGCCGACCCAGGGGGTACCGGGCCGGGTCGGACCGGGCCTGAACCCCCTCACACCGGACTTTTTCGGTCTGTTGCCCATAACATTTTCTACGGACCTCCGATCGATGCACCTGTCAAGTGATTAGCGATCTTTGGATCGAGACGGTTGTTTCGGTATATTACACTCAAGGTTTCGGAGTACTTTGGGTTCGGCTGGGTTGGTTCGTACACGAAACCAACCGGGCCCTCAGAGCGGAAACACTTATAACTTGAGCTTCGGACGTCCGATTGACGTGCTGTCAACTTTGTTGGATTCTTCTTTGTGAGACGGACCATTTGGATTACTCTGCTCGAGGTTTGGACACAGTTGGAGTACGGTCGAGTTGGTTTTGACTTAAAAACCAACCAGGCCCCTGGAACGAAAAGGCCAATAACTCTCAGACCGGGCGTCCGAATGACGCGCCGTCTGTGACGTTGAGTTCCTATTGACGATAAAAAAACTTTTGGATACATCAAATCCAGACTATGTGTCAGTTGATGTATCAGCCCTTCGGCTCGTGGAGCGGACCCTCCTGAACGAGCTTTTTGTGTGCGGGAACCCTCGATCTGGCTGCGACTGCGACAACGATAATGACTGTACAGAAATTCTTCATGGATTCGACGGCGACGACTACAGAACTCAGAGATCCTACATGGATCAGTGCTACTGATCCTGTGTGGGTCAGCGCTCAGCGGTCCTATGTGGGCTAGCGCCTACAGATCCTATCTAGGTCTGATCCTATGTGGGTCATTACAGGGGTTAGTTACATATCGATCATGTGTGGGTCAGATCCTATGTGGGTCATTGCGGGGGTTAGTTACCTATCAATCCTTTGTGGGTCATTGCGGGGGTTAGTACCTATCGATCTTGTGTGGGTCCAATGACTTAGATGAATCAATGGCTATATTTTATCATCTCTATCATCATACGAAGAAGTATACCTGTGTGAGCTGAATCATGACATTCAATTCTTATCTTCGATAATATTGACTTGCTATCCTGTGTGGATTACATTATGCATTCCTGTATAGATTGGGTTGTGTTTTTTGTGTGTACTGGGTTGTACTTGGGCTCGAATGTTGTGCCAAACGAGAATTGATAACTTAGGTATACGTATGGGCATATACCTAAGTAGTTCCGGATGTTACTTCGTGTTTGTATCTTCCTTTGTGGATTATCCTTTGTGGATTCTGGGAGACCTTTGCGGGTCTCGGGGTCCCTACTGAGCAGCTTATACTCACCCCTGCACGGGTTATGCCCGCACTACGTTGGGTTGCTTGCAGATGACGGACAGCGCTGATCGTGGTTGAGGATTGCGGAGCAGGACGGTACCTGGAGGTGGACCACTGGGCGGGACATACTCGGAGCGGACGGCTAGACCCGAGGAGCTGTGGAGGCTATCTATACCCACCCTTCAGGTGGGAGTACCAGAGGATGACTTGCCGTAGCAGCATTACTTTACAGTTGTTGTACTTCCTTTCAGTTGTATTTTACTTTCAGTTTGGGTTTGTAATCTGGCCCACTTACTTTTCTGCACTTACTGTTGTACCCATTTTTTACTCAGTGTTTACTTCTGCTTGCTTTCTCTGTCATGTTTGTTTACTTTACAAAGGAAATGCCTTCCCTTTTTACCAGGAATTACGCATTGGTGCTAGTCACCAGCCCCAGGCCTATGGAAGGCGGTCTTGGGGTAGTCACGGCACGGGCCCTGAGGACGGGTCGTGAAAAATTGGTATCAGTGGAGTTCGGTTCTACTGCAGAACTCAGGACTCTGATCTTTTTCTATATGAAGCAACAGTGTTAAGAGTATTGAGTGTGTTTATCATTCCAGGGAGTCCAGTGTTGGTGTGGCAGTCGACATATCCGTACACCAGGACCTTGACTTCTGATTTCCAACTTAATGCACGAAAATATTGATTGCATGTGTGTTTCATGTTTTCTTTGTGATTACGTTGTGTCAGCTCACCAGGTATATTGTTTGACTGTGGCGCACCTATTTCTTTTCAGGATAGCCCCACGACCATAGCTAGCTAGGGTTCCAAGAGTTGTGCATGACGACAGCCCACCGAGCGACGAGGCCTCGGTACAGGGCCCTTTGACAGTAGAGGCACCAGCGGTACCGCTACCCGCTGAGCCACCGATGCTACCAGCCCCAGCCGCTGACGATGCCCGTCACCTTAGTGCACTGCATGAGTTTCAGCGCCAGCGACCGCCCAGGTTCTGCAGGGAGACTGACCCTCAGGCAGCCGATGATTGACTGGAGGCAGTTGTACGGGTTTTCAGGTTAATGAGGACACCAGCAGACCTCATGGTGATTCTCGCAGCGAGCCTACTGCACGCGGCAGCAGGCAGATGGTGGAGCTTGATGCTCCAAGTGCACGACGAGGCATCTCTTCTCTGGATGGACATTGAGAGCCTCTTCCGCTTGGATTTCATCCCTGCCACCCTCCGTGCGGTGCGCATCCAGGACATTCTTCAGCTGCGGCAGGGCATCTTGACGGCCGCCCAGTACTCAGCAAGATTTACTGATCTCTCGTTCTATTCGACGGACATGGTATGGGACCCATTATTTCAATCCAGGACCTTCGAGCATGGATTGAGGCAGGAGATTAGGGAATCGATGATCTCCCTCAGCATTCCAACACAGGCAGGGGTACTGGAGCGAGCCCTTCTGATCGATAGCTTCCTTGCTGAGCCTACATGAGCAGCGAGACCTACCGCAGGGCGGCACGTATCAGAGTCTTCTACAGAAGGCAATCGATGGACGACTCATGGGTCCAGGCAGACCAGACCCTCAGGCAGACGACCTCAAGACACTAGCTCGGTGGTGCGGGGCACACAGCGCGGAGCCAGTCATTCGAGAGGTAGACAGTGCGACGCATGTGGCGCGTAGGGCCACATGGCTCATGACTGCCCGACCCACCGTGCAGAGGAGAAGTAGATGGTTGAGGGACCACCCAGGCAGAGGCAGAGGGTCGACCGTGGCAGTCCGCAGGGAGTAGGCGGACGAGGCAGAGGACCTGGCCGAGCGGTAGGTGGTGGGTGACGCTTTGAGGCTCTACCATCACCACCACCAGGAGGTCCACCCCGACCATAGAGAGCTGTGGGCAGAGACAGGCACATCTTCAGGCAGCGAAGTCCTATGACAACGGTGCGCCCAAGATGATTCGAGGTACTATATGTATCTATTCCACCCATGTTGCAATTCTTATAGACATAGGAGCGAGTCATTATTTCATATCCTCTACCCTTGTTCGGAGCTTGGAGACTCTGACGGAGCCGTTGGCTCGATCCTTACGGCTAGAGATTCCTACAAGAGCAGACTCGACGATTACGCACCGGTGCCGGCAGTGTGAGATTACTCTAGGAGGTGAGATCTTCAGCTGGGATCTTCTTGTAGCGGCATCGAGGCCTTATGATGTCATCTTGGGCATGGATTGGTTATTTATAGTCCATGATTAGATTGACCGTATTAGGCGCAAGGTGTGGTGTGTATGAACCGACGGGAGTAGGTTCACCTTCACCGGTGAGAAGGGAGCCTTCGCAGCATAGGATGGACTCTTGCAGAGGAGTGGACAGCCCATCACTCATCAGTTGGCTAGCCTCATCCTAGGAGCAGTTGACGTGTGGAGTCCTAGTTTTCCTGCAGTTGTGGATCAGTATGCAGAAATTTTCCCCGACGACGTTCCAGGACTACCTCCTCGCAAAGAGATAGACTTTTATATTGATCTGTACCCCGGGACAGCCCCAATATCCACCCCAGCATATTAGAAGGCTCCCTTTGAGCTTCAAGAGCTACGGGTACAGTTGGAGGACTTTCAGGGCAAGGGATTCATCCGACCCAGTGTTTCACCCTGGGCTTCCCCGATATTGTTCGCCAAGAAGGAAGATGGGAGCTTGTGACTTTGTGTCGACTATCGTTGCCTGAACCAGGTGACCATGAGGAACAAGTATCCGCTACCGAGGATTGACGACCTCTTTGATCATCTCAAGGGAGCACGGTGGTTCTTGAAGATAGACCTCAGGTCCGGCTATCATCCGCTCAGAGTTCGGGATGAGGACGTGCAGAAGACGGCCTTCAGATGTCGGTACGGCCACTATGAGTTATTGGTTATGCCATTCGGCATAACCAATGCTCCAACAGTGTTCATGGGCCTCATGAACAGGATCTTTCAGCCATACCTCGATCGATTTGTCGTGGTCTCCATTGAAGACATTTTGATTTACTCGACCACTAAGGAGGAGCACGCCTACCACTTGCGGGTTGTAATAGACACACTACGAGAGCACCATATTTATGGCAAGCTCTCAAAGTGTCAGTTCTGGATATGCGAGGTCCACTTCTTGGGACACATCATCTCTGATGTAAGAGTTGTGGGGGATCCTACGAAGATCGAGGCAGTGCTAGATTGGGAGCCACCCAGGAGCGTGATGGAGGTGCGTAGTTTCTTGTGACTAGCTAGATACTACCGGAGATTTGTGCTAGACTTTTCCAGAGTTGAAGCACCACTCTCCAATTCGTTGAAGAAGGGGAAACCCTTTGTGTGGTCAGATAGATTTCAGCAGAGATTCCAGGAGCTGAGACAGAGATTGACCAGCACACCTATCTTGAGGTTACCAGATGAGGGAGTAGGGTATGTAGTCTACTGCGATGCATCAGGGACTGGAGTCGGATGTTTCCTGATGCAGGATTAGGTAGTGATCGCCTATGGATCACATCATTTGAGGATGCATGAGCAGAACTACACTACCCATGACCTGGAGTTAGCAGTAGTGGTCTTCGCTCTAAAGATGTGGCAACACTATCTGATGGGAGAGCGCTTTACAGTCTATTCTGACCACTAGAGTCTCAGGTACATCTTCTCGTAGAAGGACATGAACCTGAGACAGTGGCGATGGCTCGAGTTCCTCCAGGACTATGACTTTGAGATAGTCTATACTTCTGGAAAGGGGAACGTAGTAGCCGATGCTCTCAGCAGGAGGACAGGCATTCAACTACGTGGGGAGGCAACAGAGCAGCTAGCCACTTTGCAGATATCCTTCATGGATAGAGATGAAGTAGCCTTCCTTCAGTCACTCACATTCACTCCTCCACTACTACAGTGGGTCAGAGAGGCACATCGTGGGGACGCTGACTATGAGACGTGGCGTGCACAGATATCCTCAGGACAGACACCTGATGGTTTCTCTGTAGGAGGAGAGCACGACGTACTTTTCAAAGGACGTACCTTCGTACAAGTTTCTTTATGGGAGGAGGTGCTGAGAGAGTTTCACACTTCCCCTTTGGCGGTACATCCTGGCATGGAAAAGATGTACCAGGATCTCAGATGACAGTACTGGTGGCCCGGCATAAAGAAGGCTATGGCATAGTTCGTTTCTCGATGCCTCACCTGCCAGAAGCTAAAGGCAGAGCACCAGGTACCTGCAGGCTTGGTACAGCCCTTGGAGGTCCCAGAGTGGAAGTGGGATGGAATATCTATGGACTTCGTGACTGTACTTCCATGCACTTCCAGAGGTCATGACTCCATTTGGGTGATTGTCGACCGACTCACCAAGTCGGAAGACTTCTTACCCATCACAGAGCAGGGATCAGTGGAGAGCATGGGATATCTCTACGTTTAGGAGATTGTATAGCATCATGGTGTGCCATCATCTATCGTCTCCGATCGAGATGCTCGCTTTACTTCCCGGCTTTGGAAGGGGTTGTAGGAGGTGTTCGGGGCACAGCTACGTCTGAGCACCGCCTTTCACCCTCAGACAGATGGTCAGACGAAGAGGACTATTCAGACTCTCGAGGACATGTTCCATGCATGTGTCCTCGACATTGGTCGCAGTTGGGAGGACCACCTACCCTTGGTGGAGTTCGCGTACAACAACAGCTACCACTCCACCATCAGGATGGCACCATACGAGGCTTTGTACGGCAGACCTTGCAGATCACCGTTGTGCTGGACAGACCCTGGGGAGTCAGCACATGTGGGACTAGAGATGGTCCAGGCCACGACAGAGAAGGTCCAGGTCATCCAGGAGAAGATGAGGACAGCTCAGAGCTGGCATAAGTCTTATGCTGACATGAGACGGAGGCCACTAGAGTTCAAGGATGGCGACCATGTCTTCTTACGGGTCTCACCTCAACGTGGATTACAGAGATTTGGTCGAGGCGGAAAATTGTCTCCACGCTTCATCCGACCATTATAGGTCCTCAGCAAGATTGGCGAGGTGGCTTATCGTCTAGCTCTACCACCTCAGTTTCACCGGGTGCACGATGTCTTCCACGTATCTCATCTAAGTAGATACGTGCACGACCTGGCGCATATCATTGACCATGGGGAGCTGGACATAGATGATGGGGCGACTTTTGCGGAGGTCCCACTGGAGATCGAGGATCGACAGGAGCGTTTCCTACGTGGATGGTCGATTCCACTAGTGCGCATCAGATGGCAACACGGTAACCTCCAGGAGAGCACTTCGGAGCGGGAGGCTCAGATGCGTGCAAAGTACCCACATTTGTTCCCCTAGTTTTTGATGTATCTTTATGGGGACGTAAATCCCTGAGGTTGGACTAATGTAAATACCCGTAAAATTCAATGGAGATTTTTTCTTAATTTTCTTGTAAATTTTACAAGAACGCAGTTTCTGACGGCACCCGATTCCGAGGCCCGGTTTGCCCGGAATATTTTTCCGAAGTTTAGATCGGGTATGTTTAGTGAACGAATGAGCGGGTTTCTCTAACTTTTGAACTGTTTCTCGGAATCGAATTCTGAGGGCACCGATGGAATCGCAGCGCCGGTATTTTCTTAGAAACACATTTTTCAGTGTTGTGTATGCTCGGGTGTGGTTTTTAATTTTTGGGGTTAAGTTAAGGAATAAAATAAAAGTGGTGCAACCGATTTTTATTATATTTTTCTTAACTTAAGTTAAGTGGATGATGTGGGACCCAGAATATCCTACCCACTTGGTAGGATATTTGTGATGTGGGGCCCACATGAGCCCCACCATTTATTTTCTTCTTAAGTAATGCACCCGCACCCCCCTTTTAAATGGGGTCAACTCTTGTGTTTAATCTGGATATTAAACGTCTCATTAATTGGGCGGTTTTAAACCTCTCAATTAATTGATTTTTTCTTTTCTTTTTGAATTTCAATGAGTTGGTTTGAGTGTTAATAAAATAAGATAACGCTTATTTTATTTTGGGTGGGAACTTGTTGCGTGGAGAGGATTTGGAGAAAAACCTTCTTCTTTGACGAAAAACGCGAAGAACGTAAAGAATGCGAAGAACGCACCGATCACCAACGAAGAATGCCAAATCCTCAAGGGTTGACTACGCGACGCCGTGTACCACGATGCCAATGACCCTTCTTCCGTGATTATTCTTCCATGACGTTCCTTCTCCACGACGCGACGATCCCCCTTCCGTGACACCTTCTTCCGCGACGTGCTTTTCCGCGACGAACCCTCGCTCAACGAATTCGATGAGGTAGGGGTTTTGATTAAATTAAATTTTTGTGATTTATACCCTCGGCATATGTTTAAAATTTGTCGGAAGTATTTTTAAACCGCTAAATCGGTGGGTGCGGACCAATGAACAAGTCCGAACCCACCGTCTCTTCGTTCATGGTGTGCGGATCGGCGGGCGACAATGAAGCAGCCCGCACAGGCATTGTGAGGTATTCGCAGTGAAGAACTGGTCTCGAGAGGGCTGTTGGTGAAGACGGCAGGCAAATTTGACCACCGGAGCCCGTCCGGTGGTCCCCAGAACATTCTGTCGGCGCAACTCACCGGCACGGCGGTGCAAGTGGCCGGAGGCGGCGCCCGGCGCGCCGCCGGGAGGTGCCGCTAATCCTTCGACCGCGCGTGACCGAAGGAGGCGGGACGTGGTGCTCGGCCGTGTCCGTCGACGAGGAGCGGCCCCCCATGGGGCCGCATTTACTTGCTGTCGGGGGGCAGCATGCCACCCCGTACCGCTCGGCCGAGCCGCCCGACTGGACCGCCAGGCAGGGCTGCGCCAGTAGGGCCGGGCCACGCCCAATTTGGCCTGACCCAGACCCGGGTCGGGTGGACCCAGTTCGGGCCGACCCAGGGGGTACCGGGCCGGGTCGGACCGGGCCCGAACCCCCTAATACCGGACTTTTTCGGTCTGTTTCCTATAACATGGGATATTGACCTCCAATTGACGCATCGTCAGGTGCGTAGCAGTCCTTGGATCGAGACGGTCGTTTCGGTATATTACACTCAAGGTTTCAGAGTACTTTGGATTCGGCCGGGTTGGTTTGTACACGAAACCTACCGGGCCCTCGGAGTAGAAACGCTTATAACTTGATCTCTAGACGTCCGATTGATGTACCATTGACTTTGTTGGATTCCTCTTATTGAGACGGACCTTTTTTCTTACTCCGCTCGAGGTTTGGATGCAGTTGGAGTATGGTCGGGTTTGTTTTATCTTAAAAACCAATCGGGCCCCTCGAACAAAAAATCCAATAACTCTCAGATCGGGCGTCCTAATGACGCACCGTCTGTGACGTTGAGTTCCTGTTGACGATACAGAACTATTGGATACATCAGATCCGGACTTTGTGTCAGTTGAAGTATCAGACCTTCAGCTCATGGAGCGGACCCTCTCGAACAAGCTTGTTGTGTGCGGGAACCCTAGAGCTGGCTGCAACTGCGACGACGATGAAGACTGTACAGAAATCCTCCGTGGATTCGATGGCAACGACTACAGTACTCAGTGATCCTACGTAGATCAGTGCTACCTATCATGTGTGGGTCAGCACTCAGCGGTCCTGTGTGGGACAGCACCTATAGATCATGTGTGGGTTCGATCCTGTGTGGGTCATTGCAGGGGTTAGTTACCTATCGATCCTGTGTGGGTCAGATCATGGGTGGGTCATTGCGGGGGTTAGTTACCTATTGATCCTTTTTGGGTAATTGCGGGGGTTAGTACCTATCGATCCTGTGTATTGGATGACATAGATGAATCACTAGCTATATCTGATCATCTCTATCATCATACGAAGAAGTATACCTGTGTGAGCTGAATCTTGACTTTCAATTCTTATCTTGATAAGATTGACTTGTTATCCTGTGTGGATTACGTTATTCTTTCCTATGTGGATTAGGTTGTGTTTCCTGTGTGGACTAGGTTTTACTTCGGCTCGGATATTGAAGCTGAACAAGAATTGACAACTTAGGTATATGTATTGGCATATACCTAAGTAGTGGTGGATGTTACTTCGTGTTTGTATCTTCCTTTTTGGATTATGCTTTGTGGATTCTAGGAGACCTTCAGGGGTCTCGGGGTCCCTACTGAGTATCTTATACACACCCCTACATGGGCTATGCCCACACTACGTTGTGTTGGTTGTAGACGACGGACAGCGAAGATCGTGGTTGAGGCTTACGGAGCAGGACGGTACTTGGAGGTGGACCACTGGGCGAGACGTACTTGGAGCGGACGGCTAGAACCGAGGAGCTGTGGAGGCTATCTATACCCCCCCTTCAGGTGGGAGTACCAGAGGACGGCTCATCATAGTGGCTTTACATTACAGTTGTTGTACTTCATTTCAGTTATATTTTACTTTCAGTTTGGGTTTGTATTCTGGCCCACTTACTTTTCCACACTTACTGTTTTCCCTAGTTTTTAATCAGTGTTTACTTCTTCTTGCTTGCTCTGTGGTGTTTGTTTACTTTACAAAGGCAATGCCTTCCCTTTTTACTGGGAATTACGCCTTGGTGCTAGTCGCTGGCCCCTGGCCTATGGAAGGCGGGTTTGGGGTAGTAACGGCACGGGCCCCCAGGACGGGTCGTGACATTGGATATATGATAGATGAAGGACATTCTCATTTATTCCTATATATTTTTGTAAATGGGATAGATAATAAACAAATGATGTATTAAAAAGGAAATTATATAATTTATAAGTTATCACATCCAAAAAAATAAATGGATAGGTCCTCCCTTGAAATTAATATATACCAACATTAAAAATTACAAAAAATGGTTGTTTATAAAAGTATATAGAACATTAAATAGGTATTTTATAATATTATATATTATTAAGTGACAGTGTATAACATTAAATAGTATTAAATGATAGTTTATAATAGTAGGCATTAAAAAAGATAGTGTATAATACTATACAGTACTAAATGACATTGTTTAAAATTATACACTAAATATGATTGTTTACAAAAATATACAGTATTAAATGTCAGTGTATGACAATATAAGTAATGTATATATTCATTGAGAAAATAAAACCATAAAAATATTAGAGTACTTAAAAAAATATTAGATTTTATTTTTATTAATAGATTCCCTTGATGATACAAACATAGAGTTTATTTGAAGAAGTAAGACAACAAGTTCTGTGCAATCTATGATGAAATAGAATATAAAATATCAGAGAAAATATGAAAATGTATAGAAATTAATATGGAATAAAAAAATATTTCTTATTAAAAAGATGAATATGGTTTAGAAAATAGTGAAAGGGTATAACGGTCACATGGATTTAATGGTGGTCTCATAGACTTTGAAAAATCACATAAAGTGAAAAATAAGACATTAAAAACACAAAAATTAGAATTATTAACTACTTTAACCATTTTATAAAATCATTTGAATTATCATTTCAAATATCTCTTAAAAACCATCCATTTCAAAAAAAATTAAATTCATTTAAAACTCCCCCTGATTATCCAAAACAAATTGGGAAGGTAACATTTATCCTAAAATCAACATGGTTTCTAACATCCCCCTTTAATTAATTTTATCAACTAAATGGGGTCAAATGATTTTAAAAATATACATTTCATTCAAGAAAATTCATGAAATCTTTTTACAACATATGGATTTTCAATTATTACAAAAAAAATCTATGTGATGCCCTTTTATAAATCACTTTGAAAGCCTGTACATATTTGATCATTTCAAATACAATTTTCAAAGGCCATTTGAGCAATATCATAAACACATTTTGTGACCAATCATGAAATATCAGATTTAAACTGGCCCATAAAATAGTAAAACCATTCTATTTCAAATATATCGTTTGTGTATAAAACATTTTACCTTGGAAATACTATAACCTTTATTAAAAATATAATTTAATAATTAAAACATAAGTTAAAATCACTAAGGAATCAACATTTTCAAAACAAAAATTTAGGGCATGGGAAAACCTACATCAAATCAAAGACACATTAGCCGGAATTCATTACCTCTGACAGTGGATTTCAAAAAATTTAATAAGAAACAAACATGAACCCAAAACACAAAAAAAACAAAAAAAAATATCACCCCCTTGAACAAGGGTTTGATAGAATGACAATATTGATAGACAAACCCACAAAGAAATAGGGAAAATAGAATTTGAGAATAAACCTTGGTGAGAAAACAATAAACCATGAAGATCACACTATAATCCACTAAGGATTTGAGTGCTAATGGGGAGGATGGAAGCGGATGTTGGAATGGTGAATTTGAAGGAAGCAAAGAATCGAGGTAGAGTTTTGAATTTTAGTGGGATGAGCATGATAGATAATATAATAATTAGGGGAGAAGATGGTTGGTGGGGATAAGAAAGGTTTCACAACAGGGATGAGAAATATAGATAATTGAGGGAGATGGTTTTCAATGGAGTCAAGGGTTTTCGGGGTAAAGGAGAGTTTTTAGGGGAGAGGAAAGTGGGGATGAGCCTGATGGAAATGGTAATCGAGGGATGGGATACCTATGGTTTTTAACCATAGGGATAGCTTCACAAAGAGCATTTATCACAAATTTTTTTTAAAATCTTGGTATATATGCATGCGTATAGACCCATTTTATAGTACTGATAGGAATAATACATTTAAGGGCGGCATAAATAAAATCATAGAAAATAAATTTTTTAATATTCAATTCTCATTTACAAGGAAGTCATAGTGTTATACGTTCACACCCTAAACTATCATAGTATTTAAGGTTCAAACCAAAGACATTCATAATGGATAGAGTCCCTTATTGAATAATCCCCATTCCAACCTTGTTTCTCTCATAAGATTTCAATGTTTTCCCAATTCATTATATAAAGATATAGGTGCCACTTGTCACATAAGTAAATAATAAATATGTATGCCACAAAATGATAATGCATTCATCATATTAAAACCCATGAAAAGAAATGATTTTTATAAACATATCATCATAACAAAACCCCTGAAAAATAAATGGGTTTCGTAAACATTTCATCCTAACATAATCCCAGTAAAATCAATGTGGTTCATAAAAATTTTACCTTTTCAACATAAACATAAAGAATAAAATTAAATAGTAAAGATGTTATCGTAGGATCATATCACCAGTAAATTATAAGTAACATCAGATAATTTCTTCTTAAATGGTAAATGAATTTAAAAGTTTTCTTTGAATAATTCTTGAGGAAAATAAAAATTTCCATATCTAAATCATTTTTTTAAAAAGATGTGAAATTTTAATTATAATCATTTTAAATGAAAAATAAAATTTTAAAAACGTAAATTAAGCTTCAAAAAAAAATATTAATGAAGAAGGTGATTTTTTTCATGCTATATAATTAAAAAAATCCTTCCATATTGTTGTCAAAAATGTCACAATGTAACTCGTTTGTAAAATGATAAAAATATTCTGTTAAAACCATTTTGAAAAAATTTAATGATGGGTAAAAATGAAAATAAACAATCATTGGATAATGAAATAAACTTTTTTGATAAAATAATAGAAAACATGGATATGGAAGAGAACTATTCCACAACAGAGACTAAAACATAAACAATCTCTAATATTTATGGGATTTGAAAATAAACCCTTACCTTGACTTCACCTTATTTTGAAATCAAATTAAAATGATTGATAAAGTTATTTAATTTCTTATAATTCTATAATTAATTCATGTTCATACTAATAATAAAATTTATGTTATATTTATTATAAGAATCCACCCTGAAACATCATATATTATATTTATTTTAAAATGATAAATGACATTATTTCCATAAATATCATTTAGGATTGTATATTTATATAATTATTACAAACTATTACATATCAAACCCAAATATAACAATTGAATACTTATACTCAGTATCAATTTTTTCATAAAAAATCCTATAAATAAGAAAATTTTCTTATCATGACATATCTTCATTGTTTTTCCTTCATCTCATACATTTACCAACTCTTCCTTAACCCCTATGAAAAACATTTTTAAACATAGTGTTAGCACAAAATCTCAGTAAGGGATATAAATAAAAAAATTGATAGCCCTGTGAAAATATGGAAACACATTAAAACCCCTTTCATAAATACTCATTAGTATGTAAAGAAAAATCATAAAGATTTATTGGGAAATTATTACAATATCACTCTTATATTTTACCTTAAAATGTAATAACATTTCGATCTACTTTCATATCTATATTTTCTAATTCATTGAATATCTATAATGGGGATCACCCTTCATATAAGCTATTTAGGTTTAACCCTTTCTTCATGAGCTATACTAGGGCTCAACCCTTTTAATAAGATATATTAGATTCAACCAAAATCTATAATGGGGTTCAACCATTCTAATATAATGTTCCAGGACCAAATCATAAATAAAACCTTTGAAAAATCATCTAAACCCGTGATAAAAACACTTTTAGATATCAAAATACCATTTTATTTTATGAATTCATTTTTTACACCAAAACACCATTTTCATTGAAAACTCATTTTCAATATCACAATACCCCAAAATATAAAATAATTGTTTTAATTCAAAAAAACATATAATCATGAAAGGGAATATAGAAATTAAATAATATTCATGGTTTCAGAAAATTCATTGTTTTCATGTACATTAATAATTCATAATTTGTCAAAATGTTCCATATAAATATATATATAAATATTAGTTTTAGAAAAATTTGAAATAAATTAAAAATAGAAATAAAAATTACTTCATAATTTATTTATATCCATATACAAAATATGTAAAATAATATCAAGAATATTGATAGGTAGACAAATATTTGAAAATTTAATCTATAAACAATCAAAGTTTCTCACACCACATTGAAAATTTCAATCATAAGATCCCTAAAATAATAATATTAAAAAATTTGAAATAACAAGATAATAAATAAATTCATGATATAATATGTCAATGGGATTGTATATACACCTCAAATAAATTATGGGCATATAAGATCAAGATATTCCCCAATGAAGGGAGATAGAGACAAAATCCCTTACATTAAGTCTGAATCATCACAAATTTCATTTAATTTCTATAATCATAAACATATTTTAATTACATACATTATTTAGAACCATTAAATGTTTATTATTTATTTTATATCACTTATTATCGTGTTATAATCCTTATTTATTTATTTAAGTCCATGTTTGATGCATTGATGATATTCAGTACATGAGTCCAAAACGGATTTAGTATGAATTCATTAGTGAAAGTGGTAATTATTCCATCATCTCCAGAATAATATTCATGATATAATAACCACTTTGATATATCAAATATACTTTTAAATACATCCTTTAGATAGAGATTTGAAAAATGAACTATGTTACAATCATGGGGACTGTAATCCGTTCATACGCATGAGTAACGTTTCCATTTTTCAACGATCACTCTGGAAGGAGAGTAAGTATTATTATATATTATTATAATGATCCTAATATAATTAATATCATATTGAATTTTTTAAATACAATTATATATATCTTCAATATGATTTGGTGATGAAAAACAAATCACTTCATTTTGTGGAGGTGATAATTCACATGTACGCACGAATGATGTTATCATTTTCATGTGCATGAAAAGGTAAGAATGAAAATGATATATTATTATTAAATAATTATAAATATTTCATTAATATCATATATTAACATTAATTCCATCATTAAAAATATCCTTTAGATATAGTGATAGAAAATAAATTATATCATTTCGCGAGGTAGTAATCTGTCGTACTCATGAACAATTAATGATTTTCCAATTTGATTGAAGTGAAGATTGATTTTGGTGATGATATTAAAATAATGAAATCTAATTATATTTAATATACTTTATTTATTATTTCATCACGGTGTCAGAATATTTTAATAAAGTAAAAGAATAAATAAATAGAAATACTTAATTAAAATGACAAATATTCATCACAGAATCACCTTTGATTAACACCATAACACATCTAAAGAGATTTTATGCCCAAAATAATTCCTATATGATGTGGGTATGGATTATAGGAATTTATTTTTCAAGATCATGTCCAAACCAAATAGATTTTTAATTGTGAGTAGGAGAGAAGATGATATTCCCTTAAAAAAGATAGAGGAGGGGCACTATTGGATATCTTCGAAAGAATAAATTAATAGAAATTAATTTTATATCCCAAATGGATCAAAGTTATGAATTCTAATATAAGATAATTTTTTGTTATAATTAAATAAAACAACAAAAATTATATAATTTTCTACTATTTTTAATCCTTATCTTCTAACTTTAACACTTATTTTAGCATTTCAATTCTTACTATGATATAAAGTAATTTACAAACTAAGGGTTAATATAATTATTATAAAATAAAAAAGACCATGAAATGAGTCATTGAGGATATTTTGAGACTTATAAAATTGGATAGATTAATTTTATCTTTTTATTAATTTTATATTATTTAATAAAATATTATTTATTTAAAAGTATCTCTATTGTCAATTTTGACACTATTCATCACTTGACTTTTTAAAAATATCACAACAACATTATATATATATATATGAAATAACGCTTTTAAATCATCACTGAAATTTTAATTTAATCTATAAAATTCATAGATGAAATTTATTATTACATATTATATGTAATTTACTATATTTAATATCAGTTATTTGATTCTTCCATTAATTAAATAAATATTGCATCATCATTGTGTGACCATTTAAGTTAACTATTTTATCACTAAAAATTAATAATAAATTACCATCATGTTGATAAATATTTTATATTTATAAAAAATATTTATAGTTGAACATATAACTTATATAACCCCATGTTAAAAATAATTCTTTTGTTTCAAATAGAATTATGAAAAATTTATCATTCCTTTGAAAATAACAATATGATGGTGATATTCTCATTAAAAAGTCCATAAATAGCCTCATAACCAATCCTTTTACTATTATTTAAAAAAATTAATCATTTATTAAAATTAGTAATTGTTTTAGGGTAATTTTATAATATTTATAATATTATTTTTACCCTTAATTAAATGTTTTTACCTTGAACGTAGTAATAAAAATTAGAAAATTTACTATTCATATATTGTTCTAAAATAAAAAAGGACCTATTAAATAAAGTTGGACCTTATATTAAAAAATGTATAATTTATTTTTTAAAATTTGTACAACATAATTTTAAGAAATTATAATCTCAAAAACGGATAGAGAAATATTGTTGTTAAAGTAAAAACATCCAAAAGATTGAATTGTTTTTATATCCAGATTCAATTTAAAATTGATTCTAATGACCTACATGAGATTAAATTATAAAAAAAAATATATAATTATACATTAAAATAATTCAAATATATAATTTTACATTATAAATAAATCTGTTGAAAAAGTAGTTTTAAATTAAAATGAAATATTTTATCACAATTAATATAAATGAATCTTATTAGAAAAATACCAAAAATTAAACCGAATTAATTTTTGAAGATCCAGTTTTAAAAAAATATGTTTATTTTTTAAAATTAGAATTGATAAAATCTTAAAAAATTATTTTCAAACAACTGGGCCATCAAATGGAGGCAAAACTACCTTTTTTAAAAATTACTTTTTTATACATGAAATTGAATATGTTCTTATATTATGTATATAAAACATATCATATGAATATTTAATATTTTATTTAATATTATATATATATATATATATATTTAATTATACAATCCAACCAGAGTTATTTGGTTAATTTATAAACACAATTGTGAAAATTAATATATTTGTTTAGAAAAACATGTCCTTTTATTTTAAAAATAGTATTCTTTCATTGATAATTAATTGGTTACAAAAGAATTAATTATATATAAATGTGTAAATCATAATTTCATAATTTAATTAATATTATTCATTACATCCATTCTAATAGTTAGTTTCATGGTATGATTTAAATGATAATATATAGATTTTTATTTAAACTCTGTGTGGTGTATCATGTATGATATCGAACATGGTGTTTCCTTTTAAAAACTAGGGATGTTACATTACCCCCCTTCCCCTTAATAAATTATGTCATCTCAATATGTACTTGGGATTGAAAAATATGGGTTTGATTTTACAAAATATATTTATTCAAATCTCACATAAGAAAAACGGTTATTGAAACATCCACTTTAATGTAATGAAATCGAATTATGATATCTACCTAAGATATCACATACTACAGTTACATGTATTAAAATAAGGAAATTAAAGAGAAAACTAACTATCATGTTCTGATGGAGAGTGATTGAGAACATGGTCATGAGAAATTTAACGATCATAAAATAAAAAATATATAATTGGTTAAAATGTCATTGATTTCATAGCTAGACAAGTAAATGGACAACATTTTGGTTTCAAAATCATTTTCATAGAGTTGAGTAATTATTTTACTACATGGAATAATAACATAAGGAAATATAATTAATTTACATGTATATTTTCTTCTTTTAATCAAATTGCACCATAAACTCATCTTTTTACCAAATGATAAGTATTAAAGATGAATTTTTCACTTTTGATGCACCATAATCAACTTCTAGCGAGTAAAATAATCCAAAAATATTAACATTATAATTATATTTTCTTAAAACATTATCCAAAACCAAAATGAATATTATAATATAATATAATTAACCAAATATAATAAAACATTATTTGATGAAAAACTATATAAATTTCCAAAATTCAACAGTAAAACCAAAAGATCAACATAGACCATTAAGAAAATAAATATCCATAAAATTCCTCTAATATATTATAAGATTAAAACCCAAAAAATCAGATGTAACTTATCATATAGTCTTGAAAGATAAATTTTAACATTTATCTTCAAATAAAATCATCCACTCTTAATATGTCATACCAAGAATATAATTTTCTAAATAACATAATCTCAAAAATATGATAATTATTTCCATAAACAACAAGAATCACTATAATTCAAAAATTAAATCATTACTTCTTTTATAACATTATTCAACCTTTAGATCCAAAATAATATCACAAATGATTCTATTTACCTTGATCAAATTGGGTTCCCAAAAAAGTGAATTTTTTCCAAAATAATATTAATCACTTAATCCTTAAATCCCTTCTGAATCCAAACATTATATATTCGATAAAGAATATGTTCCCAAAATATACTTATTCTTATTCCATTAACTTTTTTAACTAAAAATTAAAAATCAATACTAACATAGGACTTCACATAGACCATTGGTAGGTGATACACCCTTATTGCCCTTTTTGTGGGTTTGATTCTCACGGTCCTACCGGATAGGATGGGTTGAAACACATCCTATGGGTTTTACATCTTCTAAAACCATATAATTATTATAAAATTAAAAAAATATGATTAATTCCACAGAAATAACTCTAAAATGATTTATCCTAAAAAGTAATCTCATAACGATCATTTTTCACCCCAAAGTACAGACTAAAAATTAACTCAAAAAATAAATGTCTCTAAAAATACCGTTAATCGCCATAAATTGTTATAACATAAACCTGAAAAGGTATTTCTATGAAATTTAATTTATGAAAATCCTAAAACTAATAAACTTGTAATGACATCCATAACTCGTAAAAAAACATCATAACATCCAAATTTGCCTAAACCTTGATATAATGCCAATTGAAAAAACCTAGCCTTAAGATAATATATTCAAATTTGTAAATATAGAAATCAAATTATTTTCTCAGTTTTTTTTTTGAGTTTTAATGAATTACAAAAAACTCTTACATAGAAAACTGAAATATTACAAGTGGGAAATTATACTCAGTATCCATTTTTCCATTATAAAAATATTCAAAATAAGACATGATTTCTTATAATGATATATCTTCACAATTTTACCATGATCTCATCCTTGTCCAAAATCTTCATTAACCCCTATGAAGGACCTTTTAAAACATGTAATTATCATAAAATATCATTAAGGTACATGAATAAAGAAAACCATTAGTCGAGTAAAAACATAAAAACCCATTGAAACCCTTTCCATAAAAACACATTAGCATGCATTGAAAAATCATGCATGTTCCTTAGGAAAACATCACCATATCACTCTTAAAATCTCACTTAAAAATTTAATAACCTTTCTTTCAACTTCCATGTCTGGGTTACCTAATGAACTGGAGATCTATAATGGGGCCCACCCTTCATATAACATATATCAAGCTAACCCATTTTTCATGATCTATATAGGAGACCAATCCTTTATATAACCTATATAGGACTCACCCGTGAGATATACTAGAACGTATAACTTTTTATATCATTTACAATGGCCAAATCATTAAAAATACCAATTAAATATCTTTTCATCCCATGATCAAAAAAGATTAAGAAATCAAAATACCATTTTATTTTACAAATTAATTTCTAAAACCAAAAAAGTTTTTTCCTAGATATCCAATTGTCAATATCAATATAACGAAAATTGAAAATAATTATTTCCATTTAATAAACAATATAATATTATAAAGTAATATAGAAATTAAATAATATTCATCATTGCAGAAAATTTGTAGTCAATGTCTACGTTAAGAATAGAACATTCATTTTTTCATTTATCAAAATTTTCCATATAAAAATTAATAAATAAATTTCCCTTTGAACTAATTTTTATTGACTTAAAAATAGACATAAATTTTCCATTATAAATTTTTTATATCCTTATAAATAATTATATAAAACAATATCATGAATATTAACATGGAAAAAATGTTTTGATAATTAAATCTTTAAACATTCAAGGTGTCATATAAAACATTGAACATTTAAATAATAAAATCCATGAAATAATAACATAAATACCATTAAATAACATTATAATACATAAATTAATGATATGATATGTCAAAGGGGTTTTATATACACCTCATAATGAAAGTTGTGAGTATAACAACAAAATATGCCTCAATAAAAGAATATTGAGACCAAATCCCTTACCTTGTGTTTGAATCGTCACATATATCCTTTAATTTGATGAATAACAAATATAAGATAATTATTAAATTTATTTATAACCATTTTATGTTAATTATTCATTTAAATCGCTTATTACCATGTTGTAACAATTAATTAGTTATTTAAGTACACATTCTTCGTCTTGACAATATTAGATACATGATTCCAAAATGAATTTGGAATGACCACAATAGTCAAAGTGGGGATTAGTACAACATAACCAGAATAATATTAATTAAATAATAATCACTTTTATAAATCTATTATATTTTTAAATCATTTTTTACATGTGGATTTGAAAAATGATCTATTTTACCCTCATGGTGATTGTAAGTGGTACGTACACCTAAGAAACATTTCCATTATTCAATGATAATTATGTAAAGAGGTTAAGGATTATTTTATACAGTAGGAATGATAATAATAAAATTAATATAATATTAATAATTAAAATATACTTATATATATCATCCATAGGATGTGGTGATGAAAAATGAATCACATCGCTTCATCGACATGATAGTTCACATGTACACAAGAATGACGTTATCAATTTCATGTTAAAAGAAAGGAAAGAACATAAATCATATATAATTATTAAATAATAAAAATTATTTCTTGAATATAATATTTTAACATTAATATCATCATTATAACTAGTTTTGAGAGATTTTCATGGAAAACAAGTTATATTGGTTTCCCAGGTGGTAATCTTTTGTAAAAACGAATGATTAATTATTTCCAAATTTGATGGAAGTGGAGAGGGATTTAGGGCATGATATTAACATAAGTAAATATAATTATATTTGCGATAATTTATCTATTACTTCCTCATAGTGTAATAATTTTCAAGGAATTGGATTAATAAAAAAATAGAAATACTATATTAAAAATTATACCACTTCTTCAGACGATCTCCATAGATAATCATCATAACAACCAATAAAGATGGTGTAATACCTAAAATAATGCTCCCATAATGTGGGGACAGTGCTAGAAAGGGATTTTGGAATATCCTTTCTGAACCAAATAGTTTTTTAAGTGTTATTAATAGAGAATAATAAGTGCCTTTTTATAAGAGAGTGGAGGGGGCACTCTTGGAAATATTCAAAATATTAAATTAACATAAATTAATTTTATATTGAAAATTGATTTAAACATATTATTTTATAATATAAAATTATTTTTGTTTTAAATATCTATAAAAAATAAAAAATATAATTTTTTTTACTATTTTTAAATCCTTATCGTTTATCATTAACCCTTTTTTACCCTTTTTAATTATTACCATGATATCATGTAATTTACACTTTGTGGGTTAATATAATTTCAATGAAATTTTAAAGACCAATAAAATATTACTTGATGAAATTTTAAGACATTTACTAGTTATTTATCATAATTTTAATTTTTTATTAATTTTATATCATTTAATTAGCTATTATTATTTTAACGTATCATTAATGTCTATTTTGACACTATTCATCACTTTAATTTTTAAAAATATCATAACAGCATGATATCTTCGAACCAGATCTTTTAAATCATTAATAAGATGTAAAATTAATCCACAAAATTCTTTTATATCTTTAATTATATCAAATTATATTTATATTAATATGTCTAATATTATTTATTTGATTCATCCATTAATTAAACAATTATTGCATCATCAATGTGTCAAAATTTAAAGTAATTATTTTATCACTAGAAACCTTAAATAAATTACTATGATGTATATAAAAACATTATATTTCTAAATACTATTCATAGTTGAACATATCCTTTATATAAACTAATATTAAATATATTTCTCTAATTAAAAATAGTATAAAAATTTTGACATTCGTTGGAATTTAATATTATAAAGGTTATATTCTTATCTAAATTTCCATAAATGGTATAATAACTGATACATTAATTCTTACAGATGAAAAATAATAATCTAATTAAATTAGTATGATTATTAGGATACTTTTTAATACTTATAATTTTATTTTATCTCTTAATTACCCAATTTAACCTTAACCGGGGCAATGAAAATTACAAATGTTACTATTCAAATTTTGTTCAAAAATAAAATGTACCAATTTTATAAATTTTTATCTTCGGATTCTAAATATGGAATCTATTTTTCAGAATTAAAAACAAATAATTTTCATAAATTAATTCAAAATTAATCCGATTAACATATCGAGAAAACTGGTTTTAAAAGTAAACAACATCTAAAAGATTGAAATGGTTATATATTCAATTTCAATGTGAAATTCATTAAAATTATAGAGACCTTTCCCTTTTACACATATCATTACATGATTTTAAGGAAAATAAAACATCATATCACAATCCAAGGATCGTAATGTCCTGTGTATTAGAAGACTTGTTACATAAAATAGAAAACATGTGACTAAAAAACACTTCTTTATTTAATCTTCATAAAGAGATCCAAACATCTTTTGATACCTTAAAACTGCATAGGGTGACATGGAGAACAAATGAAATAAGTGATGAGATAAAATCTTGGTAAGGAAAAAAAATAAGCCTTTAGCACATGGGTTATAGATCATTAAATAATGGCCTAAAATGGAAGATTGAATCATAACATATAAAAATTTGATCATATAAACATTGAATCATAGATATGTGGATGCAACATAAATCATTACTTTATTATAATTCAAGGATTGCTTCACATATAGGAGCACAAATCAATGTTAACCACCAAGACCGTTGCACATGGTTTCACAAAAAAAATCTATCTACCAAGACTGTTTCACATAACGTCTCATGAGACTCAACCTTACCCAATGAGTTAAAGTGATATCTGGTCACTTCCATATTATCATTTTCACGGATATTTTTTCCACATATAGAATAATAAAAAATCAATCATAATCATAAGGGCACCCATTTAAATAAATAGGTATCACAATCATGTCATAAAGCATAATGGATGGGCGCATCAAAAAAGATTCCATCAAAGAAATTAATTATAATATAAATATACATTTATAAGGTAAATAAGAATATATCATGTTAATATATTTCAAATATATTTGACAAAATGTAAAATGAGTATTTAATAATTTTTATCATTAACATATTTTTGTGCGGTTTTAGGGAAAACACTAACAAGCATTTAAAAAAGAAGATGAAATAATTTTTTGTACAAAATCAGAAGTGATCCAAGAATGATTTCATAACAAAAACACTAGTATTATAAATAAATGGTGGATTAAAACAAAAGGTAGAGTGTACAAGAAATTTTGTACGAATTCTTGAAGTTCCCATAAAATGAGATTGCTTATCGAAATGTATTGAGGATAGAATCATTTAAAAGCATGTATATCACCAAAAGAGAATTATGGGTGGATATTGAAGAAATTGTTTGGAAATATAAACAGAAATTATAAGATTTATATTAATATAATATATGATATCATCTGGGTAAATATAGAGTAAGAATATCCTGAATGAATAATGGTGGTTTGAGTTAAATCCCCTATGAAATTTTAATATGGTATTAGGTGTTCTTAAGAGGGGTTAATGAGAGAAAAGGGGGTTTATTTTATATTATTCATCATGAGGGTAGTATGGGGATGTTGTAAAAGCATACCCCAACATTATTAAGTACACATAAAATGAAATAACAAAGATGATATTCTTGAATAAATGTGTGAATGGGAGGATCCCTTACCTTATGTCTGATGGTGTTCTTCGCTTGATATTAATGACCTATATAATCAAATTAGGTTGATTAATTTGAAAATAAAGAACCTCCACTACATGTTATTGATTTATTATAACATTAATATGTTAATCCATTTCCCTTCTTGATGAGTTAAGATGTTTAATTTCATCGTTTGAGGGAGTTTTCTTCTTTGGTTTTAATGATAATTTTAATTATGTTCGTGTTTGGATAAACATGTTTGATGAGAATGGTTGCCCATAATTGAAGTTATATGAAAGTATTGAACATCTATAGGTTTAAATGGTTAAAAAATTTTGGTTTTTTGGGATGATGGTGAATCATTTTATAAAACATTAATGATAAACGCTGAGTTTAATTTGGAGATTTTTCACAAAATTAACTTGTTTAGAATTATGATTTCAAATCATGGGTGAAAAAACATTCTAGAACATCACATAACATCAAATAAAAACATTATAGTCATTTTAAACCATAAAAATGGTTTCATGACATGAATTTAATATCGTATTGGAATTTTAAAACCCATCCACCTTGAATGTGGTAAATTAACACATCTTTGATGGTGTTTTTACTTCTAGTTCAATAGAAGATTAAAGGAGAGATGATAAAAACGTATTCCATAATCATAAAATAAATTCTAGAATATATAATTTATTGCAGTTGTCTTATTATTTGGATGAGTGGTGGTTGGGAGGGAAAATATAATAGTGGAACTAGAAATGAAATTTAAAGAAAGCAATAGATGAATTTACCTCTTCAATTAATCTTCTTGAGAGCCACTTAAGGGGAGAGGATTTTTCTTTTGAGAAGACAAAAGGTTTATAAAAATGGGAGAGGATATTGGGGAGAGATTTGGGAATAATTTATGGAATGAGCAAGGCTTTAGATACGGTAATAGAAGAGGGGAGTGTGGGAGATTTTTATAGTGGATAAGAGGAGGGTTTTCTTAATATTTTAATCATTAGTTTTTTATTTTTCCATAAAACTAGAAATAGTAACGATTCATGTAACCAAAAATTGTAATATTTTATTGTGAGTTCAAACCAATATCCATTTGCATCATCCATGACACATGAATGATGCGGAATTTTTTTTTAGCATTTATCATAAATTATCGTAGTTTACTATTAATCAAAAATTCATGTATATTAGAAAAATGGAAAAAAAATCACCCAATCCATTTTTCAATGTGTAGAATTCAAAAATAAAGTCCATATTTTATAAATAATTTTCAGAATCTGTTAAATTTTATTTTTTATTAAAACCACAATTTACTATAAAATATGAATTTTAAAATTATAATTAATTTTATAATGGTTTTAAATATTATATAAGGTATTATAAACTTATATTAAAACCAGAAAACATAACATTATTGATTTATGAACACAATTTAGGAAAATACATTTTATTTTAAATTAATTAATCAATATTAAGTAATTATTTATGATATAAAAATTCCAATATGTTTACTATGTTCATATTATCATCTTTAAGATGCATAAAATTTATTTATACATTTATGGATGATGTAACTATAGTTTTGGACTATTTACTATCCATAGGGCCATGATACTATTCAGAAGTGTGGGTTACTATCCATAATGGAAGGTTACTATTTACCAAAAAATTAGTTTGTCTTATCGGACTCCAAACATCTTACTGATCGCAGTCATGTAAGTTATCTTTTTGAAATTCAAATCATAGAAGTGACAACATTATGTTTAAAGGTATCATAGTACTTAGTAGTTTATTGTTTTATGATTTCATGTGATTATATGACAAAATTATAATAAGTGAATTTCCATTGATAAAACATTGGTTCATTAAAAAAATGACAAAAATTGGATTATATAATAAAATAATTTCCTAATTATAATGTAAAATCATTCAATTATATAATTTAATAGTGTAAATAAATTTTATATAAAAGAAGTTTTCAATTAAAATTTAGTATTTTTTCACTATTCATCACAAAAATGTGTCTTATTAGAAAAACACAAAAAAGTTAATAAAAGTATTTTTTTTAAAACAATTTCAAATATAGGGTTTATTTTCTCAAGTTTAATTTATAGAAGTGTCAAAAACAAGATTAAAGGCTTGTGTTCCCTCAAAAGGTGGTAAAACTATCTTTTTTAAAAAATACCTTATTAATGTATAAAATTTCATTTCTAATATATTTTGTCTGTAAAACATATAAGATGAATGTTAAACATTATATTTAATATATTATATAGACATATATATATATATTTATTATTATTAATGAAATCCATAAATACTGATTTGATTGTTTTATAAACACACTTATGCACATTCAAATATTTTTCCTGAAAAATAAAACATTTCCTTTTATTTTATAAAGGTTTTATGGGTCATAAAATAATTAATTTTTTACACATGTTTATACCATATTTTCCTAATTCAATTAATTCTATTCATTCCCTCCATTTTAACGTCTAGTTTAGTTATAACATTTAAATAATAATGTTTAGTTTTTTGTTTAGGATCAATGTGGCATATCATATATGTAGTTGAAAATAGTGTATCCATTTGAAAACATGGTATGTTTAACTAATTATATTTCAATAGTATATTTTATTAATAATTATTTTCTAAAATCATTATTTATGGTTGTCAATTGTTTTGTTTACAATGTGTATTTCAATTCCGTACTTCTACTACCTATATATTTACCTAGGTTAAATCACCTCAAGAATACTGATCATTGTATAAATATAACGTATAAACTCATTATGTACATATTGTATTCATCCTTGAACATTATAGATATAAAAATTAATTAAACATTTTAATGTGATGGTAGGATATACATACAAATGAATGTTATTTTTATTACACCCTGAGTTTTTAAAATTGGAACATCATGTTCGATATCATCTAGGACACAAAAAAAATGATTATAATAGAATCTAAAATACTAATACTTTATGAATCATTTATTTTTCGAAAAATTCAATCTCATTGATATATTTCAATGTACACAACATTAGGTTTAAATAAGAAATTATATTATATTACAATTTTATACTTTAAATATGACTATTATAACCTATAAATTAAATTGGAGGGTAAGAATATCAATAAAAAATATAAAAAATATATTTTTTCACATTTATAAAATAAATAAAATATATATATAATTAGATATAAAATTAGGAAAATTTAAATGATAGAAAGTCCTTTTCAAAAAAAATAATTCTTTATAAGTGACCTAATCAAGCATTGTGAAAATAATTTTAATTTAATTTTAAACACATTTATAAATTTTATTTGAAGAAATAAATATAATTTTTGAAATCAGAATTTCAATATTTTATTTTTTAAATAAATATTTTATGTAATGATTAATGTTTTAATAATATTGAAAAATAATGAATTTTCATTAATAACTATATTTATGATTAAATAATTTTTAAAGTTAAATTATATTTTAAATTGGGTTTTAAATATAATTATTCAATTATATATCTATAAATATAATTTATTTAATCGTAATAATTTTCAAATTTAATTTTGAAATAAAAAGCAATGTAATATTTTAAACATTTTCTCCTCAAAACCCTATTTCTCATTGTGTCTCAAAGAATTATTTTAAACTAAAATTTTCCAATTAGTAAAAGAAATTTTGAAAAATGGATTAAATATTAGGAATTATAATAATATATATTAACTAATATTTTTATATTAAATTTTTACCATTTTCAATAGAAAAACTGTAAAAATTATTTACCACAATTAAAAAACAATTTAATTATCAAGGGTTAAATAAATAATATATGGGTTTAGATAACCCAAAACATGTCCAAACCCCATTTTATGGTCATATATTTACCATATAATGTATAATTCCTGATAATATTCAAATTTAAATCTTTTTTTCTTCTGAAAATCATTGGTAATCCTTTTTTATAGAAAATTAAAAGAATGCCACTCACCTCAATTGTAAAAGGTAACCCCCTATACTCTCTTATTCACACCATAAAACACTTTTGGATGGGAAAGTACCTATAAAAATCACATATTAAATTAAATTACTTCATATTATATGCTTTTTTTGTTCATAAATCCAATATAGAAAAACATTAAGTGTAATCGTATAGACGTGGTCTGAGAAGAGTTAAATTTCAAAACAATAACTTTTTGTTTTATTTCTTCTTCCACCTCCTACAAGTATTTGTAATTAAATCTAATATAATAACAATGTTTTATTATATATCGTAATAATTTTTAATTTTAATGTTTTTACCTATATCTATCTCCTCTTCCATTAAATAGGATAGGATAATGTCGATCGTCTGTATGACCTACAACTGCTTCAAGAATAGATGTGACACATTTCCCATCAACACCTCTCATAGTTGTGTTTTCTGGTTAATATAATATACATATATAATATATAACATTATTATAGCTATTTATTCATTATATCTTATATTCTTTCTTTACTTTTAACTTCTTATGGGATTTGATAATAAAACTTCTATTTTTGGCAGGCTACCGCCTCGCAAAGTGATTTGATTTATTTTTCACTAATGCTTTAGATGGAAGTAAATAAGGATAATGTTAATGAATATAAGTGAAAAAATGAAATAATAAATATATTAATGAAATATTAATTATTATGGATATTTAATATATTATTTTTTTATTTCCTTTTCACTCATAGAAATATGACAGTGGCATTCGGGTACTTACGTACTACCTCCTTCACAAAGCGATGTGACTCTATTTTAATCACCATGACACATGAATTTTATATAATAGTATATTTAATGAAAAAAATATGGTATTTATGATATTATAATCTTTATGTAAAGATAAATATTACTTCCCTTCTTTCAGCAACGACAGTAGAAAAATGGAAATGTTACTGATGCATAGATGGGGCCCACTATATCCATGGTCACAACATACATCATTTATCCCAAAAAATATGTCATGATTAGTCCAAAATGAATAATTGATTCATAAATATTATATTTCATGGTTATTGTGATGGATGATTTCTAATAATTACCTCTAAGAAAAATATATATCTTATCGAATTCCTTTTTTGATGCAGAAGTCAAATATCATCGAAACATCCGACGTAAAAAAGATTGATTAAGTAATATTATATGACAAATTAATAAGTGTAAAAAATGGAATAAAACATGAAAAATGTTATAAATAAAGTAAATAATTATCATAATTTGATTATTCTCGAATATAAATAATGTATGTAATGAGTCAGACATAAGGTAAGTGTTTCTCATATCACTTTTTCTTCGGTAAGACATATACCATATTCCCTAGTTATTTTCATTGTGTTATGTTTACACACACCCTTATATATGTTGACAAATCAATCTACTTATCTTTATTTTATTTAATATTTAATTTTAGGTCATTTTATTCATGGGTCTTACAATAAAAAAGTTTCCAAATTTGTATGGGTTCATTTTATAATGTCATCATTATTGATTAATATTGTTTATTAAGTTTTAATTTTGGAAAATAATTGATATAAATATATATATTAAAATCAATATATTTTATTATAATATTATTATTAATGATATTTTTCCTATAATATTACCAATTTTTCATTCCTTGGTATATAATATGATTTTGAAAATGTTTTTAAGAAAATATGAATTTATATATATCTTTGATCATAAATCCTTTTTGATCAAAACCCATATTTTAAAAAATTATTTTAAAAAAATTTACATTCCCTTTTAAAAATTATTTATGGATTAAATTTTTCACATTTATAATTTCTTCAAAATATTTTGAGATGAATCTTCATGAAATTTTCAAAATAATACCATTGTTAATTTTACCTAAAATGTGAAATGAGTCATTGTTTTTACATGTACAACAAAAATTAAATATTCAAACATCATGAACAATCATTTTTTTAATTATTATATTAGATTTTTTAAAATTTAATCTTAAATGATAAGTTTTTTCAAAATGATTTGTGAAATCTTTTTAAAGTAGATTTTCAAAAGAAAATGTTTATTTTTATCAAAACAAATTAAGGATATTTTTAGGAAATTTCTATTAATTGATGACATAAACCCTCAATAATACTTATGATACACTTGAGATATGTTTTATTAATACAATAATTATTATTTCTCTAGATGGTGGGTGATTTTTTTGACTAGAGATGTACAATTTTATTACCATTCACTATTTTACTCTATATAGATTGTGATTATGTTTATGGATTGTGTTAAATATTAATTTCATGTATATTAGTTATCAAAAATAATTTTTATGTTGATCATTTTTACCCCTTCCATATAATAAATTCATTAGACATACAATGTGATGGGTGGAGCCCACTTTATCCCTTCAATGCATTTGTAGGACTCATGCGATAAACTAGTCTGGGTTTTAGATAAGAAATTACCAATTTATTTATATATTTTTAAACAACGCCTTAATAGTTTGTTTTAGCTGTTTGTAATTATGAATTCCCCCATTATGAATTATATTATTGATAATCTATTTGATTATTCAAATAGTGAGAATATACATAGTTATCTTTTTAATCTAATGTGATTATTTATATGGAATTATTTGATGACCATTATTTCCTTCTCTACTATTCTCATGTAGTTTGTTAAATTTCATGTGTTTCAATTAGTTTCTCTTATATATTGATTATACCTTATTTATTCATAGCTTTCACTATACACATACCCATACTGAGCATCTAATATCACCTATTTATTTTGTTTTATTTTACCTAGGAAACAAATTAGTGTTTTATGATTGATATGTAGGGATATAATAAGGGGAATAATGGTGTTTATAGAGAAAATAATTTGAGTATTTTAATTTTTAAAATTTAATTTGAATTAATCTTTCAATCTAGTTTACCAAGACCAATAAAATATTCTTTCCTTCAGGATTTGATTTATTATATCTTATTCTAATGTTATAAAATAGACACTGGATCTGGGATACTGAGTTTGGGGTCTCTATAGCTGGTATCATTGTAAATTTACTATAATCCTTGGGAAAAATATTTAGTAAACAAACAAGTTAATTGAATATTACACTATGATAGAATTTGAGTATATGTATAAAATCACATCATATATTTTTTTGATTTAAAGGGATTAAATAGTTTTTCCTAGTAAATACATCAACATCCCGATACTATAAGTGGATGTGGTCCTAGAATGGATGCACCTAAGGGTAATAACTCCAAAAATGAAACCTTGTTCTTCATTTTATCATCTCTCTGTGTATGACAACAGGACTTATTTCACACTTGGGTTGAGACTCCGGTGTAATATACTTCGAATAAGTCACATTTCATTACTAACCATTATTAAGGATTTGAAATAATTATATACCAAAATAAACCATGTTTTTGATTATGAGAATATCTATGTATAAATTATTTATTTTAGGTTAAATGTTTCACTAGTTTTGTTATTATATATTATATTTCATAATCTTATCATCTAATCAAGTCTATGCCATTATTTAAATATGTTTTCTAGTAGAAGTAGTGGGGACCGTATAAATAGAAATAATCCAAAAGAGTAAGAATGAAGCTTTCTGTGATGATAAAAATAAAATCCTAAAAGGGGAACTATTGTCCCATAAATCTCACCATATAAGAATATATAATCATTTTCTATCAAGGTAGATAAATAATTTTTTATTTTTTATGAATTTTAATATAAGTAAGGGAATAAGAGGGTGGAATATAAAATGATGGATAAGGGGGATAAAGGAAATAAGTATCTTTTGATATGTTATATTTATAGAAGGAAACACTTTGGTACATGAATAAAAATAAAAGAATTTTTCTTTATCTATTGAGAAAAAATGATCACATGATCATGATTGCAAGGGAAAGAAAGAATCTTATAATATGAAATATTATACTCTAATGATATGGGGAACTATAAAAATAAATTCTCAAAAGCATTAATGGAATATAACCCAAAATAAGATAAGGGTTCAATGTCAAGATTATGATATTATTGCAAATGAAGTGGAATGATTAAGGTTCATGAGTTTGGGATCAAGAATTATAATGGAAGAGGTTCGAGTACCAGGATATTCCTGACACTCCCCAAATTTTAATTATGAAATGTTTAAGTATTATAGTGATATATAAATTTTTAAGTTTTTGATATCATATATTGAAATGTATCAATGACCAAGAAATGTGATTCAGAGAAAAGTTGAACCACTTTTAAAACACATGATTAATGGTGGATAACGCTTTATATGTTCCTAATAATGAAATAATAATGATATGACTTTGATATATTGTTGGTGACCCTTAAATTTTTAGTGATTTTATATATTATCTAATCATTTTAAGATTTTACGGGAAGTATTAATTTATGGAATATATTTTAAAACATGATATTTTATATTTTGAATCAGTCGTGATTTTTATGGTTTTATGGTGATCAAGGTATTTACATATTTAGAATTTTACATTAATATACAATTTATATTTTATGGGGAATTTAATTTTTATTTACTAACATTCCTTAAAAAATTAATGTACATTGTGTTTGGGAAGACATATTTTGGATGTGTCGTAAGATTAACTATGTATGGAAGGGATTAATTTGAAAAATGTGTGTTATTTGATTACTTTTTCTATGCATTTTAATTTTATTAAATACATGAATAATATATTGTTAATCATTTATATATCTTATGATTTATTAAAAGTTGATTTAAGTACATCATATATAAAAAAATTAATCTTGGATATTGATTTTTGAAAGTAATAGATGAAGTAGGAATTGATAGAAACACTCTCGAAAGATGAAATTGCGCCTGTAAAATAAAAATATATCAATTAATTAATTATATTATGTTCTTAGTCTATATCTTAGACTAATACCTCAAATTTAGAAAAAAATATCATGAAGGAAAAATGTTATCCTATTACCCAAAATATCAGATGAATCAAATAGTCCCTTAACTCATCTCATATTTATGATTTTATTGTTTTTTATTTTATCTTAACCATCCAACATTTTTTGTTCAATGGAATATATCATCCTCCAATATTATTTTTGGAATTATTCATTTTTTCATGTCCATGTCTTCACTTCCCACCTATGTTATTCTACGTTGAAACCTAGTTTTATGATTATTCTAGATGACCTTCATACTTCCCATTCACTCTTATCATGAGGATGTTTTATTAAAATATCCAATGATGTTTCATTTTGATAAAATAATTTTCAAATGACAAACCCTTGATTATTGATATCTTTATTAAATTTTGAGGATGTAATTTATTAAAGGGGGTGGAATTTAACACACAATGATTTCAAAATATGAACATCATGATTTATATAATATATTACACAAAACAAAAAGAATACAATATAATATAACATCCATGTCATTTATGATATATTTTCTATTAAATAAGTTCAAACTCTTTGATATCCAACAATTCTCACAATATCAAGTTTATACAAAACATGATACTCTGTTAAAAAGTTATTATTTAAAAATAACCATTATAACCTCACCATAAAATAAGAAAGTATGGGTATTACTAGATAAATTAGAAAAATAATATAGAAAACACATGAATAAAGTAAATAAAATAATTATCTATTTATTAGAGTAAAAATTCGAACATCTTCAAAGGAAATGAAATGTTTTTTAAAAAACTATATTTTTCTAAATGGTAGTTAAGTCTTGGTTTGCGCAAATTATTTAAAAATAAAATTTTCATCATTTTGATAAATTAATGAAAAAAATCAAAATATTTTTTTAAATATATATTTCTAAATTATATTTCTGTGAATTTTTAATAATATTCTGAAAATATTATTTTTTTGATGAATAGAAAAAATACTGAATTTTAATAGAGAACTCCATATTTATTTAAATTATTTATAATGTTAAATTATCTTTAAGTTTGATTTAAAGTATAATTAGTTAAATTATTCATCAATTAATATAATTTAGTGTAATATAATCATTTTTAAAATGAATTTTGATATAAAAACTTTGTAAACATTTGAACACTTTCACTTTGAAAACCCTATTTATCATTGCATTTTTGTAATTATTTTTAAATTAAATATTACCACATATCTGATTAAAATTTTGAAAAATGGATTAAATATTTATAATACTAATAATTATTATTATATGATACTTTTATCATCATTTTTACCATAATTAACAATAAAACCAATTAATATTGTTTTTTGTGGTTGAAGTAAAAACTAATTTATAGGGGGTAAGATAAAAAGATAAGGGTTAAATATAGCCAAAATGGTTCAAAATACACTAGGCATACATGTTTTTACCTTATAATTTATAAATATTTGAAATTCTGCATTTTTACCCTTCTGTAATTTTAAGTAAGTGGGTAAAACATTTTCTTTTCCAAATTTACAAGCATGCCACTAACCTCAGTTATAAAAGGCCACCACCTCTTCTCTCTTTATCACACCTTCAAACCCAATTTTCAAAAAAAAATCCAAAATAACTTCCAAAATTTTATCCCATAATAATATATTAATTTTTTCATAAATTTATTCTAGGAATACTTTAGGTTTATTAATAAAGAGGTGTTTTGAGAAGAGGTAAAATTCAAAACTATGTGTCTTTTATTCATTTCATATCCTATCTCCATAAAATCATATTAATGTGTTATTATATAATAAAAAAGTTAATAAAATATACTAATATGTTTTTATGTTGATTTAATGACCTATAATGATCTACTCTTCCCTCAAATGGGAAATTATAATGCCACTCTTGTGTACAACATACTACTATCCCGTAAACCCGTGTGACATGTTTTCCATCAATAAATATCATGGATAGGTATGATGATGGATATAAAGTATAAATATGATATTTATAACATAATTATACCAATGGAGTCATTATATCATATATACCATTTTTAAATTTCATTTAGTATGAGATATGATAAAGTCACTCTTGTGTATATCGGACAACCTTTTCTTGAAGCGATGTGATTCGTTTTTCACTAACACTTTATAGGGATGGTAATAAGAATAAATTTAATGGTTAAATGTGATATAAATTAAATAAGCATGATAGTTCTGAAATATTTATCATTATGAGAAGACAATATGTCATTCTCTTTCTTACCTATTAACTCAATGAAAGATGATAACATCGTTCATGTCTGTGTAGACTACTACCTTCACAAAGTGATGTGACTCTATTTTCATGAAAAAATAACATTTACAATATATATAAGTATATTTAATTATATAATAAAATATTTATTATATTTTGTTCATTCTTGAATGGAAAAATATTACTTCACTTCTTTTTATAAAAAAATTGAAACATGGAAATGTAACTCTTTCATATGTACGACCTGCTATCTCCATGATCTGAACATACTTCATTTATCATAAAAGTATTTTAATAATTGTCTTAAAAGTATAATTGATGTATAAAAATTATAATTATTTCGTTATTATGATTTATTATATGTGGTAATAATGAATTCTTAGACCAATATTCAACCAACTAAAGTTATTTTGGACACATAAGCCAAATATAAACATAACACCCTATGTAAGAATAATTGATTAAGTAATTGTATATAAAAAAAGTAATATGTTTAATAAAAGGACTAATAAAATTTAAAATTGTTCTTAATAAATTAAATAATTAATATATTATAATTATTCATGATGAAAAATAATGTGTGTGATGAGTCAGACTCAAAGTAAGGGTTTCTTATATCACTTTTACTTTCATGAGACATATACCATATTCACCAGTTATTTCAATTTTTTGGGGTACATACTACCCCTGTGATATATTATATAATTAATATTATTATATTTATGGTATTTTATGTTTTATTTTATGTCGTTTATTTCTTAGGGATTATTATTTAGAAGTTACCAAAGTTATATTGGTTTATTTTACAATCTTATCTTTATTCATGATCATTTTTATTAATTTTTACATGGGAGAATTATTTTAAATATTTATATTAAAATAAATCAATTTTATTATCCTCTAGTTATTCAAGAACATTTTCATTTAATGGTAACATTTTTCACATCATAGCACTTTAAATGGATGAGAAATTGTTTTTATAAATTTCTGAGTTTATTTATCTCTTTTGTCAGAAATACTTTTTCATCAAAACCCATGATTTATATAAATGTTTTAAAAAATGTTTTTAACCTTTAAAAAATTATTTATTAAATATATTTTATACCATTATTATTATTTAACTATATGTTTTATGAATAGTTTTACTGGGGATGTATGATTTTATTACTGTTCACCATTTTACTCTGGATATTTTATGATTATATTTATTGATTAGGGTGAGTATTAAAATTATGTATGTTATTTATTAAATAATAATATTTATGACGATTATGTTTCAACCATTTTTTAATAATAATACATTGGACATAGTACGTTACATATGCGGGGCACTATATCTTATTGATGCATTTATGGGTCTCATTAGTAAACAATATTGGATTTTAGTCAAGGCCTTACCAATTTATTTATATGTATTCACAATATAAATAAAAAGTATGTTTTAGATGTCCAAAATTATTAATTTCATCATATTTAGTTCATTTATTTATATTACATTTTATTATTTATTTATTGAGAATATACATGGTTATGTTTTCAAGATCATGTGATTATATATATGGAATTATTTGAACATCATTTATTTCTTCCATATTATGCTCATGTTACTTGTTTAAAATATTGTGTTTTATTTATACACCTTTATATATAGATTATAGAATATTTATTCATATATCCCATAATAAACTTACCCTTACTGAACATTTGATCTCACCAGTTTCTTATGTTTTGTTTTCCCCTGGATACCAGGATGTATCTTTAGATTGATATTAAGGGATATACTAAATGGAATAATTGTGTTCTAATTGATTTTTTTATTTTATGTTTATAAATTTAATGTAAATTCAAATATTTTTCTAGTTTACCAAGAATAAAAAACTATTTAGTCTTTTGGGATGTGATTCCTTGTATTTTATTCGATTGTCATAATGTAAAACCCGACTCTATGAAACTACGGTCAGGGTCATGATAGTTTTCATTTTAAAATTGAGGGAATGAAAGAAAGATAAAAATTAATTAACCATTATTATATCATTATTATATCATATATATCATATATATCATATATATTCAATAAATTTATCTTCATTTTTATTTAGGTTAGATATAATTGAAAAATAATCAGTAAAATTCATGGAAATGATTGTCCACACATACTCACAAGTGACATTATCATTTTTAAAAGGATTGGATTATATGAAGGTTGACATGAAATTATTTTTCTAGAAGTATAATTATTTTATTAATAACATATATTAAAATTAAAACCATCATAATACCTATCCATAAATGATGGTGATGAAAATGAATTGTATCAATATGTGTTTATGGTAAGATGCACGTATAGACAAGTAGTACTTTCACTACTCATTTGATGAGAAAGTAGATGTATAATGGTTTTTTACTCATCATAATAACTTTTAAGAAAATTTAGGATACATAGGGCATTATTTTATGATAAATAACATATTATTATAATATATAATGAAGATTTGAAATGAATGTGATCAGGTAATGATACTTCTTAGAATTGACCCCATTATATCTCCACTAAATGGTTATATGGATTGAATTTTTTAAATAAAAGAGAATATAGACTATTGATAGGGACGTTTTTTAGGGAATATTTTTCAGTTTTTTATCTATAGATAGAAACGTGGTGTGAATAAGTAGGGGAAGAGGTTCCCTTTTTTAACTGATGTTAGGGAGAATTTTGAAATTTAATAAAAAATTATATTATAATAAAGTCATTATAATGGAAAATGCATCAAAAATAATAATGGATTAAATAAAATTTATAAAATGTTTATAATTCCATAAAGAAATATAATTTATACATGTTTTGGTAAAATTTTAAACATTATCATTGTGAATAACCTTCACATAATAAATTTAATGTTTCATTAAGGTAACACATTTAACAATATAAATGGGCTTTAATTTACATGATAGAATGTTTTAAATAATACAAATATATTTTTATAAATAGATGAGGGTACTTTTTCCCCATCACATACTCAGGTTCCCACATATCTTCCTCATATTCAAGGTTTCACCACAAAACAATAACCAAGTGAGTAGTTTTTTCATATAACATTTTCTCAATAATCTAAAATCACTATCATGTTTCTTTAGTAAGAAAGATCTTGATATAAGAGTATGACCTCTATGTTCAGTGCATATGAATTATTAGGGATGTACTTACTCAGGAGAGTTATATGGACCACATCATGGACATGAGAGATATTTTATTAAAGCCTCAATTGAAGAGAAATCATCCTAATGGGATCAAGAATTTAGAAATGGGAAATATACCTAAGGATTAGTTTCCCCTTATTGCTAAATCACATCACCGCATTCTAGGGAAATATTCAAATAAATTACTTGTCACTAACTAAAAACATTAGATCATTCCAATGATTTATAGAATATCTATTTTCGACTATGGGTTTAAATTATGTGTTATTTAATGGATATAACCAAATCTTATATTTTCTCAGATTGATCTGGTCATAATATATTTCTTTCTCCCACATCATTCCAATATGTTGGAGTTCAAAACTTCCTATCATAAATGGATTCATAAGGTTCAATTTAATATTGTAGTGAATTCTATTATTATAAGAAAATTCCCCTAAAGGTAGGTGATGATCCCAAAAAAATTCAAATACATAGAAAAATATCACAATATATCCTCTTGATTTTGAATGTTTCTCTTAGTCTAACCATTTATCTAGTTATGATATGTTATGTTGAAACATAACTCAGTATCTAGAACTTATTGGATGATTCACCAAAACATTGAGGTATATCCTAGATCCTAATCTGGTACAATATAATGTGGTACTACATTAATCATTACACCATCTATAATTTATACACTATAAATTTTATTTTTAAATAAATATTCTCTAATAGTTATGATTTGTTGTTACATCATAAAGTGATCTAATTAAATACATATATAATTATTCCCTTTCAATGCATTGGCGCGTCTGGAGAAAAAAATCCTTGGTTATGTTTTCCCACTTCAATTCTAAAATGGGTTGTGGTTGCAGCATCCCCTTAGAATTATCTCCATCAGCCTTTACTTGATAATATACCATGAATCAAGAAACATACCCTCCAATAAATTTCTTCATGACATACCACCAAAAAAACCCTTTCAAATCTCTATACATATTTGAACATCCAATATGAATAGTGAATGTAGAAGTATAAGCTTAATCCATCCTCTCTTTTTGTAAATCTAGTAATAAAGTTAGACATACATAGTTCATAAACATTATTATTATATGAAAATCAAGGTTGATCTTTGAAACATTTCTCACCTTATTTATCATCTATAAATCTTCTTTCAGTGCCTCTTTAATATTTTAATGTATAGATGTTTGAACAAAAATATGAGAAAGATAATATCATTCTACTTCAATCAATATTCTGAGATCCATTATTTATGATCCTAGAGATATCCGATCTTTTTTTATCCTCATCATATATAATCTAGAATGATCCTTTTGACTCATAGCATCAGCCACCATGTTCACTTTATTATGGTGGTAATATAGTGATTATTAATAATCATTAATTATATTGAACCATCTCACTTGGAAAATATTTCTATCTTTTTGAGAGGAAATATACTTTTATAATTTTTTATTACTATATAGTTCAAGCTTTTCTCTATAAAGATAAACCCTACATGTCTTTAATGAAAAAAATATCACTAATAACATCAAATCATGTGTAGGAAATTTTTTCTTTTGCACCTACATTTATCATGAGAAATTAGTTATACCTATATCATTCTTCATAATGATGAATCCAAGTTGTTTCATTGATGAATCAATGTAGATTACAAACCCTTCCACATTATAATGTAGTATAATCATAGGTACGCTAATTGGATATCTCTTGGGTTCGTTAAAATATTCCTCACATTCTACCATCAAAACGATATTGTCTATCTTCTATGTTAACATGCTGGTTGGATTTGATAGACCTGAAATAATATCGACAATGATCTGATAATATCTATCCAAACCAAGTAAATTACATGTCTCTATCATAATGAATTGTTTCTTCTGTAATTCAATAACTTCTATCATTGAAGGGTATACTGATATACCCTCACTTGATATTTTATTACCCAATAATAAAACATCTTGAATCAAAAATTCACACTTGGTAAATGTTTCATATATCTCTTCTTTCCTTAAGGCCTTTAGTATAATTCTGAAATGATATTCATTCTCTTCTATTATTTTTGAATGAATAAAAATAACATCTATAAAGACTACTACAAATTGATAAAATTAGTATTTAATGTCTTTATTCATTATATCCAGGTTGATGGCCTGGGAATTAGTAAGACCAAATGGAATCACTCTAAATTCATAGTGTTCAAATCCTGTATGGATTATTTTATCTAGTTTATCATACTTCATGACTCTAAATTGGTGATATCTTGAATGAAGATAAATCTTGGAAATGTAATGATCTCCTGGTAATTTATCAAAAAATTAATCAATACAATCTTGAGGATACGTGTTCTTGATAGTGATATTCTTATATTCTTTATAATCAATGACAATTTTCATTGATTAATATTTATTCTTATAAAATAGAACACGTTCACCCGAAGGTGATTCAATCTGCTGAACGAATCCATTGTCATGATTATTCTGGTGTTTCTACTTCAATTCTTGATACTCAATTATGGGCCATTCTATATGAAATCATGGAAATATGTGTAGTAAAAGGTAAGAGATATATTGAATACTCAACCTCACAATTTAGTGGAAGACTATGGATATATTCTTAAAATACATAAATAAACTCTTACAAAATAGGCATATCATCAATTTTGAGTTTCTTCCCAACCATATGATATAAATTAACTTTTTGAATATAAATTATTCCCTATACGTTGGATGTAATTTCCATAAGAAGTTCATTTTTTTAAATTAATATGAAATTAATGTTTGGTTTGGAATATCAAACATAATTTACCTTCCATAGAATTTTTTGGAATTATTTAATTAATCTAAATACATGACATAAATAATATCGAATATGACTAGGGGAAGAATTAAAATATTTTCAAGAAACCAATTCCCACAAAATTCAACTAGAGAAGAATCATAGACATGGGATGTGGTCACTGTACCATTACAGTCTTCTACTTCTTAATCCACATATTATGTATTTGGAGGAACTTACATACTCATTGAAAAGACTTTATAAATAATTGAGTGGGAACATCAAGAATGAAATAACACATTAGAAGTTATATAGTATATGGTATGTGTATTTTTTACCAAATCATTATCATACATCTTATTAGAAATAATGATCACATGATATTTCCCTTAATCACTGGGATTAAGAGTTTTTTATGATTATCATGATCATTAACCATTAAAATTTTGAATGGGTTAGAATAATTTCCATTATCCTAAAATTTGAAACTCTGGATTGTGGGGTGTTAATTATGTAGAAATTTATCTTTTTTAACATCTTTTTTAACTTCTTCCCATTAATTCATATTTTAGTCACATTATAAACTTCCTTTCCACACCGAAAAAAATATATGTCCAAATAAGAAATTTTCTTTCAAGTTTACTTCTCCACTTTAAGCATAAATTATTTCTCATCATATTTCTTCCAATGTTTTTATAATTTCATTTGTATTCCATTATTGTTTTCTTATCAACTCTATGTAATTTATGGATAACTCCCATATTTATTTCTGCCTTGATATCACATCCCATGGTTTCTTCATATCTACTGAATTCCCATCTGGATAACTCCATTTGAACACTTTTTTTTATGTCATTGAACAAAAAATCTATTTTACATTCATATTGGATAATAATATAAGAAGTATACCCTAAAATTCTAGTAGAATTTTCCTCATAGGTTCCAACAGATTCATCACCCTTATATTCAAACATAAGGAATTCCTTATCTATTTTCACATTAATATTATAAGGAAAGTGATTTTAATGAAATAATTTTGTACATATATCCCACTATAAGGACTTAATTTCTTAATATTCCCTCAAGTTCTTGATAATATTTTACCATTTATCTTTTATTAATTCTAGAAAATTAACTATCAAAATTACTTTTTCTTGATCTTAACATTATAAAATATAAAATTTCTTTTTATTGGTGCTGATCCATTTCTCCGTAACTAGTGGATTAGTAGACATACTAAAAGAAGGTGTTCTTTTCCTCCAAAAGTACTCAATAAATCATTGTTCCCTCATTGCCTAATTTTTATGCTCAGTATGATTCATATCATGGGAATTTTTTTTGATAATAGAAATAATATTTTACATTCTCGATCCCATAACATTTTCTTTCTCAAGAGGTCAATCATTTCATTTTTTTAATACATTCAACGTTAACATGATTACTTTGGGTTCCATCCATTGGATAAAATAATGAAATCATAGTATGAACATTAATAATGGTATGGAAAATAATATAATCATGAAAAATCATTTATAGGATGTAAAAATCATGAAGTAATATTCTACAACACATTTGATTTAACCATGGTCATTCATGAACATTATTAAAACATTAGGATTTTATCCTAAACATAGACTTATCCTTATAGTCCTTACTATGTTTTTCATATTATTAGGACTCGGCCTTAAAAAATTTCAAAATATTGATTTAGTAGAATAATTCACATTGGGGATATTTTCAAGTATACAGTTTTAGAGAGTTTGAACACAACTACTAAATTTCAACTCAAAATTTACAAAGTAGACACTTCTACTCAGTTTCCATTTATTTCATAAAACAAAAACTTTTTGAAAAAAAATAGTCATGTCTAGTTCCATGTTTTAGACCACATGAATTTTCCTTGATCCCTTCCTTTACCCTATTACACTTTATGTCCTGTGAAAAACATTTCAAAAACATGGGATGAGCATAAAAAGCTTAGTAAGAGATACACAACGAAGGAAAAATGTTAGTTTTTCCAAACTATAATTAAACCATGTATACCCTATCACAAGTAATACTATTCACCTTTATTAATTATTAAATGCTCATTATTGAATAAAAGATTATTTCTTAACATTTTGTAACCAAATTATTTCCATAAAACCCATAGAAAGAACACATAACATATAAAGGTTACTTGGGAGATAAACATACTTAAATGGAATAACCATACGGTCGACCTCCACACATATCACTAAATAGAATAGCCATACGGCCGACTTCCATAAAAATAAATTGGAGGTTATAATGTAACCACTCATCCCGGTTTATCACAGTACCACCCGTCATTTACTTTATCACATAACCACCCGTCAAATGTCCATATACCATTATAAAATCATAACACATAAAACAAATATAAAGGAAAGATAACATGTCCACATTTCAATCAAAATATATCATTTAAATATGTTGACAAAAAAATACAATATCAAATCCATTTTCAATACCAAAATAAGTGAAAAAGTATATGGTATTTTTTTTCTTTTAAAAACATTATGGCTTGTTAAGGAAGGAAAAGACCAAATAATACTTGCGGCGGGGGAAAAGATCATTGTCACCGCTTATGTTAAAACATTATTATTTTTTTATCATTTAGTAAAACACCTCATAGAAAAAGATTCCCATTGAATGAAATGAAACTTAAAAGGATTTTATATACTATATAAAACAAATTCAAGTATAAAACAAAATATTCCTCAATGAAAGAAGATTGAGATGAAGTCTCTTAACTCTTGTACGACTTGACTCGATCGTTCTTCAATCACCTAAATAAATAACTAAATTTAATTTATACATTATTAATAACATTTTTCAGGTTTATTATTCCTTCTATATCACTTATTATAGTGTTTTAAACGTTCTGTTATCATTTATGTTAATAACGGTCATTTTGTCGATATTTGGTACTTGAGTCAAAAATGAACTTCTTATAATTACAAGTTCTTCGTGTGGTCAAAATTTCATTTTCTCCAGAATGGTTTTCATGATTTAGATATCATATATATAATATATATCAAGTATATACATGTATTTATAATAGAACATAACATTTGTAGATAAGAAATGAAATGCACCATTCATGGAGATGGTAAGTCGTACGTATGCGTGAACGCTACATGCATTTCTATTTCGTAATTTATTGGGATGAAAACATAATGATACATAGTTATATTATAATTCCAGTATAATATCATATAAAATTTCTGTAAATACATCCTTTATATGATCCACATATGTTATGAATGAGTCATATCACAATAAGGAGGTGGTAGTCCACACTTCCTCAAATAAAATTATCTCATTTACCCTTAATAGAAACCATAAAGGTATGAAAAAATTGAAAAATACAGAATAATATAAAAAATATAAATATAATATATTTCCCATATAAATACATTTCAATCATAGTGTCCACCAGGAGAGGCGGTTGGAGATAATTGAACAATCATCATTTCATGAGGTAGTAGTTCGCCATCCATAGAAACAATATGTTCTTTACCCATTAAATGGAGGTGTGTGTAAGTGTAATTTGAATAATTCTAATAAGAAACCTAGTATATTGAGGACACTAGTTATGTTATAAAATAAATGAATAAAAAGAGTTTAGAGGGTTGGAGAGGTAAAATAAAAGAAAAGAACTTAAAAGAAGACGTTACCTTATATCAGGTATCACCCTTTGGTTTGAACCTGTCACGACCCGTCCTCGGGGCCCGTGTCGTGACTACCCCAAGCTCGCCTTCCATAGGCCTGGGGCAGGCGACTAGAACCAAGGCGTAAATCCCAATAAACAGGGAAGGCATTGCCTTTATAAAGTAAACAACCATCACAAAGTAAGAAAGCGGAAAGAGTAAACACTAAGTAAAAATTGTAACAAGCTGTGCTGAAAGTAAAAGTGGCCGGAAATACAAGCCCAACTATAAAGTACAACTGAAAGGGGAAAACAGCAACTGAAAAGAAAAGCCACAGCATCGAGCCGTCCTCTGGAAGTCCCACCTGAAGGGCGAGCACAGATAGCTTCCACAGCTCCTCGGACTAGCCGTCCGCTCTGAGTACATCCCGCCTAGTGGTCCACCCCAGGTACAGTCCTGCTCCGCAAGCCTCCACCACGATCAGCAATGTCCGTCATCTGCAACCAACACAACGAAGTGCAGGCATAGCCTGTGGAGGGGTGAGTATAAGCTACTCAGTAGGGACCCCAAGACCCCCGAAGGTCTCCCGAAATCCACAAAGGATAAACCACAAAGGAAAGATACAATCAAGAAGTTACAACCGACACTGCTTAGGTATATGCCCATACATATACCTAATTCATCAATTCCCGTTCGGCTCCAACATCCGAGCCCAAGCACAACCCAGTCCACACAGGAAAGCAAAACGTATACTCACACAGAATAGCACAACACAATCCACGAAGGAGAGCAAAAGTAATCCAAAAAGTATAGCTCAACACAATCCACAAAGGAAAGTAAACAGTAAATCCACACAGGATAGTTCAACACAATCCACAAAGGAGAGTAAACAGTAAATCCACATAGGACAGTTCAACACAATCTACAAAGGAGAGTAACACAGGATTCAGCTCACACAGGTATACTTCGTCGAAAAGGTGAAAGGGATTATCAGATATATATATTAAATCATCTAAGCTGGGAACCACTGAGGATACAAGAACAGCTGTCCTCATTGATTCATCTATGCTGGGACTCACATAGGAAACAAGACCAGCACTGAATAATCTAAGCTGGGACCCACATAGGATACATGACCAGCACGGCTGGGACCCACATAGGATACAAGACCAGCACTCTTCATTGATTCATCTATGCTGGGACCCACATAGGATACAAGACCTGCACCGAATCATCTAATCTGGGACCCACATAGGATACAAGACCAGCACGGCTGGGACCCACATAGGATACAAGACCAGCACTCTTCATCGTCGCAGTCCCCTGAGGATCTCTGCACAGTCATCATCGTTGAAGTTGCAGCCAGCACTAGGGTTCTCGCACACAGCAAGCTCATTCGGGAGGGTCCGCTCCACGAGCCGAGAGGCTGATACATCAACTGACACAAATTCCAGAGTTGATGTATCCAAAAGTTCTGTATCGTCAACAGGAACTCAACGTCGCAGACGGCACGTCAATCGGACACCTGGTCTGAGAGTTATTGGCTTCTTCGTCCCAGGGGCCCGGTTGGTTTTTAAGGCAAAACCAACCCGACAGTACTCCACCTGCGTCCAAACCTCGGGCAGAGTATGCCAAAAGTTCCTTCTCACTTAGAGGAATTCAACGAAGTCGACGGTACGTCGATCGGACGTCCGAAGCTCAAGATATGAGTGTTTCCGATCCGCGGGCCCGGTTGGTTTCGTGTACGAACCAACCCGGCCGAACTCAAAGTATTTTGAAACCTTGAGTGCGATATACCAAAATGACCTTCTCGTTCCAAGGATCACTACTCAACTGACGGTGCGTCGATCGGAGGTCTTTATCCCAAGATATGGGCATTTGACTGAAAGTAGTCCAAAATTAGGGGGTCTGGGCCCGGCCCGGCCCGACCCAGTACCCCCTGGGTCGGCCGAACCGGGTCAACCCAGCCCGGGCGGCGACCCGGCCTGACGACCCGGCCCGTCCCGGAAGCCTGGCCCGGCTGGCCGCGCCGCCGCGCCGGCCGCGCGAGTGCGCCCAAGGGAGGGGCTACGCCCCTCCTTTATTTCAAAATGTCGGCCCCCTTTAAGGGGCCGCGCCACGTGTGCAACCCGGGGGTGTAACCCCTCGGCTTTTCCCCTGTAACGGTCGGCCAGCGCAGGGCCGGCCGGTTTCTCGCCGCGGGACCCCGTGGTCCCGCGCCTTCCGGAGCCGGCGGCCGGAGTTCCGTCCACCTTCTTCGAATTCTCCGGTGGGTGGTTTTTCCAACCGCTACTTCCAGGATGGCTGCAAATTCGTCCGGCTCAGCATGATGACATCGCGTCCTTCCGCCACGGCCCGACTCCAGTCGCGGCCTCGTTCGTACCCTTCACCCAGCACGATGACGTCGTGTTTCTTCGTCGTGGCCCGCATCGTTCACGTCTCCTTTTGCTCAAGCGCGGTGCAACGATGCATTACCGTCTTCGCTAATCAAAATGAAGAATAGAAAATTGGGGGGAGGGGCATCGGCCGTGTTTGTGCAGACCGATCCCCTCCCGTTATCTCGATAGCAGTTGGCTGAAAAGTAAAACATTTAACCTTCACAATTTTTAATTTAAATAAAAATTGGAACATGGCCGTCAGATTTATCTTTCTTATTCGAAGGAAAGAAATCACCAACTTAAAAAGATTCAATCCCCTACCTCGGTTCAGGAACGGTGCACATCAATCGAGCCGCGGAAGACGAGCGTCGAGGAGGTTGGGCATCGCGGGAAACGAACGTCGATTCCGTAGTCGTCAAGGTGCATTCGAAGAGGAAACGTCGTTGGAAGTAGACGTCGCGTTCTTCGGCGGAGATTTTCTTCATTGAAGAACGGTGTTCTTCATGTTCTTCATCGAAGTTGAAGAAGAAGAAGACTTCCTTTAGCTTTCTCTCCAAAATCTCTCAAACAACCCAAAACTAACCCTAATAAAATAAGTTCCAAACTTATTTTATTATCACAAAAAGGCTTTTGAAAATTTAAGAGTTTGAAAATAAAAACCCGCACTTAACTCACTCAAGTTATTAACATGAGTTGTAAAAAAATAAATGAGGAGTTAAGTTGGCAAGACTTAAATGGGGGGTTAAGGAGTTTAAAGGGGGATGGTGAAAGGTTGGGGCTCATGTGGGCCCCACCCTTTCAATTATTCACACATGGGATGTTGGATGGATGTGGGCCCCACCAACAACTTCTCATGGGAGAAATTAACCACCTTGATATAAAATAAAATTGATCCAACAATTTTATTTACTTCTTAATTAAACCCCATTAATTGACTTCTTCTTCCACACAAACGCAACTACAGTAAAGGTTCCCTTAAGAGATTACCGGTGTTGCAAGTTCATCGGTGCCATCGGATTTCAATTCCGAGCACCGGTTCAAAAGATAGGAAAACCTGCTCTTTCGCTCACTGAACGTACCCGAGCCAAACTTCCGAAATTGATTCCGGGCACTCCGGGCCTCGGAATCAAGTGCCATCATAAACCTAGTTCTTGTAAAATTCAAAACATAATTAAGAAAAAATTTCCCTTTAATTTTACGGGTCTTTACATTACTCCCACCTCAGGGCTTTACATCCCCGTAAAGATAAATCAAAACTGGGGAAACAAATGAGGGTACTGAGCAGGCATGTGAGCCTCCCGCTCCCAAGTGCTCTCCTGGAGGTTTCTGTGCTGCCATCTGATGCGCACTAGAGGAATCGACCGTCCACGTAGGACCCGCTCCTGTCTATCCTCGATCTCCACTGGGACTTTTGCAAAAGTCTCCCCATCATCGACGTCAAGCTCCCCATAGTCAATGATATGTGTCGGGTCGTGCACGTATCTCCTCAGCTGAGATACGTGGAAGATGTCATGCACCCGGTGCAACTGAGGTGGTAGAGCCAGACGATAATCCACCTCGCCAATCCTGCTGAGGACTTGGAAGGGTCCGATTAAGCGCGGAGATTACTTGTCACCTTGGCCAAAACTCCGTAATCCACGTCGAGGTGAGACTTGCAAGAAGACGTGGTCACCATCCTCGAACTCTAGTGGCCTCCACCTCCTGTCAGCGTATGACTTCTGCCAGCTCTGAGCTGTCCTCATCCGCTCCTGGATGACCTGGACCTTCTCTGATCCCACAAGAACTGCTAAGATTTCTTCTTTGCCGATAAGAGAAATATGGTCTCATCCCCTGGATGAACCACTTCCTTCACCTAATACAGTCAATCCCGACATGGATGTTACTAATCCATACCAAAGATGACGTCGTAAGGCCTTGATGATACTACCAAGAGATCCAACCGTTACTCTCACCTCCAAGGGTTGAGTCACATTGTCGGCATCAATGTGTGGTAACTGGGTCTCCTCCAGTAGATGTCTCACAAGTGAGGGTCAAGTCAACAGTCTAAACTGGATCCTCTTAGTAAAAACACAAAATAGGACAAGAATGAAAACATCACAAAGGTAAACATCTTTCACTATTTCAGCTCATAATACAAATACACTACACAACAACAACAACAAGGAAATAGAAGTACAAAAGACGTATCCACTAGTTTCGCTCCTATCCATCTACTCCCAGAGCTCCATGATCGAAGGCCTCAGCTTCCTGAAGCTGAGCTCTCGCATGTCCACCAACTCCCTGCGGTTGGGGTGGACCTTCTGGTGGTGGTGGTGGAAAAACCTCGAAGTGTCGCCCACCATCTGCTACTCGGCCAGCTCCTCTGCCTCGTCCGCCTGCATCCTGCGGACCACCGTGGCCAAACCTCTTTCTGGGAGGTCCCTCTACCACCTTCTGCTCATCTGTAAGATGAGTCGGGCATTCTCGAGCCATGTGACCTCGCCCGATGCATGCGTAGCAATGCTTACCCCTCGTGTAGCTGGCTCTCCTTCGGGTGCCCCGCACAACCGAATCTTCATCCTGAGACTGCCCATCTGATGGTCTGGCCCGTTTGGACCTCTGCGTCACCTGTCTACTAGTAGCTGCAGAAGACCCTTCTACAGGCCGTCCTACGGAGGGCCCTATCACTGGAGCCTGCTCGTCGAGAAAACTATCCACTAGAAGGGCTCTCTCCAACACCTCTTCCTGTTTTGGAATGTTGAGGGAGATCATCGAAGCCCTGATCTCGTGCCTCAGTCCCAGCACGAAGGTCTGGGCCCGGAAGAACAGGTCTCGTACCATATCTGTGGAGTAGTGCGAGAGATCAGTAAATCTCGCCGAGTACTGGGCCACTGTCATGCTGCCCTGCCGTAGCTGTAGCAGATCTTGGATGCGCACCGCACAGAGGGTGGCTGGGACAAACTCTGAGCGGAAGAGGCTCTCAAAGTCTGTCCAGAGTAGAGATGCCTCATCGTGCACCTGGAGCATCAAGCTCCACCATCGGCCCGCTTCCACGTGTAGTAGGCTCGCTGCAAGGATCACCATGAGGTTTACTGGTTCCTCACTAATCGAAAAACTCTCACTACTGCCTCCAGCCCATCCTCGACTGCCTGGGGGTCCGTCTCCCCGCAGAACCTGGGCGGTCGCTGGCGCTGGAACTCATGCAGTGCACTGAGGTGACGTGCACCGTCAGCAGCTGGTGCTGGAAGCATCGGTGGCTCGGCGGGTAGAGCTACCGCCGGTGCCACTGCTGACAAAGGGCCCTGCACCGAGGCCTTGTCGCTCGATGGGCTGTCGTCATGCTCGACTCTCGGAACCCTAGCTTTCTGCCGTCGTGGGGCCATCCTGAAAAGGAAACAGGTGTGCCACGGTCAGAATAGTATACCTGGTGAGCTGACACAAGTAATCACAAAGAAAGCATGAACACACATGCAATCAATGTTTTTGTGCATTAAGTCGGAAATCAGAAGTCAGGGTCCTGGTGTACGGATACGTCGGCCGCCGCACCAACACTGGACTCCCTGGACTGATAACCACACTCAATATGTTAAACACTATTGCTTCACATAGAAAAGATCAGAGTTCGCGGTAGAACCGAACTCCTCTGATACCAATTTGTCACGACCCGTCCTCGGGGCCCGTGTCGTGACTACCCCAAGCCCGCCTTCCATATGCCAGGAGGTGGAAACTAGCACCAAGGTGTAAATCCCGATAAACAGGTAAAGCATTGCCTTTGTAAAGCAAACAACCATCACAGAGTAAGCAAGCTGAAAGAGTAAACACTAAGTAAAAACTGTAACAAGCTGTGCTGAAAGTAAAAGGGGCCGGAAATACAAGCCCAACTATAAAGTACAACTGAAAGGGGAAAACAGAAACTGAAAAGAAAAGCTGCAGCGTCGAGCCGTCCTCTGGAAGTCCCACCTGAAGGGCGAGCACAGATAGCCTCCACAGCTCCTCGGTCCAGCCGTCCACTCTGAGTACGTCCTGCCCAGTGGTCCACCCCAGGTACCGTCCTACTCCGCAAGCCTCCACCACGATCAGCGCTCTCCGTCGTGTGCAACCAACACAACGAAGTGCAGGCATAGCCCGTGCAGGGGTGAGTATAAGCTACTCAGTAGGGACCCCGAGACCCCCGAAGGTCTCCCGAAATCCACAAAGGATAAACCACAAAGGAAAGATACAATCATGAAGTAACAACCGACACTGCTTAGGTATACGGCCAAACATATACCTAAGTCATCAATTCCCATTCGGCTCCAACATCCGAGCCCAAGCACAACCCAGTCCACACAGGAAGACAAAACGTATACTCACACAGAATAGCACAACACAATCCACGAAGGAGAGCAAAAGTAATCCACAAAGTATAGCTCAACACAATCCACAAAGGAAAGTAAACAGTAAATCCACACATGATAGTTCAACACAATCCACAAAGGAGAGTAAACAGTAAATCCACATAGGATAGTTCAACACAATCTACAAAGGAGAGTAACACAGGATTCAGCTCACACAGGTATACTTCGTCGAAAAGGTGAAAAGGATGATCCGATATAGATACTATATCATCTAAGCTGGGACCCACTGAGGATACAAGACCAGCTGTCTTCATTGATTCATCTATGCTGGGACCCACATAGGATACAATACCAACACTGAATAATCTAAGTTGGGACCCACATAGGATACAAGACCAGCACAGTTGGGACCCACATAGGATACAAGACCAGCATTGAATCATCTAAGTTGGGACCCACATAGGATATAAGACCAGCACGGCTGGGACCCACATAGGATACAAGACCAGCACTCTTCATCGTCGCAGTCCACTGAGGATCTCTGCACAGTCGTCGTCATCGTCGAAGTCGCAGCCAGGACTAGGGTTGTCGCACATAGCAAGCTCGTTCGGGAGGGTCCGCTCCACGAGCTGAGAGGCTGATACATCAACTGACACAAAGTCCAGAGTTGATGTATCCAAAAGTTCCGTATCGTCAATAGGAACTCAACGTCCCAGACGGCGCGTCAATCGGACGCCTGGTCTGAGAGTTATTGGTTTTTTCGTCCCAGGGGCCCGGTTGGTTTTTAAGGCAAAACCAACCCGACCGTATTCCACCTGCGTCCAAACCTCGGGAGGAGTATGCCAAAAGTTCCGTCTCACTTAGAGGAATTCAACGAAGTCAACGGCATGTCGATCGGATGTTCGAAGCTCAAGATATGAGCATTTCCGCTCCGCGGGCCCGATTGGTTTGGTGTACGAACCAACCCGGCCGAACTCAAAGTATTCCGAAACCTTGAGTGAGATATATCGAAACGACCGTCTCGTTCCAAAGATCGCTACGCAACTGACGGTGCATCGATCGGAGGTCTGTAGCCCAAGATATGGTCATTTGACCGAAAGTAGTCTGAAATTAGGGGGTCTGTTCCCGCCCCAGCCCGACCCAGTACCCCCTGGGTTGGCCGAACCGGGTCAACCCGGCCCGAGCGGTGACCTGGCCCAATGACCCGGCCCGGCCCGGCACGGTGCCACGCGAGAGCGCCCAAGGGAGGGGCTACGCCCCTCCTTTATTTCAAAACGGCGGCCCCCTTTAAGGGGTCGTGCCACGTGTGCAACCCGGGGGTGTAACCCCCCGGCTTTTACCCTGTAACGGCTAGCCAGCGCAGGGCCGGCCGGTTTCTCGCCGCGGGACCCCGTGGTCCCGCGGCTTCCAGCGCCAGCGGCCAGAGTTCTGGCCGCCTTCTTCGAATTCTCCGGTGGGTGGTTTTTCTGACCGCTACTTCCAGGATGGCTGCAAATTCATCTGGCGCAGCTTGACGACGCTGCATCCTTCTGATGCGGGCCGACTCCGGCTGCGGCCTCGTTCATACCCTTGACGCAGCACGACGGCATCGTGTTTCTTCGTCGCGGCCCGCATCGTTCACGTCTCCTTTCACTCAAGCTCGGTGCAACGATGAATTACCGTCTTCGCTAATCAAAATGAAGAATAGCAAAAATGGGGGAGGGGTATCGGCCGTGTTTGTGCGGACCGATCCCCTCCCATTATCTCGATAGCAGTTGGCCAAAACGTAAAACATTTAACCTTCACAATTTTTAATTTAAATAAAAATTGGAACATGGCCGTCAGATTTATCTTTCTTATTCGAAGGAAAGAAATCACCAACTTAAAAATATTCAAACCCCTACCTCGGTTCAGGAACGGTGCACGTCAATCGAGCCGCGGAATATGAGTGTCGCGGAGGTCGGGCGTCGCGGGAAACGAACGTCGATTCCGTTGTCGTCATGGTGCGTTCGAAGAGGAAACGTCATTGGAAGTAGACATCACGTTCTTCGGTGGAGATGTTCTTCGTTGAAGAACGGTGTTCTTCGCGTTCTTCGTCGAAGTTGATGAAGAAGAAGACTTCCTTTAGCTTTCTCTCCAAGAGCTCTCAAACAACCCAAAACTAACCCAAATAAAATAAGTTCCCAACTTATTTTATTATCACAAAAAGGCTTTTTAAAATTTAAGAGTTTGAAAATAAAAACCCACACTTAACTCACTCAAGTTATTAACATGAGTTGTAAAAAAATAAATGAGGAGTTAAGTTGGCAAGACTTAAATGGGGGGGTTAAGGAGTTTAAAGGGGGAAGGTGAAAGGTTGGGGCTCGTGTGGGCCCCACCCTTTCAATTATCCACACATGGGAAGTTGGGTGGATGTGGGACCCACCACCAACTTCCCATGGGAGAAATTAACCACCTTGATATAAAATAAAACTGATCCAACAATTTTATTTACTTCTTAATTAAACCCCATTAATTAACTTCTTCTTCCGCACAAACGCAACTACGGTAAAGGTTCCCTTAAGCGATTACCGGCGTTGCAAGTTCATCGGTGCCATCAGATTTCAATTCCGAGCACCGGTTCAAAAGATTGGAAAACCCGCTCGTTCGTTCACTAAACGTACCCAAGGCAAACTTCGGAAATTGATTCCGGGAACTTCGGGCCTCAGAATCAAGTGCCATCAGAAACCGCGTTCTTGTAAAATTCGAAAGAAAATTAAGAAAAAATTTCACTTGAATTTTACAGGTCTTTACAGAACCAAAAGGTTTACATGAAGTGCCTCTTGCCTAATGTAATGCTTCTAAAAGGAGGAGAGGGATGTGGGGAGCTTATTTAGGAAGAGTTTGGATATGCCAAGGGGCATTAGAGGTGTGAGGACTGGGTTATAATTGGTGTCCAATTATACGGGGGAGGAGGGGCTCTTTAGGAATGTTTGAAACAATTATTTTATTATAAACTTATATTTGGTTTAAAAGGTAAATAAATCATTAAATTCAATGATAATGTGACTCATGTTCGAAATAAAATCATCCAATAATAATTGGATATGTTTTGGGTATTGTTTTAGTATTTATAATCATATTTATTTAAATCCTTCATTAATGAGGTAAACACTACATCCTTATTATGTCATAAATAATTTTATTTATTTGATGTCTAAAATTTATAAAACAAATATCATGATGTAGGAAATTTTTTTATATTTTAAATTAATATTTATATTTTAATTTATATCTTATATTACCCCATTTAAAAATTGATTTACAAAAAGATATTTGTTTATGTCATTTTTGTCTTTACTTTAAATTAATTAATATAAAGTGTCATTATCATTCCCATGTGGCCCCATGGGGTGCACACAGTGACACATGGATTCCCATGGTCAAATATTTATCAACCAATAGGATTATGATACATGTTAGAGTAATTTTATATTATTATAGTAATATTTTTTACCCTTATTTACCAGATTTACCCCAGAACTGTGGTAAATAAAATTCTTACTAAAGTAAATATTGTTAATGACTAAAAATAAAAGTTAATTATTTACACAATTTAGAACTCATAATTCCAAATATGGAATCTATTTTCCAAAGTCATAAAAATAAAGTTGATGAAATTAATGTAAAATTATTTCTCATTGTCAAAACAAAAGGCATGTTTTTAAGGAATAATAACTATCAAAAGATTGAAACTTATTTATGTCCAATTTCAAATTGAAATTACAGACAATAACAAAAATTGGATTAAATAGTAAAAACATAATTTGATTACACTTTAAAACCAATTAAAAATATAATATAACCTTATAAATAAATTATATTAAAAGGTAGTTTTGAATTAAAATACAGTATTTTTCACTATTAATTAAAAATGAATTTTATCAGAAAAATAACAAAAATTTCATCGATGTTAAATTTTGATGTCCAGATTCTAAAGAAGAATTTTATTTTGTCAAATGAAATATATAAAATTGATTAGAACTAGATTTAAAGAGGGTTCCCCATCAAAAGGCGGTAAATTGACCTTTTAATGAATATTTGAGTATTTATGCTTAAATTTGGATTATTTCTTTTTTTAAGCCTCTAAAATTTATTGTATAAATGAAAAAACATTTGACAAACATGTATAATTATATTTTAGTCAGTTCTATTCATTCCCGCTAATACGAAGGCACGACATTAACTACCATCTAATATGATATTATTATATTATTAGTGTGGAATGAAAGATTTAAAAGAAACTCATTGTTGCGTAACAGGTAAATCATTAAACATAGCATCCAATTTAAAATAAATTAATATTTAATTCAAAAATATTAATAAATGTGAAATTTTATATTCTTTATTTACCAAGGATGTTACATCCTTCCCCCCTTTATGATGTTTCAACCTCACAATTTTTATTTTCTTATCAAATAAGGGGGGGTATTTTTCCCTCATAGAATTTTTAGATTCACACGTTGCCTCTTCAACCATTTTGTTTTTCCAAAAAACTATTACATAATTAATTACCTTATTCAACAACACTTTCTCTCTTTAGTCAAGAATCTGAACCGGTTGTTCCTTATAAGGGAGATTCTTTTCCAACTGTACTACCTCTAGGCTCCAATCATAAGATGGATTTGGAATATACTTTCTCTAAATTGAAATATTAAAAATATTGTGTACCAGGGATAAAATTGGGATTAAATCCACTTTGTAGGAAACTGATCCAACCTTATTCAGAATTTCGTAGGGTCCACTAAACCTCAGACAAAACTTTCCCTTCTTTCCAAAATGCATCACACTTTTCCATGCAGTAACTCTGATAAAGACATGATCACCAAACTCAAAAGAAAGATCCTTCCTCCAGTTATCCGCATAACTTTTCTGCCAGCTCTGAGTAGTTCCCAACTTCCCTATTAATCCAATGAACAAGAACAAAGCATATCCTCCAGTGTATGAATTATTCGTTCTGACTGCCCATCTGATTGTGGATCAAAAGCTATACTAAAATTTGATTCAGTACCCAACGACTTCTGAAGGCCTTTCTAAAAGTTATAATTTAACATGGGATCACAATCAGATACAACAGGGGGGACACCATGAAACCCGGCTATCTTTTTAATATACAACTAAGAAAGATGATCTAATAACAATGTATCTCGAATCAGAAGGAAATGAGAATTTTTAGTCAATCGATCAACAATAACACATATTTCATTATTACCTCGAGATTTCTTCGGTAATCCCACATTGAAATCCATGGATATAATTTCTCATTTCCACTCAGGCACTGGTAATGACTGAAGAATCCCTTTTGATAACTATCTCTCTGCTTTAACCTACTGACCAGTCAAACACTTCATTGTAAAATCAGCAATATCTCTTTTCATTCCATTGCACTAGTAATACTCTTGAAGATCTCTATATATCTTAGTACTAAAAAGATGAACTGAAAATGGGGAACTATGAGCTTCACATAATAACTCATTCTTAAACTGTGAGTCACAAGGAACACATAATCTCTTTTTAAATCTTAAAAAACAATCATTATTAATGTTAAATTCAGGCAAATTACCCTTCTGAACCAACTCTACCCTTTTCTGTAACTCACTGTCTTCCTTCTGCGCTTGCTTTATTCTGTCTGATAGGGATTATTTCACTGATACCTAAAACCAAATAGAATAATTTTAGGCACCAACAACTTATATTCCAAAGTTTATCAAATCAAAAACCAAAGGATATCGTTCCAAATGTTGCATGGTTAATGAAGCATTACTTTTTCGACTCAAAGCATCGGCCACATTATTTATTTTTACCAGATGGTAAAGGATCGTAAAATCATAATCCTTGGCTAATTAAAACAATATCCTATGTCTCCTATTCAATTAATTCTGAGTGAATATATATTTCAAACATTTATTGATATATTTCACACCTTACTCTATACAAATGATGCCTCAAAATTTTTAATCCAAAAACAACTGCAGCTAATTCCAAATCATGTGTAGGATATTTTAACCAATGTGGTTTCAACTAATGTGAAGCATAATCAATTACATGATCATTTTGTATAAGGACACAACCAAGTCCTTTCAATATAGTATCACTGTAGATAACAAATTCACCATCTCTATAATGTAATTCCACAACAAGAGCATTCACCATTATACTTTTCAATTCTTGAAAACAATTATCACATTCTTTTTTCCAAATTAACTTAACACTTTTTCGAGATAAATTATTCATTGGACTAGATAACCATGATAAATTCTCAAAAAACCTCTGGTAATAAACTGCTAAACCATGAAAACGATGGATCTTGAATATATTTGTGGGTCATTTCCATTTTTCAACAACTTTTGTTTTAGCAGGATCAACAGTTATGCCATTTTTTGAAATAAAGTGACCAAAGAAAGAAATTTCTTGTAAACAAAACCCACACTTACTGAATTTACCAAACAGTTTCTTTTCTATTAAGGTTTTCAAGACAAACCTTAAATGACTTCCATGGTCCTATTTACAAAAATATTATCAATAAACATAACCATCATTTATCATCTGAGTCAACTGAGCCATCACTGCAAAAAAATGTTCAATTCGGATTCTGACCATCTCAGGATACTTATTAGGAAGGTTATTGTAAAGACCCAGAAATTTCAAGGAAAATTTTTTCTTAATTTTCTTTGGAATTTTACAAGAACGCAGTTTCTGACGGCGCCTGATTCTGAGGCCCGGTGTGCCCAAAATCAATTTTCGAAGTTTGGCTCGGGTACGTTCAGTGAACGAATGAGTGGGAATTTCTAACTTTTGAACCGGTGCTCAGAATCGAATTCTGAGGGCACCGATGAACTCGCAACGCTGGTAATCGCTTAAGGGTACCTTTACCGTAGTTTTGTTTGTGCGGGTGAAGAAGTTAAATTTTGAGGTTTATTTAAAAAGTAAATAAAATTGTTGAATCAATTTTATTTCATAACAAGGTGGTTAATTTCTCCCATGGGAAGTTGGTGGTGTGGCCCACATCCACCCAACATCCCATGTGTGGATAATTGAAAGAGTGGGGCCCACACGAACCCCTCCCCACCTTTTCAAATTCCTTAACTCCCAAACTCCTCTTAACCCTTCACTTTCCTAACCCCTCTAAACCCCCATTTAAGTTTTGTTAACTTATCACCTCTTTAATTTTATAACGTCTTATGTTAATAACTTAAGTGAGTTAAATGTGGGTTTTGAATTTTCAAACTCTTGAAATTCAAAACCTATGTTGGGTTAATAAAATAAGTGGGAGGATTATTTTATTTTGGGGTTAGTTGTTCTTGTGGTGGAGACTTGGGAGAGAAAAGGCTAAGTTTGAAGTCTTCTTCTTCTTCAACATCGACGAAGAACGTGAAGAACACCGTTCTTCAACGAAGAACACCTCCGACGAAGAACACCGTTCTTCAACGAAGAACATCTCCACCGAAGAACGTGACGTCTTCTTCCAATGACGTTTCCCCTTCGAACGCACCTCGACGACAACGGAATCGATGTTCATTTTCCATGACGCCCGACTTTCGCGACGCTCGTCTTCCGCAACTCGATTGACGTGCACCGTATCTGAACCGAAGTAGGGGTTTTATTTATTTATTTGATTCGTGAATACCAACTTGTTGATCTTCATGGATTTAAACCGTTTTTATCGAATAACGTGAGGGGGTCCGACCGCACAAACACGTCCGACCCTCCTCCTTATTTTTCGTGATGGTTCCTTTGTGGTTGGTACGGGAAGGCGTGGTGTCGTCGCACCACGCGGTTTTCATGCGGAGGGATATGTGCGGCGCCGTCGTGCCGCGCCATGGAAGGAAGTTCAAGAATGCGACACTGTTGCACCGCGTCGATGAAAACCAAAGAACCGCGGTCGGAGTCGGGCCGCAGCGAAGGGGCACGGTGCCATCGGGTCACGCTGGAAAACTACAAAGACGATGCTAATCTTTTGACGTGCGGATTGACGGGCGACGACGAACCAGGACGTTTTGGCGTTTGAATCCCTTCGTAGTGAAGGTGGGGTCTTGGGGGGACCCTAGGCGAAGACGGCAGGAGAAACGGACCACCGGAGCGCGTCCGGTGGTCCGCGGAAGGCGGTGGCGGCGCGCCGCCGGAAGTTGCCGGCGGCGGCTGCCATTGGGGTCAATCAGCGGCGAAGGGGGGCGGTTGCGCGCACCCCCGCCACTCTGCGGCGACCGCGCAGCCGCGGCCGGCTGGGCCGGGCCAGGCCCAGCCGGGTCGGCCCGGGCCCAGACCCCCGTTTTCGAACCACTTTCGGTCAAATGCCCATATCATGAGTTGTAGACCTCCGATTGACACACTGTCAACAGAAACGTGATCCTTGGATCGAGACGGTCGTTTCAGTATATCACACTCAAGGTTTTGGAATACTTTGAGTTCGTCCGGGTTGGTTTGTACACGAAACCAACCGGGCCCTCGGAGCGGAAACGCTCATATCTTGAGCTCCGGACGTCCGACTGACGTGCCGTCGACTTTGTTGAATTCCTCTTAGTAAGATGGATCTTTTGGCTTACTCCGCTCGAGGTTTGGATGTCTTCGGAGTGCGGTCGGGTTGGTTCGCTCACGAAACCAACCGGGTCCCTGGAACGAAAAAGCCAATAACTCACAGACCGGGCGTCCGATTGACTCGCCGTCTGTCTCGTTGCTTTCCTCTTGATGAGACGGAACTTTTGGCATACTTCGCCCGAGTTTTGGTTGCTGTTGGAGAGTGTCCGGGTTGGATTGTACCCGAAATCCAATCGGGCCCCTGGAACGGAAAAGCTGATATCATTCAGACCAGATGTCTGTATGACGAACCGTCAGCGGCGTTGGTGATCTCGTCGAGAAACGGTCCCTATGAGTATACCCTATGAGAGTTCAGGGTACAGTTGAGATACGGCCGGGTTGGTTTGCTTACGAAACCAACTGGGCCCCTGGGATGAAAAGGCTAGTAACTCACAGACCGGGCGTCCGATTGACGGGTCGTCTGTTGCATTGAGACCCCTATGATGAGGCGGTCCTTTGAGATACTTCTTCATGGGACTTTGAGATACTTGGACTATCTACCAATAGCTCATGGAGCGGACCCTCCCAGAGACAATCGTACGGAGTACAGAGACCGTGTAGCTGACTGGAACCTGAAGACTGCTTGTCCAATTCGAGTCAGAGAGACTTGTATAGCCCAGTGGAGAGCACTACTGTGTTTGGGTGGCAGACCCACAGCGGGGAGCACTACTATGTTTGGGTGGAAGACCCGTGGTACTCAACAGGAGGAGTACCTCTGTAGGCTATGAGGGGGGATCACTACTGTGTTTGGGTGGAAGACCCTGGCAGGAAGCACTACTATGTGAGGTGGTAAGCCCGCGGTACTCGACAGGAGAAGTACCTCAACAGTATTCGGTTAGTGAGAAGTACCTCGGAGTCATGACAGGACCACTGTACACTCTAGAGATGGGGCTCTTCAGTAGTTACGGTTTAGATAATGAAAATCCTGGTTTGAGCTGAGACTTTTGACCTTTGTGTTTACCTCATGATTGAGATGGGTCACTTGTTAACTTAGGTATATGTATGGGCATATACCTGGGTAGTGGTTATCTGTTGATTTCATGATCCTTTTGTTTCCTCATGATTGAGATGGGCTACTTGATAACTTAGGTATATGTATGGGTATATACCTAGGTAGAGATTATCTGTTGAGATCTTCTATGTGGTTATCCTTGTTTGTTTTAGTGAGACCTTGAGGGTCTCGGGGTCCCTACTGAGTATCGTTATACTCACCCCTGCATAGGCTATGCCCGCACCTCATTGTGTTGGTTGTAGATGCCGGGCATTGCTGACAGAGGCTGAGTGTTCGAGGAATGGACGGTACCCGGAGGTGGACTACACGATGAGTCAGTATCTGGAGGTGGACTTCACGGTGAGACGACACACGGAGGAGGTTGATGGGAGAGAGCATTGAGGAGGCTATCTGTACCTACCCTTCAGGTAGGATCCGTGGTGGACGATCCAGGAGCTGCGCTATCTATACCTACCCTTCAGGTAGGATCCGAGGAGGGCGACCCAGGAGCTGCTTCCTTCTTCCAGCTGTTTGTCTTTATCTGTTGTACTTTCGTTTAGTTGTAGCTGCACTTTCAGTTGAGTTTGTATTCTGGCCCATTTACTTTCAGCACTTTCTTTTGTACTTATTGTTTTACATCCGCTTGTACTCTGTAGTGTTTTTTTACTTTTATAAAGACAATGCCTTCCCAGTTATCGGAATTTACATTTTTGGTGCTAGTCGCCAGCCCCTAGCCTATGGGAGGTGGGATTGGGGTAGTCACGGCACGGGCCTCGAGGACGGGTCGTGACAAATTGGTATCAAAGGAGTCGGTTCTACCGCAGAACTTATAACTTTGATATTTTCTTTCTGTGAAGCAATAGTGTTAAGAGTACCGAGTGTGGTTTTCAGTTCAAGGAGTCCAGTGTTGGTTTGGGCAGCTGACGTATCCATACACCAGGACCCTGAAAACTGATTTCCGACTTTGTGCACGAAAACACTGATTGCATGTGTGTTTCCAGAAGTTTTATTTGAATATCAGCTCAAACAAGGTCATCTCACCAGGTATAAATCATTTGACCGTGTCAAATTGTTCCTTTCAGGATGCCTCCCTGTGGACGACCAGCTAGAGCCCCGAGAGTGGTTCGTACTGATAGCCCGCCGAGCGACGTGGCCTCAGTATAGGGCCCTTTTCCAGTTGAGGCACCAGCGGAGGCATCGGCGGTACTACTACCCATTGGGCCACCGATGCCACCAGCTCCAACAGCAGAGGGTGCACGTCGCTTTAGTATGCTGCACGAGTTCCAGTGCCAGAGGCCACCCAGGTTCCAGGGAGGGACGGACCCGCAGGCGGTTGAGGATTGGCTGGAGGCTGTGGTGAGAGTCTTCAGGCTAGTGGGGACACCGGTAGACTTCATGGTGATCCTTGTTGCCATCCTTCTTCAGGCATCAGCAGGCAGATGGTGGAGCCTGATGCTCCAGATGCATGACGAGGCGACTCTTCTTTGGGCAGACTTCGAGAGCCTGTTCTGGGAAGAGTTTGTACCATCCACCCTTCGAGTGGTGCGTATACAGGAGCTACTTCAGCTGTGTCAGGGCACCATGACGGTGGCGCAGTATTCAGCGAGGTTCACATACCTCTCGCGCTACTCCACAGATATGGTACGGGACTCATTCTTCAGGGCCCGAACCTTCGATCAGGGGCTCAGGAGAGAGATTAGAGCTTCTGTGGTTCCACTCAGCATTCCGACATAGACAGGGGTGTTGGAGCGAGCCCTTTTGGTGGAGAGTTTCCTTGCTAAGTAGTCTCCAACAGTAGGACCCACCACTAGCTGGCATGTTCCAGAATCTTCTATAGTAGGTAGTAGATAGATGACACAGAGGTCCAAGAGGACCAGACCTACAGGTGGTCGACCGCGTGACTTAGGGTCGGTAGTGCGAGGAACCAAGGGAAGTGACAGAGCCAGACCTGCCATGCAGTGTTACTCCTGCGGCGGAGTTGGTTACATGGCACGTGACTGTCCAACCCGCCATGTAGATGACTAGTAGTTAAATGAAGAACCTCCCAGCCATAGGCAGAGGTTAGATCAGGGCAGACCACAAGGAGAAGGCGTCCATGGTAGAGGAGCTGGTCGTACAGCTGGAGGTGGACGACGCTTCGGGGTGTTTCCACCACCACCACCAGGAGGTCCACCCCGACCACAGGGAACTGGTGGACATGGGAGAGAGCAGCTTCAGGCAGCTGAGGCCTATGATCATGGAGCTCCAGAAGCGGATGAACGGGAGCGGTACTAGCTCCAGACATGGATACTTTTGTTTATGCTACATCTAGCATTGTTGATGTTTGTTGTAGATGCCTCGTGTCTTTGTATCATGAGCTGTAATAATGAAAAGACACTTATACTTGTGATGTTTACTTTCATGTCCTTTCTTTTGGTTGATACTGAGTGGTCCCGGTTAAGACATTTTACTTGACCCTCACTTTTTAGATTTCTACTGGAGGAGACCTAGTGACCTCACACTGATGCTGACAGTGTGAATCGACCCTTGGAGGCGAGAGTGACAGTTGGATCTCTTGCTAGTTACGTCGAGGCCTTACGATGTCATCCATGGCATGAATGCATCATTCATGTCAGGATTGACTGTATTAGGCAATGATTGTGGTTCATCTAGGGGATGAGACCGGATTTCTCTTATCAGAAAAGAGGAAATCATAGCAGCTCTTGTGAGACTAGAGAAGGTCTAGGTCATCCAAGAGCGGATGAGGATAGCACAGGGCCGACAGAAGCCTTATGATGACAGGACTTGGAGGCCTCTAGAGTTCGAGGATGACGATCACGTCCTTATATGGGTCTCACCTCGACGAGGTTTATGGAGATGAGGCCAGGGAGGAAAGTTATCTCCAAGGTTCAACGAACCTTTCTAGGTCCTTAGCTGGGTAGGCGTGGTGGTTTACCGCTTGACCCATCCACCTCAGTTGCACTAGGTGCATGACGTTTTCCAGGTTTCTCAACTGAGGAGATACATGCTCGACACTTCGCATATCATCGACCATGAGGAGAAGGACAATGGCGATGAGGTTACTTCCACGAAGGTTCTATTGGGGATCAAGGGTCGACAGGAGCGGATCCTATGAGGACGATCGATTCCTCGGGTGCACTTTCTCTGGCAGTACGGGAACCTTCGGGTGAGCACATGAGAGCCGAAGGCTTAGATGCATGCTCTGTACCACTTTTGTGACCCTAGTTTGTGTTGAATATTTACGGGGATGTAAAGCCTTGTGGTGGTAGTAATGTAAAGACCCGGAAATTTCAATGAAATTTTTTTCTTAATTTTCTTTGAAATTTTACAAGAACGCAGTTTCTGACGGCACTTGATTCCGAGGCCCGGTGTGCCCAGAATAAATTTTCGAAGTTTGGCTCGGGTACGTTCAGTGAACGAACGAGCGGGAATTTCTAACTTTTGAACCGGTGCTTGGAATCGAATTCTGAGGGCACCGATGAACTCGTAACACCGGTAATCGCTTAAGGGGCCCTTTACCGTAGTTGCGTTTGTGCGGGTGAAGAAGTTAAATTTTGAGGTTTATTTAAAAAGTAAATAAAATTGTTGAATCAATTTTATTTCATAACAAGGTGGTTAATTTCTCCCATGGGAAGTTGGTGGTGGGGCCCACATCCACCCAACTTCCCATGTGTGGATAATTGAAAGAGAGGGGCTCACATGAACCCCTCCCCACCTTTTCAAATTCCATAACTCCCTAACTCTTCTTAACCATTCACTTTCCTAACCCCTCTAATCCCCCATTTATGTTTGGTTAACTTATCACCTCCTTAATTTTATAACATCTTATGTTAATAACTTAAGTGAGTTAAATGTGGGGTTTGAATTTTCAAACTCTTGAAATTCAAAACCTATGTTGCGTTAATAAAATAAGTGGGAGGATTATTTAATTTTGGGGTTAGTTGTTCTTGTGGTGGAGACTTCGGAGAGAAAAGGATAAGTTTGAAGTCTTCTTCTTCTTCAACATCGACGAAGAATGTGAAGAACACCATTCTTCAACGAAGAACACCTCCGACGAAGAACATTGTTCTTCAACAAAGAACATCTCCGCCGAAGAACACGATGTATTCTTCCAACGACATTTCCCCTTCGAACGCACCTCGATGACAACGGAATCGACAATCGTTGTCCATGACGCCCGACTTCCGCGACGCTTATCTTCCGCAACTCGATTGACGTGCACCGTATCTGAACCGAATTAGGGGTTTTATTTATTTATTTGATTCGTGAATACCAACTTGTTGATATTCGTGGATTTAAACCATTTGTTATCGAATAACGTGAGGGGGTCGGACCGCACAAACACGGCTGACCCTCCTCCTTATTTTTCGTGATGGTTCCTTTGTGGTTGGTACGGGAAGGCGTGGTGTCGTCGCACCACGCGGTTTTCATGCGGAGGGATATGCGTGGTGCTGTCGCGTCGCGCTGTGGAAGGAAGTTCAAGAACTCGACGCCATCGCGCCGCGTCGAAGAAAAACTAAAGAACCGCGGTCGGAGTTGGGCCGCGGTGAAGGGGCGCGGTGCCATCGGGTCGCGCTGGAAAACTAAAAAGACGACGCTAATCGTTTGTCGTGCGGATTGACGGGCGACGACGAAGCAGGCCGTTTTGGCATTTGAATCCCTTCGTAGTGAATGTGGGGTCCCGGGGGGACCCTAGGTGAAGAAGGCAGGAGGAACGGACCACCGGAGCGCGTCCGATGGTCCGCGGAAGGTGGCGGCGGCACGCCGCCGGAAGTTGTTGGCGGCGGTTTCCGCCGGTGTCAATCAGCGGCGAAGGGGGGCGGCCGCGTGCACCCCCGCCGCTCCGTGGCGACCGCTCTGCCGCGGCCGGCCGGTCGGGCTGGACCAGACCGCGCCGAGCCGGGCGGGCCCAGCGGGGTCGGACCCGGTCGGGTCGACCCGGTTCGGGCCGACCCAGGGGGGGTCGTTCAAGGTCGGCCCGGGCCCAGACCCCCGTTTTCAGACCACTTTCGGTCAAATGCCCATATCTTGAGCTGTAGACCTCCGATTGACGCGTCGTCAGCGGCAACGCGATCCTTAGACCGAGATGGTCGTTTCGGTATATTGCACTCAATGTTTTGGAATACATTGTGTTCGGCAGGGTTGGTTCGTACACGAAACCAACCGGGCCCTCGGAGCGGAAACGCTCATATCTTGAGCTCCGGACGTCCAAATGACGTGCCGTCGACTTTGTTGAATTCCTCTTAGTGAGACGGATCTTTTGGCTTACTCCTCCTAGGTTTGGATTCCATCGGAGTGCAGTCGGGTTGGTTCGCTCACGAAACCAACCAGGCCCCTGGAACTAAAAAGCCAATAACTCACAGATCGGGCGTCCGATTGACGCGCCGTCTGTCTCATTTCTTTCCTCTTGATGAGATAGAACTTTTGGCGTACTTGGTCCGAGTTTTGGTTGTTGTTGGATAGTGGCCAGGTTGGATTGTACCTGAAATCCAACCGGGCCTCTAGAACAGAAAAGATGATATCATTCAGACCAGACGTCTGTATGCAGAACTGTCAGCGGCGTTGGTGATATCATCGAGAAACGGTCCCTATGAGTATACCCTATGAGAGTTTGGGGTACAGTTGAGATACGGCCGGGTTGGTTTGCTTACGAAACCAACCGGGCCCCTGGGATGAAAAGGCTAGTAACTCACAGACCGGGCGTCCGATTGATGCGTCGTCTTTTGCGTTGAGACCCCTATGATGAGGTGGTCCTTTGAGATACTTCTTCGTGGGACTTTGAGATACTTGGAGTATCGAACAGTAGCTCGTGGAGCGGACCCTCCCAGAGACGAGCGTACGGAGTAAGGAGACTGTGTAGCTGGCTGGAACCTGAAGACTGCTTGTCTGATTCGAGTCAGAGAGACTTATATAGCCCATTGGGGAGCACTATTGTGTTTGGGTGGCAGACCCACGGCGGGGAGAACTACTGTGTTTGGGTGGCATACCTGCGGTACTCGACAGGAGGAGTACCTATGTAGGCTATGAGGGGGATCACTACTGTGTTTGGGTGGGAGACCCTGGCGGGAAGCACTACTATGTGAGGTGGCAGGCCCGTGGTACTCGACAGGAGGAGTACCTCAATAGTCTTCGGTTAGTGAGCAGTACCTCAGATACGTGACAGGACAACTGTACACTCCAGAGACGGGGCTCTTTAGCAGTTACAGTTTCGATAATGAAAATCCTAGTTTGAGCTGAGACTTTTGACCTTTGTGTTTACCTCATGATTGAGATGGGTCACTTGTTAACTTAGGTATATGTATGGGCATATACCTGGGTAGTGGTTATCTGTTGATTTCATGATCCTTGTGTTTCCTCATGATTGAGATGGGTTACTTGATAACTTAGATATATGTATGGGCATATACCTAGGTAGAGGTTATATGTTGATATCTTCTATGTGGTTATCCTTGTTGGTTTTAGTGAGACCTTGAGGGTCTCGGGTTCCCTATTGAGTATCGTTATACTCACCCCTGCACGGGATATGCCCGCACCTCGTTGTGCTGGTTGCAGACGACGGGAAGTGCTGACGGAGGCTGAGTGTTCGAGGACAGGACGGTACCCGGAGGTGGACTACACGACGAGTCAGTATCCGGAGGTGGACTTCACGGCGAGACGACACACGGAGGAAGTTGACGGGCGAGAGCATTGAGGAGGCTATCTGTAACGACCCAAAATTTCATTAATGGAAAATCCCTCTTGATCCAGTTAAATGTTTCTTTATGGAAAAAAAATGTTTTTATAAGATGTCAACTTCTTTAGTTTAACGTTAAGATTTGTGACTGTTACTTTTATCGACGTTGAACAGTGATCATCTGGGTAGTTTAAATATAAGGCTTTAACGAACCAATTTTCTACTCAGACAAAAGAAGCGATGGCCTCATCCAGTAGAATTGCCCCTTACGAAGCCCATTTGTCGGAGCTCAGAAAAGTGGTGGCGTCTTTGGGCTTTGCCCTTGACCAAGCCCAAGCTGAGCTTCATCAAGTCAAGCTCGAACGTGATCGTCTACGGGAAAAATGGAAGTTGATAGAGATTACCACTCGATCAATGTTATCCGAGCAACCCCAAGAGTCTGTCACCATCGCACACCTTACCCTTAGGTCTTATGCGGCTATTTTAAGGGGTTATGTAACAAATAAGTAGCACCACGTTCATGTACATTATTTTTGTATATAATAATGAATATAATTTCTAGTCATTTTTGATACATTGTAATTAGTTTTTAAAGTACAAACGGTGTTTTTAGTTATTATTTAATTAAGAATTATATTTTATTAAATTAAAGTATTTTTGAATTAAATAATATTTTAATAAAATATTATTATTAATATTAAATTAATTTTTATTAAATATAAATGATCTTATAATTTTATGAATGCAATTAAAATTTTTATTAAGGTTTGAAAGCCATTTCTGTCAAAACCCGTGAATTTTTTATAAATGTCGGTTTTTATTTTAAAAGCAAAAAAAACACATATTTAGAAAATTATTTAGATAAAATAAATATTATTTTTGGAATCAGGACGTCGAAATTATCCAACGGTGAATTTTTCATAATTTTCTGAGACAGTCAAATTTTTGGGTAAATATTAAATACCATTTAAAAATATAATGTGTTTTATGACATCATAATGACCCAATGGTGATGTAATAAAATACCATAATCCTTATGTTCGGCCAATATGTGTTTTATCATTAAAATAATGAAGTTTTGGGTTTGTTTGACTCACTTTTCAAAGCATTAATGGAGACCTCAAGACTTATTCAACACTTTGCCTTTTTAAATTAATTTCCATGGGAGTGTGACTCACCTCCACATAAGCAACCCTAATTTTTTAATAAGTTCGGACCTTGGCCTTGTAAAATATTTTTTTCCTCTTTCCTTTTCCAGAAACCATGGGCAAATACCATGGGATGGTTTGTGGTTTGGATTATTTTAATATAAGGGGTCCCAAACCTAAATAATAAAGAATTCTCTCACCTTTCCTATATAAACCCACCCAAGCTCCCACTTCCTCCTCACTCAAAGCCCTTGAAGTTTGTCCAACCTCTGCCCTACTCTCTTTAGAATCCTCCCAAGGTGCCCCAAGCTCCCAAGAAGCCTCTCACAAGCCTCTCTCTAGCCTTTGGAAGCACACTTCCAAGTAAGGGTTTTTTCTTCCTTTCTCATTTTTGTCAATTTTATTTAAGTTGTATTGCCCTTTTAATTTCATTTATGAATGTTGGGGTATGGTTTCTCACCTCTCCCATACTGCCCTCTTATTGTTTGAATGATGGGAGACCCCTTTCTCTCTCATTAAATTCCTCCCATGTACACCCGTTACTATGCCGAAATTCCGAAAGGAACCTTTTTTTCCCTCTTTTATATTCAAGCAATACTTTTGTATCATGAATCTAAATTCCTTTTTAATTGTTGGTACATGTATCTATATGACCTTATTACTGTCCATTACATGTAAATATGATGAGGAACCCCTTTCTCTCTCATCATCCCTTTTTATGAATTCTTATGTCACGCCGTTACGCTGCCGAAATCACACCGATTTTCTAAGCCAATATCATTGTGTAGTGAATACCATGCCCATTTCTCCATCAAGGGTATTCACCTTTATGAACATTTACTTATTGATTGTAAAGTTTCATGTATGAATTCCACATTCCTTTATCGTGGAATAAATGATTATGTTTTATAAATCCATGTTTTACGATCCATGTGGCACACTTATACATGAAATGAAATGTTTAAGAAGGGTGCGCCCTGATAGCACTCCAATGCATTGGGTAAAGTATAGTATCATGATACGTCATGTGCAATGAGTGTTGACTCATGCTAATTCAAGTGCAACGAGGGTTTACTCGTGCTTCAAGTGCAATGAGGGTTTACTCATGCTCCATGTGCAATGAGCCTTGGCTCATGCTAATTCAATGTTAAGTGTTGTTTCCACATTTCCATGTTATGATTATCATGCTTTATCATGACTTTGTGTTCATGTCTCTCTTATTCTCTATTGATATGCCTATTGCCTAACATGTATTGTACTCCTCATGTTATTCATTATGTACTCCCTTACTGGGATTTATAGCTCACCCTTTTCTTATGCATGTCCTCAGGTTATCCCATGCAATGCTAAGTACGAAGGAATGTAGTGGTCATGTAAAGGAAGTTTTCAATAAGGATGTTGTATTTCAAGTTTAGAGTTTTTATGTAATGATCCTAAGCCCCAAATACACTAAACCTCTCGATCTTCTTTGTTGTATCAAGTGAAGTTTTATGTATTAAAGCATGTTTAAGTTGTAATAAAAAGCAGGGTTGTCACAGTTGGTATCAGAGGATAGGTTTAGTTATTTTTGGGATTAGGAAACCCTAGTAAAGCCTTAGATACAAGACTAAGCATAATAAAAACATCCCTAAGTTTTAGTAAATACTAAGTAAGTGGTTTATCAAACAAATACATCCCTGTCTGGATACGAGCAGGTAGAGGCGGCTCTGGCACAGATGTATCCTAGGGGTAAAACCCGAAAACACCGCTTTGAGCTAGACTCGAACGGGAACTGGTGCACGACAACGGGCCTTGCTGCACTCTTGGTTACGACACTCCTGGGGGATATGTTTTGATAAATTCACAATCTTAGTATGAACCCTTATTAAGGGAAAAATGCCCCTAAGAATATATGTTAGAACGAAGATCATGAAAAGCCTGGATTGAATCTTATAGACTCATGAGTTAAAGAGATTAAAGTTTATTTATAAGTCATCAACTTTTGTCTTTGGATTACCCTTTATGTGTTACCCCTAACTTTCCTTTTATTCCATCCAATGGCCGGTAATAGGAGAACTCGGGCTAACAACCGTTGTGAAGATCAGTGTGATGATTGTACTTATGAGATGCCCAATCCAATGGGAGCGGGAATCGCGAACTTTGTCACACTTCTCTCTCAGCTAACTAAAGTTTTGAATAGAAACACTGGTCAAGAGGAACGTTCAACCCCCCCTAAGAAAGAACAAGTCGCTATTGAAAGCTTCATGAGACAAAGGCCTCCTACTTTTAGTGGATCATCCGATCCCACGATTGCTGAACAATGGATCAACTCCATTGAAAAGATATTCTCCATCCTCCAATGCTCTGAAAAAGAGAAGGTTCTCCTGGCGGCTTATCGTATGGAGGGTGAAGATGATCAATTGTGGACGCTGATCAAAAATACGAAGCCTGAGGAGGAGATCGAGGCTTTGGAATGGAAGGTATTCCGGAAGATGTTTTTCGATAAATATTTTCCATGCACCCTCCGTCTTAAGATGGAAAGGGACTTCTTTTCCCTCAAGCAGAAAGATGAGGAATCTGTGGGAGCGTACGAGGCAAACTTCACAAGGCTTGCACGATACGCTTTCGGCTTTGTCGTTACCCCCGAATGCAAGGTTGACCGCTTCTTTGGTGGGCTGAATCCTAGCTTGCGGAAAGCATTAGCGATCCGTGACTTCGACAGCTATGAGGAAATTGTCCGATGTGCCCTCAAGGTTGAAATGGAGATCGGAGAATCACAGGGGTATCATGGGGACAAGAAGCGGAAGGTGGAATTCAATGCTGGTGGTCTGATGGATAAATCCAACGGCGCTAAGAAATTCCAGCACCCCACTTGCCAAAAGTTTGGAAAAAAGCACCCTGGAAATTGCCTTAGGGGGACAAGAAAATGCTTCAAGTGTGGAAGAGAAGGGCACCTAGATGTTAACTGTCAGCAAGAAGGACCCGCGGCTGCGACGGAGGGGAGGAACGCTCCGTTCGAACCTCAACGCGTTGTTCAATGCTTCAAATGCAAAGAACCGGGTCATTTTGCGAATCAGTGCCCTAATCCAAGGGTTATCGGAGGCAATCAACAACCTCCAAGACAGCAAGGAAGAGCTTTTGCCATCACTTCTGTGGAAGTGAACCCCGACAACGAAGTGGTGACAGGTACGCTAGTTATTCATTCAAGAATAGCGAACGTACTTTTTGATTCAGGTTCTACGCATTCTTTTATATCTCAAAAGTTTAGTAGAACAATCCCTGCACCACCACAAATCCTGGAAGTAAAGATGTCGGTGAGTACGGCAAATGGGGCAATCATTGCATCCCATGAGTATAAGTCCTCCCCTGTTATAATATGTGGATTGAATTTCCCGGCGAACCTCATCATACTCCCTTTGGTGTAATTTGATGCAATTCTTGGCATGGATTGGCTTTCCTTATATAGAGCCAACATAAATTGTCGGTAGAGGGAAATCACACTCCATATGGAGAACCGACCCCCGATTCTTTACAAGTGTCAGGAGGAAGATGAATTTCCTTTAGCTCCATCATCTCAAGCATGGATATTACTGCCTTATGAGCATGCATATCTGGCTCAGATGATTGAGTCCAAGGAAGAAACCACCCTTGAAGAAATGCCTATTGTGAGGGAATTCGCTGAAGTATTTCCCGAGGAACTTCCTGGTCTTCCTCCAAGAAGAGATGTTGAGTTCTCAATTGAACTTGTACCTGGGGCGCTACCAATATCCAAGACTCCATATAGAATGGCTGTTGTTGAGCTTGAAGAGCTGAAGAAACAACTACAGGAGAATCTGGATAAAGGGTATATACGCCCAAGTGCATCACCATGGGGTGCACCAGTCCTCTTCGTCAAGAAGAAGGATGGGTCAATGCGGCTTTGCATCGATTATCGTGAACTTAACAAAATCACGATAAAGAACAAGTATCCTATCCCAAGAATCGATGACTTGTTTGATCAGCTGCGTGGAGCACAATACTTCTCCAAGGTCGACTTGCGGTCGGGATATTATCAAGTAAGGGTGAAGAAGGAAGATATCCCCAAGACTGCTTTTCGTACAAGGTACGGGCACTATGAATTCATAGTAATGCCTTTTGGACTCACCAATGCTCCAGTAATATTCATGGACTTGATGAATAGATTCTTTAGAGATTACCTAGATAAATTTGTGGTAGTCTTTATAGATGATATTCTAATATACTCCAAAACCAAGGAGGACCATGAGGAGCATTTAAAAACTGTACTAGAGACTTTGCGCAAGGAGAAGCTCTATGCAAAGTACAGAAAGTGTGAGTTTTGGTTGAAGGAAGTCTCATTCTTGGGTCATATCATCACAATCAATGGGATATCTGTGGACCCCTCCAAAACAGATGCAATTGAGGGATGGCCGAGGCCAACATCGGTAACTGATATCCGTAGCTTCTTGGGGTTAGCTGGATATTATCGACGATTTGTGAGAAATTTCTCACGATTGTCCAACCCTCTTACCAAGCTAACTAGAAAGGGAGTAAAGTTTGCTTGGAGTGATTAATGCGAAGAAATATTCAAGGATTTGAAAAGGAGGCTTATCACTGCACATGTGCTCACTTTACCCACAAGTGGGGAGCTTTTTGTGGTATTCAGTGATGCTTCGAAGAAGGGCTTAGGATGTGTGCTGATGCAGAATGATAAAGTGATATCCTATGCCTCAAGGCAGTTGAAAATCCATGAGCGAAACTATCCAACGCATGATCTGGAGTTGGCGGCGGTGATCTTTGCCTTGAAAATCTGGCGGCATTATCTCTATGGAGAGAAATGTGAGATATATACTGACCACAAGAGTCTTAAATATATATTCACACAGAAAGAGCTTAATATGCGCCAGAGAAGATGGATAGAGCTCATAAAGGATTATGATTGTTCAATACATTACCACCCTGGGAAGGCGAACAAGGTGGCGGATGCCCTAAGTAGAAAGGATCCAGCAATTCTATCAATGATGAGAATTGAGAAGGATCCAATCTTCTTAGACTTGATGAAGATGGACTTGGGAATCATAAAGAAGGGAACATCATCAATCCTTTCACAAATGATTGCTCAACCATCTCTTTTGGAAAGGTTAAAGGATGCCCAAAAGGATGACGCGAGAATCCAAGAAAAAGTGGAAGCTATCAAAAAGGGAAAATCCTCAGAGTTTAATGTTAATGAAGAAGGAATTGTGTGGTTTGGGAAAAGACTATGTGTCCCATCAAGTTCGGAGCTGAAGAAGGAACTTTTGGATGATGCACATAGTTCAAATTTCTCTATTCACCCAGGGAGCACAAAGATGTATCGAGATCTCCGAGAAAACTTTCGGTGGGATAATATGAAGAAGGAGATCGCCAAATATACATCAAAGTGCCTGGTGTGTCAGCAAGTGAAGGCAGAGAGGCAGAAGTCTAAGGGGATGATGAAACCATTGTCCATACCAGAATGGAAATGGGAGAACATCACCATGGACTTCGTCACTGGACTTCCAAGGACATCCAAAAGAAACAATGCAATCTGGGTTATTGTGGATCGTCTTACAAAGACTGCACACTTGATTGCTATTCGAGAGGATTTCTCTTTGGATCAACTAGCACAAATATATATCAGGGAAGTGGTACGGTTGCATGGAGTACCACTATCTATTGTGTCTGACCGAGATCCAAGATTTACCTCTAAGTTTTGGAAGAGTCTTCAACATGCTCTGAATACTGAACTGAACTTCAGTACGACCTATCATCCTCAAACTGATGGCCAATCCGAGCGGACTATCCAAACACTTGAGGATATGTTGAGAGCGTGCTCAATGGACTTTAAAGGAGGATGGGATCAACATCTTCTTCTAGTTGAGTTCTCTTATAATAATAGTTTCCACTCGAGCATCCAAATGGCACCATATGAAGCCCTGTATGGGAAAAGGTGTAGAACACCGGCATGTTGGGATGAGGTCGGTGAACGTAAGCTGCTTGGACCAGAAATGGTCGAAGAAATGGTGGAGAAGGTGAAAACCATTCAGCAGCATATCAAGGCAGCCCAAAGTCGACAGAAGAGTTATGCAGATAATCGTCGACGAGACCTTGAGTTTAAAGTCGGAGACATGGTGTTTTTACGCATATCTCCGTGGAAGAAGGTCATGAGGTTTGGAAAGAAAGGGAAGTTAAGTCCAAGGTACATCGGCCCCTTCGAGATTCTTGATCGTGTTGGGGCTGTGGCCTATCGACTAGCACTTCCACCTACTATGGCCAAGGTGCATGATGTCTTCCATGTATCCCTCTTAAGGAAGTACATACCAGACCCTTCACATGTACTCTCTTCTGAGGTGGTACAATTAGAAGACGATCTTTCTTATGAGGAGAAACCAGTGAAGATCTTGGATCGTAGAGAAAAAGTTCTACGAAATAAGACAATGCCCCTCGTCAAGGTGTTGTGGAGAAACCACAAGTTTGAAGAAGAAACTTGGGAGTCGGAGGATATGATGAAGCTAAGTTACCCACATTTGTTTTAGTGTGGGAAAAGGAAAATTTCGAGGGCGAAATTTCTTAAGGGGGGAATGTTGTAACGACCCAAAATTTCATTAATGGAAAATCCCTCTTGATCCAGTTAAATGTTTCTTTATGGAAAAAAATAATGTTTTTATAAGATGTCAACTTCTTTAGTTTAACGTTAAGATTTGTGACCGTTACTTTTATAGTCGTTGAATAGTGATCATCTGGGTAGTTTAAATATAAGGCTTTAACGAACCAATTTTCTACTCAGACAAAAGAAGCGATGGCCTCATCCAGTAGAATTGCCCCTTACGAAGCCCATTTGTCGGAGCTCGGAAAAGAGGTGGCGTCTTTGGGCTTTTCCCTTGACCAAGCCCAAGCTGAGCTTCATCAAGTCAAGCTCGAACGTGATCGTCTACGGGAAAAATGGAAGTTGATAGAGATTACCACTCGAGCAATGTTATCCGAGCAACCCCAAGAGTCTGTCACCATCGCACACCTTACCCTTAGGTCTTATGCGGCTATTTTAAGGGGTTATGTAACAAATAAGTAGCACCATTTTCATGTACATTATTTTTGTATATAATAATGAATATAATTTCTAGTCATTTTTGATACATTGTAATTAGTTTTAAAAGTAAAAACGGTGTTTTTAGTTATTATTTAATTAAGAATTATATTTTATTAAATTAAAGTATTTTTTAATTAACTAATATTTTAATAAAATATTATTATTAATATTAAATTAATTTTTATTAAATATAAATGATCTTATAATTTTATGAATGCAATTAAAATTTTTATTAAGGTTTGAAAGCCATTTCTGTCAAAACCCGTGAATTTTTTATAAATGTCGGTTTTTATTTTAAAAGTAAAAATTCACATATTTAGAAAATTATTTAGATAAAATAAATATTATTTTTGGAATCAGGACGTCGAAATTATCCAACGGTGAATTTTTCATAATTTTCTGAGACAGTCAAATTTTTGGGTAAAAATTAAATACCATTTAAAAATATAATGTGTTTTATGACATCATAATGACCCAATGGTGATGTAATAAAATACCATAATCCTTATGTTCGGCCAATATGTGTTTTATCATTAAAATAATGAAGTTTTGGGTTTGTTTGACTCACTTTTCAAAGCATTAATGGAGCCCTCAAGACTTATTCAACACTTTTCCTTTTTAAATTAATTTCCATGGGAGTGTGACTCACCTCCACATAAGCAACCCTAATTTTTTAATAAGTTCGGACCTTGGACTTGTAAAATATTGTTTTCCTCTTTCCTTTTCCAGAAACCATGGGCAAATACCATGGGATGGTTTGTGGTTTGGATTATTTTAATATAAGGGGTCCCAAACCTAAATAATAAAGAATTCTCTCACCTTTCCTATATAAACCCACCCAAGCTCCCACTTCCTCCTCACTCAAAGCCCTTGAAGTTCGTCCAACCTCTGCCCTACTCTCTCTATAATCCTCCCAAGGTGCCACAAGCTCCCAATAAGCCTCTCACAAGCCTCTCTCTAGCCTTTGGAAGCACACTTCCAAGTAAGGGTTTTTTCTTCCTTTCTCATTTTTGTCAATTTTCTTTAAGTTGTATTGCCCTTTTAATTTCATTTATGAATGTTGGGGTATGGTTTCTCACCTCTCCCATACTGCCCTCTTATTTTTTGAATGATGGGAGACCCCTTTCTCTCTCATTAAATGCCTCCCATGTACACCCGTTACTATGCCGAAATTCCGAAAGGAACCTTTTTTCCCTCTTTTATATTCAAGCAATACTTTTGTATCATGAATCTAAATTCCTTTTTAATTGTTGGGACATGTATCTATATGACCTTCTTACAGTCCATTACATGTAAATATGATGAGGAACCCCTTTCTCTCTCATCATCCCTTTTTATGAATTCTTATGTCACGCCGTTACGCTGCCGAAATCACACCGATTTTCTAAGCCAATATCATTGTGTAGTGAATACCATGCCCATTTCTCCATCAAGGGTATTCACCTTTATGCACATTTACTTATTGATTGTAAAGTTTCATGTATGAATTACACATTCCTTTATCGTGGAATAAATGATTATGTTTTATAAATCCATGTTTTATGATCCATGTGGCACACTTATACATGAAATGAAATGTTTAAGAAGGGTGCGCCCTGATAGCGCTCCAATGCATTGGGTAAAGTATAGTATCATGATACGTCATGTGCAATGAGTGTTGACTCATGCTAATTCAAGTGCAACGATGGTTTACTCGTGCTTCAAGTGCAATGAGGGTTTACTCATGCTCCATGTGCAATGAGCCTTGGCTCATGTTAATTCAATGTTAAGTGTTGTTGCCACATTTCCATGTTGTGATTATCATGCTTTATCATGCCTTTATGTTCATGTCTCTCTTATGCTCTATTGATATGCCTATTGCCTAACATGTATTGTACTCCTCATGTTATTCATTATGTACTCCCTTACTGGGCTTTATAGCTCACCATTTTCTTATGCATGTCCTCAGGTTATCCCATGCAATGCTAAGTACGAAGGAATGTAGTGGTCATGTAAAGGAAGTTTTCAATAAGGATGTTGTATTTCAAGTTTAGAGTTTTTATGTAATGATCCTAAGCCCCAAAGACACTAAACCTATTGATCTTCTTTGTTGTATCAAGTGAAGTTTTATGTATTAAAGCATGTTTAAGTTGTAATAAAAAGCAGGGTTGTCACACTATCTGTACCTACCCTTCAGGTAGGATCCGTGGTGGATGATCCATTAGCTGCGCTATCTATACCTACCCTTCAGGTAGGATCCGAGGAGGATGACCCAGGAGCTGCTTCCTTCTTCCAGCTGTTTGCCTTTATCTGTTGTACTTTCTTTCAGTTGTAGCTGCACTTTCAGTTGGGTTTGTATTCTGGCCCATTTACTTTTCAACACTTTCTTTTGTACTTAGTGCTTTACTTCCGCTTTTACTCTGTAGTGTTTTTTTAATTTTATAAAGGCAATGCCTTCCCAGTTATCGGAATTTACGCCTTTGGTGCTAGTCGCCAGCTCCTGGCCTATGGAAGGCGGGCTTGGGGTAGTCACGACACGGGCCCCGAGGACGGGTCGTGACAGTTATTCCCCTTTGTATGCCTTTCCAACAAAGTTGCCCTATTTCCTCTAGGGAAAACCATTCTGAACACAGATATATATTAGGTGAAGCAACATGGTAATATAAAAATGCTATATCATTTCAATATTACCATAAATTAAATTATGGACATTAATTTAACAATATTCTAACTCTAAAAGTTTTCTAAACCGACCTTTGATACCAACTATAAGGACCCAGCCATAAAACAATAAATAATCTTGAATTAAATGAATAATTCACATTGAGGATCTCTTCAGGTTTAGAGTGTTAGAGAGTTAGTCCATAACTATTACATTTCATCTCGAAATTACAAAGTATACACTTCTACTCAGTTTCCATTTTTTCATAAAATAAAAACTATTTGAAAAAAAGAGTCATGTCTAGTTCCATGTATTAGACAGCATGAATTTTCCTTGATCCCATCCTTGAAAATATTAGACTTTATGCCTTGTGTATAACATTTCAAAAACTTGGTATTAGCATAAAAATCTTAGTAAGGGATACACGAAGAAGAAAAACTATTAGTTTTTCAAAACAACTAGTAAACCAAGAAACCCCTATAATAAGTAATAATTTTCCCCTTTATGAAGTACTAAATACTCTTTACTGAATAAAAGATCATTTATTACCATTGTGTAACTGAAATATTACCATAAAACCCATAGAAAGAACACATAACATATAAAGGTTACATGGTACATAAACATACTTAAATGGAATAACAATAAAGTCGACTTCTACAAATATCACTAAATGGAATAGCCATATGACCGACTTCCATACCCAATGAATTTGAGGTTATAATGTAACCACCCATCCTAGTTTATCATTTCACCACCCTTCATTTTATTTATCATGTAACCACCCCCTAATGTCCAAGTACAATTAAAAAAACATAACACATAAAAAAAATATAACTGAAAGATAAAATTTCCACATTTCAATCAAAATATATCATTTAAATATATAGACATAAAAAATTCAATATCTAAACCATTTTTAATACCAAAATACGTAAAATATTATATGGTATTTTTTTTAAAAAAACATTATGGCTTATAATGGAATCCAAAAATCAAATAATACACATGGTGGCAGAAATGGTTTTCTTCACCGCTTACGTTAAAAAATTCTTTTTTTTTGTTTAGTAAAATGCCTCATAGAAAAATATCCCCCATTAATGAAATGAAAATTCAAAAGTGTTTTTATATCGTATAAAATAAATTCATGTATAAAACAAAATATGCCACAATGAAAAGAGATTGAGAAGAAGTCCCTTACATCATGTCCGATGTGACTCGATCATTATTTAGTCTTATGAATAATATACTAAAGTTAATTTATACTTTTTTAAGAACCTTTTAAAGTTTTTTATTACTTTTATATCCCTTATTACCATTTTATAAACATTATGTAATCATTTAAGTTTATAATGGTTGTTTTTTTGATATTGGGTACCTGAGTCAAAAATGAACTTATAATTACATGTTGTTCATGTGGTCAAAATTCCATTATCTCCAGAATTATATTCATTATTTAGATATCATATATATAATATATATCCAATATATATATTTATTTATAATAGTACATGACATTTGGAGATAAGAAATGAAATACACAGTTCATGGAGACGGTAAGTCGTACGTATGCAAGAACGCAACATTTATTTCTATTTAATATTTTAATTTGGTTAAAACATAATGATACAGATTTATATTATAATTACAGTATAATATCATATATAATATTAGAAACTCCATCCTTTATACATTCCACATATGGTATAAATGAGTCATATCACTATGAGGGGGCGGTAGTCCGCATTTCCTCAAATGAAATTATCGCATTTACCCATAATGGAAAACATAAAGGTCTGATATAAATGAAAAATAAAAATGAATAGAGACAATATATATATATAATATATCACATATAATTATAGTTCCATCATAATGGTCTCCATGAGAGGCAGTTGGAGATAATTTCACAATCATCATTTCGTGAGGCAATAGTTTGCCGCCCACAGAAACAGTATGTTCCTTACCCATTAGATGGAGGTGTGTGTAAGTGTAGCTAGAATACATCTTTTAAAAACAACCTATTATTTTTAGGATACTGGTGGTTTTTTAAAATAAATGAATAAAAGGAGTTTAGGGGGTTTTAGAAGTAAAATAAATGAAAAGATCTTAAATGAAGATGTTGCCTTTAAATCAGGTATCTCCCTTTGTTTTGAACCAAATGATTTACTTGAAGTGGCTTATTCATAATTTAAGGATTCTATTTGGAGGAGAAGGATGTGGGAAGCCTTTTTAGGTAGAGTATGGGTGATCCAAGGGTCTAGAGAGGTGTAATTAATGGGTTAGATTTGGTGTCCTTTTAAAAGGGGGAGGAGGGGATCTTTAAGAAAGTTTGAAACAATTATTTTATTATAAACTTATCTTAAGTTTTAAAAGGTCCAAAAATCAGTAAAGTCAACGATAAGATAACTCATGATCGAAATAAAATCATCCAACAATAATTTTAAAGGTTTTGGATATTTTTTTAGTATTTATAATATTAATTATTTAAATCATTGATTAATGAGGTAAACACTGCATCATTATTATGTCATAAATAATTTTATTTATTTTGATGTCTAAAATTTATTAAAAAAATACCATGATGTAAAAAATATTTTTATATTTCAAATTCATATTTATAGTATACGAGGTAACTTATATAACCCCATGTAAAAATTGTTTTACTAAAAGATATTTGTTTATGTAATTTTTGTTTTTACTTTAAATTAATTAATATAACTTTTCATTAACACTCTCATGTGGCTCCATGGGGTCCCAAAATCAACCAAAGTATGCCCATGGTCGGATATGTATCAAAAAATAGGATTAGAACACATGTTAGGGTAATTTTATATTACTATAATAATATTTGTTTACCATTATTTACCAAATTTACCCTTTAACCATGGTAAACAAATTTTTTACTGAAGTAAATATTCATAATGTCTAAAAATAAAAGTTACCTATTTATACAATTTTTAACTCTTGATTCAAAATATGGAATCCATTTTTCCAAATTCAAAACATAGAAGTTGCAGAAATTAATATAATATTAATTCCCGTTTTCCAAACAAAAGGCTTGTTTTTAAAAAATAATTACTATCAAAAGATTGACACTTATTTATATCTAATTTCAAATTGAAATTACTTCCAATGACCAAAATTGGACTAAATAGTAAAAAAATAATATAATTACACTTTAATATCAATTAAAATTATAATCTATCCTTATAAATGAATTATATTAAACGGAAGTATTGAATTAAAATATAGTATTTTTCAATATTTGTTAAAAAGTTAATTTTATCCCAAAAATACAAAAAATTTCATCCAAGGTAAATTTTGATGTCCCGATTCTAAAAAAGAATGTTATTTTTTAAAATAGAATATATAAAAGTTACCAAAACTAGATTTAAATAGGGTTCTACATCAAAGGGTGGTAAATCAACCTTTTAATGAATATTTGGGTATTTATTCATAAAATCATATTCTTTCTTTTTTAAGCCTATAAAATTTATTCAATAAATGTAAAAACATTTAACAAAAAATCATAATCATATTGTAGTTAGTTGTATTAATTCCATATAATACAATGGCTAGGCATTAACTACCATTTAAAATAATATTATTATATTATTAGTGTACAATTTAAGATTTCAAAAAAACTCGTTGTTGAGTATCAGGTAAGCCATCGAACATAGCAAACCTTTTAAAGTAAAATTAATTTTTAATTAACAAATATTAAAAAATATGAAATGTCATTTTCTTTATTTACCTGGGATGTTACACTTATACTTTTTTACGAATATTAAAGAAACATGATTATATACCAACTATGGTGACCCAAAATTATTATGCATAGTTATTACCTCTTAATTGATGGATATTAATTACATAACATAATTATCCATGCTATAATCATATAGGTATAGTGCATATAGAAACTTGTACTCATCAACAACTGGTTCATAGGTTAAATACATGTTTTCCCACTATGTTGTTGATATATAAAACCCTTCATAGACTTATTATACTTAAAAACCATTCATAAAAAACTAGAGAATAAAAAATATTAAAGGTTGAGCTCAGATTCTCAATAAGGGTTAACAAGGGAGACATCAATAATGACATAAGAATTTCATCTGCAGAAGAGTGTGATCTTATCATTTGAAAACTAGACCCTCTATATCATAATTCATAAACAATAGTTAGGGAATAAATATTATTAGTTTATAAGATACTAATCAGTATGCCATAAAAGAACATAATCCATGAGACCATAATATCGGAATAAGACATAGAATTATATCACACACATAAGTGAATAAAATCATTTCCCAATAATTCAAGGCTTAATTACAATGTTATAATAGTGGAATGGGTTTACTCACTAAGACATTGTACCAGTCATGGTTCACTCCCAAGACTATCTTAGTGGATATAATCCATTACTGAACTAGTTTTACAGCCCATTACAATCTTGTTTATCTTATTTGATATCAAATATTTACCCAATTAATTGGAGAGAGATATAGGTCTCACTCATCACATAAAAAATCATATATCGGTGTGCCACAATATCAAAAGGTATTTATCACATAAAATCATATGAATTGAAATTGGTTTCATAAACATTTCATCATAACACAACCAATGAAAAATAAAGGGGTTTCATAAACATTTCATTAAAATATAACCCATGGAAAAGAACTGTGTTTCATAAACATTTCATTTATTCATAATAAGCATAAACTATCCAGAGAAAGAATAAAGATATTATCCTTATACCATATCCTAATTAAAGTATAAGTAACATCAAATAATGTCATCTTAAATGGAAAATGATTTTGAATGATTAATTCGAATGGTACTTTGGTAAAATAGCCTTTCCATATTGAAATCATTTCTTTTTAAAAATATATGAAATTATAATGAAAAACATTTTCATTAAAAAATATCCATTTAAACATTTAATGTAAACTTTATAAAAATAGTCCTAGATTTTGGAAAATCCATCCTTTATATATAAGTTAAAAAACATTCCTTCTGTCTTTTTTTCTCAAATAGTCACCAAGTACCTTGATTGAAATAAGGTAATAAGATTACATTTAAAATAATTGGTAACAAGATAAAAAATATTAAAAATGAAATTAAAAAATCATCAGATAATGGTAAAAATATTTTTCAAATTTTTTATAGAAAAAAAAAAGACATTAAATAGAAATATTCCCCAATAGAGACTAAAACATAAATAATCCCAAATATTTATGACATTGTGAAATAGACCCTTACCTCGATTTCTCCTTACATGGAAATATAATTGACTTCATGAATAATAAATTTAAATTTATTATAATTCAATAAAATAGTTATGTTCATACTTATAATATCATTTATGATCCCTTTACAATATTTTAACTCTACCTTTTATCAATAAATTCTCATTAAATTTGATATTTCTGGGTTTTAACCATTTTTTAATCATGAGTATTTAAATTAAGTAGTTATGATATTTTTATATTTATCATTTAGAAACGTTTTAGGATATCCATAATATATGTAATGTGTTCTATATGGAGTTATAAAATATTCACAATCTGGCTTGATATGAAATTGTGATATGTATTAGTATTAAATAAATGAGTCCCTATTTTCATGGAAATGTAAATATACCTATAATAGTCATAGGTCCCACCTCAGTCTCCACTCAAAACTCCTCCAATACTTTCAATAGTTTCTATATAGTATATGATTAAATAATTCAAACATAGTGTTACGGAAAAAAACATTCTTTATTTGAAACAAACTACACTACTGAACCTCTTGATGATGATGAATTTGAAAATGTTTACTAAGAATAGAAATCCTAATATAAATTTTGTGTATGAATAATTAGTCAATATGAGAGGAAAACCGTTGGTTCAACTAGAAAAATAATTTCATATAACCTATCTTTTCACATTGGTAGAAATTCATAGGGCCTCTACCTTCTATTCTGGAAGGCATAAGATGATTCTACTTATGGAAGCCACTATAAATATTCATCAAAACCTAATTATTATTCTCATTCCTTCAATAAGTTCTGCGATAACTTCCATAAAAAATTATAGGATCTCCCAACATTATATTTTTTGAAATCTATTCCATTACTCCCTCAACCAAAATCTCAACATAAGCGTAAATTTTTATCATGATGATCTAAGAATAAATATCTGGCCACAAGACCATTTTAAACCTTTGGGCTTTATATTATCATTCACTAAAAGCTCTAGTGGGAAAAGGTAATGTTTGGAAAAATAACTACCAAAATCCATTACATTATTATCACCTTTTTTAAGAGTAATTAACTCCATAAACTAAGCCATAACCATTTTTTCTTGGTAAAAAATGGGTTAAATATCATTTTAATTCCCTTTCATTCCCAACTAATGCACTACTTTTTCAGAACCACTTAATCCCACCACCATCGTCTTGGACCTTAAATCATTAAAATAATAGTTTTTTTATTAACAGAATCTGGATTATCAAAATAGTGAATGATATGAACAATATTTCCTTACATGTACTCCTCTTGATGATATTTATTAATCCCCTAAAAGTAATTTCGTTTCGGGTACAGAAATTCTTAGTATCATTTACTATTCTAATAAATCACTAAATTCATATCAATAAAATTATCAAAGACTAGTTCTATCCCTCATGCCATAAAATGGAACATGAAAACTACAACCTTGAAACCATTCTAATCAAATAGAATACTATACAAAACACCCACCTTAGTATCCATTTGTCATTTTCTGTAATGCGTGATAATAAATAAAAAAATGGAAGGAGGAGAAAATTTCAAAAAAAAATCCTAGAAAAAAATGATAACATAATACAAAAATCTACATTTCTAAAAACAAATAAAAACATAAGGCTTCCCATAGTAGTATATAGCCCAATACTTTCTCATAACCTACACCTTACATATCAAATGACCTAAATATTTTATAAAATGACATGACAGCTAATATACAACAAATACTTATAACAATTTGGATTGAACCCACCTAATTCATCTAAAAATGTGATAGCTGAGTTATCCCATGGAAAGTATTGAAGGGCCTTCCTGATCCCCACATTATGGCTACTATCACCTAATAATAAAATAACAACTGTTGGAAATGATTTTATCCACATGGACTTATAAGAAACCAGGATCTATAAAAAATAATTTGAATAAATTACATCCCAAAAAAGAATAAATTTATGAAACATTGAACAAGTACACCATATAATGGGACAAATCTAAATATATATATAAATGTAGACATGCCATAGTGAAAATATAAGTATTATTCCATGGGTTAAATGAAACAAAATAGAAGGAAACAACACAAATCTCCAGAAAATATGGGTCAACATGTCATTGTACCTCCACAATATCACAATAATGAAAAACCTCAAATACCATCCTCTTTCAAAAAAATTCATTCCCCTTATTTCATCTGATATGAAAAAAGTCTACACATACACATTTGGTACACACATGATGTGAGCTCGATAGCCCAATAATGTCCCAACGATTTTCCTATAAGAAAACATTATTAAATAAATAATTTTCTCTCAATTTTATTCAAACAAATAAGTTTTTTATATTATTTTAAAAAGATTACATAAGGTAATAAATAACTAAATTTCTAGAGTTTAAGAATTTTTGAATGACTAGTATATTTTCACATTTTAACCCATTACATGTTAATCGAACATTTTAAAATATATTTCAATGAATACATTCATAAATACATATGGTAACATCAATCAATAACCATTTCTAAAAATAAATCCATTTAAAATAATTTAGAAGTTCGTAAAGGAATGTTATCAGAAATCTGGTAAAGGCTAGCTAGGATCCTTTACCCTCAAGTGGAAAAGAAAAAAATAAGGGCACACTCACTTCATGGGAACTCTAATTTAGGGACTATATATCACTATAATATGTTAACCTACTTTTCTAATATTTATTTAGAGTATTATTATATTTCCAATTATAGGGTCTCTAACAATACCTAGATCTCTATAATGGTTAAAACATCATGATCATACTTCTATGTTATAATTTCTCACCCTACTATGCGCATGTTGAGTTAGAGTTATATTATATTTCTACACATGGTATTTAAAATGTGGATTCACTTTATGTAATAATTATTTTCAAGTGTTTTTAGAATCACATAATATCTTTACATATAATAAAAATTGTGTTTAAGAGTTTATTAGCGAGATTGTTTTTGGATTTAAATGGAAATCACTCAACCTTTATATTAGGTTTTACTATAAATTTTTGAGGTTTAAACATCTCTATAATTATAAGATAGATTTAATTTGGTTCTATAAATTATACGATATGTAATCAAGGATACTAATTCTGGTGTTGAATTATATGATAATAAATTTGAAAATATAATTTTTGTACAACCATAAGATTATTAATATATGAACATCATGTTTTATAGTGTGTATAGAACATAACACCATCCTTAGATGAGAATATAACATCCACATAATTTAAAATATATTTATTTTTAAATAAATTCAATCTCTCTGAATTCTTATGATTTATGAAACATTTGGTTTAAAAGAAACATGATAGTCTATTAATTTATTTTAAAAAACATAACCATTATAACCTTGTGGTTATGTTGGATAAAATGAATATTAAAAACTAAATTTGAAAAATTTTATGGTTTCCATAATCAAAATATAAATTCAATGGGTTTTTACTGATGAAAAATAAGATAATAATTATTTGAATGTGAAAGAAATGTTTTCCGAAATATTTATTTTTCAAAAAGGAGGTTTAATATCACTCTGTGTAGATAATTTGAATTTCATTTTTTACAATATTAGATTTATTATTTTAAAAAATAGGATTCATTTTTGAATTTAAAATTTAAAATTTATCTTATTTTCAATATTTTGGATTTTTCTGAAATGTTTGATTTTTTCGATGTACAGTGAAAAATAATGTTTTTTACAAAAAAAATCATTTAAATTATTTGAACAGTGAAATTATATTTTAAATTGTTTCTAAACAAAAAATAGTTCAATTATATTAAAATTTGACAAATTGGTTTTATTTTTATCAATTTGATATTGTTTTTGGATATTAAAAAACTTCTATTCTTTTAATAATTTTTTAGAAATCCCACTTTTTCGTAGCATATACATGTTTAATATTAAATTAAATTATGTCACTTATATAAATTGAATTTAAAACAACTGATTTCATATATGGAATAAAATAATTATATTATCTAATATTTTTCACTTTTATTCACAAAAATGAGTTGTGAAAACAATAAACAGTAATTATCGCAGTTAAGTTAAAAATGGGTTTACCTTGGGTTTAAAATAATAAGATAAATGTTAAAATGGCCAAAAAACATGTCAATGTCATATTATATAGACATAATTACTCCTTATACCTACCCAAAATCAATATTTTGATCATTTTGTAGAATTGTTACAGTGAATGATGTTATCATTTTGTATTGTTTTTTGATATTTCCAAGTAATTTCTATGAGGGTTTCCTTTCTCCACTTATAGAAGGACACTCCCTCCCTTAAATTATTCACACCTCCCTATCCCTATTTATAGAAAAATTCCAAACATCTCCTAAACATCCTTACATGCATTGAAAATATAAATTTCATCCAAAATGATAAACCACAGTGTTCTTAATATGATATACAAATGTGGTTTCTCTTAGAAAATATAAATATGATAACAAATATCTTTTATTTTTTTCATCTGCATCCACAATCAATTATGTATTAACATATCCAATATAATAAAAATAATATATACCATATAATCTTTTTTATTATGTTTCTGGAATAATATTTATCCATCTTCACTTCCATAAAATTAGAAATGAAATCATTGATCGTGTGTATGGAATATTGTGCCCCCACGAACCGATGTTGTTTGTTTTCCATCACCACATTTCAGGGAAAGATATATGATGTATTTACCGCATATAAATGATTTTTATTATATTATTAAACTTCTAAAATTGAATATCATATCTAAATTTTTAAATTACATTCCATTTCAAATATTATAACATCACTCATGCGTACAGCGGACTACCAACTTGCGAGGTGAATTGATTTGTTTTTCACATACGCATTACATGGAATGTAATAAGGTTAAAATTATTGAATATATGTGATATATATAAGCATTATAATATATTTATTATTAAAATTAATATATAACCCACTTTATTACCCTTTCACTCATTAAGGGTATGTCATCATCGCTTTTTCATATGTACGACCTACCATCTTCAGAAAGCGACGTGATTCTTATTTCATATCCAACATTAACAAACAGTTCTAAAAATTTATTTACTAAGTAAACATGATATTTAATTCAATATTACAATTTTTTAGATGTTATATAAATATATATATCATTCACAACAATCAGAACATTCATGAAAAAATGTGCATGAGAAAAAATGTCAATTAACACCCAAAACAATGAAAATAATTAAATATAATTAACAAACGGGTGGTAAAATGTTATAATAGGATCATATATATTATTAAAATATTATTATGTTATTTTTATAAGTTAATAACATTATTTAAGCCATTAAAAATGATATACAAACATGTATAAAGGAAATCAGACCTGATAGAAGGGTTTCTCATCTCACTTTTGCATTTGTGAAACATATGCCATATTCACCAATAATTTTTTTTTCTATATATACTTAACCTTTGATGGGTTATATTTAGAATAGAATTATATTATTATTATTTGATGATTTATTTTATTTTATGTATCATATGTGGATTATGATTCAGATGTTACCAAAGTGATAAGGGTCTATTTTATAATTTCATCATCATTTGGGATTGTTTTTCTATAATTGTCTATTGGGAATGTTATTTAATATATATATATATATATATATTTATATAAATATATTTTCTTCTCCTATGATTATTACTGATATTTTTCAATTAATATAACATTTTTTACACTCTTTAATATAGATAATGACCAATAAATTTTTTTTATGAAAAATATGACATTATTTCTCACTTCAGTCCAAATCCATTTTCATCAAGACCTTGTTTTTCAAGAAATGTTTTTAAAATTTTTTATACCTTTCAAAATTATTTATTAAAAAAATATTATCCATTTTTTTACAAAAATAAATAAATAAATTTTCATGTCATTTTCAAAACAATGTATGTTTGGATTCTATCGAAAATGTCAAAGGAATCATTATTTTAACATATACATCATGAATTGAATTTTATTACATTTTTTGAACATAATGTTTTAAAACGTATTTTATAAAATTTAAAAACTATTTGAAAAGAAAATTATATTTAAAATTTGTTAGGGACATTTTGTTTTAAAATGTTATTTTAAAATGGCCAAGGTTATATCCACTAAAAATGTTTGTAATGACGTTCTTATAGTATTATATTCATCAACAACATAAAACCATTATTTTAATTATGATCTAATAAGGATATGTAAAATTGATATCATCATTATTCTTTCTTTGTATGGTTAATTAATGGTTTGAATGAGGATGTAAGATTTTATTACCATTCACCATACTACTATTGATGGTATATTATTATGTTTATTTGATTTTGGAAAGAATTAATATTTCATATATTGGTTTTGAATAAAAAAAATATATGTTTATTGTGTTTCACCCCTTTCAATTGAGGAATGAATTGGAATTATTATGTGATTGTTGGGGACCAACTATATATACCTCTTCAATGCATTAGTAGGTCTTATTAGATAAAAATCATTTGATTTTCGATGAGGCCATACCCATTAATATAAAATGAATCATTTTAAAACACATTGGTGAAATTATAAATCCAACGATTAACTTTTTAAAAAAATAAACAAAAATTTACTATAAAAACTTTTAATAGTCACTTATAATGATGTTTATTTTTCAAAACATTTATAAAATAAAAAAAATCAATTTATGTTTAATTTAAAAAAATGTTTTACTTAAAAATATCAATTTCAGTCAAGGGAAAAAAGTGTGATTAAATAGATTAGAGATAATGACCCGGATAATGGTGAATGTTTTTTTCCAAAATATGTATTTTATTAATGTTATATATTTTTTATTAAATAAATTATTTGATTTATTTTATATAAGGAGGTTAAAATGATAATTTAAAATTTATAAAAAAATGATTACTCATTTATTTTTTAACTACTGTTATATATGTTTAAATACTGTTAATTTTTAAAAAAATTATAAAAAAATTTAAATATATATTAAATTATTTTATATAAAAAAAGTTTTTATCATAATAATAAATCGAATAGTATTAAATGTGGTTAAATTTTATGTCATCACATATGTATTTTATAGGAGTGGTTACCTTATATTTTAAATAAAGTATAAATTACATGTGTAAAAACTAGTTACAAAGTTAAAAAAATTAAAATGTAAATAATGTATAAAGGCACATGAATCATATTAAAATAATACTTTAAAATTATTATTATAGTATTGATTTTCTTTAACACATCATACACTCTATTATCAAAAAAAATTATTCAGAATAAATCCATTTTGTTTCTTATAAAGTGGTTAACTCCCAACACTTAATTCTACATATATTCCTCTTAATAATATCATAATGATATGTCATTTTTGTACCCATTAAATCATATGTAATGACCATAACGCTATTGTAACAATTAGATATCCTGATTTATCTATTTCAAAGAAGTATTATATGAGAAATCATAACTTCTCAACTTCAGTATTTCACAATCCTTAGCATTTTATTCATAATAATTTTTTTCTAGTATTGTTACATCTAAATAATATAATTAAAAAAATTATTAAAAAAAATTAATGTTATTAATTTAATTTATCAATATTTTCTCAATTATTTCCATCCACTAAGGAAAAAACATCATCGATCGGGCAGATGTGAGGACCACCACTACCACGAAGTGGTGTGGTTTGTTTTTTCATCACCGACTCTCATAGATAGTAAAAAGGATATATTTTAAGAAGGAATATGTTTAATATATTTGAATAATTATTATAAAATTATATATAATTATATACCTTCATTTTATCCCAATTATTAATAAATTGAATCCTTAATCATGCATATATAAGAACTACCGCCTCCATGAAGAAAATATTTCTTTTATCATTGCTAACATACATGAATAGTTCAAAAAATGAACATATGAAAGATAAATTATAGTTAATTATGATTGTCATACAAGGATATTAAATGTTTTTAGAATAATATTCATTACAATAGATAAACACATTCTTGAGGAAAGTAATTTTTTATTTCCTTTTGATACATTGAACAGAATCATCTAAATTAATGAAAGATATTTAATTTCTCTCATAAAGAACTTCCCATTTAGTAATAATCACAAACATACCATTTGTGAAACCTTTATGCATTTCTAGGGGAAATACATCATAAGAAAAGTGAGCACAAAAGTTCAATAAGGGTAAGAAAATGAGATGTCAATGATCACATAAACATGACATGAGCATAAGGGTTTGATAACACGATCTTAACATTTAAAAAACCATAACTTTTATATCATAGATCATAATACTGAGACATAAAATAAATATTATATGTTTATAAGACATGAATCATAATAAAATCAATTAACATCATCCATGTGATAAAAAAATGATGCATAAAACTAAAATTTGATGCATATGCATAATTATACAAAATATTATGTTGAGGAAACTCACCAAGTCAATCATGACATGTTATGTTTTGGATAATCCCCTCTATACTAACTTTAGAATTGGGATAACTTCTACTTTACTCTCTTTCGGTCTTGGGATAACCTCATGTGTACCCTATTTCAAGTGTGGGATAACCACCCATGTACCCTCATTCGGTATTGGGATATACTCCTGTGATGCCTAATTCATTCTTTGGATAAGCTCCCATGAACCCTATTTTGGGAATGGGATAACCTCACCTGTACCCTATTTTGGGCTTTGTATAACCTCCCATGTACCCTTTGACCACATATAACATTAATCATTTCCCAATTCCTTGGATGGAGAAATAGGTCTCACCCATCACATAATGAAAATAATACATATGTGTTCTATAATATCATAAACAATTTATAATATCATAACATAGGAAATCAAATGGGTTTTAGAAACATTTAATCATACCATAATCTATGGAAAATAGATAGGTTTCATAATCATTTTATCATTTTAAAAAAGCATAACCCATGAAACGAATCAACATTCATAAGCATTTTATTATGGTATAACTCGTAGAAGAGAAACTACTTTCATAATAACCTATTCTTCATAAACATTATCCATTCAAAGAAATGATAATAATTATATACTAGGATGATATCTTTATAAAATATATGTTATAGAAAAGGATTTAATCTTAGATGTATAATGATTTTGAGAGATCGATGGAACATTTCTTGAGAAAAATAAAATTTCATTGAAATTAACTTTTTAAAACTAATAATTCTTTAAAATAATATTATAAAATAAAATTTAAAACATATAAAGGAATACTGAAATCAAAAAATTATCATCACGATGTAAAATTACACTAATCCTATACAAGTTAAAACCAAATTCCTTTCTCATTTTTTGTAAAATATAAAATGGCATTGTTTCGAAAATAGAATGATGATTCCTCTCAAAATATTTTTAAAAAATTAAAAAATGGATGATAATAACATTAATAATTCATTTGAATGATGCTAACAATATTTTTGAATTCATTTTTATAAAACATGTCCTTGGAATAAAAATAGTTTTCGACCAAAGAGATAAATAAATTCATTTTTCCTTAAATGATGTATTTTGAACACTTAATTACATAAAGTGTATAAAATGAAGGGAAAACATATATTATCATGAAATAACAAGAGAATAATAAAATTAATGAGTCTCATTATAAATGGATAATATTATTTCATCATTTGGAGCATAATCATAAACAATCTATATAAATGTAGACATTGTACCATAAAAATATTTACCACTTTGATAACATCGAATTTTAACACATATGAGGATATATAATTTAATGAAACCTAAAATATCATTAAAATAATTTCATTAATGATATTACTTTTCAAATATTCTGTCTATACACCTCATAGAATAAGTTAGGCTCATAACATAACATTTGTGTCAAGGGAGGAAAATTGAGAAACTTTTCCTAATCGCTTCAGTAACTATTGAACTATAGACCCCATGAATGATATATCCTAAAATATATATTTAAAATAAAATAATTTTCATTTTATTAATCATGAAATACATTCATAGGAAGTATATAGACAATTTAAATGAAATAGGTTGCGAATATTAATTTTTCTAAGATACGTAAAATGTGAGATGATAATCCCTTACTGATTTGGTAATATTTTGAATCATAAGACCCAATAAGGCATAAAATAAAATGAAACATTAAATATAATGAAAAAAATTATATTTATTATATAACATGTCAATGGTTCATTATATACACCACATAAAATAAAAATCTTGTGAATTTTTATATGTCTTCCAAAAATAAAAGAGTGACCAGAAATCCCTTATCGTAAGTAGTGACTTAAATTATACAAATTAATACCACCTATATAATAAATATAAGATTAATATAATTATATTTTAGGACCATACTATCAATCCAGTATTTTTCTCCTACTCTGGTTTATCTATTGGCCTTGTGTTTTTTGGATTAGGTTTCAAGTGTGCCGGTTTTAAATTTTTAGTTTTGGGGTAATTTCCATTTGGTGCGTGGTCAGATAAAGGTTTAAGAAAACCATAAAGTACACTCTAATAATCCATTTTTCATATGTGTTGGTGGAAAATTCATGGAACACGACTTGTGCATGGTTTTTCAAACTATACTTAAAGTGTGTGGGGAGGCTCTGTTTCATGAAAAAATCATTGTGCACTGTTGACACATAGTTTTTCAAACCATGTGGCCAAACCATAAAAGTTGAAATGTGTGTCTAGTAAGGGAATCATGGTTGGTGCATGGTTTGGTAAATTATGCGGACAAAACCTGTCAGATTCCCATATATTAAAAATTTTCAAATTTGAATTCTACCCCCTCAGGATTTTTTTACCAAAATTTAAATCAATCCTTCTCCAAGATAATGTGACCCTAAGGGCCCTCCTCCATTCTTCTTCAAGTCTCTCCTCTTCTCTCATGGTGTGGATATAGAGTTTTATTAAGTTTCTGGGATATATATTCAAGGTAATTCTCACCCCACTTCTCCCTCTTAATTATACTTCCATTTTCCTCTTGATTTCATCTTCACCCTTAGTAACTTTGAACTAGGGGTCACATTTACCTAACTTTATGTTGGGTGTTTTTAGAGATTAAGGTTCCTATTGTATGTTATTCTTTCCTTGATCTTTCACAATGTTATTTCAGGTGTGCGTGGTTAATGTTTGATGGTATTGAGAATGGTTTCCCATTAAAATTTCCATTTTAATTTAAAAAACAACAGTTTCTTTATTTTCACACCTTTCTTGCATATGTTATATTCAATTTTTATTTTTGGACGAATTTTATTTCTGAAAAGTTGTAATTTTTTACTTTTTTGGATATAAATTTCATTATTTTATTATGTTATGTACAACAAGTTTTTGATAAAATACTTTTTTGTGTCTTATGAGTAATTTGTGATATATAAATAATGGTTTTCCTTTGTAAAAGTATTATGAGAATATGAGATTCTTATTTTTTTTCATGGACTATTTTATAAGTGGTTTTGGATTTAAAAGAATTGGGAATTTGAATTTTAAAATTGGTTTGATAAATGACAGTGAATTGTGGCTAGTTTGGAATTTCAATAAAAGTGGTTTTAATTTTCTCATGTTCTTTATGAACATTAATGGTATCCCTATAAATAATTGTGAAATTTAATATTATGTATTTTTACTTTTTTAAGGTTTATATGGTAATTTGATAAATGATGGTTCTATTAAAGGTTCTTGAGGTTCATTTTCACTTTTGTGAAATTGATAAAAAAATTTGTGATGAAAACTCTCCTTGGATAATAATCCTTCCTTGTATATATTTAATGGATAGGATATCCTCACAGTGTAATCCTTAAGATACAATATTGTATAATGGGTTGTACATCCTCATTCTGGACTTATAGTGACCCATTTACATTGTGTGGAATGGATTATCCTCAGTTTGGACTCTATTGTAAACTATATATTAAATAGAAAGAGTTTTATACTTGGTGTGGCTCGGGTGATGCCTTTTGTTTGAATTATTATTATATATGTTCTTATTATTGAATGATCGATTAGTATCGGTTTTCTCACCCTCTTTACATTTTGACCTGGGACCCTGGAATTTTCAGCGAGTTTTCTGAGAATGATTATTTTACTTGATTAGGTTACATACTATCTAGTGGCCTATACCGGGGGGATATATTTTGTTTCATTACAATGGGATACTACCCCTCGGTCTGTACCATGTATGTTGTGGCTGAGTTTTTGTGGAAATTATTTATTTCATCGAATGAGGAATGATTTCTAGGATGAGTCAGCAAGTATAGTATGTTCCAGATTATTCAATAACTCCAAGGTTTATCCAATATCTATTGGAAATTAGTTACTTATGGTAGATGATTGAGTTATATTTTCGGTTTGTATCCTTTTTTGATGATTTTTATTCCCCTTATTATGTTATTGTGGTTTTTATTTCCTTGAGAAATGTAGTTTCTTATTAAAAATGACAAAATGTTTTCATGTTCTTATGGAAAAAATTTTTGGATATTTTTTAAACTCTTTCTCTCTTTTAAATGAAATGTCATCATTATTTTTAAAATTATTTTGTCTCCTTCTTGGATGAGATTTTGGTTTTAAATGGTAAAAAGGGAAATGAACCATGTTTGGTTTTAAATTTAGAAATGTCTAGAAAATATTAATTTTATATATTGTTATTTAAACTTTAAGTTTATGATTATTTATATTATTGGATGTGCATTTGGAATATATTTTTCAGGCATGATTACTGAGATTAATACTCAAACCTATTTTGTTTCTTGTTTTTAGCTTGTGATGCTGGTTTCATCTTGGTTTTTATTATCTTGTCTGATAGTTTGTTTTGTATCGGAGAGTGACCCTCAGTGTCAGATGGTGAGAACATGGTTGGCTGGTTAAGCTGGATTTTTTTTGTAGTTTGTTGTATTCTTAGTTTATATTTAAATAATTTTAAATTTGATAATATCATTTGATTATTGGGTTACTCTTTTCCTTTATGGTTTTTTATTTGTTATATTGGTGAAATCGTTCCCTCTTGTTTCTCTATTGATGCCGGACATTAGTTTCCATCCGATGGGGATTGGGAAAACCCTCCGGGCACTATGGTAAATCAGTTTGAGTGATCAGTTTTAGGTTGACAAGAGTTGGTTCATGACATATTTCTATCATAAGAGGTTGGTCCTTTGGGTTTTCTCACTTTCAATGTTCACTTTGTTTCATTGTAGGTTAAGGTATATGGTTTATTGTTGTTGTATTTTGGGGTGAAATATGGGGGACTGTCTTGCCAACACTTTCTGGACTAAACCTTGAGTTTCCATGGTATTCCATGTATCTTTTGGTTTCTTTGGATCCAATTGTTGTTTTGTGTTTGGTATATTAAGATGGAGTTATGTTAGTTGTATCAATGAGCTCACAGGACCTAGGAATACATGTGGAGATTGGGAAATAGTCCTAGTTGGATCTCTACTGTAGTGGTGTGATTAACATATGGTCACCAACCATATGGTCAAGTCACCCAACGACACAAGTTCCCCAAATCAGTTGTTTTGGGTATTCCTTGATTCTAAAAAGTATTTTAAATACCCTCATTTTTAAATTTTGAAAATTGTATTTGAGTTAGTAATGGTTCGGTTTTGGAAAGATATAAAATGATTTTTTATATTTTCTTTGAGGAAACATTTCGAAATTGATTTATATAAAATAATCATTATGAAAACTTGGAGTTATTTTAATTTTTTATTTAGGAAAAATAAATTATTTATAAATAGTGTTTTGTAAATTTGTTTTTAAATTAGAAGAAATGTGTTTTAATTAAATGATTTTTTATTCATTGAAATTTTTTAACCAGTTGAAAATGTTTTATATGAGCTGAATTTTTTTGATGAAATTACATGGATTTTATTTTGAGAAAATATGTAATGGATGGTTGTGTGAAATTTGATTGTGATAATTATCTTGGTGGTCAATGATATTTTAAAGTGTTTCATGAATTTTGAAATTGGGATGTTTTTTTGGACATTTGGTATTTCCATGGGTGCTCACGTGAATGGGTATGTGTGGTAAGTAGTTGGATTATGGTTTGGGAGGAGTGTTACCACACATAGAAAGAGTTTATGAGTGCCTCGGATGGCATTGTAATATCCATGTGTGAGGCTGCATGGAATACCATTTGTGAGTTTTCAATCCACCATGTTTTTTTCTTTTCCAAAATGGTTTCAACAGGGAAATCCTCGTGTTTTGAAAACTGGTGTTTCTATGACTTGTTTTTACATAATATGGAAAGGGTTTTTTATGTGGTGTTTTGAGTTTGAGAACTATTTTTGATGAGTTGGTTTTCATTGATATCTTTTATTTCTTATTGCTTAGTGTTTTCCCCTATAAACATATTGTATGGATATCTGTGATGCAAATACAGGTGGTTCTCCATCAACAAGATTTCTAGTTGATCAACACAAGGATTTTTTTCTGTAGTTTTAGATGTAACGACCTAAAACTTTGAATAAATTTATGTTTCCAAATTTTGTGTGTTATTTTATTTTATACTCAACAAATCTATTTCATTTAATAAAATGAGTATAATAAAAATAAGACTTTTGGGTTTCGAATGTTATATGATCATTGGTCAATATGGCCGTTGGAAACTAAATATTGCTATTATTGTCTAAATACAAGTAATATTGGTTAATTAATATAGAAAGAATATTTGATGTCCACATCTAGTAGTCTCAGGCCAATCAAAGCCCAACTAACAGAACTTGGGAAGGAGGTAGCACCAATGGGCTTTGCTCTGGACCAAACCCAAGTTGAACTTCATCGTGTGAAGCTAGAACGGAATTGGCTTCACGATAAGTTCAAACAGATAGAAATTACTACACGTGTAATGTTGGCCGAGCCGCCCTCGGATTTTCTCACATTAGCACACCATACAATAAGGTCCTATGTTGGGGTTATAAGGGGCTCTGTAAGGATACTGTAATTGCTTTGTGTAATCATTTGAGATAAATAAAATTGTGTTTTCTTTTTATAGAGATGTTTGTGAATTTTAAAATGTCCGGATAAATTATGGATGTATATTTTTGATGAATTTGAAAAAAAAGATATTTTTAAAATATTTTTATGAACCTTAAAAAATTAATGATGTGTAATGATCTTTAAAAAATGGTCTTCTGCAAATGTGTTCAGTAAGAAATTTGGAGTCTAATAAGATCAACATAATTTTTGGTGAATTGTAATTTATAAATAGTGATTTTATGCTTAGGATTAGTAATGTGACCAAATAGATTGGTAATCTCACTTAAATAAAGTATTAATATAATATAGGGACCTTGATTAAGTAATGTGATTCAATAAAATAGGTAAATAACAATTTTTGAAATTATTATTCAAGTATTAGTTTTTTCAAGTGAATAGTGTTTTTTAATAATAAATTAAATTAAAAATATTTAGAAAATTATTTTTATAAAATTTTCTTTATTTTTGAATTCAAAACATTGATATTATATTAAGGTAATTTTTGGGGCTTTTTTAAGAAAAATGAATTTTCGATTAATAGTGTTTTTATTTAAAAATTAAATTAAAAAAATTTAGAAAATTATTTTTATAAAATGGAGTTCATTTTTGAATTCAGATCATTGATATTATGTTAAGGTAAATTTTTGGGAGTTTTCTGAAAAAGTTATATTTTCAGGTAATAGTAAAAATACAGTTTTAGTGTTTCTGTATGTTTAATGACATCGTAACTGCTTCATGATGATGTCATGAGATATTTTTTGGGATGGTCGACTTATGAATAGTAAGATAAGGTATGAGGTTTCCCATGTGTCCAATATCATGAGGAAATACCACTTGTTTTTCCAATACCACCAATGAGGTGTTTTTTGGCCATTAATGCCTTGTCCCCTCACTTCCCCTATAAATATCAATCCATTCTCTCATCCTTTCCATTTAAAAATCATCCTAAATGATGTTCGGGTATCCTTTCCTCCCAAGGAGTCCTTACAAGGTTCCCTCATTCCTTTCAAGGTCCCAAATTTCATGATTTCGAAGTTACTCTTCAAGGTAAGGGATCCTACCTCTATCTTTCTTTCCAAGTACTCTCTTTTATGTCATTTATTTTATGCTCCATGTTCTTATGTTGGGTGTGTTCTTTTATATTAATCCTACTTTAATTTTCATTTTCATATGATGAGAGACGCTATCTTTCTCTCATCAATTCATTTTAATAATGTTTAAGTGGCACCGTTAGGCTGCCGAATTTTTAAGGAATCATTGACCATTATCATTTTCAAGTTCTATTTTCATGTCAAGTCTTTCATGTTCCATTTATTATGTTGGGTTATGATCTCTATATCTATCATAATGATATTTTATGTTCATATGATGATAGACCCTATTTTATCTCATAAATTCATTTTTTTACATTTTAAGTGACGTTGCTAGGCTGCCGGATTTTCATAAGAGAAATCTTATTTTTTTTCTTCCTTCCATATTTTTCATTTCAGATGGTATGTCTTTCAAATTTCATTACCATATTATTATATCCTTTATATACTGTCCCTATACTATTTTATGGATCATTTATGAGTGGGTTACCCAAGTCCCCTCTCTTTTCAGTATTCTCTAAAACCCTATAACATAGTCGTTATGCTGCAGAATTTTCGTCTCAAAATGTCTCCTCTTTATCTCAAATTCTTTTATTTTATTACGTGAATACTCAAATCTCTTTCTTCTATAGGGGTATTCAAATATATATCAAAATGTTCTATTTTAATTATACTACTGACATACATGAATCCCGCTTTCCTTTTTCCGTGGGTTTCAAGTGACATAAAGATCACGTCTTTAAAGTAGTTTTTAAAATGTGATGACTATGAAATAAAACCCATTTAATTTATGCTATATGGGTTGTTAATGAAATTATTGATGATGTTATATGTGGATCACATGATAATAAAGTAAATTTTAAGGGTGTTCCATGATAGCGCTCTAATGCAATGGGTAAAGACTTAATCTCTAGAGATGACCATTTTTTTAACAACACCTTGGTGAATAACCTTGGTAATTTTTAATGACACCTTGGGGATGGACCTTGGTGAAATGGAAATTATTGGATATTTTAAATGTTTTAGCCGCATCTTCAAGTTATGAAACACGTTATTTTTATTCTGATATGCCTCATGATATCTTTATCATGCCTTAAAGTTATTTTTCATAACTTTTGATGTATCTCAAGTTCACATGTAAAATGTTTCCCTTGTTTCCCTTACTGGGCCTTATGCTCACCATTTACTTTGATGTATGATCCCATGTTATGAGATTCTGTAATGAACATAGGTTGAATAATGAAGAACCCTTTCAATTGTTTATGAATAATTTTTTTATGTTGTCATGTATTAAGTTCCTAGTTTCTGAGACACTAATCCTTAAAGATCCTCAGTTTTGTAAAATGTAATGAAAAGTTATGTTATAAAACAGAGGGTTTTTATAGTTGGTATCAAAGGATGGTTTAGTTATTTGTGGAAATTAGGATATGAAAACTTTAGTAATAACCCTATATAAAAGTTTCAATATATGAAATCTTCCCGATATTTTGGCGAGTATTGAGTAAGTGGGTTCCAAAAAAATAAATCCATGTCTGGATATGAACAAGTAGCGGTGGAATTGGCATAGATGTTCCTAGGAGTGAAAACTCTGACATGGTGTTTTGGGCTTGACTCGGGGTAACCTAGTGCACGACAACGAGCCTTGCTGCACTATTGGTTTTACACTCCTGGGTGTTATGCTTTGGTAAATTCATAAGATTTGTATGAACCATTATTAAAGGAACAATGCAAAAATAAAATAAAGATTCACATAAGAATATATGATCATGGATAACCTAGATTGGAACCTAGGGGATCACAAGTTCGGGTATACTTTTCTTCTACAAGTTTATCCTTCTATGCTTAATGTTTCCTTTTCATGATTATTGGCTAAGTATTTAAGCCCCTTAATTATACAATCTTTTCTTAGTTAATGATGGGAAATAGAAGAACATGTCCCAAAAACAAATGTGATAGGAAATGTGACTATTTCCATATTAATATGATAGACATGATGAGAGATCAAGTTGTACATATTGTGATTATGCCAAACCAGCTATCATAAATCACAATTAATAATTGGTACCTAGTTGAATTCCCAAATTCAACAAGGAAGAAGAAGGATAAGTCTCAAGGATGTTCATCTGATAATGTTGATAAAGGAAAGAAGACCCAATTTCCTTTGTGAAAAATGTGTGGAAGGAGGCACCAAGGATAATGTCACAAAGGAACCAGGAGATGTTTTAAGTGTGGGGTGACAATTTCTTTAAAAAAAATGGATAATGTGATGAATAGAGATAAGGTTTGATCAAATTTACCTTATACTTTTCAATGTCGTAAATATGGAGAAGTTGGAAATTATCCAAGGCAATGCTCTCTTGGAAGGGATGAGAAGCATGATGAGCATCAAGAATCTTCAAGGAAAAGTGAAAAATACAAGTCCTACGCTGAGATGGATCATGATGACTAAAGTACATGTAACTTCTTAGTGATAATTGTCTATGTCATGTTGTATTTTAGTTCGTTCCCTATGAGCATATCTTTAATGTTTTCTAAGAACATCGAGTCACTACCTAAGATGGTTTTATATCATTAAGGAAAACATCTTTTGTTATGTACCACATGTTGATGTTGTGAAGCTGTTCTTCTTGAAAAAAATGATTAGGGGATTAAAAGATGAATATTATTTTGGAAGATGTTCACTATTTTGGGAACCCTATATGATAAAGGTAAATAGATTACTATGATATTTTCTTTGAGGAGTAAATATTGACTTTTATTTTGATGAATCGATGAATTTAATGTGAACTTATAGTAATTTAGGTTACTTATGGAAATGATTAACCCATCATGGGGGAAATATTTTTAGGTTAGTTACTTTTGTTATAAGATGTTAGGAGTGGTAGATGTTGTTTGGAGATGAATGATAAATTTTATCTTGGAAGACTATGTTATCAAATCCTTCTTGTATTTTGGTTTCAATCATAGTTTGGTTTATTTTGAAGAATTTTAAGGACAGTTATTTACGGAATGGTCTATGATGAATTTTTGGAAGTACCGTGGAACTTTGAAGATTTAAAGTAGTTTCCGTTCTTATGGGGTTATTTGTTTTTTGAATAGTTGTTTTATATTACCCTTTATGTTTTTGGGATAAATGTTTAAAGATAGATAGTTATTCTTTTGTGGATTACGTGATTCTCTAGAAGATGATTCTTGTGATTTGATGAGACCAAGTATTTTTGAATGCTCGTCGTTTGGGGAAAAGTTTAGTCTTGGTAGAAACTTATTAAAGGATGAAACTCTACTTGAAGGTAGGTATATTTCATTATTTTTTTATTCTATGTAGTAACTTAATTCCTCAATATTATGTAAAGGATCATAAAACAAAAATTTTGTATGTTAACATTTCCTACTAGGAAATCAAATACCATTTAACCCATAACAAGTTTTTGATTTTCTTATGGTTAACTTTCTCCTAATCATGTTTTCTATCACTCTCCATCAGAACATGACACTTTTTTTTCTCTTCCATATCCATGTTTCCCTACATGGAATACTAGTATGGGTTTACTCGGGTGACCTTTGTACTTCCCTTTCATTCTTTTAATGTAATAGTTTTACTGACTCTTTCTCCGATGTGGGACATTCAATGATATTTACAAACCCAATTTCAAAAACTATGAGGAATCAATTTCCTAAGGGGGGAAGATTGTAATGACCAAGAATTTTGAATAAATTTATGTTTCCGATTTTTTTGTGCAATTTTATTTAATACTCAACAAAACAATTTCATTTAATAAAATGAGTATAATTAAAATAAGACCGTTGGGTTTCGACTATTATATGAACATTGGTCAATTTGACCGTTGGAAACTAAATGTTGTGATTATTGTCTAAATACAAGTAATCTTGGTTAATTAATATAGAAACCAGATTCGATGGACTCATCCAGTAGTCTTAGGCCAATCGAAGCCCATCTAACAGAACTTGGGAAGGAGGTCGGACCACTGGGATTTACTCTGGACCAAACCCAAGCCAAACTTAATCGTGTGAAGCAATAAAGGAATCGCCTTCACGAGAAGTTCAAACTGATAGAAATTAAATCTCATGCAATGTTGGCTGAGCCGCCCTCAGATTCTCTCACCTTAGCACACCTTTCACTTAGGTCCTATGCTGGGGTTATAAGGGGCTATGTAAGGAGACTGTAACTGCTTTATGTAATCCTTTGAGAAAAATAAAATTGTGTTTTCTTCTTATAGAGAAGATTATAAATTTTCAAATGTCCGGATAAATGTAGGATGTATATTTTTGATGAATTTGAAAAAAGGATGTTTTTAAAATATTTTCATGAACAATAAATAATTAATGATGTGTAATGATTTTCAAAAAATGGTCTTCTTCAAATGTGTTCAGTAAGAAATTTGGAGACTAATAAGATCAACTTAATTTTTGGTGAATAGTAATTTATGAATAGTGATTTTACACTTAGGATTATTAATGTGACCAAATGGATTAGTAATCTAACTTAATTAAAGTATTTATATAATATATGCACCTTGATTAAGTAATATGATTCAATAGAATAGGTAAAAAACTGTTTTATAAATTATTAGTCAAGTATTAGTTTTTTCGAGTGAATAGTGTTTTTTAATTAAAAATTAAATTAAAAAAATTTATAAAATTATATTTATAAAATGGAATTTATTTTTGAATTCATAACATCGATATTATGTTAAGGTAATTTTTTTGGTTTTTTTGAAAAAAAATAAATTTTAGGTGAATACTGTTTTTATTTAAAAATTAAATTAAAAATATTTGGAAAATTATTTTTATAAAATGGGGTTTATTTTTGAATTCAGATCATTGATATTATGTGAAGATAAATTTTTGTGAGTTTTCTGAAAATGTTGAATTTTCAGTGAATATTAAAAATACAGTTTTACGGTTTCAGGATGATTAATGAAATCATAGCTACATCATGATGATGTCATGAGATATTTTTATGAATGGCAGAATTATAAATGGTAATATAAGGTATGAGGTGTCCCAAGTGGCCAATACCATGAGGAAATACCACTTGTTTTTTCAATACCTCCAATGAGGTGTCCCTTGGCCATTAATGTTGTGTCCCCTCACTTCCCCTATAAATACTAAGCCATTCTATCATCCTTTACATTCCAAAATCCTACTCAACGAAGTTATGGTATCCTTACCTCCCAAGGAGTACTCTCAAGGTGCCCTCAAGCCTCTCAAGGTCCCAAACATCATGATTTCAAAGTTACTCTTCAAGGTAAGGGATCCTACCTCTCTCTCTCTCTTTCCAAGTACTCTCTTTTATATCATTTATTTTATGCTCCATGTTCTTATGTTGGGGATGTTCTTTTGTATTCATCCTAATTTCCTTTTCATTTTCATGTGATGAGATACCCCTTCTTTCTCTCATCAATTCGTTTTATGAATGTTTATGTGACGTCGTTAGTTTGCCGAATTTTTAAGTGATTCTTTCACCCTTCTCATTTTCAAGTTCTATTTTCATGTCAAGTTTCTCAAATTCCTTTTATTATGTTAAGGTATGATATTTATATGTATCAAACTGATATTTTATGTTTATATGATGAGAGACCCTATTTTATCTCATCAATTCATTTTTTTTATGTTTTAAGTGACGCCGTTAGGCTGCCAAATTTTCATAAGAGAAATCTTATTTTTTTCATCCTTCCAGGTTTTTCATTTCATATGATTTGTCTTTAAAATATCATTATCATGTTCTTATATCCTTTATATCCTATCCCTATAATTTTTTATGTATCATTTATGTGTGTGTGACCCATGTCCCCTCTCTTTTCAGTATTTTCTAAAACCCTATAACATAGCCGTTATGCTGCAGAATTTCCGTCTCAAAATGTCTCTCTATTTATCCCAAATTCTTTTATTTTATTAAGTGAATACTCAATTATATTTATTATATATTGTTATTCACATATATATCAAAATTTTCTATTTTAATTATCAGACTTACATACATGAAACCCACTTTCCTTTTTTCGTGGGTTTAAAGTTTTCTAAAGATCACGTCTTTAAAGAAGTTTTTAAAATGTGATGACTATGAAATCAAACCCATTTCTTTAATGATATTTTGGTTGTTTATGAAATTATTAAGGATGATATATGTGGATCACATGATAATAAAGTAAAATTTAAGGGTGCACCCTGATAGCACTCTAATTCATCGGATAAAGACTTAATCTCTAGAGATGGCCACTTTTTTAACGACACCTTCGTGAATAACCTTAGTAATTTTTAATGACACCTTGGGGATGGACCATGGTGAAACAGAAATTATTGACTATGTTAAATGTTGTATCCACATCTTACGTTATGAAACACATTATTTTTATTATGATATGCCTCATTATCTCTTTCTCATGCCTTAAAGTTATTTTTCATGACTTTTGATGTATCTCAAGTTCACATGTAAAATGATTCCCTTATTTCCCTTATTGGGACTTTTGCTCACCCTTTCCTTTGATGTATGATCCCAGGTTATGAGATGTTGTAATGAACTTATGATAAACAATGAAGAAGCCTTTCAAGTGTTTAAGCAGAATTTTTTTTATGTCGTCATGTATTAAGCTCTTGGTTTCCAAGACACTAAACCATAAAAATCCTCTATTTTGTAAAATGTAATGAAAAGTTATGTTATAAAAGGCAGGTTCTTATATTAGAAGTTAGATCTAGCTCTCTTTTATGGTCAATTGGATCCTCTAAAAATCAATATTTGGTGTGGAAAATTTAATGTAACTTCATCCTAATTGATTTTCCTTAGTCGTTAAAGGTTATGTTTGCTACCTTTATCTCAAAGGAATGACCTATATATAGGGGAAGTCATTCTCTAGAAAAAAATCCTTGATAAGTTCTCACCTTGGAGTTATTAAAGTATTAATTCATACGGAAGTATTTTCCTAAGATAGTTATGGTGAGGAAGGTAATTGTGAGGTTCTATATTTAACAAGGTGGTGGATCAGTGTTGGAGTTATTTTTCTATTTTTTGAATCTAGTTATGTACCTTCCAAAGGTTTATATGGAAATTTCCCTAAAGGATCGATGTTTTCAGTATGGGTTCCATCCGTATTTTCAGTAAAATATGTAATAGTTCGATTTATCCCTTTTTGGAAAATTGGTAATGAAATATGATCAGGTTGAAGCTGCGTTAGTGGGAGTGATTGAGGAAGTCATCCCTCCCTCGATACCTAGAAGCGGTGAAATAATTTCCAATAATGAAATGGGAAATCATACTGAATTTGTGGTTAGGTTCAAGAAATTAATGTTCCTTTAGATATTTAATATGCTTATTCTAAGAACAAGATCATGGTGTTCCATTAGTGAAGCAAACCAAATCATCATAATTTGTCAGGTCTTAGTGATCCAAAGACATGTCGTTTATACGGATGCCTAGTTCATTTGAAAAAATTCTATTAGGGTGCTTATAGGAAGCATCGTTGGCCCAGATCTACCGATTCAAAAGTCACCCTGACTCAGTTGTAAGAGTATAGTTCAAAACTAGGATGCACCCTACTCTCAGTTGAAAAAGTATCAACATGGACCCGCCTTGGTTTCACAAGTAGTGTTCAGTTGGGGGTCGACCTAAAGCCTCTTATATGTAGTGTTTTTTCCTATTATGGAATTTGTGCCTGGTGGAGTTCTATTTGTGTGAAATGTAAGGCATTGTTTTGGATATTACAATAAATCATGTTTTAATGAATGTGTGTTTTCATTTCATAAAATATATTTTCTTCTATTATAATTGGTGGTGTCTTTAGCATGTGTATCTTCAATTTCCTTGTTTGGGTGAAACACCCTTATGTGTGATAAGTGAGTTTTGTGGAGTGTCCTGATCTTTAGGTTCTTCCTGGGGTGTGGTTTGGATACTTGTGGAACATAAATAAGAAGATCCAATTTGGGATCATTAGCGACTAACTACGACATAGTAGATGCTTCAAACATCACAGTTCTTATCATAGGGCTCAGATTAAATCTTTTTATGAATCCATGACTCGATGGGGGTGTGTGGAACATTGGTTCCGCTCTTATCTCCAATGTTTGGGTGAGATAGTTTAAATTTTCTTGTATGATTTTTTTATGTTTTTGTAAGTTCCCCTTTGTTGATAAAGTTTTGTTTTGGATTTCCCCTTGATAGGGCCCCTTATTGTTAGAGTTTGGTTTCTGTGGGGAGTTTTTGGGTTGTTTCAAGCTATTATGTTCTTAATGGTGAGGAGACCCCACGGGTCTCATTGATGTTTCTCCAATAAAATGTTAGTGAATTTCTGTTTCTTATTGGGGGGTCTCTTCCATCCTCCTTTGTTGAAAATTTGGTTTGATTTTGGATTTTTTCCAGTATATTATGTCCTCTTTAATGTTTTTTTTTTCTGAGTTACTTTATATTTTTGTGAGTGTTGGTATTTTGGAGTACAACCAATGGTTTTGTTTAGTTCTATGTATAGAGGTTATATATTTAGTTTTCCCATAGTTTTTTGGGAATTGATTTCTATTTATTATTTTGTTTTAGGTAAGAGGTGTAAGTTCTATCTGGAATTAGATGCGATGTTTTTGGTTTGAGAGGTTGGATCGTGTAGTTGTGGGAATCATTTGTATTTGATCTATCAACTGGAAGATGTTTCAATTTTCTAGGGGTAGAAAATGTTCTGGTGGGGTGAATTTTTACACCCATATTTTTTTGTTTGTCCTCTGGTCTAGTTTATCTTTTGGAATTGGTTTTTTATTGGGTTTCAGGTGTGAGTGTTTTGAATTTTAATTTTTTGGGTGTTATTATTTTGGGTCCCAGTAAAACATGGAATAGGAAAACCATGTGTCATTCTCTAGGAAACATTGTATCTTAAGTGTTGGTTGTTGATACATAGTGCACAACAAACACATTTTTTTCAAAATATACATAAATCTTACAAGGGGCATCTATATCGAGATATATCCATTGCATATGGTTTGTCAAACCATGCAGCCAAACTATGCAAGTGACCATGTGTCTCCAGTGAGGTTTGCATAGTTGTTGCATGGTTTGTTAAATAGTGAGACCAACCCATGTGAGCTTCCTATATCATAAAATTTTTTAAATTCCAATTCTACCCCTTTATATATTTAACCCAAAATGTACATACCTCTTTATCTAGGTTCATACGACCCTAAAGGGCCTCCTACTTTCTTCTCCAAGGTTATCCTTATCACCCATAGTTTGGATATAGGGAATATTCAAGGTTTTTGGATGGTTCTTTAAGGAAAATCTAATATCTCTTCTCCCTCTTCATTCCTCTTCCATTTTTCTCTTGAGTTTATCTTACCCCTTAGTCTCTTGGATATAAGGTTCATGTTTCCCTTGGTTTAGGTTGGGGTTTTTTGTTCTTAAGGTTCCTGTTGGATGTTATTACTTCCTTAAGACTTCGCAAGGTTGTTTCGGGGGTGCGTTGTTGAAGCACTATGAGATTGATGTTGATTTCCCTTTTCACTTGTATTTTTAATTTTATAATAATTTTATTCTTAATATTTTTACATTAAATTCATATATAATAGTGATTTATGATTTTTGTATTAATTTTTTGGTGTAAAGGTGGTGATTTTTTCCTTATTTTAGGATAAATGGAATTGTTTTACTATGTTATGCATGCCATGTGTTTGATAAAATGCTTGGATGGATGTTATGCGTGATTTTTTATTTCTAAATAATTTTTTAACTTTTTAAATGTAATTTTGGCATATGAAATTATGATTTGGTTTTCATGGAAGAGATTCCAAGTAGTTTGGGATTTAAAATTAGTGTGTATTTGGATTTTGAAATAGGTTTGACATGTGTTGGTGGATTTTGGATTTTTGGGATTTTAATAAAAGTGGATGTAATTTTCATATGTGGTGAGAGAACTTATATAGAATCCTTATAAATGATTGTCAAATGGAAAGTGGTGTATTTGATCCTTTTTTAAAGGTTTATTTGTTTCATTGATAAATTATGGTTTTTATAAAGGGGCTTGAGGCCCGTTTGGAACTTCTGTGAAGTTGGTTAAAATGTTGTGATGAAAACACTCATTTGATCATTGTCTTTCTTAGATTATGTTTAATGGATTGTATTTCCTCACTCTAGAATCATTATGATCCATTATTGTTGAATGGGTTGTATTTCCTCACTATGGACACTTCATGATCAATTTATTTTGTGTGGAATGGGAGATCCTCTGTATGGATCCCTTTATGATCTATGAGTTGTATAGTAAGTGACTGATCCTTGGATTGACTAAAGTGATGCCTATTTTATGAATTATTATTATATATGTGTCTATTATTCAATGCTCATTTGGAAAAGATTGGATCACCCTCATTACATTTTGACATGTCATCCAAACATAGTAAATTTTCTAATAACGATTGATTCACTAGCTTAGCTTACATGCTAGATAATATCCCATAAAAAGGTGATATATTTTGTTTTTGTTGTTATGGGATAGTTTGCCTCATTTTTTAAATTGTAGGGTGTGTATAAGTCTGTGTGGGTGTTATTTATTTCATCAAGTGAGGCATTATTTTCGGGATTATTCAACATGTATAGTATGTTATATATTTTTCCCAAACTCCCAAGTTTCTCCCATGACTATTAAAACATAGATTCTTATAGTGACTGATCAAGTTTTGTAGCTAGTTGGTTATCCTTTAGTGATATTTTCCATTTCACTTGATGTGTGATTTTGGTTCTTGATTCCATTAGAAATGTGGCTTCTTTCTAAAAATGATAAAATATTTTCAAGTTCTTATGGAAAAAATATTTTGGAAATTTTTTACACCCTTTCTTTAATTTAAATGGAATGTCATCATTCTCCTTAAATTTATTATGTATCCTTCTTAGATGATAGTGTGGTTTTAAATAGTATAAATGGAAGTGGAATTTTTTTGTTTTAAAATTAAATAATATATGGGAAATATTAATTTTATATTTTTTAATTGAAACTTCAAGTTGGTTTTTCATTATTTTAATAGATTTGCATTGGGAATAGATTATTTTTGGGAACTCATACTAAGTTTTAATACTCACAGATATATTTATTTATTTTTTTTATATTTTGGTGTAGTTTTTAGCTTGATTTTGATTACTATTGGATATTTATGGTTTAGTATCAGACAGTGACCCTCATGTTAACATAGAGACATCGTGGTTGTTTGGTTCAGCTTGAGTTTTTTGTGCAATTTTTTGTATTTTTAATTTATAGGGAAACAATATTCAATTTAATAATATCATTTATATAATTGGATGATCAATTCAGTTCCACTATTCTATTTATTTATAATGCTTAAAATCATTCCATTTTGTTTCTCTATTGATGGATGACTCTAGTTTCTAACCCATGGGGATCGAGAATGCCATTCGGGCCTCATCGTGGATTAGTTCGGTGGCTAGTTTGTGGTTGACAAGTGTTATTTTGTTACAAATAATTATATATATAGTAAAATATTTGATTTACTTATTCACTTTTAATACCCATTGATTAACAATACTGTGTTAAAGTCAGGTTTTTGGTAATAACCTCTTTGCATTCATATATGTTGTGATTTGTCATTTTTAGTTCTATTACATTGATAATGGTTATGTCATCTCCAGAATAATAATCACAACATAATTAAAATTTTTATAAATCAATTATAATTTTAAGACAAATGTGGAAGGACGGTTTTGAGAAATTATGTACTTTAAGATAATGGAGACGGTATGTCATACGTACACATGGGTAACATTTCCATTTCTCAATGATCATTATGGAAAATATTTAATTAATATATTATCATTAAAGATAATAATAATATCATAAATACCATATTATTTCTTTAAATATACTTATACATTTCATGCATGTGTTTTTGTGATGAAAAGAGAGTCGCATCACTTCATGAAGGTGGTTATCTAAACAAACACGAACGACATTTTCATCTTTCAATGAGTGAAAATATAAGAAATAAAATCATATATTATCCATTCATAATTATAAAAATTTCATTAACATAATAAAAATTTCATGTATATCACATATATTTATCCTTATTATATTTCATGTTTTGCATTAGTGAAAAACGAATCGCTTCATTTCGCAAGGCGTACACATGAGTGATGTTATCTTGTATCTTGTGAAATGGAAGGTAAAAAAGGTATATATGTTATAATGACTCCATATGTATAATTATGTTATATATATTATAAATATAGTTTATATACATCAGAATATCCAACTTTCCATGGTTTTAATAGAAAAACAAATGATATCGGTTTACGAGGAAGTTGACATCCATACACACAAACGATGATTTCATAACCCATTTGATGGAAGGGGATATGGTTGTAGGTCAGGGAAAAAACATAAAAACATATCAGTATATGGAAGATATTGAGAATATTATATCATTATGTTTTAATGAGAATATATTTTTTGAGAGGAATAAATAAAATAAAAATGCTTGTTGAAAAACATTACTTCTTCTTCGGGTGACCTCCTTAGGTTTGCACTAAAACCCTTCCTATAATGGATTTATTCCCAAAATAAGGCTTATATGATGATATGAGGTATTTTTGGAAGTTATTTTTTTAGTTAATTGGAAAATAAAAAGGGTTTTTAGGTGTAAATAAGTGAAGGGTGGTGATGAACTTTTATATGTGGGGGGATGGAACCCACTTGGAAACTACATGGAAATTTCCAAAATGAATCACAATAATAATGTAATTCACATGAAAAAAGTATTCAAGTGACCATATATTTTATCTTGGGAAGTATAATAAGGAAATATATCCATAACATAGTAATTTTACAAGTTTTATAGTCATTTTTACTCATTTCTTCTTTGTTTAAGCCCCCGATAAAAACATTTTTACCTTAACAGCAACAATTAATTTTTATAATTTTCACTCTTTATTTTGATCAAAAAAATAAGCTGAACATATTATATTTTATAAGTTATGTTGATTACAAATATTAAATCCAAAGTTTTTAAATTATATTTTTATAGTTGGTAGAATGTGATTTAAAATTAATCTCATAGACGTGGTGAGAAAGCATGTTTTCAATGAAAATATTACAATGTATTAATATAAAAATTAAATATGAAATTGTTTCCAGTGACCTATGTTGGATTATTAGATAAATTATTGAATTAAATTTAATTTAAAACCATTTTCAAATATAATTTAACATCCCATATATTTTAAATAAAAAGACATATTTTTATTGAAATTTTTTATTTTTCACTTCTTATCAAAATATTAATCTTTTAATAAAATTCTCCAAAATTCTTCCAAATATAATTTTTATATTATGATTTGAAAAATGATTTTAATTTTTAAAATAAGTTTTTTAAAATTGTCCAATAAAAATCAGAATAAGTGTTTAAATAGATGATAAAACTGCTTTTCATAAAAATACTGTTTTAAGCCTAAAATTAGGTTTATTCTTAAATATTTCTAGAAAACAAATAAGATGAATGTTAAAAATAAAATCAAATATATAATATATATTTCATTAATATAATTAAAAAACTTATTTATTATCATAAAACACATTTCTGTGCATAAAATAATTTTTTGGAAAAGAATTTTTATTATTTTCAAATAGTATTTATTTTCATTTTTAATAAAATTTTTACCAAAAACTAATTATATATACATGTGTAAACTATATTTTCATAATTTAGTTAATTCTATTCATACGCTATATTCTAATTTCTTGTTGATAAATATTATATTAAATATTAATATTTTATTGTATGTTCCATTTTTTCTAAACTCGATGTTATGTGTAATTAAAGATAAACTCAGTGTTTCATATAAATCAAAATTCTGAAGAGATTTAATTTACTTGAAAAAAATATATTTCACATCATATTAGGGTGTCACATTATACATCCTATAAAATGAATTTCTACCTCCAAAATCATCACAATGGTACCAATCAATTGGTTACCATCCTAATATGATCAAGAATTTCAATGTAAATTTATACCTAGGCATTATCTTTCCTTTGTATCATATGTACAATTTCATTTATTGGTTTTAAATCAATAAATTTATACGTCATATCTTACTCTAATAAATGAAGAATAGTTTTTTATGTAGAAATCACTAATGGATCACAATATCCATAATATAATAATAAGCCATTTTATCTGTCTATAGTTCCTTTATAATATATTTTCCATAAACTTCATATCATCATATAACTCATTTTTTATTACAACCACGATTAATGTTCTATAATGAGTGAATTAATTTATAATGAACTTCATCATAAACTCCCTTATATATTTTTCATAAAAATAAATACATATCTGGTTTTTCACAAACATAGAAGAAAATAAAATATAAGAGATCACTGATCAAGGATATCTCAATAATTTAACGCAAAAAATTATATATCATCTAAAAGGATTTATTATTATATCTATCAAAATAATTTTGTTATCAAATATGAGAACAAAAAATATATCTTCTTATGAATATATAACATAGGAATTGTGAAAAAAACCAAATATATCAAATAATATAATCTTTACGAATGAGACTAATCAAAAATATGAATCTTCGCATTCTAGATTCATTATATATAAATATTTCATTCACTATAACAGAATTTATTTAGCATATACAATTATAATACACACTAGCAATTGAATGACCAATTCTATGTTGATCTCACCATTTTAAAATTATTCATTCCTAAACATTTGAAAAAATAACCGAAATTTAACATCCATTATTTTCCATCACTTTGTCTTTGTAACAATATTTTTTAAATGCCAATTTCATTTCTATGAAACTATGATACTTCATCCTTTTCAAAATCTAAATTTATACATTTTCACTATTTATTCCAACTTCATATTCAATAAAATATCATATAATTACTTATTTTACTTATCATCAAATGTATTTGGTTCTACATGAGATAATAGAGAGGTGATCTACATATTCTATGCCCATCAAGATTGATTCAGAATAGATTTCTCACCATTGATATTTGAATCCTCAATCTCTCCTTGAATTATACACATTTGTTCATTGGATGAATCTCTTTTGCATTGATTTCTTGATCTAATTCAGTATTGTAATCCATATCATGTTTTTTTTTACTTTTAAGGACTCTAAATTTTATTCCAACATCATCATCTACATCCCACATTTCACTAATATCTCAATATCATGAATTATTTATAGATTTTTGTTTATTTACAATTACATCATTGATTTCCATGATCAAATTTAATAAATTTATAAGGAATTTATTGGATTTAATATTTGTTAAGTAGCCTAAGAATACTTATTCATCTCTAAAAACATATTTTTCATGGATCATTTCCTTATTCAGGATGTAGAGTTTATATTTTAACACCCATAAATTTTTTATAGTTAATATACATTCATCATAATGCATCTTCGCCTCTTCAGGTCATAATAATACCCAATTTTTTATAAATTAAACTAAATAAGCTTGGTCTATCTAATTATGATGTGAAATTACAATCCTAAGAATAAATGTTATAAAAATATTAGTTTCCAACTAGTTGTGCCTTTTGATGACTCTAATGTTTTTTAGAGTCCACATTGATGATAATTTAATATTTATACCAGGAATTAAATTATAATTCTACACTTAAGTTTAAGTAAACTATACGATGTTATCTTGTAAAGTGTTTATATTGATCATTTTATTTTTTTGAACTCTCTATGGGAATTATTTGAGGCACTCCCATACATCTTTATTTGATTTAAAAACTAGAGGAAACCCAACTTCTATTATTCATACAAAATACAATTATTTAGCTTTGATTGAAAGTCCCAATATGTTTCATTGGACTACACACATCAATTTAAACTGATTCATGCATGTTCAAAACCACCGTATTCTTTGTTCTCTAGTTATTTCTTACCAGCACTCCTCTTATATTGGCAACACATGTTATTAAATTATTATAATAAAATTATGAATTCCAAAAATATTATTTAGCTCTAATATATTTAAAATACTCTATTGATGTATATTCTTGAGCCTTATACTCTATTGGTCAATAATAATTTTCACTATATAAACTATAGTTTCATGATTATTGTCTCTATGATGAAACATCCCATTAGTTATCAAAAACATAATTAATAAATTTATATATTTTTCATTATTTTATAAGATATTTTGGTTTAATGTTATTTTATTTCCATTGGTTCATAATTTATTTTAAATGAAGATATTATGTTGATATCCATATGCATAACTATATTCTATATTTACAAATTCAGCTATTATGATCCTCATCTTTCCTCTAACATTAGTCATTTCATTCAGAGTATTTTCAAATCAAACTATACCTCCAATGTGACTATTCATACATTCGAAAATAATTATCCTACGAATAAAATGGCATGTTTACACATTGTTGATAATCAATGTTTTATATATCATTATAAAACATACATCAATTTTGACTAGGACAACCTTCTACTTACTTTTAATTTTCTTCCATGAAATACAATGTAGATTTCAGATAAATTATTTTCTATATATATTCAATTCAGTATAACCAAATTATTTATATAATTATATATTTAATGGGGAAAAAATGTTTCCCAATAGATACGTCTTCTCTTATCTATAATTATTCTTTATTTTACATAAAAATAACATTTTTTATCCTTTTCATTTCATATAATCTATAGATTTGTGGCCATATTTTACATAATGAAGTAAATATACATAAAATTCCCTTTTCAGTTATTGGAGGGATATATTCTCATTATCCATTATTATAATCTTGGTTCTTCTCCAATTATTTATCAATCAACCACTTAATAATAGGTTCTAATATAACCTATGTTGAAATATAATAAAATTTTTAATAAGGGATATGTTTTTATCTATTCAAATGATTTCATCATCTAAATATTTATTTTATATTTTATTTTCCCTAAACATTTTTATATTTATTTACTATCATTAACATTCATTATTTTTATAACAATTAATTTTGTAACAACCCTGACCCTAGTAGCCCAAAGTCGATGGTTATATTATTATAATGGCATAGATACAAAAGATAACATCACCAAGGATTGATCAGTGCAGTAGTATTGAAAACTAGAGGCATAAATTATTTCCTTCATACGTTGGTAATTAAATATAGAAAATAATAAATAAAACTAAACTGCTTCATTGAAATTTATTAAAATATTTCATATTCGAAACCTGGGGAAGTAAAACTAATAAAACTGTGATTTAAAATTCCCAAAAAGGGTTACAAAAATTATTTCCCCGGTTAAACAAATAAATTTCAAAGTAAACACCATATTAAATACTTATATATGGATTAGGTAATAATCATATACATGATATAAGAAATATAGATATTTAATGAAATATTTATTGAATTATGATCATAAATAAAATGGTCAGTATATGAACCCTGGAAAATAAAATAGATGCATAATGTAAAAAGAATTAGTTAGGAATGAAAATTTATATGAAGTCTTATATGAGGATCATATCATTAAAAAAATGAGTGGATTGTTTGTATTCAATATAAACCTATTTAAAACAAGTTGATGTAAATCATAATATAATAAAAATCCATTTTACACATAACCATATCATTACATTATCAATGAAATATAGTTTTAAACCATTGAATGAAAATTGAGTTAAGAAAACCCTTACCACATTGTAATCAGTCGAATCACACGCCCCAGAAAATTAATAATCATAAAATAGAACATTTAATAATATGAATATAAATTCATTAATGATATCAAATATAAAATTTAATTATACATTCCCAACACACAATAAATATGTGGTGAATAAGGCATATCTCACAAAAATAAATGTGTGATGAGAAACCCCTTACCTTATTTCTGAAAGCATTTTGAACTTATACTTAATACCATGGATAATCAAATTAGATTAATTGATTAATAAATTAAAATCATCTTAAAAAATATTTCATGTATTATAAATTTATTAAGTACATTTATGGTCGTTTCAAAGAGTTATAATGTTTAATTTTGTTTTTTTGGGAAAGTTTATATCATGGATTTATGGTTGATTCCCTTAATTATAATTATGCGAGTTCTTGTCAAATGGAAGAAAAACATAAAAAATGAAATTATTTAATATTAAATAATAAAAAAACTAAATGGTATCATATATTATTTTTTTATATAGTATAATGATGACTCAATAGACAAAATTTAGATGAAAATGTGTAAATTTATTTTGGCAGTTTTTACGACCATCATGAACTTCCATCATTTTATTTAATTTTATATTTAGATGTTAGTGAAAAAACCTGATATAACTTATAATATATATATAGATATATTAAGATCTGATTCACCATTAATGGTTTTTTAACCATCCCTGAAGGCAGTAATGGAAAATGAAATCTCATCGTCCACGAAGATAATGAATTGACACGTCACAAATGATATTTTTATTTTTCTAATAAAAGGATGAATGATTATATTTGATGGTGGATATTCAATTAAAACATTAAAATCACTGTTTATATAAAATATTTAACTTATCATTCCACATTATAGAGGGGATTTGAGGTGATAATAATAAAATAAAATAAAATAAAATAAAAGAGAAGGAAGAAGACTTTACCTCTTGAATATCATCTCCTTGGGAACCCACTTAAGCCAAATGGATTTTGACTTTTGGTATGACCAGTTGACCTTGGACATGGTTTTTAGTATTTGTAAGATAATTTAGTATAATTTATAAAATATTAATGGTTTATAATATGTGAGGAGAGGGGGTGGTGAGGGGGGTATTTATAGTGAAGGAGATGGGTTTTTCTATTATTTTTTCATTTGTTTATTATTTTGGGTCAAGACTATCCATATTGATGATTCCCATGACTAAATACGAAAAATAGATCATGTGGGTTTGAAATAACGATTTATTACCTCCTCCATGCATAATCCATGACTTAATAATTCATTTATTTATATATAATGTTAGACACCGTAAATTATTGTATTTATCCATTCGGCAAGAAATTAATTATTTTAAAAAAAGTCCCAAAAAATCACCTTAACCATTTTTGGACATGTAGATTCAAAAAATGGACTCCATTTTATGATAATAATTTTCTATAGATGATAATGTTAATTTCAAATTAAAATCATCATTTATTCAAAAAATATCAATTTTAATATTATAACTGATCATAGGACTCTTTGAAAAATTAATTAAGTTCACATAAAATTATATTTTAATTATAATACATTAAAATATTAATTCATTAATATATTTAATGAAAATAAATTTTAATTTAAATTATTATATAAATGAAAAAATTGTAAATAAACATTTATATTTCATAAAAATACTGACACTTAATTTATCATTTTTAAAACATTTATTTACATATTTCAAGTTATAATTATATCATATTTTCATTTATAAGATACGTAAATTTATTTTATACTTTTATATGTAGTTTTATTATTCTAATAACCATATTAATACTCCTAAGGGTCACATTACTATTCCAATGGTCATGTTAAACTTTAATATTATAACATGGTTCATTAGTAAAACGTAAGCTGTTGAATAAATTGAATTTAATTAAGAAGATAAAAATCATAAAATATTAAGGTGTTATATTATTAACTCATAAATTTTTTTTATTCAAATATTTCATGAATATTTCCTTAAAAAATATAAGGGTGGTTCTTCTTTATAACATCCTTAGGTTCCCACATTTCTTCTTCTATTTTATGGTTTCTCTAATAAACCCTTCTCAATCAAGTTGTTTGATTTCTCAATACTTACACCCTAGTGTCAAGAATCTCAATAGGATATTCATAGTAAGAAAATTCATGTTACAGTTCTATTTATTCAAAGGTGAGTACTTTGGTTGGTCTGGAATGTACTTATATAAAAATGGTATGCGAAACATATCAGGAACATTGGAGAGACTTGGTGGTATTGATAATTGGTAAATTACAAATCTAATTATTTATAGAACATCAAATGCTCAAATGTACCTAGGGATCAGTTTCACTTACTTACTAAACCTCATGGCACCATTACATGGAAATTCTTTTAGAAATACATGATCTCCCACTGGAAAAAACATCCAAATCCGTTATCTAGTTTTCATCATAACTCTTCTGACTACATTGATCTTCTTCAATATGATATTGAAAAGTATTTACCTTTATCATTGTCTCCTCAATAAGTTCTGGGCCTATGATTTTCCTATCACAAAAATCATCCCTACAAGTTGGAGTATGACATATCATACTATATAATGCTTCAAATGGCTCCATTTGAATATTTTAATGTAAACTATTATTACAGAAAAACCCTAAAAAATGTAAATACTTATCCCACATACCTTGAAAGTCAAGTGATCATTATATCAACAACTCTTATAATTTTTGAATATTCCTTTCATACTATCTTTTGGTTTGAGGATGGAAAGTTTTACTCAAATAAAGATCAGTATCCAAATCCTTCTAAAGACACTACCCTAATTTTGATGTAAAATACGGATCTCAATCAGACAAAATTGATAGAGGTGAACCTTCAAATCATAAAATATCATTAATATAGAGCCTTTCTAGTATCTCAAGAGGTAAACATTATTTTATAGAAATAAAATGTGCCAATTTTGTAAGGGGGTCAAAAATATCACATATTATATTACTATTTATGGTGTTCATTGGTAATCTAGTGAAACATTCCATAGTAATGCCATCCCACATTAACATAGAAATAGGTAAGGTTTTCATAACTCCTCTAGGTTGATTTATCGCATCCTTCACATATTGAAACACATGGAATCCTAACATGTAGTCAGCAATTTCCTACTTCATATTATCCCACCAAAAATGTTCTTCCAGATCACTATACATCATGGTACCACCATAGTGTATAGGGAAATTTGAGCTATGAGCATCATCTAATAGTTCCATTTTTACCTCAAGTGTGGATGGATCACATAAACTCATTCTAGATTTCAAAATTCAAGAATCATATATAAATTCTTCCAATCTTCCATCCTTAACGTCATTAATTTTTTTGAAAATTATCATCATCAAATTGAGATATTTTTTAATTTTCCAAAAAATTTGGTTTCACAATCAATTAAAAAAGGAGTGATGATTCCTCTTCCAAAACAATTACCATATCCATATTTACTAAATCCATAAGAATATAATCTTTTTAAACCCCCATTTGGGTTATAATTCAATGATCTTTTACGATTAATACATCTGTTGCCTAATTTTATTTTCCGAGGTGGTAGGGTATTGAGAAATCATAATATTTTATTAACTTGAGCCATCATCGTTTCCACATGTTGAGTTATTTCTATGTAAATATGTATTTAAAAGTCTTATTATATGTATATATCTCACATATTTCACAATAGAGATATTATATCAATATCTTCAGAGAAAAAAATATGACTACTAACTCAAGATCATGAGTTGAATAATTTTTTCAATAGATCTTGGAATATATTGAAGCATATGCAATAAATTTAAAATTTTGCAAAAGCACACAACTGAATCCTTATTTAATGTGTCTTTGTGTATAAAAAACCTATAATTTCTTGATATTAGACTAGAAATTGGTGCATTGTCTAATATTCTCTTCAAATATTCAAAACACTTTTAACATTATGTATTCCATATGAACTTAACCCCTATACATGTGATCTTGTTAAATGGTGTATCCAAATAGGTAAAATTATGAATTTAATGATGATAGTAACCTACTGAACTAATGAAACTACATACCCAGGTTCTGTTCGTTTAATTATTACATTATTTTATTTCCATTGTCTTTATATGATCAATTGAGATTCCAACCTTAGAGACAATATAGAAAAAAAATTAATGAATTAAGAATTCACAGTATCTAAATTTACAATATAAATATTTCCTTCTGAGAGTCTCAAGAATGATCCATAGTTAATCCTCATGGTCTTATTATGTTTTATAATATACCAATATATCTTTAATTAATACCAAAATAATAATAATATAATCCTTGAATATTTTTTTCATTATATCTATAAAAACAGAGGGTCCATTAGTCAATCTAAATGAATTACTGTAAAATATTAATCTTTATAACTCATCTGAAATTTTTTTTATAGAATATCTTCATTCTTTACTCTCAATTGATGATACCAATAATGAAGTTCAACCATTGAAAAATATTGAGCTCTCTGGAGTTGATCAAATAAATTGTCAATGTGAGGGAGAGGATACTTGTTCTTTATTTTAATAACATTTATTTATCTATTTTCAATGAAAAACCTCATGGATTTATTTTTATTCTAAACAAATAGAACATAGGCTCTCCATGGAGAAACACTAAGGAGAATAAATTGATTATTACTAAGCTCCTCTATTTATTTATTAAGATACAACAAGTCCACAGTGGCTATTCAATAATGATTATTTGATATTGGCCTCACATTAGGGGTGTCTATGTAATTCCTTAGGAAATATATCGATTCCTTTATGTATAATTGTTATATTATCAATTTTAAGATTACATTCTTCATCCCTATATGATATTTTCTCTTACTCTCTAAGAATTTCATTCATTAGTGAATCTGGGTGTGGATCTATATAAGAATCAAGGAATAAATTTTATGCTCTTAAGATAATGAATTATACATCTTCCTCACAAATAATAATTCCCTTAATGTAATAAATTTTCACATTATATTTGGAAAGTCAGTATATACTGAGGATTATATCAATGTAAACCATCGCTATGATGAAAAAGTTAGAAAATATAGCACGATTATGTGTCATGATCGGGATTGATAAACACATATTTATTGTAAGGAGACAACTCTTAAGAGTTTTTAATAACACAGTTATTATTAAATAAAAATTGAAATTTCTAATTTTCTAGAAAATATTTCTTGATATAAAAGGGAGAGATGATCTAGAATCAAATAAAGAATTGGATAAATTTTCTGATAGGATTAATGTACCTATCACCACATCATTAAAGGTTCTGGTCATGCAGTACAGCCCCAAAAATAGGATTTTAAAATTTTTCACTAATGTACAACATGAACTTGTGGACTTCGGTGAATCACTACCTGGTTACTTTGTCAGGATCACACGTGAAAGATATTAAGCACAAAAAATCAAACTGTAAAATACCTAGTTTAGATCTGAATCTGTGTATGACGTTTTATCATCATTAGGAATCATTTTTAAAAGAATCTGAACATGAATTCATCTAGATCAGCCACACGTGATTAAAGAAACTATAGTATCACCATTCATCAAAATATGTGTTCTAGTACAGTGTTTTGATGAAGTCTTCGACGCACCGACAATCACAACAACTCCTTACTTGTGATATGAGGGAGAGAGAGCTCAATCTGATCTCCCAGATCTAGCATCTCTCTCTCTATAATGTAGGAGAGTGGAGTAGATAGATATATGATGGAAATAGTTTGTGGCAAACTTCTCTTCGGTTCTATTAATAGTGTGCAATTGAATTAAAAAAAATTCAGGCCTGTCACCCAAATAATTAACACACTATATAAGAAATATTTTAAATACTAAATTTTTTCATAAAAATTATTTAATAATATTATCACTTTTCTATAATATAATAAATATATTACGTGATAATACATGATCTATTAACTCAGATCAAACTCTCAAAAAATATTAATTTAACCTAGAATATATTAATATTCATTCAAATAATATTTGTCACGTATTTACATGAAATTTTATAAATAATTTTAATAAATAAATTCAATTATCATTACAAAGAAATTGAACAGTGATAATTTATTTATTACATTAGTGATCAAAACTCCTTGGACAAACCCTGAACCATGGTGGTTGGGCCCACTAAGTCCAATATACCTATTCAACTGAATGGGGATGATTATTGAATAATCTATTTTGTGTGACCATCTAGGCCATTATATCGATTGTAGTTAATATTTTCATGGAATGAGAGTAGGGTATAACAACACATCATGGCCCCTAAATTGATAAATTTTTCACAGAAGCAAAAATCAACCAAAAAATGTGCACCATATAAAATAATCTCTTTGTATTTAATATCTCATAAAGAAGGGCGCACACTTGTGTCATCATCTGTTTCTTTCTTTATTGTTTTTTGATCTAACTAGATAGATTTTCCCTTGAATACCATGGCCATGGTCTTATAAAGGTATTAATATCCAGATCGACATTGTCCTGAGATATATTACTTCCATAAAACGGAACCTACAAAACCATTCTTTACAATTCATCCAATGTCAGGACACCAATGATGCACCCAACACATCCTAACTCTACACAATTTAAATATCACGGTTTTCATCTTGATTCAATGTACATGATAAAATGGCATACCTTGGAAATGATATCAATTCAAGATAACATTACACATGATCTTAGATATGAACAACCAATGACCCCAAAACATGTGGGGTTCATGTTGGCTGGTTTGTCCTCATGATCCACTACTAGAGATCACTAAATTCGAACTTCATGTGAAGAAGTCTCAATTCTTAGGAGCTACTAGCACCTGATAGTCAAACATCTATTGTGTCCATTAAATAAGTCATATCTATTGGAGAGGACTTTTTTAGGATAAATTTCAAAGTATCTCGAGGTTCTCATTATAGGATGGGATTTGATATATCCTTTCGGCATGGCAATTAGTCTATGGGAAATACAATTTCAATAGTGTATGTAGATAATTATACACTACAATGGTGAGAAAACATCATGTATAGTTAAATATATACATGATATGGTAATCAAAAGCACTTAATTGTTGGGTCTAGGTCACCCACTATTTCAACACTACCACCTTTCCTAGAAACAACTTGTTATCCAAACTAGTTAGCTATAACATGATTTAGATTAGGTTTCAACTGAGTCATGGATTTAGATTCTAGGCCTACCAGTATTTTACCGCATGGATATTCTACAATTTGGGACCTCACCTCCTCATGTAAATATTCTAATTTAATAGTATCCCTGAGTATATTAATTTTTTCCAATGTCAAAACTTCTACTCATGGATAGTAAGAATATCATAATTTACATTATGATAAGACATTACTTACAAGGTGTTATTCCAAGAACTGGAACTAATTTTTGAATTTAAAAGCCTCTTAGCTACCATAGAAGCTGTAATGTACTCAGTATATGTAGGTATGGCTACCACTAGATTATATGAGCTTGTCTCACTTATCACTTAACCCTAGTTGCAATATTAGATCACACATATCTTATAAAGACTAGTTTTTATATAAGGACCTAACCATAAACATTACATAACCTTTAATTAAATGAAAAATTCACATTGTGGATCCTTTCAGGTTTACTGTTTTAGGGAATTAGGCCATAACTATTAGATTACATCTCAAAAATTACAAAGTAGACAATTCTACTCAGTTTCCATTTTTTTATAAAATAAAAACTCTTGAAAAAGAGTCATGTCTAGTCCAATGTTTTAGATATCATGACTTTTCCTTGATCCCATCCTTGACCCAATTCATCTTTAAGCCCTGTGAAAAACATTTCAAAACATGGGATGAGCATAAAAAGCTCAATAAGGGTTATAAAAAAAATAAAAAAAATATTAGTTCATCAATACATACATAGCATAAGCACTTTAACATACCTCATAAAATCATAAGACTTACATAGTAAACACAAAACATAAAAGGTAACTTGTAGAATCCATAACATACTTACGTTTTAGCTTTCACAGCTACGTAGGGAGTTACATTTGGAATACCCATCACAGTATATTCCCAAAATCTCTTCAGTGAAACATTCTTGTTTAACTCTGTCACATTACCCAATGCATTAGAGATATATATTGGGCTCACCCGCCCTATGTTTCTCACATAACCACCTGTATACGTAAACAATTCCCAAGAACCATAAAATATTCATAACACATAAATTAAACACAAAGTAATGATAACATTTCCACATTTCCATCAAAATATATTATTTAAATATATTGACATAACAAATCCATTATCAAAACCATTTTCAATACCAAATTATATATAAGAGTATATGATATTTATTTTCATTTTAAAAACATTACATATTTTTAAGGAATCCATAGATCCAATAATAATCGCGGCAGCAGAAAAGGTCATTGTAATAGATTATATTAAAAGAAACATTATTTTTTGTTTTTTAGTAAAACACCTCCTAGAAAAAGGTTCCATTTTAATGAAATGAAATGTCGAAGGTGTTTATATATCATATAAAAGAAAGTATTGTATTAAACAAAATATGCTTCAATGAATAGAGACTGAGACGAGGTCCCTTGCCTCATGTCTGAATTGACCCATTCGTTCATTAATATATATAATAATAAACTAAAGTTAATTTATAAATTCTTAAGAACATTTTTTAATTTTATCATTAATTTTCAATCAGTTATTTCCATTTAATAAACATTATGTAATCATTTATGTTAAACAGTACATTTTGTCGATATTTGGTACTTGAGTCAAAAATGGACTTCTTATAATAAAAAGTTGTTCATGTGGTCAAAAGATAATTATATCCAACATTATATTCATGATTTAGATACCTTATATATAAAATATATCTAGTGTATACATTTATTTATAATAGTACATAACATTTGGATGTAAGAAATGAAATGCACCATTCATGGAGACGGTATGTTGTACGTACGCATTAACGCTACTTTCATTTATATTTTATATTTAATGGAATAAAAAAATAATGATTCATAGGTATATTATAATTCCAGTATAATGTCATATATATAATCTCAGTAACTCTACCATTTATAAATTCCATGTATGGCGTGAAAGAGTAATATCACTTTGAGGGGGCGGTAGTCTGCACTTCGCCAAATGAGATTATCGTATTTACCCACTACGGAAACAATAAAGGTATTCTATAAATGTAAAATAAAGAATCATAGAAACAATATAAATATAATATATATCACATAAAAAATCATTTCCATATTAATGTCCACCATAAGAGGTTGTAGGAGAAGATTGAACAATCATCGTTTCATGGTCTGTAGTTCGCCGTCCACAGAAACAATATGTCCTTTACACATCAGAATCAGGTCTGTGTAAGTGTTGTTCATATAAATATCATAAAAACAACCTAGTATATTTAGGATACTAGTTATGTTATAAAATAAAGTAATAAAAAGTGTTTATGGGGTTGGAGAAGTAAAATAAAAGAAAATAACTTAAAAGAAGATGTTACCTTTGAATTGGGTAACTCCCTTTGGTTTGAACCAAAAGGTTTTCTTGATGTTACTTCTGAGTAAGGTAAGGCTTCTATGTATAATAGAGGGATCTTTATAGCTTATTTTCATAGAGGTTGGACTAGACAAGGGGCTTGAGAGGTGTGAGTAATGGGTTAGAGGTGAGGGCATTTTATTAGGGGGAGGAGGGGCTCTTTAGGAAAGTGTGAAAATATTATTTTATAATATTATGATTTTCGGCTTATAATTGTCCTTAACTTATTAAAGTAGATGATAAGATGTCTTATAGTCGAAATAAAATCACCCAATAGTAATTGGATAGGTTTTGGATATTGATTTAATCTTTATAATCTCATTTATTTAAATCATTTATTAATGAGGTAAACACTGCATCATTATTGTGTCATAAATAATTTTATGTATTTGATGTATAAAAATTATAAATAAAATATAATGATGTAGGAAATAATTTTAGAATTATTATTAATATTTATTGACAAATATAACAATTATATAACTCCACATTAAAATTGTTTTAGAAAAACAATATATGTTTATGATATTTTTATTTTTACATTAAATAAAAAGTTATAAATATCATTTTCTTACCCAAATGGATTTCAGAGGCCACAATTCTCACCCAATGATTTCCTTGGTTGGAAATGACTCTTAAAATAATGGTAGGACAAGTTTTATGTTATTTTTATATTATTATAATATTTTTTTTACCTAAAATTAACCTATTTACCTTTAACCATGATAAATAGAATTCCAAAGTTTCTATTCACCAAAAAATATTTTCATCTTATTGAACCAAATTTTACTTAATAATAACAACCATGTATGTCAGATTTTAGAAATTCATTTCATAGAAGTAGTAAAATTTCATTTTAATGAAAATTTCAACTTTTTAACTATTACTCAGTGTTTTCACTATTCATAAAAAATTGATGTTTTTTAGAAAAATACCAACAATTCTGCCTAAGATATATTTGATATTCTATATTCAAAAATGTTTCCCATTTTACCAAATTCAAAACATTTAAGTTTCATTAATTAACTAAAAAAATTCTCATTGTCTAAACAAAAACTATGTTTTTAAGAAATAATAAATATCTAAAGATTGACACTTGTTTATTCCAATTTTAATGTGAAATTACTTCCAATGACCAAGATAGGATTACCTGGTAAAGATATAATCTAATTACACCTTCAAAATAACTAAAAATATAATCTAAACTAATAAATAAATAACATCAAAATGCATTTTTGAATTAAAATACAGTATTTTTTTACTATTCATTAAAAATGAATTTTATCAAAAAAAATACCTAAAATTTACCCGAAGTAAATTTTGATGTCCGGATTCCAAAAAAGAATTTTATTTTGTCAAATAGAACATATAAAAGTGACCAAAACCATATTTTAAGAGGGTTCTCTTTCAAAAGGTGGTAAATTGACATTTTAATGAATATTAGAGTATTTATTCTTAAAATTAGATTCATTCACATTTTATGATTCTAACTTTTATTGGATAAATGTAAAAAACATTTAGCAAACATGTATATTCATAATTTAGTTATTTCTATTCATTACCAACAATATAACATCTAGGTGTTAACTACCATTTAAAATAATATTATTATATTGTTAGTGTAAAACGTAAGATTTCAAAGAAACCCGTTATTGCATTTTGGGTATGTAATCTAACATAACACCCCTTTTATGTAAAATTAATATTTAATTCACAAATATTAATAAATATGAAAATGTATTATTCTTTATTTACTTGGGATGTTACATCCTTCCCCCCTTTTGGAAATTATTTCCTCACAAATTTTATTCACTTATCAAATAAATGGGGGTATTTATCCCTCATACTATTTTCAGATTCCCACGTTGCCTCTTCAACAATATGGTTTTTCCCACAAAACATTTACATGATTAATTAACTTATTCGTCAATAAATTCTCTCTTCGGTCAAGAATCTGGGCTGGTTGTTTCTCATAAGATAGATTCTCTTCCAACTTAATTTCCTATGGGCTTAAATCATGTGATGGATCTAGCATATACTTTCTTACCATTGAAACATAAAAACATTGTGTACCTGGGATAAACTTGGAGGTAAAGCCACTTTTTATACAACTGATATAACATTATCTAGGATTTTATGAGGTTCAATGATCCTAGGACTCACCTTTCCCTTCTTACCAAATCGCGTCACACTCTTCCATAGAGAAACTTTGATAAAGACATGATCACCTACCTCAAAAGAAAGACCCTTCCTTCGGTTATCTTCATAACTTTTCTACCTGCTCTGTGATATTCTCATGGGCTTCTAAATCAACTGGAAATTTTTTCCATCTCTTCAACACATTCTGGTCCCATCAACTTCATTTCACAAACCTCATCAAAAAAAATGATGGAGTTGTACAACACTTCCCATATAATGCCTCAACTAGAGCCATCTGTATAATGGAATGAAAACTGTTATTATATGAAAATTCAACCGATGAAAGATATTGGTCCCAACATACCTAGTAATCCAATGAACGAGGACGTTGCATATCTTACAAGGTCTCAATTGTTCATTATAACTTCCCATCTGATTGAGGATGAAATGTTGTACTAAAATATAATTTTTTACACAATGATGTATGAATACCTTTGTAAATGTTAGAAGTAAACCTGGGATCACGATCATATTCAATGGAGAGGGGAACTCCATGAAACCTAAATATATCTGTAACATTCAACCAATAATGTTGATCTAGAAAAAAAATTGTCCTTAATCGGAAGGAAATGAGAATATTTATTCAATTGATCATCAATAACCCATATTGCATTATTACCTCAAGATGTCTTTGGAAATCCAACAATGAAGTCCATAGATATATTTTCCAATTTCCTCACTGGCAACAGTAACGACTAAAGAATCCCTTTTGATAACTACAACTCTGCTTTAACTTGTTGAAAAGTCAAACACATCACAGTAAATTCAGCAATATCTCTTTTCATTCCATCCCACGAGTAATACTTCTGAATATCTTTGAAAATCTTAGTAATTTCAGGATAAATTGAAAACAGAGAACTATGAGCTTTACATAACAAGTAATTCTTCATCTATGAATCTCAAGGAATGGATAATCTTTTCCCAAATATCAAAATACAATCATTATCAAGGTTAAAATTTAGAAACATACCCTTCTGAACCAACCCTACCATTTTTTGCAACTCACACTCTTCCTTCGGTGCTTGCATAATTCTGTTTGATAAAGATGATCTCACTGACAACTTAAACAAAATAGAGGAATTTCCTACACCAACAACTTCTTTTAAAAATTATATCAAATCAAAAAACAAAGGAACTCGTTCCAAACGTAGCATGGTTAATGAAGCATTACTTTTTCATCTCAAAATATCAGTCACTTTATTTTCTTTTCCCAGATGGTAATGGATCATGAAATCATAATCCTTGATTAATTCCAACCATCTCCTCTGTCTCATGTTAAATTATCTCTGAGATAATATATATACTTCAAACATTTTTTCTCTGTATATATTTCACATTTTACTCCATACAAATGGTGCCTCCAAATTTTTAAAGCAAAAACAATAGAAGCTAATTCCAAATCATCTGTTGGGTAATTTTACTCAAGAGTTTTCGACTGATGTGAAGCATAATAAATTACCTGATCTTTCTGTATAATGACTCAACCATGTCCGTTCAATAAAGCATAACTATAGATAACAAAATCACTATTTTTGGAAGGTAGTTCAAAAACTAGAGCATTCACCAATATTCTTTTCAATTTATTAAAAAAGTCATTACAGTATTTTGTCTAGATGAACTTAACACCTTTTTCGAGTTAACATAGTCATTGGACTAGATAAACGTGCAAAATTTTAAACAAACCTCTGGTAATAACCTTCCAAACCAAGAAAAATACAGATCTCTGTTATATTTTTGGGTATTTTTCATTCTTCAAAAACTTTGTTTAGTAGTATCTACAGCTATGAAATGTTTTGAAATAATATGACCATGAAAATAAATTTTTTGTAACTAAAACTCACACTTGCTAAATTTCTAATACAGTTAATTTTCTTTTATGGTTTGCGCGACAACCCTTAAATGACTTTCACGGTCCTCTTTACTTTTAGAATAAACCAAAATATCATCAATGACCACAACCACAAACTTATCCAAGAACTAACATAAAATTCTATTCATATGACCCTTGAATACAGTAGGTGCATTGGTCAACCCAAAATACATAACTAAAAATTCATAATGGCCATGTCTAGTACGAAATGCGGTCTTTGGAATGTTGTATTCCTTTACATTAAACCAATGGTACCCCGACCTCAAATCAATCATCGAAAAATACTGAGCTCACAGGAGCTGATCGAACAAATCATCGATATGAGGGAAAGGATACTTGTTCATAACAGTGATGTTATTCAATGCTCTATAATCAATGTAAAGTCTCAATGAACGATATTTATTTTTAACAAATAATACAGTAGCACCCCATGGTGATGTTCTATGTCGAATGAAACCTTTTTCTAATAACTACAGCAACTGCTTCTTTAAATCTAAAAGTTCAATTTGATCCATTCGATAAGGGGGTTTTGAAATTGGATTAGTATCAGTAACTATGTCAATAGTAAATTCAACTTCCCGATCAAGTATAATTTCAGACAACTCATCAAGGAAAACATAAAGAGACTCATTTACCACTGACACATCATTAATCTGAACAGTTCCTTTATTTTCAACAATATGTGAAACATGACATTCATTTCCATATTTTACTAGTTTCTCAGCTTCCTGATATGCTATCAAAATTAATGGTTCATCCTGGTACACAAACTGAAAATCCTTCTAAAAAGAAACCTCTTTAGCTCTACATTCAATTTTATCATGATAATCAGAAATCCAATTCTACCCAAAATAATATCAAACTCAATAGAGGAAAAAGAATAAATTTTTTAGGTAGATTCTTTCCACACACAAGGACAAGAAGGTTCATTTAATTTCTTTTTGTCTCAAAATTCCCCCTGATGTTCCTACCATAAGATTAGGAATTATATCTTGAGATGGAATTCTCAATTTACTAAAAAACATCTCAGAAATGAATGAATGTGTAGACCCCAAATCAAACAAGACATTGGCGTAATCAGAACAAAAAAATAGTGTACCTAATACTACCTTATTTATTGGCCCAACATCTACTGAAGTAGTATCAAATGATTTCACAACCCCTTTCTACTTGTAGTCTAGATTCTATACCTCATTTGAGTTTTTCATTGGACACTCATTTTTATAATGACATATTTCAATACACCTAAAACATTTTACTAACTGTAAATTAGATTTGGTCTGACCATTACCCAGATCTTATTCATTGAAATTACAAGCTTTATGTCCCATTTTACCACATCGGTAGAACTTACCAGAATTCAAAAGACAATCCCCAACATGCTTTTTACCACAATTTTCACAAACTCTGAACTTAATTTTCTTTCCATCAGACTTTTTTGAAGAGTTTATCCCTTTCGTTCGCCACCTATACCTCTTATTCTGTTGATTTTCAAAGAATACATGATCCTCAGAAAAATCAATTTCCACCTTATTCACACATCGAACATGTTTTTCATAACTTTTGAACTAACAAGAAGCTAAAGTCCCTCGATAAATTGGCTTTAATCCTGAGTAAAAATGGTTGATTTTACTATCAAAACTCATATGAAATTTGGTGCATACGTTGCCAGTCGACTGAATTTTGCTTCAAAAGCATCCACTGAGTCATCCTTATGCCTCAATTCCAAGAATTATTTTTCCATCCTATGATGAACCACCTTAGGAAAATATTTCTCAAGAAAAATACCTTTGAATTCATCCCAATCAAAAGCATCAATCTACTCACTATCCCTGATATTTTTCACCATTAACCACCACTGGTCAGTTTAACCTTCCAAATGTTAAACATCAATACTAACATTTTGATGTTCTGAACACCCCATGACATCAAAAATATTCTCCATTGCTTTATTCCACCCTTCCGCTAGCACAGGGTCAGATGATTCATTAACTGATAGGGGATATTGCCTCATGAAATGCTCTACTACTGACATTTTCATCTATGGTTGATCTGGATGATCTCATGCATGGATACCACCCCCATTTATAGCTTGAGTCAACTGTGTGATCACTGCAACAAATAGTTCAGTTCTGATTCCAACCATCTTCGGTTGCTGATTTGGATGGTTGTCTTCCCCCTGATATTGTCCCATCATAGATTCTCTGTTTCCTCTGTGGAAAATCATTTTGAACACAGAAATATCTTAGGCGAAGCAACATGGTAATCTAAAAATTCTAAATCACTTCAATTTGACCATAAATTAATTGAACAATATTATAACTCCTAAAGATGTATAAACCGACCTCTAATACCAACTATATCGACCTGGACATAAACATTACATAATCATTAATTAAATGAATAATTCACATTGAGGATCTTTTTAGGATTAGAGTTTTAGTGAATTAGGGTATAACTATTACATTACATCTCAAAAATTACAAAGTAGACACTTTTACTCTGTTTCCATTTTTTCATACAATAAAAACTCTTGAAAAAATGAGTCATGTCTAGTCCCATGTTTTAGAAAACCTGAATTTTCCTTGATCCCATCCTTGACCCAATTCATCTTTATGTCCTGTGAAAAACATTTCAAATCTTTCCATGACCATAAAAATCTCAGTAAGACTTATTAAAAAAGAAAGAAAAAATTATGTAAAGACCCGTAAAATTCAAGGAATTTCTTTTTAAATTTTTTTTGGGATTTTACATGAACGCAGTTTCTGACGGCACTTGATTCTGAGGCCTGGTGTGCCCGGAATTTCTATCCAAAGTTTAGCTCAGGTACGTTCAGTGAACGAACGAGCGGGAATTTCTATCTTTTGATCCGGTGCTTGGAATCGAATTTTGAGGGCACCGATGGAACCGTAGCGCTGGTAATTGTTTATGAACGCCATTTACGGAGTTGCGTTTTCACGAGAGAAGATGATAAAAATTGTGGAAGTTTAATTTATAATTAAACTACAATTTTTATTTTTATTAAGTGGTTTTAGGCTTTGGGTGGAAGTTGGGTAACTACCCAACTTCCAAAGGGAGGTTATGAGGGTGGTGGGGCCCACACGAACCCTACCCCTTCATATTCTTAAACCCCCTCAACTCACCATTAATTATTTGACAACTTATGTTATTAATTAAGTGAGTTAAGTGTGGATGTTTGAATTTCAAACTCTTGAAATTCAAAAGTTATGTTATGTTAACAAAATAAGAGGTGAGATTATTTAAATTGGGGTTGGAACCTTGTGGTGGAGTTTTTGTGAGAAAAGACTAAGGACTTGAGGAACTTCTTCGTCTTCAACGAAGAACGCGAAGAACACATCGATCTCCGACGAAGAACGCCGAGTTCTCGGAAACCGATTACGCGATTTCGTGTACCGTGACGCCGACGCGACTTCCTCCTTCCGCGACGTCTCTTTCCGTGACGGTTTTTCCACGAAAAATCCTTGTTCGATGAACCTCCATTCAAGCTCTAATGAGGTAGGGGTTTAATTTATTTATTTATTTTGTTCGTGAATCCTACCTTGTCGTTCTTCGTGAAATACAACAATTTTCTATCGACTAACGAGAAGGGGCCGGAACACACAAACACGGCCGACCCTCCTCCAATATTGATGATGTTTTTATTGAGGATCGTAACGAAATGGCGTGGTGTGGTCTCACCACGCAGAATCGTGCGGCAAGGAATGCGCGGCCCCGTCGCGCCGCGCCGTGAAATTGAACTAAGTCGCGGCGCCGTCGCGTCGTGCCGGAGAACCACAAAAACACCGCGACCGGAGCGGGGCCGCGATGGAGAGGTGTGGCGCCCTCATGCCACATCAGACGAATCAAGGCCACGGCCGGTTCTTTGCCACAGCGGAACAAGGAGACTGGCGGCTGGTTCCGGGCCGCCGGCGTCGGAGCAGGGGGGGACCGGCCGTCACCGGTCCCGTGAAGGCAGAAACCGGCCGTCCGGGGCGGGCCGACCGAACAGGAGAGCAGTCGGGGGTTTCAAACCCCTGGATGTCCAGCACAACGGCCCCCTTAATGGGGGGGTTACAACCTGGGGGCAGGCGCCCCCCACTCCAAACGGCTCAGCTGTTTGGCCGAGCGTCTGGCCAGCGCACTGGGCGCGCTGCGCCCAGGCCGGTCCGTGCCCAGGCTGGGCTGGGCCGCGCTGACCAGGCTGGGGCGCGCCCAAGCAGGCTGGACCTGAACCTGATTTGGGTCGACCCAGTTCGGGCCGACCCTAGGGGTATCGGGCCGGGTCGGACTGGGCCTGAACCCCTTAATACCGAATCTTTTCCGGTCGGATGACCATAACTTGTGCTATGTGCCTCCGATCGACGTACCGTCCATTGCTATGCGATCCTTGGATCGAGACGGTCGTTTCGGTATATTGCGCTCAAGGTTTCGGAATACTTTGTGCTCATCCGGGTTGGTTCGTACACGAAACCAGTCGGGCCCTCGGAGTGGAAATGCTCATATCTTAAGCTCCGGACGTCCGATTGACGTGTCGTCGACTTTTTTGGATTCCTCTAAGTGAGACAGATCTTTTGGATTACTCTACCCGAGGTTTGGACGTAGGTGGATTACGGTCGGGTTGGTTTTGCCTTAAAAACCAACCGAGCCCCTAGGATGAAACGACCAATAACTCTCAGACCGGGCGTCTGATTGACGCACCGTCTGTTGCGTTGAGTTCCTGTTAGCGATACAGAACTTTTGGATACATCAACTCCGGACTTTGTGTCAGTTGATGTATCAGCCACTCGGCTCGTGGAGAGGACCCTCCCGAACGAGCTTGCTGTGTGCGGGAACCCTAGAGATGGCTGCATTGCGACTGTGACGACGACGACAACTGTACAGAGATCCTCAGTGGATTCGAAGACGATGAGTACATCACTCAGTGATCCTACGTGGATCAGTGCTACCGATCCTATGTGGGTATGATCCTGTGTGGGTCAACACTCAGTTGTTCTGTGTGAGCCAGCGCCTACAGATTCTGTGTGGGTCTGATCCTGTGTGGGTCTTTGCAGGGGTTAGTTACCTATCGATCCTGTGTGGGTCAGACCCTTCCTGGGTCATTGCGGGGGTTAGTACCTATCAATCCTTTGTGGGTCCAACGACTTAGATGAATCAGTGGATATATCTGATCATCTTTATCGTCATACGAAGAAGTATACCTGTGTGAGCTGAATCCTGTTTTGCTTTCCTATGTAGATTGTGTTGTGCTATCCTGCGTGGATTACGTTTTTCTTTCCTGTGTGGAATACATTTGCTTTCTTGTGTGGAATGGGTTGTACTTGGGCTCAGAGGTTGGAGCATATTAAAATTGATGAATTAGGTATATGTATGGGCATATACCTAAGCTGTGTCGATTGTTACTTCGTGATTGTATCTTTCCTTTGTGGATTTTGGGAGACCTTCGGGGGTCTCGGGGTCCCTACTGAGTAGCTTATACTCACCCCTACATGGGCTTTGCCTGCACTACGTTGTGCTGATTGCAGATGAAAGATAGCATTGATCGTGGTTGAGGCTTGCGGAGCAGGATGGTACCTGGAGGTAGACCACTGGCGGGACGTACTCGGAGTGGACGGTTGGACCCGAGGAGCTGTGGAGGCTATCTGTACTCACCCTTCAGGTGGGAGTCCGAGTGGATGGCTCGATGCTGCGGCTTACTTTTCAATTGTTGTTTTCCCTTTCGAGTTGTACTTTACTTTAAGTTTGGGTTTGTATTCTGGCCCACTTACTTTTCCGCACTTACTGTTGTACTCAGTTTTTACTTAGTGTTTACTTCTTCTTCTTGCTTACTCTGTGGTGCTTGTTTACTTTACAAAGGCAATGTCTTCCCTTTTTACCAGGATTTATGCCTTGGTGCTAGTCTCCAGTCCCTGGACTATGGAAGACGGGCATGGGGTAGTCACGGCACGGGCCCCAAGGCCGGGTCATGAAAAATTGGTATCAGAGGTGTTCGGTTCTACCACAGAACATGGGACTCTGATCTTTTTTTTATGTGAAGTAATAGTGTTAAGTGTATTGGGTGTGGTTATCAGTCCAGAGAGTCCAATGTTGGTGCAGCGACCGACGTATCCGTACACCAGGACCCTGACTTCGGATTTCAGACTTAATGCACGGAAACATTTATTGCATGTGTGTTTCAAGTTTTCTTTGTGATTACTTGTGTCAGCTCACCAGGTATATTGTTTGACCGTGGCACACCTGTTTCTTTTCAAGATGGACCCATGACGGCAGCCATCTAGGGTTCCGAGAGTTGAGCGTGACGATATCCCACCGAGCAATGAGGCCTCGGTGTAGGGCCCTTTGTCAGCAGTGGCACCAGCAGTACCTCTACCCGCTGAGCTACCGATGTTTCCAGCCCCAGCTGCTGACGATGCACGTCGCCTTAGTGCACTGCATGAGTTCCAGCACCAGCGACCGCCCAGGTTTCGTGGGGAGATGGACCCCCAAGCAGCCGAGGACTGGTTGGAGGCATTGGTATGAGTTTTCCAGTTAGTGAGGACACTAGAAGAGCTCATGGTGATCCTCACAGTGAGCCTACTGCACACAGCAGCGGGCCGATGGTGGAGATTGATGCTCCAGGTGCACGATGAGGCATCTCTTCTCTGGACAGACTTTGAGAGCCTCTTCTGCTCAGAGTTCGTCCTGGACACCCTCCATGTGGTGTGCATCCAGGAGCTTCTTCAGCTGTGGTAGGGCATCTTGACGGTCACCCAGAACTCGGCGAGATTTAAAGATCTCTCGCGCTACTCGACAGACATGGTACGAGACCCATTCTTCCAGGCCCATACCTTTGAGCAGGGATTGAGACATGAGATCAGGGCATCGTTGATCTCCCTCAGCATTCCGACCTAGTCCGGAGTATTGGAGCGAGCCCATTTGATCGAGATCTTTCTTGCTGAGCCTTCTTCAGCGGTAAGACCTACTGCGGGGCGGCACGTAGCAGAGTCTTCTGCAGCAGGCAGTCGACGGATGACTCATGGGTCCAGGCAGACTAGACCCTCAGGAAGACGACCTTAGGACACTGGCTCAGCAGTGCGGGGCACACAGCGCGGAGCCAGTCTTTCGAGAGGCAGGCAGTGCTACTCGTGTGGTGGGCAGGGCCACATGGCTCGTGACTGCCCAACCCTCTGTGCTGAGGAGCAGTAGACGGTTGAGGGGCCACCAAGGCAGAGGCAGAGGGTCGACCATGGCAGTCCGCAGGGAGCAGGCAGACGATGCAGAGGATCAGGCCAAGCATCAGGTGGTGGGCGACGCTTTGAGGCTCTACCACCACCACCACCAGGAGGTCCACCCTGGCCACAGGGAGCTGGCGGGCAGAGACAGGCACAGCTCCAGGCAGCGGAGGCCTATGACCACGGCCCACCCGAGATGATTCGAGGTACTATCTATGTCTATTACACCCTTGCTTCAGTTCTTATAGACACAGGAGCGAGTCACTCTTTCATAGCCGCTGCCCTTGTTCGGAGCTCGGAGATTCCGACAGAACCGTTGGATCGATCCTTACGGCTAGAGACTTCTACGGGAGGAGACTCGACGATTAGGCACTAGTTCTGGCAGTGTGAGCTTACTCTAGGAGGCGAGAGCTTCGGCTGGGATCTTCTTGTAGCGGCATCAAGGCCTTAAGACATCATCTTGGGCATGGATTGGTTGTCTACAGTCCATGCACATATTGACTGTATTAGGCGCAAGGTGCGATGTGTATGCACTGACGAGAGCAGGTTCACCTTCACTGGTGAGAAGGGAGCCTTTGCAGCACAGGATGGACTCTCGCAGAGGAGAGGACAGTCCATCACTCATCAGTTGGCTAGCCTCATCCTTGGAGCAGTTGACGTGCGGAGTCCTGGTTTTCCTGCAGTGGTGGATCAGTATGAGGATGTTTTCCCAAACGACGTCCCAAGGCTACCTCCTCGCAGAGAGGTAGACTTTTATATTGACCTGTACCCTGGGACAGCCCCGATATCGACTCCAGCGTATCGGATGGCCCCTGCTGAGCTTCGATATCTACGAGTACAGTTGGAGGACTTACAGGGCAAGGGGTTCATCCGATCCAGTGTTTCACCCTGGGCTTCCCCGATTTTGTTCGCCAAGAAGGCGGACGGGAGCTTGAGACATTGTGTCGACTATCGTCGTCTGAACCAGGTGGTAGTGAGGAATAAGTATCTGCTACCGAGTATTGATGACCTCTTCGATCATCTCAAGGAATCACGGTGGTTCTCGAAGATAGACCTCAGGTCAGGCTATCATAAGCTCAGAGTTCGAGATGAGGACGTGTAGAAGACGGCCTTCAGGTGTCGGTATGGCCACTATGAGTTCTTGGTTATGCCATTCGGCGTAACCAATGCCCCAGCAGTGTTCATGGCCCTCATGAATAGGATCTTTCAGCCATACCTCGATCGATTTGTCATGGTATTCATCAACGACATTTTGATTTACTCGATGACTGAGGAGGAGCACGCCTACCATTTGCGGGTTGTGCTAGACACACTCCGAGAGCACCAGCTTTATGGAAAGCTCTCGAAGTTTCAGTTCTGGATTCGTGAGGTCCACTTATTAGGACACGTCATCTCTGAGGCGGGTGTTGTAGTGGATCCTGCGAAGATCGAGGCAGTGCTAGCTTGGGAGCCACCCAAGAGTGTGACGGAGGTGCAGAGTTTCTTGGGACTTGCTGGATACTACCGGAGATTTGTGCCAGACTTCTCCAGAGTTGCGGCACCACTATCAGCTTTGACAAAGAAGGGAAAACCCTTTGTGTGGTCAGACAGATGTCATCAGAGCTTTTAGGAGCTGAGACAGAGATTAACCAGTGCACCTATCTTGAGGTTGCCTGAGAAGGGAGTAGGGTACGTAGTCTACTGAGATGCATCAGGGACCAGATTCAGATGTGTCCTGATGCACATGCGGGCCGTGATCGCCTATGGATCACGTCAGTTGAGGCCGCATGAGTAGAACTACGCTACCGATGACCTGGAGTTAGCAGCATTAATCTTCTCTTTGAAGACATGGTGACACTATCTGATGGGCGAGTGCTTTACAGTCTTTTCTGACCATCAGATTCTCAGATACATCTTCTCTCAGAAGGACCTAAATATGAGACAGCGGTGATGGATCGAGTTCCTCCAGGACTATGAATTTGAGATAGTCTATACTCCTGGGAAAGGGAACGTGGTAGCCGATGCTCTCAGCAGGAGGACGGGCATTCAGCTACTTGAGGAGGCGACAGAGCAGCTAGCCTCCTTGCCGATATCCTTCGTGGATAGAGATGGAGCAGCCTTCCTTCAGTCTCTCACAGTCACCCCTCCACTACTACAGTGGGTCAGAGAGGCACAGCGTGGGGACACTGATTGTGAGATGCAGCGTGCACAGATATCCTCAGGACAGGCACCTGATGGTTTCTCCTTTGGAGTAGAGCACGACATCCTTTTAAGGGGAAGTACCTTGGTACCAGTCACATTATGAGAGGAGGTGTTGAGAGAGTATCACACTTCTTCCTTGGCGGTACATCTCAGAGTGGCGAAGATGTACCAGGACATTAGACGATAGCACTGGTGGCCAGGCATGAAGAAGGCTATGGCAGAGTTTGTTTCTCGATGCCTCACCTGCCAACAGGTGAAGGCAGAACACCAGGTACCAGCAGGCTTGGTACAGCCTTTGGAGGTCCCAGAGTGGAAGTGGGATGGCATATCTATGGACTTCGTGACTGGAATTCCACGCACTTCCAGTGGACATGACTCCATTTGGGTGATTGTCGACCGACTCACCAAGTCAGCACACTTCTTACCCATCAGAGAGCATGGCTCAGTGGAGAGATTGGGATGACTTTATGTTCAGGAGATTGTGCAGCTTCATGGTGTGTCATCATCTATCGTCTCCAATTGAGATTCTCGCTTTACTTCCCGGCTTTGGAAGGGGTTGCAGGAGGTGTTCGGGACACAGCTACGTCTGAGCACAGCCTTTCACCCTCAGACAGATGGTCAGACGGAGAGGACCATTTAAACTCTCGAGGACATGCTCTGTGCATGTGTCCTCGACTTTGGTCATAGCTGGGAGGACCACCTACCCTTGGTGGAGTTTGTGTACAACAACAGCTACCACTACACCATCGGGATGGCACCGTATGAGGCGTTGTACGACCGACCTTGCAGATCTTATTTGTGCTGCACAGACCCTGGGGAGTCAGCACTCGTGGGACCAGAAATGGTCCGGGCCACGACAGAGAAGGTCCAGGTCATCCAGGAGCAGATGAGGACAGCTCAGAGCCAGCAGAAGTCTTATGCTGACAGGAGGCGGAGGCCACTAGAGTTCAAGGATGGCGACCACATCTTTTTACGTGTCTCACCTCGACGTGGTTTACAGAGATTTGGTCGAGGCGGCAAGTTATCTCCATGCTTCACCAAACCATTCCAGGTCCACAGCAAGATTGGCGAGGTGGCTTATCGCCTGGCTCTACCACCTCAGTTGCACTGGGTGCACGACGTCTTCCACCTATCTCAGTTGAGGAGATACGTGCCTGACCCGATGCATATCATTAACCATGGGGAGCTAGACGTTGATGATAGGGAAACTTTTATGGAAGTCCTAATGGAGATCGAGGATCGACAGGAGTGGGTCCTATGTGGATGGTCGATTCCTCTAGTGTGCATCAGATGGAAGCACGAGAATATCCAGGAGAGCACTTGGGAGTGGGAGGCTTGAATGCGTGCTCAGTACCCACTTTTGTTTCCCAAGCTTATGATGTATCTTTACGGGGACGTAAAGCCCTGAGGTGTGAGTAATGTAAAGACCCGTAAAATTCAGGGAAAATTTTTCTTAATTTTCTTTGGTATTTAACATGAATGCAGTTTCTGACGGCACTTGATTCCGAGGCCCGGTGTGCCCGGAATTTCTATCCGAAGTTTAGCTCGGGTACGTTCAGTGAACGAATCGGAATCGAATTCCGAGGGCACCGATGGAACCGTAGCGCCGGTAATTGCTTATGAACGCCATTTCCGGAGTTTAATTTGCATGAGAGAAGATGATAAAAATTGTGGAAGCTTAATTTATAATTAAACTACAATTTTTATTTTCTTTAAGTGGTTTTAGGCTTTGGGTGGAAGTTGGGTAACAACCCAACTTCCCAAGGGAGGTTATGAAGGTGGTGGGGCCCACAGAAACCCTACCCCTTCATCTTCTTAAACCCCCTAAACTCACCATTAATTATTTGACAACTTATGTTATTAATTAAGTGAGTTAAGTGTGGATGTTTGAATTTCAAACTCTTGAAATTCAAAAGTTATGTTATGTTAAGAAAATAAGAGGTGAGCTTATTTTATTTGGGGTTGGAACCTTGTGGTGGAGTTTTTGGGATAAATGACTAACGACTTGAGGAAATTCTTCGTCTTCAATGAAGAACGCGAAGAACACATTGGTCTCCGACGCAGAACATTGAGTTCTCGGAAAACAGATTACGCGATGCCGTGTACCGCGACGCTGACACGACTTCCTCCTTCTGCGGCGTCTCTTTCCGAGACGGTTTTTCCACGATGAATCCTCGTTCGACGAACCTCCGTTCAAGCTCGCATGAGGTAGGTGTTTAATTTATTTATTTATTTTGTTCGTGAATCCTACCTTGTTGTTCTTCGTGAAATATGACCATTTTCTATCGACTAACGAGAGGGGGTCGGACCGCAAAAACACGGCCGACCCTCCTCCAATATTCATGATGTTTTTATTCCGGATTGTAAAGAAACGGTGTGGTGTTGTCGCACCATGTGGAATCGTGTGGCAAGGAATGTGCGGCGTCGTCACGCCGCGCCGTGAAATTGAACCAAGTCGTGGTGTCTTTGCGCCACGCCGGAGAACTGCAAAAACACCGCGGCCGGAGCGGGGCCGAGGTGGAGAGGTGCGGCGCCGTCGCGCCGCACCGGACGAATCAGGGTCGTGGCCGGTTCTAGGCCACGGCGGAACAAGGAGACCGGCGGCCAGTTCCGGGCCGCCAGCGTCGGAGCAGGGGGGACCGGCCGTCACTGGTCTCATGGAGGCAGAAACCAGCCGGTCGGGGCAGGCCGGCCGGATAGGAGAGCAGCCGGGGGTTCAAACCCCCGGTCGGCTAGCACAATGGCCCCCTTAATGGGGGGGGCGGTTACAACCAGGGGGCAGGCGCCCCCCACTCCAAACGGCTCGGCCGTTTGGCCGAGCGCCTGGCCAGCACGCTAGGTGCACTATGCCCAGGCTGAGCCGGCAGCCAGGCCGGTCCTCCAGGCCGGGCCGCACCCAGGCCGGGCCAGGCCGCGCCGACCGGGCCTTCCGCGCCCAAGCATGCCGGACCCGAACCCGGTTCGGGTCGATCCGGTTCGGGCCGACCCTGGGGGTATCGGGCCGGGTCGGACCGGGCCCGAACCCCTTAATACCGAATCTTTTCTGGTCAGACGACCATAACATGTGCTACGGGCCTCTGATCGACGCACCGTCAGTTGCGATGCGATCCCTGGATCGAGACGGTCATTTCGGTATATCGTGCTCAAGGTTTCAGAATACTTTGGGCTCGGCCGGGTTGGTTCGTACACAAAACCAACCGGGCCCTCAGAGCGGAAACACTCATATCTTAAGCTCCGGACGTCCGATTGACGTGCCGTCGTCTTTGTTGGATTCCTATAAGTGAGAAAGATCTTTTGTATTGATCCACCCGAGGTTTGGATGTAGGCGGATTACAGTCGGGTTGGTTTTGCCTTAAAAACCAACCGGGCCCCTGGGATGAAAAGGCTAATAACTCTCAGACCGGGCGTCTGATTGACGCGTCGTCTATTGCGTTGAGTTCTTGTTGGCGATACAGAACTTTTGGATACATCAACTCCGGAATTAGTGTCAGTTTATGTATCCACATCTCAGCTCGTGGAGCGGACCCTTCTGAACGAGCTTGCTGTGTGCGGGAACCCTAGAGCTGGCTGCGTTACGACTGTGACGATGACGGCGACTGTACAGAGATCCTCAGTGTATTGGATGATGATGACTACAACACTCAGCGATTCTACGTGGATCAGTGCTACCGATCTTGTGTGGTTCCGATCCTGTGTGGGTCAGCGCTCAGCGGTACTATGTGAGCCAGTGCCTACAGATCCTGTGTGGGTCCGATCCTGTGTGGGTTTTGCGGGTGTTAGTTACCTATCGATCCTGTGTGGGTCAGACCCTTCTTGGGTCATTGCGGGGGTTAGTACCTATCGATCCTTTGTGGGTCCGATGACTTAGATGAATCGGTGGATATATCTGATCATCTCTATCATCATACGAAGAAGTATACCTGTGTGAGCTGAATCCTGTTTTTCTTTCCTATGTGGATTGTGTTGTGCTATCTTGTGTGGATTACATTTTGCTTTCCTGTGTGGAATACATTTTCTTTCTTGTTTGGACTGGGTTGTACTTGGGCTCGGAGGTTGGAGCGTATTGGAATTGATGACTTAGGATATGTATGGGCATATACCTAAGTAGTGTCGATTGTTACTTCGTGATTGTATCTTTCCTTTGTCGATTTTGGGAGACCTTCGGGGGTCTCGGGGTCTCTACTGAGTAGATTATACTCACCCCATCACGGGATATTCCCGCACTACGTTGTGTTGGTTACAGACGATGGACAGCGTTGATCGTGGTTGAGGCTTGCAGAGCAGGACGATACCTGGAGGTGGACCACTGGCGGGACGTACTCGGAGTGGACGTTTGGACCCGAGGAGCTGTGGAGGCTATCTGTACTCACCCTTCAGGTGGGAGTCCCAGTGGACGGCTCGACACTGCGGCTTACATTTCAGTTTCTGTTTTCCCTTTTGAGTTGTACTTTACTTTTAGTTTGGGTTTGTATTCTGGCCCACTTACTTTTCCACAATTACTGTTGTACTCAGTTTTTACTTAGTGTTTACTTCTTCTGCTTGCTTACTCTGTGGTGCTTGTTTACATTACAAAGGAAATGTCTTCCCTTTTTACCGGGATTTACGCCTTGGTGCTAGTCGCCAGCCCCTGGCCTATGGAAGGCGGGCTTGGGGTAGTCATGGCACGGGCCCCGAGGATGGGTCGTGACACATTAGTTCATCAATACATACATAACATAAGCTCTTTAACATACCTTGTTAAATCACATGATTCACATAGTAAGCACAAATCATAAAGGTAACTTGTGGAATCCATAACATACTTACGTTGTTGCTTTCATAGCTACGTAGCGAGTTACATTTGGAATACCCATCACAATATATTCTCAAAATCTCTTAGGAGAAACATTCATGTTTACCTCCATCGCATAACCCAATGCATTGAAGAGCCATCTCGGGATCACCCACCCTACGTTTATCACTGAACCACCCATATACGTAAACAATGATCAGAAACTATAACATATTAATAACATATAAAATAAACACAAATGAAAGATAATATTTCCACATTTCAATCACAATATTTCATTTAAATATATTTACATAAAAAATCCATTTTCAAAACAATTTTCAATAACAAATTATGTAAAAGATTATATAGTATTTATTTTCCTTTTAAAAATATTATGACTAGTTAAGGAATCCATAGATCAAATAATACTGGCGATGGTAGGAAAGGTTGTTGTCACCGCTTACGTTAAAAGAAACATTCATTTTTTTCATTTAGTAAAAAGCCTCATATAAAAATATTTCCTTTGAATGAAATGAAATCTAAATGGGTTTTATACAATTTATAAAATAAAGTCTTCTATAAAACAAAATATGCCTCAATGAAAAGAGATTGAGATGAATTCCCTTACCTCGTGTCTGACTTGACTCGTTCATTTATTAATATCCTGAATAATAAACTAAAGTTAATTTATACATTATTAATAAATTTTTTAAATTTTATCATTCCTTAAAATCATTAATTCTGTGTTATAAACATTTTGTAATCATTTAAGTTAATAATGGTCATTTGGTCGATATTTGGTACTTAAGTCAAAAATAGAATTCCTATATTTACAAGTTGTTCATGTGGTCAAAATTTAATTATATCAAAAATTATATTCATTATTTAGATATCTTATATATCATATATATCCAGTATATACTTGTATTTATAATAGTACATAACATTTTGAGTTAAGAAATGAAATGCACCGTTCATGGAGATAAAAAGTCATACGTACGCATGAACGCTACTTTCATTTCTATTTCATTTTTAATGGAATTAAAACATAATTATACATAGGTATATTATAATTCTAGTATAATATCATATATATATAGTCTCAATAAATCCATCATTTATACATTCCATGTATGGCATGAAAGAGTCATATCACTTTGAGGGGGCGGTAGTCCGCACTTCCTCAAATGAGATTATCGTATTTTACCACTATGGAAACCATAAAGATATTATATAAATGATAAATAAATAAGAATAGATACAATATAAATATAATATATGTCACATATCAATATAGTTCCATCTTAATGGCCAATATAAGAGGTGGTTGGAGAAGATTGAACACTCATTGTTTCGTGAGGCAGTTGGTCGTTGTCCACAGAAACTGTATGTTCTTTTCCCATTTGACAGAGGTGTGTGTAAGTAATGTTCAAATAATTCTCATAAAAACAACCTAGTATATATAGTATACTAGTTTTGTTATAAAATAAATGAATAAAAATATTTTAAGTGGTTGGAGAAGTAAAATAAAAAGAAAAGAACATAAGAGAATATGTTACCTTTAAATCGGGTAACTCCCTCTGGATTGAACCAAAAGGGTTTATTGAAGTGCCTTATACCTAAGGTAATCCATCTAGGTGGAATAGAGGGATCTTGAGAGCATATGTTTGCAAAGTTTGGACGATCCAAGGGGCTTGAGAGGTGTGAGTAATGGGTTAGAGGTGAGAGCTTTTTATAAGGGGAGGAGGGGCTCTTTAGGAATGTGTGGAAATATTTTTTTATTATATAATGATTTTCGGTTTATAAAGGTCAAAAACATATTAAAGGAAAAAATAATATGAATCCTGGTCTAAATAAAATCATCCAATAAGAATTGGACAGGTTTTGAATTTTGTTTTAATCCTTATAATCTCATTTATTTAAATCATGTATTAATGAGGTAAACACTGCAACATTATTCTGTCATAAAAAAATTAATTAATTTGATGTCTAAAATTTATAAATAAAATATCAATACATAGGAAAACATTTTAGATTTCTAATTAATATTTATAGTCAAATATATCAGTTATATAACCCCACATTAAAATTGTTTTAGCAGAACAATACATATTTATGATATTTTTATTTTTACTTTAAATAAAAAGTTGTTAATAACATTATCTTACCCAAGTGGATTTCAAAGTACATAAGTCTAACCCAAGGATACTATTGGTCGGCCATTACTCATCCAATAATTTTATGACAAGTGTTAAGATAATTTTATATTATTATAATATATTTTTTACCTTGAATTGCCCTATTTACCTTAAACCGCGGTAAATAAAAGTCAAAAGTTACGATTCACCAAAAAATATTTTCATCTTATTGAACCAAATTTAACTTACTAATAACTAAAACATATTTCATATTTTTTAAATTCAATTCAAAGTAGTGGTAAAATTCCATTTAAATGAAAATGTCAACTTTTTAACAACTGCTTAGTGTTTGCACTATTCATCAATAGTTGATGTTTTTCATAAAAATACCAAAAATACAGCCTATGCTATATTTGATATTCTGAATTCAAAAATGATGTATTTTTTTACCAAATTCAAAACATATAAGTCTCATTAATTAACTACAAATAAATTCTCATTGTTAAAACAAAAAAGTGTGTTGTTAAGAAATAATAACTATCAAAAGATTAACACTTGTTTATGTCCAATTTCAAAGTGAAATTACATCCAATGACCAACATTGGATTACACGGTAAAAAATATAAACTAATTACACCTTAAAACCAATTAAAATATAATCTTACCATATAAATAAATTATATTAAAAGTCTGTTTTGAATTATAATGCAGTATTTTTCACTATTCATTAAAAAATTAATTTTTCAGAAAAAATGCCAAAAAAATTTCCAAAGTAAATTTCGGTGTCCTAATTCTAAAGAATAATTTTATTCTTTCAAATAGAACTTATAAATGTGACCAAAACCATATTTGAAGATGATTCTCCATCAAAAGGATGTAAGTTGACCATTTAATGAATATTTCGGTATTTATACTTAAAATTAGATTCATTCACATTTTAAGCTTCTAGATTTTATTGGATAAATGTAAAAACCATTTACAAACATGTATATTCATATTTTAGTAAGTTCTATTCATTCCCACCAATAAAACAACTTGGTGTTAAATATCATTTAAAATAATAATATTATATTGTTTGTGTGCAACGTAAGATTTCAAAGAAACTCTTTGTTGCGTATCAGGTACACAATCAAACATAACATCCCTTTTAAAATAAAAATAATATTTAATTTTCAAATATTAATAAATATTAAAATGTCTTATTCTTTATTTACCTGGGATGTTACATTATATCCCCTAAAAACTAGTTTCCTTTCTTCTCCATATATCAGGTGCATACCATTTTTACTTGCCAAAGTTCAAATATATAGTTCTCAGTGTGGCACTTGAAATGATCCTGGATATAACTGATATTTTCCTACAATAAATTATATCATGGAAATATCAGTTCTTGTACATCTGATGTCATATGTGATTAATTCATCGATTAGGCATACAGATTTTTTCATATCACGTTATTCTCCACCCATGTCTAAGACATGTGCACCTGGAGAGATAATTTCATGTGACATTGGAAACAATTCATCTCTTTAAATGTTCTAACTTTTATTTTTTAATACTTTATTAATATTTATACGATTGACTATGTACAAGAAAAAATTAGATCTACCTCAATAGATTGTGTTCCCTAGAACATAGGTTGCCACTTTCAGTTAATCACTGGAAAATCAATTTCATCCAATTTGTAACAAAATTGAATACCAATATATATTTTCATATGTTTCTGAAAATATTTTTCTTGGAAAACCATGGTTCTCCCACTAACCACTGGTAGACACACGGAAAATATCCATTCAAATGAATATTCTATGATCTCATTTCATACTTCAATCCTAGACCGGATTTTAGTAAATTTCAACATTTATTATCATTTTGTGTCATGGTCATCCCTTTCTTGTTATGTCATACAGACACCTTCCATGATTAATGGTTATAGTATCCTATTCCAAATAATATGTTCACATAAATTTGCAATGATAAGTAGCATTCTGATGGATTTAGGTATAATGAATTGGTGAAACCAATTGAGACTTATTGGAACTCCTCGTGTACCATCCATGTATCAACTCATTTGAATACCCACCGCAATATTCAATTTATAAGACCCTTTTTAATTTGATACATGCAATCCATTATTGAATTTTAATAGATCTTGTCACATCTTAGCTAGATGAAATATATTATTTACTTGAAGGAATTATTATTCTCAAAGAATAATAGATCACCAACCTTGGTGAATGAGAACCATCATCATGGTTTGTATCATTATATATAGTATGTGTCTCTAGAATATTACATGTTCCACATGAACTTGTGGAACTAGTTCTTATCCAAACTACATGTGCATATCGAGCATTGACTAATCCGAAGTCAATCAGGCTCCCACTATCTCTTATAGATGTGAACCCTTTTATAGAAATGATTTTTATCGCATAAATACTACTTTTCAATCATATGGATTTAGGTAATAACATCATAACCAGCTGTTAGGATGATTAAAATAGATGCACATTGTGTTTTTTCCTGATTCATGTTTTTTATGTCCAGAAAAATTCTTTGCATCCAAATACATGTCCTTATGACATAATGGATTTTAATCATACTATGACTAATATAATATCCATTTTTCATTATATATAGAATTTGGTTGTGGGATATCACCTTTATTTTAAAATCACATAATTAAATTTAATAGATGATTATGAAAATTGTAACATCGATACTACTTACATCATTACTTTGATGTATAAACGTCCATTTAAGAAGTTTTCTATGATACATTTTTTTGATCTTTGTTGACATGTAATACTTCATCCTAGATCCTACTTATTAATGTTATTTTTCTGATTTATATAAGTTAATGTGAATTTAGGAATTACTCCATGCTATATTATCATGATCAAAAAATGATTGGTCAAGATAATATTCAGAATATCGGATTGAAGCAAATCATATCTTCTAAATGAGCATATAACATACTTAACTTTTCCATCTCTTAATGACATAAAGTAATCTTGAATGGTATATTTACCACTAGATTTCCTTTTAAATATTTCATGCTCACTTGTTGAACAATTTTTAAAAGCTTTATGACATACCTTTATATCCAAATGTTTCATTGTCCAAACTAATTACATCGATAATACCAAATGTGTTTAGTTGTGTTGACCCTAAATTCCAATCTAACTATATTATTGATGTTCAATTTTTTCTTGATAAATAATTTTCATTCCACAATTGGGTATAAGACTTACATTTTCATATTCATCACTCATTACCTATGATTCATGTATCACTAAACTAGTGTTTGAGTATAAAATACCAAAAATCAAATTCATTTTCAAACCTGAAATAATGTGTTCTTTTGTCCATGAATATAAGAGATTTATTTTTTGGTTATACTCAATAATATTTCTACATAAATATTTCTCTTGGAAATAAATAAGTTGTGTACTTCTCACCACTGCCTAAGTATCACCCTTTCTCTGCCGCGCAGAGAATACACCTGACTTCCAGTAAGGTGTCTAAACTTACTCTGTTAATATATTATAATACAGTTATTTAATTGGCATATCATATTTAATGCCCATTTAGTAAAACCAAAACATTAAATTGATGAATATTCTGGAAGAAGAAGCGGTAACCTATTTCATTTATTTAGTTAATTAAAATTTAAAAATACATTGTTTTATTTTATGATATGAAAAACAAATAACCTATGTTAATGCTTCTTTAATTTATGGATGATGAAAATTTTCCCTTGGAATTACATGCCTTTCGCCTTTTCACATTGTAATTTAATTTATTCACCAAAATAATTAAAGATGATACTATATTTTATATTCTTATTCACTTGGAGAATCATACCCTAAAGTTAATGAAGCATTTACACAATACATGTTTATTTTGTAACATAAAATGTTACTTGAGTAAAGGGGTGAAAATGATATCAGAATAGGTTGTTTTGAAAGATCATAAACCACCATTCAATTTACACTGTCTAGTATAACCGTTACCTATTCATATCAGTGCTTCACTTTCTCCATGAAAACATCTCTAAGATGAGACTACATGTTATATCATAAATGTCTTGATGTAGTGAATGAAACTAAAATCTGATGTTGATTAAATCATAATGATGTAGACATCATATGATTTGTACATTAATATCATGTAAGAAAATTCACCCTTGATTCATGAGGTATGATAACATGTGATTGGGACACTGGAACATTGAGTTTCCGATATCATAGTACTATACGCAAGCGCACATACTATTTTTTGTTTTGGATACCCATGATGGTGTGGAAATTTACTTTTCCCAATATTTATCATAATCATTAAACGTTTGGTATATCAATCCATTTTTCTAAACAAATAAATTTCCGTAAATTAATAATTTTATTATGATTATCTATTTATAATTTTTGATTAATTAATTATATTAGTAAATGTCTCCCACTTCTTTATCTAATTCTAGGAACCCTCTGTTCTAGAATCATAATACCCTATCACTTGAGTATTCTAAGGGAATAGATCCCTGAAACACCCCTCATATTCAATAAGATATGGTTATTCCACTACTTGGAGGGTTCAGGGAAGGCTTTGGGCTGGCCAACCGCTTTAACTCATGGTTCCTTGATCTGTTGAGTGAAGTCCCAACTTCATCAATCATTGCATGAGTTACTCTGAAAATTCCTCTAAAATCAAATAAAGTAAGATATATCTAATATTTTCTACCTCTTTAGATAAGTCGAACCACCTCTCTCATAAGAACCCCCGGTAGTAAGAGGCACCCTCAGGTATAGCATAACTGGCACCCCAACACCCGGCTTTGTCCAAATGTGAATGATGGAAGGTTGTTTAGACTTAATATTTCATTGAGGGTTTTATTCTTTTTAATGTGATGAAAGAAATATGTTTCTATCTTCTCAGCACATACTATGTGATAATACTCACAAATGACCATTCAAGTAATAGAAAATAATTTCGCATTACATGTTCATTTAATCATTCATGATTGTTTATTATTACTCTATATGTTCATGCTTTAACTACACATACACAAAAATATTAAACCATGAAAAACAAATTACAACTTGATCATGAGCCAATACTAATGGTTGATTCGTTGAGAAAATAATGGACCAAAATAGACCATAGGGATAATACTTTGACTGGATTCACTTGGAAATTGAATTGCTGTGTTTTCGCATCTATTGCATCCAACTCTTATCTAGTGTGTCGCCATCACTCATCACAAAATTTTTCATTGTTCATCTCATAATTATACAATTTGACACACCTGCAGGAGAAGGGAACTGGGGAGTATAAAATACAATTCCAATGTGGATGCATAGAACCTTATATATATAAAGACTCAGAGACGATATACAGATAGAAATTTAATAATTAATTATCACAAATCTACATACAATAATTAAATCGATAAATAAACACCCACCAAACATAAATTGGTCAGTCCATAGCTCATGAACCATTATATACACATTAAAATCATGTAAATTAAAAATAAATGAAGAATTAAATTAAACATGCATTAAAATAAACTCAACATAATTTAATTGAATTGAATATTAACTCATATTTTTAATTCGATATTTACATCGTTCGGTCCCAATTAATTAATTTAATTTAAAACTAATAATTAAATTAATCTATTAATTTATTTAACCACTTAATTAAATTAATTTATTCTACATTAATTGAATACCAATAATTAACATGTAATTAATCTAATTTTGATCCTAAATTAAATTAATTATTTAATTTAGTTTTTGATTCAATTCAAATTACTTAGGGCCCCAAAAAACCCTATGCAGTGTTTGTGTGGGTCGGGGAAAATCCACACAGGCCGAGATTGGGCTGTGTAGACAAGATTCATGGATGATCTAGGCGAGGCAGGTTCTCACAAGACCGTTATTGGATGAGAAGAATCATCTGGGCTTGTTTCGGGATGGTCTGGGTCCAATTAGACACGTAAAAGGTGTTACCTCACCATGTTTTCCCAACCTGGATGGAAAAAGGGAAATGGAGGCCTGACCTGGAAGCAGTAGGGGATGGAATCTCGCCAGAATGGTGGTGGGAGGCATGATAGGACAAATATGTGAGGGTAGTAGTGGGGTGGTTGGTCCAGTACTTTCGGGGTTACCAGAGGATAACCAAGTAGCAGGGCAGTTGGGCTCTCGTGACGAGTCAGGGATAGGGGTCATTTCAGAGCTAGCATGTTAGATGACGGAAGTGGAATCCCATCACAGAGGAGAGGGTCGCTCTCTAGGGAGGCCCTAGTAGAATCTGGATAGGCATTACAGATTGAGGCTGGAGCAGTTGGACATGAGGTGATTCGATCAGAAAGGTATCATCTCAGGTATTAGGCTGCGGTGGTGCGGGCTACGACGGTAGGGAGGTGTGGTGAGGATGGGATCGGTCTAGGGCGGTATGCTGATAGAGGGTGTCAAATGGGAGGGTGTCACTGCATGAGAAGACGATGCCTACTTCAAGAAATAGGTGGAAATGGGGGCCACTCGACCCCCCAAACATTTTAATTGCCGTTTATTGATGTTTAAAATAAAAAACAAATAGAACAAGACTATCGGCTTTGTACAATTTTCAAAAACTCCCCCACTTTCCAAAGATAGTTTCTTTATCATTTCTCGTGTCGGTCTTTTGATAAACTCATATTCGACCAAAACCCAAGACACTACCTTGCCAAGACTTCTCAAGTCTATCATAATAGTCATTATATAAAATTAATTTTAATAAATTAATTTGAATTTTTAAATAAATTAATACAATAATTTATTAATTTACCCTATCTAAGAAAACTATTTCGGCCACCGATATCTGTTAAGAACTGTTGTTAACCCAGTACTATATGATGAGTTTGGATAAAATAAAAAATAAAATTTTGATCAAAAATTTAATACCCATAAAACATCAATATTTATATCAATCTAAAACATCATATGACCACAAACCTTTCATCTGAAGTCAGAAAAAAAATGTGGTCTACGACATTTGGACTAAAACAACACCCTCTTCATATATTAATGAAAATTTAATTTTTCTTTGTTTTAAATTCTTCACACATTCCTCTAATACAAATTCAAGGTACTAGGCATGTAGAAGAAGCTCCAAAAATGGGATTTTAAAATGTTTCACCGATGTATGACATGATCTTGTTGACATCACCAAATCGTTATATGATTACCTCATCAGTGTCAACTTTGAAAAATATTAAGCACAAAAAATCAAACCATAAAAAACATGGTTTGGATCTGATGCTATGAATGATGTCTACTCATCATTGGTGATCACTTCTCAAAGAATCAGAACTTGAATTATTCTATATTTTTCACATGCACTTCAAGTAACTATGGGAGCATCGGTCATCGAAATCTGGGTGCTAGTTAAATGTTTTGACGATTCCTATGACACATTGACAATCACCATGTCACCTTGCTAGCAATGCGAGAGAGAGAGAGTGCGCGATCAGTGCTCTTGGATCTATATCCTCTCTCTAGAATGTAGGAGAGATGAGTAGAGAGAGAGGATATGAACAGTACATCGAAAACTCCTCCCCTCCCCTATTTGTAGTGTGAAATAGATTTACCCAGAAATGTCGGCCCGACCCCCGAACAATTAACACACTATATTAATAATATTTTGACTACTAAAAAGGATCAAAAATAATATTTATTATTATTATCACTTTCAATAATATTATAAATATATTACTTGATAATACCTAAGCCATTAACTTGAATAATACTCCCACAAATATTAATTTGACCTTGAATATATTAATTTTCATGGAAATAATATTTTTCATGTATTTACATGAAAATTTTTAATTCATTTAACAAATAAATTCAATGCACATTATTCTTAACTTGAATTATATGAATTTATTTATTGCATTGGTGATTATAACTTCTTGGAAAAACCGCAGACCATTGTATTGGGGAACACCATGTCCAATATATATAATCAATAGAATAAGGTAGATTCTTGAATACGCAATTGTGTGTGACCCTTTCGGCTCCTATCTCGATAGCAGTGATTACTATTCATGATCCAAGAAAAGAATCTAGGAATCCATAATAGCCCCAAAGAAGATAAGGATTGTCATAATAGTGATAATCAACCTACAAACATGCATTGTGTAATATAATCTCATTTTATTTAATATCTCATAAAGTTCGACACACACTCATGTCATCGTCCTTTTATTTATTTATTGTTTTTTGTTCCAATTAGATAGATTTACCCTTGACTACCATGTCCATGGTCTTATGAAGATACTACCATTCTATTCAACTGGGTTGGAGATATATTACTCCCATAACCCAGAAGTGAGAAATATTTTCATAACCATTTAACCACTATCATGCCCCCAATGGTGCACCCAACACAACCTGCCTCACCACGATTTCAATATCATTTTTTTGTTTTTCATCAAATTATGTGACCAAATGACATACATTGGCAATGATCTCAAGTCAGGATACCATTACATATGATCTTGGATAGGAATAAAAATTTACACCAAAACATGTGGTGTTACTATTGGTGGGTATGTCCTCATTATCTTAGTACAAGAGATCACTAAGTGTGAACTTCATAAGAAGAAGTCTCAATGCTTATGATCCCCTAACACATGTTAGTCATTCATCAAATATTTCCATTTAGTATGAAGTATCTATACCACAAGAACAGTGTTTAGATTAATTTCATAGTGTCGTGAGGTTCTCATTATGTATAGGGATCTACTATAACCTTTCAATATGATAATAAAATTGTGGAAATTACCCCTTCAATAGTGGTTTCAGAAAAGTATACACTTTAATGGTGGAAAACATCATGTTTTTTAACTATATAAACGATATGGTAATCAAAATAACTGGATAGTGGGTTCTAGGGAACCCACTGTTTCAAAAATCATTAGGTACCTCTACTTCAGTTGTAGTGATCAAATAATCTTTGTCTCCATGGCCTCTTCTTTGGTAGATTCCCTTGACATTTTGGGAATTAGTTTGAAAAATTACCTATTTATTTAGATTTAAATCATTTAATATCATTTATTTTTTATTCCCCTTGCATTCATTATATCAATGAACATTTTATCCACACTTATAACAGACTCTCATTCCTTTAAAGCACTCTCTGGATGACTATATCAACAATTTTCTCATAATGGGAATTGCTTTGTTCCCCTATTATTATTTAATTCTTTACATTTTTCATGTTTATCATAATACATCTTCTTCTATTTATTTCCCTTAAACATATAAGATCTCTAAAATTCCTTCTCTATTTTTAGGTAACTTGATTCTATTTCATCATATGATGAAAGTGTTTGAGAATCAAGTCCCCTTCAGAGACAGATTAATTCATTCAAAGAATTAATCAATCTTGTTTTCAAAATTACATATTTAAACCGTAGCATACCTGGATAGTATTTTGTAGGTATCCTTATACTCTACAAGTCTCTCATCTTCCTTTTTCATAAAGATATGTAATTTTATCTTCAGTAAAATTCATTGATCATGTAGGAAATATTTTTTGAAGAATATTTATTTAATAGTTCTATATTACCAAAATTCTATTTCATATTCCTCCATAGTACTCTAGATCAATGACCACCATTGATTAGCATTTCCCATGAGGAAATACTATGCTAGTACTACATTTTCCCTTTTATCACATCCTAATGCCAAAAATATTTTTAGGGGAATTTTTCAATTTCTCATATTCCAATAGATTAGTAGTCACACAAAAATATGAGGGATTATACTATATTAAATGATCCAACATTAATGTAGTATGGTTATTCATCATAACCTAAGTAAGATATCCGAATAAGTTCATTAACTACCACACCGCCTATGTTGAATTGCTCAGTGGGGAAATCACTATAATGTATATGGGTATTTATTACCATTATATCATTAGGTTCAATTACTAAATAATGGAACAAACATAGTAAAATCATTATCTTCATGAGTATTGAGCCAATAATTCACTGTAAGAATTATTATTATTCCCATGTTTATTTAACATATAGTCCCCATGGTTTCAAATAAACTTTTTCTGATGCCAACTATAAATTCCCTGTCCCTATTTGCATAGATTTGATGATTATTTTATTACAATGGAGTAGATGCAAGAGATCACATCACCAAAAATCAATTAGTTTAGAAGTCTTCAAGAACTATATAGATGCATGGTTACTTTATTATGTTTTTAATTAAAAATATAACATGATAATTGAAGGTAAACTGATACCTTGAAAATTATTGAAAGATTTAATCTTTAGAACCTATGGAATGAAAACCAAAAAAAATGGTGCGCTCAAATTTTCCATAAGGATTACATAGAGAAGAAACATGAATCAATAATAACTGAATTCAAATAAATAAATAATAATAAATATTATAAAGTAAATAACTAAAAAACACATTTCATTTAATCAATAAAATAAGACTGAAAATGCATACATACATTTTTTCAATGTGAGAATCTCAGGAATATTTGTAACTGAATACTGAATTAAGGAAATGTGTATTTATTGGACATCATGTATCAGGAACATGAACCAATACTATCGAGACCATTCATAATATGGTTTAAGTCATTGTATAGAAAACTATCTAATTATTTTTGGAAATAATCATCTAGGGTTTGTCGCCCACTGTTTTATATCCTGAGACATGTCAGTGCATTGTGCGGATTTCTATAACTGGGCCCCATCCGTGTATGTGTCTACACATCCAAATAATTTCACTGATTTTTTAAATGATTGATTTAATTCATGAATCAATATGACTTATCATAAAATATCTATATTTATTAAAGGATATAGATTTAACATTACTTCCCAATTTAATCAAATAACTTTCAAAGTATACACCATATAAAAAAATAGTATATGAATTAGGAAATAGTCATATACAGGATACAAGAAATATGGATAGTTAATGAAATCTTCAATTAGTTATGATCATAAATCAATGGGTAAGTATATACAACATGGAAAATAAATTAGATTTATAACATCGAAAATATTCCCAACAAAAAAATTTGAGACAAAGTCCCAAACATGGATAATGCCATTAAAAAAATAAATGTATTATGTGTATTCACTATAAATCATGTAAAATAAATGTAAATTCAGCCTAATATTGTCAAAATTAATTTTACACATGACCTTATCCAGACATAATAAATGAAATATAGTTTTATCCCAATGAATGAAAATTGAGTTAAGAAATCCATTACCACCTAGTAATCAGTCAAATTGTATGCCGCATAAAATTAATAATCATGATATAAAATAGTTAATACCATTAAGATAAATAGATTCATGATATTATATATCAAAGGGTAATATACATATATCACACATAGTAAATTAGTGGTGAATAAGTCATATCTCATAAAAATACATGTGATATGAGAAACCCCTTTCCTTATGTCTAAAAGTTTTCTACACTTGTACATAATGCCCCAAATAATCAAATTAGATTCATTAATTACTTAATTAAGAACATATTAAAAATATATTTGATTTATTATAATTTTATTCAGTTCATTTATGTGTGTTTTATTAAGTTATAATGTTTAATTTCATTGTTCTATGTACATTCGTTTCATATTTTTATGGTCGGTTCCCTTACGTATAATTATGGGAGTTCTTGTCGAATGAAAAAAACACAAAAAGTGAAATTATGTTTTTATTAATAAACATACATAAGTTTAAATGGTATCCTATATCATTTTTTATATGGTATTAATATGAATCATGGGATAAAATGATGATGAAAATGTTTTAATATTTTTGGCAGTTTTTAAGACCATCACAAACATGTATCATTTTATTTAATATTATGTTAATATATTGGTACTAGAACATGCTATAACCTATAATATTTATATTATAATATTATTTAACCATAATAATGTTTTTATGATAAGCCATGAATGCGGTAATATAATATGAAATCTCGTCGTCCACGAAGGTAGAGAATCGACTGGTCACTAACGATGTTTTCAATTTTAGAATACAAGGTAGATAGAATTTATTTCATAATGCATGTTACATTAACATGATAATATTATTGTATATATATTATAATAGATTTATAATTCCACTTTGGATGTGTTAGGTGAGGAGTGAATAAGAAAATAAAATAAAATAAAAGAGAAAGGCGGAGGATTCTACTGATTGAATATCATATCCTTAGGAACCTATTTAAGACACATGGATTTGGTATATTTGTAACTACATCAGGTATTGAATGTGGGTAATTTTACTGGGAAGAAAATTTGGAATTATTTATACTAGTTTCATGGCTTTGAATTATTGAGGAAAAGGGGTGGTGAGGGGTTGTATTTATAGTTGAGGAGAGATGTGTTTTTTTATTATTTTATACATTTATATTATTTTCTCTCATGATTATGAATAGGGATGATTCCCCTTACTAAATATAATAACTATAGTATCTGATTTCAAACTAATGAGTTCTTACCTCATCTATATATCATTCATGACTCATTAATTCATTTATTTATATATAAGATTAAATAGCATAAATTATTTTATGTCTCTATTCACTAAAAATTCAACTATTTTCAAAAAATTTCAAAAAAAAATCACCCTAACCATTTTTTAATGTGTATATTTCAAAAAAAGAACACCATTTTGGGAAAATAATTATCAAAATATGTGAAATTGAATTTATAATTAAAATCATCATTTATTCAAAATATACAGATTTTGATATTATAATCGATTTTATGACACTTTGTAAAATTAATTATGGTCTCATAAAGTTATATTATAATTATAATAAAATAAAATATTAATTTTGAAATATATTTTATGCAACTAAATTTTCATTTAAATCCTTATATTAATTATAAACATGTAAATAAATATGTAAATTTCTCAAAAATAACAACACTTAATTAATATTTTTAAATTATTTATTTACTTATTCAATGATATAAATATATCATATATTCATTTATGATATACCTAAATTTTATTTATACTTTTAGAGGTTATGTTTTATGTTAATGAATAGATTGTTATTCCAGTAGTTACATTACTATTCCAACGACCATGTTAATACTTAATAGAATATCATGGTTCATTTATGAAACATATGATATCGAATAAATTGTATTAATTTAAGAAGATACCTGGCTTAAAATATTGTGGTTCTATAGATTTCCTAAATTTTTATGACTCACCTAAAAATCCCATTATACCCTTAAAAATATCATTTTTTCATTTATTTTTCAGCATATTCTCGAACATCCTTATTCCAATTTCAACCCAACAAACTAAATCATCATTCTAAAAAAATTTGGGTTGTAATAACATCATTAAACCAGTTATTTTGATTTATACTCATGAATAATCTATAATGTCTCCACATTTTATTTAATAAAATAAATATTATCTAATCATTGTTTAATATAATATATACCAGTATTAATTGAAAACCATTTTCTATGATTTTGATCTTGATTTCCATAACATATAATAAATTTTCATAAGTAGAACATTAATCCCCAAAACCACCTTTAAACAAGATATTCTAGAATTAAGTAGGTCAGTATAATCTAATTATTATTTTAGAAACACTAAAATATTCTTTATTCATCATATATTATATGTTATGACACTCAATAAATCCATCATGTTACACCTTGATATCATAATATAGTTTTATTTAATTTACATCCAATACTTTTTATTTGTTTTTATATACTATATCTATCAGAAAATCCTTTGCCACTAATTTATATTCGGTTTAAACTTTTCCAACATAATCATCATCAAAATATTCTTCAATACACTCTTTGAAAATCTTCTGAATCCCCTTTACTAATTTGTTTTTAGATTTGAATTTTTCTCTTGGAGGAAACATCCTTTATTTTTTTATGGATGAAAAACATACACACGTCATTTTCATGAATTGGTTCATATCATTTAATCATATTATTAATCATTAAACAATATAATTATGTTAAATGTAAGTTCCCATCAAATATTTGTATTCTTAACATGATATTTCTTTTTATATGTGATAGGATTTCATTACATAATTTTTTCTCCATACCTCTAGATTTTTTAATATCAATATTATATATTTATATATGTGTAATATCATTTAATTGGTGAGACAACATTGATTTTGACTACACATTCATCTTTAATGTGACCAATTTTCATTATGGATCATCAAAAAAAATCTATAGAAGTTTACTCTCTTCATGAGATGACATTATTGGGATATCAAAATGTGATAATTTAAAAAATATTTTCTCCATTATCTCAAAATCCTTGATTTATTTTCAATGAATATAAATATATCTAATAACATTAAGGATGTGGTTGAATAATCCCTTTTTTCATTTAGGTACATCTCTGAACCATAATATATTTTTATTAAACAAATGAAACTTTTCATCATTTATCTTATGATACATTTATAAATAATGAATTTATTTTCCAATATTGCATTTATATATGTGATGAACATTACATTATTGTAAATTTCATTTAACATGGATCTAGATAAAGAATTTTAACCATTTTCATAATCATTAAAAAACATTATTCCAATATTAATTATGGAAAAATATATAGGATCACTAATTTTTATCCCATATATGGGAATGGTGAAAACATCAATCCTAAGATTTTGTAGATGAGTTATCATTTAATTAATTGAAATATTTTAATTACAACCCTAAAAATTTTAACTAGGTTCATGTTCATAGTTTTCTATATATTTATTATCTTCTACATATATATTCACAAAGAATAACTTTATGTATTAGATACCACATGTTTCAATATATTTTTTCTAACCCCCAATAAGATAGGGGTAAATTAATGTATGTAATGTTTCATCCCATATTAAAATAAAAATTATTCTCATGTGAATAAGAAACATATAAACCTATCACAATAAACCACACATCCAAAAAATACTAGATTATAAAATAAATATATTAAACTAGATATTAATACATTTACTGTGAATAAAGACTACTGTAATGACCATAATCTTTATAGGTTTATAAAATAAGTGAAAATTTGAATTTATGGAACATTGAGTGCTCATTCAATGAATTTGGATTTTGATACAATTATGAGAACTTAGATTCTACCTATTGATTTTTTTAGATGTTTCTTATAGTTTATAAGGTAGCTCGGGTTCTCTAGAAAATCTGTGGATATTCATGTCTGATTTTTGAGTTTTCATTTTCTTTTGGGACTAGTACAAGGTTTCTTAGGAATGGATTCACAAAATAAATGAATATCTAAATGGATTTGGGAGTTCCTATTTCATTTTCTAAAGATCATGGTTTAGGTACATAACTTTTTCATGGTTCAGAGGAAAACTTGATGGATGAAATTCACTTATGTATAGGTAATAAATCATTCACATGGTTTAATATTAAAATATAGATGTTTTAAAGAAGTTCCACAACAATTTTACATGGTTCTCAAATGGTTAGAAAATTGTGAATCCATATCATGCTCAAGGTTTTTTCAAGGCAGTGACTTTTGTAATATCGATGTAGGGTTTGGAAAACCATGTTATTATATATAATTTAATTAAATTTTTTATAATATTTTTCCCATACAGTTATTTTTCACTCCCTCTCCCTTTATATATCCTTGTGTGTTATGAACATGGAGGGTCTCACCCCTATTTATCCTTCTTCTCCACTAGTTTTAGGGGTTGATTTTTAAAGTGGTCATATGTTTTTTTGGGTGAGTTTACTACTTTACTTCCACATATCTTCTTATTTATCTATTGTAGTTGATTTTTCTGCCTCTACTAAGGGTTTAAGTTTTGAATCCATTACATCCTGGTGGTATCACTCAAGGATGATTTTCCATTACAGTGGACTGGAGAGAGGGATTCCTGAGTTGGTGTCTACACACTTTAGATCACTATTTTACTGGAGGTATATTGGATGGCTTGTATTTATGTAATTTTAAATTAAATTGAATAAAATTTTAGAATATTTTGGGTTTAAAGTTTATGGATTCATCTTCGATTTGTGTTAGAGGGGTGTTATGATCTCTTAATTGGTGGTTGTTTGTGGTTCAAGAGAATAGATGTGCCTTGTAGATTTTTAATGCTTTATTCTACATTATAATTAAATTTATTAATTTATTATAATTATTAAAATTAATTTAAATTAGTTTTCTTGTTTGAAATATGTTCTTTCATTTTTGTAAGATCATGGTTTTGGGCATGATGTATTGTTTCATACACCATGAGGTTTTTTAGGGGTTGAGTTTAGTTTCATTTCCCTTTTTAAAGTAATTAATTTAATTCAAATGATTACATTAGTTTTTGGGAACCCAATTTTGGGTAATTTATCTTGGTTTTGGAAAGTATTATGTTTCAAATTCCTAGAAAAGTGGTATTTGTTTAGAGTTACTTCGTTCTTGGCTCAGATCTCAGGGGGCACCTTATATATCTTATGGTATTGCTTAGTGGTGATGACATAGAGATTCTTGGGTTCTAATAGAGTTAATATTTTAAACATTTTTTATATGTAATTCATGTATTTAAACCTCATAAATTCATCAATATTAGTTTATTTTCATCAATTTTTGATTTGTGCTATGTTTTGTGCCAAAAATATAAAGATTCCTAATTTTTTAAATTTAATAGATTTTAAGACATTTGGTAATTAAATCACATAATTTATAATATAGATCCAATTTATGTGATTAGTTTTTTAGAATATAAAGATTTTTTTTCTACCACCTTTTCTTCTTGGATATGAGTTGATTTGATGATCTAGGGACTCGAAAAATTCAATCAAGGTGGATGAATATTCTGGTCGACTGCGTGAACCCCACCTCAATGAATTAATCATAAAATCTTCATACCACAACAAATTAAAGTGATTCTAATTATAATTAAAATAAAATTCAATGAAATGTATTTATATTTAATATCATGACGATTTGGTTTCATTAAGGCAGATATTAAATGGGAAACATTCATTGATGTTTTTTTGGAAATCTCAAGCTGGAAAAGTCATGCTCAAAAATAATTTCATATATTTCACTAAAAAACATCCAATTAATTTGATATATTGAGCAATGAAAGGAAATTTTATTTGTAGAATCCTATAATAAGGGAACTTGGGATGATTTGAATGAGGTTGGTGCCAAACTGAAGCAGTATTTCATAGGACAGAATTTACTGGACAATTTTTTTTATTTTCTTTTTCTATCTTTTATTTTTCATCACTTTGTAATGCCTTCATCTTCCCCATAAATATAAATTACTCTTACCATGGTGGTGTAAACTTTTTATTGATTGGGTAAGGGTAGTCTTTATATTTTTTATTTCTTGATTTCATTCACTTTATTAAATAAAAATTAAATCTCTCTTCTTCAATGTAGTTTTCAATTTAATATTGTTGTTTTTATTATCATTTGAGATCATATTTGTTTTTTGACTTAATTAGTTATTTTCACTTTTTTAAATGATTATTATCTCCCACCAATATTTTTTGGTTTATATAAGATGGAATAGATCAAGACTTAGTGGGGGAGTAGATGATTGTTGTCAGTACATGAAAGAGGGGTAGTGAATGTTTTTAATTGTTTGGGATTAACAATACCCTATCGGGTATTGGCCCTGATAATTAAGGATATTTACTAAATATATATTTCACATAGAAGCATAGTATACCATACTGAGGTCATGGTATGTTAATCTCTCACTATCACCATTCAACCAATGAGTGACAAGAAACAATCATGCAATCTCACTTTAAATGACATGTCAGAAGAAGTTTAAAAAAATAGAACAAGGATAGCATTGAAAATAAAAAATTAACCCCAAAATAATCACTCTTATCATATAAGGGTTTTCAATCTCTTTTTTTTATTTTTTTCAATCATTTTCTTAATTAATTTCATTCTCATCTCATCCCAAAATCAAATCAATTCCTAAACCACCCCATTTTTCCTCTAATTATAAGTGAAAAACTATTTATTGTGCACTCATCTTCAAGAGAAATTATAGGTCAACCACTTTACTGCATTTCATAATAGCAAATATTTGTTTTTCCATGCCCTATAGTAGGTGTGTGTCAAACTAGACACCCATTTTGAGTGGCATTTCTTCAAAACTCTTTCAAAAGTTTTTATTTTGAATGACTTGTAGTTTAAATATGCTTATAATTGAGTCTGATCCAGAAATTTAATGCACAATAACCAAATTGAGGAATAAAAATTTTCAAAACGATATTGAATAAATACACCTAAAATATTCTTATGACACCATTAGTGAACACTCTAAACATGTAATAATGGTGTGAAATCATAACTGATCATTATGTGAATTCTACACACCTCATATTGTTAATCAAAATAACCAACTCACAGTCCCTTCCATGTATAATGATTTTGAACAATGCATTAACATGATCCAAGTTATTCCTAAATTTCATGGTCTTGAAGGTGAAGACCTGAATCTTCACATCCAAGAATTCACTAATTACATATCCAGATTCAAACCTTGATGAATCATGGAAGAGAATGTGAAGTGGATTTAATTCCTCTTCTCACTTGAGGGAGTGGTGAAGGAGTAGTTGTGTAGTCTGTAACTAGGGGAGATCAATGATTGGGATGATCTTAAAAGTTGTTTCTTGTAGTAATTATTCCCAACATCTTCGAGCACTGCAATAAAAAAATAGGTTTATGTCATATTTCAATCAAATAAAGAGACTCTCTATGAATATTGGGAACCCTTTAAGAATATTTGTGAAAGATTCCCACATCAAGAGAATGGAATAGAGATAATTACTTGTGTTCATATACCAATTATTTCTAGATAATGATTTGAATCTACTAGATTACACTTCTAGAGATGCCCTAATTGAAATGTCTCCTACAGATATCCGAGTTCTGATTGAAAATATTGTTCAAACCTAACAGTAATTTGGTATTAAAGGTATGGGAACTAGTGGCATCCATGAGGTATAAACATCATATTCATCATCAACCTTACATGAAACAACACTAAATTAAATGACTATTTTGATAAGACAACTTGTTATGAACCAAGTAAAAGAATAACAAGGCCCTACCTAGGTATGTGGTCTATTATCTCCTACTAATCATTTAACTAATTAATGTCTGAAAGTGCAGGAGAAAGAAATTTTTACATTGGCCTATCAGTAAAGGAAATTACAACTGTAGACACAACCAGGATATGGATTTCAAAAGAACCAATCCATGCCACCTTTTCAGTAGAAATATCAGAACCATGAACCATACACACAACCTTATAAGTATCCCTTTGACCAAAAACTACATTTCCAACTACCAACTTTCAATAAAAATAATTATGGGCAACTATCCACATGTGCACTGACAGCTGAAGACCAATAACTAAATAAAAAAGTTACAGGAATGGAAGACAAAATTGAATCTCTAACTAATCATTTTACAAGACTTATGGATTTTATAACTAAAAACCAAAGTAAACTCCCAACACAGATAGTTCCAAATCAAAAAGATAATTTCTGTGAAATCACAACCACTTGTGGGATGGATCTCACTACATCAGAACAATGTGAGGATCATGATTCCAAGAAACCACCTGAAGCTCAACGCATATATCCAGAATAAGGAGACCATAAAAATGAAGGATAATGAACACGGTTCAGGAAGGAAAGGCTAGAAAAACCATTGATAAAACCGAAATGGGATAAAAATTATATCCTATCTCTATTCCCATATTCCTTAGTTGAAATAAATATATTTCACAAAGAATCACATCAAAAAGAAATTTTTGAAACCTTCCAGAAAGTTGAAATTTAAATCCCCCTCCCTGAAGAAAAAAAATAAATTCTAATGTATGGTAAATTTTTAAATGATCATTTCACTATGAAGAGGATAATTCAAGGTAATGAAAGTATCAACTTTGTAATAAATGTATCATCCTTTATCACACCACAATGTTATAATAAATCTCAAGATCTAGGGGTGTTTTCTATTCGAGGCTATATTGTTTCTTTAAATTTATCTAATGTTTTGTGTGATCTAGATGCTTTAATTAATGTATTACCTCTCTAAATATACACTTCTCTATAGATGGGATACTTAAATCCAACAAGAGTAGTGGCCCAGCTTGCAAACAGATCCACAGGTTTCCCAGTAGGAGTTCTGTAGGACGTCCCAGAGAAAGTAAAAGGTATTTTATTCCTAGCTGACTTTTATGTGTTGAATATGGAATATGATAGGAGCCCATCACACTCACCCGTCATTTTAGTGATACTTTTATTGAATACTTTCAAAACCATTATTAATTCCCATAAAGGTAGACTCACCATGGAATTTGGAGATAGTACTGTCCACTTTAACATTTTTGAATCCATGAGGCACACATCAGATGATCACTCCCTTTTTTCACTCTCTCGTGAATTTGGTACTAAAACCATTTAATAATAAAATATATTCAATAAATTATTAGACTTAGGAGAGTTTTTCTCATTAATGAACTTGTTAATGTCCAAAACACTGGTGATTCGGATTACATGTTGGAAGAAGAGGTAAAATATAATTTCATTGATGATTTATTGAGTGAGGATAAAGATGATATTTTTTCTTGTATGTAAAAGGTCTAATCGTTGGATGTGGGGAATATCAGTTTTATTTCAACCCTTGATCATCCCATGAACTAGAATTAAAACTACTCCCCATTGATTTGAAATATGTGTACATTAGTGAGGGAGAGAATTACTAGTGATAATTGCAAATAATCTGTCTAAAAGTCATGAAAAATCTTTGATTAATATTTTCAGCGAGAATTCCCATGAAATAGGATGGATCTTAGATGATATCCTAGGAATAAACCCAAAAATATGCTCAAGTAAAATTTTTCCTAAAGGGGATTCCAAACCTGTTAGACATACCCAAAGGAGGATAAATCCCACCCTGATGAAGGTTGTGAAGAAGGATATTGGGAAGATATTAAAATATGGGATCATCTATCCCACTTCAGATTCATAGTGGGTTAGACCCATTCATGTAGTTCCTAGAAAACTAGCTGAACCACTGTAAGGATTGAAAAGAATGATTAAATCCCTAAGAGAATTCAAAATAGCTGGAGAGTGTGTATTGATTTTAGGATGTTAAATTAGGTCACTCAAAAAGATCATTTCTACATACCCTTCATTGAATAGATGTTATATATATTGGAAAGGAGAAATCATTATTTCTTTTGGAGGGATTTTCAGGTTATTCCAGGTACCCATTTCTCCTAAGGATCAAGAGGAGACGTTATTTACATATCCCTTTGGTACTTTTTAATATATAAGGATTCCATTTGGATTATGTAATGTTGTGGGGACATTTCAAATGTGCATGGTAAGTATATTTTATGATCCCATTGAAATTTCTTAGATTATTTCTTATATGATTTCATAGATTTTTTATATTCTTTTGATCATTTTTCTAAAAATCATGAAAACGTTTTATACACCTGAATTGAAAAAAAAATATTTTGAATTTTGAAATGTGTCATTTCATGTTTGATATATGAATTTTAATTAGTCATGTCATTTACAAAAAAGGTATTAATGTTGATAAATAAAAAATGAAGTGATAAATTCATTGCCTTACCATGGTTTTTTGAATCAAGATAGGTAATTTTTAAGACATGGAGGATTCTATAAGAGGTTTATCAAAGATTTCAGTAAGATTTTCCCCCCCTCTACCTAGATTAATATTGAATGATACTAATTTTGATTTCAATAGTCTATGTAGGGAATCCTTTGATGATTTGAAGAATTTATTTATTTCACCACCTATGATGCAGCCACCAAATTCGGAAGATCCATTTGAGTGACATTGTGATGCTTCTAACCAATTAGTTGGAGAAGCCACTTCTCAAAGAATTGATGACATGAAACAAGTCATTTAATATTCCTAGAGAACCTTATATGTCTCTAAATTCAATTACATAACCATATAAAAAGAGTTCTTAGCAGTATTTTTCCTTTAAAAAGTTATAGATCATATCTGCTTGGAACAAAAAACACTTGGTTTTATAATCATGTAGATCTTAGGTACTTGATTAAGAAATTTGATGCTAAACTAAGGCTAGTGATATGGATGATACTTATTCAAGAGTTTAATATAGAAATCAAGGAAAATATGGTACCTAATTACCAAGTGGTCGATCACTTATGTTGACTACCAAACATAGTTGAAACTAATCTTCCAGAAAAGACCCACTAAATGATCAAATTCTAGGAGTGCATACGTACTTGATTGAAGGAGAAGTGTCTTGGTATGCTGACATGGTCAATTTTCTGGTAACATCTCAGGTCCCATCTCATTTAAATTCTCACAAAATTCAAAAACATAAATCTGAATCAAGATATTACATTTTGGATTATCCATTTCTTTAGTAGATTTGTAATTATCAATTAATAAGTAGATGTTTTCCTAAAAGTGAAGTTAAATCTATCTTTTATTTTTTGTCACACATTATCTTGTGGTGGCCACTTTGTATTTCCATGAAATATAATAAAGGTTTTAGAATTTGAAATTTATTGGCCCAACCTTTTTACAGATGCTCATGATTTTTGAAATTGTGAGAAAATGTCATTTTTATAGAAATATTTCAATTAGATAAGAACTGCATCAAAATCCATGAATTTTTTGTGAGATTTTTTATTTTTAGGGGATAGATTTTATTGGACCTTTCCCAATGTCATTTCAATAATAGAAATCAGGTCACACCTCTCCTTTACATTTCTTGCATGTTGTGATTCAAATAAACATAAATTTTAAATCCATTTGAATTCACTGATGACACTGCATCATTAAATTAGGGGTAGGGAACCATTTTAGTTTAAGATATTTATTTGTTAAATTTTTATTATTTTTTTAAAAAAAATTGTTATTGTTTTTTTGTTTTTTGTGGGTTTCTTTTTTAAATTTAGTTTGTTTTCAAATATTTTGATCTAAAATTTTTATCATTAACATTTTTGAAACCTTTTCCAATGAATGAAACAATTTATTCTACGAAACTAAACTTAAATGAATGCTGGAAATGACTTTGTTTGAATTTAAAATCTTCATAAATTTCATGAAAAGTAGTATGATTTTTTAATCTCATTCTGTTGTTCATTGTCTTTATTTCTGAGATCACATTCTTGTGAGGATTATAAACCATTATTGTCAAATTTTTTACATTTAGTTCATTTCATGATAGAACTTGATCATTCTTAATTTGACTAGAATATGATTTATTCATGTTAAAACATGAGGGTTTGAAGTACTTTTGTTTTATTTGATTAAGAAATCTATTTGGTTTTTAATCCCCTATTTTGAGGAAAATATTTCTTTATTCTAGCTAACTTGGTATATTTAATCCTTGTATCCCTTAGAATAAATGAATATTCTATTAAGTTATCCCTATTACAAGCCAATGTTCCCTATCCAACATGCTCTTGAAGTGAAATTTCATGATTTATTTGAAATTAGGAGTGGGGGGAGATGTATTGTGGCATACTGCCTCTTTTGATAATAACTTCGATAGAAATAAATTGATGAAGATCTAATTTTTATTATGAATAAATCATTCATTTGAAGGATTTTCCTTTTCTAGAGTTTTCGTGATAAGATAATTTGTGCCTTATTGGAGCATCAAATGGAGAAATAATGTTGTGCATATCTAGAGATTTCAAGAAAAATCTTATTTATGATGATTGAATTTTTTTTTCTGAGTTGGATAAAGGTTCACAAGTTCTTAGAGTTTTCATTAGGATGGAGATGATGTTCTACTAAGGGTAGTGAGGAGGAGATTACAATTGGGTGAAAATTTGAATCTTGTAATTTTGTTTCAAAAAGAGCCAAACCCTCCTAATTTGGCCTCAAAGAATTTAACATCTAAATCCTACCAGTCAGAAGGAACATAAAAAACCTTCAATGTTATCATGATAAACAAATTCTATTGAATCAAAACAGGTAGAGATGTTGGAATTTATTATTCCTATGGTGATCTTTGCATGAGTTTGAATGAGAAATGCCTTGTTGAAAATTCACATTTGAGAGATGAGAGAAAATTCATGTGAGGTAGGTGTTTTGTGTGAATGGGATGATAAATTAAGTGGAAATATATTAAATGAGCTAAATAGATAACTTGAATTAATTTTTTTGATGATTCGTGATATCATTTAGTTTTAGAGTGTAGATTTGTTGAATCTCATCAGTATGTGTTTTAAATATTCTTTGATTTTATTTATTTCTTACATTTCCAAAATTCTATCTTCTATGTGTGGGGTAATTGATAGAGTAAATATTTTAAATATTTTTATTTGTATTTAAAATATTTAAACCTCATAATTTCATCCATTTTCTTTTAATTTCATCAATTTTGGATTTTTGGTATGTTTTATGCTAAAATAGAAAAGTTTCATAATTATGAAAATTTAATAGAATTATGCATGTTGGTAATTCAATAATATATTTTATAATATATATCCTATTTATGTGATTATTTTTTCATAATATCTAGATTTTTTGGATACAACTTTTTCTTCTGGGATAGAAGATGATTTGACCATCTAGGGACCTGAAAAATTCAATCAAGGTGGATGAATATTTTGGGTGACTGTGTGGACCACACCTCAGTGAATTAATCATATAACTATGATAACACCACAAAATAAGGTTATTAAAATTTTAATGGAAATAAAATTCATACAATCATATTTTTGTTGAATATAATGGATATTTTTTTTCTTTAAGGAAGATATTTAACATAAAATATTAACTGGTTATTTTTCGAAATTTCATCCAGAAAAAATAATCCTCAATAATAATTCCACGTATTTCACTGAAAAACAAAAAATAATTTGATAATTTGGGGAAATAAATTAAATTATATTTGGATCATCCTATAAGAAGGGACCTTGGGCCTATTCGAAGTAAGGTGTCGACATAATGGAGAAAACATTCAGCAGATAGAATTTTTTGAACATTTTTTCTTCTTTTCTTTTTGTCTCTTTTCTTTTTCATGTCTCTGTAATGCCTTCTTCCTCCACATAATTATCTATTACTATTAACATGGTGGGTTAAATCTTTGAGTTATTGGGGAATGGTAGGTTTTATATTTATTAATTCTTCAGTTCATGCACTTTATTGAATAAAAATTCTATCTATCTTATGTAATCTTGTTTTCAATTTCATATATTAGTTTTTATTATCAAGTGCGATCATATTTTATTTTTGATTCTGTTATTGATTTTATCTTTCGTCAACTATCACATTCTCCATATACTATTATTTTGTTTATATACATTCAAACAGACCAAGGATTAGTGGTAAAGTAATTAAAGATCGTCAGTACGTGAAAGAGGTGTAGTGAATGTTTTTGATTTTTTTGGGATAAACAATACCCTATTAGGTATTTCCCAAGTTGATAGAGGATATTCAATACAAATATCTTGCACATGGAATGATATTAGACCAATTTGAGACCTTGGAAAGGTATTCTCTCACCATCCCTATTCAACCATAGGAGTGAGAGGAAATGATCATGGAATCTCACTTTAAATGAATTAGCATAAGAATTTTAAATGAAATAAAACAAGGATAGAATTTCAAATGGAAAATGGAAACTGACCTAATCACCCATCTCATATCATGGTTTTCAATATCTTGTTTTTTCAATTAGTTTTCAATCATTTTCTTAATTAATTTCATTCTCATATCATTCCATAATCTAATCAATTCATAAACCACCCCATTTTTTCTTCTAATTAAAAATGACAAACTGTTTTTTGTGCACTCCTCATTGAGAGATATCCTATGTCAACCACTTTACTAAATTCTATCTTAGGAAATATTTTTTTCCATTGCACATTATAGGCATGTTTTAGGTTCCCTTATCATCCTTGAACATATTTGGAACCTGATAATAGTCCCGTTTATGTGTCTTCCCCCAGTGGTTGGTGAATGTAAGTATTGAGGGTGTTCACTGGCCATTGTGAGTTTCTTTGAGTGAGTTTAGGGTTGACAGGTTGTTCCACACAAGGAATTGGATTTAGAAACCCATTGACAAGTGGTCTAAGATGTGATGCTCATAGATTCATGAGATGGATGGTTCCATGTAAATGGAGTACCAAGGGATGTTTCTTTGGGTTTCGTGGATATCTTTAAACAGTCATGAATTAGTTGTTTCTTCGATAGGTTTATTGGGTAGTCTCTTTGATAAAGGGATTATTTCCCATGGTTTGTTGGCCTGGTTTTATGTGTGGTTTCTTAAGGGTTCCCCATTGTCTTTTTTGGTTCTCCCATTTGAGTATTGGATTTGGGGAATCCCTTCATGAGATGATATGACACAATGGGGAGTACTATATAGATATGAAATGTTATGGGGATTTTTTTATGGTTCTGATGGAAACATTTTGTATAATCTTATGGGTGAGGTAATACTCGAGGATGGGGTTTATGTGAAGCAGACCTGCTGAATAATTATCATGTTGGGATTTCCAGAATTTCATTAAATCTTGAGATATAGTAACAAATCATGGTGTGTAATTTTCTCACTGTGTCCATTTGAACGTGTTAGGATCATTTGGTGGGTGTATTTGGACATCATTGGTGCAATAGGGGAGCCCCTTATATGAATTTCCTTTCTATATACACCCTATGTCATATTGGATTCCTGTGTTTTTTCTTTAGGAAGGTCTATGAGAGCCTATATTAGTTGTTTTATGGATGAGTTATATGGGGCCAAGGGAGCCCCATGCTTCATTGGTTGGTAGTTGATCGAATTATCTAGTCTAGTTCTATAGATTATTGGTTAAAGATTTTGATTGACCCACATATTAGTGTCCCTTGTTTGAGATGTTTGAGGTAGTTTCATTTTATAGTTTAAATGTTATAGGGGGCCTTTCGGATATCATGGGAATGGTTTTAGGCCTGGGTTTTGAATAAATCCCCCTTTTTAATTTTCCAGATGTTGTTAGACATATTTAGGGAGCTAGTGATAAATTTTTTAAAGTTAACCCCTCTCATTGAGAGTTACACACTAGTTAGTGGTTTGATTTTATAGATTATGTGTTCCCTAATTGCTTGGATGGGACCCATGGTATATTATTTTTGTTGAGCCTGTGGATGTAGGGACCACTAGAGTAGTGTGCACTACTAGTCCCTCAATTAGACCCAAATTGGTACTATAGGACCATTGAGAAATAACAGGTTCTCTAATTTATGGTGTAGAATCATGTTTCCTTTCAAATTTTTCTATTAGAATATTGGATCCCAAAATATTTTTGTCTTTGTCATGGGGGGAAATGGTTTCATCCTAGGGTATGGAATATGTTTCTATTGAATTTCTATCATATTTGTTATTCTATGTTGTTTTTTTTTGAACTACATAATGTCATGTGGATGGGTGAGCCAAATGCTATAAATCCTCTTCTTGGGCTCATTATAGGGGTAGATTTACCTTCGGTGTCATACCAAAACCCATAATTCATTTTTTTCTTTATTTTCTTCTCTCTTTTTATTTTATTCTATTTATTTGTTTCTACCATATTTTCATAGTATTCAATCAGGCTAGGTATATCACATGCGCATGCACTTGTTATAACAGTAGATTTTACGTTCACCATTGGAGGTGTTCTAAAAAGATTTGTTTATCACCCACTATAAATGAACCATGTTAAGTGTGTAGACTGTATTTCTATTCAGGTTAGTGAATATGTTGTGTAATGGATCAAGAGAATGCACAATGTTGATCAATCAAGTAGTTTTTTCCATGTAGAGTCTCAGGATCTAGCTGGAGTAGTTTTTACATCATCAATATCATATGTGTGGTAAATATTCATATAGTAAATAGAGAATGGTGTATTTATATTTTTTATATTTTTTATATTTTTTCAGAAATGTGGGATACTATTAATTGTACATTGTAACATTCTTTTATTCTTTATAATTTTATATTGTTTTTAATTTATTAATGAATTTTTTTATTTCTACATATTAATATTGTGTACTATGATGTTTATTCATTTGTATGGGAATGGTTATTTTCTACAACTATTGCACTATATCTACAGGTGATTTAATCCTAAATGTATATTTTAGACCCTCACCACTAGCTGAAAACATGTGGCATATCAGGAGGAGTGCTTGAGGTGTAGTGGTGAGGCTAGTTGGGAGATGTTTCTAGTTGACTAGAGCCAATACATTAAAAAATTGTATCAGATCTATATTTTTTTCTCATTTGAGGAGTGGATATATGGACAGTCTAGGAAAGTATCATAATATGTGATATTTATTATAATTTTTTATTGTGAACACCATTTTTGATATGATTTCCTTGTTTCTAGGCCATGGTATTATTTTTTCTATAATCCATTTTTATGGTTGTGTGATTTCACCTCGTGTGATCCACTTCCATTTATGGATTTATGATTTATCATTTTTTCCCTTGTCCCATGTGAATGAATTCAGAGTTCATGCATTATTTTACCCATATTGGATTCACATGACATATGCCAATCTGTGGTGTTTTTACTATTGATGAAGGATCGATTATTTATAGAGTCAACAAAAACCAGTATGGAATTGTACCATAGATCTTCTTAGTGGAATTCTATATAACTGAACCTTGCTTGTTTGATTTACACTACTAATAAGAAATTTGGATCTGATGGTAATAATCTCATCAGTGATGGAGATGTAAACCATTCATCAATGGATTCATGGAGACCCCATGTGGGTTTGTGCAGGTGTTGGATGCTCAGATGATGTTGTTTTTGGCTCAATGAGGATTAGGTTTCCTAAGAGATTTTTGGATAGGTCATTTGTTTCCCTACTTTTTGGGTTGAGTGAGTAGATTGATTATCTATTTGAGGTTTCCTAAAAGGTTAGGTTCGATTAGAATCAAACCCAGCTAGTTTCTTATTGAAATTCAGGTGGTTCACCAAATGCAAGGTAGGGAAAAAAAGATTTCTTAATCTAGCATACATTTTGAGAATGGTATATAGTTTCGGAACATTATCCAAGATATGTAATTTTGTGGCCCACGTGAGCATGATTTAGGTTTTACGATGCTATTGAGTGGAGATGTATTACTATTTTGTTTGGTTGAGCTTTAACTGTTTATAAAATGGGGGAACATACACATGGGGGTCCCCATGTGGTTCCATTCAGATGGTTTTAGTTATTCAAAAAACATAATAGTTTTTTTCATTATAGAAATTATGAGGAAGATTATCATGGAGTACATAGCGAGGAATATATTTGAAGGGAGTCCCCCACTAATCATTAGAGGAAACCAATCCCAGTGATCTGGAAATAGTCGGTGGTTTATCTTTTTGTTTTGGAGCAAAAATGAAAGTGGGTTAGAAATTTAAAATCTAATTCTTCAATGGGGGATAAATCCTAGCCCATGGAGATGGTGTTCTATTACATTGTGATGAAGAGGGTAATCCTATGGTATATAGAATCATCTCAGTCATTAGATTAACATTTGTAATTAGGGTGTTGGTGTGTAGTTGAATCAAAGTGCATCTAGATAAATAGAGAATAATATATTCACATTTAGAGTTAATATTTTATGGACTTAGGATGTTTTATAGTTTTGAAGATAATTTCAAAAATGAAATATTTTTAATAAGGGTTGGTGGTGTCTCAATAGCTAAGGATTAGCATTCTTGTATGAGTTTTCTTGAATGGTACAACTGGTCTTTTTGCACTACGTTGGATGTGGTGGGTTGGGAACCACATTAGAAAAAATTTCTCATAATGGGGTCCAGGTAGTTCAAGAATTGAATTGGGACTTGTTGGATAAAGGTTGATGTATTTGTGATTTCTGGTTGGAGCAATATAATGGTGGTGTGTTGGGCGTTCAGATTTAGGATGTTGTTAATGCTTGGTGTACATGTTAATGAGTTAGGTCAGGGTTATCATTTGTCTAACCATAGAGGATTAACAAAAGAAATAAGTATGTATAGTGGGGTGTCTATAATGAACTCGATCATTGTACGGTTACAAATTAAGTGGAAATCCGAACTTTTTTTAGTTGAATGGTTATACATGGAATTTATATTGAGAAACAAATCTAGGAAGTTAGATCTATCCATTTGATGTGTTATGTGGGTGGATTGTGGCTCAAGAGTTAGCACATGTTTTATGTAAAATTTACTGATACTTGGGTTTGAGTTGGAGTTTTTTGGCTATTTTGGGATTGGAATATGGGTTGGTGTATATGGTTTAGTGAAAATTTTCTAAAACATTGAGGCTTAGGGTGTTCTTACATCTTTTTCTAAAGTGAATGGTTTATGTGAATGACTTTCTCATAGTTCAAAAGAAACTATGTTTTTTTGTATATAAATAGTTCCAATGTGCATGGAATTTAGATGGTTTCATAAAATTAGGTGGATAACTAAGAGGGGTTCTGGCATCATTATGGCAGTATTGAACATGTCTGAAAATCATTCTACTAAACCAAATAAAGATTTTTTTTTCTGAGTTATTCCTTCTGCATGGTTTATAAATTTTTTTATCCAAACCATAAAGTTGCACATATTTTCATTAAAATAGTTTTAATAATATTTTACCATATTATTCTATTCTTATCCTCCTATATTTCTTCCACTTTGTACACTATGTACAAGGAGGGTATCTCGCACCACCCTTCTCTTTCTTCTCCCCTGATTTTAGGGTTTGTTTTTAGAGAATTATTCTGTGTTTTCAGGTTAGTTTTCTCCTCTCATTTACCTTGTACTCTTCCTCCTCCATTTTAGTTGAATTTTGTTTTCTCCTCTTAAATATTTAGTACTGATTAAAATGGGTCGTAGTGGAATCCTTCAAATATGGTAGGGAATTATTGTGGATTTTCCATAGGAGATCCTAAAACGTTGTATACATGTTGATTCTCAATGGGTTTTTAGAGGTATTATGACTGGAATATTTATCTTGATTTTTCCATTAAATTCAATAAATATCATAATAAAAGATCATTTTTTTCTTAAGTATTTCTCTCAACATGGAGTTGGAAGTGTATTGCGGGCCTTCCACATTTGGTTCCCCATGGTACTAGAGATAATATTCATCTTGGTGAGTTTTAAATCACTATTCCTTTTTGGAAAGAAATTTATTTTTTAAATATAATAACATTAATTTATATAATTTACTTATCTATAAATATATTAGTTCTTTGGTTGTTGTATGATCATGGTTTCAGCCCTCATGAATTTTTGGTTATATAGTGAGGTATATCCGGGATTTACTTTTTTGTCATTATACTACTGATTGTAATTTATTATAATTTTAATGATTTCATTAGTTCAGAAGAGTTTATTTCTATGTTTATAATCTTGTTTTAGAAAATAATTTTTTTTCTAATTCCTTGAATATGTGTCTTTGTTTTGCAGACCCTCATTCTTACCTCAGTTCTGAGGCATCACCATGTGGGACATTTGGTGTGGGATAGTTGTGGTGACATGGAGGCGAATTGGTTCTCTTCTTATCCAGAAACCAATTATACACTTTTTTATAGTCCTCTATGAGTGTTCATCTAAGTGGGATGAGACAGTGAAGTTTTGGGCTCTCTTGGTTTGTGGTGAGTTTATTTGAGTGAGGAAATTGTTGATAGAAGGATCCCCTCAAGGGAATCATTTTAGAAACATCTAGGTGAGTGGTTTGAGATGAGACCCTTAAAGGTTCATGTGATGGATAATACCATAAACAAGGAGTTCCTAGGGGGGGTTATTATTATTATTATAATATTCCTAAAAGACGAGAATGAGAAACTTCTTGGATAGGCCTTTATAGGCATCTCCAACATGACCAGCAGAATTTTCATGGTTTATTGTCTATAGATTATGAGTAGTTTCTTGAGGTTTCCCCATTGAGTGGGTTAGTTATTCCATTTGAAATTCTGATACATGGGATCATTTATTTATCTAATATTACACCATAGGGAGTCATTTATGTCTAGGATCCACAAAAATTATGTTGATATGGGTCTATTGATCCAATTTTGGATGCCCATATGGTCATGGTAATACCCACATATGCGATGTACATTGTGGATGTCAGTTGAATCCTTCTTATGTTAGTCTTGGAACGATTTTATTTACTTCTATTGTTACGGTAACTTTTTATTGGGATTAATTTTATCACAATGTCATTTTAGTTGTATGAGGATCATTTGATGGGTGTGACTAGGAGTTTTTGTGTATTATGAGAGGCCCTGGTTAGATTTCCCTTTGTACTATAACCTCAAGGACTGTGGGACCTCTTATTATTTTTTAGTACTAAAGAGGGTTGGTGAGAGGAAGTGGTGGATATATTATAGATTAGTTATAGGACACTAAGGGATCCCTATTCTTAACTATTCAAGAGTTGATCAATAATTCTAGTTAATCTATTTTGAATATTGGTTCAATATTTGTATTGAAAAACAATTTGGTAGACTTGTTTGAGATGTTTGAGGTAGTATCAGCTCTAGTTTTGGATGTCATAGGTGACCATTTGGGATATAATGGGACTATGTTTTAACCCTAATTTTTATATATTCTCTACTATGTCTATTATTTTGTTATTGTGAGATGGGACTGGGGAGATAAACGGTTATCTAAATGAGTAAATCCTTCTAGTTGAAAGTTATACACTAGCTAGTGGCTTGCAGTAGTGGATAATGAGCTCTAGAAGTTTCTTCGGTGGGACCCCAATTGTGGTGTTTCTATATGGGCCATGGATGGAGTGACCCCTAGTGTGGTTTATATTTTTGGTAAATTTTTTGGTTCGTGATTGGTTTTGTAGGACCATGAGGACATGATAGGATCTATAGTGTAATGTTTAATAGTCCAATCCCAAATTCAGATCTTTAAATTAGTATACCAAATCTTAGTAGATTGGTTTTGTTGTCATAGATTCATATGGTTACAATCTGGGTTCTATAATATGTTCATGTTTAATTTTTTCATCATTTAGTCCTCGTGTAGTTTTCGCGGATGTTCCTAATGTTATGTGACTGGTTGATCCATGAGATATAAATCTTCTAGTGTGGCCCAAAGCAGTATTAGATTTACCTCATGTGTCAATGTAACACCCCAAGAATGCATAGTGTGTTATTTCTTCAAAATAATTCAATAACTTGCACTACAGGCAACACCGAGTTAAAGCCCACCATGACTTACCAAACTAGCCATTATGAATAGTAATACCTACTTTTTAGAATTCTATAAATTCTATCTCTCAAAATGGACTTCATTATTGGATTCGGAATATCAAAATTATCCTAGGGTGAAATTTTGGTACTTTTCGGATAACTTTAATATTTTGATGAATAGTGAAAATTACTAAATTTTAATTAAAAACAACTTTTTTAATAAAAATAATTAATGGTGATAAATTATGAATTTGAGTGTTTTTAAAGTATAATTAGAATATATTTTTACCATTTTATCCAATGGTGTTCATTAGAATTAATTTCACTTTGAAATTGGACCTAAACAATTGTCAATCTTTTGATATATATTGTTTCTTAAAAACACGCTATTTTTTTGTGAGAGCGGGAATTAATTATAAAATTAATTAATGAAACGTATATTTTTGGAATTTTTTAAAATAGATATCATTTTTGAATTTCGAATATCAATTATAGCTTAGGGTGAAATTTTGGCATTGTTTGGAAAAACTTCAATTTTTGATGAATAGTGAAACTACTAAGTGGTTGTTAAAAAAATTGAATTTTTCATAAAATATAATTTTACCACTTCTGTGAATAGACTTTCGAAAATCCGAGAGACACAGTTAATATCAAGAAGTAAAATTTGGTTCAATGAGATGAAAATAATTTTTGGTGAATAGTAACTTTTTTACTTTTATTTACCACGGTTAAAAGTAAATATTGTAATTAAGGGTAAAAATGATATTAATATTACTCTAACACATGTCTTAATTCTATTGGACAAGTTTATATCGACCATAAACAACCTTAGGAATATAATATTATCATTTAGGTCCACTTGGATTAGATTAAGACATTTATTATTATTTAATTCAAAGAAGAGTTAAAAGAGTTAAAATCAATGTTTATTTACTAAAACATTTTTAATATGGGGTTATAAATAAGATAAATTCGATTGTAAATATTCATTAGAAATATAAAAATATTTCCTACATAATGATATTTTATTTATAATTTTTATACATTAAAACATTTAATTTTTTTTTACACAATGATGATGCAGTAATTACCTAATTAATGAACAATTGGAATAATTGATATTATAAATACCCAAATAAATATAATTTGAGACTTTTTATGAATTAAACTAATTTTATAGGTTAATATGACATGTTAGGATTGATTTAATTAACTTTGGTCGTAGTAATCATTCTGTTATGAGTTTCACAAAAATCAACTATTGAATAGTGTCAAAATTGACATAAAAGAGTTTTTAAAACAAATATTATATTATTAATTGATATTAAATTCTTAAAAATCTAATCTTCGGCCAAGAGACTTATATAATGATATTTTTATTATTAATGGACAACTTTTGGGTCTATTGGATGTATATAGTATGTTTAGTATCTATATAAAAATAAAAATACAAAGTGACATGGTAAATGTCAAACTAATTAACTAAGAGTTAAAACTAAAAGATAAGGTTAATATAGTAACCCAAACCTGTCTAAATTATATTGTTTGAATGGTTTTCGACATATACCCACCTTGAACTTTGAATAATCAACTTTGGATCCATTAGAAACCGAATATAAATTTATTATAAATTAATATTTCTAGATTTTCCAAAGGTGCCCATCACCCCTCTTATAAAAGGGCACTCACCCTTCTCATTACTTCACACCTTCATAGCCTTTTGGTTCGGCTAAACTCTGCCCAAATACTCTCTCAACATCCCTCAATACAACCTAGAGGCCTTAGTTTGATCATAAATCCAACATAAGGATCCCTTTTGATCAAATCAAAAGGAAGAACCCGAAGAAGAGGTAATGTTTTCACCACCCTTTTTCAAATTCATTTCTTCTTCAACTTCTTATTTATTTGTTTTTCCCATTATAAAATAATGAATCCAGTACCTCCTATATACTTTAATATTATTATAAATATGGTACAACCATATTCAGTATTCTATCTACCCTTTGAATAACATGTCACCATACGTGTGTGCGTACGACTTACCGTCTCCACGTCGTGGTGTAATTGTTATTCAATAAATTATTATTTGGATGGGTATAATAATGATGTGTAATTCATGTAAATATTTAATATAACAAGATAATTATTCTTTATATCTGATATAACATCCAATTATATATTATTTTAATATCAAAAGAATGATATTGTCGCCCGTGCGTACGTACAGACTACCGTCTCCACGAACGCGATGAGATTCATTCTCTATCATATCCATTCAAGTATAATTATCATTTGATGATTTAAAAATAATATTTAAGGACTTGATATCATTCTGGATATGAATAATATACAACCTATCCATGACAAACATGGCTTACGTAATAGAACACATAAAAGAAAACGAATAAGTTAACACCCGAAACGACGATAATTCTAATATATTATTAACAAAGCAATGTTAAAAGATAATATATGATATCATATTAATGTATATGATTATTGAATAATTTAATAACAATTATTTCACCATTATACAGGAGGTTAACCTACCCCAAACCAAGGAAAAGTACAAGGTAAGGGTTTATTTTTCAATCTCTTCATTATCCGAGGTTGTTTATACGTAATAATCTACTGGGATTTCTTTATCATCCACATCCATGTTTCTTCGAAATGTATTTCAAAACATTTTTACTATTTAAAAAGAATATGGATTAAAATCATTTATACCTTTATGTGTTTTTAAAGGAATCTTTCTGTCATTTTCCAAACAAGGCACTTTTAACCTTTCGAAAAATTTAAGGTAAGAATGTTTTTTTAACTTATACGGAAGGTGTGGCTATTTACCGCCGTTATAAAATCGTCAAAGCTTCCCTTACAAGATTATAAGAATATTTTCAATGTAAATGTTTTATTTTATAATTATGTTACTTTTAAATGATTTCAAAATGAATATTTTAAGAATTTGTGAAAGGTACTCTTTATCAAGATCATAATTTTAAATGTTTTAGAGATTTATCTTTCTAAATATTTTTAAGTAATGTCCATGTTTTCAAAATGATTTGAAGGATTTATTTATATAGACATTAAGCCTTTGAAATGATATTTCTTTTCAAAAGTTTCAAAGTGGTATGGGACACTTTGATTCAAAAATCTCTTTTAAATTACTTCCTTTATAAATGTGTGCCTTTTCAATGATTTTGAGAAAAAAGATATTTCTCTAAAATAGTTTTGATTTCATCTTTGTCAACATACTTTGATGGATTTTAAGCTTATTTGAAGTTGATTTATTATGATACAAAACTTTTGTATTGTATTGAAGGTTTTGTGATATATTTTACTGTGGATGTGTTATTTTTATACCATTCATGGTTTATGGAGAAAGTGTTGACATTTCTTATGCTAGTTTTAATACGAATGTTTATGTTATGTTTAAACCTTTTTATATGGGAATGCATTGGACTTAGTAAGTGGCGGGTGGAGCCCGCTATAGCTCCTCGATGCATCGGTAGGTCTCATGAGACAAACTAGTGTCTTGGCACAAGGCCTTGGAAAAATCTTATTTGTAGTCTTGGCACGAGTCCTTAGCTATGTGGTTATGATAGTCTGGCATTATGCATTCCATCATTATGAAAGTGGTTATTGATATTGAATGTGATTATTTGATTATAATAATATCCATGTGAATAAGTATATGGAATTATTTCATTTTATTTTTTCCATACTATGTTTAAGTTCAAGTTTAAAAGGCTTTTGTTTTAGTTATACATTGCCTTAAATGTTTATGCTTATTTATGAAATTTTCCGCTATATTGCTTACCCTTATGGAGCATTTGAGCTCACCCCTTTTCTATGTTTTATTTTTTCCCAGGATTCCAAGAAGTATATTGTGATTGATAAGAAGGGTTAAGAAAAGGGAATAATGGCATTCATAAAGGATTATTTATGTTGTTTTGTATGTTATGAAGTGTAATGTAACATTCATGTATGTAATTTATTTTCCAAGACTACTAAACTAATCGGTCCTTTGGGACTTGATTCCTTGTAATCATGCGAATTTATTAAAATAATGCACTGACTCTGGGTAACTGGGTTCGGGGCGTTACAGTTGGTATCAGAGGAAGTTTATAAATAACCTTGGAAACTAGATTTAGATAAACTCTGATTAGAGCACATAGCCCTAAGATAGAATTTGAGGATTAGTATAGAAGAACTTCCTAGAATTTTGGTATTTTAGAGATTTTGTGAGTTTTCCGAGCAATACATCCCCGTCTGTATACGAGCAGGTAGAGGTGGCTCTGGCACAGATGTACCTAGGGGTAAAACCAAAAAACACCGCTTTGAGCTAGACTCGAACGGGAACTAGTGCACGACAACGGGCCTTGCTGCACTCCTGGTTACGACACTCCCGGGGGATATGCTTAAGATAATTCTCATTTTATTTACAAACCATTATGAAGGGATCATGAGTATATACTTACTCAAAGAAAACATTTTTTATGATTACGGATTATATCCATAAACTGTTCAATTTGCATTAAGAATTATTTATTGCAATTCATAAACTGACCTAGTTTATGCTATTGTATAGAAATGGAGCCCAGTAGAAGGAATGTGAACTCCAGTAATACGTATGATCCAAAGAGTAAGAAGGATCATATCTTTCATGGTACTAAGACATCATTTAGAAGGGAAATAGTCTCCCATGTATTATCATCATATGAAGAAATAATATCATGTGTTGATAAGATAAGTAAAGAGTTTACTGAGTCCTATGGCTTTGAAGGGATGCAAGAGAAGAAAAGGATGGAAGAGAGGAAGATGGATAAAGGGAAGAGGGAAAAGAAGAATTTTCCCATATGTGATAACTGTGGGAAGAAACACCTTGGAACTTGCCTAAAAGGAATGGGAGTTTGTTATAAGTGTGGAGGAAAAGGGAACAAAGTACGTGACTGCAAGGGTAAGAAAATGGTTTCAAATGTACAATGCTTCATTTGTAAGGAGTTTAGACACTACGCGAACTTATGTCCCTGTCATTAGACTATGCAGCAAATGATGATATTGGATAATAATCAAGTTATGATACTACCACAGATGAAGAGGAATGATTAGAGTTCTTATGTTTATTATGTCATTTGAGTTTTGTATCAACAATGTACTTGTTATAATAATTATGGAGTATATAAGGATTGTACTGCAGTACTATTTCATTAAGGACTTGAGATTCTGTGGAACAATGAAAAGTGACTCAATAGCAGGTTAAATTTTTGGAAAATATATGGTTGAGAGAAAGATAAACCATAATATGGTTCTGATACCGAGGTAGTGATTTTAGAATAATACATGATTTATTTGGATAAATTATATTGGATATTCTTGACTACCTTGATGCTGATTAATGATTTTTATATTCCATCGTTGTTGGGGTTTAAAACATTTTTGGATTGATGAAGTATATCCAGAATTCTATATGGAATAAGGGAGCATGAATGTAATCAATAAAGATTATGGTAATTCAAGATGTTTCAGTGTTTTAAAAGAATACATGATGAAGGTATTCATATGCTATTATGGGGTAAAAAGGATCTACATTACGTTTACCTTCCTTATAAATGTTGGACTGTGAGTTTGGACAGAATTATTTTGGATAAATTCTAGTTTGAGATAAATTTTGGATTTCTATAAAAGGACAACCCGGAGGTCGGGCATCAACTCGTCGTGACCGGCAAGGCCGTGAGACTTGAACCCGCAACCGAAGGGCGACAAGGGTGTATCACCTATCACTGGACCACGAGATGTCTTGGATTAAATAATGTATTTTTTTTAAAAGATCTGGTAGATGAATTATAAATTCATTTTTTTAACCCTTTACAAATAGTATAAATAGAATTTTTTTTACATTCTATTATCTTTTAGAGTGAAAGGTGAGTTTGTGGTATAAATTTATTAATGGATAAAACTCTAATTATAAAGTAAGTATATATCCTTATGATCTTAGCGAATCACATAAATAAATTCCTCAACATTAAGAAAAGGAACTTAGAACAAAAATTTTGTACTAGATGGTACCTTAAATCATCACTAATTTATGGCTTTGGGATTGTTGTCCTTTTCATAGCCATGTTCTCTACCACTCTCCATCAGATAATTGATGGTTATATTTCTCTTCCATATCCATATTTTCCTACATGGAACCCTAGTATGTGTTATTTTCAGTAATCTTCATACTTTCCACTCTTTATTTTAAATAGAGGCCTCATTAATTCATTTTTCGATGTGGGATTTCAACTAAGATATTTTGAAACATCAAAAATGTGTTATCCTAATACCTTATGTTTTGTTTAATTGATGGTATTTTAAATCATCATAGATTGATGAATTTAAGGACCTCAATTTTAAACTTGTTTGTGATTGATGGCCTCAATCACTACCTATAAATATTTACTTTTTTCCTCCAATTATATGTCTCTAATTTCTACCAATTTTCTCCTAATCGAGATCATAATTTGGTGGTAACCCTTTCATTTCTCTTTTCCTCATATTAAGACTAAATTTTAGTAACCCAATTTCCGAAGTGGGTTTTCCCACAAAGATATTTTTTATTTTCAACCTTTTATTTTCAAAGAAAAATTTCAAATTGCGAGGACACAATTTATTAAAGGAGGGGAGAATGTAACACCCCAAGATTACATAGTGTGTTATTTCTTCAAAATAATTCAATAACTTGCACTACATGCAACACCGAGTTAAAGCGCACCATGACTTACCAAACTAGCTGTTATGAATAGTAATACCTACTTTTTAATATTTTATAAATTCTATCTCTCAAAATGAACTTCATTATTGGATTCGGAATATCAAAATTATCCTAGGGTGAAATTTTGGTACTTTTCGGATAAATTTAATATTTTGATGAATAGTGAAAATTACTAAATTTTAATTAAAAACAACTTTTTTAATAAAAATAATTAATGGTGATAAATTATGAATTTGAGTGGTTTTAAAGTATAATTAGAATATATTTTTACCATTTTATCCAATGGTGTTGATTAGAATTAATTTCACTACGAAATTGGACCTAAACAATTGTCAATCTTTTGATATATATTGTTTCATAAAAACATGCTATTTGTTGTGACAGCGGGAATTAATTATAAAATTAATTAATGCAACTTATATGTTTGGAATTTTTTAAAATAGATATCATTTTTGAATTTGGAATATCAATTATAGCTTAGGGTGAAATTTTGGCATTGTTCTGAAAAACTTCAATTATTGATGAATAGTGAAACTACTAAGTGGTAGTTAAAAAAACTGAATTTTTCATAAAACTTAATTTTACCACTTCTGTGAATGGAATTTCAAAAATCCGATAGACACGGTTAATATCAAGAAGCAAAATGTTGTTCAATGAGATGAAAATAATATTTGGTGAATAGTAATTTTTTACTTTTATTTACCACAGTTAAAAGAAAATAGCATAATTAAGGGTAAACATGATATTAATATTCCCTAAACCATGTTCTAATTATATTGGACAATTTTATCTCGACCAGAAACAACCTTAGGAATAAAATATTATCATTTAGGTCCACTTGGATTAGATTAGTACATTTATTATTATTTAATTCAAAGAAGAGTTAAAAGAGTTAAAATCAAAGTTTACTTAATAAAACATTTTTAATATAGGGTTATATATAAGATAAATTAGATTGTAAATATTAATTATAAAGATAAAAATATTTAATACATAATTATATTTTATTTATAATTTTTATACATTAAAAAATTTAATTTATTTATGACACAATGATGATGTAGTAATTACCTAATTAATGAAAAATTGGAATATTTGATATTATAAATACCCAAATAAATATAATTTGAGACTTTTTATGAATTACACTAATTTTCTAGGTTAATATGCCATGTTAGGATTGATTTAATTAACTTTGGTAGAAGTAATAATTCTGTTATGAGTTTCACAAAAATCAACTATTGAATAGTGTCACAATTGACATAAAAGAGTTTTTAAAACAAATATTATATTATTAATTGATATTAAATTCATAAAAATCTAAGGTTCGGCCAAGAGACTTATATAATGATAGGTGTATCATTAATGGACCACTTTGGGGTCTCTTGGATGTATATAGTATGTTTATTATCTATATAATATAAAAATACAAAGTGACATGGTAAATGTCAAACTAATTAACTAAGAGTTAAAACTAAAATATAAGGTTAATATAGTAACCCAAACCAGTCTAAATTATATTGGTTTACTGGTTTTATACCTATCCCCACCTTTAACTTTGAATAATCAACTTTTGAGCCATTATAAACCAAATATGAATTTATTATAAATTATTATTTCTAGATTTTCAAAGGTGCCCCTCACCCCTCTTATAAAAGGGCACTCCTCCTCATTACTTCACACGTTCATAGCCTTTTTTCTGCTAATACCTGCCCAAATACTCTCTCAACTTCCCTCACTACAACCTATAGGACTTATTTTGATCATAAATCCAACTTAAGGAGCCCTCTTGATCAAATCAAAAGGAAGAACCTGAAGAAGAGGTAATGTTTTCACCACCCTTTTTCAAATTCATTTCTTCTTCAACTTCTTCTTTCTTTGTTTTTTCCATTATAAAATAATGAATCCAGTATCTCCTATATACTATAATATTATTATAAATATGGTACAACCATATTCAGTATTCTATCCACCCTTTGAATAACATGTCACCATACGTGCGTACGTACGGCTTACCGTCTCCACGTCGTGCTGTAATTGTTATTCAATAAATTATTATTTGGATGGGTATAATAATGATGTGTAATTTATTTAAATAATAAATATAACATGATAATTATTCTGTATATATGATATACCATCCAATTATATATTATTTTAATATCAAAAGAATGATATTGTCGCTCGTGCGTACGTACGGACTACCGTCTCCACGAACGCGATGAGATTCATTCTCTATCGTATCCATTCAAGTATAATTATCATTTGATGATTTAAAAATAATTTTTAAGGACTTGATATCATTCTGGATATGAATAATATAAAACCTATCCATGACAAACATGGCTTATGTAACATAACATATAAAAGAAAATGAGTAAGTTAACACCCGAAACGACGATAATTCTAAGATATTATTAACAAAGCAATGTTAAAAGATCATATATGATATCATATTAATGTAAATGATTATTGAATAATTTAATAAAAATTATTTCACCATTATATAGTATGTTAACCTACCCCCAACCAAGGAAAAGTACAAGGTAAGGGTTTATTTCGCAATCTCTTCATTATCCGAGGTTGTTTATACGTAATAATCTACTGGGATTTCTTTATCATCCACATCCATGTTTCTTCGAAATGTATTTCAAAACATTTTTACTATTTACAATGAAAATGGGTTAAAGTCATTTATACCCTTATGTGTTTTTAAAGGAATCTTTCCGTCATTTTCCAAACAAGGCACTTTTAACCTTTCGACAAATTTAAGGTAAGAATGTTTTTTATAACTTATATAGCGGGTGTGGCTATTTACCGCCGTTATAAAATCGTCAAATCTTACATTACCATATTATAAGAATATTTTCAATGTAAATGTTTTATTTTATAATTATGTTACTTTTAAATGATTTCAAAATGAATATTCTAAGAATTTTTGAAAGGTACTCTTTATCAAGATCATAATTTTAAATGTTTTAAAGATTTATCTTTCTAAATATTTTTAAGCAATGTCCATGTTTTCAAAATGATTTTAAGGATTTATTTATATGGACATGAAGTCTTTGAAATGATATTTCTTTTCAAAAGTTTTAAAGTGGTATGGGACACTTTGATTCAAAAATCTCTTTTAAATTAGTTCCTTTATAAATGTGGACTTTTCAAAGATTTCAAGAAAATAGATATTTCTCTCAAATAGTTTTGATTTCATCTATGTCAACATCCTGTGATGGATTTTAGGCTTATTTGAAGTTGATTTATTATGATACAAAACTTTTGTATTTTATTGAAGGTTGTGTGATATGTTTTATTGTGGATGTGTTATTTTTATACCCTTCATAGTTTATGGAGAAAGTGTTGACATTTCGTATGCTAGTTTTAATACAAATGTTTATGTTATGTTTAATCCTTTTTATATGGGAATGCATTGGACTTAGTAAGTGACGGGTGGAGCCCGCTATAGCTCGTCGATGCATCGGTAGGTCTCATGATACAAACTAGTTTCTTGGCACAAGGCTTTGGCAAAATCTTATTTGTAGTCTTGTCACGAGGCCTTGGATATGTGGTTATGATAGTCTGGCATTATGCATTCCATCATTATGAAAGAGGTTATTGATATTTCATGTGATTATTTGATTAGTAGAATATCCATGTGAATAAGTAAATGGCATTATTTCATTTTATTTTTTCCATACTATGTTGAAGTTCAAGTTTAAAAGGCTTTTGTTTTAGTTATACATTGCCTTAAATGTTTATGCTTATTTATGAAAGTTTTCGCTGTATTTCTTACCCTTACGGAGCATTTGAGATCACCCCTTTTCTATGTTTTATTTTTTCCAAGGATTCCAAGAAGTATATTGTGATTGATAACAAGGGTTATGAAAAGGGAATAATGGCATTCATAAGGGATTATTTATGTTGTTTTGTATGTTATGAAGTGTAATGTAACATTCATGTATGTAATATATTTTCCGAGACTTCTAAACTAATCGGTCCTTTGGGACTTGATTCCTTGTAATAATGCCAATGTATTAAAATAATGCACCGACTCTGGGTAATTGGGGTCGGGGCGTTACAGTCAAAGTAAAAATAACAGTAGTATTTTTTCTATATTTATCTCCCCTTATTTTAGGTAGTTGTGTATATTATTTCAATTTTTATTAGTCTTCTACAAGGATAGGCATATAAAATGTTGATGAACTTGGTATGATATAATATTCTATGTTCACCATTATGGGTGTCCTTTTGATATTTATCTCTCACCCCATGTGCATGCTCCTCAGTGTGAATGAATACTATATATGTGCATTCAGGTTGGATCGTAATATGAATATTTGGTTGAGAAAGTGAATGGTGTTTCTTGATTAAGAAGTGTGGCCTATTTAGTGTCACAATATTATGGTTGAGTAGTACAACTATCATAGATTATGGGTATGTTGTCTGGGTCAGAGTTGGATGTAGATCCTGATGTATTAATTTTTTGTCTGTTTGTTTTTTTATTTGTTTAGGTCCTAGAGGGAGAATTTTTATTTTATTTTTTATATTTATTTTAGCCTACATGATTGTATGTACATTTAATTATTCATATAATGTGGTAAATTTAGTTTATATATATTCTATTCTCTAATTTTTATCATTTTTCATGATTTTTGTTACATGCTGATGTTATTTCACTATGACCAGATGATATAGTCACCCCACTATATCTTTTAGACCCTCGTCGTCGGTCGAAATCATAGGGATTATGGTGTGAATCCCTTGAATAATTATGATGATCCACATCAGGTGACGTCTCAGTTCAACCAATGTTCGTTCCCTATAGCTACAGCCCAATAGAATACACTAACAATGTTTCATTGGAAAAACAGAACCACTACACACTATTATGCCTAAAAAATTTAAGGAAAGTGTCATTTTTTATATAGGTGTCGCCCCCATTAACTTATCTCCCCACGCAATACTTCAATTAAACGTACATGAACAATTTTGATATTAAAGTCACTCTTGATGAATATCCAATAATAATCAAATCATAAAATGGTTTGGCTATTATCAAATAACAATAATCTCCTAGACTGAATAATGATCTTAAATATTTTATTCAAAACTCCTTCTTTCTGATAATATCAAATTTAGAAATTTTACCCTCCTTTTTGAAAAATGTATACTAAATAATCTTTAAGCTTCAGCTACATATATTAATAATATAGACATCAAAATTATTCCTTTTTAGAATTTCATAATTTGGCCACTTATTTGTCCAAAACATAATACATGATTAATGAATTAAAGTAAAAATTATAATCAATTTAATGTTTATTATCTGTAAAAATTTAAATCAATTTTTTTCAGTTAACCATGCAATATAGAATATACTATGAACACCATGGAATATACATTCTATATTTTGATCCATGATTGTGGGAACTGTGAGATCAATGATTCAAATAACAATGATTTTTAAGCATTAAGGATTTTCGAATAACTCCATTTACTAATATATTAACGTTTTCTAACACCAAACTATAGAATAATCACCATAAGCAAAGCTATAGATGAAATTAATAGCACAATGGCCTGGTCCATGTGAATCCTACCAATTTTCACCAAAAATAGTCATTGAAATTTTAATTTCCTATTAAGCACTTTATGTTTCTCTTTATTAAAATGGATCTCATTATGCTTTTTTTACACCTATTATGGATCAAAAAAATTTATAAACAACCATATAATGAACGATTTCATGTTCCAATATAGTTACTTATTTCATCACTATTTCCAAAATCGTGAACAACAACTGTGTAGTAGTAAACATATTCTCACCATTCAATGTAATATACATAAAAATAATTATTAGTTATTTAGCCTCCATGATCAACAAACTTGAGTATTCCACCATATTATAGAAGAATATGAACTCCTATATGAATATAATATCAATTGATCTCAAATAAAAACTTGTTTCTCAAATAAAAATAAAATTGTAAATGCCGAACTCTGTGAATTGATGGACATTAAAAACAATTCCATTTCCAACCTATAATATAAGTTTCAAAAAATATCCTCTCAAAAAAAATGTGTGTTCTAATATTTCATCATATGTTACATTGTTTTTTTTTAAATTAATATTATCCATCTTAATGTATTCTCATTTCCCCTATTTTATGTATATGTTTTTTAAGTGAGTTATGATTCTTAGAAAAATGTTTTATAAAATTTAATTATAGTTTATATAAATATTATAAGTGTGAATTTTGACTAAAGATAGATGTTACCTTATAATATCTTACATATAATGTATTTACACACTTTTCTATAGACTGAGAACATAAATAAGTGAAAATTATAATGATGAAGAGGGGATACTATCAACAAAATATTTAGTAAAAAAATTAAAATCCATTCCGAATTAGAATAAATGGTACCTATAAAAAATCTTTAATGTTGTATCAGTTATAATGTTGAAATTTAAAATCATGTTAAAAATAATGAGAAACATGTGAATTTTATTGATTATGTTCAAGATTAATAAGATATATTTTTAATTTTCGATTATTAAGAATATGTAGTTAGTGGAAAAAAAGTTGAAGAGTCGTATGGATGCTACACATTGAACAAGGAACTCAAAAAGTGTTTTAATTGAATCGGTAAATTCTAAAATAAGATCAATAAGCTCAATATAATGAAATAAACATAGAAAATAATAGAATATTATTTTCATGAGTGAAATTTTTTTTTAATAATTAAAAATAATATGATTCATGTTACCATACATTAATTGGTATAGGATAAAATCAAAATTATGTTAGAATAATTAAGAATAAAATAATGTAATTTCAATATAATATTATTTGTTCTAAAAATCATTAATTTACATTAGTGATAGATTTTATAAACTCATTGATATTAAATTCCACTATTTTAGTATTATATAGAAGTGGGTTCCTACTAAAAACAATCATTTCATATATTTATAACCCTCTAACTAAGACCATCACCCTAAAAGATGATACTATATAATATATATCCTCAAAAGTGACTATTAATCTCATAAATATTGTTGATAAAATAAAAGGTTTTTACCCTATACATTAAGTCATTTTTCAATCATATACAACATGATAGGGTTACATTGAGACAACATAAAAATATAGTGTGACCAATCCACAAGTAGTACATTATAATTATGAATGTATCTATTAAAAAATGCATCTGTGTTTTTATTTTTATATTGAATGAATAAGGTTCATCACTAATTGGACATAAGAGAGTATATACATAGAAATGAAAAAAATCAAAATAAAAATTCATGTAGTTAGATAAAAAGATAAACATTTAAAAATAATTTGAATTGAATAACTAAAAACTATATGATATATCAAAAAATAAAATGGAAAATATCCCAGTGAAGATAAATAATCTTTAAACAATACCTCAACCATAATGAAATATCAAATCATTATCTATATCATATTCCTAGGAGTAATTAATGAAACTACATGAATCATAATAAATAAAACATATACCCATATGAATCAGTATGGTTGAGTTCATTGTCCTAGTTTAATTTCCTAATTTTCCCTAACTCACATGTGTTCATGAGACTAATTTAAATGAATGTTCAATATTTTTAGGCGAAACTTCTCAAGAACCATATACATAACAAATAAAAATTAATAAAAATAATTATTTGAATATTAATTTTTATCAATAAAATAATTTTTATAATCACCATCATCGCCATCGGTATCATCACAGATTTTATGTACAATGATACTGATATTAAACGAAAAATAATATTAACTAAATGAAGTCATATATGGGAGTGAAAATAGTGAGTATAGAAATAAAGTCTTACAGTTGAAAAAATATATATATAGATGTACAATATATATTGAAAGAAAAATATTACTCAATAATGAATATATTCATTCTAATTTTATCAACCTTCTTGTTTTCCTCCCTAAGAATATTAGACACCGTAACATTTATACATTCCATTTGTTGAATGCATTCAGTGTAATTTATATATAGTTTCACAATATAAATTTTTATTGAAATTTAATAATGTTTACAACTAAAAAGAACATTATTTTTTAAATACATGTTCATTATTAATACTTAATGTATTAATAACAACATGAAATTCATATTTTAAGAGAAAATAATTACCATAAAATTGAAAAAGTATACCTTGTATAAATACCCATTAGAATCTAATAAATCCACCACATCCAAAAGGACCAATTATTCTAATAAAAATATTCATATTAAAATAATATGGGGATAAGCAATTTTAATCAATGTACTTAAAATTAGAAGGATTCTTCATGATAATACAAACCACATTCAGTTTATTAATAATTAGGCCATTCATGTTGTTGTTCATAGTCATGGATTGAATTTTTTCACATATCTAAATTACATAGTCTACATATTAAAATATAAAATCTTGACCGGTGTTTTATCATTCATTTAATAATAAATATATACCATTCTAATTCATATATTCATAAGAGGTTACAGTAATAGATATTTGATTTGTGATTATATTAAATAATTATTGGTTTATAATAGATGACATAAATGTGTTAAGGATCCCCATAATTTGATATATTCAAATGAAATAAGTAATATATGCATCTTCATACATTCATTGAAAAATATAATTCAATTAAAATATTATTATAGTTAGTAAAAAAATTTAAAGAATAACTTGATCAGGGTCACATGTACCCCAGATGCCTTCAACTATTTATTTAACGATATTTTCTCTTTTAAATTTTATTTATGTGGACTATTTTCGAGATTTAGATTTATTTTCTTCATAAGTTTCTCATCTGTTTTTTTTGTGAGCTACCCAAAATTGTTATTTATTTTAATTTTTTTAGATATTTAGTTCATTCTGACAAAAAATGGAAACTTCATTATATAAAGATGTTTAGTTTATATTATTATAATATAATTTTCTATAATAATTTTAAAAACATTTATAAATACCTAAATAATTTCAAAATTATATTGGTTACTCAAATTATAGGGAAACATGTCTTTTATATATAAAGGAATCGAGAAATTTCAACTTATAAATGTTTATATTGGAATTTCTAGATGGAAAAAATATTATATGTAGGATTATTTCTTCATATTTGTACCTAATGGTTATACAAAAAATATTAAATATATATTTTCTATATAATATATAATAAGATCAATGAAATAGTAATTTAAGTTATTATGTGGAAACCCTAACCAAATAAATTGAATGAATACAAAAACAAAAACCAAAAAACCAATTAACAATAAAGAATAAAAACATAAATAAACATTGTGAGTTATAGAATCAAGAATATTGGAATGGAATTTATATAATAAATCCACTATATCAAGATCAATATTTAGTTAGAGGATAACATCAATTATAGAAGATTCAAACTCCAAAATATCTAGTAATGATCATAGTTGAAGATGATGGAGTTCAATTCTGTAATGATAAAATTATTCTCTGACTCAAAAAAGATAATAATTTCATCACTGATCCCTCTTGGAAAAAATTCACACTCCACAATGACATGATCTTCTATTGAAAAAATTATATTTATGTTATATTATTTTATTTATACGTCAATAAAAACCATTGCAAAATTATCAAAGGGTTAAGTCATCATTTTAGATAATATAAAAAAGTAATAAAGACCTCCATGTGTACTACCTTCAATAGTATCACCCTCATTATTTGAATGTGGAACATCCACTACAAAAAAATTTAATGTTGTAGTGGTTTTTTGTGAACTAGTGGTGGTTTAAACTGCTAGCTCATTGTTTAGTAGCAATTATTAAAACCATAATATATTTCATGGTAGCTATTTATTTAGTGGAAGTTTGTATAATTTATTGGTGGTTTTGGTAAGTGTCATTTTTAGAGAATTTAGTGTCCTTTTGTTCTTTATTAAGCGGTATTTTTTATTTTAATAAATATTTACGTGAAATATAAATAAAATGAAATAAACTTCCATGGAAAATATTAGTGATGGATAATTTTAGCATGACTAATCATAACCACTACTAAAAATTTTATTATTAAAATTATTTAGCGGTGGTTACATAAAACCGTCATGAAATTAAATTCCTTTTAGAAAAACTAATAAAAATCTATAAATATAAAAATAACTAACATATAATATATTAATATTTAAATATATGAAAAAAAATCATACATATATCATACGTACCATAATCCAGTCATCATAAGGTCAATATAAGTCAAACCATACATCTTCCAAAATGCATATACAATATTTCGAACAAAAACCAATGCCTAATATACATTCATGTCATGACCTCTACTACATTGGTCTGATTCCATATCATGTTATCAACTTAAACAGACTATGTCATCTCACCAACTATAACATAAAAGTAAACAAAAAATAAAATTACACATAAAAAATAAAAATTACAGTAGATTAATTGATAAAATTTTAACATTCCATGGAAACTAAGAACCCCCGTGACTACCTTCTGAAAAATTTTGTTAATTGAAACGGTCAACCTCTTTCCTATTACCAACATCTGTCACCTACAATAAAACAAAAACATTTATGAAAATAAATATGAAAGAAAAAAGATACATAATATATTTTGAATAATGAACATATAATTTTTTATTTTGTTAATGAAATAGAATAAATATTAACATAAAAAATAATATATAATTAATGCACTTTGGAAACATAAACATACTAATTTAAGATAAGATTAAAGTGTTGAAATTGAAAAGGGGTGAGTAAATATTCTAATTTACTGTTAAAGTGATGTATGGTGTGATTGAAATTTACTAAATAAACAAATTTAAATATATATATATATATCACAAAAATTCTTATATGTAACACTAAAATCTTCAATATTATGCTTCTTTTTAAATAATTTAATAGCTTTCACTGCATGCAACACTAAGTTCGAGCGCACTTTGGCTAGCCATTTAAGAAGCAGTTACGAATAATATTAACCAAATTTTGAATTTTATATATTGAATATAATTTTAAAATTAATCTCTTGTGTTTCATAGACATGATATATGACCAAATTCAATTTTTCTAATAAAATAAGTATTTTTCAATGAAAATACTATTTTACTTCCATTTAGTGGAGAACCCTCTTTAAATCAAATATTTTACACTTATATATATATTCAATTACATATCCTTCACTTTTAATCACACATCTAAAGCCCATTGTCTCAGCCAAACCCTATCAAATTATCATTCCAACTTCAATTACATCATCATATAGGAAATACCATGGGAATAAATCCGTCCTAAGAAGTCATTATGTGCAAAAAAAAAGTAGATGCTCAAAAAAGAGGTAATCATTTTACCAATTCCATTCAATTTATTTTCTTCTTAAACTTCCTCATCCTATATTTATTACATAATAATGTAATAAATTCAGTATCACAAACATTGTGAGATGTTATTTTGATTATTTTATAACCATATTCTTCCTTTTATCCATCCTAATAATAACAATTTCACCATGGGTGCGTATATACGACTTACCATATCCACGTTGTGGTGTAATTTGTTATTCAAAACTAATTTATTTGGATGGGTAAAATGTTGATTATAATGTATATAAATAATTAATATTAAATTATAATGATTCTTTATAATTAATATATCATCCAATTCAATACCCTTTAACCACCAAAAGGAATTATATTGTTGCTTGTGCATACGTACTGCTAACTGTCTACACGATGAAGTTAGATTCATTCCCCATGTTAACCGTTATAGAAACACTATAAAATTTATATTATGAGTAAACATATGCATTAATAACTTTATGTAATTCTAGAATTGAATAAAATACATCATATTCCTAAAAAATATTACTTTCATAACAAAAACAAGCATAATAAAATGAAGCGGTTAACAACCGAAACAACAATAATACTGAAATATTATTAACAAAAAGATATAGGAGAATAATATATGAAATAATAAATATATATATGGTTATGGAATAATTTAATAACAATATTTAACCACATAAAATATTTTAACACACTATTGTCTAAAGTGAAGTACAATGTAAGGGTTAATTTCACAATCTCATTTTTATCTAAGGTTGTTTATGTGTAAGTATCTACCGGGACATCTTTATCACCCATGAACATGTTTCCTAAAATGTATTTCAAAATACTATCTATTTTTTTAATTTACATTACCAATGTTTTAATTTTTATAAAACATTTTGAAAGGAATCATTGCATCATTTTCCAAACGAGGTACTTTATGACCCTTTTAGTAAAATTACTGAAAGAATGATTTTTTACTTATATGGATGGAATGGCTATTTTAAACCATTATTAATCCTTACCATTTTAATGCTTCCCTTACAATATGATAATTTTATTTTCATAAGAAATGTTTTCTTTTTATAATTTCTCTATTTTTAAATAATTTAATGTAAAAATGTGATATTTCACTCAAATATTTTTAATGAATTTATTATATTATTTTCATCTATGTCAACATCTTTTAATTAATTTTATGCTTAATTATGGTTGATTTATTATAATAAAATATTCTACATTTTATTGAAGGGTTTATGATATATTTGACTATGGATGTGCTATTTTGATACCATTTATGGTTTATGGTTGCAGTACTAGCATTTGATATGGTACTTTTAATAGGAATGTTTATGTTATGTTTTACCCATTTCATAAAAGGAATTCATTGGACTTAGTAAGTGATGGGTGGGTCTTTCTATGGCCTCTTGATTCATCAATAGGTCTCATGATACATGCTTCAACCATGGAAAGATTCCTTCATGGTATGGTTATTTCTGGTCAGGGCATGCAGACCTGATGGTATGGTTATAATGTCTCGCATTATGCATTTACTCATTATAAGATTAGTTATTGATATTTCATGTGATTATTAGACTAGTGGAATATCCATTACGATATTTAAAATTAATAATTATATTTATTATTTCCATATTATTCTGAATATTATATATAAAAGGCTTTTTATTTAGTTTTATACCATGCCTTAAATGTTTATACTTATTAATGATAGCTTCTGCCATATTGTTTATCCATACTGAGAATCTGAGCTCACCCCACTCTTATGTTTCATTTTATCCCAAGATGTGAAGAAGTATTTTATTACTTACCTATATGGATAGTCTAAATAATATGAGTTTCTTCAAAGTATATACTATTTTTTTCATTTTCATGATATAATGTGGAACTTATGTTTATATCTAGTTTTTCCAAAGCAATTAAACTGATCATTCCTTCAGGTCATGATTTCCTGTGATCATTCCAATATAATAAAATAATGCACCAACTCTGGGAAACTGGGGTTTATGAATTACATTTGTTATGTGAGAGAGTTTAGTACAAACGATGGGAACTATATTTATAAAAAACATTATAAGGGAACATTACCCTTAGATATATTTTGAGGATATGTATAGAAGAACATCCTAGAATTTCGGTAATGTATATATTATGTTGGTATTCCTAGAAAATAAATCCCTATATAGATATTACAAGAGGACATGTTTTTTGAATAGATTTATGTTGGAGTAGGAACTCTGAAAACATGTTTTGGGCATGACTCAGGGTAACGTGGTACCCAACAACGGGCCTTACTACTCACCAGGTTTGACACTCTTGGGGGATATTATTATGTTAATTAACATTTTCTTGTCAAACAATTATGAAGGATTTAATATTAAATATTTCTCTAAAGAATCCTTGTTTATGATTATGATATTAGATATGATTAATTTTTTCAATTTATGTTACATATTTTGAAATTATGAATTATGATTCATAAACTAATATAGTGAATGTCGTTGTTGAGAAATGGTTCCTAGTGGAAGGAATAGAAACTGTATCAACACATGTAATATATATAGGTACCTCCACCCTATGCAAGATAATTATAATTGATATGGTGATATAACTATTATTGAAAAACTATAACAATATTGCGACAGTTGATTGAGGTGAAGAATAATAACCAAATCTGTATGGGGTAGCATGATCCACAATGTGGAGGATCAATGTTAGGCCACATCATGAGGCAACAGTCCCCAACACTCAATGGGACTAAAAATCCTTTTGAAGCTGAGCAGTGGATAAGTTCTTTATTGAAAATATTTCTTTCTTTGGGGAGTAACGAAAGCAAAAAAAAATTATAGAAGTATATTATTGATCAAGAGATACAAATGAATAGTAGTCATAAATTCAAAACGTGAAGGAGGATAAAGAGCTAGAAAATATGGAATATAGGGAATTTAAAGAACAATATCTTGAAAAATAATTTCCTTGTAATCAATGAGCGGATATGGAGAATAAATTTTTGAGTCTTTGGCAGAAAGAGGATGAGAATGTTGATAAGTATGAAGATAATGTCACGAACCGTCCCCTCGGGCCCATGTCATGATGACCCCAAGCCCTTCTTCCATAGGCCAGGGGCTGGAGACTTGCACCAAAGGCGTAAATCCCTATGCTAGGAAGTTATTTCCTTTATAAATTGTAAACACATACAAACAGAGTACAAATTAGAAGCAAACACTAATTAAAAACTATATACAAAAAGGTGTGCTGAAATGTAAAGGGGTCCGGAAATACAACCCCAACTGAAAAGTACAAGGAAACTGAAAACAAGTACAACAGAAAAAAGTTAAACAGCTTTCAGATCATCCACTAGGAAGTCCTCCCTGAAGGGTAGGTATAGGATGCCTCCACAACACTCCACGTATGTCTGTATCCTCCATGTACCGTGACTCCGTGTGGTCCAGATTCGGGTACCATGCAGTCTTGTCTATAAAGACCCAAAGCTTGACTTACATAGACATTACATTACTTTTTCAGAATAGATAACACATGACAAAAACATATTCTTAAAGACAATATTAGTTTAGTTTCTTTGGAAACACAGAACATAATCTTCTAATCATGGTGAAAGATCTCCAAAATCTCCCATAAATATCTCCCCTTTTTGTTTTCTTACCTAAAACCTTTCTTTTTATCCTGGGGAAAAGAAAACATAAAAATGGTGATCTCAAATGCTCAGTAAGGGTAAAAATTGAGAACATAAAAAAAATCCATAAACATTTGAACGTAAAAACATTAACATAAAACATCAAAATATTGACCAATGACATAAATCATGACAGTAGACAAGGAATAGATCATAAATGAACATTAATCATGATAAAATGGCATAGAAAAAAACATATAATTGTGGAAAACCATTAAGAAAATGATATTATTTCCATAGTAGCCAAGACATTGTTTCCAAGACCATCATAGTGGACAAAGTCCATTACTGAACTGGGTTTACTTGTCATTCCATCCCTATATTACTGAATCAGATTCACTTTCTGTTCCATCCATGTCTATCTCATGAGATATAAATCTTTACCCAATTAATTGGAGGGAGATATAGGTCCCACCAATCTCATAATTAAATCATTGTTACTTGTTCCACAAAATAAACATAAATCATTCATCATAACCCAAAGAATAAAATGGGTTTCATAAACATCATCCCATCATAACATAATCCATATAAAACTAATGGATATCATTTCATCATAAGAATAATAAAACCATGTAAATAATAGAGACATTATACATGAAAGATAATCATACTAAATAATTTCATCATAGATGGAAAATAATTTTGATAAAACACTTGAAATGAATTCTTAAGGAAAATATACATTCTTCTTCAAAATCATTTTTTATCAAAATGCCTTGACATTTTAAAAGAAAATGATTTTTTGAAAATAATTATGAAATCTTGTAGAGGAAACTTCATGAAAATTAGGTGTTATGAAAACTTAAAAATACGCTCATGCCATATAAATTAAAATAACATTCTCCTCGTACATTTGTAGGAAAAGTTAAAATCTTCTTCGTATGGTAAAAAAAAGAAAGATTCCTTCCATAACACAAAGTAAAAGTCAAAGAGGGGTAAAAATGACTTAAAAATTACATGGAAGAATATTAAACACTTTATGAAAAACATTTTAATGGACATGGATGAAAATTATAACACCAGTAAATACTTACGTATAAGCAATAACGGATAAAAATAAGATTGCAAAATTATCCCTTACCTTAGGTCCAATTTCTTCCGTAAGAGTCTAAAACTATTTTATAGTGGTTTTAAACATATTATTAACTTTTAACATAACCATAATTATATTTATCATGTCATATATTATTCACTTATGACTTTATATTACCCGTTCTTTTGTCAATTCCATGTTAAAGTAGCGTTTTGGGTAAAATCATTTCATTTATCGTATGTGTTTGGACTTGTTGTTCTTGATATTATTACTTATATCCAGATTTACTTAATTATAGAATGTAAAACATGATTTATATATAATATATATTCTTCATGTAAATATATATTATAGATTGATAAATCGAATGAAATACACCGTTCATGGAGATGGTAGGTCGTACGTACACATGAACGCTGTTTTCATTTCCTTTTTGAGTTGAATGGAATAATTAAATGAAACATATATGTACATAAATTCAGTATCATTATTATTTCATATATTTCATGATTATTTATTATATATAATTTATAATCATTCTTGAATTGTTAACATGGATAATGAATCTCATCGCGTCGTGGAGACGGTAATCCATACGTACGCAGGAGCGATAATATCATTCTCATAATTATTGAATGGAATTGGAGTCGATGATATAATATCTTAGAATCATTATTATGTTATAATAATCATATATAGTTATTATTTACACCATTATACCCATCCAAGTAAGGTGGGGGTGGAAAACAGATTACACCACAGCGTGGAGACAGTATTCCGTACGTACGCACGTGCGATAATTTTGTTTTTTGTAGGATGGGTAGAAGGTGAAATAGGTTTGTTTCATATATATAATAACATATCAGTATATTAGTTATACTTATGTTATTACATTATAATGAAACAACTAAATAATAGGATGTATAAGAATAAATAAACTTGAATGAATCGGTAGAAGAGATTGCCTCTTCTTTGACGTGCCTCCTCTTGACCTCCTCTTAGGGCACTAAAATTTGTCTTGGAAGAAGTCCAGGACCTCTAGTGGGTTTCTAGGGATGTGGATAAGTGAAATGGGCAGGGGTTGGCTGAGTTGAAGGTTCAAAATGGTGTGAAGAGGAGAGGGAGGAGCTACCCTTTTATAAGGGAGGAGAGAAGCACCTTTGGATACCTCTAAAATATTAATTTATAATAAACCCAAACCCCACTTAAAAACTTCCAAAATGACTCAAATCCAAATATGAGATGAGATAGTGTTTTAATATCATAAATCAATAACATTTATACATGTTTTATTTTTATTTTAAACCTTATCATTTTTATTTATCGTTATTTAATCTATTTAATTTTATTTGTGGTAATAATATTCTAAATTTTAAATCGTTATAAATACATACTTATATGTTGTCAATTTACCAAAATTAGATACTTTATAAACTTTTCGACCATATAATTTTCAATTTTTAATTTTTAATTATTTTTGTGAATTTTAAATAATATAATGATATGTTTTTTTATAAAATACCAATAGTGTAAATTTTGATACTATTCATTTATTTGGTCAGGTTATTGGGCCTTTATGGGTATTATTAGCTTAATAAAAACTATATTATTGATTTTTCACTAAATAAGTAATTTCTGCATCATTAATGTATAAACTATTAAGGTAATTATATATATCTTAAAAATTAAAAATAAATAACCATGATAAATAAAAACATTTTATCTTTGAAATGATTATTTATAACCGAATTTATATTCTGTATAACCTTATATTAAAAATAATTTAATTATAAATGATTGAGTGAGACATATTTCACTTTCATTTAAATAAAATAAATAAAGGGTCTAAATCACATACAAGTGGGTTCTAATAAATACCATTTCAACCCAAGATTATTTTAGGAGGAAATATAATCATCCAATTATATTTTTACAAGTGTTAGGGTAATTTTATAATATTATTTTTACCCTTAATTACCTAATTTACAATTAATTGTGGTAAATAAAATTTATCATAGATACTATTCATAATGCCCAAAAATAAGAAGTAGCCTATTAATATAATTTGGACCTACTGATTTGAAATATGGAATCCATTTTTCTAAATTAAAAACACATAAGTCACAGTAATTAATTTAAAATTAAACTCATTGTCGAAAAAAACGTGTTTTTGTTTAAAATATTACAAAAAAATTAATTGATTTTACCTACGAATTCAATGTAATGTTAATTCTAATGACATACATTATATTAAATGGTAAAAATATTTTATATTTGTACATTAAAACAATTTACTATTATAATTTAACCATATAAATTATCTTGATGAAAAAATTTGTTTGTAAGTAAAATTTTACATGTTTTTACTATTCATCAAAATAAGAAAGTTATCAGAAAAATATCAAAACTTTATCCAATGTAAATTTTTATATCCTAATTCAAAATAAGAAGTTTATTTTGTAAAATTTCACTTATAAACTTTTCAAAAATAAGATTTAAAATGGGTGCACCATTAAAATTCGGAATAACTGCATTTTTTTGAAAAATACTACTTTTATCCAAAAAATTGATTTTGTTCTCGTAACTCATTCTTGAAAATGTGTAAGATGATTTATAATGTTATAAAATTAAAAATTATGTTAATACTATTCATAATGGCTATTTCATAATAATATTATAAGAATATATCGTTGTTTAGTGAAACTCGGTATTGCGTACAACACATGCTATTGAGGAAGGTCGCTTTTGCGTGCAACACAAGACAAAAATAGTGTTTACGTATACTAATAGATAATATGGTGTTGCATACATCGCAATCTAATCTTGGTGTATCGTACAACACAAGTCATAAATGAAATTAAACAAGATATTTCTCATAAAATCTTGGGGTGTTATATTCTACCCCCTTTAAAATGAATTTCGCCCTCAAAATTAGTCGGGGTTATTAATCGTTTAATACATGAATGTTTCTTTAATAGAAACCCATTTCATAAAAAGGAATACTAAAACATCATTTTAAAAAGGAACTTTAGAAACATAATGGATATCCAAAGTAACTCATCACTGGGTTTCCACATATAATAACATAGGTGAAAATATGGATATGGAAGAGATATGTAACCATCAAGTTCTGATGGAGAGTGGTACAGAACATGGCTATGAAAAATCCAACAATAACAAGGCCATAAAATTGTGATGATCTAATGTACCGATTGATTCATCGGATATGAGAGTACTAGGACCGCATTTTTGTTTTTCAAGATCATTTCCCTAACATTTGATAAATTTCCGCATAAGGAGAAATACATACATTATTTCAGTGTAATATCATTGTTGGTCATTCCATGAACAATTTCCAAATCATCTCTTATTTAATGAAATGATGTTGAATTTGTCATTTGTGAGGTTTTAGTAGATCATGCGATAGAATGATAGGTCATTCCATATGTCTCTATCACAAAAATGTTTCCACATGTTATTAAATATACATAAATCTATCAATGCTGATATTAATCGTATATGGTTCCTAAAATTGACTTATACTTCATCTATCATACCACTTAATAAAATAAAATTAATTTATACTAACCAGGGACATCTTGTAGACTAGTGGTAGGCGATAAAGGCTTGTCGCACTTCGGTTGTGCATTCGATTCCCGTAACCTTGTTCGACGTGACAGGTTGTCGCATGTTTTACAAGTTTTCCTTTTTCTAAAACTATTCTATTATAACATTTTAGAAATTATAAAAAAGTTCTAGCCTTAAAAAATACCATCTGATGTCTAACTTAATTCATTCCAATCTTTAGTCTTATCCAAAATTCTATTGAACAATCTCATAGTATAAATAAAAATATTACTAGAGAGGTCATCCACCAAGCATGTAAATACCATCATTTATCCCCCATACATCATAAGATATATCTTGTTGGTCACATTCAAAACATGTTAATACCTTAATCATGTATTATCTTGAAACATTAATTACCATAGAACCTTAGTGAAAACATGAATACTGTCAAAATATAACTCTTTCTATATAAAAATATCCCAAAATTTCTATATACTAAAACCATGATGTCACTTTGTCCTTATATCAATCAAGAGCTCATTAATACTATCAAACATATTAGTTTCTCCGTATCCCTTCAATTTGCGCATATCATCTGCTTTCCATAAATATTTCAGTCACTTTTCATGGTTACCAGTACAATTCAACATATACTTTCAAATACTCAAAGAAAAACAATAGTTTAATAGTCCTTATATTTTTATTTATTCCATAGTACCATACATTATTCTTGATAAACATGCAATCATTCCACTACCTTCTAAAACCATTGACTGAGCATCATCATTTTATTCCTCAACACTTCTTTCATCTCATATATCATTTCTAGTATCTTTATCATCACTCTCATAAATACTACCCATATGACCATTTTGATTCTATCCATGAGATTTTCCCTTAGGGAATTGGTTTTCATAATGCCTATACATTCCACATTTAAAAATTTTTACCATTGTTGATATCTTGGCAATACCATTATCCTTGTACATTGTGTTAACTGAACCTTTTCCTTTGCCATTACTGTCTTTGTTTCCATCTTTTCCACACCCAAAGAATCTTTCAGTTCCTTTGAAACATTCTCCTTGATGCTTCTTCCCCCATGATTTACATGAGGGAAATTTAACTTTCATTCTTCTATGATCATCATGAAACTCCATCTTTCTCTTATTATACGAGTCAGGAAACTTACCAATGTTTGGATTATTAATCATGATTGCTGATTAGGTATAATAACGATGTTTTTCCTTCCAAATCCCATTTCATTTGGTTTCTCATGAAGAATATCATTCCATTGTCAAAAATATTCCACATTAACATGAATCTTCCTACTTCTAGCCATTTTTTAAAACCCAAAATATAATAGTGTGAGAGGAAAAAATCATATCAGGAAAATAACATAATTAAATGGGAGTACCTTCAATCTCTAAAATCATAGGTTTTATCTTCTGTTATTCATGATTGTTATCTTAATTCTAGGATTGTAACCTATACTTATACTTGTCCTAAGGGACATCCCTAGACATACCTTAGAAATATCTCTAGGTATCTCACTAAAGTTTTCACATCCTAGTTTCCAACTGTTAACTAAACCATTTCTATGATACAAACTGAAGAGACCCAAAGCTTGATGTACATAGACATTACATTACTTTTTTGGAATACGTAACACATGACAAAAACAGATGCCCAAAGATAGTATTAGTTTAGTGACTTTGGAAACATGGAACATAATCTTCTAATCATGGTGAAAGATCTCTAACATCTCCCATAAATATATTCCCTTTATTCTTACCTAAAACCTTTCTTTATATCCTAGGGAAAAGAAAACATAAAAAGGGTGAGCTCAAATTCTCAGTAAGGGTAAATAATGAGAAAATAAAAACAATCCATAAACATTTTAACTCACAAACATGAACATAAAACATCAAAATTTTGAGCAATGACATAAATATTGATAGTACATAAGGAATAGACCATAAAGGATCATTAATCATGATAAAATGGTATGGTAATAAAACATGTAATTGTGGAAAACCATTAAGAACATTATATGATTTCCATAGTATCAAAGGCATTGATTCCAAGACCATCATAGTGGACAAATTCCATTACTGAACTGGGATTACATGCCATTCCAGCCCTGTATTACGGAACCGAATTCACTTGTCATTCCAGCCATGTCTATATCATGAGATATAAATCTTTACCCAATTAATTGGAGGTAGATATAGGTCCCACCCATCTCATAATGAAATCATTCTTATTTGTTCCACAAAATAAACATAAATCATTCATCATAACCCAAAGAATAAAATGGGTTTCATAAACATCATCCCATCATAACATAATCTATATAAAACAAATGGATATCATTTCATCATAAGAATAATCAAACCATGTAAATAATAGATATATTATACTATAAAAATAATCATACTAAATAATTTCATCTTATATTGAAAATAGTTTTGATAAAACACTTGAAATGATTTCTTGAGGAAAATATCTTTTCTTCATCAAAATCATTTTCTTTCCTCAAAATGCCAAGCCATTTTAAAAGAAAATTATTTTGTTGAAAATAATTATGAAATATTGTAGGGGAAGATTCATGAAAATTAGGCGTAATGAAACCGTAAAAATATGTTCATGCCGTATAAGTTAAAAAACATTATCCTCCTACTTTTTCGGAAAAAGTCAAAAAGATCCTCTTATGGTAAACAAAAGAAATATTCCTTCCATAACACAAAGTAGAAGTCAAATATGGGTAAAAATGACTTTAAACATACATGGAAGAATATTAAACACTTTATGAAAAACATTTTTATGGACATTGATGAAAAATATAACCCCAGTAAATACTTACGTATAAGCAATCCCGAATAAAAATGAGATTGCAAAATAACCCCTTACTTTAGGTCCAATTTCTCATGTACGTGTATAAAACTATTTTATGGTGGGTTTAAACATATTATTAACTTGTAAAAAAACCATAATAATATTTATGATATCATATATGATTCACTTATGACTTTATATTCCAAGTTATTTTGTCAATTCCATGTTATAGCAGCGTTTTGGGTAAAATCTTTTCTTTTATCGTACGTGTTTGGACTTATTGTTCATGATATTATTACTTATATCCTGATTTATATAATTCCAGATTGTAATACATGATTTATATATAATATTTATTCATCATATAAATATATATGATAGATTGATAAATGGAATGAAATTAACCGTTCATGGAGAGGGTAGGTCGTACGTACGCATGAACGTTGTTTTCGTTTCCTTATTGAGTTGAATGGAATTAGGTAAATGAAACATAATTGTATATAAATACAGTATCATTATTATGTCATATATTTCATAATTATTTATTATATATACTTTATAATCATTCTGGAATTGTTAACATGGTGAATGAATGTCATCGCGTCATGGAGATGGTAATCCGTACGTACGCATGAGTGATGATATCGTTCTCATAACTATTTAATGGAATTTAAGTTGATGATATAATATCTTAGAATTGGTATGATGTTATAATAATCATATATAGTTCTTATTTACACCATTATACCCATCCATGTAATGTGGTAGTGGAAAACTGATTACACCACGGTGTGGAGACGGTAATCTGTGCGTACGCACGCGCGGTGATTTCGTTTTTCGTAGGATGGGTAGAAGGTGAAATAGGGTTGTTTCAAATTTATAATAAAATATTAGTATATTGGTTATACTGATTTTATTACATTATAATGAAACAACTAAAAAATTTGAAGTAGAAGAATAATGAAACTTGAAAGAATCGGTAGAAGAGATTACCTCTTCTTCGACGCGCCTCCTCTTAACCTCCTCTTAGGGCACTATAGATGTTCTTGGAAGAAGACCAGGACATCTTGTCAGTTTCTAGGGAAGTGTAGAAGTGAAATGGTCAGGTTTTGGGAAATATTGAAGGCTAAAAATGGTTTGAAGATGAGGGGGAGGAGGTGACCTTTTATAAGGGAGGATAAGGGCACCTTTGGAAATCTCTAAAATATTAATTTATAATAAACCCAAACCCCGATTGGAAACTTCCAAAATGACTCAAATCCAAAGATGAGATGAGATGGGGTTTTAATATCATAAATCAATAACATTTATACATGTTTTATTTTTGTTTTAAACCTTATCATTTTGATTTATCCTTATTTAATATATTTAATTTTATTTATGGTAATAATTTTTTAGATTTTAAATTGTTATAAAGACATGCTTATATGTTTTCAATTTAACATAATTGGATAATTTATAATATTGTAGAAAATATAATTTTCAATTTTCAATTTTTAAATATTTTTTTGATTTTTATATAATTTAATAATATGTTATTTTTATAAAATACCAATAGTATAAATATTGACACTATTCACTTATTTGAATTTAAATAAAATACACACAGAGAATATATTAGAAAAAAAATATTAAATAGGTTCCTAAAATGTCATATGCTTCTAGAAAATAATTTTAGAATATTAATTAGTTCATATAATATTTATTTTTATATTTTGAAAACCGTTTATTTGATATTTCTCTTAATACAATAATTAATACAAAAATTTTGTATAATTATTTAATATAATAATTTTTTGAATAAAATTTAAAAAAAATACAATGATGAATATAAATCTAATAGATTTCATAATAATACTTTTAATCGAATTTATCTTCTGAAACACCGAACGTTTAAAATCTTAAGTTTATTAAATTATGAAGGTAATAACATTAACATCATATAAAATAAAATAATATAAGTGTCGTAATAGCTTTTATAAGGCTCCAAATGGTCACCAATTCGAGATTTAGATGATTATGGTTTAATTTTACACGACCAATAAGTTTTGTTCAGGTTTTTTGGCCTTTTTTGGGTATTATTAGTTTAATAAAAACTATATTATTTATTTTTCACTCAATAAAAAATTTCTGCATAATTAATGTATAAGCTATTAAGATAATTATATATTTCTTAAAAATTACAAATAAATTACCATGATAATGAAAAAAAAATTATTTAAAATGATTATTTATAACCGAATTTATATTCTGTATATCCTTATATTAAAAATAATTTAATTATAAAAGTTTGAGTGAGACATATTTCTCTTTCATTTAAATAAAATAAATTAAAGGACTTAATCACATAAAAGTGGGTTCTAATAAATACCATTTCGCCCCATGTATATTTGAGGACAAAATATAATCATAAAATTATATTAATACAAGTATTAGGGTAATTTTATAATATTATATTTACCCTTAATTACCTAATTTACCTTTAATTGTAGTAAATAAAATTTACCGTAGTTACTATTCATAATGCCCAAAAATAAAAAGTATCCTATTGACATAGTTTGGAACTACTGATTCCAAATATTGAATCCATTTTTCAAAATTCAAATCACATAAGTTACAGTAATTAATATAAAATTAATCCAATTGACAAAAAAATGGGTTTTTGTTTAAAACATTGCAAAAGATTGAATTCATTTTACCTAAGAATTCAATGTAAAATTAATTATAATGAAATACATTATATTAAATTGTAAAAATATTATATATTTATACTTTAAAACAATTTAATATTATAATTTAACCATATAAATTATCTCGATGAATAAAGTTGTTTTTAAGTAAAATTTATTGTGTTTTTACTATTCATCAAAAAAAGAACATTATCAGAAAAATATCAATACATTATCCAATGTAAGTTTTTATGTCATGATTCATAAGAATATGTATATTTTGTAAAATTTAACTTTTAAACTTGTCCAAAATTAGATTTAAAATGGGTTCCCCATTAAAAGGCGGCAAAACTGCATTTTTTTAAAAATACTTCTTTTATCCGAAAAATTGATTTTTTTCTCAAACCTCATTCTTGAAAATGTGTAAGAAGAATTATAATGTTATAAAATTAAAAATTTGGTTAATAATATTCATAACAGCTAGTTCATAATAATATTATAGCAATATATAATTTTTTAGTGAAACTCGGTATTGCATACAACACATGCTGTTGAGGAAGGTCGCTTTTACGTGCAACACAAGCCAAGAATAGTGTTTGTATATACTACAAGATAATACAGTGTTGTGTATAGTGCAATCTAATCATGGTGTAGCATAAAACACAAGACATCAATGAAATTAAAAGAAATATTTCTCATAAAATCTTGGGGTGTTACAATGTCCACTCGGCCTCGGTCAGTGTTGTCTGTCCTCTGCTACCAACAAAAGGAGGTTCGGGAAGATCCCATGCAGTGGTGATTATAACAATACTCAATAGGGACCCCAAGGACCTCAAGGTCTCACAAATCCAACAAGTATAAATCACAATGAATTAAATCAACAGGTACCCACACTTAGGTATATTCCCATACATATACCTAAGTTATCAAGTAATGCATCTCAATCATGAGATAAACACAAAAGTTACTGACACAGATCAACAAGGATTTTTATTATAGGGGTAGTAACCTTTCAAACCCTTGGATGCTGAAGAATTCTTCCTCTATCGAGTACAGTGGGCATGCCGCCACAACCATATGCTTCCCACTAACCTTGGACTGTTGAGGTACTCCTCCAATCGAGTACCATGGGTATTCTACGTCACACAGAGGCGCTTCCCACCATAGGTCTACCACCACAACCAGGCGCTCCCCCTCATATCATGTAGAGTTACTCCTCCTATCGAGTAACGCGGGTCTGCCACCACAACCAGGCGCTCCTCCGTCGTGGGTCTTCCGCCACAACCAGACGCTTCCCACTGGGCCATATAAGTCACTCTGAGTCACTCGATCTGATGTCGCCAAGTCTCAGTTAGATACAAGGTTCTCTCATAGATCCCTGCTTGTATCTAATAGATCCTCTCCACAAGCTACTGGTCGATACTCCAACTATCACAATGTCCCTCATAGAAGTATCTCAATGGTCCGCCTCATCATAGGGGTCTCAACGTAATAGACGGCGTGCCAATCGGACGCTTGGTCTGTGAGTTATATGTTTTTTAGTCCTGGGGGCCCGGTTGGATTCGTGTACGATCCAACCTGACTGTATCTCAACATTACCCCAAAATCCAGTGGGGCATACTTAGAGGCATCTTCGTGCTCCTATAAAACCAACGTCGTTGACGGTTCGTCAAAAGGTCGACCGATGCAAATGATATGACCAAAATAATGAAAAGGCTGGTAGTGGGCCCGAGTCTAATCCGACCCGGTCAGACCGATGTGAAACACCTTAGTCTGGGCTGACCCAGTCTGGGTTGACCCAGTCTGGGTTGACCCAGTCAGACCTGTTAGGTCTGGCCCGGCCCATTGGGCAGGCCAGCCTATTTGGTTCAGCATGGTGACCTAGGCCCGGCCCAGCGGACTGCAAGGGCGGTTCAACCTGCAAGTCACCGCATAGGGGGCTTGGTCCATAGACTGGTGTCGGTTCGTCCAGCACCATGTGGGGCGTGTCTCGGGCGGCTAGGCTAAGGAGGTCGAGCTGTTTCAGCCAGTGACACTGCGAGGGACGTCGCGGACCGTCTTGGGAGGCCGGTGCGGCTCGACTGGGCAGGGCACTAGGTAGGCTGGTAGGTTGTTCGGGATGGTGCCGGGGAGGCCGGAAGGCGGCTGAGCATGCCGAGCGGTGGTCTGGGTAGGCCAGCGGAGTTCTGGAAGTCTGGCAGGGCACCAGGCAGGCCGCGGGCAGGGCGTGCAGGGCTTGGGGAGGTCATGGGAATGTCGCACGGGGCACAGGTGGGCTGGCAGGGCGCATGGAAGGTCACGGGCAGGGTGCGTGGGAGGTCACGGGCTAGTGGGCTGGCGGCCAAGAGGCGGGCAAGCAGGCTGGTTCGGTGTGGCTCAGGCCGGCACGAGTCGACGTTGTTAGCCAAGAGCATCGGAGCGCCTCGGGGGGTGGCGCGATTTGCGAAGGCAGCGAGTAGCACGACCTTTGTTGTTGTTGCCTTCGTCACCTCGGTGCCGCTTCATCACCGAAAGTTCAACATAAAAAAGGTTGAAAGAGGGGTCGGGCCATGTTGGTTTGGCCCGCACCCTCTGCGTTTTGGGTGGTATCAATTGGTTCATCAATTAGTACGATGAACAAAAATTATTTTACAAACTCCTCAAGGAATTATTTCTATCCGACGAAGAGAAAGAGAAAATGGATATAACACAAAAGTAAATCCCCTACCGTTGATTTTCGGGCGTTGGTCGTTGACGGTGTCATGGAAAGTAGACGAAGAGAATCGTCATTCTTCACGTCCACTGCATGCTTCCAAATCTGAGCTGTGTCGGCTCGTGGAAGATGCTCCACATTGGTAGACATCCAGAAAAAAAGTCAAAGAAGGATCGTTGCTGGAATTCTTCGTTGGTGAGAGTTCCTCGTTGAGGCCTTCTCCCAATAATCTTCTCCTCAAAGCACCCAAGGCTTCCACCGTAATGAACAATGCCAACCCAAAAACAATAATAGTTTTATTATTTTATGTGTTGGCACAGAATTCAAAATAAATGATAATTAATTACATGGATCCCTTTAATTAATTCCCATGCGTTGGTACGAATTAATAAAAAGTGAGTTTGATCCATTTAATTAAAAGAAGGGTGGAGAGGCTCTCCTTCATTAATGAGGGAGTGTTGAGAGGTTTTACACTCCTCCATCAATATTGGTGTTTAGCCCCATGTGGTCCCGATGATGTAACCTCTCGCAGGAGGTTATGTTCGGGTGGTCCCCACATCGTAACCTCTTGAAAGTGGTGATGTTAATGTGGGCCCCACCACCACAACCAATCATGGGATGTTAAGGTGTGGCAGTCCCAATTCCAACTTCCAAGAGGAGGTTCCAACTACCAGTCACCAATATGGCAGCTCAAAAAATGTAATGTGTAGATCACTTTATTTTTTTATTTTTTTATGATAACCCCAAAACTATCTTTAAATCTCAACCAACTTCCGTCAAGGTTAAAGTCTTCTTAAGAGAATATTGGCACTGTGAGTTCAATGGTGCCCTCAGATTTCTGTTCTGAGCATAGGTTCATAAGTTATAAAAACTCTCTCATACGTTTGCTGAACTTACCTGAACAAAATTTCAGAAATGGATTCCGGGTACACTGGGCCTCAGAATCATGCGCCATAAATTTTCACGGACTCGTAAAATTCACATGTATTTAAAAAAAATCCACAGAATTTTCGGGTCTTTACATTCTCCCCACATCAGGGCTTTACATACCCATAAGCTACAACTCAATCTATGGGAACAAGTGGGGGTACTGGGCATGCATCTGAGCCTCCCACTCCAATGTTCTCTCCTGGAGGTTCTCGTGCTTCCAGCATATGAGAACCAGAGGTATCGACCATCCACATAGGACCCACTCCTATCGATCCTCAATCTCTACTAGAACCTATATGAAAGTTGCTCCATCATCGACGTCCAGCTCTCCATAGTCGATGATGTGAAAAGAGTCTTGCACGTTTCTCCTCACCTGAGATACATGGAAGACGTCGTGAACCCGGTGCATCTAAGGTGGAAGTGTAAAGTGGTAAGCCACCTTTCCTACTCTGATGAGGAACTATAATAGCCCGATAAATCTCGGAGATCACATGTCGCCTCGGCCAAATCTCTGTAGACCTCATCGAGGTGAGACCCATAGAAAGGTTTGGCCTCCATCCTCAAACTCTAGAGGTCTCTGTCTCCTGTCAAAATATGACTTCTGCCTGCTCTGTATAGTCTTCATCCACTCCTGGATGATCTGTACCTTCTCTGTGGTAACCCGTACCATCTATGGTCCCATTAGTGTTGACTCCCCCCGGGTCTGTCCAGCATAAGGGTGATCTGCAAGGTCGCCCATAAAACGCCTCAAAAGGTGACATCCCTATGGTTGAGTGATAGTTGTTGTTGTAGGAAAACTCCACCAAAGGTAAGTGATCCTCCCAGGTATTACTGAATTCGATAACACATGCACAGAGCATGTCCTCAAGAGTTTGAATGGTCCGCTCAGTCTGACCATCTGTCTGAGGATGGAATGTGGTGATTAGATGAAGCTGCATCCCAAAATCCTCCTGCAACCCCTTCCATAGCCTGGAAGTAAACCATGTGTCATGATCGGAGATAATAGAAGAAGGTACTCCATGTGGCCACACAATCTCCTCCACAAAGAGGCATCCCAAGCTCTCAACTAAGCCCTTCTCTCTTATCTGTAAGAAGTGGGCCAACTAGGAGAGTCATTCAACGATCACCCAAATCGAGTCGTGTCCCCTAGATGTACGTGGAAGGCCCATCATGAATTCCATGGATATCCCATCCCACTTCCACTCTGCGACTTCTAAAGGTTGTACCAAGCCTGCTGGTACCTGGTGCACCACCTTCACTTGCTGACATGTGAGGCATCGAGAGACAAACTCTACTACCGCCTTCTTCATACATGGCCTCCAGTTATGTCGTCTGAGGTCCTGATACATCTTCGCCACTCCTGGATGTACTGCTAAAGGGGATCTATGGAACTCCCTCAACACATCCTCCTGAAGCGAAAATGGTACCATAGTACGTCCTCTAAAGAGGATGACGTTCTCCATACCTTCATAAAATCCATCAGGTGCATGCCCTGTGGATATCATAGCATGTCGTGTCTCGTAGTCAGCGTCCCCATGTTGTGCCACTCTGACTCGCTGAAGAAGTATGGGAGTGACTGTAATAGATTGTAGAAAGGCTGCACTATCTCTATCCACAAAAGAAATCTGTAAGGCAGCCAGCTGCTCTGTCGCCTCACCTAGTGGTTGTATACCAGTTCTCCTGCTGAGTGCATCTGCAACAATGTTCTCATTCCCAAGAGTATAGATTATCTCAAAGTCATAGTCCTGGAAGAACTCAAGAAAACGTTGTTGTCTCAGGTTCTGGTCCTTCTGAGTGAAGATATACCCGAGACTCTTGTGATTAGAGTACACGGTAAAACGTTCTCCAATCAGATAGTGTCGCCACATATTCAAGGAGAAGACCACTGATGCTAATTCTTAGTCATGGGTAGCATAGTTATTCTCATGCTATCTTAGCTGCCAAGAACCATACTCGATCACTTCTAGCTCCTGCATCAATACACACCTAAGTTATTTCCTTGATGCGTCGTAGTAGACTGCGTACCCTACGCCTTCCTCAAGAAGCCTCAAGATGGGGGCACTAGTCTGCCTCTACCTCAGCTCATAAAAGCTCTTCTAGAATCTCTTGGACCACATAAAGGTTTTCCCCTTATTTGGAAAGGCTGATAGTGGTGCTACAACTCTAGAGAAGTCTGGTACGAACCTCCGGTAGTATCTGACAAAACCCAAAAAACTTCATACCTCTTTCCCACTCCTAGGTGGCTCCCAAGAATGTATCACCTCAATATTCACTGGATCCACTGCCACTCCAGCTTCCGAGATGCATGACCCAGAAAGTGAACCTCTTGGATCATAAACTAGAACTTCGAGAGCTTACTATAAAGCTATTTCTCTTAGAGTGTGTCCAGTACTACCCGCAAATGGTAGGCATGATCCTCCTTAGTAGTCGAGTAGACCAGAAAGTCTTTGATGAAGACTACAACAAAGTGATCAAGTTATGGGTAGAAGATCTTGTTCATGAGTCCCATGAACACTGCTAGAGTGTTGGTTACACTGAAAGTCATAACCAATAACTCGTAATGACCACACCGACACCTAAAGGTCATCTTCTGCACATCATCATCTCAAACTCTAAGCTGGTGATAACCTGACCAGAGGTCTATCTTTGAGAACCACTGTGCTCCCTTCAGCTGATCAAAAAGGAATTCAATCATTAGAAGTGGGTACCTATTCTTCACGGTCACCTGGTTCAGGTGAAGGTATTCAACACAAAGCCTCATGATCTTATCTGCCTTCTTAATGAATATAATCGGGGCTGCCCAGGGAGAAACACTGGGCTAGATAAATCCATTCCCCTATAAGTCCTCTAGCTTTGCCCGTAGCTCACGAATCTGAGCAGGAGCCATCCGATATGCTGGTATAGATATCAGTGTCATCTCAGAGTATAGGTCAGTATAAAAGTCCACCTCTCTATGAGGAGGTATTCCTGGAACATCGTCATGGAAAACATCCGCATATTCGTCCACCACTACAGGATAGCTTGGACACTCCACATCTACTGCTCCGAGAGTAAGGCAGACCAACTGATGAGTAATCGGCTGCACCCTCCTCCGAGTAAGTCTGTCATGTACTGCAAAGTCTCCCTTCTCTCCAGCGAAGGTAAACCAGGTCCCATCCATGCAGACACACCGCACATTGTGCCTAATACAGTAAATCAGAGCATGGACTGTAGATAACTAGTTAGTATCCAAGATGATGTCGTTAGGCCTCGACGCCGCTACGTGGAGATCCCAGCTGAAGCTCTCACCTACTATAGTAAGCTCACACTACCGGAACCAATGCATAATCATTGAGTCTACTCCCATAGGAGTCTCTATAATTAATGATCGAGCCAACAACTCCGTCAGAATCTCCGAGTTCCGAACGAGGGTAGTAGAAATGAAAGAGTGGTTGACACCTTTGTCTATAAGAACTCCATCTATGGTGGAGTAGACACAGATCGTACCTTGAATCATATCTGGTGCGTCATGATCATAATCCACAACTACCTAGATCTGAGCTCTATCCTGTCCACCTGCTCCCTACGATCAGGGTGGACCTCCTGGTGGTGGTGGTGGTAACACCTCATAACATCATCCACCGCAAGTTGCATGACCAGATCCTCTACCATGTTTGCCTCCTCCCTGTGGACCGCCTCAATCAAACCTCTGACTCTGCCTGGGATGTCCCTTGACTATCAGATTATCATCTGAATGGCAGGTTGGAAAGTCCCAAGCCATGTGACTATGCTCTCCGCATGAGTAACACTGCATGTTCCTGGTATGTTGGTCTCCACATCAGGTGCCCCACACAACCGATCCTGAGTCGTGCGATCATCCACTTTTAGGTCTGGTCCTCTTGGACCTCTACGTCATCTGTCAAATGCCAACTACAGAAGACTCCGCTACATGTCGAATAGTGGTTAGACCCACTGCTAAAGACTGCTCAGAAAGGAAACTCTCCTCTAAGAGGGCTCGCTCAAACACCCCCGCCTTCGTCGGGATGCTGAGCGAGATCACTGAAGCTCTGATCTCTCACCTGAGCCCCTGCTCGAAGGTCTGGGCCCTGAATAATGGGTCTAGTACCATATCTGTGAAGTAGCGGGAGAGGTCGGTGATCCTCCTTGAGTACTGTGCCACTGTCATGCTTACCTTGTACAGATGAAGTAGCTCTTGTATCCTCACAGCACATAGGTTGTCTGGGAAATCTCCGCCCAAAACAGGCTCTCGAAGTCTGCCCAGAGTAGCGTTATCTCATTGTGCACCTAGAGAATCCAGCTCCACCATATGCCTATTGTTTCCTGTAGAAGGATGGAAGCAATAATCACCATGAAGTCGGTTGGTTTCCCTACCAGTCTGAAGACTCTCACCACAGCCTCCATCCAATCCTCAACTGCCTGCGGGTGCATCTCTCCCATGATCCTGGGAATCCTCTGGCGTTGTAACTCATGTAAGGCGCTCAAGCGGTGTTCATCGTCTGCTACTGGGGCTGGTGGCATTAGTGGCCCAATGGGAAGTTGTACCGCTGGTGCCTCTAAGGGAAAAGGGAACTACACCAAGGCCTCATCGCTTGGTGGGCTATCTGTGCGTACGACTCTCAAAGATCTAACTGGTATTCCGCGAGGAGGCATCCTGAAAGAAACAGATGTGACACGGTCAAAAGATTATACCTGGTGAGCTGACCTGGTTGAGGTGACTTAAAGAAAAACTTTTGAAAAGACCCATGCAATCAGTGTTTTCATGAATTGAGTCAGAAATTAGAAGTCAGGGTCCTGGAGTATGGATACGTCGGTCGTCACACCAACACTAGACTCCCTGAACTAAAAAACACACTCGGTACCCTTAACACTTTTTCTTCACAGAAAAGAATGATCAGAGTCCTATGTTTTGCGGTAGAACTGAGTACTCTGATACCAATTTGTCACGACTCGCCCGCTGGGGCCCGTGTCATGACTACCCCAAGCCCGCCATCCATAGGCCAGGGTCTGGCAACTATCTCCAAAGGCGTAAATCCCTCTGCTGTGATGGAATTTCCTTTATAAATTGTAAACACATACAAACAGAGTACAAATAAGAAGAAAACACTAAGTAAAAACTGTATACAAAAAGGTGTGTTGAAAAGTAAAGGAGGCCAGAAATACTATCCCAATTGTAAATTACAACGAAACTGAAAACAAGTACAACAGAAGAAAGGTAAACAACTATTGTATCATCTACTTGGAAGTACTAGCTTGAGGGTAGGTACAGAAAGCCTTTGTAGCACTCCACGTCCATCTGTCTCCTCCGTGTACCATCACTCCATGTGGTCCACCTCCGGGTACCATCCAGTCCTTTCCACTGACCCTCAATCAGCGATGTTCATCATCTACAACCTACACAACGAGGTGTGGGAAAAGCCTGTGCAGGGGTGAGTATAACAATAATCATTAGGGAACCTGAGACACTCATGGTTCACAAATCCAACAAGGATAAATCACAAAAAATGAAATCAAAAGATAACCCCACTTAGGTATATTCCCATAGGTATACCTATGTTATCAAGTAATCTATCTCAATCATGAGATAAACACAAAAGTTACTAACTCAGCTCAACCAGGATTTTTATTATAGGGGTACTAACCTTTCGAACCCTCTGCTACAAAAGAACTCCTCCTCTATTGAGTACAGTGATCATGCCACCACACCTAGGTTCTTCCCAATAACCATGGATTTCTAAGGTACTCCTCTAGTTGAGTACCATGGGTCTACTATGTCACACAGAGGCACTCCCCACCATATGTCTACCGGCACAACCAGGTGCTCCCCCTCATAGCCTGCAGAGTTACTCCTCCTATCGAGTACGATGAGTCTACCGCCACAACTAGGAGTTCCTCTATCATGGGTTTTCCACCACAACTAGGCACTCCCCATTAGGTTATACGAGTCACTCTGAGTCGCTCGATCAGTAGTCGTCATGTCTCAACCAGCTACTAGGTTCCCGCACAAATGTATGCTTGTCTCTAGATGATATGCTCCACAAGCTACTGGTCGATACTAAAACTTTCAAAATTTCCCTCATAGAAATAACTCAAAGGTTCGCCTCATCATAGGGGTCTCAACGCAATGGACGGTGCTCCAATAGGATGCCCGGTCTATGAGTTATAAGATTTTTAGTCACTGGGGCCCTATTGGATTCGTGTACGATCCAACCTGACCATATCTCAACATTACCCCGAACTACAGTGGGGTATACTCAAAGGGACTGTCGTGCCCCATGAAAACCAACACCATTGACGGTTCATCAAACGGTCAACTGGTGCCAAAGATATGGCCAAAAGAAAGTAAATGTCGATAGTGGGCTTGGGTCTGGTCCAACCCGGTCGGACCGACTTGGCCCATCTTAGTCTGGGCCGACCCCGTCTGGGTCAACCCGATCAGACCTGTTGGGTCTGTCCCGACCCATTGGGTTGGCCTACCTGTTAGGTTTGGCCCGGTCTGCAGGGCCTGTCCCATCAAACTGTGAGGGCAGTTCGGCCCGGAGGTCGCCGCGTAGGCGTCTCTGTTCGGAGACTGGGGCTGGTTTGGCCAGCACCACATGGGGTGAAGCTCTGGAAGCTTGGCCCGAGAGACTAAGCCGGTTCGGACAACAAAAATGCGAGGGATACCGTGGGTCGGCTCAGGAGGCTGGTGTGGCTCAGCTGGGCAGGGCATCGAGGAGGCCGTCAGGTCGGCCAGGAGGGCACTGGATAGGCCGACAGGCAGCCGGTCAGGCCGGGCGGTGTCCTGGGCAGGCCGTTGGGGCATTGGGGAGGCTGCGGGTAGGGTTTGGGTAGTCTGTCAAGGCGCCGTTCAGGTGGGGGGATGGCGCGCGGGGCATGGGGAGGCTATGAGCAGGCCACGTGGGGTGCAAGCAGGCCGACGTGGGCTGGCGGTGATCGGCCAGGAGCATCGAAGAGCCTCTAGGGCGGCACAATTCATGGAGGCTGCATGTAGCGTGACCTTTTTCATTGCCGCCTTCGTCCCCTCATTGCAGATTCTTCACATAAATTTAAACATAAACAGGATCGGTGGAGGGGTTGGGCCATTTTGGTTTGGCACGCACCCTCCCTGTTTAGGGTTGTATCAATTAGTTCATCATGTTGTACGATAAAAAAAATTCTTTTACAAAATCGGCATGGAATTCTTTCTATCTGAATAAGATAAAGAGAAAATTAATATAATACAAAAGTAAATCCCCTACCTTTGATTATTGGGCGTCATTTGTTAATGAAGTCGCAGAAATTAGACGAAGAGAATCTTCGTTCGTCGCATCCACTGTACGCTTCCAAATCTGATCTATGTCAGCTACTGGAAGACGCTCTATATTTTTAGACGTCTTGGGATAGAAGTAGAAGAAGGATCATCGTTGGTGTTCTTCATTGAAGAGATTTCTTCATTGAGGCCTTCTCCCAATAATCTTCTCCTCAAAGCACCCATGGTTTCCACCTGAATGAACAATTCCATCCCAAAAATAATAATAGTTCTATTATTTTAGGTATTCGAACAGAATTCAAAAAAAATTGAATTAATTACATGGATCCCATTAATTAATTCACGTACGTTGGCACGACTTCATAAAATGGGAGTTGGCTCATTTTAATTAAATGAATGGTGGAGAGGCTCTCCCTCATTAATGAGGGAGAGTTGATAGGTTTTAATCTCCTCCATCAATAGGGGGTTTATCCCCGTGTGGTATCCACAACATAACCTCTCATTGGAGGTTATGATCAGGTGGTCCTTATGTCGTAACCTCTCGCGGGAGGTTATGTTTGGGTGGGCCCCACCACCATAACCTATCATGTGAGGTTAAGGTGTAGTGGTCCGACCTCCAACTTCCAAGATGAGGTTTCAACTACCAGTCATCCACATGGAGGCTCAAATAAAATAATGTGTAGCTCACATTATTTTATTATTTTTTTATACAAACCCAAAAACTAACTTAAATCTCGACCAACTGCTATCGTGGTGAAAGTCTTTTTAAGCAAATACCGACACTTCGAGTTCAACGGTTCCCTATGATTTTAGTTCCGAGCATCGGTTCAAAAGTTATAAAAACCCGCTTGTACATTTACTGAATGTACCTGAAAAAAACTTCAGAAATTGATTCCGAGCACACAGGGCCTTAGAATCATGCACTGTAAATTTTCACAAACTCGTAAAATTCCCATGCATTTAAAAAACATTCCACGGAATTTACAGCTCTTTAGAGATAACATCCCAAGGTTAGAAATGAATGTGTTAGATTAGAAATGTAACTGAAGAAGTATGACTGATATATTCTTTAATGGGTTAATACCATTCCCTTGATAGCCATCAAACTCATAATATTTCTCATCATGTCAAGATATAGTCTCATGTGCTATCAAGACAGAAAAAGAAATCTCTAAGTCTTATGAATTTTAATTGAAATAAGGGGAAGAATGAAAAAAATGACATTCCACCCTAGATTAGTTATTATAAAAACTCCTTTGTACTTGACTAAAAGAGATTGAAGTTTGTTACAAGTGTGTATAAAAAGGCCACAAAGACTATGATTTCATGGTAAGGAAAGAAGCTACCATTGTTTAATGTGGAAATTGTAAAGAGTTAGTAAATTATGAAAATAATTTTCCTAAGCATTGAAGAAACATTCCCTATAAATGACCAAGGGATAAAGGCCATGGTTTTGTTATCACAACTGCTGAGGTTGATGTTCTTAATGATGTGGTGGTAGCTGCTTTAATCATTTTCAAAATTGTAGACAAATCTTTATTTGTTTCTAGATTATTGTATTCCATTATATTTTTCCAATTTTCATTAAAAAATTTATATTTAAAATTCACATTAGCAATGGAGTTTTCCTTCAAAACCCATGAGGGAAGTCTTGTTGTAACAAATAAGTGTCAGATAGTTCCCATTATGGAATATAAATGCGCTTTATCTACAAACTTTATCATCATATCTATGATCAAATTTATGTAATCTTTAATATATATTATCTATCAAAATATGATGAGAAAATTTAGTCAAGAAAAGATGTTATGATTTGTGAGGAAAATGTAGAATTTGTTATCTTTATAGCAGAAACTTCATTACCTGATTCTTATCAAAACCCACCCCTAGTAGCTTTATATAATGAGGTTTTTGTGGAGGAAGAGGTAATAAAATCTATATATGAATAAATAAATATTCAAATTGAGGATGTACCTACTATATTAGAATATATTGATGTATTTTCAGAGAATTTACTAAGACATACTATAGTTTAGGAAGTTGAATTTACTATTGATTTATTCCCTAATTTAAGGACATTCTCTAAAACTCCCTATAGAATGGCCAATGTGGCATTAGTAGATCCAAATAAACAAATAGAGGAGTTGAGTAATAAGGGATTTATTTTACATAGTGTTTCTCCCTGGGGATCCCCAGTACATTTTGTGAAGAAGAAATATTGACCAATGAGGTCGTGCATTGACTATAGAGAAATTAATTCTATTTAAATAAAGAATAATTGTGCTCTTCCTTGAATTGATGATTTTGATGATCATCATTATAGAGCTGAATATTTATTTTAATATTGAAATTTTTTCTATATATCATCAATTGTGTGTAAAAATGAATATATTCCAAATAAATCATTCTAAATGAGGTATGGTCACTATGAATTTATGGTAATTCCATTTAGAATGACTAATGCACCCTCTGTTTTCATGGATCTAATGAATAAAAGTGTTTAAGGAATATCTTGAAAATTTTGTTTTAGTTTTTTATGAAATTTTTGCATACTCTAGAAGCTACGAAGACCATGAGAACGACATGCATATTATTATGAAGACTCTTAAAAGAAATGAACTATATGGTATTTTTATCTAGTGTGAATTATAGCTTCATGAATTTTTTTTCTTTCCCATATTGTCTCTAAGGATGAAATATAGGTTTATCCTCCAATGAAAAAGGCTATCCAAGAATGGACAAAACTGATGAGTATATCTATGGTACACATTTGTTTTTGGTTTAGTAGGTTACTATCAGTATTTCATCCAGAATATTTACCAATTGGAAATCCCATTACCAAGAACACATGTAAAGGAGTTAAATTCATTTTTAAAAAAGTCTATAAATAATGTTTTCAATAATTACATAAAATATTAGTCAATGATCATATCCCAAGTTTACTATCTCAAAATGATGGGTTTTTAATTTATAGTGATGCATCAATGAAAGGACGTGGTTGTGTTTTTATTCAAAATGATAAGGTTTTTCATATTCATCAAGAAAGATAAAAATTTGTGACCAAAAGTATCCAATATAAGATCTTGAGTTAGCAGAAATATTATTTTCTCTGAAGATATGGATACAATATCTCTATGGAGAAAGATGAGAGACATATAATAATAACAATAGTCTAAAATATATTTTCTCAAAGAAATAACTCAACATGAGACAAAAGAGATGGATTAATCTACACATGGATTATGATTTAGCAATACACTACTACCCAGGGATGAAAAAAAGGTGGTAAATGATTTGAGTAAAAAGGTCCATGGAGTTCTAAACAAAATGAGAGTTGAAAGGGATCATATGTTCATGTATCTAATAAATATAGATATGGGAATTATCATGGAAGGTGAAACATCAATAATTTTTCAAATGGTTTCCAAAACATCGTTAATGTAAAGGATAAAAATTCTTGGTCTGATTATGAGTAGTTTCAAAATAAAATTAAAGCTTTAATAATGGGAGAGTTGTTGACTTTGTCTATAAAGATTTTATTTTGTAATTTGGGAATAGGCATTGGGTTCCATCTCTACCTGAGATAAAAATAGAATTATTGGATGATACTCATAGATAAAATTTCTCTATACACCCTGGTGGCACTAAGATGTATAGTGATTTGATGGACATTTTTGGGGGGATAACATGAAGATGGATATTTTTGATTATGTGTCAAGAAGTTTGGTTTGTCAACAGGTTAAGGATGGAATACATCATCCTAGAGGATTCATGCAACCTCTTCCTATACCTATTTAGAAATGGGATAATATTACAATAGACATTTTCGTGTTTTTACTAAATACTCCTATAAGAAAAGATGCGATATGGGTCTATGTTGATCGTCTTACAAAATTAGAACATTTTCTTGCTATAAGAGAAGATTATTCACTTGAAAATTTAGTAAGAATATAAATTAATGAATATATAAGACCTCGTGGGGTACCCCTATCGATTGTTTTGGATCATGATCCTCATTTTACATCATAGTTATGGAAAAGTATTCAGAAGGTTCTAGATACCGAGTTTCGTTTAAGCACTACCTACCACCCTCAAACTGATGGACAATCAAAACATACTATTCATACATTAGAATACATGTTGATATCATTCTAACTTGACTTTAAAGGTATGTGAGATCATTATTTACCTCTAGTATAATTTTCTTATAACAATAGATTCCATTAAAGAAATTTAGATGCCAGCATATGAAGTGTTGTATTGAAAGATATTTCATACACTAACTTGTTGGGATGATGTTGGTGAAAGAAAATTAATAGGCCTAGAAACTGTTGAGTAAATGATAGAAAAGGTAATGACTATTTAGACCCATATCAAAATAGATCTGAGTAGGAAAAATAGCTATGCTGATAACTGAAGGAACGATTTGGAAATTCAAGTAGGATATCATGTTTTATAGAAGGTATCTCCATGGAAGGATGTTATAAGATTTTTTGAAATGGTAAATTTTTTCCTAGGTACGTCACAACTTTTGATATTCTTGATTTAATTAGAGTTATTACTTATTGTATGGTAATGCCTCCAAGTCTCTCCAAAGTTCATGAAGTGTTCCATCTGTCACTATTAAGGGAATACATGCCAGACCCAACACATGTACTCACCTATGAAGAAATAGAATGGGAACCTGATCTATCTAACTTTCAAGTTCCTATCAAGATTCTTGACATAAGAGAATAAGTGTTGAGAAACAGGACTACTCGTCTGGTAAAAGTTCTTAGGAGAAACCATAAAATGGAAAAGGCGATGTGGGAATATGAAGAACTTATGATGAAAAACCTCCCAAAGAATTTTATGAAGTGATATTATAGAAAGTTTGAGTATATAATAAGTTTAATGAGGGAACAATGTAATACACCAAGCTTCTACTACACGGTTCTTTTTAAATAATTCAGTATCTTGGATTTCATGCAACACCGACTTCCGACCTACAATGACTAGATATTTAAAAATATTTTATGGATAGTATTAAAAAAATTATGAATTTTATATATTCCATATAATTTAAATATACATGTTATGAGTTGCTCTGATATGATATAAGAACAAATTCAATTTTGCAAAAAAATATGTTTTTTCAAAATTTACAGTCTTCCCAAATTTTAAAAGATAAACATTTTTAATATAATATTTGACTTATATATATTAAATTAGAAAAAATAAAATTTTTATTTATAAGAAATTTATAAACATTTATTTTGGACAAAATTTTTGTGTTTTTCTAATATCATTTATATTTTAATGAAAAGTGAAAAATAATACTTTTTAATTCAAAAATACGTTTTCAAAAAATTTAATTATATTGTTATATTATCCTTTTAATTCATTTTAAATTATAATAATATTATGTTTTTAATTTGTGCATACATATCAAAAAAACTATGTAGTGGTTTTTTCATGATTAAACATTAATATGAAGTCATTTTCTTTGGTTTTGACTGTTTAACACATGCTTAAGTGTTTTAAAATACTAAAAACGTATTTATGGCCATAATTAGAAAAATGTAATTTATAATGATGTGGCGTCTATTCCAAAATTCCAAAAAAAAATCTATGGTAGTTTTCCCATGATTTCAGGGTAATCCATCATCGTTTTCCAAGTTTTCACCCCCCCCCCTGATACATGTTTTTTAAATTCTTTTTTACCTTTCAAAAATGTATACCAAGTAATTCTAACCACACTATACATCGGATTGATGTGTTTTCTATGTGTAAAGGTTAAAAACATCTCAAAGGTGGTTTTAACATGAATTTACATCAATATGAGGTCATTTTATATGGTTTTGACTGTTCTGTACATGTTTTAGTGTTTTAAAACACTAACAATTATTTTATGGAAATAATGGGAAAACCATAATTCAGAATGATGTTTAGTCAGCCTATACATTTAACATTTAAATATACTATCAATTTATCATGGTTTCAAGGCCATAAGAGGTTTTTCTCCTAGTTTTTACCCCCTGACTCTTGTTTATATAGGATTTTTTACCATTCAAAAGTGTATAACGAGTAATTATGACCACACTACACATCTGATTGATGTGTTTTCAATGTTTACACATCAAAAAAAATACATATGTGGTTTTCTCATTATTTCACATCAATATGATGTAGTTTTCTATGTTTTTGACTAATCCACATATGTTTTAGTGTTTTAAATACTAAAAATGCATTTATGGACATAACAAGAAAACCATAATTTAGAATTAAGTGTCTTTAGTTCTTACATTTCACAATTAAATATATATTCTTTTCCCGTGATCTCATGGAAATGTCACATTTTTTCCATAGTTTTGACCCCACGACACTTGTTTTTAAATGTTGTATACCTTTTAAAAGTGTATTCCATGTAATTTTGACTGAACCACACATTGGATTAACATGATATATACATGTACATGTCAAAAAAACATAGCAGTTTTTTCCCATGATTTCACATTAATCTGGGGTTTTATTCTATGGTTTTGAATATATAACATAAGTTTTAGTGTAATAAAACACTAAAAATGTGTTTATAAGCATAACAGAAAATCATAATTCTTAATAATGTGCCTTCAGTTCCCACATTTCAAAATTATATATACCTTTATTATATTATGATTTTTGGGAAATAGGACATCATTTTCTTTGCTTTTCTCTATAAAGCATGATTCTAAAACATTAATATCATTTAAATGTTCTTATTGAGTCATTCAGTCCACACAACATATTAAATAGATGTGTTCTTACCTTTTAAATGTCAAAAATAAGTCAATGGTGGTTTACCATGATTTCTCATCAATAATATATTGTTTATTATTGTTTTGATTGTTAAAAATGTATTTTCGTGTTTTAAATAGTAAATATGTATTTACGATCATCAAATAAAAAATGCAGCATGGATTGGGGTGGCGTTAATTCCTACATTTCAAAAATCAATATTGGTTACTTTAAGAAGATCAATATTGTACGAAATAAAAATTTTACAAAAAAATTAATTGTATAATTAAAATATTATTAATATAATTAATGATTTATTAATATTAATAATACTATTTTAATTAATTACTAAAATATATATTTCTTGTTTTATATATTTTAGTGCTCAAATTTGATTGAAGAAATATAATTTTACGTTCTAAATCACCATATATTAGATGGAAAATAATAATTTAGTGGTGATTTTAATAGTTGAGTGTCAGTTTTATATGTTTTTTTTTGGGTACTCAATGGTGAGTTTTTATTCAGTTGGAAAAAATTAATTTAACAAAAAATAACTTTAGAGAATTTAATATAACTATTAATAAATTGTTTATCTATGATTATTATGAACTATAGATAAATTCATAAAATAATATTTTTAGTAACAATTATCAGAAATTACAGCTAAATAGATTATGGATGTTCTGTGAGTTCTTTTCAAATGTGTAAACGATCTATGAAATTTATAATTTAACTCAGCGTGATTAGCAATAAAGATTGAAATTTCCTCAGGGGTTATGTCTGCCAACCTATGAAATACAGAAAATAATTAATTTTCCATTTATGACCACCACTTATCCTATGTTTTCCTATATCATTCTTGTTCTTGCACTTTTTATTTCAATATTACTATTTTTCTTTGGGATTCCCGATGAACAGCACTCCCCCATCGGGTGTAGCAGTAACGGATGACGTCACCCTTTTAAAGACAACCAATGGAGTAGGCCCAAAACCCATTCCCCCAAACATGTTTAGGATTTTCCTTCCTAAAACTATTCCAACTACATCATTCTGGGAAACTGATGCTGATTCCAAAGGTTTCACACCCCAGACTTCTTGATTTTTAACCTATTAATAGAAAATATTAACAATGAATTTTTAAAATATCTGGACATCATAATGTTATCTAAATAATAATATTTTAAATAGTATTTTTTTTATTTCAAAACTATAAAAACATAATATTTAAAATTATATTATAACAATAAATAATATTTAAACCCAATTTATTGGGACCATCTAGATGAATCAAATGACGCCAAATGAGCATTTTTTGGTTTATTTATCTTGTACCATTTAATTACACTTAAGGATTATTATTTTTTATAAAATAATTTTAATTATTAGGTTTTTTGGTAATGAAATGTACTTACTCCAATGCCTTTGGTATGGTCATTTACAAAACATTCATCAGGTTTCCTATGCACTTCAAACCACATCTCTGTTCAACCAACAAAGTGACCTAATTCATTACCCTTTACAAAAAAAATTTAACAAGTTAGAAAAAAAATATGAGTAATAATAAAATTATTCGAATAATAATGAATAAAATACAAACCAAATTTGTTTTATTTCATGAAAAACTTTGAGAACCTACTATCTGAGGAATGAATTACTTCTCATGATCAATATAATTTTTTTTAGATAATGTATACAAAAATTACAAAAATTAATAAAAATAAAAATTTTATAATGTTTATGTTATTAAGATAATATAAAATATACAATTACCTCATGAGATGAATCATTCTTGATATCAATAAAGATCTTCTATTTCTCATGAGAAACACCTTCAATGAACATTCTCATACAATTTTCATGAGCTTAGAGAAGTGTCATTAAACTCATTCTAAAATATCCTTTTAAAATATCTTTATTTATTACCCCAATTTTTCAATGTTCGTGGGCATGAAATGCTTTCAGGGACATCAAAATAAGAAAAACATCTAGAATTAAAAAATATAACACTTTGTCATTATATTAAAAAAAATTAGTAATGTATATTAAATTATTTTTTAAGGAATACTGAATTACTATTTCCTTTACATGGGTATCAAAGACCTCAATTTTTTAAGATGTATGCATCCAATATTTATAATTAATGGGAAAGTTCACTATCTCACAAGAAATCTGCCCAATAATTTTACTGTAGATTCTAATAGCATCCTTAGTAAGAAACCTAAACTCATTATATGGAATAAAAAACTTGAAGTCCTTTAGGTACCATATATAAATCATATTCATATTTTTATCCCTTCTATGTTTTTCTTTATGTATTTTATAAATGAATTAAAAAATTCATAAAAAATAATGTTTATAAAAAATGATATATATACCAATAAAGGAAACTCACCAATATCCCTTAGATAGAGGGGTACCAAAATTTTACATAGATGGAGGTAAATTGGGTGGTGGGATACCAACGACTTTTGGGGAAACAAATGGATCACTAGCAGACTCATGTACAACAGAATCACTAGAATCTATGAAATATAACGGTAGTGGTTCTGTGCTTCGAGATACTAATCAGCATGGATCATGAAATTTTTTATTATAAACATTACTACATTTAAAATGGTTAAGGATAATATTTTTACAAATTTATGTTGTAAAATATTGATTAAAATTATTGGAAAATTTTTTGTTCAAAAAAATAATTTTTTATAAACCATTTGTAAGGGATTTTAGATGGATTCGTATGGAATTCTGAAGTATAATAAATAATATTTAAAGGAATTTATTTCTTGTGTATAACTGATAAATATTTAATAAAATGGGAGAATCATATATTATGAATATCTATTATATTTTAATATATTATTTGAATATTATATATGTATAACAAATAATTATAATGATAACTGAGTCTTAGGGTATTTATCAGAGTCCTATATCATATCATATAGTAAATCTAGGATGTAGTCTATGTAAAATAATATTGCAATTAATATTTCCATATTGGTTATTATTCAAATAGTAATCATTATAATGATTTATATAATAATTGATAATAAACATATAATTGTAATAATGTTTATTAATTATTATATAAAAACATCCATAATTTTTCATAGCTACAAATTAGATGTATTTCTCAAAAAATGTTATTTAATAAAGTAATTAATAATAAATAGTGCAGTCCATATATGTTTTTTGGTATCTTTAAAGAACCAATATTAGATTATTCTCTCTCCATACCTCTTCCTTATTAATATTCAATGAAAGTGTGGTAAATCAAATTTTAAGGATATGTCAATCCTAACATAGTACATATAGATTCTGGTGACCCATATAAAAACATTAGAGGAAGTAGAAGGAAAACTATTTCTTAGTGATCATCATAAAGTAAACAATTTCGATATAGATCATAGATTACATTTGGTAAACATATTTATTTTTCTTTATTTGTATTTTATTTTGATTTTTTGATCATAGATTCATATTTAAAAGGGTAACATCAACCATTTATGGGAATATGATCATCTCAACAACCCCATTTGAAATAATTTATGTTAGAATTAACAAAAAACTAATAAAACCTTTTTTATATGGATTATAAAACTATGTTTGCGTCTTCATTGAGATTGAGTAGTGATCATAGTCAGAACAAGTAATTTATATAAAAAATAATAATAATGGTTATATGAATTTTTTGCAAGAACCCACAATATTCATACATCGAAAGAGTACAATTGATACTCTATATCCCTTTATCTGCCAATATTTCGATATAAGACATTTTTATTGTTTATGAACCCAAAAGAATCTATATTCACATACTGAATTCAAATCATTTGATTAAAAAATAACATTATTATATATAAATTAACAAAATAATAAATATTCATAATATATGTATATATCTCTTACTAAAAAACATTATTAGTAAGACCACTCTCAGGATGTTATATGATTAACACGAAATTCCCATTAGTTTTTGTATTCACTATAAGAGGTTTAGGGTGAATCTATGTGATTCCTTTTACATATTTTAACTCAATTTTTAATTTTTATTTCTTATATTTGAAAATATATCCTAGGTACAATGTATGTAACTACTTATTCATTCTTAACATAGAGGAACACAATAAAAAATTAACTATTGATAGCATGTTGTAGTATTTTTTCAAGGATGGAGCCTAATGTGGGAATATACATAATATTGTTTTTAAGATGAAATTTATATAAAAATTTATCTATAATAAATTATATTGTATATAGATTCAAGATATTGTATCATAAATAACACTATAATAGATTTATACTATGGATGATACAACCATTTAGGGGGTGTGTTTACTTTGATAAGGGGATCTGAGCCAGGCAGAGGGAGCTCGATGGGGGGGGGGTCGGCGTCACCACCGAACAGGTGAACCGATATGGGGTGAGGGAGTTCGTGGGAGGGGGTTTGCATAACCAGTGATCCAGTTGGAGAGGAGGTATGATGGGGGAGGGTTGCGGGGGTCGAGATCATAGGGGTCGAGGATCGTGAGGATAGGGGTCATGGGATCAGGGTCACCACCAGGGAGAGGAGAGGAGAGAAAGAGGGGTGGGAGAAAGGAGGTTTCCAACTCTGGGTCGTAAATAGGGATAGGGGAGAAGGAAGATGGGGAAGGTGGGGTGGTGAAGGGTTGAAGTCAAATGGAGGTAGTGGGGAAGGGTAATGGATTATGTTTTTTTTAACATTTAGCATTATTTTAATTTAAATTGATTCTAATAAAAAATATTGTCACGTTTTCTAAAACTGCCTCCAGATTATATATTTTTTTAGCAGATTTATTTCAAGACAGTTACTAGAACATCCATGAATAAACCCCCGCTAACCAATGCTTCTTTCTAGTGATCATTATTTCATTAAAATGGTTATTCGTTAAACCAAGTATTATTGGTTTCCATGGTGACCTCATTAATAGGATCCTTATCAACAATAGATTAACACCCTAAAACCATTTTTTTCAAAAAGTAATATTAATTATTTAATATCTGATTTCCTTTAATGAAATAAAATTTTACCCCCCGCCCATATTTATTATCATTATTTTTCTGTATTCCATATTGAACAGAAATACATTTTTTTATTACATTTTATTTTCATTTTCTCACAAATACATGGTGAAACCAAAGTATCTTTTGGATCATTAGAGTGATCGTCATTGTTTCTCTCCTGTAAATTTTCATTTTCATGAACAAAAACTATGTATATATATTTCATTAGGCTATTGTATGTGAGGTTACTATAGCTAATTCCCTATTTCTCATATTTTTATACTAGATCCCACATATTACCATCTGTTCTTCTCTTATTCTTCAACTATTCCCTCATAATGTTTCACAATAAGATTATATGGATCAATTATGTGATAAAAAACCTGAACAAAATTCATTTGTTTTACACATATTTCTACTCAAGATATATGGCCATACATATATCGGAAATACAATCAAATATATTTAAAGTTATGGTCTTGAATAACTACCTTTATAACATTCTCTATTTGTACATCTGCTGAGATGTAATTGTTTACATCGTTTTGGTCCTTAAACATTAAAATCCTCGTATAAAAAATGGGGATTGAGAACTTGTATCTTATTAAAAACCTATTTCATATATTTTTATAGAAATTTTTGATCTAGGCCTTACACAATAAACATAATTATTTTCCTCTTAGTATGAAATAATTTCAACGTTATAAAGGAAAATAAATTTATTTCAAATCACCCATATCATGTTTCATGACACATTTTTCCCATGAAACTGTCACCCATATCATTTCATGTATACATGATTCCTAATCGAAGATCCTAATTATAATTTCAATCACTTGGGTTAACTCGTTCATTAAATTATCAATATAAAACACATAAAATATATAGAGGATATCAAAGTTTCCTTTATGATTTTACTTCCCAATTGAGATATGATTATCCATTTCAAAATAGTTAATAATAAATTTATTTTTAGTGAAATCAGTTCCATGTATATAACCTTATTTTTTAAAACAAATTGAGGTACCAAAAATTTTTAAAAGGGAAAATATTTTGCATTAAATTATTGATAAAGTTGAAATGCATTTTCTTAACATTATTGATCCCCTAAAAAGAAATAAAAATTGATTTGTTCTAAAACATTAATTTTCAAATGAAATATTAATAGTTCCTAAGGAAAACATTAATGTAATTTATAGTTTTATAATATTATCCCTATAAAAATATATTGTTATTATCATATTATATATTTATTGATGTAGTTAGGATTTAATTTACAATATTAAATACTATAATTCATAAAAGAGATGATTTTAATTGTACAATTATTATGTAATATTCAAAAATATAGAAAGGCCCATAAAAATGGTTACAACACCATTTTAGTTTTTGGCATAAATAATATATTAACCGGGAGTTTAGGTTAAACCACAAGGAAATATTTTGATTACTGTTATTCTTGGTTGAATGTGTATGAAATACAGCATATATAAATGTGTGTGAAAAGTTATGTGAGATAGGGGGTGGGAATAAGGAAAATAACCTACCTTATATTTGAAAACATGATAGTTTACCTTTATGGAAGTGGATTCACATGTATAAGAAATTTAAACCAACAAAAACATCTAACATATTTCTACTATTCATTCTAATATATAGATAAAACACCATTTCATACAAATAAACACTTTTTTGAATTAATCTCATAGATTTTTGAAAAAAAATCTATTACAATGATTGTTCCTAAAAATACTCAAGTATTAGTGATGATATTTTGTTTTAATGGTGTCTTGTACTCCCCAACTTCTTATATATTGCAAGTCTAGTTTTATATTTTCAAGACCCCACTAGTATGTTTTTCAATCATGTATTTCTTTTAGGCTACTCTAATACACATGTATCCCAATGAATAATATTGAAACATCTATTATGATTAGTTTTAGAAAAAACATGGAATTTATTCTACACTAATTGTTAACTACCTAGAAATTGTGTATAAATACTCAGTTGTTTGTGTTAGATTTAAATCATTTTGTTTCACTGAAATTCATACAGTATCCTTATGAATACCATTAAAAAGGGAATTATTTAATTTGATAAAATCAAAAAATAAAAATTCAAATAATTTTTTAAAATGAAATATAAATTTATAACCAATATCACGTTAAGAATTAAGTTTAACTAAATATATAAAATTGTCAGATAATGAGATAATAAAATGGGATAAATAATGATTGGTAATCTATAAAGATAATGGAATGGTTCCCTTAGCTATAGAAGTGATCATATAGGATGATCCCACTCTATGAAATATCAACCAATTTGGATGAATATTCTATCTAGCTTATATGCTTCTTTCTCCTCTATTGAGTGATGTACCCTTTAGTTTTTTTCTTATTTTTTAAAAAGGAATATCATATTCTTCATAGGTTATGATGTATGGATCATTATCACATGGAATATTTTATTCTGAATAAAATATAATCTGGACACCGGTATTCATTTATATTTTCCCCCCAATTTCATTTCCTTGATCAATGATAATTATATTCCTCTACTCCAGGGGATATGTATTTATAAGGCCTTCATGTAGAGCCTTCCCCATTTACATTGGATTCCCCATCTACCATATGGGATATCTATTTATAAGGCCTTCATGTAGTGTAATTCTTCCATTGATATAATCATGGAAAATTGTTAGCATTGGAATTGGGTGTATTTATGGTTGGAATGGAATTGTCTTATTAAGACCTCTTCCTTTGGAATCTAAATTATCATTGGAATACTATTATAGCATCATAGTGAAATTCAAAATTTTACTAGTAAAGACCCTTGAAATGAATTGGACATTTAAGATGCTTTTCTTTATGATTTGGCGACAAAATATATATTTGATATGAGATGTTATCTTAGGGATTGGTGTGGGGAAGTATTGGAAGATGATTCATTCTTATGGACTAATATATACTACATTGGACACTTACACACTATAAGTTATTGAGATAGACAACATTGTGTAGGTGATGATTCCGTAATCTCCCACAAATAACACATTGTCCCATTAACATAGTATTAGCTGACAAATTTTATCCCAACATGGACTTTTAAATTTTGTATTTAATTTTACATGGTCATTTTTAATCATTTATTTACACCAAAATATAATAAAATACTATAACCAAATAATTGAATTAAAAAAGAATATTTAATTATTAAAATTAATTTTATTTGGAAAATTCCAAAAAAGATTCTAAAACATCCAAATGAACTCAAAATACTATATAACTATCCATATAAAAATAGAAACACAAAAATACATCACTAAAAACATCATAAAAATAATTAAATATTCATGATATTCCCAACACCCCAAACGTGACTGATTTTTTATCCTCAAATGACTATTCTGAATAAAATTATCACCCATCATTCATTTGATCTTAAAATAGAGTGTTTTTTCAATGATGGTTCAATGATATAATATTTTTTAAATCACTATTTTAATAGTTAAAAACTTATTAAATCCCTCTCTCACAATTTCATCACTTTACAATTTATATCAAACACATATGATTTAACATATATAATAATTATATATTACATCTCCCACATCTTTATTTTTCTATAATATTCACCATAATATCCTTATCCTAGAAGAACAGGGAGAAATAGTTTTTTATTTATCTATTTCTTATTGTCTTCCCTTACTAAATGGGTATAACTACTTTAATACAAAACCATATTAAATATAAGGGATATCCAAAGACTAAAAATGATAATAGGGGATTGGAAGAAAGGTTTGTAAGTCTACTCTCATATTTCCATTGACTCTTATTTATGGATTAGTTTCCATACATGCACACCTCATTCCATATTATCATATGAAACATATAATCTGTTATAAACTGATCATTTTTCTCCATATCATATGAATTATATCATTTTCATTTATAATTGATCCATAAAGAGTAACATTTTCATAGTTAACAATTTATATAAGATTTCTTTTGAAAATCCTATAAGAACATATCATAATATTGGTTCACATAGAATCAATCTAATTAAAATATATAACTATAATTTTTGAATTATTTTTTCCTATTATTCTAAGGGTATTATGTTCTTATATAGTTTGATTGAATAAAAAGTTAGATTAATCACATACAACACATTGTAGAATCAATCACCACACACTTGGTTATTAATTTATGATCATAATGAACATATGTAGATATATATTTTAATGGATAAAAAGTGGAATCTTAAATTAAATAATGGACTAGTAGTATACTCGGATTCCATGTTGTTCCTTTTCCTAACATGTTATTTGATTTATTTTTTATCATTTTATTACATTTGAAACCATACTGTAAAATTAAATGGTTATTTCAGGTGAATAAATGTATATTATTGATATTTTAAATGAATAATTATCTATGAAATGTAAACTTCTAAGGTATTGTTTCCTACTATTAAGAACATGTGTCTTAAACCATTCAATTTGGGTCACATGATAATTTTTCCCAGAAGGTTGTCGTGTGTCTTTCGTATTAAGAACTAATAAAAAATGCGATACATCTAGACTAATCTAAATGAAAACATCAACAATGTATTTCAAAGGAATCAACATAAAAAACACATCATCAAATTATTTAACCAACCCATGATAAACTCTCCCTCTAGCAAAATGATAAGGGAAGTCCATATCCCCCTTAATATTTTCAATTCATTATAAATAAAGTAATGGTTTTATGATTATATGTAGGTCCATACATGGATTTAACTAAGTCTTCATAGCTTAGTCCCACTTAACTAGTGGATTCATTAGGCTCATCCTTGAGAATAACCACATGATCAGTGTGGGAAACTAAGATGGGTGGTTGAATCAGTGTTTTAATTCCTTTTTTCTATTTCACATTTTGAAAAATCATTCTACACCTATTAAAATGTATTGTTTTTTTGTTATAAACATATAAAAAAACATAGAAAAAAAATGATAAACCATATTTATAAGGTTCACCTTTCAAAACTTAATTCCAATCCTAAGAATGATATAGATTTCACTAAGTCCTAATGACCAACATTTATCAACATCAATGTAGAAGTGACCATAGAATATACTTCTAAACATGAAATGCATCCCCCAATGGTGTTTGAGTACTTCCTAAACAATTATAATGATAAATTGTGTAGTTATCCATAAACAATAAAGGATAAAACTGAATTGGATATCCATTTATATTATGGTGGTGTTGTTTATTCCTATTCTTCTACAACCTATATAGTTTTATGTTTAATATTATCTATGTGAAACAAAAAATATATATTCTTCATAATTTCTCTCTTGATTATTATCATTCATTATTCTATAAATATCACCAAATATATTTCACATAAAATTATTCATCTAATTTCTGTTTTATGCATTATATATCATTTTTTATATATTTTGTCATAAAAAGGTATTAAAATACATTTTTATTTAAATTTGAAATTTAATAAAATTCAATAAATTACATAAATTTTAATTCAAAATATTATCCTTCCTCCCAATTAATTCATGTTATTTTCATCATCTACCCCATATCATAGCCACATTTTAGCAGTGGCTTCTGATTGGGTGAAAATTTACATAGTAAGAACTCCATTCAACTTCAATGAAAAAATTTATTTATGTTTTGAACCTTCTTCTTCCACTACATAAATCACATATCAAATTTTGGGATGTTTAAATTTTAATCATATAAATTTTTTATCATCCAAATTTATATTTAATCAATATATATAAATTTTGAAATACTATGATTTTCAAAACATTAAAAAAATTCGTTGTATTGGCTTGAAATTATCCTTACACAACAATCTTGTATATTAAACATCCATGTTTATATTGATTAAAAATTTTACTCCTAATCTTGTTTTCCTTACACAAACTCAAATAAATATTATAAATATAAAATCATGTCAACATTGAGATATTTTATGTTAATATACTAGGAAATTATGCTCACATAGACAATTTATATTTATAAAAAAGAAAATTATGGACAAAAAACAATTTATTTTTATATAGTAGAAAATTATGCACACAAAAATGTAATTTTTCTTTACATAGAGTCAAATGATACCTATAAGGATTGATTTAATCTTTATAAACAATAGAAAAGGCCATTCTCTTGATATTTTTTCTCCTCTTGAATTTATAAATTTTTTGAATTCCAATAGAAAAAGAATATTTAATATTACTTTTAAAAAACACTATAAATATAACAAACCTCCATAAGGACATCACTACACATGTTAACCCTTATTTATTTTTTTGTTTTAATATAATCTTGGTTTTTATAACAATATCTACGAAAATAAATATATCCACTTATAACTCTGCACTAATAATTATTTTGTACTTAAAATATATATTCTAGAAGAAAACTTCATATATCAACAATCTCCAAATTACTCAACATCATAAAAATAGATATTTTGGCATAAAATTATCCCCCAATTAGATGTTTCTACCACTAAGTAACAAAGATAAATTTCAAAATCAAACTGCATAATAATAATTAATAATTCAATAATTCTAACCCTACATAAGTATAAATGGTGTATGAAATAAGAAAATTGGATAAAAATTTAATTGTTTCAAGAAAATAGTGATTTACATTAATTACTATTCAAACGAGATCCTCTTAATTCAACTTGATGAAATGTTTCTGCATGAATATTGATCTGACAATAGATCACTTCATCATTAATCAATACTTCATCTTCAAAAAAAGGATCCCTCGACTTATCTGAGAATTAATCTATTTTTATTCAATGAAAACTTCATTATATAATCAAATCATCTATAAAAATGATAAATCTATACATAGAATCTATAATACACAAATTTTTTCATTCACATAAACAAACTATTAAAATAGTTAACGGATGAATTATACTGAATTCATAGTGTATGAAACGTCCCAAACTAGTATCCACTAAACAGTCCCTCAAATGGATGGGTCACATGGCCTCACAGTCACCTCCCCATACGTTATCGGCTACTAACTAGTAGTTAAAGTAGGTTGTGATTTTTTGGGGAGATTATACCTTTTACTATCAGAGTTTCACAATAGTCAAAATTCTTAAATATAAATTTAGTAAGCATAATATAAATGATTTCATAGTGGAAACATTTATAATAATAAATTTTGGAAGATAAAATTCCAAGTAAAAGTAATGATAATCAAGCCAAAGGTTGATTCATATAAAAAATGATTCCATGTCACGTGGATGTAAAAGTGGGTGAATATAGAGGATACAGAGTATAGGATTATAAAAACATGTTACAAAAATTTACAAAAGACTAAAAGACATCTCTACTAGCATCATAATAATACATTCTGTCCTCTACTCCCTTTCTCCCATGATAGAAACAAAATATATCAAGAATCCTTGGTTGGTGATTTCTCTTGTACCTACCATCATATATAAGTTGTATCATACTTCCAATCGGTGGAATAAACATGTTGTGAGATAAACTTAGTAAGCCACCACCAATTGTGTCTAGAATAATCCATTTATTTTTAATAGCGTAAAAGTTTTCATGTATGAAAGATAATAAAAGATTTTGAAAACTAAATACTTGTCGACTTAGCTTCCTAGAGGACACCTGGAAGACTCTACGTACTTCTTCATAGGCTTAGATAAATCTAATTTCAGTTTACAGTATATGTCTATTTATAATTAACAATACATAATATGTATACTTGTATAATCACTATATATGTGAGGACATGTATAAGAATATACTAGATACTAGGTGCTAGTTGGACCAAAGGTCTAACTCCAGTGTTTGAGAATATTCGAATTATATATAGGCTTTAACAATGGAATAAGAACTAAATATCATGAGAGTGAGAGGCATAATTCCCATCAGTAGAGATATTGTGGGGATTTATCATTCCCAACACCTTATTAAAGGGGAACATGGATCGCTTTACCCACCATCCAAGTAGATGGTGTGAGATGCGATGACTAGAACCCAATTTCAAGGAGTGTAAAATTACATGATCAACAAGACCCTTAACCATTTTCCAATAACCAAAATACATGTTCTAATCATAATAATCTTAAGGAATTTTCATTAAAATCATTTATTCTCTTTTATCTTTATATAGACACAAGTATCCCCTATTATACAATTCCTTAACTTGTTGTCACATGTGATAAGGTATTTTCACTTCTGTCTGTTTAATTTAAATTAATACATTAAATTTATTTTTCATTGAAAACTCATGCCAAACCACTTTGGAGGGGGTATATCAATTAAACATTCGTTGTAAGGAGGAAATTAATTAAACACACCCTAAGGGGTTTTGATCAATGATTTAAACATGTTATAATGAACTAATATATGTCTAAGGGAGTATTATAACATGATTCAATTATTTTAGGCGGAACAACAAAATATTATAGAAACTTGTGAAATTTTACTACATGCAGCACAACAGAATATGCTATAAAAATATAAATTTTAATGGAAAATTAAAATATAACCAACCGTAGGCTTATGGATGACTTATCATCTGGTATTGGTTTCATGTTTGAATTAAAATAAGATAAAATAGAAAAGTTTACCAATACCATGAGAATATGGATTATTAGCTCGCACCAAAATATTACATAGGATGGTGAGATAAATGTTGAAAGGAAGGAATAGGAGTGGGGATATTACTATTCTAGATCCAATGTGATTGAAGGAGAAAAAGTGTATATAGGGCGGGGAAAATGATAGGAACCTATATATTGGTGTAGAGTGACTCTCGTGTATGGATCTTATTGTGTGATGGAAAAGAAATGGAGGGCTTATGTCAAATAAGACGCCCTGCCTCTTGTTTTAAAAAAAGGACCTAGGGTAATTACATGGAATGTAAATTTTACATGCCATGTAAATATCTGGTTTCAACCCTCCTAGTAAAAACTAGTTTTTGGCATGAAATGGGTCTTTCCATTTCATTCCATGAAGTTTATTATAAATACACATAATGTATTTATGATAAACATCATGTATTTTCCCTGTAGCCATCATCGATCCACCTACTACTTTCATCCCAGAAGCAAATCGACTGACCAAGGGGCCCAGTACCAGGGTCTAAGCAAAAAAGAAAATGCAATGAGGGTTTGAACGAATATAAAAGATCTCATACCACTTTTAAAATCATGTTCGTTACAACTTCCCCTCCTTAAAACTACTTTCCCATGATTTTTACTTCTAAGGGTGGAAAAACATTATCTGGGATATTTTTTGTCCACTAATCACATACACCAGATTTTCTCTCTCTCTTCTCTTCTTGTTCTCGATCATGATTCCATATCACCTATACTAGATGAAATGACCTTCTTAGAGATCCTTCAGGCTTTAATCAATGACGTGCACTAGGTACTCCTCAAAATGATTATCCACATCTAACTCAACATCCTTAGGTTTTAAAACACGAATCAGGTCTGCATAATTCCAAAGAAGCTAAGAGACATGAAATATTTTAGGAATAGACCGGTATCTCTGATGTAGTTCTATCCTATAATCCACTAGTCTGATTGTCTCTAAGGTCCCAAAAGGCTCTAACTAATGGTGGTGAAATATTACCCTATCTCATAATTTTTCACTAGCCCATCCTGGGAAATACATGAAAGAAACCATGATCCCTGTCCTCAAACTCAGGAGGTCATCGATGGATGTTGGAATATGACTGCTACCTAGACATAGTAGTCAACGTTCCCTTCCAAATTAGATAAAAATTTTCTAAATTATTTGAGATGAGATGTGGTATAAGTAGTGTAGCCTCCCATACCTCTAACCAGTAAAAAAGTGACAAGTATGACCTACCAAATAAGGCCACATAAGGATCCATCAAGATGGTATCCAGAAATTTTTTATTGTAAGATAACTCAACTCAGGTTATATGTTTCACCCAAGAAATTCCAATGTTAAGGGAACATGAACAGATCTTGTCATATAACATATGAATTGTAAACTCTATCTAAACAATTGTCTAAGGGAGATAGTTCATGACTAGGAGCACATATATACCCAAGGCCTTCTTAGAACCCTTCTAGAACCATGATGTGAAACAAGAACCCATGTATGATATGATAGAATTTGAAGATCTGTGAATGTATATGATTTCCCTAATGTATAGCCTCCCTTTCTCATCAATTGACAAGGTATCTCAAATTAGGTGGAAATGAGTGACCTTCATCAATTGATAATTGAAAACCCAAAATGTATCATTACCTTGAGGATATCTAGGAAAACCTATCACGTATTCCATTGTGAAATCATCCTACATCCACATGGTAATGGACAACGGTTGTAAATTCCCCCTGGTTGTTGATGTTCCTCATTTACCTACTATAAGTTGCAACAAAAAGTATCAATGTCAGTTATCTCCCATTTAATATGAGGCCACCAATATTGGTGACATAAGTCTAGATGGATCTTTGTGAAGTAAGGATAAACTTTCCATGTCGTGGAATGAGATTCCTACATCAACTCCTCTCATAATTATTCTAAAAACTAGACATACCCATGTATGTGCAAGGTCTCATCCTCTTCCACAATCCAACTAGAGGATGAATTCTAATCTGAAAAAATCTCCCTCGGGACTAGGCCCTCATAATCGGAAAGTTTATTTATCTTTACCCATTCCTTAAGGTTTAAAGTTACTATTAAATCTATGAGTACTTTTCACCCATGATTATATTGAATATCAACATGAATCTATGAAAACTAGGCTATAAGTTGTCACTCACTACTATCCACATGAACCGCATGTGTCTAAGACTTCTGGAACAAATCATTGTCTACTACATTAGCTTTTCAAGGCATATAGGCAAGCTCAAAATCAAACGACTGCATGTATTCAACTAAACTTCACTTCCTGAGATTGGTATCACACTGTGAAATGATTTATTTGTAGATTTTGTGGTATTTAATTTCTAAAAAAAATCTCTCCAAGAAAATAATGTCTCCAACTATATAAAGTGTGCACCAGAACTACTAGCTCAAGGTCATGCATTGGGTAATTCCACTCATTATCCTTCAACTAATGATACTCTTACACTATGAATCACTCTTCATATATCAAAACTACTCCAAGTTCAATTTATGATGCACTATAAAAAATAGTGTAGCTCCTGCCTCACGCTAAAAGAATCATGATCAAGACTAATGTCAACCTACCTTTCAATTCCTGAAAATATATTTTTCAAAAATTTTATCATATGAATTTCACTCACTTCTTAGTCAAGCTCTTTAGAGGAACTAATAAGAATTAAAAATCTTTAATGAAGCATCTATAATACCTGGATAACCCCTTGAAACTCTATATATCGAATTAATTCTTGGGATTCACCTAAGAAATTATAGCTCTAATATTCTCTAGGTCTACAGATACTCCCAAATTCAAGATTATGGGACCCAGGAAGTAGAATTTCATGGTCGAGAAGTAGAAATGGGTGATCATTGCATAAAGATAGTTCTCTCTCATTATATTTTGTATGATCTCAATATGTTGGGCATGGTCATGTTGAGTGAGAGAATAAACCATAATCTAGATATGGGTGGAAAACATGATTCATCAGGGCCTTAAAAATATAATATATGTTTTTGAGATCGAATGAAACTACCAGGTAATCATAAAGGCTATATATTCTTTATAAAGTTGTACGATGGATGTATGAAAGTCTGAAATGCACATACTATTATACAAACCTCAAATAAATCTTTTAAAACACCCTCTCTCATCAAATCGGATAAAGTAGGGTGTCTATTCGTGGAAGTGGATGCTGATTCATAATTATGAGTTAATTCATCCATCAGTAATCCTTGCAAGGCCAATGGATACAATCTGTAATTTCAGAAAAAATACCAATAGACCCCATGGAGAGGTACCGGGTCATACAAAACCCTCTATTTTCAGGTCTTCCAACTACTTCTTTGGCTCTAGAATCTCTATAAGTGCCATTCAATAAGGATTAATGGACACTGGTGTCACTCTCAGCACTGCTTCAATGGTGAACTCTTCATATATCACTAGAGGTATCCTAGAAAATAAATCAGGGAAGACATCCATGAAATGATCCACCACATGTGGGAAATTGGTATGTCACATTCTATAATATTCAAAGAAAATACTAGAAATTTGAGTTGTCACTCTTCCTAACCCTTGATTCTTAGGACTAGATCGAGTCTCACGAATGTCCCATTCTCCCCATTAAATATATAAACCTTCTTCTGGGGATGTAAACATCATATCCATGTGATAATAATAAATATGAAATTGATAGGAATCCAATGATTCCTTCCTAAGAATTAAAACAAATCTTGTCATGATGAGGATGAAAATATTAAACATGAAAAGATAAAAACATATCACAAGGGGACACTCTTTACATTGATATCTCTCTCTGATCAGATACATGGTAGGGTATTGAGTATCATCACAACAGCAATATACTCAATATCATGGCCTAGATTATCTATAAATCTTGTAGATATAAAAGTGTGTGATGTAAATGTTTCAAGTAAATAAAACACTAAAGATAAGGATACTTGAATAGTACCTAAAATATTATATGTTAAGGAACTATTCCATATTGGCACAGGATGCATTACATACAACTAGCTCATACCATAGCCCTGAGATGAAACCTAGTAGCCCGAAGAAGGCCCTCTCTCTTGAGATTGTGAATCCTAAGTCTTTATTACCCTACCTCTACCACTACCTCAGCCTAAGTAGCTGGTAGTATTCTAGTGGCCTTCATAGTGAGATAATACTGGTCCCATTCTAGAACATAGAGTTTGTGTAGATCCACCTTAACTAGGAACTGGTTGGAAGTTCCTACATAAGTTCTGAATATTTCCTCTCCTTCTGTAGCCTCTACATTCAACTAGTTTTCGCATGCACTGGGGTTTCATATGTCCTAGTTTCCCACACAGATGACATATAACAAAATTTCTAGTATGAGATATTTGATTACCACTAACCCTATCAGATACCTGAAAACATTTTTTCCTACCTCTAGAAGAACTACTGCCCAATTTTGATTCTAAACTAACTTATCTCACACCTTCATCTTCCCTCAAGATACACTTAGTAATGATGTCCTGTTTGAATATCTCAAAAAAAGTTGTCAATGAGAAGACAATAACTTGTGATCATATGTCTTAAACAAACCCATCCTCAAATCATATTCCAGTCATGAACTCAACACCAGCTAGCGTCAGTGCAGATCAATGAAGATCAGTAAAATGGATATAATACTCCATTATAGACATATCTCCCTTATACATGTTCATGAACTATCTATCTTAGTCATTCCAAAATGTCTATATAGATAATTAATAATAAAAGACCGTTTGTAAGTCCCTCCAGATCATATCCTGATGTCGGTCTTCTTGAGTAATGACATCCCACCATCGCTTGGAAGAACCACATAGAATATAAGATGTGAGCTTGAACCTCCTCTATAGAGGAATCTATAGATTCTCTAATATGTAAATCATGGATTCAATCCATGTTTTAGTATCTTGGGGGCCACCATCACCTAAAAACGTATGAGGGTGGTGCTACTGTAACTCCAGTATCAACTCTTCCATAGTCGAGGCAGGTCATGAAACTCGTAACATAAATTGTACCATATAAAGGAAACCCTCTTCAAAATGGGTGCCAGTTCCCAGGTCCATAATAATATGTGGTGTTATTGGTGGTACTACGGGAAGTAACATCAGTAGATCAGGGCCCGCCACCTCTAGAGCATGGTCTCCATCACCCCCTTGACATATGACTCAAGGAAATCATGAAGTCATGATTCCACAATGTCAAACACATGCCTCAAAAAAATACAACAGTTAAAAGATCATAGATATATCATTATGAAATGTTAAATCATTCCTATTAATAGACTAACAACTCTATTTCATCTCTTAAATCTTGTTCTACATGATAAAGGGACTCAATATCATAACATAATAATCATAAAATACTTGACCAATAACCCGCTACTAAGGACAGTTTTGGGTCTAGGTCTTGCATCACATGGCTAAGGTCCTTGTATATAGACTGTCCATTTCTAGTCATAATGGGAAACACTATTTAATTTGAAATTGGAATCCCAATTTAATGGTAACCATTTATTTTTAATGTTTAAATTAATTTAATTCTATACTCATATATATTTATATATATCGTTGTCTAGTTAGATGTGTCACCATTCCCAATTTATAAATTCCACACTCCTAATAAATTGCAATTGGCACGACATGTAACTTCAAGAAAGCCCTTAAATTCACTATCATTATGTAACATGTCATATAAAATGATTTTGTTAACGTAATTACAATTATGAATTTATATAATTACGTTATTCATAAATTACCATTGGAATTTATGTAATTAAATAAACTTATGTTTCATCCCATGGAACTAGGGGTTCATGGATCAAACATGGTATAATTGGTTAATTATGATGACATTATCAATCTACACTGGAAGGAACCATTATAATTGATGAAGAAATGTTATATAATTCAATTATTCTTTCTTTTCAAGAAACATTAGCACATTAGAAATTTATTTCAATGAACTAAACTATATGCAGCATGCAAATGCACATAGAAAGTAAATATGTCATGGAAAATTTTGATGGAGTATAAGTCATAAAGTGCCTACAATGATGCATGATCTACTACCTCCTTACAATATCATTCCAAGGGTAAATAAAATCTATAATAATAATAATTATTATTATTATTATTATTATAACTCCACAAAACATTTTCATCACCCAACATTGAAATTAGTATAACTGTAACATGCATAATCCCTTAATAATAATATCCCAACCAAGGTAATTTTTGTTTCCCCTATGTGTGGGTTAGATACTTGTAGGGATATGCCCGTTACAAAATTTTGACACCTTCCTAGTCTCAGGTCTAATATCCGAATAGTGAAAAAAATATAGAAATAAAATATTCTCTGATACCACTTTCTAACATCTCAACATGGGTTCCACAAAACTGTTCCCTGATCTGATGGGTCACATGGCTTCAAGAGCTCCTCTTCATATTTTAGAGGATGATGAATAATAGTGAGATTTTATAGTGGTATGGTAGGAAGACTATACCTTATGTTATCATATTATTACAATGGTAACAATATTTAAATATAAATAGTGAATCATAAAATATCAAACAACACAGTGGGAACAAGTAAAATAATCAACAGTGAAATATAGACATCCAAAAAATAGTAATAATAATCATGCTAAAGGGTGGGTCATATAAAAAATGATTTCATTTCATAATGATGTACATAAGGGGGGAAATAATGGGGATAGCGAGTACAAGAATATACAGTATGTCATAAAAAAGTAAAAAAGTCCAAAAGATATATCCTCTAGCATCATGAGAATATAATCGGCCCTATTCACCCTTACTCCCATCCTATAAACAAAATATATCCACCATCCACACCCGAGCACTTGTCATTTTCTCTACCTGCATCCATAAGGTCTGTTCGGGTACCAATTGGTGGCTCGAAAAGGATGTTAGATAAACTGAGTAGTCCACCACCAATGATATCTACAATAATCCACTCAGTGTATATAACATAGAAGTGTGCAGGTATGAAAAATAATACAAGATGTTGAAAACTAAATAATAGTTATCTCTTATTCTTATAGGATGCATAGAAGACTCTACCTATTTTAGCATTTTCTAGGATAAGCCATATATTATAATACCATGTACATCCATTTATATGTAACTATACATAATATGTATTCATTTATATACACTATATATGTGAGGACATATATATTAATATACATAGATACTAGGTGCTAGAAATACCTGGGGAATAACTTAGGTTTCCAAGAATAGTCAAACAAGATATAGGCTTCAGCAAGGGTAAAAGCCAAGAATCTCATCAGAGCGAGATACATCAGGCCTGTCACTCAAGATAGTGGGGTGAGTCATCATTCACATCACCCGATTCATGGAAGAAAAGGATCACTATGTCCATCATCCAAGTAATTGTTGTGAAAGAAAAATTCTCTATAACAAAATTATGGGATCATGAAACCCCATTCTCAAAAAGTCCCTTAACCATTTTCCATTGACTAATATCCATGTTCTAATCATAATAACCATATGGGGTTTCCATTAAAATAATATATGTTCTTTCATCCCTATATAGCCATGGGTATAACAAATTATAGAGTTCCTTAACTATTTATCACTATGATGTGGTCTTTCCACTCACTTGCATTTAATTTATAAGTAATTGAAAATATATTTTAATGAAATTCCACACCACATAAGAGGTGGTTGGTCAATAAAAAATTAATAGTAATGAGGTAAATTGATTCAAAACACCCAAAGGGGTGGAAATAAACAAGGTAAAAATCCTCTAACAATCTAACATTGGTGTAGGGGAGTATTGTATCATGGTTCAATTAATTTATGAGGAGGAATGACATTTTAAAGAAACGTGCGGAATGGTCTGACATGTGCTCAATGGTATTCTCAAGAAAACACCTAATCAATTAGGGAAAATAATTATACCACCTATATCAGGCCCTTTGATAACTCCTCATTTGGAATCGAATTCATGTTTTAAGTACAACAGAAGATAACTGAAGAATATACCCTTACCATGAGAATAGGTGTATTAGCTAGCCCCAAAATTGCTCATAGGGTGGCGAGATAAATTACTAAATGAATGAAGATGAGTGCAGATCTTTCCATTGTAGATCCAAAGTGACATGTAGAGGATAATATGGATGTCGAATGGGGGAAAATGAGAGGAATATATATATTGGTGTGGATGAACTATCATGATCATCTCCTGTAATTCAAGGGAGGAGAAAAGGAGGGATTTTTTCAAATAAGATTCTTTGCCTCTTATTTTAAAAAAAATAACCCCTGGTAATTACAATCTTAGATGCCGTGCAAATCTGAAGTTTCTCCCCTCCTAGGAAAAAACATTTAACATTGTACAAGGGGTATGGCCAGCCCATTTCATGTCATATATTATAAATACATGAATTGTATTTATAATACATGTTTTGAATTTGGCCTATAGCTAGCATCAAACCCCCTAATACTATATTTAAAGAAGAAACATAATGACCTAAGGGCCCAATTTCAAAGGTCTAACCCGAAAAAACTCATTAAGGGTTTGAACTAATTTAAAATAACTTATTCCTATCTAAAATTCTAGGTCATTTAATCTTATAACTTTCAATAACTCCATCTAAATATTTTCTTCTCCCATTTTTTATAAACCAATATAGTGGATGTAAATATATTTTTGTTACCAATTTTCATCCCCTTTTACCAAAAATGCTAAATAAAATGATGATATGGGGAAGAATCACTATACACTGTCCTTGAGAGGAATGATATTGAATTCCCATTAGAAACCTCAAACTATTAAAATCATCCTTCAGTATTGGTTTAGATAAAATACCAACCACTATCTCCTTTATAAACATAAATTTATAATTCAATATATTATTTTCGACATGTTCTTTCATCAAGTTATCTTTAGTATCAATGTTATTTTATCTTTAATGTTGAACATGATTTCTTGAATTACTAATAGAACTTTGTTTATAATAACCAATATGTAGCGATTACTTCACTACTACATAGAGAGCTTCCAACACAGTCCACATCCCAATCAATTGGGTTGTGGAATGATTGGTAGTAACATGCTCTACATCAATAGTTATCAAGTTTACTGAATTCTATTTCTTTATGTACGAACAAACACACCATTATCCAAGAAATAAAACACCACCAATTGTATACCGTCTATCTAGAACACTACCTGGCCAATCTAAATATGTTTTGTAACACATGACCCCACTAGGCCGGAGCCGATGCATTACTTGTGATATTGGCATGGTTAGAAGGAATAAAAATCCTGATGGATCAATCAGTTTTATAGTCTTGCAGAAACTAGATACATTGATTTAAAATAAATTACATTGGATAAGGTTACAAGATACAATCCATAATGAAAAACAAAAACTGCATCCACAAGCACTCAATAAATGACCTCCTCTTCATAACCTATTGAAGGTAAAAAAAATTAAAGGGGTGAGATCAAACGCTCAACAAGGGTAAAAAATAGCAGAAGCATGAGTACGATAATAATTGAATCATAATCAATATGACATAATCAAAATGGCATAGTGAATAAATGAACAACTAATGCCATTAATAACCTGAGAATGAAACTGAATCCATAGATTTTGTCACAGTGAAAACCTCATGGATAATAATAATAACTAAAAATGAATAAAGATAATGCTTATTAATTGGACGTTATGTATCTGTCATATGAACCAAAATACCGTAAAAACAGTTTAGTTCTATGGGTAGACACCCGTCTGTTTTTTGGAAAAAAACTCGAAGGGTCTGTCACCATACTGTTTTGTCTCATGAGACCTACTGATGCATCGAGGGGCTGTAGTGGTCCCCAACCACATATAAATCCAGTAATTATTTATAAATATATTCAATACAAGAGAAATATGTATTTACATTATCCATATAGAATAGATAACACCGATTCATCAACATTTCCACAGTCAAAACAACATTCAAAATAAATATCGTATGTAAAATGGTATACGTCTTAGACAATTATAATATCCATGATATTAGAATATGGATATTTAAATAGAATATAAATTCAATTGAAAAGTTATATCAAATGGGTAGTAAGTACCCCACATAAGAAAGAGTAGGTGCATAATTACTAAGCAAGTCACAATGAAGTGAAAATTGAGACAAATCTTGTTATCGTGTTGTGTTCAATTGAGTCATATGAAAAAGAGTTAATAAATGCCAAAAGTGTCAAATAATACAATGAATATAATTATAACCATGATAACATAGGTTAAATGGAGGTACACATATACAACATATAAGAAATAAGTGGGGAACAATAGGGATCCCACAGAATTGAATGTAAGACAGAAAAAACCTCTTACAAACATTTTGGCGCGGTAACAAGTGTTATTGCAAGGTCTTAATGAGATCTAAAAGGGTATCCCATTATTTATATGTAAAAAGGTCATTATGGGGGAGTGTAGAAACATTCCCCATCATTATAAATTAAAAACAAAATCACACAAGGTAGGGTGGATCCTTGAATAAAAGTGAGAGAGAGGACCCCTTACCTTATGCTTGAAGGTGTTCTTGACTTGTTATTAAATACCTGAATAAAAAAATTAGGATTATTAATTAATAATTCCAGAAACTCTTTTATATGTAAATGGTTCATTATAATCCTTTTTAGTTCATTCAAGTCCTTTTTGATTGGTTATAGGGTTCAATTTCATTGTTCGGGCTCGTTTGTTTACTTGGTTTTAAATGATTCGTTCACTTATATTCAAGTTCGGATAAATTTGTAAGATGGATTTGGTTTTCCAGAAATGAATTTATACACTATCAGGGAACATCCATGAGATTACATGGTTTTAAATTTAATTTGGGTTACTTTTATTGAAGTAGAATTTTTATATATATAACCTTAGTGATAACCGTTTTGGTTAATCAGTGGGTTTGATTGTGATGAACATGATTTGCTTTATCACTTAATACCATGTGTAAAAAAGTATTACAGAACTAAAAATAGGTTATATTACATAATAATCTATTTCAACCATAAAACAAATGGTTTCCTGACCATAATTAATGATTATAATAGAAATGGATAAATCGTTGTCCTTGAATTTGTTAAATTACCACATCTCAAACGGTGCTTTCATTTCATTCAAAAAAAAGTGGGGAAAAGAGAGAATATAATGGAATATATACCATTAGCATGAAAAAATTCCAGTACATGTGTGTTACTGGATTTATCATACTATTTTTGTGAAGGGAGTTGAGAAAAGAAACAAAAATAAAAGAACTTAAAAGAAAAGAAGGGATTTGAAAGAGGAATTTACCTCTTGAGACTTCCTCCTTTGAGAACCTCTTAAGAAGAGAGGTTTTAGTCTTTTTATGTGACCAAATATCTCTGGTGGTGGGGGAGGAGGTTGGGAAGTTATTTTGATAGAATTTGCAGAAGGCACAAGGCTTGATAGGAGTGAATGGATGGGGGTGAGAGGGGGTTTTTATAGTGGAGGGGAGAGGGTATTTCTTAATATAAAACCCATTAATTTATTATTTCCTCTCAAGACAACCAATAGTGAGTATTCCATGACCAAGAATAGTAATATATTCATGTGACTTCAAACCAATTGGTCTTACATCAGCAAATCATCATCAATGACTCAATTAATCCATTATTTAGCATTAATTGTGAATTATCAGATTTTACTATTCACCAAAAATCAAGTATATCAGAAAAATCAAAAAAAAATCACCCTAACCATTTTTTGATGTGTAAAATCAAAAAATGAAGTCCATTTTTAAAAAATAATTTTCTAAATATGATTAATTAAATATTTAATTAAATCATTATTTAATTAAAATATACAAACACTTAAAATATTCATCTCCATCTTTAGGGTGTCTAAATTCATTTATACACTCAATGGTATAGATACCATTCATAAGAGTCATATTACTATTCATAAGGGTAAGTTACTATTCATAAGGGTAGGTTACTATTCATAATGGTAGGTTACCATTCCCTGAAAATTAAGTTAATTATATCAGACTCTAAATATCATCTTGAACACAACCGTGTATGTCAAAATTTTAAAATTCAAATCACAGAGCTGGTAAATTTAATTTTAGTGGATAAATTATCGATATCTCCTATAAGTAACCATGTTTTGTTCCACAGGGTCTCATTGATTCATGAAATATAAGCTACCTATTGAATACAGTGCATACCATAAGATGTTTGGGAAGCTACATTATTCCCTCCTTCAGAAATATCGTCCCCAAAATTTTATGTATAAATCCCACCAAGAATATGTGGGTGATTCTTTTTCATAATATCCTCTGGTTTTCATGTTGCTTCATCCATATTTTGGTTTCTCCAAAGAACCTTCACTAGGCGAGTTGTCCGATTTTTCAATATCTGCTCCCTTGTGTCAAGAATCCCAATAGGCTTTTCACAATATGAAAAATTGGTTTCCAGTTCAATTTCTTCATATCTGAGAACATGCATTGGGTATGGAATGTATTTCATTAACAATGACACGTGGAACATATCATGAACTTTGGATAGATTTGGCGGCATCGCTAGATGGTAAGCTACAGCTCCGATTCTTTCCAGAATTTCAAATGGCCCAATGTTCCTGTGGCTCAGTTTCCCTTTCTTACCGAACCTGAGGACACCCTTCCATGTAGATACTTTCAGAAAGACATGATCTCCCACCAGGAATTCCAAATCCTTTCTCTGATTGTCAGCGTAACTCTTCTACCTACTTTGGGATGCCTTAATATGGGCATGAATTTTCTTCACCTTTATCGTGGTCTCTTCAATATGTTCTGGGCCTATAAGTTTCCTCTCACCAACTTTGTCCCAACAAGTTGGAGTTCTACATCTCTTTCCATACAATTCTTCATATGGAGCCATTTGAATACTAGAATGGAAACTTGTGTTGTAAGAAAATTCCACCAAAGGAAATTATTGATCCCACATACCTTTGAAGTCAAGATAGCATGACCTCAACATGTCTTCTGGAGATTTTATAGTCCTTTTAGACTATCCATCAGTTTGGGGGTGATAAGAAGTACTCATAAAAAGCTCAGTATTTCAAGATTTCTAGAGACCTTTCCAGAACATTGATGTAAAATGAGGATCTTGATCGGATAAAATTGATAGAGGTGCACCATGAAGTATTACAACTTCATTAATATATAGTCTTTCCAGGCGCTCGAGTGGAAAATCCTCTCGTATAGGAAGTAAATGTGCTGATTTTTTGAAATGATCAACAATTACCCATATTGCATCCTTCCTTCTTGGTTTCCTCGGTTGTCCAGTGATAAAATCCATCGTAATGTTATCCCACTTCCACATAGGAATAGGTAGAGGTTTCATCACTCCTTTGGGATGTCGTCTCTATGCCTTCACTTATTGACAAACTAGACACCTTGACACATAGTTAGCAATTTCCCACTTCATATTATCCCATCAGAAATATTCCTTCAGATATTTGTACATCTTGGTGCTACCCGGGTGTATGGAGAAATTTGAGCTATGGGCATCATCTAATAGTTACATTTTTAGCTCAGGTACTGATGGAACGCATAACCTCTTCCCAAATTTCATAATTCCTTCTTCATACATGAAGTCTTCTAGTCTTCCATCCTTGACAGCATTAATTTTCTTATGAATATTTTCATCATCATATTGAGAGCTTTTTATTTTCTCTAATAAAGATGGTTTAGCATTCATTTGAAATAGAAAATATGTTTCCCCTTCCTTAACAATTCCCATATCCATCTTCAGTAGACCCATGAATATAGGATCTCTTTCAATCCTTATTTGAGTCAAAAGGCCATGATCTTTCCTGCTTAACGCATTTTCCACCTTATTCGCCTTTCTTGAGTGGTAGTGTATTGAAAAATCATAATATTTTAGTAACTCAAGCCATATTCTTTGCCTCATGTTGAGTTATTTTTGTATGAAAATTTATTTCAAACTCTTATGGTCCTTATAGATCTCACATCTCACTCCGTAGAGATAATGAATCCATATTTTCAGAGAAAATATTATGGCTGCTAGCTCAAGATCATGAGTTGGATAATTTTTCTCATGATTCTTCAACTATCTTGATGCATAAGCAATAAATTTATCGTTTTTCATAAGGACAAAACCCATCCCATTCATTGATGCATCAATGTATATCACAAATCCATCACTTCCAGATGGAAGAGTCAAAATTGGAGCATTGACAAATATTCTTTTCAATTCTTCGAAGCATTTTGTACACTCTGTGGTCCACACAAACATAACTCCTTTTTGTGTGAGATTGGTTAGCGGGTTAGCCAGTTGGGAAAAATTCTAAATGAAATGCCAATAGTAACCTTCTAAGATAATAAAACTACATACCTCAGTTATATTTGTTGGTGTGGGCCAATCTTGGATTGCCTTTGTATTCACAGGATCAACTAGGATTCAATCCTTAGAGATAATATGGCCTAGAAAAGAAACTTATTGAAGCCAAAATTCTCACTTGCTAAACATCCTATATAATTCATTTCTTCTAAGAGTTTCCAAAATAATATGCAAGTGATTCTCATGGTCTTCATAGATTTTTGAGTATACCCAGATATCATCTATTAACACCACAAAAAAGTTATCAAGATATTCCTTGAAAACTCTATTAATTAATTCCATGAAAATAGAAACTCATAATGCCCATACCTGGTTCGAAATGCTATCTTAGGAATATCTTCCTTCCTCACATAAAGCCGATGATATCCAGACCAAAGGTCAATCTTTGAAAAGTATTGGGCTCCATAGATTTGATCAAATAAATCATCAATTCGAGGTAGGTGATACTTATTCTTGATTGTAATAGCATTGACTTCCCTACAACCAATGCATAGCCTCATGGATCCATATTTATTCTTGACAAATAGGACCGGGGCTCCCCATGGAGAAACACTAGGTCGAATAAATCTTTTGTCACTCAAATCCTCTAGTTGTTTCTTTAGCTCCACCAAATCTAAAGTGGCCATTTTATAGGGGGTCTTTGATATAGGTCTCGCACCAGGAATGAAATCAATAGAGAACTCAACTTCCCTCTCAGGAGGATGTCCAGGCAAATCCTCTGGAAATACGTAAATGTACTCTTGCACTATGTGAACGTCTTCAATTTGAAGATTTCTTTACTCTCCCATAGATATTGGTTTATCTTCCTCTACAAGTATTGCATTCAGTAGAGCTACTGGGGGTGGTTCTCGATAAGAATCAGGTGGCGATGTTTCTGCCCTAAAGATAAGGGATTCTTCTCCATTTTCAAAAATTATAACTTCCTTCTTCTTATAATAAATATTTGAATCATTATTTGATAGCCAATCCATACCGAGAATTATATCAAATTCAGTCATTGGTATGACGACAAGGTTAGCAACTAAAGAACGTTTTGTTGAATGGAGGGGGACTAGTCGACATGCCTTTGTTGCAATGATACATCCCATGGGATTTTTCACTGATAAATGCTTTATTAAATCAAATTGGATATATCTAATGTTCTGGAAAAAATTACAGGATATAAATGAATGTGATGATCAAGAATCAAATAAAGTGTTGCTAAGTTTGAGGAAACAAATAAAGTATTTTCCACCACATCATTATGAATTTCAACCTCTGTGGTTGTGATCGCATAGGCTCTCCCTTATTCTCTTAGCTTTTTTTGACGCATGTTTCCTTGGTGCTTAGGACACTCATTTTTATAGTGTCCCATATCTCTACAATTATAGCATTGAATATCATTGAATTTTTTCTTCCCCCTTGCATGATCAGATCAATGACCCTTTTCTCAGCACTTATAGCAGACTCCCATGCCTTTAAAGCATTTCTCTATATGATTCTTTCGACATTTCTCGAATATTGGGAAACTATTCATACCCTTTCTCTTCTTCGGTGCTTCTCCTTTTCCTTTGTTATCCGAGTACCACTTCTTATCTTGGTTTCCTTTGAAAATATTTGATCTAGAAAATTCCCTCTCTGTTTTGATGGCACTTGACGCAATTCCATCATATGATGAAAATGTTTGAGTAGCCAGTACCCTCTGAAGACTTGGCTTAAGACCTTCAAAGAAATGATCAATCTTTTATGCTGAGTCACGTACGTAATCTACAGCATACCTGGCCAGCCTTGTAAAATTTTTCTCATACTCTGCAACACTGTTTTCTTCCCTTTGTTTCAAGAAAAATAATTTCCGCTTTATTTTTGTTCGTTGCTCACGAGGGAAATATTTCTCGAAGAATATTTCTTTAAAAGTCCTCCACTCCATATCTTCTATTTCTTCTTCCTCCATGGTGTTCTGAATCAAGGACCACCATTGGTCAGCGTCACCCTTGAGACAATATACTTCTAGCACCACCTTCTCATTTTCATTTCATCTTAATGCCATGAATATCTTTTCAAGTGACTTGATCCACTGCTAAGCTACCACTGGATTAGTACTCCCACTGAAATATGGGGGCTTCTACCGCATGAAACGATCCAACCCAGGGGTGGAATGGTTATTCATTACAACTTGAGTAAGTTGTCCCAATATAGTCAGGATCTGATCTGCTCCAACATTGACTGTGTTGACTTGCTCAGTAGGGAGATCCCTACCTTGCTCATGAGTATTGATTCCCCTTCATCCATTAGAGGCCATTTCTAAATAATGGGATAAACTAGACTAGTTTATGAATCTTAAATAGAAAAGCACTTAACATAGATTGAAATTCTATGCATAGATAATCTTACAAATATAGTTCCTCTAAGGAAAAAATTACATTAACTCCTTTATAATGTCTTGTAATGAAAACCTGAATTATCCTAAGAATATCCTCCAAGAGTGTCGTAACTAAGTGTGCAGCAAGGCCCGTTTCCGTGTACTAGTTCCCATTCGAGTCTAGATCAAAGCGGTGTTTTCAGGTTTTTCCCCTAGATACATCTATGCCAGTGCCGCCTCTATCTGCTCATATCCAGACAGGGATGTATTTCATGAAAGATCCATATAATCTATATCTTACCAAAATACCAGTACGTTCTTATAAATTTATCCTCAAATTCTACCTTAGGTCTTTGTTCCCTACAATATATTTCCTACTCTAGTTTCCATGTTTCCTACTAAACTTCCTCTGATACCAAGTGTAACACCCCGACCCCACTAGGCTGGATCTGGTGCATTACTTGTGATATTGGAATGGTTAGAAGGAATGAAAATACCAATGGAATGATCATTTTAGTAGTCTTGTATAAACTAGATACATTGATTTAACATAAATTACATTGGATAAGTTTACAAGATACAATCCATAATGAAAAACAAAAACTGCATCCACAAGCACTCAATAAATGACCTCCTCTTCATAACCTATTGAAGGTAAACAATGAAATGGGTGAGTTCAAACGCTTGGTAAGGGTAAAAAATAGCAGAATAATGAGTAAAATAATAAGTGAATCATAATCAATATGATATAATCAAAATGTCATAGTGAATAAATGAACAACTAATGCCATTAATAACCTAAGAATGAAACTGCATCCATAGATTTTGTCATAGTGAAAACCTCATGGATAATTATATTAACCGATAATGAATAAATGGAATGCTTATTAATTGGACGTCATGTATCTGGCACATGAACCATAATACCATAAAATGGTTTAGTTCTTTGGGTAGAAACCCGTCAGTTTTTTAGAAACAAACTCGATGGGTCTGTCACCGAACTGTTTTGTCTCATGAGACCTACCAATGCATCGAGGTTATGTATTGGACCCCACCCACCTCTAAAACCAATAATTATTTATACATAGATTCAATACATGAGAAATATGTATTTACATTATCTGTATATAATAGATAATACTGATTCATCAACATTTCCACAGTCAAAACAACATTCAAAATAAATGGCGTATGTAAAATGGTATACGACTTAGACAATTATAAAATCCATGTTATTAGAATATGGATATTTAAATGTAATATACGTTCAATTGAAAAGTGGTATCAAATGGGCAGTAAGTACCCGACATAAGAAAGAGTAGGTGCATAATTACTAAGCAAGTCACAACGATGTGAAAATTGAGACAAAGCTCGTTACTGTGTTGTATTCAATTGAGTCGTATGACAAAGAGTTAATAACCACCAAAACTATCATATAATACAATGAATATAATGAGAAACATTATAACATATTTCAAATGGCAGTACACAGATACCACATATAAGAAATATGTGGGGAACAATGGAGATCCCACAGAATTGAATGTGGGATGGGAAAAACCTCTTACAAACATTTTGGCACGGTAACGAGTGTTATTGAAAGGTCTTAATGAGATGTAAAGGGGTTTACCATTATTTATATGTCAAAAGGTCTGTATGGTGGAGTTTAGAAAACATTCCCCATCATTATAAATTAAAAACAAAAGTACACAAGGTAGGTTGGATTCTTGAATAAAAGTGAGAGAGAGGACCCCCTACCTTATGCATGAAGGTGTTCTTGACATGTTATTAAAGGCCTAAATAAACAAATTAGGATTATTAATTCATAAGTCCATAACCTCTTTTATATGTAAATGGTTTATTATAATTCTTTTTTGGTTCATTCTAGGCCTTTTTTATTAGTTATAGGGTTCAATTTCATTGTTCGGGCTCGTTTGTTTACTTGGTTTTAAATGATTGGTTCACTTATATTCAAGTTCAGATAAATATATAAGATGGATATGGTTGTCCAGAAATGAATTTATACACTATTAGTTATCATACAGGATATTACATGGTTTTAAATTTAATTTGGGTTACTTTGATTGAAGTCAAATTTATATATATATATATATATATATATATATATAACCTTAGTGATAACTATTTTGGTTAATCAGTGGGTTTGATTGTGATGAACATGATTTTCTTTATAACATAATACCGTGTGTACAAAAGTATTAAAGAACTAAAAATAGGTCATATTACATAATAATCTGGTTCAAACATAAAACAAATGGTTTCATGACCAGAATTAAATATTATAATAGAAATTGATAAATTGTTGTCCTTGAATGTGCTAAATTAGCACATCTCAAACAGTGCTTTTATTTCTTTCAAATAAAAGTGGGTAATGGAGAGAAGTTAATGGAATATATACCATTAGCATGAAAACATTACATTAAATGTATGTTATTGTATTTATAATACTATTTTGGTGAAGGGAGGTGAGAAAAGAAACAATAATAAAAGAACTTATAAGAAAAGAATGGATTTGAAAGAGGAATTTACCTCTTGAGACTTCCTCCTTTGAGATCCTCTTAAAGGGAGAGGTTTTGGTCTTTTTATGAGACCAAAGATTATTGTATGTGTGAGAAAAGGTTGGGAAGGTATTTAGACAGAATTTGGAGAAGGCACAAGGCTTGATAGGAGTGAATGGAAAGGGGGTGAAAGGGGGTTTTTATAGTGGAGGGGAGAGGGGATTTCTTAATATAAAACTCATTAATTTATTATTTCCTCTCAATACAACCAATAGTGAGTATTCCATGACCAATAATAGTAATATATGCATGTTACATGGAAACAATTGGGCTTAAATCATCAAATCATCATCAATTACTCTATTAATCCATTATTTAGCATTAATTGTGAATTATCGGATTTTACTATCCACCAAAAATTCAAGTATTTCATAAAAATCCCAAAAATTCACCCTAACCATTTTTCAATGTGTAGAATCCAAAAATGAATTCCATTTTTCAAAAATAATTTTCTAAATATGATTAATGAAATATTTAATTAAACCATTATTTAATTGAAATATATAAACACTTAGAATATTCATCTTCATCTTTAGGGTGTCTAAATTCATTTATACACTCAAGGGTATAGATACCATTCATAAGAGTCATATTAATATTCATAAGGGTAAGTTATTATTCATAAGGGTATGTTACTATTCGTAAGGGTAGGTTACTATTCACCGAAAATTATGTTAATTCTATCAGACTCTAAATTTAATCTTGAACACAACTGTGTATGTCAGATTTTTAAAATTCAAATCACAGAGCTGGTAAATTTAATTTTAGTGGCTAAGTTATGGATATATCCTGAAGTAACCATGTTTTGTTCCATAGGAGATCAGTGATTCATGAAATATAGGCTACCTAATGAATACAGTGCATACCATGAGATGTTTGGGGTGCTACATGTTCAGCCAAACTAAACAAGTTTCCCCTTACTATTGTATTTCAAAAAAAATCTATTATATATTTTATGTACATAAAAAGTTGTATTCCATAACTAATATGTAAATTTTTTGGTAAACATTGATACTAGTAAAAAAAGGTAACAAAAAAGAATATATGATCATGAATCTATCATGTAAAATATTTTTCAAATCATCTTCCATAATTCCTATAAATTTACTTCAATTCCTTACACATCATTGGACAACATAGTTACCACTAAAATGGGGTGAAAACTAGTTGTTACTTATCCATGTCAAACATTCTTAGAATATCCCTGGAACACCTCCCTCGTTATGAAATATGAACCATCTATAGGGAATATTTTAATCCATGAAAGTACCATGTATCACCAGGCATAGATATCTCAAATAAAATCGTCATCTCCATTGAAAAATCATCACAAACAAATTCCTAATTTTTGGTAAAAATGAATTCATATATATAGAAAATAACAATGACAAGTACGTATTTATCATCTTCAATATCGAAGTAGATGTTCACTCTTCCTCTTCTAAATATCAACAACTTATTGATGGTTTCTATCTTATAATACCAATCTATGGGGCCTATTTTATACCATAAAATAACTTATTTATCCTATAAACGTAATTCACACATACTCCAATCATGAATCAATAATGTTTCTCAATGTATTAAAAAAATTCCAACTCACCATTTAATAAGGATGACATGACATCCATTTTCAATATATTGTACTTCTATTGGGATACAATATCAAGAAATATCCTTATGGTTTCTATCTTTTACACCAATGAAAATTTATCAAAAAAAATCCTTCCACTAATGAATTTCCTTTACACACAAGTATTTATTAGATTCTCATAGAATCAACCCACACTAGAAACTAAAATGATTCTACATCATATTTTTTTATAACATATGAAAGTAGTGATTTATGTGTTGTTTTCCAAAATGAAAACCTAGTTTAAACATATAATCATTTTTCTCCAATGATGTCTTTGATCTCCCCCAATATTCTCTGCCATGAATGAGATGTATGTGGTTTCTCCTCATCAATTGAATTTGATTAATCATACTCTTTGTCCTTCACATATTCCACAAATTTATAAATATAATAAAAATATTTAGGTTCTTCGACAATAACTGCTTCATCCCCATAAATTTTGGAATATACTTATTTAATTGTTCATTATTTATTAATTTTTTGCAACATTGTTATAGTTTTAGTAAAAATAATCTTTATGGCAACATTTTGGTAACAATTATATATACTTCCATTTATAGAATAACATAGAAAGATCCAATTAATATCATTCTACTCAAACATCCCATGGTTTTCCCCATTAACATTGATCACACATGGCCTTCCAAACACCATTATATAATTTATACATTGAAAATTTTGGTAATAAATCTTGTACATGGACATATCTTAATTTTTCCTGTAAAAGAAATGATTTTTATTGTGAACATATCAACCAATAGTTTTTTTTCAAAAATACTTGGAGGTATCATCCTTTATCTACATTGTTTGAGACACCTTGACTAAAATTCTGTTATTAATTTTAGACATATAATTTTGTTTAGAGGTATATGGTTCATTGGGTTCAGGATGACTATTGCACTTCTCAATAAAAGCATCAAATCTTCAACTTATGATTCTATAATAATTATACATTTGGATATTCATCAAAGTAAAAATACATTCCTTTTATACTATTCTTCATAAATTCATAAAGAATTATTGAGACATTATTTTATTTTTGATAAACATAATATATATAATTTTACTAAAGTAATCAACAATGGAGATAAAATAAATATCACTATTTATTGAGTGTATCCTCATGGGACCAAAAATTATTGAATAGATATTCTCTAAATGACGGTTTTATTTAATCTCCACCTTCATGTGTAAATTAATCACAATATTTCACTTTTAACATATTGAGCACATAAAATTTCACTATATTTTAATAAAAGCCACATTAGGAGAATTGTCACCTCAAGTAATTTTTATAATGTTATTTTGTCCTAGATGACCAATTATTATATTCCAAAGATTATTTTCTTCTTCCATAGAAGAATTAAATGAATTTACAGAATCACCATCTGGAAAGAAAGTATATCTTCCTTATTATATGCATATAATTATATATACATGTTTTATTCTCTTCACCATAAGAAAATCATTTTGAAAGATCTCATCATTTCCTTTATTATATAACTAAGACATAGTATGTATATTGTGTCTCAATCCTTCAATAACAAAATAGTTCATATATTTGAGTTTATCTTCTCCAATAATAGTGTATCCAACACAATTAAATTTTAGTTCCATATCATTTCTAAATTCCATTGAACCATCATTGAATTATTAAACATATCTTATTGTTGTATAAGTGGGTGCACTAGACCCAACTAAATAGTAATTTTCTATTACCATATCATGTATACATTTAGTAATGCATGATATAACCTTACCATAATAGTGTTGATCTTTCTGTATCCACTATTTACATGGTAATGCCAGCAGATTATTTTCCATATCAAAAGGGTATAACTATTACCAAACTATAATTAGAACCTCTAGATACTTTAAAAGTGATCTAAAATATATTTTCTATGGTCCAGAAAAATCTATCTAATAGGAGACATATGATATGCAACTATCATGTTCTGGGAACTCATACGCATTGAGAATTATTCTAATGAAGGTCACACTTGGTGCTCTCGAGTAGATGAGATCATGAGGACTTACCTCCCAATAGGAACATCACATATTTCAAGTGTCAATGGTAGTTCCTATCCATGAACATGTATAGTGGTCTCTCGTCATGCAATTATTATCAGTGTATACTATTTGATTGTGTATTATGATGTTAGTAAAAAAACTATAGAATTAAATTCGTAGTGAGGTAGAAAGTGTTGGTTACATCACTGGTATTATTTCATTGATTGAATAATAATGATATAATTTGTTTCTTATGAAATAAACTGATATTTTAGGCACTGTTGATCAGGAAGGTAGTACAATCACAAAATCCATGGATGTGGTAAAATAAGGTTAATTCATCTAGTAAGGTCAATGAATAATAAATAAAGTATGATGACATGAAGTGTGTGTTATTAATTATGAGATATTGAGGCTAATAGATTATTTTACTTGGTGTTTGTTCAGTTTAAAGGTTTTCATTGCTATGTATTTCCCTTATCACTATAGATTCATTGATGGGTTTCTAGACTCCACTCATGGTCTATGAATAACATTCACTACTATCAAGATAATTTCATAGATGGTTACAAACTAACTATATTCAAAAGTTTGACATGTTCTAATGAATAGGAATATAGGTCATGGTGGGCCCCAACACTAGGGTCCAGGAACTGTCTAAGAAATTACAACAGACATCAAAAAAATAAAATCATATTACTCAAGTTTTGAATAATTGGTATTGAAATTATTTATTAAATTTATGAAAAATTATTATATTAAATACATGGATAATATTATTTGAAAAAAAATATTATTTTAAAATTAAATGTTTGTTTAATGTTTGATGGAATGGTGAGTCACGTTGAATGAAAAAGTGATAAAATAATATATATTACAATTATGACCCTGTTAGTGGGTCATAACATGTTGTTTATGATTTATTTAGTAAGTAGTAAACATTCAAGGGGAAGGGATACATTTCTAAATATTTAATATGAAAACATATAAGGAATATAATTCTATCATATCATAATCTATTCATTCGGTGAATTTGATGGCTTATCTCTCCTCTCTCCCACTTCATAGTGATAGAAACTCCTTATCCCAGTCATTGATCAATGTTTTTCTTCATGGGTTGAAGGATCATTATAACAGTGATCATCGAGACATTAAAGTCATTGTTGGATCTCCACACTAAGATAGAAAATTTGATGATTGATGCTCCTGATTATTTTCAATGAACTTGTGCGAGATGTAGATGGACCCTTCATTAGTTCCATTGAGAAACAATCATTTGAAACAAATATATGTCTAACATGTATTTAGATCAAATAAAGTATTTTTATGTTCTCAAAACCTTAATGTATGATCCTTTGTCCTTTTTACTTTTCTTTACCGGTAATTACATAGTTACATTGATCACCGGTGAAATTTTTATCACCCGACCCATATTCTTCAAAAACACACCCTGATACCTTCAACTTATATAAAATTGATTGTGAAAAAAATTTAAACAAGGAATGTTGTTTTTTCTGTAAATCTTCATAGAGGGTATCACTAAAAATTCAATATAATAGACATCATTTCAATCCAACTTTGGAAGAAGATGTTTCAGCCATCCAAAGTATTAACTCAGATTAAAATTTTTTGTTTTGGGTTTAAATTTTTATGAATATACATATATATGTGTATTTGTTTGTTTACCCAAACCCAAATGAAGGATCTAATTTCATGTGAACCTCGGTATTTTGGCCCGAAATCTAGTTTCCATAAGAGTGTTCTCAAAATATGAATTTAATCCATCTTTTTAGAATTTATATTGATAAAATAGTAATAATATTTTAAAAATAAATATTATTTTTAAAATGATTAAATTCAATGTGACTTAAGAGAGAAAAAAAATGATTGTGTTTGGGATATGTATCAGGACATGAGGAAAACAAATAAAATATATTTATATACTAAAATTGTCATGTTATTGGACCCAGATCACCACTTGAGCACCTCCCTTCCCTATCCCATACCCTAATTTCTATTTTCCATTGAATGAACTGCTCTCATCATCATGGATTTCATCTCCCCATACCTGAATTTCCCAATCTCTGCCATTTTTCCTTCCTCATCATCCTCTATGTTCACCTTCACTGGTCTCTTAAATGTAGTGTTTTATTTGCTTCTCGATACTCTTCCTTCACCTCCTTCGGTCTCCCAAATATATGGTTTTCTAAGCTTCTCCATTCAGTATCTCCAAACTAGCTTCTCCTTTCAGTCTCCCCAATCTAGGGTTTTGACTCTTTCATGGTCGCCTCCCACTTCTCCTTTGTTGTTGACCACTTTCACCTCTTTACTCTACCTCTTAATAATGGTTACCAAGGATAACCTACTCCACCTTCATAACCTATGATAACTTCTAAATCACCAACCACCAACTTCTCCTCTACTATCCCCTAGAATCCATACTCTTCTACTATGTGAGTTCACTCGAATTATCCTTGGTACACCTCCCACAATCCATTATGTTTCCATATTTAGTGACAACCATTATTTACAAAACCTAAAAACCTCCTTGTGAACCACCATACCATCACCCATACATTCTTCATGCTTCCTACAAACCATCCTCTTTACAACATGTATTTTTAATTTGTTCCTTTTTATGTTCTTAGAAGTGATGTTCATTTTTATTGACCATTCAACATAAGTAGGGTTTACATTCGATTCATCATAGTAAATAATAGTATCTGGTAGAATTTGGACATTCAACCCAAGAAGTGATGTTCATTTTTATTTAATATAGATATCATTAAAGTGATCAAAATAAGCGGTGACTACATGCACATTCTAAGGATTAGTGGTATTTATAATATAAATTATCTATAATCTGATCACAATACATCATTTTATGGTTCTATTCAATTCCATTACAATCAAATAATAAGATACACAATAAAAATAGGCACTCCCCATTGAGATATAGAAATTCAATATTTCAAAGAAGACTACTACAACAACGAAGACAATCAGGTTGTCTTATTTATATTCTGCACTCCTGGTACTGTTCCAATATTTATCAATCAGAATATTATATATTTACTATAATTTCAATTCTATATGAAAAATGTGTCTTCAAAACATTAATAATATTGAACATCTAACACTAATAAGATGCAAGCAAACAGTAATAGGTATGCCTTTTTCACCTCTACCCAGTAATGGTAAGTTCAATTTACAAAGACCATTATTATTATTTGGTTACAATATTGCAAACCGAAATATCATACCACTATTACATTTTATCTTGTGAACTACCAATGTATATATTTATAGTAATCTTCCATTATTTATTAAACAACAGCTTGTAAATTTACTATAATTTAAATTCTGTAGAAAAAATGACTCTTCAAAACATTAATTCAAATGAATCTGTAACACCAAATGGAAGCACATAAACAAGAACAAGTATTCCTTTGTCTCCTCTACCCAGTAATGGTATGTTCAATTTATAAAGTCCATTACTTTTTATTTGGTATCATTATTGTAAACTGAAATATCATACATCATTAATGTATTACCTTGATGCCTGACAATGTTCTTTTTTTACAATACTGACACATTTATTAGAAAAAAAATTGTTGGAAAATGTTTTACCAGTGACATGGTCACACCAGCTAATAGTATAGGAATACATTGATACATTCCATTATCAATAATATCCACTATGGTTTAGTTAAATTTACTATCTCTAATTTACATTGATTTCATATTACAAAATAGGTTACAATTTATTTCTATATTTTATCATCCCCTTATTTCACAGTCCCTCAAAACTATTCAAATCTATCAACAATATATGTTTGGTAAAAAAAGAGAAGACAACGAACAAATAACATGATACATCATAGTCTTTCATTCTGTGATCATGTTGTCTTTGAACATTTTTTAACTATACAGTTGATATGTTATAGTTTTATTTAACAACTATTTGTTCCATTGTTACTTATATAAGGTATTAATAATAATGGGCTTACCATTATGGAGTCAACTAATTCCTCCCCTACACAGTAAGTAAAAAACAATCCAATACAAAATTTCTTCTCTTTCAGTGAAATATTGATTCATATGCATGCAACTACAATGATGAACAGTTCTTCTAATACTACTATTGGAAACTATATTCCTTTTTCATCCACAAGTATGTTATACATTCCAACTATCATTTTAATTTTATCCTATATATATCTATTTATATATATATATATATATACATTTTATAATATTTAATAACATTGTAAAGTATGATGTTATTCTGATGAGGGAGTAATTATAATTCATGTTCTATACAACTGCCCAAGGAACAACATTAAATGAATTACATGTTTAGGGTAACTACTCCTATAATAAACTCTAACATTGATCTTGTTTAAAACTTCACAAGTTTTTCAATGTGGACATTGTATTTTCAATATTCAAATGTTTTACTCTTAATTTTATGTTACTAAATATATATCAATAACAAATAACTTGAAGTTGAATGTTACAGATAAGTCACTACAACATTAAACTACTTAACAAAAAAGTTATTTTCATTTACTAAATAGTTGTATTACTACATTGACTATGTATAAAATTTTATGTGACTGTAAATTATTTCCCAAATAACATCAAATAAATTAAAAATTTTCTCCTTCAAAATATTCTGATTTTGGATACCCTTCTATCATTTGTGAGTTCTGTGGGTCAATATTCTAGTATAAAGAGATGAATAAAAATTATAGCCATAGACATATCCCATTTTTCTCTTCATATTACTCACTAGGAATGATTTATCTAGAGTTATCCCATAAATTTCTAGAATACCTTGGAACATTAGTTTTCAATAAAACCTTTACACATTCAAGAACATTCTATGACCACATATACATTTACAAATCTATGTTTATATTCACATCATTGGGAGGGAAAGTACACAAATCTATGAACAATAGTGGGTCTATAAATATATTTATATTAAATTAAAAAAACTACAATCACATTGGAATTTTATGTCCTCCTGATGGAAAACCACCAATTTTTTCTCATCTCTATGTATATGACACTTAAAATGAATCTCAAAACAGAGTACGGGCCATCACATAACTACTAAATCAAGTTGTATTATCTGAACATTCTCTCTACTGTTTTTAACATTTTCTAAACAACACTTTAATATGTATATTTGATGATAGATACCAAAACATTGTTATTGATTTAAGTGTTTTTAGAAAACTACGATATATGTTTCACCAAAATAATCCATTATCACATCAATTAAAAATATTGAGGGATGTTATTGAGAGTTATGGCACTACAAATTTAAATTTGATCCTTCATAGGGGATGAGGAAGTGACGCAAAAACATAAAACATACCAAATACTTTTGAGATTACAATGCTCATTGTCAGTGACATTGAAGATCTTAATCATGAAAGTTGTCGTCATTCCAAGAAAAAGTGGTGAATTATAACACATATATGAGCTTCACTTCTTATATATTCCTTTTCAATATCCATTAGTTTTCATGGGTGGAGTGGAATGATATGTTGACAAAATATTCCATGGTGTGACACCCTTCAATATAAGTGAAAAAACTATAAAAAGTAACAATGAGAGAGTATTTCAATTTTCACCTACAATTCTGTTACAATGATTCATCCAGTCTCCTTTATTCTAGGAGGATTTTGTAGTAGTTTATTATAGATGCATATACAATGATTGAGTCTTAGAGACTATCTTTTATTACCTTTAATCAAAAGCTCTTGAGGGAATTATTATACAATGGGTTGCAAGATTCATTTCGTAGAGGTTACCAAGATGGGTTTTTATGTTGGAAGCATATCATTTTACCTTCCAAATTTATAGGTTGTCCAAGTTCTATGATTTAAATTTACCAAGATGCTATGTCGATCTATTATTGGCCAGGGTATCCAGATATGTTTTTAACATTTACATGTAATCCAATGTGGCCTCAAGTTTCAGGATTTGTTAAGGTAAGAAATCTTCTCCCATCAGACTATCCTCTATTATAGTAATGAATTTTCAATATTAAGGTCGAACAACTCATGAAATATTTACAAGAAGGATGTTTCTTAATAAATTCAAGATAAGGTATGAAACTTCATCACTAATATACTTTACATTTGCAATGGAATATTTTACCTGCATGTTTCACATGTTTTTTCATCTACCCTACAATCTCTAATGTCGTTGTTCGTACTGTGGTGTTTTAGATAAGAGGATTTTTACATCTTCGAATTCTATTATTTCTTTTTCATGAAGACAATGTTGTAACTCCAACAGACATCGAAATAATAATTTATGCTAAAATTACAAATAAAGGTACCTTCCCAAAACTTCATGAAGTAGTCACAAAATTTTTGATCTATGGGCCTTGTGTTGATTCCAATCATCGCTCACCTTGTATAAGGAATGTAAAATGCTCAAAGTTTTTCCTAATAATTGATAATGATGGTTATGTTTTATATCAGAGATGAAATTTTGTATTTATTATTTTTAGAAATGTTATAGCATTGGATAATCGGTTTTTTGTGCTATAACATCCAATTTTGGTATTAAAATATAAATCTAATATAAATATTGAAATTTTAAATTAATCATATTATATCAAATACCTTTTGGAATATATAATCAAGGGTTATGATCATGTAACTGCGTTACTCTATTACAACAACCACAAATATCTCTCCGACAACAGCGTCGACAAGATTAAAATGTACTATGGCTTCTAGTACATCTCACATTATGAAGCTTCGTGGAGGATCTTATCTTATGATATCAATTATAGATATCCTCCAGTTGACATGTTACATTTTCATTTACTAGGAAAAAACAACATGATGTACACAGATGGTGAAAAAATTAAATATATCTTAAATAAGAGAAACATTTATGATATCATATTCACATCTTTCATTAAAGAAAATATATTGTACCTAGACAGAAGATGTTTAAAATATGTTGAATTCCCATCATGATTTTTCTTCTGTTATTGTGGAAAAATGGTATCTATGCAAATAGGGGTTCTATATTTGAAGATTGTACTAAACATCTCCATCTTCTGGATAACTATACTACTTGTCGATTATGCTTACAAAGGTCATACATGTGACTTCATATGATTCTATTAAAAGAGTGAACAACATTACTCATTATACATTCAGACAAAATTTTCATATTTGGGACTGTTATCTGATTTAAATGAGTTTATTCAAGCACTAAAAGATGTATCATCTTGGGGAATGGGACACTATTTGTGAAGACTATTAGCTGGAATGTTATTCTCAAATACCACTTCTCGACCTAAAAATGTTTGGTATGATACTTAGAATATTATAAATGATGATATTATATATTCCCAATAATAGTGACTTGAAATACAAGGTACTAACATTTTACTGTCTCTATCAACAAAAAATGTAGAGTATTTTATCTTCCACCTTCACATATTATTACAATCCATTTCTTATATTATTAACATTATCTTTACGGAAATACCTTCTAATCATAAAAATAAATTATTGCACACTACACAACTTAAGCATATTCCTTATAACTACATAGCTAGTGTTTTTGAAAAAATAAACAAAATGCTATACTTGTATTTTTAAGCAACTATATATTAATAAAAATGGATTTCTATAAATGGTTCCAACCTACACTAACAGTGTTTCTTAACTAAGTTATATTAGTATGGCTCTATCTGTGAGTTAAATTGAATTATTTATTTAGAAACTAAACTAGCCATCACTACATATCTATGTTAGTATATTTATTTCTAATATTTTTCCTCTACTATAGACTTGAAACTCAAGGATCGTCAAAGAAAAATGTTTTCTTTGATTGAAATACATAAAATTCTCTGCAAAAATGTTAAATCTCTTCAATGTTATCCTCCAATGCTAGTTCCATATTATTCAGTTGCTACTCAACCAAATCAGTTGATTGCAAAAGAGCTTAGTAATAGTAGGAAAATACTTCAATACATGTAAAAATCATTACACAATATGCTTACTATTGAACAAAAATAGGTTATGGGAAGGATTATGTCTGTATATGTTCTGCTACTGGGGTTTTTTTCTTCTGGTATGCATTTGGAGGCACCAGTAAGGCTTTTATCTAGAGATTCTTAACATATATACTAAGGTAATAAGGTAAGGTTGTTCTTGTAGTTTCTTTATAGTGTAATAGAATCATTACTCCTACTAGGCGGGAGGAAATCCAATTCTAAATTTCAAATTCCAATATCTATAGATGACCACTCGGTCTGCAGTATTCTGCAAGGGAGTGATGTTGTAGAATTGCTAACTATAAGCAAAATTGATTATATGGGATGTGGCTCTAATGCTTAAAAAAACTGTTTTGAAGCTCCTGATTATACATTGAGATATATATTGTCACTAAAAAATGAAAATTCTTCAAATTTACCATTTTTATAACAAATAGTTTTCCTAGGTGAATATTTCAGATAAACAGTTCTTGTAATCCCTATTGGTGATAGAAGTAACGATGTATTTTAAATTTTAAAGCCATCATATCTATGAAAAAACTATTAGGTTTTTACATTGACACAAAACATGAGGTTGTAATCAACTGATTCCAATGATGGTTCAAATTAAGTTCCACAGTTTTTTAAGTGGATTCTAAAATGGTTGGAGGATGAATTGGTGATCTCAATGATGGTGATTCATGCATTAAGGTACCATAAACAAATCTTCTAATAAAAAATAAATACCCATTGACAGTATCTATTAACTTTTCCTACCCAGATATCAATGATAACTTTGGATATGTATCATACTTGAACAGTTGTTCTCTATTAGCACCAACTTGTGATGTTGTTTAGGAAGTAAATTAATACATGATAACTCTTAGTAAATTAAAATGAAAATATTACATCAGTTTTGATTCTGTTTAAAAGGACAGTTTTGATACAAATCATCTAGAGAACATATATACAAGTATCGTTTTAAATGGTATCAATTTCTCTGGGCTTCCAGCACACAAAATTACATTGAGAATCAGAGTACCGATTATTTCTTTTAGAAATATAGACCAATCAGTGAGGTTATGAAATGGTGCTTGTCTGATTGTTACACACTTGGGTGACCATGTAATTGGAGCATAAATTTTAGGTGGATGTCATTATGGGTATCTAACTTTCATCCCAAGAATAAATCTACCACACACTGATGATGGATGGACTTTAAAATTATGTAGAGGAAAATATCATTTTATTATTTGATATTAAATGACTCTTAATAAGATTCAAGTACAATATCTATGGACTGTTTGATTATATCTGCAGAATCCAGTGTTCTGTTATGGACAAATTTAGGTTTTCATGTCTAGAGTCACATCACCCAGGGGTTTGAAAATTGTTGTCGATGATAGAGATAACCCAGCCTCTGACTATACACAAAAAATTGTCTATGGGGAAATTTTTTATTACATTTATTAGGTATCTTTTAATTTCAAATATAAACATTTAAATGTTGCTATCAAATTCAGATACATTGAAACACATGGACTGCATTACTACTTACAGTGTTGTATTTCTACACTAATTCAAAACATACTGAACAAAAAAATATCATGATGAATTATTAATTTGAATAGGATTATTATTGATTCTGACAAAACACTGAATATACAAGTCCATGTATTGAATATATGGTGAAACTCATCATAGAAGTTCGACTATACTATTCTTGATCTGATTCTCTCTGATGCATGAGTGACTTTATCCTGTCAAGAAGTTAATGTTTATGTGAATTTTCCATAACACTAATACTATATAATATTGTTGAAATAATTTTTTTTATATCAATGATATATGACCTCAGGGTTTTAAAGGTTTCATTTGAAAAATAACAGATGCATGAGACACAAATTTAATATACCATTACTAACCTCCAACTAATCACCAAGTACAAACCACTAATTCCTGAAGTTCTATAATACATTATACCAAACATCCAAATTTCTCCTAATGAAGAAAGCTACTTGGGGGCATGACAAGATTGAAGACTATTTTTCGAAACAACAATGTATGTTCGATCATCCGATGTTCGACTACCAATGTTCAGTTTCGATATCACTTCTTTTATTGACATCGTTAACAAAAGGGTTCCAAAACAACAATTAATAGGAACATTTCAGTACCACTTTATTTTCTTCATACTATTACATTAAACTACATATTTTATGCATGTTTATAATTAATACAGTATGAAAATATAGAGAATCCTTCATATACTATTGAGTTATATCATTTTCTGTAAAATTCAAACACTGTTAACAGTGATACTGTGTTCATAAACAACTAATATTTTTACATCACCTTTAAATATTAAAGAAATTATTGGACATCTATGTCAATCATATCCTATATAGTATATCAGTACTTTCAACCAAAAGATCCAAATTGTTTTAGAGGATGATATGTTAGCAACATTGTCTTCTTACTACAATTAACTGAAAATATTGGGATTACCAACACATATTCTGTGTTTTATTTAAAAGGATTGTGACTATAATGTAGCTTGTAGGGGGGGTTTTCTAACATTATGTTAGAGTACTTGGAAGATAACAATGAATCCTCTACAGTATTGATCTTGCATCGATTCATGGAAAAGTGATTGAACTATAATGAATCTCACAACAAATTACATCTTTTGACTTACTACTTACTGTATTGTTCAAATATTAGTCGGTTAAAAATATTCTTATGCTCTTAATTCTGTTCAAAAATCTATTATAGTCACAATTTCAATTAATGATTCACAAATACTACTCAAATTGGAATTCCTAGTATTCTATAATTTCAGAAGTAGGTAACATGTTAACTAATATTATTTTTCCAGGTTTTATGTTTACAAATACCAACATCATGAATTAAATCTCTAGAAATTATTCTTTTTAATGCTGAATTTTATGTATTTATCAGGTCTGGGTTCATCATTCAATCATAATTTCAAATTAAACCATCAACACATTCAAAAATTCATGTTACACCTTTACTTTATTGGAATAAAAAAAAAATATTACCAATGTTAAAATGTGTCTGGAGGTTAGTATTATATCATGAAATTTTTAATTGGCTATGTTATCTATAGAACTCTACATGTAAGACCTACTATAATGTATATATTAATATCACTAATTGTCTCATAGACTACATGGTTTTTGATTGCTACTAAAATAATAAAACTTAAAAGCACTCATAAATGGAATTTTGAATCATGGGACTCTTTCAAGAAGAGGTAAAAACTGTGGATGGAAACATTTGAGGCATGAATTGAAAAAAATATATCATTGTGATGCACTAATATAAGGTATTCATTTAATTTGATCCATTATTGCTAAATATTAGATAGGTATATTCTATGTATCTAACTTTAATACTATTGATAGAACACCATGACTTCTAACTAAAATAAATAAAATTGTTTTATAGTTCAACTACTGGTGAGAGATGAAAAATACTCATTATCGATCATTATCTTCGACATGTAGGTCATGCAGTTTAGAAACAATATAGCTTCCTAGTTGATAGATGCTTTTATACATGTAAGCTTCTCAACTATGTTATTTTTTCATGTATTTTTTGTTCGTTTAAACAAACACTTCTATTCAATTAAATAATAGGACAAGGATGAGTTTGGTTTTCTCCTAGAATTAATCATTTTCAAATCCAAGGGAGTTTTGTTGTAACTAGATGTCACAAGTTACAACATTCAGAATCTAAAAATTTCTTTATAACTGAAAACATACAGAGTTCTATTCATTAGTTATAATGAAAATTATATTATCACCTATCATCAAAATTTTGTAGGCATCATTGTAAATGGAATCATAATTACAAAAGAAATAATTTACAGCCTTATTAATTACACATAACAACATTCTTTTTAATGTTATTAGAAAGTACGAATTTTTTCTATTACCATTCCTATTATTTACAAAACAGTCACGACATAATTGTAATATTCATTTCACCCATCTGTTATAGGAACATCACTGCAAGGGATCTTTGGGAGTCAACTGCAACACTAATTCTGGATTTGTTACAACATGTACAACTATTTCCTCAACCCAGGTATATATTCACTATCTTGATTTTCTATTACTATCAATGTCTACTTTTCATAGACAATACTAGTTTTTTCATCATGTTGTTTTATTTTTTCCTTTTGATTATAAAACCACTGCATTCCTCCAACCCCCAGGCGGCTGGGGTTTCTTGGGGGGGAGGTTGGGGTATGGGATGTTGATCATAGGGTTGATTCCCTAGGGTAACTTTATTTATAGTGGGTGTATAAATAATCCCACCTTTTTATAAAACCACAAAATTTTTTCTTCTAAATTGGAAAATATTAAATATCACATTGTTGATTCATTAGTTAATATTTTCAGAATTGATTTATTTTCATTAATTATAATGATATCTTCATGTTAGAAAATATGTTGATAGATTTTGATGCAAAAGATACGGTCAAATTCAATGTTTCACCATCTTGAGACTCTATGACAACATCAAGTCTTGCCAATGATCTTCATATCTGTATAAAGGATAACATAATGAAACAATTGAAAAAAAAAATCCACTCTGTTTGTTTTGAATTACTTTTTTGAAATTTTACCTCCAGTTTTATCTCTACACATATTATAGTGTACTAAGATAGTGAAATAAAATTATTAACTGAGAGAACTAATCTCTCATGATCCAACCCGGGTCAACCCTAAATCGATCATCCGAGCTGGTCCGTGACATGGCCCGAGAGGTGTTCCCGATCATCCTAGGTAGGTAACAAGTTCCAGGGCATCAATAGAGGAATATTGGGAACGATTTTGACCAGTGAAAATAAATAAAGTTTCATAAAGAAAATAGAAACATCACAATGTAAATAAACTACACGAAAAGAAAGAATGGCCAACAAAAACCAACTAACCTAACCCCGACCAAAACTTCTCATGACTCTGAGAGTTTCTCACCAATACACAACCAACTCTCACCCACAGTGAGAAATATCGAGTCAAACCTATAATAGAATCTAAAAATAGGAAAAACATTATAGTCATGAGTATTAAAACTCCACAGGCATGCCCAACAAACTATTCTGGATGCACTAACATTAAATAAAGTATTTACTAATTTTAGATTTGAAAAAAATTATATAAAATATTTTTTTCCACCCACCCTTTCATTTCTAAAATAAAAAATAGTCCATTTCCCTTTTTAGTTTAAAAACAATTTTAATGTTTGGAAGGAATATGTGCATTTCATTTTAAAACATTTTTGGGAATAATTTAGAAATCCCAGTTTTAGTAGTTAGTCAAAGGTAAAACCACACACAACACATAACACACACTAAGGGAAATGGAAAAAATGTGGCACACATGGGCCAGAAACCGAATTAGACCTCTCAATTGTTTTCCACATACAAATAAATACTAATGAAAACATGGTTTGAACTTAGGAGCATGTGAACAATCCAAAATGTACTATACATATGACTCATCCTGAAGTCATGCCCTATAAGTCCCCATCCTTAAACCTTACTTAATCTTGAGTTATTACAAGATTACACATTGAGGATCTTTTCAGGTTTAGAGTTTTAGAGAATTAGATCATAAAACTTGCATTACATTCCATATTTAAACAAAGTGGTTACATAAAAGATAGTATTCATTTTTCCCATAAACAAAAACATATTTAAAATAAATCATGGATTCTTTCTTGACACTTCCTTGACACTATCATCATATCATGTACCCTTCCCTTGACCTGTGAAAAACATTTCAAAAACATGGGATGAGCATACAAAGCTCAATAAGGGATATAAAAATATGGAAAGGAAAATGAGTACATGTATACATATGAATGAAATCATACTTTACCCATAAAACATAATCATTTTAACATACCTCATAAAATCATGAATAAATCATAGAAATCATAATACATAAAGGTTACTTGAGGTATTAATAACATTTTTACGTAGGGAGTAACCCTCTTGGTTACGTTTGGAATACCCACCACAGTATATTCCCTAAATCTCTTCGGATAAACCTTAATGTTTCACTCCTTCGCGTTACCCAATGCATTGGAGAGATATATCGGGCTCACCTGCCCTTAATTTATCACGGAACCACCCGTCCGCAAAATAATTCCCAAGAACCATAACATAATCGTATCACATAAAACATGCATAAAGGAAACATAACATTTCCACATTTCAATCACAAGATATCAATAAAACACATTGATATAAAAAATCTTATGAAAACCATTTTCAATACCAAAATAAAAGAAAAGTAAAACATGGTATTTATTTTTCTTTTAAAAAGAAGGTTTGGATTGTAGAGGAAACTGAAACTCAAATAATGGTCATGGCGGCGGAGAAGTCATTGTCGCCGCATACGTATGACAAAAACATTCCCTTTTGTCGTTTTGTAAAATTCTTCGTATAACAAAGATTCCTTTTGGATAAATGTAAAAGTCAAAGGGTTTTATACACCATATAAAAGAAAGTTGTGTATAAAACAAAATATGCCTCAATGAAAGGATATTGAGACAAAGTCCCTTACAAAGACAATATCATTGCTTTAAGGAAAAATCAATTACATAATTATGTGTGAAAAACGAATACACCAAATATAAGTGGATATTAAGTGTAAAACAATCAGAGGTTATTCACACATATTAATCGAACGACATATTCAAGGAGTACATGTTTATCCCAAAGAATCAAATTTGGGTTAAGAAGTTCCCTTGAAAAAATTTGACAGCCTAACGGCGTCACTACAAAATTCAGAAAATGAGTTGATGAGAGATAAAAAGGGTATCTCATCACATGGACATAAAATTAAAATCAATAAGGATATAGAAGAACATATCCCAACATAATAGTATGTGAATTAAAAGACATAACAAAATAAGCCTTTTAAAAAGAGGAGGGTGAAAGGTTCCCTTACCGACATGGGTATCTTTCGAAACATACGCCCCTTGAAAGAAGGACAATACAACATTGATGTAAATACTCATAAATGAAAGTATATTACACAATGAGTAAAATAATGGGCAGTACATACACCACTCAAATTAAATTGTGGAAAATGTAGCATAAATCTCATGGGAATAAAAGTGAGATGAAAAATCTCTTACGAAAACTCGGCAGCCTAACGGTGCCACTTAAAACTTCTAAAATGGATTGATGAGAGGAAATAGGGTCTCTCATAATATCAACATAAAGTTTACAGAAAGAGAAATATAAAAGAACATCCTCCAACATAACAAAGAGGAGCTTAAAAGAAGTGACATAAAGGAGAGTACTTAAAAAGAAAGAGAGAGGTTGGATCTCTTACGAAAATTCGGCAGCCTAATGGCACCACTCAAAACTTCCAAAATGGATTGATGAGAGAGAATAGGGTCTCTCATCATATGAACATAAAAATTACAGTATGAGTCATATAAAAGAATATCCCAATAACAAGAAATATGAGCTTTTAAAGTAATGACATAAAAGAGTGTACTTTAAAAGAAAGAGAGGAGTCGGATCCCTTACCTCAAGTTCGACTTGTCTTGTTCGTTTCTTTATATTACTGAATAATAAACTTTGGTAAATTTATAATTGCCTAAGGACCTCCTTTAAATATTATTATTCAGTTCATATCACATATTATAATTTTATAATAATTTTTTAATAATGTTAGTTCATATCAGACGTTTTTGCCGATGTTTGGTACATGAGTCAAAAATGAACTTGTTTGAAAACTGATTTCCCATGTAGTTATAAGTAAATAATTTCTAGAATAGTATTAATGATTAAAATATAATATATATCCAGTACATATTCAATTTATACTATTCCATATCATTTGGAGATAAAAAACGAAAAGCACCGTTCATAGAGACGGTAGGCCGTACGTACGCATCAAAGCTACTTTCATTTCTATTTCGTATTTTATGGAATGGAATAATAATGATATAAAGGTATATTATAATTCCAGTATAATATCATATATAGTATCATAACTCCATCCTTTATAGGTCCCACATATGGTATAAACGAATCAAATCACTTTGAGGGGGTGGTAGTCTGCACTTCCTTAAATGAAGATATCGCGTTTACCCATAATGGAAACCATAAAGATATGCCATAAATGAAAAATATAGAAGCTTAAGTAAAACATAAAAATATTATATATAATATATAAATATAGTTACATCTTAATGGCCACCTTTGAATGTGATATATGAGTGTTGAACAATCATCGTTTCGTGAGGCAGAAATTCACCATCCACGGAAACAGTATGTTCTTTAACCATTAGATGTAGGTGTGTGTAAGTGTAGATCAAATCCTTCTTATAAAAACATCCTAGTATATTGAAGATATTGTAGTTGTTACAAAATAAATAAATAAAATGAGTTTATGGGGTTGGAGAAGCAAAATAAAACAAAAGGACTCAAGTGAAGACATTACCTTAAAATCAGGTAACTCCCTTTGGTTTGAGCTCAAAGGCTTCCTTGGGAAGACTTCTTCCCAAAGTGAGGCTTTAAGGAGTTAGAGAGGAATGTGGAGATACAAAATGGGCAGGGGTTGGACGAGCCAAAGTCTTTGGAAGTGTGGGTAAAGAGGTAGAGGTGGGGGCCTTTTATAAGAGGAGAGGAGGGGCACTCTTTGTAACACCCTGAGCTTCCATGATACGCTTCTCATTCAATAATGCAATAGCTTGCATTGTACGCAACTTCGAGTTCTAAAACACCGTGACTAATAAAATTAGCCGTTATGAATAGTAATAACCACTTTTTAAAATTATAGAAATTTTATATTTCAAAATGGACTTCATTTTTGGATTCGGAATATCGAAATTAGCCTATGTTGAATTTTTGGTATTTTTCTGAGAACTTCTAATTTTTTATAAATAGTGAAAAATACTTAAAAACAACTTTTTTAATAAAAATAATTTATAGTGATAAATTATACTATTTAGTGGTTTTAAAGTATAATTAGAATATATTTTTACCATTTTATCCAATGGTGGTCATTATAATTAATTTAACATTGAAATTGGACATAAACAATTGCCAATCTTTTGATATAAATTGTTTCTTAAAAACACGCTATTTGTTGTGACGACGGGAATTAATTATAAAATTAATTAATGCAACTTATATGTTTGGAATTTTGTAAAATAGACATCATTTTTGAATTCGGAATATCAATTATAGCTTAGGGTGAAATTTTGGCATTGTTCTAAAAAACTTCAATTTTTGATGAATAGTGAAACCACTAAGTGGTAGTTAAATAACTAATTTTTTGTTTAAATGAAATATTACCACTTCTGTGTTTTGATTTTCAAAAATCCGACATAAATGATTGTCATTAAGAAGTAAAATTTGGTTCAATGAGATTAAAATAATTTTTGGTGAATAGTAACTTTTAAGTTCTTAATCATGATTAGAGGTAATTAGTGTAGTTTAAGGTAAAAATAATGTTTTAATAATATGAGATGAGCTTGACACATGTCCTACCCTCATTGGATGTGTCATGGCCGACCAAGATAATCCATGGGTCAACTTGGGGACCCCATGGAGCCACTTTAGTTAGAAAATGACATAAATACCTTTTATTTAATGTTAAAGTAAAAAATGACACAAACATGAAATGTTTTAATAAAACAATTTTTACATGGGGTTATACAAGTCATATTTTTGACTATAAATATTAATTGGAAAGATAAACATATTTCCTACATCATATTATTTTTTTTATAATTTTTAGACATTAAATAAATTAAAATATATATGACATCATTATGATGCAGCGATGACCTCATTATTTAACGATTTTAATAAAATGAAAAGATAATGTACAATCTAAGGCTTACACTTGTCCAAAGACTATTGGATGGGTATATTTAGAACCCTTATCACCTTATCCACTAATTATATATGTTTGGGACCTTTATAATCCGAAAAGCATTGTATAATAATGTAAAATTTTCTTACTTTCCAAGAGTGCCCCTCCTCTCCTCTTATAAAAGGCCCCCACCTCTACCACCTCATTCACACTTTCAATCCATTTGGCTTGGACAACCTCTGCCCAAATACTCTCCCAACTTCCCCCTCTTACTCCTAGAAGCCTCACTTTGGTCAGAACTCTTCCCAATGAAGCCTTTGGCTCAAATCAAAAAGAGTTCCCGATTTTGAGGTAATGTCTTCTCTAATGTTGTTTTGTTTTATTTTTCTTCTCCAACCCCCTAAACTCTTTTTATTCATTTCTTTTTTAACAAAACCAGTATCCTAAATATATTAGGATGTTTTTATAAGACATATTCGAGCTACACTTACACACACCTACATCTAATGGTTAAAGAACATACGGTTTCTGTGGATGGCGAATTTCTGCCTCACGAAACGATGATTGTTCAACACTCATATAACACCTTCAAAGGTGGCCATTAAGATGTAACTATATTTATATATGATATATAATATGTTTATGTCTTACTTATGCTTCTGTATTTCTCATTTATGGCATACTTTATGATTTCCATTATGGGTAAACGCGATAATTTCATTTTAGGAAGTGCGGACTACCGCCCCCTCAAAGTGATGTGAATCGTTAATGCCATATGTGGGATGTATAAAGGATGGATTAAATGATATTATATATGATATTATAATGGAACTATATTATACCTTTATATAATTATGATTTCATTCCATTAAATATGAAATAGAAATGAAAGTAGCGTTCATGCGTACGTACGGCTTACCGTCTCCATGAACGGTGAATTTCATTTTTACCTATAAATGTTATGTAATAATATAAATGCATGTATATACTGGATATATATGAGATATAGGATATCTATATCATGAATATAATTCTGTATATAATGGATATATCACCACATGAACAACTTGTAATCATAAGAATGTTATTTTTGACTCAAGTACCTAAGATCGACAAAATGACCATTATAAACTTAAATAATTACATAATGTTCATAACATGGTAATAAGGGATATAAAAGGAATAATGAACATGAAAAAGGTTCTTAAGTAAATAGGAATTAACTCTAGTTTATTATTCAGGAGGTTAAAGAACGGTCGAGTCAGGACAGGACGCAAGGTAAGGGAATTTCTTAACCCAATTTCCATTCTTTGGGTTAATCTCCAACATTAAAATTATGTCATGATATTATTATGTCCTATCTTGTATTTATACTTTATTTATGTGTACATATAGTGAATACACATAATAGATCTATTTTATTTAAAAAATGGTATTGGTAAGTGACTTCGTCTCAATCTCCATTCATTGAGGCATATTTTGTTTTATACACAAATTTCATTTATACGGTGTATAAACCCCTTTGACTTTTACATTCATTCAAAAGGTTTTCTTTTATAATTACGTGATTTTTAAATGGTTTCAAAAAAAATGATATTTCTCTCTAATATATGAAAATCCAGTGCAAATGTATACGTATTTAACGCAAGCTTAAAAATGCTTTCGAAAAACCCAACTCTCGAGTGTGGTAGACAGGAAGGGATTGGGAGTGGACCCATCATGGCCTGTAATTAGTCGAGCAGTCTCAGAATTAGTTATTTTGTTTTCAGAAGCTTTCATAATGATTTCAGAAAAACACTGGAGTATATTTGAGCAATTTTGAACGTAAGTATCTTCTAAAAAAATTGCATCGGCAGGTCTCATGAGAAAAACTAGTGTCTTGGCACGAGGCCTTGACAGAATCTTATTTGTGGTCTTGGCACGAGACCTTAGCTACGTGGTTATGATAGTCTGGCATTATACATTCCATCATTATGAAAGTGGTTAATGATATTTCATGTGATTATTCGACCAGTAGAATATCCATGTGAAGAAGTAAATGGCATTATCTCATTTTACTTTTGCCATATTATGTTGATGTTTAAGTTTAAAAGGCGTTTGTTTTAGGTATACATTGCCTTAAATGTTTATGTTTATTAATGAAATCTTCCGCAATATTGTTATCCTTACTGAGCATATGATCTCACCCCTTTCAATGTTTTAATATTTTCCAGGATGTGAATAAGTATTTTAGGAATGACCTGCAGGGATAGTCAGAAGAGGATATGAGTGTGGACTATGAAGACTTTGTTATTGTAGTTTTTCACCTTATGTTGTAATGTAACATTTATGAATGTATCTAGTGATTCCAAGGCTACTAAACAAATCGGTCTTTCGAGACTTGATCTTTTGTGATCATGCCAATGTTATGAAGTAATGCACCGACTCTAGGTAGCTGGGGTCGGGGCGTTACAGTTGGTATCAGAGGCAGTTTAGTACTAACCTTGGAAGCTAGATTTAGATAAACTCTGATTAGAGATCATAGCCCAAAGATAGACTTTGAGGATTAGTATAGAAGAACTTACTAGAATTTTGTTATTGTAGAGATTTTGTGAGTTTTCCGAGCAATACATCCCTGTCTGGATACGAGTAGGTAGAGGCGGCTTTGGCACAGATGTACCTAGGGGTAAAACTCGAAAACACCGCTTTGAGCTAGACTCGAACGGGAACTGGTGCACGACAACGGGCCTTGCTGCACTCTTGGTTACGACACTCTCGAGGGATATACTTAGGATAATTCTCGTTTTCTTTACAAACCACTATGAACGGTTATGAGTATATACTTCCTCAAAGAAAACCTTTTTATGATTATGGATTATATCCATAAATAGTTCAATTTATGTTAAGTAGTTTATAAGTATGGAATTATGTATTTTGATTCATAAACTAATCTAGTTTATGCCATTGTATAGAAATGGCACCTAGTGGAAGGAATGGAAACTGTATCAATGCACGCACTCCGTGTAGGGATTGCCCTCCTGCTCAAGATAATTATGGTGGAGCTAGTGATACAACTGGTTCTGATCAGCTTCTCACCATACTGGGACAACTCACGCAAGCTATGAATAATAACCTTACTCGTATGGAGCACCCTGATCCGCAACGTGGAGGATCAATGCTAGACCGTTTCATAAGGCAACAACCACCAACCTTCAATGGGAGTACAAATCCTATAGTAGCTGAGTAATGGATAAATTCCTTAGAGAAAATATTCCATGCCTTGGGGAGTAGTGAAAGGGAGAAAGTTTTCATCGCAGTTTACCGCCTCACTGGAGATGCCGATCAATGGTGGTCACTAATTCAAAACACAAAGGAAGATAATGACGTATCGAATATGGAATCGAGGGAGTTCAAAGAGCTTTTCCTAGAAAAATACTATCCTTGTGACCATCGAGCTGATATGGAAAGACAATTTTTGAGTCTGAGACAAAAGGAGGATGAGAATGTCGCAAAGTATGAGTCCAACTTTACAAGGTTAGCGAGGCATGCTGCAGATTATATACGTAACCCTAGAAGTAATATTGATCATTTCTTTGATGAGTTAAAACCATTTCTCCGTCGAGCATTAGTCTCACAAACCTTCTCGTCATACGAAGATATTGTCTCGTGTTCTATCAAGACAGAAAAGGAATTCTCTAAGTATTATGACAAAAAAGTAAAGCAAGAGAAGAAGAGAACGGTGGAACAAGAGAAAGATAAATGGAAAAAAGGGAAAGAAGGATTTTCCATTATGTGATAATTGTGGGAAGAATCACCCTGGTACTTGCCTAAAAGGAATGGGAGTTTGTTATAAATGTGGGGAAAAAGGTCACCAGGTGCGTGATTGAAAGGGAAAGAAAGAGGCTATCAATGTTGAATTCTACAATTGTAGGGAAATGGGGCATTATGCAAATGAATGTCCTAAGTGTCAGGGAAACTTACCTCAGAAAATTCCAAGGGATCAAGGACAATCTTATGCTATTACTACAGTTGAAGCAGAATAACTAATGTATTGGTGCTTTTGGACTCATGGATTATATTCTGGTTATTAGAATAATGTGATATATATATAAGGATTGTACTGTAGTACTTGTTGATTTCAGTAAGGTTTTAATATGATGAAGGTAATTATATTTTTAGTATGTGACAATAAGAGAAACTTTACTTTGTTTGGGGAATCTGATAAATTGATTTTGGAATTAAGAGACCTTTTAGAGAAAGTCTGGACAGAGGTATTTTGGATAACTATAAAGGTTGGAGTGGATTAAGTTGATCTTTGGATAGTAATGTTTAAGGTTAAAAAATTTATGAAGATTATTTTTGGAATATTATTATACTATAGTTTTAGGAAAAGGACAACCTGCAGGGTGGGGCATAACCCGTCGCGTCGGACAAAGCTGTAGGGATCGAACCCACAACCATAGTGCGACAGGCCTTTATTTCCTACCACTAGCCTACATGAAGTCCCTGGTTATTACAAAATAATCTTACTAATCTAAATGGTATGTGTTAACATTTGGAAGCTTATACAATTAGGATAAGTATAATATTTTTGAGTTATATTATCTTTTTGAGTGAAAGATGAGTTGAAGGTTGAAACTCTAATTGTCAAGCATAAATATATATATACCTATCTCTTATTCAATGAATAAATTAATTCTTAAACTTTAGTAAAGGGATATTAAAACAAAAAAAATGTGTTATCCTAATACCTTATATCTTTTTGAACTGATGATATTTTAAATCAACATAGATTGAAGGCTTTGAGGCCCTCAATTTGACAGTTGATTGTGATTGATGACCTCAATCACTCCCTACAAATATTTACATTTTTCCTCCAATTATATGTCTCTAATTTCCACCAATGTTCTCCTTATCGAGATCATAATTTGGTGGTGACTTTCTTATTTCCATTTCTCTCTTATTAAGACTAAATTTTATTAACCTTATTTCCGATGTGGGTTTTCCACAAAGGTATTTTCTATTTTCAACCTTTTATTTTCCAAGAAAAATTTCAAATTTCGAGGACGCAATTTATTGAAGGAGGGGAGAATGTAACACCCCGAGCTTCCATGATACGCTTCTCATTCAATAATGCAATAGCTTGCATTGTACGCAACTTCGAGTTCTAAAACACTGCGACTAATCAAAGTAGCCGTTATGAATAGTAATAACCACTTTTTAAAATTATAGAAATTTTATATTTCAAAATGGACTTCATTTTTGGATTTGGAATATCGAAATTAGCCTATGTTGAATTTTTGGTATTTTTCTGAGAACTTCTAATTTTTTATGAATAGTGAAAATTACTTAAAAACAACTTTTTTAATCAAAATAATTTATAGTGATAAATTATACTATTTAGTGGTTTTAAAGTATAATTAGAATATATTTTTACCATTTTATCCAATGGTGGTCATTATAATTAATTTAACACTGAAATTGGACATAAACAATTGCCAATCTTTTGATATAAATTGTTTCTTAAAAACACGCTATTTGTTGTGACGGCAGGAATTAATTATAAAATTAATTAATGCAACTTATATGTTTAGAATTTTTTAAAATAGACATCATTTTTGAATTCGGAATATCAATTATAGCTTAGGGTGAAATTTTGGCATTGTTCTGAAAAACATCAATTTTTGATGAATAGTGAAACCACTAAGTGGTAGTTAAATAACTGACTTTTTGTTTAAATGAAATATTACCACTTCTGTGTTTTGATTTTCAAAAATCCAATATACATGATTGTCATTAAGAATTAAAATTTGGTTCAATGAGATTAAAATAATTTTTGGTGAATAGAAACTTTTAAGTTCTTAATCGTGATTAGAGGAAATTAGTGTAGTTTAAGGTAAAAATAATGTTTCAATAATATGAGATGAGCTTCACACATGTCCTACCCTCATTGGATGTTCCATTTCCGACCAAGACAATCCATGGGTCAACTTGGGGACCCCATGGAGCCACTTTAGTTAGAAAATGACATAAATACCTTTTATTTAATGTTAAAGTAAAAAATGACACAAACATGAAATGTTTTACTAAAAAAATTTTTACATGGGGTTATACAAGTCATATTTTTGACTATAAATAGTCATTGGTAAGATAAAAATATTTCCTACATCATAGTATTTTTTTTATAATTTTTAGACATTAAATAAATTAAATTATTTATGAAATCATTATGATGCAACGATGACCTCATTATTTAACGATTTTAATAAAATGAAAAGATAATGTACAATCCAAGGCTTACACTTGTCCAAAGACTATTGGATGGGTATAGTTCGAACCCTTATCACCTTAGCCATGAATTATATAAGTTTGGGACCTTTATAATCCGAAAAGAATTGTATAATAATGTAAAATCTCCTTACTTTCCAAGAGTGCCCCTCCTCTCCTCTTATAAAAGGCCCCTACCTCTACCACCTCATTCACACTTTCAAGCCATTTGGCTCGGCCAAACTCTCCCCAAATACTCTCCCAACTTCCCCCTATTACTCCTAGAAGCCTCACTTTGGGCAGAACTCTTCCCAAGGAAGCCTTTGGCTCAAATCAAAAAGAGTTTCCAGATTTTGAGGTAATGTCTTCTCTAATGTTGTTTTGTTTTATTTTTCTTCTCCAACCCCCTAAACTCTTTTTATTCATTTCTTTTGTAACAACACAAGTATCCTAAATATACTAGGATTTTTTTATAATAAGTATTCGAGCTACACTTACACACACCTACATCTAATGGTTAAAGAACATACGGTTTCTGTGGATGGCGAATTTCTGCCTCACGAAATGATGATTGTTCAACACTCATATGACACCTTCAAAGGTGGCCATTAAGATGTAACTATATTTATATATGATATATAATATGTTTATGTTTTAATTATGCTTCTGTATTTCTCATTTATGGCATACTTTATGATTTCCATTATGGGTAAATGCGATAATTTCATTTTAGGAAGTGCGGACTACCGCCCCCTCAAAGTGATGTGAATCGTTAATGCCATATGTGGGATGTATAAAGTATGGAGTAAATGATATTATATATGATATTATACTGGAACTATATTATACCTTTATATAATTATGATTTCATTCCATTAAATACGAAATAGAAATGAAAGTAGCGTTCATGCGTACGTACAGCTTACCGTCTCCATGAACGGTGCATTTCATTTTTACCTCTAAATGTTATGTAATAATATAAATGCATGTATATAATGGATATATATGAGATATAGGATATCTATATCATGAATATAATTTTTTATATAATGGATATATCACCACATGAACAACTTGTAATTATAAGAATGTTATTTTTGACTCAAGTACCTAAGATCAACAAAATGACCTTTATAAACTTAAATAATTACATAATATTCATAACATGGTAATAAGGGATATAAAATGAATAATGAAAATGAAAAAGGTTCTTAAGTAAATAGTAATTAACTCTAGTTTATTATTCAGGAGGTTAAAGAACGGTCGAGTCAGGACAAGACGCAAGGTAAGAGAATTTCTTAACCCAATTTCCATTCTTTAGGTTAATCTCCTACTTTAAAATTATGTCATGATATTATTATGTCCTATCTTGTATTTATACTTTATTTATGTGTAAATATAGTGAATACACATAATATATCTATTTTATTTAAAAACGGTATTGGTAAGTGACTTCGTCTCAATCTCCATTCATTGAGGCATATTTTGTTTTATACACAAATTTCATTTATACGGTGTATAAACCCCTTTGACTTTTACATTCATTCAAAAGGTTTTATTTTATAATTATGTGATTTTTAAATGGTTTCAAAAAAAATGATATTTCTCTCTAATATATGAAAATCCAGTGAAAATGTATACGTATTTAACGCAAGCTTAAAAATACTTTCGAAAAACCCGACTCTCGAGTGTGGTAGACAGGAAGGGATTGGGAGTGGACCCATCATGGCCTGTAATTAGTCGAGCAGTATCAGAATTAGTTATTTTGTTTTCAGAAGCTTGCATAATGATTTCAGAAAAACACTGGAGTATATTTGAGCAATTTTGAATGTAAGTATCTTCTAAAAAAAATTGCATCGGCAGGTCTCATGAGAAAAACTAGTGTCTTGGCACGAGGCCTTGACAAAATCTTATTTGTGGTCTTGGCACGAGGCCTTGGCTACATGGTTATAATAGTCTGGAATTATGCATTCCATCATTATGAAAGTGGTTAATGATATTTCATGTGATTATTCGACCAGTAGAATATCCATGTGAAGAAGTAAATGGCATTATCTCATTTTACTTTTGCCATATTATGTTGATGTTCAAGTTTAAAAGGCTTTTATTTTAGGTATACATTGCCTTAAATGTTTATGTTTATTTATGAAAGCTTCCACAATATTTTTATCCTTACTGAGCATCTGAGCTCACCCCTTTCAATGTTTTAATATTTTCCAGGATGTGAAGAAGTATTTTAGGAATGACCTGCATGGATAGTCAGAAGAGGATATGAGTGTGGACTATGAAGACTTTGTTATTGTAGTTTTTCACCTTATGTTGTAATGTAACATTTATGAATGTATCTAGTGTTTCCAAGGCTACTAAACTAATCGGTCTTTCGAGACTTGATCTTTTGTGATCATTCCAATGTTATGAAATAATCCACCGACTCTAGGTAGCTGGGGTCGGGGCGTTACAGTTGGTATCAGAGGCAGTTTAGTACTAACCTTGGAAGCTAGATTTAGATAAACTCTGATTAGAGCACATAGCCCAAAGATAGACTTTGAGGATTAGTATAGAAGAACTTCCTAGAATTTTGTTATTGTAGAGATTTTGTGAGTTTTTCGAGCAATACATCCCTGTCTGGATACGAGCAGGTAGAGGCGGCTTTGGCACAGATGTACATAGGGGTAAAACCCGAAAACACCGCTTTGAGCTAGACTCAAACGGGAACTGGTGCATGACAATGGGCCTTGCTGCACTCTTGGTTACGACACTCTCGGGGGATATGCTTAGGATAATTCTCGTTTTCTTTACAAACCACTATGAACGGTTATGAGTATATACTTCCTCAAAGAAAACCTTTTTATGATTATGGATTATATCCATAAATAGTTCAATTTATGTTAAGTATTTTATAAGTATGGAATTATGTATTTTGATTCATAAACTAATCTAGTTTATGCCATTGTATAGAAATGGCACCTAGTGGAAGGAATTGAAACCGTATCAATGCACGCACTCCGTGTAGGGATTTCCCTCCTGCTCAAGATAATTATGGTGGAGCTAGTGATACAACTGGTGCTGATCAGCTTCTCACCGTACTGGGACAACTCACGCAAGTTATGAATAATAACCTTACTCGTATGGAGCACCCTGATCCGCAACGTGGAGGATCAATGCTAGACCGTTTCATGAGGCAAAAACCACCAACCTTCAATGGGAGTAAAAATCCTATAGTAGCTGAGCAATGGATAAATTCCTTAGAGAAAATATTCCATGCCTTGGGGAGTAGTGAAAGGGAGAAAGTTTTCATCGCAGTTTACCGCCTCACTGGAGATGCCGATCAATGGTGTTCACTAATTCAAAACACAAAGAAAGATGATGACATATCCAATATGGAATGGAGGGAGTTCAAAGAGCTTTTCCTAGAAAAATACTATCCTCGTGACCATCGAGCAGATATGGAAAGACAATTTTTGAGTCTAAGACAAAAGGAGGATGAGAATGTCACAAATTATGAGGCCAACTTTACAAGGTTAGCGAGGCATGCTGCAGATTATATACGTAACCCTAGAAGTAAGATTGATCATTTCTTTGATGGGTTAAAACCATTTCTCCATCGAGCATTAGTCTAACAAACCTTCTCGTCATACGAAGATATTGTCTCGTGTTCTATCAAGACAGAAAAGGAATTCTCTAAGTATTATGACAACAAAGTAAAGCAAGAGAAGAAGAGAACAGTGGAACAAGAGACAGATAAATGGAAAAAGGGAAAGAAGGATTTTCCATTATTTGATAATTGTGGGAAGAATCACCCTGGTACTTGCCTAAAAGGAATGGGAGTTTTTTATAAATGTGGGGAAAAAGTTCACCAGGCGCGTGATTGTAAGGGAAAGAAAGAGGCTATCAATGTTGAATGCTACAATTGTAGTGAAATGGGGCATTATGCAAATGAATGTCCTAAGCGTCAGGGAAACTTACCTCAGAAAAGTCCAAGGGATCAAGGACAATCTTATGATGTTACTACAGTTGAAGCAGAATAACTAATGTATTGGTGCTTTTGGACTCATGGATTATATTCTTGTTATTAGAATAATGTGATATATATATAAGGATTGTACTGCAGTACTTGTTGATTTCAGTAAGGTTTTAATATGATGAAGGTAATTATATTTTTAGTATGTGACAATAAGAGAAACTTTACTTTGTTTGGGGAATCTGATAAATTGATTTTGGAATTAAGAGACCTTTTAGAGAAAGTCTGGACAGAGGTATTTTGGATAACTATAAATGTTGGAGGGGATTAAGTTGATCTTTGGATAGTATTGTTTAAGGTTAAAAAATTTATGAAGATTATTTTTGGAATATTATTATACTATAGTTTGAGGAAAAGGACAACCTGCAGGGTGGGGCATAACCCGTCGCGTCGGACAAAGCTGCAGGGATCGAACCCACAACCATAGTGCGACAGGCCTTTATTTCCTACCACTAGCCTACAGGAAGTCCCTGGTTATTACAAAATAATCTTACTAATCTAAATGGTATGTGTTAACATTTGAAACCTTATACAATTAGGATAAGTATAATATTTTTGAGTTATATTATCTTTTTGAGTGAAAGATGAGTTGAAGGTTGAAACTCTAATTGTCAAGCATAAATATATATATACCTATCTCTTATTCAATGAATAAATTAATTCTTAAACTTTATTAAAGGGATATTAAAACAAAAAATATGTGTTATCCTAATACCTTATATCTTGTTGAACTGATGATATTTTAAATCAACATAGATTGAAGGCTTTGAGGCCCTCAATTTGACAGTTGATTGTGATTGATGACCTCAATCACTCCCTACAAATATTTACGTTTTTCCTCCAATTATATTTCTCTAATTTCCACCAATGTTCTCCTTATCGAGATCATAATTTGGTGGTGACTTTCTTATTTCCATTTCCCTCTTATTAAGACTAAATTTTATTAACCTTATTTCCGATGTGGGTTTTCCACAAAGGTATTTTCTATTTTCAACCTTTTATTTTCCAAGAAAAATTTCAAATTGCGAGGATGAAATTTATTTAAGGAGGGGAGAATGTAACACCCCGAGCTTCCATGATACGCTTCTCATTCAATAATGCAATAGCTTGCATTGTATGCAACTTCGAGTTCTAAAACACCGCGACTAATCAAAGTAGCCATTATGAATAGTAATAACCACTTTTTAAAATTATAGAAATTTAATATTTCAAAATGGACTTCATTTTTGGATTTGGAATATTGATATTAGCCTATGTTGAATTTTTGGTATTTTTCTGAGAACTTCTATTTTTTTATGAATAGTAAAAAATACTTAAAAACAACTTTTTTAATAAAAATAATTTATAGTGATAAATTATACTATTTAGTGGTTTTAAAGTATAATTAGAATATATTTTTACCATTTTATCCAATGGTGGTCATTAGAATTAATTTAACATTGAAATTGGACATAAACAATTGCCAATCTTTTGATATAAATTGTTTCTTAAAAACACGCTATTTGTTGTGACGGCGGGAATTAATTATAAAATTAATTAATGCAACTTATATGTTTGGAATTTTTTAAAATAGACATCATTTTTTAATTCGGAATATCAATTATAGCTTAGGGTGAAATTTTGGCATTGTTCTGAAAAACTTCAATTTTTGATGAATAGTGAAACCACTAAGTGGTAGTTAAATTACTGATTTTTCGTTTAAATGAAATATTACCACTTCTGTGTTTTCATTTTCAAAAATAATACATACATGATTGTCATTAAGAAGTAAAATTTGGTTCAATGAGATTAAAATAATTTTTGGTGAATAGTAACTTTTAAGTTCTTAATCGTGATTAGAGGTAATTAGTGTAGTTTAAGGTAAAAATAATGTTTTAATAATATGAGATGAGCTTGACACATGTCCTACTCTCATTGGATGTGCCATGGCCGACCAAGACAATACATGGGTCAACTTGGGGACCCCATGGAGCCACTTTAGTTAGAAAATTACATAAATACCTTTTATTTAATGTTAAAGTAAAAAATGACACAAACATGAAATGTTTTACTAAAACAATTTTTACATGGGGTTATACAAGTCATATTTTTGACTATAAATAGTAATTGGAAAGATACAAATATTTCCTACATCATAGTATTTTTTTTATAAATTTTAGACATTAAATAAATTAAATTATTTATGAAATCATTATGATGTAGCGATGACCTCATTATTTAACGATTTTAATAAAATGAAAAGATAATGTACAATCCAAGGCTTACACTTTTCCAAAGACTATTGGATGGGTATATTTTTAACCCTTATCACCTTAGACACGAATTATATAAGTGTGGGACCTTTATAATCCGAAAATCATTGTATAATAATGTAAAATTTCCTTACTTTCCAAGAGTGCCCCTCCTCTCCTCTTATAAAAGGCCCCCACCTCTACCACCTCATTCACACTTTCAAGCCATTTGGCTCGGCCAACCTCTGCCCAAATACTCTCCCAACTTCCCCCTATTACTCCTATAAGCCTCACATTGGGCAGAACTCTTCCCAAGGAAGCCTTTGGCTCAAATCAAAAAGAGTTGCCCGATTTTGAGGTAATGTCTTCTCTAATGTTGTTTTGTTTTATTTTTCTTCTCCAACCCCCTAAAATCTTTTTATTCATTTATTTTGTAACAACACCAGTATCCTCAATATACTAGGATGTTGTTATGAGAAGTATTCGAGCTACACTTACACACACCTACATCTAATGGTTAAAGAACATACGGTTTCTGTGGATGGCGAATTTCTGACTCACGAAATGATGATTGTTCAACACTCATATAACACCTTCAAAGGAGGCCATTAAGATGTAACTATATTTATATATAATATATAATATGTTTATTTTTTACTTATGCTTCTGTATTTCTCATTTATGGTATACTTTATGATTTCCATTATGGGTAAACGCGATAATTTCATTTTAGGAAGTGCGAACTACCGCCCCCTCAAAGTGATGTGAATCGTTAATGCCATATGTGGGATGTATAAAGGATGGAGTAAATGATATTATATATTATATTATACTGGAACTATATTATACCTTTATATAATTATGATTTCATTCCATTAAATATTAAATAGAAATGAAAGTAGTGTTCATGCGTACGTACGGCTTACCGTCTCCATGAACGGTGCATTTCATTTTTACTTATAAATGTTATGTAATAATATAAATTCATGTATATACTGGATATATATGAGATATAGGATATCTATATCATGAATATAATTCTGGATATAATGGATATATCACCACATGAACAACTTGTAATTATAAGAATGTTATTTTTGACTCAAGTACCTAAGATCGACAAAATGGCCGTTATAAACTTAAATAATTACATAATGTTCATAACATGGTAATAAGGGATATAAAAGGAATAATGAACATGAAAAAGGTTCTTAATTAAATAGGAATTAACTCTAGTTTATTATTCAGGAGGTTAAAGAACGGTCGAGTCAGGACAGGACGCAAGGTAAGGGAATTTCTTAACCCAATTTCCATTCTTTGGGTTAATCTCCAACTTTAAAATTATGTCATGATATTATTATGTCCTATATTGTATTTATACTTTATTTATGTGTACATATAGTGAATACACATAATAGATCTATTTTATTTAAAAACGGTATTGGTAAGTGACTTCGTCTCAATCTCCATTCATTGAGGCATATTTTGTTTAATACACAAATTTCATTTATACGGTGTATAAACCCCTTTGACTTTTACATTCATTCAAAAGGTTTTCTTTTATAATTATGTGATTTTTAAATGGTTTCAAAAAAAATGATATTTCTCTCTAATATATGAAAATCCAGTGCAAATGTATACGTATTTAACGCAAGCTTAAAAATGCTTTCGAAAAACCCGACTCTCGAGTGTGGTAGACAGGAAGGGATTGGGAGTGGACCCATCATGGCCTGTAATTAGTCGAGCAGTATCAGAATTAGTTATTTTGTTTTCAAAAGCTTGAATAATGATTTCAGAAAAACACTGGAGTATATTTGAGCAATTTTTAATGTAAGTATCTTCTAAAAAAAATTGCATCGGAAGGTCTCATGAGAAAAACTAGTGTCTTGGCACGAGGCCTTGACAAAATCTTATTTGTGGTCTTGGCACGAGGCCTTGGCTACGTGGTTATGATAGTCTGGAATTATGCATTCCATCATTATAAAAGTGGTTAATGATATTTCATGTGATTATTCGACCAGTAGAATATCCATGTGAAGAAGTAAATGGCATTATCTCATTTTACTTTTGCCATATTATGTTGATGTTCAAGTTTAAAAGGCTTTTATTTTAGGTATACATTGCCTTAAATGTTTATGTTTATTTATGAAAGCTTCCGCAATATTTTTGTCCTTACTGAGCATCTGAGCTCACCCCTTTCAATGTTTTAATATTTTCCAGGATGTGAAGAAGTATTTTAGGAATGACCTGCATGGATAGTCAGAAGAGGATATGAGTGTGGACTATGAAGACTTTGTTATTGTAGTTTTTCACCTTATGTTGTAATGTAACATTTATGAATGTATCTAGTGTTTCCAAGGCTACTAAACTAATCGGTCTTTCGAGACTTGATCTTTTGTGATCATGCCAATGTTACGAAGTAATGCACTGACTCTGGGTAGCTAGGGTCAGGGTGTTACACTCTTGGAAAGTAAAGAAATGTTACTTTATTTTAGAATGAGTTTCGGATTTTAATGGTCCCACATTGATGTGTTATAGGATAAGGTGATAAGGGTTTGAAATCCACTCATCCAATAGGTTTTGGACATGTGTAGGTCTTAGATTTTACATTATCTTTCCATTTTATTTAAATCCTTTATTAATGAGGTAATCGCTGCATCATCATGATGTCATAAATAATTTAATGTCTAAAAATTATAAAAAAACTATCCTGATGTAGGAAATCCTTTTAGATTTCTAATGAATATTTATAGTCAAAAATATGAATTGTATATCCCCATGTAACAATTGTTTTAGTAAAACATCTCACGTTTGTGTCATTTTTACTTTAACATTAAATAAAAAGTTATTTATGTCATTTCCCAACCAAAGTGGCTCCATGGGGTCCCCAAGTTGACCCATTGATTTTATTTGTCGGCCATGACACATCCAATGAGGGTAGTACATGTGTCTAGGTCATTTCATTTTATTAAAACATTATTCTTACCCTAAACTACACTAATTACCTCTAATCGCGATTAAAAACTTAATAAGTTACTATTCATCAAAAAATTATTTTAATCCCATTGAACCACATTTTACTTCTTAATGATAACCATGTATGTCGGATTTTTGAAATTCAAAACACAAAGATGGCAAAATTTCATTTGGACGGAAAAATCAGTTTTTATAAGTACCACTTAGTGGTTTCACTATTCATCAAAAATTGAAGTTTTTCAGAAAATTACCAAAAGTTCACCCTAAGATATATTTGATATTCTGAATTCAAAAATGATTTCTATTTTAAAAAATTCAAAACATATAAGTTGCATTAATTAATTTAATAATTAATTCCCGCTGTCAAAACAAATAGCGTGTTTTCATGAAACAAAATGTATCAAAAGATTGACACTAGTTTAAGTCCGATTTCAAAGTGAAATTAATTCCAATAACCACTATTGGATTAAATGGTAAAAATATATTATAATTTCACTTTAAAACCAATTCAAAATATAATCTAATCATATAAATAAATTATATTAAAAAGAGGTTTTGAATTAAAATACGGCATTTTTTTAACTATTCATTAAAAATTGAACTTTTTCGGAAAAATACCAAAAGTTTAAACAAAGTAAATTTTGATGTCCCGATTCTAAAGAATAATTTTATTTAGTCAAATATAACACATAAAATTGTCAAAAAGTTGATTTAAAAGAGGTTCGCCATCAAAATGCGGTTAATCGACCTTTTAAAGAATATTAGAATGTTTACGCTTAAAATTGGATTCATTTGCATTTTTAATCCTCTAACATTTATTGTAAAAATTAAAAATATTTGACAAACATATATAATCATTTTTTAGTTAGTTCTGTTCATTCCCGCCATTACAACGGCTATGCGTTAACTACTATTTAAAATAATATTATTTTATTATTAGAGTGAAACGTAAGATTCCCAAGAAACTCGTTGTTGCGTATTGGGTACGCAATCGAGCATAGCGTCCCCTTTAAAGTAATATTAATATTTTATTCACAAATATAGATAAATGTAAAAATTTCATATTCTTTATTTACCTGGGGTGTTACATCCTTCCCCCCCTTTTGGGAATTGCGTCCTCGCAATTTTAAAATTAATCTTGGAAACATCCTTGAAAGTCTCACATCAGAACAAGAGTCGGAAAAACAATCACTGTAAAATAAAGGAAGATAAGTACAGAGGTCACCCGAGTTAACCCATACTAGGATTACAAGTATGAAAATATGGACATGGAGGAAAAAACAAAGGGTCATGTTCTGATGGAGAGTGATTGTAAACATGTCTAGGAGAAAGTTAACCATAAGAAAATCACAAACTTGTGATCGGTTAAACGGTATTCGATTTTCCAGCAGGAAAAGTTAACAGAAAACATTTTTGTTTTAAGTTACTTCTCATTGAGGAATTTATTTTTGAGCTTAACTAAATCATAATGAAACATACTTACTTGTCATGTAGACTTTCAACTTTTACTAGATTCCTTAATCAAAATAACATTTTCTCTAAAAGATGAGTATTTAGGAAGACTTGTTCGCATTAAGAGTACTATAATCAATTTCTGGAGAATCACCTAATCCAAAAAAAAGAACTATATACTTCGCATGTCCTTAGACTCTAACCAAAACCAAAACCAAAAATCTTAGTACAAGATCAGATAATCCAGAAAAGGATAACCCTTTATAAAAATAAAATCTATTCTTAATCTCCAAAATTTGTCCAACAAAACCCAAAGTTCAACGAGGACCATTCGATAAACAATTTGTCCATAAAATTCTTCAAAGTAAACCAAACTAAGATTGAAACCCAAATATTTGAAGGATTTAGTCACATAGTCTTCCAAGTTAAATCGTAACATTTATCTCCAAACAACATCAGTTTCTCTTAATGTCTCGTATTGAAAATTGATTAACCTAATCACATATCCTCCATGATAGGTTAATAAATTTCCATAGATAACCCAAAAATCAACTTAATCTTAATTCATAAAATCATCTAACTAAAAAGAATCAGTCAAACTAACCAGGGACTTTACGTAGTCCAGTGGTAGGTGATAAATACCAGTCACACTTTGGTTGTGGGTTCGATTCTCGCAGCTTTGTCCGACGCGACGGGTTGTCACACGGTATGCGTGTTGTCCTTTTTTCCAAACTATATAATTCTTAAAACATTCCCCAAAATGAGATAAAATCTTCAAAAATAATCATAAAATATTTTAACCTCAATTTTATCTCATACCTTTCATTTTCCATCATAACATATAATAACCCATAATTACCTCAAAAGTAAGGATCATATAAACCCTAATGGTTACCTTTATAATTATTACCTGAACTTCCACATCGATTGGTCATCTCATACATGATGCATTACAGAACATACCAAGGTACAAGTGGTTGATCATGACTCCTGGATAGTTGGTTTAGAACAACCATGAGTTTCCTCATTGAATCCCCCATTTCATCCAGTCTCTTAATCAGAGAACCACCACAGTTTCCTTCAAACCTATTTTCACTTTGGTGCCTGCTAGATCTAGCCATTTACTAAAACCAAAAAGGTCAGTGTGAGTATATCAACAAAACCATAATGTACTAATGAGTAATACATACTTACTCATTCACTTTATCTAAAAACTATGACTCTTTCTGAAATCCTAACCATTTTGGTAATGTCACTTATGCTTAAAGAATACCCTAACCTCTAAAGTTATCTAAACCGACCTTTGATACCAACTATAAGGCCCCATCCTTAAACCATACTTAATATTGAGTTATTACAAGATTACACATTGAGGATCTTTTCAGGTTTAGAGTTTTAGAGAATTAGATCATAAAACTTTCATTACATTCCACATTTAAACAAAGTGGTTACATAAAAGATAGTATTATTTTTTCCCATCAACAGAAACATATTTAAAATAATACATGGATTATTTCTTTACACTTCCTTGACACTATAATCATATCATGTACCCTTCCCTTGACCTGTGAAAAACATTTCAAAAACTTGGGATGAGCATAAAAAGCTCAGTAAGGAATATAAAAATATGGAAAGGAAAATGAGTACATGTATACATATGAATGAAATCATACTTTACCCATAAAACATAAGCATTTTAACATACCTCATAAAATCATGAATAAATCATATAAATCATAAGACATAAAGGTAACTTGAGGCATTCATAACATTCTTACGTAGGGAGTAACCCTCTTGGTTATGTTTGGAATACCCACCACAGTATATTCCCTAAATCTCTTCGGAGAAACCTTAACGTTTCACTCCTTAGCATTACCCAATGCATTAAAGAGCTATATCAGGCTCACCTGCCCTTAGTTTATCATGGAACCACCCATCTTCATAATAATTCCCAAGAACCATAACATAATTGTATCACATAAAACATGCATAAAGGAAACATAATATTTCCACATTTCAATCACAAGATATCAATAAAACACATTGATATAAAAAACCTTATGAAAACCATTTTCAATACCAAAATATCAGAAAAGTAAAACATGGTATTTATTTTTATTTTAAAAAGAAGGTTTGGCTTGTAGAGGAAGCCGAAACTCAAATAATGGTCACAGCGGCGGAGAAGTCATTGTCGCCGCATACGTATGACAAAAACATTCCCTTTTGTCGTTTTGTAAAATGCTTCGTATAACAAATATTCCTTTTGGATAAACGTAAAAGTCAAATGGGTTTATACACCGTATAAAAGAAAGTTTTGTATAAAACAAAATATGCCTCAATGAAAAGATATTGAGACGAAGTCCCTTAAAAAGACGGTATCCTTGGTTTAAGGACAAATCAATTAAATAATTATGTGTGACAAAATAATACACCAAATATAAGTGGATATTAAGTGTAAATCAATCGGAGGTTATTCACACATATTCATAGAACGACATATTCAAGGAGTACATGTTTATCCCAAATAATCAAATTTGGGTTAAGAATTTCCCTTGCAAAAATTTGACAGCCTAACGGCGTCACTACAAAATTTAGAAAATGAGTTGATGAGAGATAAAAATGGTATCTCATCACATGGACATAAAATTTAAATCAATAATGATATATAAGAACATATCCCAACATAATAGAATATGAATTAAAAGACATAACAAAAGAAGTCTTTTAAAAAGAGGAGGGTGAAAGGTTCCCTTACCGACATGGGTATCTTTCGAAACATACACCCCGTGAAAGAAGGATAATACAAAATTTATGTAAATACTCATAAATGAAAGTATATTACACAATGAGTAAAATAATGGGAAGTACATACACCACTCAAAGGAAATTGTGTCAAATGTAGCATAAATCTCACGGGAATAAAAGTGAGATGAAAAATCTCTTACGAAAACTCGGCAGCCTAACAGTGCCACTTAAAACTTCCAAAATGGATTGATGAGAGGAAATAGGGTCTCTCATCATATAAACATAAAGTTTACAGAAATAGGAATAAAAAGAACATCCCCCAACATATCAAATAGGAGTTTAAAATAAGTGACATAAAGGAGAGTACTTAAAAAGAAAGAGAGAGGTTGGATCTCTTACGAAAATTCGGCAGCCTAACGGCGCCACTCAAAACATCAAAAATGGATTGATGAGAGAGAATAGGATCTCTCATAATATGAAAATAAAAATTACAGTAAGAGTGATATAAATGAATATCCCAATAACAAGAAAGATGAGCTTTTAAAGGAATGACATAAAAGACTGTACTTTAAAAGAAAGAGAGGAGTCGGATCCCTTACCTCAAGTTCGACTTGTCTTGTTCGTTTCTTTATATTCCTGAATAATAAACTTTGGTCAATTTATAATTGCCTAAGGACCTCCTTTAAAGATTATTATTCAGTTAATATCACATATTATAATGTTATAATAATTTTTTAATAATGTTAGTTCATATCAGACGTTTTTGTCGATGTTTGGTACATGAGTCAAAAATGAACTTGTTTGAAAAATGATTGCCCATGTAGTTATAAGTAAATAATTTCCAGAATATTATTAATGATAAAAATATAATACATATCCAGTACATATTCACTTTATACTATTCCATATCATTTGGAGATAAAAAACGAAAAGCACCGTTCATGGAGACGGCAGGCCGTACGTACGCATGAATGCTACTTTCATTTCTATTTCATATTTTATGGAATGGAATAATAATGACATAAAGGTATATTATAATTCCAGTATAATATCATATATATTATCATAACTCCATCCTTTATACATCCCACATATGGTATTAACGAATCAAATCACTTTGAGGTGGCGGTAGTCCGCACTTTCTTAAATGAAGATATTGCGTTTACCCATAATGGAAATCATAAAGATATTCCATAAATGAAAAATACAGAAGCTTAAGTAAATAATAAATATATTATATATAATATATAAATATAGTGACATCTTAATTTCCATCTTTGAAGGTGATATATGAGTGTTGAACAATCATCATTTCGTGAGGCAGAAATTCGTCATCCACGGAAACAGTAGGTTCTTTAACCATTAGATGTAGGTGTGTGTAAGTGTAGCTCGAAACCTTCTTATAACAACATCATAGTATATTAGAGATACAGGATTTGTTACAAAAGATATAAATAAAAAGATTTTATGGGGTTGTAGAAGCAAAATAAATCAAAAGGACTCAATTGAAGACATTACCTTAAAATCGGGTAACTCCCTTTGGTTTGAGCTCAAAGGCTTCCTTGTGAATAATTCTGCCCAAAGTGAGGCTTCAAAGAGTTATAGAGGGATGTGGAGATACAGAATGGGAAGGTTTTGGATGATCCAAATTCTTTGGATGTGTGGGTAAAGAGGTAGAGGTGGGGGCCTTTTATAAGAGGAGAGGAGGGGCACTCTTGGAAAGTAAAAAAATGTTACTTTATTTTAGAATGAGTTTCGGATTTTAATGGTCCCACATTGATGTGTTTCAAGGATAAGGTGATAAGGGTTCTAAATCCACCCATACAATAGTTTTTGGACTTGTTTAGGTCTTAGAGTTTACATTATATTTCCATTTTATTTAAATCCTTTATTAATGAGGTAATCGCTCCATCATCATGATGTCATAAATAATTTAATATATTTAATGTATAAAAATTATAAAAAAACTATCATGATGTAGGAAATCTTTTTATATTTCTAATGAATATTTATAGTCAAAAATCTGAATTGTATATCCCCAAGTAACAATTGTTTTAGTAAAACAACTCATGTTTGTGTCATTTTTACTCTAACATTAAATAAAAAGTTATTTATGTCATTTCCCAACCAATGTGGCTCCATGGGGTTCCCAAGTTGACCCATGGATTTTATTGGTCATCCATGACACATCCATTGAGGGTAGGAAATGTTTCTAGGTCATTTCATTTTATTAAAACATTAATCTTACCTTAAACTACACTAATTACCTCTAATCGCGATTAAAAACTTAATAAGTTACTATTCACAAAAAAATAATTTTAATCCCATTGAACCACATTTTACTTATTAATGACAACCATGTATGTAGGATTTTTGAAATTCAAAACACAAAGATGGAAAAATTTCATTTAGATGGAAAAATCAGTTTTTATAAGTACCACTTAGTGGTTTCACTATTCATCAAAAATTGAAGTTTTTCAGAAAATTACCAAAAGTTCACCCTAAGCTATATTTGATATTCCGAATTCAAAAATGATTTCTATTTTACAAAATTCAAAACATATAAGTTGCATTAATTAATTTAAAAATTAATTCCCACTGTCAAAACAAATAGCGTGTTTTTATGAAACAAAATGTATCAAAAGATTAACACTAGTTTAAGTCCGATTTCAAAGTAAAATTAATTTCAACGACCACTATTGGATTAAATGGTAAAAAAATATTCTAATTTCACTTTAAAACCAATTCAAAAGATAATCTAATCATATAAATAAATTAGATTAAAAAGAGGTTTTGAATTAAAATACAACATTTTTCACTATTCATTAAAAATTGAACTTTTTTAGAAAAATACCAAAAATTTACACAAAGTAAATTTTGATGTCCCGATTCTAAAGAAGAATTTTATTTAGTCAAATATAACACATAAAATTTTCAAAAAGTGGATTTAAAAGAGGTTCACCATCAAAATGCGGTTAATCGACCTTTTAAAGAATATTAGAATGTTTACGCTTAAAATTGGATTCATTCGCATTTTTAATCCTCTAACATTTATTGTAAAAAGTAAAAATATTTGACAAACATATTTAATAATTTTTTAGTTAGTTATTTCCATTCCCGCCATTACAACAGCTAGGCGTTAACTACTATTTAAAATAATATTATTTTATTATTAGAGTGCAACGTAAGATTCCCAAGAAACTCGTTGTTGCGTATTGGGTATGCCATCGAGAATAGTGTCCCCTTTAAAGTAATATTAATATTTTATTTACAAATATGGATAAATGTGAAATTTTTATATTCTTTATTTACCTGGGGTGTTACATGCCCTACTCGATGACGTCATAACGTGCTAACACCCAGTGTTTCCTTACATGGCCTAACCAAGTTGCCCAATCCCATAGCACTGATAACAAAACACATCTCTGCTATGAACCACTTTCCAGTGCATAGTTTAAACTAGTGCATTAATCATTCTCAGAAGATTCACTTACTATGTCAGGTTCCCTTGTCAACACATGCAATAATAATGGGTGATTCCACAATGTAAATCCACCTGTCATAATGCACAAACATCACTCACAACTCATGAAATCAATGTACACAAAAATATCACCCATGAGTCACCTAAACGAATGTTTTCAATGATGATTTATTTTATTAAAGTGCCAAATGGGAATTCACCAAATTTAATGAAAAACATTATTTCTCATGAGAACCAAAACACTTTTTCACTCATCAGAAGAAATCATTTATTATCAAACCAAAACTAGACTTGAAATTTTGTGAATTATGTTCAAAGGCCAAATGGTCATTATTTCTCTATTGTGTGTCAATTCACCAAGAAAATATTTCATGTGACATGTCTAAAATAAACAGCTCTTTTTACATTGAGTAATTATTAAAAAATTAATTATCTAATACTATTTCTCATTTATTAAAAATAATAAAATATAAAGAAATTAATAAATTCTATAAATAAAGGTAAGTGCAGTGGGGGACCTACCTCGACTCGCAGTCCAAGCACGGTGACGCGACACGCCTTGAGTGGGCGCACAAGCTAACGATCGCAGGACCATGGAAAAATCTTTCCAAAATGTGCAACCGAAAATATAATTAAAACACAGAATCACAGACTTAAAATGATACAAAGAAACAAACAATGAAAAATAACCAGCTCAATAAGTTTTTCAATACATAATTTGCACCAAACTAACTCTTCACAAAACACTCTAAGAATCAATAATTTAGGTGAAACAATTAAGAAGAAAAAATTATCTACAACACCACATAATCTATTCTAAAATAAATATATTCAAATTAAAAATAATTAATTGATATTAAATGAAATTATTTCATACAAGAAATCAAATTCCCTTAAATTTAAAGGGGCAGAGGTCAGCGCGGGGTGCACTCGAGCAGCGGAGTCGTGTGACAGTAAAAAATGGGAGATGAGGATGCTAGAAGGTGCATGGAGGCTGGAAAGAGGGCTTGCAACGGTCTTTCTCGCACTACAGAAAGGGAGAAACAGGAGGCCAATAGTGCAAGGGAGCTACTCGGATGGGAGAGGCAGCACCGGGGACAACCAGATAGAAGGCGCTAGCTCGGGGAAGAGGGTTCAGCGGAACCAGGGTTGGCGAGGAGGTCTGGCCTGCAGGGGGAGGCGTCATGGAATTCCAAAGCTTTCTAGAAGGTGGTTCTTGGTTGACTGGAATATTGGGGAGTGTGTTGGTCAGGCGTGTTGAGCAGAGAGATGGATGAAGTCCTAAAGGGGCCGCTGGAGGTAGGTCGGACTGCAGGTGCGGGGTCAGGGTGGTGCGGGAGAAGGCAAGCAGGGGCGTCGCATGGGCGAGCCGGACGGGAGGAGCTGGACTTGGAGTGCGCAGGAGGTGTAGCGGGCTGGGCATGGTGTCAGAGTGTGAGCAGTAAGGGGGGCAGTTGGGATGCAGCCCTACTGATCAGCGGAGACTCGCATTGGTAGGGGGAAGTGGTGGCAGCCTGCACTGGAGAGGGTAGGGTGGTTGTGCGCAGGAGGGGGGAGGCTTAGAGACAGCAGGGGGTCATGCTTTAGGTGCAGGAGGGCCGAGGGAGGCTGGATGCAGGTAGCGGACGTCGTCGTAGGGCGGGAGCATGGTAGGTCGGGGTGCTGGCGCACTACAAGGGAGAAGGAGGGAGGCCTTGGTGTGAGTGAGCCAGAAACAGGGGCTGGGGGTGCTGCAATGACGGGGAGAGAGAGGCGTGTGGCGAGGGAGAAGGAGGGTGATGCTACGAGAGGGAGAAAAAAAAGAGAGGGGACACCCATGTGGAAGGGAGGAAAAAGACAAAGGAAGATAGAAATAAATGAAAAAAGATAAGATAAAATTAAAAAAAATAAACCTCAATAAAATAATAATTATAAGAATACTAATAATATTAATAATAAATAAATAAAAATAATAATAAAATAATAATAATATTATTATTATTACTCATAATAATAAAAATAATAATAATAACTTTCAAAAAAATATTGATTAAAAAATTCATTTAGAAATAAAATGTCTTTAATAATAATAATAATAACAATAATTAACAATACTAGTAATCATAATGATCATAATAATAAATTTAATAATTTCAGTTTTTATATAAAAATTTTCATTAATAATTTTAATAACAATACTAGTAATAACTAATAACAATAATTTAATTTTATTAAAAAAATTTAATTAAATAAAAAAATGGTGTGGTCCACGTGCACGTCTAGCGACTTTACGCAAACTGAACATGAACTTTTGTCTCATCCAGAAGCTATCACACCGGTGTCTAGGCTGTCTGTACAGTCTCGGAAAATATTGTGGTTCCTACGCACTGGTCTAAAACCCAACACAAAATTCCCATAAAAATAATAAAATAAAAATTAGATAGGTCGGGGTGTGACAATTCTCCCTGCCATAACACCTTCCGCCCCCGGAATGCCCTAACAAGATCAAGACCCAAATAAGAATCTCTATAAATGTCACTCACCCCCAAAAGTTTATGTGCCTCCAGTTGATCTATCCAAACAAATACCAAACTCCCATGACATGTAACTTGTCCTCAAAACACAAACACTTTAAACACAACAAAAAAGAAACCCAAAATGAACTCTGATACTAACACGGGGAGGCCCAAACAGACTCCCCACTAAAAAAAAATAATCCAAACTTAATTCAACAAGACCTGCGATGGGTCTCCCCACCATAAGGATTGACAAGATTAACCGAGCATGAAAAATTTCCAAACGGACTAGAATCCCCCTACCCTGAGGTGGAGAAGGAAAGGGTTAAACTGATAGAGCATCGAAACTACCATCATCGTTATATCAACAACCTCGCACCCTCGGAAGAACAAAAATCATTTTACACTAAAGGCAGAGATTATACCAAGGTCTTTTGACACCACTGGGGTTCTCTTGACTATACACCAACTTCACTTTGGGACCTATAGCTGGAGCTCTAATGAATGAAGCATCTCCATCCTCGTAGTCAGGCTTCAAAAATTCCCAATCATAACACACGAACCATAATTTTACCAAACGCACATCCATTAGAAGAAAGGTTTAAAAAGGGATCGATAAGAACCATTATTACAACTGAAGGAAAATAAACACTACAGAACGCTACAAGAGATGATCGCTACATCCAAGGAACACTACAAAGAGAAAAACTCCAAACTAATCCCCAAACATCACCCTACTCTTGCTGACGGGCTGAGGTGACCTTCGATGAGCCAGGTCTGAGTTCAACATGCTTCTTGGAAACACCTCAACAGAATCATTGCATGTGACCTAGGTGACCACAGGTGTGGTCGGTTCTTCGAGCATTCGGGTGTATCGACCTCTTATTCCCCCACTTACCACACTAGTGACAGATCAAGGCACTGTGCTATGAGGAAGATGACTGAAGGACTGATGGCCTCTTGATTCCTCTACAAGTACCACAATCATCTAGTGGCTTCCCATTCTTCTTATCACTATCATCTACACTACTTCCCAAGGCCTGATGAGGATTTTCCACCTAAATTCTTCCTGATAACACAACTTTGGAAATGAAAGCTTGTCTAACTATGTCAGGGAAGGTGATTACGTTGTACACTTCCACCTTCAACTATAGGTCAGGACATAATCTAAGCTCAAAATGTCAAGCTTTCACGGGATCATTTCCGACATACCCTGGTTCATATGGATCTAAGTCCAAGAAATTATGGAATAATTCCAAAACTGATCGAACACCTTGCTGTAGACCGCACAACTCCATCATCTCCCGCATCTTCGTCAACTCCGAGAAATATTGCTGGATGAACGAAGACTTGAAGAACTCTCAAGTTATATCTTCTCGAGGCTTGTTTCAAGACACGGACTTCCACCACTTCCAGTTTGGACCTTCAATAATAAAGGTATCCAACTTTACCTGCAAAGACTTAGGTGGTGTTAGAGAATATAAGATCCTCTCAATCTTCGACAACCACTCCTCTGCCTCAATAGGATATGTTTTCCCATAAAAGAGGAGAGGGATTGACTTCAAAAACTCAAGGACATAGTCCTTGGGATGATCAACTAGAGGATTTGCTAATGATGCACCATCCAAAACTTCACCTTGGGCATCCATCGAACCTTCATAGGGGGCGAACACTAAGGAACAAGAAACAAGGTGCGAGATCAAAACATGGTCATATTCATTTTGAAGGCAAATTTTCATAATTTTCAAAATAAAACCTTATAAAAAAATTCTGAAAAATAAGGAAGACCCAAATGATCTACAAGGAGAAACTAGTGCCGATGGATGACTCAGACATATGGTTGGCAGTGATACACCAGTCATGTCCCCGTCACAAAGAGCACTCTAGTGTAATGTCCCTATAACACCCCGAGATTTTATGAAAAATATTCTTTTAATTTCATTAATGTCTTGTGTTTTAAGATACAACAAGATTGCCTTGCGCTATATGAAACACTGTAAGAGCTTGCAGTATACACAACACTATTCTTGGATCACGTTACACACAATTTTGATAGTAGTTATTCTATGAAACATTGAGTGTATATATATATATATTCTAGTATAAATGAAATGTGGTTGGATTATGTAATACGAAACAACGGAGGAGTCTTGCACAACATGCAACCCTAACTTGGCTTCCGTTACACGCAATCGCGACCTTCCTCGATATCGTGTGTTGTACGCAATACCAGGTTTCACTAAACAACGATATATTATTATAATATTATTATGTACTAGCCATTATGAATAGTATTAACTACATTTTGAATTTTATAACATTATTATTCATCTTACACATTTTCTAGAATATGTTATGATAACAAAATAAATTTTTCGTGTAAAATATGTATTTTTCAAAAATTGCAGTTTTCCCGCCTTTTGATGACGCACCCACCTTAAATCTTGTTTTTTACATGTCTATAAGTTCAATTTGACAAAATAAAATTCTTCTTTGGAATCAAGATATAAAAAATTTACTTTGGATAAAATTTTCATATTATTCTGATAACTTTCATATTTTAATGAATAGTAAAAACACGCTATATTTTAATTAAAAACAACTTTTTTCATCGAAATAATTTATATGGATAGATTATCTTTTAAATTGGTTTTAAAGTGTAATTATAATATATTTTTACCATTTAATCCAATGTTGTTCATTGGAATTATTTTCACTTTGAAATTGGATATAAACAAGTATCAATCTTTTGATTGTTTTTGTTTCATAAAAACACGCTATTTGTTTGATAACGGGAATTAAATTTAAAATTTATTAATGCCACTTATATGTTATGAATTTGGAAAAATATACATAAATTTTGAATTCAGAATATCAAATAATTCTTAGGCTGAATTTTTGGTATTTTTCTGAAAAACTTCAATTTTCGATAAATAGTGAAACCACTTAGTGGTAGTTAAAAAACTAACTTTTTTTAATTTAAATTAAATTTTACCACTTCTGTGAATTGAATTTCAAAAATCCAAGGGATATGGTTAATATCAAGGACTAAAATGAGGTTTAATGAGATGAAAATAATTTTTGGTGAATAGTAACTTTTTACTTTTATTTACCACAGTTAAAAGTAAATAGGATAATTAAGGGTAAAAATGATATTTTTATTACCCTAACACATGTCCTAATTCTATTAGATAAGTTTAATTAGACCAAAAATAACCTTAGTAATAAAATATGACCATTTAGGCCCACTTGGATTAGATTAGGACATTTAAAATTAATTTATTTAAAGAAGGGTTAAAATAGTTAAAATCAAAGTTTAATAACTAAATAATTTTTAATATAGGGATATACATAATATAAATTCGACTATAAATATTCATTAGAAAGATAATAAGATTTTCTACATAATGAAATTTTATTTATAATTTTTAGACATTAAATAATGTAATTTATTTATGACACAAAGATGATGCAGTAATTATCATATTAATGAAATATTGACATAATTGATGTTATAAATACCCAAATAAATGTAATTTGAGACTTTTTATGAATTAAACTAATTTTCTAGGTTAATATGACATGTTAGTATTTATTTAATTAACTTTATTTGAACTAATAATTCCTTTATGAATTTCACAAAAATCAATTACCAAATAGTGTCAAAATTGACATAAAATAGTTTTTAAAACAAATATTATATTATTAATTGTTATTTTATTCCTAAAAATCTAATGTTTGGCCAAATTACTTAGATAAGGTTATATATATTAATAATAAACAAATTGGGGTTCTTTTGTCTTGTTATAGTATGTTTATTAACCTTATAGTGTAAGAAAAAAAGAAGACACGGTAAAAGTAAAATTATTTAACTTAAGGTTAAATCTAAATGATAAGCTTAAAATAGAAACCTAAACTTGTCTAAATTCTCTTTGATGAGAGTATTTCGACCCATACCCACATTATCTTCTAAATAAATCAATTTTTAGCTATTAAAAACCGAATATGACTTTATAATAAAATAATATTTTTAGTTTTTCTAAAGGTGCCCCTCTCCTCCCTTATAAAAGGGAACCTCCTCCCTCTCTTCCTCACACCACATTAAGCCTTCATGCTCGGCCAAACCCTGCCAAATTCTCTTCTCCACTTCCATATAAACATCCTAGAGGTTCTGGTCTTCTTCAAAAACCAATTTTAGTGCCCTAAGAGGAGGTCTCAAAGAGGCGCTTCAAAGAAGAGGTAATGTCCGTTACCGATTCTTTAAACTTTATTTCTTCTTCCAATTCTTCTTCTTTAGTTGTTTAATTATGAAGTAATAACATCAGTATAACTCATATACTGATATGTTATTATAAGTATGAAACTACCCTATTTCACCATCTATCCATCCTATGGAAAACGAAATCACCACGCGTGTGTATGTACGGAATTTCGTCTCTACGCCGTGGTGAAATCTGTTTTTCCACCAACACCTTACATGGATGGGTATAATGGTGTAAATAATAACTATATATGGTTATTATAACATCAAACTGATTCTGATATATTATACCATCCACTTCAATTCTATTAAATAATTATGAGAACGATATCATCACTCATGTGTACGTACGGACTACCGTCTCCACGACGCGATGAGATTCATTCTCCATGTTAACCATACATGAATGATCATAAAGTTTATATAATGAATAATAATGAAATATATGATATAATAATTCTAATGTATTTATGTATATATATGTATTTCATCTATTTAGTTTCATTCAATTCAATAAGGAAATGAAAATAGCGTTCATGCGTACGTACGGCCTACCGTCTCCATGAATGGTGTATTTCATTCCTTTTATCGGTCTATAATATATATATGTATATGATGAATATATATTATATATAAATCATGTTTTACATTCTGGAATTAAGTAAATCAGGATATAAGTAACAATATCAAGAACAAAAAGTCCAAACACGTACGATAAATAAAACGATTTAACCCAAAACGCTGCTTTAACACAGAACTTACAAAAGAACGGGTAATATAAAGTCATAAGTGAACCATATATGATATAATAACAATGAATATGATTCTGTAATAAGTCAATGACATTATTTAAATCATTATATAGGAGGTTCGGAAACGTACGAGGCATTTTGGACCTAAGGTAAGGGATAATTTTGCAAATCTCATTTTTATCCGAGATTGCTTATTCGTAAGTATTTACTGGGGTTATTGCAATCGTCTATGTCCATGTTTTATAAAAGTGTTTGCATGTATGTTTAAAGTCCTTTTTACCCATTTTGACTTTTACCCCATGGTATGGAAGGAATCATTCTTTTATTTACCCTACAAGGTACTTTTTGACTTTTCCGACAAAAGTATGGGAAGAATGTTTTTTTAACGTATACGGCATGAAAGGGTTTTTACAGTTTTATAAAGCCTTATTTTCATGAATCTTCCTCAAAAATATTTCATGACTATTTTAAAAAAATCTTTTTCTTTTAAAATTGCATGACGTTTTATGAAAAGAAATTTTTTATGAAGAAGAAAGGATATTTTCCTCAAGAAATAATTTCAAGTGTTTTATCAAAACCATTTTTCATATAAGATGACATTATTTTATATGTGTATGTTTCAAGTATAAAGTCTATATTATTTACATGGTTTCACTTTTCTTATTATGAAATGATATCCGTTTATTTTATATGGATTATGTGATGATGAGATGATTTTTATGAAACCCATTTTATTCGTTGGGTTATTATGAATGATGTATGTTTATTTTGTGGCACAAGTAAGAATGATTTCATTATGAGATGGGTGGGACCTGTATCTCCCTCCAATGCATTGGGTAAAGATTTATATCTCATGAGATAGACATGTCTGGAATGGTAAGTTAATCTGGTTCAGTGTTACAGGACTGAAACGAGGAGTGAACTCGATTCAGAAAGGGACTTTGTCCACTAAGATGGTCTTGGCAGCAATGCCTTGGCTACTATGGAAACCATAACATGTGCTTAATGGTTTCCACAATTACATGTTTTATTCCCATGATATTTCATCATGGTTGATGTTCCCTTATGATATATGCCTTATGTACTTCTAAGATTCATGTCTTTGCTCAAGATTTTGATTTTTATATTTTATGTTCATGTTTTTGCATTCAAATGTTTGTGGATTGTTTTATGTTCTCTATGTTTACCCTTACTGGGCATTTGAGCTCACCCCTTTTATGTTTTCTTTTCCCCAGGATATAAAGAAAGGTTTTAGGTAAGAAAAAAAAGGGGAAGATCTTTATTGAGAGATGTTAAAGATCTTTCAACATGATTAGAAGACTTTATTCTGAGTTTCCAAAAGACACTAAACTATTATGGTCCTTGTGTGTTTGTTTTTGTTATGTAATAAGTATTCCGAAAAAGTAATGTAATTTCCATGTATGTCAAGTTTCAGGTCTCTACAGTTTTGGCTCCACATGGCTTTCCAGACCATGCGAGCTCACGGAGGTCACGTTCCAAGATCCCATTTGATTTCCCAAGACCAAACAAACCATAAGAATCAAAGGAAATTGACGAACCGGAACACCCCATGATAACATGAGGTTCGGAACAAGCAAGGGTTCATGACGTCCTTCTTGTTCCTCCACCTCAAGTCATGACAATCCTACTCCTTCCACCATGACAACCCCAAATAACAATGGGCACTCTGGAAAACATGGTCTGCTTAGGAGTCTACCTCCTCTTGTACAATTTTGTTACAAACCAACCCGTGTCGACCTTGAACCGATCACCTGAGCCGGTCCACGACATGGCCCGAGATGCATTCCTGATCCTCCCGGGCATGCGACAAGTGTCTGGGCATCAATAGAGGACAATTGGGAATGATTTCGACCAGTGAAAATAAATAAAGTAGCAGAAAGAAAATAGAACAACGCAAAGTAAATAAACAACATGAAAAGAAAGAATGACCAACAACAACCAACTAACCTGACCATGACCAAAACTCCTTGTGACTCTAAGAGTCACTCACCAATCCACAACCAACTCTCACCCACAACAAGCAAACTTGAGTCAAACCTGCAATAAAAACTAAAAAGAAGAAAAACACTATAGGCATGAGTATTAAAACTCAGTAGGCGTTCCCAAAAAACTATTCCCAATTCACTACCTTTAAATAAAGAATTTATAAATTTCAGGTTTGAACTAAATTATATAAAATATTGGTTTCCGCACACACTTTCATTTCTAAAATAAACAATAGTCCATTTCCGTTTTTAGTTTAAAAACACATTTAATGTTTGAAATGAACATGTGAAATTCATTTTAAATCATTTTTGCAAACTATTTAGAAATCCAAATTTTAGTTGTTAGTCTAACGGAAAACCACACACAACACACAACAAACACTAAGGGAAATGGAAAAAAAAGTTGCACACAGGGGCCAGCAAACGAAGTAGACCTCTAAATCGCCTGCCAAAAACAAATAAATACTAAAGAAAACATGGGTCGAACCTAGGAGCTCATGACCAGTCCAGAACGTACTATACATCTGACTCATTCATGAAGGCATGCCCTACTCAATGATGTCATAATGCCCTAACAGCCGGTGTTGCCCTATGTGGCCTAACCAAGGGGCCCAATCCTATAGCACTGATAAAAAAACAACTCTCTCTTATAGGCCTCTTTCCAGTGTGTAGTCTAAACTAGTGCATCAATTGTTCTCAGAAGATTCACTTACTATGTCAGGTTTCCATGTCAACAAATGCAATAAAAATGGGTGAGTCCCCAATGTAAATCAACCAATCACGATGCAAAAACATCACACACAACTCACTCAACCAACGTACAAAAAAGGTCACCCCTAAGTCACCTCAAAAAAAGTATTCCGAAATAATTTAATTTATTAAAGTGTCAAATGGGCCTTCACCAAATTTAATGAAAAACATCATTTCTCAAGGGAACCAAAACATTTGTTCACGCGTCATAAGAAATCATTTATCATTAAACCAGAACTACACTTGAAATTCTGCGAATTATGCCCATAGGCCAAACAAGAATTCTTTCACTGTCGTGCGTCAATTCACCAAGAAAATTTTTCATCTGACAAGTATAAAATAAACAGCTCTTTTTACATCGAGTAATTATTTGAAAATTAATTATCTAATACTATTTCTCATTTATTAAAATTAATAAAATATCAAGCAATTAATAAATTCTAAAAATCAAGGCATGTGTAGTGAGGGACCGACCTCGACTCGCAGCCCAACCACGATGACCTGACACGCCTTGAGCGGGCGCGCAAGCATGCACAAGCACGCGCAAGCTGATGATTGCAGGACTATGGAAAAATCGTGCCAACGCGCTGCAACTAAAAAGATGACTAAAACACAGAAACACATACTTAAAACGATCCAAATGAACAAACAACACAAAATAACCAGCTCGACAATTTTTTCAAAACATATTTCAAACCAAACTAACTCTCCACACAACACGCCAAGAATCAATAATTTAGGTGAAACAATTAGCTAAACGAAATTATCTACAATACTACATAATCTATTCTAAAATAAATATACTGAAACCAAAAATAATTAAATAATATTAAATGAAATTTAGTCATACAAGAATTCAAAAACCTCTAAATTTAAACGGAAAGAGGTCGGTGCTGGGTGCAGCTCGATCATCGGAGTCGTGTGACAGTCAAAAAGGGGAGGCGATGACGCCGGAAGGCGCGGGGAGGATAGACAGAATGCTTGCGGCAGACCAGCTCGCACTGCAGCAAGGGGGAAATAGGTGGCCGTGGGTGCAGGGGAGATGCTCGGACGGGGGATGCAGTGTCGAGGATAGCAGGAGAGATGGCACTGGCTCAGGGAAGAGGGAGAAACGTATCCGGGGTCAGCGAGGAAGCCTGTCCAGCAGGGGGAGGTGTCACGAAACACCAAAGCTGGATGGAATGTGGTGCTTGGTCGGACGGAGCAGGGGGGAGTGTGCTGGTGGTCGGGCGCGCTGAGAAGGGAGTTGGCCGAAGACCTTGAGGTGCCGCTGGAGGTAGGTCGGCCTGCAGGTGAGTGGTCAGGGTGATGTGGGAGAAGGCGGGCAGGGGTGTCGCGCGGGTGAGCCGGACGGGAGGAGCTGGACCTAGAGTGCACAGGGGTAGGTTGGGTGCGGCGTCGGAGGGTGAACGGTGAGGGGGCATGCTGGGATGGGGCACTGTAGATCAGCGCCATCTCGCATTGGTAGGGGGAAGCGGTGGCCACCTGCGCCGGAGAGGGTAGGGTGGTTGTGCGCAGGAGGAGGGAGGTCGATGGACTTCAGGGGGTCGCTCGGCAGGTGCGGGAGGGCCGACGGAGGCTGGCTGCAGCTGGCGAGTGTCGTCGCAGGGCAGGAGCTTGGGAGGCCGGGGTGCCGGCGCGCTGCAAGGGAGAAGGAGGGAGGCCTTGGTGTGGGTGAACCAGAAACAGGGGCTAGGGGCGCTGCAACGAGGGGAGAGAGATAGGTGTGAGGTGACGGAGAAGGAGGGTGTTGCTATGGTAGGGAGAACGAAAAAAACAGCGGGGACACCCACATGGAAGGGAGGAAAAATAAAAAGGAAGAAAGAAATAATGAAAGGAAATAAAAGAAGAATATATGATAAAATAATAAAAAAAGAAACTTTAATAAAATAATAAAGAGAGGAATAATAATTATTATTATTATTATTCTTATTATTAAATAAAAATAAAAATAAAAATAATATTATTAATACTCATAATAAAAAACAATAATAATAATGACCTTAAGAAAAATATAATATTGATAAAAAATTTCTTTTACAAATAACATTTCTCTAATAATAATAATAATAATAATAATTAATAATACTAGTAATCATAATGATCAGAATAATAAATTTAACAATTTCAGTTTTAATTTAAAAAGTGTCATTAAAAATTTTAATAACAATACCGGTAATAACTAATAACAATAATTTCATTTTATTAATAATAATTTTTTTTAAAATAAGGAAATTGGGCGGTCTGCGCGCGCCACTAGTGACTTTGCGTGAACCGAGCATGTACTTTTGTCCGATCCAGAAGTTATCACACCGGTTCCCAAGCTCTATACCCGGTCTCAACTAACCATACGGTGCCTACACACTGGTCTAAAACCCAACAAAAAAATCCAATAAAAAATAATAAAATAAAAATTAGATTGGTTGTGGTGTGACATAATCATTTTTACAGGTATATAGTATACAATAAAACACATTTCCCATTTTATGATTTTTCATGTTTGTTTCCAATAAAACCGATTTCCCAATTTTTGATTGGTTATTTATTTTCCAGCTATATAGGTGGACTATAATGTGAATCCAATATTCAGGTTTAGGGCTCCACTTCTGCAAAAACACACAGATATTCTATCACTTTAGTAACATGAGTTTCTGAACTTTTTTCTATTGTTTTCAGACATAGAGGGCTGAAAAAATGTGCAACTGCTATTGCATTTATCACCTTTTGTTTTTCCATTGAAATTCTTCTGGTTGTACCTAATGTTATGTTATGATACTCTGAAAACAATGTATGATTTATTTACATAATACATTCCAATTTTCATGTTTCATGTTTCATTGTTATTCTCCATAATTTAAATTGTATTTCATTTTACTACTACCGTGTTGATGTATCAGAAACTACAAGTATTCAAAAATTCTATGTCTTTACATTCTCATTATAACATATCTTTAATTTGTTTACATTCTTAAGTTTTCTATCTATTATTGAATTTGGAAAATAACTGTTCATTTAAATCACAGTGCTTATGCACGGTGGTATACTAGTTATAATAAATGTTGGGGAATCAATCTTCATAAAATCCAAAAGAGTAAAAAAATAATTTTATTTGTGTGGTGCACCCCGTCCCATGGCTAGTTCCCAGTGCTTCCTCCTACACACAGTGCTGCAGCTACACTCAGTCTAGTCTTTAGGATAACCGGCCATACCTGCACCAGCTCATACAACCTCCCCACCGCCAAAGACCTCACCCTCATCCTTCACCCAACATTGATCCCACTTCCCTTGACGGTCTGTCTCATGCCTCCACACCCAGATCAGCCCACATTGCCTCTGTCCAAGCCTCCACGCATCGACCACCCAAACCCTACAACCACCATGCATTGCGTCCCATAGCCGCCACCGACTACTGACTGATCTTGAGAGATGACCAGTTAATGTTTGTCTAGAATTTAATTTATTTAATTATTTCTTGAAACAACATATTGTGCATGTAATAATTGATCTAAATAATATGGTCTCCACATCATCATTTTTTCACGTTTAACATTTATAAAGGCATGTGTGTCAATGAGAGTTGTATTTCATGTGTATTATACATTATCGATAACTCCTTTTCTACATCTGAGTATTTATATATTATGATAAGGATGATATAAGATTCGAACCATGCCGATACAAGGTGATATTATATATCATATGGTGAAAGATTGGACCAGGGTGTGAGTTGTAATACGAGCCAGAGATTACATAAGTATTCTACCCATAGGGTCACGATTAATCCATTGAGAATAAAAGGATCAATAAATACTAAATTCTCAAAATGAGTCATGATATTTATTTAATTTATTTATCGTTTATGATTTTTGTGAATACTCATGTTTACATGAACACATAAAATAACAAATATATAAGGCAGATATTAAATTAATTTAAGACGTGGTGGATATTTTTATATTTAATTAAATGTTCAGTTGTGAGTCTGATTACATAGTACATCTATATGTGATATAAAATGTATTCATTCATCAAGAAATATTAATAACCCTCCTTGAAAGATTTAGTCACATACACCTTCCATCATTCAAGTAGGAACAAAACTGGGTGTACAGAGTGCTCATCAGCCCTAGTTGATGGTGCAACCTTCTAATGATGATTTCTTATGAGAGAAATTGGTTAACATAAATAAATATGTCCACAAAGATGAATTCATTTCTAGATTGTGGAATATTTAGAGAAAAACATTGAGTAAATCATGTTTAGGATTTTTAGAAGATGAGAATTCCCTCAACATTTCAAGGAGCAACAAGTTAATGGAGTTGGTTAGTAAACCCCCTAACTTAAAACTCTCTGAGAAGTAATGTAGCCATATAAGGGAATATATGGAGTGGTTTCAAGGATATTTTCAACTAGAATACTCTAAAGAAGTAGTATTCTGCATCTATATGTGAGAGCTACTGTGGTTTGATAAAATAATGGGAGGCATTTAATTATTTAAATAATGAGTATTGTATAATCGATAATAAAAATATATGTTATACTATGCTAGAATTGTTATTTGAACAATGGAAAATAATTTTTCATATACAATATGACTATTATTAGATAATTTTTTTTTATCAAGAACAAATTTCTTGGAGTAGTATGAGATATTACAAAAATTACTATAGTATAGGATATTCAAGGCACTGGAGTCCCTAATGCCTACTCAACTACCTCATGGAGTGAGGGTGTGAAAATTAATTACAGGATACTCATGTATGACACATTGTATGTTTACATAATATTTTTATCATAAATTTATTATATGAGTTGTGGATACAACATCATGACATGAATAATCTCACATGTTGTCTCATATATAAGAAGCCGACAAGGTGAAAGTGAAGCAATATATGAATAAAATGATGTTTACACTCGATATGTGTAAATTGAATGATGTATCATGATCTCTCAATACATCCCTTTTTATATCATAATCACCACCACCCAAAAATAGGGCAAGGGAAGCCCCTCATATTATCAGCGCTACATAGAAAGCGCTGAAAAAGGGGGGCCTTTATCCATTCTATATTAAGTGTTGATAAATGTTTTTAATAATAATTTATATACAATTATTATATTTATATTAAAAATTAATGTTTACTTGTATACATTAAAAAATGCATGTTTATAATTAATATATATTTTTTAATAACTCAAAAATATATACATAATGTTTTAAAAAAGTATTTTCCAAGATTATAATTAAATATATATGTATTCTTAATGAATATGGTCAATAAATATATTGATCATGCATGTGTATATGTTATGTATCATCATGAATATTCATTTATACATTTCACTCTTCTTATTATTCAAGTTGTCCATTGATGGCTCGTTTTTTATTTTTTATATTTTACTGGGTGTATATGATTAATTCATGCATGTTACCCATATATATAGTATATTATTTTCTCAATACATATTAAATTATATTTAATATATTTAAAGAATAAATATATTTATTATATTTATAATTATTTAATTTTAATTTTATATAAGTACTTTTTAATATTTTTTTTGTAATTATAACTGTAACTATATATATATTTAAATTATTATAAAATTACAATAAATATATACATATATTATGATTTTATAAACATATATATATATATATATTTATATATATATATATATATTTATAATTATATACAAATATTTATAAATAAATTTATTTATAGTTCTAATTATAACAATATATATATATATGTAAATAATTATAAATTTATAATAAATATTTTTAATACAATACATATTAAGTTATAAATATAAAATTAAATAAATATATGCAAATAATTGTAAACAAATAAAAATATTTATAATTAAAATTCATATATAATCACACACACATATATATATATATATATTTAAATAATTAGAAAATATCTAATAATTATATTAATTAAATATATTTATATACAAATGTCAATAAATAAATAAAAATAGTAATAAATATAATTCTAAATAAATTTAGATATATATTTAAATAATTAAAAAATTAAAATAAATATATTAAATATATATATTTATAATATTATAATATATTTGTTATAATTTTATAATTATATATATAAATATATATAAATAAAACTATAAATAATTTATTTATTATAATTTTATATTAAAAATAAATATATATTCATCTATTAGTTATCAATATAAATATATATATATTTATTTAAAAAATTAATAATTCATAAAAAATATATTTATTATTTTCATATATAAAATCATATATATAATTAAATAAATATATTTCTAAATATATTTACAAATGTATAAAAATATAGTGAAATAAATACAAATATTTATATATAGTTGTAAATAATTAGAGATATATTTGAATAATTATAAGATTATAATAAATATAATAAATATATATTAATAAAATTATAAATATTATAAATATTAATTTTTTATAAATTGATAAATATTGAAATATATATATATATATATATTCATTTATAATTATAATATTAAATAAATATATATTCATATAAATAATTATAAAATTTGATGAAATATAATTATATACATCTTTAATATTAAAATATATATAATTAATAAGTTTATTATATATATTTCTAAGATTCTAAATATAACAAAAAAATTTCTTATAATTTTATAATTATTTAAATTATAATTTTATTAATATAAATATATATTTATAATGAATATAATTTTAAAAATTTATATATGAGAATATAAATAAATTATTTACACTATATCTTTATCAATGCTTTCTTAACATTGATAAATGTCTATCTTTATCAGCGCTATATTTTTTGCATTGGTAAAGGCTTGTTTTATGATTTCTTTCTATTTTTACACTGATAAATGATACATTTATCATTGCTTTTTGTCTAGCACTGATAAAAGGATCCCAATGTTTTATAAAGAAACTCTAACTTTGTCCTCCTTCTTCACACCCCTAAAGCTCTCGCAGAAGCCGATCACCATCATTGCCGCCTCCTCCTCCTCCGCTGCGAACCCACCTTCCCCACACGCCTCTGCCCCACCGTGTGACTCTCCTCCACCGCATGACTGTCCTCACCCATGTCACTCTCCTCCATCACACTACTCTCCTCCGTCGTATGACTCGTCCGTTGTGCACCACTCCTCTGTCGCTGGCTCCTCCACCTCCGTGATTCCATCCACCATGAACCTGATGGACCCTGGAAGAACATGAGAGGGGAGGGGTAAATTAAGGTGTCAACTTTTTCTTCTAAAGTGATGGATCTTGTTCCCACGTATGTTGGAACTCATTAAACATGTATGATTAATAAGATCAAAAATCAAACAATAACATGAAAAGAGACCACACAACACTTTTACTTGGTTCATCACTAAGGGTTATGTCTAAAGATCATACTTTGATAGTGTGTCTGTCATACCAACATCCATTAATCTTTACTACTTGTGAAGTGTAAAAGTTTGGTCATAATCACTCTATTCCATGCTCACTTCCTTTACTATGTTTCAGGGATAGCACAATGCGTCCCTCAGATCTCTTCTATCAACTCTCCCTTGCTCACTGATTTGAGAGAAGTAAAACATAGTTTATAAACATGATGGTCACTTCAATGATTTGGCATTAAAGTATTTGTCTATAACATAGAATGAGACTCTTCTTACACCTTAAACCAGATTTTATTCTCTCTGAAATCCCTAACCCCTTAAAATAAATGTTCAAAACTACCCTTCATGATGCCCCTTTGCAAACCACACTCCTTCGTGAAGCACCTATTCCTTCACAGAAGAAAAATTATTTTCATATCCTCCATGACTTTTTGGAACAAAATATCTTTGTGAATCTTCCTTGCCTTCATGGAACAGCCTTCATAAAGATCACTATGTCAATGCGGAAAACATCCTCATCATGAAGTACCCTTAAACAAAATCATTGAACATCAGTTGAGACTTGTTGTCTCATCTCAATGCTCAAGCTCACAGAGAAATATCGGTTCACAAATCTCTTCATGAACTCAAAGAGTTTCCAGATTTTCCTTCAATACATTGACACATGTGAATAGGGGTAGCCTCATATTTATAGGCTCTACCATTCACGAAGCTCCACTACCTCTTTTCATATTTTCTCGATCATCAAAAATTTATTCATGACACCCATGAAATTCACAAATAATTCCTTCAATGACTGTGGAGAACATTTTCACTAATCGTGAAGCCCTTCATGATTTCCATAAAAATCAAAAAGAATTCCATCAAAAAAAGTTATGTCTTCATGAAATGCAACTTGCATGTCACATATTCATGAAATTCATAAGTTTTTTATATTTTAATAATGCCTAGAAGAAAAACCACTTTCCATTTTTGGAAACCAACTTTAAAATTTTAAACCCCAAAAGTTTGGAAAACAATGGGAAAAGACGCCCCCTTCAATACTTCTTTCAGCTTGAACTTTATGATAAATTTCCTTGAAATATCCATAGTTTTCCATGTGAGGATTGAAAACAAAAACAAACCTTACACCATTTCTAGAAAAGAACTTCCTTGGTTTCAACAGAACCCAACATCCCTATGCACCTCTCCTCCATCATTTGCCTCTCATCCTCCGGAGGACTCCTCCACCGTGCGCCTATCCTACATTATGCGCCTCTCCTCCACCATGAATGTGCCTCCTCTGCACACTAAACCACACCTCCATGGAAAGTTTTATTCTCTTTCTCATCCATTTCACATGTTATTACAATTTGATATTAATGGTGATACTGTGAATTGTACGAGATAAAAACCCCTCAAACAATCATGGTTGTTGGTGGTCTTTGTTTGTGCACTAAATTAATTAAATGTGGGTTGTCTTTGTTTCCATTGTTACTGTAATCTGATCTAATGATGTTTTGGACAGACATTACCATTTTTTGTGAATTATATATATTTTTTAAATGGGAGTGGTATATTTTCTGATCCTGATAGAACCTATGTGATGGTTTAGTTTTTATTCATAGTATCTTTTCATAATAGGATTTTTATAATTTCTTGACAAAACTTATTAATTTGGATTAAAGCATAATATTTTAATAAAATACATGAAATCAGTCACCAAAATATGCAATGGTTTTATATAATTTGAAATAAATTAGTTACACTAAAATTATAATGTTCTAGATTTGAATCATCCTTTCATAAAAAGTTGATGGTCTTTATCTTTTTTAATGGATTGTAAAAATATGGAATATTATACACTTTTAGATATGAAATTAGTTTTGGAATGTGTGATATTTTTAAAATTTGGAAGCTTATGTATAAGCATTAGGCATACTAGTGCATTATTTATTTTAAAATATGAAACTTTTGATAGATATATTATTCTAACTGGTTCAAAGGTATTTAGATTATGATTATTATATCGTGGTTTGTGACCTCATCTTCTTGTGAGAGTGACGATATTTAATAATGTTTGGTTCACATGTGTAGTGAACTGTTTTGGATCTCAAAATGTTTACTAAGTAATTTTGGGTGTGATTAAATGAAATTAGGAACTTATGATTTGGGTATAGTCAATGTTTATTAATGTTCAATGTGTCTATGTAAATAGATTCGATGTTGATCTTTCCTTACTATTTTTCAGGTTGTTGATTTGATAATAGTGTGGTTAGGTATCCTTAAGGATTTTAGAAATGATTAATATTCATATGATTATTTAAATTTTTTTGGTAGTAGATTAGAAAATAGTTGGATTATAAGTGTTTGTTCTATGATCAATGTACTTTAGTCCATTTTTATGTTTTTAGTATGAATACTTATTATGATGTTAATAGTGGCCACAAGGTACCTAGGATCCATTTGAGGCATGAACTTGATTTTTTTGGGATCTTTTACTAAATGAAATTGTTTTTATTTGGAAAATGGTTGGATGGTCAATTGGATGGTTGTTTGATCACTTTTGATAAGTGTATAACTTAGGGTATAAGGAATTTAGGTCTTAATTGCAAGACCTGAGACTCTACTATAATAAGTATGCACTCCATTACTATAACTATTTCACAATGTACATTCTATATGGTATTAAATAGGGACCTCCATATTTCATAAATCATTTTGAGGTCTTTTTTATATAATTTTTTATTTTATTGAACCTTCAGAATCCTATGTAATATTTTTTTATATAAATGTCTATGTTGGGGAGACCATTTTTGAGTTGTTTTACGCACTGTTATATTATAAATATGTCACAAAGTTTTATTTTTTATTAATAATTGGATTAAATTGAAACAATATGTTTTATAATTGTGTCAACCCACATTTATGAATACTTGTAAGATAGAAAATGTATGTTAGATTAAACAATCTATGTTTTTTATATTATATATAATGTAAATATTCTTGAGTCATATTATTATTCTATAAAGGAAATCATCACATTCCACTTAAACCTGAATGAATTATATGTCAGAAACCCAATTTATACTTCAATTAAGCTGATGATTTTGTGGCGATGTAATGGATGGGTTGACTAAGCGGGAATGAGTAAGATGAAATTAAAATCATGATTGTTAAAAAATAACTTAAGGAAAAATTTATATTAAGAAAATTGGTTCAATTAAAGAGTCAATTGGGTAAAGAATTATTTTATGAAACACGTTATGTTTAAATGCATTATTTTAAGATTCTTACTCAGGTGGATTTAAATATTCATTAAAATAAATTATTTAAACATAAATATGAAACTGAAAATAATACTCTCTCTTTATAATTATTATCTCATAAATATTAAATCATAAAATTTTAATGAATTGGAATGTGTGGGGATTCTTTTCAATTCATTAGGCCTGTAGGGGTCTTATATCACCAAGAGATAACTGTATAAAAATACACCTTTGTGGGTAGGCATGTGGATGCATTGGACTTGAGAAGTGGAGTGTTGGGAGTGCTCTCGATCTTGTTGTTGGGTTCACGCATATTTATTTTATTAGGTGTATTTATAAAGGAAGGAAACAATAGTTCATTATGTGAGAGACATATACATTTTTCTTGGGGAGTAAAACCAATGGATTTGGTGAGATCCAATGATCACTTGGATAATGCAATGTTTACAGTAAATTGGTACACATGTGTTTCACTGTTATGAGTGTGTTCGCTCACTATGGAACATATCCATTGGGACTTTGGTGTTGTGTGGAAGGATAATTGATATAACTGGACAATGGAATCTTGGATAATGGATATCCAATTGTGGGGAGTACAATATTAAATACTATAGAAATTATTTTTAATACACAAACCTTTGGAATAATATGATGGAATCATACAACACTGCATGATTTGTGATGGATCGAGGTGTTTTCATTGTATCTTTTATAAAATACCACTCAGGGGATCTATGTATTTCTGATTTTTTTTAAGAGGAAATTTTAAAATGATTCATGTTTTTTCAAATATTTCTTAGTGGGTTGTCGCTCATTTTAAATTATTAAGATTGTTGGGTCATAATGTTTCCTTGAATGTTTTAAAAAATAATTTTAGTTTTCTGAAATATTGTTTGGAAGTGATTGATTAATTTTAAAAAATGTGTGCTATTTTAAAGAGGAATTTGTGTAAATGGTTGTTTTTAATGGGATTTAAAGTGTAATATTTTAAATAGTTTTCAAAGTACATTTGACCTGTAGATTTTCTATAATATTATGTGTTTATAATTTTATTGAATTAGGAAAACTTTTACATTAAATCAATATTTTCTATATTCATTTTGTTAAATACTAATATCACTAAATTAAATAGTATTTATATGAATAAATAATGGATTGATGTGAATCGTTTGACAAAAGAATATAGAGATTGGCTGAAAAAGTTCATCATGTTTGCAAAAGATCATGAATATGACCCTTCTCAAATCCTTTGACCATGTTTACACTATTTTTATTCAAGAAATGTTAGTCTATAGGAGTTGGAAGAACACTTGGTATTTCATATAATAGATAGAAGTTATAAATGATTGAAGAAACATGGGGAAAAAGAAAATGTAGATATTGTATCGGATAAAAGTCTGTTTTATGGAGCATTTAATATGATTAAAAGTGTGGAAAATAAATAAGAACATATATAGGACATGATTAAAAATAATAATGATGATGAAGATCATATTGACGAAATGAAAAGGAAAATTGAAGAGGAACTTCTTGATTGCCCAAAATTGTTTGTGCAGTTAAATAGATGTGCAAGGATATATTTGTATGGTTGTTGCAATAAATATACAGCATTGGTAGCCGTGTTGAAGCTATGTAATTTTAAATCAGGAAATGGATGGAGTGATTCAAGTTTTGTGGAATTACTTATTCTCTTGAATGACATGCTCCCAAAGTATAATGAGCTCCAGAGCCGAACATACGATGTCAAACGAATGCTACACTTGATGGGTATGATCTTGGAAAGAATACACGAATGGACAAGTGACTGTGTACTATTTTTTGAGGACAAAAAATAACTTAGATAATACAAAAAGTGTGGTTCTTCAATATACAAGAAAGATGAATCTGGTATTACAAAAATTTTATGGTACTTTCCAATCATTCCATGGTGTAGGCACCTATATGGACATGAGGGGAATGGAGGGAAATTGATGTAGCATATAGAAAAAATAAATAATGATGGGAAAATACATCACACAATATACTCTCCTCAGTAGAAGATAATCTATAATGGGTATCCTAATTTTGGAAATGCTATGAGAAACCATCGTCTTGCGTTATCTACAAATAGAGTGAATCCTTTTGGTTTTCAAAACAACACTAACAATACACGGCTAGTTATGATGGTAAATTATAACTTTCCACCATGGTTATGCATGAAACAAAAACACATCATCAAATTTATGCTTATATCAGTACTAAAACAACTGGGTAAAGATATTGATGTTTATTTGGCTCCATTGATCGAGGGTTGGAAATAATTGTGGGATTCATGTGTCACGTTGTATGATGCTTATAAAAATGAATATTTTTCATTAAGAGCCACGTTTTATGGGATGATAAATGAAATTCCTATATATATAATTTTTATAGGATGTAGAATTAAATTAACTCATGGGTGTCTCATCTATGAACAAGGTACACAATCAATTAGGTTGAAACATTCATAAAAAACCATGTTTCTTGGACATCATGGATTTCTACCCCAGTGACATAAGTATTAATATTGGATGAAATAATTTAATGGAAGTTCATAATAACATAGATAACCATCTCCACTAACATGTGATCAACTCTTTGAGAAATTAAAATATGTAGAAACTTCTTTTGGAAAACTGTTTTCGAAAATCCATACAAAAAACAATTGGAAGAAGAGATCAGTTTTTTTTGAATTACCATACTGTAATTGTCTATACTTCAGACACTTTCTTGATGTTAATCATTTTTAAAAAAAAGTATGTGATATTTTCATTGGCATGTTGGTAAGTGCACCTAGAAAAACAAAGGTTGGAATTAAGGCTAGGTTGAATAGGATTGACATTGGAATACAAGAAGAGTTAGTTCCAGTGAAGGGAGAAAAACGAACTATTTTTCCTCCATATGCTTAACTCTTTCCAGGTTGTAGAGATTTGAGTTTTTTAATTTCTTGAATGATGTAAAGGTTTTATAGGGTTATTCATCGAATATCAAGAATATCATGTCAATGACAAATTTAATGTTAAAGGGTTTGAAATAACATGACTACAACATTTTGATGCAAGATCTAATTCATATGGCTTTATGTTACATTTTCCCAATAATTTATGTCATACATTAACAATGATCTTTTTCTTTTGAAAATATATATGCAACAAATATATAGACCTGGAAAAATTTTAGAGTACAGAATGATAAATTTCGGTCATATTATGTGAATTGGAAATGTTCTTCCAGCCGAAATTCTATCATACGATGGTTCATTTGACCATTCAATTGGTGAGATATACTTGACTATGTGGTCCTATACACTATAAATAGTTTTACCCCATTGAACAATACAAGAATATTTTGAAAGGGTATGTCAAAAATAAAATTTGTTCAGAGGGTTGTATTGCGGAGCGATATATTCATGAAGAAGCTATTAAATTATGTATAGAATACCTGTTCGATGTTTAAATAATTGTTCTACAAAAATATCATCACACTGGGTGGCTCGTGGGTGAAGGAATTTCTAGAAGAGAGGTTATAACAATCAATATTATAGAAAAAGAGTAGGACCATATTTACATTTTTCATAACAGTTTGGAGGTTGAACCATATATCCAACCCCACAAAGAAATTCTTAAGCATTTGAATCCATCAATAGATAAAAAATGGATATCAAATACACATAATCAATAGTTTATAGGATTGTTTCAAGACCATATATTTAAAGAGTCAAGTGATAATTAAGACTAAATTTCATAACGACTTTGACAAATAGCCAGAGGACCAAGCGTGTATGTATTATCTTATAATGCTTATGTAATTTAAAGTTTTATATTCTATACCAATGAACATGATCAAGAAAATACCTTGAAAAATAGTGGAGTTAAACTTGTGGCTAAAGAGATGCATATTTCTATTTCTATGGATTGAAATCCAATTTATTCAAATATATCATACTTTGGAATCATCAATCAAATATAGTAGTTGGATTATTAGAAATTACGAGTTCTTATTTTTCAATGCAAGTGTGTTGATAATAGGAATGTTGTTAAAAAATATGAGTTGGGATTTGTGACTGTTTATTTCAGTAAGGAAGGGTACAAAGTTGAACTATTTATAATGGCATCACATGTAGTACATGTATTTTATGTTCCAGATCCCACAAACTGAAACTGGTCAATTATTCTATTATCGACCAAAACCACTAAAGGGTCAGATGAAAATTCAATAGAGGATGACCCTTTCATTGGGATATAGTAATCAATTCATAGTGTTCCCAATGTAGATGGAATTTTTTATACCTGAGGAGACTATAATGAAGGGATTTGGATAGTCGATAGAGGGGTCAAATCCTTACATCGTTTAAAAAATAAGTTCAATAATCAGGTTATATTTTGTTTTGTAATATACATTGTGTAACCTCATGTTATTATCTTTTCACGGCTGATTTTATGTAATATAATTTAAATGTTAATCTATTTCTGTAGATAATGACTTCTGCACGTGATGATGATCCCAATCCCGAGACATAATAGGTATCTAAACCTACTGCTGCTCGTAGTGTGGATTCACAATAGGTCTCTCAACATACTATTGTTCACAGTGAATAGGAACAATAGGTCTTTCAAGCTGTTGTTGCTCGTAATGTAGAGGACCAATGGGTTTCTCAACTTGTTGCTGCTACTCCTCCTCGTGTAGAGGTGCAACCACCATCTACACATGCCAATGCTAGTACTCTAGAGGAACATATTGATGATGTTGAAATTGATAAAATGGTATGAAAAGAAACACTGGCTGTAAAAAAAATATAGGAGCACCATGGTTTAATGGTGTTAGAAGAAATTCATAAGGAAAACGAGAAAGGAATCAAATATGATGTCATGTGGAATAAGAGGGGCCAACATGTTAACCCCACCATGTCAATGTTCATAAGTTACATTAGAATCATCACTCAGAAACGTCTGTCAATTGATGTATTATTATGGAACCCTGTTGTCACATGGATTAAGACACTAATGTGGGGATATATGAAAGTAAAATTATGTTATCATTTCTTTAATTTAATAATAAATTAAATAATGAAACACTAACTTACTCTTCATCGTCCCTTGTAGAGAGAATTTATAGTAGATGAATCACACAAAGACTATGTATTAAGGGTTGTTGGAAGGATTCACATGAGATTTTCATAATTTTTATGAGAGATTATCATAAATATGATGAAGGAAAAATAAACCTACACCCACCTCCTCTTTATTCACACATGATAATTTAAGGAACATGGGATGTGTTTATTATCCATCATGCAGAGCAGTATTTTCAGATATATTGTGTTTGGTATTATGTTATTTGATGATATGTGTATTCATCACTTTGGTTGACAGTTTTTTATTTATGAAATAGCATATCAGTACTGAAAATAAGGAATGAGTGGTAAAACCAACGTACCCCTACTGTAAAGGAATGATGGGGTAGGATTTACTTAAAAAAATTGGAACGTATTTTAAATCTACCCTAATACATTTATGTGACATAAAACAACACCATAACTATGTTACTCTATGTATATTATGATTTATAAATACAAATAAAAAGTCACTTACCTCCCATTACATGTGCTATGGAATGAGGAAAGTGTAAATAATTAAGGGATAATAATAGATGAAAACACACAAAAAGTGTGGGAAACATGTGTAGGTATGACATAATAAATTTATTTTTTTGATTTAAATAGATTTTAAAAAACAATGATTACTTATTTTTCTATATTTTATATTTTACATATTCATAGGAATCAGAAATATCCAAACTGGATGAAGACATACTTTTTATGGCCTTGAAAAATCTAGAAAAGTATGTTCATGTCCGAGGTGTGGGTTTTGGGGTGACACCACGAGAATTTTTTGAGAAAAAAAACAAGAGTGTGATCAAATTGAAGAAATTAAAATGATGAGAGAAATATTATCTATCCTTGATGAAAAAAATGAAATGGTAGAGAGATATTGTAAAAATTTTTATGGTGGGGGTCAAAGAAAAGAAGGAACTTTAGAACAACCAGCACATGGAGATCCTATCCCACCCCCACCAGCATTGTGGGGAGCCATTCCTCTCAAAACATTGTCTTAGACATGTTAATAAATGTTATAAACATTGTTTCTATGAATTGTGAATCAGATAGACACTTATACCTTATCTATACTAATATTCTGCAGGGTAAAAATGACTATGATTTATATCTATCAATACCCACCCACCACCTTATAGCAAGAGCTATAGTGTTCAATATCCAGAATGCCAAGATACACAATAGACCAATTTCAATAGGCTATGTAAAAGTGTTTATTAACTTAGACCATGAGACAAGCATCGAGAAACCTGTTCCAATTGATGATGGAGATATTCATAAGGTCAAATAAGATCTTGGAACAATCATTGCATGTTCGTCACAGCATGTCAAAAAACATGTCGACAAGGAGGTATTCATTTCCAATTTATTTTTGAATATTAACCTTTAAAATTTAATGAAAAAATGTGTGAATGGATGAATGATATTACAGACAGACACGGGTAAGATGGTGAAAAGAAAGAATGTCACAAAACCATCTCTAGTGTCAACCAACCAATCAAAATTATCTATTGAAAGAACATCAAACCCACCGGTTCTATATCTGCATTTATTATCATTACATGCACATATGAATATAAAGTTTAAATATAGTTGTACTCACACAATTGTTTTTGATGAAAATATGTATAAAGGGGAAGATCCATATTTCATTAGTGTTGACAATGTAAGTGACATCCTAGAGTATGATTGGCTAGGCGGTTCAATTTTAAATGTATACATGAGGTATGTTTTCATGATTTGATTTTTCAAAAGCTGGTATACTATGATAATTTTGACTAAATACATTTAATATTTTTTGCTGGCATATATATGAGAAACAATCAAAGATATTTCCTCCTGAACACAAATTTGGACTCATTAGTCCTCACGTCACCTCTATAAAACAATGAAAATAATTTCCGATAAAGAGGCTGAATTAGTGGCAGGCCTACTCAAATCATTTAACAACAAAATTACAGATAAAAAACTCTTATTTATACCAACGATGCAAGGCTAAAACTCTATAATTTAATTATATCAAATATATTTTAATTTCTTTCATTACTCATTCTTTTTTGTGTTCTTAGGAAGAATTGGATGCACATTACTGCCAATTTATATTCTCCAAACATTTCTTTCTTGTATTTAATGCATGTATATCCAACAAACCGACCACACATGATAGTTTTTGTCAATTTTTTATACACTACACCTATCATTTTAGAACTAAACATCTAGTTGTATAATTTATATTATCTTTTAATGAGAATTCGGTTATGATAGGGTGGTGTGTGAGCATCATTTACATCTTGGTAAGAGGCCAGAGAAAAAGGACATGAAACATCATAAGTACAACAAATGGATAAAAATCATGGTATATATAATAAGATTTCAGAATCCAACTTCATATAAAAAAAGTTAATTATTTTTCTAAATTTTTATGTAATGTTCAAAAAAAACAAACGGAAAAGACTGTGGTTATTATGTATGTAAATTTATAAAATAGATTGAATTCTATGAATAAACCAACATCTCTAAATATGTATGTTAAAAAATAATTAATATTTCATTTAAAATATTTATTAATATTTTGTGTTTTTATATTTTCAGTACTACCATGATTGTTGAAAAGACTCATCTTCACTAGACAATATAGATTCATTTAGAAACAAATAGGTATCATATCTTTTGGAATAATGTATATAGATAGCATGAAGATGTGACTGGAAAGACTTAAAGTTTCTATTTTTATTTAAATTGACAGTATTTTTTGTAAAAAAACAAGTGACATACTGAAAACTGAGAAAACACATTAGGATAGATTTGATACTTTAGTAAAATGATCCATAAGTCATTTTTTATGTGTAAGAATCAACCGCTATGAAATTTTATTCATGGTGTGAATGTTATGAAGTTTAATGTGTATTTTAATATTAAAGTAACAAAATTATTTTTTAAAAGAACAAGTTAAATATTGATAATCGATCAAACAAATTCGGATTGTTTAGATACATTAGTAAAATGATCCATCAGTTATTTTTGATGTGTAGGAATCAATTACACCTCAATATGATGAACGCTGTAACTGATATGACTAAAAGTGTCTGTTATCAGTTTAAAATTAACATCTTAGTTCAAAACTTGTTACTCAATAAAAACCAAGAATACTCTCTCAAATTTACATTATAATTTAGGACAATGATTCATAATTTCTTTATGACATATATGAAGTAATATAATGTAAAAATAATGCATGATGAGACAAATATGACTCAAAATACACATTTCCAGTTTGAAATGATATTTTAGTAAAAAAACACAACTGAAATACTAAAAACTGATTAAACACATTCAAATGGTTTTGATAATTTTTTATAAATATTTATAATCCATTTTTGATGTGTAGTAATCAACCAAACCACAATCTAATTCATGGGGTGACCATTTTGACTCAAAATGTCTCTTTTTATTTAAAATTTACATTAATTTTAGTAAAAAACATAACTGGCCTACTAAGAACTAAGAAAACACATTCTAATTGTTTTTATAATTTAGAAAAATGATCCATGAGTCATTTGTGACTTATAGGAATCAACCCTACCTCAATAATGCACATGAAATTACTGATATAAATCCAAATGTGTCTGTTTATTTAAAATTGACATCAATTTAAGTAAAAAAGAACAAGGGACATATTGAAAATCGAGAAAATGAATTCGGATTGTTTTGATACTTTAGGATGAAAATTCATGAGTCATTTTTCATTTTTATGAATCATATACACCTAAATATGATTCCCGGTGTGACCAATATGACTGAAAGTTCCTGTTATCAGTTTAAAATTTATATTTTAGCTCAAAATGTTTCACTCACTGAAAACCAAGAAAACACATTATCATTGATTTGATACTTTAAGAAAATGATCCATAAATCTTTTTAATTGTGTATGAAGTAGTCTCACATCAAACTGATGCACGATGTGGCTGGAATGACTCAAAAATCATACTTTTGGTTTGAAATGATATTTTTTTTAATCAAACACAACTGACATATTAAACACTAATCAAACACATTTGTATTGTTTTGATACATTAGAACAATGATCCATGAGTCATTTTTGACTTGTATAAATCAATCACACCTTAATCTTATGAACGATGTGACCAGTATAAATCCAAATGTGTTTTTATTTAATATTGACATTAATTAAAGTAAAAATAACAAGTGACATTTTGAAAACTGAGCAAACATATTCGCATTGTCTTGATACTTTAAGACAATGATACATGAGTCATTTATTCATGTGTAGGAATCAACCACACCTCAATCTAACACACGGTGTAACCAATATGACTAAAATTGTTAGTTAATAGTTTAAAATTTAAATTTTAGCTCAAAATGTTTCACTCACTAAAAACCAAGAAAACACCCTCTGATTTTCTTCATAATTTTGGAGAGAGATTCATAATTCCTTTGTGGAATGTATGAATCATTATCACTAAAAAAACGACGCACGATGCGACCAGAATGCCTCAAAATGTGTGTTTCTATTTTGAAATGATATTTTAGTAAGAAAACACAACTGACATACTAAAACCCAAGAAAATGAATTTTTATTGATTTGATACATTAAAATAATGATCCTTGAGTTATTTGTGACATGTCGGAACCAACTATACATCGATATAGCAAATGATGTGACCGGTATAAATCCAACGGTGTCATTTATATCTGATATTAATTTTAGTAAAGGAACAAGAATACTCAAAAATATAGAAACTAATTCTGATTGTTTTTGTATTTTTGAACAATGATCCATAACTTATTTTTGATGCGTAGGAATCAAACCCACATTAATATGATGCATGGTGTGACTTGTATAACTCCAAATGTGTCATTTTTATTAAAAATTGACATTTTATTAATGTATTCATTCATATTAACATTTTAATTTAATTATTTATGGTATTACTAACATAATATTTGTTTTCAGATATAGGTGGAACCTTTTTCTTGAGTTGGGATTATTTTTTTAGAAAATAATACCATGGGTGGACATCTTTGAGAGGGGATCACAACTGTTAAAGAATGAAACATTAATGTTTTTACCTATTTGTGAGATAATTGTAAATTTAATCATATAATTTTTTTTTTGAAATGTATATAGCATTGTTTTCCAAACCCTTGTGTGTCCTTCTTTGTTTTTGTGTATGTTGTTCTGTGCGCTACTTTGTTCTTGTGTGTGCTATGAATGGGCTATTTTGTGCAGGTTGTGTCTGCGCTCTGTGTAGCTGTTACTGCATGTGATGTTATATAAATAACATATCACAGGGATCTATGCCTTTATCAGTTCTATTTCGAGCAAGGATAAAGCCCCCTTTATCAGCTCTAATTTTTTCCCTGATAAAGGGCACACCCCTATCTTTGCTAGGATTAACAACACTATTCAAGCACAGATAAGAGCAATTTCTAGTGCATTTAAAAGCACTATTTGTAGTAGTGCACACAATTACTCCAGATCTTTTAATACTACAGAATAAACTGTATTTATAAAATGATTCATTAAATTTTTGTTAAGGTTCTCCAATTTGGTATGAAATCAATAAAAGATTAATATTTATTAATTATAGTGAATATATAGAGACTCGGGTTTTTTGGATATTGAAATTTGAGTAGAATTCTGAATTTTCATTCTCATTTTATCATTCAGGGTAAAATGGTTAGTTTACCATATAATATGGTCTCAAAAAAATTTGTTTGACCACTCGTTTGGTCCCAAAATAGGGTTTTACCCTAGGACAAGAGTTGGGTGGAATTTTGAGTAATTGGAGTTTTGGATGAATATTTAATATTTATTTAATTAAATATTAAATTATCCAGGAGGTTTTGGGTGGTTGTATCTCTTGAATAGAGTGTCGGATTGTGATTATGACTCTGTAGTTGAGTTTAGAATGAGGGTTATTAGTTAGTCAAGGTATAATCTCTCTTCATATTCCGGGACACGAGATGTGTGTTAAATGGTTGATTAATTAATTAATTAATTAAGTTAATTAAAAGAGTATCCCCCCCATTTCGGGGTACCACACATGTAAGGAGAGTGGGGCTTCTACCTCATGCACGATAACCGAATCAAAGGGGATGGTGGAGGAGGTGCCACCATACATTGTCCATGGCATAGATCAGGACAGGATCGAGGTGCAGCAGCAACCAAGAGCAGATTTTGGACCCAAAGATTTGTTATTTACACAATGATAGAGGCCGGTTTTAATTTTGATTCCTCAAATCTCCATATATTAGTTTTTTTAAGTTTTACTACCTTTATATTATTTCTAGATACCCCCTGGGGGTCAATGTATGATGGTTTGGGAAAAAACGGGGGTTTCAGCAGAGTTGTAGGGATTTCCCATTCAAAAATCCCATAAAATGGTATGGGGTTCTATGAACACTGGTCTTGTGTTCTTACTATTAGTAAAATAAGTGATTTTTATATATACACACCATGTAATCTGACTACATGTTGTGTGGTGGTACATGGTCGTGTGTTCAGTCGTGTGAAAAAGAATGCGAAAAGATGGTTTTTGGAAAGTATATGTCATGTACTTTGGGTACGAACTATGTAGTTTTACACAGGCAGACCCCATGTGGATATGTCCATGTAAAAGTACATGTTTATGTGGGGATACTAGATTACATTCCATTTACTCTAAAGTATACGGCGTGTAATTTTTCAAGCTTAGAGGTTTTGGGTATTGTGTGCCCTGGAAGTCATAATTTGGCATGTGAGTAGTCCATTATGAGAATTTTTCAATGTAGATTACAATGGTGGGAGACTTTTTTACCTTTATAGTTCATCATAAAGGTGTTTTAGGCAAATTTTAGTTATAATGTGTATTTCCTTGAGGTTTGGATTCAAAATCCTTTTGTGGGTTGGGTTTTGAGCAAGGAGACCCGCGTAAGGGTTCTGAGCTCAGTGTGTGATATGGCCTAAGCATACCATGGTGTTCTTCATAAAGATTCATGGTCAAATCCTATAAGATATGATTTTATTAGTATCAATCAGATGATCTTGGTTGTTATTGAAAATCGAGACTAGTGAATCAAGGTTACAACAAGTGAGGTTTAGATCCAACATTTGAGGATCAGGATGATGGAGCCTTAGGAGATAGGATGACACCATAGGATTATGGTTATAAGAGAGTGTTGTTGTGGTTCTGTGTTGACCTTGATGTACTCTTAATGATTGAAATTTCATGGATTTTACATGTATTTTTTTTGAAAATTGTATGATATTATTTTGAGACTTGGCTCTGTGAAAACATGTGATTCTAAGGCCTGGGGTTCCCAGAATGAATGTTTGAACTAATTTTAAGTTTACTAAAAATAGTTTGCATGATCGGTTTAGTAACATTACAACAAGTGCACGGATTTGAAATCCTATGTCACTGTTGTGTTCAAATCAGTGGATTTTTCTTAGGCAGGACCTATCTTTGACCAGCACGGTTCGACTGTGGAAAATATTTTTCAGACGTTTTAAAGAAGAATAAAAATAAACTTATACTATTTATTTTATTTTTATATTAGAATTTCGAGATGATGCAGCAATTCTATGATGCAATGACATATCATCTGTTTCCTTTCATAAATGAAACAGTTTGATGATGCTATTTCAATTCCAAAATGTAACACTTAGTCATGTCTTTAACCATTAGAAAGGATTCATGATTAGTATTATTGACTCATCCCTGTGAACATTGGTGGAGATATAGTTGATTTACTCCAATTCATAATTGATTAACACCAACTAATGTTGATGAACACCGATGAATCACATATTTTGAACTGAGGATCGAGGATTGAAAAAATGGCGTTGTGACTTCGTTCTTCTCCATTGAAATATCCAAAAATTCTGGTAGGGGGTTTACTATCTGATTGAATTATTTCTCTATTCTTATGTTTAACAATGAACATGGGTTAACCCATGAATAGGTTGATCTATGTTTTGTTCATTCTTATAAGATGGTTAAAACTAAGAGATTAAAGGGATTAGATATTGATGATTATTCTTCTATTGTTCTTTCCGGATTCTGCTGGCACAAATGGACCAAGGACAATGAAAAAGACCTATATCTGTTCTAAGGGGTGTTCATGTACTTCTTAATTTCCACTATTCTTACATTCTTTGTCAGTGGAACCCCATGGTTGAAACGTTAAATTTTTGGGAGGTTTTGAATGTATCTAAATCTCAAGAGTGACAACATGACAATTTTTAGAATATAGAAGGTGAGTCTATGACCCGATGATCATGTGAAACCTTTCAGTTAGAAGAATGGGATACCCCATCATCAGTGGCAGCCCATTGAAGAGTGTCACCAGTGTGGCCACCTGGAGGGTGAAACCCACAGAACGGTTGTCGCAGGGTGGTGGATAGGTACCACTGATGGGCCTCAACAGATCCAATAGGAGGCCTCATCACATGGATGAGGGGCCTCAGTCTAGCTAGACCGCAGCGGCATTACCCCACGTCAACAGTCACGGGGTGGTCACATGGTGGACCACTGAATCAAACGTGGTGGCCGCCTCACGTTGACGAGGAGAGGATTCGGTATTCACCACATCCGTGGGATTAACCGGCCCTCTTGGGCGGGCTGAGTTGGTCTGACTGGGTCAGACCAGACCCGGACCTAACTGAACCCTTATTACATAATGGCTCATAACTCTCAAACCGTGTGTCCGTCTGATGATCCATTTGTGGCGTTGGAACACTTGATAAGAGGTGGTCCTTTCAAGATACTATTAGTGATTTTATGTGAATGTTTAAATAAAATCTATTATCTTGATGAGGAGGTTCTCTCAGAATGAGCATGCTAAGGATGGAATCATGCATTTGGATGCAACCTATAAGCTATATGATTAGCTAGAATATGTGTCTTACCTAGAATATGTGTCTTATCTAGACTTTTTTTCTTACCAAGACTGAGTTGCTACCCCCTTTCCCACCGGGGTGCAGGTCCTCTAGCATCTGATGACACTATGTGTGTAACGAACACTCCATGTGTTTGCTACACTCTATGTGTTACCTATACTCTATGTGTTAGAAAAAACTTTTGTGTTACCTTCAAACCATGTGTTACCAATTCTTTAAGTGTTACTACTTGAGGGTACTGTGGATTCTTACGAAAATCATGTTTATGTACCATAGACCTATACATGGTGTGAGATGACTCAAGTGACTCTCTTGACTGTACCTCTTCGAGGATACACTTCAGGTGCCACTTTGGTAGTCTATTTGTTGTATTTCATAGTGATCTTAATTATGGTATACATAATGTGATTCATTGTGGATTAATTTGTGTAATTCCTTTGGTTTTTTGGTCCCTACTGTTTATTGTTTTACTCACCCCTGCACGGGCTTCACCCGCACGTGTCGTGTCTTGTTCATATGATTGATAGCTTTGATGGATTCCTTGGTGGTAAAAATAATGGTGGTGATTCAGGGTGACCAGAAATATGTGGTATGCTTAAATGTATTTCCTATATCTTACTATACCTACCATTTAGGTAGGGTTATCTGTAGATGTGATCCAAGAGCTTTTACTTTTACATTTCTGCTGGAATAATATTTTGGCTCCTTTTTCCTTCAATTTTGTACCATACTATGAGTGGGTTTTCATAGTGGTTTGCATCCATTTTTACTCACATTTTTTAGATTTAGCACATTTCTTAGGCTGGGTGCATGTGTGAAGGTTTGTAGGAAAATGCATCCCCATTGTGGAAAATACCTACTCGGTGCTAGTTTCAATCCCCTAGCCTATAAGAGGTAGGATTAGTGTAGTCACGGTATGGGCCGCAGGGGATGGGTCATGATAGAGTGGTATAAGAGGATGGTCGGTTTACTCTTGTTTTTTGAAAATAGTGTTAAGTGTTTCAAGTTTGGCTTTCAGCATAGAGAACCTAGTGTCGGTGTGATGGTCTATGTATCCATACACTAGGACATTGAATTCTACTTTTTGGCTCGGTACATGAAAACACTTGTTGCATGGGAAATTAATGGTTCATGCATCATATAGGAATTGAGTGTTTCCTCATTTCCTTCTTGATTCAGAGTCATCTCACAAAAAAATACTCTATTGATCGTGGTACATCTTCTTCTGTTTCAAGATGCTTCAACAAAGGCAGCTAGTTAGGATTCTAGGGCATGACCACAAGGATGGTCTTCCGAGCAATCAAGCATCGGTGCATGGATCAATGCTAGAGATAACACCTCTCGTTGGTGTACCGACGATACCACCTCCTGGGGAGTTACAGTTCCTAATAGTGCTAACAATAGAGGATGCACAAAGGATCAGTCTGTTATAATGATTTCCAGAGATAATAACCTTCTAGGTTCCTAAGTGAGATGAATCCTCAGGTAGCTAAGGACTAGTTGGAGGTGGTGACACAAGTTTTCCACCATGTGATGAAGCCTCTTGACTGGTTGGTGGTCCTAGCTGTGAGTCTTCTATAAGGATCAATGGGGATACCGTGGAGCTTGACGATCGAAATGCATGAAGAGGAAACCCTCTAATGGATAGACTTTGAGAATCTATTTAGGGAGGAGTTACTTCCAGTTAAATTATGCTCTGTGCATATACAGGAGCTCATGCATCTTGAGTAGGGTAGCCAGACAGTTGCAGAGTACTCAACAAGATTCATTGATCTTCCTTTTTACTCTATAGACATTGTGTGGGACCAGTTCTTCATGGATCATACCTTTGATAAGGGTATACTCTAGGAGATTAGAGATTCAATGATATTACTTATCATCCCTATGAATGTTGGGGGTGCGGGAGTGAGCTCTACTCATAGAGATATTTCTTGAATACTAGGCACCAGTAGTGGGATATACCACCAAGTGATGGGTAGTGGAATCTTTGACGCTGGGTAGCTGACAGATGACATAGGGAACCGTGTGGGTTGTGCACTCTAGGGGACGACCCTATAATATAGGGTCAACAGTGCAAGCCTCCCAAGGCATAATAAGTTAGATAAAGAACGGGCTATGCTACATGTGCAGCGGTCAAGGGAATCTGTCTAAAAATTTCCTAACCCATCGTATGAATGGTTAGGAGATGGTCAAGGGACCTCCGTTGTAGGAACAGAGCTTCCAGAAGGTTGGTCCGCATGGTGGAAGATGTGGTAGGGGAGAAGGTCGAGCAGTAGGTGGTGGGAATAGGTTTGAGGTACTACCACTACCACCACCAAGTGGTTTACTATGGGATTCAGGAGCTTGTGGACAGGGGACGACCCAACTTCAGGCGATAGAGGCTTACATTTCCGATGCACTAGAGATGATTATAGGTACAATCTATGTCTTATTTACCCTATCTGTAGTTCTTATTGATATATGTTATAGTAACTCTTTCCTGTCCACAAACCTTTTTTAGAGCTCAGAGATTCATGGGGAACCATTGGCTCGATCCTTATGTTTAGAGACTCTTATAAGAGGGGATTCGATGATCACACACTAGTTCTGATAGTATGTGCCTACTCTTGGGGGTGAGAGCTTCAGTTGGGATATACTAGTAGCATCATCGAGGCCTTATGACAACATTATATGTATGAACTTGTTATCGACATTCCACGCTCAAATTGATTATTCAAGGCACAGAGTGCGGTGTGTCCGAGGAGATGGGACCTGGTTTTACTTTACTAACAAAAAGGAAATTCATGTAGTGTGGGATGTAATTCCACATATAAGGGTGAAACCAATCACACACTTGTTCGATGGAATTCCCATTTATGTGTTGGAGGGGATGAGTCCTCAGTTTCTTATGGTGGTGGATGAGTAAGTGGATGCTTTCCCTAATGATGTCCTAGGATTACCTCCTCACATGGAGGTAGATTTATTCATTGATCCATACCCCATGAATACATTGATATCTACACATTCTTATCATAAGTCTCCCGCAAATATCGGGGAGATGAGGGTACAATTGGAGTACTTGCAGAGAAAGGGCTTTGTGAGGCCTAGTGTTTCACCCTAGCCAACCCTTGTTTTGTTATCCAAGAAGGATGATGAGAGAATGAGGTTATGTGTGGACTTCTTCCACCTAAACCATGTGTCCATGAAGAACATGTATCCTCTACCGAGTATTGATGATCTCTTTTATTAGTTGAAGGGAGTGGTATGGTTCTCAAAGATAGACCTAAAATTAGGTTGTCACCAGCTTCTTATATGAGATGAAGACATCGTGAATACAGTTTTTAGATGTATGTATGGTCACTACACGTAATTAGTGATGTCGTTTGGCATGAAGAACACACCAACGGTCTTCATGGGACTCAGGAATAGGGTATTCCATGTGTAATTAGACCAATTTGTAGTGGTGTTTAGTGATGAGATTCTAGTGTATTCATCATTTGAGGAGGAGAACGCGATATACTTGAGGATGGCCTTGAACATACATAGAGAGAAACATATTTACAAAAATCTCTCTAAGTGTAGGTTCTATATTCATGAGGTACACTTTTTGGGAAATTTCATCTTAGAGGCTAGATTTGCGATGGATCCAACAAATAATGAGGCAGTTCTTACTTTGGATCCACCCAAGAGAAATACCGAGGTGCGGAGTATCCTTGGATTGGCTAGGTATTTTTAGAGGTTTATATATGACTTATATAGAGTACCAATATGCATGATTTCTTTTATGAAGAAAGGTAAACCCTTTTGTAGATAGAACAGTGTCAGTAGAGTTTTCAACAGGTGATAAATAGCTTGACAAGCACACATATCATGAGGTTCCTAGGGGAAGGTGTTTTGTATGTGGTGTTCTTTGATACCTCCAAAACCAAACTTGGATTTTTCCTAATGTAGGGGAAAGTAGTGATTGCCTATGGTTCTTGGCTGTTATGACCACATGAGCATAATTCTGAAACCCACGAACTTGAGTTGGCAGTGTTAGTCTTCGCGTTAAAGATGTGGCAACACTACCTTGTGGGCGAATGGTTTATTTTCTACTCAGACCAAAATAGTCTCTAGTATATCTTCTATCATAAGGATTTCAACCCGAGAAAATAGTGTTGGCTAGAGTTCCCCCAAGACTATGAATTCAAAATAGTCTATACTCCTATGAAGGGGAATACATTGGAAGATGTGCTCAGTAGGATATTGATTTCACTGCTACTGAACAGGGTGACAGAACAGTTAGCCTCATTGTAGATATCCTTTGTAGATGGAGATGGGGCAGATTCTATTCAGTCAATGGTTGTCACCCCTCTAATATTACAGAGAGTCAAGGAGGCCCAACTTAGAGACATAGACTATGAGGCTGTACATGATCAGGTGTCCATTAGGCATGCTTCTGATGGATATTCTAAAGGTGGGGAGCACATCATTCTCTTCAGAGGGCACACCATTGTACCAGTGCCGTTAATGGAGGATGTGTTGAGGGAGTTCCATAAATCCCCTTTAGTGGTTCATTCAGGTGTGGAAGAGATGTACCAGGACTTCTGATGTACGTTGTGGTGGTCATGGATCAAGAAGCCTATTGGAGAGTTTTATTTTAGATTCCTTACTTGTCAGTAAGTGGAGGTTGAGCATCAGGTTCCCACAGGTTTGACTTAACCCCTTATGGTGCTGGAGTGGATGTGGGATCAAATATCGATAGAAATCCTCACAGGTTTACCATGTATGTTAATGGGGAAATATACCAAATGGGTGATCATGGAATGACTTTCTAGGTTGTCCCTCTTCCTAAAGATTTGGGAGCAGAGTCACACAATGTGTTTGTGACACCTCTTTATATTGGATATAGTTTGACTCCCCTAAGTCCCATCAACGATATTCTTAGATCAAGATACCTGATTTACATCCTGGTTGTGGAAGGGATTCTAGGAGGCATTTGGGACTCATCTTCACTTGATAACATCTTTTTTTTTCACAGATAGACTTCTAGAAAGAGTAGACCATTTAGGTCCTAGAGGACATGGTATGTGCTTGCATCCTCAATTTTGGCTATAGTTGGGAGGACCATCAACCCCAGTGGAGTTTGAGTATAATAACAACTACCACTCCACCATGAGTATGAAACCATTAAAGGCCTTTTACGGATGACCCTACTGGTCTCCACTTTTCTAGAATGACCCTGGAGAGTCAGTACTCATGGGACTGGAGTTGGTACATGATACTGTGGAGAAGGTACAGGTCATCCAAGAGAGGATGAAGACTGAATATAGCCATCATAATTCATATGCTGATAGGATAGAGAGACCCTTAGAGTTCGAGGACAGAGACCATGTGTTCCTTCGGGTCTCTCCTCGGTTTGGGATACATATATTTTTTCAGGGCTGCAAGTTATCTCTCTGGTTCATTAGACCTTTCCTAATATTACGTAGAGTGGGTGAGGTGGCGAACCTCTTGGCTCTAACTTCTCAGTTAGAGAGGCTTCATGACATATTTCACATATCCCAGGTGAGGAAATAAGTACATGACCCTTCACATGGAATTGAATTGGGAGAGTTGGACATTGAAGATAGGGAGACTTTTGTGGAGTACTTGGTGGAGATAGAGGATCGATTGGAGATGATCCAACATAGATGGTTGATTCCTCTGGTGCATGTGTTGGTGGTTGCATGTGAATCTATACAAGAGAACTTGGGATAGGGAGGGTCAGATTCATGCTTAGTATCCCCATTCTTTAGCCATTATTTTTGATTTTGGGGACATAAAGCCCTAAGTTGGGGAGAATGTAATGTCCCAGATTTTCAATTTAAATTTATTATAAATTATATCAGATTATATCGAGACCAGGAGCTGGGATGGAACATGATTATAAGGCCTGGGGTGCCTAAAATAAATGTTTGAGCTAGTTTTTAAGTTTATTAAAAATATTGTTCATTATTTGTTTTAGTTACTCTTAAATGAGTGCAAGTATTTTAAATCTGACCGAAACGTTTTGTTTAGAATAGTGGGTTTTACTTAGGCAGGACATAACTTCGATCGACATGGGTTGAAGGCGGATAATATTTTTCATACATTTTAAAGAAGAATAAAAATAAAAATAAAAGTTTATTTTATTTTTTTATTAGCATGCCGTGATGATGAAACAATACTACGACGCAACGACAAAGCAACTGTTTACTTTCATAAATGAAATAGTGTGGTGACGCTATTTCAAAGAAAAACAGTAACGATGAAATGATTCTTTAACTTTTGGTAGGGATTCCGGATTAGGAATATTGATTATTCCCTATGAAAGTTGGATTAGAGCTAGGAGATTTCCTCCCATTGAAAAAATGAAGAATGTCGATGAACACCTACAGATGGCGGATCCCGAATCAAGGATCAAGGATCGATGAACGACAGTGGTGCAACTCTGTTCTTCTCCAACGATATATCCAAACCTCCAGGTTAATGGGTTTAGTGTCTGAGTAAATTATTTCTCCATTATTATGTTTAATGAAGAATGTATACCAAACCATGAATAGGTTACTGCGCGGTTCGATCATTCTTACACGATGGTTAAAACTGCCGGATTAAAGGGAATAAATCTTAGTGATTATTCTTCTCTTTTTCTTTTGTGATTATGCAAACACAAACCGACCGAGGCCAAAAAACAGGGCCAAGGTCCATCCAAAGGGGTGTTCATGTTCTTCTTCTTTTCCCTCATTCATACATTCTTTTTCGGTGGACCCCCGTGGTAATGCCATTAAATTAACAGCGGATTAGAACGTAGCTGGAGCCCCAGAATGATGATATGATGATTTGAATCCCATAGTTGACAACTTTACGACCCGAGGATCTTTCATAACCTTTATATTTGATGAATGGAAAACTATAACATCAGCGGAGGCCAACATAAGAGGGATCCTCTAGTGGCGGCATGTAGTGGCACCCGTGGCATGGCTGTCGTGGGGTGGCAGACAGGGGATGCCTGTAGGGATTTGGTGGTAGGTCTTGGCGGATGCGGTAGGAGGCCGCATAATGCGGCTAAGGGGCCATGGTCTAGATGGTCCACGGTGGCGGGATCCTTTGAAATGACCACAGGGTGGACCACCACGTCAAACACGGTGGTTGCCCCATGTTGACGGAGAGTGGACGCGACATCAGCCGTGTCTGGGTAGACAAACTGGTCCACTAGGACTGGTCGGGTAGGAGCCGGTGGGTGGGACCGACTGCAGGTTGGGCTGGGCCCAGATGGTCGGGTCAGACCCAGCGGGTTAGTTCAGGCAGGACCTGGGCCCAACATACCCCTTTTTACATAAAATATCATAACTCTCAAAACATGTGTCCATTTGATGAGCTATTTAAAGCATTTGAAACCTTGTGAAAAGGAATTCCTTTTGAGATAATCTAAGTTAGTTTCCGTGGAAGTTAGAATATTCCATATTAGATCGAGGGGGAGGGGCTTCCTGAATGAGTGTGTTAAGTACGAAATCTTGCCGCTGGCCACGACCTAGAATCTATATTATTTCCTAGACTGTGTGTCCTACTTGGCCAATGTGTCTTATCAAAACATTTTCATTTACCAATACTGATTCAGTACTCTCCTAACCCACGAGGGTGTGGGTCCCCTAGTCTTTGATGACACACCCTGTGTTACATACACTCCATGCATTACGAACACCCCGTGTGTGATCTACACTATGTTTGTTACCTACACACTGTGTGTTACGGACACATCATGTGTTACCTACACTCTGTGTGTTACCAATGCTCTATTTTTTACAAATTGTGGGTAAAATTGATTTTACGATAATCCTATTTATGTACCATAGACCTATACTTGGTGTGAGCTAACACTAGTGACTCTCTTGACTGTACCTCTTAGAGGATACACTTTGTGTGCCTCATTGACAGTCTATTTGGTGTATTTTATTGTGCTCTTCTTTGTGGAATACCTCAAGTGATTCCTTTTAGTTTACGTTTTGTAATACCTTTTTGGTTTATGGTCCCTACTAAGCATTGTTTTACTCTTCATTGCATGGGCTTCGTCCGCACGTGTCATGTCTTGTGCAGACGATCGACGACTTTTGTAACATCCCATGTAAATAAAGACTATAACTTTTTCATATTTATTAATATCTATTAATTAAATATTAATTTTACATTAAAATGGATTATATGTTCGATGGCGTACCCGATACACAAAAATGAGTTTTTTGAAATCTTACGTTGCACACAACGTTGGATCATAGAAACAAATAATAATATAATATTATTTTAAATGGTAGTTAACGCCTTGCCATTGTATTGGAGGGAATGGACAGAACTTACTACAACATGAATATACATGTTTGTCAAATGTTTTTACATTTATCCAATAAATTTTAGAGGTGTAAAATAATAAAGAATCAGATTTTAAGCATAAATACTTTAATATTCATTAAAAGGTCGATTTAATGTCTTTTAATGGAAACCCATCTTTAAATATAGTTTTGTTCACTTTTATATGTTATATTTGAAAAAATAAAATTATTCTTTATAATTGGGACATCAAAATTTACTTTGGGTAAATTTTTGGTTTTTCTGATAAAATTCATTTTTAATGAATAGTGAAAATACTGTATTTTAATTCAAAGCTACCTTTTAATCTAAAATATTTTTATGGTTAGATAATCCTTTCAAATGGTTTTAAACTTTTTTTATATTTTTTTTACCATTTAATAAAATTTTGGTCATTTGAAGTAATTTCACTTTGAAATTGGACATAAATAAGTGTCAACCATTTGAATGCTATTATTTCTTAAAAATATGCTTTTTGTTTGGATAGTGGGAATTCATATAAAATTATTTTATGCCACTTATTTATTTTTAATTTGGAAAAATAAATTCTATATTTTGAATATGGAAGTAAAAATTGAGTAAATAGGTATTTTTTATTTTTAGATATGATGAATATTTACTTCGGTAAATATTTTCTTTACCGTGGTTAAATGGTAAATCTAGTAAATAAGGGTAAAAAATATTATTATAATAATATAAAATTAACCTAATATGTGTCTAAATCCAATTGGTTGAACCATTTCCAACCATTGGCATCATTGGGTCGATTTTGGGACCCCATGGAGCCACATGGGGGTGATAATGACACTTTATATTAATTAATTTCAAGTAAAGAAAAAATCGACTTAAACATATATATTTTAGTAAATAAATTCTTACATGAGGTTATATAAGTTATCTATTCAACTATAAATATTCACCTGTAATCTAAAATGATTTCCTACATCATGATATTTTTTTTTATAATTTTTAGACATCATATAAATATAATTATTTATGACACAATAATGATAAAGTGTTTACCTCATTAATGAATGATTTAAATAAATAAGATTATAAAGGTTAAAACAATATCCAAAACCTTTCCAATTCTTATTGGATGATATTATTTCAAACACTAGTAATCTTATCTTTTACTTTAATATGTTTTGGACCTTTAGAAACCGAAAAATCATAATATAATAAAATAATATTTTTAAGCATTCCTAAAGATCCCCTTCTCCCCCTTATTATAAGCCCTCACTTCTAACCCATTAAACACACTTCTGAATCCCCTTGTACCATCCAACATTTCCCCAATTAAGCTCCCTAAATCACTCTCCTCTATCTAGAAGCCTTCACCTAGGAATAAGTCAATTTATTTAAACCTTTTGGTTCAAACCAAAGGGAGATACCCGATTTAAAGGTAACGTCTTCTCTTAAGTTCTTTTATTTTATTTTAATTATATAACCACATATACTCTTTTATTAAATTATTTTGTAACAAAACCATTATCATCAATATAATAGGTTGTTTTTATGAGAAGGATTCAAAATACACTTACACACACCTCCATATAATGGGTAAAAACATTCTGTTTCTATAGATGGAAAACTACTGCCTCACGAAACGATGATTATTCAATATTCTCCTACCACCTATTATGGTGGACATTAAGATGTAACTATATTTATATGTGATAAATATTATATTTATATTGTTTTTATGCTTTTTATTTTTCGGTTATAGAATACCTTTATGTTTTTCCATAGTGGGTAAATATGATAATTTCATTTGAGGAAGTGCGGACTACAGCCCCCTAAAAGTGATATGACTCGTTAATGAAAAATGTGGATAGTATAAAGGATGGAGTTAATGAAATTATATATGATATTATACTGGAATTATAATATACCTATGTATCATTATGTTTTCATTCCATTAAATATGAAATAGAAATGAAAGTAGCGTTTATGCGTACGTACAACTTACCGTCTCCATGAATGGTGAATTTCATTTCATACCTCCAAATGTTATTTAATATTATAAATACTTATATATACTAGATATATATGATATATAAATCATTTATATAATTCTGGAGATAATTTAATTTCAACCACGTGGACAATTTATAATTATAACAAGTTCATTTTTAACTTAAGTTCCGAACATCAAAAAAATGTCTGATATGAACTCAAATAATTAAGTAATTGTTATAGGAAGGTAATAATTTAAATAAAAGGAATAATAAACTTGTTAAATGTTATTAATAAAGTATAAATTAAATTTAGTTTATTATTCGTGAGATTAAAGAACGATCGAGTCAAGTCAGACATGAGGTAAGGGACTTCGTCTCCATCTCCATTCATTGAGGAATATTTTGTTTTAGATATGACTTTATTTTATACAGTTTATAAAAACATTAGAATTATAATTTCATTAAAAATGAATCTTTTTCTACGAGGTGTTTTAATAAAAAGAAATAATGTTTCTTTTTAATGTTAGTAGTGACAACGACCTTTTCCGTCGCCACAAGCGTTATCTGATATTTGGATTACGTAACAAGCCATAATGATTTTAAAAAGAAAGTAAATACCATATACTCTTTTATGTATTTTTTTTATTGAAAATTGTTTTGATAATGTATTTTTATGTCAATATAATTAAATGATATATTGTGATTGAAATATGGAAATTTTATCTTTCCTTTATGATTGTTTTTTGTGTTATGAATGTTTTATAGTTCTTGGGAATTGTTTACGCATATGAGTGGTTCTGTGATAAACCTAGGGCGGGTGAGCCCGAGATTTATCTCCAATTAATTAGGTAACATGACAGAGGTAAACGTGAATGCTTCTCCTAAGATATTTACGGAATATATTGTGATAGGTATTCCAAATGTAACTCCCTACATGGATGTGAAATCTACAATGTAAGTATGTTATGTATACCACAAGGTACCTTTATGATTTGTGATTTCTATGTATATTTCATAAATCTTATGATTTCATGAGGTATGTTAAAAATGTTATGTTATTTATGTATTGATGATCTTATGTTTTCATTCTTTGTTTTATAACCCTTAATGAGCATTTTAGGCCATCCCATGTTTTTGAAATGTTTTTCACAGGACATAAGATGAATTGGGTCAAGGATGGGATTAAGGGAAAGTTATGTTGTCTAAAACATGGAACTAGACATGAATCTTTTTTTTTCAAGCGTTTTTATTTAATGAAAAAATGGAAACTGAGTAGAATTCTCTACTTTGTAATTTTTTAGATGTAATGTAATAGTTATGTCCTAATTCCCTAAAACTCTAAACCTGAAAAGATCCTCAATGTGAATTATTCATTTAATTCAAGATAATGTAATGTTTTAAGGCCAGGTGTAATAATCTAACCCTAGTTACCCAGAGTCGGTGCATTATTACATAACATTTTCATGATCACAGGGGATCAAATCCCGAAAGATTGATCAGTTTAGTATCCTTAGAAGCACTAGATACATTCATAATTTTTACATTACATTAAAAAATGAAAAACAAAAAAAACATTATTTTCATTGACCACATTAATATCCGTTAGACTATCCCTGTAATTCAGTCATAATAAAATTTTTCACATACTGGGAAATATAAAACATAGAAATCTATGAGCTTAGATGCTCAGTAAGGATAACAATATAGAGAAAACTTTTATAAATAAGAATAAATATTTAAGGCAATGTATTAGACTAAAACATAACCCTTTTAAACATAACCTTCAGAATAATGTGGAAAATATAAATCAAATAATTCCATTTACTTATTCACATGGATATTCTACTAGTAGAATGATCACATTAAATATCAATAGACAATTTTATAGTGATGAAATTCATAATGATGGACAACATAACCACATTGTGAAGGCCTCATGCCAAGACTACAAATAAGATTTTGTGAATGCCTTGTTCCAAGAAAATAGTTTATTTCATGAGACCTATCGATGCATCGAGAATCTATAGCAGGGTCCACCCATCACTTACTAAGTCTAATGCATTCCTCATATGAAAAGGTCTAAACATAACACAAACATTCGTATTAAAACTAGCATACGAAATGTCAATAATTTATTCATAAACCCTTAATGGTATAAAAATAACACATCCATATTCAAATATATCACAAAAACTTCAATAAAATATGTAATATTGGTATCATAATAAATCTAATTCAAACAAGTTAAAAATTAATCAAAGGATGTTGACATAGATGAAATCAAAACTTTTTGAGAGAAATATATCTTTCTATTTTGTGGTCATTTAAAAGTAATTTAATTATTAAACGAAACATTTATTTTGAAAATATTCATATAATATTTCAAGGTAAGCTTCAAAGATGTTATTACTGTGGAAAATATCCACACCTGTCTTATAAGTTAAAAAACAGTATTCCCTTAATTTTGTCGAAAATGTCATAAAGTAACTTGTTTGGAAAAAAATGGAAGGGTTATTTTCAAAACATATAAGGTCAAATAATGGTATAAATGACTTTAACCCATAGTATAGTAAATAGTAAAAATGTTTTGAAATACATTTTTAATAAAACACATATGGGGATGATAAAGGGGTCCCAATAGATATTTATGTATTAACAACCTCAGATAAGTAAAGAGATTGTAGAATTAACCCTTACCTTGTACTTTTCCTTGGTTGAGGGTACGTTAAACTCTTGTATAATAGTTAAATCATTGTTATTAAATTATACAATAACTACATATGTAAATATGATATAATATATGATCTTATAATATTGTTTTGTTAATAATATTTTAGTAGTATCATTGTTTCGGGTGATAACTGAATCATTTTCCATTATATGTTTTGTTACGTAAGTCATGTTTGTCATGGATAGGATGTATTTGATTAATATACAGAATGATATTATGTAATTAAATATTATTTTTAATAATCAAATGAAAATTTTTCTTTAATGGTTATGATGAGGAATAAATCTCATTGTGTTTGTGGAGATGATAATCTGAACGTACGCACGAACGCTACTTCCATTTCATTTTTTTATTTTAGAAGGAAAGAAAACCAAATGATATATAGGTATATTATTATTCCAATATAATAAAATATTTTATATATTTTTGTTATGTTCATTAACACCATCCTTTATACGTTCCATGGATGGTATGAACGAGTCATATCAATTTGAGGGGGCGGTAGTACGCACTTCCTCAAATGAAATTATCATATATATAAAACATGAAAATAATAAACATATGATATAAAATAGAATTGAAAAATCTTATAGATAAAATAAATATGATAAATATCATACATAATTACAGTTCGTTCATAATTGCTACCATAAGATGTGGTTTTAGAAGATTGAACAATCATCATTTCGTGAGGCAGTAGTTCTCCATCCACAGAAACATTATGTTATATACCCATTTGATGGAGGTGTATGTAAGTGTAGTTAAAATAATTCTCTTAAAAAAAACCTAGTATATTGAGGATACTGGTGTTGTTATAGAATAAAGGAATAAATAGAGTTTAGGGGGTTGGAGAAGTAAAATATAAGAAAAGAACTTAAGAGGAGATGTTACCTTTAAATCGGGTAACTCCCTTTGGTTTGAACCAAAAGGATTCTTTTAAGTGCCTTCTTCCAAAGGTAAGGCTTATAAGAGGAATAGAGAGATTTATGAAGATTAACTGGGTAGAGTTTGGACAAGACAAGGGGCTTGAGAGGTGTGAGAAATGGGTTATAGTTGAGGGATTTTTATAAGGGGGAGGATGGGCGCTTTAGGAATGTTTTAAAATATTATTTTATTATATAATGATTTTCAGTTTCTAAAGGTCCAAAACTCATTAAATTCAAATATAAGATGGATCATGTTTGACATAAAATCATCCAATAATAATTGGACAGGTTTTTCAAATTTCTTTAATTTTTATAATCACATTTATTTAATTCATTTTTTAATGAGGTAAACACTCACTACGGGAAAAATGGGTATTTGCGACGGGAATAAATCCTGTCGTAAATAGCCCCGTGAAAAACTTATTTGCGACGGGATTGCTTTCCCCGTCGCAAAAGAACTGGCGCGCGTTGCGCGCCAAATCGCGGGAAAACTATTTGCGACGGGGGAATATTCCTGTCGCAAATAACCAGCGGCGGTAAAAGGTATTTGCGACGGGAATATTCCCCCGTCGCAAATAGTATGTCGGTAGGTGGTTATTTGCGACGGGACCCGTCGCAAATAACTATTTAACCGTTGACCGTAATAAATGTTGGCTAAGGTATTTGCGACGGGTACCGTCGCAAATAACACTATTTGCGACGGGAATCCCGTCGCAAATGGACCCGTCACAAATAATCTAACCTATAAATACCCACATCCGTTTTTTTCAAATCATTCTCAAACTCCATCTTCTTCTTCTCTCAAAGTTGTATTTCTAAAGTTCAGTTTTTCTCCAGTTTAATTTTTTTCTCCGGAGTTGATATTAAAGTTTTGAAGAACGATCAGAGCAGATCAATTTTCAAGGTATTTATGTTCATTTTAATTTAATATTTATTTTTAATTTTTTATTAGTTTCAATTATTCTTAATTAGTTGTAATTTAATTATGTTTACATTGTTTTGTTACTTAATAAATTTAAATTATTAGTATTGTTAATAGTTAATGGTAATTAGGAATAATTAGTAATAATTTTTAATAATTAAGAATAAATATTAATAATTAATAATAAATACCAATAATTAGGAATAATAACATTATTACATTATTAGTATATTTTATTATTAATATTAAAATAATATAATTTTTTATATATATACAATTCTCTTTTCATCTGTGTGTTTGCTGTCTTCACATGTATTATTTGTATGTGGAGATAGAAAACGCACAGATGAAAGGAAAATTGTATATAAATTAGAAAATTATATTATTTTAATATTAATAATAAAATATACTAATAATGTTATTATTTGTAATTATTGGTAATTATTCCTAATTATTGGTAATTATTCATTTAATCACTAATAATTAGGAACAATTACCAATAATTATCAATAATTAGGAATAATTAGTAATAATTACCAATAATTAGTAATAATTACCAACAATTCGTAATAATTACCAATAATTAGTTATAATTACCAATAAGTAGTAATAATTATCAATAATTAGTAATACTTACCAATAATTTGTAATAATTACCAATAATTAACAATAATTAGTAATAATTAGTAATAATTACTAATAATTACCACTAATTAGTAATAATTACCAATAATTACCAATAATTACAAATAATTACCAATAATTACCAATAATTACCAATAATTGTCAATAATTAGTAATAATTAGGAATAATTAGGAATAATTGGGAATAATTAGGAATAATTAGGAATAATTAGGAATAATTAGGAATAATTAGTAATAATTAGTAATAATTACCAATAATTACCAATAATTAGTAATAATTAGTAATAATTAGGAATAAATACCAATAATTACCAATAATTAGTAATAATTAGTAATAATTAGTAATAAATACCAATAATTAGTAATAATTAGTAATAATTAGTAATAATTAGTAAAAATTAGGAATAATTACCAATAATTAGTAATAATTAGTAATAATTAGTATTAATTACCAATAATTAGTAATAATTACCAATAATTAGTAATAATTACCAATAATTAGTAATAATTAGTAATAATTACCAATAATTAGTAATAATTAGTAATAATTACCAATAATTAGTAATAATTAACAATACTTACCAATAATTACCAATAATTACCAATGATTAGTAATAATTACCAATAATTACCAATAATTGGTAATAATTAATAATAATTACCAATAATTAGTAATAATTGGTAATAATTAATAATAATTACCAATAATTAGTAATAATTATTAATAATTAGTAATAATTAATAATAATTACCAATAATTAGTAATAATTATCAATAATTAGTAATAATTACCAATAATTAGTAATAATTAACAATAATTACCAATAATTAGTAATAATTAGTAATAATTAGTAATAATTAGTATTAATTACCAATAATTAGTATTAATTACCAATAATTAGTAATACTTACCAATAATTTGTAATAATTACCAATAATTAGTAATAATTAGTAATAATTAGTAATAATTAGTAATAATTACTAATAATTACCACTAATTAGTAATAATTACCAATAATTACTAATAATTACCAATAATTACCAATAATTACCAATAATTACCAATAATTACCAATAATTGCCAATAATTAGTAATAATTAGGAATAATTATGAATAATTAGAAATAATTAGGAATAATTAGGAATAATTAGTAATAATTAGTAATAATTAGTAATAATTAGTAATAATTACCAATAATTACCAATAATTAGTAATAATTAGTAATAATTAGGAATAAATACCAAAATTTACCAATAATTAGTAATAATTAGTAATAATTAGTAATAATTACCAATAATTAGTAATAATTAGTAATAATTAGTAATAATTAGTAAAAATTAGGAATAATTACCAATAATTAGTAATAATTAGTAATAATTAGTATTAATTACCAATAATTAGTAATAATTACTAATAATTAGTAATAATTACCAATAATTAGTAATAATTAGTAATAATTACCAATAATTAGTAATAATTAGTAATAATTACCAATAATTAGTAATAATTAACAATACTTACCAATAATTACCAATAATTACCAATGATTAGTAATAATTACCAATAATTACCAATAATTGGTAATAATTAATAATAATTACCAATAATTAGTAATAATTGGTAATAATTAATAATAATTACCAATAATGAGTAATAATTATTAATAATTAGTAATAATTAATAATAATTACCAATAATTAGTAATAATTATCAATAATTAGTAATAATTACCAATAATTAGTAATAATTAACAATAATTACCAATAATTAGTAATAATTAGTAATAATTAGTATTAATTACCAATAATTAGTATTAATTACCAATAATTAGTAATAATTACCAATAATTAGTAATAATTACCAATAATTAGTAATAATTACCAATAATTAGTAATAATTAGTAATAATTAGCAATAATTACCAATAATTAGTAATAATTACCAATAATTAACAATAATTACCAATAATTACCAATAATTAGTAATAATTAGTATTAATTACCAATAATTAGTATTTATTACCAATAATTAGTATTAATTACCAGTAATTAGTATTAATTACCAATAATTAGTAATAATTACCAATAATTAGTAATAATTACCAATAATTAGTAATAATTACCAATAATTAGTAATAATTACCAATAATTAGTAATAATTAACAATAATTAGTAATAATTAACAATAATTAGTAATAATTACCAATAATTAGTATTAATTACCAATAATTAGTATTAATTACCAATAATTAGTAATAATTACCAATAATTAGTAATAATTAGTAATAATTACCAATAATTAGTAATAATTAGTAATAATTACCAATAATTAGTAATAATTAGTAATAATTACCAATAATTAGTAATAATTAGTAATAATTACTGATAATTAGTAATAATTAACAATACTTACCAATAATTACCAATAATTACCAATAATTAGTAATAATTACCAATAATTAGTAATAATTACCAATAATTACTAATAATTGGTAATAATTAATAATAATTACCAATAATTAGTAATAATTAGTAATAATTAGTAATAATTACCAATAATTAGTAATAATTAGTAATAATTAGTAATAATTAATAATAATTACCAATAATTAGTAATAATTATCAATAATGAGTAATAATTATTAATAATTACCAATAATTAGTAATAATTAACAATAATTACCAATAATTAGTATTAATTACCAATAATTAGTAATAATTACCAATAATTAGCAATAATTAGTAATAATTAGTAATAATTACCAATAATTAGTAATAATTAGTAATAATTACCAATAATTAGTAATAATTAGTAATAATTACCAATAATTAGTAATAATTAACAATACTTACCAATAATTATCCTAGCTTGAGTGTTTTTTCTAACAAATTATTCAAAACAAGTAATGTTTTTATATTTTATAGAGAAATATGGAACAACGAGGTTGTCAACAATCATTATTAGGTGACCGCATATGGATAAATCAACGTAGAAATCCAAATGGTTCTGGTTTAAATCTAGTATATGTTGAGGGTGTGGAGACTTTTTTATCATTTGCGGCATCAAATCCAGAATTTGTTTCAGAAGGCAAAATAAAATGCCCTTGCAGAAAATGTGCATTGAGAACGTTTGACACGTTTGACAAAGTGGGAGAACATTTCTTGTGTTTTGGTTTTCAACCAGATTATGTTTTTTGGTATCAACACGGTGAACGCAGTTCGAGAGCAGGTGATACCAACTTGATTCCAGATCCTTCCCGGTTTAAATTTTTAGTACATGATGTTGCAGGTTCATATGTTCAACATACAGAAACTCCGACTGATATAGCTTCAAATCCTGAGTTGGCACCGTCTGAATTTTATGATTTGTTGAAGTCTGCTGAGGATGCATTATATCCTGGCTGCAAAATGAGTAAATTAGAAGCAGTTGCAAAATTTATGGCTATCAAATCAGATAACGGAATTTCAAACACCTGTTTTGACCTGATATTTTCTTTGCTGAAAACACTGTTACCCGAAGGAAATGTTTTACCTGCAAATTACTATGAGAGTAAGAGGCTGGTTCGAAATTTGGGACTTACTTGTCAGAAGATTCATGCATGTTCAAATGACTGCATTTTATATTCTGGGGAAAATGAGTCGTTGGATAGTTGTCCTACATGTGGGCAACTGAGATATAAAGAAGGAAAACACGGGAAGTCTGGTTTGATTCCTGTAAAACAGTTGAGATATTTTCCGCTTACATCCATACTTCAGCGTTTATTAATGTCTAAGAATACAACGACAATGATGTCATGGAATAAAGAGAATATTTCAACCGATAAAAGCTTGAATCATCCAGCCGATGGTGATTCATGGAAACATTTTGATAGAGTGCATCCATCCTTTGCTTTAGAAGATAGAAATGTTTGACTGGGCCTTTCCACTGATGGTTTCTGTCTGTTTGGATCTTATGGTAGTCAATATTCATGTTGGCCTATTTTTTTAACTCCGTACAATTTACCTCCATGGATGTTGATAAAGGAGCCATATATCTTTTTGACTTTACTAATTCTAGGACATCCGAAGAAAAATATTGATGTTTATTTGAATCCATTGATTGATGAATTAAATTTATTGTGGAGTACTGGTGTCAGTACATATGATGTTGCAACGAAACAGAATTTCATACTGAGAGCAGCATTGATGTGGACAATAAGTGACTTCCCGGCTTATGGGATGTTATCTGGCTGGAGTACACATGGTCAGAAATAATGTCCTTACTGTATGGGAGAGAACAAAGCTTTATGCTCATTCATGGAAAGAAACCTTGTTATTTTGACTGTCATCGCAGATTTCTTCCAGCTGATCATCCTTTTCGTAGAAACAGATCTCATTTCAGAAAAGGAACAGTTGAAAGAGATGGACCTCCAAAAATGCTATCAGGTTCGGAGTTAAAATCAGTTGTATTTTCATTACCTCCCATCACTTTTTGTCCCACAATAAACCAACAGAAAATTTCTCGTTTTGGGAAAGAACACAATTGGATTAAACGTAGCATATTTTGGGATTTTCCATATTGGTCTGATCTGTTGGTCCGACACATGTTAGATGTCATGCATATTGAGAAGAACTGTTTTGATAATTTGTTTCATACAGTTTTGGATACGCCAGGAAAGAGCAAAGACAATGTAAATGCACGTTTAGATCTTGCCCAAATTTGCAGGCGTCCAGAATTGGAACTATTTGAGAATGTCAGAACATAAAGGTTACTGAAACGAAAAGCAGCTTATACACTGTCTAAAGAAAACCGTTTATTATTTTGTCAGTGGATTGCAGATTTGAGACTTCCAGATGGCTGTGCTTCCAATTTGGGTAGATGTGTAAAGAATGGTCATATTACTGGATTAAAAAGTCATGATTGTCATGTTATAATGGAGAGACTTCCACCCATTGGATTAAGAGGTCTGTTGAATTCTGTGATTTGGGATTCCATAACAGACATGACTCATTTTTTTCGGGAAATTTGTGCGGCTACGGCAGATTATGATGCTCTAGGCAAACTTGAAAAAGATGTTGTTGTAATTATATGTAAACTGGAAAAAATATTTCCGCCGTCTTTCTTCGACTCAATGGAACATTTGATGTTACATTTGCCATATGAAGCCAAATATGGAGGTCTGGTACAGTTTCGATGGATGTACCCATTTGAAAGATGCATGCAAAAATTGAAAAGAAAAGTACGTAACAAAGCATCTGTTGAAGGATCTATTGCAGAAGCTTATTTGCAAGAGGAAATATCTTTTTTCTGCTCCCATTATTTTGAATCTGAGTATCCTTCAAAACACAACCGAATGGGAAGGAACGAGAGGAATATTGATGAAATCGACAATCAATTATCTATTTTCAACCAGTCAGAGCTTGGTTCTGGTGGAGTTTATGAACGCTGGCTTTCAGATGATGAACATTAGAGAGCTCATACGTATGTTCTGCTCAACTGTGAAGAGATGACATCAGTTGTACTGTAAGTGTTTATATCACTTATTCTATCATTTATGTTACAGTAAATAACTTTGGTTTTTATAGGTTGTATGATAATCATATCAAGAAACAAATTCCACAAATTACAGCAGCTGCTCTCGAAGAACGTTGACTGAAAAATTTCTCTCAGTGGTTTCAAAAACTGGTAACATAAATTCTTTATCTTTTAGCAACCCATTCAATGTATAGTTTACTATATTGATAATTATTTCACAAATTTTCAGGTGTCTCGACATGCTGATAAAATTGACGAACGGCTGTGTGTATTGAGTAACCCACCTTCCAAACTTGTTAAAACATATAATGCATATGTGGTGAATGGATTTTGATTCCACACACATGCATATGGGGAATCGAAAAAAACAATGAACAGTGGAGTTAGCTTGAGAGGATCTCATCATCGAGAAAATTAAGTTGACTTTTATGGCATACTTGATGAAATCATTGAACTCTGTTATCTTGGACAACATTACATAACCATGTTCAAATGTCGGTGGTTGGATACAGAGAGAGGCGTGCGTGTTCATCCGACTCATGGAATCATCGATATTAAATGTAAAAGTGTTCTCGCAGTAAATGAACCATTCTTATTGGCTCAACAGGCATATCAAGTTTATTATGCAAAGTACTGTGCAACATCAAGAGACTTGACTGATTGGTGGAGTGTAATAAAAATCAAAATTCGAGACAATCAGTTTAGTCAAAGTGAATGTGCTTTCACTGATGTGCAAAGAATTGAAGTTTTTCAAGAGAGTACTCAAAATCAATCTTTTTTACAAAGAGACATGAGTATCGATGATGACACCCCACATTTAAGAGTCGGTGATGATGATGATGTTAATGATGTCACATATTAATTTGAAATGGTAAGAGATGAAGCAACTGTAACTCGAATGGATATCGATGATGTTGAGGAGGAATATGAAGATGACATTGACATATACGAAGATGATGATGAAGATGAACACTGATAGCATTCCATGGTATTTATATACAATCATAATATGTATATATGTATATATAATAGTAATTATCAATTATTTGCTAACATTAACATTTTCTGTTTTAGATGGACGATGCCACATTTCGTGAGTTGGCGGATGCTGACCTGACTTTCGATGCGGATGAGTTTCTGACAGATGACCCTCAGCCTGCAGGCGCTCTAGGGAGTACGCGGAGGGGGCGCGGTCTTGCATGATTGATGATTCCTGACCCCTTCCCTGAGTGACGTCCACGTCTTGGGTTTGATCCACGCACACGGAGGTGTGATAACCTATGTGATAACTTGTGGATTTGACTAAGATTTCATTAATCTATTCACATAATAAATGTTTATTATTTTTTCAGTTTTCCGCATATAGCAGTCAGACAGGGATCGCTATTTTGTGCAACTATTTCTCTCAGCCGTGGACCACATGGGAGCATATTCCCATTGATGTGCAGCAGGCCATGTTCGGCCATTGGTTGGTACGTACGTAAATAAATAATTTTTATTTTGAAAATTATTTCATTTCTAACTTTATATTTTGATTTATTTGTAGGGTTTATGGTATCCGATCGAGGATACCATGCGTGACGCCATCCACGAGGCATGGGAGGTGGCCATGCGTGATCGCCTTCGTCTGTTTTTGCACATTTTAAGAAAAGCTGCGATGAAGAAAGCAGGAGTGTCAGATTTTGAGGAGTCATGTAGAGCACACCGACCAGAGTATATTTCATCCCATGTATGGGATGGATTATGTGCGCACTGGTTGAGTGGTGCCTTTCAGAGGAGATCATCGGTGGGGAGGCAGAATCGGGGGAGACAGGAGGTGACTCATCGAGCTGGGAGTCGTTCTTTTAGTACTCATAGACAGCATCTGGTACGTACATTATTTATAAATATTTTATATAACTATAAATATTAACAGTTTATTTTTTATTCTTATAGGCTGTCGAGCACCCCGATATTACAGAGTACGACGTATATCGGAGGATGTATAGTGATCCTGCTACTGGGGAGCTCAGAGGTGATCGTCAGCATCACATCGTGGTCATTATTATTTGTTTTCAAGTTTAAAAATTAACTGCATATAATATATTCACAATTTTAATTTTAAATTGCAACTATAGGAGTCATATGAGGCCGCAGCGTCACAGGCCCGGCCTGAGAGTCAGGCCGAGTCATCAGATCAGACCACTGCCCGTCAGTTTGATGAGGCGGCATGGATGCAGGCCACCCAGTATGCCTTCGAGAAGGGACGGGTAGTTGGTATCGGCTCTCGACTGACTCCCGGAGATTATTATGGCAGTACTGCGATGTCGGCGTCCAGCTCGAGAGGAGCTCGTGCATCTTCTTCTACTACACAATATGAGGATCAGTTGCAATCTCAGACTGCACAGATAGAGAGTCTCCGACAGGAGTAGGAGAAGATGCGTCAGCAGCATGAGGAGGAGCGTCGACGCCAGCAGCAGTTGTACGAGGAGCAGACGAGTCGGTGGCAGCAGCAGCATCAGGAGCATATGGAGTACATGCGCCGAATCACTCATGCTTTAGGAATGGAGTTTCCTCCACCACCATCTGCAGATCCCCCACCTCCCCCCCTCCTTCAGGTTAGAGTTTGTATTTATGTTATAAAATTTGGGAAATCAAAATATATTTTTTTCTATTCTTAGTTTTTGTCTCATTATAAAATATTAATAATATTATATTTTTAAATAACAATATTAATATGAATAATAATATTATTTATATTTTATAATATTAAATTTTATATATATATTAAAATTTTATAATATTATAATTTAATTATATTTTTTGTAATACTTGAATTATTTTAATATTTGAATGTAAAATAATTCTATTATTTTTATATTAATTAAAATAACTTATTAATATTTTTTTTATTTATGAATTATAATTCTAATATTATTATATTAATTAAATCATTTATTAATATTCTATTATTTTTTATTTATGAATTATAATTCTATTATTATTATATTAATTAAAATAAGTTATTATTTTTATTTGTGAATTATAATTCTATTATTATATTAATTAAAATAATTTATTAATAATTTATTTTTTTTATTTTTTTTATAGTATTTGCGACGGGATACTATGCCCGTCGCAAATACTAGTATTATTATATGCATTAAAATAATTTATTAATAGTTTTTTATTTTTTTTAAAAAATAGTTTTTGCGACGGGTCCCGTCACAAATACTATTTTAAAAGTTTTTTTACAAATATACGGAGTACTTTTTGCGACGGGGAGAATAACCGTCACAAAAAAAGGCTTTAGCGACGAGCCCGTCGCAAATAAGTGTTGTTGCGACGCCGTTTTCAGCAACGGGCCATTTGCGACGGACCCCCGTCGCAAAAAGCCATTTGCGACGGGATCCCGTCGCAAATGACCCGTCGCAAATAACTGTTTTTCTAGTAGTGACTGCATAATTATTGTGTCATAAATAATTATATTTATTTGATGTCAAAATATTATAAAACAAATACCGTAATGTGGGAAATATTTTTATCTTTCAAATAAATATTTATAGTTTAAAAGATAACTAATATAACCCATTGTAAAAATTATTTTACTGAAAATTTATGTTTATGTCATTTTGTCTTTACTTTAAATTAATTAATATAAATTGTCATTATCACCCTCAAGTGGCTCCATGAGGTCCTAAAATAGACCCAAGGATTCCCATGGTCGGACATGTATCAACCACTAGAAATAGGACACATGTTAGGGAAATTTATTATTATTACAATAATATTTGTTTACCCTTATTTACCAGATATAACCTTTAACCGTTGTAAATAAAATATTTACTGAAATAAATATTCATAATGTCTAAAAATAAAAGTTACCAAATTACACAATTTGAACCTCCGGTTTCCAAATATGGAATCCATTTTTCTAAATTCAAAATACAGAAGTGGTAGAAATTAATTTAAAATTAATTCCCGTTGTTATAACAAAAAGGGTGTTTTTAAGAAATAATAACTATCAAAAGATTGACACTTGTTTTTGTCCAGTTTAAAAGTTAAATTACATCCAATGACCTAAATTATATTAATTGATAAAAATGTAATCTGAGGATACTTTAAAACAACTCAAATTTATAATTTATCACTATAAATTATTTCGACTAAAAAGGTTGTTATTAATTAAAATTTAGTATTTATCACTATTTATCAAAAATTGAAAGTTTTTTGAAAAGTACCAAAACTTCACCCTAAAATAATTTTGATATTCCGAATCAAAAAATAATTTCCATTTAAAAAAATAAAATTTATAAAATTTTAAGAAGTGGGTATTACTATTTATAATGGCTAGTTTGATTAGTCGTGGTTTGTTAGAATCTTGAAGTTGCGTACAACGCAAGCTATTGAATTATTCAAAGGGAAACCTACCATGGAATATTGGGGTGTTATATTCTTATATCCTTCATATAATTTCATCCTCAAAATTTATAGAATACTACTACATAAAAAGATTCGGGTGGTTCTTCATCATAAGTTCCTCAGGTTCACACGTTGCCTCTTCCATCAATTGATTTCTCCATAGATCTTTCCCCAGACGAGTCATACGGTTTCTCAACACATGTTCTCTAGTATCAATAATTTTGATAGGCTATTATCAATAAAAAAAATTGGGTTTCAGTTCAATTTCTTCACAGGTGAGTACATGCATTGGGTCAGCCATGTATTTTCTCAACAGTGATACGTGGAAGACATCATGAACTTTGGAGATACATGGAGTCATTTCCAAATGATAAGCTACACTTCCAATTCATTCTAGAATTTCGAATGGTCTGATATACCTGGGACTCAATTTACCTTTTCGTACCAAATCATATAACACCCTTCTATAAATATACCTTAAAGAAAACATTATCTCCTACTTGAAATTACAAATATTTCTTTCGGTTATCGGCATAGATCTTTTGCCTACATTGAACTGCTTTGTTATGGGTTTGGATAACCTTCACCTTTTACATTGTTTCCTCAACAAGTTCTGGGCCTACTAATTTTCTTTCATCAACATCATCAAAATAAGTTGATGTGTGACATCTCATTCCATATAATACTTCATATGGTTCCATCTGAATACATGAATGGAAACTAATGTTATAGGAAACTTCTAACAAAGGTAAATATTGATCCCACATACCTTGAAAGTCATGTGAGAAAGATCTCAACATGTCTTCCAATGTTTGAATAGTCTGTTTTGATTGTCCATCTATTTGAGGGTGGTAGGTAGTGCTCAAAAAAATTTAGTATCCAAGGCCTTCTGAAGACTTTTAGAGAATCTTGGTGTAAAATGAAGATCATAGTCAGAAAAAATCGATAGAGGTACTCCATGAAGATGGTTCAATAAATCATCAAAGCGAGGTAGGGGATACTTGTTCTTTATTGTTATAGAATTGATCTCCCTATAGTGAATTCACAACCTCATTGATCAATCAGTATTCTTAACAAAAAGAACAATGGATCCCCATAGAGAAACACTAGGGTGAATAAATCCATTATTACTCAATTTATCTAGTTCTTTATTTAGTTACACTAATTCCATAGTGTCCATTCTATAATAGGTCTTCCATATGGGCCTTGAACCAGGAATTAAATCAATGGAATACTCAATTTCTCATTCTGGATGATGTCTAGGTAAATCTTATGGAAACACATCATCATATTCTTGCACAATAGGCACGTACTCTATTTGTACATTCCTTTCCCCCCATAGTTATTTAACTCTATTCCTCCCAAATAATTGAATTTAGTAGAGCTACTGGCCATGGATCTATATAAGAATCAGATGGTTACATTTCCAATCTAATGATAAGGTACTCCTTGTCATCTTCAAAAATTGTAACCTCATTCTCTTATAATAAATTTTCGCATCATGGTTTGAAAGCCAATATATACCGAGGATTATATCAAATTCAATCATGGGTATGATGATGAGATCAAAATATAAATAATGTTTATATGACTCAATGAGAACTGATTCACAAAAGTTTGATGCAATGATACTTCCGTTTTGATTTTTTACTGAAAACTCCCTTGCTAAATCAAATTGGAAATATCTAATTTTCCTAGAAAACTGGGAAGATATGAAATAATGCAATGATCCAGAATCAAATAAAGCATTGGCTAAACTTGAGGAAACCATTAAATTACCTGCCATCACATCATTTAGAGTTTCAAAATCTGCAGTAGTGATTGCATAAACTTGGCCTTTTATCCTTGTCCTTTTCAGAGTTATGTTTCCCTGACTCTAAGGATATTTATTTGTATAATGCCCCATTTATCTACAATTGTATCATTCAACATTGACAACATCTTTCTTTCCTTTATAATTGTGAGCTTGGTGGCCTTTTTCACCACACTTATTATAGAATCCCAATCCCTTGAGGAAAATACTAGGGTGTTTCTTCCTACATTTACTGTAGGATGGATATTCAACTTTCCCTTGTTCCCCTTATTTCTATTTATAGAGTGTTCAGCAGATCTCTTATTCTCTTACTTTGCATTAAAGTCATAAGACTTAGAGAATTCCTTTTATGTCATGATAACTGAAAATGCACGGATGATTGTTGCCTATCGACCAGTCAATTTTCTGGTGCTATGCTAATACGTATAGCAGCACTCGGGTCAAATCCTCGGCGATGATACTTTGTAATAGTAATTTGTTTTTAGTTGATTGTATTTTGATTAGGGGGGTTTGTTTGCAGAGCTTAATTGAAATGATTAATGATTGGTGTTTGATTTAAAAATTTGATAAATATTGGCGTGAGTTCTTTATTAGGGAGTTAATCCTGTAATATCCTTGAGCTTTTCATTATATTGCATTTAAATTAACACCCACTTCACAAGATAATGTTGATTGGAATTACTAAGTGATAAGGCTTTAATCCAAGACTTAACATAGGGTTCTAATCATTACCATTACTTGTTTATGGTAGTGTATTTATGGTTCCAATAATCCATGGAAACAACATGTTAAACAAAATATGTCATTAATCCATGACATGTTATGTCCAACATTCACAATGTTAAATTAATGGATACTCATCGAGAAAATACTCTCAATCACTTAACATCCCTAAATTTTGACTCACCCCAATGAGAGATTTACTTTTCCATTTGGGTGTTTAATATTCTAGTTATAGTTATTATGATGATAAATCAATAATTGAAGAAAAATAAAGGGATAAGAAAAGAGTGGTGCGTCGAACACACACACACGAACAATGATGAGAATTAAAAAAATGGACTTTCGATTGAATGAGGAACCAAAATAAGGCAAGGGGATTCAACCGTATTTAAACTATTTTAAGAAAATTAATATTAAACTACATAAGGAGGATGATAATAAGAGATATTGATGAAAAAACATGCATTAAAACAGAATTATAAAAGAAAGGACTTACAAAATTACAACAATGAAGAACATAAAAGTAAATGAAAACAAAGAGAGGAGGAAAGGTCTCTCAAGTGAAAACTTGAGTATGGAAGGTCCTCCCAAGCCTTTTTCAAGGATTTTTTCGTGCCAATATGATCTAATCTCTTCTGAAATTCCAACCCCATTTGAAGGAGAGGAGGGGGATGCATTTATAGCCCAAGGAAGTGGACTGTTTTCATTCTCAATTTGTCTCTCCAGTTGCATCGCCATGTTGGCTATTCAGACAGTTGAATCTCGAGATATCTCTTTCTTCAAAGTTGTATATAATACTGTTATACAACAACTCTAAAAATTGGGAGGAAGTTGGACCTATTTAGCCAATTTTATGGTTGGATGATTAAACAATTTTAATCTTTCCATTTCAATCCAGTCTTTTTGAAGTCCAAAATTTGAAAGGGTTTTTTTAATAGGAAGATGTCTTCAAAACCGAATGATTTCTTCAAAAATGCCGTCCGACTATATCTCCTCATTCACACTATAAAATCTAATCTCAATTAGATGATTACATCATGAGATATCTCATCCATAGTGTCCAGATTTTAATTCTCGGCCAGAATGGTGGGCTGGACTTCAAAGTTTCATTTGGGTTCCTTGTTCATAGAGTTGGGCGCTGAAATTTTTACCCATGATTCCTTTGGAAAATCAAGAATACATGGTGGAGGTTCACAAAATATGGGATTTGGGAGTGAGAACAGTAACTCAATTATCATGGCTAGTCCAGTTTCATCACAGATTCTGTAGGCCCTCTTGTGTGGCACATATGAGCCTTCAAATGGAATAATTATCCCATGATCCATTCTAATGAAATGTTTTATATTGAATTAGGAATTTTAGAAAACAATAAACACAAAATTTGGATCAGTAGGGTTCAAGTTATAAAAAAATAGTAAACTGAATCAATTGGACTACTTATAAAAAATGCTCAAAAATTATTCTTAGTATTAAAATATTAATATTTCACACACATTATGCACATTTCATATAAAATCATTAAAGGGAGTATATAATAATTCATGAAAATATTAATAACATAAACTCCACCACACTTAGTTTTGTGCATGTCCTCATGTGCCACACATATAAAAACATGAAAAAATCATTTAAACTCACCAAAAAATATTAAAAATATGTTTTCTACAATCAGGTGAGGTTTAGATTATTTAACTTATCCATTTTGAATTCCACCACAAGTTGTTACAGAAAAAATTTTCAAAAACTAATTCATTTTTTTCATGCCCAAATTTAGAAATGGAAAATGTGGACACTCAAAACTCACACCTCTCAAGATGATAAAATTCATTTTTGGAGTTTCACTCTTTCACCAACCCAAAGTGAAAATCTCAGAGTTTTAAATAGCTCTCAGTTTCCATTCACTATCCAAAGTGCTCAAAAATAAGGAGGTCTTTTTAGGGGTTTTTCTGTGGATATGGGATGGTAAGAAGATAATATCCAAATTTTTTAAAAAGGGGGTAAAACACCAACATAAAAAAAGCAATGCATATTTTTTTTTGAAATAAAACATGGAAGGAAATGAAAACACATATTTACAAGGGAATGATTGTGTAAGGAAAGACACAATAGAGGAAGAAAATTTTAAGGGGATGAGAAGATGAAATATTTACAAACCACAAAACTTCTCCCAATGACATAAGTATATAATGCAAGTGTTATTTTTTCCTTTTTATCTTTTCTTGAAAGTAGAACTTGGAAAAGATCTCATGATCATATCCCAACCCATGATTGATCTCCTCATGGAACTAATTATAATAGTTATTATATGATCAAAGGTTGAGGAAGAGTGGTTTTTGACCTACCGAAGAAACAACCCAATTTTTTTGTTTTATTTTTTTTATTTGTATGAACACTTGTCAATAAAATTTAAAAAATTACATAAATGAAAGTACATTACATTCCCCAAAACACAATGAATGACAACCTCTCCCCCACACTGAAATGGATGCTTTCCCTCAAGAATATAATAACATGGTGAAATCAACAAAGGGTACCCATAATGAAATCCTTCCCCCCACACATAAATTTCAAAAAAAAATTACTCTGAAAATCCATGTTGATATTGGGTGGGAAAAGATATTGGGCTTGTAATGTGGCTATCAAAGAAAAGGTTTTCATAGGCTTGAAGGGGCTTTCAAAAGTAGGATTAATGTAAGGGAAATGGGAGGCTATTTGGCTATTATGATTCTTACGTGGTTCAGAAAATTCATCTATTTTATTAATGCACACTAAGGTAGGAAATTAAGCTCAAAGTTCCACAAACTTAAGAATCTCAAATGGGAGTGAAAACACACATTTTGAAAAGATGGACATAGGTGGCCTTGGCATGAAAGAAAATTCTATTCCTCACGGGTGGGGAAAATCATTTTCCAAATAAAAAATTGTGCATTCAAATTGTGTTGGTTTTGAAACAAAATTATTTATCCAAAGTCATGATGAAAATAAAAAAAATTTGAGATGAAAACATTCATGTTTAATCCCCAAAAAGGTTGGAAAAAATTTTAAAACTTGATGGTGAGTAAGCATGAATCTTATTTTTTTTTGTATTATTTTTGTTATGAATATGTTTTTTTGTTTTTTTAATTTTTTTTTAATTTTTAATAAAGACACACTCACAAAAAAGAGAAAGAGAAAAATAAAGGGTTTGAAAAAGAAAGTGGTAAAAAAATGAAAGACAGAGGAAAAAGAAGAAAGAGGTAGAGGGAAGAAGAGAGAGCGAGAGTTAAAGGGAAAGAGGTGCCCCTTGTTTGTATTTGGTGGGTTTCCATCTCAATATAGTGGTAGGTCGACTGGAGAAGTTGGGGATTCAGTGGAAGTCGATGTTGATCTAGGATTGTGCATCTTCTCATGGTGATGATTTAACTGATGTCCATTAACCGTGAATGTCCTTTTGGAAGAGGGGTCTTGGAATTGCACTACACAAAATGGGTAAACATTAGTAATAACAAAAGGACCTTCCCAACGAGAATTAAGCTTACCTGGGTGAAGTCGAGATCGAGAATTGAAGAGCATTACCTTTTCACCTTCATGAAATACCTTTCTCTGGATGTGTTTATCCTTGATTGCCTTGGATTTTTCTTTGTAGAGATTATAATTCTCATAAGAATCAAGTCAAAGCTCCTCCAGTTCATCCAATTGAAACAATCTTTCTTCACTAGATTTTTCATGATCAAAATTACAAGTTTTCACTGCCCAAAATGACTTATGTTGGATTTCAACAGGAAAATGACACGTTTTTACAAAAAAATAGCCTAAAAAGTGATATCCCAATGTGTGTTTTATAGGCAGTTCGATAATCCCAAAGTGCTTCACCAAGTCATTCAGACCAGTCTTTTCTAGTGGGTTTTACAATTCTCTCAAGAACTCTTTTCACTTCTCTATTAGAAAGTCTAGCCATTCCATTTGTTTGGGGGTGATATGCAGTTAAAGTTTTATGTACAACACCAGTATTTTTTAATAGATATTCCATGGTTCTATTTCAGAAATGGGTTCCTAAGTCACTTGTCCAGGCACGTGGTGTGCCAAACTAGTAGAAGATGTGTGTCTTTAGGAACACACTAACAGTATCTGAATCATCCTTTCTAGTCGGTTTGGCCTCGACCCACCTAGAAACATAATCAACCGCAAAAAAAAAATTAATGAGAATCTATTGGAAGGGGGAAATGGTCTCATTAAATCGATACCCCAAACATCAAAGATCTCACAGTGAATTAAAGGCTTTTGGGGAATTTCATTTCTCTTGGAAATTGTGCCAAAATTTTGGCAAGTGGGACATGATTGACAGATCTCATGTGAGTCCTTGAAGTGTAAAGGCCAGAAGAATCTAGAGTCTAGGACCTTTTGGGAGGTCCTTTGTGGTCCAAAGAGGCCACCACCAGGCATTGAGTGACAAAATTTTAATATAGATGAATGTTCATTTTCATTGGCACATCTCCTTATTACCATGTCAGCCCCAGTTTCCCAAAGTTTATTTTCATCCCAAAAATAGTATTTTGAATCACTTTTCACCTTCATTTTTTGTTCATTTGAATGATTTTCAGGAAAAACACCAGAAACCAAGTAATTTACAATTGGGGCATACCATGGAATTTTTGGAGTGAGAGATGAAAGGTGCTCAATGGGGAATTCAGGATCTATGATTTCAGAATGAGAAGAATTAGAAATTCTACTCAAGTGATCAGCCACTGGGTTTTATTTTCCTGGTCTATCTTTGATTTCAAGATCAAACTCTAGGAGCATTAGGATACATCTTATTAGCCTCGGTTTGGAATCACTTTTCTTGAGTAATAACTTTGTTGTAGAATGGTCTGTGAAGATAATGATTTTGGCACCTAAGAGATATGGCTAGAATTTATCTAAGGCAAAAAACACTTATAAATGTTCTTTTTCAGTGACAGTGTAGTGAGATTGAGTTTCATCCAATGTTTTTGAGGCATAATAGATGACATGAGGAATCTTTTCCCTTCTTTGACCAAGAACAGCCCCAATAACTCTATCAGAAGCATCACACATCAACTCAAAGGGTAAGGACCAATCTGGGGGTTGGATTATTGGGGAAGATGTACGAGCATTTTTGATTTCAACAAAAGATCTCTTGAAAACCTCATTGAAATGGAAAGTGACATCATTTTGGGGAAACTGAGTGAGTGGGAAGGAAATCCTACTGAAGTTATGGATGAATCTTTGATAGAAACCAGCATGTCCGAGGAATGAATTGATGTCTCAAACAAAAGTGGGTTGAGGAAGTGATTGGATCACTTTAATTTTGGTAGGATCGACTTCAATACCATCTTTTGAAAAAATGTGCCATAGAACAATCCCATTTGTAACCATGAAGTGAAATTTTTCAAAATTTAACATAAGGATGCACTTGACACACTTTTGGAGGACTAGAGAGAGTGAATTCAAACAAGATTCAAATGACTCACCATAAATGGGGAAGTCATCCATGAGGAATTCCATGCATTGTCCAATTAATTCTGAAAAGATACCCATCATACACCTCTGGAATGTTGCAAGAGCATTGAAAAGTCTAAAAGGCATTCTTCTATATTCATATGTTCCAAAGGGGAATGTGAAAGTAGTCTTTTCTTGATCCTGAGGTGTGATTGGGATTTGAAAGTAGGTGGTGTATCCATCAAGAAAGCAATAGTGTGCTTTTCTAGCTAATCATTCCAACATTTGATCAAGTAATTGAAGAGGGTAGTGATCTTTTCTTGTTTCAACATTCAATTTCATATAGTCGATGCACACACGCCATTTTTTCATCACTCGAGTTGTGACTATATCTCCATGTTCATTTGTGACAACAGTTATCCCAACATTCTTAGGTACACCTTGAATTGGACTAACCCATTCGCTATCAGAAATTGGGTAGATAATACCAGCTTGAAGAAGCTTGGTGATCTCTTCCCTAACTACCTCAAGGATGAGTGGATTGAGTCTTCTTTGAGGTTGTATAATTGGTTTGGATGATTCCTCAAGATGGATGTGATGCATGCAAAGAGCAGGGTTGATTCCTAGTATTTCATCTAGAGTCAAACCTAAGGACTTTTTATTTTCCTCTAAGACTTGATCATGATTGGACTCCTCAGTTTCGGTAAGTGAAGAAGAGATAATGACAGGATAAGAGTGATCATAGAAAAGGAATGCATATTTCAGGTGTTCAGGAAGAAGTTTTAGATCAGTATCATCTTTCATTTTTGGGTTAAACAACTCAGGAATAGAAGAAGGTACTTCAGTTGAATTAGATTCATTTTTCTTAATATTGTCCAAGGTGGAGTAGTAGAGATCAAGGTTGATGTGGGATTCAAGAGAGTTTTTAAGTTCCTCTAGATTGATGGAGTCTATGAATGATAGGTCCACATCCACTTCACCATTTATGACTTGGTTATTCATGGTGCATATTTCACAAGATCCTTTTTCATTAGATCATGGTGGATTCGTGTTCTATTGACTCTTAGAAGTGTCCTCAGAATAATGGATTGAGAATACAGAGTGATCCTCATATGGTTATTGCATGGCTTGGAAAATGTTGAACTTGACCAGTTGGTCATCGAATTCCATGGATAAGATGCCTGAATGGACATCAATCTTGGTTCTCGCAGTCATGAGGAATGGTATTCCTAGAATTAGGGGAGATAGAGAAGATTTCATCTCACCTTCCATGTCAAGGACATAGAAATCAACAGGGAAGATAAGATCATTCACACGAACAAGGAAATCCTCAATTATTCCCTCAGGAATGGCTGTGCTTTGATTGGCTACCTGAATGGAAACACCCGTTGGGTGCAAGGGACCTAGACCAAGGATGGAGAATATAGATTTAGGCACGACATTAATTGAGGCTCCTAGGTCTATGAGTGCATCATCAAAGTTCGATCATCCAATTTGGCATGGAACCGTAAAGGTCCCTAGATCTTTGCACTTTATAGGAATAGACTGTTGGGTGGAAACATTTTCAAGGTTCCTACGTTTCCTATTGTGGGTGCACAATTCCTTATGAAAGTTGGCATACTTAGGAATTTTTTTGATGGAATCTAAGAGAGGAATGATAAAGTCAAAACGTCTAAACATGTCATGAATTTCAGGATCGGGTTCAAAGGACTTCTTTGGTTTGGAAATGGCTTGAGGAAAAGGAATTAGGTTCCTATGTGGAATATAAGGAGATGAGTGAGTGGTTTCAAGTTCCTTTTCACGTTTCTTTTTCTTTTCATTTTCTAGGTCAACATTTAAAGGAGGGTTGGAGGATTTATCTTGAGTCATAACAATTTTCTATCCCGATCTAAGTGAAATTGCACTTAAATTACCCTTGGGGTTGGTTAATGGTTGAGATGGAAGTTGGGAAGAATTAGATGGTTTCTGCTGACTAAGGCGGGATGCCAGTTGAACAATTTGGGTTTCAATGTTCTTGAGACTAGAACAGGTGAATGAGGCAAGATCTTCTACAAAACTTTCCCATGGTTTCTTGGCTGAAGAGGCTTGTCTCAGATTGGGATTTCATTGATTTTGATTCTTGGAAAAGCAATTTTATTGGTTTGGAAATTTTTAAGGCTTACTCAGATAGTGGAATCCAGGAGGAGGAAGAGGAGGATTGATCCTTTGAGGTTGAGGGACAAAAGGGTATCGTTCTTGGAAGTTACTGACACCTTGACCATATTGGAACTAGTTTGGATTTTGGGGAGGGAATTTAGGGGGATGAGAAATGGGATTACCATACCTCAAGCCTTGGTTGAAGGTAGAAGATAAGGGATCAGAGTGGGGTTGGTTGATGTTTCTAACAAACTGACCTGATTGTTGAGCATTGGTGTTCCTCTGAGTATATGCTGCATAGAGCTCCATTGGTCCAGATGAATCAGATTGATCCTCTTGAAGTTGTGGACATGTGTTAGTTGGATGAGATGAAGAGTTGCAGATTCCATGGGTTTTGACAGGTCTAGGAAACATTTATTGCGGAGAAGATGAGGTTGGGGATTTGGTATCCACAGCTAGTTGTCGTACAAGTCCTATAAGTTCATTCTTCCACTCGGTCATCTTATTCGGCTAAATTGATTGATTATCATGGGCTTGTTTGACTTGAGCATATGCTCGAGTATGGAATTGTTGTGTGTCTTCAGCCATGTTACTTATGAGATAACTTGCAGCTGTAGGAGTTTTATCAACAAGTGCACCACCACTTGCGGCATTAATGAGAGTTCTCTCCATAGACAATAACCCCCCATAGAATTATTGGATCAAGAGTTGGTCAGGGATTTGGTGATGTGGGAATCTTGAAACAAGATTTTTGAACCTCCCTCAGTACTCATGCAGTGATTCACTGGGGAACTGACAGATAACACTTATTTCCTTTCGGATAGAAGCAGTACGAGAAGCAGGAGATAATTTCTCTAAGAAGAGTCACTTATGTCATTCCATGTGGTTATTGAACCAGGTTGAAGGTAGTAGAGCCATGACTTAGCAGTGTAATCTAGGGAGAAAGGGAATGCTCAATGTTTGATTGTTCTTTAGAAACCCCTTGAGTCTTCATGGTAGAGCACACCACTTGGAAGTCTTTAAGATGAAGATGTAGATCCTCACCAGCTAGCCTGTGGAAATGAGAGAGAAGATGAATCAAACCCCCATTGAGTTCAAAATCAGCCTCTATGTTTGGATATTGAATACCAAGAGGTTGGTAATTCATATCAGGGGTAGCAAGTTCATTAAGTGTTTGTTCCCTAGGATTGTCCATATCTAATTCAATTGGTTGGACAAGGACTTGTTCTTGAATGAGTTGATTATCTCTTATGTTCCTCCTAATTTGCAAAAGTGTTCACTCAATTTCAAGGTCAAACAAATATGAGGGACTGTTTGGGAGGCTACGTGACATTTAGAGAGATGTTGGAAGGAAAAGGAAGACATGGTTTTCTTTGTGTTTTTTCTGTTTATGATTTTTATGAGAAGATGATTTTTTCTTTGTGTTTTTTTTCTATTTTATTTTAAAATATGTTTTTTTGTTTTTTTACAATAACCAGAAACTAATGACTACTTAAAGCACCATCCCCAGAAATGGAACCATTTGAAACACATTTCTGATTGTCGCCTATCGACCGGTTAAAGCTCTGGTGCTCTGTTATAGTGTATAGTAGCACTCGGGTCGAATCCTCGATGATGATACTTTGTAATAGTCGTTTGTTTTTAGTTTATTGTATTTTGATTAGGGGGGTTTGTTTGCAGAGCATAATTGAAATGATTAATGATTGGTGTTTGATTTAACAATTTTATAAATATTGGGGTGAGTTCATTATTAGGGAGTTAAGCTTGTGATATCCTTGAGCTTTGCATTATATTGCATTTAAATTAACACCCACTTCATAAGATATTATTGATTGGAATTCCTAAGTGTTAAGTCTTTAATCCAAGCCTTAACTTAACTTAGGGTTCTAATCATTACCATTACTTATTTATGGTTCCGATAATCCACGGAAACCACATGTTAAACAAAATATGTCATTAATCCATGACATGTTAAGTCCAACATAGACAATGTTAAATTAACGAATACTCATCAAGAAAATACTCTCAATCACTTAACATACCTAAATATTGACTCACCCCATTGGGAGATTTACTCTTCCATTTGGGTGCTTGATAATCAAGTTATAATTATCATGATGATAAATTAAGAATAGAAGAAAATGAAAGGGAAAGAAAAGAGTGGTGTGTCGAACACACACACATGAATAATGATGAGAATTAAAAAACAGACTTTCGATTGAATGAGAAAGAAAAATAAGGGAAGGGGATTAAACTATATTTAAACTATTTTATGAAAATTAATATTAAACTACATAAGGTGGATGAAAATAAGAGATATTGATGATGAAACTTACATTAAAACATAATTACAAAAGAGAGGACTTATAAAATTACAATAACGAAGAACATAAAAGTAAATGAACACAAAGAGAAGAGGAAATGTCTCTCAAGTGAAAACATGAGTATGGAAGGTCCTCTCAAGCCTTTGTAAAGTCTTTGGTCGTGCCAATATTATCTCCTCTCTTCTTAAATGCCAACCCCTTTGAAGGAGAGGAGGGTGATGCATTTATAGCCCAAGGAAGTGGACTGTTTTCATTCCCAATTTGTCCCTCCATTGGCATCCCCAAGTTGGCTATTCAGAAAGACGAATCTTGAGATATATTATTATTCAAAGTTTTAGATAATAATTTTGGTTGACTACTCTCAAAATTTGGAGGAATTTAGACATTTTTTTTCCAATTTTATGGTTGGCTGATTAAAAAAATTTAATCCGTCCATTTCAATCCAGTCTTTTTGAAGTCAAAATTGTGAAATGGGTTTTGAATAGGAAGATGCCTTCAAAACCGAATGATTTCTTCAAAAAGTCGTCTGACTATATCTCCTCGTTAACACTGCAAAATCTAAGCTTGATTTGATTATTACATCATGAGATATGTCATGCATAGTGTCAAGATTTTAATTTTCATCCAGAATGGTGGGCTATACTTCAAAGCTTCATTTGGGCCCCTTATTCTTAGAGTTGGGCCCTAAAATATTTACCCATGATTCCTTTGGATAATAAATAACACATGGTGGAGGTTCAAAAAATATGGTATTTGGGAGTGAGATCAGTAACTCAATTATCATGGCTGGTCCAGTTTCTTCACAGATTCTATAGGCCCTCTTGTGTGGCACATATGAGCATTCAAATGGAAGAATTGACCCATGATACCATCTAATGAAATTTTTTATATTGAATTAATAATCCTAAAAAATAATAACCACAAAATTTGGACCATTAGGGTGTGAGTTATAAATAAAATAGTAAACTGACTCAATTGGAATACTTCTAAAAAATGCTCAAAAATTATACTTAGTATTAAAATATTAATATTTCACACACATTATGCACATTTCATATAAAATCAGTAAAGGGTGTATATAATAAATAATGAAAATATTAATAACATCAGTAACACAAGATACAATATCATCGAATGTTGAGAAGTATTGTGAGACTAATTCTCAATGAAGAAATATTTTTAAACCATCAAAGAATCGATCAATATTACTCCTTGGGTTACGTATATAATCTAAAACATGCCTCACTAAACATGTAAAGTTATCCCCATATTTTGAGATATTCTTATCCTCCTTTTTCATCAGACTCATAAATTGTCTTTCTATATCCGCCCGATGGTCAGGGGGAAATATTTTTCTAAGAAAAGATTTTAAGCTCCCTCCATTCCATATTCGATACTTCTTCATCCTCCTTTGTGATTGAATTAATGACCACCATTGATCTGCATCTCCCATGAGGAGATAATCTTCCATAAAAACTTTTCACCTTTCTCTACTCGCTAAATCATGAAATATTTTCCTTAAAGAACTTATCCATTCATCAACTACAAATGGATTTTTTGTCCCATTGAATATTGGTGGTTGTTGCCTCATGAATCGGTCTAACATTTATCATTCACATTGTAGATCAGGGTGCTCTATATGGGTAAGGTTATTATTCACAACCTAAGTGAGTTGTCCTAGTATGGTGATAACTGATATCCATCAATTGCATCCCGAGCTCCACTATAATTATCTTGAGTAGGAGGGAATCCCTACATGGATTACGTGCGTTGATACAGTTTCCATTCCTTCCACAAGGCACCATTTCTAAACAATGGCATACACTAGATTAGTTTACAAATCACAATACATAATTCAAAACTTTTAAAACACTTAACATAAATTGAACAGTTTATGGATACAATCCATAATCATAAAAATGTTTTTTTGAGGATGTATATACTCATAAATCCATCATAATGGTTTGTAAAGAAAATGGGAATTATGCTAAGCATATCCCCCGGGAATGTCGTAACCAAGTGTGCAACAAGGCCCGTTTTCATGTACCAGGATAACATGGGTCAAGACCAAAACTACTTTTTGGAGTTTTCACTACTAGGTACATCTGTGCTTGAGTCACCTCTACCTACTCGTATCAAGATAGGGATTTATTTTTTCAAATATACACAAAATCTCAACATTACAAAAATTCTAGGATGTTCTTCTATACTAATCATCAAAGTCTATCTTAGGGCAACGTTCTGTAATAAGAGTTTTTCTAAATCTAGCTTCAAATGTTTTTACTAAACCTCCTTGGATACAAATTATAATGACCTAAACCCAGTTACCCAGAGTTCATGAATTAATATATAACATTGGCATGATCACAAGAGGTAAAATCCCGAAAGACCGATCAGTTTGGTAGCTTTGGAAACATTAGATACATTCATAAGTTTTAGATTACATTACAAAATGAAAAAAAACAACCTAATTTTCTCCATTGACCACATTCATATCCCTTATACTATACCTACAGTCTAGTTATAATATACTTCTTTTCATCCTAGAAAAAATAAAATATAGAAAGGGGTGAGCTCAGATGCTCAGTAAGGATAACAATATAACAGAAACTTTCACAAATAAGCATAAATATTTAAGGTAATGTATAAGACTAAAACATAAGCCCTTTAAACATAAAATTTGGAAAAATTTGCAAAATATAAATCAAATAATTCCATTTACTTATTCAAATGTATATTCTACTAATCGAATGATCACATGAAATCTCAGTAGCCAATTTCATAATGATGGAATGCATAATGTCGGACATCGTAACCACATAGTCAAGGCCTAATGCCAAGCCTAAAAATATGATTTTTTGAAGGACCTGTGCTAAGATAGTATTTTGTCTCATTAGACTTATCGATGCATCTAAGAGCTATAATGGGCTTCACCCGTCACTTACTAAGTCCAATGCATTCCACATATGAAAAGGTTTAAACATAACATAAACATTCTTATTAAAACTAGCATGAGAAATGTCAGTAATTTACCCATAAACCATGAATGATATAAAAATAATACATCCAAAATGAAATATATCACCAAACCATCAATACAATAAGGAAAATTTGTATCATAATAAATCAACTTCAAACAAGTTTAAAATCCATCAAAGGATATTGACATAGATGAAATCAAAACCTTTTGAAAGAAATATATCTTTCTATTTTGAAATCATTTAAAAGTAATGTAATTGTAGAAGAAAGAATTTATTTTTAAAATATTCTTACAATCCTATAAGGGAAGATTTTATGATGTTATAATGAAAGAAAATAGCTTCACCCATCGTATAAGTTAAAAAAAAATATTCTTACCTTAATTTTGTCGAAAAGGTCAAAAAGAACATTGTTTGGAAAGCGATGGAAAGATTTATTTCAAAACATATAAGGTAAAATAACAGTATAAATTACTTTAACCCATAGTATAGTAAATATTGAAAATGTTTTGAAATAAATTTTTAATAAAACACAGGTGTGGATGATAAGTAGGTCCCATTAGATACTTATGTATTAACAACCTCAGATAAGTATAAAGATTGTAGAATTAACCTTTACCTTGTACTTTTCATTGGTCGAGGGTAAGATAAACTCCTATATAATAGTTAAATAATTTCTATTAAATTATAAAATAACTTAATACATAAATATGATATAATATATGATCTTATCATATTGTTTTGTTAATAATATTTTAGTAGTATCATTGTTTCGGGTGTTAACTGATTCATTTTACTTTATATGTTCTGTTACGTAAGTCATGTTTGTTATGGATAGGATGTATTTAATTCATATCCATAATGATATTATGTTCTTAAATATTTTTTTAATAATAAAATGAAAATTATTCTTGATTGGTTACGATGGGGAATGAATCTCATTGTATTCGTGGAGACGGTAATATGTACATATGCACGAATGCTACTTCCATTTCATTATTGTCATTTTAAAAGGAAAGAAAAACAAAATATATATAGGTATAATATTATTCCAGTATAATATAATATTTTATATATGTTACATAGGTTCATTAACACCATCCTTTATACGTTCCATGCTTGGTATGAACGAGTCAAATAAATTTGAGGGGTCGGTAGTCTGCACTTCCTGAAATAAAATTATCATATATATACGACATGAAAAGAATAAAGGTATGCTATAAAAGAGAATTATAGAAGCTTATAGATAAAATTAATATCATAAATATCATATATAATTATAGTTCCATTGTAATGGGCACTAAAATAGGTGGTAGTATAATATTGTATCGTGAGGCAGTAGTTCGCCATCCACAAAAACATTATGTTTTATACCCATTAGATGGAGGTGTATGTAAGTGTATTTAAAATAATTCTCATAACCAAAACCTATTATATTTATGATTCTATTTTTATTATAAAATAATGTAATAAGGATGGTTTAGGGTGTTGGATAAGTAAAATAAAATAAAAGAACTTAAGAGGAGAAGTTACGTTTAAATCGGGTAACTCCCTTTGGTTTGAACAAATAGGCTTCCTTGAAGTGCCTTATGCATAAGGTAAGGCTTATGAGATGAAGAGATGGATATAAAGAGATTAATTGGGAAGAGGTCAGATGGGCCAAGGGGCATGAGAGGAATGAGAAATGGGTTAGAGGTGAGGGCTTTTTATAAGGTGTAAGAGGGGATTTTCAGGAATGTTTGAAAATATTACTTTATCATATAATGATTTTCGGTTTATAAATGTCCAAAACTCATTAAATTTGAAGCATGATTGAAATAAAATTATCCAATAAGAATTTTATAGGTTTTGGATAATGTTTTATTTTTTATAATCTCAATTATTTAAATCATTCTTTAATGAGGTAAACACTACATCATTATTATGTCATAAATAATTTCATTTATTTTTTGTCTAAAAATTATTAAAAACTACCATGGTGTAGGAAATATTTTTATGATTTAAATGAATATTTATAGTAAAAAATATAACTTATATACCCCATTGTAAAAATCATTTTACTAAAAGATATGTGTTTATGAAATTTGGTCTTTACTTTAAATTATTTAATATAAAGTGTCATTATCACTCTCAAGTGGCTCCATGGGGTCCCAAAATCAACCCAAGGATGCCCATGCTCGGACATGTATCAACCAATAGGAATAGGACACATTTTAGGGAAATTTAATATTACTATAATAATATTTTTTTACCCTTATTTACTATATTTACCCTTTAACCATGGTAAATTAAATATTTACTGAAGTAAATATTCATAATGTCTAAAAAGAAAAGATACCTATTTACCCAATTTGGACCTCCTGATTCTAATTATGGAATCCATTTTTCCAAATTTAAATCAAATAATATGAATAAATTAATTTAAAATTAATTCCCTTTGTCAAAACAAAAATCTCGTTTTTTAGAAATAATAACAATCAAAATATTGACACTTTTTTTATGTCTAGTTTAAAAGGGAAATTACATCCAATGACCTAAATTATATTAAAGGATAAAAATATAATCTAATGATACTTTAAAACTACTCAAATTTATAATTTAACACTATAAATTATTTTTATTAAAAAAGTTTTTTAGTTAAAATTTATTATATTTCACTATTCATCAAAAATTGAATGTTTTCAAAAAAGTACCAAAAAATTCACCCTAAGATAATTTTGATATTCCAAATCCAATAATGAATTCCGTTTTACAAAATAAAATTTATACAATTTAAAAAAGTGGGCATTACTATTCATAATAGCTAGTTTGATTGGCTGTGGTTTATTAGAATCTTGAAGTTGCATACAACACAAGATATTGCATTATTCAAAGGGAAATGTGCTGAAAAAGCTTAGGTTGTTACACCAGGACCTTATTATTTGTATCATAGGTCGGTTTAGACAACATTAAGAGTTATTATATTGTTAAATTAATATCCATAAATTATTTTAAGTTAAGTTATGATTGAAATGATGTAGCATTTTACATATTACAATGTTGCTTCACCTAAGATATTTCAATGTTCAGAATGTTTTTCTGTAGAGGAAACATGGTAGCTATGATGGGACAACATCAGGAGGAAGGAATCCTTCCAAATTAGCAACCTAAGATGGTCAGAATTAGAATAAAACTGTTAGTTTCTGTGATGGCATAGTTGAATCGAGCTATAAATGGTGGTGATATCCTTGCACGATATTAGCCAGAACAACCACATTGGAACATGTCAGTATTGGATAATTTCATGAGGCAGCATCCCCCATCATTAATAGGATCATCTGACCATGTGCTAGATGAAGGGTGTATTAATTCAATGGATAATATTTTTGATGTCATGGGTTATTTAGAACATCAAAAGGGTAGTCTCGTTGTCTACCATTTTGAAGTTGAAGCCGATCAGTAGTGGTCGATAGTGAAAAATATCAGGGATAATGAGGAAAATGATGCTATTTATTGGGATGAATTCAATGGTATGTTTCCTAAAAAATATTTTCCTAAGGTGGTTCATATTTGGATGGATAAAAAATTCCTAGAATTGAGGCAGGAGGATGACACAGTGGATTCTTATGAAGAAAAATTCATTTGACTTACAAGGTATGCTATAAATTTCATATGAGATCTCGAGAGTAAAATAAACTATTTTTACTACAGATTAAAGCCAAAGTATCGAAGGTCTTTAGCTTATCATGAGATCAAAATATATGAAAACTTGTTCAAGGTGTAGAGGAGGTGGAAATAGAGTTTACCAATGATTAGGTGTTCTTTGACAAACAACTGAATAAGAGGTAGAGGTTGTTCATGAAAGGGAAGAACTCTTCAATAAAGACTGATGGTAAGAAAATTAAGTTTATAGTTTGTGAAAATTTTGGTAAAAATCATATTGGGGAATGTATTTTGAATTATGGTAAGTGCTATAGATGTGATAAAATGGGACCTAAGGCTCATAATTTCACTGAAAAAGATCAGGGTAATAGTAAGACAAAATCTGATTTGTAGTCAGTAAAATGTTTTAAGTGCAATGAAATGGGTAATTATGCAAATGAGTGTCCGAAAAAGAACTCAACTGAGGGAATACAACCAGACTAAAAGCAGAAATGGGTGGGGAAATCCTTTGAAACTACTTTAGAAGATGTTGGGAAATCAAATGAAGTAGTATGAGGTAAACTGTTTGCTTGTTCAGATTATGCCAATGTGTTGTTTGATTCAGGTTCTACAAAATCTTTCATTTCTGAGTAGTTTTCTAGTAAATTGGGAATTCCATCTCAAGATATAAATCCTGAATTTATGGTAAAATAACTTGGAGGAAATTTTGAGACAAAAAAATTATAAGAACCTTCGTGTCCTTGTGTGTAGAAATAATTTATCGACAAACCATATTTTTTTTCTCTTCTAGAGTTTGATGTTATTTTGGGTATAGACTGACTATCTATTTATCATGATAAGAATGACTAGAGAGCTAAAGAGGATTCTTTTCAGAACGATTTTCAGTTTTCGTACAAAAATGAACCCTTACTTTTGATAACATATCAGAAAGCTGAGAAAATAGTAAAAGATGGTAATGAATGTTACCATGCACATATTATTGAAAAGAAAGGAACTGGTTAGATTAATGATATCTCAGTGGTAAATGAGTACCTTGATGTTTTTTCTGATGAGTTTCATGGTATTATACCTGACTTGGAATTTGAATTTACTGTTGACTTATATCCTGATGTTATGAAAATTTCAAAACCCCCTTATCGAATGGATCAAATTGAACTTTTAGAGTTAAAGAATAAATTGTAAGAGTTATTAGACAAAGGTTTTATTCAGCCTACCACATCACCATGGGGTGCTCCAATCTTATTTGTTAAAAAAGAAAGATGGTTCAATGAGAATTTTCATTGGTTATAGATAATTTAATAGCATCCATCTGAAGAACAAGTATCCTTTTCCACATATCGATGATTTGTTTGATCAGCTTCCAGAAGCTCAGTATTTTTCAAAGATTGATTTCAGGTTGGGGTACAATCAGTTGAAAGTAAAGGAAGCATAAATTCAGAAGACTGCATTTCGTACTAGATATAGCCATTATGAATTTGTAGTTATGCCTTTTGGGTTAACCAGTGCACCTGATGTATTCATGGATCTTATGAATAGAATTTTATCTGGGTTCTTTGATATATTTTTGGTTGTGTTCATTAATGATATTTTGGTTTATTCTAAAAGTAAATAGGAGTATAAAATTCATTTAAGTGTTGTCTTCGAAACCTTAAAAGAAAAGAAGCTGTGTGGGAAATTTATCAAGTGTGAGTTTTGGTTATAAAAAATTTCATTCCACGGTCACATTCATTCAAAAAATATCATAACTGTTGATCCTAATAAAACAAAAGTATTTAATGAATGGACAAGACCCACAAATATAACCGAGATATGTATTTTTCTTGTTTTGGAAGGTTATTACTAGAGGTTTGTTTAAAAACATTCATGGTTATCTATCCCAATGACTAAGTTAACTCGAAAGGGTGTTAAGTTCATTTGGAAAAAATAATATGATGATTGTTTTCATGAATTGAAAAGAATATTAGTGAATGATAAATTTTTGGCACTGCCTTCCAGAAATGGTGAGTTTATTATCTACAGTGATTATTTGTTGAAAGGACTTGGTTGTTTCCTAATGCTGAATGATCGGGTAATTTCTTTTGCTGCATGTCAGTTGAAACCTCATGAGTAAAATTACCCTACATATGATTTGGAATTTTCTGTTGTTGTTTTTACATTAAAAATTTGGAGGCATCATCTTTATGGAGTAAAATGTGAAATATATACTGAACAAAATAATTTTAAGTATATATTCACTCTGAAATAATTAAACATGATATAGAGGAGATGGATGGAATTAATCAAGGATTATGATTGCACAATTCATTACCATACAAGAAAGGAAAATAAAGTGGTTGATGCTATGAGTAAAAATTAATGGTACATTATACTTGTTATGTTTGAAATGAGATCTTTTGGTTTTTGATTTGATAAACATTGGAAAAGAAGTAGTTGGTGTAAGAAATTCTTCTATTTTGTTTCAGGTGTCAGTGAAATCATCTATATCAGACAGAATTAAGAAATCCTAGAATGAAGATAATGAGTTGTAGAAAAAGGTAGATTTGATTCCGAAGGGTAATTTTCCTGATTTTAACATTGATAGTGATTATGTTATGAGGTTTGTGAATAGATTATTTGTCTCTTGTGATTAAAAGTTTAATAATGAGTTGTTATGTGAATCTCATAGTTCTGCTTTATCATTTCATCCCTATATTACTAAGATGTACATATATCTTTAGGAGTATTACTGGTGGGATGGAATAAAAAGAGATATTGCTGACTTTACTGTGAAGTGTTTGACTTTTCAACAGATTAAAGTAGAGGGGTAGTTACAGAAATGGATGCTTTATTATTTACCGGTGCCAGAGTGAAAATTGAAAATATATCTATGGACTTCATTTTGGGATTACCAAAGGCATCTCGAGGTAATATTTCAATCTAGGTTATTGTTGATCGATTGACTAAATCTTCTCATTTCTTTCCTATTCAAGATATTTTTTCTCTATATCATCTTTCTCAGTTGTATGTTAAAGAGATGGTTAGGTTGCACAATGTTCTCCTCTCCATTGTATCTGATCATGATCCTAGGTTTACTTATAACTTTTGGAAAGGCATTTATAAGTCGTTAGGTACTAAATTAAATTTTAGTACATCTTTTCATCCTCAATCATATGGGTAGTCAGAATGAACAATTAAAACCTTGGAGGATATGTTACGTGATTGTTCTATGGATTACCAGGGATGTTTGGACCAATATATTTCTTTGTTTGAATTATCTTACAATAACAGTTTTCTATCCATTATACAGATGGCTCCATTTGAGGCATTATATGGGAATCAGTGTTGAACTCTAGATTTTTCAGATGAAGTATATGAAAGGAATATAATGTTACCAAAATTAGTAGAAGAGATAGTAGAAAAATATCAGATGATTCAGAAGCACATGAGAATATCTCAGAGTAGGCAGAAACATTATGTGGATAACTGTATGAAAGATCATTCTTTTGAGGTAGGTGATAATTTATTTCTCAAATTTTCTCCATGAAAAAAGTGTGATGAATTTTAGTAATAAGGGAAAGTTGAGTCTGAGGTTCATTAGACCTTATGAAATCTTTGAGAAAGTTGGATCAGTTACATAAAGAGTGGATTTGCCTCCAATTTTATCCCAGGTACACAATGTTTTTCATGTTTCAATGTTGAGAATGTATTTTCCAAATCCATCTCATGGTTTGAGCACAGAGGTAGTTCTGTTAGAAGAAAATCTCTCTTATGAGGAACAACCAGTCCAGATTCTTGACCGAAGAGAGAAAGTGTAGCAGAATAAGGTAATTCACTAGGTAAAAGTTTTGTGGAAAAACCATATGGTTTAAGAGGCAATGTGGCAATCTGAAAATGCTATGAGGGATAAATACCCCCACTTATTTGATAAGTGAATATAATTTAAGGGACAGAATTCCCAATAGGGGGGAAGGATGTAACATCCTAGGTAAATAAATAATATAACATTTTTATATTCATTAATATTTGTGAATTAAATATTAATTTTACTTTAAAGGGGATTCTATATTTAATGGCATACCCGATATGTAACAACTGGTTTCTTTGAAATCTTACACTTCACACAACATTAGGGCATACTAAAAATTTATAATATAATATTATTTTAAATGGTAGTTAATTCCTAGCTGTTGTATTGAAGGGAATGGAATGATCTAAATACAATATGAATATATATATTTTTTAAATTGTTTTACATTTATTCAATAAATTTTAGAGGCTTAAATTAATAAAGAATCTGATTTTAAACATAAATAATCTAATATTCATTAAAAGGTCAATTTAGCACCTTTTAATGGAGAACCCTCTTTAAATATAGTTTTGGTCACTGTTATATGTTCTATTTGATGAATTAAAATTCTTTTTTAGAATCAAGACATCCAAATTTACTATGCGTAAATATTTTGTATTAATCTGATAAAATTCATTTTTATTGAATAGTGAAAAATACTGTATTTTAATTCAAAAATGCCTTTTAATCTAATTTATTTATAAGGTTAGATTATATTTTTAATTGGTTTTAATGTGTAATTATATTATTTTTTTACTATTTAATCCAATTTTGGTAATTGGAATTTATTTCACTTTTAAATTGGACATAAATAAGCGTCAATCTTTTGATAGTTATTATTTTATAAAAATACACCTTTTGTTTTGACAGTAGGAATTAATTTTAAATTAATTTCTTCCACTTATGTGTTTTAATATTGAAAAAATGGATTCTATATTTGTAATCAGTATGTCCAAATTGTGTAAATAGGTAACTTTTATTTTTATACAAGATGAATATTTACTTTAGTAAATATTATATTTACCATGGTTAAAGGGTAATTCTAGAAAATAAGGGTAAATAAATATTATTATAATAATATAAAATTTCCCTAACATGTGTCCCAATTCTATTAGTTGATACATCTATGACCATAGGAATCCTTAGGTCTATTTTTGGACCCCATGAAGGGAAATGGGAGTGATAATGACACATTATATGAAATAATTTAAAGTAAAGACAAAAATGACTTAAACATATATCTTTTAGTAAATCAATTCTTATATTGGGTTATATAAGTTATCTCATTGGCTATAAATATTCATTTGAAAGATAAAAATATTTCCTAAATTGTGATATTTGTTTTATAATTTTTAGACACCAAATAAATAAAATTATATATGACAAAATAATGATGCAGTGTTTACCACATTAATGAATTATTTATATAAATAAGATTATAAAGATTAAAAAAATATCCAAAAATAGTTTAATTTTTATTTAATGATTCTATTTCAAAAAAAATTCATATTATCTTTTACTTTAATAAGTTTTGGACCTTTATAAACCGAAAATTATTCTATAAAAATAATGTTTTCAAACTTTCTTAAAGATCCCATCCTCCCCATTATTAAAAAACCTCACTTCTATCCCATTCCTCACACTTCTCAAACCCTCTTTCTCATTCAACCTCTGCCAAATTAATCTAACTACATCTCTATCCTCCTCCTAGAAGAATTCTTCTAGTCAAAGTAAATCATTTAGTTAAAACCAAAGGGAGATACCTGATTTAAAGGTAACATCTTCTCTTAAGTTATTTTGTTTTATTTTACTTCTCCAAACCCATAAGATGTTTTTATTGCTATATTTTATAATGAAACCAGTATCCTAAAAATTATATGTTTTTTTATGAGAAGTATTTTAACTACAATAACACACACCTCCATCTAATGTGTAAAGAACATACTGTTTCTGTGGACAACGAACTATTGCCTCACGAAATGATAATTGTTCAATATTCTCTTACCACCTCTTATGGAGGCCATTAAAATGGAACTATATTTATATGTGATATATATTATATGTATATTATTTTTATTCTTCAGTATATTTCATTTATATAATACCTTTATGGTTTTCCATAGTGGGTAAATACGATAATTTCATTTGAAGATGTGCGGACTACCACCTCTTCAAAGTGATATTACTCGTTCATTCCATACCTGGAATGTATAGAGGATGGAGTTAATGAAATTATATATGATATTATACTGGAATTATAATATACCAATTTATAATTATGTTTTCATTCCATTAAATATGAAATATAAATGAAAGTAGCGTTCATGCGTATGTACGGCTTACTGTATCCATGAACGGTGCATTTAATTTCTTACCTCCAAATATTTTGTACTATTATATATAAATATATAAACTGGATATATATGATATATATGATATCTAAATCATGAATATATTTCTGGAGATAATGGAATTTCTGAACATTGGCAAAATGTTTGATATGAACTCAAATTATTAACTCCTTGTTGTAGCAAGTAAATAATTTATATAAAAGGAATAATAAAATTAAAATAGGTTCTTAATCAAGTAGAAATTAACATTAGTTTATTATCTATGAGGTTAAATAATTATCGAGTCAAGTCGGATACGAGGTAAGGGAATTCGTCTCAATATCCTTTCATTGAGGCATATTTTGTTTTATACCTAACTTTATTTTATACGGTGTATAAAAAATTTGACTTCTCATTTCATTCAAAAGGAATCTTATTCTATGAGGAATTTTACTAAACGAAAAAATGTTTCTTTTTTATGTAAGTGGTGAAAACGATATTTTCCACCGCCGTAAGCGTTATTTAATATTTGGCTTCAGTAACAGGCCGTAATGTTTTAAAAAGGAAAATAAATACCATATACTCTTTTATGTATTTTGGTATTGAAAATTGTTTTGATAATAGATTTTTTATGTCAATATATTTAAATGATATATTTTGATTGAAATATGTAAATTTTATCTTTCCTTTTTGTTTGTTTTTTGTGTTATGAATGTTTTATGGTTCTTGGGAATTATTTACACATACAGGTGCTTCCGTGATAAACCTAGCATGGGTGATCCCGAGATAGCTCTCCATTACATTGGATAACGTGATAGAGGTTACTGTGAATGTTTCTCTAAAGAGATTTAAGGAATATAATAGTATTGGTATTCCAAATATAACTCCCTACATGGCTGTGAAAGATACAATGTAAGTGTGTTATGCATGCCACAAGTTACTTTTATGATTTATGATTTCTATGAATATTTCATAAATCTTATGGTTTCATAAGGTATGGTAAAGAGCCTATGTTATGTATGTATTGATGATCTAATGTTTTCTTTCTTTGTTTTATAACCCTTACTGAGTTTTTAGGCTGATCCCAAGTTTTTGAAATGTTTTTCACAGGACTTAAAGATGAATATGGTCAAATATGGGATCAATGGAAATTGATTCTATCTAAAACATGGAACTAGACTTGACACTTTTTTTTCAAGAGTTTTTATTGTATGAAAAAATTGAAACTAAGTAGAATTGTCTACTATGTAATTTTTGAGATGTTATGTAATAATTATGGCCTAATTCTCTAAAAAACTAAAGCTAAAAAGATCCATAATTTGAACTATTCATTTAATTAAAGATTATGTATCGTATTAAAGCTGGGTCCTTATAGCTTTGACGGAGTCCTTGGTGGGCTGAAGATAGGTGTTGCTTTATGGTGACCTGACGAATGTGGAATGGTTTAGTGATATTCAGAAAACTTACTATACCTACCCTTCATGTAGGGTTTTCTGCAGATGTGATCTAGGAGCTTCGACATTTCTATTTCAGTTGGTCTTGTATTCTGACGCATTTTCCCTTTAGTTTTTTACCTTTCTCTGAGTGTTTTTTCTTAGTGGCTTGCATCCATGTTTACTCATTGTTTTTAGTATCAGTACTTTTCTTAGAGACATGTGTGTGTGTGTGTGGTTTTATAGGAAAGTGCATCCCCTTTGTGGGAAACTCCTACTCGAGGCTAGTTACCAGCCCCATGCCTATGGGAGGCGGGCTTGGGGAAGTCACGACATGGGCCCAAGGGAACATGTCATGATAATGATGCCCTTGGAGGGACGGTTTCTGGTTAAGTGATCACTATATTCCATGGATGATGGTTGAGAATAAATTTGGGGCATGAGATGGATTTTAGATGTCTTGGTGGCAAGTAATTGATCAATGATCAGTTAGAGGCCATTGAAGGGTTCTTGAGGATGTTTCATATTTTAGGGATTGGCTTGAGAGTTGGTGGTTACTGGGTTTAGAGAGGATGACTTTTCTTGAGTTCTAGTTATGAGGATCCAAGAGGAGATGGCTTAGCTTATATGTGGATAAAGAGGTTCATGTGTGGGACCAATTTATAGGACCACCCTAAGTGGGTGTGTGTGATTATGTTGTTCAGTTATGGGTCATCCTTGGGACCCATAATTATTATGTGTCAATGGGCTATGATGTTACTAGATGAGATGGCCATATTGCTAGATATTTTTCTGTTTTAGTTTATTGAGGTTGGGACTTGTATTACCCATACGGATTTTTGATATGGATGGGTAGTGGTGTCTTGAAAACCGGTTGTTTTGGTAAGGATTGTGATGATATAGAGATATGGATAGATGATACATTGGTATATTTTTGGATATTCATGATTAAGATTATTGGATAGAGGCTCTGTGTTGATGTTGATAGTTATTTATGGTTTGGGTGCTTGGATAAGGTTTTGGGAATGCTTTTTTATAATGTATATTATAGTTATGTGACATCACTTGTGTGTGGTTTGGTGTAGGACTAATGTTTTTGAGCATGAAAATTATACTACTGAGAAGGTGCTTGACTGAGGATCTAGACTCTGATAGTGTACTTTATGTATAGTGCACCAAACTGAGGCTCTGGGAAAGGATGAAATTCTAGGTGTAATAAAGAGGTTGGAATAATTCTCCTTCTCCTTGGGTTTGGGTCAGACTGTTGTTATGGGCCCCATCGATGTTATGGTTACTAGACTGATGTTAAGATCATAGAAAGTATACTACTGATAGGGTGTTATATTGAGTCTCTAGACACTGATAGTATACTTTAGTGATTCTTCTCTAGACTAAGGTTCTAGGAATTGATGGTTTACCAGCTAGGATGGGTGGTGGAATGATGCTCTATATCCATGGTTAAGATATCAGACTAGTGCTCCAGGCATGTATGATTTTATATATCTGGTTAAGAGGATGGGATGATTTTTTGGGAATTGTTGATTTGATATATGTATGTTTTAGGGGCTTCAATGATACCTTGTACACTATGGTTATGGTACGTGAGATAGACAACAGACTAAAGGCGTGTGTTTGGTAGTACTTTGGTGTGGAAATGGGAATAAATGTTTCCAGGTTCCATGTATATGAAATTTTTTATTTAGGAGGACATGGAATGGGATGATGTAGATTAGTATCCCGAGTGAGAAGATAATCGTAGGATGGGTTCTTGGTATTGTTAGGTTGGTTTTTGATTCCATGGGTATGGAGTCACGGGTTGTTTTCCATACACGGTCCTTGAGATGAGATCAGATACATTCAATCATTGGCTAAAGTAGGTATGATCAATTGAGGTATTGGACCAATATATCTATGGTTGTTTATTTATATTTTTTTTCCTTTTGTATATCGAATAGGCTGAGAATATTTCATATTTATGAATGTATGGTAGCATTTTATAGGTTCACCGTTTGGGGTGGCCAACTGAGCTTTAATTCTCACCCCCAGTACGTGCACCTCAGTGTGTATACCAACCATATATCTATTTTCAAGTTGATCAAATATGCCTAGTTGATCGGGATGAGGACTCAAGTTTCATGGTTGAGTGGGATGCTCATGTGAATTCTACTGGTCGAGTTTGAGCATCTTGATAGGGTTTTGGAAACTGGGTTTGTGTTAGTGCCATGAGTTGGCAGTTGGGCATGTTGTTTTTTATAAGAAGGTGGTGGCATGAATTGGATTCCCAATTCATGCCTCCAAGGGAATTTATTAAATTCAAAAAATTACCATACAGACACGAGGTGTAATGTACTTACACCAGTAGGGAGATAAGGAGGAACATAAAAAAACTCAAAGAAAACCCGCACCAAGACATGAAGCCAGCTCATCATTTGTTCACCCTTCCTTCAGGGTTGAGTATCCATTACCGCCCAATCCCGAATTTAGAGCAGGGATTCCAAGAGGAAAAATCATATAACGCTGCACTAGAAAAGTCCTCAAAACTTTAGATATTCCATTGATGTTCAAGTATCAGATCCAAAAATAGAAAATCAGACCCATTACAAACCATCCTATAGCAGGACAAGCCTCATTCCAAAAACACCAACCAGAAACTGGTTCTGATCCAAAGAAAAGCAGAAAAAACTGATCAAAAAAGGACACAATGCTATCGAGAGGTGTTAAAAAAGTAACAACAAGATCCTTAAAATACGATCTTCGTTCAATGAAGGCTGATCTTCAAAACCCAGCCAACATAGAAACTCAGGTCAAAGAAAAAACAGAAATGCTAGTAGATCCGAATATCACCAATTCAGAACAGACAATCAGATCTTAGATTTATTTGAAAAAATTTCCAAGCCATCTCAAATATAGTCCCAAACTCTAAACAATATCAATAGAATAGAAAAGTCCCAATCATCCAATTTGAAGTAGAAGAAAGCAGCAAAAAGTCTGAAATAAACCGCCAGCTTCAAACCGCAAAGGACTTCCCAAAATCGAGCTTCTAAAAACCATTCAGACCAGTTCAACAAAGATTGAAAAGCATGGAGAAGAAAGGTAGGTAAAAATAGAAATCCATAATAGAAACTTCCAAGGAGGATTAGCATCATTACACATATAAGTTCTCATATGAATGAAATAGAAGAAATGAGTAGTGAGGCCACCAATCAAAAATGAAACAACTAACAAAAGCTATTAAAGAAACATTAGGGAGTGTTTTGAAACTCTCTCTTCAATTTGTCATTAAAAATGTCCTATTTAATAGTAAGTTAAGTGTCTTTTGAAATTTCTCCTTTTCTATTGGAATTATATAGAATTTCATCTCTATGTTTCACCAAAGATTCTGGATCTTCACAACCGGGCACATTCTGCTTCTCAACCCCTTCAACATGTTGCTTGTCCTCTACATGATGAATTTTTTCAGGGTGAGAGACTTCCCTTCTTGAAATTTCCAAAGATCTTGTGACTATAGATATTTCAATTTGGTAGTAATCTATATGTTTCGTCATTTTTTGGGGATGGGGGTGATGAACCCATCTGCATCAACAATTGGCATTTTTCCTTTCCTGGCCATGGATCTCAGATATTCTTCCTCAATATGAGTAGATTTATCTTCTTAATTTGGGGAATAACTACTTTCAGATAGATCAAACCTATCATTTTAATACCCTCTTGAGTATCATCATGCAATTGCACTCTCGGTACCACCTCAGGGGAAGTGGGAGGACTTTGATGGTTATTTGCAGCCACAACTAGAGATGAAATCTCCTTGGAAGGGAGCTCACCCATTTCCATAGTGGTATTTATTTGACCCTTCTGGAGAATCATATTGTCCCTATGTAATGATTTCTCATTAAGAGGCCTGGGGATATCCATGATGTTTGGGATCAAAGTGTTATCAATAGGTTTATCATCTAAGATCCTTTTTGAGTCAGTTTTTGCCATCCAAATTGACATGCAACGAGGTTGGGGAGGTTCAAATATCTGGGTATCACATTCCTCCCTCAAATGGCCAATTTTAAAATAGCATTTATAGTAAGTAGGAACATTTTCAAATACAACCTCTTGGATGAATCCTTTATCGCCATTTTGAATCCAGAAACGAGATGGAAAATCTCATGAGATATCGACCTCAGTGAAAATCCTAGCTACTAAAGGTCTAGACAGGTTCAAGGTAGCTGTGTATAATCTAATCAGAAGTCCAAAAAGATCCAAAATTACAGAAAGAGCACTCTTCTTAAATAGATGTAAAGGTAAACTTGGGAAACTTATCCATATTGGTACAATGGGGGGCTTGAAACCAATGTCGAAGTTTGAAGACCACTTGAAGACCGTCATAGAAGACCCCCCAAAAGGCCAGGATCATCAAATCCAGAATCTATAGTAGTCATTGTCTGAAGAGAACCAAAATATGAAATTCAAGGAATTCAAAATCCCAATTTGAAAAATTAGTGAATCCAATGTTCTCAAGGGTTTTGCGTATAAAGAACAAGGAAGGGAGATTTTTGATAAAGAGACCTACAAGCACAAATCTAAGATCCAAAGAAAGAGCTTGCATCTTATCTTTTGAGAATGAAATCGCTGATAGACCTCTGTGTCTATATTTTTGTGGTGCAAGACTGCTATAGGTCTTCAATTATGGGAATGGAATTCTACCCTCTACAACATCTGCGAATGATCTCACATCCTGGATCCCTTGATTGGCGCTGTTAGGGTTCACGTTTCGATTTCCTGGGAGCAACATCCTCTCAATATAATAGTATTTGGGCATGTTGTATTTACTTTTTAGGTTTTTATTTTTATATATATAATTGTCCTATTGGGTGATCATTTTTGTATCTATTACATGGATGTTTGGGCATTTACGACATTTAAATTTTATTAAAACACCATTCAGTTTTAGTTTATTTATTTTCCAGCATTACTCTGATGTGTATGATATTTATTTATTTATTAATTTATTTTTCACTATACTATTGGGGTATAGTCTCCTCACAAATCCACCTTAGACCCTTGCTGCTTGTCGGTATCCTATGACATATGAGGAGGCGTGCTTGAGGTCTTATGGTGAACTGCATTGGAGCACCAATTTAGTGGCTTTCGGGTCGGGATGTTATAGAAGAAGTAGAAATAAAAGGTGAAAATTAAAATGGAATGTGTGGTACCAAAGAACATTCACAACTACCTTTAATGAATAAAGGTTTAAAATCATACATGAGGTTATTTTCTTTTATTTTCATGAAATAAGTATATGTATATTTTAATGTAATGAATTAAATTGAAGAATAAAGTAGTCAATTATTCTTCATGTACATTCATTATCATGTAACTCCCCAACCACAGTTACCCAGATTCAGTGCATTATTTTAATACATTGGCATAATTATAAGGAATCATGTCTTGAAGGACTGATCAGTTTAGCAGTCTTAGAAAATATATTGCATACATGAACTTTATATTATAATGTAAAATGAAAAACAACAACAACATTGTCACCTTTTGAACACATTCATATCCCTTATCATATCCTTTCAGGTCAACCTTAAAATACTTCTTCACATCCTAGGAAAAATAAAACATAGAAAGGGGTGATCTCAGATGCTCAGTAAGGATAAAAATATTGTGGAAACTTCGATAACTAAGTATAGACATTTAAGGAAATGTATTTGACTAAAACAAAATCCTTTTAAACATAAACATCAAAATAATACGGCCAATTTAAGTCAAATACTGTCATTTACTTATTCACATTGTTATTCTAATAGTCGAATAATCACATGTAATATCAATAGCCAATTTCATAATGATGGAATTAATAATTCCAGACTTCATAACCACATATTAAAGTCCTTGTTCCAAGACTACAAATAATATTTTGTCAAGGACTTGTGCCAAGACAATAGTTTGTCTCATTAGACCTACTAATGCATCTAGGAGCTATAGCGGGCTCCACCCATCACTTACTAAGTCCAATGCATGCCTCATTTGAGAAGGTTTAAACATAACATAAACATTCATATTAAAATATGAATACAAAATTTCAATACTTTATCCATAAACCATGAATGGTATAAAAATAACACATGCACTGTCAAACATATCACAAAACCTTCAATACAATATGGAAGATTTGTATCATAATAAATCAACATCAAACAAGTTTAAAATCCCTCAAAGGATGTTGACATAGATGAAAATTAGTTTTAAAACTATTTAAGAGAAATATCCCTTTTTAATGAAAACATTTAAAAGTCACAAAATTTAGAAAGGAAGACATTTAAATACATTTTTCATTAAAAATGTACCATACCACTAAGAAACTTTTTAATGTAATTAACATTTTAAAAACAATCATGTCTATATAAATAAATCCTTAAAAACCATTTTGAAAGCATGGACATTAATGAGAATGATTTAGAAGAATAAATACTTAAAACATTCAAAATGATGTTTTAGTAAAAAATTAATTTAAAATAATCCCTTTGAAAACTCTTTCATGAAACATGGTCATGAATAAAAAATATGTCCCAGTAGATACTTAGGTAAAAACAACCTCAGATAATAAAGAGATTGTGAAATTAACCCTTACCTTGAACACTCCTTTAGTCGAGGGTACATTTAACCTCCTGTATAAAGACTATAGTATGTTAATAAATTATACCAAAACCATATTAATATTTATGATATCATACATGATTCATTTATGACTTTATACAACCCATTTAATAATAATTTCCATTTTAAATTAACATTTTGCGTAATAATCACTTTCTATATCGTACGTGTTCTAACTTGTTAATCTTGATTGTATCACTTAGATGATGATTTAAATACTTCCATAATATAAAATATAATTTATATATCCTATATATTGAGAATATAAATATGTATAATATATATATATATATGATGTGGAAAACACCGTTTATGGAGACGGTAGGCCGTACATATGCATAAACATTGTTTCAGTTTTCATATCGTATTGAACAGAAATAAGTGAATAAGATATATATAAGTCAAAATATATATCTCCCTATCCATTAGAATTATTATTCCATATATTACATACTTATTAATGATATATATTTTATAATCATCGTTGAATGATGGACGTGGAAATGAATCTCATCGCGCCGTGGAGACGGTAATCCGTACGTACACATGATCGATAATATCAATATATTGATGGAGAAATTATATGTAATTGGATGGTATATCATATATAAAGAATAATTAAAATTTTATATTTATTATTTACATCAGTTATAATAATTATTATACCCATCCAAATAATGAAACGTTTGAATAACAAACTACACCACGACGTGGAGCCACTAATCTGTACGTACGCATGTATAATGACTTTTTCATTTATAGGATGGATAGAATAATGAATATGGTTGTAATATTTTTATAATAACATCATAGTATATATAAGATACTAGAATTACTAATATAAAATGAAAAAAACAAAGAAATAGAATGTGGAAGAAGAAAATAACATGAAAGAGGTGATGAAATATTTACCTCTTCTACTATTTCTTCCTTTTGATTGGATCAAAAGGGCTCCATAGGCTGGCTATATGACCTAAGGAATGACTCTAGGATTAAATGATGAATGTGGGGATGATATTTGGGAAGGATTTTGCTGAGCCAAATGGCTTTGACAGTGTTAATTTGAGATAGGGGGAAGTGCCCTTTTATAAGAGGGGTGAGGATCACTTTAGGAAACAATTGAAATATTATTTTATAATAAAATAATTTTCGGTTTCTAATGGATCAAAAATGAATTATTTATTTCTTTATGTGGTGATGGGTCTAAAATATTTCAACCAATAGGTTTTAGACAGGTTTAATCATCATATTAACCTTATCTTTTAGATTTAACTCTTAGTTAACTAGTTTGACATTTACCATGTCTCTTTGTATTTTTATATTATATAGTTAATAAAATTACTATAAAACGTGAATAAAACACCAAGTGGTTCATCAATGTCATATTTATTATTATATAATCCTTTTGGCCAAACCTCAAATTTTTAGGGCTATTATATCAATTAATAATATAATATTTGTTTTAAAAAATCCATTATGTCAGTTTTTACACTATTTAGTATTTGATTTTTTTGAATGCCATATAAACATTATCACTTGAATTTAAATTTATTTAACCAAACTTAACATGTCATATTAACCATGAAAATTAGTGTAATTCATTAGAAGTCTCAATTTACATTTATTTGGATATTTATAATATGAATTATTTTAATTCGTCATGAAAAAGGTAATTACTGCATAATCATTGTGTCATAAATAATCTTTATTATTTAATGTATAAAAATTATAAATAAAATACAATTATGTAGGAAATATATTTATATTTTAATGAATATTTATAGTTGAATTTATCTTATGTATAACCCTATATTAAAAATGGTTTTGTTATTAAACTTTGATTTTAACTCTTTTAACTCGTCTTTAAATAAAATAATAATAAATGTACTAATCTAATACAATTAGAGAAAATAGGATCATATTTTATTTCTAAGGTTGTTTTGGGTTTAATTATAATTATACAATAGAATTAAGACATGTGTTAGGGTAATTATGATATCATTTTACCCTTAACTACCCTATTTTCTTTTAACCGTGGTAAATAAAAGTCAAAATTTACTATTCACCAAAAAATATTTTCATCTTATTGAACCACATTTTACTTATAGATATTAATTGTGTCTCTTGGATTTTTGAAATTAAACTCATAGAAGTGGTAAAATTATGTTTTATGTAGATTTGTAAATTATCCAAGGATGGTGGGTAAAAGACGGTAAAATGTTCGATAGAATTTTTTATATTTATAAAATTATTATAAAATGACTCCAATGAATTAAGTTTAACATATATAGGTATTATATATCTATTTTTACCTAAAATAAATCAAAATAAAATAACTAATTATTTAAATAAAAATTCGTTTGTAAATAATAACGCAGTGTTTTTCACTATTCATCAAAAATTGAAATTTTTCAGAAAAATACCAAAAATTAATCCTAAGCTAATTTTGATATTAAAAATTCAAAAATGAAGTATATTTTACAAAATTAAAAACATATAAGTTTCATTTATTAATTTGAAATTAATTCCTGTTGTCAAAACCAAAAAGTGGGTTTTTAAAAAGTAAAAACTGTCAAAAGATTAATATGTGTTTATGTCAAATTTAAATTTGAAATTACTTATAATTACCTAAATTATATTAAATGAGAAAAATATAATCTAATTATATTTCCAAACCATTCAAATGCATAATTTATCATTATAAATTATTTTTATTAAAAAAGTTGTTTTTAATTAAAACATAGTATTTTTTTCTATTCATCAAAATAGTAAAGTTATCAGAGAAGTACCAAAAATTTATCCAAAATAATTTTTTTTGTTCCAATTATAAATCATAATTTAAATTCATTAAATTGAATATATAAAAGTTTCAAATATTTGTTTTAAAAAGTATTCTCCATTAAATAAGTGGTAAAATTTCATTTTTTTAAAAATACTTCTTTTATCTAAAAAAATGAATTTGTTTTTATATTATCTAAGAAACACGTAATATGGATATTAAAATTATATAGAGTATATAATATTCAAAATATAGTTAATACTATTCATAACTACATTTTGAACGGCGAGTTTGTTAAATTGTGGTGCGTTCGAACTCGGTGTTGCGTGTAGAGCAAGCTATTGAACTACATTAATGAGATAACGTACTATAAAATAATGGGGTGTTACATTCTGCCCTCCTTTAAAAAATTTTGTCCTCGCAATTAGAAGTTTCTTTTCAAAAATAAAAGGTTAAAAATAGAAAAATACATTTATGGAAAACCCACATCGAAAATTGGTTTGATAAAATTTACACTTAATAGGAGGGAAAGGGAAACGAAAAAGTCACCAAAAAATTATGATCTCGACTATGAGAACATTGGTGGAAATTAGAGACACATAATTGGAGGAAAAACATAAATATTTAAAGGGAGTGATTGAGGTCATCAATCGCAAACAAGTGTAAAATTGAGGGCCTCAAAGCCATCAATCTAAGATGATGTAAAATATCATCGGTTCAAAAAAACATATGGTTTTAGGATAACAAATTTTTGGTTTTAATATCAGCTCCCTAATTTTTAAGAATTAATTTATTCATAGAATAATAGAAATATATATATATATATATATACTTGAAAATTAGAGTTTAATACTTCAACTAATTCCTACCACAAACTCATCTTTCACTCCAAAAGATAATAGAATTCAAAAATATTCTATTTATCCTAATCGTATAGGGTTCCAAAATTAATAAATTTATATTTCATTTGTTATAATATTTTAAAAAAATACATCATACACACTAGGACATCACATATTCCAGTGGTTGGTGATGCACACTTGTCACCCTTCAGTTGTGGGTTCAAGTCTCGCGGCCTTGCCAAACGTGACGGGTTGTTACCCGACCTCTGGGTTGTCCTTTTTATGACAATCAAAAAATAATCTCAAGAAATCATTTAACCTTAACAATAGTATCCAATGTCAACCTTAATCAATTCTAACCTTTAGACTTATCCAAAATACTTCTCTCAAAACTCGCAGTCAAAAATTTATAAGGCAAACAAAATGAGGATCCTTTTTTCAACGTAATAACATGTGAATACCTTCTTCATGCATTCTTTTAAAACAAAGTAACTCCTTGAATTTCCATAAAACCTTATTGATTACATTCTTGATCCCTTATTCATTATAGAATACTGGATATACTCATTCTTTCTAAAAATGTTTTAAACACCAACAATTATGGAATATACAAATCATTAATCAGTTCCAAGGATATAAATAATATCCAATATAATTTATCCAAATCAATCATATCTTATTACAAAATCACTACCTTAGTATCCAAATCATATTAAGGTTTATATTTCTCTCAACCATATATTTTCAAAAAAAATTAACCTTCCATTGAGTCACTTTACTTGGTTCCACACAATCTCAAGTCCTTAATGAAATAATAGTACAATATAATCCTTATATACTCTATAATTGTTATAACATGTACATCATTAATACAATACTCAAATGACACAATACTTTAATAACAACATAAGAACTCTTAATCATTCCTATTCATCTTCGATAGTTTCATAACATGATTATTATCTAATAGAAACATTTGGGGCACACTCTGACGATTTGGACATTGATTCGCGTAGTGTCCCAACTCCTTTCTGATGAAGCATTGTACATTTGAAACCTTTTTATTTCCCTTGCAATCACATACACAATTTACTTTTTCCTCACAATTATAACAAGCTCCCATTCCCTTCAAGCATTTACCAAGGTGATTCTTTCCATAGTTATCACATATTAGAAAATACTTCTTTCCCTTATTCCCATTATCCATCTTTCTCTCTACCATTCTTTTCTTCTCTAGAATCCCTTCAAAGCCATATGACCCAGAAAATTCTTTACCTATCTTATTAACACATGATACTATTTCTTCATATGATGATTATACGTGGGAGACTATTTCCTTTCTAAATGTTGGCTTAATACCATGAAAGATATGATCATTCTTACTCTTTGGATCATGTGTATTGCTGGAGGTCTCATTCCATCTACTTGGAACCATTTCTAAAAAATGGAATAAACTAGATTAGTTTATGAATCGTAATAATTCCAAACTTGTAAAATATTTAACATAAATTAAATAGTTTATGGATATAATCCATAAAAAGAAATATCTTTTCTTTTAGGATTTAAATACTCATAAATCCTTCATAATGGTTTTTAATGTAAATGAGAATTATCCTAAGCATATCCCCTAGGAGTGTCGTAACCAAGAGTGTAGGAAGGCCATTTGTCATGCTCTAGTTCCCATTAAAGTCTAGATCAAAGAGGTGTATTCAGGTTTTACCCCTAGGTACGTCTATGCCAGAGCCGACTCTACCTACTCGTATCTATATAGAGATGTATTTCTTGGAAGAATCACAAAATTTATAAATTACCAAAATTCTAGGAAGTTCATATATACTAATCCTCTATGTCTATCTTAGGGTAATGTTCTATAATCCGAGTTTATCTAAATCTAGTTTCTGTGGTTATTGCTAATGTTTCTCTGATACCAACTGTAACACCCCAACCCCAGTTACCCAGAGTCAGTGCATTATATTAATGCATTATCATGATTATAAGGAATCATGTCCTAAAGGACCGATCTGTTTAGCAGTAATGGAATATTGACTGCATACATGAAATTTACATTACAATATAAAATGAAAAACAAAAAAAAAACATTTTCCCCTAATGAACACATTTAAAACCCTTAGCTTATCTCTAAAGGTCTACCATAAAATACTTTTTCACCTCCTGGGAAAAATAAAACAATGAAATGGGTGAGCTCAGATGCTCAGTAAGGATAAAAATATAGTGGAAACTTTTATAAATAAGCATAAACATTTAAGGTGATGAATCAGACTAAAATAAAATTCTTCTAAACATAAAATTCTTCTAAACATAAAATTCTGCATAATATGTCCAATTTAAATCAAATAATGAAATTCACTTATTCACATGGTTATTCTATTAGTCGGATAATCACATGTAATATCAATATCCAATTTCATATTGATGGAATGCATAATTCCAGACTTCATAACCACTAGTCAAGGCCTTGTGCCAAGACTAAAAATAAGATTTTGTCAAGGACTTGTTCCAAGACACTAGTTTGTCTCATGAGACCTACCGATGCATCGAGGAGTTATAGCACGCTACACCGGTCACTTAATAAGTCCAATTCATTCCTCATATGAAAAGGTTTAAACATAATAAAAACATTCGTATCAAAACTAGCCTACGGAATGTCAATAATTTATCCATAGGCCATGAATGGTATAAAAATAACACATCCAGAGTCAAACATATCACAAAACCATCAATAAAATATGGAATATTTGTATCATAATAAATCAACTTCAAACAAGTTTAAAATCCATCAAAGGATGTTGACATAGATGAAAATGATTTGTAAAAAACTTTGATATAAATATCAATATTTCATGAAAACATTTAAAAGTAACACAATTTAAAAAGAATGAAATTTAAAGACATTTTTGAATCAAAGTGTCCCATACCACATTGAAACTTTTGAAATTAACTAACATTTTAAAAAAATTCATTTCCATACAAATAAATCCTTAAAAACCATTTTGAAATCATGAACATTAATGAGAATGATTTAGAAGAATAAATATTTAAAACATTTAAAATCATGTTTTAGTAAAAAAAATACCATTAAAATAATCCCTTTGAAAACTGTTTCTAGAAACATGGTCCTATATAATAAATATTTCCTAGTACATACTTATGTAAAAACAACCTCGGATAATAAAGAGATTGCAAAGTTAACTCTAACTTGCACTTTTCTTTAGTCGAGGGTACATTTATCCTCCTGTATAATGACCATAGTATGTTATTAAATTATAATAGAACCGTATTAATATTTATTATATCATACAACATTCATTTATGACTTTATAATACCCATTTAATAATAATTTCCTTGTTAAATTAAAATTTCGGGTAACAATCGCTTTCTATATCGTACGTGTTTTAAATTGTTACTATTGATTGTATCACATAGATCATGATTTAAATAATTCCAGAATATAAGAAATGATTTATATATCATATATATTTAGAATATAAATATGTATGATATACATATATATGAAATGGAAAACACCGTTTATGGAGACGATATGTCGTACTTATGCATAAATGTTGTTTCTGTTTACATATCGTATTGAACGGAACTAAGTGAATAAGATATATGTATGTGAATATATATATATATATATAAATATTTATATATATCTCTAGTAGAATTATTATTTGATACATTACATACTTATTAATGATATATTTTTTATAATCATCGTTGAATGGTGAACGTGGAAATGAATCTCTTCGCGTCATGGAGATGGTAATCTGTACGTACGCATGAGCGACAATATAATTATATTAATGGTGAAATCGTATGTAATTGGATGGTATATAATATATATACATAATCATTATCATTTTATATTTTTTATTTAAACCAGTTATACTCATTATTATTCCCATCCAATTAATGAAATGTTTGAATAACAAACTACACGACGACGTGGAGCCGGTAATCCATACATTCGCACGTATCGTGACTTTGTAATTTATAGAATGGATAGAATAATGAATACGGTTTTACCATTTTTATAATAAAACAAAAGTGTATAGAAGATACCGGATTTACTATTTTTGAATGTAAACAACCAAGAAAGAGAAAGTGGAAGAAGAAAAGAAATTGAATGAGGTGATGAAATATTTTCCTCTTCTTCAGGTTCTACCTTTTGATTTGATCAAAAGGGATCTTTAGGCTGGATTTATGACCAAAGTAAGGCCTCTTGAAGGAAGGGAGGAAAATTGGTAGGATATTTGGGTAGGGTTTGGCCAAGAAAAATGTATTTTAAGGTGTAAATTTTAGGGAAGGGGAATTTCCCTTTTATAAGATAGGTGAGGGTCACTTTAGGAAAATCATGTAATATTATTTTATAATAAAATAATTTTCGGTTTATAATTGCTCCAAAAAGAATTATTTAAATTATAATGTTGGTATGGGTATAAAACCTCTCAAACAATATGTTTTAGACATGTTTAGGTCATCATATTACCCTTATCTGTTAGATTTAACTCTTAGTTAAATAGTGTGTCATTTACCATGTCTCTTTATATTTTTATATTATACGGTTAATAAACTTACTATAAAATTCCAATAGAACCCCAAGTGGTTCATTAATGTCATATATATTATTATATAAGTCTTTTGGCCTAACCATAGATTTTTAGGGCTATTATATCAATTTATAATATAATAGTTTTTAAAAAACATCCATTATTACATTTTTGACACTATTTAGTATTTGATTTTTTTGAAAGCCATAAAAACTTTATCACTTTGAATAAAATTTATTTAACCAACCCTAACATTTCATATTAACCTATATAATTATTTGAATACATAATAAGACTCAATTTACATTTATTCATATTTTTATAATATCAATTATTTTAATATTTCATTAATAAAGTAATTACTGCATCATCACTGTGTCATAAATAAATTTTTCTATTTAATGTCTAAAAATTATAAATAAAATACCATCAAGTAGGAAATATTTTTATATTTATAATTAATATTTATATTTGAATTTATCTTATGTATAACCCTATATTAAAAAAGGTTTAATTATTAAACTTTGATTTTAACACTTTTTACTCTTCTTTAAATAAAATAATAATAAATGTCCTAATCTAATATAAGTGGACCAAAAAGGATAATATTTTATTAATACGGTTGTTTTTTTGATGAGTTATACTTATCCAATAGAATTAAGAGATGTGTTAGTGTAATTATGAAAACTTTTTTACACTTAATTACCCTATTTACTTTTAACCGTGGTAAATAAAAGTCAAAAGTTACTATTCAGAAAATATTATTTTAATCATATTGAACCACATTTTACATAATGATATTAACTATGTCTCTCGGATTTTTGAAATTCAACTCAGAAAAGTGGTAAAATTATGTTTTTTTTTCTGATTTGCAAATACTTCTAGGAGGTGGGTAAAAGACGGTAAAATGTTCGATAAAATTTTATATATGCACAAACTTATTATAAAATGACTCTAATGAATTAAGTTGAACATATATAGGTATTCTGTTTCTATTTGGACATAAAATAAATTAAAATAAAATAACTAATTATTTAAATAAAAAGTCGGTTTTAAATAATAATGTTGTGTTTTTCACTATTGATCAAAAATTTAAAGTTTTACGAAAACTACCAAAAATTTATGATATGATAATTTTGATATTCTGAATTAAAAAATGATGTCTATTTTACCAAATTAAAAACATAGAAGTTTCATTTATTAATTTAAAATTAAATTCTGTTTTCAAAACCAAAAAGTGGGTTTTAAAAAAGTAAAAACTATCAAAAGACTGACCTGGGTTGATGTCAAATTTAAATGTGAAATTAGTTATAATGACCTAAATTGTATTAAATGATAAAAATATAATCTAATTATAATTAAAAAACATTTAAATTCATAATTTATAACTACATATTATTTCGATTAAAAAAGTTGTTTTCAATTAAACATAGTATTTTTCGCTATTCATCAAAATATGAAAGTTATCAGAAAAGTACCAAAAATTTATCCAAACTAAATTTTTATGTCCCTCATATAAAGAAGAATTAAATTTCATTAAATTTAATATATAAAAGTTTCAAATATTGGTTTTAAAAAGGATTCTCCATTAAATAAGCAGTAAAATTGCATTTTTTGAAAACTACTTTTTTATCTGAAAAAATGAATTTATTCTAATATTATATCTAAAAAACACGTAATATGGATGTTAAAATTATATAGAGTATATAAGATTCAAAATGAAGTTAATACTATTCATAATTGTTTTTTGAGTGGCTAGTTTGGTAAGTTGTGGTGCGCTCGAACTCGGTGTTATGGGTTGCGCAAGCTATTGAACTACTTTAATGAGATAACGTACTAAGAAATCTTGGGGTTTTACATATTATATGTGATGTTTCTATCATATTTTTTGTAATTAAATACAATATTTATATCACATATTTTTATTTAAGTATAGTAACAAATCAAGTATATAAACGTTTCAAGAAGTAAAGTGAATTCACTAAGCAGCTGAGAAAGTGTGATCCTTAAGTCAATGATGAGAAGCATAAATATTTTTATTATAAAGAGAATGGATCTTGTAAAACTATAATTTTGTATGGAATGTCACTCAAAAATTTATGGAAGAATATTTATTATTTTATTTCGTACATAACTAATAGTTATATAATACATGAATCATGGGAAATACATGATAAATATAAAATTTAAGACTTTAATTCTTAATTACAATAGGAAAATTATATTTATAATAAAAATAAAATTAATTTTCAAGGACATTCCATGTATGGTTTTAGAATAATTTAATCTATAGAAAATAGGAATTATCTACATATATACTTATTTAGTTTTGTAAAAATAAACCTTTAGAAATAAAGGAAATCCATAACGCGTTTTAAGTTAAGTTCATCTAGAGAGTGTGAACTATCCCAAGGAGGATTTGGGGATATATTAACATATTCAATGATATTCCTTTATTATTTTTAAGGAATATAAATGTTAATTATGGTATATGGATAGTTATAAGATATTAGTTTATTCAGACCTATGAACCAAAGAATATCTTTTCCAAGTATACATCGATATTTATAATATATCATGAAGTAATTCCTAAATGCACAATTCCTTATACACATTTGAGTAATGATGTTATTAAATAGGAACAATGTTGATTCTTACTTGTTAACATTGATCAATAAAATATAGAATGGAGTAATTCTAAATGCAGATTTCCTTATACACATAAGATTCATTATGAAAGTAAAAGGTGTATCAATGTTGATACTTATATTAATTAAAAATAGATCTATTATTTTTCATGACAAGAAACATTAATATCAGTGTTATCCTATAACCACAGACAAAATATAGTGAAAAATGTATATCATATGAGTTATAATATAATATAAATCCACCATCACATAATTTCACTTGTTTTTAGGCAAAGTGTTTGTTAGGGATATAAACAAGAAAAAATTAAGAAAACACATTATAGATCAAGTGAGTATCATAAAGTTAATATATGATATTATAGATTCGCTGATATAAAAAAAATTATAGTGAATTTCTAGAATATACTTATTAAAAGGATTCACAACTCTGTTTAAGGTAGTAGGAGGATTACTGACATAGATTTAGTCAATGCTAGATATTCACAAGTGGTTGGAATTGGAAAAAGTTCCCCATGAAATTGTTGAAATGGAGTTTTCTAGAGACACAAACATCATAGGAAGGATAAAAACATGTTAATGATTTTAAATTCACCATATACATTGAAATATTATTCAATGATAATAACATATCCTATAATTGATCATTAAATGGAATCAAGATAATATTGATAAGATTAATTAAAATTCAATAATTGAGTCCGTGTTTTCTACGTATAGGTGATTGTTATTCGGAATACTATGGAGGGTAGTCAATTCAAATAAATAATGTTTTGTAAAAGTGTGGTTCTAATAAGACCTTATTTGTTATACCATGTATTCATGTTTAAATCCATTAAAATTATATAATTTTCATAGTAAATTTCTATGATCATTATATTGGGAATTGGATTTTAAGACCACAGATCCTGAAAAGAATCTATAAGATGCAAGGAAAAAAGGATTGGTGACACCTAAGAATTATAATAAGGGGTGAAATTTACTAAAATTGAGTTTTTGATTGATGTAATAAAATTTCATATAATAATAACTTTGAAATAATTTTTTCACATGTCTAGAAAATGATAGTGGGAGAATCATTGTTTTTATGTAAAATAAGTGTGATAAAATATGGAAAATAGTTATTGGACTTATAGTTAGTTATCACTTGAATGATAGAAACTATGTAGAGATTTAATTAATTTAGAAACCTTAGTTTTAGGTAATAATATATACTGAGGTACATCTAATAGGTTTCTTAGACCTTGAATAAATTAAATATACAAAAATATTCAAAAATAAAAAATTGAACAATTCTATAGAGAATTGACACAAATATAACACAGAGTAACTCGCTATAAGAAGACATTTATAGTACATATGATGAGATAATTTGGTCAGTTGAATTATATATGATTATATAATGGATAAATTTAATATTCCATGTTATGTACAAAATATTATATTTCCAACATATATTCTATGGTAATGAAATATTAGTAGTTTATGGATATCAGAATGAGAAGAAACGAAAACTATACAATTTTACTTGAGATCGTACAGGGGATCTATACCTCACTACTAGAAATTAGAGATATCCCATTGGACCTATACTAACGGTTTGGACAGAATAATTGTTATAGGTGCCTTAAAGGGACAATATACCAACGATTTTGGAAAACCCAATGGTATAGGTTCCATGGAGAGACTCTAAACCAACGGTTTTGGCCAAAACCATTGGTATGGGTCACTTGTAGAGACGATATACCAATGGTTTTGGTGAAACTATTGTTATAGCTCAAAATATCATGTTACCTATACCAACAGTTATCAAAACCATTGATATAGGTTTATAAAAATTGTTTTGAGAACCCTTGGTATAAGTATCTATATTTTTTATGAATTATTTTTTGAAAATACATTAAATAAATTAAAATATAAAATACTTGTAAATATAAAGATATATTTTTATGAAATTACTTTTATCAAAGTTATCTTAGTTTAGTGGTTAGGTCGTTAGATTATAAACAATAGGTTTTGTGATCAAAACTATTTGGGTATTATTATTACATTACATAAACAAATGGTTTTTTTAAAACTGTTGGTATAGGTTTTTCATATGACCTATAAATAATACCATTAGTATAGGTCTATACAAATTCCATAATATCCAACAACCCTCCAAACTATTGGTATAGGCTTTTAAAATGGTTTGAATGCCTATACAAACAGTTTAAAAGAATTGGTATAGGGATTTTTCTATTACTGCCTAGTACTTGGAGAAGAAGGGATACAAACTCTATGGGGGAAAAGTAGTTTCACTTTAGATTAATATGATCTAATATCATAGTTAGGGTATGGTAATGAGAAATATAATCTCATTCAATCTAGTGTTATCCATATCTACAAATAATGAGTACGTTGTGGATTTCGATGAAACTAATGAAGTTTTGTATAAAAAAAATGATTTGTTCTAGTTCTTATAATTTCCATTAATAAGTATGTTTTATCAAAATACAAAATATGATAATTTTATACTAGTAAAATACAAGAATAAATGTCTTGAAAGTGAAAAAAATGAATATACTCGAGGATATCATCTCTTAAGGATTCCAACTCAGATAGATAAAGTCATAGACAGTTGAATAACCAAATAAAAGAGACATGGAAAGCTCTAAGAACAAATCCATAAACATAGCAGAAGCATAATCCATCCTTTTTAGTTCTATAATGTATAGTTAGAAATTTGGTCCAAGTGAAATTGGTAGTGTTGTAATTATGGTTCCCCAGACACAAATAAACAAAACTTTTTGATTACCATATCATGTATATAATGAGTTATTTATGTTGTAAACTTACCATAATACTGTTGATATTTCTAGATATACTATTTACATTGTAATTCATAAATACTATATGTTATATCAAAAGGTTATAATAGTTTATATTATCTAATGGGAAGATAAAGGTACTATGAGATCATGAGAACTGAACCACTAATAGGAACACCATATGTTTCATGTGTAATTTTTAGTTCCTATATTATAACTTGAGCAATCATCTCTCATCTTAAGATTATTATCTTTTCATACTATTTTATCATGTACTTTGGTGGGAGGTAAAAGAAATATCATTCATATTTTAGTAAGCTATATTTCCTTGGTTGTGTCGTTTGTAGTATGAAATTGATTTAATAAATAACAAATAATTTATTTCTTATAAAAGGAAGTGATATATCAGGACAAGTTTTTTAGGTTGATAGTGGATTCACTAAATCCATTGCCATTATAGAAGAATGTAAGTTCTTCAAATAAGGATAATGAATAATAAAGTAATAAAGGATGGTGACATGTAGTGTGGTTCCTTCTTTATGAGTTATTGTGATAAAGAGGTTATATTACAAAATGTGTGTTGTTGGAAAAGTTGTTGGTGTAATGACATTTCCTCAATTCTTTAGGGGTCTTGATGTTTTTCTATACTCCACTCCTAGTCTATGAATGGTATTCATTTGTATCGAGATAAGTGGATATAGGGTAAAGCATTAATCATATTAAAAAGTATGTCTTACAATAAGAAATAGAATTATAGGACATTCTAGACACCAATGTTGGGGTTCAAGAATTTTATATGAATTTATGATCACCATGAAACAAATAAATTCTTATTATTCAAATTTAAATAATTTTCATTGAATTTGTATATTAAATTTATTTATAAGTATTAATGTCCATACATGAAAAATATTATATGAATGAATATTATTTTAATATTCTTGGTTGGTTTAATATTTTCTAGAATAATGAGTCGAGTTTAATTCCTAGGTTTTTCTATGTAATATATTTATTTTATTGTAAGAAAGTCATATATAAATATGAATGACATTAATAACCATTTTACTTGATCGTAACACATAATTTATGGTTTATTTAGTTGGAAATAAATATTATGGGGTTGAGGATACATTTATGGTATTCAGAACCACTCTATATAAGGAAGATAGGGCAATCATATCAATAATTATTCATCTTCTCAATTGGAGAGATTATCTCACCTCAATCCCACTTCCTAGTGAGGGAAGATCTAGATCCAAATCTTTGATCGTTTTTTTTTCATCAAGGATTGAAAGATCATTATTGTGTTGATCGTTGGGATGTCTAAGCCAACATAGATTCATAATTATATTACCCAAAATTCGATGAATGATGCATACATAGTCTTTCAACGAAAGTTTAGATGATCTAGAGGGATCTGACATCAGTTCCTTTGAGCAATGATCGATGATAAATAAAAAATGTCCTACATGGATTCATATTGATTCAGGTATTTTGGATTTAATATTTTTACTAAAAGACATCATGTAGGATCCTGAGGACTTCATAATAGGTTGGGCTTCATAGGCTATGACATAATTATGGTGATCACTAGTGAAAATTATTAATTCCTTACCACATCTACTTCTACTACATACCTTGATACCTTTACTTAGAAAAATAAAATCCCTTACCATGCAATATAAAAAACAACAATTTAAAAAACATGGATTCTTCCCTTTTGATACTTTATTTTCTACTAAAAAATTCAAATCATGATCTATACCTATACTCTTCATCGTATAAGTATTCTATGTATTTTCAATCATATTTTTCTAGGATGGTGGATGTAGGAGACAATAATTTTCAAGGTGATCAAGCTGGACACATCTTCCACATTCTTATTTAAAAACATCAATCCTATTGTGAGATTTATGTCTATAATTCAAAATTGTTTTTCTAAACATTCATATTTTTAGAGGATAAACTCCCCCTCAAACCATTCCTCCTGCTTCTCCTAGGAATTTTCTATCATTGGAAAATAAACCAACACACCTTTTTTATATGCCAATTTCCTCCAAAGTATGTATATAATCCTTATAAATATTTCATACCTTTATAAATAAAACATAATCTAGAATATGATTATTTTATTCATTCCTTTGTTAAGTGAAAAATCATGGCTCCTTTTTTTCAAAAACAAAATTATGGAATACTGAAATATTCTTCTTTACATTATTTATTTTTCATAACCTCTCTAAAGCCACATTTTTTTCTAATTTTTAATCTCAACATTTTGTTCATTGAAATGATGGATTTTTTATAATCCCCTATTTTTGAAACAGACATGGGATGCTTCTATTTATTCATATTCTCATAATTTTAAAAAACATTTATAATTTTTTCACTATTTGTATTCTATATTTTTTACAAGCCTCGTACATATTTGAACAATCTACAACCTCGGTGATTGAATTATATAAAATTGATTAATGATTTTTCCTTATTATAATTCAATAACTAGTTTCTATTCCATATGGTTAAGGAATTTATATTTCAGCTTTAAATTTTCATACATCATGATGCTTATAGTTTTCTCATTATCAAGCATCTGCTCCAGATCATAAATTTTATTCATCTATTAGGAATTTTCTTCTATATGGACAGATTTTAAGATATAAGAAAATTAGTTGTAATTACTATAAATTATTATCTCATTTTCTAACTATGAGATCTTGGATCTCTTACTATTATTTCATCATTATAAATTCAAATTGTGTTTATTTTTCTCCACATCCTTAGTTTACATATTAATAACTAGTGAAATTTTAATCATTCTTCATTGCGATAAGAATCTTTTCAACAATGTCGTTATAAATCCATGATTCCACTTATTACTTACTACTTTCACAATATTTACACATGGTTAAGAAGTTTCTATTTCTTATTAATGGAAATTATTTACCATTACATACAATACCCACACTCTTGGATCCACTTCTAAAAATATATCCTTTTCATAATGACAATAAAAAAATTGGACTAATCTAAAACTAACTATCTATAATTACAATACGAATTAAAATTATTGAGTCACTTACAAACCCATGAACATTTAGGTGAACATTTTAATATAATTAGTAAAAAACTATTACTATTTTTACCAATATATTTCCCATCTAATGGTATTAGTTTCTAGAATAAAATTATTCCTTAAATTAAAATAATTCTTTAACTTCTCTCTCAAAAAAACTTTTAGACCTATCATTAAAAATAATCTTATTCATAAACATGGGAAATATAGAAATAATTAGGAATATATCAAATGATCGATAAGGGGTATAAAAAAATATATCATGTAGTAAATGAGGAAGAATTTATAATGATGAAATAAATAATAATAATAATAAAATATCCTATAATTGAGGATAAGAGAATGTGACATATCTAAGGATAACATAACAATAGACATAATCATAGAGAAAACAATAACTAATTTAAATGTGATAGAATGATTAATTATAGACACCATAAACATACTTTTAGGGACCCATGCATAAATATCATACATAAAATGTTTGGTATTACACTAAATACCCTAACTGCTATATCTAAAAAGATTTACTGATTCATTGGGGAGCTATATAATTCTAGGACCCACGTATCATTACTCATATTTAATGCATTAATCATATTAATGAATGAATAATAAATAAAATATAAAACCTATATTTCATTGTAATAAACTGACATCCATATCGAAATAAAAAGTACATGTCGTTACAATATCTTTATAGTCAACAAAAAATGGAATTCATTATTAAAATCCCTCAAACTGACAAACTATATAGTATTATGTGTACATTTAAGTTAATATTTGAAAACTCATTATAAAAATAGTGTAATTAATATAAAATATATTCTTAAAATAAATGAATATGAACCGTAAGTAGAAGAGTAACGTAAAGAGTGTGATGAAGAGTGATAGAGAACCAAATACATAAAAACATATTCCTATGTCACATTAAAAAATCCATTTCAATTGGGGAGAGGAGGGAATTGAAAAAAAATTATAAAAAGAATTACAAATGTTTAACCTTAAAAAATAATGAAATTAAAAATAATAAATGTATAATAGAAAATAACATTATACATATGTTGAATTACTTTACCTTATTTATTCTTCTAAAACAAAAACCTATATTTTTAAAATTAAAAATTAAAAAAATGGGAATAATATTTTATTTAAATACCGAGGGAAAAAATAATAGGAAGGATTAATAAGAAAAATTCTTATAAAATCAGGAAATGGAGCCCATGGTTTAAATGTAAAAAATGATATTATTTTAATACTCTATTAATGAATTTAAAAAAATTAACCATCTAGAAAAATATAAAAAATATATTTAATAATTTAAAGATAATAAAAAAAAGAAATAATTAATGAACTTAATAAATATTATGTTCCCATATAAGATTATCATTTTAACAATAGAATGAATATAGACATAGAGGAAAATGATTTCTGGCCGTAAATAAGATATAGGATCGACTCCACACACAAAAAAAACTGTTTGGTTTAATAATGAACCAATGCGAGTTTAATTCTTAATAGAAATTATATAACCAAAAAAATAAAGACTTAATAAATTATAATATAATCATATTGTGGAAGAAAAAACATATAATGATGCAATTAAATAATAAATTATATAACTTAATAAAAGTAAAATAAGATAACAGTAACCCTTATGATTTATATATTGTATCATAGGAAAAGTATTAGGGCTAATATAAATCAAAGTGAATAAAAAAAATGTGATTTAAGATATAATAATTCAATAGGTATTATTTATACCTTATAAAACTAATTTTTTTCATAAAAGGAAACATTTCTTGCGTAATTAAAATTCCATTAAAAATACTAACATATAATTCCAACTCTATTGGTGTCTATGTCAAACATTTTGAATAACCAAGTTAAGGTGATTAAATTATTTATTTATAAAACTTTTTATGTAAATTTAATTTTATAATGTCTATTTATTTTCATATTTTATTCATTTATTGTACCGTTTTTTCTCTTAATAGCCACAGGTAGTTGTGGGGTCAATTTTTAAAAAGAAGCTTTGATATAATTTCCATGGTCAATGGAGTTATATAATATTTTCATAATAAATAAAATATAGAGTTATATATTCATTTTCATTATATTAGATTAAAATATATAAATTATAATATGTTGAAAGAAATAAATTCAAATTAAAGAAAAGTATCTTCATGTTCTCGTTTTAGGTGATTAGATTTTCATTGAACATTTATTTTTTATATTTTTTAAATAAAGAATTGTTTTCCTTTCCAAAATACTAAATATAAAATATTTTTAATATTTATTCAATAATTACTCTTGTATAATCATAAATGTAAAGTGCTAATGTGACGACCCGTCCTCGGGGCCCATTCCGTGACTACCCCAAGCCCGCCTTCCATAGACCCGGGGCTGGAAACTAACACCAAAGGCATAAATCCCGATAACTGGGAAGACATTGCCTTTATAAAAGTAAACAAAAAACTAAAGAGTACAAGAAGAAGTAAAAAAATAAGTACAAAGAGAAGTGAAGAAAGGTAAATGGGCTAGAATACAAACCCAAAAGAAAGTACAACTACAACTGAACAAGGTACAACATAAAAAGACAACAGCTGGAGGGACGAAAGTGGCTCCTAGGTCGTCCTCCTCGGATCCTACCTGAAGGGTAGGTACAGATGGCGCAACTCCTGGATCGTCCACCACGGATCCTACCTGAAGGGTAGGTACAGATAGCCTCCACAACGCTCTCGCCCGTCAACCCCCTCTGAGTGTCATCTCGCTATGAAGTCCACCTCCGGATACTAGCTCGTCGTGAAGTCCACCTCCGGGTACCGTCCATCCCTCGAACACTCGGCCTCCGTCAGCACTGCCCATCGTCTGCAACCAACACAACGAGGTGCGGGCATATCCCGTGAAGGGGTGAGTATAACGATACTCAGTAGGGACCCCGAGACCCTCAAGGACTCACTAAAACCAACATGGATAACCACAAAGAAGATCTCAATAGATAACCTCTACTTAGGTATATGCCCATGCATATACCTAAGTTATCAAGTAACCCATCTCAATCATGAGGAAAACACCAAGATCATGAAATCCACGGATAACCACTACCCAGGTATATGCCCATACATATACCTAAGTAATCAAGTGACCCATCTCAATCATGAGGTAAACACAAAGGTCAAAAGTCTCAGCTCAAACTAGAATTTTTATTATCGAAACCGTAACTGCTGAAGAGCTCCGTCTCTGGAGTGTAAAGTGGTACTGTCACGACTCCGAGGTACTGCTCATTAACCTAAGACTACTGAGGTACTCCTCCTGTCGAGTACCGCGGGTCAGCCACCCAGACACAGTAGTGCTTCCCGCCGAGGTATGTCACCCAAACACAGTAGTGCACACCCCCTAGTAGCCTGTTGAGGTACTCTCCGGACGAGTACCGCGTGTCTGCACTGTCACATAGGTAGTGCTCCGTCCGCCATGGGTCTACACCTCACAAAGTAGTGCTCCGTCCACTGGGCTAGTCGACTCACTCCAAGTCGAGTCGGTCAAGCAGTCGTCATGTCTCAGTCGGTTACACGGTCTCCGTACTCCGCACGCTCGTCTCCAGGAGGGTCCGCTCCACGAGCTACCGGTCGATACTCCAAGTATCTCAAAGTCCCACGAAGAAGTATCTCAAAGGACCGCCTCGTCATAGGGGTCTCAACACAACAGATGGTGCGTCAATTGGACGCCTGGTCTGTGAATTATTAGCCTTTTCGTCCCAGGGGCCCGGTTGGTTTCGTGAGCAAACCAAACTGGCCGTATCTCAACTGTACCCTGAACTCTCATAGGGTATACTCATAGGGACCGTTTCTCAACGGAATCACCAACGCCGCTGACGGTTCGTCAATTGGACGTCTGGTATGAAAGATAACAGCTTTTCCGTTCCAAGGGCCCGATTGGATTTCGGGTACAATCCAACCCGACCACTATCCAACAGCAACCGAAACTCGGGCAAAGTATGCCAAAAGTTCCATCTCATCAAGAGGAATTCAACGAGACAGACGACGCGTTAATCGGACGCCCGGTCTGTGAGTTATTGGCTTTTTCGTTCCAGGGGCCCGGTTGGATTTCATGAGCGAACCAACCCGACCGCACTCTGACGACATCCAAACCTAGAACAGATTAATACAAAAGATCCATCTCACTTAGAGGAATCCATCAATGTTGACGGCACGTCAATCGGACGTCTGGAGCTCAAGATATAAGCGTTTCCGCTCCGAGGGCCCGGTTGGTTTCGTGTACGAACCAACCCGGCCGAACCCAAATTTCTCCAAAACCTTGAGTGTAATACACCGAAACGATTTTCTCGTTCCGAGGATAGCTACTCAACTGACGGTGCATCGATCGGAGGTCCGTAACCCAAGATATGGGCATTTGACTGAAAGTGGTCCGAAAATGGGGGATCTGGGCCCGGACCGACCCGGCCCGACCCCCCCTAGGTCAGCCCGAACCGGGTCCGACCCGACTGGACCCGGCCCGGCCCGGCCAGCTTGGTCCGACCCGACCGGCCAGCCGCGGCTCGGCATGGCTGAGACGAAGTCGGGGAGCGGGGGGTGCGCGCGGCCCGCCCCTCACCATTAATTGAGGGCGGCGGTGGAACGGCCGCCGCAAATTCTTCTGGCGGCATGATCGGGCGCCGCCGCCTTCGGTCACCGGCACCGCCGTGCCGACGACCCGCGCCTCCGAGTGTTTCTGAGGGCCACCAGAGTTTCTCTGGTGGTCCATTTTCAAAACTGTCTGAGCCGGCGTTCATCTCGGGTCTCGTACTTTACTGTGCAAGCTTCAAAAATACTTTGTGGCCCCGTTATGTCATCGCTCGTCAATCCTCATGTCAATTAACAAAACGCTCCGTCTTCGTGGTTCTCCGGCGCGACGCGTTGGCGCCGCGCCCGTTCGCCGTGGCCCGACTCCTTCCACGGATGTCTTCGGGTTTCTCCGACGCGACACAATGGTATCGCGCCTTTGTTTGTTTTTCACCACGCTGCGCAACGGCACCACACATTTCCTTGTCGCATGATTCTGCATGGTGCGACGACACCACGCCTTCCCGAACCAAACCACAAAGAAATCCAACATGGAAAAAGGAGGTGGGTCGGCCGTGTTTGTGTGGACCGGCCCCCTCTCGTTAAACGATAGCAGTTGGACATATTTACGAAGAATAAAAATCAAGGGAGTAAACGAGGGTTCACCAACAATCACAATTTAAAATCCCTACCTCGTAATTGTCGTTCGTTGACGATCTCGGAAAAAGGGAAGATATCGATTCCTTGATTGTCGTGTTCATCACACACTCCCAATTCTCACGCTCATGCATCGGAAAGGAAGAAGCGTACTCGTCGTTGGTGGATGAGCGTTCGGAGGTGACGTCGTCGTTGACGACGTTCTTCGCGGGCGACGTCTTCTCCTTTGACGCGGATGAAGGTCGTTGGAGATGTCGTGGGCGTCGCTTCCCTTTCCTTGCCTCGGTTGAAGAACGATGAAGAAGATGGCGTCGTCGTGCTTCAGTGGCGGAAGAGATGTTCTTCGTGTTCTTCATCGTAGAGAAAGAAGAAACTCAGGATTTCCTAAGCTTTTTCTCCAAAGGCTCCCAATCAACTAAACTCCAACCCCAAATAAAATAAGTTCTTAACTTGTTTTATTAACACAACAAAGCTTATGAATTTCAAGAGTTTGAAATTTAAATTAACTCACATAATTAAATATCTCAAGTTGTCAAATTTAATGAGAGGGAGGTGGAGAGACTCATTTAATGTGAGAGAGTTTCATCCACATAAATGGAGAGTTCAAGAGTTAAGGGGGTTAAGGGGGTTTGATACTCATGTGGGCCCCACCTTATAACATCCACCCAAGGGAGGTTATGTGCGGGTGGGTCCCTCCACTAACCTCCCCTTGGAGGTTCTAACTACCACTTCAAATAAAAATATGGCAAATACATATTTTTATTCAGTTTAAATAAAAACCCCCAAAAACTAACTTCCAAACTCTATAAAACGCAACTACGGAATAGGTGTTCCGAAGTAAAAACCGGCGCTGCGGTTCCATTGGTGCCCTCAGAATTTGATTCCAAGCATCGGTTCAAAAGATAGAAATTCCCGCTCGTTTGTTCACTGAACGTACCCGAGCCAATCTTCGGAAACTGATTCCGGGCACACCGGGCCTCAGAATCAGGCGCCGTCAGAAACTGCATTCTTGAAAAATCCCAAAGAAAATTAAGAAAAAAATTTCCTATAAATTTTCGGTTCTTTACATTACTCCCACCTCAGGGATTTATGTCCCCGTAAAGCTTCAACACAAACTAGGGTCACAAAAGCAGTATTGAACACGCACCTGAGCCTTCCGCTCCCATGTGTTTACCTGGCGGTTCCGTACTGCCAAAGAAAGCGCACCCGAGGAATCGATCGTCCTCATAGGATCCGATCCTGTCGATCCTCGATCTCCACTGGAACCTCCGTGAAAGACACCATATCGCCATCGTCTAGCTCCTCATGTTCGATGATATGCGAAGGGTCGAGCACGTATCTCTTCAGTTGAGATACGTGGAAGTCGTCGTGCACCTGGTGCAACTGAGGTGGATGGGTCAAGTGGTAAACCACCTCTCCTACCTAGCTGTGGACTGAGAATGGTCCGTTGAACCTCAGATTTAACTTGCTGCCTTGGCCACATCTCCGTAAACCTCGTCGAGGTGAGACCCGTATAAGGACGTGATCATCATCATTGAACTCTAGAGGTCTCCAATTTCTGTTAGAACTGGAACTCAAAATGACTGCTGCCACGAGGGTAAGGTTGTCCAACTCAAGAGTGATCGGTCGCACCCTCCTGTGAAAGAGTTTGTCCTATTCTGCCTGGGGTTTCCTTTTCGCCGACCAAGGAAAACCCTTCCCGATGTTTTCCTAAAACCGTCAATTTGAGTATGAATAGTTATATCCCATTCCATACTCAAACAAACGTCGTAAGGCCTCGACGCTGACACCAAGAGATTCCAACCGAAACTCTCGCCTCGATGGTCTGACCACACCGTCAGTGTAAGTGTGATTATTGAGTCTCCTCCCAAGGTATCTCCAGACGTGAGGGTCAAGTCCACGACTTACCGGAAACTCTAGGTTTGGAACAAGATTTGTGAAATCAAGGAATGATTCATATCGACGTCTGTTACTACATTAGCTAGTAGTGGACACAGACTGTCCCTTGAATCATTTTTTAGAGCCATTGGGTCACACTCCTTGACCGCATGCAGCCGCACTCTTCCTCCGCTCTCCAGCTCCCTGAGCCTGGCGGGGATAACTAAGGTGGGTGGTTGTAGCATGTTAAGATGTACACCACCTCATGCTACCCTCCTAGCTCTGCCTCCAAATCTGTTGCTTCGCAGACTCATCTCTCCTTTAAGCTTCCTCTTCTTTAACATTTAACACGCTCGAGTCTCTAAGACTGGAGACGGTTTCCTGTTTCTTACTGCACCATGCAGTCTTCATCCAATATTGGATGATCTTCACCTTCTTTTCCTACGATATGAAGAGCTTCTAAAATTTCTCCTTTTCTGAAAAGAGAAACTCGGTCTCATCCCCTGGATGAACCACGCCCATTACCTAATACAGTCAATCCTGACATGAATGATGTATTCATGCCATGGATGACGTCGTAAGGCCTCGATGTAACTACCAAGAAATCCAACTGTCACTCTCGCCTCCAAGGGTCGAGTCACGGTGTCGGCATCAGTGTGAGGTCACTGGGTCTCCTCCAGTAGAAATCTCGAAAGTGAGGGTCAATTCAACAGTTTAACCGGGACCACTCAGTATCAACCAAACAAAAGGACAGGAAAGAAAACAAGATAAGTGTCTTTTTATTATTGTAGCTCATAGTACAAAGACATGAATACAACAGAAACATGGAATCAGAAGTATAAGGGACATATCCACTAGTTCCGCTCCTGTCCACCTGCTCCCGGAGCTCTACTTCCATGTCCACTGCTCGGATGTTGCTCAAGCACCAGCCACGGCTTCTGCCTCGCTGGCTCCTCCAAAGCCTGCACATCAACTATACGAGGAGTCGGACAGTCACGTGCCAGGTGACCCTTTTCGCCGCATGAGTAACACTATCTGTTTCTGGCACGCCTGGCTCTGACCCCACCCCGGGTGCCCCGCACCACCAGTCCTAAAACCCGAGATCGTCCAACTGCTGGTCTGGTCCTCCTGGACCTCTGTATCATCTGTCTACTGCCCACAGATGACTCGACTACTGATCGAAAAACACGCGGGAAAGGCAGAAGCTCCTGTACACACTCGTGGTGTAGAGCTACTGGCACAAACTCCACCCTGAAGAAGGTCTCTAAGTCTTCCCATGCGAAGGTCATCCCGTCGCAAAATTGGAACAAGTGGCTCCACCACCTGCCTGCTGCTGCCTGAAGAAGGCAGGAAGCAAAGATCACCATGAAGTCTGCAGGCATCCCCACTAGCCTGAAGACTCTCACCACAGCCTGCAGCCAAACCTCAGCTGCCTGCAGGTCCATCTCTCCCTGGAACCTGGGTGGCCTCTGGCGCTGGAACTCATGCAGCGCACTCAAGTGGCGTGCATCGCCTACTTCTGGGGCTGGTGGCATCGGTGGCCCAACGTATGGTAGTACCGTTGGTGCCTCCGCTGGTGCCTCAATTGCAAGATATCCCTGTACCGAAGGCTCGTCTCTCGACAGGATATCAGTACGCACATCCCTCTGGGCTCTAGCTGGTCATCCGAGAAAAGGCATCCTGAAAGAAACAACGTGACACGGTCAAACGATTATACCTGGTGAGCTGACCTGGTTTGAGTTGATATTTAAATAAAACTTCTGGAAACACACACACAATCAGTGTTTTCATGCACAACGTCGGAAATCAGTTGTCAGCGTCCTGGTGTATGGATACGTCGGCCGCCCGTACCAACATTAGACTCCCTGAACTGAAAACCACACTCGGTACTCTTAACACTATTGCTTCACAGAAAGAAAATATCAGAGTTATAAGTTCTACGGTAGAAACGACTCCTCTGATACCAATTTGTCACGACCTGTCCTCGGGGCCCATGCCGTGACTACCCCAAGCCCGCCTTCCATAGGCCAGGGGGTGGAGACTAGCACCAAAGGCGTAAATCCCTATAACTGGGAATGCATTGCCTTATAAAAGTAAACAAAACACTACAGAGTACAAGAGGAAATAAAACACTAAGTACAAAGAGAAGTACTGAAAGGTAAATGGGCCAGAATACAAACCCAAAAGATAGTACAACTACAACTGAACAAGGTACAACTGAACAAGGTACAACAGAAAAAGACAATAGCTGGAGGGACGGAAGCGGCTCCTGGGTCGTCCTCCTCGGATCCTACCAGAAGGGTAGGTATAGATGGCGCAGCTCCTGGATCGTCCACCACGGATCCTGCCTGAAGGGTAGGTACAGATATCCTCTACAACGCTCTCGCCCGTCAACCCCCTCTGAGTGTCGTATCGCCGTGAAGTCCACCTCCGGATACTGGCTCGTCGTGAAGTCCACCTCCGGGTACCGTCCAGCCCTCGAACACTCGGCCTCCGTCAGCACTGCCCGTCGTCTGTAACCAACACAATGAGGTGCGGGCATAGCCCGTGCAGGGGTGAGTATAACGATACTCAGTAGGGACCTCGAGACCCTCAAGGTCTCACTAAAACCAACATGGATAACCACAACTAAGATCTCAACAGATAACCTCTACTTAGGTATATTCCCATGCATATACCTAAGTTATCAAGTAACCCATCTCAATCATGAGGAAAACACCAAGATCATGAAATCAACGGATAACCACTACCCAGGTATATGCCCATACATATACCTAAGTTATCAAGTGACCCATCTCAATCATGAGGTAAACACAAAGGTCAAAAGTCTCAGCTCAAACTAGGATTTTCATTATCGAAACCGTAACTGCTGAAGAGCTCCGTCTCTGGAGTGTACAGTGGTCCTGTCACGACTCCGAGGTACTGCTCACTAACCTAAGAATGCTGAGGTACTCCTCCTGTCGAGTACCGCGGGTCAGACACCCAGACATAGTAGTGCTTCCCACCGAGGTATGTCACCCAAACACAGTAGTGAACACCCCCTAGTAGCCTACTGAGGTACTCTCTGGACGAGTACCGCGGGTCTGCACTGTCACACAGGTAGTGCTCAGTCCGCCCTAGGTCTGCACCTCACAAAGTAGTGCTCCGTCCACTGGGCTCGTCGACTCACTCCAAGTCGAGTCGGTCAAGCAGTCGTCAGGTCTCAGTCAGTTACACGGTCTCCGTACTCCGCACGCTCGTCTCCGGGTGGGTGCACTCCATGAGCTACAGGTCGATACTCCAATTATCTCAAAGTCCCATGAAGAAGTATCTAAAAGGACCGCCTCGTCATAGGGGTCTCAACGCAACAGACGACGCGTCAATCGGACGCCCGGTCTGTGAATTATTAGCCTTTTCGTCCCAGGGGCCCGGTTGGTTTTGTGAGCGAACCAAACCGGCCGTATCTCAACTGTACCCCGAACTCTCATAGGGTATAATCATAGGGACCGTTTCTCAACGGAATCACCAACGCCGCTGACGGTTCGTCAATCGGACGTCTGGTCTGAAAGATAACAGCTTTTCCGTTCCAAGGGCCCGGTTGGATTTTGGGTACAATCCAACCCGGACACTATCCAACAGAAACAAAAACTCAGGCGAAGTATGCCAAAAGTTCCGTCTCATCAAGAGGAATTCAACGAGATAGACGGCGCGTCCATCGGACGCCCGGTCTGTGAGTTATTGGCTTTTTCGTTCCAGGGGCCTGTTTAAATTTCGTGAGCGAACCAACCCGACCGCACTCCGACGGCATCCAAACCACGAGCGGAGTAATCCAAAAGATCCGTGTCACTTATAGGAATCCATCAAAGTCGACGGCACGTCAATCAGACGTCCGAAGCTCAAGATATAAGTGTTTCCGCTCCGAGGGCCCGATTGGTTTCGTGTACGAACCAACCCGACTGAACCCAAAGTTCTCTGAAACCTTGAGTGTAATATACCGAAACGACCGTCTCGTTCCAAGGATCGCTACTCAACTGAGGGTGCATCGATCGGAGATCCGTAGCCCAAGATATGGGCATTTGACTGAAAGTGGTCCGAAAACGGGGGGTCTGGTTCCGGACCGACCTGGCCCGACCCCCCCTAGGTTGGCCCGAACCGGGTCTGACCCGACTGGATCCGGCCCGACCGGCCAGCCGCGGCTCGGCGTGGATGAGCCGAAGTCGGGGAGCGGGGGGTGCGCACGGACCGCCCCTCGCCCATAATTGACGGCGGCGGCGCAACCGCCGCCGCCTGGCGGCCGGACAGCTCCAGCCGCCGCCTCCAGTCGCCGACGACGCCGCGCCGGCGACCCGCACCTCTGGGTGTTTCCGCGGGCCACCGGAGTTGCTCCGGTGGTCCGTTTTCAAAACCGTCTGAGCCGGTGTTCATCTCGGGTCTCGTACTTTACTCCGCCAGCTTCAAAAATACTTTGCGGCCCCGTTATGTCGTCGCTCGTCAATCCGCACGTCAATTAACAAAACACGCCGTCTTCGTGGTTCTCCGGCGCGACGCATTGGCGCTGTGCCCCTTCGCCGTGGCCCGACTCCATCCGTAGATGTCTTTGGGTTTCTCCGACGCGGCGCGACAGTATCGCGCCTTTGTTTGTTTTTCACGACGTGGCGCGACGACGCCACACATTTCTTTGTCGCATGATTCCGCGTGGTGCGACGGCACCACGCCTTCCCGAACCAAACCACAAAGAAATCCAACATGGAAAAAGGAGGTGGGTCGGCCGTGTTTGTGCGGACCGACCCCCTCTCGTTAAACGATAGTAGTTGGACATATTCACGAAGAATAAAAATCAAGGGAGTAAATGAGGGTTCACCAACAATCACAATTTAAAATCCCTACCTCGTAATTGTTGTTCGTTGACGATCTCGGAAAAAGGGCAGATATCGATTCCTCGATTGTCGTGTTCATCACACACTCCCAATTCTCACGCTCATGCGTCGGAAAGGAAGAAGGGTACTCGTCATTGGTGGACGAGCGTTCGGAGGTGACATCATCGTTGACGATGTTCTTCGCGGGCGACGTCTTCTCCTTTGACGCGGATGAAGGTCATTGAAGATTTCGTGGGCGTCGCTTCCCTTTCCTTGGCTCGGTTAAAGAACGATGAAGAAGATGGCGTCGTCGTGCTTCAGTGGCGGAAGAGACATTCTTCGTGTTCTTCGTCGTAGAGAAAGAAGAAACTCAGGATGTCCTAAGATTTTTCTCCAAAGGCTCCCAATCAACTAAACTCCAACCCCAAATAAAATAAGTTCTTAACTTGTTTTATTAACACAAAAAAGCTTATGAATTTCAAGAGTTTGAAATTTAAATTAACTCACATAATTAAATATCTCAAGTTGTCAATTTTAATGAGAGGGAGGTGGAGAGACTCATTTAATGTGAGAGAGTTTCATCCACATAAATGGAGAGTTCAAGAGTTAAGGGGGTTAAGGGGGTTTGATACTCATGTGGGCCCCACCTTATAACATCCACCCAAGGGAGGTTATGTGCGGGTGGGTCCCTCCACTAACCTCCCCTTGGAGGTTCTTACTACCACTTCAAATAAAAATATGGCAAACACATATTTTTATTCAATTTAATTAAAATCCTCCAAAAACTAACTTCCAAACTCGATAAAACGCAACTGCAGAATAGGTGTTCCTAAGCAAAAACCGGCGTTGCAGTTCCATCGAGGCCCTCAGAATTTGATTCTGAGAACCGGTTTAAAAGATAGAAATTCTCGCTCGTTCGTTCACTGAACGTACCCGAGCCAAACTTCGGAAAATGATTCCGGGCACACCAGGCCTCGGAATCAGGCACCGTCAGAAACTGAATTCTTGTAAAATCCCAAATAAAATTAAGAAAAACTTTTCCTTGAAATTTCCGGGTCTTTACAGCTGATGAAAATTCCAATACATTTTTCATGGATTTGGTAACATGACCATAACATGGGTGACTATTCTATTTTTCTAACGAATGGATGGAAGGTAGATAAATTTTATTCCAATAACATAGTAACATTTATCTTTATAAATAAAGTAATTTAATTATATTTTTATGTGTATGATATATTTGGATATGGTGGATGAAGAAGAAACTTGAATGATCCTAGTTAAAACAATTGCATCTTCTTTTAATATCCTATATTACATTACTCATTGATCATTAATATAATGGTATTCTCATGAGACTATAACCACTAGGAAAAGATATATAGCATTGAATATGAGTTATATTTTAGATTTTTTTTGAGATAATAGGATTTCAGTGTGATGATTGGTTTAGTGGTGAGGGCGTCTATTTAAACATGAGAGGGGTGGTATTTAAAAATATTAATTTATTAAAATAAAATGAGATGTATTATTCAAGGAATGTAAATCCAGTATTAATAATTAGAGAGTAAATGATATTTTATAGTTTATAAATACCATATAAAAAATATTTAGATATATTTTCTGGATATTTTGATGATTTTCCTTTTAATTTAACATTTTTACTTCATTTTAACCCATACCGTAGTTGCTAATGTTTACAATGGTAAATTATATTTATGAACCAAAATGAAAATGTACTTATTAACTAATTTTGAAAAAGATAATTTCAAATAATAAATACTTTTTTATTTAATTTCAAATATTGGTAAAAATTAAATCTCTACAGAGGCATGTTTCTGGGGTACTGTAGCAGTACTGAAATAAGTAATGTTCAGTACTCTAGTAGCCGAAACTATTCATCTATTTCACCAGTTTTCTCCTCGAGTTCTTCATGGAATTAGGGTCACCTAATGCCTTCAGTATAGTAAGGCTTTAGGTCCACCTCATGGACTTTGGGACACCTCAAGGCTTTTAGGCCACATGAAATGCAGATGCAACCAAACAGATTTATAAGGAATAAGGCTTCAGATAAGGACTCAGAGCAGGCACATTCACCAAAGAAGATCTAACCAGAATTAGAAGAATGAGAGGGTATGAAATTTTACTTGGTACTAGGCATGTGCATATCTGTACAGAATAGCTAGCTGACTAGCCTTGTGAGGGTGGTGTGGTTACATCAAGATATATACTGGGGAGGGGAAGTTCCATGTAGTCTGTTTGTGAGGAGTTCCTCTAAGACCTTCGGGTCATGTAATGTTTCACTAGACCTATGGTCCATGTAAGGGTTCCCCTTCAACCCTTATAAACTAGATTATCAAAATTAAATAAAAAATGAATGACTTTAGGTCATTCAGGTCATATTGAAACATATAACGTGAAAAAACAATTTTTAGACAAATCAGTTTTTAAGAATAATTTGAAATTTTCTCATTCTTATTGAATGTAAAAAATAATTTAATGAGTGTTAATTTGTTATATATATATATATTGTAGTGAATTTCATTAAATTAATTATTCAAAATTGATTTATATTATTAATATAACACACAAAATATAAAGTAAAATACCATTCATTGAAAAATAGTATTTTAAATCTGAAAAGTTTTTATTCATACTTTTTAAAATTGATTACTTATTTCTTAAAAATTGATGAACACATTGAATTAAATGAACCATTTAAAATTTATTCCAATGTTATATTTTATATAAATTTCCGATGATGGGAAAATATATTACATTAATATTTAAATGTTTATATCATCCTATCTTCAATATCAAAACCCATCAAGACCTATTCATAAGACATACAATTAAGATAATAAATGGTGGGCATCACATGTGGTGACTCAGCTAAGACATATTTTGTAGTGATTTTCATAATATGAATCTTCTACTATAGATGATTTCACTAAAGTTGTACAAGATGAGGCTCAACTTCTACTTCTTGTAGGGAAATCTTATTAAATCTAATTTATTTCCATGCTTGAAAAAATAAGGATAAAAAAATTCACCCACTATTTGATTCCATAGATTCTCCATTCAGCATAGATTTTATAATGTGGTTAATACTATTTATAGACACCAATTCAATGGATGCATTATAAGAATCATATTTAATACTTATTACATTTTGATATGTCATAGTTAGTTTAAGATCAGTGTTTTATGTGATACAAGCTAGTCAATATATTATTTATTTGATGGAAAACACTTACTAAAATATCCTATTGTTATTTCCTACCATCATTAAACAAATTATATCATCATAATATTAATTTCTATGACTAATGAAAATTTTATAGTGTATTATAAATATAGTAATGTCTCATGACATAACAAAATATTCAAATACATTATAGTGTTTTGTATAGAGCTTCTAAATGATTCAAAGCACATCCCCTGGGCGTTTTATTGTAGGTATGCATTTTGGAACTCCAATTATGCCCCAAGTGATGATATATTTAATAATAAATGAACCATATTCATAGTTATTACGCATAGTTGAATATGACCCAGATCATACAACTACTTGTAGTATCTACATAGTTATGTATTTTCTAGAAAGCTACATAATATTTACATCCCCAAAATTTGAGGATGTAATCCTCTATTTATAATTTTCCTTATCCATTCAACTATTTTATTCTATTTCTAATTACTATAAATAATTAAATCAAGATCATTAGAACTAAATTGTGAACCAAAATTTCATGAAAACTATGCTCCCAAAATTCTGTGTTAATCATTATCACTAAACAAAATTATTTAGATACTGATCTATATATAATTTTATCATATATACTCCAAAAAAGATATTAATCTTTCCCCAAAATGACATAAATTTTCATGAAATCAAATTACCTTAAAAACCTATGGGATACCTATAACATTATTATTTATTCTTCCTAAACCCCAATAAAAATATATAAAATAACATTAATTAATTTAAAATATAATCACATAATACCTCAAAAAGGGTATATGTACCTTCCAACTTATTATAAATGTTAAAAATATTATCCCATGATGGTATCAATAATGTAGTAATTATCCTCATATAATAAAATATTATCCCCTAAATTTATTTTCATCCTTCTTTGATACTAAATTTTACACCACATATATACACTCATGCACCTAGTGATAAAAAAAATCGTTTCTATTCTGGATTTGATTCCAATAACAGTGACCCAAAGATAAATCTATATAACTATAATATTAATAAAAATTATTTAGTTCTTTACATACCCAATAAATTTAGGTTCATAATTTTATAGAATTGTATAAAAAAAATTAAAAACCCAAATTGTTACCATCAAATAATTTTAATTTCTACTTGAACATGGATTCTTAAATTATAATAAGAACTATATATATCCCAAAAAATTATACACTTATGAAACCATTTTAGAAGTATCATATATAATGCACTTATTTATAACCTATATAAATGCACACATTAAAATTATGAGACCAAATTCTCTACAATGGGTAGTGTACAATATAATCTATCCTGGAGTAAATTAGTCATGATTAATATGTAATGAATAAATAAAAAAATAATATATAAATGATAATATGAGCATGTGATATATCCATGGATAACATAATAATGAAAAACTCTCATGGATAACAATAAATTATCTCATAATGACAGAATTGAACATATCATACATTATAAAAAATCATCATGTCCTTTTGTGAAGAAATCAATCATAAATAGGTATAGTTTATCCCAAATACCCAAGATAGATTTTCCCATGAGACCAACTGATTCACCTAGTGGATATATAATTCAAGTACCCATCCATCACAAATAATATCTAATGGATTATTCCTATGATGGAATAAATAAAAAATACAGTACATAACCAACAGACCTTAGTAATTAGTACATATTCGTATAGAAATAAAAAGAATAAATATTTTCAATTTTTCACATGTTAATAAATTGAATAAATTTCCTAGTAAGAAATATTAAAACTGACACCATATATAGTATAGGGTAAACTATTAATTAAATACTTTAATACACAATATATAAATACTTGTAGTTATATATAAAATGTATATGAAATTAATTAATATAGCCATGAATTGGAAAAACAATTCCAAGTGATAGATGAAGAGTTATTGTGAACATAATCCATAAAAATACGGTGATTTATATACTATAAATTTATAATATCATTTATAGGGTATTACAGGAAACCTAACACAAAAATTGATATATCATTTAGACTTTTAAAATAAAATTGATGTGTAATTGGAAAATACATAATGTTTTGGTAATATTGTTTTAAAAATATACCTATATAATTATAAAAAAAACATTTCAAGGAGTGAAAAGTGGACATTAGAAAACATGATTTAAAATTATTTCAATATATTTTTTCCTTTAAATTAAATGAATTAAAAATTTGAAATATGAGGTATATGATAAATATAAATAAAACTGAAATGATATTCCTTTATTTATTCAAAAAAAACATTAACCTTTATTTTTAAAATTAAACAATCTCATAAAAATGAGAATAATTATTTTAAAACCACAGAATCATTAATTGAATTTATTCATAACAAATATAATTATATTTTTTAGAATATTCACTCATCTGGTAAAAGTTAAAAATGAGATACATTTTTTTAAATGTAAAAAATGACTCTAGTGGAAAATATTAAAAATATTCTTTTTAATGTTTCTCAAGAAGATTATTGTGCAAAAAATGAATTTAATAAATCATAAATGTAGAGTGATGATAAATTATAAAAAATTTATTTAATATGGATATAGAAAAAAATAATCCAGACTCTAAAGAAGTTACACGTTCGATTTCATATACAAGAACTCGTTTTATTGAATTGTTAACCAAAGGTATGTGAAATTTCAAGAAGATTTGTAATTATGACAAAATAAAGAAGGAATCAAATATAATAAAATTACAAGGTGGATAAAACCCAACTTATAAGGATGATGTTAATGAATAATATTTATAAAATAAAAAAGTAAAATAATTAGAAAATAACTCTCATGACTTGGAAAATTAATCAAAGGGAAAGGAATATTGGAAGAATAAATGAAAGTGGAACTATCTAGAATAAAAATAAATATGAGATATATTAATTTAATTAGGTATTATTTATAAAAATAAAATAAAATTGTTTCATAATAAGAAATATGTCTAAAGGAATTAAAATTTAGATAAATACCCCTCACATAAAATCATGAAACTCTTGGGGAAGGAATATACCCTCTTAAATAACAAAATTATATAAATTGAATAAATTAAATGTAACCATTTCCATGTATACTCCTCTTGTTAATGACAATTTTATATCCTACGTCATTCATTTATTATATTGTTTTTTCTTTAATTTTCTACTTGGGGTTCTTTAGTAAATATTTCCAAAACAACTTCATAATGATGTCTATGTTCAATGGAATTACAAAGATGTTTCAACGGATATATAATTTTAGATATAAATATTTTTCATTTCATTAGCACAAGACATGAAAAATTTAATTTGGTTTCAATAAATGATTTAAATTAACAAAAGATTGTTGATATTATCCCTTTGGGAGGTAAAATATTCAATGAACATTTATTGTTAATATTTTTAGTGTAATGAATAATTTATCTTATGAAATTCATAATAATACATTATAATATCATATTTATTCAATAAATCCACTTTTAGAACCACCATTTAAGGTGGAAATGAAAATTATAATACGTCATTAATGATGGTGTTACTTCGACTATAAAAAGGACAACCCTTTAATTTTATAATATATAGGAGAAAGATATCTAATAGTTATTTCATTAACATAATAATATTTAAATATATTAATTATATTTATTTCATTATATTTTGATGATTATATTAATTTTTTATGATGTGGAAGAAGAATAAAACTCAAAAGAACTCGTTTAAAATAAATATTTCATTCCTCAATATCATCAGCCACTCATTAAGCATTCTTATATTTCTATTTTTTTGAGAAAAGAACCTTTATGGCATGGTAAATATTTATTGGTAGGGGTTTTGTTATATTTGGGATGATATTAGAACCATTATGTTGGAGGATAAGTGTGGTGTTTAACATTTCCTTTTATAAGGGAGACGATTGACACTTTTGTACAAAGTAATTTCATAATATAACATGATATTTGATAATAATGTAATGTGGAAGAAATTTCATAAATATAGAGTAAAATATATGTGTTTTACATTAAATCCATCATCCAACAATGTGGATATGAAATTTTATTATATTTTGTGGCATTACCTATTGATTTAAAACCATTACATGGTATTATCTTTAACCATAGAGAAAAATATTATCACGGAAACACATTTTTATGACATGAAATTAAATTAAACTTAATAAATAATTTTCAAAATCACATTAAAAATAAAAAAACATTTTACATAATTAACATTCAAAAATTTATAAAACTTAATTTTAATATAATTACATAAAATGTGGAAAAATGGTTTTTTAGACAAATGTTTTTTATGTATAAATATTATTTATTATTATTCCTTCACATGGAAAAAATTTAAATAAGAATCAATTTATTTATATATTAACCAAACCCCTCTATACCTCTACATAATATCTAATGGTATGATAAGAAACAATGGTAATAAATTGTGATAAATTAGTTATAATATATCATGTAATTATTACCGTGATATTGAACTTATCTAATAAATTATTTTATGCATTCCTGACTTGTTAAAGATTTGTTTGGGATTAGTATTGGGAAAACCCTTGTGACACTACATCATTTCTAATATTAAACTAATGATCTTCCTTATGTTAAATCCCACTACTTGATGATATCTATTCTCATATATTAATATATTTCATAATTTGGATACCTCTATTTATACACACCAATTCAATTTCTATAATACTATAAATATACGTAATTCATTTAATTTTTAATATATCATGATTCATTTTTGTCTGGTGTTATGTATGATTCAATCTATTCAACAAAGTAATTTTTTTTATCCAAAGACACATACTAATATCTCTTGGGGTTTCATTTCCCTTTCTTTTTGATGAAGTCCCTTATATATCAGTTTATTTTGATTTGTTATTCAATTTTATTATTGGTGACCATTATTTATCATCACTCATTTCTTCTTCTCTCAATATTGGAAAATTTTTAACAAAACAACCAATAGATCCACAAATGAAAACAAATTAGTGGAAGATTCCCCTTAACCATTCAATAACATATTATAATATCTATTTAAGTTAAGTGAAAATATTTCATCAAACTATATATCCATATTAGAATATGAATATAAATTGTTAAATTCTTCTTCTCCATCACTATTCATATTATTATATGGTTTTGAGGCTTTAAATCAAATTTACTTTTCTATATTATCCATATTATTAAAAAAAATTACCTCATCACATTGCCAATTAATATTTTATCTATGTTAGTAAGAGGGAGTTTTTCTAAAAATTATCTCCCAAATCAATGGATTTTTTACCAAAAATGTCAAAAAAATGAAACATCATTTCAAAAACTATAGAATCTTTTAACGTCTCACTAAAGTCACTAATCATGCTCCCAATATCATTTACCTTTTTAAAAAATAAATTAATATTATAATTTTCTTCCATGATATGGTATTGATACTTCAATATCCAAATTTGTATATTTTCTTTATTTATTTTTGTATTACCTTTATAGATGTTCTAAAGTTTTCAAAATATGCATTTTTTCATTTTGATTCCTTTGATATTTAGAAATTACCTATCTAAATGTGAAGATAATATATCATTAATATCATGTCTATAATTATCAAAATGTTTTTTGATTATTTTATAGAAACACATTTAGAATGGAAGATAAACCCATCAGTTTCAACATAAAATACATCATTATTGATAGAAAAGAGATAAAGAAACATTTTATCCTTCCATATATGATGACCCTTCACATTGAGCCTAATTTTTTTGTATCATACTAAATTCAGATTATCTGTCACCGCAAAAATAAATTAAGGATTGAAATTTAAACAAGGTATAATCTACAATCCTCCAAACTATTAAAATATATATTACTAATGAAGTTAAAGTAGATTTAATGCCACATTAAAATACCAATACTATAAATGATAAAAATTGATAAGGGTGTGAATTAGTGTATCAATTCAGCTTCATGTTTTTCATTTTGATTACCCTTTAAATCCTTGTAAAATTTTTAGTCAATTCATATATGTAGTCAAAAAACTTGTAACAATTGATTTAAAATTTTAAAATTTTAAAGGAACACCAATCCTATCAAAATTCATAATTCACTAAGATCGAAAACCCCAAAAGTATAATTATATAGTTACAAATTATCATTAAATTTCTATATACACATGACACATGTATACCAATTAAGTTTATGTTCTTCCTACAAAATTATAATAAGAAATTATTTTTTCCATAAATAGAATATCACAAACTAAAATGGGACTCCATTAAAGTTGTTGAATTGATTATCCTTCTTATACTATCACCAATAGGAAAAATATAAATAGATAGGGGTGAATCATGGTATTATAAAGTGAAACAACCTAAACTTTGTATTTTTATTTTCATTAAAAACTATCTTCTTTTATATTCTGGTAGAAATAAATTAGAATAAAAGAAAAATGTAAGAGGCATAAAAAGTTTAACTAGTTAACCATAACTGAACTAGTACAAATACATTATAAATACTTTGTGACAATGTACTAGAATCACTAATTACCCTACAATTACAATATTTGGATCAAACTCAAGGTTCCACCTAGTTTTAAGTCATTCACACATGAGAAAGAACTACTCCCTCTTTAAAAAATAACTCATTTCTCCCCTAAAAGAAACCTATGATGGTCTATATAAGCATTTATATGGTTTATACTGATATAGGTATGAAATAAATCTATTCTATCAAACAAATTATGAAAAATAATTTTCCAAGAATATTCTAGTAAATTATTTATAGTCCCCTCAAAATTCCCTTTTTTCCAAAAACCATTACATTGTTTCACTAAACATCAAAACATTCACAGAAATTAATACCTTTCTAATAAACGATCCACATTTTCAAAACATTTATTATTTCCTGAAACTCACTTGTATATATAAATACAGGAATCATTATTTATGAAACTAGTTTTTTCATAAATTATTTCATGTAAGATGTATTTTAACGTAAGTCTTTATTAAAATAAGAGCCTTTATATTTTCTAAGTATTTCACAAACAAAATGATGGGAGGGTGTAGTAGCATGATTATATATGAGGACGTACATTCATGAATCTTCTACACAAACTTAGGAACCTTTGATAAATTTTTCTTGCTTATAAAATAGATCACCTATATCATCACTTTTCATGTATAGATCATCAAAATCATCAAAACTTACCATTTGTGTTTTACACATTCATGTAGATCTATCTCATTTATGTAACACCGTATTTAGTAAATTTCACCAAACATTCACAATGCTCTCCTTAATATCAAAAAATTTATTTGTAGGTCCCCAAATAAAATATTCAAAAAAACAAAAAAAATTAAACATGTTTAAATAACTATTCACATGTATAAAAATCCTTCCTTGTCTTCAAAATAAAACATGACCTTCCTCTAAATATAACCAGCCTATACAGTCATCTACAACTTCAAAATCATCCATGCCACTTCAACAAAAATGTTTTTGTTCTCTATGGTCCTTGAATTTTTTCAACCTACTGTTATAAACAAGTAAAACATACCAAAATAATTGAACCTCACCTTAATATATTTTTCCCACTATTTTATTGTTTTTAAACATCGATAGTTGCAAGTTTCTTATTGTATCTATGAAATTTTAGCAGGGACTTATTCTTTAACTATCACTTGTATAATATCATTGATAATTTTTTCTTTCTCACAAGGTAAATATAACATACTTCTATTCTTATTAATCTTATTATATTAATTATATATCATTTTATTCTTATTTTTTTTATCGTACATCTATAGAAAAATACATATGAATATGAATTTGAAAATTATATTAAAAAAAATAACCTCCCTAAATTATATTCAAATTATTCTCCATATTCTCAGTTACTCCTCATACCCACACTCTCGGATCTGGTGCTTATAAAAAAATAATTAATATAACTACTTCATTACTAGTAGTATAATCCTATATATGACTATTCATAATTACAATGTTTTGATTTTTTATTGAATCTATTACATCTGAGGGATAATCATTGATTTATAGTTTAATAGAATCATAGAAAAATAATGAATTGGAAATCCCATGTTCTTTATATCAAATATTAATTTCTCATTATTTTTGTAACTAATCAATTTTTAACATGTCTTCAACATATCCCAGAAATTATTTCTCACATTATATCCTTTTAAACATGGCACTTGTAACACATTTACTAAGAAATAGGGGAAATTGAAACATAACAAAGGGGTCACAAATGACCAATAGGGGAAACAAATAAGTGAATTAATGATGGAATAATCATGGAATAAATATTATGGCATAAATAGATAAACAACATAAAGACACACTCAACTTGAAACTAAGATCATTTTGTATCAATGGTCATAAATTAAAACATAGATATAAATAATATAGATCTCATACTGATATAATTCCAAATACCAAACATCAAAAAAAAATTATCAATTATTTTTTCCACGACTCCTTAATTTGTGTTGATACAAAATACTAAACATCTTTCTAAATTGGGAAGACATAAAAAAAATACCAAAATATGTTTTGTCTCATGATACATGTTGATGTGTCAAGGGGAAGTGCAATTTGGATCCTAACCAACCATCTTATTATGTCTAATACATTCACCACAAGTGTCATCAATGATTTCTTACCATTCAAAGAGGAACCTATTACTAAATTAAATTTGGATATAAATATAATGATAAATATATATTATCAATACATTATCCACTTGTGTTGGAAATCAATAATAATCATGAATTCCAATACATTACTCCATGACCGGAAAAGGATAACACGATCATAATGAATCTGGATAAAGAATGTGGATGGTCAAAAAATATGTTTTCAACTTTCCTATAGTAATTTGTATTTTAATAACAATATATTGAATAAAAATATATTAACCCATGTCAAAATAATAACATTTTTCTTGGTGATCACCATCAAATCTAAATTAAGTATAATGTGATGTTTATGGTGTATAGATCAATGAGTACATGGAAAAATAAATACATCAATAACTTGATCATAATCTTTCCAGAGGGTAAAGATGGATGGTTTTGAAATAACATATCCCTAATATAATAAAGGATACCTAGAATAATGTTTACATAGTGGAAAATAGCCTTGAAAAAGATTTCTTGAAAGATACGACAAAAAAATAGATCATGAATTGGATTACTTTGTATCCTGATTTAATTTACCAAAATTATTTATATATATAATTGATATTAAATAGTGAAACATGAACTATATTCGGGGGAATACTTTCTAATATGTAAATGGAAAATGAATTGATAACTTACAACATCTTTTAGAAAACATTTTTAATATTGATGTAAAAGAGGACATTACAAGTCACTTCCAAAAGACGTTTACAAAAGGTTAGGTGAATCCTCTATGAAAATCATTACTTATTAAAGTAATAATTAATAATAGGGACATTAAAATTGTTAAATTTTTTATTGATGAAATTGTAATATAAAGAAAAATAAATTTAAAGAGCAAAAAAGAAAACCATTTTAAATATTTTTATAAATAACATATTCAAAAATCATAGTGTAAAAAGATAAATATAACATTTTTTTATTAAAAAATAATTTTAAAAAATACTATTACAAAATAACACAAAATAACAGGGTGAGAGAACCAAATAATGGAAGAAAAATGTTCAAGATAAGCAATTTTAATTTAAATAATGGTATTTGGGTAACCAAAAATCCTTACTTATAGGGAAACAACTATATGAATTTCCCCTAGAATACAATATAATGAATTAGATATTAAATCCAAATAAATAAAGATATTGTTGGAAAATTATATCTGTGTGTTTTTAATTCAACATTAAAATAAATCATGGTGTATAACATTTAACCTATCTCAATGAATCGGATTTGAGACCAAGAAATTTCTTGAAACATGATAAACATATTAATCAAGACCCCTTGAAAGAGATTGATAGTTATTAAAAGTAAAATATCATTATTAAAATATAATTCCTGACAATATAATTAAAATTCATTTATATAGCCCAAAAAAATTATATTAGGTTCATAATAATAAATATATATGAAATCTTATCCTAACTTCCCTGAATGTAGTTTATCCTAATATATCAAAAAATGAATCTATATTATTACCTTTATTAATAAACATATCAATATCCAGTTTATTTTATACTCTTCATAACTGGTCACTCTCTATATGAATTCTATTTCACTTCGAGTGTTTATATTTTTGATTGTTTTAAAGAGTTTTATAATGATGGTTTATATGTTCATTCATTTATAAATTTCATCATCAACATATCATTAATGATACTATTAGGTATTTTTTCTCATTACTTATTATGTTTTAAAACACTTTTCATGAGTGTCTTAGTCTATATATTTGATGATGAAATCAATAACAAACATGTTTTAATGATTCTTGAGGATCGTATTGTGTATTACAAATTATTGAATTAAATATTGATATAACATATATAGAACCAAAAACAAATATTTATTTAAAAATTTATTCCATATTTTATTAGTAATTTTTTTCATATTTATTCATGATTTATTCTTTTTAGTGTTCAATTCGGTTGTTAAACCATCCCAAACACGAACATACCTTGATTTAATGATTAATTATGTGGTGATTTTGTTTGAATATATTTTTAAAATATTAATTAATATATTTTATAGTGAATATTATACGATATATAACAAGAAATTAAGATATATGGGAATACTTAATGGATATGAAAACATTACATAATTTGGATGAAATATATTCATCTTAGTACCCTTATTTTAAATGATAAAATTAAAAAGGATCACTTTAGATCATATGATTATTAGGTTATTAAAATTTTCATACAAAAACCTGAATGATATCATGAAAATCAATGACCCTTTATTATTATCCATAGATCCAACCTTGTAAGGCGGTTAATAAAAACAAGACACTTTGCATCATAAAGGTGGAAGTTTGCACAACACATAAATGACATTTTAATTTTTCTTAGAGGATAAATTATATGAATAAATAATGATAATACAATTAATATAGTAATAATAAAATATATAAACGATACTATTATACTTATATTATTTAGGATGTGATATATTTGAATGAAAATAATTATGAAGAAAAACTAAGTGGTTTGTCATACTCACATCAAGGAATTGAATTCTCTTTAGAAGCATCCTTACGAATTATGACTATAGGATAACTAATTGTTACCATAATAGTTTTAAAGTCAAATAGGGTAAAGGATAGGGTAAAATTGAAGAGTATTAAGATGGGATTCTATGGATTAGTGAGTCTTCAAGTGGTAGAAGTGTTACATTTTTATAAGTTACGTGAAGGGTTGTTTTGGAATAACCCATGGAATTTCAATAAAATAATTTCACTATTAAAGGTATAAGGGATTAAAAATGGTAGAATATGGATTGGGGATTATTATTGGTTGATAAATACCTCAAATATAAATTTAGAAACATTTTTAAACATATTTTGTCCTTTACCCTTAGTAAAACACACTTTACCGTTTTTTCTTTTTACTATGGTGAAATTTTTTTAACCATTGTAACAAATTTTCATGTCCAATATGAAAATTTACGTGATTACCTCATTTTTACATGATAATTTTAAATTTTAAATCCATTTTATCAAATAAAATTTCTACAAGTTTGAAATGTTATCATTATAATAAAAACACTTAAACAGAAAAAACTATTTTTTAAATAAAGTTTTTATGCTTTTAAATTTATAAATGATACGGTTATAATGGTTAATTTTTTTAGATCAATAATTTAATTTATAATTAATTAAATAAAAGTTATTATTTTTCTATGTAAATCCAAAACCAAAAATAATCTTGAAAATACTGGGTGTAAAGAGAAGTGAAATAAACATTTCTTATGTCACATTTTTATTTAGTTCTAAAAATGTTTTTCACATTATTTATATAGAGAATGAATATTTAAAAATGCATAATTTTATTCCTTAGTTTAAAATTTTATTTTTTATTGGTTTTAAAATATTCTAGGTTATGTTTACATTGTTATAAAATAACAAAAATTATAATTTTTTTAAATCCCATAATTTTCTACTAAAGTCATCCTTTTCAAAAAAAAAACTCAAAAATTCATACTAAGTAAATTTTCATATGAGAAATTAAAAAATGAAGTTACTTTTTCTTTGATAAAAAATTACAATATTTATAAATCGTAATATATAATGAAAATTAGTTTTAATTATAAAATCTAATTTTTAAATATCAACAATTATTATTCAAATTTTATATCAATTAACAACTAAATTATTGATAATTAATTATTAATAATAAAATTTAATTTATTATTAAACACATTTTTCATGAATTTTATATTCATATCTTATTAAGTAATTTTTTTATAAAACAACTTTTACAAAAAAATAAATGATATTATTATGCATTTTAGTTAAACTAATTGATTTTAAATCATATTTAAAGAAGTATTTATTTTACTCTTACATATATTTCATAAAAAGGTTAATAATATTCATTATCACCAATTTAGTGGATATATTTTAACATCCCAACTTAATATTGGAATTTTCTTTTAAATATATCAATGTTTCATTTATGTTAGGTGTTTCGTGTAGAGAAGACTATTTAAGAAATAAACATAATCAAAGGTAATAATTTATTTAAATATTTGTGTGTCACATTATCCTAAAAAAAACAAATTGTGTCCTTTTAATTTTACTTATACGATTAGATTAATTTCTATAGGGAACTCATAATTAACTATACACCACTATAAGATCCTGAGTTTATATGGGATGTGGAATGATATTTTTATATATTATAAATATTTAAAATCAAATTATTAATAGAGAGAACCCATTCCTATTATGACATATAATTATACTAAGTGATTTATATATAGATTCATAATTAATATCTAACCAAAATCCTCGAAAAATAATTATTATAGAGTCATAGAATAATGGAATTTTATTTATAACCCAATATCCAATAGTAGATAAAATATCACATGAAAAAGGAGCAGCCCTAGAAGAGGATTCAAAGCAGGTGTACTTACCAGAGCAGAGCGAAATAGATTTGTCCGAATGAGAGGTTATGACTATGCCATCGGGACCAGCCTGTGCTTGCACGGGAAGCCTAGCCAGATAGTCATGCAAAGGTCGAGAGCTACTATCATGATGCAGATGTTGGGGACGAAATTTCCCTGTAGATTGTCTCGTTGAATTCCCTAAAGACCTTCGGGTTATGTGATCTCCTAAACCTCTGGGCCTTGTAAGGGTTATCCCTCATCCCTTGAAAGGGGGGTTATCAAAAATCAATAAAAATGAAGGCCTTCGGGCCATTCGGGCTATTTCAATTGAAATAATATATTTTTATACCTTATCTCTTTCCTTTAAATATTTGATTCTAATAAACTTTTCACATGATATCTCATTATAAAATATTTTATATTCATTGTTTTTCTTGGTATTTCTACTATTTTTACATTATTAATCATATTTCATGACCAGTGGTTTTACATAATCACAACATTTCACACTCCAACACCCATTATATTTCCATTTTTTGTTGATGTAATCTCTACATTGTCCCTCAAACCCTTGGTTACTTTAATTACCAACCACCACTAAAACCAAAAGGATCTATATGGGTGGTGAAACATTATTAATGAAGTGTAATTATCATAATTAATTTCATATAATGGTTTCAACATTAATACCTTTTACCCTTATCATAAAATTAGCAAGTAATTCTATTAGTTCAAACTATATCAATCTTAGTTTAACCAATATAATTTTTAGTTTAACATAGGTTAATTTGAGTTAGGTTCTCTCAATATTGATAAAAAAATCCTAAAAATAGAGATCCTAAATTTCCATGAATATTAATTAAATATACTAAACATAAAAATCCTTGAAATATAGGCACTAAAAATCTAATGTTTTATTAATCAAACAATGTTAATCAAACCTGAAATCAGATTACCAATTATATATATACCCTAATCTTATAATCTCAATAATCAAACTATCCTAAAACCTATTAAAATCTAAAATACATTAATCCTTAATGAGTTTACAAACTTCTATAAAATAATTCCCTATATTTATCCCTCATATGGTATTAAACCTTTGTTTATAAAGTGACAAAGTGTCTAATATATGTCATAAACCCAAAAATTAGATAAATATAACCAAAATTTTAATGATTAAATTTTAATGATTAAATTTTAGTTAAATCAATAAATATTTCCATGTCTATAAACGCCGTCTTAATTTTTTTTCTAAAAATTAATAAATGCTTAATTACATTTAATTAAATCATATATTAATCCAAATATTTTTAAATTATCTAGTCATGTGTTCTTAAATAGTTATCCCCAAAAATATAACATTATCATAAAATAAATTTTTAATGATATTAATAGCATTTAATATATTTAACTACACATTTATATAAATACTATTTAATAAAAATCCGGTGATATTTCATGTAATCTTCATAACATTTAGAATATACCAAAATATCATTGATAACTATCACTCACTAAGGAAAATAACTAAGTGTTTCATGAAAATTTCAATCTAACTACCTTTAGTAAGACTATGAAACTAAATTTTTCTTTCAAAATAGGAATATAATAATATTATCAACTATTTAATTATTCTCTATTATTCAGTTCGAAGACATAGTAGTTTCTATTTACATACCTTTCTCTACTTCAAATTAGTGATCATGGTTCAACCAAATACAAAAACAAAAATGGTTATCATAATATATAAAATATGTTAGTGAAAACAAAAATATAAAAATCTATTCTCTTATAACACCATTTTTTTTATCATATGATACATTAAAATCAACCTATGACTCTTTCTTTATTCAATTCTTGGTTATCTCTTGTAATTTTATTATTTGGTTATCTAACCAAATAAGATAAAATATTATTTGAATCCCCCATACTTGTAAATAAATATAATTTTGTTAACCAAAAAATATATTTTTAGACTATCTCTAAGGGTATGAAGCCATATGCCCGCTAATCCTACATCACAGTGAGGATTTAGTCAATTCTCAACCAACCCTTTTCATGGTGATTACCTCTAGGTTCATTTGTTCCCGATCTATATCAACTTGAATGTATCCAGAAAATGATTAATTACAAGGAAAACAACATAATCAATACTTTATTAGGAGAATTGTATTTTATCGAATACTTAGAATTATTCATTTGGTTTTCACTAAATTTATCACATCCTAATACCCAAATATAATGTGCATTATTTCCATAAGATTAAATCATATACTATTCTAAAGGGTTATTTGTACCATTGAAATTGTGATCAAACGTAACTTATTAATCCACCTATTTTCCTTAAAAACATTAAAAACTATTAATATATCTACACCATTCCATTGATACTAACATTAATTCCCTAGACCCACACTCTATGATGTAGTGCTTATAGACATATACTTTACTTCCATGATTTGTTACCATCTCTAAGATCCTAAATATAACCATCAATAATTAATAAATAATTAATGATTATTGAATTTGATAAATTCAAATAACGATTCTAGGTTAATATATTTATTGATTATGAAAAAATAACCACTATAAAATCCTTTATTCTCTATATAAAATAGAAAATTTTAATTATATATGAAACCACATAATCCATTATGTGTTTTTAACATCTCCAATAAATATTTTCACACTTGTTATCCTTATAATCATGTCACACATACTACTTTTCATATTATATTAGAGAATTGTAAACATAATAGGGGGTGATATAAAATTATTAGTAAGGGAAACAAATAGCTAAAGTTTTTATTACAAATATGTGGAATGAATAAAATGTTTGTAATAGGTAAAAAATTTGAATCTATAATCCATTTTAAATTTATATCATTCTATATCAATGATAATAAATGAAAAAATATATATCAATAATATTGATCTCATACTATTGGTGTTTATAATACCAGACATTAAAACTTATGTTTAAGGAATTATTTTAGGACACTTTAATTTTCCTTGAGACCACATTCAAGACATATAACTAATATGTGAAGACATACAGAAAATACACAAACTTGTATTTTCTCATAATACCTTTCGATAGATTGATGGGGTATATTATTATGGGTCCAAAAATTCACCTAATTAAGTCAAATTGATACTTCATAATATTCATCAAGACCTTTAATATTGTACCTTGATAAGCCTATTACTATATAAAACTTGGATATCCATATAATTAAATATATTTAATATCAATACATGATCTACAATCTTTGGCACTCAATAGTTATCAGGATTTCCAATTCATGTACCCATGACCAAAAAAATTATAAAATTATCATACTAAATATATAGAAGAAGATGGATAGATAAATAATTAGTTTTTAAAATTCCAATAATCATATATATTGTAATAGCAATATATATAATTCCAATAAATTACCCATGTCAATAAAATATCATTATTTCTAGGTGAACATCATTGAATATAAATTATATAAAATTTTGTGTCCACACCATATAAATAAATGATTATATGTCTATGAAAATACTTGAATAACATGATCATAATCCATCTATAGTAAAATGGTGTATGCTTTTAAAATAACATATCTCTATTGTAATAAGGGAATCCTAAAATGATGTTGACAAAACTGAGATACATCCTTGCAAATGTATTCTTGAGGGATACCACCCATAAAGGTAACATGAATTGAATTATTTGATATCATGAGTTTATTACCCATATATATATATATTAAAGAATAAATATTAACTAATAAACCCTATTAGGGTAAATCCTTTTGAAATTATTGGGGATATGGATGTCAAAATATAAAACTTATTTTAGAAAACATTACATTGATGTAAAAGAGGACGTTTTGGGTCACATCCAAAAGTTATTTTCAAAAGGAGAAGTAAAAACTCTAGGAAAACCATTACTTTTAAAACTAATATTCAATATTATTGGTCTAAAAATACCAAAAAAATCTTGGATAAATTTGGAGGGGAAGACAGAATATCTAAAAGTGAAAGGGGAAAAACTTTTAAATATTTTCAAAAACACCTTGATAAAAACTCACATTTTTAAAAAAATAATAACAGCATATTTTATAATTTTTTTACTAAATTGGATTAAAAAATATCATAAAATAATAGAGTAGGATAACATGATCTTGGAAGAACAAACTTCAATATTAACCACAAAAATTCAAACAAGGGAATTGAGTTACCCAAAATACTTACTACTTGGGACACAACTATATAAATAACCACTTGAATGAGAAAGAAAATATTTTCCAGTAAATCTCATGAAATAAAAAGTGTATGATAAAATTTTATCCAATAAAAGTGAATACACTATAAAAATAAATCATTGTGAATAACATGTAATATATCATAAAGAACCATATTTGAGACAAAGAAAAATCACGTGTATTGAGTAAAACGTTAATAAAACCCACATAAAAGACAAGGATTATAATTGAACAAAAAATACTATAATTAAAGTATTATTAATTATATGATATTTTAAGTAGTAAATTTATAAAAAAATGGAATTAGGTGTGTGATTCCAAATATGTATCAAATAATATAATTTGAGATGAAAACACATACCTCTTGTCCTCAAATTCACCAACAAAATTAAAAATCTTATATAAGTATCTTATAAATATTAAAAATTTAATTCATATCATTACTCATGTCTATTTTCTTTTTTAATCATCAGAATTAGTGACTATCTATACAAATTATTCTGATTTTTTATATTTAGTGTTTATAGTTTTGATCATTTATATAATAATTAAATTAAAAATGTACGTATAATTTATAATTATTTATTATATATTTAGAATTAAATCTTTATGGTATTATTATTTATCAATGACCATGAAATAAATAAATTTAATTTTTTATCATTCTTGATGATCTAAGTGTTTTTTATTAATTAATGATTTAAATATCTCTATAACATCTTTGGAACAAAAAAAAATCAATTAAAACAAATTTAAATCATATTTTCCTAGTAATTATTTTTTTTATTTTCATCCATCTTATAAATTTATATAATTTTTCAATAACATGGTTTAACTGACCAATACATGAATATTCCTTTATTTAATGATTGACTATAAGGTTGTTTAGTTTTAATATCATTAAAAAATAGGCATGATGACATTTTATAGTGTTTATTAGTTTAATAAATGTAAATTATAAGTAATTATAATAATATTTCCTGGGTATTAATGCATAAAACAATTTTAGTAAAATATTATCCAATTAGTATTCTAATTTTAAATTATTAAATTAATAATGATCTATTTTTGATCATATCATTAATAGGTTCTTAAATTTTTATACCAATAACATTATAAAATAATAAAAATAATAATATACCATTAATATCAAGCATATTTCCATCCCTGTAAGGTGGTGAAGGAAAATTAAACACGTTATGTTATAGAGGCGGTAGTATTCACAATGCACAAATGAGAATTTTCTTTCTCAATGGATTTATTATATGATTAAATAATGAAAATAACCTTAATATTGTGACATTCGTGAATATAAATAAAAATAATATAATATTATTATTATTATTGATTGGATAAATTTTTAAGAATATAATTAGTAAGAAAAAGTATGAAGTTGGTAATACCAATGTCAGGGACTTGAATGTACATCAGAAGTCTTCATTGGACTGAGGACATTTCTCAAACTAATATTGACTAAAATATTTTTAAAGTTGGATATGGTTATATTTGGAGTAAAATAGATGATTCTAATGGATTAATTTTAATTATAAGTGAGTATTGATGTGTTGTAAGTGTTTCCTTATCATAAGTGAAGATAATGGTAGTTTTGGAAATACAAATCTAATTTCAATAATTTAATTTCACTTTTAAATGGACAAGGGAATGAAAAAGGGAAAATGTGGAATGGTGGTGTGTTTGGGTTGATCCAAAAATCAACAATCCATTTTCAAACATATTTTTAAAAAATTTCTCTTTTTCCTCTTAGTAAAATACTTTTTACCATTTTTACTTCTTAAAACTGTGACAAATATTTAACCCTGAAAATTAATTATAATGAATAAAATTAAAATTGGTCTAATTACCCAATTTTATAATTCAAATTTTATTGTTGTAAACAATTCTATCAAATAAAATTTTTGTATGTTTTAAATCTTAATTTTAAAATATAAACACTTAACAACATAAAATTATCTTAAAAAAATATATTTATTAATATTTTAAATTAATTAATGATAATGTTATCATGGTTAATGACTCTTAAACTATAAATTAATTTATTATGAATTTAATAAATGTTATGTGTCTTATAATTAAATCAAAAAATAAACAATATCTTGAAAATACTTTATTTAAAGTGAGTTCCAAAAAGAGATTTTACAAAATTTATATTTTTCATTAGATCAAAAAATGTTTGGCATATGTTTTTTATATAAAAATGATATTAAAAAATGAAAACATTTATTACTTAATTTTATATTTTAAGGATTTGAGTTGTTTTAAATACTAAAATATATACTTACTCAGTGATAAAGTCATGAATATTATAATTTTCATAAATACCTCATTTTTTCAACTAAAATTGACCTTTTTGGAAAAAACTAAAAAATATATACTAATTAAAATTTTAAATTAGTAATTAAAAAATAAAGATAATTTATATTAATATAAAATTTTAAAATATATAATTTCAGTATTTGAAAAAAATAATAAAATATAATGAAAAACTTCATTAATTGGAAAATAACATTTTCAAATATTAACAATTATTACTCTTATTTCTTATCATTTGAAAACTAAGTCATTGTTAGAAAATTATTAATAACATACATTATTTTTCATTAATCTTATGTTTCTTGAAATATAAATTCAAAGAACATACAAAATATATTTATTTACAAAATTTATTTCCAAAATAAATAAATATTTTATAATTTTTTTAGGTAAACTAGTTGAATTACATTTATATTTAAATTAGCCTTTATTTTCCTTATAAAAATATTTCATAACGTGCTAAATCTTATATATTCCCACTAATTCAATTGATAGGTAACAATAATCATACTTTATATTTATATTATTATTTAAATATATCACACTATTGTTAACAAGTGGTATTTCATGTGGCGAATGCTATCAAACACTTTGATTTATTCATATTTAATCATATATTAGAACGTTTGTGAGTTTCATTCCTTATTAATTATTCTTATTTTTGCGATCCATTCTAGATAATAATATCCCAATATTTGTGTCTATAGTATGAATGAGTTGTCAAATAGTTACTCCTACTATGTTCATTATAAAAAACATTTCTTTATGATGAAAAGTTTATTCCCCCTCTTCATGAATCAACAGTCTCATTTTTTGGTTTAATCCTTGACTTAATATTTTTTATATCATCTCAATTAATAGTTTTTATAATATATAAATTCTTCGAAACTAATATTTTCATATTTCTTAAATTTTTCAACATATTGGAATCAAGTGATAATTACACCAGAATCTTGATTATATATAATAAATTCTTATGGAGAGTGATTTAATTAATAATAATAATATTTATCCTTAAATCAACACAAATAACTCATATAAAGAGAAAATTATTTTTTGCATAATAAAGTTTAGTTTTATGTGGATGAAAATGATGCTTACTCATACAATATATGTTTACACATAAGGGGATGTTATTAATTCAGAAAATATATGTTTGTATTATGGTATATTATGATTGCAGTAATAGAATTTTTTTTATGAAAATGGAAAATTATTCTTACATAGAAAAAAAAACTATTCACACATTGTATATAACTTTTTTCTCAATGTTTTGTCTCATAATTATGAAGGTTTTAACTTGTTCCAAATCACTAAGACATGTATATTTCATATTACATATATATAAAACAATTATAATTTTATTCCTCCATAAATCATTCATGTCATAAATTAACCCTTGATTTATGTGAGTTTCAATATAATTTTAGTGTTGAAAATAAAATACAACATAACAAACCTCTCCAATTTTTTACACTTATCTAAAACTTCTTCTAATGAAAACTTAATTATTATCGAGGAATGATTTTTTCTCAATAGGATCCTAAAAACTAAATACCTTAAAAACACTCTTTTGATCCACATTTCACTTATTCTTTTTTAATTGTTTATAATGTCATATAAGTGTTTCTCATGCACTGTAGGTTTGGAAATTTCTTTCATAATATCTTTTTTTTCCATTCCAAATAGAGTAAATATTATTTTGGAACCCTATAATTATTTTTAATGTTCAGTTATAATGGGAATATGTTATTCTTCCGTGGGATTTATAATTGGATAATGTTCCATCTATTGAGCTTGTCACTATTCTATGTCTTATAAAATTTCATTATGTATTTTCACAACCATCAATATCTCATTATCCCATGATCTACATTATATATATTTAAATTTATGGGGGATTACATGGACTTTATCCATTTTAAGACAAGAATAGGTGCCAAATGTATTTACAAGTGTAATATTCGCTTGATAGATCCCTTAAAACTAATATACTCATTTCCAAAAAAAATTAAAGTGAATTATTGTTTTGTTAAAATAGTCAAGATAATAATCAATAATCAATTCAACCAATTCACCATCATTATTAAATAAAAATAAATAGTTATATATCATATGTATTTATAGAGTTTTCCTATTTTATTTATTTTTATGCTTTAACAAATTTTACAATGTTTGTATGACTCTTCCAAAATTATAATTGATATATAAAAAACATATCTTTATAAAATGTATAAATTTATGCAATATAGTGTTTTTGAGAAAAAATTAAAATTTATAAAGGGTTTATAGGTTAAAACTACATGGATATGATTATTTTTCAAGAATTCATATTTGAAATTTCAATAATAGAAAAGAAACCAAAATTGGTGTGAATATGAATGTGATATAGGTTGACAATTATAATGAAAAAAACACGGGGAATAATGTTAGCCGAAATGATTCAATTAACAATGGTTAAAATGAGGAGACTATATATATTTAATAATAAATTAAATTTGGAAAACATAAATATAGAATACTGAGATGATTATAGTAGATCAGATTAGAAGATCCAAATTCTACTCATCAGGGATTCTCTTCTCCTTGAGGGTTGTTGATTTCAATAAAAATTTACATTTCATGGGGAGTAACAATCGAATTAAAAATAATATTTCCAAAGGAGGCACATAAAAACAAAAAAAATGACCATTTTCTTAAATCGATCACAATGGGCGTACTATTTATAAAGGTAAAACAAATACAATGAATACATTTTTTAGAAAAATAATAAACCAATTATAATTATTACACAATTGATAAATATTAAATTTCCAACTAAAAACAACTATAAACTGATTAAAAAAATATTTTGAATAGTTTCCATATCACGATCACTAAATAAATTAAATTCCATGCATTGTAGAATAAAATGTATTATAGAAAAAAAAAATCATGTTTTCAGTTGGTAAATTACTAAATATAAGTTTTGTTCCCTTCATAATCTTATATATAATAATATAAAATGGTATTATATTCTAAATCCATGATGTTTGGATGTTCTTGAAGCTTTATTTATGTATTTGAGGTTTATAAATAAGGAATTATCCTTTGATGATAATAGAAACATTGTTTCTCAAAATCTTGATTTAAAATACATTGATGTCATGATACTTTACAGTGAAGTAACATGGAAATATGTTAGTATAATTACAGTAGTAATTAGTTACTTATAATGAAATTTCATGATAACATAGTATTCATCAATTTTCTAGTACTTTGATCTCGATTTCTTGTAGTTTTATGGTTATATGACTCAACCAATAAAAGTCCCTCCTAGGTAAGTGGAGAGCTATGTCTGCCTCTATAATGATTACTCTAAAAGTCTATGGGCTTATGGAATGATAAATTATGGAATAATACACATGTAGTATGCCTTATATTATATCCTAAAAACATCCACACACAACTATCAAATGTTATATAATAATACAAACTGACATATATAAATAGAAAAAATAAATTACATCATGTAAGAATCTGTAATAGTACCCCCCCAAAATGTAATATAATCTAAATCCATAGAGAAGGAAATATATAAATCCCAACATCCCATAAAGATGCATAACCTTGATCTGGGAAACAAATAAGCTCTACATCCAGTATATAATGGTAGGAGCACCACAATCAATTTACACCAAAAACTATATTATTCACCATCACCACCAGATCCACATACTAAAAAATCACTAAAACATTGTGCATCATTAGAATAGACACAATGTGTGTGGGAATTATACTAATATAGATGTGTGTATAAAATAATACTCTATAGGAACCCTAGAAAAATTATGGGGTATATATAATGGAATTTGAAAACAATAAAAATATTCTATAAATTATTTTATTTTAACAAAAAAAAAATATAACTCGTTATAGTTCAATTCAAAAAAAATTATCTTGAGAAGAAACCTAAATTAACCAATTAATAATAATAAATAGACCACCTGAAGTATATCACACTATCAGCTACAAATTATTTCTAAGTAAAAGAAGTAAGGGGGATCCATGATCCATTAAAAGACACCATAACTGAGTGGGTAACTTATCCCTTTTGATTGATCCTACACTAACATTTTTAGTATTCATCATATTAAATAGTTACCAAATCTGTGGGTGGAGGACCCATAGACCATCCCTAGTTGATGGTTTTCTATTCCAATATATATAGAGGATCTATAATATAGAGTTATATTTTCCTTTATAGGGTTACATACACCATGGATACTCTAGTTATCCACACACACACACACATATCACCTTCTCTACAAATCTATAGAACCACAATTTCCAAGAATAAGATTCTAGATGATAAAGATTTAAATCCCATAACATTATATATTGAAACATTCTCAAAATGAACTATACATATTTTTTATTTTCAAACCCTATAGATAGGATATAAAAAACTCCATATATATCCAAGTATAATTTATGCACTTTCTTGGTACATTACATGTAGACCTTTGATGATAGTACAATATATATTTACATGACCCATCATTTATTATTCCCACCCACAAAGTGTGTCTTATTTGGGTACAAGATGTGTAGACTAGTGGATCCCTAGGAATGTATCCAAGATATAAAAATTCAAGTCATATTGATCAACACAACATGCGATACAATGATACACATCATGTGAAATGTTTTGGGGGTCACTCAACATGCACTAAAGTAACCCATGTTGTGTCCTTGATGTCATGACATTCCAAAAAAGTATTTATATCTTTATTTATAACATTACCATGAGTCCCCAAGGATAATAATAATTAACTATTATTATTGTTAACCATTATATATCAAAAAATAATATACATATTTGTTTGATAGTTAATATATAAATTATTTATCATCTATTTATAGTCATATTTTTATAATTAATGTTCATTCCATAATATGGGAAAAAATTCTTCATTAACCCTTTTTATTTTCATTGAAATATTTTAAAAATTAATTTTTAAAAATTCTTACTAATTTAATACTAATAATTTACCTTATAATCGAAATTATTTTATATATTCACATAAATATTTTTTATCACTCATACATTTATCTATAAATAAATTTAATAGTAATGGGTGTTATAGTGATAGGAAAGGTAAGGAGTCAGTGACCCTATCCCAATTTATTAAATAAAATTAATTAAATAGGTGTAGAATATGGTAATGAAAAATTTCAGTGCTAATTTTTTGTAGGGAAAAAAGATACCACAAATTTCAAAATAGAATCCATTATCATAATAAAACTTTACATAGTCATAATCGAAATCTTAATTCATATAAAAATTATATATCTAGGGATAATTATATCTTGTTAACATAGGTGGATGTAGATGTGAGTGATTTTTCATGTACCTATTTTCCTCTCATACACTATTTATAATCGTAAATAGAAAACTATATCATTTTTTCTTATTGAAAGATCATATTTTTATAGTTATTTTTGAGGATTGTATTCATATATATATTCCTAACATCTTTATATTCCTTGAAACATACCATTTGATCAATCTCATATTGAATATATAAATTTGATTCAAAATTATCTTGCATCACAATCAAAGAGTAGAAATCACTATATGAATTTTTTTCTTACCTTACTACCCCTAATTGAGAAGCCCAGTATCCAAGTATATCCATTCAATTAGAACAATTCTTATACTATTGATAACCATAAAAATAACTCGTTCCCTATATACTCCTCAACTGTAGTAAACCTATATCAATGGCTTCAATATAATAATGAAAAGGAGTACTATGAACTTAATTACCTGTAATATTTTAGATAGAATCCGCCCCTTGATTAATATTTTATCTAAACTTCATAAACCATGGACATGAATGTTTCTAAAAATATGAGAAACTCATAATCCTATCTATGATCAAATAAAAAATCCAAAAGAAACTCACCCCTTGTAAACTATTAATTGAAGGGGGTCCCGCACTACCAGGATCCCCGGAAATATTTCCCATTGTTGTATTCCAAAAATCCAAACTCCCATTATAAAGTAAACTATAACATTTATCTACATAACATCTACTATAGTAACCTAACAAATATCCATTTAATTCATGAAATCATATATCCTACTATAAAGAGGCTCATCTAATTTACCCCTCAGATCAAATTTTTCATATTTTATATAAATATGAAAGGATTATTTAAAATTTACAACAATATTACACTCTATACTATATTAATGTTGTTTCTCATACACTAATAATAGATTAATGTTATCATCATGTATTGAGAGAATTATTATTTAAATGAATGTTACATTGAGATCAACTTACACTTTAATTATTCAAAAATAATTAAACCACAACATTTAACTCTCTCTATAAAATTGAATTGGAACCTAAAATAAAGTTGTAATATCATTATGGATCTTTAGATATAAAAGGATCTAGTTAATACCATATATCCTTATATAAAAAATATTAAATAATTTTTTACATTAAACAAATTAATATCAAAGGTCTACTCATGAATGTGAAAAATATTTGCCTCAATTATTCATTCTCACTACATGAGATATTCAGAAGGTAAAAAATTATGAAAAAATAATTCAAACATGTGATACACGCTTCCAATTTGAAATATCTTAAATTAAAAAAAAAATAAACATTCTAAATATTATTATCAACATGTATTCCCCGCATAGGAAGATTAAATACCACAGTTTTCATACCCTTAAATATATCCTATCTCCCATAGGATGCATATGAATTCACCTATACATTGTCAGTCACAAAGAACATATTGACTATACTAGTAATTATTGAATCATAAAACAAAGTAAAAGATTTATATCTAGAATTGAATTCCAGATTCTAATTTTCACCAAGTTTCAATCCCATAAAGTAGTTCTTTGACCATAATCTCTTTTTTATATCTAATTCATTCTAATTTCCACTATAAATAATCCTCTCAGTATCAACCTCATGTCTCCAAGGAAATGAAACCAGTGTCCATAAGATTTAGTTTACATTTTCATAATCATATTAAGTACAGAAACCCAAGAACAAAATATATTGATATTACATATTTTCTATTAATATTCCATATATATAAAAAAATAAACATTTCTGAGAACCATAATGGTTATTTGTAAATAAATACTAGACACATAAAAATGTTATTTGATTTAAAAATTCATTTTTGAAAACATCATTCATTACGAAACATACAGTTATAGACTAATAATACATACTACCATTCATCACAATCTCATGAAAAATAAAAACATAATAAGGGTTTAGATCATATGATCATAATGGTAAACATGGTGTAAATCAATCATTGATCATGTAAGAATATCATGAGCATAAGGGTATAAGTACTTTTGAATATAAATAAAAAATATAACTGAATAATTGTTTGATCCTAATTATATGTCATGGAATAATACATTAGCATTTCACATGATTGGGGAATCATCAAAATATAAATCATCGTCCATGAGTTAAAATAATTATCATATCAAAATTTCATAAGAGAGTGGCACCATCATAGGTACCAAAACCATATCATTTTTCAATATTATCTACCAATACTATCATATCATTGTATATTAGGTATCACCACTTGTTTCACATATCCTAGAGGATCATTCAACTAAATATATTTCATGTTGGGGGTCGATCACATGAACACATTTCTTATAATTTAATCATGATATATAATACCATACCCAATGCATTAGAGTTATATATAATTCATATACCACCCATTACATACTTAATTAAATAAATATATATATATATAAGCCAAAATAACATAAAACATTCATCATAGCATCATAGCATAACCCGTGGAAATTAAACAAATTTAACAAAAATATTATCATGATTATAATAAATCTTCATATAAAATTAATAAAGACGGTATCATTGGATAATATCACTAATAAACCATAAAATCTTTTAATTTATGGTGGTATATATAAGAAATACTTTTAAAATATTATTTCAAAATTTATTTTAAAACTTAATAAAATATCATTTTTTGTATATTATATTTTATCTAAAAATTATCAGAATAATGGGAAAATATTTTTCATTGAATGTAACCCTATAATATCTCAAATTAATTTTAAAATAAAATACTAGAAATTATGGTAATAAATATATTCATTTCTTATACACTAAAATAAAATATTCCTATCAAAATTTTGTAAAAACAAAAAAAAATATTGTTTGAAAATCATTTAGAAATTTTCCTATTTGAACCTTTGTAAATATTATAAAATTTAGTGAAAATTAAATTTTTATACATTTTAATTATAGGTATGAAAATTTTTAAATAACCTTTTATATGTACTGACATTAAATTAAAGGTTTTTTGACTAAATATGGAATAAGGTTCACTTTTCATTAAAAACATTTTTCTGATCATTATAAGAAGAAAAGAGAGAAACGATGTACAAAAACATAAAAATTCTAGGAATAACTGATAGAAAATAAAATATGTGAGATATAATGGATAATATCCATAAATATTCCCTCAATGTAAATTTATCATAGACAATCCTAAAAAGATATGATATTATAATATAAACTCTTACCTAAAGTTAAAAATTCTTCAAAATATCTCTAACAACATGTATGAAAAATTATAATTTATTATAATTATTTTATAGAAATATATACTTATAATTTCATAAATGATCCACTTATTACATTTTAACACCAATTTAATAATAATTCATTAAAAAATAATTGTTTTTGTGTGTTAACTATTCCATTTTTCAAATATTTTTTTTCAGAAACTCCCATCCTTTCATAGAGATCATGGTTTCATCATATCCATATTTTTAATCATGATATAAAAACCATATATATTAATTATGTATTTATTAATAACATCCCATAAAAGGTTGAGATATGGAAATGAGTTGTACCATTCATATAGAAGGTAGTCCATATGTATTCATGAAAGTTGTTTTCATCTATCAATGAAATGGGAGAAAAGAATGATAAATAATATATTATAATTATATAATTAAAATTAAATATAAAATTTCATATATTTTCATTAAATAGATCATTTTAAATATCCATGTGACAAGGTTATGGAAAATTAATCATATCACTGTGTAGAGGTAGTATACCACACAAACCCATAAGAGATACTTTGATTTAACATTTAATGTAAATGTGGTGGTAAATTTTCCTCATATCCTAATAATAACATATAATTATATTTATGATACTATTTCCATAATATTATAGTGGTACAGTTTGTTTATAGAATATTTTATTAGAATTTTAACTGATATAACCTTTTTAAGATTTATACCTCTAATTTGGACATCCTCCTTAAGATTATACCTAGTACATTGTTATGATGGTATTATATAATAAAAATAGGACCTTTGAGACATGGGGAGTAATGTTAGAAAATGTTTCAGATAGGTATTTTCTAATCTAGGAGTCTCCTGATGTGTGGATAATAGAGGAGTGGGTGCTTCCTTTTATAAGTGAGGGAGAGGACACACTTGATTTATTTTTCTAATTATTAAAATTTATAAATAAATTATTCAATCAAAATTAATCCAAATAGACTAGTATTGATATATTATATGATATAGGGTCTAAATATGAAAATAAAATAGTATTAAAACATTTTTTATTCATTTTATTTCATATCATTTTCATGAAATGCCTCCATTAATCTATTTTTAACTTTATTGTAATATTGAAATTTTTGTCATGGATAACATTTATAATGTCAAAAAATGATGGTGTAATCATTAAAAAATTATGAAATTATAATTCCCATTATTGTTTCAATGTTATAAAATTAAAATTACAAATTTTTTAAAATTTAATTTAAAAATAAACCCTTAAAACATGTTGAAAATCAGTTTTTAGAAAAATGTTATTTTAGAACAAAAAATGGACTTACACAAAAAATCGAGTACAATGTTGATTGATATGTCATTAATTATATTATTTATAATTAAAGTTATATTATGTTTTTTTATAATAATATTGAAGACATAATGGTACATTTAAATTACTTAAGTTAATGAATAAAATTACAGTTTTATAAAAATCATTGTTTTTCACTAATCATTTAAAAATAAATCCTTTCAAAAAATTATGAAAATTTTCCCCTAATATATTATTCAAAACATGATTCTAAAGTTAAAATAAATTTTATAAAATAAAATTTATATATATATTTTAAATTAATTATAATTTATATTCACAGTATGAAATAATAACAATTTTTAAAGAAAAAATATTTATAAATTATAAAATAACTAAACTGAAAATTGAGTTTCTGTTTATTTTTATTTAATCAAAAAATTTTCATTATATAAAAAATTTATACATATTTTGGAAATATTTTTATTCTTATTCATACCTTCAATTCAATGGGTAGGTGATGATGGTGACATTAAAATAATAATAATTTATAAATATATCTCAATTATTTTAAACAAGATGTTCCATGTAAAGAAAACAGTGAAATAAATTAAATTTATTTAAAGAAAATATATCATAAAATCTAAGGGTGTTACATTATACCCCACATAAAATAATTTCACCCTTTAAATTACATCACTCTAATACAAGAAACTTATTATACTTTTATATCATCACATCATTGGGTTTCCATGTAGGTTCCTAAAATTTCTAGTTTTCCCCAAAATGTTGAGAAGGGGAGAGGTCTTATTTTATTGAAAATTCCTTATATTATAAAAAACCTCATTTGGTTGTTCCCTATAAAATTGATCATGATCTACTGGTATTAATTTTGATCTCATTATATGTGAATTTTTAGTTATATACTTCCTTAAGAGAGATATATGGAACATATCATGAGCGTGAGAAAGATTCTGTGGAAGGGACAAGAAATAAGCTATTCTCTTGATATGATCATAAATTTTAAAGGGATCTATATATCAATGGCAAAAATTTACCATCTCTATAAATCTTATATCCTTTTTATAAGTAGGTATTTATAGTATTTCTTTATCACCAACATCAAACTTTAGATCTCACTAATTATTGTCAGTATAAATTTTCTATCAACTCCAAGATGCCTTGATGTGTTTCTAAATGGATAAATATCAATTGGACATTTACTTAGAAAGATTAATTCATAATAGATCTATTTCTATAGATTAATCTTATAACATTAGTGTTTTATATTTATTTTCATATTTGGTTTCATAAGGGTCCATATGAATGCATGATTGAATTCTATTGATGTAAAAAATATCCACTAAAGGATGGTATTGATCCCAAACACCATTAAAATATAAAGATAAATATCTCAACATGTCTTATAGAGTATGAATGGTCATCTTAGACTGACTTTACTTCTAAGTATTATATGAATTACTAAAATTTAACTCTCTTTTCGTATATATTTTTATGACATCTCGAGAATATCGATTTAACCCTCTTATCATAATCAAATATGATATAAAATAATACTGCATGCAATATTAACTCTTCTTAAAAGTATATTCTGGAAATATTATCAAGATATAAATATTCTCTAATGGAATTAAAATGTGATTATTTCACATTAAAATTTACTATAAACTAGATATCATTATATCATTTTGCTATTTTGGGAAGTTAAATGACAAAATCTATGGTGATGTTTTCCCAATTCCAATTTTGTATGAGTAATGGTTGTAATATCCCATTATAAATCTATCTCTTAGCCTTAACATTCTACCATATTAAACTAAAAGATACATATTTGGGAATTTATTTCTCCATGTTCTCCCACTAGAAATATATTTCCCTATTACTATACACATTCGTACTTCTTGGATGATTAAAGAATGAATAAATTTGAGATTCAACCAATTCATCCATAATTATGTACATTATTGATGGGATACATTCTCGATTCATGAACCTTATCATTCAATCACAATCATATTTGAACTCATGATAATTTTTCACCTTCATCTGTAGTTTTACATTCTCCCCTGACACCTCTTTAATCCTCACATGGTTGAAAGGTTAATAATTTATTTGAAAAATTGTGATATGTTCAATTTACTCATGATTTCAAAATATTTTTTTTATATATCCATAAATATTATATCATTTTGAATCCTCATTATGCAAAAACATGAGTAGTCCTTCCAAAAAAGAGCATCAACCACCACATTCACATTCTTAATGTGGTAATGTATTAATCCATTGTATTCTCTGATCCGTTATAACCATATTACTTGTTATATAGACAACTATCTCTATGAGAATATATATTTTATAATTTTTTTGATCCATATATATGTGACACCTTTCACCATAAAGACATTTCATCCAAATCATCGACCCAATAATTACCACCACTAGTTACCAATCAAGAGTAAGATGATTATTATCATATGATTTCAATTGTAGAAGAAATATTCCATAACCATATAATTCATTACAAGTCGATATACAATTACCTTCTTTGATAAATCACTATATATCACAAATGATTTTCTATTATAGGGTACTATGGGCCTAGGTTCACTAACCAACATGATCATACACTCCTTGAAACTATAATTACAACAATATATCCGAAAGAAATTAACTCCCATGGGAGTCAACATAGTGATTAGATTAGTTAGTGATGATAAATATCTGAAAAATCAACATTAGTGTCAATCCAACCTAAGAAAATAGAAAAACATGGTCACTTTAGTTGGTCCAAGTCATTTTATAATGACTTCCACCTTGGAAGGATTCAATGATATACACTAACATGAGATTATATGTAATATCCAATAACAAAACTCTCATATTCGCTGCTAAAAAAATTAAATTTACATTTTTGGATTTCAAACTGATAAATGAGACCCGATTTTTTCCATCCAGAAAATAAATCATAAAAAATAAATTTTGGATCATGTAAATAAAATGACATTTTTGTTTTTAAATTTTTGGAAATTATTTAAAGATCTCAACAACATGGGTTTATAAATAACCGGTTCATAGATATCAATATCATATCCCACTATACCCAACTTCTCATATTCCATTTTTGGTCTTCAAATTCTCCCATAAAATTCATCACTTTTGAAACTATTCAAAACAAAAATCATTTAGATTCATTCATTATAACCTTGTGAATAGGAAACATAAGAAGGATGAGATAAAATGATTCATAAGGATAAAAATAAGCATAAACAATTGAATTCCATCAGTGGTAGTAAGATGAGAAAAAAGGTATAATGACATAATCATAGTGAAAAAGCATACCATAATAGAATTCATACCCATCTATACCTAGATAATAAAACATAGAATAATTCTTTAATCTATATAATAATCATTAGAATCAATAATCATAATCTATGTGATTTCAATATTGATCAAAGGAATCATTAAGAACTCAATTCATGGATAAATAAAATGTGTTGGTACCATAGGAAATTACAATCATAGAACCCATACTAAATCCTTAAAATTATAATAACCATATAGTTGAATTCTAAAATAATTATCTAGAGAACATAATCAATACCCAATGAATCATAGTGATATCTGGGTTTACCCATTATATAATATTTTTTTAGGGTAAACCAATTCTATCTGGGAACACAAAACATATAATCTATATCAAGCTCACCCAACACTATTTAAGAGCACCCATCATATAAGCTATATCGGTATCACCAAACACTATTTATGTGCACCCATTTTAAATAATTCCCAAGAACCATAATATGAATAAATTTTTTGAATACTATACTTTTCAACATAACACCCTTGAAAAAAACCATCATATATTTCTTAACCCTTGAAAAATAAATTGGATCATGAATATCTCTTTAAAATAATTATAATAATCCATCCAGAAAAATAATATGTACTGTATCATAAGATCACAATCCTAGTGAAATAAAAGAATCAATAGATTATTTTTATATATATAATAAAATAACTTTAAAATTATATTTAAAAAATTCATTTGAAAACAATGGAAAATAACCTTTTGTTTGAGTTATATTTTATAAAAATTTACAAAATATATTGAAAAAACATTTATTTAATGATTTAATAGAAACATATAAATTATAAATTAAATAAAATAATGTTTATTATGGCACGAAAATTCATTCATGTCATATATGTTAAATTTTTTTTTTCAAACATTTTGAAAAAGAAATCAAAATTAAACCCATTAGAAAACATTAAGAATTTTAAATTTAAAAACAATCTAATATAATTTAAAATATTATGTAAAATATATTTATAAAATAATTTATGTTTATAAAAGTACATTTTTTAAAACATTTTAGAAAATTTTAAATTGGAATAAAATTATTATTTTTTTAGAGGGAGATACATGATCGGTAGAAATTAAAAAAAATTCACGAAATTTTTTTAATCGATATGGGGGAAATTTAAACTAAACAAAATTTATAAGAAAAAGATAATAAAATAGACATGATTCAAGAAAATAAGATATTATGGTACCCTCCCAAAAAGAACCATTAATAAAAATAATCCATAAAAGAAATGTGACTATAACATAAAGCCTTTACCAATTTCGTAACTTTTAAATCATAATCCCCATGAAAGAATGGCATAAAAAACCATAAATATCATGAACATATGAATATTCACGATTTATTATTTTTAAATGGAATTATATAAACCACATAAAAGAAGATAGGTGCTCATCATAAACATATATCCCAAGGAAAAAATATTTGAGATGAAGAACCCTTGGAATGATCATATCATTGATTTGATAACTAATAAAGGGAGTGATTATGTGTAACAAAATTAAATCCACAAAAAATAAGGTAAATATATAATAATATATTTTAAATATAAATTAACAAATAAAAATGGCCTAAAAATGTAAATAAAAAATATTTGTAACCCAAAAAATATATATTTAGATAATATACCCTTTTACAACTTGGTAACATTCATGTCCAATCCCCTTAGTTGAAGAAATTCAAATTTCAATATAAAATAACATTAATTATGAATCATTAATGATATATAATTTAAATGGGGAATTATATACAATATATAAAATAAATTATGCATATAATAGTAAAATGCATCACAATGAAAAGAAATTGAGATGAAATCTCTTACCTCAAATACATACTTTCCATGTATATCATTTAACTCTTATATAATAAACTCATAATAATTATATTATTTCCTAAGAAATTTTATAGGTTTAAAACCATATACTTAAAAAATTTATTTCATTTATCTTAATGAAATTTTCAGTTACATAATCAGTTATGTCCACGTTGGGATTTTTTATGACGTTTAATTCATAAGTTCAAAATGTCTTCTATAGGATGAATAATATCAAAGAAGAAATTATTAAATAAGATCTATAATAATAATAATGAAATTATTATCATATTTACACATTAATTATACTTTTAAAACCATTCATGAAATATGGTTATAAAAAAATGAACTACGTTACAATCAAAGAGATGGAAGGTCAAATGAACGGATGGGCAATGTTTTAATTTTTTAATGATCAATATAGATAGAAGATATACGAACCTAGTTCTTATTTGAGGTATATATCCTATAATTTTCATAAATTATCTATTTAAATATTTACATATGGACTAATGTGAATTAACATTGAGGTCATAGAGGTGATGGGGGTGTCAGAGGCTGGTTCAGATCCCAGAACCCAGCTTTTGGGTTGGAAATGGCATGGTTCAGAGTTAGTAGAAACTATGTGTGGACAACCGTAGAGTTAGTATAAACCATGAGAGGGTTGATAATGGATTCCTAAAAGTCACATGTTTAAAAAAAACATGTTAAATGGGGTTCATGGCCTTTTGGTTATTTCTGTAGTTTTTGCAAGTGGATTTTGCACTATTTTCACATAGTTAGTCAAACCATACAGACAGACCATGCAGGGTGCCCCTTTACTACAAAAAGAGAACACATATAGAACATAATTTGTAAAACCTTGTGTAGAAACCCTAATACCCTATAATTCTTGATAAATTACCTTTTACCCCACTTAATTATATTTTCAACCCTAGTTCCTCAAATCTCTGATGTTTGTTAACTTGAGATTTTGGAGCTCTCCATTGGAAACTATTATTTGAATCAAGATATCATCTCTGTATAGACTCATACTTAAAAACCATATGTATTTTTGGATATTCACTGGTAAGATCTAGATTCCTTTAGTGTTATTACTCATTTGGTTTGGTATCATATTAACTATTTAGATGTGAGATAATATGCACTATTAAAAGGTTCTTCATCTGTTTTCTATTTTTCTATCAGCATGAGTCGAATCAGAAGTTGATACTAAATGAGATATCCACTATGAAGCAAAATTAGGTGGTATAATGTATTTATTTTAATGTATAAGTTTTTATATATTTATTTTGTTGTAGTCCCAATTCTCGGGGGGCACCTTGAAATGAATTTTGATCCTTAAATTAACTTTCTAGGCAGGGCCTATAAAATTAAATAGGCCCATCAACAAATGATTATAGTTTTTTCACCTTGAAATTATAACCACAAATTTGGGTGTGTTGTTAAATTAAATGGATCATTATGATGGTATATGGTATTGTATACCATTTAGGTGGCCCCTTTACCCATTTTCATGGGATTTTAATATTGAATTGTAAATTCTAATTGAAATTAACTATTATTGAATTGCGATATAAACTATGAATTGAATTGAAAAAATGGGAATGTATGGACTACCATAAACCTTGAACCTTTCCTTGTAATGGATTTTTAATATTTAGATTTTTGTTATAATAAAATACCCACATTAGTAGTAAAGTGGAAAGCCTTCTATGAATGGCCAATTCCTTGAGTCACATTATAAGGTGATATTGAATTGAAATGTTCTTGGTGTTGATCATGAAATGTTTAAATAAATTGATCAAATTTAATTGATTAAATGGTATTGAAAAACATTTAAATTTTATATTCCTTGGTGAAACATGGATTCAAATGAATAATTCCATAGATAGACTCATTTGGATCTTACCTTGCTTATACCAGAGAGACACTTGGACTCCTGATATGGAATTCCATGGATGGACTCAAGAGGGTGACAATTATATGTCAAGTGATACAAGAAATTACATATGGATATATACGGATGAACTTAGAGGTAATTTGATATTATATGTCATGGTTGATATTTGGGCCCCATTCGTGGACCACCAAGGACAGAATCAGGTGGAAATTATGTTATAACACACCAAGAGAGAGATATAGGCTCTTTTTAGGATCTCTATGGATATTCTTGTAGGGTATTGGTTTATATTATACCAGGAGTGAAACATAGATTCCAAATTATTTTTTACAAGGATAGAAATAGGTTCATAAATGAATAAAGAATGAAATTAGTTATATGACATGTCATCCAAGACAAAGCACAAACTTGGATTTAGTCTTTGTTATACATTTTGGATAGCATATTTAGGCATCCTTTTTTTCTCTATATAAATGGGTGATGTTGGGATACATGTAGAGTCTTGAGACTTATTAAATAAATGATATTGATGGTTAAATGAATTTTATATAAAATGAGAACCTTGAATTTATATGATGTTTACTTTTAGTACTTCATCACTTATTGAATTAATGTATGGACATTGTTACTATTATATATTCCTTGAATGGATGGAACATGACCTTGGGTTGTTTCCTACTCAGATTATGTCTCACACCCTATCCATTTCACCTTGGCTACCTGAAAAGACTATATGATTGTAGGTATGGAGAAGGGAAAGTGCCCTATTATAGATTCTTGACAACTACTTTAGAGCAGGGGAGAACAAGACTGAGTTGAGGCTCATCATACTAGCTGGGACACTTTTGGTCTTTTTTTAATTTTGATATATGTATTGTATTTATACTATTATGTACCTGTTTTGGATGCTTTATGGAGTCATGTATCATAATTAGTGTGTGTGAGTTATTTTTTGAATTGTTTTCCATTCTTATTGGTAATCTATTATCTGTATGATTTACTATTACCTCTAATTATATAATATTGATATTCGGTTATGATAAACTCTACATTCAAGGGAATATTCTCCCCATGGACAAACCTAGTCCCTCCATACTAGTCGGTGGCCATTGGAATTTGGGGAGATGTGATTGTGGCCATGTGGCCAACCAGGCTCAGGGCACTATTTAGTGGCATCTGAGTCCAGGATGTTACCAAGTGCTATCATATCCTTAGTTTCTAGTTTTTTTTACTATTTATAAATAATAAAAAGTGATAGGAAGGAATAAGACTTTGAAAATGAGGTGTGTCTAGGCGTAGCTAACCTGTGTACAAGAAAAATCTAAATTGCCTCAAATTTAATTGTTGTTTTTATGGATTTTGACTTTTACAGTTAATTTGATTCCATTTTTGGGTGATTCACTTGTATTTTGATGTTATTATTGAAATTGAAATGGGTTATATTTTGTTACAACCCGATGAGATGTGGGTATTCCATCTCATGCATCATTTTAGGCACATTACATGAATCACATTCCATGCATTATGCCACGACATTTTGGATGCATTACTGGATGCATATTGTTTTGAAAGGTTAAATGATAGATACACCAACTATCCTGATAGGTATACTATAATTGGTTATGGTCTGGATTATATGGGAACCAAATTTTGATTCATGATGTGTATGGGACCTTATAGATCAGAATTTGGTGAAATAATGATTTAACCTTTTAAAATAAATTTTGATATAATGTTGAATGAGTTTTGATTAAAATGGAAATGAAAAAATAAATCTAAAAATGAAATGTAAGCTGGAATTTCATATAGTACATAACATGACCCTGACCTAAATTTATTAGTTGGTAGTAGGCAGTATTTTTGGATTTTATACGATCGGTACGTTTCCCAAACCTAACTCTAAGAGGAAGAAGAGGGGTATGTTCTTGTATAGGAAGGCTTGTACCTACCCTATTTTATTATCTTCACTTTTGAGCTGTAAAATTTGAAAATGATATTAATGTAAGGCTTGTGTGTGAAATTGTAGAGGCATTTCACCATGAAAACCTCTATTCAGACACTAAGAGGGTTGTAATAAACACACTCCAAAGGTGGTGGTCTATGGTCTACTAGTGGATCCTCCAGTTGTTCCAGCTACGACACCTGTAGTTTTACTAGATAAAGGTAGCGAGGCATTGTTTAGTAAAGGGGTTTTTTTCTTTTATGTAGATCATTCAAGATGCATCACAACCTGCCATGACTATGGAAGAGTTGACATATGAGTTCTTGTAGCAGCATCCACCCATGTTTTCATGGGTTGGTGGACCAAAAGATGTGTATTCATGGATAGAGGGCATGATTGAAATATTCGGGTATCTAGATATGCCTCCAGAGAGGAGGGTGAAGCTCACAACATATATGTTGAGTGATTCCTTCAAGAGATGGTGTGATTTTATTACTCATATGGATAATCCTCAAGAGGTGTCTTGGAGGGATTTTCATATAGACTTATATGGATAATTCTATCCCATGACATTTAGGGAAGATATAGCCAAAGTGTTCATGCACCTGCAGGAGGGAATGTTATTAGTTATGGATTATTCATCCCATTTTACTGAGATCCAGTTCTTCACCCCTACTCAGAAGGGTGATGAGTTATCAAAATCCAAGTGATTTTAGGATGATCTATGGTATGACATCCAATCATAGGTGAATTTATTTTGGATAACAACAATTTATGGAATAGTAAATCAGGCTCTTATCACATAGTATAACCTGAGAGATGTTGGAGGTGCGAGATAGGGTTTTTTTGACATCTATATCTAGTACAAAATAGACCGGTAGTAGGAAGGGTTATATAGAGATTCCATGTGGTGATATTAGTAGCCAAACCACATACTCAGTTATCTAGGTGAAGTGCTAATAGTTCTGTGGTTTGGGACATATGAGGTCATAGTGTATGAGGGACCCAGTCGAGTGTCGATCCAATAGTAAGATGATCCATCTCTAATGATTTTTTCAAAACATTTTCTCCAGTAGCCAGTGATAGAGGGTTTGCACTGACTCCACAATTAGTTGCGGGGTCCGAAGAATCTCATCATAAAGGGAGCTAGAGTATAACTATCCAATCAGGCTGAGGTGGTGGTCTTGGTCATGGTAGTCAGACCCATGTTTTATAATGCTAGAAGGGTGGATCTACTCAAGGTAGCCAAGTAGTGTAATAGGTCCATGGTTTAGGCCAAATATACACAGTGCAATAGAACCTTGAGGAGCAGGATCCCAGACCTTCTACTATCAGAGGTACAACTATAGTATCCTCTACTTTAGCTTCTATACTTTTTAATATAGGGTCTTCTCATAACTTTATATATGTTCTAGTTGTGGAGATACTTGGTCTCAATGATCAAACATATCATGATGTTATAATTCATTACACTCTATTGGGGATTAGAATGGATGGTGTACATTAGTGCAGGGAGTGATCCATTGAGATTGGCGTGTGTCACTTCATATGGGATCAATCATTCATTAAGGTTATCAGTTTTGAAAACATTCTTGGGATAGACTGGTTGGTTAACTTCTATGGATTTGTTGATTGTTATCGCTGCAAGGTGGCCTTCTCATCACCAGAGGGAAGATACTTCATTAACAAGGGAGAAGGCAGTGTCCATGAGAATTGAGCTGGACCTGAGAATCATGCGTTGGGAAAGATGAAATCCTAGATTGTGAGTTTATAACTAAATGATCAGGGAACACATCAGGTGGATTTCTATCCAGTGGTTGATCATTTCAAAGGCATTTTCCTGGATGACTTTTCAATATTACATCCAGTGATAGATGAAGATTTATCAATTGAACTCGTTCTAGGATTTTCACTGGTATCTATTCATCCTTATATGATTACTAATACTGAGATGCAAGACCTCAAGAGGTAGTTAGAGGATTTAAATGAAAAGTGGTTTATCTAACCTAGTACTTCTCCATGGAGTTCGCCAGCCATTTTTTCGAAAAAGAAAAATAAAACCCACAAGATTTGTGATAATTACTAAAAATTGAACCTATTTATGGGTAAGAATAGGAATCATCTCTCATAGATAAATGATCGCTTTGACCAGGTCCAAGGAGATCGATTTTTCTAAAAGATTGACTTGAGATAAGGTTATCATTAGGTGCATGTTAGATCATCAGACATACCTCATGTATATTTTTGTAAAAGTTATGCTTTGTATGAGTATTTGAATATTTCATTCAGTCTCACAAATGTGCCAGTGGTATTTATGGTAGTGATGGAATGAGTTTTAAAACCTTATCTGATTCATTTGTAGTGGTTTTCGTGGATGATATCTTGGTGTATTTTCAAATTTTACACAACCATTTCAAACATCTTGATATCATAATGAATACACTAAGATAACATCAGTTATATGATAATCTCACAAAGTTCCTCTTCTGGATGGATTAGGTTCACTTTCTAGGACACATTATCTAAAAGACATAAGTATCAATGGACCTAGAGAAGGTGATATCTTTAGTTTACTAGGATAATCCCAAGAATGTATTTGAGGTATGGAGTTTATTGGGGATACATGGTTACTACATGTTCTTAAAATATGATTTTTCATGCTTAGAGACACTACTTATAAGATTTATTAAGACGGGTGTGATGTTTTTATGGTCATATTATTACAAGACAACCGTTATGGATATTAAATGGAGATTGACTTCTGAAATTATACTTATTTTTCTAGATCCATACAGGAGTTACATTGTTTACTATGACACATTAGAGATTGGTCTAGTATAAATTCATATGTAGGGTGATAGATTCATGGCGTACATGTATTAGCAGTTCAGGACACACGAGAGGAACTACCCGATGCATGATCACAAGTTATCTACAGTTGTTCATACATTGCATTGTTGGATACATTTCATACATGGAGAGAATTTTGTGGTGCATATGGACCAAAAAATCTTCTAGTACATATTTACACATCATGATCAAAATATGAGATAGTGAAGGTGGGTTTAATACCTATAGTCTTTCAATTTTGAGCATACCTTCATGCTTGGTAAAGGCAATACATTTTCCAATGTTATGAGTATAATTACTCAGATATAGGTAGTTCAGTAGGCCAGTAGCGAGTGTCAACTTATGTCCTTGTTCTCTATGATGCACTTGGAGGTGTAGGACGATCAGGGATAGAATTTTCTTTCATTCTTAGTTGTTACCAATAAACTTATGGACATAGCGAGGATGAGGAAACCATTGGACTCAGGATTCTTATCTTTATAGGAGAGTGTGGCTGGTGAGGACCCTCCTCCTAGATAAAACAATGGTGAGGATGAGATTCATCATGTACATGGTCGCGTATGTATTTCAATAGACTTGGGTGAGGAGCTGATGTGAGACTTTCACGTAGCATCTTGGAAAGTTCACCCAGACATCACACAGATGAATTAGGATTTACATCTTTAGTATTGGTCGATGATTATGAAAAGATATTTTTTCTGGTTTTGTCATTACATGTTCCACCAATCAGCAAGTGAAGGAGGAACATTGTTGACCAGACGTACTTTTACAATAGCTACCCATTCTTTAGTGAAAATGGGATGAAATCACGATGTATTTCATGAATGTTTTACTGAGGTCACCTCGAGGTAATGATTCTATGTGGGTTCTTGTGGATAGGCTCACAAAGGTCACACATTTACTACCTATCAAGGATGGATTTTCAGTATATTATCTTAGAAGGTTGTATACCAATGATATAGTATGACTTCATAGGGTCCCACACACCATCATTTAAGAATGTGACATTAGGTTAATGTCTCAATTATGGTTGAGTTTTCAAAGGGAACTGGGTACACAGGTGCTTCTATGCACAATATACCACCCTCAGACTAATGGCCAGTCATCATCATCAACATCATAATTATTATTATATAAATCCCAATAGGGGAAAACATCATAGCCAGATAAAACATTAAGAGAGATGGGAAACCCCATAAGAATCTACTGAGGCCTAAAGTAGTGTACACCTAGGGAATCTCCATTGATCAGTTTCATTGATTCAATTGGGAAGGAGAGCACATACTCAGGGACAAAGACCTGAAGTCCTTGAAAGGCCATAAAGGTAAAATGATTAGAAACCTTATTACCCTCCCTCAATGTGTGCCAGAGGATAATGCCATTACAGATGAGCCTCTTAGACCTTCTTAGGACGTAGTGAAGGGACTAAGGAATGATCTGCCTGCAATAAATAGAGTCATGTAGGATAAGGGACTCTGTCTCAACTGCCGCAAGATCAATATTACAATATTTAAAGAGTTGTTAGAATGTAAACATTTCAATATCCTTGAATAGGAGAGATTGGCCTCTATCAAGATGAACATAGAAAGAAAGGACCACCCATGCCGATGGATCACAGAAAACACCACCACCTTTCATCTCATTCATCGAACATGAGCCTTCAAAGATGAACATCAAACCAGACAAATGGGGTGACCACTAAATCCAGTGACCAGAAAGGGTTGGATGGACCATAGAAGATCCCACTTATAGGGATCTAAAGAATGGGGCCTTATGATACAAGTTGTTATCATGCATCCTGAATTTCAGGGGCTCTTGGAAGATACATATACCCCTAATTAAATTCACCTATAACAATAACATTGATTCTACTATTCAGATGGAACATTATGAGGCTTTATATAATAGGATATCGTGATCACCCCTATATTGTTTACTGGAAGAAGAGTCATCTATTATGGGTCCTCATCTTGTTAAAGAGAGAACAAAGTAGGTATAGTTGATTTGAATGTTGATGGCTATTGTGCAGTGTCATAAGAAATATTATACCAATCGCCGCATATGACCTCTATAGTTAGAGTTCAAGGATTAGGTCTTTTATGTGTCTAATTGAGGTTGGGACACAGTTGGATTATTAAACTGGTTATGATTTCACTATGGAATGTCAGGCCATTTGAGATTCTGGAGAGAGTCGGGCTGGTAGCCTACATTTTCAGTTACCTAAGAGGTACCGAGACATGCATGACATCTTCTATATATCTAAATTACGATGTTACTATTCAGACCCATCTCATGAATTTTATCCTAGGTAGGTTGATTTATAGGTAGATATCTAATTTTGGGAGTGTCTTATATGTATTGTGGATCGTAGAATAAAGGTTCTTCAAGGATGGTTAGTTCCTTTAGTACGGGTGCCACTATAGAATGATCGAGTATAGGATGATACATAGGGGTGGAAGGTTGATTTACGATCATAGTGGTAGATGTTATTCTTAGATATTTTTGACAACCCTTGAGAATGAAATTTGGGGATGAATTTTTTAAGGGGGAAGGTTTCAAAGAAATCAGTTCTTCTTTGAGGTATGGATCCTTTAATTTCAATCAATTCTTAGTTTAAATGTTTAAATATATCCTAATGTTAATTAAATTTGAGGTCATAGAGGATATGGGGTTGTATGGGACTCCTTTGGATCCTGGAACCCAGCTTTTGGATTGAAAATGATCTGGCACACAGTTAGTATAAACCATTCACGGTAGGCCGCACAGTTAATAAAAATTGTGCTAATTTGAAAGTGGGATTCTACAGGCCACACTATTAGAAAAAACATGAAAATTGGGGCACAAAATCATGTGTCTAGGTTGGTAGTTTTGAACAGTATATTACTGCATGATTTTCACATGATTAGTCAAAGCATGCAGACAAACCATGTGGGGTTCCCCATTCCTACAATAAATAGCATATGGTTGGAAAATAGTTTAGCTAACCATGCGGTCAAACTGTGTGACCCTATAATTCTTGGGATTTTACTGTTTCCCCCCACTCAATTCTATTTTTTCACTGAATTCCTCAATTCTCCAATGTTACCCAACTTGAGATTTAGGACTTCTCCTTTAGTGACTATTTTTCAAATCATGAGATCATCTCCATCAAGACTGATAATAAAAAACGTCTATCTCATTGGATCCATCCTAGTAAGATATTTATTGATTTTGTGTTATTATTAATTTGGTTTTATATTAGCTACTCTATTTAGATGCAAGATAATATTCCATATTAATTGGATCTTCACCCATTTTTCATTTTTTTCTTAATTTGTGCCGAATCAGGAGATGATACTGAATGAAATATCATCTAAAAAACTATGGTAGTGATCTCATTCATTTTTTAAACTCAAAATTTTTTACATGACATTGTTCATCATTCCCAATTCTCGGGAAACACTTTGAAATGAATTTAGATCCTGAAATTAAATTTCTAGGAATGGACTATGTAAATAAAGATGCCCATAAATGAATTGTTATAGGTTGTTTCCCGTGAAATGAGAACCACCCCTTTGAGTGTGTTGTTAAATTCAATGGACCATTATTATGGTATATGAGATTAGACACCTTTTATGTGTTCTCTTTACCCCTTGTCATGGGATGTTAATATTGAATTGGATGTTTTAATTGAAATGGACTATTATTCAATTGTGATATCAATTTTGAATTGAATTGATTAATAGGAAGGGTTGGATGACCATGACCCATGAAGCTTTCCTTTTAATGGTTTTTTAATCATGATATGATTGTCATAATAAAATGACCATGTGGGTAGCTAAGAGGTAAGCCTTTTATGCTGGGCTAATTATTTGAGTCACCTTTTGAGGTGAGATTGAATTGAAATCTCTTTGGTGTTGAACATAACATGATTAAATGAAATTTATCAAATGTAATTGATTAAATGGTATTGAATGTGATTTAATGATTTTATTTCTTGGGTGACACATGGATTCAAATGATGAATTCTATGGACAGGCTCATTTATATTTTTCCTTTCTTATGCCTGAGCGACACGTGGAATCCTGATATGGACTCCCAAGGATGGACTCAAGGGGGCGACTATTATATGTCGAGTGATGATTGAAATTCAATATATATTTACTAAGAAGGACTCATAGTAATTTTTATTTTATATTCCATGGGTGAAACTTGGGATCCAATAGTGGACTGCCATGGATGGACTCGATTGGCAGTGATGTTATGTAACGACCCAAAAATTAATTAATGAAAATTCCTATTGATCTATTTAAATGTCTTATAAAACTTATGTACTTACATGGTTTAATCATTTTGGATTTTAGAATAACGTTATGAATTGTGACCATTTCTAATATAGACGTTGAACAGTGATCACATGATTAGAATAAACATAGGGCTTTAACAAATCCAATTAACTCAGAAAACGGAAGCGATGACCTCATCTAGTAAAATTGCTCTATACGAAGCCCATTTGTCGGAGCTCAGAAAGGAAGAGGAATCATTGGGATTTTCTATTGACCTAGCCCAAGCTAAGCTTCAATGCATGAAGCTTGAACGAAACCACCTATGAGAGAAGTGTAAGTTGATGGGGATTACAATGTGAACGATGTTATCCGAGCCACCCCAAGAGTATGTCACCATTTCACACATTACCCTTCGGTCTTATGCAGGTGTTATACAGGGTTACATAACAATACCCAAGTACTATGATTATGTGCATTATTTCTGTATATAATAAACAATATTTATTCTTTTATTAATATTGTAACTCTGTAAATAGTTTTTAAAGCACCAATAGTATTTTTAGTTAATATTTAACTTTGAAATATATTTTGATGAATTAATAGATTTTTAATAAAATAATATTTTAATAAAATAATATTTTAATAAAATACTATTATTATTAAATTACTTTTTATTAAATATAAACGATTGTATAATTTTATGAATGCAATTGTAATTTTTATTAAAGTTTGAAAGCTATTTCTGTCAAAACCCATGAATATTCGATAAATATCAATTTTTATTTTAAAATAAAAAATTCACATATTTTTAAAATTATTTAGATAAAATAAATTATATTTTTGGAATCAGGATTTTGAAATTATCCAATGGTGAATTTCTCATAATTTTATAAGACAGTTGAATTTTAGTGTAAAAATTAAATACTGTTTAAATATATAATGTGTTTTATGACATCATAATGATCTAATTGTGATGTAATAAAATATTAAAACATTATTTTCATCCAATATATATTCTACCGTTAAAATTATGTGATTTTGGGTCTGTTTGATTTATTTTAAAACAATTTAATGGACCCTACGAGGATTATAAACCAAATTGTCTTTTTAAATTGTTTTCCTTGAGTGCGTGACTCACCTCCACATAAGAAACACTATTATTTTATGAATTTATGAAATTTTCCATATAAAATATTTTTTCCCACATCCCTTGTAAAAAAACAATTGGAAAAAATGATGTGAAGGTTTGTGGTTTTGATTAGTTTAATGTGTGGTGTCCCAAACCTAATTAATAAAGAACTCCATCTCCTTTCCTATATAACCCCACCCAATATCCCACTTCATCTTCAGTAAAAGCCTTTCTGTTACATCCAAAATATGTACTCCACTTTCTATAATCCTCCGAAGGTACACCAAGAACCCAAGAAGGCTCTCTCAAGCCTCTCCCAAGCCTTTGGGATCACACTTCCAAATAAGGGATTCCAACCTTTCTCTTTTTATCCAAGTTTCTTAATATTGTTATTCCCTTTTATTTTAAATTATAAATGTTCGAGTAATATTTCACACCTCCCCCATAATACACATTTTATGTTTGAATGATTAGAAGACCCATTATCTCTCATTAAATGCCTCCCATGTACACCTTTTACTATGCTGAAATTCTGAAAGGAATTTATCTCTCCTCATTTACATTCAAGAAATTCTATGGTATCATGAATCTAAATTAAATTACAATTGTTGGGACATGTATCTATATGACCCCCTTACTGTCCATCTATTCTACATAGGATTAGAGACCCCTTTCTCTCTCATCAACTATTTTTTATGAATTCTTAAGTCACACAGTTATGCTGCCGAAATTGCACCACGTTTTTCCAAGCCAAAGTCATTGTGTTGTGAAGAGAAAACAAATTTCTCTATCAAGGGTATTAAACATTATGCACATTTACCTATTGATTATAGAGTTTCATTTAGGAATTCCACATTCCTTTATCATGGAATAAATTTTGATGTTTAATGAATCCATGTTTTATGATCCATGTGGCACACTTATGCATGAAATGAAATGTTTAAGAAATGGTGAACCTTGATAGTGCTCCAATGCATTGGGTAAAGTATAGTATCGTGGTATATCATGTGAAATGGGTGTTTAATCATGCTATTTAATAGCCCAAGGTATATGAGATAAGTTGAAGAACATATACAAAGGAAATAAAAAAGAGAATAAGGGAAACATAAATATTTGGAGGTGGAAGTTTGAAGATATCATGATGGGTCAATATGAATATGTTGGTGAAATCTTTATAAAGTTGAATGAAATTTTCAGCACTATCAGATGTCTTGGAAAAAATTTAGAAGAATATACAGTTTTTTAGAAGATCTTGAGAATCCTTCCCGACCAGTTTGATGCTAAAGTTTCTTTATTGAAAGTTATAGATCCTAAAACATTATATCTTTATATTTTTCCCTTCACTCTCATAACTTATGGATTGATAATGGAGAAATATATGAACAAAAATAGAATCTAATAGATAAATTTATTTCAAGGCTACAAAGAAAGAGATTTCAAAGAAGAATCTAATTGAAAAAAAAGCTGGTGAATCTAATTCTAAAATTGATGTATTTAAAAAACATGATCAATTTTTATCCTTGTTTTTAAAAATGTAAGAATAGGTACATGTATATATAAATAGAATTTTTTATGGAAATTCTTTAAATGTGGAGCTGTTGGGAACTTTGTGGCTAATTTGCCTCAAAGAAATAATGAAGTGCATGGTGAAGAAGATGATAGAAGGTAGAGAATATCATGGAAGAAATCATGAGATAAGGCTAGTCCTTTTTTAAAAGGGAAAGTTAAATTTTTTTCAAATTCAAAAGAAGAATTTTCTTATCTAATGATTATAAAGAAGAAGATAGTGAAGTTGAATCCGAAAATTCTACTGAGAAGGTGGAAAAAACTTTTATTACAATACTTAATAATCAATAATTTGGAAACATAATTTCTAAAGAAGATGAAACTGGATTAGAATATAATATAAAATATGAATTTAAATAATTTTTAAAAAATATTATATGGAAAGAGAAAAAAACTAGGAAGTTGAAAAATGAATGTTTCTCAACAAATAGACCATAATTTTTTCCTGATGATAAATTGAATTTTCTGAAAAAAAATGTATGATTTAAAGAAATTTCTTGATTAAGAAATAATTATAATTAACATCTGGAAGTAATGTTGAAGGAAAAAAAAAGATGAAATGGAACACATCTACAAAATATTTGTAAAGATATATAGAGGGATATAAGATTCAAAAACTCAATATAAAAATTTGATGAATGTTTTAGAAATGATGAAACTAATAAGTATCAATAAAATTTACCTTCATATGTTGAGAATAAATATGTAATTGTTTCTGAGAAGAAGAAATCTATGAATGTAATGTATGCGTATAAGTACAACAAAGTTGGGAAATAAGAATTTACCAAAAAATCTCAATCCAAAAAAACATCCATTACATATAGTTATGATAAGTCTCAAAATAAAACTATGATGAAAAATAATATTCTAGTTGAAAACAAAAATTTTGGTGGTCAACAATGTTTGGACAATAAATATGAGATGGTTGATGAGAAAAATTCTCAAAAATCGAGCCAGTATGGAAGATTCAGAGGGAAATAATCATTTTATGTGTATTACTAGTATTGTGTTAGATTTATACACATGTAAAATAGGTTTTGGTTTAACCAACAACATTAGTAATGTTCCAAAAATTATAGAATGCAATGTTTGAGCCGAGGATAATCTCCAAAAAATAAGAATTTATAGAAGTGTGTTTGGAAGAAACCAGACAAGGATGATGTAAATATTGAAAATAGGTTCCAAACCCAAGAAACTATTTGTGAAAGGTGAGAACAACCCAAAAATCTTGGAAAGGATTGTCTTGTTTTGTTAGTAGAAAAAAAGTTGTTTAACATTTCTCAGAAGCTTCATATAAATAAATAAAATGCTATTGTTATAGAAAAATCCCTAAAATCTATAAAATGAGAATGACATTAGATTCATGATAGTGGATGTTTCTCTCATATGAAATGACTTTTAATGTTATTTAAAAATACGAAAGACCATAAATAAGGAACCATGAAATTTGGAAATGATGAATCCCTAAGAATCAAAGGTGTTGGATTAGCCATCATTGGGAAAGAAATGTTGAAATATAAGAAATATTTGTACGTTTATGGGCTAAAACAAAACACAATAAGTGTTTCAAAACTTTTTTATGAATTTAAAAAAACTTATTTTTGGAAAAAATGTTGTTTTTTTGAAAAGGGATAATGATGGAAAGATATTTACAAGAGTCCAACTTACCAAAGGATATTTTTTTCAAGTTGGTAAAATATTAAATTCTTGTTACTTGGGTATGTTGAAAAGGAATCAGTTGTGGCATACAAGGCTGGGAAAAATTATTCAATGAAACATGAGTAAGTTATCAAAGTGAGATATTGTTTGATATATTACTAATAATTCAAGAAGAAGATATTGGTGCTTTTATATTTTTCAAAAGGGAAAAATTACTAAGTTAGTGTATAAAAAATTTGAGATTTGTTAAAAAACCATAGAACTTATTTATTCTAATATTTTTCTGCTAATGAGAAAATAATAAAATAATGGATATATGTAATTTATCACTTTCATTGGTGACTTTAATCACACTACTCATGTTATGTATATGAATCATAATTCATATTCTTTGAAAATATTTTAAAGTTTCCGGGGGAAAGCTGAGAAGAAATGTAAGTATTCCATAAAGAAGTTAAGAACTGATGATGGTGGTTGGTATAAGAATGAATAATTTAAAATTTATATTAAAAAATATGAAATTCATCATGAGTTTAATTAACAATATACTCTTTAAAAAATAGGGTTTTTGAAAGGAAGAATACAAGTTTGATGGAAAAGTAGAGAACTATGTTACTTGAATATAGACATTCACATTAATATAGGAGGTAATCCATGAGTGTTTTTTTGTATATTCCAATTCAATATTTTTAAAGGAAAATTTTATATATAAATCCATATGAAATTTTTGATGAAAAAATTCTAAGTTTGAAACACTTAAGAGTTTTTTAGGGACTATGCATTATAAAGAAGAAAGTTGGAAACCTTGTAAATTTTGAGAATAGAGGTGAAGATGGAATTTTTCGTAACTATGATCTAAAAAAATAGGATGTTATTGTTTCATCAAAGAAATAGGAATAATTTTTTATTCTTTTTAAGTGAAAGTTATTTAAAAGGTTGGGGAATGTAAATATACTCGGGACGATAAGAAGTTTTGATCGGAATAAAAAAATTAACAATTCTGATAAGGATACTGACATTGGTAATCCTACTAAAGAATAAGAATCAGACTCAGCTATTTCAAGTGATGAGGAAGAAACTCAAAAATATCATCCTATTTTGAGGATGAATTTAGAGGCTCAGAAAATTATTGGTTATCAACATCAAAGGGTTAAAATAAGAAGGACGATCTCACATATTTATTTGTATTCAAAACTTCATCTGAATGATGTGAATAAAGACTTTAAGCATCTAGAATTGGTTCAATCCATGAATGAAAAGAAAGACCAGATATAAAATACTGATACATCATAACTCATACCTAATCTATATAAAAAATATTTTTGGTACAATGTGTGTTTTTCACCACATGATGAACGGAAAATGTGATGTAATAAGGAAAAAGTAAAGATTAGTGTGAAAAGGTTATTCTCAAATTGATGGTTTTTATTTTGTTGAAACCTTTTCTCTAGTGGTTAGATTATAAAATATCTGAATTATTCTTTCTATATATGCACAATAAAGTTACAATTTTTTTTGAAATGGATGTGAAGTCCACATTTTTGAATGGGGATCTTGATGAGGAAGTTTACATTGAATAAAATTTTGGAATTATTATTGGGAAAGATTAAAGTTATGTGTGTAAGATGAATAAATCCTTGTATGGATTAAAAAAATATCTTAGAGCATGATATTCCTAATTGGATACTTTCTTAAGGAAGAAGAGTTTTAAGAATGGAAGAGTTGATAGAAATATTAATATCATGGAAAGTCTGTATTTCTTCATTATTGTAAATTTTTATGTTGATGACATTATCTTTTCTGGGAATGATTAAAGATCTTGAGAAATATTTTCTGATGATATGAAATAGTTGTTTGATATGTCTTTACTGGGGGAAATTAAATATTATCTTAGGATAAAAATTTTACAAAAGAAGAAACCCATTTTTCTTTCTCAAGAAAAGTATGTCGAGGAACTTCTTAAGAAGTTCGACATACATAATTTGAAACCCATTTTGACATTGACGTTATTGAGAAGCAATTTTTATAATGATGGTTAAGACAAAGAAATTTATTAAAACCGTTTTTGAATGCTTCTAGGATATTTTTTAATTTACTTCCTTAAGACCTAACATTTTTTATGATGTTACTTTATGTGAAATATTTCAGAGAGATCCTAAATATTCACATTTACATGCTGGAAAATGAAGTATCAGATATATAAAAAGCATACAATTTTTGGAATTAGTTATAATAGCTCATAAAGTATTGACTTTTTTGGGTATTTAAATATTAATTGGTTAAAAAATGATCATGATGGAATATACACATATGGTAGAGTTTTTTTGGGAAAATTTGTATTAGTTGACATAACAAGAAATATATTTTAGTAACTATTATCATGGTTGAATCTATGTATGGTGCTTCCACTCAAGATGCTCCTAAACTTTTTTGGATTAATACTCAGTTGGAATATTTACTTGTTGAAGTGAAGTTACCCTTTCTCATGGGTTCTGATAATACAAGTTTAATCAACTTTACCAAAAATCTGTTATTATATTCCCCTTAAAAAAATATTGATATCAAATAGTATATCAGGAAGAATTAATTGAAGCTGAAGTATATTCCTACATCAAAAAAGTTACTTACATTTTCATCAAACCTTTACTGAAGGGACATTTTCACAAACTAAGGTTTAACATGGGCATCCAACCTATTTCTCATCAAGGATGAGTTATGTGTTTTTTCCCTATCTTAACTTGTCTTTGGATAGTATTTTCTAGGGGGATACTTGTTTCATAAATATATCCATTATTATGTGTTAAACCTTTTAATAAAGCATGTAAATTTTAGGGGTTATGGGTAATCTATAAATTTAGTATATTTGTGTGTAAACAATTATAAATGTTTGATGGAGTGGTTTTAGTAAACAAAAAAATTCAGAAGAAAGTTTAAGAAGTAAAGAGAGATGTGAATAATTTTGACTGGGATTTCATGAGTGATTATGTTTGGACAACATGTCTTTTCGGTCAATGATTCTTATTTACAATAATGAGTTAGATCATGTAGGCTAAGAATTATTGATAAGTAGACCATATATTTAGGTTAAAATTTATTAGAATTTATAAATCTTTTTTGAAAACAAAATTCCAAGGGGGATATTATTAAGGCGAATATTATAAGTATGATAATTGTATTCAGGATTTTTCAATTATTTTCAAGGAAATTTCAAGGGAAAAATAAATCAATTCACTTAATAAAATTTGAAAATTGGATTAACCATCATATATATATATAATGGAATCACAATTCATAAAAAAATATAATCATATTAATAAGATGTTTTTTAGAAGAGAAGGATCATCATACACACCATTAGTTCAAAGTCAGAGGCTTGATCGTAATGGGGAAGAATCAGAGTCTGAATGACTATGATAAATTTCTGACTTTTCTTTTTTTGTTTTTCATTTCTCATAAATAATAAGTAATTTGTAATGAGAAACACTCTTGATGAATGAAATGGAGAGAAATGGTTCTTCAAATTATATTCAAGGGAAACAGTATTTAGGATGAGTAGGAAATAATGTTATTGGTGGAAGAATGGGAAGTTACAATACTTTCCATTATAAGTCTGAAGATACAAACGATGATCTTGAACAAATTCAATGTCACAAAGGAATTCATAATACTAGTTGAATGTTATAAGAAGAATAAAATTTCAAAATCTGAAAATTTTCGGTCTCAAGATCATCTTAATGAGTTTACTAGACACAAATGTTTTTAAGAGATGATGAGTTTGATTGTAACGAATGTATTGATTTTTAGTCAGACTAAAAGGAAAATATTTAAATCTTAAGAGAAATAATTTTAGGATTTTTATAATTAGAAAATAGAAAGAGTTTAATTTATGAAAATTAATTTATATTGTATTCAGAAAAGAAATAAGTTGTTAAAGTTGAAGCTGCTGATCTTGGTTCATCATATTTGGTGTGCCATCTTAATCATCAAAGGCAGAATTTTTTTAATTTATATTTTTTGAGACTAATTAAAAAGAAAAACTAGTAAATTTATTGGAGTCCAATACCAAAAATAAAGTTAAATAACATCAAAAATGTAGTCAAACATTTTCATTAAGATAGATTTTTTATTGTTTTTCAGATGAGAACTTTGTTTTCCTTATCAAGAAGGTCAAGAGAAAAATAAATTCTATGATCAATATTTCTTTGAAGTGGGTCAAGATATAGAGGTACTCTGATTTTACATCAAGTATTTTTATTTCCATGTGGGTCAAGATCAATCATATTGATGAATCTATTTTATTCATTGTAATGTCTAAATAAGAATGAGATAATTGGGTTTCCAATTGGTATAAATCAATGTAATGGTATGTATTCAGTTCTGTTTTGTTTTCCAGTGGGATAATAAATATTTAGTGACAAATTTCCTAATCGTAATGGATAAATCCTAATGGAAAATCATAATTGAAATTAGATAAATGATTGATATGAATATTTAAATCATCTATTTCTTTATATATGCCTGTGATAAAGAGAATCGTAATGAAGAAATCATATTGGGAAATCATAATGGAGAATAAGAATCGAGCTAAAGATTTTTAAAAAAATAAAATGAATTTTGATGTTAGTAGAAGATTCAAGAATGTTCTAGAATAGTTCAGAAGCATTGAAAAATTCATAAATTCGCCCAACATTTATGGAGAATTTATGTTATTGTTAAAATTGGTTGAGAAGAAAAATTTTAAAAATCCTTCCCAAACCTCTTTTAGGTCGACTATAAATGGTGAAAGTACATTTTACATTTTTACATGGATGTACTATTGAGAAAATGAGAGAGAAGATCTGAATTTCTTGGGAGAAGAAGTTTCCAAATTGTATTTTGTTGAAGAATTTTTCCAGATAGAAGAATAAATGATATGATACATGATCATATTCAGGGTTTTAGAAATCAGAACAAGAAATAAGATTGTGTTTTCCAGAATGAGATAAAAGTGGTTCATAATTGTCTCAAATAGATTCTAACATAGAAATATTATCATATTGAGAGATTAGACATGAAAATCAGACTTGAAAATCAGACTAAGTTTCATTTTGAATTCTAAAAGAATTTCTTTCCTATTTCAGGGTATAGAATTGAATAACTACTTTGAAGAACATATTTGTTATAGTTGAGTAAGATGAATCATAAAATGTTTGTTACAAAAACTTTTTTTATATCATTTTATGGTACAAGAAGAACATGTATTATAATATTGATCATTGTGCTACATGAGCATAAGTTCAAATCCAACAAATTGTATTCTACAAAAAAGGATTGTTTTCTAGTGGATCATGTGGTATTGGATCATTTCCAAACCTTACCGAATATGTAGATACACTTGTTGGGTATTGAACCTTATAAATTCTTGGGTTCCTATGGATGCATGTTTGTTTGGTTTTTAGAAAGGAATGTAATATATAATAAGAGGTAAAGGTCTTTTCAGAGGTATATTTATAGGATGTTTACTTTTAGTACTTCATTACTTAATATATTACAATTTTCACCCTATGACAATTATATATTTACAGACTAGATCACCCTTGAAATTTTTGTGGTTTCCTATTGGGATTATGTCTCATATCCTATTAGGGTTTCCTTGGGTACCCGGATAGACAATATGATCACAGTTATGGATAATGTCAAGTGACCTACTTTAGGTTCTTGGCTGTTTCTTGGGAGAGTGGGAGCACATGACTGAGATGTAATTCCCTGACCATAGAATCCCAAATCCGGTTAATTATTTTATTACATTAACATGAATTGTAAGGAATCAAATCCTGAAGGACTGATCAGATTAGCAGTCTTGTAAAGTCAAATTACATACATCATACCTATTATACATTAGTAAATATGAAATACAAACATTATACATCATAAAAAGAAACAAAAATAATCCTTGAAACTCATTAAAAGGACTCCCCTTCATGACCAAGGGAAATAAAACAATGTAAGGCTGATCTCAAATGATCAATAAGGGTAAGTAAAACAGAAGTAATATTGAACTAGTGGAAATAAATCAACATGTCAATGTAAATAACTAACAACACATGCCATTCAAAAAACTGAAAAAGGAATAATAAATATGAAAAACTAAGAAACTGAAATAAAAGACACCTAAATCTATAAAAATAAGAATACAGTTCATCCATAGATATGTTAATAAAAAATATCATGGGTAAATAACAATTGAAGCTAAATAAGGGAGACACTTAATTATCTAATTCCATGTTTCCTAGGTACATTGAAAATTTACCGTCGAGACGTTTTAGGAGGAGGTATAATATATTGCATAAAAACCCATCTATCATGGACAACTATTTCATCACATGAGACCATTGATGCATCGAGGGGAAATCTATAACTAGGCTCGAACCATGTCATACCTTTCCAAATCATTCCTCGTATCAAATAATCAATTCAAATAATAAACAATATGACATATAAAATTTCTATATTGAATAAAGGATATTGATTTATAAATAATTCCCTAGTATAAGCTAAGAAACAGAAAGGGTTGTTGTTGATGATGAATGGAAATACCATTTAAAGATTATTAAAACCTTTTTTTGGAAAATAATCTTTAAACTTTCGAAAGTGTCTCCTATAACTTTGTAAAATTTGAATCACGGTATCAATAAAGGGATAACATTAAATGAAAAATTAAAATTTCATTATAATGAGTATATTCAAGATATAATATTTCAAATTCAATTATATACACCAAATAAAAATGTATTTGGTCATAACATCAAATAAATCTCAATAGATTTTAAATTGAGACGAAATCTCTTACCCTACATTTTTTTTGGGTGATCATACTTTAACCACATATATAATTATTTTAAAAGTGTTAATAATTTTTTTTGAACAATATAAATATTTATGATATCATATATTATCATCTTATAATATCTTATAATCTGTTTTTAACATTCTTTCATTATTTTCATTATTTCTGGTGTTTATTTCTTAGTTTATTTACTATGTTTTGACATGTTATTTGTTGTTACTATTAATTAGATCATGGATTAGACATCTATTGAATGTAAACCATTATTTAAATATATTTTTTATTCATTATTTATGTATTTAGATAAATCTGTAAAATTTTGAGATAAGAAATGAAATTCATTTTTCATGGAGATGGTAGGCCATACTTATGCGTAAACACTACTTTCATTTATTATTAATATCAAATGAATGAAAATTAAATTATATATATGTATATTATAATACTATTATAATATTTCTTCTATATATGTAATATATTATAATTAAAACCATCATTTATACATTCCATGTACAAGGTGAATGAATGATGTCGCTTTGGGGAGATCGTAATCCACAATTCAACAAACGATGTGATCGTATTTATAAAAAATGAAAATAATAAGGGTATGTGTTGTAAAATAATTATAGATTAATATATAACCAATAAATATCATATATATCATATATAAATATATTTCCGATCATAATTTACAACCATGAAAGGTGGTAAAGGAAAAAATGATCAATCATCATTTCAGGAGGTAGTAGTTCACCATACAGATAAATAGTATGTTTGTTATCCATTAGATAGAATTTTGTGCAAGTGTAGGTAGAAACCATATCAAAAAAACATATCAGTATATTTAGGATACTATTATTCTTATATAAGAATGTAATAGGGATTGTTTAGGGGTGGATAATGGAAATAAAACTAAAGATCTTGAGCAAAGATGTTACCTCTTCTTTGGGTAACTTTTTTTGGTTTTCAACAAATAGATTCCTTGGATCAATTTTTTTTCCAAAATATAGGATTCTAGGATTTAGAGATAGATATTGGGATATTACTTGGGATGGTTTTGGTCAAGAAAAAAGGCTCAATGTGGTCTGAAGAAGTGAGGGAGGAGGTTTCCTTTTATAATTGAGGTGAGGGGAACTTTTTAAAACTCCAAAAATATTAAATTAATGTAAATTAAGTTTAAATTAAAAATGTATAAAAGTGATTTATTTGGAATATAATATGAGTATAGATCTAAATAAATTCATCCAATAAAAATTATACAATTTTTCTTTATTTTTTAATATATATCTTTTTTAACCCTTGTTTAACACTTTTAACTCTCACCAAGATATCATGTAATTTACACTTTGATGGTTAATATAATTAGTATAAAATGAAAAAAGACCAATAATTGAGCCATTTATTACATTTTATGACTTTTAAAAATATGTTGGATGGAATTTATATATTTAAAAAAATTATATATTTTAATAAAAAATTATTTATTTTAAAATATCGATAATGTCAATTTTGACACTATTCATTACTTGACTTCTTAAAAATAACATAACAGAAAAATAACTTTAAACCAATACTTCTAAAATATCAATAAAAAGTCAAAGTAATAAAATAAATTTTTTATGACATCAATAATCTAAAATTATATTTATTTTAGTATTTTAATATCATTTATTTTATATATCCTTTAATTAAATAATTATTGTATCATCATTGCGCAAGCCTTTAATTAAATTATTTATTCTCTAAAAAGTAAAAATAAACTATCATGAAAAAGATAAATATTTTAAATTTTAAAATACTATTTATATTCAAATAAATCTCTTATACAACCCCATATTAAAAATAAATTACTTCTCAAAAAACAAAAGTATGAAAAATTTGACTTCTCATTGAATAAAATACTATAAATGTATTAAAGTTGTCCAAGTGGATCCGAGAGATCAAAAAATAGGATCAAGGATTTATTTGTTTGATAATAAATAATATAATGAAATTATGACAATTGTTAGGGTAGTTTTATAATATTATTTTTAACCTTAATTACATGATTTACCCTTAACCATGTTAAAAAAATTACTAGAGTTTTTTATTCATATTTTGTCCAAATATAAAAGGGACATATTCAAATAATTTTGAACCACTGATTTCAAATATGGAATATAATTTTCAAAATTCAAAAACACATATGTTTCAATAATTAATATAAAATTAATCCCATTGACAGAATGATAAAATTAGTTTTAAGGTGAAAACATTCAAAATATTGAATCATTTTTATATCCAATTTCAAGGTGAAATTGATTCCAATTAACTATATTTGATTCAAAAAAAAAATTATATAATTTTACTTTCAAACTATAAAAATAAATAATTTAAAAATATAAATAAATTTGATGAAAAATTAGTTTTCAATTAAAATGAAATATTTTATTAATATTCATCAAAAAATAAAAATTATCAAAATAAATACCCCAACTTCAACCAAATTTAAATTTTAAATTAAAATTAAAAATAATAGGTTTATTTTGTCAAATAAAATGTAAAAAAATGTCAATAATTTTATTTAAAATAGGCTATTTATTAAAAGATGATAAAAGTTATTTATAAAAATAATCATTTTTATGTGTAATATTTTTTTTGTTCTTATCTTATTCTTATAAAATATATTTAATGAATTTAAAAAATATTTGATTGAATAATATATATATATATATATATATATTACATTAATATAACTCACTAATTATCATTTAGGTAATTTATTAGGAGGAAACAACTTTTAAAGCATAAAAATCGTTTTTTATATAAACATTTCATATATATTTAGTTGGTTACTATATTAATGTATAATTAAATTTTAACAAATTAATTCAACCATATATTTTCATAAGTTAGTTAATATTATTCATAAATTCCAACATAACAGATAGGTTATATATTTTTATATTAAATAATAATATACAGTTATTCGGTAAAACTCATCCTTAAGGGTAACGCAAGTGAACTTGTTGGTCTGTGTAATGTAAGTTTAAGAGGATGTTGTGTATAAAACAAAATAGAAAAAAAAATAACATTATTCAAAAATGATTGTATTATAATGTCTTGGGTGTTACATTCTCCTAGACTTAATTAAATTTCATCCTCACAATTTAAAACATTATACCGATAGACTAAGGCTTCATATTTAAATATACTATTGTTGAAAAAACCCACATCACAAATATGGTAAATAACATATATTATTAATCAACATTGAAAGGTAAATGTAATGTTCACTATAAAAATAGTCTTTTAAAAAGTAAAACATTAGGGAAAATTAGACATGGAATATAAATTGAACCATCACATTATGATGGACAGTTATAGAAAACATGTTTATGAGAATTTTTTTTACCACAAAACCATAAAACCAAGGTGTGAATAAAGGTCACTAATATCAACAAAAATGATGATAATAGGACATAATTTTTCTTTTAATACCATTTTCATATAGTTGAGGATTCATTCCACTTTATAAAGATTTAAATAAATATACATACTTGATACGTTTCAATAAGCCCAATATTATTATTGTTTCTTGAACTATTTATACTTCTTATCTTAACATAGGTTTCATCACAAGGGGAATGAATACAATAATCTCTAAAACCTCTTCCAAATTTCAATTTAAACTATTTAATAAATTTTAATCCTTATGAAGCTTTTAAGTATTATGATCTAAAACTTTAGAATTATCTCCAAGTAAGTTAGCAGTATCTAATATACTTTATCTCTATCAATTATCTCTTTATCCAACATCATAATCTCTATATCATGAACATATCAAGTCTTACCTTTCCCTTGACTATGTGATTTTTAAAATTGTCAACTTGTTATTGAATAACATTACTTTTTTATCAGTACCAATCAACCCAATATCTTAAATCCTTAATGAAAAGTTATTGTTGAACAATCCTTAAACATTCCATAATACTTATAACAGGATATAAAAAACAACATAATTTTAAAACATTATTTAAGGATCCAAATACAGGTGAAAATTAATCATTACACTTCATCTATATCAATATAATAAGATTTAACTTGATCCCATATATTCTTATGAGGTATGTTCTCCTGATTCTTGGGAAATTCATTTGCATAATTCCCTATATCCCTACAATTGAAGAATTAAACAACATAAAATTCATTATTGACCCTGAAATCATTAGAATGGCAGTATTTTTTCTCCACTCTTGAAGAAAACAACATTTTCTATGAAGCATTCACCAAAGTGTTTCCTTACATAATTATCAAATGTGGGAAAATACTTCTTTCCCATCTCCCATCTATCTATATTTTTTCCATCTTTCCTCTTGTTCTTTTTCCTCCCTCTAAAACCATTGTACATAGAGAATTTTATCTCTATCTTTTTAGCACATGATACTATATTCCCATATGATTAGAATTCTTGGGATAATAATTCCATTAAAAATATTGGATTAAGACCATAAAATATATGATCCTTCTTACTCTATTGATCAAATTCATTGGTGAGGATCAAATTTTTTATTCTAGGCACAATTTCTAAATGATGACATACACTATGTTAGATAATATCATTATGAAACATAATGTTTAACACAAAAACTAGAAAAATATATTTACATAAAAAGAACATTTTATGTGTATCTAATCTCATAATAAAAAACATGGTTTATTTGGGGATGTCATTACTTTCAAATCCTTTTTATTGGTTTGTAAATAAAATGTGAATTATACTAAGAATATCCCCTGTGAGTGTCAAACCAGGAGCACAGTAAGGCTCATTGTCATGTATCAGGTTACACTGAGACAAACCTGACACACCTTATCCAATTTTTAACTCTGTGATACATCAATTCCAGAACCACGCCCACTTATATTATTCAAATAGTGATTTATTTCAAGGAATACCAACATAATATCTAACTTATTAAAATTATAGGATGTTCTTTTATACTCATCCCCAATGTCTATCTTAGGGTCATGTTCCCTAATCTATGTTTTCTAAATATAACTACCAAGGTTAATACAAAACCTCATTTGGTAACTAATGTAATTCCCTGAACTCAAAATCCCAGAGCCAGTGAATTAATTTATTACATTAGCATGAATTACAAGGAATCAAATCCCTATGTACAAATTAGTTTTACAGTCTTTAAAATTCATATTACACATATGATACCCATAATACATTAGAAAATAGTAAATAAAAACATGATACATAAAAAAATAAAATAAAATACATCCATAAAATTAATTCAGAATATTGCTCTTTATAACATGGGGAATGGATAAATTATAAGGGTTACATCAAATGATTTTAAGGGTAAGTAAAACGCAATCCATATTGAATCTGTATAAATAAATCAACATGGAAAGGTAAATAACTGATAACACATGTCATTAAATTAACTAGATAATGAATAATAAATATAGAAAGGATAGAAAATGAATCATGTTCCATCTAAATCAATAAACTAATAATATAATTCAACTATAGATATTTTGATACAAAGTTTCATGGATAAATAATAACTGAGTCTAAATGAGTTAGATGCTTAATTATTGGATTAAATGATTCCTAGGATCATGAAACCATTACCATAGAGGCCGTTCAAAATATGGTGTAGAATATTTGATAAAAAATCATATATTTTGGAAAAATATTTCATCTCATGATATAATCGATGCATCTAGGGGCTATCTATAACCAGGGCCCACCTATTTCGTACTTGTCCAAAGCATTCCTCATATTTAATAATCAATTCAAATAATAAAAAATATGACTTAACAAATAGCCATATTGAATAAAGGATACAGATTTATCAATAATTCCCCAGTGGAGCCTATGAAAAAACAAGGGTTGTTGGTGTTGATGAATGGAAATACCATTTAAAGATCATTAAAACGTTTTTGAGGAAAATAAACATTAAACATTCCAAAGTGTCCCATGCCACTTTGAAACATTAGAATCAAAATATTAATGAAGTAATAACTTTAAATAAAACTTATAATATAATGAGAATAAGTATATTCATGATATAATATGTCAAATTTTAGTATATACACTATATAAAAGTGTATTTGTTTATAAAAACAAATAAGACAGAATAGAATGTCAATTGAGACGAAATCCCTTACCTTGCATTTTCTTTTGGATAATCATCATTTAAACTCAGGTATAATAGTTTTAATAGTGTAAATAAATTTTTAATGAAGAATATTATTATTTATTATATCATATATGATAATCTTATAATATCTTATTACCCGTTTGTTAACATTCTTTCATTATTTTCACTATATTGGGTGTTAATTTCCTTGTTTCTTGAGTAAGTTTTGACTTGTTATTTGTTGTTACTATTTATTAGATAATCGTTTCATGATATCTATAATTTAAACCATGATTTAAAAATAATACACATTCATTATATATTTATTAAGAATAATCTATATAATTTAGATATAAGAAATGAAATACAACATTCATAACGACGGTATGTCGTACGATTGCATGAACGCTACTTTTATTTCTATGTTGTATTTAAAAGAATGAAAATTTAATGATATATAAGTATATTATAATTAAATTATAATATTTATTTCATATATTTCACATATTTTTATTAAAACCATCCTTTATACATTCCATGTATAGTGTGAATGAATCTTGTTTCTTTGGGGAGGTGGTAGTCCACACTTCCACAAATGATGTTATCGTATTTATGAAAAATTAAACGCATAAGGGTATATTTTATAATATAATTAAATAATTATATAGAAATAATAAATATAATATATAACATATAAAAATTTAGTGTCTTTCATAATTCCGAATCATGAAATGAGGTAAAGGAGAAACGAACAATCATCATTTCAGGAGGCAGTTATTCTCCGTATAGATAAACCGGTATGTTCATTACCGATTAGAAGGAATTGTTTGTAAGTTTTGGTCAAAACATTAGAATAATAATTTTTTAGTATATTTAGGACAATGGTGTTTTTATATAATCATGTAATAAGAATATTTGAGGGGGTATAGAACAAAAATAAAATTAAATATATTGAGGAAAGATGCTACATCTTCTTTAGCTAAATCCTTTCGGTTTGCACCAAAAGGATTACTTTGATGGATATATTACCAAAGGTAGGATTAAATTATTAATTTATGTAAGTTAGAAGATTATTTGGGAATGGTTTTTCAAGCTATAAGGATCAATGTGGTGTGAGTAAGTTGGAGAGGAGGTTCACTTTTATAATTGAGGCGGGGGTCACTTTTGGAAACTCTAAAACTATTAAATTAAATTAAATTTCAATTAAAAACGAATCAAAATTATGTTATTTAGAATATAAGATGAGTATGAATCTAAATAAATCCGTAAAATGAAAATTATACATGTTTTTATTATTTTTCAATCCTTATCTTTTTATTTTTTTCCCTTATTCAACCCTTTTAACCCTTACCAACATATCATGTAATTTACACTTTCGGGGATCAGATAATTACTATAAAAGGAAAAAAGACTAATAAATGAGTTATTTATGAAATTTTATGATTTATAATAATACTTTGGATGAAATTTATATTCCTATAAATTTTATATCATTTAATAAAATATTATTTATTTTAAAATATCAATAATGCCAATTTTGACACTATTCATTACAAGACTTTTTAAAATATCATAACTGCAAGATAAATTCAAAAAAATACTTCTAAAAAATCACTAACATTTCTAAATAATCAGAAAATTTTGTGTATTATATTAATCATCTCAAATTAAATTTATTTTAGTATTTTTAATATCATTTCTTTGATATTTCCTTTAACTAAATCATTACTACATCAACATTTTGAAAACCATTAAATAAATTATCTCTTTTAAAACAAAATAAAAATAAATTATCATGATAAATATAAACGTTTTATATTTCAATATAATATTTATAGTCGAATATATTCCCTAGATAAAACCATATTAAAAATATTTTATTTTTTTAAAAGAAAAGCATGGCATTGAATTTTCTTTGAACAAAATACTATAAATGGATAAAATTATTCCAAGGGGAAAAAGTTCTCAAAAATAACAAAAAGATGATTTTGTTCAATAATAACTCATGAAATTAAATTAGGACAACATTTAGGGTAATTTTATAATATATTTTTACCCTTAATTAAACGATTAACCCATAACTGTGGTAATAAAAATTACTGAAGTTTACTACCTTTATTTTTTCCAAAACTAGAAGGGACCAATTTAAATAATTTGGACTCAATGATTTAAAATATGAAATAAATTTTTTATAATTCAAAACAGATAATTTTCACCAATTAATTTAAAATTAATCTCGTTGACGGAACAGGAAAACAAGTTTTTAAAGTGAAAACTTTCAAAAGTTTGAAACATTTTTATATCAAAATTCAATGTGAAATTGATTCATATGACCTAAATTGTGTAAATGGATAAAACCTTTATCTAATTATACCTTAAAACCATTTAAAGATATAATTTAACACTATAAATAAATTCTATGAAAACGTAGTTTTCAATTAAAAGGATATATTTTATCACAACTCATCAAAACATGAAACATATTAGAAAAATACCAAAAAATAAACCAAATTAAATCGTTATTTTATAATTTATAATAAAAAGATTATTTGGTCAAATAACCTATATAAAAGTGTCAAAAATTATATTTTAAATTTGTTCTCCATTAAAAGGCGGTAAAATTGCCTTTATAAAAATATTGATTTTTATATGTAGTATTTGGTTTGTTCTTATATTATGCTTGTCATATCTATTGGATGAATGTAAAAAATATTTTATTGAATATATAACGTATACACTACATTAATATCACTCTATAATTGTAATTAATATAATTTATTAAGCTAAAAAACATTGTGGGATTAAAAATAGTTTTTTTATAAAAACATTTCTTATATATTCTATTGGTTCCTGTATTCCTTTATAATTAATTTACAACCAATGAATTGAACCATATATTTTTATAAGAGAGTTAATATTATTCATAACCACCAACATAATGGATACTTTATATCTTATTATTTTAAAAAATAAATTTTTAATAATATATTATTGATCAATAAAACTCTAAAATTCATGTAATGTGAACTAAATCATTTTTTTTGTGTTGTGCAAGCTTAACATAGTGTTGTTTATAATGAAAGATATCAACTAAAATAAATTTATTCCAAAATAAAAATATTTTAATGTCTTGAGGTGTCACATGAGCTGAGGTTCATGATGCTATCTAGGACAATTTTGGCCTTTATGTACCTCAGTTACATGTATTATATTGTACTGTTGTATACCTATTTTGGATGATTTGTACATACATGAATTTTCTTCATTGTATGTGGGTCCCTTTTGGCATTATTATCCATTCCTAATGGTTATCCATTATCATTATGATTTATTGATTCCACTACTTATATGTTACTGATATTCCACTTTGATAAACTCTTGTGATGATAGAATAGTCTCCCCATTGACACACCTAGGTGCTCACTACTAACCAAAGCCTTTGGAATTTTTGGAGATGCGATTGAGGCCGTGCAACCAACTAGGTATGGGGAACTATTCAGTCGTATCTTGGTCTAGTACATTATATAAGATAATAATTATTTTTTATTTATATAATTATCATTATATCCTAAATATCATATTGATTCTATAAATGTACTTATATATATCATCCATGTGATGTGGTAAGGAAAAATGAATCACATCGCTTTATGAAGGTGGTAGTCCACACGTATGAATGAATGATATTATACTTTTTCAGAGAATGAAAGGGTAATAAATTAAATGAAATAATATCTTTAAAAAATGATAGATATTTATAAATATTTTATAGAGATATTCATTCCATATTTATAACCATTCGTGAGAGGTGGAGATGGGAAAATATTTACATTGGTTTGTGAGATAGTGGTCTACTGTACACATGATTGAGAATTACATTCTAATTTGATGGAGTTTAGAGATGTATATAGGATACTCCCCTAAAATAACAACATCTTGATATATATAATATAATTATGTTTTATATAATCATGGGTAATGATGATTTAAGTATGTGGAAGAATAAATAAAATTGAAATTCTTAGTTCGGAATGATACCTATCCTTATAATGACCTCTATCTCTAAACAACTTAATTCGACTAAGGATGGTATTAAGCAATAAATATGGCCTCTAAAATGTGATAAGGGATGTAATAAAGGTAATTTGGTATATTATGGTTAAACCAAGTGGGTTTTGAAGCATGAAATTAATAGAAGAAGATATAACCTTTTAAAAGGGAGGGGAGGGACACTCTTGGAATTTATTAAAATGCAGAATTAATATACATTAATTTTTATTTAAAATTAGATAAAAATTTACAATAATATAATATAGTACGATTATGACTCTAAATAATATCATAAAATTATATTTGGAAAATTTTCACTATTGGTCAGAGTAGAGTACTCAAGAGGGGTGTGAATTGAGTATTTATAAAAAAATTTGTTTGAAAAGTATTCTTAAAAAGGATCCCCAATAAATTTAAATACATCCCAGTTAATCAATGTAATATGGTTATCAATGAATGAATGTTTAAATAACTTCTCAGGGAATTGATTAAATCTCAGCAATCTTAATATCAATTATTAACATTACTTTTGAAGTTATTATAAAAAGGAAAAACAATTATAACTTCTTTCCAAGATAAACTATCAAAGTAAATTTAGTGACTTCTGAATTATACAGTAAAACAGATTAAACTAAATTAAACAACACATCAGATATCAAACAAGTGGTTCAGTCTCAAGCCGAGACCTCATCCACTCAACTTGGTGATCACCTGCCACCAAACAATTTATATTAATAAACATGATCTACATCCTGGATCAGGGTAAACAAAAGTATACAGGACTATCTAGGTCACACGTCCTCCTCCAAAGTTCTTCATGGTTATAAACTAACAATTAACACATTGAACTCTTCCACACTTATTCGTGGGAATACACAAGGGTAACAAGATGTAAGAGGAAGGATATATTGTATCCTTCAGTTTAATGTAAGAGACATTGCATGTTTTTATACAGACACACACACACACTGCTCAAAATATAAAAGTAATAAGAAACAAAGAAAATATGATGAGATAAGGCTATAAGTTATCATAGTTTTAGTCTATGCATCTCTGGAATTCTAGGATAAAGCAGATGTAGGAATTGAGTCCCCTTGTGAAAAAACAGAGTATTGCAAGCCAGCTATATCTAGTTCATGTTCTTCGTGGAGTAGATAGTGAGAAAATGTTTTCGACTGTAGGATTCAAGTATTCTTTGTGTGTTCTTCAGAAGTGTTGAGTTACATGTGTCATTTATTATTTCATGAATACTCGTGCTTCTTTGTTATCATGCACACACTTGTTTATCTATCTTCACGTTTCATTTCTTACCACGCTATTCTTTTTATTCTTATAGTGCATGTGTTGGGGATGACAGGATGTATGTATTTGGCACCTCGTACCTCGTACTGTTAGGTGACATGTCTAAAAATAAAAATTAATTATTTTAGTGCATTTAAAAGTTTCAAATATGACTGTAAGATATTAAATTGAAAAATGGAAAAACAGATTAAGAAACAGTGTTAGAGTCTATCTGGAAATGGTGTCTCCATGAAACAATATCTCCTTGAAATGGTGTCTCCTTGAAACGACGTCTCCTTATTTTCCTTTGACTGATGAGATAGTCATGATGGCACAGTGGTAGAGGGATCAAGAACCGGTAGCACATATAAACTGTTTGATCACAGTGTCTAGTCACGATGTCTTGTCACGGTGTCCAGTCACGGTGTCTGGTCATGGTGACTGGTCACGGTGTTTGGGTCCTTTGCTAGAAAAACATAAATGGTGGAAGAATCACTGTTTCTCAGACTTAGCCAAATATCTGTATACAAACATAAATAGTGATACCCACAGAATTAATTAAAATTAAACATTTATCAAGTAAATCCATTATAACACAAACTAAAAATAGTTTATAATAATTTTTTAAGACATAAAGAAACTAATCATTTGTACACATGATTTGAGATATATTACACATGATTAACATGTTTTATAGAATGTGTAGGATTTGTGATCATTAAAACATGATTAACACATGAGGAGTCCAAAAATCTCCCCAATTTGATGATCACAAATCATGTGAGTGACAGATATATTCTTAGGTAATGTGTCTCTTCCTTATGGGAATTTAGAGTACATATTACTCCCCCTTTTTGGATTATCAAAAATACTACAAAAGGAAATAAAAAAATAGATAAGAAGATTTCACAATGCATTATATGGATAAAAAGTGTCATTAAAAATAGTAAATAGAAATTATATAAATCATCCCTATGAAAAGATAGTAGTCACATTTCTTTAGAGATGGCTTGTCTGCTCTTTTCCCTTGGTAGCAGTTTCAGAAGATGAAGCCATAGGAGCAGAGGTGGAAGTGGAAGAAGGGAGTGAACCAAATGACATAGAATGTAAAGGTAGACTGTCAAAGATAGAAGGGGCATAGATAGGTGTATTGTAAGACCAAGGAAACTTTTGATCAATAATAACAGGTCTGATCTGACTCAGATCCTGAGATACAAACATTGAGGTAGATGGAAGGGAAGAGGATGAGAAGGTAGGAAAACCAGATCTCAAGGGTGAAGCTGTAAGAGTCTTAATGGCAGTACTCTATACATGATGATAAGGACTCAAAAGTTTGATTAAGTTAGTACTAATCTCTCCACCATAATTCATGGCCTTCTCAAAGTCATCCTTGTTCTCTATAAACATATCCAACATAAGAGTGAAATATAAGATCTTTTGGAATTGATTTTCAAAAGCTTGAGTGATAGGAGGGATTCTCAGATTCTCCACTATGTACTTGAAATGGTTGGTCATGTCACGATTTGAGAAGATCCTATTTATGTAGAATTCCACCTTCTTAGTAATGTCTTCTTGAGCATCATTTTCAATTTTGGAATAAATTCTCACCAAATCCAGAAATTTGACATATTTATGTACAAATTCAAGTAGAAAATCTTTTTCAAAACCACTGAGCATTGCCGGAAGTTCTTCATTGACAACTGTTATGAGAAGATCACGGTCCAAATAGGGTTAAGAGGATTTTATAGAGGCACGAGAAGTAATAACAGCTGACGTAAGGGACTTCAGTTTATTTAGAACATTCTGGAGACAATCCTTATACTCATCAGTCTACTTGTTAAGACCAATACATGCTCGCACATCTCTTGAACAATTTTCTTGTTTCTTTCATCTACATTTTAAGTAAAGGTAGTTATATTCAGTTGTATCAAGGAGGCTACTTCCTATGGAATTTGACTCCCAATATCCTCAACAGGATGAGAAACAGGTTTTGGTCTTGAGTTCATCACTCTCTTCATTTCATTAACCATTCCTCTGAGAGTACTTAATTCATCAACGAGTTATTTGTTATCAACTCAGACTTCTTGAATCTCATGAATCATCTTAGGATAAATCTTCCATATTATCTTTTCCAACAACACAAAAACATATATTTCACTTAAATTGGTTACAGGATCCAGTTGGGTATTCATGAGCTTTTCAACCCAAGCCAATATGGTTGCTTCAAATGCATTCAAATCATCATTACATACCAAGTTCGAAGATTATTGTAAAGGTTTAGAAAGAGGATTAAAGATAGGCCCAGGTTTCATGAAAGAAATAACATCAAGAGAAGATACTGGTTTCAATTGAAACATAGTAGACAAATCAATAACTTTCACTAAGGCTTCTTGGTAGTCAGTTACATCAAAGTAACTTCAGAATTTATACCATGTGTCCATTGATCTTTGATAAATTAGATTTGACACTTCAACACTTTATAGACTATGGGGATGCTCCCCCTCAACAGGTTCATCTTTCTTAGGAATTAGAGATTTATATCCTTGATCTATTTCCAAGATTTCATCCCTGATATCCTCAACCATTTCCTTTCTATCCAACTGAAAGGCTTGCTCCATTCTCTCTTTACCAGATGGAATAATTTTAGGAACAAATTGGTCCTATGGGTCTTCCTCAAGAGAAGATTCTTGAAAAAGAGAAATATATTCTTCTATATGCTCTTCTATAACATCCTTTTTACTTTCAACAACATTATATTCTTATTTAGATGTTGGTTGTTCTTCAAAATTAGTAATATATTCATGAATAGGAATTTACTTTTCAATTAAGTCTTGGAGAATAGGTTCACTATTTTTCTCATGCAGAATAGTTTCCCTTATAGGTACAACAACCTATTATTCTTCTTTCTCATCTGAATACTCAAAAATTTCATTTCGTTCAAACCCGGATAAAAAATATCTTTAGTTCTTGATGAGTGTTCCACCAGATTATACTTTTTATAAACCCTATCATTATCTTCCACCCAAGCTTTTATCCATGGATTCCAACTGAATTTCATCCTCTTTACTGTTACTTTTGAGATATCAAACTTAAAATCACTAATAGCTTCTTCATCTAGACCAACAAACCCTTTAGTATGAAGCATAGTTGAGATTAATCTTGAGAAAAATAGAGAGGTTGACTTGGAGGTTTTCTTGATCAACTCACACATATGATGTATAACATATTTTAATAGGATGATCTTATGGAAATTAATAATAAGGTGTATCAAAACTACATCATGATACTTAATTGTAGAAAAGTCACCTTTTCTGGAGCTAATAAGATTCTAAACAAATTTAAAAAGAAGTCTGGTTTCACCATCTAGCTCAGCAGCTATGGATTTTCGCTTTTTTTCATTTCCAGTTATGATTCCCATTTCTTCTTCCAAAACAATGAAATAACTCGGAGGTGGAGGACCTCTCTAGTAGTCCTAAAAAATACCCTCATGAGTTATCCTAAGGCATGAAACCCATAACCTCGATGAAAATATGCAACTCTAGCCCTTGATCCAACTTCTCACAACAAATCCATCTACTATATCAAAATATAATTGAGCATACTGATAAAATTGTGAAACTAACGTAAGGTAAATAGGTCTATCCTTCACTGTGAACCAATCCATCCATAATTTATCTTTTATAACATTCAATAGAAAAGAATTAATTGACCAAATCCACTTACGGAATATCTCTTTTTTGGGTACCATTATTATGTCTACTAGATTCAGATTCAAAGGACCTTTGGTTGCTAACTTAAGAACTATTTTTATCTTCTTCTTTGATCTTCTCTTCTCAAAAGATGACGATGATAGACGTTTCATTCTGGGTATTAAACAATGGTTCAAGAGATAGAGAAGGGTTGAAAGATGAGTTTACGGTTTGTGAGAAGAGAGCTCGGGAGAACGAATGTGTGAAACTTCTTTCATTTTATCATTTAGGGATATCAAGTATCACAGGATCAAAAGCGTGGGAAATTAAAAGGGTAAAAATAATAATTACCGCGATATATGTCATAATATGTAAATAAAACAATAAAGTGTCTTTACGATGAGACCAGAACTGACTTTCATGATGAGACCATAACTGGATTTCATAGTGAGTTGTTTATTGTGTGATTTCCAAACTGTGTGACCGTATTGTTTGGGATAATAAGTTTAAAATAGTAACCGAGAAATAGTAATTATGAGACCATAAACATTAAATAGTATATGTACTACATAATATTTATCATTCCTAACTCATGTATGATGTAATATATTATTTCATAATTTAATGGTTTGGTGAATATATCAGCAACATGATATTTAGTTCCAATGAATTCCTAAGAGATATCACCTTTTTGATAATGATTTCTTAAATAGTGATGTCTTACGTCAATATGTTTTTTCCAACTGTGTGAAACATGATTTTTTGAGATGTTAACAACACTTGTATTGTCAAAATTTATATGTACATGCCTGAATTGATATCCATAATCTAGTATTGTGTGTTTCATCTACAAAATTTGTGCACAAAAACTTCCAACAGCTATGTATTCAGCTTCTGTAGTAGATAATGAAAACGAGTTTTGATTCTCACTATACCCTGATACTAGTGACTTGCCTAAAAAGTGAAATTTTCCCAAGGTTCTTTTTCTATCTAACTTACATCCACCGAAGTCAACATCAGAAGAACTAACTAACTCAAATGATTGTCCTCTGGGATAAAACAATCCTAGATTGGGTGTATGCTTGAGGTATATGAAAATTATTTAAATAGAATTTAGATGAGATTACTTTGGATTTTCTTGAAAATGAGCACACATATATACACTAATCATAATGTCAGGTCAGCTAGCAGTTAGGTAGAGAAGACTTCCAATAATTCCTCTATAAGTGATTTGATCAACATATTTTCCATCTTCATCAAGATACAACTTACAAGTAGCACTCATTGGAGTGTCACAACATTTATTGTTATCCAAACCCAAATGATTTATAAGATCCCTAGTATATTTTCATTGGTTTAGAATAATTCCATCATTGTTTTGAAAGATTTTAAATCCTAGAAAGAATTTTAGTTCACCCATTAAACTCATTTCAAATTCTTTTTGCATCATTTTAGAAAATTCAGTAAATAAATTGTAAAAACCCGCAAATTTCAAGGAAATTTTTTTCTTAATTTTCTTTGGAATTTTACAAGAGCGCAGCTTCAGACGGCACCTGATTCCGAGGCCCGATGTTCCCGGAATCAATTTCCGAAGTTTGGCTCGGGTACGTTCAGTGAACGGACGAGCGGGTTTTTCTATCTTTTGAACCGGTGCCCGGAATCGAATTCTGAGGGCACCGATGAAATCGCAGCGCCGGTATTTGCTTAGAAACGCCTCTTCCGGAGTTGCGTTTGCTCAGACGTGGTTTTTTAAATTTTGCGGCTTTAAGTCAGAAATAAAATAAAGTTTGTGCGGCAACATTATTTTATTTCACTTAAGCTGCTTGGAAGCCACTTGAAGCCACTTATAGACGGCTTGAACTGAGTTGAACTGGATAGGATGCTATCCGGAAATATCCTACCCCCTTGGTAGGATATTTGTGAGGTGGGGCCCGCACGAGCCCCGCCGTTTCTTTCGCTAAGTAACGCACCCGCGAAAACCCGTCAAAGTAACTGAAAAGTCAACCGACGCGTTTTCTTAAATTCTTAACAGACCATTTAATTGGGCGGTTTATTTCGTGAATTAAATGGGCTGTTTCTTTCGTGGATTAAATGGGTCGTTTCTTTCGAATTGATGGATCGTTTCTTAACCGGTTTCGTGTTGGCATGTTTATAAAATAAGACCAACCTAAAAATCCTTGGAAAGGATTTGAGAGAATCTTCGTTCCTCCACCCTCTCCGCGAAGAACGCGAAGAACGCGAAGAACGCGAAGAACGCGAAGAACACCGGAACCGGAATCCGACGACGCACGATCCGCGACGTCAACAGCTTTTCCGCGACCTTCTTCTTCTTCGGTGCCTCTTCTTCCGCGGCGAACCTGCGATCGGCGGTTAAAGGTGAGAATCGAAACTTCTAAATTCTCCCTTCTTAATTTCAATAACAACGGATTTAATTAATTAAATCCGTTTGTTCTTGATCCGGAGATTGGCGACGCGACGCCGGATACCGCGACGACGCGACGATCTCCTTCTTCCGCGACGAGCGATTCCGCGACGACCTCTCGTCCGACGACGACTTCGAGGTAGGGATTTATTTTGGAAAAGTTACCCCCTTTTAAATTTTCTCGTGAACGTTCTTGAAAATTTAAAAAGCCGGTTTCAAGCGAACAATTTTATCTTTAAATAAAATTGTTGGATCATGTGTTGATCATCTTATTCTTTTCTCCCGTTGTTTATGATTAACGCGGAGGGAGCGGGTCTAACGAACAAGACCCGGCAACCCTCCGCCGATCTTCCTTTTTGTGCGGATTTGGCGGGCGACGGCAAAAGCACGACGCAAGGGCCATTTGTTGATTCCGCAGTGGAGGACGCGTCCCGGGAGGAACAATGGCGCAGACGGGAGGCAAAACGGGCCACCGGAGCAACTCCGGCGGCCCGCGGAAGGAGGCGGCGGCGCGGGTCGCCGGCGCGGCGGCGCCGGCGACCGGAGGCGGCGGCGCCCGGCGCGCCGCCGTGAAGATCTCCCGCCGCGGCTGAAGCCGCGGCGGCGGCGGCCGGTTCCGCGGCCGCGCGGAACCGGGAACGGACGCGGCGGCCCGGCCGCGTCCGCGTGACAGGCGGCCCCCCGCGGGGGCCGCGTTTCTCCAAATGTCGCGGGTCAAACCCGCGGCGGCGGCCTGCTCGGCCGCTCGGCCGAAGCCGAGCCGGCCGGTCCGGTCGGCCGGGCCGCGCCCAGGCCGGACCGGACCCGGCCGAGCCGGTTCGGGCCGGTTCGGGCCGACCCGGGTCGGGCCGACCCGGTTCGGCCGACCCAAGGGGGGGTTCGGGCCGGGTCGCCCCGGGCCCAGAACCCCCGTTTCGGGCCTTCTTCGGTCTTTCGCCCATATCTTGGGCCAGGGACCTCAGATTGACGAACCGTCACCGGCTACGCGATCCTTGGATCGAGACGGTCGTTTCGGTATATTACACTCAAGGTTTCGGAAGACTTTGGGTTCGGCCGGGTTGGTTCGTACACGAAACCAACCGGGCCCTCGGAGCGGAAACGCTCATAACTTGAGCTACGGACGTCCGATCGACGTACCGTCAGCTGTGGTAGTTCCCTCTAAGTGAGACGGAACTTTTGGCATACTCCGCCCGAGGATCGGATACAGGCGGAGTACGGTCGGGTTGGTTTTGCCCTAAAAACCAACCGGGCCCCTGGGACGAAAATGCCAATAACTCTCAGACCGGGCGTCCGTTTGACGCGCCGTCTGTCGCGTTGAGATCCTGTTGTCGATACGGAACTTTTGGATACATCAACGTCGGACTACGTGTCAGTTGATGTATCAGCCCTCGGCTCGTGGAGCGGACCCTCCTAAACGAGCCCGCTTTGTGCGGGAACCCTAGCGCTGGCTGTGACTTCGACGACAGAGCAGAGATCATTCGTGGACTGCGACGACGACAGAGCAGAGATCCTCCGTGGACTGCGACGACGGCAGAGCAGAGATCCTCCGTGGACTGCAACGACGGCAGAGCAGAGATCCTTCGTGGACTGCGGCGACGACTGTGCAGAGATCCTCCGTGGACTGCGTCGACTACTGCACTCAGCGATCCTACGTGGAACAGTGCTACCGAACCTGTGTGAGCTGAATCTTCTTTTTACCTTGAGCGGTGGAGCGCTTGGGTGTAGCGGCGGACCCGTGGTACTTGGCAGTGGTGGTGCGCTTGGATGCAGCAACAGACCCTTGGCGGTGGAGCGCTTGGTTGTAGCGGCAGACCCGCGATACTCTACGGAGTGTGTGCGCTTGGTTGTAGCGACAGACCCGCGACGGTGGAGACGTGCGTGCGGAGTACGGAGACCGTGTAGATGACTGAGACCTGTCGACTGCTTGACCGACTCGACTTGGAGTGAGTCGACTAGCCCAGTGGACGGAGCGCCCAGTAGTTGGCAGCAGACCCACGGCGGACGGAGCGCCCGGTAGTTGGCAGCAGACCCGCGGTACTCGACAGGAGGAGTACCTCAGTAGGCTATCTGGGTGAGCGCCCGGTATTTGGCAGCAGACCCTCAGCGGACGGAGCGCCCGGTAGTTGGCAGCAGACCCGCGGTACTCGACAGGAGGAGTACTTCAGCAGTCTTAGGTTAGTGAGCAGTACCTCGGAGTCGTGACAGGACCACTGTACACTTCAGAGATGGGGCTCTTCAACATTTACGGTTTCGATAATGAAAATCCTGGTTGAGCTGAATCTTATGTTACTCTCCTTTGTGGATTGTGTTGAACTATCCTATGTGGATTTACTGTTACTCTCCTTTGTGGATTGTGTTGAACTATCCTATGTGGATTTACTGTTACTCTCCTTTGTGGATTGTGTTGAACTATCCTATGTGGATTTACTGTTACTCTCCTTTGTGGATTGTGTTGAACTATCCTATGTGGATTTACTGTTACTCTCCTTGTGGATTTGAGTCTTGCTTCCTTTGTGGATTGAGTTGTTCTTGAGCTCGTGAGCAGAGCTAGAATTGGGGGCTTAGGTATATGTATGGGCATATACCTAAGTCGAGTCAGATGTTACTTCGTGATTGCATCTTTCTTTTGTGTTATATCCTTTGTGGATTTCGGGAGACCTTCGGGGGTCTCGGGGTCCTTACTGAGTAGTTGTACTCACCCCTGCACGGGCTATGCCCGCACCTTGTTGTGTTGGTTGCAGACGACGGACAGCGCTGATCACGGTTGGGGCGTGGAGCAGGACGGTACCTGGAGGTGGACCACTGGGCGGGACGTGCTCGGAGCGGACGTGGGACCCGAGGAGCCTGGAGGCTATCTGTACCCACCCTTCAGGTGGGATTGCCAGTGGACGACACGAGGCCGCCGTCTTTTCTACAGTTACTGTACTTTACTTTTCAGTTGTACTTTACAGTTGGGCTTGTATTTCCGGCCCCCTTTACTTTTCTGCACTTTACTTTCCGCTTGCTGACTCTGTGTGGTTGTTACTTACAAAGGCAATGCCTTCCCTGTTTACTGGGATTTTACGCCTTGGTGCTAGTCGCCAGCCCCTGGCCTATGGAAGGCGGGCTTGGGGTAGTCACGGCACGGGCCCCGAGGACGGGTCGTGACATAAATAATTTTTTAAGATTCAATGATAATGTTATCCACATGGATTTTAACTAGTAAAACATTATTGTAAATTCATTTTATAAAAAGGCAAGGATAAACTATTGCTTTTGTAAAAACCTTGGAAGTATGATTTGTAAAATGAGGTTTTTTAAAACCATTGGGTTTCACAACAAAGATATCCTCATCTATATACACATTTAGAAATTCACTTTTAACATCCATTTTATATAGATTGAAATTCATATTTGTAGCATAAGAAAGAAAAATTTTAATGGCTTCATGTCTGGATACTAGTGAAAAGGTTTCTTCATAGTCAATTCATTCTTCTTTATTATAACCTTGTGCAAACAATCTATCCTTGTTTCTAACTATATTACCAGATTCATCTACATTATTTCTAAACACCCATATAGTGACTATGGTGAATGTGTCTTCGGGTCTATCAACAAGTTTCCAAACATTGTTCCTTTGAAACTGATTAATCTCTTCTTGCAGAGCCATCACCCAAATTTCATCATTGATAGAATTATTAATGTTTTTAGGTTTAAGTTGGAACAAGAAGACATGATGTTCAAACTAATTTCTAAGAAAAAATCTTGTTTGAGTTCCTTTATCTAAATCTCATAAAACAACATCTAAAGGATGGTTTTTAAGAGTTCTAACATCTATAGAAAAAGATAGACTAGTGATTTCATATTCTTCAACAGGTTTGGGTTCATTGTGATTAGAATATAAAGAGTTCTCAAAACAGGATGTTTTCACAGATTCCTTTACAGGATGGTTAGAGGATTTTGAATTAATGTCCAGATTTGATACATTATTCTCCTGGTTCTCTAGAGTGGTTTTAGGCTCATGTGGATCTATTTCATAAAATTTTTCATGGACATATTCTTCCACACATTTAGTTCTCATATTAAACATTGTACAAGATATACTAGATTTGGAATATCCTAAAAAGATTCAATTATCACTCTTAGATGAAATTTTCTCAAGATTATCCTTTGTATTAAGGATATAAACATTGCAACCCAAAACATTGAAGTAGATTACTTTGGGTTTTCTATTATTTCATAACTCATATGGAATTATTTTAAGAATATTTCTAAAAAACACTCAATTGATAATATAGCAAGTTGTATTTATAGATTCAACCCATAAATAAATAGGTAAGTCATACTCACTAACCATGGTTCTAGAAATATCTTGCCAGGTTCTGTTTCTTCTTTCTCAAACTCCATTCTATTGAGTTGTTCTAAGGGAAAATAAATTATGACTATAGAAATTTTGTGAGAAAATGGATTCAAACTCTTGATTTTCTAAATCACAGACATAATAATTTCTAAAGGATTTAATTCGAATCCCCCTATAATTTTCTATAGTTTTGAAATATCTAGTAAAATGAGAGCAGGATTCACTTATGTGAGCCAAAAAGAAAGTCCAAGTATGTCTATAAAAATCATCTACAATAACAGAATTATTATTCTTATCATTTAATATTGAAACCATAGATAGTATAAACAAATCCATGTTAACCAATTAGAGAGTTTGAGAAGTTGACACTTATTTCTTTGGTTTGAAGGAAATTTTGTGTTGATTTCCCCTTTGACAAGGATTACACACTTTATCATTTGGAAACTCGAGTTTGGGTAGGTCTTTGACTAAGCATTTTATAGTTAACTTTATAAGGGATTGAATATCATAGTGTCCTAGTCTCCTACGCCAAAGACAAGATTCATTGTGAAATAAACTTAAACTTGAAGAATTTTGAGAGACTATAGAATCTGTGTTAAGAGAGTAAAAAATTTCATTTCTTAATGTAGAAAATACAAATTCATTTTTATAATTGAAAACATTGAAAGAATAATTTTAAAATTTAACATGAAATTCATCATCACATAGTTGTTAAATACTAGGAATATTTTATTTCAATCCTTAAACAAAATTACTTTTGAAATTAAAACTGAGATAGAGTTACTGATTTGGCCAAAGCCAATAATATTTCCTTTGGCATTGTCACTAAAGGTGACTTGTCCACCATCATTTTTTATTAAATTCATGAAGCATGAGTAGTATTCTATCATGTGTCTTGAAAACCCACATACTAAGTACCAAAATATTTTGAAGGAGCTATTTATGATTCTTTACTAAAAAATAGTTAGATAAAAATAGATTTTGTTGCCCATACTTGTTTCGGTCCAGTAATATTAGTGATTAGTGCTTTAGGTACCCATACCTGCAAAATAGGATTCCTATATGAATTATGTAAAGTTCAAGAAAAAAACCTTATCTGGTCCAAAAAATCTTGAAACAATATAGTGTGTATCATAACTTGAACTAGCTGAATGTTTTCCAGAATTAGGAGTAAAGCTATATGTCCTAGCTTTAGAAACTAAATTAGTTCTTCCAAAATTTCTTTTACTAGGATGATAGACAATGCCGATGGTATATTTTGGAGAAATCTGTTTACCTTGAATTTGAACCAAGGTATCCTTACCGTTAGTAAAACTTTCAAGATCCATTTTAAATTTCTAATTAGATATCTTTAGTTAATTGTTTTATTTGAGTAATTGAAAATTTTCTTACTTTTCTACAGTTAGTTCAGTTTTAATAGTTGAGGTAAGAGCATGTTGTTTCGTTGAATATTTGTATTTATCATTTAATTCGTTACATGTCGCTTTAATATTATTATAGTATTCAAACATTTCTTCATTAAATATATATTCAGAGTCAGTCCCATCTTTCGAATAATAGGAATTGTGTATAGGGGATTTTAGTGATACCTCAGATGTTTTTTTTCATAAAACACATATTGGATATGATAGCTTATTCATAATGTGACGATTCTGAGTTACTTCAACTATCCTCAAAAGCACATCATGTTGATTCCATTTCCTTTATATAATTTCTATCTTTTTACTCATATTTTTTTACTTGATCATCAGACAGTTAGACTTTATATTTCTTTTTCGCTTACAATCATATCAGACTATCTCATCATAATTTTCACTTCTTTTCCAATCGTTCTTACAACTTCATTTTTTATCATATCTTCCCTCTAAATATAGTCTTTCTGAAAAAGTTATTCTTGTTTTAAAATATATTAAAACTTCTGGCTAATTTATCCATCTTCTAATCACAATCAGGGGATGATTTTTCACTACTTGAACTTTCTACAGAGGCTTCCAACATTTATTTCTCTTTGTGTTTAAAAGTGGTGGAATTAAATGAAACATATTTTCTTTTGGGTTCATCCTCCTCTTCCTTTTTGACTTTCAACTCCTCTTCATATATCATTTGTTTTCCAATGAATTATTTTACAGGTAACTTTCTGATGTCTCATGATTCTCTAATATAGATAATGGTTCCTCTCCATCTGTTAGGTAGGCATATGAGAATCCTCATGGTCTGTTCTTTGGAAGTAACATCTCTTCCAAGAGAAATCATTGTGTTGAAAATTCCTTTGAACTTGAGATACATGTCAGAATTAGGCTCATCAGTTTTCATTTTAATGTTATCATATTTAATAGTATAAGTATTAAGTCTCATTTCTTTCAAACTAGATGTTTCTTCTGGATAAATAGACAAGGTATCTCAAATTTCTTGGGCTGTTTTACATGCAGAAATTATATTAAATTCCTCATATACTAAAGAGAAATATAAAGTATTTATGGCTTTGTAATTATTATTGTAGGCAATATTATTAGGGCCATCCCAAGTGATTCTATTAGTAGAAGGAATCTTATATTCATTTATTATTGAATACCAAATTTCAAAACTCATGCTTTCTAGATGCATTTTCATTTTAATTTTCCATTGAGCATAATTGGTTCAATTAAATAATGGTGGTATATTTGTTACAACACATTCTAGTCTATTATCTATAATAATGAAATAATTTGAAAGATATAGAAATTTATAATTAATAGAAATTTACAGATATTTAATGTACAACTAAAAGCACAGTTTAATAGGGTTAAAAACAGAGTCATAATAGGAATAACAAACAACCTTATGATACCAAATGTTGGTTGGAGTAGAGTACTCAAGAGTGGGGTGAATTGAGTATCTATAAAAATTTCTATTTGAAAATTATTCATAAAATGGTTCCCCAGTAAATATAAATACATCACAATTAATCAATGTAATATGGTTATGAAAGTTTGACTGTTGAAATAACTTCTCATATGATTGATTAATTCTTAGTAATCACAATATCAGTTATTAACATTACTTTTGATGTTACTCTAATAAGGAAAAACAATTAAAATTTCTATCCAAGATTAACTATCAAAGTAAATTTAGTGATTTCTAAATTGTACATTAAAATAGAGTAAACTAAATTAAACAATAGAATGGATATAAAAGAAGTGGAATAGTCTCAAGATGAGACCTAATCCACTCCACTTGGTGATCACCTTCCCCAAGCAGTTTATGTTAATAAACTTGATCCACACCCTAGATCAAGGTAAACAATAGTACACAAGACTTTCGAGGTCACACAACCTCATCCATGGTTCATCATGGGTATAAACTACCAAGTCACACAGATAACTCTTCCACACGTATCCATGGGAATTCACAAGGGAAAAAAGATATAAGAGGAATTATATCTTGTATCCTCCAATTTAATGCAGGGGATAATTCATGTTTTTATAAATACACACACACACACTGCTCAAAAAATAAAAAATAATACACAATAGATAAAAGATGATGAGAAAAGATTAGAAGTGCTCTGAGTGTTAGTCAATGAAACTCTGGACTTCAAGGATGAAACATATATAGGAATTGAGTCCTCTTGTATAAAAATAGAGTATTGTAAGTCAGCTAGATCTGGCTCATGTTCTTTTTGGAGTTGATAGTGAGAAAATGTTCTCGACTCTATGATTCAAGTATGTTGCACGTGTTCTTCAGAAGGTCCATGTAGCATGTGTCGTTTCTTCTTTCAAGAATGCTCATGATTCTTTGTTATCATGCACACACTTGTTTCTCTGTCATCACTTTTATTTTTCTCCATGCTATTGTTTTTATTCTTGGAGTGCATGTGTTAGAGCCGACAAGATGCATGTATTCTGTACTTCATACCTCATATTGTTGGGTGACATATCTACAAAGAAACAATAATTATGTCAGAGAATTTAAAATCTTCAAATATTACCATTAGAGATTAAATTAAAAATATGAAAAAACATATTAAGAAACAGTGTCACAGTCTATCTAGAAATGGTGTCTCTATGAAACAGTGTCTCCTTGAAACAATGTCTCCTTGAAACGGTGTCTCCTTATTTTCATTTGATCGATGAGATAATCATGATGGCACAGTTGTATAGGGATCAAGAACTGGTAGCACAGATATGGTGTTTGATCACAGTGTATGGTCAAGGTGTCTGGTCACGGTGTTTGGTCACGATGTTTGGTCACGGTGTCCGGTTATGAAGTTTGGTCATAGTGTCTGGTCACAATATCTAGTCAGGGTGATTGTGTCATTTCCCAGAAAAACATAACTGGTGTCAGACTCACAGTTTCTCAGACTTAGCCAAATATTTGTATACATACTTAAACAGTGATATCCACTTAACAAATTAAACTTAATCATTAATCTTGGAAATCCATTATAACAAAAACTAAAAATAGTTTACAATAATTATTTAAGGAATAAATAAACAAATCATCTGTACACATGATTTGAGACATATTACATAAGATTAACTAGTTTTATAGAATTTCTAGGATTTGTGATCATTAAAAAATGATTAAAACATGAGGAGTCAAACATTTATTATTTTTTTACCCTTATCATTTAGTTTTAACACCTTACAAACCCTTTTCACACTTAACACCGCAACAAGATTTTTTACACTTTGAGGGTCATTGTAGTCAAAATAAATGGTAAAAGGGAAAATAAATAGTCCAATTTTATATTACAAACTATATCTAATAAATTTACCTAATCTAATATTTTTATTAATTTTATATCATATAATAATTTATTATTTTTTATAAAATATCATTAATGTTTCTTTTTAGATCTATTCATTAAATTGAATTTAATAACCTAAAGATATAAAAAACATGATTATTTTTTTACATCCCTAAACTATTATATTAATGTTTAAAATTCATAGATCACATTAATCATCTCATATTATATTTCATTTTTTTATTTTTAATATTGTTTATTTTATTTTTCCTTTAATTGAATGGATAATGAATCATCATTGTGTAAGAATTTAATGTAATTATTTATTTACTAAAAATTAAAAATAAATTATCATGATGAATATAAATAATTTACATTTCAATGGAATATTTTCATCGAATCATATATCCTACTTATCCACTTGTTTTATATGTTATAGTTATTAAAATCAAAAGTGTTTCATTTTTTACTTTTCTTTAAATAAATTATTATAAAAGTCATTATCACACCCAAATAGAAACAAAAGTTCATATAACTAATATTGGATGAGTATAGATGATATGTACCCATCCCATAATGTAAAACCTCATGTTTCCACCATACCTTTCCCTTTGAATAATGCAATAACTTGCATTGTACGCAACTTCGGGATTCTGACACACCGCGTCCAATCAAACATGCCGTTATGAATAGTAATACCCACTTTTTTAAATTTTATAAAATTTATTTTCAAAATGAACTTCATTTTTGAATTCAGAATATTGAAATTAGCTTAGGGTGAATTTTTGGTACAATTCTGAAAACTTTCAACTTTTAATGAATAGTAAAAAATACTAAAATTTTATTAAAAGGAACTCTTTTAATAGAAATAATTTATAGAGATAAATTATAAATTTGAGTGGTTTTTAAGTATCATTAAATTATATTTTATTTATTTAATATAATTTATGTCATTGGATGTAATCTCATGATCAAATTTCTTATAAACAAGTTTCAATATTTTGATAGTTATTATTTCATCAAAAACATTCTTTTCGTTTCGACAACAGGAATTAATTTTAAATTAATTTCTGCCACTTATATGTTTTGAATTTGGAAAAATGGATTCCATATTTTGAATCAGGAGGTCCAAATTATTTAAATAGGTATCTTTTATTTTGAGTCATTATGAATATTTACTTCAGTAAATATTTTATTTACCGTGGTTAAAGGGGAAAATCTTGTAAATAAGGTTAAGAAATAATATTATAATAATATTAAATTACCCTAACACAAGTTCTATACCTTTTGGCTGATACATGTCCGACCAGGGGGATCCTTGGGTCTATTTTGGGACCCCATGGAGCCACTTGGGAGTGATAATCACATTTTATATTAAATAATCTAAAGTAAACACAAAAATAAAAAAAGAAAACATTTTTTAGTAAAAAAAAAATTTTATGAGGATTTATAATTGATATATTCTACTATAAATACAAATTAAAAAGATAAAAATATTTTCTACATCAGGATATTTTATTTATAATTTTTAGACATAAAATAAATATATTTATATATGAGACAATAACTATGTTGAATTTTCCTTATTAATGAAACTATCAAATAAATAATATTATAAATATTAAAATATATATAATTTAACAGTTTTTATACCATCCAAGAATTCTATTGTTGAATATGACATGTTAGAGTTGATTAAATGAATTTTTTTCAAAGTAATCATGGTCTTATGACTTTTGAAAAAACCAAATACCAAATAGTGTCAAAATTGACATAAAAGAGTTTTAAAAACCAATATTATATTATTAATTGATATAATATTTCTAAAAATATATGGTTAGGCCATAAGACTTATATAATTATATTTTTATCATTACTGAACCACTTGGGGTTCTCTTGTAAGTTTATAGTAATTTTATAAACCATATAATATATAAATACAAAGAGACATGGTAAATGTCAAACTATTTAACTAAGCGTTAAATATAAAAGATAAGGTTAATATAGTGACCCAAACCTGTCTAAAACCTCTTTTTTGAGTGTATTTCTACCCATAACCACTTTATCATCGAAATAAATCATTTTGGACCCATTAAAACCCGAAAATGATTTTAATATTAAATAATATTTCATGCTTTTCCTAAAGTGACCCTCTCCTCTCTAATAAAAGGACACTTCCCCTTCTCTAAACTTAACTCCTTAAAAGCCATTTGGATCAGAAAAACGCTACCCAAATACCCTAAAAACATTCCTCCATTCATCCTAGAGTCCATCCTTTTGTCAGAAAGTCATCCTAAGGATCCCTTTTGATCAAATCAAAAAGAAGAACCCGAAGAAGAGGTAAATATTTCATCACCTCTTTCAAGTTATTTTCTTCTTCCACTTCCTATTTCTTTGTAGTTTCCATTCTAAAATAATGAATATAATATCTTCTATATACTGTGATGTTATTATAAAAATGGTATAACCATATTCATTATTCTATCCATCCTATAAATGACAATGTCACCATACCTGCGTACGTACGGATTACCGTCTCCACGTCATGGTGTAGTCTGTTATTCAAAAACTTAATCATTTGGATGGGTATAATAATGAACATAAATGATGTAAATAATAAATATAAAATTATAATGATTATTTATATATGATATACCATCCAATTATATATGATTTTAATATCAAAATAATGATATTTTTTCTCGTGTGTACGTACGGATTACCGTCTCCATGAACGCGATGAGATTCATTCCCAATTGTAATCATTAAAGAAATATTTTCATTTAATGATTAAAATTAATATTTATTAACATAATATCATACTATATATGAATCAAATACATCCCATCCATAACAAACATGGCTTAGGTAACCAAGCATATAAAGGAAAATGAATCTGTTAACACCCGAAATGATGATACTACAACAATATCATTAACAAAGAAATATTATAAGAACATATATGATATCAAATTAATTTATATGGATCATTTATAATTTAATAACTATTATTTAACCATTATATATTAGGTAAACCTACCCTTGACCAAGTAAAAGTACAAGTTAAGGGTTAATTTCACAGTCTCTTTATTATCCAAGGTTGTTTTTATGTAAGTATTTACTGAAACATATTTATTATCCATGTACATGTTTCGTAAAAGTGTTTTCAAAGGGATTATTTTTAAATTAATTTTTACTAAAACATCATTTTAAATGTTTTAAATAATTATTCTTCTAAACCTTCTCATTAATGTTTATGTTTTCAAAATGATTTTAAGGATTTATTTATATGAAAATGAATGTTTTAAAATGTTAATTCCTTTCAAAAGTTTAAAAGTGGTATAAGAGAATTTGATTCAAAAATATCTTTTAAATGAATTCCTTTATAAATTGTCCGACTTTTAAAATTATTTGATGAAAAAATGATATTTATCTCAAATATTTTTACTGATCATTTTCAACTATGTAAACATCCTTTACTGGATGTTATTCATGATTGAGGTTGATTTATTATGATAAAAATATTCCATATTGTATTGAATGTTTGGTGATATGTTTGAATGTGGATGTGTTATTTTTATACCATTCATGGTTTATAGATAAAGTATTGAAATTTCGTATTCTATTTTTAATACAAATGTTTATGTTATGTTTAAAACGTTTCTTATGAGGAATGAATTGGACTTAGTAAATGAAGGGTGGAGCCTGCTATATCTCCTCGATGCATCGGTATGTCTCATGAGAAGAACTAGTGTCTTGGAACAAGGCCTTTACAAAATCTTATTTGTAGTCTTGGCACAAGGCCTTGAAAATGTGGTTATAAAGTCTAGCATTATGCATTCCATCATTATGAAAGTGGCTATTGATATTTAAGGTCATTATTAGACTAGTATAATATCCATGTTAATAAGTAAATGGGATTATTTGATTTTATACTTTCCATATTATTCTGTATTTCAAGTTTAAAAGGCTTTTGTTTTAGTCTTACGTTACCTTAAATGTTTCTGCTTATTTATGAATGTTTTCGCTATATTATTATCCTTACTGAGCATCTGAGCTCACCCTTTTCTATGTTTTATTATTCCCAAGATTCAAAAAGGTATATTGTAACTGACCTACAGTGATAGTCTATGAAATAGGACTGTGGCCTATTGAGACTATGTTTTTGTAGTTTTTTATTTTAAAATGTAATTTAAAACTTATGAATGTATCTAGTATTTACAAGGCTACTAAACTAACTAGTATTTCGAGACTTGATCTTTTGTAATCATGCCAATGTAATGTAATAATGCACCGACTCTGGGTAACTTTGTTTTGGGGTGTTAATGTTAGTATAAGAAGAAGTTTATTACAAAACATTGATTAGAGAACATTACCCTAAGATAAACTTTGAGTATTAGTATAGAAGAATATCATAGAATATTGGTATTGTATAGATTTTGTGAGTTTCCAAGAAATACATCCCTGTATGCATACGAGCAGGTAAAGGCGGCTCTGGCATATATGTACCCAGGGGTAAAACCTGAAAACACCCCTTTCAGCTAGACTCGAACGGGAACTGGTGCCTGACAATGGGCATTGCTGCACTCTTGGTTACAACACTCCCAGGGGATATGATTATGATAATTATCATTTTCATTAAAAACCATTATGAAGGGTTTATGAGTATATAAAACTTTAAAAAAACAATTTTATGATTATGGATTATATCCATAAACTGTTTAATCTTTGTTAAGTGTTTAACAAGTTTGGAGTTATGTATAGAAATTCATAAACTAATCTAGTGTATTCCATTGTTTAGAAATGGATCCTAGTGGAAGGAATGGAAACCATATCAACACACATAATCCATGTCGGGATTTCCCTCCTACTCAAGATAATTATAATGGATTTGGTGAAGCAACTGGATCTGATCATCTTATCAATATACTGGGACAACTAACTCAGGTTATGAATAATAAAATTACCCATATGGAGCACTCTAATCCACAAAGCGGAGGATCAATTATAGACCTCTTCATGAGGAAACTACCACCAACATTTGAAGGGAGTAAAAATCCATTATTAGCTGAGAAATGGATAGATTCTTCAGAGAAAATATTTCATGCTTTGTGGAGTAGTGAAAGGGAAAAAGTTGTCATTGCAGTTTAACACCTCAGAGGAGATGCAAATCAATGGTGGTCATTGGTTCAAAATAAAAAAGAATATTATGAAGTAAAAAATATGTAATAGAGGGAGTTAAAAGATATTTTCTTAGAAAAATAATTTCATCATGACCATCGAGCGGATACGGAAATTCAATTTCTGAGTCTGAGGAAAAAAGAGGATGAGAATGTCACAAAATATGAGGCTAACTTTACAAGGTTAGCAAGGAATGATGAAGATTATATATGAAACCCCAGAAGTAATATTGACCATTTCATTTATGGGTTAAAACCATTTCTCCATCGAGAATTAGTCTCACAATCCTTCTCGTCGCATGAAGAAATTGTATCATGTGCTATCAAGACAGAAAACTAATTCTCTAAGTCTTACGACTTTAAAGTAAAGTAGGAGAAGAAGAGATCTGTTGTACACACTAGAAATGGAAATAAGGGGAAGAAGGGAAAATTTTAATATCCATCATATTTTAAATGTGGGAAGAAACACCCTGGTACTTGACTAAAGGGAATGAGAGTCTTTTACAAGTGTGGTGAAAAAGGCCCCCAAGCTCGTGATTACAAGGGATAGAAAGTGGCTTTCAATGTTGAATTCTACAATTGTATAGAAAAGGGGAATTATGAAAATGAATGTCCTAATCTCCAAGGTAACTTACCTCAAAAAAGGCCAAGGGAGAAAGGCCAAGCTTATGTGATCACTACTACTAAGGTTGAAGCTCTGAAAGACGTGGTGGCAAGTAATTTAATGGTTTCCTCAAGTTTAGCCAATGATTTATTTGATTTTGGATCATCTCATTATTTCATGTCTTCCCATTTTTCTATGAAAATTAGATATTTTCAATTTGACTTAACAGAGGATTTGTCAGTAAAAACACCTAAAAGAAGTATTATCTCAACAATGTTTTGTGAATTAGTTCCCATTAGAGCATATAAATGTTCTATATCAGTTGATCTCATCATCATAACCATGATTGAATTTCATATAATCCTCTGTATGGATTGGATTTAGGACCATGATGCAAAAATTTATTGTAATAATAAGGAGGTTATAATTTTCAATGATGATAAAGAGTATATTATCTTTAGAGCAGAAACATCACCACTTGATTCTTATCTAGATCCACCCCCAATATCTCTACTATATTCAATTATTGGGGAGGATGATAATGAAATAATTATGGGAGAGGAAAATAATGTTCGAATAGAGTAAGCACCTATTGTTAAAAAATATGTTGATGTGTTTTCAGAAGATTTACCTAGACAACCTCTAGAACGAGAAATTGTGTTTTCCATTGATTTAATTCCTAGTTCAAGGACCATATTGAAGATCGCTTAGAGAATGGACACTTTGGAATTAGTGGAAGTAAATAAACAACTTTAGGAATTGAGTAATAAGGGATTTATTCACCCTATTGTTTCTCCATGGGGATTGTCTATCCTAATTATTAATAACAAAGACGGATCTATGAGGTTGTGCATTGACAACAGAGAGATCAATGCTATAACAATAAATAACAAGTGTCCCCTACCTCTCATTGATGATTTATTCAAAAAACTTCATAGAGCTCAATATTTTTCAAATATTGACCTTCGATCTGGATATTATTAGTTGTGTGTGAAGAAGGAAGACATTCCAAAAACAACATTTCGAAACAGATACAGGAATTATGAGTTTACAGTAATTCCTTTTGGGCTGACAAATGAACCCTCTATTTTCATGGATCTAATAAATATAGTTTTCAAGGAATATATTGATGATGTTGTAGGGGTATTTCTTGATGGTATCCTAGTATACTCCAAAATCTATGAAGATCATGAAAATCATTTGTGCACTATTCTGAAAAAACACAGAAAAAATGAATTATACGGGAAGTTTAGGATTTGTGAATTCTGGCTTCAAGAGAATTCTTTTCTTGGCCATATTATCTCTAAGGATGGAATATATATTGATCCTTCAAAGACCAAGGCAATCTAAGAATGGTCAGCATTGACGAGTATAACTGAGGTACACAGTTTTATTGGTTTAGCAGTTATTATCGGGTATTTTTCATAATTTTTCCCGGTTGGCTAACCCATTAACCAAGCTCACACGTAAAGGGGTAATTTTTTTTTGGAAAAATAGTGTGAAGAATGTTTTGAAGAATTGAAGTGAAGATTATTAAATTCTATTATATTGAATCTATCATCAGGGAACGATGGGTTTGTTATTTATAGAGATGCTTCAAATAAAGGACTTAGTTGAATCCTTATGCAGAATGATAGAGTTATTTCCTATGCATCACAATAGCTAAAAATTCATGAGTAAAACAATATTAATCACTATTTGAGTTAGAATCTATAATATTTTCTCTGAAAATATGGATACACTATCTTTATGGTTAAAAATGTGAGATTTATACTAATAACAAGAGTTTAAAGTATATTTTATCACAAAAATAACTCAACATGAGGCAAAGGTGATGGGTCTAACTACATAAGGATTATGATTTCACAACACACTACTACCCAGGGAAGGAAAATAAGGTAGCAGATTCGTTGATTAGAAATGATCTTGGAGTTTTGAACAAGATGAGAGTTGAAAGGAATCCTATTTTCATGGATCTAGTGAAAATGGATATGGGAATAATCATTGTAGGTGAAACATAAATACTTTTTTCAAATGGTTTCTGAACCATCTTTACTAGAAAGGATAAAAAGTTCTTAGGTTGATGATGAAGAGTTTAAAAAGAAGATTAAAGCTGTGAATGATGGGAGATTGAGTGACTTCATATATGAAGATCAGATTTTTCAATTTGGGAAGATACTTTGTGCTCCTAATATACCAGATCTAAAAAAATAATTTTTAAATGATGCTCATAGCTCTAATTTCTCTATACACCCTAGTTTCACAAAGATGTATAGATATTTGGAGGAACATTTTTGGTAGGATAACATGAAGAGGGATATTGTTGATTTTGTGTTAAGATGTATGGTTTGTCAACAAGTGAAAGGTAGAAGGAAACAACCTAGAGGAGTCATGCAACCTATTCCCTTACCTGAGTGGAAATAGGATAATATTATGATGGACTTTGTCATGGGGAAACCAAAGACTCCTAGAAGGAATGATGCAATATCGGTCATTGTTGATCGTCTTACCAAGTCAGCACATTTTCTTGCTATAAGAGAAGATTTGACACTTGAACGTCTAGAAAGACTATATATTAATGAAGTTGTAAGACTTCATGGAGTACCCTTATAGATTGTTTTATATTATGACCCACGTTTTACATTAGGATTCAAGAAAAGTCTCCAGAAAGCCCTTTATATTGAACTTCGTTTAAGCACTGCCTACCACCATCAAACTGATGGACAATTAGAAAGGACTATTCAAACCAAAGAAGACATGTTGATATCATTCTCACATGACATTAAAGGTATGTATGATCAATATTTATCTCTCGACGAATTTTCCTTTAACAATAGCTTCCATTCAAGTATTTAGATGGCACCATATGAAGCGTTATATGGAAAGAGATGTAGCACACCAACTTGTTGGGATGATTTTGGTCAAAGAAAACTCATAGGCGTAGAACTTGTTGAGGAAAAAATGAAAAATGTGAATGTTATCCAAACCCACATCAAATTAGCCCAAAGTAGGCGAAAGAGCTTTGCTGATAACCGAAATAAGGATTTGGAATTTCAAGTATGAGACCATGTCTTCTTGAAGGTATCTCCATGGAAGGGTGTTATATGTTTCAGTATGAAGGGTAAATTGAGTCCCTGATACATCATACCATTCAAAATACTAGAACAAATTGGAGTGGTAGCTTGTCATTTTAGAATGCCTCCAAGTCTCTCCAAAGTTCATGATCTGTTCCACGTATCACTGTTGAGAAAATACATGTCTGACCCAACGCATGTACTCACCTATGATGAAATTGAACTGGAACCTGATTTTTCTTATTGTGAAGAGCCTATCAATATTCTTGATTCTAGAGAACAAGTGTTGAGAAACCAGAAGACTTGTCTAGTAAATGTTCTATGGAGAAACCATAAGATGGAAGAGGCAACATGGAAACCAGAGGAACTTATGATGAAGAACCACCAGAATATTTTTGTGCGGTAGTATTATAGAAATTTCAAGGACAAAATTATTTGAAGTAGGGAAGAATGTAACACCCCAAGCTTCTATGGTACATTTCCCTTTGAGTAATGCAATATCTTGCATTGTACGCAACTTCGATATTCTAACACACCGTGACCAATCAAACCAGCAGTTATAAAAAGTAATACCCACTTTTTGAAATTTTATAAATTTCATTTTTTAAAACGAACTTCATTTTTGAATTTGGAATATCAAAATTATCTCTGGGTGAATTTTTGGTACTTTTCTGATAACATTCAATTTTTTATGAATAGTGAAAAATACAAAATTTTAATTAAAAACAAATTTTTTAATTGAAATCATTTATAGAGTTAAATTATACATTTGAATAGTTTTTATGTATCATTTGATTATATTTTTATCATTTAACATAATTTAGGTCATTGGATGTAATCTCATAATTAAATTGGACATAAACAATTTTCAATCTTTTGATAGTTATTATTTCATAAAAAACATACTTTTTGTTTGAACAACTGGAATTAATTTTAAATTAATTTCTTCCACTTCTATGTTTTGAATTTGGAAAAAATTGATCCCATATTTGGAATCAGGAGGTCCAAATTGTGTAAATAGGTAACTTTTATTTTTAGATATTATGAATATTTACTTCAGTAAATATTTTATTAACCGTGGTTATAGGGGTAAATCCAGTAAATAAGGTTAGAAAATAATATTATAATATTATTAAACTACTCTAACACATTTTCTAACTCTAGTTTCTGATACATTCTCGACCATGGGAATCCTTACGTCAATTTTAAGACCCCATAGAGACACATCAGAGTGATAATGACATTTTATATTAAATAATATAAAGTAAAGACAAAAATAAGAAAATCTAATATCTTTTAGTAAAACAATTTTTATATGAGGTTATATAATTGATATATTAGACAATAAATAATAATTATAAATATAAAATGATATCCTACATTAGGATGTGTTATTTTTTACCATTCATGGTTTATAGATAAAGTATTGACATTTCATATGCTAGTTTTAATACGAATGTTTATGTTATGTTTAAACCTTTTCATATGAGGAATGCATTGGACTTAGTAAATGAAGGGTGGAGACCGATATAGCCCCTAGATGAATCAGTATGTCTCATGAGACAAACTAGTGTCTTGGAACAAGGCCGTGACAAAATCTTATTTGTAGTCTTGGCACAAGGCCTTGACTATGAGGTTATGAAGTCTGGCATTATGTATTCCATCATTGTTAAAGTAGCTATTGATATTGCATGTGATTATTATACTATTAGAATATCTATGTGAATAAGTAAATGGAGTTATTTGATTTTATATTTTCCATATTATTATGAAGTTCATGTTTAAAAGTCTTTTGTTTAATTCTTACATTTCCTTAAATATTTATGCATATTTATGAAAGTTTCTGGAATATTGGTATCCTTACGGAGCATCTGAGCTCACTCCATTCTATGTTTTATTTTTCCCAGAATGTGAAGAAGTATATTATGAATTACCTATAGGGATAGTCTAAGGGATATGAGTGTGGCCTATGGAGACTATGTTGTTCTATTTTTTCTTTTTATAATGTAATGTAAAACTTATGAATGTATCAAGTATTTCCATGGCTACTAAACTAATCGATCTTTTGAGACTTGATCTTTTGTGATCATTCCAATGTTATTTAATAATACACTTACTCTAGGTAACTAGGTTCAGGGCATTACACATAAAATTACGATTAGCTTTAGGGATATTTTATGATCTTTATCATATTATTTTTAAAATATAATTACTTGATTTACCCTTTTCTATGGTAACAATTATTATTATTATAACTATTAATATTGATTAAAAATAGAAGATTCATATTTACAATATTTTTACCTACTAATTCAAAATATAGAATCCATTTTTCATAATTCATAACATATAAGTGGGAAATTTTAATTTAAAATTAAACTGGTAAAACAAAATAAAAAATAGTTTCTTTAGAAAAATGCCATGTTTAAGTATAAAATATTTTTATACCAATTTAAAGTAAAAAATTAATTTAAAAGGCAATAATTTTGCTATTATAAATATAAATTAACTATTTATGTTATAAAACTAATCCAAAATAGAAATTTTAAATTTATATAAATTAAATGAAAATAATATTTTCAATAAAAATTAACATTTTTCACTATTCACTGAATAATCAGTCATTCCCTAAATATAAAAATATATCTCCAAAATATAATTTTGATATTTTGATTTAAAAAATATTATTTATTTCATCAAATAAAATTTCTAATTTTTCGCGAATTTAATTATAATATTCACTCAGATAAATAAATTAAAATCATTTTTTGAGAAAACATATTCTTCAAGAATAAAATGACTTTACTAATAATTGATTACTTATTTACGAGGAATTAATAAATAAATTTTTACTGATTATAACATATATATATATATATCATATAAATTAGATAATCATAATCTTAAGAGGCAATTTAATAGAAAGGTTATAATAGTGATAGTAAAATAAAAATATTTCTTGATTCGATAATACTCAATGTTGTGTATTTTGTAAAATATCGAACATAGTCATTATTTTTAAAAATAGGGGATATTATATTAACCACCCCCCAAGAAATTTTATCATCATAATTTTTAAATTGGTCTACATAATCTTGATATTAAAAAAACCCTTTTTTAATAATCACAAAATATAAAGGTCTAAACAAACTTCTTCTTGAAAAAAGCGGATGGGAAGTATGAAGGTAATATGGTTCAACAAATACTAGGCTTAAAAATAAAAAAATATTACTGGGATGTTCAAATATATACATGGAAGAAAATCATACTATACAAATAATTATGGTGAGTAATAGAGATCATTGACCCCAATAAAGTTAATGATTACGAGAAAGTAAATGAACACAAAACCATAAAGCAAAGAGGTTTGAAAAAGATCCTTGATTCCTCACAAATAAAGGTAATGGGATAATTTATTTGATTCAAAATCAATTTACCAGAGTTTAAGAATTTTTTTTCTCTCTATACATATAAAGTTTGGAAATATACTTACTTCACATTTATAATTTCATACTTCAATAAATTTCCTCCACAATCTCGACTTTTTCTCCAAATAATGAGTATTCAATATGATTTTCTTCATGGTGCTCTAAAATAATATTCTAATGAATCGTATAATCTATAATAGAATTTTATGATATTCCCCATGTCATTATGAATTAAATAAAATCAAATTAGTCCGCATAAGGTATGTTATTTCCCAAAATATATAAACATTTATATGAAGAAATAATACATTAGTCTCCCAAACCCAATAGTAATACCCATAGTCCAAACTAAATAATTTGATAAATAAATATCCTTAAAACTCTTCAACATATTCATAAAAATTCTTGAAACCCAAAATTTAGTAGTATTTTATCCTACATTCCTCAAATATAAGTTTAACATTTATATATAAGACACATTTTTCACTCATAAAGTCATATACCCAAAATGTATTTTCCCAAATCATATAATCTCAAAAATATGCTATTCATTTCTATAAATAACCTCATTTATGATGAAAAAGTGTGATGTTCATGGATGCAACATGATTGATTATGGGGGTTTGAATATTTCAAAATCATGCACACTAGGTTGATCATTTCTGAAAGGCTTCTTGTGGGTTTTGTTCGTAGATCCAAAAACACCCAAATGTTTCCCTTATTCAATCCTACTTTCCAAAGAAAGGTGGTTATTGGAAAATGGACCAATGAATCTTAGGTAATCTCATTGGTCAAGGGGATATGTGGTTGGGATCATCACACCATTTTTGGGGGAGTTATCTCCTACTTTAAGACTCTCTTATATATTTAAAATATTTTCACAGATACTTCATTAATTTCTAAGTAAAACATACGATGCCCTTGAATTAAAAATTTAATATTAGTATTCCTAGAAATTAGAGTCATCTATATGTATCATAGGTTTTAATCAGTGGATATATTTATATGTATCTTATTTTCTCCATCAATGGTTCCATTTTTTGAATAGATTATATATTCTTTTTTCATTTATTATATTGATGATGGTTTAAAACCACGCAGTTGGGGTACGCAAATGTTTATGATCATCTAGGGAGAAAAGAGTTCTTTTGATGTTAGGATAAGAACCATGACATGGGTTTCCTACATATCATCAGAATAGGAATTAAAACCCATATAGTTCAGTTCCTCTTAACAATACAGATTAAACCTTTTGAGGTCACGAGATAAAGACTAAACTGTGTATTTTAACAGCATACAACAAGTCTATCTAGGTGAAAGGAACCGAATAAAAGGTTTGTGTGGTAATTATACTAAATAACCCTAGGGAAATTATAAGGGATATGGGCTCTTAGGTTGGATAAAATCCTACTAGTAACATGGCCTAGAGAGAATTGGGGTTGGTTTTTGGTGTTTTGTTTTGGAACTGAGGGAGGATTCCTATATATCACATTTGAATGATAATTAAATCCCATATAGTTTAGTTGTGAGGAAAAACACATGTGGAGGCCCTATGAATGGTTTTATCATAAATAATGTGGCCCATTGATAAGGTTGAGATGTGGATTACACCATTTATGAGGATTTCTTATGGTTGGATACATTGCTTTGAGGACCCACGCTTACAGAGGCCCTCAAAAGGAAGACATGAAGAACTTCTAGAAAAACATTATCCATCGAGACATGCATCTGGCCATATGGATGCCATGATCATATATAACCTCTAATCCCAAATAATTCGTGCTTGAATATAAGAAACAAGAGGATGTTTAAGATTTAGAAAACCACATGATCCTCCATCAACTAGTGGAAGAGGTTGGGGAGATGTGAGAAGAAGAAGGGCTTTGATGTGCCCTTCTCCTGTCATCTTTTTACCCTAGATAGTCATTCCCGACGAACCATATTGTTACAATCCAAAATCTTGGAAAATAGATAGGAATGACGTAGTAGAGGTCCTATAAGAAATCCTATGGGCTTACACTAGGATGGATTCCTTAGTGACTGGTTCTTGGGGAAGAGATAAGAATAATACATTACACCTCAAAGGGAAAAGAAATCTTGGTTATCTCCCCCCTTATAGGAACTACAGGTCCGTGGTATTAGATACAGCTTGGGAAGGACATGGTATTAGCCCAAGTATTAAAGACCAGGAGTTCCTTAACACTTTCCCCAAGGTTGGGATCCTCATGACCAAGTTAATGCATATCCACATGCGCCCTGAGGACACTACCCATCATGTAGAACATGTGTAGGACACCTATGACCAATGGGATTCTATCCAAATGGGATACATACTAATATGCCTCTTACCATGGTATTTCATGTTTGGAGGCCTCAGTTGAGGTTTCAACTTGGTCCCCCTCTGAAAAGTGATCCAAATGAAGAGGATAATTGCCATTAGTGTCCTGAAATAGGTCATGGGGGTGGGTTGTGTAGGTGAAGGCTCAGTGCGTTAAGGAGGTGTCATGTAGGGTGAACCTAGTTGGACTAGAAGGGATTTATGTAGGGAGGCTTGCATGGGGTAAAGGTTACTTGGGAGATGGAACACCTGGGAAACAACACATGGGTGAGGCCTTGCTCTAGGCTCCAAGCGTATTCTCAGGTGTTCCTATAAGGATATCACATGGTTCCCTATTTTAGGAAGGTACCTTCATGATAGTGATTGAAAATTAGGGGGGGGGGAGAGTGACTCATGTAGTTGTATTATATTATAGACTGTGTAAGGACTTTAATTCCACTATCTACCTTAATTACATTTTATATATGATTTTAAAGATCTACCTAAAAACATTATAAGGGTTTGGGAGAAGAGATAGGGTTAGAAAAGATTAAAGTTTTGTTTGGGATTTTTCATCTTCTGAATGAAGAGCCCTGCAGTCCTATTTATATGAAAAATATGGAACCCTAGTTGAAGTGCCTAGATCCGGAAGGTATGTTGAGCATGCTAGTGCGCAGGTATTTCCTCCATGCATGTTGGGTGAGACGGATACTACCTTGTGCAGTGATACTAGTTTTTTAGGTCAACCATGTATGTTGACCCTGTTCTGGATGGGGGGACCAGTGTGGAGAGCCTTTTACGAATTTTTTGCACCTTGTAATTCTTTAACTATCTTCTTCTTTTCTCCCTACAAAATTTTACACTGATATCTTTTCATCTATGTGAAAAAATATAGTGTCAACCCCCCTAGGATTGGATCTAATCAAAAGCAGAGGTTCTAATCCTAAGGTAAATGGATAAAAAGATCATATGGTTCATGTATGTTTTCAACATAGGTCATCAATTCAGGCCAACTATGTATGTGGGGCACAAACACAGACCATGCACATGGTTCTTTACATCTATATGTAGAGCCTCATTTATTCAATTGATTCTCTTCTAGCTTCTATAAATCCTCTCTCATTGTGCTTTTCTTATACACATAAATTCTGCTTAAGTTTAATTTTATAAAGCATCATTCATGTTGACCAGGTGTAAACCTACCAGTATGACACATTTCTTTGGGTGATGGACCCATGCAATATCTCTATGGTGAGGAACCTACATGAGGTCACTTGTACATATACCCTGCATGAGTTCATGTTTTTTCCAAATTTCCAAATTTCCAAATTTATATATTTTTGAAACTTTTCCCAAAACCAAGTATTATTTATAATGAAAATATTTGTTTATCTTTTTAGATTCAATGGATATGTGGAAGATCATATTTTTTGATGAACAAGCTAGAAACTGCATGATTGAGATGATAGACCCTATCAAGCCAGACCTCTATGATAAATATGATATTACTCTACCTATCATTTCAATGCATATGAAGAAGTATCATAATGAGTACCTTGAGAGAGACTATCTTCCACTTTATGGACATGGTCATATAAAGGAAGTATTTGTGTCGGAGATGAAGAATTACACACCTCTTTCCCAGTTTCAAGAGTATAGGAATTTTATGAATGCTAACATCTCAGATGTATGAATATACATTAATATAGGAACATCGTCCATGGATTGTGTCATGAATCACAACAAGTGTTCTCTAGATTTTATGCTACATATTCTGGAATCAAATCCACACCATTATACATCCATATTAAATGATTCCACGAGATACCCATCGAAGGGTTATAGAGGAGACTAGGACCTCCTCCTGGGATGGGGTTTCAGAGCCGAGTGGATGTTGGTGTACTAGGTACACCAGAACTATTATGACTTTGAAACCTAGCTAAAATTGGTGGTAAATCATGAATATATTTGAGTGGCTTAGACATATGTATACAAGAACTCAGAATTCATTCTAGAGATGCTTAGTCAGTGGATCCCACAAAAGAACTCTTTTTATGTGATGCACAGAGAAGTGTTTTTTGGAATACGGAATTTTTATAAAATCTCTGGAGCTTTAATACTTGGAGAGATGTAAGGAATATTCATCTCATCGAAAGAAGCAAGGGATGATGCTGAATGGATGCTCATTTTGGCTTGTGAATGATTGAAGATAGCACAGGACATCAAGGATGAAGACCACCACATGAGGCGGATATCCATCCTGAAGCATGAATGAGTTATTTTCTAGATACAAAGGGGAATTTTCATTACTACAAGCATCCTATAGGATTTCTGGTTATGGAGAAACATGGCGTTTCTAGTAAATTTTGGCCTATATTGAAATAGGGTGAGTATGTCCGAAGGGGGTGAAAATCAAATTCAAATATACCCCTAAATACACACCGTGAAAGATTATTATTCATGTGGATAAGTTTCTACATGTAGAAGTTTTGGGACTCCAACAGTGGTGTGAGGTTAGGGACATTTTTATTGCAGCTCACCAAGCATATGGGAAGCACATTGGGCTAACAACCCCTATATTGGTGACGATTTATCAATGACAACTACATATTCATATAGGGATGGTCCCTATCATAATTTTAGGGATGTTCCAGGTATGATGGGAATGAGTTTCAACCAACTTTTTCTCCTATGATGTGCTAAATGGAAGTAAAGTTCCCAAGGGATAGTAAAAAACTTTGTTTAGGTTGTTTCTAGTTTTTATCCCCTATACATAAATACTAGTGAGTCCTTTTAGAGTCTGAACATATTAAAATATTTTAGTTTATTTCCATATGATGATCTTCCTACTGGTACATTCACCAATGATGGAAAAGGTGTTGACAAACTGATATCATACATGATTTCCCTTAGAGATGGCATGCTAGAGACCCAAATTGATGGAGAGGTTATATGTTAGAAATATCCTCCATAAAAATTTTCACTCAAATTAAATTTTCTACATAAAATCATGGTATATACTTCACTATGTGGTTGATCAAAGAGGCATCCAATGGTGTCTCAATAATTGTAGATTCTAAGAGTTATGGAGATGAATTAGTCGGTGACTAACCAACCTCCAATGAAAGCATCCACTAGGATGGTCTCCTAGTTTATTGGGGCCTGAGTTTCATCATACCCCCAAGGGGTGTCAGCAACAAGGGTTACCCATGTTAAGGCTTAAATGATTTCCAGGAATAGGAAGTGAGTCATAAAGGATATACACCTTCCATATGGCATTTCTTCCCCTTTATAGGGTGTAGATGACGAGGTCCCGAGATCACCCAAACAACCTCATGCATGGTTCACACCATCTGTTAGGGTCAAAAGGCTTATTCAAACAAAGGTTTTACTTAAGCGGATCATACATCACTATCAAGAGGATACCCAGGCTCTATTTTCCCATCCTTCAACTATAGAGGAGAGATTCCATATGCCTGTGAAAACAATGGTTTTTTATATCAGCTTCATAGTAGGCTGGGGTGGTCTCAAACTATGTGTGACTAGAAGTAATCCAATTTAAATGAATCATTCTTTTGAGTTTCATGGATGTGTGGATACTCCTTCGGTTCAGATTTTTGATTCCATAAATTGGAAATATTTTATCCCCAATCAATATTTAATTCGAGGATGATCCTACTGAGGTGGGAATATAAATCTAGGAGATAGTAAAGATCATTTATGCAACTGGAATCCAGATTCCTACCACCTAGTAGGTGGATGATATATTGAAATAAGGGGGTATGATGTGATTGAACACCCATATTCTAAGCAATGGGATGACTATGTTGATCCCATGGTTATAAGTTCTCCGTCTCTTGTTTCATCTTTTGTTCTTCCATTCATTTATTTTAAAAAAAGTGTTGTTACTAAGAGAAAGGTCACCCTGATTTAAAGAAAAAATATGGGAATTTAGTGAAGATCCCATAATTAGATTATGGACTGATTGGCACCCCAATGGGAATTGATGAATCATATCCTAATTAGGTGAGATATCCCCAGGCAAGAAAATGATGGAGAATGAGATGGTGTAAAAATATCTACTACCACCCATAATATCAGTCATACTAGAAGAGATCACTATCCTAGAAGATTCTAAAAATAATGAATGATGGAGAATGACTTATTTTTTCCAATTCCTCACTAGTGAAGGTAAGTCCTCACATATTGATTTAGTTATTCTTTATCCAGAAAAAATGTTTAATCAAGTCTATGGATGCATGATATCTTTCTATTTCACATCTAAAGTGTCTTGGAAATGAGTCTCTGAGAACTGAAGAGGATGGTCTAGATAGAATGTAGACTTCTTATATATAGTGGGCTCCTATAAAAGGAGAATTCTCAAGGGTTGAGTTCATATTATCTGATCCTATCATTGCTCCTGTCGTTGTGGATTAGGAGTAATTTTTTAATTCCAAATGTACATCATAAGGTTTCATATGAAAACTTCTAAATTTTATTCCTTATGATATCATAGATTCATCTCAAACACTAGTGGACCCTACAATAACCAGTTTTGACCATGCATCTATCTTTGAGGAACCTATTAAGGATATCAGGTCATTAGAGGAGGGTGTTGTGTTGGGTCCCAAGCACAATGTTTCGGGCATCCCTATGTGTGAGACTACCATGGGGATGGGGTCCTTAATACTTTCCATGAGAAATCATGACATGAAACTTGAATACATTTAAGAATATATTAATCTTCCTACCTCTTTAGAAGAGTTTTAGAAATTTAATAAGGAATTGGATGGATATGAGTTGTTATTTTCATTCACCTAAATTTTAGGTTCGATGCTTTAATCTTGACTATTTGAATTGGGTAGGTTTATCCCTGTATACCATTACATTGGTGATGAATAAAAAGGTGTTGAAGTCTATCCTACTCCAACCAATGAGGGATCATTGACTCAAGATGTTCTAGAAGTGGGGAATCCACATAAACCCCCATTAGTGATATTTTAGTAGACTCAAGGTAATCCCCCTCATTAAGAGGTTCCATCTCAAAATATTGAGTTTAGGAATGTTAGGGGAAATCCATCAAAGCCACTGATCCATCAAAGGGTGAGTTCCACCAGATTCTTTAATAATACCTTTATTCTTCCATCCATTATCTATTTAAGGATAATAATTAGTCTTATCCATTTTTTAGTGATATCAAATTCAGTGGCCAAGCCTGTGAGAGGAGCATTTGTACCAATTTATCTGATATCAGAAAGAGTAGTTGGTGCAGTTTCGAAGGGTTTTGGGAAGGGTTCCCCATTGAGTGCACTAATCCCAAAATACATCCATCCCTATAAAAGTGGTTCAGAGTTAGACTTATACATGTAAAACACCCTTCGTACCACACGTCACACCATCTAGTAGGACATATAGAAGATAATATCTAATATACAGTTTGAGGACCTACCATCATGACTCCATCAAGTTTTATTCTTATTTTTCATGCTGGGGTATGGTATATTTTATTACCATAGTATTAATACTTCCATGAAGAAGACCATTCATTTATTGGATTGAGAACATGAGATAAAATAGTTCCTCATCATAGAAAAGATTATTGTTAGCACTGATGATATACAAGCCTCATTATCGTAGTTAGAGGACTACCATTCCATTAAGTTAAAGGAATATAGGAAATGGATTAATGATAATTCCATACAAATATTGTACCTTTAGTAATAAATTGAAATTTATAAAGGGGTGCTTATACCCCTTCATCATTTACTAGAAGGATCTCAAACCGAATGGTCAACTATCACTGTGACTACAGTATAGTAATATACCATATCAAGGAGATTAAGGATATTCAATTGGGAAAAATTCACTAGGCTACTAATGGGTCTTGGGATTCCATGCAATAAATGAATAGTTATGTTCATGGTCTTCCATAACGTATGATAGGTATACTCCATCTTATAGATGATACTCTTAATTTTCTATCTCATAAATGAAAATGATTGTGTTTCCAATAATATATGTCTTCATCCCTAATTTCTTTTTGTGATGATAATATAACATTGAAGTTGATTTTCATTGAAACATGTCTTTGTGTCAACAATTTTTAACCACAATTCTAGGGATGGGAAGATGCTCTAATTTTTTGTTAGAACATTAGGTCTAGCGAGTGTAGTTTGACTGTTTATAGAGTTATATGAACAACCCTCAAAACATTGAATCTTTTGTTTCATTTCCCTAGTTTTCTCATAAGTCCAATATAAATAAGTATTAGTAGGAGAGAGTTGGATTTCTCTTAGGATTCCTTTAATGGGATGTTTTCACAACAAGGTATGTGCCTTTTATGTTTTCATGTCATAATTCTTGCTTAAACCATGTATACTTATGTCTAGTGAGATGATACTTACCTTTTAACCACAGTTACAGGTTTTCAATCTCATGAGTATTGTGTCTCTTTTAGTGGTGAGTTTAAAGTAATTCATGTTAAACCAATTCAACTGGTGTTTTTAGTCGAATGGATATGACTAAGAGTTTTGGAATGATGACCCAAGAAAATCTTATTACCCAAGAATGTTTTGACATTATTAAGATAACTGATGGGGAATTTTGAGTCATGGTTTTTTTATTCCCATATCTAAAACATGATATGAGACAAATATGTGAGGAACATCCACTGACTGATTTTGGAAGGTTGTTTCCAGCACAATATTATCATGGATAATGATAATAGAGGAGGTATCTCTTGAGGGAGAATATGACACCAGTTGACAATCCCTCTTCATGGGTGACTTCATATAAAGCCAACTAGGGAATGTTCTAGTATATTCAAATAAAGATATCCTCCATCTGACTGGTACTGAAATTTTGTGGGAGACATTATGCAAATCCAACTATAGAATATTACCACATATTCAAGATAGAAATGTCCTCAAGAATTACATAATTCTAATACCAATGGTTGGTTAGGTTTTGAAGATATGGATTTCTCAGTACCAGGAAGGGTGGTTTTCCAAGGTAATGTGTCTGACAATGAAGAGAGTATCCATATTGGAATTTTATATAAATGGGAAACTGTTACATTATGAATTTGGTTTCTTTGTAGGATGGTATATTCTTTTAAATGACCAGCATCAACAGGAAGGCCCCTATATGGAAGGTTAGAGGGATAATTCAGTTTAATGTGATGTGAATATGATATATATTGTGTAGTTTAACATCATACAATGAGGATGTTGTTTTAAATTTTAACATCTTGTGACTAGAATGATATGATATGTAACATCATTCAATAAGGATATAGGGGGATAAAATTTAAAATCCTTTTAGATATGAATGAAATATTAGTATTTGGTCATTCTATGGTGATTAGATTAATAATTTTCCACAATATCTAGGTATAAAGGGTTAGAGTTATAACTATAATATGGGGGATTATGAATCAAAGAAATGAGATTGGATAAATATGAAAGAAAACATAAATTATTTGGGGGATTATAGAGATATAAGAGGATTATCATGAATATTACAATATAGGTGGTTGATAGACACATTTTTTGTGAGACTTTATAGAATGACTATTTGGGAATATTAGAGCATAGCTAAACAGTGACATCCTCTAGTTGATAGGAACATTTAGTGGTAGAATTTATGGAAAGAAAATTGGGGTGTGTTGCATAATAGTTAAGATAGAGGTGTACTCAGGTATTATACATTTTATTTTCAATGAAAAATAAAATATTATAGTGATTATGTTTTACCTAGACACAATGTTTGGTTTGTTCAGAGAAAGTGTATTAGTACAGAAAGTGCATTCCATTCCAAAATCACATGGGAATGGAGAGAAATGTTTCATTGCACAAGTCTAACCCATATGTCAGGAAGATGAATTTTTTTTACGACTGGGACCAATATGTATGATTATGGAATCACTATGTATCTCAACTGAATGAGAACAATCCATGTGTAGTTATTGGGAGATCGTGCACTTTATCATTATGGGAGAAGGACAACTAATACAGTCTGATAACATTTGGTAAAAATGATATAGTGTCTTTCAATTTTTGATCCAATGAATAGAACAATATATTATAAAAAATGTGAGTAGTATGAGGCCTAGTCGACTAAGGATGTTCTGGTATACTTCGGATGTGAGAGAGGAAAAATGTAAACTAAGATTGTGAGGCTTCTTGAGTCAACAGAGGTGACATGGTATAATGATGTTGTTAGATCTTACAGATATAGAAGAGTCTTATCTTGAATATTAATATGGTGTTTGTTGAAAACCCATTTTTGTGACTGAATTTATGAAAATACAACTAGGTTGTGTTTTAACATAGTCAAACAATGACATCCTCTATTTGGCGAGACTTGAAATTTGGTGGGTGGCTAATGCAAAGCCAACTAGGTTGTGTTACAACGTAGTTAAATAGAGGGGTACTCAAGTATTATAAATTCTATTAATGAATGCAAGATAAATATTATGAAGATATAAAATCATCCATGAGTTGGAGTATGATGTTTGAAATGAATATTTTTGAGTATAACAAAAGCATTTTGACCGACATTGGCAATGTGGTAAAGAGTCCCTTTCATAGATCTAACTCTTATGTGGGAGGGGATATATATTTTTCCTTAATGAACCCCTAGATATGAGAACCCAAACTAGGTACATAGAAGAAGGGTATTTTTTGTTACCTAGTTTTTGGGCCTAATACATATATCCTAGGTGTTTCTATATATCCCATTGAAATGGGAGTCAATCCACACGTAGTTTTGGAACAACTGTGTGGTGGGAGACCAACACCAAAAATAGTGGTCCTCTCAATCAACGTCTATAGTTATTTGAAATTTTATGTCATTCATGTGACAAAAACAATACATTCTAACATCATGTGGTGAGGGTAATGTGGTTACATTTAAGGTCTAGCATATAATACCATGAAAACTCTATTATGAATTGATATGCTTGTTTGTGGGGGAGAACTTACCAAAACTCATAACCTCATGTAAGATATTATCAGTGTGAGAAACAAGGAATATAAAAGGTTCCACATACCATGTAGAGGAAATCATGGAGAGGAAATGGGAATTTTGAATCATTCAGTGGATAGGCCAAGATACAGGATCGAGGTGTACCTATGTATCTCATTAAAAAATGAGAATCAAGTTCCATGTCATTCTAGAATCCCATGTAGTTTAACATATTCTAGTGGGGAATAAGATGACTTAATGTGAAAGAGGGGTAATATTATGGTAGGAACTAAGAATGGAAATCTAGGCATCACTATATATCTTGTGAGGAAATGAATCACTCCACACACAATTATTGAAAAAAAGTAGTTCCCCAAATCAATTAGGTTTTGACCTAGGAAAAGGAGGAATTTTTTGTTTTCCATAATAATAGTTGGGACCAATACATAAGCTCTAGGAATTACTACATATCTCATTTAAAATAAAAATAATGCACCATGTAATTCTGGAAGGTTCCCTATACAGGTCTGACCCATACACATGGAGGGGGAATTTTATTTTTTTACAACTGGTCCTATGGTTAAAGATCCAGGATTATCTATGTATCTAATTGGAATTAGATTCAAGACACACCTAGTTCTTGAATAAAGGTATGGTGGGACACCAGAACTGAATATTGGGATCCCCTAAAAAATTAATGGAAATGCTACACAATTTTACGTCATACAACAATGATGTGAACCATGAAGTTTCACATCTTATGGCAGGGACGTTGTGGTAGAGTTAAACTTATTGTGACTATGATGTTATTAATTGAATTTTAAATCCTTACATCTCATATTATGATGTACTATAGTTTTAGGTCATACAACTAGGACCATATAGTGTTCCTTCTACGGTCGTTAATATAAGACCGTGACACTATGCAGTTTAATTTCATACCACAAGTACATTGGTGCCACACATTTTATCATTTTATAACATGGATGATATTTTTAAGGTCATGTAAAAAAGGTTGAATTCTCAATTTAATATTATTCTATATAGACAGCTATATCTTCTATCACATGAATCATTTTTTGAGAATCCTTTCATTGGTTGGGGTTGTAATGAACTCTCCATACATCAAGATCAAGGAATAAGCTCCATTTGAATGAACCTTGTATATGAATAAGGTCCTTCCCAATTTGGATCAACATTTTGAGGTTTATTTCTTAGTATCAATAGACTTATGAGGAAAAAATAGAGTTCTCCTTAGAGGAATTAGTGTATGGGGGCCTTCTAGATAAAATCTCATGCTATCTGATTTTGATGGACCTCCAAATGATGCAAGGTGTGCAATCTTCTATCATCAAATCACTCCAGTTCATCTAGTTGTTTATGGGGCTTCTCATCCATGGATAGTTGATCATAGAAGGCCATGAAGAGCGATGAAAATTGGACCTCAATTTTCATGACTTCTTGCATCCCATACATAAGTTAATATAGGGTTTCCGATGTGGTGGTATGAGTTGTAGTCCAGTAGGCCCATAAGGTATACAAGATATTTCCAAGCAAAGATTTTTTATCTTTATCCACCATCTTCAAGATTATATTTTATAGGGTCTATTATAAGGACTATATCTACCCATTATCCACTGCATGATAGCATGAAAAATGGTTGGATTTTATATTATACTTCTGGGACAACTTCCTCAACTCAAAAGAATAGAAATTGGTGTCGTTTTTCATCAATATTATTTGAGGGATGAAAAAAGTAGTAATGATGTTGGTTTTCATGAAGTTGATGAGGATTTTAGCCCCAACTTTTTTCAGGGGTACTACCTCGACCCATTTGGAGATGAAATTGGTCGTAGTAAGAATATACTTGAACTAATTGGATATGGCTGGAGGATATGGTCCCAAAACATTCATTATCCATATAGAAAATGAGAAAGATTATTTGGTTGTATGTAGAAACTCTTGGGGTTGAGAGATGAAGTTGGAATACACCAAGAAGGAATGGATCATTTTGGTAAAACTTGTACAATCATGCATCATAATGGGCTAATAGTACCCTAGACTCTATATTTTATTGTAAATATGACACCCTAACTAGTGGTAACCACATGCTTCCATGTGTAGTTCTTTCATTAAAACAACAGTATCTTCTATTTCATAAATCTGATAAGGACTCCATCGAAGCATTATATATAGAAGACTTTTTGGTAATTTAGGACATTATAAATATTGAAATTGGTTTCTCATCATCAAACTTTATCTTTCCCAACATTATCAGATGGGAGTACACCATTTTGAACAAATTTTATGATGGGTATCATCTTTTTAGTGGTAAGAACATATGGTTTGGCAAAAGGACTTATTTAATTGATCTATTCTATGTAGACATGATTAAATGTTGGAACCATTCAATGATGTACAATGCCAATGATCATTTATTCCTAGTTTGGACATGATAATGTTGTATCTTCCTTTTACAATTCATCTTATTGGCTATTCTTTGATCGTGGAACATGCATCAATGTTTTCTCCAAGGGGGACACTACCGTTAACCCTTAGATATTTTCCAAAAGGGGGATTAACTCTTCTTTTCTAATGTCATAATACCTGTTGTTCTGTTTGATTACCAACTAAAATGTTCATTTTAACTCTAAGTGTCCAGCAAGTATTTGGACTGATAGTTCTAGGACTACAATAAGGTAATGATATTTTTCCTCATTGTTAATACAACCTTCTAATAGTATGAAGAAGTAAGAAAAAACTTACTTTTCTATAGAGATGAGTAAAACTCCCAACCAAACTTTTTTTATCTTGGTTTCTTCTATTATCATCATTTTTGGGATCAAAGATGCACCTTCAAAATACTTTTCCCAAGATTTTGGCCGATCTTGAATAAAAAAAGATCTATTCATCAAGAAATTAAGTACTTAATGAGGTTGTTTCTATAGATATATTTTATGCAAGATAATCTACCAAAGCTTGAATTTCACTACTTTTTGAGTCACAATTTGTATATCAAACTGCTTCAAGATAACCTCCCACCATACAATACATTCTATCAACATTGGAAGGCTGACGATATACTTAGGAAAATTATTATGACTAACCAAATGGATCTTCTATCGCTTCAAGTAGTTCCATAACTTATGAACTACGAATATTAATTCCAGAAAACACTTCATGATATATGAATAATGTATATTAGTGTTGAGAATGATTAGAATGAGATAATAACAGTTGTTTTCATTCCTAGTGTTGTTATTTTGTGCAAGGAAATCTCCTACTGATAGCTCTAGATCACTCACATATAGAATGAGTGGACTTCCCTCAATGGGTGACATTATTACTGGTGGGATCAAGAGATATTTCTTGAGTTTTTCAAATTCTTCTTGAAATTCACAAGTACATTGATATGTAACACCACATATTAATCAATCTGGTGAAGGGAAAACACTTTCTGGTCTGGTTGGTTATAAAGAATCCAATTTTGGCCAAGGGTCCTCAAATTCCTCTCATCTCTTTGAGGTTTTAATGAGGTGAAATGATAAGGATATACTTTTTAATCTCAGGGTATACTTCAATGTAATAATGGCATATGATGAAGCTGATAAACTTTCTAAACTATATAATGAAGGCATAGTTCAAGGGTTTTATCTTCGGGCTATGTTTTTATTGTTTGTTAAATATAGTATCTGGATTGGCCAACTAGTCAGAGAACTATAAGTATTTGACAACCATATCATCAATGTATCATTCAAAAAGCATTCCTAAAAAGTGTTTAATGATGTTATTCATGTAAAGTTGGTATGTCACACTAGAATTCCTCAAGACAAAGGGAATTGTCTGATTGAAAAATACTCTACAAGGTGGACTGAAGGTGGTGGATTATTCATCTTCCATGGCCATTTGAATTTGGTTGTACCCTAAAAATCCATTTATGAAAGAGAGGGATTGATAACCATCCATTTTTTCAATAATTAGTTTAATGATTAGGATAAGGAAATCATATTTTAGACATTGTAGGTTTATATCTCTTAGGTTGATGTAGACTATGATTTTCCAATTCCTTTTCTTTATCAAGATGATGTTGTCCAACCCTTTCAGATACTGATGTTCTCTATTGAAGTCACCCTTGATAATATTTTCCACATAAACATAAATTTATATGGTATGAGTTGTTTGTGTCCTTCTAGTTGCCTTTTTTATCCTAAGTGGTGTTCAGGTAAGACTAAGTGATGATAGACTACCTTAGGATCAAGTCTTATCATTTTTGTGTAATTACAAGTGAAAAAATCTAGATGTTTCTTCAAGAATGAGTTATATACCTATTTTTATTTGTAATTATGGTCTATACTGATCAAAGTGGTTCATAGAAATTCTATTTTACATGGATTTATTTCTCTGAGTTCATCAACAGTAGAAGAGACACCCTCCTCAAATATTAGAGGGGCATCATTGAGGGCTTCATCCTCTTCCTATTCCTCCTGATTTTTCTCTTCCTCCTTTGTCTTTCACTTAAGGGAAGTATGTGATGTATAAAATTTCTCAATGTTTGTGGAGGAGTTAATATTTTTACATTCAGAGGACAAAGTAACTACTTCTGACTTGGATGATGAGAGGGTGATTCGTTGAATCTCATGGGGTGGAATGATGGAATTCTCACTCATTATTTATTCATTTCTTATAGAGTCTGATACCTCTCCAAAATTTCTTGTTTCAATCACCATAACTGATATCATAGAAGATTATATACATGCACTTGAACTTTGACCCATCCATTCAATTTGATTGACGGGCAACGCATACTCTACACTGAACAGCCTAAAGGGATTAGTTAGGGTAATCTATAGACCATTTAGGGTATTGATTAATGAAACATTATTGATTATGTGAGGTTTTCCTTCCATCTGATAGAATCATTCATCAATATGTTGTGATTAATAAGGATTTAATTGTAGATGTATTACTATGCATTGTCCAAATTTTAATATTAATGAAATATTTGAGGCATTGGTGGTATGATGAGGAGATAGCTGCATGATGGTGTGAACATGGAATTACTAAATGAATGTTGAAGGATGAATATTTCCAATAAAATATGAACTATGAGTTAGATATTATATCCATGAATAGATTCCTTAGATTAATTTTGTTGAGAGTATTATTCTCACTCTTTTCAATACCATGTATGGTTAGAGCAAAAAAGGGTAGGTGGGAATCATTATAACCTAGTGGACAAAGAATTTAGACCGGAATGAGGTTGACCACTGAGCTTTTTTTAATGAAGTTTTGTTAGATATCAATGTAATTTATCCTACCATATATATACAAAGGTGTAATGTGTACTTGTATAATAGCATCTTTATCATGTTCTGTGAAAGAGATGATCATGTGGAATTCTACTGGATCTGTCTCTACACAATGTACTTTGTCTTTAAAAACATCATAATAAAATTCTTGAGGCCTTGGAATAACCTCTATGAGTGATTTCTGATGGTCTTTTGATGTACTCAAATCATCTAGGATTTTCAAATTTGTCGGCACCAGGGCTAACGTATTTAAAATTTCATACTTATGGTCCAAAGGCTCGTGTTTCCTAGCATGGGGATTCTCTTTTCTTGGATCTTTAAGAATTAAGTTACATGATTTAGGTAGGTTAGTCATTGGAATGTGAGTTGAGTGTACTTATGTCTATGGTGGATTATGTCATCTAGGTCAGTCTCTACACCAAGGTTTATTGGTCAGTGGAACCTTCTCTATTCGAACTTCTTGAATGATTGAGTTAGGAAAAACTTAATATTATGTGGGGAACTTCGTTTCTCCTTTGGGGATCTCTAGAGGTCCCTCCCATGAGTTTTGGATGCATAGACGGTCTGAGTTGGTAGGTCACTAGAGTATTGACTTCCAGAACAATTGTGTCTTCCCCTATATCATCATATATGGAAACCTCTTCCCCTATTTTCCTATTCATATATAGTGAATTTGGGTTCATATTTGCCTTCACTATCTATGAATGGACCCTTTCAGTTGATAACATCAATGGAACCGAAGATGAAATCCTCATTTAATGCATAATCCATCTGGTTGGTTGATTCTTATGGTACTGTTTATTGGGGAGACACCTATGTTATTGGGATAGGAGGAATGAATTCCAATTGAGTTAAAGCCAACATCATTCTTGGTACAGGATCATCTTCCTATGTTTTTTCTTTCTCATCTAGAGATTCTGTTTTTTGGGGGACTGAAATTCAACGGACTTGTCCACTGATTGAATTGTCTATGCCATAGAGGAAGTGGTTGAGGGGTATTCAGTTGTTTCAACTATGCTCGAAGGATATCATGAATCTATTTTATTATCTTTCTGACCACCAACCACTAAAAGTTACCATAAAATTACTATTAACATCCTTACATCCACTCTTTTCATCCAAATCAGTGGTAGAAATGCATGTTACTTGCATAGGTGTATTTCCCAACTTCACCTTCCTAGAGCCCACTATTTTCTACAAGATGTCTTTAAAATCAAAACATTCTTACATGTTGTTCCCCAATACTTTATGGAATGGGAAATAGTTCAAGATATCTTCATCACCATATATGTGGGTCTTATTTCACTTTTTCAACTTGATCAAATTGTTTTTCAATTCAAAGATTAACTATCATGGGACTTGGTCATTTCAGAAAGAATAAAACTTTTTATTCATCCCCTAAAACTGTTTCCACCTCTACTCCCTTTTCTCATCCAAACTAGGTAGACATTGTTTCCATCACATAGAATGTAGAACCACACGATATGGTAAAGCCTTGGGATTTGGATTGGTTTTTTGGCCTAGATTACGTGTAGCAGTGTAGGCCAATTTGTTCCCCATTCCATTTCATTGAGTTAATAGAATTACTCAGTATTTAGCCTTCATTTGTGCAATGGAGTCTTTCATCCTTTGATCAATTGAAACAAGATTCTAAAACCCTCATATGTATTTCCAAGGATGAGTGGTGTGTGAAACTCATCTTAATGATTATCTGTATATATGGATAAAAACATTCATGGGGAAGCTGTATATCTAGGGAGTATGTCAACCCATTCCATTGAGTTGCGAAATCTAAGACCCTATCATTATCTCTCTTTTTTCAGTTTAAGGGGTCAAGGACTATTTTATTCTATAGCACTGAGCATTATTGGAATATAAACATCTAAAATAGATCTTACCATCAAATAATTGACCGATCCAAAAAATGGGTGTACTATACAAAGGCTGATCCCTGCAGTGATTTCATAAAGCATCTGAGTTTCACTGTCTCCTATCAGGGGTCCCAGTCACGGTGTTATATAGGGATAAAAAATGTATCAACGATTATTCAGGTCTCCCAAGACATTAAAAATGGAAAGGATGGTTTCTTAAAGTTCATAGGTATATGATTTGGATCAACCCATTCTGTAACGTCCTGACTCAGGTGTCACACACCAGTTCCGCTAGATGGTTCACAATGTGACCTTAAGCACACCTCCCAATATGCCAAAGGCTACCAACAACAGTGATGGTTTAATATCGATCATGGGGAGACTATACCCTCTTTATCAGAGTAATACCGTAAAATAAATAAAACATAATAACCAAATGATATAACCATAACCAGAAAAATACGAGTATCACATGTTGAACAAAATAGAAAATACAATATCCAACACTAAATAGTAGATATGTCTTTACATTCCAAGAATCAATATAATAAACCCAAAATAAATGGGGTAGTAACTACTCTCATGAATGTCTTGAATCCAAGCATGGTTCTTTCATCCATTCTCCATCCCATATCTGCCATCTAACATTGGAAAATTTCCCTTAACACATCATGTAACCATGAAATCTATTTGGGTACTGATCTAGTTGTCTGAGTAGGGTGTGAGTACAAAATAGTATTCCACTACCAACGGTTTCTAAAATAATATCCAGTCAATAATACAGTATAAAGTTATATAAAATATAAATCATAAGAAATAAATTAAGTAGTTTACATTTATTCAATTACTCTTTATTTAACCACATAACTTCTGGGTTCTCAAGGACACTAAAATATCAATACTTACTTCTTCCCATGTAAGAGTCTAAACCATATCACATATTCAATTCAAATTTCATTATAACAAAATGTATTTCATTTAAATACATTTTATGACTAGTTGGAACTGTGGTCTATTGCGAACTCATAGGCATAAAACATTGTGTCTATCACCCTGTGGGTATTTAGATTCTTAGTCCCTATCACATACCTCAATATTCACTAGGGACTTTTGAATTATCATCCTTATCCCACACTTAATTATCAATATTTATCACTATGGAATTTTTATAGATAAAACCTTGTCCCACACATGAATGTCAATATTTATCCTTATGGGATTTTGATACAACCGACCATGTCCCACACACAAACATCAATATATCAAAATAACCCAATTACACTTGTATCATAATATAACATGTACCTTAACATCCCATTAATTAATTCACAAATTAATTAATCCAATTCTAAAATTTCATATACACATCATTCCATAAATTAATTCATCAATTTATTAATCACATTAATTCCATTAATTAATTCAAAAGTTAATTAATCACATGAATTCCATTAATTAATTCAATAATTATTTAATTCAAATCAACAATTTCAATATCCCAATTATTAATTCCAAAATTAATTATTCCAATTCAATCAATTTCATAGTCACAAAAATTCACATTAATTAACTTAACAATAGATTAATTCAATTTCAACAATATCAGTATCCTCAATTTCATATTCCCTTAATTAATTAATTTATGAAATTAATTAATCCAATTTAAAAATATAAATTGATAATCATCCAATATAAATTCTACAATTAAATAAACATAATTTAAATCAAGACTTTGTGATTTGAATAATAGACCATCTACCATAAATCGTTGACGAGAAATCACCCAATGGAAAATCCCTAAACTGAAGTAGGGTGAAACCCATGATAAAGAATGAGATCATGAATCAAATCATAGAAACAAGATCAAATAAATGATGATCCATAAACCCTCAATTTATATCCATTAAAATATAGAAAAATATCCCTATAAAGTATGAGAGAAACATGAGAGAGAGAGAGAGGGAGGAAACCACACAGGATTATGATCTCTTATCACAAGGGTTGTAGATCATTAATGCATGATAAAAATCATCAATAATGGATATTGGATGCATTATGAATTAATTTGACAGACTCCAAAAATAAAAGGAAACAGTTGGGGATGATTTAGGTTGAATTAGGGGGAATTATGGGGGTATGGGATTTTAAAATATAATTTTCAGGTTAATTAAAAACCAGTGCATGATTTCTTAGGTAGGGGAAAATGGTTTTATAAACCATTCACCTTTTATGGGGAGGATCATGAATAGTTACTTCTTATTATGGTGAATGGTTTTACAAAGAATACACCAGTTGTGCGAATACACTCTCTTTGGGTTTCAATATATTATTGGGTTGGGGTTCACAGTTTGGGAAACCCATATGCCAACTGTGCACTACATCTCAACTTTGAAAATTTCTCAAATTCAACCAAAAAAAATCCCAATAAATTACCCAAAAAAAACTCAAAACTAGGAAAACAGGTACATGTAATTGAGCCTCATACATCCCAAGAAAAGTTTGAGATCCTATAATATCCACACCTTATTACAACCCATCCTCGTGATGTAATCCCATGTATCTCTAAGTGTCTAAGGTAAAAAGATCAGATCACTAAGTCTACACATCAGCATTTCTCTACCATGTTTCATCTTGAACACGTCTATGTTTCCACAATACATGAACTATCGGTGCTATCTTTCCCAGCAACAATTGATCATTGTGATCCAACACACATATTTGATGCTCCTAAAAGGACGCATCGGTCTCAATATTAACATTATCCACATTGATCACATGAGAAGGGTTGTGGTGATATCACTGAAGTTGGGACATGTGGAAAATATCATGCATAGAACTGTATCTCTTTGGAAGAGTTGATCAGTATTCCTATGATCTGGTTCTCTCTTTAACCTCAAACAACCAAAAAAACCTGGGTTCCAGCTTTCCCTATCTATGTATCCCATGGTGACCCAATTTAGGTGACACCTTAAGGAATACATAGTGACCCTCTATAAAATATAGGGTTCAGTTATGTCTATCAGTATTTAACTTCTATCTACTTTGAGCCATATCTATATGCTTCTGAATCAGTTAAACCTTCTCCAACATCTCTTATAAGAGATTCATTCCCAACAACTCAAACTCACCCACACCAATCAAACATATAGGTGATCTATATGTCCTACCATAAATATCCTTATATGGTTCTATATAAATATTTTCTTAATAAATTTCGTTATAGGAAAACTCCACCAAATATAGGTTCTTTTCCCAAGACCCACAAAAGATTAGGACACATGCCTGAGGCATATCCTCAAGATCCTGAATTGTATTCTCTGAATTCCCATCTATCTGTGGGTAGAAATTCATACTTAACAAAACCTATGTACCAATCTACTTGTATAATTCCAAACAAAATCATAATGTAAAGTAGGATTCATTGTCTTAAAATATAGTTTGTGGCACCTTGTTCAGATGAACTATCTCCCGAACATATATGTCCCCTAACTATTTCAAAACAAAATTCTTTTGTACCAATAAGAATTGTGAAACCTTTTTAAAATGTTTTAAAAACACCCAAATAGATTAATTCTTCTGAGGTTTCTTCTAGAGACCCACTACAAAATCTATGGTTATGTCATCTCATTTAAATTTTTGAATGGGAACAATTGTTGTAAACCAACAAGTCATTGATTCTCAACCTTCACCTATTGATGGGTTTAGCATTGTGTCATGAACCATGTTGTCTCCTTTTTGATTCCTAGCTACCAAAATAGTCATCATAGGTCATAATATATTCTGGTCAAAACTACACGCACCACCCACTTTGAGGGATGAAATTTACGCATCAGCTCCTCCTTCATACTCGTAGGCACAAAACCCCAATTTCTAACATAGACGATCTCATACTCATCCATTATATAGAATGAAGGTTTCTCCCCACATTCAAGTATTCCACGCAATTAAAAATATTTTAGATCCTCATATTGTATTTATCTACTCTGTATAAAAAAAGTAGATTGTACTCAAATTGATATGAGAGTCATCTGCTCTTGAATCTCTTGAACCACAATATGCATATCATTTAGTAAGGTCATTATATTCCAATTAAAAATAGACTCTTTAACTTATTGAGTATGACATTTCATTCTTAAAGCATCAACGACACTTTTTTATTTCCTGAAAATATATACTAGAAGAAAATCATATGAATTTATATACTCAACCCATCTCCACTACTAAAAATTGTAATCTCATTATGAAATTATGAACTTAAATCTATTATGACCAGTATAAGCAATAAATTTTTTCTCATGAGATAATGTCACCTACACTTTTAAGAACAAATAATTGTTTCCTACTGAAGTTCATACCTATGGTAATTCATTTCATGTGTCCTCAACTACCAAGACCCATACACCACAACTAAATCTTACAAACCATAAAAACTCCACATATGATCCCAAAAGAATCACAAAACACCATATAATCCTCACCTGTCCCGGGTAGGATCAAGATCAATGTCGATTTAAAGGGATTCTTTAACTGCTAAAAAACATTCTCATATGCTTCCACTAATTCAAAAATTAATCCAAATTTGGTCAATCCTAAAATTGGTGCTTCCAAATTAGAAAAATCTTGGGTGAACCCCCGATAATGTCCTACTTATCCCAGAAAGCTATAGATATCAAAAATATTATTTGAATTCTCCTAATAAATTACAACCAACACCCTCTCTAGGTCCACACACACACCTTCCTCTAAGATGATATTACTCAAGAAGTATACCATATCAATCCAAAAATGACATTTAGATATCTTGGCATATAGATGATGTTCTCTCAGTGTACTTAGGATGATATCAAGATGTTGGTCATGATCATCACATGTCTTGGAGTACATCAAGATTTCATCCACAAACACAACCAAAAATTAATATAGGTACAGATGGAATATATTTTTCATCAAGGTCACAAACAATGCTGGTGTGTTATAAAACCCATAAAACATCATAAGAAACTCATAAAGGACATACCTACTTGTACAAATAGTCCTTTTTATATTAGAAGGTATAACTCTCAGGTGATGATACCATGATCAAAATTCAATCTTCATGAAAACACAATGTTCTCTCAATTGATCAAAAATATATTTGATACATGGAGAAGGATATAAGTTATTTACATTCATATGGTTCAACTTCTGGTAGTCAATACAAAAGTTCAAATTCCGTCATCCTTCTTTGAAAAAAACTAGACACCCCCGAGGTGATGTAATTGGATGGATAAATCACTTATCCTTAAACTCTTCCAGCTGAGTCTTGATCGCTTGAAGATATGTGAGTTCCATTATTTATGGTGGCATAGAAATTTTCTCATCCCTCGATATGAGATCAATGTTAAAATCCACATCTATATTATATGGAAGCCCTGAGAATTCATTAGGAAACATTTCTTGGAACATATCCACTATGGGTGGAAAGACGTCATACTTTATACCTCCTTCATCCAACAATAGACTAGTAACCTGGGATGTAAGCTCCCCTAGTTTTTTTTGAACTATCCATGCACCAACCACATTGATATCACATTATCTATGATGAATGTATTTTTCACCCTTAGGAGATGTAAAATTCACTCTCATGTAGTAATAATATATGTGTTCTCGGTATGCTACTAACCAATTCATACTAAAAATTATGTCAAAACCTGACATATACATAATGTAGAAATCCCATAAAACTGATACTCCCCTACCTTCATAGAACATTCTTTTCTCAAATAAAAGTAACACAACTGTACTCCCAAAGGAGTATTTATCATTAAAAACCCACTCATGAAATCCACCACCAAGATCAAACCATTCACAAGTTGTGCAGATATAAAGTAATGAGAGGCACCGGTATCAAATAAGGCACTAGCTAGCATAAAATCTATAAGAATAGTACATCAAACTATCAATGGTACAACCTCACCATCCACCAGTGTAGGTTGAATGACTTGAAACATCCCTTCCCCTCTTTTCTATGATAATTCCTGAGTTTCCTGAGTTGCACCACTCTGCTGATATTGGTGATCTTTCCTAGAAGCACCTAATCCAATGCCTCTACCACCATGACCTATAGAACTCCAACTTTCAGACTAGTATAATGTATAAGATCGCCTTTCTATACTCTTATTATGTCTAGATCTTTTATCATTACCCATATGTCATGGGTTCCTAAAGAACTTCTACCGATGTCCCATCCTACCAAAAACTCAGAACTCTACAGGTGGTCAGGGGCACAGTCTCTGGATGTGGCCCGGCCAGCCACACTGGTGGAAGAAAATCAGGGTAAGATCCTATGTAACTAACCCTTCCACATGTATAATATTATTATTATCTACCTAACTAAGATTCCCATAGAGACACTTCCTACTCCTGGATGTAGTACCTCATGAACGTCTAATAGAAACCACTTATCCTCCACTAGAATACTCTTTCAAGTTCCCCTCAACTATGAGAGCCCAATCCACCACCTCATCAAACTTATTCAATAAAAATATGTTAACCTAGGACATAATCACACATTTAAGTCTATACTAGAAATGTATATCCATAGTTGTTTCATCCCCTAGTTGTGTTGGAGAAAAGTGATGCAATTTGATAAATTGGACAACTTAGTTCATCATGGACTTGTTCCCTTGAGTCAACCATATGAATTTAATTTCCCTCTACTTTCTCTATGTCTCTAGAAAAATGTGCTCCATGAACTTCTCCATAAAGTCCTTCCATAACATACCATTAGCCTATTTATTCAAAGCCTGAAATCCTACCAGTGATTCACTAATTCTCATAGAATATAAGCCACCAATTTGATTATTTTATTATCAAGAGTCTCTAAATGGTCATCTATAGACCGGATGGACTCAATCCAGAACTTTTCTATCTTTGTTCCACCCTTTCTAGTTAATGTAAGAATCTGATGTAACTGAAACTCCCATTTAAGGTCAGACATGCACTTCACAACCTGCTCTGGGTCCCTCTCAATAAATTGCATGAAGTAAGAAACATTCTCATGGAACTTCTATCATACTTCCTCACCTTGTACTATTGGTTACATAGGTTCCACTACTGTAGGAGCATCTCCAGCCATAACTTCTTGTCATCCTATCAATAAGAATCTTCACATAGGAATATTTCTAAAATTCCAAACACATGTTTCAATACATATAACCCACCATTAACACATTTAAAAATAGGGATTCACACAAGTCTATAACAATTCATTCCCCAAAAGTCTCACCACAGGGTCAAACCCGAGGACCTATCACTACCCTTAACCATACAATATTTAATTCTTGGTTAACAAGTAGTAAACACATTCTCAATGTTCAAGTTTCTCATTAGAAACCCATTTTCACACTTTACATCATTTAAAAAAATTCACATTAGTCACTTTTTTTAGTTCACTTTCACACATGTAAAGAAAATAATTTTCATTTAACAACTTACCAAAACCCTTTTTTCCTCTTCATGACTAAAATAATTAATGTGGAAAAATAATATTGTGTTTATAGAATAGAATGCATACTCAAATCTCATACCATTACAGGATATGATTCAAATATAAGAAAATATCCACATCAATAATCACAACCCACACCTTGTGCATCACCCAAGGTGAAATAATATCCAATTGTAATAGTAAAGGCCAACAATAAAAATATTACCATAGGTACTAGGGTCTTCTCCAATAAATAGGTTAACTATTCACATGAAAAATCTCATGACCATGGCACGAGTCTTCATAGTCTCATACCTACCTTTCAAAAATTCTAAGACCACATAAAAGAAAATAAAAAATGGGCTCTAATACCACATTGTAACATCCCAACCTGGGTGCCCCAAGTCGGTTCGCTAAGTTACCACAAGTGTGCCTCCCCATACACCAGAGGCTTTCGACTAGAAGTGAGGGCCTAATATCATTCATCGGGAGACTATACCCTATTTATCAGAATAATACCATGATATAAATAAAATAGAATAACCAAATGATATAACCATAACAAAAACAATACTAGTATCAAATGATGAACAAAATAGAATATAAAATATATGAAACTAAACATTAGACATGTCAATATTTGTCATGTGTTAATATGAAAAGCCCAAAACAAATAAGACATTTACAACTCCCATGTGGGTTCTGAATCCAAGTATGGTTCCCTCATTGATTTCTACATCCCATATCATCCATCAAATATAGGGACATTTCCCTTAACCTATCATAAAACCATGAAATCTATTTGGGTATCGATTATGAAGCACGAGAAGGGTGTGAGTACATTTCAGTATGCCACCACCAACAGTGTATAATACAGTATCCATTAAATAACAATGTTTGTAGTTGTATAAAGAATAAGGTACAAGATATAAAGTAAACAATTTACATTTATTTAATTACTCTTTTTTAACCACATAATTCCTAGGATCCTGATGACGCTCAGACCCGCAATAACTACTTCATCCCATGACATAGAATGAACCAGTTCACATATTTAATTCAGATTCCTTTTTAACACATGGGATTTCATTATCCATTTCATTTCAATTCATATGACGACCAATTGGAACAATGGTCCAATACCAATTCATTGGTGTATAACATCATATCCATCGCCCCATGGGTATTTGGAGCATCAGTCCTTATCCCACACCTCAATAATCACTATGGGATTTTGAATAAGTAGTCCCTATCTCACACTAATTGATCAATATTTATCATTATGATATTTTGATGCAACAGAAAATGTCCCACACATGAATGTCAATATTTATCAATATGGGATTTTGAAACAATAGACCATATCCCACACACAATCATCAATATATCATAATAAAAAATCACATATATCATCTAATCTCATGTACCACAACATCCCATTAATTAATCCACCAATTAATTAATCTAAATCAATAATTTCATATTCACATCACTCCATTAATTAATTCAAAAATTAATTAATCACATCAATTCCATTAATTAATTCTAAAACTAATTAATTTAATGCAATAATATCAATATCCCTATAATTAAATCAACAATTAATTATTTTAATTCAATCAATATCATATTCATATAAAATACCATTAATTTATTTTAAAATTAATTAATCCAATTTAAACAATCATAACATCCTCAATTTAATAATCCCATTATTAAATAATTTAACAAATTAATAAATTCAATTTAAGAAACTCAATTTCTAATCATCCAAAAGAAATCATGTAATTATATAAATGTAATTAAAATCAAGACATCAGAATTTCAATAATAGACCACCTACCTCAAATCATTGAAGATCGAGCACATAATGTACAATCCCTAAATTGAATTGTAAAGGTTGAATCCATGATGAAGAATGAGATTTTGGTTAAAATCCAAGAAACAATATCAAATGAATCATGATCCATAAACCTGAGGTATATATTCATCAAAATAGAGGAATCCCCACAAAGGATGATATAAACACAGGAGGGAGGGATGAAACAAAACGGGCTTAGGATATCTTATTAGGAGGGGTGTAAATATTAAATTCAAGCTTTGAATCACCATGAATAGAGGACAGGATCCTCTAAAAAATAATTTGATATGATTAGGATTCAGTTGGGTCATATAGGGATGAATTTTGGTGGTTGAGGATTTTAAAATCTAATTTTTGGATTAATTAAAAACATTTTCATGGTTTCTTAGTTAGAGACGCATAGTTCTCCAAATCATGAACCACTTCTAGGGTGGGGTTCACGATTACTCCTAAGAGGCTGAATGGTTTTAAAAATATTGTTTCATCCATGTGAATCCCATCTATTTTGGTTTTTAGGATTTTATATGATGAAACACATGGTTTGGGAATACCATGTTTCAACCATATATTGCCTTTCCTCTTTCCAAATTTCTCAAATTACACCCAAAAACACCCTAAGAAATTACCCAAAAAAAATTACCCAGAAAAGGAAAATGAGTACCTCTAAAAGAGACAAGACATCTTTAGAAATTGTTGGGATCTTGCACATTTGGGGTAAGGATTCTTTTCCAGCTATAACTATACATGATGTTCCTCCATATCTTCCAATTGAGCTATTAGTGACTCAATAGTGTTGATAAGTCTTTGAGAAATGTTTGGCCGAGCATGATCTTGAATAGGGGTAGCACCAGGTAGGGCCAACATTAGTGACCCTATTGGAATATTTCATGGGAGACTAATAGGGGAGGGCCTGTAATGATGCACTTGTCCTTGTTCTGGTTGTGTACTCAATGGAGGTAACTCCTGATATGCTGATGTGGGATACAAGTATATTGGTTTTCGGTACCCCATGTTCAGAGGATGTTTTAGATCTATTTTGGTCAATACAAAAACCCTTATTTGTTTGGGTATGCAGGTTATGAGTGTGAGATGAGGACCTATTTGGAGAATATATCTATGAGGAATGTTTCTTTGGAGTAGTTCTGCATTGAGTCTTCTCAATAAATTCATATCTTCTTATTTTTGAGAAAACCTTTCCTCAAGTGTAAGGGTACCAAGCTTTTCTATGAGTAGGTGAGGCATGAACTTACCTTTTACCTTTTCTTTTTTGAGTTCTCTTTTAGGATGTAATGGTGGGGTAGTTGAGGGAATTCCCAAATTCAAGGAATGCCACTACTGTATGGTATGCACACCTCCTTCAATCATTTTTATTTTTGCTAAATTATTTACTAAAAATTCCTACTCTAGATTATTCATGTTGAGATTGTGTTATATAGGATCTTCAAAGGTGGCTTCAATGACATTCACAAATGTGTAATTCATTTTAGGTAATTCATCAATCTATTTATGTGATCGCCTCTTTTTAAACCCTCCATGGGGCCTTGTTTTCTCCTTCTCCGAATCTATTGGATCCATTTGGGGGATGTTGATTCGAACGGAATCAATATAAAATTCAGTCATGGAAATTATTAATGAGGATATCGAATCACATGATGGAAAAACTAGGAGGATTCACTCAATAGAATTCCCCCAAATCGGGAGATGAATAACCTCTTCTCAGGAAGAAGTTGTTGTGGTGAAAAATCCACAAGCCCTACAGGCTAGGCCTATTTCTTATCCATTTCCATAACTCATTGGGCTTCATTTATTGACCTCAAAGGTTTTGTTAACAAAATTCTATAGCTATTTGGGATAGGTTTTCTCATACATTTTAGTGGATACTACTAGTGTGCATGCCTTCGTTATTTTACAATGTCATGTTCGAACATGGGTTGGGTGCATCATATTTTCTTCTCCTAAACCATACACTTATGAAGAATTTTGTGCTATCTATGACATTTTTTCTATCTGGTGATTCACTTCCCTAAATGGGGATGCCATCACGATATATTCAAATTTCTGATGCAACAATCATTCCATGGATTTATCTCTTTCGTCCCGATATCAATGAGAGTCAGTTGGGGCCTGTTTTTGTTCAGAATATCATATTTAGAAAACATAGTTTGTTCATTTATGTTTTTGTATAGTTATGAAATTACAATATTCTTTATTTTGAGGCCTTTTATAATTGGAGAGATCAGTGAAATGCAACACTTCATGTTCACCCTGTCCCCTGGTATGAACACTGGATGGGGTACCTGTGATCAAATGAAATAATTATCTTAATGTGTTGATCCATGCTCTGTTAAGGGCTATTTATTGTTTCCCCAATTTTGGATTTCATGCAGATAATACTGTTTCCAAGTCAATTTATCATTTCATACCTTATATTACTTTGAAGTGATTTTGATACTCATGATTGGGTAATACATTAGCTCTAAATTGATGAAGAGTGTTCCATATATTGATGTGGATGACATATAAAAAATCTTTAGACAATTCCTATGAAATGATAAATTCAGGAGTGGATAATAGCCATATCATAAATAGAACATCATATTTTGGCAATTTTTTCCTTATGTTCAATTTTCCTTCTTCTTTCACTAGAGGCTCCTCAGGCTGAACCTACCGAAGTTGATGCTTCCATACTACCTTATCATAAGAAGCGATATTGGTGGGTATTTAATCTATTACATTGGATTATATGAGATCTAGGGGTGGTTTAGAGGGTAATTTTCACCTTAGGCTATCTTTTGTATAAGAAATGAATTCACTTGTCGATGAATAGGGATCAAACATAATCGACCTCATTTTCAAAAGTGCCTCACTGTAGGAGTGATTCGTCATCATTAAATTGCTAAGGGGAGGACCCTCTTGAAGAAGTGAAACACTACTTCAGAAAGAACATTTACAATGAATATGATAATGGTGAGGAATACCATTGTTGCTCAGTGGATGACTGCAAGGAGAATCCTTATAGCACCTCCCTCGAGGAGAACATTTAGGGTGGATGATAGTAAGGGGAAGAATCTTTTGCTGTTTGATCTTCTATCCATATTGAGGTATGACATGACCCTCATAAAAATATGGGATCTAGATATCGATCTGATTATGAACATGAAGCCAGATGTCAGATGTTAGATGTCCGGTTAGGACTATCAAAATTATAGCTAATGTCCCAATAATTTTGTAATGGGCGTGTATGATCTTGAGAAGCCACATATAAACTTATGAGGGCATAAAAACTCCATCATTATAAAGAAAGAGATCATAGAATGATTATTCATTTTCCAGTTGTCTTTGCTGAGACTTATTTTTTGGATTCCTTATTAGGAGAAACCGGGGCCAGTTTCAGGGGAAAGAGTTTTTAGGTAAGGAAGCTTGTTTAAGTAGCTCCTATGTTACTGTTGGAATTTTTTGGAAGGATTCTAAAATTTCAAAGTGGTATGTTCCTATAGTGTAGTCTCCATTAGAATAGGACAATCACCTCCTGTTGGATCGAGGGGTACGGACCTGATCCATTTTTCCATATATCAAGGGAAATATTTTCCCACAAAACTAATAGACTGGTATAGGTTTGTATTTTATAGAGAGTGAATTTTATATGATTCAACCTATTTGTATGGAAAAATATTTATATCCATCACACTTCCACTGTTTTCAGCGTTATGAAATCTTGACCAGTTTCTAGGATGTGGAAAGAAATTTTTGTCTGCTATTTCACCATTTTCAGGATGTTCATGAAAACATGTGTAGATGGAATTATGATATACTCCCATTATGTTATTAGAGTAGGGTGTGTGCCTACTCCTTACCTTTATTTCCTATAAGTAAATACCAAAACTTCTTATGTTTGGGGATAATGGTTTTTTTCTTCCCCTTGTTTCTCACATGGACTTTTTAACCGAATTCTATAGGGGATTCTTGAAGAGATTACTGGAAATATTGATAAATTTGGGTAGGTTCTAATGCCTTCTTGTAGTTTTCAACTCAATTTAGCTGACAGTATTATTTGGATGCTACAAGATGAGTCTGTTAGTATTCTTAGTTGATGTGGGTAGGTTTTTCCCTACTCATGGATTGCTACCAAATTTTACTGGCATTATTTATGGGTGAGGGTTTGTTTTTTCCTTTCTTGATGTGTATCACCATATTTTGTTGGCAGGATTGTCTAGATGCTTTCAAAAATTTCTTCCAACATGCTTGATTAGTGAGGGTAGGTGTATGTTCCTACCCACCTTTTTCCACCAAATGTGATTGATGAGATTATTTTGATGGGTTAGAGGTGTGGACCTACATCATGTTGACCAGGTTATAACATTTATAGACCATATTTTGTTCCCAAGTCTGGAATATCTAGGCCATACTATAAAAGAAGAAACCCTCATCTTGATGTTGATTCACTATTGTGAAGTGTTAGCAGTAGAGCCTACTAGAATATGCCCTTTGTAATCAACCCTATTTCTTCTGGATGATGCATTATATGGAATCTTTATCTACATAATTTATGTAAGGGGGAGTTTATTACTGTCTAATTAGGATAATCTTTCAAAACAGTTGGAGGTGATGATCGATGTTGTCTACTTCTAGACCGCTATCATCCCTGAGTGGATGACTGGTGGGGATTTGTGAGCTAGATGTTCTCCCAGGAAACCTCTGGGGTTGGGATAGTACCATTGTGGTGATACTCTTGGACCAGTACACTTGAGACCCAGTGTTGGAGATACTGGGTTAGTGATGATGTCTTCTACTTGGATGAGGACCCATCATGAAAAATATCCATGTTATATGTTAGTGATTGCAGGTGTGACATCATTTATATTGAAGAGAGATCTTGTTGGAAGTGCTTGAAATATAGTTGATGAAAAAAACACCATAAAAGAAACATCTCGATAAAAAAACACATGAAATTTTTTTTTCTATCCCTCTTCCATTTTTGAGAGAAAAAGTGTCCTGATATATGGGTGAAACCATCATCATAATTAAATATTCACATCGGGTTCACCATTTTTTCCCATGAAAATGTTCATTGTTCATGGAAGTGACTTGATTAATTGTAGGAGGTTTAAATATTCCACAATCATTCACACCATTTTGATTATTTCCCAAAATATTCTAGCGGTTTTTTTCATTGAGATGAAAACACCCAACGATTCCATTATTCAAACATGATTTCCAAAGGCAAGAAGTTTTTGTAAAATAGTCCAACGATGATTAGGGACTCCCATTGGTCAACAGGATGGGAGTTCAGGATCATCACACCCTTTTGTGTGGGGGGGGGAATTATTTTATACTCTTGGAATCTATAATTGATTTAAGATAATTTTTTGAATTGTTTATTAATTCCCAAGTATAATGTAGGCCACCATGGAATTAACATTCGAATAATAAAATGCATGGAAATTGTAATCACATGTATGTATCCCAGTTCTTCATTAATAGAGATATTTTTTTATATGAGGTTATTCATCAATGGTACCCATTTATGAATGGATTATAGATTTTATTATTATTATTATGATTCTAGTTTTAATCCACACATTCGGGGAACTTTGTAATTTATCATCATCTAAGAAAACAAGAGTTGTTTTGGTCTCAGGATCAGACCCATGAGATAGTCTTCCAATGTATCATAATGATTGTAATCAAACCCCAAGTAGTTTAGATTAACTTAATAGTAAATTTTATACCTTTTATGGTCATGTGATAAGGACCAACCCGTGAAGTTCAATGTCATGTGGCCAGGATGTCAAGGTGAAAGGTGCCTAGTCAAAGTTTGGTGTGGGACTTATGTTGAAGCAACCTAGGGAATATTGAAGGGATATGGGCTCCAATATTGGATAATACCCTACTAGTAACCGGACCCACATAGAACTAGGGTTGGTTTGGTGTGTTGGGTTTGGATCTCATGGAGGCTTCCAAAGAACCCCATTTGGACAAGAATCAAAGCCTATGTAGTTTAGTTATGAGGACACACACATATAGAGGCCCTCTTAAGGCTTGTATCATAGGTAATGAGGCTCATTGAAGAGGTTGATTTGGGGAGTACATCATGTAGGAGTATTCCCTATGGTTGGATACATCGATTTTAGGACCCTTGCTTATGGAGGCCCTCTGAAGGAATGTGAGAGGAGGACCTAGAAAAAGATTCTCTACTAAGACATGCATCGGACCATGTAGATGTAAATATAATAGCTATTCGCTAAAACCATGGGATTTATGCTCAAATGTGACAAAATAGTTGAATTAAAAGATCTGAAAAATAACATGATCTTTCTATGGCTGGGGGAAGAGTACATGGCGATGAGTGAAGAAGAAAGGGCCTTTAGAAGCCCTACTTTTCTCATCATTTTACCATAGATAGTCAAATTAAACTACCCATATAGATACATCCCATGGTCATGGAGAAGGAAGAAGGAATGAATCATATGTGGTCCTACAATAAAGGCTAGTGGATTACTCTAGGAGGTATTCCCCAGTGACTGGTTCCCTGGGAATATAGGAGAATCAAACACTATACCACAAAGGGAAAGGAAATCATGATTCTCTCCCCACCTCTATAAAGTAGAGGTCCCTTATCTAAGATAAATATTGTTAATGACATGGTTATAACCCTAGTATTCTATATTGGTAGTTCCCTAACACATCCCCCAGGGTTGGGGTCTTCTTGACTGAGGTAATTCATATCTACATGCACCCAGATGATCCAAACCATTAGATAGGACATGTCCAGGGCACCTCTAACCAAAGGAATGAATATCCAAATGGAAGACATGATAGTACACCTCCTACCATGGTCTTTAATGTATAGAAGCTTCGGTATAGGTATCAATATTTTCCTTCATATGAGGGGTCCAAAGGAATATGATCCTTTCCATTAGTGGCTTGAAATAGGGCATGGGGGAGTGGATCACATAGTTGAAGGAATGGTTAGTAAAGGAGTTATTTCATAGGGTAAACTTGGGTGGAATGTAAGGGCTTTATTCATAGAGGCTTGTGTGAGTTAAAGGTTACTTGGATGATGGACCACCTAGAAAACAACACTTCTGTGTTTTCTTTCTCTAGTCTCCAAGGGCTTTCTTAAGTGTTCCTAGAAGGATCTTGCACAAGTTCCTCTTTTTGAAAGGGGCCTTCATGATAGTTATTAATAATTAGGGTGAGAGGATTACTTGCATATTTTTATTGTATTTCATACACTAGAAAGAATTCAATTCCATTATCCTCCTTAATTTCATCTTCTCCACGGTTTTGGAGAGCTACATATATGGTTTCTGATGAGCTGGGTGAAGGAAAAGGGAGAGTAGAGCATTGAGGTTTCTTTAAGATATTTTTATCATCCAAATGAGTAGACCTAGGGTCTTATTTGTAGAAAAATATGGGACCATAGATAAAGTTCTTGGGTCACATAGGTACATCACATAAGAAAATGCATTGGTGTTTCCGGCACAACGTGTTGTGTGAGATGGCTACTAGGCCTTCATAACACCTCTTGATGCACCGATTGACCCTACACACAGATGTAGTTCTAGGGGGACTATGTAGAGCACCTTTGGAAAAATATATTCCACTTGTAATTCTCTTCTTCTCTTATTATTGTCTCCTTATATAATTTTATGTTGATATATTTTTATCCACATGACAAAATAAAGTGCTAAAAAACCTAAATCACTATATATCCATATTTAGTATCATATATAATTCCAAAATATAATTCAATGTTCAAAACTAAAATAATACTTCATGTTAAATCTATGGTTTATATTATCCTCTACCCAATAATACATCTCCCAAAACCTCATTAGTCATTATAAAATTCCATAACTTAACCCATCAAAAGGGTTGTCTTATAATTTGAACTTATGACTAACCTTAAACATACAAACCCACATTGGTATCCATAACTATTAAAAGAACCTCACATGAAAAACAATCATAATATACAATGTTATCTATATGATACTTTGATAAAAACTATCATACTCAAGAACATGCACTCTTGGATGTGATTCTAGAATCATGGACATTACATTTCAGGATTTGATACTGATAAATGTGACCTAATATGTTTCCTCCAAATCATGAAACATTAAAAAGAAATATTTGATCACTTATATACCCAAGGACCTTTTTGGATTATTGTTTTAGATAATTATGAAAAACTCTTAATAATATGATTTTATAAATAACTAGTTCATAAAGATACACTTCATATCCCACTATACCATTCTTTTCATATTCCAAATTATGTTTTCAACATCTAAAATAAAATCCATCACATATGAAGCCTTCATAAAAAAATCATTTATCATTATTTTTCATAACTTGGGAAAAAGGAAACAAAATAACGGTGATCTCAAATGATTAGTAAGTGTAACATAATAATTATGAATATAATGTCATAAGTCAGAGTAAGATGACCATAACGGTATGATGAAATAATCATTGTGTATGAGAACAAAAGAATATAATTAATACCCATCAATACCTGGATCATAAATCATGGAATGGATCTTTATGAAATGAAAGATTAATTATAATCAATAATCACAATCCACATGATGCCAATAATGACCAAATGAATCATTAAAACCCCATAGAAAGCATAAAGAAAACATGTTGGTAGCATTGGGAAATTTTAATCATAAAACCCTAATAAAACCATTAATTTTTTTCATAATCCTAAGGATGGAATCGAATATAAATCTTTGGAGAATATAATAATTACCCAATTCATAGGATCACTATCGAGATGCATCCAACATATAAGCTTTATTGGGCTAACCCAATGCTTTCTGGGAACACCCATCGTATAAGCTTTATCAAGCTCAACTGGAGCTATATGGGTCCACCCATAATATAATCTATATTCGGCTCGCTCAGTTCAAACTAGGTGCACCCATCAAAAATATAATTCCCCAAACCCAGTTACCCAGTGTCGGTGCATTATTACATAACATTGGCATGATCATGATAGATCAAGTGCCAAAAGACCGATTTGTTTAGTATCCTTGGAATTACTAGATACATTCATAAGTTTTACATTACATTATGAAATGAGAAATAAATAACATTGTGTATTCATTGAACACACTCATAACCCATAGAATATCCCTGTAGTTCAATCATAAAATGCTTCTTCTCATCCTAGAAAAATAAAACATAAGAAAGGGGTGAGCTCATATGCTTAGTAAAGATTACAATATAGAAAAAATTATTATAGATAAGCATCAAAATTTAAGGCAATGTATAAGACTAAATCACAATACATTTAAACATAAACTTTAGCATAGTATTTAAATGAAAAATAAAATAATTCCGTTTACTTATTCACATGGATATTCTACTAAATGAATAATCACATGTAATAATTAAAGATAATCTCATAATGATAGAATTAATAATGTCAGACATCTTTACCACAAAGTCAATCCCTCATCCCAAAACCCTAAATAGAAAATTTTTCAAGGCCTTCTACCAAGACACTAGTTTGTCTCATGAGACCTATCAATGCATCGAGGGGCTATAATGAGCTCTGACCATCATATACTACGTCCAATGCATTCCTTATATGAAAAGTGTAAAACATAACATAAAAATTCATATTAAACTATTGTACGAAATTTTAATGATTTTACCATAAACCATGAAAGACATAAAAATAGCATATCCACAATATAACATATAATAAAACTATCAATACAATATGGAATATTGCATCATAAAAAATCAACTTCAATTAAACATAAAATCCACCAATAGATTCCTTTCAAAAAAAATTATACAAATTCAAAAAAGGGTATAAATGAATTTAACTTATATTCTAATAAAAAAAATTAAATACATTTTTAAGAAACATGGATGTTCATGATAAAGAAGCCCCAGTAGATACTTACATATAAACAACCTTAGATAATAAAGATATTGTAAAACTAACCCTTACCCAGTACTTTTACTTAGTAGAGGGTACGTTAACCTCCTATATAATTGTTAAATAATTTTTCTAAAATTATACATGAACCACATACATAAATATGATATTACATATGATCCTCTAATTTTTCATTATTAATAATTTTTTAGTATTATCAATGTTTTGGCTATTAACTACTTTATTTTTCTTTATATGTTTTGTTACTAACATGTTTATTATGTATAGGATATATTTGATTTATTTCAAGAAAGATATTAAGTTCATAAAAATTATTTTTATTCATAAAATGAAATTTATTCTTGAATAGTTACGATGGGGAACAAAATCTCATCGCGTTATGGAGATGGTAAGCAGTACGTACACACGAGCAAAAATATCATTCTATTTATGGTGAAATAGTATGTTATTGGATGATATATTATATATAAAGAATCAGTCACATGTTCTATTTTTTATTTACATAAATATACTCATTATTATACCTATCCAAATAATTAAGTGTTGAATAACAAACTACACCACAACGTGGAGACGGTAAGTCGTACGTACGCACATATGGTGACTTTGTCATTCATTGGATGGATAGATTAATGAATATGGTTGTACCATATTTATAATAACATCTCAATATGTAAAAGGTACTGAATTTAATATTTTATTATGGAAAAAACAAATAATGAAGAATTATAAGAAGAAAACAACTTTGAAAGAGGTGATCAAATTATTACCTCTTCTTTGGGTGCTTCCTTTTTATTTGAACAAAATGGATATTTAGGTTGGATTTCTATTGAATGTAAGGGATATAGGTATAAGTTATAGTGTTTGAAAGGAGATTTGGGTGGGGTCTGGACTATAAAAAGGGCTTTGAAGGTGTGAATTTAAGAGAAGGCGAAGTACCCTTTTATAAGAGAGGTGAGGGGCACTTTAGGAAAATTTTGAAATATTAATATACAATAATTTTTTTCAGTTTTTAATAGTTCAAAATGGATTAATTTCGAGGATAATGTGGGTAGGGGTCTAAATAATCTAAAACAATAAGTTTTATACATGTTTATGTTAGCATATTAAACTTATTATTTAGACTTAACCCTTAGTTAAAAAGTTTAACTTTTACCATGTCTTCTTGTATTTTTATAATATGTGGTTAATAAAGTAACTATAAAATGACACAAGAATCTCAAGTGGTTCATTAATGAAATATATAACATTAACTATGTCATTTGGGATGAACCTGATATTTTTAGGACTATTATATAATTTAATAAAATAGTATTTGTTTTAAAAACGCATTTATGTAAATTTTGACACTATTTAGTATTTGTTTTTTTGTTAAATTCATCACAATTTGATTACTTAAAAAAAGGAATTGAATCAATCGTAACATGTCATATTCACCTATAAAATTTGTTTATGGAATCAAAAAATTCAATTTACTTTTTTTTAATATTTACAATATCAATTATTTCAATCTTTCATTAATAATGCAACTACTCCATCTTTATTGTTTCATAACTAAATTTAAATATTTAATGTCTAAAAATTATAAAAAAATACCATGATGTATAAAATCTATTTATATTTATAAATAATATTTATAGTCAAATTTAGGTTATGCATGACCATATTTTAAAAATGGTTTATTTATTAAAATTTGAATTTAACACATTTAACTCTTCATTAAATAAAATATAATAAATGTCCTAATCATACCCAAAAGAATAGAAAATGGTCTTATTTTTATCCTAAGGTTTATTTTGTCGAAAAAATATTATCCAACAGAATTAGGACATGTGTTGAGGTAATTTTATAATATTATAATATTATTTTTACCTCTAATTACACTATTTAATTTTAACTGTGGTAAATAAAATTTTAAAGTTTCTAATCACAAAAAATTAATTTCATCCTATTGAACCACATTTTACTTTCTGATGACAACCATTTATATTGTATTTTTGAAATCCAATTCACAAAAGAGGTAAAATTAAGTTTTATGCAAATTTGAAAATGTTCTTAGAATGTGGGTAAAGACGTTAAAAAGTTCAATAAAATTTTATATATCTAATCTTATTATAAAATGAGTCCAATATATTAAATTGGACTAATATATGAATTATTTATCTATTATGGCATTAAAATAAATTTTAATAAAAATATAATTATTTAAATAAAAAGTTGGTTTTAAACAATAATGAAATGCTTTTCACTATTCCTAAAAAATTGAAACATTTCTGAAAAATAACAAAAAATCACCCTAAGCTAATATTGATATTTCAAAACCAAAAATAAATTCCATTTTTCATAATAAAATTTATAAAATTTTAAAAGTTGGGTATTACTATTCATAAATGCTTTTTAAATGGCTATTTTGATTAGTCGTGGTGTGGTAGAACTCGGTGTTGTATACAATGCAAGTTATTGTATTATTAAAAGAGAAGCGATGTATGGAAGCTTGGGGTGTTACATTATTCCCTCATTCAAATAATTTCATCCTTGAAATTTCTAGAATATTATTTCATAAAAAGATTTAGGTGGTTCTTTATCATATGTTCCTTAGGTTCCCACAAAGCCTCTTCCATTTTATGGGTTTTCCAAAGAACTTTTACCAGACAAGTAGTCCGGTTTCTCAACACTTGTTCTCTAGTATCATGAATTCTGATAGGCTCTTCAAAATAAGGCATATTAGGTTTTTGTTCTAATTCGTTATAGGTGAGTACATTTGTTGGGTTAGCCATGTATTTTCTCAATTGTGATTCATGGAACCCATCATGAACTTTGGAGAGACTAGGAGGCATTTCCAAACAATAAGCTATAACTTCAATTCATTCTAGAATTTCGAAAGTTCTAATGTACTTGGGACTTAATTTAAACTTCTTACCGAATCGTATAACACCCTTCCATGGGGATACCTTCATCAAAACAAGATCTCCTACTTGAATTCCCAAATCCTTCCTTTGGTTGTCGACTTAGCTCTTTTTCCAACATTGAGCTACTTTGATTTAGGTTTGGATAATATTCACATTTTCCATTGTTTCCTCAACATGTTTTGGGCCTACGATATTTATTTCCCCAACATCATCCCAAAAACTTGGTTTGTGACATCTCTTTCCATATAACTCTTCATGTGGTGCTATATGAATTCTTGAATGAAGGTGATTGTTATAGGAAAATTGTACCAGAGGTAAATACTGATCCCACATACCTTGAAAGTCAAGTGACTAAGATCTCAACCTATCTTTTAAGGTTTGAATAGTCCATTATAATTATCCATCTATTTGAGGGTGGTCGGGAGTGCTCAAATGAAGTTCTGTATCTAGGTATTTTTGAAGACTTTTCTACAATATTGATGTAAAACAGGGATCACGACCTGAAACAATCGATAGAGGTAAACCATGAAGTCTTACAACCACATTAATATATAGTCTTGAAAAATGTTAAAGTGGTTAGTCTTCTCTTATGGAATGAAAATGTGCTGACTTCTTGTGATGATCAACAATGAACCATATTGCATCATTCCTTATAGGAGTCTTTGGTAGACCCATGACAAAGTCCATCATATTATCATCCCATTTACACTTAGGTATGGTATGAGTTTTCATGACTCATCTAGGATGTTGTCTTCCATCCTTCACCTATTGACAAACCATATATGTTGACACATAATCAGCAATCTCTATCTTCATGTTGTCCCACAAAAAATGTTCCCTCAAATATTTATACATATTAGATCTATCTGGGTGTATAGAGAGATTGGATCCATGAGAATCATCCAATAATTCCTTTTTTAGATATGGTATTCTGGGGACAGAAATACTCCTCCAAAATATCAAAATTCCATATTCATATACGAAGTCAATCAATCTCCCATCATTCACTGCATTAATTTTCTTTTGAAACTCATCATCATCTATCTGATAACTTTTTATCCTTTCCAGTAAATATGTTTTTTCAAACATTTTAAAAAGTATTTACATTTCACCTTTCATGATTATTCCAATATCCATCTTTACTAGATCCATGAACATAAGATTCCTTTCAACTCTCATCTTGTAAAGAACCCCATGGTCTTTTTTGCTCAAAGAATTTTCCACCTTATTTGCCTTCCCTGGGTGGTAGTGTATTGTGAAATCATAATCCTTGAGTAGTTCCAACCATCACCTTTTCCTAATATTGAGTTATTTATATGAGAAAATATAATTCAAACTCTTGTTATTTATATATATCTCACATTTTTTACCATAGAGATAGTGTCTCAACATCTTCAGAGAAAAGTATACAGGTCCTAACTCAAGATAATGAGTAGTATAGTTTTGTTCATTAATTTTTAGTTGTCGTGATGCATAGGAAATAACTCTATTATTCAATATAATGACACACCAAATTCCTTTCGTTGAAGCATCACTATAAATAACAAACTCATCATTCCCCAATGTTATAGTCAATATTGGGGAATTGAAAAATCTTTTATTCAATTATTAAAAATATTCTTCACACTCTTTTGTAAAAAAAATATAACCACTTTATGTGTGAGCTTGGTTAATGGGTTTTCCAATCAGTAAAAATTCTAGATGAAACACCAATAATAACCAGCTAAAAAAATTAAACTATGTACCTCAGTTATACTTTTCGGTGCTGGCCATTCTTGGATTTTCCATATCATTGAAGGATCAACAACGATTTCATCCTTCGAGACAATATGGCCAATAAAAGAAATTTACTAAAGCCAGAATTCACACTAGCTAAACATCCTATATAATTAATTTCTTCTAAGAGTTTTTAGAATAGTGTGGAAGTGATTTTATTGATCTTCTTAGCTTTTTGAATGTACAAAGATATCATTAATAAATACCACTAAAAATTCACCAAGATAATCCTTTAAAACTCTATTCATTAGATCCATGAAAACATAGGGTTCATTAGTCAATCCAAAAGGAATTGCTGTAAACTCATAATGGCCATACTTGGTTCGAAATTCTATCTTTGGAATGTCTTCCTTCCTCACACACAATTAATGATATCTATATTGAATTTCAATCATCGAAAAATATTGAACTCTATGAAGTTGATCAAATAAATCATCAATGTGATGTTGGGGATACTTTTTATTTATTTTTATAGCATTGATATCTTTGTAGTCAACTCACAACCTCATAGACCCATATTTATTCTTAACAAAAAGAGTAGGGGCTCCCCATGGAGAAACACTAGGCTGAATAAATCCTTTATTTCTCAATTACTCTAGTTTTTTCTTTAGTTACACTAATTCCACTGTAAAGACCTGTAAATTTCAAAGAAAATTTTTTCTTAATTTTCTTTGGAATTTTACAAGAGCGCAGTTTCTGACGGCACCTGATTCTGAAGCCCGGTCTGCCCAGAATCATTTTCCAAAGTTTGGCCCGGGTACGTTCAATGAACGGACGAGCGGGTTTTTCTAACTTTTGAACCGGTTCCCGGAATCAAATTCTGAGGGCACCGATGAAATCGTAGAACCAGTATTCACTTAGAAACGCCTCTTCCGGAGTTGCGTTTGCTCAGGTGTGGTTTTTAATTTTCGGGCTTAAAGTTAAGAAATAAAATAATTTTATGACAACTTTATTTTATTTCACTTAAGCCACTTGGAAGCCACTTGAAGCCAATTAAAGGCGGCTTAAGCTGAGTTGATCCGGATAGGATGCTATCCAGAAATATCCTACCCCCTTGGTAGGATATTTGTGTGGTGGGGCCCGCACGAGCCCCGCCGTTTCTTTCTGCTAAGTAACGCACCCGTGAAAACCCGTCATTATGAAAGTCAACTGACCCGTTTTCTTAAATCCTTAATGCACCATTTAATTGGGCGGTTTATTTCGTGAATTAAATGGGCGGTTTCTTTCGTTGAATTAATTCAAAGAATTGACGGGTCATTACTTACCTTTTTCGTTTGTTGGCGTAATAATAAAATAAGACCAACAAGTCTTTTTGGAGGATTACTCGTTGTGAGGTTTTGTCAGAGTTCTCGAGCCTTCATCCCCCTTCGCGAAGAACGCGAAGAACGCCGGCCTCCGATGAAGAACGCCAAACCCGAGGAAGACGACGACGCGACGTCGTGTTCCGCAACGCCGACGTTCCCTTCCTGCAACGTTCTTCTGCGACGTCTCTTTCTCCGCAACAAAATCTTCGATCAGCTGTTTGAGGTAAGAGACTTCGGGATTATCTCAAATCTCCCTTGTGTTTTTTTTAACAAAACACAGATTTAATTTTATATAATTAAATTAAATCTGTTGTTTCTTGGTCCGTTGAGTTCGCCGACTCAATGTTGGATTCTGCGACGACGTGACGCCCTTCCGCGACGATGCGACGCCCTTCCGCGACGACGCGACGCCCTTCTATGACGACGCGACGATCCCCTCCTTCCGCGACAAACAAATCTGCGAAGAACGTGCGTGCGACGACGACTATGAGGTAGGGGTTGTTGTGAATAATTCCTTTTTCCCGTGATCGTTTCTTTTAAAAGTAAAGAACCGGACCATAAGAAAAATTTTAATCCACTAAAATTGTTGATGCATGTGTTGAATATATTTCTCCCATTGTTTATCTCTAACGCGGAGGGTTCGGGCCAAACGAACACGGCTCGACAACCTTCCGCCATTCTTCGTTGTTGTGCGGATTTGACGGGTGACGACGGAACGTGCCGCAACAGAAGTTTGATGGTTCCGCAGTGAAGAACGAGTCCCGGGAGGAGCAGCGGCGCAGACGGGAATGGAATCGGACCACCGAAGCGACTCCGAGGGCCCGCAGAAGCCGGCGGCCGGAGGCGGTGGCGCCCCGGCGCGCCGCCGGAAGAACCGCCGTGCGGGTCAGCGGGAGCGGGACGTGGTTGAAGCTGCGTCCGGCTGTCTAGGGAGACACCCCGCGGGTGCCGCGGGGTTGTCACGTGGGGGCGGCGGCTCCCACCCCGCGTCGCTCGGGTCGTCCAGGGCGATACCCCGCGGGTGCCGCGGGGGTGTCACGCGGGGGCGGTGGCTCCCCCCCGCGTCACTCGACCGCTCGGCCGAGCCGGGCCGGGTTGGCCGAGCTAGGCCGGTCCGACCGATCGGGCCGCGCCCTGGCCGGGCCGGACCGGGTCCGGCCGGGTCGACCCGGTTCGGCCGACCTGGGGGGGGGGGGGGGGTCGGGCCGGGTCGGCCCGGACCCCCCCGTCTTCGGACCGTTTCGGTCAAATGCCCATCACTTGAGCTACGGGCCTCCAAACGATGATCCGTCAGTGGAAACGCGATCCTTGGATCAAGACGGTCGTTTCGGTATATCGCACTCAAGGTTTCGGAATACTTTGAGTTCGGCCGGGTTGGTTCGTACACGAAACCAACCGGGCCCTCGGAGTAGAAACGCTCATATCTTGAGCTACGGACGCCCGATCGACGTGCCGTCAACTTAGTTGAATTCCTCTAAGTGAGTCAGATCTTTTGGCATACTCCGCCCGAGGTTTGGATGCAGGTGGAGTACGGTCGGGTTGGTTTTGCCTTAAAAACCAACCGGGCCCCTGGAACGAAAAAGCCAATAACTCTCAGACCGGGCGTCCGATTGACGCGCCGTCTGCGACGTTGAGTTCCTGTTGACGATATGGAACCTTTGGATACATAAACTTCGGACTCTGTGTCAGCTGATGTATCAGATTCTCGGCTCGTGGAGCGGACCCTCTCGAACGAGCTTGCTGTGTGCGGGAACCCTAGTGCTGGCTGCGACTGCTACTTGGACTGCGACGATGACCGTGCAGAGACCCTCAGTGGACTGCGGAGACGACCGTGCAGAGATCCTTAGTGGACTGCGATGATGACTGTGCAGAGATCCTCAGTGGACTGCGACGACTACTGCACTCAGCGATCCTACGTGGATCAGTGCTACAGGTCCTGTGTGGGCCCGATCCTGTGTGGGTCCGATCCTGTGTGGGTCAGCGCTCAGCGGTTCTGTGTGAGCCAGCGCCTACAGGTCCTGTGTGGCCCCGATCCTGTGTGGGTCATTGCGGGGGTTAGTTACCTATCGATCCTTTGTGGGTCCGACGACTTAGATGGATCAGTGATCATCTTTATCGTCATACAAGAAGTATACCTGTGTGAGCTGAATCTTGTGTTACTCTCCTTTGTGGATTGTGTTGATCTATCCTTTGTGGATTTACTGTTTACTCTCCTCTGTGGATTGTGTTGAGCTATCCTGTTTGGATTTACTGTTTACTCTCCTCTGTGGATTGTGTTGAGCTATCCTGTGTGGGTATACGTTTTTCTTTCTTGTGTGGACTGGGTTGTGCTTGGGCTCGGACGTTGGAGCCGAATGGGAATTGATGACTTAGGTATATGTATGGGCATATACCTAAGCAGCGTCGGTTGTTACTTCGTGATTGTATCTTCCCTTTGTGGTTTATCCTTTGTGGATTTCGGGAGACCTTCGGGGGTCTCGGGGTCCCTAATGAGTAGCTTATACTCACCCCTGCACGGGCTATGCCCACACTTCGTTGTGTTGGTTGCAGACGACGGACAACGCTGATCGAGGTGGAGGCGTGCGGAGCAGGACGGCACCTGGAGGTGGACCACTGGGCGGGACGCACTCAGAGCGGACGACTGGACCGAGGAGCTATGGAGGATATTTGTACCCACCCTTCAGGTGGGACTTCTAGAGGACGGCTCGACGCTGCGACTTTTCCTTTCAGTTGCTGTTTTTCCTTTCAGTTGTACTTTACAGTTGGGCTTGTATTTCCGGCCCCTTTTACTTTCAGCACAGCTTGTACAGTTTTTACTTAGTGTTTACTTTTCCGCTTGGTTAATCTGTGGTGCTTGTTTACTTTTCAAAGGCAATGCCTTCCCTTTTGTTGGGATTTACGCCTTGGTGCTAGTCGCTAGCCCCTGGCCTATGGAAGGCGGGCTTGGGGTAGGCACGGCACGGGCCCCGAGGACGGGTCGTGACAAATTGGTATCAGAGGAGTTCGGTTCTACCATCGAATCTGATCTTTCTTCTATGTGAAGCAATAGTGTTTAGCGTATTGGGTGTGGTTATCAGTCCAGGGAGTCCAGTGTTGGTGCAGCGGCCGACGTATCTGTACACCAGGACCCTGCCTTCTGATTCCCGACTTAAAGCACGGAAACATTGATTGAATGTGTGTTTCAAGTTTTCTTTGTGATTACTTGTGTCAGCTCACCAGGTATACTGTTCTGACCGTGGCGCACTTGTTTCCTTTTCAGGATGGCCCCACGATGGCAGCCAGCTAAGGTTCCGAGAGTAGAGCGCAACGACATCCCGCCGAGCGACGAGGACTCGGTACAAGGCCCGTTGACAGCAGAGGCACCAGCGGTACCTTTACCCACCGAGCCCCCGATGCTTCCAGCGCCGATTGATGAAGATGCACGTCGCCTCGGCACTCTGCACGAGTTCCAGTGCCAGCGACCACCCAGGTTTTGTGGGGAGACGGACCCCCAGGCAGCCGAGGACTGGCTGGAGGCGGTCGTACGAGTTTTCAGGCTAGTGAGGACACCAGCAGACCTCATGGTGATCCTCGCGGCGAGCCTACTGCATGTAGCAGCAGGAAGATGGTGGAGCCTGATGCTCCAGGTGCACGATGAGGCCTCTCTTATCTGGACGGACTTCGAGAGCCTCTTCCGCTCAGAATTCGTCCCGGCCACCCTCCGTGCGGTGTGCATTCAGGAGCTTCTTCAGCTGCGACAGGGCAGCTTGACGGTCACCCAGTATGCGGCGAGGTTCACCGAACTTTCTCGTTACTCGACAGACATGGTATGAGACCCCTTCTTCCGGGCCCGGACCTTCGAGCAGGGTTTGAGACACGAGTTCGGGGCATCGCTGATCTCCCTCAGCATCCCAACCCAGGCAGGAGTGCTAGAGCGAGACCTTATGATCGAGAGCTTTCTGGCTGAGTCCACAGCGAGACCTACCGCAGGGTGGCAGGTGGCAGAGTCTTCGGCAGCTGGTAGCCGACGGATGACTTAGGGTTCCAGGCAAACCAGACCTTCCGGCAGACGACCCCGGGACACTGGCTCAACAGTGCGGGGCACACAGCGCGGAGCCAGTCTTTCGAGAGGCAGGCAGTGCTACGCGTGCGGCGGGCAGGGCCACATGGCTCGTGACTGCCCAACCCGCCGTACCGAGGAGCATCAGACGGTGGAGGGGCCACCCAGGAAGAGGTAGAGGGTCGACCGTGGCGGTCCACAGGGAGCTAGCGGGCAGAGACAGGCACAGCTCCAGGAAGCAGAGGCCTATGACCACGGCGCACCAGAGATGATTCGAGGTACGATCTGTGTCTATTCCATCTTTGTTGCAGCTCTTATAGACACAGGAGCGAGTCACTCTTTCATAGCTGCTGCCCTTTTTCGGAGCTCAGAGTTTCCGACAGAGCCGTTGGATCGATCCTTACGGCTAGAGACTCCTATGGGAGCAGACTCGACGATTACGCACTGGTGCCGGCAGTGTGAGATTTTTCTAGGAGGCGAGAGCTTCAGCTGGGATCTTCTTGTAGCAGCGTCGAGGCCTTACGACGTCATCTTGGGCATGGATTGGTTATCTACGGTCCATGCACAAATTGACTGCATTAGGAGAAAGGTGCGATGTGTGCGCACCGACGGGAGCAGGTTCACCTTCACCGGCGAGAAGGGAGACTTAGCAGCACAGGATGGACTCACACAGAGGAGAGGGCAGCCCATCACTCATTAGTTGGCTAGCCTCATCCTTAGAGCATTTGACGTGCGGAGTCCTAGTTTTTCTGCAGTGGTGGATCAGTATGCGGACATCTTTCCCGATGACATTCCAGGGCTACCTCCTCGCAGAGAGGTAGACTTTTATATTGATCTGTACCCCGGGACAGCCCCGATATCCACTCCAACGTATCGGATGGCCCCCGCTAAGCTTCGAGAGCTATGGGTACAGTTGGAGGACTTGCAGGGCAAAGGGTTCATCCGACCCAGTGTTTCACCCTGGGCTTCGCCGATATTGTTCTCCAAGAAGGCGGACGAGAGCTTGCGACTGTGTGTCGACTATCGTCACCTGAACTAGGTGACAGTGAGGAACAAGTATCCGCTACTGAGTATTGATGACCTCTTCGATCAGCTCAAGGGAGCACAGTGGTTCTCGAAGATAGACCTCAGGTCAGGCTATCATTAGCTCAGAGTTCGAGACGAGGACGTGCAGAAGATGACCTTCAGGTGTCGGTATGTCCACTATGAGTTCTTGGTTATGCCTTTCGGCGTAACCAATGCTCCAGCAGTGTTCATGAGCCTCATGAAAAGGATCTTCCATCCATACCTTGATCGATTTGTCGTGGTCTTCATCGACGACATTTTGGTGTACTCGACCACCGAGGAGGAGCACGCCTACCACTTGCGGGTTGTACTAGACACACTCCGAGAGCACCATATTTATGGAAAGCTCTCGAAGTGCCAGTTCTGGTTACATGAGGTCCACTTCTTGGGGAACGTCATTTCTGAGGCGGGAGTTGCTGTGGATCCCGCGAAGATCGAGGCAGTGCTAGCTTGGGAGCCACCCAGGAGCGTGACGGAGGTGCGGAGTTTCTTGGGTCTAGCCAGATACTATCAGAGATTTGTGCCAGACTTCTCCAGAGTTGTGGAACCACTATCAGCTTTGACGAAGAAGGGGAAACCCTTTGTGTGGTCAGACAGATGTCAGCAGAGCTTTCAGTAGCTGAGACAGATATTGACCAGCACACCTATCTTGAGGTTGCCTGAGGAGGGAGTTGGATACGTAGTCTACTGCGATGCATCAGGGACCAGACTTGGGTGTGTCCTGATGCAGGAGCGGGCCGTGATTGCCTATAGATCACGTCAGTTGAGGCTGCATGATCAGAACTACGCTACCCATGACCTGGAGTTAGCAGTAGTGGTCTTCGCTTTGAAGACATGGAGGAACTATCTGATGGGCGAGCGCTTCACAGTCTTTTCTGACCACCAGAGTCTCAGGTACATCTTCTCGCAGAAGGACCTGAACCTGAGACAGCGGCAATGGCTTGAGTTCCTCCAGGACTATGACTTTGAGATAGTCTATACTTCTGCGAAGGGGAACGTGGTAGCCGATTCCCTCAGCAGGAGGACGGGAATCCAGCTACTTGAGGAGGTGACAGAGCAGTTAGCCGCTTTGTAGATATCCTTCGTGGATAGGGACGGAGTAGCCTTCCTTCAGTCTCTCACAGTCTCTCCTCCACTTCTACAGTGGGTCAGAGAGGCACAGCGTGGGGACGCTGACTGTGAGACACGACGTGCACAGATATCCTCGAGACAGGCACCTGATGGTTTCTCCCTTGGAGCAGAGCACGACGTCCTTTTCAGGGGACGTACCTTGGTAACAGTCGCTTTGTGAGAGGAGGTGCTGAGAGAGTTTCACACTTCTCCTTTGGCGGTACATCCTTGAGTGGCGAAGATGTACCAGGATCTCAGACGACAGCATTGGTGGCCGGGCATGAAGAAGGTTGTGGCAGAGTTCGTTTCACGGTGCCTCACCTGCCAGCAGGTGAAGGCAGAGCATCAGGTACCAGCAGGCTTGGTACAGCCCTTGGAGGTCCCGGAGTGGAAGTGGGACGACATTTCTATGGACTTCGTGACTGGAATTCCATGCACTTCCAGAGGTCACGACTCCATTTGGGTGATTGTTGACTGACTCACCAAGTCGGCACACTTCTTACCCATCTGAGAGCAGGGCTCAGTGGAGAGCTTGGGGCGTCTCTATGTTTAGGAGATTTTATGGCTTCACGGTGTGCCATCGACTATCGTCTCCGATCGGGATGCTCGTTTTACTTCCCGGCTTTGGAAGGGATTGCCGGAGGCGTTCGGGACGCGGCTACGTCTGAGCACCGCCTTTCACCCTCAGATGGATGGTCATATGGAGAGGACCATTCAGACTCTTGAGGACATGCTCCACGCATGTGTCCTCGACTTTGGTCGCAGCTGGGAGGACCACCTACCCTTGGTGGAGTTCGCATACAACAATAGCTACCACTCCACCATTGGGATGGAACCATACAAGGCGTTGTACGGCAGGCCTTGCAGATCTCCTTTGTGCTGGAAAAACCCTGGGGAGTCAGCACTTGTGGGACCAGAGATGGTCTGGGCCATGACAGAGAAGGTCCAACTCATCCAGGAGTGGATGAGGACAGCTCAGAGCCGGAAGATGTCTTATGCTGACAGGAGGCGGAGGCCATTAGAGTTCGAGGATGGCGACTACGTCTTCTTGCGTGTCTCACATCGACGTGGTTTGCGGAGATTTGGACGAGGAGACAAGTTGTATCTACGCTTCATCGGACCTTTCTAGGTCCTCATCAGGATTGGCGAGGTGGCTTATCGCCTGGATCTGCCACCTCAGTTGCACCGGGTGCACGACGTCTTCCACGTATCTCAGCTGAGGAGATACGTGCACGACCCGATGCACATCATTGACCATGGGGAGCTAGATGTGGATGATGGGGCGACTTTTACGGAGGTCCCGGTGGAGATAGAGGATCGACAGGATCGGGTCCTGCGTGGGTGATCGATTCCTCTTGTACGCATCAGATGGCAGCACGGGAACCTCCGGGAGAGCACTTGGGAGCGGGAGGCTCAGATGCGTGCTCAGTACCCACATTTGTTTCCCTAGTTTATGATGTATCTTTACGGGGACGTAAATCCCTGAGGTGGGAGTAATGTAAAGACCCGTAAATTTCAAAGAAATTTTTATCTTAATTTTCTTTGGAATTTTACAAGAGCGCAGTTTCTGACGGCACCTGATTCTGAGGCCCGGTGTGCCCAGAATCATTTTCCGAAGTTTGGCCTGGGTACGTTCAGTGAACGGACGAGCGGGTTTTTCTAACTTTTGAACCGGTGCCCGGAATCAAATTCTGAGGGCACCGATGAAATCGCAGTGCCGGTATTCACTTAGAAACGCCTCTTCCGGAGTTGCGTTTTCTCGGTTGTGGTTTTTAATTTTCGGGATTAAAGTTAAGAAATAAAATAATTTTATGACAACTTTATTTTATTTCACTTAAGTCACTTGGAAGCCACTTAAAGCCACTTAAAGGCAGCTTAAGCTTAGTTGATCCGGATAGGATGCTATCCAGAAATATCCTACCCCCTTGGTAGGATATTTGTGAGGTGGGGCCCACACGAGCCCCGCCATTTCTTTCCGCTAAGTAATGCACCCGTGAAAACCCATCATTATGAAAGTCAACTGAAGCGTTTTCTTAAATCCTTAACGCACCATTTAATTGGGCGGTTTATTTCGTGAATTAAATGGGTGGTTTCTTTTGTTGAATTAATTCAACGAATTGATGGGTCGTTACTTAACTTTTTCGTTTGTTGGCGTAATAATAAAATAAGACCAACAAGTCTTTTTGGAGGATTACTCATTGAGAGGTTTTGTCAGAGTTCTTGAGCCTTCATCCTCCTTCGTGAAGAACGCGAAGAAGGTGATGAACGCGAAGAACGCGAAGAACGCGAAGAACGCCGACCTCCGACGAAGAACGCCGAACCCGCGGAAGTCGACGACGCGACGCCGTGTTCCGCGACGCCGACGTTCCCTTCCTGCAACGTTCTTCTGCGAAGTCTCTTCCTCCGCAACAAAATTTTCGATCAACTGTTTGAGGTAAGAGACTTCGAGATTCTCTTAAATCTCCCTTGTGCTTTTTTTAACAAAACACGGATTTAATTTTATATAATTAAATTAAATCTGTTGTTTCTTAGTCCGTTGAGTTCTCCGACTCAACGCTGGATTCCGCGACGACGCGACGCCCTTTCCCGACAACGCGATGCCCTTCCGCGATGACGCGACGCCCTTCCGCGACGACGCGACGATCCCCTCCTTCCGCGACGAACAAATCCGCGAAGAACATGCGTGCGACGATGACTACGAGGTAGGGGTTGTTGTGAATAATTCCTTTTTCCCGTGATCGTTTCTTTTAAAAGTGAAGAACCAGACAATAAGAACAATTTTAATCCATTAAAATTGTTGATTCATGTGTTGAATATATTTCTCCCGTTGTTTATCTCTAACGCGGAGGGTGCGGGCCAAACGAACACGGCCCGAAAACCTTCCGCCGTTCTTCGTTGTTGTGCATATTTGACGGGCGACAAAGGAATGTTCCGTAATAGAAGTTTGATGGTTCCGCAGTAAAGAACGAGTCCCGGGAGGAGCAGCGGCGCAGAAGGGAACGAAATCGGACCACCGGAGCGACTCCGGTGGCCCGCGGAAGCTGGCGACGGCGCCCCGGCGCGCCGCTGGAAGAACCGCCGCGCGGGTCAGCGGGCGCGAGACGCAGCTAAAAACGCGTCTGGCTGTCCAGGGCAACACCCCGCGGGTGCCGTGGGGTTGTCACGCTGGGGTGGTGGCTCCCCCACGCATCGCTCGGGTCGTCCAGGGTGACACCCCCACGGGTTCCGCGGGGGTGTCACGCGGGGGCGGCGGCTCCCCCCCGCGTCGCGCGACCGCTCGGCCGAGTCGGGCCGGGCTGGCCGAGCCAGGCCAGTCCGATCGACTGGGCCGCGCCGTGTCCGAGCTGGACCGGGTCCGGCCGGGTCGACCCGGATTGGCCGACCCAGGGGGGGGTCGGGCCGGGTCAGCCCGAGCCCGGACCCCCCCCCCCCTCTTCGGACCGTTTCGGTCAAATGCCCGTAACTTGAGCTAGGGGCCTCCAAACAACGTGCCGTCAGCGGAAACGCGATCCCTGGATCGAGACGGTCGTTTCAGTATATCTCACTCAATGTTTCAGAATACTTTGAGTTCGTCCGGGTTGGTTCGTACACGAAACCAACTGGGCCCTCAGAGCGGAAACGCTCATATCTTGAGTTACGGACGTCCGATCGACGTGCCGTTGACTTCGTTGAATTCCTCTAAGTGAGACGGATCTTTTGGCATACTCCGACTGAGGTTTGGATGCAGGTGGAGTACGGTCGGGTTGGTTTTGCCTTAAAAACCAACCCGGCCCCTGGAACGAAAAAGTCAATAACTCTCAGACCGGGCGTCTGATTGACGCGCCGTCTGCGACGTTGAGTTCCTGTTGACGATACAGAACTTTCGGATACATCAACTTCGGACTCTGTGTCATTTGATGTATCAGCATCTCGGCTCGTGGAGCGGACCCTCCCGAACGAGCTTGCTGTGTGCGAGAACCCTAGTGCTGGCTGCGACTGCTACTTGGACTGCGATGACGACCGTGCAGAGACCCTCAGTGGACTGCGGTGACGACCGTGCAGAGATCCTCAGTGGACTGTGCTGACGACTGTGCAGAGATCCTCAGTGGACTGCGACGACTACTGCACTCAGGGATCCTATGGGGATCAGTGCTACAGGTCCTGTGTGGGCCCGATCTTGTGTGGGTCAGCGCTCAGCGGTTCTGTGTGAGCCAGCACCTACAGGTCCTGTGTGGGCCCGATCCTGTGTGGGTCATTGCGGGGGTTAGTTACCTATCGATACTTTGTGGGTCCGACGACTTAGATAGATCAGTGATCATCTTTATCGTCATACAAGAAGTATACCTGTGTGAGCTGAATCTTGTGTTACTCTCATTTGTGGATTGTGTTGAGCTATCCTGTGTGGATTTACTGTTTACTCTCCTCTGTGGATTGTGTTGAGCTATCCTATGTGGATTTACTGTTTACTCTCCTCTGTGGATTGTGTTGAGCTATCCTGTGTGGGTATAGGTTTAGCTTTCCTGTGTGGACTGGGTTGTGCTTGGGCTCGGACGTTGGAGCCGAACGGGAATTGATGACTTAGGTATATGTATGGGCATATACCTAAGCAGTGTCAGTTGTTAATTCATGATTGTATCTTCCCTTTGTGGTTTATCCTTTGTGGATTTCGGGAGACCTTCGGGGGGCTCGGTGTCCCTAATGAGTAGCTTATACTCACCCCTACACGGGCTATACCCGCACATCATTATGTTGGTTGCAGACGATGGACAACGCTGATCGAGGTGGAGGCGTGCAGAGCAGGACGGTACCTAGAGGTGGACCACTGGGCGGGACGCACTCGGAGAGGATGGCTGGACCGAGGAGCTGTGGAGGCTATCTGTACCCACCCTTCAGGTGGGACTTCCAGAGGATGGCTCGGCGCTGCTGCTTTTCCTTTCAGTTGCTGTTTTTCCTTTCAGTTGTACTTTACAGTTGGCCTTGTATTTCCGGCCCCTTTTACTTTCAGCACAGCTTGTACAGTTTTTACTTAGTATTTACTTTTCTGCTTGCTTACTCTGTGGTGCTTGTTTACTTTTCAAAGGCAATGCCTTCCCTTTTGTTGGGATTTAGGCCTTGGTGCTAGTCGCCAGCCCCTGGCCTATGGAAGGCGGGCTTGGGGTAGTCACGGCACGGGCCCCGAGGACGGGTCGTGACATCCACAGTTGTAATTATATAATGGATCTTCAATATGGGCCTTAAAACAAGAATTCAGTCAATGGAAAACTCAATTTCTCGTTCTGGAGGATGTCTAGGTAAATCATCTAGAAACACATTAACATATTCTTGCACAATAGGTTCATCCTCTATTTGAACATTCATTTCCTTAACCATAGTTATTTCACTCCCTTCCACCCCAATAATTGAATTTAGTAGAGCTATTGGGGGTGGATCTAGATGATAATCATATAGTGATGTTTCTTCTCTAAATATAAGGGATTCCATATCATCATCAAAAAATTTAACCTCATTTTTCTTAAAATAAATTGTCGCATCATGGTCTGAAATTCAATATATACCGAGGATTATATCAAATTCAATCATGGGAATGAGAATAAGATCATCATATAAAGCATGTTTATATTTCATAATGGTAACTGATTGAAAAATATTTTTTTCTACAATACTTTCCATAGGAATTTTTACTAGAAACTCCTTTAATTAAAAAAATTGGAAATGTCTAAATTTCTTGGAAAAATGTGATGATATGAAAGAATGCGATGATCCAGAATCAAATAAAGCATTGGATAATTTTTAGGAAACTATTAAAGTTCCTTTAACGACATCATTAGAAACTTCAACCTTAGTAGTAGTGATCACATAAGCTTGGACTATCTCTTTTTGCCTTTTCTGAGGTATGTTTCCTTGACTCTTAAGAAATTCATTTGAATAATTCCCAATAAATTTACATTTTTTTCATTGAACATTGACATCCTATTTCTTCCCCTTGAAATCACGAGCTTGGTGGCCTTTTTCTCCACACTTTTAACAAACTCATATCCCCTTTAGTCTAGTAACAGGGTGTTTATACCCACGATTACTGCAGTATGGAAAGTAAGTTTTTCCATTCTTCCCCTAATTTCCTTTTCCAGTGTGTTCAGTATATATATTCTTCTCTTTCATTGATTTAAATTCATAATACTTAGAGAATTTTTTTTCTTTCTAGATAGCACATGTGACTAAATCTTCCTACAATGAGAAAACTTTTGAGATTAATTCTTGATGGATAAATGGTTTAAACCCATCAAAGAATTGATCAATATTACTTCTTTGGTTACATATTTAATATGCATCATGCCTAACTATCCTTGTAATGTTTTCCTTATACTTTGTGACATTATCATCCACCTTTTTCCTCAGATTCAAAAATTTCTTTTCCATATCTACTCGATGTTCACAAGGAAATTATTTTTCTATGAAAAGATATTTAATCTTAGTAAATTCCATATTTGATACTTCTTCATCCTCCTTTTTGTTTTGAATTAATGACCATCATTGATCTGTATCTTCAAAGAGGTGATAAACTTCCATGACAACCTTTTCCCTGTTGTTATTCCCCAAAGCATGAAATAATTTCTCTAAGGAACTTATCCCTTCATCATCTACTAAGGGATTTGTAGTCCCATTGAATGTTGGTGGTTTCTGCCTCACGAAATAGTCTTACATTGATCCTCCATGTTGTGGATAAGGGTTCTCTATAATGGTAAGGTTATTATTCATAACCTTAGTGAGTTGTCCGGGTATGATTATAAGTCGATAAGCACCAGTTGCATCTCCATATCCACTATAATTATCTTGAATAGGAGGGAGATCCCTAAATGGATTACGTGCATTGATACAATATCCATTCCTTCAATTATGTTCTATTTCTATAAAATGGAATACACTGGATTAGATTATGAATCACAATGCATAATTCCAAACTTGTAAAATACTTAACATAAATTTAACAATTTATGCATATAATCCAAAAGCTTAAAAAAATTTCTTTGGGGAATTATTTACTCATCAATCATTCATAATGGTTTGTAAATAAAATCTCGATTGTCCAAATAATATCCCCCGAGTGTGTAAAACTAGTTGAACGGTAATGCTCGTTGTTGTGTACTAGGATACCCTGGGTCAAGCCCAAAACTCCTTGTCAGAGTTTTCACTCCTAGGTATAACTTTGTTAGAACCACCTCCACTTTTAGTATCCAAAGAAGTATTTATTTCTTAAAAGACCAACATAATATCTACATTACCAAAATTTTTGGATGTTATTCTATACTAATCTTCAATGTTTATCTTAGGGTAATGTTCTCTAATCAGAGTTTTTTTCAAAATCTAGTTTCCATGGTTTGTACTAAAACTCATATGATACCAACTGTAATGGTCCAACCCTAGTTACCCAGAGTCGGTGAATTATTAAATAACATTGGAATGATAACAAGAGATCAAGTCCTGAAATACCGATCAGTTTCTTTGCCTTGGAGTTCTAGATAAATTCAAAAGTTTTACATTTCATAATGAAATTAAAAATAAACAACATTGTGTCTCCTTTGAATCCACTCATATCCCTTAGCCTATCTCTACAGGTCAGTCATGAAATACTTCTTCTCAACCTGGGTAAAATGAAACATAATAAAAAGTTGACCTCAAATGTTCAGTAAGGATAAAAATATAGCAGAAACTATCATAAATAAGAATAAACATTTAAGGCGGTGTATAAGACTAAAACACAAGACTTTTAAACATAAACTTCTGCATAATATTGAAAAGATAAATAAAATAATTCCATTTACTTATTCATGTGGATATTCTACTAGGTGAATAATCACATGTAATATAAAAATCTAATCTCATAATGATGTAATGCATAAAGCCATAAATCTTAACCACAAAGTCAAGGACTCATGTTAGGACCCTAAATATAAACTTTTTCAACGACTTCTTCCAAGACACTAGATTTTCTCATGAGAACTACCAATGCATCAATGAGTTATATCGGACCCCTCCCATCACATACTACATCCAGTGAATTACTCATATGAAAATGTTGAAACATAAAATAAACATTCGTATTATACAAGAATATGAAATTTTAATACTTTAACCATAAACTGCGAATTACAAAAAAATATCACATCCACAGTCAAACATATAAAGAAACTATCAATACAATATTGAATATTTTATCTTAATAATTCAACTTCAATTAAAAATAAAATCCAACAATAGATGTTCATATAGATTAAATCGATCCAACAACTATCTGAGAGAAAAATCTCCTTCTACATAGAAATCATTTAAAAGTTGCATAATTATAAAAGTAAACATTTAAATTGAAAATATTCTTATAAAATTATAAAGGAGGCATATAAGGTTTTATAATGGCATAAAATAGCTACAAAATCCTTGCTAGGTTAAAAAATTTACATAATTTTTCAAAAAGGTCATAAAGAACCTTGTTTGGAAAACGACAGAAATATTCCTTTCAAAACATTTTATAAAAAGTTAAACAAGGGTATAAATGACTTTAACCCATAGTCCAGGAGATATTAAAAATGTTTTGAAAAACATTTTTAAGAAACATGTATGTTGATGATAAAGAAGTCCCAGTAAATAATTACGTATAAACAATCTAAGATAATAAAGAGATTGTAAAATTAACCATTACCTTGTAATTTTCCTAAGTAGAGGGTAAATTAACCTCATTTATAATAGTTAAATAATTGTTATTAAATTATATGAGAACCACATACATAAATATGTTATCATATATTATCCTCTAATATTTCTTTGTTAATAATATTTTAGTATTATCATTGTTTCAGGTGTTAACTGATTCATTTTCCTTTATATATTCTGTTACGTAAGTAATTTTTGTTATGGATAGGATGTATTTGATTCATATCCAGAATGATATTAATTTATTAAACATTATTTTTATTCATCAAATGAAATTTATCTTGAATGGTTACGATGGGGAATGAAATCTCATCGCGTCATGGAGACGGTAAGCCGTACGTATGCACGGGAGACAATATCATTCTGTTGATGGTGAAATAATATGTAAATGGATGCTATATTATATGTAAATAATCATTGAAATGTTATATTTATTATTTAAATAAATTATAAAAATTATTATACCCATCCAAATAATGAATTGTTGAATAAAAAACTACACCACGATGTGGAGATGGTAAGTTGTACGTACGCACGTATGGTGACTTTTTCATTCATAGGATGGATAAAATAATGAATATGGTTGTACCATATTTATATTAACATATAAGTATGTATATGTTTTTGGAGTTATTATTTTGTTATGGAAACAAAAAATAAAGAGGAATTATAAGAAGAAAAGAACTTTGAAAGAGGTGATGAACTAATTACCTCTTCTTTAGGTTCTTCCTTTTGATTTGAACAAAAGGGATTTATAGGTTGTCTTTATGCGCAAAGTAATTATTATATGCTTATGTGATGGTATTTTTTAGGATATTTTTGCAGGGTTTGGCTGAGAAAAATGGATTTTAAGGTAGGAATTTAAGAGAAGGGGAAGTTCCCTTTTATAAGAGAGATGATGAGAACTTTAGGAAAAGCTTGAAATATTAATTTATTATAAATTCATTTTCGGTTTCTAATATCTCCTAATGAATTTATTTCTAGGATAATGTGTTTATGAGTCTAAATCCTATCATCCAATAGAGTTTAGACATGTTTAGGTCACTATATTAACCTTATCTTTTAGACTTAACCCTTAGTTAAATAGTTTAACTTTACCATGTCTTCTTGTATTTTTATACTATATGGTTAATATAGTTACAATAAAATACTAATAGAACCTAAAGTGGTTCATTAATGACATATATAACATTATATATGTCATTTTTTAAACCTTAGACTTTTATCAATATTATAAAATTTAATAACATAGTATTTGTTATAAAAACACATTTATGTCAATTTTGACACTATTTAGTATTTGTTTATAGTTAAAGTCATCACAAAAATATTACATCAAGAAAATACATTGAATAAACCCTAACATGTCATATTCACCTAGATAATTCATGTATGGCATCAAAAGTTTCAATTAAAATTTTATTATATTTATAATATCAATTATTTTAATCTTTCTATAATAATATTATTACTGAATCATCATTGTGTAATAAATAAATTTAATTATTTAATGTCTAAAAATTATAAATAAAATTAAATGATGTAGGAAATAGTTTTATATTTCTAATTAATATTTATATTCGAATTTATCTTATGTATAACCATATATTAAAAATCATTTAGTTATTAAAATTTGAGTTTAACACTTTTAACTCTACTTTAATTTAAATATAATAAATGTCCAAATCTAATACAAAAGTATAAAAAAGGATCATATTTTTTTCTAAGGTTTATTCGGATCGAAACACACTTATCCTATAGAATTAGGACATGTGTTTGGGTAATTTTATATTATTATAATATTATTTTTACCTTTAGTTACACTATTTACTTTTAACATTGGTAAATAAAATTCAAAAGTAACTATTCAAAAAAATTATTATCATCATATTTAACCACATTTTAATTACAGATGAATATTGTGTCTCTCAGGTTTTTCAAATTCAATCCACAAAAGTGGTAAAATTACATTTTATGCCATTTTGCAAATGTGCCTAGAAGTTGGGTAAAAGACATTAAAAAGTTCAATATAATTTTATATATCTAATATTGTTATAAAATGATTCCAATAAATTTAATTGAACTAATATAGTTATTATCTATGTATTTTTACTTAAAATAAATTTAAATTAAAAAATAATTATTGAAATAAAAATATGGTTTTAACAATAACGTAGTGTTTTTCACTATTCATCAAAAATTGAAAGTTTTTAGAATAATACCAAAAATTCACCCTAAGATAATTTTGATATTCAAAAACCAAAAATGAAGTCCAATTTGAAAAGGAAAATATATAAAATTTTAAAAATTGGGCATTACTATTCATAATAGTTTTTTAAACAACTAGTTTGATTGGTCGTGGTGTGCTATAACTCAATGCTGCGTACAATGCAAGCTATTTTATTATTGAAAGAGAATAATATCATGTTAGATTAGGGTGTTACAATAAAAAATTTACAAGAACAATAAAATGAGTAAAACATTATGAACCATAATGTTTTCAATATAACACCCTTGAAAACTAACCCACATAGCTTTCCAACCTGTGAAAAAGAGATGGGTTTCATGGAAATATATTTAAAGTAATTATCATAATCCATTAAGAGAAAAAATAAGTATGGTATAGTAAGATCACAAACCCTATGAAATTGAGGAATCATTAAGGTATATTTACATAGATGAAAATAAATATAAAATAACATTTAAAACAATTATTTGAAAATAATCAAAAATACCTATTTTGTTTAGTCGTATTTTATAAAAATGTTCATAATATTAAGAACATTATTTTCATTAAAAATAAAATTTTAAACATATATTGTAAGCATTAAATAAATTAAAGTCATGTTAGTATAAAAATCCCTTCATATCGTAGATGTTAAAAAATAAACATTTTTTTCAATCATTTTGAATAGTGGAATCAAAAGTTATCCATTTGGAAAATGTTAAGAAAATTGTTTTAAAAATATTTTTAAATAATGATCATGGTTCATGTAAAATATATTTGGTAATTAATTTGTTTTATAAAATAACAATTTTGAAAACATTTTAGAAAACATGGATATGGAAGAAAATGATTCCAAATATGAAGTGAGATATAAGATCTATAGCACTTGAAAATAAATTTCATGATGTTTCATTATTCTGTACAGGGGAAATAAAATCCAAACATATAAACCATATTTATAAATATAGTATAATAAATTTGATTGGGTGTTGTAAAATAATAGTATATGGCCCCCACCTAATGGAACCTTGAACATAAACAATCCTAACAAAATGATGGAAACATAAAGCATTTTCTACTTTTTTAAAATTTCAAACATAATCCCAATGAAATAATAAAATAAAATGAAAATTTTGATATCATGAAAATAAAAATAATAATGATATATTAGATCAAAATTATAGTATATATTTATCATAAAATAAGATATGTTTGAATCATTAACATATTTCCAAAGAAAGGGAATTTGAAACAAATAACCCTGACAATGATCATATAATTGATTTATGAATTATTCATTAGAGAAATTATATGCAACAAATGAAAATAAAAAAAGGGTAAATACTTAGTTAAAAAATTTATAGGTCAATTAACACATTATCATGTCGTAATAATATTAATGAAAAAGAGTTATAACCCAATACAAGTTAATTGGGTTAATAAACCCATATACCACTTGGTAACTTTCAACTCAAATCCTCTAGGATGGTTTAATTCAAATATAAACATAAAATACCATGAAGTATGGAGGATAAATAATAAATAATGTAAAAGTGTCATTATATAAACCATTTATAAAAAATTACGTGCATAATAACAAAATATTCCATAATGAAAACAATTTGAGATGAATTCCGTTACATCAAGTTCAAATATTCCATGAATGTCCTTTAACTTATTTATAATTAAATCATATAAATTATTTTATTTTATAATAAAATTTAATTGTTTTAATACCTTTTCCATAAAAAATATATTTCATTTATCTTAATGACATGTTTAATTACATAAACTTCCAAGACCATATCAGGTGTTTTGAGGACATTTTATTTATAAGTTCAAAATCACTTCTGTTGGTTGAATGAGGTAAAGTAGAAAGTTAATCCATCATATATAGATTAATAATGGTGAAAAAATTATGATTTTTAACATAAAATATACTTTTAAAACCATTTTTGAATGATGGTTTTGAATAATGAACTATGTTATGATGATGGAGACTATTGGTCATATATTCACATAGGTAATGTTCCCATTTCTCAAATAACATTTTAGAAATAATGTAAGTATAAAGTTATATAACCTAAATTATTATTATATCCAAAATAACTTATTAATTATTTAAATATAATTATATATATATAATCAATGTGATTTGGTGATGAAAAATTAATCATGTTATATCGTGGAGGTTGTAGTCCACAAGTGTGCACAAATGACATTATCATTGTTCAGTGAATGGAAAGGTAATGACTTAAATAAAAATATATTCTTATGAAAATAAAAAATAATTAATTTTTATCATATATAAACATTAATTATGTAATTATAAAAATACATGAGTTTTTATGGAAACTAAATAACATAGGTTTATGAGGAGGTTATCTACCATACATAGGAATGATGAATCCAATTCACAACTGATGGATGTTGGTGATGGATATAGGTTATGAATTAAAATAATAATATCTAACTATATTTAAAATAATTATTTTATTAAATATTCCAATTTATGGAATATTTTAAATATTTTTCAGAACAAATAAATTTGAAACTCTTGATTAATGGAAACATCTCATCTTTGGATAAACTTATTTATATAACACCTTAAGACCACTAAGATTGGTATTTTGCCAAAATATATGCCTCTATAACTTGAGAAGGGATTTTATTATGTTATTTGGGAATCATAACCTAAAAATATGTGTCCTTATATTTTAATTAAAGAGAACAATGATTTCACTTTTATAAGAGATGGGAGGGGCCCTCTTGGAATTTCTTAAAATATTAAATTAATATAAATTAATATTCATTGTAAGATAGTAAAAAATTTATATTATTAAATTATAATAGGATATTGGGTCAAAATTATATCATCCATTTAAATTTTGACATGTGTTTTCTATTCTTTTACACTTTTATATATGTTTTAACCCAAGTTAACCCTTTTTACACTTACAATAACACCAAATTATTTTTACTCCTTGAGGGTCATTATAGTTAAAATAAATAGAAAATATTTTGTAAATATAAAATTGTTGATATTATAAAACATATTATAATAACTTGGAAAAACATAATTTTTTTTATGAATTTATATCATTTAATAAAATATTATTTATTATAAAATATCATTAATGTTGATTTTTTATAACTATTCACTAGTTTGACTCTAATAACATCTTGAAAATAAATAAAATTTAAAAACCCTATTGCATCCACAAAATTTTATATTAATATATTAAATTAATTATCTCAAATTATATTTCTTTTGATATTTTTAATATCATTTATTTTATTCTTTAATTTATTGAATAATTACACTTCCATCTTTTTGGAGGCATTTAAGGTAGCTATTTTATTACCAAAATTTAAAAAACATTATCAGGATGAAGATAAATCATTTATTTTTAAAATTTATATTTATTACGGAAAATATTTTCTTTTTAAATCCATGCTAAAATTATTATTCATAATTAAAAACAAGAATGTGTCATTTTTTACTTTTCTTTACATAAAATATTATAATGGTCTTTATCAAACACAAGTGGATAAAAAATGCATTATAATAGAATATTGGATGATTTTGTATAATATGGAGTCATCCAATAAAATTATTTTCAGTGTTAGGGTCATTTGATTGTCCTTGTCATATTATTTGTAAACCTTAATGATCTAATTTATCTTTTACCCTGGTAAAAAAAATTCTATGGTTACTATTTATATTGACTAAAAATAAAAGGGTAATATTTACCATTTTTAGAATAATTTATTAAAATTTATAATACACTTTCCAAAATTAAAAAAACATAATATTTAAAATTTACATTTATAATTAAATTAGAAAAACTCGATAAATAATTAGTTTTTGTAAAGATGTCCATTTTAAGTATAAAATGTTATTTTACTCAATTAAAGTATGAAATTAATTTAAAAATACATAATTGTATTATTTTAAATCAATATTAAATAACTAAATTTTTAAACTAACTAACAATAGAATTTTACTTTATAAAGACTTAAAAGGAAAACAAATTTCAATAAAAATCAGTATTTTTCACAAATTACTAAAAATAAAACTTTTCATAATAATACCAAAATCTCACGCAAAGGTAATTTCTATAGGATAATTTAAAAAATATTATTTATTCCATCTACAAATATTTCTAAAATTTAAAAAAACAATTCTGATATTTACTCACAGATATCAATAAAAATTATTTTTGAAGAAAAAATATTTTTTTGTAGAATAAAATTAGTTCACTAAAAAGTGACTTCTTATTTCTTAAGAATTAATAAATACAATATTATTGATTAAAAACTTTTTATATATTTAAATAATTATTTAGTCTTATTCATACCCAAAAATGTAATAGAAAGGTTATAAATGTCGTCTTAAAATAATAATATTTTGTGAGTTGATTATGCTCAGTTTTGTATATTTTATATTTTATCGAACATAGTTGTTCATTTTAAAATATTTGGATATTAAATTATATATCCAAGGAATGAAACATTCTAAAGCAAAAATGACTTCCTAGTAAACATAGAATACAACAAATATTTTGTTAGTGTTTTTAACACAATTCTAAAATGATCTTCTTATTCTACCAAACTCTTAAAATATGAAACATTATCATCAATAAAGACTACCAAAAACAGATCTAGGTAATATATAATGTCTATATTCATTATGTCCATGAAGATAGTGGGGAAATTGGTATGTCCAAATGCAATCACTATAAATACAAAATGAAAAAACCTCATACAAAATGTATTTTTATGTATATCCTCCTTCAAGAGCCTAAATTAATTATATCTATAATAAAGTTAAAGCTTCTAAAGGAATTAAATTCCATGCATTTGATAAAAAAAATTACCAATATGGGCTAAAGAATACTTTTTATTTATATTAATGTCATTAGGTTCTCAATTTAATGTAAAGCTACATTGACCTATATAGCTTCTTAAAAAAAGAACATGTGGACCCCTTTGTGGCACATAAGGGAATAAAAATTCCTTATGAATATTCTCTAGGAGTTTCATCTCCAATTCAGGAAACTCAGTCAAGAAAATTCTATATGGATTATTTGAAATATGTGTTTCATCGGTTATGAGATCTATTGAAAAATCAACATCACTATTCAAGGGAATAATAGGTATGCATTCTATAAATACATCAACATAATACAAAAAAATTGGCATATCCATAATGATGAGATTCTCCCCAATCATTTCAGATAAATATTCATCATGAAAAGACATTAAGACCCATATATTGAAAGTAACATCCACTATATTTTCATATCAATCCTAACATAAAATGATGATCATAGATAGATTCAAAATATCATATTTTACTTCCCATTAATATCCATTTTTATGGTCCCTATATAGATAGATCTAATCCTGTAACGTCCCAGTTTCGGGTGCCACTCAACGGGTGCCCCGAAACCGGTTCACCACATAACCTCAAGCACATTTCCCCAAACTCCAGAGGCTTCCAACTAGCAGCGAAGGCCCAGGTTTGATAATGGAGAAACTATGCCCTCATTTGTCAAAGTGTAGCACAATGGAAAGAGTAAAACATACAACAATAGCCGAAGAAAATAACCATACATAACTGAAAAAAACAACTGCAGTAGATATAACCAACCAGTATATAAATAACAATGCAACATGCCACAACTCTATGAAAATAGCCAGAACATGTTACACTACACTACATTACATTACAACTAAAGTAAAAGTATAGAAAAGCAAAACAGAACAGCCAGTGGCATCGCGATCCAATGCTCGGTCCCATGCTCTCCTACACATCAGCAGCAATCAAGTACCTATATAGGGACACTTTCTATTATCTACACCTGTAGAAACGTAATCTGTTTGGGCCGAAAAGCATGACCCAAACATGGTGTGAGAAATATATCTCAGTAGGCACCCACCAAAGGATTGTGCCCAACTGTGAGTAAACATGAAACAACAGTGTGCACAAGTAAAATGGAATAAAATTAGCAGTACTCAAAATTAACCTACTTTTCAGTTATATTTAAATTTAATTATTCATTTAATCCATTTAATATAAGAAAACACAACTGTGAATTTCTAAGTAAACAGTCAGCATCCTTAGACAAGAAAAACCATACCCTCAGGTTATCAGAATCCAACCTGCAAGTAATTACCCTCTGGCGTAATAGAATATCGCCCTCAGGAATTGCCCTCAGGCGTATCAGAATCTCGCCCTTAGGCGTATGAAGTGTCGCCCTCAGGTACAAAAGTGAAGCCGTCAGGCACGAAAGGTTTCCCTCAGGCGAAATAGAACGCTGCCCTCAGGCTAATACAGTCACAACCTCAGGCTATAGTAGAACATCGCCCTCACATATAAGTAATCGGGCCATGCCCAACATAAAAACATGGAATTTACATACAATTCCACTCAAGGAAAAAGTAATGCATAATTTAAACATGGCATGCCCTCAGGTATCCTGGCCAAACGGCTAACCAGAGGAACGCACCCCCGAGGTGTTCCTGGATGCAAGTAGTGATCCCAAACAACATTTTAATATCACATTTAATTACCTATACAATTATAGGTATTTAAAATAGCCATGCCCTCATCCACACGACACCCCAATATGGGTTCGTAGCTCAAAAACGCACAAAAACGCACAACAATTGGAAAATAAACACCACGCCACCTACCTTTATCACCAACGAACGTTATACGCGAACTTCAATTACAGAAATGCCCAAAGATGACGTAGATCTCGGTTAGATGAAAACCCGTTCAAATTTAAATAACTTTCCCTCAGGAAAGAAATGTTAATAATGACTTAAGGAGAGCAGAGGGCTTACCCGTGCGGTTCCAACAAGATTGTCTGAGGAAGAAACGTATTCCCATTTTGCGATCGACATATCATCAATGATTGGACCGTCCCCTCCCGCTCCTTCCTCCAGATCTAAGCCTTCCCTGTGAACAGGGGAAGCTACTACCCATTTTAAGTGAAAAAAACAAAGTACACGGCATGTATTTCCATGTACATGGCGTGTACTTCACATTTTTTAACTGTTCCTTTGGCGGCTTCCAGCCAGCATGGCACTGTTCACCTACAGACATGACTACACAGAATGTCTGCATGAGCACACAGCATGTGCCATCGCACAACTGGCCACCGCCTTACTATTTGCCTACCGACTAACTACACGGCTTGTCTAGGAACAATACACACTGTGTAGTTGGTTTCTACACCCTTCATCGCTGACATGGCCACATGCCCCGTGTACTCATCCCACATGTCCAAAATTACACGGAGTGTGGAAAATTACAAGGCGTGTAGTTCCAAAATTTGGGATTTTCCCCCATTTTCCTTATTTCCTGAAAAAAACTTAAGGAAAAGAGAAAAAAAGAAACCCATACCTCAAAACTAAGAACCAGGTTCTTACAAACTTCCCTCTTAAAGCAATTCATCCCCAAATTTCCATTACATGGGTGGTGAAGATGTAGTCATGAATAACTGCGGCCACTAAGCACATACATTGGTCTCCCACTCCCAGGTTTCGTCCTGCACTCGGCCATGCTGCCATAGCACCCGTACGAGAGGAACTGACCGGCCTCGGAGAACCTTCATGCTCCTGTCAATGATACAAATCAGATGCTCATCAAAGGAAGCATCTTCCTCAAGCTCAACCTCCTCCGGCTGAAAGATGTGAGATGGGTATGAATGATAGCGGTGCACCTGAGATACATGGAAGATTCATGCATGGCTCGGTACCTCTGTGGTAACTGCAACCGATAGGCGACCAACCCGACTCTCTCCAGAATCTAAAATAGTACCACATACTTCGGTGAAAGTTTACCCTGTCTCCTGATCCATCTGTATCCTAGCCTTGGAAAAACATGTAAGAAAACCGGATCCCTGACCACGAACTCCAAGGGTCTTCTGCGGCGATCAGCATAAGATTTCTGATGAGACTATGCAATAGCCATCAGCTTCTGAATCAACTGGACCTGCTCAGAAGTCTCCTGTATGAGACGTGGTCCCAGTAAATCTTCCTCACCTACCTCTAACCAGAACAAGGGTGATCGGCATGGCCTACCATATAAAGCCTTGTAAGGTTCCATCTCAATAGTTTCCTGAAAACTTTTATTATAGGAAAACTCAACTATGGGTATATGCTTCTCCCAAGAGCCCCCTAAGTCTAGGACGCATGCACGCAGCATGTCCTCTAGCACCTGTATCGTACACTCTGACTAGCCATATGTCTGAGGGTGGTATGTTGTGCTCAGAAGCACCTGTGTAACCAGTTCCCTTGGAAAACTCTACGAGAAACAATACATATAGAGGGCATCCCTATGTGAAATGATAGAATGAGGAACCCCATGAATCTATACAATATCTCAGATATACAACTTTCTGAGCTCATAAACCTCGAAGGTCTCCTTGATCGGAAAAAAGTGAGATACCTTCGTGATTTTGTCCCCAACAACCCACATAGTATCATTGCCTCGAGGTGACCTCGGAAACCCGGTCACGAAGTCCATCGTGACATTATCCCATTTCCAATTCGGGATGGGTAACTGTTGTAATAGTCCGGATGGCCTCTGAAGCTCCGCCTTCACCTGCTGGCAGGTGGAACACCTCGTAACAAAACCGACTATCTTTCTCTTCATACCTGGCCACCAGTATTGACATCTCAAGTCACTGTACATTTTGGTAACCCCGGGATGAACTACCCAAGATGAAGCATGAAATTCCCGCATCAACTCCTCACGTATATCCCCTAGAACCCACACTCATCCATGGAAACGCAGAATCTCGTCATCGCCTATCGCCCAAACAGGAGGTGGGTCCTCACTTGCCACCGACTCCCATAGGACTATGCCTTCTAAATCAGATAGTTGTCTCATCCTCACTCTATCCCAGAGGGTAGAAGTCACAGGTAAATATGAAAGATAAGTTTACCCCTGACTATCTTGCACCACCAAATTCATCTCAGAGAACAAATCCATAAGCTTCCACTCTCCACTGGCCTCCTGCACAGCCTATATCTGAGTCCTCCTGCTCAGTGCATCAGCTACAGTATTACCTTTACCAGGTGTGTAGGCAATCTCAAAATCGAAGGACTGAAGGTATTCAACCCACCTTTGTTGTCTCAGGTTCAAGTCACGCTGGGTAAAGATATACTTGAGACTTTTTTGGTCGGTGAAAACCACAAAATTCTCTCCCATGAGATAATGTCTCCAACAGCGCAACGCATGAACAGCTGTATCCAACTCGAGATCATGCGTCGGGTAATTCCTCTCAAGTGGCCTCAACTACCGAGACCCGTACACTAAAACTCAATCTTCCTATACCAACACTGATCCCAGCCCAATACCTGATGCATAATATTAAACTGTATACCTCTTCCCCTGCTCTTGGAGTATCAGGACTGGTGCTGATGTCAACCTTCCTTTCAGGTCCTGAAAGGCTGTCTCCCAAGCTTCCGACCAAATGAACTTCACACCCTTCTTAGTCAAACCCATCAACGACACTGCTATGTGGGAGAAGTATTGTATGAAGCATCTGTAGTAACCAGCCATCCCTAAGAAACTCTGTATCTAAAACACGTTCTTAGGCTGATCCCAGGAAACTACTGCTCTCACCTTCTCTAGGTCTGCTGCAACTCCTGCCTCCAAGATGATACGACCCTGGAAGTGAATCTGGTCCATCCAAAACTGGCACTTTGAGAGCATAGCATATAGCTGATTCTCTCTCAGTGTACTCAATATGATCTCAAGATGGGGGAAATGGTCGTGTCGAGTGTGTGAGTACACCAAGAAGTTGTCCATGAATACTACAAAAAAAAGAGTCCAGATATATAGACACCACGGCCAAGACCACACACTCGACACAACCATTTCGTGAGTCCGAACGACATAACCAAGTACTCATACAGACCATATCTTCTTTTAAAGGCTATAAGTGGTATATTCAATGGTCTCACGTACAGTTGATGATATCCTGACATCAAGTCAATCTTTGAGAAAACTCATGCTCCTCGAAGTTGATCAAAAATATCATCAATCCTCAGTAAGGGATATCGATTCTTGACCGACAACTGGTTCAGCTTCTGATAATCCACATAGAGTCTTAGGGTACCATCTGTCTTCTTCGCAAAATGGACCAGATAACCCCACGAAGAAGTACTGCGTCGGATAAATCCCTTTGCATGTAACTCCTCTAACTGCCTCTTGAGCTCCTGCAACTCTGGTGTAGCAATCATATAAGGAGGAATGGACACTGGTGTTGCTCCTGGAACAAGCTCAATAGAGAAATCTATTTCATTCTCTAAAGGTAGGCCTGAAAAGTCGTTCGGGAAGACATCCCTGAAATGATCAACCACTGGAAGGAAATTCGTCTAACAAGTCCCCTGATCATCCATATATAAGCTTGAAATCTGGGCTGTGACTCCACATCACCCATGATGCTCTGGTCCAGCTCGACTCTCCTAAACATCCCATTCTCCCTTGTATAGATACTCTCCGCCCTCTGGCGACGTGAAACTCACCCTGTGACAATAGAAATCTACAAAGGATCGAAAGGGAACCAACCAGTCCATCACGAGAATGACGTCATATGATGTCATCTCTAAGACATTGAGGTCCCAAAGAAAGTGACACCCACCAATCTCAAGGGGCCACTCCTTGCACTGACGCACACAAGCCATTTTAGTCCCCAACGGACTGTCTAGAATCATGATACCAGAAGAAAAAGAAACACATAGCCCAAGGCTCTCCACAACGGGTATAGATATGAAACTATGTGTGGAACCCGTATCGAAAAGTAATGATGATAAGGAAAACCTACTAGAATAGTACCTCTGATAGTAGAAGGTCTGGGATCCTTCTCCTGCTGGGTCTGTTGCACTGCATATTCCTGCCCAGTGTCACGGCCCTGCAACACAGCTTGGCTACCCTGAGCTGTCCTGCCCTGCTGCCTCTGAGATCCTGGTATCTGGACACCACGGCCAAGACCACCATCTCTGCCTGCATGCCCTGACGTATTCCAGTTCCCCAACTGGTAAGAAGAAAATGGTCCTACTCCCACATGCGGAGTCTGCACAGAACCCCTCTCACTAGCCACTGGTGGAAACTCCCAGCAAAAGCATTGCAGATGACCCATCTTGCCGCAAGCTCAGCACTCCACTGGATCACGTGGACACTGCGGTCTCTTGTACCCCTATTTACCACACTAGTTGTACCTAATCAGGCCACCTAAAGAAACTACCTCGCAGGTACTACCTCCCTGATAGAAATCCATCTTTCTCGTCCTCATCCCAGTAGAAATCGTACCAGTAACTGGTGTTGAACTGCCCTGGGCCACACCACTAGCTTCCCACAGGTTCCTCTCTGTAATCAGTTCCTGATTCACAATAGCGTGTACTAAAGGCAACCTGAAAACATTCACTAGTGCTCAGATGTCATATCGGATACCATCCTCAAAGTGCCTGGCCCTCAACATCTCATCACCCACCAGAATTGGTGAAAAACGCTAATGATCGGTAAAGCGAGTAGAATAGTCCATCACCGAGATAGCGCCCTACTGCAGATTCATGAAATCTCAAGCTATATCTAACCTCAACATCTCTGAAAAAGAATAATTCATTGAAGACTACCTAAAAATCTTCCCATGTCATGTATCTATGATTCTATGACTGGGTGGTAACATCCCACCACCTCTTGGTGGAATCACGCAGCATATATGCCGCGATCTTGACCCTCCACCCTGGAGGCATCTCATGAAGCTCGAAAATAGTTTGCATCGATCCTAGCCAAGACTCTCAAGCCTGTGGTCTTTCATCCCCCGAGAACTTAGGCGGATGCTACTGCTGGAAGATACGAGTTAGATCAACCATAGATGTGGTAGCTGGCGGTGCTCCCTGAAAGGTCTGCTTGAACCGCATAAAGCCTTCACGGAATTGCACCTCCGTCCATGTGTCTGGTATAACAGTTGGCACTGCATCTGGCTCTGCTGGTGGATCCACTGGTAGCCCATGGACCACCATCTCTAGAGTATAATCGTTTCCGCTCTCCTGGAAAATAACGTGCGGTCGTCTAGGCGGCATGACACTACAAGGTCAAAAACACACCTTAGATTCATGATTATCAAGACTGAGAGCGAAGGTACCATTAAGGGTACAAGAGGAAGAAGGAATTTCATGATTTTCAAAACCAAACTACACAGCGTGTATACTGACTACATGACGTGTACCTGACTTCTCTTCCCCTGCCCAGGTCTTTCTACCCGGCTCCCGTTGAATAAATACTACACGACATGTATAATATCTACACGACGTGTATGGTGAAATTTTCCAACACCCATGTCATTTGTGACATGGCCGTCTACTCAGCTTGAAACTACATGGCGTGTTACACCCGCACATGGCGTGTACACCACCCCGTTTCCCAACCACATGGTCAGGTCCACATGGTTTGTCCTCAAACAAGACTACACGGCAGGTCCCACAGGTACACGACATGTTCCAGAAGAGGTGACACTAACCCCTGTTTGTTAGTTACACGGTCGGGTCCCTAGGCCAGACTACACGACGTGTTCATTATTGACACGACGTGTTCATTATTGACACGACGTGTTCACGAAAGGATTACACTGAACCGTGTTTTTAGTTACATGGTCGGATCCCAGGTCAGACTACACGGTGTGTTCCATAGAGGACACAACGTGTATGTCTAATGATCTCCTCCGTCCGTGTTGTTAGTTACACGGACGGACTCCGAGTCAACACTACAAGGCGTGTACATCAGGAACACAATGTGTTTTCACCAACACTCCCTACCCCGTGTCACTGTCCACACGGTTTGTGACATGGGAAGAGACTACACGGCATGTACTCTGGGTACACAGCGTGTACTCAAAAAGTTTTCTATTTCTTCCCAAACAGAAGGCCGTACATGGTGTGTCTAAGGAACTACACGGCATGTATACTAGGTTTTCCGGACAGTACTCCTCATAAACTTCCCCGAAACCCAAATAACACTGAAAAACAACACCTAAGTGCCAAATTCAGATCCCTGAGGGCCCATACTACCCGCGAATCAAAGTTTGGCATCTTATCTGTGTTATAACAAAATAACATCTAATGATCCACCAAATTCCAGTAATGGAGGGCCCATACTCCCCAAAAACCAAAGTTTGGCGTCCATTCTATCAACATGATCAAATAAAATTACTCTATCACGTAGGAGGTATTTTATCAAAGAAGCTATCACAACAGCTTGATTTTCCAGCACAACAACTATCGCAACAACATTCAATTTCTAATGCACCTATATGGTGTGGAAACTATGCATGGAATGTGATTCCAAGCATTTGACTAAATGATGTATGATATGGAATACCCTCATCTCATCAGGTTGCAACTAAAATAGAACCCACAGATAAGATACAAACAACACAATCACAAGTGTGTCACCCAACGGTGAAATAAAATCAACTGTAAAATTTGAAAAATCAAAAGAATTGAAAAAATACAAGGTAGAATGGATTTTCCCTGTACACAGGTTAGCTACGCCCGATCACAACATTTTACCAACTACTATTCCCGTCCTTTCCCTGACTAAGGATTAAAATAGTAAGTAAAAGAAAAGAACCCCTCTGATACCACTTTGTAACGTCCCAGTTCCGAGTGCCACTCAACGGGTTCCCTGAACCCAGTTCACCACATGACCTCAAGTGCATTTCCCCAAATACCAGAGGATGGAAACTAGCAGCGAGGGCCCAAGTCTGATAGTGGGGAAACTATGCCCTCATTTTTCAAAGTGTATCACTACGGAAAGAGTAAAACATACAACAATAGCGGAAGAAAATAATCATACATAACTGAAATAAACAACTGCAGTAGATATAACCAACCAGTATATAAATAATGATGGAACATGCCGCAACTCTATGAAAATAGCCAGAACATGTTACACTGCAATACAATACATTACAACTGAAGTACAAGTACAAAAAAAAAAAACAGAACAGCCAACGACATCGCTATCCAATGCTCAATCCCATGCTATCCTACACCTCATAAGCAATCAAGTACCTGTATAGGGACCCTTTCCCTTATCTAAACCAGCAGAAACATAATATTTTTTGGCCAAAAAGAATGGCACAAACAGGGTGTGAGAAATATATCTCAGTAGGAACCCACCAAAGGCACGTGCCCAATTGTGTGTAAACATGCAACAACAGTGTGCAAAAGTAAAATGCAATAAACTAAGAAGTACTCAAATGTAACCAAATTTCCAGTTATATTTCCATTTAATTATTCATTTAATACATTTAATATAAGAAAACACCACAATGAATTTCTATGTAAACAATCATCATCTTCAGACAAGCAAAACATTACCCTCAGGTAATCAGAATCCAACCCGCAGGTAATTGCCCTCAGGAGTAACAGAATCTTTCCCTCAGGCATTTACCTTAGGCGTATCATAATCTCACCCTCAGGCATATGAAGTGTCTCCCTTAGTCATTGAATACATTCTCGTAGGCACGAAAGGTTGCCCACAGGTGAAATAGAATGATTCCCTTAGGCTAATACAGTCACGCCCTCAGGCTATAGTAGAACACCACCCTCAGGCATAAGTAACCGGGCCATTCCCAACATATAAGCATGAAATTTACATACAATTCATCTCAAGGAAAAAGTAATTCATAATTTAAACATGGCATACCCTCGGGTATCCTGGCCAAACGGCTAAACAGAGGAATGCACCCCCGGGGTGGTCCTGGATCCAAGAAGCGATCACAAACACCATTTTAATATCACATTTAATTACCTATACAATTCTAGGTATTTAAAATAGCCACGGACTCAGCCACACGACACCCCAAATATGAGTTCCTAGCTAAAAAATGCACAAAAACGCATGACAGTTGGAAAATGAACACCAAGCCACCTACATTTATCACCAACGAACGTTATACGCGAACGTTGATTCCAGAAATTCCCAAAGATGACATAGATCTGGGTTAGAAGAAAACCCGTTCAAACATAAATAACTTCCCCTCGGGAATGAATTTGTAAGAACGGATTAAGGAGAGTGGAGGGCTTACCCGTGTGGTTCCAACGAGATCGTCTGAGGCGGAAACAAATTCCCGGTCTGCGATCGATGGATCCTCGAAGATTCGGTCATCCCATCCCACTCCTTCATCTGGATCTAAACCTTCCCTGTGAATAGGGGAGGATACTGCACATTTTAAGAGAAAAAAACAAAGTACATGGCATGTATTTCCATGTACACAGCGTGTACTTCCCATTTTTTTACTGTTCCTCTGGCGGCTTCCCGCCAGCGTGGAACTGTTCACCTGCCGACATGACTACACGGCGTGTGCTATCGCAGAGCTGGACACCACCTTATTATTCACCTATCGACTAACTACACAGCGTGTAAAGGACCACTACACAGCGTGCAGTCGGTTTCTACACCCTTCATCGCCAACATGGCCACACGTCCCGTGTACTCATCCCACACGGCCAAAAGTACACAGTGTGTGGAAAAGTACATAGCGTGTACTTCCAAAATTTGGGATTTTCCCCCTTTTTCCTTATTTCCTGAAAAAAACTTAAGGAAAATAGAAAATAACAAACTCGTACCTCAAAAATAAGAACAAGGTTCTTACAAATCCCTTCCCAAAGTTATATCAAATTCAACTAGAGGGGGAATCACAAGAATTCAAGAATCAAATTCACACACACATTATTATAAATGAGTTATTGAATTGAGATGTGATCATCATACTATTAAAATTTTTCACTGCTAACTCAACATATAATCATTGATGTGGTAATTTTATTCCCTTATAAAATTCTATATGTATAAAATAATGGGTGTAATTAGAATAAAATAAGACATCCATTATTCTAGAGTATATAATAACTATACCTTTCACCACATCATTCTTGTAAACTAAATTTATGGTAATGATCACATATGGTTTCCCTATTCCTTTAGGTTTAATAGGTTATCGATGTCGATCATCATCATTAACCATCAAACTCATTGATTAGTTAGCATCACACTCCTTGAATTTGAAGTAATAATATGTTTGTCGTTAATTGGATGGATTTTTTATTTTCTTAAGTTTATTAATTGGACCATTTATTTCCATTCAATATCAATTTCCTTATATGTATCCCTTCCAATTCTAAATAACCTCTTGGTTCCAGTGAATCAATTATTTTGGTGTTTCTTCCCACATTTCAGCCATGTAGTATATTGGAACTTCTATCCTACATGTGATTTATTTGAATTTTTAAAATGAACCATATTTATTTTCTTGTCAAATACCTATGAATGATTGAAATATATAATTTCCATTTCTACATTGAAAGAACATTTAATGATTTATTCATAGATACTGAAGTACCTTATATATAACACCATTCAGAGACTTCAATTTATTCCACTAAATAATAAATCAATTTTTCTTTAGGGATGATAATTAAGCTAGAATCAAACCTTACATGTCTTGTAAAATTTAACTCATTGATACCAATGGATTATTCACCCCTTTACTTAATCTCATGTAATTACTTCTCCACCGATGTATATATAATTAAAGGGAAGTACCTATTAAAAATGTCTTATTAAAAAAACCTTATTCTATAGTGTAAATTTATTCCTCTTGACTCATGTTCATAATACAATTAATCTATTGATCTTCTTCACCATTAAAATGATAACTATCTAAGAGAACTATTTAATGTTTTTAGCATAAAAAAAAAGAAAAAAATTATCAATGGCCTTGGTTTATCAATATTCTACTAGTGGATTGGAAGGCCGACTAGAATAATGTGTTTGTTTCCCCATAAATGAATCAAGTGTAAAAATTTTTATTCATTGATCATTCTTAATGTCATAATGATTCATGGACTAATAAATTTGTGTGAGAATTGCTACCAAATTCTATATTACCACTCCCATAAAATTTAGTTAATCAAAAGTAAAATCATTTCATTTTATATCACATAAGTTATTATAATGATTCTTTCTGGTTCAATTTTTTAACTAAAACCAAAAATTATTGAGTAAGCATCATGTTACAATAATCAGAGTAAGAATTCATAAAATCTTGAATATGATTCCTACAATGTTCTAAATAATAACACCTTTTTATCAGCCTATGACACATAAGGTTCATCATATATCACATTAATTTCATAATAGGTTATCCTTGGTTTTATCCATATATACCAGATAATCTAATATCCAATAATAAATATACCCTTCTTCTGTACCTACTATAGTGACCCAAGACTAAACTACATTGATAATACATCTTTTTGATGAATATAAAATATATATCAAAAATAAACATGCCTAATAATAATAATTTTTCAGTGTACAAGGATACTAGATAAATAAAAATATAATTTAATTTCATATATCATCATTTCAAACAAATTTCATTATATTGGGTACTCTTATAGAGAAATCGTACTTAGTAACCATATTCATAACCTATGGAAAAATTTAAACATAAGTAAGGGTGGGATCAGATTATCAACAAGGGTATACATCAAAGGAATAAATCATTAACAAAGTAATAGTATCCCAATAATAAGGGTATGATAACATGTGATTGTAAATTGAAGATAATACACAAAAATTTGTCGATCATAATAATGAGTTAGGGAGTCCAAAATTTGTTTATCACATGATTGATGTATCATAAAAAATCATTTATATTCCTTGAGTTCAAGTAATATAAATATCTACATATCATAAGAGATTTTTACCATAATATGCATAAAAACGATATCATATATCATATTTAACTAATGACACCGTCTTATCACAATAGATTAGGAATCACTAACTATTTCCCATAATAATGTAGAAAAATCATTGCTACATGTTAAAAAACGTGATTCTAGAACATCAATTAAATTCAAAAAAATTCTCTAATGAAATATAAGGATTTACCCAATAGAATATAAGGGATATATAATTTCAACCCCATCAGTTAAATAATGATAAGCACACATAATTATTCTATAAGATCATAAAACATTTGTCGTATCATCATACATAACACAATGAAAATAAAAGGGTTTCAAAACAATATCATCATCATAAGAATAAACCATCCATAAAAATATTAAATATTATATCATTAGATTATATCCCTAATAAATCATAAAAATTGTAAAGGATGATGACATTAATGAAAAATACCTTTAAAATATCATTTGAACATTTCTTTGAAAAAATGATAAAATATCAGTTTTGTTTGATAACGTTTTAACTAGAAACTCTGAGAATATTAAAAAAATGATATTTTTTAAATTACTGTGTAAATTTTTTAATTAATATTCAAATAAAATAATGTTCATGATGGTGGGAAATTCTGTTTTTGTTGTTCAAATTATGAGGAAACATTCATTTCATACTTATATAAAAATTAAAAAATGACTAGTTTAGAACAATATGGGATGGATTACTTTTGAAACATTTTAAGATAAAATAAAATTAATTTAAAATGAACGTTCTAAAAGATTTAAATTATATTAAATAATTTTCATAATCTTTTCTGGAAAAGTATGTTCACTAAAGAAAAATCTTGTCAACCAAGGAAGAAATATGATCAACTTTTCATTAAAACAATATTATCCATAATTTTTATTCAAATGTTAAAAAATTGGTAATAATAGATGAAAATTACAAGAATAGTTATAGGGTAAATTTTTTTGGGGGATTAATGTTTATATTCAATAAACGTTACATAAACATAAATTTATCATAGAGAATCTTGAATTGAAATGAGATTGTAACATAAACTCTTACCTCTGGTATGAATCTTTTGTAAGTGGTATAAAATCTTGTATAATAAATTTAATATTATTATAATTATTTTAAATGGCCATATACATACTTAAAATATCGTATATGATCAACTTATAACATTTTGACAACCTTTACTAAGTATTCTATATTAAAACCATTGTTTCTGGGTGTTAAACATTTCATTTTTCATCTATGTTTCAGTTTGATAGTTCTAATACTTGAATATTAATCATAGTTCCATCATGTCCAGAATGTTATTAATGGTATAAATATGATATTTATCCATTATATAAATATTAAAAACTATCCCTAAAATTTAGAGATATAAAAATTAATTATGTCGTTCATGGAGATGGTAGTTCGTTTGTACGCATGAACATTGTTTTCATCTTCTAGTAAAAAAATATGAGTATGATAAATAATATTATATCATTACAGAAAAATAATTATATCATATATATCATATATATTAACTAAATATAACATTATAATCACCCATGTTAGGTGGTGATGAAAAATGAATTATATCGCTACGTGGAGGTAGTAGTTCACAAGTATGCTCGAGCGATACATTTATTTTCCATTTGATATATGGAAGAAATAAAAATGGTTGTTACATCAAAATAGTAAAATCTTCATATATTTATGATACTATATTAATCATGTTATTATGAATATGATGGTATTATTTAAGGTCGAATAAGAAATAAAATTGAAAGATATCAGTTACGATTTATACCTCCTCTTCAGAAATCCTCCTTAGGTTTATACTAGAAGCCTTCTTATGATGGTATTATGATCAAAAAATGAATTATAAGAAATGGGGAGGGATGTTATGTAATTATTTTAGTATTTATTTGATTACTTTAGAGTCAATTGATTTTTAGTGAAAAAAATAATTGGGGTGTCCTTTTATAGGCGAGGGAGGGGAAAAACAAGGAATTTCTAGAAACATTTAAATATATTAATATATTATTCAAATAAATTACTCTAAAATTAATAAAACATGAATAGGAGATGATACATATTAAAAATATGAATATAAAATATTATTTTGACATTAAATGCTTAAAAATGAATAATTTATTCACCCAATTCCTATTAATATCATCTCAAATTTTAAAAAAAAATTATGTTTTTTATATATGTAAATATATGGTTGAAAATTATACAAAACCATAAAATTATATGAAATTTTATTTATGTTCAATTCCAACAAATATATAATTTTCTAATATTTTAAAATATCAACGTACTAGTTTGTTAAAAATTAATTTCACACTAATTCGTTTTCTAAATTAGTAATTGAACCTCAATATGAAGAAATTATAACAATTAGGGAAACCAGTTAAACATAACTAGTAAAAACCCTAACCACTATATATGAATTAATTTTATAATACAATGATTATCATAGATCAAAGTTGGAGTTGGAATAACACTGATAAAATAAGAATCACTCTCAATAAAAGTCAATGAACAAAGATTAAACAAATGTAACATTTAACAATACATTAAAATAAGATAATTTTTCATTTTTCTATTAAAACTATTATCATAAATGACTAAATGTTAAATATTATTTTAATGGAAATAATAAATTTCAATATAAAAGAATAAATTTCATTTAAATACTGTTAAACATTGTAATTAATTTTTAATAGTAAATCTATGTTTCTAGATTTTCACCATGTTTACTTAGCATTCATCTATTCACCATTAAATCCTCTATTAATTATCTTCGATGTTACCACCCTTTGGTTTTTTAAAATTATCAAAACATAATGGCTGATTTTTAGGATAATAGATGTGTCTATGAAGAATATAAAATTACTATCTCATTAGAGGTATATGAGGACATGATTATCTCATCGAGATCAATAGTGGTCACTGTGGACACCACCATAATGAAAACTATAAACATGAATTTTGTTTCCTCATTATGAATGGTTGAAGAGATAGATATGGGTATTCTATATATTCTCCCAACATCAAAAAATTATTGGGTTTCAAGTAATAATTATAATTCATATTTTTTTTGTTCTCATCATGATGCCTTCAATCAATACCAATCTTTAAATAATAATAAACTCCCTCATATGTTCGCTTATTTTCCATTTTTTATGTTTGAAGGAATTACAAAATTAGAAAGTTATATAATCTTCATTTCCAAATAATTTCTATATGGGTCTGTTATCACCATCATTAATCCATTATGTACCACTAAATGTGAGGTATATAACTCAATAAACACATCATCAAGCATAGATGTGGGAACCACCATCTGTATGAATAAGTGTTTGGAATGCTTCCAACTATTATAAATTCACATAGGAGAATATTTAGAGATAATTTAATATCATCATAGATCATTGTTGTCATCATTCATCTAAGCCTCCTTAAATTTTTGAAATTTTAGGGGGGATAACAACATCGCATAATGGTAAGATATGTCTCCTTGAAATAAATCCAACTATATAGAAACATTATACATCATGTAAACATGGTTTTTTCTAGGAAAAGGAATTAGAAACAATATTTCCCTTCCCAAGGGTGTTGAAAATATAAAAATTATTTTCTTTTATGAAATTAATCCATAGTCTCTAACTAAAATTTGGTATATTCTAAAAATTATATTACTAATATAATTTAGTTTTATATAAACTAAAAAAAATTAATGGGGTGATAATTCCTCTATGAATTCAAATAAAACAAAAAAATTATTAGTTATACATCATGGGACTTGATACAGTCTTAATTCTCTATAACCATTAACAATTACAACTCTCTTTTTCATTATCATGAAACATTGTACAGACCTAGTGGTGTCGAAATACCCCTCATACTCTACTACATCCTTTAAATACTATAAAACTATAGCACTATCAACCTCTATTTTAGATTATTGAAATATTCTTATAATTTCCGGAACTAAAATATGGTTTCCTTATTCCAATGAATCATGCAACAGTAGTCTCAATTTGAAATATTTATTCCACAAATCTACCTTATTATTCTAACAAATATAGGAATTTATGATCCTCTAACAACATCTTGGAAGGTTTTCATACCATCCCCATCTCAATAATAATTGAATCAACTAAAAATATTCATTTGGTAATGATGTTCAAATGGAAATGAACTTTCCAAATCTATGACATGCATTCTGAGGTCATTTCATACAATTTAATCTCATGAATTAACAAGAGAATGATCCAAAAATGATTATTATGATCCAAATCAATCCAGGAATAAATGAGGATGTTATTGAAAAAATAGACTAGAAAACTATCCATGTTATCTTGAAAAATATAGATTATGAATTCCATGAACACTTATTGGGCATTTATCACATCGACTGACATAACTCAAAAACATTGTAGCTATAATGACACCTGGTTGATGTCATCTGTATACCATCCCCATGATCCCAAAGTAGTTGATACTCGAAACAAAGATTAATCTTTACGAGAAATATTTATCCTTTCACTTTATCGATTAGATGATAAATTCTTGATAGAGGGAATATATTCTTGAGTGATGACCAATTCAGTCATTAGTATTCAATACAGAGCCTCAAAATCTTATCTTACATCACATTAAATATAATAGAAGTTACCTATAAGGACACACAAGGTCTATTAATGAATTTATAGATAATCTCATTCAATTATTCTTTTAACTCCCAAAATCATATTATACCTTATAAATATTGATTCTATCACATGGTGTAAGTAGATTGTGAAATTGACCTTGTGATGAGGGTAAAACAATATAACTTCATATATGAAGACATCGATGTAATCTTAATCCACTATTTGAAATTGGTCCTATGTAGCATCATTAAAACATAGAACTAATCCTTCTATATTATGATAAATTGGCTAAAATATCCTTATTTTTTCCCTACTCACCACTATTAGGGATCCCATTCATTTTTAATGGGAAATATTAATCCATCTACAAAATGACATATAACTCTGTTCCAATATAAATATACCTAGGATTTATGTATAGATAACCAATCAATTTTGATAATGATATCATAGTATATCATCTTTAATTTGATCTTGTCTCATAAGAATGTATCATTATTTACTGTATGGTTATTGTAATAATAGATATGGGATATGGGATAATGATTTCGAGAAGGATCCTCTACCTGAAGTGGTCAATCCATGTGTTGTAATGGGATTTATATCTAATGAATAAAATGTATAGCATGAAACTAATGAATCATAATATTATATATGAGTATGAGTGATGAATTAGAGATGACATATATCATAAAACAGACAATGGTGGTTCTGTCCTTGTTAAAACCCTCCATTGAATATATGTATCCTCATTCTCAACCTAGCGTTCCCTGATCCCAGTGCGATAAACCTATAGGTGATGGTTATAGGTGTGTTTAATTACACCCCTAGTCCCTAAATGATCTTATTCCATGGACACTCCTTATAGGGTCATCTTTCTCAACCTGGGGAGGTCTATAATATGTGTATTTCCTCGGTCTATACTATTCAACCACCATGTCATAATTCTCTCTGTATGCTACTTTCCTAGAAAAGATGATTAAAGAATAATTTAAACTACCACCAAAAATGAAATTGGATATATAACCAAGATATGTGAAACCAACATATTAACTATTTTATATACTCTTATAATATTAGGACTATAAATATGGCCACCTCTGGTGATGTGATAGTCTCAACTACCGCCAGCAAGATTCTATTATCGACTTTTCTCTAGTGCTTAGATACTACTCCACATTGAAATTCCGAATCACCAAGGATTCTCAAGAACGCTGATAGTGGTTGGAAAAAAACATTATTCCCTAACACAAATATTGTGTGAAAGACAACACTAGAACATCCATTCATGGAGGTATTCTTTAGGAATGATTTTGTGTGAATACTACATGAGGTATCTGGACCATGGTGTGTACATAATAATTTCATTTCCTCCCAATGACACTATAGCATCTCCTACACTCAAATCATCTACAATGAAACAATATACTATTCCTCGGTGAACATATTCTAAACATCTTACTAGGGAGGGGTATCCTTGTCATGATTCTATGTGATTAACAACCACTACATGCTTCACCTCCATAAACAAGACATATCATAAGGAAAAACATATGGTTAGGTAAAATACTAAACAATAGTGTACTATTTAATTTAAATTCATCTAGTCTTACATATCCTAGTGATATGAATCGACTCAAAACATTATAGGCTAGTGTCTTTGGAATTCATGTTTTACTCTCAACTGAGAAGTAATATCATTCTAATTCTCAAGCACTAACATCCACATTATGGGAGGAAATTCTTAATTCTATGTGGGTGGGGGATAATCTCTCAACTGTATTGGTCGGGGAATCAAATTCTTATAAGGTAATTGAACTAATTACTTATTTTTAAACTAGTTAGTGACTTTAATATGTATAACTATAATAGGTCTTGTATGACCAAAATATGGGTGATGATATAGCTATCAAGGGGGTGGAATCCTACATTCAACATGTTAAAACCACTACTATTTAACTATTTATATATAATCAGGCTAAAATAAATCCTAAAAACATAAAAAACTGATACAAATAATGATTCATGTATTTTCCATTAAAATCATAAAATGGATGATTTAATGTTTTGAGTCATCTAATAGGTTTTCAGAGTCCTATTGAAGGTTTAAATTCTCTGATTTGACAAACATTGGGTTTCATTATCTTTTACTCATATTAAATTCCCCTTAAGTATATTTCCCAAACTATACCAACTAATCCAAAAAATAAAACATTCACTATTTATTTTCCCTATGACCAAAACTCATTTATACCATTCAAATGCATCCTAGCTCATGGGGACTGCTCATGGGACAATAATATTCAGAGTGTACAACCCCAATACTAACTCAAATATTTTAGGGTTTGGAGAAAAACACCAACAAAAATATGTACACATTGGTGAGACCATATAATATAACCTAAAACATTCCATACACACCCATGAAATGATATATAATAAGGAAATCCAAAAATATATTACTATAACAATAGAATTTAAACATGAATAACACTACAATAACTCCCTTACAATGTAATATAATCCAAATATATGATTGATGAGAATTATAAATCCTAACAACTTAATAAAATGACTAAACATTTTTTGGTAACTTGATGATATTTGTGCTACGTTAACACTAACAAGAACACCATGAGTAACAAACACCAAAAGGCTTTCCCATACACAAGCTTTACTAACTCCATATCCTTTAAAACTACCATTGAACTATTTGTAGTCTAAAAAACATTACACGTGGGAAAGATTCTCTTTTGGTGGTGAATAAAAAATACTCACCAGGATTCCCTAAATGCAACAGTGGACCGTAAAAAATGAAACTAATCTCGTCATAATTAATATATATATGAATTTAAGATAACCTCAATATAGTTTTAAATAATTAAATATTATCTATAGTAATTTATAGCATGTTAAGGTCCTTGAAATTCCAATAAAACTATAGTATCCAATTAAATAAATCAATCCCATGTATTCTTTCTCTAAAACATCCGTCAATCGTAATTTTAGTAAGCAAATACATTCCCCATTGGATGATGAATTAATCTATAGTGTAATCGACACCTATATATTACCTTTAAACATATTGTTTTAGTATTAATAACATGATAGGGTTACCAACTCCCTAGGTTGAGGAAATGTACCATATCCCCATGAGAGGCTTACCTACTAAATTTTATTTATAAATGACCAACACCTGGTAGTTAAACGTTCTCATAGTGGGATACCTACCATGTGGTTTCTCCAATAACCTACCACCATATTTCTACATTTATATAATGTTATAAAACACCCATTACAATTAATAGAGTACTTAGGTTATGATAATATACATAAAATCACATTCATTATGTAAAATTTCATAGAATGTCTTTCTCATGTGTCTGATTTATTAACTAAGAGAACAATTTATAAAAATCACCATATATTTCCAAGTAAACAACATGGATTTCATAACAACAAGAAATGAAAAATTTAGTAATTTTAATGAGTGTTATTCCACCACACAAGTTGTGTAATTTCAATATACATAGCTTCTCCTAGTAGGGTACAAGATGTGTAGACTAGATACATCACTAGGTGTGTACCAAAGATAGAGGGAGTCATGATATCTTAACTAACATAACATGTTGTCTAATAATATATTCCATGTGTAACACTTTGATGGTTAGTAACTATGTACTACTAGAACCCACGTAATCTCCATAGTCTTATTTAACTACTACAAATTTTAATCTTCATTAATTTATATCTTATACATGGGTCCTCAATGATAAAAAAGTAAATGTTATTATTAATCATTATATGTCTACAAGTAGTAATTTTTTTAATAAGAATGATCCATTTAATTCATCATCTATTTTTACTTAAATAATGATAATGAAAAATAATTTTACACTGTGAGAAAAAATATTTTTTACATCAATACATTTTCATTCAAAAATTATATAAATCAATTGGCAAATCATTATTATTTTAATAATAATAATTTATATTATCCTCCATTAAAATTCTTATAGTAAAATATTTTATATATATATATATGTGTGTGTGTGACAATAATAATATTTTCATTACCCCTACTTCTAAAGGTACCCCTCTAGGGATGGAAGTGAAGAAAGATAGATAATAGCCCTCGAGTCCCACCTCCAGTATGCCTAAGATTGAAAACTCACACTGATGCTATACAAATATCAAATATAAAAGGTCATATCCCCATTAATAATATAGTATCATGATAAATAACGAGTCCTCACCAAGGAACATCATCACATAATAGAAAAATAAACCCAAAACTATCCCACTATGCATTAATTACATCAAAAAAGTACAAATAAAAGTCTCTAATAATATATCAAAGGAAATTATTATGTAAGAGACTCTACAGTAGCTCAAAATATATGCTAGTAATGTCTAGATCAGTCCCCAATATTCTCCTATAAATTTGAAAATATGTTATATATACATTATGTGACTATAACATGTATAATGAGTAGGATTGTCCCCAAGGTCTATAGGTCACATGTGGGAAGAGAATATTAATTAACTAGTGAACAAATAATTGAACCAACATACACCTAAATTGGACAGCTATCCAATACTATCCTCTCCATGGAATGGTAAAAAAACACGCATACCATATAGTATCTTAGAATCGAAAGAAAGAAAATAAAATGTTCCCTACAACCACATCCCCACTAATTTTCTGATATAATCCAAATTTCCAATAGCATACACTCCCATCCATTCCTTAAACATCTCATCGCATATCCAACCATATCTGAAGTGGTTCAGGATGCATCCCTACCTATCCAATCCTCCCATGGGGTCTATCATCTGGTGATACCATTAGTCATTAACACATAAAAACTTCATTACATTATAATTTCATCACATAACTAGGGTTTTAGGGAATTATGAATGTGAATACACAAACCTCGTTTCCTCCTCTAACCATACATGACCCCCACTATATATTAAATCCCCAACCTCACTAGGTAATCTTGAACACCAACCCATATTATCAGTAGGAAATCATCAACACCAATCTATGTCACAATTAGGTAATGTCAAACACCAACACTTGTCATCACTTATTCCAAAGGGAGAATAGGGAAGTGGTGGTAGACAACCATCCATGACCCCACCAAACTGGATATTGGAGACTACCTAAAACCAAAACAATAAGGTATTAGTAAGGCTATCCAACTCAAGTGTGGTGTATAAATAAATTACGTAAATTAAATAATAGATAGATAGTACAAAAAACCCAACCTATGGCTTCACAACAATTTCACTAGCATATACCACAACTCCACCACTACACAACACATCATATATCACAACCGTTACCACTGCTAAATGTATCACATCACAAAAACCACAACACCTAGACACAGAATCCATTTATAATACAGGTTCCACCATTGTTCATATTTTATGAGCATCAACTAACACGTATTTACTAATCTATTTAATTCACATTCAACCATCCTCATTCAGTAATTATTCATTTCATTTAATCCAATTGAAAACCATCAATTCCATCTCACTCTAATTATTAATTTCATCCCATGCTAATTAATTTAAAAATATATGTATTATCAGTTTTATAAATTCAATTAATTCAATGTCTAATAGGGAGACTAACAGAGCTTCACCACATAACAACAAACCAATCACAAATCCAGTAGTTCCATAACACAACATAAGCCAAATCATCTTTCTATATCAAATCCATCCCATTTCAATAACCATGCATTACAACCACCATACAATTTCCCATGTTTTATCTCATTCCAACCATCCATTTCATAATTTACCAACACATTATTTAACACAATATGCTCACCACCGTCAATATAAAAAATCTGATACATTGAAAACATTTTGTCTTCTGAAACACAATATTTGAGATTTGATAAAAAAGGATTTCATGACTTTACTTATTTACATAGAACGTTTATTATCAAAAAAATCCATATTTACATGGGAAATTGAATAAATATTTAATTAAAAATTATTACCATTTTATATAAGGTGATAAAAAATTAATAACACAACAATGTTTCTATATATATCCCTGCTATAACATAAGAATGGATCACAACTGTCATAATTTTCATTAATAGAAACAACCATGTATAACCTCCTTATAAAAATCATCAAAATTAGTAAAACATTTGATTTATCCCCATTCCCATAAATTAAAGATTTTATGAAATTATTATACTCTTATGTCAACCCTTATTATCTTCCAAAAGGAAATCATAATTACGTAATCCACACACATGAAAATAAATAGGAAGAGAACGATGATCCCCAAACTCAAAGAAGATTCATAAATTTTCATGCACAACATGGTGAAGGATACACAAACCAGATACTACTACCACATAAGGAATACCTGATTCACTCGGAATTCATCATGGTAAATCAAAAAACATTTAAAAAAGACGCTGATAAAAAACATCAACACTAAGATTTCCCTGAAAGAAGAATTAAAGGAAACAAATGAATAAAGGGGATAACTCATCTCAAATTTCCAATATCAAGCCCCCAGAATCCAAGTATCAAATATTTAATAAATGGGATGATGGTTCCTCTAAAGTCACCTAGGTTCACAAAAAAAGATGAATGAGAGAAGAATATGGTAAAACTGAGGGCTCTATGAATTTATAAATAGGCTGGGCCTCGACACATTAATGTCATGAATAATTTCTTTATACCGTGATTTTTTGTGTGGGCTGAAAATTATGGTAATGAAACAAACCCAGTTCATGAATTTTTAAAACACAAATCCCAACGAACAAATGTCATTTTCAATGGCACCTCATCCTTAAAATAATTCACATCATGATATATTATTTCACATCTTGAGTTACTTTTACATAGAACACCCATAAAAAACATCAAGATGAGAATATCAAGCCTCTAAGAAGTTAATAACATCATATTTCATGAATATGTATTCATATGGTGAACCACCCACTTCAAAAGAATAATTTCTCCAACTCGACTAAACTATCCTCAACCCCTCCCCCCCCACAAAAAAACCTCTAACTCCAAACCCGACAATGTAACATGATGAGATAGAATGGACTATTACATTAGATACATCTTAAACAATTCTTTTTAAATATAATAAAAATAATTCATGAAAATTAAAGGGAACGGTATAAAGAACCATCCTACAAGATACCTCTCGAAGATCTCGATACACCCCAAACAATGCCTTAAGCCATCCATGAAAAAATTTCTATATAACACCCCACAGAACTACATTTCCATATCACTATCCACAATGTCACACCATCTCAAACAATCCACAAGGCATATCTACTATTATATATAATCACTTTCATGATGCTTCAAACCTATACACATCACAAGCTAATTACCACCTCAAACATTGTGTAACACTTCCCCAAGCACAAAAATTAAGGAAATCAACACTCTATATAAATATATTAGCTACTTTAGGGGGAACTCACTCAATCAAAAAGTTTTTAAATATGTCCTAAATGTTACACATCATGAAGTGGAATGGTATTTCCCCAATTCATATACTCGAAGATATAAAACACATCACATAAATAAAAAACTAAAATTTCATAAAACAAAAAAATTCAGACATCATATCCATAATGTAAAAAAAAATAATGAAAAACTCAAAAAAACATCTGGTTACATGGAATGAATTTGTGTCTCATAACCCAAATTATTGTCCTATAATCCACTATACCACTAAAAAATAAGAATAAGGGGATAGTTCTTTTACACAACACCTCTTCCAAATGACAATGGATCTCTATCGGTCACACCACAAACATCATGTCATCCTTGATATCGATCACTACCTAGTCAATGATATGTGAGTCATCATGAAGATATATATAATTTTGTGACATGTGCATGGATTCATAGATCCTATCCATCCATGGTGGACGTTCCATCTGATAATCCATGCCACCAACATGCTCTAACACATCAAAATTTATGAAGAAATAGGTTGATATCATACTCCCATTATCAAACAATTTCAACCTCCAATGAGGGAGACCCTCAAGAACACATGGTGTCCAGCCTAAAAATAATGGTGCCTCCAAATATGATCGGTGTAGATTTTTTAATGGTCAATAACCCCCCTCATCTAATATTGGACCATCTATATCTTCTCGATCCTGATCTGCACTACATTAGGACCAGTTGTCACTAACTCCCCAACCAATTTCCAGTATAGTGGAGAATGATATAGTCATCTGTATGATGCCCCTATTGAATACACACTAATTTAGGAGTGACATTTAAATTTGTAGGTGAACTCATCCAAAGGCAGATTCTTTACCCATTACCTTCCAAAATCCAATATGCATGATCACAACATATCATGTAGTATCATGGAAAATTTTTCTATATAACTATCTATATGAGGGGTGACAATCAGTGTTAAGACACAAAAGGGATCAAAAAGATTAAAATACCCCCCCCCACACACCCATGAGGTAAAATGTGGATACAGATTAAATATGATGGTACTTGGTAATCCATGAATCATAAGCACATCATCCATATAATTTATCACTAAAACATATACGTGACTTGATTCGTAGATCTCTAAAAAATTAAAAGGATTCATTAGTTGGTCGATAATCACACAAACCAAACCAAAAAATCCCCGATCCAAGAGTAACCCATTGATGAAATTCATCGATAAGTATTTCCATTTTCACTTGGGGACATCAAAGGACTACCACAAACCTCAACGAACTCGGTGTGTGGAACTAACCTGGGTAAAAACATAAAACTTGTCAATGAACTATATTACTAATCATTCCATCCAAGAAAAAATTATTTATTCAAGACACGTTACATCATACACACGCTAGGATATACCGCCAAGGATAATATATGAACCTCATAGAGAACTCCCTCTTTAATTACCAATGTAATAAATATCCTCCCGTGAAACAAATTTTCATTCTGACTATCCTTTGACCATCTATCTAGACCATAAACAGGGACAACATAATCACACATCACCCCTACCTCTGATTGTCCCCGTTTTAACCTCTCCACATACTATATCAATAATAAGTCTACTAAATTATGAAAAATAGTTTCATTATTAAAATAATATATTATATCAAGATATAGCACTATGAGCTCTTTTGTCCCTTAAAAAATTTCAAAATACTCCTAAACCACCTCACCTCGAAACTTTCAAATTAGTTCATTGGTTACAATATTTCCCTTTCCAAGGTTGTTATATATATCCAAATCATAATCATGTAGAAACTCAATCCATAATTGGTGGAGTAAATGTCATAATAGTTGATATAAAACATATTTTAGGATCTTGTATTATATGAAAAGAATAAATTGATCACTAACGAGGTTACTTCAACACAGATTTATTACAAACATAAATTTGATAAACTCTAGATCATGGGTGGCATAGTAGAACTCATGGAGACAAGACTTATTAAACCCAAAATAGATCACTTCCCACTATTTAATCTATAAGTACACTAATAAAAAAACTAGACATGAAATAGAAATCCTCAAACATCATACCCTCCTTAATAAGCCAAACCACTGGGGAACTAATCAAATTCTCCTTCAGGTAACTAAAATTTTTTGGTACTAATTAATCCATGCAAAAACCATTTCCTTTCTAGTAAAATCTATCTGTTGGAAAAAAACCAAGATAAATCAAATAGAACCCTCCAATAGTATCCTAAAAGACTTAGGAAATTTCTAACCTTTGCGATGTTCTTGGGTTCTTCCCCCCACCCTTTAATGGGTCCATGACTATACCATAATGAGACACCAAAACCACTTCGACATAATATCATTATTCCCAACCACTTTGACAAAAAAATGAATCACATAACACAACCAATACCCGTAGACACACAATCCTCTTTCAATAATAGTTCCACCATTTTCTATAATAAATGATTTTTCACTACCACCCATTTACTTAGAAAACTTAGTAACATTCACAATGTCCCATTAATTGAGGATTTAATTTGTTGAAGCCAATAACCATACATCAGTTTCATCTATTTATCATTATTAAATAAACCCATGATATTTCTTTAACTAATATATGCCATTTTAGTTTTAGTACATCAATTTATTCAAGGGATAACTAGTAAACTAACACCACCACACAAAATAATAACTCACCCATCAGACATCCACCACCACAACAACATAACGAAATTAATGACCTCTTTCCACAACCCAACCATTTCACCAAAAAACCACATATTATAACCACTGAAACTGGGAACATATCACATATCATGTCATCCAACCATTTAATTATTTCATAACACATTTATAACCTAATATCGTTACTATTATCACAAAATAATAACCCATAGATATAAATACATTCCATATTCGAAAACACCACATTACAAATTCAAAAAAAGGGTTTCCATCACATTACATCAATATTTAGCATGGGGTTTATAAAAAAAATCCCAATTTACATGGGAAACGAATTTATTATCCCTATATACATTATAATCCTTTTATTCAAGGTACGATAAAAAACAACATAATAAGGTTTCCAGAGTTATCTCAACTACAACACAAGAAAGGCATATAACTTCCATGATTTTAATCAATGTCAACAACCATGTGTAATCTTATTAGGAAAATCATCAAAAGTAGTAAAATATATGATTTCTCCCCATTCCTATTAATTTCATATTTAACTAAATAATTATCTTCTCTAGACAACCCTTAATATCTACCTAAAGGAAAAAATAATAATTTGATCCCATCACATTCATGTAAATAGGGAGAGAATAAGGATATCCAACCTCAAAGAATCTTCCAGAATTTCTATGTAAAAAAAGGAGAATGAGAAATAATTGGGAGACTAAAACCATATAAGGAAACTATTATTTATCTAGAATAACGTCAAAATTAATCAAAAATACATCCTAAACACACCCCAATCCACAAAACATCCCTAATAAAATTTCTTAAAAGGACTAATAATAGGGAAAAAGGAATAAATATGAGAACTCACCTTGGATTTCCAATACTAAGACCTAGGATGACAGGGAACAAATTTAGTGAAAATGAGCTGAAGGATCCTGTATAATCACCTAGGGTTTACCCAGAAAATGATAGGAATGATAAAGTAATACAGAAAAGATGAGGTCTCCAAGAATTATAAAGAGTCTAGTCCTAGACACATTCACATCATGAACCACGATTTCTCACATTTTTTACTGTAAGCCTCCCTAATTTTTCCCATCAATAAAATTTAAGTAGAGAAAATCTTAAACTTCAAACCCCGATAAAATATATGGATTTGTGTGACTCTATGACCTTATATTAATTCTTTATATGATTTATTCTTTAGTTTCATGAGTTATATTACCACAATAATTCCCTCAAAAAAGTGAATTCATAAATCTACAGCCTCATATCCATGAAAACATATCATGTTGTGAATATGTATTTACATCATGAAACACCTGCTATAAAAGAACTGTAGCTCTAAACTCCATTAAACCCTCCTCAATAATCACCCAAAAACTTCCAAATTCTAAACTAGAAAAGTAACGGGTTGTGATGAAACATCCCATTACATATGGTATTATTATTGTTATTATTATTTGTAATTATACTTATATTTATAAATATTTATTTAATTAAATAAATTTTACTACTATATACCATCATTTAGTTTATATATATTCAATTTATATATAATAAAGACATTAATAAGAAATATTTTCTTAAAGATATCAAAAGAAAATAAAATGTGAACCAAAAAAGTAAAGATTCAGAAAAAAAACATATTAAACCCATCCAAAAATTTATAGATATTTATATATATATTTAAATAATAAAATATATGGATCAATATTTGACCATCCTCGAAAATTATTAAATTTCATACGTGATTTTGATTCAGCCCATTCAATAATTTTATCATATTTGTTAAAACAAAAATCATTACACATTAAAAAATAGTTTAAAACAAAAATATTAGTTTTTAATCACTAACTAAGTCCCAACTAGTGTAAAATAAAAAAGAAGGAAGGGGAACAAGTGATAGTAATTATTGAAAAACCTAACCTCCCTATAATTTTTTTTATCATTATACTTTATTGAAAAAGGTCCTTGGGTGGGGGATTCATATTCACGATAGAATAGGAACCATTTATCTGAAAATTCAATTAACATCAAAAAATGAAACGTCGTGTATAACAAAATGTTAGAGAAACATTTGTATTTCTTTTTTATTAAACCTCACACTCGTAAATAATTAAATTTAGAGTATTACATGATGAGAAAAATAAAATAAAACATGGAAGAATAATTATCCATTAAATACAGTCTTTAAGACCTCGTGTTTCTATTTTTGGTAATTTTATAATATATATAATTAATTTGGAAACTTTTATGATTTTAAAAGTTTTGTGCTATGAATTTTAATTATTTTGTAATTTTACTCTATCTCATAGATAAAATGAATAGATTAGACGAAACCATGTGACTACACTTACACATAGATTATGATGATTCATTTTATCCTTACATGGTTAGTTTCCATAGGTTTCAAACAATTTCATTCATACGGTGTGACTCCATGTAGAAACCATGTAGGAACCGTTACATAGGGGTTTTCAGTTCCTTGGTTTATACATTGATAAGAAAAAACCATATGGAGGTTATTTGAGGGGGGTTTAAAGGGTTTGGCAGTCCTTCTTCATGTTTTTTTATTTGTTGGTAAACTTTGGGAAACTGTGTGATTGCTCAATTCTTATCGAGTATAAGATTCATAAAAGGTGTATGATTTAACAAGTTAAGATGATTTCCTAAATTTATTTAAATATTTGAATTTAAGTCCTTTATAAATTCAATTTAACATCCATACTCCCAGATCTTACTTCATATCACATGGATGACCCTCCTTGGACTCTTGGGAGAGCATATCCTTCATCTCATATTTATTTTCTACTTTAGTAACTTCTATAAAATTGCCTCTATTTTTCTATTCAATCATGCATCTCTCTAAGAAGCCTAATCACTATATAAATTGTATTTTGGGTTTTTTAACTAATATTTGTTTTTTTGGTCATTTTATATAATTCCCCATTTCTATACACCCAAATTTTACATTGCAAAAAGGTAACACCAATTGAAGTGACCCAAATATAATATTCCATAACCATAATTAAAATATTTAAAACAATGTATTTTACATACCCCATAATTTTTAATGTTTGGGGTTTAGATAATTAAGAAAAATCTATTATGTAATAAAACCCTTTTCTTTATCCTCAAATAGTCATTTTTCATTATACCATGAACTTCTTATTCTATACTAAAACTCCAATATATCCAAATATATTATTTACAAAAGTAATAATTCATGAGTTAATATATTTAACACCATTATTCATAACCTCTGGAAATGAAAAAATAAGAAAGGGAGAGCCCATATGTTCAGAAAATGTAAACTTAGGTGATATAATTCAATTATCATTAGTGAGTATAAGATAATCATAAGGGAATGATATCCTGGTCATAACATTCAAAATCACACCAAAAAAATCATATATTTTAAATAATGATTCATTCCATAAGTCTTTGTTATTAAAAAAATACTAGAGTTAAAAAAGTGGGTGTTAAAAAATAATCAATCTTGGGCCATGAGAGTACAACATAAGAATATGTCATATGTTTTTGGCATAAACATAAATTTAAGATGCCATGACGTTGTGAAAAAATATAAACTCAATCACATCCACCCTCAATCATGATAACATATCTACCTTTTATCTTAATACACTAACATAAAAACATAGCTAATTGAAATCATATCTAAACACAAATATTTGAAGATAGGTACCCAAAATCATTTCCACACACAAAAATCACTATCTCATGATATATAAAACTTTAACCATTCCTTCAGATATCTATAATGGTACCACACATAACATAATGATAAAAAATATATATATTCCACAATATCAAAATATTCATCTTTAGATAATTAATTAATTATTCATTGGGAATGATAATGGTATTAAGAAAATATCCTTATAACATCATCACTATAAGTAATCTGTAGAAATAAAGTGGGTTGTAGAATAATTTTACATCACAAATGAAGCATAACAATATTAAAATGATTTTAAAAGAGATTAAAAAAAATATTACAAAATTATTATTAAAATAATTTGAAAACAATAAGAGATATACATTCCATTTTATAACTTTTAAAATTAAAAATTCAAACAAAAATGTGAATATGATATTATTTTTATAAAAAATGGAATATGTATTGTAAAATTTATTATAAATAAATGACATAATGGAATGAAACCATATTCAGTAAGTTATTGTTTAAAAAATAATTTTCACACTTTTCTAAAAGAATTAAAAAAATCATTTGGAAAATGAAAATAAGCTAACAATAAATAAATTTTTATTTAAAAAAAATTAGTAAAAAAATAATTTTATAAATCATTAAAAATTATATTGGAAATTATAGAAAATATTTTTTAAAAATAACAACACGTAAGATAAATAATCAATACCAAAAAAGAGAAATAATGTCATATTTTCATATATAAATCCTTTATATCTTTTTATTAATAAAAATAGATAAAATATAAATAATACGTAAAACCATAGAGAAAAAAATAGGATAAAAAAATATGTGATCTTCTAGACAGTTAGAAAATTAAATTCCCCATAACAGAAAATTAAATATAAACAATCAAGATAAAACTGAGATTCTAATATAAACCCTTACAACATTGGTAAAACTTGATTTAATGCCTCATGAAAGATAAAATCTAATCTAAATTATTAAATCATAATAAAAAAACTCATGTTCATTATATACATCAAACAAAATAAAGAAGGTGACGAATGTAGAACAAATCTGAAGAAAGGGAAATTGAGATAAGGAAACCCATACCCAAAGTCCCAATTTACATTGTTTGTACTCTAAAATCCTATTAAATAAATTCATACTTATTATAATTCTATAAAATAAATATATACATACTCAAATTACTCTATATAATTTTCTCATAATTTCCAATTATACTTTTATTAATAATTCTTCATTAAAATCAATATTCAGGTGTCAATTATTCTATTTCCCATGAATGTTTTGGTTTAATAGTTTCTGTAATTACAACATTGTTATTGATATATACACTATATAATATTAATCATGTCATAAATATCATATTTATTCATTATATATAATTTAAAAAAAAAATTATATAGGTAGATGATGAAAACTGAAACACTTGACGGTGCTGGTTGTTCTCACGTACACTCATGTCATGTTTTCATTTTCTAAATGAATGGAAGAATGACATGTAAAAAAAATTTATATTCCCATAATAATAATTAATTTATAAATATCATATAGATTAATTAAATACAACCCAATGAACATCCACGTGAGGTGGTAAATAATTACATCTTTTTATCATGGCGGTAATTCACACATATGCATGAGCGATGTTTTCCATTTTATGAAGGATAAGAGGGTAATAAGTTAGATAATATTTTAACATTAAATATTATTAATCATTTCATATAATTCATTTATATTCATAAAATTGATTTCTTATCATCAATGTGATGTGGTGATGAAAAATGAAACACATCTCCTCATTGAGGTGGTATTCCGCCTATACACATGAGCAACATGTTTATTTCACATATGATGGAATGGATATATAAAAATTCTATTAGATAAATATAAGAAATTATAATTATATAAAATATAATTATTTAATTATATTATGATCATTAAGATATGTTTGAAGGATGTATAATAAGAAGTAAACCTGAATGAATTTGGATAAAACTTATAACTCCTATAGGGATATATTCTTTCTGATTACACCTAAATAATTTTAGGAATATCCTTTTGGTGAAAAAATGACCAGTATTATGTAAAGAGGAATTTTGGGAAGTTATTTTTATAAGGCCCCAGCCTTAAACCTTACTTAATATTGAATTAAATAAATAATTAACATTGAGGATCTTTTCAGGTTAAGAGTTTTAGAGAATTAGATCATAAATCAAGCATTACATTCCCCATTTAAACAAAGTGGTTACATATAAGATTTACTCCATTTTCCCATCAATGAAAACATATTTAAAATAAAAAATGGATTCTTTATTGAAACTTCCTTGACCTGATCATCACATCATGTTCTTTTCCCTTGACCTGTGAAAAACATTTCAAAAACCTGGGATGATCATAAAAATCTCAGTAAGGGATATAAAAATATGGAAAGGAAACATGAGTACATGTATACATAAGAATCAATGAAATCATACTTTACTCATGAAACATAAGCACTTTAACATACCTCATCAAATAATGAATAAATCATAGAAATCATAAGACATAAAGGTAACTTGAGGCATTCATAACATTCTTACGTAGGGAGTAACCCTCTTGGTTACGTTTGGAATACCCGTCACAGTATATTCCTAAATATCATCGGAGAAACCTTAATGTTTAACTCCTTCGCATTACCCAATGCATTGGAGAGCTATATCGGGCTCACCCGCCCTTAGTTTATCACGGAACCACCCATCTTTATAACAATTCCCAATAACCATAACATAATCGTATCACATAAAACATGCATAAAGGAAACATAACGCTTCCACTTTTCAATCACAAGATATCAATACAACACATTGATATAAAAACATTATGAAAACCATTTTCAATACCAAAATAAAATAAAAGTAAAACATGGTATTTATTTTTCATTTTAAAAAAAGAGTTATGGCTTGTAGAGGAAAACGAAGCTCAAATAATGGTCACGGTGGCAGAGAAGTCTTTGTCGCCGCATACGTAAGAAAAAAAACATTCCCTTTTTTCATTTAGTAAAAACTTTGTATAGAAAGATTCCTTTTTATTAAACATAAAATTAAAAGGGGTTTATGCACCGTATAAAAGAAAGTTGTGTATAAAACATAATATGCCTCAATGAAAGGAGATTGAGACGAAGTCCCATACCTCGGGTCCGACTTGACTCGATCGCTCTTTAATCTCCTGAATAATAAACTTTAGTTAATTTATACTTTCTTAAGAACCTTTTTTTTTCAAGTTCATTATTCCATTTATATCACTTATTACCATGTTATGAACACTATGTAATTATTTATGTTAATAATGGTCGTTTTGTCGATCATTGGTACTTGAGTCAAAAATAAACTCTTTATAATTACAAGTTGTTCATGGGGTAAAATATCCATTATATCCAGAATTATATTCATGATTTAGATATCATATATATCATATATATCCAGTATATACATGCATTTATAATATTACATAACATTTAGAGGTAAGAAATGAAATGCACCGTTCATGGAGACGGTAAGCCGTACGTACGCATGAACGCTACTTTCATTTATATTTCTTACTTAATGGAGTGAAATAATAATGATATAAAGGTATATTATAATTCCAGTATAATATCATACATAATATCATTAAATCTATCCTTTATACGTATCACATATGGTATTAACGAATCAAATCACTTTGAGGGGGCGGTAGTCCGCACTTCCTAAAATGAAATTATCATGTTTACCCATAATGGAAACCATAAAGGTATGCCACAAATGAAAAATACAGAAGCATAAGGAAAAAATAAACATAATATATATCATATATAAATATAGTGACATCTTAATGTCCACCGTTAACGGTGTTAAAAGAATATTGAACAATCATCGTTTCGTGAGGCAGAAATTCACCAACCACAAAAATAGTATGTTCTTTAACCATTAGACGGAGGTGTGTGTAAATTTAGCTATAATACTCTTCATAAAAACATCCTAGTATATTTAATATACTGGTTTTGTTACAAAATAAATAAATAAAAAGAGTTTAGGGGGTTGGAGAAGCAAAATAAAACAAAAGAACCCTAGGGATGACATTACCTTTAAAAGGGGTAACTCTTTTTGATTTGTGCTAAAAGGATTCCTTGTGATGTCTTCTGCCCAAAGTGAGGATTCTAGGGGTAAGAGAGAGATGTGGAGAGAAAAAATGGGCAGGGGTTGGCTGAGCCAAATGCTTTAGAGGTGTGGGTAAGTTAGTAGAGGTGGAGGCCTTTTATAAGTGGAGAGGAGGGGAACTCTTGGAAAGTTATAAAAGGATACTTTATTATAAAATGATTTTCAGATTTTAAAGGTCCCAAAATTATATATTTCTAGGATAAGGTGATGATAGTTCTAAAACCACCCATCCAATAGGTTTTTGACAAGTTTAGGTCTTAGATTTTACATTATCTTTTCATTTTATTTAAATCGTTAAATAATGAGGTAATCACTACATCATCATGGTGTCATAATTAATTTAATTTATTTAATGTATAATTTTTTTTAAAAAATATAATGATTTAGTAAATATGTTTATATTTCTAAGGAATATTTATATTAAAAAATATGACTTGTATAACTCCATTTAAAAATTGTTTTAGTAAAACAACACATGTTTGTGACATTTTTATTTTAACTTTAAATGAAAAGTTATTTATGTCATTTTCTTACCAAAGTGGCTCCATGGGGTCCCCAAGTTGACCCATGCATTTTTGTGGTCGTTCATGACACATACAATGAGGTTAGGACATGTTTCTAGGTCATTTCATATTATTAAAACATTATTTTTACGTTAAATTACACTAATTACCTTTAATCGCGATTAAAAACATAAAAGTTACTATTCACCAAAAAAATTATTCTAATCCCATTGAACCACATTTTAAATCCTAATGACAACCATTTATGTCGGATTTTTAAAATTCAAAACAGAGAGGTGGTAAAATTTCATTTAAACGAAAAATCAGTTTTTTTAAGTACCACTTAGTGGTTTCACTATTCATCAAAAATTGATGTTTTTCAGAAAAATACCAAAACTTCACCCTAAGATATATTTTATATTCCGAATTCAAAAATGATGTCTATTTTAAAAAATTCATAACATATAATTTTCATTAATTAATTTGATAATTAATTCCCGTTGTCAAAACAAAAAAGCGTGTTTTTATGAAACAATATATATCAAAAGATTGACACTAGTTTAAGTCCAATTTCAAAGTGAAATTAATTCCAACGACCACAATTGGATTAAATGGTAAAAATATATTCTAATTGTACTTTAAAACCAATTAAAAATATAATCTAATCATATAAATAAATTAGATTAAAAAGAGGTTATGAATTAAAATACAACATTTTTTACTATTCATTAAAAAATGAACTTTATCGGAAAAATACCATAAATTTACACAAAGAAAATTTTGATGTCCCGATTCTAAAAAAGGGTTTTATTTTGTCAAATATAATGTATAAGAGTGACCAAAACTATATTTAATGAGAGTTCACCATCAAAAGGCGATAGTTCGACCTTTTAGTGAATATTAGAGTATCTATGCCAAAAATTGAATTCTTTTCTTATTTTAAGCCTTTATATGTTATTGGATAAATGGAAAAACATTTAAAAAACATATATAATCATATTTTAGTTATTTATATTCATTCTGGAAAATACAACGGCTACGTGTTAACTACCATATAAAAAAATATTATTATATTACTAGTATGCAACGTAAGATTTCAAAGAAACTCGTTGTTTCGTATCGGGAACGCTATCAAACATAGCAACTCCTTTAAAGCAAAATTATTATTTAATTCGCAAATATTAATAAATATGAAAATGTTTTATTTTTTATTTACCTGGGATGTTACATCCTTCCCCCCTTTTGGGAATTGCATCCTCAAAATTTTATTCACTTATCAAAAAAAGTGGGGGTATTTATCCCTCATAACATTTTGAGATTCCCATGTTGCCTCTTCAACCATATGATTTTTCCACAAAAACTTTACCTGGTGAATTACCTTATTCCGTAACACTTTCTCTCTACGGTCAAGAATTTTGACTAGTTGTTCTTCATAAGAGAGATTCTCTTCCAACTGAACTACCTCTGGACTCTAAACATGAGATGGATCTAGAATGTATTTCCTTAACCTTGAAACATGAAAAACATTGTGTACCTGAGATAAAATCGGATGTAATGCCACTCTATATGCAACTGATCCAACTTTCTCCAGAATTTCATATGGTCCAATGAACCTTGGACTCACCTTTCCTTTCTTACCAAATCACATCACACTTTTCCATGGTGAAACTTTGAAAAAAACATGATCACCTACCGTGAAAGATTGATCCTTCCTCCAGTTATCCACATAACTCTTCTTCCTGCTCTGAGCTGTTCTCATGTGTTTATGAATCAACTGAACTTTTTTTGCGATCTCTTCTACCAATTCTGGTCCCATCAGCTTCCTTTCACCTACTGCATCCCAAAAAGCTGGAGTTCGACACCGTTTTCCATATAACACCTCAAATGGTTCCATCTGTATACTGAAATGAAAACTGTTATTATAAGAAAACTCAACCAAAGAAATATGTTGGTCCCAACTTCCCTGATAATCCATAGAACAAGCACATATCATATCCTACAATTTCTGAATCGTTCGTTCTAACTGCCCATTTGATTGAGGATGAAAAGTTGTACTAAAATTTAATTCAGTACCCAACGACTTCTGAAGGCCTTTACAAAAGTTAGAAGTAAATCTGGGATCACGATCAGATACAATGGAGAGAGGAACTCCATGTAACCTGACTATCTCTTTAAGATACAAGCGAAAAAGTTTATCTAGAGATAATGTATCTTGAATAGGAAAGAAATGAGTAGATTTAGTCAAGCGATCAACAACAACCCAGATTGCATTATTACCTCGAGATGTCTTCAGTAATCCCACAACAAAGTCCATGGATATATTTTCCCATTTCCACTCTGGCATTAGTAAAGGCTGAAGCATCCCCTTCGGTAACTGGTTCTCTGCTTTTACCGATTGACAAGTCAAACACTTCACAGTAAAATCAGCAATATCCCTTTTTATTCCATCCCACTAGTAATACTCCTGAAGATCTCTATACATCTTAGTACTGCCTGGATGAACTGAAAACAGAGAACTATGAGCTTCACATAACAAATCTCTCTTCAACTGTGAATCACAAGGCACACACAATCTCTTCCCAAATCTCAAAACACAATCATTATCAATGTTGAATTCAGGAAACTTACCCTTCTGAACCAGCTCTACCTTTTTTTGCAACTCACTGTCTTGCTTCTGTGCTTGCTTAATTCTGTCTGATAGAGATGATCTCACTGATACCTGAAACAAAACAGAAAAAATTCCTGCACCAAAATATTCTATTCCAAATTTCATCAAATCCTTAACCAAAGGATCATGTTCCAAAAACAACATTTTTAATGAAGAATTACTTTTTCGACTCAAAGCATGAGGCACATTATTTGATTTTCCCGGATGGTAATGAATTGTACAATCAAAATCCTTGATTAATTCTATCCATCTCCTCCGTCTCATGTTCAATTCTTTCTGAGTGAATATATACTTTAAACTTTTTTGATCAGTATATATTTCACACTTTACTCCATACAAATGATTCCTCCAAATTTTTAAAGCAAAAACAACAGTAGATAATTCCAAATCAGGTGTAGCGTAATTTACCTCATGAGTTTTCAACTGACGTGAAGAATAATCAATTACCTGATCATTCTGCATTAGGAGGCAACCAATTCCTTTCAATGAAGCATCACTGTAGATAAAAAACTCACCATTTGTGGAAGGAAGTTCCAAAACTGGAGCATTCACCAATTGTCTTTTCAACTTCTGAAAACAATCATCACATTATTTTGTCTAGATAAACTTAACACCCTTTCGAGTTAGCTTAGTCATTGGACTAGATAACCATGGAAAATGTTCAACAAACCTTCGGTAGTAACCTTCCGAACCAAGAAAACTAAATATCTTGGTTACATTTGTGGGTATTGGCCATTCTTCAACAACTTTTGTTTTAGCAGGATCAACAGTTATGCCAATTTTTGAAACAATGTGACCAAGGAAATAAATTTTTGTAACCAAAACTAACACTTTCTGAATTTTCCATATAGTTTCTTTTCTTTTAAGGTTTTCAAGATAACCCTTAAATGACTTTCATTCTCCTCTTTACTTTTAGAAAACACCAAAATATAATCAAAAACATAACCACCATTTATCACCTGAGTCAACTGAGCCATCACTACAACAAACGGTTCTATTCTGATTCTGACCATCTCATGAGATATCTTTGGAAGGTCATGTCCCACTATATGCCTTCCCAGCATATCTGCCTTGTTCCTCTATGAAAAACCATTCTTAACAAAGAAATATCTTAGGCGAAGCAACATGATAATCTTTAAATTCTATATCATTTCAATCATACCATAAATTAATTTATAATTTAACAATTTTCTAACACCTAAAGTTGCCTAAACCGTCCTCTGATACCAACTATAAGGCCCCGAACTTAAACCTTACTTAATATTGAATTAAATGAATAATTCACATTAAGGATCTTTTCAGGTTTATAGTTTTAGATAATTAGATCATAAATCAAGCATTACATTCCACATTTAAACAAAGTGGTTATATATAAGATAGTACACATTTTTACCATCAACGAAAACATATTTAAAATAAAACATGGATTCTCTCTTGACACTTCCTTGACACGATCATCACATCATGTACCTTTCCCTTGACCTGTGAAAAACAATTCAAAAACTTGGGATGAGAATAAAAAGCTCAGTAAGGGATATAAAAATATGGAATGGAAACATGAGTACATGTATACATAAGAATCAATGAAATCATACTTTACTCATAAAACATAAGCACTTTAACATACCTCATAAAATAATGAATAAATCATATAAATCATAAGACATAAAGGTAACTTGAGGCATTCATAACATTCTTATATAGGGAGTAACCCTCTTGGTTACGTTTGGAATACCCGTCACAGTATATTCCCTAAATCTCTTCGGAGAAACCTTAACGTTTAACTCCTTCACATTACCCAATGAATTGGAGATCTATATCGGGCTCACCTGCCCTTAGTTTATCACGAAACCACCCATCATCATAACAATTCCCAAGAACCATAACATAATCGTATCACATAAAACATGCGTAAAGGAAACATAACACTTCCACATTTCAATCACAAGATATCAATACAACACATTGAAATAAAAACATTATGAAAACCATTCTCAATACCAAAATAAATGAAAAGTAAAACATGTTATTTATTTTTAATTTTTTTAAAAAAGTTATGGTTTGTTGAGGATACCGAAGCTCAAATAATGGTCACAGCGGCGGAAAAGTCATTGTCGCCGCATACGTACAACAAAAAAAACATTCCCTTTTGTCATTTAGTAAACACTTCGAATAAAAATATTCCTTTTGAGTAAACATAGAAGTCAAAGGGGTTTACACACCGTATAAAAGAAAGTTGTGTATAAAACATAATATGCCTCAATGAAAAGAGATTGAGACGAAGTCCCATACCTCGGGTCCGACTTGACTCGATCACTCTTTAATATCCTAAATAATAAAATTAAGTTAATTTCTACTTGCTTAAGAACCTTTTTTTCAAGTTAATTATTCATTTTATATTACTTATTACCAAGTTATGAACACTATGTAATTATTTATGTTAATAATGGTCATTTTGTCGATCATTGGTACTTGAGTAAAAAATAAACTCTTTATAATTACAAGTTGTTCATGGGGTAAAATATCCATTATATCCAGAATTATATTCATGATGTAGATATCATATATATCATATATATCGAGTATATACATGCATTTATAATATTACATAACATTTAGAGGTAAGAAATTAAATGCACCGTTCATGGAGACGGTAAGCCGTACGTACGCATGAACGCTACATTCATTTCTATTTCTTACTTAATGGAGTGAAGTCATAATGATATAAAGGTATATTATAATTCCAGTATAATATCATATATAATATCATTAAATCTATCCTTTATATGTACCACATATGGTATTAACGAATCAAATCACTTCGAGGGGGCGGTAGTCCGCACTTCCTAAAATGAAATTATCGGGTTTACCCATAATGGAAACCATAATGGTATTCCACAAATGAAAAATACAGAAGCATAAGGAAAACATAAACATAATATATATCATATAAAAATATAGTGACATATTAATGGCCACCATTGAAGGTGTTAAAAAAAGATTCAACAATCATCGTTTCGTGAGGCAGAAATTCTCCAACCACAGAAACAATATGTTCTTTAACCATTAGATGGAGGTGTGTGTAATTGTAGCTCAAATACTTATCATAACAACATCCTAGCATATTGAAGATACTGGTGTTGTTACAAAGGAACTAAATAAAAAGAGTTTATGGGGTTGGAGAAGCAAAATAAAACAAAAGAACACTAGGGAAGACATTACCTTTAAAACGGGTAACTCTTTTTGATTTGAGATCAAAGGCTTCCTTGGGAAGACTCCTACCCAAATTGAGGATTCTAGGGGTAATAGAGGGATGTGGAGAGACAAAATGGGTAGGGGTTTGCCGATCCAAATGCTTGAGAGGTGTGGGTAAGGTGGTAGAGGTGGGGGCCTTTTATAAGAGGAGAGGCGGGGCACTCTTGGAAAGTTATAAAAGGTTACTTTATTATAAGATGCTTTTCGGATTTTAAAGGTCAAAAAATTATATATTTCGAGGATAAGGTGATAAGAGTTCTAAATACACACATCCAATAGGTTTTTGACAAGTGTAGGTCTTAGATTTTACATTATCTTTTCATTTTATTTAAATCCTTAAATAATGAAGTAATCGCTGCATCATCATGGTGTCATAAATAATTTAATTTATTTAATGTCTAAAAATTATAAAAAAATATAATGATGTAGGAAATGTTTTTATATTTCCAATGAATATTTATAGTAAAAAATATGACTTGTAAAACCCAATTTAATTTTTTTTAGTAAAACAACACATGCTTGTGACATTTTTATTTTAACTTTAAATAAAAAGTTATTTATGTCATTTTCCTACCAAAGTGGATCAATGGGGTCCCCAAGTTGACACATGGATTTTATAGGTTGTACATGATGCATATAATGAGTTTAGGACATGTGTCTAGGTCATTTCATATTATTAAAACATTATTTTTACCTTAAATTACACTAATTACCATTAATCGCGATTAAAAACTTAAAAGTTACTATTCACCAAAAAATTATTTTAATCCCATTGAACCACATTTTACTTCCTAATGAAAACAATGTATGTCAGATTTTTGAAATTCAAAACACAGAGGTGGTAAAATTTCATTTAAACAAAAAATCATTTTTTTAAGTACCACTTAGTGGTTTCAGTATTCATCAAACATTGAAGTTTTTCAGAAAAATATCAAAACTTCACCCTAAGTTATATTTGATATTCCGAATTAAAAAATGATATCTATTTTACAAAATTCATAACATATAAGTTTCATTAATTAATTTAATAATTAATTCCCGCTGTCAAAACAGAAAGCGTGTTTTTATGAAACAATATGTATCAAAAGATTGACACTAGTTTAAGTACAATTTCAAAGTGAAATTAATTCCAATGACCACAATTGGATTAAATGGTTAAAATATATTCTAATTGTACTTCAAAACCAATTAAAAATATAATCTAATAATATAAATAAATTATATTAATAAGAGGTGTTGAATTAAAATACAACATTTTTTACTATTCATTAAAAATGAACTTTATCGGAAAAATACCAAAAATTTACACAATGTAAATTTTGATGTCATGATTCTAAAAAAGAGTTTTATTTTGTCCAATAGAATGTATAATAGTTACCAGAACTATATTTAAATAGGGTTCCCCATTAAAAGGTGATAGTTCGACCTTTTAGTGAATATTAGAGTATCTATGCCAAAAATTGAATTCTTTTCTTATTTTAAGCCTTTATATTTTATTGGATAAATGTAAAAACATTTAAAAAACATGTATAATCATATTTTAGTTATTTTTATTCATTCCTGCCAATACAATGGCTATGTGTTAACTACCATTTAATATTTTTTATTGTATTACTAGTATGCAACGTAAGATTTGAAAGAAACTAGTTGTCACGTATCAGGCACGCTATCGAACATAGCAACCCCTTTAAAGTAAAATTAATATTTAATTCAAAAATATTAAGAAATATGAAAATGTTTTATTCTTTATTTACCTGGGATGTTAAAATTTTAGTGGAAATTGGTTTATATAGGGGACTCAAGGTGAGTGATTTTTTTAGGATAGGAGGCTCGCTTTTATAAGTCATATGAATGTAACCCTTATAAAAATTATGAAATTTAATAAATAATAAATGTATTTCTAATTGAAATTGGAAAAAATTTAGTAAAACTAGGATATAAGATAATATAAAGTTTAAATACACACATAAAATCGTATTCAAAATTTTTTGTAGTTATTTAAATCCATATCTCATAATTTAACCCCCTCTTTAAACCTTTTAACCAAAATAATGTTGAAAAACTTTTACCATGGTAAGTATTCGTTATTAGTAAAAATTATATAGTACTCATTTCCACATTTGAACGTTTTTATTAAAAAATATGGAATAAAATTTAAATTTTTTTATTTCTATATTTATTTAAAATCAATTCAAATATATTTTTCAATAACATAATGAAAACCAATTTTTTGAAATGTGTTGTTTTAAGAATAAAATGATTTTACCCCTGAATTAGGTATAATATTGATTAACATGGAATAAATTATATTAATATATTTAAAAATATAATTATTTTACTCTAAAAAAATGAAACTAATATGTACCCTTTGAAAACATAACTTAAAGGGAAGAACCAAAAAATGTTTTAATTTGAACACAAACATTACATAGAATTTCAAATTTTCAAACATAGATTTCAAAATTATAAAATAGAGTTTTGAATTTAGTATATTTATTCATGAATATATTATTCATCTATATAAATGGACTAATAAGTTTTCAATTTATTATTATATCATGATTATATCATAACAGAAACAATTGATTTAAAAGCAGTTCATCTCTATATACACCCAAAAATAAATAATTTCAAAATTATCCAAATAATTCCCCCAATGCTAATCATGACATGGTAAAATAAATTTTTTTGTATATTTATTCAAATTAAAATTCCAAAATTCAAAAAAAAAATTATATATTAAATGAAAATAATAAATTTAATGAAAAAGTTTTTCCACTGAAAAATAGCCATATTAATCTTTAATTGTTCTTAACCTTAATTCATACCATGTACTGATGAATATTTATTTATAATCCTGAAAATTAAAAATACATAATTAATTGATGTTTACGTCAAATTTGTATAATACATTAGTTATTTGTTTCATTTCATTAACACATGTTATTCAATAATATATTAACATAATGTTATACATACTAAAATCTCATGGTATTACTATGTAACCATGTAAATAAATTTTGTCCTTGAATTTTTTTATGACCCACTAATAGAAATGTTTCAGATTTTCTATAATTTATAAATGATTTATGATATAATTTATAATTAAATATAATCATAACTATCATATTTAATATAAGATAAACTCATCTTTTTTCCTCATTGTTATGTATTAAGTAACATACAATGGAAAAAATCCTCTAAAAAGATCATTGATTTCTTCATAATGATATATGATCATTGGTTGATTCAAATAATTAAATTGGATACCCATATCCCTCAATTAACATGTTTTTTTTATATATTGATCCATCCCAAACCTAAAATGATACATAAAATTACTAAATGAAGAATAAGATTTGTAAGAAACTTATTAGCATAAGAAACTATTATGATAGGAAAACATATGATGAAATCATCATACCACTAAGAGAACTCCTTCATAAATCATTAACTATTCATTGAGTTTGTGATTTTATGCCCTAAAAAATACATCCAGATTTAATGGAGCGGGTAAAGCCTTAATAAACTAGGATATTTTCAATTCTTGGATGGATGATGAGTGAACCATACACTACATATTTTTCATGACCCAAATCAATAGTTGTGGTCACATATGAATTCCCATTAAATTTTATCTTTATGGGTTGCTAACATTTATCACCATTATCATCCCATATATTAGGGAATTTATTTTCATAATTCACAAACTCCATGAAATTAAAACATTGAAGTGTGGTTGGTGAATTAGTTGGGACTTGTATAAAATATATTTTTTCTACAAATGAATTATCTCTCATTAAAAATCATGATCTCATTTTAATATCCTTCCACACTTAATACATTATCATGTTCCATTCTAAAAACTTCCTAGGTTATTGGCCCCATATTTAGAGCATGTAATCAAGTAATTTTTCTTTCATTCATGTAAATTATAATTTTTTATTTTTGTAAACATATATTTTCCACTCCGTGTATTTGAATTTATGGGAATTATGAGACTGTATATTTACCATTTCATCCTTATGAAAAAATTGGTCAATTTTTTCATAGTAAAATATGTCTCCTTTACCTACTTCCATTTAAGGACAATTTTTTAGAAAAATAATGAATCAATCAACCAAAAACTAAGATTTAGTAATAAAAATGTAGCAATACCTTCTGATTGTCAAACTGTTTTCCCCATTGGTTCAAATAGATTCATCCTTATTTTTTCTATCAATAAAATCATTCTCAATTTTTATACAAAGTGTTTGGGGAGAATTATTATTTAAAAATACATACTTAAAATACCATTATTTTATAGCCAATTTCATCTTCTGGTGTCCTAATCTTAATAAGGGTTCACCATCGGTCAGCTTCATTATACAAGTTATTGAAATATAAGATAACCATCTCGTTGTATGAGACATGAGGAACATGATATACTTTTTCCATTGTATTGATCCGTTTCATAGAAACTTTCAGATTATAAAACACACTAATTTACAGTGTATTTTTTCATATGAAGAACTATATAGTGTGTTTATTTCTTCTTAGAACATTTAATATCTCAATATGGTTCCAATTATGTTTTTCTTATCATATCTGAGTGAGAAATACCATGAATTTATGTACTCTATCTTCTATCCTATGGGATTTCTCATATGGAAAATAACCACATTTTACCTTCAGAAATTATTAACTCAGCTTCTCCTAGTTCCATCCATTTTATAAAAAAATTAATTTCAAGAATGAGAATAATTATAATAGGATTACTATAAACAAAGGAGAAAATTCTCATAAAAAAATTTATAACATAATCATTAATTCTAAAAAGTATAAAATTTATTTCCCAAAATAACCCAAATCTCCACAATAAATTCAAATACATTATAAACACCTTAATAAATATTTATTGATCATATTATATAATATTCATGGACATAAAAAACATTATACTATATAATAATTTACTACTTATGATAATATGTCAATCGTTTATCTAAATTTACCCTAACAAAATCAAAATCATTGAACATAAACACCCTAAAGTTATGTGTGTATTTAACATATGTACCTAATATAATTATTCCAAAATAACATTCATACCACATAAAATTGTAAAAATAAGCAATATATATACTTAAATCATTAATTAAACAACTTTAAAAACATCATTATTCACTTTAAAATCCCATCACGTAAAACATTAAAGGGTATCTATTCTCTTAATATTATGATCATCCTTGGATTTATTAACCTATATTATATTCCAAAACTATTAAATATCCTAATATATTTCCATAATAGACTCTAAAGTTATTTGAACCCTTTTTTTTATATCAACTATAATTCCCAGACCAATACACCTTGATCTAGTACTACAAACATACTATTTACATTATGGATTTTACACCGACTGGAGTGAACATAACATAATGAACAATAATCATAAATTCTATCACAAAAAATAAGAAACATACAAATCTAAGACATTTTTTTAGAGTTTTATTGAATTGGATGAAATAATTTATATATAAAATCCATGTATTCCTCATTAAAGGGGGATTTTTCTATTTATACCTAGAATATATAATTCCATAATAAGTCATTAAAATCTCCCAAATATTTATTTAAACATTGAACCCATATATAATTATCATTCTTAAAATATTTATCCATAATCTAGGATAATTGAAATATTAGAAATAGGGAGTTCATATGCTTAGTAAGGGTATGCATGTGAGATAATAATAAATGATCATAAGTGAGGGAAGGATAAGACTAATGGTATGATATAATTATCATAACTTTTTAAAACATACCCAACAATTAAAACAAAAGATAATGATTCATGGAATAATTATTTTTAATAAAAAAATACCAGAATGATAAGAGTAAAGAATCGTTAATTATTTATTAAGATCCTTTATTACATATAATAAATATAAGTAATATATTTGTGTTATAAATAAAAACATATAAAATCATGAAACTATGAAAAAATATTTCTAATATTCATTTATGCCCACAAAAGTGTTAAAAACTACCTATTATCATGTAAACCCATAAACATATGAACATAGCTAACAATAATTATGTATATGAACAAACATGTGATCATAGCTAACCAGAATCATGTCCACACACAATATTCATTATCCAAGTATATATAAAAAATTAACCAGTGCATTTGAGGTTAATAATATACCCAAACATTATATAATGATAACAACACATATGTATGCACAAGATTAGAACATTAATCATTTATTCAAACCTTAATTGAACCATGGGAATAAAACAATTTTCATTAAAATAACCTTAAAACATCATTATCGAAATCCATATAGAGAAAGTGAGTATATGGTATAATAATTTCATATCAATAGTAAATATTATAAATATTCAATGGGTTTTGATAGAGACAAAAAATTAATTCTGTAAAATCGTTAGAAACATTATTGAAAAATAAAAAGAAACATTATTCTCTTTTTTTAAAGTTCAAAACTAAAAATTCATAGAAAAATGATATTTGGATTTTATTTTTAGAAAGATTTAATTATATATACAATAATTTATAAAGATAAATAAAATTACATTTGTTAAATATGTTTACACTATTATAAAACGTTCCTTTCAAACTTTTGTAATGGAATTTAACAATGAGCAATTTAGAAAATGAAAATAAGGTTCCATTAAAATGTTATTAAATAAATTTAAAGATAATAAAAACACCTTTATTAATATAATAAAATCTAAATAATAAGTAAAATATAATTTTTTTGTCAACATGGTTATATTAGAGTTACCTTTTTGACAAAAAGAGCTAAATAATGTAGGATTTTCATGGAAACATTATTTTAGAATTACTATTTACCAAAAGGGTAAATATTGAAGGAATACAAAAAAACCAAATAATTAATCAAATTTTATGAATTTTTTTTGGATTATTAGATAAATATCATTCAATTCCCCATAATAAATATTGAAAAATAAACCATCCTGATAAACATGATCATGTAACATAAACCCTTACAACTTTAGTAACCTTTGAATTAAATCCACATGAAATCTTGAAACTTAGATGGATTAGTAACTCTCAATAATTTTAAATAAAAAATTAATAAATAAAATTAAAAGAAATTATCTTCACCAAAAAATGAAATGTAGTGGGGAATAAAGAATATATCTCAAGGAAGGGTAATTAAGATGAATAAACCCTTCCCTTAAGTCTCAACTTGCTTCTTGCATACTATAAAATACTCTATAACAAAATTTTACATATTATACTTATATACATGATATTTATCCATAATTATGTCACTATATTTCATTCCTTGATAATTTATATTAACCCATTTATTATCAATTATTCATTAAAATTAATATTTAGGTGTCAATTGCCCTATTTTACACTAATGATTTGTTTTGGAATTTCTATTCATCAACCACTGGTAATTATTCCATCATATCCAGAATATTAATCATACCCCAATTATTATATATTTTTTAATTGTATGCACTTCTAGATCCATATATTTATGTTAGTAATGAAAGATTTATCACATTGTAGAGTTAATACACGTCACAAACATACATGTGATATATTCATTTTCTAATAGATGGAAAGAATGGTATGTGCAAATACAATGAATGATAAAGTGATAAATGATAAATGTTGCAAACCATTTAAATATGGTCAACCTTTATTTTTTGGAAACTAACGTTTTTGAACTCCATAGTGAAAAATATTTGTCCTGGAGTAGTGATCATTATAGGTGACCTCTTGAGAAGTTTCTCATGGTGTATGTGAGTGAGGAAAAAGAACACTAGGTAAAACATGCGTTGACTGGAGAGGAATTTTTTTAGTATTATAACTCATTCATTCAACATGGTTTTGAAAACAATCCGGTTGTACCATCACCTGGATACACCCAAAAATAGTTATCTCATACTGCTTTCCAGCCTATGTGTCAATTGTATACTCCCCACTATTTCCACTTTCACAATTTCTTTTGTGGGCCCACATTATTTGGGAAAACCATGTGCCAATAGTATGCCTTCTTAGTGACTCTCATCATCACCTTTCATGGTTTCATAGAGATAGTTCAAGTTTATCATATTCATTCACAAACCTTCCATCTCTAAAAAAAGTTCCCAAACACACCAAAACCCTCCATAGACTCCTGAACATCACCAAAGCAGTATGAAACATGAAATTATAGAATATAATGGTAAAATACCTAAAACCTGGTGTGTTACTATAGGTAAATTTTAAATTACCTATCTATAATCATAATTATATTATAAAATTCCTATATGTTCATTAAATACATCCTTATGGCCACCCATGTGAGCCAATAATGAATCTTATTTTTTTTTGGAGGTAGTAGTCCACACATCGGCACATGTGATGTTTTATGTCATCCAGCAAAGAATAGGGCATGAAAGTACATCATATTCTATAATTATAAAATCAAAATTAATTCATAAAAAAACATATAAATACTTAATCCATATTTCTAACCACCTGAGTTAGGTGGTGATGAAAAAGGAAACATGTCACTTCATGGAGGTGGTATTTTTCACATATGAACATGTGACATTTTCCATTCCCATTTGATGGAAATAAAGAAGAAAATAATTTAGTCATCAATATAATAAATTTTCAGAATAATAAAAATTCTTATTTATTTATATTGTGATGGTTGTAACATGTTTAAGGAGTTAATAGAATTTTTTTTTTTGAATTTGCTGATGACTTATAAAAACTCTTTGTATATCTTATTTGGAATATACTTTAATACTTCAAGGATTTGAATTTTGATATAACTATGACCTCTATGACATGGTGAGGATTGTTTGGAAGTGATTTGGGTAGATCACAACCATGATAAGATAAATTTGTGTGAATAACTCAATATATAAATTTCCCTTTTTTAAGTTATGGGAGTGAGACCCTTATAAATAATAAGAACATTACAAAATAATAAATGAATTTCCCTTCAAATATGGAATAAATTTTTTCAAATATGGTAGATATTTTTATATAAGTTATTAATACACAAATAAAATTAAATTTATATAATTTATGTATATATTTCAAGAAATATCTTTTATTTTACCCCCACCCCCATTATCTCTTATAACCCTTTATATTGGGACAAACATTTTCCATTGTAATTATTCATTGTAAATGAAAATGAAATTGAAATCGTTAGAAATATTCAACATGATTATCTTAAATAATAAATCAATTTTATATGATATAATTTCCAATTTTGTATAAAATATATCTTAATATATGATCATAAAACGTAATGGAAAGGCATTTTTTAAATAAATCCGTTCAATCATAAAAATGGTTTCACACAAAGTTTCATTATAGTGTTGATTCTAATTGATTTAATTGGATTATTTAAAATAAAAGGAGGAATATTTGATATTTAAACCTAATGAAAACTTATATAAACCTTATTTAATCATTATTAATATAGTGTAAAATTAGTTTTTATTTGAATAAGGAAATTAATATATTATTTTTATTACTATTTTTTAAATTACATTTTTATTATAATAAATCACTTTTAAGGAAAATGTGGTAAATGATAAATGTTCTCTATTATTTTTGGTATATCACATACTCGGTCATATTACCCCACCCAATTATGAATAGGGATGAATTGATATGGGGATATGTAATTAAATGGATTTTAAAACCAAATGAGGTTGGTGAGTTTATGTGAAATGATTCCCCCTTAATGGAAAAATATACATTGATCCCTTGAGATAGAAATTAGAAAAAACTACATGTTTGAGCTGATACATGAGGTAAATGACCATCTTATTACACAATAATACGTCCTAAATGTCATAGATTGAATGTTTTTCATGTTTCATATACATATTGGTGAAGATCATTGAGGTGATTTATAAGACCCCCTATTATCTTAATCTCTTATTGGCATGTGAGGTATGTAGGAAGTCTAATTTTAGATATTATACTTCTATTGGAATCATAACATCATCCTATAAAAAATTGAATCCTTTTTTAATCCATTTTGATATGTTCGATGAGTTAATTGACTAATTGTTTTAAATAATTTACATAAATTAATATAATTAAATAATAATCATTTCATTACATAAATAATAATTAATTGAATGTATTACTCTTAATCGTTAATAATTAATTCAATATAGGGAATGAACCTAAATCGATGAAGTGAATAAAAAATAATGGGTAATTAATAATCATTTTTAAATTTATATAAAATATTATCAATAAAGTAATAATAAATAATTAATTTCAAGAAACAAGTATATCTAGAAATTCATTAATATATTGTGATAAATAAGTAAAGGGGATGTAAAAATTATGATAATGAATTTTTTAGAAAATTAATAATGTGAATTAATAATAATTAATGATTTTAATTTTCTGATGAGCTAAATAAGGTTCTCTAATGATATACTGAAATAAATCATTAAAATTATAAGTGATTACTGAAGTGATACTTCATGAACACTAAATATTTTATAAATTTCTATATGATTAGTGGAATTAGAATAATTTTCAATATGGAAATCATATAAATAATAACTGAAATCCTAATGTTTTTATTCACAGTATTTATGGAAATAAAAAAGTTAATGAATGGTATCATTTGATTACATTAGTGAAAAATAATTTTTTAAATGAAACATAGAGTCATTAAGTGAGTTTTTATATTGAAATTAAAATATAGTTAACCATATACCATATAATATATATATATATATATATATATATATTTTAAAATGAAATTTGTTTAAATAAATAATTGTAAAATGTGAATATGAATAAATGGAAGATTCAAATGGTTTCTAAAATATTGACACATTAATGAAATGATAAAAAATATATTAACGATTATTAAATATTCTTCCACAGAAATTGTAAATTCTTGAAGAGGTTATGATTATGTAAAATATTGATTAAGACAAGTATAAATATACTGAAAATAATATCATAAACCATGTTAAATTAATATCATATAATTATTTGTTTATTGATTCATAAATGTAATTTCAATTTTGGGAAACATAGGTGAAATATTGTGGGGAAATTAGATGAATTGAATGTTTCTCATATAACTGATTTTGATATCGACTAGGATGTGATATAGTTAACTAAATGATTTAATATGTTATATTTAAATATTATGGAATTATTATTATTTTCCTTTAATGACGTAAGAATGTTGGAATTTATTGAGGATACTATGATGGATTCAGATTATTGTTTGCAAATCCTTATATAAAATTGAGGTAGGATTGTTATTTTGAGTAAGGTGATTTCTTACCTACTCATTATCTTTGGGTGTTTTATAGTTCAATGATTTATGGATAATGATTGTGATAGAAAACTATAATATTTTATCTCTATATAGAACCCTTGTCTTAGAAAATAAGGGATGGAATTAATAATCCCTCTTAAACATGGATCGAGGTGGATACAATCAATAAATTATTTGTGTATTATTCTCATTCACCCATAATGATGGATTATGGAATATTAATGACACAATGGATTCAGATAGTTTATAGTTCACCAAATTGTTTATTATCTTTCTCCCCCACATCTCTTATGGATGATGGGGAATATTACGTATTCCTTCATACTGAAAAATATGGTTTTATAGTAGAACAAATATCCATCTACAACACTATAAATAAATGACGGGAGATTTGTAATCCTATAGTGTCTCAGATGTGATATAAATAGATATATTTATTACTCTATCATCTTATAATGTTATTTTAATGATGAATTATCCTGTTGGACAACATATAAATGTATATGATAAATTATAGTTATTTTAGAAATGATATTTCATATTCCAGACTACCATTCATATATGGGGTGGATCAAATTCAATATCTAATAGATCATAGGATTGTATGGATAGATATATATCTAGGATGTATTATTATATTTAAGGGATACTCTATTGATCTATGATAACCTTATGACTATCTAAAATAATGTTTTTTATGATGGCCCATTCATATTATTATACTGAATGAATAAGTATATACACAGACAAAACACTATTATTTGGTGGGTCATATAAAATATATATATGAGTAAAATGATTTGGATTGATTATGAATATTATATTAATTGATAATGATCTTCAAAAAAATTCTATAATTTTTTGATTGATGATGCACAAAGACACTGGTTGTTAATGGGGTTATCTCACTATTTGGGACAAAAATACTAAGTATTATTTCTCACCCCTTCATTTAAACTCAGGAACTTTTCACTCTCAGATACATTTATATTAAAATATATAAATGGAATGACACATTTTATATCATATATGGATAGAGTATGGGTATTCTGATGTTAAGGTGTTTCATTAAAAAAAGTACCGCTATTAAATTTTTATTTTCCTCTAAATCTATTAGCGATATACTACTAGTCCATGGGGTTAAACTAACATAATTTTTTATATAGATATGTGGTTATATTTTATTTTTTCAACTGATATGTTATATTGATTAATTTATGTATTGGTTGGTGATTTCTTAGGATATTATCAGATTTGGTATATTTAGTGGTACTACCACACATTATTTGAGAAAATAACATATAATGGTCGTTGGACTCCGGCTTATATGAGGTGGTTTTTAGGATTTCACTTGATTGTATGAAAGGAAATTAAAATTTACATTACTAATTACTAAAATTACATGATATAAACATCAATATTTAAGGTTCAAACACTTCAACTTTCATATATCATTCCCCCTTGAATATGATAATATCCCTCTCAACAGTTAACAACATTACATTCAATATATTATATTGTATATTTTTGCATCATATATTCAACCCGTTTATTCTTATGATGTTACAAAAAATTAGCATATTGAGTATAATAATTTATTTTGAGAAATATTGGGTTATTTTATAGATAATTTATCATAGGAACTGGTTTCATTGACAATCCTTGTCTCCGATAAGTGTTTATATATACATAATATTGAATATAATTTATTATGATAAAAAATCTAATCCAAAAATATAAATAATAAATTAATGAGTATTTGTAGTATCTAATGATGAAAAAATGATAATATAATCCTAAAATAGGGAAATTTAAAACTATAAATATTCCTAACACCATCTCTACTAGTTCATATATACTTTTAGAAATGAAACGACCCATCTTACCCTTAAACCTAGCACCTGACCTGGTCTGATACATACCTGAAGGGAATTCCCAATCACCAAGAGTTGGAGACTATCATATAGTCAATAGGAAACAATCATAAGAAATGATTTAATCCAACCTAAATTATAAAACATGGAATATATATATATATATAGTAGATAGTAACATAATAATATAAAATAGGAAAAATAATTACATAACTTAAAGTAGATTGTGGAAACGATAAAACTCAAGAAGTCATAACAACCTAAAGTAAAAGTTCAACAGTAATGGATGACTAAACAGAAACTGAATACACCTTTTTATTGTGTGGTAAGACTCCCACCACCTCACCACAAGCTACCTAATCTCATCTAACAAAAACCTCACCACCTCACTATGGTGCCTTACCTTTCCCTCCATCAAAAGACATATCAATGTCTACACATTATTAAAGGGGTGCACAGGGTGTGAGCTAAATGGTATTTTTAGAATCCCACCCAGGTGTTCCATAAAAAGTACCTATATAAAAATTCTATCATTATAAATTTTACTAAAACAAATGCATGATAATTAGGGGAAAAAATTTATATCAAAATATTTGTAAATCATTACCCCTTTTCACAGCTCTAAATAATACTGGTAAAATAGTTCCAAAGAATATCAAATATATCAAGTATTTAATATAATAAAAGTAGTATAAACCAAAAAACACATGTATTATCACACCATGGATCAATAAATTTTAGGTTATCTATAACACTTGAACCCAATCATATTCATTCACATGCATCAACTGTATAGATATTTTCATAAAATCAAAAGAGTAGAAGAACACCCCCATAAAGTAAATATTCCAATAGTGTCTAACAAGTCCCAAGGATAACAGACCTAGGTATCTGAGGTAGATACCGTGTGTGAAACCTCTAAAAGTATCAATAGATGAGGCCTATTATGACACCATCTACCTAAGTACCCAAGGATGTCCATGTTTCACAATTTCCAAAAAAATCATCAAAATAATTATTTGATAACCATTTCATAAATTCATTAAAAATGATCTCAAAATACCCTTTCTTTTACCAAAAATTTGGGAAACCATATTTTCTCATAAACCTATTTTCATGGACAAATCCATAAACCATGAATTTTTTTTATAAAAATATTATAAAACTATAGAATTCAATGTTCATCCAATATAGGCTATAGACATAACCACCTACCTCAACTCAAGATACCCATAGCCACAATAGGATACACCGAAAATAGAATTATTAAAAAGAAATCCATCGAGGCCTTTCAATTTACTCCCACATCATAGGATCAATCCAATAAGAAAAACGAATTGAAAAGAAGATAAAACAACACATACCTAAAAGCACCTACATGCCCCCAAAAAAACCAACAAAAGGGTTAGACTCTAGGATAAGATCACACCATGAATCTTGAAAGGATCAAGAATAAAATCACTATAATATCAATGAATATAAAAACATAACACAATAGTTCTATCATGACCATTTACAATGAAGAATAAGTGTGGTTTCTTACTAGGGAGAAGCGAGGTGACAACCATGGAGATCAATTGATGAATAGAGGATTCTGAAAGTAGTAGAGATAGAAAAAATCACATAGAATATAAATACGGTTTTATCCAAGGAGGAAAAAGAGATAATGAATTGGGATTTAAGCTTTTAATTCCAAAAAACCGACTGGTCACGTACATATAATGTTGTGAAACAGATTCACAACATGAAATCCACTAAATTTAAGTATGCAAAAAAGGTATCATCTTTTGTAAAAACACTTATTAAACTTTTCATAACATAAACCAATTTCACATCTAGAAAAAATTTCAATATCTAAACCAGTACATGATATATATTAGATAATATATTCACATTGTGTAACCATTTAATGAGGAAAATATTCCCTTAATGTAGTATGCTGTATAATTTTTAAAGAAAATTTGTAAACTAACTCCAAATCTCTCAAAACCCAGAAACAAATTCCTAAATAAGAAAAAATAATTAATTTAAAATCTATAGTTTTATAATATCCCATATGAAGACTTTCCATCTATAGTAAGTTATGTGGAATAAGGGTTCTCCTTAAATGGGTGGGGCCACTACTCCCTCACCGATGTTTCACGCTCTCAAGTATCACGAGAATCCGATATGGGTTTCTATAACACTCGAACCAATGGGATATACTTCCCATGAAATACATTCACCTTATAATCAATTATCAGCACTAGATTCTCTATAATTGAAATTTATTTCTTCAATTGAATCTATTCCAATCATAAAACACTAGAGGGATTATGAAGATATTTCCTAAGGTGAGATATGTATAAAAAATCGTGACAAAATATTAACTAATATGGTAATTTCATACGATAATAAATATTAACAAGTCTCTTAGTAACCTAAATCATCCTAAAATATCATACGACCAATATTCCTTTCTTTCCAGGTTGATGGTGAAACAATGAATATAAAAATTAAAGAGAACATGGTCCCCAATGGAAAACAAAAAATGACAATGTCGAGGATTTTCATAAAATTTATAACAACTCTGTTCTATAACTTGACACCAATGTATATCATTAATCCTAAACCATTTATTCTAATTGTGACTTAGTCTCATAAGAGATGCCTCTCCCAACTCTATTTAACAAAGAGGTTATTTGCATGGGTGGCCATGACAAGCCTTAAATGGTGTCATTCTGATTGAAGAATGATAGCTATTATTATATGAAAACTCGACGAATCTTGGATGGTTATCCTATGATCCACCATAATCCAAGATTTATTCATAGATCATATCCTCTAGGATCAAAATAGCATGATCCATTTGATTTTCTATTTGTGGATGGTAAGTTTTACTAAACCTATATGATGTCCCTCTATCCTCCTAGAGAATCTTACTGAATAGTGAGGTAAACCTAGGATCCTTATATGAAAGAATGGTAATGGGAACTCTATTTCAAATTACAAGCTCACACACATATAGATTGGCAAAATATTCAAATTTATCTATTTCTATGATTGAAATGAAATGATACCACTTCATCAATAGATAAATCCACAAAAAAATGAATTATTCCCTCTAGGAGTCTATCGTAATAAAAAAAGTACATATACACCTCATACCGTTTACAAACTGAAAATTGAAGAGGGTGGAGAAAACTATAAGTTTCTAGATTCCATTCTCTTATATGTTGGAAGGTGTAATAGCAAGACACATAATCAACAATTTTATGCTTAATATCCAGACACTAGAATCACTATCTCAGGTTATATACATCTTCATAGTTCCTGGAAGAATGTTCCATTAATAACTATGAAATTAAAACAAAACATCACTCCATACAAATTCAGGTATGATTAACTAATCCCAAAATTGGATAATACCATCAAAAGAGATAGACCAACCAGAAATGGGCTCCCCAACATAAAGGGTTTCTCAAATTTCTCCAAACACATCATCCTATTGTAGACCCTGCAGAATAAACTCATGGTGAGATGATGATAATATAACATTATTAAAATTATACCTAAGACATCCTCCTGAGGGTATCATTATAAAATTATGGATATTCCCATAAGGTTTCACAATTCCTTCTATTCGAAAAATAGCATGCGATGGAACTTTCCTACTAGGAGCATCTACATGGAAATCACCCTTCCCCAGGGTATATGCGATGTTTAAGTCTAAAATATAAAGGTATTACACCCACCATATATATATAATATTCATCTATTTCTAAGAAAGTATATATCTCAAACTCTTATGGTCAAAAATTAATGTGAACCACTTCCCCAAGAGATTTTTTTTCCAGCCTTTATACTCATGCATAACTGTACTATACTTCAAATCATGAATTGGGTAAATATTCTCAATAGAGTGAAGATAACAAGAGATAGAGGATAAAAATGATCATTCTATATGATAACTCATCCCATACAATAAGTATAAGTATCACAATATACCACATGCCTCTTATCATGTTTAGGAAAGATCAGAATAGGAGTTGACGTCAGAAGTCATTTCAATTCATAGAATGAAGACTAACACTTCACATACCATATGAATTTCACCCTTTTCCTAGAAAGTTAGGTTAAAGGTTATGATAACATTGATAAATACTTAATGAATAATTGATTTTATCCAAAAAATACCATAGAAGCACTGAATCTCAAAGACATTCTATGGATCCTCCAATGGAAAGAAATCCTCCGCCTTATCATGATCAATTGATAATCCATGTATGGAAATCAAATTCCTCAATAATTTCACTTCATGGATCTAGAAAATACATTTTGAAATATTTATATACAAATGGTGACACATCAGGATTTATTAAACCAAACTAATATGGTGCTCGTACCATAAATAGAACAAAATATCAATCATTTACAGTCACAAAAAAGTGTCGAGATATTAATGGAATATTTGGTTCATCAACACCATAACAACTATAAGAGTGTTAGTCAGACAAAAATGAATCAAAATATATTCCTAATGTCCATACAGACTCTTGAAATTCTTCATTGGTATATCATACACCCAAACCATAAGCTGATGAAAACTCATATGAATTTTGATCTACTAAAACCTCTTTTTGTTATTTAACTAATCAAACAAATTAACCATGCAGGGAAGAGGATATTTATTCATTAATGTCACCTGGTTCAACATAAAATAGTCCACAAATAGATAAAGTGAACCATATTCCTTCTTGAAAAAGAGAACTATGGATTCCTAAGGAAAAACACTATATTGAACAAAACCTTTCACCATCAAATCATCCAACTAAATCTTGGGTTCTTTCACCTCCTCCATTTTCATATGATAAAAGGGAATCGAGATCAGTAATGTGACCAAAACCATATCAATCATAAACTCCACCTACCTATCTAGAGGATGACTAGATAATTCATATGTGAACATGTTATTCATGTCATGATCAACCATAGGAAGATCAATAAGAGAAAAAATTTCATGTCGCTCAACTATAATATCATATAATAAACTCATCTGTTCATTGTAGATGGTTAATGAAAAACTATACCACAGATCACACTCTACCTAAAACACCCAAGAGATCTCATAAGTAGAAACAAAAGAGACACATTGATAATAAAAATAATCCTAATAATAATGAGAGATAATTCAATCAATTTTGATGATGACTTCAAAAATATATAGATTAAGAATAATGAAATCTCAAACTAACTCTGCATTATCCATCGATAGAGATTAAGGACAATGAATCCCCTACAATTTCATGTTCTCAAGAAGTACCACTAACTCCATAATAATGGAAATGATCTCCATTTTAATTTTAATCATATCAATAAAATGGGTAGAAATAATCTAGTTAGAGGAGACATTATCAAATTAATATGTCTCTACAGAAGATTTAATAATGATGATACCTCTCATTTCTATTGGAACCATGTCAACCATTATTGAAAAATCATCCAATTCATAAAGTTGATTCACTCTTAAGAATTGTAGATATATCTAAATATATATTGAACCATATGACTATGATATAGTGTAATTTTTAGTCAATGATCCCTAACCATAACGAGTCGTAGATATTGCATGAAATAGCCTCTATAAATTATTTTATTGGTTATAACCAATGAAAATCTTTTCCAGAATAGAACTAGAAAGTCGGGAATGCATGACCTTTCCACATTGATATTTATTCAGGGGTATACTATTGGTTATATCTAATGGTTTAGTGGAATCCTAATACTGATAACCACCTACACCACCCCTATGATGTTCATGCCACATCCTCTTTTCCCCATTCATGCCACTTAACCTTACAGTGGGTAGAATAGATGTGCTAGAATAGATACCCTTTCTTCCATATCCATCTCTGCCAAGATTTTCATGTCTACTATATCTATATATGTATAAATCTTCATCATGATTAAATTATATTTGATATCCATTCCCAAACCTTATCGGTACTTATAATCCATCATCTAATCGTTCTTCACTACCCCCAGATCAAAAATAACAAGATCCATGAATCGATTGGTGTATGGCAACACTGATCAATCTCCCTTATTAAAAGAGAGGAACTCTATAGGATTTTACAAATTCAGAGACTTTAGATTGAACTTTTATAATAATAGGGTCTTGAAACCATTCCAATACAAGCTAGAATTCCAATATTTTTATACCATGGAATCCCACCATTTCATAATAGGACCCTCAAGTCTGAACTTCATTCACTTCACCTTGATATTATCATGTGTATCCATGAAGTATAATATATTATAAATATTATTAATCCAATACTCCACCTGTTGGTTCTCATTTGTATGATTAAAGGATGGTGGTTTCTCATGTAAGAACTCCCTAGATCGATCCATTTCACTCCTAGCTCTTGGTTTCACCTCAATAACTACATTCTAGTCTTGAAGTATATTATGGTCCCCTAAATGGGTTTCTAAAAAAATATCACATATATTATTCCAATCCAATGTGATATTCCATTGAAGAGTATCCACAACACCCTCCTATGTGCCTCATAGAAGACCTCTTAGAGGAATAATGTTCTACACCAAAAATGGATGAATCAATCATAAAACGGAATAATATCTATTAAAATAAGAAAACCATAAGAGAAAAAAATATATTAAGATAAAAATCAAACATAAGAGACACACATACCAACAACCCATGGTTACATGAGTCTCTTCATGGTAAAGTTTGTCTAGACACTCATCAAAACCTACCTCTCATGTCCCGAAAATCCTTTCTCCCACTAACCAACATCCAAAGACTGAGCATAATTATCCTTTGATAGAATTTTCATAATAACCAACCTAGTTTACCTTATAACAATGAACCTAACCTAATCCTCCACATACCTGAAGGGAATTCTCGATCCCCATGGGATTGAAACTAGAACTCGATTATCATACAAAAAATATAGGGAATGACCCAACATGAATTAGAAAACATGGAATATATATACATAAAATAGAGAAATAGAAAATGATAAAATAATAAAAATATAATATATTACTTAAAAAAGAAAAAAAATGATATGACTCAAGTAGTCAGAACATGCAAAAGTAAAATTAAAACAACAAAGTAAGAATAAATAGAAAATTAATACTAAATGAGATAGAATGGGAAGACTCACACCATATCACCACCATTTATCTAAACACAACTGATATAAACCTATATCCCTCACTATAGTGCCATTACATTACCTGCATCAAACAACATAACATATTCTAAGCAGTGTTGAAGTGGTGTGTAGGGTTTGATCTAAATAGGCTCAGTAGGATACCACCTATGTGTTCCATAACAAGTCTTTGTATGGTAATCTAAACATGCTCAAATAAAATGAATACAATGCATGATAATCATGTAAATTTTTTTTATATCAAAATCATGGTACAATAATTCCCCTTTCCATAGTTTTAAATAATCCAGGTAAAAAAATTTCAAATAATATCACATATATAAAACAAGTAATCAAATACTAGAAGAAAAACCAAATATCATAGGTAACATCATGCCAGGGATCACTATAGGTCAGGCTAGATTGAAAAATCACAGGAAAACATATACCATCACATGAATCAAGTATCTATACATAATTATCAAATCTAGAGAGAAAAGGAACACCCCGAAAATTGAACATCCCAATAGATTCTAACAAGTCATTAGAATAACATGCATAGGGAGAAAAGGAACACACCATAAGTGAACCCCCAAATAGTATCAATGGATGAGGCTTATTACTATAACATCCACCTAATACCCATGACATTACATGAGATACAATTTCCAAAAAAAATCATCCAAATCATTCTTTGAAAACCATTTGGCGAATCTATTTGAAAATTCATCGAAAATACCCTTTACTTTTTGTAAAAAAATGGGAAACCATCTTTTCTCAAAAATATGTTTACACAAACTAATATATAAACTATTAAAATTTATTTATAAAACAATTTATAAAACAAGAACATTAATGGTTCATCCAATATAGGGTAGGGATGGAGCCACAAAACTCAACTTGGTTTGTACACAACCACAATAAGATCCTCCACCACAGTAAGGATTGAAAATAAAAATATTAAGGACATAAAATTGATTCACACATCACGAAATTAATCTAACAAGAAAAATTGTTAGAAGATAAGATAAAAAAATATATACCATAATAAACTTACACGTTGAACCACAACCAACATGAGGGTTAACCACTAGGAGAATATCAAACCTCAAATCAAATATAGATAAAGAAGAATATCACCATTAGATCAACAGATATAAAAATTAAATGCAACAGTTCTTCCACAACCAATGGAAATGAAGAATAAAAATGGATTCTTAACATGGGTAAGTTATGTGACCACCACAAAGTTATATTAATAAATGGATCAATCTGAATGGAGCATAGACACCAAAAATCATAAAAAAGATCCCTATATTTTTAGATAAGTATGAAGAACAGATAATAATTTAGGATTTTATATTTTAGTGGCTAAAAACCTACCATATATATTAATTCCATGAAACAAAATAGATTTATGATGTGAAAACCATAGAATTCAAGTACACCAAGAAGGAATCACCTAATGTAAAAAACATTAACCATCCTTTTCAAAACAAGAACAAGTTCCAAGTCTTGTAAATATTTCATGTTCTAAACCAATTCACAACATTTCCTAAAAATAGATTAACATCATATAACTAGTTTATGATGTTAATGTGTCAAGCAGGAAGTGTGATGTCTACATTTTGGATAAAATTTCAAAAATAACTCTAATGCTCTCAAAACCTGAAAACATACTATTAAACATGAAACATATTATACCAAAAAATACAGGATGTTACACATTTGATGTACTAACCCTAATTATTCTCATCATCATACCATCCACCTTCCTTATACTTTTGTAGGTAATATCCTCGAGTAGCCATAGAATCAAGCAACATAATATTTAACTAATCTCAACCACAAAATTATCATATAATACCCTAATTTTCCAATGATAACTAAGTAAAATTAGTACCATATAATATATATGTAATAAGATAAATGTTATAGTACATGTTTATGTTTCCTATCTTTCCACACTGATAATTAGATTATGATTATTCTAAACAATTCCATTTTACAGTTAAGATAACCACACTAAAAACATATAGAATCTATATCCATTATAACCAAGAAAAAATATACTGATGTATCACAACAATAATATATTATTGATCTATATGAATATTAAACACACCTTCTATATAGGTAAATACATAATCCTCTTCCACCACCTTTTTGGGTGAATATGTTTCCACAAGAATTATTTGCCTAAATCTCATCATTTACCACAACTACTATTTTTACTATATCCATAACTGACCTACATTGAGGTATTTATACGCATTTTATTGTATTTTTTATTCTATAATGTTGTTGCGGTTAGTTTTGAGAAGTTGTGGAGGGTGTTCAAGGAATTTAGAGTGTTAATTAAGAGAACACAATTAGTGCACAGTTAAGTGAAACCATGCATGATTCCAAGGAAACCCACTCAGTGAAAAATGGGACTTCTAAATATATCCATGATTTGTACATAGTTTGGTAAAACCATGATATAAATATAAAACCTTGGTGACCATTTTACTATAGGATTAAAATGGTTGGAACGTGATTAGACTAACCATGCAACCAAACATTTAAAACTAAACAATTTGAGATACTAAAACGTACAATGAATTGTATCTTAACACAATTCCCCACCACCAAAAACATATTCCACTGGAACTTTATAGGGATATAAAACATAAATCCTTACATGGAATAATTGTTCTTTTTCTTATTATAGAGATCCTCCTATTTTAATCTAAGAGTTATTTTTTGGGGGATTGAAGGTATAACTCATGTATCATTTTAATCTCTCATATCATTTTTTTTCATTTATTTAAACACTATTAAAGAATAATAACTACTTAAAATTTTATTTAATATATTTATTAATGTATCTTTTCCTATGAATGATCATAGGAAGTTTGGGAGTGCCTAAATAAATGATGGAGGTTTTTTGTCTCACCTTGGAGACCGTATTTAAGTTATATATCTTTTACACTCTCTAAAAATTCAATAAAATGGAGGCCTATTGTTTAAAATTATTAAATACTGTGTTTATTGGTGCTAAATGAATTGATAAATAATAGTAAAATATTTCCTTGGTGTAAAATTGGTTTTATAAAAGGTTTATTGGTGATTTCTACAATATGTTTTTAAAATTATTATTTCATGAATTTGTTTTATAAAAGATTATTTTTGTATGTGATAAACATAAAATTATTATGGATTAGTTCATTTTATGAGTGAGTGTCTGCTTGGAAAGGGGGTGAATCGTTGGGTTGGTATTTTGTCTACTAGGTGGATTAGTGATTTTTTGAGTGAGTGTGTACATGGAAATGGTATTAGTGTTTTGGTGTGGTGTTCTTATGGAAATACTATGGTAACTGAAAATTGATTTTTTTGAGTTAATTATGTTGTTTGACTTGTTCATTATTTATTTGTGTCATGATTCACTCATATTTTATATAAATTATGAGAAAAAGTTTCCTAATTTAAGTAGAATATAAAAGATTTATTTGTGGAATTTTATACTATGATAGTACACTCACCCCTACATATTTTTTTTGATGCATATAATGATTTATTTTAACATTATTTGGGTATGGGTAGTACCACTTACATTACTAAAAAGGCATGTAAATTATATTTTTTGTATTAGAGAAGGGAACATATAGTTAGCGATCATGCTATGCATGTGGGGGTTCCATTTTGGCACATTTTTTTCTATATGATCATTTTGGTTATTTTTTCTTACTCAGTGATCTTTCTCGTTTTTTTCATTATATACATTTTTTATGTTATTGGAGTTTTCTCTTATTACACTTATGTGTTACATTTATAACTAATACAATTTATTTTATTGATGGTTGTTTTGTAAGAATGGGTAAATCACAAAACACATATATTGTAAAACCATATTTGTTTATTTTATCCCTTTAGTGTTAATGGAAAGAACTTAACTTTAGTGAAATTATGATCAAATATAAGGTTTTGAATTGGGGTCAGGATATTAATAATGGTAAATTTTTATATATTACATTAATTAGGATAGTATGCACTAAGATTGGATTTTTTAGTATAATGAATGTAGTTTATAAATGAGAATCACTAACCTTATTAGAACGAATATATATTCATCAGGGTGGTTTGGGTATGATAAGTGCTTTTAAACAATTCTAGGTGTCTTTTTTCCTAATCATCATGGTTTTATCCAATGAGAGTAAAGTATCATGCATTGGTTAACATGATTTCCACTAGTATTCCATCATTCATATGATATATTAAGGATTTTTATATGATAAATTTTTATATGATAATTTTTTTGTAAGGACTTTTATAAAGATACATATTTGTTCCCTATTTTGGAGAGAAATGGGAGGATGGTTGATCCATATTTATTTTTAGGTGGTAGGATTCACACAGTTTTCACATGATTTCCCACACTATGAAGATAAACCATATACAATATTAACAAGTCCTGAAAATTGATCATAACTCAATCCCCAACCCAATTTTCATTTCTATCATAAATTCTATGTTTTATAATCATGGTGTATTAGTTTGTTAAGTTGGCTATTTTTTTCTCACTATCAAGATCCTCCTCATTGATACATGTAGTGTATATCCTAAGGATTGATGTTGACACTCCCAAATCTCATTATTTTATTATCTCTTATCATTTTTATTTGGGAGAAAACCCCATTCTTGGGATATATTTCTTTTATATTCCGTTCTGGTGGTATTTTCATGTGGATTTTTTTTCAACTATCATAGGTTGGTTTTAAGAGTCGTTATCAATGAGGGGTTGGTGTGGATTCATTTTGGCAGAATTTTTTTGGTATGCGTATTTTAATCAATCAAAATTTTTAAATAACATAAAGTCATTTTATTTTAAAAGTTAAATTATTATGTTTATTTTCTATTTATCTTGATAAATCGTAGTGGCATACTATCATGGGGTTAAATTGGTTTAATGCAATCCTTTTTTGTGATAAAAACTACATTATTAAAAATTCCAAATTTGAGGATTGGGTTTTAGAAAAAGATGTGTTGGTATATAATGATCTTTTTCTATGGGTATTTTATATGACTGAGTGTGTTCCCCATTGTGTTTATGAAATATTTATTTTTCAAAGTATCTTGTGAATTGTTATTTTGAATTTATTAAGGAATTCAATTTTGTGTGTTTGTAATGCCTTGAGATTATAATATATATGTACCTTTAAAACAAATATGATATTGAATATCGTGTTACATATGATACAACATAATAAAATGACAAACAAAAGATTATATGGAAAATAATAATAAAATTATAACATGAATAAAACCACTTGTAAATAAAAAGGATTTAATTAATTTAAAATTCATACTTCAAGAGGATAAATAATTAATACAATTTAATAGAAAAAGTGGATTGTTTTTCAATGAAAGTTTTTAATTTTTGTAGTCTTAATAAGTTAAATTGATCACTTTTAACTTATTATTATTATAATATATAATAATTAAATATATAGACTAATATAATAATGTTTACTTAATTATTAATTGATATGAAATATGATTAAGAATATATAACGTTCAAATGGCCCTCTTGGTATAAATAAAGTATTTATATTTTTTATTTTCATTTAAAAGATAAATTTCTTAATTTTAGATTTTAATTTAATGAAATTAGATTAATTTTTATATTTAAAATAACAATATTATCTTAGTATTAGTGTTTTTGATTTTTCTAAAAAGTATGATTTTTAGGTTCATAGTATAAAAAAATTACAAATACCATGACTTTTATGAAATTATTACGATATAATAAGGACTTAAAAATTTAGGAACCATTTTACTATAAAAAATATTTATTTTATATGTACATTTACATATTTAATACTTTTTTATTCAATTTAAAAACATATATTTTATATTTCATAAATAAGTAATATTTTTCTCTCAAACTATTTTAATGTGTTATTCATTTATTTTTTTCAAATAAATCTTTATCACTTTAATATATTTAATATAATTAAATAGATTTTATAAATGGAATATAATATTAAAAATTATGTCATATTATCAATTATATTTTTTGACATGAAAAATAAATTACTCTTGAAAAACTTAATTTCCAAGGTAGTATCAAAAATGGTAAAAGTGATAAAAAAAAGTGTTTAAAGACCAAAATCATGTCAAAATATCTTGAAAAATGAGGAATTAAGGTATTGAATAGAACTGACTCATCACCTCTTCATTATTGTGCCCTTTTGGATTCACTTTCCATATATAATAACTTTCTTTTTTATTCTATTACAAAAATGTCACACCTCTCATTTATAAAAGGGGGCATTATCCACACAACTTTTATTAATTTTAAAATAAATAATTTTATAAAATATCTAAAAAAATAAACTCTAAAACATTACTAGTCACATATTAGTGATTCTGTTCTATTAGAATGACCTCCCATAAGATCCTAAATCCTATTTGAAATGAATTCGTTCCAAGGAGTAAAGTAAATATTCCCTAAATCGATCATTATCATTTATATCTCCAAAAATAATCTTATTATACCTCAAATAAATTTGTATAATACTTAAATAATAACATAAGTATCATTATAATACTAAAATTTTATTATATTTAAGGATCAGTTATTATTTTTTATTCTTTTCTCCTTAAAAAATGAATACATCATTCATGAATATGTGTTGAAAAAAACATACATGAATTGTTGTATTTTTTCAATAAAAACCATAAATAAATGGTTCTAAATTTGTTTTTATTGAAAATTTATTATATATATAATATTTTTAATATTATATAAATGTAAACCATTTTCTACCATTTCTGAATTCTATGAAAAGTGAAATTCTCATATGTCTATACGTATAGACTATTGTCGCCCTGAAACAAGAGATTTATATTTTATCACTACCCTAATTAGATGGTTATATGAATGTATTTAATGAATTATGATAATTTTTATTTCATTATAATGATTTTTTAGTTTTATATTAATATTTAACTCGTTACTAATATATCATATTTTTTCATCAAAAATTATCAAAACAATCTCATCACTGATTCCATCTTCATGAATTATGATTAAACTATCATGGAATTAAATTTAAACAATATAAATTACTGTAAAACAACTTTTTGAATACCATGTGTAACCAATGATAATGTAATTTGTATCAAATAATGATAACCAATATAGAAATTTTGAAACATGCATTAAATAACCAAAATCATTAACACTCAATGGTGAAATTAAAATATAACTAACTACACAATTATTTTAATTTATTTAATTCAAAGAGTTTATTAGGTAATATATATGTATATATATATTAAAAGGCTATTAATGTGGTTATTATTACTATAAAAGAGTTCAAATGAATTTTTTTTCATTATGAGTAAAAATGTAAGGGGTTTTCATGACGTGGATTCATTTCTTCTAACTTGATAAATTCTCCTTGACTATGGTTTTAAATTACTATTTTATTTTATCTTACAATGGTATTATTTTTCATTTCCTCCATCCCTTCATTGAAATTAAATTTTCAAATAAAATAAATCTTCTTTCATGGATTTATTTCTACATAAATTTGATAATTTTAACAATAATTTCCATATTCTCTAAATGAGATGTTTCTCTTCCATATCCATGATTACATTTTCTTCCAATGTTCCAAATTTGGTTTTTCAAATCCAAATAAATATTTATATTGATCCTTAAATTATCTTAATTTAACATCCATTTTGTTTTTATGGGGTAATTTTTCATTTAATTTTTGTCTTACTTGTGTTCTGTATCTTTTCTCAACACTTTAAAAAAAATAGAAAATTTTGGGTGGATAGTAGGTGACACATAGCTGGCGCATTGTGAGGGGAAACCTTGAACTATACTAGTGAAAGACATTAAAACTAAATGATAGAACTACCCATTCCACACAGTTATTTTCATGATCATGTGCCCCTCCCTACAAACCATGTAGCCTACACCTCCTCTTGGACAGAGGAGTTGTACAGTCGAATAATTGTCTAGAAGACCTTGCAGCCTACCAAATTTTTTAATTTTTTGAAATTTAAATTATAGCATCCCTAATTATAACATTCTAACCCCCTTTTCACCCCATTTTACATCCACCATCCATAAACACACTCTTACTCTTCATATACTCCCTTTTCATTGATTTTTGCAGAATTTGGGATTTATTCCTTCAAGAAACTCCAAGAAAGTCCATCTTATATTCTATCCTTCTAGTCTTTTGATCTCTCCTCTATTTCTTCTTAGGTTATTTCTTTTATAGTGGTAGTTTTTCCCTAAAATCGGTTCAACCACATTTATTTATGTTGTATTTTTATATTTTTGGTGTGTTCTTTATTTTGTAGGGTCTCCTTCAAACATGGCTTGAAATTTTAAACCATACATGAGTGATTTCATGTGAATGGTTGGTGGTTACATGATATTCCATAAATTGATGATTTTGGAATGATTTCCTTTATTTCTAAAAGTTATTCTAAATAGAGTGTGTGGGTGAAAATTTTGTTTTCAAGGGTTTTAGTGTGAGTATAATGAAAAAAAGTGATTTTTCTCATTTTAAATGGTTTATTATTTCATATTTGTCTAATGATTAATGGATTTTTTATACAAAAAAGGTTTTTTCATGATGTGAAAAAATGGATGAACCACTTGGCAACACTGGGTACCTAGGTGGTTTGCAAAGGACTAGTCCTCTTGTTGATTGAGCAAGGCACTGACCTGGGATTCGTAGAATAATTAAATTATAACACTAACTAAAAAATTATGATGCTTTGTGGACCACTAGAACTATGGTTGTTATATCTCTAGTGGATCATTAATGATAATGTATTTTGTGGTTCAATAACTAAAGTATGAGGATCTTAGGGCCCTAATGTCCTAGTTTATTAAGTATTTACCAAAGTTCTTAAATTGTGTTTTTACTTTTTCTTAGTTATCCTCTCATTCTTGAATTTCCTTATTAAAATATTAGTTTTTTTATTTAAATTTATTAACTTCATTATTTTAAAATTGGAATGTTAATTTTTCTTTTAACATCATTTAATGGAACCTTAGGGTGGTATCCAACTAGGAAATCTATATCACACCATACATCAAACTTTGGGTGTATATCGACCTTTTTCTCTCAAAATAATCTAAAGTAATGACCCTAAATATAGGTGACAATAGATTCTCCTGTTAGTGTTTCCTTCTTTAGAATGTTTTCGTGGTGGTTTCATGGTTATCTCAAACCACGTATCCCATGGTGGGTTATTATCAAGTTTATTCCTTCCCATTTTTGGATTTTTTTCTATGGATGTAATTGTTAAATTCTTAGGATTTACATATAGTTATTTTTTGTTATGTTATAGATTTTGGTCTTCATGCATCCTAATTTTTTTGTGTTCATTGGTTATACTTATGTCAGGAGAAAATATTCCTAGAGGAATTCTATGACGCTTGATAAATAGTTTCTTGACCTTGGGGATTTAAAATGTCATTCAGGCCATGTCACGGGCTGGGATGGGTGGAGGGTTAGATGGTAGCATGTGCTGGTTCATAAAAAATGGTATTAGTTGATATTTTTCCATTATTTTTTGTTATGTTATTTGGGATGTCTATAAATTTAGTATAAGGCCCCACCCATAAACATTACATAATGTTGAGTTAAGTTGAGAATTCACATTGAGTATCTCTTCATGTTTAGAGTTTTAGAGAATTAGGCCATAACTATTACATTACATCGAAAATATTACAATGTAGACACTTCTACTCTATCTAATTTTTTCCCAACAATAAAATTGATTAAATAAAACAAGAAATATTTTCTTGATACAAATATTCTGGAATTATTCTATTCTCTTACCCATCCTTATACCTTGTGAATTTTTTTTCAAAAACTTGGTATGAGCAAAAAAAGTTCAGTATGGGATATAAAATAAGTTAAAAAAATATTATTCTACGAATACATACAAATAAATGAAATCATAGTTTTTATTCATAAAACATAATCACTTTAAAATACCTCATGAAATCAAATGATTTATGAATAACACATAGAAATAACAAATCATAAAGGTATCTTGTGGAATCCATGATATACTTACATTGTAGCTTTCACATCTACATAGGGAGTTACATTTGGAATACACATCATAGTATATTCGCTAAATCTCTTAGGAGAATCATTAACGTTTACCTCTGACACGTTACCCAATTCATTGGAGAGCTATCTCAGGCTCACATTCCTAAGGATTATCACGGAACCACTCATATTTGGTTTATCATGTAACCAACCATCAAATTTCTATGTACCATTATGTTACCATAACACATAAAATATTGAAATTATCAACATTTCAGTCATCAATCATGTAATGACCTATGTATTTATAGAATAATACCTTTTAATTTCAATTAATAGTTGTGAATAAGATATTGATTTTATGTTAAATGTGATGTTCTTTCTGATATCATACTCAACACGCAACAACGTGTTTCCCTGAAATCATACATTAAACACAACTTTGAGTTATACCAAAATAGAATACAATAATAATAATATTATTTTAAATGGTAGTTAACACATAACTGTATTATTTCCAAGAATGAATTGTATCAAATAAATTTTGAAATATGGTTTACACATATTTAAATAAGGATTAATTGGTTACCAAATTTATTATAAAAAGAAATAAAAACCAATTGAATATAATGGACTTGTTTTTATGAAAACCTATTTAGAATAGAATAATTGTGTTCTCATATCACTATTTATGGATTTTTATTTAATTAAAAATTTAGTTTATATATTTAATGTAATGTTTTCAATTCTTTATATGGTTTTTCTAGATATGATATAAGAACAAATTCAATTTTTCATATAAAAGAAGTATTTTTCTAAAAATGTAGTTTTACCACCTTTAAATTGAATATCCTTTAAAAATATAGTTTTTGTCACTCTTATATCTTCTATTTGAAAAAATAAACAACTTTTATAGAATTAGGACATCGAAATTTACCTTGTAATAAATTTATGTTATTTTATGATAATGTTCATTTTTTAATGAATATTAAAAAAATACTACATTTTAATTTAAATCTAACTTTTCATATAATATATTTATATAGTTAGATTTTAAATTCAATTGGTTTTAATGTATAACTGAATTAGTTTTTTACCATTCAATTTTATTTTGGTCATTGGAAGTAATTTCTCCTTGAAATTAGACATAAACACATGTTAATATTTTGATAGTTATTACTTCTTAAAAACTAGCTTTTTGGTTATGAAAATAGGAATTAATTTAAAATTCATTTATAAAACATATTTGTTTTGAATTTTTAAAAAAATATTCTATATTTGGAATCATGAGAACCAAATTTTGTAAAAATGTACCTTTTCTTTTAAGACATTATGAATAGTAACTTTAGTAGGTATTTTATTTACCATGGTTGAAGGGTAAATCTGGTAAATAAAGGTAAAAAATAACATTATACTAATATTAAATTACCCTAAAACATTCCAAAATATTATTATATGATATATTTCTAAGAATGTTCATTCTTGGGTTCATTTTCGGACCCCATGGAGCCACTTTGACGTGAAATTTACATTTTATAAGAATTAATTTATTAAGGGAAAATGTAACATAAACATGTATGTTTTAGTAAAACAATTTTTATATGGGGTCATATAATTTTTCTATTAGACTATAAATATTAATTAGAAATACAAAAATATTTTCCACATCATGGTATTTTATTTATAATTTTTAGACATCAAATAAATAAATTTTTTAATGACACAATGATGATGTAGTGATTTCCTTATTAATGAATGATTTAAATAAATGAAATTATAAATATTACAATAAATTTATTTTTAAAATTTTTATGTCATCGCTGAATATTATGGATGAGTATTCCTTGTTATATTTTAATTAATTAATATTTTTATAAACAATCATGTTTTTATGTATTTTTAAAAAGTCATGATATGAATAATATAAAAATTGACATAAATGAGTTCTTAAAACAAATATTATTTTATTAAATGGTATAATAGTACTAAAAATGAAATATTGGACCAAATGAATTATAAAATGTTTATCATGTCATTAATGAGCCACCTGAGGTTTGACTGACATTTTATTGTTACTATTTTAACCATATAGTATGAATATACAAGAAGACATGGTAAGAGTTAAATCAGTTAACTAAGGGTTAACGCTAAAATATAAGGTTAAAGTTGAAAACTATACCTATATAATACCTATTGGTTTAGAGGACTTCTATCCACTAGAATCTTATCTTCTAAATAAATGACTTTTGGGACTATTTGAACTCAAAAATCATTTTATAATAAAATAATATTTCAATACCTTCCTAAGGTTCCCATCCTACCTCTTCTAAAATGGAATCACCTCTAACACTTACTCACACCTCAGAAGCCCATAGAATCATCAAAACACTACCCAAATAATCTCCCAACATCTCTCTCTTTATCTTAGAATCCACACATTAGGAAGAAGGAAATTCAATAAATCCTTTAAGCTAGATCAAAAGGATTTACCCGATATGAGGTAATCTCTTCTCTCAAGCTTCTTTCATATATTTTCCTTATCCAACCCACTAAACTCTCTTTAATCCATTATTTTATAACAAAAACTATATATTAAATATACTAGGTTGTTATTATAAGAAGGATTAGAACTACAGTTACACACACCTCTATCTAATAGATACAAACATACTATTTCTATGTACGGGGAACTACTACCTCAAAAAATGATGATTGTTCGATTTTTTTTCCTACCACCTCTTGTGCTTTTATTACGATGGTAATATATTTATATATGATATATATTATATTTATATTAAATCTATGATACTATAATTTTTTTTTACAAACATACCTTTATGATTTTCATGATGTGTATATACGATAATTTCATTTGAGGAAATGCGGACTACCGCCCCCTCAAAGTGATATGACTCGTTCATGCCATACATGGAACATATAAAGAATGTAATTAATGAAATTATGTAATTTATATAAAATATTATATTATAATTGAATTATAATATACCTATGTATCATATAGATTTAATTCCTTTAATTATTAAAAAAGAAATGTTATGGGGCATGCGTACATTCAACTTAAGGCCTCTAGGAACAGTTTATTTCATTTCATATCCTAAAATGTTATAAATTATTATAAATACATATATACTAGATATATATGAAATTTATATCATGAATAATATTCTGAATATAATTTAATTTTTAGCAGATGGAAAATTTGAAATTATAACAATATCATTTTTGACTCAAGTACCCAATATTGTCAAAGTGGAATATATTAACTTAAATAATTATGTAATTTTTATAACTTTGTAATAAGTTATATAAAAGGAATAATAAAGTTGAAAATGTTTCTTAAGAAAGTAAAAATTAACTTATTTTTATTATTTAGGATGAACGATGAACATACTTGATGATTCAGAGTCTAGGTAAGGGATCCTTTCACCCTCCTCTTTTAGTCAATGAATTATTTTATGTTATGTCTTTTAATTTCCATTTTCTTAGGTTTGGAAATGTTCTTATATATAATTATTTCTGTACATCTTATTCCCAAGTTGTGATATACCATTTTCTCTCTCATTAACTCATTTTCTGAATTTTTAAGTGACATCGTTATGCTGCTGAATTTTCATATGGGAACTTCTTAACCAAATTTCCATTCATTGGGTAAATCTTCTAATTTTTTATTATGTCTTTATATGATTATGTAAGAAGTAAATTTTGACGTCCTATTTATTATTTATACATTTATTATGTATACTAATAGTGATTACTCAGAATAAATATATTTTATTAACAAATTTACCGTTGTAAAGGACTTCATGTCAATCTTATTTCATTGAGGCATATCTTGATAATATACACGTCCTTCTTTTATACGGGGTATAATAAAACCCTTTGACATTTAATTTCAATTAAATGGAATATTTTTTCTCAATGATGTGTTTTACGAAAAGAAAAAAGAATTTTTTTTAACGTATGTGTCAATAATGACCTCTCCTCCACCATAGTTTTTATTTTGCTTCCTCAATAAGCCTTAAGGTTTTTAAAAGGAAAAGAAATACCTTATTCCCTTTTTGGATGTTTTTTTATTGAAAATGGGTTTTGAAATGGATTGAGTATTTAAATATCCTGAAATTATTTCTTATGATTAAAAATAAAATTTTATTAGTGAAATGTCATATTTTTAATATTTTATGTGTTATGATAAAAATAATGGTACCTAGAAATTTTACGGGTGGTTATGTGATAAAAAAATACTGAGTGGTTATGTAATAAACAAAATTACAGGTGGTTCCATGATAAACAAGGATGGTTGGATATGTTATAACCTCCAATTCATTGGTATGGAAGTTGGTCATATGGTTATTCCATTTAGTGATATGTGTGGAAGTCGACCGTATGGTTATTCTATTTAAGTATATTTATGTACTATGTCACCTTAATATGTTGTATGATAATTTTTATAGGCTTTATAGTAATCTTTTGGTTAAAAAAATGTTATGTAATTAGTTTATATTCAGTGAAGTATATTTAATACTTTGTAAAGGTGAAAATTATTACTTTTTGATAAAGTATTCATTGTTTTCTTGTTATCCCAAGAATAATAGTTTTCTTTCTTTATGTATCCCTTACTGAGAATTTTATGCTCATCCCTAGTTTTGAAATATTTTTCACAAGACATAAGGTAGAATAGAGTCAATGATTGGACCGAGGAAAATTTATGTTGTTAAAACATGAAACGCTGTCAGGTTTTGTTTTAAAGAGTTTTTGTTTTCTGAAAAAAAATGGATACTGAGTATAAGTGTCTACTTGTAATATTAGTGTTTTTATATAAAATTTATGGCCTAATTATCTAAAATTATAAACCTAAAAATATATTCAAGGTAAAATTATTTTCTTATCTCATGATTAAGTAATGTTTAGGTTTGGGGCCTTATATGAGGTTTCAAAGGTTGGGTTAGATAACCTTAGAGGTTAGGGTATTATTTAAGTATAAGTCACATAACTTAATGGTTAGCACATTAGAAATATTCATAGTTATTTTAGATAAATTTAATGAGATTAAGAGAGAAATAATAAGTATATATTAGTGTTTACCCTCTTCATAAGATAGTATATGATGATTTTATAGATATACTCACACTCACCTTTTTGTTTTTAGTAAATGGTTGGATCTAGAAGGCACCAATGTAACACTAGATGTGAAGGAAACTATGGTGGTTTTCTGAATAAGAAGTCGAGTGAAATGTTATCTATAATGAGAACTATTATAGTTATTATTAACCAACTATATGGAGTCAGGATTGACCTATTGAACCCTGAATATTTTTCTAAGGCATAATATATACGACAAATGAATCTCTATGTAACTTCAGGTAATAATCATAAAGGTAATTATATTCAAAGACCTATGTGTCAAGGATGTGAAAAGAAAAACATAGGAAAATACTTCAAAGGGATGGGATGATTTTATATATGTGGTAATGAATGTCATAAAGAAATAATCTTCCATTGAAAAAGAAAGAATTCAGTTTACTATAGGTAAGGGAAAGAAGGTCTTTTCGAGGGATCAATTGAATGTTTTAAATGAGGAGTGCAGGATCATTACACAAATATATTTCCTACGAAGATGTTTCGGGAATGGTATTAGTAGTACCATATTAATATATCTTTACCAATACCTAATTCCATTCAAACTAAAGATGAAGAAACTAAAAATAAACTATGAAAGGTATGGATTATTTCTTAGATCATGTTTTGAAATTTTTGAAATCATAGGACATTCGGCATGATTTTGTTGGAAGTAAATAATTATGAAAGTATAATATGGAGAAACATGGATAAATTATTATGAATAATGTTCGATTATTAATATGTATAAATTTTAGGAATTCAAGAGTTATGTCGGAACTATGTTTATGATATGTTTAAATGTATTAATGATAGGTTTAATTTGAAAGACTTAAGGTATTTGTAACCCATATGTTTTTTATGTAAAAGTTTTTATTGAGGAAGAATTGTCTTTTATTTTGTGGATATAGTTATAAAGAATCATTAGGGTTTATATGATCCCTGAAAGTGAGTCAATTATGGTTTATTAGTTTTTGGGATGGAAAATGTTAGGTATGAAATGACCATTGAGGTTAAAACATGTTAAGGATATTTTTAAGGATTTTATATCATTTTGTTAATTTTATTAGAATTATACATTTTTTCTTGAAAAAGGACAATATGCAGACCGTGTGACAACCCATCGTGTCGGAAAAAGCTGCGGGAATCAAACCCACAACCAAAGTGTGACTGGGATTTATCACCAACCACTAGACTACGTGATGTCCCTAGTTATTATGACATATTATTTTTAGTTAAATGATTTTATGGATCAAGAATAAGTTCATTTTGGGAACTTATGTTTTATCAAATGGATATCATTATTATAATAAAATGATGTGGTGATTAAGTGAAAAATACTATTTTGGAAGACATCTTCTCTTTTGGGGACACTATATATGAAAAGAATATAGAATACTATGGTATTTTATTTGAGTTGTAATGGTTGAATTTTATTTTGGAAGAATCAATGTTTTTACTATGGAAATATGATGATTTGGGTTATTTATGGAAATTATTAACCTATCATAGAGAATATGTGATTAGGTTCATTACTTTTCAGTATGAGACTTTAAAAGTAGTAAATTTTATTTAGAGATAATTATTACGATTTACGCTAGATGACAACATGATAAAGTCCTTATGGGTTTTGGGTATCAATATTAGTTTGGATTAAATTGAATAATTTTAAGGAAAATTCTTTGTTGAATAGTCTTTCTTGAACTTTGGGTACTGATAGTTGGATTTTGGTGATTAAGAGTAGTATTTTTTTATAAGGATTATCCTTTTTGGGGATTATCTGATCTCATACTAACAATTTTGGTTTGGTTAATGTGTAAAGACATGGAAAATATATATTTCATCTTTTTTGGATTATGTGTTTCTATATAAGTTGATTCTAGTGCTTCAGGTGTGACCATGTCATCTTGAATACTCATCGTTTAGGGAAAAGATGATTTTTTGGTTGAAATTTATTAATGGACTAAACTCTACTTGAAAGGTTTGTATATTTCCTTATGTTCATAGTCAATCTCATAAATATGTTCCTCAAGATTATAAAAAGGAACTTAAAACAATAAATTTTTTTCGTTTAATTTTCCTACAGGGTAATCAAAGACCGTTTACCCATCACATGTTTATGGTTTTTTGATAGTTAACCTTCACTTGATCATGTTTTCTATCACTCTCCATCAGAACATGATGGTTAGATTCTTCTCTGTATCTATGTTTTCTTACATGGAATCCTAGTGTGTGTTATCTTAGGTGACCTTTGTACTTCTCTTTATTTCTTTTAAAGTGAAAGTTTTAATTACTCTTTTTCTGATGTGGGACATTCAATGAAGTTTCCCATCCCAATTTTAAAATTACGAGGATGTAATTTCCAAAAGGGGGAAGGATGTAACGACCTAGGTATTTATAGTATAATAATTTTTTATTTCTATTAATACTTATGAATAAGATATTAATTTTACATTAAAGGGTACTCTTCTTCCTAAAGAGTACTTGACACACAACAATGGGATTCTCCGAAATCTTATGTTCCACAAAACATTGAGTTATACCAAAATATAATACGATAATATTATAAATAATTTAAATTTAAGTTAATTCATAGTCGTTGTATTGTAGCAAATGAACAGTATCAACGAAATTTTGAAATATGGTCTTCACATGTTTAAATAATGATTCATTAGTTACCAAATTTATTTTAAATGGAAATAAAATTAATTGACCATAAAGGATGTGTTTTTACGAAAACCTATATAAAAAAGGATAATTTTGTTTTAATATCACTCTTAATGGATTTTTATTTAATAAAAAATATGTGATATATATTCAATTTAATTTTTTACATTCATCTTATATGTCTTTTAGATATGATATAAGAACAAATTCATTTTTTCAAATAAAAGATGTATTTTTCTAAAAATGCAGTTTTACCACCTTCTGATGGAGAACCTTTTTTAAATCATGTTTTTTGTCACTTTAATATGTTATATTTGAAAAAATAACCTTATTTTATAGAATCGGGCCATAAAAATTTACTTTGGATAAAATTTTGGTATTTTAACAACAAAGTTCATTTTTTAATAAATAGTGAAAAAATACTGTATTTCAATTCAAAACTATCTTTTCATTTTATTTATTTTTATAGTTATATTTTCTTTGAATTTTTTTAAGTATAATTGAATTATGTTTTTATAATTTAATTCAATTTTGGACATTGAAAGTAATTTAACTATGAAATTGGAAATAAACACGTGTTAATCTTTTGATAGTTATTACTTCTTAAAACCCTCTTTTTGGTTTCGACAGTGGGAATTTATTTAAAATTAATTACTATAAATTATGTGTTTCGAATTTGGAAAAAAGGATTCCATATTTGTAATTATTATGTCCAAATATTTCAAATAGGTACCTTTTATTTTAAGATATTATGAATAGTAACATCAGTAATTATTTTATTTATCGTGGTTAAAGGGTAAATCTAGTAAATAAGGGTAAAAATAAAATCATTATAATATTAAATTACCCTAAAAAATGTCCTAATATTATTGGTTGAGATATGTATAACCATGGGAATCCATGGGTCTATTTTGGGACCTAATATAGCCACTTTGACGTGAAAATGACATTTTATAAGAATTAATTTAAAGTAAGGGAAAATGTAACATACACATGTCTCTTTTAGTAAAACAATTTTTATATGGGGTTATATAAGTGATCTATTCTATTATAAATATTAATTATAAATCCAAAAATATTTCCTTCATCATTGTATTCTATTTATAATTTTATAAAATAAATAAATTTATTTATGACACAATGATTATGTAGTGATTTCTTTATTAATCAATGATTTAAATAAATGAGATTATAAATATTAAAATAAATTTATTTTGAAGCATTTTATGCCATAAAAAATTATATTGACGATTATGAATTCTTATGTTTGAATTAATGAAGGTTGTTTGAAAGAATAAAGTTGTTATGTATTATTAAAAAGTCATAATATGAATTGTATAAAAATTAACATAATTGAGTTTTTTTAAATACTATTTTTTAAAATGATTTAATAGTCCTAGAAATCAAATATTTGTAAAAACTACTTAGATAATGTTTAACATGTCATTAAGGAACCAACTTAGGTTTTATTTACATTTTATAGTAACTATATTAACCATATATTATGAATAAACAAGAACACATGGTCAGAGTTGAATTTGTTAACTGAGGGTTAAAGCTAAAATATAAGGTTTAATTTGTTACCTAAACATGTCTAAAACCTATTGGTTGAGAGGTTTTATACCCAATAACATCCTATATTATAAATAAATGACTTTGAAACCATTTTAATCTGAAAATAATTTTATAATAAAATAATATTTCAATACCTTCCTAAAGTGACCTCATCCCTCTTATAAAAGGGAATCACCTCTAAACCTTACTCACAACTCTCAAGACACTTGACCCATCCAAACTCAACCCAAATGATCTCTCAAAATATCTCTCTTCTTCCTAGAATCCTCACCTTGGACATAATTAAGTACAATAAATCCTTTTAATTAAATTGACTGGAGTTACCTGATTTTCGGTAAAGTCTTCTGTCAAGATTCTTTCATTTATTTTCCTTCTACAACCCCCTAAACTCTCTTTATTCCATTATTTTATTAAAACAATAGTATATTAAATATAATATGATGTTTTTATGAGATTTATTCTAACTACACTGACACACACCCCCATCTAATGGATACGAACATACTATTTCTGTGTATCGCAAACTACTGCCTCGTGAAATGATGATTATTTGATTTTCCCCTACCACCTTTAATTCTATCCATTATGATAGAAATTTATTTATATATGATATATATTATATTTATATTTTCGCTATCATATAATAATTTTTATTTTCAGACATTTCTTTATGCTTTTCTTGATTTTTGTATATGATAATTTCATTTGAGGAAGTGCGGACTACCGCCCCCACAAAGTGATATGACTCGTTCATTCCATACATGGAACATATAAAGGATGGAATTAATAAACTTATGTGACATATATAAAATATGATATTACACTAGATTTATAATATACCTATGAATCATTTTTTTTAATTACTTAAAATATTTGAAAGAAATGAAAGTAGTGTTAATACGTACGTACAGCTTCAGGTCTCCATGAATGGTACATTTCATTTTTTATCTAAAAATGTTATGGACTATTATAATTACATATATACTCTATATATATGATATTTAAAGCATGAAAAAAATTCTGGAGATAATGTAATTTTTACTAGATGGATGATTTGTAATTATAAAAAGATCATTTTGGACTCAAGTACCCAATATTGACAAAACGACCAATATTAAATTAAATAATTATGTAATTTTTATTACGTATAAATAAGAGATAACTTCTCTTCCGCCGTAATCGTTGTTTGGCTTCCTCTATAGGCCTTAATGTTTTTAAAAGCAAAAAGAAATAACTTATTCCCTTTGTGGGTGTTTTGGTATTGAAAATGGGTGTTGAAATGGATTGAGTATTTCAATATCTTGAAATTATTTCTTGTTATTTGAAAATGAAATGTTATTAGTGAAATGTTGAAATTTCCAAAATTTTATATATTATGATTATATAATGGGACATGGACATCTCACAGGTGGATACATGATGAACTAATGATGGGTGGTTATGTGATAAACCAAATTAATGGTGGTTCTGTGATAAACCAAGGATGGTTCATTACATTGTAACCTCAAATTCATTGGGTATGGAATATGGTCGTATGGTTATTCCATTTAGTGATATGTGTGGAAGTCGACCATATGGTTATTCCATTTAAGTACGTTTATGTCCCAAGTCACCTTTATATGCTTTATATTGATTTTTATAGGATTTATGGTAATATTTTGGTTATAAAAATTGTAAGTAATGATCTTATATTCATTAATGTATATTTAATACTTATTAAAGGTGAAAACTATAACATTTTTATAAAGTATTAATGGTTTTCTTATTATCCTAATAATAATACATTTCATTCTTAATGAATCCCTTACTATGAATTTTATTCTCATACCATGTTTTGAAATGTTTTTTCACAAGATATAAAGAAGAATATAGTCAATGATAGGATCAAGTAAAATTTATTCTATTAAAACATGAAATGATGTCATGTTTCTTTTTATAGAGTTTTTGTTTTACGAAAAAAATGGATAGTTAGTATAAGTATGTACATGTAATATTCTGGTTTTTATGTAAAAGTTATAGCCAAATTATCTAAAACTCTAAACCTGAAAAAATCCTCAATGTCAAATTATTGGATTATCTCAAGATTATGTAATGTTTAAGGCTAGGGCCTTATAGGTGGTGTCAGATGTTGGTTTAGATAACTTTTGAGTTTAGTGTGTTATTTAAGTATAAGAGACACAACCATAATGAATAGTATATTCAAAATATTCATAGTTATTTTAGATAAATTGAATGAGTTTAAGAGAACATGAATAAGCATATCTTAGTGTTTACCCTCCTCATTAGATTGTATATTATGATTTTACTAATATATTCACACTAACCATTTTGGTTTTAGTAAACAGTTGGATCTAGAAGGCACCAAAGTAATAATGGATGTGAAGGAAGCTGTGGTAGTTTTCTGAATAAGTAGCCAAATAAAATGGTAGCTACAATGAGAATTCTTGTGGTTATTCTTAACCAAATATTTAGAGTCATGATTGACCACTTAAACCTTGTGGTTTTTTTGGGAATCATGTATTTGAGAAATTAATCCTTATATAATTTCACATAATAATCATAAATATAATTATATTCAAAAACTTATGTGTCAAGGATGTGGAAAGAAACACCTAGGAAAATGCTTCAAATGGACGGGAATTCCATTTAACTTTGTTTATTTCCCAAGTTACCATTATATGCTTTATGTTTCTTTTTATGGGATTTATGGTAATCTTTTGGTTATAAAAAGGGATAGTAATGATCTTATTTTCAATGAATTATATTTACTACTTCTTAAAGGTGAAAAGTATTACTTTTTTATAAATTATTCATGGTTTTCATGTTATCTCAAGACCAATTGCTTTCTTTATTTATGTATCCCATACGGATCTTTTTATTCTCATCCCAAGAATTGAAATGTTTTTCACAGGACATAAGGAAAAATATAGTCAATGATGGGATCAAGGAAAAGTTACACTATTAAAACATGAAACGATGTCATTTTTTGTTTTAAAGAGTTATTATTTTATGAAAAAAAGTATAGTGAGAAGAAGTGTCTAATTATAAAATTCAAGTATTTGTGTAAAAGTTATGGCCTAATTATTTACAAATCCAAACGTAAAAATATCCTCAAGGGCAAATTATTGGATTATCACAAGATTAAATAATGAATATGATTTTGGAGAGCCTCTATAACAGGACTCCAACCCCGAGGGTGTGCTGTAAACGAACCCCAACCCAGAGGGCTTACTTTTACCGGTCCCCAACCCATAACATACTTGTCCAATACATTCATCATAAGAAAATGTTGAAATATAACATAATCATTCACATTAGAAATAGCATACGAAATGTCAATACATTATCAATAAACCATGAATGGTATAAAAATAAAACATCCACAATCAAAATATAACAAAACATTCAATACAATATGGAAGAATTATATCACAATAAATCAACTTCAAACAAGTTTAAAATCCTATTAATGGATATTGACAGAGATGAAAATGATAAGTAAAATGCTTTGAGAGAAATACACCTTTTCATGAAATCATTTAAAATTCTCACAATTTATAAAGGTAGTCATTTAAAAGGTATTTTTGAATCAAAGTGTCTCATACCACTTTAAAACATTTTAAAAGAATTATAATTTCAAAACATTCATGTCCATATAAATAAATCCTTAAAATCATTTTGAAAACATGAACATTAATTAAAAGGGATTATAAAGATAAATCTTTAAAACAATGAAAATGAAGATATAGTTAAATAGACCCTCCCATAAAACCTTAATAGATTCCATTTTAAATAATTTTTATAACATATTGTTATCTATGATAAGTATGTCCTAGAAAATACTTACCCAAGAACAATCTCATTTAATAATGAGATTGACGAAATAGCTCTTACCTCGTTGTAATCAGTCGAGTCGTATGAACTATATTTAATAACCACCAAATGAATCACAGAATATCATTAATATAAATAGAATACTGATAATATATATCAAATGGCAGTACACAATACACCACATGCAATAAATAAGTGGTCAACAATGGAAATCTTGCGGAATTAAAAGTGAGATAAGAAACCCCTTACCTTGCACTTCTCTTTAGTCGAGGGTACGTTTAACCTCCTATATGAAGACTGTAGTATGTTATTAAATTATAACAGAACCATATTAATATTTATGATATCATACATGATTCATTTATGACTTTATACTACCCATTTAATAATAATTTCCATGCTAAATTAGCATTTCAGGTAATATTCACTTTCTTTATCGTACGTGTTTTAACTTGTTACTCTTGATTATATCACTTAGACCATGATTTAAATAATTCCAGAATATAAAAAATGATTTATATATCATATATATTTAGAATATAAATATGTATAATATACATATATATGAAATGGAAAACACCGTTTATGGAGATGGTAGTCTGTAAGTACGCATAAACCTTGTTTCTGTTTTCATATCATATTGAACTGAACTAAGTGAATATGATATATGTAAGAACATATATATATATATCCAGTAGAATTTTTATGTCATATATTACATACTTATTAATGATATATATTTTATAATCATTGTTTAATGGTGAACGTGGAAATGAATCACATCACGTCGTGGAGACGGTAATCCGTACATACGTACGAGCGACAATATCATTATATTGATGGAGAAATAAAATTTAATTGGATGGTATATCATATATAAATAATCATTAACATATTATATTTATTATTTACATAATTTATACTCATTATTATATCCATCCAAATAATGAAGTGTTTGAATAACAAACTACACCACGACGTGGAGAAGGTAATCTGTATATACGCACGTATGGTGACTTTGTCATTTATATGATGGATAGAATAATGAATATGGTTGTATAATTTTTATAATAACATAACAGTATATATAGGATACTGGAGTTATTATTTTAGAATGGAAATAACAAGGAAATAGGAAGTGGAAGAATAAAAGAACATGAATGAGGTGATGAAATATTTAACTCTTCTTCTCGTTATTCCTTTTAATTTGATCAAAAGGGCTCCTTAGCTAGACTTTATGACCAAAGGAAGGCCTCTTGGATGAATGGAGGAATGTTGGGAGGATATTTGGGATGGGTTTCGCCAAGCCAAAAGGCTTTGGAGGAGTGAGATTAAGATAAGGGAATGTTCCCTTTTATAAGAGAGGTGAGGGTCACTTTAGGAAAAGCATTAAATATTATTTTATAAAAAAATAATTTTCGGTTTTTAATGGCTCCAAAATAATTTATTTAGAGGATAAGGAGAGGATGGGTCGAAAAACACTCAACCAATAGGTTTTATACAGGTTTAGTTCACCATATTAACCTTAACATTAAGATTTAACTCTTAGTTAAATAGTTTGACATTTACCATGTCTCTTTGTATTTTTATATTATATGGTTTATAATCTTACACTAAACTTTTAAGAGAACCTCAAGTGGATTTTTAATGACATATATAATATTATTTAATCCCTTTGGCCTAACCTTATATTTTTAGGAATATTATATCAACCAATAATATAGTATTTTCTTTAAAAATTATTTTATGTCAATTTTGACCTTATTTGGTATTTGATTTTTTAAGATCATAACAACATTATTACTTCGAAAAAAATTGATTGAATAACCCTAAAATGTCATATTAACATATAAAATTAGTTTAATTCATCATAAGTCTCAAATTACATTTATATGGGTATTTATAGTATCAATTATTTTAATCTTTTATTAATATGGTAATTACTACATCATCAATGTTTCATAAATAAATTTATTTAATTAATGTCTAAAAATTATAAATATAATATAATTATGTAGGAAATAAATTTATATTTATAATTCATATTTATAGTAGAATTTATATTATGTATAACCCTATATAAAAAATGTTTTAGTTATGAAAACTTGAATTTAACACTTTAAACTCTTCTTTAAATTAAATAATATTAAATGTCCTAATCTAATCCAAGTGGATCTAAAGGATCATATTTTATTACTAAGGTTTTTTTGGTCGAATTACACTTATCCAATAGAATTGAGACAGATTTAGGGTAATAATAATATCCTTTTTTACATTAATTACCCTATTTACTTTTAACCGTGGTAAATAAAAGTCAAAAGTTACTATTCACCGAAAATTATTTTTATCATATTGAACCAAATTTTACCTACTAATATCAATCATTTCTTTTTGATTTTTGAAATTCAATTCACAGAAGCGGTAAAATTATGTTTTATGCAAATTTGCAAATGCTCCTAGGAGGTGGGTAAAAGACTGTAAAAAGTTCAATAAAATTATAATATATCTAAACTTATTATAAAATGACTCCAATGAATTAAATTGAACTTATATAGGTATTATGTATCTATTTTTACCTAAAATAAATTAAAAAAATAAATAATTATTTATATAAAATGTCGGTTTTAAACAATAACTCAGTGTTTTTCACTATTCATCAAAAATTGAATGTTTTCAGAAAAATACCAAAAATTCACCCTATGCTAATTTTGATATTCTGAATTCAAAAATGAAGTCTATTTTTCCAAATTCGAAACATATAATTTGCATTTATTAATTTAAAATTAATTCCTGTTGTCAAAACCAAAAGGCATATTTTTAAGAAATAATAACTATCAAAATATTGACACATGTTTATTTCCAATTTCAAAGTAAAATTACGTACAATGACCATAATTGGATTAAATAGTAAAAATATAATCTAATTATACTTCCAAACCATTAAAATTTATAATTTAACACTATAAATTATTTTGATTAAAAAAAGTTGTTTTCAATTAAAATATAGTATTTTTCACTATTCACCAAAATATGAAAGTTATCAAAAATACACCAAAAAATTATCGAAACTAAAGTATTATGTTTTTATTATAAATTAGAAGTTTATTTTGTCAAATTTAATATATAAAAGTTTCAAATATTGGATTATCAAAGGTTCACCTTTAAAAGGCGGTAAAAGTGCATTTTTTTATAAATACTTATTTTATCTGGAAAAAATGAATTATTTCTTACATTATGTCTAAGAAACTAATAATATGGATTCTAAAATTATAAGGATTATATAAAGTTCAAAATTCAGTTAATACTATTCATAACCTCTTTTGAACGGCTATTTTGGTAAGTCATGGTGCGCTTGAACTCGGTGTTGCGTGTAGTGCAAGTTATTGAATTACAATGAAGAAATAACGTACTATGAAATATTGGGGTGTTACATATATCAAGTATATATATATATATATAATTATAATAGTTCATAAAATTTCGATATAAGAAATGAAATGCACCGTTCATGGATATGGTAAGCCGTACGTACGTCTGAACTCCACTCTCATTTATTTTTCATATTTAAAGGAATGAAAACTAAATGATACCTAGGAATATTATAATTACAATATAATATATATGTTACATATGTTACATAAGTTCATTAATTCCATCCATGGTACGTTTCTTGTATGGCATGAATGCGTCATATCACCTTGAGGGGCGGTAGTCCGCACACCCTAAAATGAAATTATCATATTTACACATTATGGAAAGCATAAATTTACGCTGTAAATGAAAAATTCATAAGCATAGAGAAAATATAAATATAAAATAAATCATATATAAAAATAGTTCCATCGTAATGGCCTCCATTAGAGGTTGTAGGAGAATATTGAACAATCATAATGGCCACCATTAGTGTATGGCATAGCTGGAGGGAGGGGAACTAGGTGGCGGACTACCTGGCCTCAGTGGTGTTCCTTGGCACGGTGGATGTGTTTCTCCACATAGCATGCAGCATTAAATCCAAGGGGATAGATTTTATTAATGTGGATTCCCTTAGGTTACACTACTTCAGACCCCAATAGGTTTTCTTTTGAGGGCCCTTCTTTTGGCCCACCTCTTGTTGTCTTTGTTTTGGTTTCACTTTATTTTCAACAAAATTACATAAAGAGTTGACTTGTTGAGGCAGTAGTTCGTCCTACAAAGAAACAGTATGTTTGTATCTTTGATGGAGGTGTGTGTAAGTTTAGTTCAAATACTTCCCATAACAACATCCTAGTATATTGAGGATACTTTTTTTGTTATATAATCAAATAATAAAATGATCATAGGTAGTTGAGATGAAATATAAAAGAAAAGAACTTGAGATAAGATGTTACCTCTAAATTAGGTAACTTCCTTTGATTTGATCAAGACTACTTTCTTTAATTTAATTCCCCAAAGTAAAAGGCTTCTAAGAGAAATTCAGGGACATTGTGAGATTGTTTGAGATGAATTTGGATGATCCAAGAGGCTTGAGAGTTGTGAGTAAGTGGGTATAAGTGATGGCCTTTTATAAGAGGGAGGAGGGGCACTTTAGGAAGGTATAGAAATATTATTTTATTATAAAACAATTTTTAATTTAAAATAATCCCAAACTCATTTATTTAAAATATAAGATGATATTGGGTAGAAACCTCTAAAAAATAGGTTTTAGACATATTTAGGTCACAAAATTAACCTTTTCTTTTAACATTAACCCTAAGTTTAAAACAATAGCTCTTACCATGTCTTCTTGCATTTTCATAACATTTGGTAACTATATTTATAATAAAATTCCATGAGATCTATAATTCGATAATTAATAATATTTTTAACATTATATAAGTCATTTTGAAGAATCTTATATTTTAATAACAATTATATCATTTAATAAAATAGTATATATTTTAAAACGCATTTATTTCAATCTTGACCCTATTAAGTAATTGATTTTTGTTAAAGTAATAAAAACATGTTTCCATAGAAAAAAATGCATTAAATTAAATATAATATGTTATTATCATATAGAAAATTAGTTTATGGAAAAAAATAATCAAATTACATTTATTTTCATATTTATAATGTCATTTATTTGAATCTTTCATTAATTAATAAATCACTACATCATCATTGTGTCTTAATTAATTTTCTTTATTTATTGTCTGAAAATTATAAATAAAATTTCATGATGTAGGAAATAGTTTTCGATTTATAATGACTATTTATAGTCTAATATGTCACTTATATAACACCATATAAATATTGTTTTAGTAAAAGATATATGTTTATGTTTTATTTCTCTTTACTTTAAATTAATTCGGATAATATGTCATTATCACTCCCATGTGGTTCCATGGGGTGCCAAAATCGACCCAAGGATGCCCATGGTCGGAAATATCTAATCAAATAGGATTAGGAAATGTTATAGGGTATTTTAATATTATTATAATATTATTTTATTACTCATATTTCCATGATTTAACATTTAACCACGGTAAATAAAATAATCACTAAAATTACTATTCATAATTTAAAAAATAAAAGGTCCCTATTTAAAAAATTTGAACCCTATGATTCCAAATATGGAATTCATTTTTAAAAATTAAAAACAAATAAGTTTCATAAATTAATTTAAAATTTATTCTTGTTGTCAAAACCAAAAAACAGGTTTTTAAGAAATAAGAATTATCAAATGATTGACATGTTTTTATATCCAATAAAAATGTGAAATTACATCTGATGAACATAATTTGATAAAATGATAAAAAATTATTCCATTTATACATTAAAACCATTAAATAAAATTATTTAACCATATAAATTATCTCGATGAAAAAATTTGTTTTTATTTAAAATTTAGTTTATTTTTACTATTCATCAAAACATGATAGTAATCCGAAAAATATAAAAAAATCATCCAAGGTAAATTTTGATGTCCCGCTTATAAATAAGATATTTATTTTTTCAAGTAGAATATATAATAGTATCAAAAACTTATTTTAAAAAGGGTTCTCCATCAAAAGGCGGTAAAACCGCATTTTAAAAAAATGCCTCTTTTATCCAAAAAAATGAATTTATTCTTATGTCATATCTTGAAAACATATAAGAAGAATTTAAAATATTAAATTGAATATATAAATTTTATTTTTCATTTAATAAAAATCCAAAAATATTTATATGATTTTATAAACATAATTATTCTCTTTTAAACAGTTTTTCATAAAAATACATCCTTTATATTCAATAGGTTTTTACTTCCATATCTAATAAATTTGGTAACAAATGAATCATTATTTAAACATTTGTAAACCAAATTTCAAATTTTAGTTGATACTATTAATTCCCAACATTCCAACGGCTAGTCGTTAACTACCATTTAAAAAAATTATTATATTATTTTTTGGTATAAATCAATGTTGTGTGCAATGTAAGATTTCAAAGAAACCCGTTGTTGTGTGTAGAGTAGGCTATCATAAAAATTGTCCTCTTTAATGTAAAATTAATATATTATTCATAAATATTAATTGAAAATAAAAAATTTTATTCTATAAATACATTGGTCATTACATCATTACCCCCTTTCAAAAATTGCTTCCTCACAATTTTAAAATTGGGCTCGAAAACATCATTGAAAATCCCGCATATGAAAAAGAGTCAATAAAACTATCACTTTAAAAGAAAGAAAGAGAAGTAGAAAGGTCACCCAATATAACACATACTAAGATTCGATATAGGAAAATATGGATAGGGAAGATAAACTACGTGTCATGTTCTGATGGAGAGCGATAGAAAACATGGTCAAGATAGAGTTAACCACCAAAAAGCAGAAACTTGTCATGGGTTAAACGATATTTGATTCCTTGGTAGAAAAATTAAACAGATAATGTTTTTGTTTTAAGTTTTTTTTATATATATGAGGAATTTTATTCCTACCTAGACTAACATCATGATGAAATATACCTACATGAAAATTAACATTTCATACTTTATTAAATTTCTACCACAAACTCGTATTTTCTCCAAATGACGAGTATTCAAGATGACATTGTCACACCTTAAGTGACAGAATCAACATCTAGTGAATCACATAATCCAAAAAAAGAACTATATATTTCTCTTGTCTTTATACATAAACCAAAACCAAAATGGTTAGTATAAGATCAGGTAATCCCAAAAAGTTTAATCCTTTATAAAAATAAAAAAGACTCTTCTACAAAATTCAAAAAACAATACCCAATGTTCAACAAAGACCATTCAATAAACAATTGTCCATATAATTATTCAAAATAATCCAAACTAAGATTCAAAACCAAAATTATGAAGGATTAGATCACATAGTCTTCCATGATAAATCTTTATATTTATCTCCAAATAAAATAAACTACTCTTAATGTCTAATACAAAAGTCATTAACCTAATCACATATTATCCATGATAGGTTAATCATTTCCATAAATAACCCAAACCTCCATATGTACAAAATAAAAACATATATTATTCCAAAATAAAATTCAACAATTACTCCTTAGATGAAATTCAACAGTATTCTATTTTCCTTCAGCATAAAGTGTTCCCTAAAGAAAGAAGGTATTTGAAAATAACATTTATCACATAATCAACAAATCATTTTCCTATACTAATTATATCCATTTTATAAATCATTAGTTATGAAAATCAACATAGTATTGATCTGTAGAATCATTTAACCTAAAATAATTACACATACTAACCAGGGACTTCATGTAGTTCAATGGTAGCTGATAAATCCCAGTCGCACTTTGGTTGGGTTTCGATTCCTACCACTTTGTCCAATGCGATGGGTTGTCACATGGTCTGTGTGTTGTCCTTTTTTAAAAACTGTATAATTTAAATAAAAATTAAAAAATTAGATAAAATCATCAAAAATAAACATAACATGTTTTAACATAAAATTTTATTTCATACCTCACATTTTTTATACCAAAAATTAATAACCCATAATTTCCTCAAAGGTGAATGCCTCCAAAAATACTATTAAGCACCTTGAAATTTCATGACATCCACGTCAAAAGGATTTTCTATATCATTTAAATTATAATAACCCTTAAAATTATAAGCCTATGATCATATCTCAAACTCTTAAGAAAATATCCCAATATCCAAAGCTATCTAAACCATTCCTCGGATACCAACTCTAAATCCCCAGCCTTAAACATTACATAATCTTGAGTTAATTCAAGAATTTACTTTAAGGATCTTATCTGATTTAGAGTTTTAGAGAATTAGGCTACAAATATTACATTATATCTCAATTATTAAAAAGTATACACTTCTACTCTATCGAATTTTTTCACAATAATAAAACTCCTTAAATAAAACAAGAATTATTTTCATGATATAAATCTTCTTGAATTCTTCCTTTCTCTTACCATTCCTTATCACCTGTGAAAAAAATTTCAAAAACATGGGATGAACATAAAAATATAAGTACGGGATATAAAATAAGGAAATAATACATTACTCCATGAATACATAAAAATAAATGAAATCATACTTTTTACTCAAAAAATATAAGCTCTTTAACATACATCATGAAATCATAAGATTTATTAATAAAACATAGAAATCATAAATCATAATGGTAACTTGTGTCATCCATAACATACTAACATTTTAGATTTCACAACTATATATGGGGTTATTTTTGGAATACCCATCACAATATATTTTTTAAATATATTAGGAGAAACATTAATGTTTACCACTGTCATGTTACCCAATGCATTAGAGAGCTACCTTGGGCTCACCCTCCCTGGGTTTATCACAGAACCACCCGTATTTGGTTTATCATTTAACCACCCATCAAATTTCCAAGTACCATTACTTAATAATAATAGATAAAAGATTGAAATTATCATCATTTCACCCATCAATCAAAATAAATCAATTCAAGATATTGAAATATTCAATACATTTCCAAAACCATTTAAAACATTTAATAAAGAGATTTTCGAATCAAATTGTCCCATACCACATTGAAAATTTTAAAAGAAATTTTATATTTGTAATTTTAAAACTGATATTTCCTTATAAATAAATACTTAAAACCATTTTGAAAACATGGACATTAATGAGAAATAATTAGATGAATAAAACATTAAAACATTTAAAACGATGTTTCAGTTAAATAGTCTTATAACACTTGAGAAACTCTTGAACACAAATAATTAAAGGATAAAATCAAACGAAACATTAAATATCATGAGAATATAGAAATTCATGATATAAAATTTAAAATGGGATGTATATACACATTATAGGATATTAAAGGTGCATAATATCGAGATATTCCTCAATGAAAGGATATTGATACGTAGTCCCTTACAAAGATCGTATCATTAGATTAAAATTAAATCAATTCCATAATTATGTGTGAAAAATATAAATTCACCAATTATAAATTGATATTAACTGTAAAACAGTAATAGGTCATTTACACATTTTCTTGGAAAAACAAAACCAATGACATGGAAATTTAACTCAATGAATGTAGATTGAGCTTAGATTTCCCTTACAACCTTTGTATAAATGAAGTAAAAAAATTTCAACGGGGTGATTATGTGTCTAAAAAGTACATACGAACAAAGTTAAATGGAAATTACAACATAAATGAATAAACCATTATTCCATAAATAATCTTGGCATAATATAATCAACGAAGTATGCATAAAACCTGAAGAGTGGAAATTGAGTTTAGAAATTCCCTTAGAAAAATTCGGCAGCATAACAACATCACTTAAAAATAAAAAAAATGAGTTTATGAGAGAGAAAAGGGTCTCTCATCCCTGGGAAATAAAATTTACAGAAATAATTCTATAGAATAAAATATTCCAACCTAATAAAATAGAAATTAAAAGACATAACATATAATTAGTCTTTGACTAAAAGAGGGGGTGAAATATTCCCTTACCTTGAGCCTGACTTGACTCATTCATTATTTATATCCATGAATAATAAACTTAATAAACTTTATACTAGATTAAGAATCTTTTCATGATTATTATTCTTTTCATATCAATTAATAATCATATAATTATTCAAGTTCATATTAGTCGTTATGTCGATGTTCGATACTTGAGTCAAAAATAAACTTGTTATAATTACAAATTGTCTATGTAGTCAAAAGTCCATTATCTCTAGAATAATATTCATGATTTAAATATAATATATATACAATATATATTTATTTATAATAGTCTATAAAATTTTGAGATATGGAATGAAATGCACCGTTCATGGAGACGGTAAGCCATACGAACTACTTTCATTTCTTTTTCATATTTAAATGTATGAAAAATAAATGATAAATAGGTATATTATAAATAAATTATAATATATATGTTATAAATGTCACATATGGTCATTAATTCCATCCCTTATACGTTCCATGTATGTCATGAATAAGTCATATCACTTTCAGGGGGTGGTAGTCCACACTTCCTAAAATAAAATTATAATATTTACACATTATGGAAAGCATAAAGGTACGATGTAAATGAAAATTAAATAAGCATAGAGAAAATATAAATATAATATATATAATATATAAATACAGTTCCATAATAATTTCCACTATGAGAGGTGGTAGGAGAAAATTGAAGAAACATCGTTTCGTGAGGCAGTAGTTTGCTATACACAGAAATAGTATATTCATATCCATTAGATGGAGGTGTTATAAGTTTAGTTCAAATAATTCCCATAATAAAATAATAGTATATTGAGGATACTGTTTTTTATGTAATATATTAATATTAATATTATAAGGAGTGGGGAAGGAAAATAAATTAAAATAACTTGAGAGAAGCCGTTACCTATAAATCGGGTAACTTCCATTAATTTGAGCCAAATGGCTTTCTTGAATTTTATTATTCCATGGTAAGGATTATAGGAGGAATAGAGGGACTTTGGGAGCTTATTTATTCATAATATGTATGAGCCACTAATCTTGAGAGGTGTGAGTAAGTGGGTAGAGGGGATGACCTTTTATAAGAGGGAGGAGTGGCACTTTAGAAAGGTATTCAAATATTATTTTATTATAGAATGTTTTTCGGTTTAAAATGGTTACATACTAATTTATTTAAAATATAATATGATTTTAGGTCTAAAAACTCATAAAAAATTGGTTTTAAAAATGTTTATGTCAGAAAATTAACCTTATCTTTTAACATTAACCCTAAGTTAAAAACATTATCTCTTACCATGTCTTCTTGCATTTTCATAATATTTGGTAACTATATTTACTATAAAATTTAAATTGAACAATAAGTGTGTAATTAATGATATTTGTAACATTATATAAGTCATATTGACTAATATTATATTTTTAGGACTATTATATCATTTAATATAATAGTATTTTTTTTAAAACTCATTTATTTAAATTTTGACACTATTATGAAATTGATTTTTTTAAAGTCATAAATACCTTTTTCCTTTAAAATAAAGGAATTAACTAAATTATAATATGTAAATATAATTCACCAAATTTATTAATGTCCTAAAAATAATCAAATTACATTTATTTTAATATTTATAATATCATTTGTTTGATTCTTTCATTAATGAATCAATCAATGCATCATCATTATGTCATAATTATTATTATTTATTTAAGGTATAAAAATTATAAATAAAATACCATGATGTAGGAAATATTTTTATATTTATAATTAAAATTTATAGTTGAAGATATCACTTATATAACAGCATATAAATTTTATTTAGTAAAAGATACATGTTTATGTTATATTTCTCTTCACTTTAAATTAATTCATATAAAATGTCATTATCACATCCATGTTGATCTATGAGGTCCCAAAATTGACACATGGATTCCCATGGTCAGAAATATCTAATCCAAAATGTTTAAGAAATGTATTAGGGTAGTTTAATATTTTTACAATATTATTTTGTACCCTTATTTACCAGATTTACCCTTTAACAATGGTAGATAAAATAATTATTGAACTTACTATTCATAATGTCTAAAAATAACAGGTACCTATTTACAAAATTTGAAACTACTGATTACAAATATAGACTCCATTTTTCTAAATTCAAAACATAGAAGTTTCAGTAATTAATTTTTAAGTAATTCCTCTTGTCAAATCCAAAAAGTAGGTATTTAAGAAGTAATAACTATCAAAAGATTGACATGTGTTTATGTCCAATTAAATTTTGAAATTAATTCAAATGACCATAATTGTATTAAATGATAAAAATTTATTCCATTTATACTTTAAAACCATTAAATAATATTATCTAACAATATAAATTATCTGGATGGAAAAAGTTGTCTTCAATTAAAATTTAGCTTATTTTTACTATTCATCAAAACATGATAGTTATTAGAAAAATATCAAAAATTAATCCAATGTAAAGTTTGATTCCCCTCTTCTGAATAATAATATTTTTTAAAATAAAACATATAAATGTGCCAAAAACTAAATTTAAAAAGGGTTCTCTATCAAAATGTGGAAAAACTACATTTTCAGAAAAAATACGTCTTTTATCGGAAAATTTGAATTTATTATAATATCACATCTAGAAAACATATAAGATGAATTTAAAATACTAAATTGAATATATACAATATTTTTTCATTAAATAATAATCCATAAAGAGTGGAATTTTTTCATGAAAATAATTATTCTCTTTTAAATAGTTTTTCCTAAAAACACATCCTTTATATTCAGTTGGTTTTTATTTCCATTTCTAATAAATTTGGTAACAAATGAATCATTATTTAAACATGTGTAAACCATATTTCAAGATTTAGTTGATACTATTAATTCCCATCAATCCAACGGCTAAGCGTTAACTACCATTTAAAATAACAATAATATTATTTTATTATTTTTCGGTATAACTCAATGTTGTGTGCAACGTAATATTTCAGAGAAACTCATTTTTATGTGTTGAGTACGCTATTAGAAAAAGAATACCCTTTAATGTAGAAAATTAATATCTTATTCATAAATTTTAATATAAAAGAAAATATATTATTCAATAAATACATGGGTCATTACAGATTGGTTCTATGAATTTTGAGGATTAAGGATAAATTTACGACTAGGGTATCAAGACAACACATCTCTTGATATAACTTAGGTCACCATGGGATTTATGGGAATTGGGTTGACTCCACCTTCATGTGTTGTGCATTGGATGTAGACTTGGAATGGGAACTGAGGTAGGGTATAGTGGTTGAATTTTTGTCTTTTGATTGTCATGGTTTTGATTTTGATTCTTGAGCATATTTAAATTATTTTACTTGTTGGATTAATATGGTATTATGTATTGATAGTATATTTTGTATTTTATGACTTTTTTAGCATCAAAACTCCCTAGAAACATCCCATAAAACCAAAGGAAGATGCTGGAGAGAGTTCTCCCTCACTAGTTGATCAAAAATTGGTTGAGGTAGTCCTTTGGGTTGTCTAAACTCTATATCAGAGAGAACATTATGGTCCTAATTTGGATAAGTAAATAGAAAAAAGTCTAGAAAAAGATATATCTTAAGAGTTTTTAGGAATAAACAACCTTACTTATTAGAAATTATGGATACCCAAGAAATGCAATATTGGTATAAGAATATTGAGAGGATCTTTGGGTTCCTCCAGACTTCTAAAGCCACCAAAGTTATGTGTGTTTCATATATATTGGTAGGTCCTTGTCACCACTAGTGGGAATTATTTTTTAAGTATAAAAACATGATAAAATAGGATATAAGGTCTTGAAGGATTATTTAATTGAGTATTACTACCGCAATACTTTGGCCATGTCTATGAACCAAGAGTTTCTAGACCTCTATGAGGGAGAATGTTTAGTGTTGGAATATGATAACCATTTTATAAAACCAGACCATTTTCCTCTGAAGTTAATTTATAATTAATATTTTTATGTTTAGTAGTTTGAAATGGGTTTTCATTTGTATATTTGACCTCAGGTAATCCTATTTAATTTGAATATATATGTCTAGGTGGTTGATTAATACCTAGTGGAAGTGATTGATCTGGTGAGTATATATATTGTTTTCTGGAGCAGTTCAACCAGTAGTCCAAGGTAGAGATAGACAATCTGAGATAAATATGAAGTTATAGGAGTAGAATAATAGGGGTTTTGATAGATCTTGATATCTATCCCTCCCATATTTTTCAACAACCATCGGTGGTAGATCTTCCGTATTCCATTCATGTGGGACCCCTGGGCATGTACGAACTATATGTTTATCTTCACCCAGGTTGTTCCATCGGTGTGGACACATGGGACAGTTGTAATGGTTTTTTAGGAATGTAACCCTATACAAAATGAGAGTAAAATGATTATCCTCTAGTGGAACTATATCTCAATGAGAACCATCCAATGTTGTGTATTCTTTGTTTGGTGGTTTAAGTGGTAGGGTTGGATCTAATACTGTGTAGAGTAATCTTAATGTATAGATTCAATTTAGTTGTCACCCATATGTTTAGAAATAAACAATAAACCTTAATGATATAGATCACACACCCATAGAATCATATGTGGATCCAAAAATAGTTTGAGGTATAGTTCATATTGCATCATCTATAGTTGTTGCTTTATTTAATATAGGTGCTTCGAATTATTTCATAAACGATCACCTTTTTTATTCTCTAAAACATTTTATGGAACTTTTTTTGTATTCCATGGAGTTCATTATGACATATAAAAGAGTAAGGAACAAGGTTTTAGATGTTTTTCTTATGTTATTACACTATAAAAGGTGAGTTAGAATGGGAATTCCTTCTTCTAGATATGGACCTCTTCGAAATGATCGTAATAATGGATTGAATGAAATTATTCATGGATCATATCAATTGTTATCATCATCGGGTAATGTTAACATCCCTATATGTAAGCACCAAAGTTTTTCAAGCTGAATGGGATCCATGGTCAGGAAGAGGGGGACCTCCACTTGAGGATTGATGCTATCTTTCTTCCTAGGTAATTTCTCTCATTCTAGAAGATGATGTGAATTTTCCTAAGGATGGGTTTCCTATCATAGTGGAAAAGTTTCTAGAGGTATTTCCTAAGTTCGATCCAGGTTTACCTCTAGAACAGGATGTGGATTTCACTATCCATTTGGTGATGGTGACATAACTGATATCTCTTCACTCATATCAAATTTTCCCCGATCGAGTTGAAGGAATTAAAGATTCAACAAGATGATTTGGAATCTAAGTGGTTCATTCACTAGATTGTCTCACTGTGGGTTTCACCAATGTTTTTTCTAGGAAGGATAGTGGATCTCTATGGTTGTGCATTGATTACCGATAATTGAATAGTACCACCATCAATAATAAATACCACATACCCTGCATTGATGACATATTTGATCAGCATAAGTATATAATGTAGTTTTAAATGATTGACTTATGGTCTAGGTATCAACTTTTCATATTAATAAAATTCTCTATTCTTAAGACATATTTTTGAAGTTGGTATGACCACTTTGAATATTTTCTTATGTCATTAAGGGTAAAAAATTATACTATGGTTTTCATATACGTTATGAATATGGTGTTTCATCAATACCATGTCTACTTTTTGTGGTGTTTGTGGACTAAATCCCGGTTTACTCCAAGAGATAAGTGGAGCACAATCAATATCTAAGGATTTTTCTATGCACACTTTGGGATCACCATATTTATGAAAAACATTGAAATAGTAGTTTCAGGACCCATGAGGTTAAATTTATTGTGAATGTGATCTTAGAGTAATGGGTTTTAGTTGATCTAGATAAAATCAAGGTAGTGATGTGATAGGAAAAACAAAGAATATACTTGAGATCGTAATCTTCTTAGGATGGGTGGGATATTACATAAAATATATCAGGGATTTATCAAGGCTTGCTTCACCAATGAAAACTCTCACCTAAAATGGGGTTGTGTTTTTTTGGAGTCTAGATTTCCATGAATCTATTTAGGATCTTAAGAAGAGGTTGAAAACTTCCCCTATCTTGATTTTACTCATGAATGGGAAGAGGTGTTGGTTTATTATGACTTTTCAGGTATGGGTTTATAGTATTTGTTGATGTATGGTGATATGTTGTGGAATATTTCTCTCCCCAGTCCTAAAACATGAAAATAATTTTCAATACATGACTTTGGAATGGTGGTGGTGGTTCATGATTTGAAATAATAGAACCACTATCTTTTATAAGATAAATTAATTGTTTACTCAGACCACAAAAGATAGACCTATATTTTTTAGTATAAGGATTTGAATCTAAGATAGCATCGATTGAATGGGGAACTTTGGGGGACTGTGTTTTATATAATCTATACCATGGGAAATGGGGATGTCGTAGATGATTCCCTAAGATAAAAGATACCGACCCAAGCACTGAATGATTCCAGTGACGAGTGGATTCTAATGGAACTCCCCACATAAATTCATTTAGATGATAAAGAGTATAGTGGTGGTATTTTCTTGGATATAATTCATTTGATGACCTCCTTTCTCAAATTGATCCTATAATAATATCCTAAAGATGATATATTCCATCACTCTATACTACTTATATTTGGTGGGGAGGTTCTTGATGATTGGTTGATGTCTTCTGAGGGAATTCTTTGTTGTAAGGTTCTCTTCATTGTGGAATCATCTCTAAAAATAGTGGTGATGTAGGATAACAACTAGTATTGTTGGTTCATTCATCCTTGGACAACTAAAATGATTTATAATGTGTTTTTCTAGTTCAAGTGTCTAGTTATGAGGTGTGACATAGATGCATTTGTATCTAGATTCTACACTTCTCATCATATTAAACCATACACCATAGGACCTCATGTTTGCTTCAGCCACTCCCATTCCAACCTATAAATGGGATGAGGTCTCTATTTATTTCATCATCAGGCCTCCTCATACCCCCATGGGAAGAAATAAATTTTTTGTAGTTATTAATCATCAGAATTTATTTTTTCAAATTTAATCCCTATAAAAAGTTAACCTAAAGATTAAAAATTAGGAAGACTATATGTACAAGAAATTGTGAGGATACATGGTGTGTTGTTACTTATAATTCTAGGTAGGGAACCCTTTTTACATCTCAATTATAGGAAGTCCTTCACAGGGCTATGGGGTCACAGGTCATTCTCAATATGGAATACCATTATTAAATGTATGGTTAGAAAAAATGGGAAAATATGATTATAGTAGACATTATATGTGTGTGTGATAGAAATTATAGGATTATGTGACAACCATCAAGAGTTGATAGAATTTTATTTTAGTAATAGTTACTAATACTCAATCTAGATGGATCCCTTTAAAGAACTATATGTTCAACCATGTCAGTCACATCTATGCTAGACAGAAGTTGGAGGGGATTCCTTACTGGGGATGAAACACGTATAGGATATGTATGTTAATGTTTAGATAATTAGATAATGGTTGTTGATAGACTGACTGAAATTACTTTTTTATTTTCCAAACACTTTCAAGTAAAAGTGGGAACCCATTACATCAAGACTTAAGCATAATAGAATAGTCTCCAACAGACCAAAACTCAAGTTCAAAAATAATGCTCACTGCAAAAGGAGAAATCCTCCCTGCAACTAAATACCATAAATTCCAGCTTCCAATGTCTCAATTTAGCACGACTAGCTGACCCGTGCCAAATAACAGGCATGGTACTGATGACCAAAGCCATGCCCTCTCAATATTCCAATTCCAAAATTTGATGAAACAGTAGATCCTCTTTGCCGTAAACCTCATCTGAAGCATCCTTTTATAAGATAAACATGAAGAAACCCTTTAGCCGTAGCTTTTTGAGATAAAAACCGACAAAACATTCCAGAAAACCACAATTTTTGTAGCCAAATGAGAACAACCAAATGGGTAGAGCAAGATAAACTCTCTCGAACAATAACTGTTGGAACCAAATCCAAAAGAACCCCACCGTGATCATGAGGCTCCCTTCTAACACATCCATAACAACCTGAAACAGATGATCTCCATGAGGAAAAATGAACACAGGGGAAGAATATGGCCCATATGGAGACGACGCTGCCGAAATAACACCAACTCTACACCACAAATATAAGGATAGAACGAAGCCAAACCTCGCCCCTCTAAATCGCATCGGAGAAGACACTGAACCACACTAGAATGTAGTTTATTTCGGGAGCTAGCTGAGACCAGATCCTGATCCCAGAAGCCGTCTCCAAGCTAGTTGATGCGCACCAAATCCAAGCTGATATCATGATGCCAATGCTTCACCACACTGATTCCAAGCTGATTTGATATTATATAAAGGATCAATAATATGACATTTCATTTGGATTTACCTTACCATTTAATTTTTATTCATGAATTGTTTCATGTATTTAAATTAAAGAAGTATAATCCATACATGTCTCTTATGCTGAATTGGGAAGTGCTAGAGATAGAACTATATATGTCGATGTTTGAAAAACCAATGAGGTTTATTGACTCCAAGGTAAAGGTTCTTCAATGAAATTTTAAACAATTTTTCTAGTTCCATTGATATAATGGAAATGATAATCATGATATGTGGGGAAAAAATTCATGGGTGTAGAAGTAGTGACCTAATTGTTTCTCTGATCAAACTATAATTTAAATTTATAAGGCTGGAATGTTTCCATGGTGGGAAGAATTGGCACACCCATGGATCTTTTTTTAGATCAATTTTCATTTATATTTGGTTTTAATTTGTATCCAAATAATTCTTAATAATAATTTGACAAAAATTGTTATTTTTGGGAGGATAGTATATGGTGTACAGTTAGGGTAAATAGTGAACCATCCTATTGTAAATTGTGTCTCCCAAATAGTGGAAATTTTCTAGGATTTATAGTTAGCTCCATGACCATTCAAACATCATAGAAATCCTTGTGTCTTACCCCTTATATTGTATAGAGATGCCACATGGTTTCAGAATAGCCTGTAAAACCATGCATCCCAACCCCACGACCTACCAGGTTCTTCAATTTTTGGAAATTAAAACTCTAACCCTCCATTATTTTCACCCTCTACCCCCCCCCCATTTGACTTCCACCATCCCTAGTCACAGTCATCCTCTTCATGAACTCCCTATCTTCTTTATTTTTTGGCGGATATTGTCTTGATTATTTCAAGAAACTATAAGTAATCCCCTCCTCTCTTTTCTCTTTATCTTCTTTTGATTGATCCTCTATTTATCCTTAGGATCTCACTTTTCAAGTGGTAATATTGACCTAAAATTTCTTCAACCATATTTCTTTGGGATGGATCCTAATATTATTGGTTTTTTTATCTTTATGGCCTCTTCACATCTTGGCTAGCAATTTTTGACCAGATTTAGGTGATTCCATGTGAAAGGTAAGTGGTTCCATGATATTCCATTAATTTATGATTTTAGTACACTTTAATTTGTTTATAAAAGTTATTATAAATAGTTTGTGTGGGTAAAAATGGTGATTTAAATGGTTTTGGTGTGAGTGTAATGTAAATAAGTTATTTTCCCCTTGTAAATGGTTGATTATTCCATGTGTGGGTTGTGATTATTGGATTTATGATAAAAAATTGAACTTTGAATGATATTGAATATTGAATTAAGTAAATCAAAACACTAGGATTCTAGGTGGTATGCAAAGGACAAGTATGTGGGATGAGTTAATAGGGAATTGACCCAGGATCCCCAGAATGATTATGCTAAAACACTAACTAAACAATGATGACGATGCTTTGGGGACCACTAGAACATTGGTTGTGACATATCTAAAACCTCTTGCATAAAAATAGATTATGTGGTTTAGTCACCTACAATATGAGGATTATTATACCCTAATGACCTATATTCTTAGGTATTTCCCAAAAATCTTAAATTTTGTTTTTACCTATTTTTATTTATCTATAAATTTTTTACTTTCCATATTAAAATAAAGAAAATCAAATTTTATAACTTTATTCTTTTAAAACTATCATGTTAATTTGTTTTCTAATTTAATTTCATGGAGACTTTGGGTGGTATCCAACTGGGAAAGTGAAATCACACCCTACATACACCATCGGTTGTATGTAGACCACATCCTGTCTAACATAGGTAATGGAAATGCATTCCTTGGAGGTGATGGTATATCCTATTATTTGTGGTTCCTCATTTGGTATGTGTTAGAGGTGGTATCATGGTGGTTTCAACCTACGTCTCACATGGAGATTTTATTCATCTAGTTGGCCCCCTCTCCTTTTTGGTTGTTTTGTCTCCATTTGTAATTGTTAAATGCTTATGGTTTACATGTAGTTCATTATTTTATATTATTGGTATGTTATGGATGTTTTTCAAGATGAGTTTTAATTTTGGTATGTCAGTAATTGTACTTTCATTGGTAAAAATTATAGCCAAAAGAGTTTCATGATTCCCTTGAACTAGTTCTCAGCCCGTGGGGACTAAGGATAACCTTCAGAATATGTCTTCGGTCGAGTCGGGTGTCAGTTTGGATGGAAACCCAGGATTTATAATAATAGTTAACCCTTTTCAAATGTAAGATTTATCATTGTTCTTTTGATATGTGATTTTAGTAATGTAATTTTTAAAATTATTAATAATATTACTCCTTTCATGATCATAAACTTTATCATCCACTCAACATTTCCATTATAAGACCTTTATATCATTTTAATTGTTTTTATTAATATTTATTGAGAAAACGTGTTTTAATATCATTCATTTAAAATTCTCAAAAATTAAATTTTCTAATGTGGATAATAATATCTTCTCAAAAATATTATTAAATTATTTAAAAATAATCCTTCTGTTTCTATTCCATTTTCTTCTTTATATCCAAAAGATAGAATTGTTATGTAGTTATGATCTACGAATCAATATTTAAATTTTATTATGATATACTCATTTAGGGTGATCAAAATTTTGATATCAAACAATATGTGTCTTGATGTCATTTACTCTTATACCATTTATAGATGGTACAAAAACCATTTTACTCTTATAGGATCTTAATGATATGACGAGGGATTTATTTAATGTGGATCACACATATATGAATGTGCATTATGTGTTCAGTGGGTAATCTATAACCCTCCAATAAATTGTGTAAATCATTACATTCCATGACATTATAATAAGAAAAAATTAATTATACTTGATTCAAAATGGGAAATATGTTGTGATATGTGATCCACTAATAGAAATGGGTTGTGACACCTGATCCACTAAGGGTAATAGGAAGTATTTCCCAACCCACTAAGTTATAATTTGAATGCATATTTTTTCCATATTTCTTTGTTATATTCTTATTTTATTGTACATAGATCATTTTTAAATTATCATGAATTCACATTCTTATTCCATGGGGTAGTTTTTATCATTTGATATTAAATATCCTTCCATTATGAATTCTAGAAAACTATAATTGTGCCTTGTTACTTTCATGAGATATTTCTCCAATGCACCTGTACTCCCACAAACTTATGATCTAATGTTTGATTCTATATTGTTATGTTTTACCCTACAGAGAATTTGAACTAATCCTTATCATATATTTCTATTCACATTGTTATGAATTTTATTATTACATATGAGAAGTATAATTGGGGGTCCATAATGGTTTGATTATGGAAAATTGGTCATAAGTACTATAAAATATGATGCTTATGTGGCAAGTTATTCAATAATATAAACCATCAGTTCATTAGATTGTGTTTTTATTTATGAGATCTTAAACTTATGTTGATGATGAAAAATGATTATATATTTTTCTAAATTCCCCTCACTTGGTATCAAATAATTTTTTTAAAGTATTTATTTTTAGCACCAGATCTTGGAGCCTAGTTTATTGGTTCTTTAGTTGGTATTATATTATCATTTACTTGATTTGGGATTAGTTTAGTTATTTTATTAGAATATTATTAGAGAGCTATAATGACACAAACGTTTATAAATGGAATTATATTTTGATTGAATAAATTTATTATTGAAAACACGTGCACTATATTTCATTTGACATATTGGAACATTATAAAATATATCCATAATTATCCTATTTGACCTTAAATACCTTCAAGAATCCTAATCATTGGTAAAATTATAATTAAATAGTGACCATTAAGAATAGTATATAATAAGGGTTTTTATAATATCTATTTTACACGGAGGGAACAAGTGATTACATCGACCAATAGGATAATACTCTATGTTTCACATTTATTAGAGCTTCTGAGGGAGATATAATCACTAGTATTCACACTTGACCAATCCAAATATGATATTTGTATGATCTGAGATTTTTTATAAGGTATGGAACCCTTTATTTATGTTTTAATTTTTTGGGTTTGATCTAATGGGGATTATTGGTGAGGCTATGGAGGAAATGGGTGTGTATGGGGCTTGTTCGGATCCTGAAGCCTTGTTTTTTGAAAAATTCAGTCTATCCACACAATTTTACTTAAACATGTAGGACAATGGTCTAGTTCATAGCCTCGGGCCATAAGTTTTGATGAAACTATGAAAAAAGGAGAACACACCTATCTTAATGTTGTTGAGTTTTTAATAGTATTAAATTTCACAGTTGGGAAATATTTTTTCTAACCATGTTCCATGACCGAGCGAGTGATTTTTTGAGATAGTGAAGGGGAGATGGTTGGTAGACGGTGTTTCCAACCATGTGGTCATACTGTGTGATCGAGTGTTTTATGGTAAAATGACAATTTTTTATGCTTAAAATATTAATACCCTTTTCTCCATTATTTATTTCTCTTACAGTTATCCCTCTTATTCTCTCATTTGTGAGATCCTTAAGCCTTCAGGGTATATTTTGATTTTATTTCATCATCCAAACTCTGATTCAATATCCATTCATCTCATTGGATCCTTGATGGCGAGTTCTTCATTCCTTAGTCACCTTTATTTCCTCTCTATCAGTGGCATTATTTTGGTGAAATCTCCTATGACCTATTTTTAATGAATTATTACATTATTACATTTTATTATGATCTTGAACGAATAAAGGACTTATACAGGATGGGTGTTCCTCTACCAAGAGGAGGTAGTTATTCTATAACTTTTCCTACATTGTCTCATTGTTTATATTTTGTTATCACTATGCCACACACTAAACCTTCTTGGGGATTCCCTCTAAATTAATTGAACCTTTAATTATATGATAAATAATTATCTATAATAAGAAATGACTCCATTATAAATGTTTGGAGGTAGTTGACCTTGACCTTAAGAACCCATGATGTGGGTTCTACCCTTTTATCAGGATTATATCACCTTTTAGGTTTGATAATCTCACTATTTATAGTTGATAGTTGAATGGGGTATTAAAGTGAATTGTTAAGGGTTTTCAGCACATCGTAGCACCTTTTATTTTGTATATAAAATGTATAATTATTGAATCCATTTGATTGTATATGATTGAAAATGGAATCATGAAATAGTAAATGATAAGTTAGGATGCCATGGACATTCATACTACCTGTATCCCATTTAATTATCTGACTTAGATGCCATGTACATTTCTAATCCTTGGATTTGACTACATGATTACATGAAATGTTAGGATTCCTTGGACATTTATACTTCTTGGATATTGGAAATATGACTCACATGGATTCCATGTAAATTTATACTCCAAGGATCCAATTTAACTTGATAACTTGACCTGATAGCATAAATTTGATATTTCAACTCATTGAATATGACCTATTATGTTACCTTCGACATTTTTCTTCTCCTTCGATCATGTTACTTGATTTACATATAACTATAGGATTCCATAGAAATTTATACTCTTTGGATCCTTTGAACTTATTTCACTCAGTTTATAGGTTGCCTTAAAAATTACCACTCCTTGGACATTGTCCTATGTTAGCCTAATACATTTTTATATGACATTGACCGATGTTGATAATTATTATGCTTTAAAGATAGAATTATTATTTAGTTTCTTAATCATTGTAGTATTTGAACAAAAGGGGAAATCTCCCACTTCCTCATACATGATTGATTTTTTTTATATGAGCAGGGGTGTATAGGATTGGGATTTGGGCTCGTGATTCTATCTAGGGATAAATTCTTTTATGTATTTTTACTTTTATTACTTTTATTTTATTTTATTTTTGTTTCCAGGATTTATTTGTCTCTTTCATAGCATGCAATTATCATCATTGTATATGAAACTGGTGGATTAGTTTACTTGGTTATTTATATGATGGATGTTTATACTTATATTATTTAGTTATTTTATATGTTTCTGCTATTGATTGATATGATTATACCATTTTTCTACACTCTGAAATGTGTTCATAGTCTCCCCAAATAAAGACTCTAGGACCTCACCGCTAGTTGGAAACCTCTAGCATGCATCGAGGCACGCTTGAGGTCATGTGGCCAACTAAGTTCGCGTACTGTTGATTGAAATGGGTTTCAGATGTCAAAAAGTGGTATCAAATTCCCTACTTTTCTTTTCTTTTATCTTAATGTTTTTTATCGATAGTCATGATATTAGTATGGAGTTGTAATTTAGTGAGGAGTTGTTCCTACGGGTAGTTTACCCACATATAAGAAAGATACAATTTTCATAGTGTGGTACATTTTGTTCTAGATTTTTCTTATTACAGTTGATTTGACTTCACTTTTGGGTGATGTACTTGATGTCTGATATTCCTTAGATTATATATTTTATCCTTGTACATTTATGGTAAGTAAATATTTCATCATGAATCATTATATGGACTTCGAGACTAAAATTTGATATATATTGCCTTTTCACATTTACTTACTGTGTGCATTGCTTGTAGAATGTTTTGATGACTTATTTCTTTATCCATGAAATTTCCTAACTTTTCATGAAGTGAATTGATAAATATATGGTTGGTATTAAATGAATTCCACACTTCAATTTATTAAGTGTATGGCCCCTTATAAATTGGATGTGGTGATCCATAGAGTTCAATATAACAACCCTGCCATCTATTACACATTTAAACATTATTTATTACATAGATTTGAACATAATTCAAACCAAAAGATCAAGGTGTTTAGTGTATTTGTGGATTAAGAACATTAAATTACAACTTAATACATAAAATAAAACATCATTATTGAAACCATCTTTTACTTGACTATAATATTTATTCGTACTTAACACTACATGGGATAAACTAAGGACATACATAAGAAAAGAGTGATCTATAAAGCCTAGTAAGGTAGGAGAAAGGCATAACATAAATAATAAAATACATGTTAGGAAGTAGGAAAATCAATAAATAATAAGAGAAACATGAACATAAAGGTATGATATAGCATGATTATCATAACATGGAAATGTGGAATCAACTTAAAACACTACATCAATAACATAAAGGAATCATCAAAATCCATGTCCCAACAAGGTGGAAAAAATCCCCTTCAATGAATCAAGTAGACCAATATCCCAAAATAAAGTATCATGATACTAAACATTACACAATTCATTGGATCACAATCAGGGTGCACCCTTCATAATCATTTAATTCTCAAGCTTAAGTGTGCCACAGAGATCATATAACATGGATTCATTCAACAACATCATTTATTCCACGATAAAGGAAAGTGGAATACATACATGTAAGTCCTAAATCAATAAGTATATGTTTATAAAGGTGAATACCCTTAATAGTGTAATGGGTATGGTATTCACTACATGATGATTTTGGCATGGAAAATCATGGTGTAATTTCAGCAGCATAATGACGACATATAGAAATTCATAAAATTGGTTCAAGGGAGAGAAAGGGGTCACTCATCATTTATACAAGAAATGGGAAGTAACTGTATCATTTAACATAATATCCCAACATATGAAATGAAATTTAAGAAGTAAATTATAAAATAATTTCTTTAATGGTAATAATGATAAGGAAATCCCTTACGAAATTTCAGTATGGTAACAGGTATATATAAAGGATCTTGAATGGATTAATTAAAGTTAATGGAAGATCTAATTATTTATAAATCAAATGTAAATTAAGGGGAAATATTTATAGATATATTAAAATTGAAATTAAAAGGCATATCACAAAAGGAGTGTTGGATAAAAAAGGAAAGTGAAAGATCCCTTATGGAATTTTGGCATAGTAACGGGGGGCATAAAGGATCATAGGGGGAATATATGAGTGAAATGAAAATACCATAATTTATACATCAAATAAATATTAAATAGTTCTATAAGTAAATTTCACAAATAAATAAATTGGAAATTAAAATTCATAACATAAAAGACATCTGTGGATAAAAATGAGAGAGTGAGATCCCTTACTTGGATGTGTGATCCCAAAGAATTGGGGAGGCTTCCTGTGATCATGGGTGAACCTTGGGGGGACTCCAGGGAGTATGGGTAAGAGATTTTTCTAGATCAACATATATTTATTTAAGTGAAATTTGTGCTTTCATGGGTTTATATAAAAAATGTGGGGGAATTATTTATTATTTTTGTTTTGGTCACTACATGTTAAAATATTAAAAACCATAAACCATACCATGTGTCTTACCCATGATTTCTATAAAATGGGAGTGGTACACATTATTTTATATGTCTAAGGGATGAATATATTAAAATATTTCCCTTTATTATATTTATGTGAGTCACACTTTCAAAGAAATGATTTTAAAATCATAAAATATTTTATATGTATTGGAGGATTCATTAAGGCTTTATAAAATAAATCAAATAAACCTGAAATTTAATTATTTTAAGGGAAAAACATATATTTTTCCCAATATAAATTTTATATTATTTTATTAAATCACTATCAGGTCATTATGATGTCATAAAACACATTATATATTTATACGGTATTTAATTTTTACCCAAAAACTCGACTATCTCAGAAAATTATGAAAAATTAACCATTAGATAATTTCAATGTCCGGACTCCAAAATAACATTTATTTTATCTAAATAATTTTCAAAATATTTAAATTTTCACTTTTAAATAAAAACTAACATTTATTGAAAATTGACGTATTTTGACAAAAAAACATTTCTCAAACCATAATAAAAATTAAATTTGACTTCATAATTTTTTTAATAAAATCTAAATTTAATAAAATTAATTTAATAATAATATTTTAATACAATATAATTTAATAAAAAAATACCTTAATTCATAAAAAAAATATTTCTTAATTGAATTTGAATATTAGCCAAATATACTCTTTGTTCTCTAAAAATCATTTACAAAGTAACAACAATAGATGAATGTATATTGATTGTTCTATAAATAAAATAATGAACATAATCATAATGATATGGTATTGTTACATGTTCCTTTTTTAAACAAGAAAATTACCTAAGAGTAAGGTGTGCGATGGTGGGGATTTCATGGGGTTATTTGGTGAACATGGTTTGGGTCGTGATCTTGATGAACTTCAACATCTACCATAACTGGTTCTACTCATGCTTAGGTTGTTGGATTTCCACTTAGTCTTAGTCTATAGAAAATCCCAGAAATGTTATCTCTATCAAAAACTCCAATAAATATGCTTCATAGGGTACGATACTACTTGTTGAGGTCATCACTTCCTTTGTCTTTGCCATAGGATTTTTTAAACACCTATATTTATACTAGTTTGGTTATCACTATTCAAATACTATATTATCAATAGTAAGGACACTTAACAGTCATTTAAATCCAATTGGATATAATGAAAAAAAGGATTTTATGTATTTTATATATCTATAAGACACTAAAATAAAGGGCATTTTATTTATAAATGTGCGGGTCATTACAACCATCCCCCTTAATAAATTTTACACATGAAATTATCTATTCAAACATTTAAGAAAATGAGGCTAACTCTGCTTCATCACTTCCTTTGGTTCCCATGTTTTCTCTTCAAACATATTGTTTTTTCACAAAATCTTGAGAAGGGGAATCATCTAATTTCATATAACTTTTTCTCCATGATATAAGATCTTCACCGGATTCTCCTAATAGGAGAGTTCATTCTGCAATGGTATCACATATTGAGTGAGTACATGTGATGGGTTCGGTATGTACTTCCTCAAGAGTGACACATGGAATATATAATGTACTTGAGAAAGGTTCTGTAGGAGTGCTAGTCGATAGGGCATTGCTCTGATGTGATCAAGGATCTCAAAAGGGTTGATGTACCTTGGACTAAGATTTCCCTACCTTCCAAATCTCAAAACTCTCTTCCATGGATATATGAAGAGATATACCATCTATATGACATCAAACACTTGGTCTCATTGATGATTGTCAGCAAAGCTCTTTTTTTGACTCTGGGAAACGTTGATGTGCTACTGGATGGTCTTAACCTTCTTCATTACTTTTATGACCATATTCGGACCTAGAATATTTTGTTGTCTAACTTTATCCCAACATTCTAGGGTTTTTCACCTCCTCCCATAAATGGATTCGTAAGGATCCATTTGGATGCTTGAGTGGAAGTTATTTTTGTAAGAGAAGTCCACCAAAGAAATATATCGGTACCATATGCCTTTTAAGTCCATTGAGAAATCTCTCAACATGTACTCAAGTGTCTTCATAGTCCACTCAGATTGCCCTTTAGTTTGAGGGTGATAAGTTGTAGTGAAGATCAAATCTATGTTCAGACTGTATTAGAGATTCTTCTAGAACATATATCTGATTCTTGGATCTTTATTGGACACAACAGATAGAGGTGCTCCATGAAACCTTACCACTTTTTTGATGTATATCCATGCTTTTTGATCCAGTGAGAAATACTATCAAATTTTAATGAAGTGTGAAGTCTTTATAAGATGATCCAAATTAACCCATATAGAATTGCATACTTTGGATGTTTTTGGAAGTCTAGTGAAAAAGTATGTAGTGATATTTTCCCATTTCCATGTTGGTATCTATAAGGGTTGCATCATCCCCTTTGACTTCTTCCTCTCAGTCATCACTTGCTGACATACCAGGCACTATGGTGTAAATTTAGATATCTCCATCTTCACGTTATCCCACAAATAGTGATCCCAAATATCTAGCTACATATTCTAATTTCTTGGGTGAATGGGGTAATTTTAAGTATGTGAATCATCGAATTTTTTTTCTTTATCTCCAGATTTGATAGAAAACATATTCTTGAAGTAAATTTCACAATTCATTCTTCACATACACTGAACTCCAAGTATTTATTTATTTGGATAGTTCCCACTTTTTCTAAATTATTACATCATCTTTTGGAGAATCCTTTAACCATTCCAAAAGATATGGTTGAGCAATCATTTGTGAAAGGATTTATGATGTTCCCTTCATTATTATTCCCATTACCATCTTCATCAAATCGAAGAATATTGGATCCTTTTAAATTCTCATCAATAATAGAATTGTTGGGTCTTTTTTTCTTAGATTATACGACACATTGTTCTATTTCCCAGGGTGGTAATGGATTGTGTAGTAATAATACTTGATGAGCTCTAACCATCTTCATTGGAACATATTCATCTCTTTTTTTGAGAATATACTTTTGATACTTTTTTATCCATATATATTTCACACTTCTACCCCAAATAGATAATACATCCATATTTTCCACCAAAGACCACAACTTCCAACTCCAAATCATGTGTTGGATAGTTTTTTCCATGAATTTTCAACTATCTTGAGGCATAGGCAATGACTTTTTTATTCTACATCAACACACATCCTAGGCCCTTCCTCAATGCATCGTTGAAGATTTTAAAAAGCTCTCAACATGTGGGTAGTTTGAGCACATGGGTAGTGGACAAACTCTTCTTAAACACCATGAATATTTCTTCACATTCATCATTCCAATAATACATGACTCCCTTCTAAGTTAGCTTGGTACAATAGTCTTAAAATATTCATATATTTCTCACAAATCTGTGATAATATCTTGATAACCCCAGGAAGCTATGGATATCCATCATAGATGTTGGCCTCGACCATCCCTCAATTTCATTTTTCATTGAATGATCCACACACATCCCATTAGTTGTGATGATATTCCCCATGAATGAGACTTACTTCAACCATAACTAACACTTTTGTTCTTTGTATGGAGCTTCTCATATTGCAAGGTCTGTAACATAGTGCTCAAATACTTCCCATTATCCTCCTTGGTATTGAGGTATATTAGAATATATTCTATAAAAACTAACAATAAATTTTCAAGGAAATATCTATATTCTCTATGCATCAAGTCCATAAAGATTTTTGGAGTGTTAGTGATTCCAAATGGAATCACTATGTACTCATAAAGCCCGTACCTCATACGAAAAGTAGTCTTGGGGATATCCTTTTTCTTCACCCTAAATTGGTAATATCCTGGAAACAGATCTACCATGGAGAATTATTGTACTCGATGTAGTTGATTGAACAATTCTTCAATTCATTGCAAGGGATAATTTTTCTTTATCTAGAATTTTTTGAGATCATAATAATCAATTTAATGGAGCATTGGCCCATCCTTCTTCTTGATTAAGAGGACTGGTGCACCCCCTGGTGAAGCACTTGGGTGTATAAACCCTTAATCCAGATTCTCCTATAGTTGTTTCTTTAGCTCTTAAGACTCCAAAATAGCCATTTGATACAGATTATAAGTTATTGTAAATTCCCCGCATATAAGTTCAATTGAGAATTCAACATCTCTTCTAGGAGAAAGACCAGGAAATTTCTCAGGAAGCACATCAGTGAATCCCCTCACAATAGAAATGTATTTCATGTTGGTTCATTCAATAGAATCAATCATCTAAGAAAGATATGCATGCTCATAAGTCATTAATAACCATTATTGATATGATTTTTTTAAAAAATATGTATGATCCTCCTTGCCCTTGTATAGAATCGGGGGTCGATTCACGAAATGGAGAGTGATTTCCCTCTTGAGGAATTTATGTTGTCTCTATATAGAGAAATACAATCCATGATAATAATTGCCTCAAATTACACCAAGGGAAGTATGATAAGGTTTTCTAGGAAGTTCAATCCATAAATTTTTATAGGGGAGGATTTAAATACCTGGGCTGCATAATTTCCCCATTTTCCATTTTCACCGACATCTCTACTTCCATGCTTTGTGGTGGTGTTTGGATTGTTCTACTGAACTTTTGGGATATAAAAGAATGCGTAGTACTATGGAAGATAACCTTACCTTCTAATTTTTTATTATGATTCTACTCTATCATATATAGACATAGGGATGAGTATTATAAATTATTAACACATAAATCCCCAATCACGCAAATGAAAATTAAAAGGCATGACATAAAATACGCTTTTCAAGAAAAAGGAGAGAGAGAGATATTTTACTTGGATGTGTGATCCCAAAGGCTTGGGGGAGGCTTCTTAGAAGCCTAGGGGCTCCATGGGAGGACTATAGGGGAGTAAGGGGAAGATAGTGGTCAATATTCAAAGTGCTTGAGTGAAGAGAAATGGGTGATTGGGTGGATTTATATTTGAAAGGTGGGGGAATTATTTATTATTTTTGTTTTGGTCACTACACACTAAAATATTCAGAGCCACAAACCATCCTCTAGTTTTTTCCATGGTTTCTAGTAAAGGGGTGTTTTATAAATAATTTTATAAGGCTAAGGGCCGAAGATATTAAAATATTTCTCTTACTTATGTGGAGGTGAGTCATATTTTCATGGAAATGATTTATAATATAAATAATATAAACATTAAATTAATTTATTTTAAATGGAAAACATATATTTGGCCGAATAAACCTTTTATTGTATTTTCTTACTTCACTATTAGGTCATTATGATGTCATAAAACAAATTATATATTTATAGGGTATTTAATTTTTACCCAAAAATTTAATTGTCTTGGAAAATTATGAAAAATTTACCATTGGATAATTTCGACGTTCAAATTTCAAAAATAATATTAATTTTATCTATATAATTTTATAAATATGTGAATATTCACTATTAAAATAAAAAAAATACATTTATTAAAAATCGACTGGTTTTAACAAAACAGTTTTCAGACCATAATAAAAATTACATTTGACTTCATAAAAATTATACGATCATTTATATTTAATAAAAATAGTTTAATAAAAAAATATTCAAAAAATATTTAATTCAAAAATTCATTAATTAATCAAAATATATTTCTTAATTGAATTTTAATATTAACCAAAAATATTATATATGCTTTAAAAACATTTACAAAGTAATAATACAAGAATGAAGGTATATTCATTATTATTTAAAAAAGTAATGCACATAATCATAATACAAGGGTCCGGTTACATATCTATTTATTGCAACTGCATACTCCATAAGAGTAAGGTGTGAGATGGTGGGGATTTCATAGGGTCGTTCGGTGAACATGGCTTGGGTCGTGGTCTCGATGAGATTGAACTTCTCCCGTAAGCAGTTCTTCTCATGCTTATGTTGTTGGATCTACATTTAGGCTTAGTCAAGGGAAAATCATAGAAATTATATCTCCCTCAAAATCTCTAATAAATGGGATTCATATGGTATGGTCCCACTAGTTGTGGTCATCACATCTTTTTTTTGTGCTAAAAGGATTTGTTAAAACCCTATATGTATACTAGTCAGGTGATCACTATTCAACAGCTATATTATCAATGGTAATGATACTTAATGGTCATTTAAATCCAATTGGATATATTAAAAAAAGGAGTTCATGTGTTTCCTAAATCCATAAGACACTAAAATAATGTGAATTTTTTTCATAAATGTTTTGGTCATTACATTAAAATCTTCTTAGAAGATTTGCATTAAATGAAAATGAAATTAAATTTTGAAATGGAAGGTTTATATTAAATAAAGATACAAATTAAAATTTAAATGGAATTTTCCTCTATAAATTTCAATTGACATTCTCTATACCAGAACCCCTTACTTATAGAAGAGAACTTGACCATGGCCCAAACCTAGTAGTGAGAAGTAGGAAATATGTCATTCTTTTTTAGGACTTGTATGTCACTTAGAACTAGCCTTAAGAGTATGAAAATGGGTTTGAAATATGATTAAGAAGTCTTGATCCAATTTTTCTTATATTATTTTCATTTTTATGAAATATTCTCTAATTCGTTCACATTGAATCTATAGAGATATTCCACTGTGAGGGCCTCCAGTCATGCATCGGGAGTATGAAAACGACCATTATCGAGAGGTGGTGGGCTCTGTACCACCTGTAAAACCTACATTGGTTCCTCTTATGGTACCACTATTTATATCAAATATGGGTGATGATTCCCAGTTTTGAGAGAGTTTTCTATGTTTCTTGTTGATAGTTCAAGGAACACCACAACCTATCGCATCTATTTCAGAGTTTATGCATGTGTTTTAGCAACATCATCTTCCCATGTTATGGTGGGATGGAGGACCATAGGCTGCAGAGTCATGGATAGAGTCCATGAAGTCCATTTTTGAGCATCTTTAGATGCCTCCATAGAGGAGGGTCAAGTTCTAAATTATATGTTATGATATTTCCCTAATATATTGTGGGATGTGATTTTTGTGGCAGGAAGTGACACTTTGAGGTCTCTTGTGAGAATAATACATTCTAGAGAATGATTATTTGTAGTTTTATTATCCATCATCAGTGTGGGAGGTCAGGACATATAAGGATCCAAATTTATAGTGACCTAGTTAAGTGTCATGCTTGCAGTAGGATAGCCCATCTAAAATGGGTTTTCCAGAACATTCCTATATCATCAAGTGAGGGAGGGTCTCCACTGGCTCCTTGTTCAGGAGTAGGGCCAGTAGCTTTTCGCCAAGAATGAATCTTGAGTGAGAATGGTTGATCAAGATGATTTAGTTTCCTTGAAAGGGTATATAGACACTAGAATAACAATGATAGAAGAGAAGACTTGCTCATAGTAGTTTGGATATACCTTAGGTTTGCAATTCAGACTAGATGTATATAGCATAACCAATACATTAAGAGAATAGTGTTGTTACTTCTACCATGAGAGGTACTATTCTAGTAGCCTCTATGTTAGTATATTAAATTTTTGATACTTGTTAATATCATTCTTTCAAATCTTTATATTTTGTGGAAATCCATGGGCTTGATGTTCAGTTTTTCAATGGTGTGTTAACACTTGATACTTCATTGGGGATTCGATCAGAGAGTGTACGCCAGTGAAAGGTGTTCCCCTTGATGTTGGATGGAAATATTTTTCCTTGATATGATAGTGTTTTATTTTATTATCCGGATGCAATGGTTGGTTCCCTTTCATGTGTTACTATCATTTTTGGGTGACCTTCACATCACCTAAGGTTAGAGTTTTTATTCATAAGGGTTCATGGGATGTCTAGGAATGTTGAGCTATAACAAAGAATTATTGGTTGGATGGGATGACCACCAAAATTGTATGCTTATATCCAAATGATCATGGATTACATCAGGTGGATTTCCCTCTAGTGATTTATTGTTTTATTAATGATTTCCTAGACAATATCTCAGGACTACCTCTTAAGATAGAGGTATAGTTTCCCATTGAACTAGTTCTTGAAGTTGAACTGGTTTCCATTAATCCTTATAGGATAACTACTATAGAGTTTCAAGATCTCAATAGATAGCTATAGGTCTTGGATAAAAGGGTTTTCTACAACCTAGTACTTCTATATTGGGTTATATAGTCCATTGTTTCAAGAAGAATGATGGAACACTTTATTTATATGTGGATTACAAGAAATTAAACTAGTTTATGGTTAATAACCTATATAAATTTTCATGTATTGATAATCTCTTTGACCAAATTGGAGGATATTGGGTGTTTTCAAATATTTATATGAGGTCAAGTTTTCATCAGGTGCATGTTTGACCAACAAACATACCTCAAGAAAATTTTCATAGAATGTATAGTCTACATGAGTATCCAGTTATGTTTTTATTCTCACCCACGCTCCAATAGTTTTCATGGAACTAATGATTTAGGTTTTCCATCCATATCAGGATTTTTTGGAGGTGGTATTCATGGATGATATCTTTTTGTATTCTCACACTCGACATAACCATGGGAAACATCTTGAGGTAAATTTGGATACAATGAGAAAGAATCAGTTATATTCTAAGCTCATAAGGTGCCACTTATTGATTGATATGATTCAGTTATTGTGTTATATTATCTTTAGTATAAGATTTTCAATCTACCTAGAGAAGGTTATTGCTATTGTTTCCGTGGAGTATCCAAAGAATTAATTGGATATAAAGAGTTTCCTGTGGAAATATAGTTAGTACAAGCATTTCACATATGACTTCCAACGGTTAGTATCACCTCTTATGGGATTGACTAAGAAGGGTGTGAAGTTTGTATGGTTAGATACCTATGAGATATCCTTTAAAGAGTTAACATGGAGACTAAACTTAGTGTTGATCGTAATTCTTATAGAGTTGGGAAGAAGCTGTACAATATATTTGTATGCATTAGGTATTTTTCTAGGAGAAATTTTGATATATGAGGAGTGAGTCATGGGGTACGGATCACATCAATTGTGGATACACAAGAGGAACTAACTGATGCATGATCTCGTGTTGGTCATTATTGTTCATGCATTGTGTTGCTGGGGGGATTTTTTACTAAGAGTGTTTTTGATATTCATGAACCAAAAAAGTCTCAAGTACATATATACACAGCATGAATTGAATCTTATGAAATTAATTTGGGTTTCATTCCTAAAATATTTTGACTTCAAGGTTTCCTATATGATTGGAATGTGTGATGAAATTGTCGATGCTCTGACCATAAGGACTTAGATACAAGTAGTTTAGAAGGACAGTAGTGAGTATAGGTTTATGGACTTATTTTCATATATGAACTTGGAAGTGCAAGACTGTCATACGTATACTTCTCTCTTATATTTAGTAGTGATATCCACTCTTTTTGATTGGGTGAGGATGAATCATCTCTCATATTATCAAGGCTTGGTCATATGGGGTAGCATTAGAGGTGATGACTCACCTCCTGGTTGGATCATTGGTAAGGATGAGATATTCCATATCTACATATGTATCTGGGTTTTAGATGATATATACGAGGATTTGATGTAATAGTCTCATTTCTCTATATGGGTTCTGCATCCCTCTCTTACCATGACGTATTCTGACATACTACATCAATATTGGTGGTCAAGGATGAAGTGGGAGATAACTAGGTTTGTTGCATAGTGTGCCACTTATCAATGAGAGAAGGTGGAGAACCAATGACCAGTGGGGGTTTTATAGCCATTTCACATACTTGAGTGTTAATGGGTTGACTTAACCATGGATTTCATGATGGGAATTACTAGATCACCATAGGGTAGTGACTCTGTATAGTTGGTCGTAGATAGGTTGAAATTGGTCACCCATTTTATGACCTTTCAGGATACACTTTTAGTGGATGATATTAAGATGATCTATATTAATTATATTATAAGCCTAAATTGGGTTAAACCATATATTGTATTGGACAGAGACAATCAATTCACATCACGGTTCTGGAAGGGGTTGTAGAGGGAACTAGGTTCATAGGTACTGCTGAGTACCACCTATCACATAATTCACTCTTGTGCATAAGAAATTTCTGTACATTTAAGCATATTAAAAATGATTATTTTTTAAATGGTATGATTTTAAAACCTCAACATAATTTTATAGGTTTAATTTAGTCATAAAAGGAAGGGAGTTCAATATTTTTCCTAATTTGGTGATTTGGATGGAAATCAGAGGCTTCTGGACCCTTTTTCCATGGTTCATGATACTTCTAAGTCACCCAATCCAAGAAATTCAACCCTAAAGGCCAAATAGAACATGGAGAATCAAGGCAGTGACTCCTACATGGACTATGCACAGTATCTGCATGGTCTATGCACAGTTTGGAAAATTTTACGTGGTGTTTAGGATTGCATAGAGGCATACAACACGTTGTATGATTAGCCGTGTGAACCATCCCAAGAAACACCGCACTGCCTCCCTTTGTGGATAGAACCAAATGTATGGTTTTTACACGGTTTACCAAACAATGAGGGATTCCACAGAACCCCACCCAGTTTCTTTCTACCATTCATACCCATACTTTGTCCTATGATTTTGACACCTAACCACTCGGGGACAATAGGGATGTCCTATTAAAGAGGGGGAGACTCTTTTTAAGGGGAATCATCATCTACTGGAGGATCATTTGGGCTAGAGAGGATCATGAAACTCATTTGAGGTAGTTTTTGAGTATTTTCTAGTGATTGTTTTGTTGTTATTCTTACCATTAATAGCTATCATGAATACTTAAGGTATCAAGAGATTGTCTTTCATTATTTATTAAATGTATGGATAATTATATTGTGTTTTGGGGATGTTGTTATTTAAGTTTCCTTGTGAATCAATTTTCTTGTTATGTTTACATTTTTTCATCTTAATATCGTAACTTCCTTTGAAAAATCATTCTAAATATTTCTAGAAACTTCATATAAAACCAAGAAAGTATTTTCTAGGTATCTTTTGGGATTTTAATAAAAAATAAACCAATGATCATTGGGTGTACTTTTTTCCATGAAGGGATTGTCTTTAATATGGTTTATAGATGTTAATTTATAGACCAAGAAAATAATCTCTACTAATTTATTTGGAACTCACCAGACCAAGGGGGTTCCATTACATTAAAACCATAGAAATTAGATTTATTATGAAAAACACAACACAATAATCAAATTAATTTTTTGATGGACTCAAACACCCACATCCATAACAAAATTTTCCCATTTGTTGTTAAAACTAGTTTGGTCCACATTTTCCAATCTTGAAAAAAATCATCAAAGAATTTAAAAGGATTTTTTATTTAATCATTGGAACAAATCTTCCATACCTCAATCATCGACTCTAAAATTCAGATATATTTACTTAACCAATAACAAATCCAAGAAATAGAACCCATTAGATCAATTCCATAGTTACATTACACAAGTGATAATAGTGGGTACTTCAATTCGGGATGCTAAAAGTAACACTTTATCTGGAACAACACCAAATTATCGAATCATTGATAGGGAGAAAAGATAATAGTATTTTATAAAATTTATTTTTTAATAATTTAGTGAAAAAAATCATAAATTCTGAAAAATTCTATTCTTAACTTCATTTATATTTTTTTTTATTTGTTGGTTCTCCCTTTTTATGATTGGTATGTTGTTTAGTGTTGTGTAGGACCACAGGTGTATGAGTGGAGGGGTTACTCATTCCAAGAGCGTCGATTCATTAGAAATATTTCTGCTTGACCCCAAAATTGAACAAACGATCTCAAGGTGAAGCCAGGAACTTATGAGAGAGAACAACCAAAAAATCCCCATAAAAATTTTAGAAGAGGGATAACCAGATTATATCCAAGGAGTTATAAAGTAGTTCATTCTTAATGAGAAATGGAACTAATTTCTTGATGGTGAGGGAGGGAAGAACCAATTTCAACAACCCAATTTTATGGAGTTCATCCCAAGAAACTATCAAAGACAATCAGCTCAATTTGCCCCAGGATTTGAACTGCAATAGCCATGGAAATAAATTCCCATAGAGCCATATCTATACATAGCCCCAAATGAATTGCAGTATTTCTCATAGGAGAATTATTTTATTCCCCCACATCCTCAAGAACAACCACCACCACATCGTACCCTTACAGACCAGGGGTTGTCATCTATTTATGGGTTAGATGTAGGTTTTATCAGACCACAGGTCCAAGCCAGGAATTTCAAGATTAAGCCAAAAATAATACAGCTTGTCCAAAATATTGTGTAGTTTGGAGGTTTACGTAGTGAAGACCCTAATGCTCATCTCTCCAATTTTGTTGAGATATGTGACACGTTTTGTTACCACATAGTCTTCGAGGACACCATTTATCTTCTATTATTTCTATTTTCATTAAGGGATAAATAAATGGACTGGATAAAGGGATTACGTTGGTGATCTGTCCTCACATGGGAGGTATTGTCCTAGGAGTTTTTGTCTAAGTATTTTCTTCCCTCCAATATGGTGATGTTGCAGAACAAAATTCACAACTTTCATCAACATGATTCTGATTCACTATATGAATCTTGGGAGTGTTTCAAGGAAATGTTGAGGAAATTACCTCATCACATACATCCATTGTGGATGAAAGTACAAAATTTTTATGGATCTCTTACAATAAACACCAAATTAGTGGTGGATGTGGCTAATGGAGGAACAGTTATGAGGAAATCCCCCAAGGATCTTTTTGATCTTCTAGAAGACATTTCGGACAATATCATTCAATGGAATTATGAGTGGGGAACTTAAAAGAGGTGTATACATAATATCTATGCTACTATAATGTTGGATTCCCAACATGATGTTGTATCAAAGAAGATTGATCCTTTGAATCTGAAATCTATATCCCAAGTTCAAGTGGTTAATCATCCATTATGAAATTAATGTGTTGATTACCATGTGATGGGTGAATGTATGGGGTAAAGTTTCTATCCTTCAAAAAGTGAGTTATATTATGTTTCGTAGAACCGATATCCAGATATGTACCCTCAATACCAAAACCCATCTTGGCATGATAATGTCAAAACAGGCTAGGGACAACAATAACAGAATCATAAGACCCATTTATAGAGACCACCCAGATAAGCTCAAAATCACCATTACCGAAATCCATACCCTAGAAAACAGCTAGAAAACTAGTATCATCAAGGATCCTACCAGCAAAAAGGGTATTACAACCTTCATCTGATGCAACCACCAAGATAACCACATCCTCAGAAAGCTATACAACAATCACCTTCGTAAGATCCACCATCAAAGCTAGAAGAGAAGATGTATAAATTCATAACAACATATAAGAATATATTTCAAAAATAATAGTCATCCACTCAAATCCTTGATAATCGGATTGGAAATCTTTCAAATAAACTCCCTTCACGGAATCCTAGTATACTATTGGGTAACACAGGGAAGAACCCATGGGAGGAGGCTACTGTTGTCACATTAAGAAGTGGAATGGAATTTCCTCAGAAAGTGATTTTATGTCACGGAGAATATTATAATCAAGATAATCCCTCACTCTCCTCGAATAGAGAAGCAGATGTTGAGGATTTATCACTATCACAGTGGTTGTCAAAAGGGAAAGAGGCTCTATTTGAAAATGTAAAATAAGCATTCAAACCCTATGAACCCACCTTACCATTTCTAGAATTTTTGTAGAAAATGGAATTGGACCAAAAATTTGGAAAATTTAGGGAGATATTCTAGAAACTCCAAATCAATATTCCATTCACAGAATAATCGACTCAAATTCCAACATATAATAAGTTCATGAAGGAAATCCTCTCAAACAAAAGAAAGAAAAAGGATTTGGGAACAATTTATCCCACAAAGGAGTGATCAGTAGTTGTTCAACATTCTCTTCCTCCAAAACTCCAAGATCCTATAAGTTTTATTATCCCATGCACAATGGGATCTTCTGAGTTTGGAAAAGAACATTGTGACCTAGTTATCAGTTTCAACTTGATTCCCCTTATAGTTTTTAACGAGATATGGCTGAACGATTTAAAACTAACTGACCACTCCATTAAATAACCTAAGGGGATACTTGTGGATATTCTATTCAAGGTAGGGAAGTTAATTCTACCAGCTTATTTTTTCATACTTGAAATGGAGGAAGACCAAGAAGAACCACTAATTTTTTGAAGACCCTATTTGGCTATGGGAAAAGTGTTGATTTATTTTCACCAATGTGAATTGATTTTATGAGTATGGGATGAAAAATTATCTTACAACATCCTCAATGTTTTTAAGAAATTATCATTCATGGAGAATGAGTACTATAGTGCCTTAACTATATATGAAGATTACTTTGGCCACATATAAGGTGATATGGGATGTTTCTCCACATCTGATGAACCGGTTTCAATAGACATCCATACAGATTGTGAACCAAAAGAGCTGAAGTTTATTTCAGGCTAGGGTGGTCATTATAAGAAATGGGTGGTGGTCCCAGATATATTGTAGTAGGTTGTGGTAGAACCAATAATACCTTCTGTTGTTAAATCTTCACAAATAGAACTGAAACCTCTTCCATCATACTTAATATATGGATAATTCGGAGAAAAAAACATGTTTTCGTAAATTCTTAATGCATCGCCCATGAAAGATCTAGAGTAATAAATTTTATGGGTTCTAAAAATAAGGAAACTTGATATTGGTTGGGCATTTACTGACCTTAAGGGAATATGTCGAACCATTTTCACACACAAGGTGTTTTTTGAGGATGGATCAAATCCCTCTCAGCAACCGTCATGACAGTTGAACTCTCTAATGAAGGAGGTTGTAAAGAAAGAAGTGATTAAGATTTTGGATTCCAGTATTATCTATCCAATATCTAACATGCCATGGGTGAGTCCCTTGAAATTAGTTCCCATGTAAGGGGGATCACCATGATTTCCAATGAGAAATATGAGCTTATCCTAACAATAACAGTTATAGGATAGTGGGTTTGTGTGGACTACCGAAAGAAAAATGATTCCACATGGAAGGATCACATCCCTCTTCCTTTCATGGATTAAATGATGGATTGAATTCCTAGATAGGTATTCTATTGCTTCATAGATGGCTAGTCTAGGTATAACCAGATTTCTATTTCCCTTGATGATCTGGAGAAAAGCACCTTTAGATTCCCGTATGGAACCTTTTCATATCATCATATCATGTTTGGCATGTGTAGTGCTCCAGTCACCTTTCAATGATGCATGTTGGCTATATTCTGTGAAATTATGGAAAACATTCTAGTGGTTTTCATGGATGATTTCTCTATCTATGTGAAATCATTCAACACATGTATGAAAAATTTGGAATTAGTCTTGGAACAGTGCAAACACACAAATCTTATCTTGAATTGGGATAAATGTGACTTCATGGTACATAATGGCATTGTCATAGGTCATCAGATCTCTATGAAGGGAATATAAGTAGATGCTATAAATATTGAAGTGATTTCACAATTACCCATTCCAACTTTTGTATGAGCAATACATATCATTCTTGGGCGTGTGGGATTTTATAGACTGTTTGTTCATGATTTCTCAATGATATCCCAACCGCTCACTAATATCCTTTCAAATGATGTTATCATTGAATTTGATGAAGCATGTATAAAATCTATTAAACTCTTGAAGAAGATATTGGTTGAATCCCCCATTAGGATTGATCAAAACTAGAAAGATCAATTTGAAATTATGTGTGATTCAAGTGATTATGTTGTGGGAGTAGTCCTTGGACAATGGATGGACATCATCTACAGACCTATCTACTATGAAATTAGAGCCATAAATGAAGCGCAAATTAACTAAACTACCACTAATAAGGTTATGCTCTTGGTGTTATTTATATTCGACAGTTTTTTCTCATATTTAGTGCTATAAAAGGTTGTGGTTAATATTGACCACACAACACTTAAGTATTTTCTGAAAAATAATGATGGAAAGCCAAAGATCATTAAGTGGGTGTTTCTTCACTAAGAGTTTGATCTAGAGATACATGATAAGAAAGGCAGTGAGAACATAGTTGTATATCATCTCTCTTACTTGGAATTACCCCACTTAGAGGAAGAAGATGATAGGGAAACTAAGAATGATTTTTCAAATGAAAAAATTTTCTCAGTTGAACTCACCCATCATCTGTGATTTGTCGATATAGAAAATTATTTGGTTAAGGGATTGACCCACCCTAATCTGGCATTCCAGCAATGGAAGTGCTTTTAGTCAGACATAAATAAATATTTTTGGGAAGACCTATTGCCCTTTTTCTCTTGTGGATATGAGATAATTCATTGTTGCATCTCTGAGGATGAAGTTAAATTTTTTTTTGAATTATGCCACTCCTCACAGGCTGGGGGACTTGACTGGGTAGACCACACCATAGAAAAAAATTTATAGTCTGGATTTTTATATCCCACCCTACATAAAAATGATCAAGACTTTGTTGAATAATTTGAAAAATTCCAATGCACTAGTAACATTGGACATAGAGCTGAAATGCCTCAACACCCCATCCTAGAGGACTATGTCTTCTATGTAAGGGGTATTGACTTCATAGGACTATTTCCCCCATCATATGAGAACACATACATTAGGGTATGTGTGTAATATGTATCTAAATGGGTGGAGGCTACTGCCAAGGTGCAAAAAATGAAAAAATTAGTCATTTCCTTTTTGAAGAAAATTTTTCAACAGGTTTGTTGTTCCCCATGTTTTTATCAGATATAGGATCACCCATTTTGATAATACTTTAATGAGGAATGTGATAATAAAGTATGGGGTGAAGTATAACACTGGGAAAGCATACCATGCTTAATCTAGTGGTCAAGTGGAGGTCTCCAACCATGAACTTAAACAAATTATGGAAATGAATGTGGGATCCTTAAGGAAATATTGGTCTAGAAAGTTGGATGATGCCTTATGGGAAAACCAGACTACCTTCAAGTCACCACTGGGAATTTCTTCATTTCATTTGATCTATGGAAAACACTATCAACTATCTATGGAACATGAGCATAAAGCATATTGGTCTATGAAGCCTTAAATTATGATTTAAAGGATTCAGAGGAGAAACATAAATTCCAACTATCTGAGCTTTAAGAAATCTGGTGGGAGGCCTACGAAAATGAGAATATTTACAAAGAAAAGACAATGGTGGTTCACGACTTTATGATTTCTCGAAAATCATTTCATCCTGGTGATCAGTTATTATTTTTTAATTCATGGATGAGGTTTTATTTAAGTAAGTTAAAGTCCTGGTGGTTAGGACCTTTTAAATGTTTAATGGTATTCTACCATGGTGCGGTGGAAATTGGTGGAGAATACAGATAACCATTTAAGGTGAATGACCAATGCATAAAGCCTGATTCTTAAATAGAGGATGTGGTAGGCATGGTTTCTAGTATGAAACTAAGGTTACAGTGGACCAGTTATGTTGAGATCTATAAATTAAATGAAGCACTGACTAGGAGGTAACCCTATATTTTTGAAAATCTCATAAAAATAATTGTTTGTTTGTGTTCTTAAGATTGCATATTATTGTGTTTTCACATTTTGTGTGTTTTAGTTATGGGATCAATACAATTTGGTGGATATATTATGGAATTTTTATTATGAACAACTAAAATTTGCTATGTAAATTCTAAATCATCATTTCAAATAATGTGTAAATAGTGATTTCATAAAAAAGGGGTGCATTTTATTTAATTATGTAGTTTTTCAAAACAATTCCAAACAGAACCATACTCACGGTTTGCACACATTTTGAAAAACCATAGACAATTTCAAACCATTCCAGTGTCCATATGCATGGTTTATGCACAATTTTTAAAACCGTGTGAAGAAATCATGTGCATCATTTAGAAACCTAAAATGATTTTCCCCCTCTCTCAAACCCTAATCACACCACCCCTCTCTTCCTCAGTATGTGTTGCACCCTCTCCCACCCTCTCCTTCTTCTTCAATCCTCTCTCCCTCTTCCAGATCAGTGGCCTGGGAATAAATCTCTTTATATTCCTCCTATTTTATTTCTTTATTTCTTCTTCTTCTTCCCTTTCACTCTAAGGTTTATGTATCCTGATTTTTCTCCACCCCCTTGTCCTATTTTCATTTGATTTTCATTTTTCATTTGATTTTTCAATATTCACATATGTTTTTCTTCAACACTCCAACCTACACATGCATCAAAATATGATTTTAAAAAAAGAATTCATTTCCATGCATTAATATTCCCATATTTTCAACTTTCCATAGTAAATTTTGGTTTTTACTAATACTTATTCAATTTCTTATCGATTTTTGTTGTAAACTGTAAAATTACTTTTTGCATCCTCCACTGTCAATAGATTTCCACAACCTTACATCATGTCTATATCAAAGTACATGCACACCTATTGTTTTTCCAACCACCTTGGTCCTCATTTTAAATTAAGAAAGAAGGAATAAAACAACCATTAATGGGTATTGTTCACCCATAAAGGTAATAATACTCACTTCTTTTCCCTAAAAAATATTATGGCCTTGGTAATTTCTAACAAGATTCGGCGATTGATTGACCATGTTCAACTCACATGAGCACTTTCTATGTCCCAAAAAACATATAAAGAACTTGTTTTGGAGTTTTTATCCACCTTCTAGAGTCGTGACAGATACACCAAGGATGAGTAAGGCTATTTGGGTGAGGCAGAAGATAATGACTTATTATGACGCAGGAATCGATACTTCCAATTTTTCCACAATGATTTTACCACCTTCATTGGAATACTTGATCATAATCATGTCGAGGTTGTTACCTATTCCGATTAACCCCTGGAGTGGGATCCTACATCTTCCATAGTTTTCTATGATACCATTGCCCAACCCAGAGATCCTTATGTTCCCCAAACTGCTAAGGTGTCTCGGCTTCTCAACCCTATTTACAAAATCTTTCACTGAGTCCTTAAAATATGATTCACCCCCAATCTGAGAGTGAAGGGAATTTTTTCCTTTGTGAATTGTTTATCCTTAATTAAATACTTATAGGTGTAGATATAAATCTTGCATACCTTTTCAATTACTACATACAACCCATGTTCTCCAAACAAAAGAGGGGAATTTTTGGAAGACCCTTTATCACTATGCTTATGGTTCGACAAGAAATTGTTTATGATGAGGATTCATTCACTACACTACCAATATCCCCTACATTTTTTGGTACTCTCATACATAACATGAGGACGATCGAGTATGAAGGTACCCATTAATGGTTTGGTGGTCAGCGAGGAGAAGGACCGAATGACCCACTAAAGGAGGTTGCTGAGGATGAGTCCCCCCCCCCAATTACACCTACTACATCCCACCAGTCCTATTCGCATTCCAAGGAATATCCACCACCCACCCCTCCCACCTATATGTAACCCCCACAGTTCCCCTTATCCCTCTTACCCCCACCTTCAGGGAACCCCCTATGGGGATCCATGTATTTTCGGGAAATTGATGCAAGACTCATATGCTATGTTTTATTTACAGATGGAGGATGCCTAACATCAAGTGGTATGCCTCAGTATTGCAGAACATCCTATGATTGATCTTTACCACATAGTTCCCAATCATCCTCTCTATTATTATATGTGCGGTGATTCCCCTTTCCATCCTAATTTTTCATGGGGATCCTCTGCATCAGTTGGTCAATCAGCAGCTCATTCCACCTCAGGCATGGACACTAATCCACCTCTCATCGGTCCCTCATGGGATGAGGCTACTCACACTTTGTTCCATGACCCATATGATCCCTCCACATGTGGCACTAGTTATTTTTTATACTAATTTTCCCTCCTTTATTTGTTATGACTGTATTGTTTCACCTATCTTCTCTATGCCTATAGTTGTATTTCATTGAAAATGGTGTGATTGGGTGCTTCAGTTTTTTCCACCTTCTACTTATTTAACTTTTATAGTTTCAGTTTTTTTTCTTTATTTTTTAGGTGGATCCCAAACTATAGCTTGAAGACACTTCTTTTGGTTGGAAGTCTCTCGCACACCAACCACTTATTATCCTCTCTTCCTCCTTATTCTAGGAATGTTTTTCAAATCTTAATTCTTCTTTCATTTTTTTCTTTTTTTCTCACTCCCCTTGCCTATCTTTTATTTTCCCACCCTTCTCCCCCTTACCAATGTCACAGAGGACTATGATTCTTTTTATGTGTGGGGTATGGATCCCATGTATACACCCCATTTTTTAGTTACCTTAACATTACATAGGATGAAATTATTTTATTAGGGGTCTCCTAAAGCGATGTTATAGGTTTCACACATGTATATCAGTTCGATAAAAATAGATTTTAGGAACTTATTTATAAAATTCTTCATATGTCAGGATTGATAAACTTAGTTTTTATTTGAATAACCATTATAATACTTAAGGATAAACTTTTATATATTCATTAAGAAAATATTTTGATTAAAAATGAAATTTTTGAATGAGTAATTAAAATTTAGGTGCCCCTTAAAAAGGAAATAAATTTATGCATAAAGTTAGGTTATGTATGGGAATTGTTTTCCACGCTTGTGTCTATTATGTGGTCTTAATTTCATAAACTCTTGACTTTCACCCGATATTCATCATGATCAGACATGAAAAAATAAGCCAAAAATTTATACTAGTATCACATCCCCATGAAAAATAATTAGAGATATGAAAAGGCATTCTCCAAGTTGTTCATTACATTTCATCCTTTTTCAAAATTTGTATGTAACTATGGTTATGTGACCTATAAAAGTAATAGCCCTCCATTTGGTGATGACGAAATAAGTACATAACTGACCTAAGTGTATGATTAGATGGAAATAGAGGATGAAACTTTTTTTGAATGGAGAAGGATGATTTCAGTTTTAAAAAAAATTCTGAATGAAAGTTTGTAAGTTTTTAATTATGCTTTCTTTGTTGGATACTTAAAAAAATTAGTGATTCATGTAGTTTGAATGTTTAAATTTTAATGATAATTTCTCCAAAATCAATATTCATTTAGTCGATAAAACATGTGACGCTTCTACCTATTTCTTTAATATATCTATTGAAATTAGTTTCTAGGATTCTTTTTAGGGACAATCAATCAATCATGTGTGGGGGAATTTGATGCACTCTTGTGCATATGAAATTTATGCTAATTTGAGCATGTTGAAAATGGTTTTTTTTGTTAAAGTGTTATAATTTTATAACCTTAACATAATTTGATATCTATAATAAAGTCATAAAAGGAAGGGAGTTTAAGATTTTGTATAATTGTGTGATTCAGATGGGAATTAGAGTCTTGCATGCCCTTTTTCCATGGTACATGATACTACTAAGTCACCCAAGCTGAGAACTCCAACCATGAAGGAAAAATGGAACATGGAAAATCTAGGAAATGACTCTCAAATGGCTCAATATCGTTTGGAAAATAGTTTGGGGTGTTCAGGATTGAAAAGAGTCCTACAAAACAGTGTCTACATGACCATGTGGACTAGCCTAGGTAATTGTGTGCCTCTTCCCTTTATGGATGGAACAGAATGCACCGTTTGCACACGATTTACCTAACCATGTGTAGTAACCGTATGAGGGTTTGTCGGCCCCCACCTAATTTCTATCTACTCAACATACTAATCTTTTGACCCCATATTTGAACCCATAACCACCCAGGGATAGTAGTGAGGACCAATTAAGGAGGGTGAGACTCTTTGTAGGGGGAATAATTATCCAATGGAGGATCCCCTAGGCTATAGAGAAGTTTGAAACTCATTCTAGGTAGTTTTTGAGTATTTTATTGTGATTTCTTTTTCATTATTCTTTCTGGTAGTATCTATCATGAATAAATTAGGTATAAAGATATTTCATTTCATTATTTATTCAATGAGTGGATAATTATCCAATGTGTTGGAGCTGTGGTTAATTAAGGTTCATTGTGAATCAATTTTCCTGTTTTGTTTACGTTGTTCCATCTTACTCTCATAACTTCCTCGAAATACTCTTTTTTAATATGTCTAGAAACCCTGTATCAGACCATAAATGGAGTTTCTATGGATCTTCAAGGAATATAAGACAAAATAAACCGATGACTATTGGGTGCACTTATTTCATCAAAGGGGTTGTCTTTAATAAGTTAATAACAGTTAATTTATAGACCAATAAAATAATCTCTACTAATTTAATTGGAACTCACTAGACGAAGGGGGTCCATTACATTTGAAACCCAAATATTTGAGTTATTATGAACAACACAACCCAATAAGAAAATTTATTTTTGAAGGCCTTAAACACCCACAACCCCAATGAATTTTTTCCATTTATCGTTAAAATTAGTTTTCCCACATTTTCCTATCTTGATATAAATTATCAAATAATTTAAAAGGATTGGTTACTTAATCATTGAAATGACTCTTCCAAACCTCAAACATCAACTCCAAAATTCAAAAATATTCACTTTACCAATTATAAATCCCAAAAACATAACACATTTACTTTATCCTTTTGGATTGATCCCATAATTACACTATACTAGTGGTAAGAGTGGGTACTTCAATTGGGGATACCAAAAGTAACACTTTGGTTGGAATGACACCACACCCATAGACCGATGGTCAGTCTGAGAATATGATATAGGTTTTAGAGGACATGTTATAAGAATGTGTCCTTGATTTCTGAGGTTCTAGGGAGAAACATATACCTCTCATCATGTTTTCTTATAATAATAGCTTCCAAGAGACCATATAGGTGGATCCTTATGAGGCCTGTTATTATATGCCATTTTATTCACCCTTGTGTTAGTTATAGGTAGGATATGAATCACTAATAAATCCTCATCTTGTTCAAGAGACTTTAGATTATGTTCTGCTAATCAGGAAGAATATGTATACATCTCATTCTAGATATATTTCATACAATGATTGTCATCATCTACCACTATATTTTAATGTGGGGGTTATGTTTTTCTGTGAGTTTTTCATAGACTAGGGAATAGACAGATTCAGAAACAAGGGAAGATATCACCTCGTTATGTCAGTCCCTTGGAGATTCTAAAAAGATTCAGGCTGGTAACCTATTTGAAGCAGCTACCTCAAAGGTACTGGGCCAATCAAGGTGTCTTCCTTGTATCTCAACTTTCCTGATATCATTATGATATGTCATATTTTCTCCAGCCTAATGAGGTTGAGTTAGAGGTAGATTCATCCTTCGAGGATCATTGTGTCTGTGTTTTTATCAGGGAATGAAGGTTATTAATGGTTGTTCAGTTCCTATGGTTCAGATATTATGGCATCACAACTATGTATAGGCTAAGACTTCGGATAGGGAGGTCAATATACATAACCAGTGGCCGAGTTATTCTCTAATGACACATTACCACCCATGGAAGGGAAATTTTGGATAAATTTCATTAAGGGGGAGATTGTAAGATCCTGACATTTCTATGTGGTACAAAACCCTTTATTTCTGGTAAAATTCCTTGTTTTTGACTTAATGTGGATTCATGGAGAGATTATGGTAAAAATAGGGATCTTTAGGGATTTTTTAGAGCATGGGACCTGATTTTTTAGAAAATACAACTTGGTCACATGGTTAGTAAAAAAGGACATCTTGGGCCACATGGTGTGTCTTAACTGTGTAGGGATGGGTGGTCCAATGAAATTCCCAAGGACACACTATTGGATGAAAACTTGAAATAGGGGGCGCACACCCATGTGAATGCTTTGAAGTTTTTCATAGAGGATAAATACACAGTCAATGCATAATTTTTCTAACCATGTACCATGACCATGTGAGGAAGGTTTTGACATAGTGAAGGGTGCATTTGTTGTCACACTGTTTGGCCAACCGTGCAACCCAGTATTTTAATAAAAATGACCCTTTTTACTCAATGATTAAAATGATTATCCCACCTCTCCTTTATTTATTTCTCCAGCAACCAACCCCCTTCTTCTCTCATTAGTGAGATCCGTAATAATTATAGGTATGATTTGATAATGTTTCATCATCTAGACTCTGGTTCAAGATAAGTTCATCATGTTGGATCTAATACAATGAGTAATTCATTCCTTGGGAACCTTTCTTTGTTTTCCTTACTATCATAGAAGTCATTTCGGTGTAGGTTCTTTTTCCCTATTTTCGGGAATTCATCTATTCTTTAATTTTGTCTTGATATGGACTAAATTAGATGCTCAGACTGGATGAATGTTCCACTACCAAGATAAGATTGGTGGTATACACCTTTTACCATAATTAATCATTGTTCATATATTATTTCCATTGTTCCAAATTCCATACTTTCGGGGTGATGCCTAATAAATTTATTGAACCATGAATTATATGATAAATCCATGTCTGTGACATGCAATGAATCCCTTTCTGGTTGGAGGTAGTTAAACTCAATATGAACTACCCATGGGGTGGGTTCAACCATTTTATCTTAATTATACCACCCTTTGGGTGAAATGATCTCACCATGTATACTTGATAATTCAATTGGGTATTAAAGTGAATTGTTAAAGGTTATAAGAACCTTCTGGCACCTTATCATTTATATATTAAAGGTATTATTTATTAAATCCCCTATATTTTATATGATGGAGAATAAAATTATGAAATTTTAAATGATATGTTAGGATGGCATGGACATTTCTACTCCCAAGATCTGATTACTTATTCACATGATATGTTAGGATGCCTTAGAAATTGCCACTACTTAGATCCCATGAACCAATAGGATGGATTTTAAATTTCTTCACATTGGATCCTAGTTACATGACATGTTATGATTCCTTGGAAATTTATACTCCTTGAACCCTTACTGTATAACTTACATGGATTACCTGTACATTTATACTATAAGGATCCAATATAACTAGATTACATAAATTGATAGGTTTCCTTGGAAATTTCTACAGCTTGGATATGGCCCATTAAGATTCCATGGACATTTCTACTCCTTTCATTATGTTACTTGGTTTACATAGAATTATAGGATTCCTTAAACATTTATAATTCTTAGATCTTGTATATTATTTTACTCAGATTATAGGTTTCCTAGGACATTATCACTCCTTCGACCCTAGCCCATGTAGACCTGAAATATTCTTACATGGAATGAGTTATTGTTGATACTTTCTATGATTTACAGATATCCTTCTAATTTATCTATTTGATCACTATGATATTTTAAAGACTAAATAGGTTCACTTATACTATAATTAATTTTACACCTATTATAACTATACAGTACTTCATGTTTTTATTCACTAATAGTATTTATTATAGACATCGTCGGTGGTGTACTACTAAGTGTTATGTCACACCATGTTCAGGTCGCTATTGGGTACCCTGATAGACATCATGGATACATGTAGGGATAGGGGAAAGCACCCTCTTACTGATGCATAATGGATTTTTTCATTGGACCAGGAGATCATTGGACCTCGCATTGGGATCATGTTCTATATGGGTATACTTCTTTTTTGTTCTTTTATACTATTATTACAAGTACTTTAATGGATGATTGTTGACATGTTTTACCTATCTCTTGAATAGAAATCCATGATCATCATTTTATTTGAAACCATTGGATGAGTTTACTTGGTTATTTATGTGATGAATACTTGTACTTAAACTTTTCAATTATTTTATATTCTTCCTCTATTGACTGATATGATTATACGAATGTGCAACACTCTAACATGAGGGCATAGTCTCCCCACATATAGACCCTAGGCCCTCACTACTAGTCGATAGCCTCTGGCATATGGGGAGGCAAGCTTAATGTTGTGTGTCCAATCAAGTTCAGTTTCAACTGAGTATTTTTGGTTCAATATGTCACAAGATTAAACAAATAAAACATATGTGATGTTTTTTATATGATAATTTCAAGATTAAAAACATCACCATTGAAACCATGTTCACTAAACCACCCTAGTAAAGTACCACCATAGCACACCTATCACATAGATCATACATTTGTGTAATTAGGGGTTCTGTATCTAGACCTTAGTAAACTGAATTTTTATATTTTATTTTTAGTAATATAATGATCATATTTATCCCTTTTCATAATTAGTATATACACATTATTTTATAATGAGATTAATAAAACTAGATTTTTATAAGAAATCAGACTTAAATTTTTGGAAAACATATAGTTTCAATTAAAACGCATTTTCTGATAAATTCAACAATTTTAAACGAAATATTATTTCCATGAAATATTTTTTTTAAATTTTTTTTTAATTAAATATAAATGATGATATAATTTAATGAAATCCAAGGAAATTTTTATAATGTTAAGAAAGTTGATAGTCTCATAAAAACAGGTATTTTCTAATAAATTAAGATTTTTATTTAATTGTTTAAATCTAAATACTTAGAAACATATTTTGTTAAAATAAATATAATTTTAAAATTAGCATGAATAAATTATCTAATGGTGAATTTTACAGAATTTAATGAGATAGACAAATTTTAGGGTAAAAATTTAAAAAATTATAATTATTCGATTTGTATTATGAGATCATAATGGCCAAAATTAATGTATTAAATATTCAAAAAGTCATACATGACAAAAATAGATATCTTTAAAAAATGTAATTTTTAAGTTATTTTATTTATTTAAAAAACTGATAATTAGTCCTCTAAAACCTATATTGTATTTTAAGGCTTTAAAATAATTATTTCTGAACATTACCCATTTCCATATCATTAATGGTATTATTGTAAAATTTTATATTCATTTACTAATAATTTTTTAAAAAAACCCCCCTTAACAGAAACCATGGGAAGATTTTTGTGTTTTATTATTGTATCAATTAGAGACCAAAACCAAAAATTAAAAATTATGGAGAAATCCCTTCTCTTTTGCTAAAAATACCCACTAAACCTCTCATTTCTCCACACTAAAAACCAAATTATCATAATATTTCTATCCCTATCCCCCTATAAATCCTTCCGAAGGTGTTAACAAGCTCTTAATAATCCCCTACCAGGATTTTAGAAGCACCCTATCAAGGTAATGGATTTTCTAATATTCCTTTTTATTCATATACTTTATCTGTACTATGAATTTTTACCTCCAATTGTTAATTTTTTAATGTGTATTTACAAATACCTATAATTTTATTTTTATTCCCAAGTAATGAGTTACCACCTTTAACTCTATATAAATCCTTCCATGATCCACTATGTACACCGATTATGTTGGGGATATTATCAAATAATATTCCTTTCCAAAATTTTGGGTTGTGAATACCAATTTACATTTCCACTTAATAGTATTCACATAGATGTAACTATTATTCATTTATTATATACATCCATATATGTCGCCAAAACTCAATTACCATGATATAAAAATTGGGTAAATATGTTCTTGTGTTGTATAATCTGTGTGGAACACTTATTTATATACATGATATGAATGTGACAGTTGGGATTGGAATTATATAAAAATCTAATGCCTTGGGTAATGTTTTTATCTTAAGATTTACCATGTATTGTGAATGGTAGGTTTTACTATGAATATTATGTTATTATTTCTAAGTGGTTATCACTAAATTATATTTATGATTTCATGTTTTATATTATTTCCACATTCATATATTTCCTGGATTTTATTATCTAATTTTGTTCTTTGATATTCAATATTATGATTATAAAATTTTTTGTCACCATGTTATGCATGTTGGATCACTTTTACTACTTTAATTTATGTTAAAATGTTTTTATTATGTTACTGGGATTTATGGATCACCACATTCTAATGTGTTTCTTTAGGTTATCTATTCTCTTATTGAAAGATCAACAGAGTTTAAGAGAATATTATAGAGTTTTAAATAATATCAGTATATCCATATTTCAATTAATTGTGATGTGTATCTAATTAACCAAATATTCTAGGCCTCTATATCATTTGGGATTCTGTTATGTGTATCATTATGTATTAAATAATTAAATAATGTGTATAAAAGATATGGGTTATCAAATTTTTTATTAGAGAATCGTCTAGTAAATTTTCTGTATTAGGATTAGAAAACCCTAGTTAAACCCATAGGAATAATATTATGCATAGGAAAACACGCTTAAATTTTGTTAATGTATACAAGTAGTTATTTATAAGGAATAAAATCTCTATATATGTACTACAAGTGTTTTTTCTGATAGAGTTGTACCTAGGGTTAATGACCATGATTAGGAAACATTAGGTGTTAAATCAATCATCGCATTATTAAGGATAAAAAATATATTCTACACACCAAATTAATCACTCCCAATATATATTCTTTGGTAAATTTATATTATCCTTATGATCCTTTATAAGGTGAAAAAATTCCTATGAAATATTATCTTATTAAATTGACCATGGTTCACTTATATTAAAGCCTAGAAATTCGTAACTTAAGGAATATATATCATTTGTGAATTATCCTTTAAATTTTTGAAGTTTAATTTAAATGTGTTTAATTTTTTGAATATTTTCATTTAAAATTTTCTCATTATTTTAGTCCATGACTAGAAATATGAGGAACAAAGTCAACAACTAGCGTGATGGGAAATATGATGACTACCCAAATGAGATTCCCAACCCACTGGGAGTAAGAGTCAATAACTTCTTGATAATAATAACTCATTTATCTCATCTTTTGAAAATAAATAAGAGTTAACGGGAAAACAAACATCCTCTTAATAAAGATAAATTTGAAACTGTGTCAACTATATAAAAATGGCCATCAATATTTAGTAGATCTTCTTATCCCGTAAATAAGGAACAATAGATCAACTCCATTTAAAAAAACTTCTTCATCCTTAAATACATTGATAAATAGAAGTTCCTGATGGGTTTCTTTACATGGGGGGAGAATATGATCAACAATGTACATTGATCAAGAATAAAAATCTTGAGTAAGAAATCAAAGTGATGGAGTGGAATGAATTCGGGAAATTTTCATTAAATAAATATTTTCCACCCAATATCTAACTAAAAATGGAGAGGGAGTTCCTTGGACTCAGGAAAAAGTATAAACTATACATTGGGACATATGAGGTATATTTAAAAAGAGTTTATATACCCGTCCATATTTTTTATTGATCGTACAAGTAATGTTTTCCACTTATTTAGTAGGATAAAGACGAATCTATGAAATTTTTTGTTGATTAAAAAAATTGACATCTTCTATGAATTTTTCATTCTCTAAATGAATAAATATAGATAGGAAAATCTCATTGGTCTTATGGATTTTATTATTAGAATCATACGATGGATATTAATTCTATGAGAGTGATTTAAAAATCTCATGGTTTTATGAAATTCCAACATCCCACTTTTCAAAGAAGCTGGAAGAAGAATCCAAGAAACTTCTTGATGGGGAAAAGGAAATTATTTTGGTTTGGAAAGGTGGGAAACCAATCTAGAAAATAAGGATGTGAAGAATAAACCAATGTTATGGATGGAATGAATGTTCTAGTCAACCCTCAACCTATTTTCCAAATTTTTAGATATGATAAAAAAATTAAACTATATTAACCAATTCACTAAAATGAGAGTTCTAAAAGATAGAATGTGAAAATAACCTCAAAATAATAGAGATAAAGAGTGAGAATATTCCATAACAACTATTTTGGTGTATCCCTACAATTAATGTTTTAGTGGAATACTAGTAATTAATTTGGGAATAGTTAATTCATATCATACTTACCTCCCAGGAAAAATATTTCTCACATCACTCAAGGATTTTTTAGTGTCTTTATTATTCCCGTGAACCTGTGTGATTTATATAGTATTTATTTCCTCCCAATATCTCTACTTAATAGATTCAAAAACTTATTAATCATGAGTAATTTTCCATTTTTTGTTGTGAGGCTGAGGGTTGGTAGATTTAAAATGTAAAAATACCATAGGCCTAATGGGGAGGGTTGGGCTATAAAGTGAAGTAAATGCATGAAAATAGTTTTTCTCAAGAATTGTGTGATCCTCAATTATCTTGAAAATAAATCACCTCCAATAATCTCTTGATTTATTTCGGAATCTCACACTTCTAATTTATGCATCCATGATAACTTTCTTCCCTCTTTTCCCCGTTTGTAGCATAGTTTTAGCTTGAATTCATATCTATAATTTCTCTTCGAAAGAAAATTTTTGAGGAAAAAGAGAGGTATGTTTTGATCATAAAAAATTGATGAACTCCATTCCCAATAATGTAATGATATCTAGGGAAAGCATACTTCATTACATCATGAAATTTCATCCACCAAATCAGCAAAAAGAAAAATAGAAATACTTTTTCTTTTCAACATAAACATATTTTTCAGGAATGAGATATATAACTCATCTTATCTCCCCCCACCCACACTTGAGTTCAAAAATAATCATGAAATTTACTTATAGATTAGGTAGGAAAGGGATAAATGGATTTTAATGTGGATTTCTAACAAGGTATTTCATAGCTACTAGTGGATTAATAGAGGAAAGATGTAATGTTAAGCCAAATTCAATGTTAAATTTAAATAGGGATTTCAAAGTGGTTCCTCAATCATACTCTATACATTCCATGAACTCTAATAGATTTGACAATGAGTTAAAATTCAATTCCTGGATCACACAACATGTCTCAAGACTCTCAATAAAAATTGGAATGTGAGAAGATGTAAAATAAGTTTAGAGTCCTCTTAGGTTGGGAATGATTTTCAATTTGGAAAGTACTAGTGCCCATGAGTTTCACAATCAATAAAACATCATCAAATGAAAATAACAAAAATAAAGAAACTAAATATATTCAATAATCATTTAAATCATCAAAAATTCAAATCAATTTATGTACCAAAAAAATAGTATGTTTTTAATTTTCCCAAGTATTCAATTCTGCTAAATAATCCTAAAAACATAACAAAAACAAAAAACAAAACATAAAAAATACAAGAAAAGAAACATGAAAATAAATTCAAGAAAAAATAATTTCCTAAAAATATATTGACATCCCCTAAACTTATTCCATTTACTAACCCTTTTTAGTCAAATTTATAAAATTATTTTCATGTAGAATTTTAATTGGGAAACAAACAAAATAATTAAAAGTAAAGACACATGCATATTTGTTATTGATTTAGCAGAATTGAGTTAATCTCTTGGATACTACAAAAATAAAGGTAAAATAAATTAAGGAAAAAAATGAGAAAAATAAAGAAAAATAAATATAACAGTGAAATAAAAGTGTCGATTCTTAGTTTGACCCCCCAAGCAGGTGGCAGGTTTTTACTACCCTGAGTCTGGTAGTTACAGCAGTTTAACACCAATATAAAGGTGTATGGGGGTTATTGATTATAAACCACCAAAAAATTTTACTCCCAATTCTCTTCATATTATACAAGTCTTAGATTAACTCATGTATATAGTGTAATATAACCTCCCCCATTGCAATGTGGTACAACTAGAATGATGGGGTCGCGTAAAGAATGGGTCCTCTTTGTTCACTGCCACTATGTGTATGGCCTCTTCAAATTCAACAATAATGTCTTACTCAAGTGATTCTTTTTTAAAAAAATTTATAAAATATGAAGTTTGAAAATTGTTCCATTTGGATGTTTTTAAAACACAAATAATCTATGAAAAAATATCCCCCTTCAAGTAGGTCATCTTCAAACACAATCTCTTTCAGCAAGGCCATTGATGATTTTTTTTTCAGTAGGTACTTATTCATATTATTAAAAAGAAATGGAAAGGTAGAGAGGTACTTATTCATATTTTAAAATTATGTTAGCATCACTTACCTTTTGTTCTTCAAAAAAATCTAACCAATGTTCTTCAAAATCATGTTGATCTCCCATAGTTGTATCAGCTAGCAGTTCCCCTTTAGTAACCTCTTCAACCAATGGCCTCAGAAAGATGATTGGATATTCAAGTTGAATATTCATTTCTTATTTGGGTTCATAGAAATGAAATGTTTGTTTAATTCGATTTTAATTCTCATTGACTTGTATATTTTCCATTCTATCTATAGAACTTTGACATCTTCAACTTCAGTAGCCAATGATGCACCAACTTGCTTGATATTTTGAGAATTTTGAAATTCTCATGGATTTTAAATACTTATTGTTCAATTATAATCATTAAGATATATCCCTTGAAATAAAATTCATCATTAGTAAGAGAATAATAAAAATAATTGAAATAATCCATCTTGAAATATGAATGAAAAAATGTGCAATAAATCACTTTTTTATCACTACAACCAAAACTGGCAAGGGTAGCCCTACCCTTTTATCACTGCTAAAAAAGGTGCTGATAAAGGGGGGCCTTTATCGGTACTGAAAAAAGGGCTGATAAAAAGGCACTGTTAACAGTGCTAAAAAGTGCTGTTAAAAGTGGGGCCTTTATTAGGGCTTTTTTTCGCACTGATAAAGGCTCTCCTTTATCAGTTATTTTTTTAGCACTGATAAAGGGGACCCCTTTATTAGCGCTTCTTTTAGTAGAGCTGATAAAGTGGGGATTTATCAGTGCTTTTTCATACCGCTGATAAATTTTATGTTTAAAAAAATCAAGAAAAATAAAATATTATCATATAAGAATATTTATATTAATATAAATATGATATATATATTTTAAATATGTTTTAGATAAGTATAAATATACTATTACATTTAATATATAATAAATTTAGTGAAAATGGCTTTAAAATATTTTAAAAATATTATTAATTAATAATTTTATAATTATTATTTATTAAAAATAATTTAATAACAATTTAAAGACACAAATGATCAAAAAAATTAATAAAAGATATAAAATAATTTGAAAATGAAACTCAAAATTCAAACGGCAATAACTTATGATCCGGGTGTCTGTTTGATCTCTAGAGCATATCAAATCGAATCCTGCGACAAGATCTACATGCTACTGAGTGAAGAAAAGCTTCGATCACATTTTTTGAGGCCAAAAAAGGCCCATAAGGCCTCTAAAACTGATTTTTTAGTCAGGATACCCCGATTTGTTGACATTCAAACAAGTATAAATTCTGAGCCAGATGTCTGTTAGGCCTGTACCACATATCATTTCGAATATTGTTTCATTTTCTTCTATTTGACTAGTTATGGAGTTGAAATGGGCTTCTGGATTATAATTTATGGTCATTTTAACATTCTATGGCTTTTCAGATACACATATATATGTATTTATTTGTAAATATATATGTGTCTGTGTGTGTGTGTGTCTGTGTGTGTGTATCTATGTGTGTGTGTATGTGTTGTATATATGTATTTATGTATGTATGTATTTATTTATTTATTTATAAACACACATAAAAAACATATTTCATAAATGTATTTAAAACTATTCTTATATGTATATGTTAATATAATAATAAATATACAGAAAAAAAATTATAACTATATATATATATATAAATAAATATAAATATATATTAATATATGAATGAATATATATATATATACTAGTATATGAATAAATATATTTATATTAATATGAATCTATATTAATATATGAATAAAAATAACTATATATATATAAATAGATATATCATTAAATAGAGAAAAAACTGAAATGGCTTAGTGGTACAGGTGCAGCTGTGAAAGGGGGGAGGTAACAGGTTCGAGTTCAGGTTGAAGGAAAGGGGTGCATGCGAGTGGGGATGTACGGGAAGGGAAGCGTGAGAGAGAGTGTGGGGGGGGGGGGGGGAGGGTCTACCTAGCGTTGATAAAGGGGGGTCAAGAGCTGTTAAAAGCTCCCCCCCCCCCGCATTATATTATTTTTATATTTTTTTCAATTTTTTTACTTTTATGAGCTCTTTGATAAAGCGCTGATAAAATACCCCTTTTCTCTGCGTGAAAAAAAGTCCTGATAAAGGGGTCTTTTATCAGCGCTTTTTTTAGCACTGATAAAATGGGCCTTTATTAGTGCTTTTCAGAGCACTTATAAAAGGGACCCCCCTTTATCCTCACCTCAATTAACATCACTTTTTTTAGCACTGTTAAATATTATATATATAAATATATTATAAGAAAAATTGAATTAATATAAAATAATAAATTAGGAAAATGTTATTAAGAGTTCATGGTTTCTGAAATCATCATTGAAAATGGATTTCAATATCAAACTCAATGAGATGATCAATACCTATCACACCTCACCTTCTCGTTTGGATTGTGATTAAACCATAATGAGAACTCTGTATATGGTGAAATACTATTATAAACATAATCTATGAGATTTATTCTTCTGCCATCACTACCCAAGAAATACTTCATTGTATTAATGATTTAGATAGTCAATAGAAAAATGATTGATAAATGAGAAGCATAATTTTGATGATAGAAATAGTATGACAATCACTCACTATAATAAATTTAACCGTCAACAAAACTCTCATAATAGAACAAATAGATATGAAATAAATCACAATAAAACTCAATCAAATCCCCATTAACTTTCTCAAATAATAACCTAGGATAGTTCTCCATTTTTATTGGAGTTGAGAAGGGTACAATGGTTGAAGAACATGTAAAATAAGAAAAATAAAAGAAGGAGATATTTAAAGAATAAGACTAAACTAATATACCTTAAAAATAAAAATTACTATTAAAACATAAAAACTCCACCTTATACCCTGAAATGACTATCCTTGTAAAAGTGAGGTCGAACTATATTTATAGGAAAACAAATGAGAAAAGTTGGCTCCAAAATATTTCATCTTAATATTTCTTTATTAATGACCCATTAAATGACATAATTGGGAATATGTGTATTCTTTAAAGCTTTTCCATTTTTTCTCCCATATTCTCCATCCAAATTTAAGATTTATTTTCCCTTATCTGAAGGATTTGTGTCTTTTTTATTCCAGAACATTTAATCTGGCTAGGTGACTCTTCTAATTCAAAAACATCAAATTCCAATGCCATTATGACCTTGAAAAATCTATATTCACATGTGTCTTATTTAAATAAATATTTTCATTAATTCTGTATGCACCTCAATTAATAATTTTAGATTTATTTTACTATCCCAATTCAAGATATAATTTAATATTTAAAAGTATCTAATTATGTGTACAATTTTCGAGGCCCGAATTGTGATTCAGTTTTGTACCTCCAATTATGGGATTGATCTTTGGCTCCAGAAAAATGAAATGAATTCCAAGGTTTAATGAATCCTATAGAAAATTAATTTCATAATTTTCTTAATTATAGAAAAATTTATGTTTAAAATATAAAATAAAAATAAAACTATCAAATACCAAAATTAGGTCATTTTGATAATTAAGCTAAATATTCCACTAAAACCTAAAAATGTGACAATTGACCATAAAATAACACTATTGTGGGGCTTAAAACATTGAATTATAATATAAAATATATGAAAATGTTATCTTAATCAGTAAACATAGTATTTTATTTTTTCCCACATATTATTTCATATCACACATGTTTAGTAAAACTATTCATACACTACCTCAAAACATGGAAGTTGAGTTATGGTGAAAATAGAAAATGGAAATTTTATCTCCTCCCAAGTATAAAACTTTTCATTTATCAATATTTATTAGAAATTTTTTCTAGAGAACTATATGATACTCCCTTTATCATAATTTGATGTTATTCTATGTATGGATTGGAATTCCTTCTATAGATCCAACATAAATTTCTAGGAGAATAAAATCACCCTCTGTATCTTGAATCTCCGTCAGATTATATAAATGTGTGATATGAGGATGAATCTATTTTTGAATAATCAATACAACCATGGATATTACATCCTTATTAGTAAGCATATCTATCTCAAATTCTTGATACTAAGGAAAAGATCATCATTGATGACATGACTTTTATAAGGGGAAATATTAATGTGTTTTCCAAAAAAAAATTATACCCTTCCACCATTATGAGAGTTTTATTTCTTATTAAAAATTATTCCTATAACTTCTAAAATAATACCCCAATAGTGGTAATGTATCCGAATAATCTGACTTGATGCACCAAAATCCAAACTTTATGAACATAGAAGGCCCTTGGTTTTTTCATAGTCATACATTGTTCCATTTAATCCTATAGTTGAAGAATGGAACCATGGGTGGTTTATTGGTTAGTTACTTAATTTCCACTATCATGTTGGTATGCTTATTTATTACTCTTCAATATTCATGAGATTTATTCCATTATCTATAGAACATAATTAATTTCTTCATTGACTTGAGGAAATTTCAACGATTATTTATTCCAAATATTTTACATGTGGGTGGTTGGATTTTTATTATTACCTTATCACTCGACTCATCATATTGGAATTCCATACTTCATTTATTATATTTATGTCCAAGAGATAATTATTCAAACTCCATCTCTATATTAATATCAGATGTATATTCTTCTTTATAAATCCCAAAGTCTCAAATAGATATTTTTTTTAAGATTTGGTTTTAAATAGTAAAAAATCTATCATTTTTTGTCATTATTGATAACAAAACCTGAGTCATACCATTAAATACTTATTAAAATCACTATATATGTCATAATAGATTTCACTCCCCATTTACCTAATCTTTTCAAATTTTCAATCCTTATTTTCTCATAGAGTTATATAGAAATACTTTTTACAAATAATATTCATAAAATCTTCACATTTTATTACTTACACATCATTTTATCAGCTTTGTATTCTTGATAAATACCCACTAATGATCATCTTCTATATCTAAATGATAAACTTCCAGGGTAACTTTCTCATTTTGAGAATAAATATTCCTGAAAAATAAATTTTCCAAGTAGTTGGCCAAATATTATATGACATGTTTATTAGAAGTTCTAAAAAATCTATATCCATTGACACATGAGTCTCTCAATAGCTAATAGAACCTCATGGGGTGATGGTATACATTCCACATGGTTCAAGTTATTCTTCATATCCTGATATATTTAAGTATGTGCCTCTATGAGATTTTGAATATCACCTCCTATTACATTTTGTTTATAATTAATAAGATCATTTATTTCTCCATCTCATACTTTTATGGTTTAGTTTCTCCAGGATCCCACTATATTCTAAAATATTGATGATTATAAAAAACATATGTCAATAACTAATGAATAAATAATTTATTTTCATATACAAATAAATTCACAAGTAATATCTTTTGGGTTCCCTAAGTTTATCCATGGAAATATTCTACTTACCTCCATTGAAAAAAAAATATTAGAATATATTCTTTAATATTTTATAACATTTAAAAAAAGAAATATTTAATTTAAATATATATCATTAATAGTGATTTTTAAAAATCATGTGATTAGCCACAACATAACCACTTGGAGTTTCAAACTAGGTGCGTAGTTAATCCCACTTATTATGGAATGAGTGAAGATCAAGTTAATACACAACTATACTTTTTTAGGGTTCTTACCCCTATGCAAATCTATTCCAAATATTTTATATACTATATACATTACAAAAAATAATTTTTATGATATATTCAATGTTATCCATTGGGTTTAAACAAATTTTATCTACTCCTAACACCAAAATTAACCAAACGTTAATTTGATACCTACTATAGTGACCCACATTTTTCATACATGATTGTTACATTATTTTTAAGATAAATAGAATAATAGTGATAAAAGTAGAATCTAAATGTTTAAATTATTGGATATATTATTTTCATACATCACATATATTTAATATAACATTATAATTATTTAAATACTTATCTATTATACTCTAATGAACTCTCATGTACTCCTTGGTACATGTAACCACATGAGGACATATTTTAATGAAAGGGTGAGTTAATATCCTAGTAAGGGGAGGAATAAAAGGGAAGGGACATGATACATGAATCAATATAGTTCATGAGTGGGATAATTATCACCATTCTAACATAACAAAATATTCATAATAATAATAATGATTTAATAAATTAAAATATTCATGTAATGTGTTATATAAATAAAAATGAAAAATTAAAACATTGTGGTCAAATCCTAAACATGATTTTCAAATAAATATAGCATTATGTTCAGGCATGAAATATGTGTACAAATCATCACTATGTAAAATGTTAATAAATATATCATCATGTTTACACATATAAAAAAAACTCATGAGATATATGACAGAGCCTAATAAATTTGAGGGATATATTATTCCAGTTCCTCCCATCACATCTTAAAATGCTCATTATCATACATGCAACATACAAATAAAACATTAACAATAATATTCATGATATAAACCCATTAAAAGGAAATAGGTACATATATATTTCATAAATAATATCTTGGGGAATAAAATTTTAAATTCCCTTGAGAAAAGATTAAATTTTATTTTTGAATAATAATTGTTGTATTAAAAATATTATAGGTTTTGGGGAGAAGGTGGAGAAACCAAAGATGAATCAACATGATATTTTAGAAAATATTCATTTATAAAAATCATTATAGGCTTGTTAGAAATGAACTCAATGATGTTGATGAATGAAAATCCTTAGAAAAGAAATGAAAAGTTAATTATAATGATAATAGAGTGGGTTTTATATGAATTATAACAAAAGGATAGAGATAGTGAAAACCTAAAGGAAAGAATTTGTTTCAATAGTCCCATTACCATAGATCTCTATTTATTTCTTTAAACTCGTTTATAATAAAAATATATATTAAAATATGTATCCATTATTGAATTTTATTTATTTATTTTTTAAATAATCAACTATAATAATTGAATTATATTTCTTAATTGTCTTTGTTAAAGGTTAAAGTATTTTATTTTAACATTAAAAATTATAAATAAATATATTTATACATTTATATTTTATAAAAAATTATTATAACCATCCATAAAGGTGGTTATAAGTAGAGAATTTGAAACTTCTTTGTAGGTGTTTAACTAACTATTAATGAAACTTTGTCTAAAGATGAGGTGAGAGATATATAAAATATATAAAATCTAAAAAAGTTGGATAATGACATTAACATAATTATAAAATGATATTTAACTAATTTTATGAGTTTTAGGTTATAAAATAATAGAATGGTTGTTGGTGAGAAGAGGAAAAGGAATGGAAAAGATGATGGAATCTTACATTTTTCTTAGTACCGTTCCTTTTCTATGAACCTTAACACCTTGAATTCCTGGAGTTATATAAATCTATAATTTACATAAAAAATTATAAGTGTGATAAGAGAGGTATTTTTGGAGGATTTTTGGACTTGAGAAGTGTAAGGCAATTTCTTTTATAGTGGAAGGGAGAGTGGTATTTATAGTTGAGGAGAGGGGTATTTTGGGATTAACAAATTGAATAAAATATTATTTTCTTGGTAAACCTTATAATGGGTATAATATTTACGTTATAAATGATCTATAAATAAAATATAAGTATTATAGGACATTAGAACAATTCCACATCAAAAAATTTAATTTATACAAAAGAAATTTTTAAAAATGGAATATTATTTCTTTAATGGAATACTTTATATTTTTAAGCTTTAGAAAATATTTTTTATGTTTGGAAATTAATTTTATTGTTTTTAAACGACTCATTTATCTTATTAAATTTTCTAGGTGAATATAACATATTCAAGATTTATTAAATAATTATTACATCATTATTATATCGTAAAAAAATTTTATTTTTAAAAATCATTATTTTTACTATTCATATAAAAATTGAGGTTTCTTAGAAAATTATCAAAATTTCACACTAACACTATTTTGATGTGCTAATTCTGAAAAACAAATTCCTTTTTAAAAAATAATATAATTTTCAATGTAATTTTAATTAATAACCTAAATATTATTGGTCATTACAAAATACAATGAAATGCACTTTATAAAAAATGTTATTATACTTTATTTTCGTTTATAATTTGATTTCATGTATTATAGCATTCAAATATTTTCATTTTCTAAATATTATTTATATAAAATATTATTTACATGTCATTTACTATAATATTGGTTTATTTATAACTCTAATGGCCAAATTACAATTCCTAACGATCATGTCATTATTCTTAATAATCATGTTACTTTTCTAATTATTATATTAACATTCCAATGGTCCTATAACGTTCTATAAATATCTCTTTATTCATTTATTCATCAGTAATCTCAATTCATCTCATGGTTCTATACTCTTTATTTTTAAATTTTTTATTAGATTACTTGTTATCTATTTCTTTATTACATCATTATTCATGAATACGATAATTATAGGGTATCACAATAATACAAATTTTCATATTCTGATAATTTTATTATTTTCATTACCTATTTCAATATTTTCAATTTTCATTTCCACATTTATTCGATAAATATAATTCTATCAACTAATGGAATAAATCATTATGGTTTTAATGTGTTCTACACTATACTATGTTCCTATATATGACAGACACATATTTATTAAAAAGAAAACATCTATTTAAAAAAAATTAAGTTCATTACATATCTCATGAATAACTCTTGATCTTCTGTCACATGTATCCAAAACGCACATTATCCTATTATAATCAATTTTTAACTTATATCTTCATTAATTTTCATTATATAAGTACTCTTTAATGATTAAATAAATAATGATTCTATGAAGCATCAAATAAATATAGAAACAAGCATGTTATCGATTATCAATCACATAAACATATTAATATAAATACCAACAAAAAATAAAATTCTTGGAAACATCATGTCTCCCAACAATAATTCTTAATGGCCATAATATATTTAACCCTTTTATCACAAATACTAAAATAGATTAGTTGAGTTTTATTAAAAAATTGATTTATTAATTAATCTAAAAAATTACCTAAGAAATAAAAATAAACAATTATAATCATTTTTCTAATTAATTGACTTTAGTACCCATTTTTCTATTTTTTTATGTTAAAAAACTTCTAACACATATAACATTATAATAATCCATAGGAAAATTATTCAATACATTATACATTTAATAATTATTAGATTATATATACAAATTTAATGTATTTTTTCTCAATTGTTTCATATGATAGACAATAATTAATAATACATAACAATAGTTTAAAAAGATAGTTTAATTCCTGAAATTTTATTTTCAATACTTTAGTTTCATTAAAGGATTTTAAATTATGTCCACGATAATAAGAAACATCCCTATTGAGTAAAATATAAATTTCTTAACATCAAAGAGTATATTTTAATGTTTATAATACTATTACTCAATTATTGAATTTTTTTATTCCAATTTATATTTTTTTTATTATATACAAAAAAATTATATATCCATTTTTATCTAAATACTTCTAAAATGTTTTCATATGATTCCAATGATAGAAATTTATGCATAAATATGTTGGTGATATACATTAATTTTGATGATAGAAACTTGATAATTCGGAATACTAAACCATATTAATATAAAATAATATATATATATATATATATATATATAATTCACATAAGAATTGTTACATATATTTTAAAAACCTCTCATTTAAGGAATTTTTTATCATTGTACAGTGAAATTTTTTTCATCCAATTAATCCAATTTTTTTATTCTCCAACCTTCACACCAACCTCACAATATTTCAATAATAGAAATAAAATCTATCTCTTTAGATAGTAAAATACATTTTTGATTTATAAATAAGAGAATTATGTTTTATATTTACTTATTATAAAATACTATATAAAAAATAATTTTTGTTAATTAATTGATATATATGGTTTCCTAAAAAATAAAATATGTACCAAATAATATTTCCCTCTTCTAATTTACCTTGTAAATATATTTTTAACTTTATCCTTTGTATAAATAAATTCTTTACATAAATAAACTATTAATATAATATTTTTATTGATTTACTACATAATTAAATTTTGTGTATATTTTGAATATTTCACTATATCTTTAGACTGACTGATACCACTTTGATATATGTATCTTTTAAATAAAGCTATAAACATTCCCATTTACTTATTTAAGCTTTAATTTTACCCATTTAATTCTTGTCAAATATTTAGTTCTATGTAAATATTGGTCCTTTGATTTAATTAAATATATGTTTCATCCATGATGTTAACTAAACCATCTATAAATGGTATAAAATATACCAAATATTGACTATATATCTTCAATATCTATTTCCTAATAAAGATCTATATAAAAATACAATTCAGCATCTCAAATTATTTCTTAAAAGTGAATTTATTGAATGTTTCCACGGATATTCAAATATTTTTAATTAGTATTCATTATATGTGATTCCTTTATACACTTTTAAGTTGTGTTTTATTAATAAAAAACATGCATTAACATGTAGTAGATAATATAACAAACACCCTATAGATATTATACACTGATATTTATTTTCTACCTTTCAATAAGAATCACTAAGGGTCTTTACGCTAATAATAGTCCATGATCTCAATTACTCGTATATTTATTTCCCAAATCTAATCAAGAAATATAATTCATTTTTTTTATTAGAATTAAACATTCCATCACTTCTCTTGAGTAGTTTCTATCACAACATAATTTAATTTTTAAGAATTTTTATATTAAATTTCCTTTACTATTATTATATTAATTAAATGTAAGCATAATGTAATGGATTTTTCTATTCTTTTTTGGTGAAGAAGAATCAGATTCTCGTCAATTTAGTTTATGTGTAAATATTTATTTTTATTTTTGGATCATGGAAATACAAATTTTTTTCATGTTTAAAATATATACTATATTGTTGCAAATGTGAAATGATGGGTTTGAATATAATTATGTTTTTCTGATAAATTAGTGAGTTAACATGGGATGGACTTGGATATAGTTTTCCCCTAGGAAACTGGTTCTAAAGAATTAGTTTCCTTGTAGAGAAACCACTTTGGTAACTGGTTTGGGTATAGGTTAGTAGCTTGTCTACAATTGGGAAGCAAGTGGGAAACATGGTATATGATGGATGTCTACCCATGTTAGATAGGTGCAATAAAATTTCAAAATGGTAATGAACCTTCAATTTCGTGTATAATTTTTAGGCTTGTATATTTGCAAGAAAATGTTTTTTCATTATTTCTTTGGAATGTTATTGTGTGTATCGAGGTATAAGGGTATACTGGGGTGGTGTATTAGGGTCATCCCAAACAGTTTTTTCTATAATAGGGTACATGGTACACAATGTGCCTATAAAACATATTGATTATACATGGTATTGTGCCATTAGTTCCAACGTCCAAATTAGATAGTTGTTGGAGAAGTATTGTCAAACAGATGTTTTACTGGGTACTCGGAGTTGGATATGTGGTTACCCATGGCCCCTTATGTCAGTTTTTCTTTAGAGAGGTTTTAGAATATCATCTAGAACTCCATGATTACAAACATATCATTCCCCTTTGACACTAACTCTATATTCCCTTTGTTTTGATAACCTTTTAGGTATCATAATTCATATGTCTATTATTATGTTTTTGTTTAAATTATTCTAGGTGATCCTCTCTTGGTATGTCTATGCCTATATATTCCCAATATTCATTCTTCATCTAATATTTCATTTTTTTTCGAACACAAAACCTTAATTAAGAGGGTTTAAGGATAATTTTTACTATTTTTTTGATAAATATCATATTAAGGGGAATTATTTGATTAGTTATATCCCTTATATCTTTATTTAATTATTTTATAATCATGTAAAATTTTATATATTATATTTTAAAAAATAAGTTCGACACCATGACTTGAGTGTATGCTGATGGGTTTTTATGTTATCACATGGGTTCATAGAAATTAGGGTTACCCTAATATATTTGGATTTTCTGAATATATTATTCTGTGACCTTATCCATATGAGAGGGTGTGGTCAAAAAATTGATATAGAACATAACTTGTGACTTCTCTAGAGTGGGAGTATTGTTTAAAAATGTGATGTAGAACATGACGTGTGACCTCCTTAGGTTGAGAGTGTGTTGTTAGAAATGTAGTGTGGGACATCATGTGTGACCTCCCCTGGGAATGTGGTCATGATATGGAATGTGATGTGGGATGAAATGTGGGAATTTGTGTGGTAAATCTTCATGAGTGAGAAGGTATTCATCCTATTGTGAAATAAAATGGTGATAAAAGATGACTCTTTCTTATAGCATGGATCTGAAGTTGGTATATTTTGGATTTATAGTAGCATTGTTAGTACATGTTGACCAAGTAGAGTTGTATCCTTTTTAAGTATAGTTTTTTATTCAATTAGTACATAATTATCTATCTAATTCACTTATTACAATGGGTATTTAGTGGTTTATTGTTGTGTTTACTACTCTCTCCATACACAGGAACCCTAGTGTTCATGAATTTGTTTTTCAAATATCCATAGATAGGAAGGGGACTTATGTGTTGATACAATACAAGTGTTTCTTGTCATTGTTATATATGGAATATTAGGAAATACTCTAGGATTATTTTTTGGTGTTCCTCTAGTATTATTCCATTGTTTTTTATTTCATATATACTGATCTATAGAATATGGGAATCCTTTTTAATTGCATGCATAAATGGTTATACCTTATTTTCTTTTATAATGTAATATTATTTATGAATTTATTCTATTGTATTTCTATTTTACTATTCTTTTACTTTTTATTGTTTCATTTATGTTATTATATGGTTACTTTCATTCATGGGAATAGTCTCCCAAGTGTGTGACCTTGTCCCCCACTGCTTGTCGGAAACTTCTATCACATGTCAAAGCTGGATTGAGACAAAGTTTCATTGTGTCTAAAACTAGGTTATTCAAGATAAGTGATTACAAAATGGTATCAAATCCTATTTTTTGTCTTCATAGTAATAGAGATAATATTGTCATAACATGATCCAGAAGCTATTATTTTTTCTGGAAAACACCCGTTTAGTGGATGTTTGAATTTCCAATGCATCATTATTTATTTTAAGTCACTTTTATTTTATATTTTTATTATATTTTATAATTTTTAATATAAACTTATCGATTATGGGTTTTCACTCTTACCATGAGTGGTGAGAGTTTTTGGGTTCATGCATTAAGATTCTATGTATAGTATCTCATGCCATGCTATTTTTTTCTATGGTTGATATGGGATTAAATTAATTACATGATACAAATAATATATATTTTATCCAATATACAATATTTATTTAATTTATTTAATTTAAACTGACTGTGTAATAGCTTGGTTTTATAATATCATCACTTATGTGTAGGTACAATTGGTATGGGCTATATAAAAGGGTAATAAGTGCATATATATCCCTAATAGATAACAAAATATATTTAGGGGTGTGACCCGGGTTTATGATATGTATTTTTTATATTTATTAAATAAATTTCATTCAGAATTATTTTTTTAATGGTATTTATAATTTATTTTTTGTAAATTCTTAAAAATACCAGGTTGATGGTGTCTTGTGGAACCAACTATAGATGACAATGAGGATCTTACCAAGGTAATGAATATTAATGTTATGTCTATATATTCTCTAGATGGTGAGGTATATCATTCTCTTGATTATTTTCTAGTATTTTTTGGTAATGATGCATCATAATACAATGTTTTATTTATAGTGTCAGTTGTAGGTATAGTTTCACATTTTCGTGCACCTATCATGGTGGATTTTGTTCAACACTTCTAGAAGAAAAAACGTCTAGTTTTATAGTAAAAATTATGCCCTTAGGATTTCAAGGACTTGACCAAGGTGATTTAGGGTTTCTTAAATATTTTATATGGAAGTAAAAATTACTAGATAAAGTAGGAAAGCAATAGAGTAATAGTGTGAGATGATGTTTGTGATGGACTATACTACCTGTTTCAATGCGTTTTTACATTCCACACAATTTATAATAAGGAATAAGTCCCATAATACTTGTAGAATTGATATAGAATTATGAACATATTTGAGTTTATAGGTAAGGATATTCAACCTTACATATTACCCAATGATGGTTTATGAGGCTCTCACATCTAAGAATAGTATGCATGGGGATAGTATTAGGGTCCCTCTTCCCATCTTTAGTGGACTAGTTGGTATCCCCCATTCATTTTTTTGATACCTATTCTAGTCATGTGAATGGGAGTTTATATGATATGTGACAGTGTACTGAGAGAGATTATTGGTTGGGAATGTTTTATTTGGTTTCATCTATGAGAGGATCTCACCTAACATGTTATTAGTATATGAAGATCATAAATTACAAAATATCAGGTATGATCCTATCCATAGAGTTCCATGAATATGGATGTATTTTACACCTATGTAAATTTTATATATAAATTTCATAGATGGGTTTATTGAGAGGTTAAAGGAATATTTGGGATTTTTGGGTGTTTCCATGGGTATCTTAGAGTGGTATGTGTGCCATGTCTTAAAGGTTGGGTCATACAACCAGATGAGGCTGTTTGGGGTTGTATCATCCATAGTCATCTTAGGGTTATATTCCATAAGTGAGCCAGAGATCATGGGATCAGGGTTGTAGTTTTGATTTAGGTTGGTTGTATTATTTGGACTAGGTTATAGTGAATATAGTATCGGGTCCTTCAACGATTAGAGGTATTTTTGTTTGTTTTTTTATTTCCTTCTATTGTTTTTTTATTTAGGGGAATCCCATTCATTTATATCTAACTGATTTGTTTCTAGATTAGTGTAAGATGTGGAGTCCTCCCCTAAGATATTATATCATGATACACCTCTTGGAAAGATAATATATCATATTTATAGGCTCCCATCATGTGTCATAGTGGTTACTAGAAACACGAATTTTGGATATTTCCCAATACATAACCTGAAAATATTAAATTTAATTTTAGGAATGGATTGGTTTTTATTCTTATGGGATCAAATAATTTGTTACCAATTGTAGGTACCTTTTACATACCTTATGGGATATAAGTACATTCATGTAGGAGTATGGAATAAAAATTTGGTTAGAGTAGGATTAGACCTCTGTCATGTTGGATCCATTTCATCAAATGTGGTGGGTATGGTTTTTATAGTGGATCAAGTGACAGTTCTAGCAATGTTTTTATTTATAATGTTAATTTCTATGATTTTTAAAAAAAATGAAATCTTAGGATTACCTCTATATTGGATATTTAGTTCAAAATTAACCTCATTATGGGTGTATAGTTTATATAGATACCTTTTTATCATGTGACAATAGTCTTGCTAAGAGAGTTAAAGTTTTAAATCTTGGATCTTAATATGAAAAGGTTTATTTGTTTGATTATACATTATTATGGTGGTTAAACATTATTATCCAATAATGAAGATCATACCCTTAGATTTATAACTAACTACTAGAAGTTGAGTTGTGGATTCAATGGAATATATATAACCATTATCAAAGATAGATGAGTTGAGTGATTAGTTGACGAGAGCCTGGTGGTTCTCCATGATTGGACTATGATCATGCAACCATTAGTTGATGGGAAGGGTAGAGGAAATATCAGTGATGAAATATACTAGAAAATATGGGTTATATGATTACTGTGTGATGACATTTGGTTTTAATAACCCAAAAAAGGAGTTCATGGATCTCTAAAAATGGTTTTTTCTTCCCTATATCAACCTCATTTTTTGATGTTCATCAAAGATATATTGGTATAGTCACAGACCCTAGTGTATCAATTCAATCACCAAGAGATCAAATTTATCACATATAGATCAAATAAAATTTATAAGATGTACTCAAATTGTACTTTTTTATTCAATTTATGTGTTTCATTAGGTATAATATTTTAGAGGTGAGGATGTTAGTTGATCACAAGAATATAATAGATGGTATTTCTTGTGAATGGACAAGGAATTTGTGCGAGATCATTATTATTCATGCCCTGGATATATATTATAGGCCATTCAGCTAATATTTATCCCACATAGAAGTTTCCACGAGAGGGATGTCCATAATTAGACTGATGATTAAGTGGACCAATTAGTATAAAGAGGCCTTTAAGGAGTTGTAAGTGAGGTTGATGTCAACTCCAATTCATAATATAACAAATTTATTCAATGGTTATATTTTCCACTAATATGACTAAAGGTTTAGTCCTAAATCTATTCGGATGTAGTGGTTGATGGTAGTCTTTTATTAGTCTCCTCAATAAAAACCTCATGAAAATAACTACCCAAACCATGGATTAGAGCTAGTTGTTGTGGTTTTTTAATAAAGTGTTCATTTAAATATATATTAAGTGAGATAGTTTTTATCAATGCTCACCAAAAACTCTATCAATACATTTTTTGTCAACTAGGCCTGAATAAGTGGAAGAGGATTTGAGTTGAGTATCTATAGACCTTAGACATTGAGATGGAGTATAACCCAATGAAGGAGAATGTCATCACAGATATTTTAGTAGGATGTCCCAAGATAAGGGACTATGAACATTTGAAAAATTGTTAATGATAATGATTTTTCACATTAACTAGTGGGTAGATGTATTAGAGGGATAAAAGGATATTACTTTTTCGCATTTATTAATTATCTCTTAATTTGTTGAATTGATAAAATCAAGAAAGGAACACAATTTGTTTTGTATTTTGATGGATAAATATATCATGGTTGTGATATATTCCTAGGATGGTCTCAAGAAAAGGATGATATAATCCATATCCGTGGTGGGATTGTGGTTCCCGCTTTAATGAGAGAGGAGTTTATGAGTTACTCCCTTTCCTTGTTTTTTGGGGCATCTAAGGTGGACCATGATATATGATTACATAATGAATAATTTTTGCTGGTTCGTTATAAGGAATGATATCATGATTTATGTTACTCAATTAGTTTTTTGAAAGTGGATAAATATGTTACACTAATGATCATGTGGGTTACATCAACCCCTTAAACTAAAATTATTGAATCTGGATAACAAGAGAATGAACTTTATCACTGGAATACCTAAGAAATTAAAGGGTGATATGCAGTGTTAGTGGTAGTGGAATAACTTATTAAGTTATCATACTTCATTATTATCCCAAAGAATTTCCAATTGGAAAAACTAGGAAAGCAGTATGCATGGCATATTATGTAGCCACACCAGGTAACTAGGAGTATAGTGTCTGACTGGGTTGTGTGTTTCATATCAAGATTCTTGTAGATCATATAGAGATCCATCGGGTATTAGTTGATTCTAGGTATACCATACCACCATTAGAAATATATATAGTCTTGGAGAATAGTATGGATACATAAGGATATAATCCTGGCATGCATCCTATGTTTTGGAAGAGAAAGGGATTAATATATTTCCTTGGTATAGTTTTTTTTATAAAATCAACTTTCTTGTTTCAATATAGAAACCCCCCATAGATGTTCTTTATATAATATCATGTCAACCAATATTATGTTGAATAATATTAGATTACTTGTCATTGATTTCACTAATATTGGTGTGGAATAACTTTGAGTGGGTGTAGTTGATAAGGAATAGATTTATTACTTCCCAGATAAGGATTCACTCATATGATGACTAGTGGTGATAAACTATGGAGTTCACCATAGGCGGATGAGTATTATTATGGGAGAATTAGATATTGGGAATTAGTATTTTAGGAGGAAATGGAAACTCGTGTCATGATTTCTTGGACTATTCATGGGTTTGGAGAGGATTGGAGTAGAGGGATACGAATCAGATCTTATTATATGGCATTAAGGTATTCATGTTTCGATTCATATTTCACATCTCGATAAGTACAAGATAGTCCTTGAACACATTATCTATAGTTAATATATCAAGTTTTATGTGTATTAATTGTTTTAGAATCACCTAATATGTATCATGGACTGGAGTGAGATGGTGATGGAAGGGAATATCATACCTCTTATTTGGTTTTTGTGGCTACATGGGAGTATCCTTAAGGGAAAAGGGAGCGAGAGTTGAATCTGTAAGACCATTGGTTGGAACTACATAGAAATTATCCATATAAAAACTTTTTTGGGATCTAAATCCCATGTAGAAGGTTTTTTAAATGAACCTTAAAAATAATATTTGATATAGAAGGGATTTGAGACCAACCAGTCTGCTGGTGGAGAATCACCCACTAACCAGTGGAGCACTGAGTACCTAATTTTGGATAATCAGGTATCCAGTGGTCCTAATTTCTATTTTTTAGGTAAAGATATTTAATTTCATCTAGAAATCCCCTTTACCCTACTATCATTCTCCCTTAACCCTTACAAGTTTTTCACTTGTCATTGAGCTCACTTTTATTATTTTTATATATGCATAGCTAGATCAACCTCTATTTGAAGTTTCATTATTCCAAGTGACCTGTTATTATTATTTTTAGTCCATTAAATTATCAATATTCATCTTTTATCCACTATTTCATTATTTTACATCTTTAATACTTAATTTTATGGGATTATTGTTTAAATTTTGGATTTTTTAGTTCAAGATTTAATCTGGTTGCATCCTTCGATGAGTGAACACCATTATGCTCTAGGGAGGAAATATATTCCATGTTATGGTGTATATATGTTGTTGTATAGCCTGTATTTAATGAGGTTTCATGAGTTACCCCAGTAGAGTTATTCATTTAGAATCAATGTGGCCAGTTGGGATGGAATAGATATGAGGGACCCCAAATAGGACACTTATTGACAAAATATATCTGAAATAGAGAATCCTATATAATTTATTGCCTAGTGATAGGGTTTCCACTCAAGTGAATTTGGACTAAAGTTTGTTTTTAGGTTCGGATAAATATTTTTTTATCTATATGGTTAGAATATGTCTTTGAGTGATGAATACATCAAATGTCTTGAATTATGGTGTATGATGCTGACTAGTATATCTAACCTATATATGTTTTTTGGGTTATTCCTATATAGTATTCTTTTCAGGTTTTTTTGGATGTCCCATTGGACTAATGGGTGACTCTATATCATTATTTAATTATTTGACAATCCTACAACATGTAATGTTTTTTATCTTGACAATGATGGCTATATAAACATCTTAACTAAGACACTGATAGGTTTTTATATGATGGAATGGATTCATAAATACTATAGATTCCCAAAATTGGATGATTTTTCTTGAGATATTGATGTCTGACCACTTTGGAGTGAGATGGTGTAGTCAAATGTAATATAGAAAATGGAATGTGACCTCTCCTGTGTAAGAGTTTGTTGTCAAAAAAATGGATATATAACATGATTTGTGGTTTCCCATGAATGAGGGTCATGTTCGAGAATGTAGTATATGACTTGATATGTGAGTTCCCATAATTTTTAGGGCTTATTTTGAGACACAATGTGGGGTTAAATATGGGACTCATTGAGGGACCAAACATTGTGTGAGAAAGTGTTGGTGATGTTCTATAATGAACAAGTTATAAAATATGTGTCTTCCTTATATCATAGTGATATGATAGGTATATATGGGGTTTATGGATGTATGTTTATTAGATAATCACCCTCTATAGTTTTATGATTGTTTTTTATTGTTTTTATCTTAGTACATAAACTTGTATATATCAAATTCCCCAATTTTAAAGCAATATTAGAGGTTTCCTAATGGATTTATTACTCACTACTTACCATGGAAACTCAGTGCGCATGAATAATTTTTTTCATGGATCTATATAGTGGTATGTGCTCTATGTGGGGATATTGAGAAGGGTTATCTATTCTAGGGTTTTGAGCCAAAGATATGAAATACTTTCAAATATTTTATTACTTATCCTCTGATTTTTTATTACATTATTTTTTTGATCTCATGTACTTATACACCAGATGTAGGGATTCTTTTTATATATATGTATGTCTAGTTGTATCTTATTTTTCTATATTATGTTATATTATTTATTTATTTTCTTCTATTATGTTACACTTTTAACATTCCATTACTTATTTGTATTTACATTTTGGTGTGATTGATCGTTACATAATATTGAGGGCATAGTCTCCCCAAAATATGACAGTGACCCTCAGTGCCGGTCGACAGCCACTTATATAAGGGTAGGTTTTCATGAAACCAAGTGATGTTGCAGCTTGTACCCATTCATTTGGGTTGGGTATTTATAGACCACATTATTATAGTTCAGACCAAATCATGGTTTATCCATATGGGCATTATAAAATAGTATAAGGCATTATGTTGAGTTATTTATGTATGAGATTATCATCTTGTAAAATCATAATTTTGTCATCCATAATCATTCAAAACAACTATTAATATATATTTAACTATCATATGATGATGATTATGAGTTATTTTAATGTCTTTCATGATTATTTTGACTGTTAAAAAATCAATATGATGACTAAGCTAAGTGATTCAGGTTTTTAATCATTGGATAACGTGCATGAAAAGTAGCATTAATAATGATAGATCATTTGAGGATCCTAAAGGACTATATAAATCAATTAAATCATTATGTATGAGGTTTCATTAAATTATGTTGATTAATTTTAAAGATCAAATAAATCCTTGATTATTCATGGTCTTACACATCTCTATATTCATTAAAATCAATATTGTAGAAAATAAAGGAGAGTGAGACCTTTCTGGAGTGTTGGGATATTCATGTTATCCTTGTAAATCCTTATGTAGGGAGACCATTGGCTGCTCCTTTGTAATATTGAACAAACCCATCTAAATATTAGACATACCAAATTACAAATGTGAAATGTTTTCCATTTAATTATTCATTTTATTATTTCTTTCAAATATATAGACAAGAATTGGTTGTGTTTGGGTAATAGTGTTGTTTTCCTCTACATTTTAGAAGACCATGATCCCTTTAAAATCTATTTATGGCATCATAGTTGATTTATCAATATTTTTTTATTTTGAATGAACAAAAAAACTAGAGAAGGAGTTATAAGGATAAAAAAGGCATAGCCAAATCCAAAATTACAATTTTATTCTTTGTTTTAACATTCCACAGTATAATACAATATATAATTATCATTTTGATTATTATTTTTTATTTACCATTGCACAATTCTCTTGAAACAACCATTATTTGTAATTATTGAATATCAAAGAAAATAAAGAAACCTAGTATGATTATCAATTCCATGGTTAGCTATGAATTATTCCATAGTAACCCATGTCATGGGGAAAAACCAAGACATTGTATATATGGATATACTATTTTTATTTATTAAAGAGATTCCTATAATTCCATAGATAATTGAAACATGTTGGATAAAAAAATCTTCAAACGTATAACCCTATAAAATTATATTGTCCAAATGGTACATCTAATATATAACAACCTCCAAAAAAATTGGTCATCCATGGGTATGATTTTTTATTAAGGGGAAGACCACATCAAAGTGAATGTTGGTTTGGTTTAATTTTTAACGAAAATTAATTTTTGATAAAACCAATAAAAAACTTCACAAAAAAGGGCCTTCCATAGGATGGTTTAAATAAGGAAAAATCCTTTCGGTTGAAGTGATATTTGATTACAGTGAGTTTACACTATGAGTAATTTATAAAATGTTCACAAATTGAAATATGTTAAAATATTATAGAGTTTATATTTATTTATGAATTGATTATAAATGTAAATAAATGTTTAAATGATTTAATTATTTTCGATAAATTATTTAAACCATTCTAAGATACATTTTCGATTATTTCATCAATAGTTTAAATAAAATAAAATATGGAATATTTATATTTAGGCTAATTATCTGCATAATATTAAATTTTTATTTTATTATAAATTATTTTTGAAAAAAATATCTTAATTTTGAATATTAATGATTTTATATCAAAACTACGTAATTGATAATATAAAAAGTTATTATTTTGTAAGATTAAATTGTTCATGTTTATCCATGCCAAAATGATAATGTATTTTTAATTTATTTATGAATTATTTATATTTTTTCTATCCTAAATTTATAAAATTTTATAATATTTAATTTTATTACTTGATTTATAATTCCCGAGTATAAAAGCTATATGATGAATTGTGATTAATTGTTTAGTTTAAAAGTGTTTAAAATACTATTTTAAATTATCATTCATCATTTTAGAAGTTATATTCTATGTCAGATAATTGATTAGTATTCATCAACTTTGAATCCAACATGTATTGTCTTATGATCATGAAGTCAAAATTTATTTATAGTATTTACATATTATATTCTAGAACTGTAATGAAACTCAAGTTTATCTTTTGTATAGAACTACTGGAATATGGACTTTGGGTGAGACTACTCATTGGCCTTAAGTATTGTGCCTTATCTAGAAATGTAAGGATTTGAAACTAATGTCTCTATGATAACTCTTCTGGGGATTATTTGTTTTATATAATACTATACCTTCACACGAAAGTGTTACATAAACGTTATACAAGGGTTGTGTTTGGATATTTTTAAATATAAGTTAGTTTTAATTTGGGTTAGTATCACAATTTATAATTTATATAATGAGCTACGCGTCAATATTATTTGAACATATAAATTTGGTGGAAGGAATATGGATTATAAACTAAATGATCAGAAGAATGACTATTTGTCAATAGTGTAACAAGATATGTGTTAGTTAGTTTAAATCGACAAAAAAATTATGATTAAATTCAATGTAAAAGATTTTCATTAGTTTAATTATCCATCCGGATATGATCATGTCAAAGTAGGAAAGTAATAATGTTACCCTAAAATTTAGGTTCCTCATTAATAGTGTTTTTTTTATTTTCCATGGATTGAAAATACTTGGGAAGGATATAAGAGGAACAGTGTTATGATTATCATTATGATGTTTTGGGAAAGGAGTGGTAAACTAAACCATCAAAAAATATTATATGATATGATTAGTCGGATAGCTTACCTAGATGATTAAACTAATAAAGTAAATGCTAAAATTGGTTAATTACATAGTGAAATATGGATCATGTCCCAGATTGGTAGATCATTTAATAAAAGTACATATTAAATGAATACATAACATGATACTCATTTGAAAAGAGATTTAATTGTAGATAAATGGAATCATTATCATCAAAAAGGATTCTTAAATCAATCATTGTGTTAAATAATAATAATAGAATAAAATTCCTAGAATAGTATAGAATCATAAGAAACATTATTAGGCTAGAAAATGAAATTTTATGTGTTAGAATAATACCAACCTATGTTTCTAACAAATATAGTTGTACAAAAATTTTATCAATGTGTTTATGGGAAAAATATATTAGTTTTAATAGGGTTTCAAACTCCTTAGATTAATGATAACCAAGGGAAACATAATATCCCCTCATGCACTCATTATGATTGGGTATGTTAATGACTTGGAGTGACTAATGGTTTCCATTATGTATTCTTTTAGCTATATAATTCATTCAGTGATATTAGAAATTTTATAATAGTGTGATTTATTTCAAAAAAATATTACATTATACTTTACAAAGTGTTGAGAATAGAAGAAATGGGAATGAGATATTGAGGTTATAGTGTTTTATTAGTATTAAATGTGGAAAAAAGTTTAAATAGGAATATAAAATGTTTTTGAAAAATTAAAAAAAATGTTCTATTGATTATTCATTAAAGTCATTGAATCCTAAAGTATATTTTACAATGGATGGATATCATTTCGATTAGATGTATTTTTATAGAATACCCAAAGGTGTTTAATAAAATCTGTAAAAATTCTATGCTAATTATTTTTTATAAAGAATGAATTCATTGGTTTTAATGTCATTAAGATACAAACTATATATATTTTAAATTTTTTAAATTTAAAAAAGTTAAAAATCCTGGTAAGAATATTTGATTCTTCTATTTTTTATTCATATTATAATGTGGAGTATTGTTAAATACTGGAGTTTAATATAAAGGAATTTTTGTAAGATAAGACGGATCTAAATAGTTGATGTGTATTTTCATCTCATTTCATTTATTTGAAAAGAGAATTAATTTACAAATAAAGGGTTGTTATGATGAAAATTTAATAATGAATTCAATTCACATTATTTATGAAATATAATTTTTTAAAACATGTTTAAGATGATGAAAATGATATAATGGTTTTTATCCAGGGTAAAATATATTATTTGAGATATTATTGAAAATATGAGGGAAAAAGTTCCCACCACCCATTGAGGAATATTCAAAAGAATAAAATATTATTTTATATTAATACACTAAAATCATAATATACTATATGCCATGTAGGTGTTGATAGTTTATTCATCAAATATTCCCTTGAAAATGAAATAATTTTTTTATAACATAAAAAAATTGTATATTAGAATGAAATTATAAAGAGTGTGTATTGTATGAGAGGATAGTGGTAGCATATTTTTACTTAGATATGTTCATGTATAAAAAATATTATCTTTTTCAAAATTCAAAGTCAGTATCACTTATTATAATAAAAGTGATTAGAATATATCAGTAAATTGAAATTAAAAGAGTAGTATTTTTTTCTCAAACAATGTGAATGTAACATAAAATATAATGATTGATTACAAAAAAAGATATTTAGAAGGTTTTACCTCAATGTGAGAAGTTACTCCTCTTCATGTAGGTAATATCCCCAAAATTGTATTCTTCATTAAATTCAAAAGGTTTACAAAAGAACATTAAGCAACCGGTTCTACACCCTAGTAATTGTTCCTCTAGTTGACACCAATTCTTCCTCCTGGTGACCAACAATTATTCTATAGTTGGTTATCCCACCCCCCCCCCCCCCACTCTCAATGGTCATTATTCTCTCCCCTTCCATTTCCTATTTATAACTTCTTCAAGATCTTCAACAGATCACTAAAAATTATTTTAGTCTCAAAAAATCCTCCTGATCTTGAAAGGAATTGATACACTAAAATCTCAACATCGTTTTTCCATCTAGTGATTCTTTATCCGGTATATTGTATCTAATTATCCACAGTTTTGTTTCATTTATCTATTGAAAATCACTATGGTACTCCTAGTCCTATGTTTATATGTTTAATGCACAACATTTTGTTGAACCATGGTTATATGATCCTTTATCTGAAACACCTCAGTCTGATGATGGTACTTTATTCATATGGTATGTCTCTATCTCATGGATTTATATATGGATATCTTCTTTCTGATTATCATCTTTTTAAAACAAGTAGAATCAAGGTTGGAATCTTTTGTTTTCATCTAATGGGAACTCTAGAAACTATACTCCTAATAGCAGTAACAAAATCAGTATAAACATTGAATGACCTCTCCTCCTTTTATATCCATACTTCCATAGTAAATTAAGGTAGAAATAAATGCTCAAATGTTAAATTTCCCACTTAACTCAAACTTTATTTGACCACCATCAAATAATATAAAACATTATATTAAACATTCCTCATAAAATAGTCATTAATTATCAACAAGAATAAACTATACAAATCATCTATAAATCTAGTTTATATTAATAAAAATGAAATTAATTCCTCAGCGTCATCATAATGTATGAATTTAAGATGTTTTTTTAATTTCCATCAAAACTACCTCTGGTGTTCAAAATTCTCTATAGTACCCTATTTATTTATCGTACTAGTCTTGTAAACTCAATATTTCTATATCAATTCTTCTTCGTAAGAATTATTTTGTCCAAAAAAATCGACATGATGGTTTATTATTTAGATCCCTTCTATCTAAAATCATAAAATAAGTATGTTTGGGGGATTCAAAAATGTATATAAGAAGATTTTTAGATAGTTTATCGATTGGGGAATTGATTGATAACAATCAAGTTTTTCTGCTAGGTGGAATTCTTGTTTTTCTATTTATTTAGTTTCACCAAAGTTTTTATGATAAAAATGGATTACTCTATCTAATAAAATCATAATCTTTCTCGAATGTCTCTGGTTTTGATGTATTAGTCCTTTGAATATTTCTATGAATATATATGGATTTATCCATGGAGTCAGTATGTTATTTAAGTGTCTCGGGACCTCATAATTAATATATTAAAAATATTAATATATTTTATTACTCATATGCACATAATTTCAGTTTAAATGGTTTTTCTAATTTTTTTAAACCTTAGATGAGAAATATGAGTCCATGGTTGATTATGGAATGAAAATTTTACCATAAGTGTGACCTAAGGTAGGTCGATGTCACATGTTCCGAGGGAAATGATCATTAACAGGTGAGTTCAATAAAATAAATAATTTTATTTATTTATTTATATTAAATAACCTAAATACAATCCTCAATAAATACCCTATTATAGAAAATTGAAAGGGTTAGACACATAACCATGGGTGTGTTTGAGAGGAGTAAAGTCATTCATTATTGGAGGATTGAGATCTGAGAATTATGGGAGATTAAATTGAGGTGGTTCCTGAGGAAAGGAATTCTACGATTCTTATTTAACATAGGAAAATTCAGTCTCCACCAGTGATAAATCCTAAATTAAGGCAGGACATGTTTTCTTTCGTATTCCAACACTAATAAATTTTTCAAGAAATTATTTTATATTTGATTCACTTGATATGTGATTTATTGATCTTCACATGAGTCCAGCTTCCATTTGATATTATTAATCCAATTATATTTTATTTTTGCACTTCATATCACACGTGGATACCCTGGTTTTGTGATAATTGGCTGAGAAAACCTTCCCAATTATGTTTTCACTATTTATGTTCATTTCCACCCACTATTCTTCTCATTCTTCAATGTAGGCCCATGAGGTCATGGTTCAACCTAGTTGAGGTGGGTTTGAGAGTGATTGAACCCCCAAATTAATGGTGGTTGTGTGAAGGAAAAATATAATGGTGATTTGTATACATATTGGGATAGTTTTTAGGTTTTGGGTGATGGTAAAAATAATCAGAGGATGGATTCTTCATCCTTCAACTATGGTAGCAGCAAGACATGATGGTATGGGTTGTGCAGGGTTCGGGTGGCTAGAATATGACCCCCAATGACAAATCAGACATGGACTACCCTATATCCTAGACACATGGTATAAATCATGATAGAATTTGTGACATAGTTGGAATGGGTTAATCATGTATAGATTTTCTAGGTTTTTGTGAAAAACCCTACTGAACATCGTGTGGTCCAGGAACACACACCTTGTAGTCCCTAGTCTATGGTGGTAGGGTTTCATGAAGAGATAAATATCGCATGGCGTGTGAAACCACAACATGCTAGGTGACCCTGAGCTAGTGGATAGGTGTCTACTCTAGGAGTGTATAGACGCAAATACAGCCAGGAACATGAACATGACCAGTGTACATGGGCATGGCCACATACTCGAACACGGCCAAAATACCTAGACATATCCATTTACATGGGAACATTCTAATGTACATGGGCATGGGCTTAAAAGTACAGGCTGGTCCTATGTGGCTAAGAAATGTTGTGCAGCACCTATAAACATCATGTAGTATGACATGGATGTTCAGGGGGAACATGCCCAGGTAATGTAGCAAGGGTACAAGCAATGTGGCCCCACATATATCCCATACACTTATCCTAGTAACTTGTACCTTCAATATCTCTTTTTTTAGGACTTGAATCTAAGCATGTGAGTAGCCTGTCATTAATTTTTTCTATGTTGAACATGATGGTGTCCTTTGTTGTGGAATACAAGATATAATGTGTGGTTTTAAAAGCCTAAAGCTTCTTTAGGTGAATCTTGGTGATGGAAGTGATTAGGTGATGATCATGGGATTGATTCTAGGGTTGGTATTCCATTGTAACACTAGGTAATGATCCCCTCATACTCTTTACAAAGGTAGATTCGGTACTCACCCACACTATATCAGTACATGGGTACTCTATCTATGGAGTTTAGTTACCCATTATTCAAAATTTGGCGGGGAGAGGGTCTTCAACAAGAGTTTTGTCTCCCTTGATTAATGTGTATAGTGGTGTCAGAACCTGTCCCAGTGGGGCCCATACCGCAACTCCCCAAGCCCGCCTCCAATAGGCCAGGGGTTGGTGACTAGCACCGAGTAGGCATGCTACTAACATGGGAGGCATTTCCTATAAACCTGTACACACGCACACACATATCCAAGCCCACAAAGCTAAAAAGTGAAAACTACTGAAAATGGAATAAGATGCATGCACACACTAAAACCCAACCAATAGAGTACGACATGGAAGTAAAGTAAAAGAAAGTAAAACCCTGGGCCAAAAGTAAAAGACCACCAAAAGAGAGTCCGTAAAAAAGTCCAACCGATAAAGAAAGGTGCAGGGACTGCAGTCTGTGGCCGTAGGAACACACCTTGTCCTGTCTGATCTCACTGAGTACCTTCCGGTCCTGGTCCGCCTAGAATCCTGTCAAAGGCTCACTCATCTGCAAAAGACACGACACGTGTAGGAAAATCCCATGTCGGGGTGAGTATAACAATACCCAGTAGGACACCTCAAAACCAAAAGGAATACAACAAGGTAAAAACCCACAAAAGAAAGGTACTGTCAGCTCTACATAGTATATATGTACAGAACATACAACAAGAATATCTAGATATACTCATACACAAGTGACCATTTCAAAACCACCACTAAGATCCAGCTCGAAGATTCCACAAAGCATGCAACTGGGAGAACACACACCTAGGTCTGAAGAGAGAGAATATGAAGTAATCGTTCTGGGAGAACACACTCCACAAGTACTTGGGAACATGATGCTCAGATGAGGATCACAACCAATAGCCATGGGGCAATTCCGACAACTCAGTCTAAGCTAATCCGCTAAGCATAGGATCTGTGCCCGGGTAATGTTGGTCACGTCGATACCAAGAACTCTACATAGGGTTCCAAGAATTAATAGACGATCCAGCTCTAAGTCTCATATAGTGGATTCCAACAACTCTATTCAGAAAGTCGTGATGAAAGGATGATACTCCTATATTTAGGAAATGATACCGAGAACCTTCAGGAGAAAGACCAAGGGGACGAACCCTAAGGAAACTAGCCCAAGTCATAGAAAGAAAATAGATCAAGCCATGTGAAATTGGTTACACAGTGTGTAGTATGGTTACACACCGTGTTCCTTGACCCCGGGTACAACCCGTTTAAATGGACCATGTCATCCGATCAAGCTGTGTAAAACCAAAATACACGGCGTGTAGAATAATCACACGCCATGTTCCTTGACTCCAGGTACTACCCGTGTAAACGGCCCATGTCATTTGGACTATCGTATAGAAAGTAACTACATGGCATGTAGAAGAATCACACACTGTGTCTGAGAACCATGGGCTCACTCCCTATACACTGGCCATGTGCCCGTACACGGTCTCTGTCTGTGTCGCCTGCCCATGTACCAGCACACGGGGTATCCCATTTATCTGGCCAGGTCTGGCCGGGGAGGGGTATACACGCTGTGTCCTTGTCCATGTACCCAAACTGTGTCTGTGTACTCCTGGAATACACTCCAGGTGGTCCGCCAATTAACACACGCCATGTATCCCATACTACATGTCGTGTAGTTGGGATTTTTCCAGAAACACCATCTTCCTCCTCGCGCCGCGGCTGATCCTCTGGATCCACAGTTTCTCTTCTGTTCATCCCGATACTCCAGGGGTTGGTTCGTTTCATCATACGAACATCGAAACGGGTGTTTTCTATCCTTAAATTGGATCATAAACCTCAAATGATTTATCCGAAGAAAAATGCCTGAAAACTCGTATCTCTCGATCCGCTCCGAATCGTCCGCTGAAACCGTCGTCGCACCTCTGTGGCATCTCTCAAGGGTTGTAACTACAATCTCAAATCGTTGCGCCAACAAACAAATGTGCAATGATCGATTTCCCCCAAGAACGCGTAGAATGCAATGAAGAACGCGAGGGAGAAAATGCAATGAATCTAACAAGAGGGGAAAACCTCGATCATTTATCGTGACGATACGGGTTCGTCACCATTAGATCAAAACCAAAAAAACCAACAGATTATAAAACTCGAGTATTTGATCTCCCGATAAAACTCCAAATCAAACCCGCCCGCAAAACGATCGACCCACAGGCTAATCAGTTCACATATTAGTCTGAATTCGTCATAGGAATCAAGAATGGGGAAAGGAATCAAAATAAAACATCCTTCCTGGATCCGCGGTCGTTCATTGGTGAAGATTCGGTCTCCGCGTCATCGTCGCCGGAGAAGATCGTCAAGAATGTTGTCGCAGCATTGGGATTTTCCTCCAGAGCATTCCCAGATCCTCCAAGGGATTCAGGGTTATGGGGTTTTGTAACCCTGGACCCCTACACAAGCCTTTATTTAAAAAGTATTAATGATATCTGTTGTAATAGATTTTAAAAAATATTTTAAATTAAATATTTTATTACGGTTACGTCAAAAAACCAGATTTCTCCACCGACCTGTGCCGGCCAATGTTAGGCCTCGCCTAAGGTAAAATTGATGTTTTGAACACAACGGTGCCCTTGTATTTCTAATCCGAGCACCCATTCGGGAGTTATTCCACTTTTTCAGGAAAACCGCACCAGCACGAAATTTAATTATTTAATTAAATTCAAACATTTGTTCTGGGCTCACTGGGCCCCGGAACTACACGCCATCTCAGAGCCTGGTCTCGAATTAATTCCTACATTTCATTAAAAATTAAAGCATGGAAAATCTGAGACATTACATCACACCCACCTTAGGGATTTTACGTCCCCGAAAAGACAAAACAAGGTCTACTCAAAAATATGTGGGTTCTGCACACGCATCTGAGCCTCCCGAACTCACGTGCTCTCCTGAAGATTCTCGTGCTGCCACCGGACACGCACCAAGGGAATAGCTCTCCCACGAAGGACCTTCTCCTGACGATCCTAGATCTCCACTAGGTACTCAGCAAAGGTCGCTCCATCATCGATGTCCAGCTCGCCCCAGTCGATGACGTGCGATGGATCATGCACGTACATCCGCAGCTGCAACACATGGAAGATGTTTTGTACTTGGTCTATCTAAGGAGGTAGAGCCAAGCGATACACTGCCTCACCAAGTCTACTCAGAATTTGAAAAGGTCCGATGAACTTCATCGCCTCATCCAGCAATTTCGAACTATATTTCCTGTTAAGGGCATCTGCCACAATGTTCCCCTTCCCAGGCATGTAAACGATCTTAAAGTCATACTCCTAGAGTAACTCAATCCATCGCCTTTGTCTCAAATTCAGATCTTTCTAAGAAAAGATATATCTGAGACTATTTTGATCAGAGTAGATGGTAAACCACTCTCCCATCAGGTAGTGCTGCCACATTTTCAATGCAAAGACTACCGCTGCCTACTCAAGATCATGGGTCAGGTAGTTCTGCTCGTGTGTCCTCAACTGATGTGAGCCATAGGCAATCACCGCTTGCCTCTGCATAAGGACACAACCAAGCCTGGTTCTTGATGCGTCACAGAACACTACGTACTCGACACCCTCCTCTGGTAATCTAATGATCAGGGTACTCATTAGACTCTGTCTCAACTGCTGGAAAGCCTACTATCATCTCTCGGTCCACACAAAAGGCTGCCCCTTTCGGGTCAAAGTTTTCATGGGTGCTGAAATCCTGGAGAAATCAAGAACGAATATTTGATAGTAGCATGTCAACCCAAGGAAACTCTGAATATTCGTCATGATTTGGGGTGGCCCCCATGCTAACACTACCTTTACCTTGGCTGGGTCCACTGCTACACCATCTGATGTGATAACATGTCCCAGAAAGTGGACCTCCTGTAACCAGAACTGACACTTCAAGAGTTTTCCGTACAATCGGTGCTCTCAGAGTGTGTCCAGAACCATCCTTAGGTGCCTCGCGTGCTCCTCTTCAGACGCAGAGTACATAAGGATATCATCAATGAAGACCACTACGAACCGATCTAGATAAAGATGAAAGATCCGGTTCATGAGTCCAATAAACACTGTTGGGGCGTTCGTCACGCCGAAGGGCATCACCAAGTACTCATAGTGACCGTAGTGACATCTGAAAGCCATCTTCGGTACATCCTCATCCTATAATCGCAACTGATGATAGCCTGATCTTAGATAAACCTTCGAGAACCATCATTCCCCTCTTAGCTAGTCGAAGATGTCATCGATACTCGGTAGTGGATACCAGTTCTTTACGATCACCTGATTCAGGCGCCAGTAATCCACACACAGTATCAATCTCTCATCTGCCTTCTTGGAAAATAGCAATGGGGTCTCCCAGGGTGAAACATTGGGTCTCACGAATCCCTTCCCTTGAAATTATTCCAGCTACACCCTCATCCCATGAAGCTCTGCAGCAGCCATCCGATATGCTGATGTCGATATCGGTGTCATCCCGGGTTTCAACTCAATGAAGAAATATATCTCTTGATGGGGAGGTAGTCCGAGGACATCCTCTGGAAAGTCGTCCTTGTACTCATCCACTACTGCTGGAAATAAGAAACTCAAAACATCTTCTACGCCAAGGGATAGGCTAGCCAACTGATGTGAAATCAGTTGTGCCCTCCTATGCACGAGTCCATCCTGCGTTGCATGGGTCTCTCTTTCCCCAAAAAAAGAGAACCTCGTTCAATCACTGTGGACACACCACACCCTTCTCCTAAAATAATAAATCTGGGCATGAACTGTGGATAACCAATCCATACCAATAATGACATCGTATGGCCTCGATGCTATCACCAATAGGATCCAACTAAAACTCTCACCTCCAAGGGTCAGGTCACACTATCTACAGAGGTGTGTGATCTCTGAATCTTCTCTAGTCGGTGTTTCTAAGCGTTAGGGTCGAGTCAACGGCTCAACTGGAATCTCAAGGTCTCGAACAAGATAAGCATCTAGAAAGGAATGACTAGCACCTATGTCTATCAGTACGGTAGCCAAAGTATAAAAGACACATTTTGTACCTCTAATAATTCCGGGAGTACCTGGTTCATAAGACTCTACCGCCTGCAGCTGTCCCTACCTCTGTCCACCAGCTCCCTAGGCCTGGGAAAAACCTCCTTGGGGTGGTTGTGGTAAATGGTCAAAACGCCGACCACCTCCAGCTGCTTTCCCAGCTCCCCTACCGCCTCCGCCGCCCCACGGATCTGTCTGCTCCACACGTTGCCTCTGCCTTGGTGGTCCATCTGCTGCTCCCATGTCAGTAGTACAGCGGGTCGGAAAATCTCAAGAGAGATGTCCACTTCCTTCAAATGAGTAGAATCACCTCTCTTGAGGATGGATGGACGTGCCCTGTGAACCTTGTGTGGAAGATCCCCTATCCCGGGATCTCCTCTGAAAACGTCTCCCACGCCTGGGTCCCTGATGTTGGCTCCCAGCTACCGAGGTCTCTGCTCCAGCTCGCTCACTACTGACAACTACAGGATGTCTCTATTCTTCTAAGAAGCTCTCGACCACCAAAGCCCGTTCGAGCACCCCATCATAAGTAGTAATTCTCAAAGGGATGATGCTAGCTCGAATATCTCTATACAAGCCCCGCTCAAAAGTCCGAGCTCTGAAGTACTGATCTCTGACCATATTGGTCGAGTACCGTGAGAGGTCGGTAAATCACGATGAATAGTCAGCCACCGTCATGGTTCCCTGCCGGAGCTAAAGAAGCTCCTGTATACGTACTACTCTCAGGGTAACTGGTGAAAACTCATCTCTGAAAAGATTCTCAAACATCGACCATGCAAGAGTCGCCTCGTCGTGGATCTGGATAACCAAACTCCACCATCGCCCAGCAGAGCCCTACAGAAGGCTCGCTGCCAGGATCACCATCTGGTCAACTGGTGTCCTGACCAAATGGAAGACTCTGGTCACTACCTCAATCCAGTCCTCTGCTGCCTAAGGGTTAGGCTAGCCTTGAAACCTGAGGGGTCTCTTTCTTTGAAACTCATAGAGTGAACTCAGCCTGCGCTCCTCCTCCACTAGTACAGCATGCACTAAACACTGCTCCACATGTGATGGGATAACTGGCACACCACCCGATGGTAAAACTGGAGGATCTGGTCCCTGTATTGAGGATTCATCGCTGCGGGGTCATCCTCATGATCGAGATGCTGGATCTTAGAAGGTGCACGTCGCGGAGGCATCATGTAAAGAAACAAGATGTATCTCAGTCGGTGAGTATATCTGGAGAGCTGACTCAAGAAGGACAAGGAAACCACAACCCATTCCTACATCATGCATGTACCATTATTTTCCCCTGCAACTAGTGTTCTCATGTTCTGAGTCAAAAAGCAAGTTATCATAGTCCTGGTGTATGGATACATCGGCCACCCTCACGAACACCGGGGTCCCTGGCCTAAAAGCCAAACTCAAAACACTTAACACTATTTCCCCAAACCGACTCACAAACTCTCGGTTCTACAGTAGAACCAACCACCTCTGATACCACTCTGTCACAACCCGTACCAGTGGGGCCCGTGCAGTAACTCCCCAAGCCCGCCTCTAATAGGCCAGGGTCTGGTGACTAGCACTGAGTAGAAATGCTACTAACATGGGAGACATTGCCTATAAACCTGTACACACGCACACACATCTCCAAGCCCACAAAGCTGAAAAGTGAAAACTACTGAAAATGGAAGAAGATGCAGGCATACACTAAAACCGAACCAACAGAGTACGACCGGGATGTAAAGTACAAGAATGTAAAACCCTGGGCAAAAAGTACAATCCCACCAAAATAGAGTCTGTAACAAAGTCAAACCTGTAAATAAAGGTGTTGGGACTGCAGTCTGTGGCCGTAGGAACACACATCGGCCTGTCTGATCTCACTGAGTACTGTCTAGTCCTGGTCCACCTAAAATAATGTCAAAGGCTCACTCGTCTGCACGAGACATGACACGTGTGGGAAAAGCCCGTGCAGGGGTGAGTATAACAATACCCAGTATGACACCCCGAAACCACAAGGAATACAACAAGGGAAAAAACCACAAAAGAAAGGTACAGTCTCCTCTACACAGTATATATGTATGGAAAATATAACCAGAATATCCCGATATACTCATACACAAGTGACCATTTCGAAACCACAACTAAGATCCAGCTCGAAGATTCCACTAAGCAAGCAACCGGGAGAACGTACTCCTAGGTTTGAAGAGAGAGAATACGAAGTACTCGTTCTGGGAGAACACACTCCACAAGTACTTGGAAACATTATGCTCAAATGAAAATCACAACCAATAGCCATGGGGTGATTCCGACAACTCAATCTGAGCTAATCCGCTAAGCAGAGGATCGGTGACCGGGTAAAGTTGGTCACGTCGATACTAAGAACTCTACTTAGGGTTCCAGGAATTAATAGAGGATCCGGATCTATGTATCACAAAGGGGATTCCAACAAATCTATTCAAGAAGTCCTGCTGAAGGGATCATACTCTTATACGTAGGAAAAGATACTGGGAACCTTCAAGAGAATGACCAAGGGGACGAACCCTAAGGAAACTGGCCCAAGTCATAGAAGGCAACTGGCTCAAGCCATGTGAAATTGGTTACACGGTGTGTAGTATGGTTACACGCTGTGTCCCTTGACCCGCAGTACTACCCATGTAAATGGCCCGTGTCATCCAATCAAGTTGTGTAAAACTCAACTACACGGCGTGTAGAATAATCACACACCGTGTTCCTTGACTCCGGGTACTGCCCATGTAAATGGACCGTGTCATTTGGCCCATCATATAGAAAGTAACTACATGGCGTGTAGAAGAATCACACGCCCTGTCCGAGCACTAGGGGCTCACTCCGTGTACACTGGCCATGTGCCCGTACACAGTCTTTGTCCGTGTCACCTGCCCGTGTACCAGCATATATGGTATCTCGTGTATCTGGCCGGGGAGGGGTATACACGCCGTGTCCTTGTCCATGTACCCAACCCATGTCTGTGTACTCCCGGAGTACACTCTAGGTGTTCTTCCTACTAACACATGCCGTGTAGCCCATACTACACACCGTGTAGTCGAGATTTTTTCAGAAACGCCGTCTTCCTCCTTGTGCTGCGGTTGATCCTCCAGATCCACGGTTTTTCATCCGTTCGTCCTGATATTCTAGGGGTTGGATTATTTCATCATACATACATCGAAATGGGTGTTTTCGGTCCTTAAACTGGATCATAAACCTCGAACGATCCATCCGAAGAAAAACACCCGAAAACTCATATCTCTCGACCTGCTCCGAATTGTCCGTTGAAACCGTCGCCGCACCTCCGTTGCATCGCTCCGGGGTTGGATCTACAATCTCGGATCGTTGTTCCAACAAAAGAATGTGCAATAATTGATTTCCTCCAAGAACGCTTAGAACGCAACGAAGAACGCGAGGGAGAAAATACAAAGAATCAAACAAGAGGGATGAACCTCGATCGTTGTTTGTGATGATCTGGGTTCATCACTGTTAGATCAAAACTACAAAAATCAACAGATTATAAAACTCAAGTATTTGATCTCCCGATAAAACCCCAAATCACACCTTCCCACAAAACGATCGATCTGTAGGCTAATCGGTTCACAGATTAGTCCGTGTTCAATTTAGGAATCAAGAACGGGGCAAGGAATCAAAATCAAACATCCTACCTAGATCCACAGTCATTCGTTGGATAAGATCTGGTCGTCGCATCGTCATCACCAGTGAAGATCATCAAGAACGTCGTCGCCGTGTTGGGGTTTTCTTCCAGAGCATTCCCAGAGCCTCCAGGGGAATCAGGGTTATGGGGTTTTGTAACCCCGGAACCCTGCGAAAACCATTATTTAAAAAGGATGAAAGATATCCGCTGTAATAGATTTAATATAATATTTTAAATTGAATATTTTATTACGGTTACGTCCAAAAACCATATTTCACCACCAACTTGTGACGGCCGATGTTAGGCCTCGCCTAAGGTAAAATTGTTGTTCTGAACGCAATGGTGCCCTCAGATTACTGATCCGATCGCTCATTCGGGAGTTATTGTACTTTTTCAGGAAAACTGCACACGCGCGAAATTTAATTATTTAATTAAATTCAAACATTTGTTCCGGGCTCACCGGGCCCCGAAACTGCACGCCGTCTCAGAGCCTGGTCTCAAATTAATTCACACATTTAATTAAAAGTTAAAGTATAGAAAATTTGATACATTACAAGTGATAGGGGTTTTTCTCCTCCTCAAATATTATGGTGTGGTTACACATGATGTTGGGAATCATAGATTTACTTTTGGAGTCATGGGTTGACTCATCGACTTTTTCTAGTATATGAGACGAATATCCCCATTCTCTCACATTGGGGTTTTTATGAGAATTTATATATTTTAGGTTTTCCCCCTATTTCTATAGTTTGATCTGATTTCTATTGAATCTTATATTTCACCAATGTGGTTTTTAAAGAATCCTACTAGTTATGTATATACTCACCACTACCTAGGATTTTCATATACATGTCTTGTATTATGTAGATGAAGGGAATATTTGTAGTGAATTTGATGGATCTTAGTGGAAAATTGGTTCATTGAATGTTTTTAGTGGTATGACATGGATATCAGGAGTTCTGATCTCTCATTTTTCCTCTTTTCCAATTATTGTCAGGTTGTGACTTCATTTCTGGTTGGGTATTTATTTATTCCATTTTTTTATTTTTTTATGATGTCATATAATGATTTATTCCCTAAATCTTATTGGATACATGGTTATACTCTTGATGTTTCCATCTTTATTATATTCTTATGAATGTTTTTATGGTGACAGTTGTGCATGTGCATATAGGTACTTAGGATAAGGCCTCTCATTTTATTTATACCTTCTCGGTGCTTGTCTCTGGCCTATAAACTATTAGATGAAAGCTTGGGGTTGTCATACCAACCTATTTCTAGATTTTTGGGCCTCTATGGGCCAGGTTATGATAGAGTGATGTTAAATAAGTTTTTCCTCAATATGGTGTTGGAGTGAGACATGTGGTGAGGATTGATCAGTAACCTAGGGAAATTATATTTGAGTTTCATGAGGGCATCTTACAAGATAGGAAACCTAGTGTTGGTTTGGTGGATAATGTATCCATTCACTAGGGATATGAATACCAATTTTTTAACTCAACATGCCAAGACTGGGTGTTTGGGACCCATTGGTAAATTCATCATATAGGATTGAGTCCTTTAAAATACTTCTTGAGTTATCTCCCCATATATATATTCTCATCCATCTATGGTATGTCTTGATCACCATAAAATTTCCTCTTCTAATATGTCCATCCAGGTTACCCATACAACATTGTGATGGAGATCTATTGAGTGATGAGGCCTTAGTTTAGGGGATATTTTAAGAGGTGTTTCCTCTATGTGGGTGTGGAGAAGAAACCCAATTGTTTGAGTAGTGGGTATTCCCAGCAAGGTATAATGATAATGTTTGCAGGATTATTACTCTACATGAGTTCCAAAATCATAGACCATGGAGGTTCTATAGTGATCCAAAACTGTAGGTACAAAAATATTGGACTGAGTTAGTGGAACCAGAATTCAGGATTTTTTGTACATTGACTGATCATATGTTTATGCTTACTACCATCATTCTCTATGGGATAGCCAGACACTAGTGGAGTCTTATGGAAATGACCCATGATGAGATTATACTCTCATGGTAAAAATTTTAGCAGCAATTTAGTGAGGTGTATTACCCTTATATTTATGCTCTATGCCGATTACGGAGTTTCTCAAGCTGCAGCATAGTTACTTGAGATTTGCAGATTATGTTACACGGTTCAATGACCTCATGCATTACACACTTTATATAATGTGAGATGGATAATTTTAGGCATAGAAGTTTGAGTAGGGAATCTGTAGAGAAATTTATGCTAGTGTAGTCTCCATGTTCCTTCTGACCTATGCTAGAGTGATAAAGAGAGTAAAGGGGACTAAGTGATTTCTTTCAGAAGGACATTAAACAGCTGGAACTAGTGGTGGGAATTATATGGTTGAGTCATCTATAGCTTCTAGCATGAGTCGGATGTCGAGGTCTCAATAGATGAATAATTCTTATTCTCAAACTTAGATGTTTGGATTTCTAGCTTAGGGATCGTATAGAGAATCTAACAAGTCATTCGAGGGTTGATTCTATTCTTATGATAGGAGGGGTCACATAGAATATGATTTCCTATACTTATTCATTGATCATGATAGGAAGATGGTGGATACACCACCATGGAAGATGTATAACCCTGACCATGGTTCTCACAGGTGTGGTTTGAGAGGCCCTCAAGAAGGTGGTATATGAAAAGGTGTAGGTGGATATCTAGAGGGAGGAGTGGGTGGGGGAGTGGGTGGGGGTTATATGATCTACATCCACCACCACCACTAGATAGACAATGGAAGGCTCAAAGAGAGGGTTTTTGGGGTCTCAGGTAGTTGCATTCTATAAAGGTCTTTGACAAGGCTATGCATGAGATTATTTTAGGTATGATATAAATCTTTTCTACTATTCCCATATTACTATTATACAAAATTATGAGTCATTACTTCATCACTTTATCTATTTTTTGAGAGTAATAGAATCTAGTTGTGACTTTATCCTAATATCTATGGTTATAGGTTACCATAGGCAGTATTTTTTGATATCAATTATCTTCTAGCAGTGCAAGAAAGTGTTTAGTGGAGATAGTTTCTCGTGGGACCTATTGGTATTTATGATTAATATTTATGATATCGTCTTCGGTATGGAAAAAATATTCATGGTTCAATCCGAGATTGATTATCATCATAGGAGTGTTCAATGCCTATGGATAGATGGGACATGATTATCCTTTATGGGTGATAGAGATCTCAAGGATGAGAGTGTGGGTCTTGTGGGAAAGAAGCTACAACCCGTGACCCATAAATTTGATATTTTATCCCTTGGTGTTGTGGGATCATTAGTCATATAGACTCTTTCAGTATTGGTGGACTATATAGAAGTATTCTATAAGAATGTTATGGGATAACCTTTGGGGTGGGAAATGGACTTTTATATTGACTACAACCCTAGGACTGCACTTATATCTTCTGTATTATATCAAATATCTCATTACAAGATTCTAGGGCTAAGGGTTTAGTTTGAGGACCTTTTAGAGAAGGGTTTTATCAGACCTAATGTTTCCCCTTGGGCATCTCCAGTTTTGTTCATAAAAAAGGTAGATGAGATCTTGAGCCTGTGGTTTTATTATCATCACTTAAACTAGGAAATGATAAAAAAATGTATCCCTGGACAAGAATGATGACATATTCAACCATTTTAGAGGCATGAGTTGATTCTTGGTGATTGATATTAGGTCCGACTACCACTAGTTGGGGTTTTCGAAGGATGATATTCTGAATACGAAATTTCAATGTTTCTATAGACACTATGAGTTCCTAAATATGCCTTTATATTTGATGAATTCCCCCACTTTTTTCATGTATCTTATGAACTATATCATTTAGACATATATGGACTATTCTTTGGTTGTCTTTACGGAATACATACTCATTTAATCTACAATATAGGAGGATCATGAAGATAGTTTGAGCGTGGTCCTAGAATTACTCTAGGAGAACCATCTTTATAGTATGCTCTTGAAGATCTATTTCTAGATCTATGAGGTTTAATTTTTGGGGAATTCATCTCTAAGCATGGTTTGGTTGCGGACCCAATGAAGATTGATGTGGTTGTTTATAGTGATCCACCCAGCAGTGTGTCAGAGGAGCGGTGTTTCCTTATCTTGTTGGGTTACTAAAATAGATGCATGGAGGAATTCTCCAGGATTGTAATACCTTGGACTACATAGATATAGAAAGGAAATTTGTTTATCAAGACTGAGTATTATCAGAGAGCCGTTGAGGAGCTAACGTTGAGGCAGACTAGTGATCCTTTATTTAGACTATTGGAGGATGGTGTGGAGTGCATGGTGTTTTTTGATTCCTCTATAGCTAGGTTCAGTTGTTTATAGATTCATATGAAGCTAGTGATCATATATGAGTTGAGGAAGTTTATTCCCCATTAATAGAACTATGTGACTCACAACCTAGAGCTATGAGTGGTAGTCTTCACTCTAAAGATTTGGAGGCACTATCATATAGGTAATCATCTTATTGTTTACTCAGACCACCAGAGTCTTCATTACATCTTTAATCAGAGAGATCTTAACATGTGATAGAGGTGTTGGTTTAAGTTCTTATATGGCTATAAATTCAAGATATACTACACTCCCGGTATGGTCAATGTGGTGGAAAATTCCCTTAGTAGGAAATACCATTCTCACTTGGAAGATGAGGAGTCAGAGTGGATAGATTCTTTTCAACTGACCCTAGTATAGTAGGGGTTTAGTTTTTCTTTAGTCGATGTTTCTAACTCCTTTTAATCTTTAATGTGTGAGAGAGTATTAGTTGGGAGACCTCGACTATGAGGTTCTATGTGACTTTATATCCTCATGATATACACTGTAAGAACTTTCTGATGGATGGGAGGATGCTATCCTTTTCTGGGGATGGATATTGTTTCCAATAACCTTTATAGAGGAGGTAATGATGAAATTTTAGACTTCCCCCTTGGTTGTACATCATGGAGTCGAAATCTTGTTTATGGAACATCATTGGTAGTTTTAGTGGCCTAGCATGCAGTGTTGAATTTTTGAGTTCACCTCTCTGTGTTTTTCAAGCAAGGAGGTAAAGGACGATCACCATGTTATCGAAGGTTCGACACAACCTCTTGAGATTCTAGAGTGGAAATGGGGTGGCATATCAATGGAATTCGGGGGGGGGGCTTCTATCGATAGAAAAAGTCTTCAATGATTTCTAAGTAATTATTGACCAACTCACAAAGTCGTCACGATTACTTTCCATTAGGGAGTAGAGTTTAGTGGAGGTCCTAGGATATTTCTATGTGAGAGGGATCATCTGAATTCATGGGGTTCTAACAAGACCAAATGGCATTGTTATTTCCCTAAAGGTCTAATAAAAATCCCAAATTTAGAAAAAAACTCTAACTATGAATATTAATTTATTAAAATATAGTATTTTTATGTTTCTTGGTTGAACCCACAGAGATAGTTAATTAGTTTTATTAGGTTTTTAAAATAAATTTTTTTTATTTTATTTTTAAGAAAGAGGAAAGAATGGTGATTGAATAATTTTGAATGTAAGGGATAACATAGCATATTTGGTTTTCTTGGAAATCAATTAGAAAAAGGTGTGTCATGGTTTTTTAGTTTTAGGGTTTGGGTGAAATTGAATTTTAGAAAATAAACAAAGAAACGAGGTGGATCCAAGGGTCAAAGTATCCTCTACTCAACTCAATAATCCCTCCTATTCCATATTCATTTATTTTAAGGAATTGTCGAATCAAGTTTATCTACATACCATAACTAGGTTTCCCTGAATGATAAAATGATCATGGATCCATTTAGGGTAACTCGTTTAAAAATTTAAATGGTTCCTTTTATATTCAAATATCAATGGTCATAATAAAAAATTGATTGTAATTGAATAAAAAAATTGTATCAATCCACAATATGAATAAAAATAAATAAATACAATATCACCTTTCCCCTTAGGCTAAATAATTCTAGATGAAGGTGGTTTTTACCCCATAGTCCTAGTGATGAGAGAGTAATAAGTAAGTAAGTAAATAAAAGAAAACATGAAATAAAACTAGGGACAAAGTGGTGGATGATCATGCATTAGCGCATCTTGTCACCCTAAACTTTGGTCTCCTAAATCTTCCTAGTAATGGAATCATCATTTGATATTTATAGAACTTTAGGGGATTTCGTAGCATTTAATGGCATAAAATAGATTCCATAGGTGGTCCCAAGGTCATAAAATAGGTCTTCACCACTTGATATGTTGATTCTAGATATTTTTGGGTCGACCCAACACTTTCACGTTTTGTAAGTGTTTCGCGATGTATAATGTTCAGGCCTTGAAATATTCACATCATATTTTAAAATTACCTCTTAGGTTATCTTCTTATAATGTTTTATTATTTAAAATGTTTTCATGATGTGAATTGAGTAATTCAGGCTCTATTGAACCTTTATTTCCCTAGTGTAGCTCACGATAATCATCTCTTTTTGTTCAATTTTATGGATATTGGTTGTATCCTACCATAAAACGAAAAATAAGTTAAATGGTACAAATATTGAAAATAATAAAAATTATATTACTCAAATTAATTTATTAAAACAATATAAAACATATGCATGAAATACACATATTATGTACCATTGACGATCATCTTCAACCATGATGTTTAGATCACATCATGGTTATAGAGAGGCATTCATGTGGCCTTTAGGTCCTAGTTGATGATGAGCATGACATTTCACCCCCAGATAGGTGGGATGACTGAGAAAATGATCCAAGTGTTGGAGGATATGCTGAGAGCCTATGTGTAAGAATTTGGTTGGAGGTGGGAGGATTAGTTTCCCTTGGTGGAGTTGGTTTATAAAAATAGTAATCACTCTACTATAGGCATAACGCCATTCAAAGCCCTATATAAGAGAACTTAAAAGTAACCCTTAATCTGGTTGGAGATTTTAATGATATATATTGTGGGTCTATAGATGGTAAAATCAATTTTAGAGAAGGTTTTGGCGATCCTTGAGCATTTGATGACAGCTCAGACTATATAGAAATCTTATGCAAATTGACATTTTAGGCCCTTGGAGTTCAATTTGAGAGGACAATTTTTCGAAAAAGTATCTACATGATGAGGATTGTGGTGTTTTGGATAAGAAGAAAAGATATCCTTGATATTTATTGAGTCGTTCAAGATCATATAGAGGTTTGGTGTGGTTTCTTACCACCTCGAATTTCACCCGTATTTGTATTTAGTGCATAATGCCTTCTATGTGTCGCAACTATATAGACATGTGCATGAACTTTTGTAAATTATTGATTATGGAAATATAGAAATCAAGGATAGTACCACCTTCATGTATTACCTAGTGGTAATCGAGGATTGATGAGAGAAGATCCTTCAAGGATGAATTATTCCTCAACTTCATGTGATTTGGTATCATAATATTATGCAAGAGAGCTCCTTGGAGTGTGATAGTCATATGCAGACTCAGTACACCCATATTTATTATTATCTAGTTATTTTTAATAATAAAATACCTCAATGGGGGTAGAGTTTAATGACTCTAGTTTTGATGGATTAGTTCTTTAAATATTTCTATGAATATATGTGGATATATCCTCAGAGTCATCACAATGTTTCAGCGTATTGGGACCCAATAATTTATATATTTAAAGTATTAATATATTTTATTTAATGTTATTGAATAATTTTAGTTTAAATGGTTTTCTCATTTTGAAAGACCTTAGATGGAAAATCTGATACCATGGATGAATCTGAAATGTGGGTTTTACCCTAGGTACTACTTAAGGCAGATGGGCGTCAAAAATTCCAAGGGGTATGATAATTGGTAGCTACCTTTAATAAATTATATATTTTATTTTATTTTATTTATAATATAACATAAATTTAATCCTTTATAATATCCTATTAAAGAAACTTTCTAGGGTTAGCTGCATAACCCTTGGAGGATTTAAGAGGAGGAAACTTTGTGTTCATTGGAAGTTCGATATCGGAGAATGACGACTTCTCAAATCGAGGTGGATTGGGAGGTAGGGAACATAGCGAGTCTTCTTCATCACTAGAAAACGTGTTCTTCACCAATAATAAATCCTAAATTGAGTTAGGGAATTTTATTTTCTATATTTCCACCCTAATCTATTTTCCTAGCATGGATATAATATCTTCTTCACTTTATCTATAATTTATTAATATCTGCATGTTCCCTACTACTTTTTTATATTACTGATCAAATTATATTCTTTTGTTTCACATTATATCACTATTGTATGCCTTTATTTTTCATTATTTTCTTATAATGCTTAGAAAATGAGGGTTTCACCTTATTTATGTGCATTTTCCCCAACTGTTCTTTTAATTGTACACCATTGTACCATTGGGGTCACGGTTTAACCTTGTTAGGGTAGGTTCAAGTGTGATTGAACCCACAAATTCATGTTTTTTGTAATAATTATGAATTTAATGGTGATTTAAATATAGATCAGGATCATTTACGAGTTTAAGGTGATGTCAACACATATTGGAGGCTTGATTCTTCATCCTTCTATTTTGGAAATGGAGTGGCACAATACAATGGGTCATGCGGGGTTTAGGTGGTAAAAATTTAGCCATCGGTGACAGATTAGGCCTAGAGATCCCCATATTCAAGACCCACAACATGAATCATGGAAGAAATGGTTACACTAATGGAAGGGGTGAAGTACTATACTGACTCATATTTTCCATGTATTATTTTTAGATATTGTATGGATTATTTTTTAGACCAAGTGCTAATAAATTGTTAAATTTTGAGGCCCAGTGTTCCAATAATACATGTTTGAAATGTATTAAATATATTAAATTATATCTTCATGCATTTTTCCTAAAAAAGTGCAATATATTCTAAACAAGGGACCGTATCAGAAATATAAGGGCACCGATGAGTTTAGAATTTGGGGTTTACCCTATGTGTGATATAACCTTATTCAGAATGGGTCATTCTTGGAAAAGTCATTATAGACATAGAAATGAATAAAATAATAAATAAAATTCTTTTAATTTTTTTCATTGATGTAGTTATTGTATATTCTTTAAATAGACTGTTATGTTTGAATTCTAGGGTTATCCTCATAACCCTATAACCATAAGAGATCATTTGGAGAGATATTTAGAAGATAAATATCATATGAATGGTAACTAAATTATGGATCGACGATGGAAGCACAACAGATTCAAAGGATCTCCCTAATGATCACAGTTCAGCCCTGTTCTTCATCAATGATCAATCTGAATCAAGTTAGTTCATTTTTTTATTTGTATTTCTTCTTTTTTATTGATTTATATGATGAAAACAAATCAATATATTAATGTATTGATTCAAGAACTATTTTTTTTGTTGGACGGGTTAGTTTAATTAGGATTTTGGATAATTTCTTCGTGATATAAATTGTAGATTCTTCGAATTTAATTGTAATGGAAATGAACTCAGATCAACATGAAAAAATATCTTGGTCCATTCCTCTTGATTTTTCATACGGTTTTCTCCCGTATTTATCTGATCATAATGGGTTTTCTTTTTTTGGCCCATGATTTGACATATCATGATGCATTGATCATTTTGCACCTGTTTCATAGTGAAATGATCCGAAATCAGATATGGGATTGTCATGACACAAAAATGGAGAAATGATGAGAGTTTTGATGGATCATATAGGTTTGGATACCTGATTTCACGTTCTTTTGTGTGCAATAAATAATGACATATAAATATGTTCTCTGAGTGGATTGAGGTTTAGAAATTGTTTTTCAACAACAGTGTAGCTCAGATGACATAGTATCATGATTTTTCGAAGGATGCATGGTTGGATGAAATGTCAGAGGCACTGAAATGATTTCACATAACCAGATCTGGGATTCTAGGAAATTCCACATTACACAGTGCGTAAACTGGATCTACACAACCTGTGAGCCCCATGTGTGTTAGATTGGGTTTCGGGAGATACTTTGTATCACATAGTGTGTGACCCCTATCACATGGCATGTGGTCTATCCTTGAAAACTCAACATGTGCATCAGATGGTACACGAGCACAGGTTAGAGTACACTGGTTGGAGCATATCATGTACTCCCTTACATTAACACCGACTAGACCAAGTACACTGGATAATCTTTTTACTGGAACACGGGTAGAGTACACGATAATCCAACATGTTGTGTACTTCTACATGGACATGGGAAAGAGACATGGGTAATTTACAAAGGCAGGACTCAAGGTCAAGGGACCAAGTGTGTAACCCTTCGACACATGGTGTCCTTTAATATACATGGATCAATGCAATTTTCCTCTCTATCATGGAAAATTTTTGTTTAGGTGTTTTCCCCATATCCATTCCCTGAGGGTTAGGAAGGAATCATCTCCTATTCCTAGGAGAACAATCCCCTCAGTATGAATTCTTAGATAGAATCATTGGAATCCCTCTATGAGGCCCAGGGTGAGATCCTCTGTTCATCTTAGTTCCCTAAGTGGAGTTCTGGTATCATTGTGACCCATAGTACACAAGCATCGATCCTCTACATAGTATGTCAATATATATTGAGTTGTTCATATCACCCCATGGTATTGGGAATGATCCTCATCTGTGTATTGCATCTCTTCAAAATTTTATCATGTACTTCCTAATAATAAGACCCAATGAGCAGCACCTCTAATATGAACATCATCGATGTTATCTAACTCATGAGTGTGTAATCCTAGATGAGTTCTTTTGAAATATTTGAGCTGTAATCCAAGGATGGTTATTAAGGTTGTGACTTCCCTCTAAACTATGTGTATTTATTGAATATATCTATATATTATTTCTATATTTACTACATATATATACGAGTGTAGATCTGGCTATATTTTCTTTGTCGTATGGTTTGTGGTTTCGAGGTGTCCTCTTGAATATAGTTATTCTCACCCCTACACAAGATTTTCCTACAAATGTCATGTATTGTGGAAATGAATAGCCTTTTAACAGAGTCCTTGAAGGAACAAAACTAGATGGTTTTTAGTTAGACTAAACAGACTGAGGTGTGTTCTTGTGGTATTTTGATAGCTGTCCCAATTTAATTTTAGGATGGACTTGTGTCATAGACTCTTTTAGGTGGTCTTTTATTTGGACCTTCTTACTCTCTTTTACATCTTATAGTACTCTAGTTATGGGATTTAGAAGTATTCATGAATGTTTGTCCAATTTTATTTAGATTTTATCATTGTATAGGCTTGTAGATGTGTGTGTGTGTGTACAAGTACTTAGGAAAAGGAATCCCATGTTAGTCATATGACTACTCTTCACTAGTCTCCAGCCCCTAGCCTATTAGAGGCAGGCTTGGGGAGTCATGGAATAAGCCCAACTAGGACGGGTTGTGAAAGAGTGGTATCAGAGCAGTTGGTTCTACCATTGGTATGGGATTCTATGAGATTGGTTAGGGGAAACAATGTTAGGTGTTTCATGTTCAGATTTTAGGCTATGGACTCCGGTGCTGGGGAAGCGGCTAACATATCCATACAACAGTACTCTAATCACCTATTTTTAACTCGGTACATGAGAAAATTGGTTGTGGGTAAAATAATGGTACATGCATCATATATCAATGGGTTGTGGTTTCCATGTCCTTCTTGAGTCATCTCTCTAGATTAACTCATTGACTGTGGTATATATTGTTTATTTCAGTTTGCCTCTGCAATGTATTCTAGCTAGGATTCAACATCATGATCACAAGGATGATCCCCTAAGTGATAAGGTGTCTATATTGGGATCAGTTCCTGAGATGCTACCTCTTGGTGATGCACCAGTTATACCCCCACCTGTAGAGTAGAACATGGCACCCATAGTACCAATGGATGAGGTGAAGAGGCTAAAAAATTACATGTGTTTCAGTGATAGAGACCACTCAGGTTCTGATTCAATCCTGACCTATAGGCATATGAGGACTAGCTTGAGGCAGTGACCTAGTTTTCCGTTTAGTTTAGACACCATCAGATCATATGGTAGTCTTGATAGTGGGAATTCCCCATGAGTCATGTAGACAATGGTGGAGTTTAGTGACCCGGTAATACAATGAAGTGGCACTTTCATTGTCAGCGTTTGATAACCTTTTCATAGAGGAGTTATCTCCATCTAGGATAAGGGTTGTATGTATCCATGATATTTTGTAACTCCATCAAGGTATCATGACATTAGTTGATTACTCATTGAGGATTAGAAACCTCTCCAACTTCTGAATGGATATGGTTCAGGATTAGTTCTTCAGGGATAGGGCCTTCTCATGAGGTATGTGTAGAGGCATCTAAGGAAATGTTATCCATCAATGAATTCTTACCTTTGATGGGTTTCTGGAGAGAGCTTTAGTGGTTTAGAGTTTCTTGGCTGAGTTGATACAGATAGTGGTTGCTGGTAGTGATCATACAGAAGTATAGACCTCGGATATAGGGAGTTGACGTCAGTCTCAGGGACTTGGACATGTGAGACGTTTCAAGAGGAGGTCCTAGGACATATGGTATGTGGTTCAGAGCTCTTAGGATGGGTCCAGGAAACCCAAGTAGAGTCATTTCTACTCATGTGATGGAAGGGGACATCTCACTTGAGATTTTCCAACCCAACGTATATCTAAGAGAGAGACCATAGATGGGCCATTGAGGTAGAGGAAAAATACAGATCTAGAAGGTTCACAAGATAGTGGATGTAATAGAGGAGTAGGGAGAGCAGCGTGAGATGGTTGACTCTTTAACATGTTTCCACCACCACCCCTAGGTGGTCCACACTGTGCTTAGAGAGCTAGAGGATAGGGGTGGGGATTGCTAAAGGTGGTCAAATATTATGACCCAGAGGCTCTGGGAAAGATATGAGGTATGATTTGCATCTTTTATACCTTATCTACCATACTGATAGACACAAGTGATTGTCATTCCTTTCTTTCCACATATCTTGTTCAAGACATAGAGATTTCATTTGATCTCTTAGATCAACCTTTAGGCTTAGAGACTGCTACTAAAAAAGACTCAGTGATCACACACTTGTTCCAACAGCGTAACCAAAGTCCTAGAAGAAGTTTTTTTGATATCTTTTTAGCAATGATGCGGCCTTAATACATAATCTTATATATGGACTAGATATAAAAAGTCCATGCCTAGATTATCAATTTTAGGACTAGGTTATAGTGTGTCCTAAGTGATAAGACTAGGTTCTCCTTTTTGGGTGAAATGGAATCCCATACAGTACAAGATAGACTAATTCATAGGAGGGTGTGGCCGATTACCCCTTAGTTGGGTAGCTCAAACCTTGGAGTAGTTGATTTTATGAGTTCATAGTTTCCTATAGTGGTGGAGGAGTATGATAACATCTTCCCTGAGGATGTTATAGGAATACCTACCCACTGAGAGATAAAATTATGCATTGATCTACACCTTGGGATGACATTGATATTTGTGCTAGTATATCAGATGGCTCCCTCTGAGCTTTGTGAACTAAGTATGTAGTTATAGTACTTATAGAGGAAGGGATTTTTCAGACCCAATGTTTCACCCTGCATAGCCCAGTTTTGTTTTCCAAGAAGGTGGATGGGAGGTTGGGGTTATGTGTGGACTACTAGCACTTGAATTTGGTGACCATAAATAGCAATTATCCACTACCTAGGATTGATGACCTCTTTAGTTAGTGGAGATGGAGTCGATGGTTCTTGAATGTTTACCTCAGGCCAGGCTATCACCAGCTATGAGTACAAGGCAAGGATATATTGAAGAAAAAATTCAGAGGTCTCTACATCCATTATGAGTACTTTTTTATTCCCCTTGTAATAATGAAAACATCATAATTTTTCATGAGAATCATGAACTAGATATTTTATCCTTTATTAGACCAATTATTTGTAATCTACATTGATGATATCCTTGTGTACTCGGCATCTGAGGAGAAGTTTGTGGGACAGTTGAAGATGGTTCTGGATGTACTCTAAGAGAACCATATTTATGGAATTATTTTAAAGCATTAATTATAGATGTAGGAGGTACACTTTTGGGGACATGTTATCTCAGTAGATGGATTGGTAGTGGACCTAGCTAAGGTCAAGGCAGTGTTAGCCTAGGATCCACCCAAAAGTGTGATAGATGTGTGCATATTCATTGGGTTTGCAAAATATTAACAGAGATTTATACCAAATTTCTAAATGATATCATAGCCCATGACAACTTTGGCACACAAGGGTAATCCTTTAGTGAGGATGGAGATGTACCAGTAGAATTTTTAGCAATTGGGGAATATTTTTATGAGTTCTCCCATCTTGAGATTTTCAGAGGAGGGTGTCGAGTCTGTAGTGTTCTATGATGCATCCAGAAATAGGCTTGGTTGTGTTCTTATGTAGAGTAAGATGATGATTGACTATAGTTCACATCATTTGAGACCACATTAGAATAACTACATGAACCACAATATTGAGTTAGTAGCGGTAGTATTCACACTAAATATATGGAAACACTACCTGATTGGAGAGCGGCTTATTGTCTTTTCTATCACAAGAGTCTCAAGTATATCTTATCTTAGAAGGATCTTAACATTAGATATATGTGATGGATAGAGGTCCTTAAGGATTACAACTTCAAAATTATCTATACTCCTGGGATGGGGAATGTGGTAGTAGATTCTCAGAGTGGGAGTTCTTGTTCACAGTTTTTAAGTAATGAGTCAGAGAATTTGGCCTCATTGAAGTTATCATTTTTGTTGGAGATGGAGCATCTACATCCAATCAATGATTATCACCCCTACACTCTTATAGTGAGTTAGGGAGGCACAACTTGGGATGCCAGATGTGAGACCTTATATACTCATATATCCATTGGACACTCTCCTGATAAATTCTATAATAGTGAGGTTCATGCCACCCTTTTCAAATGGTTCATGATGGTACAAGTTATGTCATGGGTGGAGGTTCTAAGGGAGTTTCATAGATATACTTGGGTGGAACATCAAGGTTTGGAAAATAAGTACTTGGACCTTTGACATCAGTTTTGGTGGCCAAGCATGAAGAAAGGAGTTTTAGAGTTTGTCTCTTGATGCCTTAATTGTCAGCAAGTGAATATTGAGCACCACGTTCTATTGGGTTTGACTCAACCCCTTGAGGTTCTATATTGAAAGTGGGATGGGATATCCAGGGACTTCATGATAGGTTTACCACATACATCCCAGGTACACGATTTCATCTTTGTTATCATAGATCGATTCACCAACCCATACCACTTTTTAGCTATTCAAGAGAAGAGTTCAGTTGAGATCTTGGTATGTCTCTAAATTTAGGATATAATCTAACTGCATGGAGTTCCATGAACAATAATTTTTCATTGTGATTCCCACTTCACATCTCGGTTCTGGAAGGGATTAACAGTAGATTTTGGAACTCATTTTTTCTTAACCATAGTGTTTCACCCCCAAAATGACATCCATATAGAGAAAACCATTCAGTTTCTAGAGAACATACTATGAGCTTTCATATTGGACTTTGGTCATAGTTAGAAGGATCACCTAAATCTGGTGTAGTTTTCATACAAAAACTTATACAATTAAACCATCGATATGGACCCATTTTATGATTTTAAGGGTGTCCTTATAGGTCACCACTTTGTTGGATTGGCCTAGGAGAGTCAGTACTCATGTGCCAAGAGTTGGTGCAAGATACTGCCAAGAAGGTTTAATTATCAAGGAGAGGATGAGGACTACAAAGATCCATCATAATTCTTATGTGGATAGAATACATAGGCCTTTGGAGTTTGAGGATGAAGACCATGTGTTTATATGGGTTTCACCTTGACAATGATTATGGTGATTTTCTCAAGGCGGTGCACTATCTCTGAGGTTCTTTGGCCCTTTCCAGATACTGTGTAGAGTTGGAAAGGTGGTTTACCACTTAGCTCTACCACTGCAGTTAGACCAAGTACATGACGTCTTCCATACGTCATATCTAGGGAGGTACATGCATGAACCATTGCACGCTATCGATAGGGGAGATCTAGACATCGAGGATGGAGATAGCTTTTTTGAATTCCTAATAGATATCAAGGATTGGAAAGAGAGGATCATTCATGGGACATCAATTATTTTATTGTGTGTTTGGTGACATCACATGACTATCTAAGAGAGCACATGGGAGTGAGAGGCTTATATTCTTGATCAGTAACCACATCTCTTTGTGTAGTCCTTATTTTGGATATTTCGGGGTGTAAAGACCCGAGGTGAGTAGAATTTAACGACTCCTATTTTCTATGTATCATTTTTAGATATTATATGAATTATTTTTGAGGCCAGGTGCTAAGATGGAATGTTATTTCGAGGCCCTGGTGCCTGAAAAAAATGTTTTAATTTTTTTCAATTTATTAAATGTCATTTTCACACAATTTTCCTAAAAAAGTGGAATAATTTCTAAACTGGGGAATGGATCAAAAATTTGAGGGCATTGTTGAGTTCATAATTTAGGATTTACCCTAGACATGACATAGCCTTATTCAACAGAGTTCATTCGTAGAAAATTCATTAAAGGTGCCGAAATGAATAAAATAATTAAATAAATTATTTTAGGTCTTTTAGTTGACACAAATATTGGAGTGTCTTTAAATATACTATTATGTAAGAATTTTGGGGTTATCTGCATAACCTTGTAACTATTGGTGAATTGTTGGAGAGAGTGTTGGAGGGTCTGTCTCATATGAACAATGATTGAATCATTGTTCAATGATCAACACGCAATGGATTTAAAGGATCTCACCAACAATCATTGTGTATCATCGTTCTTCATCAATGATTGATCCAAATAAAGGTAGGGAGTCTGTTTATTTTGATTAACATAAAAAACATAAATCAATGGACTAACAGATTGATTCACATATCATTAATTTTATGGGATGGGTTATTTTAATTGGGATTTTGGAGAATTATTAATGATGTAAATTGTTTATTCTTCAATTGTAATTATAACATAAATAAACTATGATTAAAAGGAACATCGGTTGAGATATATTTTTCTTGATTTTTCTTATTCTTTTCTCCCCTATTTCTTTGATAATCACATGCATTCTTTATTTTTTCCACAGTTCGACATATCATGAGGGATAAATTTTTTTGTACACATTTCTTAGTGGAATTATCCAAAATCATAGATCAATGATTGGTGTGACAACGAAATAGTGTGATGATGAGAGCGATGATGTATCAGAAGAAATTGAATATCAGATTTCAAATTATTCCACTCGCAATAAATAATGACATATAAATCCATTTTTCAAGTGAATATAAGTCCAAAACATGTTGTTTGACATTGAAAAGGCTCAGATGAGAGAGAATCTTGATTTTTTGGATGAGCCATGTCCAGATCAAAGATTGGAGGTATTGGAATGAACATGCAGAACTAGATCTAGGATTTTGGAAAATTTTGTGTTGCACGGCATGTAAACTAGATCTACACGCCATGTGGGGCCCCCTGTGTGGCGGTTAGGGTTTTAGGAGAAACATAAGTATCCCATGACATGTTACCCTTATCACATGGAAAGTGGTCTCTCCTTGGAAACTTGGTGTGTACCTCAAAGGATATATTGACAGGGGTTAGAGTACATAGGTTGGAGCACACTATGTACATCCTTACATGGACATAGACTAGAACAAGTACATGGGATAAGCCATGAACTAAAAGATCGATAAAGTACATAGGCAGATGACACATCTTGTGCTTCTACAAAGACATGGGAAAAAGACACTGGCTGTTTACATGGGAAACACCTAAGGTCATGGGACATGGAATGTAACCCTTATACATGTCATGTACTTTATTATACATGTCTTGGATCACTTTTACTCTATATCCTATACAAGTTTCATTAGGGTGAATTCCCCATATCCATTTTTTAAGGGTTAGTATGGTATCATCTCCTACTCCTATGAAAATGATCCCTTTAGCAGGACTTCTTGGATAGATTCATTGGAATATCTATATGAGGCCTAAATTGAGGTCTTTTATTAATATTTATTTCCAAATTAGAGTAATTGGATTCATTGTGACCAATAGTATGTGAGCGTTGATCCTCAACTTAGTGGTTTATTTTGGTTTGAGTTGTTGGTATCAACCCATGGCCTTAGTAGTGATCCTCATCTATGTATCGTATATCTTCTAAATTTCAATGTGTACTTCCAAATAATGGTACTTGATGAACAACACGTCTTAGACGAGCTTTATCTATGTGATCAGACTCAATAGTGTGTTCTCCGAGACAAGTGATTTGTTTAATCTCCAAGATGGAATCCTAGGATGGTTTTTAAGATTGTGACATATCTCTAGATTTTGTGTCTTTGTTGAGTATATTTAGATATTCTTGTTACATGTATTGTAGATAAATACATATGTAAATATGAATTTATTTCCTTGGTTGTATGATTTTTGGTTTTGGGGTGTCTTGCTGATTAATTTTATACTCACCCCTGCATGGTATTTTCATTCACATGATCTGTCTTGTGTAGGAGATCAAACTTCTGAAAGAATTCATGACGGACCAAAACCATATGGTACTTAGTGAAACCATATCGACTGATGTGTGTTCCACTATTATTCTAATAGTATTCCAAGTTTACTTTTTGGTTGGACTTGTGTTTCATACTCTTTGTGGTGGGATTATATTTAGAACTCTCTTATTGAGGGATTTAGATGTATGAATGAATGTTTTTTCAGTTATTTTTACATTTAAGAATTATATTGTCTAAGAGATTTGTTCATGTATATGGGTACATGGTCTAAGGCATACCATGTTAGTGATATTCCTACTCGACACTAGTTACCATCCCCTGGCCTATTGGAGGCAGTATTGGGGAGTCATAGAATGGGCCCCATTAGGATGAGTCCGGAAAAGTGCTTAGATATTTCTTGGGTTTTTATGAAAAACCTGACCACATGTTATTTATTCTATGAAAACACGCTATGTAGTACCTTGGATACAGTGTCTAGGGTTTCATGTAGATATAGATATCAACCATTGGGTGGACCCACCACACACCATGTTGCCCTATGTTGTCATCTCATTATATACACGGAGATTATATGGGCATGAACATGGAAAATCACATAGGCATGTCCATGTACTTGTACGTGGCTAAAATACCTGGACATGACCTTGTACACTGGTACAGATAGGAAGAGCAAGGGCAGGCCTCAAGTGGTTGATACATGTCATGTACCACTTGTGCACATTGTGTAATATGACATGGATTCGAAATTTGTGTTCATGGGGGATCACTCTAAGGATAATAGGTGAGGTTACATTTCATGTGACCCACATACATGTCATGTACTTATCCCAGTAAATTCTACCCTTTATATCTCCTTCTTTAGGACTCAGATCTTAGCCCATGAGTAACCTATCCAAAGTGTTTTTTATGTAAAATGTGATGGGGGCCTTATTAAAGAATTTTAGATATGATAGAAGGTGTTCCATTCATTATGCTTCTTTAGGCGATGATTGATGATCACAGTGATCAGAGCAGCATCGACGGAGTGATGTCGAGGTCAATACTCCCCCATCGCACCAAATGTGTGTCCCCCATAATCATTACATAGGTAGATTCAATACTCTCCCACACAACATTAAGGTGGGTGTACTATATCTCTGGAGTGGAAATCCCCCATATTTGAGCTCCATTGGTGGGTAGGTCCTCCATAGGTCTTGTGGATCCCTTGGATGTAGAGCCCAACGATGAGGGGTGGGGCCCCCCACATAGATTCTAGTGAGGTTTTACATGATATTGGTCATTAGAGAAGGAATTTTGGTGTTATGGGAAGAGTTATTGACTTTCTATGGGATATGAGTTGTATATATAATTTCTCTCATTTCTAGGCTTTTTTATGATCATATTTATATATTGGGTTTTCATTTTTTCTTATTATGGTTTGAGCTAATTTTTTTGTATCATATTATTACTTCGTTGTAATTTTGGGGGAATCTAATACGGATGTATATACTCAACCCTTTATATTGTTTCCCAAAATGTTTCATGCCTGATGCAGATGATTGGAATATTGATGCTGACATCAGTGAAGCATTGTGATACTTTGGTTTATTAAACATGTTATGTGGTCAGAATTGGATATTAGAAGTCGAACACTATCAATTTTTCTATTTTATAAGTATTTTCATTTTAGGACTTTATTTCTAGTCAGGAATATATTTTTCCCCTTTCTACACTTTGGTTTATTTTTTCATGCTTTGATGTATTCCCTAGAGCTTATTTCATTCATATTTGTACTCTAGATGTTTTAGTCCTTATTATATTCCTATGGACTTTTTCATGGACATGGTTGTGTCTATTCATACAAGTACTTCGGCTAAAGCCTCACATTTCATTCATTCCTTATCAATTCTTGTGTCACCCCTATCCTATTAGAGGCAGGCTTGGGGTTGTCACACCTGGTCATTAACTGTCTAGGTGGGCCCCAATGGGTTGCGTCATAACATGATCCCATATTTTATTATCATTGCCCAATAATCAAGATTTTCTAGATTTATTCTACAGAATTATTCAAAAAATCACTATATTGGGTACCCATATGAACTTCACACTATGATCATATCAAGATAAATCCATAGATAATGCATCATACATCCACAAATCTATGATTTTGTTACTTGAACTTTATATAGTTGCAACTTCATTAAGAATAAATACATCAATTATAGTTGTTACAATCAACTCGATCTAGTGCACATTCCAATTCTTCATAGATAATTATTTTTAAAAACATAGCTTCATTCTAGAGAAATTCTTTTGGTAGAACTTTTCCATTAAACTCAATCCAATATCTTTCTCGATTCATTAATTATTGACCTTTATACAGCCATATCTTAAAATGTTTACACTGTCTCTCTATCCAGAAACTTAAATCTCCCCATTTTGAGTCTAGTTGAATCATGAGAAATTTTAATAATCATGGTGCTAAAAACATTAAATATTGGTATATAATTTTCAAATATTATAATGTTTCATTAAACAAAGAAACAAATCTTATCTCCAATTTATTTAAGAACTTATACAATAAAAAAAATATTGACATATTGAAAAAAAAAAGAAACTAAAACAACTTGGGCACCACAATCTCTCCCTTTGTGTTTTTTTCAATATCCCCACAAACATTTTATTTCAATAATCTTTTTCAATTCATTTTACTACATATGTGAGTGAATTTTCCTTAACCCCTTATTGATAATCAAATGAAAAGGAAAAAATAAGGTCATATAAACTCATCTCTTAAAAATGTTCCTTCAGAGAATAATATCATCACACATATCTATAAATAAAGATCCTTTAATTATAAAACTCTATGCATACATGGGTGGAATCCATAAAGAAAATTAGATTGTATAATCAAGGTGATCAGTGTTTTCTATAACAATTATTAATTGTAATTTCTTCCTCAAGAATATTTCAGCATTTTTATATCATGGAAAATTGATTATAATTTTTAAAATGAAAAATGCACCCATTTGCAACAAAAAATAAATAAAATTTTAATGTTTTAACACAACTCTCTATATATTTCATCTTTATTAAAAATATTAACTCCAATATTAAGATTAGTTTAGATGCATCTAAGAAAAGGGTAAAATTAATACCTTAAATTTATCTTTGATGTCCCTGAAGGGTTTCACAATAACCTCCATAATAAATATTATAGTGTTCTATGGTAAATATCACTTCAGTTTGTAAAACCACAGCATCATAGAACCAACTCCTCTGCTTCTCCTGAAATTCCCTACAAGTTATTTCAAATAAGAAATAATAAGGGGATTAAAGAGGAACCCCTATCATTTCTTTATAGAAACATTCAGGTTGAGAGTATTTTCATAGTCTATAATTATTTTTATTATTACTCTACTTAGCTTGAGAAGTGGTTTTTTATTTCTAATCTGTATTCATGGATTTTGTAATGGATTTATTCCCAATTGTTGATTCTGTAGATGATTCATTCATAGTCTCATATGTATTTGAAATATTTTCGTCTCCCAAGTTTTCAATATCCTTTTTATTCATTACTCTTAGGTTGTTAAGATAATTATATGGTTTTAGTACCATACCCATCTTGCTAACACTTCTTACATTTTTTATAAATCATAAAACTATCATATGTACGTAACATATAGACAACATTATTCTCATATTTGGGAAATATATCTTCTTATTTTCTTTTTTATTTTTTTTACTTCCTCTATATTTATATAGATTTCTATTTGATCAGCCCAAAAAATAAATCATTGTTTCTTTCCTTTATCATCTTTCTTGAGCTTCTAACATAACTTACATTAAACATTAGCATTTATCACATTCTTAACTTTCTTTTCTTCATCATATTTATTTCAGGACATGTTTGTTCTTATTTTTTTATCATTTCTCCCCCTTAATTGATTACTATTTCTGGGTAGATACATATTGAACTTTCATGAGTAGGATCTGTTCCCAAATACCTCACAATACTAGAAGGAACAAATGGATCTTTATCTTTCATAATTATGGTAGTTTTCTTTAATATTTTTTGTTATTTTTCATGTACAATCTATGTGTATATGTTTTTAGTGGAAAATATTCTTGATGTATTCCACTCGTCCTTTGTATAATATGATTCCTTAATAATATTTTTGGTAATTTCTAATTCAATCATATCATTTAAATGTGTATCATTAGTAAACTAAGATGTATATTTAAACTTTCTTGGGAATATAATCAACATGTCTCTGTGGAACATTCCCTTCACAATCTTGAGAATATTCACCTTGAATCTCAAATACCTTGGTTAGGTGTTAAATAATATTCTTTAAATCACTTTGTGATGTAATACATATTGATTATTTCTTAAACTATGGAAAACCACCTTTTTAGTACACTTTATTTCATGATTTATTACATAATTTTACATATAATACAACCCCAAAAGATCATAAGGTTTGGTGTTTTTGGGAAATTAGGTAAATAGAAAAAAAACATGTAATGGAGACATAATAATATTAAATAAAACTTCTTTAACATGCTCTTAAAATTTCATCATTCTTCTAAATCTGTCTGGGATAACCTGGGGACGTACATAAGAAATGGGTGAGTTATAAAGCCCAGAAAAGGGAATAATTTAAGCATAGAATAAGGTAATGAAGTACATGTGAGAAAATAGTCATATAAATCAAATATCATAGGGGTTAGATTCATAATCATGAATATTGAGGTGTGATATAACATCATAGAAAAAAAAGGCAACATGGGAATGTAGAAATAACATAAAATAGGAAATCATAAACATAATTCAAGGATAAAAGACCACACAATATAATATGGTGTTCTTAGTATGACCTATAATTAACTATAAAATACATATCATTATATAAAAAACATTACCTAATGAATTGGAGGGATATATAATTTTTGGCCTACCTGTCACTTTCATATCATGTGCATCCATTAGTGTTCCACATAGATCATACAACATAAGGATGTATTTCATCTATTTTAACCACATTACATAGTATTATGGGTTAAATATATGTAAATACACAATAAATTATGGATAGGTACTATTATGTTAATTCCCTTGGGTGGAAATGGGGATTGGTATTCACTACACAAATGTCTGGTATGGAAAACCATATAATAATTTTGATAGCATAACGGGTGTACATAAAGGTTTATAGAAAGGGTGAATGAGAGTGAAATTGGTATCCCATTACATGGGAACAATAATAGTGGTAATAGGTATGTGTAAAAAACATATCCCAACTTTAAAATTTTGAAATCAAAAGGTATGTCAAAAAGAAGGTTCGTGGATAAAGAGGAGAAGGAGAGGATCCCTTACCTTGAAAGGGCACTTCTAAAATGCTGGAAGGAACTTATTAAGAACTTTTAGAACCTTGGGAGTACATTATATAGAAAAAATAAAAGTAATTTTGTGATAAAATTGTTTTTAGTGAAGAGAAATGTGTGGTTGGGGGGTTTGAAAAGAAAAATATAGGTGATATGTTTATTTATTTACAAACATTTTTTGGACTCTATATGATAAAGTAAAAAACCCAAAAACCTTACCATCAATTTTTCCCATTTTTCATCCAAATGGGAATTAATTTAATTATTCTAAATTTCTAGGAACCTAACTAATTAAAATAATTCAATGGGTTTTGTGGAAGAGAATCATGTTTATAAAGAATATATTTTAAAACCTTAAAATGTAATACAGATTTTAGTAAATTCAATAAGGATATATAAAATAGATAATAAATACTTCAAAAATAAATTATTTTAAAGGTGAAATATATATTTGGTCATTGATACCATTTAAGGAATATATTACATCACTTTTGGGTCATTATGATGTCATAATGCATATCGTATATTTGTACCATATTTAAGTTTTACCCAAAATTTTTATTGTCACAAAAAATTATGAAAAAATTACCACTGGGTAATTTAAAAATGTTTATTTAATAAATATAATGTATAGAAATAATTCTAAAAATAAGATAATTTTTACTTTTAAATCAAAAATTCACATTTATTAGAAAAAATGGGTTTTTGAAAATACATATTTTCTGGGCCTTATAAAAATTACATTTGACTTCATAAAATTTTATTATCATTTATATTTAATAAAAAAAATTAATAGAAATATTTTATTAAAATATGATTTATTTCAAAAAGTTATTCAATTTATACAAAATTTTGTCTTGTTTGAAACAAAATATTTCTCAAAAATACAATTTCTATTTCAACATATGAAAATATATTTTTTACCAAACTCATTATTTAATCATTCAAACAGGGATAAGTATAATGATTTTTTATTAAAAATAAAATATAAAAATTCATATTATTAGTATCTAGATATATATCCCTTTATTACACCAGCAAATTCTCTAAGGGTTAGGTGTGCGATGGTGATATTTTCATGGGGTCATTCTGTGAAAATGGTTTGTGTCATGACCTCAGTGAGAATGAACTTCTCCCATAAATATATTTTTTTCATTATTTAGTTGTTGAATCAAGACTTGGGATTGTTAAAGTGAAAATATAAGTGATACTATCTCCCTCATAATCTCTAATAAATTGGGTTCATGGGGTATTATCCTAATGGTTGAGGCTATCACTCCTTTCTATTGTGAAAATTGGAAATTCTCAGAATCCTTAATATACTAATAATAATGGTCATTATATAATGGATATTTCATCATCAAATGTGATTATAAATGGTCTTTTAAATTCTACATGATATAACTTATAACATTCCAAGGTAGTGAGGGTTTTTCTATAACTACATTACTTAAAAAATTATTCATTCATTCAAAATGAGATTTTGTTTTGTAAAAGTTTGGCTCATTACATTCTTTCCCACTTTAAAAAATTTTCAATTAGAATTTTCATTTCTTACAATAAAATGTGTGAGGTTACTTCTATATCATTTCATCTTTGGGTTCCAATTTCACTTCCTCAAACTTGAGGTTCTTCCATGACATTTTGACCAGGTGAGTTGTGCTATTTTGAAGAAACTTGCCTCTATAATCTCAGATCTCCAACTATTGATGCTCATATAAAAGATCATTCCCCAATGGTACCGACTTTGTATTTAGTAAATCTGAGGGTTTTAGTATGTACTTCGTTAATAGAGATACAAGCAACACATAATGTACTTAATATTTTTTAGGTGGGAGTTCTAGTCAATAGGTCACTAATCTGATATGATCAAGGATATCATAAGGGCATATGTATCTAGGAAAAATATTTCCATTCTTCCCAAACCTCATGACTTTATTATATGATGATATATGATGGAATACTTTATCTTTGACCTCAAACTCCAGGTCTTTTCAATGATTATCTTCATACCTTTTTGATTAACTTTGTGTGGATTTCAGATGTTTTTGAATGGTCTGAACCCTCTCTTTCATCTCTTAGAAAAGATTTTTCCCCATCATATTCTCCTTTCCAAATTCATCGCATTGTGTTAGATTCCAACACATATTCCCATATAGAGCCTCATAAGGTTCCCTTTGAATTCTATAATAGAAACTTTTATTATAATATAACTCCACTTTGAGAATGGGTTTGTCTCAACATCATTGTAAATCCATTTTTCATTATCTCAATATATCCTCTTGAGGTTGAATGGTTCTTTTAGACTAACCATCAACCTATGGGTGATAATTACTATTGAATTTTAGTTCCGTATCAAATGATTTTAGAAGGCTTATCTAGGACCTAAACATAAACCTCAAATCTTGATCAGATGCAATAGAGAGTGGAACTCCATGATGTCTTACCAATTCCATTATGTATATCATCAAAATTTGTTCTATAGAAAAATATTCTTTGATAGATATGAAATGTTTTGAATTTTTAAGGTTATTAACTACCACCTAGATTGTGTTATTTAATTTAGGTGTCCTATGGAGTCCTATGATAAAATCCATGTTTTTTCCAATTTCTATACAGTTATGGTAAATAGTTTTATCATAACATTATACATTTCTTGCTTAGCCTTGACTTGTTGGCATACCTGGAATCGAGATAAAAACCTCTCAATATCCCTCTATATATTATCCTACAAGAATTGTTTCTTCAAATATTTATGCATCTTAGTGGTTCCTAGATTAATAGAGAAGGATGAGCTATGAGAACAATATATAAGTTCCCAATATCGTCTTTGGTTTTTATGGGATTCATATCTAGGTTCCAAACCTTATAACTCCATATTCAAAAAAATTCAACTTAAGAATATTCATAAACTTCTTATATATAAACTCATTACATTTCTGGGCCTCATTGATCCACTCATGAATATTTGGTTGAGAAGTTATCTAATAAAGGTATGATGAAGATCTTATTTTTATTCCCATGTCCATCCAATGATTTTCTAAGAATATTGGATCCCTTTCAATATTCATAATATATAGGGTTGTAGGGTCCTTTCTAATATTCCTCTTTTTTTTTCTTTTCTAGGATGATAATGAATTGAACAATTAGAATCCTTGATCATCTTTAGCCACATTTGTTGGCACATAGTAACCTCATTTTGTATGAATATATACTTGAGGGTATTTTTATCTGTATATATATATATATATATATATATATATCACACCATTCCCTGTAGATATAATTGCACCAGATCTTCAATACAAAGATCACTATAGCCAGTTCCATATCATGTGTTGAGTAGTTATTCTCATGGATCTTTAATTGAAGGTAAGAATAAGAAACCACTTTTTTATATTGCATGAGTGCACAACCAAATACCTTTTTGGAAGCATCATTGTAATTCAAAAATCATACCCCACTAGTGGAAAATGTGAGAAAAGATGCATTTATTATCCTTTGATCCCTCTCTTTAAATCTATATTCACATTAATTAGTATAGAAAAACTTGACACCATTCTGAGTAATCTTGGTTGGTTGGGTTGAAAATCAGGAGAAGTTTCTCATAAATCAATGATAGTGCCTATCTAATCCAATATAACTTTAGTTTTTCATCATAGATATTGGTATTGGCCATCCTTTTATTACCTCTATTTTGGAAGGATCCACATATATACCTATATTAGTGATAACATTCCCCAGGAAGCTTACATCATCCATCCAGAACTCACATTTACTATATTTCAAAAATAAAATTTCCTTTTAAAAAATATTCAACATATAATTCAAATGATCCCCATATTCATCCTTACTTTGGAGTATATAGGAATATTCTCTATAAGGAATACCATAAATTTTTTAACGTAATTCCTAAATACTCTATTCATCAAGTACATAAAGATTTTAGAGCATTTTTGAGCCCAAATGGAATCACTTTGAACTCATAATGCTCATACCTTGTATGAAAAGTAGTCTTGAGGATATCCTACTTCTTCACCTTTACTTTATAATATCTTGACCAGATATCCACCCTTATAAATTTACAAGGATCTATGTATCATATAAAATTACTCATCAATCTATGTTAGAGGATACTTATTCTTTATCATGGTTTTTTTTATCTCACTATAATCAATGTAGAGGTTCATTGAATCATCCTTATTCCTGAAAAAGAGGACCAATAAACCCCATTGTGAAGAACCTAGGCATATAAAACATTTATCTAGATTATCCTATAATTATTTATTCAGTTCCCAATGTTGATCAATATTAATTCTATATAATTTCTTGGATATTAGGAAAGCATTGGGTATGAGCTTGATTGAGAACTAAAATTCACAATTATGAGAAGGCCAGAAAATTCATCAAGAAACACATCAATTCATTATATTATAATGGTCATGTCAATAAGGATGATGTTTTATTTAGGCCAATAACTTGATCTATATACGCTTTCTCACAATTCAACAATATCCTTGTCCCCTGCAGATAACTGAGTTTGGAATGAGGGGAAGGGGTTTGGGGAATTGGTCGTGGGGTCGAGTCCCCATGCTAGTTTTTTATTGGTTTCATTGTACGAATTTTTGTTTTTGTTGGTAGATGTAACCCACCATTTAATAATATCCTTACTTTATATGTTGTTACAAAATAATATTCATCCTCATCCTTGAACTCTTATAGAATCAGAGGGTGATTTTCAATACATAGGTAGATTTCCTTCTCTCAATTATTTATGTTGGGTCTATATAATGAAAGAAAATCCATTCCTAAAATATAATTTAATTCTTCTAAGGGGAGTGTCATAGGTTTCATTGGGGAATGAAGTCCCCAAATTTGGATAGTTGTCAATTTATAGACATGGGATGCAATAATTAATCCATTCCTTTTCCTCATCAATAACTCGACTTCCATGTTTTGAGGTGGTTTTTGAATTTTTCTACTACACTTGCATGATATGAATGAATGAGTAGAACCAGAATCAAAAAGTACATTAGGTATTATTGAATGAATAAATAGAATACATATCACCACTTTTTTTAGATCCACTTCAGCAGTTGTGAGTGCATAGGCTCTCCCTCTCTCTCTTTGGGCTATGCATGTTTTTGTCATCAGTTGTCACCAACAGCCTTTTTCTTAGGGAATTTATTCACATAGTGCCCTTATTCATTGTAGTTGGAACATTAGAAAATTGGATGGGGGTTTACCGTAGAATTACTTTATTCTATAACATTAGTGGGTTTCTCCCATAAACAACCACTATCTAAGTACCCTACCTTCCCACACCTAATGTATTTCCCTTTACCCTTTAGAAAATATTTGGGTCGCTTCTTCCAACACTTTAGATATGTTGGACAATGGACTTACTAAACCCATGATATTTATCCATCAGACCAGAATAATTAACATACAGTCTCTTATTCTTATCACCAGTCCAAAAAGACACTTGAGATTCATGGATATCCATTTAAACTTTTATGTCACATCTGAAAATTCCATTACAGATTATAATGTCTCAAATAGATAACTCCTTTCATAGATTCATATTTATCCCACCAAAAAATAATTAACTTTACATTTGGGGGAAATGAAAATGTCAAAGGCTTATCAAGTAGGTCTTGTGAAGTTTTCATCATGTTCCCTGATGGATTTATCATTGTTTCTCTTAAATATAAGGAATTCCCTCTCAATTTTTGGATAAATATTGTGAGAAAAATATTTTTCGAAATCATTTTCTAAAATTCCTTCGACTCCATCACTTTGATCTCCTCCTCAAGATTCATATTTTCAAAAAATTTCAACCATTGATCAGTTTATACACCCATATGATAAAAATTTAGGAAATACATCTCTTACTTAGAGAATTAAATGATAGAGGTGATATTTTCAATATAGTTCATCCATTTCTCTGTAAGTAAGTGATTAGAAGACTAATTGAAATTTAATGAATTTTATAACATAAAGGGATCAATTGAAACTTTCAATTTCTTAATAGGATTTGGGCATGCCTCATATTCAAAGTTTTAGATCAAAACATTCAATTAATTGAGAAATTATTGTCAAAAATATCATGATTCCTACTCCCATTAGGTTTGGCAACTCATTTGGGCATCCATCACATTGACCTTCATATTGGTTGTTGGTTTGTTTTTTCCTATTTCCAGCCATTGAATCAATATAAAGGGAATATTTTGGATGAGTATTTTTAAACTATTAAACACATAAATACGAAACCATGAAAATTAAAGGGATAACTCATAGATTTTATATATTACCTAACCTATGAATATCTAGGTTTTCAATTTATGTTATCCATGATCTATTTACTAACATAAAATTTTATTTGAATTTTAATTACTTTAATAATGGTAATTAAGGGGCTTCTGAATTTACCAAAAACATATCCATCAAGAGTTTCAAACATTGTGTTTATAAAGGCACATTTTCCTATACCCAGTGATGATCAATTCTAGCTCAATGTCCCCTTTTCTGGTTTATTACCACTCAGTACCTTTATTCTAGATCCATATCCACTTTTAGTATCTAGATAGGGATTTATTTTCTAGTAAACTACATACACTATACTTTACCAAAATGTATGGGTGTTTTCCTAGGTTTAGTCTTATCTCTATGTTTTTCACTATAGTTTTCAAGTCCTAATCCTAGAAATAACTAGACATTTCTCAAAAATCAGCTATGAAAACCCATGTATTTAATACACTTTCTTTCATAATTTATTATATAATGGTAAACATAATACAACCCCTAAATATAGAGAGTTCTAGTGACTTTGTAAAATTAGGTAAATTTAATGACAATTTATAATAGGGGCATAGAAAAGTTATTGAAAACATCTTTAACATGCTCTTAAAATTCCATTGTTCTTCTGAAACTACACGGGATAACCTGAGTATGTACATAAGAAAGGGGTGTGTTTTATAGTCCGGTAAGGGAATAAAAAAATCATGGAATAAGGTAAATAAGTACATGTGATACAATTGGTATATAAAGGAAGCATAATAGGGTTGAGAATCATAATATTTTACAATGAGGCATGATATAACATGATAACTTAAAGTCTATATGGGAATGTGGAAACAACATAAAACATGACATGATAAAAATAAGTCAAGGATAACCACCATTAAAACATAACTTTGTGTACCTGTTATAACCTATCATGAATCATAAATTATATATCATGATATAAAAAAATTCCAAATGCATTGGGGGATATCTAATTCAAGACCCCCCCCCCCATCACTTCCATATCATGTACATGAATAAGTGTGTCACATTAGTCATACAAAATATGGATGTCATTCATCACTTTTAACCCCACTATTAACGAAAAATGGTTATATACATGTAAATAACTAATCAATTAAGTATAGTCATAAATAAATTAATACCATTGAGTTGTAATGGGGATAGTTATTAACTACAAAAATATTTACAACAGAAAATCACAGGATGATTTTGGTAGCATAACAGGTGTACATAAAGGTTTATAGAAGGGGTGAACGAAAATGAAATTGGTAAATCGTTACTTTATAATCATAAGTTAAGTATGATGAATGCATAAAACATATCCCAACTTGAACAATTGTAAATAAAAAGGATTTACATAAATAATGTTCTTGAATAAAGAGGATAATGAGAGGGTCCTTAAACTTGATAAGAAACTTCTCTAAGCTTTGGGGGAGCTTCTTAAGAACTTGGGGGCACCTTGGGAGGACTATACCCAGGGAAATTTTGATTAATGTCATTCTATAAGAGTTTTTAGTGAATTTAAATGATAGGTTTGGTGGGTTTATATAGCAAAATAAATGAGAATTATTTTTTAATCTTCAAACATAGGTTTTACAATCTTTCTATAAAGTAATCAAAACCACAATTATTCCCATGGTTTCTACTAAATAAATTTTTTTCCATTATTTTAAATGTTTATGAACTGAAATCATTAATATAATTCCCTTGGTGTTGTTCAAGTGAGTCATATTTATACATAATTGATTTTAAAACCTTAATATATCATATTAATTTTCAATAATTCGTTAAGGATTTATAAAATTATGAAAAAAACGTCAAAAAAATTATTTTAAGAATAAAAATAATATTTTGTTGTGGATACATTTTATAGAATATATTATACCACTTCTGGTTCATTATGATGCCATAATACATACCATATATTTATATCGTATTCAATTTTTACACTAAACTTTGATTATCTCGTAAAATTTTGAAAAATATAATCATTGGATAATTTTGATATGCTGATATCAAAATAATATTTATTTATAAAAATAATTTTTTGAATATGATAATTTACAAATTTAAGTCAAAAAATCCAATTTATTGAAAAATATTGGTTTTTTAGAATAATAGTTTTTTAACCCTTATTAAAATTTCATTTGACTTCATAAAATTTAATTGTCATTTATATTTATTAACTATTATAAAATAATAAATTTTTTCAGAATATCATTTATTTTAAAAGATTTTGAATTTATCAAAAATAATGACTTGATTGAAACTATATATTTCTCAAAAATATAATTTATGTTTCATCGTATCAAAGTATAATTTTTATCAAACTCATTATTTAATCATTATAAATGGATAAATATTTCCATTGTTTTATTAAAAGAATAAACAAATTCAAACTGTTTGGGTCTCGATACATAGCCCTTTATTACACCGGAAAATTCCCTAAGGGTAAGGTGTGAGATGTTTAGGTTATGATGGGATAGTTTGGAAAACATGGTTTTGTTTGTGATCTCAATGAGATTGAACTTATCCAATTAATAATTTCGATTGTGATTTTGTTGTTGAATCTCTTCTTGGGATGGTCAAGGGGAAATCTTAGTGATGTTATCTTCATCAGAAGCTCTGTTAAATGGGATTCATAGGGTATGATCCTACTGGTCAATCCCATCACTCCTTCCTTCCCTATCAATTAGAATTTATCAAAACCCAAAATATAAAGATCATATTAGTAACTCTACATTGGTTATATTATCAATGGTTATGATGACTAATGGTTATTTAAATCCGATATGATTTAACTTATAATGGACAAATGTATTGAATGTGTTTTATATAGCTACATTATATAAAAAAGACATTATTTATTCAAAAAAAGTATTGTATATATATATGTTTGGGTCATTACACAAACACCTCTTACTCTTTATCACTCAATAGTTCCTCAGTATTTGTTAACATCTTCTCAATCCTTCGAACTATTTTTTCTTCTTACATTAAAGAATAAGTGTAATTTCTTCCTAGTTAATCATCTTTTATCCTAACGGTATTTCCTCATGAACTTTTAGTTCCTTTTTTAACTCAATGAAATTCACTTTATATGATCTAGTCTCATTAAGGTGTGTCATTTCCTTCTTAGAACACTCAACATTATCTAATTTTATCTCCTAATTTTATTTCCTCAAACTATTCTTCTCCATATTTAGTTGTATAATTTCCTCAAGTTCTTCTTCCAAGTTTTCATTATAATAAATTCCAATTCTATTCTCTTTTCATCATCATCATCGTTGAATGATGATGCACATTCTTGTTTAACATGATCCATCAATATTACTTCAACTTAATAATCACTTCTTGATAATGAATCATCTTTATATCTTCTAATAAAAAAATCTTTTATATAGAAATACTGTCATTATATTTATTCATCTTTTAGTTCTTGGACTTATTATCTTCTTCTTTTGACTCGGAATCATCCAACATCTTCTTAGGAAATCTTCATATAAAGTGGGAAATGTAATTATAACTCTATAATTTAATATATATTTTACATATTCATTACCAATTTCCATTTTTGTATCACTTACAATGAAGATAAATGATTTTTTTTAAACCCTCTTCATCCTATTCAACATCTATAAACATCCCTTTTAACATAGATTCAAAATTTATGTATTCCTTATACCTATTCTTAAAAACTATTACTTTTATAATTTAATATACAATGAGAATGTTCTAATGATCATCTAGAGAGCGATCCTATTGATCTTCTAGATCTAAAATTGTGGATTTAAACACATCTATGATGTTTCTTATTAAATTATTAAAAATAGTACAATCTTCCATCTTCTCACAAAAACCTATAATATTTTTGAAAATATCATTTACTCTCATTATTTATCCATTAATACTTTCATAATCATCTATCTAGATATCTTCAAATATGCTCCACCATATTTATAACTTAGCTTCCTAAATATTCATGTTTCATTCATAATGGCTTCTCAACTTATCCCACATTTAACTAGATATTCTAAACCCCATGATTTCTCTATAAACATTCTCTGAGAGAGGCATCAATGTTTAATTTTTAGATATTATATCAAATTTCAAATTTATCTTCTCAGCATCCATCATAGAAACCTCATTAATTATACGAAATATAACTATTGCAACATTTATAACTTCTAGTCCATGAGATAGAAGGTATGTTAATATCTTATTCATATAACTATGATTGTTATTTCCACTAAATATAATAAAACCCCTAATGTTTCTTAAATTTATATTCTCCATCCTCTGTAGATAATTAGATCATACATAGGAAACCATCGCTCTGATACCAATTTTAGTTCTCATATCAATGTTAGATCATTGAGATATGGAGGGAGTGAATCATTGATCCCATTCTTTCATGAATTATTTCCCAAACGAATTCTTTAAAACTTGTTATATTTTTCAACCAACTAAAATTTATCTCACAAACTCACCTAGTATTTATGAAATATAATGAGTTATCAGAACATGATATTTAAAAGGTTTTTCCTAAATTTGAGAACCTAAAACATGCTATGTTGGTTATACCCCCAACATGGTGTATTCACTAACTTCAACAACCATACAAAGGCACAAAAATAAATTGGTTCTACACCCCAGTAAAAAATCCTCTAGTTTACCCTAGTTATTCTAACAAACAACCTACTCTTCTTCCATAATTGGTTATACCCCCCAACAATCCTTATTTTTCCCCTTGCTTATTGAATGATTATTTCTACCAGCCATGATCCTCTTCAGTAACTACTTATACCCATCATCTGTATGATATTTATAACATTACAAAGTTTTTTTAAATTAATTTAAACCTACATCTGATGTACAAACTTCTCAATATGATCTTATTTCTTATTCGAATCATCCAAACCGGTTTCTATTAAAAACTATAAATAATATTTGATTATTTTTATATGGAGTTTTCATGATTGATTAAACATTTAATAATGAATGCAAGGATTATATCGAGAATTTCAAGTGTTGAAATGTTTAAAAATGTTTACGAAATATAATAAACATGTATATTGATCATTTTAGGTACTTTAATGCCGATATAAATTTTTCAATCATCATGCATATGGTTTCATTGCATTGGATTAATACATGAAGATAAATTCCTAAAACTAAAGTTATTATAAATCATTCTTTTCAGTTTATTCATCAATATTGAGGTTTTAGAAAATTATGTATTGAGGGAGATCCTTCTTGAGCATCAATTAATTTCTGAAATCCAAGGATACCCTAGTAGGAGAAGTCTCTTTAATACTCATATGTGATTCCAATAATGCTCATGTAGATCTTGATCAATCCTGATTGAAATGGTTCAATGTAGTCATTTCTATTATTTATTTAATTTTTCATTCGAGATATATATATATATATATAATGTTTTTTTTGGTTTTTTTCGGGCCTTCTATATTGTATTTTATGACTATCACTCCTCTAAAACCTATAAATCATTTACATGATAGACCCATATGTCATTTTTTAAGGGGCCAGTTTTTTCTTTTAATGGTAGGTTTCTTTTAACATATCTGGGTTTCTTGGGTGGGGATTGATTAAATAAGGGGGATTCAATGCCAACTGGGTCTCATTCCTCCCCCTTTTGATTGTTTTACATTTGGGTTATTCAAACGTTATTATTCACATAGATTAAAGGTAATCTATCCACTTTATCTTTCCTTGATAATCTCTATTATTCTTCTCTGATTCTAATTTGTCCGAACTAGGTCATAGAAGTGTGATTCACTAATAGCATGATAGAATCACATCATAAACCTAGGGCTTTATTATTTATTTTCAATAGGATTCTCAATGAGGATAAATATCATCATCTCTTACGCTTCATCAATAGTTCTTTTCCCTAATAAATTTACATATTTTTTTAAGATTGTATCATATTAATGATCAATCCGAGTAAAGGATTTTCAAGTTTTTCATAGATTTTGTGTTAATATATGTTAGGATTTGACAAAAAAATAGGATTTTGGTTTGATATTATAGAGTCAGCCATCAAATTTGAATTTGATTATTATAAATGTTATTTATAAATTAAAATAAACTGGATAATTAAATATGAAATCAAATAGATGATATTGTTTCTCATTAGATCAGTGGAGTTGGATACATATTTGGATAATAACAATGGTATCAGGACTATGGTAGTTTTCCTTTACATATTCAGTATTTTGATAATTTTGTGAAATTATGTTTTTCTGTTGTTGTTATTATAAATATTATATTCATGATGTCTTATAATGAATAATATATAATATAAATATATAATTATTATGTCAACCTAATGCTCCATAAGGACCATAAATCTTGGTAAACTTATCATTGATGGTTATTTGGTCTAATGTGATCATCTATCCTATTTAATATGTTTTATAAGAGAATGGGCAATAAATTTACATAGTTTTTTAAATGATAATAGTAAGAGCATTAAAAATTCTTTTTAATATTAATTTATATAAAAATGGGATTGAAGGTAAAAAAAGATATTGAATGGAATTAGAATGGGATTTCAAAACAAAGTGATTGTTTTTTAGGTGTTTTGATATGGTATTTTGGCTATGATATAAACATGATTAAATACTACATGGGGTGGATTTTTAAAGTAATTTTTACAGGGGTTTCTAATTTTTTTCGAAATGAAATAAAATAGACTTCTTTTTATAAATTATTTTCAATGTTTGACATCATAGAGGATTGGATTGATTTTTTAAATATTTTTTTCTTATTTGTCTTTCATTATTTATGGTTACCTTTTTGTTATACGTTATTAAGTAATGATGAATAAAAACATAGGTACCATATGTATGAATTCATCATTTGGGTGATAGGAGAGTTAGTTGGAATTGACATATGGGATAAGTATCTGTTTCATTGGTCATTAGAAAACTATAGTTATCTATTGGGAATGAGATTAGTATATGATCATTTTATTACCCTAACTACATATATTGTTTCAAAAAGTTTGGTGATATATTTTTTCAGTGATCTATTGAATATTGTTATTGATGGTATTAGGGTGGGAATGGAAATATAGTTTCCAAAGGATTTAAAATATATCATCATAGGAGAGAAAAAATTAAATCATCTCTATTGATCTAATCCCCAGTAGAGGTCTAAGGATCAAGTATTAATTTTGTAAGAACAAAAATATATATCCAAGTAACCCATTCCATTCAGTGACATGTTTGACTACAACTAGTCACTTATGATTGTTTCTTGAAAGATTTGAATTCGAACCGCTCTAGATTGTCTAAACATTATCCAAAAATCCATACAGAAGACGCTCAACGAATTTTGGGAGCTAGTAAGGAGATCTGATGATTCTTTCAATGTCTTGATGATCACCTTCATCACATTAATTCGATCCGTCAAATGTGTTCTTGGATTGATCACTTAGAGAGAGAATTTATCTCTCTAGGATATAAGAGGAGAGAGAATATCTCAATTCTGAATGATAAACATTAATTAAAATTATCTTCTTCTCTTCTTTATATACTTGTTGTTAAAATACCTAGAAAGGGTTCCCCATCACACATATATTTAATTTCTACTAAATAACCAATGAATAAATACTTATAACAAACTAACTATATCATAAATATTATTTATATTTTATCACCTACTTGTAATACATATTAAATATATATTATGTGATAAAACTCAAGTAATTAACTTGACTCATAATTCCTGATAATATTAAATTAACCTTGAATAAAATAATATTCATTTGTATAATATTTTCCATGTATTCACTTAATAACTTGTGAAAATTTTAATAAATAAATTCAACTCAATTATTATTTACCTGAATAATAATGAATTTATTTATTCATCAGTGATCATTAAAACTTTTACAAATCTTAGACTCAATGGTGGGTCCCACCATGTCAAGTATTCCTATTCACTAGAATAGGGAAGACTCTTAAATTCTCTATTATGTGTGACCCTCTAGGACCTTATCTGAATAGAAGTGAATACAGTTCACAAACCAAGATAAGGGTCTAGAAACCCATCAATTCCCCTAAGGAGATAAGAAAAAAGTCATAATAATGAAAATATTTTCCTAAAAACCTGAAATGTGTGATATAATCTTTAGGTCTCATGATATCTCAAAAAGAAGGATGCACAAATTGTGTCATTATCCATTCCTGATTTTTTATTTTTTGATATAACTGGGCAGACAAACCTATGATGTCCTTCGAAATGAATTTATAAAGTTACTACCATCCTAGTCAACTAGATCCAAGATATAAATTCCATAACTCAGAAGTGAAAAATTATATTTTGAAAATTCAACCTATGTCATGCTACTAATGTCACTCCCAACAAAAGATACCTCCCACAACTTCAGTATCATGGTTTTTTTCTTGTATCAAAGTACATGATCAAATGGTACACATTGATAATGATATCATGTCAGGATAATAATAAAAAAGTGTTGGGCCCTAGTTGGGTTTTGGTTATATTTTTTATCAATAGATCATCATAACGATTTTGTTGAAGGATGAAATTATATTGAAAATGTAATGGAAATATGGGATTAATAACGATGTAATTAACGTTTTAAAATCGTATCTAGAACCATAAGGATGATAATTGGATATAGGAGAATCATATTCATATAATCGGATCCAAGAGAATGAGATTCTGAATCATCAGCATTGAATTCATACATCGACATGAGTCAACAGATCCTTGAATCATAATAATACTTTGATGACAAATTCAAAAATCATATTGAGTCTGTAATGAAAGTGGTGATCATAATGAGGAAGTTGTTTCAGAGTTATAATGAATCCAATATAAATCTAAATATGATTTGTTGTTTTGTATTTCCCACAAATAATAAGTATGTTGTAAAATTTTTGATGGAAGCGTGATGAAATAAAGGAGGATAAAATGTTCTTCCAACTATATTCAGGATAATAGTATTTGGGTTTTATTGAAAAGAAAGATGTTATTATTAGATAGGGAACTTACAACACTTTCCATGATAACTCAGACAACTCTAAAATTGATCTTCATCATAATCAAATTCAAGAAGCAATTCAAGTTAAAAGTCAAAAGTTTTTTAAAGAAGGATGTTTCTAGAGTAAAATATTTTTTGTCTCAGATCATCAGATTCATATTTTTTTGAATCCTGGGATGGTTTTCTCGATCATAATAAAGAAATCAGAATTAGAGTTGGTTTCAAGAATCATAATGAGAATACATATGTTTATCTTTTTAGATTTTGTGCAAAACAAATTAATGAAGAAACTAGTTTTGAACATATAATTTCATCATAATAATGAAATCAGAATGGGAATATAGTCTTTCAAGTGGTGTAGATCAATATAATGAAATATCTTTTGTTCTGATTTGTTTTCAAGTTTGTCAAGAAAATCAGAGTGACCAAATTCCTTTATTGTAATGAAGATATCAAATTCGACAATCAGAATCAGAATCAGAATTAGACTGATGTTTTTTATGAATTCGTTAGTTCCAAATTTACAAGTGGGTCAAGAAATCATGATGACCATCATAATGGAGAATCATAATGAGAAAATTGGAATGAAAAATCAGAATCAGAGAAAATATTTGTTAGAAAGTTTGAAAAGTTAAAGAATTCAAAGATATGTTTAAAAATAAAGGATATTTAAATATGTAGAAACACATTGAAGAAGTCAAATATTAATCCAGTATTTAAGAAAAATTGAATATTTAGGAAATTTGGTTAAGCAGGAAAGGTTTTTAGAACCCCACCTAAACTACTATTGAGGTTCCTATAAAATGAGAGATGAGTTCATTTGTAAAAGTGACTTTAATAATGTTCAAGTTCTCGATCTCTGAAAATTTTGAAATAGGTATTGAGTACCCAGATGAACATTTTTTTTTCAAGTTAAAGAATAAGAAAATTACTAGATTGAAATTCATTATGATCATCTAAGTAAGATCCATCTGAAGAAGTTCCATTGAAACAAGTCCATTGGAGTGAGGATGTCACAATGACATCATCATATCTAGGTTCATCAGACTGAGTTCCATCTGATGCAGGAATTGTTAACTATTTATTAAGTTCCTACTCAATTGAAGAAGACTAATTATAAGGAGAATCCAATCAGATTGACCATTGGACAGAGATCATCAAATTGATTTTTCTAGACTAGAAAGATCAAATTATCTATACTAAGAACTATTTAAAGACTGAGGTTTTGGAAGAAGTTTCAAGATCTATATGTTCCTTGGTGAATTGATGTAGTTCTTGAAGATTGTATACATGTAATGTTTTATTTGTCTTACTTGTGCAAGATATAAATACTTTCTAAAGTGGATCAAAAAAGAAGAAAGAAATTGAATCTTGTGAATATGGAGACTTACAAGATTCTAAAAATTCTTGTTTATGGGAAGTGGATACTAGAAAGTATAGTTTGGGGTATAACCAACTATAGAAAGAAATGTTTTACTAAGGTTGTAGAATTGTTCTTTGCATGTTATCAATATTTTGAAAGGAAGATTGTAAAATAATCCTTGTTGGTGAAACTGTCCAACATGGAAAGGAGTAGGTATTTTTACCAAACCTTGTAAATATAACGTGCTACCTTCTATTTATATTTATTTAATAAGAAAGGTGTGGTGTAAGTTATATTTGATTGGATCATAGCTCTAACAAGTTTCATATGTTAAGAAAGTTTTTGTTAAGGAGTTAAGAAAATTTCTTGTAAAATAAAAAATAACCACATATTTACCCCCACCCCCCTCCCTAATAGTATCGATCCTACATGGGAACTACAATTTGTATTAGATCCAAGGTTGCCTCTAAAATACCCATATCAATAATAGAGAATTACAATTTTTATGAACACTCTGGGGATTCTGGTTTTCAATGGAAGGAACTATCATATCTGGAAAGATATAACTCTTCCATATCTTATGCCCCTTGGGTGTGATGTTTTGGAAGATAATATTGAAGTATTTCCTCCTCAGATTGAGAATGTTCCTCCTATAGTTGCTTATAAGAAAAATCTTGAGAATGATGGAAGATTGTAAAATTATTTACTCTCATAACTTATTGAAAGTATGTTTCATAGATTAAAGGGACATAAAACATCTAAATGTTTCTAATATAAGTTGAAAAATATTTATAAAGGAAATACAAAGGTTAAGAAGGCAAAGTTACAACTCTAGAGATTGAATTATATAGAACTGAAAATAGATGACTATTTATCTTTCGGTGAATTATTTACAAGGATAAATGATATTATGAGCACCATAATATTTCTAGGTATGAAATTTGAGGAATTAACAATTATCTAAAATCTCTTGATAATTCTTCCCAATAAGTTTAATGCTAAGGTTTCAAATTTGGAAGATAAAAATCCTAAAACTATATCTTTGGATAATCTACACAATATTTTCATTTCATATGAAATGATATGAGATAATGTTATGAAAAATAAAAAAAATCATTGGGAAATGTCCTTTAAAAAAAATTTAAAAGGGGAAAACAAAGATAGGAAATTTATATAATAATCAAGTGATTCGAAAGTAGAATGTGAAACTAAATATTTCCATAAAAAAATTTCCATTCTTTCTAAGAAATATATTAAGGGGAAATGGAAAAGTAAAACTCTAAAATGTTGAAATTGTGAAGGGAAACGAAAATTTTCATATAATTTTCCTAGGAAAAAATTTGAAGAATATGAGATCGAGGAATATGATGAGAAACCTTGGAGAAAAAAATAGAAGAAATATAAGGAAATATTTCCTTATGAAAAAAAAGAAGAAATGTTATCTGAGGAAAAGAAAGAAGAATAATTCCTCATCTGATGATGAATCTGGTCATCAACTCAGTTTTATTGTTCAAGTTATAAATAGAAGTGATTGTTCAGGATTTGATGATAATGATTAAGTGATATCATAAATGGAATGGGTTATTAAAAGGAATTTTCAGAATTCACTTAAACAAAATACTCAAATCAAGAAAGAAACGAGGTTATTTAAGACATATGTTGCAGGATTAACTTTTGAGAATGGTGAGAAAGAATGAAAAATAAAAATTTATAAAGAAATATTAGTTGAAAATGAGTATCTCAACATAAAATAATCCATACTTATTGAAGAATGTAAATATAATAACTAAAAGATAGTTAAATATTAAAAAATCATTGATGTTTTGAAAAGTAAGTTAGATGAGAAAAATAAGAGTTTTACATACATAATTAGTGTTTCTTACTAAAAAATGTTAGATAAGAATGATGAGAGAAAAAAACCAAGGCAGTTGATTTTTTTTAAAGGTCAAAGAACAATATATAAAGTAAAAAGGTTACAAGAGATGAAAAGATGAGATTTTTTTACAATCTCTGTCGAAAAGATAAGATAAATCAGCTGGTAGAGTGTCAAACCAAGTCATGCTTTGATGGACTCCTTTATTAGCAAGGGCATCAGCAAAAACATTTGCTTCACGGTAGGCATGAGTATCAATGTAATCAATCCCATAAAGAGTCTTCAAGCAATTCATCCAGCGTGTAGTGAGAGGCCAGGCCAGATGAATGATTCCATTCCAGATAGCATGAATGGTGGTGGTATAATCACTTTCAATCCAAAGATTTCTCTAACCTTTTTGAAGCGCAAACTCAACAGCGTGAATGACTCCAAGCATTTCCACCTCCAGAGATGAAGAGTGACCACATCCAACATAAAAGCAACCCTGACATTGGCCAGCTGAGTCTCTGAAGATAGCACCACAACTGGAAGGTCATGGATTGCCTTTAGAAGCACCATCAATGTTCACTTTGATCCATCCCGGTATCGGTGATTTCCAGAAAACTTCAAAGGAGTGTTTGGGTGTAGGGTAGATTCCAGGAACACGGAGATGACGAAGTATCTCAAAGTTACCAAACGATTTGTTGCAACAGTCTTTTTGAATTGAGGAGGCTTCATGGATTGCAATAAGAATCTGAGATTTTCCTGCATTGAGACTAAATGAGCGATTATTATGAATGAGATCAATTCTAGTATACCAGATCTCATGCAGGAGTTCTTCCACAGCCGCAAGAAAAATATTTATAACCTATGAAGAAGCTTCATTTCTAATACAATTTTTTAAAAACAAAGAAATAGAGTTAGTTAAGATCCATATGCAATTGAATAATTCAAAAACATAATTCCATAAAGCAGAGTTCGTGGCACAAGAAAGAAAAAGATGATCGGCGTCCTCCTTGGGTTGATTACACAAGCGACATTTAGAACAAATCTGAATGCCGAACTTTTGCAGAATAATTTCAATGGGAAATCTATTATGAGAAATATGCCAAATAAGGGTGAGCCTAGAAGGTTTAATCCAAGGTTTATTGAAATGAATCATCCAAAGATAATTATAATCCTCATTAGAAAAGTTATGCTTATAAAAGTTTTTTGAGTCAAGCATACCATTTGGAGAAGGTTCCCAAATAAGGAAGTCCCCATTAGAGGAAAAGGGATAATTATCAATAGTCTGCACAATATGTTCAGGGAGGTCATGTCTATTTGAATGTAAGACATATTTTATGGACTGACTAGTATCATCAAGAATGACATTGGGTGGTAACAGAGAGATCAGGGGGTTACCACACCATTTTCCACACCAAAAATTAATGGAAGAATCAGCACTAACCATCCATCTAGCATTTTCCATGATCTTATGGTAAGAGTATCTGATAGAAGGCCAGATTGAAGAGTTGATTAAAGTCGAATTACTCGTTAAAATTTTATGAAGAAATCTATGATTTAAAAAATCATAAACTTTAGAAGTAAAATTGATAATATGCCATGTTAGACGGGCTTGCAGAGCGCTATTGAACAACTTTAGATTTTTAATGCCAATTCCACCTTTATCAATCGGTTTACAACAATAATTCCAAGGGATAGTGACAAGATTCTTTTCAAAAATACTTCCAGTCCAAATATGAATCATGGGGGATCTATGATGAGAAAGGAAAATAAAATTTTCTTAAAAATTTTATCGAACCTAAAAAAGAAATTCAGAAGATGAATAAATATGAGTATCTTAATAAATTTTAGAAATGTAAACATATTTAGGTCACTGTTGGTGTTGTGGAGTTTTCAAACATATATCTTATTCATGCTAGTATAACTTGTCTCTATAAAGAAACAAGTATGAATCAAGGGGGATCTATGATGAGAAAGGAAAATAAAATGTTCTTAAAATTTTTATTGAACCTAAAAAGGAAATTCAGAAGATGAATAAATATGAGTATCTTAATAAATTTTAGAAATGTAAACATATTTAGTGTGAAAAGAAATATTTCTTAGTTATTTGGCCACAACAAGTTGATACAACTTAGAATCTAGAAGAATGACTAAATCAGTATAAGAAAAGGAAAAGAAAATTTTTTATGAAGAGGTGAGAAAAGTTGACAAAAATATATCAATATATTGTGGTTTGAAAATTCAAAAAATATGCACGAGAGGTGAGTAATAAGGGCATGACAGAAAAGGTTGTTTGAATATCTGATCAAAACAAGAGGATTCCATAAAATAGTTACTACAAAATCACTATAACAAAAAGGATCCAAAATGGGAAAAGAAGTTGATTTCATTATCATAAGAGTCTACTGATGAAGTGATGCATGTTAGAAAATCCAATAAGTATGAAAAGAAGGAAGAAAATACATCCAATGCAAAATCTAAGAATAAAAAAGAAAATGGCAAGGTTGAGAGGGGAATCTTAGTCCGAAATATGTTCCTAAGAAAATATGAGGTTCCTCTTTATTCCGAAAACATTATTATATACATTTTCTAACTTAACGGGAGTTGAAGGAGTTGAAGTAAGAAAGCTGATGTTGTTGAGTCTCTTAATATTCTTGCTAAAATAAAGTATTGAGGTTGTGAAAAGTTTATTATGAAAACATTGTTCATACACCAAAATTTTTTGATATGTTTATTGAGATGGGTGTGGGTTACTTTTATCTTAAAAAAATCCTTTCAAGAATTTTCCCAATCATAAGAATGTCGATAGAAACATGAAAAGGTATTACATGAAAGTTTTTTAATGGAAAACATTGATTACCTTCATTATACACTCTTGTTTTCTACACCAGGTTCTCCCATATAGACATAGTGTTTTATATTTAAAGGCTCTTTGTTATGAAACTTGTGTGATAATTATGTTCTCTTAAATAATAGTTTCATGTTTTTGAGATGAAAAGTTACAACCTTTTCAAATGAGAAAATTTTTCAATAATAAATAATACATGTCATGATGAACCCTTTGAATTTGATTGTCACTAAGGGGGGATAATATATTAAGGGGGTAAATAATTAATAGGGGTATTAAATAAAAGAATACATGGATAAAATATTACATGGAGATGAAAAAGTATTTAAATACAGGTATTGAAGTGGTATTGAAAACAAACAAAAAAAGGTAAGATTGTTGGACCCCTATTTAGTTTTGGTTGTATTTTTTGTAAATAGATAAATATGATGATTATGCTTATGGAAGAAATTATGTTGAAAAGGTAATGAAAAACTAGATTCAATAAGGGTGTAAGTAAATTTTTCAAATCAGATCCAGAATCATAATGAAGATAATAGGATACATGATGATCAAATTCAAAAAATTAGATCCAAGAGGATCATATTCAGAATCATCACCATCAGATCCATACATAGGTATGAGTCAATAGATCTAAGAATTATAATGAGACTTTGATGAAAAAGTTATATATATTATTGATTCTGGAATGAAAGTGGTGATCATAATGAGGAAGTTGTTTCATATTCATAATGGATCTTATATAAATCTGATGATGCTTTGCTTCTTTTTATTTCCCAAATATCATAAGTAAGTTGTAAAACATGTGATTAAATATTAATGAAAGAAAGGGGATAAAATGTTCTGCCAATATTATTCAGGACAATCCTATTCATGTTTTATTGGAAATAAATATGTTTCTTGAAGATATAGAAGTTATAATACATTCCTTGTGTCATGACCCGCAAATTCTTATTATCTTGAGAGTACAATGAGTCATTACTAGGCCTTAAGTGACATCACCAAGACACCAAAGGTTGAAAATAAATGCCGAAGGGTTTCAAATATAATTTGGGGGATGATTTACCCTTTAAGAAATAACCCATAACCGCACCCAGCATAACCAAACATTCACTACATGATGCATGAACAAAAGAAATACCACTAAACATCTTCATTATGACAAACCACATCAAGTACACAACAGTGGAAGATCTAACTACTCATCAAGGTACATAGAAGATGAAAAAATCAAGACTCTCAAAAAACACCATGACTCTGTGCTCCACAAGCTCCAAGCTCCACAACATCTCCCAAGCATCACCACGAACCACTAGCAATAAGATGCTTTACATTTACATGTATCCCGGAATACGATATCTAAAAATGAACCAACATTCCAATGCATGGGTGGGTATAAAACCCAGTAGGTTTTCTTCAATGACTTCCCTACTCATTCCACTAGGATAGAAGAGTTAGCCATATTTATATAAAAACAGTTTATATAAAACTTTTTCTCAAAAGTAGTTTATAACTAAATATAAAAAAGTTTCCAAAACCATTCATGACCAAAGGCATTCCAAGAGCAATTGAAACTAATTTTCCAGCAAGTTATGTTTCCATAAAAATAACTAAAAATCTTTAAAACCATTTCACAAGATCCCTTTTTGGCATACCCAACCATTCCACAAACCCATTCAACCAACCATTCATGCTACCTGGAAGAGGGGAGAATCCCTAACCCTTATCCATCCCAACCATGATGGGGGAGACTTCTTACCCTTATCCAACCCAAATTCACATGAATTATTAACGGCGGAGATCCCTCACCCTTATCTAACCAAACACTGGTGGGGGAGACCCCTAACCCTTATCTGTCCCGAATGCAATATGAATGTTTGACGGGGGAGAGCACTAACCCTTATCCATCCCAACACTAGTGGGGCAGACTCTTAACCCTTGTCCGTCCTAAATGGAATATGAACACACACCGCATATTCTAATCAATCATTCCAAAACACCATTTCAATAAAAACATTTTTTTATTGATAACTATCTTCATCCAAACCATTTCAAAGACAAACCATTTCAATTCAAAACCATTTCAATAAAACTCATTTTTTTTAAAACCAATTGCATCAAAGTCATTTTAATCTCAAACCATTTCAATAAAATTCAATTTTTATTGAAAAAACATTTTTCATCAATCCATTTACAATTTCAGGAAATCCATAATTTTAAATCATCATTTTAAATTCAAGAAGCCAAATCACTATGCACAACCATTCACCAAGATTTCACAATTTCAACAAAACCATAAATCATTACTAAAGAAGATTTAGTCCATGATTTTCACAATAAAATCCATTCAAACAAACCAATTAGAAACTTAGAAAATTAATTCTAACAATGGGAGTCAAGAGTGATGCCACCTACCTCAATGGTTTTGACTAAAACCACAACGGTCAAAGAACCCTCAAGAAACCCAAGTCGATTCTCCAAAAACCCACCTTAGATCTCTTCTTCTAGCAAGATCAAGACCAAATATCATCATATTTCTCATCCATATACATAGATCTACCCATAATGGGAATAGATCTAAGAAACAGGGAGAATAGGAGAAATAGATCTAACTAGATCTAAGAAACCAATCAAGAACGATGTATAACGGTCACATACCTCAAGAATCCAGCTTCAATTTGCCAAGAGAAGTCTTCAGATCACCTACAGAATGATGGGAGAACCTTCTCTGACCTTAGGAGAAGAAAAATACCGAGTTATGGCCACTTAGGAGATTAAAAGAGGCACTTGGAGGCAAAAATGAGTGAGATCCACTTTTATAGGATCTCATTTAAGTGGTCGCATGGGTTTCTCACATGGTTAGATAAACTGTGCTCTAACCATGCATTTTCCACTACCTTGATAGCCCCTTCATGCATGGTTTGGCTGCATGGTTAGACAAACGGTGCGCCACCCATGCGGAAGCTACTGCCTCCAAGACCAACTATGCATGGTTTGGCAGCACGGTATAGGCAACCCGTGCGCCGCCTGTGTGAATGACCCTTTGCCTCAAAACAATATTTAAAGTTCTCTCGACTCTCCCATTCATCACCCTTAACATTAAAACCACAAAAAGAATCAAGAAAGGGTTACATACCAGAAGCTGGGTATACTACACCTTGATAATCCAGACTATGCTAAAACTGATATTCAATGAAATAAAAGTCATAAAGGAAGTTAAGATAACAAGAATTTTTTTTTGGAATAATAAAGTTACCGAAGTAAAATATTTTCAGTCTCAAATCATTGTATTTAGATTTTATTAAAGGATATGACTATTTTCTTGATTGCAATGAAGAAATTAGAATGAGGGTTGGTTCTGAGAATTGTACTGAGAAAGAATATGTTTTCCATCTTAAATTTGGTGGAGAAAAACATAATGAAGAAACTATTTTTCAACATATTCTTCCATCTAAATGAGAAAATTAGAATGGTAAGATAGTCTTTAAGATGGGGTAGTGAAATATCATGAAATATATTTAGTATTGATTTGTTTTCAAGCGGGTCTATAAAATTGGAGTGACCAAATGAATTTATCATAATGAAGAAATAATATTCATAAATCAGAATCAGAATCATAATTAGAATCAAACTGATGTTTTTTAAGAAGTCTTCAGTTATATATTTACAAGTGGGTTAAGAAATTATGATTGCAATCATAATAGAGAATCTTAATGGTAAAATCATAATGATAAATAAAAATAAGACTAAATATTTTTTAGAAAGTATGAAGCGTTGAAGAAGTCTAATAGAGATAAAAAATTAAGTAGATTTAAATATTCAGAAATGCATTGAAGAAGTCAATTATTGATTGGAGATTTAAGGAGAATTGAAGATTTAGGAAATTTGGTAAAGTAGGAAAGGTTTTCAAAACCCCTGCTAGACCACTTTTTAGGTTCATATAAAAGGAGATATTAGTTCATTTATAAAAGTGACTTCACTAATGTTCAAGCGCTTGAGATAAAAAAAATTAAGAAGAATTATTGAGCACCCAACTAATCTTTTTTGTTTCAGTTTGAAGCTAAGAAATATCATTGGATTGAGGTTCAATATGATAATATGAGAAAGATCTTTCTAAAGAACTTCCATCAGAACAAATCCATCAGAGTGAGTCCATAGGAGAGACATCCTTCATATCCAATTTCATCGGACTGAGTTCCATCAGACATAAGAATTTTGATATTCCAACTGATTTTCTTCTCAATTGAAGAAGAAAGATCATAAGGAGAATCAGACCAGACAAAACATCAGATAAAGACAATCAGATTGAGGTTTCCAAACTGGGTAGATCAGAGTGACTCTACTAAGAAATATTTCAAGACTGAGGTTATAGAATAATTTTTAATACCAAAAAGTTCCTTTGTGAATTGTTTAATTTTGTGAATATTGTACGTAGGTATAGTTTGATTCAGCATACTTGTAGAGGAAGTGAGAAATTTATGAAGTGCATCAGAAAAGAAGAATGAAAGTGAAGTTTGTGACTATGGATACTTATTAGCTGCTAAAAAGATGTGTTTGTGGAAAGTGGATACTAGAAAAGATAGTTGGTGCATAAAACCAACTATAGTAGGATAGTTTCTACTATGACTGTAGAATTTTTCTTTTCTTGTTCATTTGTATTCTAGAAATAATATAGTAAAGGAATCTGTATTGGTGGGACTATCCAACATGTCAAGGTGTAGGTCTTTGTACCGAACCTTGTACATATCTTGTACTACCTTCACTTTATATTTTTTTCATATGAAAGGTGAGGTTTTGAGTTATATTTGAGTGGATAATAACTCTAAACGTTTCATAGGTATTGAAATTTTTTATTAAGGAGTTATGAAATACAAAAGAAAAAGGATCCACTAATTAACCCCCCCCCCCACACACACACATAGCGGTCTCAATCCTACATGGAAACTACAACATTTATATATAAAGGTACAAATAATGACACCTAAAACATGTGGTGTTCGTATTTGTGGGTCTCTCCTCATGATCTCAACTACCGGATATCACCAAGTAATAAATTCATGAGAAGAAGTATAAATTCTTATGAGCACCAAGAACATAATATAAAGAAATCAATTATGTACATTTAGTATTATGTATCTCAATCGTATGACACATGTTTGAGATTATTGTCATATTATATCAAGGTTCCCATTATAGCCTAGGAACTACTATAATATTTTAATTTGAAAAATAATATATTGAAATTACCATTTAAATAATGGATACATAAATATATACACTATTATGGTAAGTTCACATCATTTAAAATTCACTGTATTTGTGATATGGTAATATAAAAATACTATTTAGTTAGGTTTACGGAACCCACTATTAAAACACTCCCACTTTCACTAGAGACAACTTACTTGCCACGACCCGAGCCTACCCGGGCTTGAGCCGCAACTACCTCATGCCCGCCTCCATAGGCCAGGGGATGGAAACAAGCGCCGAAGGCACAATAACTTGGGGAGGCCTTTCCCTAAGTACCTGTACACACACACGCAGCACACTCAATGCAAAAGTGTAGAGTAAAAATAAAAACAAAGTAAAGCAAAGGGAAACTGCTATATATAAGCCACCAAAAGTGCATAAACCTCTAAAGAGTACAAAGTAAGCTGAAGGTAAATAGAAAAGGAAAAACGGCAAAACACGCGCCCAACCAGAAAAGTGCCACAACCCGGCAATAGGTGAACAAATGAAAAACAACTGGAAGGGGTCCCCCACCAGGAACCTGACTACGACCACCTCACGCGGTCCAAGCTCCCGAATGCCTATGATCCACTGATGTCACGACCAACCTATCTGTTATCTGCAAGGGAACACCAAGTGAGGGAAAATCCCAAGCAGGGGTGAGTATAAAAATACTCAGTAGGATACCCCGAAGTCTCGAGGGAGAAACAAAGAAGATACCGAAGGGTGAGCAGTAGAGTGAACAGGGAATAGCAAAGGAGTACAACTGAAGGTGCAGTAAAGAGTATAGTAGAGAGTCCATCTCAACCCAACAAGAGGAAATAATATAGACTCATCTAGACACAAGGAGCTGGTAATGGTGAGAAGATGAACTTCCCGTCAAGTCTTCGCTACCTATATCAGGAGAGTAGACTCGTCCAACCACGAGAAGCTAGACACAGAAATCGCGTGGCATACCACGCGCGTCTGCGCCTCTCCTGAAAGGATAGTAGCGAAAACCCGAGAAAATGGGTACCAGAAACAAGGTATATACATATCTGTATGCTCATCAAGAAACCCAAACCAGATCGTAAGGGGATCTCCATCCCGTAGCTCAGCCCAAGAAAGTGAGCCGCCAACAGTACCAGAAGTAAACACCATCGATGCCCAGCATCCCGCCCATTTGCCCCGAACCGCAATTCAACAGGCTCAAATCACCGCACCATGACACTATCCACTTTGGGTGGCACTGACTCGCCCGCACGGGTTTAGGTCACATCGCAAGGACACGTCTCAGTGGGGAAAGTGCCCCTTGTACTTGAGAGTTTTGGGTTAAGTCACCCCACACCTCGTCACTTCCGCACATTCGAGAGGTCAACTCAATGTCAAAGCTGTCACATCACTGACCCGTACAAACAAGGGTCTCGCTCCTGTAGTCATGGATGAAATCCACACACTAGCCTAGTAGAAAAGGACGGAGTCTGGAATTTCAATGGATAACCCACTGCCCAGCCCTGCTGGAGGTTAATTCATAATATGATACTGGGTGACCCACTGCCCAGTCCTGCTGGAGGGTAAACCATAATATATCATTAGGCGACCCACTGCCCAGCCCTGCTGGAGGGTAAACCTGGAATAAGTCGTTAGGCGACCCGCTTCCCAGCCTTGCTGGAGGGTAGACCTGGAAGAAGTTGATGAGTGACACACTGCCCATCCCTGCTAGAGGGTAAACCCGAAACAAGTCGACCGGTGACCCACTGACCAGCCCTGCTGGAGGGTAGACCTGAAACAAGACGATGGGCGACCCCCTGCCCAGCCCTGCTAGAGGGTAGACCCTCAAGAGTTGTCGAGTGACCCACTGCCTAGTCTCTACTAGAGGGTAAACCCTCAGAAGTCCATGAGTAACCCACTGCCCAGCCCCGCTGGAGGGTAAACTCAGAACTTCTCTGGCCATCTCTACTGGATGGTGAAAAACTGGCCAACTGAACACGGAGTGGGTATCGCGCAACCACCCAACTCCGGAACAAACCAGGGGAACCCACTCAACCCTACTGATCTAAACCATCGAGAAGAGGACCAGGGGAAAACTGAACCCTGCTGGTCAAACAAACAAGCATAGAGCCAGGGGAAGACTCAACCCTGCTGGTCAAAAGTCGAGAACCGAGGAACCCTCTACGTCATGATAGGTCAAAAGTACGTAAAGAAGAACACAACACGCACATGGGGCCCACACAACGTGTGGCCCCAAGTTAACCCCAACAAAGTGCACAAACATTCTCAGGTACAACCATCCACATGTACCGCCCAGCGTTCTCGCATATTCTCAGAGTATTCCACGTCTCCATCCCAAAGGCTAACATGCAAACGGCACCCAACGTCCACACGAAGGGCGTAAATGTAACAACTCCAACCTACCACCCCATTGGCCAAGCCATGGAAAACTACATCTCTTCAACCATATACATCACTCACACGGGAGTGCACGCGATCACACGCCAATGGTCCACTACAAACACGGTAGAAGAATCGCTACTAGGGCACGTTCACTATTCCACATTTAATAAGATTGTGCAAGAGGCTCCGCACAACCAAATGGATCGTACTGTTCTAATACTCGTGAAAAAACACGCGAGATAGACTACTTACTCGCCTCAAACGGATATCTGACGGAAAGGTTGCCAACACCGCCTCACGCCCGAACGGCGTCCTGTGATCCCGAGCCTCGGCCCCGAAAACAGTCGGGCGCATCGCACCATTGCAATCCCCTCTGGAAAACATGTCAAAAACACTACTCACTTGAGTGAAACGGGTATCCGGAGAAAAAGGTGCATTCCGGCGCACCACACTCGGGGAGGCCTTTGCCTAAGTACCTATACACACACATGCAGCACACTCAATGCAAAAGTGTAGAGTAAAAAGAAAAACAAAGTAAAGAAAAGGGAAACTGCTATATATAAGCCACCAGAAGTGAATCGACCACTAAACAGTACAAATTAAGCTGAAGGTAAATAGAAAAGGAAAAAGGGAAAAACATGCGCCCAACCAGAAAAGTGTCAAAACCCAGAAACAGGTTAACAAAAGAAAAACAACTGGAAGGGGTCCCCCACCTGGAACCTGACTACGACCACCGCACGCGGTCCAAGCTCCCGAAATCCTATGCTCCACTAAAGTCACGAACAACCTGTCTATCTTCTGCAAAGTCACACCAAGTGCGGGCAAAGCCCAAGCAGGGCTGAGTATAAAACTACTCATTAGGATACCCCGAAGGCTCGAGGGAGAAAAAAAGGAGGTACTGAAGGGTGAGTAGTAGAGAGAATAGGGAAAAGTAAAGGAGTACAACCGAAGGTGTAGTAAAGAGTACAGTAGAGAGTCCAGATCAACCCAACAAGAGGAAAGAAGATAGAGTTGTCCAGAAACAAGGAGATCGAAAAGGTGAGAAGATGAACTTCTCGTCGAGTCTTCGCTGCCTATAGCAGGAGAGTAGACTCGTCCAACCACGAGAATCTAGAAATGGAAATCACATGGCATACCCCACGCGTCTTTGCCTCTTCTGGAAGGAGAGTAGCCAAAACTTGATAAAATGGGTACCAGAAACAAGGTATATACATATCTGTATTCTCATCAAGAAACCCAAACCAAATCTTAAGGGGATCTCCATCCCGTAGCTCAGCCTAAAAAAGTGAGTCGCCAACAGTTCTAGAAGTAAACACAATTGATGCCCAGCATCCCGCATATCTACCCCGAACCGCAAGTCAAGGGGCTCAAATCACAGCACCTTGACACTATCTGCTTTCGGCGGCACTGACTCACCCGCACATTTTTAGGTCGTGTCGCAAGGATGCGTCTCTATGGGGAATGTCCGCCTCATACTTGAGAGTTTCCTGTTAAGTCACCCCACACCTCGTCACTACCGCACATTCGAGAGGTCAGCTCAAAGTCAAAGTTGTCACATCACTGACCCATACAAACAAGGGTCCCGCTCGTGTAGTCATGGAGGAAAGCCACAAACTAGCCTAGTAGAAAGGACTGAGTCTGGAATATCAATGGGTAACCCACTGCCCAGCCCTGCTGGAGGGTAATTAATAATATGATATCGGGTGAACCACTACCCAGCCCTACTAGAGGGTAAACCCTAATAAGATATCGGGTGACCCACTGCCCAACCCTGATGGAGGGTAAACCCTAATACATCATCAGGCGACCCACTACCTAGCCCTGCTGGAGGGTAAACCTAGAATAAGTCGTCAGGCGGCCCACTGCCCAGTCGTGATGGAGGATAGACCTAAAAGAAGTCAATGGGTGACCCACTTCCCAGCACTGCTGGAGGGTAAACCCGGAACAAGTCAACAGGTGAGCCACTACCCAGCCCTGCTGGAGGGTAGACCTGAAACAAGACGATGGGCGAACCACTGCCCAGCCCTGCTGGAGGGTAGACCCTCAAGAGTTGTCGGGTGACCCACTGCCTAGTCTCTGGTAGAGGGTAAATCCTGAGAAGTCCATGAGAAACCCACTGCCCATCCCCATTGGAGGGTAAACCCAGAACTTCTCTGGCCATATCTACTGGATGGTGCAACACTGGCTAACCGAACACGGAGTGGGTATCACACAACCACCCGACTCCGGAACAAACCAGGGGAAACCACTCAACCCTGCTGATCTAAACCATCGAGAAGAGGACCAGGGGAAAACTCAACCCTGCTGGTCAAACAAACGAGCACAGAGCCAGAGGAAGACTCAACCCTACTGGTCAAATGTCGAGAACCGAGGAACCCTCTATGTCGCGAGAGGTCAAAAGTACGTAAAGAAGAACACGGCACGCACATGTGGCCCACATGACGTGTGGCCCCAAGTTAACCCCAACCAAGATCACAAACATTCTTAGGTACAACTATCCACGTGTACCTCCCAGCGTTCTCGCATACTCCTAAAGTATGCCACGTCTCCAGCCCAAAGGCTAACATGCACATGGCACACAACGTCCACACGAAGGGCGTAAACGTAACAACTCCAACATTCCACCCCATTAGCCCAGTCACGACCAACTACATCTCATCAAGCATATACATCACTCACATGGGAGTGCGCACGATCACACGCCAAGGGTCCGCTACAAACACGGTAGAAGAACCTCCACCGGGGCACGTTCACTATTCCACATTTAATAAGATCACGCAAGAGGCTCCACACAACCAAACGGATTGTACCGTTGTAATCCTCATGGAAAAACACGCGAGATAGACTACTTACTCGCCTCAAATGGATATCTGATGGAAAGGTCGCCAACACCGCCTCAAGCCCGAACGGCGTCCCGTGATCCCGAGCCTCGGCCCAGAAAACAGTCGGGCGCATCACACCATTGCGATCCCCACCGGAAAACATGTCAAAAGCACTACTCACTTGAGTGCAATGGATATCCGAAGAAAAAGGTTCATTCCAGCGCACCGCACACGAATGGTGCTTCGTGGGACCCACATTCCGGTCTTGAAACACAATGAACGGATTGCACCGTTGCGATCCTCTCGAAAAAGTACACAAGTTGGACTATTCACTTGTCCAAAACAGACACCCGGTGATAAAGCTGGAAATCACCATCATATCCAGATTCGACCCTCGTAGGGCCCGCACCATCATGCGGAGTTAAAGTGGCCAGACTGCGCCAATGAAATGCCCTCAGAAAAACACCCAAAATTGACTGCTCGCACGCCCCAAACAGACGTCCGATGGAAAAGTTGTTAAACGCTGCTCGCAGCTCAAAAGACGGGTCGTGGGGCCCACGCCTCAAATCCAGTTTCAACGCCTGAAACCACACTGGAAAACTCTACCTTTACACCAGGGTCCCAACACCGCTAACAACGCTCAAAACGGACGTCAGACGCGTCCGCGCCATCCAAAATAAGATCCCCCGGAAAAACGTCAATTCTCTTAAAGACGTGTCGCGCCTCCGAGGTCCCTCGTTTCTGGAATTAAAAATTCCCAAAACCATCTCAAAATACTCGGCTTAACTCAAGGAACGCGTCGCCACTGACGATGCGCAAATCTGACACTTGAGATGCCTTTTAGAGGCGATTCAAATTTTATCGGACAGAAGGGTGCGTCTTGCCGGTTCGGTCGGCCCACCCACTGCCTGAGCCGGCCTGCGGTTCACCGCGCGGGCCGGCCCGCATCGCTCGGACCGGCCGAGCTGGTCCGGCTATCTCCCATGTGACCCGGGAAGCGCGGGTCCCTTGTCTGCTGGTCGGGATCATGAATACCTCGGGTCTTTGTCCCGCGACGACCGACCGAAGCCGGTCCTCCTCCGTGCTCCGCGCCCCGCATGCGCCTGCAGCCGACGACCGCCGCGCCCCCAGTGCTCTGCCGGCCTTGGCCGAAGCCTTATCGCCCAGCCGCCGAAGCCCTCATCACCCGGCTTCTTCGCCTTAGTCGGCCTCCGGCCGCGCCACCGCGCTGGTTCACCGGACCGCCGCGGTACCTCACCAGACACCCCCAAAAACCACCGGAAATTCCCGCAACATTCATCGGACCGCTGCAGGTAGCTCGGGACTCGGAATTCAAATCTGAAGGATGCTCTAGAAAGAGAATAAAAACTACTACATTTTCATTGTCTTTGAGCATAAATCAGACAACAATTCAAAAATTCAAAATTAGGACGAACATGGTGCGGGAAATAAAATGAAACAAAAACGACGCCTACCTCACAGGGCTTCGCCCGATGCTTCACGAAGTGTCCGCCGCCGCGCTGCGCCTCACCGGAGTTGCCTCGCCGGAGTGGAGGAGGGGAGGAGGAGGAGAGGAAGAGGGTTTTGCAAGGGGGTTAAATGGGGAGGAAGGGGAGGATGGGAGAGTTTAAATAAATAAACTCTTTAATAAAAAGTCTCGACCCCTAAAACACCCACGTCCAAAACCTCCGACACGGTCATGATTAAGATCCCCCTAGGGTAAACACCACCTCCCGAGAACAACGGTGGTCTCAGAATTTGATTCTGAGCTCTCATTTGAGAGTTATAAAGCTGAACGCCCAAAGCCGCCAAATTAAGAAAACACCCCTTGGGCCATTTTTCACAAACGGCCCGCGCCCGCAAAACGTATACCCCTCCTAGGGTAAAAAGCACGTTCCGAACTCAACGGTTCCCTCGTTTTTCTAATCTGAGCCACTGTTTAAGATATACTTCAGTTACGCCATTAAAAAAATTAATTAATTAATTTAAGTATATGTTTAACGTTCCGAAAGCGGGCGAGGGGTCCAAACGTCCTGTGCCGACATGTTTTATGGCGTTCCTAGGGTAAACACCACATTCTGGACCCATTCGTACACTCAGATCTCTGATCTGAAGCACCTTTTAGGAGTTATTGCATTTATTTGGTGTTTCTAGTGTGAACGCCATGAAAATTTAATTCCGGACACTCCGGGGCTCAGAATTGAATGCCGTTTGAAGGCGCTACTCTGGAATAACATCAAGAATATTCCAAAGTCTTTCGCAGAAAAAATCGGGTTCTTACATTACTAAAAACCTTATTATACCTCACATGGTATGACCATGTTTCTTATTAATTATGACTTTAGTCATGGGCTTGTAACATTTCAATTTTGTGTAAATTCTATTATCTCTAACTTTACCTCCTAGAGTAAGACTTCTCAAGAAATGATATCGTTGAGTATATCCATTTTCTTATACTATCTAAACATGAAATCTTGGATTCTTCCATTAGAACAATTATCATGGGGATTAAAATTTACTTAATAGGTGTGATTCCAAGAATTGTTTCAAATCATAGCATTTAATACACATCTTATTTAGCTGACATAGATATGGCAACACACTCCTACTTGTGTGTATGGAAACCACTAGATTGTATGAGCTTGTCTCACTCATTAACTTGTCCTGACAATGATATAAGATCACATTAATCAAAGTAAGGTTAGTTTTTTTCCATATACACTAGTATCCCTTCCTCTATATGTACCAGTTATATATCCTTTATACTTATTCAAATACAAATGGATAGTTCTAACTACTTCCCATGTAGTTATCCTCGACATTACTTATATTTTCCCACCATAAATTATATGTAGGAAATATCACTTCTTGTAAATATCATTGAATGGTTGACTGATACATCATAGAAGCATATGGAATTAAACTCACCACATTAATATCACTGTATACCCATGCATGTCCTCTTGGAGATATTTTTTCCATGTGAGTGGTAATAATTCTCTCTCAAATTATTTTGTATTTTATTTTTAATGCATTTTCTATAAATGTACTTTTACTTAGTTTAATTAACCTTTAGATCTACCTTGGTAGATGATTTCCCATTAAAATTTGGTCGCTACTTTAATTCAGTCTCTGAAGAGACACATTCATTATGGTCTTAACAAACTATAAGACCAAAAGTTGTTTTCCATATGTCCTAAAACATATTTTACATGAAGACAGTAATGCTCCCAATAACCTCTTGCAGACATGTGGAAAAAATCATTCCAAATCAATATTCTATGATCTTGTTTCTTACTTCAATCCTAAACTGTATTTTAGTAACTTCCACCCCTAATTGGCATTATATGGTGTCTCAATTACTTTTTAGTTGCATCGTATAAACACTTTCAAAGATCAGTGGTCTTGACATATAATGCTCACATTTAATGATTATATAATGTAGCTATAAAAAGTAAAATTTATATGGATTTTGGAATAACAACTTGGTACTACTATTAAAGCCTTATTGGTACCATTTTTGTACCACTCATGAATCATCTCAAATGAATACTCTCCACAGTATTAAAAATTATAAGCCCCTTGTACTTTGATAAATGAAATACATTATTTAATTTTATTTTTTCTTGTCAATATAAGCTAATTTCCATAAAATTCTTACTTGTAGTGATTACTATTCTCAAATAATAAAGTATCCCTATCTATGGTGAATGTAAAACCATCACTATGGTTTTAACCTTCTTACACAGTATGTGTATCTAGAAAATTTCTTTTCCACGCCTATTGTGGAACTTATTCTTATGTCAACTATTTTTAGATCACTAGTATTGACTAAACCCATGTGAATATTACTCAAGCTATCTCAAATAGTGATGTGCACCCATTCTTAGAAATGTAGTCCATCACTTGACTACATCTTTTCTATCTTAGGTATTTTTTAAATATCCTAAGAAAATTTTAGGATAATTAATTTAGATTCAAATTGTGTTTTTCTTGATTCAAGTTTGTTTATATCCATAACAGATAATTTTCATCAAAACACAGGTTCTTATGAAATAATGTATTTCCATCATACTATGACTAATATGATATCTATTTTTCATGATGGTTGGCATATTTTTGTGGGATAAGATTATTATTTTTTATTCATGTCTTGAAAAAAATTGATGTTTTTACAATTAATATAACATTAAACACTAATAATCCATCTACATACATCATTAATCTTATTTGTATAAAGAAATGTATATTTTGAATTAATCTCTGGTATATTTTATTGATAAATTTTCACATTTAATACTAATCATTGATCATCCTTATTTTTGTCAAAACTCTAATGTGGATTACGAAAGGTGTGTTTACGAATTACTCCATGCTACAATATATTGAATGGTTAATGCTTGATCAGTATATTATTCAACATGCTATGTAGAATAAACTCATGTCTTTTTACCATGCACATACTATTCATCAATTTCACATTACCTAAAAAAAATTATAGGAATCTTTTTAAGTATACTTACAGATATCTAAGCCTTGTATTAGTTCACACACTCTAGCTAAACTAATTCTGAAATATTTATGGATTACCTTTATTTATAAAGGTTTCATTGTCCAAAAATAAGTACATGAGTGTGTCTATGATACCTAAGGTCTTTAACACCTATGATTATAAAACTATATTGGTTATATCTTGGAAAACTACTTAATTTCTATTTAGGAAGTGTTATCTTGACAAAAATAGACATTATAGTCTTACAATTTAGATTTATCATGCATTTAACATTACATATATATTAATTAACTATTTTTTGTGTGTGAAATACCATAATAAACATTCAAAAAATTTATGGTAGCATTCAACACACAATTATAGTTTATAGGAACCTTTCAATTGACAATGAAAACTTGTGCTTCTCACCACTGATGTAGGTATCACCCTTCCACAGCTTCTTAGGGAAGACACCTTGACTTCTAGTAATGTTTCTTGACTTCATTGGTTACTATATTTAAAAAAAGAATATAATAACATATTGTATCTAATACTAAAGGAACATAAATAAAATATTAAATTTAATGATAAATATACCTGAAGTAGAATATTATTCTTTATTATACTTCAATTCATTGAAATTCTTATTCCAACGACATGTCTTTCCACATGAAAAGTAAATATCATCTTATTAAACACTATCACCCTTTATCTTATGTTCCATAGAAATTTGTTTTGAATGTGACTTTGGAAGTATTCTTACAGCCAGCCTTTTCTCCTTGTATTTTAATTTTTTCACCTTAAGAAATAAATATTTATCATTCTTTAAATTATCATCTTCTCTGTAAAACTATTCCAAATGATATTAATTTTTTTTTTAAAAACTATTGATTTTATAATTCTCAATGAAACTGTAAAACTGGGTTGTACGTATGAGAGAATGAGATGAATTTAAAGTTATTGATTTGGCTTGAAACCCAATTCATGTATTCATTCAATGTAAATTATTATGAAGAGTACATGAGTACTAGCTTGACTTCCATCCATAAATTGATTCATGGTAAATGTCATCATTATTTTAATTATTTCTCACTTCACATACTCCTTTCAAACTTCTTAGAGATGATGCATCATGCGATATACATTAATGTACTTAGGTTTTTCCTCAAACAATTTGGAAATTGATGTTAGAATTATGATGTAAACATAAAATGTGTCATAAATGAGTCTCTTGTAAACATCTTTCTCATTCTCACTATCACCATATATCGACTAATCAATATGTGGGGACTCCAGCACTAATAATTTCCTTTCTTACTATAGTATTATGCACAAGCGCCTATCTCTTGGAAATTTATTTCGGTGATGACATACTCTTTGTCCATTATGGATTTTAAAGTATCTATGGTTTTAATTACCATTTACTATAAAAAAATCTATAAGATTAATAATTTTATCTTGATTACTGATTAGGCATAACTAATTAATTTAATCATCAAATGTCTCACACTATTTTTTTACAAATACTAGTAACCCTTAGTACTAGAATTGAAATAATCTTTCACATGAGTATTCTACTGGAAAAGATCCTTGAAACCTCTCCTCATAATATATAAGCTATGGTTGGGACACTACTCAGATATTTCAGGGTAGTAACTTGACCAGACAACCATATTGACTCACAAATACTTGATCGGTTGAGTGAAGTCCAAGATTGTAAAATCAGAAAACATGCTCTACTCAATGCTTGCCCCAAAATTTGAAATAAGTTGTCTTTGAATACTTATTTTCTACCAACATCAGTTAATTAAACACATAACCCTATAAATAACTCCCCAGTTGTAAAAGGCACCCTCAACTTTGGATGACGAGCACCTCCTACAACCAGTCATAATCAAATTCCAATGATGGGAGGAATTTGTAAATTAATATTTTTTTGAGAGTTTTTAATATTTCTCAAATAATTTAATCCTCTTTTATTTAATAATTTTCATATTATGTTGTCATACTCATAAATAAATTTTTATTAATAGAATACATTAAACGCTTCATTATGTATTTTTTCTATGTATTATTTTATGTATTTCTTATTATTATAAAAATGCATAAAATAATAAATAAAGCATAGAGGAAATAAATTACTCAAATAGTATTCAGTAATAGATATTAACTGAACTTTTTAAACAAAATGGATCAAATGTGACCTAGGGGAATCATACTTGATTTAGTCATGACCCATAATGCAACTCGGCCTCCGTCAAGTGTTTTCACTGCTCATTTGATATACTTCCTCGACTTGATGTGGTCCATGTCTTACTTCATATTTATTATAATACAAATATACTCACATGTAGGTGAGGGGCATCTTGAAGCATAATGTACTTACAGTAAAAAAATAAATGGACATGAAGGCCCTTATACATATATAATTGAAAAAAAATGTGTAGACTGTTGAAGAACCTAATTAAATATTACAAACATTACACGTAGTAATAGAAAATAATTAAATAAATAAAACAGACACACACAGTTCGTCAATTATCAATTATGGTCAATGGGTAAAAGTAAATCATGATAAAAATGAAATAAATAAAATTTATGTATGAGGGCCTTTAAATAAATTATTTAAATTATTTAAATTCAAATAACTTAATTTAATTTGGTCAAATTATTAATTTAATTTTTTTATTCTGAAATTAAGTTAATTAGATAATTTAAATTTAGAACCAAAATTAAATTAATTGTTTGAATTAATAAAATTATTATTTATATAATCCCAAATTAATAAAAAAATATTATCTTTAAAATAATTTTTTAGGCCCCAAAATCTGGCCCAAACCCATTGCAGGTCGAGTCAAACCTGTGCAGTCTCATAAAAAACTATGTAGACCCCGTACAAGGGTATTTTGGGCCATGCATACCTGGCCTAACCCTTTTCGGGTAAATCAGACCCGCATCAGTCCTTGGCGGGGTGGTTCGGATCAAACAGGACCCACAGAAATCCAATAGGATCCTATCGGGGTAGATCCTGGATGTGTAGGGATGTTCATGGGAGTACCTTGCTCCTAGGGTCACCAGTTTGGAATAGGGGAGTCCAGTGGTAATGGTACAACCCTTGATCGTGGGGATGGATGGTGGAAACTATGCCGATATACCGTAAATAAAAAACAAAATTCGGATATACTGTCAACCCAAAACTTTTTCCCAATATAGGATTCTGAGAATGTTTTGGGTGAAGAAGGAAATGAAGGGTGAGCACCTAATAATATGGCACCTCCCTTGCAACATTTTTGAAGAAGTCGCCCAGTAGGAAGGAGCCTTCTTCCAATGGGTTACATGGAAGACACTTTCTAATTCAGCACCTTCCGCGCCTCTTTTTCTTTTTGTATTGAAAATGTATATAAATATAACTAAAACAAATTAAACATTTAAACAATATTTAATTGATTTTATATAATTCGATTGATAAAATAATTATTAACAAAAATATAATTATTAACAATTTCTAATATTGAATATAAATAATGTAATTGATAAAATATATTTAATTTGATATTTAAAAATAGTTAGAAATAATAATTATTAATATTAATATATGAAATTAAATATATAATTAATTACATTATTTATATTATTAATAATGAACTATTATATGAAATTAAATATATTATTAATAAATTCTAATTATTTATAAATGTAAAATTAAATATATTATCAACTACATTATTTATATCCAATATTAGAAATTATTAATAATATATTTAATTTCATATATTAATATATTATTAATAATTATTATTTCTAACTATTATAAATTATAAATTATTTCTAATATTAATAATTTATAATATATTAATTAAATTATTATTAATATATTTAATATATTTAATATATTAATTACATTAATTAATTAATAATAATTATGTAATTAATAATATATTTAATTAATAATATATTTTGTATATTAATATTAATATAGTAAATAATGTAATATATTAATTAAATATTAGTATATGAAATATATTAATAAATTGTTAAGAATTTCTAATATTGAATATAAATAATGTAATTAATATATTAAATATATTTTTAATTAAATATATTATTTATTATATTATTATTATTATTAATTAAATAATGTAATGCTAACGAGCTTGTACCTAAATGGTAAAGGCTCCGACTTGGCATTCAAAAGACCCAGGATTGATTTCGGGTAGGGATGAAATCCCTGAGTTTTGTAGCAGCACTCTAGCGGCGTTTGTACTATAGTAAGAACTGTAGCGATGGTGGTATTGTAGCAGCTCGGGGTATTGTAGTAGTACTATTTATTAGAGGGCCCTCTGGGCCATAAAATAGGGCTTTCATGCCCTTTTCCCTTCGGGCTATGTAATGGGTTTCCCCTTACCCATAAAAATGCGGCTCTTTTCTTTATTTTATTAATAAAACGAGGCTTTAGTTGCAACATTAAAAAAAATTAATATTGTAATTAATATATTAAATGTATGAAATTAAATATATTATTAATTATATTATTATTATTATTATTATATTTAATAATGCAATTAATATATTAAATATACTATTAATTAAATACATTATTAATTAAATTAATAATATATATTAATAATGTAATTAATATATTAAATATATTAATATATAAAATATAATATTAATATATTATTAATATATTCATATATTATTAATATATATTAATAGTATATTAATTACATTATTAGTATAGATTAATAATCTAATTAATAATATATTTAATTAATAATATCATTATTTAATAATGTAGTTAATATATTAATTATATTAATATATGAAATATATATGAATATATTATTACTAAAATATTTAATTAACTATATATTTAAATAATAATATCTTCAATTAATAGTATATTTAATATATTAATTACATTATTTAATTATTAAAAATAATAATGTAATTAATAATATACTTAATTAATAATTCAATTAATATATTAAATATATTAATATACGAAATATATTATTAATATATCTTAAGATATTACTAATATATTAAGATATTACTAATATATTTTTAATATATATTAATATATAATAGTATATATTAATATATTATTAACTACATTATTAATATATATTAATAATGTAATTAATATTATATTTAATAAGTAATATATTTAATATATTAATGACATTATTAAATATATTAGTAATAATAATAATACAATTTAGGGCATAGAAATATTTATTAATAATAATGTAATTAATAATATATTTAATTTCATATATTAATATAATTAATATATTAATTACATTATTTAATTAAAAATAATAATGTAATAAATAATATATTTAATTAATAAATAAATGTAATGTATTAATTACATTATTTATATTCAATATTTGAAATTATTAATAATTTGTTAATATATTTCATAAATTAATATTTAATTAATATATTAAATTATTTATTGTATTAATACTAATATATGAAATATATTATTAATTAAATAGATTATTAATTGAAAAATTATTATTAATATTATTATATTAATGTAATTAATATATTAAATATATTAATAATAATTTAATTAATATATTACAAATTATTAATAATTTATAATAATTAGAAATAATAATTATTAATCCTATATTAATATATGAAATTAAATATATTATTACTAATTTATAATATTGAATATAAATAATGTAGTTAATTATATATTTAATTTGATATTTAAAAATTATTAGAAATAGTTAATAATATATTTAATTTCATATATTAATAAATTTATATTGATATAAATAATGTAATGAATAATATATTTAATTTCATATATTAATATTAATAATTATTATTGTTAATTATTTTTAAATATCAAATTAAATTTTTTATTAATTAAATTATTTATATTCAATATTAGAAATTATTCATAATTATATTTTTATTATTAATTATTTTATCCATCAAATTATTTAAAAACAATTAAATATTTTTTAATTGTTTATTTTTTTATTATATATATATATATACATTTAAAAAAAAAAAATAGGGGAGCACCTTCCATGTAACCCGTTGGAAGATTGCGCCTTCCTACTAGGCGACTTCTTCAAAAACATTGCAAGGAAGGCACCATCTTATTAGGGGTTCATCCTTCGTCACATTCCATGCCTGGCATAATCTCAGGATGTTATATTGTGAATAAATTTTGGGTATATAGTATACCCTGAAATTGTTTTTTTTATTTACAGTATATTTGAAAAATTGATGACGAATCATGGTAATTGGTCGAACGAAAGCATGCACGGCGAGAGGTTGAATCCTAGCCAGAGACAACACTTCTCAGAGTTGAAGCCAGTTTGTGGAGGCAGTGGCATAGTCGAGTGGGTCAGATCTGGCTAGCCGAATTCAGTGAGGAATCTCTATAGGGATCGAGGAAATTGGTTTGATGAGTGGTAACATTACAAGGAAGCTAAACATCGAGCTGGTCACATCGGTAGGGTGGGGTCCGTCAGAGTGAAGCCCGTGCAACAGTAATGGTAGTGGAAACCTTAGATGACGATGTGGGGTCGGGGTGGTGACAATGGCAAAGCCTAATGGTGAGGTTGATGGTCGGATGGTCTAAATTGCGACAAAGCAGAGGTGGGGAGGTGGATGTTGGGTGTGGCCAGCGGTGGCTGATGGCGGGTTTGTCGGAGGGGGAGGTTGTGCTGCAGGTCACCAGACATGGGAGGAGGCGGCAGCCTTAGGGACAGCGACTCCTAGATTTCGAATGGAATAGGGCCTATAGGTGATGTTCTAGGAAGGAGGATCAGTGGCGGGACCCACGCATGATTTTTTCTTTAGTTTCTGTCTTGACTTTTCAATAATAACTTACAACCAAGACCTGATCATCGACAAAAGAGGGGCCTCTTTTTGTTTATTGTGGGGATAATTCCACACTCACTTCCATCCAAGCGGTTTTCCATTTCCCATTCCTATGACTTAGGCTTTAAATTTTAATATTAAACTAATCAAAATCCACAATCATGTAGAAATAGTGGGCGACCAGAAAAACAACTCTGGCTACCATCCCACTGCTAGAGTGCTTAGATTTACATCATACAAAAACTGGTCATCTGAAGTCGAGTATAAGGGAATATGTAAACAAATATGTTCTTTAAATTAATACACATGAAACCTGAAAATGATCTATATAAAAAAATTAGATGACCAAAACATAGTCATCCAAAATCTTATCGATGTGTGGTTTGTCCCGTTGGGACCAAATTTAAACCCACTATTAATAAAATAAAAATTAATCTTTTCTTATCTAAAAAAATTCACATTATAACTCTGATACAAATTAATGGTACCAGGATGGGAAACAGAATTCGGTGGTCAAGGATTTAAAAAATGGCATCACTAGAAAGATGAAACTACATCTTCTCTGTTGATTTGAGCCCCATTAGATGTCCAAGTATATCATGTGAATTTAAAAAATACAAAAATAAATAAATGAGTACCTCTTTCAATTTATTGTCATTTTCGACTGCATCTAGTCTCTGGAGATTTTTTCTCGAAGGATCCAATTTCAAACCCCTCTATATTATCCACCCACACTTTAAAAATCTATAAGGATACCGATTTTAGAATTTTTTTTCTAGTGTGGAGATCTGATGATTCATTCGATGTCACAGTGATCACCTCGATCTCATCCCTTCAATATATCGAAGACAATCTTAGATTGATCACTCCAAGTAAGACTTTCTCTCTCTAGGATGATAGAGGAGAGATAAGATCTAAATTATGGATGATGAATAGTCATTTGAATGAGCTTCTTTTATGCTTTATATAGTGGTTTCTCAAATAATCGAAAAGGGTTCCCATGCCCCCATATATTTAACATCCCTAAATAAGAAATAAATAAATAATTATGAAGAATTAACTACGTCCTAAATATTATTCATATTTTATCACCTACTTGTAATATTATATATATATATATATATATATTCTATGATAAACCCAAGTCATTTTCCTCGAATCATAATTCCGACTAATATTAGTCAAACCTTGAATTAAATGTTAGTCATTTGTATAATATTTTCCATGTATTCACTTAATACCATGTGAGATATTTTAATAAATAAATCCAACCTAATTATTCTATACTTGAATAATAATGAATTTATTTATTAATCGGTGATCATTAAAACTTGGACAACTCTTGGACCCTGTGGTTGGGACCACCATGTCCAATATTCTTATTCACCGTAATAAGGAAGACTCTTGAATATGCTATCGTGTGTAACCCTATAAGCCCTTCTCTCAATATCAGTTAATACTATTCACAAACCAAGAGGATGGTCTGGAAACCCATCAAGGCCCCTAAAAAGATAATAAAAAGTAATTAAAATGATAACCTTTTCCTATAAATTTTCATTGTGCAATATAATAACTTTGTATCGTAGTATCTCATAAAGAAGATTTCACAGTTTGTGTCATCATCCATTCATTATTTATTATTTTTTGATATAACTGGAAATAATTACCTTTATATAACTACCCTACTCTTTATTACCCACACAAACAAGATTTATTACATAAAATGTCACTTAAGACAACTCTGAGGATTTATTGGTTTAGTGTCTTGGGAAATTAGGAACATTACATAACAACTTTGGACATAAAACACAACATCTTTATTGAAAACTTCTTTTACATGACCACAATATTCCTTCGTACTTAGCACTGCATGGGATAGCCTGAGGACATGCATAAGAAAATGGTGAACTATAAATCTCAGTAAGAGTGTAAACAAGGCATAACATGAAAAATATTTTACATGTTAAGAAATAGGTATATCAATAAAGAATAAGAGAAAGATGAACATAAAGGCATGATATAGCATGATTATCATAACATGGAAATGTGGCAACAACATTTGACATGATATTACCACGAGCTAAGGTTCATTGCGCATGGAGAATGAGTGAACCCTCATTAGATTTGAATTATCATGAGGAAACCCTCATTTCAATTGAATTAGAATGAGTAAACCCTCATTTCACTTGACGTATACTGAGACTAATCTTTACCCAATGCATTGAAGCGATATCAGGGTGCACCTTTATTAATCATTTCATTTCATGCATTAGTGTGCCACATAGATCATACAACATAGATTTATTAAACATCATAATTTATTCCATGAAAAAGAGATGTGGAATAATTAAATGTAAGTAACAAATAAACAAGTACATTTTCATAAAGGTGAATACCCTTGATATCCAAATTTCAGATTTTTATTATAAAAGAAATGCCAATTTTAAGGTAAAAGTGAGAAACCCCAGGAGAAAACAAAGTTATTGAAGGACAACTTAAGCCTATTAGCATTGAAATTTTGGTGTCACTTCAGCATCATAACGACGTTAAATAGAAATTGTAAAATGGTTTCATGAGAGAAAAAAAGGTATCTCATCATTTATATATGAAATGGACAGTAAGAGGGTCATGGAATGTAATATCCCAACATATGTAATGGAATTCAGATTCAGATTCATAATATAAAATAATTGTTTGAATGTAAATGAGAAGAGAGAAATCCCTTACAGAATTTTGGCATGGTAATAGGTATACACGGAAAACATTAATGAGAGAGAAATGGGTCTCTCATCATTCTAATATAATGAGGGTAGTATCAGGGAGGTGATAAATAATACCCCAACATTTGTAATTGAAAATAAAAGGGTATAACGACATAATGAAATTTGGAAAAAAATGAGAAAGGAAGAATTCCGTTACTTGGAAGAGTGATCTCAAAGGCATGGGAGAGGCTTAAGAGAGGCGTCTAGGGAGCTTGGGGTGACTTGGGAGGTTTCTATAGATTTGAGGGAGGAGATTGGTTGCGATCAAAAGTTTTTGAGTAAAGAGGAATGAGAGATTGTGTGGGTTTATATAGGAAGGGGAGGAAATTCATTATTATTTAGGTTTTGGACACTACACATTAAACTTATCAAATCCACAAACCATCCCATGGTTTTTGCCAATGGTTTTTTTCCAAATGTGAGTGGAAAACATTATTTTATATGTACAACGGCCAAACTTAATAAAATATTAGTCTTTTTTATGTGAATGTGAGTCACACTCTCATAGAAATCATTTTAAATAGTTAAAATATTTTATAAGTCTTGAAGGGTCCACTTAGGACTCATAAAATTAATAAAACAAATATAAAATCACATTATTTTAAAGGTAAAAAATATATTGGCCGATAAACACTTTTATAGTTTTTTATTACATCGCTATTGTGTCATTATGATGTCATAAAACACATTATATATTTAAAACATATTTATTTTTTACCCAAAAATTTGATTATGTTTGAAAATTATGAAAAATTAATTGTTATATAATTTCCAAAACCTGAATACAAAAATGATATTCATTTAAGATAAATAATTTTCTAAATATGTGAATTTTTAATTTTAAAATAAAAACTCACATTTATTGAAAACTCAAGGGTTTTGATGAAAATAGTTTTCAAACCTAAATAAGAATTTCAATTGTATTCATAAAAATTATAAGGTCATTTATATTTAATAAAAAGTAATTTAGTAATAATATTTTATTAAAATAATATTTAATTCAAAAATCCATTAATTCATCAAAATAGATTTCTCAATTGAATCTGAAAACTATTTATGCATTAAAATTCACTTACAAAGTAACAATAATAAAATGAATGTATATTCTTTATACAAAAATAATGCGCATAATCATAGTGGTAGGGTATTGTTACATAACCCCTTATAACACCTACATAAGACCTATGGGTAAGGTGTGTGATGGTGACAGACTCTTGGGGTGGATCGGATAACATCGCTCGGGTGATAATCTCTATTAACTTACACTTCTCCCATAGGCGATTCCGTTCAAGCTTAACATGTTGAAGCCCAGATTGGTCTTGGTAAAGAGTGAATCCTAGTGATACTACCTCCTTTTAAAGCTCTAAAAATGGGATTTTTATTAAGCAATTCTACTGGATGACGCCATCGCTTCCTTTGTCTGGGTAAATTGGATTTGTTAATATCCTATATTTATACTAATCATGTGATCATTGTTCAATGACTATATTAGCAACGATAACAATTACTAAAGTTATTTTAAAGACCAAAAACATAAAACGAATGAAGTTCATATGATTTATATAACCATTTATTATAATAGGACATTTAATTATATCAAGTGGTATTTTAATTAATAAATGTTTGGGTCGTCACAATCTTCCACCCTTGTGAAATTTAGCCCGTAAAATTTTATTTTTCCATACCAAAATAGATGAGGGTAACTTTATTTCATAACTTCCTCTAATTCCCACATTTCCTCTTGAAACTTTTTTTTTTCTCCATAATAACTTGACAAGGGGCATTGTCTTATTTCATAAAACCTTTTCTATATGATCTAATATCTTCATCAGCTTCTCTTCATAGTTTTGGATTTAGTGGCCTAGAACCAACTACTTTGTACTTTATTCATTAATAAATACCTTATCAAATCTTGATTGTTCTTCTGTGTGGCAATGCATGTGATAATTTCCTAAGGATAGCTGTTGAATTAAAGGGTCATAGAGGATCCCTGCTATGATGAGAACCCATAAATTCCATAATATTGTTCTTGAATATATGTTCTATGGTCGGATGATGTTATTTGAGGGACACAAATAATACATGCCCTTAGGGTTGAGTACACATAAAACATTGAGGCACCTTCTCATGGTGTGCACCCTTGGTAATATCCCTGAGGATATTATGAGAAAGATACCACCATTAAGAAATCCACATTTCATAGTGTCATTGGATATTCCTGTCTACAGACGTGTGTATTGGTCCTTGGACATTAAGATTATTATTAATGTGTTTAAAAAATCATGCACTTAGATGTATTGAAGAAAACTATGATGAGACACTATTTGTAGCGAGGTAGGATACATTGGGTGCGCCACGAGTGATACTGCATTAATAGATAATGTGAGAAAGGATTTGTCTCTTCTGTTCCATAAAAGAAGTATATATCTTAGGCCCTTTGATGGAATTGATATAGCCTAAATAAATCCATGGCCATGGTGAGGAATGGACAAGTTCAATTCCAAAAATTCAAAGAAGGAATAATCGAGCACATGGTATGATGCCACTAGCCCGCAACCCGCTTGATTTCAGATATCAAGACAAATGGATTATATTTCATGGTAAGCATTCATAGGAGCTGACACGTCATTATAGCATTAACTTCTTTCTCTAATGGTGTCTTGGCGTGTTGTTAGATTCTAACTTTGGAATTCAAGCAGGCTCTGCTTAATGCCACTGAGAAATATTTCTAGAGGGTCACACACTAAGTGTGTCCAAGTATCGCAGTTAAATATTAATTTAACAAGTTGAATAAATATTATTACCGATTGTGGTTTAATAATTATTTAAGGATTCCTAATCACATTTATTTCAAAACTAGTTATTCGATAGAATATATTTTCGAAGAAATAATATATTTATTAGCGAGTAATACAGTGATATTTATTTTAAAAATAAATAGCCATTATTCATGGTCAAATAAATGTGGTGGTGGAAATAAAGAAAAATGGAAAAACAAAAGTACACGCCGGGTATATTAAATATACACACCGTGTATTTTATCTGGGAATTTATGAGAAATAATATTATTTATTTAATTAAATAATATTAGTTGTAATTATCTAGGTGCATGTCAGGTAATAATAATAGTCAACTGTTATTATTAGACATGGGGTATTACTAAGAATTAAATGAAATGAATAAATGATTTGGGTAATTAATTCATTTTATTATTCTATGTAATTAAAAATCCCAATTATATATTTCTCATTAGTCTAGACATTTATTGTGGTTATGCACAACGTATTTAGAAAAGCTCTCAAGACAAGAAAGAATTATTTTTCCACCAAGAACGCTCTCAAGCTACGAGAGATATATCCACCTCCACCGGATCAAGGGGATCAAAGGTGGACATCGCAAGCAAAGGCTATTCCGTGCTAGCTCATGGAGATCCCTTCAGAAACATTTAGAGATATGTGGAGCATGTGTGGATCACCGTTAGAGGAATCTAACACTTCAATTCTACGACGCAACGACGGATCACATCGAATCGTGACCATAAACATCCATGAAGAAATAATTCTATCAAGGTAATTATTTTCAATTAATTAAATTAATTATATCCAACATATGATGATCCTATCGATGGTTTCAGGACTCTAATATTTTCTATTTCATTCTTGATTCTATTCCAATGATCTAGCATTTTATTATCATGACGAATCTCGGATTGATTGTTGTTAACGCTAAAATTAAAGTTGGGTACACCCACCAACGCGCTTCCACTGCACCCAGAACCTACAAGTGGTATTAGAGGGGTTATATCATTGATTATCATTATTTAGTTTTTTGTTGGTGATTTACGCATTTAATAATTTAGTTGTTTCAATTCAAGTTAATCAGTCTTTAAATATGAATCTCAATAACTGTTCCACCTCTCTCCTTTCTCATTCACCATAAAAAATGAATTTTTCTTTTAATTTTGATTAAAATAAAATAAATGATCTCATCTGAAGGTGACAAAACTTCCTAGACACACAACACCAGAATACACTGCTTGTATTCGGCAGTACATGCCGTGTAGTCTAGGTTCAATGCATCAGACTGGTCCTCCAATTCAGGTCATGTGTTGGATTATTTCAAAGTCTTAAATGACACTATGTGTTGAATAGGAATAGGTAGCACATAGTTTTCGGATTATATGCCGTGTGGTCCATTGAGCATGGTGTGTAGTCCTTTCGTGTTAGGGTTGGACCATGTACCTTGTACATGGCTTGCCAGGCTGGAAACTATGTAAGGAAGATACTACATGGTGCGTGTCCCACTAAACACACCATGTACACCGAAACATTTCCGAAGTACATCTACACACCATGTCCCCGGGTGCGTACTTCGGATGGACAGTGAAAAAAGTACACATCGTATAGTCAGAACTACATTTCGTTTACTCATCCAAATTATGCAGATTTATTAAAATTTATTATTATATTATAAAAACCCTTGGGATGTGTACCATAGTGTAGGCGTAAAGCTGAGTCACAACATGTGATAGGTGTTTTATATATGTGTGTTTAATTTAACATCTGTGTAATGTTAATTTCTACTAATTGGGTAGTTATGAACAGGAATTCACTGGGTTTCCTCCAAGGTACAAGTTATGTAAACAGATAATTTTAAAGGAATTTATTTGTTTAAAATTATGATGGATGAGAATCTCAAGGAAATTTAAAAAAATGGTTTAAGGTAAAAGGATAGATTAATTAAAGATAATTAATTGATTCGAGCATGATTTATCTTAAACAAGAACGATTAGATAATTGAATACTGGTTTTATTTATGAATAAATATTGTTTCATGCATGGATGATCATGAGCTAGACCAAGGCCTTTGTATGTGAATGATTTCATTTAATTTATTTATTTAAATTAAATTTCTTGGCCTACGTGCCTTCTCCTCATTAATATGTAGGGTATGTGTTCCCTATGTTTCTTTTATGTAAAAACCCATTTTACCCCTCACCTGTGTGTGATATAAAGGTATATGTAATGGATGGAGCTACTGAGGTAGTGGAGGAGGCTCAAGTTAGGAGCCAATGTGAAACCAATCCAAGGAGATACAAAGGTGGACAGGTGGAATGATATAAACACGAACCCAAAATGTTCAAGGTGTTTCTCCCCTAGGAAATGGGGGTTTTTATTAACCACAAGATAAACTAACAAATAATACAATCTCAAGATCATACCATTTATTTTATTTCTATAAGTTTCATGGTTTATTTATTTTTGGTGTGTTGTCACGATCACACAATTAATGAATTAAACAAGCATGCAATATAGAACTAAAATAAGACTGGATTATACGTAAAATATTATCATAGACATTGTTAATCACTTATGTATAACCTAATTAATATTAAAAAGCATGTGATAAAAGAAAATAAAATGTAAATTTACATATAAGGATAAATATCCCTTAATGAAATATTAAGTCGGTATAGCCTTCCATAATCTTGGTTAGAATCGAACCATAGTTCAAAGTGCTGGACCAACCCAAGTTGGGGTGCTTTCAATTATCAAGAAATTCTAATTCAAGGTTTTGGGTTGAATTGACTTGGTTTTCATCAAGGTTTGACTACCATAGCAGGACTCGGTGTGACCAAGAGGCAAAGGTTGAGAAAATCCAAAATAATAGGATTTTAAGATAGGGGAGTCACTCAGTGGATCAAGGAGCTGCGAGTTAATGCAGTTGGAATTTGGAATGCCTACCTAAAACCCTTGAAGTTGTTTGACCAACCTTAGTTGGGGTAATGCAAAGGTAAATATGGATCTTTTCCACTAGAATATTCAGACAACATAATATTCTGAATTCAATGGTGAGAGCCATTGGATTTTGATAAAATAGTGGGAGACTAATAAGTATTAATTTATTTTTTTATCTCAGTTTTATCATAATAAATTACTAAACCTTTTCTCATCTTAATTTTTAGAAACATTAAGAAAAATGACTTCAAACATATCATTGTGAACCATAAACGATATGGAAAACCTTCTTACCAACATCAATTTCTAAGAGTGGCGGAGGCGTTTACACGTCATCCTTCGCCATGAGAAGAAATTGAATGTGCTGGAAGATCCTCTTCTAGTTGCACCTGGGAAAGAGGCTAGGTATGAGGAACTATCTCTCTATATAAAACATATGGATGATGCCACTGATTTTCAATGTTTCATGTTATCAGCCAAGTCTAATGAACTCTTTAAGCAACATGAAAACATGGAAGAGTATAGCCTGATGTCTCACCTTAAGGATCTCTACCAAGAAAAGGTGAGACAGGAGAGAAATGAGATATCTAATGATTTGTTTATAACTAAGCTTGGGGGTCTATACTAGTTCAGCCTTATATAGTCAAGCATATTGGCTACATTGAATGCCTAGACATCTTAGGGATTAAGTTCCCAGATGAGTTGTGTACAGATCTCATCCTATCATCACAGCCCAAGACCTTCTCTAGATTTATTGTCAAATTTAACATGAGAAACAATGAGAAGAGTCTATCTAAACTTATTAACATAATTTTCTAGGTAGATAAGGACATGGGGCGTGACAAACCCGCAGTCCTTATAGTGAATTAGAAAAGGAAGGACAGGGAAAAGGGGCCAAGGACTTATAAACAGTCTGAAGCCACCGAGCATCGTCCCTCCAATAATGGGAAGATCTAGAGGCAGATCAAGGAATGGGAGGTGGTATGTTTTGCATGTGGAAAGCAAGGATACTGGAAGAGGAACTCCCCCCAGACGTGTGGGGATGCTAAAGGTGTGTTTGTTATCGAGTGTAATCCTTCCATTTCTACACATTGGGAATTATATACAGTTTGTGGGGCTCACATCTGTATTAAAATGCAAGAACCAAGTAGATTTAGAAATATTTCCAGAGGATAGGTGGATCTTTTAGTTACCAATGGCGTGAGGCTAGATGTGTTAGCCATTGAAGATTACCACCTCTATTTGCCAACTGGGATGATTTTGGTTTTACAGAACTACTATTATGTTCCCAGTGTTACCTAAACCATAATTTCTATATCATGTTTCGATATGGATGGATTTATTTTCAAGTTAGGAAGTAAGGGTTTCTTCTATTATAAGAACATTGTACGTTATGGTATGGAGAATTTAAATAATGGTTTGTATGTATTAAATTATGAAAACCAAGTGTTTCAAATTGATGATGAAACAAACACACATGACTCATACATCACCCAGTTGTGGCATCCCTGTCTCAGTCATTTAAAAGAGAAGTGCTTGACAAATCTCTACCAAGATGGCTGTTTAGACTCTACTGAGCTAAAACCACCTGATAGATGCCACACTTGTTTACATGGTAAAATGATGAAACCACCTTTTGGTGGACCAGGTGAATGGTCCACAAAGATTCTAGGATTGGGGCACACGGATGTGTGTGGACCATTTTCAGTAGAAGGTAGAGGTGGATATTCTTACTTCGTTACTTTTACTAATGATTTGATTAGATATGGATATGTCTACTTAATGAGGTATAAGTCAAAATCCTTAGAGAAATTTAAGAAATTCAAGAATGAAGTAGAGAATAAGCTTGGTAAGAAGATATAGAAGCTTCAATAGGATCGAGGTGGAGAATATCTGAACCAAGAGCTCATCGATCTTCTACAGGATTCTGGGATTCTATTTCATCTCACTCCTCCTTATACACCACAGTGTAATGGTGTTAGTGAAAGGAGGAACGAAACCCTGTTCGACATGGGGTGGTCGATGATGATTCATGAAGATTTTTCATTATCCTTTTGGGGATATGCATTATATATTGTAGCATACACATTAAACTGAGTACGAAATAAGGTGGAAAATTGAATTCCCTCCGAGTTATGGAATGAAAAGAAACCCATTTTGTCGTACACATGGGTATGGGGATGCGAGGAATTGTTTAAGCCCTTCTCTAGAAACAAACTAGTACCACGTGGCACGATGTGTATCTTTATAGAATATCCCAATGAAACGAAATGATATTGTCTATATAACCCTTTAGATAAGAAAGTGACTGTCACAAGACAAGCCATCTTTCTTGAGAGGAAGCAAATCCTCAAAAAGTATAGTGGGAGAAATATTGACTTTAATGAAGCTGATGTTCAAGATACACATGAGTTAGTACAGGAACAAGTTCCATAGAACCCCGTGGAAGAGGTTCCAGAAACACAAGTACTGCATAGAAGCACAAGAGAGGTAAGGGAACCAAATTGATTTGGTTTCCTAGTCACTGAGGATGGTGAATCATTATTGTTGGAAAATGATGAACCTATCCCCTACAAGGAATAAATAGAAATCTTAGAAGCTGCAAGATGGCTAGAAGCTTTGAATTCTTAGATGGATTCCATGTATCAGAACCAAGTCTAGGTTCTAGTCGATGAGCCAGTTCATGTAAATCCCGTTGGATTCAAATTGGTATTCAAGAGAAAATTGGACATAGAAACTCAAGTTAGCACCTATAAAGAAAGGCTAGTTGGTAAAGGATTTAGATAGTGTCATGGAGTTGACTATAATGAAGCCTTATCGCCAGTTTCAAGGTTTAAATCCATAAGAATCATACATTCCATAGCAACTGACCATGACTATGAGATTTGGAAAGTGAATGTCAAAACAATATTCCTTAATGGTAACCTTCATGAAGATGACTATATGACACAACTAGAAGAGTTTGTGATGGCAGGTGAAGCCAAATGGGTTTGCAAGTTGCATAAATCCATTTATGGATTAAAATAAGCATCCAGGTCATGGAACATTCGATTTGATGATGACATAATAGAATTTGGTTTCATTAAGACTGAATGTGATCCATTTTTTATAAGTGGTTTAATGGGAATATGGTCTTTATCCTAGTAGTATATGTTGATAACATATTTCTTATTAGAAACGATGTACCAGTATTATAGTCAGTTAAGTACTGGTTGAACACGTGTTTATCTATGAAGGAATTGGTTGAAGCAACCTACATTCTAGGGATCAAGATCATTCATGATATATTCAAGAGGCTGATTAGACTAAGTTAGAGTATATATATTGACCAGATACAAAAGAGATTTAGTATGGAACAATCCAAGAGGGGATTGGTTCCACTATCACATGGCCTACATCTTTCAAAGAAAATTTGTCCTTAGACACAACAAGAGAAAGACAGAACAAGTAAGATACCATACGCTAAGGATATATGATCCATCATGTATTCCATGTTATGTACCGGGATTGATGTTGCCTATGCACTGAGAAAGGTAGGCAGATATCATGCAGATCCAAGAGAAAAACATTGGACTGATGTAAATACTATCCTTAAGTATCTAATAAGAACTAAGGATATGTTCCTGGTGTATGGAGGAAATTAGGAGCTTCTCATCAGAGAGTATGTTGATGCTGGTTTTCAGATATATCATAATCATTTGAAGTCACAATTTGGATATGTTTTCTATCTCAATAGAGGAGTTCTGAGCTGGAAGAGTTCAAAGAAACCAGTAGTCACCGATTATACTATGGAGTCCAAATATATAGTGTCTTCAGATGCAGCCAAGGAACTTGTCTGGATTCATAACTTTGTCTAGGAGCTTGATGTGGTGCCTAGTAGTAAATATCCTATCACATTATATTGTGATAATATTGCAGTGGTGGCTCTTTCAAAAGAACAAAGTCCACATAAATGGAAGACGCACATACTCCAAAATTATCACCTCCTGAGGGATTTTTATCAAAGGGGTGATGTTGCAGTGAGCAGAGTTTCCATGGAAGAGAACATGGCAGACCCTATGACTAAAGGCTTATCTTAGAAGAAGCATGAATATCATGTGAGAGAAAGCGGGTTAAAAGTTATTAGTAGATGGCTCTAGTCTAAGTCGGAGTCTGTTGGATTTCGTGACCTAGAACCAACTACTTTGTACATTATTTATTAATAAATACATTATCACATCTTGATTATTCTTCTGCGTAATTTCTTAAGGATAGTTGTTGCATTAAAGGGTCATAGTGGATCCCTACTATGATGAGAAACCGAAAGTACCATAACAATATTCTTAAATATATGTTATATGGCCGGATGATGTTACTTGAGGGACACAAATAATTTGGTCCATTAGGGGTGAGGACTCATAAAACATTGAGGCACCTTCTCATGGTGTGCGCCCTTGGTAATATACCGAAGGATATTATGAGAATGAGACCTGCCAGTAAGAAATCCACATTTCATAGTGTCATTGGATGTTCCTATATGCAGATGTGTGTATTTTTCCTTAGACATTAGTATTATTATTAATGGGTATTAAAACTCACACACTTAGATGTATTGATTAATACTGTGATGAAAAATTGTTTACAGTGAGGTAGGATACATTGGGTGTAAACTGAGTGATACTGAAGATAATGCGAGAAAGGATTTGTCCCTTCTGTTCCATAACAGAAGTAGATATCTAAGGCCCTTTGATGGAATTGATATAGCCTAAATAAATCCATGGCCATTGTGAGTAATGGGAAAGTTCAATTCTTGAATGTCAAATAAAGAATATTTGAGAACATGGGATGATGGAACAAGCATGCAACCCGCTTGATTTGAGATATCGATACAAAGGGATTATATTACCTGGTAAGAATTTGTAGGAGGTGACACGTCATTGAGGCATTAAATTCATTCTCTATGGGTTCCTTGGCATGTTGATAGATGCTAACCTTGGAATTTAGGCAGGATACACCTAATGCCACCAAGTATCCTAGAGGGTCACACACTAAGTGTGTCCAAGTATCTCAGTTAAATATTAATTTAACAAGTTGAATAATGATTATTACCAGTTTTGGTTTAATTATTATTTAAGTATTAATGATCACATTTATTTCGACAGTAGTTATTATATTGAATATATCATGGTTGAAATAATATATTTATTAGTGAGTAATTTAGTGTTATTTATTTTAGAAATAAATAGCCATTATTCAAGGTCTAATAAATGTGGTTGAGTAAAAAAAGAAAAATGGAAAAACAAAAGTACATGACATGTATATTAAATATACACACCGTGTATTTTTTTTTGGGAATTTATGACAAATAATATTTTTATTTAATTAAATAATATTAGTTGTAATTCGTTGGGTGCATGTCAAGTAATAATAATAGTCAACTGTTTTTATTACACAAGGGGTATTATTATGAATTAAATGAAATGAATAAATACTTTTGGTTAATTTATTTATTTAATTATTCTATGCAATTAAAAATCCCAATTATATATTTCTCATTACCATAGAGATTTTTTTAGTTGTGAACAATGGATCTAGAAAAGATCTCAAGCCAAGAGAGAATTCTTTTTCCACTAAGAATGCTCTCAAGCTACGAGAGAGAGATCCACCTCCACTAGATCAAGGTGATCAAAGGCAGACATCGCAAGCGAAGGATCTTCTATGCTAGTACTAGGAGATCCCTTCGGCGACATCTAGAGATACATGGAGAAGGTTTGGATCACTACTAGAGGAATCCTACACTTGGATTCTATGACACAATGACAGATCACATCAGATCATGACCAGAAACATAAATGAAGAAAGAATTCCATCAAGGAAATTCTTGTCAATTAATTAAATTAATTATAACCAAAATATGATTATCCAATCTATGGTTCTCGGACTCCCATATTTTATTTTTCATTCTTCGTTCTATTCCAATGATCTAGCATTTTATTATCATGAAGGATCTCGAATTGATCGATGTTAATGCTAAAATTATAGTTGGGTACACCCACCAATGCACTTCCTCTGTGCTCAGAACCTACACATAAGAGAGGTCATTATCCAAAGATACAACCTATGGATTGAGTACATGTGATGGGTCAGGTATGTACTTCCTCAATAGTGATACATGGAGTACATCATGTACTTGAGATAGGTTCGGTGGAAGTGCTATTCTATAGGCCACTTCTCCAATGCGATCAAGGATATCAAAAGGGCCAATTTACCTTGAAATAAGCTTTCACTTCTTCCCAAATTTCATAACTCTCTTCCATGGTGATATTCATAGGAATACCATATCTCCAACATCAAACTCTAGGTCTCATCAATGGTTTTTAGCATAACTTGTTTGTCAACTCTGAGCAGCTTTAATGTGATGTTTTATGGTCTTAACCATCTCCTCCATTTTTTGACCATTTCTTGAGCTAGGAGTTTTTTCTCCCCAACTTCATCCCATCATGTCGGTGTTCTGCACCTCTTCCCATAAAGGGCTTCATAAAGAGACATTTGAATGCTAGAGTGGAAACTATTATTATAAGAGAACTCAACCAGAGGAAGTTGTTGATATCATCCTCCTTTTAAGTCTATTGATCAGGCTCTCAACATGATCTCAAGTGTTTGGATATTCTTCTCATATTGGCCATTAGTTTGAGGATGATAAACCGTACTGAAGTTTAGCTCAATATTCAGAGCGTTTTGGAGACTCCTCTAAAACATAGAGGTGAATTTTGGATCTTGATCAGATTAAATAGATAGTGGTACTCCATATAGCCTTACCACTTCTATGATGTATATCTTTTCCAGATGATCCATTGATAAATCTTCCCAAAGTATAATGAAGTGTGCAGCCTTTGTAATACAATACACAAGAACCCAGATAGAATTGTTTCCATTGGATGTCTTCAGAAGTCTGGTGACATATTCCATGGTGGTGTTCTCTCATTTCCATGTTGGTATGGTTAATTGCTAAATCATCCCCTTAGACCTCTGCCTCTCATCCTTCACTTGTTGACATTCCAGGGACATTGATATATACTCAACAATCTCCTTCTTCAGGTTATCCAACCAATAATGCTCTCGGAGATCTCGATACATCTTTTTGTTTCCTGGGTTAATGGATAAATTTGAACTATGTGAATCATCCCAATGTTCCTTCTTTAAATCTAGAGTTTATAGAACATATAGTCTTGATTCAAATCCCACAATTTATTCTTCATTAAAATTGATCTCTGAGGATGTCCCTTTTTTTATAATTACCACTTTTTCTGAATTCCCTCATCATTCTTTTGAGCATTCTTTAACCTTTCCAAAAGATATGGTTGAGAAATCATTTGTGAAAGGATTGATGGTGTTACCTTTTTTATGATTCTCATGTCCATCTTCATCAAATATAAGAATATTATATCCTTTTCAATTCTCATCAATGACAGAATTGTTTGGTCATTTCTACTTAGAGCATCTTCCACCTTATTTGTTTTCCTAGGGTGGTAATGGATTAGAATTCATAGTTTATTATCAGCTCTAACCATCTTCATTGGCACATGTTTGAATCTTTCTTTGTGAATATATACTTGAGGATTTTCTGATCCTTATATATTTCACACTTCTCCCCAATGAATTAATGCCACCAAATTTTCAAAGTGAATATTACTACAACCAACTCCATATCATGTGTTGGATAGTTTTTCTCATGAACCTTAAATTCCCTTGAAGAATAGGAAATGACTTTGTCACTTTTCATCAACACAAATCCCAATCCCTTCTTATAAGAATCACTAAATACCATGAAAAGTTATCTACTTGTAGGTAGTGTGAGAACGAGTGCAGTGATAATCTTCCTTTTAAACTCCTTGAAGCTCTACTTGCATTCATACCTCCAAGAAAGCTTGACTCCCATTACAGTTATCATAGTGATAGGGTTTAAAAATCATGAGAAATTTCTCACAAATCGAAGTTAATATCCAGCTAACCCTAGGAAGCTATAGATATCCTTTGCTGATGTTGGCCTCAGTAATCCCTCAATTGTAGTTGTCTTGGATGAATCCATAGATATCTCATTTCTTGTGATGATATGACCTAAGAATGATACCTCCTTCAACCAGAACTCACACTTTTTGTACTTTTCCTTTCTTTTCCTTTCGCATGGTCTCTAGTATAGTGCTTAGATTCTCCTTATGCTCCTCTTTAGTTTTGGAGTATATTAGAATATTATCAATAAAGACTACCAAATTTTTTTTGAGGTAATCTATAATGACTCTATTCAAAAATTACATACATTTTCTAGAGAATTAGTGAGTCTGAAAGGCATTACTATGAATTCATAGTGCTCGTACCTTGTATGAAAAGCAGTCTTGGGGATATCCTCCTTCTTCACCCTTACATGGTAATATCCTGACCCCAGATCCACCTTGGAGAAGTACTGTGCTCCACATAGCTGGTCGAACAAGTCGTCAATTCATGGAAGAGGATAATTATTATTTATTGTGATTTTTTGAGATCACGATAGTCAATGAAAAGGTGCATTAACCCATCCTTCTTCTTGAAGAAGAGGACTGGTGCACCCCATGGTGAATCACTTCATCATATAAACCCTTTATCCAAATTCTCCTATAGTTGTTTCTTCAACTCCTCAATCTCTATAATATCATTATATAAGGATTCTTGGATATTTTCAAATCCCCAGGTATAATATCAATTGAGAATTCAACATCTCTTCTAAGATGAATACCAGAATATTCATTGGGAAACAATTTATTGAATTCCCTCACAATAAGCTTGTCTTATAGGATGGTTTCTTCCTTAGACTCGATCATATGAGCAAGATACGCATACTCATAGGGTATTCATGCTTGAGATTATGGTTATAAATAAGACTCATCATCCTCCTTTCACTTGTATAGAATTGGGGTTCGATTTTCCATATGTAGAGTGATTTCCCTCTCACGGAAATTTATGTTGGATATATATAGGGAAATCTAATCCATGCTTGGAATTGCATCAAATTCAACTAGAGGAAGTATGAAGAGGTTCACTAGGAATTTCCAACCAAAAATTGTGAAGGGGGGGAGTTATATTCATAGGATGTAATGATTTCCCCATTTTTTGTTCTCACCAACATCTTTACTTCCATAATTTTTGGTGGTGTTGGGATCTTTCTACAAAAATTTCAGGATATTAAATAATGCATAAAATGAGAATCAAAAATTACATTCACAATTATTGAATAAATAAATAGAATACCTATCAACACTTTATTGTCAGTGTTCGCTTTAGAGGTAGTGATGGAAAAATATTACCCTTGTTTCTTTTGAGGTTGTTGGTTGCCTCCGAAATACCTTGGCTTAGGGAACTGGTTTGAAAAGTACACTGGATTTTGTAGTTGAAGCAATGAACAATGAATTGAGGTTTGAATGGAGTGTTCCTATCCGCTGTCATAGTAGTGGGTTTTTCTTGTCAGTAGTTGACAGCCAGGTGTCCTTCTCATTCACACCTAAATCATTTCCTCATCCCTTTTAGGCAATTTTTGGGGTTCTTCTTTCTTCACCCTTGGAAAGTGGGGTGCTGAAATTTTTTAGCACTATTGGATTTGTCCATTGGACCACCATAATTAAATTACACCTTACACTTCTTATCCCCATGATGCCCATGAGATTTTTTGATCTCCATTTCGACTTTGAGGGCACATTAGACAATTTATTCATAGATTTCAATGTCAAAGATTGCTAGGGATTTCCATATTCTAGGTTTAATACCACCAAAGAAGTGATCAACCTTGCATTTGGGGGTAACGAAAAAGCTAGAGGAATATCCTGTAAGCCATGTGAAGTTTTCCTCATACTCTCTAATGGATTCAGCGACTTTTTTTATTAAGGGAAAGGAAGTCTCTTTCCATCTTAATTTGAAGGGTGTGAGGAAAATATTTATCAAAAAACATTTTCCAGAAATCCTTCCATTTCAACACCTTGATCAGCTCCTCAGGATTTTTATTTTTGATCAATGTCCGCCATTTATTAGCTTCATCCTAAATATGATAAGAAACCATAAATTCATTCTCTTGTGTATAGAATTGAAGTATGTAGAAGATTTTCTCAATAGATTTGATCCATTGATCAGTGATTGAGGGATCAGATGATCCATTAAAAGTAAGAGGCTTTTGCCTCATGAAGCTCTTTATTGTAGCTTATTCTTTCTCATGGGGGGTTAAAAATTCCTCTTCACCCATGTTTCTATTCAAAACATGAGTTAACTGAGATAGTATTGTAACAAAGTTTGTGATTCTCCATCCCATATTATTGGACATCTCATTAGAATAGTCATCACATTGATCTTTGCCTCGGTTTTTAGCCCGAGTCCTCCTTTTACTGACCTTTAGATGGAATAAAAGTAAATTTAGGGGTAACACATAAAGTTTAATTCAATGAAAAAAAGGAATAACCTATAAATTAAATTTCTTTATAGGATTTAATCTATGTTATCCATGGTTTCTTCCCAACATATATTCTTAGGGGAATTTTTTTTATTCCCTTAATAATAGTTCATACTAACGTTAGGAATTTACCAAAGCATATCCCTCGAGAGTGTCACAATCAAAAGTGAAACAAGGCCTATTGTCATGTACTAGTTCCCCTTTGAATCTAGCTCAAAGAGTTGTTTTGGGGTTTTACCCCTAGATACATCTGTTCCAGAGCCACCTCTACTTGTTCGTATCCAGAGAGGGATGTATTTTCTTACTAAACCACTTACTTTATACTCACCAAAATTTAATGATTTTTATTATAATTAGTCTTATCCCTAAGGCATTCACTATGAATTTCTAATCCTAATCCCAAAAATAACTAATCCTATCCTCTGATACAAACTATAACAACCCTACGTTTTATGACACAAATAAATATGATTTATTACATAAACATGCACTAAAGACAACTCTGAGGATTGAGAGGTCTAGTATCTTGGGAAATTATGAATATTACATAACAACTTAGGGCATAAAACACAACATATTTATTGAAAAATTCCTTTACCTGACAATAACATTCCTTCGTACCTAGCATTTCATGGGATAACTTGAGGACATGCATAAGAAAAGTGTGAGCTATAAAGCCCAGTAAGGGAGTAAACAAGGTATAACATGAGGATATAGTGAATGTTAGGAAATAGGAATATTAATGGAAAACAAGAGAAATATTAACATAATGGCATGATATAACATGATTATCAAAAAACATGGAAATGTGGAAACAACATTTGACATTATATTAGCATGAACCAAGGCTCATTGCACATGGAGCATGAGTAAACCCTCATTACACTTTAATTAGAAAGATAAAATCCCTCATTTAACTTGAATTAGAATGAGTAAACCCTTATTGAACTTGATGTATCATGATACTAATCTTTAACCAAATCATTGGAGCACTATCAGGGTGTACCCTTCTTAATCATTTCATTTTGTGCATAAGTGTTCCACATAGATCATACAACATAGATTCATTAAACCTCATAATTTATTCCAAAAATAAGATATATGGAATAAATAAATTTATGTCCTTAATAAACAAGTACATGTTCATAAAGGTGATTACTATTTATAGATAAATGGGTATCGTATTCACTTACATGATGATTTTGGCATGGAAATTTTGGGGTAACTTGGGCAGCATAATGACGTCAAATAGAAACTGTAAAATGGGTTTATGGGAGATAAAGTGGTATCTCATCATTTATACATGAAATAGAATTTAATAGGTTCTTGTAACATAATATATTATCATATTTAATGGAATTTGTATGCATAATATAAAATAATTTCATAAATGTAATTGAGGAGAGATAAATCCCTTAGGGAATTTCAGCATGGTAACAGGTGTACACAGGAGCTATTGATGAGAGAGAAAGTGGTCTTTAATAATTCAAAAATAAGGAGGGAAGTATGGTGGAGGTGTAAAATCATACCCCAACATTTTTAATCGAAAATAAAAGTGTATAACAATATTAATAAATTTGGAAAAAAATGAGAAAGGAAGAAATTCCTTACTTGGAAGTGTGATCCCAAAAGATTGGAGAGGAATGAGAGAGGCTTCTAGGGAGCATGGGGTGCCTTGGGAGGATTATAGAGAGAGGAGTGAAGATTTATTTCGATATAAAATTTTTTTTAGGGAAGATCAATGGGATATTGAGGGGTTTTATATAGGAAAGGATAGGTAATTCTTTATTATTTAGGTTTTGGACACTACACATTAAACTGGTCAAATCCACAAACAATCCCTTGGGGTTTTCCCATGGTTTTTGCTAAAGTGGATTGGAAAAAAAATATTTATATGTCTAATGGCCTAATATATTAAAATATTAGGATTTTATATGTGGAGGTGAGTTACACTATCAAGGAAATCATTTTAAAAAGTTAAACTATTTTATATGTCTTGGACGATCCACTAAGCCATCATAAAATTAATCAAACAAATCTAAAATAACATTATTTTAAATTTAAAAGGTATATTGGGCGAAAGTTCCTTTTATAGTATTTTATACATAACTATTGGGTCATTATGAGGACATAAAACATATTATATATTTAAACAGTATTTAATTTTTACCCAAAAATTGATTGTGTCGGAAAATTATGAAAAAATCACCATTAGATAATTTCGACATCCTAAATCCAAAAATTATATCAATTTTATCTAAATAATTTTCTAAATATGTGAATTTTCAATTTTAAGATAAAAACTAACATTTATTGAAAATTCATGGGTTTTGACAAAAACACTTTTCAAAACTTAATAAAAATTTCAATTGTATTCATAAAAATTATATGATAATTTATATAAAAAAAGTAATTTATTAATAATATTTAATTAAAAACTCCATTAATTCATCAAAATAGATTTCCCAATTGAATTTGAATATTATTTTTTCATTAAAAATCACTTACAAAGTAACAATAATAAAATGAATGTATATTCTTCATACAAAAAATAATGCACATAATCATAGTGTTAGGGTCTTATTACATAACCCCTTATAAAACATGCATAAGACCTATGGGTATGATGTGCGATGGTGACGAACTCTTGGGGAAGCTCAGATAACATCTCCCAGGTGGTAATCTCTATTAATTTCCACTTCTCTCATAGGAGATTCTGTTCAAGCTTAACATGTTGAAGCTCGTCTTGGGATTGGCCTATAGTGAATCCCAGTGATGCTACATTCTTTTTGAGCTCTGAAAAATGGGCTTCGTATGGAGAAATTATACTAGATGAGGCCATCACTTCCTTTATCTGAGAAAATTGGATTTGTTAAATCCCTATATTTGTACTAATAACATGATCACTGTTCAATATCTATATTAGCAATGGTAAAAAAATTTAATGGTATTTTAAAATCCAAAAAACATAAAACCATGGAAGTTCATATGTTTTATATACCCATTTTACATAATAATTTATTTAATTAGATCAAGAATAATTTTCATTAATAAAAGTTTGGGTCATTACACTTTGACTACCTTAGCCAATTATTTTTGAAGTCACGACCATTTTAATCAACTAGGATTGAGATATCACTTCCGTAACTCTAAAGAAAAAAAAATTCAATCTTGACTATTCCACCAATGTCATAACACCAGTTATGTATCCGACACAAGCTACCATGCCACAAATTCAATGTCATGATTTTTCCTTCCATCAATGTATGTGATAAAATGGTACACATTTATAATGATCTCTTGTAAGGATACTTATACACATGTCAACAGATATGAACAACCAATTACACTTGAAACATTCAGTGTTCCTATTGGTGGGTATATCCTCATGATCTCACCTACCAGAGATCACCAAGTGTAGAATTTATAAGAAGAAGTATCAAAGCTTATGGGAACTCAAAAATTGGTAGTCAAACATCAACTATTCCCAGTCAGTATTATGTCTCTAGACCATAAGACATATGTTTAAGATTAATGTCATAGTATTTTTAGGTTTTCATTATAGCCAAGGAAATTATATAACCTTTTTATATGAGAAATAATCTATGTAAATTACCATTTAAATAGTTGAAGTAAAAATATCTACACTATTATGGAAAGTTTGCATCATATATAACTCATTGTATCTAGGGTATGGTAATCAGAAATTATTGTTTTGTTATATCTAGGGAACCCACTAATACAACAATTATTAGGTTTCAATGTAACCCTTATGATTTTTTGTTGTGAAATTATCAATAATCATATTGATTGTTGGGCCTCCTTATATTATTTTGGATTACTCTCTTACTTTTACATTAATAATGGAGGTGGGAGGTATTCTCCTTGATGTTTACATTAATATTTAAGAGAGAATGTATGTTATGTAGTCCCAATATTGTTATGATCATTTGTATAAATCCTAGAATGGTATTAGGATATTTATAGTTGGTGATGTGTTTTATGAATTATTAGTTTAGGATATGAGTCAAAGAGATATTTAGATGTGCGGGGAATTGAATTATATGTACTCTTCCAAATGGGTATCTAGAAATTATTTGATAGCTAAAGGGGCAATAGGTGTGTTGGTGGATAACCCCAAGGGGATATTATGGGTTTAAATATGAGAGCTAGTCAGTGACCTTCTAGGGATCTAGTTGTGGTATTACTATTTATATTGTATAGAAACTTGTTTAATTTATAATATCTATGATGATACAAGGTATTAGTGTACAACCTAGTTTTGTTCCATAGGGTAGTGGGATTATTCTTATTGAATTAATTGTGGTTATAGAAAAGAGTCAGAGGTTCTCAATGGTTATTCTATTGGATTACACTAGAGAGGACTTGCTATATGAGATAGGTGTGGCACATGTGGGTTAAGTTATTAAATTTAATACATCTAGGCCATAATTAAGTATTCATTGATTTTTTACCATATAATGATTATTCATTTGATATTTTAGGCTTTGGTCTATCGTTGATAGACACTTTTTTCTTTTTCATTTGAGATTTAACTTGATTGTTTTATCCCATTGATTTCTCATTGATGTTATTTTTTAGTCATTATTTTTCATTATACTTTAGGGATTTTGGTAATTGATGGAACGTGAAATGGATGATTGTAATTATTAGGAATTTATGATTGAAAATATATCGTTTAATAGAGCCATATATATGATCTTTTATAATGATTTGATAGTGACTATAAGTTATATGTCGCAAGTTCACATAGTAATTTGTTTCATTGATTATATGAATTTTTGAACTGGCAAGTGTTTCGTAGTATCTATCAAGTATGTAAGGTGTTTATGTAATCTGATACATATAACAAATGTATGCCTTGTATGAGCCTATATTTTTCTCTAGTGGCTAAGTATCACTTATCACTAATAATCATTCTCCTAAACATTTTCATCAATATACACTTAAACACTAGCACTCAGAGTGTATAAGTGAGTGAGAGAATTAAACTAAGTTTTTATACTCAACTATAAAATATATACAAATCATGGGATTCAATGTATGTTGGAGTAAATTCATGATCCATTTTATTTATAAATAATAGTTGGTGCTAAGCATATATCTTAAGATAAAAATTTAATAGAGGTGGATGATTATAAATGTTCTCTCATGTGATTTAGATGAGAACCTATTTAATTTATTTCATTTAGTTATTACATAGAATATATAAAAATTGTGTGTCCAAAATATTTTATTATTTATGATATTTATGATGTATATATTTATTTATTCCCCATTATATTATTGATTCATAAATTTTATCCAATTAAATTGTTTATTTTAGACAACTGGACACCCTATTGGTTCTATATTTCTTCTCTACTTTTTTTGGTTTTATCCATTATATAAATGGATCATGATGAATTTTAGGTTGATTCAAGAATGAATCTTATAATTTATATTGATTTTATACTCATCGAAGACTATTCTAGTCCCTTTAAACTGGTTTTTATCATCTAGAATGTGGGGATTCATGCCTAAGTTCATGTGGAACCCATAACTCGACACCATTCATGTCAACTTGGTTAGGTCACAACAATGATCTATTAAAGGATGTTTTTTTATAGGATATAGTAAGTAATAGGTTGAGATATGATGTCAGAATATTGGAGAAAAATGGGTAGCATCTCAGGCCCGGATGGTTTTGGTTAAAAAAAAGTTACCAAATGAATTATAGTGTTCTAGAGTACACACACTAGGTTTTTTATGTTTATCCTAAAAATAATAATATCATATAGAGGGGGATTGATTTTACTTTTAGATATTAGATGGGGCTTATTTTAATGGATCATGTATCAATACAGTTTCATAGTCAGGGTAAGGTACACATACCTATAGACAATGTTGTTTGACCTAATGTTGTAAGGTTTCAATGTATCTATTGATAATAAATATATTAAATGTAATTATAAATAATATAATCCCTAGATAAACCATGTGTAAACCCTAAATCATGTTTAATAAAATATGGGGAAACTCTATGTACTTTACATTATCAATAATAACAACATCCATATTTGATAATGGTATTGAATGATCACTCCCGGGTTTCAACCAGACTCCCATCTCCATGGTGTATCAACAAGTTGAAAGGAATCATCCAACAAAGTGGTAGGCAAGTCCTTTTCTACATGGAATTAAAGTGTCATACATTGTGATGGATGATGAATAAGAGAGATCTCAAAGAGAGGGAGAAGATGAATTATGTATGTCTAGCTCAAACCATTTAGATTAGTCACCATTTCATGGAGATTGCCTCTTTATATAAGACAATGTGACATTCCCATGGATTATGGAATATATTTATTAAATATGTGTTCTTGTTATGAATAACTGTTAATTTATTTCATGAAATAATTACTCCTCCCATACATTTCAATTTACGAAACATTTTATATTAATTATAAACAATGTTGAAAGATAATATGAATTTTAACTTATTAATATATGATTGTTTATAAAATAGAATCATTTACCATGTTGTTACAATATGAAGAATAAAAAGGCATAAAATATTCTATGTATTCATGTTTTTATACAATATTCTATGTATTCAAGTATGTCATACAATACAACACACTTTATCTAGTCTATAGTGTGGATAAACTAAAACCATTCCTCTCGTATCCTTCCTAAGAATTTTCCATCTAAGTGTAACCCAAATTTTATACTGTAATTTAGTTTCCTAACTCTTCGTGTTAGATATTTTCACCATAATTTACACCAGATAACCCATGGGATCCTTTTTTAGTGGAACCTATATAGTTGAATGATTTAGTTCATTACATGTTTTTTATTTAAAGGGAATTATACACTTAATATTTTAAAATATATTTAATCTCACTATCTTATCTCATGTTATTCCTTTTACATGCATCCATGATTATAATTATTTATATTAGAATAATATTCCACAGACCAAATTAATCTATTCAAACCATATTGATGTATGACTCTTTACAAAACTCATAGCTTGTGTTCCTAACAAAAACTAAGATAAAACTATATTTATACACATTCATATTCATCTTATGCTTAATGTAAATGATACCATTTCATTTAATATTATAAAATTATATAAAATCAATAACATATATAAGTTTAAGTGAGGGGAGATAGATAGTCATCTCCCACTTTTTTGAACAAATTATAATTTAGCCATATATTATCGACATTCCATAATTAAAAAAATTAAATAACATTATATTTATATCCAATATGAAATATTTCATATTATTTATTATATATAATTTACATTAAATATATGATATTATTTGAAATATATTCATTTTTATTAAAAATATATATTATTTAAACAATTTACATAAACTAAATATCAAATATTTAATATTATTTAAACAATGAACATGTCAATTATAAAAGTAACTTTCGATTTGGGTTAAATAATTTCTTGTGTAAGGATTATAATTTTAACAATTCAATATAAATATTATGTAAAATTCATAGTTAAATATAAACTCTATTATATTTTGTCTCTATTAAAGGTAATTTAAAAATAAAATTATAAATCAAACTTATATTATACATATAAACATTTTATATCAAAAATTTTAAGCCATGAAATAGAATTATAAAATGGAATTTAATATTAATAAAAAATACTATTGAATATTTATTTAATAAATGATTTAAAAATATTTAATTTATTAATTAAATCTATTTTGTAATTATTTAAATTATAAAAACCTTTATAAATTAAATTAAAATACTAAAATACATGTTCCCACAAATTATAAACATTTTATAAATTTTAACATTCAATTAATAATTTAAGTCAAGGAAAAATATATTTTTCCATCATAGTCATATTCTATGACATATCCAAATCATAAGTTTTGATATTCAATATATTATAAATGATACAGGCTCTATCTATAAATAAATATTACAAATAAAGTGGGTCGTATAATATGAAAATTTTAATATGGAATCCTATATTGGTTTTATCAAGTAGTTGTAGACGCCGAAAAAGTCCGGAACTTTTAAAAAAAATTTCAAACGGATGGAGCAAAGTCCTATTCGGACTCAGAGACCCGGTCCGAAGGACCTGGAAGTGGTGCACGGAATTAAGGAGGACTTACGCGAAAAAATGATGTTCGAGCGAAGGACTCCCGGGATTCGCGAAAAAGAACCGGCGTGGCGCGCAAATTTGCGCCCTCGGTTCTGCGTGGGGAAGCCTTGCGCGCCGACTAGTCCTGGTGCGGAAGATTTCATGCACTGCATGGATTCCATGATGGATAATTCCTATAAATAGATGGAGACCTCAACCGTTTTGGGGTTGAGGAATTCGGACCAGCTTCCGTGCGCACAATTCGGACTCCCGTGCGCATAAGATGACTTCCAGGGAATTTCTTTTTTTACGCAACCTTGCCCCAGGGTTCACCTTTGTGCGCAACCCCACTGGCTTAAGTGAATTTTCCAACTCCTCCGTCTTCTTCCTTTGCGCGCAATCCTTTCCCCTTGCACACAATCCCATCCAATTGAGCGCAATCCATTCCAAATTGCATGCAATCCCTCTGATAGGTTTCTCCATGACTTAGGGATCGGCCATTGCCCCCGCGTGCAATCCAAGACCTTTGCGTGAAATCCTTTATTCGCGCTCTATCCTTCTTCCCAAATTACACTCCATACCGATGTTTTGCACTCAAACCTTTTCTTTGCATGCAAAACCCAGGACCCCTCACTTTGACATCCCTTGGGTGCCTCTCTGCGCTAGCGCCCGATGTCTTCCATACCGGGCATTCACGACATGAATTGTTTTCCTGTACGGCCTTCCAGGCTCGTACAAAGTAACCTCAAGGTCCCTTGGAAAGTGTTTCCCATTGCATTTCTTTGCCTTATGCTTCTTCTCATAGGCACACTAACGACTATTGTTTTTTCGCATAGGAACGCTAACATGGACCCCTCGATGGTTCACCCTGCGACCCCCCTTCACTACGGACTTGCATATTCCTTCCCTCCCACAAGGGGTAGAGGGTGTTGGGCATGTAATCCCTAGGAGTGTGGAGCGAACCCACCTTGTTCGAGCTACAGGACGTTAATCTTACAAGCACCTTGTCCTTAACACATGATGTTAAACTATGGTCTGACCCCGTGCCTCGCACGCAAGGTCCCCCAGGCTCGGACATTATTTATTCCTCTCGTCTCCACGGGAATGGATTCTTCCTCACATGGAATGATATCCTCCTTTTGGAGTGGTGTTTTTCCACGGGGGAAGGGCTGCCTCAGAGCGTAATCCCCTAGCCTCTCTTGCGGAAGGTTGCACCCATGTACCTCCGTACTTCCCCACTGCCAAGGCCAGTGAATCCCCTTTCCCACTGTGCTTTGTCGCACCACGGGCCTCCATCCTAGAGTAAGCCCCGACACCAAGGGCCGCTAACCACGCGTAAGCCCCTGTTTTCTCTTTGGGCTGCTCAACGCGTAAGCCCCTTTCCGCTTCTCACAGATGCACCCTTTGCGATGTGATTGTCTGGTCCCTACTGTCTCTTGTTTCTCACACCGAGCATGACTCACGTGGGCTTAGAGTAAGCATCAACCATGAAATCCTCCTATGGGCTACCTCAGAGCGTAAGCCCCATCCCAGTGAACTATGGGGAATTTGATCCATGCCAATGCATGGTATGTAGGAATCCTCCACAAGGTTCAATCCCACCACCCGGTCGTTCCGAATTCTTCACGTCGGCTCGCCAACACATTGGGCTGCCTTAGAGCGTAAGCCCCAAATTCCTCACCCCGCATGACGTTAAACTTTAGGCCCTCATCCCACATGACGTTAAACTGTATGCCCTCATCCTTCATGATGTTAAACTGCATGAGCCCATCCCGCATGACGTTAAACTGTTTTCCCTCGTCCCGCATGACATTAAACTGTATGCCCCGAACTACGTGGACTTTGATCCGTGCTAACGCATGTTATGTAGGAAGCCTCCACTAGGCTCAAGCCCATCACTCAGTTGTTCCAACCCCTCCGCATTAGTTCACAACCACCGTTATGGGCCGCCTCAGAGCGTAAGCCCCATACCCACCATCATGGGCTGCCTCAAAGCATAAGACCCATACCTCACACTGACGTCTCATCCTGACCTCTCCCTCGAGTCCACGTGCCTCGGGAAACTCATGCCCTACCCCGGAGATCTTACTTCCTCCAGGCTCTAATCCATGTGTTCATTCTCACGGGACGCCTCTTCAGGTGTCCCACCGTATCACCAAACTACACGGACTTTGATTCCCTGCCATGGGGATACGTAGGAAGCCTCCATGAGGTTGAAGCCCGTCACTCCATCACCCATCCTGATCCTTACCTGGGCCGCCACATCCCGATGGGATCATACCACATCATTCCGCTCCACACTACCCAGGAAGCCACCCATGTGCTGGCCCCAACATCGGTGTTCCCCCTAAGGGGTACTTCAATCCGATCCACTCTTAGTGTTCTGATCAGTCCGATCCATCTCCACCAGACGTTAAACTCGCGGCATACCCCGTGTTAAAAATGGGAAGCTGAGGAAAACCTCATATGGTACACAATTCCCCACGTTCATTGTGGGATGCATCGGGTTTCTGTGCCCTCAAGAAAGCATATAATAAGGGACAGAAGACAGACATACCAATCCCCTAGCGTCAAGGCACGGAAACGACACCCCAGCGTGACCATTCTCCTCACCGAAGGTTGCTGCCCCGACCAAACCCCTTAGAGCGTCTCAACGGAAGCATCGTAATTAACTGGAATCCATGCAGATATGGTTCCAGGAACGAGCTTCACGAACCCATATTAAATCTATGAGGGAGACCCGGACTAGGTGACGAGATCCAAGGAGGAATCCACGGAAGGAAGAACCGACATCCCATCATCCCGGTTTCGATCAAGGATTAGACGTCCCTGAACAAGGAAAAAATGATGCCCGCCTTTGGAAAGCGGGAATGTGGGTCCTCAAGTCGCGCGTCCTCCCCCGCGTGATGGACACGTGCGCACCCCAGCGTAAAAGCATCGGAAACAGAAAATGGTGAACTCGACGTGAATATCTTCTCCTTAATATGGGGACTGGTACCGTTTGGGGTGTCAGAAGATTAGCATGTCACCAGGTCTGGGCACCTAGCACCGCGACGTCAAACCCTCCAGGGGTTGAGGCAGTCCAGACGTTGAGCACTCCGTTATGAAACGTCGTCAGCGTGCATCCCTCTCGCTGATCAGGGAAGACGGAATGACGCTGGGCTATTGGTTTTCGATTTCTTTTCCTATTAGTACTAATGGGTTCATCTCCCTGATTTGAGGAATCAGACCGCTGCATCCGGAGCTCGATCGCCACCTGCCCACCAGCGCAGGGGCATGGGCAGTACTGACGCAGCTAGCCTGCATGGCCCCACCTTTTCCACAACTGCTCCAACTCCAACTGTCGCGACTTCCAGGCGCTCATGCCCCCTCTCCCCATCAGAGATCATCCAAGGAAGGGTGATCAATGACCTGGTTCGTAGGTACGAGGAGGAAGGGGTCATCCCCACCAAGGGCATGGCCTGTTTGGATCTAGAGGCAGCTGCGCCTCACCACCATCCCCGCCCCTGAGGGCCATGCCGGGAGGCATTGGTTCCCACTCCGATGTTCAACCATTTCGTGAGCCTATCCCCGGAGCGCCTTGACACCTCCCTTCCCTACACCAATGAAGTAGGGGTTGTCCAGGTTCGCCCGATCGGAGACCCGTTCCAGGGGTTCATGACAAGGGCCTCCGCCAGGCTGTGTCGACGTCACTGCCCAACTCCCCGGACAGAGGAGAAGGAAATCTCTGTGCCCGCACCACCGGCTCCAACCCATCTGACCCGACGCCAGCGTCGGGCACGAGCGGAAGAGAATTCCCACCCTGGGGCACCAACATCATCAACCAGCATGGCCCGAGCCACTGTTGACTCATGTTACCAGACCCCCGCATGCGCTGTGCAGGGTCAGTTACATGCGCGACCCGGATCGAGGCCCCGACCGCCCCACAGGTAGGTTGGGCCTACTCTCTCAGTCGCTGGCATAGACAATGGCCACCGCGGACCAATTTGCAGTAGTTCCATCCAGCATGAAGTCTCACTCCATGCCACTAATCTGGAAAGAAAAAGGCTTCCCCGTGATAGCTACGCTCCGGGTATGGCTCTTTCCAGTTCCCACTACACTGGGTACGGGTTCACTTCCCCTATCAGTGGCCGCGAGTATGGAGTCGTTGCATGTCCAGTCACTCAACCACATGGAGGTCCTCCCTATGTCCCTCTCGACATCAGTCTCGGTGCTTCCCGCATCCCGGCCTTCAGTCCTATCTGCCCCAGCACTATTGCGGCCAGAGGAATCCATGAAGGAGATCATCCCTACCATAAGGAGCCACCTAGGGGCAGGAAGGCGGGACATCGTCGCCATAAGAGGAATGTCAGGGAAGTCCAGACAAAAATCAAACCAGTCCGTTTTTCAGACTCTGAGGCAGAGAACGACTCGGCGATGGATCCATCCCCTCAGTCCTATGAGTCAAGGGAAAGGGTGGGGACGTTGCACGTCATCATCGTACTCCTCGAATGTGAGATCCGTACAATCCCCACCTCCCTCTGGAGGTATATCCAGGAGGATGAGGAATTGGCATACTCCTAGGGGTAAAACTTGCAGTTATCGCTGGCCTCCCCGGAAGCACCTTCCACCTCGGTTAGAGAGGGGGGATAACTTTTTTTGGGGACCGACGGATGAGTCGCGACATGACACACCCTCGGAAAGCACCAACACTGTGACAGGAGGCCGATTCACTGGACCATCTTATCGCGACGTGGCAGTCAGGCCACTGCAACCCTTGGAGGATGACTTTGGATTCAGCGGCCAATCGACCTGCTCGCCATATTCTCCGCCGACAAGCCCACCATCCCAGCAGCCTGCCTCGGCACCGCTGCCAGTTCCCCGGCCATTCTCGGTTGATGATCAGGGGCAGCAATGTCTTGATCCTGAACCAGAGCCGTGGATCTTCTGGACCATCCTCACAGCGGGCCACTTCCCCGAGAAGTTTTGGCTGGACGCAGGATTGGATTTTGATATGCCAGAGTCGCTCACCCCGAGAGAGTTTGAATGTTTCTGCCAGACTCTCGAGGTTACTCACTCCCATCTCCACCATCAGCTAGCGCCTTATCTTGGGATTCAAGCACATCTCGAGGATATCGGAAAGTAGTGTCATCGGGTTGACCTGGCCGCACTCCCCGCAGTTCAGCACCCCGAGTCACTTGGCCACCATAGGGCCCTCCAGCAACAATGCGTCCAGAGTTTTCAAGTGATCAACAATGTTATCGAGGAGGCCACCCCCCACGCACACGTTCGTGGATGGGGGAAGTACGCTACCCTTCTTTTCAGTATGATTCAACGACATCCTGACTCACTAGGTAGCTCTGAAGGAATGTCATCAAGGGAAGTGGGAGCCAACATGGATGACCTTTCAGGTGAGGGAAATGATGTTGAACTCCTCGATGGGGACTCACCCCCTGAGGATAAGCCACTACTGGACCCATCTAGGAGGATTACTCACCAACATAAGAGCCTCCTAGGTCTCCCCACACCCACTGAGGCATTAACACTGAGCTGAAACATCAGCAAGGGTAAAGAGCACATCGGGGATGTCAAGCTCGCCGACCCATATGCCTCGGTACAGAAGGCAGAGGAAGATCCCGAGAAGGCCTCGCTGCACCAACAGCTTGCTGAGAAGAAGAGGTTGGTTGATGAGCTCTTGGCTGAACGCATTGCAGAGCGGCGGCCTGACTACGGTAATCCTAGGCCAGGACAGCAGGGGCATGAGCAACTACCCCTTGATGAGATTCTCCTGGGCAACCATGATCATGCCGTGTTTGCTGATAGGGGAGAGGCCGGAGCCCATGGCAAGAGGGCGTGATACATTTCGTTGAAACCTCCTGAGCGGCGTGATCACCTAAGGGACCCCGCTCGGTTTCCTCCCGCTGCTCCGAGAGTCGCTCCGTCAGACGCCACGCAAGTTGCTGAGCTTGACTACCGGATTGAAGATCCCAACAATGTGCTTGTGGTTAGGGATCCCCGTCAAGGCAGGAACCCACATCCGTATGATCCAATGGAAGCACTCATCGCCCGCTTAGAGGCTTTGGAAACTCGGTAGATGGCAATCCCACCGGATGGTAAGCCATACCCAACATGGGTGGATGACATGTCAGCCCTGCCAGGATTTGGGAACCCCAATTTCTCCCCCTTTAATAGGGTCAGAGACCCACCATAGCACTTGGAACACTTAAACATGAGGTGTGGGCCTATGTTATGGACTCCAGTGCAGCAGGAGGCCGCCAAGCTCCATTGCTTCATTCAGACTCTAGAAAGACCAGCATTCGTTTGGTACAGCCAGCTCCCTGTCAGATCTGTGACTAGATGGGAGGAACATCGCCGGAAATTCCTCTACCAGTTCAGTTACACCACTCGGAAGACGAATATCTCAGACCTCTTCAGGTGAAAACAAATCCCTGATGAGCGAGTCATGGACTTCGTCGCCCGGTGGAAGGGGGTCACGTAATCCCTTGACATGACACTAACTCAGGAGAAATTACTGATAATGTGCATAGACAACATCAAGGCAGAGTTGGTTCCTTCTCTGATCACTTAGAATTACCCCAAAGGGTTCCGGGAATTTTCAGACATGGCTCAACACCTCGAAGAAGCCCTGCAATAATCCAGTCAGGCACACCTGCTACCTCTTGTAATCCTTGCAAGGAGAGCTGCCAGAGCCGAGCCCACTACTGTGGCCCAGATAGAGGCCCCCAGGCAGCTAGAGTTGCTACCAGTAAGGCCAGCTCCACATACCCATAGGGGTCCACCCCCATGGTCACAGCCTCCAGCCCAATAGCGACCGCCTCAAAATCGGCATACCCCTCCGCGTAACGCACCGCCACCACCTAGGCAAGATAATCAGGCTCCGCCTCCTCGCCATGCTTCTCTGGCCCCTCATCAGGGCCAGCCTCCTAGAGCCCCTTATCCAAATAGAAGGAATCAGTCTAACTCATTCGACGAGGCCCATTTTCCAGGTTATTTTTGTAGTGCCTTGGAGAAAAGAATCATGTGGCTGCCCGAGTGCCGGAAGCTGGAAGAGGTACATCTCACTGATCACCCCAACTACTAACCTTATCACCGGACCCTTGGGCACACCATCCAGTGATTCTACGTGTTCAAAGACTGGCTCCAATACCAGATTGACAACAATATAGTTAGGTTGGTCCCAACCCCGGCATAAGTAGCAGGTGTCTTTGTAAGACCAGAGGGCGGTAGTGGCAATGAGGATGAGTGGCAGCAGGTTTCCGACTGTGGGTCCCAGAAGTATAACGATTGGATGGACCGCAAGATGGTCGCCCGTGCCCATGGCGTCATCTGTGCCCGCCTGAATCATCCAGATCTCTTAGAATCTGTGAGCGCTACATTGGCATCATCGTCCCAGCCTACCTCTTCCCACAAGAGCAAGCGGCGGCGCAAGAAAAAAGAATGTTCCCTGCCAATACAGTCATCATGCAGCACTCTTGGCGATTTTATGCCACCAGAAATAGGGATCCCTCCGAGACTCCGTCTGGTAGTGGATGACTCCTTGAGTGACGGTTCGGGGTATGCTTCGGTTAACACCATGGAGTTGGTAAATCCCTTTTTGACTCCCGACGACGAGGAACGCCAGGTGGACCATCCCAATGTCCCCAGTCATCGCCAACGTCGGCGGAGCCGCAGCTATGTGAATTGCCGAGGCACGGAAGTTGGTACCTCTATCTAGGTCGTGCGTGCCATTAAGACCAGACAACAAGCCCAGAACAGAGCTCAGCACACACGGCCCCTTCATTCGGTGTCAACAGGTTCGCATATACCACCGTTTGTGTTGCTGGATCAGGCAGAACCACCTCGGTCGTGCAGCGAACAGCTCTGCCATGCCACCAGCCGACCCCAGCCTTCCGGTCCTAATCCAACAGCCACTCTCCGGGCTTCATGTAGTGAACAGCCAGACGTGCCTAGTACCAGTCAGCCACCGGTCCAGCCGATAGGGCCCGTCATGCCTCCAATCACATAGCGGCCTCCTGTAAGCAGAAGCTCAGGTTTGGCCTGAAAGTATGATTTCCTAAAGCACCTGGATAGTATTCCAGCAAAGCTATCTATCCTTGAGGCCCTTCTCCTATCATCCGAAATGCATGAGGCACTCACCGAGGACCTAAAGATCCCCATCCAGTTTGAGATGGAGGTAGCGACTGCAGAAGTCTTCCACGCCGAGGTGATTGAGAACGCCGAATGTCATGTGGTTATCTCATTCTCAGTTGAAGATGAAGACCCCCATACAGGGGCACATTCTCCCATTGTACATCACCATCCATTTCAATGGCGTGGAAGTCCGACACTATCTTGTTGACACAGGTTCCACAATTAACCTAATCCCAACTCGGACACTGCAGAAGCTGGGGTTGTCTAAGGATGATCTAACTCCCTCCGACTTCAGGATCCAGGGGTATGACAGGACCAAGAAAACTCCACTTGGAAAGATTTGCTTGAAGACCCAGTTCGGAGGCCTAATTTACAGCACCGAATTCATGGTTGTCTTTCAGGACACTGCCTACAACGCGTTGATGGGCAGGTCGTGGCTCCACCTTCACGTAGCGGTCCCCTCATCGTATCACCAATGCCTCAAATACTCCTTTAATGGTCGAGTAGGCGAGCTCCAAGGAGATGCGTCTCCTTTTGCCTCCTGCGAAGCCCGTTATCTGGATGCCAACTATTACAAGGGAAAGGACAAAAAGATCCTAGTGGGTGAGGTTGAGCCCTCCACTGTTACAAGTGATCCCTGGGCAGTTTTGGATGACGCTTATGTGTTCCCAATCCATCATTTGGAGGCCAAAACCCCCGACATGGGGTAGTGATTTGTTGTTTCAAGTACCAGAGGAAGGCATAGTCCTGGGTCCAAGCGACGGAAGAAAATCACCTCATACTCCTACACCAACCAGGCCCAAGTAATTCCTGAACCTCCTACCCCTGTAAAATATCAGGACATCAGGCTCATGGCAATGGTGGTACATCATACGTGTCTATTTCGCCGAGCCGGAATCGACTGGCTCAAGCCGATGCGCCACTACTACTTTGATTTCATAAATTTTGGCCCCTTAGGCTGAAGACCAGATGGGATTGGATCAACCACCTTTGTATCCATGGTATCCGTAGTGCATGACTCTCATGATGTGATAACCACTGCCGCCCAAGCCGGAACCAGCTTACCATCAGGGCCTAACAGCCCCGAAACAGCTCCCCACATGGATGATCCATCCACAAGTGGATATGAGGACATGGAAGATGCTCCCCCTGCCTTTGAGAAGGGTGTCTCCACCACAGTCGATGAGTTAGTGCAGGTGAACCTCAGTAGTGAGGCAAACCCAAGACCCACATTGGTCAGCGCCGCTATTCCCCCCGAGGAGCGGCAAAATTACGTACACTTTCTTAGACAGCACCGTGATGTGTTCTCTTAGAGTTATGACAAGATTCGAGGATTAGATCCTTAGGTAGCCATCCACCGCCTTGGCCTTCTGGAAAACCATCGTGGGTTCAAACAGCCTCCCAGAAAGATGCGCCCTTCTCACGGTGCCCTGGTTGAGGCCGATGTTGATAATCTCATCAAAGCCAACTTTGTTAAAGAAGTTCAGTACCGCTGGTGGCTAGCCAACATTGTTCCAGTCATGAAGAAGAACAGACAAATCAGGGTCTGTATCAACTTCCACGATCTCAATCGCCACTGTCCAAAGGATGATTTTCCGCTTCCAGTGACAGAGTTATTGATCGAAGCCACGACCGGGTTTTGAGCCCTCTCCTTCATGGATGGGTATTCCGGGTACAACCAGATCTAGATACCCCCCCGAGGACGAAGAGTTTACTACCTTCAGGCCCCCAAGGTACTTTTTGTTACCAGGTTATGCCCTTCAGCCTGAAGAATGCGGGTGCCATCTATCAGCGGGCCATGCATCACATATTCAAGCCAATCCTCAGCACACTGGTGGAATGCTATGTGGACGACCTGGTGGTTAAATCTCTCCAACGCCAGGACCATATCAAAGACATTGAGAAAGTGTTTGGCTTCCTCCGTTCTCGCCGCCTGAAGATGAACCCATTGAAGTTTGCCTTCGGGGTCACCTCCAGAAAGTTTCTTGGCTTCGTTGTCAGATACTGAGGCATCAATATTGACCCAGAGAAGATCAAGGAAATCATCTAGATGCCTCCCCCAAGTAATATTCGGGATATTAGAGGCCTTCAAGGCCACTTAGCCTATATACGTCGATTCATTTTGAATCTAGCCGGAAAGTGTAAGCCCTTTTCCCAGCTCATGAAGAAAGGTTCCACCTACGAGTGGGATAAATAGTGTTAGTCCGCCTTTGAGGAAATCAAGAAGTATCTGCTCCACCCTCTGGTCTTGATTCCACCCGTTTCCGGAAAGCCGCTGGTCCTTTATGTGACCGCCCTGGAATGATCCCTCGGTGCACTCCTCGCCAAGAAGAACAACTAGGGAACAAAGAATAGCCTCTACTACCTCAGCCACATACTCCTAGATACGGAAATTAGGTATTCTTCCATCGAGAAGAGCTGCCTGGTGCTTGTATTTTCCATACAAAAATTGTTGCACTACTTGCATCACCACGAGGTACAACTTGTCTCTCAGGTAGACCCGTTGAAATACCTCATGAACCGACCTATGTTGACTGGATGACTAGCGTGGTGGGTAGTGATCCTCCAGCAGTTCAACATCATATTTGTACCTCATAAGGCTATAAAAGGATAAGCGTTGGCATACTTCTTAGCTGCTCATCCAACCTCCGTGGATCAGCCACTGAATCTAGGATTTCCTGATGAGGCAATCCTCTCAGTCGATCATGTCGTCCCATGCTGGCAGATGCGCTTTGATGATGCCTCCTAGAGCCCCACCGGTAGAAGGCTCAATGATCCTAGGCTCAACAGAGTGGGCCTGGGTGTCGTCTTCATCACCCTAGAGCAAGCCGTTCTGACGTATTTGTTCCTGTTGTCAAAAGGATGCTCCAACAATGAGGAAAAATATCACGCCCTCATCACTGGCCTCGAGTTGGATCTCGAGATTAACATGCCCCATCTGCATGTGAAAGTGGACTCTGAGCTGGTCATCAAGAAGGTGAATGGTGAATATGTTGTCAGAAATCTAGAAATCGTGCCATTGCTGGAGTGCACCCTCAGTCTAATGGCTATGTTTCCCTCTCGGCCAGAGGTCGTTCATATCCCCCGGTCACAGAACAGTCGAGCAGCTGCTTTGGCCATCCCAACCGCATCACTTGCGGAGCCCGAACATGATGACCTAATTATCCACATGGCACACCGGAGAGTCATTGCTCCTGTTATTCTAGAGGATGATCATGGCCCGCGGGTGAACCATCTCACCGCTGGTGCCCCTACGTCAGGATCCTCAAGGACTTCAGATGCGGTAATCGAGACAGTTCCTGACTGGAGGATGCCCTTTGTTGAATACCTCCATCAAGAAAATCTTCCATAGGACCGAGCCGAGCGCGAGCGAACCCGACACCACGCAATGTAGTTTACCTTTCAGAGCGGTCCCAACCTTCAGCATGTCCTTTATAGGTGCGGATTTGATGGTGTTATCCTCCGTTTCCTTCAAGGAGTCAAGATCCCACAGGTCATGCAAGAAGCTCATGCTGGTTCCTGTGGCACCGACCCGGCCGGGTCGAAGTTGTCCCACCAGATTCCGAGGCTAGGGTACTTCTGGCCCTCCATGATCTACGACTACATCGAGTTTTCCAAGAAGTGTCATTCGTTTCAGGTTCACGCTAACTTTGTGCATCGGCCACCGGAGCCTCTCCATACTAAGTATTCTTATCCCTTTGCAGTCTGGGGGTTGGATGTCATAGGACCTTACCCCCCGGCGACGGTCCACCAGTGACGGTTCATTCTGACCGCTACAGATTTCTTTTCCTAGTGGGCAGAGGCGATTCTGCTTAAGGAAGTCAAAGCCCATTCTATCGTTGACTTCGTGAGCTCCAATATCATCTATCGATTTGGAGTCCCTCATGCTATCCTCATGGATAACAGAACCAACTTCTGAGCAGCCGAACTGAAGAAATTGTACGCCAAGTACAACATTCACTCTAACCACACCTCCTGCTATCATGCACATGAGAATGGACAGATCGAGGCGTTTAACAAAACCCTCTCTAACATTATGCAAAAAATGGTTGGTTAGAACACGAAAAGTTGGCCGGACAAGCTCCCCAATGCTCTCTGGGATTATCGGACGACGACTCATAATTCCACCCAGGTGACTCTGTATTCCCTAGTGTACGGAGCTGAGGCCGTCCTGCCCATCGAGATTCAGTTTCCCTCATTTTGCACGGCAGTCTATGACTAGAAAGTTCCAGATAGAGTTTCTGAAATCCGTCTAGCTGAATTGGAAGCACTCGACGGGAATAGGCTTTGAGCTTTAAATAACCTGGAAAGGCATCAGAGCAGGATGGCTCAAGCTTTCAACAAGAAGGTTCGCCTTCGCTCTTTCCTTCAAGGTGACCTCGTACTTTCTTTTAGAGCGCCAATGATTCCTGGTAGGAAACCACACAAGTTGGAGCCCAAATGGGAGGGGCCTTTCATCATTCATAAGGTCTATCCCAATGGCACGTATTCCCTAGTGACTATAGATGGTGAGCATGTCACTCCTCCCACCAACGCAAGGTTCCTCAAATAGTATTTTTTTGGAATCCTTGGATCTGAGTTCTAAGACCTAAAACTAAGATCTTTCCGCAGTCCCGCATGACCCTAAACTGCACCTGGTCCTGCATGACCCTAAACTGCAACCACAGTCCCTCATGACCTTAAACTAGATTGCGGTCCAACACGACCTTAATCTACACTTGGCCCCATGCTTGGGCCCCTTTGGTCTGATTTCTAAGACCTTAAACTAATACCCTTACGGTCTAGCATGACCTTAAACTGCATGCCCGTCCTCACTGCAATATGTTAAACTGCTGGCTAGTTAGGCATCCCTGACCGAGGCCCAGCCTTAGGCCCCTTGGCCTTCTCGGGCCCCTCATCCCCAGCCTTCACCCAGAGCGTGTGGTGCGGGATAATTCCCTCATTTACAACAGGTTACCCTCCGCGCCATGCACACTCCCTATAAGAAATACTTCTTATCGTCCTACATGACATTAAACTGTACTTAAAGAACTACGTGCGGCTTTATTCCCATCCTTATGGGATACATAGGACCGCCTGAACACCTAGATTTCAGGTCCATCCCCATCTCTTGAGAGATCCCATGATCTCCCGATCACCTCGGTCTTTTGGCCTATCCTTCCTCGTGGGGGGATATATAGGTGTGATACAGGGTCTTTGGCACCATACCCCCCTCCTCCCAGGAATCCGCCATCTTTTGGATACTCTCAAACCAAGCCCTTCGACCCTTTCCAATGGTATGATAATGTGTTTAGAGTACTCTGTTCTAGGACATGGAGTGTCATATTTGACGTAGGCAAGTTTTCGTCCACTTGCCAAGCTTTATTCTCCCTTTCATCTAGGCCCCCGTTATCTCTCACACCCAGAGGGACCCCCAAAAAACAGCCTGGATACAATGCCTAAGGGCTCTCCTACCATCATGGGCCAACGCCCCCGAGGGTTCCGGGAAACAAATTGATACAAATCTCGCATTGTAAATATGGCCAGCGGTTGATACTCATTTGTTTGCCCCTATCTTTAGGCTAACACGACAGGATGCTGTGTTGCAAACATGGTCAGCAGTAATCCTCAGTCGTCATGCCGGCTCCTTCAGGCCCTGAATTTTTGTTTCATGATTCACATTACGTTCCACCTCACCATGCCTAGGTGGAATCTCGACACTCCTTGAACTAACCCTCAGTGCACCCCCACACGTCAGATGGACCATGCTGCGTAACGGTGTCTCTCGGGGCTCTCGCGATCTGAGTGCTAGAGTATGTGCTTGGGTTTCTTCTCTAAGGATTGCATGCAGCTTGACCCTCATTCCCATGGGAAACGAGGAGTCTCCCAGCCATTGCGTTTCGGGCCCAGCTTAGCTGGGAGCTAGCATCTCCTACCCCCTGATTGTTGAACCCTCGCTGGCCCCTTGGCCCGAGGCTCATCTCTCGGAGTCGCGCGTAGTAATGGCATGAGATTGTGTCCTCATTCACATTATGTATGCCTCATTGCATCATTCGTATTCCCTAGGTCCAAACCATACAACCTTAAACTGTGTTGTTTGGTCCTACCACATGACCATAAACCATGATGATATCGTCCTGGCCGCATGATGAAAAATGGAACTACATTGTGATGACCTCCCCATGGGGGACATCACGTCTGGTATTGGTCAATTTTTATACCATTTTATCAACTCCCGTTATGGATTGATTATTGTGGAGATTCCAGGAATTTCTACCCTAGGCCGGTCACCCCACAAAAGAAAAACCATTCACCTTCAAGGACAAACAAGATATATCAAAATGCCGCTTCTTTTGGCGTGAGGGCTAGACCCGCACGTCTCCTTCATCTTTTGCGTAGGCGCCATGTCGTGCCATGATACCTCTTAAGAACTACATACGGCTTGATTCTCATCCTTATGAGATATGTAGGAGCTCCTGGGAACTTCCCCACAGGCCTAGCCTAACTTTTCATGTTTGGTCCCTCGGCCTAAACATGTCCGCTTGAGCACATAGTAAGTAGGGCTTCACATTCATTCACGTCGGGTTTCGCAGCTACTTTACCGTGTTCTCACATTCCCCTTATCCTTGGGTCCGAGTTCTAAGACCTAAAACTAAGATACTTTTGCGGTCCTACATGACCCTAAACTACATTTTTCCCTATATTTGGGCCCCGTTGGTCTGAGTTCTAAGACCATAAACTAATATCTCCTAAGAACTATGTCTGAATTGATTCCCATCCTAAAGGGATACGTAGGAATGCCTGTACATTTCTTCTAGGGTCCAGCCCCAGGGATTACCAAATCACGTCCCTCCTTACTGTCGGCCCCTCATCCCGACTTCTCGGGGAATGGTGTAATCACGATATCTACCTTAAATAAGTTTGGGATTCCCCATAGTGATGGTGGGAAGTGACAGTTCTCTCTCGAGAGAGGTCCTGTCTAAAAATTGGGATGATCCGTGACTAGGTTGGTACGTCCACCTAATGCGCCTCCGTCACAGTGGCACAATTTTGGGAGTGTTGGACTCTGTTCGAACAAACAACCACTCCACTTTCAACACTTTGAGTTCCCCTTTATTCGGATCCTCATCCTCTATCATGTTTTATGGGACCCCCCTAACAATATGGATGATAGACTTTGGTCTGCCTGCTACAACAATATGGATGATAGACCTTTGGTCCGCCTATTGTAGAAATATGGATGATTGACCTACGATCCGCCTCCTGTCCTGGGACAACGTCCCGGAGGACTGGTCATGTTTGATGGAACCCCCTAATAGTATGGATGATAGAATTTGGTCCGCCTGCTGCGACAATATGGATGATAGACCTTTGGTCCACCTATTATAGTAATATGGATGATTGAACTACTGTCCGCCTACTCTCCTGGGACAATGTTCCGGAAGACTGATCAGAAATATTTGAGGTAGGCACCGTGTTTCGAACATGGTCAGTGGTCAGCCCTCATTTATTGTCCCCATTTTCGGCCAACGTGACATGGATGATGCATTTCCGCTACGGTCAGTAGTTATCCCCCATCACCACGCCACCTTCATAGTGTTCCGAATTCTGGTAACATAATTCACATTTTTCATCTCCCTATGTTCGGAGAGATTTCAATGCCCCTGGTATTGCCTCGCTCTTGTGTTAGGGCACGTTGAGGAGATGATACATTGATCGGTCTAAGGTTCCCCTCGTCGGCTGGACCTCCCTCTCCTCCTCAGAGATCTAGGCCTGATGTCGGATGCCTGAAGACTGGTTAACACCCCAAAGTTGGATGGAATGCTAACACAATCACCCTTTATTCCTCACATTGGGTGCGACCCACAGGAGCATAGGGGTGAGTTGTTATTCATTTGGGAATTATGGTGAGCATATTAAACCAAAGTTATAGATAAATATATTGGTCCATACATCAGATCAAAATGTTAAGCAGTGGAAGAAAAAGTTCATGAGATGGACAAAACAGAGCGCTCGGGGATCAGCGCGCTAGATTAATCATTCCAATGCTACTACCCTTTTGATGGTAGCCTCCAGGACTACTTCTTGCTCCTTGAAGTCCCTATCTTCATTATCAGCCGCAGAGCGCAGCTCCCCAACCCTAGCTTGGGCATGCGCCCGCTCGGTTTGAAGTACGGTCATCTGGTGACTCGCCTCCATCAGTTTTTCTTGGGCGTCAGCCAGTTGGGCTGCCAGTTGTTCCACGATCTCAGAGCACGTTGCAATGAAGTTCTCCTTCTCTGCCACCTACCCATCGAGGCGCCGGACCTCCCACTCTGCCCTCAGAAACTCTTGGGTGCTCACTGATATTTCCCAACACTGGGTAACGTCAGTGCACCAGATGCTCTCGCGTATCTTCTCGGCCATGTAATCACGGACCGTCAGATGAAGGCGTTGAGCGTTAGCCCCTCCGGTGCACAGGAAGCGCATCCAGGTCTGAAGTGATCCCATCCGCCTTAGCCAATCCGAATGGGGCTGCCTGAGAAAGCAATAAATACACTTCCACCCTTTGCGTCGTTTCATCTGGCTCTCCTCGGCCGCTTCTAAGTCCGAGTCGTCTACCTCCTCGGGATTAGCAGGCCAATACATAGGAAAGGTAGCCAGTAGGTCAGCAGAAGGATCTTCCTCAGGGATGTCTTCATGAGGAATAGGATCCTCGACGTCCGGGGGACCTTTATCTCTCACCATGAAAGTGATGGTGCCTCCATCAGCTTCCAACCTCTCCTCAAGGACAGCGCCGCTGATGTCCGCCGCCCCCTTCTTACCAATTGTTGGGGCCGACTCAATGTGGGGAGCATGTTCTGAACGAGGTGGTATGTCCGCCACTTTTCCACCCACGGACGGTCCGGGCTCCGCAGCCCAATGAGCCTCCAATGTTGAGATCACTATGCAAGGAGTACCCTGATTAGTTGGGATCTTTTGATAACAAGCGCTAGTAGTGAATTGTGGTACTTACAGGAACCCAGAGCGTCGACCTCTAGTGTTTCGGCCGCTACAGGAGTTGCCATGACAGGAGACCCCTCTGTGCTTGTCAATTCAATGATGGGCATCATAGCCCCATCCTGTCCCACCAGTTCCTCTCCTCCCTCTATTGGGGATGCCCGATCAGTACCTAGGTGCTCCTAAGTGAGATAGAGAGATGAATTTGAAATTGCATAAGAGAATGGATGAAGAAGGAAGATGATTAAGGATAGAGACAGACCTCGAGTATCTCGGTTATGTCGAGATCAGAGCTGATAATCTTACCGCTCTCCCGGAGACTCCCTTGGTAGGCTGCCCCTTGCGACCCCTAACCTGTGGGTTCTCCTTCTCCTTCACCTTCTCCTTCATCTTCTCCTTCTCCTTCATCTTCTTCGGTCTCCTCTTCCCCCTCTGATTCATCGTCACTGTTGCCTTCTCCCGGTGGAATCACTTCCAGATCATGCTCTTGGTCGAGCATCACTTTCACTAGGAAAGGAGGCTCTGCACGCCAACCCCTTTGGCGTGCGTATGTGTCAATGGTTGTCAGATAAGCATGCCACCGATGGAAGTTCACTCTGTTGGTAACTCAAATGAGCCTGACCTCCAGCAGCTAGATCCCATTCTACATTATCTTCTGCCAGACGGCTTCAACGCCGAGTGATTGCCACAGGGTCATCCAGGCCGACCATAGTGCTGGGAAAATTGCATCTTGGGATGTTTCGAGAAGGTACCTTATCTGCTTCCTGGGTAGTTCCATGGCCACCTCATGTGACCCCCCTATAGGCAACGAGGTCGCGGCAGCAGCATGTGATGTTCCCACCACTGAGGTCCTGGCCTGCGTAGGCCTCACTGCCTGATGCACCCCTGATCCCCCCCCTTCTAGCAACACCTTGTTTGCTCCCCTGTCACCTAGTTTCGAGTTTCCGGACTCACTTGCGTAAAATCCCCTCAGGGTATGCAATGGTCCAGAGCTTGTCATGATCAGTTGCTAGGCCAGCATCAACCCCGGTGGGAAGAAGAGTAATGACATCACCGGAGCCGAAAGTGGTGAACATCAACCACATTTGGCACAGAACACAGGGATTATTCTCCTCCCAGACAGCCGTGAATACCTTCTTCGGCATTCGTTGGAGGCACCCGAATTTCCTGGCAAATCGGGATGGCACGTAAGGCTCACAGATCACCTTCCCGTTGATCCAAGCCATGAGCACCCTGCCCCAGATCCTCTAAAAATACTCCTACTGTTCCAGCAAGCCTCTCCCATTGTCCACCATCTGGCCGATCGGGGTGGGGAATGGGCTGAAGTTGAAGTTGGTGTGGTTACCAATGTGGATCCTCACACCCTCCTCATTGAGCGTCATCAGCGCCACCCCGACAATGTTTTGTAGGGATGGTCACATGTCATTTCCTAGAGGACGAATGGAGTTTGGGAATGTGTACCTGCCGATATGAGCTGCCACCCAGTTGTGGAAGATCTGGAAGGGGCCACATACCCTCCGAGGTGACCCCCCTTGTGAGATGCATCCCAGGATGGCATACAAATTGGCCAGAATGGGTACCCCCCAAGTTGAATAGTTTGTTGGCGGCCATGGTGCCCGCCATCACCAGTGTTGCGGGACAGACGCCCATCCTTGCATCCCGCACAGGCAGGAGCCACCTGCTCAGGAAGGCAGCGAGGAACCCGGCATACCAGACGTTCGGGTCCCGAGCCTCAATGACGCGATAACTCCATGATTGGTATTTCCCTGCCTCCAGGGTCCTCCAATATGACCCATCCTTGATCCTCTGAGCCGTGGTTAGGAACCGTTTACCCCATCACGACATCTTGATTTCCAGATCCTTCTCTAGGAACCGGCTGAACCATCATTTGTAGGAAATGTCCTTCAAAAAGTCCTTGACCCCCAGCCTCTCTTTGGCCAGCTCCAACAGGTGCCATGTCAGCATGGGGGTTCGTGACCTGTCTTCCCAGGTGTTATTTGGAGGAACGAACTCATCATATTGGTATCCCTCCAGTGGGATACCTCCGATGCAGTGAACATCCTAGATGTTGAGGCCAACATCCCCATGGTGAAGGTGGAATGTGTTGGTATAAGGAGACCACCGGGTGAATAGCTCCGGCCCAAGCTCAGGTTGACGGTGGAAGTGGAACTGCGACGTCCATAACACCTCGAACAGGACAATATGGCACAACTCGGCCCCAAAATGGTCGCAAGTATAGTGAACCCAGAACGCCCAGGCCCACTCACTGGTAAAGTTTCCCCCAGACTGCGGGTCCCAATCTTTCAGCCAGCCCTTAGTGTCATCTGTGACGCTCTGATGGAACGTGCTCGCGTAGAGGGCCGAAGAATTCTCTACGACAGGCTCATCCCTGGTAATGTTTCTGGTTCTCGGGTTAAGGACATATACATCCTTGTGCCTAGTTTCCCTGGCAGTATGGATGTTGTTGGTGATGTTGTAGAGAGGAAGCTCATCCTCCCAGGTCACCCATGACTGCGGTGTGTCCACCTCAATGACCGGCATGGGAACCTCATCCAGGATGCCAAAGTTCCAGAGTGGGAGGTATTCAGACAGGGGATACTCCTTCTGGGCTGGGGTCAGCAGATAGAAGAAGGTTAGGTTGTTGGAAACGATCACCTTGGTGCCATAAATGTCCTCATTCGCCTCCATTTCGGCTCTACGATTGGCGGCTTCCCCCTCATCAACTTGGTTTTCAACCATCTCAAATATTTTGGGAGTTGCGCGAAATTCAGATGAAGTGCACGGAATCGGGGAGAGTTGCGCTAAATCTGATGCTTCAGAGAGAAATCCAGGAGTTGGGCGCGCAATCAGCACACTGGGTGTGGAATATCCCGAGCAGGAGCGCAAATGAGGCCAAAATTCAGAAGGAATTATGCGCTGCCAAAGCGTTTTTATATGCAGCCGCGGAAGCAATTTCGCGCATGAGAGCATTATTCCTATCGCATGGAAAATCGTGAGTACAAAACTTGGAACCCAGTGCCCCTTTTTATCGATGAGGCCAGGGCTACGCGCCATGTTAAAAGAGAATTCCATGCCGATCCGTCGTCTTGTGTGCCCCATCAGATTTTTGTGCGCAAAATGCTCAGGAGATGCACTTCTTCGGCGTTTCAGTGTTTCCCTCGGAATCTGATCGTTGTAACCTCTCACCGATCCAATTCCGAGGGGAGGAATTTGTAGATGCCAAAAAATTCCGTAACTCCTAGAGGAAGTTTCAAACGGACGGAGCAAAGTCCTATTCGGACTCAGAGACCTAGTCTGGAGGACCTGGAAGTAGTGTGCCAAATTAAGGAGGACTTGGGCGAAAAAATGATGTTCGCACGAAAGACTCCCGGGATTCGCAAAAAAGAACCGGCGTGGTGTGCAAATTTGTGCGCCCGGTTCCATGCGGGGAAGCCTTGCGCACCGACTGGTCCTGGCACGAAAGATTTGGTGCACCGCCTGGATTCCGCGACAACGAATGCCTATAAATAGAAGGCGACCTCAACCATTTCAGGGTTGAGGAATTTGGACCAGTTCCCATGCGCGCAATTCAGGCTCCCGCACGCGCAAGATGACTTCCAGGTAATTCCTTTTTATCGTGCAACCTTTCCCCGAGGTTCGCCTTTGCACGCAACCCCACTGGCTTAAGTGAATTTGCCAACTCCTCCAGGTTCTTTCTTTGCGAGCAATCCCTTCCAATTTCCCGCAATCCATTCAAAATTACGCGCAATATATTTGATAGGTTTCTCCATGACTTAGGGATCATCCATTTCCCCCGCACGCAATCCATGCCCTTTGCACGCAATCCCCAAATCACGCGCTATCCTTCTGCCATCCTAGTGTTTTGCGCGCAAAACCCAGGACCCCTCACCTTGACGCCCCTTGGGTTCTTCTCTACGTCGGCGCCTAATGTCTTCCTTACCGGGCATGCATGCCATGCGTTGTTTTCCCATATGGCCTTCCAGGCTCGTACGAAGTAACCTCAAGGTCCCTTGGGCAGTGTTTCCCATTGCATTTCTTTTCCTTATGCTTCTTCACATAGGCACGCTAACGAATATTTCTTCTTCTCGTATCCTCACTAACGTGGACCCCTCGATGGTTCGCCCTGCGGCTCCCCTTCACTACGACCTTGCTGATGCCTTCCCTCCCACAAGGGGTAGAGGGTGTTGGGCTTGTAAGCCCTAGGGGTGTGGAGCAAACCCACCTCGTCCGAGCTACAGGATGTTAAACTGCCAAGAATCTCATCCTTAACACATGACGTTAAACTGTGGTCTGACCCCGTGCCTCGCACGCAGGGTCCCCCCGACTCAGACATTCTTTACACCTCTCATCTCCACGAGAATAGATTCTTCCTTACATTGAATGATATCCTTCTTTTGGAGTGGAATTTGTCCACGGGGGAAGGGCTGCCTCAGAGCGTAAGCCCATAGCCTCTCTTGCAGAAGGTTGCACCCGTGCACATCCGTACTTCCCCACTTCCAAGGCCAGTGGAGATCCCACTGTTCTTTGTTGCACCACGGGCCTCCATCCTGGATTAAACCCCTACACCAAGGGCCACTAACCACGCATAATCCCATGTTTCCACTTTGGCCCGCTCAACGTGTAAGCCCCTTTTCCCTTATCACGTATGCACCCTTTGCGACATGATCGTCTGGTCCCTGCTGTCTCTTGTTTCTCACACCGAGCATGACTCACGTGGGCTTAGAGTAAGCATCGACCATGACATCTTCTTAAGGGCCGCCTCAGAGCGTAAGTCCAATCCCAGCGAACTATGGGGACTTTGATCCATGCCAACGCATTGTACATAGGAAGCCTCCACGAGGTTCAAGCCCACCACCCGGCCGTTCCGACTTCCTTACGTCAGCTCACCAACACTTTGGTCTTCCTCAGAGCGTAAGCCCCAAATTCCTCATCCCGCATGACGTTAAACTATATGCCCTCGTACCGCATGACATTAAACTATATGTCCTCATCCCGCATGACGTTAAACTGCATGATCCCATACCTCATGACGTTAAACTGTATGCCCTCGTCCTGCATGACGTTAAACTGTATGCCCCGAACTACGTGGACTTTGATCCATGCTAACGCATGGTATGTAGGAAGCCTCCACGAGGCTCAATCCCATCACTCAGTTGTTCTGACCCCTCTGTGTCGGTTCACAACCACCGTTATGGGCCACCTCATAGCGTAAGCCCCATACCTCACACCCACATCTCATCCTGACCTCTCCCTCGAGCCCACGTGCCTCGGGAAGCCCATTCCCTATCTCGGAGATCTTACTTCCTCCAGGATCTAATCCATGCGTTCATTATCACGGGCCGCCTCTTCAATTGTCCCACCTTATCACCGAACTACATGGACTTTGATTCCCTACTATGTGGATACGTAGGAAGCCTCCATGAGGTTCAAGCCTGTCACTCCATCACCCATCCTGATCCTTACCTAGGTCGCCACATCCCAGTGGGATCATGCCACCTCATTCGACTCCACAGTATCCGGGAAGCCGCCCATGTGCTAACCCCAACATCTTTGTTCCCCCTAGGGTGTCCTTCAATCTGATCCACTCTTAGTGTTCCGATCAGTCCGATCCCTCTCCACCAGATGTTAAACTCACGGCATACCCCATGTTAAACATGGGAAGTTGAGGAAAATCTCAGATGGTATACAATTCCCCACGTTCTATGTGGGATTCCTCGGGCTTCCACGCCCTCGAAAAGCCCTATAATAAGGGACATAAGACAGACATGCCAATACCCTAGCATCAAGGCACACCAAAGACACCCCAGCGTGACCATTCTCCTCACCGAAGGTTGCTTCCCCGACCAGACCCCTTGGAGCGTCTCGACGGGAGCAGCGTAATTAACTGGCGTCCATGCAGATATGGCGCCGGGAACGAACATCAGGAACCCGTCTTAAATCTATGAGGGAGACCCGGACTAGGTGACGAGCTCTGAGGAGGAATCCATGGAAGAAAGAACCGACGTTCCATCATCCCGGTTTCGATCAAGGATCAAACATCCCTGAACAAGGAACGAATGTCGGCCGCCTTTGGAAAGCGGGAATGCAGGGCCTCAAGACGCGTGTCCTCCCCCGCGTGACGGACGTGCGCTTTCCCCAGTGTAAAAGCATCGGAAATAGTAGTGACGATCTATGTTAGGTAAAATATATAGTATATAACTATCACTTCTTATAATGAGGAATGTTTAAGATTAACCAAGTGGTTGCATGCCTGTATAAGATTAATCTCACAGTGTATGGGAAAAAAGTTTTACAATATTCCCCTATATAATATGAAAATGGTGTGTAACATCGTATATATGAATAACCAACCATATGGTGACCGAAAAAGGATTAACTAGTGGTGATCAGAGATTGAACCCTATGATAAACACCTATCATACCATGGATTATGATTAACACCAACATTATATTAATGTAGTAAACCTCATACTTTTAACCATCATATAAATTACATACCACTACATTATAACATATATGATACAATATATTTTTACTCTATACTTTTTAATAAAAAATGATAATCAAACAGCATGGAACATCTATTTTACCCTAATATGGTTTTTATGTATCGATTAAAACTTAATGAATACATTGGAAGAAATTATAAATCCTTTAAAACCAAGATCATCCAAGAATGAAATTAAAAACCATAAATATATAGAAATGAATAAATTATCTCTATCTTACACCATTAATGGTTGACGTGTCCAAATTTCATAATGATTAACAAAGAACACTCAAGGAAATCCATCAGAATCCCCTCTCAATGGTGTATCTTAAAAAACAAATAAACCACAAATCATGGTTGTGGGGATCTCCTTTATTCCATGATATGCAACTACCTCACATATTATTAGACTAACATTAAGAGAGGTCTTGGGGAGAAGGATAATTTATAGGAAGCAAGGATGGATTGAACCACTCGAATAAATCACCATCTCATTGTGTTTTCCACTTATATAGGACATGGAGATGTTAACAGGCATTCACACATATTTTTACAATGCATGCATTAATTCTACAAACAACCGTCCATTAAGGAAATGAATTCATCATGGCTCCTAAGTGTTTCAACATATGAAATGATTGATATTAATGATAGATAATGTTTTAATATTATTTGAATGTCAAATTATTAAAATTTTACATGAAATACAATAATATTATTTATTATTTTGTTATAATATTTCTAATTAAAAGGATTATAATATAACCTATATTCATGCATGTTGTATAATAAGACACACCATATATTATACACTATGATATTACATTAAAGAATATCTCTAAAAAATAACTCATACGTACCCTTTATTTATTAATGAGACTTATAAAAGACTTAATGCTCTATAAAATATATTATAAGGGCAAATTATATTTGTAAAAAACCGATTTTTTATGAAATATTTATTTTAAATAAATTTTATTTCTTCAATATCTTTTGTTATACGCAACTCCGATGTTAAAAGAATAGTGATATACTATTAAAATATTATTTTAATGTGACTATTACAACAGAGAGGTTAAAATTGGAAATTATGAATACAACTAAATAAAATTATAAAAAAATTATGTTTTTAATGAATTAATTAGTTATCAATATATAATAAATTGATATACAAATTGTTATAAGGTAAAAGTGATGTTTTTCTAAAAATTGTTTTTATATAGGAAATGTGCATTTAACTTAATAAATTAAATTTATCACCACTTGGTGAATGATATTAATGGAATATATATATTATATATTCAATAAAATGTTTTAATGTTCATTTAATATATTTTCTAGGTTGGTGATAAGAACAAATCCATTTGTATTTCTAAAAAATGTATTCTTCTAGAAAGATGTTTTCATTGCATTTTTTTCACTTATTTTAGAATAAATTTAGAAAAAGTATATAAATTTAATCCTAAAAAATTAATTTAATATTTGGAATAAGTAGTATAATTTTTTTTATATGATTTCCTTTTATTTTCTGTGATTATGAATCATAACCTTGGTAAAATCTCTCACATCAGTTAAAGATAAATCTGGTTAAACTAGGTTCAAACAAAGTGTTATGGTCAACATTTTTCATCTTAATTCTTATTTGATGAATGAAAATTTACCATTATCACTATAGGAAGAAATTTTAATTGCTTAAGGGACACTTTTCCATTAAAATTACCTATATAATATTTAAATCAATGAAAAATAAAAAATTTCACTCTCTTGATTTTAAATATCTCTTATGTGTTCGCATAGGGATTTAAGTAACTTTTTAATGAATATTAATATTTATTTTGAGAATAATGAAATTATTTTAATTATTTTAATTTTTCCTAATTTTTATTGTTTTTATATTTACCTTAAATTATTAAATAATGTCGACACAGTGTTTCTTTAATTAATAAAAAATAAAATAAATGATTTTAAAAATATTAAATGTAATATAACTTGAGTGAATTATAGTATGGAATAAATTTTATATTTTAATATAACATAATAATGGTTTATTAAATATTTTCATTCTAATTCCATCATTTTATTTATTTATTTGAAGTTATATTGAATGAATAGTGTCAAAACTAGATTAATGATATTTTTAATAATAATATTTTATTAAATTTTCTAGAAAACATAAAAATATTTAAAGTGGGGAAAGGGTATAATATATAGTCTAAAAATTAATAACATGTCCATTTATGATCCAATTATCACATTTTATGTTAAATTATAACTCTTTAATATTTAAAAATACATTACCAACGTTAAGAATAAAATTTGTTAACTAAGGGATTAAGGAAAAAGATAAGGTTTAAAATTACACCTAAATCTAAATAAATTTCATTGGATAGTGATATATTTACCTTATCATATTTTTTTAAAAAATATATATATTTTTAAATATTTTTAATGATAATTACATTTTCATATTTTAAGATTTTTTAAAATTCTATATATGTCATTTCCCTCCCTTATAAAAGGACGCACCTTCCTCTCAACTATTCACAACACTTTGAGACATATATGTTGATAAAACCCTAAATATTTCTATTATAAATATACTAATAAACATTATAGAGGTTATTTACTTCTCATAAGACCAACCCTTGGTTCTATATGTAAGAATCTAAAAAAGGTATCCCAAAGAAGAGGTAATCCCCTTCCCCACCTCTTTAAATTTATTTATTCTTTTACCTCCACGAAATTTATGTTATTTATCATAAAATAAGAACATATATATCCAAAAAATATTTAAAATTTATTATGATTATAAAACCACAATTTTCCACCATTTTTATATTAAATCAGAAGTTAAAGTATCACTCATGCATACGCACAACTTATCATATCCACATAGTGATACAGTTCATTTTTCATCACCATTTTTTATAGATGGGTATTATGATGGGTTTAATGTATAAATATGATATTTATTACATAATTATGATTCTATAACCATAATATCATTTCTATCTTCTTAGCTTCTAATCTTTTGTGAAATAATAACGTCGCTTGTGCGTACCTGAAGACTACAACCTCCACGGAGCGATGTAATCCTTTTTTATTTATGATTTATATGGATGGTAATGATGGTGAATTTAGTAAATATATATTATATATATGATATAATAATGATTTTTTGAAGGTCAATTATTATTTATATATCTTTCATTTCATATTTCAGAAAGTGAAAATAGTGGTCTTGCATACGTACGACCTATCGTCTCCATGAACAGTGTATTCATTTTCCTATATCTATATTTTATGGATGAATATAAATATATAATGAGTATAGATGTTGTTTATATCATGATTAAAATTATGGAAATTATGTAACCATGATCAAAGATCAAGGACCACAACCACCAAACTAAAATATACATGAAAAACAAAGCAGTTATCACCCAAACCTATGATGTTCAAAAATAATTGTAAATAAACAGTTGAAAAAAGATAATAAGTAAATAATATATAGTATGATATATATTTTTATGGTTTTTTAATAAATATATGTTGACACTCATTTCCATCACAGATTCTAACGTCTGAAAAAGGGAAATACCTTAGTCCAAAGTGATTCAACCTTTGAAGAAACATAAAAAATCGACAAAGGGATGAACAAGGAGAACATTGCCCATAGGTCGTGCAAGTACACTTGCGCGCTGCCTAGTGGTCGCGCAAGTACACTTGTGCCCCGCCTAGTGTTCATGCAAGTATACTTGCGTGCCGCCTCATGGTCGCCCAAGTAACTTTCACGACCGAAGTGATAACCACCCGGGGTCTTCTCCTGCCTATAAATAAACCCTGTGGGCCCCCCATTCAGGGATGATTTTTTTCCAGAAACTTAGATTTGAGCTCCCGGTGCCCTAGTATCTTCTCAAAGCTTTTGAATCATTTCTAAGGTAATTTCTTACCTAGAACAGAATATCTAAAGAGGAGGAGGAAGGCCTATGTGTTGAAACTCATCAACACTTGCATGCCTGAGTGGTCAGCCCTTACAGGAAAATGCCACACTTGCGCGCCGCCTTACTCCTTCAATAGAACTTGCGTGCCACTCTTCTGGAAGAATCTCTAGGGGATTATAAAGGCTTTAATCAAGAGTCTCTCAAGTATTACCCTGCTGGTTAACCGTCGCGCAAGTAAAACATGTGTCGCGCAGGCATACCTGCGCGACCAAGACTTGCGCGCCCACCCAGTACCTGCGCGCCTACCAGGACTTGCGCGCCCCTGCCTTTTGGGTGCCTTTATTTCCCATTTATCCCCTCTTAAGCCATTACACCTTAAATATTCAAGATTCAGTCTTCAAGACACTCTTCAAATCCTTTTATGGCATGATTTCTTGATTTGACTTCCTTATCTGAAATGAATTCTGTGGAATATCTCTCAAAACCTAGTGATTTACACATCTTTATGTCACTAAAGATTGATATTTCATTCATTCAAAATCATCCTTTAATATGAGAGAATCCTTAACCTGGGTCTCCTTTTCAGGAATAATCCCCAGTCATAAGTCCTCTAATTTGGGCATCCTCTTAGGAGTAAGCCCCAGATCCCCTAACCTGGGATTCCTTTTCAGGAGTAAGCCCCAGTCTCAAATATGGGCATCCTATTTAGGAGTAAGCCTCAGTCATAATTATTAACTTGGGAATCCTCCTTAGGAGTAAGCCCTAATTCTTGATGTTCCAAAATCCGGGCTTCCTCCTTAGGAGTAAGCCCCAGTCTGTTAATTTGGGCATCCTTATCAAGAGTAAGCCCCAAACCTTAATCCTTGACCTGGGCCTCCTTTTGAGGAGTAATCCACAGTCTTAATTTCTCTTAACCAGTCCTATTTACCTTTTATTTGGGATTCCTTTTCAGGAGTAAAACCCAATCATAATTCTTCTCCTAATTTGGGCCTCCTTTTCAAGAGTAAGCCCCAAGTAAGAGTATTGAAAATCTCCATGAATCACATATACCTTTATGGACCCTATTCCTGGATTTCTTCCCTAAAGTAAATCCGAACCTTCATTTATCTGGGTAGTCATGCATACATAAGCCTCACATTATTTCTTATGATTGCATCTTTCTTGGCACAATTGTCTAATTTTTACCAATACCTCTTGTTTCTCACACCGAGCATGACTCACGCGAGCTTAGAGTGTAAAAGTAATTGTGACATCCTTCTTTGAGCCATCAATCATGAACATTATACTCCTTTACTTGAACTATGTGGGTTCTTATTCCTTTTCTAAACAAAGGATACGCAGGTAGACCTTCTACGAGTCCGATCCGAACTCTAAAATAATCAATGTCTTTCTGAATGACAATAAACCTCAAGTGCCCCACTGAGTGGCTTTAAAACCAGAATGGTCATCATAATGACCAAGAGACCTCTATATAAACATGTAGAAGGGTACCATTGACCAAGAATCTCTAATAAATACAGATGATTCTCTATCGATGAAGAACCTTGAATACATATAAAAGATTCTCTAAATTTCCTACATATTTAATCATTGATTGTTAGATCTGAAGGAAAGATCATTTTATACTTGGTAATGTAATAAGGATTCACGAACATAACTTAGATCTATAAAGAGAGTCCTGGAGTAGACAATAATTCCCCTCAAAAAGGTGTGATGAGTCCGACCTCCCATCCTCTCGACCAATGAAAATTCCTAAGCCGCATTAGTCCACAAACTAATGAGCACCTACCTTTGGAAAGTAGGTCCGAATGGATGTGGAATCATTAGATGTTTCCGATTCTATGAAGAAACCCTTTAGAAACCGATCGGAATGTTTGAACCTCCCATCAAGGCGGTCTTCCCCGGATTCCGAGGGAAACAAAAAAGGTGAACCCGACATGAATCCTTAACCAAATTAAAATAATGTTTTACCCATTTTTTAGGCCCCTATTTAAAACTCAATGAGAGGGCCAACAAAAAAAATCATTGACATATGTGCTCATCCAAAATATGTAGTGGCTGAATTTATCTTGATTACGTCTGTTATATCAAAATGGCACTCTTTTCCCAAGATCTTATGCATTTATAGAATGGAAACTCTCAAGTTCACACCTGTGAATACTACTGCTGCAAATGCCACTGCTGCTACTCCTGTTGGATTGTCGTCCGCTCTTAGGACGATATCCCCTAGTCAGCGTCTTCAACGCTGGGTATCAAACACACTGGTTAAGGAGTACCGTCAACACGGTACCATCCAAACTCTGGAGGCTACCCGACAATCCCTCCAAGTAAATAACTCACATCGGTCATCCGGAAAACGACCACCAGTGATCAAGAAGCAGGTGGTGCTGACTACCGTCTCCAACCATTTCGGGTCGTTATCCCCGGAACGCAATCACCATTTGCTCCCTTATTCTAGGGATGTGAATGAGAAGGTCCCTCAGGACCTTAATTCAAATAGACATGAGTCCTTCCTGAGGGCTCCCACCAACAATTGCCGCCAGACTTGTGCGGAAGTGCGCCCTCAACATGATGAGGGTACCGACTCCAGGCGTTCGGCTCAGGTTCCTCAAAACTGAGCAAGCAAGACGAACCACCAGAGGTGGAATCCGGTCAACAGTGAGAAGGTTCTCATCTCTGCCATCTCCAGAGAAGTCCACCAACCTAACTTGGTGGCAAGCAACGAGCAGGCACATACACCTGCCCGTTTTAATTCTGCTGTCCAGCAGACTCGTCTGACAGCATCACGCCAATCCCTCCAGGAAATTCTAGCAGAGTACTATAGGCAAGAACATACACATGTTTATACATCATCATCTAGTCAGCAGGCTCATCTGACTACATATGATGGATCTCGTCAACCACGTTTGGCGAAGTGCAATCAGCAGGCACATACACCTGCTAGTATTAATCAATCCTACCAACAATCTCTCTTGGTAGCATTCAGAGAAGTTAGTCGTAAATCCCTGACAACAAATAAGAGGCAGACTCAACTCTCTTCCCCCACACTTGAGTACTGTCAGGATTCACTGACAGGAAAAGGAGGATAGAAGCAGTCACATACACCTGCTCCAAGCCCCTAATGGACGTATAGTCCCGTTCTGGCAGCTGAAGTCACCAAGCATATTCTATCAATGGTGAAAGAGTAGAAACAAATCCCTTCTCACATTCTGGATGCTTGCCAGGATATTATAAAAAATTTAGCGGCATATCAGGCAAAGACACATAAATCTATCCCTACCAGTGGAGTGATACATCAACAATTCACTCCAGAACAGACACACACATCTGTTCCAGTCCAAGAGGGTTGTGGGGCATACTCCCCCATATCATACGGACAACTAAGTCAGGAACATACACCTGATTTGAGAGGAGATCATCAGCCTAACTTGGCCCTCTTTCCTGATCAGGAACATACACCTGCTCAGAGTATCCACTTTCCTCAACAAGTGGTTTCCAAGGTGAGTAAGAATGCGTCTAAGAAAAAGACCCGCCCATCATAGTCAGGAGATCAAGTGCCAATCTGTAACAAGGCTTTTCTCGATGCTGGAGTTCTTGAAGCCCTCAAACAATTATCTGTTGGAATTCAAGATTCTACTCCCTCAGTTCCCAATAGTAGAAACATTAATTCTTAAGGTCTTCAACACACACTTCCTCATGAAGGCTTGCTTCATGACAATACAGTTGATCTCGAAGTTTCATCTTCAGATGAGAGCCACAGGAACCCTCTGTATGGTCAGAAGACCAAGGAGCAAGAGATCTCATCTTTTGATGTAACCCATTATGGTGGTCCTCCCCATGATAATGAATTTTGTTGCGAAATCCCTCTCCACAGTAGTGATGCACATTTCCCGGAAAATGCTCCAGTGGAAAATGTAGTGCCGAGAAATCCCTCTTATCTTGAGGCACTTGCAAATGTGAAACCAGTCATGTTTGAAGCTTCATCGCTAGCAGGTAAAATAATTTCTCAATCAGAAGATAGCCCAGGGTGTCGGTTATTCTCTGAACCATCCCTAAGTCATGCATCTTCTAGCTTGATCAATGATTTCTCTACCAATCCTATCGAATCTAATGAAGCAACAAGGAAACACCAACTCTGGTCAAATCAGGTAGAAGAATATTCATTAAATGATAAAGAGGAAATGCTGAACATGAGAAAACAACTGGCGAAAGGTGAAGTGCCAGTCATGTTTTGGCCTTTGGATGACTCTCAGTATAATATTCCAGAAATGTTGATGGAAGATGAAATTCATGATATTCATCTCAACATATGGAAAACTCTTTGTCAGTTGAAAAAGAAAGTATTATCTTATAATGAATATGAAAATCATCTTAAGATGATAGAAGGGTTACAACATCAGATTGATTTGGCGTCTCTATCAGTATCTCGATATCCGAAGGCAGAAAAGTAGTAGAGAGCCCTTTAACGTTCATGCCTTGGTGCACTATGAAGATTGCGTCAGTTAATTGACAATGCCCCATATGGTATTCGTGTCAGAGGATGGGGTGTTCATGGAGCACTACATTTCACGGTGCTCTCCAGTCAGCAAAGCCCGCCGAAAATGGTCTCATGCAATGTTATTGCCCATGGCCGACCACAGTCAATGGGCATTGTTTTTAATCAAAAGCTTGCCCAAGAACAGGCTTCAACTAGTTCCTCTCAAAATCAAGAATACAGAGAACAAGTTGTTGAATTACTCTTGTATCAAGAAAACAAGAATATTGAACAGGCCTCTCGTTTGGAGCAAGTACATCACCAAGTGACAGAAGTGTCAGAAAGCATCCAACGGTCTTTTGAACCGGGTGATAAAAGCGGATACAAGTTAATACATCTAGCTAATTTCTGGACTAAGGTTCGCAAGATCAGGAGGATTTCAAAAAAGTCTCAGACATAGCATATCAAGAACCACCCCAGCTCGCCAGACTGGGGACTCTTTTAAACCAACCCTCAGAATCAACAAATAGGATTCGAGGAGTTGATCGAGAACAACAGGAACAGCCCCAGTCCACTGGACTGGGGACTTTTTCAAATCATCAATCCCCTCCTCAGAGAAATTCTGTCTTTTCTCGATTGGGGAAGAAACCTCAAGAGGAACAAAGGGCCAAATTATCAGGAGATTCCCTCCAAATTACGGTTCGTTAAGAAGTTCCTGAGGGATCGAATCAACAAAAGGCAATGTGTCATCAAAGACATGGAAGAAGACAATATCACAAAAATGCTGATAGAAGGGATGCGATGAGTTATGCATCAATAAATGTCATCAATGCCGTTGTTTCTGATCTACCAGATGAGGCTCACTCAGGGGACTCAGATGAAGAGGATCCTGCTCAAGAAGATGTACGCACCGACACAAATGAAGAAGGTGCGTGTACACAAAGTCAAAGGATTACTCAGAACCTAGGTAATCCTTCGAGTAACCCACTTCCCCCTCTCCAAAAAGGATCCAACAAAGGGAAGGGAAAGAACCATGTTACATATCCTTCCTCTGGAGAAGGTCAATTGCTCTCACTAGAGCAGAGGTTTGCACAACAGGAGGAAGAAATGAAGGAATTAAGAAGAATGAATGCAGAACTACTTTAGAGTAGTCTTCTTCTTAAGCATGGTGGAGTCAGTCAGCTAAAGTAATTTGTTGCAGCTACTGAGATAGATCAATAATATCCTCCTCTATTAGTACACCCTCACAGGTATAATCCTACGGGTCAAGTACAACAATAGTTGGCAGTACTACCATCAATTGCAGCACTAATCGCCACATCTGTCCAAGCTCTAGTCATTGCACCTACCCAATTCCAAGTTCAACTAGATGTTTCTCAAATGTTAATAACTACTATTGAGTCATTAACAGCTCGGTTAGAAACTATGGAAGGGAAACATGCGCATGTTCAACCATAAAAGAAAGTTTACCCTGAATGGGTAGATTCAATTTCTCCTCCATCCAGTTTTGGGAATCTTATGTTCCCTATTTTCAATGGATCAGGTGATCCTAAACAGTATTTGACGCATTACGTGTCTTGTTGCGATCCCATGATGGGATCTCCGGAGCAGCAAGAAGTAGTGAAACTCAGATGCTTCGAGCAAACCTTGCAAGGACTATATTTTGTTTTGTATACAAGCTTGCAATCCCGGTTAATTACCGGATGGGAGGATCTTAGCCAAAAATTCCTCCTTCAGATCAGCTCAACTTTTTCAAAGACAACAGTTTTCAATCTTACAAACTGTAAGCAAAGGGAGAATGAAAGGGTTTCTGATTTCATTGCTCGATGGAAGGGATTAACATATTACTTGAGTTTAACACTCCCTCAAGAAGAATTGTTCCCAATCTGTGTGGCAAATCTGCATGATGAATTACGCACGCCGTTATTCCCTGTGAAATACACAGGAGGGTTTCGAGACCTTACTTCAATCACTCAGCAGGTTGAATATTCCCTTATACAGGCTAAGACTAAATCTCGTGTAATTCCATCAACTTCAGGAAGGAGAATGGGTAAAGAGAAAACTGCTACAGTTATGCTTAAACAAGCACATGTACATATTTCTACCTCAAAACCTTCATCTTCTCGAAGGGCTCCACCTTTTGAGCGCCAATAACAAAGGCCTTTTCGTCCAGATGATCAAAAAGATCAAAGACAAAAACAATTTGAGGATCTAAAGAGAAAAACATACTCTTTACGAAATGAACAAGTTCTTGGTTATTTAATTTTGGCTCTGGAAAACAATTTGATTCAATTGCCAATGCCCAAGAGGCCAAACAAGAAAGGAGATGAAGACCGTCCCAATTATTTACCTTTTCATAAAATGTTGGGGCATCCCATAGAGGAGTGTTTTGTCATAAAATACCTCCTGCAAAAGATGGTCAACTCGGGACAAGTCACATTGAAAGGCTCCTCAGCCCAGGTAGCATGTGTCACTACTACAGTTCTAGAGGAGGAAGGTGAATGACAAGAAGTAAAAAGAAAAAATTCATAGAAGTATGATGATTGGATGGTCAAAAAGACAATCAATCGAACTCATGCTATTTTGTTAACACAATTAAAGAAACCAATTGTGTCTTATTCCATGAATGGTGCGGAAAAACCCTCTTCGTTAGAGGGAGAGTCCTCAATGAAACGTCATGATTCAATGAAAGAAAAAGAATCAGAAGAAGATGAGTATGTGTCAAATCCTAAGTTGTCTTTGACTTTGGAGGACTTCATGCCATCTACTTCAAAGCCATGGGTACCACCCCACCAAACGGAACAACCTAAACAGGTTAATCAGGAAGAGTCTTCATCAGATGAAGAGTTAATCTTTGCCTCTATTAATACGATTCAATTAACAGATCCATATTCCATTCTCAGTTTCAATTTAAATGAGCCTGAATTCCTTGTATCAAATAGAGGAATCAGAGGAAGTTCCAGGGGCTCAGAATACAAGGGAAGACGTGTATTTTTCAGAAGCTACTATTTCAATTCTACCACTGCTAGAACTGTATACGCAGCAGAAAATCGTGGTAGAGATCTTTAGTGAGCTCAGAAAGAACAAGCAAGTTCTTATACCAATAGAAAATTCAGTCCTGGCACAGTTATTTTTGAAGACCGGTTGAAGGTTCCATCTTATTCCTCTCAGCAAGTAAATGGATCTAATCGGTCTAATCTTCCAAAACCAGGAATATTGCCAACTCCTATCCCAATACAAGATGCATCAACTTTCAAAGAATTTTCTTCCAAGGTACCTGCTAAACCACATATTCCTATTGGGAAACGCAGACCTCTGGATCAAAAGTATGATATATTGAAACACTTGGCCCAAGTTCCATCCAAGTTATCAATTCTGGATGCTCTAAATCTGTCAAAAGATCTTTGGGAAGCACTCATCGAGGCTTTGTCAAGTCCTCAGGAGTTTGAAACTGAAATTGCTGCAGCTGAAGTCTATCAAATAAAGAATAATCCTGCAGAATGCCATGAAATAATATCTTTTACTGATGAAGATGAATATGATGTTGTACATGGGCATATTATACCATTTTACTTGTCTGGAAAGTTCAATGGCGTGGATGTTCGAAGGGATTTCATTGACAATGGTTCAGGAGTCAACCTCATGCCCATTCGTACACTTCGTCGATTGGGCCTCACGGAATCTGATTTATCTCCTTCTACCATGATGTTACAAGGATATGATAAAAATGAACAAGAACCACTGGGAAATGTTACACTCAGAACTCAGTTTGGAGATCTTGTATCCAATTCAGATTTTGTGGTTGTTGATCAAGACGCAGCCTTCAACATCTTTCTTGGAAGACCCTGGCTACATCAACATGCGGCTATCCCTTTATCATACCATCAATGTCTCAAATATTGTTTTGATGGTCAAGTTGGGACATTGTATGGTGATAAGGCCCTGTTCAAGACATGTGAGTCTCAATACATTGAGGCGGAATTCTATCACATGAAGCAAAGGGAGAAATCCATAACAAAGGAGATTACCAAAGTTAATGCTTCATATGGTTTGGAAAAAATTCTAGTAAATCCATTTACACATGTGAGTACAGATTATGTGTTTCCTATCAGTCAAATTGACAAGATAGACCCAAATCAAAATACTCTTATGGAAAGATCCATAATGTCAATTACGACAATCGAGCTAGACAACATGGGAGAAATTGGTAATCTACCAAGCAGTGATGAAAGCACAAATGGTGACGTATTCATTTCATCTGCTGAAATCCAACAAGTCTATGCTTCGCCAATTAGGCCAGAAGAAGTTATAGCAACATCGGAGGTGAACAATGATGTCGATTCTCAATCCATCATCTCCTCTTTATTACACAAATAAGACCCTCCATCATCAATCAGGTCGGAAATGGAAGCTTCTTATTCAAGATATGCAAATTTTGACATATCTTCAGATCATGAGAATTCTACTTTATTATCTACTATTCAAGTAGAAAAGGAAGAAATAACACATGATGAAGAAGAAGAGGAAGATCTCAGAGATGCTCCTCCAGCATTTGAGGTGGGTATCTCTACCACTGTGGATGAACTCAGAGAAATAAATCTAGGTACAAAAGGAGATCCATGCCCCACTTTAATCATTGTGCCCATGACTCTTAAAGAGAAAGAGAGATATATTTCTTTTCTAAAGAGAAATAGAGATATATTTACTTTGAACTATACAGAAATTCCCGGGCTTCATCCTGATGTTGCTACTCATCATTTGGGTTTACCAGAAGAACATCGAGGATTTAAGCAAGCCGCGAGAAGAACACACCCAACTTATACTTCCAAAATTGAAGTTGAATTGGATAATATTATCAAAGATAACATCGTCAGAGAAGTTAAATATCCCAAATGGTTGGCTAATATTGTCCCTGTAATGAAAAAAAACGGACAAATTAGAGTTTGCATTGATTTCAGAGATCTTAATCGGCATTGTCCTAAGGATGATTTCCCAGTTCCGATTATAGAACTTATAATTGATGTAACAGCTGGCTATGAAGAACTTTCCTTCATGGATGGATATTCTGGATATAATCATATTTGAATGGCCCCAGAAGACGAGGAATCCACATCCTTCAGAGCCCATTAGGGTGTGTTTTGCTATCGGGTAATGCCCTTTGGATTAAAGAATGCAAGTGCAATTTATCAGCGTGTCATGCATCGTATCATCAAACCCTTCTTAGGGATGTTTGTTGAATGCTATGTAGATGATTTGGTAGTTAAATCCAAACAACGTTCTAATCACTTGGATGATTTGGAAGTAATATTCTGCAAGCTTTGACAACATAATTTGAAGATGAACCCCTTAAAATGTGCTTTTGGGGTAACCTTAAGAAAATTTCTCAGCTTTGTTGTATGCCATCGTGGTATTGAAGTCGATCCTGAGAAGACCAAGTCAATCCTTGGTATGTAACCTTCTCAAAATTTGAACGAATTAAAAGGACTTCAAGGAAACTTAGCCTATATTCAGCGTTTCATCACCAATTTAGCAGGAAAAAGTTTACCCTTCACCAAATTGACGAAGAAGGGAGTCACTTATCAGTGGACTGAAGAATGTCAAGAAGCATTCGATATTCTCAAGAAATACCTCTTGAGTCCACTAGTAATCATGCCACCTGTTGAAGGAAGACCACTTATCCACTACGTGACAGCTCTAGAGTGATCATTGGGTGCCTTCCTTTCCCAAAAGAATGATGCTGGGAATGAAAACAACCTCTACTATCTCAGTCAAACCATGCTTGCAGCAGAAACACGGTATTCAAGTATTGATAAGTGCTGCCTGGCATTAATATTTGCAGTTCATAAGTTGATACACTACCTGAAACATCACGAGGTCCAATTGGTATCTCTTAATAACCCGCTCAAATTTATCCTTAGTCGTCCAATGCTTACAGGACGTCTCGTAAGGTGGGCAGTTATTTTGCAGCAATTCGACATTCAGTATGTGTCTCAAAAGGCGATAAAGGGCCAAGCTCTGGCTGATTTCCTGGCTGAACACCCTTCAGTGGAAGATACATCTTCAGATATTGAACTCCTTGATGAGGAAGACTTATCTATTCAAGAAATACCTCAGGAATGGGAAATTTATTTTGATGGTGCTTCTAGAAGTCCAACAGGGAGGAAAATGGAAAATCCTAAATTCAACAAAGTTGGCTTAGGAATTGTACTCATTTGTCCAGAAAAGGCAGTGTTACCTTATTCCTTCTTATTTTGGGAAGGTGGTACCAATAATGAAGCATAATTCTAAGCTCTCATCGTAGGCCTGGAATTAGCACTTCAAGCACAAGTGAATCACTTGAAGGTGAAAGGTGATTCAGACCTGGTAATCAAACAAGTCAATGGGGATTATGCCATCAGAAAAGAAGAACTAATCCCTTTGTATGATTACGTCAGAGAGTTAATGGCGGAATTCCCTTCGGAATCGACATTTTCTTATGTCCCAAGATCAGAAAATGCTCAAGCTGAGGCATTGGCTAATATAGCCACAGCTCTGGCAGATCCAAATCGGGATGAGACAACCATCAGTATTTCCCACCTTCGTGCAATTTCACCTTATGTTTGGATCAGAACAGAGGAAATTAATGAAATTTTTCCCATTCCTGAACCGTATGGTCATACTACAGGATGGATGTCACCTATCAGGGAATACCTTCAAAATGGAACACTTCCATCTGATAGAGCTGAGAAAGAACAAATCCGGCGACGTGTGGTTAATTTTACTCTTTATGATATCCAAGATCACCTAGAGAAAATTCTCTAAAAACATGGTTTTGATGGAGTTCTCTTCAGATGCATTTATGGTGAAGAGACAATGGCTATCATGAAAGAAGTACATATAGGAGTTTGTGGTGCCCACCAGTCTGGACATAGACTGTTTGATCAGATTCTAAGGCTTGGATACTTTTGGCCTTCAATGATACGAGATTGTGTCGATTTCACAAAGAAGTGTCATTCATGCCAAGTATATGCCAACTTCATTCATCATCCTTCAAGGTTGCTTCATACAGCTAAATACTCATGGCCATTTTCGACATGGGGAATGGATATGGTGGGACCTTACCCTTCAACTACGGCCAAGCAGTTTAAGTATATTCTTACTGCTACTGACTTCATTTCCAAATGGGAAGAGGAAATACCTCTCAAGGAAGTCAGTTCTAAATGCATTGTTAGCTTCATCAAGTCTAACTCGTTACCAGATTTGGTGTCCTTCATACCATATTGACGGATAATGGCACCAATTTCTGTTCATCCGAGGTGAAGAAGTTGTATCAAGAATACAACATCAAATCCAACCATTCATCTCGGTATCATGCAGCGGCCAATGGCCAGATAGAAGCCTTTAACAAGACTCTTTCAAATATACTGCAAAAGATGGTGGATAAAGATAAGAGGTCATGTCCTGATAAAATATTTCATGCTTTATGGGCTTATCGGACTACTACCCGCACTGCAACTCGGTCAACTCCATATTCATTAGTATATGGAACGGAAGCCGTCTTGCCCATTGAAGTTCAACTACCCTCACTCAGAGTTGCCATTTGTGATCAATCATCTACAGATGAACAATCTCAAAAGTGATTGAATTAATTGGAATGGTTAGATGTGAAAAGATTGTGAACTTTGCACCACTTGGAAGTTTATCAGAATCGAATAGCACCAACTTTTAACAAAAAAGTTCGTCTTCGTTCATTCACTCAGGGAGAATTGGTATTAGTTCTCAGAACTCCAATGATACCAGGAAAGAAACCTCCCAAACTTGAGCCAAAATGGGAAGGACATTATTCAATACATAGGGTCTACTCCAATGGAGCTTATTCATTAATCTCAATGGATGGATAACTCTTTACTACTCCAACCAATGCCAGATTTTTGAAGAAGTATTTTGTATAAACTGCAAAGTAACTCTTTTTTCCTTGCTATATGATGTTAAACTATACAGCAATGGTCCATACATATGACCGTAAACTATTTTTATTAATTTCGTCCCACACAACGTTAAACTATGGAAAAAAATTCCCTAATATGTCCTCACTACATGATATTAAACTACAAAGTCCCTCTTTCGTCCTTGCTATATGGCGTTAAAATATACAGCAACGGTCCATACATATGACCTTAAACTATTTGTATTAATTTCGTCCCACACGACGTTAAACTATGGAAAAAATTTCCCTAATATGTCCTCACTGCATGACATTAAACTGCAAAGTCCCTCTTTTGTCCTTGTTATATGATGTTAAACTATACAGCAACGGTCCATACATATTACCGTAAACTATTTGTATTAATTTCTTCCCACACGACGTTAAACTATGGAAAAAAATTCACTAATATGTCCTCACTGCATGACATTAAACTGCAAAGTCCCTCTTTCGTCCTTGCTATATGACGTTAAACTATACAGCAACAGTCCATACATATGACCTTAAACTATTTGTACTTTCGTTCCACATGACATCAAACTGTGAAAAAGTTCCCTAAATGGTCCAGTATGACCTTAAACAGCAACTAGGTCCTGTATGACCTTAAACTGCATCATCAACGGTCCATGCATATGACCCTAAACTATTTGCAAGTCCATTAAGTCCAGCATGATGTTAAACTGTGACATCCTAACTACATGACGCTAAACTGTATAAAAGTCCCTTACGTCCAGCAAGACGTTAAACTGTGATGTCCTAACTACATGACGCTAAACTATATAAAAGTCTCTTACGTCCGGAAAGATGTTAAACTACATAATCACCAAAGTTCCTGTATGACCGTAAAATATTCGCACTTTCGTCCAACATAACGTTAAACTGTGAGGAAAAAAAATCCCCAATGCATCCAACATGACATTAAAATGGTGTACTCTTTTGTCCTCCCTTCATGACATTAAACTGCATAGTCCCCCTTTCGTCCAACATGACGTTAAACTCTATTGTCCCCATCGTCCTAACTAAATGATGCTAAACTGTACAGAAAGTCCGTGATATGTCTTATATGACATTAAACTGTATTTTTTCCCTGCTACATGACACTAAACTGTGCAGCACCAATAGTCCTAACAGCAAGACTTTAAACTGCATAGTCCCTTTATATGTCCTACATGACATTAAACTATGCATCATTAAGGTTGTTGTTACCTCTTGTTTATCACTCCGAGTATGACTCATGTGATCTTAGAGCAAATCTCAACCATAACACTCTCTCTGGGCCGCTAACCATGTGTAAGTCCTAACATCATTTTTTAGGTCATTGTCCCCAAGAAAAACTTGATCATTAATTCATTATTTAGTTGAACTACACGGACTTTGATCCTTGACTTCTAGGCTGGGTATGTAGGCAACCTCCCAAGGTTTAAGACCAAAACCAATATCTTCACATTGGTTCATCTCCATCTCATACAATGTTGATTCGTGAAACTGCCTCTAGAATCAATATCTTTACATTGGTTCACTTTCGTCCTTATTATACAACATTAAACTATACAACACTTTTTTCCAGTATGAAAATAAACTACAAAATTCTTTGATACCCTCACTTGAGAAGGAATCATTATTTACATTGATTTTTTCAATCATGTTTAATTTCAAAGACTATGTGCATACGTGGCAATGCCCAAACCTTTAATCTTGGGTTAAACCATCATTGTACTAAAGTCCCCTTTCACCCTTCACATGTACGAACCAAATTTGTCCAAAGGGTATTTCTATAACTATGTGGGCTTGATTCCCATCCTTATGGGATACGTAGGAATGTTCGAGTGTCCCTCAAATTGAGCCCCAAGTATTTGGGCCTAACCCCAATTTCCATTTTCAGTCCCTTGGCTGAATAGTCCCCATGAAAACACACACTGTGTATTTCTTACAATGGTCCAAGATCTATGACCCTAAACTTATATCTCTAATCCTTTTGTCCCACATGACGTTAAACTGTAGTTTAATAACTATGTATGGCTTGATTCTCATCCTTATGGGATATGTAGTTAAGTCTAACATTTCAATTCAGGACCCAGCCATAACATGATTATGGTTAGCATTGATCTATGTATCTCTGTATACATTGAACAATACCCATATTTATGTTTCTTAATCCTAACCTTTAATATTTTCATATCCTCATAACCCTTTTCATGACTTCTAGTCACAAAAAAGTCAACCTTTTGAGAGTTCTTTTGTCTGACTATGCAGCACGTGCCCATAGGCGGCCTTGCATAAACAGTCTACATAACAGAGTTGTTAGCCAAAAGATATTATTATTTGACTATGCAGCCAATGCCCTTAGGTGGCCATGCATAATTCAACCCCTTAATGGGTTTGTTGGATAGTGGTAACTTCATTCTTGGGAAGAATGCCTCTTTTTTCCTTATTTGTCTTAAACGACAGTATGTAGGGATCCAAAAAAATAGCCATCCTTAACATATTTGTCCCATAAACTTTTTCATGATCTAAAAGTATTCAAGTCTATGGTTTATATTATCCTTCCCTACGTTTGGGTTAGACCTTCATAAAAGTGATACTCATCCAGTTCTTCAATAATCTTGTTTGGAAATATCTTCTCCATATTCAAGTACCTCATTCCATATAGCAAAATCTATACTTTGGAAGATTTGAATCTCCATAAAATTTCACTGGATTTTAGCACTAGGAAAGTAAATTTTTGAGAGTTCTTTTTCCTGACTATGCAACACGTGCCCATAGGAGGCCTTTCATAAATAGTCTACATAACAGACTTGTTAGCCAAAAGATACTAGTTTATTTAACTATGCAGCCAATTCCCTTAGGTGGCCCTGCATAATTCAACCCCCTAACGGGTTTGTTAAATAATGGTAACTTCATTTTGGGAAACTAATTATTCTAATGCCTTTTAGCTCTTTTTCATATCATTCCTCAAATTCAAATATTCTTAAGTCATAGCTTACATATTTTCCCTCATACATGAGTATGGTAATATGTTTTCAGATGAATTTTCAAGGAATTGGGTCAATTTTAATCCATTTCAGTCAAAGCTATTTCGACCTTAAACATTATCCTTTGTATGTCTAACATGCATGACTTTAAACTGCCAAATTTCTTGTTTTTTTCTTTTTTACCTCAGACTCAAATCCTCTTTTCTCTCTGGATCCAACTCTGAGGGGGGACTTTTGTTGACGCTCCTTTCTGTCACAGAGTCTAACATCTGAAAAAGGGAAATACCTTTTTCCAAAGTGATTCATCCTTTGAAGAAACATAAAAAATCGAAAAAGGGATGAACAAGGAGAACATTGCCCATAGTTCGCGCAAGTTCCCTAATGGTCGCGCAAGTACACTTGCGCACTGCCTAGTGGTCGTGCAAGTACACTTGCATGCCGCCTAGTGGTCGTGCAAGTATACTTGTGCGCCGCCTCATGGTCTCCCAAGAACTTGCACGACCGAAGTGATAACCGCCCGAGGTCTTCTCCTGCCTATAAATAGACCCTGTGGGCCCCCCATTCGGGGAGTAATTTTTCTAGAAACTCAGATTTGAGCTCCCAGCGCCCTAGTCTCTTCTCAAAGCTTCCAAAGAATTTCTAAGGTAATTTCTTTCCTAGAACAGAAGATCTAAAGAGGGGGAGGAAGGCCTAAGTGTTGAAACTCATCAACACTTGCGCGCCTGAGTGGTCAGCCCTTAAGGGAAAAGGCCACACTTGCGCGACGCTTTACTCCTTCCATAGAACTTGCGTGCCCCTCTTCTGGAAGAACCTCTAGGGGATTCTAAAGGCTTTAATCAAGAGTCGCTCAAGAATTACCCTACTGGTTAACCGTCACGCAAGTACAGCATGTGTCACACAGGCATACCTGCACGACCAGGACTTGCGCGCCCACGCAGTACCTGCGCGCCTGCCAGGACTTGTGCGCCCCTGCCTTTTTGGGTGCCTTTCTTGCCAATTTCACCCCTCTTAAGCTATTACACCATTCCTATTCAAGATTCAGTCTTCAAGACTCTCTTCGAAGCCATTTATGGCATGATTTATTTATTTGAATTCGTTATCTGAAAGGAATTCTATGGAATATCTCTCAAAACCTAGTGATTTACACATCTTTATGTCACTAAAGATTGAGATTTCATTCATTCAACCTCATCCTTTAAGATGAGAGAATCCTTAACCTGGGTCTCCTTTTCAGGGATAATCCCCAGTCATAAGTCCTCTAATTTGGGAATCCTCTTAGGAGTAAGCCCCAGATCCCCTAACCTGGGCTTCCTTTTTAGGAGTAAGCCCTAGTCTCAAATACGGTCATCCTCATTCGGAGTAATCCCCAGTCATAATTCTTAACTTGAGAATCCTCTTTAGGAGTAAGCCCCAATTCTTAAAGTTCCCAAATCTGGGCATCCTCTTTAGGAGTAAGCCCCAGTCCCCTAATTTGGGCATCCTCCTCAGGAGTAAGCCCCAAACCTTAATCCATGACCTGGGCCTCCTTTTTAGGAGTAAGCCCCAGTCTTAATTTCTCTTAACCAATCCTATTTACCTTTGATCTGGGATTCCTTTTTAGGAGTAAAACCCAATCATAAGTCTTCTTCTAATTTGGGCCTCCTTTTTAGGAGTAAGCCCCATGATAGAGTATTCAAAATCTATATGAAGCACATCTACCTTTATAGACCCTGTTCCTGGATTTCTTCCCTAAAGTAAATCCTAACCTTCATTTATCTGGGCAGTCATGCATACATAAGCCCCACATTATTTCTTATGATTGCATCTTTCATGGCACAATTGTCTAATTTTTACCAATACCTAATGTTTCTCACACTGAGCATGACTCGCGTGATCTTAGAGTGTAAAAGTAATTGTGACATACTTCTTTGATCCATCAATCATGAACATCATACTCCCTTACTCGAACTATGTGGGTTCTGATTCCTTTTCTAAACAATGGATACGTAGGTATCCTGTCTACTGGTCTGATCCCAACTCTAAAATAATCCATGTCCTTCTAAATAAAAATAAACCTCAAGTGCCCCACAGAGTGGCTTTAAAACCAGCATGCTCATCATAATGACCAAGAGACTTCTATATAAATGTGTCGAAGGGTACCATTGACCAAGAATCTCTAATAAATACAGATGATTCTCTATCGATGAAGAACCTAGAATACATATAAAGGATTCTCTAAATTTCCAACATATTTAATCATTGATTGTAAGATCTGAAGGAAATCTTATTTTATACTTGGTAATGTAATAAGGATTCATGAACATAACATAGATCTATAAACAGAGTCCCAGAGTAGAGAATAATTCCCCTCAAAAAGGTGTGATGAGTCTGAACTCCCATCCTCTCGACCAATGAAAATTCCTAAGCCTCATCAGTCTACAAACTAATGAGAACCTACCTTTGGAAAGTAGGTCCGAATGGATGTGGAATCATTGGATGTTTCTGGTTCTACGAACAAACACATTAGAAACTGATCGGAACGTATGAACCTCCCATCAAGGCGGTCATCCCCGGATTCCGAGGGAAACAATATAAAAGAAATATATATTTATTATATATTAGGTTCGAACACATATGTAGGAAGCTAGACTTGAGGTAAAGGATTATTTGAAAATTTCATAATTATTCATGATTTTTGATGTTTAAATTATAAAAAAGAAAAGAATTTAATACCATCATGAAAACTCAATGATTTGAATATTAATGTATAAGTATAAAATTTTGTTTTCTAATAAAATGTTTTAATTTATATTTGGTAAATTTTAGATAAGTGATTTCAAATTAAAAAGGGTATTTTCCCTAAGAAGTTTTTAGTGATGTTTTGAAAGTATTTTCATCTATAAAACATCATATAATATAATGAGAATATCCACTACATTTATTTAGATGGTTCATGATCAGTTTTATTGGGGAAAGTATTAATTTTTTATATGTATATTCTTACAATATAAATTGTTATTTATTTTTAAGGCATGTTGATTATATTGTATTTTTTATTCATATAACGAATGAATATGACTTTTTAAGTCATGGATTGGGCCCGGATTTATATTTCTCCTAGATAAATTAGTTTTTATCAAGGAAAAAACTATATTTCGTATTTAGTTTAGGCCTGACCCATTTATTTATGATTTCTTAGCACAAGGCCTTTGTGGTATGTTTTAGATGTCTTAGAATGAGCCATCAATGGTAAGTTTTAGATGTCTGGAATTATGCATTCCAACATTATAAAATAAAGTTTTTATTACAATTTTATTCTCTAAATATTTATTATATCCATAGATAAGTCTTTTATTTATATTATCAGTTATATGGAATCATTTTATCATCATTTATTCTTGTCATATTTTTCATTCCTTATTAGATTATGTTGTTTTCATACCCTTACTGAGCGTCTAAGTCCACCCATTTCTTATGTTTTCTTTCACTGGGATTTTAAGAATTTTATTATGATTTATATGAATGAATATGTGATATTTAATGTATGTATCTAGGTTCAAAGTATTTTTATTTGGTATCTAAAAAGGTTAGTAGAATCCTTTAGAACAATATTTAGGAAAACATAAATTATGGAACATAATCTTATGACAAAATATGGTGATAATAGAACTATATGATAGAATCCTAAAGTTTTGGTCTGGTAGAGACTATGTGGGTTTCCTAGAAATACATCCCTTCTTGGATAATATAAGTGGATGTGGTTATTGAATAGATTCATCTAGGGGTAATAACCTAGAAAATAATTGATTGAGTAAATTTTGGTCATCATTTGGATACATGGTGATTTTTATCTTACAGTGAACTTGGTTTGACACTTCGAGGGGATATAATTGGGTTAATTCAAATTTTATATAAAAACAATTTTTAATTATTTGAAATCAATTTTATGGTTTTATAATATTCTCAATGAATCCAAGTTTATGATTATGAGATTAATTATGCATAAATTTTCAATTTTTGTCAAGTGTTTCACTATTTTAAAAATTATATTTTATGTTTCAAAATTTTATGGTCTAATATAGTGTATGAAATTGTGTATAAATGGTTCTTAGTTAATGAAATGGGAATCGTATCATTGTATGTAATCCGTAGAGTTATTTCCCTCTTGTGAAAGATAATGAAGGTACAGCTGGATATGAGAAAATTATAACTTTATTGGGGAATCTGACTTGGGTTAAGACTAATAACCAATCCCATATAGAGAAACCTTCTGGTCCATAATGTGTTATAAAAATGATAGGAAACTTTATGCATCAACAACCTCCATTATTGAATGATACTATGAATCCATTTGTAACCGAACTATAGATTAGTTATTTAGGGAATATATTTCGTTATTTGGGATGTAATTAAAGGGAGAATTTTATCATGGAAGTTTATCATCTCTCAATACATGTGGATAAATGGTGTTCATTGATTCAAAACACTAAGGATGATAAGGAAATAGTGATAATGAAATATATTGATTTTGTTGATCTTTTTTGAAGAAAAATCCTTATGAATAACAAATGGATATGGAGAGACAATTCATAAGTCTAAGACAAAAGATGAGGCAAATGTTTCTAACTGTAAAGATTACTTTACAAGGATAGAAATTTGTGATGTGGACTACATACGTAATCCAAAGAAAAATATTGACCATTTTTTATGGGTTTAAGCTAATAATTCAATGGTAACTAGTCTCCTAAAAACATTGATCATATGAGGAGATAATATAATGTGCTATCAAGATAATGAAATAATTATCTATGTCTTATAAATAAAAATAAAATTATGACAGTAAGAAGAAAAATGATCAAAAAATTGGATAAGGGGAAAAATAGAAAGATGAATTTTCTAACCTAAGATACATATTCAAGGAAACGAAATGGTATATGTTTAAGAGGAAAAGGATTTTGTTTCATGTGTTGGAAAAAAGTGCACAGTGTTCATGAATACATGGAAAAGGGAGAATCCAAAAATGTTTAGTTATTTAATTATAAGAATATAGGTCACTATTCCAAAGAATTACACAAACATAATAGGAACATACTATAATATAATATAAGTGGAGATGGACAAACATATTATAATACTATATCCAAAGTGGAATTTCTTAGTAATGTGGTGAAAGTTACACATATCATCCACTCTAGGATTGATTTTTTTAATTTTATTATATTTATACCCACTTTTTATATGTGAATAATTTTCTAAAGGTATCACATCACCACATAAAATTTTATATGTTAATCTAGTGGTGAAAACATTTATTGGTAGGATTACAACATATCAAGTCTATATCTCCTCTTTGATAATTATTTGTAGGAATATTATTTCTAGGAATCCTATTATTCTTCTTCTAGTTGAATTTTAAGTAATTTCGTGTATGTATTAGATCTATTAGTATAGATAAAATATCAATTTTTGAGGAAGGGAAGTTACATTCGATATTTAGAATCAACCTTAAATTGCTTATTAGTGCGCTGATGAACCAGAACACCCAATGGAAATTTCTTTCATCATATGGTTTTCTCTACCTATTAATGAGGGATATTTACCCTAAATGGTTAGGGAGAAAATAAAAATTAAATATGTTTTTATTTTTTAGGAATGTGTTGATGTATTATCTAAAAAAAAATTTATATCATCCCAGGAATCTTAAATTTAAGTTTTCAATAGAACACACTTGTATTGCTACAACTATTTAAGACATTCCGTATAGATTATCCCCAAATGATTTGTATGAATTGAAGATCCAACTCCAATAAAAACTAGATAAGGGATTCATTCAGCCTAGTGCATCACCATGGGGTGCAATTGTTCTTTTTGTTAATAAGAAACATGGGTCAATGCATATATACATTGATTATTAGGATCTTAATAAGATCAATAATAATAACATGTATCCACAAACCTATATTGATGATCTGTTTGATCAATTATAGGGATCTATAAATTTTTTCAAGATTAATCATTGATTAGGATATCCTAAACTATTAATAAATAAAGAGGATGTCCCAACACACCCTTCTTTATGAGGTATGGTCATTATAAATTTATAGTAATTCCTTTTGGACTTACCAATATTAATTTTATCTTCATGGATTTAATTAATAGTCATTTGAGATTACCTTGATCTATTTTTGGTTGTATTTATAGATGATATTATCATATATTCAAATATTAATTAAGAGAATAAAGAAAATTCCATAAATGTTTCTGAGGACCCTGAGAAATGAGAAGTTGAATGATAAATTTACCAAGTGTGAATTTTGTCTTCAAAAAGTTTCATTCATGGGAATATAATATCAAGATAGGGTATATTGGTGTATCCTTTAGGGACAGAAGTTATTTTAAAATGGACTTGGCCAAACATATTAACTAAAATATATAGTTTCTTTTTGTTTAGTGGATACTATTGATGATTTGTGAGAAATTTTTCTTTACTCTATAATCCACTTACTAAGTTGACTCAGAAGGGGGTTAACTTCATGTGGACAATTGAATGTAATGATAGTTTCAAATAACTAAAGAGACGGTTGGTCAATGAACATGTGCTTACATTACCCTGTAGTATATAAGGTTTTATAATATATATTGATACAAAAATAATGGTATTGGAATTTTTCCTCAGTCATAATGATATGGTTATATCATTTTCCTCTCACGAATTAAAAAATGATGAGCAACATCACCTAACTCATGATTTTTAGTAGAAAGTGGTAATTTTTTTCATTGAATATGTAAATGAATTATTTGTATGTTGATTATATAATATATATAATGATAATAAAATATTAAATTATATATTTATATATAAATATTTGAATATTCATCAGATAATATGGTAGCAGTTGATCAAAGATTATGATTACATGAAACATTTCCACTATAGGATGGATAACAAGGTAGCTAATTGTCTTCGTCAGAATGACCATGCAAGTTTTTCAATGATGAGGATTGAAAAGTATCCAATATTTAGGGATTTATTGAAGATGGATCTTAAAATCATTAGTAATTGGGAAGATATTATCTGTATAAAATTAATGTTCAATCGCAATCCATAAGAGGATTAAGAAGGCGAAAAAATAAATAAGTGGAAATAAAGAAGAAGTTAAGGAATGTTATTGAGTTAAACCATGATAATTATTGATTGATATGGTTTTGGAAATGAATATATGTACCACCTATATTTTAATTGAATAGGGAGTTGGTAGATGAATATCATTTTTCATCATTCTCTATTCATCCTAAATATACAATGATGCATATAGATCTGAAAGAGTATTTCTAGTGTGATAATATGAAAAAGGATATTGAAAAGTATGTATCTCAATACCTGGTATATCATAAAGTTATATTTTAGAGATATAATTCTAATTTGATGTTACAACCATTACTCATACTATAATGGAAATGGGAAAATGACACCATGGATTGCATCGTTAGACTCCCCAAAACATCTAAAGGGTATAATGTTACATGGGTTATAGTCGATCACTTTACAAAATTATCACATTATATTGCTATTAGATAATATTTATATTATTATTATTATCTCTCTATAATGTACAATAAATAATTGGTAATATTACATGTGGTACCACATTCAATTATATCTGATTGATATTTGAGGTTTAACTCTATGTTCTAGAAAAATAATCAGCAAGATTGGTATACAGAGTTGATTTTTAGTGATACATATCATCCTCATATGGATGTTCTACTCAATAGTAATATTCAAACTCTATTATACATGTTGATATCTTTTTTAATGGATTTAAAAGTTGGTTAGGATCAACACTATCCTTTGGTTTAATTTTCTTACAATAACATCTTTCACTCAAGTATTCAGATAGCTCCTTATGAACACATCCATGGAAATTTTATGTAGTGCTCTAGAATGCTAAAAATAAGTTGTAGAAAAATTTTATTAGGACCTGATCTTGATTAGAAAATAAACAAAAATGTTATAGCCATTCATAAGATCAGTTTTGATAAAAAAATGTGCTAATAATCATAGATGAGTTTAAGATTTTGACATTGGTGATAAGGTATTCCAATGAATATCTCCCTGAATGAAGGTAATGATATTTAAAAATAATGGAATGTTCATCCAAAGGTATTTTTCCACTATAATATTCTATATCCTATTGGGATGGTAGTTTATCATTTGGAACTTCCACCAAATCTCTCTCGAGCTAACGATGTTTTCTATGTATCTCTCATGAGGAAGTACACACATGATCCTTCACATGTACTGAAATAAAATTTCAAACCATTGGATCAACATATCTATTGTGATTAACAATCAGTTGAGATTATGTACTATAGGGAGAAATTACTATGATAAATACCACTCATCTGGTCAATGTTTTGTGGTGAAATCATAAAATTAAAGAAGCTAGGTGGGAAACAAAGAATGTGATAAAGCAGAAGTATCCTCAAATATTTGTAACAAAGTGATGGAATTTAGAATGTGAAGTTATTATAAGGGGTTATAATTTAAAACCTAGGTATTTTATGATATATTTCCTTTTAAATGAATATAATTGCTTCAATAGCTTGTGTTACATACAACTCTGAGTTTAAATAATCTGTGATATACTACTAAAATATAAATTAAATGTGACAATTATAAATTAGCCATTAAAAATGGTGGGGATTAATAGGACTAAATAAATTATAAAAATTGAGGTCTTATAATGATTTTTAGTTAACAATTGATTATAAATGAAAATAAAAATCATTTGACTACAAAAGTGATGTTTTTCTTAGAAACTATTTTGATGTGTGCAATTTTTTTTAACTTAATAAATTAAGTTGATCATTATTTTTTAAAAATTTTAAAGATATATATATATATATATATATTATTCAATAAAATGTTTTAACAATCATCAAATATTTTTCTAGTATTGAGATAATAATAAATCCATTATTATGCATAAAATTGTATTTTTATGAAAAACATTTTTTGTTTAATTTTGCGCAATTATTTTAATATTAATTTATAAAATATATATAAATTTAATCATGAAAATGGATTATATATTTTTAGTTATGAATATATAATTTGGTAAATAAGACCCTTAATTTTCTATCATTTTTAATAGTAACCACAGTAAAATTTATCACTTTCATAAAGGGTAAATCAGGTTAACCTAGGATAATTTTTTTTATAGAAACGATTTTTCATATTAAATTTCATTTTATGAATAAAATTTGAATATTATCACCTTATAATCTAATTTTAATTGTTTAAGGGACACTTTTTCATGGGAATGACCTATATAATATTTAGAGTAATGAAAATTAGAAAATGAAACTCTCTTATTTTTAAATCTCTTACGTATTCACATAAGAATTAAAGCATGTTTTGAATAAATATTAAAAAATATTTTAAGAATAATGAATTTATTTTCATGATTATAATTTATTTAAAATTTTTAGCATGTAATTATCTTAACTGCTTACACAACGCTGACATGGTATTTCATCAATTAATATAAAAATAAAATAAATGATTTTAAAAATATTAAATGTAATTTTATTTGAGTGATTTATAGTGTTAAATTAATTTTATAGGTGAATATAATATATTAGTAATTTTCTAATGTATTATATTCTAATTCCAACCCTTGATGTATTTTATGTCAAATTGAATAAATAGTATAAAAACGGCATTAATGATATTTTATGAAAATGATATTTTATTAAATTATCTAAAAATAGAAACAATATTGAAAGAGGAAAAGGGGATAAGATAAGGTCACAAATTTCGTCTATTTTATGTTTTTGATACAATCATCACCTAATAAGTTATATTATATCCCCATAAAATTAAAAAATTCATTACCGCAGTTAATATTAACATATGTTATCCAAGGGGTTACACTAAAATATAAGGTTTAAAATGACATTGAAACCCATATAAAATTAATTTTATGATTATATTTGGACCGTATACTATTTTTCATCTAGTATCTATCTATTTTGAATCATTTGGATTGAAAATTACTTTGTTATATTTTAATCTTTTTAAAAATTCCAATTGTGTCATTTTACTCCCATATAAAAGGACACCCCTTTCTCTAAATTCATCACACCAAATTGTGCCATATATCATAACTAAACACTTTCCATTTATCTTATAAAAATCCTTATTAAAGTTCTAGAGGTTATTGCCTTCTCAAAAGACCCACCCTATGTTACATAAGTAAGGATCTGAAGGAGGTCTCCCAAAGAAGATGTATTCATATTACCTGACCAATTTCAATTTATTTCTTACTTTAAATCCTCCAAATAAATGGTATTTATAATAAAATAATAAATTAAGTATCTGAAATATAATTAAATTTTATTACAATTATCAAACAATAATTGTCCTCCTTATTTTCCATTCAATGGAAAGTTGAAATGTCACTTGTGTGCATGTACAACATACCATCTCCAGGTAGTGAAACAATTTATTTTTCAAAACCATATTTTTTATATTGGTAATCGGATGGGTTTAATGTTTATATATGATATTTATGAAATAATTATTCTTATTTAATAATAATATCATATCTTCCTTCTTACCTTCCAATCCATTGGAAAACAATAATGTTGATCATTCGTACGTGTGGACCCACCTCTGCGAAGCGATATGATTCATTTTACATTTACAATTTACATGGATTGTAATAAGGGTAAATTTAATAAATATATATTATATATATGATATAAATATAATTATTAAAAATTTCATTATTATTTTCTTTTTTTATTCCATCTTTTTAAAATTAAAAAGACATTTATGCATATATATGACCTATTGTCTCCATGAATGGGGTAATTCATTTTTCTATCACCATCCTTTATGGTTAAATATAATGAATATATAGTATATTTATATCATTAATAAAATTATCAATATTATGGAACCATGATCAGTTTACAAGGACCCCAACCATTAAACCAAAACATACTTGAAAAATAAAGTATTTGTCACCCAGAACTGTTATTTTAATAAGATATTGTTAATAAACAGGTAATAAAAGATTATAAATAAATAATATATGGTGTGATATATATCAGTGTATTTATTTTATATATTTATCATAAATCTATATGTTGGTCGGAGTGGATTACTCAAGAGGGGGGTGAATTGAGTACCAATTAAAATTTCTATATTTAAAAGCAGTGTCTTAAAGACCCCCAAATAATAAAAGAAATTAAACTGTAGTGAATTTATATTAATGTAGAGATTCTGTTAGGTTCTCAAGGGATTGATTAATTCCCAGTTAATCAACACATGAGTGTGTGATTATTTTTTGAAACTAACTTACTAATCTACACTTAACATAAACACTTGCTAATTTAATTATCAAAGTAATCTTTAAAAACAGTATTGGTTTTAAAGTGATTAGCAGCGGAATAAAACTTTGAAACAGATGGCACAACAATGTAACCAAGAGGTTCAGTCTCAAGCCGAGACTTAGTCCTCTCAAAAGTTTATATAAAAATGATCCACACCCTGGATCGGGGTTCAACAGTTTACAACTGTCCATGTCCAAGACCTCTACCACTGTTCTTCGTGGGAAACAGTACAACAGCAACCAGCTGTCCAGGTCACACACGACCTCTACCACAGTTCTTCGTGGGAAAGAAAGAATGAAAGAGTTTTGTAAGGATTTACAGATCCTTCAGTTTGAGTTCAGGAGACAGTGTATGTGTTAGATATAGCAGATAACACACACTGCTCGAAATGAATGGTAATAAATCACAGAACAAGAGATGTAGAGTTTAGAGATGGTTCTGATGATTTCAGTATAGCTATGGACTCCTTTAGATTCGATTAGAAGTGAGTCTGAGTCCTCTTCTTGTTTCTGTTGAGAAACAGAGTGTCGTATGCTCCAGGTTCACAGGTGGTGAGAATGTAGTCGATTAAGTTCTTCTTGTATGCACAGAACACTCCTCGAGTATGCTTGATTGTCTATGAGCTTCTCTATGTTCCTCTTGTGCTTGTGTCGTTTTTGGTATATTGGATGCACCGCACTTTTCTGGTTCGCTTCTTGTTGTTTGTTTTCTTTACACGTTCGCATGTTTCTGGTATGTAGTCTTCTCGTATTTATCTCCCATCAGGGGACAGAAAAGATTTCTTTTCAGCAGGTACGAGGTACGGGTTCCTGAAATCCGACAACCTTTATCAGATATTTGACAAATCATTAAAATGTATGATATGACCGTTAGATAGATTAAATATAGGAAATAAATAAATTCAAATAGTGAGTTCAGTGATCGGTAGGTAATCAGCATTGGTAGCTTGAACATCGGTGGCTCTATGCGTCGGTTGGTACATGCATCGGTAGCTCCATGCTTCGGTAGGTACATGCATCGGTAGCTCCATGCGTCGGTAGGTACATGCATCGGTAGCTCCATGCGTCGGTAGGTACATGCATCGGTAGCTCCATGTATCGGTGGCTGTGAGTCTATCGGTAGCTTCGTCCATCAGTGACTTATTCCATCGGTAGCTCTTTATACTTACACCGGTAGATCTACGTTTGTATCGGTAGCTGTATTTATGAGTACATTGGCAACTCTGTGTTAAGTCTATCGGTAGCTGTCTGTCGGTAGACTAAGTCTATCGGTAGACTGGTTACCGGTAGCTCTTTATCAGTAGCTATAGGCAGATTACTTATCTGTTTTATGCAGAACACATCCGATTGTGTTAGAATCAATTTATAACTTGTATGAACATGGATAAATGATGATTAACATATTCCAAAGACTATTTTAAAAGGGTGTTATTGGTTTGATAACAGATTGGAAAGAATTAAAGTATAGATCAACAATACTTAACAATATCATAGAGAATGAAGACATAATTGGGATTTTCAACACAAATAGATACATGATTGAGATTATCAAAACAGGTGAGGTCAACACTATATTTATTATAAACTTTTTTTAACACATGTGAAGGATTTCAAACATGAGGTAAGGGTTTATTTCACAATTCCATCATTAATTTGGATAGTTTGTGTTTATGTCTCTATTAGAGAAATTATTTGATCATTATATCATGAAAATAATATATTTTATTATTCAATAGTTGTTTTTTAAAATTAAAATTTTCCTTTCATTTTCCTCTCATTAAGTATTCAAGATACTGAACTAATGTTTTTAAGGAAGATTGAATTTGTTTTGCTACTTGGTCATAAATATTTTCTTCCATATGCAAATTTTACTCAAAAATGTTTTACTATTATATACTAATTTATTAAATAAATATTTAGACATTTTTTAAAAAATGTTTATCATTAATCTTGTTTTCATTTTCCAAATGAGTTACTTTTTGAATTTTGTACCAAAGTGTGAAAGTAATATTTTTTTAACCTATATGGATTAAACATAACTTCTCACCATCATGACTAGTCAACGATTTGAATATTAATTTACAAGTTTACAAGTTTATTTTCAATAAAAAAAATTACTTAATACTTTTGAAATTTTTAAATAACTTATTTCAAAATGAAAAATATATTTTCCTCAAGTAGTATTTTTAGTGATCTTTTGAAAGTATTTTAATATATATCAATATCATATTTTGAATATTAGGATTTATTGAGAATATACTATAATGATAATGTCCACCATATTTCATTGGATTTTTTATGACCAATTTGAATGGGTATGGTATTGATTTTATGTTTTCCAGTTATTCTAATATGGAAAGTTATTGATTTTTAAGGGAATTTTATTAAGTGGTATTTTTTATTCATACGATGAATACATTGGATATACAAACCCCAACCCCAATAACCTAGAGCTTGTGGTTACATTATTACATTGGTACTAAATAGAAGATACTACATCCCAAAGGATAGAATATTTTATTAGACTTGGTATACTAGATACATACTTAAATATCACTTTAGATTTGAAAAAATTAAATAAAAAACATGTAGAAAATAAATATTCTGAATTCTTGATCATATTAAATGTCTCCTTCTTCATATCTAGGGGAAAGAAAATAAAATAAGTGTGATTTCATATGATTAGTAAGATTTATATATAATGGAAGATATCATGAGTAAATAAGTCAAAATATAAAATGAAATGTAACTAATTGAAACGTATTCCATTTAACCCACAACTTGTGCATGTGAAATAATATATAGGAATAAAGGAACATCAAATGATTCGATATAAATGCTCATATGATCTTGAAACTTATCCCTAGATATCATAAATAATTAAATAATCATATGGAAATTAATATAATGTTTTATAAAGATGTAATGCATAATTAAAGACATCAGAGAGTTACCATCGATGAGTTTTTTCAAGACAGTTTAAACCATGGTATGGTATACACCAAAAACCAATTTAATAAGGATATTTAACTGGTTTTCCTTGTGATACCAACAAATTCATCGAGGGGATATTTAATTTTGATCCCCACCCATCACTTAATAAGTTAAATTCATTCAATATATGATTAAAAAATGTAGCTTAATCAATATCACTAACTCAAAAAATTATTATCTCATGGATAACCTCACTTTGAAAGAGAAAAAAACTAAATGTGATTCCCTACTTTAAAATTCCTTTGACCATTAACCTAGTTTTAGTTGTTTTATTAGTTTTAGTGACTCCTCACTCATAGATGGCAGATTCAACTTTTCCTCATCTTTATATCTCATCCACTGAAGTCATGGGGCCTTCAGTGCCTATAGATTGGTTTTTTGGTGCGAGGTAGATGCCTAACTTAAAATAAGTTATCCTTTGTTATCTGACCACTAGGTTGATATCTTTTCCCTCCCATCCCAAAATCCCCATTCCTTTATTTAGTTTTTATTCTAGATGGGGTTTTCTAGTACTCTGATTTTTGGCCTCCTCATTTGAGGAAATGGAAGATCTTCATCGACGGTCCTTAGTGGTGAGGTTAATCATGGAAAAGAAGCCTTTAATGTATTTAAATTCTTCTTGAGTTCTTGGGGATTGGAATTACTGGCTAAAATTTCAGTGTTGATTCAGAGATCCATTTTCATCATCCTCACCTTTAGGGAGAATTTCATCTCGAGCTGGTCTTGGAGTCCCATATCAGTTGGTTAATGGAACTTCAATCTTTTCTAGTGGTCTATGGAGGTAAATTATGGTTGTTATTATCTTATTTCTTTGGTCTAGGTTTCCCTTCTAGTTATTTTACTTACTTTCCACACCCTATCTTTTTTTAAGGGATTGGTGATTTCCAAGTGGAGTTCCTCTATGCATGTATTCGTACCAATCATCTTAATAAAGTTATTGTGAATCAAATCTGCATCATAATGGATCTATCTCATACATCACCATCATGTATTATACTTTAGATTGAGGGAGGATTGGGGTGGTGGCAAGAGTTATATTATCCTTTTCCAGCCCATTTTTGCACAACCATCCATCTTCACGGTCACATCGTGTCAATGTGTAGAAAGAGGGTGTCTCTTCCCATAGAGCCTTCTCAGCCGAATATCATGGGTAGTTATTCTCTATCATTGAAGACTGATGAAACTAATCTTATGTTCCATCCAGATCTAGTGTTGATAAATGTTACTATTTCCCCTCTCCTGTAGGTTTCATCATCTCTTCTATGGTTTTTCGACCTATTGTTTCTCCATCATTTATGTCTTCAATACCATGCATGGATTTAGTTCCATATAAACCAATGTTTATTCATGATCCCCTAGTTAAAAATGATGGGAGTGGGCCTCCAAACCTCGGTAATTATTGGATTAAATGTAAGGAAATCATCCACTCTCAGTCTCCTCCTCGATCACCTTCTTCCCAATATCCCAGGTCATATGCTAACTCGCTTATTCTCACATAAAACATTTTCAATTTATTATCACATGTGCGGGATAATGAGTAATTCATATCTTATTCTTGTTCCTCCCCAATATGTGGAATTTTTACTAGCTCTTATTCCAAATGGACCTCTGTAATCTCTTATACTCTTCTTAAGTGTCGTGTTATGCCAAGTGACAAAACTAGGTGCCTCCAGTTCCAAGGATTTCATTTATTATTTGGAATTATTTTAGCCTAGATTATTAATTGAAAACTGATTTTTCATCTAAGTATTTTTCAAGTAACAATGTATCTCTCTTTGTGGTTCTAGAACCAAAACAAATTAATTCAAATATTTCTTCTTTTTCATGTAGAATGGGTCAGAGAGAATGTATGCATACTAAACCACATAATCATCATATATTTTTTTCTGGAAAAATACTATAATTTTGGAACTGGTGGTTTCTTTTTAGCAACATATTAGTATCAATATAAGTTCAGATAATTTCAATTATATCCACATGGTCTTCCAAGAGAAGTGTGAGGTGAATTTGTGAGAGAAAGTTTTGTGAATTTAAAGGCCTTATCTCTAGAAGATGCATCTTGATTTGTGGGTGGATAATTCAACACCATCATGGATAACTTGGAAATGAAAGGGAGTATCTACCCATGTAAAGATGGGAATTATTTCTCTTACTTCATGGCTAGGAAGGGCTTGATGGATATGGGGTTCTCTAGGTACATTTTAACTTTGTTTAATAACCAAAAAGGGATGTGGTGCACTTGGTGTCGAATGGATCTATGTTTACCAACATTTAGGCATTATATTATTTTATGAATAAAATACTCTCTCATTTGATACTTTATTGAACCACTATTCACATCTAGTATAAGTGTTGTCTAGAGAGTTTGGAAGTGAAAGGTTCTGGTTCTCCAGTAGTTGGTCTTCTAATCCATGAAATTATGATCTAGTATGATTGTCTTGGTGAAAAAACATACATGATCAGTCATAGGTAGGGTTACATAACAAACCATGATGGTTGAAGGAGGATATTATTAAGTGGATTAGGAATAATCCTTAGTTATTTTAATATTTGGAGGATAATAAACAGGATATTGAATGGGTATAGTATAAGCTAGAGGAGTGTTGGGTTGAGGAGTTGTGTAGTATTCTGATCATTAAGAAAAATCATTTTCTACTATATTTCTTGAACAATAGAACATTGATCTAGGAAAATAAAACCAAACTTTGTTGAATGAGGGGGCCAATAAATAGGCATTTTACTATTCATGTATCAAATAAATAAATCAAAAGACCCCCCCAAAACATTCTCATGGGAAATGACTCCTATAATAGTATTCTGAAGGTGGTTGTAGGTGTGGTTGAGGATAATTTAAAAAGAATTTTAGCTTTTACTAATCCATTCATGTAGGGAGTCTATCCTGGGAGGAACTATATTATTTAATAATCTATTCTCAAGGTTGTGTTATATCTCACTAATTAATGGTTTAAGAGGGTACCTAAGGAGGAGGAGATAAAAGAGGTGATGCCTACCCTTAACCATGAGATATCTCCTAGGATGGATGGTTTCTCAAGATCCTTTTATGAGACATCATGGAACCCAGTGAAGGCTAGTATGGTGAATTATATATATTATTTATTTAGGGGATGAAATTTACCTTTGGTATCCAGTGCCACCTCCTTGATTCTTATCCCCAAAATCAAGAACCTATACTCAATCAATCATTACAGGCTGATTAGTATGTGTAATTTTTCCTACAAAATTGTATATAATATAATCAATAGGAGGCTGTCCACTCATCTTAGTAAATAAATTTCAGAGAATAATAATAGCTTTGTGAGTGGGTGGTCTACTTAGGCAGCCATTGAATTGTCTCAAGAGATGATAAGTGATATTAATAGAAAGACTCATGGCTCTAACATAGTGCTGAAAATTGACATTTATAAGGCATATGAAAGGCTTGAGTGGGGCTTCATATTCAATTTCATTTCCATCATGGGATTCTCTAGATGAACTATCGACCTATTCTTTTAGTGGTTCAGTTCCCTGTGGATTTTTATTAAAAATATGGGAAATAAATGTGGAATTTTAATTTCAGTGAGATGCATGATAAAAGGAGACCATCTATTTCCCAATTCATTCATCTTGGACCAGGATACATTCAAAATAATTGGGAACAAATAGCTCAACACTGGTTATGTACTTCCCTTTTGGTGTTGTAATAATTTAAATGGAATCTCTCATCTTCTTTTCGTGGAAGAAAAAAAATTCATTAACAGTAACTTGAGATATATACAAGTCATTAAATAGTGCCATAAGAATATAGTAAGTGAAGTGGACAATGTATTAACTATGAGAAGAGAGTCATTAACATATACATGGTTTTTCTTATAGGTGTTCCAAAATAATTGAGGATCTCTTATGCTATAACAGGATAACCTTCTCCAATGATTATTTTGAAAATCCAATTTCTATAGGAACGCTATGGATTCACCACATAGAGGGTGTATTTAACAAGATTAATGGCCATATTGATAAATAAGATAACTATTTCTTATCTTTTTTTGGTCATATTATCCTTGTAAATAGTGTTTCATCCTCTATTATGATCCATTTGTTGTCAGTTATTAAGGTTCTCTTGATAGTGATAAGGAATATTAAGAATACTATGGTGTATTTCATTTGGTAAGATCACACAGATGGTTGGTTCCAATGGCATCATAGAGTAGAATTAACAAATTAGTTGATATTTGAGGTGTAGCACTTTGTTGTGTTGTGGATATCATATATAGCCTATATGGTAAAATGGATTGGTAGGTCTTGGAAGTGTCTTCCATTTTGAGTAAATTCATTACTAAGAATTATAATCCTAACCTTTGAGTGATGAAAGGTAAGGTTTCTAGTCTCTATTAGATGCAATGGGGGCATATTAATGAGCTCTAATGACAATATAAATGGATCATTGTAAACAGTAGAATAAGTTTCAAGAAAGATAACTAAGAGGGTGATTCACTTAGTTACTTAGGATTTCCTATTTCTAACATCTCCTTATCTCATTATTTCAGGTGGTCAATACTCATTCACACCATACTTGAATAGTATCATTATAATTTATTTAACACCATCCAACTACCATTGGATCCTAATAGATGTATATTCATGAGGGCTTCATTGGGGGACTTATTTTCTTTAATTTATTGGTAATCCTTTTCTACTAATATTAGGCAAAAGGAGTAGGTTCACTCCATTGGTGAAAATAGATCTTGGTAAAATTCAACTTTCCAATGTAGTGCATTTTAAACCAAGTAGTTCCAAATGATGATGTGATCTACCAGAAAGTAATTCCCTTAATTCTATGTGTATTTTATATAGGCATTCCAAAGATGAAATGATTGGGCACCACTTTTTTATAGAGATTGGGATATTACAGTGGGTAGTGATTTTATCAATCTATTTGGTCTTATAAGTCTTCCCCATAATGCTTTTGATTTTCTCCTAAATTGGTTTTAGGGGGTGCAGATCAATGAGTAGGAGAGTTTAGTGAGAGTGTTGATTCTTTCCTTATGTTGTCGGAGTATCTATAATGCTAGGAAAAAATTGGAATGGAGGGTATCTATATAACCTGTCTATCCACTCAAGTCAGAGCTAGGATTATAGTAGGTGACCTAGGGTCCCTCTTGAATCATTGGAAGGAATCCCTTTATATGAGGAAGATCTTGGTCAGTAGTAGGATTTCCCCCTCTATTCACAGTTCCTTTGGCAAGGTTATATAGATTTGATGGAATAATCCTAAGTGTGTGTTAAAAATCAACATTGATGGTTCTTACTATCTCAGCATCATGTATGGGGGATGTGTGGTTTACGACTCTAAGGGATCAGTGTTCATGGATTTTAGTATATTCTATGGAGGTAGAGACTCTATTATTTTTTATTTGAATCCACTTATTATTGGGTTGGAGGTGTATCTTTCTATAAACATCAGTAATAATTAAGTTGAAATAAACTCCTATATCATCCTCATGTCTCTCCAAGGCAAGATTAATACTCCCTAGTCAATTACTTATATCATTTATAAATTCACAAGGCATATCGGTTGTACGAGTGTGACTCATACTTGGAATGAAGGTAATAAGGTGTCAGATTTTTTAGTGTCTAGGGGAAATCAGAGAGCTCCCCATATAGCCTTTTCATGCTTTGGATCCCTCCCCTCCATATGTATTAATATGGTTCGAGTTGATGCTCTTGGGATTCATTATTTTAGGAATCCCTAAGATGTTGGATCCTTGGGTTTTTCTCCTGTTTCTTCCTAAACTCAATTTCATCATTTAAAAAACATTTTCTTTGGATGGATATTCTTAAAATTTCTTATTAAAAAATAGTATGTATAAGAAGAAATAGTATATGGAATTTTAATACATTCCTTAGAGAAACTTATCATAAAACATAAAAATAAAGAATAATGATTGTATCATTACTACATATCCCTGGTGTAGAATTAAAGTATTGTGGTGGTTGATGAATAGAAATACCATAAAAATATCATTAAAACATTGTTGGGGTGAAAACCCTTTTCATTTTAAAATCTAATTTTAGAAACTAAAGATTTATATAATATTAGGGAAAAATAATTGAAAATAATAAAGGAATGTATTAAATTAATCCTTAAATAAATGATTAGTTATGATAGAAGGAAATTACATTCATTCCTAGTATGTTAAAACAAATATTCATTTCACATTTTCGGTAAAAATTAAAATAGAATCGTGTTTATAAAAAAATAATATTAATTTTAAAGGATTTTGTAAAAAATTAAACATGGATAAAAATACAATTAATAAATCACAATCTTATTTTAAAAATTCTATTTAAAACATTTTAATAAATTTGGATATTTATGAAAAAGATCCCTTATTGAGTAGGAAAAAAGTTGATTTTCCTTAAAAATGTGATTTCATTATATTTTTTACATAAATAGTGGTATAAGAAAGGAAAACTTATAATTTTCAGAAATAACCATATAAGAATAAAAAAAATTAAGATATAAAGATCAGATAATTCCCTAATTGGAGACTTAGACATAAATATATGAGAATAATGACGAGATTATGAAATAAACCCTTACCACTGTGGTAAATTTTTAATCATTAACCTCATGAAATAAATAGATTAAAATGAATCATTAAATATCTTGAATATAAATAGATTCATGATATTACATATCAAAGTGTAGTAGACGCACCTCATAAAAATAAATAGGTGCATAAAACAAAATATGTCTCAATAGAGTGGTAATTGATATAAAATATCTTTAAAAGATCATATAAATGAAGTAAAAATTAATAAATGAATTGATTATATACATCATATGAAAACAAACTTAATTTTTTTTGAAATAAAACAAAAAATATTCAAAATTTGTTACACTTGTAATTATAGAATATCAAAGACAATGACTAGGTAATATCATCCAATGAAATGAAATTGAGTTATGGAACCCTTTACCACTTGGTATCATTCAAATAAAACAAACTTGGATGAAGTAAAATTAATTTGAACATAAAATACCATGAATTACTAAGGATTAGTGGTATAGTTTGTAATATTGATAGCATATATACCAAAAAAGGAATTTGGGGCATAACATTAAAATATGCCTCAATAAATGGAAATTGAGATGAATCCATTACCATTAGTCTCACTCATCACATATGTTATTTATATTCTTAAATAAAAAAATTATGTTAATTATTTATGTAATTAGTAACCATTTTTGTTTTTTTATTTATTTTATTTTATTTAAAACCATATTGTATTTAATTAATTCATCAATTTTTTCACATCAGACATTTTGACAATATTCAGTTCATATATCCAAAATGATTTTTTTAGTTTTACTATGGTAAAAGATTTTATTATTTCATCACATCCATAATAATAATCAGGAAATTATTATAATGTTTATACATTAATTATACTTTTATAACCAACAATGAACTATATATATATAAAATGAACTATCTTACAATCATGGAGATGGTATGTTGTACGTATGAATGAGTAACGTTTCCATTTTCAACGATTGAGATGGAATGAAAATATATATAATTTTATCTCTATAGTAAAAAAATTATATCATAAATATCATATTATTTCATTAAATACACTAATATAAAGTAGTCATGTGATGTGGTTATGAAAAACAAATTATGTTGCTTTGTGGAGGTGGTAATCCACACGTATGGACGAATGCCATTATCATTTTAAAAAATTATATTATATATAATCTTTATAGTATGAAAAATATGTAATAAATATCAAATATATTTATAGTAAATCCATCATTAAAACAATTTATGAATTCGGGTGATGGAAAAGTAATAACATCGGTTCGCAAGGTGGTGGTTCCCCATACACAAAAATGGCGTTTCTATTTTCAATTTGAAGTAATAAGAGATGTATATATTGGGATAAATTAATATTAAAACATATAATTACATGGGAGAAACTTATTTTTTTGTATTATTATGGTTTAATATGATTTTAAAGAGGTATAGTAAGAAATAAAACAAAAATGGTCAGTTAAGAACGATACAACTTCTTCGGACAACCACTTTAGGTTTACACCCAAATCCTTCCTAGGATGGTTTTCTAATAAAAAATACTCTATGAAATGGTAAGGGAAGTAATGAATCTATTAGGGTAGGAATTTCACAATATAAAATGAATTTTTAAGTGTGTGGAATATAAGAGAGGAGGTTCCCTTTTATAAGTGGGCGGAGGGGCATTTTTGGAATTTCATAAAATATTAAATTAATATAAATTAATTATCATTGAAAAAAGGATACAGAATGATATAATTATAATATAGGATTATTATGGGTTGAAATCATATAATACAATAAAAAATTTACCAGTTTAGATTATTTTTTACCCTTATATTTTTGTTTTAACCCGCTTTAACCCTTTTTGAAAATTACCATGAAAATAAATTTTTTACACTTTAGGGATCAATATAGTTACTATAAAATGATAATTGGCTGATAAATGGATCATGGGTAATATTTTTAACCATATCCTAATAAATTTTTTGAATATAGAACTTTTAGTAAATTTAAATCACTTAATTAATTATTATTTATTATAAAATATCATTAATGTCCTTTTCATAACAATTCATCTCATTTGACTTTGAAACAACATGATAGAAATTTAATTTGAATATAATACCATAAAATGTCACTAAAATTTTATATTGACCTAAAAAAATTTGTGAAATAATAATTCATTCAATTTATATTACTTTTAAAATTTTAAAAATCATTAATTTTGTTTTTCTACTAATTGAAAAAATATTATGTCAGCGTTTCATAAGAATTAGATGTAATTATTTTTTTAATAAAAATTATAAATAAATTAAAATAAAAGAAAATATTAATTTATCTTTCAGAGTAATAATTATAAATGAACATAAGTTATTTTTTACCCCATCAATAAAATATTGTAGTAATTAAGCGAAATAAAGTGACACTTATTTCTTTATCTTTTACTCAAATATTATAAAGGTAAAAATAAAATAAATATGGAATAGAGTGGCCATATATTGGATTATTTGATGTAAATGACTAAAATATACTCATAAAATAGGATAAAGGCTATTTTTATGGTAAATTTTTAGTCCTTGTCGTATTACTACTAACCTTAATTACCCAATTTACCTTCACTATGGTGATAATTATTTAAAATATTTACTATTAATAATGAATAAAATATCACACTATTTTCCAAATTAAGACATCAAAATTAAAAATATTGAATCAATTTTTTAATATTTAACTCAAAGAAGTGGTTTAATCAAATATTAAAGTATTCTACCAAAGGGCGGTGAAGAGTGGTTTTTAAGGAAAATTCATTTATCAAGGAAATGGAGATTTTATATTAAATCTATGACAAGTAATCATTATTATATTAATTTAAATTAATATGAATATATGCATAATATATAAATTTCATTTAAATAATTCTTAATTAGGGTTATTTTATTAAATTAAAATATAAAAACATTATGCACTTAAAATTATTTCCAAAAAAATTGTTTTTAATCATAAGAACTTATTTATACCAAAATCATGAAAACTACTGATTAAAATTAAATTAATTAGATTATTATAAATCAAATGGATAATTTCTCACTTTTATACAAAATAATAAATATAATAGGACTTAAATTACTTGATTTAATGAAAATAAGTTATAGTTTTGCAACAATCATTATTTATCACTATTCACTGAAAACTTAATATTTTCATTAAAAAATAACCTTAAGATAATTTTCAAGTTATTATTTAAAAACTTATAATCTTTTTATAAAATATCATTACTATAATTGTTATAAATTAATAATATTATTCACGCACAGAAAGAAAAAATAAATTTTTTTGTAGAAAATGTATTTTTGAATCATAAAATGAATTTACTAAAAAAATGATTGATTATTTACTAAGATTTTATAAATATATTTATATTTATTATGAAATATATATATATATCATAATTTATTTAATCCTATTTATACCTTCTAATTCAATAGCTAGGTTTTAATAGTCATTTTTAAATAATGTATTTTGTGGGTCGTTTAAGCTTGGGCTTGTGTGTCATATATGTCATAAAACACAGTGTTCTTAGTTTAAAATATATTGGTGTTAAATTCTCCCCAAAATAAATAAATTTATTCCTTAAAATTTAAAATTATGATCAAAAATAAATTGTTCGGTATTTAGAAATTCATTTGTGGAAAACCCACATCGTAAAGTGGTTAATAAAACTTCCTCTTAAAAAGAGGGAAAGTGAAATATTACGGTCATCTAAAATAACAAAAAATTATTTTCACAAATAGAAAAAAATTAATATGAAGTGAGAATATGTAAATGGAAGAGATAACTAATTCCCAAGGACTTATGGAGATTGATATAGATTTTGGTAAAAAGAAATTTAACAACCATAAAGCCACCAATCTTTGATAGGTGAAAAAACCATTGATTCATCAAAAATGAATGTAAATGTATAATTTTTTTATTTAAATATTTTTTTCCTAAAGATAATGGATTATTTATCTATCAAGATATATAACATATAAAAATATACTTACTTGATATCTTTTTATTTTATACTCACAATATTATCCTTTTGTGGTGCTTTGATCAATTTCAACTTCATTTCTTACTCTAAGAAATGATCCAAGATGAAATTATTATCCCAGAAGGACTAAAATTATATTTTAATGGATCAAATGATCTTGAAAATTATATCAATCTATTCATTATGTATTTAAATTTTAAACAAAACCAAAATTGTTACAATAAGGTAAGATATCGTCCAAAATATATAATCCTTCATATAAAGAAATAATAAATTTTACTTTATAATTTAAAAAATAACACCAAATGTTAAACATAGATTATTCCCCAAATAAATTACCCAACATCCCAATTAAAATCAATAACCTCGACATTAAATAATGTTTTAACCAAAAAGGATATCTCATACCCTTCATCTTATACCTCCGTATATGTAATAACATTCCTCCCAAATAATCCTTTATGTTAACCCTAATGGTTATATATATATACATAAACCTAATCAAACACCTCCTAAAATATCATTAGTCACATAAAAATAATAATGATTCATAAATATTTGATCATATAATATATTTACAAAATCAATATAGTCCAATGGAAGTTTGTTCGCCCTTGTCACCCTTCAGTTGTGGGGTTAAGCCCTACAGCCTTTCTAGATCAGATGGGTTGTCTCCCAACATACGGTTTATCCTTTTTATAAAGATAAACTAATATAATTACTATATATTTATCAAAAATATGATGAACAAATTAAAAAATAACATTAATAATCATATCACTTTTTAACCACTAAGGTTTTCTATACAACTTATTTTTTCCAGAAAATAAAATAATCAAAATTTATCATTATTATATTATCATCAATGATCATATTAACTATAAATTTCATCAGAAAATTTAAATTTATATCTATTAAATATTAAATCATTATTCCCCAAATGAAATTTTCACTAAAACAAATACTAAACCCATGGGTTATATTACTATAAATGTCTCCCAAAATATCCATAATCATGTTAATCACCCATCACATAAAACTCAAAAGGTGTATATATGATTTTAAATATATTATTAACCATAAAATTATCATCTTAAGATAATTTAGGCTTATCCCATATCATTATAGAATATCACAAGTTTCCATAGGTTATATTATTTAAATCATCACAATTGTTCATAGAGAAAATATAAATTAACCCAAGAACATCCCCTAGGAGTGTCAAAACAAGGTCATAGTAAGAGAACACTCACCTTACATGACAATGATAGCCAAGATATACTCAACCAACTCTTCTCGGGGTTATTACCAATAGATGCATCCATTCATTCCCACTTATAGTGTAGAGACAGTGATGTATTGCTTGGAAACCCATATAATCTCTACCTTAACAAATTTTTGGATTTTATCTTATACTTAGACTTATCGTAAAATTAATTGATAGGGTAAAGTTCCCAAATAATTTATTTCCAAAATCAAGTTCCAATTTTTTCTATTAAACTTTATCTGATACTAACTATCAAGACCCTAATCCTAGTAATCCAGATCCAGTGGTTACTTTATTACATTGATACTTGAAACATGAGACCACCCCCAAAATGTATAATCCTTCTTTATGAATTCTTGAAATCATTTAAGGATTCCTTATTTGTATCATAGGGAAAGAAAAAAAAACAAGGGTAAGACCAGATATTCAATAACGGTTACATATAGTGGAATTTATCATAAGTAAATGTAGAATAAATAATATGGAAAGGTAAATAACGGAACCACATGTCATTTAATCCAAAACATAAGCATAAAGAATAATATTATTGATGTATATGAAGATAAAATCATACCATATACATAATCACATAAAATTTAAACGTATCCATGGATATCATAAATAATCAAATAATCGCATATACATCAATAACTGGTCTCAAAATGATGACATTCATAATTCCATACATCTGAAACTTACCTTCGAGGCCTTGTTCCAAGATAGTTTAAATTATGGGTATGTATACACCAAAAAACCATTTAATAAGGCTATAAAACTAGTTTTTCGAATGACACCTACCGATTCATTGAGTAGATATGTCATTATAGGCCCCACCAATCACATAATAAGTCTAAAAAATTAATTATATGAACAAAAAATTAAAACTGAATCGGTATACTTTTTTTTCAAAAATTTTTTGTATAGAAAGAAAAATCATATAGAATATCAATAATTTCCCCATTAAAACTAATCGTAAAGCATAGAAATAAAGAAAAATTACTGTATTATTAAAATTTATCCCTAGTTGAGAATAAAAGGGTTGTTGTTATTGATGAATTGAATTAAAATAAAAATATCACTAAAATTTTTCTTGATGAAAATACCCTTTTCATTTGGAAGTTAAATTAAAAAAACTAAAAATTTATTGAATATTAGTAAAAATATTTTATTTTAAATTAATAATGGGAAATTTGAAATTAATATTTAAAAAAATAACTATTCATGTAGGTGGGAAATATTGTTCATGTTAGAAACATTAAAACAAATTTTCCTTTCAAATTTTCATTAAAAATCCAAAAAGAAACTTCTTCATAAAATGATAAAAAGATTCATTTCAAAGCATTTTTATAAAATTTAAACATGGATAATGAATATATTTCATAAATAATTGAAGTATATTAATAATATTATATATATAATTTATGTAAAATATGAATGTGGAAGAAAAATATCCCTATCGAAGTAGAAATAACAAATCGATTTTCCTTAAAAACATGACTTCATTATCTCGAGTACTTAAATAGTGGTAATATAAATTAAATAATATATTTTCTTTAAATAAAAATATTATAATAAAATAGTTTTTTATTAATATAGAAATATCAAATAACTCCCCCATTGGATACTTATACATAAATAATAATGAATAATGATGAGATTGTAAAATAAACCCCTACCTTTGGTAACATTTGAATCATAAAACCTTGAAATAAATAACTTAAAATGAAATATTAAATACCATTAATATAAATATATTCATGATATGAAATATTAGATGGTCATCATATGCACCTGATAAAAATATATAGGTGTATAATACCAAATGTCTCAATATAGTGGTAATTGAGATGAAATCTCTTACAAAAATCATACCATTGAAGTGAGAATTAATCAATGAATTGATTATGTGTATAAAATGTAAATCCACATAAAAAAATTTAAATATCAAATAAAATAATAAAAATTAATTACACACATAATCTTATAATATCAAAGATAATGAAGAAGTAATATAACCCAATGAAAAGAAATTAAGTTATAAAACATCTTACCGCTTGGTAACATTCAAATCAAATCCCCTTGGTTGAAGTAAAAATTATTATAGTGTAAAATTTAATTAAGTATAAATTATTCTTGATATAATCAGTAAAAGTTAAATTATATAAACCATAAAAAAGAAATTCAGTATATAACATTAAAATATGCCTCAATAGAGGGAAATAGAGACGAAATCTACTACCTCTGTCTGACTCATCACCTACGTTCTTCATATTCCAGAATAATAAAAATATGTTATTTATTTAATTTATTAATAATTTTTTTTATTATTATTTTTATTTTATTTAATACCATGACATATTTAATTACTTAATTATTTATGTTCACATCGAACATTTTGATGATATTCAGTTCATATCTACAAAATGGCATTAGCAGTATGACCATCGTAAAAGTGTTCCTTGTTAAAAAATATTTGGAGTAATAATATGGAAATAGATATCATTTTTATACATAAATTATACTTTTAAAACTAAACATGTAATATGGTTATGAAAAATGAACTATGTTACAATCATGGAGACTGTAAGTCGTACGTACTGATGAGTAACATTTCCATTTTCCAACGATATGATGGAAAACATATATTTTATTTTATAATTAAAGAATAATAATTATAACATAACTATCATATTATTATTTTTAAATATAATTATATATCATTCATGTTATGTGGTTATGAAAAACAAAACATATCAATTCATAGAGGTGGTAATCCACACGTACAAATGAACAACATTATCATTTCTAAATGAATGGAAAGGTTAAAAATTATATGTTATATTGTCTCCATTTAATTATAAATATGTAATTAATTTCACATAGATTAATATATATATATATATATATTTCGTCCACCAATAAAACTAGATTTGAATGATGGTGATGGAAATTGAATTACATCAGTTCAAGGGGTGGTAATTTTTCATACACAAAAACAATAGTTTCCTTTCCCATTTGATGGAAGAGGAGATGGATATAGGGTTTGAAATAAAAACAAAAACATATAAAGTATATGTTAGATATTGATATTATTATATAATAATGATTTAATAATATTTTAAGAATGTGGAAGAAAAAATAAAACAAAAACACTCAGATAGGAACAATGCATATTCTTCAGACAACCTCTTTAGGTTTACACCAAAAATCTTCCTATGGTGGTTTTATAATAAAAAAAAGGAATCTAGAACATGGAAAGTAAGTAAGGAAAGGATTTGGTTAGGGATTGTATGAAACAAAATTCTTTTTAATTGTAAAGAAATGATGAGAGGTGTTTCCCTTTTATAAGTGATGCTATGGTTACTTTTAGAATTTTTTAAAATATTAAATTAATATATATTAATTATCATGAAAACAGGGATCCAAAAAGATATTTATAAGAAATGATGATTGAGGGTTTAAAAAACTATCATAAAATAACAATTTTAAAAAATTATATTGTGTTTCTACCATTATATTTTTTTTAAACCATGTTAACCCCTTTTCACAATTACCATGATAATAATGTTTTTACTCTTTAGGGATCATGATAGTTATTATAAAAGAATAATTGAACAATAATTGTTTAATTTTTTGATATTTTAAATAATATCCCAATAATTTGGTATATGATAGAAGTTTTATGAATTTTAAATTATTTAATAAAATATTATTTATTATAAAATGTCATTAATGTCATTTTTGGAACTATTAATTTAATTTGACATTGAAAACAACCTGATATAAATGGAATTAATTTATAATACATTAAAAAAATCTTATATCTATATAAAAATATGTAAAATCATATTTCATTAAAAATATATTACTTTAAATATTTTCAAATCCATTTATTTTATTTTTTCTATTAATTGAATAAAAAATGTGTCAGCGTTGCATAAGCATTTGTGGTAATTATTTCTGTACTAGAAATTAGAAATAAATTAACATGATAAAATAAAATAATTTATATTTAAAACTAATGTTTATAACCGAATATTAGTTTTTTTTAATCTCTCTCAAAAAATATTATAGTTATTAAATGAAAGAATGTGACATTTTTGTCTTTATCTTTTACTTTAATATTTTAAAAATTAAAATCAATTAAATATGGCACCAATTTCCCATATATTCAAGTAATGGATGGACATGTATGAACTAAACTTATAAAATATGATAAATTTAAGTTTTATGGTATACTTTTATTCTTTCTCATATTACTTTTAAACTTAATTACCCAATTTACTCTTACCATGGTGATAGTTTTTTACTATAGTTACCATTCATAATGACTAAAAATAAAAGTGAATTATTTAAAAATTTTGGACCACATGGTCCAAAAATATATAATCCATTTTTTAATATTAAATTCACATAAGTGGTATAATTTAATTTAAAATTAGACTTACAAAGCACGACGAAAAGTGTTTTTTCAAGAAAATATAATTTTCAAGGAAAAGATGATTTAATATTAACTCTATGACTAGTAATATTAGTTATATAAATTTAAATTAATATAAAAAGATATGTAATATATAAATTAAGTTTAATTAATTCCTCATTAGTGGATATTTTAATTAATAAATATGGAAAAACATTATGCACATAAAAACAATTTCGAGAAGAAAAAAAATTAAGCATAAAGATAGATTTATACCAAAATCATGTAAAATAATGATCAAAATGAAATTAATTTTATTATTAAAAATAAAATGGAAATCAAAATATATTAAAACATTAAATAAATTTATTTAATGAAAATAATTAGTAGTTTTACAAAAATCGATATTTTCCCCTATTCACTGAAAACCCATTCTTTTCGAAGAAATTTTAAAATTTCACCATATGATAATTTTGAAATTTTGATTTAAAAAATGATATAATTTTTATGAAATATCATTACTAAAATTTTCATAAATTAATAATATTATCTGCGCACGAAAAGAATTAAAAATCATTTTTGATGAGAAAATATTTTTGAACCATAAAAAATTTTTTCCAAAAATTGAGTGATTATTTACTATGAATTTATAAATATATTTATATTGAGTAGTAAAAATATATGTACTTAATAAATAATTTACTCATATTTGTATCTCCTAATTTCAAATCTATGTTATAACATCCATATTTAAGTAAAAGTTTTTCAGGTCATTTAAGCTTGGTGTTGCATATTGTATACACTATCTCACATAATGTTCTTATTTTAAAATCTTAGAGTGTTACATTAAAAAATTATTTGGTGTTTGGGTAATAAAATTATATCCCCCCATGATGCATTAGAGGGTCTCATATGATAAAGTATATTGGGTATTTTTTTGAGGCCTTGCTGATATTTGTATTATTTCTTGGAACAATGCCTTGATTGTATGTTTTAAATTACATAGAATGAGTCCTTGATGGTATGTTTAAAGTGTCTGGTATTATGAATTACATCATTATAAAATAATAATTTGATTAATATGTGATTATTTAAATAGTTATTACATCCATGGACAATTTTCTAGATAATATGATATGTTATATAGAATTATTTTATCATCATTTATTCTTTACATATTACTGATGACTCATTTTCTTCTATTGTACGCATACCCATACTAAGTATTTGATCTCACCCCTTTCTTGTTTTTCCTTTCCTCAGTATCTCAATATTTTTATTACGATTGATATTCAGGGATATACTAATGGTAATAATGGTGTACTCAAACAAAATACCATGATGTATTTTATGTTTTCTAATGTATGTGATATTTCATGTATGTATCTAATTTACCAAGACTACTAAACTATTCGGTCCTTTGGGATGTGATCACATGTATCTAGTAATAATGTAATAATATAAACACTACATATAGGCTACTAGAGTCGGGGTCTTTACAATATTATTATGGTTTAGAGTCATATTATTATTATGTGATGATTTTTTTTGAAAATATGTGGTTTTCTATACTTTTTGACATAAAACCTTGGTTTTTTAAAGAAAAAACTCATGTGATAGTGAGTGGAATGTAGAAAATGGTTTTATGAAATAGTTTAATTTTAAATGTACTAAGAGGTATATGGGTTTAAAATGGATAATATTATTAGTTTTTGTGATATTTAGAAGAAATAATTTTCTAAATAAATTTTATTTTTATTTTTTAAATGATTGGTAAAGCCATGGATTTTTATTTTTTTAGTTTTAGTAAAAATTCTTGAGTTTTATAGGGATTTTGAGTATATAAATTGGTTTTTTTAAGGTTTATTAGATTTGGATTTATTTTCAAAATATGTTTAGGTTGTGTTTAAATCGTTGCATTAATATTTAAGGTATTATGTCATATTTTTTTTAAAAAAAGTTACTCTGGTGTATAATTTCGTTTTTTAATGTTTATTATTCTTAAATGGGAGTGACTTGGGTGTAATAAATTGCTTTTTTTTCTTCTATGCTAAGTATTATTAGTGAACATCCTATTATTTAAGAATGATTGTAAGGTTTTTTAATTATGTTTTCAGTATCTAGATGTTATATAATGGGTTTTTATGGTTTTGATCACTCAAATTATGATTTGATTGATGATTAGTATAGTGGGAGGCCTTATTTAGATGTAATGATCCATTTTTTAGTTCATTATTATGGTCAGGATAATAATAAATATAATTATAGTTTTAAAATATGTATTTTAGGTTTGGGGGTATGTTTGGTAACATTCTCATAATTTTAGTATTGATTATCAAAAGGTTTATATGGCGAGGAAAGTTGAAATTTCAATCTTTGTAGGAAACTCTAAAAAAACATTTAATGAGAAGATGAGGATCAATGAAAGTATAGTAAGAGTCTTGATTTTATATTAATGTGGTTTTCAATGAATAGTGTATTTGGGTGTTATATTTGTACATCTGGAGTTTGGTTTGTGTTTGGTGATAGAATGTGGTGAGTTAGATGAAGTGAACTTATAAATATCATAATACATTTCCCCATTCTTCTCAAATTTGGGTATGGATTTTCTAGGTCATGGATGCATGAATCCATCAAATTAGGGTGATATATAGAGGAATCTTAATGAAGATGAAATATTATCACCACACGTTATCTAATTGAGGTATGTTTCTTTGAAAATTATATTTGGGTATTTCATAAATTTTATATAATTTATTATGGTCAGGGATCATGATTTTATGATTTTGTGGGTCTTAGGTTTTTCAATGTGACCGGAGTGAACTACACTCTTCAACTCATGGTTTCAATATCATATATTTTTCAATGAGTTTGATATCAACTATGTGTATCATGTTTTTTTTCACAATATAAATTTTTGAATTAGTTGTGATTGTTTAAAGATGGGATAGGTGCTCGTTCACTTAGTGAAAGTTAGTGTGTATAGAAACATGTATATTTTAGACATATTATTATATAATTTAAAAAATAAATCCATCATAAAAAAACCAACAAATAAATATGTCTTCAATCCTTTGAAAATTGTATACATCACAAATCATTTATAAAATAATGATATTATCAATAATTTCAATCTTTATTAATTATAAATATAACACTATTGTATAATAAATAAATAAGATAACCTAGGGACAATCATAACATAATTGGTGAGCTATAAATCCAAGTAAGCGTAAAATTAAAACAATCATATGGGGTGATATATCACAAGAGTCGCTAAATTATAACATAGAATCCTAAAATAATGTGATCATAATATATCACATTGAAAAAAATCATAACTGAAAGTATATCACTGAATAATGAAAATCATGGGAAACATATGAATATAGAAAAAACATAGGCATTGTAATCATATATATAGGTCAATGATCACCTTTAATATGTCATAATAATAGGCCAAGGCTCACTACTAATGGGTTATAAAGATAGACTCAGACTCATTATATATGTATTATAATATAAACTAATGAGTTATGATGAATCATTGAATTTATGGGAAGATATATAGATCTAGGACGACATTTCATTATAATATGTTACACATATGTGTGAAATATAAAAAATTAACTATCAAGAAATAGTCATAATTTATTATTATTATTTTATATATTTATTAATTTTTATGTTTTCATAAAATTTTAAGAAAAAACATATTAAAATTTTCATGTTTTAGAACTACATCATATGCACATGACTGCTGTGCAGTTAGTAGTAACCGTGCATAGACCATGTGACTGTGTCAATCCTTAGGAGAAACCAAATTTCATGGTCGCTGCATGGTTATTCTAACTATGTGGAATTCCCATGAAGGTTCCCATAATCCCTAGTAAGAATCAAATGATAGATTTATGGTTTTTCCAACTGTGTGGCCAAACAATGAGAAGTGTCTAACTCATTAATTTTTTTTATTTTAACTAGAATTATTCTCCCCAATTTTACTATATTTCACCATACTCCACCTTATTCTTCTATCAAAAATCATGCATATCTAGGGTACCTCAAGCTTCACCTCCCCTTAGATCCTTTCATCCCTCCCTCACAGTTGATTTCAAGGGGTTTATTTTGATTTCATGTCTGGATCATTAGGTATGGAATCCTCCTCCTTTCTCTTTCTTTCCCTCATTTTATTCTCGATCTCTTGTCACACACCAGTCTTGGTCAAACCCATATACATAATTTGTGTTTACCTTGGAATCTTTTTGGTTTCTAATGAACAAGAGGCCTAATGTGAGACCCCTTCTATCATGATTCGTTGAAGGTGATATCTTACAGGCCCTTTGTGGCTTGATTCGGGCTAATTGAGGTAGGTTGTATCTTGAATTTATCTTTAAATTTATGAACATTGTGTGTTTTTATTTTTAATACCTTATTTTGTTATCAAATAATATTAATATATATTTTCTATTAATATTTATGGGAAAAACATTACTTAACTTTCCACTTTTATTCAATGGTTTTCTCATAGTGGGAAGCATCTTGAAATAAATTTTAAATAAATTACCAATGTCTTGTTTTATAAAATGATTGTGTGTCTATGTAAATGGTTATCATAAATATAAAATGTTTTTTTAAATTATAAATCTGAGATCATGAAAATAATTTTTATATATCTTTATGCATATATATGTGTCTCTATATATATATTAGTTCTACAAATATACATGGGTACCCACATTTATACGTGAATGTGTGGGTGCACAAATTCACATGGGAATTTTAAATTTGTGTAATGGGGTATATATGTGTGTATATATATATCAATAATTATATATGGGTAAAATAATAAAAGAGTGATGTTTAAACATATCCTCTATGCCACTCTGGTATTCTAAATATATTTCATAATGATGAATTTTAAATATTATTTCCAAAATGTATTTGAACGATCATTTGGAATTTTTTAAATGATGATGTTTCATCTTTTTGAACATGATATTTAATTGTATATTGCTTTGATACATTAAATGTTTCCCCTTATCATGAGAAATGTGGTTGGGTTCTTTAGCATGTTTTGATTAGGGATGAATAGAAAGTGGTAATGTTATTTGACCCAAAGGGAAAAATAGAGCACATGGGAACCCAAGATACATAAGTGGGTGGACCATGACATGCATACTAGTCCTAGTTAGTTGGGGTATTGTTGGGAAAAAATCCATCAATTTATTATTGAATCATTTTTGAGGTGATTGTTTTTGTTGACAAAGTGGACATCAGTGTGGTGATTGTTGACAAAGAAAAACAATGACAGAAAAATTTGTTGACAAAGGGTATTTTGTAGTGGCATGTCAAGTTCAAGAGCTGTGGTCAACGATCCATGTTTGATTCAAGAACGTTGAAAAAGGAATGGATGAACAGGAGGCAGTACAAAAATAACAGATACAAGGTGGCACCGTTTTCAAGTGTTTGCCAAAATTTTGGGCCTGAAAATCGACAAATAAAGAAAAGTGGTTTTTGGAAAAGGGACTTTCGTGCCGTGTACTTGAAGGCTTGGAATCTTGCGCACCATATGTTTTTCAAGATCAGATCATCAAAATATAGCAAAGGGATAAGGGTCGCGCAAGTGTTGAGTTGGTCCCACAGGTGACCTGCACGCCAAGAGAAAGGAAATGCGCGCCAGTGCCTAGGAGGATTGGAAATTTGTGCGCCTATTGTTTTTCAAGATCAGAACATCAAAATATGGCAAAGGAAAGAGGTTCGTGCAAGTTTGGAAGTGGGTCACACAAGTGACTTGTAGGGGAAGTGACCTGCGCGCTGAGACTTGCGCGCCGAAGGGGGACTTGCACACCATCGTGTAGGGTGGTCAAATTGCCTATAAATACTGGACCACCCCTCCTCATTTTCAATGGAGTTCAACACTTCGAAAAATCAGAGCTCTTGTCACGTAGTTGTGGTGGTCACGAAAGTGGTGTGTGGTCGCTCAAGTGAAGTTGAGTGCCGGTGTTTGTAGTTGCGTGCCGATTGGAAGATTCACGCCAATATTGGATTGGGTGTAAAGGGAAGTGCATCGCGCAAGTTTGGAGTTGAAGAAGCTTGTGTCGCCCAAGTGTCTGAGGTGGACTTGCGCGCTAGTTGTGACACGTGCACCAAGACTTGTGTGTCGGGATAGACCTGCACGCCAAGTAAGGTAGATTCACTATAGTGTTTTTGGGCTACGTGAAATATGGAAGTTTTCCTGATACCTTCGGTGCAAAGAGTGATTCATCTACGGGTGAAATTTAGACTTCAATAGAGAATCTACATACAGAGGAAGATGTATTCCTTCATGAAAATGAAGATACCTACAAGTCTATAAACTGCGAGTGGATCCTTACTGAAGTAGTGAGAAATGGAAGAAGAACAAGGTGATCCTCTCCACCGGCAGTGAGCCAGAGAGAGAGAAACAGGGAGTGACCCTTGGGAAAGTAGTGAGATGACCCTAAACCTTGTAAAGGAAGCGAACCTGGGATAGAGTGACTGTTCTCGAACTTTGTATCCACATCTAATGAAGATTAGTGGAATTTGGTACGACCGACAACTTGTCTTTGTATTCTCCTTAGACGTAGCCCAGTGAGGGTGAACCAAGTAAAAATTTGTGTGTCTGCCTGCTTACTTCCCTACATTGCATTGAAAGCATCATCATCAGTTAAATAAGAAAATAAGTGATCATAATTAAAACAAAAGTGCAAAAAAAGTGATCCTTGTAATAAAGAGGTCAAGATCTAGTGGGGCAGGAAGAACTTTGAAAAAGAATATCCATACCCTGATTCACCCCCCCTCTCAGGGTATATAGGCCCCTATTGGTCCTAACGGATATAGGCAGCCATTCCTAGCCAATAGATCATGATAAGACACTATATAAGAAATGTGATAATGATATGGATTGGTTACTACTAAGAATTTTGTGTCATACTCCCCATCATCTCATTCAAGGGAACAATTATATATTTTTTAATCACCGAGAGTATGAGGATCCAGGGGCCCCACCTTAATATCCTAGGGATAGCCATTGTGCCTCACATATTTAATTACATTTCCTTATTTATTTTCAAAATAAATAAATTATTTAATTTGTTCTATATTAAATGCTTTCCCAACCATTTTTTTCTTCTATTTCATTATTGGAATGAATAACTTACAAAAAATTGCACTTCCCACCATGTTTTGAAAGTATATTGCCTTTTTAAAAGAATAAGAATCATTATTTGGTTTTTAAATAATAACTAGAATCAAAACTATATTCATTATATTACTTATAAATAGAATTTAATGGGTATGTATATAATTATTATTTATGGTGTGTGGTTTCTTTTGACATTCCTATTGGGATTTTGAGCTCACACCAATCAATCAATTCAGGTTATACTTTAGTTTATATATCCTCATAGAGCATGTTTAGTTTAGTTGAATGGTGACTTATAAAGTTACATTGAGGTATTTTTTTTTGTTTTTTTCCTTTATCACTTCATCCACATAATATTTTACTACTTTATATAGATAAAGGGTAGATATATCCACAAGAGGCCATGGGGGAACAAGAGATGACTTTAGTTTTTATTGCTGGGGATAAGAATCGAGGGTGAGGGAGGGACTGTTTTCTTTTTTTTTTTAATAATTTTATACTATTTTTTTTATTTTTTTCTTCATAATTAATTTTTCTCAGACGTTTCACATATGTACAGTCATGCCCATGTTTTTTTGTTATTAAAATCAATTTATTAGGATAAATAATTCCAACATGGTTCACCTTGATTCCCAACACTTGTTTTGGACCTTTGGGATTGGGAACACCCCTCAAGCCCTATCTCAAACCAGTCATACATCTGATGATGGAAAGTTTTTTGTTTTTTTATAATAGAAACATACATAAAAAACAAAAAATAAACTTGTGATAAATAAATGGGTATGAAATAAGTCTACAAATTTTTATCCATTGAATTTTTATATGGGATCCCAATAAAATAAGTTATTAAGGAATATTGAGCATTAATTATAAAATAAATTACCATTATCCATTTAAAAAATCTCAATATATAGGAAATATAATTATGAAATGATGTAGACAAATTAATGAAATCAAACTCTTTTTTAACTTTTCTGAAAAGGATAAATAGTCTACAAAAGGGATGGGAGCATAGAGTTTTCAAAAAACCAATAATAAACTAAATTATTTCATTAAAGCATAAATAGTTTTCTTTTAAAATAATAGTGATAAAATATATATTATAAATGTATAAGAATATTTTAATATATTATAAAAAGAGGTAGAAACTAGAAAAAACATCCCTTATAATAATCTTAAGGTGTGACATAAGGGAATAATAAAAATAGAAACATAAGGGAATAAATAACCTCATAAAATGAATAAAGATGATGTATAATGGATATATGGTAATTATATTATGTTTTTTGAAATAGTAATAGTGAAATATAATGATTGATATAAAAAATATCAATAGAAATGGGAAAGAGTGGGAAAGGAGTTGTTACCTTGATTTCTAACTTTCTTTGGGAGCTCATATAAACTCTTTAGTAGTAAATATAAATTAATTAATTACATTATTCATAAAAGTTTTCATATTTATTTAACCTCATATAATCCATTTTTATCATGTTTTAAATATTTATTAAATTATTTTTATTTCACCAATTATTTTGACATTGTTAAACTGATAGTTCTAAAACAAATTTGTGGTCTAGGTCATTGTAAAATAATATTATTAAAAGATTCCATAAACTCTATAAGTATAATATTAAATAATTTATTTAATTCTAGTAGTTTTTTTGTTTAATAAACCATTATTTAGTTCCAATTTAGTGAATCTTCTTCAGTAATCTCGTTTTTGAAACATAATCTTTACTATAATGGTCTGTAGTTAATGTCATAATTATATGACTATTATTTTTGTAGTTGGGACTAAATAAATTTTTGTATTAGGAAATAAAATACCACTTTATATCTTGGTATAGGGAGACCCATTAAAGAGCTCATATTCCCAAGGAAAAGTTGTTGACCTCATTCCAATGTCAATGCCTATCCACGTCATGCATGCGTCACCACCCCCTATGTGATTGTATGCATCATAAATATCACACCTTTACCTTGGATTTTACTTTATTTTATTCTTTCCATGGATTTGGTTCTTTTATATAAGTTTTGGGTCAATTTTTTGGTTATTATTTTTGAAGTTTTTAATTTTTAGGGATGTTTTTTGCCCAAGCATGGTTTGTGTGAAAGGTTTGATGGTAAATTGTATACCCTGTTAAAGAAGAGGGTGTTTTTTAGTTCGATTTATTTTAGAAAAAACTTCTTGAATAGATTTCTACTGTTTTTTTCAAATTGTATGAGTCTAAGGAGTAACTGTGAGGATTGTTTTTTATATATGGGATATGGTGTACGGATTAAGAATTATTAAGAGAAACCATGCGGCAAGCATGTAGGGAGGCTCTGCAATTTGATAAATCCAAATCACATGGTTGGCACACATTTTCCCAAAACATCTATCCAAATGGTGTGGGTGTCTTTTTTCTCTAGTAGGGTGTGCATGGTTGGGGCACGATTTTTCAAATTGCGTGACTTTCCCAGGTTATTAAAAAGTTGTAAATTCATATTCTAGCATTCCTTATTTTTACCCCAAATTAATCCCCCTCCCTTCTAAGTCATTTTTTTCACATGAAAGAGGTTCCTAAACCCCTTACCTTTGGTTTTCCTCACTACATGTATTCTTCTCCAAGGTTTCAGGGTGAGTTTCTCTTGGTTTCTGGGTGATTTTATTTCTCATATTCCCTTCCTAACTTGACTCTATTATTTTTATTGGCTTGGATAACTCTTGGAAAAACCTTATGATGAGGGTTGTCTAATGTTGGTTGTTTTCATTGATTTTAGGGTGTGCATATTGTTCATTTTCCATATTTATTCCTTCTCTATGGGTTTTTTTGCGTGCACACACCAATAAGGCATGTGTTTCCATCCATTTGTTTTCCAATACATTCCATGTGATGTTTGATCACTTATATTTAATTTTTACATGTTTTATTTATGGTTTTTATGTGTTATATGAATTATTGTGGTGTTTTCATGTGGGAAAATTGATGGAAAATGGTCCTTCAAACGATTTCTATATTTATGACTATATATATACATATGCATGTAAAGTGTTTGATAAAATGTTAAATGGTATTTTTAAAAAAAAAATTGGGAACTTTGGGTTGTGTCTAGCCTTGGTTATGTTTTTATAATTAGTATTTAATTGTGCATTGTTCTTTGGTTGTGGTTCTAATGCCACTTTGTTATCATGTATTCATAGGTGGGTTATTATGGTTGATGGTAATTCTAGTGGTGGTTCAATAAATTGGTTTTTGGATGATACTTTTATGGTTCACCAGTAATGTTCCATTGGATATGAACATATCCATATGTGAATAATTTGCACATATGGATGAGCTCACAAATAATTATGGATCCGTTAGTGAAAATGTGTCTCTTGGACCCGGACATCAAAACACTTCTCCCATAATTATTTTCTTGCTTCCTTTCCCCCTTTCGCTGATGGTGCATTAAAACTATTTTCAATAAGGCTCATTGGTTTGAAAATGACTTAAATATGGTTTCAAAATGTTTTTTCAAAATAATGGCTCATTTAAAACTTTGGAATATGGGTTGGTAACTAAATGACATAAAGTCTCACTTGGTACCTTTTTGGTATGATATATGTTTTACCTTGGTTTTGAAAAATAGTTTATAAATAATTATTGAAAAGCTAATGTTGAGGCTCAGTTCTCACTTGTGATTATTTAAAAATTGGGTTTTAATGTGGCATGATTTGTAAGCCTATTTGAATCTTTTGGATGTCTTTATTGATGATGGCCACCTCTATGGTGGTCCCTCTGAGGAGAGGAACATCACATAAGTGTTTTCGGTGTTTGGGCTAGGCAAGAATGGTAGTTGTGGGTTATTATTTTCAACCATATATTTGAGGACCTCCCCTTTCACCAATGTTCTATTTTAATGGGATTCGAGGGAATAATCTAGAGGTTTGAGTGATATTTTGTTATCAACCTCAATTAGTTGGGTTGGTACCCCCTGGGTTTGCTGAGAGGTCATGAGGGACATGCCACTAGATTGTCCGGTTTAGAGCAGCTAGTTGGTTATTGAGTATGGAGTTACTCCATTCACAGATAGTTGAATCCAAACTAAGTACATATATGGATTTATTCTAGAGATTTTTATGAAAGTCTATTGATTATCTTTCTGTATGTTCCATCTTGATTCTCTGGTGCATGATCACATGGTTTACTAGTATCTTCCTACTTGTATTTGTTCTATTTTTCTAGTGTTTCTCCTACTTTTTTTTTGTTTCCATTCATTTTTAGCATATCCTTTTTTTTATTTGGTGTGTATTGGTATATGGGATTTGGTTTTGAGTTGGGTTTTGGAATGTAAAACCATTTTTATGTGAAATATATGTGAGTGGTTTTAAAAAGGTAATTCATGGAAAGTCATGTTTGGTTCTTTAAAATGATAAAATCTATTTTATATATGTATTTTAAAACTATTTTTTGTAGAATATTTTTGGAAAGGAATTTCATGTACTCTGTGGTGATTGTAAATTGAGTTGTTTATGCTCACACCCTACTTTTGCCAATTTGCATCGGTAGACCCGATCTATTTTGTAGGCTAAAGTTTTCTAGTCTGGTGAAGCCTTTGGAGAAGGTTGTTCTAGTGGTTGGTGGTGACCAAGAGGTCATATGGAGATCAAATTATATTTGGTTTGAAATTATTATTTTTTTTTGTAATTTTTTACTTTGTTTAGTTTCATTTGTATTTTTGATCTCGATATTTTATTTATTTTGATCATGGGATTATAGTTTCATGTTTTGTAATCTATTTTGATTAATTTTTCTGAGATGTTTTGGTATAAATTGTTTCCACTTGATTTATATTTGGTTTTTCAAACTAGTTTCAATCTCTGGTGGATCAAGAATGCCTCTCGGGCATTATCATGGACTAGGTCAGGTGTCGAGTTGGATGGAATCCTGGACCAGATCATGAAAAAATGGTATCATAGGATACCATTATTACCTGGAAGATAGTTAGACTAGAGATTAGTAATGTTAGTACTCGATAGGTAGATATGGGAATGACATCATGAACCCTTTCTCAATCTAATTCCTGAGTTTCTAGGGGTACTCTGGGATTTGGGTCTTTATTTTTTATTTGGTTTTTGTGGATTGGGAATAAAAATGGATGTGAGATGTTGTTATACAGTGGTCTTACATGGATTTTTAAACCATGTGAATCTAGGTTCATATCCTAAGGTATTATTATTAATTGATGTTTTCTTAGGGTATGGTCCACCAAACCATTTTTTCGGGTTTTGAAACTTTACTAGTTCCCTATCCTGGGTGTTCAGTGTGAGTTTTGTATTTGCCTAGATTTGGCAGCTGAGTATGGGTTTTGAAATGAAAAATGGTTTTTAGGAAGATTATTTTGAAAGGAAAATGGTTTTTGAGGTTTTATTTTATTTTTAAATTGGTACTTAGTGTGTTTTTTGGTTTTAAAAATGGGTTTTAGTATTTAGAAAGTGGAATTTGGACAAGTGGTTTTGAAAGTGAGAGGTAAATTGTGGTTTTGAAAAAGGAATTCAGATTGGTTTTGTCATGTTGGGATTGCGAGATCGTTATTTTGTCTTGTGGTGTTATTTTTTACTAAATTTTGGTTGATGTTGGTTTTTGTATTGTGCTTTCTTTTTTCTCAGATTATTCTGTCCAGAAAGTTACAAGAGGTTTCTTGGGGGTTTCTTCCAATCGTTGTCCCTACCCAGACCCCCAGTGGAGTGGTGGAGTTGAGTCAGTTTGGGCGTTTTCCATTTTTTCAGGGTGATCATGGTCTTTAGAGGTTATGGAGTGTCTTGAAGAAGTTTAATGTGTTTTCAGGTCACTGGGAACTTCTGAATAATTGTGGGTGTGGTTTGTTCTGAGTTCTCTTAAAGGTTCAAGTTTAGAGTAGTGGAAAGTGGTTGTTTCACCATCATTGAAAATTGGTATATCTTGGGAGGTTTTCAATACCACTTTTATCTGGTGGTTCATCCTAGAGGATGTGAAGGTATTAAGAGTAGAAGAGCTCTTGGGTGCTTGAGAAGGCCAAAAAATGGTGAAGGACTGTGTGGACCGCTTTAAGGATTCAGTTTTTTTCCTCTGGAGGTAGTATCATAGGATCAATTTAAATCTCCTCTCTTCATATGGTGTCTTTATACTGAGATCAAGGAGTAGGTTCTATCATCTAGGGAATCTCTATTTGAAAATTTGGTGTAAGAGGTATTTCTAGATGATTTGGCTCTTGGGGTGTAGTTGGTGGCTATTGGCACTCATAAAGGCTCCCTATCTGGTGAGGGGTGTGTGTTAGAGGAAACTATTCCTGATGATTTTTCTTTATTGATTCTAGATTTTTGTCTATTGGACCTATCACTCATGTGATTCCAATGTTGTCATTTAGGGAATTCAAGTACATCTTGTTACAATCCAACAAATTTTTTAAATATCTTTCAATTTAGGTCTCATGGAGATGATATATAAGTGTAATTTCCAAAATAGGAAGTTTTAATCGGAGGATGTCTGTTCTTGACTACAGGGAAAGAGATACTTGAAGACATTAGGGCTCCATCCACATTTCCCAGAGTTAGTATCATCACATAGTCAGGAATCTCTAATTTTGTGGTGAACCTTAGTTCAACTTTTCATCCACCATTGGTGTGGATATAGTTTAAATGTTTTGATTATAATTTATTTATTATTGTAAGTTTTCCTTTTTTTTTGTAAAAGTCTCTCTAGCCTCTCCTTTATTAGATTCCTTTTTTTAAAAAAGGTTTGATGGTTTCATTATATAGTAGGTTCTGAATTGGTGTATTTTTGGATATTAATCTCATAGTGATTTACTCTCTTGTTTATTTATCCCTTTTGTGGATTCAATTCAACTCCTGGTTACATTCATTTAGAATATGATCGTGTCTTATGGAATTGATGAATTATGTTTCGCCTCTAGGATTGGTTTTGTGTTTCTATCATTGGGTTTCCCCTTGTGTCAAGGGTTCTTGGTTCAGGTGGGAGTTCTCGATGTTTTTGGTATGGGTATGCTGAGAACTCCCATGTTGATTTCATTATGCCAGTCGATTTCTAATATGGTGGGGAGACACAGTATGGATCTTAGTGTGGTATATTATTATGTTAGTCAGTGTTGGTAGAGTTTTTTTGTGGGTAGAACCTTTTCCCCTATTTCTTATGGAATTTCTCTTCCTTTTTTCCCTATATTTGGCAAGGTGTGACATGTGGATTGAAAGATCACATCGAGTTTCATGGTTTCTTTCTGTTTTGTTCAGTTTGAGCTCGAGTTTTAGTTCTCGTACGGTTGGGTGCCTTTCTAAGGCCAAAATATTTTTTATAGTGGTGATGATTATCATACCTTGACCATGGATTTTCTTTTATTTTTTTATTTTCTATTCTTTGGTTCTTTTGGATAAGGTTCTTGTCTAATTCCCGATGTATTTTTTTTTGATTTTTGAGTTTCCAATTGGATTTTTGGCATGAGTAAAATTTGTGTGCACGGTTTGAGGGTAAACCATATAGCCTATTAATTATAATGATGTTTTTGGTTTGATTTATTTTATAATGGTTTTCCAAGAATGACATGCACATGGTTTGGTCCCAACTATGTGAGTCTGAGGAGTAACTATGCGGCTTTTTTATGTATGGGACATGGTGCACAACTTTCACACAATTAGTTGAAACCATGCAGCAAGAATGTCGGGAGGCTGTACAATTTTATAGATCCAAATCACACAGTTCGTGCATAGTTTCCCAAACCATGTATCTAAACCATGGGGGTTTCTTTATTCTCGGGTAGTGTGTGCACGGTTGTTGCACGGTATAGAAAACTATGTGACTTACCATGGTCATTCAAAAGTTAGAAATTCCTATTCTACCCTTCCCTCTTTTTACCCAAAATCAATCCCCCTCCCTTTTTGGTCCTTTTTTTGTGAATAAAGGGGGTTCATAAACCCCTTCCCTTTGGTTTTCCTCCCTATATGGACACTTCTCCAAGATTTTGAGGTGAGTTTCTCTTGGTTTTTGGGTGCTTTTCCTTCTCTTCTTCCCTTTGTCCCTTATCTATCTTTTTATTCTTAGTTTGGATCCCTCTTAGTCAAACTCGCGGATGAGGGTTGTATAATTAGGGTTGTTTTATTTAATGTTAGGGTGTGTGGATTTTTCATCAACCAGAGTTATTCATTCTCTATAGGTTTCGTTGCGTGTTCACACTATTGAGGTAGGTGTTTCCATGCATTTCCTTTTTGACACATGTCGTTTGATTCTTGAAAACATCTATTTAATTTCTAAATGTTTGATTTATTTTTGTGATGTTTCATGTGAATTATTTTGATGTTTTTATGTGGAAAAATAAGTGGAAAAGGTGATTTTAAAGGATTTCTCTATTTAGGACTATATATATGCATGTAAGGTGCTTATAAAATGTTGAATTATATTTTAAATTTAAATTGGTAACTTTTGGTTCTTATTATCTTTTTTTATGTTTTTCTAATTGTATTTTCAATATGAATTTTTCTTTGGGTGTGTTTTGTAATGCCTCTTTTTGATCTAGTATTAATGTGTGGATTATTGTGGTTGATGGAAATGCTAGTGGTGGTTCTTTGAATTGGTTTTTGTATGATCATTTAATGGTTCACCATTGATTTCCATTGGATGTGGGTGCTTCTATAAGTTATCATGGTTCACATATAGATGAGCTCACAAATTATGATGGCTCCTTTATTGAAAATGTGCCTCTTAGATCCGGTCTTCAAAACACTTCTCGCATGTTTCTTTTCATTCTTCCTTTCATACTTTCAAATGTGGTTCCTTCATTGTTTTTTAAAAAATACACATTAGTTTCAAAATTACTTGCATATGTTTTCAAAATAGGTGCTCACAATCATGGCATGTTCGGCACTTTGGAATGTTGGTCGGTAGCTAAATGACATAAAGGCCAGTTTTGTAACTTTTGTGTATGATGTATATTTTACCTTGGTTTTGGAAAATAGTTTATAGATGATTCTGGAAACATAAATTCTAATTCCTATTTATTACTTTTTATTCTTTGAAAAGTTTTATTTAAAGTGACATGATGTGTATGCCCATTTGACACTTTTTAATGGCTTTATTAGTGATGAGTGCCTTTATGGTGGTCCTTCCAGGGAGAGGGACATTGCATAGGTGGTGCTAGTGTTTAGGCTAGTAAATCATTGTGGTTGTGGATTATTGGTTTCGTCCATGCATGTGAGGACCTCTACATTAATGGGGTACTATTATCATGGGATTATTAGGCATCATCTAGAGGGTTGAGTGACTATTTCTTATCGACCCAAATTAGATGGGTTGTTACAACTGGATTTACTGAGAGGTTAGGAGGGATGTTCCACTAGATTATCATGTTTAGAGTAGCCAGTTAGTTATTGATAATGGAGCTCCACTATATACCAACAGTTGAGTTTGAACCATGTACATCTAGTGATTTCTTCTAAATATGTTTAGTAAATTCCTATTATTATCTATCTATATGTTTCTACTTATATTTGTGGTTCTTGATCATATATTTTACTTGTATCTTCTTATTTGTATTTTAACTATTTTTCTAGTGTTTCACCTTCTTTTTTTGTTTCCACTAATTTTTAGCATAATTTTTTTTGTTAATATGGTGTGGATTATTATATGGGTTTTTGTTTTTAACTAGGTTTTGGAATATAAAATGGTTTTTAAATGATAGTTATCTGCATTGTTTTAAAAATGGAATTCGTAGAAAGCCATGTTTGGTTCTTTAAAATGATAAAGCCTATTTTATATATGTATTTTAAAACTAGTTTTTGTTTACTATTTTAGGAAAGTAAATGCATAAAATCTATGGGGTTCTACTACTGATTTTTTATGCTCATACCCTACTTATGTCACACGGTATTGGAAGACCCGAGTAGTTTTTTAGGACCAGTTTTTTTGGTTTGGTTATTCCTTTATAGAAGGTTGTTCTTGTGGTTGGTGGTGGCAAAGAGGTCACATGGAGATCAATTTATCTTCGATTGGGATTTTTTTTAAGTTTTTATATTTTTTTATCTTTTATTTTATTTTGGATCCTACTGTTGTATTTATTTTGATCATTGGATTATAGTTTCTTGTTGCATAATCAGTTTTGATTAATTGTTTTGGGATTTGGTGGGAGAAATAATTCCCACTTGATTTATCTTTGATTCCCAACACTAGTTACCATCCTAGGGGGATATGTAATGCCTCTTGAACCTTGTTGCAGACTGGGTCGGGTGTCGGGTTGGATGGAAGGTCAGCCTTGTGTGTGAAAATAAATCCCCAATGGGGCTTTCCATGATTCAAACCCTAGTATTGTTTTTGAAGGATTATGGGGTTTACCACTCAAGGGCCACCACAACCGCAATTATAATTATCTAACTATATTATAAAAAAATGTTTTTGAAAAGGATATAAGTTGATTATTATGTTATATTCAATCCTGAAATCAATTATTACTAATATTTCAAAAATTTATAATTATAAAACAACATATCAACATTCACTTAGGTAATATAAAACTTCCAGGTGGGAAAATCATGTTTTTAATACCTTTAAAAAAATAGGTTAAATAAATTATATTAGATAATTATAAAAAAAATATGGAAACGAAATCCTCCATTATAATGTTACTTTTATTGATCACTTTATTTTTTTAAAATGTGTATGTTGAGGATTTAAATGAAAAAAACATTTCTTTTGAAACCCATATTTTCACAGAGTAATGGCCTATGAAAATGGGTTTAGTGAGAGGTATTGTCTAGTCATTGAATATTTAAAAATAAAAAAATAAGTAAAAAAAATATAGTAGAATTATTTAATAAAAATAATTTGTGTTTTAAATGAATATTTGTGAAAAATAATAATAAATAAGATAGGATAAAGAAGTTTTGAAACCATGCCTTACATTCTGAATCACTGCCCTTAGATTGATCCAAAATTCTTTGTAGGGGGGAATTGATACAAAGGTAACATAAATATGGAGGAAAGGTAATATGGAAAGGTATTTTTAAAGATCATTGTAAAAAAGAATTAATTTTTTATGTGAGGATAAATTGGTGTAGAAAATGTACTCATATAGTCCATGGGAGGGTTTATCTTTGAATAATATTTTTATTATTATTTAGCCCAAAGACTATGAATACTATTGATTTCAATATTTTTTATTTTTTTGAATGAAATATTATCTTTATTTTACATTCAACTTTAACAAAAAAATTTAATGGCATCATATAAACACTTAATTAATTGTACAAAAATAAAATATATTTTTTATTTGAATTAATTATAAATAACACTTTAAAATTTCAAATATAAGTTTATAAATTAAAAATATTATTTTAAAATGAATTATTTTACTCATTAGTTACATTTTAATTCAATAAATGGTTTTATGAATTTTGAAGTCAAATTTACACTATGTTGATGTCATGAAAGTTACAGTAATTGTAATAAGTGTATTTTTTACTAGTCACTGAAAAATCAATTTCCTTAAAAAATATTCAAACTTAACCCTAACCAATTTCAGAAAAATATTATAAAAATTAATTCTATTTTATCTAATTAAAAATCTAAATAATATATTTTAAAATTTCATTAAAATATTATAATAAATGGAAATGAAATTTTTATTTCGAATAAATACTATTTATTTTACTATAAGTTATAATTTTCTTATTCATTGTTATTTCTTAATTCATACGTGATTGATAATTTTTCCCATATATTTTAATACAAATACGTTTAAAAATTAGATAACTATGTTCTAAAAAAATTTAATATTTCATTAAATATGTTAAAATATACATTTTTAAAATTAATACTCATTTTCATTCAAGTTATAATTTTAAGAATTCATTTTATGGAATTATATTATTTATATTTACTTATCTTTCTCATAGAAAATAATATTTTATAGGAATTTTATTATTTTTATCAATCTAGTTACTATTACAATGCTCAATTATTTGCTATAGTGGTCATATATTAATCAAATAGACACTACACTTCATATAAATATCACTAATTAGCATCATTATTAAAAAAATATTATTTTATAAACATTATTTATTATTCATTTAAAAATTACATTATTATTTCTAATTGTTTATTTCATTATTATAGTGTTTCTCATGTCCATTATAATTTTTAGGGACTACAACATACCATAATATCAATCTCCAATTTGATTATTTACATGATTTTATTTCGTCAATATTATATTTTCAATTTTATAGATTATATTCATGAATCTCATGTAATGTTTTATTTAGATGTAATGATTTTTTTTCATGTGTATGATTTATACTAAAATTATATTAGGGAGGGGAAATTTTCTTATCTAAAAAATTTAGATTGTTACATTCATCTCAAATTTAGAAATTACATCCTCAAAATTTCAAATCAACACCTAATACATTAATAATTTAGGGTATTTTTGTTTCATTTCATCCTAGGGTTCTCATTTTCCCTTTTGTACTTATTATTCCTCAATAATACATTAACATGAGAAGTGGTCTAGTTTTGAACAAATTATATCTATGATCCAGGTATTCAACTATAAGATCTTGGTAAGAGATATATTTTTTCAACTTTACAAACTAATGATTTGGTATATGTGAGGAACGTGGTGTGAACTTCCTCGAGAGATAAGCATGGGAAAAATATATCACCTGAGAAAATATTAGTGGAAGGGAAAGTTTAAAGGACACACCTTCAATGAAATCAAGGATCTCTATAATGTACATATTACTTAACATTCCCTTATTCCCAAACCTTATAATTATCTTTCTTATAGATATTCTAAGAAATAAATTATCCCATACCTCAACATTCAGTTCCAACTGATGATTATTATGATATCTCTTCTCTTGGCTCTAAACTTCTATAATTTATTGTATAATGTATTTGGTATTTTATGTAATTTCTCTTACCAGTTCTTGTACCAATAACATTAATTTTATAATTCCACCCCAACAAGTTAGAAATTTTAATTTCTTACAAAAAATGGGTTTATATAGATTCATCTTAGTTATTTAGTATAAGATATTCTTTTTTATGAACATGAATAGATGAAGGTGTTAATCATAGAATATTTTTATGTCTATAGATAAATATATGAGCATATCATCTAGAGTATGAATGTCAGTTTTTTTGAACAACTTTCTACAGATGATATGTTGTAATAAAGTTAAATAATGTGTTCAATACCCTCTATAGGTCCCTTTATAATATTTTTATGATACATGGATCTCAATATAATATAATACATAATGGTGTTCCATAAAAACTCACCACTTATCTAATATATATTATATCTAGTTAATTGAGTGAGAAGAATCCACTAATATTGACTGAGTTTTAAATATTTGTATTAAAATCTACGAAATCTCATATTGAATTATATCGATTATATATATTTGGAAAACTTTTGATAATATCAGTGGTGAAATTCTCCCATTTGAATGTTAGTGTGGTAAATGGTTTCATTATCACCTTGGACATTTATAATCCTACCTTAACTTGTTTTCATGCCATAAATATGGAAGTATATTTTACAATATTTTTCTTCATATTATCCCTAAAAATTTGACGTCATAAATCCCTATATATCTTTTTTCTTCTTGGTTGGATGGAGACTGTTGAGTTATGAGCATCATATAATAGCTTCTTCTTTATCTCAGGAAAATATGGTAAATATAATCATATAAATTACCATGAAAATCCATTTGTATAAATGTTGAGCACATATAATTTCCAATTCCTCATCACTTTACCTCATTTTATTTCTCTATGTATTCCTTTTGAACCTCCTTATTATTCTATAGGATATATGGTTGGTAAATAATTTTTTAAAAGTATTATTTCTTAAATTATTTTATGATTCCATATCTATCCCTTACAAGTCTAAATATATTGGATCTTTTTGAATCAAAATCATGAATAACATGGAAAGATCATTTATGTTCAATGAATATTATAATTTATTTGATTTCTTAGGATATAAATAAATTGATAAATAATAGTCTTTAATGAGTTATAATTATTATCCTTTGGGAAAATTGGGCTCATTAAAGGTGAATATATACTTTAGAAATTTATTATGGATATATTAGTCACAATTTAATTCATAGAGATAATTCTTCTAGATTTCCAAGGCATAGATTACCACTCCGAGCTCTAGATCAATATTTGGGTAATTTTAGTCATGCATCTATTACTTTATTTATACATAGGTCATCACATTTTCATTTTACATGAGTACACAACCTTAGACCTTTTCGGAAGACAATTATATCAAAAATCCTTCCCCACATAAAATTATTTTTAGTTTAGGTGATGTTAATAGCCTCTTCTTCAACTCCATAATGATTTATTTAAATTTATTTGACCAAAAATATTAATCCTTTTTGAGTTTTCTTAGTTTGTGGGATTGACAATCATGAGAACTTTATAAAAAATAATCAATATTATCTAGATCATTTTATGAAACTTTGGATCTCTAATACTATTTTGGATATCATCTATTAATAAATTTCATTATTCTTGTATATATCCATAAATATTCATTCTCTTATGATAAAATTTCAAAACAATATGACTTTCTCAATAAAAAATCATATTTACTATACTTTTCAGACAACTTTTCTATTTAAGAAAATATATTAGCACAATGCTCAAGTGTTCTTCATACTCTTTTTTTTTGGGAATATCTAAAAATATCATTTATAAATACCGCCACAATTTTTTCTTAGTAATCTTTATAGACACTGTTCATAGTGTCCATTATGATTATTAGATAATTAATGAGTGTAAATGGAATCACTATAGACACATAAAGTCCATGTATTATTTTGAAGGGAGTCATGGGAATATCCTCCTTTTCTCCTATGAATTGATAACATCCTAATCAAAGATCAATGATTGAGAAATAATAAGACCTATGTAGTTGATCAATCAAGTCATGAATCCATAAAAATTGACACTTGTTCTGTATAAATATCTTATTATTTTCATGATAATATTTAAAATGACACATTGAACCGTCCATTTTCTTATTAGAATAGACTAGGATACCCTATTAAGAGGAATTATGGAGTATAAAACCCGTATCTAAATGTATTTGTGTTTCTTATTCAACTATATATATTCATTAGGGTCAATTTTTTGGGACTCTTCAACATAGTAAGAGAACTAAGAATAAGTTATATAGAGTATAAAAGTCTCTATTATAAGGAATAAAATTAAACTCTTCATGAAATACATCTTTATATTCCCTTATATTGTTTATGACCTTAAAGAAAATCTTATGCTTTATCGTAATCATGTAAGATATATATGTTTCATCTTATTTAAATAATAACCGTACTTTAGAAAGTGATTCCCAAGGAGATTCATAATTCTCCTTACACATGAACATGATCATAAGATGGTTTTAGTTATAGAATGTTATTTCCCACTCTATATATTTATTTTTGTCATGATATAAGGATAACCAATATATTCCCAAAACAACATAAAATTATAATAAAGGTATTATGAATAGGTTTATAGGAATATTATCCCCATAAAATTTAATTGGGGAGGAATAATATACTTGAGATAGAGTGGTTTCATTGATTGTTGTTTTCACTGATAGCTAAACCTGCATATATTAATATGGTGTTTCAATATTTATAGTAAACTTACATAAAATGAATTAATGAGTTTAGGAATAATCAAATAGAATATTCAATATTTTTCAGGAATAAAAAATGTTCTAGTCACTCCATGGTTTTTATGCTCCACCTTAGTGCTAGTTATATCCTAATCTCTTCCATTATCCATTTACATTAGAGGTTAGGGTCATTCATTATCCTATATGACCATTGAGTTAGTGAAATTATTTTTTTAGTTTCCATTTCCCATATAGTTACAAAATTTTACATTAAAAGTGTTCAGTGCAGCATTACTTTTTCATCAAATTAATTAATTTATTCATGTATGTTTAGTTATTTTTATCTAGACACCTTTATATTGCACAACCCAATTATCTCTCCATTATAATGTGGTAGTTTATGGGATGCTTCCCTATAAACTATTGACATATATTTAGTTAGACCTTCTTCCCCAATGAGATTTATCAGATTCACTCTCGGACAAAAAATCCATGTATCATTTCTCATGTCTAGCCTTAGAAGAGCATTGAGATTCACCAATACCCATATCAAACTTATTATAATTTCAAAAAAATTCCAGATAGATAAAAATGTCTTGAATTAAAAAATATTTTCAAAGATAATGGTTTAGGTCACTAAAGAAGTGCTCAACCATTCTATGGGGATAATGAGAAATATAGAGGCATACCTTCCAAGACTTGCGAAGCTTTCTACACGAGTCCCAATAGACTCATACTACCATTGCAATAGTATATGACATTTCTTCTCCATTTAGTATGGAATATTTGATAAATTTTCTTATTGAAACATATTGTATTTAATTCATCCCATTACATCAAGTTAATGAATTCCTTATTCTTTGTATTATTGATCATTTTCCATCACTAATTGTTATCTTCATCAAATAGAAAAATCACCCAGATCGCTTTCTCTTACTTATATAATTGAATAATGGAGAATAATATTATAGTTGAGTTTATCCATTTATCAATGATTAAAATATCGAAGGACCCACCAAAATAGGGCAGTTTCTGTCCCATAAAAGACTCAATAGTAACTTGGTCCTTTTCTTTTGAGGATTTAGGTGATCTTCATGGTTCATGTATTTATTCAAAAAATTTGTTAGTTAAGAAATAAATATCATGAGGATTTCAAATCATGATCCCTTTATATTAATAATATTGTCTGGTCAATCATCATATATACCATCTCATAGGTTATTCACATGATTTCACATGTTTTTTCCATTTACTAAAACTATGGATAGTTAGGGATTTGAATAATTTTGTTAACAAACATATAAAAGGAAAATTTTGAACTTAAGAAAAATAAATATCATGTAAATCCAATCTTATTACTTCTTAAGGTTATATATAAATTATTTAGTGTGTATTTCTTATTAGTTTTTTATGATGATCCTTAAAAATTATATAAACTCACTCTAATAACTACTATAATGACCTGTATATCTTACCCATACTATTACCTCAGTTTTAACATTAAACCCTTATAAAACATGCCTAAAAATATGGATGTATTTTTCTAGTGACCCAATATTTTCATAAAAATATATAACATTTTTATAGGTTAATATTCATTACATTACACAAACACAAACCTAAAGATCATGAAGGTATGGTTCCATTGCAAACATTGAAACATAAACAAATAGTTCAAAAGTGAGATATGTCATCTCCCACTAAGTTCTCCATAACTAGAACCCTTCTTTGAAATATCATATATAATACCTTTATTCATATCATGGTGGAAAGGAAACATGATAAAGGGTGAGATAATTTTATCATTAATGTTAAACAAGGGATATATCAATGATTACATAAGAATAACATGAGCATAAGGGTATGAGAACATGAACATAACATTTTAAAACCATGCCCAACATATCATAGATTATAAATTTGAGTCATTACATAAATCTTGGATGTTCATAAGACATGAATCATAAAGAAATCAAAGTCCATAATCCATGAGAGAATAACACTTTCAAAAGAAATAGTCTCGTGGAAACAAATATGCATAAAAACCATATGTTAAGGCTACCCACCAAGACATTCATAAAATATTAGTCTTCAGCTAACCACCTGTATACCTAATTTGGGATTGGGATAACCTCTCGTGTACCCTCTTTTCAGGATTGGGATAACCTCATATATATCCTCTGGATCATAAAACATTAATCATTTCCAAATTCATTCGATGTATATATAGATCTCACCCATCACATAATAAAAAAATATATATGTATCATAAGATTATAAAACATTCCTCCGATAAGAACCCATTAAAAGAAATGGGTTTCATAACATTTCATCATGGAATAACCTCTAGAAAAGAAACATATTTCATAATCATTTCAGCATTTCATCATATCATAACCAATGGAAAAAAATTAAGGTTTAATAATTATTTTAACATGGTATAACCCATGGAAGAATAAAGGGTTTCATAAAAAAACTTGTCAACATAAACATAAACCATTTAGATAAAGAATGTTAATGGTATCCTTGGATGATATCCCAAATAAAGAATAAGTGAAATAAAATGATGTCATTACACATGATAAATTATTTTGAAATATTATTTAGAAAATTGCTTACAGAAAATAGTGTTTTTTATTTAAAAATCACTTTTCAAAAAAAAATTCATAAATCATTTTCAAAATAATTTTCCATGAAAATAACCCTAAAAACTTATAAAAAAATATGTAAAAAATATTTAAAACATTTCTTGAAAAAAATATCCTTTACACTTTAAAAATTACTTTTCAATACCAAAAAATCATAAATCCTTTTCAAAATCTTTTTCTTCTAAGATAACCTTAGAAACATATAAAGGAATCTTTATAAATAATTTAAAATATTTCTAAAGGAAAAATAGTCTTCAATATTAAAAGAATTTTTTTAAAACATAAAACATTTTCAAAACCATTTTATTTGAAAATAAATCTATAAACTTATAAAATAATATTTAAAATCATGGGTGGTCAGGACGGTGGGAATTTTTATTCATGTCGTTTTTTGTTAAAACAAAGATTCCATTCACATTTTTGATAAAATCTAAATGGGACTTGTTTGGAAAATGGAAAAAAGATTAATTTTAAAAAACATTGTAAAAAATAAAACATGGGTAAAATTTATTTAATAATTAACATCAAGAATGTTAAAATATTATTTAAAATATTTCTAAAATATATGGATATGGAAGAAAAAGTGTTTTCGACCGATGAGAGAAATAAAGATGATTATTTCATAAAAATTATATTTTTGACTATATAATACTTTAAGAGAGAAAAATGAAAGGAAAACATGTATTCTCTATAAAAACAAATGAGAACAAAATAAATAATTTCTTGGGAGATATATCATAATATTTCATTATTGGAAACATAATAAAAAACAAAACTAATAAAAGATGAAATTATAACATAAAACCCTTACCAATTTGGTAATTTGAATCATATTAAAAATTTAGAATAAAATAAAAAGGAAATTTAAATATCATTAATATAAGTATGTTCATTATAAAAAATTTGAAATTGTTGGTATATACACCTTATAAAATAAGATATGTGTGTAACATAACATATGTCTCGGATAAAGAAATTTGAGGGAAAATACCTTACCACTTTGGTAATCATTTGAATCATAAGTCCCATTAAATAATAACATCAAATGAAATATAAAAAAAATTTAAATTATTATATTTGTGATATAACATGTAAAATGGGAATTATATACACCACATAAAAGAAACAAGTGAAAAATATGGTATATGTCTTCTAGAAATAAAATAGAGGCTATAAATCTATTACATTAATTGTCAAATTCCTTCATAAATGTTTGAACATATAGTATAATAAATATAATTTTATAATAAATAAATTAAATAAATATAATCATATATATCATACCATATATTATTTACTTATGATCTTTTATTTCCCATTTATTAACAATTTCTTCTTAAAATTACATTTCTGGTAAAAACTACTATTATTTTTGTGTATATTTTGATTTGTTATTTTTTTCCTATTATTTTGATCATGTTTACATAATATCCTAAATTTTAACCATGATATAAATATAATATATATTCATTATTTATGTTTTTATAGTAATCTCTAAGATCTACAATATGAAATACACGGTTCATGGAGACTGTTGGTCATATGTACGCATGAATATTGTTTCCATTTTCTCGATATATGGAATGAAAGAAAGGTAAATAATATATTAAAATTAAAGAATAATTTTTGTCATATATATCACATATATTCACTAAATTTATCCTAATTACCTTCCATGAAAATAATTAATGAAAAATGAATCACATCGCTTCCTGAGGCAGCAGTTTTCTACACACATGAACGACATTATCGTATCCCCCACGAAATTGGAAATATGAATTTATATGTAATATCATAATTATAAATGTATATTTATTTTTAAAATATAATAAATATTCATTTAATCTATACTTATTACCATCTAATAATAATATATATGAAAAACAGAATGCATCAGTTTGGGATGCGGTAGTCCATCGTACACACGAGTGACATAATTTTTTTACAATAAGTTAGGAGGTAAGAAGTTAGATATTCTATTATAATTAAATAGATATAATAGTATCATAAATATAACATATAAACATTAAATAAATCCTTATATCTATCAGTGAGAGGTGGAGATGGAAAATGAATAACATCGGTTCGTAAGGTGGTAATTTTTCGTACACACGATCTACAGTTCCATTTCCCATTTGATGGAAGTTGAGATGTATACGATTTATTATAATAACATAATAATATCCAATTATATGGAATATATTGGTTTTATTATATCATAACAATGTAATAAGATTTTAATGAGTTATAAGTTGAAATAAAACAAAAATGTGTAGTTTAAAACTTTACCTCTTCTTCGGACAACCTCATTATGTTTAATCATAAGACTTCCTAGATTGGGTTTGTAATCCCATAAAGTCCTAAAAAATGTGGTTAGGTATGTTAGTAATATATTTTGGTAGTTCCTGTACAAATAAAAGGTTTTTTTATTTAAGGAGTGAAGAGTAAAGCGGGTGGCCTTTTATAACTGGAGGAGAGGAAACGAGTTGAATTTTCTAAAATAATAAAGTGTCCTCATGTTTTTTACATGTTAAAAGGCACAAAAATGGTCCATTATCGAAACTTATATGTTAAAATCTATAAATATGGCTATAAAATGGTTTTTTGACAAATTTATAGGTCATTTTATCCCTTATATTTGTAGTTTTACCCCTAGGTAAACGTATTTTAACCTTAACCACGGTAATTAATTTTTACTATTTTTACTATTAATTTTGAAAAAAAATTAAGTTTACATTGTTATATAATATAAATTACTCTAATTAAAAATATTTAATCTATTATTTTAAATTCCATTAACATAATTTTTAGAATTTAATTTAAAATTAAACCCACAAGTGTGATGAGAAAGCAGTTTCCCAAAGAGAAAAAGTTCAAAAGAATAAAAAGTTTTTATAAAAATAATTATTATGAAATTTAATCCAGTGAACTAGAATGGATTAATTAATATAAAAGTGAACTAATTTTTTTAAAATCCATTTTAAAAAATAATAATTCGATATATTATTTTAATGAAAATGCAGTTTTCAATAAAATATAGATTTCATATTATTCATCAAAACAATCAACTTTTCATAAAAATCACAAAAAAATCACCCAAAATAAATTCAATATATAGATTTAAAAAATTAATGTAATATTTTAAAATAAATATTATAAAATTGATAAAGTATAATTTTAAAATAAGTGTGCAAAATGTAACAAAACTTCATTTTTAGAAAAATACAGTTTGTAACTGTAAAATGGGATTTATTTATATCTTAGGCATAGAAAACATATCACATTAATTTTATAAAATTTGATTAAATATATAATATTAAATATCATTAAAATCATTCAATAAAAGTAGTATATTTAATTTATTTAAATAAAACATTTTAGTGGGCATAAAAATAGTTTTTCAGAAAAAGATATCCTTTATTTTCAAATGGTTTTTACTTTAATATCTAGTTAGTTAGTAACCAAATAATTAATTATAAATAAATTTTTAGACCATTTATTTTCATAATTTAGTTAATACTATTAATAGCTACTATTACAATGGATATGAAATAACTATCATATTAAATAATAATATTTTAATAGTATGTCTTATTTTATCAAAACTTGGTTTAGGGTGTAACAAAAGATGTCAAAGAAATTAAATTTATTTGAAAAATATATTTTATAAAATCTATAGTTGTTACATTCTAACCCCCTTAAGAACTTATCCTCGGAATTTGAATTTTTTTCTTTGTGGATTTTAAAATTTAAAATTCCTTTATGGAAAACCCACATTACAAAAAGAGATAATAAAAATTCTTATTCATAAAAGGGAAAAGAAATTATGCTGGTTATATTGAATAACACAAAGTTAGGTTTCTATATAGGATAAAATTTCGGAAAGTTAAGATATAGACAGAGAAGAAAATCATAAATATTTATGAAGAGTGATAGAGATGATGATCAAAAGAAATTGAATCATATGAAAAATTTAATGACCACAAAACTATAAATCTATGATGAGTGAAAAGATCATCTGTTCACCAAAATGAATGAAAAAGAGTAACATTTTTGTTTCAATATCCATTTTCATAAATTTGAGTTATTTTCATGAGGAGATAAACATAATTGATTTCATTCAATTTCATAATCACAATATCTTTATTTAGTTGTGGCTCGATCAATTTTCCACTTCATATTTTACTCTAAGAGATGAATTATTTTCGTGATAGAATCACTAATAGATTATAAGATTCATAAAATAATGGTATTACATTCCTTAAATCTATAGTTATTATAAAAAAATTTGTTTTAATAGGTTATCCAAAATGCATCAATATTCATATGGTGTAATAATACATTGATATGTAAAACCTCATCCAAAGTTCAACTAAAACCATTCTATAAATGGTTGACCTTATTACTCTTCCAAAATTAAAAATTTGTAAATAAGGTCACTAAAATTCCAAAATTCAACTTAACATTAATTTCCCAAATTTCATAAATCATCTCTAAATTTTCACTTTCCATATATGTGAATACATTGGTCAAATGTTTTCTTTAAACATGGTAATAAACAAAATTACCATAAAACCTTAATGAAAACTTACATTCTTCCTTGTTAATTGAATAAAACCACATGTTATTGAATATATTCAATAAATCCAATAATGTTATAAACTTCATTAATGATAACATAAACCGCTTTTTCCAAAAATCATTAATCACTTTAGAGGTTGTTAACACTATCCAATTAAATTTATTCATATATATCATATCTTTATCCAAACATCATTATCTCAACATTAGAAAGATATTAAGGGTTATCTTCCCTTAATCAAGTGTTTTCCATAAAATATTTCATTTCTATTAAATCATATTTCTTGTTCATCACTACTATTCAACATCTTCATGAAAATCCTTAACAAAATACTTATACTGAACAATCCTTATATATTTCATGATTTATATGACACAATTCTTGAATTAAAAAACATAAACACTTCAATAATCCCACTTTATTCTTAAACCATTAACTAGTAATTAATGTTTTATTCCTTAATACCTATATCCTATAATATGAAATATGAATCATGTATTAACATTCATCAACCTAATTTAATCAAGTTTCTTATGTTTAACATAAATAATACAGTAAGAATATATTATACCTTTTATATGTAATTTTTAGTATCTTCATCATCAGTACTATAACCATTACTCATACTAACTTTATGATTTTCTTCATGATATTCCCCCTATAAATTTTTATAGTGAATATATTTTCCAAATTTAAAACATCCAACCATCAATGTTGCCATAGGGAGACCATTATTATCATCCATTGCGTAAACTAAACTTTTTATTTTCCCTCATCAATTACTTCCTTTGTGTTCTTATTTTTAAAACTCAAAACATCTTCCCATTCCACTGATACATTAACTTGGGTGATTCATCCCACATTATAAACATATTGGAAAATTAATCTTCTTTCCTCTATAGTCCCGACCTCCCAAACCATCAGTGAACTCTATTGTTATCATCTTTAGTGAGTCCAAGAGTTGGTTAAGGTTTATATTGTTAATCATATATCATGATAATTTATTAGGCCAAATAATTATATCCTTTACTGCAAAAATTATCACATTTGGTTGCTCATCAATAAATTATCTATCACATTCAACATTAACCCAATCTCTTTTTGTTCCTACTATTGACTAAAACCAAAAATTGTACTATGAGAAACAATTTTCATAGTGTAAACCCACATAATCATGAAAAATAATTTATAATATGCCTAAATCCTGAAACCATATTTTCCATACACAATAACTTAGTTTTAAACTATTTTCATTCATGGTCATCATCTATTCAAATCCTTCATGATAGTTTGCAAAGAGTTTGTGAATTTCCAAAGAATATCCCCGAAGAGTGTCAAACTATGTGAACAGTAAGGATCATTTTAGTGTACCCGGTAATTCTTGAGTCAATCTTGATGCACAAATATCCTTATGGTTCTCATTAAATTTTTCTCAACCTAATTTAAAATAGTTAAATAAACCTACCGTCTGATAGAAACTATATCAACCTAGGATTCTCATATATAAATTTTCAATTTTTTAAAATGAATATTAATTACATTACACATAAAAATTTTTAAGGATCGTAAAGGTATAGTGCCTTTGGAAACATAGAAACATAAAAAATTAGTTTATAAGTGAGAAACGTCGTCTCTTACTAAGTTATCTATAAATATCACCCTTCTTAGACATAACATACATAATAACTTTTTTCATATCTTTTGGGAAAAGAAACATAAGAAAGGGTTATATCAGATTCATTTTAATGGTAATCAAGGGATATATAAATGATCACATAAGAATAACATGATTATAAGAGTATAAGAACATGAGATTAACATTTGAAAACAATACCCTACATATCATAGATCATAAAATTGAGGCATGGAAAAAATCTTAGTAGTTCAATAGACATTAATAAAAAGGGAAACAAAGTACATAATCCATGATATAATAAAATTGGAATAAGACAAAGATTTGTGGAAAACAAATAATAATAGAAAACATTATCTTAAGGATACCCATAAATACATTCATATATTGTTAGGCTTGGACTAACTACTAGTGTACCTTGTTTGGTCTTGGGAAAACCTCCTATTTACCCTATTTTCAGGCTTGGGATAACCTATCGTATACTTTATAATCTCATAGAACATTAATTATTAAAAAATACATTGGAGATATATATAGGTTACACCCATCACATGATGAAAAGTTTACCTACATGTTCACAAGATCATAAAACATTATTCATATCATAACCCATGAAAAGAAATGGCATTCATAAAAAATCCAGCATAACATAACTAGTGGATAATAAATATGTTTCATAATCACTTCATTATAGAATAAATCATAATTAAATTAGTGAATTTTATATTTATTTTATCATGGTATAACCCTTTGGGAGAGAAAAAGGTTTCATAAACATCTTTTCATGACAGAAATAAAAAATTTTGAGAAAGAAAAATAATTTTATCCTTGGATCATATACCTAGTAAATAATTAGTTACATATAAAGATGTCATGTTAGATGGAAAATGATTTTTAATGATCACATAGAACATTTCTTGAGGATAATATCATTTCAACTTTGAAAATAACTTTTCAAAACCAAAAATTTATAAAAAAAATCAAAATAATTTTCTTTTAAATAACCTTGGAAACATATATTGCAATCTTTAAAAATAATTTAAATTTTCTCATAAGGAATATAATGTTTCAAATTTAAAAATAAATTTTCAAAAAAAAAAATTCATAAATCGTTTTTAAAATATTTTTATTCAAAAATAACCTTGGAAACATATAAATAAATCTTTATAAATCATTTAAAACAATTCTTCAGGAAAATAGCATTTCTTCTACAAAAATATTTTTAAAAAACATAAAAAATTCTAAAAGCCCTATAAATTTAAAATTACCAATTATAATTATAAATTAATATTTCAAAAATTAGTTGTTTATGATAGCGGTAAATTATGTTCATGTCATACACATTAAAACAAATATTCATCACATTTTCGGTTAAAACTGAAGGGGCCTTTTGGAAACGACTTGAGGAATAATTTTAAAACAATTTTCCAAAATTAAAAAATGGTCAAAATTTTCTTTAATAAATTATCTTCTAAATTTTAAATCATTATTGAAAACATTTATAGAAAATATTGACATGGATGAAAAAGGCTTTTCAACAGAAGAGAGAAATAAAGTTGTTTTCTTCTTAAAACAATTACTTTGACTGCCTCAATCCTTTAAGAGATGAAAATGAATGGAAAACATGTATTATCCACAAATAACCATATGATAACAAAATAAAATAGTTTATTTATATATAGTTAATAATATTTCATTATTGGAATCTTAATCATAATCAATCCTGATAAATAATGAGATTGAAACATAAAACTCTCACCACTATAATAACATTGAATTGTAATTACCATTAAACAATAAAATTAAAATAAACTATAAATATCATGAATATAATTAGATTCAAAATATAAAATTCCCTAGGGTAAATATATAGACCTTATAAAATAATATAGGATCATAACACAACATATGTCTCAAAGAAGGAAAATTGAGACAAAATCCCTTACTACTTTGGTAATCTTTTGAATCATAAGACCCAAAAATGAATAAAATTAAATGAAAAATTAAATATAATTAAAATAAGGGTATTCATTATATAACATTTCAAATGGGTATTATATAAATCACACAAAATAAATGAATGGTGAATATAGTATATTTCTCCTAGAAATAAAAGAGAGACTAGAAATCTCTTACCTTGAGTCTCAAATTCCTTCATACATGTTCGAACCTCCTATAAAAAAATATAAGTTTATTATAAATATATTATATAAACATAATAATATTTATCATACCATATATTATTTACTTATGAACTTGTGTTACCAATTTATTAACAATTCCTTGTTAAAATTATGTTTCAGGCAACAACTGCTTTGTTTTTTGTGTATATTTTGATTTGTTGTTTTTGATACTATTATTTTATCAATTTTACATAATAAAAATAATTTTTAACATGATATAACTATTATATATATATAATAAATATGTATTTATTTATATTAATCTAACAAATTTTGAGATAGAAGATAAAGTACACCGTTCATGGAGACGGTAGGTCGTACAAATGCATGAATGTTTTTTCCATTTTATCAATGGATGAAATGAATAAAAGGTAAATAATATATTATCTTTAAAAAATAATTTTTATTATATATATATAACATATATTCTTTAAATTTACTCTAATCACCTTCTATGAAAAATCAGTAGTGAAAAATGAATCACATCGCTTCGCAAGGCGGTAGTCTATCGCACACGCAAACAACATTTTAGTATCCCCCAAGGAATAGAAAGAAGTTATAATTGATATAATAATTATAGAAGTATAATTATTTTTAAAATATCATATATATTCATTTAATATATCCTTATTATCATCCAGTAAAAATATAAATGAAAAACACATCAATCGGTTCGTGAGGTGGTAGTTCACCTTACACATTAGCGACGTTATTTTATCTAAAGGTATGGGAGGTAAGAATTTTATTGTAGAATTATAATTCCATATATATAATAATATAATGAATATAATATAAAAACATTAAATATATCATTATATTCATCCATGATAGGTGGTGATTGAAAACAAATAACATTGGTTCATGAGGCGGTAGTCCATAAAACACACGATCGACGGTTTTGCTTCCCATTTTATGGAAAATGGGATAAATATAAGACATCAAATTAAAATAGTAACACATAATTATATGGTAAATACTGGTGTTATAATAACATAATATTTTAATAATTCTTTAAGGAGTTAGAAGATGATTTAAAACCAAAACGCATAGTTTAAAACTTTACCTCTTCTTCGGACAGCCTCTTTAGGTTTAACCTAAAGTCTTCCTAGATTGTATTTATGATCTCAGAAAGGCCTCTAGGATGTGGATAGAGATGTAAGGAATATATTTTGGTAGTTATTTCTTGAATAAAATGGCTTTGGAAGTGTGAAGAGTTGAAAATAGAGGGGTTACCTTTTATATGTGGAGGAGAGGAAACACATGGAATTTTTGAAAAGTATAAAGTGTATCCACATTTTACACATTTGAAAAAACTCAAAAATGGTCCATTATCAAACCTTAGAGGTTAAAAGGTCTAAATATGGACATAAATTGGTGTTTTATAGTATTTTATATCATTTTACGTTTTATCTATTTAGTTTAACTCCCTGTTAAACTAATTTTCACTTTAACTGTGGTAATTAATTTTTACAATATAACTATTCATTTTGGAAAAAAATAACAGTATTATTTAATATAAATTATTATTATTACAAATTTTGAATCCATTTTTCTAAATTACATTTATATAAGTAGAAAATTTTAACTTAAAATTAAACCCACAGACGTGATGAGAAAGCGGTTTCTAAAGAGAAAGTTTTCATATGTTTAAAAACATTTATATCAAAATTCAAAATTAAATTAATAAAAATGATCTAAATAGGATTAATAAATATATAATTTAACTAATATAATTTTTTTTAAATAATTTTAAAACAAAATAAATTTTTTGCATTCTTTAACTGAAAAGGCAGTTTTCAATAAAATCTAGTATTTTCACTATTCATTGAAAAATTCAACTTTTTTTAAAAAAATCCCAAAAACTCAACCTGAGATAATTTTGAAATTTGGATTCCAAAAAAGAAATTTATTTATTTTAAATAAGTTTTCGAAAAGTGAGAAAATTAAATTTTAAAATATGTGTGCAAAATGTGAAAAATTCTAAAATATGTGTGTAAAATTATATTTATTCTTATCTTATGCCTACAAAAAATATACTAAGCATTTTAAAACATTTTATTGAACATATAAAACATAAATTTATTTAACATCATTCACGAAAATTTATTTATTTAATTTATTGAGATAAAATAAGTTTGTGATAAAAAAATTGTTTTTTAGAAAATTATTTTCTTTTAGTTTCAAATGATTTTTACTTTCATCTCAAATTAATTAGTAACCAAAAAATTAATTTTTTATACAAGTTTAAAAAAATATATTTTTCTAATTTTGTTAATCTTATTCATGTCTTCCATTCCACCAACTTGGTGATAACTATGATATTAAATAATATTATTTTAATAAAATTTTGTATTTTGTTAAATCTTAGTATTGTGTGTGAAATAAGATATCAAAGAAATTAAATTTATTTCAAAAAAATATTTCATAAAATATCAAGTTTGTTTAATTTTATTTTTTGAAATTATGTACATCCGAAAAATTTCTCAAAAAATTATGTTATATTTTAGTTCTATATTTTTTATTTTTCCTAGAGAAAGTTGTAGTCCTATCACTATATAGCATAACCTGCAGTTATGTATAAAATAAGAAGTGATCTATATATCATAATAAGGGTGTTAAAGTATAATCAACATGGGGTGATATACCATATGATTTAATAAATTATAGAACGGAATCATAAAATAAAGGGATCATAATATATCGTATGGAAACATGGAATAAGTGATTATATTTCATAGAAGAACTATAATCATGATAAAATAAGAATGTGTCCCAAACATAAGGAAATTCATCATAGACATAGGCAAAGGCTCGACGATATGATATCATAATCATAATCCAGGGATAACTTCTAAGGTGTCATAGATATTGGCTAATGCACACTCCCAAAGCATCATAACAAGATCTCATGAGATATAATGCAATACCTAATTGATTATACAGATATATCACGTTTTTCCAATAATTCAATATAATATGTAAATCATATGGGTATCATGTAGATATTAAATATACATAAAACATAAATAATAAATATACCCATCCTAGATATATGGGTAACTTAATAATTATATAAATCATTAGCCTTCATATAATCATATTGTATCCTAAGAAAATAATTGATTATGAAATATTATAAATTCATTATGAAAAGGATAATTTTACATAGAATCATATCTATATGTGACGACAATATCATAAGAATATATTAATTTAAAATCAGTAAATACAAATATTTTTCTGATATTTTTATTGAAGGGAAAGTTAGTCTTTAAAATGGATAACAGCGTTTATTTTTCATAAAAATAGGAATAAAACAAAACAATTATATTAAAAATAGAGGGTTTATTGGGAAATAATAGATAGAAAATAGTCACTATAATAGTGAATAATATACAATGATGTTCATAAGGAGAGAGAAAATTTAGAAAATATTCACTTATAAACTTCATAAGGTTTCATATAAGGGAACAATAAAAAAAGAAACATTATGGAATTAGTATCCCCATAAAATAGAAAAAAGTTGAAACATAAATGACATTAGATAATCATATTATATATTCATAATGATGAATACCAATAGTGATAGAGAATGATAGATAACATATCATCAAAAATAAGAAAGAGTGGAAAAAATACATTACTTGAAATGATATTTTCTTTGAAAAAACACTAAACTTTTAAATAGTCTTATTATATTCATTAATATCTTACTTTTTAAAATTTTTCATAATTAAATAACATATTCTAATAATTTTTATAATTTTTTATTCATTTATAAAATTATTATTTTTTCCCTTAAAGGTTTCGATGATGTTCAGTTCATGGTTTAAAAATTGGTTTTCTATAGAGGTCATTATCAAAATCATTATCCAGTGCTTCTATAAATTATAGAATTTTTATGGAATATAATTCATGTCATTAAAAAATTTATGGAGTTTAATATAAAATAGATATTTATGATTCATGGAATCCTCCTCATATATAATTTTAGACACTTAATATTTATAATAATTATTTACACATAATTTCATAATTTTCATGTATATTTTATCATATGAGAATCAAAGAAATTATATTACAACATTATTATATTATATAAAAAAAGTTTCAAGACCCTTACCCACTATAACCCCACCTGGGTTTTTGGTAAGGATACGTGTAACCCCAAAATCCATCCTCCAATATAGCACAAGTTGGAGAAAACCACTAATGGTATCAATCTCATGTATGGGAGGAATTACCCACCTAATTACAAGGAAAATAACTTTTAACCACAAATAAACTCTATATATAATCTAGAAAATATTTAAATTACCATACCCAAAATATCACAACATGGAAAATTATACAATAAAAACAAAGACAATGATTCACTTACCTCTTAAAACTCCAATCCAACTACCTGAGTAGCAACCTCCCAAATATCAAATGAACTGCCCTATAAAAAACATAGGAAAAATATAATGGGGTGACAACTTTTTATTACTAAATAGGAACATAAATAATAATAATTTAACATCCATATGAAATAGATGTGTTGGGATAGATATGATTGAGATCAAATAAGTATAGGATAATGTGGGTATCAAGAGTAAGGCTAAGAAGTCAATCATAGAAGAAGGTAAATACTATCAAAACATTTTACTAAATTACATTAAAATTCTATATTTTTATTTTCTATAAAAACAATTTTATTTTTATAGTGTGAAACCTCACAAATAACCCAATGATTATAAGATAATTATGCTTCATAAGACTTTATAAGACCCTTCCATGAAAATTTTAAAAAATTTGAGCCATGTAACCTATGTAAATATCTTTCAACATATTTTTTTCCCTTTGAACTAGATTATAATTAAATAGATCCTCAAAATATATGGTCATATTTTCCCAAGTCTTGATAAATTCTTCAGGTATGATCTTCACTCTATATAATCTATAAATGAAAATGATCTCTTGTTTATTGATCCATGCTTATTGTTCCTTATTTAGATATACTATTAGCTCTCTTTCGAACATTTTATTATTATCCTTATCTAAGTAATTTATGATTGGTTTCTTCAATAACACCTCTTCATTTTAATTCATTAACAAGTCCATTTTATTTTTTGACTCCATTCCAGATTTTGGTATTCCCTGGTCCATCTTAACCCTAGATTTTGGTTTTTGACCCAAAATATATAGTACTTATTTATCATCTTTATCCCTTTCCTTCCTCAAGTTAAACTTATAATGTAGGCTAGAAATTCATTTTAGAGTTAGTTATTCCTTTTTTCATGCATTTTGAAATACCTTCAAAATCCAAGGGTCCCATGAGCACAGTATCTTTATTTTCTATTGAACATTCCTGCATCATTGAGTTGATTTCCTTACCAACTAATGAATTTTATATTTGTTTTGAAATCATGGTATATTTAGTGCTCTTATAAGACTATTTAACTTTTTTACAGAATAATCCATCTCTCACATATTAAACATATCATTATTCATATTCATATAAAATAAATCTATTAATTCCATGTCCATCCCATAATCAAAATATGCTTGAGAGTTGGTATCAACCCCTTTGAATTCTTCATTGTACCCCTCAAATCCCTCTCTTAGTAATTATATAGGCCAATATTTAGAGAAATTATTTTTTTTCTCTTTTTTATTCCATTAATAGATATCATATTAAAATAAATTGGGATATCATATCATTTATAATTCATTTAAATTTGTAAAATAATTTTGTAAGAAAAATCCAAAGAATTCAATTTCCCCTAAGATATCAGGTGCCTACCAAGGTTGTGCTCCACTGACTCCAAATAAATTAGAAATATAAAATAATTAACATCATTGACTCCATAAATATTTATATATTGTTTAAAAACACATGTTTTCACCTAAAGAGACTTTTAGAGCATCAGTTCATCACATTAAATAGTGTTAGTATCAGTAGTGTTTATTTTTTATTACGGACAATAGTTCCACACACCCTTGGATGGGTTAGGTTTCATCATATTCATTCTATGTATGTTAATTTAATGACTATCAAACATAAGGGAAGAATTATACATCCCAAAACTATACATCCCTTTTAGGATTAATTCAACTTGTCAATTGTATGATTAATTGAAGATAAAACATCATGAGACAAACAATAATACACGAGACAATACTATTATATATAAACATCATGTCCTAAACTATCTCACGATACAAAATTTAAAGATACTTTTTTTATAAGTATATTTATATTTATATTATGTTAATGTTAGAATTTAAAGTTAACTAAATAAACTTTTATTTTTAATTCTTCATAAATATATTAGATAAAAAATAATAATTGGGATTTTTCTAAAAAATGGATTTTTTGTGTGTAAATGTTAAAACTAATTTTCATTTAATATATTAATATTATTTTATATAATGGTATTATATTTAAAATAAATAGTTTTAAATTATGTAACAATTCAAATATTATTTTTTTCACTGAAAAAAATAATTTTCATTATGATTAATTACTATGGTAAGAGTAAAATGGTTTTTTAAAACAATTAGTTTCCTTAGAGTTATAAGAATTTTTTCAAAATAAATTAGATTAATATAATTTAAAATATGACTATAATATAGTATTTGAAACAAAAAAATAATAAAAACATATTCAATTGATAATTATCAGGAAAAAATAATAAAAAACACTTAATATATAAAAAGACCTTTTCTATAAAAACCGTTTCCCCTATATTTTATGTTTTAATTTAAAAGTTTATTTTCTCATAACTAGAAATTTAATTAGTATAAATATATCCAAGATTCAGATTAATCACATTGAAATTTTTAAATAAGGTTCACCAAATATATTTTTAATATAATTATTACCGTGGTTAATTTTAATCAATATTAACTAGGGTAAAATGGGTAATTGAAGTATATCAAATTTTTAATAGTCAAATGGTCACATGAACCTTATATAAATAATTGTTAGGTATGAAATTAATACCAACATATCCTACCAACAATTTAACAACCTAATTCACCAAACCCACCTAACACCCATGAGATTCCATTCCTACCTCTTTCCTAACTTTTGTTTCTATGAAAAACCCCCTCTTTTCATCCATAAAAGGGGTCCCTCATCACCCCTTAAATACCACTCTAAAAATTATGATTCCAAATGAAACACTCACCTAAATTATTCCCCCATAATCCCATTTCAATATAATATTTTTTTGGTCATAGTATATTAGTCCAAGACCTTTCTTTCCAAGGAAACCACTAAGAAAAACCCATAGTTTTCAATGTAAGTTCAATCTTTTCTCTAACATATTTTCTTTTTATTTTTCCATTTAAAACTTATTTTTCCCAATATTAAATGATTACAAGAAAATTTATACTATGATACTTTTTTTATGTTGTGTAAATAAAAACTAACCATATTTCCCATTTCCCTTCAGAAAAACTAAACCGCCATTTGTGCACTGTGATGATTATCACCTCCACAAGGCAACATGTTTTTTTCCTTAACATCCTTAAAAGTCATTATATAAAGATGGTATTATAGGATAAATATGATTTTTATGAAATTATTAAGTATATGGTGTGACAAATTGGAGAACCTATTAATGATATGACAAAAAATGGTCATTGTTAATTTAATCATTTAAAATAAGCTTGCTATAAGGAAAATTGTTTATTCAAATTGTGAAATGTTTTCATATCCGTGAATTATTGTTATAATTCCCTATATTTTTTATATATCACACTGATAAACACTAAATATGATCATTATTCTCCTATTATAATTATATTACAACAATACAAGATCATAATCATTCATTAAATCATGATATATTTATGTTTGGGTCAGTTTAACCAGCTACTTGAACAATATAATGTACTTATGTCATAGATGACAATGAAAACTTATTTACTGGTATAATATGATATAAATTTGTAAATTATGATTTTTTCTTATAGATGCATTATATTAATTTGTAATTCATTAAATAATAAAACACACTTTGACAATCAAGAATCATTGAATCATGCTTGTTATCAATTTCATCTTTAAAGATAGAGACTATAACACTCATTAAATGAATTTTAAATTTCATAAATAATTATAAACCATCCATAACAATATATTTAATGATATAATACTAATAAAACTTGGATAAGGAATGAATATGGACACCGCTATAATGAAATAGGTACAAACTATCAAAACTATGAACACATGATGCGGAAAATAGGTCGAATACTTAGAGAGAATGACAATATATTAAGAGTATGGAAGAAAATGAATCCGAATAACGTTATAAATTAGAAAATTAAGAAAAATATTTTTTTGGATATTGGAAGTTTAATTATGTTAGTGAATGTTAAGATAATAAGTAAGGGTTTTCCATCTAAAATTCCTCTCTTAAAGACATGTTTAGAATTATGCACCGAATATACTTTATGTGGTCTATATACTGCCTATTTGAGATTTTATATCATGAAAATACTTTATTCAATGATTTTAAATATCACTTTTAATCCCACTATTTTGATGTTTGTTGATTTAATTCTAACCCAAGCCATATGTATCGTTTTTTTATCTCAAATTTCATTCATTGGGACTCAAGTTATATTCACCACATATTTCTTTTTATGTGGGGAATAAAAATATATGGAATAATTTTACCATATTACTAAATGAATTAAATGTATTTACATTTATATATTATTATCCCTCCACCATATTATTTTGATTCAAGATTTAACAAAATCATTGTAAAACTCAATATTTTCCATTTTGGTAAAATCATCCAATGTTTTGGTAAAGTAAAATTCTATGTAATTTCATAGAAAATACACCCTTGTTTAGATGCTAGAAAATAGATATATTTTTTTCACAAGTAAACCTAGGGGTAATCATCCTAAAAGTCACTACGGGAAAAACTGATTATTGCGACGGGGTATTTGCGACGGGCTTTATTCCTATCACAAAAACTCTGACCAAAAGCGTATTTGCGACATGAATATATTCCCGTCGCAAATGGTCAGTTATTTGCGACGGAAATATAGGACTCGTTTCAATAGATATGGCGCGGTTTGCACGCCAAAACGCGGGAAGCCTATTTGTGATGGTCGCCTTCTACCCATCGCAACTACCCGAAGGTGGTAAATACTATTTGCGATGGGTAAATTGTCCCGTTGAAAAACATTATTCACCAGGTGTTATTTGTGACGGGTCCCGTCGCTAATACCGGCGGCGGTAAAGCCTATTTGCGATGGTCACCTTCTACCCATCACAACTACCCGACGGTGGTAAATACTATTTGCGAGGGGTAAATTGTCCCGTCGCAAAAAATTATTCACAAGGTGTTATTTGCGACGGGGCCAGTCGCCAATACCAGCGGCGGTAAATAGGAATTTGTGACAGGGATATCCGCCTGTCACTAATGGTGTGTCGGCAGGCAGCCTATTTGCGACGGTCGCCTTCTACCCATCACAACTACCCGACGGTGGTAAATACTATTTGCGATGGGTAAATTGTCCTGTTGCAAAAAATTATTAACCAGGTGTTATTTGCGGCGGGGCCCCTCGCCAATACCGGCGGCGGTAAATAAGAATTTGCGATGGGGATATCTTCCCGTCGCTAATGGTGTGTCGGCAGGAAGCTATTTCCGACGGGCCCGTCACAAAAACCCTTTTAACCATCTCCCTTAATTAATGCGGGCGAAGGTATTTGCGACGGTATCCCGTCGCAATACCTAGTATTTACGACGGGATACCGTCGAAAATATGACCGTCGCAAATAATCTAACCTATATATACACCCCACTTGTTTTTTTCATAACATTCAGATCTATCTTCTTCTCTCTATCTCTAACTTCCAGTTCTAAGTAGAATTTTTTTTGTTTTAATTTTTTCTTTCGAGAAGAGGAGAGAAGGAGTTAGAAGGTGAAGATTACTTCAAAATATCGAAGGTATTTATATTTTTTTTTAAATTATTTTTAATTGTTAATTTTATTTTTAATTGTTAATTTTAATTCTTTTAATATAATTTTTAGTAGCTTTATAGTATAATTTGATTAAGTGGTTGTACCAAATAATCCTTGTCTGGATACGAACAAGTAGAGGCGGCTCTGGCACAGATGTACCTAGGAGTGAAAACTCTGACAAGGTGTTTCGAGCTTGACTCGGGGTAACCTAGTACATGACAACGGGTCTTACTGCACTCTTGGTTCGACACTCCAGGAGGATGTTTTGGTAATAATTATAAATAAATATATAATTATCAAATAAATAAGAAATAATTATATTTAATTAAAATAATTATCAAATAATTAGGAAATCATTACATTTAATTTATTGTAAATAATTAGGAAATAATTAAAATAATTAGGAAACAATTAAAATAATTATGAAAAAATTAGATTTAATTAGGAAATAATTACAATAATTAGGAAACAATTATATTTAATTAGGAAAAAATTAGATTTAATTAAAAAACAATTATATTTAATTAGGAAATAGTTATAATAATTAGGAAACAATTATAATAATTAAGAAATAATTATAATAATTAGGAAACAATAAGACTTAATTATGAAACAATTATATTTAATTAGGAAACAATTATAATAATTAGGTAACAATTATAATAATTAGGAAACAGTTATAATAATTAGGAAACAATTATAATAATTATGAAACAATTATAATAATTAGGAAACAATTATAATAATTAATAAACCATTAAAAATAATTAGCAAAACAATTAAAAATAATTAGGAAACAATTAAAAATAATTAGAAAACAATTAAAAATAATTACGAAACAATTAAAAATAATTAGGAAAAAATTAAAAATAATTACAAAACAATTAAAAATAATTAGGAAAGACTTAAAAATAATTAGGAAAGACTTAAAAAGAATTAGGAAAGACTTAAAAAGAATTGGGAAAGAATTAAAAAGAATTAGTAAAGACTTAAAAAGAATTAGGAAAAACGTAAAAACAATTAGGAAAGACTTAAAAAAAATTAGGAATGAATTAAAAACAATTAGGAAAATTAGCAGGCGTGATTGACCACTCATCTACCTCAATTTTCTTTTCATTTGTGTGTTGAGGCTTGACAGAAAACTTATGGCTCCACATGTAATATTTGCTTTTATTGTCAAAATTATCAACCTCCTCGCCAACATAGAGGTGAGGAGTTTTATAATTTTGACAGTAAAAGAAAATATTACATGTAGAGGGAGAAGTTTCCTGTCAAACTCAACACACAAATGAAAAGAAAATTGAGGTAGATGAGCAGTCAATTAGGTTTGTTTTTCTATTCAATGATTGATTAACCACCCGACCTATATGCATATCTTCGCATCTCTAATTAGTAACATAATTTTTAACATAATTAGTAATATAATTAGTAACATAAATAGTAACATGATATAAAAGAATATATTACTATAATATTAATAATTAAATAATACTAATAATATAATTATTTTACTATTATATGTTTAATATTTATAAAAAAATATTAATATTATTAAAATTATAAAAAAAAATATAAAATATTACAATTATCAATATTTTTAACAAGTTTTGCTTTATTCTTAACATTTTCAAATCTTAAAGGGTCGCCAATTTTCAGGTCATGCCCAATAAAAAGTTTGTTTCAACCGTGTCCAATGTAAACTCTATAATTTTTCTTGCTTGGTTGATCACCTCGCAAGTAGCGTTGCAATAGGACAACCCGATTCATGTCTTTATCATCTATACGAATCATATCACATGACTTTTTACATAGACCATTCTTTCATGAAAAAGTAAGGGGAACATACTAAAGTTATCTTAAATTTTCAAGGAAGAATGATCTATGTAAAGAGTTAGGTGAAATGATTCTTAAAGATGATAATGACATTACTTTTGTCGTCCTATTGCAACACTACTTGCGAGGTGATCAACCATGTAAGGACAATTATAGAGTTTAAATTAGACATGGTTGACACAAACTTTTTATTAGTCATGACCTGAAAATTGATGACTCTTTAAGATTTGAACATGTTAAGAATAGAGAAAAATCTGTTGGAAATAATTAGATTTGTAATAATTAGTAATAATTTATAATAATTAATCAAAAATCAAATAAATTCAAGTATATGGTTATAAATTGGCATAATTTCTAGCGGATTGGCGGCTACCTTTTGTTCAACGTCTCATATCTTTGCTACTTTCTCCAACTGAAATCAGTATGAAAAATGTGCTCTAACGTATGTTAGAGAAAGTTTTTCAAACTGATTTCATTCGGGAGAAAGTTAAAAAGAGATGAGTCGTCGGACAAAAGAGTCTCTTTTCCCTGACGAATCATCTCCTTGCAAGGAGATGAGTCTTCAGGCAAAAGAGCTGCTGCCAATCTGCTGGAAACAAATAAGAATAATTTGTAATATAATCTCCACATTGATAATTACAAAATTTTATTTCATTATTCAAGCATATTTCATTTTGCCATGTATTTCTAAGTATTTCTAAATTAATAATAATTAGTGGGGATGATTACAAACTAACTGTGTCGCCTATAATTGTTGGTAATTACTAAGAAATAACTGTAATTATGTATCTTATTTTTTTAGGATATTGTTTTTCTTATATCAAATTATTTAAAAATAGTAATGGTTTTAAATTTTGTAGAAACATATATATGAATATGGAATAAGGAAATTGACATCAATCATTTTTAGATGATAGTGCTTGGATAAATCAGCGTAGAAATCCAAATGGTTCTAGTTTAAATCTTGTATATATTTATGGTGTTGAAGATTTCTTATCATTTTCATCATCAAACCAAGAATTTATTTTTAGAAGGGACAATTAAGTGTCCTTGTTAAAAATGTGCTCTGAGAACGTTTGAGACATTTGACATCGTTGGGAAACATCTCTTGCATTATGGTTTTCAATCAGATTATATTTTTTGGTATCAACACGGTGAATGTAGTTTCAGAGAAGATACTAATAATTTGATTCCAAATCCATCACGGTTTCAGAATTTAGTACATGATGTTGCAGGTTCATCTGTTCAACAAACTGAAATCGTGGATGATGTTGATTTACCTCCCGAGTTGGCACCATCTAAATTTGCTGAGTTGTTCAGGTCTGCTGAGGATGCATTATATCCTGGTTGCAAGATAAGCAAATTAGAAGCAGCTCCAAAATTTATGGCTATTAAATCAGATAATGGAATGTCAAATAACTATTTTGATCAAATATTTTCTTTAGTTAAATCATTGTTACCTGAAGGAAATGTGCTGCCTGCTAATTATTATGAGAGAAAGAGACTAGTTCGTAATCTGGGCCATAGTTATCAGAAGATCAATGCATGTTCAAACGATTTCATCTTATATTCTGGTGAAAATGAGTCGTTGGATAGTTTTCCCACATGTGGACAATCGATGAATAAATAAGCTCAATCAGGGAATTTTTGGATTGATTCCTGTAAAACAGTTGAGATATTTCCCGCTTACACCCAGGTTGCAGCGTCTATTTATGTCTCAGAACACAGCGACAATGAAGTCATGGCACAAAACCAATATTTCAAATGATAAAATCTTGATTCATCCATCTGATGTTGATTAATGGAATCATTTTGATCAAGTGCATCCATATTTTGCTTTAGAATCCCGAAATGTGAGATTGGGTCTTTCTACTGACGGTTTTTGTCCATTTGGATCTTTTAGTAGTCAGTATTCCTGTTGTCCTATCTTTATAACTCTGTACAATTTTCCTCCATGGATGTTGATGAAAGAGCCTTATATCTTTTTGACATTATTAATCCTAGGACATCTGAAAAAGAATAATGATGTTTATTTGAAACCATTGATTGATGAGTTAAATTTATTATGGAGTCATGGTGTTGGTACATATGATGCTGCTGCGAAACAAAATTTTGTAATGAAATATGATTTGATGTGGACAATTAGTGACTTCTCGGCGTATGGCATGTTATCTGGCAGGAGTACACATGGTCCAAAATCATGTCCTTACTAAATGGGAGACAACAGAACATTTATGCTCGTGAATGAAAAAAAAACCTTGCTATTTTGACTGTCATCGCAGATTTCTTCCAATCTATCATCCTTTTAGGAGGAATAAATCTCATTTTAGAAAAGGAAGAATTGAAAGAGATGAACCTCCAAAAATGATCTCAGGTACAAAGTTACAATCAGTTGTATTTTCATTACCTTCCATCACTTTTAGACCGACAACAAACCAACAAGAAATTCATGTCTTTGGGAAAGAACACAATTGGACAAAACGAAGAATTTTTTGAAATCTGCCATATTAGTCTGATTTGTTGGTCCGACACATGTTGGATGTAATCTATATTTAGAAGAACTGTTTTGATAATTTATTTCATATAGTTTTGGATACACCGGGTAAAACCAAAGATAATGTAAAGGCACGATTAGATCTTGCCCAAATTTTCAGGCGACCAGAACTTGAATTGTTTGAAAATGTCAGATCACAGAGATGAATGAAGCCAAAAGCAGCTTATACACTGACCAAAGAGAGTCGCTTGTTATTTTGTCAGTGGATTACCGATTTGAGACTTCCATATGGCTATGCTTCTAACTTGGGTAGATGTGTTAAAAATGGTCATACTACCGGATTAAAAAGTCATGATTGTCATGTTCTAATGGAAAGACTTATGCCTATTGGATTAAGAGGTTTTTTGAATTCTAAGATTTGGGATTTGATAATAGATATATCATATTTTTTCCGAGACATGTGTGCGGTGACAACAGACTACGATACACTAAGAAAACTGGAAGAAAATAATGTTGTAATTATATGCAAACTGGAAAAAATCTTTCTGCCAGCTTTATTTAACTCAATGGAACATTTGATATTACATTTTCCACACGAAGCAAAATGTAGAGGTCTGTTTCAGTTTTTATGGATGTACCCATTTGAGAGATTCATGCAGAAATTAAAGAAAAAAGTCAGTAACAAAGCATCAGTTGAAGGATCAATTGTTGAAGCTTATTTACAAGAGGAAATTGCTTTATTCTGATCTCATTATTTTGAATCTGAATATCCCTCAAGATTTAACCGCATGGGCCAGATCATGGGGAATGTTGATGGTGATATGAACAATAAATTATCAGTTGTCAATCAGCCCGAACTTGGCTTTGGTGGAGTTCATGATAGATGGTTTTCAGATGATGAACATCATAGAGCTCATACATATGTTCCACTCAACTGTGAAGAAATTTCACCAATTGTACAATGAGTGCTTATATCCCTTATTCTATAGATTCTATTATAGTAAATTAATAATATTGTATTTGTAGGTTATATGATGATCATATCGAGAAAAAATTTCCACAAATTACAGCAGCTAGCTTAGAAGAGCGTCGGCAAAAAAAATTCCTAATGGTTTCAAAAACTGGTAACATACATTCCTTTTTGTTTTTGATATAAAATCAATTTATTACTTGTAATAGTGATAAATGTTTTACAATTTTTTTGGTATCTGTACATGCTGATAAGATTGATAGTCGATTGCGTATATTGAGTAGCCCACCATCCAAAATGGTTAAATCTTATAATTCATATGTGGTGAATGGTTATCGCTTTCATACATGTTCATATGGGGAATCAAAGAAAACAATGAATAGTAGTGTTTGTTTGAAGGGATCACATCATAGAGGTATTGAAGTTGACTTTTACGTCATGCTTGAAGAAATTATTGAACTATGTTATTTGGGACATAATTATGTAACAATGTTTAAATGTTGATGGCTGGATACTGAGAGAGGCTTGTGTATTCATCCGACTCATGGAATTTTTGATATTAAACATAAAATTCTTCTTGAAATAAATGAACCATTTTTATTGGCTCATCATGCACATAAAATTTATTATGCAAAATATTGTGCTACTACAAAAGATTTGGATGATTGGTGGAGTATAATAAAAGTTAAATCTCGAGAAAATTAGTTTACTCAAACTGAATGTGGATCCACTGAAGTGCAAGGAAATGAAATTTTTTAGGACACTCCTCAAAACACATATTTTTTACATAGAGATATGAATATCGAGGATGACACCCCACAATTGAGGGTTGATGGTGATGATGTTTTCAATGATGTTACAACTGAATTTGAAATGACAAGAGATGATGAAAGTGAAACTAATATGGAAATTGATGATGTTGATGAGGAAGATGAAGACATTTACATTGAAAACTATGAAGATGATGATGAAGATGAACATTGACACGGTAAAATGTTGGTTAGAATCATAACAAATATATATCTATACATAATAGTTATTTTCAACTATTTTATAATAACAATCATTTCATGTTTCAGATGGACTCGGAAATGTTTTGTCAGTTTCTGGAGGCTGATCTACCTATGGATGATGAGGTTCTTGAGTCATCTGACCCTCAGGCTATTGGAACTACAGGGAGCACTCGGAGGGGGTGTGGTCTTTCCAGACTGATGATTCCAGATCCTATCCCGGAGCGACGTCCACCTCTTGGATTCGATGTGCACACGCGGTGGTATGGTAACCTGTGTATTTTAGTTATCTTTCATTATAATTTATTAATGTTCTAATTGTTTTATTATTTGTTATTTTTCCACATTTTTACGCATATAGCTATTGGACAGGGGAACTCTATCTTGCGCAATTATTTTTCTCATCCCTGGCTCACATGGGATCAGATTCCCGCTGATGTGCAGGCCGCCATGTTCGATCATTGGCTGGTATGTAATTAAATATTATTTATTTTGAAATTTAATTCATTAATAAATTTATATTATGGTTTATGGTATCCCATCGACAAGAGCATGTGTGCCACTATCCACGCAGCATGGGTGGTGTCTATGTGTGACCGTTTCAATCAGTTTTTGCATAATTTGAGAAAGACAGCTGTGAAGAAAGATGGAGTGATAGAATTTGATGAGTCTTGTAGATCCCACCAACGAGAGTACATTTCATCTCACGTTTGGGATGGATTATGTACACACTGGTTGGGTGGTGGGTTTTAGAGGAGATCTGCATTGGGTCGACAGAATCGGGGGAGACAAGAGGTGACGCATCGAGTCGGTAGTCGTACATTTAGTGCACATAGAGAGCATCTGGTAAGTACTTTTTTTTAATATTTTATACAACTTTAAATATAAACAATTTATTTTATATTCATATAGGAAGCTGAAAAGCCCGGTATTATGACGTACGGCGTTTATCAGAGGATATACACTGACCCGGCTACTGGAGAGATTAGAGGTGACCACCAACGTCAGATTGTGGTCAGTATTATTATTTTTTAGTTTGCAAATTAAATTCATATAATATTTTCATTATTTTAATTTCTAATTGAAACTTAAGGAGTCATATGAGGCCATGACCTCTCAGACACAGGCTGAGAATCAAGACGAGACGGGTGATCAGACTAGTGCCCACCATTTTGATGAGACGGCATGGATGCAGATGACCCAGTATGGCTTCAAAAAGGACTGAGTAGTTGGTATCGAATCTCATTTGACTCCTGCATCTTATTATGGTACTGTTGTGATGTTGGCATCCAGCTCGAGAGGAGCTCGTGGAGAGACATCATCTCTTGCCTCACAATATCAGGAGCAACTGCGTGCTCAGAGTCAGCTTATAGAGGATTTGCTTCAAGGGCAGGAGCAGATGCGTCAGCAGCAAGATGAGGAGATGCGTCGATGGCAGGAGCAGATGCGTCAGCAGCAGGATGATGAGAGACGTCGATATGAGGAGCAACATCAGGAGTAGATGGAGTATATGTGTTGTCTGACTCATAGTTTAGGGATGGAGTTTCATCCACCACCTCCTCCAGGTCCACCAGATTATCCACCCCCTAGTGGTTTTTTAGATGTAATAAACATTTGAGTTCGTATTTTATTGTCATATTAACTATTTACAATTCCTCTTTCATATTGGTACGAATATTGCTTGATTTAATTTGTTTTTATTTTTTTAATATTTTATTACTTATTAGTATTATTTTTAATGTCTGCTTATTTTAGTAATATTAATTTCAATCTTTTATATTTATTGTTAATATTGAGAAGTTTTTAATTTTATAATTTTATTAATATTAATAATATTAATATTATTTTTTCATAAATATGTATGTTTATTTTAATAATAATATTATTATATTAATTTTTTATATTATTATTATTAGTACTATTATTATTATTTTTTGATATTAATATTTCATAATATATAATATTATATTATTTATATTTATATTATTATTATTATTTTATATTAATATTTCATAATTATATTATATATATATTTTTATTATTAATATTATAATAATATAATTTATTTATATTATTATTATTATTATATACATAATTTAATAATAATATTATTATATTAATTTTTTGTATTATTAATATTAGTATTATTTTATTATATTATATTATTTATATTCATATTATTATTATTTTATATTAATATTTCATAATTATATTTTATATTTTTTTATTTATATTATAATAATATAAATTTTTTATATTATTAATATTAATATTATTTTTATATAATATTATACGATTTGTATTAATTATTTTATTTTATTTTTATTTTTTTTAGTTTTTGCGACGGGAATATTTGCGACGGGATTTCCCGTCGTAAAAATTCTTTTACTATAACATTGGCGATGGGAAGAATACCTGTCATAAAAACATTTCTGCGATGGTCCGTCGCAAATATCTTCGTCGTAAGTATTTTTTAAATTTCACATTTGCGACGGGTCAGAAACCCCTTGCAACTAATATATCTGCGACGGCCTGTCGCAAATACCTTTTTTATTTATAAACGAAAAATCATTTGCGACGGGGGAAAATAACATCGCAAATACACTTTTGCGACGGTACTGACACAAAAACACCTATTTGCAAAGCTGTTTTCAGCAACGGTGATTTGCGACGGAGCCCCGTCACAAAAGACCTTTTGCAATGGGATCCCGTCGCAAATTGCCGGTCGCAAATATTCAGTTTTTTTGTAGTGAGTGTTAGTGTATTATTTACACAATCATCACCCGAATGCACGATGAGTGGGTCTAAGACTACACACCAGGTTAGACACTCCTGAGGGATATTCTTTGGAATATTCACATGTTCTTAATGAACCAAGATGAAGGATTTATCCTACAATTTCCATGTTCTCCTACCAATGCTAACTATTGGACTATCTTTAATGGTTAACCCATCATAAGGAAAGTACACTCATCACTGTATTTCTATGATGAGGTATTACCTTTTACTTTGACAATACCCCATAGATTCTATGTTAATTAAGGTATGTTCTCAAAGTCATCCATATTGCTCTATTGAATAGGGAAGTATTAGGTTTCAATATTTCTCATTATATAAATATCCTGGTTTTGTTCAGCCAGAAGTTCCTTATGGAATGGAATAGAATGTCTTTTTGACTCTTATGGGAATGAATTGGACTTAATCAGGTGATGTGGGATAAATTTATATATCCCCCCAATGCATAAAAAGGTATCAAGAGACAAAAATTTGGGTTTTTGTGATACATATTCCCTATAATATGATAACTATCTTGGAACAAGGCCATGACAAAACGTTTTGAGGTCTGGAAATATGAATTTCAAGAGTATGAAATCAATAATTTTAATTATACATGTTTTTATTTATTATCATGGATATATAATTCCATCAGCTAATATTATTATGGATTCATGTTTTTTACTTATTCCTTCAATATCACTTATTATATGTATATGTTATGAAATATTCTTTTATATGGTACCCATTAATGTGCATCTGAGATCACTCTTATTTTTTCCCTTTCCCTATGAATCCAAGGAGGATGACTATGTGAAATTTTTAGAGATAAGATCAAAGGGTTAATAATGTGCTAATAACATATTAATATCATATCTTATATTTTGGAATATGATGTAAGTATGCATCTATTATTCTAAGACTACTAAGTCATATGGTCCTGTGGGAACTCTTGTATTATATAGAAATAATGTAATATAACTACCGGCTCTAGGATTCTAAAGTTTGGGATATTATGGTTGGTATCAGAGAAAATTCAGTAGGAACCATTAGGATTATATTTAGAGGAACCTTGTTATATGTCACAAGTACTACGAAAACCCTTCATGATTTCTAAGGAAAATTTTATAAAAAATAATATGAATTGTATTTTAAAATTCAATATCATGTGATGATCAAGTATATGAAATTATTTACAGATAGTGATTAGAAAAATCGTATTAAAATCTATAAATAGGGCATAAAATCGATTATTTTCAAGTCTGATACTTCATATCTTGTTTCTTTTCTAGACGCACCCTTATTAGCCCTCATTAATGAAATTTTTGTAAGAAAGGATTATCAATTAGGATATACTGATAAGGAAGATAGAAAACAAATAAAAAATGTACCTTTGGAACAAAAATTCATTTTTTCCCTAGAAGAATTACCTAGTCATCCACCAGAGCATGAAGTTGAGATCTCTGTTGCTCCCATTCCAAATGAAAGGCTTATATCTAAAACTCCATATAAAATAGGAATATTAGAGTTAGTAGATTTAAATAAATAGATGGAAGAGTTGAGTGATAAAGGATTTATATTCTATAGTGTTTCACCATGGGGAGGAATTATTTAATTCCTGAAAAGTAAGGATGGATCCATGAGGTTATGTATCTATTATTGGGAGAAAAATGTCCTTACTATAAATAATATTTATCATTTCCATGCATTGGTGACTTATTTGATCAAATTCATGGAGCCTAATAATTTTTAAATATCTATCTTCACTCTATTTATCATTAGATAAGGGTTGAGAAGGATCACATATTGAAGATGTAATTTCCAACAAGGTATGGACATTGTGAGTTTGTAGAAATTCCTTTTGTATTGACTAATAACATCATATGTTTATGGATCTAATGATTAGAGTATTCAAGGATTATCATGATAACTTTTTAGTGGTATTCATTGGAGATATTTTGATATAATCTAAGATCTATGAAGAGTATGACAATCATCTGTAATTAATTTTGGAGACCATAAAAAAAAGAAAATATATGGGAAATATAGTAAGTGTAAAATTAATCTTAATGAAGTTACTTTTCTTCTCCATATTTTCTCTAAGGATAGAATATCTGTTGATACTTAAAAATAAAAGGTATTCAACTAATTCCCTACACTGAGGAACATAACAGATATATGAAGTTTCCTAGGTTTAGCAGGTTACTACCAGTGGTATGTTCAGTATTTTTTTTGATTGGACAATTTGTTAACCAAGTTCACATTTAAAGGGTTTAAATTAACATGGACAAGGGGATTTTTGAAATCTTTTTAAGAGTTTACGTGGATATTGATTAATGCACTGATATTGACTTAATAGGAAGGATTTATAATATATAGTGATGCATCAATGAAAGGATTTTATTGTTTCCTTATACAAAATAATATACTAGTTTCTTATAGATTGAGGAAATTAAACAGCCACATATAGAACTATATAACTCATGACCTTCAGCTAGTATCCATAATAATTTCTTTGAAAATGTGAAAACACTACCTCTGTGTATAAATATATTATATATATACAAACTTGAAAATTTTTAAGTTTATCTTCTCTTAGATGGATCTCAACATAAGGTGGATAAGATGGTTGTAACTACTCATGGATTGTGATTTCTTACTAAACAACCACAATTGGAATGAAAATAGGGTGGATGATTCACTGAGTAGGAGGGACCATTAAGTTTTGAGCATGATGATGATTTACAAGGATCCTGAATACATAGATCTATTAAATATTCATATCACGATTTTAGGAAATTATATCCATATTTTCTTTTTCAAGAAATTACTAAACCATCATAATAAAAAAATATGGATAATTATTACAAAGAAGATGATAAATTACAATGAATGATTAATGATGTAACTGATGGGAAATTAATAAAATTTATCTATAGAGATGGAGTGTTGATGTTGGAGAAGAGGTTATGTGTCACTTCCATACAACAATTGAAAAGGAAATTACAAGATAAAGCATATTGCAAATTTTTTTCTAAAAACCCTGGTAGTAAAAAAATTTATAGGTATTCAAGATAAAATTTCTGGTACAATGGTATAAATTAGGAAATTTTGGACTATGTGTCCAGATGATTGGTATTACCATAAGGGATGGTTAAAATACAATATCCTAATGGATTCATGAAAAATATGCCTATACCTATATAAAAGTAGGGAAATGTTACAATGGAATTTATCACTGGACTCCCAAAGAATCCAATGTTTAATGATGGTATATGGGTAATTGTTGATTCTCTTACAAAGTATTCTCGCTCCACAAAGATAAGTTGAAATCTACCGCTTGAGAACATTTCCCATCTTTATATTAATGATATCATAAGGCTTCATTGGGAACCAAAATCAACTTTATTTCATCATGACCGTCATTTTACAAAAAAAAATTAGAAGGGTCTTAAAATGGATCTCGACACTAAGATATATCTAAGCACCCCCAATCGCCCATAGACTGATTTTCAGTCAGAAAGGACTATCCGGCTCTTTTAAGATATATTAATATCATGTTTTCTTAACTTACAAGGTATGTGGGATTAGTATATAACGTTTTTAAAATTATCATAAAATAATAGCTTCCTTTAGAGAACCCATATAGAACCATATGAATAATTTTATGGGAAGATGGGTTCTACTCCAACCTATTGGGAGGAAGTTAGACAGAGAATGTTAGTTATCCTAGAGATTATGGAGGACATTAATATTAAAGTACATACTATTCAGGATCATATCAAAGTATCCTAGAGAATATAAAATAGAAATGTTAATAATCAAAGGAAATACATGGAATTTCAAGTTAGTGGTTATGTATTATTAAAGGTTTGGATGTGTAAGGGATCTATAAGATTTCATAAAAAGGATAAGATAATCCCAAGGTATATTGGTCCATTTGAAATACTAGAATGAATTGGAGTTGTAGCTTACCGATTGGCTATACTGCCTAACCTTTATAAAGTTTATGATGTATTCCATGTTTTATTACTATTGAAATGAATTATAGATCCAATGCATGTTCTCACATAAAATGGAATATAGTTGTATCAAAACATGTCTTATAATGAAAATTCTATCTAGATTCTCGATACCAAAGAATATGTATTGTGGAATTGAAAAAATCAATTGGGTAAAGTCCCTTAGAGAAATAAAAAACTTATAGAGGCATCTTATGTGCCTGAAAAAGCTATGAGGAATGAATATCTACATTTTTTAAATAGTTGATATATACCCCAATTCTGAGGACAATATTTTTTAAGGGGAGTGGGGGAAGTAATACCCAAGAATCTACTACAGCATGTAAACATCATATCCTTAACTATCACATGATTAGAACTCTAAAGAGACTTTATTCATATATATTTAAATGTTTTGTGTGTGAATGTTATAATTTTTTGAAGAAAATATATTTCATTTTTGAATCTTTAATAAATATATTATATTTTAATGATTTTTTGTATTTGTCTAAAAAACTGGATTCATGTGAACAAATGTAAAAATTAATTTTCCCTACACAAACTAATTTTATTTGATAAAATTAAATTTATATTTATAATAATTATATCCAAATAATGTAAATATACCAATCATATTTTTATTCAATTAAAAAATTAATTAAGATAAATATTAATTATAATGGTAAAAGTAAATTGGTTGTTTTAAAATAATTTTTTATTAGAGTTAAATAATGTTTTTCGAAAAATAGATTAATATACTTTAAAATAAGAATCTAATAGGATTTTTAATCACATAAAAAATATATAAAAATAAATCAATTATTAATTCAAATAAATGATAATAAAAACACTTAATATATAAAAATAATTTTTTCTATACAAGTAGTTTTTCCTATATATTTTGTTTTAATTTAAAAGTAAATTTTCTACTATATAGAATTGTAATTATGTTAAATAGATCCTGAATTTGTATTCAACTTGTTGAATTTTTTTAAGAAAGGTCACCTTATATTTTTAGTAATTAAATAATTACCATGGTTTATTTTAATTAAGATTAATAAGGGTAAAATGGATAAATGAGGTATCTCAAACTTTTTATAATTAAAAGGTCACATGCACATTCTAGAAAGCCTTGTTTGGAATGAAATTGATACCCACATATCTCACCTACCATTAAAATATATAATTCACCTAACTCTCCAAACCCACCTAACACATATGTGATTCCATTCCTACCCCTTACCTAACTTTTGGTTCCATGAAAATTCCCCTCTTTTTCACCTATAAAAGGGACCTCTCAACATCCCTTCAATACCACTTTATAAATTCAGTTTACTCATGAAAATATACACTCTTTACTTCCCCTAGCATCATATTTAACTATAAAAATCTTATCACCACATGATATTATCCCAAGCCCTTCGTTTCCATGGAATCCTCTAAGGGAAACCAAATGTTCTCAACATAAGTTCTATCCTTTCGCTAACATATTTTCCTTTTATTTTTACATTCAAATTCAATTTGTAAAAATCATACATAGTGAATTAAATAATTTTAGTATATGAAATCTAATTATATTTGGTGATAAAAACTAACCACCTTTCTCAATTACATTAATAAAAAAAACCGTTACTCATACATTGTGTGGAATATCACCTTCATGATGCAACATGTTTCATTTTCCGTAATTTCCTTAAAAGGTCAGATATAAAGATGGGATTAAAGAAAAAATATGATATTTATGACATTATTATGGTTCTGGAATGATAAATTTGAGAACCTATTAAATATATTATCAACAAATGATCATGTTTGATTTAATAGTTTAAAATAAGCATACTAAGAAAATAATATTTTATTTAAATTGGTAAATGATTTACTATCCATTAATTATTATTATAATTAATTCAAATTCTAATATATCGCAATAATAGAAACTAAACAATTTAATTATGATTATGGTATAATAATATTACAACAAAATCACACCATGGTCATCAATTAAATTAGTTTATATTTATGTATGGGTTGGTTAAACCACATACTTGAACAACATTATAAATATATATAATGGAAGACTATAAAAATACATTTACCTGAATAATACGATATAAACATGCATACAATTACTATTTTTCTTTGCAACTTATATCAATTTTTAATTCATTAATTATGAAAAAACACTTCGATCGTCAAGAATCATTGAAACATGCTTGTTATCAATTTCATCTTCAATGATAAATACTAAAATAATTGTGAAAGGAACTTGAAAAATCATAAAAAATTATAAATCATCCCAAAAACTAACAATAATGATCAATCGACAATAAAATTTAGAAGACAAATTGATATGGACACTGCTTTTAGGAATCAGGTGCTAGCGATCAAAAATCTGACCACTCGATACAGAAAATATGTAGAATTAAAACAAATGTAATGGTTTTTAAAGTAAGTTCATGGAATTTGGGACAAGTGGTGTTTACTAATATACACATATTTTCATTAATGTGGTGTGTATACTACCTATTTGATATTTTATATCATAAAAATAATTTATTCATGGGATTTAAATATCAATTTTGATCCCTATATTTCAATAGGTGTTGATTGAATTGTTTCCAAATGAATATGTGTGGTTTTTCCATATGATTTCTCATTATATGAGACTCGTGTTATATTCACCAAATATTTCTTTTTTTTGTGGGGTATACATAATAATTGAATACATTAGCCATGTTTCTCAATGAATATTAAGGATTTAAAATTCCATATTTTATCCCACACTCATATTCTATTGATTTAAGAGTTACTATAACCATTATAAAACATAATCATTTCCTTGGTCGAAAAACCATATTTTGTTTTAATAACTTAAGATTGTGTGTAGTTTCCTAGGAAATACATTCTTGTGTGGATACTAGAAAGTGGGTGTGTTTGAGTAATAAATGTACCTAAGGGTAATCACCTTGAAAAGGGTAAGTTGAGTATTAATTCAATCATCGCCCTGATTCATGAAGAGTGAGCCTAAGACAACACATGTGGTGAGATAATCCCTGGGGATATGCTTTGGAATATTCAAAATATCTTAGTGAACCATAATAAATAATTTTTTATATCATTTCCATGTTCTCCTACCAATGAAAACTAATGAACACAAATATTATCTTCCATAGACAACCCATTGCATTTAATTCTCCCTCACCCCTATATTTCCTATATTAGTGAACTCCCTCTTACTTTGATGATAACCTGCAAATTCCTAGTTGAATAAGGGATGTTCTCCTAGAAATCAACATTATTATATTGAATACTGAAGTATTTTATTTCTGTATTTCTCATTATATGAAATGTAATGCCCTGACCCCAGTTACCCAGAGTTGGTGATTTATTACATAACATTGGCATGATCACAAGAAAGATCAAGTCTCTAAAGACCAATTAGTTTAGTAGCCTTGGAATAACTATATACATTCATAAAGTTTACATTACATCATAAAATGAAAACTAGAACAATATATTCTCCATAGTCCTCACTCTTATCCCCTCATATTATCCCTGTAGGTCATTCATTAAATACTTTTTCACATCCTGGTAAAAATAAAACATAGAAAGGGGTGAGCTCAAATTCCCAGTAAGTATAACAATATAGCGGAAACATTCATAAATAGGAATAAACATTTAAGGAAACATATAACTAAAACAAAATACTTTTAAATTTGAACTTCAACATAATATGGTAAAAATAAAATGAAATAATGCCATTTACTTATTCACAAGGATATTCTGCTAATCGAATAATCACATGCAATATCAATAAACACTTTCATAATGATGGAATACATAATGCCAGACTATCATAACCACATAGCCAAGGCCTCATTCCAAGAATAAAAATAAGATTTTGTCAAGGCCTTATGCCAAGACACTAGTTTGTCTCATGATAACTACCGATGCATTGAGGAGCTATATCGAGCTCCACCCGTCACATATTAAGTCCAATGCATTCCTCATATAAACAAGTTTAAACATAACATAATCATTCGTATTAAAACTATCATACGAAATGTCAATACTTTCTCCATAAACCATGAATGGTATAAAAATAACACATCCACAGTCAAAGAAATCACAAATCCTTAAATACAATATGGATGTTTTTTATTATAATAAATCAACTTCAAATAAGCTTAAAATTTATCAAAGGATGTTGACATAGATGAAATCAAAACTATTTGAGAGAAATATCCCTTTTTTTAAATCATTTAAAAGTCACATAATTATAAAATAAAACATTTACTTTGAAAATTTTCTTATAAGCTTGTAAGGGAAGCTTCGAAGAATTTATAATGGCATAAAATATTCGCACCCACCGTATAAGTTAAAAAAACATTCTTACCTTAATTATGTCGAAAAGGTTAAAAAGAACCTTATTTGGAAAACGACAGAAAGATTCCTTTATAAACTTCTTATAAAAATCCACACAAGGATATAAATGACTTTAGCCCATATTCTGTACAATAGTAAGAATGTTTTGAAATACATTTTTAAGAAACATGGATGTGGATTATAAAGAGGTCCCAGTAGATAATTACGTATAAATAATCTCGGATAATGAAGAGATTGTGAAAATAAGCCCTTACCTTGTACATTTCCTTGGTTGGGGGTAGGTTAACCTCATGTATAATGGTGAAATAATTGTTATTAAATTATACAAGAATCATATACATTAATATGATATCATATATGATCTTTTAACATTGCTTTGTTAATAATATCTTAATATTATTGTCGTCTGAGGTGTTAACTTACTCATTTTCTATTATATGTTTTATTACGTAAGACATGTTTGTTATGGATAGGTTGTATCTTATTCATATGCAGAGTGATATTAAGTCCTTAAACATTATTATTAATCTTCAAATGATAATTAGACTTGAATGGATACAATGGATAACGAATCTCATCACGTTCGTGGAGACGGTAGTCTGTACGTACGCACAAGCGACAATATCATTCTTTTGATATTAAAATAATATTTAATTGGATGTTATATCATATATACAGAATAATTATCATGTTATATTTATTATTTACATGAATTACACATCATTATTATACCCATAAAAATAATAATGTTTTGAATAACAATTACACCATGACCTGGAGACGGTAAGCCGTACGTACGCACGTATGGTGACATGTCATTCAAAGGATGGATAGAATAGGGAAATATGGTTGTACCATGTTTATAATAACATCAAAGTATATCTAATATAATTTATTTATGATTTTAGAATGGTAATAACAACGAAAAAAGAAGCGGAAGAAGAAAGGAACTTGAAAAAGGGTGGTGAAATCATTACCTCTTCTTCGGGTTCTTACTTTTGATTTGATCAAAAGGGCTCCTTAGGTTGGATTTATGAAAAAATGAAGGCCTCTAGGATGAAGTGAGGGACGTTTAGAGAGTATTTGGGCAGGGGTTGGCCGAACCAAAAGGTTTTTAAGGTGTGAATTAATGAGAAGGGGAGTTCCATTTTATAAGAGGGGTGAGGGGCACCTTTGGAAAAGCTAGAAATATTATTTTATAATAAATTCATATTAGTTTTCTAATGGCTACAAAGTATATTATTTAAATTTTAAGGTGTGGATGGGTCTAAAACCACTCAACCAATAGAATTTAGACAATTTTTGGTCATTATATTAACCTTATCTTTTAGTTTTAACTCTTAATAAATTAGTTTGACACTTACCATGTCACTTTTTATTTTTATATTATATAGTTAATAAACTTAATATATACCTCCAAGATACCCCCAAGTTGTCCATTAAGGATACAATTATCATGATATAAGTCTCTTGGATGAACCTTAGATTTTAAAGAATTGAATATAAATTAATAATATAATATTTGTTTTAAAAACTCTTTTATGTCAATTTTGACACTATTCATTAATTGATTTTTTTTAAATCATAACAGAATGATTACTTCAAAATAAGTTAATTAAATCAATAATAACATGTCATATTATCTTATAAAATTATTGTTATTTATAAAAAGTCTCAAATTACATTTATTTGGGTATTTATAATATCAATTATTCTAATTTTTCATTAATTATGTAATTACAGCATCTCTATTTTGTCATAAATAAATTAAATTATATAATGTCTAAAAATTGTAAATAAAATACCATTATTTAGTAAATCTTTTTAGATTTCTAATTAATATTTATAGTTGAAAATCCAAGATATATATCCCTATGTAAAAATTGTTTTTCTAAAATATATATGCTTATGTCATTTTTTGTATTTATTTTAACTTAATTAAAATAAAGTGTCCCTATCACCTATAAGTGGCTCCATGGGGTCCAAAAATTGACCCAAAGATTCCCATGGTCGGACATGTATCTACCAATAAGGTTAGGACATGTTTTAGGGTAATTTAGTGTTATTATAATTTTTTTAACCCTTATTTACCAGATTTACCCTTTAACCATGGTAAATAAAATATTTACCGAAATAATTATTCATAATTTCTAAAAATAAAATTTACCTATTTACACAATTTTGAAATAATGATTCCAAATATGGAATCCATTTTTCCAAATTCAAAACATAGAAGTGGTAGAAATTAATTTAAAATTAATTCCCGCTGTCAAAACAAAAAGCGTGTTTTTAAGATATAATAACTATCAAAAGATTGATACTTTTTTATGTCCGGTTTAATTGTAAAATTATGTCCAATGACCAACATTGTATTAAATGGTAAAAATATATTCTAAATATACTTTAAAACCACTCATATTCATAACTTATCACTATTAATTATTTTGATTAAAAAAAGTTGTTTTTAATTAAAATTTAGTAATTTTCACTATTCATCAAAATATTAAAGTTATCCGAAAAGTACCAAAATTTCACCTTAGGCTAAATTCGATACTACGAATTTAAAAATGAAGTCCATTTTGAGAGATAAAATTTCTAAAATTTTAAAAAGTAGGAATTACTATTCATAACAGCTAGTTTGATTGGTTGTGGTGTGTGTTAGAACTCGATGTTTTGTACAACACACGGTATTGCATTATTCAAAGAGAAGCGTACTGTAGAAGTGTGGGGTGCTACATTCTACCCTCCTTAAAATAATTTCGTCCTCAAAATTTCTATAATACTACCACATGAAGAGACTCTGGTGGTTCTTCATCACAAGTTCCTCGGGTTCCCACGTTGCCTCTTCCATCTTATGGTTTCTCCATAGAACTTTTACCAGATGAGTCGTCCAGTTTCTCAGCACTTGTTCTCTCGTATCAAGAATCCTGATCGTCAATTCGCAATAAGATGGATCGGGTTACAGTTCTAATTCCTCATAGGTGAGTACATGCGTTGGGTCAGGCATGTATTTTCTCAACAGAGATACGTGGAACACATCGTGAACTTTAGAGAGACTTGGGGGCATTACCAATGGGAAGCTACAGCCCCAATTTGTTCTAGAATTTTGAAAGGTCCGATGTAACTGGGACTCAATTTACCTTTCTTCCCAAAACGTATGACTCCCTTCCATGGATATACCTTCAGGAAAACATGATCACCGACTTGAAATTCCAAATCCTTCCTTTGATTATCGACATAGCTCTTCTGCCTACTTTGAGCATCTTTGATGTGGTTTTGGATTACCATCACGTTTTCCACCGTTTCCTCCACCAGTTCTGGGCCTACAAGTTTTCTTTCACCAACCTCATCCCAACAGGTTAGTGTGTGACATCTCTTTCTGTATAACGCTTCATATGGTTCCATCTGAATACTCAAATGGAAGCTATTGTTATAGGAAAATTCTACCAGAGGTAAATATTGATCCCACATACCCTGAAATTCAAGTGACAAGGATCTCAACATGTCTTCTAAGGTTTGAATAGTTTGTTCTGATTGTCCATGTGTTTTAGGGTGGTAGGCAGTACTCAAATGAAGTTCAGTATCCAAGGATTTCTGAAGACTTTTCCAGAATCCTGAAGTAAAACGGGGATCACAATTAGAAACAATCGATAGGGGTACTCAATGAAGTCTCACAAATTCATCAATATAGAGTCATTATAGATGTTCCAGTGGTAGATCTTCTCTTATAGCAAGAAAATGTGCTGACATGGTAAGACGATCAACAATAACCCATATTGCATTGTTCCTTCTAGGAGTCTTTGGTAGTCCCATGACAAAGTCCATCGTGATATTATCCCATTTCCACTTGGGTATGGGAAAAGGTTGCAATACTCCACCAGGCTGTTGCCTTCCAGCTTTCACTTGTTGACAAACCATACATCTTGACACAGAATCAGCAATCTCCCTCTTCATGTTGTCCCACCAAAAATGTTCCTTCAAATCTTTATACATTTTTGTGCACCCATGGTGTATAGAGAAATTGGAACTATGAGCATCATCCAGAAATTACCTATTTAGATCAGGTATATCAGGAACAAAAAATCTCTTCCCTAATTTCAAAATTCCTTCTTCATACACAAAGTCTCTCAATCACCCATCATTCACAGCTTTAATCTTCTTTCGAAATTCTTCATTATCGGTCTGAGAACTCTTAATCCTTTCTAGTAAATATGGTTTGGTAACCATTTGAAAAACCATTTATGTTTCACCTTCCCTATTTATTCCCATGTCCATCTTCACTAGATCCATGAAAATTGGATCTCTTTAAATTCTCATATTGTTCAAAACTCCATGATCTTTTCTTCTCAAAACATCTGCCACCTTGTTTATTTCCCTAGGTGGTAGTGTATCGTACAACCACAGTCTTTGAGTAATTCAAGTCATCTCCTTTGCCTCATGTTGAGTTATTTTTGTGAGAAAATATACTTCAAACTCTTGTGATTAGTATAAATCTCACATTTTTCACCATAGAGGTAGTGCCTCTATATATTCGAAGTAAAGATCACATCTGCTAACTCAAGATCATGAGTAGGATAGTTTTGTTCATGAATTTTCAACTGTCGTGATGCATAGGCAATAACCCTATCATTCTGCATAAGAACACAACCAAGTCCTTTCTTCGATGCATCACTAAAAATAAGGAACCCATCATTCCCCGATGATAGAGTCAATATAGGAGCATTGACTAATATTCTATTCATTTCTTCGAAACATTCTTCACACTCTTTTGTCCTAACAAATTTAACCCCTTTACGTGTGATCTTTGTTAATGGGTTAGCCAACCAGGAAACATTCTGGACGAAACATCGATAATAACCTGCTAAACCAATAAACTACGTACCTCAGTTATACTCATCGGTGCAGGACATTCTTGGATTGCCTTGGTCTTAGAAGGATCAACAAAAATTCCATCCTTAGAGATAATATGGCCAAGAAAAGAAATCTCCTGAAGCCAAAATTCACACTTGCTAAACTTCCCATATAATTCATGTCTTCTAAGAGTCTTCAATATAATGCGCAAGTGATTTTCATGATCTTTTTAGCTTTTTAAGTATACCAAGATATAATCAATAAATAACACTAAAATTCATCAAGATATTCCTTGAAAACTCTATTCATTAGATCCATAAAAATAGAGGGTGCATTAGTCAATCCAAAAGGCATTACTGTAAACTCGTAATGCTCTTACCTTGTTCAAAATGCTATCTTCGGAACGCATTACTTCTTCAAACACAACTGATGGTATCCAGATCGAAGTTCAATCTTTGAAAAGTATTGAGCTCCATGCAGTTGGTTAAATAAATCATCAATGCGAGGTAGGGGATACTTGTTCTTTATTGTTATAGAATTGATCGCCTTGTAGTCGATACATAACCTCATAGATCCATCTTTCTTTTTAACAAAAAGAACAGGGGATCCCCATGGAGAAACGCTAGGGATAATAAATCCCTTACTACTCAATTCCTCTAGTTGTTTCCTTAGTTCAACTAATTATACAGTTGCCATTCTATAAGGGGTCTTCGATATAGGCCTTGATCCAGGAATTAAATCAATGGAAAACTTAACTTCTCATTCTGGAGGATGTCCAGGTAAATCTTCCAAAAACAAATCTACATATTCTTTCACAATAGGTACATCCTCTATTTGAACATTCCTTTCCCCTCCCACAGACATTTAATTCTCTTCCTCCCCAATAATTGAATTTAGTTGATCTACTGGGGGTGGATCTATATAAGAATTAGGTGGGGACGATTCTGCTCTAAAGATAAGGTGTTCCTTATCATCATCATCAAGAATCGTAACCTCTTTCTTCTTATAATAAATCTTCGCATCATGGTCCGAAATCCAATCTGTACCGAGGATTATATCAAATTCAATCATAGGCATGACGGTGAGATCAGTGGAAAAGAACATTTATGTGCTCTAATGGGGACTGAATCACAAAACATTGTTGCAATGATACTTCCCTTAGGAGTTTTAACTGAAAACTCCCTTGTTAAATCAAATTGGAAATATCTAATTTTTTAGAAAACTAGGAATATATTAAGCAATGTGATGATCGAGAATCAAATAATGCATTTGCTAAACTTTAGGAAACCATTAAATTACTTGCCACCCTATCTTTTGGAGCTTCTACCTCCGTAGTAGTGATAGCATAAGCTTGGCCTTGATCCATTGGACTTTTCTGAGGTATGTTCCCCTGATGCTTAGGATATTCATTTTCATAATGTCCCATATCCCTGCAATTGTAGCATTGGACATCGGTAGATTCCTTCTTCCCCTTTCAATCATGATCTTGGTGGCCTTTCTCACCACACTTGTAACAGACTCCTGTTCCTTTTAAGCAAGTACTGGGGTGTTTCTTCCCACATTTACTGCAGGATGGATATTCAATTTTTCCCTTCTTCCCTTTATTTCCATTCCCAGATTGATAAGCATATCTCTTATTCTCTTTCTTTGCTTTAAAGTCATATGACTTAGAGAATTCTTTCTCTGTCTTGATAGCACATGAGACAATGTCTTCATACGACGATAAGGATTGTGAGAATAATGCTCGATGGAGAAATGATTTTAACCCATCAAATAAACGATAAATATTACTTATTGGTTTATTTATATAATCTCCAGCATACCTTGTTATCCTTTTAATGTTAGCCTCATACTTTGCGACATTCTCATCCTCCTTTTGTCTCAGACTCAGAAATTGTCTTTCCATATCTGCTCGGTGGTCACAAGGAAATTATTTTTCTAAAATTAGATCTTTGAACTCCCTCCATTCCATATTTGATACTTCATCATCTTACTTCATGTTTTGAATCAATGACCACCATTGATCAGTATCTCCAGTGAGGTGGTAAACTGCAATGATAACCATTTCCCTTTCACTACTCCCCAATGCCTGAAATATTTTCTCTAGGGAATTTATCCATTGCTCAGCTACTAAGGGATTTGTACTCCCATTGAATGTTGGTGTTTTTTGCCTCATAAAGCGATCTAACATTGATCCTCCACACTGCTGATCAGGGTGCTCCATACAGGTAAGGTTATTATTCATTACCTGAGTGAGTTTTCCCAGTATGCTGATTAGCTGATCGGCACCAGTTGCATCACCAGCTCCACTATAATTATCTTTAGTAGGAGGTCAATCCCTACATGGAGTGCATGCATTGATACGATTTCCATTTCTTCCACTAGGCTCCATTTCTAAAAAATGGCATAAACTAGATCAGTTTATGAATCAAAATACGTAATTTCATACTTAGAAAACACTTAACATAAATTGAACTATTTATGGATATAATCCATAATCATAAAAATGTTTTCTTTGAGGACGTATATACTCATAAACCCTTCAAAATTATTTTTAAATAAAACAAGAGTTATCCTAAGCATATCCCCTGGGAGTGTCGTAACCAAGAGTGCAGTAAGGCCGATTGTCGTGCACTAGTTCCCGTTCGAGTCCAGCTCAAAGCGGTGTTTTCAGGTTTTACCCCTAGGTACATCTGTGCCAGAGCTGCCTCTACTTGCTCGTATCCAGACATGGATGTATTGCTCGAAAAACTCACAAAATCTCTACAATACCAAAATTCTAGGAAGTTATTCTATACTAATACTCAAAGTCCATCTTAGGTCTATGTGCTCTATTCAAAGTTTATCTAAATCTTGCTTCCAAGGTTTGTACTAAAATTCCTCTAATACCAACTGTAACGCCCTGACCCCATTTACCCAGAGTTGGTGCATTATCACATAACATTGGCATGATCAAAAGAAATATCAAGCCTCAAAAAACCGATTAGTTTAGTAGCCTTGGAATAACTAGATACATTCATAAAGATTACATTACATCATAAAATGAAAACTACAACAATATAGTCTCCATAGTCCACACTCTTATCCCCTCATACTATTCCTATAGGTCATTCATAAAATACTTCTTCACATCATGGGAAAAATAAAACATAGAAAGGGGTGAGATCAAATGCCCAGTAAGGATAACAATATAGCGGAAACTTTCATAAATAGGAATAAACATTTAAGGAAATGTATAACTAAAACAAAAGACTTTTAAACTTTAACTTCAACATAATATGGCAGAAATAAAATGAAATAATGCCATTTAATTATTCACATGGATATTCTAATAATCTAATAATCACATGCAATATGAATAACCACTTTCATAAGGATGGAATGCATAATTCCAGACTATCATAACCACATATCCAAGGCCTCGTGCCAAGACTACAAATAAGATTTTGTCAAGGCCTTGTGTCAAGACACTAGTTTGTCTCATGAGACCTACCGATGCATCAAGGAGCTATAGCGGGCTCCACCCATCACATATTAAGTCCAATTCATTCCTCATATGAACAGGTTTAAACATAACATAAACATTCATATTAAAACTAGCATAGAAAATGTAAATACTTTCTCCATAAACCATGAATGGTATAAAAATAACACATCCATAGTCAAACAAATCACAAAACCTTCAATACAATATGGATGTTTTGTATCATAATAAATCAACTTCAAATAAGCTTAAAATCCATCAAAGGATGTTGACATAGATGAAATCAAAACTATTTGATAGAAATATCCTTTTTTTTGAAATCATTTAAAAGTCACATAATTATAAAATAAAACATTTACTTTGTAAATTTTCTTATAATCATGTATGGGAAGCTTCGAAGATTTTATAATTGTGTAAAATAGCCGCACTTTCCGTATAAGTTAAAAAACATTCTTACCTTAATTATGTCGAAAAGGTTAAAAAGAACCTTGTTTGGAAAATGACAGAAATATTCCTTTATTAACTTCATATAAAAAGTAAAAAAATGGTATAAATGACTTTAACCCATATTCTGTAAAATAGTAAGAATGTTTTGAAATACATTTTTAAGAAACATGGATGTTAATGATAAATATGTCCCAGTAGATAATTACGTATAAACAACCTCGGATAATGAAGAGATTGTGAAATAAACCATTACCTTGTACTTTTCCTGGGTTGGGGGTAGGTTAACCTCATGTATAATGGTGAAATAATTGTTATTAAATTATACAAGAATCATATATATTAATATGATATCATATATGATCTTTTAACATTTCTTTGTTAATAATATCTTAATATTATTGTTGTTTCGGGTGTTAACTTACTCATTTTCTTTTATATGTTTTGTTATGTAAGAAATTTTTGTTATGGATAGGTTTTATCTTATTCATATCCAGAATGATATTAAGTCCTTAAACATTATTATTAATTTTCAAATTAGAATTAGACTTGAATGGATGCGATGGAGAATGAATCTCATCGGGTTCATGGAGACTGTAGTCTATACATACGCACGAGCGACAATATCATTCATTTGATATTAAAATAACAGTTAATTTGATGGTATATAACATATAAATGATCATTATAATTTTATATTTATTATTTACATGAATTACACATCATTATTATACCCATCCAAATAATAATGTTTTGAATAACAATTTCACCACGACGTGGAGACGGTAAGTCGTACGTACGCACGTATGGTGACATGTCATTGAAAGGATGGATAGAATACTGAAATATGGTTGTAAAATGTTTATAATAACATCAATGTATATATAATATACTGGATTTATTATTTTAGAATGGTAATAACAAAGAAAGAAGAAGTGGAAGAAGAAAGGAACTTGAAAAAGGGTGGTGAAATCATTACCTCTTCTTCGGGTTCTTCCTTTTAATTTGATCAAAAGGGATCTTTAGGTTGGATTTATGACTAAAGTAAGGACTCTAGAATGAATTGAGGGAAGTTTAGAGAGTATTTGAGCATGGTTTGGCCGAACCAAAAGGCTTTTAAGGTGTGAATTAATGATAAGGGGGAGTTCCCTTTTATAAGAGGGGTGAGGGGCACCTTTGGAAAAGCTAGAAATATTATTTTATAATAAATTCATATTCCGTTTCTAATGGCTAAAAAGTAGATTATTTAAAGGTTAAGGTGTGTATGGGTCGAAAACCACTCAACCAATAAAATTTAGACAGGTTTGGGTCATTATATCAACCTTATCTATTAGTTTTAACTCTTAGTTAATTAGTTTGACACTTACCATGTCACTTCGTGTTTTTATATTATATAGTTAATAAACATACTATATACCTCCAAGAGACCCCCAATTGGTCTATTAATGATACAATTATCATTATATAAGTCTCTTTTCCTAACCTTATATTTTTAAAAATTTAATATAAATTAATAATATAATATTTTTTAAAAAAACTCTTTTATGTCAGTTTTGACACTATTCAATAATTGATTTTTTAAAAACTCATAACAGAATGATTACTTAGAACAAAGTTAATTAAATCAATCCTAACATGTCATATTATCCTATAAAACTATTTTTATTCATAAAAAGTCTCAAATTAAATTTATTTGGGTATTTATAATATCAATTATTCTAATTTTTCATTAATTAGGTAATTACTACATCACTATTGTGTCATCAATAAATTAACTTATATAATGTCTAAAAATTATAAATAAAATAAAATTATTTATGAAATCTTTTTATCTTTATAATTAATATTTATAGTCGAAAAGATAACATATATAACCTTATGTAAAAAAATATTTGCTAAAAGATATATGCTTATGTCAATTTTGTATTTATTTTAACTTAATTAAAATAAAGTGTCCCTATCACCTACAAGTGGCTCCATGGGGTCCAAAAATCGACCCAAATATTCCCATGTTTGTACATGTATCTACCAATAAGGTTAGGACACGTTTTAGGGTAATTTAGTATTATTATAATATTATTTTGTTAACCCTTATTTACTGGATTTACCCTTTAACCATGGTAAATAAAATATTTACCGAAGTAATTATTCAAAATGTCTAAAAATAAAAGTTACCTATTTACACAATTTGGACATCCTGATTCCAAATATGGAATCCATTTTTCCAAATTCAAAACACAGAAGTGGCAGAAATTAATTTAAAATTAATTCCCGCTGTCAAAACAAAAAGCGTGTTTTTAAGATATAATAACTATCAAAAGATTGATACTTGTTTATGTCTGGTTTAATTGTGAAATTATGTCCAATGAAAAGCACTATATTAAATGGTAAAATTATATTATAAATATACTTTAAAACCACTCAAAGTCATAATTTATCACTATTAATTATTTTGATTAAAAAAGTTGTTTTTAATTAAAATTTAGTAATTTTCACTATTCATCAAAATATTAAAGTTATCCGAAACGTACCAAAATGTCACCTTAGGATAAATTAGATACTCTAAATCCAAAAATGAAGTCTATTTTGAGAGATAAAATTTCTATAATTTTGAAAAGTAGGTATTATTATTCATAATGGCTAGTTTGATTGGTTGTGGTGTGTGTTAGAACTCGATGTTGCGTACAACACACACTATTGCATTTTTCAAAGAGAAGCGTACTGTAGAATATTGGGGTGATACATGAAAATCCAGGTTTTAGTAAATAATATGTTCCTTAGAAAATTGTATAGATGGTCTTGTTGACTATTATGGGAATGTATTCAACATAATCAGGTGTCTTGTGGGGTCCAAAATTATATATCCCCTTAATGCATCGACGAGTCTCATAAGAAAAAAGAGGTTGTGTTTTGGTGTATAAAATTTACAATAATATTATAAGTAACCTGTAACAGGGCCTTAATAGCATGTTTTGATGTCTGAAATTATGTATTCCATCTATATGAGATAAATGGTTTTTTATCCATGTTTTCATTTATTATTATTGATATAGCATACCCTCAGTTTTAGTTTTTTATATCTTCATGTTGTTCATTTATTCCCATAATATAAATTTTTCAATGTTTATGTTAAGAAATATTCCATTGTAAGATAATCCTTACAGAGTATTTGAGCATGCCCTTAGTTTTTTCCTTTCCCTAGGACACCTAAAGGGGGGCCACGTTTAATTTTCAGGGACATGATAGAAGGGATAATGATGATTTTTCATTATCTTCATGTTGGATCTTATGCTTTTAAATGTAATGTGCATATGTATCTAGTCTAACAAGACTACTAAGCTATAAGTACCTATGGGAACTCTTCGATTCTATACCAATAATTTAATATTACTACTAGATCTGGGATTTTGGAATCTGAGATGTTACACAAACACATCACATTCTATTCATGATCATAGTTGAACATTTTAACTACAATAGACTCAATAGATGGCCTTATCCTCATAGAATTATAAATTCAAGCTTGTTATAGAGGCCCTAATATGTAACATGTGGATCAATAATTACTCCATGATTTAAACTTTATCACTTGGTGGCATCTAAATTCATTTTCAACCTAAAAATAAAATAAAATCTCAACTAGGGGTATAGAAACATAAAAATAATTGAAAATACATGACCCAATCAGGAAGAATGTGGATTTGGACCTGCTTTCAAAACACAAAAAAAAACAACTAATTTTCTAAGCATTCCAAAAATGGATGGATTTTCTAGGATAAGATAAGGTTTTGTGAATCATACTGTATAGTTATGGATGGGGGCTCAAAAAATGTAAATCATAAGACTCTCTAGATAAATAGAAATCAAACCCATCAAAATGTTTTTGGGAATGATACTAATAGAAATTCAGGTCAACGTCTACCATGAAGAATAACGATAAGTTTTGGGAATCAAGAATGTCATTAGTTATACATGATTTCAATATTAATGAAATGTTGTTTAACCTATCAAATGTATCCACAAAAGGATATCACGGTTGAAAAAAGTACCAATAATAGGTTAAAGAGGGTTAAGTACTCAATGTACTCACAAATAGATAGAAAGGGAGCTTCAAAGTCCCAGATCCAAATGAATGGAAATTTAGGTTTAGTGAAATATAAGGATAATAGGGTATGGAATTTGGGTTGTTGAAAGGATAGAATGTATTGAAGAGAGATGATGATAAACCAAAACCCTCCACCTTGTGACAAAAGGGGTGGCTGGGGAAGCCATCATTGTTAGTGTATCAGCTGAGAGAGAAGATGTGAAAAATATATACAACTTCCAATAATAAACCTCAAGATAAATAAGGGTGAGGTTATATTTTTAGAATTATATAAGAATAATGGGATGGTTTATAAACTTATTGTAACATCCTGCCCCTCCTCAATGAATTGAGTCAAGACAGAAGTACTACTTGGCCTTAAGAGACATCCCCAAGACACCAAAGGATAGAAATAAATGTCATGGGATTTAATATAATTAGGGGAAAGTTTTCCTTTGGAGAAATAAAACAACCCAACAAAACACACCATAAAAAAATAACTACTACATGATTCATGATAATAATGCAAAACAACTCAATATAAAACCATCGATATCAAAACCAAACTTTAACAGAGTACCATAGTAGAATCTATGAACATCAAATTACATAGTGGAAAAAAACCAATAGAAACTCAAAAGTCCTCAAAGACATGACTCCAAGATCCAACTCTAACCCCATGCCCAAGTATCACAAAGCACCACTAAAGAAGTGTGATGCTTTACCTTTACATGTAACTCGATAGAAAATCTCTACAAAATCCCCAACATTCCAAAGTAGTGGTGAGTAATGAAACTCATTGGGTTTTCCCAAAATGACTTCCCTACTCATGCCACTAGGATAGAACATGTTAGCACATTTATATAAAACAATTTACATAAATCAATTTCAATCAGTTTATATCAGAATATAAAACATTTTCCATAAAAAACCAATTTCCATGGAAAGCAAACAAACAATTATTCAAACCATTTCACTTTTTTTGACATACCTATCCATGATTCACCTACACACCCACACATTCAATATTCAATGATAGTTTCATACTCATGATAGGTCTCTCATCCATCCACTAATTCATCATAAGGTGGCCAATATCCTTGTTCCCCAATGATACACCCCCCTTATATGGGGTCAGATCCCTTTGTACCCCAATGGTACACATCCCTTATTCAAGTTCATGTAGAAAGAATGAACTCACACAAACCCAGGTATGCTAAAACCATTTCAAATAAACTATTTCAATCCATTTCAATAAAACCATTATTTTATTGAAAATATTTCAAAAAAATCATTTCCATAAATCCAACAAACCCATATTTTAAAATCAACATTCTAAAATCAAGAAAACAAACAACTTTGCACAAGAAATTTCTACAAATCCACAAACCATCACTAAAAAGGTTTCTAACATGAATTTTACATTAATTTGAAAATAAATTTCAAGTAATTTAGACAATTTGAAACCGATCCTTCAAGTTCAAATAAGAGGAGTCAAGAGTGAAACAATCTACCTCAAGAATTGTGGTGAAAATGAAGAATGGTATGAATTATTCAACAAAACCGGGTTAAAACTCCAAAACATACCTTAGATATCTTCCTAAAACATCAACAAATCCAAAAATCATCATGATTGGAATAAAAAACCATTGATCTATCCACAATGGAGAAGATCTAATAAATTGAGAGAGATAAGATGAATAGATCTAAGGAAAACTACAACAAACGAATAATTTCAAAGGGAATCGGGCTTCAACATACCAATAAAAAGGCGTCAGATTGCTTCCGGATTGATGGGGGAAGAATCCACAGCCTTTGGGATGAAGAAATATTGAGTCGGAGCCAAAATAGAGGAAAAATGAGAGTTTTAAGTGTGAAAACAATTGAGATCCATTTTTTAGGATCCCACTTTTAAATCATGCACCGTTAGTTGCACGGTTAGAAAATCTATGTGCTAACCAAGAACCATTCCCTTCCTAAGGAAGCACCTCGCATGGTCGGTATGCATAGTTAGATAAATTGTGTGCACATTTTCAAAATCCCTATTTACCACTTTTCATAGTTTCTCTTAGGTGGCCGCATGGTTTTTCCAAACCGTGCGCCTTAACCCTGTTCCTTCACATTAGCCCATGCCTCACTATCCATAGTTTCATGTAGGAGTTTCATGGTTTATGCTAACTATTCTCAAACCACGCACCATTAGAAAATCCCCAAAAACATTACTAGAGTCTTTCAAACTATCCAAAACTTCACTCAAACACTTTACATACTTAAATATCATAAATATAGGATTACTTACTTGAAAACGGGTGGTTCTACATTCTTCTTACCATTAAACATTCCATCCCTAAAAATTAGAAAACCAATATTGTCTTGAAAGTGTTCGGGCCATTGTTCAACCATTTCTTTATCTCACTCCCAAGTCTCTTCCTAAATCTGACCATGTTGTCACAAAAAATTCAATAGACCGATGCTTTTCTCACACAAGACTTTCTCTTACCTTTCCACAATCCATATCAGCATATATACCAATAAAGCATCTAGCTCTTGGTCAACGTGATCACATATAATCACATAGTCAGGATCATGCAGATACTATTTTAACTAAGATAAATGAATCACATTATGCACTTCTCTAAACTGCGGTGGAAATTCCATCTGATATACCACCTAACCAACCTATTTAAGTATCACAAAAGGGCTTTCCTATCTAGGAGATATATTTCCCTAATTCCCAAAAAAATGATGCCCAATACATGAAGATATTATAAAGAAGGCATGATAACTGACCTTGAATGAAAACGACCATTGACGATGATCCACATACAATTTATAACAACTCTGAGCTATCTCTATTAACTTTAAGATCAACTAAATCTTCTATGTTATCTCTTGGATAAGGCTCGGCCCAACCAGGGAAGTTTCACCTATTTCCACCAAACAAAATGGAGAATGGAAAGGATGCTCATACAATGCCTCAAAAGGATCCATATGTATTGAGGCCTAATAATTGTTCTTATAAAAAAACTCCACTAACGGTATGTGCTCCTCCTGTGAGCCACCAAAATCCATTACAAAAGCCCACAACTTGTCTTCTAATGTTTGTATTGTTCTTTTTTATTGTCCATCCATCTGAGGATGATACATCGTGCTCATTGTCAACTGAGTCCCAATGTATTTTTGTAAGGATTTATAGAAATGAGATACAAACCTTCGATCCCTCACTGACACTATCAAAAATAGTATTTCATGTCTCTTTACCACTTTTTGGATATATATTTTAGACAAGTCCTCCACCATATTAGATTCTCGAATTCGGATGAAATGACCCAAATTTGTGAGTCTATCCACTATCACCTGTATGGAATCTTGTTTCGGAACCGTTATTGGGAGACCAATTACAAAATCCATTTTAATATTCTCCCACTTCCAAATAGGAATAGGTAAATACTACAGCATACCTGCAGGTCATTGATGCTCTGTCTTAACTTCATGAAAAGTTAAGCATCTTGAAACAAACTCATCCACCTTTTTTTCATGTAAATCCACCAAAATTGTGCTTTCAATGCCTTATACATATTTTGTATTCCCGAATAAACATCCCATCTGTAATGGTGGAAATCATGGATACGTTTTTTTTTGAGAAGCTATAGGTACGACCATCCGATCTCAAAACCAAAAAACTGAATTCTCGTCCAGATTTCAGCCTTGAATGGTATCCCCACCATTATGTTTTGACCTTATCACAATGCATTCTAAATTAGACGTTTGTGCCTCGTTAATTATCACCATCAAATCAAGAAGAAAAGAAACACAAAATAAAACTACAACTTCACCACATTATTCACATTCCATGTGTATGTTGGCTAGGACCGATATCAACTTACACTTATTTGAAGATTCTTTTTCCAACTGAGCATATAACATTCTGCTTAATGCATCTTCCAATGTATTTCCTTTACCCGATGTATACATCAAGTCAAAGTCCAAAATTTGTAGATACTTCATCCATATTCATTGTCTCGAGTTCAAATACCTTTATGATAAAATATGTTTCAAACACTTATGATTTGTAAACACTATAAATTTCTCACCAAAAAGGTAATGACACAAATTCTTTAAATCATGGACTACAACGGCTAACTCCAAATCGGGTGTGGGGAAGTTCTTATCATGTAACCAAGACTACATTTATCTATAAGAAACAACATGATATTCCTACATGATAATGCATCCCAACCTAGATCCCAAATCATAATAATGCACCACATATCCTTTTCATGATTCTGGAAAAATCAAGATTAATGTTAATGTAAGGTGAAATTTAAGCTCCTGAAAAGACATATGAACTTCATCAATCCATTGAAATGGAACATTCTTCCTTATCAAATCTTCCATTTTTCAAGCTAGTCAAGAGAAATAACAAACAAAACATCATTTATAACCATCCAAGCCAAGAAAACTGTGTATCTCAAAGACATTTTTCACGGTTTCCACAAGATAATAGCTTCTATCTCATCTGGATCCACAAGAAAAACCTCTTTTATAGATCACATTTCCAAGGAAATATACTTCTTATATCCAAAAGTCACACTTTGATAGATTGGTATACAACCTATGGTCCCTCTAGATTCCCAACACGGTCACTAAGTGTTTCTATTTCTCAACCATTTTCCTTGAATACACAAATATGTCATCCAAAAACACAAAAACAAAAGAATCCAAATATCATTGAAATATCTAATTCACCAAAATCATAAACACCGCTGGTGTATTCATAAGATCAAAAGGCATAAAAACATACTCATAATGGCCATATCTACTTCTAAAAGTTTTTTTGGAATATCCCCCTTCCAAACCCGTAATTGGTGATATATCGGTTGCAAGTCAGTTTTTGACAACCATCGAGCTCCCCTAAATTGATCGAACAGATCATCAATGTGTATATGTGGATACTAGTTTGTTACTATAAATTGGTTAATCTTACAATAATCCACACACAGCCAAATAGTTGCATCTGCCTTTATGAAAAACAAAACCGGTGTTGCCCATAAAGACATGACAGGCTGCATGAACCCTTTTCTTTCCTGTTCTTTTAACTACAATTTCAATTCCCTTAACTCTATTGGTTTCATCCAGTAATATGTAAGGAAACTAGGACTGGTCCCTAGAAGTATATAAATCATAAACTCCACTTCTCTTGTGGGTGTAAACTCATAGAACATTTTGGAAAAAACATCATGAAACTAATTAACAACTGCAGGAAAACTATCATTCTCGATCTCGTCCATCGATTCCAAAGTCAATAATGAAAAACAGTGTAAGATCATTCTTATTATTAGTGGAAAAATATCTGTTGAACCTACCTTTAGATTCTAGTATCCTCTAAAGAGATGATTGTCGCTATCGTCAGTCGTAAAAGTGACCCATCAGGTGTAATAGTCGATGTGGGCCTTGAACATTTTCAACTAATACATACCCAGGATTATATCATAGACATCCATATCATGCACAGAGAAATCTCATATCATCTCATCTCTATCTATAGCTATAGAATATGCTCTACACATAAAGGTTTGACATTCTCTTTGACCAATCAGAGTTTGATGATTCAAAATAGAAGGCATAATATCAGAATTTAAACCCATATGATCAACAACACGAGAAGTAATAAATGAATGGGAAGCACTTGTATCAAAAAAATATTGCAAAAGGGTATAATTTAAAATAATTTTACCTCTCACTATCGATGGTCTAGAATGATCATCCACAATAACTTTCTCAACTCTATATAACTGTTTACTTTCTAGACTTTGCTCTTTATTGACCTGTTGAGATTGGCCTTATTAAGGAGTCATGGTATTCCTAAAATAATCATGGCTATCTTTATTCTACTGATGATAGTTATTTTTTTCCTTTGTCCCATCAAAGAATAACATGTTTGAAACATATGATAATTGTCCTGAACACTCAACCTCAGAGCACTGTGACAATAGCATTGAAGATACACCATCCAGTTCCAATTTTGACATTCTATAGGTGGTGTCATACACTATTTATTCATGTGGTTGAACAGACCACATTGGAAACATCAATCTTTTCACTTGGGTCCTGGAGGAAGATTCATTGATCCATCTGTCTGATTATGATCCATACCACTACCTTGAAAATAAGTTCCCCTCTTCCACTTTCTCCCAACATTTGAGTTCCCACCATTTCCCATAGGTATCAACATGCTTCTTCCACCCATATCTCCCAAGATATCCCTTTTAGCCACTGTCTCTCTGTTGACCATCTTTATATAATCTGTTATACAAATCACAACAACCATTGAGTGAATCTCTTTCATGATCCCCAAATAAAAAATGTGTGCCTTCAAGGATGCACTTGCAACAACTTCAGATGAAAAGCTTAAAAAATCATAAATTTAGCTGTATACTCTTTCACTGAGAGGTTTTACTGCTTCAAGATGAAAAACTATATTGTTATTACGATCCTAAATGTATGAGGATATAATTTTTTTGTTGAAAAATTCTTCATAAACCTCTTATGTAATTCCTTGGTCTAATTTAGCATGAACTGCTAAATCCCCCATTGGTATGAAAGACCCTCCAGTATATACATCATAAACTTGTCTTTCAACTCTGTTGGTGTGCCTAAGAAATTGGAGATTTGATTCATCATATCCAGCCACACCTCTGCCTTCTCTAGTTTTGAATCACCCTGAAAGATGGATAGATTCTTATTCTAGAACTAAAAGTAATGATCCACTTGTCTTGGTTCATCCCTTCAGTTCCCTCTATCCATGTCTTGAAAATCTTGGAAAATGCTCTAAAACAATTGTTAGTTCACTTGTGGCATAGGTGAAACTACATTCTCAACAACTTCTTCTGGTTGGGTTCTACAATGCCTAGCAGGTATAATTTCTATAAACACAACAAACACCATAAGTCTCACTCTTTAGCAACTAAAGGGTTGAGAATTTTAAATTCTAACCCATCCCAATTATCACAACAAGGCTTTTAAAAATTCAACATTTTTCCCATTTAACCATTTTTTAAAATTCTATCATGTTTTTGAAAATCACACCAGTTTTAAAATACCATATCATGCCATTTTGAAAATCTATCATTTGAAAAAAAAATCAATACTTTTCAAAAATCAAAATATTTTCACCAAAAAACATAAATGATTACTCAAAATGAAATATGCACTCCTAGTGAGAATTCAATTCTACAATGCATGTTAAGCTCTTATCATTGGATAAACTCATGATAATGATATTACAACTCCTATAAGTGTCTCCAAAATACTTATGTACCCAAATCCCTAGTAACTTAAAGTTCAACATAAAATGGTTTGCTACGTTTTTTAATGCTATACATTTCAAGTCCTGACGATCCTACTCCTTTCTACCATCCCAACTCAATGACTAACAAGAATGAATTGTCAACTTCAAGACCAACACAACTGATAACCAAGTATCAAACAAACTAATAAAACATGTAAGTCATGGAACGAACAAGATCATACCACTTGTAACATCTCACCCCTCCTCATTCGCTTGAGTCGAGGCGGGGGTGATAGTTTTCCTTAAGTGACATATCCAAGGTTCCAAAGGCTGGAAATAAATGCTAAGGGATTCGATATAATTGGGGGATGATTTTACCTTTGAGAAATAAAACAACCCAATCAAACACACCATTTCAAAATAACTACTACATGATGAATGATAACAATGGAAAACAACTCAAAGTAGTACCAATGATATCAAAACCAAACTACAACAGAGTACCATAGTGGAAGACAATGATCATTGAAGTACAATTCAGAAAACAAAACCAACAGAAACTTAGAATACTCCAAATATATGAGTCCAAGCTCCAACTCTAACTCCATGACCAAGTATCAAAAAGCACCACTAAATAAGTATGATGTTTTACCTTTTCCTGTATCTTGATAGACAATCTATGAAAAATCACCAACATGCCAAAGTAAGGGCGAGTATTGAAACTAATTTGTTTTCCCCAAATGACTTCCCTACTCAGTCCATTAGGATAGAATATGTTAGCACATTTATATAAAATAATTTACATAAAATAATTTTAAATAGTATATATCAAAATATAAAACATTTTCCATACCAAACTAATTTCCAAGGAAAGAAACCATACAATTCTTTAAACCATTTTACATTCATTTTTGGCATACTCATTCCATGATTCACCCACACACCCACACATTCATGATTTACTGACAATTCCATACTCATGATCGGTCTCTCATCCATCCACTAAGTCATCACAAAGAGTTCAATCTCTTCATTCCCCAATGACACATTCCACATATTTAGGGTCACGTCCCTTTGTACCCCAATGGTACACACCCCTTATTCAGGTTCACATCAAAAGCATGAACTCACACAAACCCATGTATGCAAAAACCATTTCAAATCAACTATTTCAAGACATTTCAATAAAACTGTACTTTTATTGAAAACCATTCCAACAAACCATTTACATAAATCCAACAAAACCATATTTTAAAATCAATATTTTAAAATAAAGAAAACAAAGCACTTTTCGTAACCAATTTTCATAAATCCAAAAATCATCACTAAAGAAGGTTTCCACCATTCTTTCCACATCAATTTCTCAATAAATTTTAAGAAATTTAAACAATTTTAAACAAATACTTGAAGTTATAATAAGATAAGTGAGAGTGAATCCACCTACCTTAGGAATTATGACTAAAGCATAGAATAGTATGAATTATTCAACAAAACTGAGTTAAAATTAAAAAATTCTACATTAGATCTCTTCCCCTAAATCAAAAAAGACGAAACTCATCATTATTGGCATCAAGAACCATAGATCTATCCATAAAGAACTAGATCTAAGAAAATTAGAGAGGGAAAATGAGTATATATAAGTAAAACCACCACAAATGAAGACTTACCAAGGGAATTGGGCTCCAACACACCAAGCAAAGCCTTCATATCACTTCCATATTGGTGGGGGAAGACTCCAAAACCTTTGAAAGGATGAAATATCGATTTACGGCCGAAATGGAGTAATAAGAGGGGTTAAGGGGTGAAAAAGAGTGATATCCACTTTTTTAGGATATCACTTTTAAACTATACATGGTTAGCCACACGATTAAGAAAACTGTGTGTTATCCCCTATATAAAGAATCACCTCACATTGTTGGGCCACATAGTTAGAAAAACTTTGTGCCAACTGTGGAAAAAACCTTCGTCCCACTTTCTATAATTTCTCCTAGGTGGTCGCACAATTTCGAATAATTGTGCACCTTAACTGTGCACCCTCCCATTAGCCATTGTCTCACTATGCATGATTTCCTATAGGAGTTTCACGGTTTCCACTAATCATGCTCAATCTATGAACCATTAAAAAATCCAAAAAAACATTCCACAAGTCTTCCAAACACTCTTAAATATCAATCAAACATTTTACATACTTAAAACATAATGAAATGGTTACTTACTTGAAACCATGGGTTCTACACTTATCAACACTCATCCATCATAATTGATCCACCATATCAATAATATTTTGGCCAAAACCCACAAGAACATGGTGTCGTTATACACTTGTTAACAAGTGAGGCATCATGAAATAAACTTAGTTACACACCACTTAATCCCTAGAAACTGAAACATACATTGATGGTCTTGATACATCTTTTCCACTCCTGGATGTACTACTTAGGGGGATGTATGAAAGTCCTTTGATACCTCCTCTCACAGAGTGACTGGTAGCATCATCCATCCCCAAAAAAGGATGAAATTATCCCCAACTTCAGTCAATCCATCTAGAGATCATCCAATTAATATATGGACGCACATGGCCTCGTAATAGATATATCCAATCTATGTATCCCCAATATGCTAAATAAGAAAAGGAGTAACAATAATTGATTGGCTCTATGATACACCATCCTTTTCCACTAAGGAAAACTTCTCTGACACCTCACTCAACAACTATGAACAATATATTCTATTGAGATAATTCTCTATTGTTTTTCAATTTCAAGGATTATTGACTATCTTAAAGTCCCAATCCAACAAAAAATTCATCTACCTCCTCTTCCTCAAATTATGATCTTTATATGAATATATATTATTGAGACTGTTGTTATCAGAATAAATAATGAATCACTCTCTCATAAGGTAGTTCCACCACATCTTTAGGGTGAACACCACTGCTTCTAACTCCAAATTGTGGGTCATGTAGTTATTCTCATGGTGTCTCATATATCGGTACTCGTTAGAAATCAACACCATCCTCTGCATTAGAAGACATCCAAACCCAGTCCCTGAGGCATCATAGAACAATACATACTCAAAACCCTCCTCTATCAGTCTCAATATGGGGGTGCTCATCAAACTCTACTGAAACTCCTCAAAATCCTTCTGGTATCTCTCTATCAATAGGAAAGGCTACCCTTTTTGAGTCAAGGAAATCTGATATGTTGAAATCTTGGAAAAATTGAGTAATAATCTTCGATAATAGAAAATCTACCCAAGGATGCTATGTACCTTAGTTTCTCGCTTGGGTAGATCCCAAGCTATCACTTCTTTGACCTTTGATGGGTCCAATTCCACTCCATCCTTTAAGATGACATGTCCCAAGAAGTGGACCTCTATAATATATAACTAACACTTTGAGAGCTTTCCATAAAGCTGGTACTCTCAAGGTATGTCAAGAACTATCCTCAAATTTATCATGTGCTCCTCCTCCAATGTTGAGTACACAAGGATATCATCAATAAAGACTACCATGAACCAGTCAAAAAAGGATTGAAAGATATAGTTCACGAGTTTCATAAAAAAATTTGGTTCATTCATCACACTGAAGGGCATCACCAAATACTCAAAGTGACTAAAGTGACATCAAAATTTCATCTTATATATATCCTTATCTTGAACTTGGAGATGGTGATTTCTTGACCTAAGGTCAATATTAAAGAAAAACCTTTCCCCATTAAGAAGATAATAGAGTTCATTGATTCATAGTATTGGATACTTATTCTTAATATTCACTTGATTTAAGTGATGATAATCCACATCAAACATCAAGATCTCATCCACCTTCTTAGAGAACAATGTTGGGGCTTCCCAAGGGGAAACACTATGTCTGAAAAATCCCTCCCTATGTAAATTATCTAACTATAGCCTTAGATATCGAAGCTTTGTGGGAGTCATCTAATATTCTATCACAGATATCAGGGTAGTCTCTATGTGAAAGTCTATAGAGAAATAAATCTCTCAGTGGGGAGGTAAGCTCAGCGCGTCCTTAAGGAAGACATCCTCATACTCCACCACTACTATGGGAAATAGAATGTTCATAACAAATGTTTCTTTAAGGTTAACAGTAGCCAACAGATGAGTAATCAGTTTCACCCTCCTATATACAAGCCCATCCCACTCTGCCGAGAATTATTTCACATAGATAAAGTACAAACTTATCTCAATATCTTGGTCGCACCACATCCTCCACCCAAAATAGTAAATATATGTATGAAATGGTGAGATTCAGTTCAGAACAATAATGATATTTTAAGGCCTCATCATAACCATTAAAATAATGCAAAAAAATATATCTCTTCCAAAATTAATGTCACACTATCATCTAAAGTGTTTGATCACTAAATCTCCCCTGATAGGAGTCTATAATCTCAAGGTTCGATCCAAATGCTCCACTAAAATCTCCTTATCTCAAATAAAGTGTGTGGAAAAGAAATAGTGGATTTCAATTGTGTCTATTAATACTTTAGATAAATTATAGAAGACATATATCACACCTTGAATCATCCATGGAGCCTACGAGTTGTAAAACTCCACTTATTGTAGTTGTATATGTCCATGATCACTAGTTTTTTAGCCAGGCATGGAACACCTGGTTGTGGTAACGGTGCAAAAAGATCAAAATAGCCACCACCTCCCACTGCTCCCCCAGATCATCTTCCATGTACACCACCCTATAGATCTACCTTATCTAGTCATTTCCTTTGTCTAGGAAGTCCATCGACCATATCCTAGTAAGTTTCATGGGGGGTTGGAAAACACCGCACAACCTTCATAAGAGTAACATTTACTCTCCCTTATCTAACTGGAACCATCCAAATATGCATGAACTACAGACACCATATCCTAAGATTGTCGCTAAAAATTCTTTACATACTTGGATCCTTGAGTCTATTATCAACCACCAGCTACTAAAATATCATCTTCAAGGTTCCCACATTAATAAACAAATGTGAGTGTGTCTTTAGCTATAAATATCTCCAATACCAAGTCACAATCTAAAACTCTGACATAGATAGGGATACAAAGAGATAACACAAAATATAGGATATCTCTATGAAGGCCAAACTCAAAGTTCTGTGATCCAATGAATGCATCACAAACCATGTCAATGGTGTACCATGAGAGGTTAGTTAACCTCAACACATACTATGCAACTTAAATGATACACTTTCGGAGATCTACACTCTCTTTTATACATACTTCTTACAACATTGTTGGGTATAACTCCTTTGGGAATAGGTTTTAAAACTCTATCCAACCAAGAGTTGCCTCATCATGCATTTACATCACTAGGCTCCACCATTTCCCTACAATACCACAGATAAGGCTCAATGCTAGAACCACCATCTAATTAATAGGAGTCGTAATAAAGTGTAAAACTCACCCAACTAAATCAAGCCATACCTATACTACTTGGGGGTCTGTATTACCCCAAAACCTAAGGGGACTCTATCTTTGTAAATCATGAAGTGCACTCAACCTAATCACATCATCTGTCGGTACTATTAGAATAACCATCTACTCAGTGGGTGGAGGTAAGATCAGTAAACCACCTGGAGATAGCACATCCTGTACAATCCCCTGCACTAAAGCCTCCACACTAAGAGGATCCAAATCATAATCCCACTGGGGAATCCTAGTTGGATATCTTCATAGAGGCATCTTGTAAGAGTCAAGATTCACTATATTTAAAAGCATATATGGGGGGATAACTGAAGAAAGATATTGAAACCACAACTCATTCCTACATGATCCATGTACCATTTTTTCCCTACATCCAGTGCCTCCATGTACCGAGTAAACCAGCAAGTTATCAGAGTCTTATTAAATGGTTATCTCAACTATCACACCATCATAAGGTTCTCTAGTCTGAAATCCAAACTTGAGAGGCTTTAACAATATCACCTTAGTTCCTAATCCAATCATCACAGCTAGACAATCTCAAAAATACAATCTAATGTTGGAATATACCTCTAATACCACTATGTCACTATCTTACCGATAAGTTCCCACCTATCAAGTAGTAAGCCACGTGTGCCACCCCATGCCCGCCTATAATAGGCCAGGGGCTGGTGACCTGCACCAATTAGGCATTCCAAAAACATGGGAGTCCTTGGAATAAGGAGCATGTACACATGTACACATCTCCAAAAACCAATAAAATTTTAAAAGGAATGATATAACTGACACGAAGACTGCATATATAAATTATCTCCCATGTTATACTATGACACGAGTATATGAAAGAAAATGGGGCCAAATACAATCCTACCAAAACTGTAAAAGAGACCAACCAGCAATTAAAAATGAGACTACTATCAAAATGAAACTCCTAGAACCATATGTGTTTCATCTAGTACTATGAATATGCACCTCCTCTAGGTCCTCCTAAGAGTCCATTGAATGGATTGTTGTCTTCATAGTACGTGACATGTGCAATAAGATCTCATACTGGGGTGAGTATAATCATACCCAATAGAACACCCTGAAATCACCAAACAAAAAGAATCAAAGAGAGTAAAATAAAAAAAATAATGATAATAACCAGATATTCTCAAGGATATACACCAAGTCTCATGTAATTTCACACCCGCAAAGTCAACCTAGGATTCTTATTGTTTCTCTAAGGTAATAATCATCTGAGAAAACTCAATCTTCTTGTATTTCTAACATTTATGGTGATAATCTGAGAGGTCATGCCCATTGGGGATCATTATGAAGAGGTACATGCTAGAAATCAGAATATGTTAATCCATAGATATAAGATCATACCCAAGGTCAATGAGGGATACCTAACCCTACCCGAGGTAATCCACTAGGGTGGGGATCACATTTCCTGAATGTTGGTAATGGGATACATGACATAACCTAGGGAAGAATGATAGAGTATCACACCCCAGGACACACAATGGGATACCTGACTATATCTGAAAACATCCTGTAAAGGGGATCACTCATCAAATTATCAAGATGGGATGCCTCACTATACCCTCATAGGTATCGACCAAAGGAATGTACCTTATAGGTACTTGTTTATACTGAAGAGAATAGGGATCCAAACTGCCTTGGAAGGAGTGCATAATGTGTGTATTTAATATATAGTTTGTTCTTATAATCTCATACATAATCAAGTCCCTTCCTGTTCTTGTGTCCTCTGACTCATGTTTGTGTAATTTTGATCGTTCCCATGTACATTGGTCGTGCCCATGTGTTATGATCATGTCTGTGCATGCTGATCGTGTCCTTGTACCCTTGGGGAACATGTTGGGTCCCCAACCAAGGTTCAGACAGTGTGCTAAAAGTCAAATGACATGTTTTATTTAATTATGTGCATAAACACTAGCCACTAAATAAGGGGACCCACACAACGTTTGTTCTCCTGAACTACATGTCGTGTATGTTGGGTTTTCACCAAAACCCGGACACTCTCAAGAATCTTCACCCATGTAATTTCCATCATGAAATCTCTTAAAGATCTCATATCTAAGGTTGACTAGGACATAGCCATTACCAATGGTTGAAATCTAACCACCAATTTAGTCAGGAATCGTTTCCCATCGAATTTCACTACCGAAACACAAAAACCTATGAGCCAGATTCCTTTGATCCATCTCCATATCTTCCATAATCATCACTACATCTCAATCATGCCATCAATCTTGAATCTGAACCAGTAGTAGTGATCTGTTGTGCCCATGAAATATTGAATAATGATCATTTTCCAGGTATTGTAGAACTATAAGTCAAAAAAGATACAGAAAAAGAATGGTCAAAGAATGTGGGGATCAAAGCATGAAACCCAAAAATGAGTAAAATAATATCAGAAATGGTTCAGGATGGCCTCAATCCACTTATGGAAAAAATGACAAAAGTAGAAGAATAATTAGTAACCAAAAAATACATACCAATTCATAATTCTGGGGAAAAAATCATTAACCAAAAATCAAAAAATGATCAAAGAAATTTTTCAACAAAATAACTAATTCATGTTCAACTTCATAGAATCAAATATGAGACGTTAATCCAAAAATAACTTCCATACCAAAAAATATTTTTTTCAATAATGAATAATGATTATGATTAATTATTATTGGGGTGATCCTAGGACTCTGTTGGTGAATAAAAACTCCTCAGTACCATTCATTGATTCATGATCACATAGTCGTCTGCCAAGGTTCTCTGCCATAATCCCCCAAAATCTATAGTGTTATAAAGCTAACCCAAGTATTTTTATATAACCATGTATAAATAGAAGATGAATTAGTTCGTAGACATTTAGTAAAAAATTAATTAATTAATTAATTAATTTATTATTCTACTCAGGATTTCTCTTAAACAAAACATCAGACACATACAATGATTATGTCACATCTAAGGTAAATCTGGCATTCCCAATTTAATAGAGGTTTCTATTTTTTCTTCTAAGACACCATTCAAGAGATATTCCATTATTTTTAAAAAATGTGTGCGTAATATATTATATTTATTATATTAACATCGAGGCCCCATAGGCCCCAGAAGCCTATGATGACTATGCTTCAAACTCTGAAAATATTATTTATTATTTTTCAAAGTTTTATAAGAAAAAAATACTGTCATTCTAAGAATACTTACCTTATAAGTGAAAATGTGTAAACCTAAAGAGGTTTTCTAAAGAAGAGGAAAAACACTAAACTATGTATTTTTATTTTATTCTATATTTAATCCCATTAAAACATATCTTAACCTTTAAAATATAAAATAATCAATATTTCCCAAATACTAAGTTGTTATTATATTTTTCTAATAACCATTATATATCTCCTCTTCCATCAAATGAAAAATGAAACCATTGTTTGTGTGTACGTCGGGTTGTCACCTTGTGAAATGATGTAAATCGTTTTCCATTACTGCCTCTCACAATTGTTTATATGATGGATTAAATGTATATATATGATATAAATTACATAATTAAAATTTTATAAAGAATAGATAAAATCTATTTTCTTACCTTTTCATCCATTGAAAAATGGAAACATCATTTGTGCATACATGTGGATTGCCAACTCCCTGAAGTGATGTGATTATTTTTTCATCACCAACTCACATGGATGGTATATATAAGTTTACTCAAAGATAGAATATGATAGTTAGGATACACTCATCATTCTAGAAAGATAAGTTTTTACTTTCCTAATTTTCCTCAGGTTCATTGATAAATGGAAATGTTACTCATGTGTATGTACAGATTATTGTATCCATGTTATATATATATATATATATTAGGTTCTTAGGGGTAAAATTACATTTTAACACACTCACACACCTCATACATAGGCTAGAAAGGCAGGCCATAGCCCCCCCCCCATGGGATAGCTCACCCATTAAGTCTTATTTATTCAATACATGAATCATAGGCCTAGTAGGCATAAATCTCATTACATGGCCCATAGGCCCAGTGGGAATGAAAGACCATTACATGGCCCTAATGGCCCAATTTTCTGACCCAAAGGCCCTTCTATGAATAGTGATGATATAGTACTTGGTACAGTGTTATAGAAACTACAATTCATGTTACAATGTCAACCACCGCTTTAGTGTCGCTAATGCTACAATCCTACCTCCGCTACAGTTATTCTATAATTCTGCTACAATGTTGCTATAGTAATTGGTTAAGTAATTAAATAGTTAAATATGTCAACATACTGAAGTGGTTTTGTAATTATGAATCAAACATCCTCAATACACCCATGATGGAATTAATCAGTTAAGTAGTTAAATATTTCATTAAGATAAAATAAATAATCAGTTTAATAATAAATTAATAAACCTATAAAGGTTTTTTAGGAAATTAAATAATTAATATAACCTTATTATACAGGAATGTAATGGATGTTCATAGAAATATTGAATTGGAAGTAAGTGGTTTCTTAAATAAAATTCCTTTCATTGTATTATAACACTTCATTAACTTTTTTATGCTATGTTTAAGTGTGAATTAATATTTAAATTGTTTTATATTATATTTCCACTTATTTTATGTGGATTTATATATGTTTATGTAATCACATCATCAGTTAATTATCACTTCAAGTGTTATTATCATTTAAAGGGTTCTCAGTGTCTCAAACTCGTTTTCTGGTGACATGTTTCATTGTATGCACCATGAATTCCATTTATAGTTTACTTACTAAATTGTGAATTAATTTACATATTACTTCATGAAATTCATTAGATTTATATAACCATATCGTATACTTTCTTCTAATGTATTTTGATTCGAATTTTACAAAAAGTGGTAATGTTTTTATGTTACAATCTTATTTTTTTGTGATTGTTTATTTCAATGTTCTTTTAGAGAATTGTATGATTCTATTTTAATGAAGTGTATATTTTTTCTTCCCCTATGGTTGTTTTTTAAAATTTCATGTATTAGTACCATGTTTCAATCTTTAGAACATTAAATTATTTAGAAAATGTTTTCAAAGAAAAGTTTACCTTATTTCATATTTGGTCAAAAAATATTTTCTTCCATATCCATATTCTTCAAAAAAAATTATGAATTTAATTGCCTAATCATGAACTTTTTTAAAAGGGGTCATTCTCACTAACTTTCATTATATTTACAAAGGTTTATAAAGGAATCATTATAAAAAAAATTGAAAAATTAATTTTTTGACTTTTTAAAAAAGTGTAAAAATATTGTTTAATTTTAACATATATGGTATAAAGATTTTTTTCCCATCATGGCCATTCATTACTTCTAATATTAGTTTATTAGTATTCATGGTTATTTTCAAATAAAATAATTTTCTCAATATTTTTTTATTTTTTAGTTTTTAATGTCATCGAATGAAAAGGGATATTTTACCATGTATTAAAAAAAATTATTAAATGTTCTTTTAAAGGTATTTTCATATTTTTCAACATTATTTAATGGTTCTATTACTTCATCAGAAATATTATATAATGATATCATTCATTTTATTTATTTGGATGGTTTATGATAATTTGTTTGTAGATATTTTCATGAAACTTTTTTCTTTTTCACAGGTTAACTAAGCTACAAAGGAATGGTGATTGTTTTCAAGGGTGTTATATTGAAAAGTTAAAGATAGTAAGTGTTTTATTCATTAACAGTACTTGTAAAATATTGATGATAATTTTTAATCCTGATACATATTATATGATGGGTGAGACCAATAAATCTTATATGAGGGGTGAGCTTGTTACAGCTTATACGACAGGTGGGCCCGATATAGCTATCTAATGCTTTGGGTAATCTAATGTGTATTTAAAGGTATGAATGGAGTTTACTAGGGAGGTTTCTCCTATGTATTTAAATAGGATCTATTTATATCTTGCATGAGTATACATGGTTGATGAAGATAATTTTCTTAGATACCAGCACATTTTCTTTAGGATTTCTATGTGTTTTTAAAGGTACTTTTGATCAAGATTTACATCACATGGCTTATGATTATTGATTATTATGACTCTTTCCATTATTAATGTTTTATTCCATGTCATATTTTTAATGATCCATGTTTTTCTGGATATGAATTGTCTTTTGTTATGCTCACCCACTTTGACTATGTCATCAGGCATTTATGTTTACCTTATATCCATTGATGACATTTAATTGTTAATGATTATGTTTATCCTTAGTGAGAGTTTGAGCCCAATATTCTTCTCTTTATTTTCCCCGGTTTATAAAGAATAATTTGAAATGAATTATTAATACAAAGGTTTCATGTGTGATGAATTTTATAGTAGATGTTGAAGACTTATGTGGAATAAGTAAACTCTAGTATTGTGAGAAAAAAGATCATATGAAAACATGGGTATTATTAGGTAAGTGTTTTTTCTAATTCACTAAAAATATAAAGCTAAAAGATCTCTAGGTATGTAAGTGATCTGAAATTTCTGTTTAATATTGTATGTTTTGGATGGAAAAAATTATGTCATATTTATCAGTATCAAATATATAAATGTAAATCTTATTTTTTAGCACCAGATCCGAGAGTGTCTATTCGAGACTGTTATAATATAATTTTCATAAGGTCCCTAACTAGGCCTATCAATTCTTCATGATATTTATGAAATCATGAGTAATAAATATTTATTCAAATAAATTAATATAATTATATAATTTGTTCAATAAATAAATAAATATTATATTCCCTGACTGTCTAATAAAAATTTGTTTAATATTTTTGTAACCAAGTATATATTTATTTTGTACCTTGTGAATAAATTAGAGATAAATAAATATTATATATTTTATAATTGGAAAATAATATATATTTAATATTTAACTCGAATATATATTCATTCAAGTAATAGGTGGTTGAATTTATGTGATAAAAACCCAATATAATTATTAAACCACAATTCATGAATAATGATTATTAAAATATTTAATTTCAAATAGAATTTAGTATAGATTCTATATAGTCTTAGTGTGCAACCCTCTAGGGAACCATAATAGTTCCATTTATATAACTAGACTAAAGTCCAAGTTTAGTCTCAAGTAAGACATCAAGGCACCCAAAAAGAAGGATATCAATGTGGCAAGAGTTCCCTTTGAAATTGTTAGTGATTAAATTTATTATCACCATTAAATAAAGAATATTTGAAGGATTTTGGGATGTTTTTACGGGTTTTTATAATGATTTGAAGTGTTTGTATATTTATTAGAATGATTGGAAGATGTTTTGGGGGGTTTTGAGTTTGGTGTAGAATTTATAGGTTCATAAGGTTCATTCTAGGGATCCTTGTAAGGTTCTACATATGAGAAATATTCTGAGAATAAGGGTATGTCATGAACTCTATATGTATGAACATATAGCTCATGAATTTGATTTTAAGGTTAGTTTCAAAGGACTTTTTAAGGTGATAGGACTTCGTATCGTTGAACTGTAACTCTTCATAAATTTTCTTGATGATATTTTTCTTCATTCTTCATAAAGATATCAAAAGTTCATAAGTTTCATAGTGGGAGTTCATAAGGTTTCCAATACTTTGTATAGTCAACTATGGTTCCTCATAAGGATGGGAAAACCAAATCGTATGGTTGATACATATCTTTACGAGGTTCGATCATCTTATCATACGGTTTAAACATTGTCACTATATGGTTAGAGCTAGTTCCTCATAAGGATCATACACTTTGTAAGGTTGTGTAGGTACATTGTAAGGTTCCATCCTAACATAAAATTTAATAATTTTTAAAATTAATATTCTAGAGATAGAAATTAAATGGGATAATTCCTGAAATGATATTAAATGTTCTAAACACCACAAACACTCAATATTACCTATGATTCATGTTGAGCTACTTGGAAATTATTTTTGATTTGTGAAGAAGAACTACTGAAAATATGAGTACATTAAAGTTGTGACAAGAGAAGCAGTTCCATAATTCTAGTAGGTTTACAGATCTAAAAATCAAAGCTGGTTCAGTGAAATAAAGAGAAAATTTAGGTTGGGTATTTATGGAATTTAAAAATACAATTACTTGCATATTTTTATTTTGAAATTGAAGATGTTGAATACTTAAGGATTTTATTTTCTTATTGGGTGTTCCTAACTACCTAACAAATAAGGGGAATTTGTGGAAATATGATGAGGTCATGGGAGATAGATCCTCATGATGTTATGGTGATAAAATTTCATGGATCATCATTGGTGAATAAATTTTTTCATGAATATATTTTTTGTTGGGTGCCACAATATCGATTGAGTTTTTTCAATTTTGGGAAATGAGGAAAGGAATTATTAAATATATAGTGTACTATTAATAATAAGAAATTATGGGAAAATGATATTAAACAATATATAGACACTAAGAGGAAGCTATAACTGGAGATGCTTTTTGATGAAATTATTTGAGAAACCTGATCACCTAAGCATTCAGTGAATATTGAGAAGCAGATCCTCAGGATCTGTAGTAGTGAGAAAGAGCTACCTCATTTAATTAGTTTGAACTGAGATATTATATAGTTTCTTTTATTGAATATGTGAGCATATCTTCATTATTTATACTTGAAGACTAAAAGATAATGATCATTTTTTTTGAAGCAACATGAATGTTCCAAAGGTCTTTGTCAACTAGTTTTTTTACATTCATTATAACCGGTTCGAGTCAGTCAAATATGAACTAGTCAGATGTTTTTGTATGAGTAATAGGTAAAGGATGGTACCTCCATAAAAACTATAAATTTTTATTTTTATTATATAGGAAAATATTTAGATCATAATAACAACTGGATGTAGCATGGAGTAGGCTCTCACGTAAAGAATGCACTATGTAAAAATTTGTGTTCCTTGTGTTCTTTAATTTTTTTTATTTCATTGTGAAATGTTATGAGTGTTTTTTATTTTGGAGAGAGATTTTTTCTCAACTAGTCTTAGGGTGTTTTTAATAACTTTTAAATGATATTTGAGAACCATTGAATAATCCCACCTTCTCAATGGTCCAACCCTTCCTAGGTCACCCTCGAGTGGTATCAGAGTACATTGTTCCCTTGATTAGATCCTCTTAGAGTGTAAGATGGAAAATGTCAACTTAGTGAGTAGAAAAGGTGTTCCCATGTTTTATGGAAATAATTTCCTTGGATGGAAAAATATAATGCTTCCAAACCTTCAGTCACTTGGACTTGAAGTGTTGGATGTTGTGAAAGTGTCTTTTCCACCCACTGAAAGTGAAACTGAAATTCCATTTTATGAAATAAGATGTCTTTAGATTGATGGAAAAGAAATATATTCTATTCTTATGTCACATTCATAGAATGTTTTCACCAAGGTTTTGGGACTTGAAAATTTTAAAGAAGTCTATGAGTAATAAGAATGTATTTATGATGGAAATGTTAATATTAAAGATGAAAAATAGAAAATCTCGAGAAGAAGGTTTGAGGATGTAAAAATAGGAGAGGATGAAACCATTGATGGCTACTTCACTAGAATCAATGAAATTGTTAGTAAGATAAGGGGATACCATGAAAATATTGAATTCATCCTAATTAAGGTCTTGTATTCATTCCTCATTAAACAGAATTGAAAATAAACCTGGAATGCTGCATAGGGAAGGACATGTTTATTTCCTAAGGAGTTGTGTGTGGTCGGGTCTTCACAATACTCGATCACTTATTAATATTTTATTTTTCTAAATTAATCGTGGATTCAGTGGATGTGGGATAGTTATTTTGTGTGTGTGGATGAATAGAAATGGAAGAAGCAAAAAATCCTAACATATATTAGTAGAGAAAGGTTTATGTCCTAGGTTTAGAACAAGAGGGTCATTCACTATTCTAATGAATTTCTTAAGAGCTTTTGATAATTCACTCAATACCTTTAATTAATAACCGATATCAACATAATTTTTGATCCTAAAATCACTTTCAGAAATATCCTAGGCACCCTTAATCTCACATCCTTCATAGTATTAAATTATGAACAAGCTACAATCGTTTCCAAGACATCATCCTTCACCCAGTCAGAATTTTACAACGATCATCCATCGATCTACACAACTCCAATTGTATGAAGTTTTTATTGAAAAAAGTTATGCGAAGTGATTTGGTTGATATTGGAATGGGGAATTATTAATTACTATGAGAAACTATGAAATTTGATCATGACCATCGAGTAATTCCATCTCTCCATCATAAAAAAATCCAAATTAAATGAAATAAAATGATAAGAACATGGAAAAATTATCCCCCCCTGGGACCTTTCCTCTGGTTAATATACCATGATCATGGAGTAAATAGATCATGGTCACAATATGATAAAATATAGAACAACACAAAAAAGTGAGGGAGAATCTAATTTAACATCACAGATGAACATTGAACTGTATTAGAATTAACATTCTAAATACATAATAGAATTATAATGCTTCAAAACAATTGAGTGATAGAAGATGAATAATTTGTAAACTGTGGGAGAGGAAGTATTTATAACCACCAGGGAGCCATATTTCTCTATGGATGGATTCCTCATGTACACCATTAAGGGCCATGATTGATTTTCCTAAGATAATCCTTAAAAATCTTCACAGGTGGGAAATTATCTCCATAGTTGAGTTCAATACACCTTTAAAAATATTCCCAAGCTCATCTATTACACTGCTTCACAGCGTAGTGAAAATTATACTTTTTTGGAGTGCTCATGTAAAGAGGATAAGTGATGCACATGATGGAGCTCATTCAATGTAAATAGTCTTCGGTCGAAAATTAGATTTATATCTGGCCTACACTAGAGTTGAGCTAAGATTTATCTTGGTGTGAATGTACCCTCATGCGAGTGCCTTATTGGAGTTGGGGGCCTAGAACCAACTACATTTTACTTTATGATAAATTTATATTCATGGATTTGAATATTAATAAATACATTTTCACATCTTAATTGTTCATTTGTGTGACAATGCATGTGATAATGTCCTAAGGATAGCTATTTCACTAAAGGGTCAGAGCGGATCTCTACTATGATGAGTACCCAAAAGTTCCATAACACTATTATTGAATATATGTTCTATAGTCAGATGATGTTATTTAAGGGACACAAATAATACATGCCATTAGGGGTGAGGACTCATAAAACTTTGACACAACTTCTCATGGTGTGTCCCCTTAGTAATATCCAGGAATATATTATGAGAACAAGACATGCTAGTAAGAAATCCACATTTCATAGTTTCATTGGATGTTCCTATCTACAGATGTGTGTATTGGTCCTTAGACATTAAGATTGTTATTAATGGGTATTATAACTCACACACTTAGATGTATTGATGAAAACTGTGATGACACACTGTTCCCAATGAGGTAGGATATGTTGGGTTCATCATAAGTAATACTGCATTAATAGATAATGCAAGAAAGTATTTGTCCCTTTTATTTCATAAAGGAAGTTGATATCTTCGGCCCTTTCATAGAACTGATATAGCCTAAATAAATCCATGGCCATGGTGAGTAATGGGCAAGTTCAATTTTGGAAAGTTAAAAAGGAATAATCGAGCACATGGGTTGATGGAACTAGCATGCAACCCGCTTGATTGGAGATATCAAGACAAAGGGATTACATTACATGGTAAGAATTCGTATGAGATGATGCGTCATTGCAGGGTTAACTTCTTCCACTATGGGTGCCTTGACGTGTTTCTAGACGCTAACCTTGGACTTTAAGCAGGTTTCACCTAATGCCAATGAGAAAGAGACCTAGAGGGTCACAAACTAAGTGTGTCCAAGTATCTTAGTTAAATATTCATTTAACAAGTTAAATGAATATTATTATCGATTTTAGTTTAATAATTATTCAATGATTTATGATCGCATTTATTTCGACGCTAGTTATTTGGGAGAATATATTATTAGTGAAATAATATATATTTATTAGCGAGTAATTCAGTGATATTTATTTGAGAACTCAATCAAAATTATTATAGGTCTAATAAATATGGTGGATGAAATAAAGAAAATGAAAAAAAAATAGTATACGCCATGTATATTAATATATACATTCTATGTAGTATTTTTGGGAATTTGTGAGAAGCAATATTATTTATTTAATTAAATAATATTAGGTGTAATTCGTTGGGTACATGTCAAGTGATAATAATATTAAAATGTTATTATTATACATGGGGTCTTACTAAGAATTAAATGAAATAAAAAAATGATTTCGTGAAAATAATTCATTTAATTATTCTATGTAAGAAAATATCAATTACATTCTTCTCATTAGAGCTAACCATTCATTGTGGTTGTGCACAACGGATCTGGAGAAATATTTCAATCCAAGAGAGAATTTCTTTCCACTAATAATGCTCTCAAGTTACGAGAGTGATCCTCCTCCACAAAATCAAGGAGAGCTCTTTGGAAGCGGCTCTCGAGGTGATTGAAGGCGAACATCAAAAGTGAAGGATCTTCCAAGCTAGTACTCAGAGATTCCTTTGGAGATATCCCGAGATACATGGAGAACGTTGGGATCAGCTCTAGAGGAAGCCTACACTTGGCTTCTAAGATGAAATAATGGATCACATTGGATCATGAATGGGAAAATAAATTGAGAGAGAATTCCATGAATGTAATTCCTGTCTTTTAATTAAATTAATCATAACCAAAAAATGATGATCCTATCTATGGTTATGGGACTTCCCTCTTTCCTTTTTGTTCTTTGTTCTATTATAAAGATCTGGAATTTTATCTTCATGGGGGATCTCAGTTTGATCGTTGTTAATGGTAAAATCAAATTTGGGTACACCCTTCAACGTGCTTCCTCTGTGCCTGGAACATACAAGTGGTTTCAGATCGGTCATATCGTTGATTATAATTACTTAGTTTTTCACTGATGATTTACATATTTAATAATTTAGTTGTTTCAATTCAAGTTAATCATTCTACAAATCTGATTCTTGAGATCTGTTCCTCCACTTTTTTTTCTCATTCATCTTACAAAATCAATCTTTTCTTTTAATTTTGATTAAAATAAAATATAGGATCTCATCTGGAGTTGCCAAAGGTTACTAGTCATACAAGACCAGAACACACAGTGTGTATTTGGAAGTACACGTCGTGTAGTCAAGGTACAATTCATCGGTATTGATCCATAAAACCAAGTTGTGAGATTTGGATTTGGCTAAGTCATAATAAATCCATGTTTTGACCATGAAAAGGTGGTAAGAAGTTTCTGGATTACACATTGTGTGTCCCACTGGGCATGGTGTGTAGTCCTTTCGGGTTAGTGTTGGACCGTGTACCATGTACACAACTTTCCTGGCAAGATACTGTGTAACACAGATACTACATGGCATGTGGCCCACTAGACATGTTGTGTAGTCCGATGATTTCTGAAGTACATTTACATGTCGTATCCTTGGGCATGTACTTATGATGGGAGGTGAAAGATAGTAAAAATTGTGTAGTTGGAACTACACATCGTGTACTCATCCAAATTATGAAGATTTATTAAAATTTATTATTATATTATACAAACCTTTGAGAAGTGTACCATGGTGCGGGCATAAATCTAAGGCACAACATGTGATTGGTGTTATATATATATGTGTTTAATTTAACATCTTTGTAATTTTCATTTATACTCATTGGGTATTTATGAATGGGAATTCACCGGTTTTCCTCCAGGGTAAAAGTTACGTACAAATATAATTTTAAATGAATTTATTTGTTTAAAATTATGATGGATGCGAATCTAAAATAAATTCAAGAAAGGTTTTAAGACAAAATAATTGATTAATTAATGATAATTAATTATTTAGAGCGTGATTTATCTTAAACAATAATGATTACAGAATTGAATGCTATTTTTATATAAACGCAAATATCATTGCATGTATGGATGATCATGAGCTAGACCAAGAACTTTGTATGTGGATGGTTTCTTTTAATTTATTTATTTAAATTAAATTTATTGGTCTGCGAGCCTTATCTTCATTAATATGCAGGGTCTGCGTGCCCAAGGTTTCTTTTATGTAAAACTATGTTTTACCCCTCATCTGCGAATGAGATAAAATCATATGTATTGGATGGAGCTCCCAAGCTAGTGAAGGCAGGACAAGTGAGGATCCAAGGTGAAACCAATCAAAGGAGATACAATGGTGGATAGGTGGAAAGTGGTAAACATGAACCCAAAAGGTTCAAGGTGTTCTCCCCTAGGTCTTGGGTTAGTTTATCAACCTCTAGATAAACTAAAAAATAAAATAATCTCATGATCATGTCATTTTTTTGTCATTTGCATGGATTATTTATTGTGGGTTTTTTGTCACAATTGCACAATTAATGAATTAAAGAGACATGAAAAATAGAACTAAAATAAGATGGAATTATGCGTAAATATTATATTAGACATGGTTAATCACTTTAGTATATCCCACATAATATTAACAAGCATGTAATCATAGATAATAAAATGGAAATTACGTATAAGGATAAAATCGCTCAAAGAATTATTAATTTTTTATAGCCTTCCATAATCTTTGTTAGATTCAAACCATAGTTCAACCCTAGTTTGGGTGCATTCATTTATCAAGTAATTCTAATTCAATTTTTTTGGGTTGGCTTGACTAGGTTTACATCAAGGGTTGACTATCATAGAAGGACTTGGTGTGAGCAAGAGGTAAAGGTTGAGGAAATCCAAAATAAAAGGATTTCATGATTGGGGGGGTCCACTCGGTGGATCAAGGAGCTGCGAGTTAATACATTTGGAGTTTATAATGCTTACCTAAAACCTTTAAAGTTGTTTGACCAACCCTAGTTAGGGTAATGAGAAGGGAAATATGGATCATTTCCATTAGAATATTCAGGAAACATAATATTCCAAATTCAATGGTGAGGGCTATTGGATTTTGATAAAATAGTGTGATATTTGTAAGTATTAATTTATTTATTTGTCTAAGTTTTATCATGATAAAGTACTAAATTTTTTCTCATCTTAATATTTAGAAACAACAAGAAAAATGACATTAAACATATCATTGTGCACCATACTAAAGAAGGAAAACCTTTTCACTAGCACCAATTTCTAGGAATGATAGATGATTTTACACATCATCCCTTTCCACGAGAAGAAATTGCATGTACTGGAGGAGCCTATTCTAGTTTCACCTATAAACGAGGTCAGTGATGAGGAAATGTCTCTATATGAAACATTTGGATGATGCCACAATTTCTATTGTTTCATGCTACCATCCATGTCTAATGGTCTCTTGAAGAAACTTGAAATCATGGACGCATATAGCATGATGTGTCACCTTATATATCTATATCAAGGGAAGGTGAGACAGGAGAGATATGAGATCTACAACGTTTTGTTCACAACTAATCTTAGTGAGTCTGTGCCAGTTGGGCCTCATATAGTCATGCTTATTGGCTACATTTAATGCTTGGACATCTTAAGGATTAATTTCCTAGATGAGTTGCATACACATCTCATTATATCATCACTGCCCAGACCTTATCTAGCTTTATAGTCAACTAAAACATAAGAAACAATGAGAGGGGTCCATCGGAACATCTGACCTTAATTCGTCAGGTAGATAAAGACATGTGGCTTGAAAAACCAGTATTTCTTATGGTGAATAGGAAATGAAATGACAAGGTAATTTATAAAGGTCTGAAGCCCCCAAGAACCATCCCTCCAAGAAGGGGGAGATCCAGAGATAGGGCAACGAATGAGAGGTGGTGTGTTTTTCATGTGTAAATCTATTCCACGGGAAGAGGAACTGCACCCAAAATCATGGGGATGCTAAAGGTGCATTCATTATCGAGTGTAATCTTTCCATTTCTACATAATGGATATTAGATATAGCTTTTGGGTATCACATCTATATTCAAATGTAGGAACCAGATATATTTAGAAATATTTCTAGATGAGATATTGATCTTCAAGCTGCCAACGACACGAGTTTGGCTCTGTTAGTCATTGGTGATTACCATCTCACATTGCCAACTGGGATACTTTTGTTTTTAAATAACTGTTATTATGTGTCTAGTGTTACCAATAACATAATTTCTATATCATTTTTGGATATGGATGGATTTATTTTCAAATTTGGAAATAAATATTGTTTCTTTTATAAGAACAATGTATGTTATGGTTTAACACATTTAAATAATGGTTTGTATGTATTAAATTATGAATCCATAATGTTGGAAATCGATAACAAAAGAAACTCACATGACTCATACAACACCCAGTTGTGGCATCACCATCTTGGTCATGTAAATGAGAAGTGCTTGACAAAGCTCTTCCAATAGGGTTATTTAGACTCTACTGTGTGAAAACCACTTGATAGATGTCATTCTTGTTTATAAGGTAAAATGACCAAACTGCCTTTCGATAGAAAGGGTGAAAGGTCCATAGAACTTCTAGGATTGGTGCACATTGATGTGTGTGGACCATTTTCAGTAGAATCTAGAGGTGTATATTCTTACTTCATTACTTATACTGAAGATTTGAGAAGATATAACTATATCTACTTGATGAGTTATAAGTCAGAGTCCTTGGATAAATTTATGGAATTCAAGAATGGAGTAGAGAATTAGATTGGTAATAAGATAAAGAAAATTCGATCAGATCGAGGTGAAGAATATCTGAACCAAGAGTTCATCGACCTTTTATGGGATTTTAGGATTTTATATCAACACACTTCTTATACACCACAGTGGAATGGTGTTGCTGAAACAAGGAACCACAACTAGTTGGACATGGTGAGTTCAATGGTGAGTCATGAAAATATTCTGTTATCCTTTTGGGGATACGCATTACAAACTACTGTATACACATTAAAATGAGTACCAACTAAGGTGTAAAATGGAATTCCCTCTACGCTATGGAATGGAAAAAAAGTCATTTTTTCACACACACATGTATGGGGATGTGATGCGTCTGTTATGGTCTTATTAGGAAACAAACTAGAACCTCGGGGAATGAGGTGTACCTTTATAGGATATCACAAGGAAACTAAGGGATATTACCTATATAACCTTTCAGACAAGAAAGTAAATATTTCCAGAAAAATCGTCTTTCTTGAGAGGGGTAACATCCTTAAAAAGGATAGTGGGAGAAAGATTGACTTCGATGAAGTTGATGCTAAAGATACATAAGAGTTGGTACAGGAACAACTTCCACAGGTCGCTGTGGAATAAGTTCCAGAAACATAAGTACTCTGTAGGATCTCAAGGGAGGAAAAGGAACAAGAGAGATTTGGTTTCCTAGTCACCGAGGAAGGTGAATAATTTTTGTTATAAAATTATGAAGCTCTCTCATATGAGGAAGTGGTAGAGAGATCAGAAGCTACAAGATGTCTAGAAGCTTTGAATTCTAAGATGGATTCCATGTATCAGAACCAGGTCTAGGTTCTGGTCGATAATCCAGTTGATGTAAATTATGTTGGATGAAAATGGGTATTCAAGAAAAAGATGGATATGGAAGGTCATGTTAGAACCTATAAAGAAAGGTTAGTTGATAAAGGATTAAAACGGTGTCAAGGAATTGATGATGATGAAACCTTCTCTCCATTTTCCACATTTAAATCAATAAGAATCATACATTCCATAGCATCTTACCATGACTATGAAATTTGGCAGATGGATTTCAAAACAGCATTTCATAATGGGAATCTTCAGGAAGGTGTCTATATGACACAACCAAATGGTTTAGTGACACCAGGTGAAGCCAAACAGGATTTCAAGTTGTAGAAATCCATTTATGAATTAAAGAAATCATCTAAGTCACAGAACATTCTATTTGATGAATCCAAAAAGGAATTTGGTTTCCTTAAGAAAGAATGTGAGCCATGTGTTTATAAATGGTTTAATGGGAATATGGTCGTTATCCTAGTAGTATATGTTAATGACATATTATTTATTGGAAATGATGTACTAGTAGTATAGTCATTTAAGTACTGGTTGAACAAGTGTTTCTCCATGAAAGACTTAGGTGAAGAATCTTGCATTCTAGGGATAAAGATCATTCATGATAGATCCACGTTGTTGTTTAGACTAAGTCATGGTACATACATTTACTAGATACAAAAGATATTTAGTATGGAACAATCCAAGAGGGGATTGGTTCTAGTGTCACTTAGCCTACATCTTTCTAAGATAATGTGTCCTCAGACACAACAAGAGAAAGTTAGGATAAGTAATATCTCAGATGCTTTGGCTATAGGATCCATCATGTATGTCATGTTATGTAGCAGGCTTGATTTTTCCTATGCACTGATCATGGTAGGATGATAACAAGAAGATCCAGGAGAACAAAATTGGACTGCTTTTAAGACTATCCTTAAGTATCTGAGAAGAACTAAGGATATGTTACCGATTTATGGAGGAGACGAGGAGCTAGTCATTATAGGGTATGTTTATGCTCGTTTTCAAACAGATAAGAATGATTTAAAGTTTCAATCAGGATATGTTTTTTATCTCAACAGAGGAGTTGTGAGTTGTAAGAGTTCAAACCATCTAGTTGTCACCGATTCTATAGCGGAGTCTGAATATATAAAAGATTCTAATGTATCCAAGGAATTCATCTGGATTCGGAACTTTTTCCAGGATCTTGGTGTGGTGCCTAGCGGTAGAGACCCTATCACATTGTATTGTGATAATATTTCAGTGGTGGCTCTTACAAAAGAACTATGGTCACATCAACGGACAAAGCACATTATATGGAGGTATCACCTCTTGAGGTATTTCTATCAAAGGGGTGAAGTTGTAGTGAGAAGAGTGTATACGGAAGAGAATGCGGTGGACCCCATGACTAAAGGTATATCTCAGCAGAAGCATAAATATCATGTGAGATCTATCGGGTTAAAGATTGTTAGTAGTTGGATCTAGTCCAATTAAGAGTTTTTTGGAGTTGGTTTCCTAAAACCAACTAATTTTTACTTTATGAAAACTTGTATTCATGGATTTGAATATTAATAAATACCTTATCACATCTTGATTGTTATTTTTTGTGACAATTCCTGTGATAATGTACTAAGGATAACTGTTGCACTAAAGGTTCATAGTGGATCTATAAGGCCCCAGCCTTAATCATTACATAATATTGAGTTATGTCAGGAATTTTATATTGAGGATCTTTTCAGGTTTAGAGTTTTAGAGAATTAGGCCATAACTATTACATTACATCTCAAATATTACAAACTAATCACTTCTACTCTAACGAATTTTTTTCACAACAATAAAACATCTTAAATAAAATAAGAATTACTTTCTTGATAAAAATCTTCCTGAATTCTTCCATTCTCTTACTCTTCCTTATACCCTATGAATAACATTTAAAAAACATGGGATGAGCATAAATAATCTCAGTAAGGGTTATAAAACAAGGAAAGAAAACATTAGTCCATCAATACATATAAATCAATGGAATCATACTTTTCAATGATAAAAAATAAACTCTTTAGCATACCTCCCAAAATCATAAGATTTATGAATAACACATAGAAATCATAAATCATAAAGGTAACTTGTGGTGTCCATTACATACTTACATTGTAGCTTTCACAGCTACATAAGGTGTTATGTTTGGAAAACCCATCATAGTATATTCCCTAAATCTGTTAGGATAAATATTAATGTTTACCTCTGTCACATTACCCAATGCATTGGAGAGTTATCTCGGGCTCACACGCCCTAGGTTTATCATGGAACCACATGTATATGTAAACAGTTCTCAAGAACCATAACATAATCATAACACATAAAACAAACATAAAGGAAAGATAAAATTTCCACATTCCAGTCACAATATAACATTTCAAGATATTGACATAATCAATACTTTCTCATAACCATTTTCAATAACAAAATACATGAAAAGGGTATTTGGTATTTATTTTCTTTTCTTAAAAATGTTATGGTTTGTTATGAAATATAGATATCAAATAATTCTCACAACGGTGGAAAGGTCGTTGTCATCACATATGTTAAAAAGAAACATTTCTTTTGTCATCTAGAAAAACGCTTCATAGAAAAAGATTCCCTTTGAATGAAATGAAAACTCAAATGGGATTGAGACAAAGTCCCTTAAATTTTGTCTGACTTGTCTTGTTCATTCATTATCTCCCTTAATAATAAACTTATGTTAATTTATACTTGATTCGGAACCTTTTTCAAGTTTATTATACCTTTTATATCACTTATTACCTTGCTATAACAATCATATAATTATTCAAGTTCTTATCGATTGTTTTATCGATGTTCGATACTTGAGTCAAAAATGAATTTGTTATAATTACAAATTGTCAATGTGGTCAAAGGTATTTTATATCCAGAATATTATTCATGATTTAGATATCATATATAACTAGTATATATGTATTTTTAATAGTCCATAACATTTGGATATAATAAATTAAATGCACCATTCATGGAGATGGTAAGCCATACGTACACATGAACACTACTTTCAATTATTTTTCATATTTAATGGAAGTAAACTAAATGATACATAGATATATTATAATTCTTGTATAATATCATATTTTATATATGTTACATAAGTTCATTAATTTCATCTTTTATACATTCCATGTACGGCATGAATGGGTCATATCACTTTGAGGGGGTGGTAGTCCGCACTTCCTCAAATGAAATTATCATGTTTACACATCAAGAAAAGCATAAAGATATATTGTAAATAAAAATTACAGAAGCATAGAGATAATATAAAAATTATATATATCATACATAAATATAGTTCCATCATAATGGCCACCATGAGATGTGGTAGGGGAAAATCGAATAATCATCGTTTCGTGAGGCAGTAGATCGCCATACAGAGAACTAGTAAGTTCGTATCCATTAAATGGAGGTGTGTGTAAGTGAAGATAGAATCATTATAATAAAAACATCCTAGTATATTTAGGTGTTGGGAAAAAATTTCTCAATGTATAATTGAATCATTTTTTATGTTATTGTGTTTGTTGACAAAGTGGACCACGATGTCCAATTTGTTGGAAAAGGGGGTTTAAATTCTAATTTGTTGGGTTTGAGAGATATTTTTGGATATCCATGTTTGATTGAAGAATCTATATAAAATAATGGATGATATAGAGGTGTTATAGAAAGAGAATATACAAGATGGCACCATTTTCCAGTGTTTTCAAAATTCTTGGGCCTGAAAATAAGAAAATGGAGAGATGTGTTTTTGGTAAATGGGGGTGCTTGAAAAATTAGAGCAGTGCATGAAAAATAAATTGGTTCATGAAATAGAGGAATGATTATTTTCGCACAAGAGGTGTTTCGAGATCAGAAGCTTAAAAATTGGAAAAGGCATGAGTTGCGCGAAGTATTAGAGCAGTGCACAAAATACAGTGTTGCACAGAAGATGTGTTTTCCACGCACAAAGAGGATTACACACTCAAGGAGGGTTTTGAACATAGGGGTTGAAGATTTATATAAATAAGAGATGACCCCTCTCATTAGAAATAGCTCAAGACTTAGAGAAGATCTGAGCTTTGGGGTGCATAAAAGTATGCAAAGGGAGTTGCGTGAAAGATTTAGTGTTGCGCGTAAAAGTTTACATTGCGCATAAAATGAAGGTTGTGTGGAATTATTTAGGTTGCACATAAAGTGGAGTTGGTATTTCATGAAAAAAGTATATTTTTCATGAAATAAAAGAGAATTACGTGCAAGACGTATTAAGGGATGTGTGTAAAATTTGAGGTTTCCCAATTCAATTATATGGAAATGTCAGATTCATCATCTGGTAAAAGTTTTCCTTCAATATAGCATCTATCAACAGTTAAGAATTCAGAATTCATATGTGATAATGAAGATAACTAAATGTCTATAAAATATGAGTAGATATTTTAAAGAATCAGTGAGTACAATTTAGTTGAGGGAGTAGTGAGCTTTCATATTGTGAGTGGTTGTAAACTAGAAGGGACAGTGAGTCCGTAAGGAACATTGTAAACTGCAGTGCACTTTTAGTAGATTTGGTGCATCGGCACATCACCGAGGTATGATCCTTAGATGTATCCTAGTGCAGGTGAACCAATTAAAAAATTTTGATTCATGGTCATGATTTAATTTCTGTTTATACTTTTCTACAAGAAAGATATTGAAGAGCGTTTTTCTTAACAGCGAAACAAGATCCTTAGGAGTAGTTATTTCAATCTGTCATACCCCAATTCACCCCCTCCCCCCATTGTGGTATCTAACCTAGTGGACCTAACATAAGGATATTGGTGTTGTTATGTAATCAAATAAAAATAATATAATAGGGAGTGAAGAATTAATATAATGGAAAGGAACTTTAGAGAAGATGCTACCTCTTAAAATGTGTAACTCCCTTTGATTTGATCCAAAAGGCTTTCTTAAATTTCCTTATGCATAAGGTAAGGATTCTATGAGGAAGATAGGGATGTTGGGAGCTTATTGGAGCAGAGTTTGTATGAGCTAGGGGGATTGAGAGGTGCGAGTAAATAGTTAGAGGTGATTCCCTTTTATAAGAGGAAGATGTGGAACTTTAGGAAGGCATTGAAATATTATTTTATTATAACATTATTTTCGGTTTAAAAAGGACTAAAAATCATTTAATTTTGAAAATAAGTTTATTATTGTTCTAAATCCTCTCAAAAAATAGGTTTTATACATGTTTTGGACCCAAATGTATCGTTATCTTTTAGCTTTAACACTTAGTTAACTAATTTAACGTTTACCATGTCTTTTTGTATATTCATACTATATGGTTAATATAGTTACAATAAAATGTAAATATAACATAAAGTGGTTCATTGATGACATTTTCAGTATTATTTAAATCATTTGGTCGAATATTAGTTTTCTAATACTGTTATATCATTTAAAAAATAGTATTTGTTTTAAAAATTCTTTTATATCAATTTTAAACTATTCATATCATGACCTTTTAAAAAATACAAACCAACGTGATTCATTCAAAAAAACATCATTAATTCAAATATAAAAAGTCATAATCATCCCTAAAATTTGTGTATGGCATAAAAAGTTTCAAAATAAATTTATTTTAATATTTATAATCTCATTTATTTAAATCATTTATTAATAAGGTAATCACTACATCATCATTGTGTCTTAAATATATTTATTTATTTGATTTCTAAAAATTATAAATAAAATACCATGATATAGGAAATATTCTTAAATTTCTAATGATTATTTTTAGTTAAATATATCACTTATATAACCTGATATAAAAATTGTTTTAGTAAAAGATACATGTTTAGGTTATATTTTCCTTAACATTAAATTAAAAGTAATTAAATGTAATTTTCACACACTAGTGGCTCCATGGAGTCCTAAAATCTAACCATGGATCCTCATGGTCGGACATATATCATAAAATAGTATTAGGACATGTGTAGGGTAATTTAATATTATGATAATATAATTTCTTACCCTTATTTATCAGATTTACCCCTTTAACCTTGGTAAATAAAATATTTATTGAAGCTACTATTCATAATGTCTAAAAATAAAAGGAACATATTTAAGAAATTTTGGACCTCCTTATTTCAAATATTAAATGCATTTTTTAAAATTCAAAACAGATAATTGGCAGAAATTAATTTAAAATTAATTCCCATTGTCAAAACCAAAAAACGTGTTTTTAAGAAGTTAAAACTACCAAAATATTGGCATGTGTTTATGTCCAATTTAAAAGTTAAATTACATAAAATGACCAAAATTGGATTAAATGGTAAAAATATAATCCAATTACATTTTAAAACCAATTAAAATTACAATCAAACTATATAAATAAATTATATTAAAAGGAAGTTTGGAATTAAAATGCAGTATTTTTCACTATTCATTAAAAATGAACTTTATCAGAAAAATATCAAAATTACATCCAAAGTAAATTTTGATATTATTATTCAAAATAAGAATTTTATTTTGTCAAATATAACAAATAAAAGTAACAAAAACAAGATTTAAAAAGGTTTTTCTATCAAAAGGGGGTAAAATGACCTTTTAAAAATATTAGAGTATTTCATGCTTAAAATCAGATTCATTTTTATTTTAAGCCTCTAAAATTTATCAGATAAATTTAAAGAGATTTAAAAAACATGTATAATCATATTTTAGTTATTTTTGTTCATTCCCTCCAATACAACGGCTATGTGTTAACTACCATTTAAAATAATAATAATATTATTTTAATTTTCGGTATATCTCAATGTTGTGTGCAACATAACATTTAAGAGAAATATGTTGTTGTGTATTGATTATGATATCATACATAGCATACCCTTTATAATAAAGTTAATATTTAATTCAAAAATATTAATAAATATTAAAATTTCATATTCTTTATTTACCTGGGATGTTACTGGATCTCTGTTATGATGAGAACCCAGAAGTGTCATAACACTATTATTGAATATATGTTCTATGGTCGGATTATTTTATTTTTGGGACACAAATAATATAGGTAATTAGGTGTGAGGACTCATAAAACATTGAGGCACTTTCTCATGGTGTGAGCTCTTGGAAATATCCCGAAGGATATTATGAGATCGAGACTCACCAGTAGGAAATCCACATTTCATAGTGTCATTGGATGTTCTTATCTGCAGATGTGTGTATTGGTCCTTATAATTTCATATTATTATTAATTGGTATTATAATTCGCGCACTTAGATGTATTGATGAAAACTGTGATGGCAAATTATTCCCACTGAGGTAGGATATGTTGGGTGTGTCACGAGTATTACTGCATTAATAGATATTGTTAGAAATGATTTTTCTTTTATGTTTCATAACAGAAGTTTATATCTCAGGAACTTTGATGGAATTGATATAGCCTAAATAAATTTATAGTCATGGTGACTAATGGGAAAGTTCAATTCCAAGATTTCAAAGAAATAATAATTGTGCACATGGGTTAATGGCACTAGCATGCAACCCCCTCGACTAGAGATATCGAGACAAAGGGATTACATTACATAGAAAGCATCCATATGAGGTGACAAGTCGTTGCAGTGTGAACTTATTTCTCTATGGGTGTCTTGACGTGTTTCAAGATGCTAACCATGGACTTTAGCAAGGTTCCACCTAATTCCACTAAGAAAGAGGCCTATAGGGCCACACACTAAGTGAGTCCAAGTATCTCAGTTAAATATTCATTTAACAAGTTGAATAAAGATTATTATTGATTGTGATTTAATAATTTTTTAAGGATGTCTGATCGCATTTATTTTCACACTAGATATTTGAAATAATATATTGTGGGTGAAAAAATATATATTTATTAGTGAGTAATGAAGTGATATTTATTTTATAAATAAATAGACATTATTTAAGGTCTAATAAATATGTTGGAGGAAATAAAGAAAGTGGAAAAACAAAAGTACACGCCCTGTATATTAATATATACACGTTGGGAAGTTTTTTTGGGGATTTATAATAAATAATATCATTTATTTAATTAAATAATATTAGGTGTAATTTTTTGGGCACATGTCAAGTGATAATAATAGTCAACTGTTATTATTATACATAGGTTCTTACTAAGAATTAAATGAAATGAATAAATGCTTTTAGGTAATTAATTAATTTTATTTTTCTATGTAATAAAATCTCAATTACATTATTCTCATTATATCTAGTCATTATTTGTGGTTGTGCACAACGGATCTAGATAAAGCTTTCAAGTCCAGAGATAATTCTTTTCCTCCAAGAATTCTCTCAAGTTATGAGAGAGATCATCCTCCATCAGATCAAAAAGAGCACTTTGGAAGTGGCTTTCAAGGTGATTGAAGACTGAAATCACAAGCAAAGTCTCTTCCGCGCTATCACCTAGAGATCCCTTCAGTGACATCTAGAGATACATGGAGAATGTGTGGATCACCACTAGAGGAAACCTACACTTGGCTTTTACGATGCAACAATAGATCACTTTGGATCATGACCGGAAACATCAACAGAGAGAGAATTTCATCAAGGTAATTCTTTTCTTTTAATTAAATTAATTATAACTAACATATGATGATCCACTCTATGGTTCAGAGATTTCTCTCTTTCCTTTTCATTCTTCATTCAATTCCAAATATCTGGCATGTTATCATCATGACAGATCTCAGATTTATCATTGTTAACGGTAAAATAAAAGTTGGGTACACCCATCCACATGCTTCCACTCGACCCGAAACCTACACGTATGTGGTGTGGAATAAGCCTCACACAACCTCATGTGACTTTTATACAAATATAGGTGTCTATAATTCTAAACTTTGGGGATGGAGACCTGTTACTAGATATGACTTCTTATAGACTCGTCATGGTACATGCCAATGTCAATTTCTTTTGTACTTCAATGGAGTAGGCCCAAGCTGTTGAAGTAAGGTTTTGAAATATTTCATTGATCATGAAAAATGGATGTGAACTAGTGGGTTCATGTAACTTGGAAGATCCTTGGTAGAGCAGTGATCATTGATACATGGGTGAACAAGGGCTGGAAACTAGGTTGCATTTCCTCAAGCAGGTGGCCTAGGTGTTCTGTGAAGTTGTGGCATGCTCAGCTCGAAATGGGTGTTTTGTTAGGTGTCTTCATGGTGGTATTTGGTTAGATTTCATGGTTTGAGTAGTGGAGTTTAGATCCATTTCTGGCTAAAATGTTGAGTTAATACTTCATTGTTTTTTATTGAAGCTTTCTTGGGTGATGCTTGAAGATTGTACCTTGTTCCTTGAGCTATTGGTATCGGTGAAGGTTTTGTGGTGTGATGTTGTGGACTTACTGGGTTGAACTAATCTTCATGGTGAATTGAATACAGGGGTTGTGGACTTTGGTGTGATCTTCAGGTGTGTGGAAGCTTGAGAAGGCCGATGCTTCATTCAATAATTAGGTCGATCACCGCACCTTCATCCCTTTGTATCACCGCAGGCACGACCATGGGAGATGAATGTGGTCCCTCCATTTCAAGCACCAGTAAAAAACAAAAATAATAAATACACATATTATGTGTAAAATGATTCAATAATTATGAGAGTGCTGGATTTGGTGGTTTAACATGAGATGGTCAAAAAGTCGAGCTTTGTTACTTCTCTGAGTATGCAGGGTCTATAGATCTAGAGACATGACTATAGAGCTTTGAATTGGATGTTGGTTTCATGACATAAGCTGAATTAGAATTTTCTCTAAAGGGGGTCTAGTCAGCCCTAGACAGTTGATGAAGATGAGATTGTGGCATCGATTTGGTGATACTGGAATTGGTGTCTCGCTTTGTGTGAGGCTTGAGATGTTATGGCGTAGTGCGGTTGTCCTTGAAGAGTTCGGGTGGTGTTGTGCCTAGATAAACTCCCATGGAAGGGTGTCTGGCCATGGAAGATGCTTCACAAAATTAGGATGTAATAACCACATGGTGGAGTTTTCATAATCTGATATCTTGATCTAGTATCTTGTTGGGGAAGCGAAGCATCGTGGTGATCAAAATGAACACAAACTATGAATAAAAATGGATCAACACCAGGGATTTATGTGTTTTAGCAGTGATGCCTAAGTCTTTGGGAGAAGAGAGGGGGCCAGTTTCTATTATTCTTTGGATAATCATAATAGGATACACAACATTACAGGAGCACTTTTTTTGGATTACAATTAATGGTAATCATACCCATTTTATAGATACTGAAAAACAAAGTCATCAAGGTTTGGTTCATCAACCCTTGAAGTTTCTCCCGATGCCAACGGCGTTCAAAGATAGCTGCTTCAAAGGTCTAAGGAGGCATCTTGGTAGGTTTCCGTCCAAGAAGATATTGTTTCTTCCGAGAGAAGACATCTCACACAAATGTGAGTGTCCCCACAAATCTTCCCCTCACTACCTATTTGGGGTAGAAGATAGACCTCTAGTCTCCTTGTAGGCTTCCAACATCTCTTTCAGTAGAACCTTCATCATCATGTTTGATCCATTATCATTGGTGTGGATTTTTTCAACATTCAACAATCTTTTTTCAAGTACATTTCGAATCCAGTGATACCGCACATCGATGTGTTTGGACTTGGAATGAAATGTTGGGTTCTTGCAGAGATGAATAGAACTCTGACTATCTCAATAGAGAATATATTTATCCTAACTCAATCCCAACTGTTGTAAAAACTTCTTCATCCATAGCATCTCCTTGCAGCCTTTAGTGAATGTGATATACTCTGTTTCTGTGGTGGATAAGGAAACACACTTCTAAAGTTGTTATTGCCAGGAGATTTCTCCCTCTACAAATGATATATGGTATCCGGATATGGATTTCCTCGTGTCTACATCTCCATCCATATCTGAATCCATATATCATTCCAAAACTGTTTTGTCACTTCCAAAACATAAACAATGACTAGATGTAGCTCAGAGATACCTCAATATCCATTTAACTGTCATCTAGTACTCCTTTTTTGGATCTGATAAGAACCTACTCACAATGCCAATAGTGTGAGAAATGTCCATTTTGGTGCACACCATGGCATTCATAAGACTGCCAACTACTGACTAATAAGGAACTGTTTCTATTTCTTCTTTCTCCTTCTCAATTGATGGACTCTAAATTTTCGTGAGCCTAAAATGACTCACAAGTGGAGTGCTAACAAGATTTTCTTTTCCCATGTTGAATATTTCAAGAACCTTCTCAATTTACTGCTCCTGAGATTTTAAAATCTTGTGATTCCTCTTGTCACGAGTAATCATCACACCAAGAATCTGAGTAGCATCTCCTAAGACCTTCATTTCAAAAGACTTGTTCAACTCCTTATTCAACCTATAAATCTTGGTGATATCTCTTCCAATAATTATCATATCATCAACATAAATAAATAAGATAATGAAATCACCCTCAGTAATCTGTTTGATAAAAACACAGTGATCAGCGGTCATCCTCCTATACTCATTTTTCTCTATAAATGAGTCAAATTTCCTATACCACTACCTCAGTGGCTATTTTAGACCATATAAACTTTTCTTAAGCTATCATACCAGTTTTTCTTTCCCTTTCACCTAAAATACCTCTTGATGATCAATGTATATCTCCATCTCAAGATCACCATGTAAGAATGTTGTCTTTACCTCTAGTTGTTGAACTTCCAGGTTCTAACTAGCTGCCAATCCAAGAAAAACTCTGATAGAAGACATTTTAACCATAAGAGAAAATATTTCATCAAATTCAATACCTTTCTTCTAACCAAATCCCTTCATAAGAATTCTGGATCTGTAGCGTTGTAGTAGGCTACCTTCTTCTACTTTATTTCTGTACACCCACTTGTTCTAGAGTGCCTTCTTTCCATGTGGTAATTCTACCAAATCAAATGTATAGTTCTTGTATAAGGATATCATCTTCTCTTTAATGGACTTATTCCATTCTATCTTATGTAACTCTTAATCACATCATCATAACTGTCTGGATCTCCCCCATCAGTGAGAATCACATACTCATTTGTGAGTATCTACGACTCGATTGACATTCTCTGGTGGATCTCTTTAATTGTGCTTCAGGGGGAATATATTGTGGAATATCATATGATGAAGACATATCATAATATAGATATATATTACCTAGTAGTGATGTATCATCAGTGTAGTGTATCTCTCTCTCACTAGCTGGTACTAATGGTGGTGGGACTGGTTCCAGACTGACTGGAATTTCCTCATACTGTGACTTCTCTATAGTTTCTGGCTTCTCAAAATCCTCAATCGTCTAATCCTCAAGAAACACCACATCTCCACTTCTAATGATCCTCATACTAATAAGATCCCAGAGTTAGTATTAAAACTCTTCATGAACATATCCTAGAAAGATACATTTCTTTATTTTTCCATCCATCTTTTCTTGTTCATCTTTCGGGATGTGAACAAATACCCTGCAGCCAAATACTCTCAAGTGTTTGTATGAAACATATTTACCTATCTAGAAACTTTCTGGAACGTCGTAGTTCAGTGGAAATGATGGAGAAATTTTGATAAGATTAACTGCGGTCATCATTTCCTCCCACTAAAAGGTGTTTGGAATCATTGAATTTGAAAGCATACATCTGATTCTCTTTCAATTTGTTTTATACATCCTCTCAGCAAGACCATTATGTTGAGGTGTCTTCGGTACTGATTTTTCCAACCTAATGCTGAAACTCCTATAGTACTACTCAAATAGACCACAGTACTCTACTCCATTGTCTTCTCACACACACTTTAACTGCCTGCATGTTTCTCTTTCCACATTTACATGAAATTTCTTGAAAACATCATGCACTTGATTTTTAGTTTTCAAATCAAAGGCCCAGAATTTTCTAGAATGATCATCTATGAAGGTGACAAAATAAATAGAACCTATCATCATCAAAGTGCTCATCTTTTGGACATCAGTGTGAATCAAATAAAAAAAATTGATTTTTTAGAGGGTATATAACTACAAAATGATACTTTGTGTTGTTTTTCCAAGATGCAATCAACACATGTATCCAAATGTGTACCTTTTATTCCTGGAAATAGATCTTTCCTAGAGAGAATTTTGATTCCTCTCTCGCTCATGTGAACCACCTGCCTATGCCAAACTTTTGCAGGAACATCTTTTCTGGCTGTATTTACTTTTCCTCCACACGGTCTTGAATCTATGAGATAAAGAGAGGTATCTTTATTTACAATAGAAATTATAAAGTTATCTTTGGAAAGATTCCATTTCCTATCACTGAAAGAAATGACATATCCTTCATCATTGAGCATTCCAGTGGATATCAGATTGAGGTGAATATCATGAACATGCCTCACATCCTTCAGTAATAACATGTATCCAATATTAGTTTCTGGAAAAATATTACCAATACTAGTAATTTTGGACGCACCATCATTTCCCATCATCACATGCCAAAAATTTTCTGAATAGTAAGATGGGAATAAATCTCTTCTGGCATTGAAATGGTAGGACGTGCCAGAATCAATCACCCATGTTGAGTCTTGGCTGGAAAGACTATCCTGATTGTCTTCTTGAACTATAATGATCTCTTCGTTAATAATTGCAGCATAGTTGTTTTGGGTCTTACCTTCCTGATTCCTCTACTCTACCTTCAGCCTTCTACACTCCCTGATGAAGTTCCTCTGCATGCCACAATGGTGGCACTTCATGTCATATCTTGATCGAGATTTCAATCACTTCCTCCTTTGAAGAAATTGGTCACAAGGTTCTCTTCCTCTTCCTCTTCCCTTCCATTTCTGCTTCCCTTGTCTTTTATTGACAATAGCCTTTGATTCAGGTGTATTTCCCTCATCTTTTCTGTGGGATTATTTATTTAGAGTTCTGTCTTTCCCCATCTCAATGATGAAAGTTCCATATGGAGTAGAATTTCCAACTGACATAACTAATGTGGCTCACATATTCAGAAAATAACTCAACATCAACAGTGCCTGAAACACACCATCTATCATCATTTTCATAGAATTCAGCTGATCAACATTACCTTGGAACTCACTCAGGTTCTCTAATATGTTGGTCCCATATTTTTATTTCAATTTGACAAGATGATGTATCAGGTTTGATTTGTTTTTCATAGTTTTCCTTGCATACATATTTTCCAATTTTCGCCAAATAATGGAGGTGCCGTGTTTATTGGGAAAATTTTGGAAGATGATCTTGTCGATACACTATCTGATTTGGGTAGGTACACTTCCTATTGATTAAGACCCACTCCGCATCCACTAGTGGGGTACTAGCTGATATCTTCTCATCAGGTTTACTACTTGTTGAGGTTTCCCCCAATTTCACTACCATGGGCTTAGTGGTGCCCACTATAGGCTTCCACATATATTTATTATACAAAAGGTCCTCTATTTTTGGTTTCAAGATGGCATAATTGAACCCAGTGAGCTTAATCATTTTACTGGTATATTCTTACATTTATGGAGTGATAATTTAGAAACTTTAACCCTACAGATGTGTCTGGAATGGTCAAAATACCTAGAATCAACTCCTAGATTGATGAAAACAGGCTCTGATTGGCCGAGTTATGGCCAAAATAGTTTTAACGGTCTGGATCGACCGCTGACATGGCGCTGACGTGACATTCCAAAATAGTGGTTTCAAAAGTCTCCGTAATTTCACCAGCAGTGTGAACAGTGTTGTCTTCTTCGGCATGGGGGTACTGTAGCAACTGCAGTTTGACCAAACATTGATCGGACTTATCTCCTTAGTTTTAGATCGATTTTTTATGACGCTTGCACCATTGGAATCATCTATTCATGCTCTTCATAGATCTGGGCTTGAAAAAAAATTCCGAGAAACTTTAGTTTTCCAGTTGTCGGAAAATTTCACTCTCGCATCATGGTTTCACTCCCGAACCCACTGATACCACTTTTTTGGGGTAATGAAGTGTCATGAATATAAAAATGCACACATATGAGGAATAAAAACGGATCAACACAAGAGATTTACATGGTTTAGCAGTGATGCTCTGGTCCACGGGAGGAGAGGGGTCGGTTTCTATTACTCTCCGGATAATCGTCAGAGGATACACAATGTTACAACATGGTTTTTTTCATATTACAATTCCTAGGAATCATACCTGTTTTATAGATACTGAAAAACAAATCTTTGAAGGGTTGGTTTATAAACCCTTCACTTTTCTCCCGCTTCTAGCTGCATTCAAAGATGGATACTTCAAAGGTCCAAGGAGGCGACTAGGTAGGTTTCCAACCAAGAAGATATTTCTCCTTCCGATAGAAGACTTCTCCAACAAATGAGAGTGGTCCCCACATATCTGAATTTCCTAAATCAACCAAGAAAATAAATTTTGCAGTAGGAAATTCATTTCTCTATTTTACTGCCAAAAATGATTAATTGAAATTAAAAATACCCAGGTGCATTAAACAACCATTACATCTCAGAGTTCAGCCACAAATTAAATTTAACAATTTTCAATTCATCATCCTTTCAAAATTATAATTTAAATCAAGATGTTGAAATTCACAATTATTTAAAATTTATCCCAAAAACATATTAAAGTTATAACTTTATTTCAACCATTTAAAATTCATAGTTTTAAATTTAACTTTCATTTATTCATCAAGAGATTGAAAGAAAATAAATGAAACATATTCAAGATTAATTCCAAAATTGAATTAAAGTTTGAATTAAAATGCATGGAAACAAAAAAATTTAGGTTTCACAAAACTAATGTATGGCCAATAATTAGATCCAAAATGAATAAAACTATAATAAAAATATAGATTTCAGTCATTAAACAAATAGCGTCTAGAATTATCCAAAGAAAAAAAAATGAATTAACCTGGTATTAATTAAATTAAGGAGTTATAAACATAGAAAATGAATTTTGAAATTTGTTTCTCTCATCACTCTTCGACATATTAATTATTTTACTCCCAACAAATACAATCAATTTCAAAAATAGACTATTCTAACAAAAGAGTGTCTAACCCAATTTCAAATACACACACCAGGAATGGGAAAACCATAAATTCACTCATCGATTAAATTATCAAATTTTTCTTTGAATATAAGCCACTATCCAATTTTTATTAAATCATAAGTTCCATTTTAATTTTTTGGATAGAAAATATCCTAGTGGAATAAAAATTATAATAAGTGGAAATTGAATTTACCCATTTTTATTATGTTATTTAAACCATAGTTTCATTTTTAATTTCATTAATACAACTCAAATGAATTTTTTATAATTCAATTTCTCTATTCTTAATTTGGGTTAAATATTTCACTCACCTAACTGAATTCATTTTTTACTATTAAGAACTTAATTAATATTTCTCATTTCAAGTATTTGTGAAAAGCACTGTGTGTTGAACTTATTGAATATATATACAAATGAAATTTACTCACACATTTCGTGCCTAATGCCTCCGAGATTCATTGTTGGATCTCAATTTCATATTTTACTCTTGTTTCAAATGACTTAAATAAATCTATTTTGAGTTGGATTCTTGAGTATTTCCCTTTCTCAGTGTCTAGGAAACATTGGATTAAGTTCAAAATGTCAATTTCCTAATTAAACAATTTTTATTCTACAAATTCATTTTCTATTGAAATTTTTTTCATAGATTTCATAAAAAAAACTATTAATGAAAAAAAGTGGAAATTCACATTGAAATCACCTATCTCTAATGTTTTCAAAACCATTGATATCCTCATATACCAACATGATATTTTATATTGGGAAAGACAACACTAAAGATCAAATATTTAAAATGGTCATGGAAGAGGAACTAGAAAGTTACAAAGAAACGTGCAAATACATACATATAGGAATCCAGAGAGACTCAAACATGATACCTTCTCGACACCCCCATAGGTCCTTTTTCACTAGGCTAGGCCCATGGGGAACAAAAGATCAAATAAATTATGAAAAAGAATAATAAAAACTATAAAATACTGCTTCTTTTTAGAAAGGTAATATCTTTACCTTGAGGGAAATACACTTTTATTAAAAAATTAAAAATAAAAGTTACAAGAGTTTAAAGTAAGGAGTTTTACAATGATCCCACTAAAAGAGAGAAGAAAGAACTTAGAGTATATCATTATAAAAAATAAGGTCACTGTAGTTAACACCCTTACTGGTTAGGTCATCTGCCAGAAAGTTTGCCTCTCTATAGGCATGAGTGGTGATGGAGTCAGAAGATGAAATAATATACACACATAATATTCATCGAGGATCCAACATTCAATAGAGTTTAATAGAGCTTGTCCAGATGGAATGATCAATGGTTGAGGATTCACATTCCCACTAAATATTGTTCCAACCCTTTTGTTTGGCTTGCTCAATCGCATTGATAAGGAACTTCATCTAGATATAAAAATACAACTTTGTAAATGTTCAAAACATAACATTTTTATGCTTTATATTTTTCAATCTTATTTTATTTTTATTATTTTTATTTATTTTTAAAAAATATTCAGTAAAATGGTGAAATCCAAAAATTCGCACTCTCAAATCTGGTTCTAAAAACATAATCATTACATTTATGGATTTCATATCGATAAATGTGACCCATTTTTTAATCCAATAAAAAATCAAATTAAATACCAAAGGAACTTTTAGGTTTAGAGTTTTAGAGAATTAGAACAAACTCTTAACAACTTGGGTTCATAAACAAATGATTCATAATGATCAACACCATCTCAAATTATACCCAGCATTTCATATTACATGTTAATTCATCAACATCTCCCATAAAATTCCTCAAATATGAAACTTTTCTAAAAAGGAAACATTTATCATCATTATTTATAGCCTAGGAAAAGGAAACATAAAAAAATGTGAGTTTAGATGCTCTGTAGGGATAAATAAGAGAGAGATTAATGATTGGATAATCTTAATATGAGCATAAGGGTATAAGAATATGAGCATAACATTTGAAAATTATACCCTGCATATCAAAGATCGTAATATTGAGTCATTGAATAAATCTTGACAGTTCATAAGACATGAATTATATAGGAATCAAAGAATATATGTCATGAGAGTATAATATTAACATAATACATGGAATTGTGGCATACACACAAACTTATAACTTTGTGAACATGTATAAATAGAAATAGGTTCACTAATTATGTTAAGGACATGAGATTAGACCCTCACATAAACTTGTGGACATGAAACCAGGTCTACGCAAAATCTTATGGATATGAAAGCCAGATAATATTATGGACATGAAAGCCAGATCCACGCATAAACTTTCTGACATGAAATCCAGGTCCACAAATAAAATTGTGAACATGAAATCTGGTTGACGCATAACATATTTACCACATTAGTTATCCATATTAACCTAATTATTTAGAGAGAGATATAGGCCCCACTTATTACATAAATAAGATCATACATATGTGTTCCAAAAGATCTTAAAACATTCATCATCTCAGAACACATGAAAATAAATGAATTTTATCAAATTATAACTCTTGAAAAAGAGAATAGGAATCATCAACAACTTATCATAATAAACAAAAATCATCCAGAAAAAGAATAAGGATGATATAATAGGATAATATCCCCAGTAAAACTTAATTATCATTAACATATTTCTTCTTAAATGGAAAAATTCTTTTGAAAGATCACTTGGAATAATTATTGAGGTAAATAACATTTCCATTCAAAAATCTCTTCACTTTTAAAAAGTTGATCCATTATAAATGAATACATTTTCTTTGAAAATAAACTTATAAAATTATAAAGAAAGTTTCAAAGAATTGAGTCTTAATGATTGCGGGAAAAACTGAACATGTCGTATAAGTTAAAAAAATCACTTTCATATTTTTTTCCAGAAAAGTCACAAAGTACCTTGTTTGAAAAATGAAAAAAATATTACTTTCAAAATGTTTTGTAAAAAGTAAATCATGGGTAAAAAAGTCTTTAAATTTTATTGGGATAATAGTTAAAACCTTTATGAATAATGTTTTGGAAAACATGGATATAAAAGTGAAATATTCCCCAATGGATATTTAAACATAAACAATCTTAAATAACGATGTGATTGTGAAATAAACCCTCGCCACTTTGGTATCATTTGAATCATAATCACTGTGAAAGAAATAATTTTATATGAATATATATATCCTATAATTTTTATTAGAATGATAATAAAAGGAATTCATGGATAGTATATACACCACACAAATGAAACAAGTAGTACCTAAGGCACATGTCCCACAAGAATAAAAGTGCGATGAAAATCACTTAACTTGAGTTCGACTCATCACAAATGTTCTTTATATTCCTAAATAATAAAATTAGGTTAATTATTTACTTTATTAAAAATATTTTTCATGTTTTTTATTCCATTTATCTCACTTAGTACCATGTTATAACAATTACTTAATCATTTATGTTCACATCAGATGTTTTAGTGATATTTGGTATATAACACCAAAATGACTTCAGTAGGTTAAGTATGGTCAAAGTGGTCATTATTCCATAATACCCAAAATAATAGTCATGAAATAATTATCATTTTTATACATCAATTATACATTTAAATCCAACCATTAAATTTGGTTATTAAAAATTAATTATGTTACAATCATTGAGAGGGTAGGTCATACATACACATGAGTAACGTTTCCATTTTCCAATGATCATTATGAAAAGATGGTAGGAATTATTTTATCTTTAAATAATGATCATGATATAATATATATCATATTAATTCTTTAAATATACTTATATATATATCATCCATGGGATTTGGTGATGAAAAATGATTCGCATTGCTTCGCGGAGGTGGGGGTCCACATATACGCACGAACGATGTTATCATTTTTTGTGCATAGAAAGGTAAGAAATTAAATGATATATTAATTTTTAAAAATGATAAATATGTCATTATTATCATATATATAAATTTTAATTCCATAATTATAACCGGTCATAAAATATTATGATGTAAAAAATAATTACATCGTTCGCAAGGCGGTAGTCCGCTGTACACACAAATAATGAATTTCTTTCCTAGTTTATGGATGTTGGAGATAGATATAGGTTATTACACTAACATAATAACATATCAGTATATTTAAGATACTGGTGTTATTATTTTATCATGGTTGAACAATATCTTAAGGATATTTAAGAATAAATAAAAGTAAAAATATAGATAAAAATAATATCCCTTCTTTGGAAAACATCCTTTGATTAACATCATAAGACCTATAAAATTTGTATTATGCCTAAACAAAGACATAGATAATTATAGGAGATATAATAGGAATTTATTTTTCAATGTATTTGTTGAAAAAAATGGGGTTTTAAGTGTGGATTAATGAAAAGAAGAGGTTCCATTTTATAAGGGAGCGGAGAGGCACTCTTGAAATTTCTTAAAATATTATATCAATATCAATTAGTTTTAAATAAAAAATACCTCAAAAGTTAATTATTTTGAAGATAATATTATTATGGTTATAAATTTCTTCATTAAATAAAAATTATACAAGTTTTGAAAATATTTCTACCCCTATATTTTGGTTATAACACCAATTTAAAACCATTAACTCTTACCGTGAAAACATCAATTTTTACTCTGAGGGTCAATATAGTTAATATAAAATGAAAAAGACAAAAAATGATTCATGGTTGATATTTTAACCTTTTTACCAATTACTTTCATTATTTTAGTATTTTTTTGAATTTTAAATCATTTAATAAAATATTATTTACTATAAAATATCCATAAGGTCGATTTTTTAGAATTATCAATTACTTTGACTTTAACAATATCAATAAAACAACAAAAATTTGAGACTAATATTTTATTATATATATAACTTGTCATCATAATTTAGAAAAAAATTGATCTCATTATTTAACTCAATTTATATTTATTGTAATATTTTTAATATCATTTACTTATTTTTTTCATTAATTGAATAATTACAATATCATCATTTTTTAAGCATTTAAGGTAATTATTTATTTACTAAAAATTAAAAATAAATTAAAAGTGATGAATATAAATCATTTAAATATAAAAATACTTTGTATAGGTTAACACATCCTCTAGATAACACCGTCTTAAAAAATTACACTTATTAAAAACAAGAGTGTGACAAGTTAATCATTTCTTTGAATAAAATATTATAAAGATCACAATATCATTAAAGTTTCCCAAAAAAGTCATAAATTAGGCCCTAATATTATTAAGGTCCATATATACTCATTCAATAATATTTATTCAAGTTTTTGGGTCATTTATTACTTCTTATAATTTTATTTTTAACCTAAATTGCTCGATTTTCCATTTACGTTAGTAATAAAAATTATTAAGGTTACTATTCATATTTCACAAAAATTAAAGGAGCCTATTTACTAAATTTGTACCCACTTATTAAAAATATTGAATCCATTTTTAATAATTCAAAAAATATCAGTAATATAATTTAATTTAAAATTAAACCGGAAAAATGAAATGAAAATCATTTTTTTTGGAAAAATGACCTTTTTAAAAATAAAATGTTTTTATTTTTAATTAAAGTATAAAATCCATTTGAAAACCAAAAATTTGATTATTTTAAATCAAATTTAAAAAATTAAAATTTAAAACTACTCCAAAACATAATTTTACCATGTAAAAACTTTAAAATAAAATACAACTTTCAATAATAATAAGTATTTTTCACTAATCCTTGAAAAATAAATATTTTGAGAAAATTATCAGAATTTAATTTTATGATAATTTTGGAATGATAAATCGAAAAATAAAATAAAAATTTTAAAATAAATTTTCTACAACTTCTAGAAATTAATTATAATACCCACTCACAAAAAGGAAGAAAAATCATTTTTTAAGAAAATGTATTTTTTGAAGAATAAACCGACTTTACTAAAAGTTGTGTGATTATTTTCTAATAAATTTTAAATAAATTTATATTGATTCATAAATTTATATTTATTTGATACATTATTTAATTTTATTCATACTCTCAAATATAAAGGCTATGTTATATGCTCGCATTTAAATAATAATATTTCATTGTTCGTTTAAGATCGATATTTTGTATCTTGTAGGTTATCGAAAATAGTATTTCCATTTAGAAACTCAAAATATTAAATTATACCCCCTTTAGGAAATCTTGGCCTCACAATTTGAACTCGGGCTCGAAAACTTGTGTTTGACTTTTCAAAATAGCTTTGCTAGAATCCCACATCATAAAAAGGATTAATAAAACTTTTTCTAAAAAAGAGTGTAAGGGAAGTGTATAGTAAGTATGGAATAACATATAATAAGTTTTCCAAATATGAGAACATTAGTGGGGAGTTAAAACATGGATATGTAAGAAAAACCTAACTCCTAAGTACTAATGGAAAGTGGTAGAGAACATGGTCTGAAGAAAGTTAACCATCACAAAACCATAAATCTGTGATGGGTTAAAAGGCCATTGATTTCTCAATAATCAAAGTAAATGGATAATGTTTTTATTTCAAGATACTTTTCCTAAATTTGAGTATTTCATAATCTAAAAAAGAATAAAAAACTATTTCTCATGTATGTAGGCATTGAAAAAAACCGAAATTGTTAGGACAAGATAAGATAATTCTAAGAATGATTAAACATTCATACTAAGAAAAACTAATCTAACCTAAAAAATTCGACAAAAACTTCCAAAGTTCAGCTTAGATCATTAAATAAAAAATAATCCTTAAAATTCCTCAAAATATTTTAGACTAATATTGAAACCCTAAAATAAAAATTATTTGATCACGTCATCTTTCCAGAAAAATTTTAACGTTTATCTGCAAGTAACATCAAACACTCTTAATTTATTATACCAAAAAAGTATTTTCCTATGTTATATAATCTCTATTATATGATAATAATTTCCATAAATAACCGGAATCACCATAAATCTATAATAAAAACATATAAATTTTTAAAATATAATTCAACCTTTATTACTCAAATAAAATCACATTGCATTTTGTTTAACATAATGATATAAGGATCCCAAAATAGTGAACATATTCCAATATAACATTTATCACGTGACACAAAATAAACTTTTGATCTCATGGTTATCTATAAGATAAAACAAATTTTCACAAAATTAAATTAACTTTTATATGTAAATTATTTTATATAAATAAAAATAATGTCATACTACCCAGGATATCACGTAGGTCAGTTGTAAGTGATTCACCCTTGTTACCCTATAGCTGTAGGTTCAATCCCCATAACCTTATTGGATGTGAAGTTTCATGATTCATCCTTCATATTTTCCTTTTTATGTAAATATATTAATATAATCCTAATAAAATTCCAGAAACATGAGAAACATCCTAAAAAAATAACCTTAATATATTCAACTTTAAATATATGGTTTAACCTTAAAGGTTATCCCATACCTTTCATTTTGCATCTCAAAATGTAATAACCCATAATTTCCTCAAAATCAATGATCATATAAACCCTAAAGGTTATCCATACCTTTAAACATATATACAAAAAATTAAATGAGCATTATTCCTCAAATAACCTTTTTCCCATGATAAACTTAAGGTTTATATATACCTACAATACTTCAAAAAAGGGCAAGGGAAGCACTACCCTTTTATCAGCGCTAAACAAAAAGCACTGATAAACAGGGGCCTTTATCAGTGCTAAAAAAAGCACTGATAATGGGGCACTTTTAACAGTGCTAAAAAAGCACTGATAAAAGTGACCCTTTATGTGAGCTTTTTTTAGCACTGATAAATCCCCCCCCCCCTTATTAGTGCTTTTTTAGCACTGTTATAGGGGACCCCATTATCAGCGCTTCTTTTAGTTGCACTGATAAAGGGGGGATTTATCAGCACTTTTTCCTAACGTTGAAAAATTTTATGTTTCAAAAAAAATTCAAGAAAAATAATATATTGTTATATAAGTATATTTATATTGATATAAATATAATATATATTTTTTTAATATGTTTTAGATAAGTATAAATAGACTATTAAATTTAATATATAATAAATTTATTGAAAATGTATTTAAAATATTTTATAAAATATAATTAATTAATAATTTTCTTATTATTATCAATTAAAAATCATTTAATAACAATTTGAAGACACAAAAGATAAAAAAAAATAATGAAAGATCAAAAATTAGTTGAAAATGTAACTCAAAATTCAAACGGTCATAACTTTTGATCCGGGTGTCCTTTTGAGCTATACAGCATATCAAATTGAAGCCTGCGACAAGCTCTACGTTCCAGTGAACAAAAAAAGCTTCTATCACATTTTTCATGGCCAAAAAAGTCCCCAAATTCCTCCAAACTGAGTTTTTATTCAGGATACCCCAATTAGTTAATATTCAAACAAGTATAACTTCTGATCTGGATGTCCGTTAGGCCTGTACTACATATCATATTGAATATTGTTTCATTTTCTTCAATTTGACTAGTTGTGGAGTTGAAAAAGGCTTCTGGATTATAATTTATGTTCATTTTAACATTCTATGGATTTTCAAATACACATATATATGTATTTATTTGTAAATATATGTGTGTGTGTGTGTGTGTGTTTTGTATATATGTATGTATATATTTATTTATTTATTTATTTATAGACACACATAAATAACATATTTTATAAATTTATTTAAAACTAATCTTATAAATATATATTATTATACAAACAAATATATGGATAAAAAATTATTACTAAAAATATATATATAAATAAATATTAATATAAATTAATATACGAATAAATATATATATACTAATATATGAATAAATATATATGTATTAACCTAACTAAATATATTTATATTAATATGAATCTATATTATTATACAAATAAATATAACTATACATATATAAATAAATATAAATATATATTAATATATAAATAAATATATATGTATTAATAAAACTAAATATATTAATATTAATATGAATCTATATTAATATATGAATAAATATAAATAAATATATATATATATATCATTAAATAGAAAAAAAACAAAATGACTTAGTGGTAAAGTTGCAAACACGCAAGGGAGAGGTCGCAGGTTCGAGTTCTGGTGGAAGCAAGGAGGTGCGTGCAGGGGGGCATGTGTTGGACGTGCGAGCAAGGGTAGCGCGTGGGAGTAGTCCACCTAGCGATGATAAAGGCGGTCAAGCGCTATTAAAATATTCCCCCTAAATTACATATTCTTTTTTATTTTTTATTCTTTATTTTTTTTTACTTTTATCAGTGCTTTTTTTAGCACTGATAAAAGACCCATTTATCAGTTATTTTATGAGTGTTGATAAAAGGGACCCCCCTTTATATTCGCCTCGATTAACATAACTTTTTTAGTGCTATTAATGCACTTTTCTAGAGCTGATAAAAGCCATATTTTCAGTAGTTCTTAAAAATAAATGTCTCCCAAAATATCATTAGTCATCTTAAAATTGCATAACATAAAACCTAAAAAGGAGGGTATAAGACATTGAAATTGTGATCCAAATTAAAATTATAAACCCATGGTTTTATTCATTACTCTTAAGATAACAACACATGAAAACATCATGACCTCAAACATTATCTAAATCGGTCTCTGATACCAACTATAATAGTTTGAAACCTGCACTCCCATATCTAGTACTAAAAACATAAAAATTACATTTCTGGATTTGATAATAATAAACGTGATCCATTTTTTTCATTACAAACTTAAAAAATGAAAGGAAATATTGGATCACTTTCATATCAAAGGACCTTTTAGGTTTAAAGATTTATATATTTAGGAAAAACTCTTAACAAAAGGGCTTCATGAACAACCAGTTCATAAAGATCATGATCAGATCATATTATACCCTACTTTTCATATTCCATGCTAAGTATCCCAAATCTCCCATAAAAATTCCCATATATAAATACTTTCTAAGAAAAAAACATTTAGCATAATTCTTCATAACCTGGGAAAAGGAAAACATGATAAAGGGTGATCTTATATTTTCCATAGATGTAAACAAGGGAGATATCAATGATTTCATAAGCATAACATGAGAATAATGGAATAATAACATGAACATAACATTTGAAAATTATTCGCCACATATAAGGCCTCAACCTTAAATGTCACATAATCTTGAGTTAAGCCAAGAATTCAACATTGAGTATCTTTTTAGGTTTACAGTTTTACAGAATTAGTCTATAATTATTAAATTATATTTCAAAAATTACAAAATAGACACTTATACTCTATCGTTTTTTTCACAAACATAAAACTCCTTAAATAAAAAAGATTTATTTTTTTGATATAAAACTTCCTGAATTATTCCATTCTCTTACCCTTCCTTATACCCTGTGAAAAACATTTCAAAAACTTGGGATGAGCATAAAAAGATCAGTAAGGGTTATAAAACAAGAAAATAAAACATTAGTCCATCATTACATACAAATAAATGAAATCATAATTTTTAATCATAAAACATAATATCTTTAACATACCTCAAAAAAACGTAATATTTATGTATAACACATAAAAATAATAAATCATGAAGGTAACTTGTGGCATCCATAACAAACATACATTGTTTCTTTCCAAACTACATAAGGAGTTACGTTTGGAATACCCATAAGAATATATTCCCTAAATCTCTTAGGGGAAACATTAATATTTACCTCTATCATGTTACCCAATGCATTGGAGAGCTATCTCAAGCTCACCCACCCCAATTTTATTACAGAACCACCCGTATACGTAAACAATTTCCAAGAACCATAACATACTCATAACACTTAAAACAAGCATAAAGGAAGGATAACATTTCCACATTTCAATCACAATATATCATTTCAAGATATTGAAATAATCAATGATTTATAAAAATAATTTTCAATACCAAAATACATAAAAGGGGTATATGGTATTTATTTTACTTTTAAAATATTATGGCTTGTTAAGGAATCCAAATATCAAATAATTCTCGCGGTGACGGAAAGGTCGTTGTCACCATGTATGTTAAAAAGAAACATTCCCTTTTTGTTTTGTAAAGAATTTGTAAACAAATGATTCCTTTTGAAAATTATTGAATGAAATGAAAATAAAAATGATATAATTATACAATTTATAAATCAAGGTCATGTATAAACCAGATTATGCCTCAATGAAAGGATATTGAGATAAAGTTCCTTAAGAAAATTCGGCAGCCTAACAGCATTACTTAAAATTTCAGAAAATGAGCTAATGATAGATAAAAGGATATATCATCACTTGGAAATAAAATTTACATAAATAAAGATATATAATAATGTTTCCCAACATAATAAAATGGAAATTAAAAGACATAACATAAAATAATTCTTCGACTAAAACTGGAGGGTGAAAGGTTCCCTTACCTAGAGTTTGATTTGTCACGTATGTTCCTTCTTCTTACTGAATAATAATTTTAAGTTAATTTCTACTATCATAAGAACATTTTTCATGTTTAATATTCATTTTATATCACTTATTACCATGTTATAAAAATTACATAATTTGTTATGTTAATATTGGTCATTTTGTCGCTATTGGGTACTTGAGTCAAAAATGAACATGTTATAATTACAAATTGTCTATGTGGTCAAAAGTCCATTATTTCTAGAATCGTATTCATGATTTAAATATCATATATATCCATTATATATGTATTTATATCTCCTATATATGTATTTCAAATAGTCCATAACATTGGAAAATAAGAAATGAAATGTACCATTATTGGAGATCGAAAGTCGTACATACGCATGAACGCTACTTTCATTTCTTTTTCATATTTAAATGAGTTAAAACTAAATGATAGATATATATATTATAATTATATTATAATATCATATTTTAAATTCATTACATAAGTCCATTAATTCCATACTTTATACATTCCATGTAAATCATGAACGAGTCATATAACTTTGAGGGGGTGGTAGTCCGCACTTCCTCAAATGAAATTATCATATTTACACATCATGAAAAGAATAAAGGTATGTTTGTAAATAAAAATTACAGTATCATAGAGAAAATATAAATATAATATATATCATAGATAAATAAAGTTCCATCATAATGGCTACTATGAGAGGTGGTAGGAGAAAATCCAACAATCATCATTTTGTGAGGCAGTAGTTCATCGTATACTGAAATAGTATGTTCATATCCATTATATAGAGGTGTATGTAAATTTAGTTCTAATAATTATCGTAAAAAACATCCTATAATATCTAATATATTGGTTTTGTTATAAATTAGTGTAAAAAATAGAGTTTAGGGGGATGGAGAAGGAAAATAAATTAAATAAGCTTGAGAGAAGACATTACCTCAAATTGGGTAACTCCTTTTGATTTTAAGCTAAAAGGCTTTCTTGAATTGCCTTATGCCCAAGGTGATGATTCTAGGAGGAAGATAGAGAAGTTTAGATCTTATTTGGGTTGATGTTGGACAAGTCAAGGGGCTTGAGAGGTGTGAGTAATGATTAGAGGTGATGGACTTTTATAAGAGGGAGGAGGGGCACTTTATGAGGGTATTGAACTATTATTTTATTATAAACTGAATTTAAATTTTAAAAGGTCCAAAACACGTTTAATTAAAATTTAATATGATTATTGTTCTAAATAATCTCAAAAAATAGGTTTTTGACTAGTTTTGGTTTCAAAGTTAACCTTATCATTTAGCTTTAACCCTTATTTAATAAATTTAACTCTTACCAAGTCTTCTTGTATATTCATAATATATGGTTAATATAGTTACCATAAAATTACAATAGAACCTCAAGTGGTTAATTAATTACATTTGAAAAATTATTTAAGTCATTTTGGAAAATCATATATTTTTAGGACTATTATATCATTTAAAAAAATAGTATTTTTTTAAAACTTGTTTATGTCAATTTTTATACTATTCAAATCATGACTTTTTAAACAAAATCCATAAAAAATTATTTCTTTAAAAAACACATTAATTCAAATATAAAAAGTCATAGTCATCCATAAAATTTATTTATGGCATAAAAGGTTTCAAAATAAATTTATTTTAATATTTTTATTCTCATTTATTTAAACTATTCATTAATAAGGTAATCACTACATCATCATTATGTCATAAATATATTTATTTATTTGTTATCTAAAAATTATAAATAAAATAAAATGATTTAGGAAATATTTTTAGATTTCTAATTATTATATATAGTCAAAATTATCACTTATATAACCCCATATGAAAATTATTTTACTAAAAGATACGTGTTTTGTTATATTTTACTTTACATTAAATTAATTTTTATAAATTGTCAGTTTCGCATTAAAGTGGCTCCATGGGGTCCCCAAATCGACCCAAGTTCTTCCATGGTCGGACATATATCATCCAATAGAATTTTAACATGTTTTCGGGTAGGTTTATGTTATAATAATATTATTCTTTACCCTTATTTACCAGATTTACCCTTTAACCTTCGTAAATAAAATAATTACTGAAGCTACTATTCATAACGTCTAAAAATAAAAGGTATTTATTTACACATTTTGGACCTCCTGATTCTAAATATGGACTCAATTTTTCTAAATTCAAAACACATAAGTTTTAGAAATTAGTTTAAAATTAATTCCCGTTGTCAAAACTAAAAAGTGGGTTTTTAAGAAGTAATAACTTTCACAAGATTGACATGTGTTTATGTCTAATTAAAAATTAAAATTACTTAAAATGACAAGAATTGGGTTAAATAATAAAATAATAATCTAATAACACTTTAAATCCAATTAAAAAGATAATCTAACCATATAAATAAATTAGACGAAAAGGTAGTTTTGACTTAAAATGTTGTATTTTTTACTATTCATTAAAAAATAAACTCTATATGAAAAATACAAAAATTTCATCAAAAGTAAATTTTTATGTCCCTATTCTATAAAATAAGTTTATTTTTTAAAATATAACATATAAAACTGAAAAAAAAACTATATTTAAAAAGGGTTTTCCATTAAAAGGTGGTAAAACTGCATTTTTAGAAAATTACTTCTTTTATCTGAAAAATTGAATTTGTTCATATATCATATCTAGAAAACATATAATAAATTTAAAACAAAAAATTTAATATATATAACATATATTTTATTAAATAAAAATCCATAAATAGTGATATTAAAACACAATTATTCTTTTTTAAATAGGTTTTCATAGAAACACATCCTTTATATTCAATTAGTTTTTATTTCCATTTCTAAAAAATTTGGTAACCAGGGAATAATTATTTAAAAATGTGTATACCATATTTCAAAATTGATTTGATACTATTATTTCCCTCCATTCCAATTTCAATGCATTAACTACCATTTAATATAATAATATTATTATTGTATTATATTTCGGTATAACTCAAAGTTGTGTGCAATGTAAGATTTCTGAGAAACTTGTTATTGTGTGTCAAGTACGCTATTAGAGGAAGTGTACCCTTTAACATAAAATCAATATATTATTCATACTTATTGATAGATATCAAAAATTAATATTCTATAAATACCTGGGTCGTTACATCCTTCCCCCATTTTGGAAATTGTGTCCTCGCAATTTTAAAATTGGGCTCAGAAACTTTATTGAAACTCTCAAATCAGAAAAATAGTCAATAAAACTATCACTTTAAAATAAATAAGAATAATTAAAAAGTTCACCTGAGATTAAACATACTAGTATTCCATGAAAACATGGATATGGAAAATAAAACTAACCATCAAGTTCTGATGGAGAGTGATAGAAAACATGATTAGGAGAAAGCTAACAATAAGAAAACCACAAACATGTGATGGGCTAAACGATCTTTGATTCCCTTGTAGGAAAATTAAATGGACAACGTTTTTTGTTTTAAGTTACTCTTCATAAATTTGAGGAATTATTTTACTACTTAGAATAAGAACATAACGAAATATACTTACCTTTCTTGTAGAGTTTCATCCTTTTATAAATTTCTACCACAAAATCATCTTTTCTACAAATGATGTGTATTAAAGATGACTTGGTCACATATGAAGTGATAGAATAAACTTATAGAGAATCACATAATACACAAAAGATGAACAATATATATTTCCCGTATCTTTATACATTAACCAAAACCAAAATGGTTTGTACAAGATCATATAATCTGCAAAAAGGATAATCCTTATAAAAAGAAACACAACTCTTAATCTCCAAAATTCAAAAACAATACCCAAATTTCAAAAAATACCATTTGATACACAATTTTCCTTACAATTCTTCAATATAATCCAAACTAAGTTTGAAACCCAAAATTCATAAGTATTTTATCACATAGTCTTCCACGATAAATCATAAAATTTATCTCTAAATAACATCAACTACTCTAAAAATACCATACTGAAAAGTAATTAACTTAATTGAATATTCTCTATAATAGGTAAATCATTTCAATAAATAACAAAAATCACCATATGTCAACAATAAGAACATATATTCTTAAAAAATAAAATTCAACCATTACTCCTCAAATGAAATCCCATAGTATTCTATTTTCCTTAGGGATATAGTGTTCCCAAAAGAGAGAACGTCTTCCAAAATATCCTTTTATCACTTAATCATCAAATCATTTTCTTATACTAAGGATATCCATTTTATAAAACATAAGTTCCAAAAATCAACTTATTCTTGATCCATAAAATCATTTAACTAATAATAATAAGTCATACTAACCAAAGATATCTTATAGAACAGTGGTAGGCAATAAATCTCAATCGCACTTTAGTTGTGGGTTCGATTCCTGCAACTTTTTCTGACATGATGGGTTGTCACGTGGTTTGTGTGTTGTCCTTTTTCAAAAACTAAATAATTTTATAACATTCCAAAAAATAAGATAAATTCCTCGAAAATAACATTAACATATTTTAACATCAAAGGTTATCTCATATCTCACATTTTCATCCCATTAAGTAATAACCTATAATTTCCTCAAATTCAAGGATCATATAAACCCAAATAGTTTTTTATAACTATATCCACAAAATAAAATATAATTCCTCCACAAATATCATTTTCACATAAAAAACGTCAGCGTTACACATATAAGAGAAAATACTTCCAAATTAATCCCATTAAAAGAAGAGCATTAATACTTTTAAACATTTAATCACCCAGATATCGAACATAACTCTCATATTTCTAAAATATATAAATCTTAATCACCCAAAATTCTTCATGATCCTTTAACCATTTTTTCCAATTTATTTTTTAATACTTCTTTCCTACAAACAAAATCATGCATAATGTCCTACGATTTCTATAATGTCAAAACATGAGATTAGAAATAATACATACCTTTCATATGTAATTTTCAGTTTCCTCATCTTCAATTGGAATTGAATTAGGTATTGGTAAATATATATTTGTATGGTCCTGTGGATCCCATTCTTAAACCTTCTTCATAGGACATATATTTGTTTTCTGACCATGCACAATACATTTAAAACATTCAATTGATCCCTCAGAAAGAACTTCATTCCCTTTCCTTGAGTCAACTGAATGCTTCCTTTTTCCATGACAGGTTATTGATTTATGAACTTCATTACCACATTTATATCATCTTCTTGTCCCTTTGAATAATTTTCCTATGTGTTTCATTCCACATCCTTGACCCATTGGTTTTTGAATATACTTACCTGTATGATTATTACCTGAACTTCCATAGGGATTTATTTCTCACAAATATGATTCCTTAGAAAATCCCCACAGTTCAAGTGGTAAATCAACACTCTAGATAGTTGGTTAAGAATCATCAAAAGAGTTCTCATTGAAGCTCCCATTTCATTTGGGTTCTCATTCTCAATACCACCATAGTTTCCTTCACATCCATTGTTAATTTGGTTCCTGCTAGATCCAACCATTTACTCTAAAACTAAAAAGGTCAGTGTGAGTATATCAGTAAAATCATAAAATATTATCTTATGAGGAGGGTAAACACTAAGATATACTTATTCATGTTATCTTAAAATCATTAAATTTATCTAAAATAAATATGAATTATTCTAATATGTTAACCACTATGGTTATAAAAATTATTCCACTTATGCTTAAATAACACCCTAACCTCTAAGTTATCTAAACCGACCTCTGATACCATCTATAAAGCCCCATCCATAAACATTACATAATATTGAGTTAATCCAATAATTAGGCATTGAGGAACTTTTTTGTTTTATAGTTTTAAATAATTAGGAAATAACTATTACATTACATCTCAAAAATTACAAAGTAGACACTTCTATTATATCCATTTTTTTCACAAAAATAAAACTCCTTAAATAAATAAGAATTATTTTCTTGATATAAATCTTCCTAAATTCTTCCATTCTATTACCCTAACTTATACCCTGTGAAAAAAATTTCAAAAACTTTGGATGAGCATAAAAAGCTCAGTATGGGTTATAAAATAAGGAAATAAAACATAAGTCCATCAATACATACAAATCAATGAAATCATACTTTTAAATCATAAAACATATGCTATTTACAATAACTCAAAAAATAATAATATTTATGAATAACACATATAAATCATAAATCATAAAGGTAACTTTTGGCATCCATAACATACTTACATTGTAGGTTTCACAGCTACATAGGGAGTTATGTTTGGAATACCCATCACAGTATATTCTCTAAATCTCTTAGGAGAAACATTAATGTTTACCTCCATCACATTACCAAATGCCTTGGAGAGATATCTCAAGATCACGCACCCTAGGTTTATCACAGAATCACCCATATACATAAACAATTTTCAAAAACCATAACATATTCATAACACATAAAACAAGTATAATGGAAAGATAACATTTCCACATTTCAATCACAATATATCATTTCAAGATAGTGAATTAATCAATGATTTCTCAAAATCATTTTCAATAAAAAAAATAAAAGGGTATGTGGTTTTTATTTTAATTTTAAAAACATTATGTCTTGTTAAGTAATTCAAATATCAAATAATGCTCGCGGCGGCAGAACAGTCGTTGTCGCTGCATACGTTTAAAAGAAACTTTCCCTTTGTCATTTTGTAAAATGCATCGTAAAACAAAAGATTCCTTTTGAAAACTATTTAATAAAATTAAAAGAGAAATGGGATAATTATACACCATATAGAATAAGTTTATGTATAAAACAAAATATTCCTCAATGAAAGGAGATTGAGACGAAGTCCTTTACAAAAATCTGGCAGCCTAACGACGTCACTTAAAAATTCAGAAAATTAGATGACGAGAGAGAAAAAGGTCTTTAATCACTTGGATATAAAATATAAAGAAATAAGATTATAAAATAACATATCCCAACATAAGAAAATTTGAATTAAAATACATAACATAAAAGAAGTCTTTGACTAATAGTGGAGGGAGAAATGTTCTCTTACCTTGAGTCTGATTCTTCACGTATGTTCCTTGTTCTTCCTGAATAATAAACATAAGTTAATTTATACTTTCATAAAAAAAATCACTATAACTATTCCTTTTATAACACTTATTATCATTTTATAAAAATTTCATAATTATTTAAGTTAATATCATTCATTTTGTTGATATTGGGTACTTGAGTCAAAAATGAACTTGTTATAATTACAAATTGTCTAGGTGGTCAAAAGTCAATTATCTCCATAATCATATTCATGATTTATATATAATATTTATCCATTATATATGTATTTATATCCATTATATATGTATTTATAATATTCCATATCATGGGTATATAAGAAATGAAATGTACAATTCATGGATATCGTAAGTCATACGTACGCATGAACACTACTTTCGTTTCTTTTTCATATTTAAATAAATTAAAACTAAATGATACATATTTATATTATAATTAAAGTATAATATAATATATTATATATGTTATAGAATTTAATTAATTCTATACATTCTATTCTCCATTCATGGCATTAACGTGTCATATCACTTTAAGGGGGCGGTAGTCCGCACTTCCTCAAATGAAATTATCGTATTTACACATCATAAAAATCATAAAGGTACGTTTGTAAATAAAAATTACAGTATAATAGAGACAATATAAATATAATATATAACATAGATAAATACAGTTCCATCATAATGGCCACAATGAGAGGTTGTAGGATAAAATCAAACGATCATTGTTTCGTGAGGCAGTAGTTCGTCGTACATAGAAACAGTATGTTCCTATCTATTAGATAGAGGTATGTGTAATATTAGTTCGAATTATTATCATACCCAAATACTAGTATATTTTATATATTAGGTTTTTTATAAAATAGTGTAAAAAAGAGTTTAGGGTGTTGGAGAAGAAAAATAAATGAAAGAAGCTTGAGAGAAGACATTACCTCAAACCAGGTAACTCCTTTTGATTTTAAGAAAAAAGGATTTATTGAATTCCCTTATGCCCAAGTCGAGGCTTCTAGGAGTGATATAGGGAATTTGTGAGCTTATTTGGGCAGATTTTGGATGATTAAAGGGGCTTGAGAGGTGTGAGTAAGTGTTAGAGGTGATGCCCTTTTATAAGAGGATGAAGGGACACTTTAGGAAGGTATTGAAATATAATTTTATTATAAACTGAATTTCGATTTTCAAATGGTCCAAAACTCATTTAATTTTAATATAAGATGATTATTGTTCTAAATACTCTCAATATATATTTTTTAGACAAGTATATGTCTCAAATTAAACCTTATATTTTAGCTTCAACCCTTAGTTAACTAATTTAACTCTTACCATGTCTTCCTGTATATTCATAATATATGGTTAATATAGTTACTATAAAATGCCAATCTAACCTCAAGTGGTTAATTAATGAAATTTCCAACATTATATAAGTCATTTGGACGAATAGTATATTTTTAGGACTATTATATCATTTAATAAAATAGTATTTGTTTTAAAAACTCATTTATGTCAATTTTTATATTATTCATATCATGACATAAAAAAAGTACATAACAACTTGATTATTTATAAAAACACTCATTAAGTCAAATATAAAAATTCATAATTATCCATAAAATTAATTTATGGCATAAAAAGTTTCAAAATAAATTTATTTTAATATTTGTAATCTCATTTATTTAAATCCTTCATTAATAAAGTAACCATTACATCATCATTGTGCCAAAATATATTTATTTATTTGTTGTCTAAAATTATAAATATAATACCATGATGTAGGAAATATTTTTATATTTATAATGACTATTTATAGTAAAAACTATCACCTATATAACCCCATATAGAAATTTTTTTAATAAAAGATACATGTTTATGTTACATATTTCTTTACTTTAAATTAATTTTAGAAAATGTCATTTTCACATCAAAGTGGCTCCATGGAGTCCCAAAATCGACCCAAGGTTTCCCATGGTTATAAATATATCATCTAATATAAGTAGGTCACTTTTTAGTGTAGTTTTATATTATAATAATATTATTATTTACCCTTATTTACCAGATTTACCCTTTAACCATGATAAATAAAAAAATTACTGAAGTTACTATTCATCATGTCTAAAAATAAAAGGTACCTATTTACATAATTTAGACCTCCTGATTCTAAATATGGACTCCATTTTTTCAAATTCAAAACACATAAGTTCCAAAAATTAATTTAAAATTAATTCCCGTTGTAAAAAACTAAATGTGGGATTTTAAGAAGTAATAACTACCAAAATATTGACATGTGTTTATGTCTAATTAAAAATTTAAATTACTTAAAATGACAAAAATTGGGTTAAATGATAAAAAATTAATATAATTAAACTTTTAAACCAATTAAAAATATAATCTAACCCTATAAATAAATTAGATGAAAAGGCAGTTTTGACTTACAATGCAATATTTTTCACTATTCATTAAAAAATGAACTTTATCTGAAAAATACCCAAATTTCATCCAAAGTAAATTATTAGGTCCCGCTTCTATGAAATAAGTTCATTTAGTCAAATAGAACATATAAAAGTTACAAAAATTATATTTAAAAAGGGTTCTCCATCTAAAGGCGGTAAAACTTCATTTTTAGAAAAATAATTATTTTATCCAAAAAATTGAATTTTTTCCTATATCATATCTAGAAATCATATAATATGAATTTAAAACATTAAATTAAATATATATAATATATATTTCATTAAATAAAAATCCATAAAGAGTGATATGAAAACACAATTATTCTCTTTTAAAAAGGTTTTCATAAAAACACATCCTTTTTATTAAATTGGTTTTTATTTCCATTTCTAATAAATTTGGTGACCAATGAATCTTTATTTAAACATTTTTAAATAATATTTCAAAATTCATTTGATACTCTTAATTCCCACCATTCCAATTTCAAGGTGTTAATGACCATTTAAAAGAATAATATTATTATTGTATTATATTTCTATATAACTCAAAGTTGTGTGCAACATAAGATTTCAGAGAAACCCATTATTGTGTGTCAATTACGCTATCAGAAGAAGCATCCCCTTTAACGTAAAATTAAAATTTTATTCATAAGTATTAATAAAAAAAAGGTTTTATTCTATAAATATCTCGGTCATTACACTACATATCAAAGATCATGATCCTGAGTCGTCGAATAAATATTATGAGTTCATAAGATATGAATCATAAAAGAATCAAAGAACATAATACTTGAGACTATAACATTTATATAAGACATGGAATTACTTCATAAAAATAAACTTATAACTTTGTGAACATTTATAAATAGAAATGGGTTCACTCATTAAGTTAAGGACATGAAATTAGGACCTCGCATTAAATTATAGACATGAAACTAGTTCCACACATAATCTTATAGACATGAAAGCAAGATAAAATTATGGACATGAAAGATAGATCCACACATAAACTTATGGACATGAAAAAGGGAACAAGTTTCATGAAAATCTTTTTATCATAAACATAAGACATCTAGAAAAATAATAATGATAGTATCCTTGGATCATATCCTGAGTGAAACTTAAGTATCATCAAAGGATTTCATATTATATGGAAAAATGATTTTTGAATGATCACTTGGAAAGATTCTTGAGGTTAATAATTTTTCCATTTTAAAATTACTTCTCTTTCAAAAATTTGTAAAATTATAAATGAATACATTTTCCTTCAAAATAAACTCATAAAATTATAATGAAAGCTTCAAATCATTGAGTTTTTATGATGGTGTGAAGATAAACTCATGTCATATAAGTTAAAAACATTCTTTCTATCTTTTTTTAGAAAAGTCATGAATTTACTTATTTGGAAAGCAATAGAAATATTACTTTCAAACCATTTTATAAAAAGTAAAATATGGTTAAAATGACATTAATTGAATGAATAAGAATTTTAGAAACCTTTTTTATTTTTTTCATAAAATATGGACATGGAATAGAAACATTTACTAGTAGAGACTTAAACACAAACAATAATGAATTATGATGAAATTGTGAGATAAACCCTTAATACTTTGGTATCATTTGAATCATAAGCCCCATGAATGAAAGAACTTTATATGGATATGTATATCCCATTATTCTCATGATAAGAATCATAAAAGGAATTAATGAAAAAAATATAAACCACAGAAAATAAACTTGTAAGTTATAAGATATATGTCCCATAGAAGTAAAAGTGAGAAACAATTTGTAATCTTGAGTCCGACACATCACATAGGTTCTTTATTTTTCTAAATGATGAACTCAGGTAAACTATTTACTTTACTAAGAACATTTTTCAAGTCCATTATTAATTTTATATTAAAATACCATGTTTTTTCCTTATAAGGCTTTTAAATATATTATAAAATATTTTCAAAGCAATGCATTGAGATGACTTGCGATTCTGAGGCATCGTGAGCCCGAAATTAATTTTACAAAAATATCAAAAATATTTTATATCATTCATACATATGTTTTTTAGAAATAATGGAATATATTATAAACTATGTCATAGATAAAAAAATATGAGACTAAGGTTGAATCCATAGCATGAGATTTACCCTAGGTGCGACCTAAAGTTGGTCGGTGCGGGATGTCTGGAGGAGGAAGTTGTTGGAGGGTGCATTTAATTAAAATAAATTATTTTTTATTTATTTTTCATTAAATATCCTTAAATTTTTTCCCGCTATAAATAATATTCTAGGGTGAATTTTCAGGTTTATCCACATAACCCTGGTATCGTTGAGAGTAGTTTCTATCAAACTTCATTGATGGATTGAGATCAAATAATGACTAATAATAGAATCAAAGTGAATCAAGGTGAATTGAACACAATGGGTCTTCTCCATCATTGGTGACTATGTTCTTCACCAAATATTGATAATAATCAATGTATGTTATTTTTTTATGGTATTTCCTCTTCTTTTGAATTAATCAACAATTTATTAAATTAACTGCTTTGATTTTTGGAGTTTTCCAATCCTTTTCATAAGCCTGGGTATCAAAATAACATATTCTTTTGATTTATTATGTCATGGTCTAACCCTAGTTTCTCTGCTTAACAATCATTGGCCAATAATTTGTGTCCAATTATGTTCATAAACTTTTTTCTTGTTATTTTTTCCACATAATTCTTTGTTTTCTTCACTATTGTCCTATGGAGTCGCAATTTGACTTAGCTGGGATGGGTTCAAGAGTGATCAAACACCCAGATTCATCGTGATTATAAAAATGATGATTGGGATGGTGATTTTTTTATGGATATGGATCCTTTGTGGGTTGTGGGTGATGATTCTCGTGGATCTGGGATCCGACATCGATCAAAAGGCCATGAGAGATGACATAAAGCGCTATGGCCTCATATAAATGATCCAGATTCCTAATTTTTTGTCATAAAAGTCCAAAAATTGATGACTAGTGATGGATCATCCATGTATGAACTTAGATCTGGGACTTAAGACATGATTTTTAGTGAAAAAATAGTAGCATAGATGCAAGGATGACGCATGATGGAAACTAGAGTTTCTGCAAAAAACCCAACTACATGGAAGGTAGTTCATAAGAACACATTATATGTAATCCCCTGGATGTGGAGGATAGGGTTTTCATGTGAGTTAAATATCATACACCATGTGGGACCCCACACACAATATAACTCGGTGCTGGAAGCTTAATGTGTGCTCCGGGAGTATATGGACACAGACATGGACAGACACTTGTCATGTATTGGCCTATGGTTAGAGTACACAGTTAGGACCAGGAAAACACAAGCAGACCTCAGGTGGTCGAGACACACCGTGTATTACACTTAAACACTATTTATTACTACATATCTAGCTATCCTTATAATTAAAAGGATATTTCCAGACATAGGAGCAGGGAAACACACTCTTTAGACCCCCTTACATGTCGTGTACTTCCTCTGTATTATCTAATACTCATAGCTCCTCCATTTGAACTTAGATGTTGGATCATGAGTAGCTTATCCTAAGCGTTACCACATAGAACAAAATGGTGGACTTTATAGTGTATTTTTAGATATGATGTGAAATTTTCTAAGCATGATGCTTCTCTAGAAAGTGCTCAATGATGGAAGTGATCAGGTAGGATCATTAAAGAGAGACATGATTGGTGCCCCCTAATAGAGTAGGGTGTGGGTCCTCTATCTATTGAGTAGTGCCACATGACTGACTAGGGTGTTGGTCCACTATCTATCTATATATTAGTGCCCCCTAACTGAATAGGGAATGATACCTCTATCTACCGAGTGTTACCCCCTGATTGACTATGGTGTGGGTCCTCTATCTATATTTCAAGAGGTAAAACCCTAACAGAATAGGCTATGGGTCCTTTATCTATCTACTGAGTGGTACAACATGACAGTATAGGGCATGAGTCCTCTATATACTGAGTGGTACCCCCACCAATAGACTAGGGTGTGGGTCCTCTATCTATCTACTGAGTGGTACCCCCGGACGGATAAGGGTGTGGGTCCACTGTATACATAGAGATAGTTTGTTTTGCACATACAGGTACTTATAAAAGGGCCTCCCATTTTATCTATTCCTTTCAACATTAGTCTCCAGCCCCAAGCCAATGGATGCGGGCTTGGGGTAGTTGTGGATCAGCCTTCAGCCGACCAGGTGGGTCATGATGGGTCATGTCATGAAAGATTTGTATCTTAGGCGGTTCAACCTCATGAAAATGTTTGGAGTTATATCCCCTTGTAAGTTTGAGTTAGGAATTTTGGAAATGATGTCAAAGTGTCTCAAGTTTGTCTTTTAAGCTAGGGAACCTAGAGTTGGTGCAGTATATGGTGTATCCATTAACCAGGACTCTGATTACCTTCTTGTCGACTCGGCATACCGAGACATTATTTGTAGAGAAATTTGATATATGCATCATATAGTATTGAGTCGTTTGATTTTCCCTCTTGAGTCAGCTCCCCCCCCCCACATATATATATATATATGATCATCTAACCATGTTAATTTTTGATTAAATTTTCATGATTCAACTAAAATACATATATCCATGTTACATATTCAGGATCCTGAAAAAAATTCAATGAGTGATGAGACCTCCGTTCAGAGTCCATCACACGAGATCTTTTCTCTTAGAGGGTAGGTGTTAGTACCCCAATCTATTAAGAAGTAGATTGTACCAGTAGAGTAGGATGAGGATGTGCACAATCATAACACAATACATGATTTCCAATTCCATAGGTCTCTGAGGCTCCATGATGATCCATATGCCCAGGCAGTGGAGGATTGACTTGAATCATTCATCCATTCTTTCATGCTTTTACAAACCCCAATTGATCAGATGGTTGTTCTCACAACCATCCATTTCTATAGAGAATTTGGGAAATGGTAGAGCATAGTCACATAGACACATGATGAGTTGACACTCTCATGGTATGACTTCCAGTAGAAGTTTCTTGAGGATTATAACCCCGCATGCTTGAGCTCAGTCACAATTTAGGATCTTCTAAAGCTACAATAGGGAGTTATGATAGTTACTGAGTATGTCGTGAGGTTCACTAACCTTATGTGTTATGCCATCAACATGGTTCGGGATGGCTACATTCGAACACAAAAGTTTGAGCAGGGTTTCAATAGAGACATCTATACTAGTGTAGTATGCTTGTGCATTCTCACATATACTGGAGCATTATAGTGATAACTGGTGATAGAGATCTTCCTATCCGAGGGACGCCATGTAGTTGAGGCTAATAGTGGGTGTAATAAGGCTGATTTATCTACAATATCTAGAAGGCACCAATCGAAAGGGACTTATCATAAGATATCCCGTTATGGCCAAAATCATGCATGTGGTGATACAATTGATGGACCATATGGAGGAATAGTGAATCCATGTGAGGGGTGATTCCATACAAGTGACAGGTGAGGTCACATGGCATGTGATTACCTAACCCAATATGTTGAGGATGACAAAAAAAATAGAGGATGGACTACCACAACAGAGGCAACATTGTGATCATGGATATCCTAGGTGTGGCTTGGGCGACCCCTAGGGAGGAAGAGCTAGCATATGAGAATTTAGGGCTCCCGAAGGAGTCGTTTCTGATGGTGGATGACATTATCATCTTTTTCTACTACCATCGCCAGGCATCCCATGCCAAACTCATGGAGCTAGTGGTTGGATCCATGGGTAGCTGCAGGCTATGGAGGCTTATGACCCGGTATCTCATGAGATGATTAGAGGTATGATATGTATTTATTATACTCTTGATTTAGTACTACTATACACAAGTGTGAGTCATTCCTTCATCTCCTTAATCATGGTGTTAGAGATGAAGCTCTCAGTTGAGATGTTAGCCCATAAGATTTACCTTGAGCTTCCTATAGGGAATGATTTTTCGATATCATTTATCTACCAAAATTTAAAGATATTTCATGGTGGACAGTTTCTCATGAGGCTTCTTGGTCAACATGATGAGACCTTATGATGTCATCTTGGGTATAGACTGGTTTTTCATGGTCCTAGCCAAGATTGATTATCACCACATAGAAGTCAGATGCCTTTGAAAATATGAGAGGAGATTCTCCTTTGTGGGAAAGAGAGATCTCTTGATGGAGTGAGTGGGTTTTTGTGAGTAGGAATATTTAACCCATAACCCATCAGTTGGTGAGTTTGACACTTGGTGAAATATGATCTTTAGGCATCTAGATTTCTTAAGTCACAAAGGATTATATAGATGTCTTCCCTGAGGACGTTATGGGTCTACCTCTGAGGTGTGAGATGTATTTTTTCATCAAATTTCACCCTAATAAAACTATGATATCTTTTTCAGTATATTATATGGACCATAATGAGTTTCAGGAGATGAGGGTACAGTTGCAGGACCTTACAGATAAGAGTTTTATCAAACCCAGTGTTCCCCCGAGGTAGCTTTGATATTGGTCATGAAAAAGACATAAGGGATCTTGTAGTGTTGTGTTGATTATCATCACATGAACAAGGTCACGATAAATAAAAAGTACCCATTATTGAGCATTGATGACTTCTTTTATTATTTTTGAGGTGAAAGATGGTTCTGAAATATTGATCTCTGTTCCGACTACTGCCAATTGAGGGTTCATGAGGCTGATATTCCAAAGATGGCATTATTATGTCTCTAAGGAAACTATGAGTTTTTTGTGATGCCTTTTGGTTTGATGAATACCCCCACTATTTTTATGGCTATGATGAATTGGATTTTCTATCCATACCAGGTTCAATTTTTTTTCCACTTCATTGATGACATACTCATTTACTCTACATCAAAGGAGGGGAATATAAAGCACTTGAGAATGGTCCTAGATTTTCTTTGGGTGTACCAATTAATGTCTCCATCATCATATATTATGTACAACATTAGATAGATTGAGGTCATGCATCAAGTAATTACACTCTTGAGGCCTTAACTATTGAGACCCATACATGAAAAATCACCCATCTTGCATCATAACTTCTCTTATCCCAATACCTTATGTGTCACAATAATTAGTATAGATTGTTCCTAGCTCGAGAAGATTCAAGATCGACATTGACATCAATATACCTATCAACTCCTAAAACGATGCTTCATAAGATTTTGACCTTATAAATTTCACAACCTTTTTCATCAAGCCCATAAGAGGTGATTTTAGGCACAATAAATCTTGTATGAAGTATCTATAATATCTGAATATCCCTAAGAAACTCGATATATCAAAGATTTTCTTAGACTACTCCTAGGAAACTATAGTTGTCACATTCTTTGGGTCTACTAATACTTTTAACTTCGAGATAATATAACAAAAAAAAGTGGAATTTATCAATAAAAACATGTAATTTATTGATTTTAGAGTAAATATAATGCTCTATCAGTGTACCTAGCATGATCTCAAGATGTTGGGAATGGTCGTTTCAATAAAAATAATACAATAAGATTTAATCCACAAATACTACCATGAATGAATCCTAGTACTGGTGGAAAACCTGATTCATCAGAGCCATAAAAATAATAAGTGCATTCATGAGACCGAACAACATTATTAGGTACTCATAAATACCATACCTACTCTAGAAAGCTGGGTGAGGTATCTCTGATGACCTGACATGCACTTGATAATAAACTGGCCTCAAATCAATCTTTTAAAACACACTCACTCCTCAGATTTGATCAAAGAGTTTTAATATTTGAGGTAGTGGATACCGATTCTTTATCATAATCTAGTTCAACCATTGGAAATCCACAAAACACATAAGGGTACTATATAACTTCTTGTAAAATAATACTAGTGAACCCTAAGAAGAAGTGTTTTGAAATATAAATAATTTAGTCTCTATATATTCCAACAGTTTATTGATCTAAAGAAGCTCTATAGGTCCCATCCTATAAGAATGAATAGACATTGGTGCCACTCCTAGAACTAGCTCAATGGTGAATTCTACATATCTCACCAGAGGTATCCCTGATAAGTCATCAGGTAAAACATCCCTAAAATGATCAACTATGGGGTTGAAAATAGTATATTGTAACCCCTAATCATCTAAGAAAATATTGGTGATTCGAGATGTCCTTGTACACGGCCTTTTCTTCTTGGGTCCCACTTGAGTTGAATGAACATCACATTCTCCCTTGTGCACATTTCTACCACCCTTTGGTGATGTAAAAATCACCCTCTTCTGATAGTAGTGTATACGGGATCAATAGGAAACTAACCAACCCATCTTGATAATTACATAAAACCATATCATATGGAGGATGAAAATATTTTATATAAAGAGATATCCTCCTATCTTAAGGGGAAAATCCTTACATATGTGAATAGTCTATAATTGGATACCCAATGGATGTTGAGTGTTATGACACCACAGAAGTACTCAACTTCAAGACCCAGAATATCCATACTTTCCTCTGATATAAAAGAGTGAGACAAACCTATGTCAAATAAAATAGACACTAGAGTTGACGCTATTAGAATAGTACCTAAAACTGTAGAAGGTACGAAACTTTTCTCCTCTGAAATATGATTTACTGCATTTAAATGGCCCATAACATGGCCCTAAGACACAACTTGACTTCCTTGAGTAGGTCCACCTGGCAGGCGCTGTATGTCCTGAGTCTGATTACCTCTTCCTCAACTGACACCTCATCTTAAATAGCTAGTGGTATTCCAACTGCCTGCCTAGTGAGATACTATTGTCCCTACTCTATAACATGGGGTAGGTGTAGATCCTCTCTCGCTAGGCACTATTGGAAAAGTTTTTCAAAAGCGCTACATATGGCCCATCCTATCGTAACCTCTACATTCCACTTTATATTCTGGGGTTTCATTTTCCACAGTTTTCCACACAAGTGATTGATATGGAATTTTTCAACATGAACTGACTAACTTCATCTACCCCCATGAGAAATCTAAAAATGTTGCTTTTTCCCATTAGAAGTGGTACTACTAGGTCTGGGTGCTGAACCACCCCGATTCCAACCATTAACTTCCCTCAAATTCCTCTCAGTAATGAGGTCCAAGTAAACTATCACATAAATAGTGGTCAAGTAGAAAAATTTGACCTGCGATCAGATGGCATATACCAACCCATCCTCAAATTGCCTCGCTGTCATAAGATCATCACTAGATAAGGTTGGAGAAAATCATTGAAAATCAGTAAAGTGAGCAGAATATTCTATGATAGATATGGATCTCTACTATAGGTTCATAAAATCATTAGCTCCATCATCCCTCAGAATCCGAGGGAATAAGTAGTCATAAAATATATTTTATAAATCCATCCATATCATATCTCAATGCTAGACTACCTGAGTAATAACATCCCACCATCTCATGGTAGAACCGCATAGCATATAGTTAGTGAGCTTTCACTTATGCTGTGGTGGCATCTCTAGATGTTCAAATATAGATATCATGTCCTTCATCCATGACTCTTCAACATGTGGTCCTCCATCCCCTAAAAAGGTGGAAGGATGATGCTACTGAAAATTCTCGAGTCAACTCTACTATAGTCAGTGTAGGTTGGTCAAACCCTTTCATAAAATGTATCATATGGAAAAATACCTCATGAAACTGGGTGTTGGTGCCCATATCAAGAATAAAAATTGGTGCCATAGGTGTCACTACATGAGGTATCACTGGTGGATCAGGGGCCACCACCTCTGGTGCATGGTTGTTACCACCTTCCTAGCACATGACATGAGATATTCATGATGTCATGATTCTACAATCACAAACTCATGCCTTGGAATATATTTTAATAGTTTAAAAATCATAGATAGATGACTAGGACAGGTGAAAAGCCTTCATATCAAAAGATCACACCTCTTCGTCTGCTCCAAAATCTCGGTCTAGGTGGTAAGAAAGCCCATTACAGGCAATAATAATGTAACGGACACCCCAACTACCCACTATTAAGATGGATTTCGGATCTAGGTCTCATATTAGAAGATGGAGGTCCCAATATATGGAGTGAAAATTGCAAGTTATAGAGGAAATATCCCTTTACTTGGAAATTGGAATCCCCATTTAGTAATAACCATTTACTTTTAAAGATATTATTTCATTTGAGTTCAAAATCTTGTATGTATAATAATATATATCATGATCCAAATCTAGTAGGTCCAGAACCCAAAATATGGTATAATTGGTTAATTAAGGTGGAATCACTAATCCATGTAGGAAAAAACCATTTATATTTATGGAGGCACTTTAATTAATCCAATTATAGTATCCCTATAAGAAATTTCATCATATTTTATTATATAATAAGCAAGGTACTAACTATATGCAGCAAAAAAAATGCATGAAAAAAGTAGATGTGGCATGGAAAAATGCATGGAATATCAATCCTAATGCGTCAATAATGATGTAGATGGTGAAGATTCCATACCTTTACAGGCCAAGGAACAATTAAAAAATCAATAAAATCAATAATAATAAGCTCAAAAAGCATGTGTGTCACCCAATAGTGAAATTTTAATAACTATAATGCACAAAAAGATAGAACAAAAATAACCCATCCCATGAAATTTGGTTTTCCCCTATATGTGGGTTAGATACTCCCAAGAACATGCTCATTACCAAATTCTGTTACATCCTAGTCTCCTATATAAAACCTAAAGAGTAATAAAAAATAAAAAAAAGAAGGCTCTAATTCCATTTTGTAACATCCTGACTTGAGATCCACTTAATCGGTGCCCTGAGCTAGTGGGTCACATGGCCTCAAGCATGCCTCCTCATATGCTAGAGGTTGCTGAATAGAAACAAGGGTTTATAGTGGAATGGTGGGGAGACTATAACCTCATATCATAGTGGCATAATAAATATAATAACAATATCATAATTATGATATAATAAATGGTTCCACAGAAACAAATACAATAAACAAGTGTAAAAAAATAAATAACCAAGAAATAGTTTTTGTAAGCAAAATCCCAAAGGCTAAGTCATATACATGATGATGTAATGGCCTGATAATTAAAAAGGGAAATAGGGGACATAATAGATAGGCATATCCAACAAGATATACAAAAACACAAAAGTCCAAAATACTGCTCCACTAGCATCATGAGAAAAAGCTCGGTCCTCTACTTTTATGATCCACTGTACAAGTGAAACAAATCAAACATCTGTAATATGGATCTTTACATTCTCCACACCTACAAATATGAGGTCTACTTGGGTACAAAAGGTGAACCAAGTAGGGTGTGAGATAATCTTAGTAGGCCACCACCACCAATGTATAGAAACAATCCATCCAGTGTACATTGCTAAATAGTGTGAAGGTATAATGAATAATAAAAAAGTTGAATGAATAAATATCAGTCAGATCAGGTTCCTATAGGACACCTAGATGGCTCTACTTCGACATAGGTTGATATAAGAGTCTAATCAGTAACCATATATATATATATATATAATGTATGCATGTACATGAAATAAGTATGTGAGGACATATGTAGGCATATACATCGATACTAGGTGCTAGCTGGACCCAACTGTAACTCGGGAATCCCTAACTAGTCTAATGATTTATAGGCCCCGGAAAAGGGTATAAGCCCTAAATCTCATGATTAATGCATAATATTTTTCCCTTTATTTTAGATAGGTGGGGTGAGACATCATTCCCAATGCCTGATACAAAGGAATGTGGAATTCATGCCCATCAACCAAATAAAGTTATAATGGTGAGAGACGACATGCTCAACACCAGATGTAAGGGAGCATACAACATTATGATCAATAGGTCCCTTAACCATCATTCACTGTCCAATATTAATAGAATACTCATAATAATTAAAGTAACATGAGGGATCACCTCTAATTCATTTATAATCACTAATCCCAATACAACTGAGGCCATCACTATCCATATAATCTATATATCTATAAAAATATGCCTCACTTAGTGTGGCCTTTCCACCCTTTATCATTAATTTAAAATAAATCAATTAATTAATTAATCATGTCACTTGAATTACAAGGTCAATCTGAACACTTAGAAGGTGTTCTAGTCCATTGAACAATTATATAAAGAAGGACATTAAATTTCAAAGAAAATCCAAACCCATAGGTGGTGTTTTTTCATTATTGAAATTAGGCATAATAAGGGAATTCCTATTGGATCACTTTAAGGGGTTTTGAACAAGATTTATTCAACCTCTATACATTTATCAAGCATCTATAAGAGCATAACATCATGCATATAATAATTTAGAAAGTAAAATGCAATTTATGGAGATGCGCAAAAATGATTAGCATGATGCACAATGTAGAAATCTATGAAAACACTAAAACTTTTGAGAAAGAAATCCAGAACACCAACCTTAGGGTCTTATATGAATCCTTATCCAATATTGGATTTATATTTGAAGTAGAACAGAATAAATCGAAGAAACGGACCAACTCCCTGAAAATAGGAAAAATGATATCGCACCAAAATAGCGGATGATATTGCAAGAGCAACAAATAATTAAAGAAAAAGGATTCAAGAGCCTACCTCTAGCTATCCAACACATTCAATGGAGTTCTATTTGAATTCTGAATGAGGTAAAAATCAATAAGCCTAGGTTAGGATTTTGGAGAACCCATGGGAGAGGGGGGAGGAATGGTTTTCTAGAAATGAGAGGGGAAAAGAGTGGGTGAGGTATTTAAATTCATTGAGGGTAAAAAATTAATTTCACCCTTCCAGACAGATTCATATAATTTTATCGCATGATTGGACAAATTGTATTCCACACAACTACCTAATGAGGTACCCCGCATGGGCTAGGTGCATGGTTTTCCTAACTATGCACAATACATGATAAACCCACTGTCAAGATGAATGAAACTTTTTCATAGGTGTGTACCTTGGTTTGCATGGTTTTAAACAAAAGTACAACCCCATTCTTCCCTCTGAAACAACCCATAGGGTTATGAGAAACCATGTGGGATGGGATGGAAAATTTCTTCTACCCATGAGATCCATTATATCTCTCCCAATTCCAAAGCTTCGATCTCTTAACATGCCTTCGATGCTCCTAAAACATTTCATAGGCCATAGGGTATGTTTACAAAGATTAAAAAAAGGATTTAAACCGAAAAAAATGAGTCCTGCATTTTGATAAAACTCTAGTTCGTTATAGAGAGAGATACAAACCTACTAATGGAATCTTAGTGTAATCCTAGTTTAGTAACAATCAGGACTAATATCATGACATCACCTCGAGTAATCTGAGATAATTTTGGTCATATTCCTATCAAAATAAAAATATTTTATGGTTTTCTGGAAGTACTCCCTAGTGAGTTATTCTTGACGAGTGATATAAGTTATTCTAAAAGGTAGGGAGTACACCTATGGAATTTTGTGGTTGGTGAACCACATTTTGATTTGAGTTTCAGCCAATTCCTTCAGAACCATTCTTAGGAAACAAGAACATATTATGAGTGAATTTTATGTTATCACTTAGTAATGAGTGGTTTATTAATCAGGAACTCTTTTTATTGGTGCAATTTCAAGGGTTCTCCTAGGGTGGGGTATAACACCCCAGACATTTTATGGTATGTTTCTCTTAAATACTTTCAATTCATTATATAGACTATATTACATGAATAGCTAAGTATCTATGAAACAAAACTTTGTTATTATAGGATATAGTCATAAAATAGCCATTAAACATAAATTTTAAACTTATGTGTTTTGAATTTCAAAAAACAGACATACAAGGCTGCGATCAGGGTGATATTTCGAGTCTGATAGAATCAAATTAATTTTCAGTGAATTGTAACTTAACCTTATTAATAGTAACTTACCCTTATGAATATTAATATGAACCTTATGAATGGTAACCTTACCCATGAAAGTGTAATTAAAATTTAGGCACCTTAAAAATGAAGATGAATATTTTAAGTGTTAATATTTTTTAATTAAATGAATATTTTAATTAAAAATTAAATTTATCATATATAGAAAATTATTTTTGAAAAATGGAGTTCATTTTTGGATTCTAAACATCGAAAAATTGATAGGGTGAATTTTTGAGATTTTTCCAAAATACTTGAATTTTTTGTGAATAGTAAAATGCATTAATTTACCGTATAAATACATTATAATTTAAATCCACTATTCCTAACATCATGAGTGATATAAAAACTCGAATCTAGAACTCACAATAACTTAATACTATTCTAGGCCATGGAATCCTCACTATTTCTTATCTTGTGGAGAAATAATAAATTGATGAATATAATATTAAGAACACCCCCCACTATAAATACCACCCCTCATTCCCCCATTTATTCACACCTCTAAATCTTAAATAAATTACAACATTCTACTCAAATCTCTCCTTAAGATCCTCCCCCACATCCAACAGCCCTTGGTCTCCTCAAAAGATTAAATCCTATCCCCTAGAGAGGCTCTCAAGGGAAGATAGATTCAAGAGGTAAATTCCTCTTTTCATTTATTTTGTTTTCTTTTCAAGTTCCTTTGTTATATTTTATATTCTCACATATTCTCATCAAATTTTTATGAAAAATACAATACCTTATATTTACTATAATTTTTTTTATGATAAGCGAATATTCCATCATCATATCTTCTTTTCCTTCCTTTAATACTATAAATAAAAGCACTGTCCGAGATGTGTTAATTTATCACGTTCAAGGAAGATGGGTTTTTGATTTGAATTACTATCTCCAAGACTAGTCGTGAAACATTTTTAATGATTTAACCATATCATAATATAGTTATTTTATCTTATGTAATGCTCTGTTAAATCATTACACACTTGTAATAAAAATTAATAAGGAAAAATAAGTTCATTGTGCACAAAACTGCCAAGTTAATCCAAGTATTTATCAATAACTTTCACCTAATGAGTCATAATCATGCTATATAACTAGAATAATTATAATATAGTTTTTATATATATAATTTCACTAATAATATATGCTAAAAATTCTGGATATTTGACCACATTTCAAACGAACTTCCAATCTTGAATACAAGTAAATTGGTCCTGAAAAACAAGGAAGAAAATGCTTCCAACACAATAAAATTGAACCACTTAAACCCATAAAAAATTCCATGAATAAACATAATAAGGTTAAAATAAATCAATTAAATGTATAATAGGTTTTATAATTATTAATTAATTAATCTAAATTTGATTATTTAGGTTATTAAAATCAATCGAAGAACACATTCGGGCATAAGGTAAGGGGTTTCTCATATTACTTTTAATTTCATGAGATTTCCATTGTTTTCAAATTATTTATTATATGAGGTGTATGTGTAATGAGATATGATATATAAAATCATTTTTATATTTATATTAATGGTATTCTGTGATTCATTTGGTGAATATTAATTTGTGGTCCTACGTTTTGATTGATTACAATGTGGTAAGGGCCTTTTTCTCAATTTCCATTTCATTGAGACTTACTTGGTGTTGTACACCTAATCTTTCTTATGTGTTGTGTCTACTACCCATTTGAGATCATTTTTCATTTTAAATTAAGTATTTTTAAATATCCATTTTGATGTATCAGGGTATGATTATTTCCTCAAGCCATATACCATTTCAGATACGATGTTTCTTTTGAATGCTATTGTAACTAGGGAAATATTGAGGAATTTATATCCTATATTAATTAAGGACATCAAAAAGGCATATTTTTATTATATAAAGAATTATTTGGATTGGTATTGATGTTAGGGGACCTCTATAGCCCCTTGATTCATTGACAGGTCTCATGAGACAAATCAATTGGTGGAAAACCCTTCGAGTTTGTTTCCAAAAATCAGTCAGGTTTCTTTCTACAAACTTAAACTATCTCGATGGTATAATGGTTCATGTTATAGATAAATAACATCCAAATAATAATCATTCTCTTTATTCATTATTCATTTATTACTATCCATGAGGTTTTCACTATGACTAAATCTATGGATTCATTTTTATTATCAGATTATTTATAGTAAGTATTTCATTTATTCATCATGCCATATTAGTCATGTATAATTAATTATGATTAACATATTATTGATTCATGATTCCACTATATGAAACCCTTACTGAAAATTTTAGATTACCCTTATTATGTCTCCTTTCTCCAGGTTATGAAGAAGATAACCTTGAATAATCTTTCAAGGAGGCAGTTTATTTCAGTTTTTTTATGCATCATGCTATATTTTCTATCTTTCCAAATGTAATTTGGTTATCATGTATGTAATCTAGTCTTCCAAAATTGCTAAACTAATCATTCCTTCATGATTTATTTCTTATATTCAGAATAATATAATGAAATAATGCACTGGCTCTGGGATTCGGTGTTCAGGGCATTACAGTTGGTATCAAAGGAAGTTTAGTTGCAACCTTGGAAACTAGATTTAGGAAACATAGTTTATAGGACATACCCTAAGATAGACTTTGAGAATAAGAATAAAATAACATCATAGAATTTTGATAAGGTAGGGACTATCTGGATATTCATAGAAAATACATCCCTATTTGGATACTATAAGTGGATGTGGTTTTGGTACCAATGTACCTAGGAGTAACAACTCCAATAGGGAATTTCGAGCTTGACTCAGGGTATCCTGGTTCATGACAATGGGTCTTACTTCACACCTGGTTTAACACTCCTAGGGGATATACTTAGGATAATTTACATTTTATTTACAAGCCATTAGGAAGTATTTAAAATTAAATAGAAACAATTTTTACGATTATGAGATTAGTCGTGCATAAATTTTCATATTATGTTAAGTGTTTGCTAGTTTGAAATTATGAATTCTGACCTAATTTAGTGTATTCCATTATTTAGTGATGGTGCCTAATGGAAGAATGAGAATAAATACCTGTAGAAAATGTATACATTACCCCACTGAACAAGTCAACATAGTCAATGTTGGTGTAGATCAGATCATGATCATATTGAGAAAATTTACTTAGGTTGTAAATAATAACCGTGATACACTGGTACTGGATCGTTTCATACAGCAGAAGCCCCCATATTTTAGTGGGTCAACTAATCCGATGGTAGCTGAGTAGTAGATAAAGTCCTTTGAAAAGATATTTCTAGCATTAAGATTCAAAGAAAATGAAAAGGTAGTACTTGCAGTATATTACATCAAGGGTGATGCTGATCAATGGGGGTCTTTGATCCAGAATACCACAAAGGATGAAGAAATATAAAATATGGAATAAAGAACTTTTAAGGAAATATTCTTCAACAAATATTTCCCTCTTGAACAATGAAATAAAATGAAGAGGAAATTACTTAGCCTAAAGAAAATGGAAGAATAGAGTGTTACAAAGTGTGAGGCTAACTTCCCAAGATTATCCGGGTATGCTATAGATTATGTACGTGATTAGGAAGACAAGATTGATAATTTATTTGAAGGTCTTAAGCCAAGTATTCTAAGGGCACTAACTTCTCAAAAATTTTCATCATGTGATGAAATTTTATTAAGTGTCATCAAAATAGAGAAGTAATTTTCTAGATCAGATTTGTTCAAGGGAAACCAAGATAAGAAGCAGTAATCTGATAACCATGGAAAAGGTGAAGTACCAAATAAGAATAAGGGAACAAATCAATTCTCATTATGTGAGAACTGTGGAAAGAATCATCCTGGGAAATTCTTGAAAGGCATGGGTGTCTCCTATAAGTGTGTAGAAAAGGTTCATCGATCAAATGAATGCAAGGGGAAGAAACAAGTCAATGATGTTCAATGCTATAATTTTAGATAGAAGAGACACTATGCAAATGAGTATTCTATGATCCAAGGAAACTTTCCTTAGAAAAGTCCATGAGAGAAAGGGAAATATTTTGTGATTACAACTGAAGAAGTTGAAGTACCTAATGATGTGGTGGTAGGTACTTTAATTATTTCCTCAAACTTAGACAATGCTTTATTTGATTCTAGATCTTCTCCTTCATTTATATCTTCCCAGTTTTCCACAAAAATTAGACATGTCCAATTTGATTTAATAAAGGATTTTTCATTAAAAACTCCTAGGGGATGTATCATTGAAAAAAAGTTGTTTCAATCAATCCCCCTCATGACACATAAATGTTCTTTAGTTTCTAACCTTATCATCATACCAATGATTGACTTTGATATAATTCTTGACAAGAATTTAATATCAAATTATGATGTGAACATCTATTGTAATAAGAAGTAAGTTACAATTTTTGAGAATTGTGTAGAATCCATTATCTTTAGAGTAGAAACCTCCCCATCTGATTCTTATCTATATCCACCCCAAGTAGCACTACTGAATTAAATTCTTGGAGAGGAAGAGAACACAATATCTATGGGTGAGGAAATAAATATTCAAATTGAATATGTACCTATTGTGCAAGAATGAATTTATGTAATTCTAAAGGATTTACCTAGACATCCTTCAGAGTGGGAAGTTGATTTCTCTATTGATTTACATCCTAGTGCAAGACCTATATCAAAGACTCCCTATAGAATGACCACTATATAATTAGTGGAGCTAAAGAAACAGCTAGAGTAATTGAGTGACAAAGGAATTATTTGACCTAGTGTTTCTCTATAGGGAGATTTTTTCCCATTTTTCAAGAAGAAAAATGGATCCATGAGGCTATGAATAGGTTATAGATAAATCAATGATATTATAATAAATAAAAAGTATCCTCTCCCACAAATTGATGATTTATTTGATCAACTTCATGGATCCCAATATTTTTTGAAGATTGATCTTCAATCTATATATCATCATCTGTGTGTAAAGAAGGAAGATATTCCAAAGAAAATATTTCAAACCAGGTATGGGCATTACGAGTTTATAGTAATGCCTTTTGGATAGACTAATGCACCCTCTATTTTCATGGATCTAATGATTATATTTTTTAAGGAATGTATTGATTACTTAATTGTGTTATTTATCAATGGTATCCTAGTATAATCCAAAATATAAGGAGACCATGAGAATCACTTTTGGATTATTCTGAAAAACTCTTAGAAGAACTGAATTATATGGTAAGTTTAGAAAGTGTAAATTTTGGCTTTAATTAGTTTCATTTCTTATCCATATTATCTCTAAGTATGAAATATTAGTTGGTCATGTGAAGAAAAAGGAAATCCAATAATGTCCTATGCCAATGAACAAAACTGGGGTACATAGTTTTATTATCTTTGCAAGTTACTATCGGCGTTTTGTTCATAATTTTTCCCGACTTGATAACCCGCTAACCAAGCTCACAGATAAATGGGTTAAGTTTATATAGACAAAAGAATGTACAAAATGCTTTGGGGAATTGAAAAGAAGATTTTTCAATGCTCAAATTTTTACTCTTCCATCTGAAAATTATGGATTTATGATAGACAGTGATGCATCAAAGAATAGACTGGGTTGTATCCTTATGAAAAATGATAAATTTATTACTTATGCATTAATGCGATTGATGATTCATGAGAAAAATTATCCAAATCATTATCTTTAGTTAGAAACTATAATCTTTACTATAAAAATATGAAGACATTATCTCTATGTTGAAATATGTGAGATATATATAGATCACAAGAGTTTGAAATACATTTTTACATAGAAATAACTAAACATGAGGAAAAGGAGATGGTTTGAGTTACTCAAAGATTATGATTATTCAATACACTACCACCCAGGAAAGGAATATAAGGTGGAAGATGCATTAAGCAGGAAAGATCATGGACTTCTGACCCAAATGAGGATCGAGAGAGATCATATATTCATGGATCAACTAAATATGGATATGGGAATTATTATAGAATGGGAAAAAATTTCCTCTTTAAATTGATTGATAAACCATGTTTACAAGAGAAGATAAAAATCTCTTGATCTAATTATGAGAATCAACAAAAGAAAATTAAAGATATTAAGGATGGAAGATTCGAAGACTTTGTGTATGAGGATGGAGTTATGAAATTTGGGAAGAGGTTATGTGTTCCATCAGAATATGAGTTAAAAAGGGAACAATTAGACAATGCTCATAGCTAAAATTTCTCTATAAACCCTATTAGATACAAGATGTATAGAGATCTATTGGAACATTTTTGGTGGGATAGCATGAAGTGAGAAATTTCTAACTTTTTGTAAAGGTGTCTAGTTTGTCAACAAGTCATGGCCGAGAGAGAACATCCTAGAGGGGTCATGAAACCTCTACCTATTTTTATATGGAATTAGGATGATATTATGATGGAATTTTTCACAGGACTATCGAGGACACCTATAAGGAATGATTTAATATGGGTAATTTTTTATCATCTTACAGAATCGGCATATTTCATTTCTATAAGATAGGATTTACCATAAGAGAACCTATAAAGGCTTTATATTAATTATGTTTTAAGACTTCATGGTGAACCTATATTGATTTTTTTTATCAAGATACCTGATTTACATAAAAATTATCCAAAAGTCTCCAAAAGGATTTGTATATTGCGCTTTATAAGAGTACTGATTATCACCCCCAAACTGAAAGATAGTCTGAAAGGATTATTACAACATTGGAAGATATGTGGAGATCATGCTCACTTAACATTAAAAGAATATGGGATCAGTACTTAACTTTGGTGGAATTTTATTATAATAATAGTTTTCATTCAAGAATTCAAATGGATCCATATGAAGAATTATATGGGAAGAGGTGTTTAACTCTAACTTGTTGGGATGAGGTTGGAGAGAGAAAACTTATAGGCCCAGAAATAATCGAAGAGACAACTGAAAAGGTAAAGAAAATTCAAGACCATGTTAATGTAGCCCAAACTAGGCAATAGAGTTATTTTGATAATCAAATAAAGGATTTGGAATTCCAAGTGGGAGATCATGTCTTTCTAAAAGTATCTCCATGGAATGGTGTCTTAATATTCGATAAGAAAGTGAAACTGAGCCCCATGTACATCAGAACGTTCAAATTTCTAAAAAGAATTGGAGTTGTAGCTTACCATTTAGAAATTCCACCAAGTATATCTAGAGTTAATTAAGTATTCAATGTGTCATTGTTAAAGAAATATATTCTATAACCAACACATGTACTCACCCATGAAGAAATAGAGTTAGAACCTGATTTTTCATACTGTAAAGAGCCTATCGAGATTCCTAAAACTAGAGAGCAAGAATTGAGAAATTGGATGACTCATCTAATAAAGGTTATTTAGAGAAACCATAAAATAGAGGTGGACACATGGGAACTTGAGGATGTTATAAATAAAAACCACCCACATCTCTTTAAAGGGATTTAATTTTGAGGACAATATTTCTGAAGGTGGCAAGAAAATAACACTCCAAAAATTTTATGATATCATTCTATTAAATACTTTAAATTCATTAGATAGCCTATATCTCCTGAAGCACTGAGTCTATATGAAATAACACTTAGTTATTATAACATATAGTCTTAAAATATCCATTAAACATAAATTTTCCACTTCTGTGCTTTGAATTTCGAAAAACAGACATACATGGTTTCGAACAGGGTGATATTGGGAGTCTGATAGAATCAACTTAATTTTTGATGAATAGTAACTAACCCTTATGAATAGATAATTACCCTTATGAATATTAAATTACCCTTATGAATAGTAATATGACCCTTATGAACAATAACATTACCCATGAAACTGTGAATAAAATTTAGGCACCTTAAAATGAAGATAAATATTTTAAGTGTTGGTATTTTTTGATTAAATGATGATTTTAATTAAAAATTATTTTTATCATATTTAGAAAAATTATTTTTGAAAAATAGTGTTCTTTTTTTATTCTATACATCAAAAAATATTTAGGGTGATTATTTATATTTTTCTAAAATACTTTAATTTTTTATGAATAATAAAATACATTAATTTACTGAATAAATACATTATAATTTAAATCCAATATTCCTAAAATAATGAGTGATTTAAGCACCCAAATATTTAACTCACATGCACTTATTACTATTAAAGGTCATGGAATCCTCACTATTTCTTTTCTTGTGTGGAAATAATAAATTAATGAATATAATATTAAGAAACCCCTCCTCTCCTCTAATATAAATACCATCCCTCACACCCTTGTTTCTTCACACCTATCAAGCTTCAAGACATTCATAAATTCTAATCAAATGTATTCCTAATCTACTCCACCACGTCTAACATACCTTTTTCTCCTCAAAATACCAAATCATCTCCGCTAAAGAGGCTCTCAAAGGAAGATATATTCAAGAGGTAAATTCCTCTTTTCAATTCTTTTGTTTTCTTTTCAAGTTCCTTTGTTATCTTTTATATTATCACATCTTATCATACAAATGTTATGAAAAATACGATAAATAATATGTAATATAATGTTTTTATGATAATGGAATATTCCATCATCATTTCTTCATTTCCCTCCTTTTATACTATAAATAAAAGCACTGTCTGAGATGTGTTAATTTATCACGTTTAAGGAAGACGGGTTTTCAATTTACAATACTATCTTCAAGACTAGTCAGGAAACCTTTTTAATGGTTGAACCAGATCATAATATATTTATTTTATGTTATTTAATGTTCTGGAAATTCTTACACACTTATAATATAAAATAATAATACAAAACAAGTTCATTTTGCACAAAACCGCCAAGTTAATCCAAGCATTTATCATTAACTTTTATCTAATGAGTCATCCTCATGGTATATAACCAGAATCATTATAAGATCATTTATATATATGTAATATCACTAATAATATTTTTTAAAAATTCTATATTTTTTACCACATTTCAAACGAACCCCATTCATGAATACAAGTAAACCGATAATGGAAACCAAAGAAGAAAATGCTTCCAAAACAATAAAATTGAAACCCTTAAACCCCACAAAAAGGCCATTAATAAACATAATAAGGTTAAAATAAATCAATTAAATTTATATTAGGTTCAGGAATTATTAATTAATGAAGATAAATTTTATTATTTAGCTTATGAAGATCAATTGAAGAACACATTCAGGCATAAGGTAAGGGGTTTCTCATCTCACTTTTAATTTTGTGAGATTTCCATTGTTCACCACTTATTTATTTTATGTGGTGTATGTGTACTGAAATTTGATATACAATATCATGATTCTTTTTATATTCATGGTATTTTTTGATTCATTTGGCGATTATTAATTTTTGGTCGTATGTTTTGATTGACTACAATGTGGTAAGGGACTTTGTCTCAATTACCATTTCATTAAGACTTACTTGGTATTGGGTAACTAATATTTCTTATTTTGTGTATCTACTACTAATTTGAGATAATTTTTCATTTAAAATAATAAATTTGGTAAATATCCATTTTCATGTATCATGCATATGCTTATTTCCTTAAGCCATATACCATTTCACATACGGTGTTTCTTTGGAATTCTTTTTTAACTAGGGAAATATTGATGAATATACATCCTCTATTTAATATTGATATCAAAAAGGAATATTGATCTTTTATAAAGAATTATTTGGACTGGTAGTGATGGGTAGGGCCCACTATAGACCCTCGATGCATCGACAGGTCTCATGAGACAAATCAATTGGTGGCAAACCCTTCGAGTTTGTTTCCAAATATCAGACGGGTTTCTACCCATAGAGTTAAACTGTATCAATAGTATAATGGTTCATGTTTTAGATACATGATTTCCAAATAATATAAATTATCTTTATTCATTATTCAGTAATTACTATCCATGAGGGTTTTACTAAGACAAAATCTATGGATGCATTTTTATTCTTAGCTTATTGATGGAAAGTGTATCATTTATTCATCATTCCATATTACTCATGTTTAATTGATTATGATTAACTTATTATTGATTCATGATTCCACTATATTAAACCCTTACCAAGCATTTGAGCTCACCCTTATTATGTTTACTTTCCCCATATTATGAAGAAGAGAACCTTGAATAAGCTTTCAAGGAGACAGTTTATTTTAGTTTTTTTATTTTCCATGTTGTATTTTCTATCTTTCCAAAGGAAATTTAGGTATCATGTATGTAATATGATCTTCCAAAACTACTAAAATAATTGTTCCTTTAGGATTTATTTATTATATTCATGCAAATATAAAGAAATAATGCATTGGATCTGGGCTTCGGGGTTTGGGGTGTTCCATGGGGAGCAAGATGTTGGTCTATGGTGGGTGGCCCTTATGGGATAAGGGTCAATGGATCTTAAGACGTGTTGTTGGAAAACCATACAGTTCTTCAAATATCATTGGATAATGGAACTTCATATGACTTTATTTATCAATAAATTATAGGCATGGGCTAAATGGATTCTAGGTAATGTATTATTTATTTTATACTTGACTTTGGTTATGGACCTGGATCTCTATATATGAATGGATTGTCCTGAGTAAAACTTATATTATGGAGTAAGAATGCCTTAAATGGACTAATAAACTTGAGAAAATTATTTTAGTTGACCACCAAGTGAGATAACACCTTTTGGAATAGTTAGTGGTTCTGATGTGTGGATGACTCAACTATGTTATAAAGGTTCTATTATAAACTCTAGAGTGTAGACTACCTTGGGTAAAAGGCACCGGGATCTATTTTTAGTGATGTATTGGTTGTTGAAGATATGAATTTTCTGAATTTATTAATTGTATGTTGTTTACATGATCTCTTTCAAGATAATTAAGTGGTTGGTGATGAACTACATTAGGTATGCCTTTGGAATGAATATGGTGTAGTCTAAGAGTATGTCAAGGATTTTCAAAGAAAATATGATGCAACTAAGTTAAGTGTGTTCAATTGGGAATCAAACTTTTCAATAAATCAATGACCATAGCTAGAATTATCACATTTTATTGGGTGTAAGAATTTTAAAAATCATCCTAGGAGCTTTGCTAGGATGCTAAGAGAATGTTTCAATTGGAAATTCTGATGATGGTTGTACCATGACTCGAAATCGACTAAATAAAGTTGGGAACAAAGGAGTGGAGATCCATATGATGGTTTTTGTAAGATATAAAGATGTGATCAAGTCTTAGGTTAGACAGGATCAAGTAATATTAATCTTGATGTTCCAGTTTTCAATATGAACATTGGTTTGAGTTTCAATTGCTTAAGTGATATTTATTAAAAGTGATTCATGGAGGCACATCTGGTTTTCAAAAATACAACACATCCATTTGAGTGGAAATCTATGACCCATGTAAGTTGGGTATTTCATTTTTAAAACCACCAAGGCTTCTCAGGGATGACATATTCTAAGGTGGGGAGGTTTTAAGATCACGTATTTCAGACCATGTTGAAATTTGTAAAGGAATTTTATTTTCTAATTTGGTGGATGGGAAAGCTTTAAATTTGATCTTTAGAAAATAATTTTGAGACTAGGAACACTTAAAAATGTTATTTATAAATGAGTTATAAGGTTTGAGAGGTGTATCAAGTGTCCAGAATATTTTTGGGAGCATTTTAATTCGAATGATCAATTTCAAGAGAGTCGGGCTTGGGTGCATAGTTGTTGCATGGTTATTACTAATCGTGCGGAAAAGCTATGCAGCATATTTTGTAAAGGAGAATTGTTTTTTCAAACCATATAGTGTCTATATAGAACTGTGTGAGATTTAAAAGAAAAATAGAAGAAGTCACACAGTTGATGCACATTGTTTCTAACTGTGCACTACAACTGTGCAAGTCATGAGGGATTGAGATAATATTAAGTGCATGGTACTTGCAAGATTTGTCAAAATTTGCACAATATTTATGTGGGTTGTGACTCCTAGGAAGAGGTAGCCACACAATTTGATGATGTTTTGGAAAAATGTGTATCCAAACTATGTGCACCTTTAAAATTGGTGACTTTACCCTTTCCCCCTCTAGAAAATAAGTTTATTTTCCTTCCCTTCTGCCCTCATTTCCCAAGCATAGGAGACACTCAATCCCCCACTTGGATCTCCTCCTAGGCTCAGTGATATCTTATGTACACGAAATTAGAATTTAATATCGTCTATTTCATTGGATTACCCTAGGTTATTCTATCATTCCTCTTTTTTCTTTTCTTTATTTCTCTTACCGTATTGGATTATATTCACATGAGAGCTCATCTACCCTATTTTTAGGTTTTTTATCGATTATTCTAATTTATATCAATTTTTCCCAAACTAAAGACTGATAATGGAAGGGTGATGATTCTTTTTTACAAGGTATTTAGTCTATTAATTTTTACTTAAACATTCATCGTTTTATAAATTGCACCATTATTCCACACACTAGACATACCACAGATTGATTTTAAACTGTCAAATATCTTAAATTGAATTCTTAGACCATAACCATGATTCCCCATAGAACCCTTAAGATGGTGGGAGGTGGATGGTCCTAACCCGATCCACCACTTGTGGTGGTTTTGGTTAAATATTAATAATTAAAATTATTGTTTTTAAACCAAAACACCCAACAAGTGTGATTGGATTGTCAAATTTTAGGGAATGACCTAAATACCTTAGTGTTTTATCATATGAATAGAATAATCTAGTGAATTAAGTTAAAATGTGTGATTACACCTTTTTTTTGAGTGAACCACCCTTATGGTAAGTCAAACTTGTCACAAAATTATTGAAATGTTGATAATGAATAATTAAATTGAAAAGGGCACGTGCACTTTTATATTGATAATATGTTTAGATATTTCTCATTGTTAGTGTAAGTTATAATGGAATTAAATTAATTTCTAAATATATAATTTCATAACATAGACCCTTATTCATTTCTAAATTAATTATGATAAATTTTAAATGGAATGTACATGTATGTGTAATTTTTATCACCTTTTAGTGATTTGATTAATGAAATGAAACTATAAATTAATAAATTAATTGAATCGTGATCCTTGAAATTTTGAATGAATGTTTTCTCATGGACCATGTTTAATTATTAACTATAATGTGCCTTCTTATTACCTAATTCTTGAGTAGTATTTGAATTTTGTTATGGAATTCCTTAGACATGATCACAAGGTTCATTGAATTAATGGATTATAAATGATTAAGATATTTTCGACAAGGTTATCCTAATCATGTATTTATTTTAATCATATGACATTACTTTTCTCTTAATGGTACATCAAACTCCTCATTATTAAATTTAAATCATATTACATGATGTTAATCTTCATAGAACATGATGTTTCTCATTATTAAATTAAAATAATAGGACAATATGTTCCTCATTGTTTATAGAAATTATTGGACATAGTGTTTCTAAATATTGGGTATTAAGTTCCTCATTAATTATTAATTTTTTTTATACATGGTTCCCTTATTAGTAATTACTAAAATTTATCAGAAATTACAATCAACGTTCCCTTATTTTATATTTCTAGATTGACGCTCCTTATTAAATTTGAAATATCTTATGATTATCATTTCACATGAACACCTTTGTTCATAAGACTCGGGTCCTCATAAAAACTTATATATATTTTTGCATATATATATTTGATGAAACATTTTTAGATTTTCTAGCTTAGGCTGAAGTAGGTAGAGTTATCCAGGTGTCCCATGAGTAACCTGAGCTCTACATGAGTTATGTTTAATTTTTTATCTTTACTTTTGATATACATACACACTTATTCATTTTATATTAATATACTATATTTCATTAGGAAACATTGGTTGTGGCCTACTTAGGTTTACCGACACCCTATTCGGGCCTCCGTTGGGTGCCCAAATAGATCACATGGTTGTAGGTGATGATCTTGGATTGTGATTTTTACTTTTACTCTTTATGGACTAGAATGTTATATGGAACTAGAGGACGAAGCATGTACTCTGGCTATCTATAAGAGTTGGAGTATTAATTTACTTATTATTGTATAATTATTTTCCTATTGTATGCATTACCTCATGTACGATCACTACCCTGTATTTATGGAATAGCATGCCCATGTATGATCAAATTATTTAGATTTGGAATATTTATTATTACTTATTTATTATTATTTGTTGAACCCCAGCATTGGGAATTATTTTATTTTATTCTCTTTGTGGGGTTGGATTGTTTGGTTGAGGTTCGAGTTGATTTCACAATGATTTTTTTTGACTTCTGGAGTTTTGGGGGGAGTTTTTGGTCTGTTCTTTGTTTGTATACACAGTTTTGGGGTTAACCGTGTGCCCTGTTAAGGTTGTTGGTGTTTTGAGTTCAATTTATTCTTGGATGGTTTGACTTTAATGAATTTTTCATGGATTGATACAAACCATGTGAGGCCAAGGAGTAAATGTGCAACTTGTTTTGGTGTTAAGGGCATGGTTCACAAATTGCGCACAGTTAGATGAGACCATGCAGAAAGCATGTGATGGGTTCTATAATTTCTAACAGAGCCATGGTTCATGTTTGGCACACAGTTTTCTAAACAATGTGGCTAAACTGTGTAGGTTTCCTTCTCTAGTAGGGCTCTCATTATTGATGCATGGTTTTTCAAACCATGCAGCCAACCCATGCGAGCTGCCCAGATCTTTAAAAATCTAATTTTCTTATTCTACCCCTCTTAAATTTTAACCCAAATCGACCTCCCTCCCCCTTTTTTGACCTAGGCACATGAAGGCAGCCCCCAATCTTCTTCCCCTTGGCTCCTCTTCCTCTATTGAAGCTCCCATGAGGTTCCTAAGTAAGTTTATCTCCACTTTTTTTTTCAATTTCCTCCTTTTCTTTTCTTATTATCTTGATTACTTGGTTTTTCATGGTGGGTTTTTTCTAGAATGAACCCTAGGGTATAGGGTTGATGTGTGGGTTGTGTTTCCCTTGTTTTACAATGTGTGGATTGTCTCTAGATCCTCGTTCTTTATTCCTTATGATTTCCTTTGTGTGCACACATTATTGAGGTAGGTGTTTCTACCCATTTCCTTTCCTAAGCATTCCATTTGATTCTTGAGAATTTATAATTAATTTCTAAAGGTTTTATTCATGTGTGTGATGTGTTTTTATAAATTTTTTTCATGTCTCTTTTTTGGATATTTGGTGAAAATGGGTTTTTCAAATGATTTCCTTGGTTGTACCTATATATATGTATGAAAGGTGTTTGTTAAAATATAAATTGGTTTCTTAGAATGAAATTGAGAACTTGTGGTGGTGTTTAGACTTTCTTATATTTTTTTAACTTGATTTTCATTGTAAATTGGGTTTGGTGTGTGGTTTGGGTGCTTCTTTTTGGTTTGAGGATTATGTTAAAAGTATTCAAATTTTATTTTTGTTCTCAATTTAGATTTTGGGAATTTTGATGATTCCTCAATTATTTTATTTGATGTGGGAATATCCATATGTGCACGGGGTGAACATATGGCTAAGCACAAAAATGATAATGGGTCCTTAAAATGAATTTTATTTAAAACTCTGTGATTTTTTTAAAAATACCTTTACCCTTCATCCTTCTCTTTCATAGGCCAATTCTTACAAAAAGGTGATATTAAAACCGCTAATTGTTCTAAATGGTTTCATGGTTCCCAAATTATTTCAATGTGTATTTTAGATGTGTCTCTTATAGTTGGCATGTTTAGAACCGCAGAATGTGAATTAGTTCTCAAATGACTTGAAAGGCCCATTTTCTATTTTCTATGTATAAGTGTTGTTTCTACTTGACTTTGTAAATCACTTATAAATGGATTTAGGGATGAAACGGAAAAGGAATTCTTGGTATTTTATAATTTTTTGGAAAGTGGTTTGAAAACTCTTGTGCCATGGAGGCCCGGTTGGTGCTTGGGTATTGTTTGTTGTGTGGTGGGAACCTCTATGGAGGACCCTTCAGGGAGAGGATCATCACATAGATAGTGTCAGTGTTTGAGATAGGAAACTATAGTGTATATGAGTTTAAGATGATCCATGTTTGTGAGGACCTCCCCACTCACCATGTACTATTATCATGGGATTTCTGGGTGTAATGTAGTGGGTCGGGTGATAGTTTCTTATCAATGATGATTAGATGGGTTGGTAACCCATATATATGTTGAGAGGTCAGGATGGATGTTCCACTGGATTGGCTAGTTCAGAGTGTCTAGTTGGTTATTGACTATGGAGCTGCACTATATGCCAAAAGGTGAGTCTGAACTGAGTACGTCCAGAGATTTATTCTAGATATGTTAAGGAAACACCCATGATTATTTATCTTCATGTACCAGATTATTTATATTGTGATTGGTTACTTATTTTACTAGTGTCTTCTTACTTGTACTTGATCTATTTTCTAGTGTTTCTCCTTCTTATTCTGTTTCCATTATTTCATAGTGTATCCCTTTTTATTACCTGGTTTGTTTTCTTCTTTAGGTTTTGGTTGTGAAATTGATATATTTTAAAATGCAAATTTATTTGAAATGAGGAAAGTGTTGTGTGTTATTTTGAAATAGGAAAGCTATGTTTGGGTATTTAAAATAATAAAACCCTATTTTATATATGTATTTCAAACTAGTTTTTATGGACTAATTCTTGAATAGGAAATGTATGGAATCTATGGTGCTTACCTACTAGGATGTTTATGCTCACACCCAACTAGTTTCACTCGGCATCAATAGTCTCGAGATTTTTTATAGGTTTAGGTTTCTAGTTCAGGTTTCCTTTAGATCATGATGGTTTTTAGATGATGGTGACTAATAGGCCGCATGGATATCATGTCCGTTTTGATTTGTTTTTAGTTTTCTTGTGTATTTTATGTCTTGTCAGTTTTTGTTGTATCTATATAAATTTTGTATTTATTAATATTCAGTTGTTCTATTAATTTTGTGTTCTATGTTTGGGTTATTTGACCTAGTTATTATTGAGATAAATCATTCCCACAGTGATATCTTTGATATCTGGTTCTACTCTACAGCCCCGGAGGATCGAGAATGCCTCTCTGGAATTGTCTCGGATCGGGTTGGTTGTCAGGTCAGATGGAAGCTCGGACAGGTTCATAATAAAATAGTATCCGAGCAACCCTTTATTATTTGGGGTGTCTGGTAGATTATAGAGTAAGACTTTCGGGACTCAAGAGGTAGGTATAGTAAGGAAATCACAAACCCTTTCTCATTCTAATCCTTGAGTTTCTAATGGTAGTCCAGGTTTTGACTATTTATTTTGTTTTAGTTTTCATGGATAAGGAATGACAATGGATGTGAGATGGTGTTATACGACAGTCATACATAGAGTAGTAACCCATGTGGGGTAGGGTTCATGGATCAAGGTATTCCTAGTGATTTAATTTTTCTTGGGGCATGGTCCACCAAACCATATGATCGACTTTTTCATCATCGCTAGTTCCCTATTCTGAGTGTTCGGTGTGAATTTTGTATTTTTTTGGATTTGGCCAGTGTGTGGGGATTTTGAAATGAAAAATGGTTTTTGGAAAGAGTATTTCAATAGTAAAATGGTTTTTGGGTTTGGTTTTATTTTTATTTTGGGACTTGGTGTGTGAGTTGGTTTTGAGAAGTGGGTCCAGTATTTTGGAAAGTGGCTTTGGGGCCAAGTAGTTTGGAAAATGAGGTGGTAGTGGTTTTTTTGGAAATGAAATTTGGATTTTTGGTGGGATATTTGGTTTATCTATATAGTTTTTCGTTTTGGATGTTCTTTTCAGTTGATTTTTTATTTGGATGGTTGATTTGATCTTATGTTTTATATTGAATAGTTTATTCTAACTAGAAAAGTCACAGATGTTTCTAATGAGTTCCATCTAGTTTATGGACATTCCTAGAATCCTAGTGGAGTGGTGGAGTCTAGTTATCCCTAGTTGTTGCCTATTTTTTGTGATGATGGAGGTTCTTTAGAGGCATCAGAGTGGAATAATAAAGTCTATGATGTTTTTAGGTCGTTGAGAACATTCGAGGTTGTGAAGGTGTGATCTTTTTTGAGTTAATTCAGAGTTCCAAATTTCGATCAATAAAGGATGATAATATCATCATCATTGTATGTTGGGATAACATGGTAGGTGTTTAAGGCCACTTTTACCCAATGGTTCATGCCATAAGATGTGAACTCAAGGAATGTGAAAGAGCTCTTGAGTATTCATCAAGTTCAATGGACTGTGAAGTCTTACGTTGACCTCTTTAAGGAGACGGTTTCTTTTCTCCAGATATAACTTCAATGGATCATTTGAAGGCTCCACTATTCTTCTTTGTTCTTCATTTGAAGATTACAGGTTTAGTTATCTCATCTAGTGGAGTTATTTTCAAGAAGTTGGTCAAATAAGTGTTTCAATCTGAGTTGGTTTCTAGGTACAGTTAGTGGTAGTTAGTTCTCACAAAGGTTCCCCATCTGGTGATAGGTGCATGCTATAGGAACATATTCCTGAGGGGTATTAAGTATTGGATTTGGCTTCTTGTTCAACTAATTGTTCATTCATTTTCTTCAGGTGTGGTAAGTTCAGGCATTCAAAGTTGTCCTATCATAATCCTCTGAAGGATTGTCATCAATGAGGTTGTTTGGGACATCTGGATAAGTTCTATAAGAGGAGTTTCTAGAAGATGAAATATTGATCAGAGGATGTAATATCCTCACTACGGGGAAGTATATGCTTCAGAAATCAGGGATCCATCCACATGCCTCGTAGCGAAGCTCTTCATGCATTCATAAATCACAGGATATGTGGGGAACCATGGCCTAATTTTTTCCCCAATGTTGGAGTGAAGATCATTCTAATCCCCCTATTTTATTTCTCATTTTTTGAAGTTTACTATTATTTTGTGAAAGTTTTAGTGTCTTATACTTGTTGTAAGTTTCTTTTTGTTCAAAATAGGTTGATGGTTCCATTCTATTATAGTTTGAGTGGGTGGTTTTTATCTATTGTATGGTTAGTCTTTTTTGTGGATTGGATTTGTCCTTGGTTTGTGTTAATTTTGATGATTCTCATGTACTGAGGAATTGATTAATTATGTTTTACCTATAGGCTTGGTTTTGGGTTCCTCTCATTGGTGTTCCCCTTATGTCAGGGGTTCTCAGTTTGGGTGGGAGTTCCTGGTGTTTGTGGTATCGGTATGCTGGGGGTTTCTATATCAGTTTCATCACACTAAGAATTATCTTGTTGATGTTTTTTTTATAATCAATTTCTAAAATGGTGGTGAGACCCACCATGGATATTTTTTGTGGTCTCTTCTAGTGTTGGTTAATGGTAGTGGGGTTTTTGTGGTGGGAAGATCCCTTTTACCATATTTCTTCTAGTGGTTCTCTTCTTGTGGTTTTCTCTAAAGCTAGTCTGGTGTGACTTATGTAGTTGAAAGGGGTCACACTGAGGTTTGTGGGTTCATTCATCTTCATTCAGGTTTTGGATCGAGTTTTGTTTATTGTTTAGATGGGTGAATTTTTGGGGGAAGAAAGTTTTTTTTGGTGAGGATAATTCAATACCCCAACCTTGAGAATTATTTTATTTTATTCTTTTCATGTTATTAGATTTTTTGGTTGAGGTTTGAGTCAAGTTTCCAATGAAAATTTTTGAGTTTTGGAGATTTGGGGGGAGATTTTGGCCGGTTCATGGGTTGTACGCATGGTTTTGGAGTTAGCAGTGTATCCTATTAAGGATGTGGATGTTTTCAGTTCAATTTATTCCTGTATGGTTGGAATTTCATAGATTTCTCACAATTTGGGGAAAACCTTGTGAGGCGAAGGAGTAACCGTGTGGATTTTTTTGAGGTCAAGGGTATGGTTCATGGCTTACACATGGTTAGAGGAAACTATGTGACAAGTATACAAGGGGTTATGGAATTTTTGATAGATCTATGGTGCATGGTTGGTTCATGGTTTTACAAACCATGCAGCCAAACTGTGTGGGTGTCTTTCTTCTCTAGTGGGGTGTGCATGGTTGGCACACAGTTTGTCAAACCGTGCATCCAAACCATGTGAGCTACCCAGATCTTTAAAAAGATGATTTTCTTTTTATACCGCTCTTAAAATTTAACCCCAATCAGCCTCCCCTACCCCTTATTAGACCTAGGAACATGAAGGGATCCCCCAAGCTCCTTCCCATTGGCCCTTCCTCCTCCATTGAAGCTTAAATGTCCCAAAGGCCTTCTATTTTTTTATTGATTTTTTATAATCCCCCTTTCAAGGGATGAAGGGGAACCCTTACAAGTCCCAAATTCTTATGGGACATTACATGGCCTGTAGGTTTTAGGAAATCAACCCAAACAAGACAACTTGGAACTACCCCTCCCTAGAAAATGTCGTGATGTTAGCTCTCCACCTTCACAAGTATGGCTGGCTAGCTGTCCTATGTAGAGATGTACAGTCCCAGTACTTATGGAAGTCTCATACCCTCTCAATATTCCAAGTATAATTAGATATTGTCTAGGGAATGTGGCTTTCTCTCTTGATTCCTTGGTTTTTCTTGGTGGGAATTTCTCCAGTCCCAACACTAGGGTAGAGGGTTGATGTGTGGGTTGTGTTTATTTGGTTTTAGGGTGTGCAGATTGTCATACGAGCCTCGTATCCCTTCCTTTGAATTTTAGTTGCATAAACACATCATTGGGGTAGGTGTTTCCATCCATTTCCTTTCCAAATCTTTTCATTTGATTCTTAATACTTTCTAATTAATTTATAACGTTTTTATTCATGCTTTTGATGTGTTTTCATGAATTGTTTTGGTGTCTCTTTGTTGTAAATTTGGTTAAAATGGGGTTTTAAAATGATTTCCTTGGTTGCACCTATATGTATGAATGCATGGTGTTTATTAAAATGTCAATTGGTTTATTAGAATAAAATTGAGCACTTTTGGTGGTGTTTGGCCTTAGTTATATTTTGATAACTTGGTTTTCATTACAAATTGGGTTTAGTGTGCTGTTTATGTTCTTATTTGTGGTTTTAGGATTTTGTGAAAGGGATTATGAGGTTATTTTTATTCTCAATTTGAAATTTGTGTATTTTGATGATGCCTCAAGTATTTTATTAGATGTGGGCATATCCATATGTGCATGGGGTGTATATATGGATAGGCACGAAAATGATAATGTATCTTTAAAATGATGTTTCTTTAAAACAAAAATTTTATTTTAAAATGCATGTCCCCTTATTCTTTCTCTTCCATAACCCTGTTCTTCCAAAAAGGTTCTCTTAAAACCCTAATATGATCTAAATGGTTTCATGGTTTTCAAATGATTTGAATGTGGATTTTAGATATTTATCTTAAAGTTTGCATGTTTGGCACCGCATAATGTGAATTGGTTATCAAATGAATTGAAAGGCCCATTTGTCATTTTCTATGTATAAGTGGTTTTTCAACTTGAATTTGGAAATGAATTGGAAATAGATTAGGGTTTGAAATAGAAAAGGACCAGTTAGTATTTTATAATTTTTTGGAAAGTGTTTTGAAAACTCATGTGGCATGAAGTCCTAATTGGTACTTTTGTATGGTATGTTGTGTGATGGTAACATCTATGGTGGACCCTCTGTTGATAGGGTCGTTATATAGGTAGTGTTGGTTTTTAGGATAGGAAATCATGGTGGATATGAGTTTTAGTTGAGCCATGCATATGAGGACCTCCCCACTCACTATGTCCTATAATCAGGAGATTCATGGGTGTCATCTAGAGAGCCAAGTGACAGTTTCTTATCAACTCCAATTAGACAGGTTTTTACCTATATTGACTTGGATTTTCACTAGTTTTATTTTCATAATTTAATTGGGAAAATTATGAGACCAGATGTTGAGACGATGTGAGATTTTGACGCCTGGTGTTCCTATAATAATGCGGAAAAAAATCTAAAATTTTTAACAAAGCATGTGGGTGGTTTATCTTTAAAAAAGGAATTAATTTTGAATGGGTGATCAGATCATAAATTTGAGGGAACTATTGAGTTTAGAGAAATGTTTTTAAACTTTGTGTGACTTAAATTTAGTTAGTGCGGTCCTTCAGTGGAAAAACCCAAAAAGGGCATAACTATAAATAAAATAACTAAATAAAATTATTTTATTTCTAAAATCCTAATAACTAAGAAATGGTAACTATGATTGGAAATCTAAGACCATCGTTCAGTTCGTAAGGGGGTGTTTTCATTAGGTGGGACCTAACATTGACTATCGCAGGTCGACTATGAAAGTAAGAAATTGGAGATAACTATCATTAAAATAATTTTTATAAAAATATTTATTTTATGTAGTATTGATTTTTTTTTAATTAAAGACTTTGTAAAAAATATAGGGTTATCAACATAACCCATGAGTTTTCCTAAGGCAGAGAGAAGATGGCTCTCCTAATTATTTGGCGAACCAAGCTCAAAATCTGATTGGAGCAAGATGGATTGACGAACGTCGGCAGATCAAGGATCGATGATGACACGAACTTCCTTTCTTCATCAATGATAGATCCAACCTTGAGGTAGGGTTCAGATCTCTCCATGATTTATTTCCCATTATTAGATTCAATGATGAATGCATACCAACCCACGAATAGGATGATCCACGGTATTATCATTCTTGAGGGATGGATAGTTTTTACGGGGATTAAAGGGATGTTATATATTGGTGAATATCAGTTTATTTTTCTTCATTAAACCTTCTAACATGAATGGGTCAAGGCTGAAATGAACAAGTCAAAGATCTGTCCATTTGGGAGCTCATGTGATTTGTTTCTTTCTCTTAATCTCCTGTGTTCCTCACTCCTCATTCCTCATAAATAATAATTAGAGGATCGTTGTGTCTTTGATCTGTAGCGCAATGACTTAACACTGGGAATCCAATCCCATGACAGCACAAGGCAGCAGCAATAGAAGGTAGTGTCTAGAAGAACCAGATCCGGCTAGTTCATATAGAGAGAAACATAGCAAGGTTTCCTGCATTTGTGGCTGGAAGTAGAGGTAGCACCGGCCTGGCAGGGGAGGTCGGGCCAGGCGGGGTGCGGCAAGAATGGGCTGCTGGTAGGGAGGATGGTGGCATGGTGAGATGTAGTCCCAGTGGGATAGTGTCGGAGGAGGCCTGTGGTGGAGGAGTCTGCGGGTGGTGACCAAGGGACATGATAGGAGGCCCCGACAATAGAAGTGGGATGTGGACCAAAGTGACATAGCCAGGGCAGGCTGCATCTGGTGGAGTAAAATTAGCTCATACAATGCAGTCTAGGAAGGAGAATCGGGTAGAAATCAAGCAGCCCAACAAGCTAAGACAAGCCGGTTTGGACCGGCCTAGACTAACCAGGTCGGGTCGGGGCAGCCAGACCGGATTGGGTCAAACCCAGACCAAACTAGACCCTTTTTCTAAATTAATTATGTCTCTCAAACAGGAGGTCTATTTTATGAGATGTTTGTGGCACTGTGACACTTGAGACAAGATGGTACTTTTGAAATAATCTAAGTGGGTTTTTTAGGAATTTGGGATATGGCCTAATGTCTTGACGTGTAGGTCCTCCTGGAAAAAGAATTCTACGAATGAAATCCTATGATTGGTTGTGCCTATGTGATCTTGGTGAATATGTGACTATGTGATCTCAATGAATATGTGAGTTTGTGATCTTAGTGACTATGTGACTTGGAGGAATCTTGAACCATCTAATCTATGCATTCCATTGATGCTCCTCGGGCTATTGATGCCTCAGGAGCCATCATTTCTCTATGTGCCATCAACACTCCATGCACCATTAACGCTATAGTCTCCATCGATGCTCTATGATCCATCGACGATCTGTGAACCATCAACACTTTTTGCACTGTATATACTTCTAGTGTCATAGAGATTGAGAGACCTATGGAATACAATTGTAAATCCTTCTCTTGCTGCTTTAGACTTATACCTGTGTGAGCTGGTCGTATTGACTGTACTTTATGTGTTTCCTTAGTGGTGTATTTTGTGTGTTTCCTTTATGGGTGTAATTTTTGTGTTTCCTTTGTGTTATAATTTGTGTATTTCTTAGTGCTATTTTACTATGTTGTTTCAGGGTCCCCACTAAGTATTGTTTTACTCACCCATGCACAGGGTATGGCTGCACATGTAGTGTCTTTTGTATACTATCAACACTTTGATGAAGTCCTTAGTGGACCAAGGTTAGGTGGTTCTTTGAATGAGGCCTGACAGACGAGGTGTACTTCAGCTACTTCAGACAGATGTTTTTGTACCTACTCTACAGGTAGGGTTTTCTATGAATGAATTTCATGATCTTGTACTTTTTCTTTTGTTTGGTCTTGTATTCTGGCCCTATTTACTTTCCTATTTTCCTACTATTATACTATATGGTTGGTTTTTTAGTGTATGCATACATTTTTTACTTAATGCTTTTACATTTCATCATTTTGGGCTTGTATATGTGTGTGTGTGTGTGTTTAGGTACTAAGGAAAATACCTCTCATTTGTGGGATATTCCTACTCGGTGCTAATCACCAGCCCCTGTTCTATCAAAGGTGGGCTTCGAGTAGTCACGACACGGGCCACTTTAGGATAGGTCGTGACATTACCCCATGGATTTTTTGAGAGTCCAGGAGGGATGTGACACTCGATTTTCTAGTTTAGAGAGGATAGTTTGGTATTGACTATAGTGATGCACCATACATTGATAGGTGAGTATGAACTAAGTATGTCTAGGGATTTCTTATAAATAAGTTTAAAGAATTTCCATGATTATTTATCTATATTTATCTACTTATTTTTTTGTGATTGGTTACTTGTTTTAATAGTGTTTTCTTTCTTTCACTTGTGATGTTTTCTATTGTTGCTCCTACTTGTTCTGTTCCCATTCATTTTCAGTGTAGCCCTTTTTTCTACATGGTTTGGATTCTTCTTTCGATAGTGGTTTTGAAACTGGTATGTTTTAAAATTGAAATCTGTTTGAAATAAGGAAAGTGGTGTGTGTTGTTTTAAAATGGAAAAGTTGTGTTTGGATAATTAAAATGATAAAACCTTATTTTCTATATGTATTTTAAACTACTATTTCTAGAAAATTTTGTGAAAGGAAATGTATGGAATCTTTGGTATATACCTACTGGACTATTTATGATCACATACTACTTGTGCCAATCTACATCGGTAGACCCAATCTATTTTACAAGATCAGGTTTATGGTTCATAGGATGGGCTGTGGATGTTGGTGACTAAGATGTCATGTGAAGATCATTTCAGTTACAATTTGGTTTTAGTTTTCTTTTTTAGTTTCTCTATTATCAGTTTTCATTTTATCTATATTAGTTTTGTGTTTATATTTTTTTATTCTGGTTATGTTGTGTACTTTGTTTGGGTTATTTGATCTTGGTTATTATTGGGATAAATCATTCCCATGGTGATATATTTGATTCTTGGTGCTAGTTGCTAGCCTAAGAGGATTGGAAATTCCACTCAGGCCTTGTCTTATATCAGGTCAAGTGTGGGGTCATATGGAAGCCTAACATGGTTTCTGACATTATTATCTTCTAATTCCATTTATTTATCATTATTTCCTCAATATTTAGTACGAATCTAGAGGGTATATTCTCCCCACTATATCATTATTACACCCTCACCGCTAGTCAGTAGCCTATGTCGTATGGGGATACATTCTTGAGGCCTTATTTCTAATCGTTCTAATTATTGTTTTTAGAGTGAACCAGGTCGGCATGTGACAAAAATGGGATGGCAGGGTCCACTCTATCTAATATAGCTCATCATTGACTATATTTTCCTAATTTCACCCAAAAGACATGATATACAGATTGCATGATCCAAATAAAAATATAGATAAATTAATTTATAATTTTCCACTAAATTTTAAGATAAAATTATTCACAAAAAACAATTGTATGCTAAAAAAAGTGCAGTGAACTAAAAATGATAAAAATAGAATTATCATGGATTTCTCAAAATCAATTTCAAATTGTAAATTTATATTAAATATTAAAATAAATTTTGATGTAGAGAGATTATATCAATTATTATCATTAAAATATTCAAAAAAACAATATTTATTAACTCCCCTATACTTACCCTTTTGCACTCCTAAGAAAAAATTCTTTAATATCTAAATTAAATTCACTCAAAAATCTATAATGAGAACATTTATGAGATATTTTCCAAAATGGAATCTATTGTTTACCATATATGAAAATAAATTTCCTTTAATTTTCATCTCTCACATCAAATTTGTTACAAACTCAAGAATCCATCCACAACCTAATCACAACCAACCTCATATTGAAAGTCATGTCACTATTCATTAAAGAGAATGTAATATAGTGTTTTTTTTATACCAAAAGTTCATTCCTATAACCATATAATTTTAATGAATCTCAAATATCCACTTCACAAAGAAAAAAATCAGCATCAATCATGAAGACTAAAAAAGAAGGATCAAATGACTCTAAGACTAAGGGTGGGTAGGTAGTTATGTAAAATAAAAATAATGCTCAGAAATGAGGATAAATATTAAGCATATTTCATGGTAATAATAAAAATTTTAATGAGATATCAACTTTTAAAGATTAAGTTATCCATTTTCCCCAAATTAAGGATAAGGTGCATAAATATGGTAATAAGTTTAAAGAAACACCCTCTATTTTCACCTTTTTAATTTTGTCTCACACGCATCTCTCAACCAATGTATGATAACCTCAGAACACTAATTATAATAGTTCTAATAAGATCAAAGGTTGAGTAATAGGGGTTTTTAACATTCCCAAGAAAAAACCTATTTTATTAATTTTTGTTTTTTTCATTTTACTAGGGTAAACAATATAAAACAATGGTAAATACATCATAAGAATCTCCCTAATACTCAATGAAAACACCCCCACACTTCTTCCTCAATGTAAAGAATCCCATTCAACCAAGGAAAACCTCTCCCCCATAGTTAATCCATTGACTATCATGTAAAATCCAAATATTATGGTAGGAAGGATAAAATAATCTTGTAACATAGATCTCCTTATTAAGGTTATATATGGAATCTATGAGATTAAAGGAAGATACAAATTTTATGGTATATCTCAAGGATGATTGCTTTATAAAAAAACTCCTCAATCATCTAAGTGTGACAATGTTCAACCATAAATTTTACAAGATATAATGCATGTTTTAGTTAGAAATTGTGGTTGAGTATCTCTCAAAAATATAGTGTTAGAAATAATAGGAAAATATTAGTTAAGAATACATCATTAGAAAGGAAAAAAATCTTGGGATAGTTGTTTCATTAGCATAGAATTAAAAGCTTATTCAAACTCATAAAATTTTATTGAAAATGAAATTAAAAGGAAACAATTTCCACATCATCCATCATTTAAAAATAGATTTTTTTTCAAACATCATTTCAATTTTTTCAACATCAATTCAAGAGTTAAAAATGATAATGATTATTTATTTAATATTTATGTTTCAAATAAAATAAAAAACATAGAAGAAACCTATAAAATCTATCCAATATATTATCCCCTCCTCCACACATAAAATGTTACATTATCTTTAATGGGATACTATTAAATGATGTATACATTTGAAATAATAAATTTAAATTAGGAAAAATGACATAAAAGGGTTCGGATAAGCGACAACTTGATTTTCTCCCATGAGTATGGGATTATGCAGTGTGATGATATCAACTGCATGTGTGGGGAATTTTTTAATGAATTTCTTCCACTGTTTCCCATTGAATGAAAAGAACTTTCTTGTGTCCTCCTATGTGTTTTATACTTCAACATAAGGGGAATATTGAGATTAAACATAATAGACTAAACATATAGATTATAAATTACTTATAATCATCATTAGCCTTGAATTATGTAGAAATTCTTTATCTCCTACATCGAACTCACTTTATTGGTTCATCTTATCATGGTTTTTTTGGTATTCTTTGTAGAGCCCTGAGTTATCATTTGAAAAGAATTGAATATCCTAAATCACCTGAAGAATTATCTTCCTTTAATATCCAAAATCATCTAAGTCTATGTTTCATTTATTTATAGCTAAAAATACATGATTCTTGACCTCCATAGGAATATGAAATGCTTTACCAAAAATGATCTGGTATGAGGACATACCAATGTTATTTTTGAATATCATATTATAAGACCAAAGTGGATCATACAAACACTTACTTAAATCCATATTTTTCAACACAATTATATCTAAAATCTAATTTAACTATCAATAAGAAAATTTATATTGACCGTTTATCTAGGGGTGGTATGTTTTTGATATTTTATGTGTCACCCAATATATCCAGTAGAGGGAAACAAAATTTAGATTACAGAAATGTGAACCTTGATCACTAATGACCAATATTGGTACTAAAAACCTAAAAAATATCTACTCCTTGAAAAAAAATCACTACAACATGTGAATCATCAGTCTCGGTGGATTTGACCTCCACCTATTGGCAAACATATTCAACTACAATAAGAAAATATGGAAAGAAAAAATAACTATAAAATGGATCCAATAAATAAATTCCACAAACATAAAAAATCACATAGAAAAATATGGGCTGTTGTGGCATATCTTATCTATTAGAAATATGAAAAGTGTGTTAGAAATTAAAAAATATCTTAAAAAACACATGGCGAGGAGAAAAAAACCTACAATACTGGGTCCAATGCTAAAACACCTTCTTTAATCATTATATTTGATGCATAGTTAGATAAAAATACCATTATTTTACAAAATTTCCATAATATAAATGTTATATGTCACAATTAATAACATAATTACATACACAAATGCTTTGGTCTCTTTGAAGAATGGTTAAATAAGAAACTGATTTCATAAAACTTTTAAAAATTTCACTATAATCAAAACATAATAGAATCTTTTCTAGAACTCTGATAGGTTATACTAATATTCATAACTTAGGTAATATAAACAAAATAAATGGGTGATCTCAAATTCTCATTAATGGGAAAACTCATCAACATTTAATTAATGGTTAGGTTATAATAATATGAGAAAATATGATCAATGGAAACATCTTATTAAAATGAATATAGAATAATAAGAGTTTTCCAAAATCCATGTTATAAAGACCTGAAATCAGAAATTAACAAACATATATCATGTTAAAAGAGTGCGGAAACATGAGATAATAAAAATGATACATGGATAATAATCATAGGTTTAAAGATATTCCATGGCATGGAAATGTAGCATAATAATATACTATAGCACAATAATAAGAACCGGAAGTCATTGCATGGTGGTTAATATATCAAAAACCAATAACCCATTATTTAATTAGGTTTCATAAACCTATAAACCACATTTGACTTAGGTTTCTCAAACCTATATTCCATAAGGGTCATAAGTTTCACAAACATATGGTCCATAAGTGACATAGGTTTCACAAACCCACTATACATATGTAACTTTGGTTTGATAATCTTATGATCTCTAATTAACTTAGGTTTATCAAACCTATAGTCCATAAGTGACTTAGGTTTCACAAAACAGTAGTCTATAAGTGACTTAGGTTTCCAAATAATATGGTCTATATGTGACTTAAGATTCCCAAACCTATAATCAATAACTATCTCATGATATTTATAACCTTAATTAATGCATTGGAGGGTGATATATGACCCAACCAATTAATCATCCATACATATGTTTTTCAATTGAAAATAATCATTCATCTCGTCATAAAGAACATATGGAAAGAAAAATTGGTTTTGTAACATTTCTGTAATGTCCCTGACCCAGGTGCCATGCAATGGGTGCCACGAACCTGGTTCACTACGTGACCTCAAGCGCATTTCCCCAAATTCCATAGGCTACTGACTAGCAGCGAGGGCCCAGGTCTGATAGTGGGGAAATTATGCCCTCATTTGTCAAAGTGTAGTGCAGCGGAATTGAAATAAAACATATAACAACCGGCATAAGCAGTAAACCATACACAACTGAAATAATCAACAGTATATATATAGTGATGCTACATGTCTCAAGTACTAAGAAAACAGCCAGAGCATGTTATACATCAATACAGTACAGCAGAAAGCAGAGTACAGCAAAACAAAGAAAACAGCTGGCAGCAGCATCGTGAGCCTAGGCTCAGTCCCATGCCCTCCTACTCCTCAGTAGCAGTCAAGTACCTGTATAGGGACTCTTTCCCCTATCTACACCTACAGAAACGTAATATATTTGGTCTAAAAAGTGTGACCCAAACAGGGTGTGAGAAATATATCTCAGTAGGCACCCACCAAAGGCCCATGCCCAACTGCGTGCTAACATGCAGCAATAGTGTGCAGTGGTAAAATGCAATAATTAAGTATTACTACAAAGTAACTAACTTAACAGTTAAATTGTCATTTAATTATTCATTTAATCCATTCTATATAAGAAATCACCATAGTGAATTTCAAAGTAAACAACCAGTGTCCTCAGACACGTAAACTCCTACCCTCGGGTAACGAGTATCCAACACAAGAATCTGCCCTCAGGAATAACAGTGTTTTCCCTCAGGCATAGGTAGTGTCACCCACAGGCGCAGAGTCAGCTACCCACAGGCACAGAAGAAGTTTCCCTCAGGCCGAAATAATTATAGCCCATAGGAAAAATAGTGCAGTGCCCACAGGCTAATCTCAACAACGCCATCAGGATAAACAGGTATCTGGGCCAAGCCCAACATGTCAAATGCAGTAAACAAGCAATTCCACTCAAGTAAATTCTATGATTACTACTTTAAAGGCATACCCTCGGGTATCCTGTCCAAACAACTAAATTGCAAAACACACCCTCGGGGTGGTTCCAGATCCAAGCAACGAACCCAACCAGCATTTATTATCACAATTTGATCACTTATGCAATTCTAGGCATTAAATATAGCAACGGCCTCATCCACACGACGCCCCAACATGGGTTCGTGGCACGAAAACACACAAAAACACACGATAGTTGGAAATTTACACCAAGCCACCTACCTTATGCGCCAACAAGAATTATACATGAACGTCAATCCAAGAAACTCCCAAGAACGACGTAGATATGAAGAAGAACAAAACCCATTCAAACGTAAATCACTTCCATTGGGGGAAGAATTGGTAAGAACCATACTAGGAGAGGAGAGGTCTTACCCGTGCGGTTCCAATAAGATCGTCTGAAGCCGAATTGGATTCCAGACGAACACTCAGTGGATCTTCAAAATTTTGGCCTCCTCCTTTGGCTCCAAAATGGATCAAATGCCTCCTTTGCCAAATGAGGAGGCTACTGCCCGTTTTAAGCAGAAAAACAAAGTACACTACATGTACTTCTGAGTACAAGACATGTAATTCATTCATTTAATTGTTCCTCTGGAGGCACCGCCACATTTTTCATCCGTCGACATGAGTACACGACATGTACTTTCGAGTACACGGCATGTACTATCGCCCAGCTGGCGGCTACTCCACCGCCTTTCTGTTTAGGCCTGCTGACTGACTACACAGTGTGTAAAGGACCTCTACACGGTGTGTAGTCGATTCCTACACCCCTCGTCACCAACATGGCTACATGCCCCATTTTCCCATTCCACATGGCCAAAAGTACACGGCGTGTGGAAAAGTATACTGCGTGTAGTTCCAAAATTTAGGATATTTCCCCATTTTCCATATTTTTCTCAAAAACACTTAAGGAAAAGGAAAAAGAAGAAGCCCAAACCTCAAAAATAAGAACCTGGTTCTTACAAACTCCCCCCCCCCCCCCCCCTTATAGTAATTTGTCCTCGAATTTCCCTTCCCATGGTGGAGAAGATAAAGCTCAGAATAGCTCTGGCCACCGAGCATGTATGTCGGCCTCCCACTCCCAGGTCTCATCCTGCACTCGGCCATGCAGCCATAGCACCCGTACGAGAGGAACTGACCAGCCTCGGAGAACCTTAGTGCTCCTGTCAACGATATGAATCAGATGCTCCTCAAAGGACGCATCTGCCTCTAACTCAACCTCCTCAGGATGAAAAATGTGAGATGGGTCTGAATGATAGTGGTGAAACTGAGACACGTGGAAGACGTCGTGCATGGCTAGGTATCGCTGCGGTAACTGCAACTGATAGGAAACCAGCCCGACTCTCTCCAGAATCTCGAATGGCCCCACATACCTCGGTGAAAGCTTACCCTATATCCTAATCCGCTTGTGTCCCAGCCTCGGCGAAACACACAAGAAAATCTGATCCCCGACAACTAACTTCAAAGGTCATCTACAGCGATCAGCATATGACTTCTGTCAAGATTTCACGATAGCCATCTGCTTCCGAATCAACTGGACCTGCTCAGATGTCTCCTATATGAGATGTGGTCTCAGTAAAGCTACCTCACCTGCCTCTGACCAGCACAAATGTGATCTGCATGGCCTACCATATAAATCCTTGTAAGGTTTCATCTCTATAGTTTTCTGAAAACTATTGTTATATGAAAACTCGACTAGGGGTATATAATTCTCCCAAGATCCCCCAAATTCTAGGATGCATGCACACAGCATATACTCTAGCACCTGTATCGTACGCTCTGACTGGCCATCTGTCTGAGGGTGGTATGTTGTGCTCAGAAGTACCTGTGTACCCAGTGCCCTCTGAAGACTCTGCCAGAAATGAGACATAAAGTGGGCATCCCTATCTGAAATGATATAATGAGGGACCCTATGAAGATGTACAATCTCTCAGATATACAGCCTTCTGAGATCGTCTACACCGAAGGTCTCCTTAATCGGCAAGAAGTGAGCTACCTTCGTAAGTCTGTCCACAACAACCCGCATGGCGTCATTGCCTCGAGGTGACCTCAACAATCCCGTCACGAAATCCATCGTGACATAATCCCATTTCCACTCTGGAATGGGTAACTGTTGTAACAGCACATATGGTCTTTGATGCTCTTCCTTCACCTGATGACAGGTGGAACATCTCGTAATGAACCCAGCTACATCTCTCTTTATACCCGGCCACCAGTACTGATGTCTCAAGTCACAGTACATCTTGGTAAGCCAAGGATGAACTGCCCAAGCCGAAGCATGAAACTCTCGCATTAGCTCCTCATGTATATCCCCTGGAACCCATACTCATCCATGGAAACACAGGACCTTGTCATAGTCTACCGTCTAAACAAGAGAAGGGTACCCACTTGCCACCTACTCCTCTAGAACTAGGCCTTCAGGATCAAATAGCTGCCTCATCCTCACTCTATCATGGAGGGTAGATTTCATAGCTAAAGATGAAAGATAAGTCTACCCCTGACTGTCGTTCACCTCCAGATGCATCTTAGAGAACAAATTCATGAGCTACCACTCACCACTGGCCTCCTGTACTGCTTGTATCTGAGTCTTCCTGCTCAGTGCATCAGCTAATGCATTGCCTTTACCAAGTGTATAGGCAAGATCAAAATCGAAGGACTGTAGGTACTCAACCCACCTTCTCTGCCTCAGATTCAGGTCACGCTGATTAAAGATAAACTTGAGGCTTTTGTGGTCAGTGAAAACCACAAAATTCTATCCCAACAAATAATGTCTCCAACAGCGCAACGCATGAACAACTGCAGCCAACTCAAGATCATGCGTCGGGTAATTCCGCTCACATGGCCTCAACTACCGAGACCCATACGCAAAAACTCGGTCACCCTACATCAAAACTGCTCCCATCCCAATCCTTTATGAATCACAGTAAACTGTATAGCTCTTCCCCTGCTCTAGGAGTATCAAGATCGATGCTGATGTCAACCTTCCCTTTAGGTCCTGAAAAGATGCCTCGCAAGCTTCTGACCAAACGAACTTCACAACCTTCTTAGTCAGTCCCGTAAACGGTTCTTCTAAGCTGGAGAAGTCCTATATGAAGCATCTGTAGTAACCAGACAGCCCTAAGAAACTCCATATCTCAAACACATTCTTAGGCTGCTCTGAGGAAAATACTGCTCTCACCTTCTCTGGTTCTACTGCAACTCCTGCCTCTGAGATGATATGACCCAGGAAGTGAATCTGGTCCATCCAAAAGTGGCACTTCGAGAGCTTAACATATAGTAGATGCTCTCTCAGTGTACTCAATACGATCTCAAGATGGGTGGCATGGTCAGGTCGAGTGTGAGAGTACACCAAGATGTCATCCACGAATACTACCACAAAAGAATCAAGATACGGATGGAACACACGATTCATCAGAGCCATGAAAACTGATGGCACGTTCGTGAGTCCGAACGGCATAACCAAGTACTCGTACATACCATATCTGCTCCGAAAAGCTGTAAGTGGTATATCAGATAGTCTCACGCGCAGCTAATGATATGTCGATCTCAAGTAAATATTCGAGAACACTCATGCTCTATGAAGCTGATCAAACAGATCATCAATCTTCAGCAAGGGATATCGGTTCTTAACCGTCAACTGGTTAAGCTTCCGAGAATCCACGCAAAGTCTAAGGGTACCATCTGCCTTCTTCGCCAAAAGGATCGGAGAACCCCAAGGAGAAGTACTGGGTCAGATAAAGCCCTTTTCCTGCAACTCCTCTAACTTCCTCTTGAGCTCCTGCAGCTCAGGTGTAGCCATCCTATAAGGAGGAATGGACACCAGTGCTACTCCAGGCACAAGCTCGATAGAGAAATTCCCCTATCACTCCGGAGGTAGACCTAAAAAGTCGTCCGGGAAGACATCCCTTAAAAGATCAACCACTGGAGGTAAATCTGTCTGAAAAGTCACCTAGTCATCCAGATACAAGCTCAAAATCTAGGTCGTGACCCCACCTTGCCCACGATGCTCTGGTCCAGCTCGACTCGCCTGAACATCTCATTCTCCCTTGTATAGAAACTCTCCGCCCTCTGGTGATGTGAAACTCACCCTACGATGATAGTAGTCTACAAAGGCTCGAAAGGGAACCAACCAGTACATCCCGAGAATAAAATCATAGCTTGTCATCTCCAAGACATAGAGGCCCCATAAAAAGTGACACCCTCCAACCCCAAGGGGGCACTCCTTGCACTGAATAACACTAACTATTCTAGTCCCTAAAGGAGTGTCTAGCGTCATGATATCGGAAGAAGTAGAAACACATATCCCAAGGCTCTCCACAATGGGTACAGATATGAAACTATGCGTAGAACTCATATAAAAAAGTATCAATGATAAGATAGAAGCTACTAAAATAGTACCTCTAGCTGTAGAAGGTCTGGGATCCTACTCCTGCTGGGTCTGTTGCACTGCATATGCCTGCCTAGTGCCGCAGCCCAGCGACATATCCTGGCTACCCTGAGCTGTCTCGCCCTACTGCCTTTGAGATCATAGTGTCTGGCTACTATGTCCATGACCACCATCTTTTCCTGCACGCCCTGACGTATTCCAGTTCCCTGACTGGTAAGAATCCACTGGTCCTTCTCCCGCATGAGGAGTCTGCATAGAACACCTCTCACTAGCCGCTGGTGGAAACGCCCTGCAAAAGGGTTGTAGATGACCCATCTTGCTGCAAGCTTGGCACTCCACTGGGTCTCGTGGACACTGCGGCCTCTTGTACCCCTCTCTACCACACCGGTAGCACATAACCTGGCCACCTGAAGCATTCTTTTGGCCGGTACTGCCGCCCTGAGAGAATTACATCTGTCTCTTCCTCTTGCCAACAGAAATAGTACTCGTAACTGGTGTTGAACTGCCCTAGCCCACACCATAAGATTCCCGCAGGTTCCTCTCAGTAATCAGTGCCTAGTTCACAATAGCATGTACTGAAGGCAACCTAAAAACATTCACCAGTGCTCAGATGTCATACCGAAGACCATCCTCAAAATTTCTGGATCTCAGCATCTCATCACCCACCAGCACAGGTGCAAAACGCTGAATCTCGGTGAAACGAGCAGAATAGTCCATCACCAATAGAGCTCCCTACTGCAGATTCATGAACTCTCGAGCTCTATCTTCCCTCAGTGTATCGGGAAAGAAGAATTCATAAAAGACTGCCTGAAATTCTTCCCACGCCATGTCTCTATGATGCTCTGGCTGGGTGGTAACATCCCACCACCTCTTGGTGGAATCACGCAACATATATATCGCGAGCTTGACCCTATGCCCTAGAGGTGTCTCTAGATGCTCGAAAATAGTCTGAATCGATCCTAGACAAGAATCTTCAGCCTGTGGTCCGCCATCCCCTGAAAATGTAGGCAGATGCTACTGCTGAAAGATACGAGTCAGCTCAGCGAGAGATGTAGCAGCCTGCGGTGCTCCCTGAAAGGTCTTCATGAACCACATAAAGCCTTCACGGAACTGCGCCTCCACGCCTGTGTCCAGTATAGCAGCTGGTGCCGCATCTGGCTCTACTGGAGGATCAACTGGTAGCCTATGGCCCACCATCTTCGGAGTATAATCGTTGCCGCTCTCTTGGAGAATAACATGTGATCGTCCAGGCGGCATGCCACTACAAGGTCAAAAGCACGCCTTAGATTCAAGATTATTATGACCTAAAAGCGAAGGAACCACAATAGAAACAAGAGGAATAAGGCATTCAAAATTTTTAAAACAAGACTACGCAGCGTGTACACTGACTACACGGCGTGTACTTGACTTCTCTTCCCCTTCCCGGGTCCTTACACATGGCTAAGCCACATGGCTTCCGTCGAAAAAAAACTACACAGCATGTACAATAACTACACGGCGTGTATGATGTTATTTTCTAACTACTCGTGTCGTCTGTGACATGGACGACTACTCATCATGTCACTGCACGGCGTGTTACACCCATACACGGCGTGTACAACACCTCATTTCCCAGCCACCCAGCTAACACCACACGGTATGTCCCCGGAAAAGACTACACGGCATGTCCCAAAGGTACGCAGCGTGTTTTGGGAGAGGTCACACCGGCCCGTGTTGTTAGTTACATGGCCGAGTCCCCAGGTCACACTACACGGCATGTACAACATTGACACGACGTGTTCTGTCAAGGATTTCACTGACCCGTGTTGTTATTTACATGGTCGGACTCCGGGTCAACACTACACGTCATGTATAAAAGCTACACGGTGTGTTTTACCCAATCCTTTCCCTACCTCGTGTCGACGCCCACACGGTTTGTGACACGGGAAGAGACTACACGGCGTGTACTCAAGGTACAGGATGTGTACTCAAAAAGTTTATTTTTATTCCCAAACAGAAGAACATACATGGTGTGTATAAAAATATTACGTGGCGTGTATACTGGGTTTCCGGACAGTATGCCTCAGAAACATCCCTGTAACCCAGGAAATACCGAAAAACAACACCTAAGTGTCAAATTCCGACCCGTGGGGGCCCATACTTCCCACGAATCAAAGTATGACATATCATATGTGTTATAACCAATAAAAAGTCAATGATCCTTCAAATTCCAGTCAATGGGATCCCATACTCCCTAAAAACCAAAGTTTTACGTCCATTCTATAAACAGGCTCACATAAAATTACCCTATCAAATAGCAGGTATTTTGTCAGAGCAGCTATCACAAAAGCATGCTTTTCTAGCAGAACAACTATCACAACAACATTATTTTTCTAATGCACCTACATGGCATGGAAACTATGCATGGCATGTGATTTCTAGCATGTACCTATATGATGCATGAGACAACATACCCTCATCTCATTGGGTTGCAACTAAATAGAACCCATAGATAAAATATAAACTGCACAATCTCAAAGTGCGTCACCCAACAGTGAAATCAAATCAACTGTAAAATTTGCAAAATCAAAAGAATTGAAAAATATGAGGTAGACTGGATTTTCCCTATACATGGGTTAGCTACACCCGGTCACAGCTTATTACCAACTATCGTTCGTCCTATCCCTGTCTATGGCTCTAAATAGTAAGTAAAAGAAAATAATTCCTATGATGCCACTTTGTAACGTCCTGGACCTGGGTGCCACGCAACGGGGGCCCCGAACCTAGTTCGCCACGTGACCTCAAGCGTATTTCCCCAAACACCAGAGGCTGTTGACTAGTAGCGAGGGCCCAGGTCTGATAGTGGGGAAACTATGCCCTCATTTGTCAAAGTGTAGCGCAGTGGAATTGAAATAAAACATACAACAACCAGCGGAAGCAGTAAACCATACACAACTGAAATAATCAATAGTATATATATAGTGTTGCTACATGTCTCAAGTACTAAGAAAACAGCCAGAGCATGTTATACATCAATACAGTACAGCAGAAAGCAGAGTACAGCAAAACAAAGCAAACAGCTGGCTGCGGCATCGCGAGCCTAGGCTCGGTCCCATGCCCTTCTACTCCTCAGCAGTAGTCAAGTACCTATATAGGGACTCTTTCCACTATCTACACCTGTAGAAACGTAATCTGTTTAGGCACTCACCAAAGGCTTGTGCCCAACTACGTTCTAACATGCAACAATAGTGTGCAGTGGTAAAATGAAATAAAGTAAGCATTACTAAAAAGTAACTAACTTAACAGTTAAATTGCCATTTAATTATTCATTTAATCCATTTTATATAAGAAATCCCCACAGTGCATTTCTAAGTAAACAACTAGTGTCCTCAGACATGTAAACCCCTACCCTCAGGTAATGAGTATCAAACAAAAAAATCTTCCCTCAAGCAAAACAGATTTTTCCCTCAGGCGTAGGTAGTGTCGCCCACAGGCACAGAGTCAGCAGCCCAAAGGCATGGAAGAAGTTTCCCTCAGGCCAAAATAACTACAGCCCACAGGCTAAATAGTGCAGTGCCCACAGGCTAATCCCAACAACGCCCTCAGGATAAACAGTTATCCGGGCCATGCCCAACATGTCAAATGCAGTAAACAAGCAATTCCTCTCAAGGCAATTTTACGATTACTTCTTTAAAGGCATACCCTCAGGTATCCTGGCCAAACGGCTAAACAGTGAAACACACCCTCGGGGTGGTTCTAGATCCAAGAAACGATCCCAACCAGCATTTTATTATCACAATTTAATCACCTATGAAATTATAGGCATTAGATATAGCAACGAACTCAGCCACACGACACCCCAACATGGGTTTGTGGCACAAAAACGCACAAAAACGCACAACAGATGGAAATTTACACCAAGCCACCTACCCTATACACCAACGAGCGTAATACACGAACGTTGATCCAAGAAATTCCCAATAACGACATAGATCTGATGAAGAAAAAAACCCATTCAAATGTAAATAACATCCGTTAGGGGAAGAATTGGTAAGAACCATACCAGGAGAGGAGAGGGCTTACATGTGTGGTTCCAACAAGATCATCTGAAGCAGAATCAGATTCCAGAAGAACACTTGGAGGATCTTCAAAGGTTCGGCCTCCTCCTTTGGTTCCAAAATGGATCAAATGCCTCCTCTACGAAATGAGGAGGCTACTACCTATTTTAAGCCGAAAAAACAAAGTACACGGCATGTACTTCTGAGTACACGGCATGTACTTCCTTCATTTAACTGTTCCTCTGGAGGCACTGCCACACTGTTCATCCGTCAACATGAGTACACGGTATGTACTTCCAAGTACACTGCGTGTACTGTCACCCAGCTGGCTGCTACTCCACTGCCATTCTGTATAGGCCTGCTGACTGACTACACGGCGTGTAAAGGACCACTACACGATGTGTAGTCGGTTCTTACACCCCTCGTCGCCGACATGGCTACACGCCCCGTGTACCCATCCCACATGGCCAAAAGTACACGACGTGTGAAAAAGTACATGGCGTGTAGTTCTAAAATTTATGATTTTTCCCCATTTTCCATATTTTCTCAAAAACACTTAAGGAAAAGGAAAAAGAAGAAGCTCGTACCTCAAAAATAAGAACCAGGATCTTACAATTTCTATATGGTATTCCAAAATTGAACTCAAGAATATAAACAGTTGCCTCCCAAAATTCAATCAACCCAATAGATTATTTTATAAGAGCATTTAGAAGTTGATTCATGAAAAATACATTCAATGGAAATAAATCATTTATAAATAAAGAGAAAAATATAATTGAAATCATAAAATAGTTTTTTAGAAAATTATTTTTTCTTTATCAAAAAATATAATGTTACAGTCACTTTTAAATTTATTTTTAGATGTTTCACTTTTTAGAGATTGAAGAAAGGAACTTTCGAAATAAATATTTAAAAAAAGCCTTGAAAATTCATAAGGTATTAAAAAGTTATTTCGAAGACACTTTGAAAACAAATAATTTTAATAATAATACTAAAAAATAGTCACTTAAAAATGGTGTAATGGTTTAAAAAAGGTTATGTAAAAACTTTGGAAAACATTTACTTTAGAAAATTAAAATTCAATAATATATCATTGAAATGAAATAATTGTTTTCAAAATAAATTTTTATTATAATACAACAAAAATTAATTTTGAAACATTGGAAAACCTTTTTAATATTTTGGAATACTTTTTTGAAAACCAAAATCATAAAAAGTGTAACAAAAAATAATTTTTAAAATAGAAAAATAGAAATATTAACGTCTCGTGAGATTAAAAAAATTGTATTTATAAATATTAATGAGAAATTTTATGAGAGAGTTAAATATTGATAAGGAGGGGAAACTATCAGTAAGGATGATGTAAAATATTCTCAATAATGATATACTTTTTATGGGGAAGAAATTAATTGAGGCTAGAGATTTCAGTAAAAAAAATTAATTATCCCTAGAGAGAAAGAGAAAGTATCAAGGAAAAAGTTATTATTGTTGGAGAAACCAATTTTTGAAAAAATAAGTTCAAGAAGACGTATTATAACTCAAATAAGGGATTCAAGTTAAAAAAATCCATAAAAATTTAGTATCATCTGAATAGAAATCCATTTCAGGAAATAACATGATGTGGATCTTCATACCCCATGAATTTCATGAATATAGAAAAATTCATTCATTATGAAACAATCACACCATATAAATTATATCATGGTTCTTAATAAGTAATATGTCTCATGGAATTAAATTTGAGAAAAATAACCCCTTCATTTGAATTCTTGATTATTCAAATGTGATCTAACCTCAAAAATAATAAAAATAAATATCCTAATAACTTATTACATAACCATAGTCATATATATATTTACATCTATATAGCTCATTTTTAACCATTTTTTATAAATATCTTATCAGGTTATGGTTTATTTTTAACATCTGATGATAGAAACTCTGATTGCTTGTTTCATACTAGTTTTATAATGGGGTTGTTGATTGTTTTGTATTAAGAAAATTAATCATTACTAGATTATACAAGATACTTTAATATTGGTTATTTAATGATTCTTCATATCTAATTTTCATTTGGTTAATGATAAAGGTATGGTTTGAGAAAATTGAAATTGTGAAGAACTTGTTTCGGTGTGTTAACAATCAAAAGGTGATATGTTAATAAATATATTAAATATAAATAAAACCTTTCCAGAATAAATAAAAATATTATATAAATTATTATTACATGATATTATCATTATATAATATTCTCAAAACATTCGTTATATAAATATTATTTCATCATTCCCATAGGTGGTAAAACCAACTAAAACAGGAGCATGTTATAATGTTTTAATGAGTAAGGAAATGGTTTAATATTTTGTTAATATAAATTTCATAAAATAATAAACATTTCATAAATATCATTTAGATTCACCAAATTCATTCTTAGAACCATCTATATAGGGTGGTAATGAAAACTGAAATTCGTCATTCATGGAGGAAATAGATTGCATGCACACATGATTAATAATTACATTTCTAAATTAATGGGATTAAGTGAAGGTATATGATAAATTATCATTTTAGAATCAAAATTTTTACATATTAAAAATATATACTCCTAAAATCTATCCTTCTTGTAGTAGTGATAAAAATGAACTACATCACTTCATGGTGGTCGATGCTCGAACATATGTGTGATCGAGGTTGTTTTGTTTTTACTAGTGGATGTAAATTATTAAATAATAGTTGATAAATTAATATAATAACATTTAATTAAATTAAAAATACTTGTGTCATTATATTTGTGTTTCTAGAATATTATTTGGAAGAGAAATATTGAGAATAAAATACTACGGAGTAAGAAATTATCATGTTGAGAACTTAAGATTTCACATGGAAATTTCCCTGGAAATAGAGACATTGGGATATCTAATTGAGATAAAGGATTATAAAATATAGATCAAAATATATAGTTAGGTTACACTGATAGGAGTTTTGAATCAATGCTACCCTGGTTTTTTGAATTTTACTTCCTTTTAAATTAAACTTATTGAAATGTTTAAAGTTCTTGATCCACTATATGATTTCTCACAGCCTTACCATCATGTGACATAATAAATAAGAGAGATAATAACACAATATTTACATGGTTTTAATAAAATTACTACCCCTTCATATTTTTTTAAACACCCTCACATTGATACTTCACTATTTTACTTAATGAATACAACTGGTTTGACACCTCGGTTACAATCTCTCTGCAATTAGTTAAAAAGATCATCTGCTCTTCTTCTTCAATTGGATAGACACCCCAATCACAAGCTTCTAATGGCTATTTTGTAAACTCAACTACAATATTATTCTTAAATGTTGATACGGAACTCAAAATATCTTCTTCATAGATAGTCTTCCTCTACAAGATAGTTGAATGACCCTTTACTTGTGTAATTCCTCAAGAAATTCAGCAATGATAGTTCTAGGAATCTTTCAAGATATTAAGAAGAAAATAATATTGATCAACTTCATTGGTCTCATAACTAAACTTCTCTATTAGATAAAAATATGTATCAAGTTCTAAAAATACTTCCAGAACCATGGATATAAAGTCTCTCAATATCTTCTCCTCTTGAAAAAACATCATCACCTATAAGAAAAAATTTATATAAAAATATATATTTTGCATGTGATAAAATCTCAAAAATTCCCTGATTTGAAATCCCTCATTATTTTCTCATATAAAAACATCCAATTAAATCATCATTTAAATGTGTTGAGCATAACAAATTTAATTTCCTTATTCAAATATAAATACTCATTGGCTGTTTCGGAATTATATTCCTCTTTTAAATACCTAATAATTATTGTGGGTATTATTCCATGTTCCTGAAATAAATCTCGAATACCAGAGGGTTTTGGGTATATACTTATTCTTAATGAGGATTTTTTATCACCCAAATCTCACACTATATTAATGCATGCATCGCATATGGCATAAAAATCATTATTTCATATACAAAAAATATTGGGTTGTAAATTACTCATGTATTATATTCATATTCAAGAATACCCATGGATTATCATAATATCACATGACGTCATCACTTTAAACAAGGGGAATTGGATTCTTTGTTTCATCATGTGGTAAAATTAAATACCGTTGTCTTGCTAGAAAAACATGAAAACCTTTATTTATTTATTCAAATAATATTATTTCAAGTGAAACTACATGAATATATTATCTTGATCATACCTGTGAATAAAATCTGATGTTTAACTTCATCCAAATACTCAGCTTCATTAGGCAACAACATGACTTAAAATCATATATTCTTGAAGTGAAAATGTATGAATATCATATACAATAAATGCTAAGAACTTTCCTGGATCTCATGTGTTCAATGAATCCTTATTATATGTGTACATGAAATCAAGTTGAACTTCATGAATTTATAAATGGTGAATAATGTCATACTATAAAACCCTCAAATAAAATAGGACGAAGAAAAATTTTACCATTTGATCAAACAAATCAGATCAACCACATAATTTGGCTCATGTTATCTATGTAATATTTTTAGTATAGTGACAATAACTACTTATTCCACTATCCCACATTGGTTTTTTACAAGGTTGATAATTATAATATATTACATCCACTTCCTTCAATACTTCGAGCCGAAAGTGGGGTTTTACACTAGAAATACTCACACACTACTACACACAGACCACACCACACCATTACGCATTCCACCCAAATACCTCCATGTGTTCACTTTTTGCACTCCTTGTGCACCCTATGCATGATCTAAAATAGAACTATGCATCCACTCACACTTCTCTACCAACATGCAGGTTAGATGAGGTATACATTCTTTTCCCACTTAAGAAGTGGTTAGCCTGTAGTTGGATTCTTAATTTTTAGTGAACAGGATTAAGACAAATATTAAATATAAAAAACCATATAATTCTCAAATACCAAGATAGAACTCAACTTATATTCTCTAAATGTTTCCATGAAAAATTTAATTTTCCGTGGCCTTCTTCTTCTATAAAAAATTATTCATTAAAATGAATACTTTCATGGTCTTCTTCAATCTTTTATTTTTGTAAACAATTTACATTCTATTAATGTCACTTCCACATGTATTTGGCATTAAGAGAAGTTCAAAAAATAATAACATTTATAAAAAAGAGAATTATAAAAGCATGAAATGAAATTCCATAAAGTGAACCCATAACAATTATCCAAGAATTATCATAAGGATAATTTCTCAAGCATGGCATCCAATGCCATTTTCTAAATCCATAAGAATTCTCCAAGAATCACTATTCTATCTTACCAAAAAAACATATTGAAACATCATTAAAAAAATACAAAACATGGTCTCAACATAAAAATGATATAGAATTATTGGAGGAGAAAAATGATATATTTTTTGGATGAAATAATATGGGATAGGTTTATCATGAAGTGGTGTATGTGATCTCCTTTTTTAAGTTGATAAAAGGGAATTTTTTTAAATACTCATTATTTTTCAATAATGTTGTGACACTATTCAAGGTTCATTAACTCCAAAAGTGAGAAATAATGGAAAGTGGTGTGATATAAGTTCAATAAATCCTTTACCACTAATTTTCAAAAAAAAATTAACATGTTTCAAGACTTTTACCACATGATCTTTACATTTTAAACTTTTTGTTTTTTCAATGTTAACTAGTTTTCCTAAATTACTTTATATTTTTTTAAAAATATAAGGTAACCCAAATTAAAAAAATGGGTTTTCTACAATTAAATTTAATCCCAATATAATCTAATTCAATTTATAAATATCATAAAATAAACTTTAAAATTAAAACATTTAAAATATAGAAAAACATTATTGTAGAAAATTATTTTTTCTCCATTAAGTGATATTAATACTATATAACATTAATTAATAATTAAATAATTGATAAAATAATTTAATTCATAATAAACAATCATAAAATTTCTTTATATAAAATAAGTTATTTGAATTTATTAGAAAAAGTTATACATAATTAATAAATCAATTATTTGAAATATTCATTTCCTCATTAACTTTAATCTTTGTAATCATACTTTTATTTATAAAATGAAATTAAACATATTAAATAATATGAAAACATTAATATAAAACATGGAATAAATTTTTTTATATTCAAGAAGCGAAGAAAATTAATTTTTTTTATAAGTGATTAAAAACAGTTTTGAGAGTAAATTATTACTTATAATTCCAAAATATTAAACATGGGTTTTATAAATTCTATAGTGTATATAAATGATTTTTTTAATTTATAAATATATATTTTTAATGAAAAATTATTCAATTATGATAATTTCATAAAATTGATGGTATTTGAAAAACTAGTATTTTTTTTATTCACCTAAAAATAAATTATATTAAAAAAATATTGAAAATTTAGCTTAGGAAAATTTTGATATGTTGAATTAAAAAATTAAGTTTAAATTTAAAAATAAAAATTATAAATTATAAAAATTTATCTTTTAAATGATAGTTCAATATATATATATATATATAATTGCTTTCATTAAAATTTTCTTTTTAAAATTTTTAGTATTTTTAATCATATTTTGTATAAATTTTATAATTGATTATAATATTTGTTATTCATTAGTGTTTTTATTATTCTAAAATATTCTTAATAAAAAATTCATCATGGATCAATTTAGTTTAGTGTTGTTTGTAGAGAAATCTATCAAACATACTATTAATTTCAAAAAAAATATATATTCCAAAATCATCGGGAATTAAATTCTATACCCTTAAATAAATTATATCCTTACAAGTTTAATTATCACTTACCAACTAAGGGTATCTAAGAGATAGAAACAAATCATGATATAATTTCTATATTGATATCAAAAAATGTATCAAATATATCTTTTCCCTCAGAATAGTTCAACATTAATGTTGAGTTATTCTCTAATAATTTGAACTAAACATCCCTCATAATTTGGTATCATAACTCTTATAATGGAATTATTTTTCTAGGAGATCTCGTAGTCATACTTACACTGAAAGATGATCATAGATTGGTTTGAAATATGAAATTTTATTTCCCTGTTTTTTTATTAGTATGGATTCTATATAGATATAACCAATACATTTAAAAAATCACATCAAATTACTATGAAGGAGGGTTAATAACACTTTAATGAATTATATTCCATATACCTCAACCTGGTATACAATTATAATAGGAGTATTTTATTTATAATATCAAATCATTTTGGTGTTTATTTGATTATATTAGAAAATTTCCTAGTCTGTTATGTATGTAAATAACTATATTCTAATTAGATATAGAAAAATATATAGTGGGGGTGATAGTACCTTTTATTTTTATAATTTATCATTAGGTTTGGGAATCATTTTTCATAATTCCTAAACTCCTAAAATTTGATGAATTTTACATTCTTCACCTCAATTTCATTTATTGGATTCTTCACCCTAACTGAAAAAATTTGATCTCTATGTAAAATACTTTTATAATTAAAAAACTTAATTGTTCCTATGAGGCATTCCATTTGAAGATTATTCCTAAAGTTTTAATATGTATGAATATGAGTCTTCTTTAGTTCATCACTTTTTTCACTAGATATTCTATGAAACATTATATTTATCTTCTTTGGTGTGTTCATATTTTTTTAAAGACTCATGTTGTTAATCCTAACTAGATATAGTTAGATGATAATAGATATAATATTTTCTACACTATCTTCTATCACATTTTGTTTCTCATTAGAAAAAATATTAAATTTTTCATCACATTAATTATTAACATGATTCCTCTTTACTATATCCATTTATAAAACCAAAAAGGATATACATGAGTTGTGAATAATAATATCATAAGTTAGTTGTCCATAATAACCTCAGGAAAATTTAAACTCAATATTTTTCCCTTTGTGACATCATCATTTTATCCTATAATTCTTTTAGTTCATTTTGTATCACTCTTTGTCCATCCTATGTTTCATTATGTTGGTTTATCCCATATTTCTTAACCTAATCCCCCATTGTAATTGGGAAATAAATCCTTTATAATGGTTTATAAATTGATTGCGAGTTAACTAAATTATACCCCCCATGAGTGTCTAGCTAGGTCTTTAGTATTTAGCCCACTCATCATGCACTAGTGTGAATATTGAGTTGATACTCAACCAACTATTTTTATGGTGATTAACCCAAGATTTATATGAGCCACTAACATATCCACTTGATAGAATCCATAAAATGATATAATTTCAAGGAAACAACAAAATATCTACTTTACCCAAACATCAGGATATTATCCTAAATATAGAGCAATCTTTTAAACTTATCCCCAGGAATTTCACAATTTTTATCTTATCATAATCCTCAAAATAAATAAAATAATCCTCAAAAATAGCTAAACCTTACTCTCATACAAACTGAGGCACCCCAGACCCACACTCCCAGGTTTGGTGCTAAAATACTTTCTTTAAATATTGGCTTTGATACAAATAGAGATGAACCTATAATTATTTTACAACATTTCCATATACTAAACTTTATATATCAAAAATATTCAAACAATCCCAATAATGGAAGGTTTAGTGTCTTTTAGTACTAGTTAGATAGAAACACTATTTTACACAATGATTAAACAATTCTATATAGAATAGCCACACAAACTCCATTTTAGAATTCTCAATGTTTATACACATGTTTATAACAAGGGGAATGGTAACATAATAAAGGGTTGAGATTAAACACTCAATAAGGTGAAAAACTCATCAACATTTCATCAAAAGTTAGATCATATCCATATGATAAAATATTTATAGGGGAGAAATATCTTTCTCAAAAGAACATGGAACAATAATAGTTATCCATTTTTCATATTATCAATATGTGATGTCTCAAATGAGAAAAAATATACCATAGAATAAGAGTGTAGAAACATAAGATAATAGAAATTATCCAGGGAGCATAATAATATCTAAAAAGATATGGAATTTCATGTAAATGTAATATAAAAATATATTATGGAAAAAAATAATCATAGGAATTCATTATATAGTGGCTTATGCATCACTAACTTATGACCCATTAGTGACTTAGGATTTACAAAATTATAGTCCATAAGTTACTTCTATTTTACAAAATTATAGTTCATAAATTGATTATTTTTCACTAACTTATAGTCCATAAGTGACTTAGTTTTCACAAATATATGATCTATAAGTGACATAGGATTCAAAATCCTATCGTTTATAAGTGAAATGTGTTTTTCAAACATATAATATGTATGTGATGTAGCTTTCATGTACCTATGTTCCAAAAATGAAATAGTTTTCACAAACTTATGGTGCATAAGTGACTTAGGTTTTACAAACCTATGGTCTATAGGTATCTCATGAGATAAATAGACTTAAATTATGCATTAGATGGATATATGGGATCCTACCCAACAATCATTAATAAATTTGTGTTCCAATTGAAATAAATCATTTATCACATCATAAAGAACCCAAGGAATGGAAAATGGGTTCCGTAACATTTCTAGATGGTATCACCAAAATTAACCTCAAGAATGTTTATGGTTGATACCCAAAATAAAATCATCCTAAAATAATATATTATAAGAATATTTTGACGGTTATTAATAAAAAAATTCAAGGAAATAAATCCTTTATAGATGATGAGAAAAACATACATGAAATAATAAAATAGATTTTAGAAAATACTTATATATTTGACATAAAATATATCATTGCAGTAACTTTGAAAATTTATTTTAGGAAAGGTTGTTATCGAGAAATTAAAAAGAATACATCTTCAAAATCAATATTTATAAAGAATCATTTAAATACGTAATAGTTTCAAAAATTTGATGTGAATTTTTTTAGATATTTTTTACTTTTAAAAAGAATCATCAATAATGGATCCATTAAAAGTAAATAGAGATTTCAAAATGGTGAAGTGTAAACTTTTATAAAATTTTACAATTAATAAAGAAACATAAATAATAGATCTTTTAAATAATATAAAATTTATCAAAATAAATTTAAATTTGAAGATAAACCATTTGATTTTGATAAGATAAGAATTATTTTATTATTTTAAAATTATTTTTTAAAAACCCACATCATAAAAAGAATAATAAAACATACTTTTTAAAATAGGATAAGGGAAACATTAAGGTCACATGAGATAACAGATAATTGTATTTTTAAATATAAAGGAGAAAATTTGAGTCAAAGGAAAATATTAACAACAAAGGGAAGTTATCATTAAAGTGTATAGAAATTATTATCAATAATGATCTACTTTTTCAGGGGAAGAAATTCATCAAGGTGGAATATTTGAATCCAAAGTGAAATTTTACATAGAATGAAATATAAATTTATATAAAATAAAATCTTAGGGTGGAATTAACCATTCATGGAAAATAGAGTTCAAGAAGAATCATTATATAAGATCTTATCTCCGAAAAACACTTCCCTTTGTGATTTTTGGGTGTTAGAGGCACCCAGATGAGGTTCCATAATGTTTGGAAGACTTTTCGAGGAAAATAGTGGTTCCACTACCAAAAATGGAATGGTTGTGGTGTGTAATCCTAGGTTACATTATAGTGTAGGTGGTTTCGACATATATATTGAGGTTACACTATGGTTCCTTGAGTATCCACTGCCAAATCCATCGTGGCTTCAGCATGATCTTCATGTTGTGGCATAGGGGGATCTTAGGGTGGATTTTGAGGCTAAATCCAAAATTAAGGTCGATATGACATGGGGATTTGGTTTTAGTGTAGTCCTTTTCCAGTGGTCATATTGAAGTGGCACGGTTCTTAGGGATTCATTGTATCCCCTATAACCACTTTATAGGATCTTACTATGTTACTGAGACACATAGTTTGAGAAACAGGGTTGTCTCATGGTCCCTTGAGTTGTTCCATAAAATACTACATGTCGAGGAGGGTTGTGGTATAGTCCTAGGGGATATTACATAGTCTTCTAAAATTTTATATGCCTATATATACCCTATGAACCCTAAACCCAGCCTATATCCCGCTTCTTCCACTCAAATACAAGGCTCCCTAGAGTGTTATTTGAAGGATTTGAAGTCCCTTTCGATAGGGATCAATCCTTTTATTTTCATGATCAATCTAATGTGATATGAGGTGAGTTATACCTCCCTTTTCTAGTAGTTTCCCTTCATTTAATCTCATTTCCTTTGATCCATTTTTCTATGACTTGGAGTTTTCTATTCATAATTCTAATATAGTTTTTAATGTAATTTTTTGGTGTGTTTATGGAATGAAGTCTTTAGTGGATGATATTTTTTATGGGAGTGGTGATCAGAGATCCACATTGGCATTCCATTTTTATTTCATGAAAATAAGAAGTTTGAGTTAGGTGATTTGTTTCTTCTATTTGTATTTGTGTGAAATTGTAAATTGACCATGGTTTATACCTATGTACATAATTGAAATTTAACTAATAATGATTTAACCCTATTAAATAATGAAATTGGGTTATGGTTGTAGTACATGTTGTTTCTTTCCACTGTGATAACAATTTTCTGCATGTTTTCTAGATAGTGTGCTATATATACCATGCTTGTTAGCATATTTAATTATTCTTGGGTTAAAAAGTTTATTTTTATAGAAAATTTCAAAAAATATAAATACATAATTAATTGGTTTGTTAAAGAACTTAAATTAAAAATTTTAATAAATCCAATGTATCTTGTAATTTGATAGTGATCATATTGATTTTAAATACATGTTTTCTTGAAGTTTTTATTCCACGTGTTAATGAAATTTGAAAGGACATAAATCATTTTAATGATTATTAATGATAATAATAAAAATTAATTTTAATTTAGAATGATTCTTCCCATAGATTGGTGAATCTTATTTTATGCTAGAGAGTTTGTTTAATTAATTATTATAGCCTATTATATTTGATTCCTTAGGGTTCCTATAGTTGTAACTTATGAATAATAAATTGGTTGATTCAATATGGAATAAAAAATTATTGTTTTGATAAAGGTAAATATATGGGGCTGATTGTTCCCATTCTTTTATAAAGGTTGGGATCCTTGTGTAGGGGGCCCTCAGGGCATGTTTTCATGGGAAGCTTCAATGCCTTATTTTAGGGAATAGTTTTCACTATTGACAATATTTTTTTGTTTCCTTCTATGTTCTCAGATATGATCCCTACGATACGGTATGAGCTTGGGATTGTTTATCCTAGGATTGCTATTGAGATATGGGTGAGGAGGCTCAGATGGTTGTTGCAGCAGATAAAGCATGTGATGGTGGGATTCATAGGGATATGTTAGAGGGTGATGGAGATGGTACCAAGATAATAGAATGGATTGGATATGGGATTAACCATTTAAATATTTAAGTTGGGATTCTTTCTTGTTATGAACATGTTTAATGGATATATTGATGAGTTGTTGTTTATTTGCATTCATTTTTTCACTACTTGAGGAAACTAGATGTTCTTGATTATATATCTCTTGGTGGTAGCTTATGATGTTATCCTAGAATTCCTTGAATCATAGAATACTACTGCAAATATGGCCTTTATCAGCGCTATAAAAGGCATTAATAGTGCTAGAAAAGCACTGTTAATTGAGGCAAAGATAATGGGGGGTCCCTTTTATCAGTGCTTTGAAAAGTGCTGATAAATTCCCCTTTTGTAAGTGCTAAAAAATGATGATAAAAGCTGACTTTTATAAGTGTTAAAAACAATGAAAAAAGGTCATATATCAGTGCTTGTTATTACTGGTAATAAAATTCATAAAAATTAAAAAAAAAATTAAAAATAAAATACAATGTGCAGGGATCTTTTAATAGTGCTTGACCTCCCTTTTATTAGCACTAGGAGGACCCCCTCCCACTCTCCCACACACTGCACTTTCTCGCGCATCCCCAACATACCTGCGGGCCCCTACTTCCACCTAAACTCGAACTCGATACCTCCCCCATTGCAGGCCTACACCTTTACCACTAAGCTATTAAGTTTTTTTCTCTATTTAATGACATATTTATTTATTTATTTATATATAGTTATATTTATTTGTATATTAATATATATTCATATTAATATAAATAATTTAGTTATATTAATATATATATATTTATTTATTCATATATTAATATAAATATTTATTCGTATATTAATATATATTTATATTTATATATATATAGTTATATTTATTCATATATTAATATAGATTCATATTAATATAAATATATTTAGTTATATTAATACAAATATATTTATTCATATATTAATATATATATATATATATATATTTATTTATTTTTATATTAATATATATTTATATTTATTTATATATATATAGTTATATTTATTCATATATTAATATAGATTAATATTATTATAAATATATATAGTTATATTAATACATATATATTTATTCATATATTAGTATATATATATATATATTTATTCATATATTAATATATATTAATATTTATTTATATATATATTTAGTTATAATTTTTTATCCGTATATTTATTTGTATATTAATTTATATTTATGAGATTAGTTTTAAAAACATTTATAAAATATGTTTTTATGTGTGTTTGTAAATAAATAAATACATACATACATACATATATACAACACACACACACACATATATATATATATATATTTATGAATAAATACATATATATGTGTATTTGAAAAGCTATAGAATGTTAAAACGGCCTTAACTTCTAATACAGAAGTCCATTTCAACACCATAACCAGAAAAATTGAATTAAATGAAACAATCTTCAATATGATATGTGTTAAAGGCCTAGAGTACATCCGTATTAGAAGTTATACCTATTTAAATGTTAAAAAATGGTGGTATCCAGATTAAAAACTCAGTTTTGGAGGCCTTCTAGGCCTTTTGTGCCTAAAAATTGTGATAGAAAGTTCCCTTCATTCATTATCACATAGATCTCATAACAAGATTCGATTTGATATGTTGTAGAGCTCAAACGGACACCCGAAACAAAAGTTATGGCCGTTTAAAGTTTGATTTACATTTTTAACTTGTGTTAGATCTTTTATTTATTTAATTTTTGATTTTTTATGTCTTCAAATTGTTATTAAATGATTATTAAACTATGATAATTAGAAAATTATTAATTAATAATATTTTTTTAAATATTTTAAATCCATTTTTACTAAATTTACTTTATATTAAATGTAATATTCTGTTTATACTTATGTAAATCATATTTAAAATATATATATTATATTTATATCAATCTAAATTTACTTATATAACAATATATTGTTTTACGTGATTTTTATTTTTGAAATATACACTTTATTAGCTCTAGGAAAAGGTACTGATAAAGCCCCCCCCCCCTTTATCAGCGCTACTAAAAAAACCACTGATAAAGGGATCCCCTTTAATAGTACTAAAAAGCACTGATAAAGGGTCACATTTGACATCGATTTTTTTAGCACTTTTAAAAGTTCCATTTTTCAGTGCTTTATTTAGTGCTATTAAAGGGTGGTGCTATGGAAAACCAATTTTTTGGTTGTGGAAAATGAAATAATTCTTAATAAATGTTTAACCTAGGGTTTGGTACTTATTTTAATGAAAATTATAATGTTAATCTTTAGAAACTGTGGACAGTTGAACTTTTCATGAAGGTCATCGAATTAGCTTGTGGATAATAAAGAGTAGTTTAATGATAATCAATGGTTTATGAAATGTAATTTTGAACTTGGTTAATATATGTTTAATCTATTAATTAACATAAAGGAAATGATAACAGGAAGAGGTAATTTAATGTAGATCCATTAAAATGCTTGTGTGTTTATAGGATACCTAGTTCTTAGCAATGGCAGTTGGGTGTATAAGTAATGATAGTTGCAGTTGATCCTAGGACTAGGTTATTACCATAGATTGGTTTTGAGATATTTTATATCCTATACATTTTGTGATTTCATATGTTACCCCACCCATGTCATTTAGGGTGACTATGTCATAGTGAACTGTAGGAGGGTGTGTTCCCTAATATCTAGTTCAGTGAGGATGGATGGCTAATGATTCCACCAGGCCTCTCTCTTTTCCCTTAGTAGTATAATGTGTTGGTATACACGGTGGTTAGTTTCCCATATATGTGTATAGAGGGTTGTAATGGATTTTGGTTATTCCACACATATGTATCTATGAATATATTATCCAAAGGATTATTATAGGTATGGCATGTATTGGATGTGATGGCTCGAGTTACCTTACTTGGTGTATGGGTTGTGATGGCCTTAGGTGTAATAGTTGTTGTATGATACACATCATACGGGAAGTTGTGGCACCCAAAAACTACTGGTTTACTATATTTTTATGTGATATATAATTATTTCATGATGTGATGAATTAGGTTCATGTTTTTTTATGTATAGTAGGTGTTTTTAGGAAATCTTACTTTTAGAGATAGATGGTTCAGGGCGTATGACATTGGGGAAGAGTGGAAAACTAGGGGGGAAGCAGTAACGGGGTACCCTTATTGATTTATTATTATAATATTATTCCTTGGATTCATTACTTGTTCATAGATAACCGCGGTTAAGCTGATAACTTATTATACAAGTTTAGGTGATGGGTTAGTTTCAATTTTTATTCTTTGAGATTTGCTATGATTTCATTATCTTTTGCATGAGAGGCTTCAGGGAGGATCCTAAAGAGTATAATATAATTCTCACCCCATGTATATAATAAAATCCAAGTAAGTAGGAGATGGTTGGAGATCAGGCAGTAAATTATTAGCTCATGGTTTTTAGGGTTCTATTTGGGTTTGTGATCACTGTCGAGTTTACCTTTTTGTTACTTGTAGTTTTCATTTTAGTTGTTTTAGTACTATATAACATTACATGTATATAATTTGGATTCCTTTATCTATATGAGTATGATTTTATTGATGTATCTATCTTGTCTCTATCTTTCACATGTTCTCTAAGAAGGAAATACTTCTAATTGTATGTTTATTATACCCTCAGTGTTAGTATCCAACCCAAGGCCTACAAGTTGTGGGACTTAGGTGGTCACCATCTCCCTTCTCTCATTTCTGACCTGGAAGGTGTACTCTTGGGAAGGATTTGGTCATAATATAGTGGTATCAAAGGTTCAGGTTGAGAGAGAGGATGTATTTTAGAGTTAGGGAAATGTGATATTTCATGGGTTGGTATAGAAATGGAAACAACTATGTTTAGTAAGAAATGTAGACACGAGAGACTAAATGAGACATAGGTATTTAAGACCCCATATAATATGATGCATGGAACTTTAAATTTACTTATATTTCTAGGAAAAGTGTGGTTGGTTACAATTTAGTGACCTAGGATGGGACCCTACATCATTATTCTTTCCACTTGTTTTTGGAATGGGTTGACCTTGGGATATGTTAAACCTTAAAGGAATATAATTAATAAATTAATTTTTGTTAAATACTCCATATTCCATGTTTACATGTATCTAACCATTTTTTCTTCTTGCTAACATGGATCTAGGTTAAAGTCCTCATTAGGTTCTTGATAATGATGTTTAGTAGGATATTTCCACAAATCATTATAGAGTAGAGATCGATGATGATGAAACTTAGAGGTGGACACTTTGAGTGGTTTGGTACCAAGTTCTACAAAAATATGAGGAATCTGTTTCAAAATCATTAATAGAAGATTGTTTATAGGAGGTGGATATAGATTTCAGTTTGATCCATGCTTGGAATAAGCATCAGGTTTCATTGGATATGATAATTTTGCATGGGACATTGAGACAATGGTGGATCTTATTCCATGGGGAATGTAAGGATTCAATGGTATTGTGGGATATTATTCTAACATGACCATTAAATTAAACATGAATAAAAATTATGCTCATATGGAATGAGGTTTCATCAACAAAGTTTTGGAAGGTATGGGATTTTCTCCCTGGAACATTGATATATTTTTTGACTGCTTTTGTTCTTCCTATTGGTAGTGTCTTTTATGGGAAAGTCTTATGGTTTCTTTAAATCAACCCAAGGACTTTGTAAGGGGTATCTAAAATCTCTAAGTATTTTTATTATTGTCTAGGATGTTCTCATTAAAATTATTCATAGAATCCTGAGCCATGGTGTTATTCTTACTTACCAATATAGGATAGGATCCCCTTCGATGTCTCATCTTATGACAATTATTTTCATGAAGACCTTCAGTAGATCATTTTGTGGTTTGAAAAGGTTATTGGATGAGTATTTCCTTTAGAGTGGTCAAGTGATTAACAAGAGCAAGAGTTGTTTCTATATATCTAGCAGTTGTACATTGGGTTGAATGTCTACTGTGGGTCACATCCTGGACATACAGAAGGGGAACTTCCCCATGGATTATCTGGGGGATCCTCTATCTTTTCGGAGGCATCAAATTCGTAAATTTTACACTTTGATCAGAAGGTTAATGGATTAGCTTATTTACTAGAAGAATAACTTCCTATCATTCTGAGTAATAATAACATTGGTTAATATTGTGCTTCTAGCCACTCCTATCCATGCCCTATATTCTATCAAGGTTCCTAATGGGGTTATCAAAAACATTAACAGAATTATTGTTAAATTTATATGGATCCTAAGGTCTAGAGTTATATTAAATGGGTGTCATGGGGTAGGATGAATTACCCAGTGCATGAAGGTGGGATTAACGTTCACATCTTTGAAGATACTCTTATTTGCATGAATTCAAAGATGGCATGGGAGGTTTTGGTATATCGCATGTTATAGTGAGAACTATGCATGGTCACTCAGTGGAAGACATGATTTTTTTGGATGGACATGACACTCCTTTATGGATTGTTATTGGTTCTATAATTGATACTTGTAGGCCCTATTCTTATTGGCTTGTTGGAAAGGGTGATATCATGTTTTGGGACCACAACTATAGTGGTGAGTTAATCGGGTACCTAAGATGTCCTGATACGAACATATCCTTCAAATAATCTTGCCAATACCTAGATTTTACTAATGCGGTATTGGATAGGGATAAATAGGTCCTTTGCATCCTCATTGTGTTATCCTTAGAATCAAATAAGTGTGCCTTTACTCCTTATCATTTTAGATCCTTTACGACGAAGGATTACCGTATGACCCTTAAAATGAAGGATCTAGTGAATGCACAAAATAATATCCTATGGGTCAAGGATATTCCCATGAAATATAACTTCTTATCTTGGTGGGTCTGTAATGGAGTTGTCCCTAATGATGAAAATGTTAAACGGTGTGGGATTTGTATTGTTTCCAGATGTGTTCGTTGTGAGAGGCATAAAGAATAAAGATATGACCATATTTTCTTTGATAGAAAATGGGATCACGAAGTATTGGATTATTTTTGAGAGTTCACTACAGCTTCTTCTCTAGATATGGATGATCAGTCATTTCTTGTCTGTTGGTACCATAGATCGGGCATGGGAGTTATTGAAAGAGTGGAACGTATAGTGATATTATGGGAAATTTGTTCGTGCATGTGGCAGGAAAGAAATAAAATCATATATGAGGGAATGATCTAAAATAGTCGGGTGATTATATGCAGGATAAAAATCTGCACATTGATATTATCTGGGCCTTAGAAAATTAGAGGGAGGAGCCTTCCTTGTAAAGGATCATTGGCACTCGGGAAACTAGGTATGTTTCCCATAATTAAGACAATTGGGTATGATGGAACCCACCTTCAAGGGGATTGAAACTTAACAGTGATGGATCATGTGTTTCCGGTTGGATCCGTGGAGGGGGTATTGTCTGTGATAGTTACGGGTTGACCATACTGGAATTTTCTATTAGGTTTGGGAAAGGTAATTCAATTTCTTCTGGGGTGATGGGAATGCTCATGGGATAGAATATTTTTATGCAAAGGAATTTAGAGATAACTGAATTTGAATTAGATTCTATGGTCTTATATAATTCTATTCATGGGCGGGGTATAGTTCCTTAGTCTATCTCTTATATCATTAGAAAATTTAGGAGCATCATTGGATTTGATATCAAAGTTTCCAATATCTAGTGGGAGGGTAAAAAGGATGCAGACTACCTATCCTCAATTGAAATTCTTGGTCCAGAGACTTTGTCTTTTTCATGACTTTAATAGTTTGAAGTTGAAGGTGTCAATATCATTAGAGGATATTCCCTTGGTCTCCAATATTTTTTTCCCCCTTGATTCTACCCCTTATCTTGGTCTGTCCATGTGAACCTCGTATTTCTTATACTCTCTTACTTTTATTGAATAAAAATTACATGATAATGGGATATGTTTAGAGAATAGTTTCAAACAGAGTTTCTTTATTTGTCCATAAAGGTGGAAAACCACCAGAATTTGCTTACCCTTTGACAGGTGAGTTCCAATGTGCAGGAGTTTAGGATCAATTTAAGAACACTTTTACAATATGCTTCATACCTATTGTAAAATTAGGAGTCTAGGGTCAGGAATTTTGAGGAGGCTTTATGTCTAGAGATCTAGTTCCATTTCACCTCATTCATATTTTCAACATATATCAAGGTGCTGGTAGAAGAAGAGGTTGTTGAGAGGACGTTGTCCAGAAATAGCTCATTGTGTGAAGGGAGTCATCAGGAATCCTCATAATGAAGAGCTACGGTTTGGGATTCCTAGTTTCTAGGTCATATGAGTTTTATGTTATCCAAGGTTAAGTCTTATCCCTCATCATCTTATTTCTCTAGGGGTGGAGACTCTATGACCTATTCCAAGGGATCCGATATGTTTATTTCTTATGGATACTGGGGTCATCTATACTGAGAATGTAACCTTTATGAGCAGTCATCACTCACTTGGTGTTCCACTTTAGGTTTCCCTATTGAGGTAGTTTCAAACGAGGTATTATCCGCAGGGTGTTCTAGTTTTGGATCAGTAAATAGAATATGGGGCTAATATATTACAACCCTAAGATGATCCATGTCTTCAAAGGGTAGAGTTCATCCATGGAGGTGGTCATAAGCAGGGATAGTGTGGCCATGGAGTTGGTCGTGGCCAATTGAATGCTTTAGTGTTATGAGTGCCAAAAAAACCATAAATCATTCAAGGTACTCTTTTCTTGTTTTTTACATGGGTTCATTCATTGATTAATTCAAGAGTTACACACTCCTTTATATGAATAAAACTTATCCATGCATTGGGAATTGAGGTGGAGAGAATTCATGTTCCCTTGGAATTGAATATTCCAATTGGAGGTTAAGATTACCTATATGAAGTATGTAGAAAATTTGAGCTAGTATAGGGGTAGCACCGATATTTGAGAGAATTATTATTATTGAGAATATAGCCATATTACATCATCCAATGCATGGAATAGCTATAATAGGTATAGGAAGTTTTGGATTTCTTCTATAGAGAGGTTGTGTTATATGATTATGATTGAGATCTTGTAGTGTTCATTGGTGTGAGACACACACATATGGGTTAGAGGAATGATCCATCCTTATCATCCATGATAGTTGAGATGATGTTAATCTCATCAGTGGTTTATCTTATGGTGTTTCCCAAGGTTTTAAAAGAGTACCCATATAACTTTACTGAGGAGGTTGTGATTTTACCCCCTCAATGGGAGATTGAGTTTGGTATCGAGTTACTGTAAATAATTTTTCCTATCTTGATGTCTCCATATAGGATGGAACCATCTGAGTTGTGATAGTTATGATTAAAACTCTATTATTTGTTGTAGTGAGGTTTTATTCACATGAGTGTGTTACCTTGGGGTGCACCAATTTTGTTCATGAAAAAGGGTGATGGAATTTTGTGTCATTATATTGATTATCAACACTTGAATCAGGTGAAAGAAAAAAAACCAACATCCTATTCCATGGATTAAGGATTTGTTCGATCAACTTAAAGGAGAAATTTTTTTCTTGATGGATGATCTATGATCATGATATGATTCTATGTGGGTGAAGGATGTGGATATTTGAAAGACCAATTTATAATTCTTTCATGGGATTTAAGATTTTATTTTAATGTCATTTGATGTAAAAAAATCTCTTTCCATGTTCATGGGTTTTATGAACATAGTGTTAAAGGAGTTTCTGGATAAGTTCATGATGGTTTTCATTGATGAAATCCTTTTATACTATGCATATTAGGAAGAGAATATAGGTCATCTGTATTATGTTTTGGGAGTTCATCTCTATTATGGGATATTAGGGAATTTGTCAAAGTGTGAGTTCTAGACTCATGAAGTGTGTTTCTTCAGGCTTGTCATGTCCCATTAGGGAATAGTTATGAATCCTTTGAAGATCGAGGCAGTTATTTCTTAGGTATCCCCCAAAACAATTGAATAGGTGAGAAGTTTCCTTGGCTATACAGACTATTAAAGGAGGTTTATAGATGATTTATCATAGATTTATACTCCTCTAATAGCCTCAACCAAAAAGGATCAAACATTTTTATAGAATTTTCAATGTTAGGAAGCTTTCGTTTACCTGAAGGAGAAGTTGTTTAGAACTCAAGTACTCTAATTTTAGGAAGATGCAGTTTAGTATAAGGTTCTATTTTATGTTTCAAATCTTATCTTAGGATGTCTTCTAATGTAGTAGAGACTATTTTTTTCTTATGGTTCTCAATAGTTACATCCCCATGAGCATAAATATTCTACCCATGATCTCAAGTTGTAAGTATTTTTGATTTCTTTGAAGTTGTGGTGAAATTACCTCATTAGTGATAATTTTGGGGTTTTTATGAATTATAAGATCCTGAGGTATTTCTTCACCCAACTTGACTTGAACTTATGAAAATGATGGTGGATGGAAATCTTTCATGATTATAACTTTGAGATTTTTTATATTCTAGGAAAGGGTAATGTTGTAGTTGATGCACTGATCAGGAAGTCAAATAGTTATGTCATGCATGAATCTAGAGATTCCTAGATATTAATGGAAGACCTATTAGTGAGGAATTTGGATATGGGAGAGGTAAGAGGAAGTGGTTTTTTTAGATGGAAGTGCATTCAAATTTAGTATAGTAGTTGGAGGATTCCTAGTTAGGGGATTCTGAGGTGGAAGTCTAGAGAAACAGAGTTATCTTCAGTGATTCCCTTGATGGTTGGTATGAGGATGATAATAATTGGGTGTTTTTTTAGGGAAAGCACTTTATCCCTATAGATATGTGTGGAGAGGGTTCTTCATGAGTTTTAAAGCTTGTAATTGGTAGTATATCCAAACATGAAAAATGTTTACCAATATTTGAGAGGTCCATTTTCATGTCATAGGTTGAAGTGTATAGTATCTAAGTTTGTTTCTCAATTTTTGGTCTACCATAAGGTAAATTACGAGTACCATGTTCCCAGTTGTATTCTCCATCCATTAGATATTCCTTAGTGGAAGTGATAGGACATCTAAATGGACTTCATTACTGATTTACCTTGATCTCAAGGTGGATTTTATTCTATATAGGTGATATTGGATATTTAGATAAAATCATGCCACTTTATAACAATTAGGGAGTTGAGTTTAGTAAAGGTTTTTCTGACATAGTATCTAGTGGAGGTGGTGTGACTCCATGGAGTTATAAAGAAGATCATATCGGGTTATGATCTTTATTTTATATCCAGGGTGTGGAGAGGACTTCAACATGCTTTTTGAACTTATTTATGCCTTAATACTTCTTTTTATCCACAAAAAAATATTCATATTGAGTGGACTACCCAGAATATTGAATACATGTTTTGTTCTTATGTTCTAGATTTCAAAGTGTCATGGATGATCACCTGTCCTGGGTCAAGTTTTCGAACAATGATATTTTTCACTCCACCATTGGTATGAATACATTTAAATATTTATACAGCCAACCTTTCAATTATCCATTATCCCACACTGTGGTCATAGAGAGATAATTTATTGGATCGTTGATAGTTTAAAACCCAAAAAATATGGTTCAAGTAAATCATAGGAGGATGAAAATGGAATAAGTTCATCAGAAGTCTGATATCGATCATATTAGGATACTTATGTAGAATTATATTGGAGATAATTTTTTCTTAAAGGTGAATAATCATCTTGGATAGTGATGTTTTATTCATGGGAGTAAGCATTATCCAAGTTTGTTGTGATTTTTGAGGCATTCTCTCGTGTTGGAGTTGTGGAAAATTATATAAAACTCACAATGAAGATAAACTAGATACACAATATTTTTTAACATGCCATATCTCTACTATTACCTTCTTTATGACTCTCATATCATTTACTAAAGTGTGATTGATGTTGTTTATGATGCGACCATTGAGGAGTGGCTTGTGTAGATCTAGGACCTATAGGAGAAGTTGTTGCAAGTAAATGTTATTCCCTTGGTTTGTGTCCTATGGAAGCATGGTGGCATAGAGGGATCTCCTGAGAAAGTGGCTCATAGATACATAATTAGTACCCTGAGATGTTTATTATTTATTTTTCCTCTTTTAATTTTGCTCATTTGTGGTTGTTGATCCTTTCTAGTTATGAGATGATTTTCTCTTGTTACCTTATCATGGGATTTCTCTCATTTAAGAGGTGTATTCCTTGGGAGAGTGTTTATGATCTACTATTGTTGTTTCCTGGTTTTGTTCTTGTTTCCTTAGAGTGAGGTGGTTCATATACTATGATGGAAAGATCCTTGAATGGTATCTTACGGGGTGGCTATTCAGACGACCCCTTCCCTTCTTTATCTCAAATTTGGTTTTGAATTATTGAGGATGAGAATGGATTGAGAGGTATCTGATGTAAGGAATAAGATCCTAGTATCCCTTAACTTTGTGATTTTTACATGTTGTAGGCACCCAAAGGAAGTTCCATGATGTTTGGAGGAATTTTAGAGGAAAATGGGGGGTGACACTTTTAAAAATGGAATGGTTGTGATGTGGTTCCCTAGGTTGCACCATAGTATATGGGGATATAGTGTGGAGATGGAGGCTACATCATAGTTCCTTGAAGATCTGCTTCCAAATCTAACATGGATGCAGTGTGGTATCAATGATGTGGCATAGGGGGAGCTTGAGGAATATTTTTAGGTTACTTCCAAAATGGATGTGGTTACGTTGTGGGGCTTTGGCTGTGGTATAGGCCCTTCTCAGTGGTTGTGTGGCAGCAAAGTTGTGCTTAGGGATATTTCATAACCCCCATATCAACTCTTATGGGATCTTCCCATGTTCCTCAAACATATGGTTTGACCAAGTGAGATGTAGTGTTTTTCATTGATCTGCACTATAGAATTCCCTATGTTAGGGATGGTTGGGGCGTGATACTAGGGCATGTGTTATGGTTTTCTAAAATTTCCTCTACCTTAAATACCTAAGATATCCAAACCCAACCATTCTATCACTTCCTCCACTCAAATCTTCGTTTCCCCATAGGGTTGTTTGAAGGATTTGAAGCCCCTTTTTAGGGGGATCATTCACTAGCTTACCATGATGCATCTATTGTGATTTGACGTGAGTTATTCCACCCTTTTCAATTAATTTCTCCCAATTTAATCTCATTTTTATCCCATTAATAATTCCATGATTTGGAGTTTGATCACCATCATTATAAAAAAAATTATTTTCATTTTTTATTATTTTCATGTAATAATGTTTTTGGGCTTACTAGTTTCTTCACAAGAGAGGTGATCATAGATCTGCATTGGCATTCTGTTTCTATTTCAAGAACATCAGAAGTTTGATGTAGGGGATTAATTTCATATCTTTTTATTTATGTTAAATCATAAATTTACCATGTTTTATCGCATTAAATGGTATATAAATTGACCTGATAAATATTTAACTTGATTGAAGATGAAATTTATTTATGGTTGTAGTGATCATACATTATTTCTTTTCACCATGATAATGGATTATCTCATGATTTTCTAGATAGTGTGTTATCTATACTATGCTTGTTAGCATATTTGATTCGGATTGGTTAAGTGATGAAGATAATATTTTTACACATTTTATTATGTAATTCAATGTTTTCAATCTCACTGTAGTGTTATTTAATGGGAAATTGTAATATTTTTAGTTTTTTGTATTATTTTGATCTTAAAGGAAAAAATGGCCCAATTTGGGATTTTTTAACTATTTTTGACAGCTTCTATATTTTTTGGTGTAGCTAAAAGTCACTTCGCACCGTGAATAAAGAGAAGTGGTGAGATAACACATTTTTAAAGATGAAGAAGAGATGAAAAATGGAGAAAAATAGTTACACGACGTGTAACACAATTACATGTCCTGACTTTATCAAAAAGAAGTAGGTGCAGAGGAAAACTTGTGACTCGGTTACAAGATATGAATAACCATTACATGTCATGTAAGTACATTACACAACGTGACCATTTTCAAGATGCATTTTCAAATAATATTTCTCCAAGATTCATGATGACTTTTGACCGAGCAATTACATGATGTTTATGTCCCTTACAAATCATGATGGTGGAAGAGAGCGGAAAAATAAATTCAGAATGTGGCTAAGCTTTGATGGGATTTGGAAATAAATATAGCCCTCGGCCGCCCTTCCAAATAATTCTGGGTGAGGACCATAGGGGAAAATGAAATGCCATCCGAATACATGCTTTATAGGAGGATTGTTCCATGAATTAACCAATACATGATGGGTTAAATCTCCAAGTGGTGGTGGGAAGTGAATATCCAATGGCAGATACCTTTTGAGTATGTGTTTTCCATTGTAAAATCTTTTCTTTTGAATAATATTTGAACTTGTTTTCATGAATGAAGGAGGTCTCTTTTTCTCTTGGTTTAAATTTCTTCTATTTTTTCTAGATTTTTTATCCTATTATGATTGTTAAATGACTATCTTGTTATTTAAACCTTTTTGGGTGAATTCTTTCCATTGAGAATAATAAGGTCAATTAGGCTCAATTTCTTAGAGGTATTTGGATAATCGAACCACTTTAATAAGTGAATAAACACCCATAATTGAAGTATTATTATGTTTTCTGTTAAATATATGTTTATACCTTGAGTACTTGAGGTATTCATTGGGTAATTCAATTGGAAATCAATTTTTTACAAGGATAAAGGGAGTGTCTGAGGATCAATGTTTAATTACTACAACCTTCATTAGTTATTTTCTTTTGTCCTATTTGTATTGGATTTCTAACCACTATCATAGATTTATTATTTTATTCTGATTTTAATTAGATAGTTTAATTAATTTCAAATTCCAATCAATATATATTAGTTTAATAGTATTAGTAATAAAATAATAAGTGAAAATAGAAAACTGGTGTGTGTAGGAGGCCTCCTTGAGATCGACCCTAGTGTGTTACACTATGGTAAATTATTAGGATAATAAGAATTTAATTGAATAGGGTAAAATTAATAAAACCTATATTATAAATTTGGCCCCATTTCCAAGGAGGCCAAGAGCTTTTATATACTGTTTTTCATAAAAAATAAAATATTTCGAAAACATAAAAAATAATTTCATTTAATATATTTCATTTATTCATAAAATATGTTTTTATGGTTATTATTATAATTATTGTCCTGTTGAAAACGTTTATGGTGATCCTATTAGGGAAAAGATGTTGGAGATTCAAGTAAAACAAAATTCCTTGAATCTCAAAAAAGCAAGCAAGATGTTTGCAGTGCTGGCTTCAAAAGTTAAATATTGTAAAGTCTTGTGGATGGAACGACAAAAAAAGATAAAGAGAATGAAATGATTTTTTACCTACCTTTATATAATATATTATTTAAGTTTAAGTGAAACATGAAGATCCACTTCCCTCCACAATAAATGAGTTTCCAACTGCCCTGCTTGAAGACAAAGATTTTGAAGCTCAAAATTGCCAAAGAGTTTTAATTTCTAAGAATTATTTTCTTTCAAATTTTATTAATTCGGAATTGTAAACTAATCTCCCTTATTATAGATTTTTATATTTATCACCACTAATACCGGCCATGTATGAAGAACATGAAGAATTTTTTTGTGTTTAAGAAAAGATGAAGGATCCAAACGAGTTGTTGACTGGTACATATAAGGATAATGGTACCGAAGAAAAAATACCTAAGGAACCATTTTATGAACCTGAACCAAAAGATGAGACACATATTATTATTTTATATTTTACACCAGTGGAAACAACTTTTCCAGATGAATAAACTTGGGAGCAAACCTCTATTATTTTCCCTCCCCCTATGAAACTCAAATTCTTTCCTTCATCTCTTTTGGGGTTTGGGACTATATTTATTTTCTTTGGGGGTTACCACTCCTCTTATATAGTGATGGACATCAGTAGAAATAATTTTTGGTGGTTTCTAAGAAAGAAACCCCATCACCATTATATTGGGGTTAAACCTCTGTGACTTCTGGACTATGGGTAATAAAAACCTAGAACCTACTTTGGGGTCAAACCAGGGGTTGTCCTTTTTCTTTCCCGTATCTATTTATTTTTCATTTATTTTTCTCATGCTATGTCATTTCCTTAATTTATGTTCAATGTGGTATCATATAGGATCCTAACTCAAATATTCTATTCAAAAATAAATTCAGGTTGCATATTTCCTTCTCTTTAGTTTTTCTACCTAGATTATTATTTTATTGAGCTGAAATGAAGCGTAATGAAATTTAAGTGTGGGGGAGTTTTGACCAGCTTGTTATTTTTGCATGCTTTCTTCTTTCATTTTTTCATTTTTTTCAAATTGTTAATCATTAATAAATATTTTGATCATTTTACACATAACGATTTTTTTAGAGATTTGAAATGATTTTAAAGAAAAATTATTTAAATGATTTTATATGTGAAAACGTTTTTATTGAATTGGATTTTCAATCATTTTTATAAGTTTGACCAATTTTTCAAATCCATGGCCATGAAACACTGAATCAAAATATTTTTCTAGTCCTGGGAGTTATTCTAAACCATTTTGAAATATTCTTTCTAATACCCACACTTTCTTAAGAGAAACTTGTATTTTGTGTGAGAATCGTAATTTTTTATTTTTCACTTTCAAATATTTGGATTTCATGGAATTTTTTAATATAATGAAAGAATAAGTTTGGATATACACATATTATTTATAGACCCACCTTTACTTCTATCCTTCATTAGTGCATAGATTCCATGAATTATAGTATATGTTTAAGACACATTATAAGCTTATTTTCCTTACTTACCCACACTTTTAGTATTTTGACATGGATATTTCAAGTTTGAGTGTGGGAGAAGGGACATGCGTATGAGATCCTTGGGATGTGTATCATTTGTGGGTGGTTTGAGGTGTGTATCATAATTTTTGGTTGTATATTATAATAAAAGTGGGCCAACTCATAATCTCATTATTCTTTATTTGTTTCATCTGGTTCTCTTTAAAAAAAATAAAAGAACAGAAAATAAAGTTGTGCAATTATGGAGACTTATAAAAAAGGGGGGAGAACTTGGATGACATAATTCATTGTATTCAATTATTTACTCATGCACCATGTTAAAAAAATGTGGTGGTGTTGTGTTTCACATTTTCAAGGGGGTTTTAGTGAGGTACATCTTGTGTTTTCACTTGATTATTCATGCATTATACTTAAGAGTGAAACCTCCTATTTCTAGCTTAAATTTTTTCAATCATTTTCCCACAATACCTAAGCCGTAGAATTTACTTTGAAAAAAACCTTGTGATTGAAAATATTTTCATGTTTTATGATTTGGAGAGATGATAATTGTCACAATCCTATGGTGATATATACTCTTTCCAAGTATGATAATAACTCCATATTTAATTTATCTTAAGTGAAGAGTGACATAAAATTCAAGGTTACATAGATTGTGATTAGGACATGGATGGATTTATGCTATTGAACAAATTTTTATATAAGGAATTAAATGGAAATGGAATTTTTTTCCCATACGAGACCTTATGGAATTCAATTTTTGATAGGACCATTGATGTTTTGTAACTTTTTATTGGTGATAATAATAAAAAAGGAATAATAATTGATAAATATTCTTCTAAAAGATTGATTAAAGTAGTTTTATGCAAGAGTACATGTTTAATTAATCTTGATATCTTTTTATAGTTGATGCCTTAAGTTTCTTGTAGTTGAAACCTATGAATAATGAATTGATTAATTCAAGATGGAATAAAAATGGTTGTTTTGATAAAGATAAATCTTTGGTGTTGAGAGTTATTATTTGTTTATAAATACCATATGCCTAGTGTTGGGGGCTATGAGATCCCATTTTCATGTGAAGGATGAATATATTGTTTTAGGGCCTAGTTTCCCCTATTGACCATGTTGATTTTTATACCTTCTAAATTCTCTTTATATGATCCGTATGATGTTATTTAGGCCTGGGATGACTAATCCTATGATGGCTTGTGAGATGTGGGTGGGGAGGCCCTAGTGGTTTTTGTAGAAGATGATGCATGTAATGGCAGGATGCATGGGAATATGCATGAGGGCATCGGGGATGGTATCAGGATGATGGAATGGGTTGAATTTGGTATTACTTGTTGATGTGTTAAATCTATGTTGCTTTCTTGTTATGAGACTATTTAACATATGGATGTTTGGGTTGTTTTTTATTTTCATACCATTCCCCACTGCTTAGGAAACTGGAGTTGCTTGGTTTCATCTCTCTTGGTTGTATCTTAGGATGTTTTCCTAGAGCTTCTAGAATCATTAAATTGAGATAATTTTAAATAAATTTTTTACCCATGAGGTTAATATTTACTATAATAAAAATGATATTGTTAATCCTGAGAAACCATAGATAGTTAGATTATGCCTATAGAGCATGGACTTTTCATTAGGATAATAAACTATAGTTTAATGCTAATTTATGGTTTATTAAGTGTACTTTGGAACAAGATTAATTTATGGTTATTGAATTAATTAACATAAAGGAAATGATGAAAGTAACATGCAATTTAATGTATCTAGTTCACAATTCTAGTGTGCTTATAAAATACTGAGTCCCTATCAGTGGTTGTTGGGTGTCCAAGTGTTGATAGCTGCAGTCAAGCCTAAGAATAGGTTATTAATATTGGGTGGTTGTGACCGATGTTATATTCTATACATTTTGTGACTTTATACACTACCCCACCCATGTCGGTTAAGGATACTCGTACCCAGTATACTCTGGGAGGGTGTGTTCCCCATCATCTAGGTTGGAAAGGACGAATGGATAACTACCCCCTCTTGAACTAATATCTTCTCTTGGTAGTATTATGTGCTGGTATTCATGGTGTTTAGTTTCCCATATATGTTTGTATAGAGATATAATAATTATTATTATTTCATACACACGTATCTCTGGATATAATATCAAAAGGATTATTATAGGTATGACCTGTTTAGGCTGTGATGACTTGAGATACCTTACTTAGTGTATGGGTTATGACGGTTTGAGGTATAATAACTGATGTATGATACATGTCATATGGGATATAGTTCCTACCATAAACTATGTGATTACATTATAGAGTTGTGATAGGGGATAATGTGATTATGTGATGCATGAGGTGAATGTTGTGATACATAGCCCATGTGTTTTTGGGCTGGTTCACTTTTGGAGAGAGATGAATCAGGATGTCCAACATTGTGGATGAGTGGGAAAATAGTGGGGAATCCTTAATATGGTATCCTTATTGATTTATTATTGTAATATGATTAATTAGATGCTCTATTTGGTGAGATATACCCGTGGAAATGATGGGAACTAGTACACTTATTTAAGTGATGAGTTAGTTTCACTCGTTGTTTATTAGGATTTAGTATGATTTTTATTATATTATGCGTGAGATGATCTTAGGAGGATCCTACTGATTATATTTTTATGATCCCCCATTTATATATAAACTGTTTTTTAGGTCTTTAAGATTAGGTTGGAGATCAGGATGGATATTACTAGCTTATGGTTTTGCAGGATCTATTTGGGATTCTTGGTCACTACCAAGTTTACCTTTCTGATACTTGTAGTTTTCCTTTTGGTTATTTTAGTAATGTATTAAAATAAATGCATGTAATTGGGATTATTTTATCTCTATGAGAATGATTTTATTGGTGTATCTATCTTGTCTCTCTCTTAATCATGTTCTCTTAGAGGAAAATTCCTCTCATTGTATATTTATTATACCCTCGGTTCTAGTTTCCAACCCGAGGCCTACTAATGGTTGGAATCTAGTGGTCACCATCACCCATCTCTCATTACCATTCCATGAGGGGTACTCTTTGGGGGGCACATTATAACTCAATTATAGGACCGGAGTTAACAAAAATCCTTATAACTTTGTTATGATTTGAATCAAAATATATTTAAAAAATAACATGATATAGATATTAAAACCACATGAATTTTTTGAATATGAAAAAAGGAATTAATTATGTATTAATCACAATATATCAAATATATCATTATGCATAATAATAAATATGTCTCAAGGAATTAAATTTGAGACAAATAAACCCATACTTTGTATTCTCCATTACACAAATGTGATCTATACTCCTTTATAATAAACACAACTATATTAATAGATTATTCCATAACCCTATACATATATTTATTACCATTTATAAACTTCATTTATAACTATTTATTATAAATATATTGGACAGTTATAGTTTATTTTCATTATCATATTCTCAAAACTTTGACTGTGGATCCATACTAGTTTTGTAATGGCATTGTCTCACATGAGCCTCAGCCCGGTTGGTGAGGACACTTAAGTTCATCTAGGAAACCCGGGATCAAATCCAAGAGGAGGCACAATTTCTAGGGGTACTGTAGAAGGCACTGTTGCAGTATTATAGTGGGGACTGTGTAGTACTGTAGCAGGTAATATAGCATAATTGTAGAAGGAACTGTTTGGCACTGTAGCAGCCAGGAAGTTTCCCCTATTTGGGCCTTCAGGCCACTGATTTGGTCCCTGATTCCATTAAGGCCTTTGGGCCACCCAAGTCTTCGGGCCACCCAAGCCTTGGGGCTTGTAAGGCCTTCGGGCCACCTCAAGGTCTTCAGGTCACCTTAAGTGCAGATGAAAAACCAGACAACCTATAAGGAACAAGCTCTATAAGAGGATGAGAAAGAAGCTTTCACCACAGCAGAAGCTACACAGATTTCAAGAATGAGAGGGTATGACAACTGCCATCGGGACAAGCCTGTGCATGCATGGGATAGCCTAGCCGAACAGTCAAGCGAATGTGGAGATTGGATTTCACGATGAAGATGCAGAGGAAGAGTAGTTCCAAGTAGTTAGTTTGGGTTGTATATAATATTTGAAGCCTACAGGTAATTAATTACTCTAAGGCCTATGGGCCATGTAATAATTATGCCTATGGGCCTTGTAAGGGTTCAACCTCACCCCATGAAAGGTTAATTATAAAAAATCAATGAAAAATAAAGGCCTTTGGGCCATTGGATGGATGTAATGGCATTGTTGTTTTTTTATTAAAAATGATCACCATTCCAAATTTATCAAAGATACTATAATCATGATGTTTCAATGATTCATAATATCTATTTTTCATTTGGTGAATGATAAATTTATGGTTTTTGAAAATAGAAATTGTGAAGAACTAGTTTCGTCATGATTAATGATCAACAAGTGATACATTAATAAATATATTAAATATCCATAACACCATTAAATAATGATTAAAACATATTGAATAATAAAATCATTAAATTATATTATCATTATATAATAATACATAATCATTATATATATATATATATATATATATTATAACATCATTCACATAGGAGGTAAAACTGAACCAAATGGGAGAATGTTAAAATGTTTTAACAAGTATGTACATGTTTTTATATAATTTTAATATAAAATTTAAAATAAATATCACATAACTCCATTGAAATAGTTTTTATAACTATCCTTGTATGGTGGCGATGACAAATGTAATTTATGGTTCGTGGAGGCAGTAGTCTGTACGTATGCATGATTAATGCTTTCATTTCTTAACGAATGGGGTAAAATGAAATGATATGATTAATTATATTTTTAGAGTAATAATTTATACATATTGAAAATATTAATTCCTTAATCTATCCTTTTTACCAATCTTGAGAGGAGATGCAGATAAATTAACCAAATCACTTCGTGGTGGCAGTATTCTGCACATATTCACGATCAATGTTGCTTTGTTTTTCATAAAGGATGGAAATGATTGAATAATGGTTGATAAATTAACATATTATCATTAAAATATATTAATAATACAAGTTTAATTACAATAGGGTCGTGGATATAAGAATTTTTTAAGAGTAACATTAAGAAGAAAATACTATGGAGTAAGGAATACTCATGTTGAAAACCTGATATATTCATTGAAATATCCCTAGAAATTGTATATTTAGGCTATATAATTGAGTATATAGGGTTATGTTATTAAAATATACTTATATGAGGAGAAAATATAAATTTTTTAGGAGTAAATTATATGGGATATTTGTAGTAGATATTAGTGGAAGTGATTTCCTTTTATAAGTAAAGAAGATGGAACTTTGGTGAATACCCATTACTTTTCAAAATATTCATTACACTACTCAAGGGTAAATGGATCAAAAAGTTATAAATAATGGATTTTGGGTTGATATAAGGTCAATAAATATTGTACCACTCATTTGGACACATTTTTAAAACATTTTTCAAGCCTTTTACCCTTAGTTTTTTCAACATTTTACTATTTTTGTTTTTACCTTGGTAGCTTCCTTCTTTCTAAGTAATTTATATTTTATTTCAAAAATAAGTTATCCTATCATAAAAAATTTATATTTTATAATCAAAAATTTACCCACATATAATCTAATAAAATTTATAAATAATATAAAATTATCTTTTAATTAAAAAATATAATATAAAAAAATTGTTTTGTTGAGAAATTATGTTTTCACCATTATGTGTTAATAATCTTATATAAAATTAATTACCAATTAAATTATTTAAAAAATATTTTTATGCATGTTAAATAATATTACAAGATTATTTATATAAACTATATTAATTTAATCTTTCAGATAAAAATTACACAACATTAATAAAACAATTCTTTGAAAACAACTCTTCCCTCATTATCATGGTCATTTACTTTAATCATAGTAATCATACATTTATATCTAAAATTATATTGACCATATAAAATAATATGAAAGTTTGTAACTAAAATTTGAAATTAATTTCGTTTTAATTAGTTTCTAAAATTTAGTAAAACTAATTTTTAATATAAGCGAGTGAAAATAGTTTTTACAGTAAAATATTACTTTGTTTCCAAAACGTTAAACATGGGTTTTAAAAATTAAACATGCTATTTTGAAAAGATTTATTTTACTTCATATATATATATATATATAATGATTAAATTAATTTAAGTCATTATTGGATTATTATAATTTCATAAAAGTTATAGTATTATAAAAATAATTATTTTTTACTATTTATTTAAATATTAATTATTATTAAATAAAAAATTTACCTTAGGCTAATTTGGATATGTGGAACTAAAAAATTAATTTCATTTTGTAAAATTGAAATTCTAAAATTTATAAATTTATATTTTAAATAAAAAATCAGTATTTATAATGATTAGATTTATTGAAAAACACCTTTTAAGATGTTAAGGGTTCTTAATAATATTTTGGATTAATTTTATAATTAATTAAAATATTTTTTATTTACTATAATTTTATTATTCATAAATTTTATTAATATTAAATACACCATGGATCATTTTAGTTTATATTTATTGTGGGGAATGATATTGAGAATATTATTAATTTAGAAAAAAACTATACTCCAAAATATTAGGGAATTACATATGGGAATAATAGAAAAACTTTTAAATTACAATCCTGAGTCCAATTCCTTCTTAGATATTCATTGGGGGTCCAAAGTGTCCTCTATAAGAAATTGTATAACAAAAATGTATAATAGAATGAAACTCATGATCAGGAATACATCTCATAATAACATAGTCCCTACACATTTTCCAAAGTTATGGGTAATCCCACACATAATACCTAGACTCACTTTTTAATTTTTCAACTTTGTGTTATTTTAGGTTAATAGGAATTTCACAGGAAACCAACTAATTAACTATACTAGTATACCAAGGGTGTGTAACTGGTCGGGTATAGATATTCTTATTAGGAAAAGTGTCATGATGTAGTACTTGATATTGGGTATCATGTTCTTATTATGGCTGATCCTACTCAGAGGGTCAATCACAAATTTATTTGGCATTTTCTTGTACTTTATCTCAATGTAAAACTCATGAAGTGGTAACATCCATTTAAAAATTCATTGATTTTAATTTGGTATTTTCAAGTGGTATCTCAAAGAAACATGGCCTGAAAAAAAACCTACTTTAGATCCTAATAAGTAAGAACAAAAATCTAAAGAAAATATAACAATAGTAAACTCCATTTTTGTGATTATATTGTTTTATTTGGCTGAATCCAATTTAAAGAGGAATATGTAATCACATGTGGTTTCCCATACACCTTTTATGATAAGACATCTCTAACAATAAAATTTGATCACACATAATCTCAAATAGAAGCTATCGCCTTAGAGTATGTTTAATATGTGAAGTGGTGAGGCCCTTATATAGCTCATAAAAATATACCCTATAAGAATCACCAAATATAAAATCAAAAATATTTTGATGTTAACTCAAAAATGGTAAATCAATCTTACTGAAATATCGGATGAAGAGTCGATAAAAACATGCATTTCTTAAGAAATATCTAACATCACACACTCATATAGGATATGGAAAGGATGAAATATTATATAAGTTATTATTATCAATGTCTATTATATGTTTTGAAACTATATACAAAGAGATAAAACCATTATTTACCATGAAATGACTTTCCTAAAAATTTAAAATAATACTTTTCTCAATGTAATGATGTAACACATTACCCAAACATAAAAGTAACTCATATAATGGGGAATAATATAAGTTAAAATAATCTATATATACTTTAATGAATTTCTTAATAAAATAATAAAAAATACTCATCATGCATCTCTTTAAGGTACCTAGGAAATTAAAATGTCTGAATGGAATCATTCTATATGTGATTATATTGAATAACCATGTGAATGATGCCTTACTATAGTCATTTAATATAATGGGAAACTAAAAATAACTAAAAAATCCATAAAAAATAAATAGTGTGTCTTACCTATGAGTCACTTAAGCATTCGGTTGATGAATGATAGGTAAAAATGGTCTTTATTAGTGATTGGTTTACCTTCCTATAATTTATTCACACTCGCTAACTTTTTTTAACTCACATTGGAACTAACTCCTCCCTCCCATTTTTTATATTTGTGAGAATGGTTTTTATAGGCTATACATGAACTGGGATAACACACTATAAATTGAATATGGAATAAATGATACCTGTATCAAGTAATTTTTCAACCTCATTCTTTACAACATCCAATAATGTTGGGTTGATCCTCCTTTATGGTTGTCTAATAGGGTTTTCTCAATATTCTAAAGGAATCCTAAGAATGAAAATAAAAGGGTTAATACCATGTATAATAGCTAACATCCACCCAATATCCCTGATGTTCTCTCTCAAAATATCTAAAAGTTCCACCTCTTATTCAATAAGGATATTATTAGAAATAATAACTGAAAATTTATAACCACTCAATAAATAAGAGTATTTGATATTTGATGGAAAAGGATTGAGTTCCAATGTGTGTGGGTGTTGTATGGATGGAATAATCAAAGGAATAGATATATATATATAATTAACATCGTGATTAGAATGTACATAATCAAAATTAAATAACAATGTATCAAATCCATTAACATAATAAATATCCATATCATAATAAAAGTTAACATGATCAAAATAAGAATTTGAATCCCTATCAAAATTTGATCCAATAGAGGTTTTCTCATGAAAAAAATGTGTGTAAGAACTCATAAACATCAATATACACCCAATGAATAAAATATCACTATGTATATAATAGTAATAATCAAAGGGGTTTTTTAATATGTGTCAAACTGGGATAAAAATAAAGAAAAATGATATTATGAATGGTATTTTATGGAGTAAAAAATATTAAATATTAAAATTTCACCACCAAACTCAATCGAAAGATTAACCTAATGCACACTTATTATTGTTTTATAAATTTTATATAAGGACCTCCCTAGAATGATTATAACATGGGAATGTGCCTAGTTAACAACAAAGTTCACCATACAAAATTATTCCAAAAAGATCATGTCTCTAACCCAAACAAGTGCATCCTTAAATACTCATATCATATATATTTTACACCTATTTTCCTCTTTTTCCACCACCCATATTGTTTTTCCCTCACCAATATTTAATTATGTGAAAACGGAGTGAGTCATTACATTAATAGGAGAAACTAAATCAAAAAAATTATCAATGAAATTTAAATACCCTATAGTGCATGGTATGGTGAATATCTCTAGGTCCTTCCATTTTTTAGGCATCTCTATGTTGGGTGTGATGAGTGTATGGACATTTATTTTAAGTTTGATTTATCAATTTATTTTAATTCTTAATTTACTCTTACATAATTATTCCAAATATTTCGCATACCTTGGAATTTTCTTGATTTCCATATGTAGAGGGATGTTGACCTCAACACTCTTGAAAGTGTGAAAACCCTCGTTTTTAATTACCTATTATTATATATTCTTGGTTTTCTCTACTATATTAGGAAATGTAATGGGTTTCAAAGGAATGTCGCCAATCATCTACTTACCACTATATTTTACCTTTTGTTTTTCATTAATTAGTGGAATCTCAATAGATTTAGAGAATATCTATAGACTACTCAAAACATTTCACTATGAAATTTTATTCTAAATATTAAATATAATCACACTAACACTTAATTTTGGATTTGGAGTGGATATGGAGGTATGGTTTCTAAATTTCTTATCTACCAGTTTATTGAGGGTTGTGGTAATATGACTCATTTTGATTTTCAACTCCCATACTTCTCTTCCATGACTCTTCATATCATTCTATTGATAAAGAATATATTTTTTTCAAAACATAATAACTATTATAGTCTACTTTTTTTAGGAATGGCCTTGTTCTAGTTGTATTTTTTATGATTGGGCATAAAATCACTTCATGGGTTATTGAAAACCATGATGTTAATACAGAGTCTACTAAAAGTTTTGTAGGAATTTAGGTCTTTGTTTCTAGTATATACCCTACCTAATCCCTAAATAATCCTTCCACCATGGATTATATTTTAGATGGAATATGTCTTAAATAGACTGAGGAGGTTATTTTTGCTACTAATATGGTCTTGGGAAAACAATTCCATAGTCTCTTATATTATGAAGTTGTGGTCATGAATCGATGGGGGATCCAGTGGTGCACAAATAACAAAAACCCATGATGGAGTGTGTTGTGTTGTATTTTTTTCCAATGAAACAATTCTAAAAAATTAGTCTACTTATTAAATTCATTTTCAAACAAATGATTATCCATAGTTCCAGAACTTACCTAATGAATACCTCTTGGCATAAGGTCCCCACTATAGCCAAATAATAGGGAGTTTTGTGCCATTTTATCAATTAGTGCTAGATCTGTTACGGGTGTTTTTTCTACTAATGCCCCACATACTATAACATCCACCATGATATTATCCATTGATGTGATTCAATCATAGAAGTAATATATGATGAGTTTTTCAATGATTTTATGGAGTGGGAAGCCTACACAAAACTTCTTTAATCACTCTAAATTATCTTACATTGACTCCCGTTGATTTTTTTTAATTCATAAGATACACTTTCAAATTTATATGCTTTTTGATTCTAGAAATAATCTATGTAAGAATTATTTTATATCATTTTGACTTCTTATATCTTTATGTTCAAAATAATACATCTGATCCTTCCCTTCTCCATCAAGTAAAAATAAGAATGCATATAGTTTGATTTTTTTCTTCAAGAACCATTCATGGATTTATTATTGATAAAAAAATTATTTTAAATGCTTATTTGGATCCTCACAAGATTTTCTGTGAAATTTTATTTAAAGTTGAATTTTCTTAGATTTGAGATTGATTTCTTGTTTAGTATTTGAATATACAATGCATTTTCTTTGATGGTAAATATTAGGTGTTTCCAATTCTAAATTTTTTAAATCAAGTTAATTATTATTATTAAATTATATTATTTCATATTATGTATTTTATTCTAAATTGATTCCAATTTCAATGTTCACATAATGAACGAATTCCTAAAACTAATGAATTTTAATACTTTCTGTATCATGAGATTTTTTTATTCATGATCAAGAGATACATTAATCCTAGGGTTCTGGTTTAAAAATAATGTAATTTTAGGATCATGTCATCAATAAAAGATAATAAAATTTGAAATAAAATATTTATACTATAATCTCATTAAAATAAGTTTCAATTAAAGGTCTAATGAGAATAAGTGTGAAATATTTTAAGAGAGAGTGAGGAGAGAAAAATGAAAGAAAATAAGAAAGAAAGGAATTTTTTTATAATTGAGTTGAATAAAACACCAACCACTATAAAAATAGTACAATTTTGATGAACTCTTTCATGGGAACACTCAAAATATATTTTTTATTTTTTTCTATGTGAATCACAATATGTGACCTGGGTTGTTCTCTTGAAGAGTAAGTTAATTAAACAAATAGATTTAGGATTAAAGAAAATAAAATGAAAAAATAATGGATCAATGGAAGAATGATTTAAAATGAGGTTATATTTTAAAATATTTTTAAAATAATAAAAAAAATGAACAAAATACAATAGTTTATTAAAATTTAAAAAAATTGATATGAAGAAGTGTTTTTGTTTTAGAAATATTTATTAAAAATTTCATAAGATCTAACCCACATTTTCAATTAATTATTTATCATTATCCCAAATCAAAAATTCCATTAATTTTGTTATCCTAATATCCTTAACCCCCAAATACTGTGAATTTAATGATGACTAAAAAAATAAGAGTATGGAACCTAGGTTAACTCCATAACATTAAAACTAGGCACCGTGCATTGATTACAATTATAAATTCAACTTATGGTTTGTGAAAAAATATGACATAATTTAAACTCTGTAAATGAGAATTAAATGACACTTGTGATTATATTTTAACCATAAAATTCTATCCCCTATTGATTAGATTTTAAAATATATGTTTCTCCCTCACAATTCACACAAAATCAGCCTCATATGTTAAGTGTTTATCAATTGAGTTTTTTTAAAGATACAATTAATTGATCATATTTTTATTAAATCAATTAGGTTTGAGGTTACAAATTAATTAATTGAATATGGTGGAGATTGAATCAATTACTAAATATTTATGATTTAATGGGTGGATGGGTCATCATAGAAATGTTGTGAAAAAGTATAGGTTTGAAAAGGAATAACCCAATATAGATTATTCTCTTAGAATCTAGTAGAAAATAAGTAAATTGGAGAATAATAAAATTTAATAAAATTTATTTATTTATTTATTTATTTGAAGAAAATAAAGAATTAAAACATGGAATAGATGGATGATATCATTATAGAGGATATCATAGTAAGAGAGCATCCTTCTTCCAATGGTAATTAAAAATTGTGTGGAACCAATTATCCTATTCAACGAATACTCTAATGACCTAATAATCCCCTGAATAGGTAAATAATTCATATTTGTAGAGTGAAGGGGATGTTAGAGTTTCAATATTCATAAAATGGAAAGTTCCGAATTTAGTAAAAATGAATTCATAATATTGTAGCATGTTATTGATTGTAATGACCACAGAATTAGGTATAGATCTAGTTGAATGTAATGTGATTAATTTATTCCTCTAATGGTTGTAAATATTTCCTTCCAATCCAAGAAATTAAGAAAAAAAATTGGCTAAAATGGTGAGGTGGGGTTGATTCTATCAAATCCACCTCAACGTTGACTTCATTTCCATATTTTACATAATAAATATGATATCTAACCCCCATGATCGTAAAGAAAAATTTATAAAAATTAATTTATAACATTTTCAAAAAAAAATAGGATGATACTTTTCAGAAAAAATATTTCATTGTAAAAAAATGGAGTAAACTAAATATGATAACAAGTGAATTCTCTTGAAATTTACAAATTCAAAATAAAATTGAAGATTTCTATTAAATCTTAAAATAATGTTCAATATATGGAAATTGTATCAATTATTATTAAGAATATTTATAATAAAAAAATTATTTATCCATTTGGTTCAACAAAATTATCTTTAGGGGATATAAAGGATTATACATCAGATGATCTTCATAATATTATCTTTTCTTAGAAAATGAGAAAGGAAAATTCCTTTATAAATAAAGTTAAAGAATAAATGCCTTTCGAATCCCTAAGGAATCTCAAGATGATATAAAATGAACCTGAATCATCGTTTAAATCAGATAGTTAATAATATATGGAAAAAGATATAAATAGAATCATGTCTCTTATATCTAGGAATTTCATATAAGGAAAGGGGAAGTTAAAATGTAAACTAACTTTGATGATCATTAAATGTGGTGATGTTTAAAACATTTCAAAAAATTATCTAATATGAAAAACTATGACTAGAAATTAGATGATCATAGTGAGAAGCCAATGAATAATAAATGGGGGAAGAGCTAAAGGCCTTTGAATAAAACTTATAATATTGTGAAGAACTTTTCAAGAAAAAAGAGAATCATGATGGGTAAAAAATAGGAAAATAATACATATTCTAGAATCCAATCAGAATATGTATCACCTAAAAAGTTAAAAAAACTATATATAATGTCGAGAGTCATTAGTAATCATCAATAATTCAAGTAAAAAAGATGAAATATCTTAAATAGAAAACTGGTTGAAATATTAATTGGATGTATGTCTTGAATAGAATAATAAGTTGTAAAAGGAAATAATTTTTTTAAGAAAGATTATGGAATGAAAATTAAATATAATTAATATATTTTTAAAAAATGATACTCAACTCATTAAATAGATACATAAATTCAAGTAGAATTTTTTTGATCAAAATAAGATCAGGGAAGACCCAAAAGATAAACTTATATTAAAAGAATATGAATTGGTTGAATGAAAATCAATGTTTCATAAATCTAATATTTACTGGAAAAAGATAAAAATACTTCAAAATATATATTTATATTTAATTTGAATCATTTACAATATGTGAGATTCCTTATACAAAAAATATAATAAAATATATACTAGAAGAATGTGAATGTAATTCATTTTCCTTTGACTATATGTGACTTAATTGTAAATTTTTAATAGTTTTTGGCATATTAAATGGTGAGAAAATAAATACACATTATAGGGATAAGGGAGAACAATTAAAAAATCACCACCCCTAAAAATAGAATTTTAGGAGAAGAATAGGTGAAAATAAACAAAATTCTTAACAACAAAAGTTTGGGAAAAACCTCCAATATAAAAGAGTATTCTAGTTTAATGGATATTACTAGTGTTATTTTTATACATGATATAATAATATTTATTAACCTATAATAAGGTATGAATCAAAGGGGACCAGTTCTGAGATTAAAAATAATTAATCTCATATAAAGAAGGTTATGAACACAAATTCCTTAAAGATTTATATATAGAAATTTTTTGAATATATGGAGGTTATTTTGGATTATATGATCATAAAGGGTATTGTTTACAGAAAAGTATGAAAATAATTTAGGTAAAACTTTACTATAGAAAATAGGAAGAAATTCGAAATAAATAAGAAGATAATAAACCAATTATTGTTGTGGATTCTATGAAGGCTGGTAAAATAATAAATCCATGGACACATAATAGTGGTTGTTCTTCACACATTTCTGGTGATAATAAAATATTAATAATATAGAATAGAATGATGATTTAATAGTAAAAAAATTCAATGATAGTTACTTAAAAATTAGAGGTTTTATAATGGATTAAATTAAATCAAATTAGCTAAAATTCAAGGATATACTTTTTATGGAAGGGTTTAAACAAAATATACTAAGTGTGATACAAATGTTTTAAAATGAGAATAATTTTTTATTTTATAATAAATTCATTTATCATAAAAATTTCCAAATATGGAAGTGTCATCACTAGAGTGTAACAAATAAGTGGGAATTTATTTCAAATTGGCAACTCATTGAATTCTAGCTAATTTAGTGCCAACTATGAAAAAAAATTATGACATAGAACAATTAGAAACCTTATATAAAGTAAAATGTGTGAAATATCTAAATACGAAGTACTGAGAGAACATCCTCAAATAAAAAGGTATAGAGAAGTTATTTGTGAAAATATTCAAAAGTGATAGATTATTTAATGGACACACAAGAGAGTGAAAATTCAGTTTACTAGACCTTTTATACTCATTTTTTTAATTTATGTCATCCAATGAGGTACTAGTCAATAAAATGTGATCAAAATTTCATTGCATTCATTTATGACTACACACTGATGACTACTATTTATGAGATAGAAGTCAGAAGCTATAAAAAGCTCAAAATATTTGGAATGATCTTTGATAAAGAGCTTGGTGTTTATATCAAGAAATAAAGGTTAAGAAATGGGAATAAATACACATGTAATTCTATTACAAATTACCTCATAAAATATGGTATCATTAATCAATATGTCACTCCATATATTTGGCAACCGTTATTTTTATTACACATTAATTCCTGACTTATTACATATGAATACACACAATACAACCTAGTAGATTGATAAGTCTAATGTATTTAGGAATTAGGTACATTAAATAACAACTCAAAATAGGGGTTGCATCGATATTATTTAAAACTTTATTAATGTGATCATATTATTCCATCATTCTTAAAACTGCATGGGATAACCTTGGGACATATATAGAAAAAGGGTCAGCTATAAAGCATAGTCAAGGAATAATAAAATCATAATAGGAAGAAGGTATTACATGTTATACAATAGGAATATAAATGAGACATAAAAGGTGTCAGAAACGTAGACATGAAAAATGATGCATGATATAGAATGATAACATAATGGCAACATGGTAATGTGGCAATAACTTTAAACATGACATCATAAACATAAGTAAAGGTTAACCACTAATACATCATAACACAATGTACTTATTAGAACATCCCATGAACCAAACATATCATCTCATTCGACTAAAACATAACCCAATGCATTGGAGCACTATCTGGGCACACCCGTCATAATCATATCATGTTCATCCATAAGTGTACCATATAGATCATATAACATAAAAACATATTTCATCACATTTAATCCCAAATTTTAGGATTTTAATGTACATACATAGAATTACCCAATCAATGAATTATATTTATGACTAAGTGAATACCATTAAGTGTAAATGGGTAGGACCGTACATCTCACAAATGTTCGGCATGGAAAATTGAAGTGACATTTTGACAGCATAATAAAAGTACATAATGATTCATAAAATGGTTCAATGACAGAGAAAGGGGTACCTCATAACTTTTTAATCCAAAAGTAAATTATGATAAATATATAATAACATAATCCAATATACAAATTTTAGAATTAATAGGCATAATACATGGAGATTGGTTGAACAAAATCTTAGCATGGAAAATCATAGTGAAATTTCAAAAGCATAACGACAATACATTAAGTTTAATAAAATGGTTTAATGAGAGATAAAGTGGTATCTCATAATTTTTACATCAAATGGATAGTAATAGGGATGTGGAAAAAGATATCCAAACATTAGGAATTTGAAATAAAAGTCATAAAAGAAGAAGATTCTTGAATAAAGAGGATAAAGAGAGGATCCCTTACCTTGAGAGGGTGATTACAAAAGCTCAGGAGTATCTCATTATAATATTGGGGGTACATTTGGAGGAATCTAGAGAGAGTAGGGTCGAGTAAGTATGTGTTCCAAAGATTTTGAGTAAAGAGGAATGGGATCTTGGTTGGGTTTTTATAGGAAAATAAAGGGGAGTTCTTTATTATTTCCAAAACATAGGTTTTGAACTCTATATAATAAAGTAATCAAAACCAAAAACCTTTCCATGGTTTTCCCAGGGTTTCTAAAAAATAGGACTAGTTTTATTGATTTTATAATTCTAATTCCCTCGCTCATTGAAATATTACCCTTGGTGATGTGGAAGTGAGTAATGATCTTAAAGAAATGATTTTAAAACCATAAAATATAATATAGCTTTAAGATGATCAAAAATACATTATAAAATTAATCAAATAACCTATAGAACTCATTATTTTAAATGGGAAACATATATTTGGTTTTTTATATAATTTTTGGAAAATTTTCATCACTTTTGGATCATTATGATGTCATAATACATATAATATATTTATATCTTATTTAATTTTTACCTGAAAATTTAACTATCTCAGAAAATTATAAAAATTAAATGTTGGATAATTTATATATTCTTATTCCAAAAATAATATTTATTTTATAAAAAAAAATTCTAAATATGATATGTTTTACTTTTAAAACTATTATAAACATTTATTGATAAATCATGGTTCTTTCAACAATAACATTTTTCAAACCCATATAAGAATTACATTCAACTTCCTAAAAATTATATTATAATTTATAAAAAAAATTAATAATAATATTTTATTAAAATATCATTAATTTCAAAAATAAATTAATTTAGAAAAAGAAATTTCTTAATTGAAATTGTATATTACCCAAAAATACAATTTATGTTTCATCATATTCAAATCAATATCATTTTTAAAGTGACAAAAATAATTAGTAAATACAAACATTATTTTATTGAAAATACAAAATACATATTCATATTACTATGATCTCGATACATACCCCTTTATTACCCTAGAAAATTCTATAAGGGTAAGGTGTGTATTGGTGAGATTTTCATAGGGTGGTTTGGCATACATTGTTTGGTTCGTGATCTCAATGAGCTTAAACAATTCCCATGAAGGGTTTTTCTCATGTTTTATTTGTTGGATCTCAGTTTGGGATTAGACAAGGGAAAATCCCAATAATTATCTCTCCCTTGGAATCTTTGATAAATGGGCTTCATGGGGTATAATTTTTCTGGTTGAGGACATCACTTCCTTTTTTTGTATTATATGGATTTATCATAGCCCTATATTTATACAAATCACATTGTCATTGTTCAATGTATATATTATCAATGTTTATGATTCTTGATGGTATTTTAAATCTTATACAATATAATAAAGAAGTGCATGTGTTTTCTATAACCATAATATATAATAGATCATTTTATTAAGACATAAAGGGATTTTTATTTATAAAAGTTTGGGTCATTACAATCTTACCCAATTAAAAAATTTCACCTCAAAATGTTCATTTCACACACTAAAACAAATGAGGGTAATTTTATTTCATTACCTACTATGATTGTCACATCACTTATTCAAACTTTTGTTTCTCGATTTCACTTTGACCAAGTATATTGTCTTATTTCGTATAACATTGTCTCTATGATCTATGATATTCACCGACTATTATTCATATGAAAGATCATTCCCAAATGGTACCACCTCTAGATTCATAACATTTAAAGGTTATGGTATTTATTTCCTTAAGATGAATACATGGAACACATCACGTACTTGAGATAGGTTAGGTGGGAGTGATAGTCGATAGGACACTACTCTTATGCAATCAAGGATCTCAAAGAGATTGATGTATCTTGGACCAAGGTTTCCATTATTCCCAAATCTCATGACTTTATTCCATAGAGATATGTAGTGGAATATCTTATATTTAACCTCAAAATCCAGATCTAATCGATGATTATCATCATAACTCTTCTGTTAAATCTTAGCAGCCCTGGTGTGCTATTGAATATTCTTGACCATTTCTACTATTTACTCAACCATTTTAAGACCCAGCAGTTTGAGTTCACCAACTTCCTCTCAGCATACAATTTCTCTCCACCTCTTCCCATTAAGGGCTTTATAGGGGTCCATTTGGATGATTTAGTAGAAACTATTATTGTATGAGAAATCGATGAGAGGAATATTTTGATCCCATCCTCCTTTGTAGTCCATTGAGAATTATATCAACATATCCTCAAGTGTTTGGATAGTCCTCTAAGATTGGCTATCAGTTTGTGGGTGATAATCAGTGATCAATTTCAACTTCGTATTTAGAGAATTTTAAATACTTTTCTATAACATGGAGTTCAATCTTGGATCTCGATCAAATATAATTGATATTGGTGTTTAATACATCCTCATAACTTCTATAATGTATATCCTTTCCAATTGATCAAGTGAAAAGTCCTCTTAAATTGTAATGAAGTGATAAGTATGTGAATGATTCTCCACCACAACCCATATAACATTATTTCCCCTTAATTTCTTTATAAGACTTAAGAAAAATTCCCAGGTTATGTTTTCCCTTTTCCATGTAGGTATGGGTAATTCTTACATCAATCCCTTGTATTTTATTCCTTTCAACATTCACTTGCTAACATTCAAGATATCTGGATGTATATTTCACAATCTCCTTCTTCATATTTTCTCAAAAATAGTTATCTTGTAGATATCAATATATCTTCATTCTCCCTGGATGGATGGAGAAGGTCGATCTATGCCCACCATCCAATATATCCTCCTTTAACTAAGGATTTCATGGTACAAGTATCTGTAACCAAAATATTTTAACTTCTTATTCGCTAATTTTTAACTATGAGGATTTCCCTTTTCTTATAGCTTCTACCTTCTTCTGAAATTCAACATAATATTTTTGAGAATCCTTTATCTCATTTAGAAGGATGGTGTAGTAATCATTTGTGAAATTATTGATGATATTTCTTCTTTCATGATTCCCTTGTCTATTGTTTTCAAGTCTAAGAAAATCAGATCCTTCTCAATTCTCATCAATGATAAAATTTTTGAATCATTTATAATTAGAGCATCTTCCAATTTATTTTATTTCTCAGGAAGGTATTTAATTGAGCATTCATATTCCTAAGTCAGATCTACCCATCTTTATTGGCACATATTTAGCTCTTTCTATGTGAATATATACTTGAGGCTCTTATGATTATTATATATTTCATACTTCTCTAAAAATAGGTAATTCTAATAGATTTTCAACATAAATATTTCTATAGAAAACTTTAGATCATGCATTGGGTAGTTCTATTCATGAAATTTTAATTTCCATGAGGCCTAGTTTATCACTTTATCATTCTGCATTAGTACACATCCAAAAACCGTCTTCGAATCACCCCTGTATTCCCCAAATATCTCCTCAATTTTGGGTATTATAAGTACAAGTTAAGTGAAAATCCTCTTTTAAAACTCTTTGAAACTCTATTCACATTCATTATACCAAAAAACACTGACTCACTTTTGATTTATCTTGGTTAGAGTGTTTTAAAATTATGATAAATTTATCACAAATCAATGACAGTACCCAGTTAGTCTAAGAAAATTAAGGATATCTATCGTAGATTTTTTCCTCAACTATTCTTTAATTGATTATGTCTTTTATGGGTCCATATATACCCCATTACTTGTGATAATATTCCCTAATAATGATAATTCCTTCAACCAGAACTCACATTTTTTTACTTTAAATAAAAAATATTCCTTTGTAAGGTCGTTATCATAGTTCTCAAATAATCCTCATGATCCTCCTTAATTTTTTATTATATTATAATAGAATCTATAAAGGCTACCAAAAAAATTTTTAGGTAATCTCTAAATTATCTATTCATCAAGTACATGAATATTTTTGGAAAATTAATGAGTCTAAATGTAATTACTATATACTCATAGGGATCATACCTTGTATAGAAAGTAGTCTAAGGGATATCCTCATTCTCCAACCTTACTTGATAATACCCCAACAAAAGATCCTCCTTGGAGAAGTATTGGGTTCCACAAAGCTGATCAAAAAAGTTATCAATACGTGGAAGAGGATACTTGTTCTTTATCGTGATCTTGTTGAGCTCACTATAATCATTGCAAAGGCACATCACCCCATCCATCTTCTTAATGAAGAGGACAAGTTCACCCCATGGTGAAGAACATGGGCATATTAACTCTTTATCAAGATTCTCATATATTTGTTTCTTAAGCTCGTCAAGTTCCACAAAACCATTCTATATAGAGTCTGGGATATTAAAAAATCCCTAGATATAGGCTTGATTGAAAATTCAACCTCTCGACTAGGAGAAAGACCAGGAAATTCTTCGAGAAACATATTATCATATTCCCTCACAATGGTAATGTCTTCAAGGATGATTTTTACTTAGACTCAATCATTTGAGATAGATATTATTTCTTTTAGGTCAATAATATCCATTCTTGATATATTTTTTTGAAAGAAGATTCATCCTCTTCCTTGCACTTGTATAGAATTGAAGGACGATTCATGATACAGAGAGTAATTTCCTTCTAATGATAATTTATGTTGTCTCTATATAAGGAAATACAATACATATCAATAATTACATTAAATTCCACTAAATGTAGTTTCAAAATGTTTCCTAGGAATTTCATCCCACAAATTTTGATAGGGGGGGAGTTATATACTTGAGATGAAATAATTACCCCATTTTCCATTTTCATCGAAATATCTACTTCCATGATTTGTGGTGGTGTTTTAATAATTCTACTAAACTTGTGTGAGATGAAATAATTCATTGAACAAGAATCAAAAATTATTTTTTCTATTCTTAAATGAATATCTAATGTACTTGTAAACACTATATTTTTAGGATCCACCTCAACGGTTGTGATGGAATATTCTCACCCTTTCAACCTTAGAGGTTATTGGCATTGATTGTCTCTAATAAGCTTAGTTAATTCGTTCTCATAGTTTCATAGTTCCTTGTAGTTGAAACATTGGAAAATAGGCTGAGGGTTGAATAGAGAATTCCTCTATTTCATTACATTGGTGGGTTTATATTATTGGAAATCTCTAATTAGGTTCCCTTCCTTTACACACCTAAACCATTTCCTCACCCCCCTTAGTCAATTTATAGGGCACTTCTTTCCACACTTTTGATAAGTGTGATGTTGAAATTTCTTACCACTATTAGATTTATCCATTTCACCACTAGAATTAAAATCTATATTCCATTTCTTATCCCCATAAGACCCATGAGATTCAATGATCTCTATTTCAATTTCAAGGGAACACTGTACAATTTCCATATAGATATCAAAGTCCCAAATCACCATGGATTTTCATAGACTAAGTTTTATCCCTCCAACGAAGTGTCCAACTTTTCATTTTGCGGTAATGAAAAAGCTTAAGGCATATCATGCAAGTCTTGTGAAATTTTACTCGTACAACCTGATAGACTTATCACCTTTTTTTATGTAAAATAAATATATTTCCATTTTAATTGATAGAGTGTGGGGAAAATAGTTTTCAAAAAACATATTCCAGAACTCCTTCCACCTCATTGCTTCAATCACTTCCTCGGGCTTTATATTCTTGAACAATGTCCACCACTGATTAGCTTCTCCCTCCATACAATAAACAAGTAGAACCTTACCTTTATTAGAACATTAAATGATAGATAAGAGTTTTTCAATGGAGTTGATCCATTATTCAATGATCAAGGGATAAAATGATCCATTGAAATTCAGAGGCCTTTATTGTATAAATCTCTTAATTGTATCATGTAATTTCTTAGGAGGATTTGGTTGTTCCTCATAATACAAGTTTATATTCATAATCTAAGTCAATTGAGATAATATCATTACAAAGTTCATGAATCCTACTCTCATTGGGTTGGACATATCATTTCATCAGTCAACACATTTCCCTTCACATTGGCTGTTTACTTAGTTCCACTTATTTCAAGCCATTTTCTAGAATAAAGGGAAACTATTCAAATGATTACTTTTAAAATATTAAATACATAAACAATAATCTATTAAAATTAAATGGATAATTTATAAAGGACATGTATTTACTTAATTTGTAAATTTTTAGGCTTCAATCTGTGTTATCCATGATCTATTTTCTAATAATAATTATTCATAATAATATTATGAATTTAACAAAGGATGTTTATTGGTAGTGTCAAATTAGGTGTGAAACAAGGCCTATTTTTGTTCACTTGTTCCCAATCAAGTCTATCTTAATGCAGTGTCTTTAGGTTTTACCCCTAGGTACATCTGTGTCGGAGTCACATCCACTTGTATTATCTAGACATGGGTTTATTTTCATAGAAACCACTTACTCTATACTTTACCAAAACTTAAGGATTTTCTTCTTCACATAGTGTTATCCCTAAGTCCTTCATTACAATTTTATAATCAAAAAAGGAAAAATAAATAAACTTTCCTTTGATACCAACTATGACAACCCTTGTTTTTATTATACATTAATTTATGATTCATTAGATAAGAATACACATAATACAATCCAGAATATTGAAAAGTATAGTTTCTTTGGGAATTATGTACATTACATAACAACTTAAAATAGGGAGTATATAGACATTGTCGAAATCTTCCTTAACATGATCATATTATTCCATCGTTCTTAAAACTACATGGGATAACCTGGGGACATACATATGAAAGGCATTAGCTATAAATCCCAGTAGGGGAATAAAAAAATCATAACATTAAGAAGGTATTACATGTTATACAATAGGAATATCAATGGGATATAAAAGGGGTTATAAACATAGACATGAACAATGAGGCATGATATAGTATGATGACATAATGGCAACATGGGAATATGGAAAAAAAAATTAACATGACATCATAAAGATAAGACAAATTTAACTCCCAATAAATCATAACATAATGTGATTAGGATAACCTACCATGCACCATACATGTCATCTCATGAGACTAAAACATTACATGATTCATTAGAGTGTTATCTAGGCGCACCCATCATAATTATATCATCTACATGCATAAGTCTCCCACATAAATCATATACCATAAGAACATGTTAAGTAAAATTTAATCCCAAAATTAATGGTTTTGGGTTACATAAATAGAAGTCCTTAATCAATGAATTATATGTATTACTGGATGAATACCATTGAGTATAAAGGGGTACAAGTATACACCTCACAAACATTCAGCATGGAACATTACAGTGTCATTTCAGTAGTGTGACAACGTCACATAAAGATTCATAAAATGGTTCAATGAGGGAGAAAGGGGTGTATCATCACTTTAGAATACAAAATTAAAGTATGAGGGGTATTCAATAACATAATACAAAATTAAAATTTGGAAATTTATAGGCATAAGACATGGAGGGTTCTTGAATAAAAACTTTGTATGGAAATCGTAGTGGAAACTCAACAATATAACAATAGAACATAAAGGTTCATAAAATGGTTTAATGATAGTGAAAGAGGTCACTAATCATTTTAAAATAAAATTTATAGTAATATGTATGTGTAAAAAGATATCCCAAAATTAGGAATTTTAAATAAAAGGTATAAAAAAATGTTCTTAAATAAAGAGGAGAAGGAGAGGATCCCTTACCTTGATATGGTGATTCCAAATGCTTGGGAGGAACTTTTTGTGAGTTTGGGGGAACCTTATGAGTACACTAGAGTGGGTAAGATAGAGTAAGTATGTGATCCAAAGTTTTTTATTGAAGAGGAATGGGAGATTGGGTGGGTTTATGTAGTAAAAGAGAGGGGAGTTCTTTATTATTTCCCAAACATAGGTTTTGGAATCTATATAATAAATTAATCAAAAACACAAACTTTACAATGGTTTTGTCCCATGGTTTCTAAAAAAGAGAGTTTTTTTCATCATTTTATAATTATAATGTCCTAAATCATTAAAATTTCACCCTCGTTGATGTGGAAGTGAGTCATTCTCTTAAAGAAATGATTTTAAAACCTTAAAATATAATATAGGTTTTGGAGGATTTATAAAGGCTTTGTAAAATAAATAAAATTATCAAAAAAATATTAATTTAAATGGTAAACATATATTTGTTATTGGATACCATTTATGGAATTTATTTCATCCATTTTGGGTCATTATGATGTCATAATACATACCTTATATTTATATTATATTAACTTTTTACTTGAAAATTCGACTATCTTAGAAAATTATGAAAAATTAACAGTTGGGTAATTTAAATGAGTTGATTACAAAAATAATATTTATTTTATCAAAATAATTTTCTAAATTTCTTAATTTTTACTTTTAAAACTAGAATCAACATTTATTGAGAAATGATGGTTTTTTCGGCAATAACAGTTTTCAAACCCTTATAAAAATTAAATTGGACTTCATAAAAATTATATTATCATTTATATAAAAAACATTAATAATAATATTTTATTAAAATATCATTTTTTTCAAAAATCCATTAATTCATCAAAAGAAATGACTTAATTGAAATTGTATATTACCCAAAAATATAATTTGTCTTTCATCGTATCAAAATGAAAATAATATGTAAAGTAACAACAATAATTAGTAAATATAACCATTATTTTATTGAAATTCAAACATAAATATGCATATTATTATGGTTTTGATACATGTCCCTTTATTACAAAAAAACTCTCTAAGGTTAAGGTGCGTGATTGTGAGATTTTCATGGGGTGGTTCTATGTACATAGTTTGGGTTGTGATATTAATGAGCTTGAACTTCTCCCGTAAATGGTTTCGATCATGATTTATTTGTTTGATTTTATCTTGGGATTGGTCAAGGGAAAATCCTAGTGGTATTTTCTCCCTCAGAAGCTCTAATAAATGTGATTCATCGGGTATGATCCTGCTGGTTGCATCCATCACTTCCTTTGTCTACATCAATTGGATTTATCATAATCATATATTTATACTAATAAAATTATCACTGTTCAATGGATATATTATCAATGGTTATAATTCTAAATTGAATTTTAAATCTGATAGGATACAATAAAAAGGTGAATGTATTTTTTATTACCACAATACATAATAGGTCATTTAATTCAATCACAAATAAAATTTTATTTATAAAAGTTTGGGTCATTACAACATACCCCCACAAAAAAATATTTCTTCATAGAGAAAATATATGAGAATAATTGGGATAGGAAGTACTATGCTCATTGAGCATAGAGTTTCTAAATTTTTATGGAGAGAATTTTTTTTCACTATATTTCACGTTTAAACTTAGTGTATATTAAGACCTATAACTCACATGACACCTTATGAGATTTGGAATAATAGGAATCCACCTATAAAGTACTTTAATTTCTATTACATCCATTGTTACATGAATATTTGAAATAGAAATCTGGGTAAATATGAAGAAAGAAATAGTAAAAGGAAAACTTATGTGTAATATTTAAAATAAAAGTGGTTAAAAATACTAGAAAAAAAAGGATACATAAACTTTTTGAATGTTATGATGTTAAAATAATTGAAAATGATCACAAAAATAGGTTTTAGTTATGGAAGAAGATGAGAAAGTATAATCTGGTGGCAAACAGAATTCTGATAACATATTATAGAATAAGTATAAATTTATTAGAATAAAATTGATATCAATTAATATCATACTTAAGATGAATATGTGACTATTAAAAACAAAGTTTGAGACATCAAAGAGTAAAAAATTATATTGATATTTATAATATCATTGGAAATCAAGATGCAGCAGTCCAAACAAAAAGTAGATTGAGATTGGAAAATCAGACTATACTAATTTTATAAGTTTAAAAAAGAACTTTTTCTGATGTATCTGGGTATAAATAATGGATCAAGGATAATAATAAAGATATTTATTATATTGATAATAACTACAATTGTAATCTTTTGAAAATATATAATCATAAAAATGTGATTAGAACTATGTCAATTTTTAGAAACAACCTCAATGAAAATGGATAAGTGACAAAAAAAGAGAGAGGCTAGTTTGGAGAGGCTACTCTCAAATGGAATGAGATTATTTTGATGATAAATTTTCACTAGTATCTATTATTTGTACAATAGGTATATTATTGGTAGTGGAAGAACATATAAATTATAGTATTTATCAAATATATGTAAAATTTTCCTTCCTTAATTGTGATCTTGAAAATGTAGTGTTTACTAAAAAAACTAAGTGACTTATTTTATACAAAGATATAAGAATTATTTTGTGACTCAAGAAATATATATATGTTATAAAATAGTACCCTAGAGTCTAGTATAAAAATATGGATGGTTGTTTAATAATCATGAAATTTTCAAAAGGAAATGTTGATAGAAACCTATTTGTAAAGTTAATGTCCCCAGGAACTCTTATAATAATTATGTATGTTTATGATATTAAATTTTCAGGTGAAAAAATGTATCTTTGTGAATATTTTTCTAAGAAAATGAAAAGAAATTTTGAGATTTATATATTGGGTGAAATATCTTATTTTCTAAGAGTTTATATTATTTAAGGATCTGATTATATTTTTTTATCTAAAGATAAATATTCCACATAATTTTCAAATAGGTATAGAATGGATTATTGTAAGAATTCTCCAATCACATAAATATTGAAATAGATATAATAATGGATGATGATGGAAATTGTATGAGCCAAAATTATTTCATAAAAATAATTATAATATTACACTAGTTGACAAAATTAAGACCGCATATAGTATTTTTTGTAACTAGTTGTACTAAATTTCTAAGTGATTTAAAAGGGTCTCATTTTTTGGAAGCAAATATAGTTTTGAAACGTGTGAAAATTATACTAAATTTTGAACTAATGTATAGAAACATATCTAATTATAGGTTATAGGGATATATATATATATATATATATATATTGAAAGTGATTTTAAATATATAATTCCATATATGGTGGATGATTATTTCATGGTGAGAGATATGTATACTGGAATAGAAAATAAGTATCATAGAGTTTAATTAAGCATTCTTTATGAAGTTACACATTCTTGTATAAAAATTTTATAGATAAAATTGTAGATAGAAGATTTTAGGATTTCTATTTTGATGAAACTAATAATTTTATATGATAATTATTATTCTATTGATCATCCAAATAAACCAATTCAATATTTGAAATCATAACACATTGATATTAAATATCATTTTATCCATGAAATTTTGGATAATGGTTATGTGAAGATATATTCCATTTGAACCAAATACAAAATTGCATACACTTTTATACAATCCTTCCCAAAAGATAGTTTTGGTCATCTATGCTTCAAACTTCATTTTTATCCTTTCACTCTCACATGAGGAAGTGTGGAAACAAAACCGCACATGGATTTGGATTACATTTTCAAAGGGGGATAAATAGTGACACAAATATTTATAAAAGGGGTAGAGATTAATATTTGAAATAATTATTAATCTGAAGTTTAGGGAATTTAAAAATGGTAGTGATACATGGGAGTGATAAATGGATGTATGAATTGAGGAGGATATCATCAATGTTAGTTGGACACAATTTCTTTTCACCAAGGGATGGAATTATTTGAAAAACATTACCTTATATAGTAGTGTGTTACAAGATAATTATATTTACTTAAAGGATATTATCTAAATATTATCATGATATTTTATAATTTAGAAAATAATTGATTATAGGTGGGAGAGTTTTATGGAGATTCTAACAAATCTTAAGAGGGTGATTAACGTTCCCTTCAAATTGTTTATGATTATAATTATTATTAACATACAATGAAAAATCATTGGAGTATGAGACATGTTTTTGTATCTATATAGAATTTTTTTATGGGTTTGGAGATGGAATGTGTTGATTAGAATATGTTATGTGGGGGTTTGTGTTGGTTTTAGAATTTATCGGTTCATAAGGTTCATTTTACAGATCCTCATAATGTTGTTCAAGTGAGCACAGTTCTTAGAATATGGTTAATTCATGAACCCTATTATTATGACCTGGTATTTTTATACATAGATATTACATATTTTTAGATGAAAATTCAATACATTACACAAACACATGCCTGAATATCATAAAGGTATAGTGCCTTTGGAAACATGGAAATATAAAAAACGGGTTCATAAGAGTTATGCATCATCTACCACCTAGTTCCATATAAATATAACCCATATTATACACATCACACATAATACCTATCATCATAACCTATATAAAAGAAACTTAATAAAGGGTGATCATAGTTGCTCAATAAAGGTAAATAAGGGAAATATATAAACATAATGTGAGCATAAGGGCATTAGAATATGAGCATAACATACGAAAACAATATTGTGCAAATCAAAGATCAAAATATTGAGTCATATCATAAATATTGGAAGTTAATAAGACATGGATCATAAGGAAATAAAATAACATAATCTATAAGAGCATAATATTGATATAAGACATAGAATTGTTAAATACAACTAAGCATAGAAAATCATTTTCATAGTAGTCAAGGCTCATTTCCAAGTCCATAATAGTGGAATGGGTTGACTCCCTAAACCATCATAGTATTCAAGGTTTACTCCCAAGACTATAGTAGTGGAAGAATTCTCTTACTTAACTGGTCTCACTCCCCATTTCAATCCTATTTATCTCATGAGATATCAATATTTACCCAATGCATTAGAGGGAAACATAAGTCTCACCCATCACATAATGAAAATCACACATTCAAGTTCCACATGATCATAAAAAATTCATCATATCAGAACCCATAAAAAGAAATGGGTTTCATAAACATTTCATCATATCATGACCTATGGAAAAGAAACAAGTTTCATAATAATTTCATCATTTCATCTAAGCATAACCTATAGAAAAATAATTGGTTTCATAATAATTTTATCATGGTATAACCCATGGAAGAGAAACAAGTTTCATAAAAATATTATCAACATAAACATGATCTATCCAAATAAATAATAAATATGGTATCATCAGATCATATTTCCTGTAAAGATTAAGTAACATCAAAGAATGTCATCTTAGATTGAAAATGATTTTTGATATAAAATATCATGGAACATTTTTTAATGAAGATAAACTTTTAATCTTGAAAATAAATTTTTATAACATAAAAAATTTTCAAAATTCTTTTATTTAAAAAATATTTTGGATACTTATCAAGGAAGCTTTAAAGATTATTTAAAACATTTCTTGAGTAAAATAACCTTTCTTTGAAAAAAACATTTTTAAAATTAGAAATTCATGAAATAATGTGGAAATAATTTTATTTGAAAATAATATTGAAATTTTGTAAAGGAATATTCAAAAAAACAATGGTCATAGTGGTGGGAAATTACTTTCATTCTATACATGTTAAAACAAATGTTGTTTTCATATTTTTGGTAAAATCCAAAGGGAAATTATTTGGAAAACGATGTGAAGATTCCTTTTAAATAAATTTTTAAAAAAAGTAAAACATGGGTAAAATGTATTTAATAAATCCTTAGGATAATTTTAGAACATTTTTGAAAAAAAAAATAGAAAAAATAAATATGGAACAAAAAGGGTTTCCAACCGAAGCGATAAATAATGTATATTTTCATTAAAAAACATTATTTTGAATTCTTGAGTACATAAAGAGAGGAAACTGAAGGGAAAACATGTATTCTAAATAAATAACTATATTATAATAAATTTCATGAATTTATTTTGAGATTTATAATAATATTTCATCATCAAAAGCATAATCATAAACAATATTGATAATCAATGAGATTGTAACATCAAACCCTTAACACTTTGGTAACTTTCGAATCATAAGACCCATGAAGTAATAAAATTAAATGAAACATATAATATTAGTATAATAAATAAATTCATGATATTACATGTCAAATGGGATATATATACACCTCATAAAATTTGATAGGTGCATAACATAATGTATGTCCCAAAGAAGAGAAATTGAGACAAAAATCTCTTATCACTTTGGTAAGTTTTACACTATAAAAACAATTAAAGAAAGATTATGAAATAGATATGTAAATAAAAATAAATTTCATAATGATAATTATAAAATAAATTCATAGGTAGTATATACACCACATAAATGAATCTTGTGGTGAATGTGACATCTATCTCATAGAAAATAAAAGTGATACAGAAATCTATTAATTTAAGTATTGAATTCAGTTAAACACATTAAAAAATAACATATAATAAATATAATTTATTATATATATATATTATATAACCATAATCATATTTTAAATACCATATATGTTTTACTTATTACCTTTTTATTTATTTAATAACATTCCTTGTTAAAATCACATTTTAAATAATAAATGCTTTATTTTTTTATGTATTTTTTGATTTTGTATTTATGGTTCTATTAATTTGATAATGGTTCTCTAATATATATAATTTTAACCATTATATAATTATCATATATATTCATTATATTTTTATTTAGAGTAATCCATAAAATTTAGAGATAGAATATGAAATACGTCATTCATAGAGATGGTAGGCCGCAGGTATGCATGAACGCTTATTCCATTTTCTCAATGGATGAAATGAAAGTGTAATAAATAATATATTACCTTTAAATAATAATTTTTGTTTTATATATATCAAATATATTCATTAAATTTACCATTATTAACTTCTGTGTGAAATGTTGGTGAAAAATGAATCACATTTCTTTGCGAGGCAGTAGTCCATTATACACATAAACGACGTTATCATACCCCCCATAAAATTTAAACTAAGAAGAAATATGTGATATAATAATTAAATAAGTATAATTATGTTAAAAATATCATATATATTTGATCATACCACGATTCACTATTTCATTATCACCCTTACACCACTGTGCTAAACTTGTTTTGTATTGAAAATTCTAAAAATAATAACAAATTTAAATTCATGTTTTATTCTATTATTTTGTTTTTATCACTATTAAAATGGGAAATTTTACTTGTTTTTATGATTTCAATGTAGGAGGAGATGATTTGGAGGGCCCATGATAAAGTGGAAGAAAAATGTGCCAAAATTTCAAGGATCCATGAAGACTTGTCCATTGTGTTGCCTGTTTAGAAACATTTTTGCATCCAAATGGACTCATATTTTGTATTCCGATCCAAAATTTAATGGGATACAACTCTAATGAAGAAAAACAAGCCCAATTCTACTAGAAATGGGCCCAACCGACCTGATCTGTCCAGAGCACCGAATTTGTGAGAAGTCAAAAGTGGTATTCTATAATCTATCCTTTTATTGGAATCCACTTAACCAATTGATGCAAAAAATTTCTGTAGAGATAGTCAGGAAGTGGGGATACAACTCTTCAGTTTTTTCAAAAGGGATATTCGATTTTCTAATAGCCAAAACGTGTGGTACAATTGGTTTGAAGAAATATGTGTGCCCAAAACCACCATCCAATTTTTCTATAAAAAGGCACCTTGGGATCCCCATTTGGGAGTTCGACCAAGAGGAAAGGTGCTACCATTTTTGAGTCCCAAAGTTGTATACCCATAATTCCTAGAAGTTATGGAGGCTATGTCAAGGGATACTTCAATATATTCTTCTTCGTCCCCTCCCAGGGGTTTCTAAACCCCTTGTGATCACTCGGGGAGGAATGTGATGTAATCCCAAGATTCATACTTGTATTATTTTGAATGATCTTTTTAATTAGAGGTTGTATGTTGTTTTTCTTCATCCTCTTATTTTATTTTATTTAGTTATCTACTGGTATGTTGCACTCAAACTCAAATGATCCTGTTTGGGGGTACCCTTTCATGTGATGTTTCACACACCGTTCATCCATTTTTCCTCCCTCATTCAATTGTGGTATTTGTGTGGTTCATATTGGTCAATTGAACTCACATATGCACTATCAAGGCCATTTAAATTTATTTCATGGTATCAGAAAGAAATAACAAACAAACTTGGATAGCACACCAAGTTCTTCGTTTGTTGCCTTGGTGAGTTTCGGTTATGAAGTCGAACACAAATCGCCCAATCATCGACGGTGTCTGGTGAATCACTGTGTGTTTTTGACTAAACCCTATGAGGTATACTAGTATAAACTTAGTAACATTATGGTAATAAGTGTTAAAAACATTGTATTAAAAGATATATAACCTTTCTCTTGAAGCGATGAAGGATGAGCATCACGATACTCCCCTGTGTTGATCACGTTTAATTAATCTTGTTCATTTCTACTTTGTTTTATCACTTTATTTTTTTCAATTTTAATATTTAATCATCAAACCAAAAGTTTTATTAAATCAAATTCCCCTTATATATTCATAATAAAAACTTTAATTTTCAATTAATTATCTAAGGCTCTATCGAGAGACGACCTAGGGTTGCTGTTATACTTCAAAATTCTAGTAAAAGTAAACAACTAATTTGATGTGATCGACGACATGATCAAATTTTGGTGATGTTTCTAGGGAGCCAAGATCATTTTTTAATTTCTTTATTTAATTTTATTTATTTATTTTACTTCTTAATTATTACCCCTTTCAATAACCCACCCCCATTTGATTGTTCTTTTTTTTTGGTTTTTTGTTTCTATTTTTGGTGGTTTTTGTGTATTCTTCCTCTCTCTCTGTCTCTTTCTTCTTATTATTTATCTCTATCTCTAAATTTTTAGTATAAAATTATCTTTTATGTACTCCTTTATTTTCTTAATTATTATTATTTCATTCATATTCCATATGAAAAATTTTAAAAAATCTAAAAAAAACAACAAACATTCAATCAATCAAACTGGACATCAATGTTGCATGAGAAGATCTGGTAAAGAAACACTACATTAATTTGACCCTGAAATTAAAAATGACTTCATTAAAAAATCAAGTCATATAGATAAGGTCAATCAAGTAACACTAAGTAACCCATTTTGGAACCTCAAGTGGCCATAAACCAATAAAAAATTGAACCCAATCAAACCCAAGAAAACATGGCTGCAAATAATCAAACCTGAAAAGAAATGACCACCCCGGATGGGGAGTACCAACCTGCGTACATCCAATATCCCAAGGAAGTATCCAACTTGGAGTTGATATCAGGACTCATCCACCTACTTCCCAAATTCCATGGTCTTTTCTGTGAGGACCCTCATTAACACCTTAAATAGTTTCATATAGTGTGCTACACCATTAAACCCTGAAATGTGTCTGAGGACTTAATTAAGTTTAGGGACTTCTCTTTCTCACTTGATGGTGTAGCCAAATATTGGATATACTATTTAACTACCACGATTTGGGTTTGGAATGACATGAAAAGACTCTTTTTATAGATATTATTCCCTACCTCTCGAACTGCATCAATTAGGAAGGAAATTTGTGTAATTAGGCAATCACAAGGAGAGACCCTTCATGAATACAGGGAGAGATTCAAAAGACTTTTCTCAAGCTTCCCCCACAAACAGATTAGTGAACAACTATTAATACAATACTTCTTTGATGGAATTATCCCCATGTATTGTGTAATGATCAATGCTGCAGCTGGTGGTTCCCTGGTTGATAAAAATGCTTTCGCTGCTTGTGACTTAATAGCCAAAATGGCTCAAAATGCAAAACAATTTGCTACATGAGCTATTTCACCAACCTAATGACTTCATGAGGTAAGTCATTCATCTCTATGAAAAAAGGTAGATAAAACTATTTATGAGATGCATACCCTTGTAAGGAAATTATCTCAAACACAAGGTAACTCACAATATCCTCCAGTTCCATTACATTATGGTATTTGTTTTGAAAATACTAATTTTTCTGAATAGTGCCCACAACATCAAGATTCACCTTAGTCTTGTGCATCTGTGTTCCCAGGTCGTCAATTCCAATAAGCACCTCCCTTCAAGAAAGAACCATTCAGGACAAAACCAAACACCAGGTGGAAAGCACAACCCCAGTACCGACAAGGATCAAACTCAAGCTACCCAAAGAAAAATTGGTATCAACAAGGCCAAGGTATACAACCTTCTTATCCTTTAAATTCTCAAAACAATAATCCTCCTCCTCCCAAATATGAACCAAGTCTCGAGTACATGGTGAAACAAATGGAAACCCAGAACCTCCAGTTCTAACAGACCACACAATCGGAAATTCAAGACCTATGAACTCAAGTGGGAAAATTGGTTAACACCATCGATGAGCATAAGATGAAAGGTTCTGGATAGCTACCATCCCATCCCATTACCAATATGAAGGACAAAGGTAACGTATGTGAAGTTACACTTCATAGTGGTAAATAAGTTTCTCCTTATACCGATTCTACACAACAGGTATGTCCCCCTCTTGGGAACACTCTTTATCCAACCATAAAAGATTCCAATTAATAAAAACAAAATAAAAAGAGTAATCAAATTATCATTGATGATTCAAATGAACAATCCATTCCTCTTCCTTTCCCCCAAAGACTCTCTAAATATAAGAAAAATTTTGATAATGATATTGATACTGAAATAATGGATACTTCTAAAAAAGTTCAAGTTAATATTCCTTTACTAGATGCAGTTTGGAAATTCCCCATTATGAAAAATTTATTAAAGATATTTTCACCCATTGAAGGAGTCTGAAGGGGAATGTGAGATTCAACTTGGGAAGGAATGTCTCGGCCTTGATTCAACAAGAAATTCCAACCAAATGTAAGGATCCGGGCACATTCACAATATTGTGTACCAAAGGGGAGACCTTCTTTTCAGATTATATGTTTGATTTAGGTTCTTCCATTAATGTAATTCCTCACTCCATGTATAATTCTCTACAAGTTGTAGAGATTCAACCAACAAGCATTGTCGTGAAACTTGAAAACCAGAGTACTATGCATCCAATAGGAGTGATTGAGGATGTCCTTATAAGAGTGAAGAATCTCATCTTTCCCACTAATTTCGACATTCCTGATATAGAAGATACTTGAACCCAAGGACATTCCCCACTCATACTTGGGAGGAAATTCCTTAAAACAACAAATATGATCATCAATGTTCACAATGGTATGTTTTCTATGGAGTTTTTTGGAGAAAAGGTAAGTTTTAACATCCTTGAGGCTATGAAACACCCCCATTGAAGAGGACTCCACTCTTCCTGTATATTCGATGTAAGTGCTCTGAAACAATGCCTAGACACACAATTCTCTCCTCAACCCATACTCTGATTCATTTTCCTCTTCTTCACCCTTGAATGATTTGATTTTTGATTCATTTTTTGAGTGTTGTGTAGGTTATGAAAAGTGTAAATTTTATTCTATAATTGATGAGTCTGTTAATTCTGAGGTAACCATGACCGTATATGAGTCTACAAATCTCATTTCAATATATTCTCTATATTTAGAGAATAAACATGAGCCGGTAGAGAGTTTCCTGGACCTCACTCCTAAATCCCCTCTCTCAGTCCAAAAAACCCCGATGTTGGAATTAAAACCACTTCCATCTAATTTAAAATATGCCTATCTTGAGGGTATTGACCAATTGTCCATAATTATTTCCAAGAACCTCTCTCAACATCAGGAATCAAAAATGATCAACCTTTTAAGAGAGTGTAAAAAAGGAAATAGGATGGACATTGGCTGATATTCCCAGGATTATCCCATCTATTGGAATGCATCATATACTTTTGTATGAAGAGGCTAAATACATAAGACAATCTCAACACCGGTTGAATCTCACTCTCTTTGAAGTGGTAAAAATGGGAGTTAGTAAATTACTTATTATGAGGATCATTTGTCCTATATCTGATAGTAAATGGGTTAGCCCAGTTAAAATTGTGCCTAAAAATAGTAATAACAGTTGTGTCAAATGAAAGGAATGAATTGGTTCCAACACGTGTGAAAAACAGTTGGTGAGTCTGTATTGACTATCGTAGACTGAATCAAGTCACATGAAAGTACCACTTTCCTCTACCTTTTATTGACCAAATGCTAGAAATATTGGCCGGTAAGTCCAATTATTGTTTCCTTTATAGTTTTTCGGTTTATTTTAAAATATATATAGCCCTTGAGGATCAAGAAAAGACAACATTTACCTGACCATTTGGCACATTTTCATATAGAAGGATGCCTTTTGGTCTATGTAATGCTCCCGGTATTTTTCAGCGATGTATGTTGAGTATTTTTTTTGAGTACCTATAGAATTGCATGGAAGTTTTTATAAATTATTTGATGGTTTATGGAACTTCTTTGATGATTTTTTGGCTAACCTAGGTTCTATCCTCTGTCGTTGCATAGAAAAAGATCTCATATTAAATTACTAGAAATTCTATTTCATTGTTGAATGGGGTATAGTTCTTGGGAATGTTATTTCAAAAGAGGGAATTAAATTGGATAAATCAAAAATTGAGTTAATTTCAATCCTTTCATATCTAAAATGTTTTCGTGAGGTTCAATATTTCCTGGGTCATGCTAGTTTTTACCACTGATTCATTAAAGACTTCAGTAAGATCGCACTTCCATTATCTTGGTTATTACAAAACGATTTTGAGTTTGTGTTTGATAAAAATTGTGAGGATGCTTTCAATTCACTAAAAAGGAGTCTCATTCACCTCCTTTCATCCAACCACCAAGGTGTAATCTCCCCTTTGAACTTATGTGTGATGCCTCTAACTTTGCAGTTGGTGCAGTTTTATCACAAAGGGTTGATAAGGCTCCTCATGTCATTGTGTATGCCTTGTGTACCCTTGACCCTGCCCAGAAAAACTACACAACCACTAAAAAAAACTTTTTTCTATTTTGTTTGCCTTGGAAAAATTCCATTCATATCTTATCGGGTCAAAAATCATTGTTTTTTCTGATCATGTTGCCCTTCGTTTTCTCCTAAAGAAACCTGAAGCTAAACCTCATCTCATTAGGTGGATTCTCCTCCTCCAAGAGTTTGACCTTGAGATTCGGGACAAGAGAGGAGTGGAAAATGTGTTAGATGACCACATTAGATTGATTTCCCCACCATTGGACCATCATGTTTACTCACCCATCCCCATTGGAAAGTATTCACTTATGATAACCTTTGTGATGTTGTGGACCTTACCCCTTAGTATGCATACATTTTGAATTTTATAGCAACATCTAGGGTCCCCGCTGATTTCATCACTTCACAATACTAGATACTTAATCATGATTCTTGGTGGTACATTTGGGATGACCAATGTTTTCAGACAATTTGTGGTGACCAAGTAGTTTGTCGGTGTGTCCCTGACCATGAGTTCACCTTTGTTTTGACCTTCTTCCACACCTTCACCTATGGGGGCTACATTTTCTCTCAACATATAGCTATAAAGTTACTTAACTCAGGAATTTATTGTCCAACATTATATATGGATACCCATAGATTTTTCAAGTCGTGTATTCATTATCAATTTACAGGGAATATCTCTAAGAGGAAAAACATTCCCCAACAACCCATGTTATTTTGTGAAATTTTTTATGCATGGGGCATTGGGTTCATGGGGCCTTTTCCAAATTCATTTGTCTTTTTGTACATCTTATTGGATGTTCACTATATATCTAAATGGGTGGAATCAAATTCCACTAGGACTGATGACTCTCTAGTGGTTTTTGATTTTGTGAGGTCTCATATTTTTAGTAGGTTTGGTTTACCGAGATTCATCATTAGTGATTAGGGTTCAAATTTTTGTAATCGAAACATGAAAAATTTGCTTCAAAAGTATGGGATTTTCCATAAAGTATATATATAATATAACCCCCAAACTAACAGACAATCATAATTATCAAATTAGGAAGTTAAAAAAATCTTGGAAAAAACGGTACAACCCAATAGGAAAGATTGGAGTTTGCACTGGGATGATGCACTTTGAGCGTACCGTACAGCTTTAAAAATCCCAATCATAATGTCACCAAATAGTATTTTGTTTAGAAAGGCTTGTCACCTATCAGTGGAGGTAGAAAACCTTGAATATTGGGTTGTTAAACAGTGTAATATGAATCTTTCAGATGCAAGTGAGCGTAGGAAGCTGCAGATTAAAGAGTTGGAGGAAATCTGATGTGATAAATATGAGAACTCTTAGATCTATAAAGATAAGACAAAGGCTATCCATGATATCATGATTCATTAGTGAAAGTTTCATATTGGTTAGAAGGTCCTCATGTATAATTTCAGGCTAAAGATCCACCCAGGAAAGCTTCATTCTCGATGGCTCAGTCCTTATATTGTTACTGATGTTTACCATTTTGGTGTTATACAGGTTTACCATGAGAAGAGTGGACAAAGGATTACTTTCAATGGGAAGAGGCTCAGACACATATATAAGGATTTTTGAAATTGTGTTGTGGAGGAAATCCAATTGATAGATTCCATATATGACACCACTTAGTAGGTTTTCCCTTATCCCTACCTTTATTTATTTTCTTTTTATTTAAATTATTTTTATTGATGATAATGTAACTTTTAGGTGTGGGGGAGGGTGACATTTCATAGTTAGGATTAAACAAAAAAACAAAAAAAATTAAAAAAAATGTGTTTTCATTTTTGATTTATTTTTCCTTATTTTGTGTTTTTAGATAAAAATTGATCTTAAAAAGAATATCCAAAAACATTTTTCATGCTTTAGTCGATTGTGTGGAAAATTACATTTTTTTTGGAAAAATGTTTTTAAAATGAATTTTTATAAGGAATATTTTTCTAGAATTTTTATTTTCAAGTCATTCTTAGGTGTTTAATGGATTTTGGAATCCCATGCCTCATTAGCACAAACCAATATTTTAATCCCTTATCCGAGAGACATTATAAGCCCTTTATTTCATATTATTCCTTTTAATCACTTTCTTGACAGACTTGGGTAATGTAGAGAAACTAAAACTTTCCTAGATTCTATTTGAAGCCATAATATTCAAGTATTCAACTTTCATGATAGAGGTAATCATTCATTGAAAATCCATTTGTACAATTAACCTCTATTTTTGGCCACCTTGACATTTTATACTTCTTAAGCCTTAGAGACCATGAAATGCCTGTTAGATAGCCACATTACAAGATAATATATCCTTACCTACCCATATTTTGTGTATATTATTGTTTTATTTTCAGAAAGTGTGGGAGAGAGGGTGTTCCCATGTTAATTATAGGGAGAGAATCATTATTATGGGTTGATATGAAGGGTGCATACATTTTCCTTGGGCAATGGGTTCACATGCCATATTACTTCATTGTTTTACACATGTTTCCCTCTTTATCTCCAAAAAACTATAAATTAAAAAATAGTTATATACATTGACAAAAAATAGAAAAAATAAAAAAAATGAATAAAAGAGGATGTTTACTCAGTATTATTCACTACTTGGTTGTGACCCACAAAAATAGACAATTGGGAGAGTGAGTTGGAGGTGATACACTTTGTGAGGGTTTGAGTGTGTACATTCACTATGAACCCTTGTTGAATTTTGACATGTTCTGTACATAATAGATTAAACACTACTCTTCTGCCTCAAATTTTTAAACATTAAATCCTACCATCCCTTGAACCTAAGAACAACCTGTTAGAAGTCCTCTTGAGTAGCACACTAGTTTCTGTCGGTAGTAAAATGAGAATCTTGTAAAGCATATGGTAAGATCACATGAACTCTGGTAAAAGAGCATAAATCCACTTTCATATGTTCCTTGATTGAAGAGGGAAAATTTTTAGGTGAGGTAGGTTGCGACATGTTTCATGGGTGAACAAATAAAGTTGAACAAATTTGAATGTGAGAAAAGAAAAATGATAGGAAAATTGATTCCATAAATGAGACATGATTAATTTAATTTCAAAATAATCTTTGATGTTTTCACAACTTTGATTTAGGAATGAGAAATGATTGAGATATTATACTTTTCCCAGGAGTGAAAATGTTAAGGTGTGGGGGTCTGATCGTACCATGATTCACTGTTTCATTTTCACCCTTACACCACTGGGCTAAACTTATTTTGTATTGAAAATTATAAAAATAATAAAAAATTGAACTTCATATTTGATTATATTATTTTTTTTATCACTATTAAAATGAAAAATGTTACTTTTTTGATGATTTTAATGTAGGAGGAGATTATTTGGAGGGCCCATGATGAAGTGGAAGAAAAATGGGCCAAAATTTCATGGATCCATGAAGACATGTCCACGTTTTTTCCTATTTAGAAAATATTGTTCATCCAAATTGGTTCATATTTTGTATTATGGAACACAATTTAATGGGATACAACTCTTATGAAGAAACCCAAGCCCAATTCTGTCAGAAAGGGGGCCAACCGACCTGATCAGTCCAGAGCACCGAATTTATGGGAAGTCAAAAGTGGTGTTCCATAATCTATCCTTATCTCTGGATCCACTTGTCTAATTGATGCAAAACATTCTATGGATATATTCAAGAAGTGGGGATACAACTGTTCTGTTTTTTCAAAAGGGGTATCTAATTGTATAATAGTTGAAACGTGTGGTACAAGTGGTTTGAAGAAATCTGTGTGCCTAAAACCACCTTCCAATTTTTCTATAAAATGGTACATTGGGCTCCCCATTTGGGAGTTCGACCAGGAGGCAAGGTTCTGCCATTTTGGAGTCCCAAAGGTGTCTCCCCATCATTCCTATAAGTTCTGAAGGGAATGGGAAGTTCTACTTCAACATCTTCTTCTTCCTCCCCTCTAATTGGTTTCTAAACCCATTATGATCACTCGGGGAGGAACGTGATGTAATCTCGAGCTTCATACTTGTATTATTTTGAATTATATTTTTAATTATAGGTTTTATGTTGTTTTTATTCATCATATATTTTTATTTAATTGAGTTATATATTGGTGTGTTATACTCAAACTCAAATTATCGTGTTTGGGGGTACCCTTTTATGTGATGTTTCACACACCATTCATCCCTTTTTCCTCCCTCATTCAATTGTGGTGTTTATGTGGTTCATATTGGTTAATCGAACTAACATATTCACTATCAAGGCCATGTAAATTTATTTTAAAGTATCACAAAGAAATAACTTACAAACATGGACATCACATCATGTTCTTTTTGTGTTGCCTTGGTGAGTTTCGGTTATGAAGTCGAACACAAATAACCCAATAATCAGCGGTGACCAGTGAATCATTATGTGTTTTCAACTGAACTCTAGGAGGTATAATATTGTAAAATCAGAAAAATTATGGTAATATGTGTTAAAAACAAGGTATTAAAAGAACTATACCCTTTCTCTTGAAGTGATGAAGGATGAGAATCACAATACTGTAACATCCCAAAAAACTGTGTTATGTAATGATATGTTTTATATTACTATGTCTTCCTTTAATCGAACAAGTTGTCCTCTTATAAAAATATATATATATATAACAATGGAGTAGAGTAAATGAACCAAAATTAATGAAAGTCTATTTTACTCAATGAGGAACACCTTGCTAACTACAACTCGCTGTGATCAAATGGGAAGCTCAGCTAACCAAAAATACCAATTAAAAGTCAGATCAAAATTACAAGAAGACCGCTTAAAACAACGAGAACCTCGAGAAGGAGATAGGGGTCCTTTCCATCCATATAAACAAACATAAGTATGGCTGAGGCCACCGCAGTCATACTGAGCACCAAAGGAATGACTTGAACCATCTTCTCCTCTTTCTTCTTTAGTTACCTTGAGTTTAGGACACCCCGAGACCAGGTTTTATTGAACACCTATCTGACTATTAAACACCAACGGCTATAATTATAGTTGTTGTCTCCCCCATGATCCAATATCATTTAATGTTTTAATTTTCAAACAGAACCGTTGAAGCTAAGAGTTGAATCCCCCCCCCGAAAGGTTCAAAAAGGCTAAGTATTTTATTTGATTTAATGTTTTAATAATGACAACAATAATAATGATAATATAACCAATTTATTGTTTGTTTTCCCAAAATGTGAATTATATGAGAATTATTTTTTTATAATGAAAAATAGTGGGAATTAATATTATTACTTTCCACTATTTATTATATACGTTTCTAACTTGAGCAAGTAAATATTTATTTTATTTTAAAAACATGAATGACTATATTGAATCTAGTGGGGATTTATTTTTTTAGTCTATGAAAATATGTGTGCAAACACTTGGGTTATATATATATATATATGTTATGTCAAACATTAAGTTAAATGTAATATACTTACCTCTAAATTAAATATAAGTAATAATAATAATGCAAATGTTTATAATTTTATCTTTTTATAATTAACAGTTTTGAAATTATGTCAAATTATGGTTTCATTTGTATTACAAATTTTGTTTCATAATGTTATTATTTACATCAATGCACTCTTAATTGTGAAATTTGAAAATAATTTTGTTATGATTAATTGTATTAACAACATTAATATAGGTCATTATGTGTAAATAGAGATTAAGATAATTGGTTAATATAAGTCAATAAAAGAAAATAATAATATTATATAGATAGGGGTAAATAAATTAATACATATGTGTATTAAATGATTATTGACTTACCTTAAAATAATAAAAGTTGATCAATAATTGCTTGTTAATAATAAAAACGATATTACAATGGGTTTAATAAAAAAATATAAACAAAACAATGACTTTCTTTTTACAAAACCGATGAGGTCGCGTTTTGTTTTAAGCATCGCTTTCCCTCTTGAACCGTCGGATCCAGGTCGGCTCCATCGCAGCTGTCTGTGGATTATTTTTACCGCATCGTGTCAGGGCCATATGATTCATCTTGGTTTAATCTTGGTCATTCTTTTTTTTCGGACCTCTGTTTTCCCTGTGTGTCTTCTTCTTCGTCGTGCACACCAACCAGTAGTATAGCCGGCGTTTTCATCCCCTAGGCTGGCGGTGGACCCAATTTCTCCCCTCCTTTCCATGAGTTAGGCACCTCCTCCGCCTTGAATACCCGATCGATATCTCCACGCAATGAGAGTTTCCCACTTTTAAGCCTCGGTTTGCACTGAAGAGAGGAAGTTTTTCACCAAAGAAGGAGAGGGTTTGCTTCGGGTTCTGGGATCTTCGGCCACCTCGACAACGTCTCCTGCACCTCCTTTCCCTCCTCTCCAAGCGACGGTAAGGGTACATGTCTTGCCTTGAGTTTTTTAGATTCGGTATATATATATATGTGTGTGTGTTTATATATATACCTATATGAATATACCCCTTGTGTATACATGTATGTAAGGCCTTGAGAACCGTTCATACCTGCTTCCCTCTCCCTACATGGAGAACCAAATCGGGGTAAGGGAAACTCTGGGGCATTGTTTTATTTCAGTTATGGTATTTGAATAAACCTATATACACCTTATGTATATATATTTATATACATATATATAAGATGATATATGAAACTATACACATTTCTTTTATATGTATATAACCCTTGTTTTATTCTGCCCTATGAAAAATGGTGATTTCAGGTAATTCTCATGAACATGAAAAAAATATATAAGTACATGTATTATATATGTGCATGTGAATAATTAGATGTATATGTAAATCTATGTGTGAATATAAGGATGAACATGATTATTTGTTTTAAAATTTATCACTATATAACATGATGATTTGACCAAGTTGCAATCTACTCTTAAAATTTGTTCTGTCAAGTGCGATATTAAAATTATGTAAGTTCATATAATAGGTAATGTCTAAAATGTGTTTCCAATAACAAAATAGTTTCCCCAAAAGGACAAGTCTCATTTATCATCATGTATGTCAAATATTTTGTTTTTATAAAAAGGAGATTTTACCTGGGTATTGTGGAAACCATTTTGACATTTATAATTCATGTGTAAGAACTCTACTTGGTCTTACCAAACTATAATCATGTTTAAAGTATATCTGGAGAAATATTATTTTTTTAGTACAGTTTAATTTGGTAACCTATGCATATATGTATATACATTTAAACATATACATATATAGGTATATACAACCTCACATCAATATGTTTTCTTCGAATCCAAAATTATTTAAAGAAATGTCTTAAGATGATCTTTATTTAGTGTGCAAATGACTTTTTACAAAACCATGTATACAGTTATAAAGTTTGTATATATTCATATTTATACATACTTGAATACCCAAGATAAACCTATTCTCACACCATGTAAATTTTACTGTGTAAATATGAGGGTATGCTCACAGTTTTAAATAAAATACCACCACGCCCATTTATCTGCATATGTTCTAAATATGAATGATCTTGTTGCTAAATCTGGGTTGCGACGTATGAAGTATTAAAGTGTTTATGTTCATTTTAAGGTTTCTATTAAGTCCATGTTTTCAATTGTTAAGTTAATGTCTAATGTGTATAGATTCTTTTTATTACCTGTCTCTTAGTTTTTATTAATGTTGGTACTGTTCTTCCTTGACTATGAAATTTACATGTGAAAAGGGATGATATGTGATGAATGTAAGAATGAAACCCAATGAATTTAAGACCACGTCAAATATGTGAGGGATGTATTAGACTTAAACTATTATGGATGGGTGCACCCAAAATTATACAGTGCTCCAATGCATTGGGTAAAGGATGAGTTTCATGAGACGTTATGTGCGACGGTCTTGGCAGTTGGCATGGGCTTGTGCTACTATGGAAACGGGGTGGGCGGTTAGCCTTGAACCATATTAAGTTATGTTTTATGGTCATGACTCAAGGTCTTCACAAAGTCTTGCATTATACATTCCCTCCATATGTGATGATAAATGGTCAACCAGGGGATAGTTCAACTAACAGGATATCCCCTAGTTGGAAATTCCCTTTGACTATGAGGAAGAGATTTTGAGGTATGAACTTTGACACACGTGGTATGTTGTTATAAGAACATTATGTGCCAAAGAATCAGGATATGAATGTTTTCCCTGCATACTCACGGTCTTTTAGATATGAAGTAATTTTGTTGTAAATCATGCAACATTTATCCTTCGGATACTTGAGATATCTGATTTATGTCTTCTTTGAAGTTTATTTTAAGAAAGTACTTCTTTCTTGTGTAAGTGGATCTCAAGAATGTAGGATTTACATGTTTAAAGGAAAAGATAATGCCTTGTTTTAATAAAGTGTTTTATCATTTTCAAATGACTGTCTTGAGAAATAAATTACTTTAAATGTTTTAAAAACCCCTTACTGGGCATATTTTTCTCACCCTACGTTTTTGTTTTAAAAATTTTCAGGCATGGATTTGTACTAAGAAGTTTTTTAGAAGCATCTGGTTTCCCAGAATCCTAAGCCTCATGATCTTCTGTAGTAATGGGACATGATGTATTATTGTGAATATTTGTAATAAAATTTTTATTACATCATGCCACATGGGCACCCGGGAATCGGGGTCCTTACAGTTGGTATCATAGGATGGGTTCAGGAAACTCTGGAGAACTAGGTAATATGAATATACAACTATGATTGACTAAGTAAATATGTTATAACTTTCAGCTGGCTAATAGAAATGTATCTACCAATCTACTGTCAGTTCCCACTGAGTCCCTAGAGACCATTGTGTCTCTGGCTAGTCGGGAGAACTTTCTTAATTACGCCCATATTCGCATGTCATGCAAGCACATGTATGATGTGTCAAATTCTCCTAGGGTGATTATTCTACATCGGGGATTGGGAATGGATTATCTCCTAATGATGATGACCCAATTTCCCTCTTATGCACATCGGGGAAGGTACCATGAGGTACTCTTCCGAGTGTTCATGGCCGACGAAGAATTTGGAACGATGCTCGATAACTCCTTTCAAGAAACTGTTGCTGCCGGAGACCTACGAGCGACCTACCTGTGTCAAATTTTTCACTACGGCTTCTGGGGATAGTTGATGGACTTTGGGGTGTTAGAAAATGAATCCACCCATCTTTCTTATAGGCAACAGGTGTATAATGACATTTCTCAACTTCATACCCCTCATTCTAAACTCAAGAGTCATCATAGGTGTTCCCATGAGTTTAACCCCGTCTGTTTAGCATGTGTGCGGTTTGAGGAGTTAGGGAGTTTTTCCTCTCTTTGTGCTGTTCGTTTAGTAAACTCAGGCTTTGTTATGTAAACTTTTGTGTAATTTAAAGTTTCGTGTTTCCTTTCCTGTCTCTACATTATCAGTAATGTTAAATGATTTCTCATGAATGTTGTTTTTCATATAGCTGGTCAAACGAACATCTCATCTCTTCCTGACGATTTAATAGAGGTTATTTTGATTAGTAAATGTGTGGTGGATTATCCATCCTTTCTCTGCCTGCGAAGGTCTTGCCAATGCCTTCTTGATTTGTCCAATAGTCCTGAGATTCTTTGTTCATGTTAGGGGAATGACCATGTTTTTCATCTCATTGTCATTGCCCAACTCCCCTACCATAGGCGAAGGGGGAGATACTACGAAGGCATCTTCTAGTGTTTTACTCTAGTGCAAAACTTTTCTGCCAGAGCATGCTTCCTCATAGCTACTCAAGATGGCCACCTCAAGGCAGCCTTTATGTTCCAAGTCTTAAATCTTAGTCTTCTCAATTGCATCATCTCCCTCGAATACCTCGAGCATGATGTAGTTCGGAGGGTTATCAGGAAATTTTTCCACTTGGACATTTCTGAGCTTTTCACCGCACGAGCCTCCCTATGGGAGCCTGTGTGTAGTACGCATGAGCAAGGATTCAAAACCTATTATTCAAGGTGCATTTGGGATAGAAAAATAGAGGAACTATGTAACAACTTGGGTATTCCATTAACCGAGTTGGATCTCCTATTTCGGTAATGTTTTACTACTGGGGTTTCTTTTTTCTTTTTATGAATAGAATTGCGAGGACGCAATTAATTGAAGGGGAAATAATGTAACATCCCAAGAAACTGTGTTATGTAATGATATGTTTTATATTACTATGTCTTCCTTTAATCTAACAAGTTGTCCTCTTATAAAGAATATATATATATATAATAATGGAGTAGAGTAAATGCACCAAAATGAATGAAAGGCTCTTTAATTCGATGAGGAATACCTTGGTAACTACAACTTGCTGTGATCAAATGGGAAGCTCAGCCAACAAAAAATACCAATTAAAAGCCCGATCAAAATTACAGGAAGACCGCTTAAAACAACGAGAACCCTGATAAGGCGATAGGGGTCCTTGGCATCCATAAAAACAAACATAAGGATGGTCGAGGCCACCATAGCTGTACTGAGCACCAAAGGAATGACTTGAACCATTTTCTCCTCTTTCTTCTTCAGTTACCTTGAGTTTATGACACCCCGAGACCAGGTTTTATAGAACACCTATCCGACTGTTAGACACCAAAGGCTATAATTATAGTCGTTGGCTCCCCCATGATCCAATATCATTTAATGTTTTAATTTTTAAATAGAACCGTTGAAGCTAAGATTTGAATACCCCCCCCCCCCGAAAGGTTCAAAAAGGTCAAGTATGTTATTGGATTTAATGTTTTAATAACGACAACAATAATAATGATAATATAACTAATTTCTTGTTTGTTTTCCCAAAATGTGAATTATATGAGAATGCTTTTTTATAATGCAAAACAGTGGGAATTAATATTATTAATTTCCACAATTTATTATACACGTTTTTAACTTGAGCAAGTAAATATTTATTTTATTTTAAAAACATGAATGACTATATCAAATCTAGTGGGGATTTATTTTTTATAGTCTATGAAAATATGTGTGAAAAATCTTGTGTTATATATATATATATATATATATATATATATATGTTACATCAAACACTAAGTTAAATGTACTATACGTACCTCTAAATTAAATATATGTAATAATAATAATGCAAATGTTTATAATTTGATCTTTTTATAATTAACAGTTTCGAAATTATGTCAAGTTATGGTTTCATTTGTATTACAAATTTTGTTTCATAATGTTAATATTTACATAAATGCACTCTTAATTGTGAAATTTGAAAATAATTTTATTATGATTAATTTTATTAACAACAATTATATAGGTCATTACATATAAATAGATATTAAGATAATTCGTTAATATAATTCAATAAAGGAAAATAATAATATGATATAGATAGGGGTTAATAAATTAATACATATGTGTATTAAATGATTATTGACTTACCTTAAAATAATAAAATTTTATCAATAATTGCTTGTTAATAATAAAAACGATATTATAATGGGTTTAAATAAAAAAAATATAAACAAAACAATGACTTTTTTTTACAAAACCGATGAGGCCGCATTTTGTTTTAAGCACTGCTTCCCTCTTCAATAGTCAGATCCATCTCGGCTCCATCGCAGCCATCCGTGGATTATTTTTACCGCATCGCGTCAGGGCCTTATGATTCATCTCGGTTTAATCTTGGCCATTCTTTTTTTTTTGACCACCGTTTTCCTCGCGCATCTTCTTCTTCGTCGTGCACACCAACCAGTAGCATAGCCAGCGTTTTCTTCACCTAGGATGCCGGTGGACCCAATTTCTCCCATCCTTTCCACGATTTAGGTAGCGCTTCCGCCTCGAATACCCGGTCGACATCTCCACGAAGGAGAGTTTCCCACTTTTAAGCCTCGGTTTGCACCGAAGAGAGGAATTTTTGCACCAAAGAAGGAGAGGGTTTGCTTTGGGTTCTTGGATCTTCGTCCACCTCGACAACGTCTCCTACAGCTCCATTCCCTCCTCTCCAAGCGAAGGTAAGGGGACATGTCTTGCCTTGCATTTTTTTTAGCTTCGGTATATATATATATATATATATATATATATATATATATATATATGTTTATATATATACCTATATGAATATACCCCTTGTGTATACACGTATGTAAGGCCTTGGGAACCGTTCATACCTGCTTCCCTCTCCCTGAATAGAGAACCAAATCGAGGTAAGGGAAACTCTGGGGCTTTATTTTATTTCAGTTCTGGTATTTGAATAAACCTATATACACCTTGTGTATATATATTTATATACATATATATAAGATGATATATGCAAGTATACACATTTCTTTTATATATATATAACCCCTGTTTTATTCTGCCCTATGAAAAATGGGGATTTTAGGTAATTCTCATGAACATGAAAAAAATATACAAGTACATGTATTATATATGTGCATGTGAATACTTAGATGTATATGTAAATCTATATGTGAATATAAGGACGAGCATGATTATTTGTTTTAAAATTTATCACTATATAACATGATGATTTGACCAAGTTGTAATCTACTCTTAAAATTTGTTCTGTCAAGTGCGATATTAAAATTATGTAAGTACATATAATAAGTAAGGTTTAAATTTTTTTTCCAATAACAAAATAGTTTCCCCCAAAGGAAAAGTCTCATTTATCATCATGTATGTAAAATATTTCGATTTTATGAAAATTCGATTTAACCTGGGTATTATGGAAACCATTTTTACATTTATATTTCATGTGTAAGAACTCCACTTGGTCTTACCAAACTATAATCATGTTTAAAGTAAGTATATCTAGAGAAATATTCTTTTTTTAGTATAGTTTAATTTGGTAACCTATGCATATATGTATATACATTTAAACATATACATATATAGGTATATACAACCTCGCATCAATATGTTTTCTTCGAATCCAAAATTCTTTAAAGAAATGTCTTAAGATGATCTTTATTTATTGTGTAAACTACTTTTTACAAAACCATGAATATAGTTATACAGTTTGTATATATTCATATTTATACATACTTGACTAGCCAAGCTAAACCTATTCGCACACCATGTAAACTTTACTGTGTAAATATGAGTGTATGCTTACAGTTTTAACTAAACTACCACCACGCCCATTTATCAGCATATGTTCTAAATATGGAGGATCTTGTTTCTAACTCTAGGTTGCGACGTATGAAGTATTAAAGTGTTTATGTTCATTTTAAGGTTTCTATTAAGTCCATGTTTTCAATTGTTAAGTTAATTTCTAATGTGTACAGATTCTTTTTATTACCTATATCTTAGTTTTTATTAATGTGTGTTCTGTTCTTCCTTGACTATGAAATCTGTATGTGAAAAGGGATGATATGTGATGAATGTAATAATGAAACCCTATGAATGTAAGACCACGTCAAATATTTTAGGGATTTATTGGACTTAAATGATTATGGACGGGTGCGCCCGGAATTATACAGCGCTCTAATGCATTGGGTAAAAGATGAGTCTCATGAGACGTTATGTGCGACGGTCTTGGTAGTTGGCCTGGGCTTGTGCTACTATGGGAATGGGGTGGGAGGTTATCCTTGACCCGTATTAAGTTTTGTTTTATGGTCATGACGCAAGGTCTTGACAAAGTTTGGAATTATGCATTCCCTCCACATCTGGTGATAAATGGTCAACCAGGGGAGAGTTCAACTAACAGGATATCCCCTAGTTGGAAATTTCCTTTGACTATGAGGAAGATATTTTGAGGTATGAACTTTAACACACGTGGTATATTTTTATAAGAACTTTATGTTCCAATGAATCAAGATATGAATGTTTTCCCTACTTAATCACGGTCTTTTAGATCTGAAGTAATTTTTTTGTAAATCATGCATCATCTATCCTTCACGTGCTTGCGCTCTCCGATTTATGTCTTCTTTGAAGTTTATTTTAAGAAAGTACTTCTTTCCTGTGTAAGTGTCTCTAAAGAATGTAGGATTTACATTTTTAAAGGAAAAGATAATGCCTTGTTTTAATAAAGTGTTTTATCGTTTTCAAATGACTGTCTTGAGAAAGAAATTACTTTAAACATTTTAAAAACCCCTTACTGGGAATATTTGGCACACCCTACATTTTTGTTTTAAAAATTTTCAGGCATGGATTTGTAATAAGAAGATTTTCAGAAGCAGCTAGTTTCCTAGAATACTGAGCCTCACAATATTCTGTAGTAATGGGACATGATGTATTATTGTAAATGTTTGTAATAAAATTTTTAGTACATCATGCCCCATGGGCACCCGGGAACTGGGGTCCTTACAGATACTCCCCTGGGTTGATCACATTAAATTAATCTTGTTCATTTATACTTTTTTTATCGATTTAGTTTTTCTATTGTAATATTTAATCATAAAACCCCAAGTTTTATTAAATCCCATCCCCCATCTATCTTCATAATCAAAACCCTCTTTTCAATTAATGATCTAAGGCTTATTCGAGAGACGACCTAGGGTTGCGGCTATACTGCATAACTTCTAGTAAAAAATAAACAACTAATTTGATGCACTAATCAAATAAACCAATATTAATTTAATCTTTCATTATTATTATCCAAGTAAAATAAAAATGAAAAACAAATCATATCTGTTTGTGAGGCGATATTCTTCCATACACACGAGTGACATTATTGTTTTCCAAAGGGTTGTAAGGTAATAAGATAGATATGATAATATGATTACATAGGTATAATAATATAATAAATGTAATTTATAAAAATTAAATCCATATTTATATTCAGTCATGAGGGTTGGTTATGGAAAATGAATAACATTGGTTCGCAATGTGGTAGTATCTTATACACATGATCGTCGTATTTGATTTCAATTTGATTGAAGTGGAGATGGATATGGGTTTTTAAATTAAAATAGTAGAATATAATTATATTTTAAATAATGGTTTTATTATATCATAATATTTTAATAATAATTTAAGGATTTTTAGGAAGAAATTAAACAAAATTGCAAGTTCAAGAATTTTACCTCTTCTTCCTAGAGCCTCTTTAGATTTTTGCCTAAAGCCTTATTAAGAAGGATTCTAAATAAAACTAACGAATATATCATGTTTTAAGGGGATATAGAAATATATTTGGGTAGGTATTGTCTGAAAAAAATGGTTTTGGGAGCATTATGAGAAGAGGATAGGGGTGGTCTTTTATAACTGGGGGAGAGGACACATATGGAATTTTTAAAAAGAATAAAGCGTACCTACATTTTTTCCATGAAACAAGACTCCAGAATGAGACATTATTAAATCTTAGAGGTTATAAGGTCCAAATATTTCCATAAATTTTTTTTACAAGATTATAGGTAATTTTACCTCTTATATTTTTAGTTTAACACATGGTAAACCCATTTTACCCTTAACCACAATAATTAATTTTTACTGTTTTTACTATAAATTTTAAAAAAATACTAAGTTAAAATTATTATATAATATTAATTATTATAATTAAAAATATGGAATAAATTTTTAAAAAATCAATTTATATAATTGGTAAATTTTATTCTAAAATTAAACCTGCAAACGCGACGAGAAAGCAGTTTTCCAACTAGAAAATGTTCAAAATTTTAAAAAGTTTTTATATAAAAATTCAATATAATATTAATTATAATGAATTAAATTGGATTAATAGATATATAATTGAACTATTTTTTCTTTTGAAACATGTTAAAATAAAATTTAACTTGTAAATTCATTGAATGAAAATGTAGTTTTTTAATAAAAATCAGTATTTTTCACCATTCACTGAAAAATTTATCTTTACATAAAATTATCAAAAAAATCATTATAATATAGTTTTTAAATTATTATTTAAAAAGTTAATTTCATTTTTTAAAATATATTTTCTAAAATTATCAATGATTAATTTTAAAATAAGTTTGCAAAAGGTGATAAAACTACTTTTTACAAAAAAAATATTTAGTTTTTATGTGTAAGATTTGATTTATTCTTATATCATGATTAAAGAACACATAAGATGAATGTTAAATTTTAATTGAATATATAATATAATAATTTCAATAAAATAATTAAGTAAAATTGATTTATATAATTAATTTAGAGAAAACACATTTGTGCATATAAAAATTGTTTTTTAGAAAAATATTTCCTTTATCCTAAATTGGATTCTTTTATTTCAAATTCAAATTAAATGTGTTAAAAAGGAATTAATTTTATATAAAATAATAAACCAAATATTTTCATAATTTATTTAATCCTATTCATACCTTCGGTTCTAATATCTAGGTGATAACTATCAAATTAAATAATAATATTTTAATAGTATGTTGTGTTTCGTTAAAACTTGGTGTTGTGTGTAATGAAAGATATTAAAGAAATTAAATTTATTTCAAAAAATAACATTCCATAAAATATCAGGGTGTTACATTCTACCCCCCTTAAAATGAATTTCTCCCTCGATGTTTTTTACTTCAATAAAAACAAATGAGGATACTTCTACCTCATTATATTTTAAGGTTCTTTTGTAGCTTCCTCAAGCTGGTGGTTTTTCCACAAAACTTTTATTATGTGAGTGGTATTGTTTCATAGAACATTTTATATATAATTAAGAATATGAAATAGTTATTCCTCATAAGAGAGATCATTCTCTAGAGGTATGAACTCTAAGTTTAGTATATGTGAATGGTCGGGTATATAATTCCTTAGGAGAGATACATGGAACACATTAGGAACTTGATAAAGTTTTAGTGGAAGTTCCAATTTATGTGATATCATTCCAATATGATTAAGAATTTAAAAAGGGATAATATACCAAGGTATTATATTTCCTTTATATCATAAGAAAAATTTCATACTTTGGTTGTTCTTCGATCAATTTCAACTTCATCTCTTTCTCTATGAAATAAAGATGAATTTGTTATGGTTGTACTAACGGATTACTAGATTCATAATAGAATGATAATTCATTCATTTTATCTCTAGTTATCATCCTAAAAAAATAGTTATCATTGGTTATCCAATATGCATAAATCTTTATATGGTGAAGTAATACATTAATCTCTAAAACCTCATCCAAAGTTCTACTTAAACAATTCCATAAATTGTTAAGATTATGAAATTTCCAACATTAAAAATTTATAAAGAAGGTCACTAAATTTCCAACAACAAACTTAACATCAATCCACCAAATATCATTAAGTATCTCTTAATAGTCACATACCAAATATGTGAATACCTTGATCAAATATTCATCTAAATCATGGTAATAATAAAAATTACCATAAAATCTCAATGAAAACATACACGATCCATCGTTCATTAAATAAAACCAAAAATTATTTAATATATTCAATAAATCAAAAAATGATGTAAAATACATAAATGATAACACATAACACCTTTTCAAAAAAATCATTAATTAGTTCTAAGGTCATAAATACTGTCCAGTTTACTTTATATATATCAATCATCTCTTTATCTACACTAAACACCATTTTCTCAACATTAGGAACGTATTAAGGTTTATTTTTCCTTTATTGTGTATTTTCCATAAAATATAAAATTTCCATTTAATTACTTTTATAGGTTTTCAGTACTAATAAATATATTATTTCAAATACTTAATGAAAATTTTCTACATAACAATCCTTATATATTTTATGATTCATAATTCTTGAATTCCCATACACAGAAACTTTAATCATTCAACTTTATTATTAAACCATTAACTAGGATTCATTATAGTATTCCTTAATACCTCTTTTATATAATATGAAATTTGAATCATGTATGAACTTTCATCAACCTCAATTTAATCATTCTTCTCATATTTAATATAAAAAATACTATTAGAATAGCCTATACCTTTCATTTGACATTTCTTATCTCTTTATCATCAGTTTTATAACCATTAATCATACACATTGTTGATTATCTTCATGAGATTTCCCCTTATGAAATATATTCGTAATACTTCCAATCATTACACAGTTATAACCTTCATCCATTGATGATAACTTAATGAAACCATTATTAATATCTGTTGCATTAACTAAAATTTTTATTATTCCTCAGTAATTTCTTACTATGTGCACTTATTCTCAACACATAAAACATATTCTCGTTCCTTTGAGAAATTCCCTAGAGTTACTATTCCCATATTATTTATGTAAATGAACTTAAATTATTTCCTTTATGTTCTCCACCTCCTGAGATTATAGTAAACTATATCATTCTCTTCTTTAGTGAGTCTGAGAGTTTATTAATGTGCAACTTGTTAATCATATATTGTGATACTTGATTAGTAATAATCATAATATCCTTTACTCTAGTCATTATCCCATTTGGTTTTTCATAAACACATTTTCTATCACATTCAATTTTAAACTAGTTCCTTATGGTTCCCTCCACTTACTAAACCAAAAAGCATAGTGTGAGAAACAATATTCATAGAGGAAAACTACATAATCCTAAATAAACACTTATATGATATCTAAATCATGAAACCTTCTTTTTAATATATGTAACCTTAGGCATAAACTAGTTCATTCATAGTAATTATTTTAGTCCTTCAATATGGTTCGAAAAGAGTTTGTGAATTTCCAAAGCATATACCCTAGGAGTGTCAAACCAGGTGGATAGTAAGACTTTTTATCGTATACCAAGTAACTCTCGATTCAAGCCTGGAATGATATTTTAAAGTTATTAACCTAGGTAAATCTGTGTTATAACCATTTATACTTTTATTACCCATATAAGGATTTATTTTCTTGGAAAACACTCGCTCTATCCTTCACCAATATTCTAGGATATTTTACTATACTTAGAATTATCCTTTGATATGTCCCTAGGGATCTCCTAAAATTTTCTCATACTAGTTTCTAAAGGTTAACTAGACCAATACTATGATACTAAATATAGATACCCATGCTTTTCATATATATATATATTATATTTTTATACGAATATTCATTGCATTACACAAACACAAGCTTAAGGATCATAAAGGTATAGTGCCTTTGGAAATTTAGAAACATGAGAAACTAGTTCATAATAGTTATATATATTCTCCAAATTAGTCCCTAATAACTATCAACCTTCTTATACATATCATAAATTACCCTAATTATCATAAACTAGGAAAAATAAATATAATAATGGGTGAGATCAGATGATTAGTAAGGTAAATCAAGGAAAATAAATAAACTTAACGTGAGAATAAGGGTATGAGGACAAGAGAATAACATATGAAAACCATACCCTTCATATCAAATATCAAAATATTAAGTCATGGAATAAATATTGGTAGTTGATAAGACATGAATCATAAGGAAATAAAATAACAATATGCATGAGAATATAACACTAACATAAGATGTGGAATTATGGCTTACACATAAGCATAGAAAATCATTTCTATAGTAGTCAGGGATTATTTACAAGTCTATAATAGGTGAATGGTTTTACTCCCCAAACTTTAGTAGTATTTAATGTTCACTTACAAGAATATGGTATTAGAAAAATTCTCTTACTTAACTGGGTTCACTCCCCAATCTAGTCCTATTTATCTCATGACATATCAATCTTTTCCTAATGAATTAGATGGATATATATATCTCACTCATCACAAAATTAAAATCACACATTCATGTGCAATAATATCCTAAAATATTCATCATATCAGAACCCATGAAAATAATTGGGTTTCATAAACATTTCATCATGGAATAACCTGTGGAAAAGTAACAGGTTTCATAATCATTTTATCATTTCATCATAATATAAACCATGGAAAAATAAGTAGGTTTCATAATTATTTATTCATGGTATAACCCATTGAATATAAATAGGTTTCATAAAAATACTTTCAATATAAACATAATACATCTAGATAAAGAATAAATATGGTTTTATTGAATCATATACTTATTAAATATTAAGTAACATCAAATGATGTCATCATAGATTGAAAAAAAATAAAAGAAAATATCTTGGAACATTTCTTGATTAAAATTACTTTTTCACTTAAAAAAAGTATTTTTAAAACATAAAACATTTATAAAATCATTTTCTTTGAAAATAACCTTGGATACATATAAAGGAATATTTAAATATTTTTTAAAATGTATCTTGAGGAAAATATCCTTTCTTTGAAAATAACCTTTTAAAAGTTATAAATTCATGAAATAATTTGGAAATAATTTTCATTCAAAATAACCTTGAAAACTTATAAAGTAATCTTCAAAGAAAACAATGTTTATGATTCCAGGAAATTTTTTTCATTATGAACATGTTAAAACAAAGATTACTTTCACATTTTTTGTAAAATACAAATGGACCTTTTTTGGAAAATGACACAGAGATTCCTTTAAAAAAATTTAAAAATTAAAATATGGGTAAAATTTTCTTTAATAAATAATTTGGAGAATTTTAAAACATTTTTATAAACATTTTTACAAAACATGGATATGGAATAAAATGGTTTTTGACTGAAGAGAGAAATAAAGACAGTTTTCTTTAAAAAATTATTTTGGAATCTTTAGTACATAAAGAAAGGAAAATGAAGGGAAAACATTTATTCTTACGACATAACTAGAGGAGAATAAAATTCAGAATTTTCTTGAGATATATATCATAATATTCTACATAATAATCATAATAAATCCTAATAATCAATGAGATTAAAACATCAAACCCTGACTAGTTTTGTAACTTTTGAATCGTAAGCCCCAGGAAAAAATAAAATTAATGAAACATATAATATAATTAGAATAAATATATTCATGATATTTCTTATAATATAGGATTTATATACACATTATAAAATAATATAAGTACATAACATAATTTATGGCCCAAATAAATCAAATTAAGACAAAAACCCTTAAAGATTTGGTAACATTTCTATCATAAACACCATGAAAAAGTGATCCTAAAATGGATATTAAAATACACATAACTTTTAGGGAAATAATAATAAAATACATTAATGGTAATTATATACACAACATAAAGTAATCATCTGGTGAATATGGCATGTGTCTCAAAGAAACTAAATGTGTGATAGAAATCTATTGCATTTTGTCTCTATTTCCTTCAAACATGATCAAAACTACTGTATAATAAATATAAGTTTATTATAAATATATTAAATAACCATAATAATATTTATCATACTATATATTATTTACTTATGATATTTTATAACCCTTTTATTAACAGTTCCTTGTTAAAATCATGTTTTAGGTAACAACTACTTTGTCTTTTTGTATGTTTTGATTTGGTATTTTCGGTCCTCTTACTTTGACCACGGTTACATAAAATCTATAATTTTAACCATTATATAAATATAATATATTTTATATATATATATATATATATATATTTATAATAATCCATAAAATTTAGATATAGAAAATGAAACACACTATTCATGGAGACAGTTGGTCGTACGTACGCATGAACATTGTTTCCATTTTATTGAACGATGAAATGAAAAAAAGGTAAATAATATATTAACATTAAATAATAATTTCTATTTAATATATATATAACATATATTCCTTAAATTTACCTTTATTACCTTCCATGCAAAGCATTAGGGGAAAATGAATCACATCGTTTCACGAGGCGGTAGTCCGTTGTACTTACGAACGATGTTATTGTATCCCCCATAAAAAGGAAAATAAAAAATTATATGTGATATAATAATTTTATAAGTATATTTATGTTCAAAATATGATACATATTAATTTAATATATCCTTATTACCATCCAATTAAAATAAAAATGAAAAACATGTCACATCAATTCAGGAGGCGGTAATCTGTCATCATACACACAAGTGACAATATTATTTTCCAACAGATTGGGTGGTAATAATATATATGTGGTATTATAATTAAATAGGTATAATAAAATTAAAAATATCATATATTAATATTAAATACAACATTATATATAGTCGTGATTGGTGGTTATGGAAAATGAATAACATCGGTTCTCGAGGCGGTAGTCCGCCATACACACGGTCTATGGATTTGTTTACCATTTCATGGAAGTGGAGATTGATATAGGTTGTGAAATTAACATAATAAAATATAAATATATTTTATATAATGGTGTTATTATAAAATCATATTTTATTAATATTTGAAGGTGGTGGAAGAATAAATAAAAAACGCGAGTTTAAGAATTTTACCTCTTCTTTGGAGAGCCTCTTAAGGTTTATACCTAAATCCTTCATAGGATGGATTTATAATCATAATAAGTACTATAAAATGTGTTAAGGGAAGTAAGAAATATATTTAGGTAGGTATTTTCCAAACTAAAGTGTTTTGTAAGTGTGAATAGAAGAGAGGAGGGGGCGACCTTTTATAAGCAGGGGAGAGGACACACATGGAATTTTTGAAAAGAATAGTGTACCCATGTTTTTTACATGCCACAAGGATAAAAATGATACATTATCAAAAAATAGAGGTTATAAGGTATAAATATCTCTGTCTAATGGTTTTTGGACAAGTTTATAAGTCATTTAACCCCTTATAATTTTTGTTTAACCCCTGGTATGCTCGTTTAAACCTCAACCATAATAATTAATTTTTACTATCTTTACTAAAAATATTGAAAAAAAATTATGTTGAAATTATTATAGAATATTAATTATTATTATTTAAAATATGGAATAATTTTTTTGAAATTCAATTCACATAAGTGGAAATTTTTATTTTAAAATTAAACTTGCAGACATGATGATAAAACCGCTTTCCAAAGAAAATGTTCAAATGTTTAAAATGTTTTTACATAAAAATTAAATATAAAATTGATTTTAATGACATAAATTGGATTAATAGATATATAATTTAAAATAAAATTATTTTAAAACAATATTAAAATAAAAGTTAGCTTCCAAATTCTTTGATTGAAAAGGTATTTTTTTTAATACAAGTGGTATTTTTCACTATTCACTGAAAAATTTATCTTTTCAAAAAATTCAAAAAAAATACACTCTAAGATAATATATACATGATAATTTAAAAAATTCTGTAAATTTTTTAAAATAAATTATCTAAAAGTGGAATAAATTAATTTTAAAATATGTGCGCAAAAGGCGACAAAACTTCTTTTTAGAAAAAGTACAGTTTTTAAGTGTAAAATTAGATTTATTCTTATATCATGCCTAGAATACACAAAAAATAAATTTTAAAATTTTGATTGAATATATAATATATAAATTTCATTAAGATCATTCAAAAATAGTGAATTATTTAATTTATTGACATAAAACATGTTTTTGCACATAAAAATAGTTTTTTTTTTAAATATTTCCTTTATCTTAAAATTTTTAATTTTATTTTAATTAATTATTAAATTGGACATTAAATAATTAATTTTATATAAAAGTTTAAACCATATATTTTTATAATTTATTTAATCCTATTCATATCAGCCATTCCAACTGTTATGTGATAACTATCATATTAGATAATAATATTTTAATAATATGTCGTGTTTTGTTTAAACTCATTGTTATGTGTAACAGAATCTATTGAAGAAATTAAATTTGTTTGAAAATAAATATTTCATAAAATATTGGGATGTTATTCCTTGGTATAACTTCATAAGGATTATTCTATCCAATATAAATTTCAATTCAATTAATATTAAATATTTAGTGGAAGATTAACAGTAAAACCTCTTCCATTCATATGGTTCTTTAAAAAGGTTGTTCTTCCTTATTTATTAATCTCTCATAAGTTTTAAAAGTTAATTATTGGATTTTTTATGGTTTTACACTACTTCTTAAGGTTTATTATGGGTTCTAATAAGGTTGGGTCGACTAGAGTGTAATGTTGACACATGTCCTCGTGATGTTTAGAAATTTTATCATACGGTCAAGACACATTCACCATAAAGTTAGTGGTAGTTCATCATAAGGATCAAACACATTTTAAGGTTAATTTGGTGCTTCTTAACGTTCCATAATTTTTTAAATTCATTATAATTTTAAAAATTATTATTGTAGAGATTAAGATTAAATGGGTTGATGCCTAAAATAATATTTAATGATTAAAACATCAAAAAAACTCAAAAGGGTTTGTAATTCAAGTAAGTTAGTTAGAAATAATTTTTAATTTGTTGATAAGAAGATAAAATAAAAATGTTATTGTGTGATGTTTGTGCCATGATAATTAGTTCCATGTCATGATTAAGTTAATGAAACTAATAATTAAAGTTAATTCATTGGAATATAGAGAATATTTTTGTTTCGTATTTTTGTAATTCACAAATACATTTATCTCTATAATTTAAATTAGAATCAAAAGTTTTTTTATCCTTAGGTTAGGTCCCCAAGGTACCCTAAGTGGGGGTGAATTAGGGTGTAGACCTTTTAAAACTTCTTGAACCTCTTATATTTTCTTACTTATTTGGAACTCGTTTCCATGTGGGTGGGAACTGTGTTCACTCGATTAGTTTACTCTCAACCTCACTGAAACCTCAAATTAATTCAAGAAATTAGTTCATATAGGGAAAAAATAATTTTATACCTGGTTTACCTATACTAGGTTACTCCAAATATCATGTAATTAATAGTGTTTTGATGTACCCATTAACCACTAATATCATTATTTTTTGGTGGATACACTATTATTGTGGTCACATTATTCCTAGGATCACTACCCTATAGTGTTTTTTGCGTTGGATCACTACAACCCAAGGTTCAATTCATTTCATCCTCTAAATAAAACTGTTTAGGGGAAGAACACTAAAATATCACAGGTTCTTCCACCTCCTTTATGCAATACTATGGGGTAGGAAACCCATAGTTTATAGATTTGTAGATATAACTTAAATTATAATAACTTGTTTATATGAGTGAATCCTTAATTTTGTATATATTCTATATTTATCTTCTCATGGTCTACTCCTATCTATGTCTGTTTTGAACTCTTACTTCGAATATCTCTGTCTTCCTTCCAAAAAAATTGGAACTCTTAATTTCTAGTATAGTGGTCAGAATGCCTTTTTATTATTCATTGATATGAAATATTTTAATTCTATTTTAGAATAATAGATCCTCAATTTAGTGATTAGATTCATCCTATTTAATGTGCAGTTATTCAATAATATTCAGTTGAGATCCACTTCTTCTGTCTTCAGTTGTATCATTGATGTCCAACATAATCCCTCTCCCTCTTTTAATTCACAAATATTTAGTTTAGGCTCCTAAGATACTATATATGTTTTATTTATTTCACTCTTCTAATGTAAGACCATAAAATATTTAATTGATATTATACTTCCATATTTTAAAAAAGTATGGAAACCTCCTTTTTTATCTTTTCTCATGATAGAATATAATTCTACAATATTGATAATATATCTTTCCAGATTTTTATACTATACAATGTGAATTTATTTTATTTTAAATTCTAATAAAATCACTTAAAATATTTGATAAATATATTCCTATGATATTCATTTAGATGGTTTATTTAAAAATACACTTCATTCATGAAGCTAGAATATCCACATTACCAACTCTATTTTTTATCTTAGTGTGTATCATGGAAAAACTAGATCAACCATGTTTGTTATCTCCCAATAATAATGTATCTTTTTCACAACAATCCATATTTTTTTTATTTTAAACTGACACTTTTAAGGGTAAAGTGTGAAACCAACACAAGTCCAAATAACTAGATACAAATCCAACTAGTAAGTGAAATCCCACCCACTTCAAAAAACCAAAGAACCACACCCAAAAGTTTTCCCAAATTTCCAATTAAAAAATTCAAAAGGAAATCATAACCCACATGCCTTCCCACTTCACACACCCCATCACTGCCTACCACCAACCACGATCGTTGTCGTAAAAGAAATCCATCGCCTGAGATATATCCACAATCATCTCTATGCGGACCTAATCCTTTCGCCACCTACGCCACCATAACATCATTCCATCACTGTCGACATCATCATCATTGGTTCATCGCCATCGTCCGCTTCTCCGATGTTCATCACCAGCACCAGACAGTGTCTCTGACTCCGATCTTCCACCATGATCGTCGTCACTGCTCAAACATCCCTCCATAATGCCAAATCCCATCATCAGCATCAAACTGTCACCAATGTCTCATCACCTCGCCACCAACGACAAACACCAGAAAACAAGATATTTGATATTTAAATCATTCATGAATAGTTCATACATCATCTAACTTAATATATAAAATGATCAGGAATATTATGTGTTATTTCATCTTTAAAAATGGAATAATATCCATAAAAATGTAACTTAACAACCGCTTTTTAATATTACATCAAATTCAATGATATATAGAAATAATATCCTCATAATTATCACCACATATCCTTCATTTAAAACCAAAAAATATATCAGAACATATTCTCCCTTTGAACTGCCTAGACTCAAAAAATTCAAAGAGACGTAATGCTTACATATTTGATCCTTCATTGTTACAAATTCTTTATTTACAGGGATGATTGTTATTGAGATAATTTTTATATATAATCATGATTATGTATAATCAATATTAATAGACACTTCAATTATGTTTACAAAGATATCATTCATACATATGAAGAGAAAATTATGTTTGCAAAACACAAATATTGATGCTTAGGGTTCCCTGAGATGGTGGTTATGTAGAACTGACTGGCGATTATATGGGTCAAACTTGTGGTTATAAAGTATGGGATGATGCATAAGTATTAGGAATTTTATAAAATCCTAAAATATATAACTGACATATATTTAAATAGATTAATTTTATATTTAATCAAATTGACTTTCGGTATTCATGGGTCCTTCCATAAAATTCTCTAATTGTTGTTACATGTCTTTATTCATACATATGAGAATCATCCCTTTAAAATAAACTTCATGAAAAATTAATTTTCATTATAAACACATCCAATAAGTCTAACAATGATCTCTATTTTAAAAAAACACAAAATTAGACATGACATATTTCACCATTATAAGTCTAATAAGAATGATTACATAAAAATCATCTAGGAATCAATTTGTCCATTTTCACTTGTATTATTAAAAAATATGTCACAAAATCATAGGGGTTTAACAATCTCCACCTTTTGATTTTTTTGAAAATATTAAAAAACCTTTTCAAAATATCTCCCCCATTTTCCATGAAATATAAAGGGACAAAAGATAACAAATTTAACTAGTTTTTATCTCCAAATTTTTAGGTGACATTAGATCTGTTGCCCCATTTTTTATAGGAATATCCATTTTCATATCGCATTCTCCCTTTGAATGTGGTCAAATCTTAACCTCACCACCCCCTTATCATTTAAATACAAGAGGTTTTTATTCAAAGGAATACATTCTTCCACTATGATAAGCACCTGTATTTTGAAATATCTCATTTTTTTAGGAAAGAAAATAATCTCAATTTGTAAAAAGATAATAACTCCTCATTTTTTATATGGATTATACCACTTTTTGACCTTCTTTAGCTCTTTTACCATCTATTTTAAATTTCTTATTGGACTTCTGAATTCTTGTAAAACTTCTCCTTGAAAATTTTGAACCAATTTTTTTACTTTATCTGTATATAATGAAATAAATTAAAGTAAGTGAATTTACCACCTATCATTTGATTACTAACAAAATCCTATAAGTTTTCTAAGACAAGGATCAGTGTAAGAAATAAGATTTTTTTAAACATTCTCAAGGATTTCTATCACACTTACTCATTTTCCAATGCTAAAATTATTTAAATTTCTCTAACAAAAACCAATATGTGATCTCATCACCCTTAAACACCAATACATTAGTATATATCAAGAAAACATTGAGTATTTGAACATAAAATTAATTAAACCAAATGATACAATTGGTTTACACTATATTAGTGATAACACATTAATGTTAAGAACTTAAATGCATCACAATTTTCTTTAATCTATAATAAAGTTAAAAAGCCTTTAAAATTCAACACAAACTCCCCATGAGATTTAGAAACATTTATGTTGATTTTTTTTCACCTTTTTGTAACCACTTCTTGGGGAAAAAACATTCGTACTACTACTAATCACAATCTACATACTTCTATTTAGTAGTTTGATTATACTAATGTCATTGTTTGATTCCACTTGTATTAAATCAAATTCAATAAGATACCAATATATAATTAGATAAGTACTTGAAACCTTTTACCCTCACTATTCAGGACCTTTTTCATGTAGTTTTCGTATCTCATCTGAAGTATAAATCATCCTCGACCCTCTTATTCATGCTTGATACCAATGAACATGAAGAACTTCTAACTCCACTTATTTCATGCATCTTTTCATATTGAAAAGATTTACATTTTGAATCAACACATGTTCTTTATCATCACAACTAACCCATGGATAGTATCTCCCCATTAATTTTGGACCTCTTATAATAGAGAGAAACATTTGATATAAATTGGGAGTAGGGAACCTCAAACTTCTTCAATTTGAGTAAGTTTCTTGGTCTATATAATCCAACCCCTTATTTTCTAAAATTCCTTTCCTCTTTTTCATATTTTGGGAAAGGAATACCAACACCTCATCAACCTCATCATATTCACCATTATCATTATCTATTCCTTTCTTATTCAACCCCTATATAATAGATCTTCTTTGTATGATTCCACAAACACATGTTTCTTCTTGGATATTAAAACTCTTTATCAAACTTTTCTTGGGGTTTCCCACAAATATGTACCTAATTATACTTGTAAAAATTAGCAATTATAATCTAAATTTAGTGTATGATTCATCTATCTTATTTCTCCAATTGTAGAAACTTCCACAAACCTTCATCTCTTTCATTATAATGGTTTTTGTGAGTCTACTTGGGAAATCCTCATCCTAGATGGTTATGAGAAGGATCATTGAATTCATATTCTTTTTGAATTATTCTTATTAGGTTCATCATCCTTTCTCATTGTTAGATAAGATATCTATTTATTCTCCATCCTATCTTTGTGCTTGGCATGCGCGTCGCAACACGTGCAAATTTGCAATATTTATTTACCTACTAACTACTGTGGAAGTGGCGATCAGTGTCGAACCACAGAGAGAATGTGAGTAGACACTAAAAATGTCCTTTTGGAGGAATGTCCAGGCATATGGGCTTTAATTGTGTGATTAACAAATAAGTTCTAAAAACTAAATGACTATTTTAATAATGACTATTTAAATTAACTAAAACTATATAATTGAACTAAGCTATGAAAGAAATTCACAGAGATGGAAGTGTCAGAGTCGTGACATCCGTTCAAGTGCATGAAATGTCAATTATTTAATTCCCACATTGAAATATTTATTTATTCAATTATAACCAATTCCAAATTTAATCAAAATACTATCTGGTCTTGTTCTCTCATGTTAGACAGTATTTTAATGTTTACACAAATTATCTGTTATTTCTTTCTCTGTCCTGACGAATAATTTGTGCGTCATGATAGCACCGAATCACTTGGTGAAATACGACGACCAATTTCTCACAAAATCTAAGTATCTACCTGCGTCGGGTTCTCTCACATGAGATCACTTATTCAGTATCACTCACACAATTTTGAAGAAGTTCACACACAAAATATTAATTTTTCAATTAATATATTTATTTATTCATAATTCTCTCGTGTGCTTGATCGAATTCCGGATAAATAAATTCTATGATGAACTCCCGTTCATGATTACTTATTAGGTATCACACGAATGGACACCAAATCATGTGTACAGATCCCAAATGACAATTAATTTAAACGTAGATACAATTAATTAAATAAACATCCAAATGAAATTAATTCAAAAGGAAATCAAACATATGAATAAATTAAAGACATTCATTCACCTTCACATTCATCACAAATCCAACACAAAAATAATTACCCAACCATCGCGACGACACGACACATAAAATAATAAATAAAATATATCATTGTGCTCATGTCATTGTTGTGGTCACCACAAGATGTTGTTCGCAATCGAAAATTAATAATCTTTAATCCGCTGATCGCCGCAACGTCAAACCACATCATAGCGCAGCTACAAAAAATTATTGGATTTTTATTTTTTATTGGTGCACACCGCCGATCTTCAGAAGTGAACTGAATGTCGATGAAGCACTCGAACCACCACTGCTCACACGGAATGAAGGACTCTAGTCGTCGGATGTTGTTCTGGTCATCGGAGGGGAGACCGGTCGTCGTGGTTCGCCTTGGGGTTTGTTGGTGAGAACCTAAGAATAGAGGGGATAGGGGGTGACAATAAGGGTGTTGGGTGATTAGGGTGAGGAGGGAGGCTTGGATTTTGAGGAGCTGAGGTGCTGATAATAGGGGGCGATAGATATCTGAGGGAAGAGGATGGGTCAGGGGGGGCTGCTAAGAGAGATAAGGGGGTCGACGGGTGAGATAAGGGGGGTCGAGGGGAGGATGCGGGTTGCTGGGGGGAAATAAGGGGGGTCGGCGGGTGAGGGAAGGGAGTGTGGGCCGAGCGGGTGAGGGAAGGGAGTGGGGGCCAAGCCAGTAAGGTAGAGGGGATGGGGGTGTGGGTGAGAGTGGGGCTGAGGCGATGCGCTAGAATTGTTTTTGGGCGTGAGTGGAGAGAGGTAGGGGTAGGGTGGCATGGAGGGATAAGAAGATTAGGGGGAGATTGTACAGATAAAGGAGAAAAAAGGGGAGGGATAGCGTGGAAGAGGGGAAATGGTCAGAGGGGGAGGGGGTTGGTTAGATAGTGGAGGGAAAAAATATGAAAAATAAAAACAATTTAAATTCAAATTAAAATTTACAAATTAAATCTTATAATTTAAAAGTTAAATAATAATAATAATAATAATAATAATTAATAGTAATAAGAGTTAAAATACATATATATATACACATACATACATATATTTATTTATTTATTTATGCACATCCAAATTAAATATAACACTACTATTAAATAATAATAATGAATAAAAAATACTATTTTATTAATACTATAAAAATAATGAACTAAAATAAAATATAAATACAGTATTAGAATATATACATACTAATAAGAATTAATAAAATATAATAAACGAAAATTAGTGAAACTAATAATAATAATATACTATTAAATATAATATATAAATTTAATATAACTAAAAAAATAGTAAATTACTAATATAAGTATATAAATTAACTAAGAATTGTCAAAATATCTGAACTACTACAAAACTACAAAAATAAACTAAAAATATTAAAAATGGTTAAACTAATTAATTAAAACTAAGTTAGAAAATTATACAAATACATGTGAATTCGATGTACATCAAATCCCCCACACTTAAACTTTTGCACTCCTTGGCAAAACAATCAGAAATAAAACACAAGAGGCCGCAGACAAATCAAAACATCAAAATTAAAAGTTCAAAAAATTTCAATCTCATTTACCCATAAAATATTATTCTTCATTTAAAACTCCAATTTTCAAAAACAATTTTTCTTTCACTTGCATTCCTTTCAAAATAAGTATGTGCACTCATGTATCATGTGACCTACCTCACCATCACTCTCATCTCTAAGAAAATATTTGATCAAATTCATGCTCAATTATCATACACATGCATTCTTACCATAGGCTTTCCATGAATTTCACATCCCCACTAGTGTAAACCAAAATAATGCACCAATATCAAGGACTTTATATGAGTTAAAAATGTCTCTAAGGTTGTTGGATGGTGGGTCATAAAAAAAATTGATATCTTTTTGGTAAAAAGAAGGGTTGAATATTGAAATAAATGCATGATATGTGTCAATCCAAATGTCTCCCTCAAAGGTCTCCCTTAAACTTTATCTCCCCCACACTTAAAACATTTCTTGTCCCCAAGAATATGATAATCCAATTTTTCGCTCTTTTTTCACTCTCTTTTTTTTAAGACACGACTCACTCAAATAATATGGTCGGGAAAAACTAGTGAGTATCAACTCAAAAACCCCATGAAATAAATGTTAGACAATAATCCCAAAGAATGGTACACAAGTAGAATATATGCTGTAACATCTCAATAAAGGTAGGTCATATAGAAAACTCTCTAGTTCCTGAAGTAATGGATCATCACTTTTATAGGTATCCCCAAAATGGAGGGTTACCACGTAATGATCACCAATGTAATCATTATTGGAACCAAAATGATTCTATATTACTATATCAAAATATATGTAATGAATGTGGATACTGTGAAAAATAACTCATATGATCAGGATGGGATAATGTAAATTTATGTACATCAAATGACTCACTGCCCCTCGAAGAACCCTCTCCATGAGTAAATCTCTCCCCCACACTTAGATTGAAAATTATCATGCAGAAATTCAAGAAATGGGTAGGGAAGGGTATCAGTTATGGGCTTATCCTAAAAATCCTTCTTCATGGATTCTAAGGGATATACGATGGAGAAAATATATGGGTGTCTCAGTGGGTCAACGGGGCTAAAATATCAAACAGATTCCTTGATCATTTTAGTGAAACTTTCAAAATTCTTATCGCTTTGATGGGAAAACATGGAAATTTATAGAAGACATAACATGGTTGAGATTCCCTCAAGAAAAATATAAATAAGAGATGATGTAAAAGGGGTCAGAGTCCTCACGGGTATGGAAATATAATTTTGGACAACAAAGATGATCATGAGTGAAAATAAGTGTCTCAAAAATATACAAGTTTTTGAAAAATATTTTCAAAGCATGAAATAATATCTGCAATCATATAAGTCATGAGATCAAGGATCAAAGAATTCCGAACAAGAATCAGGTGCTCAAACTTCCTAGGGACATCAGTGGTATGTTCCCAACTGTGTTATGACAAAGATACAACGGCTTTTATGTGGGTTCATCAATGATAGGAATGTTAGTTTTTTTTCAAAATTTTCTTGTTGTTTTTTTTTGTTTTTTTTGTTTACATGGTGTTTTTGGAAGCATAAAATATGTAAAAAATAAAACACTTCCCTATGTAAGTGCAGGTAGATGTGGAGAGGCTGTTTGTATCAGATGAAGCTCCATAAATGATATACCTGTAAAACCTACACATTGACAACACATACCAGCATCATATCGAAGAAGTCACACCATAATCAAAAAAATGTGGATGATAAAAATATTTATGATGAATTTAAATCCACTATTGTACCAAGAGAAAACATATTGTGGTAAATGCATGCCATTTTATTTAATTTTATTTTTTAAAGAAAACTAAATGAAATTAAATTAAATGCAGTGAAAAGAAAACAAACAAATAATGGGTTGCCTCCCATTGAGCACTAAGTTTACTTCATCTTCAGCCATACGTTATTGAAACTCCACTAGGATCGAACGGAAATGTAAACCATGCATCTTCTTCTTTTTCAGTAGGAGTGTGGAATCCATTCGTTGAAGATGAGTTTATCCTAAAATCTACACAAAATCTTGATAGAATCTTGTTAGAATAATGGATGTGTGGAATGAAATGAAAATATGCCAAATCATAAGGGAATGAATATACCTTTCCTGAAGAAATACTTATCGAATAATTGAATTTTGGGAAAATGTAGTCAATGGAAATTTCAAGAAGATTACCTCTTTGAATGCTCACAGGTAAAAAAATACCTTTACCAGGCTCCTTCAATGGTTGGCTTATATCCATCACATCCTTGAATACAGTATCTGGGTTGATGATGTATTCCAATTCATTTTCACACCCAACCACTAGCACATGGAAATTTACTAGTTTCTAACTCAATTCATGCTCGATGTTTTCATTGATTGTGCCAAGGTCAACAATATTGTTAGCATATGTGGGTTTTTCAAGTGAATTGTTTTTAACCTCGACGCATGGAGCAAGTGGCGTAGGATAAATTGGAGAAGATGACTCCATAATGTCAAGAATGACATAATTTTTAAAATTTCTCTCTATACCGACCTCATCATAATTCTCTGTAGAAACATGTGTCACCGCGAACTCAGGATCCTCTAAGAAATCCCATTCTTCCATTGTTTCTAGAAAATTATGAGTGTTCTCTACCACCAATGTTGATTGATTCTTCGACTCCAAAAAAGTTTCAGATGTATCCATTTTAGAAAAAATTTCGGACTCACATACATTTTCAGAAAGAGGTGATTCAATGTCATTTGAATTGATGTCCTCTTGATTTTGGCAATCTTTTTTTTCTTGGTTCAATTTGGAATATATCATGGTAAATAATGGTCCTAGTTCAATATCCTATTCATCCTCAAAAGGTGTGATTTGATAGACATTGATCATGTCCTTTTTTACATTAGGATAGTTGTGTTGTGAATTCATAAAAGAAGGACATGAAATCACATTTTCTGAGGGACCATTATGTTCAACAGAGCGGAAGACCAAACTCTCATATTCTTCAAATGTGATTAGATTGGAAGAATTATATTGTGACGGATATGATTCATCACTTGGATGAAAAGAAGGTGGGTCAATCTAATTTTTAGAATCGGGACATGAATGTTGTTCAAATGGAACCTCTATTTCACTCTCCTCAAAAGAATTTTTTTTGAATTAGCTTATCAAGTGGTAATGAAGCAGTTAGTTCAGAAATATGATTCATTAGACCATCAAGTGGTAATGAAGCAGTCAGTTCGGGAATATGATTCATTTGATTAACTAAATTCTTCAATTGATTTTCTAGATATTTTGTTGAGGAAAGAAACTTTTCATTGCGTTCATCTTGAAGTTCAAACCTCTGATTGGTCTCAGTGATAGCACAATGAAACATGTGCTCAATTATTGAATCATTTGTTTGAAATGAATTTTCAAGTTCTAAATTTTTAGGAATGCATTAACATTGAAAATGATCAACAGATGTATAAGGACTTGTTTCATAGCATGGAGAAATATTCTCATGTGGATCATAGCATGGACTTGAACGAAGATCATTGAAATAAATGGTATTACTAGGATAGCTCATGTTCGGTGAATCATTATACGTCATACCTTGATTCAGGGATGCATAGGGCGAATACTGGTTGTAATTGTGTGGTGCGGCCCATGTCATTTTGAACTTCTTGATGTCTTGAAAATCCCTGAAATGAAAAAATTCCCAGAGTAGTAAACTATTTTTTTATTGGTTTTTTTAATATTTTTTTTGACCTAAATCACTCTTTTGAGGGAACTCCTAATGCTACTATTCTCCCCCACAACGGAACCAAAAATTTGGCACGCGCGTCGCAACGAGTGAAAATTTGCAATATTTATTTACCTACTAACTACTGTATAATTGGCGAGCAGGGTCGAACCATAGAGAGAATGTGAGTAGACAATAAAAATGTCCTTTTGGAGGAATGTTCAAGAAAATGGGCTTTAATTCTGTGATTAAAAACTAAGTTCTTAAAACTAAATGACTATTTTAATAATGACTATTTAAATTAACTAAAACTATCTAAGTGAACTAAGCTATGAAAGAAATTCATGGAGATGGAAGTGTCAGAGTCGTGACATCCGTTCAAGTGCATGAAATGTCAATTATTTAATTTCCACATTTGAATATTTATTTATTCAATTATCACCAATTCCAAATTTATCAAAATACTATCTGGTCTCATTCTCTGATATTAGACAGTATTTTAATTTTTACACAAATTATCCGTCATTTCGTTCTCTATCCTGATGAGTAATTTGCGCGTCATGATAACACCGAATCACTTGGTGAAATAAGACGACCCGTTTCTCACAAAATCAAAGTATCTAACTGTGTCAGGTTCGCTCAAATGAGATCACTTATTTAGTATCACTCACACAAGTTTGAAGAAGCACACACACAAAATATTAATTTTTCAATTAATATATTTATTTATTCAGAATTCTCTCACGCGCTTGATCGAATTACGGATAAATAAATTCTCTGATGAACTCCCATTCGTGATTACATATTAGGTATCACATGAACGGACACCAAAGCATGTGTGCAGAGTCCAAATGACAATTAATTTAGACACAGATAAAATTAATTAAATAAATATACAAATGAAATTAATTCAAAACCAAATAAAACATGGTAATAAATTAAATACATGTATTCACCGTCACATTTGTCACAACCCCAACACAAAAAGAATTATCCAACCATCAAGATGACACGACACATAAAATAATAAATAAAAGATATCACCATGCTTGTGTCGTTGTTGTGGTCACTGCAAGATGTCGTTGACAATCGCAAAATAATAATCTTTAATCCGCTGATCGCCGCAACGTAGAACCACATCATCGCGCAGCTACAAAAAATGATTAGATTTGTATTTTTTCTTGGCGCACACCACCAATATTCGTAAGTGAATCGAACGTTGATGAAGAACTCGAACCACCACTGCTCACTCGGAATGAAGGAGACTGGTCGTCAGATGTTGTTCTGGTCAGCAGAGGGGAGACTGGCCGTCGGGGTTCGCCTTGGGGTTTGCTGGCGAGAACCTAATAAGAGAGGGGATAGAGGGTGACAAGATGGGCGCTGGGTGATTAGGGTGAGGAGGGTGGCTGGGATTTTGAGGAGCCGAGGTGCTGAGAATAGGTGGGTGGTAGATATCTGAGGGAAGAGGATGGGGTGTCGGGGGCTAGTGGGGGAGATAAGGGGGTCGGAAGGTGAGATAAGGGGGCCGAGGGGAGGATGCGAGCTGTTGGGGGAAATAAGGGGGCCAGTAGGTGAGGGAATGGAGTGGGGGCCGAGCGGGTAAGGTAGAGGGGATGGGGGTGTGGGTGAGAGTGGGGCTGAGGCGATGCACTAGAATTTTTTTTGAGCGTGAGTGGAGAGAGGTAGGGGTAGGGTGGCATGGAGGGATAAGGGGATTAGGGTGAGTTTGGAGAGAGAAAGGAGAAAATGGGGAGGGATGGCGTGGAAGAGGGGAAATGGTCAAAGGGGGAGGGGTGGTTAGATAGTGGAGGGAAAAAATATGAAAAATAAAAACAAGTTAAATTTAAATTCAAATTTACAAATTAAATCTTATTATTTAAAAGTTAAATAATAATAATAATAATAATAATAATAATAATAATAATAAATAGTAATAAGAATTAAAATAAATATACATATACATACATACATTTATTTATTTATTTATTTATGCACATGCAAATTAAATATAACACTACTATTAAATAATAATAACTAATAAAAAATATTATTTTATTAATACTATAAAAATAATGAACTAAAATAAAATATAAATACAGTATAAAAATATATACATACTAATAAAAATTAATAAAATAGAATAAACTAAAATTAGTGAAACTAATAATAATAATATACTATTAAATATAAAATATAAAATTAATATAACTAATAAAAATAGTAACTTACTAATATAAGTATATAAATTAACTAAAAATTATCAAAATATCTAAACTACTACAAAAATAAAAAAATAAACTAAAAATATAAAAAATTGTTAAACTAATTAATTAAAAATAAGTTAGAAAATTATAAAAATACATGTGAATTCCATGTACATCAGTGCTTCATTCCTTTCTAATAAGGTTATTGTGAGTGAAAAAAATTTGTTTCTAAGAGTATCCTTCTTTAAAATATCTGTTTTCCTCGAAAATAACAAGCTTCATTCTAGGATAAACTCTCTCCTTGTATGAAATTAGAGTGGGGTGTATCATAGTGAATTTTCTTTCTTTCTACATGTTTTAATGTGTTTAAAAATACATAGGGTTGGTAAATATAAAACTTCTCCAATATAAGTTATACCATGTGTGAACACCACTCATTCGATATGTTATTTTAGTAGATTTTATTTCACCACTGGGCCTTTGGAATTCAAAATACATGCTCATAATGTGCCCAAACCTTCCATAATAGTAGAACTTTTACCAACCATGTTGGTGATTAATTTATTCCATGTTTTTCAAGAATCCTTTCTTTATTTCAAGATTTCATATCTAGATTTCTTTAGAAGATTCCAAATTTGAGACTTTACCTAACACTATACTTATTGGGTATGCAATAGAGAGAACTCCAATATTTTCCATAAATTTTGAGGAATTAATTTGTGTTTCTTTCTCCTTAATCTTCTCATATTTCTTCATTAAATTTGAATCCATATCCTTTAACGTTGATATATATTCCATTATATCTTTTCTTTTTTATTCAATTTGATTTCTGAGTGGAATGATTCTTTTCTTTAGATCCTTTTTAGTGGATATGTTATTTATGATTTCTTGGGAAATTTCTTCATGAAAATCATATTTCACTCACATTTTCTCTCCATTTTCGTTATGTTGAAGTTCTAGGCCACCTAACCTCTTTTTAGACTCTTATTTTCTAAGACCAAATATCCTATAACTACATAATTATCTCCATTAATTATTCCCCATTATTTAACCTTCTCTTGTATGGTTGGGATATCGTCTTTGTGGCTGCATTAGAAACATCTAGTTTGATAGTTTGATAATCTCAACCTCTCATTATTGGGATCTATGTTTTCATCCATCTTTAGAGGTGAATATTATTTTATATAATTACATGAATTTTCAAACACATGGTTAGAATTTGATAAAGAAATAAATCTCATAACAACACCCTTATATGGAGATTATTTCATCTAAATATACTTCTTATCTTTATTCTTCTTACATTTTGACATAATGCACTCTTCATGGTCAGTTTTACCTACCACTTTAAATAAGAACTATTTTCTATAAAATTCCTCCAACTTCAACCATATATCCTTGGAGAAATTTCCATGGGAAACCTTAAAATAAATATCTTCTTTTAGAACCTGATTTAATTCCTTCTTGTCTAAGTCATCAAACTACAAAATTTCTTTGGTATTTTTTAAATAAGATTCCATGTTGAATGAATAGAACTATCCCTCCATGTAAAACTTCTTGTGGGACATCCAACATAACTTCCATGAATTCCATGACCTATTTAATCAAACTTTTTAATTTTGTTCCATTGAAAATTTATATCTCCATTATTGCATTCATTTATGAAAGAACTCTAAAAACTACTCCTTTGGATGAAGATATAGTAATAAATGTAGGGTATGATACATATTTTTAGGTCTATAAGGCACCTTGAGTGGGGGTAAACCAAGGTGAACCCATTTTGAACTATTTTTGTCCTCTTATCATATTTACTTCTTTGGATATTGTTCCCACGTGGGTAAAAACCGAGTTTAACTAGAGTATTTATTCTCAACCACACTTATCCTCAAATAAATGTAGGAAATTAGTGTATATTTTTACACAATTATTTTTAATTTGCTCACTTTTATAAATGTACTCTAAGGATAATAAAATCAACAATGTGTTGATGTACTAATTAATCACTAGAATCATTGTTGTTTATTAGATACATTATGGTTGTGCCCACTTCATGCTTGGTCTCACCACCATATAATTATTCTAGGTTAGCTCACTTCCAACCAAGGCTCACTACCTTTCTTCCTATTTTGTACATGGCTCTAGGGAAGAATATTAAAATCTCACAATATCATCCTCCTCTATTTCATACTTCACTAAGTTGGGATGCCCATAGTTTATATACATGTAGGTAAAACTTCTAACAACATCACATGATTTTACGAGAGCATTCATAGTTCTGTAAATATGAATTATTGATATCCTCATAGGATTCAGCTTCATCAATTTACTACAAACTTTCCCTTCAGACAACACTTTATTCCTTTCAGAATAAATATGGAACTCCTAGATTTTAGTGTAGTTACTGAAATGCCTTCTTATTCTTCTTTTCTAAATAGGAATAATATCCTTATTTATTTCTAGGACGAATAGATCTTTAGGTTGGTTCATGGTTACTTCCACATTGATGTATAGGTATTTGAGAATATCTAATTGATCTCTTACACTTATTCCTATAGGTGTTTCGATAATGTCTAATAGAATACCTATATGTTGTTTCATAAATATAATGTAAAGGATCTTGAGAGATTATCCTTTTTTATTCCTTCAATTATTCTTATAAAAAACTAGAAAATATTTACTCAAGATTGTCATTCCATATTTCAAAATATAGAAACCAACTTTTTCAGTATTTCACATAAAAGACTACAATGCACCCATTTTCATGATATAACATTCCAGTTGTAAATTCTATATAGTGTGTCTTTATAATATTTTAAATGAAAATAAAATCATATAAATACTAATATAAACACACCCTTGTGATATTTTATGAAAATGTGTATTTAAAATTACACCTCATCTACACTGCCACCACTATTTTGTACCTAGGCATGTATCATGGAAAAACATGATCATCCATGTCTATGATCTACCGATAATCAGAAAGCATAAAAATGATAGTTTTAAAGAATAAATAATATCTTTGTATCTCATAACTCCACTCCTGCAAACAATTGCTACTTTGTGGAACACTTCAACCTTTATAGTGCCTGGTGAAATATTGTGGTAACATTATTCTTCAATTTCGTATTTCTTTATATCCTCATTTGAGTAACCATAATATTTTAATCATTAATCATCATTTAATGCACCATTTTAGTTATGGTATAAAACCTTTATGAATATCCTAAGAAATATAATATTTAAACTCATAATAACATCCTTTTAAACTCAGATTAATTTCATCCTTTTTATGTTGCATCTAATTTAGTAAAATATAGAAATAGTCATCTCTTAATCATCAACAAAAATCCTATATTTTCAACCACTAATATTTCATGACATATACTCCCATTAAACTGACTAGTCTCAAAAAACTTACAAAGGTAAGATTCATATGTATTTCATCATTCATGGTAATATAGACTATGTTTACACAAATGATGGTTAAATAGATGAGGGTCACACAAAACCATGATTACTTAAAATCATACTTATATAGACCATTCAATGATGTTTACAAAGAGACCATTTATGATTAAGTAAAGAAGATAATATTTACACAACTCAAATAATGATGTCTATAGTTCCTTGAGATGATGGTCATGTAGATGGGAATGATACTTGCATAGAGTAAACTCATGGTAACACATCCTAAGATGATGATTATGCTCTAGGGATTTTAAAAATTCATAAAACCTACTATTTAATCCGACATCAAAGGACTAACTCCATATTCAATCTAATTGACTTATAACCTTAATGGTTCATTCAATTAACTTCTATAATTTATTTCACATAGATTTATATATACATATAAGCATTACTCCTTCATTCCACACTTCATACACACATCGATTTTCTTTTCAGCATATCCAACAAGTATAACATTATGATCTATTTTTCAAAAACTATGAATTTTCCTTAACATATGTCACCCATGTGAGTCTTATAAGGATGATTCCATAATAATCCTCCAAGAACCACTTCAATCATACTTCACTTGTATTGTAAATAACTTTTAAACTAACTCATATGTGTTCACCAACTAAGGATTTTATTTTCTTATTGGATATTTTGAACACCATAAAAGCTAAAAGGTATTTGGGGTAATATACTGAGGTCATGGGAGAAATATCTACTTTATGGTTTATTTAGAAAATTAACCAAAAAATCACGGGTGAAAAACTATGTTTAGAATATTCATTTTTTGGGAGTTAGGATATCTCTAAATTTGCTTTCATTTTTTGGAAATGATAAATGGACATAAAAAATATATATTGGGATACTCATACAAAAATATAAGGAAAAATAGTATTTAATAATATCGATCACCCTAAGAAGAAGAGGAATTTGTTACTAAATCTGGTTTTTGCTAGATTGATTTGAGAATCATATTCATCTAAGCATTAAGTGGATATTTTATGGATAATCCTTAGGACTTTTAGAAGTGAGAAAGAATATAATCATTTATCTTTTATCACTTGAGATATTTTAGAGTTGTTATACCTAAATAAGTGATATTATCTACATTCTTTATTCTGTATGTGTTAAATAGAATGATCATCTATTTTTTACTAAATCAACACTAATGTGCTTGAGATCATTCTCAATATGTTTTTTTATATTATAACTGGTTGTAATTTCTCAAATATGAACTATCAGGATGATATTATATGAAAAGTAAGTATAGGATGAGACCTTCCCACCACATGTAATTGGTTTTACAATTATCATGGATAATCCATGGATCAAGGTAATAATTATATATAACAAAGAGTAATCTCTCACATTGAGGATGAACCTATTAATTTTTTTTGTCATATGTTCTTTACTTATTTTCTTTCATCATATAAGATTGTGAGTGTTTTATTTAGGAAATAGAATCAAATATTTACTGGTCATAGGGGTTTATTTCTATTTATGAAGTTATAAAATATTTTTGACCACATATGATTCATCCCCCTCCCCTTTATAGTGGTTTAACACATCTTGGGTCATGCTCAGGACCAATGATAAAATAAACATTTGGATGCTCACTATGTAATATCATCCCTTTGTCTCAATATCTCATCAAGAAGCTTGAATAGTTAATGTCATCAACCTATGTTCTTCATTTTGAAATCATTGATTTCCTAAAATGAATATATTAATATATGGAATTGGCCATAAATTTATAAGATAGTTCTGTTTCAATCAAAGTGCTACAAGTATCTACTTTAAATAAAAGGAAGTTAAATACCACCATGTCATATTTATTAATTTTAGATCATTTATAATGCACTCAATGTATTCTACATCACCATGAGCACATATCACAATGGGTTTTTTTTTCAATAAATAAATTTACAACATTAATTATATACGTTAATAATAATCTCATTTATAAGGAACAATACGCACATACATTGATAAAAATATCCATTGATGTATAACATGTGAAGTTCATATTGGTGGGTATGTTCACAAAACATCATCTAATAGAGATTAAGAAGTCCAAACATCATGAGAAAAATATAAATGTTTTATAAGACCCCTACACCTAATGGTCAAACATCATCAATGTCTAGTCATATAAAATAAAATAAATCATAGAAAACATGTTTAGGAATATTATGAGAGCACTTCAAGGTTCTCATTATATCAAGAAAATATAATAATATTTTGATGAGATAAATACTTAGAAAATTATCACATTTAAGTTATGTAGAATAAAAATAATCATGTGCTATCATATTTATTAATATTTAAGTCTTTGAATATATAGTTAATCGAGACTATAATTTAAATTGATTTTTGAGACACAAAATTTAACATGATGATCTTATACGATGGGGAGGGGGTAGATGTCAAACAATGGGGAGAGGGTATAATATATCATGTAGAGGGGACAACTGAGTTAGAATCGGGTGGTTCATGGAAAGGTACATGAACTAGAATTAAATAAAATCATAGAATTAGAGTGACTTGACATCGGGAAGGGCATAGAGAAGAGACAATATAGAATAGTGGTTAAGGTTAAGGTTGGTTTTATGAAACATGTAATAATAACTATTGAAAACCATCATTAAAAAAATCCCATATTTATTCAAATATTTTAGTTTGATATCCTTATAGACCAATATCAATAGGTTGAATCCTTATATATATATATATGTGTGTGTGTGTGTGTGTGTGTGTAGAATTTGAATTTGATATATATTCTTTGAAAACTCCTTCAACAGAAATCACGTTGAAGCTTTCATTTTTCCTTAATAAATTTAAAAAAGTTTATAGAAAATAATGATTTAAAGGTTATTATTTTAAATCATTAAAAGATTCATAAAACCTGTTGGTATAATCAGAAGATATATTTAATTGACATCTTCTCTACCAAGATTTTATAGTGGATCTTGGATAGATCATATTCAAAAGAGAAATGGTGTAATTTATTTATTTATTGAGATCAAATGATTGGATTGATTAAGTCGTAATATATGGTTTTATTATTATTTACATTGTGTTTAAACCCATGTTTTCCCCTCTAAAACCATTCCACGAAGGTACAGGTGAGGTTGTGAAAGCACAATGAATAGGTGTGGTGTGCGGGTGATGGTCAACACCCTCGGTCAATAAGGTGAAAGCGTTAGGTAGAACAACTACGTGGAAGGTCCAACCCAAGTTAAAAATTTACTTCTTTTCTTTTTCACACAATACAACCCCCCCTCCAACGCGTATGGCATGTGCGCTACCTCTTACTCCTTTTCTCTATTAGATATCCACCTTCAAATGGACATATCTCATCCATTTAGATTTTTATTTATAAATCATATCAATTTTTATGACCTTATTAATCCACCCTACATGATATTTAGTAATTTTAAATAAAATAATTTGACTTGATAGTTTACGATAGCTATATTTCCATCTGCATGAACTCAGACATAATGGAAGTGTATATAAATATTATTTTAAATTTGTATTCATAATTTTGTTGTATAAATAGATATGGTATAAAATCACTCATATTTAATAATTCATTATCCAAAATAGTATTTAATAATAAAAAAGTGATAAATATTATTTACAAACAATTCCATGGAGAGAAATTTCTAAATTAGATATTATTTGAGATGGGTTTTATGTCATAGACAAGTTCTATGTTTGGGGAATTTTCTTTAACTGTTAATAAGAAATAAAGAAGAAGAGAGTTAATATATATGTTGAACCTCATAATATAAAACATTCTAATTATTATTAATAAGGTTAAAAATAGGTTCAATGTTTAGAGGAAGCTAGATGAATGGTGGAGAAATAATCCAAGTATTTTTTTAGAATTAAATCTATTAAAATAATTGAATAAATTCCATTAAATGAATATTAGTTGTGATGTAACTAAATATGGGGTAATAAAGAATTGAATTCTATTGAAATAATATAACTTTAGTATTTAAAATGATACATGACATTCAAAATTAGTGAAAAGGGATTTCAAATTATTCTACTTACTCTCAATAATATATAAAGTTGTATAAAATTTATTTGAAGAGATTTAAGAAATACCTAAGTTGATTGTATATAAATATGATTTCATTTAAATAAATCCTTATCTTTTTAATTGAGTTATAAAATGGATATCTTTTAAAAATCATAATTATAATATTATAACTTCATAAGGATGATCCATTTTATTGTGTAAGGATAACTGTTAAATTCATAAAGATGATAGATAAATCCATAAGGATCATTCTTGAAGTGTATATGAATCATGATGTTAAGTTAGGTTCTCATTTATGTTCTCTATTTTGGAAATCACAATACACTTCATATGAACTTGATTTAACTAGATCTATGTTGTAGTTATTATGATTATACAGAATCAATTTTGGTTAATAAAATTATGGAGAACCATAGTATTTTGGTAGAGTTTATTCAATAGTTAGAAAATGTGATGAAAAACAAAATACTAGAGAACTTAATAAGGATTGAAAAAATATAGTAGTCTAAAAATTCCGGATAGATTAAATTCACCAAATTCAAGATCACTATAGTGGTGATGGATAAACTCATTTGTAGATAAACAAAAATTCTATGACCATCGAAATATGGTAAATCTATTGTTGATGTCTTACTATAAGATTCATAGAATTCAACTATTGATGTTTGTTACAATTTTATCTATAAATTTATCCAAAACACAAAGATTTATATGCACAACATATAATAATAGAAAAAAATCATTCTGAAAGATTATGGTCATTTTTATTCTTGCCAAGACAGATTTCAATTGATTTAATAATTTTATTTTGTGTATTTTTACCAACAGTTATGTCTTTTTAATTCCCTTTTATAATTGTTCTACTTTAGATCCTATGTGATTAAGGGTGTCCAAAGATAGGAAGATAAAGTGTTAAGGCTCAAATATTGTACCTACTAATAGGTTAAGTCATGGGCTTCTAAGGATTGGGAGACAAAGCACCTAAATATAGGTTTATATTCAAGGATATAATGGTTCTGGACTAAAGATCTACATTTCACTTTAGTTTAAAATTTTTACTTATAATATCCTTTTAAAGGAGTAATTGGTTTATTAACCAACACTCTATGTATTGATTAAAACTTCCACTATACTCATTTTCGAATTACTATTGTGTTTAAATTTTCAACTTGCATTGATTTGATTTATTTTTTTGGATTTTCATAAACTTTTAAAGAATATATTTTTGTTGTGATTACTTTATTTCATACAGTTAATATTTATATCGCAAGAATTAGTTTTACACTAATAATTTAATTGATCAAAATTTCATAAAAACATTCAATATAAAACTTTAGGGTTGGAAGATTGTTACCTAAATTTCTAAACTATAATTCACCCAAAGATCTCTTATAGATTTGATGAATTAAATCCTTAGGAAAAATTAGAATCATTATTGGGTTTTTACTTTATTATGATCTTATATTATTATTTTTGTCAATTCAACGGAATTTTATCTCAATTTTTGTACACTAACGGTGTAGTTAAAGGAATGGCATTATTTTAATGTTAGGGTTTCCAATGGGAACACATTAAAATAAAAATCTAAAAAGACCACATATTTTATAGGGATTTGATTATGATTATTAGTGTAATTTTATGAATTCTTTTATCATTAATATTGGATTTGACAATTTTCTTATGAGGACTCGAAATTATAATGTTCCAGAGAATGGAGTTGTTCATTTGTATTGACAAGAAAATATGGAGTATCAGAAAAACCATAAAGTTAAAAATACTATATTATATTAAATGACTAGAAACATTTATATCCAGATATCATCTTGTGAAATAGAAAATATTATTTGGAAGAAAATAGAGACAACTCATCTTTCTTCTACTAATGTTTTTGAGACTCAAATATCTCTAGTGATAGTGGGTTATCAAGCTTTTGATTTTATACCTAGTGAAATAGAAATAAAAATACATCAATGTATTATTAATATTGTAAGTATTTTACAATCTGTAAGTAATAAAGTATTATATTAATAATATATTATTGATTTTTTTTTTGATATAATACTAAATAAGTTGGAATCAAAGAGGAAAACCATAGATGAAACCAAAAAATTGACTAAGATGTGTCTGTATAAATTGATTGGAACATTAAGGAAATATTAAAGTATACTTAAGAGACATGCTGAGAATGAGAAATAAAAAAAAATATTATAGCATTAGAATATACATTTGGTAATCCTACTTTTGGTATTTTTACTTATGGTGATAATAATAATAAATCTCACATTTTAGGGATGAAATATAAGCCTTATGGTTGAAGTTGTTCAAATGATAGAAAAAAGGAGATTTCTCAACTTTCTATGTAGATGAATAATATTATTAGTAATAGGAACTTCTGATATACTCATCAAAAAAAGAAAAAAGATTTATGTTATAATAAGGATTCTTCATATGTTATATGATATGAATTTAATAATATTTGTCATATCAGACCTATAATTCCCTGACCCCATTTACCCAGAGTTAGTTCATTATTTTAATACATTATCATGATTACAAGGAATCAAATCCTAAAGGACCGATTGGTTTAGCAGTCTCGGAAAATAGATTACATACATGAATGTTACATTACACTTTATATCATACAAAACATCATAAATAATACTTTGAAAATTCCATTATTCCATTAGCTTAACCTTTCATATCAAGCATAATACACTTCTTGGAATCTTGGGAATATAAAACATAATAAAGGGGTGATCTCAGATTCTCAGTAAGGGTAAATAATTTAGCGGAAGCTATAAACTTTTAAGGCAAGATGTGTAATAAAAACAACAGCCTTTTAAAAACAATTGAACAAAATATGGAGAAAATAAATCAAAAATCATCATATAAACATGCACATGGATATTCTACTAGTCGAATAATCACATGTAATAGCTAATTTCATAATTAGGGAATGCCTAACATCAGACATCATTACCACATAGTTAAGGCCTCATGCCAAGACTACAAATAAAATTTTTGTCAAGGTCTTGTGACAAGACACTAATTTGTCTTATGAGACCTACCGATGAATCTAGGAGCTATAGCGGGTTCCACCTGTCACTTAATAAGTCCACTACATTCCTCATATTAAATTTTTGAAGCATAACATAAACATTCATATTAAAACTAGTATACGAAATCTCAATACTTTATCCATAAACCATAAATGGTATAAAAATAGTACATACATGGTAAAACATATCATAACACATTCAATACAATATAGAAGATTATATTATAATAAATCAACCTCATTCAAGAATAATATCTTGCAAAGTATGATGATATAGTTGAAAATGATCAGTAGAACTCTTTGAGTGAAAAAACCCTTTTTCAGGAAATGATTTAAAAGTCACAAAATTTATAAAGGATAAAATTTAAAATATATTTTTGAATCAAAGTGTCCCATACCACATTGAAACTTTTTAAAGTAATTAACATTTTAAAACATTCATGTCCATATAAATAAATCCTTAAAACTATTTTGAAAACATGGGCATTAATGAGAAAAATTTATAAGAATAAATTTTAAAACATTTAAAATGATTTTTTAGTTAAAGATTACCTTAAAATAATCATTTTTAAAACGTATTTTATGAAACATGGGCATGGATGATAAATATTTCCCATAAAATACTTACACATAAACAATCTCGGATAACAATAAGATTGAGTAATTAACCCTTAATTTGCACTTTCCTCTGGTTGAGAGTACGTTTAACCTCCTGTATAATGATCATAGTATGTTATTAAATTATACTAGAAACATATTCATATTTATTATATCATAATTTATTCATTTATGGATTTATACCACCCATTTAATAATAATTTCCATGTTAAATTAACATTTCGGGTAATAATCGCTTTCTCTATCGTACGTGTTTTAACTTGTTATTCTTGATCGTATCATTTAGATCATGATTTAAATACTTCCAGAATATAAAAAATGATTTATATATCACATATATTTAGAATATAAATATGTATAATAGATATATATATGAAATGGAAAACACCGTTTATGGAGACAGTAGGTCATACGTACGCATAAACGTTGTTTCTATTTTCATATCATATTGAATGAAAGTAAGTGAATAAGATATATGTAAGTACATAAATACATTTTTATAAATCTCCAGTACAATTATTATTTCATATATTACATACTTATTAATAATATATATTTTTATAATCATCGTTGAATGGTGAACGTGGAAATGAATCTCATCGCGTCGTGGAGAAGGTATGTCGTACGTACAAACGAGCGATGATATCATTTATTTAATGATTAAAAGGTGTGGAATTGGATGGTATACTAATTTTATAGAGAAATTATCATGTTATTTTTATTATTTAAATATATATATTACTCATTATATCCATCCAAATAACATAGTGTTGAATAACAAATTACACAGTGGCGTGGAGAGGGTAAGCAGTACGTACACACGCATGATGACATTAGCATTCATAGGATGGATATAATAATTAATATGGTTGTACACTATTTATAATTACATAATATTATGTATAAGGTACTGGAGTTATTATTTTGGTATGGAAATAAGAAATAAAGAGAAAGTGGAGGAAGAAAAGGACATTGAAAATGGGGATAAAATAATTACCTCTTCTTTGGGTGTTTCCTTTTGATTTGAACAAAAGGGCTCTATAGGTTGGCTTTATGCTCAAGGTTAGGCCTATATGTTGAATTTAGGGAAGTTGGGAGGAGATTTGGGCAGGTTTTGTCTGATCCAAATGGCTCTGGAGGTGTGATTTTGAGATAAAGGGAAGTACTCTTTTATAATAGAGGTGAGGGTCATTTTTAGGAAAGTTTGAAATATTATTTTATTATAAAATAATTTTCTATTTATAATGGCTCAAAATTTATTTATTTAGAATATAATGTGGATATGGGTTGAAATAATCTCAACAAATAGGTTTTAGACAAGTTTAGGTCACCATATTAATGTTATCTTTTAGATTAAACTATTAGTTAAATAGTTTAACTTTTACCGTGTCTTCTTGTATTCTAACACTATATGATTAATAAACATACTATAAACTTCCAAGAGAACCTAAAGTGGTTAATTAATGAAATATATAATATTAATTAATTCCTTTGGCCAAACCTTAGATTTTTAGGCATATTATATAATTTAATAATATAATATTTTTTTTAAAAACTCATTTATGTAAATTTGGACACTATTTAGAATTTGGTTTTTTTGAAAGTCATAACAACTTTATTAATTCAAAAAAAATACATTGAATAAACCCTAACATGTCATATTTACCTATAAAATTATTGGATTTCATCAAAAGTCTCAATTTAAATTTATTTTTATATTTATAATATCAATTATTTTAATCTTTCATTAATAAGGTAATTATTGCATCATTATTGTGTCATAAATAAATTTATTTATTTGATATCTAAAAATTATAAATAAAATAAAATGATATATTAAATCATTTTATATTTATAATAAATATTTATAGTAGAATTTATCTTATTTATAAATCTATATTAAAAATGGTTTAATTAATAAACTTTGAATTTAACACTTTTAACTCTTCTTTAAATAAAATATAATAAATCTTCTAATCAAATCTAACTCGATAAAAAAATATCATATTTTTGTTCTAAGGTTGATTGTGGTCGAAATACACTTATCCAATAGAATTAGGACATGTTTTGGGGTAATTTTAATATTATTTTTACCTTTAATTACCTGATTTACTTTTTACCGTGGTAAATAAAATTCAAAAGTTACTATTCACCAAAAATTGTTTTCATCCTAATGAACCACATTTTACTTACTGATGTATACTATATCTCTCGGATTTTTGAAATTAAATTCATAAAAGCAGTAAAATTATGTTTTATTCAAATTTTCAAATGTGCCTGGAAGGTGGGTAAATGTGCCTAGAAGGTGGGTAAAAAAGACATTAAAATGGTTCAATAAAATTTTATATATCTAATATTATAATAAAATTACTCCAATAAATTAAATTGGACTAATATAGGTATTATTTATCTATTTTGACTTTAAAATAAATTTAAAAAAATAATTATTATTTAAATAAAAGTAGGTTTTAAACAATAACGTAGTGTTTTCACTATTCATCAAAATTGAAAGTTTTTTGATTAATATCAAAAATTCGATATAATATAATTTTGATATTCTGAATCCAAAAATGAATTCTATTTTACCAAATTCAAAACATATAAGTTTCATTAATTAATTTAAAATTAATTCTCCTTGTCAAAACCAAAAAATGGGTTTTTAAAAAGTAAAAACTATCTATAGATTGACATGTGTTTATGTCAAATTTAAATGTGAAATTACTTATAAAAACCTATATTGTATTAAATGATAAAAATATAATCTTATTATACTTCCAAACCACTCAAATGTATAATTTAACAATATAAATTATTTTTATTAAAAAAGTTATTTTCAATTAAAATTTAGTATTTTCACTATTCACAAAAATATTAAAGTTATCAGAAAAACACCAAAAATTTATCAAAATTAAATTTTTATGTCCTGGTTATAAAGAAGAAGTTTATTTTCTCAAATTTAGTATATACAAGTTTCAAATATTGTATTTAAAGAGGGTTCTCCATTAAAAGGCGGTAAAATTGTATTTTTTGAAAAATATTTCCTTTATCTAAAAATTTTAATTTGTTCTTATATTATGTCTAAGAAACACATAAATGGATGTTAAAATTATATGGAGTATATAAATTTTAAAATTTAGTTAATACTATTCATAACTGCTTTTTGAACGGCTAGTTTGCTAAGTTGTGGTGCACTCGAGCTCTGTGTTGCGTATTACGCAAGTTATTGAATTATTTTGAAGAGATAACGTGCTATAAAATCTTGAGCCATCACATTCTCCCTTCCTTCAATAAATTTCATCCTCTAAATTTGAAATTGTTCTTCAAAAATAAAAGGTTTAACATAGAAAATACCTTTGTGGAAAACCCACATCGGAAATAGGGTTAACAAAATTTAGTTTTAATAAGAGGGAAAGGGAAATGAAAAAGTCACCACCAATTTAGGATTTTGAATAGGAGAACATTGGTGGAAATTATAGTTGAAGGAAAAACATAAATATTTATAGGGAGTGATTGAGTCCATCAATCACAAAAAAGTGTAAAATTTAGGGCCTCAAAGACATCAATCTATGATGATTTAAAATATCATTGGTTCAACAAAACATAATGTATTAGGATAACACATTTTTGGTTTTAATATATCTTCCCTAAAGTTTAAGAAATAATTTATTCATATAATACGAGAGAAAAAATAAACTTGACAAGTAGAGTTTCATCATTCAACTAATTCCCACCACAAAATCATCATTCAATCCAAAAGATAATAGAATTAAAAAATATTCTATTTATCCTAATTGTAGGGTTCCAAAAATAATGAATTTATAATTCATTTGTCAGAAAATTTAAAAAACTACATTATAAAAACCAGGACAATACGTAGGCCATTGGTAGGTGATGTACCCTTGTTGCCCTTCGGTTGCGGGTTCAAGTGTCACAGACTTTCCAAACGCGACGGGTTATCGTCCGACCTCCAGGTTGTTCTTTTTATAACAATCCAAAAATAATCATAAGAAATTATTTAACCTTAACTATAGTATCTAATGTCAAACTTAATCCATTCCAACCTTTATACTTATCCAAAATACTTATGTCCAAACTCACAGTCCTAAATTTATAAGGAAGTTAAACACAATGAAGATCTTTTTTTCCACATAATAACATGTGAATACCTTCATCATGTATTATTTTAAAGCACGGTAACACCCTGAATTACCATAAAACCTTATTTATTACATTAATTCTCCCTTATTCCTTATAGGATACTATATATACTCCTTATATCCAAAAATGTTGTAAACTCCAATAATAATGGAATAAAAAACAATTAATTGGTTTCAATATAGTCAAGAATATCGAATATAATTTATCAAAATCAATCATATCTTATTCTAAGATCACTACCTCAATATCAGAACCATATTAAGGATTATCTTTCCTTTAACCATATATTTTCCAAAAAGTTTAACTTGGTATTGAGTCACTTTTCTTAGAACCATATAATCTCAAATCCTCAATGAAATAGTTCTGCAGTTCAATCCCTATTTATTTCCATAACTCATATAACTAGTACATAATTGATACAACACTCAAATGAAATAATTCTTTAATAACAACATAAGAACACTAGTCATTCCACTTCATCGGTATCAGTATCATAACTTGATTATTATCAAATAGCAGCATTTGGGGTATACTCTGATGATTGGGACATTGATTCATGAAGTGTCCCAACCCTTTGCAGATTAATCATTGTACGTTTTAAGCCTTTTTCTTACCCTTTCAATCATGTACTTGGTGTCATTTTTCTCCACACTTATAAGAAACTCTCATTCCCTTCATGCATTTACCAAGGTGATTCTTTCCACAGTTATCACATATGGGAAAATCCTTCTTTCCCTTCTTCCCTTTATCCATATTTCTCTCTATCATCCTCTTCTTCTCTGGCTTCACTTCAAAGCCATATGACTCAGATAATTATTTACTTATCTTCTTAACATGTGATACTTTTTCTTCATATGATGAGAATATATGGGAGACTGTTTCCATTCTAAATGATGGCGTAAGACCATGAAATATGGGATCCTTATTACTCTTTGGATCATGCGTATTGCGGGAGTTCTCATTCCTTCTTCTAGGTTCCATTTCTAAATTATGAAATACACTAGGTTCGATCATATCAAAATGTATAATCCAAAAACTACAAAAAATCTCAACATTAATTGAATATTTTTACACATATAGTCTCATAATCATAAAAATGGTTTATTTTCTGACATATTTACTCATAAATCCTTAATAATAGCTTATAAAAAATGTGAATTATCCTAGCATATCCCCTGGGAGAGTCGTAACCAAGAGTGAACAAAGTCCTGTTGTTGTGTACCAGGATACCCCAGGTCAAGCCTAAAACTCCTTATCAGAGTGTTCACTCAAAGGTACATATGTAATTGAGCCGCCTCCTCCTTCTTGTATCCAGACAGGGATGAATTGCTTGGAAAACTCACAAAATCTCTAAATTACCAAAATTCTAGGAATTTATTATATACTAATCCTCAAAGTCTATATTAGGGTAATGTTCCCTAATCAGAGTTTTTCCAACTCTAGTTTCGAAGTTTATTACTAAACTTCCTCTGACACCAACCGTAACACCCTAACCCGATTTAGCCATAGTCAGTGCATTATTTTAATACACTGGCATGATTAAAAGTAATCATGTCCTAAAGGACTGATTGGTTTGGCAGTCTTGGAAAATAGATTACATACATGAATGTTACATTACACTTTATATCATACAACACATCTCAAATAATCCTTTGATAATTACATTATTCCATTAGATTAACCCTACATATCAAGGATAATACACTTCTAAGAATCTTGGGAAAATAAAACACAATAAAGGGGTGAGATGAGATGCTCAGTAAGGGTAAATAATTTAGCGGAAGCTATAAAATTTTAAGGCAATATGTGTAAAAAAACCTTTTAAACATAAAATTGAACATAATATGGAGAAAATAAATCAAAAATCACTATATAAACATGAACAAGGATATTCTACTAGTCGAATAATCACATGTAATAACTAATTTCATAATGAAGAAATGACTAATGTCTGACATCATTACCACATAGTCAAGGCCTCGTGCCAAGACTACAAATAAATTTTTTTCATTGCCTTGTTCCAAGACACTAATTTGTCTCATGTGACCTACTGGTGCATTGAGGAGCAATATTAGGCTCCACCTATCACTTATTAAGTCCACTGCATTCCTTATATGAAATTGTTGAAACATAACATATACATTTGTATTAAAATTAGAATATGAAATGTCAATACTTTAGTTATAAACCATGAATGGTATAACAATAGAACATATACAGTAAAATGTATCATAACTCATTCAATAAAATATGGAAGATTTTATTATAATAAATCAACCTCAATCAAGAATAATATCTAGTAAAGGATGATGATATAGTTGAAAATGATCAGTAAAACTCTTTGAGTGAAATACCCCTATTTCATGAAATCATTTGAAAGTCATATAATATATAAAGGATGAAATTTAAAATATATTTTTGAATCAAAGTTTATCATACCACTTTGAAACTTTTTAAAGGAATTAACATTTTAAAACATTCATTTCCATATAAATAAATCCTTAAAAACATTTTGAAAACATAGACATTAATGAGAAATATTTATAAGAATAAATATTTAAAACATTTAAAATGATGTTTTAGTTAAATAGTAACTTAAAATAATAATTTTGAAAAAGTATTTTATGAAACATGGACATGGATAATAAATATATCCTAGAAAATATTTACACATAAACAATCTCGGATAATAATGAGAATGAGTAATTAATCATTACCTTTCACTTTCCATTGGTCAAGGGTACATTTATCCTCCGGTATAATGAACATAGTATGTTATTAAATTATACCAAAACCATATTAATATTTATTATATCATACTTGATTCATTTATGGCTTTATACAACCCGTTTAATAATAATTTCCATGTTAAATTAACATTTTGGGTAATAATCGCTTTCTTTATCATACGTGTTTTTACTTGTTATTATTGATCGTATCAATTAGATAATGATTTAAATACCTCCAAAATATAAAACATGATATATATATATATATATATATATATCATATATATATTCAGAATATAAATATGTATAATAGATAGATATATGAAATGGAAAACACCGTTTATGAAGATGCTAGGCCGTACATACGCATAAATGTTGCTTCTGTTTTCATATCGTATTGAATGGAAGTGAATAAGATATATTTAAGTACATACATACATTTATATATATATATAGTTCCATTATTATTTCATATATTACATACTTATTAATAATATATATTTTTATAATCATCTTTGAATGGTGAACGTGGAAATGAATCTCATCGCGTCATGGAGATGGTAAGTCGTACATACACACGAGCGACGATATCATTTCCTTAATGATTTAAAGGTGTAAAAATGGATGGTATATAAATTTTAAATATAAATTATCATGTTATTTTCATTATTTATATACATATTTCTCATCTTTATATCCATCCAAATAATATAGTGTTGAATAACAAATTACACCATGGCGTGGAGACGGTAAGTCGTACGTACGCACGCACGGTGACATTATCATTAATAGGATGGATTGAATAATTAATATGGTTGTAAAATATTTATAATAACATAATATTATGTAGAATTTAATGGAGTTATTTTTTTGGTATGAAAATAAAAAAGAAATATAAAGTGGAAGAAGAAAAGGACATTGAAAATGGTGATAAAATAATTACTTCTTCTTTGGGTGTTTCCTTTTGATTTGAACAAAAGGGCTACATAGGTTGGATTTATGCTCAATGGAATTCCTATAGGCTGAAGTGAGGGAAGTTTGGAGGAGATTTGGTCAGGGTTTGTATGATTCAAATGGATTTGGAGGTGTGATTTTGGGAGAAGGGGAAGTACCCATTTATAAGAGTGGTGAGGGTCACTTTAGGAAAAGGTTGAAATATTATTTTATTATAAAATAATTTTCGGTTTCTAATGGATCAAAATTGATTTATTTCAAACATAAAGTGATTATGGGTCTAAATACTTTCAAACAATAGATTTTAGACAAGTTTAGGTCACCATATTAACATTTTCTTTTAGATTTAACTATTAGTTATATAGTTAACTTTTACTGTGTCTTCTTGTATTCTTACACTATATGGTTAATAAATTTACTATAAACTTCAAATAGAACCTAAATTGGTTCATTAATGACATATATAATATTATTTAATCCCTTTTTCCAAACCTTAGATTTTTAGGAATATTATATAATTTAATAATTTAATATTTGTTCTAAAAACTCATTTATGTCAATTTTGACACTATTTAGTATTTGGTTTTTTTAAGCCAAAAAATTTTGATTATTTCGAAACCAATACATTGAATAAACCCTAAAATGTCATATTAACCTATAAAATTAGTTTATTTTATCAAAAGTCTAAATTTACATTTATTTTTATATTTATAATATCAATTATTTTAATCTTTCATTAATAAAGTAATTACAGCATCATCATTGTGTCATAAATAAATTTAATTATTTGATATGTAAAAATTAAAAATAAAATACCATGATGTAGGAAATATTTTTATCTTTCTAATGAATATTTATAGTATAATTTATCGTATTTATAACTCTATAATAAAAATGATTTAATTAATAAACTTTGAATTTAACACTTTTAACTCTTCTTTAAATAAAATATAATAAATATCCTAATCTAATCCAAGTGGATCAAAAAGGATCATATTTATGTTCTAAGGATGGTTTTCATTAAAATAAACTTATCCAATAGAATTAGTACATGTTTTTGGGTAATTTTAATATTATTTTTACCTTTAATTACCTTATTTACTTTTATGGTGGTAAATAAAATTCATAAGTTACTATTCACCAAAAATTATTTTCATCCTAATGAACCAAATTTTACTTAATAATGTCAACAATATCTATAGAAATTTTGAAATTCAATTCACATAAGTGGTAAAATTACATTTTATTCAAATTTTCCAAATGTGCCTGGAAGGAGGGTAAATGTGCCTAGAAGGTGGGTAAAAAGACGTTAAAATGGTTCAATAAAATTTTATATATCTAATATTATTATAAAATGACTCCAATAAATTACATTGGTCTAATAAAGGTATTATTTATCTATTTTTACTTTAAAATAAATTTAAATAAAAATAAAAATTATTTAAATAAAAGTATGTTTTAAACAATAACATAGTGTTTTTCACTATATATAAAAAATTGAAAGTTTTCAGAAAAATACCAAAGATTCACCCTAAGATATTTTTGATATTATGAATCCATAAATGAAGTATATTTTACCAAATTCAAAACATATATGTTTCATTAGTTAATTTAAAATTAATTTTCGTTGTCAAAACCAAAAAGCAGGTTTTTAAAAAGTAAAAACTATGAGAAAATTGACATGTGTTTATGTCAAATTTAAATGTGAAATTACTTATAATGACCTCAATTATATTAAATAATAAAAATATAATATAAATATACTTACAAACCATTCAAATTTATAACTTAACTCTATAAATTATTTTTAATAAAAATGTTCTTTTCAATTAAAATTTAGTATTTTTCACTATTCACCAAAATCTGAAAGTTGTCAGAAAAACCCCAAAAATTTATCGAAACTAAATTATTATGTCCTGATTCTAAAGAAGAACTTTATTTTCTAAAATTTAATATATAAAAGTTTCAAATATTAGATTTAAAAAGGGTTCACCATTAAAAGGCAGTAAAATTGCATTTTCTGAAAAATATTTCCTTTATCTGAAAAAATTGAATTTGTTATTATATTATGTATAAGAAACACATAATATTGATGTTAAAATTATATGGAGTATATAAAATTCAAAATGCAGTTAATACTATTCATAACCTCTTTTTGAATGGCTAGTTTTGTAAGTTGTGGTGCACTTAAACTCGGTGTTGCATATTGCGCAAGTTATTGAATTGTTTTGAAGAGATAACGTACTGTGAAATCTTGGGGTGTTACAAGATAATATTGAATTAACTTGAAGGGGAAAGACATAAATTCAAAAATATTTTAAAAAAATAAAGGGAAGTTTTCTTTAAGAGAATTAGACACTTCGAGTGTATGTGAGGGTGTAAACTCTTCTAATAGTTCATTATAATATAATGTAAATGAAAGGTAGTAAAGCATTATATTTTATATAGATTTTTTAAAAGATAAAAAATGACTCATGGATAAGGTAACTACTGAATCATTTTATTAAATTTCCAGATATGTTAATCTCAATTAAAAAAATAAGTAATTGAAAAATAAATTTTTTTTTATGAAACTAGCCATATAGAAGCTAATAAGATGATTTAAATGTTAAATTTTGATGCAATAAATATTTCATAGAAATTAGTTTCTATATATAATTCAGAATCAAAATTTTTAACTATCAGAATTTCATTTAACATATTAAATCCAAACTTAGTGGTTTGAATAAAATTCTATCTAACATTACTTCTAGTAAATAATTTTTTTATAAAATGTTTAGAAAAATTCAAACCTTTGTAAATTCTAATGAATTAATTGGTTTTACTTCTGATAAATCAAATTAATAATGAAATTAATTTTTACCAAAAAGTGCACCATTTTTTATTATTTGTCAAATTGGTGGTCATTGGAATAAATTTGGTTCATTAAAATGAGTACAATATTTTACTTCTCAAAATAAATTTATTTTTAAATAGATTGTAGTTATTCAACATAGAAGAGTTGGGAATAGGTGGGCTCCAATAAATTTTTTTAAAAGTGACTAGACCAAAGAAAGTTTGCGTACCAAGAACATAATTTTATCTTTTTTAACAAAAATGGTTGCGTACCAGTAGATGAAACAATTGGTACATGGATAGTAGTTTTTCTAGAAATATGATAGGAGGTAATTCTAAAATTTGGAATAGGAAAATGTTGAACATATGTTGAGTCTTGCTCATAGATAGCAACATTGTGAAATCATTGGAATTAGTGATATTTCTTTTCTTAGAAAAAACATTAATTTCAAATGTTTTATATGTCTTAGGGATTAAGCACTACTTTATCAGCATTAATCAAATATGTGGTTACGGTTATAGTTTTAACTTCTAGAATGATAAAAATATTGTTAAATATTTAAAAGGAAATTTAATTCTATCTATCGATAGGTGGGACAATTTATACTCTTTTTACAAAGAATACTTAAGTTATTAGAATTCAACTTTTTAATTAAAAATGAATATTTATCTTGGTTTTTGTTATAAGCCCCTAGCCTTAAACAATATATAATCTTCATTTTTAGTCAAGAAATTACTTTGTTTTGCATTGAATGTCTTTTTAGGTTTAGAGATTTATAGAATTATGTAATAAATCATACATAACAAAATCAAAAAAAATAATAAGTGGACACTTATGAACAGTATACATTTTTTTCATAATCTAAAACTTTTAAAATTAAGTATGATATCTTTTATAAAACTCTTCACAACTTTAAACATGAATTCTTCCTATCCATTAACCACTGTTAAGTCTTGTAAAAAACATTAAAAACCTGTTATGAGAATAAAAATCTCAATAAGGGATATATATAAAAAATAAACCATTATATCATTGATAAATATTAAAATACATGAAAACACTTACTTGAAATCATACAATCTTACCTAAAGAGGTAAATATAATTATTTAATAAATATCATTTATTTTACCTTTCAAAAAAAATTAATTCCATGAAAAATCATTATAAAACATAGAAAAATCATGTACGTGCCCTGGTATATCATCATATTGAACCCTTACATATTAGAATAATAATATGGCCAACTTCCAATATAATTATCCAGATAATATAATCATTACCCAATGTAATGGAGTATTATCTGGGTGCTCCCATCATTTATAATGATCAAGAACCACAACATGAAATAAAACATTTCATTTCTTGAAAAATAATTTTAAACTCATATGAAAATCACTTTTAGATATTAGAATACAATTTTACTTCAAAAAGAACATTTTTAATCCAAAATAAAAATTTCTTTTGAAAAATCATTTTAAATATCAAAAAATCAAAAAAGATAGAAATAATATTTTTCATTTAAGAAAAGTTTAAATATTACAATGGAATCCAAAAATAAGATAATTGGCCATGGTAGCAGAAAATTCATTTTTTTTATGTATGTTAATAATATAACATTTATTTTTTTGTTTATCAAAACGTTCCATATAAAACATTTAAAAATATTCTTTTTTAAAAAAAATTAATTAAATTCAAAATATACAAAAAAATGTACTTTATAATCCTTTTATATCCATATAAATACATTTGTAAAATAATATCAAGATTATTGAATCAAAGCATTAAATTGTTAAACATTCAAAGAATCCCATAAAACTTTGAACATTTAAATCATAATCCCCCTAAAAGTATAACATTTAACAAGATATTAAATAATAAGAGAATAGATAAAATAGGGATATAGAATTTGAAATGGGGTTTATATACACTTTATAAAATAATAAAGGTTCATATAATCAAGAAATATATCAATGAAAGGAGACTGAGACGAAATCCTTTACCGTGAGTCTGACTTGTCACTTCTGCCTTTATCTTCCTCTTCTTTGGGTAACTCATTTTTATTTGAATAAAAGGGATTCCTTGGATTTATTTATATCCAAAGGGGTGATTCAAGGAGAAATGGGTGTATTTTGAGAAGTTAATTGGATATATATTCGCCAACTCAAAGTGGTTTGATAGGTGTTAAGAAGGGGGAGAAGTGGTGGCCTTTTATAAGGGATGGAGGGGACACACTTGGCATTTTTGAAAACAAGTTATTTGTACCCACGTTTTTACCTAAAAATTAATAAAAACCCAAAAAAAACTCAATAATTGAAGTTTTATAGACGAAATATGGTCATACAATGGGTGTTGGACAAGTGGATAGGTCATTTTGGCCCTTAAGTTTAAGGTTTAGTCCCTTATCAAGCTTAATTTTACCTTGATTGCTATAATTAATTTTAATCACTTTCAATAATATTTTTGGAAAAAAATTATATTGATATTATTAGACTATAAATATTATAATTATTACAACTTTTTATTCCCATTTGTTTAAAATTTAACTCACATAATTAGAAAATTTAAGTTTAATGATAATCTTGCAGACGTGGCGAGAAAGCGAATTTTTAAACTGAGAATGTTCAAAATTTCATTAAGCTTTTATATCTAAATTCAATATAAAATTATTACAATGATCTAAATTGGATTAATATATGTATAATTTATCCATTGTGACTTAAAAACGAAATTAAAATATAATTTAACTATATAAATAAATTACATGAAAGAGAATTTTTGAATTAAAATTCATTATTTTTTCACCATTCATCTAAAAATAAAGTTTCTCAGAAAAATCCAAAAATTCTCCATATGTTAATTTTGAAATTATGAATTCAAAAATGAATTTTATTTTATCAAATTAAATTTCTAATAGTGTTGAAAATTAATTTTATTATTGTTCGCAAAAAGAAATAAAAAGTAGTTCTTTTAAGAAAATAATATCTTTAAACATATAAAGACTACCAAAAATTATATGTTTCATTATCAATATGTTATATTTATTTGAAACTATTATAAATAAATTTTAAATATTAGTCATTTCAATTTATATTACTATATTTAATGGATATTTTATAACTATCTTGTTTAAATAATTATAATAATAAAGTGTTGTTTCGCTAAAACTCAGTGTTGCATGTAACACAAGCCCGAATGGTGTTGCGTGTCGAGTAAGCTATCAAACATAGAATCCCTTTTAAGGAAAAATTACTATATAATTAATAAATATTAATAAATAATAATGTATTATTCTGTAATTACCTAGGATGTTACATCCTTCACACCTTTTGAGAATTGTGTCCTCGTAATTTTTTTCACTTATCAAATAAGTGGGGGTATTTTTTCCATTATATCATTTTCATATTCCCATGTTATCTCTTTAAAAATATAGGTTTTTCATAAAAACATAACCGGATGAATCACCTTATTTTGGAACACTTTCTATATGTGTTCAGGAACCTAAACCAGCAGTTCCTTATAAGAAAAATTCTCTTCCATCCAATGTAGAGACTATTTTATTAATATAAGGGCACAGCTCGAAAAGTTCAAGGGGGTATTAAGTAGTGTAAACTAAGAGAATCACACTTGAAAAGGATAAAACACTTAGGGGGAAGGGATATATTGGAAATAAAAATTAACAATGATCTATTCAGGAATTTTCAGGAGGCTAAGAAGTCAGCCACCTTGTTGCCCTCCTTCCATCTATATGACATCTCTGTGTGACTGCAGAACTAGAATTTTCATTTATGTACCTAGGATAAACATGGGGGTAAGTCTAATTAGTAGGAAAGTGATCCAATTATCTCTATAATTTCATATGATTTAATGAACAATGGACTCAACTTCCCCCTCTTACCAAAATGAATCACACTTTTCCGTGGATAAACTTTTAAAAAAAGACTTGATCACCTACCTAAAAAGTAAGATCTTTCCTCAGATTATCTACATAAATTTTCAACCTACTCTGAGCTATCCTCATATTTTTCTGAATGAACTGAACTTTCTTTGTCATTTCCTCTACCAACTTTGGTCCAATCAACTTTCTTTCTCCCACCTCATCCCAAAAATTCAGTGTTCGAAACTAATTTCCATATAATTCTTCAAATGGGGCCATATGTATAATGGAATGAAGAATGTTTTTATAAGAAAACTCAACCAAAGAAATATGTCGATCCCAAATTCCCTGGTAATCCATTGATAAATAATGAAGAATATCATCTAAGGTTTGAATCGTCTGATCAGACTTTCTATCGAATTGGGGATGAAAAGTTATACTAAAATTTAATGTAGTGCCCAATTATTTCTAAATTCCTTTCCAAAAATTGTATGTGAACCTGGGATCATGGTCTGATATAATGGAGATATGCACTCCATGTAACCTGGTAATATCTTTTAGATACAGTCTAGAAATATAATCTAAAGATATTGTATCTTGAATGGGAATAAAATATAAATATTTAGTTAATCATTCAAAAATAACCCAAATCGTTTTATTTCCTTGGGAATTATTTGGTAATCCACCCTATAAATCCATTGATATATTCTCCCATTTTCACTCTGATACTAGAAATGGTTAAATAACCACCTTTAGTAAATGTCTCTCTACTTTATCCTGCTGAAAATTCAAACACTTCATGGTAAATTCAACAATATCTCTTTTCATTCTATCCCACTAGTAATACATTCTAAGGTCTTTGTACATCTTAGTGCTTCCCAGATGAATGTAAAATAGAGAACTATGAGATTAATTCAACAACTCCTTCCTCAAATGTGAATCAAAAGTCCCACATAATCTTTTCCCAAATCATAAAACACCTTCTTCATAAATATTAAAATCAAGAAACTTACCATTTCTAATAGATTATACCTTTTCTTACAAAGACTGATCCACCTTTTGAGCCCTATTAATTATTTCTACCAAGTTGACTGCACTAAAACCTGAAGAAAAATCGAGGATGTCCTAACATCCACAATTTTTAGGCCAAAATTCATCAAATCATTAACCAAAGTTTAATGTTCCAAACATAACACGGTTAATGTAGCATTACTTTTTCAACACAAAGCATCAACCACCTTGTTTTATTTTCTAGGATGCTAATGAATCTGGAAATCATAATCCTTGACTAGTTACATCCATCTTCTCTATCTCATGTTCAATTATTTATGAGTGAATATATACTTCAAACTTTTGTAATCAGTATATATTTCACACTTTACTCCATACGAATGATGCCTCCAAAATTTTAAAGAAAAAAAAACAAAATCTAATTCTAAATCATATATAGGGTAATTTAACTTAATAGGTTTCAATTGATGTGAAACAGAAGTAATTAACTAATCATTCTGCATTAAGACCCAACCAATTCCTTTCAACGAGCATAACTATAGAAGAAAAATTCACCAATTATGGAAGGAAATTCCAAAACAGGTGAATTCACCCATCTTATTTTTAGTTACTGAAAACACATTACATTCTTCTATCTAGATGAAATTAACTCATTTTTTAGTTAACTTAGTCAGTGGGCCAGATAACCAAGAAAAGTTTTCAACAAACCTTTATTAATAACCTGCTAATTCAAGAAAACTGTGAATCTCAGTGACATTGGTAGGTCTCGACCAATCTTCAAAAACTTTTGTTTTAGTAGGTTCAATAGTTATTCCATCTTTAGAAAATGTGACCAAGTAATGAAATTTTTTGCGATCAAAATTCTCACTTTCTAAATTTCCTGTAAAGTTTCTTTTCTTTTAAGGTTTATAAAAAATCCTTAGATACCTCTCATGTTCCTCTTGTATTTTAGAAAATAATAAAATGTCATCAATAAAAAAATTACAAACTTATCCAAGAACTGATGAAAAATTATATTCATAATATCCATGAATACAGTAGGTTCATTAGATAACCCATAAATAAAAATTCATAGTGGCCAAATATAGTTCAAAACGCAGGCTTTGGAATGTCATCTTCCTTCACTTTCAACTGATGGTAACCTGACCTCATGTAAACCTTAAAAAAATATTTTTCTCCCTATAACTAATCAAAAAAATCGTTGATATGAGGCAATTGATACTTGTTCTTAATAGAGAAGTTATTCAAGGTTCTTTAACCAATTAAAAGTCTCATTAATCCATCTTTATTTTTAAAAAACAAGACAGGATCACCCGATAGTGAAGTGATAGGTTGGATGAAATGTTTATCTAATAACTCCTGGAATTTCTTTTTCAGCTCTAAAAGTTCCACTTTAACCATTTGATAGGGGTTGGAAATAGTCTTAGAATTGGGTACTAAGTCAATAGAAAACTCAACCTCTTGAATAGAAATAACACCAGGAAAATCATCCAGAAAAATATCCATGTATTCATTTATTACTGGCACATAAATAATTTGATCAGTTTTTTTAATTTTTAACAATATGGGATATGTAACATTCATTTTAATATCTAATAAACTTCTGAGCATCTTGATAAGTTATCAAATTCATTAAATCATTAAACACAACTTTCTTATCACTATAATCAATATTACCATGACAAACTGAAATTCAATCCATAACAAGAATGATATCAAACTCTAATATGGATATTTCAATAATATTTGTAAGAAATACCATCCCACTGATAACAATAGTAATATTCCTATAAATCTTGGTTTCTTTGATGCTTCTATTGGGATTTTTTTACCAAAAGTTCAATCTTACAGTCACAGGGTGATATTCCCATTTTTCTAGAAAATTTCTTAGAAATGAAAGAATTTGAAGATCCTGAATCAAACGGGGTATTAGAAAAATTTTAAAACACAAGTAACATACTTTTCGCCACTTTATTTTATGGCCCAAAATTAATTATAGTAATATCAAATAACCTCTCTACACCTTTCTATTTATGATCATGAAGATTTCCATCCTTTGCAAGTAACTTTGGACATGAATTAGCATAATGACTTATCTCATTACAGCTAAAACATCTTACTACCAGATGGATATTAGTTACCACATTCTTTAATTCCTCAAGATTCTTTTCCTTATATTTTCAAGCCACGTGGACAAAACTTTCCACATCAGTAACACTTCTCTATCTTCATAATACATTCTCAAGGGTGCTTCTTTCCACACTTACTACAATATTGGAACATCATTTTCTTACCTCTAAATTTCTTTTTTGCATGTTTCCCTATCACCTTTCATCCAAAATGCTTCGTACTTCCATCATCACGAGGCACATAAGAGTTAAAAAACTCCATTTCAAACTTTTCTACACAACAAACAAATTTATCATATCTTTGAAATTATTGTGTGGTCAAAGCTCTTTGTAGACTTGGTTTCAATCCAGATTAAAACTGATAAATTTCTCTATCAGTGTCCTAAATAAGATCCATCACATACCTAGCCAATCTCCTAGATTTTTCTTTTATATGAAGCTGTGGAATCTTCATATTTTTGTCTCAATTCCAGAAATTGTTTTTCTATTCGGATTCGAACAACATTAGGGATATATTTCTCAAGGAAAATTTCCTTGAATTTTTACTATTCCATGGAATCAAGATCATCTTTCTCTCTGGTATTCTTAACCAAATACCACCATCGATCAACTTCATCTTCAAAATAATAAATTACAAGGGTTATCTTTTGACGTTCTGAACATCCCATGACATCAAATATCTTTTCTAGACCATTGATCCATTCATAACCTACCAATGGGTTATATGATCCACTGAATGATGGGAGATGTTGCCTCATGAAATGCTCCACAAAAGAAATGTTACTTCGTGGTTGATTAAGTTCCTGTCTAGCAGGTATACTGCCACCATTTATTACCATAGTCAACTAAGTCAACACTTACACAAACTATTCTGTTCTGATTCTTACCATCTCAAGATACTGATTTGGAAGGATATCTTCATTTTGGTTCCTTCCCACTACCACTTCCCTATTTCCTAAATGGAAAACCAATATTAATAGACATATTTTAGATGAATAAATAAGGTAATATTCAAATGATATACATTTTAACTTAACCATATGGTGAAATATTATAAGGGAATCATATTAATACTAATCTAACATATAAATTTATCTAAAGCAACCTTTGATACCAATTATAGGTCCCCAAACATAAACATTACATAATATTGAGTTTTAGTCAAGAAATTAATTTATTTCACATTGATGATATTTTCAAGATTAGAGTTTTAGAGAATTAGTCTAGAACACATACATAAAAAATCATTAAAATACAAAGTGGACACTTATGAACAAAATCCATTTTTCCCATAATCTAATACTTTTAAAATTAGACATTATCTCTTTAATGAAAACTCTTCACTACTTTCAACATGAATTATTCAAATCCATTAATCACCCTTTAGTCCTATGAAAAACATTAAAAATATAGGATGAGCATAAAAATATCAATAAGGGATATATAAAAAAAGAAACCATTAAATCATAGATAAAAATTAAAACACATAGTAAAACTTACTTGAAAACATAAAATTTTACCCAAAGAGATAAATATTATTGTTTAATAAATATAATTTTTTTTACCTTTTGAAAACAAATGAATTCCATGAAAACTTATTAGAAAACATATAAAATTAATGCAAGTACCTTATGGAGTCAACACATTGAACCCTTCTAAAACCCTTATAGATTAGAATAACCATCTAACTAATTTCCAATATAATTCTCTAGAGAATATAATCATTACTCAATGTATTTAATCATTGTCTAGGCACACCCATCATTTATAATGTCCAAGAACCACAACATGAAATAAAACATGTCATCATTTGAAAAACACTTTTAAACTCATATGAAAATCACTTTCAAATATTAAAATACTATTTTCATTTAAAAATATTATTCTTAATAAAAATACAACTTTCTTTTGAAAAACCATTTTCAATACCAAAATATACAAAAAAGGTAGAAATAATATTTTTTATTTATGAAAAGATGGAATCTTCCAAATAAAGAAAAAAATAATATAATTTTCCATAATTGTAGAAAATTTATTATCATCATTTACATTAATAATATAACATTTCTTTTGAAATTTTTCAAAAAATTCTGTTTAAAACATGTAAAAAATCATTTTTTTGAAAATATTTGAATTAAATTAAAAATAGAAATAAAATATCCTTTATAATATTTTTATATCCATATAAATAAATATATAAAATAATATAAAGATTATTAAAAGTAAAGGATTAAATCATTAAACATTTAAAACATCTTATACCACTTTGAACATTTAAATCATAATCCCCATGAAAGTATAACATTTAACAAGACATTAAATAATATGAAAATAGATAAAATATGGATATGAAATGTAAAAGGGGATTTATATACACTTTATACAAGAATAAAGGTTCATATAATCAATAAATGTCTCAATTAAAGGATATTGATACAAAATCCCTTACCTTGAGTTTGACTTATCACTTGTGCCTTTATCTTCCTCTTCTTTGGGTAACTCATTTTGCTTTGCACAAAAGAGATTCCTTGGTTGGCTTTCTTCCCAAAGGGAGTCTTCAAGGTGGAAGCAAGGGATGTTGGGAAGTGAATTGGGCAGATCTTGGATGAACCTAAGTTGTTTAAGAGGTTTCAAGAAGGGGGAGAGGTGGTGGTCTTTTATAAGGGAGAGAGGGGACACATTTGGCATTTTTGAAAACAAGTTAAGTGTACCCATGTTTTTACCTAAAAAATTCATAAAAAACAAACCAAAATAAAAAATATAAGGTTTATGGACGAAATATGTCCATAAAATTTATGTTTGATAAGTTTATAAGTCATTTTTTCCCTTAAGTTTAAGGTTTAGGCCCTTTTTAATCTTAATATTACCTTAATCACTGTAATTAATTTTAGTCACTTTCACTAATATTTTTGGTCAAAAATTAAATTGATCTTATTAGACTATAAATACTATACTGATTAAAACACTGTATTTCCATTTTCTTAAATTAAATAAGTGGAAAAATTATGTTTAATGTTAATCCCACAGACGTAGTGAGAAAGCGGGTTTTTAAAGTGATAATATTCAAAAGTTCATTAAGATTTTATATTTAAATAAAATATAAAATGATTAAAATGACATAAATTGGATTAAAATATTTATAAGTGATCTATTGTGACTTTAAAACCAACTTAAAATATAATTTAACTATATAAATAAATTAGATGAAAAAACAATTTTGAATTAAAATTCAGCATTTTTACTATTCATCCAAAAATGATATTCCTCAGAAAAATCCCAAAACTTTACACTAAGCTAATTTTGACATTATGAATTAAAAAATGAAGTTTATTTTATCAAATTAAATTAATAAGAGTGTCTAAAATTAATTTAATTATTTTTCATAGAAGAAAATAAAAAGAAATTCCATTAAGAAAATAGTAGTTTAAAACATATAAATACTTTATCAAAAATGATATATTTCATTATAAATATGTTCTATTTATTTGAGACTATTATAAATAAAATTTAAAAATTATATGTTACCATTCATATTACTACGTTTAACGACTAGTTTATAACTATATTATTTAAATAATTATAATAATAATGTTTTGTTTCGTAGAAACTCAGCATTGTGTGTAACACAAGCCAGGTCCGTATTGCATGTCGGGTACGCTATCAAACATAAAATATATTTTAATGTAAAATTACTATCTAATTCACAAATATTAATAAATAATAATGTCTTATTCTATAATTACCTGGTATTTTATAGTTTCATAAGACATTTCTCCACTCTAACTTTCAAACATTATTCAAAATTTCTAGGAAATGAAATATTTGAGATCTATTGGAATGTAAGTTTAATTAAAAAATAGATAGTGATCCATATAAATTTGGTAAGAAAATTAATTATAGTATTAAACCAAAATTTCATGTCCTAACTTATAAATATTTATATTTAGTACCAATGGATTTATTTGGTCTTACACAAATTTGATGTATTGGTGGAAACATTATATTTATGTCTTGGTTAATAATTACATGATTTTTACTTAAATTTATTTTATCACAAGAAAATATAAATATCTTAATAATTTTAAGGTTTTTAATAATTATATTTTAAAATAAAAAAATATGCTTTGGTTGTTATCAAGAGCGATCGTGGTGGTGGTTTTGTGAAATAATATTATGAAATTTTTTTTGTAAAAAAGGAATAAATCATAGGTTTTTAACACATTTAACACCACAAAAAATTGTATAATTTAATTAATAAATATAATTCGTAAAGAATATACTCAAAAAATTATAAGTGATTCTTTTATTTTCTATAAATTTATGGGTTAAGGTTGTGAGTACTGAAGACTGAGATTTTGAGTTGTTTTTAACCTTGCATAAAATTTTTAACCTAACTACTATTGTATAAAAATGCCCTTGGTTGTCTCCCATGGATACTATCCTGTAGGAGTTAATTTTTTAGGATTGTTTTTTATTTTTTTATGACTTCATTATTTTTAAGTATAATTTCTATGTCTACAAAGGTGTTAAACTAATTTTCTAAAATAATTTGTTAGAAATGATAGTAGAATAGAACAAGTGTAAATGAATTAAATATAATAAATAATCAAAAATCTAATGATAAATTCTTATGGATTATCATTTCTTCATCATTTTATAAATATTTCATAGTTATAACTCTCTTAATAAATATATTAAAATCTCAAATCATGCATCTCATTAAGTATATTAAATTGATGTCTACTACCAATATCTCTACAGTAGATCTTCTTTCCATTAGAGTTGATCAAAACACACCACAATCATCGTGTTAAGTGACATAGTCAACTCCCTCCACACTCACAATCCTCAATTGATGATTAATAAATTTAAACAATGTGGATCAAATTAAAACTCTAATTCATCTTAAGAAACAATATTAATTAAGAGATTGTCACACTCTAATCGGAAATGTGTCATTCTTATAATAGAAGAAAATTAATTAACAAAGTGATATAAGAATTAAATTTCAATCAATGATCACATTTCAAAGCTCAATATTTATGAGAGAATTACAATTGTGAAATAAAAGATATGAAAACTCAAACAGACATCACTATGAGAATCCACAAGCTATGACCACTGGAAATCTATTCGAACATGGAAGTAGTGCAGATGCAAACCATAATATTCATACCATCATGATTGGAAACATATCCCCTAAAAGAACTATATAAAATCTCTTAGTTTTTCTATCCACTCCCTATGTCTCTATTCTAAATACTCTACCCAAAATATTGAGGACCATCTATGGATGTGTGTGTTGAACTTTTAAAAAGTCCACCACTTTTTCTACATAGAAAATATTTTTTATTATCCATCGAAACCATAGACTCAACATTGATAAGTTGACATGTTGATTATCAGTGCAAGTATTTCTTCCTATTTATCCTTATTCTATTTTCCTATCACTTTAATATTTTCCTCTAAAAATTCTGGCACCTAAATTGGCTATTAATAATTCCATCTAACTTCCACACTTATTCTCATCATGTCGTAAAATTTGGACCTTGACATTATACTTTAGTTCAATTTGTAAACCTCCTACCAATCCCACTGCCAAAATTCAAACCTGTAGTTGATATAATTAATAATTTATCAGCTATCATCATCATTATCCAACATATTTTCATAGAACTTGACATCAAATTTTCATTAGGGAATTATGTTGAACATATTGGGTATAAAATTCTTTAAAACAAAAGTCGCAATAATAAAGGAATTAAAGTTCCCTCCATCTTTGATAATTCCTAAAAGACACACCAAAAATATCATCAAACACACTTGTTTTATCAAAAAAGAAACACATCTTTGAATATCAGTAAAAACTCAAGATTCACAAAGTTCATATTCTTTAACCTCAGAAATGCTATGTTTAAATCATAAAATTTAAATTAAAATACCATGGTTTATCAGTATCATTATGATATTCATCCTAGGGTGTTATTTAATCGATGGAACTTAATATGTTCATCAATAAACGATCTCCTAAAATCTTAGAAAATTCTCCACTTTTGATGGGAACTTTGAAGAATCTACTTAGCCTAAATAGAAAGTAGGCCAGAACTCCTCTTAGAGGACTCCACCATTATATAAAAACAATTTAAACCTCATTCCATCTTACAAAAATTTCATCCTAGATCCATACCTATGTCGAATCTACTTATCCAGTGAGCTCTAGATCGACTAGTTATTGAAAAGAATTCAGAAACTCAATTGGTTTTAATCAAGAGGAGGATCTCCGGTTTTTGTCCACCTATAGCTGCAACTCAACTTCCTCCGCTTAGTTTAATCTTTATCTATTTAAATATATCTAAAATCCCTAATCCCTAATCAAATATAGATTTGGATGAAATGAATTAGATTCCATGGCTTCGACTGATCTTAGTTTGAAGTTTCATGATTCCTTAATCGTTCTCCCCTTTGTGCTCATTAGAACTAATAACCAACTCAGCATTTGACCAATTTTACTACATATTTCTTCTTCAAGATTAGTTTTGGTTTGGAATCTATTGAATTGGTCAATATTAAAATATAATCGTGTAAGATAAATTCTCTTACGCACATATAAATAATTTATCTTACTAGAAAAGGAGTTATGCTGATTTATCTTAAGCATTAGTTGACAAACATTTAATTTCTAAAGAAAATCATATTTATCTTATGCACCTTGATCACTGTGAGTTGAATAATTTTACATTAATTCCATCTCTAAATTATCTTACATGCATAGCTGGGATTTATCTTACGTGTATGTAGCACTTCGTAAAATAATATTTTTTCCTACACTGCAAGTAAAAATTAAGAAATTAAATAAATTAAAAATTAAATAAAATAATAAATAAATAGAAACACTAATTAAAAATTTGGTAGAAACATAAAAATTAATATATTAAAATAAAAATAACCAAAAAAACTAAAAAAAAAATTAAAAGTAACATTTGAAATAAAACATCAAAATAAAATATTAAAAAATTCAGAAAATGAATAAACAAAACTTAAAATATAAATCCACACTTAATTAAAAAATAATTCAAAGATTTATTATTTCCATATAAAAATAAACAAAATATTTTAATTTACCACATTAAAAAACAATTTTACATTTCCATTGATTCTTTAATAAAATTAAAAATTAAACAAAAAACATAAAATAATTAAAAATGATCAATTATAATCATATTTATACATAAAAATATATCAATTTTCTATAATTGATTTAGAAAACATTAATCAAATAAGAATACATCAAATTCACCCACACTAAGACTTTTATTATCCTCAAGAAAACAATTAATCAAATTTTAGTGAAAGAAAACCTAATCTTGAAATTGAAAAAATGAAAATGTCACTAAGAATTGATTTTCATAAATATTATTGAACATAGATTCTATTAAGTTTCAAAGTTTCTAAAGTGAATTTAACAAACTTATATTTTCATACAATTAGAAGTCCAAAATTATCTTTACATCTAGAATAACATACTCACATAATTTAAGAAATCATAATAAAGACACCCTATTTAATGGGGTGGAGTGAAAATTTATTAGCATAATAAATAACCCATTTAACAGTGGAAGAAGAAATAATTAATATATAATGAATAAGAAGCATAACCTAGATTATGATTTTCAATTCATAATCCATTTGGATGAATATCTTATGAGTTAAATCAAAATTAAAAGTTCAAAGATAATAATGATTGTATAAAATTTTCCCAAAATTTTATGAGATGTTAATTTTTTAAGAGTGAAAGGAAAATGATTTAGCCAACTAAATCCATAGGGTAATAAAAATTAATATCCTCAAAAGTGGTATCATGACCATAAATTTAAAGAAAAGTTTTCACCCACTGAAAAACTTCTATGTTTTTGTTCAAAACTCACAATTTTGAAAATTTTAAAGGGTTTATTGATGGGTTATCACTGTGGTAAAGTTTAGCACATTAAAAGACCTTTTCCCAAACCATAAAACTCAAAATTTTCCCTAATGTTAAATTCAAGGTGGAAAAACTTGTAAATTCAATTTTTAAGTTCAAAATGGATTTTTCAATTAAAAATATTAGATTCATATATAAAGGGTCACAAGAAAGTTCAAAGTATTGTTTCCACACAACACAAATTATCACATCAATCACAAAAGTGTTTACTACTGGTTACCAGTTCAATAATTCACCTCAAAAGTAAAATTTTTATATTGTTTCATGTTCAATAAAGTGTGAAAAATAATTTATAGCAAAGTAAAGAATATTTATCAATGACACACAATAAAAAGTCAAACAAATAGCATTAACCATCATGATTTTTTACAAAATTTCATATAAAAAAATTATTCCATTTCAATTTATTTCTTTCTCTAAAAAAGGTCCAAAGAATCAGTATCAAGTAGAATTTAAAAAGAAATAAAATTATTATAATTTAAACTAATTAATTCCCATAATTAAAAGCTTTATTTTCCTTTCCATAGATTCAATTACACCCCTTCGTGTCTCTAAAGAAATACCCTCTGACTTAAGATCCTAAAGATGAAATTCTTTAAGATTAAAGTCTATAAAAATTAATTAAATTTTAATAAAATCATATTTTAAGAAAATAAGAAGTTTTTGTTTCAATATTCTTCATCTTGTATCATCTCTTCATCAATGTATAATGTAAACAAAATGCTCTAAAAAGTGGAGAGTAGGATTTAGCGAATTCTTGAACTGATGAACAAAAGACTCAGCATCTTTTGGGTAACCTTTTTATCCATTTTATTTTCTATAATAAAAACATGAAAATTTAAAAGGTTTATTAAAATTTAAAAACTAGTATTAAAAGTAAATAGATGGAAAATTAATGAAGACATATCTTTGTTAAAACCCCCAAAGAGGTGTTACATTTTATACTTTTTGTAGATGTACAACCTATTATTTATCCCCAATCCATCGGTGTATGAGGCTTATGTTTTAATAATCACCACATCTTTTTCCCATAGTTTTTCAACTTCAATCTTATACTGAGGTGCCCTAGAAAATAGTATAGTGTATCCAACACCCTTGTTTTGTGGTGAAAATTGGAAATTGGGGATGAAAAATAAAAAATGGGCCCCCTCTTCTACTTCTCTAGGAAAAAAAATTCCTCTGGTCCCTCTACTTCTTTTATGGATATCTTAAGAAAATAACTAAAAAATTCATCAACTAAAAATTAGACAGTCTCATCTTCTGTTTCTAACTCAAAACGCTCTTCTAAAAAGGTTTTTTCTAATTCTAGCTCCATCCCCTCTATTATCCTCCATACTTTATACCCTCTTCTACAAAAACTAAAAACTATTCATGGGCCTATAAAGTAGGTGTTGTTTTTATAGAGTAAAAACAAAGGGATTTAGTTATTAATTTAGATTGAAAAATATCGAAACAAAATGAATAAAAAAAATTCAGAATCCACTAAAGTAAATTGGTGGGAATACTTTGTTCTTCTTCAATGAAATGAGGAAAATCAATAAATTTGGGAAGTCAGTTTTCAAAATTTCTAGCCTCAATAACTTTGATTTTTTATCCAAAATATTGGAAAATAAGTTCTATTGCATTAGACACAGAGAAAAAGTGTGAAAAATCTTGATGTTATTTAACTAAATATTCCAAGACTTATGGATTTAAATACTCTTTAAGTTATTCCAAAACTATTTTAAATTAATTTTAATTTTAAGTCTTGAAAATATCCCTAGTTTTGTATGAAAAATATCTAAAACGTTGGGTCAAATTCCATTTTTTTATTTATTTTTTTAAATAAATTATTATATTTTTTATATTATATATTTTTTTTTGAAACTCCTTTAGTTCCTCCTCCACAATGGTTCTAATTGAACATTTCGGTTTTGAGTCATTTTTAACCTTCCTTCAAACATTTTACCTAACTACTACAGTATAGCAGTGCCCTATGTTATCTCCCAATGAGACTATCTCATAAAAGTTAAATTACTATAATTTTTTTATATTTGTATATCATTAGTATTTTAAGGGTAATTTTTTATCCTAAAAAACTATTAAATTAATTTTCTAAATTGAGATGTTGAAAATGAAAGAAGAAAACAACTGCCAAAAAATTTAAACATAATGAAGAATAAGAAGCCTAACTAGAAATTCTTATGGATCACTCATTCTTCATCATTTTAAATATATTTCACAAATATAACTCTATCAATGTATTTATTGAAATCTCAAATCATGCATCTCATTCAGTTTATTAAATTAAAGTCTATAATTAGGATCTCAGTAGTATATCCCCTTTCTATTAGAGCCAGTTAATGCACAAACTAATCATCATATTTAATGACACAGTCAATTCCCACCGTACTAAAAATCCTCAATTGATGAATAATAAAATTAAACAAAGTGGATAGCCTTCAAAGTACAACTCACCATAAACTAAAAAACCACATTTAGAGATCATCATAGTCCAATTGGAAATATTATATGAAAAAAATTAACGGTGACAAAATAATTAAACTTCAATCAGCGATCGCATTTCAAATCTCAATATTCTAGAGATAATTGAAATTAAAAAATAAAAGAGATAAAACATAGAAATACATCACCATTAGAATCAAATATCCATATCCATTATAAATCTAGGTGGACATGGTGGATATGCATATGTTAACTCTGATATCCATCTTCATCGAGTTAATCTTCTTTAACCTCAAAAATGCTAGCTTCAAATCATAAACTTTGAATTGCAATCACCTATCTCATCAGTCGTGTTTTTGCCTTCATACTATAGTTTACTGTAATCGATGACACTAAATATGTTCATCAATACTCAATATCCTAAAATCATGGAAATTATCCTACTTAAATGGAAACTTTGATGCCTCTACTTAGCTAAAACGAAAACCAGAAAAGTACTCCTCTTTGAATACTCTACCATTATCAGAGAAAATAAAAAAAACTCATGGTATCTTACAACAAATTCATTTTAGATCCATCACTACATCAAATATTTTTATCATAAAACCTTTAAATCAACCAGTCAATGAAGAACATTCCAGAACTCAATTGGTATTCATCAAACAAAGGATCTCTAGTTGTTTTCTGCCAAAAAATGCAACTCAACCTCCCTGGATTAGTTCAATCATCATATCCTTAGATAGATAGGAAATACCTAATCCTTCATCGGTGAAAAATTTGGTTTCTGTGAATCAGATTCCATGTATTCGACTTATCTCAGTATAAATTTTGGGTTCCCTCGATCATTTTCCCCAACGTGCGTCCCTTCCCCAAATTATCTTATTCATTTTTTGAGGATTTATCTTATACGGATGCAATACTTCTTAAATTAAACTTATTCCCTGCACTGTAAATAAAAATCAAGGAATCGAATAAATTTAAAATTTAATAAATGAATAAATAAATAGATATGATAATTAAAACATTAGTATGAACATAAAAACTAATAGATTTAAAATACTAAATACCTAAAATAAATAAAAACTTTTAAATTTTATATTTGAAATAAAAAATCAAAATAAAAAATAAAAAGTTCAAAGAATGAATAAATGTAACTTAAAACATAAAAATACACCTAATTAAAAAATAATTCAAAGATTTTTTATTTTAATAGAAAAATAAACAATAAATTATAATTGACTACATTAAAAAAATAATTTAACATTTCTAATGATTATTTAATATATTTACAACTTCAAAAATAATTTATCAAATAATTAAAAATATGAAATTATAAACATATTCCTACATAAAAACACATTAATTTACCATAATTAATGTGGAAAACATGTATCAAATAATACATCATCATGTATTTATTGTTTTACTACACATCAATTTTTACTCAGAACTTTTATAAATATAACTTCGTTTGAGTTGTGGTCTGAAAGAAAGCCAGATCATTCTTACTTATAAGTCTTTAGGTGTAAAGTATTTATCCTGAATATGAAATATCAATTATATAAACTTTACCCTTAAGATGATTAAAGAAATTTTATTGGTTATTCTATAACTAGAAAGGATTATAGAGTTTTTAATAAAAGAAAAAATGTTGTTATTGAAAGAGTTCATGCAAAGAGTTATGGAACTAATCGTTTTTCTTTTGTAAAACCTCTGAAATTTTATCATGTGAATGATTTTTTTCAAAAATATCCTACTATTTTACCATAATTTTATTTAAAATTACCAGTAGTAAATCCTATAGAAAATAGACCATCATATTTTCAATATTTGAAAATTACTTCAATGAAAGAGGTACATTTATTAGTTGAAGTTCAACTTAATTATTTACCAAAAGGACCACTTGATCTTAAGGTATCATCTTAATGATAATATTTTTGGTCACATGAGTTAACTAGTTAAAATGAGAGGTTCCTTAACACTTTATTGTGATCATATGCATTCTTGTCATAATTTGAAACTAAAATGGATGGTGATGCCTTAAGAGATGAAATTTGGATAAAGTCTATGTAATAAGACCTCAATCAATTTTATAGGAATAAAGTTTTTGATTTAGATGAATGACCTAAATATCGTCAAGTAATTTTATTAAAATTAGTTTTTAGAAATGAATATGATGAAAATGGAACTATAGTTAAGAATATAGTGATACTCATTACTAAGGGTTATTTTCAAAAGGAAGGCATAGAGTATGGGGAAACTTTTACACTAATATAAATATTTGAATACATTTTGGAATATTACTATCCTTTGTAGTACATAATAAAATTAATATATTTTAAATGGGTGTTAAAATTACATTTTATAATGGATACGTTCAAGAGGAAGTATAAGTTAAAAAACCACTTGGCTTTAAAGACTCTAAATTTTTGGAATAAACTTAATAAAGAACTCTATAGAATTAAAAAAGATCCAAGATCTTGGTATGATAGACTTAAAAAATATTTAATTTAAAATAATTCAATTAAATGAACTAGTAATCAAAGAATTTTTTATAAATAAATTATTTAATGAAATCATTTTTATTAAAATTTATATTGGTAACATTATTTTTGGTTCAAATTAAAAATATTCTTATGATATTTTTTCAAAATTTATAAAAAATGTGTTTGAAATAAGCTGATAGGTTAACTCAAATTTTACCGTAGTTTTCAAAATTTTTAAAAATTGGAAGGAAATATTTTTACACAACATAAATATGTCAAATTCATGCTAAACAATTTTGTTTTTGACAATTCATAGAGTATAAGTAATCTAGTAGTAATTAATCTAATAAATCGGTAGATAAAAAACTTTATAGATGCATTATTGAAAGTTCACTATATTTTACAGAAATTTAATTAAACATTATGCATTCAGTATGTTTATGGTGGAGGTTTCAAAAAAATCTAAAGGAATAACATTGAAAAGTGGTAAAAAGAATTTTTTTCCCATAAAGGAACTTTGAAACTTTTCCTATTTTATTCTGCGGAAAAGTGCATTAGAAACATGTCATTTCTTATGAGAAACTTTAGTTTTGTTCTCTAGTAATAAGAAACATTTTATAGTATTTTACACTACTGAAGTTGAATATGTAGTAGTCGTAAGTTTTTGTTATCAAGTGTTGTGGATATAACACAAACTAATTTATTTTGGTTTTAGTTTCATTTGAACTCCAATCCTTTATGATGACACTAGTATTATCAATTTATCTAAGAACCCATCACTTCACTCATAATAAAGTAAAAAATATATAAGGCAACATTTTCTCAGGAATCACGCACAAAAAAAGATATAAACTTGAATTTATTAGAACTGAAAATTAACTTACTAATATTTTTATAAAACCATTAAATTTTGATAAATTTGATTTTATTAAATAGATGATGGTAATGGTCAACCTAAAGTGATTTTTAATTCACTCCTTCTACCAATATTTTGACACTAAAAACCAAATTGAATTAGGGGGAGGAATTTATTTATTTTCATTTTTTTTTCATTTTCATAGTTTTATATCTAATTAAAGTTATGAGTTCTATAGCATCTCGGGTTTTCGAGCAAGACAAAAATTTCCTAACCTGCATGAATTTTGAGTTTGGGGATAAGAGAGGTTTTCTTTTAATCTTCATAACCTTATTCCAAGAATTTGTTTGACCCAAACCCTTGAATTTAGATAGGTTTTAAGGACTGGAAATTGTCTTATGGTTTTGAGTGAATTTCAGTTTCAGCAGAGATTAAAAACATATTTTTATAAAATCATTGACAAAGATGCATAGTTTGTACAAACCGTGTGGCCTCCTGGGAGTAACCATGCATCCCTCCAGTGGCATTGGACATGGTTGGAAAAATTGTGCAAGTGGTGGTGCATAGCTGTGTGAGGCCTCTTTAGTTTTTAACAATGGGATTACGCATGGTTTGTTAAGTTGTGCGCTTAGTTTATGCAGGTGTAGTGCTTAGATAGTGAGCAATGCACAGTTAGCACATTGTTAACTAAACTGTATGGTTCATTTAATTAGGAAAAAATACTATTTTTTCCATCCCTATATTTATGTTTTCTCTTACTCTTTTCCTTATTCACCCGCACACACAGCATAGGGATATCCTCCTTTTCCCTCTTTGTAGAATTTGAGGTATCTCCTTCAATCAGACTCTGATCCTTGATATGTTGGTGGCATGGATTCTTCTCGGTAATACCTTCAATCTAATAGTTTCTTTTCTTCATTTGTCTCTCCATATGAAATTCTAAATCTGTGTGATCCCTTTTTCCCTATTTTTAGGACATTCATCTAAAACTTCAATTTCAATCATTCTGGATCAAGTTAGAGGCTGATACCAGATTATCGAGCACCTACTAGTACAAGATAGGTATGACCTAGATTTCTCCTTCATTTTTCAGATGTCTTGGAGGTGTGTTATATATACACCATGTGGTTCCACTAAGAGAGACTCTAATAAATTAATTTTATCTACTAATTTTATTAAATTGATGATGTGAGATTTCTATGTGCAAGACCCTGCTATAATAAAAATGGTTAGGTTGGGTAAGGGGCTTGGAACAACATGGATAGTTTATGTCGAGCATTTTTTTAAAATTAAATTAAATTTTTATATTGATATGATGGAGTTACATGGGAACATAATAGGTATGGACTGAGGAATGAGGTGATGTTGATCACCTGGAATGAGGTGATGTGGTTCGTTATATTGGGCTTGGATTGGGATACATGGGCTGATGATTATCACCAGTTTGAGGAGACATGGTCATTGGATTGAGGTGACTAGTTCTTCAAGTTGAGGGATTGGATATCAGGACTTGAGATGGTGTTAACCATCAAGAATTAGTGACACAGTCGCAGGGGCATGAGGTTTCTAATGATGTGTCTTAGTATTTTTGGTCATTTCCACTCATCGTTTGTTGGACAATGCAATATTGGAGTTGTGTGTGCAAAGATATGACTTAATCAAGTTGGTGTTGGCCACTTGTTGTGGGTGGAGGCCCCCATAGATTATGTGTCTTATGTGATGGTGTTGACCAATAGATTTATTGAGGGTGCTCACCATATAAAACCATGTGGATGGTGATTGATCATCGATTGATTGTGTTGAGACTTTTGATTGGGGGTTGAGGATTTCTATTATAATTAAGATGGTTGGGATAGGGTATTGAGAGGATATATATCATTGTGCCTCAAGACATCGATTGTTGAGTCGATGATGATTATATTGGAGGACAAATATCATTTCACCTTGGGACGTTGAGCTATTGAGATGATGGGGACTTCTAATGAGAGGTTTAAGGGATGAAGTAATTATTTTTTGGGTATGTCGTTTGGACATCGGATATTCAATCGATGGCATGAGGTGTCGGGTGACATGATTATAGGTGGAACCTAAGAGTTCACCTGGTATGTTACTTGTCAAGGGATTCCTTGGGTACTAAGACATGGATCCTCACCATCATAATTATATATATTCAGACACATGTTGTATTCCATATATATAATTGGGGGAACAAGTTCAAACTAATACTGGTGATGATTGAAGCATGTGATTGCTTCCTTGTGGCTACTAAGTACAAGGGAAGCGGGTTATTATTAAATGTGTGTGCTTCACTATTTTATTTATTTTTAGCACACACATGCATAATTAAGGATTCAAGATAGAAAAACATTAGTGGTGTCCTTCTGATATTATTATCATACCCTACACAAGCCCCACAGGATGTGTGTATACTTTATGTCTCCGAGATCAGGTAAGGGATTGAGCTCATGAGATGGACATAGTGATTAAGTTGGACCTTCTTGCATGGGATGGATGGTAAGGGGCCGTGGTGGCTCTTTCATCGGCTGGAGTTTTCTTTTTATTTTAGCATGCCTTATATATATATTTATTAATGGTCAACCATAGAAGACCTTGATTTTTTATCTATTTTTTATGACTTTCAATAGAATGTTGCATCTAAAAATGGTACGTTTTGTCTTTGTTTATTTTTCTTGCTTGATTATTCTTATACTGGATTTTTTATTGCTTCTTTAAGGTTATGGTATTATTATTCTATTATATAAATATATAGTATTGTTATTATCATCACCTAAGGATATAATCTCTCCACTATAACCTATCAGACCCTCTCTGCTAATTGGCAGTCTTTGGCATACGGTGAGGTGCACCTAAGGCATAGTGGTCAATCGTCTTAGAGCAGCATTTAAAGTGGTATTTAGGTTAGGGATCTACAATTGGTATCAAAAAGGGTTCTTGTTGCTATTGTATTGCAACTTCACATGACATGTCTATTTAAATTTTAACCATGTTCGACAGTTTATGAATGATATCAAATGTTATTATTTATTTTTATCATACTATTTTGGTTGTGGTAGACCAAAGACTAGGGTGTAGTTAGAACTAGGTATAGATCTCATGTTTGGGTGTCTAATGCCCCATTAATGGGGTACATACCAAGTTTCTAGGGGTAAAATGATTTTCTACTATGTTTTTTATAGTTGATTTGATTTCCACCTCGATTGGTGCACTTGGGTGTGATGTTTTTCTATTATATGGATTTTGGACCTTAGCCCAAAATGGAAAGGTAGGTTTGATTACACAACATAATATGTGATTAGGCTCATATGGTGTGTGTTTTTTTGTGATATTAATTGGGAACTTAGAATGTGTTAAGAGGGGTTGGTATGTTTAAAGTGTCAACAAAGAAGTTAAACAATGTTTTCCTTCTTAGCCTCTTTTGGTGGAATTATACTCAGTCAGCCCAAGCATGTGGTTCAAATGAGATCTGTGTGTGATTATATATGCATATGATATATGGTTCTGAACCTAATAAGGGTAGGTAGGTATGATGATAGGGTATGAGTTGTTTAAAGTGTCAACAAAGAAGATAAATAGTGTTTCATGTATGGCCTATTTGGAAGAATTCTACTCAGCTACCCCAGATGATGCGTGATATGTGATTACTGGCACTTTTATGGGTAAACAAGGGGCCTTGAGGCCAAATATACTTGATACCAGACTCTGATATGGGTAGGTAAGGGTCTATGAGGCCGGATATCATGAGAGATGGTTCGGTATAGGATTGTAAGGGTGGGGAGTTTGTGATTCTTATTATAAATTTCCTTATCTATGATGTTTGTGTGTGTGTGTGTGTGTTTTTATGGTTTTTTGACAATTTTGATTGGTATTCAGTGGGATTCCACCTAGAAAGATTTTAGTGGAGCGTTAGGATGGCAGTGATATAGTGCCACATGAGTGTACATCAGATGATTCCCATAAGGGTTGGGATGAGGTCCTAGAGGGTTGGGATGATCATGATTTGTATGTACTAGCTCTGGTAAAGGAAGGAAAACTAAATATGGAAGTCTTTAGGCCATGGATGGAAGATTATCTAAAGGAAATCCTAGTTTGAGTTATACAAGGTATTTACAGAGGGGCTCGGGGAGTTGAGACATCTATTGCATACATGAATAAAGTTCTAGTCACAACATCCACAACTATTCCAGGGTGAGGGTGGACCACAGGTGGTAGAGAATTGGATAGAGTTAGTGGAGAATATCTTTAGTTAGCTTGAGGAAAACCTAGGCGGAAGATTTAATATGGCTATGTACATGATCAGAGGACTGGAAAAGTATTGGTAGGATGTATAGGTATGGGTGGGAAGACATTAGGGATTGGGTTTGAAGGATTTCAAAGACAAGTTCTTAGAGCAATTATTCCTAGAGATGCTGAGGGAGGATAGATCCTGCAAGTTCATGAATATCCAGTTGGGGGACACATCTGTCATGGATTACACTTCCAATTTCACATACCTATTGTGATTTTCACCTACTATGGTGGGTGACGACATCACCATGGTATGACATTTCAAGGATGGTTTATGGCATTCCATCAAGGTTTATGTGAACATATTCAAGTAGACATATTTTTCTAAGATAGTCAATAAGGCACTAATAGTTGAGGGAAACTTAAAAACTAGTATTATTCAATCCAAGTGATGGTGTTAGGTGAGTTAATATGTGATTCTTTAGGTAATAGAAAGTGGGGCCATGAGGAATCTCAACATGGAAGTCAGGCTATAGATTCAGGCAAACCACCAAGGAGTGGGTCTTCAATATTATGCTTCATGTACAAGAAATCAAGGCATGTTCGAACCTAGTATGATTGGGTTCCAAAGGATTGTTTTCCATGTGTCTAGATGGTCCATTTGGAGAGTTTCTGTAAGCGGCCTTATCACATAGCTGGGGCCAAGGACCAGGGTTGACTCATGGATTTGAGGTTGGATCAAGAGTGGTAGAAAGAGTTGTTAATCAGTATTCATCTACACATGGAGGTCATGGTAGAGACAATGGGACCTAGTAGTGGTTTCAGTGGTTGGTTGTTGGTGCATATTTGTAGGGAGGTCAAGTCTTAGGTAGTCGACCTTCAGGGCAGGTGCACATAATTGAGCTGCTGAGTGTAGATAAGGTCAATGAGCAAATGACAGTTAGAGGTAATCTTTGGGCATGACCTAATTCTCTTTTATTTTGGATTTGGTCAGTTTTGGTGCATAAGGTGCATTTGTATTTATTTCAGACTAACTATGTGTAGGTTAATAGTTTTGAATTGAATGTGATGTGGGGTATATATATATATTAGGTGTGTAGGCATTTGGGCATCGATGCAATGCAGGTTATATCTGAGGTGAGTATGCATCTGGGCATCGATGCAATGTAGGTAATGTATAAGGTGCTTAGGCATTAATATTTCGATGTCCATGCATATTTATATATAATGTGGGTTCATTTTAGGTATTTTTTGAGATGTAGGATTTTGAGAATCTGATGATATGTGGGTTGTGATGATAGTTGTGTATGGAAAATGTATGATATGGGCATATTATGAGATGTGAGACTTGATGGGTGTCAGTTATGACATGGGAATGATTTTAACACCTGATAAGGTGCAGTAATGATGATGTTTCATGGGAGGAATTTTGAGTACAAGGATGGTCGGTGGACCATCAGTTGTTTTGTTTTGGTTTAGGAAGTGACCAGGTAGGTAACTCCTAAGGTGGGGAGTGACTTGAGGGAATTTTACATGTGACTTAATAATTGGGGTAGATCAGGTTGATTTGAATGAGATGGGTGTGTTTGGTACAATCTATGGGTAAGACTTTATAGCTTGGGGACAAGCTATGTTAAGGTGGGGAGACTGTAATGTCTCAGGTTTTTTATCAGGTTGGAAATTCCCTAACCTATTTGAATTTTGAGTTTGGTGATTGGTCCAAACTTTCAGTTAATATTTATAACCTAATTATAAGAATTATATTGAACTAAATCCTTCTTTTAGATTTGTTTTAATTATTGACAAGTTCCTTGAGGTTTTGGGTGAGTTTCGAGTGTAGAGGGTCCCAGAAACTCTATTTTGATAATACGTTGATAGAAGTTCATAGTTTGGAAAAAATTTGAGGCCTCTTAGGAGTAATTGTGAAAACATCAAGTGGCTCTAGACATGGTTTTACAAACCATACAGGTGGGGTTACATGGCCATGTGGGGCCTCTGTAGTTTCTAATATATGTATTTCACATGGTTTTTGAATGGTTTGGTAAATTGTGTGCCCAATCCATGCAGGTGTGGTGTTTGGACAGTGAGCACCACATGATTGGCTCACGATTAGAAAAACTATGCAACCAAACCATGTGGATCATTTAATTAGGAAAAAATAATATTTTTCCCCTCCATATATTTGTTTTTTCTCCTCCTCTTTTCCTTCTTCACTTGCATGCATAATAGAGTGAGAGCCTCATTTTACCTCTTTAGAGAATTTGAGGGATCTCCTTCGATTGGACTCTGATCATTGATCTATTGGTAGATACATATTTCTCTTGGTAATACCTTGAATCTTATAGCTTCTTTTCTTCATTTATCTTTCCCTATGGAATTCTAAATCCATTTGATCCCTTTTCCCCCTATTTTTAGCCCATTATTCTAAAATGTTGATTTCTCTCATTTTGGCTAGATTTCGAGGCTGATACCATATGAGTGAGCTTCTACTGGTGCAAGATAAGTGGTGCTTATATTTATCATTGATTTTTTGGATGTTTTGAGGTTGTGTTTTATATATTCCAAGTGGGTTGACCAAGTGATACCCTAATAAATTAATGTTAGATTCTAATTTTATTAAATTGATGATGTGAGATGCCTATGGGAATGCCCCCACTACACTAAAAATGGTTAAGACTGGTAAGGGGCTTGGACCATCTTGGGAAGATTAGGCTTAGCATTTTTTTTAAATTAAATTAAATTGATATATTGATATGCTAGAGTTTCATGGGAACGTGACATGCATGGCCGGAGGATTGGGGTGATTTTGATCTCCTAGACTGAGGTGGCATGGTTTTTTATGTTAGGATTTGACTAAGATACATGGGGATATGATTATCACTAGGTTGAGGCAAAATGGTCATCAGATTGAGGTGAAAATTTTATCAGCTTGAGGGATTGGCTCTCATGACTTGAGATGGTGTAGACCATTGGGAATTAGCAACACATTCTTAGAAGAATGAGGTGTCGGATGATATGTCTAAGGATGTTTGGTGGTTTTCACTCATAATGTTTTGGTCTACGTACCATTGGAGTCATGTGCACACATATAATACTCATTCTATGTGGTGTTGACCATTTGTTTTGGGTGGAGGCCCCTATAGATTATGTGACTTAGGTGATGGTGTTGACCCATAGATTATTTGGAGTTGATCACTATAGAAAGCCATGTGGATGGTGATGGACCATCGATTGATGGTTTTGAGACCATCAGTTTGTGGTTGAGGCTTTATATTTTACTTGAGGCTGTTAGGATAAGATATTGGGAGAACATATATCTTCATGCCTTGGTACATAGGTTGTTGAGCCGATGTTTATTATATTGGAGGACATATATTATTATGACTTGGGACATCGGGTTATTGGGTCGATGGGGACTTCTGAGTGGAGATATGAGGGACTAGGTACTTATTATTTGGGTGTTCCATTTGGATGTTGGATATTCAACCGATGGCATGAGGTTTTGGGTGACGTGATTATAGGTGGAACCTGAGGGTTCACCTAGTATGATAGACATCAAAGGATACCTTGGGAACTAAGCCATGGATCCTCGCCACCATAATTATATATATGTAGACACATTTTGTATTCCATATATATAACTAGAGACACATGTTCTGACTTATATTAGTGATGAATGAGGAAAGTGATTTCTTCCTTGTGGATGTTGGGAAAAAGGGAAGTAGGTTATTATTAAATGTGTGTGGTTCGCTATTTTATGTGTTTTCAACATACACTAGAATAATTAAGAAAGTAAGACAAGAACATGTTGGTGTTGGACTACTAAGATTATTCTCACACCCTACACAGGCCCCTCAAGATGCATGTAGAATTTATGTCTCTGAGATCAGGTAAGGGATTGAGCTAAGGAGATAGACCTTAATGATTGAGTTGGACCTTTTTCATGGGATGGTTGGAAAGGGACCATGGTGGTTCTTGTATCAGCTATACTTTCCTTTTTTGTTCTATAATGACTTATATATGTATATATTGATGTCCATACATAGGTGACCTTACTTGTTTATATTTTTTGTATGACCTACTATAGCATGTTGTATCCACAAATCCTATGTTCTGGCTTTTCTCTCTACTTGATTATGTGTCCTATAGATTTTTTATTACTTCTGCTATATTATGGTCTCCTTCAACTATTATATAGATATGGACCATTATTATTATCACCACATGAGGGTATTTTCTCCCCACTGTCACCTATCATACCTGCACTGCTAGTCAAAATCCTTTAGCATATAGGGAGGTGTGCCTAAGGCCAAGTGGCCAACTAGCCCAGAACACCATTTAAAGTGGAATCTGGGTTGGGGCACTACAAGTTAGCCTAAAAATACTTCTTAGAATATTAAAATGAAACACATTTAATTTTAACCATATATCCAAATTAATTTAAATTCTAGAAGATATCCACTTATATAATATTAATGGAATTAATCTCTTGGATTGTAATATATCTTATGGTCTTTTTCATTGCCTATAATTTCTTTTTATTGATGGAGTGTTTACTGTTACATTATATTACGATTAAAATTATATTAAATGGTAATATATATTTTTATATGAAGGAATTTTAATTATAATTCCTAAAAAGAATTCGTACGATATATGCTTTGGCCATATATTTTCACAGTACTCATTTTTGACAACCTATACAACAAAGGAAAAAATTTTAGATAATATAAATACAAAAAGACTATATAAGGACTACAATATCAAGGATTTTATTCCCACTAAAATTACTATTATTTTTCTTCCTTATTAAATCTTGAAAAAATTTCAATGGAAGCATATCTAGAAGATATTATCTAATGAATAGAAAAAGGTAATTTATGAAGCTTAAGTTCCATCTACCAAAAAAATGAGATCATGGGATATAGCTAAAACACTATTATGGAAAAATGGTGAAGAAGGTGAAAATAAAAAATTGATAATGCATAAATATATCAAATATTAAGAATAAATTCAGAAGAATACCCTAAAGCTTGGGGGATTAAATAAATTTAGACATATGAACTCTTCATAGACAAAGATCATGTTAGATATAAGAGCATAATCGAAATGGAATTAATGTTGAGGAGTCTGATTACTCAACAATGTTAAATGGATTTATTGATGATCTAGAGCAGAATAAGTATCTAAAGTGACCAAAACATAAGATTAAAAAATTAATAAATAGAACTACGTTTAAAATTTCTAATTATATTTTTCTATTCAATATATTATTATATTTTCAATATAATGTGTTCTTTTACTTTATCAATATATTATTGTTAATATTTTATCTATCCAGCTCATCACTATATTTAATTTTGAAACTCACAATGAAAGATATAATTACAAAAAAATTGTGAAAGTGATAGTTAGTTTAAAGTTTTATCATATATCTTGTTTATGAATAATGAGCATATTCTAAATTAACTATGTGAAAGTTAATTAAAATATTGACCATATAGCTTGTTTATTACTATTTAGATTGATAATGTAAAAGTCAGTTAAATGTTTTATTATATATCCTTTTATGACTAATAAGCTTAATCTAAATTCTTAAAGTGAAAGTTAGTTAAAAGTTTCATCATATATATTTTTTATGAATAATGAGATTATTTTGAAGTTTTTTGAATAAATTAATGAGTAATTAACTTTACTATAATTCACATGGAGTATTATTTAAATTTTAGTCAAACTTTTTAATTTCCCTTACGTGTTTTTTGATTTCCAAAAAGGTATATATTATTGATTAAAAGAATAACTTTCCTTATTTTCTTTAGAAATCACAATATAATTCATATTAAATTTCTGTAACTTGAGTTTTGTTATATTTTTTTGACTATGCATATTGAATTTCCAGTAAAAAAATCTTAAGAAGGAAAGAATTTCTAAATAGTATATTCACTAATTAGATAAAGTGTTGATAAATGAAATACTTGAGAACATAATAAGGTTTGAAAAAAAAAATAGTTATCATAACATTATTTATATATTACATTCAATGGATTAAATATAACCATAGTGTTTCTAGATAAAATCATTCATAGATAATGAAAATTGATGATTTCAATGAAAGATGGTGAAGTTATAGTCGATATTATAACAAGTGAATCTGATATGTGGGGAATTTGACCATTTAAAATTGGTATAATGTCATATTTAAATTTATCCACAACTTCAAGCGTCATAAGTACCACAATTAATAATATAAAATGAGTCATGAAAGTTTATTTTCATTTTAATGTTGTAAAATTTCATGTTTCCAAGGGTGATTTTGATTAGTGTAATAATTTTCTTTATATGTGTTTATAATAATAGATAAATATTTTGGGGATAATTTATAATTCTATTGCTATTTCCATTATAATAGTTTTATTATTGATTCTACATGATAGAAAACTTTCTAGGATAGAAATTTAGAGTTTTCAAATATGGGACATTATACCTACCAATAGTTTAAGTTGAGGGATTTCGTGATATGAAGACCAATAACCTTATAATAGGTTTAAATTTAGGTATAACTTGGATATAGTCTAAGGACCCACCTTTCAATTTGGTTTAAAATTATGATTTATAATATTCATTTAAAGGAGTATTTGGTTTGTTAACCAATACTTAGTGTATTGTTTTAAACTTCAACAATATTTATTTTTGAATAACTACTGTGTTTAATTTTTCAATTTTCACTAGTTTGATTTCTTCTATAGGATTTTCATAAATATATTATTAACTTATATACCATGTGCTTAATATTTTTCTTACAATTTCTATTTCTATAACATGTAATTTTTTTACTCTAATATTTTAATTTATCAAAATTTCATAAAATCAATCAACTTAAAACTTGAGGGTTAGAAGATTATTAGTAAAACTTTCACACTGCAATTCATCCCACCCCCACTCTCCCCTATTATAGTTTTTATATATTACATCCTTGGGAAAACACATGTGGGTCTGTGTAAGAGTTATCCTTGTATATTTATAGGGATCCTTGTTTGTGTAAATATCTATTTCCATTACAAAACCATGATTCTTGACTTCATAAAGATTAATGTTATTTTCATAAGGATCATCAGAGGTTGTGTAAGAATAATTTATGAAGGACACAATATGTTTAAATACCATGCATAGGCATTCATAAGTATGAATTCATAGGTTTATAAGAGTGAACCCTAGAATATGTAAGCATCATCTCTGGAAGGATCATCTATGTAAGGATGAAATTTTTTATACGTAAGGTTTGGTCCTTAGTAAGAAATATTGAATTATACAGAATGAAAAATAGAGTTTCCATATTTATATTCTAATGAAGAAAATAGAATTTGAGTATGCTAAAACTATCCTATCATGTTCTAGATATCATGATGCTTGATTAATCCATGATTCAAGAATCAGATGGAGAAGATTGAATGAGAATAAGAAATAATATCACTATTTCATCAATCAATGATTTTCAAATGATGATATTTGAAAATTTTATTTTGTGATCAAAGTATAGATAAAATAAAATTTTGATTTTACTAATATACAAGTGATTAAAAAATAATTTTTATTTAAGATAATTAATTTCAGAAACTAATAATCAAGTTGGGGAATAAAATATCAAGGTAAAGATGAATATTAAATTAAACAAGGTACTTCTAGAATTACTAAATTTATAAATGAAGAAATTAAATGAACCTTGTGTTTATATTATATATTATAAAAATCACAATATTATTTGTTATTATTACTACTAAGAAGAATTTGAGGCTAAGTTTCTTGGTGGAGTGTACAAACTAAATCTTCAGTCTGCATTGGTTTTCTTAAAGATCTCACACCATAAATGGAAAGTACCATGCCGCAAATTTTACTAGTGTATTTTTAATATATTTATGAACTTTTTTATTATTTATTATTGGTGGTATATTTCTAAAAGAAGATAATTTAATGCTTACTAGAATAAAATGAAAGATCTGTTTGACTGAGAGAAAATGAGAAGAAGTAAAAAATAAGGGTATTTATGTAAAACCACTATAGGTAAGGGGGTGAGAAAAAAATAAATAAGAATATGGGGGCACGCCCACATGATTCCCTCACTATAAAATATTTAAATTTTTTCAATAAGGAGTTATATGTTGGTAAAGTTACGTTTTCTATTTGTAAAGCACATTACCAATAGATATGTCTGTTAATAAATTAATGGTAAACAATATTCCACTAAATACTATTATAACTAAAAGAATAATTATATTATAATTTTAATAATAACAACATATAATATATATGTCTTTCAAAATGTTTAGTAATAGATTCATACGATATATTTATTTATTGATAATATTATCAACATTTATCATTTTATTTATTTTAAGCAATACCAATAAATAATATTGTTCTATAAATTATATTTTAAATAAAATATTATATGTGGGTAATCCAATATTTATTTCTAAAAAATTATATTATATTTATTATATAATAATTATAAAATTATCTTTTATGATAATCCAACAAACTGAGGCTTTATTTGAAAATACATGTTCAAGAATAATTAAGAACTATTTGGACATGTTCAAACTCCAAGTTACTTTACATGAAACTCCATCAAACTTCATCCTAATTTTATTTCTCTCACACATTATGTGTCATTTTCATGATTCACATTTGTGGTTGGGAGTAGCTAATTATCTTCACTAATGTAAGTAGGTCGCATTTCTTGTACTTGTGTATAGAATTAGTTCATCTCCAATCTCACACTTGAAACGAGAAGATACAAATGGTTAAACTTGATTAACAATAAAATATTACAAAAAATGAGATAATTTAATATATAAGTCAAACATAGTCAATAATCTCTCTTCATTTTTATTTCTTTCATAAAACACCAGAATTACAAACAAACATTTTTTTAACTGTTTTACAAACTTCATACCAAGGGAAAAAATTAGAAAATTGGAGAAAAATTAAAATTATTGCAAATTACCTATATCAGTTCATGTAAACACCATATCATGAACGAATAATTTATAATATACATTATCAGGGATATATCTTATTATGAAATATTTTTTTGAAATGATCATAAAGTTAAAAAGTTAAAAAATCATATTAATACTCTCAAAGTTGATGACAAGGTGTTAAATTATAAAACAAATACAATTTCATTTCATAAATCTAATTGGATAGATGGTAATTAATCATATTGACATTAAACTAAATAATTCAATGCATAATGATGAAATGCTAACTAAAATTTATCACTACTACAAATATAATATTTCATGATTAGAGATTAAAATGGGTTTATGGAAATCTGATTTTCATGATTTATAGAGAAAAACATATGTAGTATATAGTATATAAAAATAGTGTCCTTAAAATATGTTTAGATTACAAATAAATATTCATATATATAGAGTATCACATACGATAACATATTAGAAGTATAAATAATGCATGAAAAATATAAGACAGCACTCAAGTATATAGAGTTTGATGATGATAGAAAACTGAAGCCACGCCACTAGTTTAAAATTCAGAAACTATGATATCTAGAAACATTCAATACATAATAGTTCTCTCTTTTGAAAATGGTAAATATAGAATTCCATTATGAACTATTACTAGGACATTACAAAATATATACACTGAGTTTCAAGTTTTCAAAGTAGGATGGAGATAACTCGACATGGTCGTGATGAGCATTTTCATACACTCTCTCAAAGTATTCATGATATTTTCTAATTGTATCATAGGGGATAACCTAGTAAATCTATATTAAGGATCATTATAAATCAAGAACTTACTATTCCTAATTCAAAGAAATGTGGTTTGATAATGATAAATTATAAGAAAATAAAATAAGAAAATAGAAAACTAAACAAATATTGGTAATAAATAACTTGGTCCTAGGGTTGGATTCTCATGCTTCATTATTGTCCATTATTATTTCCTAAATTTTATTTGATTGTTCATCCCATCATACATGAACCACTATCCCCTATATTGAGCATGAAATTTATCATGCCCAAGAGATCTCTTCAAGACACTAAATGTCAACTCCCCCAATAGTCAAGAATAATAAACACACATCAATCAAGAGTGTGTATCCTTACAAAAACCATAGTTATTTCAATATGTTTCATCTCTCAAACAAACTCAACTCTATCATATTAAGAGCTGCCTGAGATAAGGGAGGGAATTTATGTTTGACAGGGAATAGAAAAAAAATAGTTGGTAATATAATGGAATTATGGAAAATTAATGAATCACCCCTAAATACACACAAAATAATATTAAAAACATAAAATAAACATTGAGAATTAAAAAAAATAATTCAAGAATAGTGAAAAAACCTCCCCCAAATCCAAGACTAGGGTCAGTTACTCACCATCATGATTATTATTTAAGGGCATTGGAAGAAGAAAAATGTGAAAAGAAAAAAAAAGAGTTCAGATGAATAAAAATAAACCAAAACATATTGAAAATATTTTAGAAAATTATAGAATCATATAACCAAAAAATATACTAAAAAAATTTCTAAGTTATTTAAGTGGAAGAGTAGGTACATTTTTATAGGAAAAAGGGTAAAAAATTTGGCTCAAAAAATTTTCCACCGAATGTTGGTGCATGGTAACCCCATTAAATTGTATAAAATTGTAAGGATTTATTTGTGAAAGAATTTATCTATATATACTCCATAGAATCACAACATTTGAACTTATTTTGACATTTTTATAGAATTTTATGATTGATTTACTCTAAAATCATATTCTATCCTAAAAGACTATTTAAATTTTAATGCGCTGGGTTTTCAAGAATTAATGACCATAATGGATATAGAATCAATAATATCTATAATTTATGTAAATGATAATAGGAATCATAGCTTTTTATACAAAAAATTTCATATCCTTTAATAAGGAAGTTGAGTAGATATGGGAATATCTTTGAAAATTTCCAAAACTTAGTAAAAATTCCAAGGCATAACTTGCATGATTCTTTTGGGCCTCATAATATTGGATTCAGATCAAGGTCTAATTGAATGAAATGTATCCCATCAATCCTCAGAGACTAAAAATAAATAACTTCATAATTTTTATTATTTTATTGAATCTTATGTCTGAATTACCAAACTTACCTAAAATACATAAAATTCCAAAAAAACGTTCATTTCATAATTAAGATCAATATTGTCACGACTTGTCCCCCAGGGCCCGTGTCATAACTACCTCAAGACCTACTTCCATAGGCTAGGGGCTTGCGAATATAACCAAAGATGTATTCCCTAAAATGGGAAGGCATTGCCTTTATAACCTATAAACACATGCAACTAAGCACACAGTAAGATACGAACTCAAGTAAACTGAATAGTAAATAGAGTGAGTACCGTAAGTAAAAGGGGTCCAGAATACAATCCCAACTGGAAAGTACAAGAAACTGAAAGTACAAGTAAACTGGAACAATTCCTACAATCGCCCACCAAGGATCCTACCTAAAGGGTAGGTACAGCTCTCAAATGGTCGTCTCTACGGTACGCCTCATCTAAGGTCCACCTCTGAGCTACCTCCAGTCATGGTACTCCTGTCCTCAGTCAACGTTGTCTGTCGTCTGCACCAAACACAATGAGGTACGGGAATATCTCGTAAAGGTATGAGTATAATGATACTTAGTAGGAACCCCAAGACCCTCAAGGTCTCACAAAACCCACAAAGGATAATCCACAAAGCATGAAATAAACTGACAACCCAACTTAGGTATATGCTCATACATATACCTAAGTTATCAAGTATACCCATCTCAATCATGAGGAAACACATAGTCCCACTCAAAATCCCAAATCTAAACTGTTCCACAAAGGAAGGAATACCGCAAAGGTAATCACCACATAGGTACGCCACATAGAAGAATACCACAAAGGTATTACCACAAAGGAAAGTACTGCTCAGGTACGAACTCAGCTCACACCAAGTATAACTTAGGTACAATAGTAGAGATGATTAAATGTAACTATTGAATCATATTACTTTGTTAAGAGGAAGACTCATGAAGGATCTCTAATCATCATCAGACCCACATATGATCTCTAGGTGTTGACCCACACAGGATCCCTAGGTGCTGACCCACACAGGATCGCTCGGTGCTGACCCACACAGGATCGCTCGGTGTAGACCCACACAGGATCACTAGGTGCTGACCCACACAGGATCGCAAGGTTCTAACCCATACAGGATCTCTCAGGTAGTCCCGTAGGGAATCCTAGAGCGGTTCCATGTGGGACCCTCAATCATAGACCCAAAAAGGATCTCTTCCTCAAGTAACAGCCAACTACTAGTTTCTCGTGCTAAGCTTGCTCGTCTCTGGGTGGGTCTGCTCCTCAAGACACTGGTCAATACTCAAACTAACACTAAGTCCCATGAAAATTATCCCAAAAGGTTTTCCATTTCATAGAGGTCTCAACGCAATAGATGGTGCGTCAATCGGACGTCTGGTCTGTAAGTTATTAGCCTTTTAGTCCCAAGGGACTGGTTGGATCCATGCTCAATCCAACCTTACTGTTCCCCAACTTTATTCAAAACTCAAGTTGGGTATACAAAATGGACCATCTCGCTCCAAGGTTTACATTATTGTTGACGGTTTTTCAAACGGAAGCCTGCAACCAATGTTATGGCCAAAAGAGTGCAAATGGGTCGAAGTGGGTCTGGGTCTGGTCGGACCCAGTTAGACCGATCCGGCCTGTCCTGACCTGGGCCGACATGGTTTGGGTCGACCCAGCCCGACCTTCTGGGTCCGTCCCAACCCGTGGTGCAGCCTGACCCAGCGGGCGGCCCGGCCCGCACTGGGAAGTCTGGCCTGGCGGCCCGGCCTGGGTGGCGCGGGGCTGCGTAGAGGTCGTGTGGGCCATGAAGGTTGTGGGTGGTCGCGGGTGTCGCGAGGCGGTGGAGGCCGCGGGGTGGCATGATGCCAGCGGTTCTGTGGGGCGGAGGAGGTCGCGGGTGCCGTAAGGCGGCCGAGGCTGCAGGTGGCATGGGACTGCGCGAGGCCACGGGTGACGCGGGGCAGCGGAGGTCGCGGGGTGCGGAGGCCACAGAGCGGTAGGGGTTGTAGGTGCAATGGGGCGTGGCGGGGCCACGGGTGTCGCAGGGCGGCGAAGGCAGCGGGTGCCATGGGATGGCGCGAGGTCGTGGGTGCTGTGGGGCAGTTGATTCCATGGGGCAAGGAGGTCGTAGGGTGGCGGAGGCCACGGGGCGCGGAGGTCGCGGGGCCATGGAGGCCGCAGGGCACGGAGGCCGTAGGGTGGGGGAGGCCCTAGGGCGGCGGAGTCCGCAGTGTGGCGGAGGCCGCAGTGCGGCAGAGGCCACAGGGCATGGAGGCCGCGGGGTGGCGGAGGCAGTGGACGGTGGAGTGCCCCGGGGCGCGGAGGCCGCGATGTGGCGGAGGCCGCGGGAGGCGGAGCGCCACGGGGCGGGGAGGTCGTGGGGCGGCGGAGGCCGTGAGCGGTGGAGCGCCATGAGGTGTGGAGGCTGTGGGGTGGTGGAGGCCACGGGCGGTGGAGCGCCGTGGGGCACGAAGGCCACAGGGCAACAGAGGCCGCAGGCGACAGAGCGTCATGCCTTCGCCAGTAGCCAGCTTGACTGGCCGCCCTTCATTCATCACCTTCATCACGGTTCTCGAGTTCAACTGGTTCCAACCACCAGCACTGGTCACCGTCACCATCGTGAATATCACACAAAGATCAACAAGATTTGCGGAGGGGTTGAGCCATGTTTTTTTGGCCCATACCCTCCGCGTTAGGGTGGTAGCATACAACACAAGGAATATGATTCAATGTGAGAGGGAATTTAACATTGATCAAATTAAAACACGCACCTACCTTGTTTGTTTGTTGACATCGATAAGGAGGGGAGGATGGTCATCGATTGAAGACGTCTTGAGGAAGAAGTCGAAGTCGTGCATAGGCGTTCTTTGTTGGAGGATCATTCTTCATTGAAGTAGTTCTTCGTGGAATAATTTCTTCGTTGGAGAAGTCTAATTCTCCCAAAATCTCTCCCCTTCTACATTGCCAAAAACATTCCCCCAATCCACCCCAAAAATGAATCAGCCAACATTATAGAATCTGTTGGCATAATTTCAAATTGGATTAATTAATTAATTGAGTTGGTATAATTAATTAAAGGGTGTGGAACCATTAAAGTGGGGGAAGATTAAGAGGCTTCCCCATATTTAAGAGGGAGTTCAAGGGGGTTTTAGTCTCGGGTGGTCCCCACAACCATAACCTATCATAGGTTTTAGTTCAGGTGATCCCCACCTCCATAACCTCTTATGGGAGGTTTTTTTCTGGTTGTCCCCACTTCTCAACATCCACATGGGAGTTCCAAAAGAAAAATAAAATGTTACACAATTTTATTTTTATTTTATTCTTTCACAAAAAGCACAAGAATTATCTTTCACCCTCGACCAACTACTGTCGAGGTGAAAGTCTCCTTAAGAGAATAATGGCACTGCGAGTTCAACGGTACCCTCGGATTTCAATTCCGAACACTGGTTCAAAAGTAACTAAAACTCACTCGCATGTTTACTGAACATTCTCGAAAAAAGTTCAGAAATTCATTCCGGACACACTGGGCCTCAGAATCACACGCCGTCAATTTTTGTGTACTCATAAAATTTCCATATAATTTAAAAAACTACATGGAAATTTTGGGTCTTTACATTTTCCCCACCTCAGTGCATTGAATCCCCATAATCCACAACTCAAACTAAGGGAACAAGTGGGGGTACTGAGCATGTATCTGAGCCGCCCGCTCCCATGTGCTCTCCTGGAGGTTCTCATGCTGCCAACGAACACAGAAGGGTCGTGCATGTATCTTCTCAGCTGGGATACTTGGAAGACATCGTGAACCCGGTGCAACTGAGGTGGAAGAGCTAAGTGGTAATCCACCTCTCCAACTCTGTTGAGGACCTGAAAGGGTTCAATGAACCTCGTAGATAACTTTCCACATCATCCAAATCTCCACAAACCTCATCAAGGTGAGACCTGTAGAAAGACATGGTCACCATCCTCGAACTCCAGAGGTCTCCATCTCCTGTTGGCATATGACTTCTGCCTCCTCTATGCAGTCTTCATCCTCTACTAGATGATCTATACCTTCTCTATAGTAGCCCATACCATCTCTGGTCCCACTAGTACTGACTCCCTTGGGTCAGTCCAGAACAAAGGTGATCAACAAGGTCACTCGTACAATGCCTCAAAAGGTGTCATCCCAATGGTGGAGTGATATCTATTGTTGTATGAAAACTCCAACAAAGGTAAGTGATCCTCCCAGCTGTGATCAAAGTCGAGGATGCAAGCACGTAGCATGTCCACGGGGGTCTGAATGGTCCGCTCAGTCTTACCATCCATCTGAGGATGGAAGGCGGTGCTCAAACGAAGCTATGACCTGAAAGCCTCCTGCAATCCCTTCCATACCTGGGAATTAAAATGTTCATCATGATTGGAGAAAATTGTCGAGGGTACTCTATGTAGCCTCACAATCTCATGCACATAGAGGCATCCCAAGATCTCTATTGAACCCTACTCTCTGATCGGTAGGAAGTGGACCGACTTGGTGAGTCGGTCAACTATCACCAAAATCGAGTCATGTCCCCTAGCTGTATGTGGAAGTCCTATCACGAAGTCCATGGATATCCCATCCCACTTCCACTATGGAACCTCTAAAGGCTGAACCAAGCCTGCTAGTACCTGATGCTCCACCTTCACTTGCTGACAAGTGAGAAACCAAGAGAAAAATTCTGCAACTTCTTTCTTCATTCCTGGCCACCAGTGATATCATCGGAGATCTTGGTACATTTTCGCCACTTCAAGATGTACCGCTAGAGGGGATGTGTGGAACTCCCTCATCACTTCCTCCCAAAGTGACACTGGTACCATGGTACGTCCTCTAAAGAGGATGGTGTTCTCCCCACCTTTAGAAAATCCATCAGGTGCCTATCATGTGGATATCTGAGCACATCGAGGCTCGAAATCAATGTCCCCAGAATACGCCTCCCTAACTCGCTGACGAAGAGGGGGAGTGACTATAAGAGATTGAAGGAAAGCTGCTCCATCTCGATCCACAAAGGATATCTGCAAAGCGGCCAGGTGCTCCATTGCATCACCTAGCAGTTGTATACCAGATCTCCAGATGAGTGCATCTGCTACAACGTTCCCCTTCCAAGGAGTATAGACTATCTCGAAGTCATAGTACTAGAGGAACTCAAGCCATTGTCATTGCCTCAGGTTCAGGTCCTTATGAGAGAAGATATTCCTGAGAATCTTGTGATCAGAGTACACTGTAAAATGCTCTCCCATCAAGTAATGTCGCCACATCTTCAAGGAAAAGACCACTGCTTCTAACTCCAGTTAATGGGTATCATAGTTCTGCTCATGTTGTCTCAGCTATCGAGAACCATATGTGATCACTACTCACTCCTACATCAGGACACATCCAAGCCCAGTCCCTGATGTGTCATAGTAGAATATGTACCCTACATCCTCCTCTGGAAGCCTCAAGATGGGGGCACTAGTCAGCCTCTACATCAGCTCATGAAAACTCTGCTGGCATCTCTCTGACCACACAAAGGGTTTCCCCTTCTTCGTCGATGCTGATAGAGGTGCTGCAACTCTGGAGAAATCTGGCACAAATCTCCAGTAGTATCTAGCCAAACCCTGGAAACTTCATACCTCCGTCACACTCTTGGGTGGCTCCCAAGAAAGTACCACCTCAATCTTTGTTGGATCTACTGCAACTCCAGCATCTGATATGACATGTCCCAGAAAGTGAACCTCTCAGATCTAGAACTAGAACTTTGACAGCTTACCATAAATTCATTGCTCTCGAAGTGTTTCCAGTACTACCCCAAAATGATAGGCATGATCCTCCTCAGTAGGCGAGTAGATCAGAATGTCATTGATGAAGACTACTACAAAGCAATCAAGGTATGGCTGAAAGATCATGTTCGTGAGTCCCATGAACAGTGCTAGAGCGTTGGTCATGCTGAATAGCATAACCAAGAACTCATAATGGTCATACTGACATCTGAAAGATGTCTTCTGCATAACCTCATCTCTTACTCTGAGCTGGTGATAGCCTGATCTGAGGTTTATCTTCGAGAACCATCGTGCTCCATTCAACTGATCAAAGAGGTCGTAAATCCTCGTTAGTGGGTACTTGTTCTTCATGGTCACCTGGTTCAGGCGCCGATAGTCAACACAAATCCTCAAGCTCCCATATTCCTTCTTGGAAAACCAAATTGGGGCTACCCAAGGAGAAACACTGGGCTGAATTAATCCCTTCCCCTGCAAGTCCTCTAGTTGTACCCATAACTCATGAAGCTCTACGGGAGCCATCCAATACGTTGGTGTATATGTAGGTGTCATCCTGAGGTACAAGTCAATGTAAAAGTCCACCTCTCTACAAAGAGGTAGACTCGGAACATCATCAGGGAAGACATCTGTGTACTGGTCCACCACTACAGGATAACTCAAACTCTCCACATCAACTGCTCTGAGGGTAAGGCTAGCCAACTGATGAGTGATCGGCTGCACTCTCCTCCAGGTAAGTTCATCATGTGCTGTAAATGCTCCCTTCTCGTCGGTGAAGGTAAACCCAGTCCCATCTGTGCGGACACACCACACCTTGCGCCTAATACAGTCTATCTGAGTATGGACTATAGACAACTAGTCCATACCCAAGATGATGTCATAAGGCCTCGACGCCACTACTAGGAGATACCAGTCAAATCTCTCGCCTCCTAGAGTAATCTCACACTGTCGGAACCACTGAATAATCATTGAATCTGCTTTCGTAGGAGTCTCTAGCCATAAGTATCGAGCCAATAGCTCCATCAGAATATCCGAGCTCTGAACGAGGGCAGTGGAAATAAAATAATGACTGGAACCTGTGTCTATAAGTACTATAGCTAAGGTGGAGTAGACACAGATCGTACCTCGTATGATCTCCGGAGCACAGTGATTGTAGGCCTCTGCTACCTGGATCAGAGATTTCCTCTATCCTCTTACTTCCAGTGGTCGGGGGGGACCACCTGGTGGTGGTGGTGGAAACATCTTGAATCGTCGCCCACCACCAGCTGCACGACCAGCTACTCGGCCACGTACGCCTACTCCCTGTAGACCTCCTTGGTCGAACCTCTATCTCTACCTAGGAAGTCCTTCGACCATATACTTATCATCTATATGGCAGTTCGGATAGTCACGAGCCATGTGACCATGCTTTCCGCATGCGTAACACTGCCTGATCTTGGCATGACTGGCTCTGCCTTGGGTGCATCGCACAACCGACCCTGAATCTTGTGGTCGTCCACCTCTATGTCTGGTCCTCTTGGAAATTTATTTCATCTGCCTTTTTTCAGTTGTAGAAGACTTCTCTATGTGATGAATGGTATTGGTTCTCACTGCTGGTGACTGCTCGTCAAGGAAACTCTCCACTAAAAGGGATCTCTCTAACACCCCCGCCTGCGTCGGGATATTAAGTGAGATCATTGAAGCCCTAATATCCCACCTGAGTCCCTACTGGAAGGTCTGGGCCCTAAAGAATGGGTCCCACACCATATCTGTGGAGTAGCATGAGAGGTTAGTGAACCTCACTGAGTACTGAGCCACAATCATGATGCCCTGCTGCAGATGAAAAAACTCTTATATGCACACTGCGCGAAGAGTCGCTGGGACAAACTCTGCCTGAAACAGGATCTCGAAGTCCACCCAGAGAAGAATCACCTCGTCATGAGCCTCGATCATCATGATCCACCATCTTCCAGCTTCTTCCTATAGAAGACTGGGGGCAAGGATCACCATGAGATCGGGTGGTGTCCCTACCAGTCGGAAGACTCTAACCACGGCCTCCAGCCAATCCTCAGCCGCCTATGGGTTCATCTATCCCCTAAACCTGGGTGGCCTCTGGCACTGGAACTCATGCAACATGCTCAAGCGACGTGCACCCTCTACTGTTGGGGCTGGTCTCATCGGTGGACCAATGGGTAATGGTACTGTTGGTACCTCCGCCGGTGCCTCTACTAAAAGAGGTCCTTGCACCAAGGATGCGTCGCTCGGTGGGCTATCAGTGCGTACTATATCTGGAACCCTAGAAGGCAGTCTGCATAGAGGTGTCCTGAAAAGAAACAGGTGTGCCACAGTCAAAAAGTTATACCTGGTGAGATGACTCAAATATATTACAAAGAAAACCCTTCAAAACACACACACAATCAGTGTTTTCATGAAGTGAGTCAGAAATCAGAAGTCAGGGTCCAGGTGTATGGATATGTCGGCCACCGCACCAACACTGGATTCCCTAAACTGATAACTATAATCACTACACTTAACACTATTGTCGTTAAAAGATCAGAGTCTTATGTCCTACGGTAGAACCAACTCCTCTGATACCAATTTGCCATGACCCATCCCTCGGGGTCCGTGTCGTGACTACCCCAAGACCGCCTTCCATAGGATAGGGGCTGGCGACCAGCACCGAAGACGTATTCCCAAAAACTTGGAAGGAATTGCCTTTATAACTTATAAACACATGCAACCAAGCACACAGTAAGATATGAACTCAAGTAAAATGAATAGTAAACAGAGTGAGTACAGTAAGTAAAAGGGGGCCAAAATACAAGACCAACTGGAAAGTACAAGAAACTGAAAGTACAAGTAAACTAGAATAGCTCCTGTGATCACCTGCCAAGGATCATACCTGAAGGGTAGGTACAGCTCTTGAATAGTCATCTCTATGGTACGCCTCGTCTATGGTCCACCTCCAAGCTACCACCAGTCCTGGTACTCTCGTCCTCATTCAGCACTGTCCGTCGTCTGCACCAAACATAATGAGGTGCGGGCATAGCCCGTGTAGGGTTGAGTATAATGATACTCAGTAGGGACCCCGAGACCCTCAAGGTCTCACAAAATCCACAAATGATAATCCACAAAGCATGAAATCAACTAACAACCCAACTTAGGTATATTCCCATACATATACCTAAGTTATCATGTATACCCATCTCAATCATGAGGAAACACAGAGTCTAACTCAAAAGCCCAAATCTCAACTATTCCACAAAGGAAGAAATACTGCAAAGGTAAGTACCACACAGGTACACCACACAGAAGAATACCACCAAGGTATTACCACAAAGGAAAGTACCGCTCAGGTAAAAACACATCTCACACCAGGTATAAGTTAGGTATAGTAGTAGAGATGATTAGATGTAACTAATGATTCATCTTACTCTATTAAGAGACAGACCCAAAAAGGATCGTTAATCATCATTAGACTCACTTAGGATCTTTATGTGCTCACCCACAAAGGATCGCTCGGCGCTGACCCACACAGGATTGCTCGGTGCTGACCCACACAGGATCACTCGGTGCTGACCCACACAGGATCCCTAGGTGCTAACCCACACTGGATCACTTGGTGCTAACCCACACAGGATTTCTCGATTAGTCCCTCATGGAATCCTAGAGCGGTCTCATGTGGGACCCTCAATCACAGACCCACGAAGGATCTCTTCCTCAAGTCACAGTCAGCTACTGGGTTCCCATGCTAAGCTTGCTCGCCTCCGGGAGGTCCCCTCATCAAGCCACTGGTCGATACTCCAACTGCCATAAAGTCCAACGAAGAATTATACCAAAGGTTCTTCACGTCATATGGGTCTCAACGCAATAGACAGTGCCTCAATCAGACGTCCGGTCTGTAAGTTATTATCCTTTTAGTCCCGAGGGCCCAGTTGGATTCGTGCTCTATCCAACCCATCCATTCCCCAAATTTATCCAAAACTCCAGTGGAGTATACAAAAGAGACTATCTCGCTCCAAGGTTTATAGTTACATTGATGGTTTGTCAAACGGACGTCAGGTTTCAAAGTTATGGCCAAAAGAGTGCAAATGGGTCGAAGTGGGTTCGGGTCTGGCCCGACCCGGATGGTCAAACCCAACCCGTCCCAACCTGGGCCGACCCGGTTTTGGTTGACCCGGCCTGACCCACTGGGTCGGACCCAGCCCGCAGTGGCTGGCCCAGCTCACGTCGGGCGGTCCGGCCTGGGTGGCGCGGGGCGGTGTAGAGGCCACGTGGGCCGCGAAGGCCACGAGTGCCGCAGGGCAGCGGTGACCGCGGAGCAGCGTGAGGCCACGGGTGCCACAGGGCAGCGCGAGGCCATGGGTGTCGCGGGACGGTGGAGTTCACGGGTGCCACAGGGAGGTCTCGGGTGTCGTGGAATGGCGTGAGGCCGCGATGTTGCGGGGCGGCGCAAGGACACGAGTGCTGCATGACTGCGCGAGGCTACGGGTGTCGTGGGGCGGCGGAGTCCGTGGGGGGTAGAGGTTGCGGGGCGGCGAAGGTCACGGGTGCCACAGGACGGCGCGAGTTTGCGGGTTCTGCGGGGTGGTGTAGGACGTGGGACAGCGCGAGGCTGCGGGTGCGGTGGGGCGGCGGAGGCCACGGGGGTTTTGAGGTCGCGGGGCGGCGGGGCGGAGGGGCGGTGGAGGCGACATACGGTGGAGCGTCGTAGGGTGCGGAGGACATGGTGCGGTGGAGTTCATGGGTGGCAGAGTGCCGCGGGGCACGGAGGCCATGGGGCGGTGGAGCATCATCCCTTCGCCAGTGGCCAGCTTGACCGGAATCCCTTCGTTCATCACCTTCATCACAGTTCTCAAGTTCCACCAGTGCCAACCGTCGGCACTGATTTCCATCACCATCATGAAGATCACACAAAGATCCAAAAGATTTACAGAGGGGTCAGGCCATGTTTGTTTAGCCCATACCCTCCACGTTAGGTCTGTAGCACACAGCTCAAGGAAGATGATTCAATGTGAGAGGGAATTTAAAATTGATAAAATTAAAACACACTCCTACCTCATTTGTTTGTTGACGTCGATAAGGAGGGAAGGACGGTCATCGATTGAAGACGTCCCGAGGAAGAAGTCGAAGTCTTGCGTCAGTGTTCTTCGTTGGAGGAGCGTTCTTCATTGAAGAAGTTCTTCATTAGAGAAGTGTAATTTTCCCAAATGCTCTCCGCTTCTCCTTTTCCAAAAACCTTCCCCAAATCCACCCCAAAAATGAATTATCCAACATTATAGAATATGTTGGCATAATTTCAAATTTGCTTAATTAATTAATTGAGTTGGTATTATTAATTAAATGGTGTGGAACCATTAAAGTGGTGGAAGTTTAAGAGGCTTACCCACATTTAAGAGGGAGTTCAAGGGGGTTTTAGTCTCGGGTGGTCCCCACCACCATAACCTATGAGAGGTTTTAATTCAGGTGTTCCCCACCTCCATAACCTCTTATGGGAGGTTTAGTTTTGGTGGTCCCCACTTCTCGACATCCACATGGGAGTTCCAAAAGAAAAATAAAATGTTACACAATTTTATTTTTATTTTATTCATTCACGAAAAGTGAAAAAATTATCTTTCACCCTCGACCAAATATTGTTGAGGTGAAAGTATCCATAAGATAATATCGGCAATGCGAGTTCAATGGTGCCCTTGGATTTCAATTATGAGCACCGATTCAAAAGTTACAAAAACCCACTCGCACGTTTTCTGAATGTACCAGAAAAAAAGTTCAGAAATTTATTCCGAGCACACTGGGCCTCGAAATCACACACCGTCAATTTTCACGGACTCATAAAATTTCCATTTAATTAAAAAATTACATGAAAATTCTGGGTCTTTAAAAATATACACTAATAACCTAAAAATGTTACACTTAACCTTAAAATATAAAATTAGTGTGCTATAAAACATTTAATTATAGTATAAAATGTATGCAATTATGAGCTCCATCAATCCCCCTCTCATATCAATTACACTACCAAGAAATTATCTAAAATCCAAATCAAAAACTATATAATAATTTAAAGTGAGAAAAGTTCAAAAAAATCCAAAATAGAATTCCATCAGGTCTCATCTATGAAAAATTTCCCCTCCATTTTCATCACTCATATATAAAGTCATCTATTCTCATCTATCCATCCACAACCCAATCAAAAATTACCTTATATTGAAGTTCATGTCACTCTTCACTCTGAAGAGAATTAATCTGGATTTATACTCATACTTGGAAAGAGAATTAATCAATATAATATTGTGAAAAATATTATATCTCTACACTATGAGATATAAAAATATTTTCAATCATGGTGAATTTTCATGGTGATTTCAGTGGATAACAGGTTGTGGGTAAAAGTTATTGAACATTTAAGCAATAAAAGAGGAGGATGAACTCTTAATTACAATCATATGAATATTTAACTAAAAACATTAGAAATACCTCACTCAATTCCCCTTAAAAGTTTGAAACATGACACCAATTCCCTTCTGTTACATAGACCATGATTCAAATTGTGAGTATAAAAAAGTAATTCATCAAAATTTTCCTTTATTCAATGTTTTATACATTTTTTAATGTTTTCCTAGAGAATGATATGAAAATAAATTACAATTATTGAATGAAAATTCATGCCCTTTGTTTTTCAGAGGATCATAATTCATGAATGTAAGAAAAATGAAAATTTATATCTCATCTTCTTTTTTCATTTTTTCTTTTTTTCTTTTTTTCTTTTTAAATTGTTCTTAATTTTTTTAATTTTGTAGGGACCTAATTATATGAATGCAGTACAATAAATAATGACTCATTACCATTCATCAAATTCTAGGAATGTTGATACATACCTCACACACCCCACAATGAGTTGTATCTTAAAAAACACGCATGAAAAGCCCTTCCCCCACACTCAAACTTTAAATATCCTTGAAAATTTATTAAGAGTGAACGTAGGTAAGTAAAAATTGTCTTGTATTATACCTTAAACCTATAAGAAAATTCATCAATTATAAGGGATAAAAAGGAAAAATTAAAAGGTAGATATCAAATTAAAATGTCTATCCAAAAAAATAACTCAATCATATCAAAAACATTTCATGAATTCCAAATATTTGAAAAAGAAAAATTAAAATTTCGAGTTTTCTCAAAAATCCAAGTTTCTCTTGAGAAAGTTTGGGTATTATGAATAATTAGTTAAAATGGTTCAAAATAACTCATAAGATGGGAAAAATATATAAGTCAGCGTTTCTTGGGAATGGATTTCAAAAAAATTCCATACTCATAAAAATAATTGAAAATCAAATTCTCAGGAAAAATAAATTCCTCATCAACAATCATTTAAAATCCACATCTTCCAAAATCAAGAAAACACTATAAATATAAATCTATGTGTGAAATTTGTTCAAGAATATTCATTTAATCTCAAAGTTCCTACAAATTTAAAAACAAAAATAAATTCGTATAAAAAAATCTAATTATTATGAAACTCCCCCCACATTTAAATTTAACTACCCTTTTTTTATATCAAAAAAATTAAAAGGAAAGGATAGAAAAACCAATGAGAAGAAAATATATATCCTAAATTTACTTTTTAGTGGAATCCTTGATTTATTATCCTGGTTTATATCAAATTGAAACTAAAAGAAAGAAATTAAAGTAAAATACATGAGATAATTAATGAATGAAAAGTGAAAAAAAAAATATACAGGTAAAATTGGATAAAACATCATTTGGACCACCATATGGTTGATATGTTTTTACTGACCCTAGTCTGGTAGTTTCACCACTTTATCCTAAATATGATGGTGCATGGGGTATTTATGGCATAAACCACCACATATTATTCCTCCAAATATCAATGAGTGGATACCAAGAGTGGGAACCCCCATTGAAAATAAAAAATGTCCCAAATCCTAGAATAGAATAAAGAGAAAAGTAGTTGTGTGAAGTTTGAGGGAAAAGAAGATAGGGGTGTTTCCTATTGACTTCCATGGTGTCCTAATTCATATAGTGTGATTTTTTTTATAGATTAGGGAGTCACATCACCACTGGTTCCCAAATATCTTCTTCTTCATTAATCACCACCACTTGGGTGGATTCATGAGTAACATCCATAGCTAGTTTTAGAAGTTCCACTTCTACATGAAAATCATGGGTAGAATTATTTAACAATACTATTTAATAAATATAAAAATAGTAAGAATTGATATCCTTTTGATCCCATTATTTTTATCATCCATTAGGTATATTTCTTCATGCACATCCCTTGGAACTTATTTATCTTCAATTTCTAGAACCATCTTCTCCTAAGTGGTGGTCACTCTATCCTCATCATCACCACTCTCTAGGGAAAGCATACATACCTATTCTTTAAAAAAAAGTAGGATATTAAATTTTATTTGATAGTAGTTTAAAATAAAAAACAAAATAATCCATTTTTAATCCCACTCCCTTCAACTGCTCAGATTCAAGTGTTGGTTCTCCTTACAAGGCCTCTTGGAGGATTGTAGAATTATGTGGTAAATAAGGGTTATGAAATTTAATTTCCAACTCTATGATTTCTTTTTAGTATGTTGGGGTGTAGGATTTTCTATTCCTTGAATATATATTGATTAAACTCTTGGATGTATTCGGGGATCTTAGTGATCTTTTTTTCTAAGCCCTCTAGCAAGGATAATTTAATGTCCAACTTGTGATCCTCAAAAATATCCCTAAATGAATCATTATATATTGAAACTATGGATACCTATATCTGGCTAACACATGTATCAATAGACTTAAAATTTGGTATGGGTGATTCAAAAACACAATCCAGTTTTTTATTTTAAATTTTAATTTGAAAACAATTAAATATTTACAATTTGAAAAATAAATATCAAGTTAAGGACTATTTGGGTCTCTAAAAATAGAGTTAATTAGATTGGAATTATCATGTGAATTCTCAAAATATTTATGATTTTCACTAAGTAAATCATCGAGGATGTCATGGGATGAATCTATTAAGGATCTTTAGCAATCAAGAACTCACTATTTATAATTAAATGGAGTGGGGTTTGAGAATGATAAAATTAATGAAAATAAAGTATGACATTAAAAACTAAACAAGTTTTAGGAAAGAAATAACTTGGTCCAAGGGTTGACTTCCCAGGTTCCATAATTATACATTATTATTTTCTAAATTCTATTTGATAGTTTATCCCATTACACACAAACCACTATCCCTATATTTTAGTGTCAAACTTAGCATGCCTAGGAGATCTCTTTGGCACACCAAATTACACCACCTATAATAGTCAAGAATGATGAACATACATCAATTGAGAGTGTTAAAACTTATAAAAATAAACTCCATCATATGTTGTTTTATCTCTCAATCCAACTCAACTCCATCATATAAATAGATGCTTGAGAGATGAGAGGAAATTTATGTTTGGTAGGGAATAGAATAAAATAGTGTGTAATATTTTAGAATGATGAAAAATCTATTCATCACCCATCAATACACCAACTACCCAATTAAAAAAATAAAATAAACATTGATAATTTAAGAACAAGAATTCATGGTCATTTATAACCCCACACCCCCCCCCAAGTCCAAGACTAGTGTTAGTTACTCACCATCGTGAGTATTATTGAGGTACAGTGAAAGAAGAAAAAAGTAAAAATAAAAAAATAGATATGAGAGGAATAAAAAATAAAAAAAAATTGAAAATATAGTCGAAAATTACTACATCATTTCGCCTTAAAATATACTAAAAACTGGAAACTCCATTAAATGAAAGAGGAGGTACATTTTTACATGCAAAAGAGTGAAGATTTTGGATCTAGAAATTTTCCTGTGAATGATAGCACAAGATAACCCTATGAATGATAGAACATGGAAATGGTTTCTTATTCAAAGTTATCTATATATCTCTCCTATATAGATCTATAAAATTTGAGTTTATTTGGACATGTGTCTTGAACCATCTTGAATACTCTGGTATGATAATACCCGAGATAACTCTAACACATCTCAAAGGGAATTATCAATCCCCATAGGTTGGTGACCAGAACTTGGAATCATACAAGATAAAAAAGGAAATGTTTTTTCCACAAAACAATGGAAGATAAAAGATATAAGTTATCATTCTCAATACTCTAAAGGGGGATGTACCATAATCAAATAGATAAAATGGTATCCAAAGAGTTCATAATAAAAATAAACATCTTCTAAGATTAAACACAAAGATAAACTCGTGATACAAGTGTATCACATCTTCATTGGTCACCTCCATCACTCAGAGTCCCAAGGATAAAGAACATAAACCACCCCCAAGTAGGGCTTTTACTTTTCTCAGACCTGGCATAAGATAATCTACAAATTCCTGATGGCAAAGGTAGGGTGTGAGCTATAAATCCTAGTAGGTTCTCACCAATTATTCCATAATCTATTCAATAATTATTAAACCAAATATTCTTTAAATTTAAATAAAACATGTCCGGGCATAGAATTCCCATATTTTCAAAAAAACATTCTTTTATAAATAATAGAGATGGTAGGTATATCAAAATAGGCTTAAATTAATAATTTATATAAAATAGATGGCATGAATAAAACAATTATATAAATCAATAGAATGTAATAATAAAATCAAGTATATCATAGAACCATGTAACAATACCTATGTAATGTTATTTTCTAGTAATAGGATCCTCACACTAATCAATTATCAATATAATATTAATTTGTGTACACATCCCACAACTCAGGTTTTTGGGAATCAACTCCCCATCATATTAAAAATCATGCCATAATATATTTATATCAGTTTTGTGATCATCAATCTAGTTCTAGGGGTCACATACTAGTGTTTTTTTATAATTCCCACTAACTACTTAAGATAACATGTTCTTAAATTATTAAATAAATTAATCATGGGAAAATAAATCATTTCATATCAGTTCAAATAATACAATTTACCACTTTCAGTTTTCAATATGCCTTTCTCATTTCAAAACAAAGTCATAGGGTGTCATGAATTCATGCATTTTAAAATCAACTTTAAGTTTAATCCATTTTTAATCATTAAATCAAATAAATTTTTCAAAATCAATCCATCGATTTTCTCAAATCCACCAAACAATTCCAATTCTATTGAAATTGGTGGGTTTTCACAATCTCCTAACATTTTACAAAATCATCTTTCAATTATCTAAAAATATGATTTTTAAATAATTTCAAAATCATTTCAAATAAATTAATCAATTTAAGGTTTCAATTCTAGGGAAAATTATATTGAATTACCTACCTTTAATTAGTGATCAAAACAATACTCACAATGGGAAAATGATAATAAAGAACTAAAGTGAAGGATACCGATAAGGAAATCCTAGATCATAAACATCAAGATCAAATTCTGATTCCATTTTAAAAAAATATCAAACCACCTTCAAAGAGGTAAAGTAGAGAGAAGGATAAAACCAAAGTGAGAAAACTAATCAAGGATCAAACACCAAACTGAAACCATTAGAAGGGAAGAAATTTCCCCAATATCATTTAGAGTCACCGTCGAGATCAAGAGAATAGGATTTGAGAAAAAAGAATTATTTCTTAGGATTCCCAATACAAAAACCACCTAGACCTAAGTAATTAATGATGTGGATCCTTAATTAGTCACGTGAATATCTTGAGTGGCATATACACTGAAAAATGTGTCGCCTCAGGTTAAAAATCTGGATCCTGTCCATTTCACCTCGTGAACAGCATCCAAACTTTTATATTTTTCACACCATGAATTATTTATTAGATTCATCCAAGTGATGTATTTATGTTTTGAAATATATTCACATCTTGAATCTATCCTATGGATAATAAAAAACTAGAACATGATGAAAAAAACTTATAAAAGCCTTTAGCTCAACCCTGAACCTAAAGGAAATCCTTCAAATCCTTTGAAAAAATTATAATTGGACTCCATTAATTCAACAAAAAAACATCCCTAAACTGTAAGTAATTTTCTCTAAAAAACATTCTCCATCCTTAAAAGTCCCAAAATGTTCCCAAACAAAATGAGAGAGAATAATTATATGAAAGAAGGTAATGGGATGTTACAACATCCCTGCCATAGACACATTTTTCCTTAGAAAGTCTATCAATATATTTCTATATAAAATAGATGAGTCCACTGATATCTCATTAGTGTTCCATGCTCCCAAGTCTCATATGAATTAGAACCATGCTTCCATAGCACGTAGACAAAAGGTATCATCTTACCACAAAGAACCTTTGTCTCAAAGCCAAAAATCTCGAATGGATGATCAGTCATGGATAAATCAAGCTCAACATCAATATTTTCATATCTCAAAAGATGATAAAGGTTGTAAATATATTTTTTAATTTTTGATACATGAATAATTCTATGGATTGAAGTCAACTATGGTGTAAGTGTGAAATGGTAGGCCACTTTCCCCACTCACTCAAAAATCTCAAAAGGACCCACAAACCACGGCAAATGTTTTCACTATTTCCTAAGGCACTGGTGACCCAACCAAGGTGAAACTCTAAAAAACACCTGATCACAAATATAAAAATCCAATGGTCATCGATGATGATCAGTATAGTATTTATACTGATTCTGTTCTGTCACCATTTTCTAATGAATAAACTGAATCCTTATCATTTTCTCTTGAACTAAACTCAGTCTGACAAAGGAACTTTCACAAATATCTTACCAAAACAACATAGATCTATATGGAATACCATAAAAGGCCTAAAAATGATCCATTATAATACTGTATTGGTAATTGTTTTTTTAAGAAAACTGAACTAGTCCTAGATGTTCATTCCAAGCTCTACCAAAGTCAAAAACACAAGAACAAAGCATGTCCACCAGAATTTGTATCGATCGCACTATTTGACCATACTTATACAAATGATAATTTGTTCTTAAACAAACCTAGGATCCTTATTATTATTGAAGTCCCCAACAAAAGATATAAGTAAAATAGATATCCCTATCTGAGACTATAGTAGATGGAACTCCATGAAATCTGAGAATATCCTACACATAGAGACATCCCAAGTCATTAACTCTAGATATATCTCTAGTGGATATAAAGTTAATCAATTTTGGTAGCCTATCAATCACAAGTCATATTGTGTTCTTAAATTGAGGTTTAAGTGGAAACCCAACCAAAAATCCCCTGGAAATCTTATCCCACTTCCAAGTTATCACTAGAGGTGGCTGAATCAAACCTAAAGGTTTTTAATGCTCGTATTTAACCTGTTGGAACTTATAATAATGAGATACAAATTCAGAAATACCTCATATCATACCTATCCACCAGAACAATCACTACATATCATATAACATCTTTGTGGTTCCAAGGTTCACATCTCACTGAGAACTATAGAAGTCCCCCCATCACAACCTTCCTCATAGATAAGTTCACAAAAAACTGGTTCTGGAAACATCAGATACCATCTGAAGAGAATGACCAATCACCAATGGTATCCCCACCATATTCCACAAAATTCACCACCGAGCTACTACTTTTGAAGAATCATCTTGATAAGAGAGGAGGTCAAGTAAACACTCATCAAAACAGCTCCAGACTCACTCTCCCAGATTTCCAAATGCAACTATACAAAGAGATCCATCATATTCCACTCTTATAATGATTATTTCATATTCTAGGTTGGAATTTTCCTTCTCAGTTCATTATAGATGACATTCCCCTTACCAAGGTTGTAGGAAATTTGAAAATCAAAAGACTTAAGGTACTCCACCCAATGCCTATGTCAAAGATTTCTATCTTTTTGGGAGAAGATTTAAATCAGGATTTGTGGTCATAATAAATGTTAAAACTTTCTTTGAAGAGGTAATATTGCAAACTATTAAGATAATGCATCATATATATGAGTTTTAGATCATGGGTTGGGTAATTATTCTCATGTGGTCTAATATATCTAGAACCATAGGCTACCACATGACCACCCTAAATAAAAACACATCCAAACCCTAACATGATGCATCATAAAAGACCATATAGCTCTGGATAACCTCTAGAAGAGTCAACATTAGTGTGGAAGTAAAAATAAAATTTAGATCAAAAAAATAACTCTAAAATTTCTCATCCCAAATGAAGTTCACTCTTTACTATGTGAGATAGAACATTAGATAATCCAAATCTGAGAAATCTTAGATAAATCAGCGATAATATCTTTCCAAACCCATGAAGATCTAAATCTAAAAAACATCACCCAGTTTATCCCATGTCATAAAATCTTTCACCTTCTTAGGATCAACTGAAATACAATTTTTAGAGATGAAATTTCCCAAAAAATTTACTTCCCAATTCTAGAAATACCATTCTGAAATCTTCGTGTAAAGATGGTGATTTCTAAAAACTTCTAGAATTACTCTCAAATGATGCACATGGTCCTCCTCAGACATAGAGTAAACTATAATTTCATCAAAAAATAACACCATGAATATTTCTAGGTACTTGTATAATATCATATTCATAAATTACATAAAAATTGTAGGAGAATTGGTTTGATGAAATGGAATAACATGATACTCATAATGTTCATACCTACTCTTTAAGGTGTTATTATGAATATCATACAATTTTATTCTCAACTGGTGATAACCATATTGAAGATCAATATTCAAGAATAAATTCCCCCTTTCAACTGGTCAAACATGTCATCAATCTGTGGAAATAAATATTTTTTCTTCAACATAACTTGATTGAGCTTTTGGTAATTAGGACAAAGAGAAAGTGTCTCATCATATTTATTCATAAAGTAAATTGGCACCACCCATGGTTACACACGAGGGTGTATAAATACTTTCTCTAGTAGATCATACAACTTAGCTTTCATCTCTCTCAGTTTATCTAGTTCCATATAGTAGAAGGAAGAGACATTGGTTGGGTACTAGGTACTAAATCAATAGATAACTATACCTCTATTACCAGTGGTAACCCAAAAAAGTTACTAAGAAACATGTTAGAAAACTAAAATGAAACAAGATGGATATCATCACTCAAATATTCCAACTCCAATTCGGAATCAAAAACAAATATTACCCTACCCAACTCAAAAAATGGAGGTCTAGATCTACTCAACCTCAGGTCCCATTCTCCCTGAAAAACATAGCACACCCCATCAGGAGTAGTAATGGATACCCATTGAAGATAAAATTCAATCTGATCCTTATAAAAAATAATCCAATAAATATCAAAAAAGATGTCAAGTGGTTTCATGTCAAGAACTAAAGAACTATAGGTAAGATCAATCTCTAATAAAGATAAAACTCAAATATGACACCAAATACCCTTCTCTATCTTCGTTATGTGGGGCATAAGAATATCTATCACGTATGGAAAAATATTCATTGTAAGATTCAAAAAACATACAACATGGGTTGATATAAATGAGTGAGAATCACCAGTATTAAATAAATCAATCACTAAAGATGAATACATAGTGACGGTACCTCTCACAGTTGTGTAACCAATATCAGCTTCCTCTGGAGACTTTTCTATTGCATGAAGAATCTTTATTCTGGATGTTTGTGTCTAAATACCCTTAGTTCTTGAAGCATCCCATTTCACTGTAGTATTTTTTTGTGTTGATTAACCCATTCCACTACATGGGGAAGATAAATGGAAGAAATTATACGGGTTTCCTGAGTGACTACATGATCTATAGATCTTGGGTGCCTCATTTTAAACCCATCTTGAATTCCCAACCTTAACACACTCAAAGAAAGTTAAAGGACCCATTTTAGGAACTTTAGGAGTTTTGGATGATTCTTGATATTAGGAACCACCATGGGAATCAGAACACTTTCCTTTTAATTTAAATAAACTCATAGAACTACCACTAGAAGAAAAATTAACTCCCATTAAACTTGACTTACCAGGCAGGTCAAGCTCAACCATCAACTCCCTATCCAACACTTCATCATAACAAGTGATATTAAATAATAAAACCTATGATTTAATATCATAATTAAGAACTATCTCAAATATTCATGTACTCAACTTCTCATTAGACACAACCTCGGGTGAAAACTGAACAATATTAGAAAAATGGTTTGTATACCATGTCATGGTACTTTCACTCTTATAGAGGTTGAGAAACTCCCTGAATTTTTCAAGACCATTAAATTTGGATAGAATTGATCAATATAATGAAATCTAAATTCATTCCAATCCAATCCCTCATTATTCTTCATCATCACCATAAAATCCCACCATCTACAGCTAGGTTCCTCAAGCTTGAAGGTAGCACATTTCACTTTAATCGAATCAGGTGTTTCCAAGAACTCAAAAAGTAGCTTGAAATTCTTCAAACAATAATCATCCTATTAAGGAATATTTGAACCTAGAAACACTAGAGTTTTTTATAGAGAAAATATTGAGTGCGGTCTATTGATTCATACCGTTGAAATTACACAACTGGAGCCTGAATTAAAATAGGTGCAGACACCTATCCCAAAGCTTAGACAACACACACTACTATCTCAACAAGATTATGGTCTACTAGAGGGTTTAACTATAGTGGTTCACTAATATCTTCCTCCTATGAACTATTAAAATATCTTCTCAGAGGAAAGATGCTAAAAAATATTAAAAAAACAACACTGAAACATAATAAAGGACAAATATATAATCAAATTAATCAATATTCATAGGAAAGTAAAACTAATCAGATCAAAAGAAGGGAAAAATATATAAAATAGACCAAAACACTTCTCAAGACACTTTTTCCAAACACCCATGGTGACTTCAGGCATATTACAATGAGATATGTTTATACACTCACCCATAACTAAATCATAAGTCCCATCAAGGCAACCCAACTATATACTGACATTAAGGGAAGATGCAAAACCTTCCTTTAATACAAATTTTTCACGAACCAGCCTGAATACCCTGGTACACTGATACCTAAGCCTAATATAACATATACCAAATGGTGTTTCTGGTCCCCATGGGTTGGATACTAGAACCTAACATCATACAAGATAATAATGGAATGATTTTTTCACAAAACAATAGAAGATAAAAGATACAAGGAAACATTATAAACACTCCAAAGGGAGAAAATAATAGAATCAAATGGATAAAATAGTACCCAAATAGTACATTATCAAGAAAAAAAATCTTCCAAGATAAAACTTAAAGATATACTCATAAAACATGTGGATCAAATCTCCACTGGTCACCTATATCACTCTGGTTCGAAGGATTAAGAATGTCCACAACCTCTAAGTGGAACTTTTCCTTCACTCAAACTTGGCATAATATATTATAAATTTTTATGAAGGAAAAGGTAGTGTGTGAGCTATAAATCCCAATAGGGTCTCACCAAGTGTTCCATAACAATTCCAAAGGAATTAAACCAAATATTCTTTCAATTTAAATAAAATAATGTATGGAATAGAAATCACATATTTTCAACAAAACATGCTTTCATAATAAAAATAGGTATAAGATATATCAAAATAGGCTTAAATGAAAATTTTACACAAAATAGTTTATATAAAATAGTTGGAATGAATAAAAATAACTTTATAAATCAATGGAATGTAATCATCAAATCATATATATCATAGAACCATGTATACTTTCCCACAACACATTAGTTTTTGTTAATAGGATCCTCAAACTACTCAATTAGTGACCATGGATCAATGTGTGCACATGTATTATGACTCAGGTCATTGGGAATAAACTCCCCAATAGGGAAAAAATCATATTATTGTATGTTTATGTCATTGTTGTAATCATAAATCAAGTGCAATGGGGTCACGTCCTATTTTTATTTTCCTAATTTACCATTAATTACCAAGGCTCACATGTTCTTCGGTCAATCAATCAATAAATCATAGGAAAATCAATAACTTCATATCAATTTAAAAAAATACAATTTCCCACTTTCAATTTTCAAAATTCCTTTCTCATTTCAAAACCAAATCATAGGTTTTCATCAAGTCATTCATTTTCAATATAGAATTTAGTTTAATCTATTTCAAATCATTTCATCAAATCTATTTTTCCAAATCAAACCATCAATTTTCTGAAATCCATCCAACAATTACAATTCCATTAAAATTGGGGGGGTTTCATAATCTTGATGCCTTTTTCGAAATCATCAACAAATCATAAAAAATATAGGTTTTTAGATCATTTCAATTCAATTAATCAATTTAAGGTTTTAATTGTAGGTAAAAATCATATGGATCCACCTACCTTTAATTAGCGATCAAAATAGCACCCATAATGGGAAAACACCAATGAAGAATGGAGGTGAAGAAGACAGATAAGGAAATAATTTATTATAAACATTAAGATCAATATCTGATTCCATTAGAAAACATAAGATCATACCTCAACCAAAGATGGATAGTAGATAGAAGGAGAAAACCAAAGAGAGATAACTCTCTAGGGATTAAATCCCAAACTGGGACATCTGGAAGGGAATAAATCACCCCAAAATCACCTAGAGTCGCCCTAGGGATTGAGAGAAGCGACTACATGACAAAAGAATTATTTTCAGGCTTCTCTATATAAAAACCCGCTGAACCCAAGGAATTCATGATGTGAACCTTTGATTCACAACGTGAATGTACTGGGTAAAATATATGCTAAAAAATACATCTCCTTGAGTTAAAAATCATGATCTTGACCATTTCACATTGTGAACTCCATTCATTATTTTTATATTTTTTACATCATGAATTATTTCATGTCTTCTATAAAATGATGGATTCATGCTGTGAAATATATTCACATTATGAATCAGTTCTTCAAATAGTACACAACCATAAAATGATGAAAAAACTTATAAAAAATTCCAAATCAACCCAAAACCTAAAGTACATTCTCTAAATCTTTTGACACATTTATACCCAAGATCCAGTAATTCAAAAAAGATACATCCCTAAAATTTAGATTATTTTCCCTGAAAAATGCTCTTAATCCTTGAAAGGTCTGAAACACAACCAAATAAAAATATATACAAGAATTACCTAAAAGAAGGTAATGGTATGTTACACCATGTGTAGACAAATTAAGGATAAATTTACACGAGAAACTTATTCGGTTCTTACTGGATATTTGAATTATAGTGCACTGAATTCCAATGAATTTATGACCAAGAAGAAGAATGAATAATGCATGGTCAAAGTTGATAAAAACAATCCTAGATATATTATATTTTTCTAAAAAAATAATCTCTTTTATTTTGGTTTTTTAAGAGATGTGGTTCTATCATTGAAAATATACAAAAAAAATGGGCATATATTCCGAGGCCTGATTTGTATACTCCTTTTAGGCCTCATGTTAATGGATTCAGATAAATTTCTAATTAAATGAAATATAACCTAAAAATCATGTAATCCAAAAATAATATTTTCATAATTTTAATTATTTTTTTGAACTTTATGGTCATATTTTAAAAAAATACTTAAAATACTAAAAATTCCAAATATATGTTATTTTTCTAATTAAGATTAATATATTCTAAGTACTAAAAATGTGAAAATTGTAAGATTTGGTGTCCTAGAACCAACTGTTTGTACTTTTATTAATGAATACTTAATATATTTAAATATTAAAGATCTTATTACATATTTTTTATTGTTCTGCATGACTATTGTGTAATAAAGTCCTAGAGTATTTGTCACATTGACAAGGTCATAGCAGTTCCCTACTACGATCAGAACCTTGAAGTGTTATGACAATATATTTAAATATAGTTTGGTGGTTGGATGACATACTATGATGTGACACATATTATACAGACCTTCAGGTGTGAGTACTCGTAAGCAGATGAGACTTCTTCTCATGAAGTTCACACTTGAAAATCTCCAAGATGGGAGATTATGAGAACAAACCTGGCAGTAGGAATTCCATATGTTTTGGTGTCACCAGATATTCCTATCTACGAGTGTGTGCAATGGTACGTAGACTTTAAGATTACCATTAGTATGTGTCATGACTCACGCACATTGATTTACTGATGAAACCCATCATGCAACGGTTGGTGGGAAGTAGGGTACATTGGGTGTGTCATGAATGACATGTTATTAATGGATAAGTCGAGGAAGGATTTTTCCCTTCCATTTATAGAAGTTGATATCTTGGCCATTTGATTGAAATAAAATTGTTGCACGAAATCCTTTGGTCATGGTGTAATGACGAGTTTATTTTAGATAGTCATAGAATGACATATCAAGAATAAAGGTTGATAACACTATCATGAAACCAGCTTGATGAGATATTGAGACAAAGGTATTATATTATACAGTGAGTGCTCGCATTTGGATGTTGTTGTTGCAACTTTAAGTCCTTTCTCTTTTGTTATTTGACCCATTTCTGGACAGTACTCTTCGACTTTAGGAAAGCTTGCCTAATGACAATGAGAAAGAATCCTAGAGGGTCACAAATTAAGTGTTTATGCTTATCTTGGTTAAATTATATTTGAATTTAATTAATGGAATAAATGATATTCTCAAGGCAGTGGATTAATTTTTATTCAAGTTAAAAAATATTGCATAAATTAAATAAAGATTTATTCACAGGATTGTGAATGAAAATTTATTTATTTATTTTATTGAAAATTTAATAAATATTTATTTACTATTTTGTGAATGAAATATTTATTTAAGAGAATAATTTATTTATTTATTTATTTAGGTGTTCTATAAATGGAAGTGGAGTTTGAGTAAACTAAGGATAGTCTGGTTGTGAAATAATTATTTGAAAGATGGTAAATAATTATTTAAAAATTTGGCACAAAACAAAATAAAAATAACTTTGTTATAATTATGTGGAATGGGATTTCATTTATGATTCTGTTTTACGCAAGTTAGTTCTCCACAAATAATGAAACAGTTATTGTTATTATGTAGCATGGGTTTTATCTAACATTGTGAATGTATTTAATTGTTATTACTCAATTAAATATTATAATTGAATCCCCATGTTAATAAATAGATAGGTATGTCTATTGTTCCATGTACAAGAAATCGGTGATGCAAGAGTAATTACAAGTCATGAATTTTCTCTCAACTCCTCTCCTCTCTCTCCCTCTCAATAACTAGATACGTTCTTCAAGATTGAAGAATAGGTTATCAAGATCGATTGATGCAAGAAATTCAATTCACTACACTAGCACCCATAAAGAGAGTGGCATCAAATAGAGACCATTGGAGTACGTTTGGATCACCGTAATAGAGATTCTGATTTGGATCCTCGCAAGTGCAATGATACAATCTGAAAGGGTCATCTCGGATGATCAACATCATCAATGAAGAAAGTACCGAAGAACCAAGTATTTTATTTCTTTAGAAATTAAATTTATATTAATTATAAACATGATGTGAAATATCCTATCTAAAGGTTTCAGGCCTCTTAATTCTTTATTTAAATCATTGATTCTATTCTGTGGATACTATCTTTCATCGTTGTATTGATCATGAAATAATTATTGATCTTGGTAAAAATTAAAGTTGGGTGTCGGCCCAACCACACTTCTGATATTCCTAGAACCTACAAGTGGTATTAGAGTGAGGTCATCATAGTTTATAATTATTTAAAAAAATTGTTGAGGATTTATGGTTTAATAATTTAGTTTTTCAATTCATGGTTAATCGTTCTTATAAACTGGATTTCGAGAACTATTCTCACTCTTTTTGTTTCTCACATATTTCACAGAAACGAATGATTTTTTGATTAAAATTAAAACGGAGAACTCATCAGGAGGCATCGACAATTCTTCCAAGGTGACATGAAATTACACGTCATGTGTTTAGACTTACATGTCACGTTCTCTTCCATACACTCCATGTAATACACACTACATGTCGTGTAGTCGTGTTCAGTGCATTTGGAGTAATTCGGAAATTACTCAAGTTGTGTGAATTTATTGCATGCGGTGTAATTAATTCGACACAACATCTTGACTGAGATAGATAGGCACATGCTTTCCAGATTACATGTCATGTCGCCCACTGCACACAGCGTGTAGTCCCTTTAGGTTAGGTGATAAACCGTATATACCATACATGACTAAGAAAATCGGTAACTGTGTAATGCTGAGACAACACGATGTGTATCACACTGTAAATACCATGTACTCTGAAATTTCTGAAGTACATTTCACACGCCGAGTCCCTAGGTGTTTACTTCAGGATAGATGGTGAAGTTAGTACACATCGTGTAGTCAAAACTATATATCGTGTACTTTACCAAATTACACAAAGTTAAAACTTTAATGTTTTTGTAATGTTCAGAACTATATATCATGTATAAATTGTACTTCAGGTTATTACTCAATGCATTGAAACATATTGTATTTCATATGTCATAAGAGTAAAACAGTATGAAAATATAATAAATGTTGGGTAGATTCGAACGGGTATTCACTAGGATACCTACAAGGTGCATTTATGTACTAGGATGAGAATATCAAGGAAATTCAGAAAAGGATTAGGATAAAAGGATTGATTAATTAAAGATAATAATTAATCAATTCAAGCACAATTTATCTTAATAATAATTATTAAAGAACTGAATAATAGTTTTATTAAATGTGTAACTTGTTGCATGTATGTGGGTGATCATGAGCTAGACCAAGACCTTTGTACGTGATTGGTTTCCTTTTAATTTATTTATTAAATTAATTGTTGTCATGAGAGCCATCTCTTCTCATTAATATGTAAGTTTTTCATGCCCATGGTTTCTTTTATGTAAACCCCTTTTACCCCTAATATGAATGTGAGTTTGAAAAGAATATGTAATGGATGGATCTCCCAAGCTGGTGGAGGCAGTCTAAGTCAGGAGCCAAGGTGAAACCAATCCAAGGAGATGCAAAGGTGGACAGGTGGAAATCTTTAAACATGAAGGTGTTTCTCCCCTAGGTCACGATTAGTTTATCAACCGCTAGATAAACTGACTATTAGAAGAAAAAAAGCTAATGATCATGCCCTTTACATTATTTTATTTTTGTCAGTTTCTTGGTTTTTTATTATGGATGTGTTGTTATGATCACATAATTAATGAACTAACAAGCATGCAAGATGAAACTAAAATAAACTAGTCTTGTGCGTAAATATTATCAAGACATATTTAATCAGTTAAGTAAGTTCCACTTAATATTAAAAATCATGTGATAAAGATAATAATTCAATTTACGTATAAGAGATAAAAATCCCCCAACAAAATATTAAGTCAGACTAATCCTTCTATTAGTTGATTAAGGGAAATACTTAATAAAACTATGTGTTTGACCAACCCTTTTTGTGAAACTTACTTTTATACAGGAATCCCTTATAAAAGGTTTCAAGTTTAATTAACCATATTATATCAATAGGAGTATCCCTTTATAGACTTGGTGTAATATTGGAGGCAAGTGTTGAGGAAATCCAAGTTAGGATTTCAGGATTGGGGAGTCCACCCAACGGATTAAGGAGCTGCAAGCTCGTAGTTGGAAAAGACCTTCCTACCTAAATACCTTCAAATAGTTTGACCAACTCCTGTTGGGTTATGAAAAGGGGAATATGGATCATTTCCACTAAAATATCATTATAACTAGACATTCTGAGTTCAATGGTGAGGTTCATTGGGGCTTGATAAAATATTGGGATACTTAATAAAATTAAATTATTATTTCTCATAAAATGTAATCAAGGAAGTTATAATCATCTTCTATTTTAATTTTTGAATAAAATGAAAAAATTATCAACCAAATTATCCCTACGATCAATTATGGATAAAGAAAATATCCTCACTGGTAGTAACTTTCAAGAATGGTTTATATGCCTTCGGGTTATTCTATAACATGAACAAAAGTCTTATATGTTGGAGTCATCATTACCTGATCCACCTACCCAAGAGGTGAGTGATGAAGAATTTTTGTTATATGAGAAACACTTGAATGATGTGGTTGACATTAAATTTCTGATGATATCATCAATTTCTAGTGAGCTCATGAAGTCTCACGAAAACATGGATGCCTATAGTATACTCGAGAACGTTTGTGGTCTTTACCAGGAGAGAGAAAAACAAGAATGGTTTGAGATATCACAGGCACTCTTTCAGAGTAATCTTAGAAAGGGTTCTCTATCTAGACCTCATGTATTCAAGCTCATTGGATATATTGAGCGCCTAGAGGTTATAGGGTTTAAACTCCCTAAATAATTGGGTACTGATCTCATTCTTGTATCACTCCCTCATAGATTCTCTAGATTTGTTGTTAATTTCAATATGAGAAACATTGAGAAGTCTTTATCTGATCTTCTTATCTCCATTCTCCAAGCGGAAAAAGGTATGAAGTGAAAAAATCCTTCTGTCCTTATGGTGAATAAGAGGAAAGGGAAATCGAAGAGCTTTAAGCACAAAGCTTCTTCATGTCATTCCAAGAAAAGGAAGATCAAAGGGGAGGCAAGGGAAAAGGAAGATGTTTTTTTGCATGTGGCAAGAAGGTCCACTAGAAGAAGAACTACACCTAGCCTAAGAAGCATGGGGAAGCTTTAGGTGTGTTTTTTATCGAATGAAATCTATCTGTTTCTACAAATTGGGTATTATATATAGCTTTTGGTGCTCACATATGTATCCAAATAATGGAACTAAGTAGATTTAAGAAGATTTACCGATGGGAGGTAGATCGACGAGTATCCAACAGATTCAGACTTGCTATTGTAGATATCAGGGACTTCCACATCTTGTTGAAAACTGGGATGATATTGTTGTTGAAGGGTTGTTATTATGTTTCATCTGTTACTAAAAACATTATTTTCATATCTAGATTAGATACAAAAGGATTTGTTTTCAAATTTGGAAATTAATGTTTCTTATTTTAAAAATATAGCATTTGTTTTGGTAGGTAACATTTATACAACAGTTACATATTGGATTACACAAACCAAGTAATGGAAATTGATAACAAAGATACTTCACATAACTCATACCACACCCAACTTTGGCATCACCAGCTAGGTCATGTAAACCAGAAACGCTTGACAAAGTTACATCAAGATGGATATTTATATTCTTTCAAACTAAAACCACTTGGAGTATGTCACACATGTTTATAAGTCCAAATGATCAATGCCCCATTTAGTGGGAAAGGTGAAAGGGCTGAAGATCTTATTTAATTGATTCATACTGATGTGTGTGGACCATTTTCAGTTGAAGTAAGGGGTGGGTACTTATACTTAATAACTTTTACAGATGATTTCAGTAGATTTGGATATATATGATTAATTAGGTATAATTTGGATTCTTTTGATACGTTCAAAGAATAAAAGAATGAAGTTGAGAATCAGATAGGTAAGAAGATTAGGAAACATTGCTTAGAATGAGGTGGATAACATCTTAATGAAGACTTTCATTGATTACTTATGGGAGTTTGGAATCTTATCTCAACTCACTCCTCCTTACACGCCCTAGTGGAATAGTGTTAGTGAAAGGAGTAACTCCACCTTATTAGACATGGTGAGATCAATGATGAGTCATGAAAGTCTTCCATTATCCTTTTGAGGATATTCATTACAAACAATAGCACACATACTAAACCAAGTACCAAAAAAATCAATAAATGGTATTCTATATGAGTTATGGAGTAGAAATAAATCCATGTTATCGAATTTACATGTTTGGGGAAGTGAAGCATTTGTTAAGGCCTCTTCAGGTAACAAACTTTCACCCCAAGGCACAAATTGTACCTTTATAGGATACCCCAAGGAAACAATGTGATATTACCTATACAAACCCTCAGACAAAAAGGTTATAGTGGAAAGACACACCATATTCCTTTAGAGGGATCACATATCCAAAAGAGATAACATGAGAGAGATAGACTTTGATGAATTCGAGACTCAAGGTACACAAGATTTGGTACAGAAATAGATTCCACAAAGCCCCATGGAAGAAAGAATTGTTCTAGAGACACAAAAACTACATAGGAGTATAAGAGAGGTTAGAGAACTGGAACAGTATGGTTTTCTAGTTACTGAAAATGGTGACTCATTATTAGTTTATAACAATGATCCTCTAACCTATAAAGAAGTAGTAAGTGGCATTGATGATTCCAAGTGGAAAAAATCCATGAATTCTAAAATTGATTCAATGCACCAAAAACAATTTTGGATTTTGGTAGATCCCCCAGTTGATGTAAAAATTGTGGGTTTCAAATGGGTATTCAAGAAGAAATTGGACATGGAAGTACAATTTAGTACCTATAAGGCATGATAGGTTGCAAAAGTGTTCAAGTATCATCAAGTAATTGACTATGACGAAACCTTTTCACCAGTTGAAATGTTGAAATATATCATAATTATATTGGCCATTTCTGCTTACCATGACTATGATATTTGGAAAATGGATGTCAAAATAGCCTTCCTTAATAGGAACCTTTGGGAAGATGTCTACATGACACAACCTGAAGGTTTTATGACTCCAAAGGATGACAATAAGGTATGCAAGTTGCAGAAATCTATTTATGGATTAAAGAAAGCATCCAGGCCATGGAACGTTCATTTTTATGAAGCCATGATAGAATTTGGTTTTATCATGAATGAATGTGATCCTTGTGTCTAAAAATGATTTAGTGAGAGTGAATTCATTTTCCTAATAGTATATATTGATGACATATTACTTATTGGAAATGAGATACTAGTCTTACAGTCAGTTAAGGCATGGTTGAATAAATGCTTCTCCATTAAGGTCTTGGGTGAGGAAGCATATATTCTTGGGATCAAGATCCATCGTGATATATCCAAAAGATTTCTAGGCCTAAGTCAAAGTACATACACTGACAAGATACTAAAGAGATCCAGTATGGAACAATCCAAGAGGGGATTGTTGCCAGCATGACATGGGGTTCATCTTTCTAAGAAAATGTGTCCTCAGACACATGAGGATGGAAAGAGAATGGAAAATACTCCATACCCATTAGTGATTAGTTCTATCATGTATTCCATGCTATATAAAAGGATAGATTTTGCCTACACATTGAGTACGTTAGAAGGATATCAAGCTAACCCAGGTGACCGCCATTGGATGGCAGTAAAGACTATCCTAAAGTATGTGAGGCGTACTAAGAATATGTTCCTAGTTTATGGAGAAGATTAGGAACCATTCATAATAGGATATGCAGATAATAGTTTCCAGACTGATCAAGATGACATGAAGTCACAATTAGGATACATCTTCACTTTGAATGGAGGTGCAGTGAGCTGGAAGAGATCAAAGCATAGTGTGGTCATAGATTCTAGAGCAGAATACGAGAATATCACAGCTTCTGAGGAATCTAAAGAAGTAGTTTGGATGTGGAGCCTCGTCTGGGAGATGGATATGTTACCTAGCAATAAAGATACCATCACATTGTATTGTGATAATACTACAGTGGTGGATCTCGTAAAAGAACCAAGGTCACATCAACGGACGAAGTACATAATTTAGAAGTTTCATATCTTAAGGGATTTTTCTCAGAGAGGTGAAGTTGAAGTGAGAAGTATTTCCATGGAAGACAATGTGGTGGACCCCTTGACTAAATCCTTGACTTAGTAGAAACATGGTCATCATGTGAGGTCTAGGAAACTGAAAGTTGTAGGCAGTTAGCTCTAGTCCAAGTGGGAGTTTTTAAGAGTTAGTGTCCTAGAACCAACATTTTTTACTTTTATTACATGAATATTTAATATATTTAAATATTAAACATCTTATTACATATTGTTCGTTGTTTTTCATGACTATAGTGTAATAATTTCCTAGAGTATTTATTGGATTGACATGGTCATAGTAGTTCTCTCTATGATGAGAACCTTTTAGTTCTATGAAAATATTCTTAAATATAGTTTTTTGGTTAGATGACATACTATGATGTGACACATAGTATACATACCATCAGGTGAAAGTACTCGTAATTAGATGATACTTCTTCTCATGAATTCGTACTTGGTAATCTCCAAGATGGGAGATTTTGAGGACAAACCCACTAGTAAGAATTACGCATGTTTTGGTGTCATTAGATATTTCTATATGCGAGTGTGTGTAATGATCCTTACACTTTAATATTATCATTAATATGTTTCATGACTCATGCACTTTGATTTACTGACAATAAAAGTCATGTAGACAATTGGCGGGATGTATGGTACATTAGGTGCATCATGAATGACATGTTATTAATGGATAAGTTGAGTAAGGATTTATCCCTTCCATTTATGGAAGTTGATATCTTGGCCTTTTTATTTAAATAGAACTTTCCCATGAAATTACATGGCCATGGTGTAACAATGAGTTTATTTCATGTTGTCATAGAATGAAATATTAAGAATAAAGGTTGATGACACTATCATGAAACCATTTAGATGAGATATTGAGACAAATGGATTATATTACACAATGATAGTTCATATGTGGATGTTGTTGTTATGAATTTAAGTTCTTTCTCTTGGGTTCCTTGACCCATTGCTAGACAGTACTCTTGGACTTTAGGAAAACTTGCTTAATGCCAATGAGAAAGAATTCTAAAGCGTCACACACTAAGTGTTTCTGGTGGGCATAGTTAAATTCTATTGGAATTTAACTAATGGAATAAATATTATTCTCAAGACAGTGGAATAATTTTTATTCAAGTTAAAAAATATTTCATAAATTAAATAAATATTTATTCACAAGATTGTGAATAAAAATTTATTTATTTATTTTATTAAACATTTAATAAATATTTATTTACTCATTTGTAAATTAAATATTTATTTAATAGAATAATTTATTTATTTATTTATTTAGGTGTTCAATAAATGGAAGTGGAGTTTGATTGGACCAAGGTCGATCCGGTAGTGAAATAATTATTTGCAAGATGGTAAATAATTATTTAACTAGTTGGCACAAAACAAAATAATAATAATGTTGTTATAATTATGTGGCACTGGATTTAATTTATGATTCTATTTTTCACAAGTTGATGCACCAAAAATAATGACACGGTTATTGTTATTATGTATCATGGTTTTTCTCTAAGGTTATGAAAGTATTTAATTACTATTATGTAATTAAATATTATAACTGAATCCCCATCTTAATAAATAGAAAGGTACGTCTATTGTGCCATGTACGGTAAAATGGTGATGTAAGAGTAATTCCAAGTTAGGAATTTTCTCTTGAATCATATCTACTCTCTCCCTCTCAAGAATAAGAGACATTCTTCAAGATCAAAGAACAGGTGATCAAGATCGATCGACGCAAAGACATTCGCTTCACCGCGCTAGCACCTGGAAAGTGAGTAGCATCAATCAGAGACCATTGGAGCATGTGTTGATCACCACTAGATGGATTCTAATTTATATCCTCGCAATCAAAATGATACAATCCAAATGGTTCATCCTGGATGATCAAAATCATCAACGAAGAAAGTACTGAAGAACTATGTATTTTATTTATTTAGAAATTAAATTTAAATTAATCATAAACATGATGTGCAAGATCCTCTCTAAAGGTTTCAGGAATCTTCCTTATTTATCTAAATATTTGATTCTATTCCTTGGAGACTATAATTAATCATCATATTGATCCTAGAATAATCACTGATTATGGTAAAAATTAAGGTTGGGTTCCAGCCCAACCGCGCTTCCACTACGCCCTAAACCTACAACAATAACCCTTAAAATATGAATTTTATAGGATATAAAACATTGAATTATAGAATAAAATATATTAAATTATGAGTTCCATTAGTCCTCCACATGAATTATACTATGAATATTGAGGATTTTAGGCCTATATATTTTTTTAATAGATGTATATGATCATAAGAATAATTTTGGAAATAAGAATAGGTGAAATTATAAGAATAATTATCCCTTATTTCTAGTATTGATTCATTCATGTATAAAAGGTAAAATATTTTCTTTTCAATATATCTTAGTTGTAAATATTTTGAAAAATAAATCCAAATATAGAAACATTAAACACAAATTAGATATCTCTAATGTTTTTGTAGGGGTGAGAAAAATGTTGGTTCGGTTAAAACGATTCATAATTTTTAAAAAATGGAATAACTGGCCAATGATTTTTTTAATAACTAGACCCACAGGCCAAAAAACAAATAGACTAACCTCATTAAATTTTTTCTAAATAAAAAAAATAACTAATCCTAAAATAATATTTCATTTTGTAAAATAAAGTACCAATATCCAGTATTAAATGCCTCCTATCCAAATTTGTATCACCACCTTCATTCCAAATACTCGACCAATAATTAAAAATGCTTGATAAAAATAACACAATACCTTAAAATATAAAATATCATGATTAATATGGATTACCCACGAAAGATTACAACAATCCTTTGGGAAAATTGCTAGTTCATGAAAAATTGATCAAATTGAAATTATAATTAACAGATTTTTGATCATATGTATTAAGGATTAGATTGAAAAATTATAATTATGTATTTGTAGATGAATAGAAATATATATTAATTCATTTTGAGTATTTAATAATAGGGTAAAATATCATGAAAAAACTCTAATGAATAAATAAAAAATGAAAAAACCTGAATAATTAATAGTTTATTTACAAAACCATAAATACCATAAATATGTGATTTCCTATGATTTATGGTAAATAAACTCCAAATAAGAAATTAAAAATTAAAATTCATGGCGAATCAATAATTCATTTACAAAACTATACATACCATAAATATAGGCTTCAAAGCCTATGATAAATGATGTTTTAATGTTATAATTTTCCTACTTGATAATTCATTGATGCAATTTTTTTTCTGAACTGAAATCAGAAATCCATTAATGTCTTTAAAATAAAAAAAACATCAATTAGCATGAATCCGATAAAAATCCTATCAATTTAGAGGAAAAAATTCAAAATACTGACCTATGGTAAGCCTATGGAACTGGAATATGTCCCTTACACTAGTGACAGCTAGAGCACACCCAAACTTTGATACAAAGAAATATAATTAAAATATATACATTCCTACTTTTAAGAGATATATCAATATAATTTTACATGATATCCTTCTACAAATATGATCATAATTAAATCTAAAAACTTTCAATATTTCATTAAGAAAATTCAAAGGCACATCCAATGTGCTTACCTTACATGTAATCTTACTAAGGAGATCCATTAGTGACAATTAATCTTACATGAGGGAGAAACCATAACAAATACATTCATCTAAAAAATAATATTATGTGGGATAATTCTACAATAAATTCAATTAAAATAAAATGATATGAATAGATATTCATTTAGAGATGTTATAACCTTGGTAAGTGGATGATATAGGGATTATTAAAAATTAATTAAAAGGTTTCAATACATATTCATTTATTTTGAAATTTATGATAACTTCTAATTAAATATAAAAATATGATTTATAAAAGATTTATTAATTGTAGTTCACTGATGGTAGTAGATTTTTTCTACCATACATGACCTTGAATTGTTCAACAACACATGACCTTATGTGAGTGAAGTATTATGGGAATCATAAGTGAATGATTGTAGGATTAAGTTATGATGTGCATGGAATATTTATTGGAAAAACAAAAATGGTTTCTTATTAAATTGTATAAAAGTAAAAGAGAATAAATTATATAATAAGCTGTAATATTCTATTTGTGTTTTTTATATGGAAATCATATTCTTCATTAGAGGAAAAGATCTACAAAATCATGAGTGCTAAGAAAAATTAAAGATGGCCATTAAAATATAAAAATCAATGCACTACAAAAGGCCTATCATTACCAATGATAAAATTTATATAATAATAATATGACAGAAATCATACACTATGAATTAGTGATCTCATTGGATATAATATTATATCAAAACTTATGACCCGTTATGTATCATATTCTACGAGAGTGTTGTAGAAACTCTTGTTTCTATATCTCTTACTTTACAACAAAGTATTATACATTATAATAAACTTTTGTAGGTTTACCTAGGCTTCATATCATACAATAAATAAGGGCTCATAATAACACCACGAATCTATATTTTGTGATAGAATTACCACTGCACAATTTCAAAGCAATGAAATGGGTGAGACGTTGTGTATTCTGATCACTTATTTGTGGTACATATATTATTATATGGTTACCTTGTTTGTATAGTGGATATAATAATTTCTATAAACTTTTTCATAGGTATAACTATATTCTTCACATATGTGGAAAATAATTTTCAAAACAGATCATCCTATTTCTAGAGGACAACGCAGTAAATAGAAAGATTATATTTTCTATGGGATAATGATGGTTGAATAATATTATATGAATAAATGTACGTATAATTGGGGGTATTTTATTAATATGTGATACCACATTTTATAATGGAGGGGTGTTGTAAGTTCAATCATTGACTATAAAAGATGCCACTCTTTATGAGATGGAGGAGTTACAAATTTAGATGAACAAAGCATGCACTAGTTTCTTATAAAGGTTGGTGTTGTACTATATAACATATATATGTCATCTACTATGCTATGTGAAGAGTATGTGTTGTTATTACTGAAATTATTCTACATGGTAAATATGATTATATGTAAGAAATGACAATATAGTGTAATAAAAAGAGTTTCCAAGACAAACATGGGAAATTTCCTTATATGATATGTCATCTTATATAATAGACTCACATTTTTTGGGTTGTATAAAAATAGAACCATACCATTTCCTATACATTCATGCTTTTTCTTACTTCAACATTGGTGTAAATTTTAATTTTATTTCTACCTAATATATCTTTAACACCCCAAAACTAAAATTTATCATTATTGAGAATAAAATCATCATTCCCTTGACCCTGAATTTTTTTTCCAATATTATTAATTAAAATTTTGTTTTTATTTAATTTATATAAACCATTTATTTATGAATTTAAGTATAAATATTTTCTAAATAATGAAACCACTCATTTTTTATAACATTTATCGCAAGTAAATAATAATATAATCACTTTTTGATATGCATCTCAAACCACAACCAATGTATATATTTTATTTCAAATTATATTTTAAAATATATAATTATTTTATACATTTAGTAATCTTCACAACTTTAATTGTTTAAGGAAATATGATCCAGACAGCCAGGTAAATTCCTTTCCCTAGAAATTTTGTAGGGAATGTGATTCCAACCATCTTAGACTTGTCTTTAATAAGGAAGTTGTCACTTTTTATACTTGATCTATTTTAAATTTGAGGGTTCTCACTTTCTCCTTAAAAGTGTTTGAAAATAAAAAAGTTAATTTGTAGTTAATGAATAATTTTTTAAATATTATTCATCATTATTGATGTTTATAGTATTATTATTTTTTCAAAAAAAAATCATGAATTTAATTATCAAATGTTTGATTCAATTAATTTTTTTATATAATCTAATCCTTATAAAAATATTAAAAAATGATACCAGCATATTAATAATGGAATCGTGTTAGGGAAAACATGGAACTTGGGAAAAACTTAGGCCTGAAAATTCATACCTTGGTAAATATCCATCCATTTATTTTCATATTTTCAATAACCTTATATGACTTACATTAATTATTCCATGCTAGAGTTGATATGATTTAGTTAGCACTTTATAAGGCAAAATCAAGATCTACCATCATCTAAAATAGAAAGTGCATAAGGATGTAGAAATAATTTTTTAAGAATTATTTTTGTAATTGTTCTTATTACACAAATAATGGTTATGATTGATGTTATGATAATAGAATTGGTAAAGTATGTATGAGTCTAACTATTTTTATTTATAAATAAAGGTGTTTCTACCAAGTCACAAATTGAAGGATTGTATGTTATTAAATGTACATTTTTATATAGTTAATATTAAAACTATTTATTATGTTGGTGTGAAAAAACATATTATTTTTGTAATAATGTGGATTTCACTAAACCTTGAGTATGAAAAAAATAAAACAATATACCTAGTTATAATCATATTATATTCAAGTCTTTTCTGTAATTGACACAACACATGAATCCAAGTAGATAGTGTGTCATTTCTAAACAAGGAAAATCAGAGAGTAAGCATACAAAGACACATGTTAGCAGGATGTGTTCTGATGATAAGGAATATGGTTATAATCCAAGACAATCTTTATTTTTTATGTTTTTCATATTCTCATGAAAGCGTGGTTTCATAGTAAAATTTACATTCTCTTTCCCCAATATGATTTCTTATTTTTTATTGGTTCCCGCATCCCAAATTGGGGGATTTTAAAAAATCCAAAAAATGGTTTAGAGAAGTTGAGTTGTTCTTCTTTATAAATACAAACTAAAGAAATGTTTTCCACCTAAAAATATATTTAAAATATCAAAAAATATGAAAATTAAAATATATAATGGTAAAATATAAGTACGACTATAAACTAGAAGGGGTAAATAGGGGTAAAATTTTCAATATACCGCATCAAGAACCAATATTGAAGCCTCGTCAATTTTAACTAAAGAAACTGCAAGAGTGTATTGTTAGAAAATAAAAAAATTATTATTAAAAAATATTAAATTATAGATAATGTCAATATTACATGAGATTCATAAACAAAATTCCATAACAAATCCACTAAAACATTAGAAATAGAATGTAAGGGTTATAAAATAGAAATATAAAATCACATTTTCAAGTAGATTAACCATATAAACCTATAGCTATTAAAAATTAAACCACCCTCACCTTCCTATCATACTCTCTAGTATATATTTTTGCATAAAAATTAATAATCATGACTTTAATGTTTTCATAAATCTAAAATTATAAAATTTAATTTTTTTTTTTGACAAAATGATTCCCAGTAAAAGTGTTCAAAAAATTGTTAAAGCATAAATTTTTATTAAGTCGCATTAATTTTATAGAAGGTAAAGAATTATCGTAAGGTTAAAATATGTTTATAATAAAAAAAATCATTTGTTAAGGACAAGTAAATTAGAGCTCTATAATAAAAGTATACCCCAGTTGTCGATGTATATTGAAAGTTGGGAGAATCTCTATTATTAAAGGATATATGACCAATAATAATATCATGGTAAGTGTTAACAATAACTACATTATATTTATTCTCTATAATTTAATCTTTTAGATAGTAATATTTAGTTAATCATTTACACCATACTATTTAACTTTCAATGTTTGTTATTCAGCATCCATAATTTCACAAAATATTCAAAACATCATTGAATGTTAAGATAAGGAACAAACACACAAAAAGAATATTCAAATTAATTTTTGAAAATATATGTAAATATCACAAATAAAACTCAGTGAAACCATCATCAAAATCTTGTTCATTCAGATAATTAATAGAGGATTCAATATAAAAGGTGAAACCCATATCATAGTGGTCAAGTATTTCAATTACATGAGAATGTCCATGGACTCATCATCACTGATGGATTTATATAATGTGTAGTTCAATAAGAAGAAATATTATTTTTTCTTCAAGATGGGAATTGATTTCATCAAAGGTTTTATATGGAGTACCTAGGTCCAAGAAAATCCTAACAGGTGGAGGTCATAAATTCACCAAAAAATAATTATAGTAGCTTGAGAGACATATGCAATTAGAAAACTAAAATAGAAAAAAATAAATAAATAAAATTCATTTCATCAAAATTTTGAAGAAACCCTAACTATAATTTAATTAAAACATTTGATACCCATTATTTTAAGTTCTTAAAACATAAATAGAATAAATTCATCCCTATAATATCAAACATGGACCAATTGAATAATAAATTGGTTTTTTTTCATGCTCTTCCCAACATCTAAACTTTATAGTTGAAAGAGGAAAATATTCATCCAACATCAAGGGTGGATAGGTATAGGATATGGTATAGAATCAAGTGTATAGGTATCGATGTTGGAAATGATGAGGAACTAGGCAAGCGAGTGCATCTTATTCTGGTAAAGATGGATAGTGTGGAGATGTGGTTGTTGAAGAACTTGGGAGAGAGGAGGCATGAGCATGAGGGGAAAACAATAATTGAGAGGGAATATATTTTAATTTTTGAAGGATTGATCATTATATTTTTTTCATTTTAATTTTTTTATGTTTTTTAAAGTATAATCGGATAATATATTTCATCACAAATAAAATATATCAAAACTAGAATTTTAATTCTATTTAAAATATTATATTTTATAAATGAGATTTTCAATATATTATAAATATTTATTAAGATCTTTTCATTAATATATAATTAATTTTTAGTGACTAAATAATAATTTTATCTTATAAAAAATTTATTTTTATTATTAGAAACATAATTTTTTTAATAAACGTCTAATTATTTGACACAAAAAAAATTATTTTTAAATAATTTATTTATAGTAGATAATTAATGGTGACAGGTTTATATATTGTAAAAAAAATTGGTATTAATAATAGTTTTTAATAAATTTATTTGTGGGTAAAATAATTGTAGGCATTAATATGATATAGTGACATATTTTCTTGTTGGTAAAATATTTATTAGTATTAAAAAACTAATAAAAAATATATTTTTTGGTGAAATTAAATGTCGGTAATTAAATTTAATATCAAAAAAACATAATATTTGTTGGAATTATTTTTTTTCAATATATATATTATTTTTCACTAAATTATTATTGATATAATTCATTTTTTATAGTACCTATAGAAAAATATATAGAGGGTTGTGGGGAGAAGGCCATTTCATGTAGGTCATTTTTATATCATGTAAAATTTTGAGGTATTTCCATTTATTGAAATTGGAAAATACACTAAAAATAATGCTTTTTTTCTATACAAAAAAATTGAGTTGTATAGAAAGGAGGGAAATCCTCTCGAGACAACTGTGGAAATATAGATAGGGAGATCCTCTTGAGACAACTATAGAAATATATAGAGGGAGAGATCAAGTGTGTTATATATATAACTAGAGTGAGATGAGAAGAAAGAAGAACTCTCAATGAAGAGGAAGAATAGGATAAGATCTTATGTTTAAGTGAATATTATATGGGTATCAAAGAAGAATGAGAATAAGAATAAAACTATTTTGTATACTAGTTCCTATGAAACCCACTATTGTAGAGGTTTGAATACAAAGGGTTGAGAGAGATACAAACATTGTTTCTTATATTCCTATCTATATAATGATTCCTTCTAAAATCAAGGATCTTCTAGATTCTTAAATAACACATGATATCAAGTGAGAGATTTCTATGATAAATTTATGAATAAGAAATTGGTGTTTTGGTAGAAAATAGAGACTGATATAGATGTTTTTGAATATAATAAGTCATTCATAGAATTGTTTTTGATAGTAATCATATTATATTATTGGATTTAGTAACATCCTTGGAAATATTGGTGATATAACTCAATAGGTTGTAATCTAAGAAGGACTGGTGGGATACTAGTATAATGAATCATTAGGTTGGAATTCATCATCCCTTGTGTAATATAGTTAAGACTCGCCTGTGTTATATAGTAGGGTCAAGATGATAATTTCACATACCACTTATATTTGATGAAAAAATTATTAGTGGATAATATTTTTCTTAGTGAAAACGTGATCAAGATAAGGAGTAGGTTTCTCACATTGGGGACAAACCTTGTAAAACCATTATGAACTGATGTTTATTTACATTTTTTATTATATATGGTGTATGAAATTAGATAGATAAAAGAAAAATCATTTAAATTGTAAGGACTCGGATCTGTGTAGTCTAACTATTTTTCATGTTTTCAAATCTCATGGTGCTCAGAGGAGGTCTGGAGTAAATCTAGAGGGGTTTGGCTACTAAACATCTAAGATAAAGGATAATACATGGTGTATAAAGGTTACACACTATGTATTTATGGTTCAAGGATTGTGTTGGACTAGTTCATGGTGTGTAATAAATCGTTGTTTAAAAGGTTTGAGGTGACATGTTTTTTGGTGAAACTTGAAACCCAAAATTCATTCGATGTTTAAAGGGTACATGTCATGTAAATTCCCTATGTAGTGTGGATATAATGGTTGCAACACTTGAGGTTGTCTCAAACACTACAAAAAGTGGTGCTCCCTCTAAATTTTCAGGTGACTAGTGGACATCCTTTTAGGTTTTTTTAGATTCCTTTGACAGGGATTGATCCTTGGATTCACTTCTTTGATCTGTGGTGATCCAAGGTGCCTTCTTTCTTTGTTCTCTAGTAGGTTCTCCCTAATCATTCTCATTTCCTCCTGTTTATTCTCTCCATTCTATGACACTTGATCTCTTCTATTTCAAATGATGTTTCTTTTTTTGTGGTGCTTTTATTGTATGATGACTATAGGATATCGCAGTTTCCTCACTGGAGAGGTGATCTGAGATTTGCAACATTTGTCTATTCTCATGGAAAGAACATTGACAACTTTGAGGTAGGGTATTTTTTTCTTCTCCTATTTTATTTATGTCAAATCATAAATTGAGAATAGTTTATCCCTTTGGATGGTAATAGAATTAACCTAATAATTTTTTAAACTATATTAATAAATAATTGGTTAAAAATCTCATGTTGATGTGATTTATATCATTATTAAGGTATGCCTATTGATTTTATAGATAGTGTGATATCTACTATATCCTTTGTTATTATGTTCTTATGTATGGAGTAGCATGTTTAAATTGGTAAATAATGTAAAGATAGAATTAATTGATAATTAATTGGCTTAAGAGTAATTTAAATATATATGTGTTTGTAATCTGTTGTTTGATGTAATTTGGTGATAATAAAATTGATGCATTGTGCATGTTTAATTGAAAATTATCTTCCATGTGATTAATGTATTTGATAAATATTATAAATCATGTTTATTATTGTTGATTATAAATAAAAAACTCATGTTAAATAATAATGGTACTTCTCCTAGTTTGATGAAAATGGTTTAAATTCTAAAATCAATTTTAGCTTTTGATAGCGTGTAATAGCTTGATGTCTTAGGATTCCCGTTATTGGAACTTATGATTAATGAATCAGTTAATTCAAGATGGAATATGATCTAATTATATGATAAAAATAATTATTAGGGATTGAGTTGATCATTTTCTTGAGAAGGACGAGTGCCTTGTGATTTGTGCCATGAGATATCGTTTATGTGTGAAGGCTAGATTCCTTGTTTTAGGGACAAGATATCCCTGTTGGATATGCTTATTTTTTCCTACTACTTTTTTGATGTGCTCCATATGTGGTCTTCACTGTACAGAGTGATATGGGGTAGGGAGGCCCAAATGTGATATGAGTCTGGGATGGATGAGCTTGGTATGGCTGATGTTATGGTTTGGGGAGGCCCAGATGATGTGGCAGCAGTTGATGCCTATGTTGGTGAGATGCATTGGTATATGCATGTGGGTGTCGGGGATGGTAATGGAGATGATGTAATGGGTTGAAGTTGGTATTACCCATTTATGTGATGTTGAAATCTAAGATGCTCGCTTATGAATCTTCTTAATGGTTGATGGTCAGGTTTCTTGTTTTATCTATGTTCTTTTCCCCACTACTTGATATAGAAATATGTGCTTGGTTTTATGTTTTCTCTTGGTGGTAGATTGGGATGGTTTTCCTAGAGTACTTTAAGTATGGAATGATGTTAATAATGAATAAATAATTCTTAACTCATGAGTCTGTTTGATGCTAGAATGTAAATGCTGAAAAGATGTTAATCTTGAGAAACTGTGGACTTGGTTTGGATTATTCCTAGAGGGTATCTACTTTACTCTAATGATTAGTGTAATGTAATGTGGAATAATGTTAATGGTTAATTAATGGATAATGAATTAATTAACAAAATAAAAATGAAAAAAAGGGAATAAGTAACAAATGTATCTCTTTAAATACATTTGTGCTTATAGGATATCTAATCTTTGTAGTGGTAGTTGGGAGTCTAATTGAGATTAGAAAAAATTAATTCTAAGACTAGTTTATGACCATAGTGTGGTTGTGAGAAATATTATATTCTATATATTATGTGATTTCATATGATTCCCCACCCATGTAGGTTAGGGTGACTGAAACCTAATGGACTTTGGGAGGGTGTTTTACCCAATATCACGATGGGAGGATGGATGGCTGACTACCCCCACTAGCTTTGCTCTCTTATCTTGGTTGTTACTTGTACTATTATTCATGGTGGTTAGTTATCCTAAATATGTGTATAGAGGGGTGTGATGGAATATGGTTATTTTAAAAAAAAAATGTATTACTAGATATATTATTCAAAGGATTATTATATATATGACATGTATAGGGTGTGATGGATTGAGGTACTTACTCGGTGTATGGGTTGTAACAGAATGAGGTATAATACTCGATGTTTGATATATGCCATATGGGATATGGTGGATCCCAGAAACTACTTTGTTACTATATATGGATATGTGTATGGTATGATGGGATGATATGATGCATGATTTGCATGTTGTGATATCTTGCATAGTTGTCTTCAAGCTGGACTATTTTAGAGAGAGGTAGATCAGGATATGTGATGTTTGGGCAGAGTGGAAAACTAGTGGGGAAGTGGGACTAGGGTACAATTTATGTTACTTACTATATTATATGCTCTCTTGTATATGATACTTGGTGAGAGTTAGACATGGTGAGGCTGGGAACTTATTATACCTATTTAGGTGATGAGTTATTTTCACTATTGTTCACTATGATTTAGCATGCTTTATTTATCTTTTGTATGAGAGGATATAGAGAGGATATTACTGAGTATATTGTTATACTCACTCTACATATATATAAACTATTTTTCAAGTCATCCATAGAAGGTGGGAGATCAGGCTAGATATTACTATCTCAGATTTTTGTAGGAGCTATTTGGGCTTTGTGGTCATTTTCATCTTTACCTTTTTGGTACTTATTTCTTTTCATTCAGTTTTTATAGTATTGTATGGAATTTTATGTTTTCACTTGGGATTTATTTATATATATGTTTCTGAGAAGGTGTTGATTATTGTATCTATCATATCTATCTCTTTTTCATGTTCTCTTATAGGGTAATTCCTCACATATGTATGTTTATTATACACTTGGTGCTAGTCGCCAACCGAGGGCCTACTGGAGGTGGGACTCAAACAGTCACTATCTCTCTCCCATCAATGTGCTATCTTTTCGGGGAGGGGGTTATGACATACATCCTATCATGTGTAAGTGGTTCAAACCCTTATGGTATTTAAATGTTTTAAGGTTTAATTAGAAATTGGTAAAATATTTGGAAACACCTGATTTCACCACCCCCCTCTTAGGTGCTTCCACCAATCCTAAAGGAAATTTAAATTGGTATTAGAGTAAAATTTACCTCCTATTGGATCATATTTTTCTTACCATAGGGTTTTTATAATAATTTTACAAAGTGTAGATTTGAAATGGAAGAGCCTTTAAAGGATTAAATATTTTTAATTTTTATTAAATCAAATATATTTGTCTCAACAAATAAATTGAGAAATAGGAAAAATATAGTTCTTAATAATCTTAAAAAACTTAAAAATAGATGGATAAATCACTATTATATGAAGGTACTCATAATATTAATTATAATAATAAATTCATGGATGATTATTCCTATATTGATACAGGTACAAGTTGTTATGGAGATGAATTTCATGAATCAGTCAATGATTTTTATTCTGAATCCAAGTATTACATGAATAAGATCCTTATTGATGTTGTTACATATATATTTTCATACATTATAGGGATTCATGATGAAAATTCACATATGGAGTAATAATTTAATGCAATGGATGTTTCATTAACTGAAAATGTAATTAGTTATAACATCCTTACCAAAAATTTGAAAGTCATAGACGAATATATTTCACTTTATAATGTAATATATTCTCAATATAGTTAAGAATTAAAAATAATTGTTGGTGAGAAATATTTTTTTGAGAAATTTATCAAAGAAGTGGTCCATGAATTTGGGAAATTATATAATGTCTCCATAAATATGAAAGATTCTTAAGAATAAGTTAATGCTAAAATAATGAAGGAGCAAGATTATTTTCTAATCAAGACAAATAAAATGCATGAGGATCAGAAGAATAAGATGAAAATATATTTTCATGCAAGAGTGAAACCACTTGAGGACTAGAAATAAATTATTTATATGAAATATCTTGAGATATATGTAAAGATGAATAATCTAGAAAATACCCATGTTGAATCATCAAAATATACTAAGACTAGAAATGGTTTCATGCATATTTAAGAGTATGATATTGCTTCTAAGAATACTCAAAATGGTGATAAAAGGAGTTATATATCCATCTACTACAATTTATTATAAGAAAGTATCCCATAACCCTAATAAATATTTTTTTCATTAAATATATTTTAAATTTTAGTGCAAGAGTAAAGAAAAAAATTGTGCAAATTTTAATAGGGAAAAATTACGGTAAACCTGCTAATATATCGAGGGTGGAGGTAAGAATTTATAAAAAAATAAGCTTCCCAAATAAATCCCAAAAAGTTGTGATTTCTACCCAAAAATATAAAGGACCTAAATTCATACAGACTACATCCACAAGAAAAATAAGAAGGTTTATTAGATATTATTGGTTTTATTGGAGGTTTTAGTATACAGGAATAGATATTTTGTATAAAATTTTAGTGTATTTAATTTATAAAAGGCCGAAATATATTGGTAGTAGATATGAAGCTCGAAGGAAACCTATTATATTGAATCTTGCTTCAAAAATGAAGGGATATCTATCATACAAGAACATATTTTATTAGTTAGAAAATTATTGTGAGTTATACAAAAAAAATTCATCATTGCTATGAGGAGTGATAGTGTGTAGGAGTGATAGTATGTATTAGCCCAACCCAACTCTCACTCTGATGTTAAAATAAGAACATAATAGAAAACAAATTAGGTGAAGTAGGAAGATAATTATTCCATTATGAGTTTATAAAATAATAAAGTTTAACAATAAACTCTTATAAATTTAGTAAAGAGTGATATAAAGGATATCACACCTATTGGATGAATGTGCCTATACTATAGTAGGAATATCCACATGATATACCATTGCAAGATGACCAAGAAAATAAATAAATAAGGTAGAAATATAGAATCAAAAAGGCAAGAATGAATTAAATAAATAGATATAATAATTAGTTTATTTATTGAAATTACTGATGAAGAATGAAAATTTAATGATATTTTTTCAAAAAGGGATATCCAAAAAGTTGATAAATATGTTAGTGGAAGGTTAAAAGAGGTTGTAATCCTTGTTGTAAAATATAAGACCTTTTTTTGGAAAAACTTATAACAAAGTTAATGTATCAATGACTTAAAATTCTAAAATATATTCTATAAAGTAGGAGTATACACTCACGAAAAAGAATCACTATTTACAAAAAGAGTGCTTGAAAGTATGGTCAGACCATTTAGAAGAAGATAAAAATATAGATAAAGTTGAAAAAAATGAAACTCAACTAATTTCTCAAGTAATTAAACATGTTCTATCTAATAATAAAAACCAAAACCAAAATAATCCCTTACTTCCCAAGCATAGACAAATTTGGAACATCAAGGGTAAACCAAGCATGAAGAGTACCAGATAATCTAAATCCATCAATAAAAGAGTTTATTAATTAAGAAACAATTCTCATCCTTGTTTCTCTCATTAAAAATCTGATGAAGACCCACATTATTCCCATATATTGGTTTTTCTGCATCATGTAAGAGGGAATTAAAGGTGAAGTAAGAACAAGAGTTATTGAATGTTGTGGTGCTTAAAAAACTATATAACAGTTCATAAAGAAATATTTCAATTAGAATAATAGTGTCACCTTTCCAAAAATTACTTGTTAAATTTGAATTTTTATTTGTAACTCAACAAGTATCAAAATACTTAGAGATTATTTCTTGAATAAGGAAAAACCAAGATAAACGTTTTTAGAGAGTATACCTTAAGGGGGAGCTTACATGAAGAAATATTCTAGAGATTAATCATTTCATGTTAAATCTATAAATCTATATAGCCCTTTCAAAAAAAATATGAGGTATGATTTTCACTCTCTTGAATTAGTTTTAAATTATATTGTATATGATTATCAAATGGGGTCTATTATATTACAAAATGGAATGAAATAAACATTCACATGAATTTTTATTATTTCTTTTTTGAATTTTACTATATGTTCTTAATATTTCTTAAAAATATATTTTATTAGTACCTATAAAGTGAAATACAAAGTTGGTTCCAAATTATGTTTTTTATACGAAATGATTTTTTTTCTAAATTGACCACTCTTGTTTTCAACATTAGGTTAGTCCATGTAGACATAGATTTGATTGGTTTATGGAATGTTTCTATGAAAGATATGGTGCCATAATTATCTCATGGAATTAATTGACTATATCAAAAATGGGGAGAGAATAAATAAAGAGGATAATGATAGGGGATAATTTTTCTTTCATAAAATTATAGGAGTAATGGGGGAGAATATTTTTTCTATGCAAAACATTCTCTTACTTTTATTGTATATTGGTAAGGGGGAAAAGACCTTTAATTGACCTTTGTGTTTATTTTCAATATGGTGTAGAGTAAAGACGTTAATTTTAGACATGAATTTTATATTAACAACAAATAAAAAGGGGGGTATTGAAGTAAACTTTGTATTTTAGTAGTATTTTTCACTAATGAATCATGTTAATGAGAATGTTAGTGTTTGAGTGTTGATGTTGGGTGATAGAGTCACTAGCCACCTACTGAACATGAAGGTGTTAACCATATCTTTGGGTAATGAACTTGAAGAAGATCTATATGATGAGCATCCCATAAATATGATGATTTTTGAGTTGGTTTATAAGTCAAATAAAAGTAATAAGTTTAAGGTATTTTCTACAATATTTAACAAGAAGATTTGAAGCTGAGAGTGAAGCTGGAAATTCAACCTGGTATTAGATAACTTGTATAGCTATAATTATAATGTTTAAAAGAAGCTAAAAGTTTAGAAAAAAAATTGATTAATAGTATAGAAACAATCTGATGATTACTAAGCATGAACTCTATTGAAATTAGTGAAGAAATATTTCTTGGATAGTGGTTATTGAAGTAGAAATTAAAGATCTTGTAGTTAGGTAGTAAAGTCTATTGAAATATTCCAACTTGAGTATTTAATATGTTGTAAGACTTTAGAAATTAGCTGAAAAGTTTTTGGAATTATTTTGATAACTCAAAATATTATTTTAAGCTATTTTATATTCATTTAAAGAGATTGAAAAAGTCCCAAATTTGATTTAAAATAAATCATATGAAATTTGAACAAATCCTGATTTTTGTGGTCGAGGCAGAAAATGGCTAAGTCTGGGAGTGTGTAAGTGTCATAATTCAACATCATAAGTATTATCTCCTATGTCTTGTAAGTATCATTTATCTTATTATAAGTATGATGGAATCTCTATAAATATCATTCCTAAAGTGTGTAAGGATCGTGTGAGTATACATAAAAATGATCATTATATGAATGTATAGATCATTGTCTACATAAACATCAGTTTTATCTACTTAATCATGATTATTGAATTCATAACTACAAAGGATTTTATGTAAGTATCATTGGAGTTTGTGTAAGAATCACATTCATAGGCATCAATCTGTGTAAGGATGATCCACTGAACTTATTAATTTTGAATTCATATGTTCGTAAGGATGAACCCTATAGTGTGTAATTATCATCTATGTAAGGATAAATTATCTATGCACAAGGATCAACCCTTTGTGTAAAATCAAGAATTATATAGATTGAAAAATAAAGTTTTTATAATTATATTATGAAGAATAAAATCATATTTGATGATTATAAATCTAGTATTTCATATTCAAAATATCATGATGCTTGGTTAAGCGCTAATTCAATCTTGATATGGATAAGACTGAGTTAGAATAATAAATTAGAAAAATGTTTCATTAATATATGATTTTCAAATACGAATGTTTGAGAATAATCTTTGTTGATTATAATGGATATATAATAAGATTTTATATGAACTAATCTTTAAGTGATTATAAATCACAAAATTACTTGTGATTTAAGATAGTTAATTTGAGGAGATAATCATCATATTGAGAAACATAATGTCAAGGATGATATGAATATTTGAGAAATTAAATGAGATAATCATAGAATTACTAAATCTGTAATTAAAGAAAATTTATTATGCTTGTATTATGATTTTCTATTTTAAATATCACACACCTTTTTATTCTTCATGAATGAGATGAATATGAGGCTGAGTTTCTTGCTAGAGTTTATTGGTCTCTAATGGTATTGTTATAGATCTCTTGCTACAAATGGGATGTCCCATTCCACAACTACTAATGATATATTTTTAATATAGTTATGAACTTCATTTATTGAGGATTATTGGTAGTACATTTTCATAAGAATAGAATGTCAAGACTGTTATAAAAAATGGATGATTTGTTCAGCTAAGATAAAATGAGAAGAAAAATAAAATAATATCATTTCAATAATATTTATGGAGGTAAGTAGTTGAGGGAAAAAGGAAGGAAAACATGGGTACACACCCTCATGAATCCCTTAAAAATAAGATATGGAGGATTTGGGGGTAAAGGTCATTACATACGGGTTTTTTCCTCTATAAATAAACTTTTGAGGTATTAAAATTTATGAAATTGGAAAATAACTAAAAAATTAAGGTGTGCTAATTGTAAAAAAATGATTTTTATAGAAAATAAGGAGTATATATCAAGAAAAATTGAGAAATATAGATATAGGGATATCATTTTTGTTGTATATTGAAATAGAATAAGTTGAGAGAAAATAAAAAATCTAAAATAATAAGAAGTAGAAGAATATAATTGAATCCTATAATTAAGTGAATATCATATTTGTTTTAAAGAAAAATAATAGAATAATGAGTAGAAGAAGAAAATTGTTCTGTACACCAATTCCTATAACACCTGTTGTTAAGTAAGTTTTAAAAAAGGTTGATAGGGAGGCCTACGTTGCTATTCTTATTCCTATTTGAGTGTTGATTCCTTAAAAAATATAGGAGTCGTTGGATTATTTAAGATCATAGGAGGAAAAGTGATGAATTCCAATGATCAATTTCTTAATAAGAATTGGGAGTTTTGGTAGAGGATAAATATTGAGTAGCATGTAGATGTTCTTGAATATAATAGGGAATTTAAAGACTCTATTTTGAGAGAAAGAAGATAAGATTTTTGGATACAATAAATCCCCTTGATAGATTGGTGATATAATTCAATATGTTGGAAACTAAGAATAACTGGTGGGATATTAAGGATTTTAAATTAATCTTATAACACTTATTAGAATGTGAGGATAATATTTATACCCCAGTCTAAGGATATCCATGTATGAAATATGAAAACTGTGATAAAAATTAAGTGAAGGACTACTGTAAATGGTGTTTCTTGAACCTAAGAGAAACTATGATGTATTTAAGCATAATTTCATGGTTTTAATAAAAAACAAAAAAGGGAATCCAAAATACATCCCCTCTCTATAGTGTATCTATGGGTCGAGTGAATAATCTGACATTGGTATGGGATAAATTATATATCCATAATATTCTAGTGCATCAAATAAAAATTATAATGATAAAGATATTTTTTTGGATACCATGTAGTATCATTCAAGCATCATAGAAACACACAATACTCCCTCCATATGGTGGTGTTTTATAAGCCACAAGGATTATCCTTATGGTGTTATATTTATTCATGTGTTATAATGAATGAATAAATGCTATAGAGAGTGAATTCATCATATGAATTCTTTTACTCCCTTGAATTATATATCATATAACACCTTATTAAATGATGTACAATGTGAATGATTGGTCAAAGTTGTATTTAACATGAAATGATACACCCATAATTAAAGTAAATCATAATTTTCATTTAAAACAATACATCTTATATATATCATATACATATTAATATTTTGGGAATGTCTCTTTAAATCTCCCTCTTATACTAAATCATAATAAACTTTGTTCCATTTCACCATATATTATATCATATATAATAACTTGTGAAATAATATCCAAAACTCCTTTTGGATATTTTATAAAACTATTTTTGTAAATCCATCATCAAGTTTTCCTTGTTTCAAATCATATGTAATACATTTTAAATACCCATCAAAAACATTTTTGGATTAACTCTAATACACTTTTAGAGTATCTCTCTAAGTCAAACTCAATCCCTATTCATTAAACCAAAAAGTGTACCCCCATGGACCTTTATAGAATTGATAATAAATATGAATCTCTGGATCCATATATGTAAGCATAGATCAACCTCAAGAAAAAAATCAATGCTACTCAAGATATAAATGGATATAGCATGATCTCTATTAAACACATATATATTTATACCTATATCCACCAGTTTTCATCATATGAAAACATAAAATCTCATATTTTCCCTTTCTCTAAGGCATCAAGTGACCATGGTACACAAAACATGTCAATCCCATATAAAAACCTCATTTGTTCTTAATTCTAAGAGTATAGACTGATCAGATCGATGAATACATCACATGTCATTCATCATTATGGATAAACACATTACATGTCACTTATCCAGATAGATATACAATATCTAGGTAAAGTATCACACTCTTACTATATATCTCTATTGAGATCCAAATTATATACTCATCATATAATAGGACAAATCCCATTTTGGTTATTCTCCAACCGAGGACTTGATTATCAACCTGCCCAACCACCCTTGTATTATCTATGCCAATATGTATACTTACATAAGTAGGGTATCAAAGTATGAAGGTTCTCATGTTATAAATCTCTTTAACCTCAAGTAATGGAGAATCAAATATGATCCATGCACCCCTAGTACACCAAATAAATATGTATGACACTCTATGTGGTATGCTTATTAGATCATCCAATGAACACAAATAATAATAAAAAAAATTGTGCCTCGTGAGAATATGTTGTATCTATATATGATAATCACACTAACTATACTATTAACATTTCATTATAACCTATAATACTCCATCAAAAAAATTGGTAAGGGATGTACTCAAATTCATACTTTAAGAGGTCAATTATCATTTCACTTCATGAAATGTATATCTACATATACATTTATGTATCCAACGTGAATGAATGATAAAATATAATTTTCTTCTAATATGATACATTTTAATATTCTTAAACTCATTAAGAATATACAAAAAAACCCACATAAGTGCTATTTTATCATATCATATATGATAAACTGATAGATCGACATTATGTTTTCTACAAATTATGGGTTTATTTAACAAATTACATCATATGAAATTACTGTCACATCTCTATGTGACCACCTCATAAAACTCTCCCACCAATCTCTTTAGTGAGAAACATCTATTAAGTAAGATTGTTTGAATAATGGTGAGATATAGGAATAATATTCCTATTTTTTTAACTGTTTGAACATATTAAAACCTCTTACATTCAAAATATCAAATCTTATAATGTTGATTTTTTTGTCTACTTAAATACTTTTATGTTCATTATCATCATCCTTAAAACTCTATTCCATCAAAAAAATTCCATGAAGTAATGTAACTACTTGCATTATTATTTACAAATACATCCTAAACTATTTTAGGATATTTAATAAAATTCTCATTAAACATATACTGATATAATATTTTTAGAAATAGTGGTATTCAATTTATAAATTGTAACTATATATAAAACTTTGCATTTTTTACCATCATATATCCTAAAAATTTTAGGATTTTAGTTGAAAAAACTTTAACTTAAGATTGGTTTCATCCTTTATTTTTAAATTTTAGACTTATATAAATTAAAACATAATCCAACTAGATTCTTAGATACTATATTCTTTTTTGAATATCTTGCTGATAAAAAATAGTAACTACTTTATATTTAGGAAATAACACTTATTTCTTTTTATTAGGAACATTTAACAAATACAAAATTGTTTTTATATCATATATAGTATTTTATGTATTTGGAACATTTTATTAAGTATGGATTTATTAAAATTAACCACTGATGGGTGGAAGGAACATATTCCCCCATATTTTCAAAAAATAACTGGATAAACAATTTTATCCTGGAAAAGCACTTTTATCCATATTTTATTCTTTGAAGATTTTATAGAATCTGATGATTTAAAAACCATGTGTATACAATAAATTATCTATTTTTGTTTATAAAAACTCTTGGTTATCAATCATATTCTCTTATCACATAAGATAAATGAGATGAAGATGTAAATCTTTTACTTTGATTCATTTTAGCTTGATAAAATTCTTTACATTAAAATCCTCAATGTACCAACTTTTTACTTCATCTCGTGAATATAAACTACAATATAAATCAATTATTCCTTTGATTTTTAACTCCCTTATATTTACAACACATTATGAAACATACATTCGATATCACATACATTTCAAAATCAAAGAATTGGTTTTTATAACATCTATACCTGATATAGACAGTCCATGGAGTTTGACAAACTCTTTTACGTATATCATGGATAATCCAATCATATTTAATTATTAATATATGCTACTAACAGACCTAGGTTTCAATAACCTTGATTGGATTCTTGAAGAAACATTGTTGAACTTTTCAACCAACTTTTCTTCTTCTCTTTTGAACTTTTACCCACTTGTACCATCTATATAGTAATTTAAAACTTTTATATCATATTCCTAGTTTATATATATGTGTGTGTGTGTGTGTGTTATTTAAAGTCAATTATATTTCTAGAACATTTACATAGATAATAATAGGATAAATTACCTAACCAGAATAAGCCAGTTTTAGACTCCCCTTATAGCATGTTATAGAATTAGACAAATCATAAACCATATGTATTAAAAATTCCCATCTCATTTCATTTAAACAACCACTATTTATAATCTATTCTCAAGATTTAAATAAGATAAAATTAAACCTATTATGATAAATTTATCAAATCTTAAAGAATCTAAGTTATCAATATAGTAATTCCTTTTCTCCATTTCTTGAAATACAACCTTAAAACTATAAACTTTAACTCATTATCATCTTCTGAACTTTCTATTTATTTATAAAAAAATAAAAAATATGTTGATTTTATATATCTATATGAATAATATAATTTATTTCTATAACTAATAAAGATTTAATTAGACCAATAGCCTCACTACAAAAATCAAACATATCGAATATAATTTTTCATACTCATTCATATTGATTATAATATACTAATATTCTTTTGGTCATTTTTGACCTAATGCATTTGAAACCAGAAATGAATCACCCTATTCTTCCATAAGAACCTAGATTCACTTTTTGACCAATTTAAACACTATCTTTCCAAGGAAGAAATAGTTTTAACAAAAAAAATCCCCTAAGATATTTTCTTAAATCACCAATCTCGCTCAAGAACTTTTATTAAGTTATTGATCTTAAGAGATATGTATATTAAGAATATCTTTATCAAGTATTGATCATAAATTTTAGTATGATGATAATGATGATATTATTTAAAATGGAATATTTTATCATATGAGCATCATGTATTATTAACCATTTGATAAGGAAATTTATTAAATGTGCTCCCACTAAAGTGATGAACCCTTTTAATATTAATCATACCTATTATTGGGCCAAGATATATATTTTACTAAGAAATGATTATACTTTGGAATTTCTCTTTCCACTTATCAATTTAGGTAGGGAATCATCCTAATAATATCATATATGACTCTTGGATATTAGATTATACAACTCTTTGTCTAACCCATCATATGGATGAACTCATGTAACATCCCTGACCTAGTTCTCCCTCATGTAACCATGTCCCAGTGCCACATGACCTCAGGCGCACCTTCCAATATTACAAAGGCTAATGACTAGAAGTAATAGTGTAAGGAATATTATGGGGAGATTTTACCCTATGGTATAGAGTTTCAATAATATTGTTAATAATGTAAAAAATAAAATATGAAACAAAACTGAATAAGAATACCAATAGAATGATCCAATAATAATAGAAACCATGTAATGATAGGTTGAATGTAACTAAATGATGTACTGAAATTTATACAAGTAAAACAATAAACAAACAAAATAAATGAATCCAAAATTCTCGGTCATGAACCCCATGTCGATCCCATATCTATTCTCCAACCCATCTAGCAAGTGACCTTCAAAGACAAGGATCTTTTCCCTTCTCCACACCAATAACCATGAAATCTTCTTGGTTACAAAATGGAAACCTGAATAGGGTGTGAGTACAACTCAAAAGGTTGACACCATCGTGTCTAAAAAATATAGTCAAAATATGTATAGTCTATGCAATAATATTGTAATAAGGAGAGTTAATTAATATATTAAAATAGAACATCAAGTAACCCTTCCAACCCCCAAGATCTAGGTTGACACATGGGTTCATCCAAATATACTTCAGCACCAAGTCAGATATCTTTTTCTAGTGGTGGATCCTCCTGCATTAAGATGAATCACCCATGACATATAGTATTCTCCTATCAAGGATGAATCACCTATATCATGTCTCAAGTAACCAAGAAACATTGGGATCCTAGCCATGTTAAATTCACTTACATATTCTATGGGTGTGCTTCCAAAATAAGAGAAAAGTCAATAATATCATACTATGCTCCATGTGATTTACCCATGTAAGAGTCACTTATGTCTTCCCATGGATCACTTCCAAATCAAGGGGAAAGTAAATAATATCATACTAGGATTATTTAAAATTAACCAAATAGAAGTCGCTTACTTCTTCCCATGGAGCACTTCAAAACTAATGGGAAAGTCAAAAACTTCATCATATTGGGCTCCATGTGAATTACTCATGCTAAGGTCACTTACATATTACTAGGGTGCAATAACATGCCAAGAGGGAATGTAACCATATCATTTGGTGGATTATCTACATCAGGATGAATCACTAGTGCCATGTCTCATGAGACAATGAATCAAGCCCTCAAGAATCCTATCAGAAATCATCAAGTATAACAAGCCAAAAGCATAACTATAATAATGGTGGATTCTCATTCATAAAGAAGAATCACTGGTAGTATGTATTAGATAATGAAAAATAAAATTAAACACATTTATCAGAATCCATATTGGTTAATTCATCCAATTTCCAATTGACAATTCATTTATTCTCAATTGGTAGTTTCTCCTGTATCAGGTCGAACCACTGACATCACATCATACCAGGTTTATATTTATCACATTTCACATGTTGTTCCAAGTCCATAGGACTAAACTAATTCTAAAAATTTTCATTTAATCAAGTATTGTCACACATCTATATGGTCACAAGTCCCAATCATAATGCGTGGTGACCCAATGAGGTCTTTTGGAGGTCTAAGTATATAGATTATCATAAAAGTAGTGTAATTCCAATTTAGTTAGGTTTCACTCATGATGTACCAAAACAATCATGATTATCTAACATAATAGAAGAAATGAAAAATATAAAAGGGAGTTATTCTAGACCACCCACCTCAAAGTAGTGTTGACATAGAGAACTCCTCAACGTCCAAGGTAGCGATCGAGCTCATTCCTCCTCCCCTTCAACCTAGAACAAGAATTATATCAACATGGTTTGATCATCCAAACTAGTATCCACCATGGAAATACCAATGCAACAAGAGGGAGAAGAAGAATTGGAATACTTACCTTCAAATTCTATTTCCAGAACACCAAGATCCAAAGGGTACTTGCTTCTTTTTGGAAGAGGAATCCAAGAGGTCATTGACGAAAGGGCTTCAATTCAAAAGAGAGGATGAAAAATATCATAAATGAGGGAATTGTAGATTTAAAATAATACTAAGAATAGAACATTCATGACGTGAATATATGATTCACATTGTGAATTCCTTGGTTCACATATATGATGATAAAACTGTCTCCTAGGAAAAAAACATTGAAAAGGCCATTTAACAATATGAATACATATCATGACATGATTATTTTTATTCACTGAATACCTAGAAATATTCATGGAATGAAAGAAGTTCATGGATTCTTCCCCAACCATTCATGACTTGTATAGGTTTCATGGGATCTTCCTTAATAAATTCATTTCATGAATAGTCAATTCACAACTTGATTTTGTTCTACATCTAGACTTCAGTTCCTATACTACTTCCTTTTAAAACCAACCCAACTGACACAAAGTCTTGAAAACAAAGTCTTAAAAAAACCAAATTCAAATAGTTTTATCCAAAAACATAAAGATGGATATAACAAGGATATATGTGATCTTACAAACACCCCACTATATAATATCTAATCCCTGATCTATTCTCCAAATCATCTTGGTGGGTATCGGTGAACAAGTTTGGACACTATTCCCATATATCTTATTCCATCTCTGATGTCTCTTCCTGAAAAACCCATATTGCCTCTGCAATTGCACTAGAGGCACAATATTTCTTCATAAGTTCTTCTCACTATGGTCAATAATATATATTAGATTATTCCCAAAGGAAGTATCAATATCCAGGTCAATGTAATTAATGTAAATCATGTGAGAAGGTCCATGATTATATCTTTAAAGCTATGAGACACGAAATACATCATGCATGGAATTATAGTTATATGGAAGGGTTAAACAGTACTCCACTAGGATGACCCTTTCTAGTATCTTGAATGGCCCAAAAAACCAAGGTGTGAGCTTCTCTTTCTTCCTGAAATGGTTTTTTCTAAGCCTATGATACACCCGAAGAAAATCAAAATGACTAACCCCAAACTACAGAGGTCATATATAATGGTTATCATGTGATTTTTTCTAGATATATGTGGTCACCAACTGCTTTTTGATCAACTAAACCTGCTTAGATGTCTCCTATACAAGACTGGGTCAAATAATTACTAAATTTCCTACCTCAAACTAGAAAAAAATAGAATGGTACAGACTTCCATATAAGGCCTCAAAAGGATCCATTTGGAATGATACCAATAAGATATTATTGTACACAAACTCCATGAGTTATAGATGGTTCTCCCATAAACCACTGAAATCCAAAACATAGGCTTATAACATATCCTCTAGAATATAAATCATTAATTCATATTGTTTATTAGTCTGAGGGTGATAGGTTGTACTCTGAAGGAATTTTTATCCTAATTTGTTCTAAAGGACTTGTTGGAACTATATTGTGAAATGGGGATCTTGATCGGAAATGATTCTCCTTGTAACATCATGAAATCAAACTATCTCCAACATATAAATACTACCCAGATCATCGATAGTGAAGGTCTCCCTAATATGAAAGAAGTGGGATTCTATAATAATTTGATCTGTGATCACCCATATTGTGTCATTCATCCAAGGTGTCCTAGTTAATCCTGTAAAAAAATCCATAGTGACACCATCCAACTTCTATTCCAAAATGGATAGAGGCTGAAATTTCCCAACGGCCCTTTGATGATCAGTCTTCAATTGTTGAAAGTTGAAATATCTTACCATTAATTCCAATACATAATTTTATATTCCTAGCCACCAATATTACCTATGAAGATCATGATGCATCTTTTTTAGAACCAGATGTTCCACCGACCTTGAAGCATGAATTTCCCTCATGATATCCTCATATAAACTTGTAAGAACCCATACTCATCTATAAATAAGAATAACATCGCTTATTCTAAGATACCATACTAATAGTGGATCCATAATATATAATGTTTTCTCAGAGCTAATCCCTCTATATTAGATAATGTTTCTTTTATGATCAAATCTATAATCATGAGTCTAATAGATGTTGAAGTCAAATATACTCAACCCTAGTATGTATGAACATCTTGATGCATTCCCACAAAAAGATTAATTAGCTACCACTTATCACATAACTCTCTTACTACCTATATATATGTCTTTTGAATCAAGGAATCCACATTTAAATTTCCTTTTCCTAGTTTTCAGTCCAACTCAAATTTGAAAGAATATAGATACTTGACACACCTATTCTCCTGAAGGTTCCGGTATCACTATGAAAAATATGTACCTAAGGATCTTATGGACTGTGTACACCAAAAACTGCTTTTCCAATAGATATTGTTTCCAGTATCTCATGGTTTACCACCACAGCTAATTCTAGATCATGAGTAGTGAAATTCCTCTCATGTGGTCTTAGATTTCTAGAGGCATAATCAACCACTCAATCCCCAATTATTAGAATATCCCTGAGTCAAACTCCAGTTGCATCACAGTACATGGTATATTGCTTACCCAAAATTGGAAAGGTGAGGATTATTGTTGAGTCCATCTTACCTTTTAGCTCCTAGAAATCCTCTCGTATGCACATGACAAAAAAATCATCATTTTCTTGGTCAACCATGACATCTACACTGTATAATGGGAGAAGTCCTAGATAAAACACTGATAATAACCTAAAATACATAGAAATATATGAATCTCAAAGACATTAAGAATTATATCCTAATATATCATGGTTTTAACTATCTATGGTTCCACCAACACACCATCCTCAGAGATAAATGACCCAGGAAGTTCACCTTATCAATACAGAAATTTCATTTAGATAGCTTGGTGCAAAGTCTATGCTCTCTCAGTATACTCATAATAATGTAAAAATGTTTGGAATGATCATCTATAGATTGGTAGTATACTAAGATGTCATCAATGAATACAAAAAAAACTAATCCAATAAATGATGAAATATATGATTCATAAAGTCCATGAATACCTCTAGTGAGTTATTCAAACAAAACGACATCACCTTGAATTCATACGGGCCATACCTTCTCCTAAAACAAGTTTGAGGTATGTTAGATGGTCTCACCATCAAATAATGATACCTTAACATCAATTCCATCTTTGAAAAAATCTGTGAACCACTCATATAATTGATGTGATCATCAATGTGTGGAAGGGGATACCAGTTCCTAACCATCACCTAGTTTAGTCTTCAATAGTCCTTACACAAGCACAGAGCTTTTTTAACCTTATTTGTGAAAAGCATGGGTAAACCCCATAGTGAAGTACTAGTTCATATGAATCCATTAAATTCTAGATCTTCCAACTAAACTTTAAACTCATGAATATCTTTTTGTGTCATACTGTAAGATGGGATAGAAACTGGATCAGCTCCATATATGAACATGATCATGAACTCGATCTCCCAATTGGGTGGTATGATGGAGAACTCTTTAGGAAAGATTCCCTAAATAGTTTAAAACTAGAGGAAAAGTATCATGATACATTATACCATCATCTATATCAAGGCCTACTACCTAAGTCAAGAGAAAATCTAATTTGGAATGAATTGGTCTTGTATGACCAACCCAAATCTCCCACTCACTCAGGTAATAGTATCTTCCCCCTTATAGAGATTCAAAGTGAATTATCCTCTGATAATAGTCAATATGAGACTGGTATATAACTATTCAATGCATAGATAGAATCAAATTGAAACTTTTAATTTCTAGAATAAATATATTTCAATGTAAACGACATTTTCTAACTTCAAGAGAACATTCCTTGCAACATTTGATGCCCTCTAATCACACTCCCTATAGTGTGTTGATGGTCATAACCACATCTAAGATATCTACATCCAAACTCAAACTATATATAAATTTAGTAAATAATAAATAATGTGATGCTCCTATATAAAAAATCGGCTAAGGTAGATGATATAAGAATCATAACTCTAATGGTAGAAGGTCCTACAACCAGTCCAATTAGAGTAAGCTGTATAGCATAAAGCAGACTCACCCCACTGCCTTGGGATCCAGTATGACTCCCTTGTGGTTCCCTATATGGAAGGTACTTCTAGTCCTTTATTAGGGTAACATGTCCCGTACCTCATCCAGAAATCCCATTGGAACTCTAGCTACTTATCATCTAAGAGGTAGTTGAGTCCCTCCTGAACTCTTGTTCCTGTTATGATCCCCATGTCACTGCTCTACTTCTACATTCCCCTAAAAATATTTATAGATGAACCATCCTATTGTAAGTTTGGAACTCCATAGTGGGGTTAGGATAATATGGGAACTTATAACCAAACTTACCATCCAACGGCCCAAAGGCATTCAAATTTTTATTTTATTTAAAGAGAGACCCCCATTTTAAGGGAAGAAGAGGGGAAACCCAAATAGACATCATCGACTTAGGACAAATCACAACCTGAAGGTTTAGAAATACAACCCAAACTGACAACATGGAGCTACCCCTACCCAGTAATTGATCATGAAAATGCTCTCCACCAGTGCAGAGCTGAACAGCAAGCAAGTGTCCTATGTCAAAGCACAATCCCAATCCGACAGAAAAAGTCATACCCTCTCAACATCCAAATCCATAAATCTCTGCAAAGATGAACAGAAAGATATGGAACCTCCTCTAGGGCCTGATCATTGTGGTCGAGTCCGAATGCATCATCGTACCAACAGACCTCATAAAACTCATTCACCTTTCAGAGAATACAAAAAACTAGAAAGACCTCCAACAAACAATCATCCTGGACTGACCTCGTTGACCTCCACCCCAACACCATAGCCAGAAAATCCTAGAAGGCAATCCATAGAACACGAGTTCAAGCCAACATCACCTAGAACTGGATGACCAAACCCTACATCTAAGGACTTCCACCAATGAGGGAAACTAGGTCTTCCTGAAACAGAAATGCCTCTTTGGGCATGGATCTACTCCGATCAAAACCTCGGATACACCATCATCAGGTTCCGGCACAAGCCTCATGATGAAAAGAACGAAAAGACTAGCGACAAAAAACTAGGACAACCAAAACCAGATCCATGAAAAAAATCACAACTGTCTCTAAATTAAATGCTTGTAGAAACTCACAGCAACCGAGATCGAATTCCTCCCCCTCCGAAGCACTGAGATCAAGCCTTGAGCCACACCGAAGATAGCTAGAAGAAGCCCGGATCTAGCCGAGAAACCAACCCACTCTTTCACTTGTCCCGCTAGAAAAGTTGAGCAACCCGAACTAGGAACAAGGCCACCCCAAGCTTCAACACCGTCAGATGGAGGAAAACTAGACCAAACTCAGACCGAAGGCACGACGTCGCGTTCGCACCAAGCCGACTGCAGGTCTTCCACCAGGAAGCGGAATCATTGCACAAGAAAAGCCACCAACGCTGTGATGACATCGTCGGAAAACATCCCACATCGAGCTGACTACCGGACATCCACCAAGAATCACCTCCACCACACGAGCAGCGATGCCAATACCTCTCTCAAGTTCTCTTCCATGATGGTTCCTTGATTCATTAAGTCTAAAGAGTTTCTTAGGTGAAATGAATTCACCTACAAACTTATATCATAGGAAAGCCAATCCTGAATTTTTTTTATCTCTATCCACCTCATCAGTATCCATGGATGAATCAAAACATGGTGGGCCAATGCAAAGTTCGGCATATTCCATCAATGACCTTCCCTATTGCATCAAGTGCATGAACTCATGAGCCCTATCATCCTGAAACATCTCTTGATAGAAGTGGCTCAGTAAATTTTCCTCACAATCATTCCAGGTTAGATCATCTTACTATTTGGTTTTCTCTATAATGTACCATCAATTCTCAGATAGTCCTCATAACATGTATACTACAAGCTTTTCCATCCTACCAGTGGGTGTCTTGAAGTTCATAATGATTTTCTAGACTAACTCAATATAGAACACAGCTTCCTAGGGGACTCCCAACCCAATGAATGTAGGGGGATACTGCATCTAGAACTCTCTGGGCATATCAGGCAGAAAAGGTATAGTGAAATTAGTCTCCCTCTCCATGGATTGCATGACCCTCATGAAGCTTTCATAGAGTTGATTATCCATCTAGTCCCCCAAGGATATAGGAAGCTCTAGATTAGCTGTATTAGGATTGTTTTGATTAGCACTCTCATGATTCTTAGACTAAAATGATGAGGAGTCATTTTCTCTATAATGATCAAAATTTTCCTTAGAAAATAGGATACACAACAAGGACAACCCTAAAAGGTGAGAACAACAATAGAGAACCAATGACTCATGGTCTCTATATACATGAACTAAAAAGTGATTTAGAATAACATAAAATTTTCTTTCATTTATTTTCCTTAGGTATATCATGGTATTGCATTTCATAGTTTAGATAGGATACTATCTTGCATGTGATAAATATGTCCCTATAAAGGTAAATGCATTTCAACATATATCACTACATGCCTATCATGATGTATAAATACTCACCTCATGTTGTACCATCCCATGAGTAAAATCTCAATAAATTGTAACATCACACTAAAATTTAATCATTCGAGCTGGAATAACACCAAAATTATAACAAGAAAATAGAAAGAAAAACAATATCATCCCTATGTAATCATGTTTCCTCCATGAATTGGTTAGATACTCCCTTGTATGATCTCATTACCAAGTCCTGACACATCCTAGTCTCCTATCTACCTTAAAAATAGTTAATAAATATAAAATAAACAACCTATGATACCACTTTGTGATGTCCATAGCCCGGTTCTCCCTCACATGACTAGGTCGAATCACCAAATGACCTTAGGCATGCCTCCCTATATGCTAGTGGCTACTGAATAATAGTGTGGGTGTGAGGAATATAGTGGGAAGACTGTATCCTCTAGAAAAAAGTTTCAATAGCAGTGGAAATATTTTAAAAAATCAAACATGAAACCAAGTTGAATAATAATAAAAATATAATGATCCAATGATAATATAAACCATGTAATGGCATGCTGAATACAGCTAAATGACATGCTGAAATTTATACAAGTAAAATAATAAATATACTCAACAAAAGACTCCAAAATCCCCAATCCCGAACCACATGTCAGTCTCATTTCCAATCTCCAACCCATCCAGTAAGAAATACTCAAACATAAGGTCATATGCCCTTATATATACTTGTAACCATGAAATATATATGGGTACCAAAAAATGGGCCAAATAAGGTGTGATTACAACTTGATAGATTGAAAATTCCATGTTTATACAATCTAGTCAGAATATGTATAGTGTATACAATAATAAGATAAACAAGGGTATTAATTAATAAATTAAAACATCACATTAATTAACTCTTCCAACCCTCAAGCTTTAGGTTGACACTCGAGGTTATCCAAACCAACTTCAACACCATGTCAGATATTTATGTCTATAAGTGCATCCTCTTGCATTAGGATAGATCACCCATGTCATGGAAGATTCTCCTATCAAGGATGAATCGCTTATATCATGTCTCAAGTAACCAAACAACACTGGGAACCTAACCATATTGGAGTCACTTATGTCGTACTAGGGAACACTTCAAAACCAAGTAGAAAATAAATAATATCATACTGGTCTACATGTGAATTACCCATACTGGAGTTGCTTATGTCTTCCCATGGTGCACTTACAAACCAAGGGGAATGTCAATAATATCATATTGGGATTCATGTGAATTACCCATGTTGGATTAACTTAAATATTCTCATGGATCACTTACAAACCATGAGGAATGTCAAAATCATTATCATACTGGCCTCTATGTGAATTACCCATATTTGATTCACTTATGTCTTCCCAAGGAACAATACCATGAAAAGGGGGAAAGTAACAATATCATTTAGTGGATTCTTCTGCATTATTAATAATCACCAGTTCCATGTCTCATGAGATGGTGAATCATTCCCTCAAGCATCCTATCAAAAATAGTCAAGTATAACAAGCCAAAATCATAACTTTTTCAACTGGTGGATTCTCCTAAATTGTGAAAAATCACTGATAGTGTGCATTATATAATAAAACATCTAACAAAACCCATGTTATCATAATCAATATTGGTTAATTCATCCAATTACCAATAATATAATCATTTATTCTCAATTGGTGGTTTCTCCTATATCAAGACAAACCACTGATATCACATCATACCATGTTACTATTTATCACATTTCACATGTTATGCCAAGTTCATAGGATTAAACCAATTCTCACTATTTCCATTTAATCAAGGGTTGGAACACCTCTTGAGGTCCACAAGACCCAGTCATAATTCCAAGTAATAAAATAGGGTCCTCATGAGGTATAATCATATATATTCTCATAAAATTAGTTTAATTGTGATTTAGTTAGTTTGTGTTCATGGAGTACCAGTGAGATTGTCATTATTTCACATACTAGAAGAATTGAAACTGAAAAAAGAGATTTTTCTAGATCACCATCCTCAAATCATTATAGATTTAGAGAACTACTCAATATACAAGGTAGTGATCGGGTTCATCCTTCCTCCCCTTCAACCTAGACCAAGAATTTTTTCAATATGGTTTGATTATCTAAACTAGGGTCCCCCATGGAAAAACCAATGGAACAAGAGTAAGAAGAATAAGATAAAGATATAACTTCACTTTATGAGTCCATAACACCTAGATTCAATGGGGTCTTGATTCTATGTTAATTAGGAGTCCCAAATTTCACTAACATAAGGCCAAAAATTTTAGTGGTAGGATTCAAAATATTATAAATGATGACACTAGAGGTTTAAAAGATGATTGGGAATGACTCATTCATGATGTGAATGGACGATTCTTGTTGTGAGTTTATCGGTTCCCATATACAATGAGAAAACTATCACCTCATCTTAAAAACATAGAAAATTCCATTTCACATAGAGAATACATCTCATGGAATCAGTTCTTGATTCACAGATAGTCCAAAACTATTAATGGCATGAATAAAGTTCATGGGTTCTTCCCTAACCATTCAAACCTTGTATAGGCTTCATGGGGTCTATCTTGGTCAATTCACATTATGAATAGAAAATTAATGGTGTGAATTTTTTTTCATCCAAACATAATTTCCTCTATTTCTTCCTTCTAGAACCAACCTAACCAGTATAAAGTCTTGATAACTAAGGCTTAAATGAAAAACAACTGAACTCATAGAGATTTATCCAAAATATTAAAGAAGGACATGCCTGGGAAAGAGGGGATATTATAACTCAAATAAATTCCTCTAATAACATAATCCTATTAGGGTCTCCCTATTAGTATAACTGAAAGAAAACACCAAAAATAGGCTAACTATAAATTCACGTGTCCATACAAGCCTGAAAACTTCTAAATGGAACTTGAGTTTTTGAGTTTGGTGCGGGGGTGGATTTTTAATAGTGATTCAAAATTGAGTTATGAAGTTTGGAACACATCAAGAAGGAGTTTTTGGATGAGTAATAGAATTTAAGAGATGTCGTGGAGCTTAAGAGGGAACTAGGAGGAATCAAGGTGACTGGTGCGGCCTTGGCTACAATAAACCACCGCCTAGCCAGTGGCTGCTAACAGTAATCCATCTTTTTATTGTCACCAATTGCTCACCAATGTCTTAAAACTGGCTACCATTTGGATTTTTAAAGTGTGAATTTACACATTTTCCCCTAAGGTTTTTTATGGGGCATCCCCTTATTCTTCCCTTATTTTGGAAGCACGTACCAGGGGTTCTCTCCCCTTTTCCCTCCTTGACCCCCCTTGTTTTTAGGTGTTCATTATGGATTTTTTTTAAATGATTCAAGGTGTTTATTTACCTTTTATGGACACCTATCTTTCCCTCCCTCTTTATCTCTAATTTTTGGTTGTTTCAGTCTAGGGATTTGATATTGATACCATTGAAGCATGTTGGGATCATCAGATCTTGAAGGGGCTTCCACTTTTCCTAGGAAGAGGGAGTCTTGAGACTCTGTTTACATGTAGTCACCCAATGTTTTGATGATAAATATTACTCTGGTGAATTTTCTAATGTTTCTCTTTAAAATTATATATAAATTTTTATGTAATTAGTTACGTGTGTTGTTATTTTTCTCAATTTGAGCTTGGGGTCATATTGTAGGTCATTGGCGTGTATTTGGTTATGGTTTTGGTGTTACAAGGACTTTGATAACATTTTTGGTGATTATTCATCTTATAATTAATTATTATTTTTATAATTAATTAATGTTTTTTTCCCTTCATTTTGGATCTTTTATGAATTTTTGATGGCCGGTGAAGTGTGGATGGGCTTGGATGATCTCGGAAATCCAAGGTGGAGTAGTCAATCTGAGTATTTAAGAAGGGAATGACTTTTTATTGAGGTAGGTGGTCCCCAATACTTTTATTATAGACTTATTACATTTTTTTATGATTCATATTATGTGGGGTCATTCCACCAAGATAATGAACATGCTTAATTAAATATAAATTGTTTATATTCAATTAATAATTAATTTAAATTAAACATAAATTTAATATAAATTGGGTTAATTATGTAAAATTACTAGGATGAATATATATAATGAAAAGGCCACTTAGTAACTTATGATATGACTTGATTCCTTAGCCACCAATGGATGAGGAATGGACTGAGAAGAGACATGGACACTTGAGAAATCCCAAGAGGGATTGTGTTGTGACTTGAGATAGACAACCCTGGCCAGTCTGGTGTATGCCCTTGAAATTTTTTAGGCCTATGTTTATAGACCCTAGGAATATTAGAGATGGGTTGAAAGAGTTGACCAATCTATAGTGAAACTGAACATATATATGGGTCATGATCCATCATTTTTTATTGTCTCTATAGGGTTATAACTCTTAGACCTGTGAGTATTTAAGATGACTTTAATTATGTTGAGGGATGATATGTCCTCTAAGAATCTGGTGTTAGCCCGAGAGACTAGTTATGATTGAGGATCATGAGTGGGAAACCTCTAATATAGTGATGACCTAGGGTGCCCTATGGGTACCTATATCATGAGATTTCCTTGAGAGGGTGTATGTGACTATGGGTAGACATGGTAGCGTATGTCACAAAGAAACCACATATAACACATAATCTTTATGGGGCTAAAATGATTATGATGGACGTAGGTGTTTTATGTGCCTTTAATTTGTTTTTATTTTATTATTTTTTAATGATATTTGGTTAACAAGGATTCCTAGGAATTGGACTCTAGGATTGGAAATAATATGATTTCCAAGGACACCTAAGAATCACTGGTTGACATTAATGAGACACTGGGATACCTAGTATATTGGGATATGGTCTCATGGTATACTGGGGGTGGATTCCTATATCATCTAGTATATTGTGATTTGGATGATGCAGGAGTGTATTCTTAGAGGTTTTACCTTATATCCAATATCATGTCATGTTTTTAAAGTATATAGAAAGTCTTGGATGGTAGGTATTCCTCTGATCTTGTGATACCATTGTGAATTCTAGGGTGTTGAGATTATAATGGTAAAAATATTAATCTATTGTGAATAATTATGATGCCTATGATAGAATTATGTTATAATGTTTTGGATGGGAATATATCCCTAAGAATATATGTTGTACATCCCAAGGTATACTATTGGATCCCCTCGATTGATTCTGAGTATACCTCATAAAATCAAGTGTATATACTAGTGATGGTTTAGCTGAGGAGCCATGAGATATTGTATGCCTAGAATATTGGATGTGGGACCTAGGGATGGTATTAAATTTGATTTATTGGGTCTCCTAGGAATCAATAATTCATGGATGTATAGTATTTCTTAGTTCCTCCTCCTCCTTATAATCATACATCGTACTAACACAGAGAATGCCCAAGTACAACTGTGGGGTTTAGCCTGGGGTATTGAGGATGATGGATGTTTGTTCACTCCCCAGGGTCTTATAATCATCATGATATAGGCCTAGATTTGGGGTCCCAATGGTATGGATAGATGTCACCCTAAGGTTATTCACATGCTCATAGAAAATCCAACATTGGATTAAGCAAGTATGGCCAATCCGGGTCTCATAACTAAGGATAGATGACGGTTGGGATTGTTATGAGTTATATGGAACTCCCTTGGGGTAGTTTTGATATGGTGGTTGTAATAGTCCCCATGACATGATCAGATACACTCCAACATTGGTCCAAAATAGGTATTGTGGTTGGTTTTATTTATTTATTTCAATGGTTTATTTTTTTTTATTTTGGGCAAGTCACATTAACATATCACATCATTGCTGGTATAGTAAAGGATAATCTTGGTGGTGCCTTATTGAGTTATATACTCACACCCTACTTAGGAGGCCATTTTACTAGGGTACCCAAGTAGACTCCCACATGTTTTCAGGTATAGATTGGACAAATTATTGGGTTTTCATGTTTGAGTTGGATTAGTTTGAGTGGATATGAGGCTAGAATATGGTATGTCTTGGTTACATTGTTGCGCCTCATTATAATTTTATTACTTGTGTAATTGTATATGAGATTGACTCAGTGGAAAATTGGTATTTTATGCCCTTATGTCATCATTTAACTTATTATGGAATTTTTATTTATTATTTCTATGTAATCTAATGTGTATGACTCTTTTCTTTATATTGTTATTCTAAACTTTGATATAGGGGGTATAGTCTCCCCACAATCTTCCTATAACCCCCCACTGTTGGTTAGAAACCTCTAGAATATAGGGAGGAATGTTTGAGGTCACGTGGAACTCTGGTCCATCTAATGTATGGAGTGATCTTGGGTGGGGAATTATAAAGTGGTATTAGTGATATTTTATTTTGTCTTACTATTTAGGCATTTGTAGCTTAGAGATATTGGAATGTGCTGGAGCCTATGGTTGATGATGGGCTGGTGCATCATGAAAAACATTGTTGATAGGAATTCCAGGTTACCAATGATGGGATTGATGTTCTATATTTTCACTATTATATTTGTATAAGTTTCACCTCGTGTGATACATATAATGTTTGGATTTATCATTTATTATGGATTTTTTTCTCTCATACCATTGTAAAGAGACCAATTTTTTGTTTGACTCTTGGCCCATATAGGAAATAGGTTCCTCACGCATCATGATTCGACACATAATATTCACATAATATATAGGCATGTAAGTGTGTGAATGTGTCAATGATGAGAGGTTCAGCTATTTAAAGTGTCTGAAACTACTCATAAGGCGTTTTCCCATATAACTACATGTTGGAATTCTATTCATCTAGACTAACATGTATATGTATTTTCTTCTAATGATGGGTCATTTAGATCTATGGTGATATTCATATGATAATGATGATAGGTTTCCTTAGAGTATAGGACATGAGCTATCCCTATTAATCCAGTGAGGCATATAGTTCCATGATGGAAATCCCATAATAGGTTGTTATTACTCGATTAGGGTTATTTAAAGTGCCAAAAAAACCTATTTGGATTTTTTCCATATATCTTTTAATGGAACTCTACTTAATATAATTGTGTGATGGTGGTTCACTAGATAAGGATTTTCATAGGGTGATGTCAGTTGAATATACCTTGTAGGCTCAATTATTTAAAGTGACTATAACAACCTATGCGGTTTTTTCCATATATCTTGAAATGAAATTCTATCTAACCAAACCTTCTTCTTATAGTTCCCTAATATATACTATTTAGAGATATATCGTTGTTTATATAGTTTATGACCAATGAGTTTCAGATTCTTGAGAAGTAATCACGTATGTGGATTCTCAGTGAGAATCAATGCGTGGTAGGATTATGAGATGACATGTGATACATATGAAGTATCTGAAACTCTTGAGATATATGTTTTGGCATGCTTGAGGTTATTGGATGAGTTTTGTCTTGGGTCATGACCTATGTGAGAGCTGATATTATGGGTGATCTAGGAGGCATAGATACCCTTGGACTCAATTAGGTACCATAGTGAGTCCATGTTTAGTACCTTTTGGGGGAAACCCACCTGAGGGGTGTTGATTTCAAGTTTTTCATTTATTTTTAATGATTTATCAATATGGGTTTGTTGATGTGATGATTCTTGGAGAATTTTTATCAATTCACATTATGGAATTAGATTTCATGCTTGGACAATTATCCTTGTTTAGCTATGTAAATTGTTTAACTAGACTTCAATGATAGATACATGTGCAAAAGGGATTTGAAGAAGTGGAAAAAAATTTACATCATTAAGACAACCATCCTTTATTTGGGTGAAGAATATTTCTATAAGGTCATACTAAATGCATGATGAATTTATGTGAAAAATGTGAAAAAAATATATTTATATATTTTTCATAAATCATTTTTTAAGAAGAGAGGTTGAGAATATGAATTGGTGTTATATGATAAATTGGTTAATTATTTTATGTATTTTTTACCAAAAAAATCGATGACTACCTATCTAGTCAATGGGACCCCTCAGCCACTACTTCGGTGGGTAGAGTTGACCTCTAGATAGCCTGGTAGTGGTAGGAGATGATGTGTATAGTAACTACAAATAGAATAGGAGAATGGATGGTGGTTCAGTTACATAAGGCCCATAGAAGTGCACTTAGGTGAGATTTCAAGGGATTTGGTAGGTGGGACAGTGCAGGTGAGGCATGACCTATGAAGTCCATGGATACAGTGTTTCCATGTACTAACCCCAGTACTGGATCGAGAGGTAGTGGGAATGCTCAGACTTATTAATAACTTCCCAACTGTACTGAAAAACAATGTTTCATGAGGGATAATAAGAACATTGTTCCTCCACTTAAAAGTAGTATGTATATTTTATCCACTATCTGATCTGTTCAATGAGATCCATTTGATCAAGAAGGGGTCATCTTCTATATTCTTCCTTGATGGGGAGGCTTCTACTTGCAGTATTTTCTATAGCATATGTCCACTATAATCAAACCAAATCCACATACACATTTAAGAAGCTCACGTTGAACTCTTGATATCTAGGTGAGTCTAAAATATGTATTTCCAATGATATTTATGCACTTTCATGCATAGAAAAAATAACCCCAAGTAATGAGGTTTTTAAATAAAGCATAGTATTTGGATGAAGTAAATGGTTGGATTAATGTGTGGGTATGATCAAAATGATAAATTCATGTAGGTACACATGCATGAATGAAAATTGAATGATAAGAGGAAGAATATCCATTTCTGAGATTCCAATGTGTGATATATCCATGCATGCACTAAATTAAAGATTGATAATCCATGTAGTATTTGATACATGGGTGATAATGATGTCTCGTGATGAAATGTAAATCCACAGGTCATTAAAAATGAGATGCAATGTTTTTGTTACTATGTGAAGAATGGATAATCCTATGTCTTCAATTGTTTATTTATAATATTAATGATGAGTTTCAAACTACATATTTGAGATGCATGCATGAAGATTAAAGTGAGACATGGGTGTGATAAAATAAAGAAACATGATTCCTTAGGATGAATTGAAATGTAGGACACACTACCTATATAATGAGATACCATGTGAATAAGTGAAAACCTGAGTCCCTCAGGTGTTTTCAATGTGCTTCATGTAGATAAATATACACAAAATAATAATCAGGTATTTCAAATGAGTTGTCATTCCATGAGAAATATGATACCCAACAACTTTGGGTATTCATATTTGAGATAAGTAAAAATAAATATTTTATTCTTAACACATTTAAATGAATGGTTTAAAATGAAAAAATAATGAGGGATTTGAAATCATGGAATAAATGAGATATTGTCACATGCACAATAATTTTTTTGTTGTAGATAAATTTTTCATATAGGTGATGATGAAATATGATCAATATTAAAAGATATTTTTGAAAACTTCATAAACCAAATTATTGAATAAATAAGGTGAGTTTAAGCTAAGAGTTATTGAGTATTCGATGATTGAGTATAATATATATTGAACCAAATATGGAAGGAGTCTCGAGACTAGCATTGTTGAAGTTCTTGAGGTTGTGATCAAAAATGGGGCTACCATATTTCTTGTGGATGAACACTATTTGAATAAAAATATATTTTTGATTCTGGATCAAATAAGATAAGAATATTCAAATAGAATCTAGAGTAAGATAGGGCACAATAAATTCGGTGTTATTATAGAGTATTAATAGTGTATTTTTTGTAATTGTATTCGTTTGTGGAGATAGTGAAGAATCCATGTAGGGGGTATAACCAACATGGAATAGAGAAGGCCTTTCAGCCTAACCATGTAAGTTCTATGTTTTTCTTTATCCTTCATTACAACTGCACTCGAGGTATGAATGAGAGTTCATATTAAGTGGATCTAGAATCTAAACAAAGTTAAAGATATTTAATTAAAATATAATTTTTAAAACAATGGTACCACTGATTCACCCCCCCCCCCCCCTCAATTCCACATAAACAGTCCTTTGATTCTATAAGGGGTTAGCCTAAACTAGTGGTTCCTTTAGAGACGGTGATAATGTTTTATGATTGTGTTGAAACCAATGAGTAGGAGTTTCTATCAAGTTTATAATGAAGGAATTTTCATGCCTTTGGTTTTTTGGGATCAAGAAACTTGGGTGATAGCATTGTGGTATTGAGGATAGTTTTGAGGGGGTGGTCCATTCAGGTTCCTATCCCTGCTAACTTTTTATATTCTTCTAAGTGTGGTGGGAATGTGGTTTAATGATCATGACATGAAATAGAATTGGATGGATACTAAATTCTTAGTTTGGTTTTCAAACCGACATGCCTTAGAGCATGGTCAATGATTTTAGAAACTCCCAAGAGTGTGTTTCAAGTTTTTTATGGTTGGGCTAGTACTAGAATGTAAATTTTTCATTTTCTAATGAGATCAAGGTAGTGAAATTCTGGTTACAAGGGGTACTATTTAAATTTGGATCATTGGAAGTCGTGTGTGAGATGAGGGTTGATAGGTTTGATGAGTCACTTATGGGATTGGGTGCCTAAGGCTCGATGGTAGTGAGAAATTTCCCTATGTGGTAGATGGGATACAGAAAATGTATCAGGTGTGGTGGAACCAATGACCAAGGTTAGTCCTTGGAAGAATTGCCAAGAGTTGACATAAAAAATGAGTATTCCTCGAAAGTAGTGGCACATGTGTGTCTGACTATGGAATCTATTGAGATTTCACTCAAGGAGCACAAAAAGGAAACCCATATAGTGGGGAGTGCACCAATTTTCTATTGAGGGTGGTGACCATCATTATGAATCTATTCTTGGTAGGTTCCATGGATGACTTTTTTGTGATCTGGAAATGGGTTTGGGAGTAATGTGTTGAGATGTATCTTGGTGGTGAGCATTTCATCATGTCTAGTCATAAAGTTTCACAACTGATGGATCATATGATGTGATGATTGAGGATTTGGGTTTGGTAAGTGAAAACAAGAATGCTATTATAGTGGGGAGTTTGATGTCGGACGTGGTAATGTATCACTCATGTGGGTAGGGTTGTGGTTTCATGAGATCAATCCTGTGATGATTGATATAGACTTTTGACCCCAATATGTAAATAAATTCATATTTATCTATATCTTTTAGAGAGTTTCATATGTAAATTTTAATGTGATGTTTTATGGATTTCAAGGGTTGGCAATAGGCTTGAGATGTTTTGATATATTCCGAACAAAATTGGATCGGGAATGCATTAGTGCTCACGTATAGATAATGATATTAGAGTTTTACTACTGAGGATCCAAACATGGAATCATGTCATAAGTCTTTGTGAGACTTTTATAGGTGTGTCAGAATGATCTTAGGGTGCCTCTGAGATTTAAGGTTCCATGATCAGATAAATGAATAGTGCATCAGTAATGGTGATTGAGTGTTTTGAGAAGGGTTTTCCAAAGGGGTATGACTAGAATTTTTGTGAAATTAGATGTGATGACACAAAAACCACATCGAATGTATAATTTTGGATATGATGGTAATGATTTGAGCATTAGATGGTATTTTTTAAGGAAAAACGGGTGTGTTCGTGTTGTTCTTGGATGGTGGAGTCACATCCACTCTGACATGGAATTTGGAAGGAGGATGGCTACCTATTTCTTAATGGTTTTCTCATGTATGTTTGGTTACAGTAAATGGGGAACTATGCTGAGTAGGTTGGTGGATCATAGAGACCATATTTCTATAGGCAATTCCAATGGAAGGGAGGGATGATATGTCTTAATTGTATTTGATATGTTAGATCTTGTGTTGGGGATAACCAAAGACCATATGATCAATGGGGTGATGAAAAATGTGGGTCTTGGGATAAATGGGTGTTGGGTAAGCACTTTCATAGTGTTTTGGTAGTGGAAATAAGCTTTGGATCAATTTTAGTGGTTTGAGTAATATAGATTTGGAGTAGAGATTCAGAAGAATGGTTTGTTCTCATATATAGTAAAATGATATATGGATTGGAATTATAGACCACGATAGGTTGACATGTTCAGTTGAAGGATGATTGAGGCTTCTTGAGGATGAGAAGTCTTGTATTAGGGAGTTTTTAAAGTCTCATGTTCATAAGGGTGTAAAAACTTCCAAAGGGAACATGATTTTTCGAGTTTAGTGAAGGGGTTAAATTTTGAACCATGATTTTTAATGGTGTTCAAAAGGTTATAACATGTCAAGAGGGAGATTTTCGATGAGGAATGGCAGTCAGGAGATGTCTTAGGGGATCAGGAGGTCCTGGGGAGGGGCTATGGTGGATATTGTAGGAAATTAGACTATTTTCACTATCAGCTAGTCGGTGGCCCATTATCAGCTAGTCAGTGTATTTTTAAAAGGGGGAATTTATAATTTCTCCCCTCGAGTTTTTTATGGGGAAACCCCTCTTTATTCTCTTATTTTGTTCATACATACCCAAGGGTCACTCCCACTTTCATTCATTGCTTCATCCCTATTTTATGGTGTTCTTGGTTATTTTCCCTATGATTCAAGGTGAGTCTTCACCTATGATGATCTCCACCATTCCCCTCCCTATTTATCTATAATTTTCTATTATAGATATCTATGAATTTGATGTTGATTCCATTAGAGAATAGTGGAATTGGCTAATCATGAAGGGGATTCTACTCTTTCTAGGATGAGTGAATCTTAATACCTAGTCTACAAATATTTTCTCAACATTTTTATTAGGTATGTCAGTTTCATGGATTTTATATTCTTTTTCCTTAAAATTAGAAATAAATTCTTATGGAGTTGGTGATGTGCATTGGGTATTTTTCCCATTTTGTGGTTGAGGGAACATGGTGGGTTGTTGGTGTGAATTTGGTTACAATTCTGGTCTGACAAGGTTTTCAGGTATATTTTCAGAAATTATTACCCTTTATAAATAGTTGATTAATTAATTATAATTTTTATGATTAATTAATGTGGGTTGTTTGGATTTATTTAGGGCCTCATATGATTTTCTAATGGTCGGTGGAGCATAGAAGGGCTTGGAAGGCCTAAGAAAAGAGGTTAGTATAAGACTTTAATAAGGGAACAACTTCATCTTTAGGTAGTTGGTCCTTGTTACTTGACTTATAGATTTATTTCATTTTATTATGATGTATGTGATGTGAGGTCAGACCATCTTGGTCAAGAACCTAGTTCATTAAAAATAAATATTTTAAATTCAATTTATGGTTGATTTAAATTAAATGTTAATTTAATTTTAATTGGTTCATTGATGTACAATGCCTATGATGAAATCAGTAAAATTCCAAGGCCTCTAAGGACCTTATGCTCTAACTTGATGCCTTGACCACCAATAGACAAGGTCTAGACTAAGAAGAGACCCTAACACTTGGTCACTCCCAAGTGGGGGTGTGATGAGACATGATATGGAAATACTTAGTCATCCAAGTGATTACCCTTGAATTTTGTTAGGCCTTAGTGTATAGACATTAGGTACATTATAGATGGGTTGGAAGATTTGATCAGTCTGGACTAACCCAGGACAAAGTGATAGGCCTCAATACTTCATTTGAGACTATCTCTAATATGGCATAACTTGGAGGCATGTGAGGATATGGGATGACCATGATGATGTCAAGGGACAAGATTTCCTCTAAGCATCACTCATTGGCCTAAAATACCGGTTGTAATTGTGTATCCCGATTGGGATGCCTCTATTTTAGTGATGGATTAGGGGACCCTATCGGTTCTCCCTTCATGAGATAACCTTGAGAGGGTGTGTGTGGATATGGGAAGATATGGTATTGGGTTTCACCTAGAACCCATACTGAATGCATAAGACTAACGGGGTTAATATTATGTAAATGGTCATGGGAATTCATCCATCCCTTGATGTATTTTTATTTCATTATTTTTGTAACGATATGTAATTTCCTATAATGCTTGGGAATTGATCGTTGGGCCTGACACTATTTTGATTTCTTGAGATGCCCGGGAATCACCTATTGACATGGATGAGACCCTTGTGATGTAATTTATGTTAGTATTGATCTCATGGTATATTGGGGTTGGATACCTATATTTTATAGAATCTAGTGATTTAGTTAATATAGGAGTGTATTCTTAAATATTCTACCTAGGATCTAGAATTCTAGTGTGTATGGACATTTATAAAGGAATTACTAGGATTGTAGGGATTCCTCTTATCTTGGGATACCATTATAAATTCTAGGATGTTGGGATTCAAATGGAAATTCTAATAGTCTATTGCGAATGCCCATGATTCTTGGGGTTCAAATAGTGGTATGAGTTTTTGATGCATGTATATCCTTGAGAATAGAATTTGTACATCTTGAGGGAGACTATTGGATCCCATCAACTAATTCCTAGGATACTCCCTATAATCAGGTTAATGCACTAATGATGGTTTGATTGAGGAAATGTGAGATATTAGATTCCCAGAATATTGACCATGGGATCCAAGGAGGTTATTCCATTAAATTTCTTAGGTTTCCTAGGAATAAGAAATGTTTGGACTTATATTATTTTCTAGTTCCTCTACCACCTAGGAATCATAACTCATCCTAACACTAAGAACACACAGTTAATACTGCGGGGTTCATCCTGAGGGCTTGAGGATGAAAGATTCCTAGTGACACCCTAGGGTCTATTACTCCTCATGAAGGATGTGTGAGCATGGGATACCCAGGGCATGGATAGAGGTTCCCCTGTGGTGATTCTCATTTTCATAGAAACACTGAAACTATCTAAATATGGTGTGGTCAAACAGGGTCTCGAACCTAAGGATCGATTATGGTTGGTCTTGGTCTGAGTTGTATAGATACACCCTTGGATCAACTATGATATATTGGTTATCATGGTCTCAGTGATGTAATTAGATACACTCCAACATCAGGCTGAAGTAGTTATTGTGGTTGGTTTTATTTATTTTTTTCAGTAGTTTACTTATTTAGTTTGATCATGTCACAAGAACATATCATTCAATAACAAGTATAGTATGGGATCACATTGGTGGTCCCCTACGGAGTTATGTACTCACACCCAGCTCAGGTTTCTATTGCACTGGGGTACCTGAGTATACTCCCACTTGGTTTCAGGTACATGTTGGGAAGGGTCCCATGTTTTCATGTTTAATTTGGAGTATCTTAAGTGGATATGAGACAAGGATGTGGAATGGTCCAGAGATGTTGTGGCACCTTACTTGAATTTTATTAATTTTTTAATTATATATTTTATTGGAACGAAGGGAGATCGACCTTTCATACCCTTATGTTCGTATTTTATTTAGTTTATCATTATCTGCTTATTTATTCTTTATGTATATTCTAATGTGTATGATGATTTTTTATTTATATTTTTTTGGTGAACTCTGATATGTGGGGTATAGTCTCCCCGCATTATTCCTATAGAACATCAATTTTAGTTGGAATCTTATGGAGTATAGAGAGGTGCACATGAGGTCAAATGGTGGTTCAGTCCAGCTACAATATGAAGTGATCCAAGGCGGGACCTTAAACTAAAAAAGGTAAATATAGGGGTACCCATAATTAGAATAACCAACCCAAGGATGTTCCAGTGTCATATATCATTTGTTTCTATACACAATATAGTCTAATGGAACCCATATTTTTCATGAACAACTTAGTTGGATGATTGAGGCCTTGTAAACTTCCACTATAAAAGGAATATCACACTTCGTATTTGAAGGTGGTTTTAAACTCACCATATTATCTCATGTTATTCTCTTTATGTATGTATGCTTCTAGTAATTTAGTTTGGAATCCTATTCTCTCCACCAAACATATATGTTTAAATGATGTTAATGTGTAACTCTTTACAATACCCACATGTTTTTGTTACTCACCCCAATTTAAATTTCAATTATATTCATACATATCTAAATGCATCATATGCATAAGGTATATGAACAATTCATGTAATGTTTTAAAATTATATGAGATTAAAAATCTCATCATGAGTAATCTTGGAGTGATAGATATCTAACTACATTCACTTTCCTGGACAAGGCATAGTCCTCCACCTAATATGCACAAACAATGTTTAACAACAAAATTCAATCTCAAAAATTCAATTACAATATGAGGTTAAGGTAGATGAAAAACTAAATTCACTTACATACCTAGCATTTAATACAAGTATTTTTCCTAAAAGTAGTTTATCATTTAAAATTAATCATACACCATTCATCATATAAATAATTTAAAACTATGAATAAAATATGGAACAACTTTAAAATAAATTAAAAATTAAGATATTTAAATAAGAGATAAATATTTATGAACAATTAATAAATAAAAGATAATTATAAGAATTTTATAATTTTTAGATTCAACATATGAACACTACATAATATTAATTATAAACCCTTTATATTCATTTCAATATGAATTCTTTCATATTCTTCATTATATAGAATTTTTGAAATATAAAAAAAATTATAACCTATTTTTATTATGTAAATATTTTACATAATATAATATCGCATATTTAATAATCATTTAAAATATGATAAAATCAATAAAAAATAATTTTTATGGTTTAAATAATGTTCTAAATAAGGCCCCTCTTATTTTGAAAAATTAAAAATAATTAATTATGAAAACTTCATAATTTAAAAATAAACATTTTATATTTTGTCCATATTTCATAGTTTATAACCCTTTAAAATTTATCACTTATGATTTCTAAATAAACACTAATACTTGGAGATCATAATTTAGGGAATATAATTTTTTTTAAAATTAATTAAATGTTAAATTTAATATTTGGGAATAAAATGTTTCATAGACATTCATTTAGTTAATTATAAATCATTTATAAATAATTAAATAACTTATAAATTTATTATAAATTAAATAACCACAAAATAACTTTTAATATTATTTATAAACATTTTATAAACCATTAAAAAAATTATATGTTAAAAACATTTTTTAATACTTTTTAAAAAAAATCTGTTTACCCTAACATAGAAGCACTCACATGTGCAATGGTAAAATCCATTACCTTTACGCAACCTCTTTCACATAAGGGAGGTACATGAGTTACCACCTGTGTAAAGGTAACACAAAAAATATCTTTATCTAGTTTTTTTATTCATAGGTATAACCTTTATGTATACCCCACTGTGTAAATATACTAAATGATGACCTTTATGTAGGCCTTAAAAACTGCATATTACCTCTATAAAATTCAGTTGAAACACACTAGGTGAAGGTGGATAGAGTGATCTATTACCTAGAAATTTTATACATAAGGGTGTTTGGACCAATTAAGTATTAAATTTGTTTTCAATGGTTCAATATATGCTTTTGATGATGCTTGGAGGGTTAATTAGGAAATGTAATTGGATGACATGCTTGATTGATAATCCATATAAGTCCACAATATGTTTGGAGAATTGTTCTAGATTCATGAAATGAAATTGGATACCATTATTGATCAATTATCCTTATTTTCTATGTGATTATTTTTTAACTACACTTCAATTTCAAATACATGTGCTAAGGAGTACATAATGTTTTCAATAAGTGGTCATCCCTTATTTGGTTAAATAATAATATAAGAAGATTATGAACATACTCATTTTCATTAAGAATTATTTATGGAAGAATATTTGATAAAGACCATTAAATATCTATTATTTAATTAGGATTGAAATTATATTCCATGAAAAAATAAATCCATGCAATATGTTCATACTTTTCATGAATTATATTTGAAGAAGGATTTATGTTGAAGAATTCAAAAAAACTCTTTATGTGAGTTCACTCAAAAAATATGGCCAACCATGGAAGTAACATGAAACAACTCAATCCCACACATATGTTAGGATAACCTCAACCACGCAGTAGAGTCATTCCATATAGTCTGCATGATAGTAGGTGTGAGTGGGCTAGTGTATAGGCCCATGGGAGCACTCTTGTGTAGGAGAACATGCAGATGGGCTAGGGTGTTAGTGGGATAAAACCTGTTGGCATGGCCCATGATGCGTGTGTGTTGTTTTATGGGTGTCAATCCCCCACTATCAGCTTGAGAGTTTTATATAATAGATTTACTTATTAATAAGCACTATAAAAAATCACATATCAATGTGGGGCAAGCAGAACATAAGTACTATCCACCCAATTTAAAAATGTATGCTTATATTAGCATTGTTTGATCTAATAAATTTGATATGTTCGATTAATCTAGTGTTGTGGTGTATCATCTTTAAACTCTTGATGAGGTTTGGTCACACCATATGACTCCACTATTATACAATCACAAATCCAACCATCATCAACAATGATACTGTAGGGATGAGGCATTTGGGATCAAACTAACAGCATGAATGCAATATACATCTTTCATGAAATCTACATCTTGTATGCATGTGAATAATTCAATATTTTAGTTTATTCCAAATGAAAATGAAGTTTCATAAGTTCGTCTTGGTTCATGGGTGAGTTTGAGATTCTAACAAGTGATGAATCATGTGATCCATATTGCATGAACTTAAGGAGTAAACATGAACTCACATAAGAAAGAGCATCATGATTCTCGGTGTATATTAGAGAAAACTTAAATGAATCAGGAGAGTTTAAATATGGAGTACTTGACATGTTTTTTGGATCTTTAAAGATAGACTCGACTTGACATATTTCTTGGATAAGAGGTAGTGTAATTTACCTATAAAAGGAAGCACCATGCAAATTGAAAGTTGATACTTTTTTGAGAAAGAGAGCTATCATTTTATGAGGAAAATAGAGAATCCATGAACATTGTTTTGTGAAAAAGAAGACCTCCCAAAATATTCTAACGTGAATGAGAAGAGGATGTATTGGGAATTTGGCTTGTGTAAATCGCACTCAAAGTGCTTCATGAAGAACTGGTTCTATGAAGAATATGTACTTTCATGAAGAAGAAAACCCACCTAGTTTGTGTGTTTATCTCATTCTGAAATAGTTAGTTATACATGATATCCTTATTCATAGAAATTGAAACACCATGAGATAGTGATATCACACTGTTATGTGAAGGCAGCATGAAGTAGATTGAGAAAAGGGTTGCATGGTTGTTCATTCATGAATCTTTAATTGTGCTAGAACCAACGCGATATACTTGCACACAAAATTGTTAAATGTGGGTTTTTGAAATGAATATAGTTCAAGGAAAACATTGTATTCATGTTTTCATGCATACTTGAATATAGATTCACTTGTGAATAGAACCGAACAAGAAGAAGACATAATATGTAATCCTTGGGAACAATGAGATACCCAAACCTTAAAATATATTTGATAAAGCACATAATAAAATAAATAAGTGTGTACTAGGGTTATCAAGATGCATAAAGTGCACTTTTTGATATTTTTTTGAGAATTCAAGAATCTCATTCACAACATTTGATTGGCATGAAGTCACATGTGATAATGTTTGCATGTAATCAAAGGCAAGCAAGGTTAGTAGTTAATAAGATGATGATTTGTTTGTGTGGACATGAAATTGAAAATGTCCAATGTGCACATTACATAAGTAGGAAAAATAAATTGAATACTTATTCACAAGAGGTTTTTAAAACCATTGATAAACAATTGGGATACCAGTACAAAAAATCATATCATTTCGGGAGATAGATCAACCAGTGGGAGTCAGTATAAAGAACAATGGTGGGATTATAGTATAAAGATCCCATCAATAGATGGACCAATTTAATAATTATTGATCAAGAATTATTTGATATTATCTATTAGAAATTTCAGAATATTTTATGTACCTGTAATCACTTTTCTTTACTAGTGGATAATCCATATAGGGAAGTCAAGCCACATGGAAAGAAGTAGGTCTTTGTATAGAACATTATAAATAATTGTGTTTTTTCCTTTGATTTACATCTTTATTCAAGGAGAGGATGAGATTTATAAGAATAGTGGATCAAGTCTTTAATTTTCCATATAGGTTTAATTGAAAATGAATAATTTTTAAAAAGAAAAGTGATCACAGATTCACCCCTCCACCTCTCAGTGATCTCACACAGATCCAGGTTCTACAAAGGGAATATTTAAAATTCCTTATATTGCATAAAGGTAAACATTAAAGATATTTATGCAAAAACTTATTTACATTTACATGATACTTTAAAACATTACATTACCTTTTGTGAACTTTTTGTAAAGATAAGTACTTTTTTATCTTTTTGTAGCCATAAGAAAAACATTGGCTACTTTCACATAGCCTCTCATGTATAGGTGTTGAATTGGTTGCATTTATAAAACCCATATACATAAAAGTAACTCTTCGGTTACCATTATGTATCCCTACTATGTAAGGGAAACATGTTTATCCATATTTAAAAAAAACATAAAAAAACAACAATCTGTTTTACGTTCTTCCTCATTTCAATGCATGTTTTAAAAAATCTAAATCATGGGGTATCTCAGATACCATTTAAGGGTTCTAAATAAATATAATAACTCTTATTAGAACATGAAAAAGTGATTTTAACCCTAGTTTGAGGATATCCATTCAATAAATATAAAACCTATGACAAAACTAAAAGTAAGGACTATTGTAAATGGAATACCTTACACTGAAGAGCATCTGCAACATCTTCAAACACCATTGCATGGGTTTGATAATGATAAAAAAATGGCATCCAAAAGTAATCACCTCTACATAGTGTATCCATGGTCCAAGAGAATCATCCAAATTTTGTATGGGATCAATTTTATCTTCATGGAATGCTAGTGCCTCAAACACAAAGGATAAGAATAAAGAGAGTTTTATAGGTACCAAGGAGTCTTGTCCAAGAATCCTAGAATCACACAATACTATCATCATATGGCAGTGTTTAATAACAAAAAAGGATTATCCATGGGTAGTTTCATTTATTCATGCATTATAACACATGAATAAATACTATGAATTCATTATATGAATTATTCTCCTCTCTTTAATTATATTTCATATAACACCTTGAAAAATGATGGCCAACATCGATGATTGATCAAATTTGTTGGAAGCATGAAATGATACATGATTAATTCATGTAAATAATAATTTTCATTCAATGTAACACATCTTAGATATATCATTTATATTTTAAGATTTATGACATATCTCTTTCAGGATACAAGTATAAAGAACATGTGGGATGTAGTTCATCTTCACTTGCATAATACAGTGAAGAATAACCTGTGCAATATGGTGAGATTGGGTCAGGATGATATTTACAAAATCAACTGTAGTTGATCAAAAAATTATTATTTGAGAATCTATGACTTGTTGAAAAACTGGTCATGACAATGAGTAGATTTCCCACATTGGGATCGAACTTTGTAAAAATTCTATGTTTTGATCCTTCTTTGCATTTTTCATTGCATGTAGTGTATGTGATATTTTTGAGAGAAGAAGATCCATTTACATCCGCTTAGGTGGAAGATAATCAAATACCAATAGGGGTTAAAGGATATAATTTTAAATTAAAATTTAGTAAAATAATTGGTGACACCTAATTCACCCTCTAATTGTTTTCACTGGTCTTAGGGGGAATTTCATAATCATTAATACTTATATGATTATAGGTCCACTAACATGGATCCCAAATCATCCAAAATTATGATTTTATTAATTTATCAAAACAATGATATGTTTTGTGTGTGACCATCTAAGTCATAAGCTTAATAGTAGTGATCTCTTTTTCCAACCAGTTTTAGTAAGGTTTTTTTAAAACAGTTTACCAAAAGAAATGTCCACATATTTTAATTTCTCAAAGAGTTGATTACCTATTAGTGGACATAGTATTGTACATTCTTATCAACTTCCATTGAATGATGTTTTCCAAGATTGGTACTTATGTTATCAGGGTAGAAATCTAAGATGTCCTAGAAACACAGTCTTTGATGAATGTTTCAGCCTAATTAATTGTGTACCTTGTTCTCAAATGGAACACCCTTGAGTTCCTTTAATGATATATCCTAAAAAAACATAATTAGTAAAGTCATTTATCGTCCTATACAACATGGATATCAATGTGAAATATTCATTTCTATAAGCATCATACAATATAACACATGAATCCCACGATAATTTCAAATCCTTGATCAATAGATCCAAATAAACATCAATATCATTACATGATTGCTTTGGTCCAAATATAAGCATAGATAACATGATGTATTTTAGTTTCATGGATAACCATGGTAGAAAATTATAATTTACCAACATAATCGGCCATGTAATATGTGTGATACTTTAAAAAACAAAAGGATTAACTCTATATAAATATAATACAAGATGAAGGTTTCACGACTTGTTTCCAAATTCAGGATACTCATGATCAATTTTCTTCCACTAAGGAGAGTCTGCTAGGTGGTGAAGTTTCCCAAATTTATTTATTTTATCTTCATGCCACGTCAATTTCCCTACAGTCTCCTCACTTCCATATTAAAGCCTAAACCTTGGAATGATTGGAAAGTACCATAAAAATTTTGTAGTACCTGATTCATATTTCTTGTATCAATAAGCACCACACTTTGTGAATTATTTAATTAATTTATGCTCCTTGAAAAAGATTATACAGTCATTTGGGAAGGCATGTATTCTTTTAGAGATAATACCCATTGAACGTAGCATTCATTGGCATTATATGTTTTTCTAGATATCTCATTATCTTCTGGGATTGTATCATTCAAGAGAGCTAGTAAATTAGTAAACCTAGCATCACTCCATCCATTGTTTGCTTTCAAATTATATAGCTACAGTATGGATGATAATTTTGTATATTTAGTGGAACCAGTATACAATGGTGTAATTTCACAACTTTTTAACTTCTCAAACAATTTTGAATAATCATAAAGTTTATCTTCAACTTTCCTTGTCATTTCCTCAATACGATCTTCATCATCATTCACACCTGTAATCACATACTCAATATAGTATTCTTCATTATTCACAATTGTAATCATATCAGATGATCCATAAAATGTAGTTTTATCTCATTCACTAGCTACATTCTCTTTTTCCCCATATCTATTCCAACATTTGTAACTTTGATCAATTCTGTGACAGATCAAGTGTTCTTATAACTCCTCTAAACTAATTAGTCTATAATAACAACAGCATAAACAAAAAAAAGGATTTAAGAAGGGTCCTATGCATGATCTTTTACAAACTTGATGAACTTTTTCACCCCATATTCATACTCTTTTGTCATACGATTGGCATTCATACATTCTCTATTCATATCCATCCTATTTGATTCGATAATATTAATATTTAACAAAATAAATACACAAAATATGTTTAATTGGAAATGGATCTCATGAATTTCTTGATAAAAATGGAAATATTTAAAAATAGTTTTTCATTCCATGCGATCAAAAATAAAAACTTATTGAAGAAAATTTATAAATATAATGAAATAGATTTCACTTTTAAAAACTATTTTTCACTTCATATTTTTAATGATCAAAAACCTTTTTTATGAGTATAAATGAAGTATAAAATCACATTTACCTAATAAAAAACTGATGAAATATGGTTATCGAATGTAATAATGGAAATAAAAAAAATAGAATCTATATTATTTGAAAAACCTTTTCATAATAGAAAATATGGATATTGAATATAATAATGGTTTCAAAAATAAAAAAAAAATTATTAAATTTTTTAAAATATTTTCAACACTGACATTGAATTTATGAAAGTATAAAATTATACAACTATTAGTAAATTGAAAAAACTTTATAGGTATAAAAGTATAAATTAAAAATGTATATATATTTATATTAGTATATAAAATTATTGACGTATATAGAAGTATAAAATTATATATAATTTATAAAAGAATATATATTTTAAATAAATATACATAATTTATAAATTTATATAAATTTTTAAAAATATATAAAAGTACATATATGTTATAAAATCATACATAGTGTATAGAAGTATATAGTTTTTTGAGTAACTATCAAAAATTATTGTTTAGATCATGATGAGAAGAATTTTTGAAACATTATTATTTAATAATAATAAATAATGTATTATTTAAAGGTTATAAATTTAATGTTTTGAAATATGTATTAAAAATCTTAGAATTGATGAAAGTGAAATGAAATACCCTTTTAAGATTTTTAGGCTATTTTTGAGAAGAACCTCCATCAATAAAATTATTAAAAAATGACCGTTTGAAAGGAAATGAAGTGAAATATTAATATTATAAAAGATAATACATATTTATTTTTTATTAATATAAAATGAAGACATTTTTTGGTGTAATAACCTCATCATATTTGATGTTTGACACAGAGATGTAATAATTTTTCAAGAAAGGTATTATACAGTAGTACAAAGAATATATTACTTTTGAAGCTTCAAAAACATATTATGTAATATTCAAACAACCAAGTAAAATATATTATGTATCATCCACTACCTTTAAAATATATTTTTATTTATTTTTAGAGTTAAGATAAATTATGTTATGTATCGGTAAGACTAGGGAAAAATAACTTATGTATCAATAATGCTTCATACGTATCAGATAAATATATTACATATAGACCTTATCTTTTATATCAACTAAGAACAGTATACTATGTATCACCTCTAGGGATATTATTTATGCTTTGAAAATGTTATTTATCACTTTAATTTTCCAAATTTCATCTTCAAAATAGAGAAAATTTTAAGTATTATTTGAGATATATTTTATATTCCCCACCTTTGTCAAATTCAATCCACACCATAAGGAATATCTTATATATGATCAATATAAGATCATACATATACATGGACGTTCATTTCATTTATAAAATATATAAATCTGAGTATAAAAAACATATTCAGATAACATATCAAGACATATTTATATTTATCTCTCATAGCTACAACAAATATATTTTACCTTCAACATAACAAAATGAAAAATTATAAATAGCTAGCCATTAATTTTGTTTAAAAAATCAACTAGATCATCGAAATTTTCAATTTCATGCATTTGGAATAGAATTTACAAAATCCAATGAAATGAAACATTAACTAAAAAATATACTATAACTTAATTAGTAAGTAAAGATGAGGGAATAAAATTATTAGAATATCAAAAAAATATAATGAATTTTTTTCTATGATAGATGCTCCACTATAGGTGAGTAATGAAACTCAAAAATAACAACCTATCACATTTCTAATTGAATAAAAAGATTCCCATAAAATAGCACCTGATGCTTGCTATTCTTTTTTCACACCTCAAGAGCATCACCATGAATAAAACAATCATTCCAAAACACTATATCAAGATCCTCTAGCTAAAATTCCTATATTTGTAACTATAATTAGTTAAACTTTATTCCATAATAACTAAAAAACCTTTGTGAAGACATAAAATAGACTTATAGATGGTTTGGTGGCACTGGTAGGGTTCAGTGTTAGCGGAGGTAGCGGCTGATGATGGCAGTCGGTAGTGGCGATGGTCGGCAGCGGTAGGGTTCGGTGCCAGCAGTGGTGGATGTGACAACCCTTATCTTTATTACACATTAATAATTGATTTATTTCATTAAATTACACATAATAAAACCCAAAATATCAATAATTATAGTGTATTTTGGAATTAGGTTCATAGCATAACATCTTAAACATGGGGTGGAATAACATTATTAAAATTTTCTTTAACATGCTTTTACAATTAAATGGATTTTAAAACTACACGGGATAACCTGGGGACAAACATAAGAAAGGAGTGAGCTATAAATCATAGTAAGATAATAAATATGGAATAAGGATATACATGTTATGAAATAATAATATTAATGGGGCATAAAATAGTAGGAATCATAAAAATGAATAATTAGGCATGATATATAATGATAATCATAAAGGAAACATGAGAAATGTGGAAACAACTTAAAACACTGAATCATAAAAATAGTTCAAGGATAAACCTTCCAACATATCATGGTGGAAAAAGTTACATAAAGGAATCAGGTTCACTCCTTGTACCAACATGGCGTATCATGATAATAAACATTACCCAATGCATTGGAGCACTATCTGGGTTCACCCATCATATTCATTTCATCTCGTGATTATGAATTCCACATAGATCATACAAAATTGAATAATTCATTATAATAATTTATTCCATGATCAACGAGTGTGGAATTAATATATTTAAGTCACAAATCAAATAATTATATGTTTATAAAGTTGAACACCCTTGATAGAAAATGGTAATGGTATTCACTACACAATTATTTTGGCATGGAAAATCGTGATGAAATTTCAGCAACATAACGATGTCACTGAAAGAATCATAAAATGGTTTGATGAGAGAGATAAAGGGGTATATAATAACTTATAAATAAAATTTAAATTAATAGGTACATGGAAAAATATATCCAAAAATTAGAAATTATAAATAAGAGGTATAAGGTAATGAAGAAACTTGAATAAAGAAAATAATCCTAACTATAATTCAGCATGGTAACGAGTGTACATAAAGGATAATAGGAAGATTAATGGGAGTTAAATGGAATATAATAATTTATAAAAAAAAATTATAGTAATTTAAATATGCAATAATATATCACAAAAATATCGAATTAAAATTAAGAATCACAACATAAAAAAAGGTTCTTGAATAAAAAGAGAGGAGGGAAATCCCTTACAAAATTTTGGCATAGTAACGGCTTAGATAAAGGTAAAAATGAGATAGGATAAATGATATATCATTAAAATAATATCAATTAGATAGTAAGTTAATGATTAAAAATGAATTAAAATATAACAAATTAAAATTAAGAAGACTAATTTCAAAGAATGTGCTTGAATTTAAAGGAGGAGAGGAAGGTCCCTTACTTGAGTGTGTGACTCCAAAAGCATGGGAGGGGCTTCTTGAGAGCTTAGGGTCGCTTTAGGAGGACTATATAGAGTAAATTAAAGAGTATTAACATTATACAAGGAGTTTTAGTAAATAAAAATGGGATCTTGGGTGGTTTATATAGGAAAATAGGGGGATTTTTTATTATTTTATTTTGGACTCTACATAATAAAATATCCAAAACCAAAAACCATACCATAGTTTTTGCCCATAGTTTCTAAAAAATGGGAGGGTTTTATATTATTTTATAAGTCAAATTTCCTAAATAAAGAAAATAATACCCTTGATTATGTGGACGTGAGTCATACTCCTAAAGAAATGATTTTAAAACCTTAAAATATATTACATTTTTTGGAGGATTCATAATGGATTTATAAAATAAATAAAAATAAACTTAAAATCGCACTATTTTAAAGTTAAAACATAGATTTTGTCATGGATACAATTTATAGTATTTATTACATCACTTTTGGGTCATTATGATGTCACAATACATAAAGTATATATATATGGTATTTAATTTTTACCCAAAAATTCAACAATCTCAGAAAATTATGAAAAATTCACCATTGGGTAATTTAAACACTATGATTCCAAAAATAATATTAATTTTATCTAAATTATTTTATAAATATTTTAATTTTCAATTTTAAAATAATAACTGACATTTATTGAAAATGATGGGTTTTTTGACAATGATAGTTTTAGAACCCTTATAAAAATTACATTTGACTTCATAAAATTTATTTTTGATAAACATTATTTAATAATATTATTTTATTAAAATATTATTTATTTCAAAAATCCATTAATTCATAAAAATAAATTCCTTAATTGAATTTGGTTATTACCCAAAAATATGATTTTTGTTTTATTGAATCAAAATAAAAATCATTTATAAAGTAATAATTATAAGATGAAAATATATTAATTATTATATAAAAATAATTTACATAATCATATTTTTAGGGTCTTGATAAATGTCTCTTTAATACACCAGTAATTTTCCTAAGACTAAGGTTCACGATAGTTGGACTTTCATGGGGGAGAACATGGTTTGGGTCATGATCTTGATGAGCTTGAACTTCTCCCATAAATTGTTTCACTCATGCTTAAGTTGTTGGGTCATAGATTGGGGTTCATCAAGGGAAATACCAAAAATTATATCTTCCTTGGAAGATTCAATATGTGAGCTTCATAGGATATGATCCTACCGGCTGAGGTCATCACTTTCTTTGTCAGTGACAATTGGATTTGTTAAAACCCTATATTTATATTAATCATGTGATCATTGTTCAACAACTATATTATCAATGGTAATGATTCTTAATGGTCAATTAAATCTGATAGAGTGTAATAAAACCAAATAAGTGTATGTGTTTTCTATAACAATGTTATATTATAAGACATTTAAATAAATTATAGCAGGAGTTTTATTTATAATAGCACGGATCATTACAATCTTCCCCCCTTAATAAATTTCACCCTCAAAATTTTCATTTCCCACACTAAAATAGGTGAGGGTAACTCTTTTTCATAACCTCCTCTGATTAACACATTTCTTTTCAAACTTAATGTTTCTCCACAACACTTTGATAAAGTGCATTGTTTTATTTCATAGAACTTTTTATCTAAGATCTAAGATCTTAAACATTTGATCTTCATATAAAAGATCACTCTCTAATGGTACCACCTCTAGATTGAGTGAATGCAAGGGGTTTGGTATGTAATTACTTAAGAGGGGTACATGGAATACATAATATGCATGAGTAAGGATCGGTGAGAGTGCTAGTTGTAGGTCACTGCTTTTATGTGATCAAGGATCTCAAAGGGGCCGATGTATCTTGGAATAAGCTTTACCTTCTTACCAAATATCATCACTTTATTCCATGGAGATATTCATAGGAATACCATGTCTATAACATTAAACTATAGGTCTCATTAATGATTTTCAGCATAACTCTTCAGTCGACTATGAGTAGCCTTGATGTGTTGTTGAATGGTATTAGCCTTTTCCACCATTTCCTCAACCATTTTATGACCTAGTAGTTTGTGTTCCTCAATTTCATCCCAGCATGAAGATGTTCCGCACCTCTTCCCATAAAAAGATTCATAATAAGCTATTTGGATGCACGAGTTGAAACTATTGTTATAAGAGAACTCAATCAGAGGGAAATGTTGATCCCATCCTTATTTAAAGTCTATATAATATTCTCACAACATGTATTCGAATTTATGAATTTTCCACTTAGATTTCCCATCAGATTGAGGATGATAGGCCATACTGAAGTTCATCTCATTGTTTAGAGCATGTGAGAGACTTTTCCAGAACTTAGAGGTGAATCTCAGATCTTGATTGGATAAAATCAATAGTGGTAATACATGAATCCTTACCACTTATCTAATTTATACTCATTCAAGTTGATCGAGCAATAAATCCTCTTGAATTTCGATAAAGTGCAATGTCTTTATAAGATGATCCGCAACCACCCATATAGCATTGTTTCCCCTAGATGTCTTCAGAATTCTAGTGAAAAAGTCCATAGTGATGTTCTACCATTTCCATATTGGTATGGGTAGTGGTTTCATCATCCTCTTAGACTCCTACCTTTCAGCCTTCACTTACTAGAATATCAGGCACTTTGATATATATTCGGCAATCTTCTTCTTCATATTGTACCTTAAATAATGCTCATGTGGATCTTGATACATCTTTGTGATTCTTGGGTGAATGGAGAAAGTTAAACTATGTGCATAATAAAATAGTTCCTATTTAACTCATGATTTGATAGAAAACATAATCATGACCCAAATTTCACAATTCCTTCTTTATCAATTTTAAACTCTGAGGATTTCCCCTTTATCATGGCTTTCACATTCTTTTGAATTTCCACGTCATTTATTTTAGTATCCTTTATTTTCTTCAAGAGGGATGGTTGAGCAATAATTTGATAAATGATTGATTATGTTCTTTCCTTAATTATTATCATGTACATCCTTTGTAGGTATAATAAGATTGGATCCTTCTCAATTTTCATCATTGATAAAGATGCAGGATTTTTTCTACTTAGAGAATCTGCCACCTTATTTTCTTTACTAGGATAGTATTTAATTGAGTATTTATAATCGTTGATGATATCTAACCATCTTTAATGGTGTATATTAATCTCTTTTTGTGTAAATATATATTTTACACTCTTGTGATTAGTATATATCTCACGGATCTCCCCATAGATATAATTCCATTGGATTTTCAACCAAAATATCATAGCTTCCAACTCCAGATCATGTGTGGGGTAGTTTCTCTCATGAATTTTTAACTGCCTTTAGCCATAGACTATCACTTTATCATTTTTAATTAGTACATATCAGAATACACTCTTTGAAGTATCATTTCATACCACAAAGAGTTCCCCACTTCTTGGTAGGGTGAGCATTTTTGCAGTGAAAAGCCTCTTTTTTAGCTTCTTAAAGCTTCCCTCACATTCTTAGATCCATAAAAAATTCACTCCCTTTCAGGTTATCTTGGTAATAGGGTTTGAAAATTGTGATAAATTTATCAAAAATCAGTGATAATGCCTAGATAATCCAAGGAAAATACATATATCTTTTATATATGTTGGCCTCAACCATCTTTCAATTGCCTCCGTCTTTGAAGGGTCCAAAAATATCTCATTGATTGTAATGATATACCCCCAAAAAGAGACTTCCTTCTACCAGAACTCACCTTTTTTGTACTTTTCATAGAGATTATCCTTTTGTATGGTCTTTAGTATAGGTTCCAGGTATAGTGGAAGCATGCGATGGGTTGTACCCAAATTTTCTTTTTGTCATGATTGATGATCAATCCAAGATCTATAAAATGATAAATTTTATGATCAACAGAATTGAATAAAAGAAAATAGATAATAGAAATCGTGCTAAAAATAGAGGTAGGATCATTTCATATTAGTTATACTCAGTTTAATTAATTAATAATTAGCTTGATGAAATTATTTATTCATTTATGTATCTGGAAAAAGATTTTTGTCTCTTTGTTGTTGTACTGAAGGAATCGAGTGTAGATTACCTCTATCAGTGATCCACTCATGTTCTAAAAATATTTGGACACACTACAAAATAATTTTCTTTTTCAAATAGAGGTATATATCTTGGTAAAAATTCATTTTTTGTTGTTAAATTATTTTACCAACAAAAATTATCTTGTCACTAAACTATTGGTAAAAACTCTATCACTAAATGTTATTGAGACAGATAAAATAGTTCTGTTTCCATTATAATAATACCAACATATAATATATATGTTGGTTAAAATTTCTAGCAACAGATACATACGACATATTTATCTATTTATAATATTATTATCAACTTATATAAACAATATCAACCATTAATATTTATTTGTAAATTATATTTTAAATAAAATATTATGATTTGGTTTTTCAATATTTATCGCTAAAATTTTATATTATATTTATTAATTTAATTATATATAATATATTTAACATATTTGTTATATAATAACTATAAAATTAGCTTATATGAAACTCCAACAAACAAATAATTTATAGGAAAAAAATTAAAACATAAATTAAAAATATATTCAAACTCCAAGAAAAGACATGAATCTTCAAGAAACATGTTGAAAAAATTTCTAAAAATATTCAAACTCCAAGAGACCTTACATAAAACTCCATAAAACTTCATCCATAATATTTCTCTCACACATAAGTTGTCATTGTCGTGGTTTTCACTAGTAGTGAGGTCCACACATGTAGTTCATCCACTCAGTCGTGACATGGTCATAATGGATACGATCCCCTATAATAGGCTTTAGAAACATGAAGTAGGTCATCCCCAATTTCAGATGCATATGGCTATAAGTAGTCGATCATCCTCGCATCCCTCTCATGTAAGTAGGTCTCCTTTATTTCACTTGAAGATGGAAAGAGTTCATCCACAATACCATACTAACACCAAGAATAAGATGTGTATAAAATCATATTACAGTATGTGTAATAATAGTAGTCACACACATACGATGGCAGAATAATCATATTACAATGTGTGATAACAGACATGTATGTGTGTAATAGCAGTAGTCACTAATCATATATATTGGTAGAGTACTGGGGACTATATGTGACTCTACTACCAATATATATGATGTAACGCCTCGACCCCAGTTACCTAGAGTCAGTGCATTATTGCGTAACATTGGCATGATCACAAAAGATCAAGTCTCAAAAGACTGATTAGTTTAGTAGCCTTGGAAACACGAGATATATTCATAAATGTTACATTACATCATAATGTGAAAAACTACAATAACATAGTGTCCATTTTCCACACTCATATCCCCTTCAGACTATCCCTGCAGGTCATTCCTAAAATACTTCTTCACATCCTGGAAAAATTAAAACATTGAAAGGGGTGAGCTCAAATGCTCAGTAAGGATAACAATATAGCGGAAGCTTTCATAAATAAATATTAACATTTAAGGAAATGTATAACTAAAACAAAAGCCTTTTTAAACTTGAACTTCAGCATAATATGGAAAAAATAAAATTAAATAATGCCATTTACTTACTCACATGGATATTCTACTAGTCGAATAATCCCATGCAATATCAATAACCACTTTCATAATGATGGAATGCATAATGCCATACTATTATAACCACGTATCCAAGGCCTCGTGCCAAGACCACAAATAAGATTTTGTCAAGGCCTCGTGCCAAGACACTAGTTTGTCTCATGAGACCTAAAGATGCATCAAGGAGCTATAGTGGGATCCACCCGTCACTTATTAAGTCCAATGCATTCCTCATATGAACAGGTTTAAACATATCATAAACCATAACATAATCGTATCACATAAAACGTGAATAAAGGAAACATAACATTTCCACGTTTCAATCACAAGATATCAATACAACACATTGATATAATAAAAACCTTATCAAAACAATTTTCAATACCAAAATAAAAGAAAATTAAAACTTGGTATTTATTTTTCATTTAAAAAAAAGTTATGACTTGTAGAGGAAACCAAAACTCAAATAATGGTTACGGCGGTGGAGAAGTCGTTGTCGCCGCATACATACGACAAGAAAAACATTCCTTTTTTCGTTTAGTAAAACGCTTTGTATAAAAAGATTTCTTTTGAATAAACTTAAAAGTCAAAGGGGTTTATACACCGTATAAAAGAAATTTGTGTATAAAAAAAATATGCCTCAATGAATGGATATTGAGACAAAGTACCTTACAAAGATCATTTTTTTTAAATAAAATAGATATATTATGTGTATTCACTATATGTAAACATGATTAAATTACAAATACAAGATAGGATATAATAATATCATGACATAATTTGAAAGTAGGAGATTAACCCAAAGAATAGAAATTGGGTTAAGAAGTTCCCTTACCTTGCGTCTTGTCTTAACTCGACCATTCTTTAACCTCCTGAATAATAAAATAGAGTTAATTTATAATTTCTTAAGAACCTTTTTCAAATTTTATATTCCTTTTATATCACTTATTACCATGTTATGAACATTATGTAATTATTTAAGTTAATAACGGTCGTTTTGTCGATCTTTGGTACTTGAGTCGAAAATAAACTTATTATAATTACAAGTTGTTCATGTGGTGATATATCCATTATATCTAGAATTATATTCATGATATAGATATCATATATCTCATATATATCCAGTATATACATGCATTTATAATATTCCATAACGTTTAGAGGTAAGAAATGAAATGCACCGTTCATGGAGACGGTAAGTCGTACGTACGCATGAACGCTACTTTCATTTCTATTTCGTATTTAATGGAATGAAGTAATAATTATATAAAGGTATAATATAATTCCAGTATAATATAATGTATAATACCATTTAATACATCCTTTATACATCCCACATATGGTATTAACGATTCAAATCACTTTGAGGGGGCGGTAGTCCGCACTTCCTAAAATGAAAATATCACATTTACCCATAATGGAAACAATAAAGGTATGACATAAATGAAAAATAAAGAAGCATAAGGAAAACATAAACATAATATATATAGCATATATGAAAATAGTTTCATCAAAATGGCCACCATTAGAGGTGTTAAAAGAATATTGAACAATCATCGTTTCGTGAGGCAGAAATTCGCCATCCACAGAAATAGTATGTTATTTAACCATTAGATGTAGGTTTGTGTAAGTGTAGCTCAAATCCTTCTTATAACAAAATCCTAGTATATTTAGGATACTGTTGTTGTTACAAAAGAAATGAATAAAAAGAGTTTAGGGGGTTTTAGAAGCAAATTAAAACAAAATAACATAAGAGAACACATTACCTTAAAATCGGGTAACTCTTTTTTTTATTTGAGCCAAAGGCTTCCTTGGGAAGACTTCTGCCAAAAGTGTGGCTTCTAGGAGTAAGGGAGGGAAGTTGAGAGATTATTTGGGAAGAGGTTGGCCGAGAAAAAAGGCATTGAAGGTGTTAGTAAGTTGGTAGTGGTGGGGGCCTTTTATAAGAGGAGAGAAGGGGCACTCTTGGAAAGATTGAAATGTTACTTTATTATGAAATTATTTTTCAGATTATAAAGGTCCCACACTTATATATTTCGAGGGTAAGGTGATAAGGGTTCTAAATCTACTCATCCAATAGGTTTTTGACAAGTTTAAGTCTTAGATTTTACATTATCTTTTCATTTTATTTAAATCGTTAATTAATGAGGTAATCGCTGCATCATCATGGTGTCATAAATAATTTAATTTATTCAATGTCTAAAAATTATAAAAAAAATATCATGATGTAGGAAATATTTTTAGATTTCTAATTAATATTTATAGTAAAAAATTTGACTTGTATAACCCCATTTAAAAATTGATTTAGTAAAACAACTCTTGTTTGTGACATTTTTATTTTAACATTAAATAAAAAGTTACTTATGTCATTTTTCTACCAAAGTGGCTCCATGGGGTCCCCAAGTTGACCCATGTATTTTCTTGGTCTTCCATGACACATCCAATAGTGGTAGTACAAGTGTAAAGGTCATTTCATATTTTTATAATACTATTTTTACCTTAAATTTCACTAATTACCTTTAATCGCGATTAATTAAACTTAAAAGTTACTATTCACCAAAAAATTATTTTAATCCCATTGAAACACATTTTACATCCTAATGACAACCATGTATGTCAGATTTTTGAAAATCAAATCACAGAAGTGGTAATTTTTCATTTAAACGAAAAATCAGTTTTTTAACTACCACTTAGTGGTTTCACTATTCATCAAAAATTGAAGTTTTTCAGAACAATGTCAAAATTTCACCGTAATCTATAATTGATATTTCAAATTCAAAAATGATTTATATTTTAAATAATTCCAAACATATAAGTTGTATTAATTAATTTTATAATTAATTCCCGCTGTCACAACAAATAGCGTGTTTTTAATAAACAATATATATCAAAAGATTGACAATTGTTCATGTCCAATTTCAATGTTAAATTAATTCTAATGACCACCATTGGATAAAATGGTAAAAATATATTCTAATTAAACTTTAAAACCACTCAATAGTATAATTTATCACTATAAATTATTTTGATTAAAAAAGTTGTTTTTAAGTATTTTTCACTATTCATAAAAAATTGGAAGTTCTCCGAAAATTACAAAAAATCAACTTAGGATAATTTCGATATTCCGAATACAAAAATGAAGTCCATTTGGCAAGATAAAATTTATAAAATTTCAAAAATTAGGTATTAATATTCATAACGGCTACTTTGATTGGTTGTGGTGTGTTAGAACTCGAACTTGCGTACAATACAAGCTATTGCATTATTGAAAGAGAGGCGTATCATGGAAGCTCGGAGTGTTACATTCTCCCCTCCTTCAATAAATTGTGTCCTCGCAATTTGAAATTTTTCTTTGAAAATAAAAGGTTGAAAATATAAAATACCTTTGTGGAAAACCCACATCAGAAATAAGGTTAATAAAATTTAGCCTTAATAAGAGGGAAAGGGAAATGAAAAAGTCACCACCAAATTATGTTCTCGATAAGGAGAACATTGGTGGAAATTAGAGACATATAATTGGAGGAAAAACGTAAATATTTGTAGGGAGTGATTGAGGTCATCAATCAAAAACAAGTGTAAAATTGAGGGCCTCAAAGCCTTCAATCTATGTTGATTTAAAATATTATCAGTTCAACAAGACATAAGGTATTAGGATAACACATTTTTTGTTTTAATATCCCTTTACTAAAGTTTAAGAATTAAATTATTCATAGAATAAGAGATAGGTATATATATATTTATTCTTGACAAGTAGAGTTTCAACCTTCAACTAATTTCTACCACAAACTCATCTTTCACTCAAAAAGATAATAGAACTCAAAAATATTATATTTATCCTAATCGTATAAGGTTCCAAATATTACCACATACCATTTAGATTAGGAGAACTATTTTGTAATAACCAGGGACTTCCTATAGGCTAGTGGTAGGTAATAAAGGCATGTCGCACTATGGTTGTGGGTTCGATTCCTACAGCTTTGTCCGACGCTACGGGTTATCCTCCAACCTACAAGTTGTCCTTTTCCTAAAAGTATAGTATTATAATATTCCAAAAATAATATTCAGAAATGTTTTAAACATAAACAATACTATCCAAAGTTCAACTTAATTCATTTTAACCTTTATAGTTATCCAAAATACCTCCGTCCAGACTTTCTCTAAAAGTTCCTTAAATTCCAAAATCAATTGTAACATTAGATTTCCCAAACAAAGTAAAGTTTTTCTTATTGTCACATACTAAAAATATGATTACCTTCATCATATTAAAACCTTAATGAAAACAACAAGTACTGCAGTACAATCCTTATATATATCACATTATTCTTATAACCAGAATATAATCCTTGTTTCCAAAAGCACCAATACATTAATTATTCCACTTCAACTGTAGTAACAGCATAAGATTGTCCTTGATCCCTTGGACTTTTCCAAGGTAAGGTTACCTGACGCTTAGGACATTCATTTGAATAATTCCCCATTTCCCTACAGTTGTATCATCCAACATTGATAGCCTCTTTCTTTCCCTTGCAATCACGAGCCTGGTGACCTTTTTCTCCACATTTATAACAAACTCTCATTCCTTTTAGGCAAGTACTGAGGTGATTATTCCCACAATTATCGCATAATGGTAAATCCTTCTTTTCCTTTTTCCCTTTATCTTTCTCTTGTTCCATCGTTCTCTTCTTCTCTTTCTTTACTTTATTGTAATAAGATTTAGAGAATTCCTTTTCTGTCTTGATAGAACACGTGACTATATCTTCGTACGTTGAGAAAGATTGTGATACTAGTGCTCGACAGAGAAACGGTTTTAACCCATCAAAGAAACGATCGATCTTACTTCTTGGGTTACATATATAATCTGGAGCATGCCTTGCTAACCTTGTAAAGTTAGCCTCATACTTTGCAACATTTTCATCCTCCTTTTTCCTCAGACTCAGAAATTGCCTTTCCATATCTGCTTGATGGTCACGAAGAAAGTATTTTTCTAAGAAAATTTCCTTAAACTCCCTCCATTCAATACTTGATACTTCTTCATCTTCCCTTGTGTTTTCAATAAGCCACCACCATTGATCGGCATCTCCAGTGAGGCGGTAGACTGCCATGACAACCTTTCCCTTTCGCTACTCCCCAAGGCGTGGAATATTTTCTCTAAGGATTTTATCCATTTCTCAGCTACTAATGGATTTGTACCCCCATTAAATGTTCGTGGTTGTTGCCTCATGAAGCAGTCTAAAATTGATCCTCCACTTTGCGGATCAGGGTGCTCCATACGAGTAAGGTTATTATTCATAACCTGAGGGATTTGTCCCAGTATGGTGATAAGGTGATCAGCACTTATTGTATCACTAGCTCCACTATAATTATCTTGAGCAGGAGGGCAATCCCTATATGGAGTGTGTGCATTGATACGGTTTCCATTCCTTCCACTAGGCACCATTTCTAAACAATGGCATAAACTAGATTAGTTTATGAATCAAAATACATAATTCCATACTTGTAAAATACTTAACATAAATTGAACTATTGATGGATATAATCCATAATCATAAAAATGTTTTCTTTGAGGAAGTATATACTCATAAACCTTCATAGTGGTTTGTAAAGAAAATGAGAATTATCCTAAGCATATCCCCCGGGAGTGTCGTAACCAAGAGTGCAGCAAGGCCCATTGTCGTGCACCAGTTCCCGTTCGAGTCTAGCTCAAAGTGGTGTTTTCGGGTTTTACCCCTAGGTACATATGTGCCAGATCCTCCTCTACCTGCTCGTATCCAGACAGGGATGTATTGCTCGGAAAACTCACAAAATCTCTATAATACCAAAATTCTAGGAAGTTCTTCTATACTAATCATCAAAGTCTATCTTCGGGCTATGTGCTCTAATCAGAGTTTATTTAAATCTAGCTTCCAAGGTTAGTACTAAACTGCCTCTGATACCAACTGTAATGCCCTGACCCCAGTTACCCAGAGTCAATGCATTATTGCGTAACATTGGCATGATCACAAAAGATCAAGTCTCGAAAGACCGATTATTTTAGTAGCCTTGGAAACACTAGATATATTCATAAATGTTACATTAAATCATAATGTGAAAAACTACAATAACATAGTGTCCATTTTCCACACTCATATCCCCTTCAGACTATCCCTACAGGTCATTCCTAAAAAACTTCTTCACATCCTGGAAAAATTAAAACATTGAAAGGGGTGAGATCAGATGCTCGGTAAAGATAAAAATATAGCGGAAGATTTCATAAATAAACATTAACATTTAAGGCAATGTATAACTAAAACAAAAGCCTTTTTAAACTTGAACTTCAGCATAATATGGAAAAAATAAAATTAAATAATTCCATTTACTTACTCACATGGATATTCTACTAGTCGAATAATCCCATGCAATATCAATAACCACTTTCATAATGATGGAATGAATAATGCCAGACTATCATAACCGCGTAGCCAAGGCCTCATGCCAAGACCACAAATAAGATTTTGTCAAGGCCTCGTGCCAAGACACTAGTTTGTCTCATGAGACCTACTGATGCATCAAGGAGCTATAGCGGGCTCCACCCGTCACTTATTAAGTCCAATGCATTCCTCATATGAACAGGTTTAAACATATCATAAACCATAACATAATCGTATCACATAAAACGTGCATAAAGGAAACATAACATTTCCATGTTTCAATCACAAGATATCAATACAACACATTGATATAATAAAAACCTTATCAAAACCATTTTCAATACCAAAATAAAATAAAATTAAAACTTGGTATTTATAGTTCATTTTAAAAAAAGTTATGGCTTGTAGAGGAAGCCGAAACACAAATAATCGTTATGGCGGCGGAGAAGTCGTTGTCGCCGCATACGTATGACAAGAAAAACATTCCTTTTTGTCTTTTAGTAAAACGATTCGTATAAAAATATTCCTTTTGAATAAACATAAAAGTCAAAGGGGTTTATACACCGTATAAAAGGAATTTGTGTATAAAACATAATATGCCTCAATGAATGGAGATTGAGACAAAGTACCTTACAAAGATCATTTTTTTTAAATAAAATAGATATATTATGTGTATTCACTATAAGTAAACATAATGAAATTAAAAATACAAGATATGATATAATAATATCATGAAATAATTTGAAAGTAAGAGATTAACCCAAAGAATAGAAATTAAGTTAAGAAGTTCCCTTACCTTGCGTCCTGTCTTGACTCGACCGTTCTTTAACCTCCTGAATAATAAACTAGAGTTAATTTATAATTTCTTAAGAACCTTTTTAAAGTTTTTTATTCCTTTTCTGTCACTTATTACCATCTTATGAACATTATGTAATTATTTAAGTTAATAACGGTCATTTTGTCGATCTTTGGTACTTGAGTCGAAAATAAACTTCTTATAATTACAAGTTGTTCATGTTGTGATATATCCATTATATCCAGAATTATATTCATGATATAGATATCATATATCTCATATATATCCATTATATAAATGCATTTATAATATTCCATAATTTTTATAGGTAAGAAATGAAATGCACCGTTCATAGAGACGGCAAGATGTACATACGCATGAACGCTACTTTCATTTCTATTTCATATTTAATGGAATGAAGTTATAATTATATAAAGGTATAATATAATTCCAGTATAATATAATGTATAATACCATTTACTACATCCTTTATACATCCCACATATGGCATTAACGATTCAAATCACTTTGAGGGGGCGGTAGTCCGCACTTCCTAAAATAAAAATATCGCGCTTACACATAATGGAAACAATAAAGGTATTCCATAAATGAAAAATAAAGAATAATAAGGAAAACATTAACATAATATATATATATAATATATGAAAATAGTTTCATCAAAATGGCCACCATTAGAGGTGTTAAAAGAATATTGAACAATCATCGTTTCGTAAGGCAGAAATTCTCCATCCACAGAAACAGTATGTTCTTTAACCATTAGATGTAGGTGTGTGTAAGTGTAGCTCGAATCCTTTTTATAACAAAATCCTAGTATATTTAGTATACTTGTTTTGTTACAAAATAAATGAATAAAAAGATTTTAGGGGGTTGGAGAAGCAAATTAAAACAAAATAACATAAGAGAACACATTACCTTAAAATCGGGTAACTCTTTTTTTGATTTGAGCCAAAGGCTTCCTTGGGAAGACTTCTGCCCAAAGTGTGGCTTCTAGGAGTAAGGGAGGAAAGTTGAGAGTTTATTTGGGCAGAGGTTGGCCGAGCCAAAAGGCTTTGAAGGTGTGAGTAATGTGGTAGTGGTGGGGGCCTTTTATAAGAGGAGAGAAGGGGCACTCTTGGAAAGATTGAAATGTTACTTTATTATGAAATTATTTTTCGAATTATAAAGGTCCCACACTTATATATTTTGAGGGTAAGGTGATAAGGGTTCGAAATCTACTCATCAAATAGGTTTTTGACAAGTTTAAGTCTTAGATTTTACATTATCTTTTCATTTTATTTAAATCGTTAATTAATGAGGTAATCACTGCATCATCATGGTGTCATAAATAATTTAATTTATTTAATGTCTAAAAATTATAAAAAAATATAATGATGTACTAAATCTTTTTAGATTTATAATTAATATTTATAGTAAAAAATATGACTTGTATAACCCCATTTAAAAATTGTTTTAGTAAAACAACTCTTGTTTGTGACATTTTTATTTTAACATTAAATAAAAAGTTATTTATGTAATTTTCCTACCAAAGTGGCTCCATGGGGTCCCCAAGTTGACCCATGGACTGTCTTGGTCGGCCATGACACATCCAATAGTTGTAGGATAGGTGTAAAGGTCATTACATATTTTTATAATACTATTTTTACCTTAAATTTCACTAATTACCTTTAATCGTGATTAATTAAAATTAAAAAATACTATTCACCAAAAAATTATTTTAATCCCATTGAACCACATTTTACATCCTAATGACAACCATGTATGTCGGATTTTTGAAAATCAAATCACAGAAGTGGTAATGTTTCATTTAAATGAAAAATCAGTTTTTTAACTACCACTTAGTGGTTTCACTATTCATCAAAAATTGAAGTTTTTCAGAACAATGCCAAAATTTCACCCTAAGATATAATTGATATTCCAAATTCAAAAATGATGTCTATTTTACAAAATTCCAAACATATAAGTTTCATTAATTAATTTTATAATTAATTCCCGCTGTCACAACAAATAGCGTGTTTTTAATAAACAATATATATCAAAAGATTGACAATTGTTCATGTCCAATTTCAGTGTTAAATTAATTCTAATGACCACCATTGGATAAAATGGTAAAAATATATTCTAATTACACTTTAAAACCACTCAATATTATAATTTATCACTATAAATTATTTTGATTAAAAAAGTTGTTTTTAAGTATCTTTCACTATTCATAAAAAATTGGAAGTTCTTCAAAAATTACAAAAAATTAAACTTAGGATAATTTAGATATTCCGAATACAAAAAAGAATTCCATTTGGCAAGATAAAATTTATAAAATTTCAAAAATTAGGTATTACTGTTCATAACGGCTACTTTGATTGGTTGTTGTGTGTTAGAACTCGAACTTGCATACAATGCAAGCTATTGCATTATTGAAAGAGAGGCGTATTGTGGAAACTCAGGGTGTTACATATGATGTAATATATATGATGTACTATAGCCTATATGTTGCTATTAAATTGACATTTGTGTGTGTAATACAAGAAGAGTCAGCCAATAGTATGTGCTACTCAGGCCATGCATACCTGAATGTTGGCAGTCTTCAATACATGGGGCACTAGGCAGATGTTCACAAACCCACCACAGTATGTGCAACTCATGCCATGCGTAACTGAATGCTGGTTGTCTTCAGTGCATGGGGCACTGGGAAGATGTTCACGAACCCACCACAGAACCTACACAAGAACACTAATAGTGCAGTGATTATATATGTGTGTGTGTGTGTGAACAATACATTCCTTCATAAAATTACATGGGTTAAGTAATGACCAAAATTACTTCAAGATTGAAATCTTTGTAGGACTTAAAAATGCAGGATATGCCTAAAATTTAAATGCTTCACTTTCTAGGAAGCTAACATGAGAAGTAACCTTTACCAATTTGAAGAGTTCCCCTAAACAATTCTAACAACATAGGATGTGCATGCTCTACAAAACATTCTCTAACAAAAAGTCAATCCACACATTAACTATTATGAGAATAATAAGGTCCAAGACTATCATAGTCACAAACATTTTTAATCTTTCAAATAAAAAAAATAAATAATTGCACTTTGTATTTTGGATACATATTCCTCCATATGGTGATCTTTTGAGTTGGAATGGATATATTAAGGGGGGTTTCATTGAGATTCAAAAGGATAAAAATACTTTACTTGTGGAGAAGGTTTTTTCCACATAACATTATCTAATATGGAAAATTTTAACCTGTGACATAATAAAAACCAAAAACATCAAATAAAATCTGAATAGATTGTTGTTTTCTAGGGTTCATTTTAACAACCTCTGCTTATTCATTTTAACTGTATAAAATGAGTTTTCGACATTTTATTTTAACTGAATCAAAATAGAAAATTTTAACTTGTGAAGAAGGTGTTTTTTACAGTTCATTTTAATGAACTCTACCTAAATAAAAACCCAAAGCATCAAAATATGACCACATGGAAAAACACTCAACTCTAAATGAAAATGTGTAGGAAAAATCCAAAATCACCCAAGGAAGGTACTACAAAAGTGCGGTAAATAACAAAAGGTTTGAAATGAAAGCACAAAACATAAGCATTCATAATAATGGGATAAAGGGTGGTTGAGTCCAACCTAAATAATAAGTTATTCAAATTCCACCTCCATACCAAATAGCTTCCTATAAAACCCCTGAAAAGTTCTCTAGCTTGTACCTCTCATTCAAGGACTTGCGATCCAAAAAAAATTAACCAGTTCAATCAACAGAACAGCTTCAGATTTCACAACATGCAAATTCAAGAAAAATCAACAGACTAAGGAATATCTCCCTTTATTTACTTTTATTAATTTAGACCCATCAATCCAATAATTTATGAAAAATCAATAGATAATAACTGAAATTGAATGACAGTACATGGGTTATCATTTAAATACAAGTATTCTATGGTAGTGAGGACATCACTAATCAAAGGTCAGAGTTGTGGCTCCATCATGGAGACCCAAATTGAAACTTTATGATATTGGTAGAGACCATTCATTGGATGCTAATTTTCAAGAAATAGATCGTCCATTATGGTGAACTTCCTTTTGTATTTTGACAAAGGTAGAGGTGAACTTTTGTCTTTCAAAAAATGTAGTACCTACACAATAGAGAAATAAACATTCAAAGACAATTTTATATTTCATAAATTTAGACATAGCATTAGTCTTGAAATAATAACATGCAGAAGGTGCCCAGGATATCATATTTTGCTAGTCAGTGGGTTTAACAGTATCAATAACCCGCCTTCCAGGAATCATCGCCAAGAACATGACACCAAAGCTGTGCACATATGATTTGGTAGTCAATTGGATAGCCCATTCATACTCAAGAGAAAAATATCCATAGGTACCCATCACCATTGTAGAAACATGGGTCTTATCCCCAGTTGGAACAAGATTGGAAAGATTAAAATCATAGAGCTTTGGTTTGAATTCATACATCAAGAATTATATTCAATGCATTGAAATCATGGTATATTAATTATAAGAAAATATATTCTAGTAAAATTGGAAGATGAGTGCTATGAAACATGGGTGAGTGAAGAATTGTACATTGATCTTGAATGCATGGCCTGTATAGGCCATTATGTACATGCATGTGCAGAATTGTATAGAATTGAACAGAATTGTACAGGCCATGTGTTCATTCCATGAGTACTTGAACACATGGCCTGTACAAAATTGAAGATATGGCCATGAGTAATTTACCATGATGTACAGGGCCTATACAATCCATGTGTTCTATTTTTTAATAATTGAACACAAGTCTTGTACATCAGTATGGACAATATCAGCTCAAGAAGGCCTTGGAATTCATAGTGATCCCTACAATACAATATCATCCTTGTAGAAACATGGTTCTTATCATTTTAATGAAATAAATAATACATGAATTCAAAGTGAAAAATCAAAATAAAAAGAAGAAAATATAATAACGTTACCATATTGAATAAAAAATTTGAAAAAAATTATCAAAAAAAATAGATAATTCGGTATGCAAAGACTCGGTAAAGAAGGAAGATACCAATAGATGGGGAAAGGTATCCCACTAATCTAAGGTCAGAGTTATGTCTTACTCATGGAGACCCATATTTAAACTGTGAGATCTTGGTAGAGACCATTCATTGGATACTTCTTTTTAAGAAATTTATTAGACATTATGGTGAACTTCCTTTTTTATTTTGACAAGGGTAGAGGTGAACTTCCTTTTGTCTTTAAAAATAGATAATACCTGGACAACATGGAAATAAACATTCAAAGAAATACTTTTATTTATCAAAAATGTAGACTGAGCATTATGTTTGAAATAATAACTTGAAGAAGGTACCCATGATATCGAATTCTGCTAGTCAGTGGGCCTAACAGTATCAATAACCCGTCTTCCAGCAATCATCTCCAAGAACATGACAACAAAGATGTACACATCTGATTTGGTAGTCAGCTGGATAGCCCATGCATACTCAGGAGCACAATATCCATAGGTTTCCATCACCGTTGAATAAATAGGGGTCTTATCTGCAATTGGACCAAGCTTGGAAAGACTAAAATCAGAGAGGTTTGGTTTGAATTCCTCATCCAGAAATATGTTAAATGCATTGAAATCATGGTATATTTCTTACGAGTGAATAAGTTCTAGTAAAATTGGAAGATGAGAACTATAAAACATGGGTGATTGAATAATTTTATACTTAGCTTGAACACATGTCCTATATAGGCCATGTACAGGAATATGTAGAATTGTACATAATTGAACAGAATTATACATGCCAAGTGTTCAAGCCATGAGTACATGAACACATGGCTTGTAAAGAATTGAAGACATGGCCATTAGTGATGTTCCATGATGTACAAGAATGTACAAATCATGTGACAGACTATTATGTACAGTCCTTTATAGGCCATTACTATGTGACAATCCATGTGTCACATGTAATATACCTTGATGTACAGACCTGCACAGGGAATGTGTACAATTTTTGAAGAATTTGACACATGGATTGTATATCGGCAAGGAGGATTTGAGCACAAGTTATTCAGTTCAATTCATAGTGCCCCCTGCAATACAATATCACCATTTTAGAAACATGGGTCTTATTATTTTAATTAAATAAAGAATACATGAATGAGGAATGAAAAATCAAAAAACAAGAAGCAAATATAATAATGTTACCATATTGAATAAAAATTTTAAAATACTATCAAAAAATAGATAATCTAGTATGAATAGAATAAATAAAGAATGAAAATATCAATGTATGGGACAAGGTATCCCATTCATCCATAAAAATCCAGGAAGAAACCACATACATTACATAGGTTGTAATTGAATGTATATTGAATATAAATTGCATCAAATAATAGATTGAATGCATATTAAATAGAAATTTCATATTGAAACTTGTACATGGAATGAGACTTGTAAGGGAGTTTGTTCAATCTGTATTTCAAAAAAAAAGTGTCCATTTATCATCACGGTCCCCCTTACCTAGTTCAAAATCAAAGGCGAAGTGTAGCAAGTAACTTTCAAGTGTTAAGAGTTAAGTTCTTTTCAATGTAACCAGTGTATTATAGATAAATAAACTAAATTCACTCCTTGATAACTACTTTTTAGAAGGGGTTCATCACTATTATGATGACTGAGAGGGTTCTTTAATCTATGAAAGATGAAATGTACAATAAAGGCGTTCACTTGGCACTCATAGCCAGAAATTGGGAAACAAGGATAGAAATTTCACTTTTTTTCCTCCAACGAGTTCTTCAAAACTTAATTCATTTACATTTTACTCAAAATTAAAATTTTCCATTGTTTCATCAATATTTTGAGATTAGTTGGAGAAGAGGATATTATAAATAAAGATTTCCTACCAAATGTGATGACATGCACAAAAGATGGAGAATGAATGACATCAGCGAATCGAAGGGGTGGCTGGTGAAGGGAAACGTACCTGGAAACAAATGGAGCAACGTCGAATGGGTGGGGATTCAATGAGGGGCGATAAACCATGGGGTAGTGATCGGTGACTAGAAAAAATAGAGGACATGGATTTGGGGGTGCTGGGTTATTTTTTTTTGGAAACCTATGAGAATGGGTACGTGGGTTCTTCAATAAAAAAATTGGGGCGTGGAGGGTTATATAATATTTTTTTAATTAAATTAACCTCTTTAATAATTATTAAAAATATGATATTATGAAAAATAAAAAAAATCATAATAGATTATAAAAGATTTATTTATTGGTAAAAAAAATATTGGTATAAGCACGATAAAGTAACAGATACAAATATAAGTAAAATATTTGTTAGTATTAAACAGTTAATACTGACAGATGTATTTGTTGGTAAAAGTAAGTGTTGGTACTTATAATTAATATTAAGAAAATATTATATCTTTTAGAATTACTTGTTTATACCAATAGATATTTTATCTGTCACTGATTTTTTGTTGGTATAAGTCATTTTTCTTGTAGTGACATTGTCTAAGGAATATATGGGTGCTATCATAATAGATCCTTTTTCTTACGTCGTCCATCTTTGATCACCATAAGAATGGCTTCCAAATAATTCTTCTTGATTTGATGGAGGAAGATCTCTCTCCATTATTGGGATAATTCTTGGAGAAGGGAGCTCTCTAGGGATTGAGAGTATTATCCAAATCCATTATGTACAACCAAGAAAAATGAGTTGTCTCACATAGAAAATAATATAATTGGGTTTATATAGTACTAGGATTAAAATAAAATAATTTCACAAGTTCCCATTATTATTTATTTAATCCATGCAGAGCCCCATGTCAAATAATAATATTATTATTATTATTTCACGACATGATCTTAACTTGAGAATTAAATTAAATATTTTGTATTCAAATAATATTCAATATTTATTATTTCTCACCAGACCATTAAACTCAGTATTCTATTCCTCTAAAATATTTATCAAACCTTGAATAATGACTGTTTATTTATTAAATAAATATCACTTCATTATTCACTAATAAATAAATAAAAATTATATTCACTAAAATAGAAAATAAATATTTATATGTGATCAATAAAATATGAATAATTATTAAACCATGTGTTGGAATAATATTTATTTAACTTGTTAAATAATAATATATTATTTAATTTAGATTCTAGATATACTTAATGTGTGACCCTCTAGACCTCTTTCCCAGTGGAATTAGGTGAAGTAGACTAAAGTCCAAGATTAGCATCTAGAAACATGCCAAGGAACCCACAGAGAAAGAGGTTAATACCACAATGACATGATACCTCATATGAACACTTACTTTGTAATATAATCCCTTTATCAAGACATCTCAAATCAATTGGGTTGCATGTTGGTTCCATCAACCTATGTGTTTGATGTCTCTTTCTTTGACTTCCCAAAAATTGAACTTGCCTATAGAACACCATGGACATGGATTTATTTAGGCTATATAATTTCCATCAAAGGGACTAAGATATTAACTTCTATTAAATAAGAGAAGGGAAAATAATTTCTCGCATTATTCATTAATAAAATATTACTCATGACGCACTCATCGTATCCTACCTCACCGAGAACATATGTCATCACAGTTTTTGTCAATGAATAAAATTACATGACTAATAATATTAATTAATAATAATATTAAAGTATAAGTATAAATTAATACATCCTTAGATAATAATATCTAATGACACATATAAATATGTATTTTCTACTAGCGGGTCTCATTCTCATAATATCCTAGTGGATATTACCAAGAGATTACACCATGAGAAGGTGTCTCAAAGTTTTATGAGTCTCCACCCATAATATCATGTATCATTTTTCCCTCAAATTATATCATCCAGATATAGAATGTATATTAAGAATAGTTTCATAGCACTTCTAGGTTCTCATCATAGTAGGGAACTATTATGACCTTTTAGTGTAACAGTTACTCTTGGGATATTATCACGTACAATGTTACGTGGAAGAAAATTCATGATATGATAAGAAGTTTATTAATATTAAAAACTATGGATATAGGATATCATAAAGTACACAAAATTTGGTTCTAGTTCACCAACTCTAATAGACTCCCACTTTCACTAGAGCCAACTACCAACAACCTTTTGTCTGCTAGCTCTCACATGATACTCATTCTTCTGTTGAGATGGGACTTTAGTCAAGGGGTCCTCCATGTTCTCTTATATGGGTACTCTTCTCACTATAACTTCACCCCTTTGATAAAAATCCCTCAAGAGGTGATACTTTTGGAGTATATGATTTGTATGTTGATGTGACAGTAGCTCTTTTTCAAGAGTCATCGCTGCAATATTATCATAATACAATGTGATAGGGTCTTTATTGAAAGGTACCACATTAAGCTCCTAGAAAAAGTTATGAATCCAAATGGATTGTTTGGATACATAAAAAGCTAATATATACTTGGAATCTACTGTATAATCAATGAAAATTGGATTCTTTGAACTCTTCTACCTCAAGGATCCTCCATTGAGATAGAAAACATATACTGATTGTGACTTCAGATTATTTTGATCTGTCTGAAATTTAGCATCAGTATAATCCCTAATGATCAGATCCCTGTCTCCTCCATACACCAGAAACATATCCTTAGTTCTTCTTAGATACTTAAGGGTATTTTTAATAATAGACTAATTATGTTCTCCTATATATGCTTTATATATTCCTTCCATGCTCAATGCATAGATAACATCAAGTCTAGTACATAACGTGGAATACATGATTGATCCTATCGCTGAAGCATATGGTATCTTACTCATTATATCTTTATCATGTTGTGTCTATGGACACATTTTCTTAGAAATATGTGAACCATGTGGCACTAGAAAAAATCCCCTCTTGGATTATTCCATACTAAATCTCTTTAGTATCTGGTAAAAATATGTACTTTGACTTAGTCCAATAAGCCTCTTGGATCTATCATGAATGATCTTGATCCCTATCATATAGGTTTCTTCATCTAATTATTTCATGGAGAAACACTTATTTAACTAGTCCTTAACAGACTGTAAGATAGGTATGTCATTTCCAATAAGTAATATGTCATCAACATATACTACTAGGATAAAAACTGCATTCCTACTAAACCTATTGTAAACAGATGGATCACATTCATTCTTAATGAAATCAAATTATTTTATAGCTTCATAAAATTGAATGTTTTGTGACCTAGATGCTTGATTGAATCCATAAATGGATCTATTAAACTTTAAAATCCTTTTCTCATCACCTGGAGTAACAACCCCTTCTGGTTGTGTCATATAAACATATTTCTGAAGATTTCAATTAAGGAATTCAGTTTTGATATCCATCTACTATAACAAGTATAATTATGATGGATTTAAACATGTAAACTGATGAAAAGGTTTCATTATAGTTAATTACTTGATGTTGTTTAAACCTTTTAGACACTGTAATTTCTTTATAGGTATTTAATTTTCCTTCCACATCCATTTTCCTCTTGAATACCCATTTGTATATAATGGGATTTACATAAACTATCACATAAACCTGAACCCAAACTTGGTTCTGATACATGGAATCTGTTTCACAATTCATGGATTCTTTAAATATTGCATCTTCTGAGATCTCTACTACCTCTTTAAAGGATATAGGTTCATCATTGTAAGCTAATAATGAGTCACCATCCTTGGTGACTAGAAAATCACATCTTTCTAGTTCTCTTACCTCTCTTGAACTCTTATGCAACACTTGTATTTCAGAAACTACTTCTTCCATGGGGACCTATGGAACCCATTCTTGTACTAACTCTTGTGTATCTTGAGCATAAACTCCATCAAATTAAATATTGATCCCACTATCCCTTTTGAGGATGTGCTCCCTCTCAAGAAATATGACTTATATGGCGATATTCACTTTCTTGTCCAAGGGATTGTATAGGTAGTGTCCATTGGTTTCCTTGGGATACCCTATAAAGATACATTTAATGTCCCGGGGTGCTACTTTGTTTCTTGAGAAGGTCTTAACAAACACCTCACAACTCCATACATTTCTATGCGACAAAACGGGTTTCTTTCCACTCCATAACTTGAAGTGAATTCCATTTTTCAACTTAGTTGGTACTTAGTTTAATGTGTATCTTGCAGTTTACAATGCATATCACAAAAATGATAATGGGATATCTTCATGACTCATTATTGACCTTACCATGTCTAACAAGGTATGTTCCCTCCTTTCACTAACACAGTTTTACTTTGATGTATAAGGTGGAGTGAGTTGAGATAGAATCCCAAACTCCCATAAGAAGTCGATAAAGTCTTGGTTAATATATTCACCATCTCGATCTGATCGAAGCTTCTTTATCTTCTTACCAAGTTGATTCTATACTTAATTCTTGAATCAATTGAATTTCTCCAATGAATTGGACTTATACCTCATCAAGTAGACATACCCATATCTAATCAAGTTAACAGTAAAATTTATGAATTAAGAATATCCACATATAGTTTTTACTAGTAATAGTCTACACAGATCAGTGTGTACCAATCCTAGAAGCTCTGTGGCCCTTTCACCCTATCCACCGAATGGCAGTTTGGTCATTTTTCCTTGTAAACAAGTATGACATATTTCAAGTGGTTTTAGATTAGACAAGTCTAAATAACCATATCGATATATCTTTGTCAAACTCTTCTCATTTATATGACCAAGATGGTGATGCCAAAGTTGGGTTTTATATAATTTGTGTGAACATGATTTGTTATCAATTGCAAAAACTTAGTTTTTGTAATTTAATACATAAAGACTATTATTTATATGTTCCATGCCATAACATATGTTGTCTTTGTAAAATAATAAACTTTTATTTCCAAACATGAAAATAAAATCATTTGTATCTAGGCATGATACAGAAATTATGTTCTTGGTAACCGTAGGTATAGAATAAAAATCTTTTAAAACCAAAATCATTCCCATTGAAAATGAAAGGTGGTGGTCACTAATGGACAGAGCAACCATCCTTAAACTATTAAAAGCTCTGATATTCACCTCTCCTCTATAAATCTTTCAGAATCTACTTGGTTCCTGTATTTGGATACAGATGTGAGCACCAAAATCTATATCAAATACCCAATGTGAAGATATTGAAAGATCACACTCAATAATGAATGCACCTTTATCTTCCCCTATCTTTTGGGTATAGTTCTTATTCTAGTGACCTGGCTTGCCACACATAAAACATAATTCCTCCTTTTCCTTTCCTTGCCTCTGGATCTTCTTCTTCTTGGAAGGATGATGCTCGGTATCTTTAGACTATTTATAGATCTTGGTCCCCTTTTCCTTGTGCTTCCTTTTCTTATTCACCATGAGGACCTCGGTTTTATCATACCCCATATCCTTATCCACTTGGAGTATCAAATTAAGAAGTTATAAAAGACTCATCTTAGTATTTATCATATTATAATTAATAATAAAATTGGAGAAGTTCTTGGGAAATGATGAAAGTATGAGATATGTACACAACTTGTCTGGGAATTTAATCCCTAAGATGTCTAAGCATTCAATATAGCCAATAATTTTGATTATATGAGGACCAGCTGGCATAGACTTTCCAAGATTAGTTTTGAACAAAGCATTGGATATCTCGTACCTCTCTTATCTCACCTTCTCTTGATAGGGATCCCAAAGTTTAGAAATCAAACTATATGCATTAATTTTCTCATGTTTCTTTAAAATCTCATTGTACATAGATGATAGCATGAAACATTGAACATCTGTGGAATCATTCAAATGTTTCTCATATAGTGATAACTCTTCATCACTTGCCTCATTACTATGAGAAATAGGAAAATTTTCTTCCAGCACATACAATTTTCTTTCTTGCAGAAGGATAACATGTAGGCTCATTTTCCACTATTGGAAATATGTGTCTATGAGAAGGTTTTCCTTATCAAGTATATATCATAATGATATGTTTGAATTCATTTTAATGTTGTTTCTAAAAAATAATATAAGTATAATTTTAGTACTTTATCTAATAAAATTTAGACTAATAAATAAATATTATATTTATTAATCACCCACTATTTTATCAAAACCCAATAGTCCTCACCATTGTCTTCAAAATATATTTTTTCTTCGACATTCAAGTGGAAAGTATACATATTCCATTTCTGATTACCCCAAAATTGGTTGGTAAAGAAACTTTAATGGTTTTAGGTAAGAATTCCAAATGAAAACTATATTAACTCATATTTCCTTGATCCACTGAGTTGACTCCCTAATATTGAAATCCTTAAATTGTATTTCCTTAACCTTTTCCTCTCAGTTACATTAATTCCTACTATAGAAGCCAACCCTTTATGTAAACTCAGTTAAGTCAACCCAAAAAATCATGTTAGAATTCCTCAATAATTTAAATCACCCCAAATTTGGCTGGTCAAGAACTTTAAACTATGGTTCAATTTTAACTGAAGTAATGGAAGGATATACCAACTTAATATATATAATTTAGGGATTTTATCAATTTATGTGAAATTTTACAATTATTATCATTATTACATGCTTGTTAATATTAAGTGGATTTAATTAAGTTATTAACTATGACTTAGATAATATTTATACATAATCTAATTTATTTTAGTTTTATATTTGATGTGGCAGGAGACATTTTCAATTCCTCTGAGCATGGATCAAATTAGAAATTTATATTATCCCAAATCATACTAACTACAAAGGTTTATTATAGCGGAAGTATGGGTTTGAACCCACAGAGAGTGAGGAATGTGGTGATGAAAACTCAAGATTAAAGGTTAGGTCACTCCAATTTTAGTTTGATTTTATTAAACTAATGATGAAAATTAAAATAAATGGATTAAAATAGAGAAATATAAGAGAGGGGAATTAGTTTCCAGGGGTAGTTTTTCTAAATAAATTTATCCTTTCTTTTAAAATAATTATATTAAATAGCTGCACAACCAAATATTTTCATCAATAAAAAATGGTAATTCCTTATCAAACTACCCTATAATCCCAATTAATCATGATTATAAGAATCAAAATAGATAAAGTGCATTAATTTCAAATTGTCAAAAGTATAATAATAATTTCATTCAATGCTCATGAATAAATCATCTCAATCATGTTGGGGTTAGTTCATTATTAAAAACATATGGTAAATGATTCAATGATGAATAGAATAGATTCATAGTCACAACATGATACTATAAAATAAAATCATCTTTATGAGTGAAGGAAAATCATGATTTATTGGTACGCACCCCCTTTAATCGATCCTGCTCTCCCATATGGGGTTTAGCCAATCATTGTCAGGTGGTCACCGATAATGAATAAACCAATACCCATATTGGAGATATAATAAAAGAATAAACAAGACTATAATGAAGAAAAGAAATAGATTGGAATTAAAACTAAATACAATCCAATGATTACATGAATGGAATAAAATAAAAATATAAACAAAAACCTATCTATGAAGAAATTCAGGTTGGAACCCTACAACAACCTCCCAAAAGATGATCCTCAAGTGTAGAATGGAATGCCTTTCACTTGGGTGGAGTCCTCCTTTTATAAGCCTCATGATCATCAATCGGGTTTACTCGGGTCAAAAATTTCATTTACTGGCCATTTTGGATGGTCAAAGAGAGAAAATCTCATCGGAAGATGCGTCGGAAAACCACTATTTTTTGATGTGTTAGGCAATTACACGACGTGTAATATGTATACACATCATGTAATCCTCAGTCATGTTTTCTTCTTCTCATGATCTATAATATTTTCACAACATGGACATTTGAACATAATGTATAAACTTTACATGATGTGTAACTTCAACATCCAGTTCCAGAACCCCTGTTTAATCCTACTTCTTCAGTTGTGTGCCTTGTATGTACTCCATGACCATCCTCAAAAATCTATCATCACACCACGTGCCTTTTTGTTCTTTAATTCTCCCTTTTTCCTTGGTATTGCTCCAAATTTCAATCCTGTATAATAAAACACAAAACATTGATATAATTCACATATATTATATTGAATCATTATTATCCAATAGAAACACATATAAAAACCCATCAAAATATGTATAAAAATAGAGTTATCTAATACCCCCACACTCAAATCTTTACTCATCCTTGATTAAAACCTCAACATAAAATCACCAAGGGTTCATACATCAACAAGGGAATTTTCAAATTATAATTATCCATAAAAACAAATTATAAATGAATACTGTAAAAGAACAACACATACCCATTAAAGAACTCAAAAATCATGATTCATTTAAAATGTTCAATTTAGGAAATTTCTCCCTTTTAACACATATTTTTTAACCTTTCATCAACACCCATTCCATTTATGATTTACCTCACCATTAATATTTCCATTCATCACTCAAGGTAACAATTTAATGGTGTTATGTTCATACCTCAAGTATATACTCCTAATCACATTCTTTCATTGAATCTAATTTCTCCGATATGTAAAGAAAAATATCATAATTAATCATGAGGTATTTAAAATAAGGATAAAATGACTTTGTGGTTGAGGGTAGGTGGGTAAAATTTTGAAAATCATGTAAGTCTTAAGGAGGAGACTAAACTCTAACATACAATTCATGATATTCAAAATACAAGCTCAATAAAATTATCCTCACAATAATAATGTCATCTCACACCCCCCCCCAAATCATACAGTGAATGCTCACAGAAAAAGTAATCATAATAAAATAAAATCCTCTCTTATTGTTATTTTTTTCTTTTTTCCTTTTTTTGAAATTTATGATTGGAATAGACCTCACATCCACCACCTAACCACATATGATAAAAATAATCAGTCTAGAAAATTGTGATTTTTTATTCTCCCAATTCACAACCCATTTTTTCATTCATTTTTTTTGGATGTTGTACAAGGAGAAGTCCCAAATCCACCACCTAAACACATATGATTTTGAGATCATTGGTCTGATAATGGTGATTTTTGACCGACTTGAGAAACAACTTATATTATTTATTTTTTCTCTTTTTAACAACAAGAGAGATATACAATGGAAAAAAATGAATGTAAAAATGAACCTTCCCAAAAATCCCATGGAAAAACCCCATAGTTTTCTCTCATGAACAATATCCCATATCCACCATGAAAAACTTATCCACTACACTCATTCAATTGAATATCATAAAAATGAAAATATCTAGGTAGGAAAGGAAATAATGGCTTGTAACATGGCTCAATACTAACAAGGTCATCCATGGATTCTATGGGCTAAAGTATGATCAATGTTTAGGTGGGTCTCATGATAAATTGGATCATTAATAAAATGAATCAATCATTTCAAAAGTGAATTTTTTCATTCATAGCTTTGAAAAGATATCAATGCAAGTTCTAGAAGGTTTACATTCCCCAAGTTTCACTCGAGAAATATGATCAGGAAAAATAGGAAATATTTGGTCAAGAATTATCTTGGGAATGGGAACATAATATAATGTAGTCAGGTTATGGAATGAACATGGACAATTATTTTACTCAAAGCATACTTATATGAATCAACATCATTAAAAGAAATCATATTAGAAATCATTTTTAAGAAATTTTAAATTAAAGTAAGAAAGTGAATTTTAAAATTTCTATTTAAATATTTTTCATTTATGAGTATCATATTTAAAATTTTCCAACATGTCAAAATAATTTTCGTCAATGATGATTTATCTTATATTAGTGAGTAAAAGACAAAAAAAATCAATAATTTTTTAGGGTGAATTTAATTCAGTTCAGTTCATGCAATAATTCAATTCAATTTTTTCTTTCAAATAATGTGGGAACCAAAAACTATGGATGTAAAAATATAAAAAAAATTAAAATAGTACTCCCCTTCCATTTGATGCTTCTAAATGAGTTTCTCATGTTTCTCCTAGCCAATTTCATGACATTTACTCTGATTACATGACCTTTATTTAACTCACGATGTGAAATGTTCCTATTTTCAACTCTTTAATTACTTTCTGCTTCTTCCTTCTAGGGGAATGAAAGAAAAAAATAAAGAATGAAAGTACAATCCATTTAAAATTTAAAATATTTTGATCAAATATTCAAATATGCCAACAATAGGGATATTTATTTAAACTAATAAAATAAAATAAATATACATATTAGAAAGCAATTTTTAAAATTTGGGTTGCCTCCCAGTAGCTGATCTTTTTTATGGTCATTGAGCTCGACCTTTTACCTCTGTTGGCTAATTGGAATATGGTACAAACATAACCATCTTATATTTACCCACATATGACACTTTTGTGCATCTAGGGTAGTTTTTTTCTTCCTAATCCATTGGTTCTTCATGATTGTTGGTGGGCTTTAATTTGAGGACAGATGTAGTGAAAATAATAGGAAATCAAAATCTGGCCAAATTTTGTAGTTCGCCTCCTCCACCACTCTTTATTATTTATTTTAATTAGTTTGAGATTTTGGAATGACTTCTTGAATTGAATCCTTAGTTTTCTCCTCTTTTTCTTGAAATTATATGAGGGAGACTCATTCTTTTTTGAGTCTCAAGAACACCAGTGAGGTCAATGCATGTTTGTTCATTATCCCCTTCCTTTATTTTTTCTTCTTTATTCCTAAATTCGCTATATTGTACCTATTTAACCTCCTTATCATCTTCATTTACCTATTATTATTCCTTTGATTCTAAATATTGTGTTTCTTCGACCTCCTCCTCTTATTCCTCTTCAACCATCCAATCAAAAATTTCCATCAAATTTCTTTCTAATTCTTTACGCAGTTGCAAAAGTAATTCTATTTGTTCTTCTTGGTCTTTTTGTATGCATAGAAGAGATGCCTTAGGTTCTGATACTTCTTCTAAATATAGAGGTTCATCTTTTTCAATGTTTTCAACATACTCCAGGTAATGTTCTTTGTTCTCTTCCTCTTATTTTTCTTCCTTCTTCATTTCCAAAGTATTGACTTCTTCAACCTTTTTATCTTTTTCATCTTCAAACCAATAGATCCTTGTATTATATTTTTATGGTAAGTTTTATACCATGGAATTTAAATTTTAAATAAAATGAGAAAGGTGGGTGATAAAACATATTTGTTTATTGAGCTGGGTTTAATTATCATCCATCTGCTTATTCAATAATGGAATGAACTTGGTGACCAATATAGATATTATGTCATCCGAATTATAATCTTGAGGATGTTCTATATCAATCGCATGGATGTCTTCCACCTATTTACATATGAAATATTCAAATAAACATACATATGTATTAGAAACTTTTGGTAGGATACTAACAAGATAATTAAAATTTGAAATGATTTGAGCAAGCTTATTTGTCAAAACTTCTTGCTCCCTTAGCTCAATCTCATTGTAGTATATCCTCTTTTTTATCACATCAATGCCTTGGGTGAGCAATCTAGTTAGTTGGGATTTTGAGTACTACTCATCCTTAGATCTACCTTGGTATCCTTGATATTCATGGGATCCTTAATCAGGCTCATAGTAGGTGTCATTCCACTATGGATGTTATAATTCATCATACTCATGAGAATTTGAATCATTATGAATGTCATCCTATTGTGTTCACCCTTCTGAATTCAATGTTTCCCATGTGGTCAGATACTCCAGATATTCAATTTATTCTGATGGTGGCACATTATAATACAGGACCATCTAAAAACTCATCTTGTACAGCACTAAAAACTAACAAAAGCATAATATATGATAATAAAATAATAATAATAATAATTACTATAAAATCAATTTACTAAACTAAAATCAGTAAATAAAAATGGGATAAGAAAAGTGTTTAACCTAATAAATCGATCTCAGGTCATCTACGATTCTCCACAGCCCCCCGGAGATGGTGCAAAAATTTTATGCACCCAGAGATGTCATTAGTTCCTCCAGGTGTGGATCAAATTAGAAATTTATATTATCCCAAACCATATTAATTACAAAGGCATTGTATAGCAGATGTATGGGGTCAAACCCACAGAGAGCAGGGAATGAAATGATGATAAGTATAGACTGAATGTTATGTCACTCTATTTTTATTTTAATTTTATCAAACTAATGACACAAATTAAAATAAATTAATTAAAATAGAGAAATAGAAGATAGAGGAATCAGTTTACAGGGGTGGTTTTTCTAAATAAATTTATCCTTTATTTCAAAATAATAATGTTAAATAGTTTCACATCCAAATAGTTTCATCGATATAAAATGGTAATTCCCTATCAAACTACCCTAGAATACAAATTCATCATGGTCAGATGAATCAAAATAGCTAAAGTTCATTAAGTTCATATTTTCAAAAGTAGAAGAATAATTCCATTCAATGGTCATGAACAAATCATCTCAATCATGTTGGGGTTTGTTCATTATTGAAAACATATGTCCAATGATTCAATAATGAATATAATAGACACACATGAAAAATATGATACTATCAAATAAAATCATATTTACGAGTGAAGGAAAATCATGCTTTGTTGGTATGCACCCCCTTTAACCAATCCAACTCTCACCTATGGGGTTTAGCCAATCATCGCTAGGTGGTCACTGATGATGAATTACTAATACCCATATAATAGAGATAAAAAAAATGAACGAGAATGAAATGAATATAAATAAATATATTGGAATTAAAACTAGATAGAATCCAACAATTACATGAATAGAAGAAAAGAAAAATATAAACAAAAACTTATCTATGAAGAAATCTAAGTCGAAACCCTATTGTTGCCTCCTAGTAGCTGATCCTCAATCCTAGAATGGAATGCCTTTATCATGGGTGGATTCCTCCTTTAATAAGCCTCATATTTATAAATAGGGTTTTCTCAGGTCAAAAATTACATTTACTGGCCATTCCATGAAGTCAAAGCGAGAAAATCTTGTCGGAAAATCACTGGTTTTTGTTGTGTCAAGAAATTTCACGATGTTTAATATGTTTAATCATTGTTTAATCATCAAGAATGTTTTCTTCTTCTCATGAACTATAATATTTTCATGACTTGGACATTTACACATTGTGTATAAACTTTACACAATGTGTAACTTCAACTTCTAGCGCCAAAACCCCTGTTTTTTCCTGCTTATTCAGTTTTATACCTTGGATGTACTGCATGAAAATCCTAAAAAATATGGTGTTGCACCTCATGCCTTTTTGTTCATTAATTCCCCCTTTTTCCTTGGTACTTATCCAAATGCCAATCATGCATAAGAATACACAAAACATTGGTATAAGGCATATATGTTATATTGAATCATTTATTATCCAATGGAAACACATATAAAAACCCATAAAAATATGTATACAAAATAGAGTTATCAATCTTGCATGATCATTAATTTCATTAAATTTTGTGATCATGACAAGACATCCATAATGAAATAACCATGAAACTTGACAGAAATAAAATAATAAATTGGTGTGATCATGAGCTTATACTAATGGTTAGTTTATCTAGCAGTTGATAAACTAACTGCTGACCTGGGGGGAAATACCTTGACCCAATTAAGGTTCATGTTACATCTTTCTAACCGTCCACCAATGTATCTCTCTTGGATTTGTTTCACCTCAGATCCAAACTTGAACTGCCTCCACTAACTTGGGAGTTATATCCATTACATATGATTTTACTCACACACATGTGAGGGAAAAGGGTTTACATAAAATAAACCATGGGCACACAGTCCCTTATATAATAAGAGAAGAGAAGGAATGTAGACCAACAATTTAATATAATAATAAATTAAATGAAACCAATTGCATACAAAGTTCTGGTCTAGCTCATGTTCATCCACATGCATGCAACAAATTACGCATTTAATAAAACTAGCATTAAATTATTAATCATTATTATTTAAGATAAATGATGCTCAAATTAATTAATTATAATCTTTAATTAATCAGTTATTTTATCTTAATTATTATCTGAATTTACTTAAGATTCTCATATATTATAATTTTAAACAAATTAAATAAACTCATTTAAAATTAACTGTGTGCATAAATGTAACTTGGATTCTATATGTTGAATACTCCTCTGAATCTACCCAACATGTATTATATGCATATATAGTTTTACTTTTGTGACATATAGCATACATGACTTATCACGTACTTTCATGACATGTACTATCAACTTAATAATCATGCGATTTTCATGATTTTTTGGTCATGTGTTATGATTTAATGCACATAGAATAACAAATTTTAATATGAATCATAGATGATATGCATATATAAACATTACACAGATATTAAATAAAGTTATATATATATATTAAAACCCATCATATAGTGTGTCATATCTTTATGAGCACATGCAAGTACATGTCTCAAGGTTTACACAATATAATAAATAAATTTTAAATCTGTGTAATTTGGTATAAGTACACAAAGTGTACAGATGAGATACATGGTGTGTACATCTCTCATTGTGTATCTGAGGCACATGTCTAGGGACTCTGTGTGTAAATCATTCCTCGGAAAATTGGAGTACATGGTAGTATAGTGGTCTACATGGTATGAGGACTCTGAATTACATGGTCACCAGTCAGGTAGGTTGTGTATCAAAATACACAGCCCATCAATGACTTAAAGGGACTACACGTTGTATACAAAGGATATATAGTGTTTAATCTGGCTAACCATGCACCAGGCTAGCTCATTCAACATGCGATGTAAGAATTAATTATACCGTGTGTCATCAATGCACACAGTTTGGGTAATTTCTAAATTAACTCTTGGTGCATTGAAAACTAGTTACATGATGTGTAACACTGATTACACGGTGTGTACTCCTGTTTTGTCCGGTCAGAAATCTCATCACTTCTCGATGAGTTTTTCAATTTGATTTTATTCATAAAATTAATAGTATCGATTAGATCTACAAGAAACGAAGGAGTAAGAAATAGATCTTGAAATTCATATTAAAATACTAATGAAACTTGAATTGAAAAATCAAATTACAAATGCGTAAATAAATTAATTATCTTTAAATAATTATAAATAATTATGTTACACCTCTAATATCACTTTTAGGTTTCGGGCGTAGCGGAATCATATGATGGGTTGTGTAATGACCCAAGTATTTATAGAATAATAATTTTTTCATTTCTATTAATATTTATGAATAAGATATTATTTTTAAATTAAAGGGGATGCTTTTCCTGATATCATACTCAACACGCAACAACGGTTTTCTTTGAAATCTTATATTGCACACAAATTTGAGTTATATCAAAAAATAATATATTATTATTATTTTTTTAAATGGTAGTTAATTTCTAGTTGTTGTATTAGATGGAACAAATAGAACTAAATAAAATGTGATTATATATGTTTTTTAAATGTCTTTACATTTATCTGATAAATTTTAGAGGCTTTAAATAAGAAAGAATCTAATTTTAAGCATGAAATACTTTAATATTCTTAAAAGGTCATTTTACCACCTTTTGATGGTGAACCCTTTTTAAATATAGTTTTTGACACATTTATATGTTCTATTTGAATACACTTATTCTATAGAATAATAACATCATATTTTACTTTGGATAAATTTTTGGTAATTTTCTAATAAAATTCATTTTTTATGAATAGTGAAAAATACTGAAACTGTCTTTTCATCTAATTTATTTATATATTTAGATTGTAGTTTTAATTGGTTTTAAAATGTAATAGGATTATTTTTTTTATAATTTAATCCAATTTTGGTCATTCTGAGTAATTTAACTTTTAAATTGAACGTAAACACATGACAATCTTTTGATAGTTATTACTTCTTAAAAACATGTTTTTCGGTTTTGACAACTGGAATTAATTTTAAATGAATTTCTGTAAATTCTGTGTTTTGAATTCGGAAAAATGGATTCCATATTTATAATCATGAGGTTAAAATTTTTTAAATATTTACCTCTTATTTTTTGACATTATGAATAGTAACTTCAGTAATTATTTTATTTGTCATTGTTAAAAGGTAAATATAGTAAATAAGGGTAAAAAAATAATATTATAATAATATTAAACTACCCTAACACATTTCCTACTCCTATTGGATAAGATACTTTTGACCATGTTCATCTGTGGGTCGATTTTGGGACCCCATGGAGCTACTTGGATGTGAAAATGACATTTTATAAGAATTAATTTAAAGTAAAGAAATTGTAACATAAACATGTATCTTTTATTAAAAAAATTATATGGGATTATATAAGTGATATATTGGAATATATATATATATTATAAATATAAAAATATTTCCTACATCATGTAATTTTATTGATAATTTTTAGACATCAAATAAATAAATATATTTATGACACAATGATGATGTAGTGATTACCTTATTAATGAATGATTTAAATAAATGAGATTATAAACATTACAATAAATTATTTTAAAACTTTTTATGTCATACATGAATTTTATGGATGATTATGAATTGTTATCTTTAAATTAATGATGTTTTTTTAAAATAATCTAGTTGTTATGGATTTTTAAAAAGTCGTGATATGAATAGTATAAAATTTTACATAAATGAGATTTTAAAACAAATACTATTTTATTAAATGATATAACAGTCCTAAAAACCTAAGTTTCATCCAAATGACTTAGATAATGTTTAAAATGTAATTATTGAACCACTTGAGGTTCTATTTTAATTTTATAGTAACTATATTAACCATATAGAATGAATATACAAGATGACATGGTGAGAGTTAAATTAGTTAACTAAGGGTTAAAGCTAAAAGATAAGGTTTAATTTGTGACCTAGACTTGTATAAACCTATTGTTTGAGAGTTTTTATACACAATATAATCTTATATTTGAAATAAATGATTTTGGGACCTTTTGAAACCGAAAATCATTTTATAATAAAATAATACTTCAAAACTTTCCTAAAGTGTCCCTCCTCCCTCTTATAAAAGGGCAACACCCCTACCCATTTAATCACACCTCTCAAACCCCTTGTCTCATCCAACCTCAGTCCAAATAATCTCCCAACATCCATATCTTCCTCCTATAAGCCTTAACTTAGGTATAAGGCAATTCAATAAATCTTTTTGGCTCAAATCCAAGGGAGTTACACGTTTTAAGAGGTAGAATATTCTCTAAAGTACCTTTCCATTATTTTACTTATTCACTCCCTATTCTATTATTATTATTTGATTAAATAAAAACACTAGTATCCTCAATATACTAGGATGATTTTATGATAATTATTCGAACTACACTTACACACACCTCCATCTAATGGGTATGAACTTACTGTTTCTGTGGACAGCAAACTACTGCCTCACGAATCAATGATTGTTCAATTTTCCCCTACCACCTATCATGGTAGCCATTATGATAGAACTATATTTATATATGATATATATTATATTTATATTGTCTCTATGATTCTTTTTTTATTTAAATCATACCTTTATGCTTTTCATAATGTCTAAATATGATAATTTCATTTGAGGAAGTGTGGACTACCGCCCACTCAAAGTGATATGACTTGGTCATGGAATACATTGAACATATAAAGGATGGAATTAATGAAATTATGTAACATATATAAAATATTATATTATACTATAATTATAATATGCCTATGTATCATTTATTTTTCATTCCTTTAAATATGAAAAAGAAATTAAAATAGCATTCATGCGTACGTACGGCTTACCATCTCCATGAACGGTGCATTTCATTTATTATCTCCAAATGTCATTTAATATTATAAATACATATATATACTGGATATATATGATATTTAAATCATGAATATCATTCTGGATATAATGGACTTTTTACCACATGGACAATTAGAAATTATAACAATTTCATTTTTGACTCAAGTATCGAATATCGAAAAAACGACCGATATTAACTTAAATTATTATTTAATGTTTATAACGTGGTAATAAGTGATATAAAAGGAATAATAAACTTTAAAAATGATCTGATTTAAGTAGAAATTAACTTAAGTTTATTATTCAGGAATAACAAGGAACATACGTGACAAGTTGGACTTAAGGTAAAGAAACCTTTCACCCACCTCTTTTAGTCAAATACTTCTTTTATCTTATGTCTTTTAATTTCCTCCAATGGACCAAAGGCCTTAATTTTTTATTGATTTTTTGATAATACACCTTTAAAGGGGTGAGGTAGAACCCTTACAAGGCTTGTAGGCATAAGTATTACATGGCCCATAGTCCTTAGAGGAATTCATTTCTCGTAGGCTTCAAACATTACATACAACCCAGACTAACTACTTGGAACTGCTCCTCCACAGCATCTTCATCGTGAAATCATCTCTCCACCTTCGCATGGCTATTCAGATAGGTTTTTCTATGCATGTACAGGCTTGATTTTTTTTCCATTTTATGTACAAGTGATGAAAGACCCTTTTCTCTCTCATCATCTCATTTTCTGAATTTTTAAGTGATGCAGTTAGGCTTCCAAATTTTTGTAAGGGAATTTATAAACTCAATTTCTACTCATTGGATTTATGTATACTTTTTTGATTATATTATGATAAGATTATGTGTGGAATCGTTGTTTGTTTTTTTATGTTGTAATTTCCACTTCCCTTTGTGTGTATATACTATTTCTACACATTATCACCCCACTGATAAATTCTTACGTCATTTATACGAACTTTTTAAGGGAAATATTAACTCAATCTTCATTCATTGAGTTAAATATCCATGTCATTGATTTTTTTTCCAACAATATGTGTGAATGACATATTATTATTTTTTAATTAATATCCACTTATATTGGGTGTATTTATATTTTTCACTCATAATTATGTCTTTGATTTATCATTTATCTAAGGATATTGACAGCATTCCTAGTCACGAGGACGGTCAAGTTTATATTTATAAAGACCCAAAATATAGCACAGTGGCTAACCTCGGGGTCACTCTCAAGGAAGCAGTGTCAAGAGCCTAAGTGGTCGGTTCCAAAAATCTTTTTGTATTTTTAAATACTTTGAAAACATAAAAACACAACTCCTAAGAAATTACTAATTAGTTCTGAAGAGCATAGTGGAGGGGGAAATAATGATGAAAAAGTGAAGAACACAAAAACAGATGACTCCAGGACAAGACAATAGTCAGAGAGACAAAGGTTGGACCCAGGTTAATCCACCCCCTACTCACCTTCCTAGATCAACATGAACAATTCTCAAATTCGCACAGTGCATGATCGATGTCTCGGATCATAGACCAGTATCGCTTATAAATTGAACACTCAAGCATTGAAGTTCTTCATAATCAAGTGTTCCTCCGAACTTCAAGGTGACTCACCCAGAAAAGTCATTCTGGAAAGAATTTCTCACAATCCATAATGATTCCACTAAGATCGTCACATCGCACAACCAATCTTGATTCTCAGTTCCAGAAATCAAGACAGGAAGGGGAGAAGAAATTAAACAAGAAAGTAGAAAATCGTCCTACGCAAGATCTTGCTCTCACTTAATCTAACTCGCAAACGCGATCTACCAAGGCGAATAGAAAGAATGTGATCGAATTAATGTGTGTCTCCAGATCGTGTCGGGTTTCATAAACTAGATCCAACCCCGCAAGTTAGATCTCCATTTATGTAGATTCGAGATCACAACGCAAGACGAGAAAGAAGAAACGACACAAAGAATTAAACATAACTAACATCAAAATTCAATTAACTAAACATGCAACACTACGAGTGTATTTACAGACTCAACATAGAACACCAAAAATAGAGCAGCGGGAGGATGGATGAAATGGAGGAGCGGGAACCCGTCTTCAGGTCGAAGAAGAGTTCTAGTCCAGTGAAAATGGTATGGAATGGTGCGTGAATGGTGGTGGAGTGTCCTCCACCACTGTTGAATGATGCCCCCCTGGATACTCTACTCTCATCCCCCTGCCCTTCACTTGAAAGGAGTCGAGGATCCTCTTATTTTGAAAATGAAACAACAGTCCTAATGATTTCAAACAGTAGCAGGTTCCACATGGAATGCTTTCAGCATGCTTGGCACCAGTTCCCGAGTGAGTTCCCTATGAGTGCACACAATTCCCCCGCAACGAACTCGCGAATATTCTCACGACATTTCCCACGAACAACTTTTTTTAATCCCCAAAATTACGAGTGACTCCCCCTACATGGAACAAGAGAAAAACCAAAAACAAGTTAAACGCATAAAAATAAACTAAGAAAAAATATATATTAATTTTATTACTTAGATTAGTTATATATATATAATACTTAATATTATTAATACTAAAATATGTAAATATAATTATTATATTTATTAATAACATATGTTATTATAACATATTAATACTATATATAAGTTTTTATAATTTTGCTAATATACCTATAAATATTATAGTATTGTATAATATATATAACACATAATATATATATATTGTATTATATAATAGAATAAAATATAATAAAAATAAAAAAAAAAGAATAAAGAAATGAAGAGGGGAGAAGGGGTTTCGGTGTGGAAAGAAAAGGGGAAAACAGGGGGGTTGTGTTCGCACAGCGCAACGGAGGAGATGGGGGAGAGGGAAGGCGGCGGTTGTGGCATCAGGTGGATCGCAGCTGTGCAGGTGGAACGGAGCTGGTTCAGGGTGACCAGCGGGGAAGATGAAGGCAAGGGTAGGGTTTAGGAGAGGCAGCTTCAGGGCATAGGAGTGAAATGGGGTCGCGGATCGGGTGGTATGTGGCGAGCAGGGATGCTGCGCGGGTAGCGGTTTGGATTGAAGCAGGTCGTGGCTAGGTCCTGGTGGCTTCGGCCGCAAGAAACAGCAAATCAGATCTTCTTCTTCTTTAATATTTTGATTTCCTGGTTCGTGTTTTGCTGCTATGATTATTTACTCGTTGTGCTTTGAATCTGCTACTATTGAGGATTCGGAATTTTCTATTGTGAGTGAATTTGGTTGCTGCTGGAATGGTGCGTGGATGGTTGTTGTGTGGTTTGGTGATGTTGTGGGCTACTGAAACGGAGGTTGTTGGTGCGGGTGTAGGTAGGAGGGATGCAAGGAAAATGGTGAGGAAAAGGAGAGGTGTATCGGTGAGGAGTATCAGTGAGGAAATGGAGTAGCGGTGAGGTTTATGTAGCTACTAGTAGAGGGGGTATGGTAACGGTGAGGAAAAGTCTACTGGTGAGGTGAAAGTTGTATCGGTGAGGAAATGAGGGAAAGATGTATCGGTGAGGTAAATGTCAGTATAATAGTGAGGATGAGAGGGGGAGCAGTAACAGTGAGGAGTGTATCAGTGAGGTCTATGTATCGGTGAGGTAAGGTGGAAAAGGAAAAAAGAAAAGGGTGAAAGGGTAGGTGGAGTGGAGGTGTATCAGTGAGGTAATAAAAAATGGGAAGTGGTGAGGTAATAAAGGGACTAGCGGTGAGGTTTTTTGTATCGATAGCAAGGTCACTGATAGAAAGGGTTAACGGTGAGGTAGGCTGTATCGGTGAGGAAGTTCACCGATAAGGGTGGGACCGTGCAACCACAACACCTGCGAAAAAACAAAACAAAGAAAATTAAATTAATAAAATAATTTAAAAAAAACTAAAAAAAATAAATCAATCAATAAATCAAATTAAATAGAATGGAATAAAAAACTAAAAACAACAAAGTGAAATAATAAAATTAATAAAACATTATTTAAAAGAATGAATTAATTTGTATTAAAATTTATTAACATACATAATTAAAGAACAAATTAAAATATTTACAATTACTTGATTAAATTAATTAACCAATTGATTAAAGAACTAATTAAATTAAATAATAAAAATATTAAACGAATAAAATTAAAATTTTAAAACTAATTAAATTATTAAAAGACTAAAAAACAAAAAGAGTTATTTATTTACAATTTAAATAATAAATCATTAATTAATTTAATAAATGAATTAATAAACTAACTAGAATAAAAATAAAATAATAAATAAATAAAAGTCTAATTCGCACGACTCATTTAATTTTAGAATTATTTAAAATGACACTAAAGCACATTAAAACACATGTTTTAAACTAAAATTGATTATTTTACACAGTAAATACAAAAACACAACACTTATCAATTATTTAATAAAAAACAACATTTTAATATAAAAAAGTCAATATAGAATACAAAAAGGATGTGGAAAAGAGTGTTAAAACACTGCCACATCAGATATGATCTTTTTAAGGGATTTCATCTCAATTTACATTCCATTGAGAGTTATTTGTTGTTATGAACCAATTCAATTTTATATGGTGTATATAGTTCTATTTGACATAATATATCATGAATCTCCTTATTCTCTTGATATTATAAGTTTTTTTTATATTATTCTTTAATTTTTTTTATTCAAGTATTTCTCAAGTGGTAAGGGACTCTTTAACTAAAACATTGTTTTAAATGTTTTAAATATTTATTTTTATAAATCTTTCTCACTAATGTCCATGTTTTCAAAATAGTTTTAAGGATTTATTTATATAGACATTAATGTTTTAAAATTATATTCCTTTAAAAGTTTCAAAGTGGTGTGGGACACTTTGATTCAAAGAATTTATTTTTAAATATTTTAAATGTTTTTTTATAATGGATTTATTATATCAATATCTTGAATTGATATATTGTGATATCAATATGGAAATATTATCTTTCCTTTATTCTTTTTTATGTGTTGTGATTATGTTATGATTCTTGGGAATTGTTTATGTATATGGGTGGTTCTGTGATAGACCAAGGGCGAGTGAGCCTGATATAGCTCTCTAATGCATTGGGTAACATGACGGAGGTAAACATTAATGTTTCTCCTAAAATATTTATGGAATATACTATGATGGGTATTCCAAACGTAACTCCCTATGTAGCTATAAAATCTATGATGTAAGTATGTTATGGATGAAACAAGTTACCTTTATGATTTATGATTTCTATGTGTTATTCATAAATCTTATGATTTCATGAGGTATGTTAAATAACTTATGTTTTATGATTGAGAGGTATAGTTTCATTAATTTGTATGTATTGATGGACTAATGTTTTCTTTCCTTATTTTATATCCCTTACTGATATTTTTTGTTCATCCCAAGTTTTTGAAATGTTTTTCATAGGGTATAAAGAAGGGTAAGAGATAGGAATAATTCAAGAATATTTATATCAAGAAAATAATTCTTGTTTTATTTTAAGGAGTTTTATTTTTTTCAAAAAAATTGGATAGAGAAGAAGTGTATACCTTGTAATTTTTGAGATGTAATGAAAGAATTATGGCCTAATTATATAAAACTCTAAACCAAAATAGATCCTCAATGTGAATTCTTTGCTTAACTCAAGATTATGTAATATTTAAGGTTAGGGCCTTATAGTTGGTATCAGAGGTCATTTTAGAAAACTTTAGAGGTTAGGGTGTTATCTGGGTGTAGGTAAAGGATCCCATATAACACTACTAAAATTTTAGGATATATCCACGGACCTATAGCCACGTTTTTATAGGTCTGTGGCTATAGCTTTTTTATTTCCATGGTTTAATTCAATCTCCATGGATAAATCAATATCACACCACGGGCGTCATTTTTTTTTTCAATCTATATCGGGCTCCACCACTTCCCCCGATCCGCAACCCTCCTCATCCTCTCCTGATTCGTACCCCTATCACCGCGCATCCCTCCTCCCCGATGACGTCTCCTCTTCCCCGTAGCCCTCCTCTCCTCCCCCGATTCGCAGCCCTATCACTGCACAGCCTTCATCCCCGACGGTGTCTCCTCCTCCCCACATCCCTCCTCCTCCTCCCCCGATTCATAGCCCTATCACCGCGCAGTCCTCCTCCCTGATGACGTCTCCTCATCCCGACGATCTCGCCAATGATCTCACCGTGTATCCCTCTCTCACAGTGGCACCCTCCTCCTCGATGAACTCTCCCACAGCAGCGCCCTCCTCTCATGATTCCTCCTCCCCCTTCAGCTCCGACGCAACTAGCAAACCTCCCCACCGGCTCTGATGCGGCTCGGATGCCTCCCTGCCGACGTGGCTCCGGCACTGCCAGCCCACCTCTCTACCAACACGACCTACCCACCTCCCTTCGGTCACCTCACCTCCCTGTTGATGCTGCTCTGAGGCTTCCTTCCCATCTCCTCCTCCAGCACACCTCCTATGCGGCAATTTGAGGTAGGAATCTTCATCTATTACCTTCGTTATTGGTTGAGTAGTTCATTATTATTGATGTAGATTCATTGGAGGAGATAAATTATCCTATTACTAGGATTTACACTCTACTGGTATATTAACTTTGATTAATTTTGAATTGAGTAAACTTAGCTTCTACAAATCTTCTTCACAGTGGGTAATCATAAACTTACTAGAAAGAGGCTCAATTTTTTCAGGTAACAAGTAGGATATGGATACTGCTACACATTCCCCATTATACTAAGTTGAATTTTATTGAGTTTGAGACAATGGGGTCAAATTTGTGTTTCTCATTTTAATTCTTCTGTTTCAATCATTTTCTTCCAAAATTATTTTCTGTATTCATTTGTAGTGGTTTGTACATTGCAGTGTGGTGATATAGTTTAAAGACTTGGAAATTTCAAAGAAATTTTTTTTCTTAAATACTTTGGAATTTTATGAGTATGTGGTTTTTGACGGCACCTGATTTCGAGGCCTGGTGTGCCCGAAATCAATTTCTGAAGTTTTTTTCGGGTACGTTCAGTAAACGTATGTGAAGGTTTTTCTATCTTTTGAACTGGTGCTCGGAATTGAAATCTAAGGACATCGACGAACTCGCAGCACTGGTATTATCTTAAGGGGACCTTTACTACAATTGCATTTTATGCGGGTTGAGAGTTAATATTTGGGGATTTAGAATGAAATAAATAAAATTTTTGGAACACAATTTTATTTATGGAAGTTGGTTATTTCCTCCCAAGTGGAGTTAGAGGTGGGTCCCACACCCACATAACCTCCCATGAGAGGATATTTGTGAGGTGGGGCCCACACAATCCCCTAACTTATCACCTCCCCTCAACCCCCTTGAAACCCCCCAATTAACTCCCCTTACTTTTAATTTGACAACTCCCCCTTAATGGTGTAATCTCTTCACCTCCCCTCTCATCCATTAATTTGTGCCAACTCTTTTAATTAAAGACTTCTTTAATTAATTAATCTAGTTTTGAATCAATTTTAATTGGTTGGAAAATATTTTTAAAATAGGGGAAAGCCTCATTTTAATATTTGCAGGGCAAATATTTTGGTGGAACCTTTGGAATTAGAAGGGAGCTTCATCCTTCCACGAAGAACGACGCCCTCTTTGACGAAGAATGCTGATTCCATGAAGAACGATGATGTGCCCTCCTTCCACTTCTCCGCAATAAGTGAGGAGACGCTGCTTCCTCCTCAAACGCACCCCGACGTCGTCTACAAATCCTTATTCCGCAACTCTGCTCTTCAAAACGAGGTAGGGGTTTGTACAAATTTTAAGTGAATATTTTGTACCCATTCTTCATTGAATTTTCTGGATTTTCATCGGCCTTATGTTATCACCTAACGTGGAGGGCGTGGGCCGAATGAACACGATCTAACGACCCTATGATGGTTCTTGGATATTTTGGCGTCGGCAACGGAAGGCGGTGGCTACGAACGGAAGATTTGGTCGTGCCCCGACCGTGTGTGGAAGAACCGCGGCCCGCAACCACAGGCCCCTCGGCCGAGGAAGAACCGGTCGGCTCATCGGCCGGTCGGGCGGATGAAGGTTGCGGCACCCATGGTGCCGCGTAGGGAGACCACGGCCCGCCCATGCGGGTCGCTCGCACTGGGAAGATCGGCCGGCATCGGCCGGCCGGTTGGGAGGTCGGCGCAGCTCAGTGCCGTCGGTTTGGAAAAGCGGGGGGCCGCGCCCCCCTCAGACCGCTCGGTCCTCCAGGCCGAGCTGCAGCCCGCCGGGCCAGGCCACGTCGCGCCGCACCGGTCCGGGCCGCGCTGCGATGCGTCGTGCCGGGCCGGGTCGCGCCCCGCCAGGCCAGGCCACGCCCCCCTCGGGCCGGGCCGCGTACCTCAGGTCGAGCCGCGCGATTCATCGGGCCAGTCCGACCCTCTACCAGGTCTGACCCGCCAAAACTGGGTTGACCCAACCCGTCGGCCCACTGGGCTTAACGGGCCTTGCCCGTTTCCACTTAAACGTGAATAACTTTAAGACCGTGCGTCCGATCGATGTGCCGCCTGCGGCACTGGGACCCTCACGACGAAGCGGTCCTTTTGCAATACTCTAAGTGATTTTTGGATGACTTTTGATAATGGTCGGTTTTGGAACGAGTATATTTCTAACCAGGCCCCTGGAATGGAAAATCCAATAACTCTCAAACCGGGCATCTGATTGACGCGTCGTCTGTCACGTTGGGTTCCTTTTGACGAGATGGAACTTTGGGATACATAAACTTTGGACTTCATGATACTTTATGTATCGACCCCTTGGCTCGAGGAGCGGACCCTCCCGGAATTGAGCGTGTTGTGTGCGGGAACCCTAGAGCTGGTTGTGACTACGATGACTACCGTACTGGAATCCTCCATGGGTTCGGCGATGACGACTACCGTACTGGAATCCTCTATGGGTTCAGCGATGATGACTACCATACTGGAATCCTCTGTGGGTTCGACGGTGATGAAAACTGTACTTGTATCCTACGTGGGTCTGACAGTTTGACTTCTGTTCTAGTATCCTAAGTGGGTTTGATAGAGTAGCTGGTCTAGAATCCTACGTGGGTCCGACAGCTTAGCTGGTCTAGTATCCTATGTGGGTCTGACAGCTTAGATGAATCAGTGACTGCATCTGATCAACTTTATCACTTTACAAAATATGTATACCTGTGTGAGCTGAGTCTTGATTTTCAATCATTATCATCGATGTGATTGACTTCTTTCCTATGTGGACTGGGTTGTACTTGGGCTTGAGAGTTAGAACTGAACTGGGATTGATGACTTAGGTATATGTATGGGCATATACCTAAGTAGAGATGGTTGACACTTCGTGATTGTATCTTTTCTTTGTGGTTTATCCTTTGTGGATTTTGGGAGACCTTCAGGGGTCTTGGGGTCCCTACTGAGTATTGTTATACTCACCCCTGCACAGGAAATGCCCGCACTACGTTGCGTTGGATGCAAACGATGGACAACGCTAATCGTGGTAGAGGATTGTAGAGCTGGACGGTACCTGGAGGTGGACCACTTGGTGAGACGTACACGGAGCAGACAGACGGACCCATGGTGTTGGGGAGACTATTTGTACCCACCCTTCAGGTGGGATTCCCAGAGGATGACTTGGTGGTTGCTGTTTTACTTTACTACAGTTGTACTAGTTTTTTAGTTATACTGTACTTTCAGTTGGGTTTTTATTCTGGCCCATTTAGCTTTTAGCACTTACTTTTGTATTCAGTATCACTTTGTGCTTACATATTTTGCATACTCCATTGTGTTGTTTACTATTATAAAGGCAATGTCTTCCCTTTTATTGGGATTTACGCCTTTGGTGCTATTAGCCATCCCCTGGCCTATGGAAGGCGGGCTTGGGGTAGTCACGGTATGGGCCCCAAGGACATGTCGTGACAAATTGGTATCAAAGGATTCGGTTCTACCGCAGAACTTAGGACTTTGATCATTCCTTTCTGTGAAGAAATAGTGTTAAGAGTATTGAGTGTGGTTTTCAGTCCAGGGAGTCCAGTGTTGGTGTGGTGGTTGGCATATCCATACACCAGGACCCTGACCCATGATTTCCGACTCAGTGCATGAAAACACTGATTGCATGTGTGTTTCAAAAGTTTTCTTTGTGATTACTTTGTGTCAGCTCACCAGGTATACTGTTTTGACTGTGGCACACCTATTTCTTTTCAGGATGGCCCCATGAAGGTAGTCAGCTAGGGTTCTGAGTTGCATATGAGATGGCAGCCCACCGAGTGACGAGGCCTCGGTGCAGGGCCCCATCACAGCGGAGGCACCAGTGGTACCACTACTCGCTGAGCCACCTATACTACCAGCCCTAGCAGTAGAGAGTGCATGCCACCTGAGTACGTTTCACGAGTTTCAGCGACAGAGGCCGCCCAGGTTCCGCAGAGAGACGGACCCTCAGGCAGCCGAGGATTAGCTGGAGGATATCTTCATAGTCTTCAGATTGGTAGGGACACCAGCCGACCTTATGGTGATCTTTGCCGTGAGTCTCCTACACGCAGTAGTAGGTAGATGGTGGATCCTGATGCTCCAGGTTCACGACAAGGCATCTCTACTTTGGACAGACTTCGAGAGTCTCTTCCACTCGGAGTTTGTTCCAGCCACCCTTCATGCAGTACGGATTCAGGAGTTACTTCATCTGCGACAGGGAAGCATGACAGTAGCTCAGTACTCAGCGAGGTTTACCGACCTCTCGCGCTACTCCACGAACATAGTACGGGACCCATTCTTCCAAGCCCAGACCTTTGAGTAGGGACTCAGACACGAGATCCGGGCTTCGATGATCTCCCTTTCTGACGCAGGCGGGAGTGCTGGATCGAGCCTTTCTTTTGGAGAGATTTCTCGCTGAGCCGACACCAGCAACAAGACCCACCACAGGGTGACATGTAGTGGAGTCTTCTACAGCCGGCAGTAGACAAATGTTGCATAGGTCCAAGCAGACCAGGAAATCAGAAGAGAGACCTCAAGATATAGGTTTGGTTGTGTGAGGCACCCAAAACAGAGCCAGCTATACGGGGAGCAGGCAGTGCTATGCATGCGGCGGGCAGGGTCACATGGCTCGAGACTGCCCGACTCGCCATGAAGATGAGCAAAAAATAGTGGAGGGACCTCCCAGGTAGAGGCATAAGTTCGACCGTGGAGGTCCACAGGGAGTAGGAGGACGAGGCAGAGGAGCTAGCCGAGTAGCAGGTGGTGGATGACATTTTGAGGCTCTACCACCACCACCACTAGGAGGCCCACCCCGACCATAGGGAGTTGGAGGACAGAGGCAGGCTCAGATCCAGGCAGTCGAGGCTTATGACCATGGCACACCTGAGATGATTCGAGGTACTATCTGTGTCTACTCCACCCTTGATGCAGTACTTATAGACACAGGTGCGAGTCATTCTTTTATTGTTGTTGCCCTCGTTCGGAGCTCAGAGATTCCAATGGAGCTGTTGGCTTGATCCTTACGGCTATAGACTCCTACGGGAGCAGACTCGACGATTAAACACTAGTTTTGGTAGTGTGATCTTACTCTAGGAGGCGATAGCTTTGGCTGGGATCTTCTTGTAGCGGCATCGAGGCCTTACGACGTCATCTTGGGTATGGACTAGTTGTCTACAGTCCATGCTCAGATCGACTTCATTAGGAGCAAGGTGTGGTGTGTCCGCACGGATGGGAGCAGGTTCACCTTCACTGGTGATAAGGGAGCCTTTGCAGTGCAGGATGGACTTTTGCAGAGGAGAGGGCAACCGATCACACATAAGTTGGCTAGTCTCATCCTTGGAGCAGTTGATGTGCAGAGTCCGAGTTTTCCTGTTGTGGTGGATCAGTATGCGGACATTTTTCCTGACGACGTTCCAGGACAACCTCCTCATAGAGAGTTAGACTTCTATATTTACATGTACCCTGGGAAAGCACCGATATCTACTTCATCATATCGGATGGCTCCTGCTGAGCTTAGTGAGCTGAAGGTACAGCTGGAGGACTTGTAGAGAAAGGGATTCATCCGACCTAGTGTTTCACCCTAGGCTTCTCCGATTTTGTTTGCCAAGAAGGCGGATGGGAGCTTGTGACTGTGTGTCGACTACCGTAGCCTGAATCAGGTGACCTTGAAGAACAATTACCCACTCCCGAGGATTGACGACCTCTTTGATCAACTCAAGGGAGCACGTTGGTTCTCAAAGATAGACCTCAGGTCAGGCTATCACCAGCTCAGAGTTCGAGACAAGGATGTGCATAAGATGGCCTTCAGGTGTCGGTATGGCCACTACAAGTTCTTGTTTATGACCTTTGGTGTAAAAAATACTCTATTAGTGTTCATGAGTCTCATGGACAGGATCTTCCAGCCTTACCTCGATCATTTTGTCGTAGTCTTCATCGGTGACATACTTATTTACTCGACTACTGAGGAGGAGCACGCCTACCACTTGTGGGTTGTACTGGATACACTCTGAGAGCACCAGCTTTATGGTAAGATCTCGAAGTGTCAGTTCTGGATACGAGAGTTACACTTCTTGGGACATGTCATCTCGGAGGTGGGAGTTGCAATGGATCCAGTGAAGATCGAGGCAGTGCTTGCTTGGGAGCCACCCAGGAGCGTGACGGAGGTGCGGAGTTTCCTAGGTCTGGCTGGGTACTATCGGAGATTTGTGTCATAATTCTCCAGAGTTGCAGCACCTCTTTCATCCATGACGAAGAAGGGGAAACCCTTTGTGTGGTTAGATAGATTTCAGCAGAGCTTTCAGGAGCTGAGGCAGAGGTTGACCAGTGCGCCCATCTTGAGGTTTTCGGAGGATGGCGTTGGGTATGTAGTTTACTGCGACGCATCAGGGACCGGACTCGGGTGTGTCTTGATGTTGAAGCGAGTAGTGATTGCATATGGTTCACTGCAGTTGAGACAGCATGAGCAGAACTACGCTACCCATGACCTGGAGTTAGCAGCAGTGGTCTTCGCCTTGAAGATGTGGTGACACTATCTGATGGGCGAGCTCTTTACAGTCTATTCTGACCACCATAGTCTTAGTTACATCTTCTCGCAGAAGGACCTGAACCTGAGACAGTGGTGATGGCTCGAGTTCCTCCAGGACTATGACTTTTAGATAGTCTATACTCCTGGGAAGGGTAATGTTGTAACTGATGCTCTCAGCAGGAGATCGGGCATTCAGCTACTAGGAGAGGCGACAGAGTAGCTAGCTGCGTTGCAGATATCCTTTGTGGATAGAGATGGAGCAGTCTTTCTACAGTCTCTCATAGTCACTCCTCCACTCCTTTACGAGTCAGAGAGGCACAGTGTGGGGATGTTGACTATGAGACGCGACGTGCTCAGATATCCACAGGGTAGGCGCCTGATGGATTTTCTGAAGGAGGGGAGCACGTCATCCACTTTAGGGGACGTACTATGGTACCAGTTGAACTGTAGGAGGAAGTGCTGAGGTAGTTTCACACTTCCCCTCTAGCGGTACATCCAGGAGTGGCGAATATGTACCAGGACCTCAGACGACAGCACTGGTGGCCGGGTATGAAGAAGGTTGTAGTAGAGTTTGTTTCACGATGCCTCACTTATCAGCAAGTGAAGGTGGAGCACCATGTACCAGCAGGCTTGGTACAGCCCTAAGAGGTCCAAGAGTGGAAGTGGGATGAGATATCCATGGATTTCGTGATGGGGCTTCCATGTACATCCAGAGGACACGACTCTATCTGGGTGATCGTAGATCGACTCACCAAGTTGGCCCACTTCCTACCGATCAGAGAGCAGTGCTCAGTAGAGAGCTTGGGACGTCTCTACATTCAGGAGATCGTACGGTTTCACAGTGTTCCATTGACTATCATTTCCGATCAGGATGCTCGATTCACTTCTCGGCTTTGGAAGGGGTTGCAGGAGGCCTCTGGGACATAGCTTCGCTTGAGCACTGTCTTCCATCCTCAGATGGACGGTCAGACTGATAGAACCATTCAGACTCTCAAGGACATGCTTCGTGCATGTGTCCTCGACTTTGGTCGCAGTTGGGAGGACCACTTACCCTTGGTGTAGTTTTCATACAACAATAGATACCACTCCACCATTGGGATGGCACCTTACAAGGTACTATATGGACGATCTTGCAGTTCACCTCTGTGATGGACTGACCTCGGGGAGTCAGCACTTGTAGGACCAAAGATGGTTTAGCCTATGATGGAGAAGGTGCAGATCATCCAGGAGTGGATTAAGACTGCACAGAGCAGACAGAAGTCCTATGCTGATAGGAGATGGAGACCACTAGAGTTCGAGGATGGCGACCACATTTTCCTATAGGTCTCACCTCGATGAGGTCTATAGAGATTTGGTCGGGGCATCAAGTTATCTCCATGATTCATCAGACCTTTCCAGGTCCTAAGTAGAGTAGGCAAGGTGGCTTATCGCCTGGCCCTTCCACCTCAGTTGCACCGGGTGTGTGACGTCTTCCACGTATCTCAGCTGAGGAGATACGTGTATGACCCGACCCACATCATCGATCACGGGGAGCTGGACATTGATGATGGGGCGACGTTTATGGAGGTCCTGGTGGAGATCGAGGATCGACGGGATTGGGTCCTATGTGGACGGTTGATTCTTCTTGTGCACATTCACTGGCAGCACGAGAACCTCCATGAGAGCACTTGGGAGCGGGAGGCTTAGATGTGAGCTCAGTACCCCCATTTGTTTCCCTAGTGTTTGTTGTAGCTTTACGGGGACGTAAATCCCTGAGGTGGGAGTAATGTAAAGACCTGGAAATTTCAAGGAATTTTTTTTTCTTAAATACTTTAGAATTTTACAAGTCTGTGGTTTCTGATAGCACCTGATTCCGAGGCCCGGTGTGCCCAGAATCAATTTCTGAAGTTTTTTTCAGGTACATTCACTAAAAGTACATGTGGGTTTTTCTATCTTTTGAACAGGTGCTTGGAATTGAAATCCAAGGACACCGATGAACTCGCAGCACTGGTATTCTCTTAAGGGGACCTTTACTGCATTTGCGTTTTATGCGAGTTGAGAGTTAATATTTAGGAATTTAGAATGAAATAAATAAAATTTGTGGAAAAAAATTTTATTTATGGAAGTTAGTTATTTCCTCCCAAGGGGAGTTAGAGGTGAGGCCCACACCCACATAACCTCCCATGAGAGGATATTTTTGAGGTGGGGCCCACATGAGCCCCTAACTTATCACCTCCCCTAAACCCCCTTGAAACCCCACAATTAACTCCCCTTACTTTTAATTTTACAACTCCCCCTTAATGGTGTAATCTATTCACCTCCCCTCTCATCCATTAATTTGTGACAACTATTTTAATTAAAGACTTCTTTAATTAATTAATCTAGTTTTGAATCAATTTGAATCGGTTGGAAAATCTTTTTAAAATAGGGGAAAGCCTCATTTTAATATTTTCTGGACAAATATTTTGGTGGAACCTTTGGAATTAGAAGGGAGCTTCATCCTTCCACGAAAATGATGCCCTCTTCGATGAAGAATGCCGATTCCACGAAGAATGACGACGTTCCCTCCTTCCTCTTCTCTGCAACAAGTGAGGAGACGCCACTTCCTCCTCGGATGCACCCCGATGTTGTCTACAAATCCTTTTTCCACAACTCCGCTCTTGAAACTGAGGTAGGGGTTTGTACAAATTTTAAGTGAATATTTTGTACCCGTTATTCGTTGAATTTTCTGGATTATCATTGGCCTTATGTTATCACCTAATACGGAGGGCACGGTCCGAATGAACATGGCCCAACGACCCTCCTATGGTTCTTAGATATTTTGGCGGCGGTAACAGAAGGCGGTGGCAACGAACGGAAGAGGCGGTCGTGCGTCGGCCGCGTGCGGAAGAACAGTGGCCCGCAACCGTGGGCCGCTCAGCCAAGGAAGAACTGGTCGGCCGAAGCCGGCCAGGCTGAAGGGAGACTACGGAGCCATAAGGGGCACCGCACTATGGAGGACTGGGGCCCGCGCTCTGCGGGCCGCTTCGGCGGTGAACAAGCCGGCTCGTCGGCCGGCCGGGCGGATGAAGGCCGCGGCACCCATGGTGCCACGCAGGGAGACCGCGGCCCGCCCATGCGGGCCGCTCGTGCCGGGAAGACAGGCTGGCATCGGCTGGTCGGTTGGGAGGGTGGTGCCGCTCGGCGCCACCGGTTCGGGAAAGCGGTGGGTCGTGCCCCCCTCGGACCGCTCGGCCCTCCGGGCCATGCCCCGCCGGGCCAGACCATGCCCCCCTCGGGCCAGGCTGCGCGATTCATCGGGCCGGTCTGACCCTCTACCGGGTTGGACCTGCCAAAACCGGTTTGACCTGACCTGTCAGCCCACTAGGCTTAACAGGTCGGGCCTGTTTCCACTTAAACGTGAATAACTTTAATACCGTGCATCCGATCGACGCGCCGTCTACGGCACTGGGACCCTCGTGGCGAAGCAGTCTTTTTGTGATACTCTAAATGAGTTTTGGACAACTTTTTATAATGTCCGGGTTTGGAATGAGCATATTTCCAACCGGGCCCCTGAAATGGAAAAGCCAATAACTCTCAGACCGGGCGTCCGATTGACGCACCGTCTATCACGTTGGGTTCCTTTTGACGAGACGGAACTTCAGGATACATCAACTCTGGACTTCGTGATAGTTTATGTATCGACCCCTTGGCTCGAGGAGCGGACCCTCCCGGAATCGAGCGTGCTGTGTGCGGGAACCCTAGAGCTGGCTGCGACTACGACGACTATCGTACTGGAATCCTCCGTGGGTTCGGCGATGACGACTACCGTACTAGAATCCTCCGTGGGTTCGGCGACGATGACTACCGTACTGGAATCCTTTGTGGGTTCAACGGCGATGATTATTGTACTTGTATCCTACATGGGCCTGACAGTTTGACTTTTGTTCTAGTATCCTACATGGGTCCGACAGAGTAGCTGGTCTAGAATCCTACGTGGGTCTGACAGCTTAGCTGGTCTAGTATCCTACATGGGTCCGACAGCTTAAATGAATCAGTGACTACATCTGATCATCTTTATCACTTTACGAAAGATGTATACCTGTGTGAGCTGAGTCTTTATTTTCAATCATTATCATCGATGTGATTTACTTCATTCCTATGTGGACTGGGTTGTACTTGGGCTTGAGAGTTGGAGCCGAACTGGGATTGATGACTTAGGTATATATATGGTCATATACCTAAGTAGAGATGGTTGATACTTCGTGATTGTATCTTTTCATCATGGTTTATCCTTCTTGGATACTGGGAGACCTTCAGGGGTCTTGGGGTCCCTACTGAGTATCGTTATACTCAACTCTGCACGGTCAATGTCTGCACTACATTGTGTTGGATGCAGATGACGGACAGTGCTGATTGTGGTAGAGGCTTGTAGAGCTGGACGGTACCCGAAGGTGGACCACTTGGTGAGACGTACATGGAGCAGACGGATGGACCTGTGGTGCTGGGGAGACTATATGTACCCACCCTTCAGGTGGGATTCCTAGATGATGACTCGGTGGTTGTTGTTTTACTTTACTACAGTTGTACTAGTTTTTCAGTTGTACTGTACTTTCAGTTGGGTTTGTATTCTGGCCCATTTACCTTTCAACACTTACTTTTGTATTCAGTATCACTTTGTGCTTACATGTGTTGTGTACTCTGTTGTGTTGTTTACTATTATAAAGGAAATTCCTTCCCTTTTATTGGGATTTACGCCTTTGGTGCTAGTCGCCAACCCCTGGCCTATGGAAGGCGGGCTTGGGGTAGTCATGGCACAGGCCCCGAGGATGGGTTGTGACATATAGGTGCATAGTTTTTTATGTTATAGACTCCAAAGCATGAGCTCAACTATCTGTACTTTGATTCCTCATAATTTAGTTTTGGAGGATATATTTGAGGGGTATTCTGGAAGATATCCATGCACCCAAAAAACCCTCTCACAAATATTCATGCCTTGTAATTCTATCTATCATCCTCTACCTACTCTAGCTGATACATCCATTTATTCTGAATAAATTTACTTCTATCAGGCCTCTCCATTTTCTCCCATGTCCCATACACATGGAGGGAATCATTATCATCCCTCATGTATAACTCCCACTAATTAAAGTCTTTCAAATATCTTTCCTCTTTTAAGCTAATGGGTTCTCCATCGTCCATTAGATACAAGTAACACAAGTTAATTTCATACCATTGTACTTGGCACCAAGGCAATAGAATTGGAAGTTTAATAACTTCATGGTGAAATTTAAGTTCATCTAGAGAAATAATGATCTTTTTTTTTATTCATGGGTGTTTGGTGATAGAAGATACATCATCCCACTTAACTATGCTCATAATATTCTTATTTCCAATCCAGTAAAGGAAAGGTTCAATGTGATGAAGATTTAATTGTCTAGAAGTTTTAAGATAATAAACACTAGTTTGAATAAATGGATCTTTATGATGAGAATTTTGAGGGACTTATGTTTCGGTACTTTTTACCTAAATTATTTGGATTACATCTAGAAATTGGTGGATCAATTCATCACGAGTGAAGTGAAACCAATGACCACACCCCTAGTTGAACATTTCAAAATGAGAAAGGAGAAGGAACACATAGAATCCCCTAAGATAATATTGGGTTGGTGTAAAGTGGATTTTATAGAAAATAAAGGGTTCTAGAAGATTGTAAATTTCCTTCAAAATAGATGAGTCATTTCCTAGTTTTTCTAAGTCATACTTTGAGAGATATTCTTACACTTGAAAGAGAACCACTATATATGTGTTCAATTTCAGAGGAAAGGCTTAGTGTCAAATGTCAAAGATGTAATTGATATTTTCACTATCAATAAAAAAAGTAGATTATATTTCTTTAACAGAAGTTGTAAAGGAGTTGTTTGGGTTTAAGGGGACATTGAAAGATCTCAAAATGAGGAAATATGATGAGATTTTGTTTTTTGAATCACATATTTTGATTCAATTAGTAAAAAAATATGATGTTTTAATATAGTATGAAGAATATTTTGAGGAATTATCACTTTATCTATAAGTTTTTGGGGGATAGAGTACTGGATATATGGAAAGATAGAAGGGACTCAAAATATGGTAGATATACTAAAAAAGGTCATTGTTAAGAATGTTTTGAGGGGATATTCACCTCAGTTGAGATAGGATAAATAAAATCATCATGGGGGAACCATACATCTGTTAAGGAAGTTTGAGGAACAAAAATAGGTTTATAGAAGTTGATGGGGGACTCTATAGTGAATCCCAAAAAAAGATTCCAAATTTTGAAGATTTTTAGGTTTCATCTATGTGTGTGAAAACCATTTTTATGTTCCAAAACATAGTCAAATAGAAGGATAAATTCCAGAAGAGTAATTTCTAGAACATTGATTTCAATAATGGAGTAGTAGCTAAAAATTATAGAAGAATAAAATTTACTTTAACTGGATGGTGTAGTCAGAAAATGAAAATCAAATATTACCCAACAACTTATTATAATGAAGTAGTGTGGGAAATGAAAAGGATTTTCATATATTTTCCCTGATTGAAGAGTATGTAAGTTTTTAATCTTGGAATATTTTAGAAAAGATAATATACTAATTTATTAATGAATCAAACATAATGTTTTTCTCATGATATTTTTATAATGTGCACAATGTACTAGGTGAATTATTTTAGGTGGTGGGATCCTTTGATGGAATGGAGAGATAGTTGTGAAGCTATGAGATATATAGAATCACTCCTTGTAAAGATTAAAAGACATGGCATCTAGTTTCACTGTATGGATTCTACTATATTTATTAACATGGATTATTTAATCAGTATTATTAAATTGTAATAATTTTTGATTCCTTGAATAAAAATAAAATAGTATTCTCTTTGTGGAGTAGGAATCATATCTTGACAATGTAAATATTTTTTTTTCTTTTTTTTATTATTTCATTTTGATAATTATATTTTGATACTCTTGTATGTGTCCCTTTGAAGTGGTTTGTTCATTGTAGTGTTATTATTTATGTTCATATCCCTCTAAGTCTTTGAAACCATAGTGTGGTATTGAATATTGATACATTGTTTCTGCCTAAGTAATTTCTAGAAGATATCTTCTAGTGGTCTTCCAAAATGTATCCATGATCCCAAAAAAATCCTTTCACAACTAGCTGCATCTTATACCTTAATATACCATCCCCTTCCTCCTTTAGCTTCTAAACATATATTTTTTAGCAATATTCTTCCTAAAATTCCACTCTATTATCACTTATGCTCTAAACACATGGAGGGAATCAATATCAACCCTTGTTTCCAACTCCCATTAATTTGAGTCTTTCATATTTATGGACTTCTTCAGCCACTCAGGTTGTCTATCATTCAAGAGAAGCACATAGTGAAAGCTACTTTTGTACTATTTCTCTCGGAAACAAGGAAGTAGAGTTAGAAGATTAATTACTTCGCAATGAAACAAAATTTCATCTGAAACAATACAAATCATTAATATTGCCTGAATTTTTTGTAAGATTGGATCTTCATCATCCTATATATCCATGTTGATGATATTATTATTTACAGTCCAATAAAAGATATAGTTTATGAGATAAAGATCGAATTTTCTGGAAGTTTCAAGATGAAGAATCATGTTCCAGCAAAATAGATCCTAGGGATGAGGATTTTGAGGGACTTAAGTTATGATACTTTATACCCAACTCAACCCAATTGCATCTAGAAGGTGGGGAAGTTATTCAGAATGAGTGAGGAAAAACTTATGACTTTGGTTACCTTTCCCATTTTTTATTTTTGTTTCCTTCCTACTAATTTCATTCATCCAGGAAGTTGTAAAGTTAAAACCTCATTTCCTGATGCCTACCTAAACCTTAGAAATTTCTATAAGGTATGTTGTGGTTATGTTGTGTTGCTGCAAGTGCCTGATCTTTTACTTTACTAAGGCAATTTTTTCACCTTTTACAGGCTCTAGAAATGCCAAATGAGGCTATTTTGTGCTTCAAGTGTGCTATTCAAACACAACCAATACATGACCTGAATTGTGTATGATATTCTACTGATAAAAGGTGTGTGTATTGTATCATATCTTCCTATTCTTTAAATTCTGCCTTATATCTTAATTTGTTATGTTTTTTTGTTTCAATTACACAAGGATATAATAGTACAACACAACATAGACAAATAACCTCTCCAAGGAGCTGATTTAGGAAGGCCCAGTTAGTTTCATCTTTTCAAATAGGTTCATCTTTTATTCCAGAATTTAATAGGTTCATATTTTGGTTCTAATTTGTTCATATTTTTTTCAAACAGTTCCATCTTTTATTCCATAAAGGCATAAATATTATGCCTTTCCCAAGGTTTCCTCATGTGGAAGGGATTCCCCATGCCTTTGTATCATCAAACTGCTTTGATGGATACTTCATCTAGGTATCCGGCCAACTTGGAGCTATGGTTGTGCCGAGCGAAAGGGTTTTTATTCTAGGTGATAGAATCATGAAAGGTATTATTCGTGAGGAATTATCATCTACAGGGGGATCTATGTGAGTTTCCATTAAAGAATCTATATATGTCAATGTATTAATTTAAAATATGATCATTTCTTCCTTTCCAATAGTTTTCTCAGGTGGAAGGGATTCCCCAAGCCTTTGTGTCATCAAACTGCTTTGATGGATACTTTCTCTTGGTGTCAGGCCAGCTTGAAGCTATGATTGCACTATGGGAAATGGTTTTTATTCTAGGAGATGGAAACATTAAAGGTATTATTCTTGATGAATTATCATCTTTTTATATTTGTTAACAATTTCTTTGTTTATCTCTACACAGCAAGATATGGTTTCCTGAAATTCAACTCTTTATACTACTCCTCCCTGGGATTTCAGCAAGGGCCTATTTTTGGGACTACTATATTATATACGATTTATCTTAATTTAAATAGAGGTACATCTCTACACATAGATAATAACTTATTTTCTTTTTCTATCTCTTTTTTCAGTTTGTGACTTGTTGAATGTTGGTGCAAACAAACTGTATTAAAAACATTATTACTATTCCAATATTGTATCTGCCCATAGGTTGTTCCAAATTGATTGCTCATAGATAATTTTTTCCTATAATAGAGGATTTGGTTTACATCACAATACAATAAGAATAGTGGATTGGGTTTACTAGTTAGTACTAAAACGTAGTGTATTGTTTCTACTCTCATGCCCTATGTGAAAAGTATATTGGGTTTTAACCCCAGTACCATAGACATAGTGATCTCATTAGATGTAACAATAATTAACTAATGTAAGGGGTGAAATTATCCAAGTTGTAGGGATGGTGGGATTCGGTTTAGGTCTAATCTCATGTTAACAAAGGAAAAAAGAAACACATGATGATGACAACAGCCTTAATCTTTCCTTTCTATGAACATACATGTGACCAATAAAAACTTTCGTATGCATTAAATTTTTCTTGTAGAACACACATGAGTATTACTTGGAGTCCATGAAAAGAGATTGTATACCTTTTTATGTTTCCCTTATCCATGTCCATGTTGCTGGTGCTCAAGATCCACTGTCTTCATCTAGCCAAGCGGTAAGGTTTCCATTATCAAAACAGTACACTAATTGTGTATCATAAGTGTTAATTTTAAATCCTTTATTCTCCCTTTCATTAAAATTTAGTTTACAGGCCTACTAGTGTAATTTGAACTCACAATTATCATGCATGGTGATTTACAGTCAACCTCCTACTCCTTTCCTTCAAAAGGAGGGGGCAGGGGGTAGGGTGGAGGGGGGCAGGGGGCAGGGGGCAGGGTGGAGGGGGAAGGGGGCAGGGGGCAGGGTGGAGGGGGGCAGGGGGGCAGGGGGCAGGGGGCAGGGGGCAGGGTGGAGGGTGGAAGGGGGTGCAGTGGGGACTGTGCAGGCTATGGGGCTGGGTGGAGGGGGGCAGGGGTAGGGGGAAGGGTGCAGGGTGCAGGGGTGCAGGGGGCAGGGGGCAGGGTAGAGGGGAGCAGGGGGCAGGGGGGAGGGGGAGGGTGGAGGGGGTAGGGGGTGCATGGGGGCTGTGCAGGCTAGGGGGCTAGGTGGAGGGGGGCAGGGGCAGGGTGCAGGGTGCAGGGTGGAGGGGGGCAGGGGGCAGGGGGGCAAGGTGGAGGTGGGCAGGGGGCAGAGGCCAGGGGCCAGGGGCCAGGGGGCAGGGGGCAGGGGCAGGGGGTAGGTCAACGACTTCAATTTTACCATCCATAAGATTAATTTATTTGACAATTTACTCTTAAGGTAATGTACTCTTAATGCGCCCTACTTCTCGAAGGTAACATTTTGGCATGTTCATTTATTTATTATTACCATACTACAACTGTAATGTTGAGGGGTGTATTTTCTCATTATTCATTCATGTGTCTGTCCATATTGAAATTCCTGATAAATATGTAAATACCATTATCTGGATTAAAAACTTTGATATGCCATATTTCATTTTTACTATTTGTTTGTGGTTCGTGATTAAACAATTAATTCATTATGCTTATTTGGCTAGTATTAAACCAATAATTCATGGCTTTAACATTTGTTCTTTATGAACTCTTATATACATGACTCTTCTTCTGTGTTATATCTCATTAAACATTTGGGTTCAGGTTGATTATTATATAAGAATTGTCACTTATGTAGTACGGTTGATGCTAAGGGGGTGCATACTGGGAAGAGCTACTGAGAGGTCTTAATGGACATCGTATTGACTTCACTCAAGTTGAACTTCAAGGGGAACTACAATCAACACTCAATAGAAACAAGATGAGGTGGTTCCTACTCTGATGACCACACCCCCAAATGGACTGAGGTTGACCTGCTGGAACTGTCCAGCTGTGGATAGGTTAACAAAAGCCCTTGTTTGGGGTTTGAAACCTAAAAATTCTTTTCCCTTTTCTTTTCTTTTATTTCGTTTAGTTATTTTACTATTTAATAACATTTTTCTTGAGTTTTATGGGCAGGAAAAAAGTTGTACAGCACCTCATGCACCTATTTAAGATTGAATCATACTATTGTTGGAAGCATAAACAAACATCCAGGTTTGTGTTTCTTCTTTGTTTTCAATGTTTTTTATATATTCCATATTCCTCTTTAAATTGTATGTGAGACATTGCCCATTTAATTTGATGGTTTATATAAAATACATTTAATGTGTGAAGGTGCGTATACCCAGTGGGGGAGCAACAACTTTTAGTTGGAAAGCTTTAAGAGCCTAAGTGGACGGTTTGGTTACACCTTGAGGTAGGATCCCTCTTCTAGCCTCTTTAATTCAAGAATGATTTAAATTGAATTTAGCTTCTTTCTTAATTCTGCTTAATTATATTTAATTTCATATCTTGAATAAGTGTTCCTTAATATAATTGTTTCATTTGATAAATAAAGTCATGTTTTTATAATAAAACCCCTCCAACGGAGGTGCGCTGTCTGCGAAAACTCACAGTGATGGTTATGTTGGTCTAGTTGCTTAAATTATTGCATTTGATTTGTGCTGAATGAGTTTTAGAATAAATGTTAAATATAATTAAATGAATTGTGTGATAAATCAATGCCATGATTTTATAATAAAACCCCTCCAACATAGGTGCGCTGTCTTCTAAACCAAAGAGTAGTGATAGTTATTTGTATCATGTTTAGATTTGGTTTGAGTCTTCCATATGCCTCTTGTTGGTGTTTGTTTTGTGGCTAGTTAGTTTTTATTTTATTTGAATAATAAAAAGTGTCTTATCATACTCGTTTAACTCGAATTACATTGCTCGAGTAGGCATATGCCTTGACCATGACACTTTTCTTTTCACGCTTTGAATATTATAAATAAAATTTCCATGTTTAGGAAAAGTAAATGAATTTGTAAATGGTTTGTGTAGGCTGTATGATTCTTTTACGTTGTTTTTTTTCTTTAGACATTGCGTCATTGTGCTACTCGCTACAACCTTATCTGGAGATCCCTTGTTATAGAATATTAAATAGTTTATCTGTTCTATCATCTGCTGGCAGGGCAACGGTTAGAATGTTTCCCCACCTCCTCCTGCTCCCTTCACTCCTTGCTGGAAGATGATGCCCCACGGATGTCGCTAGACTGGATCAACACACTGCGGTCACACCGCGGTCACGCCGTGATTTGGCCCTGCTCCAGGGCGATACCCCGCGGTGGTTCGCAGTGATAGTATTCCATGAGTCTTGGAAAATGTTGAGACTGACTAATCACAATTTCTATTGGAGGGGCAACAACCAGAATGTTTCCCCACCTCCTCCCGCTCCCTTTGCTCCTCTCCGGAAGATGTTTCCCCGCGGATGTCACTGGATCAGGCCAATACGCCGCGGTCATGTCGCGGTCACGCTGCGGTTACGCCATGGTCACACCACGGTAATGTCGTGATTTGGCTCTGCTCCAGGACGACACCCCATGGCGGTTTGCAGTTATAGTATTCCATGAGTCTTGTGATCAATGTTAAGACTGACTAATCACAATTTCTGCAGGCAGGGCAATGGTCGGTATGTTTCCCCGCCTCCTCCCACTCCCTTCGCTCTTGGCTGGAAGATACTGCCCCGCGAATGTCGTTGGACCGGGCCAACATGCCACGGTCATGCCATGATTTGGCCCTGATCCAGGACGACACCCCGCGGTGGTTTATAGTGATATTATTCCATGAGTCTTGTGATCAATGTTGAGACTGACTAATCACAATTTCTACCGGTGGGGCGACGACCTGAATGTTGCCCCACCTCCTCCCGCTCCCTTCACTCTTGGCCAGAAGATACTGCCCTATGGATGTCGCTGGATCGGGCCAACACGCCATGGTCATGCCGCGGTCACGCCGCGGTCACGCCGCGGTCACGCCGCGGTCACGCCGCGGTCATGCTGTGGTCACGTTGTGGTCACGCCGTGGTCACGCCGCGGTCACGCCGCGGTTGCTCTGCGGTCACGCCGCGGTAATGCCGTGATTTAGCCCTACTTCAGGACGACACCCCACAGAGGTTCGTTGTGATAGTATTCCATGAGTCTTGTGATCAATGTTGAGACTGACTAATCACAATTTCTGCCGGCGGGGTGATGACCGGAATGTTGCCCCGCCTCCTCCTGCTCCCTTTGCTCCTGGCCAGAAGATGTTGCCCCGCGGATGTCACTAGACCGGGCCAACATGCCGCAGTCACGTCGTGGTCACGCCGCGGTCACGCTGTGGTAATGCCGTGATTTGGCCCTGCTCCAGGACGACACCCCACGGCAGTTCACAGTGATAGTATTCTATGAGTCTTGTGATCAATGCTGAGATTGAATAATCACAATTTTTGTCAGCGGGGCGACGACCGGAATGCTTTCCTACTTCCTCCCACTCCCTTCACTCCTGGACGAAAGATGCTGCCCCACGGATGTTGCTGGACTGGGCCAACACGTCATGGTCATGCCGCAGTCACGCCATGGTAATGCCGTGATTTGGCCCTGATCCCGGATGACACCCCACGGCGGTTCGCAATGATAGTATTCTATGAGTATTGTGATCAATGTTGAGACCAACTAATCACAATTTTTGTCAGCAGGGCGATGGTCAGAAAGTTGCCCCACCTCCTCCTGCTCCCTTTTCTCCTGGACGGAAGATGTTGCCTCGCGGATGTCGCTGGACCGGGCCAACATGTCGCGGTCACACCACGGTAATGTCGTGATTTGGCCTTGCTCCAGCCACATCTAGCCCACACCAGCCCCCTTCCACCTTCACTTCAGCCCACTACCACTAGCATTTTAGCCCACAACATCCCCCCCTTCCACCTTCGAATCGCCCGCACCATCCCCCCAGCACCTGCAACCATCCCCCTTCCACCAGCATTCCAACCCCCTTCCACCTGCATTCGAGCCCACACCAGCCCCCAACCACCTGCAATCTAGCCCGCACCAGCCACCACACTAGCCACCACTCCCCAGCCTCCTGCAAAACACTCATTCCAGCCCTCTGCCACCTGCAAAACAGCCCCATCCACCAGTTCCAGCCCTCACCAGCCCCCGACCTCCAATGTGATGGTGGGAATCTCCAAAGTTTTTATGGTGATGTCAAAACGTATTCTCGGTGGATATATTGTCCCCTAAATCCATGGACATGTGTAAAGAAATTCAAAATCATGGGTTAGGGTTTATATGTTTTTTGGGCCAAGTATTTTGACATGTATCCCTCACATTTGGTTATAAATAGCCACCTCTTTGTACCCATTGAAGGTTAATTACGAATTTTGAGATTTTCTAAAATTATTATGTTTGTGTTTCTTATGTTCTTAGGTGAATTCATGTAAGGATTATCAAAGGAGTGATCAACCTTTTTGGTGCTTTATAATTAGATTTTTAAGGATAAAGTATCCTTGGGGTCCTAATTGATTATCCCCCTTCCCCTTTTATTTCTTTTTCACTTCTTTTAATTTCTATTTTTACAACTTCCATCACTTGTGTTTCCACATTTCATCTAATGAATACCCCATATATATATATATATATTGTATCATATCAATAGCACACTAGAAACCCACCAAATAGCATAATATCCCAGCATATGCACCAGTTACAAACAAGCAGAAGGAATCGCAGAAGCTCCCAAGAACAAAACCAACAAGTACTCATAGGGGAAGTATAACCAAGGAAACAAGGTGGCTAAAGGAGAAATATAAAAATCCAAAAAGAAGTAGTCACAAATGATAGAAACCAACAACACACACACATTCATGAAATCACTCACAACCACCCACACACACACACACACACACACACACACAAGTTGCCAAAATCCATCACCCATCCAAAAGTCTAGCTTTATCCAAAGAAATAGAACCACTGAACCCCCAGCCCCACAGCCAACATCAACCAACCAGACCAGCATCCCTATCCAAACAAAGCCTAGAGTGAAAGACCTCTAGAAAACCATGCCAACTAATGGCCACTACACCAACACCTACTTGCACAAGAACCCTAAACCACACCAGATCCAACCATAATAAGCACCTATAGTAGACACAATAAGAACCTATAGTAGACACAAAACCCAAAATATTAGCTAGAAATAAAATCATCCCCAGACCACCATTTGGCCCCATCCATCACCATCTGAACACCTTGTATCAAAATGGACCACCCCACCATAATAAAGTCTAAAAAATCAGCAATCAACTAGTACCATCCATCCGAAGTTCCTCGCATCACCCACACCTAACCCATCATACAACCTAAAGAATCCCCAAGTAGTCCCTGATCCAAATGTAAGCTAATACCCACCCTCAATCCAACACCTCTAGACCCACCAAGTAGTCAACATGCACCCACCCTAGAAAGAGAACCACCAATCTACCAGAAACATGCCTCCCAACCTACAGCATCCATCATCTCAAGGGAATTTTAGAACATCCACCATAGAAATCCCTACACCATCAACAACCAGAATAAATTCTACTTTTTTTAATACCATTAAACGTCTTACAATCTTCCCATAATCTCTTATAAACTTTTAATAGAACCCATTAAGTCTGAGGAACCCTCTTATCTCCTTAAAATATAATGGTGCTTTCCACTCCACCACTGCCTCTGGTTTCTTAAGATCCATGGAAACACCTTCTTCTAAAAAAATATTCCCAAAATACTCCACTTTTAATTTTCCAAAATTACACTTTTTAGAATGTAAGGCATTATTTCTCATTAGTTGTAAAATCTATTACAACATTTCTTGGTGCTCCTCTCATCCACTATTATAGATTAATATATAATAAAAAACTAAAACTCCAACCACATTACCTAAAATATGTTGGTCATCTTTTCTTAGAAGGTTTTTGGTGAATTAATCAAACCAAATTTCATAACTATATATTCATTGTGCCCCTTGTAAGTCTTGAACACTATTTTTCCAATGTCCCTATCCCTTATTCATACCTGGTGGAAACCTGAATTTGAATCCAAATTGGTAAAATAAGTCACTTCATGCAACCCATCCATTAATTCTACAATTACAAGAATAAGATGCTTATCAGGAACTATTAGTTAGTTTAAAAGAATGATAGTAAATACACATTCACCACTCCCTATATTTCATTTTAACCACTATTATTGGGATCAAATAAGGTATGTGACTATGTATGATAAATCTTAATTACAGCAGCTCCTATACTTGATTCTCTATTTCAATTTTCATGTGGAAAGAATGTTTGTATGGTTTGATATTTACTAGTTCGGCCCTTATTTTTAGCTTAATGGTGTATTCAGTTTCCCTAAAAAGAGGCAACCTTCTCAGAGATTCAAACACAACGCTGGTATTGGAATGTGACTACTGGGGGGAAGTGTTGTAATTAGACTTCAATGGTAAATGGTTTGTTAAATAAATTGGAGTTTGGGACCATTGGGGATGGGTATTCAGTTATTTGTTAGAGCCTGGCTAGTTCTAGGGATTGCAGAGCCATCTTCTCCCTGGAGGTAAGTCTGTATAATTATTTTTCATTCTATACTAGTTTGAACTAATCAGAAGAGAGAGAAACTCTAGTCCTATTTATCTCTACCTGTTGGAAACACCTATCAACTTGGTGCCTTCATTGAGATAAATACCTATTACCTATTGACACTACACTTCTATAGAAAGAAAATTGAAGGAAGATAGTGGCTTCAAATTCGAATCTGATATGAATTTCCACAAACATGGAAAATAGACACAAGATAGGGAAACCGAGCACAAGCCAACTGAACTTACTCCAAACCACCACCTGAAGACCCACCCCAAACTATATCCACCACACTAGACAATTGAGAGAACCAGAAGCCTATAATAGTAATCCAAAATAAAGAAGAAACACCATAAATCCAACCCCTATGCACCCAAAACATGTTACCAACCATGGTAGAAATCACAAACCAACCAGCACCATGCACCATGTAAGTGTATCTTGTACTACACTATATAGAAAAATCCAAAAAGCAACACTACCAGTTGAAACCCATCTTCAAAGGTACTATAATTCCAAACAGCAACACGAAACTCATAACCCCACCTCATAAATCCTCCACAAGAAACCTATAACCCCACTATGAGAATCTATGTAAGTCTCTATTGGATAAACCCAACATCTCCCAACCTCAACGTTAAGAAGCATCCAAAGTAACCTGCATACCACTCCCTAAGAACATACACCCCTCCACCTAAGTAGCCCCTCCCCACCCAACCTGAAATCAGGAAGAACCACAACACACACCTATACACCTCCATATAACTAGCCACACAATAGGGGGTGGCTGCTGTCCAGGGGGTGCAGGGGGGCAAGGGATGTGTGGGGGTGGGGGGATGCTGTCTAGGGGGGTTCGGGGGGGCATCTATTCAGGGGGACTAGCAGGGGGCATTTGTTCAGGGGGGTCCAGCAGGGAGGGTTCTCTCTAGGGGGTTCAGCGGGGGCGGGGGGGGCTGTTGTCCAGGGGGCTGCTATCCAGGGGGTTCAGTAGGGGGGTTGTCCAGGGGGTCAAGCAGTGGGGGGGCTGCTGTCCAGGGGGGTCCAGGGGCAGTTGTTCAGGGGGGTCCAGCAGGGGGGGTTCTATCCAAGGGGGTTCAGCAGGGGGGGCTGCTGTCTGGGGGGGGCTGCTGTCCAGGGGGTCCAGTAGGGGGGCTGCTATCCAGGGGGTCCAACAGTGGGGGGGGGGGCTACTGTCTAGGGGGTCCAACAGGGGGGATGCACTATTCTTGTTTATTGAGTTATATTCTTTGTGAATATTCTAAGATGTTTTTTTTACCATAATTTTAGGGGATGAGCACTACTATGTTCTACCCTGTTTTGTAGGTACTTTTGAGCTGGTTCCAGACTTCTTTGATAGTTTGTCTTATAGGGAGACTCATGTAAGTGCTGTTATGTGTTTTTTTATATTTTGATTTGTTTAATTATTATTATGTAAGTATCTTTCGTGTATAATTTAATTTGGAGGGGAATGAAAGGGGGCAGGGGGAAACTGGCAGGGGGGAGGGGACTGGCAGGGGGGTGCAAGTGGGGGATGGTAGGGGGTGCAAGTGGGGGTTGGTAAGGGCAGGGGGGGGAAACTGGTAAGGTGGGGGGGGAAGGATAGGGGGTGTCCAAGTTCTGGGGGGTTCTAGGGTCTGTCCAGGAGGGTGGGCGTGGCTATCTAGGGGAGTGGAGGTCTGGGCTATCCAGGGTTTGGGGGGTGTCCATGGTCTGGGGGGTATGGGGTGGTGTCCAGGTTCTAGGGGGGTCCAGGGTCTGTCCAGGAGGGTGGGGGTGGCTGTCCAGGGGAGTGGAGGTCTGGGCTATCCAGGGGGATATGTCCAAGGTCTGGGGGGGTGTCCAGGGTCTGGGGGTGTCCAGGGGCTGTCTAGGGGGGGTGTCCAGGGTCTGTCCGGGGGGTGTCCAGGGTCTGTCCGGGGGGTGTCTAGGGTCTGTCCGGGGGGTGTCCAGGGTCTGTCCGGGGGGTGTTGAGGGTCTGTTCGGGGGGTGTCCAGGGTCTGTCTGGGGGGGTGCCCAGGGTCTGGGGGTGTCTAGGGTCTGTCTGGGGGGGGTGTCCAGGGTCTTTCCAGGAGGGGGCTTTGTAGGGGGGCTGTCTAGGGGGGTTGTCTAGGGGAGGGGGTTTATGTAGGGTGGGGGTGTCCAGTGTCCTGGAGGGAGGGGTCTATAGGGGGTGGGCCACTACGGGGGGGGGGGGGGCTGTGCAGGGGGGTGGGGGATATTTTTTATGGTTTTTCAGACCCTGTAGCCACGGTTTCTAACTATGGATATAGGTCTAATGCCACGGTTTTTAACCGTGGAAATAAATTGTGTCCCTCCTATAGTATAGCCATGGCTCTAAACCATGGCTATAGAGGTATTACCACGGTTAGAACCATGGTTGTATACCTATAGTCATGGTTTGAACCGTGGATCTAGACCTATAGCCACGGTTCCAAACCATGGCTATAATTCTAGGCCTATAGCCACGCCAAACTTAGCCATGGTTCCTCAAACTATGGATATTACCTATAGCCACGGTTTGAAGACCTATAGCCACGGTTTAAAACCGTGGCTATAGCCTGAATTTCCAGTAGTGTAACCAAGAGGGTTATTGTCATATGGAAACTTTTGGAGGGTTATGGTAAAATAGGTTGTTTGGATAAAAACCTGAACAATGGAAATATAAGGAGGTTGATGGATTAGAGTAATATAAAAGTTTTTATGTTATCTTTACCCTATAAAGGATTCTTTTTTTAATAATAATATTTTTTTTAAGTTTTGATTCTTTTCAAAAGATTAAGGATCATTTTTCAAGATAGAAGGAAAGAGATCTCGTACAACCTTCTTATCCCTCCTTGATGATTTTATCATAACTATTATGGAAAAATCCTTTTCAAATTATTTTGAAAGCTTCTTGAGTATTAAAATCACCTACAAGAAATTGTTTGAGTTATCCAACACTTACTCATTTATAAAACAATTTTATGGGTCATGGTATATTTTTCATATGATTTCAAGATGTCAACTTTTCCAACTCTGTCAAAAAGTGAAATTACATAAGTGGAGTGAACGTTTACTTTTTTAAAGTATGAAAACATGCCAAAAGAGAAATGGAACGTCCTGAAGATCATGATATTGGATTCATGTTATGATTTATTTTATTATCCATAAAGAATTAAGCATCTTAGGATTGATATTTATAAATGATGAGTATATTCTATCTCTAGGAATGATTTATTAATAAATAAGGTGTAAATTCAAAGTTAATGGATTATGAAGAGCGCTGAATGAGTAAGAAGTCTACATATAAGGTATTCAAGAGTTATGGTAGGTTATAGGATGATTAAATGTCTAAAATTATTAATAATCTTTTGATGATGGGATTACTTTGGAATAATTTTTATAATATGTGTAACCCTAATGTTTGATATGTGAAAATGTTATTCAAGGAATAATTACCTTTTCATGTGTGTACATAATGGATAACCTTAGGGGTTCATATGATATTTTTTTTGAGGTGATTAATGGTTATTATATTTTGGGATGAAAAATGAAAGGTATTAGATAACCTTTGAGGATAAAGAAGGTTATGGTAATTTTTGATGAAATTATCTTATTTTTTAGAATGTTATAAGAATGATATGGTTTTAGAAAAATGACAACCCATAGGATGGGTGACAACTTGTTGCATCCGGAAAGGCCATAGGAATAAAACCCACAACCTAAGGGTGACAAGGGTGCATCGCCTACCACTGGCCTACGTGAATTCCCTGGTTAGTATGACTTATTCTTTTTAGTTAAATGAATTTATGGACCTAGAATATGTTTATTTTGGAACTTATATTTCATCAAATGGATATCTTTAGTATAGGAAAATGATTTTGTGATTAAGTGATAAATGTTATTTTGGAGGACGTTCTATCTTTTGGAAACACTATATGTCTAAGGAAAATAGAATACTATGGGGTTTAATTTGTGGAGTAATGGTTCAAATGTTATTTTGGAAGAATCTATATTTTATTGTGGATATATGGATATTTGGTTTATTTATGGAAAATATTAACCTATCATAGAGAATATGTGATTAGGTTAATTACTTTTTAGTATGAGACCTTAATATTAGTGGATGTTATTTGGAGATAAACGTTAAGATTCATCATGGAAGACTATGTGATCAAATCCTTCTAAATTTTGGGTTTCAATCTTAGTTGGATTATTTTGAATAATTTTAAGGACAATTGTGTAATGAATGGTATTTGTTGAAATTTGGGTATTATTTGTTAAATTTTGGATATTAAGAGTAGTATTTCTTTTTATAAAGGATTATACTTTTTGGGGATTATCTGATCTCGTAATAACCATTTTGGTATTAGTTAATTTCTAAAGACAGGGGAAATATAGATTTCATCCTTTTTGGATTATGTGATTCTCTAGAATTTGATTCTAGCACTTCATGTGTGACCAATTCATCTTGAATACTCATTGTTTGGAGAAAAGATGAGTTTGTGGTAGAAATTTATTAAAGTATGAAACTCTACTTGAAAAGTAAGTATATTTCCTTATGTTCTTAGTCAATCTCATAAATAAATTCTGCAACTTTATGAAAAAGAACTTAAAACAAGAAATATTGTCCATTTACTTTTCCTACTAGGGAATCAAAGACCGTTTAACCTATCACAAGTTTGTGATTTTTTGGTGGTTAACTTTCTCCTGATCATGTTTTTTATCACTCTCCATCAGAACTTGATGGTTAGTTTCTCTTCCGTATTCATATTTTCCTACATGGAATCCTAGTATGGGTTATCTTGGGAGACCTTTGTACTTCTCTTTCTTTATTTTAAAGTGATAGTTTTATTGATTATTTTTCTTATGTTGGACTTTCAATGAAGTTTCAAAACCCAATTTTAAAATTGTGAGGACGCAATTTCCAAAAGGGGGTAAGGATGTAATGACCCAGGTATTTATAGAATAATAATTTTTTTTCATTTATATTAATATGTATGAATAAGATATTATTTTTACATTAAAGGGTATGCTTTTTCCTATAGTGTACTCAACATGAAACAACGGGTTTCTTTGAAATATTACGTTGCACACAACGTTGAGTTATACCCAAAAATAATATAATATTATTATTATTTTAAATGGTAGTTAATGCCTAGCCGTTATATTGAAGGGAATGAAAATAAATAACTAAAATATGATTATACATGTATGTTAAATGTCTCTACATTTATCCAATAAATTTTAAAGTCTTAAAATAAGAACGAATCAGATTTTAAGCATGAAATACTCTAATATTTTTAAAAGGTCGTTTTACCACCTTTTGATGGAGAACCCTTTTTAAATATAGTTTTTGACACCTTTATATATTATATTTGACAGAATAAACTTCTTATTTATAAGCAGAACATCAAAATTTACTTTGGATAAATTTTTGGTAATTTTCTGATAAAGTTCATTTTTTTAATGAATAGTGAAAAATACCACATTTTAAGTCAAAACTGTCTTTTCATCTAATTTATTTATATAGTCAGATTGTAATTTTAATTGGTTTTAAAGTGTAATAGGATTATATTTTTATCATTTATTCCAATTTTGGTCATTTGAAGTAATTTCACTTTTAAATTGGACATAAACACATGTCAATATTTTTATAGTTATTACTTCTTAAAAACCCGCTTATTGGTTTTGATAATAGGAATTAATTTTAAATTAATTACTACAACTTCTATATTTTTAATTTGGAAAAATTAATTCCATATTTTTAATAATGAGGTTAAGATTTTGTAAATAGGTACCTTTTATTTTTGGACATTATGAATAGTAACTTTAGTAATTATTTTATTTACCATGGTTAAAGGGTAAATATGATAAATAAGGGTAAAAAAATAATATTATAATAATATTAAAATAGCCTAACACGTTTCATAATCTTATTGGATCATATATTTCCAACCATGGTCATCCTTGGGTCGATTTTGGGACCCCATGGAGCGACTTGGATGTGAAAATGACATTTTATAAGAATTAATTTAAAGTAAAGAAAAATGTAGCATAAACATGTATCTTTTATTAAAACAATTTTTATATGGGATTATATAAGTGGTATATTTGACTATATATATTAATTATAAAGCTAAAAATATTTCCTACATCTTGTTATTTTATTTATAATTTTTAGACATCAAATAAATAAATATATTTATGACACAATGATGATGTAGTGATTACCTTATTAATGAATGATTTGAATAAATGATATTATAACCATTAAAATAAATTTATTTTAAAACTTTTTATGCCATCCGTGAATTTTATGGATGATTATGAATCTTTATCTTTTAATTAATGAAGTTTTTTTGAAATAATCTAGTTGTTATGGATTTTTAAAAAGTCATGATATGAATAGTATAAAAATTGACATAAATGAGTTTTTAAAAAAAATACTATTTTATTAAATGATATAATAGTCCTAAAAATATAATATTCATCCAAATTACTTAGATAATGTTTAACATATAATTATTGAACCACATGAGGTTCTATTGTTATTTTATAGTAACTATATTAACCATATAGTATGAATACACAAGAAGGCATGGTAAGAGTTAAATTAGTCAACTAAGGGTTAAAGCTAAAAGATAAGGTTTAATTTGTGACCTAGACTTGTCTAAAACCTATTTTTTGAGATTTTTTAGACCCAACAGCATCTTATCTTTGAAATAAATGACTTTGGGACCTTTTTAAACCTAAAATTATTTTATAATAAAATAATACTTCAAAAATTTCCTAAAGTGCCCCTCCTCCCTCTTATAAAAGGGCATCACCCCTACCCATTTAATCACACCTCTCAAGCCCCTAGTCTCATAAAACCTCTATCAAAATAATCTACCAACATCCCTCTATTACTTATAGAAGCCTTACCTTAGGCACAAGGCAATTTAAGAAAGCCTTTTGGCTCAAATCAAAGGCAGTTACACATTTTAAGAGGTAATGTCTTCTCTAAAGTACCTTTCCATTATTTTACTTATTCACTCCCTATTGTATTATTATTATTTGATTATATAAAAATACCATTATCCTCAATATAATAGTATTTTTTATGATAATCATTCAAACTACACTTACACACACCTTCATCTAATGGATATGAACATATTGTTTCTGTGGACGGCGAACTACTGCCTTACGAAACGATGATTGTTCAATTTTCCCCTACCACCTCTCATGGTGGCCATTATTATGGAACTATATTTATATATGATATATATTATATTTATATTGTCTCTATTCTTCTATTTTTTTTTTAAATCATACCTTTATGCTTTCCATAATGTCTAAATATGATAATTTCATTTGAGGAAGTGCAGACTATCACCCACTCAAAGTGATATGACTCGTTCATTCCATACATAGAATGTATAAAGGATGGTGTTAATGATATTATGTAAAGTATATAAAATATGATATTATATTTTAATTATAATATACCTATGTATCATTTAGTTTTCATTCCTTTAAATATGAAAAAGAAATGAAAGTAGCGTTCATGCGTACGTATGGCTTACCGTCTCCATGAACGGTGCATTTCATTTCTTATCCCCAAATGTTATGTAATATTATAAATATATATATATATATATATAATGTATTTATATGATATTTAAATAATTAATATCATTCTGGAGATAATGGACTTTTGACCACATGGACAATTTGTAATTATAACAATTTCATTTTTTACTCAAGTACTGAATATCGACAAAATGATTGATATTAACTTAAATTATTATGTAATGTTTATAACATGGTAATAAGTGATATAAAATGAAAAATAAACTTGAAAAAGGTTCTGAATCAAGTATAAATTAACTTAAGTTTATTATTCAGGAATAACAAGGAACATACGTGATGACTTAGACTCAAGGTAAGGGAACTTTTCACCCTCCTCTTTTTGTCAAAGACTTATTTTATGTTATGTATTTTAATTTCCATTTTCTTATGTTGTGATATGTTCTTATATATCCTTATTATTTTCCATTTTATGTACAAGTTATGAGATACCCTTTTCTCTCTCATAATCTCATTTTCTAAATTTTTAAGTGGCGTCGTTAGGCTGCCAAATTTTCTAAGGGAAATTTTAAACTTAATTTCCACTCATTGGGTTTTATGTATAATTAGTTGATTATATTATGCCAAGATTACGTGTGAAATAACTGTTTGTTTATTTATGTTGTAATTTCCACTTCCCTTTGTGTGGATATACAGTTTCTACACATAATTACCCCATTGATAAATTATTACATCATTTATACAAACTTTGTAAGGGAAATATTAACTCAATCTTCATTAATTGAGTTAAATATCCATGTCATTGGTTTTGTTTTTTCAAGAATATGTGTGAATGACCTATTATTATTTTACACTGAATATCCACTTATATTGGGTGTATTTATATTTTTCACACATAATTATGTCTTTGATTTATCCTTTATCTAAGGATACGATCTTTGTAAGGGATTTCGTCTCGATTTACATTCCATTGAGACTTATTTTTTGTTATGAACCAATTAAATTTTATATGGTGTATATAGTTCCCTTTGATATATTATATCATGAATATCCTTATTATCATGATATTATAAGTTTTTTTGATGTTATTCTTTAATTATTTTTATTCAAGTATTTCTCAAGTGGCAAGGGACTCTTTAACTAAAAAATCATTTTCAATGTTTTAAAATTTTATTTTTCTAAATCTTTCCCACTAATATCCATGTTTTCAAATTGGTTTGAAGGATTTATTTATATGGACATTGATGTTTCAAAATGATATTCCTTTAAAATTTTCAAAGTGGTATGGGACACTTTGATTCAAAAATATTCTTTTTAAATGTTTAAATGTGTTTTTTAGAATGGATTGATTGTGTCAATATCTTAAAATTATATATTATGATTGCAATGTGGAAATGTTATTTTTCCTTTATTCTTGTTTTATGTGTTATGATTATGTTATGATTCTTGGACATTGTTTATGTATATGAGTGGTTCCCTGATAAACCAAGGGTGAGTGAGACCGAGATAGCTCTCTGATGCATTGGGTAACATGACGGAGGTAAACATTAATGTTTCTCCTAGGAGATTTAGGGAATATACTATGATGGGTATTCCAAGAATAACTCCCTATGTAGCTGTGAAAGCTACAATGTAAGTGTGTTATGGATTCCACAAGTTACCATTATGATTTATGATTTCTATGTGTTATTCATAAATATTATGATTTCATGAGGTATGTTAAAGAAATTGTGTTTTTTTATTGAAAAGTATGGTTTCATTTATTTGTATGTATTGATGGACTAATATTTTATTTCCTTATTTTATATCCCTTACTAAGCTTTTTTGCTCATCCCAAGTTTTTGAAATGTTTTTCACAGGGTATAAGGAATGGTAAGATAAAGGAAGAATTCAAGAAGATTTATATCAATAAAATAATTCTTTTTTTTATTTTAAGAAGTTTTATTTTTGTCAAAAAAAATTGGATAGAGAAGAAGTATCTACTTTGTAATTTTTGAGATGTAATGTAATAGTTATGTCCTAGATCTCTAAAAATCTGAACTTGAAAAGATCCTAAATGTAAATTCTTGACTTAACTCAAGATTATTTAATGTTTAAGGTTGGGGCCTTATAGTTTGTGCCTAACTTTTCTTTTTGTTGTGATCGATGATCAATCTGAGATCTATACGATGATAAACGCTATGATCAACAGAATCAAATTAAAGAAGACAGACAATAAAAATCATGTTGGAACCAGAGGGAGGATCATCACATATTATTTATAATCAATTTAATTAATTAAGAATTACCATGATGGAATTATTTCTTCATTGATGTATCTGGAAAAAGATCTGCATTGCTCTGTCGTTGCATTGAATGAATAAAGTGAATATTTCCTCTAGTAGTGATCTAAAAGTGTTCCACAAATCTTCTACAAATCTATGGAAATTTCCGAAGGAATCTCCATATGCTAGCTTGGAATATCCTTTCACTTGTATTGTCCGCCTTTGATCGCCATGAGAACAGCTTCCAAAGCGTTCTCCTTGATCTGGTGGAGGAAGATTGATTTTCGTTCTTGGGACCATTCTTAGAGAAGGAAGTTCTCTAGGGATTGAGAGGATTATCCAAATCCATTGTGCACAACCAAGACTAATTAATTGGATCATAGAGAAAATAATATATTTGGGTTTATATAATGCTAGGTTTAAAATAAAATAATTTCACAAGTGCCCTTTATTATTTATTTAATCCATGTAGAACCCCATGTTAAATAATAATATTATTATTATTTATTGATATGCACTTAACTTGCGAATTAAATTAAATATTATTTAATCAAATAATATTCAATATTGATTATTTCTCATCAGACTATTAAACTCGGTCCTTCATTCCTCCATAATATTTATCGAACCTTGAATAATTACTATTTATTTATTAAATAAATATCATTGCATTATTATCCAATAAATAAATAAATAATATATTCACTAAAATAGTAAATAAATATTTATATATGATTAAGAAAACATGAATAATTATTAAACCACATGCGGGAATAATATTTATTCAACTTGTTAAATAATAAATAATAATATATTATTTAATTGAGATTCTCGATACACTTAGTGTGTGATCCTCTAGGTCTCTTTATTAGTGGAATTAGGTGAAGCAGCCTAAAGTTCAAGGTTAGCATCTAGAAATATACTAAGACACCCATAGAGAAAGAAGTTAATGCTACAACAATATTATACCTCATACGAAGGCTTATTGTGCAATATAATCCTTTTATCACTACCTCATACGAAGGCTTATTGTGCAATATAATCCTTTTATCATGACGTCTCAAATCAAGTAGGTTGCATGCTGGTGCCATCAACCTATATGCTCGATGTCTCTTTATTTGAATTCTTGGAAATTGAACTTGAATATAGAATACCATGGCCATGGATTTATTTAGGGTATATCATTTCTATCAATGGGCTTGAGATATCAACTTATATTAAAGAATAGAAGGGAAAATTCCTTTCTCGCGTTATTCATTAATGCAGTATTACTCGTGATGCACCCAGCGTATCCTACCTCACCATGAACATATGTCATCACAGTTTTCATTAATACATCAAAGTATGTGAATCCTAATACTCATTAATAATAATATTAAAGTCTAAGGATCAATACACACATCCATATATAGGAATATCCAATGACACATATAAATGTATATATTTTACTGGTGAGTATCGTTCTCATAATATCCTACTAGATATTACCAAGGGTGTACACCATGAAAAGGTGCCTCAAAGTCCTATGAGTCTCTACCCCTAATAGCCAGTATCATTTGTGTCCCTTAAATGATATCATCTGGATATAGAACATATATTAAGAATAGTGTCATAGTACTTTTGGGTTCTCATCATAGTGGGGAACTATTATGACCTTTTAGTGCGACAGTTACTCTTATGACATTATCACATAAAATGTTACACATAATAACAATCATGATGTGATAAGAAGATTATAAATATTCAAAACTATGAGTATAGGTTATCATAAAGTACACAGAAGTTGGTTCTAGGGCACCAAATACAACATTTAGCACAATGCTCAGATGCTCCTCATGCTCCTCCTTGCTTTTGGTTTATATTATAATATCATCTATAAAGAATACCAAAAAAAATTCGAGGTAATCTCTAAAGAATCTATTCATCAAGTCCATGAATATTGTTGGAGAATTAGTGAGTCCTAATGGCATTACTATGAACTCATAGTGCCCGTACCTTTAATGAAAAGTGGTCTTGTGGATATCCTCCTTTACCCTAACTTGGTAATATCCTGACTGAATATCCACCTTAGAGAAGTATTGTTCTCCACTTAGTTGATCGAACAAGTCATCAATATTTGGAAAAGGATACTTGTTATTTATCATGATCTTGTTGCTCTCATGATAATCGATGCAAAGTTACATTGATCCATCCTTATTCTTGATAAAGAGGACTAGTGCACCCCAAGGTGGAGCACTTGGGTGTATGAAACCTTTATCTAGATTCTCCTATAGTTGTTTTATCAACTCCTCAAGTTACACAAAAGTCATTCTATTATGAATCTTGGATATTGAAAATGCCCCAGGTATAAGCTCGATTTAAAATTCAACGTCTCACCTAGGAGGAATTCCAGGAAATTCCTCAGGAAACACATCAGTGTATTCCCTCATAATAGGAATTTCTTCAAGGATGGTTTTTTCCTTAGAATAAATAATTTGAACAAGATATTATTTCTTATAGGGCAATAATATCCATGCTTGAGATATTGGTGCTAAAAAAGATTCATCCTCCTCCTTGCACTTGTACAAAATCGGGGGTCGATTCAAAATACAGAGAGTGATTTCCTTCTCATGGAAATTTATGTTGTCCCTATATAGGGAAAGACAATTCATACCCATAATTGCATCAAATCCCACAAAAGGGAGTATGAAAATATTCATTGAGAAGTTCATATCACAATTTTTGTTAGGGATGATTTATATACTTGGGATACAATAATTGCCCCATTTTCTATTTTCACCTACATCTCTACTTCCATGATTTTTGGTCGTATTTGAATAGTTCTACTAAACTTTTATGATATTAAGGAATGTGTAGAACCATAATCAAAAAGTAAATTCACTATTATTGAATTAATAACTAGCGTACCTGTCACCACTTCGTTGTCAGGATCTGTTTTAGTGGTAGTGATGAAAAAAACTCACCCTTGTTACCTTGGAGGTTGTTGGTTGTATCTAAAAACCCTTGGCTTAGGGAATTGGTTTGAAAAGTTCCCTAGTTCCTTACTGTTTAAGAAATGGACAATGTGCTGAGGTTTGACCGGAGCATTCTTTTCTTTTTTGCATTATTGTGTTTCTCCTGTTGGAAACTTCTAGCTAGGTTTCCTTCCTTCCCGCACCTAAATCATTTCTTCGTTCCTCTTAGACAATTTCTAGGGTGTTTCTTTACGCACCTTTGATAAGTGGGATGCTGAAATTTCTTAGCACTGTTAGATCTCTCCATCAGACCACTAGAATTAAACTCTACTTTCTACTTCTTATCCCCATGATACCCTTGGGATTTGTTGATCTCCATTTCTACTTTGAGGGAACATCAGACAATTTTCTCACAACTATCAAAGTCACAGATCACTAGAGCTTTTCATAGACTAGGTTTTAGCCCACCAAAGAATCTTTTAACCTTACATTCGGGGGTAACAACAAAGTCGGAGGTGCATCGTGCTAGTCTTGTGAAGTTTGTCTCGTATGCCCTGATAGATTCGTTGTCTTTTTTCTTGAGGGTGAGGAAATATTTTCCATTTTAAGATATAGAGTGTGAGGAAGATATTTATCAAAAAACATTTTTCATAATTCCTTCCACTCCATCGCTTTGATCTCTTCCTCATACTTTTTATTTTTGATCAATTTCCACCACAGATCACCTTCTCCCTCTATACGATAAACATTTAGAAGAACTGTCTCTTTTTCAGAACATTGAAGATCGAGAAGATTTTCTCAATGGAGTTGATCCATTGTTCTATGATTAAGGGATCAGATGATCCATTGAAAGTGGGAGGCCTTTGTCACATGAAGCTCTTGATTGCAGCTTATTATCTCTTGGGGGATTTGAATGATCCTCCTAATCTAGGTTTCTATTCTGAACCTAAGTCTTCTGAGAGAGTATCATTATGAAGTTTATGATTCTTTCTCCCATCAGGTTTGGCATCTCATTGGGGCAGTCATCACATTGTTTGTCGCATTGATTGTTTATCCAATTCCTCCTATTTCCTACCATTGGATAGAATAAAAAGAAAACTAAGGATGGTTATTTTTAAACTATTAAACTTATAAATGGGAATCCAATGGCATTAAAGGGATAACATATAAATTACATTTATTTCCTTAACTTATGAATTTCTAGGCTTCAATATATGTTATCCATGATCTATTTCCTAACATGTATTCGTATGGGCATTTTTTGTTCCCTTAATAATGGTTCGTAGTGAGATTATGAATTTACTAAAGCATATCCCCCATGATTGTTAAACCAGGTGCGTAGTGAGGTATGTTTTCACGTACCAAGTTACCCTGAGTCAGGCTTGGGACACCTTGTCAGAGTTGTTACCCCTAGGTACATCTCTACCAGAACCATGTCCACTTGTAGTATCCAGATAGAGATATATTTTCTTGATAAAAAACTTACTCCATACTTACCAAAATTTAGGGATGTTTTATTATAATTTGTCTTATCCTTAAGTCTTTCGCTATAGTTTTATAATCTTAATCCCAAAAATAACTAAACTTTTTCTATGATACCAACTATGACGACTCTTCTCTTTATTACACATTATCACTTGATTTATAACATTAAAGTACACATAATACATCCCAACATGAAGTATCATGATACTAAACATTACCCAATGCATTGGAGCGCTATCTAGGCACACCCATCATATTCATTTCATTCTCATGCTTATGTGTGCCACATAGATCATACAACATAGATTCATTCATCATCATAATTTATTCCACGATCAAGCAGTGTGGAATAAATATATGTAAGACCCCAATCAAAGAATTATAAGTGTATAAAGGTGAACACCCTTTATAGCAAATGGGTATGGTATTCACTACATAATTGTTTTGACATGGAAAATCGTGGTAAAATTTCGACAGCATAACGTCGTCACTTAGAAAATCATAAAACATGTTGATGAGAGAGAGAAAGGGGTCTCTCATCACTTAGGGTACTAATAGGGACATGAAAAAAATATATCCCAACATTAGAAATTAGAAATAAGAGGCATAAAGCAATAAAGAAACTTGAATAAAGAAAAGAATCATAACTATAATTCGGCATGGTAACGAGTGTACATAAAGGATCATAGGAGGCTTAATGAGAGTAAAAGGGGATCTCATCATTTAAAATTCAGATTTACAATAAGGTAAATATGGAAAATATATCCCAACATGGTCAAACTGAAATTAAAAAGCATAACATAAAAAAATATGCTTGAATGAAAAGAGAGGAGGGAAATCCCTTACAAAATTTCAGCATAGTAACGGCTTAGATAAAGGTCAAAATGAGAGAGGATAAATGATCTATCATTCAAATAACATCAATTGGAAAGTGAATGATTATAAATGAATGAAAATATAACAAATTGAAATTAAGTAGACTAATTTCAAATAATGTGCTTGAATTGAAATGAGGAGAGGAAGGTCTCTTACTTGAGTGTGTGACTCCAAAAGCTTGGGAGGGGTTTCTTTAGAACTTGGGGCATCTTGGGAGGACTCTAGAGAGTGGAGGGAAGAGTATGGACGTACTCCAAGGAGTTTTAGTGAAGAGAAATGAGATCTTGGGTGGGTTTATATAGGAAAAGAGGGGAATTTCTTGATTATTTTGGTTTTGGACTCTGCATAATAAAATATTCAAAACAACAAATCATCTCATGGTTTCTTCCAAATGGGAGTGGTTTCTATTATTTTATAAGGTCAAGGGCCGAACTAAATAAAATAATGTCATTGCTTGTGTGGAGGTGAGTTATACTCCTAAAGAAATGATTTTAAAACCTTAAAATATATTACATGTTTTGGAGGATTCATAACGGCTTTATAAAATAAATCAAATAAACTTAAAATCACGTTATTTTAAAGGGAAAGCTTAGATTAGGTTGTGGATACCCTTTATAGTATTTATTATATCACTTTTGGGTCATTATGATGTCGTAATATAGAGTATATTTATATGGTATTTAATTTTTACCCAAAAATTCAATTGTCTCATAAAATTATGAAAAAATTATCATTGGATAATTTCGACGTTATGATTCCAAAAATAATATTCATTTTAACTAAATAATTTTCTAAATATGTGAATTTTCACTTTTAAAATAATAACTGACATTTATTGAAAGTGACGGGTTTTTTGACAATGACTGTTTTTGAACCCTTATAAAAATTACATTTGACTTTCTAAAAATTATATGAACATTTATATTTAATAAACATTATTTAATATTATTTTTTTATTAAAATATTATTAACTTCAAAAATCCATTAATTCATCAAAATAAATTCCTTATTTGAATTTGAATATTACCCAACAAATATGATTTGTGTTTTATTGAATCAAAATAAAAATCATTTATATAGTAACAATAATAGGATGAAAATATATTCATTATTCTATAAAAATAATGTACATACTCATATTGCTAGGATCTCGATACATATTCCTTTAATACACCATCAAACGCCCTGAGAGTAAGGTGCGCGATGGTGAGACTTTTATGGGGTGGTTCGGCTAACATGGTTTGGGTCGTGATCTCGATGAGCTTGAACTTCTTCCATAAACGGTTTCGCTCATACTTAAGTTGTTAGATCTCAGTTTGGGTTTGGTCAAAGGCAAAGCCCAGAAATGATATCTCCCTCAGAAGCTCCAATAAGTGGGTTTCATAGGGTATGATCCTACTGGTTGAGGTCATCACTTTATTTGTCTGTGACAATTGGATTTTTTTAAAACCATGTATTTATATTAATCATGTGATCATTGTTCAAATGTTATATTATCAATGGTAATGATTCTTATCGGTCAATTAAATCTGATATGGTATAATAAAACTAAAGAAGTGCATGTGTTTATAATCATATTACATAATAAGACATTTAAATAAATTGTAAGGGGGATTTTTTTATAATAGCACGGGTCGTTACCACGACAGTAGGGTTCAGCGGCGGGGGCGATAGGGTTCAGCAGCAGCAGAGGTCGGGTTCCATGATAGCTTTGAAGGTGTGAGAGAAGGAGATCCTGTTAGGTTTATTTTTATAACATCGGGAAAGACTTTTATCAGTGTTTTCAAAAAAAATGCAGATAAAGAGTAGTTTTATCAGTGCTAAAATAGAAAGCACTGATAAAACACATCTTTATCTGCGTTTTTTAGCGCTGATAAAATACATCTTTATATGCGCTTTTTTAGCACTGATAAAGATACCCTGTTATCAATGCTAATAAAACGTGTCTTTATCAACGCTAAAATTACAGTGCTGATAAAGACAGGTTTTATCAACGTTTTTTTAGCGCTGATAAAAGGTGCTCTTTATCAGCGTTAAAAAAGTACTGATAAAGATTTAAATAAATAAATATATTTATTATATAAATATATTTATATAATTACACATTTTTATATTATTATATATTTCGGAACGGATACCGACGATGAGGGAGCGTCGGTGTGATGCAGGGTTTTCGACGCTGTGTGATGGCTCCTGGGGACTTGTGTGGACCGACGATGGTCTCATTTGGGTGTTGTGGCGTGGCGGTTGTGGGAGCGCAACGACACTTGGATCTAGCGGATGGGGGAACATCCCAGTGGTGGTGAAGGCCTAATGAGTGGTAATGACGGTAGGGAAGGTCGTCGGCGGTGGATGCGACGATGGAGGTCCCAATGGCAATGTGGCTTGTGTGTTGCCGGCAACGGCGTGCACGTGAGCGTTGATCTCGGGGATGACCTCGGAATGGTGCTCCTTGGGTGGGACGACCTTGGGAGGAGGACGACCTCGGGCGAAGTGCTGACTTTGGGCGGCTTTCTGCATGTGGTTGATGTCGAGCGGGGTGTTGTTTTTTTGTGGGCCACTTTGGGGGTGTTTTTTGGATGTTTTTTTATTTTTATGTTGGTGAGACTCTCCCCGCATGTTGATGGGAAGGCGACTACGAGATGACCTCCGGTGGCATGAGACACTGATGGGGGCGATGATCTCAGGTACCACGAGCTATCGATGGAATGGGACGCTGACATTGAGTATCTCCCACTGATGACGTGCTGACATTGATACCTCAGGCGACAGACTTTGGGGATGACTTCGATCGCGTGAGCGATGACGCTAATGGGCATGGCAACATCCTCGACGCGAATGACTTGGCGTTCAAGACGATGACCCCGGGTGTCAGTGTGCCTCATTGATCCGGTCGGGTACGCGAGATCTTCGGGGTTGGTAGTTGTCGGCTGGATCATAGCTGCTTCTGCCAATGCTGGTGTTTTTGGGCATTTCGGTCATCTAATGTGGGTCTTCGTGTCTTTTTTGTTGAGTCTTTGGACTTTATTTTTGTTTTGGGTGGCGATTGACCACTTTCATGTTTTGGTGACACTTCACGTGTCACATGCTTTGTCTTCGGTTTACTTTTATTTTTGTTTTGGGTATGCTCGACACCTGAACTTTTCTGGTATAATTATAAATAAATATATTTAAAAAGTATTTATATATAATTAAAATTTTATAATTATAAATATAATAAATGTATTTATTATTTAAATATATTTATTGTAATTTTATAAGTATTTATGAGAACATAATAAGTTAATGGGTATAACATGAATAAATCATACCTAATAAGGTATAGATTATAAAAATTAGTCATCGCATATATATATATATATATATATATATATATATATAAAGCATGATTAGTAAGGGTATCAATGTATAAATGAACATTCATGAGTCATGAATACCTAACATACACATGCATCATAATAATATAAATAATCTTAACATTTGGACCATAGAAACCCACAACCATGCTCACAAATAAACTTATGATCATATAACATCAATTATACGTACTCACACATCAATGTATGAACATAAATAACGCCAATCATGTCTATATATATATATATATATATTAAATTCATTGGAGACATATATTTATTTATATAATTATAATTATAAATATAATAAATGTATTTATTATTTAAAAAAATGTATTATAATTTTAGAATTACTTAAATAAATATATATTTATTTATAATCTTACAAATACTTTTTTTAAAACATTTTTATATATTCGAATTATTAAAATATATATATTAATTATAAACATGCGTTTTTTAATTAATGTATATAAATAAACATTATTTTTGAATATAAATATAATAATTTTTTATATATTAATAATATTTTTATTAAAGACTTTTATTAGGGCTTTTAGTTATTATTGATAAAAATGTGACTTTTATGAGTTTTTTTTGCTTGGCGCTGATAAAAACCGACACATCTCTTACCTAGATTTTTTATAGTGATATTGATAATGATCTCAAGTAGAGAGATTCATACACATGCTCTTAGATAAGAACATCCAATCACGCCTCAAACATGTTTTGTCCCTGTCAGTGGATCAGTCCTCATGATCTTTTATACTTGAAATCACTAAGTGTACTTAATGAGAAAATAGTTTACTAATTATGATCCTTCAACATCTAATGGCCATACATCACATGAGTCTTGTCAAATTGATGTATCTAGATCATGAAACATACATTAAGATTACAGGTATAATATCTCCATATTCTCATTAGAGTTGAAAACTATAATAATATTTTTGATACAATATATAATCTATGTACATTACCATATATAGTACATGTAGAAGTAATAATACTATTATCGTAAGACAAATACATGTATATATCAAACTATATACACGACATGGTAATCCAAATAAACAACCTCCAGTGGGGTCTATAACACCGACTTTCACTATATATATATATATATAGTTCCTCATCAAGATGCCGTGCGTATTTCACTCTCCTCAGAAAAGACGAACGTCCCAATAGCTTTGCTTGACGGGAACAGGGAGCGTTGGGGCAAGTGAAACATCACAAATAAATAGCCCAAAAACCCGGAAGTTGAATAAAACAATAACTCAACACCTAACCCCACAATGCCAGTGCAATTCTGTCTTCCGTTACACGCCAAACGTGTATTTGTGAGTTTTAAGAACACTAAAAAGAAGATAAGCGGCAGGGAAAACGTTTTGATATCAATATATATATATATAATTTTATTGTAAAAAATTCTAATTATTATTATATTTGATATTACGTTTATTAAAATATTTCGAAATTATGATTTGAAATTCATCTAAAAAATCAACTTTATACGTTTAAGTCGCTTTAGGATTTTCAATATGCAATATATAAAATTTTATAGTGTTGGGTATGAAGCTCTATATTTGAAATTAATAAAATATTTTTTGTAGAAAATTTAAATATAATTACTTAATACAACTAAAAAATAATTTTGGGCAAGCTCTCACTCCTCATTTCTACTAAAAAATAATTAAAACATTCATCATCCAATACAACATTTTACATGTGTGACATTGCATTGATTATAATACAATATGATTCAAGAGTGTCAGCCAAAATTATTTTTGTATGACACATGTTATCATCAGTGACATTTTTTTAACAAATTTGAATATATTTGATGACACATTAATACTAGTATCATGAAACGCAAGACTGATATTAAAAGTCATTGAATAAAGTCTTACCAAACATTTTCAGTTGACTTTGGAAATAATTGTTGATAAATTTTTAATTTGTTGTAGGGATTATGTACAATAATATTTTTTTTATTAGTGTTAATGATTTATTATATTAAAAAATTTTGAGACATATTTTATTTGTATTTTCAGGAAAACCACTTTTATGGGGTTAAGGGGAACCCACACAAACTACCATAAATTTCAAAAAATGCAAACTTCAAATTTCAAGCATGTGTACGTGCAACACTTCAAGCCCACCATTGTCACTATGCCCCATGACATCTTCTCGACTGCCAAAGCCGACTGTCAACTCAAACGTCGTCGTTGTTGCAACCCACCGGAATCAAAGTCGAAGAGACTAGCCTAGCCAGAATCTCCATCAACAAACCCTCATCGTCAACAACCAATACTGAACCTTGTCCCACAACAACCGCTCAAAAACCAACAAAACATTGCAAAATGGTCACTAGAGTAAGATTCAAAACATCACAAGATCACAAAATTTCGACCATCTCCATATTACGATAGATCACGCTTTGTCTAGCGCTACTTTTTATCAACGCTAAACATAAAGCGCTGATAAAAGGATAACATTTATTGACATTAGTTAAAAGCTCTGATAAATGCAAATTTTAACAGTGTTAAAAAAAGCACAGATAAAAGTGCAACATTTATCAGCGCATTTTTTAGTGTTGATAAAGATGGATCTTTATGAGCACTGATAAAAACATTTAATAAAAAAAATATCATTAATATATATATATATATATAATTATCATATTTATATTAAAAATAATAATGTTTATTTATATACATTAGTTACAAAATGCATGTATGTAACGACCCGAACCCAGCCAGCCACCCGAACAGTGCCAAACGAGTCGGGTGTTACTACCTTAGTCGCACCTCCCCGAACGCCAAAGGCTGTCGACTAGCAGCGAGAGCCTGTTAGGTACAGTGGGGAGGCTATACCCTCTCGGAGGATCATAATAAGGGTACTAGTCCGTGTATAAAAATAAAGATACAGCAGACTCGAACCAGACCCGCAGAGCAGAATCATAATCAATATAGATAAACAGCGGAAGCAATAAAAGATAAACAACAGCCTCAGAAAGTAAAGACAACAAATGCTGAATATCACACGCAACTATGGCTATAAACAAACAAACATGCATCCATAGCAAGTCACTAAATAAAGGGGCACCAATAACTAACCAACAGTAGCTACAACAAGTAACCATGCTGATACAAGTAAAGAAAACAAAACCAAGAAACCCCAGCTAGATATGACCTAAAGGTCCATACCATCTCGATGCAACAACGCAGCCCAGCTCCTGAAGCTGGCCTCTTTCCTGCACGTAAATCCATAAAGTTTACATGCGTCCCGAAGGGCCCGTGCAGGGTGTGAGACAAATCTCAGTAAGATACCACCAAACGGTGCGTACCAAATCTACGTGTTTAAGCAGTCATGGATTTCTAAGGAAAGCAGTAAACAATACAATGCACAAATAAACACAAACTCCACTAGTGCTCAACAACCACCATGGAGTGTCACCTGCCTCGACCAACGCCAGAATCTCTGTCTGTAACCCGGCACCACGTGCCACTTGACACCAGGTGTCTCAAGTACCGACGTCCCGAAGGCACGCCCAAGAATAGTAACCCGACACCATGTGCCTCCTGACACCACGTGTCTCAAGTACCGACGTCCCGAAGGCACGCCCAAAAGTAACCCGGATGAACACCGATGTCTGCCCCCAAACCACGACGAGCCTCAACCCCCAACCCGATAGTCTCAATGCTATCCCCTGAAGGCTCCTCACCTCCCACGTGACTTTCTACGGCAAGCACCCCCAACAAAGATACCTAACCGCAACTACGGGGCCTCTACCCACAGGAGTGGTCAAAACACCTCATCACGGAGTATCTCTGTGTGCCTACTACTCAAGTCCCAGGTGATCGGTAATCACCAAATAGTACCTAAGCCACCAACACATCTGACACCTCGTGTCCCTGCGACCATGCCGCTCAAGTCTGATGACCTCGCCATCCAAGTAACCCGGACCATGCCCAACCTGACAGTCGTATTGCCTCAAGCCGACGTCCATGACGCCCAATCCCGTGGTCAAAACCACCCAATGTAACCCGGGCCAAACCAAACCTGTGATCAGCATCACTCAAGCGTAACCGGGCCAAACCCAACACAACCCAAATGGTCCAGCATGTGCAATTCAGCAATTGCACATATCAAATTCAAACAGAACTCATAACATACAAAACAATTTAAACAGTTGAATTGCCCCAACCCAACGACTTTCGAACAACAGCACCGAGGCCTTAAATGCCTCTAACAACTTATAGCAGGGTTAATAAATTAAACTCAACAGTTTAACACATTAATATTTCAATTAAAACCATTTTGGCATTCCCCGGTCAAAATGCCCCGATGAGCAATGACCCCTCACCCGACCTCGCTCACGCAAACTGGTAACAGGGCATACCTAAAGGCATCCCATAAGTCCAACAAACAATTTAATATGAAACAGCAGATAAAACGAGGCCCACTCAAAATACCCGAAAACGCGCCGAAGGCCGCGTCACCCAAACAACCACGACAACACAAAAAGAGGTATGAACCACCTACCTGAGACTCGTACGATGCTACTCCTCCGATAACAGCCTCCAATTCGGTCTAAAACGCGGTAAATCTACAAAAGATTCAAAACCACTCAAATCCCTATAACTCGTTCTAGAACGAAAATCAAACAAAACGGCCAAAGAGGAATTGAGACCTTACCGAGGGGGTTCCAACGCATCCAACCGTGATCGAATCCGCCTTCAGACGAAGAACCGGGAGAGGATTGAAGTCCCGACCGGCTTGGTTCGCGAAACCGGGCGATATATTGAGGTTCTACCTCAATACGAGGCTACTGCCCGTTTTAACAAAAAAATAAAGTACACGACGTGTACTTCATGACTACATGCCGTGTATATATCATTTAACTGTTCATTTGGCGGCTGGGATTCCGCCGACCTGCCGACATGCGTACACGGTGTTTTCCCATGGGTACACGGCGTGTACATGGTTTCTCTTCTCTCCCTCACCGACTTACCCACACGCCATGTATATCCCTCATACACGGCTAGACTACACGGCGTGTCCATGGAGAACCTGACGTGTACCGAGTTCTACCCGGCCAACGACCTACACGCCATGTATGACCACCACACGGTCGGGGATACACTGCGTGTCTAAAACTACACGCCGTGTAGGAAGAAATTTCTACACGGTCAACACACGACATGTACTCGATGAGCACACAGTCGGTCACTCGCTTAACATATACACGGCGTGTAGTCTGAAAATTTCCAGAAACTTCCCATTTTCTCCAGTTTCCTCAGAAACCAATCAAAAATTCAAACATGGTCGGGATTTTGACCCGTTCTAAAAACTCGGGTTCTTACAATATCCCCACCTTAACATAGCTCGTCCCCGAGCTATCAAACGAAACCTGGAGATGACACCGAACATACCACCCCGTTCAAGGTAACCCGGACTTCCCCAGCCTCAAAGGTTCCGGCTAAATTCCTAAAAGGGGGGCTCCCCACCTTAGGAATCGCCTAACCCGGTCTCAACCCAACAAAACTTAAAACCAACAAGAGTTTACTAACCTGTTTTCCGGACGCATAGTCCTTCCGTGACGCATCGTCACCCCTGCACCTCATTAGTGCTCCTATGTCATCCTCGACACCCAGTGTATCCCGCACCGCATCGATGTCCGCCTCCACGAGGTCCTGGTGCCTAGTACCTCAAGTAACCCGCATCCCCGATGCCCCGATTCCCAAGACACCTCAAGTAACCTGCAACCTTGATGCCCTGATTCTACGCATCTCATCCATATATATATATATAATATATCACACACCCGATATGATGCCAATCCCACTGACTAGCATCTAGTCAGTCCACATAGATCCTGTGCACCACGTGCACTCAAAACAGACATGCCTCTACAGGTCATGCCAAACCACACCGCAGTGTACCTCTAACCGTCGTTGGCTCACCAGCCTGCCCAGCCTCTGGCAGCTCCACAGCATGCACCTGGCCTGAAGTACGACTGCCTAATGCCTTCCCCCCCTGCGGTGCTGCTCCAGTCACCGGCCACTGACACCTCAGTTAGGTCCCACTGTCTCTGTCACGTCCTCCGCGTATAGCTGAACCCCTGCTACCCTCTCCTTGTACCGAACCTGAACCAACTCCAGACGCTACAGTCTGTCCTGGTCCCTGCATGCCGGCTATCTGAGAAGGCTGCCTGCAAAACCTCTTTAGATGCCCGTCCTGTCCACATGCTCGACACTCCTTCGGAGGCCTATCGCACTGAGCCTGAACATGTCCCAGCTGTCCACACTGAAAGAAAATCACCGAAGAATTACCACGAGGTGGTCTAGCTGAATCCCTAGCCTGACTGCCCTACTAGAACTCATCCCGTCCTCGCTTCCTGCTGTCTGCACCATCACCTGAAGTTGTCTCCCTGCCCAAGCGAGACTTCTCTCTCTCGTTGCCCTCTACTATAAGTGTCTGGTTCACCGCCTCGGAGAAGGAACCCAACTTGAAGATGTTCACCTGGACCCGAATGGCGTGTCGTAAGCCATCCTCGAAGCGCCTCACCCTAGCCGCGTCATCGCTCACCATACCAGGTGCAAAGCGAGACAACTCTGTGAAAGTAGTTGCGTAGTCCACGACGGACATGTTTCCCTGCTGAAGACTCAAGAACTCCCGAGCTCTCTCTGCCCTCAATGTCTCTAGATAGAAGTGCTCAAAGAACCTGTCCTCGAAGTCCTTCCAAGCCAGTCCCTCGTGCCTACGAGCCTGTACCTATACATCCCACCAACGCTTCGCCGGTCCTCTCAGCATGTACATCTCCAGCTTGACCCTCCGCCCTGGAGGTGTCTCGAGATGCTCGAAGATCATCTGTATACTCTCGATCCAGTTCTCAACTGCCTGCGGACCACCCTCACCTTGAAAGAGTGGCGGGTGCTGCGACTGGAACTCCCGTGTCAGATATGCCATAGATGGCTTTGTACCCTGCGCACCTCTGTCGATCCCCTACAAGACACGTACCAGGATAGCTCGAAGCTTCTTGTCGAGCCAAGGTCCGAACGCTGCCAAACCCGACTGCTGTCCTGGCTGCACTGGATCCTGAACCTGATCCTGTCCCTAAGCTCGTACCTGCGGCTCATGCTCTTCCTGTACCGAATCCTGAACCTGATCCTGCACCTGCGGCACTGTATCCTCACTTGCCTGACGCTCCATCGAGTCGTGAAGGAGTAACCCACTGAATACCATAAATGGTCAGACATCCCATATATATATATAGCAATATATATATTCAACACAGATAAGGAAAGCAGTAAAAGGTAGTGCATAACTAATACCCTTACACTCCCCCACCGCAACCCATGCCCCACGACATCCCGACCTCATGGCCTCCTTACCCACCCTCAAAAGAGACAAGTATCAAAAGTACCTCGGGCCATGCCTGTCCTGACAACTCACGTTGCCTCAAACCGATGACCGAGTCGCCCAATCCTGATAGTTACACTGCCTCAGCCATAGTACCTGCCTGCTCTCATAAGAGTCAGACCCAAATACCCTGCCACATGAAATTTTACTAAAAATAAAGCATGGCATACACATTTGCACAACTAGCAATTCTATCAGGTATTTCACCAATTCACATTTCAAAGCATATAAAGCATGGAAATTGATTTTTTTTCACATGGTATTATCACTTCACAAAGCATACATGCAATTATGAAATTGAAATACCCAAAAAATGTGCCTATCAAAAGCCAAGCAAACAAGCCTTTCCATACCGGGCCAAGGTCCAATTCTCCCTTACCACACCAGTCAAGGGTCACATATCACAATCAACAACATCACACATCAAGTGAGACACTGAGGTGGAAATCATATCAACTGTAATCTGAGCAAAAAAGCAAAACATCAATTCCCACCCACAGAAACTTGGTCCATCCCTCATACCTGGGGCTACAGGCACCCAAACACAAGCTATAAACCAAGTTCCAGTAACAACAACCTATCTCCAGTCTACCATATCCCAAATAGTAAAACCAGTAGAAATAAAAAGAGAAGTCTCAATCTCCTTAGTAGCTAGAAAAACACTGCTACTAAATCCTTGTCAAGAACTCATCTAATACCACTTTGTAACGACCCGGACCCGGCCAGCCACCCGAACAGTGCCAAACGGGTCAGGTGTTACTACCTTAGGCACACCTCCCCGAACGCCAAAGGCTGCCGACTAGCAGCGAGGTTCTGTTAGGTATAGTGGGGAGGCTATACCCTCTCAGAGAATCATAATAAGGGTACTGGTACGTGTATAAAAATAAAGATGCAGCAGACTCGAACCAGACCCACAGAGCGGAAGCATAATCAATATAGATAAACAACAGAAGTAATAAAAGATAAACAACATCCTCAGAAAGTAAACAAAATAACATGCTGAATATCACACGCAACTACGACTATAAACAAACAAACATGCATCCATAGAAAGTTACTAAACAAAGGGGAACCAATGGACAACCAACAGTAGCTACAATAAGTAAGCATGATGATACAAGTAAAGAAAACAAAACCAAGAAACCCCAGCTAGGTATGACCTCAAGGTCCATACCATATCCATGCAACAACTAAAACAGCCCAGCTCCTGAAGCTAACCTCTTTCCTGTACGTAAATCCATAAAGTCTACACGCGTCCCGAAGGGCCCGTGAGGGTGTGAGACAAATCTTAGTAAGATACCACCCAACGGTGTGTACCAAATACATGTGTTTAAGAAGTCATGCATTTCTAAGAAAAGTAGTAAACAGTAAAATGCACAAATAAACACAAACTCCACTGGTGCTCAACATCCACCATGGAGTTTCACCTGCTTCAGCCAACACCGAAATCTCTGTCTGTAACCCGGCACCACGTGCCACTTGACACCATGTGTCTCAAGTACCGACGTCCCGAAGGAACTCCCAAGAATAGTAACCCGACACCATGTTCCTCCTGACACCACGTGTCTCAAGTATCGACGTCCCGAAGGCACACCCAAAAGTAACCCGGAGGAACAACGATGTCTGCCCTCAAATCACGGCGAGCCTCAGCCCCCAACCCGATAGTCTCAATGCTATCCCCTGAAGGCTCCTCACCTCCCACGTGGATTTCTATGACAAGCACCCCCAACCAAGATACCTAATCGCAACTACGGGGGCCTCTACCCACACGAGTGGTCAAAACCACCTCACCACAGAGTATCTCTGTGTGCACACTACTCAAGTCCCGAGTGATTGGTAATCACCAAATAGCACCTAATCCACCAACACATCTGACAACTCATGTCCCTGCGACCATGTCGCTCAAGTATGATGACCTCGCCATCCAAGTAACCCAGGCCATGCCCAACCTGACAGTCATACTGCCTTAAGCTGACGTCCATGACGCCCAATCCCGTGGTCAAAACCACCCAAAGTAACCCGAGCCAAGCCCAACCTATGATCAGCATCACTCAAGTGTAACCGTACCAAGCCCAACACAACCCAAAGGGTCCAGCATGTGCAATTCCGAAATTGTATATATATTAAATTCAAACAGAACTCATAACAGACAAAACAATTTAAACAGTTGAATTTCCCCAACCCAACAACTTTCAAACAACAGCACCGAGGCCTTAAATGACTCTAAAAACTTATAGCAGGCTTAATAAATTAAAATCAACAATTTAACACATTAATATTTCAATTAAAATCATTTTTTAATTCCCCATCCAAAATGACTCGATGAGCAATGACCCCTCACACAGCCTCACTCATGAAAACTAGTAACAGGGCATACCCAAAGGAATCTCATAGGTCCAACAAGCAATTCAATATGAAACAACAGATAAAACGGGTCCCGCTCAAAATACCCAAAAATGCGTCGAAGGCCGCATCACCCAAAAAACCAAGAAAACACAAAAAGAGGTATGCACCTCCTACCTGAGACTCGTACGATGTTACTCCTCCGGTAATAGCCGCCAATTCAGTCTAAAACGTGGTAAATCTACAAAAGATTCAAAACATATCAAACCCATATAACTCGTTCTAGAAAGAAAATAAAACAAAATGGCCAAAGAGGAATCGAGGCCTTACCGAGGGGGTTCTAACGCATCCAACCATGATCGAATCTGCCTTCGGACAAAGAACTGGGAGAGGATTGAAGTCCCGACCGACTTGGTTCATGAAACCGGGTGATATATTGAGGTTCTGCCTCAATACGAGGCTACTGCCCATTTTAATGAAAAAAAGAAAGTACACGGCATGTACTTCATGACTACACGCCGTGTATATATCATTTAACTATTCATTTGGCAGCTGAGATTCCGCCGACCTGCCGACATGCGTACACAGCATGTTCCTATGGGTACACGGCGTGTACATGGTTTCTGTTCTCTCCCTCGCCGACTTACCCACATGCCATGTATATCCCTCATACACGGCTATACTACACGGCGTGTCCAAGGAGAACACGGCGTGTTCCGAGTTCTACCCGGCCAATGACCTACACATCATTTATGGCCACCACACGGTCGGGGATACACGGCGTGTGTAAAACTACACGCCGTGTAGGAAGAAATTTCTACATGGTCAACACACGACATGTACTCAGTGAGAACACGACCGGTCACTCACTTAACATATACACAGCGTGTACTTAGAGTACACGGTGTGTAGTCTGGAAATTTCCAGAAACTTCCTATTTTCTCCAGTTTCCTCAGAAACCAGTCAAAAATTCAAACAGGGTCGGGATTTAGACCCGCTCTAAAAACCTGGGTTCTTACAATGTATCTAATTAATATAAATATGATGTAATATATATATTTTTATAATTCAAAAAAATATATAAATATAAGTTATGTATTGTTAATATGTGATATTTGAACTTATATATTTATATCAATGTCCATGTGCATGTATGTGTATGCATTATGTTGTGTGTGTGTGTTTTGTGTATGTGTATATATAGATGTTGTACATGTACATATGTATGTATGTGTATGTATATGAAACATCCAAAAATTTTATAATATATAAAATTTAATTAACATCTTCTGGTCCATGCAATACCAAACTTAAACGAAATGCGATATACTATTAATTATTATTATTATTTTAACACAACTATTATAACCTAGTCGTTAATTTGACAGGTGTGAATAAGAATAACTATATTATGAAATATATATGAATTTCATGTTCAATATATATTTATTCATTAATTCTTAGGAAGTAAACAAACAATTTTTAGTAAAGTCATTTTATTCTTCAAATATATGTTTTATTCAAAAAACAAGTTTTACTGCTTTATATGAGAAAATAAATATAATTAATAATTTTCACTTTTAGAAAATGTATTTGAAAAAATAAATTTCATTTTTGAAGTCACCATGTCAAAATTAGTCTATGGTGAAATTTTGAGAATTTTTTGAAAAAGTTAAAATTTTGATGAATAGTAAAAGATGTATTTTTTTATGAAATACAACATCTTCTGTGATATCATCAAAACATAACTATGATATAAAAAATTATTAAAATCATATAAATACTCTAGTATAATAATATCATATAAAATAATTTATAACATATAAATTATAAATTATTTCATGATAGATATGAAAATCATTTTCAGTGCTGACACAATGATTACGCAGCATTGGAAAAGTCAAAATCGACACCTTATAAATATTAATTGAGAGGTAACAAGTCTTTACATGACTTGTTTATTAAATATCATGTATAAATGATGATTTGAACTGATAGTTTTTAATTTTTGACTTATATAACAAGAATCTTTTTCAAATGGTTTTACAATGTTTGCGTAAGGCTAGAAATATACATAATGAACCTATCAGTTCAAATGGTTCAAATTAACAAATTAAATAAGTTATCATGACATGGATATGAGTAAATATACATAATGAACGAATATAAAAGATTACCATGAACCTAATTAATTTATTTTTATTAAAGTAATTTATTTTAAATTTTTATGTATGTAATAATTATATTATATGCTAATGCAACACTGACACAAAGCTTGTGCAAGTAGAAAAAAATTAATAAAACAAATTTAATTAAAATAATAATAATCATTAAATGACCCAAAGACCCGACTAAAAATTATTTGTTGAGTATATTTTGACCATTATTATCCATGGGTCAAATTTATGACTTTTTGGAGCCACTTGGTTGAAATTAAGCTCCTTATAGTATTTTATTTAATTAAAAGTCAAACTTTTCACGTTATTTTTTTAATAAGTATAATATTTTTAATGTGTGGTTATCTAGAAGATATGTTTGACCATAAATATTATTTTGAAATCTAAAATATTTATCTTAATCATGGTAAATTATTTTTAATTTTTATGGAATAAATAACTACCTTAAAAGCTTTCACAACAATTTTGCAGTAATTAATAAATGAATGGAAAAAATTAAATAAATGATATTAAAAATATTACAATAAATATATTTTGGTATAATTAATGTGATCCATGAATTTTCTAGATGAATATGACATATTAGAGATGTATTAAAAGTCTTGGTTTGAAGATATCTCATTATCATGATATTCTTAATGTCAAAGTAATGAAGAGTAACGAAATTGACAATTATGATATTATATGAAATTAAGATTTTATTAAATTATTTAAAAAACATAAAAATATTAAATAAACCCAAAGGAGATAATATGTGGTCGAAAATGTCATCCCTTATTCATTTACAGGCCATTTGGAAGTCATTGGTGCTAGAATAACCATATTATAATTTAATATTTTGAGAAATTCCAAAAGTTTCTATCATCTAAATTATAAAAGGGTACCTCCTCAATTACTTCTTAAAAACACTTTGAGCCTTCTATATCGACCAAACCAAACCCATTTCTCTTCCCAACATCCTTATCTATGTTCTGAAGGTCCTAATCTTCCCAAAAGACCAACTCTAGATCCCTTAAGAAGAGATCTAAAGGAAGTCCGCTGAAGAGGAGGTAAACATACTTACAAACTCTTTAAAATTTATTTCTTCTTATACTTCCTCTTCATGTGCTATTTCCCTCCTAAAATAATAACTCCAATATCATCTATATACTGAGATGTTATTATGATTATGAAATAACCACATTCTACCTTTTATCCATCCTATGAAAAATGAAAGCACCACACGTGCGTACGTATGGCTTACCGTCTCCACATAGCGGTGTAATTTATTTTTTATCACCAATTTACTTGGATGGTTCTAATTATGGATATAATGGATATATATGATAATTATTACATGATATTGATTCTAAAAAATTAATATACCACCCACTTCTTTACCCTTTCAGCCATTTTTCAAGGGCCCAGATCCACTTGGATCGACCCTTTTCATGTTCGTGAGGCTTGTGGAGCTTGGAGGAGGCTCAGAGGAAGTTTGGAGGAGTTTGGGTGCTGAGAACTGGGAGTAGGTAACTTTCATGAAGTGAAAGTGGGTTTCACACCATGTAGAATAATTTCACGACGTGAAAGAAGGTTTCACGCCGTGTAATATTTTAGGGTTTGAAAAATAAATAAAATTGAAAGGAGACGTTTTTTTGGCGGAAACTGACCTCAAGGCATTACATGACGTGAAAGAGGATTACACGTCATGTAATACCCTATTTTTGTAATGTTTTAAGCATTTTTTAGATGCTCAGGTTGTCAAACCCTATGGCTGCATCTTCCCTCTCTCTCACCCAAGGTGACCCGGTAGTCCCCTCTTCGGCGTTTTGGAGACCCCTTCGATGAGAATCAATCTTGGGCTTCCATCTTTGATCCTTAGTGACCTTGGTTGATCCAAGGTGTGTTTTTTCCTTCGTTTCTAGTGGTTTCTCTTGGTTTGATATCGTTTCCTATTGTATCTTCTTACTGTGCTATGGGGGTTGCTTACCCATGGTTCTAATGAGGTTTCTCGCGGTTGTTGTTGGTGCGGTGGTGCCACGACGTCCTTGGTTGGATTCAGTTCTTGCGGGAGAGGTGATCGAAGATCTGTTGTGTGGTCCATTCTCGTGTGAAGAACATCAACGACCTTTTGAGGTAGGGGATTCATTGCTTCTCTATTTATTTACATGCAATTGTAAAGATAACATGATTTAGTCCCTTGGATCACAATGAAATTGACCTAATAATTATTTGAACCAGGTTAAAGAATTGGTATCGACCACATAACGATGTTGATGCTTTATACCATGATAATGGTTTGCCTCTTGTTTTCTAGATAGTGTGATATCTATGCCTTTCTTGGTTTAACATGTTGTTCTTGATTGAAATTGTTAAAGAATGTAAAGACGGAATTAATTGATAATTAATTGGCTAAGAGATTAAAGAGGCATGTTTAATCAATCTGGTGGTTATTGTAATTTGATGATAATCAAATTTATGCAAGTGTGAATGTTTAATTTAATTGGTTAATGAACCTGAAGCATGATGATGCTTGTTGATAAAATAATTAAAGACATGTTAAATTAATTGTTTAGTTAACTCGTGATAGCTTGGGATAGCTTGTTGCTTAGGTTTCACGTAGTTGGAACCTATGAATAATGAATCAGTTAATTCAAGATGGAATAAAAACTAGTTGTGTGAAAAAAGATAATTCCTTTGTAGGGTCTGAGTTGTCCATTTTATTTTAAAGTCCAAGTGCCATGTGCTTTGGAGTTTTGAGAGCTCGTTGTGTGTGAAGGCTGGATGCCTTGCTTTAGGGCCAAGAGCCCATTTTTTATATTTTTTTCCTGCTTCTTGTGATGTGACGTGAGCTTGGGATGACTGAGCTTGGAGGGCTTTGTGGTATATGGGGCAGGGAGGCCCGGATGTGATGTGAGCTTGGGATGGCTATGCCTGGAGGGATGTTGTGGTATGTAGGGTAGGGAGGTCCGAATGTGACGTGAGCTTGGGATGACTAAGACTGGAGGGTTGTTATGGTATGAGGGGTAGGGAGACCCAGTTGTTGTGGCAGCATTTGATGCATGGAGTGGTGAGATGCATCGATATATGCATGTGGGTGTCAGGGAGGACACCAGAGATGGTGGAACAGGTTGAAGCTGGACTTACTCATTGTTGTTAAAGTTGGATGCTTGTTTGAATCAGTTGCTTTGCAGACATACATGTTGTTGTTTATCTTCTTTCCTTTCCCAACAACTTAAGGCAGATGGTTTTGGTTACTCTCCTTCCAAGAGAGGCGGAGACACATGAGGGTATTCCATGTGCTTTCTGCGTTTAGCTTCTTGTTGTTGGATGAGTCTACGCTCCTTCTATAGTCGGCGAAGACTCGATGAGTAGTTCCTATACTCACTGCATCAAGACCCTTGTGTTTGGTATCTTAGAATGTTTTCATAGAATATATGGTAATATGGAAAGTAATGTTGTTAAATAAATGAATAAATTTTTAACCCATGGGGTTGGAGCTTCTTGGGATGCAATGCCGAGGTTATAAATTCTGAGAAGCCATGGACTCAGTTTTCTTATGCCTGGAGGGCATGGATCTTTATTTTGATGCTAATTAAATGTAATGTGGAAATTGTTAATGGTTAATTAATGGTTGAATTGATTAACATAAAGTGAAACTGATGAAAAGGGATAAAGTAATTTAATGTAGCTCTTTAAATGTTTGTGTTCTTATAGGATATCTGGTCTTAGTAGTGGTGGATAGGAGTCCGGGAGACGTTAGATGTAGTTGATTCTGAGACTAGGATATGCCCATAGTGTGGTTGTGAGCTATATTATATCATGTATGTTTTATGTTTCTATACGCTACTCCACCCTATCGGTTAGGGAAACTGACACCCTGGGGATTCTGATCCTTGGGGGGGGGGGTGTTTTCCCCAACATCCCGATGGGAAGATGGATGGATGGTTATCCCCTTTGAACCCGCTCTCTTCTCTTGGTAGTTACTTATGATGGTATGCATTATAGATAGTTTTCCTAATATATGTGTGTAGAGGACTGTAATGGATTGTGGTTATTTCACACACATGTATTCTGGATATAGTTTCATAAGGACTACTATAGGTATAACATGTATAGGTTGTGATGGACTGAGGATCCTTACTCGGTGTATGGGCTGTGATGGCTTGAGGTATAATACTCGATGTATGATACATGTTATGTGAGCTATGGAAGCTCTTGAAAACTACCTGGTTACTTTTAGTTATATGGATGTGGTGGTGTATTTCATGAGGTTCATGTTTTGGTGCTTCACCCAGGTTTCTATGGGCTAGTATTTTTGGAGAGAGATACTCAGGATGTGCGACATTCAGGTAGAGCGACAAACAAGTGGGGAAGCGGTAGCGGGGTACACTTGATATTATTTATTATATGCTCTTTTATGCGATACTTGGTGAGAGTAGTCATGGAGAGGTTGGGAACTTAGTATACATGTTTAGGTGATGAGTTAGTTCCACTTGTTGTTCACTGTGCTTTAGCATGATTTCTTTACCTTTAGCACAAGAGGCTCCGGGGAGGATCCTACTGAGTATACTATTATAGTCACCCTATGTATATATAAACTGTTTTTCAGGTTAGTTATATCAGGTTGGAGATTAGGATGATTACTACTAGTTTTAGGGTTTTTCAGGAGCTATTTGGGTTTCATGGTTGTCGTCATCTTAAATTTCTATTGGTACCTATAGTTTTCCCTTTTAGTTGTAGTATTTCTTGCATGAAATTACATTTGTGTACTTGGGTTTTCTTTTATATTGGAGTCTGAGAAGGGCTTTGTTAGTGTCTATCTTATCTCTCTCTTACACATGTGTTTATCATAGAGGGTAATGCCTCCCATCTGTATGTTTTTTATACCCTCAGTGCCAGTCTCCAACCCAGGGCTTACTGGAGGTGGGACTCAGGGGTCACTATCTCTATTCTCCCATTACTGGCCTAGGAGGGGTACACTTTGTGGGGAGGGGGTCAGGACATAGTGGTATCAGAGGCTTGGTTGAGAGATAAGATGAAGTTTGGAGTTAATCACATGTGATTTTGCATGGGATGGTAGGGAAATGGTGTCAACTAAGTTTAATAAGAACTATAAACACAAGATATCGGCTAAGACATGGGTATTTAGGCCCCCTGTGATCTGATGCACAAACTTTTAATCTTACAATGACTACTAAATGAGGTGATACTGGTTGTAGGATAGAGACCTAGAAAAGGATCATGCATCATTCTTCTTTGTGATTGTGTTTTAATGGGTATACCTTGAGATAAATTAAACCTAAAATGAATAAAATAAAATAATTAATTAATGTTAAAGTCTTCCATATTTCAGATTTAGGATCTCTAACTATTTTTTATTTTATAGACATGGCTTCAAGTTGACATCCTCATCAGGTTCATACCGAATATGTTCAAAAGTTTGCACCAACAGATCACTGCAGAGTGGAGGTTGATGATGATGGCACTTGGAGAATGAAACTATGAGAGTTTCAGTGCCAAAGTCTAAAAAGGTATGGGGGATCTGTTTCAAACACAGTAATAAAAGACTAGTTAGAGGAGGTTGAGATAGCCTTTATTTCAATCCATGATTGGAAGGAGCATTGGGTATCATTGGTTGTGACGATGATGTGTGGGGAAATGAGACACTGGTGGTTTTTGTTCTTCATAGATTGCGAGGATTCGACCATCTTGTGGGAGGAGTTCTGAGATTAGTTCAGAGCCGAGTTTCTTTCTTTGACTACAAAGGAGGCCAATCTCCAGGAGCTTCTTACCCTTTGGCAGGGTAGCTCCAGTGTGCGAGAGTTTGAGATCTGCTTCAGAAAACTTCTGTGATATTCTTTGAAACTTTTTCTAGATGAGGAGGCTAGAGTAAGACATTTTGAGGAGGATTTGTGTCTAGATATCCATCACCCGGTCACCTTATTTATTATAAAGATGTATCTCAAGGTGATAGAAAGAGAAGATTTACTCTAGAGGATGTTAGTTATAATAGGATTGTCATGATAGGGGTGTCGTCAGGATTCCTCACAAAGCATATCTATAGTCCAGGGTTCCCATTTTTTAGGAAATAAGAGCTTTCAATCAGTCAGGGGTAGATCCTAGCCCTCAATGCCTCATTTATCTGGGGGCGGAAGACCTTGGGACTATTATAAGGGATCAGAAACATGTTTTTATTGTGGAGTATAAGGCCATTAGTGATGAGAGTTCCTGACCTTTCTGAGTATTTAGCGTGCGCTAGTTGTTCCGCTTCAGGTTCCTTCATTACGGCAGTTCCAGCCGAGGCAATAACAATAGGTTGCTCTAGTTTTGGATCAACAGAGAGTAGTTAGGGAAGGCAGTGGATAGCCTTGGGATGCTCCCCATCCCTATAAAGTAGAGCGTGACTATGGAGGTGGTAATCAATAAGGTTAAAGAGGTTGTGGAGTAGGTCATGGTCATCTTCATGCTTTAGTGTTGCCAATGCCAGGCGAGACAGACATCATTCGAGGTACACTTTGCTTATTTTATACTTGGGTGAATGAATTGTTTTATCTAGGAGAAATTCACTCCTTCATATCACCTACCCCTATCCATGCTTTGGGACTTGAGGTAGAGAGAATTCTAGTGCCTTTGACATTGACTACGCTAGTTAGAGGTCAAACTGACTTCTTTGAATTATGTAGAAACTGTGAGCTAGTTATGGGGAAACACCACTCTTGGGGAGATTTCCTATATTTACCAATACAACCATATGACATAATCATCAACATGAATTGGTTATATTCGGTGCAAGATATCATAGATTGCTTCAGAAGGCAGGATGTGTTCTTCGATGCTGATGGAGATCCAACAGTGTTTGTTGGCGAGCGAGACCCTCATATAGTCCAGAGTCGTGTTCCATCCTTGTCATCCTTGATGGACGATCTGATATTGAGTTTATTATAAGTTCAGTAGATGACATTTCCCAGGTTCGTAGAAGAGAACCACAATGTTTTTCCAGAGGATATTGTAGCGTTACCCCCTCGATGATAGATCGAGTTCCAGATCGATCTACATCCAAGCGTGTCTCCTATTTAAATGTCTCTATATAGGATGAAACCTTATCAGTTGAGAGATCTATATATAAAACTCGATGGTCTATTTTAGTGTAGTTTTGTTTGGATGAGTATGTCACTATGGGGTGTACTAGTATTGTTCATAAGGATAGCTGACGACAATTTGCGGTTGTGTATCAATTATTAGCGATTGAACCAAGTGATAGTGAAGAACCACTATCCTCTTCCATAGATTGATGTTTTATTCGATCAAATGAAGGGTTTAAGTTGGTTATTGAAGATCAATTTGTGGTGAGGATATCATCAGATTCATGTAGAGGATTATTGATTCACGCTCAAATTTACCCAAAAGAAGAATGTGGGACGGTCCTTGTAGTCTAGCTTGGGCTATCGAATCCTCAGAGACCTAAGAAGTACCTACAAACATGTACATTCTATGGATTTTTTTGGCTATGAAGTGGCCAAATTGGGTTGATTTAATATGGTTTTAAATGAACTCTAAGATACCTAAGTGAATTCAATTTAAAATAATGAGTTGATCCTAGGCTATCACTTGGGGTGGATTGGGCGTATTCCCTTTTCAATTATTTCAATTTCTTATATTTGAGTTGAGTTCATTTAATGAGATCAAACAACTTCATCACTTACTGATTTTATACCAATGCACCATAATACTAATCACCATACACTTGAAGGATCAAAGTTTTGATCACTTCAAGGTAAATGTTCGTATTAGCACTTGAAGTGTGTGGCCTTAAATTCAACAAGGATGATGGAGTTTAAAAATCATCAAATAAAAATATCAATTAAAGAAGTGATTAGACATTAATGGGGTGATAAATAATATCCAATCCAGACCCTTTATACTCCCTTGGATCAACCCATAAGTGGGTTATCCCTCCATTGATTCTATGGTTTCAATGGAAGCAGAAAGTAGACTCATGAGGGAGGAAATGGAGAAGTAAAAAAAACACAATAAAATAACGATCACTCCACCGTTGTGTGATAATTTCACAAGGTTTGGTATGAATAAATTCAAACCTTGAACCAACGGTATCAAAGTGATATGAATAACAATAGAATAAGAGGATATAAAGAACTTTTATTAAGAAACTAAAGTGAATTGAACAACTTACATGTGAAAGGCAAACTTGAGACAACAAAATCGCAGCATAACATTACAATGAAAGAAAGTTGAAAAGATGATCAAATACTCCACCACCACTGCCTTAAATAGGCATTTTGGGAGCCTTAGGTAGATACTACAATAGTAAAAAGCATCTCAATTAATTTTGGTAGGCCATAGGTGGGTGGAAAGTTGAGGGAGATTTGATTTTTCCACCCTTGACCCGAGGTGGAAGCCAGATTTCATCCACCGAACAGAAGTACTTGTAAGACCTTCTATATGGCAGACTTAGAGTGGGAAATAGAAGAAGAAAATTTATACCCGGATGTCTCCTAACCTCATGTAAATTTTGGGCCCATTTGGAGTTGTGTATTCAGAGATATTATTAAATTGGTAGGATATTTTCTGGGACGTAGAATTTGGCCCAGAATTTTATCTTCAACTTGGTCCGCTTGAATAACCACCATGGGGGCCAAATTAGCATTGTCACATGAAGAATTATTTGTTATTATATATTTATTATAGTATCCCAAGAAAGTTTGGCTTCATTGGGCCTATATGTTGGGCCCCACATGCTCATCAGTGGGATGGTGTCCAATCTGCCTTCTCCAGAATTGTTTGCATTAAATCCCATTTTGGTGGTCTTCCAATGTGAATCTTCCAACACCACACAAGTATGAATTGTTCCCAATATAATTAGAAACCTGAAAATTAAATATGAAAATAAAATCAAGATCATTGGGTACTTTATATTATGTTAAAAAATGTACCATATAATAGTGCATTTTAAGAAGGAATTACAATCATAATGTGAAATGATGTTCAAAGTGTAAAATGCAATAAAATGGTGTTTATGAATAATAAAGCCCATGAATATTATATATATTAAAAATTCATATTATCCTCATTTAGTGGCTAATCACACCCCCCAACTTGAGTTTTTCTAGTCCCGAGAAAAATATATCTCAACAATATGAAATTCGAATTCCCTTTTCCAATAACATTTTAATACACAATGATCACAAAAAACCCTTATACCAAACAATAATGAAACCCATAAAAATATTTTAATACAAGAGAGTTTCATAAGTATATCCCAATCCCAATCCCATTCCTTTGTTCAAATTCATCTCCATATTTCATCCAATATCAATTAAGAGTGATGATGTGTTGTGCATCGCATTATACATGGGAGTTCATCTTTATTCAAGAGGGAAATGATGGAAGCACTAGGTGGAATCACATTTCAATATTAATATGAGGAATAAATTTTTTTTATTGTATATTTATTATTTATTTTTTTATTTTTTATTTTTTTTGTTTTGCAATTTTTTCATGGTAATTGAAATTGCACTCAAAAGAGTCAACCCCTATAGCGAGACTTTGCCGATGACTCCCAGACTCAAAGACCTTAGAGCACCAAGTGAAGACCACATAATAAAGAATCATCTTTAGTTAAATCAATCAAAAACAAAATCAAATTACCAAAAATAGATATAAAATTACTAACTCTGGGCCAGACAACTATGGAGTCATGATCCCCAAGTGCCGAAAGCCACACATTAGGTCATTTCATTTCTCTACGCACAAATTTATTGTTTTTTTAAATTTTTTTTATTTAATACTCATATTAAAACTAAAATGATAACCAAACCTATACTATTTATTTGAGGGAACCCATGAACTCAAACTAATACCCCACTGTCCAAAGGATGTGCATTGTGATCTTTTTTTAGATGAAAATATAAACAATTAAATATCACATTGGACAACCACACTTTCCAAAATCAATGATCATGAAATTATACAAGGATTAAAATTAGAATCGGGGCTTGTTAAATTATTTGATATTCAGTTTCAAAGTGTGCAATGTGTATTACCATGTTCAAAGTTAAAGGAATTTTTCCTTCCATTTACACACATTTGTTTTTCAAATCATTCATCATTTTTTTGACACAAAAGCATTTTTTTATTTTATCTCCCCCCAACTTAAAATAACATTATCCCCAGTGTTTAAATAAAAGAAAATTTAGAAGGGGTTAGAGGTAGAGAATGAGAGTTCAAAAAGGAAATTGAAAATGAGGATCATGGAATGAAGTCACCTGGTGGTTGAAGTTGAAATTCTTACTTCTCCCTTTTAATCCCTTGATCTCGATGTCACTCTAAGAATTCCCTAGTGGAGAAAAAAAACAAATGAAAAAAACTATATATATATATATTTATATAATAAAGAAAGTAAAATATAAGTATATATAATAAAATTATAGAATAAGGAATCACAAAAATCCGTAGGTCAGTGGTAAGCGCATGCCCCTGTCTCCCTTTGGTCTCAGGTTTGAGTCCCCACGGCTTCGCTGGTTGTGACGGGGTTTTCCCCACGACCTACGACGTGTCCTTTTTTTATTAATATTTTTTTGTATATTTTTTTAACCTACAAACATATAAAAATAAAATTAACTGATGATACATTGTCTTCTTTTTAAATTTCTGGGTAAGGTATTACTCAAGGATCATACCACGTGACACAGATGAATATGGAACTCCTCTTTCATACCCATCCATAATCATAATAGAAGAACATGTCAAAAGTCTATTTTTTTATTTTTAAATATCAAAATGATTCATTAATCCTATTTAAAATATAAATTTGATTAAAAAAACAAAATGATTGGAAACTTGAAAACCATGGGTTGCCTCCCATGCAGCGCTTTGTTTAACGTCGTTAGCCTGACATGAACCCCCCAACTTACCCAATACCAACTTTCAACATTTTAAGGACCACATGTTTCAATAATTAAACTAGTTTGATATTGATTCTATGTTTAGAATTTGTTTCATTAACAAACCTATGTTCTAAAATGAGTGGATAAATCCAAGGAATATCAGAAATGGTGGATCTAGTTGCTTCTCTAGTTTTGCCTAAGACATCAATAATCATTACTACATTTTATTTTTCAATAGAAGCATGGATTACAACTTAAAGGTCATGGTTATACCCTATGAAGTGATACTTGAGTGGGTAAGTAAGGATAATAATTTTGAGCTCGGTTTGGATAGGACATTCAAACACAGGTTGAGATTTTAAATCCAACTCAGTTTATTTTTCCAAATTTATAAAAAAATTGGTTCCTTTTGAATAGAATATTAAACCACCAAATTGGAAAGATTAGTTTCAGGGATGGGTATGGACTCAATGTTTGTGATTCTTCCTGATGTTTCAATGATTTGTGTTTCTGAAAAATCATCAATGGAGCTATAATAGGGGCACTCAATCCACAATGTCAAATTTTTCTATTTTGAATCCAAAAAATCAAGTTCCTATTGATTTAAAGACCCTTAAATAATTAATTTATCAACTTCATATATCCCAAATCCAAATTTTGGTTCTTAAATAAATACATGAGAGGTTTGTGGGAGAAGAGAGTCTTCTATCAATGACGGGGAAGGGATAACATGAGTGGGAATTGGTTTCATAACCATATCAAAGTTTTGTAGTTCTAATATCAATGATGAAACCTCAAAATTAATTATCTCCATTTGTTGACATAGTTTTTCAAGTAATGTATTTGGATTAGGATGGATAATGGGTTGATCCAAATGTTCAATTCCAGGTAGATAATTAAGTTGTTGGAATTGAACGGGAGGGTGTTCAGATTGGCTTTGTGGGGATTGAAACTCATTATATGTTGAAATTTTTTGTGTATAATAGGAGTTAAAACATTTTGGTTCAATATCTTTTTGATGATCCCAACAGTATAAATTAGCATGGTCATTATACATCACACATGGTGTTGGGTGATCAAAGTAGGGATAGGTCCCCCATGTTTGGATTTGTTCGAAATTGCCTTCCATAGAAGTGAAATTAGGGATGATAAAAGATATTTGGGGTGATAAAAGGAAGGTAGTGTCTAATATAACTTACTTAAGTCCCCGGGAATGGCGCTAAAATTTTATCCACGCTCAAATTTACCCAAAAGAAGAAAGTAGGACGGTCCTTGTAGTCTAGCTTGGGTTGTCGAATCCTCAGAGACCTAAGAAGTACCTACAGACACGTACATTCTATGGATTTTTTTGGATATGAAGTGGCAAAATTGGGTTGATTTAATATGGTTTTAAATTAACTCTAAGATACTTAAGTGAATTCAATTTAAAATAATGATTTGATCCTTGGTTATCACTTGGGGTGGATTGGACTTCAATTATTTCAATTTCTTATATTTGAGTTGAGTTCATTTAAGGAGATAAAAAAACTTCATAACTTACTGATTTTATACCAAAACACAATAGTACTAATCACCTATACACTTTAAGGATCAAAGTTTTGAGTACTTCAAGGTAAAGGTTCGTATTAGCACTTGAAGTGTGTGGCCTTAAATTCAACAAGGACGATGGAGTTTAAAAATCATCAAATAAAAATATCAATTAAATAAGTGGTTATACATTAATGGGGTGATAAATAAAATCAAATACATCCCATTTATAATACCTTGTATCAAACCATAAGTGGTTTATCCGTCCATTTATTCTATGCTTTCAATGAAAGTGGAAAGTAGACTCATGAGGGAGGAAATGAAGAAGTAAAAAAACACAATAAAATAACGATCACTCCACCGTTGTGTGATAATTTCACAAGGTTTGGTGTGAATAAATTCACACCTTGAAATAATGTAATCAAATTGATATTAAGAAAAATATAATAATAGGAGAATAAGAACTTTTATTAAGAAACTAAAGTGAATTGAACAACTTACATGTGAAAGGCAAACTTGAGACAACAAAATCGCAACATAACATTACAATGAAAGAAAGATCAAAAGATGATCAAATCATCCATCACCACTACCTTAAATAGGAATTTTGGGAGCCTTGGGTCGAGCCTCCAAAAGTACAAAGCATCTCAATTAATTGTGGTAGGCCGTAGGTGGGTGGAAAGTTGAAGGAGAGTTGATTTTTCCACCCTTGACCCGAGGTGGAATCCATATTTCATCCACCGAACAGATGTGATTGGAATACCTTCTAGATGGCTGAATTAGAGTGGGATATGGAATAAGAAAATGGATACCCGGATGTATCCTAACCTCATGTAAATTTGGTCCCATTTGGAGTTATGGATTCTGAGATATTATTAAATTGGTAGGATTTTTTCTGGGCTGCAGAATCTGGCCCAAAATTTTATCTTCAACTTGGTCCGCCTGAATAACCACCATGGAGGCCGAATTAGCATTGGATCCTGAAGAATTATTTGTTTCTATATATTTATTCTAGAATCTCAAGAAATTTTGGCTTCATTGGGCCTGTATGTTGGGCCCCATATGCTCATCAGTGGGCTGGTGTCCAATCTACCTTCTCCAGAATTGTTTGCATGAAATCCCATTTTGGTGGTCTTCCAATATGAATCTTCCAATACTAAACAATTATGAATTGTTCCCAATATAATTAGAAACCGGAAAATTAAATATTAAAATAAAATCAAGATCATTGGGTACTTTAAATGATGTTAAAAAATGTACCACATAATAGTGCATTTTAAGAAGGAATTACAAACATAATGTGAAATGATGTTCAAAGTTTAAAATGAACTAAAATAGTGTTTATGAATAATAAAGCACATGAATATTATATATATTAACAATGAATATTAGCCTCATTTACTGGCTAACCAATTATGATATCCCAAAGACTACTTTTTGTTGTCGTCATGGGCATTACAAGTTCATTGTGATGCCGTTCCGTGTGACGAATGATTCAGTTGTGTTCATGGGGTTAATGAACACTGTGTTCCATGAGTTATTGGATAAGTTCGTAGTGGTTTTGATCGGAAAAAACCTTATGTACTCCGTGTTCGAGGAGGATCGTGCAGAGCATCTATAGGCCATTTTGGGAGTTCTTCAACGTGATAAGTTATTTGGGAAGTTTCTGAAGTGTGAGTTTTAGGCTCGAGAAGTCTATTTCTTAAGGTATGTTATATCCTAGTAGAGAGTATCCATGGATCCTTAAATTATAGAAGTAGTCGTGTATTGGGAAGAAACCTTTATGGTGGAAGAGGTGCGAAGTTTCTTTAGTCTTGTAGGCTATTACAGGAGGTTCGTAGATGATTTCTCTTAGGTTGTGACTCCTCTGACAGCATTGACCGGTAAGGATCAAACATTATTATAGAATGATCAGTTTTAGATAGATTTTGATGTTATTAGACAATTTCATTGGCACTAGAATAACCTTATTATAATTTAATATTTTGGGAAATTCCAAAAGTTTCTCTCATCTCAATTATAAAAGGGTACCTCCTTAATTAATTCTTCACAACACTTTGAGCCTTCTAGATCGAAAAAACAAAAACTATTTCTCTTCCCAACATCCTTATACATGTTTTGGAGGTCCTAATCTTTCAAAAATATCAAATCTATATCCCTTAAGAAGAGATCTAAAGGAAGTCCACCGAAGAGGAGGTAAACGTACTTACTAACCCTTTTAAATTTATTTCTTCTTCTACTTTCTCTTCATGTGTTATTTACCTCCTAAAATAATAACTCTAGTATCATCTATATACTAAGATGTTATTATGATTATGAAACACCTATATTGTACTTTTTATCCATCCTATGAAAAATGAAATCACCACACATGCGTACGTATGCCTTATCATCTCCATGTAGCAGTGTTATTCATTTTTCATCACCACTTTACTTGGATGGTTCTAATGATGGAAATAATAGATATATATATGATAATTATAACATGATATTGATTCTGAAAAATTAATATACCATCCACTTCCTTACCCTTTAAACCATTTTTGTAAGGGATCAGATCTGCTTGGATCGACCCTTTGCGTGTTCTTGAGGCTTGCAGAACTCAGAGGAGGCTCAGAGGAAGTTTGGAGGAGTTCAGGTGTTGAGAAATAAGAGTAGGGAACTTTCATGATGTGAAAGTGAGTTTCACGCTGTGTAGAATAATTTCATGATGTTAAATAAGGTTTCACGTCGTGTAATATTTTGGGGTTTGAAAAATAAATAAAATCAAAAGGTGATGGTTTTTTTGGTGGAAACCGACCTCGAGGCATTACACAATGTGAAAGGGGATTACACGTTGTGTAATCCCCTACTACTGTAATGTTTTAAGTATTTTATAACCGCTCGGGTTATCAAACCCTATGGATGAAAATTCCCTCTCTCTCATCCTAGGATACCCGACAATCCACTCTTCATCATTTTGGAAATCCCTTTGACGAGAATCAATCTTGAGCTTCCATCTTCGGTCTGTGGTGATCTGGGTTGATCCAAGGTGTGTTTTTCCTTCGTTTTCTAGCGGTTTCTCTCAGTTTGATCTTGTTTCCTCTCATAACTTCTCTCCATGCTATGGAAGTTGCTTACTCGTGGTTCTAATGGTATTTCTCTCATTTTTTGTTGGTGCGGTGGTGCTGCGGTGTCCTCATTTGGATGCAGTTCTTGCGGGAGAGGTGATCGGAGACTCGTTGCGTGGTCCATTCTTGTGTGAAGAACATCAATGACCTTTTGAGGTTGGAATTTCATTGCTTCTCTATTTATTTATGTGAAATCGCAGAGATAGAATAATTTATCCCCTTGGATAACAATGGAATTGACTTAATAATTATTTTAACTAGATTTAAGAATTGGTATCTATCACATAGCGATGTTGCTGCTTTGTACCGTGATAAAGGTTTGCCTCTTGTTTGCTAGATAGTGTGATATCTATGCCTTGCTTGGTTTAGTACATTTTTCTTTATGGAAACTGGTAAATAACATAAAAAAAAAAAATTAATTGATAATTAATTGGCTAAGAGATTATAGAGGCATGTTTAATCAATTCGATTATTGTTGTAATTTGATGATAATAAAATTGATGCAAGTGTGCATGTTTAATTGAATTGGTTAATAAAAGTAAAGCATGATGATTCTTGTTGATAAAATAATTAAAGGCATGTTAAATTAATTGATTAATTAACCTGTGATAGCTTGGGATAAATTGTTGCTTAGGTTTCATGTAATTGAAACCTATGAACATTGAATCGGTTAATTAAAGATGGAATAAGATCCGGTTGTGTGACAAAAGATAATGACTTTGTAGGGTATGAGTTTTCTGCTTGATTATAAAGGAAAAGTGCCTTATGCTTTGGATTTGTGAGATCTTGTTGTGTGTCAAGGATGGATCCCTTGCTTTAGGGCCAAGATCCTAGTTGCTATATTTGTTTCCTACTTCTTATGATGTGACGTGAGCCTGGGATGGATGATCCTAGAGGGCTACTATGGTATGTGGGGTAGGGAGGCTTGGATGTGATGTGAGTCTAGGAAATATGAGCCTAGAGTGTAACACCCCAGGTAAATAAATAATATGGAATTTTTATATTTATCCATATTTTTGAATAAAATATTAATATTTCTTTAAAGTGGATGCTATGCTCGATGGCATACCCAATACACAACAACGAGTTTCTTGGAAATCTTACGTTGCACTCTAATAATAAAATAATATTATTTTAAATGGTAGTTAATGCCTAGGTGTTTTTATGGAGGGAATGAATAGAACTAACTACAAAATGATTATATATGTTTGTCAAATATTTTTACTTTTTACAATAAATTTTAGAGGATTAAAAATGCGAATGAATCCAATTTTAAGCGTAAACATTCTAATATTCTTTAAAAGGTCGATTAACCGCCTTTTGATGGAGAACCTCTTTTAAATACACTTTTTGAAAATTTTATGTGTTATATTTGACAAAATAAAATTCTTCTTTATAATCGGGACATCAAAATTTACTTTGTGTAAATTTTTGGTATTTTTCCGAAAAAGTTCAATTTTTAATGAATAGGGAAAAATGTTGTATTTTAATTAAAAACCTCCTTTTAATATGATTTATTTATATGATTATATTATCTTTTTAATTGGTTTTAAAGTGAAATTATAATATATTTTTACCATTTAATCCAAAAGTGGTCGTCGTAATTAATTTCACTTTGAAATCGGACTTAAACTAGTGTCAATCTTTTGATATATTTTGTTTCATAAAAACACGCTATTTGTTTTGACAGCGGGAATTAATTATTAAATTAATTAATGAAACTTATATGTTTTTAATTTTGTAAAATAGACATCGTTTTTGAATTTGGAATATCAAATATATCTTAGGGTGAATTTTTGGTAATTTTCTGAAAAACTTCAATTTTTGACGAATAGTGAAACCACTAAGTGGTACTTATAAAAACTGATTTTTCCGTTTAAATGAAATTTTGCCATCTTTTTGTTTTGAATTTCAAAAATCCGACATACATGTTTGACATTAATAAGTAAAATGTGGTTCAATGGGATTAAAATAATTTTTTTGGTGAATAGTAACTTATTAAGTTTTTAATCGCAATTAGAGGTGATTAGTGTAGTTTAAGGTAAAAATAATATTTTAATAATATGAAATGACCTAGACACATGTACTACCCTCACTGGATGAGTCATGGCCGACCAATAAAATCCATGGGTCAACTTATGGACCCCATGGAGCCACTTTGGTTGGAAAATGACATAAATACCTTTTTATTTAATGTTAAAATTAAAATGACACAAACATGAGTTGTTTTACTAAAACAATTTTTAAATGGGGTTATACAAGTCAGATATTTGACTATAAATATTCATTGGAAATATAAAAATATTTCCTACATCATAGTATTTTTTTTATAATTTTTAGACATTAAATAAAGTAAATTATTTATGACATCACGATGATGCAGCGATGACCTCATTATTTAACGATTTAAATAAAATGGAAAGATAATGTAAACTATAAGACCTACACATGTAAAAAACCTATTGGATGGGTTTATTTCAAACCCTTATCACCTTATCCTAGAAAAACGTCAATTTGGGACCATTAAAATCTGAAAATTATTCTAAAATAAAGTAACATTTCCTTACTTTCCAAGAGTACCCTTCCCCTCCTCTTATAAAAGTCCCCCACCTCTACCTCCTTACCCACACTTCCAAAGCCTTTGTCTCGGCCAAAACCTACCCATTTTGTCTCTACACATCCCTATATAACTCCTTGAAGCCTCACTTTGGGCAGAAGTTTTCCCAAGGAAGCCTTTTAGCTCAAACCAAAGAGAGTTACCCGATTTTAAGGTAATGTCTTCACTTGAGTCCTTTTGTTTTATTTTTCTTCTCCAACCCCCAAAACTCTTTTTATTCATTTATTTTATAAAAAATAAAGTATATTAAATATACTAGGATGTTTTTATAAGAATTATTCAAGCTACACTTACACACACCTACATCTAATGGTTAAAGAACATACTGTTTCCGTGGATGGAGAATTTCTACCACACGAAACGATGATTGTTCAACACTCATATATCACATTCAAAGGTGTCCATTAAGATGTCACTATATTTATAAATTATATATAATATGTTTATGTTTTACTTAAGATTCTGTATTTTTCATTTATGGCATATCCTTTATGGTTACCATTATGAGTAAACACGATATCTTCATTTTAGGAAGTGCGGACTACCGCCCCCTTAAAGTGATTTGATTCGTTAATGCCATATGTGGGATGTATAAAGGATGTAATTAATGATATTATATATGATATTATACTGGAATTATAATATACCTTTATATCATTATGATTACATTCTATAAAATACGAAATAGAAATGAAATTAGCATTCATGCGTACGTACGGCTTACCGTCTCCATGAACGGTGCATTTCATTTATTACCTCTAAATGATTATGTAATATTATAAATGCATGTATATACTGGATATATATGATATATATGATATATACATCACGATTATAACTCTGTATATAATGGATACATGAACAACTTGTAATTATAAAGAGCATATTTTGACTCAAGTACCAATGATCGTTTAAACGACCGTTATTAACTAAAATAATTACATAGTGTTCATGACATGGTAATAAGTGATATAAAAGTAATAATTAACTTGAAAAAGGTTCTTAAGGAAGTAAAAATTAACTTAAGTTTATTATTCAGGAGATTAAATAACGATCGAGTCAAGTCGGACCCGAGGTAAGGGATCCTACTCCTCTCTTTCTTTTTAAGTACACTCTTTTATGTCATTCCTTTTAAGCTCATCTTTCTTGTGATTGGGATATTCTTTTATATTACTCTTACTGTAATTTTTATGTTCATATGATGAGAGACCCTATTCTCTCTCATCAATCCATTTTGGAAGTTTTGAGTGGCGCCGTTAGGCTGCCGAATTTTCATAAGAGATCTAACCTCTCTCTTTCTTTTTAAGTACTCTCCTTTATGTCACTTATTTTAAGATCCTATTTGTTATGATGGGGGATGTTATTTTATATTACTCTTGATATTTTATTGTAATATGATTATAGACCCTATTTTATCTCATCAATCCATTTTTGGAAGTTTTAAGTGGCGCCGTTAGGCTGCCGAGTTTTCGTAAGGGATTTTTCCATCTCACTTTTATTCCCGTGAGATTTATGCTATATTTGCCAAAATTTCCTTTTAGTGGTGTATTTAATGCCCATTATTTTAATCATTGTGTAATATACTTTCATTTATGATTATTTACATCAATGTTGTATTGTCCTTCTTTTACGGGGTGTATGTTTCGAAAGATACCCATGTCGGTAAGGGAACCTTTCACCCTCCTCTTTTTAAAAGACTTCTTTTGATATGTCTTTAAATTCACATACTATTATGTTGGGATATGTTCTACTATATCCTTATTGATTTAGATTTTATGTCCATGTGATGAGATACCCTTTTTATCTCTCATCAACTCATTTTCTGAATTTTGTAGTGACGCCGTTAGGCTGTAAAATTTTTGCAAGGGAACTTCTTAACCCAAATTTGATTCTTTGGGATAAGCTTGTACTCCTTGAATATGTAGTTCTATGAATATGTGTGAATAACCTTTGATTGTTTTACACTTAATATCCACTTATATTTGGTGTATTAGTTTTTCACACATAATTATGTAATTGATTTATCCTTAATCCAAGGATACCGTCTTTGTATGGGACTTCGTCTCAATCTCCTTTCATTAAGGCATATTTTGTTTTATACACAACCTTCTTTTATATGGTGTATAAACCCTTTTGACTTTTATGTTTATCCGAAAGGAATCTTTTTTATACAAAGCATTTTACTAAACGACAAAAGGGAATGTTTTTGTCGTACGTATGCGGTGACAACGACTTCTCCACCACCGTGACCATTATTTGAGTTTCGGATTACTCTACAAGCCATACCTTTTTTTAAAAGAAAAATAAATACCATGTTTTACTTTTATTTTATTTTGGTATTGAAAATGGTTTTCATAATGTTTTTATATCAATGTGTTGTATTGATATCTTGTGATTGAAAAGTGGAAATGTTATGTTTCCTTTATTCATGTTTTATGTGATACGATTATGTTATGGTTCTTGGGCATTATTATGAAGACGGGTGGTTCCGTGATAAACTAAGGGAGGGTGAGCCCGATATAGCTCTCCAATGCATTGGGTAACGCAAAGGAGTGAAACTTTAAGGTTTATCCAAAGAGATTTAGGGAATATACTATGGTGGGTATTCCAAATGTAACCAAGAGGGGTACTCCCTACGTAAGAATGTTATGAATGCCTCAAGTTACCTTTTATGTCTTATGATTTCTATGATTTATTCATGATTTGATGAGGTATGTTAAAGTGACTATGTTTTATGGGTAAAGTATGATTTCATTCTTATGTATATATGAACTCATGTTTCCTTTCCATATTTTTTATAACCCTTACTGAGCTTTTTATGCTCATCCCAAGTTTTTTGAAATGTTTCTCACAGGTCAAGGGAAAGGTACATGATATGATGATAGTGTCAAGGAAGTTTCAAGAAAGAATCCATGCTTTATTTTTTAAATATGTTTCCGTTGATGGGAAAAAAATGAATACTATCTTTTATGTAACCACTTTGTTTAAATGTGGAATGTAATGCAAGTTTTATGATCTAATTCTCTAAAACTCTAAACCTAAAAAGATCCTCAATGTGTAATCTTGTAATAACTCAAGATTAAGTAAGGTTTAAGGCTGGGGCCTTATAGTTGGTATCAAAGGTCGGTTTAGATAACTTTATAGGTTAGGGTATTCTTTAAGCATAAGTGACATTACCACAATGGTTAGGATTTTAGAAAGAGTCCTAGTTTTAGATAAAGTGAATGAGTAAGTATATATTAGTGTTTATCTTCCTCATTAGTACATGATGGTTTTGTTGATATACTCACACTGACCTTTTTGGTTTTAGTAAATGGATGGATCTAGCAGGCACCAATGTAACAGTGGATGTGAAGGAAACTGTGACAGTTTTTTGAGCAAGCAATTGAATGATATGGGAGCTGCAATGAGAACTCTTGTGTTTATCCTCAACCAACTATCTAAAGTCATGATTGACCACCTAAACCTTGGTGATTTCTATAAGGAATCATATATGCGAGAAAGAAATCCCTACGGAACTATGGGTAATAATCATAAAGGTAAGTATGTTAAAAAACCTATGTGTCAAAGATGTGGGAAGAAACACCTAGGAAAATGTTTCAAAGGGACAGAAATATTCTATAGATGTGGAAATGAAGGTCATAAATCAAGAACCTACCATGGAAAAAGGAAGCATCCAATTGACTCAAGGAAAGGGAAAGAAGTTATTTCTGAGGGATCAATTGAATGTTTTAAATGTGGTGTGCTTGGTCATTATGCAAACACATGTCCTATTAAGAAGTTTCATGAATGGGATCACCAAGATCGTACAAATGTTCGTTTACCAATACCTAATGCCATTCCGATTGAGGATGAAGAAACTGACAATGACCAATCAAAGGTATGGATTGTTTCATAACTTTTGTTTTCCTATTTTGGAATCTTAGGATATGATTCATGATTTTGTTTGTAAGAAATAAGTATTTCATAATAAGTTGGAAAGGAATGGTTAATGGATCATGAAGAATGTTGAATGAGTAAGAAGTCAACATATAAGGGCTTCAAGAGTTATGGTGAAATTCTTAAGAGTATTAAGTCTCTTTTAATGATGGGGTTACATTAGAAGACTTTTTATAGTATGTGTAAACCTGATGTTTAATATATGAAAATTTTATTCAAGGAGTAGTTATCTGTTCTTTTGTGGACATAGTTATAAAGAACCATTTGGGTTTATATGATCCTTACATTTGAGGTAATTATGGGTAACTATATGTTCTGATGGAAGTGAAAGGCATGAGATTTAATTGAGGTTAAATTATGTTATGGTTATTTTTGATGATTTTATCTCATTTTAGGAATGATTTGAGAATTATATAGTTTTGGAAGAAGGACAACACGTAGACCGTGTGACAACCTGTCGCGTCGGACAAAGCTGCGGGAATCGAACCCACAACCAAAGTGCAACTGGTATTTATCACCTACCACTGGACTACGTGAATTCCCTGGTTAGTTTGACTGATTCCTTTTAGTTAGATGATTTTATGAATTAATAGTAAGTTGATTTTGGGATATCTATGGAAATTTATTAACCTATCATGGAGGATATGTGATTAGGTTAATTACTTTTCAATGTGAGACATTAAGAGAAACTGATGTTGTTTGGAGATAAATGTTACGATTTAACTTGGAAGACTATGTGACTAAATCCTTCAAATATTTGGGTTTCAATATTAGTTTGGTTTACTTTGAATAATTTTATGGACAAATTGTTTATCAAATGGTCCTCTTTGAACTTTGGGTTTTGTTGGACAAATTTTGGAGATTAAGAATAGATTTTCTTTTTATAAAGGGTTATCCTATTATGGATTATCTGATCTTGTACCAAACTTTTTGGTTTTGGTTTTGGTTAAAGTCTAAATACATGGGAAGTATATAGTTCTCTTTTGTGGATTAAGTGATTCTCTAGAAGTTGATTATAGTACTCTTAATGTGAACAAGTCTTTCTAAATACTCGTCTTTTGGAAAAAATATGAGTTTGTGTAAGGAATCTAATAAAAGTTGAAAGTCAACATGATAAGTGATTATGTTTCCTTATAAATAAATTCCTCAATAAAAAGTAACTTAAAACAAAAATGTTGTCTATTAACTTTTCCTACTGGGGAATCGAATACCGTTTAACCCATCACAAGTTTGTGATTTTCTTGTGGTTAACTTTCTCCTAAACATGTTTTCTATCACTCTCCATCAGAACATTACCCTATGTTTTCTCCTCCATGTCCATGTTTTCCTACACGGAATCCTAGTATGGGTTAACTCGGGTGCCCTCTGTACTTATCTTTTCTTATTTTAAAGTGATTGTTTTACCGACTCTTGTTCCGATGTGGGACTTTCAAGGATGTTTCCAAGCTCAATTTTAAAATTGCGAGGACGAAATTCCCAAAAGGGGGGAAGGATGTAACACCCCAGGTAAATAAAGAATATGAAATTTTTATATTTATCCATATTTGTGAATAAAATATTAATATTTATTTAAAGGGGATGCTATGCTCGATGGCGTACCCAATACACAACAACGAGTTTCTTGGGAATCTTACATTGCACTCTAATAATAAAATAATATTATTTTAAATGGTAGTTAACGCCTAGGTGTTGTGATGGAGGGAATGAATAGAACTAACTAAAAAATGATTATATATGTTTGTCAAATATTTTTACTTTTTACAATAAATGTTAGAGGATTAAAAATGCGAATGAATCCAATTTTAAGCGTAAACATTCTAATATTCTTTAAAAGGTCGATTAACCGCTTTTTGATGGAGAACCTCTTTTAAATCCACTTTTTGACAATTTTATGTGTTATATTTGACAAAATAAAATTCTTCTTTAGAATCGGGACATCAAAATTTACTTTGTGTAAATTTTTGGTATTTTTCCGAAAAAGTTCAATTTTTAATGAATAGTGAAAAATGTTGTATTTTAATTAAAAACCTCTTTTTAATCTGATTTATTTATATGATTATATTATCTTTTTAATTGGTTTTAAAGTGAAATTAGAATATATTTTTACCATTTAATCCAATATTGGTTTTTGGAATTAATTTCACTTTGAAATCGGACTTAAACTAGTGTCAATCTTTTGATACATTTTGTTTCATAAAAACACGCTATTTGTTTTGACAGCGGGAATTAATTATTAAATTAATTAATGCAACTTATATGTTTTTAATTTTGTAAAATAGACATCATTTTTGAATTCAGAATATCAAATATAGCTTAGGGTGAATTTTTGGTAATTTTCTGAAAAACTTCAATTTTTGATGAATAGTGAAACCACTAAGTGGTACTTATAAAAACTGATTTTCCATTTAAATTAAATTTTGCCATCTTTGTGTTTTGAATTTCAAAAATCTGACATAAATGTTTTCCATTAAGAAGTAAAATTTGGTTCAATGGGATTAAAATAATTTTTTGGTGAATAGTAACTTATTAAGTTTTTAATCACAATTAGAGGTGATTAGTGTAGTTTAAGGTAAAAATAATGTTTTAATAATATGAAATGACCTAGACACATGTCCTACCCTAATTGGATGAGTAATGGACTACCAATAAAATCCATGAGTCAACTTGGGGACCCCATGGATCCACTTTGGTTGGAAAATGACATAAATACCTTTTTATTTAATGTTAAAATTAAAATGACACAAACATGAGTTTTTTTACTAAAATTTTTTTTAAATGGGGTTATACAAGTCATATATTTGACTATAAATAGTCATTGGAAATATAAAAATATTTCCTACATCATATTATTTTTTTTTATAATTTTTAGACATTAAATAAATTAAATTATTTATGACATCATGATGATGCAGCGATGACCTCATTATTTAACGATTTAAATAAAATGGAAAGATAATGTAAAATCTAAGACCTACACATGTCAAAAACCTATTGTATGAGTGGATTTCTAACCCTTATCACCTTATCCTCGAAACACATCAATTTGGGACCATTAAAATCCGAAACTCATTCTAAAATAAAGTAACATTTCCTTACTTTCCAAGAGTGCCCCTCCCCTCCTCTTATAAAAGGCCCCCACCTTTACCTCCTTAACCACACTTCCAAAGCCGTTGTATCGGCCAAACCATGCCCATTTTGTCTCTCCACATCCCTCTCTAACTCCTTGAAGCCTCACTTTGGGCAGAAGTCTTCCCAAGGAAGCCTTTTAGCTCAAACCAAAGGGAGTTACCCTATTTTAAGGTAATGTCTTCACTTGAGTCCTTTTGTTTTATTTTGATTCTCCAACCCCCTAAACTATTTTTATTCATTTCTTTTATAACAAATACAGTATCTTAATTATACTATGATGTTGTTATAAGAATTATTCAAGCTACACTCACACACACCTACATCTAATGGTTAAAGAACATACTGTTTCCGTGGATGGCAAATTTCTGCCTCACGAAACGATGATTGTTCAACACTCATATATCACCTTCAAAGGTGGCCATTAATATGTCACTATATTTATAAATTATATATAATATGTTTATGTTTTACTTAAGCTTATGTATTTTTAATTTATGGCATATCCTTTATGGTTACCATTATGAGTAAACGCGATATCTTCATTTTAGGAAGTGCAGACTACCGCCCCCTCAAAGTGATTTGATTCATTAATGCCATATGTGGGACGTATAAAGGATGTAATTAATGGTATTATATATGATATTATACTGGAATTATAATATACCTTTATATCATTATGATTCTATTCTATAAAATACGAAATAGAAATGAAAGTAGCGTTCATGCGTACGTACGGCTTACCGTCTCCATGAACGGTGCATTTCATTTCTTACCTCTAAATGATTATGTAATATTATAAATGCATGTATATACTGGATATATATGATATATATGATATATAAATCATGATTATAACTCTAGATATAATGGATACATGAACAACTTATAATTATAAAGAGCATATTTTGACTCAAGTACCAATGATCGTTTAAACGACCGTTATTAACTAAAATAATTACATAGTGTTCATGACATGGTAATAAGTGATATAAAAGGAATAATGAACTTGAAAAAGGTTCTTAAGGAAGTAGAAATTAACTCAAGTTTATTATTCAGGATATTAAAGAACGATCGAGTCAAGTCGGACCCGAGGTAAGGGATCCTACTCCTCTCTTTCTTTTTAAGTACACTCTTTTATGTCATTCCTTTTAAGCTCATATTTCTTGTGATTGGGATGTTATTTTATATTACTATTACTTTAATTTTTATGTTCATATGATGATATACCCTATTCTCTCTCATCAATCCATTTTGGAAGTTTTGAGTGGCGCCGTTAGGCTGCCGAATTTTCGTAAGAGATCTAACCTCTCTCTTTCTTTTTAGGTACTGTCCTTTATGTCACTTCTTTTAAGCTCATATTTGTTATGATGGGGGATGTTATTTTATATTCCTCTTGATATTTTATTGTAATATGATGATAGACCCTATTTTATCTCATCAATCAATTTTTGGAAGTTTTAAGTGGCGCCGTTAGGCTGCCGAGTTTTCGTAAGGGATTTTTCTATCTCACTTTTATTCCCGTGAGATTTATGCTACATTTGCCACAATTTACTTTGAGTAGTGTATTTACTACCCATTATTTTAATCACTGTGTAATATACTTTCATTTATGAGTATTTACATCAATTTTTTATTGTCCTTCTTTCACGGGGTGTATGTTTCGAAGGATACCCATGTCGGTAAGGGAACCTTTCACCCTCCTCTTTTTAAAAGACTTATTTTGATATGTCTTTTAATTCACATACTATTATGTTGGGATATGTTATACTATATCCTTATTTATTTAAATTTTATGTCCATGTGATGAGATACCCTTTTTATCTCTCATCAACTCATTTTCTGAATTTTGTAGTGACGCCGTTAGGCTGTCAAATTTTTGCAAGGGAACTTCTTAACCCAAATTTGATTCTTTGGGATAAGCTTGTACTCCTTGAATATGTCGTTATATGAATATGTGTGAATAACCTCTGATTTTTTTACACTTAATATCCACTTATATTTGGTGTATTAGTTTGTCACACATAATTATGTAATTTATTTATCCTTAATCCAAGGATACCGTCTTTGTATGGGACTTCGTCTTAATCTCCTTTCATTGAGGCATATTTTGTTTTATACACAACCTTATTTTATACGGTGTATAAACCCCTTTGACTTTTACGTTTATCCGAAAGGAATCTTTTTTATACAAAGCGTTTTAATAAACGACAAAAGGGAATGTTTTTGTCGTACGTATGCGGTGACAACAACTTCTCCGCCGCCGTGACTATTATTTGAGTTTCAGCTTCCTCTACAAGCCATACTTTTTTTTAAAAGAAAAATAAATACCATGTTTTACTTTTATTTTATTTTGGTATTGAAATTTTTTTTCATAATGTTTTTATATCAATGTGTTGTATTGATATCTTGTGATTGAAAAGTGGAAATGTTATGTTTCCTTTATTCATTTTTTATGTGATACGATTATGTTATGGTTCTTGGGCATTATTATGAAGACAGGTGGTTCCGTGATAAACTAAGGGCGGGTGAGCCCGATATAGCTCTCCAATGCATTGGGTAATGCGAAGGAGTGAAACGTTAAGGTTTCTCCAAAGAGATTTAGGGAATATACTGTGGTGGGTATTCCAAACGTAACCAAGAGGGTTAATCCCTACGTAAGAATGTTATGAATGCCTCAAGTTACCTTTTATGTCTTATGATTTCTATGATTTATTCATGATTTGATGAAGTATGTTAAAGTGCCTATGTTTTATGGGTAAATTATGATTTCATTATTATGTATATATGAACTCATGTTTCCTTTCCATATTTTTTATAACCCTTACTGAGCTTTTTATGCTCATACCAAGTTTTTTGAATTGTTTATCACAGGTCAAGGGAAAGGTACATGATATGATGATAGTGTTAAGGAAGTGTCAAGAAATAATCCATGCTTTATTTTTTAAATATGTTTCCGTTGATGGGAAAAAAATTAATGCTATATTTTATGTAACCACTTTGTTTAAATGTGGAATGTAATGAAAGTTTTATGATCTAATTCTCTAAAACTATAAACCTGAAAAGATCCTCAATGTGTAATCTTGTAATAAATCAATATTAAGTAAGGTTTAAGGATGGAGCCTTATATGGAGGGCTGTTGTGGTACGTGGGGAAGGGAGGCCCGGATGTGACATGAGCTTGGGATGGCTGATACTGGAGGGCTGTTGTGGTATGAGGAGCAGGGAGGCCCGATTGTTGTGGTAGCAGTTGATGCCTGGAGTGATGAGATGAATCGATATATGCATTTGGGTGTTGGGGAGGACACTAGAGATGATTGAATGGGTTGAAGTTGGACTTACTAATTATTATGAAATTTGGATGCTTGTTTGAATCAATTTCTTGGCCGACGACCATGTTGTTGTTTATATGATTTCCTTTCCCCACTGCTTGAGGTATATGGTTTTGGTTACTCTCCTTCCAAGATAGGCAAATGTGCACAAGGTATTCCACTTTATTTTTTTGTTTATCTTCTTGTGGTTAGATGAGTCTACGCTCTTGGTATAGGTGGTGAAGACTCAACAAATAGTTCATCTACGCACCGTGTTGAGCCCCTTGTGTTTGGTAGATTATAATGCTTTCCTAGAATACCTAGTAATATGAAAAGTAATGTTGTTAAATAAATGAATAAATGTTTAACCCATGGGGTTGGAGCTTGATGAGATTCAATGCTGAGGTTGTAAATTATGAGAATCCATGGACTCAATTTGTTTATGCCTAAAGGGAATAGATATTTGTTGTGATACTAATTAAATGTAATATAAAAATTGTTAATGGTTAATTAATGGTTAAATAATTAATTAACATAAATTGAAACTGATGAAAAGGGATAAAGTAATTTAATGTAGCTCTTTAAATGGTTGTGTGCTTATAGGATATCTGTTCTTAGAAGTAGAAGCCGGGAGTCCGAGAGACGTTGGCTCTAGTTGATTATGAGACTAGGATATTCCCATAGTGTGGTTTTAAGCTATATTATATCATATAATTTTTGTGTTTCAATACGCTATTCCACCCTGTCAGTTAGGGAAACTGACACCCCGGGGATTCTAATCCTTGGGGGGTGTTTTCCCCAACATCTCGATGGGAGGACAGATGGTTGACTACTCCCTTTAGCCCCACTCTATTCTATTGGTAGTTACTTGTGGTATTTTTCACAATGGCTAGTTTTACAAATATATGTGTGTAGAGGGATGTAATTGTAACGACCCAAACTTTTATTAATGGAAATTACTTTTGATCCAATGAAATGTCTTATTATATGGAATGGTTATATAACATATGAACTTCTTTGGTTTTATGTTTTTGGATTTTAAAATACCTTTAAGCATTGTGACCATTGCTAATATAGCCGTTAAACAGTGATCACATGATTAGTATAAATATAGGGCTTTAACAAATCCAATTTACTCAAACAAAGGAAGCGATGGCCTCATATAGTAGAATTGCCCTGTACGAAGCCCATTTGTTAGAGCTCGGAAAGGAGGTGACATCATTGGAACTCACTCTTGACCAAGAACAAGCCAAACTTCAACACATTAAGCTTGATAAGGACCGCCTACAGGAGAAGTGGAAGTTAATAGAGATTACTACCCGAGTGATGTTATCTGAGCCCCACCAAGAGTCTGTCACCATCGCACACCTTACCATTCAGTTGTATGCGGGTGTTATAAGGGGTTATATAACAAGAACCTAGTACTATGACTATGTACATTATTTTTTTATGGAGAATATACATTTGTTTTATTATTGTTACTTTGTAAATAGTTTTTAAAGAAAAAATAATATTTTTAGTTAATTAAGAAATCTATTTTGATGAATTAATGGATTTTTGAATTAAATAATATTTTTATTAAATATTATTACTAAATGAATTTTTATTAAATATAAATGACAGTATAATTATTATGAATACAATTGTGATTTTTATTAAGGTTTGAAAGCTGTTTTTGTCAAAACCCATGAATTTTTGATAAATGTCATTTTTTATTTTAAAAGTAAAAATTCATATATTTATAAAATTATTTAGATAAAATTAATATTATTTTTATAACCATGATGTTAAAATTATCCAACGGTGAATTTTTCATAATTTTCTGAGACAATTGAATTTTTGGGTAAAAATTAAATACCGTTTAAATATATAATGTGTTTTATGACATCATAATGACCCAATAGTGATGTAATAAAATACTATAAACATCATGTTTGGACAATATATGTTTTTATCATTAAAATTATTTAATTTTAGGTTTTTTTGATTTATTTTAAAAATCTTTAGTGGACCCTCCAAATCTTATAAAACATTTTATCTTTTAAAATTGATTTCCATGAGAGTGTGACTCACCTCCACATAACCAACCCTATTATTTTAAGAATTTCGGCCATTGGACTTATAAAATATTTTTTTCCAATCTCCTTTTGAAAAAACCATTGGAAAAAACTATGGGCTGGTTTGTGGTTTTGATTAGTTTAATGTGCGGTGTCCCAAACCTAAATAATAAAGAATTCCCTCTCCTTTACTATATAAACCCACCCAAGATCACATTTAATCTTCACTAAAAGCCTTTGGAGTTTTCCCAACCTCTTACCTCCTCTCTCTAGAATCCTCCCAAGGCACCCCAAGCTCCCAAGATGCATCTCTCAATCCCCTCTCAAGCCTTTGGGATCACACTTCCAGTAAGGGATATCTTCCTTCCTTTTTTTATGTCCAAGTTTCCTTTTATTGTTATGCCATTTTATTTTCAATTAAAAATTTTGGGGTATGATTTATAACCTCCCCCATACTTCCCTTATTATGTTTTAATTATGATATAACCCTTTCTATCTCATTGATTACTCCCATGTACACCCGTTACCATGCCGAAATTTCGCAAGGGATTCCTTCCTTTCTCATTTTATCCAAGTTTCTTAATATTGTTATGACCTTTTATTTTCAATTTTAAATGTTAGGGTATGGTTTATAACCCCCCATACTGACATATTTATGTTTGAATGATTATAGACCCCTTTTCTCTCTCATTACTTCCTCCCATGTATACCCGTTACCATGCCGAAATTCTATAAGAATTTTCTCTTCCTCATTTACATTCAATAAATTATTTTGTATTATGAATCCACATTCCATTACTTATGTTGGAAAATTTATCTATATGACCCCCTTACTGTCCATTTCATGTACATATTATGAGAGACCCTTTTCTCTCTCATCAACCTTTTTTATGAAGTCTTATGTCACGCCGCTATGTTGTCGAAATTGCACCACCATTTTCCAAGTCAAAACGATTCTATAGGGAATACCATGCCCATTTATCTATCAAGGGTAATCCCCTTTATGTACATTTAATTATTGATGTAAGAGTTTCATGTATTAATTCCATATTCCTTTACCATGGAATAAATTATTATGTTTAATGAATCTATGTTGTATGATCTTGTGGCACACTTATGCATGAAATGAAATGTTTAAGAAGGGTGCACCCTGATAGCACTAGAATGCATTGGGTAAAGATTAGTATCATGATACGTCAAGTGAAATGAGGATTTAATCATGCTAATTCAATTTCAATAAGGATTTAATCATGTTACTTCAAGTGAAATGAGGGTTTACTCATGCTCCATGTGCAATGAGCCTGGCTCATGCTAATTCCATGTTAAGTGTTGTTTCCACATTTCCATGTTATGATAATCATGCTATATCATGCCTTTATGTTAATGTTTCTTTTATGCTCCATTGAGATGCCTATTTCCTAAAACATATTGTATTATTCATTTTATTCCTTTTTTACTCCCTTAATGGGCTTTATATCTCACCCTTTTCACATGTATGTCCTCAGGTTATCCCATGCAATGCTAAGTACGAGGGAATGTCGTGGTTATGTAAAGGAATTTTTCAATAAATATTTTGTGTGTTTTATGTTTTAAGTTTTTATGTAATGTTACTAATCCCCAAATACACTATACCTCTCAATCTTCCTTATTGTATCAAGTGAAGAGTTTATGTAATAAATAATGTTTAAGTGTGTAATAAAAAGCAGGGTTGTTATTGTTGGTATCAAAGGATAGGTTTAGTTATTTTTAGGATTAAGATTAGAAAACCCTAGTGAATAATTATAGATAAGACTAATTATAATAAATAAATCCCTAAATTTTGGTGAGTATTGATTAAGTGGGTTATCAAGAAAATACATCCATGTATGGATACGAGCAGGTAGAGGCGGCTCTGGCACATATGTACCTAGGAGTGAAAACTCCGACAAGGAGTTTTGGGCTTAATCGAGGGTATCCTAGTACATGACAACGGGCCTTTCTATAATCTTGGTTACGACACTCCTAGGGGATATGATTTGGTAAATTCACAAGCTTAGTATGAACCATTGACAAGAGAATAAAAAATGCCCCTAAGAATATATGTTAGAAACTAGATCATGGATAACATAGATTTAAGCCTATAGATTCATAATTTAAGGAAATAACAGTTATTTATAAGTCATTCATTTTTGTCCTTGGATTAACCTTATATGTGTTACCCCTAACTTTTATTTTATTCCATCCAATGGCAAGTAGTAGAAGGACTCGGGCTAACAACCAATGCGAAGATCAATGTGATGACTGTTCTAATGAGATGCCCAATCCGATGGGAGTAGGAATTTCAAAATTTGTCATGATACTCTCTCATTTAACTCAAGCATTGAATAGAAACATCGGTCAAGAGTAATGTTCAACCCCCCTTAAGAAAGAACAAGTCACAATCGAGATCTTCATGAGACAAAGGCCTCTTACTTTTAATGGATCATCTGATCTATCAATTGATGAAAAATAGATCAACTTCATTGAAAAGATCTTCTCCATACTTCAATATTCCGAACAAGAGAAGGTTCTTATGGATTCTTATCATATAGAGGGTGAATCTGATCAATGGTGGACATTGATAAAAAATACGAAGCATGAGGAGGAGATCGAGGCGTTGAAATGGAAGGATTTACCAAAGATGTTTTTTGATAAATATTTTCCATGCACCCTCCGACTTAAGATGGAAAGGGACTTCCTTGACCTCAAGAAAAAAGATGATGAATCCATTAGAGCATACAAGGAAAAAATCACAAGGCTTGCATGATATGCCTCCAACTTTGTCGTTACCCCTAAATGTAAGGTTGACCGCTTCTTTGGTGGGTTGAAACCTAGCCTACAGAAACTCCTAGTGATCTGTGACTTTGATAGCTGTAAGGAAATTGTCCGATGTTCCCTCAAAGTCAAAATGAAGATTGGTGAATCTCAGGGGTTTTATGTGGATAAGAATCATAATGTGGGCTTCAATTCTATTGGTCTAATGGATAAATCCAATGGTGTTATGAAGATCTAGCACTCCACTTTCCAAATGTGCACCCTGGAAATTTCCTAAAGGGGATAAGGAAATTCTTTAGGTGTGGAAGAGAATGGAACCTAGCCGTTAACTACTGAAAAAAGAAACTCACGACTATGATAGTGGAGAGTAACACTTCGTTCAATCCTCATCGCATTTTTCATTACTTTAATTTCAAAGAACTAGGGCACCTTGAAAATTAGTACCCTAAGCCAAGGGTTTTCAGAGGAAACCGACAACCTCCAAGGCAGCAAGGGCAAGATTTTTCCATCACTACCACTGAAGTGAACCCCGAAAATGAAGTGGTGATAGGTACAATAGTTATTCATTCAAGAATAATGAACATACTTTTCGATTCTGGTTCTATGCATTCTTTTATATCCCGAATTTTTATTAGAACAATCCCAACACCACAAAAAATCATGGAAGTAAAGATGTTGGTGAGTACAGAAAATGGGGAAATCATTGAATCCCATGAATATAACTCCTCCCCTATCATAATTTGTGGATTGAACTTCCCAGTGAACCTTGTCATACTCCCACTGGTGGAATTTGATATAATTATCAGAATTTATTGGATTTCCTTTTATAGAGCCAACATAAATTTCCATGAGAGGGAAATCACTCTCCATATGGAGAATCGACTCCCGATTCTATATAAGTGCAAGGAAGAAGATGAATCTTCTTTAACACCATCATCTCAAGTGTGGATATTTCTGCCCTATAAGCATGTGTATCTAGATCAGATGATTGAGTCTAAGGAAGCAACCATAATTGAAGACATGCCTATTGTGAGGGAATTCGCTGAAGTGTTTCCTGAGGAATTGCCCAGTCTTCCTCCTAGAAGAGATGTTGAATTCTCAATTGATATTATACCTAGGGAATTGAAAATATCCAAAAATCTATATAGAATGGATATTATGGATCTTGAGGAGATGAAGAAACAACTATAAAAGAATCTGGATAAAGGGTTTATACGCCCAAGTGCTTCACCAAGGGGCGCACCAGTCCTCTTCATCAAGAAGAAGGATGGGTCAATGCGCCTTTGCATTGATTATCGCAAGATCAAAAAAAAAATAACGATAAAGAACAAGTATCCTATTACACGAATTGATGACTTGTTTTATCAGATACGTGGAGCACAATACTTCTCCAAGGTAGATTTGTGGTCGGGATATTACGTTGTAAGGGTGAAGAAGGAGGATATCCCTATGAATTCTTTTCGTACATGATACGGGCACTATGAATTCATACTGATACCTTTCAAACTCACTAATTCTCTAGAAATATTCATGTAATTGATGAATAGAGTCTTTAGAGATTACCTCGAAAAATTTGTGGTAGTCTTTATAGATGATATTCTAATTTACTCCAAAACTAAGGAAGAGCATGAGGAGAATTTAAGAACTATACTAGAGACCTTGCGAAAGGAGAAGCTCTATGAAAAGTACAACAAGTGTGAGTTCTGGTTAAAGGAGGTCTCATTATTGGGTCATATCATCACAAGCAATGAGATATCTATGTATCCCTCTAAGATAGCTGTAATTGATGGATGGCCGAGGCCAATATCGGTAACAAATATCCATAGCTTCCCTGAGTTAGCTGGATATTATTTCTGATTTATGAGAAATTTATCATGATTGTAAAACCCTCTTACCAAGATAACTCAGAAGGGAGTTAAGTTTTCTTGTAGTGATGAATGTGAAGAGATCTTCAAGGATTTGAAAAGGAGGCTTATCACTATGCCCATTCTCACACTACCCACAAGTGGAGAACTTTTTGTGGTATTTAGTGATGCTTCAAAGAAGGTCCTGGGCTGTGTGTTGATGCAAAATGAAAAATTCATTTCCTATTCTTCAAGAAAATTGAAAGTTCATGATCAAAACTATCCAAAACATGATCTAGAGTTTTCTACAGTGATCTTCGCTTTGAAAATTTGGAAGCATTATCTCTTGGGGGAGAAGTGTAAAATATACACAAATCACAAAAGCCTCTAGTATATATTCACACAAAAAGAGTTGAATATGCACCAATGAAGATGGTTAGAGCTGATCAAAGACTATGAATGCTCAATCCATTACCACCCCAGGAAAGCGAACAAGGTGGCAGATTCTCTAAGTATAAAGGACCCAACAATTCTATCATTGATGAGAATTGAAAAGGATTAAATCTTCTAAGATTTGATGAATATGGACATGGGAATCATAAAGAAGGGAACATCATAAATCCTTTCACAAATGATTGATTAACCATCTATTTTGGAAAGGTTAAAGGATGCTCAAAAGGATGATGTAGAAATTCAGAAGAAAATGGGAACTATCAGAAAAGGGAAATCCTCAGAGTTCAATGTTAATGAAGAAGGAATTGTGAGATTTGGGAAAAGAATATGTGTTCCATCAAGTCCAGATATGAAGAAGTAACTTTTGGATAATGAACATAGTTCAAATTTCTCCATTCACCTAGGAAACACAAAGATGTATCGAGATATCCAAAAGAATTATCAATGGGATAACATGAATAAGGAGATCAATGAATATACATCAAAGTGACTGGTGTGTCAACAAGTGAAGGCTATGAGAAAAAAGTCTAAGGGGATGATGCAACCATTACCAATACCAGTATGGAAATGGGAGAACATCACCATGGACTTTATCACCGGACTTCCGAATACATCTAAAGGAAACAATTATATCTGGGTTATTGTGGATCATCTTACAAAGACTGAACACTTCATTACAATTTGGGAAAATTTCTCACTAGATCAATAGAAAAAGATATACATTAGAGATGTGGTAAGGCCGCATGGAGTACCATTATCTATTGTATCTGATCGAGATCCAAGATTCACCTCTAAGTTTTGTAAGAGTCTTCAACATTCTACGGATACTGAGTTGTACTTAAGTACAAATTATCATCCTCAAACTGATGGCCAATATGAGCGGACTATCCAAACACTTGAGGATATGGTGAGAGCATGCTCAATGGACTTCAAAGGAGGATGGGATCAACATCTCCATCTTGTTGAGTTCTCATACAATAATAGTTTCCACTCAAGAATCCAAATGGATCCTTATGAAGCCCTGTATCGGAAGAGGTGCAGAACACCAACATGTTGGGATGAAGTAGGGGAGAGAAAAATCATAGGTCTAGAAATGGTTGGAGAAATGGTGGAGAAGGTTAAGACTATCCAGCAGCACATTAAAGCTGCTTAGAGTCAAAAAAAGATATATGATGATAATCGTCAACGAGACCTAGAGTTTTATGTTAGAGACATGGTATTCTTCCACATATCACTGTGGAAGAGAGTTATGATATTTGGTAAGAAGGGAAAGCTTAGTTTAAGGTACATTGTCCCTTTTGAGATCCTAGATCGCATTGGAGCAGTGTCCTATCGACTAGCACTCCCACCGAACATGTCTCAAGTATATGATGTATTCCATGTATCAATTATGAGGAAGTACATACCTGACCCATCACATGTACTCAATCCATAGGTGGTACCATTAAAGAATTAACTCTCCTCTGAAGAGAAGTCGGTGAAGATCCTAGATCGCAGAGAAAAAGTTCTACAAAATAAGACAATTCCCCTCATAAAGGTGTTGTAGTGAAACCACAAGTTTGAAGAAGCGACGTGGGAATCAGAAGAAGTGATGAAGAAGAGTTACCTGCATCTGTTTTAGTGTGGGAAAAGGAAATTTCTAGGGAGAAATTTCTTAAGGGGGGAATATTTTAATGACCCAAACTTTTATTAATGGAAATTCCTCTTGATCTAATTAAATGTATTATTATATAGAATGGTTATATAACAGATTCACTTCTTTAGTTTTATGTTTTTGGATTTTAAAATACTGTTAAGAAATGTGACCATTTCTAATATATTCGTTAAATAGTGATCACATAATTAGTATAAATATAGGGCTTTAACAAATCCAATTTACTCAGACAAAGGAAGCAATTGCCTCATCCAGTATAATTTTCCCGTGCGAAGCCCAATTTTCAGAGCTAGTAAAGGAGGTGGAATCATTGGGATTCACTCTTGACCAAGCCCAAGCCGAGCTTCAACACGTTAAGCACGAGCGAAACTACCTACGAGAGAAGTAGAAGTTAATAGAGATTACCACTCGAGTGATGTTATCTGAGCCACCCCAAGAGTCTGTCACCATCGCACACCTTACCCTTCGTTCATATGTGGGTGTTATAATGGGTTATGTAACGAGACCCTAGTAATATGATTATGTACATTATTTTTTTATAGATAATATACTTTCATTTTATTATTTCTACTTTGTAAATAGTTTTTAAAGAAAAAATTTCATTTTTAGTTAATTAAGAAATCTATTTTGATTAATTAATGGATTTTTGAATTAAATAATAATTTAAATAAATATTATTACTAAATTAATTTTTATTAAATATAAATGACAGTATAATTATTATGAATACAATTGTGATTTTTATTAAGGTTTGAAAGCTATTTTTGTCAAAACCCATGAATTTTTGATAAATGTCAGTTTTTATTTTAAAAGTAAAAATTCAAATATTTATAAAATTATTTAGATAAAATGAATATTATTTTTGGATTCAGGACATTGAAATTATCCAATGGTTAATTTTTCATAATTTTCTGAGATAGTTAAATTTTTGGGTAAAAATTAAATACCATTTAAATATATAATGTGTTTTATGACATCATAATGACCCGATAGTGAAGTAATAAAATACTATAAACATTATGTTAGAACAATATATGTTTTAACATTAAAATAATGTTATTTTAGGTTTGTTTGATTTATTTTACAAAGCTTTGGTGGACCCTCCAAGACATATAAAACATTTTAGCTTTTTAAATTGATTTCCTTGAGAGTGTGAATCACCTCCACATAAGAAACCCTATTATTTTAATAATTTAGGCCACTAGACTTATAAAATATTCTTTTACACTCTCCTTTTTCAAAAACCATGGGATAAAATTATGGTCTGGTTTTTGGTTTTGATTAGTTTAATGTGTGGTGTCCCAAACCTAAATAATAAAGAATTCCCTCTCCTTTCCTATATAAACCCACCCAAGCTCCCACTTACTCTTCACTCAAAGTCTTTTGAGTTAATAAAAACTCTATCCTCATCTCTCTATAATCCTTCTAAGGCTCCCCAAGCTCCCAAAAATCCTCTCTCAAGCCCCTCCCAAGCCATTGGGATCACACTTCCAAGTAAGAGATCTATTCCTTCCTTATTTATGTCAAAGTTTCCTTTTGTTGTTATGACATTTTATTTTCAATTAAAAATGTTTTGGTATGATTTGAAAACTCTCCCATACTTACCTAATTATGTTTTAATGATGATATACCCATTTATCTCTCATTAACTACTCCCATGTACACCGATTACCATGCCGAAATTTTGTAAGGGATTCCTTCCTTTCTCATTTTATCCAAGTTTCTTAATATTGTTATGCCCTTTTATTTTCAATTTTAAATGTTGGGGTATAGTTTATAACCTCTACCATACTTACCTATTTATGTTTTAATGATGATATACCCCTTTTCTCTCTCATTAATTCCTCCCATGTACACCCGTTACCACATCGAAATTCCCTAAGGAATTTCTTTCTCCTCATTTACATTCAAGCAATTCTTTTGTATTATGAATCCAAATTCCATTAATTATGTTGGTTCATGTATATATATGACCCTATTACTGTCCATTTCATATAAATACGATGAGACACCCTTTTCTCTCTCATAAACCTTTTTTATGAAGTCTTATGTCACACCGTTATGCTGCCGAAATTGCACCGCCATTTTCCAAGCCAAAATCATTATGTAGTGAATACCATGCCCATTTCTCAATCAAGGGTAATCACCTTTATGCACATTTACTTATTTATGGAATATTTTCATGTATTAATTCCACATTCCTTTACTGTGGAATAAATTACGATGTTTAATGAATCTATGTTGTATGATCTTGTGGCACACTTATGCATGAAATGAAATGTTTAAGAAGGGTGCATCCTGATAGAGTTCCAATGCATTAGGTAAAGATTAGTATCATGATAATTCAAGTGAAATGGTGATTTACTCATGATAATTCAAGTTCAATGAGTATTTACTCATGATAATTCAAGTTCAATGAGGTTTTACTCATGCTCCATGTGCAATGATCCTTGGATCATGCTAATTCAATTTTAAGTGTTGTTGCCATATTTCCATGTTATGATAATCATGTTATATCATGCATTTATATTCATGTTTCTTTTATGATCCATTGATATGAATATTTCCTAACATGTATTTTATTCTTCATGTTATGCCTTTTTACTCCCTTATTGGGCTTTATAGCTCACCCTTTTCACATGTATGTACTCAGGTTATCCCATGAAATGATAAGTACGAGGGAATGTTGTGGTTATGTAAAATAAGTTTTCAATAAATATTTTGCTTGTTTTATGTTTTAAGTTGTTATGTATTGTTCCTAAGCCCCAACGACATTGTACCTCTCAATCTTCCTTGTTGTATCAAGTGAATATTTTATGTAATAAATTATTTTTAAGTGTGTAATAAAAATTAGGGTTGTTATAGTAATGACTTGTGGTTATTTCACACACATGTATTCTGGATATAGTTTCCTAAGGACTACTATAGGTATAACATGTATAGGTTGTGATGGATTGAGGATTCTTACTCAGTATATGGGATGTGATGGCTTGAGGTATAATAACCGATGTATGATATATGTTATGTGAGGTGTGGTGGATCCCGGAAACTACCTGGTTACTTTTGGTTATGTGGAAATGGTGGTGTGTTTCATGAGGTGTATGTTGTGGTTCTTTGCCCAGGTGTTTGCAGGCTAGACTTTTTGGAGAGAGATGCTCAGGATGTGCAGTGTTGGGGAAGAGCAGCAAACCTATAGGGAAGTGGTAGTTATGTACCCTTGATATTCTTTATTATATGATATTGTATGCAATAAGTTGTGAGAGTATCCATGGTGAGGATGAGAACTTAGTATACCTGTTTATGTGACGAGTTAGTTCCACTTGTTGTTCATTGTGATTTAGCATACATTATTTACCTTTTTCATGAGAGGATCTAGGGAGGACCCCACTGAGTATACTATTATACTCACCTTAAATATATATAAAATATTTTCAGGTCAGTTGGAGAAGGTTGGAGATCAAGATGGTGAATACGAGCTTGGGGGTTTTTCAGGAGTTGTTTAGGATTCATGGTTGCTGCCATCTTTACTTCTTGTTGGTACTTATAGTTTCCCCTTTCAGTTGTAGTAGTTCTTGCATGAAATTATATTTGTGTACTTGAGTCTTCTTTTATATTAGAGTATGAGTAGGAGTTGGTTGGTGTCTATCTTATCTATATCTTCTGTATGTGTTTATTATATAGGGTAATGTCTCCCATATGTATGTTTGTTATACCCTTAGTGCTAGTCGCCAACTCAGGGCCTACTAGAGGAGGGAATAGGGGGTCACTATCTCTCTTCTCTCATTTCCGACCTAGAAGGGGTACACTTTGTGGGGAGGGGGTCGTGACATAGTGGTATCAGAGGTCTGGTTGAGGGATATGATGAATTTTGGAGTTAGGCACATGTGAGGTTGCATGGGATAGTAGGGAAATAATGTTAGCTAAGTTTAGAAAGCACTGTAAACACGAGAGATCGGTTGAGACACAGGTATTTATCCCCCCCTATGATCTGATGCAAAAAATTTTAAGCTTAAAATGACTACTAAACGAGGTGATACTGGTTGTAGGATAGAGACCTAGGAAATGATCATTCATCATTATTCTTTGTGCCTGTATTTAAATGGGTAGACCTTGGGATAGGTTAACCCTAAAATTAATAAAAGAAAACAATTAATTAATGTTAAAGTCTTTCATATTCTAGGTTTAGGATCTCTAAATATTTGTTCTTTTGAAGACATGGCTCCAGGTCGATGTCCTTGTCAGGTTCGCACAGAAGATGTTTAGCAGGTTGTGCCAACAGATCACCAAAGAGTGGAGGTTGACGATGATGAAACTTGTAGGAGGACACTCTGAGAGTTTCAACACCAGAGTCTACAAAGATATTGGGGCTCTGTTTCATATGCAGTCACAAAATACTGGTTGGAGGATGTTGATATAGCCTTCAGTTAAATCTATGCTCAGAAAGAGCATTGGGCACTGTTGTTTGGTAAGATGTTGTGTAGGGCAGTGAGGTAGTGGTGGTTCTTGTTCCTCAGATATTATGAGTAGTTGACCATCTCATGGGAGGATTTACAATACCAGTTCAGATCTTAGTTTCCTTCTTCAACCATGAAGATGACTAGTATCTAGGAGCTAGTTACCCTTCTACAGGAGAGCTCCAGTGTGTGAGAGTTTGGGATATGTTTTAGAAAACTTATGTGATATACTTCGGACATGTTTCTAGATGAGGAGGCCGGAGCAACATATTTAGAGGAGGCTTTTCATCCACAGATCCAGTGCCAGGTCACCCCATTTATATTGAAGATGTATATCGAGGTTTTGAAAAGAGAAGATGTCACCAAGAGGATGTTATCCAGAACCAGATCATCATGAGAGGGGAGTTTTTAGGATTACTCATGAATTAGAGTTGTGGTCAAAGGTTCCCAGTTTTTAGGAAAGAAGAGATTTTGATTATCCAGGGGTAGGTCCCATCCCTAAATGTATCATTTCTCTAAGGGAAGTATATCTCAAGTATATGATAAGGGATAAAACACATATTTTTCTTTTGGAGGCTGAGTTCATCAATGGTGAGAGTGCTCGACCTTTCTGAGGATTCAACGCGCACCATTTTTTCCGCTTCAGGTTCCTCCATTATGGAAGTTCCAACTGAGGTAGCAGTAGAAGGTTACTCCAATTTTGGATCAGTAGAGAGTATTTGGGGTAGGCATAGGATAGCCTAGGGATGGTCCCCATTCCTAGAGAGTAGAACACGACTATGGAGGTGGTTTTCAATAGGGTCAGAGAGGCCATGGAGTAGGTCATGGCTAGCTTTATGCTTTAGTGTTGCCAGTGCTAGGTAAGCTAGACATCATTCGAGGTACCCTTTGCTTGATTTATACTTAGGTTTATGCCTTGTTTGATCCAATAGAGACACACTCTTTCATATCACCTACCCTTGTCCATGCTTTGGGACTTGAGGTAGAGAGACTTCCAGTGCCCTTGGCATTGACTGCACTAGTTGGAGGTCGAGCTGACTTGTTTTAATTATGTAGAAATTATGATTTAGTGATGGGGAAGCATCAATCTTGGGGATATTTCATGTATTTATGGATACAACCATATGAAATCATCCTATTCATGGATTGGTTGTTTTCTATTCAAGCTATCATGTATTTATTTAGGAGGAATGTTATGTTATTCGATGCTGATAGAGATCCAATAGTGTTTATTGGCGAGTGAGACCCTCAGATGTATCAGAGGCATGTTCCATCCTTGTCATCCTTGATGGACGAGATGATGCTGAGTTCATCAAAAGTTCAACATACAATATTTCCCAGGGTCATACAAGTGTACCCTAATGTATTTCTATAGGATATTGTAGCATTACCCCCTCAATGAGAGATCGAGTTTGGGATCGAGCTATATCCATGTGTGTATTCTATCTCGATGTCTTTATATATGATAACACCTTCTATGTTTCAAGAATTTCATATACATATTTATGGTATGTTGGAGTGTGGTTTTTTTTCATGTGAGTGTGTCACCGTGGGGTGCACCAGTTTTTTTTATAAGGAAGGTTGAAGACAGTTTGTGGTTGTGTATCGATTATTGTCACTTAAACAAAGTGACAGTGAAGAACCACTATCCTATTCCATGTATTGATGATTTATTCGATAAAATGAATGGTGAAAGTTGGTTCTTGTATATTGATTTTCAGTGAGGATATCATCAAATGCGTGTAAAGGATGAGGATATCTTAAATACTACTTTCTGTTGTCTCCATGGGCATTACGAGTTCATTGTGATGTCATTCAGTGTGATGAATTCTCTAATTATGTTCATGGGGTTAATTAATGTTTTGTTTGATGAGTTCCTGGATAAGTTCTTGGTGGTTTTCATAGAAAACATCCTTATGTACTCCATGTCCGAGGAGAAGCATGCATGGCATCTGCATGCCATTTTGGGAGTTATTTGCCATGAGAAGTTTTTTGAGAAGTTATTGGAGTGAGAGTTTTGGGCTCAATAAGTCTGTTTATTGGGATATGTTCTATCCCAATAGGGAGTATCCATGGATCTGTTGAAGATAGAAGCAGTTGTGTCTTGGGAATCCCCCAATATAGTAGTAGTGGTACAAAGTTTCTTTGGTCTTGTAGGCTACTAAAAGAGGTTTATAACTGATTTTTCTTGGTCTATGACTCCTCTGAAAGAATTTATCAGAAAGGATCAAGTGTTCTTATTGAATGATTAGTGTTAAACATATTTTTAGTATCTGTAGGAGAATTTGTTCAGTGCTCTAGTTCTATTTTTTCCAGCATAAGGAGTTCAGTTTGAGTTTTTTTGTGATGGTTTATGTCTTGGGTTAAGCTATTTTCTGATGCGGCATAGATCAGTTGCTTCTTATGGGTCTTGTAAGTTACATCTCCATGAGAGTAACTATGCCACCCACAATTTCATGTTGGAAGTGGTGGTATTTTCCCTAAATTTGTGGATGCATTACCCCATAGGTGAGCATTTTGTGGTTTTCACAGATCATAAGAGCCCGAGGTATGTTTTCTCCCAACTTGACTTGAATTTGCACCAACATCGGTGGATGGAGTTATTATAGTATTAAAACTTTGAGATTTCATATACACCTATAAAGGGTAATGTTGTGGATAATGCATTGAGCATGAAGTTGCGTAGTGATGCAGTGTGGGAATCAGGCAATTATTAGAGAGTGAGGAAGAAATTTCAACATTTCATCTAGATATGAGAGAAGTCGGGGTAACATGTTGTGTTTTTAAGATGACGATGTAGTCATCTCTAGTGAATAAGGTGAAGAAATACCATTTGGAGGAACTTGAGGTGGAGTTCTAGAGAGACCGATTTGTTTATGGTGAGGCCCCTGATGGTTGGTCTAAGGATGAACAACACCAAGTGTTGTTTTAGGGAATACCTTTCATTCCTTTGGTGATACATGATATGGTTCTCAGAGAGTTCCATATTTCTCCTTTAGTGGTACATCATAGCATGACAAATATGTACCAAGATTTGAGAGGTCAGTTTTGGTGACCTGGTTTGAAGCGTGTAGTAGTAGTGTTTGTGTCTCGATGTTTGGTCTGCCAGAAGGTGAAGGCCATGCACCGTATTCCCAGTGGTTTGCTCCAGCTATTCGATGTTCCTCAGTGGAAGTGAGAGGAAATATCGATGGAATTTTTTACTAGTTTACCTCGATATCAAGGTGTCTATGATTCTATATGGGTGGTAGTGGATCTCTTGATGAAATTAGGCCACTTTATAACGATACAAGAGTTAATATCACTGGAGGTTTTATCATGGTAGTATCTGGAGGAGGTGGTGAGACCCCATGGAGTCATGAGGATGATCATTTCTGATCAATATCATCATTTTAACTCCAAGTTATGGAGAGGTATCTAGAAAGATTTTGGTTCTCAGCTATGCCTTAGAACTAATTTTCATCTGCATACAGACGGTTAGATAGAGCTGACCATCCAAAATATTAAATACATGTTGCGCTCTTGTGTCCTATATTTTGGAGGTTTGTGGATGAGGAATCTACTCTTGGTAGAGATCTATTAAAATAATAGTTTCCACTCCAACATCAGCATGGTTCCATTTGATGCCTTGTATGGACGACCTTTATGCTTTTTGTTGTGCTGGACTGGGGTCATAGAGTCAGCAATTCTTGGGTTATAACTGATATAGAATTTGATAGATATGGTTTAGGAAATTCATGAGAGGATGAAAGCAGTATAGGATTATAAAAAAATCCTATGATGATCATAGGAGGATACCTCTAGAGTTTTATGTTGGGTATCATGTGTTTCTGAAGGTGACTCCTCATCATGGGTAGTGAAGGTTTGGTCATGGGATTAAGCTTTCTCCCAGGTTTTTTTGGGTATTTCAAGGTGTTATATCATATTAGATCTGTGGAATATTATATAGTGATTCCCCCACAGATGATCTAGATACACGGTGTTTTTCATGTGTCATAACTCTGTTGTTATCTTTATGACGACTCTCACATCATTGATTGGGGCGAGATTGATGTTGAAGATGATGTGACCTTTGAGGAGTGGATTATAGAGATCCAAGATTTCCATGAGAAGTTGTTTCCTGGGAATGTTATCTTCTTGGTTCACATCTTTCAGTGTCAGGATGGCATGGAGAAGAGTACATGGGAATGTGAGTTGCATATATGCACTTAGTACCCTAATATGTTTGGTGTTCATCTCTTCTTGTAACTCTATTTGTTTTGTGGTTGTAAACCTTTTCTAGTTTGTGATATGGATTTCTATTATTTCTTATTGTGTCTTTCTATCTTTTTAGATGTATCTATCCCAAGAGAATGTTTTAGACCTAGTTGCAGTTGTTGCGTATTTTTGCACTTATTCCTCTAGTGAGGTGGTTGAGCTCCTATGATGGAAAGAACTTTTAGAGACATCTCACGGGGTGGCAATTCAGAGGACCCCTTTTTGGTTTTCTTCTTTGGGTTGGTTTTGGATTCTCGAGGAAGAGAATATTTTGAGAGATATCTGATGTATTATCCTGGATCTATATGTATCAACCCTTTTCATGTTCCTAAGGCTTGCAAAGCTCAGAGGAAGTGTGAAGGAAGTTTAGAGGAGTTCGGGTGCTGAGAAATGGGAGTAGGTAACTTTCATGATGTGAAAGCGGGTTTCATGCGATGTAATATTTCAAGGTTTGAAAAATAAATAAAATTAAAATGCAACATATTTTTCAGCATAAACTAACATCGAGGCATTATACGATGTGAAAGGGGATTACATGTCGTGTAATCCCCCACTACTGTAATATTTTAACCATTTTCTATCCACTCAGTTTGTCAAACCCTATGGTTGAAGCTTCCCTCTCTCTCTTCCTAGGTGACCTGTTAGTCCCTTCTTTGTCCTTTTGGACATCCCTTCGACGAGAATCAATCTCGGTCTTCCATCTTCGATCTGTGGTGACCCGTTTTGATCCAAACTGTGTTTTTTTCTTCATTTTCTAGTGATTTATCCCAGTTTTATCTCGTTTCCTCTAATATATTCTCACCGTGATATGGAGGTTTCTTAACCATTTTTATAATGGGGTTTCTCTCAATTTTTGTTGGTGCGGTGGTGTAGTGGTGTGGCGATGTCCTCAGTTGGACGCAGTTCTTATGGGAGAGGTAATCAGAGATCTGTTACGTGGTCCATTCTCATGCAAAGAACATCAACGAACTTTTGAGGTATGGGATTCATTGATTATCTATTTATTTATGTAAAATAATAGAGATAAAATGATTTTCCCCTTGGATCATAATGAAATTGACCTAATAATTATTTGAACTGAATTAAATAATTGGTATCGATCGAATAGCGATGTTTCTACTTTGTACCGTGATAACGGTTCACCTATTTTTTTCTAGATAGTGTGATATCTAGGGATTTATTGGTTTATCATGTTATTCTTGATGGAAATTGGTAAATAGCATAAATGATGAATTAATTGATAATTAACTAGCTAATATATTAAAGAGGCGTGTTTAATCAAACCGATTATTTTTTTAATTTGATGATAATCAAATTGATGCAAGTGTGCATGTTTAATTGAACTGTTTAATGAACTTGAAGTATGATGATTATTGTTGATAAAATAATTAAAGGCATGTTAAATTAATTTGTGATGGCTTGAAATAGTTTTTTTCTTAGGTTTCCCATAGTTATAACCAATTAATAATGAATTGGTTAATTCAAGATGGAATAAGAACTGGTTGTGTGATAAAATATAATACCTTTATAAGGCCTGAGTTTCCCACTTGCTTGTAAAGGCCAAGTTTCTTGTGATTTGGAGCTATGAGAGATCATTGTGTGTGAAGGATTAATTCCTTGATTTAGGGACAAGATCCTAGTTACTATATTTGTTTCCTACTACTTGTGATGTGATGTGAGCCTAGGATGGATGATACTAGAGGGTTGTTATGGTAAGTGGGGTAGGGAGGCCTAGATGTGATGTGATCCTAGGATGGCTGAGCCCGGTGGGGTATTATGGTATCTGGGGTAGGGAGGCTAGGATATGATGTGATCCAGGGTTGGTTGATCCTAGAGGGTTGTTGTGGTATGAGGGTGAGGGAGGTCTGGTTTTTGTGGAAGTAGTTGATGCCTGGAGTGGAGAGATGCATCAGTATATGCATGTGGGTGTTGGGGAGGACACCATAGATGATGGGACAGGTTAAAGCCGAGCTTACTCATTATTATGAATGATGGATGCTTGTTTGAATCGGTTGCTTGTCCTAAAACCATGTTTTTTTTATCTGATTTCCTTTCCCCATTGCTTGATGCAAATAGTTTTGGTTACTATCCTTCTAAGAGAGGTGAAGACGTGTGGGGTATTCCATATACTTTCTGTGTTTAACTTCTCATGGTTGGATGAGTCTGCACTCCTCCTATAGGTGGAGAATACTTGATGGGTAGTTTATCTACTCATAATGTTGATCCCCTTGTGTTTGTTATCTTAGAATGTTTTCCTATAATATCTAGTAATATAGAAAGTCATGTTTTTAAATAAATGAATAAATATTTAACCCATGTGGTTGGAGCTTGCTGGGATGCAATGCTGAGGTTATAAATTCTTAGAAGTCATGGAATCGGTTTACTTATTCCTAGAGGGAATGAATCTTTGTTGTGATGATAATTAAATGTAATTTGGAAATTTTTAATGGTTAATTAATGGTTAAATAATTAATTAATGTAAATTGAAACTGATGAAAATGGATAAAGTAATTTACTATAGCTCTTTAAATGGTTTCTTACTTATAGAATATTTGTTCTTAGTAGTGGCAACCAGGAGTCTGAGAGACATTAGCTGTAGTTAAGTATGAGACTAGGATATGCCCATGGTGTGGTTTTGAGCTATATTATATCATGTACCTTTTGTGTTTCTATAGGATACTCTACCTTGTTGGTTATGGAAACTGACACTCCGAGGATTCTGAGCCCTGGTGGGGTGTTTTCCCCAACATCCTAGTGGGAGGATGGATGGATGACTACCCCCTTTATCTCCACTCTATTCTCTTGGTAGTTACTTTTAATGGTATAAACGGTGGTTAGTTTTCCCAATATATGTGTGTAGAGGGATACAATGTCTTGTGGTTATTTCACACACATATATTCTGGATATATTTTTCTAAGGACTACTATAAGTATAACTTGTATAGGCTGTGATGGCTTGAGGATCCTTACTTAGTGTATGGACTGTGAGGTATAATACCTGATGCATGATACACTTTATGAGAGTTATTGTGGCTCTTGGAAACTATCTGGTTAATTTTGGTCATGTGTACATGGTGGTGTGTTGTACGAGGTGCATGTTGTGGTGCTTCACCCAGGTGTTTGTGAGCTAGAATTTTTGGAGAGAGATGCTCAGGATGTGCGACGTTGGGGCAGAGAAGAAAACTAGTGGAGAAGAATTATCAAGGTACCCTTTATATTATTTATTATATGATCTTGTATGCAATACTTGTTGAGAGTATCCATGGTGATGCTGGGAACTTAGTATACCTATTTAGGTGATGAGTTAGTTTCACTTGTTTTTCCTTGTGATTTATCATGATTTCTTTACCTTTTGCATGATAAGATTCAGGGAGGATCCTTCTGAGTATACTTTTATACCCACCCTATGTATATATGAAACATTTTTAGGTTAGTTACAGCAGGTTGGAGATCAGGCTAGTTACTACTAGCTTGGGGGGTTTTTCAAGAGTTGTTTGGGATTTGTGGTCGCTACCATATTTAATTTCTTTTGGTACTTTTAGTTTTACTTTTTAGTTATAGTAGTTATTTCATGAAATTAAATTTGTTTAATTGGGTTTTCTTTTTTATATTGGAGACTGACCAGGAGTTTTTTGGGGTATATCTTATATCTCTCTTCTGTATGTGTTTCTCTTAGAGGATAATGCATCCCATCTGCATGTTTGTTATACCCTAGGTGCTAGTTTCCAACCCAGAGCCTACTGAAGGTGGGACTCAGGGGTCACTATCTCTCTTATCCCATTTCCTTCCCAGGATAGGTACACTTTCTTGGGATGGGTTCATGACACATATATTTATAAATTATATCATCACTCGTGCGTACGTACAACTTACCGTTTCCACAAAGTGATGAAATTCATTTTCTATATTAAAAATTCAATAATGGTTATAATAATTTATTTAGTGATTAAATATGATATTTATGAAATTAATTTTATTCTATAGATATTATATCTATATCCCATGCAAGAGAACTAGGACTTTCAAGACAAAAAAAGCATGTGAAAATAATACAACTAACACCGGAAATACTAAAATAAATAAAATATTATTAATAAATAGGTGGTAAAATGTTATAAGGGGATCATATATGATATCATAAATATTAATATGATTCTTCTATAAGTTAATAATATGTTTAAAACCACTATACATGAGATTTATAGATGTTTAAAGGAAGTCAAACCTAAGGTAAGATAATTCTTAACCCAATTTCCATTCTTTAGGTTAAACTTCGATTCCATTGATTTTGTCATGCTATGATTATGTGTAAAACTAATTTTGATTATATTATGTTGTATTTAAACTTGTTTTATGCATATTTACAATTGATACAAAAAATATATTCATTTTATTAATGCTCACATCAATGATATTATATTTGTAAGGGACTTTATTTTAAAAATACTATTTTAAAAAGTCCTTTTTAAAAGTTTAAAAGGAATGATATTTTAAACATATATGACATGAGAATATTTTACCAATTTCATGAATCCTTAATTTTTTGAAGCTTAATTTACAATATTAAAAGGTTATTTTCAAAGAAAATATTTTCTTTTATAATTGTTCAAATTTTTAAGAATAAGTGATTTCAAAGTGAGAAAGGGAATTTCTTTAATAAATTTTTAGTGATATTATTAAAGTATAAATGTAAAAATACTTTGCTCAATCCTATTATTCATTGATTTTGATCTCTTATGATACCATTTATGATATTTTATTGAATGGTTTATGATAATTTTTACTAGAGATGTACTATTTTGATACAATTCACCAGATTACTCCGGATAGTTTATGATCATGTTTACTAATTAGGGAAATTATTTACATTTTATATAATATTTTCAATATGAATGTATATACTGATTATGTTTCACCCCTTTCATATGAGGAATTCATTGGTCTTATTAAGTGACAGGCAGGGTCTGTTATTTCCCCTCGATGCATCAGTAGGTCGCATGAGACAAACAAGATCGGGTTTTTTCTAAGGCCTTACCCATTTATATAGAATTATTGGATTAGGACTTGATGGTATGTTTTATACATCCTTAATTATCCATTATATCATTGTGAATTTAGTTATTAATATTCCATGAGATTATTAGATTAGTAAAATATCCATAGCTATGTTTTATTATCATGTGATTATTTATATGAAAATATTTGATCATAATTTATTCAAGCCATATTATGATAAAGTTATTGATTAAGTGACATGTTTTTCATTTATTTTACCTTTACATATTGTTTATTCCTTATTTACTCATAACTTCCACTACATGCTTACCCTTACTAAGAATCTGAGCTCACCCCTTTCTTATGTTTTATTTTTTCCCATGACGCCAATATGTATATTATGTTTGACATGAAGGGATAAGATAGAAGAGTAATATTTTACTCAAATGAATTAATATGTTGTATTTTATATTTACAATTGTAATGTAAGAATCATGTATGTATATAGTTTTACAAAACTAATAAACTATTCATTCCTTTAGTATTTCATTGCTTGTACCTAGTACCAATGTAATAAAGTAACCACCAACTCTAGGATATTGGGTTGGGGTCAGTACAGTTGGTATCAGAGTAAGTTCAGAAGAAATCTTGGGCACTAGATTTTAAAAAATATATATTAAAGTATGAAAACCTATGATAGAATTTGCAAATATTCCCAAAGAAACCAAGATTATGATTTAGAGATTAGTTACAACTAAATTTCAAATTTACTTTAAGTGTTTCACTAATTTTGAGATTATAAATTATGATTCATAATGTTATGATCTAATATAATAAATTCTATTATTTATAAATTGAACCCAGTGGAAGGAATGAGAACTTTATCAATGTACATAATCTATGTAGGGATTTCTATCTTAGGAAAGATAATGATATTGGAGACAAAGCTACATCTGGAGCTAAACAACATATAACTATAATGAGAAAAATAACTTAGGTTTATGAGTAATAAACTTACCCTTATGGAGAATCCTGATCCACAATGTGGTGTAACAATGTTAAATCTCTTCATGCGACAACAACCACCATCATTCAATGGGACTGCAAATCCATTTGTAGTTGAGAAATGGATAAGTTTATTAGAGAAGACATTTATAAATTTAGGAAGTAATGCAATAGATAAGGTTATCATAACAATTTATCATATCTCAGGAAATGTAGATAAATGGTGGTCATTGACTCAAAACACTAAGGATGAAAAAGAAATAAAAAACATAGAATAGAAATATTTTAATTAACTTTTCTTAGAAAAATATTTTCCTTGAGAACAATGAGAATATATGGAGAGACAATTATTAGGTTTGAGACAAAAAGAAGAAGTTTTTTTCTAAGTATTAAGCTAACCGTAAAAGGTTATCTAGGTATGCTTTAGACTTCATACATAATCCAAAGAGCAAGATTGACCATTTATTTGATGGGATTAAGACAATTTTTCGAAAGGCACTAGTCTTTCAAATTTTATCATCATATAAGGATATAGTATCATGTAATATCAAGAGAGATAAATAATTCTCCAAGTCTTATGAATTAAAAGAGAAGCAAGAAAAGAAGAGCATGGAAGAGAAAAATATGGATAAATAGAAGAAGGGAAAGATGGATTTTCCCACATCTGATAATTGTGGAAGGAAACACCCTGGTACATACTTGAAGAGAATGAGATTATTTTATAAGTGCTGAGAGAAAGGCCACAAGGATCATGATTTTAAGGGAAATAAATAATCTGTGAAAATTTTAATCTATAAGGAGATGTGGAACTATGAAAATGAATGCCCCAAGCGTCAAGGAAATACATATTAGAAGATATAAAGGGATGGAGGTCAAACTTATGCTATTGATACAGATGAGGTGAAATAATTAATATGATTGTGTATGTAGATACAAGAAATATTTTTTAAAAAGTATTTTATTAATTATATTATCATTATAAGAATCATGAAACACATAATTATTATACTAAAATACCACTTCTTAAAGTATTTGAGAAAATATGTTGAATGGAACCGTTGATCAAGAAAAGTGATTTTATGGAAATTTGATCTTTTAGAAAATACATGATTGAGAGAAAATAACCTTAATATGTGATTAATGTTGAGATAATACTAATAAATAGATGTGTTTGGGATAGTATTTGTGACCATGAAATTGGTTAGTGATTTGAAGGTTTATGCAGGGTTAACTACATGTTTTGATTTAAGGAATATATTCGACAACCTAAGATTTTATTTTTGGAAGCATGAATGTTTTCATTAAGGTGATAAAGGTATTAATAAATTTGGTATGTTAAAATAAGATATATATTATGTTATTTGAGGAATCTAAAGGTAAGTTGATTTTTGTAAATTCAGTTACCTACCTTAAAAATTTATTGACTTTGAATTTGGATAAATGTATTTTGGATGAGTCTTAATATTAGCTACTTATGGAACATATTAAGTTAAAATTTGGATATTATTATTTTTAGATAACTTGTGATAAATATTTTGGTTTTAGTAAATATTTAAAGTTTTAATTAATGAATTTTGGATCTTATGATTCATTAAATCTATTCAGGCATGAAAAATCCATCTTGAATATCCATTTCCTGGTATAAGAGAAGAAGAATAGATCGAAGCATAACCAAAGGATGAGATTATACTTATGAAATGGAAATAAATTAAGTAAGTTTATTTTATTGAGTATATTTTCTAGATATTAAAAGAATCCATCAACTATAGGAAAATTATTTTGGAACAAAAACGTTATCTGTTTACTTTTCTAACTGAGAAATCAATAGTCTTTTAACCAATCATAGATTTATGGTTTTTTGATGGTTAACTTTCTAATGACCATGTTCTCTATCACTCTTTATAAAAAATTAACAATTAGATTTATCTTATATGTATATATTTTTACTTCCCACTAATGTTATCCTAACCAGAATCCTAGTTTTGTGATGACCTTCACATTTCTATTCCCCTCTTTTAATAAGAAGTTTTATAAACCCTTTTTATAATGTGGGTTTCCCATGAAGATATTTTCAAATACCAACCTTTGATTTTTAAAGTTCAATTTAAAATTGTGAGGATAAAATTTATTAAAGGTAGGGAGAATGTAACATCTTGATATTTTATAATATATAGAATTTATTTAATAGCTTTTGGTGCATGTAACACTAAGCTTAAACAAACCATGATATACTATTAATTACTATTATTTTAATACAACTGTTATAAACTAGTCATTAAATTGGAAGGTGTGAATAGGAATAACTATATTGTGAAATATATATGAAGGTAATATTCAATAAAAATTTATTTATTAATTATTTGGAAGTAAACAAACATTTTTTTTGTAAAGTCATTTTATTTTTTAAATATATTTTTTCTTTAAAAAGTAATTTTTATTTCTTTCTATGATGAAATAAATATAATTATTTTTTTTCAATTTTAGAAAATTAATGTTAAAAAATTAATTTAATTTTTTAACTAAATATGTCAAAATTAATCTATGGTGAAATTTTGAGAGTTTTCTGAAAAATTTAAAATTTTGGTGAATTATAAAAGATGTAGTTGTTTTTATGAAATACAATATGTTTTGTGATATAGTCAAAAACAAAAATATGATATAAAAATTTATTAAAATTATGTAAAGAATCATGTATGATAATATAGTACAAATATCATAAAAAAATAATTCATTATATATAAATTATAAATTATTCCATGATAAACATAAAAATCATTTTCAATGACGACGTAGTGATTGCGCAACATTGGAAAAGTTAAAATTGGTGCCTTATATATATATATATATTAATTGATAGGTAACAAGTATTTATATGATTTTTATTAAATATAATTTATAAATGATGATTTGGAATGATATTTTTTAAAATTTGACTTATATAACAAGAATAGTATCCAAATGCTTGTGCAATTCTTTTGCAAGGCTAGAAACGACAAATTAAAAAATTAAATAAGTTATATTGAAATGGATATGAGTAAATATAAATAATTAATGAATCAAAAAGAATTATATTGATCCTAATTAATTTATTTTTATTATAGTAATTTATTTTAACTTTTATATATAAAATAATTACATTCTATTCTTATGTAACACTCACAGAGTGCTTGTGCATGTAGAAGAAAAAATTAATAAAATGAATTTAATTAAAACAATAATAACCATTCAATGACCCAAAAGTATAATTTTTTAATGCGTGGTTATCTATAAGACACATTAGACCATATTTTCTTAAATATAAAATATTTATCTTAATTATGTTAATTTATTTTTAATTTCTAGGGAAGAAATAATTACCCTAAAATCTTGCACAATAATGATGCAGTAATTATCAAATTAATGAAAAAATTAAATAAATGTTATTAAAAATATTAAAATAAATATAAATTGATATAATTAATGTGATACACAAATTTTATATATGAATATTAAATATTAGAGTTGTATTAAAAGTATTGGTTTGAATACATCATATTATATTTTTATTCTTAATATAAAAGTAATGAATAGTAAAAAATTTGACAATAATAATAGGTAAGGGGAAATTCACCCTTTTTTTATTGAAAGGAAAGAACCCTCTTATTATCCTGGGTTTAGGGATCCCATTAAATATCCATTTATAGGCCTAGTGTATTAAACCCCATTATCCATACCCTATCAAGATCAATACACCCCTGTATAGGCTTGCACACCGCCTGGGTATCAGGCTTGCCATCGCCCACCTGCTTGTTACAACTGTCCCCTCCTTCCATTCATAGCCCAACACTATGCACATCCCTGATGAAGGTCAGAACACCCTACCAAGCACCATTGTCACCGCATTTGTTTTTTCCACCAAAGAAGGCTTGAACCCTCACCGACCTTCCTACCATCATGAGTCCACACCCATCATGATATCATTGACTGCCTTCCCTGTACTATTACTATTAAAGTCTAGAACCCCCCATCGACCATCCCCACAGCTTATCATGGTTTCACTAACCACATTCCACCCCATTTATTAACTTCTTCCCTTCTCTATAGATTACCTCCTATATATGTGGGAGAATAATGACCGCCCCATCAATGGGGAAAATATTGATGCGGTCGATAAGTCTTTGACTATGGAATAACTTTATTATAGTTTAATATTTTGAGAAATTTCTAAAGTTCCCCTTATCTCAATTATAAAATGGAACCTCCTCTATTACTTATTCACAAAACTATGATCCTTATAGATCGACCAAACCCATTTCTATTCCCAAAATCCTTAGCTAAGTTTTGGAGGTCTTGGTCTTCCAAAAAGACCAACTCTAGATCCCTTAAGAAGTGATATAAAGGAAGTTCTCCAAAGATGAAGTAAACATCCTTACCAAATCTTTCAAATTTATTTCTTCTTCCACATCCTATTCATGTGTTGTTTCCCTCATAAAATAATAACTTCAGTATCATCTATATACTAATATGTTATTATGATTATGAAATTGAAGTTCTGAAGTATTGAATAACAACTGAGAAGGTGGGGGTGGGGGGGGGGGGTTGAATCAATTGTTCAATTTTTAAGAGTTTCAAAACTTTTAGAAACTCAACCCCTGAAACCTATTAAGATTAATTTCCTTATCACCTTTTAGTAAATACTCATGCATGAAAAATTAGGAAATAAAGTAAAGAAGACATGATTTACAAGGTTCAAACTCAGTGTGAGAACCTATATTCTTACCATAGCCACTCTCTAAGGTATATGAAAATTCACTATTATGAATAAGTGAATAAATTTTTTGAAAACTTATGTTAGACACATTATATCTCCAAATATAAAAGATTATACTGAATCCCATTATTTTAAAAAGTTGGATTACAAAAAAATTGATCCAAAACAAAAGAATAATACTCTGTTCAATTTTCTCTACAAAATATCAGTTTGAATCTTCATTATGATTTGGATGGATATAATTCTCTCTATTTGATGAGTTCAATAAAATTCTCCCTTACTCAATCTACACTTCTCAAACTATACTCAAACACTTAGTTTGATCTTCCTCAGTCTGATTGAATCAATATGACAGACTTAATATAATGAACCCATTCTCAATCTGCAAAACTCAAAATTTTCTCAAATTCTCAATACGATCTTCCTCAGTCCAATTAAATCAATACAATTGACTCAATATGAAATTTCTTAGTAAAATTATTCTATCCAGTAAAAAAACATTCAGGTATCTGATCTTCTTTTGAGATATTAGTATGGAAATATCTTTCAATAAAATTCTTCAGTGCTCCACCTTTTCCATTTATGTAAAAAGTTACAATGAATGAATGATCTGAGAAAATATTTATAGGTGAATCATAAAATAAAGAGCGGGAAACTTGAAAACTTTATCCACTTACTTAGATTTAAAAACTCTAAAAATATCTCACATTTAAACTTCAACTTTTACTTCTTCAATCCTTTTCAAATTTATCTGTTATTTACACATAATTTAATATCAAGTTTAACCACTTAAAATCTTTACATAACCTCTTATCTATAATCATATTTCTTGAACTTCTTATCTTTTATTTAGTATGATGAAACCTCCTCAGCTCATTACGATGAAACTTCCTTGGATTCATATTCCACTGATTATTATGATCTTTCTTTCTTTATTATCTCATTATGATATGATTTTATTTTTTATCTTATTAAGATTTTATATTATTTATCAGCTTATTACAATCTACCTTTCTTTATCATCTCATTACAATATGCCTTTATTTCTCAGCTCATTACGATATGACTTTATTTATCAACTCATTATGATCTTCCTTTCTTTCTTAGCTAATTAAGATATAACTTTCTTTCTCACCTTATTATGATATTCCTTTCTTTCTCAGCTCATTACAATCTACCTTTTTTTCTCAGATCATTATGATCTACCTTTATTTCTCATCTCATTATGACAAGCTTCCTCAGCTTTAGCCTGATAGAATCCTCATAATGATGGAATTTTCATCACGATGGAATTCACATTATGATGGATTTTTCCATTAGGATGTAAATCACATTATGATTATTTATCCATAAGGATGGAAATTATTTAACGATGAATCCACTTAGAAACTTTGAACTTCTTCAAACTTGATCAACTTCACATATTTTGACTTCTAGATCTAATATTCTATGTCCAGATTTCTTGAACCTGATGAATACTTTTTCTCAATAACTGGAATCAATTCAATCATTATGATTCCTCCATTTATTTAAAATCTATTATCATGACCATGTTTCATGATTTATATGAACTTCATGATCAACAAATCATCATCTGACTTTGTTTTAGAAAGTATGAAAGCTTTTTAACTCATGAATTTACAATCTTCTTTAAAAACTTTTTAGAAACAATAAGACTTCTTCAAAAAAAAAATATCTTACTAACCAATATTGATTCTGATGAATCTTTATGGTGCTGGATATGAATATGATAAATCATCTGATCAACAAATTCATCTTTCTGAATACTTCTACTTCTCGTGCTACTTAGTTCGAAAACCCGACTCTTGAAACATGTGTCCAGAAAATAACTTTATTAAAGATAAAAATCCCCCCTTTATATTTGGGTTTAAACATTCAAAAAATTTCAAATTTATTACAAAACTCATTACGATGGACTGGGTACGATTCCTAAATAATAAAAATATTCTTATACAAAAAGGTTAATTGTCAACAAATACAAAATATTTGTTAAAAAAAATTTATCACAAAGGTTCTTCAATATCCCCTTTTTATTTTTTAGAACCCTTGTTAACAACTTTTCAAACTCTTAGAATATTCTCACAACTCAACTTTTGTAAACAACTCAAGTTTTTTGACTTTTATCAAAACACATCCTTTCTCAAAAAAGAGTGTTCTGACACCATACTACTGGATAAAGTAATGTTTTTGAAGGAATTCCATCCCTCGATGGCAAGAAAATTTTTTCAGCCATGTAAAGATAAAATCTCCCTTAATTTTATTTTTCTATCCCCAATTTTATGATAACCACATATTCAAATTCATTTAAGAAAGATAAGTAAGAACCTCTTAAAAAGTAAAAAGTTGTCACTTTATCTCCCCCTTTTTCAACATAATCCAAATCATGGTGGGGGTAATTCATTATGAGGTTTAGGAAGTCATGGGAGGAGTTTGAATATGAAGTTTCAGCCTCAATTCTACAAATTTTTATTTTAGCATGGATTTTGTAAAAATATCAGCAATTTGATACTTTTTTGAGATGTATTTTAGAATAACATCTCCAACAAAAACTTTCTATTTTATAAAGTGAAACTTTGTATCAATGTGTTTTGATCTTGAATGTTAGAAATGATTTTTAGAAAGATCAATTGCACTTTTATTATCACAAAGTATCTTAAATGGTTTATAAACTTTTACCTTAAAATATTCAAGCTGAAAATTCATCCACGATATTTGAGTACAAGCCTGAGTAGCTACAACATATTCAGATTCAATAGTTCTCAAAGCTAATGAACTTTGTTTCTTACTATTCTAACTCACACAACATTCAACAAAAAAAAATGTTCCTCCTGAGGTTATTTTTCTGTCATTATAATCTCCATCACAATCGGCATCAATAAACCCATGAAAATTTATCTCACTATTTATTTTGTATAACAACCCATGCGAAGATGTTCCTTTGAAATATCTTAGAATTATTTTTGATACCAACATATGTGATTCTTTCAGATTATTTTGATACCTGACACACAAATTCACAACATAAAAAATATCATCCCTTGAGGCTATATGATAAAGTAAACTTCCTACCAGCTTACAAAAGTCTTTATGATTTACAATTTTTCTAATCCCATATTTACACAACTTTGTGCTCACAAATATAGGAGTAGAAACTTTTTTTATTTTTCCACCCCAAACTTCTTTAACAGTACACTGCATACATTTCTTGAGAGAAGAAAATGCATTTTTTTGAACTTGTAAGGCAAGGAAGAAAGTTAATTCTCCCAATATTTACATTTCAAAATTCTTCTTCATTTCTTCAGAAAAAATTATATTATCCATATAAACAATTATAATTAGATTTCTATAGTTAATATCTTTCACATACAAGTTACTATCAACTTTTCCTTTAGAAAAATTAAACTTTCTCAAACAATTTTCAAGTTTTAAATACCAAGCATGTGGATCTTGTTTTATCTTAGAAAAAGTTTTATTCAGTTTAAAAACCTTGTTTTCATCTTCATCAAGTAGAAACCCACAAGTTTGTTGTAACACCCCAAGCTTCTACGGTACGCTTCTCTTTGAATAATGCGATAGCGTGTGTTGTACGCAACATCGAGTTCTAACACACCACAACCAATCAAACTAGCTGTTATGAATAGTAATACCTACTTTTTGAAATTTTATAAATTTTATATCTCAAAATTAACTTCATTTTTGGATTTGTAATATCAAATTTAGCCTAGGGTTAAATTTTGGAACTTTTTGGATAACATTTATATTTTGATGAATAGTGAAAATTACTAAATTTTAATTAAAACAACTTTTTTAATCGAAATAATTTATATTGATAAATTATGAATTTGAGTGGTTTTAAAGTATATTTAGAATATATTTTTACCATTTAATAAAATTTTGGTCATTTTACATAATTTTACAATTAAACCGGACATAAACAAGTGTTAATCTTTTGATAGTTATTATCTCTTAAAAACACGTTTTTTGTTTTAACAACGAGAATTAATTTTAAATTAATTTCTGCCACTATTGTGTTTTGAATTTGGAAAAATGGATTCAATATTTGGAATCAGGATGTTCATATTGTGTAAATAGGTAACTTTTATTTTTATACATTTTGAATAATTATTTCGGTAAATATTTTATTTACCATGGTTAAGGGTAAATCCGATAAATAAGGGTTAAGAAATAATATTATAATAATACTAAATTACCCTAAAACGTGTCCTAACCTAATTATTGGATACATTTACGACCATGGACATCTTTGGGTCGATTTTGGGACCCCATGGAGCCACTTGTAGGTGATAGGGACACTTTATTTTAATTAAGTTAAAATAAATACCAAAATGACATAAGCATATATCTTTTAGAAAAACAATTTTTACACAGGGTTATATATGTTGGATTTTTGAATATAAATATTCATTATAAAGATAAAAAAATTCCTACATAATGATATTTTATTTATAATTTTTAGACATTATATAATTTAATTTATTTATGACACAATGGTGATGCAGTAATTACTAAATTAATGAAAATTTAGAATAATTGATATTATAAATACCCAAATAAATGTAATTTGAGACTTTTTATAAATAAAAATAATTTTATAGGATAATATGACATGTTAGTATTGATTTAATCAACTTTTTTAGAAGTAATAATTCTGTTATGAGTTTTATAAAAATCAATTATTGAATAGTGTCAAAATTGACATAAAAGAGTTTTTTAAAAAAATATTATATTATTAATTGATATTAAATTCCTAAAAATCTAAGGTTCGGCCAAGAGACTTATATCATGATATGTGTATCATTAATGGACCACTTGGGGGTCTCTTGGATGTATATAGTAAGTTTATTAACCATATAATATAAAAATACAAAGAGACATTGTAAAAGTGAAACTAATTAACTAAGAGTTAATATTTAATGATAAGGTTAATATTGTAACCCAAACCTTTCTAAATTATATTGGTTGAGTGGTTTTAGACCTATCCCCACATTAAAATTTAAATAATACACTTTTAAGCCATTAGAAACCAAATATGGATTTATTATAAAATAATATTTCTAGCTTTTCCAAAGGTGGCCCTCACCCCTCTTATAAAAGGGAACCCCCCCTTCTCATTAATTCACACCTAAAAGCCTTTTGGTTCGGACAAACCCTGCTCAAATACTCTATAAACTTCCCTAACTACAACCTAGAGGCCTTAGTTTGATCATAAATCCAACCTAAGGAGCCATTTTGATCAAATCAAAAGGAAGAACCCGAAGAAGAGGTAATGTTTTCACCACCCTTTTTGAAATTCATTTCTTCTTCAAATTCTTCTTTCTTTGTTATTACCATTCTAAAATAATGAATCCAGTATCTCATATATACTGTAATATTATTATAAATATGGTAAAACCATATTCATTATTCTATCCATCCTTTGAATGACATGTCACCATACGTGCGTATGTACGGCTTACCGTCTCCACGTCGTGGTGTAATTGTTATTCAATATATTATTATTTGGATGGGTATAATAATGATTTGTAATTCATGTAAATAATAAATATAACATGATAATTATTCTTTATATATGATATACCATCCAATTATATATTATTTTAATATCAAAAGAATGATATTGTCGCTTGTGCGTACGTACGGACTACCGTCTCCACGAACGCGATGAGATTCATTCTCCATCATACCCATTCAAGAATAATTATCATTTTATGATTTAAAAATAATGTTTAAGGACTTGATATAATTATTTATATGAATAGGATACAACCTATCCCTGAAAAAACACGGCTTACGTAACAAAACATATAAAAGAAAACGAGTAAGTTAACACCCGAAACAACGATAATACTAAGATATTATTAACAAATCAATATTAAAAGATCATATATGATATCATATTAATGTATATGATTATTGTATAATTTAATAAAAATTATTTCACCATTATACAAGAGGTTAACCTACCCTAAACCAAGGAAAGGTACAAGTTAAGGGTTTATTTTGCAATCTCTTCATTATCCGAGGTTGTTTATACGTAATAATCTACTGGAACTTCTTTATCATCCACATCCATGCTTCTTAAAAATGCATTTCAAAACATTTTTACTATTTTCTAGAATATGGTTTAAAGTCATTTATACAATTTTTTGACTTTTTATAAGAGGTTTATAAAGGAATCTTTCCGTCGTTTTCCAAACAAGGTGCTTTTTAACCTTTTCGACAGAATTAAGGTAAGAATATTTTTTTAACTTATATGGCAGGTGCGGCTATTTTACGCCGTTATAAAATCTTTGAAAATACCCTTAAAATATTATAATAATATTTTCAAATAAAGTGTTTTATTTTATAGATATATGACTTTTAAATGATTTCAAAAAAAAAGAGACATTACTCTAAAAAGAGTTTTGATTTCATCTATGTCAACATCCTTTGATGGATTTTACGCTTATTTGAAGTTTATTTATTATGATACAAAAATTTTATATTGTATTGAAGGTTTTGTGATATTTTTGACTGTGGATGTTTTATTTTTATACCATTCATGGTTTATGGATGAAGTATTTACATTTCGTATGCTAGTTTTAATACGAATGTTTATGTTATGTTTAAACCTGTTCATATGAGGAATGAATTGGACTTAATATGTGATAGGTGGAGCCCGATATAGCTCCTCGATGGATCGGTAGGTCTCATGATACAAACTAGTGTCTTGGCACAAGTCCTTGACAAAATCTTATTTGTAGTCTTGGCACGAGGCCTTGGCTATGTGGTTATGATAGTATGGCATTATGAATTCCATCATTATGAAAGTGGTTATTGATATTGCATGTGATTATTCAATTAGTAGAATATCCATGTGAATAAGTAAATGGAATTATTTCATTTTATTTTTTCCATACTATGTTGAAGTTTAAGTTTAAAAGGCTTTTGTTTTAGTTATACATTTCCTTAAATGTTTATTCTTATTTATGAATGTTTCCACTCTATTGTTATCCTTACTGGGCATTTGAGCTCACCCCTTTTCTATGTTTTATTTTTCCCAAGATGTGAAGAAGTAAATTATGAATGACCTGCAGGGATAGTATGAGGGGATAAGAGTGTAGACTATGGAGACTATGTTGTTTTAGTTTTCATTTTTATGATGTAATGTAAAACTTTATGAATATATCTACTGTTTTCAAGGATAATAAACTAATCAGTCTTTCGAGACTTGATCTTTCTTGTGATCATGCCAATGTTATGTAATAATGCACCGAATATAGGTAACTGGGGTCGAGGTGTTACAGTTGGTATCATAGGAAGTTTAGTACAAACCTTGGAAGCTAGATTTAGATAAAATCTGATTAGAGCACATAGTCCTAAGATGGACTTTTAGGATTAGTATAGAAGAACTTCCTTGAATTTTGGTATTGTTGAGATTTTGTGAGTTTTCCGAGCAATACATCCCTGTTTGGATATGAGCAGGTAGAGGCGGCTCTGGCACAGATGTACCTAGGGGTAAAACCCGAAAACACCGCTTTGAGCTAGACTCGAATGACTACTAGTGCATGACAACGGGCCTTTCTGCACTCTTGGTTACGACACTCCCGGAGGATATGCTTAGGATAACTCTCATTTTCTTTACAAATCATTATGAAGGGTTTATGAGTATATACTTCCTAAAAGAAAAAATTTTTATGATTATGGATTATATCCATAAATAGTTCAATTTAGGTTAAGTGTTTATAAGTATGAAATTATGTATTTTGATTCATAAACTGATCTAGTTTATGACATTGTTTAGAAATGGTGCCTAGTGGAAGAAATGGAAACCGTATCAATGCACGCACTCCATGTAGGGATTTCTCTCCTGCTCAAGATAATTATAGTGGAGCTGGTGCTGCAACTGGTGCCGATATGCTAATCACCATATTGGGAAAACTCACTCAGGTTATGAATAACAACCTTACCCATATGGAGCACCCTGATCCGCAGCATGGAGGATCAATGTTATATCGATTCATGAGGAAACAAACACCAATGTTCAATGGGAGTACAAATCCCTTAGTAGCTGAGCAATGGATAAATTCCCTAGAGAAAATATTTCAGGCTTTGGGTATTAGTGAAAGGGAAAAAGTCATCATGGAAGTTTACAGCCTCACTGGAGATGCTGATCAATGGTGGTCATTGATTCAAAAAATGAAAGAAGATGATGAAGTATCAAATATGGAATGGATGGAGTTCAAAGATCTGTTTTTAGAAAAATAATTTCCTCGTGACCATCGAGAAGATATAGAAAGACAATTTCTGAGTCTGAGACAAAAGGAGGGTGAGAATGTTGCAAAGTATGAGGCTAACTTTACAAGGCTAGCAAGGTATGCTGGAGATTATATACGTAACCCAATAAGTAAGATTGATCATTTATTTGATGGGTTAAAACCATTTCTTCATCGAGTATTAGTCTCACAATCCTTCTCGTCGTACAAAGACATTGTCTCATGTGCTATCAAGACAGAAAAGGAATTCTCTAAGTATTATGACTTTAAAGAAAAGCAAGAGAAGAAGAGATCTGCTGATAAATCTAGGAATGTAAATAAGGGGAAGAAGGGAAAGGTTGAATATCCATCCTGTGGTAAATGTGGGAAGAAACACCCCGGTACTTTCTTGAAGGGAATGGGTGTCTGTTAAAAGTGTGGTGAAAAAGGCCACCAAGCTCGTGATTGCAAAGGGAAGAAGGAAGCTACCAATGTTCAGTGCTATAATTGTAGGGAGATGGGACATTATGCAAATAAATGTCCTAAGTGTCAGGGGAACTTACCTCAGAAAAGGCCAAGGGATCAAGGCCAAGCTTTTTCTATCACTACTACTGAGGTAGAAGCTCCAAAATACATGGTGGCAGGTAATTTAATGGTTTCCTCAAGTTTAGTAAATGCATTATTTGATTCTGGATCATCGCATTGTTTCATATCTTCCCAGTTTTCTAAGAAAATTAGATATTTCCAATTTTATTTAACAAGGGAGTTGTTAGTTAAAACTCCTAAGGGAAGTATCATTGCAACAAAGTTTTGTGAATCAGTCCCCATTAGAGCACATAAATGTTCTTTATCCGCTGATCTCATCGTCATACCTATGATTGAGTTTGATATAATACTCAGTATGGATTGGCTTTCGGACCATGATGCGAAGATTTATTGTAAGAAGAAGGAGGTTACGATTTTTGATGATGATGATAAGGAACACCTTATCTTTAGAGCATAATCGTCACCACCTAATTCTTATCTAGATCCACCCCCAATAGCTCAACTAAATTCAATTATTGGGGAGGAATTGAATGAAATGACCGTGGTTTAGGAAAGGAATGTTCAAATAGAGGATGTACCTATTGTGAAAGAATATGTAGATGTGTTTCCGGACGATTTACCTGGACATCCTCCATAACGAGAAGTTGAGTTTTCCATTGATTTAATTCCTAGATCAAGGACCATATCAAAGACCCCTTATAGAATGGAAACTATAGAATTAGTTGAACTAAAGAAAAAACTAGAGGAATTGAGTAATAAGGGATTTATTCTCCCTAGTGTTTCTCCATGGGGAGCCCCTGTTCTTTTCGTTAAAAAGAAAGATGGATCTATGAGGTTATGTATCGACTACAGGGAGATCAATACTATAACAATAAAGAACAAGTATCCCCTACCTCGCATTGATGATTTATTTGACCAACTGCATGGAGCTCAATACTTTTCAAAGATTGAACTTCGATCTGGATACCATCAGTTGTGTGTGAATAAGGAAGACATTCCGAAGATAGCATTTCGAACCAGGTACGGGCATTATGAGTTTATAGTAATGCCTTTTGGATTGACTAATGCACCCTCTGTATTCATGGATCTGATGAATAAAGTTTTCAAGGAATATCTCGATGAATTTGTGGTGGTATTTATTGATGATATCTTGGTATACTCCAAAATCTATGAATATCTTTAAAATCACTTGTGCATTATCCTGAAGACTCTGAGAAGACATGAATTATATGGGAAGTTTAGCAAATATGAATTCTGGCTTCAGGAGATTTCTTTTCTTGGCCATATTGTCTCTAAAGATGAAATCTCTGTTGATCCTTATAAGACCAAGGCAATCCAAGAATAGTCTGCACCGATGACTATAACTGAGGTATGAAGTTTTATTGGTTTAGTAGGCTATTATCGACGTTTTGTCCAGAATTTTTCCCGGTTGGCTAACCCATTAACAAATCTCACACGTAAAGGGGTTAAATTTGTTTAGAAAAAAGAGTGTGAATAATGTTTCGAAGAACTGAAGAGAAGATTAGTCAATGATCTTATATTGACTCTACCATAGGTGAATTATGGGTTCGTTATTTATAGTGATGCATCGAAGAAAGGACTTGGTTGTGTCCTTATGCAGAATGATAGGGTTATTGCCTATGCATCACGACAGTTGAAAATTCATGAACAAAACTATCCTACTCATGATCTCGAGTTAGCAGCTGTGATATTTGCTTTGAAGATATGGAGGCACTACCTCTATGGTGAAAAATGTGAGATTTATACTGATCACAAGATTTTGAAGTATATTTTCTCACAAAAAGAACTCAACATGATGCAAAGGAGATGGCTTGAATTACTCAAGGATTATGATTGCATTATACACTACCACCCGGGGAAAGAAAACAAGGTGCCATATGCTTTGAGTAGAAAATACCATGGAGTTTTGAACAATATGAGAATTGAAAGGGATCCAATTTTCATGGATCTAGTGAAGATGGACATGGGAATAACTAGGGAAGGTGAAACATCAATGCTTTTTAAAATGGTTGCCAAACCATCTTTACTAGAAACTATTAAGACTTCTCAGACCAATGATGAAGAATTTCCAAAGAAGATTAAAGCTGTGAATGATGGGAGATTGAGAGACTTTGTGTATGAAGAAGGAATTTTGAAATTCGGGAAGAGACTTTGTGTTCACGATATACCTGATCTAAAAAGGGAATTGCTGGATGATGCTCTTAGTTCCAATTTCTCTATACACCCTGGGAGCACCAAAATGTATAGAGATTTGAAGGAACATTTTTGGTGGGGCAACATGAAGAGGGAGATTGCTGATTTTTTGTCAAGATGTATGGTTTGTCAACAAGTGAAAGCTGGAAGGCAACAACCTGGATGAGTCATGAAATCTCTTCCCATACCGGAGTGGAAATGGGATAATATCACGATGGACTTTGTCATGGGACTACCAAAGACTCCTAGAAGGAACGATGTAATATGGGTTATTGTTGATCATCTTACCAAGTCAGCACATTTTCTTGTTATAAGAGAAGATATACCACTGGAACGTCTAGAAAGACTATATATTGATGAAGTTGTGAGACTTCATGGAGTACCCCTATCGATTGTTTCTGATCGTGATCCCCGTTTTACTTCAAGATTCTGGAAAAGTCTTCAGAAAGCCTTGGATACTGAACTTCATTTGAGCACTGCCTACCTCCATCAAACAGATGGACAATTAGAACGAATTATTCAAACCTTAGAATACATGTTTAGATCTTGCTCACTTGACTTTCAGGGTATGTGGGATCAATATTTACCTTTGGTAGAATTTTCCTATAATAATAGCTTCCATTCGAGTATTCAGATGGCACTATATGAAGCGTTATATGGAAAGATATGTCGCACACCAACCTGTTGGGATGACGTTGGTGAAAGAAAACTTGTAGGCCCAGAACTGGTGGAGGAAATGATGGAAAAGGTGAAGGTAATCCAAAACCATATCAAAGCAGCTCAAAGTAGGCAGAAGAGCTATGCCGATAATCAAAGGAAGGAATTGGAATTTCAAGTCGGTGATCATATTTTCCTGAAGGTATCTCCATGGAAGGGAGTCATACGTTTTGGTAAGAAAGGTAAATTGAGTCCCAGGTACATCAGACCTTTCAAAATTCTAGAACGAATTGGGGCTGTAGCTTACCGATTGGAAATGCCGCCAAGTCTCTCCAAAGTTCACGATGTGTTCCACGTATCTTTACTAAGGAAATACATGCCTGACACAATGCATGTACTCACCTATGAGGAATTAGAACTGGAACCCTATCTGTCTTATTGTGAAGAGCCCGTCAGGATTCTTGATACAAGAGAACAAGTACTGAGAAACCGGACGACGCGCCTGGTAAAAGTTTTGTGGAGAAACCATAAAATGGAAGAGGCAACGTGGGAACCCGAGGAACTTATGATGAAGAACCACCCGAGTCTTTTCATGCGGTAGTATTCTAGAAATTACGAGGACGAAATTATTTGAAGGAGGGGAGAATGTAACACCCCAAGCTTCTACGGTACGCTTCTCTTTGAATAATGCGATAGTGTGTGTTGTACGCAACATCGAGTTCTAACACACCACAACCAATCAAACTAGCCGTTATGAATAGTAATAACTAATTTTTGAAATTTTATAAATTTTATCTCTCAAAATGAACTTCATTTTTGGATTTGGAATATCGAATTTAGCCTAGGGTGAAATTTTGGAACTTTTCGGATAACATTTATATTTTGATGAATAGTGAAAATTACTAAATTTTAATTAAAAACAACTTTTTAATCGAAATAATTTATATTGATAAATTATGAATTTGAGTGGTTTTAAAGTATATTTAGAATATATTTTTACCATTTAATACAATGTTGTTCATTGTACATAATTTTACAATTAAACCGGAAATAAACAAGTGTCAATCTTTTGATAGTTATTATCTCTTAAAAACACGTTTTTTGTTTTAAAAACGGGAATTAATTTTAAATTAATTTCTGCCACTTCTGTGTCTTGAATTTGGAAAAATGGATTCCATATTTGGAATCATGATTTTAATATTGTGTAAATAGGTAAATTTTATTTTTAGACATTTTGAATAATTACTTCGGTAAATATTTTATTTACCATGGTTAAGGGTAAATCCGGTAAATAAGGGTTAAAAAATAATATTATAATAATACTAAATTACCCTAAAACGTGTCCTAACATAATTTTTGGATACATTTCCGACCATGGGCATATTTGGGTCGATTTGGGACCCCATGGATCCACTTGTAGGTGATAGGGACACTTTATTTTAATTAAGTTAAAATAAATACAAAAATGACATAAGCACATATCTTTTAGAAAACATTTTTTTACATAGGGTTATATATGTTTTATTTTTGAATATAAATATTAATTATAAATATAAAACTATTTCCTACATAATTATATTTTAATTATAATTTTTAGACATTATATAATTTAATTTATTTATGACACAATGGTGATGCAGTAATTACTAAATTAGTGAGAAATTAGAATAATTGATATTATAAATACCCAAATAAATGTAATTTGAGACTTTCTATAAATACCAATAATGTTCTAGGATAATATGACATGTTAGGATTGATTTAATCAACTTTTTTCGAATTAATCATTCTGTTATGTTTTTTAGAAAAATTAATTATTGAATAGTGTCAAAATTGACATAAAAGAGTTTTTAAAACAAATATTATATTATTAATTGATATTAAATTAAAAAAAAAATAATGTTCGGACAAGATACTTATATCATTATAGGTGTATCATTAATGGACCACTTTGGGGTTTCTTTGATGTATATAGTAATTTTATTAACCATATAATATAAAAATACAAAGAGACATTGTAAAAGTGAAACTAATTAACTAAGAGTTAATACTTAATGATAAGGTTAATATAGTAACCCAAACCTGTCTAAATTCTATTGGTTGAGTGTTTTTAGACCTATACCCACCTTAACATTTAAATAATCCACTTTTGAGCCATTAGAAACCGAATATGAATTTATTATAAAATAATATTTCTAGCTTTTCCAAAGGTTCCCCTCACCCCTCTTATAAAAGGGCACTCCCCCTTCTCATTAATTCACACCTTCAAAGCCTTTTGTTTCGGCCAAAACCTGCTGAAATACTCTCTAAACTTCCCCCAATACAACTTAGAGGCCTTATTTTGATCAGAAATCCAACCTAAGGAGCCATTTTGATCAAATCAAAAGGAAGAACCCGAAGAAGAGGTAATGTTTTCACCACCCTTTTTCAAATTCATTTCTTCTTAAACTTCTTCTTTCTTTGTTATTCCCATTATAAAATAATAAATCCAGTATCTCCTATATAATGTAATATTATTATAAATATGGTACAACCATATTCAGTATTCTATCCATCCTTTGAATGAAATGTCACCATACGTGCGTATGTACGGCTTACCGTCTCCACGTCGTGGTGTAATTGTTATTCAATATATTATTATTTGGATGGGTATAATAATGATTTGTAATTCACGTAAATAATAAATATAACATGATAATGATTCTTTATATATGATATACCATCCAATTATATATTATTTTAATATCAAAAAAATGATATTGTCGCTCGTGCGTACGTACGGACTACCGTCTCCACGAACGTGATGATATTCATTCTCCATCGTATCCATTAAAGCATAATTATCATTTGATGATTTAAAAATAATGTTTAAGGACTTGATATCATTATGTATATGAATAAGATACAACCTATCCATGACAAACACGGCTTACGTAACAAAACATATAAAAGAAAATGAGTAAGTTAACACCCGAAACAACGATAATACTAAGATATTATTAACAAATCAATATTAAAAGATCATATATGATATCATATTAATGTATATGATTATTTTATAATTTAATAAAAATTATTTTACCATTATACAGGAGTTTAACCTACCCTCAACCAAGGAAAGGTACAAGGTAAGGGTTTATTTCTCAATCTCTTCATTATCCGAGGTTGTTTATACGTAATAATCTACTGAGACTTTTTTATCATCCACATCCATGTTTCTTAAAAATGTATTTCAAAACATTTTTATTATTTACTATAATATGGGTTAAAGTCATTTATACACTTGTTTTACTTTTTATAAGAGGTTTATAAAGGAATCTTTCCATCATTTTCCAAACAAGGTGATTTTTAACCTTTTCGACAGAATTAAGGTAAGAATGTTTTTTTAACTTATACGGAAGGTGCGGCTATTTTCCACAGTTATAAAATCTTTGAAACTTCCCTTACAAGATTATAAGAATATTTTCAAAGAAAATGTTTTATTTTATAGATATATGACTCTTAAATGATTTCAAAATAAAAAGAGATATTACTCTAAAAAGAGTTTTGATTTCATCTATGTCAACATCCTTTGATGGATTTTATGCTTATTTGAAGTTGATTTATTATGTTACAAAACTTCTATATTGTATTGAAGGTTTTGTGTTATGTTTGACTATGGATGTGTTATTTTTATACCATTAATGGTTTATGGATGAAGTATTTACATTTCATATTCTAGTTTTAATACGAATGTTTATGTTATGTTTAAACCTTTTCATATGAGGAATGCATTGGACTTAATATGTGAAGGGTGGAGCCCGCTATAGCTCCTCGATGCATTGGTAGGTCTCATGAGACAAAATAGTGTCTTGGAATAAGGCCTTTATAAAATCTTATTTTTAGTATTGGCACGAGGCCTTGGATATGTGGTTATGATAGTCTGGCATTATGCATTCCATAATTATGAAAGTGGTTATTGATATTGAATTTGATTATTATATTAGTAGAATATCCATGTGAATAAGTAAATGGAATTATTTCATTTTATTTTTTCCATACTATGTTGAAGTTCAAGTTTAAAAGGCTTTTGTTTTAGTTATACATTTCCTTAAATGTTTATTCTTATTTATGAAAGTTTCCACTATATTGTTATCCTTACTGGGCATTTGAGCTCACCCCTTTTCTATGTTTTATTTTTCCCAGGATGTGAAGAAGTAAATTATGAATGACCTGTAGGGACAATATGAGGGGATAAGAGTGTAGACTATGGAGACTATGTTGTTGTAGTATTTATTTTTATGATGTAATGTAAAACTTTATGAATATATCTAGTGTTTACAAGGATACTAAACTAATCAGTCTTTCGAAACTTGATCTTTCTTGTGATCATTCCAATGTTATGTAATAACGCACCGAATCTGGGTAACTGGGGTCGGGGTGTTACAGTTTTTCAATGTAAACTTCTTCCTCAATTTCACCATTTAAGAAATATGACTTTACATATATATGATAAACTTTGTAATTCTGATGTGCAACCACTAATATGAACATTCTAACAGTTTCTAATATTATAAATGGGGTAAAAGTTTCTTCAAAATACACACCTTCCACCTATGAATAGCCTTTACAGACAAGTCTGGCTTTGTTTCTTGAAATTTCTCAATATTAATTTAACTTGTTTCTGTAAACCCACTTGGTTCTAATAATTTTTTATTTGATGGCTGTGAAACGACTTCCCATGTTTTATTCTTCTTAATCTAATAAAAAATTTTCATTCATAGCATCCACCCATTCTTTTTGTGAATAGCTTCTAAAACTGATTCCAGTTCAACTTTTGAGATAAGTTACGTATTATTTTCTAATCTCAACCTTCTTCTTGTTTGAATTGGAGACTTTTGATTTCCAATAATATTTTTGAACTCAAAATGTTTTTTTAAAGTAGAAAATTTCAAACTTTTTTTCCCAACTAAACTTTCTTCATCACATGAATTTTATGAATCACAATAAGGATATTTTGACTTACTTTCACTATTATTGGAAATCTCTAGTTTATCCTCCTCAAAATTCTCAGAATTTTTTTATGGAATTTTGATTTTAAATTACTTTCACATCATATGATTCCACCAAAATTTGTATAAATTTGTTCCTACATTTATAACTTCTTCTATTTGGTGAATAATTCATAAAAATTCCTTCCTCATCTTTCACATGAAACTTTCCCAAATATGGAATTTTGATTTTAAGAAAATTCAAATTTTCAAAAACTTTGAAGTACTTTAATGATGGGTTTTTGTTATACCACATTAATTCATGTTGGTTTCTGGTTTCAACAAGCATCTATTTTGAACATGTACAATAGTAATAATAGCTTCTCTCCAATAGAACTTTGAAAATTTATATTTTTATAACATGCCTCTCCCCATTTAAACTAAACTTCCATTATTTATTTCTACTACTCCATTTTGTTGTAGATTATAGGGAGAACTATACTTATGTTTGAAACCATGCATTCTTATATAAGTTAAAAAAAAATTATTTGTGAACTCGGTACCACTATCTGTTATTAAATTCTTCATATAATACCCATTTCATTCTCAAATTATTTTCTAAAAAACTTGAATATTTCCATGGAATCTGACTTATGTTTCATAAACATGATGTTTTTCATCTGAGTGAAATAATCAATAGAAGTGATAAAGTATAAATCTCTCTTTTTTGATTGATGTCTCATCAGCCTACATAAATTGAAATGAATAATCTCAAGAGGTCTGTTAGATTTAATCTCAAATCTCTTATAATTTTTTTGTCATCTTAACTTTCTGGAAAGTAAAAAAAAACATCTTCATATATTCTTTTAAATTCTATAAAATAATGGGAAACATAAAATTTACAAAGTTTTTTCATGTTTTTCTGCCCAAGGTGGCCAAGTCTTAGGTGCTAAAACTTATTCTTATCTTCAGCACTTAGATAACATGAGTTGTTAAGTTCTCCAATTTGAAAGAGATTCCCACTGGTTATTTCTTATATTGTAATATATTTTAAATATTTCACACTTTTGGTAACACAAGAATATTTTCTGAAGATCACTTCTTTTCCATCATCACAAAGTTGACTTACACTAAGTAAGTTATATTTTTACCCATCAACAAATAATACTTCCTTAGATTTCAACTTTTCTACTTCAATCTCAACCATTCTGATTCATTTTATATTTGGGGAACTATCATTACCATAGGCAACTTCTTTTATATTACGACTTTCAACATGTTTCTATATTTTTATATCACCTGTCATATGTGAAGAACAAACACTATCAAGAATCCATTGTTGATTCCTTTTACTTGATTTTAAATATGTCTCAACTATAAAGGATCTTTCCTCAATTTGATCATTTCTAGATTCCTTTTCTTTACTACCATAAGAAACTTTTTGTGGAAGGAGTGTCATACATCTTTCAGTATGATGACCAGACTCATCATATAATTCAAAAACTTCTTCTAGACATTAAAATTTATTTTTTTATTGGAATGTTTCTAACATTTTAAAATTTTTATTTTCTAACTTCTTGTGGGTTATGAAAGTTACTCATCCTTCTTCCACTATTTCTTTATATTTTCTAAAATATTCTTCGGAGAAGTGAAAAGTTGTTTAAAAAATTAGAATCTCTATGACCATAGATTCTACAACACTAAAAATAACCAATAATTATTGACTTTATACTGAAGAAGGGTCTTTATCTGTAGAAATTTTTTTGAGGTTGATAACTTTTTTCTACTCTATTATACTCAGGACATGGTCCATCTTTCTTTTTGAGTGAGTTTTCAGCTTTTCTATATGTGACAGGTTTATCACATCTTTTCTCCACCCAATATTTCCCAATACTTTTTCTAGAACCTGAAATGATAGAAAAATAAGATGAAACATTATTTTTGGTGGGTGAAGATTACAATTGATTATTGTTTTGATCCTTCTCAATAACTTTACAAGTATCTGATTTTACTTTCAAGGCATTTTTAAGTTTTCATTCCTCTTCCTCAGGGTATTTTTAGAATCAAGAAGTTTTTATTGAAACTTTTTAACTTATTCTTCCTTATATTTCAACTTTTTTACTAAGATCTTCAATCATATTTCCCTATTCAACAATTCTTATTTTGTAACTTAAGATCTACAGAATGTATTCATCCTCTTATTTGATGACATCTTTTCTTCCTTTATAAACTTATTCACTGCATTTCTTTATCATTATAATTTCTTTCTTGTGATATTTGTTTTGTTCAAGACATATAAGAAGTTTTGTTCTAAGCTGATACTCTCTATAAGATTATTCACCTCCTTATTCTTTAGTATTTGAAGAGTCTTAAACTTTCTCAACTTTTGAAATGAATTTTCTAACCTTTTCTAAAAATTCATCTTCTGAATAATTGTTTTTAGTTGAGTCAGATTTAGCTTTATTACTCAACATACTTCTCTTGTTTCTAGTAAACATTTTCTTATATTTGTTGGATAGCTTTTCTTATTTATAATTTTTGTTTCACTTCTTTCATTGAGGGTTTTCATCAGAAACATCTCAATATTCACCAAATTTATTCTTGGGAAAATTCATAGAAAAGTGTTTGATTCCTCCACACTAAAAACATTTAAGAATATTTTTACCTCCATACTTTTCTCTTCCTCTTTGATAATTATTTGATATAAGAGACATATTTTTTTCATTCAACTCATCATCCTCTTTTTCTTTGAAGTCAAAAAGATCAAAATCTTTAACATTTTGTATTTTCATTTTCCTCATGGATTCAAAATCCATTTCACATTTCATCTTATTCTTGAACAATATAGATTTACTCATTTCCTAATTAATAAGAAAGTTATGATATTCATCAAAAGAAATCATCCATATCTTCTAAATAAGAAATTTTAGAATAAAAAATGTCCAGAAAGTTTATCATAGGTTTCTTCATAATTATATAATCCTCAAGGACATCTCCAAATCCTCTGGTGTTGTAAATAATTTCATTTACTATGGTGAAGTATTCATTAATAGTTTCTTCATCTCTAATTCTGATGTCTTCATACTTAGTATGCCATATTTTTATCTTTACATCCTTAACTTTGGAATTCCATTCAAAAATACTTTCTAGATTTTCCCACATACCCTTTTAAGTTTTGAGACCCATCACATTCAAATACACATTTTTTAATAAGGACATAAGGATAACATTTCTAGATTTTCTATCAACATCTATATTTCTCCTATCAACAAAATTTTTCAGGAAATCCTGATCAATAGGTGGAAAACCAACTGTAGCAACATCAAAAACAACTAGGAAAAGAGATAGGAGATAAGAAATCATTATATTTTTCCATACATAATAATTTTTCTATCAAATTTTAGAATAAATTTACTATTAATAGAATTGATATTATATATGATAATGATTAAACAAGAGAAACTTCATCTCTGATACTAATTGAAGTTTCAAAGGATAAAATAACAACTAATAAAGGGGGGGGGGTTAAATCAGTTGTTCACTTTTTAAGAATTTCAAAACTTTTATAAAATCAACTCCTACAACCTGTTAAGATTAATTTCCTAATCACATTTTAGTAAATACTCATGAATTCAAAAGTAGGAAAGAAAGTAAATAACTTTAGATTTATAAGGTTTAAACTCAGTATGAGAACCTACATCTTTACCATATCCACTCTTGTGGGTCTATATAAATTCAATATTATAAATAAGTGAATAAAACTTGTGAAAAATCCCATTAGAAACCTTCTATCTCCTGACATGAAAGATTATACTGACTATTTTCAGTTTATAAAGTTGGATTACAGAATAATTGAGCCAAAATAATAATAAGACTTTCTTCAATTTTATCCACAATATCTCTATCTCAATCCTCAGTCCGATTTGGATGGATCTGATTCTCTCCATCTGGTGAGGTCAATACGATCCTCCCTTACTAAATCTGCACTTCTTGAAATCTTCTAAAACACTCAGTCCGATCTTCCTCAGACCAATTGACTCAATATGTTAAACTCATTCTCAATATTCAAAACTCAAACTCTACTCAAATTATTAATATGATCTTCCTCAGTCCGACTGACTCAATATAATGTTTCTCAATATGATTATACTATTTGGTAAACAAAACTTTTAGGTGTATGATATTCTTCTCAGATGTCAGTCTGAAAAGAACTTTCACTTTAATTCTTCATCACTCCACCTTTTTCACTTATGTGAAAAGTTATAATGAATGAATAATCTGAGCAAGTATTTATAGGAGACTTAGAAAAGAAAGAGTGGGAAACTTGAAAAATTTCCTTTCTTACTTAGATTTCAAAACTTTGAAAATATCTCACATTTAAAATTCAACTATGACTTCTTCTATACTTATTATATTTCTTTGAGGTTTATGTATAATTGAATATCAAGTTTGATCACTTAAACTCTTCACATAAATTATTCTCCATAATCATCTTTCTTGAACTTCTTGTCTATTATTTAGTTTGATGAAACCTTGTCAGCTCATTATGATGAAACTTCCTCAGCTTTATCTTCCTCTGCTTATTATGATCTACCTTTCTTTCTCATATCATTATGATCTTCCTTTCTTTCTTAGATCATTATGACATGTCTTTCTTTCTCAGCTCATTATGATCTTCCTTTATTTCTCATCTCATTATGATTTTCCTTTCTTTCACATCTCATTACAATCTTCATTTCTTTATTAGATCATTATGATATTTCTTTCTTTCTCAGCTCATTATGATCTACCTTTATTTCTCAGCTCATTATGATCTACGTTTATTTTTCATCTCATTATGATCTACCTTTATTTCTCAGCTCGTTATGATCTTCATTTCTTTCTCACCTCATTACAACATGCCTTTCTTTCTCAAATCATTCTGATTTGCCTTTCTTTATCAGCTCATTATGAAAAAATTCCTCAACTTCAACCTGATGAAATCCCCATAATGATGGAATTATCATTATGATTTAATTCCCATTAAGATGGATTTCCCCATTATTATGGAAATCCCATTACGATAATTTTTCCATAATGATGGAAAGTATTAAACAATGAATCCACTTAGAAACTTTGAAATTATTCAAACTTCATCAGATTCACACATTATGAATTTTGGATATGATCTTATGTGTCCATATTTCTTGAATTTGATAAATAATTTTTCTCGATCACTGGAACCAATTCAATTATTACAATTCCTCCATTTCTTCAAAATATTTTATCTTGAGTATGTTTTATGATTTATAAGAACTTCATGATTAGAAAAGAATCATATGTATTTGTTTTATAATGTATGAAAACTTTCTAAATCCTAAATTTAAAATATTCTTTAAAAACTCTTCATCAATAATATGACTTCTTCAAATAGAAATACCTAAATTTATAACCAACTTCAGGTATGATGAATATTCATGGAGATTAATTTAAATTTGATAAAGCATCTGATCAACAAATTAATTTTTTAATTAATCCTTCTTCCAGTGCTGCTCAATCTAGAAACCTAATTCCAGAAGCCTATGTCCGAAGAATAACTTTCATAAAGACAAAAAAAATTCTCCCCCTTTATGATTGGGTTTTACACTCAGTAACTTTTAAATTTCTTACAAAATTCATTACGATGGACTGGGTCCGATTCCTGAATAAAAAAACATTGTTATACAAAAGGGTAGTTTTCAAAAAATAAAAAAAACTTTTTTAAAATAATTTATCATAGATGTTATTCACAAACAACCATATTATACCTTTTATCCATCCTATTAAAAATGAAAGCACCACACATGTGTACGTACGACTTACCGTCTTCACGTAGCGGTGTAATTTTTTTTTCATCACCACTTTACTTGGATGGTTCTAATGATGTAAATAATGGATATATATGATAATTATGACATGATATTGATTCTATAAAATTAATATACCATCCAATTTTTTACCCTTTCAACCATTTAGAAATGATAACATCACTCATGCATACGTGCAACTTACCATTTCCACGAAGTGATGTAATTCATTTTCTATGTTAAAAATTCAAGAATGATTCTAAAAATATATTTAATGTTTAATTATTAAATTTATGACATTAATTTTATTATGGAGATGTTTTATCTATATCCTATGCAAGATAACCAATATTTTCAAGGAAAAACAAGCATGATAAAACATTGCAATTAACACCCTAAATAGTGAAATAAAGAAAATATTATTAATAAAAAAGTGGTAAAATGTTATAAGGGTATCATATATGACATCATAAATATTAATATGATTCTGGTATAAGTTAATAATATGATTAAAACCACTATACATGAGGTTTTTACATGTTTAAAGGAAGTCAATCCATAGATAAGGGAATTCTTAAATGAATTTCTATTCTTTGGGTTAAACTTATACTCCATTGATTATGTAATGATATGATTATATGTGAAATTACTTTTGATTATATTATGATGTATTTAAACTTTTTTATGTGTATTCATAGCTGATACATATAATCAATTCATTTGATTAATGTTCACACCAATGATATGATATTTGTAAAATAATTTCTTTTAAAAATACTATTTTAAAAATTTATTTCTCAAAATTTAAAAGGAATGTTTTTTAAACTTATAAGACATGAGTGGATTTTACTAATTTTATCATGCCTTAATTTTTTGAGGATTATTTTAAAATATCACATGGTTCTTTTCAACGAAAATGATTTCTTTTATAATTTCACAACTTTTTTAGAATAAGTGATTTCAAAGTGAGAAAGAGTATTTTACTCAAGAATTTTTTAAGTGATATTATTAAAGTATCTATGTGAAAATAATTTGTCAAATCTTATGATTCATTGATGTTGACCTCTTATGATACCATTTACCATATTTTATTGAATGGTTTATTATCAGTTTGACTATGGATGTACTAATTTGATACAATTCTCCATATTACTCTAGATGGTTTATGATTATGTTTACTGAATGAGGAAATTATTTACAATTATTATAACAATTTCAGTAAAAATGTATATGTTGATTATGTTTCACCCCTTTCATAAAAGGAATGAATTGAATATAGTAAGTGATGGGCGGGGCCCGCTATTGCCTCTCGATGCATAAGTAGGTCTCATGATACAAAATAGACTAGGTTTCAGCTGAGACTTTACCCATTTATATAGACTTATTGGATGAGGACTTGATGGTATGTTTTAGAAATCCTGCATTATAAATTCCATCATTATGAATTGAGTTATTAATATCCCATGAGATTATTCAGTTAGTAGAATATCTATGGTTAAGTTTCATTATCATGTGATTATTTATATGGAAATATTTGATCATAATTTATTCATGCCATATTATGATCAAGTTATTAATTAAATGTCATGTGTGTCAATTATTTTACCTTTCCATATTAATTTACCTTATTTACTCATAGATTCCACTGTACACTTACCCTTACTGAGCATATGAGGTCACCCCTTTCTTATGTTTTATTTTTCCCCAGGATATCAAGATGTATATTATGTTTGACATGCAGTGATAAGCTAAGATAATAATGGTATTCTCAAAGGAATTACTATGTTGTATTTTATATTTTTGATTATAATGTATGAATCATGTATGTATTTAGTTTTCCAAAACTATTAAAGTATTTAGTCATTTGGGATGCGATTTCTTATACCTAGTACTAATGTAATAAAGTTACCATAGACTTTGGGCTACTGGGGTTGGGATATTTACATATATGTGCACATGTATATGATATGTACATATATATATATAACACATGTTCATGTGTAGATATTACATGTACTTATTTCATTTGATGTATATTTTTTCATTTTTTGTATAATATTTTTGTAATTTATTCATTTTTTATAGATATTTATATTTTAATGAGTATTATTTTTAATATGATTTAATTTATATGATTAGTATTTATTCAGTGTTATTTATTAATTTTTAATATTTTTAAAATATTTGAAATTTATATGATTAAGTTATTATTAAATGTATTTTTTAACATTTCCTTAATTTTTTAATGTGTTTACAATTCATGTAGTTAATCTTATACGAATTCATTTTTTAAAATAGTTTTGTATACTATATTATATTTATTATTTTTTTAATATTTCATTCATTTAATATTATTTATTCATTTTTAATATTGATTGATTTTTATATTTGTAAAATTTAATCATTTTTAATATTTATTTATATATATTTATTTAATATACATGTAATATTTTCAATATGTTTGTAATTTATATGAATAATATTTATTCATTTCTGTTTATTAAGTTTTAACATTTAAAACATGTTTGAAATTTATATAATTAATCTATTTAATTTTTTTTCAATAATTTTTTAATTTAAATAGTTAGTTATAAAATTAATAATATATATAATATTTTAGAAAATTATTTGTAAAATTATAAATAAATACATATATATTTAAATCTTTTTAAAATTATAATAAATATATTTAAATAATAATTATATTTATTATATTTATAATTATATATATAATTATATAAATATAATGACATGTTCGGGACCTCCCCATGAAGGTGATTAAAAAACTTCCCTGTCCATCCTAAGAGGAATCGAAGATACAAGAATTGTTGGTCTTTATGAGATGTTTGTAGCATGTTGTGGTGCACATGGTGATGTTGGTAATGTTTCAACTGATGGAAGAATTCAAAATCCCCTCATTAGAGGATCTAAGGTATTAGAGGCATGCCCATATGGTGCTAAGAGGAAGCTTATAATTCAAGATGTCTCTTGGGATGAGAATACTCAATTTTTTGACTCTTTAGATCTTGTAGACTGGAAGTGGTCAATTTCTCTTTCTGAACAGATGGGGTTTTTATCCTGTGATATTAGATTGGATGATAATCGGTCATTGTGGTCAAGCCGAGTCTCTAACGATGATGGCTACAAGTTGGATATGAAACTATGGGATGGATTCAATCTAGGGGTTTGGGATACCAGAGGTAGTGAAAGACATGTGGTTGGTAGTGATATTAGTAGGATTGCTGGGTGCGACTACTATATTTTCTTGGAGCCCCACATCAATAGTGAGGTTGGTTACAGAAGATCATGGGGGATCATGTTAGTTTAGAATAAGAGGTTACTACCCAACATAGGGCCTGGTTATTTTTTTATTGGTGGGTTTGCGCATTGTTCTTCCCATGACCAGAGTCCCTCCTTGACGACAGGGATGGAGATAGAGGTTTTTGAGGCTTCGATCAATTAATGTGGCCTGAAGATGACCTCGAGCAGGTCAGTGGCGACCTCAAGTGTAGGGGGAATAGGCCGATGGCTACAAGAAGGAAACCTCGACCAGACCGATGGTGTCCTCAAGAGAGAATCTCAGGACATGGTGATCCAACTGACGATAGAACCTTGGGATATTATGGGCCATTGATTACCTCGAGGCATAGGGGCGATGACCTCAGGATGCTCTAGGCGTTACAGGATGGAGGGGAGTAGGTGATAACCTTAGGTTGTAGTGTGCATAACCAAAGACTTTGGGATGTGAAATGCATTATAGGATGGCAGGATGCTAGTGGAGACCTCAGGTTGCAAGTGTGGCTGAATGGTGATGAATACAAGATGCTTGGTCAGGTGGGATCATAATGGTGGTGTGGCATACACACATGGGGGCCTACATTCTATTTCTCATGTGGGATTATAACCCATACTATAGGGGGCCTTTAGGGCTATTTTTTGGGATTTCCCATGTGGGATTTGGTTTTTTTGTAGGACGATGGGCCACACATTAATGGTTGTTTTTGAGCCTCAATATTTTTGGGCCTCTCCCTTGCCACTTTCATTTTTGGTGGTACTCTTTGAGCCACATGATTTGTGTTTCTGTTTTTTTCTGCTATTTGTTTTTCATAATAAATTCTAGTACTGAGCATATTTGGTGAGATAATCCTTGGAAGAGATGATGATAGAATCTAAAATATAATTTAAGAGATGACTTTTCATCATGATTATTCAGATATTTTGGATCTATTTTCTGGAGGGAGTTGGAATGATCGACCTTGCAAAGGCGATACCCTAGAAAATGAGGTTTTAGATGCGAATCATTTGAAGCAAGATAATTCTGATTCTTGTCCCTTCTCTTCTCACATAAATTCAATTATTGGAATTATTTTCAATAAGGGATCCATGATGCATGTTGTGGTGAATTCTAACACGGTATCTAAATGATTGGTGATGTGAAAGAACTCAATCGTCAGAAGGTTTGTCCTTCCTTGGGGTGAAAATCCATGGTGATGGGATGACCTGGTATGTAAAATCTATACCTTATGGGGTTTTTCTAATCGAAACTAAGTCTCACTTGGATGTGGATTCTATCACTGTCGATTTCCCTATGAAGATCTCAAACAAAATTATTAGATTCTTGGATCTCTATTTATGAAACTTGAAATATTCCACATTCATGAATGGTCATATGATTTTAATTTGGCCAATGTCAAGAACACATTTATGCAGGTTTGGATTCATCTCTATGGCCCCAAATGGATCTTATAGAACCCAAAAATTTTCCACAATATTACAGTATCAATAGGAATACATATCTTCCTTGATAGGGAGATTGAAATGGTAATATTTGTCTATTACTCCAGAATATTGGTTGAAATTGTTGTCAGTGAAACTTTCATTAATGAGGTAATTCTCTCTACTCATGATGATGAGATTAATATAAGAGTGTAGTATGAAAAGTTTCCTCAACTATGTGAGGAGTTTAGTTAGATTGATCAACATAAAGATGCTTGTCAAAGAGTCATTAAATGCTTGAAATGTTTCCCATGAGGGAACTTGGAAAAAGATTGCAGGAGATCTTTAAAAATGAAAGTAGCTTATTCTAAGCCTAAGGAGTTTGGGTAACAAGGGGATGATGCTCCAGGGACTTCTATTCCATAGGGTAAGAATACCATCACTGATGGAATTGGATAATATGCTACTATTTTGAGGTAAGTTTTCTGATTGTCCAATCATCCTGAACCTTATATTGGTGAGACTCTTGGTGGTCATGTTTCTAATGTGAAGGATTTAAGAGTTTAGTGTCTGGAAGTCACTTCTCAAAGGATGTTTGTTTGTATAGAGAAAGGGATCCCTCCACTAATCTATTAGAATCGGTGCTAATGGTATTATTGTGATAATGAGGAGGCAATGTTTTGTGGAGGTAAGACCCATAGTCAATCGAATAGTGAACAATATGTATAGGGAACTATGGATAGGAAGGTGCATCAAGAGAAGCATTTTCTTGCCACTATCCTTAAGAAAGGTAAGAATAAAATGATTACCGAACATAATGCTCAAATACCAAGAGTATCCCTTAATAATTTTGATAAAATGATTAATACAGTGGAAGCTAGGGATTAGGTGTCCAAGAAGGGGTAGAGATCCCTCCCCAAGCTGAACGCACTAATAAATCTGAAGGAATCAGGAATCTCTACTGTAGAAACTGCTTCATCTCCTAAAGATACTGCTCAATATCCATTTTTTAATTCTATTTCCACCTCAGTTTAAAGGGTGTATACCCATGTGTATGAAGATGTATTTCAGCTGGTCACATCTAGGAAATTTAGGGCTTCTCCACCTGTTCCTAGATAGGCTTCGCCTGAGAAGATTTTTGAATCACTTGAATAGGATCAGGTTGGTCTTGAGGTTATTGTAGGTGTTCTAGTTACTGGTGGTACATTGGAAGGAAATGTGACAACTAAGGAGGGTGTCTTTGTTCCACTGATTTCGAGTCCCAGTATAAATAAATTTACTTTTATTGATATTTTAAGTAGATCTAATAGTAGGGAAGTCTTTTGTGAGGAATTTGACAATGTTCATGGACCTTTTCGAGTCGAAGGAAAATCCTATGACATTGGGAATGTCAAGGAAAGGATCAATTTTTACATGAAGGGTAATGAATCAAATCAACATGGTTATATTTTGAAAATAAAAAATGATTTCATTGGAGGCATTGGACCTCATGATGAGTAGGATGAATTATCAGGTATGGATGATCAGGATGAAACTTGGAAAAATCCTAACTAGTGGAAGAGAGAAAAACATACGAGAGGTCAGGGTGGATCTCGAGGAAGGGGAAACAAACTTAAAAATAAGGTGACTATTGAATGAAAATTTTCTTTTGTGGCATTATTGGTGCCACTTGTTGGTATTGTAAACCCCTGCTTTCCTTACTAGTGTACTTTCTATTTTATAATAAATTTTCTGGGACCATGAACTTTAATACATGGCCCACACCTTTCCTCATATAAATATATTTATAATTATATATAAATATTTATAAATTTATTTATTTATAATTATAATTATTAATAACTAAAAATTTATGTAAATAATTACAAAATTATAATAAATATATTTAAATAGTAAATATATTTATTATATTTAGAATTATATATATATATATATATATTAGGTTATTGGGGGTGAAATTACATTAAACACACACACACCACACACACAGGTCAGAAAGACAGAAAATAACCCCCCCAAGGGATAACCCAACCACCAAACCTTATTTATTCAGTACATGGCCTGAAGGCCCAGTGGTCATGAAGCCCATTACATGGCCCAAAGACCCACAAATTGGCCCAAAGGTCCAGTGCAACATCATGCGTGCGTCACCATTTTCATGTGTCATGCTTGCATTACCCCCTACATCACTGCCTGCCGGTGTCATTCCTGCATCATCGCCTGCCAGCAGAAATTCGCTCGCACTGAGATTTGAACTCGGGTCTGATGTAGGATTACGAAGAGCCTTTACCACTCGGGTAAGCCCCCAACTCCAATGTGTTATTGGGTAACGAGGTATAGGTGGGAACCACACCATGCCTATCCTGGGCCAGACCCACCACCTATGCGCTGCATGCCCCGAGCTAAATTCGAGTGTGGAGGGACTTGAACCTGTTCCAGTTCCACTGCCAGAGAGTGGCCGCCTTACACGGTACCACTTAGCCAACCCTGATCAGCATATAAATATATATACTTATATAAATATATATAAATATATAAATATATATATAATTATATCAATTTATTTATAATAATATATAATTATATACAAAAATTATATATATATATATATATTTTTAATCATAATCATAAATAAATAAATAAATAAATAAATAAATAAATAAATAAATAAATAAATAAATAATTATAAATTTATAATAAATATATTTAAGTAATAAATATATTTATTATATTTATAAATATATATATTTTTATATTAATATATATATATATATATATATATATATATATATATATATATATATAATTATATGAACATATTCACCTGCTAGTTCTACCCCTCGCTCTCGTGGGAACTGACGCAGGCTCGAGTCCCACCAGACACGAACACTATACATATTATGCACAGGGTGATTCAAATACATTTCCTAGATGTGGAATGTGTGGCGCACTCTGGGATTGGTGGGGCCACCCAGTGGGATGTGAGCATTACCCTTACACACGTTTTGGGCCTTCGGGCCACCAGTTTGGGACTACAAGCCACATGGGCCTTCGATCCATCAAAGGGGACAGTGACGCATACATGATGGACATGTGGTGATGTAGGTGTGATGAAAACAGGGTGTTCAGGCCATCTAATAGTGGGCCTAAGGACCATTTAATGGACTTCATGCCCAATGAGCCTTCGTTCCATATAACAATTGTGTAATAAAAGTGGCTCATTGGGTGGGTTATCTCTAGGGGGTGCTATGAAAAACCTTACTGGCCTATGTGTGTGTGGTGTTTGTGTGTTTGATTGTAATTATACCCCCAACTGGAGATGAAATTGTTAGCCACTTTTATATGTTTGTAGTTTGTGGTCCTAAACACCTTCAGATTGAATCTGGAGGACATACTCATGGTGATGAAACCAGACCTGATCCCGCAACTGGAGAACTTGCTGAGGATCAAAAAGGCTGTATCTGTAAGCGACGAGGAGGTTCTCATTCTGGAGGCCTTCGACGATGCTTTGATGCACAGGCAGTGTGGCGCCGGTCTGTAGCTGCTGCCTCACGTTTGACATTCCGATGTGTGAAGAGGGATCTTACCGCTCAACATAGGGTATGGGGGTTGGATGATGATGCTAATCATGGTGGTTGAGCACAGGATGTCCACTTGTGACCTTTACCTCAGGGAGATGGGATGGATCAACATTTTTCGGTTCTTAGTACATCAGTGGTGATGATTGGAAGGTGGCGATCGAGTCAACAGCTGGTGTTGCAGGTGTGGGTGCCAGTGATATGGGAGCCCGGTGGAGGCATTCTTATGGCCGATGATCTTCTTTGTCAGCATTCTGTTTTGCAGGGAAAATGGAGAAAAACCATTGGTGAAGCCCTTGGAGCGTAGGGAGACCTTGAAAAATGGGGTTGTGACCTGCGTTTCAGATGCAACGACATCATGACAGAGAAACCTTGGATAGATGTCAGAGGTTGGTGTGGGATCTCAGCGGCTGTTCTGGAATCCAATGAAGACCTAAAGAGGAGAGGCAGTGATCTCAGGATGAGAGGCGGTTGGCCGGTGGACATCCGGTGTTTTTTTAGGCATGGACAGTAGCAGCCCAACAGGATGGTGGGATTTGCAGGCTGGCTCCGACAACAGCAGTGTTCCAGTGTGTCGACCTCGACTTCACTGTCTGACAATGATGGCGAGGATGTCGAAGTCACAGGATGATTTTGACATGAGGAAATTCGTCCTTAGGATGTGTTTCACATGTAGGGGTGATGACCTTTTATGGGAGTAGGTGGCTGTATGAGACCTCGGGATGGGATTTCAAGAATTGGACGACTGTGGATTACAGGCTGGCGGGCACTGTGGGGAAAGCTGGCAAGGAGTAGGTGGAGATCTTGGGGCACGAGATGGAGACCTTGGGCCACGATTATTGGAATTTGATATATAGGGATGGCCTCGTCCGCGAGGTAGGAGTGATTGGTGGGTGGGTGTGATGGTTAGCTGTAGGGTGGCTTTGGGATGCGAGACATACTTCAAGCGTTCATAGAGTCTTGATATTGCTGGGTTTTCCTTGGCCATTTCTGTGTTTGGGAGTATTTGGTGTACCCCAATGTCTTTTTGTTGTACTTTATCTTTTCTAATAAATTTTGGGGACCATGAGCTAAAACTCATGGTCTGCACCATTTGGTTATATATATTTATATATTAATAAATATATAAATATATAAATATATATAAATATATATAAATATATATAAATATATAAAAATATAAATATATATATATATTAATATATATAAATATATATAAATATATAAATATATATAATTATATATATGTATATAATTATATATATATAATTATATAAATATAATTATAATTATATACAAATATTTATAAATATATTTATTTATAATTGTAATTACAAATAAATAAATATATATTTAAATAATTATAAAATTATAAAAAATATATTTAAATAATAAAAATACTTATTATATTTATATTTAGATGTAATTAGATATTAATAAATATATATAATTATTTAAATATATTTATAATTATATACAAATATTTTTAAATATTTTTATTTTAATTATAATTATAAATATATAAATATATATATAAATAATTTTAAAATTATGATAAATATATTTAAATAATTAATATATTTATTATATTTATAATTATAAATATTTATATATTAATATATATATATAATTATATAAATATATATAATTATATATATAAATATATATATTTATATAAATATATTTATATAAATATATTTATATAAATATAAAAATATTTATAAAAATATTTATTTATAATTATAATTATAAATATATATCTATAATTATATTTATATGTTAGCCCAACTAGGTTAAATACCCTAAGAGGGGGGGGGGGTGAATTAGGGTATGAAGGATTATAACAACTACCCCTTCAGATCTTGTTGTGTTGTTAAACAAAATGCTCTTCTCTCTCTTTCCCATTATAATGTTTGAATAGAAATGAATGCATGCATGACACATATCAATTTTACTTGGTTCACCTTCACTAGGATACATCCATAAAGTATACAATGACAATGTTCCAATGTACCAAATCCACTAAAAGCAGAATAATGTTTACAAAGTTTGGAGCGAACTCACTGTCCCTCCTAGTTTACAACTATTCACAAATTGAAATCTCACTGCTCTCTCTACTAAAGTGTTCTCACTGCTTCTTCAGAAGATACTCCTTTGATTTCTTTAATCAATATGTTTTACACCTCATTTAGTGTATCATTAAGTTCCACTATCATACACTTGATGAATACCCCTTTAGACACAGAACTATTGGGAAACTTCTATCTTTCACACAACTTTTGGGTGTCTTATGCGCAACTTTAACACCTTGCATGCAAAATTTGACTTTTTGTGAAAAACTCCCAATCTTCTGTGCAATATTTCAGAATACCCAACTTTTGTGCACTCTTGAAGAAGAACCTATTGCACACAACTTTCTTTACAAACAACTCCTCTAGCGCAAAACTCTTATGTGATTCAGATCCTTAGATTTCTCTAATGGTTGAGCTACTAAACTGAGGGGGTAGACACTTATTTATAGACCCGACCGACCCTAAACGCAAGATTCTCACCTACCAACCACCTTGCGCGCAACATTTCCCCAAGCACAAAAAACTATTTTTGACGTCGAATTGGGCACGTAAGTCTCTTTTGCATGGATCACTTCATCTCTATTTTGCGGATGCACACAACTCTATCTTTGACATAAAAACTCATCTTTCATGAAAATTAAAATATTTTAGGCACTTTTTTACTTTTCTATATTTTTATGTGCTGATCCCAAGACATGTATTTCACGCAAATTTACAAACTACCTTCAATATTACACATAACTTCCTTTGCCAAAATTTCTTTTCTCCATTCTCTAGATTTTGGACCCAAAAATTTGATAAATACTGGGAAACATTGCCACCTTGTATACGTGTCTTTCTGTACCACCTCCATAGCATTCATTCCTTTGTCTTGAATCTTTTTCAACATGCCTTGTCAACAATCTCTCTCGAACTCCATAACTGAGCATGGAAACCTGCTTTATCAACAACCACAATCAACCCAAAAACACTACAATGTTACCTTGAGGGATTTTTCACAACATTATAAATACATATTTATAATTATTTTAATAAATTTTAATTATATAAATAATAATTTTATTATAATTATATATAATTATATATATTTATAATTATATTTATAAATACATGTTTATAATTCTTTAAATAATTATTTATAATTATATACATTTATATTTATTTATAATTATATACATTATTATTTTTTAATTATATTAATTATATTTTTATAATTTGGTCTTCATCGGCACTTTGTTAGCACTAATAAATAATTATGTTTTTCAGTGTTAAAAAAACGATGATAAATGTCATTTTTATCAATGTTTTTTGGGAAGTGTTGTTAAAATACTTCCCTATATTTTAAATAGTACCCTAACAGAGTTATACTCTCTCATGTAATTCAAGATTCCATGGAACCGAATCTTTGTCGCCACTTTATGTCGATCATTTCAAAAGAATCGACACCTTCAAAAGCTAAGGTATGTGATCACTTTTGATCCACCACTCCTCGAACATATTTGTTTGTTTTAAAATTTTGGAAAATGGTTTGATCAGTGCGTGAATCAAGATTAGTTGTGATTGATATACCTTCTTGATTCTCCACCAAATATCTCTTTCCTCTATCCATTTTTGGTGCACCCTCTCTATCACCATCATTTTCATTTTCACTCAATCATCATTATTTTTCACTCCGATAGCATGAAGCTCCTAGCTGTGCACTGCAAAAACCCCACCAATTATCATATAAGTTGGTGATTAAAAATGATAAGTAGAGTTTTTATAGTGTATAGAGAGTAATTGTCTCTAATTTCTAAGTATCCCTCCCTCTCCAATTGATTAAAATCAAACAATTCTGCCCATTTTTTCCATTACTAAGAAGAAGAACCCTAATCATTTTAATATCTCTTGATTTGTTTGTAATTTTTCTAGGAATTATGAAATTGATTTAATTTAGTTTTTATGATTTGTTAATTTTTTTATATATATATAGATTGAGAAAAATTATTTCATGATAAATTTGATACTTATACACATACTCTTTATTTATATGCTTAATTTTTTGTTTTAAGTTTGTTCTTAATAATTTTATCTTATTATGACATTAATAAGTTTTTATATTTTTTTAACATTATTTCATATATATATATATATATTTTATGGATACTAATTTTTTATATATTTTAAAAATGTGACATGGCATGAACACATGGGTTATGAGTAAGGATTATAGATACAAAATGAACTATCACGTACGAAAGAACTTGATGTTACGATATAACCAGAACATGGGTGACATCAATTTATTAAATGCCATTAGAAGTTTATATTACATCACAACCCAACATATATTACATTACCACCAATGGGGTATGACTATGTTGACAAAAGATATGTCATTTCTCCAGCGCCAATGTAGCTAACGGAATCAATCCCACACAATGAGAATTGTGATGCTTAACTCCATTTTTTTGAACTCCAACCTACTACACTACCTGTTGAGTATTTAACATTGGTTTATCTTCTTGATATTTTTCTTCATTATCTAAAAATTAATGGAACCTGAATTCATTTAAATGTTCTTGGTGTAGGCTCAAAGTATTTTTTAGTTCATGAAAATGATAATTGATTTATACAGTGCTTTACCAAGCTGAAGAAGATTTTTTTTCATTTATTTTTACAAAGGTTAGGGGAGGGGGGGGAAATAAAAAGAAAATACTTACACAATCAACAAAAAAGAACTTGAAAATACTCAAACCTAAGACCTCACCGAGACCCCATAGGGCTGCTACCAACTGATCTTCACCCTAAGGGCTTTTTTAATGTCTTATTAATGAAGTAATTAAATTAAGACTACATAGATATAAATATATATATATTATTTCATATGTTGAACTTGGTTTTTAATGTTTTTTCTTAATAATGGTATTCTCCCAATGGTATTTTCAAAATTTGGTAGTCCTTTCAAATTAAAATGGTCATATTGGCTTATTTTACTTTCATTCCATGTTTTATAAAAGGCAATTTAATTGTTTAAATCCTTGTTATAATGATAGTGATAGTTTTTTATGCCTATTGTATTTTTTATTTTTTTTAATTTTATTTAAGAAATTTAATTTTTTAAAGTGTCATGTGGTGTTTAATGAATTGAATTTCTTGGCATGGGTTGTTGAAAGGTCTCTTTGATAAAATGTGAACTGTCTAAAATGGGAATGGAACATGGGAATCCCAACTTGAGAATTTTGGTTCATTTGATTTAAATTCAAGATTTTATTCAACAATTGGGTTCTCAAGACCATGTGATTGAGACCTATTAATGTTTTCGTCATTTGAAAAAGACCAACTTTGTCTCTTAAGCATCATAGCACTAAAAAACCACCTATCCCACCACATACCAAGTGAAGAAATGAATAAACACCAACTACTCCCTCTTATTTATTTCAATTTCATGCTGATTTTTCTAGATCTTGTCAGTCTATTTAATCATATGATTTTTTTTTGAATTAATCCTATGAAAGATCTTAGTGTTTTTCAATATATGAAAATTTAATTAGATTATTTGTAAATTTATATATATCACACATTACTTTCCTTTAATTATTTCCACCACTACAAAAAAATATAAATACCCATCATTCGACTCATATTATAAAATAAGAATGACTTCATATAGCTTAAATGATTATTTAAGAATGTCATTTTATGGGTTCCAAGATCATACTTTTTATGTATTTAATTATTTTTTGAAATAATAATATTTATAAATCAAATAGGATGGATATAAATCTAAAATGGATGGATTGTAATCATGTGATAAGAGAGTATAAGGATGGGGTGAAATATTTCATCAAGTTGGAAAAATATCATGCATACGATCCCTCTAAAATAATTTTTTTTATGTTCATGATATTATTATTCAAGACTAATTAGTTCAGAGGAGTTGGAAGAACACTTGAAATTTCATAGAATAGATTGAAGTTATAAATTTTAGACTAAACATGAGAGAAAATTTAATGTAGCTAGTGACTGAGATAAGACTGCACTTTATGGATCATCTGATATGATTGCAAGTGAGGGAAATGATGGATACCATATCAAGGATGTGATTATAGGTGCGAATGACAATGAAGATTGTATTGAGGAAATGATAATGACAGTTGAAGATAAACTTTGTGATTGTCCAAAATTGTTTGATAAGTTAAAGAGTTCTACAAATATTCCATTTTATGCTGGTTGTATTAAATATACAACATTTTCAGCCATAATTTAGCTATATAATTTAAAATATGGTAGAAGATGGAGTGATGCCAGTTTTACTAAACTAATTTCTCTCTTGAATGATATTCTCTTAGAAGATAATGATCATCCTTGCCGAACATATGATTCTAACAAAATTCTACGTTCACTGGGTATGATCTGTGAAAGAATACATTCCTATCAAAGTGACTATATATTGTTTCAAAAGGACAAAAAATCTCTAAAATAATTCCCAAAGTGTGTTGCTTCTCGATACAAGAAAAATTAATCAGGTCCTATGAAAGTTGTATGGTACTTTCCAATCATTCCATGGTTTTGGTACCTTTATGGAAGTGAGGAGACTTCAAGACAATTGACATGGAATGTAGATATAATAAATTAATATAGGAAACTTCATTACTAGGAAGAATATCCTAAGTGGAATAGAATTGATCATGAGTATTCTGAATTTGGAAATGAGCTGAGAAACCTTCATATTGTGCTATCTATAGATAGAGTGAATCCTTTTGGTTTTCAAAGAATCAATCATAATACATGGTTAGTTATGTTGGTAAATTATAAATTTCCATTGTGGTTATGTATGAAATTAAAATACATTATATTATCTCTACTTATATCAATAACAAAATATCCAGGTAATGACATTGATGTTTATTAGTATCTATTGATTAAAGACTTGAAAATATTATTGGATTCACGTGTTAAGTTGTATGATGCTTACATAAGTGAATATTTCACATTGAGATCCATGTTGTATGGGATGATAAATGAATTTCTTTCTTATAGAAATTTATTAGGATATAAAATTAAAGGAACTCAAGGGGTACCATTTGGGAATAATGTATACAGTTAACGAGGTTGAAACATTCATCAAAGACTATGTTTCTAGGACATCACAAATTTCTACCCTGATGACATAAGTACTAATCTAGGACCTCATCATTCAATGTGATTTCAGAAGAATGTAAATTACTCTCTCCACTAATAGGTCATCAACTATTTGAGAAAGTAAAATATATGGACACTAAGTTTGGTAAAACTTTTTTTAAAAACTATATAAAAACTAGTTAGAAAAAGTGATCAGTTTTTTTTGAATTACTATACTAGAATTATTTACATGTCTAGAATTTTATTCATGTTATACATGTTGAAAAAATGTATGTGATAGTGTCATTAGAACATTACTAAATTCACCTAGAAAAAAAGGATGTAATTAAGTCTAGGTTGGATATGATTGAAATGGGAAAATGGGAAGAGTTGGCACCGGTAAAGAGTGAAAAATTGATTTTTCTTTCTCCAGCTACTTACAGTCTTTCCAAGAAAGAGAGATATAAATTTTTCAACTTCTTTAATGATGTAAAAGTTACATAGGGGTATTCCTCAAATATCAATAAAATCACTTCAATAATTATTTTAAAGTTAAATAGTTTGAAATCACATGAATTTCATGTTTTTATGAAATATCCAATGCTTGTAGCTTTACATTGCATTTTGAATAAGAATGTTTTTCATACATTAAGCAAGTTTTATTTTTTTTCAAAGATATATGTATCAAAGTTATAGACACAAAAAAATTCCAACTATGAAAATGGAAATTACTATCATATTATATGAATTGGATATGTTCTTCCCACTAAATTTATTTGATATGATGGTTCACTTGATGGTTCACTTAGTAAGATATATTTAACTATGTGGTCCTGTACATTATAGATGGATGTACCCCATTGAGTGGTAAATGAACATTTTAAAAGGGTATGTCAATAATCTAAGTCTTCCAAAAGGTTGTGTTATGGAGTGATATGTTTTTGAGGAAGCCATTGAATTATATATTTACTACCTATCTGAAGTGTAAAGAATTGGTTTACCAAAATCTCATCACACCATGTGACTTTTGGGTGAAGGAATTTCCAGAATAGATTTTTTCATAATTAATATTATAGAGTGGGTGTAGGCCCACCATTATGTTTTTCATAATATTTTAGAGTTTTTTCCATATGTTGAAAACCACAAAGTAATTCTTAGTAATTTGAATTCATCATGGTATAAAATATGGATATCAAATACACATAATCAAAAATTTATAGGATAGTTTTGAGACCATATTTTTAAGTAGTCAACTGAAAATCCAAATTCAAGTTCAGAATGACTTCGATGGATAACTAGAGGACCAGGTGTGCATGTATTATATTATAATAGCTATGTAATTAATGGTTATAAATTCTATACAAATGAACATGATTAACGCAATACCATGAAAAATAGTAGAGTTATACTTGTGAATGAAGTGGTGCATGTATCTAGAACAAAGGATAAAAATCCAATTTATGAGAATATGTCATACTCTGGCACTATTAAAAAAATATGGGAGCTATATTATACAACATTCAAAGTGAGAATTTTTCAATTCCAATGGGTTAATAATATGAGTGTAGTTAAAATTGATTAATTGAGATTCGTGGAAGTGGATTTCAGTAAGGAAGGGTATAATGATGAATCATTTATAATGGAATCATAGGTAGTACAAGTATTTTATGTTCCAAATACTTCAAACTGAAAGAGGTCAATTGTTTTGTTATTGACCAAAACCATTGAAGGGTTAGATGTCAATTCAACTAACGGGGACCCTTTCATTGGGAAGTTGCAATAATTTCACAATGGTATCAATATAGATGGGGTATTTTATATACTAGGAGACCATAATGAAGAGATTCTGATATTCAATAGAGGGGGTCAAATCCCTTCAACCTTTTAAAAAAGAGAGTTCGATAATCAAGTTACATTTTTTGTAATATACATTAAGTTACCTTATATTATTATTTGTTCACTAATAAATTTGCATAATATAAATTAAATGTTCAACCACTTCTACAGATAATGAATTTGACACATGTCAATGCTCCCAATACTAAGGAGTAATAGGTTTCTCAACATGACGATGCTCCCAATGTAGAGGAACAACAACCTTCTACACCTACCAAAGCTATCAATATAGAGGAATAACATATTGATGATTTTGAATCCAAGGAAATGGTAGAAGGTAAACAAAATTTATCCTAGAAAAAAGAGGAGCACCATATCATGATGGTGTTAGAAAAAATTTTTAAGGTGAGAAACAAAGGCATCAAATTCTAGGTTAGATGAAATATACACATACAACCTGTTAACTCCAAAAAGGATATGTTTAGTAGTTACATTGGGCTCACCACTCAACTGTGCATACTTATTGATGTATCTTTGTGAAACAATGTTGTTCCCACATTTAAGAAACTAATTTGGTAAGTGATTAGGGTAACATTATGATATACTCATTTTAAAAAAAATAAAAATAATGCAACATTAATTTACTCTTCATTATACCTTATAGAGTTCATTTATAGTAGACAACTCCTAAAAGAAAATTGTATGAATTCTAGCTAGAAAGAATCATAGAATCTTTCAGAAAATTATTATGAAGTATCATATCAAAGATGTTTAAGGAAAAATATACCCGCAACCACCGCATATGTATGCACACCTGATAGACTAATAAGCATGGGACACATTTATTGGTCATCACGAGGTGACATATTTTCAGGTATATTGTGACTGGTAATAAATTTCTTGAAAATGCATGTGTTAATCACTTTGATTAAGAATTGTTAACTTATGAAACAACAACTGAGTGCTGAAAATAAGCAACATGCAACAAAACCAATGCACCCCTATCATAAATCTTTCACAGGGTATACTTTACTTGAAAAAATGGTATGTATTTTAAATCTACCATAATAATTTTATGTTACATGAAACAAAAACATAATTATGTTTCTTTGTTTATATACATATTGATAAATCAAAATTCAAAGCCACTTTTATCCCAAATCATGTGCTATACAAATAGGAATATGTAAGTAAATACAAGATACTAATAGATGAAAACACAGAAAAGTGTGGGAAGAATGTGTAATTATGAAATAATATTTTTTTTTTGATTTAAATCAGAATTATATAATAATGATTACTTATTTTCCTATATTTTTTATCTGAATTAGACATAAAAATCATCATCAGATGTACCCAAAGAATAACTACTATAAGTGGCTCTGAAGTGGCTAGAATAGTATAGATGCATTAGAGGTGTGGGTTTTAGGGTGTCAACCCAAACATATTTTGAGAAAAGAAATGAATAGGGGGATAAAGATAAGAAAATGAAATAGTTGTAGGCATAATTAGATGCTCTAGAATAAAAACATAAAAGGTGGTTAGAGTTGTTAGAAGAAGTTCTGGGAAGGAATCAAAGAGAAGAAATAACATAAGAATAACTAGTACATGAAGATCCCCCACCCCCACCAGCTTTGAGGAGATCCATTCACATCAAAGAGTTATCTTAGAAGAGGTAATCGATATTTTTATAATTATTTCTATGAAATGTGAATCAAACAAAAACTAATAACTTTCATGTATTGATATTCTATAGGATAAAAATGATTTTCATTTATATCTATCAACACCCACCCATTGACATATTATGAGGGGTACCATATAAAATATTCAAGGAGATATCCTACACAACAAAAAACTTCCAATAGGTCATGTAAGAGTGGGGATTTACATAGCTCATGAGATGAGCACCGAGCTACATATTCCACTTGGTGATGTGGATATTCATACGGTCGAGAAAGATATTGTAACTTTCATATCATGGTCATTATATCTTGTAAACATACACATCGATAAGGCGGTATTCATTTCCAATTTATTTTTCATGATTTTTTTTTAAAATTAATGAAAAAAGGCCTAAACTGATGAATTTTATTACAAATGGACAAAGGGAATGTGGTGAAATGGAAGTTAGAATAAAAAAATACAAAATATAAACCTACCAATCAAAAATATATTTACAAAGTACCTTTACCCTACCTGTTTAACATCCAAATTTACTAACATTAAAGGTTCATGCAGATACAATGTTATCAAGTGGTGATATGACCACAATTGATTTTGAAGAATAGTTGTACAAAGATACCATTGCAAAATATATTAGTCTTGAGAATTAAAATGAAATACTCAAGCATGAATAGATAGGATTATCAGTTATAAATGTATACATAAGGTCTGTTTTCATGATTTGTCTATCCAATAGATAATCTACTATTCCAATCATGATTAAAAACTATTTATAAAATTTTTTGGTGTATATATCAATAATATTTTAAGGTAAAATCCTGTGAATAGAAATTTGGACTCATTATTCCTTACATCACTTATACCCAACTATTATCATTATAACCAAATTAATATAAATGAATATTGAAAAAGCTATCCAAAATGTTTTAAAGAAAAATTACAGACGATAGACTCTTCTTAATACCCATAATGCAGGGGTAAAACTATATAATTTAATCATATAAAATATATTTTAATTCATTTAAATACTTATTCCTTTTTATTTTTTAGGAAGCATTGGTTACTCATTGCACTCAATTTGGATACTCCAAATATTTATTTTCTAGGTTCAATTCATGGGTACCCAACAAAATGATCACATGTGACATGTTTATCAATTTTTAATAAAATACATGAAACATTTTACAAATAAACTCCAATTTATACATTTTATATTATTTTTTTATGAAAATTATGTTATGATAAGTGGGTGATTAAATATCATTAAAATTATATCATTAGGACATTACATGAGCACAAAAAGCCTATTGACTTCTAAAAATGGGAAAATATTAGGGTATATATAATAACATTCCACTATCAAGACATATATAAAAAAATTACTCATTTTTCTCAATGTTTCTACAATTCCCATAACAAATTAATGGAAAATATTGTGGTTATTATATTTTCAAATTTATGAAATATATCTCATTACATCAATAAACTCGCATCTCTAAATAAGATTTACGATGATAATTACAATTTAATTTAAAATATAAAATAATCCTTTGTTTATTTATATTATTCTAGTACTTCTAAGACCATCGACAGTCCTCATATTCACAAGAGGAAATAGATTTTTTTAGAAATGAATGGGAAGAATACATGGTGCTAGATTGTATACAATTATCATGAAGAGGTGACTTCCTAATACTTATTTAGTGAATTTTATTTTCATTTTATATACTTTTTAGTTAATTTATTTATCATTTTTTACCTAATAATTATTTTGTTAATTTTTATAGAGATCATGAAGAAGGATGATACACTCATGATGCACTCATGTACTATAATTATGAACTCAATGAGGATGATGCACTCATGACGATGTGATTTTACTTTTATTCTACAATGAATTCAACATTCTAGGTCATCAAACAACAATATTTTTAGATAAACCTGAATGTTAAATGAATTGAATGATAAAACGACATGGTCTGAAGTGTAGGAATCCACTGAAACTCAATTTGATACATGATACACTCAGTATGACTCGAAGTTTACGTTATTAGTTAAAAATTTACATTTTAGTTTAAAATTGAAATTTTAGTTTAAAACACACGTTACATACTCAAAATAAATGAAACACATTCACATTATTTTGATACTTTAGGAAAATGATTCATAAGTAATTTTTGATATGTAGGAATCAGACACACCTCAATAAAATACATAGTGTTCCCAATATGAAAAAGCTAGTAAAATGTTCAAAACTACTCATTCTCATGTAGGAATAATCCACACATCAATCAGCTTCACCTCAATTTAAAAAATAGTGTGCTCGATGTAACATCCCAGGTAAATAATGAATAAAACATTTTCATATTTATTAATATTTACGAATTAAATATTAATTTTACTTTAAAAGGGTTGCTAGGTTCGATAGCGTACCCGATACACAACGATGAGTTTCTTTGAAAACTTATGTTGTACACTAGTAATATAATAATATTATTTTAAATGGTAGTTAACATGTAGAAGTTGTATTGGCAAGAATGGATATAAATAACTAAAATATGATTATATATGTTTTTTAAATGTTTTTTACATTTATCCAATAAAAGATAAAGGCTTAAAATACGGAAAGAATTCAATTTTAGGCATTTATACCCTAATTTTCACTAAAGGTTCACTTATCACCTTTTGATGGCGAACTGTCATTAAATATAGTTTTGATAACTCTTATACATTCTATTTGACCAAATATAACTCTTCTTTAGAATCAGGACATCAAAATTTACTTTGTGTAAATTTTTGGTATTTTTCCGATAAAGTTCATTTTTTAATGAATAGTGTAAAATGTTGTATTTTAATTCAAAACCTCTTTTTAATCTAAATTATTTATATGATTAGAATATATTTTGAATTGGGTTTAAAGTGAAATTAGAATATATTTTTACCATTTAATCCAATAGTGGTCATTGGAATTAATTTCACTTTGAAATCGGACTAAAACTAGTGTCAATCTTTTGATACTTATTGTTTCATAAAAACACGCTATTTGTCATGACAGCGGGAATTAATTATTAAATTAATTAATGTGACTTATATGTTTTTAATTTTTTAAAATAGACTTCATTTTTGAATTCGGAATATCAAATATAGCTTAGGGTGATTTTTTGGTATTTTTCTGAAAAACTTCAATTTTTGATGAATAGTGAAACCACTAAGTGGTACTTATAAAAACTGATTTTTCGTTTAAATGAAAATTTACCACCTCTGTGTTTTTAATTTCAAAAATCCGACATACATGGTTTTCATTAAGAAGTAAAATGTGGTTCAATGGGATTAAAATATTTTTTTGGTGAATAGTAACTTATTAAGTTTTAATCGCGATTAGAGGTAATTAGTGTAGTTTAAGGTAAAAATAATGTTTTAATAATATGAGATGAGCTTGAAACATGTCCTACCCTTATTGGATGTGTCATGTCCGACCAAGAAAATCCATGGGTCAACTTGGGGACCTTATGGAGCCACTTTGGTTGGAAAATGACATAAATACCTTTTTATTAAATGTTAAAGTAAAAACGACACAAACATGTGATGTTTTACTAAAACAATTTTTATGTGGGGTTATACAAGTCAGATTTTTGATTATAAATAGTCATTGTAAATATAAAAATATTTAATACATCATGATAGTTTTTTTATAATTTTTAGACTTTATATAAATTAAATTATTTATGACATCATGATGATGCAACGATTACCTCATTAATAAAAGATTTAAATAAAATGAAATGATAATGTAAAATCTATGACCTAAACATGTCCAAAACCTATTGGATGGGTGGATTTAGAACCCTTATCACCTTATCCTCGAATTATATCAATATGGGACCTCTTAAATCCGAATACCATTTTAAAATAAAGTGACTTTTCTTTACCTTCCAAGAGTGCCCCTCCTCTCCTCTTATAAAAGGCCCCCACCTCTACCTCCTTACCCACACTCCCAAAGCCTTTGGATCTAACAAACCCTGCTCATTTTGTCTCTCCGCATCCCTCTATAACTCCTTGAATCATCACTTTGGGTAGAAGTCTTCCCAAGGAAGCCTTTGAGCTCAAACCAAAGGGAGTTACCTGATTTTAAGGTAATGTCTTCACTTGAGTCATTTTGTTTTATTTTGCTTCTACAACCCCCTAAACTCTTTTTATTAATTTATTTTGTAACAACTCCAGTATCATAAATATACTAGGATGTTGTTATAAGAATTATTTGAGCTAAACTTACAAACACCTACATCTAATGGTTAAAGAACATACTATTTCCGTGGATGGCGAATTTCGGCCTCCCAAAACGATGATTGTTCAACATTATTTTAACACCATCAAAGGTGGACATTAAGATGAAACTATATTTATATATGATATATAATATGTTTATGTTTTCATTAAGCTTATGTATTTTTCATTTTGGGCATACCTTTATGGTTTCCATTATGGGTAAACGCGATATCTTCATTTAAGGAAGTGCGGACTACCGCCCCTCAAAGTGATGTGATTCGTTAATGCCATATGTGAGACATATAAAATATGGATTTAAAGTTATTATATATGATGTTATACTGGAATTATAATATACCTCTATATCATTATTATTTATTTCCATTAAAGTATGAGATAGAAATGAAAGTAGCATTCATGCGTATGTACGACTTACCGTCTCCATGAACGGTGCATTTCATTTCTTATCCCCAAATGTAATGTACTATTAAAAGTACATATATATAATGGATATATATGATTAATGATACATCTAAATTATGAATATAATTCTGGAATTAAAATATACATACCTATCATTTAGTTTTAATTCCATTAATATGACAAAGAAATGAAAGTAGCGTTCATGCGTACGTACGGCTTACCGTCTCCATGAACGGTGCATTTAATTTCTTACCTCTAAATGATTATGTAATATTATAAATACATGTATATGCTGGATATATATGATATATATGATATCCAAATCAGGAATGTTATTCTGGATATAAAGAACCTTTGACCACACGAACAACAAGTAATTGTAAGAAGTCCACTTTTGACTTAAGAACCAAATATCGAAAAAACAAACATTATTAACTTAAATGGTTACATAATGTTTATAACCTGGAAATAAGTGATATAAAAGGAATAATGAACTTAAAAAAGGTTCTTAAGCAAATAGTAATTAACTCATGTTTATTATTCAGGACGTTAAAGAACGACCGAGTCAAGTCGGACTCGAGGTAAGGGACTTCATCTCAATCTCCTTTCATTGAGGCATATTTCGTTTTATACACAACTTTCTTTTATACGGTGTATAAAACCCTTTGAATTTTACTTTTATTCAAAAGGAATCTTTTTATACTAAGCGTTTTACTAAATGACAAAAGGGAATATTTTGGTCATACGTATGCGGTGACAATGACTTCTCCACCGCCGCGAGTATTATTTGGTCTTTGGCTTCCTCAAAAAGACGTAATGTTTTTAAAATAAAATTAATACCATATACTCTTTTATGTATTTTGGTATTGAAAATGGTTTTGATAAAGGATTCTATTATGTCAATATATTTAAATGATATATTGTGATTGAAATGTGGAAATGTTATCATTCCTTTATATTGGTTTTATGTTTTATGATTTTATATTGGTACTTGGACATTTGACGGGTGGTTACGTGATAAACCATATGACAGGTGGTGCCGTGAATACCAGGACGGGTGGTTACGTTATAAACTCCAATTCATTGGGTATGGAAGTCGTCCGTATGGCTATTCCATTAATTATGTATGGAAGTTGGCCATAAGGCTATTCCATTGAGTGATATGTGTGGAAGTCGACCGTATGGTTATTCCACTTAAGTATATTTATGTCCCAAGTTACCTTTATATGTTATGTGTTCTTTATATGGGTTTTATGGTAATCCTTTGGTTACAAAAAGGTAAGTAATGATATTTTATTCAGTGAAGAGTTTTTACTACTTCATGAAGGTGAAGGTATTACTTTGATAAAGTTATACATGGTTTACTTGATGTTTGAAAAACTAACAGTTTTCATTCTTTGTGTATCCCTTACTGAGCTTTTTATGCTCACCCAAAGTTTTTTTGAAATGTTTTTCACAGGACTTAATGTGGAATAGGGTCAAGGACGGGATCAAGGGAAAGTCATGCTATATAAAACATGGAACTAGACATGTCTCTTTTTAAGTGTTTTTTTATTTTATGGAAACATAGTAGAAGTGTCTACTTTGTAATATTTTGAGATGTAATAGTTATGTCCTAATTCTCTAAAACTCTAAACCTGAAAAGATCCTCAATGTGAATTATTCATTTAATTCAATATTAAGTAAGGTTTAAGGCCGGGGCCTTATAGTTGGTATCAGAGGTCAGTTTAGACAACTTTAGGAGTTAGAAAAGTGTAAAATTATAAGTTAATTTATGGTACGATTAAAATGATATAGAATTTGAAGATTACCATGTTTCTTCTCCTAAGATATTTATATGTTAAGAAGGTTTTTTCATTGAGGAAACAGAACAGATTTTCTGGGAAGGCATACAGAGGGAAATGACCTTTCAAATCGGCATCCTGAGATGGTCAGAATCCGAACTGAACAGTTTGTTGCAGTGATGGCTAAGTTGACTCAGGTGAAAAATGTTGGTTGTTTTCATTGATGATATTTTGGTGTTTTCTAAAATTAAAGAGGAGAATGAATTTCATTTAATGGTTATCTTGCAAACCTTAAAAGAAAAGAAACTGTATGGAAAATTCAGCAAGTGTGAGTTTTGGTTACAACAAATTTCTTTCCTTGGTCACATTGTTTCAAAAGATGGCATAACGGTTGATCCTGCTAAAACAAAAGTTGTTGAAGAATGGCCAAGACCCAAAAATGTAATCGAGATCCGTAGTTTTCTTGGTTTGGCAGGTTACTACCGAAGGTTTGTTGAAATTTTTTCATGGTTATCTAGTCCAATGACTAAGCTAACTCGGAAGGGTGTTAAGTTTATCTGGACAAAAGAATGTGATGATTGTTTTCAGGAGTTGAAAAGAAGATTGTTGAATGCTCCAGTTTTGGCACTTCCTTCCAGGAATGGTGAGTTTTTTATATACAGTGATGCTTCGTTGAAGGGACTTGGTTGTGTCCTTATACAAAATGATCTGGTAATTGCTTATGCTTCACGTCAGTTGAAAACTCATGAGGTAAATTACCCTACACATGATTTGGAATTAGCTGCTGTTGTTTTTGCTTTAAAAATTTGGAGGCATCATTTGTATGGAGTAAAGTGTGAAATATATACTGATCAAAAAAGTTTAAAGTATATATTCACTCAAAAATAATTGAACATGAGACAGAGGAGATGGCTGGAATTAATCAAGGATTATGATTGTACAATTCACTACCATCCGGGAAAAGAAAATAAAGTGGTCGATGCTTTGAGTCGAAAAAGTAATGATTCATTAACCATGATACATTTGGAATGAGATCCTTTGGTTTTTGATTTGATGAAATTTGGCATAGAAGTTGTTGGTGTAGGAAGTTCTTCTGTTTTGTTTTAGGTATCAGTGAGATCATCCCTATCAGACAGAATTAATCAAGCACAGAGAGAAGACCGTGAGTTGCAGAAAAAGGTAGAGCTGGTTCAGAAGGGTAAGCTACCTGAATTCAACATTGATAATGATTGTGTTTTGAGGTTTGGGAAGAGATTATGTGTGCCTTGTGATTCACAGTTGAAGAATGAGTTGTTATGTGAAGCTCATAGTTATCCATTTTCAGTTCATCCAGGTAGTACTAATATGTATAGAGATATTCAGGAGTATTACTGGTGGGATGGAATGAAAAGAGATATTGCTGATTTTACTGTGAAGTGTTTGACTTGTCAGTAGGTTAAAGCAGAGCGACAATTTCCAAAAGGGATGCTTCAGCCTTTACCAGTGCCAGAGTGGAAATGGGAGAATATATCCATGGACTTTGTTGTGGGATTACCGAATACATCTCGAGGTAATAATGCAATCTGGGTTATTGTTGATCACTTGACCAAATATTCTCATTTCCTTGCTATACGAGATACTTTTTCCCTAGATCAACTTTCCCATTTGAATCTTAAAGAGATAGTCAGGTTACATGGAGTTCCTCTCTTCATTGTGTCCGATCGTGATCCCAGGTTTAATTCTAACTTTTGGAAAGGACTTCAGAAGTCATTGGGTATTGAATTAAATTTTAGTAAAACTTTTCATCCTCAATCAGATGGGAAGTCAGAACAAAAAATTCAGACCTTGGAGGATATGCTATGAGCTTGTTCGATGGATTATCAGGGATGTTGGGACCAACATATTTCTTTGGTTGAGTTTTCTTATAATAACAGTTTTCATTCCAGTATACAGATGGCACCATTTGAGGCATTATATGAGAAGCGGTGTCGAACTCCAGCATTTTGGGATGAAGTGGGTGAAAGGAAGATGATGGGACCAGAATTGGTAGAAGAGATGGCAGAAAAAGTTCAGTTGATTCAGAAACACATGAGAACATCTCAGAGCAGGTAGAAGAGTTATACGGATAACCGGAGGAAGGATCTATCTTTCGAGGTAGGTGATCATGTTTTTCTCAAGGTTTCTCCAAGGAAAAGTGTGATGCGATTTGGTAAGAAAGGAAAGCTGAGTCCAAGGTTTATTGGACCATATGAAATTCTGGAGAGAGTTGGATCAGTTTCATACAGAGTGGCATTACCTCCGAGTTTATCTCAGGTACACAATGTTTTTCATGTTTCGATGTTAGGGAAGTATATGCCAGATCCATCTCATGTTTTGAGCCCAGAGGTAGTTTAGTTGGAAGAGAATCTCTCTTATGAAGAACAACCAGTCCAGATTCTTGACCGAAGAGAGCAAGTGTTGCGAAATAAGGTAATTCACCAGGTAAAGGTTTTGTGGAAAAATCATATGGTTGAAGAGGCAACGTGGGAATCTGAAAATTCTATGAGGGATAAATACCCCCACTTATTTTGATAAGTGAATAAAATTGCGAGGACGCAATTCCCAAAAGGGGGGAAGGATGTAACATCCCAGGTAAATGATGAATAAAACATTTTAATATTTATTAATATTTATGAATTAAATATTAATTTTACTTTAAAAGGGTTTCTATGTTCGATAGTGTACCCGATACGCAACGATGAGTTTCTTTGAAAACTTACGTTGTACACTAGTAATATAATAATATTATTTTAAATGGTAGTTAACATGTATCCGTTGTATTGGAGGGAATGGATAGAAATAACTAAAATATGATTATATATGTTTTTAAATGTTTTTACATTTATCCAATAAAAGATAAAGGCTTAAAATACGAAAAGAATCCAATTTTAGTCATTTATACCCTAATTTTCACTAAAGGTTCACTTATCACCTTTTGATGGATAACCGTCATTAAATATAGTTTTGATCACTCTTATACATTCTATTGGACCAAATATAACTCTTATTTAGAATCGGGACATCAAAATTTACTTTGTGTAAATTTTTGGTATTTTTCTGATAAAGTTCATTTTTTAATGAATAGTGTAAAATGTTGTATTTTAATTCAAAACCACTTTTTAATCTAATTTATTTATATGATTAGGTTATATTTTTAATTGGTTTTAAAGTGAAATTAGAATATATTTTTACCATTTAATCCAATAGTGGTCGTTGGAATTAATTTCACTTTGAAATCGAACTTAAACTAGTGTCAATCTTTTGATACTTATTATTTCATAAAAACACGCTATTTGTCATGACAACGAGAATTAATTATTAAATTAATTAATGTGACTTATATGTTTTGAATTTTGTAAAATAGACTTCATTTTTGAATTTGGAATATCAAATATAGCTTAGGGTAAATTTTTGGTATTTTTCTGAAAAACTTCAATTTTTGATGAATAGTGAAACCACTAAGTGGTACTTATAAAAACTGATTTTTCGTTTAAATGAAATTTTACCACCTCTGTGTTTTGAATTTCAAAAATCCGACATACATGGTTGTCATTAAGAAGTAAAATGTGGTTCAATGGGATTAAAATAATTTTTTTGGTGAATAGTAACTTATTAAGTTTTAATCGCGATTAGAGGTAATTAGTGTAGTTTAAGGTTAAAATAATGTTTTAATAATATGAAATGAGCTTGACACATGTCCTACACTTATTGGATGTGTCATGGCCGACCAAGACAATCCATGGGTCAACTTGAGGACCCCATGGAGCCACTTTGGTTGGAAAATGACATAAATACCTTTTTATTAAATGTTAAAGTAAAAATGACACAAACATGAGATGTTTTACTAAAACAATTTTTACGTGGGGTTATACAAGTAAGATTTTTGATTATAAATAGTAATTGGAAATCTAAAAAGATTTCCTACATCATGATAGTTTTTTTTATAATTTTTAGACTTTATATAAATTAAACTATTTATGACATCATGATGATGCAGCGATTACCTCATTAATAAAGGATTTAAATAAAATGAAATGATAATGTAAAATATATGACCTAAAAATGTCCAAAACCTATTGGATGGGTGGATTTAGAACCCTTATCACCTTATCCTTGAATTATATCAATGTGGGACCTCTTAAATCCTAATACCATTTTAAAATAAAGTGACTTTTCTTTACCTTCCAAGAGTGCCCCTCCTCTCCTCTTATAAAAGGCCCCCCACCTCTACCTCCTTACCCACACTCCCAAAGCTTTTGGATCGGCCAAAACCTGCTCATTTTGTCTCTACACATACCTCTATAACTCCTTGAATCCTCACTTTGGGTAGAAGTCTTCCCAAGGAATCCTTTGAGCTAAAACTAAAGGGAGTTACCCGATTTTAAGGTAATGTCTTCACTTGAGTCCTTTTGTTTTATTTTGCTTCTCCAACCCCCTAAACTCTTTTTATTAATTTCTTTTGTAACAACTCCAGTATCATCAATATACTATTATGTTGTTATAAGAAGGATTCGAGCTACACTTACACACACCTACATATAATGGTTAAAGAACATACTGTTTCTGTGGATGGCGAATTTTGGCCTCCCAAAAAGATGATTGTTCAACATTCTTTTAACACCTTCAAAGGTGGAAATTAAGATGAAACTATATTTATATATGATATATAATATGTTTATGTTTTCCTTAAGCTTCTGTATTTTTCATTTTTTTCATACCTTTATGGTTTCCATTATGGGTAAACGCGATATCTTCATTTAAGGAAGTGCGGGCTACCGCCCCCTCAAAGTGATGTGATTCGTTAATGCCATATGTGGGACATATAAAGGATGTATTTAAAGTTATTATATATGATGTTATACTGGAATTATAATATACCTATATATCATTATTATTTCTTTCCATTAAAGTATGAGATAGAAATGAAAGTAGCGTTCATGCGTACGTACGGCTTACCATCTCCATGAACGGTGCATGTCATTTCTTATCCCCAAATGTAATGTACTATTAAAAGTACATATATATAATGGATATATATGATAAATTATACATCTAAATGATTAATATAATTCTGGAATTAAAATATACATACCTCTCATTTAGTTTTAATTCCATTAATATGACAAAGAAATGAAAGTAGCGCTCGTGCGTACGTACGGCTTATCGTCTCCATGAACGGTGCATTTCATTTCTTACCTCTAAATGATTATGTAATATTATAAATACATGTATATTCTGGATATATATTATATATATGATATCCAAATCAGGAATGTTATTCTGGATATAAAGAACCTTTGACCACACGGACACCATGTAATTGTAAGAAGTCCACTTTCGACTAAAGAACCAAATATCGACAAAACAAACATTATTAACTTAAATGGTTACATAATGTTTATAACATGGAAATAAGTGATATAAAAGGAATAATGAATTTGAAAAAGGTTCTTAAGCAAATAGGAATTAACTGAAGTTTATTATTCAGGACGTTAAAGAATGATTGAGTCAAGTCAGACCCGAGGTAAGGGACTTTGTCTCAATCTCCTTTCATTGAGGCATATTTCATTTTATACACAACTTTATTTTATACGGTGTATAAAACCCTTTGACTTTTACTTTTATTCAAAAGGAATCTTTTTATATGAAGTGTTTTACTAAACAAAAAAAGGGAATGTTTTTTTCGTACATATGCGGCGACAACGACTTCTCCGCCGCCACGAGTATTATTTGGTCTTTGGCTTCCTCAACAAGCTGTAATGTTTTTAAAATAAAATTAATACCATATACTCTTTTATTTATTTTGGTATTGAAAATGGTTTTGATAAATGATTATATTATGTCAATATATTTAAATGATATATTGTGATTGAACTGTGGAAATGTTATCATTCCTTTATATTGGTTTTATGTTTTATGATTTTATATTGGTACTTGGACATTTGACGGGTGGTTACGTGATAAACCATATGGCGGGTGGTGCCGTGAATACCAGGACGAGTGGTTACATTATAACCTCTAATGCATTGGGTATGGAAGTCGGCCGTATGGCTATTCCATTAAGTATGTATGGAAGTTGTCTATATGGCTATTCCATTAAGTGATATGTGTGGAAGTCGACCGTATGGTTATTCCACTTAAGTATGTTTATGTCCCAAGCTACCTTTATATGTTATGTGTTTTTTATATGAGTTTTATGGTAATACTTTGGTTACAAAAAGGTAAGTAATGATATTTTATTCAGTGAAGAGTTTTTACTACTTCATGAAGGTGAAGGTATTACTTTGATAAAGTTATACATGGTTTACTTGATGTTTGAAAAACTAACAGTTTTCATTCTTTGTGTATCCCTTACTGAGCTTTTTATGCTCACCCCAAGTTTTTTTGAAATGTTTTTTCACAGGACTTAATGTGGAATAGGGTCAAGGACAGGATCAAGGGAAAGTCATGCTATATAAAACATGGAACTAGACATGTCTCTTTTTAAGAGTTTTTATTTTATTTTATGGAAACATAGTAGAAGTGTCTACTTTGTAATCTTTTGAGATGTAATAATTATGTCCTAATTCTCTAAAACTCTAAACCTGAAAAGATCCTCAATGTGAATTATTCATTTAATTCAATATTAAGTAAGGTTTAAGGCCGGGGCCTTATACTCGATATACATTGAAGTGTATGTTTTTAGTTTATAATTTAAATTTTAGTTCAAAAAAATTACACACTCAAAAAAAAAAAAATAAAAAAACATTCAGATTGTTTTGATACTTTATAAAAATGATCCATAACTCATTTATAACATGTATGAATCAACCAAACCTCAATATGATACATCATGTGTCTGGTATGACTCAAAGTATGCGTTTTCAGTTTAAAATTGATATTTTATTTCAAAAAACATGTCACAAACTCAAAACCAATAAACCATATTTTTATTATGTTGATACTTTATGAAAATAATCCATAAATCATTTATGATGTGTATGAATCATCTACACCTCAATCAGATACACGGTGTGCCCGATATGACCCAAAAGTGTCCATTATCATTTTAAAATTATAAATTTAGTTCAAAATGTTTTTAAATCACTAAAAACTAATAAAACACACTTTTATTGTCTTGATACTTTCAGAAAATTATTCATAAGTCATATGTCATGTATAGCAAGCAGTCTCATGTCAAAGTGACACATGATGTGACCAGTATTACTCAAAGTGCATGTTTTCAATTTAAATTAACATTTTAGTAAAAATACCATGTGAAATACTCAAAACTAGAAAAACACATGCATATTGTTTTGATACTTTCGTACAATTATCCATATGACATTTTTGATGTGTAAGAATCATCCGCACATCGATCCGATGTACGGTGTGACCGGTATGACTCAAAGTGTGTCTTTTTATTTAAAATTGACATTTTAGTTCAAAACCTACATCACATAATCAAAACCAACAAAACACATTCATATTATATTTATACTTTATAAAAATTATCCATAAGTCATATTTGATGTTTAGGAATCAGCCACACCCCAATCTGATACATGATACGCTCGCTATGACTCAAAGAGTTCGTTATCAGTTTAAAAATAACAATTTAGTTCAAAATGTGTGTCACTCATTGAAAATTGAGTAAACACACTCATATTGTCTTTATACTTTAGAAAAAATATTCATAAGTTATTTGTGATGTATAGGAATTAATGTTACGTCAAACTGACACATGATGTGATCGGTATGACTTAAAGTACGTGTTTTCTGTTTAAATTGAAATTTTAGTAAAAAAGACACATGAAATACTAAAAACTTAGAAAAAACATTATAATTATCTTTATACTTTAGGAAAATGATCCTTAAGTCATTTTTATGAGCATTAATCATCCCCACATCAATCTGATGCACTGTGTGATCGGTATGACTTCAAGTGTGTCTTTTTATTTAAAATTGAAATTTTAGTTCAAAACACAAGCCACATACTCAAAACTAATAAAAAACTTCAATATTGTTTTGATAATTTTTGACAATGATCCATAAGTCATTTACGATTTATAGGATTTAGCCTCACCTCAATCCGATACACAGTGTGCCTGTTATGACTCAAAGTGTTCACTATCAATTTAAAATTGAAAATATAGTTCAAAACATATAACACTCACTAAAAACCAAGAAAATGTACTCATATTTTATTTATAATTTATTAAAACTATTTATAATTTATTTTTTATGTGTAGTAATAAGTTTCACTTCAAACCGACACATGATGTGACCGGTATGACTCAAAGTGCGTGTTTTCAGTTTAAATCGATATTTTAATAAAAGACACGTGACATGATTAAATTTGATAAAATGAATTTATATTGTATTTATACTTTATTTAAATTATTATTAAGTTATTTTTGATGTATATTAATCAACCACACATTAATCCATCACATGGTGTGACCAGTATGACTCCAAGTGTGTCTTTTTATTTAAAATTGACATTTTAGTTTGCAACACATGCCACATACTAAAAAATAATTAAAAAATTCATATTATTTTAATAGTATATGAAAAATATCCATAAGTAATTTTTTACCTTTAGGAAGAATCCACACCTCAATCCGATACACGGTGTGTCTAGTATGACTCAAAGTGTCCACTATTAGTTTAAAATTGACAATTTAGTTCAAAACGTCTTTCATTCACTAAAAAATATAAAAAAACTCTTGTATTGTATTTATACTCTATTAAAATGATTCATAAGTCATTTTTATATGTATTAATTAGTCTTATGTCAAACCGACACATGATGTGACCGATATAACTCAAAGTGTGCGTTTTCAATTTAAATTGACATTTTAGTAAAAAGACACATGACATACTAAAAAAAATGAGAAAATGAATTCAAATATTACTGATAATTTAGGTGATTGATCCTTAGGTTATTATTTATGTGTAGGAATTATTTTCATGTCAATCCAGCATACGTTGAATGGTATGACTCTAAGTGTGTCTTTTTTATTTAAAACTGATATTTTAGTTCAAAATACATTCCATATACTCAAAATCATGCAAACACATTCATATTATTTTGATAATTTTAAAAAATGATCCATAATTCATTTGTGATGTGTAGGAATCATTCACACCTCAATTTGATACATGATGTGACTAGTATGATTCAAAGAATTTTTTATCAGTTTAAAATTGAAAATTTAGTTCAAAACATGTTTCACTCACTAAAAAAAGAGAAAACGTACTCGTATTGCCTTAATATTTTAAGAAAATTATTCATAAGTCATTTGTGACATATAAGAATCACTCTGACATCAAATCAACACATGATGTGACCGGTATGACCCAAAGTGCATGTTTTTAGTTTAAATAGACATTTTACTAAAAAAGACACGTGACATACTCAAAATGGAGTAAAAGCATTCACATTGTCTCGATAATTTAGGAAAATAATCCTTAAGTCATTTATGATATGTAGTAATCATCTGCATGTCAATCTAATGCACGGTGTGACTGATATGATTCCAAGTGTGTCCTTTTATTTAAAATTGACATTTAAGTTCAAAAAAATTTCACATACTCAAAACTGAGAAAACCCATTGGGATTATTTTTATACTTTAGGAAAATGATCCATAAGTCATTTTTGACATGTTAGAATCATCCACACCTCAATACAATACACAGTGCTCCTGATATGGTTCAAAGTGTCTGTTATCTATTTAAAATTGGTAATTTAGTTCAAAACGCGTGTCACTTAATGAAAACTAAGAAAAGACACTTATATTGTCATGATAATTTAGGACAATGATTGATAATTCATTTTTTATTCATAGGAATTAGTCTCACATTAAAACAATAGATAATGTGAACAATATGACTCAAACTTCACATTTTTAGTTTAAATTTACATTTTATTAAACAAGACATGTGACATACTCAAAAACATGAAAACACATCCAAATTATATTGATACTTTATAAAAATGATCCTTAAGTCATTTTTGATGTGTAGAAATCATCCTCATATCAATATGATGTGTGGTACGACTGGTATGATTCCAAGTGTGTCTTTTATTTAAAATCAACATTTTATTAATGTATTGTTTCATATTTATGCTTAATTTTTTTCTTTATAGTTTTACTAACATAATAATTTTTTTATTGTACAGGTGTATTATTTTTTTCGAATTGGGGTGGTTTGTTTAACAATTGATACCATGATTGGGATTCTTTGAGAGGGGTTGGGTGCCAAAGACAATGAAACCATTAGTGTTTTTGAATGTTTGTGATAGTACATACTAATGTAATTATACAAAAAAATGTTTGAAATGTGTATAATATAGTGTTTTTTTCTTATGATTGTGATGTATTTTTTATTTCAATTAAATTATAAATTTTCCATATATAGGTGTATTTGCTGCTGTAGTGCACTGTAATTTTTATTGTACACTGTAGCAAGACAACCTTTATCAACACTAACAAAGCACTGATAAAAAGTTACCTTTATCAGTGCTAAAATAATTACTGATAAAGTCAACCCTTTATCAGTTCTAAACTAGCATTGATAAAGTACCACCTTTATCAGTGTTTTTTTTAACACTGATAAAGGACCCCCTTTATCAATGATTTTCTAACACTGATAAAAGTTTCCCACTTTTAATGGAACTTAGATCAATAATAATTTTTTAGCATTGATAAAGACTTTTTCTAGAAATTTTAAAATCCAATTCTATGGTAGTGCCACTGGAAAACACTAAGATGAATTTGATACCACCTGATTCAAATTGCTGGTTGTTGAAACAACTCCTTCACACTAGCCTAACACCAACCTTGAGCAGCTTAAAAACCTCTCAAAGATAACACTACATATGTAGGTTATGCAATCATGAAGATAAACACTCCCCAAGCATGATATCAAACCACCACTAAGGTTCATATTACCAAACGAAATGGGGTCAATTTTAATGAATATGGTAGAAAGAGTATAAGAAGAAAAAATGATATCCAAAATGCATGACAATTAAGAAGAAAACTATGATAGCCACACAAGAACACGAATCAAATGAGCACCTGAACAACTCCAAATTTCAATCCCAATGCACCAATAACACCATTGTGATAGACCGAAAATGTGTTACAACATGATGGGTAAGGTAAAAATAATAGCAGTGAGGTTTAATGAGGCCTTCCATAACAAAAACAAAGCACCTATATAAACAGAAAACCTAACACTAAAGAAAGGTAAGACATCCAGAAAAAACAAAATTCTATAAGAGGAATAAGAGAAATATTGGAAAGAAGAGCATGGGGAAATGAAAGAACTGTCATCTAGGCTAGACAATGAAGAATCCCTATAACACTGAGTGAGAGAGAAGAGGGCATCCCAATAGAAATATATAAAAAAATAATCATGTACCCACTCAAGCACACAAAGAGATTGAAAAACCTAAATATACCAAACTCCACCCGAATAAATTACTAATATAAATAATGATAATTAGGTATAACAACCTATATCCACTAATCAAATACATGAATTTTTCTAACTTGATTATATAGGGTGATGGTGTTTGACTTGATTATACAGGGTTAGTGGTTAATCAAGTTTTTATATGGCTAGAATAGTAAATTAAAAATAAATTTTAATATTCAAGTTTGGTTCGAGTAACTCTTTTATGGTACCCTAAACTTGAACATTGTTGAACTATTTAATATTAATATAATAATTAAATATTTTTTAAATATTTTTTAAAATTTTAAAATATACTTATGTAATTTGGATTCCATTCATTATATATTTATACTTAAATTCTATACACAAATTTTATAAAAATAGTGTTTAATAATTAACCAACTATATATTTTAAATGATAATAAAACCATACAATATATTTATTTAATTTGAGATGGGTTCATTTTAGATTAGTAAATGATTTTAAAATTTTAAAATAAAAAATTAATATTTAAATGAGTTCATCTAGTTAAGAGGATATTTCAATATATAATTGGATATGGTTAATGTGTGTAATGTGTTTTAAAAATAACTAAGCTATAAATGAGTTCAAGTTTTTCAAAACTAAACTGGATCAAATTTAGGTATCCAACTTATTGTCACCCGACCACAGGGATTTCATATTTGATAACCTAGGGTGAATTTGGATTCTTCTTCTTAGTTTATGTACACTAATAAGGTTATTGATGTTAATAAAGGACACATTTCCAGTGATGATGATGTGGTTGAAGTGGATTTCAAGATTATGAATTCTAGGAAATATTTTTCTCAATTGAAATATGAATCCATTTAATAGGTTGAAACAAAATATCATTTTTTAAATAAATAAAAATAGGTATTGACATGTTTAGAGGAACACTGGGGTATTTGATATTGAATGATTTCAAGTATTGAAATTGACTTTAAGAATGAACCTTCTATGGATTCTCTACTCTTCAATGGGAATAACTCTTTTCATAATTTTTATCTTGGTAGGTGCATTAGGTTTTGATTTCTGTGTAATTATGGGAATAGGTAATCTAGTTTATTCAAAATGATAGATTTACCATGAATGTATACACTTTTTTGGTTATTGCTTTATTTAATGGAAATAGGCTCACAAAGTCTAGGATTGCTTGGTTTCTATTTGGACTAAACGTAATTTGAATAACTACTGATATGGAGACCATTTGTAGTTCTCTTATCGAATTTTGTCTAAGTCTAGGTTTTAAATTCACACACTTGATGTTGTGAACTCATTTTACCTGATGTTATAATACTTGAATTTGTAACAATTTATTCATTAGTGAGGAATTCATGAACATCAAGATATTTGTGGATGGTGTAGGATTTATACACCTCATGTGTATCACGTAATTTTTTTCTCATTAATAAAATTTTGAGATCTTGAGTTGGATTTTACAAATCATGAAATAATATTTCATGGATTATTAATTATCATAATATTATTTATTAAATATAATAACAATTGAAAAAATTATTATATGAAACTAATATTTTATATTTTCATCATATGTTATAAATGTTGTCTATTATTATTAAATGTAATTGATAATAATGATTATGATATCATTTAACAAACTAACTTGGGCCACCCTGTCTTGATACTCGAATCAGTCTTCCTCAAGGAAAAAATTATGTTCTCAATTTCCATGGGTTGACAATAAGTTTTTTGGGCATCAACTCTATCATTTGGGAAATATTTATCTCATTTAAAAGTATAAATAAAATATCACTTCCACCCAAAAATATAGCATGATCATTCCATAGATTGGAGTATTCATACACAAAAATAAACAATTTATGAAATAATACACATCCAGATATAGAATAACATCATATTGTAACCATCACAAAATAATATAACATATAAAGACATCATATAAAATAAAAGCATAAAATTTTATAACATATCCCAAATAAAGTAAAAATAAAATAATAAAGGGGATTTTAAGGATAAATTGTGGAATAAATGAGAGAACAAAAAATACATCACCAAAAACATTCTAAAGATACCAATATCTATGTGACAAGTGTATTACCTCCGTTTTTCATGAGACACCTTAGACCCGAACTCCAATATTTGTTTCTAAAAACAAAACTTTAATTTTAGTCTTTAATACCAAGTAAGACAACTCAAGCAAAACATATATATATATATATATATATATATATATATTTATAGAATTTAAACATTACATCTCACAATAATAACAGAATCCCAAAATCCAAAGGTTTAATATTATTGGAGATAAACTATATAAATACCATATCTAGAATAATTATAACCATTTAACTATAATCACATCATACTATATACCCTTTTATAAATATCTTAGGTTATACTTATCTTCATAACTTGGGGAATATAACACATAATAAATGGGTGATCTCAAAAAATCAGTAAGGGAAACCTATAATTGAGTCAAAAAGGGTTATATTATAAGCATGTGAAAAAACATGATCATGGAAAAAATTTGATTAAAATGTATGGGATAATAATATTTGTCTATAAGGAACAATAGAGAGACATGTAATCTAAAATGATTAAACATATACCATGGAATAATAATACAGAATCATGAGACATTAATAATGGGACCTGAAAAATAACATATTCATATAACATAGAAATGTGGAATAAGTATAAGAATAAGCATAGGTAATCATAACATTGTGAATGTGTCTAAATGAAAACAAATCCAAATATAACATCCATAGGCTTGGGATAACCACCCATGTACCTTATTGGGCTTGGTCTTACCTCTCATGTACCTTTGGTCTTGGGATTACCACCCATATACCCTTGGGCATGGGATTTCCACCCATATACCCTTACACTTAGTCTTACCTCTCGTGAACCCTTGGGCTTGGTCTTACCACCCATGTACTCTTGGGCTTGGGCTTAATGCATATATACCCATGGGATTTATATAAGCTCTCATGTAACCTTTTTATATCATGATATATAAAATTTACTTATGCATTGGGTGGCTATATTTTACCCCACCCATCACATAATGACAATATATATGCATGTTTTCCATAAATAATGTATCACATATAATATCATGAAGAATCTATGAAAATAAAATGGGATTCTAATTATCTCCAAATGGAATCATGTAAGATGGAATTAAGAGTTAGATTAATTGATATAAAAATTAAATCACCTAATATTTCATAAGGGAATTGGGACAGTGATTCATAAAAATAATTACAAAGGAGATATATTTTTTGTATATAAAGAAAAAATATAAGGAAAACCATGAAAAATATCTTTTGGAAAACATTTCATAACATTTCATAAAATGATAAAGGTACAATCCAATTTCAAACATTATTTTCAAGAAGTTAATATAAAAACATTTTTAAAATAAAACCTTAAATGAAATCCCAAAAATTGATCCTTGTAAGGAAATAATGTTTAAGCTAATAAATGTTGGGTGTAAGATAAAATATATGATAATGAAAAGATTTTTTTATATTTAAAAATATCTTCAATGAAACACACATTGTTAAAAAGGATAGTAAAATTTTATTTTGAAATTATGTAAATAGAAGTATAAATATCAAAGTAGATTTACATATTTTAATTTCAAAATAATAATGGAAAAAATTTGTGAAAACAAAGAATATGGATATGGATGAGAAAGAGGCACCAAAATTATTATTCTCACCAGATTCCGCTTCCCGATCTTCCCCTTTGTCCCGAGGTTTTAGGTTTTCACAATGAATCTTTGTCTTTACCAATTTATACCTCATAATTTTTCATGGATTCTTCTCTCCTCAACTACTACCTGATGGCCTGATTTGGAAGCCATTATCCTCCAATATATTATTTTGATAGCTTCATCAACAAATCTTGCAGATTATTGAGTCCGATTTCTATAGTATTGCTGCGTCACTACCTTATTCACTTTAAGGATGAAGATGACACGGATAGAGGATGGTCTAGGGATCCCCGATCTTTCTATTCCATGCATTTCTACCTATTTTGGTGGTTGATATATTTTCACCTGTATAATGATCTACCATGTTCTGATGTTTGGGTTTGTATTACTAGCTTACCCCTACCCTTTTAGAATATCTATACTCTTAGGTTGATAAGAAATGATCCCAATAATTTTCTCTATGAATACTACCGAACTCAAGCTCTTTTCCATCCCATTGCACCTCATATTTTTGTGGAGGTTGATGTTGAAAAAGCACCAGTGGATTTCTTATGTATTGAAATAGAAGGGGAATATTGCTTTAGGAAAAAGGTTCTTATGAATCATGGACTGATTTCTGTTTGAATTTATGCCATTTGGGTCATCTGGTTCACCATTATCGATGGGGTATGCATGGGGATCTTCTAGCTGGATTCCTAACTTTGAATCTTAGTTCATTGGGAGGTGTTGAGGACTAGTAGATTGATGGTGCTAGTATTGTTACAGAAGATAGAGGGTTTCTACTTTCAAGGGATCATTGTGTTTCTTATCCTATGATTTCATCTACTAAGGATGTTGAGGAAACCCAAGATATAGATTGTAACTGAATAATGTGTCTTAGAGTTCTTAAACCCAATATGGTGTAGGGATCTATGGAAAAGGAAGACATTATAGTTCCTACTAAATGTGTAACTATTTCTTATGTTTAATAAGTGAATTAGGAAGTTTCACAGGCCCTTATGAAACTTCTGATAGGGCCTACAAAGCCTCCAATCGACCGGGTTTTAGATTTATCTATCTCCCAACAGGTTCAAGGTGAGATCATTTAGGGTGGTGTTAACCAGAAAACAAGGGATTCCTTACCTTTGCAAAATCAGTTTTCTTGTATTGGTGATATCTCCAAAATTCTCTTGAAAGTAAGGTGGAAAACATTTGGGCCCAAGAAAATAGAATTTTGATAAATCTTTTTTAGGAGGAAAGATAGTGAGACAATAATGATGGAATCACCACATGTATCTTTAGAAGGAGCAGAACCAAGTAGGCTGATTGTTGAGTGCTATGGGAGTCCTACTGTATCTGATAAAAAGGAAGAAGAGTATACCTAGATTTCATTAGTCCTTGATGTTTTTCATCTAGCTAATTATTAACTTAGAATGGGTGTGGGAATATGCAAGAAGGGACTCTCTAAATTAGGTGGTTTCCTAGTGTCACCTAAGAATAAATTTAGGCCTAAAAAAGAATACTCCTATTTTTTCAATATAATGACCACTAGATATTTGAGGTGGTAATCAAGATCCAAGACTCATGAAGGATCCCCTAAATAAATAGAAAGTATGTAAAAAATGCATCAGTCAGCTATTGGTGAAACTCACGATCTTATTAAAGAATATGTATCTTATCTGAATCAATTCAAGTCCGTCTTGACACAAAAAACTAAGATTGAAGGTTTAGACCCTAATCTTACTGTTATTCCTATTCCACCAAATGTAAGAGATAAATAATATTTTATGGATATTGATGGACCAGATCTAAGACACTTCACATTCCCATCTCATTTTTTTGATAAACAAAGAATGATCTTATCAACACTGATCTGGCATGGAAATATCAATGTGCACTCTCAGGATAGAGACTAGGTATTTATTAATAATCTTTCTTCCTATGGTTGTGATTTTATTTTCTAAGATGTTATGTTTCTGGTTCCTACTCAACCCAATGTGGTTTGCTTTAAAATCAATAAAAATGGATTTTAGGTTAACAAAGTCCCTTACGAATGCCATGATCTTTGATGTAACAATCCTTCGAAAATAAGTTTATGAGAAAGAATCATAAATACATAGAAAATAAATTCAAAATAAATATAATTTAATCATTTTTTGAAGAAAACAAATCATATAATGATTAATATTAATAATAAACATTATAAATCAATAAAAGTAAATTTGAGTTATGAAAATCACTTTTGGTTTTGGTAACACATGAATCAAAAAATCCTTGAAAAAAAGAACATTTTTTATGAATTTTTAAATATATTGAAATTAAAGAAAGTCATGATAAATATAATCTATAAGTATGTACATACAACATAAAAAATAAAACAAGTGGTGAATATGATATATGTCTCAATGAAATAAAATTGAGATGAGAAAAACCTGAATATTTACTCTTGACTACCACGAAAGTAATTTAAACCCTTATATAATAAATATAACCATAATAATAAATCATATCATAACCCAATTAATATCTTTTAGATTTTATAATCTTCAATTATAGTCATTTATTATATATATATTTGTTTTTTATTGTTTATTTTAATTATTGGATGTTAGAGACTTTGATTGTTTCACACATAATTTGTAATGTTAATGTTTATCATTAGTCTTGGATATCAAGTTAAATAATCCTAAATTATTTAAGATACTAGAATAGATATTTCATAATGATTTATAATGTTTTAATTTAATTTTATGATAGTCTTAGTTAAAATTTAATAATATTAAATCAGCGACAAGTTTGTTTTGGTAATTTTAACGAACAAAAGGTGGTATATTAATAAAAAGTTTAAATAGTAATATTAAATTTACATAACAGAAAAAAATTATTTACTTATTAATATCTAATTGTTTCATTAATTAAGTTCCCATATTTATCCATGATATAAATTTATAGAATCATTCATATAGGTAGTTAAACCAACCCAAGCAAGACCACGCTATAACTTTTAGATAAGTATGATTATGAAGTGATTTAGTTATAATATCATTATTAAAAAAGTATAATGACCTGATTTAGATTTTATTAATCAGATAAATAATAATTTTGAAGGTATATAATAAGAAATTAAATGATATAAAATGATTAAATAGAATGATGAAATCAATTTTCCTCTTGTCATGTTCATTTTAGGCGGTAAAATTTACAATGAAACTTATCATTAATATTATTAATATAATGCATAATTTATATTTATAAAATAATAATAATGGAATAAAATTATTTATTCATTAAAATAATTTTTAGAATCATCCATGAAAGGTTATTATAAAAAACATATTACATCGTTCATCGATGAGACAGTTTTCACATTACATGATTGTTGTTGTCATTTTTTGAATGGATGAGAGAAAGGTAGAAAATGGTTATTACAATAATATAATCATACATAAGTATACTAATGATACTTATTTAATTATATTATTATGTTTATAGTAGTTTTGGTGGAGGTTTTATGATAAAAAGAGAGAAGAGAAGGTTAGGAAGTGGATAATACTCACATGCAATGTTTGAGTCTCCTCTTGAAAGACCTCATGGAAATAGAGGAATTAGGAAAATTTACTATAACTAAGGTCTTAAAAATGTGTAATAGAATTATTATAAAGGAAAAATGGGTAGGTTTATAAGATTAATTCAAAGGTTATGTATTTCTTAAAGTGGGTTATAGGTGAAAAAGATGGACATTTCCATGGAATAGAATGTTAGGTATAGGGTAAAGATAGAATCACATGAGAGTAGGTGAGTTAGGTGGGGGAAAGTTGTTGAGACATGTGTTTATGAATTTAAAAATAAAAAATTTCTTCTATAAGTTATTGTTTTCTTGAAAATATAACAAAAATGAAATTATCCTTATTAAATAATTTTAATATGATGATTTAAAATATGAAATTAATTTTATCTAATTAAATTTCTCAAGTTGATAAAAAATTATTTTAATATAATTGCGCATAATGCATAAAAATAATTTTAGGAAAAAATTATTTTTTAAGCTTACAATGATTTTATTCTTATTACATACCTAGTAATAAATATTAGATGAATTTTAATTTATTTTATTATATATATTATCAATAAAATTAAATTAAAATCATTATTTATTAGTGATTTTTTTATAAAGTTAAAAATGTACAATACCAAAAGAAGTTATATGAAAAATATATTTTATATTAAATTATAATAACCACATACCATTAAAATAAATTATTTATATTCTGACCATATAATTTTTTAATTCCATTTAAATTAAAATCTTTCTTTGAATTTATCATATCATTTTCTAATAATAATATTTAACATGTAAAAATATTTATATGTTTTTCATAATAAAATATTTTTATTCAGTATTATATTTTTGTATTGTTATTTATTTTTTTTGAAATATATTATTTTGAAAGTATGGAAATTCAGTATACCTATCGAATATATTTATATCCAATTCTCATATTCCCAATGAAAATATTCATAATGAATATATTATAATGACCATATATATATAATGGTTTGATTTGATTCCTATATATATACCTACTAAAATCATTAATTTCATGCTCACTTATTATGTCACACTTCCCATTCTTTGTTATGATTTTTTCACAATTCATTCTTATTTTAGGTTTTGATCTACTAATGTTGACTCTCTAAGGTGAAGATGATCCAAGGGATCTCCTAGTTTTAATGATATTATTATTTTCTATTTAATATCCCATTTTAATTTATGCTCTTTTAATAGATGTAATCATCTATGGTATATAATAATATATGGTATGTAATTATTAATTTTATGTATTTTTTTTGCAATTATACACTATTAATGAATAATGTGTTGATAGTTTGATTCATATATAGTTATGAATCATTTTCTAGTCAAGATTAATTTATGTGAAGGAATGAAAAAAACATTTTAAAGAAATATTGACATATAGTTTATGTAAAGAGATTTTCCCTTAAAACTCAAGATGTTACATTCTCCCCTAATAAATAAATTGCATCCTCAAAATTTTAATTATGACTCAATAATGAAAATTAGATAAGGGTACGACTCAAGATACAATATTCAACTCACTATCTTGGGTAAGACTATAAAGATCATGTTTGCCTTTATAATATGCATATACTAAGATTTTAATCCATTTCTTTTCAAATATTCATCCTTAGATGACTATAAGTATTATGAGTTTTTTGAGACAGTCATTTAACAACTTCATTTTCATGATACTATTTCCAACCAAATACTAAAATAAAAATGATTATAATAATATGTAATAAATTTAGAATAAATGATCATACGAATATAAAAACCCAATCATAAGATGTAATCTATTATAAAACCTTTAATTTATATAGAGATTCTCTTATGTTACAATTTGATCCACCTATTACTCCTTAAATTTAACCTATGTTGTCTATAGAAATTTTCCTGTCAGGTTCTCTAACCATACTAGTTATATATTACATACTCAAATTCTATTTAAATATGTTTTAATGGTCTATAAAGAGCATGTTAATAAACTAAATCATATCCTCTAGTATTATCAAACTAGGTGTGTATTTGAGCCTATTAGTTGTGAACTGATCCAAGATTGAGTTAATACCCAACTAACATTTTTCATAAATTATTACCCCTAGGATCATTTATACTAGAGCATGGATCCACTTTTTATATCCAAACATGGATGTTATTTCTAATAAATTATACACTATAATTTATAATAATTTTAGGACATTTTCTTATATTTAAGATTATCCCTAGGGTTTTCAGTAATGTTATTTATTATTAGTCCCCCAAAATAACTAATATAAACCTAAAAAATATCTAAACCATGCTTTGATACCAACTGAGATTCCCCTAACCCATAGTTCTAAATCTGGTGCTAAAAAAATAAATTAATTTCTAGATTTGATACCAAGTGAGATGAATCAATCCAAACTTACATATATTTCAAGGGTTTAAACATTACAAATCACAATAATCACAAAATTATAAAACACAAAGGTTTACTGTTTTTGGAGGTTATCTATATAAATATATTATCAATGGTAATTATGAATATTTCTTTATAATCAAACCATACTAGATATCCTTATAGATATCTCCTCGGTTATACCCATATTTATAACCTAGGGATTAAAAAACACAAGAAATGGTTATTGTCACGACTCGACCCATGACGAGGCTCGAGCCGCAAGTACCCTAAGCCCACCTCCATAGTCCAGGGGGTGGCGACCAGTGTCGAAAGCACAACAAACTTAGGTAGGCCTTTGCCTAAGAACTTGTACACACACACATCCCACTCAATGAAAAAGTGAAGTGGGAAATATAAAAAAGATACAAAACATCTATAAAAATGTAATGAAACATGCATGAACCATTAAAAAGTACAAGTATGATACAGTAAACTAAAAGGAAAAAGATAAAAAATACAAGCCAAACTAGAAATGTTCCACAACTCAGCAATAAGTGAAAAAGTAAAACAGCTGGGAGAGTCCCAATCCTGAATCCCAACCTAAAACTGCCACATGCAGTCCAAGCTCCCGTATCCCTAAGCTCATCTAAATTCATGATCAATCTGTACGTCATTTACAAGGTCACACCAAGTTCAGGAAAATCCCAAGTAGGGGTGAGTATTAAAATACTCAGTAGTATTCCTCAAAAACTCGAGGGAGCAGCAAAAGGGTACACTGAAAAGGGGAGTAGTAGATAAAACAAGGAACAAAAAGAGAGTATAACTCAACCCAACTATATAGTGAAAGAAAACTCATCCAAACACAAGGAGCTCAAAACAGTGATAAGATGAACTTTCTCATAGAGTCTTAGCTATATATAGTAAGAGAGTAGACTCATCTAACCATGAGAATTTAGTCAGAGAAGGCACATGGCATACCCCATGCATCTTCACCTCTTTTGGAAGGAGAGTATCTAAAACCCAAGGATTTGGTACAATAACCAGGATATATATATATATATTCTCAGTCAAAGAAGGCCAAATGAGAGAGTATGGAGATCTCCATCTCATAGATAAACCTAACAAATGAGTTTCCAATAATTCCAGAAGTAACCACTAATGATTCCCAACACCCCTTATGTCTTCCTTGAACATGCAAGTCAAAGGAACTCAATCACCACACCTTAAAATATCCTATCTGGGTGGGTATGTCTCACATAAATGGTTTTAGGTCATGTCACAAGGATGCATATCGGTGGGGAAAGTTCCCCTCTTACTCATGAGTCCAAGGTAACATCAAATGTGTCTTTCCAATGATTCGAAATCAGAAAGAGTACACCCAAATTAGAGGACCCACACCCTAGTACGACAGGGTAATTCTAATATTATTCACCGAGGACCCTCGCCCTAGAGCATTAGGGGGATTCCACTCAAAATTAGATGGTAGAGGACCCACACCCATGCCGATGGGGGATTCCACTCTCATAGTAGTCGTAGAGGACCCACACCCATGCAGACGGGGGATTTCTCTCTCATAGTAGTCGTAGAGGACCCACACCCATGATGATGGGGGATTCCATAATAGGTCATCAAGGACCCACTCCCTACCTAGTATTGGGATTATACTCAAAATGTATCGAGGAACTACAATGTCTATCCCTACTAGATGGTACCTCTTGGGAAGCACTGATATGTCAGTGCTTGATCACTAACATCGTCAGACATTGCTTGAATAGGCGTCACATCTGTAAAATCTTGAATCATATCTCAAAGGACACTATGAAGGGAGACATCTCATTCTATGCAGAAAAAACTCAGGATAGGCTACTCACATGCCAAAAATCCAAGTCCAAAAGAAGGAGATACAAGAGGTAGAAGATTTGTAGTGTGGTATACAAAGCGTGTGGGGTCCAAAAGATGTGTGGCCCCACCACATGACATATCCATGTACCCAGCCATAATTGGGTACTAAACAGATGAAAAAGTATCGCTAGGCATGCCCATGTACTCCCAGAGTACATGACATCTATGGCCCAAAAAGGGGAAGACAATCACTCGATGATCACCACTGGTCCGAAGGGAAAAAATGTGATTTCTACTGACAGACCTCATAAAATGGCCTTAGGTAACCAAATGAATAACACTATTATGATCCTTGTGAAAAAGTGCACCAGATTGACTATTCATTTTCCCAAATCAGACATTTGGAAGAAAAACTTCATCTCCTAGCATCACATGTGAACGATGCTTCATAGGGTCCATGCCTCAATCTAGGAACAAGATAAATGGATTGAACCATTGATATACTCTTGGTAAAACACATAGAAATGATTTATCATTCATCTCAAATAGACTCCTGGTGAAGAAGCTTCATTTCACCATACTGCACTTGAGCGATGCCATGTGGGACCCACACCATGATCTCGAAACACATCAAACGGATCACACCATTGTGATCCTCTCATAAAATCACACGAGATCGATTATTATCTCTTCCTAAATGAACACCCGGTGAAGAATCTCCAATACACCTCCAACACCCCAAATGGGCCTCATGGGGACCACACCTCAATCTCAGTCTCAACACACGAAACTAGTCTTGAAAAGTCCACATCAACTATAGGGTGACAACACCTCTGACAACATATCAATCGGACTTCAAATGCAAGAGATACGTCTGATGAAAGTTTTCTCGAATAATAATAATTATATTATTATTATTTAATATGGTGTTTCAAGGAACAAAGATTAAAACATGGAATTAAATTCCCCATACCCCCCTCACAAGGTCCACCTTGAAGCAAGGGTCACATTTCTTTATATAACATGAGAATCAGACCTTTGGTTTGCAAGCTAGGTTCGATACAAGATTTCTGAATAATAATAATAATTATATTATTATTATTATTATTAAACTCAGGTGTTTTGTGGAACTGAGCCACGAATACAACACTTAAAAGTCCCAAACTGGTCTAAAACATCTTTATCAATAAGAGGAATGCGTGGCCATAGACGACACGTGAAACAGGTGCTCCGTTTTGGAGTTATCGATGTTTGAAAGTTTTAATAATAATAATAATATTATTATTATATTATTTTTTTCCATTTTTTTTTTCTGAAACCCATATGGGGGATTCCTCTGGATAGCTTCCTACTGCCATCACTGCCTGATCTTGCCACACTTCCACCTACGTGCCCCGTCGCCACTTGTGTGCCTCGCCGACCTCTTGCCGCCATGCCCTCCCAGCCGCCACTAACAGTAGCCCCCCGCGCCACCACGAAACCAGAGCCTCCACCTCACCGGAGCTTCCACTCACCAGACCCGCACCTCCTCTTGCTTCTGGTGACCACTGATAACACCATAGGGCTCAAAATATTATTCTGAGACCAGATCTGGGATCCTCGGATCACGATCTACACTGCTGTGGTCTCTGCTCAAAGAATCGTCAATGTTTCAATGTGATGAAAAGTTGGAAGATCTTCCGCTCACCACCGCACCTCCTTCAGAGCTTGAAACTCAAATCCAAGCATAGATCGGGTGTCCTCATGTTGAGAGATTCACAATAATATTCTCTAATCCACTTTTCATCAAATATTTTAAAAATTTGGATGACGATAACATGAAGAACACAAAGAATGGTAAATCAAAAATTCAATCTGACAATGGAAGTTGTTAGTTTGGCCCTCTATAAAGGGTATCAAGGGAGAAACTTTTATCATAAGTTAAAAAATACAACAAAATCATCAATTAAGAGATGTAGAATCCAAAATAGAAATCCTACCTCGATTTTTGGTTTTGCCATTGTGTTCACTGCGCTCTGATCTATCAGCGCCTGAAGTTTCGTCATGATCTGAAGAAGAACAGACATCAAATCGCTATCAGAAGGGAGAGTGGTTCTTTGACCGTGAATGAGAGTAAATGAGCCAAACCCCTGCCTATTTCGTTAAGATCCTATTTATAGGAAACTATGAGCAGTCTCGGGATCCGAACCTCCCACGCCCTATCACCTGAGGTCTCCCCTAGGGAAAACACCACACTACAAACTCAATGATTCTCTTGGATTTCCAATCCAAATCTCTATTCATAAGTTATTCAATCCGATGTACAAAATAAATTAATTATTTTAATTAATTTATTTATGAAAATTCCCTCGATAACATTTTCCACAAGAATCCTACACCCACAAAAGTGATACACCACCTAGGGTAAACGATATGATCTGGACTCAACCATGGACTCAAATTTCCAATCTGAGATACCTTTTGTGAGATATCTCATTTCTTATATGAACATAGTGTAAAAACACTTAATATTTTTATAAAATTTATTCTGGGCACACCGGGCCTCGAAATTGCATGCTGTCTTAGCACCTGGCTCTGGAAATATATGTAGAAATATTAAAAAGTTTTATGTGGTGAAAAGAGGGTCTCTACATCATTCCCTCCTTCAAGATTTTCATCCCTAAAAACTAAAAATAGGAGAAAAAATCAGGATACTAAGTGAACTCATGGCTCTCCCACTCTTAGGAACTCTTTTAGACCTTTACGTGCTACCATAACATGAAAACCAAGGAGATGGTCCATCCTTACAAGGTCTTCTCCTACCAATGACGTGCGTATGAAAACATGCACGCATATTCTCAGTTGTGTCACATGGAAAATGTCATGTACTTGTTCCAATTATGAGGGTAGGAAATGGCATTAAACAACCTCCACTACCCTTATCACAATCAAAAATGACCCAAAGGACCCTAGGGGTAACTATCCACCTTGGTTGAAAACCAACACACAATCCCTTAGCATATCATTTGACACCTAGATTGCGTGCTCGGTCTGCCCATCAGTTTGGGTGTGAAAGATTGTACTCATATAAAAATGGGTATGAAACACCTTTTGTAGGCCTCTCCACATTCCTAATGTAAACCACATGTCACGATTAAAGACTAACATTGAGGGTACCCCTTGAAGGCGGACGATCTCCCGTACCTACAACTGTACTAAAAACTCTACCGAGATCTGCTCCATAAGCAAGGGAGTATGCTGACTCCATGAGTTAGTCTACTATCACCCAAATGATTTCATGGCCCTTCACTGTGTGCGGAATCCCTATGACGAAGTCTATGGATATTATATCCCATTTTCACTCTGGGATTTCAAGAGGCTGTAACAACCCGTATGAACTTGGTGCTTAGCCTTCAACTGCTAATAGGTGAGGCATCGTGAGATGAACTTAGTTATGCTTCATCTCACTTTGGTCCACCATAACTACTACTGAAGATCTCTATACATTTTCCCCACACTGGGATGTACAACTAATGGAGATGTGGAACTCTCACATCACCTCCTCCCACATTGCAACTGGAACCATTGTTTCCCCCTGAAATAGGGTTACATGATTCCCTCCTTCAGAATATCTATTTGGTGAAGTAACCAAGGATATCTCGTCATGCAGGATTTATCAGTTGATTTCTCACAACTAAGACTCTCTTATACTCTCAAGAATCTAAGGATTCAACACCATCGACTAAAGAAAACTATAACCTTCTGCTCTACTTGGGTCATATGTAGGGAATCTAACTACTTCAAAACTTCTTACATTTGGTGAGCTTGTGAATTCTTTCTAAGGGAATCTACTCCAACATTTTATATTTCCAGAGTATAGACTATCTCAAAGTCACAGTCCTGTAGGAATTTCCAACCGACGTCACTATCTCAAGTTCAAGTCTCTCTGGGTGAAGATGCACCTGAGATCCGGGTGGTCTGATCAAACCATAAAGCACTCTCCCAAAGAATAGTCTCTACACATTATTAGGGAAAAGAATACCACTGATAGCACTAGATAATGAGTCACATAGTTCTATTAATGGGGTCTCCATCACCTTGACCTATACTTGATAACTATTGTATCATAGTTGACGTTGAGAATGCAAGGTGACAATAAATAGGGTAGATGAGAAAACCCATCCAAACACAAGAAGATAAACATATAAATCATGTGGCATACACCACGTGTCTTCAATTACCTTGGAAGGAGAGTAATCCACAAACCAGATACTCTACTATACTCAATAGTGGAATATCAATACAAAAGGAGGCCAAGTAGAAAAACTCCACTAACAATGAGTGGACCTGATCCAACACACCACTTCACAACCTTACCATGAATGCACAAGTCAAAGGGACTCATTCACCACACCACGATACTATCCGATTTGGGCCACACTAAATTTCCCTCACAAATTTTATTGCATAAAAAAACACGTCTCGGTGGGGGATAGACCCATCTTCCTCATGAATTCAAAGTTACATTGAACAATCCCGACATAAGGTTACACTGATTTCTCACATCACCCTAGTAAAACCTCAAGCAAGAAGCAGGGAGAAAAGAGTACCTCACCTAGTGTCCAATAAGTTCTACTGAATAAAGGTAGAAAATACATAGGGCATATCTCTTATCATCTCATGTGCAATAGGATTATAGACATCCATAACATGCAGCTACCTGTGGCCCTAACTGTCAGCTCCCTGAGCTTGACATGGGCTGCCTGGTGGTGGTGGAAGGATTTCATAGTGTCTTCCAACTACCAAAACTCCTCCTGCTCCTATACATGAATTGCCTCCCCGAGGACCATTGTTTCCCCACTAGGGATATCCCTGATCACAACATCATCTCTACCGTGGCAGTTTGTTTACTATCTGCCTGGAAGCTCAACATGTCTGATCAGGCAGTCTCCTGCCATGTGACTTCACCCATCACAAGCATAACACTGGCCCTCCCCAGTATACCCTAGTGATCTATGCTTCCTCATCCCCATACAACTACATTCCTAATACTGATAATGGGAAGACCTACTATGTCGAGGCTCTGCCAAAAGGAATCCACTAGCTGTGGTAGACATCTCATATCTGATGTGCCCACTGCCAAAAATAGCTAACTAGCATTCCACTAACAGAAAGATCTCTTTCAATAGTTCTTTATCTATCACCCCAACATTGGTGTGGGTGCACAAGGGAACTATATCAACAAAGACCTCTCTGTAGAGTCCCTGGTCAAACTTACTTTCTCGGAAGTAGCCACCACAAATCATGTTCAGAGAGTATCATGCTAGGTCTATGAACCTAGTCGTGTACTCAGCCACCATCATCCCTCCCTAATAAAAATGAAGGAGCTCCTTCATCTGGACGAAGCTTAATCAGGAGGGGCAACACTCATCATAGAACAACTACTGGAAGTCATCCCATGAGAGTATCAAATCATTGTGTAACTGAGTAACTAGACTGCACCAATGTCTAGCTGCTCCATTGAATAGACTGACTGCCAAATCCAACATCTGATATGTCGGTGTCAGAACAAGACTGTAGAGGCGAACCACAAAACCTAGCAAAACTTCCACTGCCTGAGAGTATAGATCACCATGGAACCTTAGAGATCTCTAATGATGGAACTCGTGAAGGGCACTCAACCTGCGCACATCCTCGACCTATTCTTCTGGGTCTAACTTCTGCTCAACAGGTGGAGGTACTACTACCCATCAACTTGGAAGAAATTAGATCATATGATGGATCCTAAGTTTAGGCCTCATTACTCATGGAATCATCATCACAAACCAGAGCTAGTATCTTGGATGGTTGTCATCACATATGCATCCTTAATCCATCAAGGAGTATCATGGTCAAATGCACACACACACACACATCAACCTTAAAGGGGAGTTTACTCAAGAAGGATAGTAAATGACTTAATCCCATATGATTCATATAACAAAGATCCCTACAACAAGTTTCTCATCATGCCAAGTTGACAAGTGGGTTATCAGGGTCTTGGTGAATGACTAAGTCTGCCACCATACCATCATTGGACTTCTTGGCCTGAGAGACACTCTTAAGACACATTGACACTATTTCCCTAAACCCATCCAATAAATTTTTAGGGAAACATCCGAACAACATACCAAAGGGTTGAACCACCTTTAATAACACTTTTTCATAACCTGACCCATGCCAGGGCTTGATCCAAAACTACTCCAAGTCCGCCTCCATAGGCCAAGGGGTGGTGAAAAGCGTCGAAGGCACAAAAAACTTGGGGAGACCTTTTTTTAAGAACCTGTACACACACAGGACGCCCACTCAATAAAAAAGTGCATAGGGAAAGGAAAATAAGATACAAAACTGCTATAAAAAAGAAACCAAACATCCATGAACCACTAAACAGTACATTTATGGTACAATAAACTGAAAGGGAAAAGAGATAAAATACACGCCCAACTAGAAAAGTTCCACAACCCAACAAAATGTGAAAAAGTAAAACATATGGGAGAGTCCCACTCCTAAATACCAAGAAAAAAGCTCTAAACGTGGTCTAAGCACCCATATACCTAAGCTCCTCTAAATTCACGATCAACCTGTACGTCATCTTCAAGGGCACACCAAGTGAGGGAAAATCCCAAGAAAGGGTGAGTATGATAATAATCAATAAGATTCCTCGAAGTCTCAAGGGCATAGTAAAAGGGTACATTGGAAAGGGGAGTAGTACATATAATAAGGAACAAAAGGAGAGTACAACTCAACCCAACCGGATAGTGAAATAAAACTCATCCAAACACAAGGATATCGAAACGGTAAGAAGATGAACTTCTCATCATGTATTTTCTATCTATATCAGGAGAGTAGAATCATCCCACCATGAGAATCTAGACAAAGAAATCAAATGGAATACCCCACGCGTCTTCTCCTCTCTCATAAGAAGAGTATCTAAAACCCAAGGACTGGGTACAACAACTAGGATATATATATACTTAGTCAAAGATTCCCAAATTAGAGAGTAAGGGGATCTCCATCTCAAAGATCATCCCAATAAAAGAGTCTCCAACAGTTCCATAAGTAACCACCAACAATTCCCAGTATCCCTCACATCTTCCCGGAACACGTAAGTTAGAGGGACTAAATCACCACACCTTGACACTATTTTCTTTGGGTGGGTCTATCTCACCCACATGGTTTTAGGTTGTGTCATAAGGATGCATCTCAGTGGATAAATCATCCCTATTAATCGTGAGTCTAAGGTAATATAAAATAGTGTCTTGCCACTAATCCGTAGCCAGAAAGAGTAAACCCAAAGTAGATGACCCACACACTAGTACATGGGGATTCCAATCTCATTCATTGAGGACCATCACCCTTATGCGTCAGGGGGATTCAACTCGGAAGTAGTTAGTAGAGGACCCACACCCATGCCAATGGTGGATTCCACTCTCATAATAGTTGTAGAGGACCCACACCCATGACGATGGGGGATTAAACTCCAGGTCATCAAGGACCCACACCCTACCTAGTAAGGGGATTCCACTCAGAAGGTATTGAGGAACTACACTATCCATCCCTACTGGATGGTACCTCTATGAAAGAACTGATATTTTAGCACCTGATCACTACCATCATCATATGTCTTTTAAATAGGTTTCACATCTAGAACATTTAGTATCGTATATCAAAATCCACTATAGAGTAAACCATTGAATTCTATGTGGAAAAATACTCAAGATATGCTCATCACATGCCAAAATTTGAGTCCAAAAGTAGAAGATACAAGAGGTAGAAGATTCATAGTGTGGTACATGGAGCGCGTAGGGTCCACATGACCTGTGGCCCCACAAAATCACCAAGACATGTACCGATCCATACCCAGGTACTAAATGGCTGCACAAGTACCCATAGGTATGCCCATGTACTTCTAGAGTACATGACATCTCTTTCCCAAAAAGGGGCATATGAGCGCTCGATGGTCGCCACTGGTCTAAAAGGAAAAAACATCATTTCCACCAAAATGACTCCTAAAATTGGCCTACAAGACCAAAAAAATCACACTGTTGTGATCCTTGTGAAAAATCACACTGGATCGACTATTCATTTTCCCGAATTGGACATTCAGTGGAAAAGCTACATCTCCCAGCATCACACGTGAACGATGCTTTGTAGGGTCTGTACCTTGATCCCAGAACAAGCCAAACGGAGTGCACCATTGCGATCCTCTTGAAAAAACACACTGAAATGATTTCTCATTCATCCCAAACAGACACCCGGTGAAGAAGTTTCATTTCACCATACCGCACCCAAGAGGTGCTACGTGGGACCCACACCATAGTCCTGAGACACATCAAATAGATTACACCATTGATATCCTCTAAAAAATCACACAAGTTAGACTATTATCTTGTCCTAAATAGACAATCGGTGAAGAAGCTCCAAGTCACCACCAACACCCCAAACGGGTCTCGTGGGGCCCACACCTCGATCTCAGTCTCAACACCCATAACTAGTCTTGAAAAGTCTACCTCAACTCTAGGGTGACAACGCCTTTGACGGTGCATCAACCAGACTTCAAATGTAGGAGATACATCTGATGAAAGTTTCCTCAAATAGTTGTAATTATATTATTATTATTTAATACAGCGTTTCAAGACACCAAACTTCAAACTTAGAATTAAATTCCCAAAAACCCCCTCACAAGGTTTTCCTCAAAGAATGGGTCACATTGCCACATACGACACACAAATCAGACATCCGGTTTGCAAGCTAGGTTCTATACAAGATTTATGAATAATCATAATTATATTATCATTATTAAACTCAGGCGGTCTGTGGAACAAAGCCACAAAACCAAAAATTAAAAGTCCCAAATCGATCTAAAAATATTCATCTCAATAAGAGGAATGTTTGGCCACATATGGTAAGTGAAACAGACGCTCTTTTTAAGAGTTATAGGTGTTTGAAAGTTTTAATAATAATAATAATAATAATAATAATATTTTATTTTCTTTATTTTCTCTTTTTTTTTTATTCTGAAACCCATGGGTGGGGGGGGGATTCTCGTGGCCGGCCTCCTGCTGCCGCCTGTGCACCCCACCATCCCAGCCACCTCCGATAGCATCCCACTATGCTGCCGCGAAACTGGAGCCGCTGCTTCGCTGGAGCCACCTCTCTCCAGTCCTGCATCACTACCTGCTTCTGTAGACCACCAATAACACCCCGGGTCTCGGAAAATTATTTTGAGACCATATTTGGGATCCTTAGATTCTGATCTACAATGTGGTGGTCTCCGCTTGAATAACCGTCGACATTTCGATGTGATGAGAAGTTAGAAAATTTTCTAATCACCACTGCACATCATTCGACGCCTGAAACTCAAATTGGATCATAGATTGGGAATCCTTGTGTTAAGAGATTCAAAGACATATGCCCCAATCCACGTTTCATCAATGATTTTATGGATCAAAAAGTTGGAGGATGAAGAACATGAAGAACGTGAAGAACGAGAAATCGAAAATTAAATCAGACGATGGCCATTGTTAGTTTGGCCATCGATAAATGGTTTCAAAGAAGGGAATTTGATCATAAGTTCAAAATAACAAAAAAATCATCAATAGGAAGCTTCTGAATCCAAAATAGAAATCCTAACTCGATTTTTGGTTCCATCGTTGTGTTTGCTGCGCTCTAATCTACCAGTGCCTAAAGTTTCGTCGCGATCCAATGAAGAACGGACATCGACTCACGGTCAGAAGGGAGAGTGGCACTTTGCCTGTGCCTTAGAGAAAATAAACTAAACTCTTTCTCATTTCCTTAAGTTCCTATTTATAGGAAACTGCCAGTGGTCATGGGATCCCGACCTCCCGCACCCTCTCACCTGAGGTCGCCTTGAGGGATAACACCGTGCTACAAACTCAACAATGCTCTTAGATTTCTAATCCGAATCTTTGTTTAGAATTTATTTGATCTAAAATCTAGAATAAATTAAGTATTTTAATTAATATATTTATAAAAATTACCTCGATAGAATTTTCCACAGGAAGGTTGCGTCCACAAAAGTTATACCCCACCTAGGGTAAACGACACACTCTAGACTCAACCGTGGCCTCTGATTTCAGTTCCGAGCTACTATTTGTGAGATATTTCGTTTCCTCTATGTTCATAGTGTGAAAAAACTTAATATTTTTGTAAAACTTATTCTAGGCACACCAGGCCCCAGAATCGTACGTCATCTCAACACCTGGCTCTAGAAATATGTGTAGAAATATTCAAAATTATTACAAGGTGAAAAATAGGGCTCAACTATTGTGATCTTATGCTTTTTAAGGGAAACTTATAATTGATTAATAAATGGGTTATATTATAAGTTTTTGAGAAATCATGGGCATAGATGAAATGTCATATTAAAAGCTACTAAAAAATAATAATTGTTTATAAGGCCTAATAAAAATACATGTAATCTTAAATAATGAAAAATATACAATTGCATAATAATATAGAATTATGAGATCATAATTAATGCCCATGTGGCATAACATAGGAATATAATATAAAATGTAGCATAGTTATAAACATAGACTTATGTAATCATAAAATTGTGAATGTGTCCAAATGAAAACAAATCTCGGTTTAGAATCTATAGGCTTTGGATTACCACCCATGTACCTTATTACACTTGGGATTACCACAAGTTTATCATTGGGCTTGGACATACCACCCATGTACCCTTGAGATTAGTCTTACCACTTATATACCCTTGGGCTTGGGCTCACAACCTGTGTACCCCTGGGCTTGAGAAAACCTCATGTGTACCCTTTTTAGCTCATGAGATATAAGCTTTACTTTTTTTAGATGGATATATTAGACGTCACTCTTCTCTTAATGGTAATACACATGCATTTATTCCAAAATATAAATCATGTATCATATCATGAAGAACCTATGAAAAGAAAATGGGTTTCATAACATCTTTAAATGAAAATACATAAAACGAAATTAGGAGATAGATTAGTTGATGAAAAAAATTTAATCACCAAAAAAAGAATATATTAGAAGGTAATTTGGAGGGTGATTCAAAAAAAATAACTCAAAAATTGACAAGTCTTTTGGAAATAAGTTTGAAAATGAAAGAAAAACCATGGAAAATATCTTTTCAAAAACATTTATTAAAATTTTCAAAAAAATATAAAGTTATGAGCCACTTTTAAAAATAAATTTCAAGTAGGTAACATGAATTTTTTTAATAACACCACTTTAAAATCAATAAAAAAATAATTTTTTTTAAATTAAATAATGTTTAATTCATGAAATGTGGAGTAAAAGATAAAATTTATTATAATGAAAGGAAAAACCTTTTTTACATTTATAAATACCTTTACTAAAATCCAAATAATAAAAAAGGATAATAAATATTTATTTTGAAAACTAGAAAATAGAAGCTTTAAGATAACATTAGATTATATATATATGTATTTAAAAATAATAAAATATGTATTTTGGAAATAAAGATTATTGACATGGAAGAGAAAGATCCATTATGAAATATGGAAATTATTCTTAATAATGTCATATATTTATGAGAATGAAATTCATTAAGGAATAAGATTGGAATTAAAAATTTCATTTTCCACATATAGTGTAACGCCCCAACCCCAGTTACCCAGAGTCGGTGCATTATTTTAATACATTTGAATGATTACAAGGAATCAAGTCCCGAAGGACCGATCAATTCAGTATTCTTGGAAAATAGATTACATACATGAAGTTTAATATTATAACTTGAAAAGAAAAACAACAGTAATTTATTCCATTATAAATGTCCAAGCCTCCTAGATTATGCCTGCAAGTCACTCATAACTAACTTCTTCATATCTTAGGAAAATAAAACATAAGAATGGGGTGAGCTCAGATGCTCAGTAAGGGTAAATAATTTAGCGAAAGCTATAAACTTTTATGGAAAGATGTGTAATAAAAACAACAGCCTTTAAAACATAAACTTGAACATAATATGGAAAAAATAAATCAAACATTACCATATAAACATGCACATGGATATTCTACTAGTCGAATAATCACATGTAATAACTAATTTTATAGTGAGAGAATGCATAATGCTGGATATTCTGAAACATCTTGTCAAGGCCTCAGCCAAGACGTCTAAAAATGATTAAGGACTCAGCCAAAACCATATATAAAATTGGAAAAGGCCTCAGCCAATTCCATGTCTAATTGTCTCATGTGACCTACCGATGCATCGAAGAGCTATATCGGGCTTCACCCGTCACTTACTAAGTCCAATACATTCCTCATATGAAAAGGTTGAAATATAACATAAATATTCGTATTAAAACTAGCATACGAAATGTCAATAATTTTACCATAAACCATGAATGGTATAAAAATAACACATCCACAGTCAAACATATCAAAAAAACTTCAATATAATATGGAATATTTGTATCAACTTCCAACAAGTTTAAAATCCATCAAAGGATGTTGACATAGAGGAAAATGATCGGTAAAATGCATGGGAGAAATACCCCTTTTTCATAAAAAAATTAAACATAACACAATTTTGAAATGGATACATTTAAAGAAATTTTTGAATCAAAGTGTCCCATACTAATTTGGAACTTTTTAAAGTAATTAACATTTTAAAAACATTCATGTCCATATAAATAAATCCTTAAAAACCATTTTGAAAACATGGACATTAATGAGAAAGATTTAGAAGAATAAATATTTAAAACATTTAAAATGATTTTTTAGTTAAAGAGTAACTTAAAATAATAATTTTGAAATGTATTTTATGAAAAATGGACATGGATAATAAACATTTCCCATAAAATAATTACACATAAAAAATCTCAGATAATATTGAGATTGAGTAATTAACCCTTAACTTGCACTTTCCTTTTGTCGAGGGTACGTTTAACCTACTGTATAATGACCATTGTATGTTATTAGATTATACCAGAACCATATTAATATTTATTATATCATACATGATTCATTTATGACTTTATACTACCCATTTAATAATGATTTTCACGTTAAATTAACATTTTGGGTAATAATCGCTTTCTTTATCGTACATATTTTAACTTGTTATTCTTGATCGTATCATTTAGATCATGATTTAAATACTTCCAGAATATAAAACTTGATTTATATATAATACATATTTAGAATATAAATATTTATAATAGATAGATATATGAAATGTAAAACACCATTTATGGAGACGGTAGGCCGTACATACGCATAAACGTTGTTTCTGTTTTCATATCATATTGAACAAAAGTAAGTGAATAAGATCTATGTAAGTACATAAATACACACATATATAAATAAATATATATCTCCAGTATCATTATTATGTTATATATTACACATCTATTAGTAATATATATTTTTATAATCATCGATGAATGGTGAACGTGGAAATGAATCTCATCGCGTCGTGGAGATGGTAATCCGTACGTACGCACGGGCGACAATATCATTTCTTTAAAGGTATGTAATTGGATGGTATATTAATTTTAAAGAGACATTAGAATGTTATTTTAATTATTTATATACATATTACTCATCATTATATCCATCCAAATAACAGTGTTGAATAACAAATTACACCACGGTGTGGATACGGTAAGCCGTACGCACGCACGCATGGTAAAATTATCATTCATAGGATGGATATAATAATGAATATGGTTGTGCCATATTTATAATAAAATCATAGTATATATAAGTTACTGGAGTTATTATTTTGTTATGGTAATAAAAAATAAAGAGTAAGTGGAAGAAGCAAAGAACTTGAAAGAGGGTGGTGAAATTATTACCTCTTCTTCAGGTTTTTCCTTTTGATTTGATCAAAAGTGTCACGAACCAACCCGGGTCGACCCCGAACCAGTCACCAGAGTCGGTCCGCAGCATGGCCCGAGAGGCGTTCCCGATCCTCCCGGGCTGGCGACAAGCACCAGGGCATCACAGAGTACACGTGGGAACGATTTCGCCCAATAAAATTTACTAAGAAGCAGAAATAAAGAAACGACAATAAAATAAAATAGCCAAAAACATAACTAACCTGTCCTCGAACCAAAATCCTCGCGACCCTGAGAGTCGATCGTCAAACTACAACCAACTCTCGTCCACGGTAAGCAAGCTCGAGTCAAACCTGCAATAGAAACTAAAAACAAGAAAACACTATAGGCGTGAGTATTAAAACTCAGTAGGCTAGCCCGATAAATCTATTCCCAAAGCACTACCATTAAAAGAAGAATCTACCAACTTCAAGTTTGCACTACATTATAGAAAATATGGGTTTTCACACACACACGCTTTCCATCTTGAAAACAAGTAACAATTCATTGCCCTTTTTAATTTAGAACAAGTTTAATGTTGAAAGAAACAGGTGAATTGCATTTTAAAACATTTTGCGAACAATTAGAAAACCAAACTTTAGTTGTTAGTCAAAAATAAAATCACGCACAACACACAATAAGGGCAATGGAAAAAAAAATGGCACACAAGGGTCGGCATCCAAACTCGACCTCTCAATCGTCACCATATACGAATAAACACTAAAAGAGACATGGGTCGAACCTAGGAGATTGTGAACAATCTAGAACGTACTATACATCTGACTCATCCTGAAGGCATGCCCTAACTCAATGAAGTCATAACGCCCTAACGCCCGACATAGCCCTACATGGCCTAACCGAGGGGCCCAATCCCCATAATAGCAATAACTCAGTATTCCCCTGCTATGGGGCCACTAGCCAGTGCGTGATCTAAACTAGTGCAGCAATCTTTCTCAGATAATTCACTCAATATGCCAGGTTCCCATGTCAACACATATAATAAAAGAGGAGTGCATCCCTAAGGTAAAACTAGTCAAGATGCACAAGCATCACATACTCCGCTCACCAAATCAACAAACACAAAAGATCACTCCAAAGAGACTTTTCAAAACATTAATTTCATTAAAAGTACCAAACGGGCCTCATGTACTTGATCAATACCAAATCAATTCCAAAAGAAGGATCAGACGTCATCACATTTAAAACCAGAAAACACATTTAAAATCTCATTTAGGTAGACCAAATAACCATTTTAATTCTGAAGCGCAAACATAAGGGCCAAAGGGGCATTTTCAATATTGCGCAACAGCTAATCATAAAAAAAAAGCTTTCGGTATGATGCAGAGAAAGAAGCAGTTCCAATTCCAGCAGTATAACTACTCTAGAAATAATAATATTTAAATACTACTTCCAATTTGATGAAAATTAAATAAATGACAAGAAATAAGTAAATTCTAAATTCAAAGGCAAGTGCAGTGGGAACCTACCTCAACTCGCAGCTCGAACGCGACAACGCGGCACGCCTTGCACAGGCGCACAAGCACGCACAAACCGATGATCGCAGTAACGTGGGGTTACCCCGCCACACACTGCAACCACGCAGATAAATAAAATACATGAACACGGTCATAAAACAATCTATACGAACAACCAGCACAAAAAAAACCCACCTCGACCTACTTCAATGCATGACGTGCATCATTCGTACTATTTAATAAGTCACTTTAAAATTTATAAAACCAAAACTGAAGAGACTCACAGTTTTACGTACCCAAAACCAATTTCAAAACCACACGCGCACAAACGAGATTTCAAAAGTGTGACATACACCATATCAACATCTTGGGAAAAACTCAACTCCATTTATAGAATACACTTGCACCATTTATGAAACTCGAAAAAAAATCATAAATAAAAATTCATGTGATAGTTTTTTTTAAAAAACAAACACTTAGATTTACCTACTCAATGCACATGATGTCTTCAATACCAAACACACAAAATATACCATGTCAAAAAGCAATTCACAAGACTAGCACATATTAACAACCATGTACATAATTTATTCAAATGCAAACAACTGACTAAACATAAACTTCCAGAAAAAGGTATCCATGCCATTTGGGAAGGCTACTAACCAAATGAGACACACGCTAAACCCTAACAAAACCGAATTTGAACCAAACAAATAAATTAAAGAACATAGCAGATTAATCAAACAAGAAGGAGAATTAGTTAAATAATATTTAAAAGTGAAATCACCTACCTCGATGTAGGAATAACCTCACAAATCGATGTAAAACTCCCTCCGCACGTCGACTGCACTTCAAGGGATCTATAACGGACCTTAAGACAAGGTATTGGGTTGAAGATGTAAAAAACAAAGGTTAAAAAAAAGACAAATCCTATTGGCGTGACCACCAAAAATTGAATAGCAAGCGGTCGAAGGGAAACGCACCTACGACAAGGGTGCTGGAGGCCGTCCGGAGCTCAACGGAGGCTAACAAACTTAGTGCGATGCTGAAAAAAAGGGTGGAGAGTTGCTGGATATTTAGCCGCACCGGAACTGGGCTGCGCCGGCAGGAGCGTGGAAGGCCGGAGCGCCGACTGGGAGGAGGCGCGGCTCGGCTGGGTGTCGGCTGGGGCGTGCGCGGCAGGAGCGGGGGTGACCGGACGGAAGGCCGGATGGGAGGCCAGACGGGAGGTGGGGTCGGTCCGACGAGGGTGGAAGGAGCCGGCTGGGGCTCGTCCGGGAGGCAGCTGGGCGGGGAGGAGGCACGACCGGAGAGAAAGCCGCCGGAGAGGAGGCGGGTACGCCGGGCTGGGGCTCGTCAGCCGCGCGGGGAAGACCGGGGGGGAAAACTCCGTCGGAGGAGGGAGGAGGTGCGGCGGCCGGCGGCTGGGAATGGAGGGGGCCGGGTCGCGTACAGCGAGGGAAGGAGGAGACGGTTCGCGCAGAGGATGAAGAAAGGAGGGAAGAGAGAAAGAGAGAGGAGGGGGAGAGAAAAAGAAAGAGAAAGAAAAAAGGAAAAAAGAAGAAAAAAAAATGAAGGGTGGCAGCGCTTAGGGTTACGGGGGAAAGAGGGAGAAGAGAGAGAAGAGAAAGAAAAAAATAATAATAATAATAAAAATAAAAGTGATAATAATAATAATAATAAAGAAAAAAAAGTAAATAAAATGAAATAAAAGAAGAAATAAATAAAATAAAGTAAAGTAAAATAAATAAATAAAATAAAATAAAATAGAATAAGATAGTTAATAAAAAGAGGTTGATAATAATAATAATAATAATAATATTAATAATAATTATTATTATTATAATTACAATCATATATGCACACACATATATATATATATGTGTGTGTGTGTATATAAACATATATAGATAAACTTATATAAACAAATTTATAAACATACACATATGAACATACATAACAAATTACAACTTATAGACATATATAATCATATGTATAAACACATTTACGCATAAACATATAATGTTAAGAAAATATATATTTATCAGCATACGGGTATATATACACATATAAACATACATATATGCACATTACGTTAAAAATAATAATATTAATAATAATAATAGTAATAATAATAATAATGATAATAATGTATAAACATATAAACACATACAAACATATTTGCACATAAACATATATAACATATAACATATAACCTTACAGCATATAAGGATATAAAACATGTGTATATATTACATAAGCACATATAACATATATGTATCAACACATATAAACCTATATACATATATATATATTTATTTATTAATTCGCTAAAACAACTAATCTAATTAATATTAAAATTAGATGACCGCGCGGCATTTGCGCACCGTATGGTTCCAAGCGGACTGCAAGCAGGCCATGCGTCTTAGACTTAAGGAGTTCGCGCACTATCACAAACCATAAACTCATCCCAAAAATAAAAACTTAGACCGAAACTCACCCGCACACAAGCAAAAACACCCGACGTTAAGATAAATAAAATAAATAAAGTAAATAACTAAAAACAGGTGTGATAATTCTCCCCACCATAAAGCTTTCCGCCCCCGGAAAGCAATAACAAGATCAAAACCCCAAATGAAAACCGGCATCACTTTACAATTTAAAGAAAAAAGTAAAGAACGACAACAAATACATCGCGGAACACTCCCAAAAAGGGGAGAGATAAACTAAAAGAACTCATGTAATAGGAACGAATTACCCGCTAAGTGTCGCCCGCCCCCAAAAGCGTGACCACTTCCAGTTGGTCGCTTTAAAGGACGAAGAACTTTAACAATAGCAAAATGAGGCCCAACATACACACACCTTAACACCATACAACCGAACTCAAACAATTTCTTCATCCTAAATTCAACCTTACAACACAACTTCTGGAACAACGCCAATAAAAACACGACGACTCTTTTTAAACCAACGAACAGGTCAAAACCACATCCAACACATATCTCTTAAAACCTTACTCCAATCTGACACTAGAAATCTCACGCCACAACTCTTTACCAAAAGAAGAATGTAGAATTTGGTGACTCCATATAAGACCAACCGCAACCCAACCAAAACCCAGAACGAGACTGGGAGATTGACACGGGAAGTCCGAACGGACTCCCCACCATAAGAGGCAAGCTAAATTGAATTTGGCGAGACCCGTGACAGTTATTTCCACCACAAGTGTCAAGTCAGTTCCTGGAATAGGACCAGAACGCCATCACTTGAGACAAAATTCATGATCACAAGAATTTTCAACATGGGGAGGTCAAATGGACTCCCCACCATAAAGCTTTCGAGAAGAGAAGAATAGGAGGACCTCCCGACATTATCACCAGCCATCACTGCCCACGGGTGGTAGGGGGGGGGGGGCCTGTCCAACACACCACCCCCACCCGGAAAGCATAAAGCGAGCAGCTCTTAATAAATGAGAGCAACAACATGACCAGGCAGTTATTACACATAAACTAGGGATAATGAGAAAAATGATTCCGACTACGCGCACTTACTGAGAACAACACCCTGTCTCAAGACTTCACCTTTCATTGGAGCTCCCCCGACTACGCGCTAGCTTCACTCCGAGGCCTATGGCTGGAGCTCTGATGAATGAAGCTTCTTCCGGCTTCGCAGTCAGGTTTATGAAACCCCAAAAGCATGACACAAGAACCAGAATTGTTTTTAACAATCACACATCTATAAGATCAAAGGTTTAAAAGAGTTCAGCCACAACCATTCTTTTGACTGAAAGAAAAGAACACCACAAAACAGTACAGGTAACGACTACTACATCCAAGAAACATTACAAGAAGAAAACATCAAGCTCATCCACCAACATCTCCCTAATCCTGCTGATGGGCTGAAGTGACCTTCGACGATCCAGGTCTGGCTTTAGCGCGCTTCTTGGAAACACCTCGGCAAAATCGCTTCAAGTGACCCATACGTCCACAGGTGTGGTAGGGTCTTCGAGCACTTGGACATGTCGGCCTTTTGTGACCCTGCCTACCACACTGGTGACAAATCACAACATTGCACTGTGAAGAAGATGACTGAAGGTCTGAAGGCCTCTTGATTCTTCTACCAGCACCACCAGCAACAGGTCGCTTCTTACTCTTCTTACTAGCATCATCTGAAATGCTTCCCAGAGCTAGAGGATTCGCCACCTCAAGTCCTCCTACTAGCTCAGCTTCAGAAAGAAAGGCTTGCTCGACAACATCCATGAAGGTGGTTAGGTTGAGCTCTTCCACTCTCGATCGCAGCTCAGGTCGGAGTCCAGACTTAAATTGTCGAGCCTTCCCGGGATCATTCACAAGAAACCACCTATCATACGGAACTAGGTCTACAAAATGTCGATAGAACTCCAGTACCGATTCAATGCCCTGCTGGAGACAACACAACTTCATCCTCTTCCTCAGCTTCGTCAACTCAGAGAAGTGTTGTTGGATGAACGATGACTTGAAAAACTCCCATGTCAAATATTCCCCAGGCTTGTTCCGAGACATGGACTTCCACCATTTCCAAGTTGGACCTTCAAGCATGAAGGTATCCAACTTCACCTTTAATGACTCAGGTAGACCAATGGAACTGAACTTCCTTTCAATCTTCTACAACCACTCCTCTGCCTCAAGAGGCCCTGCTTGTCCATAAAAGAGAGGAGGGTTCAACTTCCGGAACTCCAAAACATAATCGATGGGCTGACCAACTGGAGGATTAACTGAGGATGCACCACCTGAAGCTGCACATTGAGCATCCATCGAGCCTTCGTGGGGGCGAACACTACGGAACAAAGAAACGATGAACTTGATCAAAACATAACCAATACCATTTGAAATTCAACATTACTCAATGAGTTTCAAAATGAAGGAAAACCCCATTCACTAAAGGGGAAACTAGTAATGATGGTTGACTCGACCATATGGTTGGCGGCCATACGTCAGCCATACCATCGTCACTGAGAGCATTGTAGGGTGAAGTCTCCGGCTCCACAAGGCTTGCCAGGCCCTGTGAGCTCACGAAGCTACTTTCCCAACTCCCTTTTCATTTCCCAACATAAAACAATCCAGAAGACCCAAAAGACAGTAACAACCCAAACATCTCATGGTAACTCGAGGTTTAGAACGAGAAAGGGTTCATGACGTCCTTCCCGTTCCAACACCTCGAGTCCGAGCAACTTCACTCCCTTTACCATGACAACTCCAAATAGCAATGGGCGCTCTGAAAAACAATGTCTGCTCAGGAGCCAACCTCCCTCTGATACCATTTTGTCACGAACCAACCCGGGTCGACCCCGAACCGGTCACCAGAGTCGATCCGCGGCATGGCCCGAGAGGCGTTCCCGATCCTCCCGGGCTGGCGACAAGCACCAGGGCATCACAGAGTACACGTGGGAACGATTTCGCCCAATAAAATTTACTAAGAAGCAGAAATAAAGAAACGACAATAAAATAAAATATCCAAAAACATAACTAACCCGTCCTCGAACCAAACTCCTCACAACCCTGAGAGTCGATCGTCAAACTACAACCAACTCTCGTCCACGACAAGCAAGCTCGAGTCAAACCTTCAACAGAAACTAAAAACAAGAAAACACTATAGGCGTGAGTATTAAAACTCAGTAGGCTAGCCCGATAAATCTATTCCCAAAGCACTACCATTAAAAGAAGAATCTACCAACTTCAAGTTTGCACTACATTATAGAAAATATGGGTTTTCACACACACACGCTTTCCATCTTGAAAACAAGTAACAATTCATTGCCCTTTTTAATTTAGAACAAGTTTAATGTTGAAAGAAACAGGTGAATTGCATTTTAAAACATTTTGCGAACAATTAGAAAACCAAACTTTAGTTGTTAGTCAAAAATAAAATCACGCACAACACACACTAAGGGAAATGGAAAAAAAATGGCACACAAGGGTCGACATCCAAACTCGACCTCTCAATCGTCACCATATACGAATAAACACTAAAAGAGACATGGGTCGAACCTAGGAGATTGTGAACAATCTAGAACGTACTATACATCTGACTCATCCTGAAGGCATGCCCTAACTCAATGAAGTCATAACGCCCTAACGCCCGACATAGCCCTACATGGCCTAACCGAGGGGCCCAATCCCCATAGCAGCAATAACTCAGTATTCCCCTGCTATGGGGCCACTAGCTAGTGCGTGATCTAAACTAGTGCAGCAATCGTTCTCAGATAATTCACTCAATATGCCAGGTTCCCATGTCAACACATATAATAAAAGAGGAGTGCATAACTAATGTAAAACTAGTCAAGATGCACAAGCATCACATACTCCGCTCACCAAATCAACAAACACAAAAGATCACTCCAAAGAGACTTTTCAAAACATTAATTTCATTAAAAGTACCAAACGGGCCTCATGTACTTGATCAATACCAAATCAATTCCAAAAGAAGGATCAGACGTCGTCACATTTAAAACCAGAAAACACATTTAAAATCTCATTTAGGTAGACCAAATCACTATTTTAATTTTGAAGCGCAAACATAAGGGCCAAAGGGGCATTTTCAATATTGCGCAACAGCTAATCATAAAAAAAAGCTTTCGGTACGATGCAGAGAAAGAAGCAGTTCCAATTCCAGCAGTATAACTACTCTAGAAATAATAATATTTAAATACTACTTCCAATTTGATGAAAATTAAATAAATGACAAGAAATAAGTAAATTCTAAATTCAAAGGCAAGTGCAGTGGGAACCTACCTCAACTCGCAGCTCCAACGCGACAACGCGGCACGCCTTGCATAGGCGCACAAGCACGCACAAACCGATGATCGCAGTAACGTGGGGTTACCCCGCCACACACTGCAACCACGCAGATAAATAAAATACATGAACACGGTCATAAAACAATCTATACGAACAACCAGCACAAAAAAAAACCACCTCGACCTACTTCAATGCATGACGTGCACCATTCGTACTATTTAATAAGTCACTTTAAAATTTATAAAACCAAAACTGAAGAGACTCACAGTTTTACGTACCCAAAACCAATTTCAAAACCACACGCGCACAAATGAGATTTCAAAAGTGTGACATACACCATATCAACATCTTGGAAAAAACTCAACTCCATTTATAGAATACACTTGCACCATTTATGAACCTCGAAAAAAAATCATAAATAAAAATTCATGTGATAGTTTTTTTAAAAAAAAACACTTAGATTTACCTACTCAATGCACATGATATCTTCAATACCAAACACACAAAATATACCATGTCAAAAAGTAATTCACAAGACTAGCACATATTAACAACCATGTACACAATTTATTCAAATGCAAACAACTGACTAAACATAAACTTCCAGAAAAACGTATCCATTCCATTTGGGAAGGCTACTAACCAAATGAGACACACGCTAAACCCTAACAAAACCAAATTTGAACCAAACAAATAAATTAAAGAATATAGCATATTAATCAAACAAGAAGGAGAATTAGTTAAATAATATTTAAAAGTGAAATCACCTACCTCGATGTAGGAATAACCTCACAAATCGATGTAAAACTCCCTCCGCACGTCGACTGCACTTCAAGGGATCTATAAAGGACCTTAAGACAAGGTATTGGGTTGAAGATGTCAAAAACAAAGGTTAAAAAAAAGACAAATCCTATTGGCGTGACCACCAAAAATTGAATAGAAAGCGGTCGAAGGGAAACACACCTACGACAAGGGTGCGGGAGGCCGTCTGGAGCTCAAAGGAGGCTAACAAACTTAGCGCGATGCTGAAAAAAAAGGGTGGAGAGTTGCTGGATATTTAGCCGCACCGGAACTGGGCTGCGCCGGCAGGAGTGTGGAAGGCCGGAGCGCCGGCTGGGAGGAGGCGCGACTCGGTTGGGTGTTGGCTGGGGCGTGCGCGGCAGGAGCGGGGGTGGCCGGACGGAAGGCCGGACGGGAGGCCGGGCGGGAGGCGGGGTCGGTCCGACGAGGGTGGAAGGAGCCGGCTGGGGCTCGTCCGGGAGGCAGCTGGGCGGGGAGGAGGCACGGCCGGAGAGAAAGCCACAGGAGAGGAGGTGGGTACGCCGGGCTGGGGCTCGTCAGCCGCGCGAGGAAGACCGGGGGGGGGGGGGGGGGGGGAACTCCGTCGGAGGAGGGAGGAGGTGCGGCGGCCGGCGGCTGGGAATGGAGGGGGCCGGGTCGCGTACAGCGAGGGAAGGAGGAGACGGTTCGTGCGGAGGAAGAAGAAAGGAGGGAAGAGAGAAAGAGAGAGGAGGGGGAGAGAAAAAGAAAGAGAAAGAAAAAAGAAAAAAAGAAAAAAAAATGAAGGGTGGCGGCGCTTAGGGTTACGGGGGAAAGAGGGAGAAGAGAGAGAAGAGAAAGAAAAAAAAAATAATAATAAAAATAAAAGTGATAATAATAATAATAATAAATAAAAAAAAAGTAAATAAAATGAAATAAAAGAAGAAATAAATAAAATAAAGTAAAGTAAAATAAATAAATCAAATAAAATAAAATAGAATAATATAGTTAATAAAAAGAGGTTGATAATAATAATAATAATAATATTAATAATAATTATTATTATTATAATTACAATCATATATGCACACACACATATATATATATATGTGTGTATATAAACATATATAGATAAACTTATATAAACAAATTTATAAACATACACATATGAACATACATAACAAATTACAACTTATAGACATATATAATCATATGTATAAACACATTTACGCATAAACATATAATGTTAAGAAAATATATATTTATCAGCATACGGGTATATATACACATATAAACATACATATATGCACATTACGTTAAAAATAATAATAATAATAATAATAATAGTAATAATAATAATAATGATAATAATGTATAAACATATAAACACATACAAACATATTTGCACATAAACATATATAACATATAACATATAACCTTACAGCATATAAGGATATAAAACATGTGTATATATTACATAAGCACATATAACATATATGTATCAACACATATAAACCTATATACATATATATATATTTATTTATTAATTCGCTAAAACACACTACTGGAAAATGTACCTATCCCCACGATTTTCACCAAAACCGTGGAGATAGGTCTGGGATAAAATACCTATACCCACGGTTCTGAAAAACCGTGGGTATAGGTCAATTTTGTGTGCGCGGGAAATTTTTTTTTCCACGGGAAGGAATTTTTTTTGGCGGGAACCCTATACCCACGGTTCTTCCCTCTATACCCACGGTTTTTATAACTATATTTAACTAAATATATATATATATACATATATGTGAAGTTAGGGTAGTGGTTAGACGTGGTGTTTGCAGCGAAGAGGTTGCATGATTGAAACTCAGCGCCTGCATTATTTTAGGACCTATACCCACGGTTTTGAAACCGTGGGTAAAAGCCGTTGACACCGTGAAAATTCTCTATGTTTCGGTGACACGGTGGCAGGACACCTATACCCACGGTTTTCCAAAACCGTGGGTATAGGCTGGGGACCTATACCGACGGCGTTCCAGCCCACGGTTCCCAAAACCGTGGGTATAGGCTATACCCATGGTTTTGGGGGCTATACCCACGGTTTTGAACCGTGGGTATAGGCCATTTTTCCAGTAGTGACAACTAATCTAATTAATATTAAAATTAGATGACCGCGCGGCATTTGCGCACCGTATGGTTCCAAGCGGACTGCAAGAAGGCCACGCGTCTTACACTTAAGGAGTTCGCGCACTATCACAAACCATAAACTCATCCCAAAAATAAAAACTTAGACCGAAACTCGCCCGCACACAAGCAAAAACACCCGACGTTAAGATAAATAAAATAAATAAAGTAAATAACTAAAAACAGGTGTGACAAAAAGGGATCCTTAGGTTGGCTTTATGACCAAAGGAATGCCTCTAGGATGAAGGTAGGATAGTTGGGAGGATATTTGGGCAGGGTTTGGCCGAGCCAAATGGCTTTGGAGGTGTGAATTTGAGAGAAGGGAAAGTGCCCTTTTATAAGAGAAGTGAGGGTCACTTTAGGAAAAGCTTGAAATATTATTTTATAATAAAATCATTTTCCGTTTATAATGGTTAAAAAATGATTTATTTTGAGTATAAGGTAGTTATGGGTCTAAATAATCTCAACCAATAGGTTTTAAACAAGTTTAGGTTATCATTTTAACCTTATCTTTTAGATTTAACTCTTAGTTAAATAGTTTAACTTTTATCGTGTCTTCTTATACTATTACACTATATGGTTAATAAAATTACTATAAACTTCAAATATAACCTCAAGTGGTTCTTTAATGACATATATAATATTATTTAATACCTTTTTCTGAACCTTATATTTTTAGGAATATTGTATCAACCAATAATATAGTATTTTTTTTAAAAATTAATTTATGTCAATTTTGACACTATTTTGTATTTGGTTTTTGTGAAAGTCATAACAACTTGATTGCTTCTAAAAAGATACATTTAATCAAACCTAACATTTAATATTTACCTAGAAAATTCTTTTATGTCATAAAAACTTTGAAATTATATTTATTTTAATATTTATAATACCATTTATTTGATTATTTCATTAATAAGGTAATTACTGAATCATCATTGTGTCATAAATAAATTTAATTATTTAATTTCTAAAAATTATAAATAAAATACCATGATGTAGGAATTTTTTTTATCTTTATAATGAATATTTATATTCTAATTTATATTGTGTGTAACCCTATATTAAAAATGTTTTAGTTATTAAACTTTGATTTTAACTCTTTTAACTCTTCTTTAAATAAAATAATAATAAATGTCCTAATCTAATAAAAGTGAACCTAAAGGATCATATTTTATTCCTAATGTTTTTTTGGTCGAGTTACACTTATCCAATAGAATTAGGACATGTTTTAGGGTAAGAATAATACCATTTTTACCCTTAATTACCCTATTTACATTTAACCGTGGTAAATAAATTTAAAAAGTTACTATTCACCAAAAATTATTTTCATCATATTGAACCAAATTTTTCTTACTGATATCAACCATGTCTCTCGAATTTTTGAAATTCCACTAACATAAGTGGTAAAATTAGGTTTTATGTGAATTTTTAAATTCTCCTAGGAGGTGGGTAAAAGATGGTGAAAAGTTCAATAAAATTTTATATATCTAATATTATTACAAAATGAATCCAATGAATTACATTGAACATATATAGTTATTATGTATCTATTTTTACCAAAAAATAAATTTAAATATAATAAATAATTTTTTAAATGAAAAGTCTATTTTAACCAATAACATAGTGTTTTTTACTATTCATCAAAAATTAAAAGTTTTCCGAAACATACCAAAAATTCACCCTAAGATAATTTTGATATTCATAATTCAAAAATGAATTCTATTTTACCAAATTAAAAACATATAAATTTCATTTATTAATTTAAAATTAATCCCCGTTGTCAAAACCAAAAAGCGTATTTTTAAGAAATAATAAATACCAAAAGATTGACACTTGTTTATGTCCAATTTCAAAGTAAAATTACTTTCAATGAACAAAATTGGATTAAATGGTAAAAATATAATCTATTTATACTTCCAAACCATTCTTATGTATAGTTGGACACTATAAATTATTTTGATTAAAAAAGTTGTTTTTAGTTAAAATTTAGTATTTTTCATTATTCACCCAAATATGAAAGTTATCAGAAAAACACCAAAAATTTATCAAAACTAAATTTTTATGTATTCATTCTAAATAAGAAGTTTATTTTGTCAAATTTAATATATAAAAGTTTCAAATATTGGATTTAAAAAGGGTTCGCCATTAAAAGGCGATAAAATTGCATTTAAAAAAAATACTTCTTTTATCTGAAAAAAAAGAATTTGCTCTTATTTTATGCCTAATAAACTCATAATATGGATTCTAAAATTATAAGGATTATATAAAATTCAAAATTCAGTTAATAATATTCATAACCTCTTTTGAACGGTTAGTTTGGTAAGTCGTGGTGCACTTGAACTCAGTGTTGGGTGTAGTGCAAGTTATTGAATTACATTGAAGAAATAACATACTATGAAATCTTGGTGAGTTACATATAAAAAATATAAACTATTATATAATAAAATATTAGGGTGGAAGAAACAAAACATAGAATAAATAAAGGTTTATAAGAGGCATTATGACTCATAAAAACGAGATTTTAGTGAACAATATCCCATAGGAATGTCACAATATTTGATGTAACAATCATTTGAAAATGATTTTATGAGAAAGAATCATAAATACAAAAAAAATAACTTTTGAATACAATATAATATAATCATATAGTAAAATTAACCAAACATATAAGGATGATGATCAAGAAGAAATATTATAACTCAATAGAAAAAAATTTGGGTTATGAGAATCCCTTACCAATTTTGTAGCACATGAATTGAAAAACCCTTTAAAAAGAGTAATTTTGGTGGATTTTTTATTCTCATTCATTTCATGCAATTTATAATAAAAACAATTCATTGGGTAGTATATAAACCACAATAAATAAAATAAGTGGTGAATATGGTATATTTCCAAAAATAAAAAAATAAGATGAGAAAAACCCTTACATTTCCTCTTGAAATCCATGAAAGTTATTTAACCAACTATATAATAAATATAAAATTATAATAAAATATTTCAAAATAATATGAATATATAATACCTTTTATAATTTTCAATTATAATCATTTATTAGTCATTATTTATTTTTAACATCAGATCTTAGTGATTTTGATTGTTTCTCACAAACATAGTAATATTACTGTAGATCCTCATTCATTGATAAAAATTTAATAATTTATATATTATTTAAGGTATTTCAATATATGTTCCATTAAAATTTATAATTTTATATTTTCATTACATGAGAGTGTTAGTTATGATTCATGAAGATGAAACAGTTGATGAGTTTGTTTTAGTAATTATAATGAACAAAATGATTTATATTAAAAATGATTTTAAATATTAATATTAGCTTTAAAAAACCAAAAAAAACACTATTTTATCACTAGTACCTCATCTTACCATCAATTAAGTTTCTTTATGTAAATTTATAGCATCATTCATGTAGGTGGTTAAACCAACCCATACAAGAACAAGTTATAAATATTGGTTAACTATGATTTTTATAATATAATTATTCTAGAAGTATAATGAAGTTATTTGAGATAAATTAAGGTGATAAATCAGAATCTAAAATAGGTACAAGAATAATATAATTTATAAAAAGTTATTTCTTAAAAAAGAAATCAGTTTTATTCTTTGTATGCTTGTTTTAGGCGGTTAAATTTACTGTGATATCCTATTGTTAACATTATTGATAGAATATAAATTTTTTTTATTTAAAAAATATTAATCATGTGAAAAATATAATATTTATTCATTATTATTATCTTTATAACTATTCATTAAATGATATTGTGAAAAAACAAATATGTCTTTCACGAAGGTTGTAGTTTACACATAACACTCATGTTTCGAATGGATATGAGGAAGGTGGAAAATGGTTATTACATTAATATAACAAAATTTTAATATAATAATGACACTTATGTAATTATATAAGTTTTGTTAGAATATTTTTTAATAAGGGAGGATGATAAAATAGAGAAGAAAAAGTTAGGGAGTAGATAATACTCATGTTAAATGTTTGAGTGTTCTCTTGAAAGAACTCTTAGAAATAGAAGACTTGATGTACTTTATTGTAACCAAGGTATTCCAAAAATGTAATAGAATTATAGTATAGGAAAAATTAGTAGGGTTTAAAGTGTAATTTTATGGGTATATGTGGCATGATGTGGGTGGAAGTGAGCTCTTTTTATAGGTGAAAATGATAGACTTTTATTGGAATTTAAAGTTAAGTGAGTGGTGAAGATGGAATCACATGAGAGTTGGTGAGTTAGGTAAATAAAGGTGGGAGATACATGTGGGTATGCATTTTTGATGCATAAAAGGTATTCCATAAGTCATAAGTTTCAAGCCAACTTATCAAAAATCAATCCACTTTAAGTTACCTCTTTTTACCCATATCAACCTTGATTAAATATTTACCATGGAAATTATTTTTTACACAAAATATATGATGACCATTAGTACCAAATTTTAATAATATAATTTAAAATTTTGAATCAACTTAATCTAATTAAAATTTTCAATATGATCAAATTAAATTTTCAATTAAAATATAAGATATAGAAAATAACTATTTTTACAGAAAAATGGATTTTTGATATATTAATTATTCTTATTATAATTTTTTATTGAATAATCATATTAGAATTAATATAATTTTTTTATATAAAAATTATATCATTGTCATTATTTAAAAGATCTAAAATTTATGTGATTAGTTATAAAATACACATACTCTTGTAAAATTTTTTTATTGAAAATAACCCATGTATCTTTATTTTGGTAATTAATGTCAAACATGGTAACTTATTTTTATAACTAAAAATAAAATTTTACTAATTACATGATGTGTATATTCTAATTAAAAACATGAAATTAGTTTTTTCAGATTCAATTTATATAGTTCATAAAAATTTATTTTAATATAAGTGTGCATGACACATAACAAACAATTTTAGAAAAAATGTATCTTTTAAGAATAAAATGAATTATTTATTAGTACATGAATAATAATAACTATTGGATGAATGTTAATTTTTTTCTATATTATCAATGAATTTAATATAACATCATATTTTAGTAGTGATTTATTCTATTAAGATAAAAATAGACAATACTTTAAAAAATTGTTCATTAAAAAATATCTTTTAAATTAAATGATCTTTTCTAAGTACCATTAAAATCAATTAATTATATTCTAAAAATTTAATTTTATCATTCCATTTAAATTAAAATATTTCTTTGGATTCTATCATATCATTATTTAATAGTATTATTTAATTTAAAAAGTATACATTTTTTAAAATATTTTAACAAAATATTATATTTTTGTTTAGTTATTTATTATTTTTGAAATATATTATTTTATCAATATATTACTTATGTAAACCTATCATATGTATGTTTATATATTAAATATATTACCAATGACCATATTATTAATGAACATATTTCCAATGACATTTTTTATAATGGTCAAATTTCATTCTTATATACAGACTTACTAAAATCAGTCATTTCATTCTCATTTATTAAGTCCCAATTCTCATTACATATTATGGATTTTAAATAAGGCTTTTATATTTCATATTTTTATTTCACATTTCAGGTTTAGTTATACTAATGGTGATTCTCAAAGGTGATGATGATATAGAATATCTCATAGTTTTATTGATATTGCTCTATTCTATTTATTTTTTAATTTCATTTTATGATTATTTACAGTTGTAATAATCCATGTTATATAAAAATATATGGTATGATTTCTATGTTTTAGGTAATTTTGTTTTCATGATCCACTATGAATGAATTAAGCATTGTTAGTTTGATTCATATCATGTTACAACTCATTTCCCAATCAAGATTAATTCTTTTGAAAGAATGATTTCTTTAGAGAGAAAAAAATATTATTTAATGAAATAAAATGTTCCCTAAAACTTGGTATGATACATTTCACATCCTGAAAACCTTAAAAAAACTACCAAACATTTATTATCTCAAATTAGAGTTGTTTCCTTACGTGCATTAAAGTAAACCATGTTTATAGGCATACGAAGTGTGTATGTAGGGTGTGCGAAAAGATGCACAGTAAGATTACCCCAAGTTTCTTGTCACATACATGGATTATTTTAATTTTTTTCATTTAATTTATATTATTTCTTTTTTTCGGGGATTTCCCATGAATTTTGGAGGAAATAGTGGATTTTCATGATTTGGGCCCAACTTTGAGCCTATATCCAGATTTAAAAACAAGTTTTTTTCTTTTATGAATCCTTTATTTTCAACATTTTTTTATCCATTAAAATTCATACTTGGCCTCCCCTGACCTATTAAAACCACCATATTCATTTGGACCACTTGGTAATCCATTATCATGGTGGATTTGGGTGATTTATTCAGGCTTTGGGCCAACTTGTGATCCCATTTCCTGTTTTAATAATAATTTATTTATTTCACATCTCATTAAATTTTTAATGTTTTTTGGTGATTAAACCTCTAAATAGATCCCAAAATCCCTAGGCGTTCCCCCATTTTCTTTTCTCCCTCTTTGGAACTCTTCTTCATCGTGGATTAGGGAAAAATTTCACAGACTTTCTTAAATCGTCCAAATTTGAAAAGGTAATTTTTTTCTTTCATAAATCCTTCAGTTTTTGATATTTCCCCCCCATTTCAGTTTCTAATTGACCTCCGAATCCTTATTTGAACCTCTATATTAGTTTTGGATGCTTTTAGATTCACCTATTGGTGAATTTGGGGCGATTTCTTCAAGAACTCTCAAGTAAGTGGGTTTCCTTCCTTCCTCCTCCCATTTTCTTAGGATTTCTTCCATTTTTATTGAATTTACTAATATCCATAAAGTAAGGATTCGAACCTAGGGTTTTATCATGGGTTTATTGGTATAATATTGTGGTTTTAGGTTTGATTTAACACCCTTATGGTGCAGCGGTGGCACGGTTGAACTTTCGCACAAGGATTTGGTATTTTTGACACTTTTGGTAGGTGATTCCATTTGTAATAATTAATATATGAGTTATCCTTGATTTATTTATATTTTTAGAATACTAATAATTAATTATTATTTCTGAAAAAATTATTTTTGGTGGCATTTATTAAACAATTGATTTTTAAATGCCATTTTTGTGTGAAAATGGGTATTTTACATGTGTGTTCGATGTTTTACCACTTGGGGTTGTTTTATAATGCATGGGAGCATCTTATTAAATTTTTTTTTGCGGAAAATTCATTTTTAGGGAAATATTGGTGTGCACTTGGTTTTCAAAGAGGAATTTTAGATGGATTTTAAGTGCAATGTTTAGTTATATTCTATAAAAATGTTTTATGGAAATTATAAATGGTTTATTGAGTTATATAAATGGTGCAAAGAATGTGTAGCTACTATTTTGAGTGTGTATGACCATAAATTTTGTTTTTATTTAAAAATTTAATTTGGTAACATGTGTAATTTTTTTGAGCACAAAGGGTGAAACCTGAGTATCTAGGTTGGCAGATGTGTACTAGTATGCTAGGGATCTAGAGTGGTTTTGTCCCAATTTCACTTAGCAAGTTGGACATAAAAAACACCAAAAAAAATATAATGATGATGATTGGGGACCAATAGGTTATGGGTATGTTCCCTAATAGTGGATCGTACATGATAACAAATATTGTTATGGTTACTTTACACCGAGATACGAGGTACATGGGGCCTGAAACTAACTAGTGCCTAGGGATGTTCCCATGATTAGTGCCCATTTAATCTTTCTTATTGATCATTGTATTGTGGTGTGTTTGTCTAGAAAATTCAGTATCTTACATGTTTTGTTTATATGTGTTCATCCTTTGAAACCATCCTTTGAAAATGGTTTACTTTTAAAAGTTTCATTCTTTAGAAATTATTTGCACCATTTCTTGTTTATTAAAACTTGCATGATTTTTATATTGTATTTCTTACTATATGTAATATTTGGGTGGTATACTATTGGGATTATCCTCACACAATACTTACATATTTTGGTGTAGGTAGACTTGATCATGTTTGACATAGGTAAAAGAAAGCCCTTGGGTGATGGTGGTTCAGGTTGTTAGTTTCCTTCCATGGTGCGGTGTTGTGGAGACAACTCATGGGTGATGAACCCTTGTCATGTGGTGTTACTTGGGATGTTTTTATACTAATTATATATATATATATATTTGGACCTCTCTTTTCATGTTTAATACCATGTTTTCAGTTATGAATGTTATTTAAGGCTTTTTTGGTCAGTAATTTTCAGATTCGATTTATTGATTGTTTTTGGTTATTTTATGTATCCATACTCGGGTAAATTGTTCCCAAAACAATATTTATGATACAAAAGCACTTGTTCCAGCCTATGGGGATATTTAATTCCCTTCATACTTTCCATGGACTGGGTCGGGTGCCAGTTTTAATGATGACCAGATTCATTTTGTGACAAAATGGTATAAGAGGAGGTTTATCTTTTTGGGTAATATTATTATTTTGGGGTGAGTCTGGTTAGACAGGAGCTAAGACTATCAGGGATTAGAGTTTTTTTATGAGTAGGGTTCTTGGATAGTACCTCTCATGAAAAATCTTGAGTCTCCATGGGATATTGGGTTTGTTTTTTTGACTTCTCTTTCTGGCGGGACATGCAGGCTGCAGACTTCACGTATACTTTGAGTGGGAGTGAAGTGGTTGTTTATTTCATTATTGTGATGTGTTTGACTTATTTATATTTGATGTAATTTATAAATTATTTCATAATTTTTGTACTAATTATTTATTCTATGATCATTTCCTTTTATAGAAATATGCCTCCCCGGAAAGCTCCCATGCACCCACAATAGGATGCTGGAGAGTGTTCTCCTTCACAAATTGATCAAAGGATGGTAGAAGCTGTGGTCAGGGCTATCCAAGACCTAGGATAGGGAGTATCACCCACTTCTACTCTAGATAGAGAATATGATTCTGGTCCTATGAAGGAAAAATCCTAGGATTTCCTAATGAACAAGCCTCATACTTTTTAAGGTAGCACGGAACCCCTGGAAGAAGAGGAGTGGCTCGAGAAGATCAAGCGCATGTTTGAGTTCTTGGACACACCTAAGGAGGTCAGGGTGAAATGTGCCTCTTTCCTATTAGAGTGTCCCAACCGCAGGTGGTGGGAATCAGTTCTTAAAGCTGGGAAGCATAAGTAGATGAGTTGGAAGGACTTCAAGGTTATCTTCAACGAACAGTACCGCCCTGAAGTTTTGGCATATGCTCAATCTAAAGAGTTTATGAAACATTTTCATGGAGATATTTTAGTGATGGAGTATGTCAAAATTTTTTCTTAGTTGGTCCAGTATGATCTGGAAATAGTCTCCAATGAGTAGATGATGGCTTAAAAGTTTGTAAGGGGCTTGCGGCCATAGATCTATTCCCAGGGATTCCTATTCAAGATAAAAAAGAATGTTAAAGTGGTTGATAAAGATTTCATGGTACAAATAGTCCATAAAATGAGGGATGGTTTATCTGGGAAAATTTCAGTAATGGGTAGTTCCAACACTTCTGAGAAGAAAAGGAAGCGGGAGGAGCAGGAAAAGAAGGGAGGTGGCAGCTTAGGCCGACCTTCCAGGCAGTTTTCTTTGGTGGATTCTGATGCGAGGTCCATTGTGTTCCACTAGTGTGGGAGTCTAGGGAGAATCCAACCAGCATGAACATATCTTATGAAGCCCTATTATTAGTTTGGAGGTATGGGACACTTACAAAATTTTTACAGGATGGAACACCCACTCCAGAGTGGGGTAGGATCTGTGGATTCTAGGGGAGTTCTAGCACAGTCAGAGCCAATGTGGATGGGGGGATCTAAGTTTGGTGACCATGGTAGTAGAGCCGGATCATGTTTTGGGAAGAGATATTTTAGGGTATAGCCCCAGGTAATAAATCATTCTCTAGAAGAGACTAGGCATATTCATGCGGTGAATCAGGCACCAATAGGATCAGAGGTGGGGCCGTCAACAGTTCTAGGTACCATTTTGATTGTATATTATATATCTTATTCTCTTTTTGATACTGATGATTCTATTTCATTAATCTCTTCCCGTATTAAGAACACACTAAATTTTTAAATCAATATTTTCTCTTTTGTGATGGAGTTGGTGATGCTGTTGGGAAAGAAGGAGTAGGGTCTCAGGTGCCCATCATGTGAGCTTTCCGTGTCAGGGGTTGAGATGGAGTGGGACCTCCTAGTCTTAGATATGGATCTATTTGATGTGATACTTGGCATGTATTGGCAGTTACACTTTCTGGCACACATCGATTACTATAGGCGGGGGGGGGGGGGGGTGAGTTTCACAACACATGATGACAGTCCATAAGTTTTTCATGGGGAATGGGATCCTCAGTAGAGTCGTGCGGGTCATCCACTCCTAGGGTTAGAGAATATTATCTTTCAGTTATTGTTGCTCATTCTAGACAATGATGGTTTCTCTTCTTAGGGTGGGTCACCTCATGTAGTTGATGAGTTCCCGAAGGTATTCCCAAATGATTTTCAGGCTTACCTTTGGAGCGGGACATGGAGTTCTCAATCGATTTGGCACTGAGAACACAACCAATATATCTTAACTCATATCGTATATCCCCCACTGAATTGATGGAATTAAGTATTTAGTTGGATGATTTAGAATCCAATATATTCATACACCTGAGCATCTATCCTTGGGATGATCTTGTTCTCTTTGCAAAGAAGGTCAATGGGTCCCTCTGGTTGTGTATTGATTTCTAGAAGCTAAAATAGGTAACCATCCAGAATAAATATCCTTTTCCCCAAATGGATAACATGTTTTATCAGTTAAAGGGGGAAAATTGTTTCTATAAAATAGATTTTTGTTCGGGTTACCATCAAATTAGGGTGAAAGAGTCAGATATCCCGAAGATAGCATTTTGAAGCAGGTACGACCACTTTGAGTACTTGGTCATGCCCTTTGGATTGAACAATACTCTAGTGGTCTTTATGAAACTCATGAATAGGGTGTTCCAACAATATCTTGACTCTTTCATTGTGGTATTGATGGATGATATCGTGGTTTACTATGAATTAAAGAAGGTCATGAGCATAATTTTTGGATCGTGTTGGGCACTTTGCGGGATCACAACATTTATGAAAAGTTGTCCAAGTGCACCTTTTGGATTAGGGAGGTGAAGTATATGGGGCATGTGATCTTGGAGTAGGAAGTTTCAGTGGATCCTGGGAAGATAGGTGCAATGATGTCATGGGTGCAGTCGAAGAACATGTTTGAGATTAAAAGTTTCATCGGCTTGGAAGGATACAATAGGCGGTTTGTTCGGGATTTCTCTCGTCTTGCTTCTCCCATGACCATGCTTACCAAGAAAGGGGTGAAGTTTGTTTGGGGCCCAAAATGTTAGGCATCCTTTGAGGAGCTGAAGCAGAGGTTGAATACCACCACCATGTAGATCTTTCTAGAATCTAGAAAGGGCTATGTGGTTTATTGTGATGCTTCAGGTATGGGTATCAAGTGCATGCTTATGCAGGATGATCATGTGGTTGTCTATGGCTCCCATCAACTCTAACCACATGAAAATAATTACCCAACCCATGACTTGGATCTAGTAGTTGTGATGTATGATTTGAAAACTGGGTGTCACTACCTCTTTAGGGAGAAGTTTTTGGTCTATTATGATAAAAAATCTTGGCCTACATATTTTCTTAGAAGGATCTCAATCTAAGGTAGTGCCACTATATTGAGTACTTGTAGAGATTTGACTTTGACATTTTCTATACCCAGGGAAAGGGAAATATGGTGGTGGATGATTTGAGTATAAATTTACCAATACAAGCCTTGAGGAAGTCTAATGATGAGTGGAATATGATGAGACTCCATGTTCAGATGCATGTGGAGACCAAAGAGCATAGTATAGGTGAGTTATTCTTGAGAATTCAGTTAACTCCTTATCTCTTAGAGTTGATTCAGAAAGAATAACCCAGTGATGAGATTTTTCAGTAGTCGAGTAAGTTTCTTCATGGTAGGGAGATGTCTTCTGATTGGTCTTCATCTCCTGAGGAAATTTTGTGCTTTAAGGGCCGATCAGAAGTTCCATCATCTCTGCAGAAGGCGGTGATACAGGATAGACACCAGTCTCAGTGGGCTATCCATCCTGGTTCCACCAAGATGTATTATGATGTGTGTAAGTAGTTCTAGTGGCCTTGTTTGAGAAAAGACATAGCTGAATTTGTGTCGAGATGCTATATATGTCAGCAGGTGAAAGCGAAGCACCAAAGGCCCTCCGATTTGGTCCATCCATTTCCGATTCATAATTGGAAGTGGGAAGAGGTCACCATGGACTTCATTATTGGCTTTCCTTGTACACCTCGAGGTAATAATGCCATATGGGTAGTGATTAATCATCTGACCAAATCATCCCACTTCATTCCGATCAAAGATACAACTAAAGTGGATGAGTTGGGCCATTTTTATCTTCAGTAGGTGGTAAGGATTCATGGCGTGCCATAAAAAATTGTATCAGATAGTGACCCCTGTTTCACTTCTTGGTTTTGAGAAGGCCTTCAGAAGGCCTTGGGGTCACAAATTAAGATGAGCATGACATACCATCCTCAAACAGATGGTCCGACAGAGCGAGCAAATCAGATACTGGAGGAAATTCTCTGTGCATGTGTTTTGGACTTTTGAGGTTCTTGGGATAGCCATTTGGGATTGGTTGAATTTTTCTATAATAACAATTACCAATACTCAATTCAAATGGATCTTTTTGAGGCACTATATGGTCAGCCTTATTAGCCCCACCTATGTTGGATTGAGATATGTGAGACTTCACTGTTGGGGCCAAGCCTTGTTCAAGAGACATATGAGAAGGTTAAGTTGATCAGGACGTGTTTATTGAAGACTCAGAGTTTCCAAAAATCATATGCTGATTAGAGGCATTGAGACCTAGAGTTTTTGGTTGGTGATCAGGTATTCTTGAAAGTGGCCCCTCATATGGCCCATCGTCGCTTGGGAAAATAGGGAAAGATAACACTGAGATATGGTGGAAATTTTGATATTACTGAGCAAATTGGAAATTTGAGATATAGGTTTGCTTTTCCTTATTAGTTGAAATCTATCCATGATGTCTTCCTTGTCTCTAAACTGAATAAGTACAACCCAGATCAGTCCCATGTGTTGAATTGGGAGGTGTTGGATATAGAGCCTGATTTATCTGTTTTTGAGAGGCCAATGTGAATAGTTGAATCCCAAGAGAAAGTGATTCGGGGAAGTCTATTTTACTGGTTTGGGTCCTTTGGTAGCATGGGAATAATGTCCATGAAACTTGGGAGCTAAAGTTATGGGTTGAGAAAGAGTACCCATTATTGTTTTCCAATCAAGCTTTGGGTTGACTTTATAGGGTGGAAAGTCTTTTATAGTGGGTATAATTGTCACATCCAGGAATTATTTTAAAGTTATTTTTCATGTAATTTACATTATTTTTTTAGGGGTTTCCATGCATTTTTGGAGGCAATGGTTGTTTTTCAAGATTTGGGCCCAACCCTGAGCCTATTTCCATATTTAAAAACAAATTATGTTTATTATAAAAATCCTTCATTTTTCAACATTTTTCATTCATTATACTTCCTACTTGGCCTCACCTGACCTATTCAAACCCCCATATCCATTTGGACCCCTTAGGAATCCATAATCATGGTGTATTTGGGCGATTTATTCAGGATTTGGGCCAACCCGTGATCCCTTTTCCTATTTTAGTTTTTTTATTTCTTTCATATATTATTAAATTTTTACTTTTTTTTGGTGATTACACCTCTCACCCGAGTCCAAAATCCCTAGGCTCACCCCCATGTTAGTTTCTACCTATTTGGAGCTCATCTTAATTGCAGATTAGAGAAACATTTCTCCATCTTTCTCAAATCGTCCAGATTTGAAAAGGTAATTTGTTTCTTTAAAAACTCCTTTATTTTTTTCTATTTTCCCCACTTTATTTCCCACTTGACCTTATAATACTTATTAGAACCTCTATATCAGTTTTGGATTCATGTATATTTACCTATTGGTGTATTTGGGGTGATTTCTTCAAGATCTTTCAAGTGAATTTCCTTCCTTCCTCCTCCCATTTGATTAGGGTTTCTTCAATTTTTTTGAAGTTCCTAATGTAAAAAAATTAGATATTCGAACCTAGGGTTTTATAATGGTATTCTTGGTATAATATTGTGGTTTTAGGTTTGATTTAACACCTTTGTGGTACGGTGGTGGTGCAGTTGAACTTTCTCACAAGGATTTGGTATTTTTGACACTTGTGGTAGGTGATTCCATGTGTAAGCACTGCTAGATGAGTTATCCTTTATTGATTTATATTTTTAGCATACTCCTCCTTCATTTTTATTACTGCAAAAATTATTTTCTGTATAATTTATTAAATAATTGAATTTTAAATGCCATTTTTTGTGTGAAAATGTGTTTTTTATATGCGTGTTCAATATTGTACCACTTGGGGATATTTTATAATTCATGGGAGGGTCTTATTAAAATGTTTTCTACTTCAAATTATGGTTTGGGGTAATATTTATGTGCCTTTGGTTTTCAAATAGGGATTTTAGGTATATTTTAAGTACAAAGTTTGGTTATATTCCTTGAAAATGTTTTATGGAAATTATAAATGGTTTATTAAGTTATATAAATGGTGAAAAGAATGTGTAGATAATTTTTTGAGTGTGTATGACCATAAATGATGTTTTTATATACAAATTGAATTTGGTAACATGTGGAAATTTTTTGAGCACAAAGGGGGAAACTCAGGTATGTAGGTGGGCGGACATGTACTAGTATGCTTGTGATCCGGAGTGGTTTTTTCCCTTTTTCACTTAACAAGTTGAACATTGACAACACTGAAAAATATATAATGAAGATGATTGGGGACTAATAGGTTATTATTATGTTCCCCACTAGTGGCACATGCATGAGAAAAGATATTGTTATGGTTACTTTACACCGAGATATGAGGTACATGGGGCCCGAAACTAACTAGTGCATAAGAATGTTCCAAGATTTGTGATAATTGACTCTTTTGTATTAATTATTGTCTTGTGGTGTGTTTGAATATAAAATTCTATATCTTACATGTGTTATTGAAACATTTTATTCCTTTGAAATCATCCTTTGAAAACATTTTACTTTTAATGGTTTCATTCTTTAGAAATTATTTCCACCATTTCTTGTTTATTAAAACTTGCATGCTTTTTATCTTGTATTGCTTACTATATGGAATATTTGGGTGGTATAATATTGGGATTAGGATCACACTCTACTTATACTTTTGGGTGTAAGTATACTTGATCATTTTTGACACAGTTCAAGGCAAGGCCTTGGGTGATGGCGGTTCGCGTTTTTAGTTTCCTTCCATGGTGCGATGTTGTGGAGAAGACTCGTGGGTGATAAACCCTTGCCATGTGGTGTTCCTTCAGATATTTTTCTGCTACTCTTATATATATTTTGACCTCTAGTGTCATGTGTAAGACTATTTTTTCAGTTCTGAATTTTATTTAAGGCTTGTTTGGTAGGTAATTATCAGATTCGATTTATTGATTGTTTTTTAGTTGTTTTATGCATCCATAATCGAATAAATTGTTCCCAAACCAATATTAATGATACCTAAGAACTTGTCCCAGCCCATGGGGATTGGGAACTCCCTTCAGGACTTGCCACAGAACAGGTTGAGTGCCAGGTTTAATGATGACAAGATTCAATTCGCGACAGTTCTATACAAATCCTTTAAAAAATAAATCATAAAAAGAAATTTATAAATAAAAATAAGAAAGTGTCCTTTTAATTTATAAGAAAAAAATATCATAGAATAACACATTTATTTTTTTATAAAAGAGAAAAATTACCCCAATTTAATTATACTGTTATGAATACATGTATAAATTCATCAACAGAAATGAACACATTATATAACTCATATGATAAATCACCATTATTTTTTTTCTTATGGGACTAAGTAATGGATGTTAAGGATCCTAAAACTAAATCCATTATTATTATGCATGCATGTAACTAATCAAAGTAGATTCCTAAACTAACGGGTATCTCATTAGTCAATGTAGTATCCTAAACAATCAAAGAATCTGATAATAGAACTAGTCGAAGTATAATCCTAAACTAGTAAATCATATCTAGAGTAGAATCTCAACTAGTGGGTGTATCTAGGAAGGGTGTGATTAGAAACTAGTAATGAAATTTCCTTTAGACTTATCTCAAATCATCTATTTTATTCATTTGGAATTTTCAAAATTAAAGTTATCAAATAATTTAATAAAATTCTTTAATTCAACACTCATATCAGCTCTAAGAACTTGTGAAATAAATCCCTCCTTCATAATAATACCTACCATTCTCAACAAATATAAAATAATTCTACATATAATAATTTTATAATAAAAAATGAAAATTTCCATGAAAACATGAAAGTGTATTCATATAGTAAAAAAATTATTATTTTTTCAAATAAAAATTTATAACTTAAAGAAATAATTTTAAAATTGATATCCAAGTTTTAAAATTTCTAATAAAATATCACATGAAAGAAGACTAATTATTTAATAATACAACTACACAAGTAATTTCATCAAATATTTAATGTGAAAAACATTTATATAAATAGAATATGTTCATTTCTATAAAAACCCCATCTATATTAATTAAAAATAAAGAAGAAACATAAATATCTTCAACAAAAAATTATTATGGGTTTTAAATATAGCTTTTAATTTCATAGAAACATTATTTAAAACATTTATTCATATATGGTAAAATCAATGAAAAGAAGAGTATAAAACCACCTACTAACAGGGGATGAAATTGAAAATATATCATAGTATTTCACTATGAGAGATGAAGAGAGATACTTAGAAGGATAAGAAATGTCATAAAATTAGAAAAAATATCATTAAATACATTCATAAAAGGATCCTTGGCCTGCCATGGAAATTCTATTGCAATAAGGTGGATGAATAAGGAGAGAGGAAAGAAAAAATGGTGATTTAGCGGATTAAACCTTAATGAATCAAAAAAAATTGATGTAAAATCACCAAAGATAAGTAAAGGGAAGGGGGAGAGATAAGGCGAATAGTGATTTGAGGATTCTAAAACAAAATGAATGAAATTAGATACTTCAAAAATTTAAATTAGATTCCTAAAAATAAAAATATCTAAAATTTTAATGGGATGCATGGTTAGACAGACAGTGTCTTAACCATGTATATGATACTAGGAAAGTTTATTTTACCATGCATGATCCTTATTCAATATTAAATAGACCTTACACCCTAACCATTAATTTTTTTAATTTAATTCAAAAATATCAAATTTTCAATCCAAACTTTAAGGAAAATAAGATAATGAATAAATAATGAAGTATATACCTTATGGTGGCATTGTGGGTGCCACAATTCTCCACACTCTGACACTATTTACCCCTATAAAGTCTCCCAAATATCATTGATAAGAGAAAACATGAACCTATTAATCCCTCAGATTAGATTCTCACTCCCATGTTTCATGAGAGTCATTTCCGTGCTACCATATGATATGAACCATAGGAATATATTTCCCTCACAAAACATTATTTAGAAAATCCAAAATTCAAACTTTTTGTTATTCCAATGAAACATTTGGATATAATTAAAAATATTTCCAATTTAGAACATGAGAGAGGTAAATATGATACATCTTAAAATATGATACAAGAAATATTTTGAGAATAAATGTCATCTAAGGAGGTAGTAAATCTTATATTCATCCTTTATAAGATTTTCAATAATCTCAAATGGTTCCAAATTCCTCACCACAAGGTTACATGGCTTCCCAAGTTATCTATAACCTAGTAAAGGTGAAACTTTTGAGGCTAACTGATCTCCCATTAAGAAATATAGTGTCATAAAATGATGAATAATACAATATTTATAATGATTTTGATCTATCCCTATACGATTTTGAATAAAAAGAGTTTTCTCTCTTATATGTTACATGATACTGAGTTACATCGAAGAATATTTTCTAATATCAGGCCAACAAAGTAGAGAAAATAAAATACAACCATAAAAATCTTTAATTAGAGATATATTTATTGAATATTATTAAATTTTAGTTTATAAAAAATAAACCAATGATATATAGTTACCCCAACATACCCTAAAATCCAAGACACGAGAATAGATGACATCTCTAAAGATTTGAGTTTCTCTCTTAGTATAGATTAGAGTTTATTTAGAAGTAGTATTCAAAATAGTCACTAATTGTTTCATTTTTTTGCAGTGGTTTTAGAAAACCATTTATAATTCATGTATGTGTATTAAAAAAATATTTTCTTTAATGGTTTTTTAATAGCAGTTAAAACGGTCTCTAAATATGAAATATTAAATTAATTTATTTTTAACGATAGTTTTTTTAAAAACCACAAAAAGCTAATAATAATTAATAACTAAAATTAATAATTAATTAAAATTCTATTTAATTTATAATTATTAATTATTAACTATTAATTATTTAAAAATTATTATTTATTACTAAAAATTATTTATTCTTTAAAATTTTAATTAATTATTATTTTTTAATTTTTAACTATTAATTATCTATAGTTAATAGTTGTTAATTAAATAAAAAATAAATTAATTATTAGCTACTTATTATTTATAATTATTAATTATTTAATAATTATAAATAATTTATAATTAATTATTAATTATTAATAGAGGGGGAATGATAAGGATTCACGAGCTTCTCTCCATATATCCTTAGGGTGAGAGGGGTTCTGCTTTAATGGCCACTGATCTAGAGTGATATGCAGGATGTTTTCTTTCAATCCTTGAATATTTTTGAAGCTTCTGATGGGTTGGTTATTTCTACTTTAGCCACATTGAAGTTGAATCTAGGGGTGATTGTTTTAGATGGTGAGAAGCATGGTAATCTGATGAATCACAATAGAACAATTTCTAATATTTTAAAGAATTAGGATTATTCAAATAATTTTCAAGTAATAATGATTATGAACTAATTTAAATCTATAATTTTCTTCTATTTTTCTTGAAAATTTGTCTCAGCGTAAAATTATTATAATAAATGTAATCATAGAGTTTGTTGAGGTGAATCCTAAAATTCTTGAGGATAAAATTAATGGATTTTAGTACTCAATACTTTATTTATTGGTGATTCCTACAAAGAATAATCTATGTAATCTAGAGGCTCTAAAGAATCGAATCACCCAAAATTGGGAATTTGATGGCAAGAGGATTACCTTGACAGGTAAGGGTTTTACAACATTTCCCCCCTAAAATAGCTTAAAAATAATGTTTGAAGCCTTGGATTTGTTTATATAAAACTAGTTACCATATTAATTCAATATTGTGATCCCCTATTTGATCTAAGCTCAGTAAATAAATCAAACTATCAACTATATTTTCTAATCAGAGGCCTAAATTGGGGTTTTAACACCCACAAATCCTATGGGATGTTTCTTTGGATATGGGAATACCCATTAAGTTTGAAAAGGAAACAAATATTTCTATATATATCTTTTTTCTCAAATTTTTTATGGGGGTGGAATTTAGTTATCCTCTCATTGAGACTATTTATTTATTTTCTAATGAATTTCAGATCAATCTGTTAGTTGATTTTGAAATAGTTTATGATTTCTATTTTTAATGAAATTATCTTGGCCATTCAATTGTGTGATGCTTTAGAAACCTAAGATGCATGGATTTCAAAAATCATGGGCATCTAACTAGCCATTTTAAATTCTAGTTTACTTTGGAGAAACCTTCTCATTTTGTTTAGTAGGCCATGAATGCCTCTAAATCTGTTGAATGGTTTTAGGGAAGAGATGATTCATCCTTAAAGTATAATGGAAATATTTTTTTATAAATACATTATTTAATCATCATCAATGTGTGATGAATAAACAAAGGTCCATGGTAGCTAAATTTTGAGTATATGTAATTAATATAAACCTGGAATTATGTAGACCTAAAATGATAAGAACATGAAAAAATACGATGATTCCCTAATTCATGTGACTAATAGTCTTAAATAGGGAGGGAGGGATACTCACTACCTAAAAATTGGTCTCCCCAATTCCGATTGAAAACTATTTTATATGGTAAGACACATTCAAAGTGGAAAATTCATTCACCCAAGGAGAGATCCATATCCATATTGGTTATCCCTATTAATCTAGATGATGCAAGTGTCAATGATGCTATCAATGGGAAAGTCTCTTCGAAGACTAACTCAAATTTCACAGAACCAGTTGATATCAGTACCTCATTTATAAAATATGAATGTATAAAACAAGGGGGATAGATAATTGAGGATACCATGGATGATATCTTTATGGAAGGAATTTATGTTCTTCCAGATAAACCTTATCCAACTTCTGTAAGGGATAATGTAATCTTGGACTAACTGAATTTGGTGGATTTCCACTGTCAGTGGGTGGATGGTTATCATGAGAGAATTGAAATTTTCATGATTATTTTCACTCATCCTATTATTAAGGAAAAAAATAGGAATTTTATAGCTAAACATATTTGGATTAAGGTCATGTTTGAGTTTCTTAGGAACTAAATATACCCCATGTGGGTGCCGATCCATATAGATTTGCTACCAAACCAGTGGTTGAAATAGTTATTTCAAAATGATCAAGGAGAAACTTATTTTCTATGTTGTATTTAATTATTTCCTTATAGAGTAGGTAATATTACATTTATGATTTAAATAAAGCCCAAAAAATGCTTAACTCTACTTATTATTCAAAAACTGTGTTTTCTACTAACAATTCCTATTCACAGGTGCCTTTTACACTTATTGAAAATGATTCTTTGTAATGAGGAGATATGAATGAATATACTCACATCAAGGAGGTTCTAGGTAATCATTTTCTTTAACCAATAAAGATGTTTAGGAGAATAAAATATATGACATAATCATAACATCCATGGATGACTTTCAGAAAGATATGAAAACTCCATGGATAACTCCCAAATGGATAAGATAACACCACCCTCATGGAAGATTTGGAAGAGGTAATATTAATAATTTGGGTAGTGGATCCCAAAAATATATTTCATTTTTATTGTGATACATTGTATGTAACACCTGAGCTATAAGCATAAGATGTTTTTTATAGAGAAATAATAGTATATTACACATATATTTGTTAAAGAACAAGATTAAAACATAATTTAATAAATTTAATAAATTTATTTTATGAAATTAATATTATTTTTCAATTTATCATGTAAATATTCTCTTATATTTATTTTTTTGAGATTTTTTAGAAGTAGTTGATTTTTGGGTGAATAGTAAAAAATCTTGAATTTAAACAAATTTCCACTTTTATGATGTTAAAATGATTTAAGAATAACTTGAATGTTTATTAAAAACTTTTTTATAGATAAAATATGTATTAATTAAGAAATAAAATTCATATATAAATATAATGTTGAACATAGAAATATATGCTTAGCATTTTGAAAATCTAAATAATGATTCTGTTCAAATAAAAATTGTTTTTATTTCTTTTCTCTTAATAAAGTTTATACAAGGTTAATTTTTGTTTTTATTTTGTTTTAAATAAAAATAATTCTCAGTCATTTTAATATAATGGAATCAATTCCATTTTAACATAAATTATACTTTTTTTCTATAAAATCATTTTTTTGCTTAAAACAACTATTTTTCTAAAAACCATTTTCATCACGTTTTATAGGTTTGTTTTAATTAATTTATACCACTTATAAAAATTAAATTTTATAAAATGGACTCTATATTTTGGAATCATCATTTAAAAATTTGGTAGTGAGTCTACTTTTATTTTTGATCATTGTGAATAGTAATTTTGGTCAAAAAGTCAATTATTAAAGTAAGAGTTAAAACGAGTTAAATTGGACAAAACTAAAATGATAAGGGTTAAAATGACCTAATAAGTTTTTTTAATACTATTATATGGTCATATTTATACCCTATATAATCTCCTATTCTAATATGAATCATTTTGGATCCATTTTTCTAAAATACCTTATAGACTAGAAAATACCTACCCAAATACATTACTAAAATACCTTAATTGATCTATAGGTTTTTTTGATTTAAATACCAACCTTATTAGGTTTAAGGTGTAATCCAAAGGAGGTTTTCCAAAGAAGAGGTATAGATCTTAGCTGAGTGTTTTCATTTAATTTTTTCTTATACATCAATAAATTTTTTACTCACCATGATGATATAATACCATATTTATCTCACATGTAATGATATTATATTATATCATTGTATCAACCTTTATTCATCTCCTTCTATATTCAATGGGAAATGAAATCATTGTTCATGCGTATCTGGGGACTACCACCTCACGAAGTGATGTATTTCATTTTTCATCACAAAAATTATTGAATGTTTATTATGATGGATATAGTGTTTATATATGATATTTATGATATCATTTTCGTTATGGAAATTTAATATATCATTTAACTTTTTACCCTTATACCAGTTAAAAAATGATAACGCTGCTCATGCATATGTATGAACTACTAGCTCCATAAAGCGATGCAATTAATTTTTCATATCCACCATTAAATAATCATTATAAATATGTATAAAATGAATATATATTATATTTATATTATGATTAATGTTATGTAGATGATGTAATCCTATGAAATATGTAAACACTCAAAAATGACTATCTCAGTAAGGAATTATTAATAATGAGCATTGAAATGTTATAACTGGAGCATATATTATATTATAAGAAATTATATAGTTCTACTATAGAATTATAATGAATTTAAATTTAGTATAAATTATATTAAAATAACTTACAAATTATGTCAGCCCTGAGGTAAGGGTTTATTTTATAATCGCATCCTTATTCAGGATTATTTATGTTTAAGTTTCTTTTGGGGGAATTATCTATTATTTATATATTAAATCCCATATATTTTCATATAATTTTGTTATTTCTAAAAATTATAAGTTTTCCTTAATTTTTTTATCTTCAAGTACTTAAATGTTATAAATAATGCTTTAAGGAAAACCAACATTATTTTTTTATTTGATTGAGAATTTTTTTTCTTACATGTTCATATTTTCTTTAAAATGTTTTCAATAATTTTTTATATTATTATCCAATTATTGAATGAATTAATTTCAATACATTTATTACTTTATATTATCATCATCACTTAAAATTTTTAATCAGGAGAAATGGGGAACAAAAGGCACAAAGGTCACAGTGAAAACAAGCAAGATGACCTAAGGGGGACTGAAATAGTGAAGGCCAATGGTATCCCCTATAATCAGATTGACCCTCTCAGGTTTTAAGATATATGTATTTTAAAGGTATATGGTCTCCGTAATAGATAAATCCAGTGAATCAAGATGGTATGCAACTTGATTTCCCTCACTCTATGTGTGAACAAGTTTGATGTTATTGTTGAGAATGCCCCTACACTTCCTGATGAGGTAGGTAATCAACCGTGAAATGAATCCAATTCCATGTAAGGAATTTTGGAGGATATTTGAATTCATTTTTTCCTCCATGAGTTCGATACACCTTTGGTGGAACAAGATTAAACCTAAAATAAATTCCCTATCCTCTACTTAAAGCGGGGATCCATGGCCTAAGTGGGAGGAAAACACCAAGATGATAGAGCCAAAGGAGTTTCACACTACCCCTCCCCCACGCAAGACCCCCATAGAGAATTAACCATATGTATGAAGTTTAAGACCCCTGGTGGGTGGGTTCTAACAGACCCAATGGACATGGATGTTTCTGTTACCATGCTGGGCATTTTGAGAGTTCCTCTGAAGCCATTCAAGGGTTGGAGCCTCACACCAGTTACTGATGAGGATGACTAGATCAAGAATTTGGTTCTTCATTATAAAAATGATGGATCTTCCTGAATAATAAATACCTTAATTACTAACCTTATTAAGGGCCTTCTAGATGCACCAGTAGACTTCATGTAGAATGATTGTGCGATCCAGCTTATCAGGACCCCTCTCGCCCGCACCGTGAAACCAGTTATCCCGGAACGACTAATTTTCAATGTTAGGGTCATAGAGCGGAGTGAAATCCCTGAAGTAACCCCACATAGAACATTCCCAGTACCCCTCAAAGAAGTGATGACCAACACTTTTCTCTTGGGGGTTATTGCAGCAAGGGATTCTAGAGGTGATCGAAATGGCACACCGTTTGATGTTCTCGTCTATGGGGACAAATTTACTTCTTATCCTCCATAAAGGAAAATTATATTTCGAAGTAATTCACTTGGTCCAAAGGGTTCCATTCCATATTTATACATGAACATGCACCTACATGATACGATGTAAGTATCCTGAAGAGAAATACCCCGAGGAAGAAGGAGTGAAAACACATCAGTTAGAATACAAAATTAGTTTAATGAGGTTAAAGATCTCATGTTGGTTTTTGTATAATACTGACTTGACGAGGACTAGATAGAATCTAGAATCCTTGAAGGAAACTAAGGTGGCTGGGCATCCTGGGAATCCGAGGACATCCCCAACCCATTTATGGTGCTAGAAGGAAACATCACCATTACCTATGATACAACATGATTAAGGATGAAGGATATTTATTCGGGGGGGAGATAACAAACCAAAATGAAAAATCTGGTCCATTCTACTAGGTCAGATTACTAGAGAGGGAGCTGTGTATTGTGAAGACCCATAACTTGCACTGCTCCAGGACCTCCCATGTCAAATTTTCATGCATTCATAGAAGGGTTTCATAAAGGCTCCAAATGTTGGTTCCACCTTCACTGACAAGCCTTTCCACCCTAGGCCAAGAAGACCATAAGCATTTCCCCTCCGACATAGGGTCCTAGGTGAAGCCTACCGAGATATTATCGATGTTATTTAATGATTACCTTAGGGAATTTAATATTTGGGAGGTCCTGAAAAGGGGAGTATAGGAGGATTCTATTGATTAGTGTGATCTGGCCCCCAAATGAGAGGTATCTATTCTTCTAGTTGAGAATCTGGTCAGTGATCTTGGTGATGAGGAAATCAAAGTCCCAGATGCGAAGTCTTCTGGAGGAGATAAGATCACTGAGGTAGTCCCTAGGAAAGCCCCCCTTTGCATGTAGTGGCCATACTGGGCCACCACAATCTGGATGGAGGAGCATCTATTGGTTATGTAAAAGTTACTCTTTCCCTTGTTGATCACCTCACCACTCCATTGACAGTAGTGCTCTAACACCTTGGTAATTCCACTGAGCTACCTTCTATTAGAATTCATAAAAAGGATGATATCATATGAAAAAATTAGGTTGGAGATGGAGGGGGACCTCATCCTTCTACAGTAGGGTGAGATCTCCCCATAGTTCAATCTTCTGTGAAAGAGGTAACTGAGGACGTCTTGGAAAAGGATGAAGCTTCATGTTGTTTTTTTGAATGATGAACTTTTTCCTAATGGTGTAAACAAAATATTTTTTTAACAAATATCTCATGAATTAATTTTCCCACAATCATGAATATTATTTTATTTAAAGAATAATTTAAAAGTTTACATGGTTATTCTAAAAGAAAATATTTTTTTCTAATATTTTGGAAAATTTTATAATTTAAATAAGTTATTTCAAAATTAAAATGGTATTTTCGCAAAGAAATGTTTTAGTGATATTTTTAGATTATTTTCATCTATATAAACATCCTTTGATGAGACTTATGATTTAACGAGGATATAATATAATAATACCATCTTCCATATTTCTATGATTGGATTATGATCATTTTGAATGGAAAAATTATTGAAATTATGTATTCTAGTTCACTAATAAATATAGTTATTGATTATTAAGACATATTGATTAAGTTGTGCTCTTTATTCATATAATGAATGCATTGGACTTATTAAGTGATGGGTGGGGCCTAGAATTACATAGCCCCTTGATGTATCTATAGGTCTCAGGAGAAAAACTTTTTTGGGTATTTGGAATATAACTTACTTATTTACATATTATGTCTTGACATAAGGTTATGAATGTAATATTATGATGTCTGACATTATTCATTTTATCAATATGAAACTAGTTTTTGTTATCAATGTGATTATGCATATTTTTATGCCATACATGGATTTATCCCCCTTTATTTATAATAGTTATATGGAATGTATGATTATTGGTTTTCTTAGACATATTATTCATTCTTTATTTACACTATGATAACTTTTATTGCATTTTTTCCCTTACTAATCATCTGATCTCACCCTTTGTTATGTTTTACTTTCCGCAATATACCAATAAGGGATATATGAATGATTTCAAGTACTTAGTAGAATAAGTAATAAAGTAATCTCTAGAATTTTTAATTCTTATTTCATATTTTCAGTTGTAATGTGAAAATAATGTATGTATCTAGTCTCCCAAGACTAATAATCTATTTGATATATAGGAACATGATCACTTGTATTTCATTACAATATAGAAAAATAACCACCATATTTGGGTTACTAGATTTAGGGTATTATAGTTGGTATCAGAGGATGATTAATATAAACCTTGGGAACTAGATTTTAGAAAATATAGATTAGAGAACATAACCCTATGACAGAGTCTGAGTATAGGTCCAAGTATAGGATAATATCATTGAGTATATGTAAAGTTGAGATTGTTTGGTTTTCCTATAAAATGATATTTGTTTGGATATTGGAATGTGTATGTGGATATGGAATAGATGCACATAGGGATAAAAACTCTAAAAGGGGTGTATTGAGTATTACTCAATCATCACCGGTGCATGATTAGTTGGCCTAATATTACACACTTGGGTAGAAAATCTGGGTGATAAGATTTAGTTAATTTACACACTATTTTCAAACCATTATGAAATGTTTGAAAATACTTTTTAATATTTGAATATATTCCCAAATGTAATAAGCTTGTGATTCATAGATTATATATGAATAAATATTAAATTTATGTTATGTGTTATAGTAGATTTAAAATCATATATTATGATTTAAAATTCCTAATTTTATAAACCCATTTAGTATATTCCATTATTTAGAAATAGTTCCTAGTAGAATTAATAAAAACTATATCAATAAATATAATCTATATATGAATTTCCCTCATAGTAAATACAATAAATTTGGATCTATAGTTGAAAAAATTATAATAATATTAGTAAAGATGATTCAGGTTATGACTAATAACCATGCTTTTAGGGAGAAACCTACTGAATCCTAATATAGTGAAACAATGCGTGACCACATCATATATTAAAAAACTTCATCATTCAATGGTAATACTAATACATTAGTAATTTATAAGTATATCAAGTCCCTATAAATGATATTTCTTGCTTTGGAAAGTAGTGAAAGAGAAAAAGTTATCATGGAAGTTTATCAACTTAAAGTATAAACTGATCAAAGGTGTTCATTGATCCAAAAAAACTAAGGAGTAAAAGGAAATAAATAATATTATTGTTGTACCCCTCTCTCTTGGATTTTAATGATCACAATCACTCTCATCATGTTCTAACTTGTTTTCAAGTTTGTTTTATGATAGGAAAAAGGTTGCCAAAGAGTTGGCCCAAGAAGACTAGAAAAGGACTCTCTGAGTCCACCGTCCAACCGGTGGATTACCACCGGCCAGCCGGTGGTCTCTGGCAGAAGCAATGCTCTCTGCCAGGTTCCACCGGTCAACCGGTGCCTGACCACCGGCCAGCCGGTGGAACCAGACAGTAGGCCTTGCCCACTGCCAGGTGCCACCGGCCAACCGGTGTTTGAATCACCGGCCAGCCGGTGTCCCAGCACCGGCCAGCCGGTGGAACCCAGACAGAAATCTCTGCCTTCTGTCTGGAGCACCGGCCAACTGGTGGCCAAGCACCGGTCAGCTGGTAAGCCCAGTCAAACTAGCCGTTGGGCTTTGACCAGACTTGTACTTTTGACCCCCAACGGCTCCGAAAGCCCTCCAACGGCCATATTGAAGTATTTAGGGATATTTCTCCTATAAATAGACGAGGATGGATGCCGGGAACATACACCCGATACATTGGAATGATATTTTGATCCCTTGAAGCTCTAACGACAAATATCTAAGGCTACTTGTGATCCATTTCCATCTTTGAAGCTTGGGCTGCCTCTACATCAACTACTCTCACACTCTTGGCGCTCAAGGCTTCCTCTAGTTTGTTATAATTTATTTATTTCATTTGTTTAGTTCTTCATTGGGTTTGTATTAGAACAAACCATCCTTTTCTTCCTCACTTTCATTTTGGGTTTCTTGCTACAACCATAATAAAAAAGAAAGCTGTATGAAGGTGATCTAGCCTACCTTAAAACGGCTAGTGGGTTTCTTGCTACAACCATTAAAAAGCAAGCTGAAGAATAAATCTCTCAACGGTTGAGTTGGGAGCGGAGACGTAGGCTTTGGTTTAAGACAAACTCCGTTATCAAATTGTGTCTTGCCCCTTTTTATTTCCGCTGCATTTATAAATTGTTTTTAAGTTGCTAATTATTTTACAAAGGCAATTCACCCCCCCTCTTTCCATCACTCTCCGACCCAACATTTGGTATCAAAGGAAAGTTTGTGTAATACCTTAACCGGTTACAAACCTAAAATCCATAGTGATGACTTCTTCCTCACAAGCACCCGAAGGTTATTCCATGACTCGGGCTCCATTCTTTGATGGAACCGACTACACTTATTGGAAAACTCACATGATTACATTTCTTAGAAGTATTGGCTATCCTATATATAGAATTGTTATGAAAGGCTATACTCTCTCTAGCAAAGATGAGTCTAAATGGACCCCCGAAGACATTGCTAATTTTGAGCTTGATGGCAAAGCCATGAATGCTCTTCATTGTGGGTTAGACTGTAATGAATTTAATCGTATTTCTACTTGAACCACTTCTCATGAAATTTGGAAGCTTTTGGAAGTGACCCATGAGGGCACTAACAAAGTCAAAGACACTAGATTAGATATGTATCATCAAGACTTTGAAAGTTTCACCATACACCCACACGAATCTATTACGGAAATGTTTACTCGCTTTACTGATGTGTGTAATGGGAGAAAGTCTCTTGGAGATGATGTTTCTGCAGAGACGATGGTCAAGAAGATTCTTTGGGTCCTACCAAGCTCATGGGCTCCAAAGGTGACGACAATCCAAGAAGCGAAAGATGTCAAGAAAATGCCGGTTGAAGAACTCATTGGATCACTTATGACCTATGAGATTACCATGAAGAGGCAAGCCGATAAAGAAGGTAAAATCTTCAAGGAGAAAAAGGACATAACATTCAAAGCAAAGCAAGAAAGCTCCTCCGATGATAGCGAATCCGAGATTGCTCAACTTGCAAGAAAAATGAGCAAGTTCATGAAGAAAAAGAAGAATTTTCAAAGGGCACGAAAGGAAGATCCAAAAGCCGAAAAAGAAGTTACATGATTTGAATGTGGAAAGAAAGGCCACATCAAACCGGAGTTCTCTCTTTTCAAGAAAAGTTTAAAGGAAAAGAAAAACAAGAAGGCTTTCAAACGTCAACATGGAGTGCAAGCGATGACTCCATGTCTTCAAGCGACTCAACCGATGAAGGTGGAAAATGCCTAATGGAACTTGATGAGGTATCTTCTTCCGACTCCTCTTCCTCATCTTCTTCTTTTAATAATGACATGTCTTATGAAGATCTCCAAAATTCGAGAGATCAATTAGAGGAAGGTTTTCACGAACTCACCTCTAAATTTTTGGCCTTAAAAAAGAAACACAAAATTCTAATTTCTGAAAAAGATCAACTTCTCAAAAAGAATGAGGAACTTTCCCTTAAGGTCCAAGATATTCCAAATATTGATTCTTTGAATTCAACTATTAAAGATTTAAGGGAATCTCTTGCCAAGTTCACCCAAGGTGAACAAAATTTGACCAAATTGCTAGGTTCTCAACGTTCGGCTAGAACCACACATGGACTTGGCTTTAACAAGCAAGCCACTTCTACTAGAGCACCCACTAATTTTGTAAGGTGGAGCTCTCAAAATAAATTTTGTAATTATTGTAGAAAAACCGGACATATGATTTATGAATGAAATTGTAAAAATTCTAGATATGGCCGCCCCAAAATCATTACCTACTCGGATGAATATCTTAGGATGTATCCCTCTAGACAAGTATGGGTTCAAAAGTCTCTTTTAGCTAATCTTTCCGGACCCAAACTTATATGGGTACCAAAATCTATTCTCTCTTGATTTTGTAGGATAAACACCAAAGAAGTAGGACTTCGAAAGGCTCGTGGTATCTCGATAGCGGATGCTCGAGGCACATGTGTGGCGATCCCTCCGAGTTCAACTCCCTTGAAGAATTCGATGGAGGATACGTCACCTTCGGTGACAACTCAAAAAGCAAGATCGTCGGAATAGGTACCATTGGTTTTGGTAGCACCTCCTTAATTAAAGATGTTTTATTTTTTAAAGTTTTAAAACAAAATTTAATTATCATTAGTCAACTTTGTGATAGTGGTTTTTCGGTGAATTTTCAAAATGATTTATGCAATGTGTTTGATTTTCAAAACAAATTGATATTTTCTGCTTCCCGTTTTCAAAATGTTTACATTATTGATTTAAAGTCTTTAGCTAGCCAAAATGTTAAATGTTTAAGTGCTCTTGACAACGAGTCTTGGCTTTGGCATAGAAGGTTGGGGCATTGTAGCTCTCATTCACTTCTAAAGCTTAATAAGAACAAGCTCATCCGTGACCTTCCTAAACTTAAGTTTAAGAAAGATTTGATTTGTGAGCCATGCCAACTTGGCAAGCAACACAAATCTTCTTTCAAATCTAAGAAGGAAGTGTCCACTTCAAAATCTCTTGAGCTCCTTCATCTTGATCTTTTTGGTCCTACCCCTGTAGCAAGTCTAGGTGGAAAATCCTATACCTTTGTCCTAGTAGATGACTTTTCTCGTTTCACTTGGGTTTTCTTTTTAGCTCATAAAAATGATGCTTGTAGAACCTTTTTGAAATTCTCTAGGAAAGTAGAAAACGAAAAAGGATATAAAATTATATCGCTCCGTAGTGACCATGGAGGTGAATTTGAGAACAAAGAATTCGATGAATTGTGTTCCTCTCAAGGATACAATCACACCTTCTCTTCCCCTAGGACTCCACAACAAAATGGAGTGGTTGAAAGGAGAAACCGAACTCTCCAAGAAATAGCTCGAACCCTCCTTAGTGAATTCAACCTCCCTCAATATTTCTGGGCCGAGGCAGTTAACACTGCTTGTTATACTATCAATAGAGTCCTTGTAAGACCCCTTCTTAAGAAAACCCCCTATGAACTTTGGAAAGGCAAATTGCCCAAAGTTGGTTATTTTAAAGTGTTTGGTTGTAAATGCTTTATCCTTAACACAAAAGATAACCTAGGGAAATTTGATGCCAAATCCGATGAAGGTATTTTTCTTGGGTACTCCAACTCAAGAAAAGCCTATCGTGTCTTCAATAAACATTCAAAAACCATCGAAGAATCATCTCATGTCAAATTTGATGAAACTCTTCCAAAACCTCACCCGGTCATTGAAGATGTTGAAGATAAGCTTGATAAGTTTCATTTGAATGATTCCTCTTCTCCTCCCAAGGAGGATGACCATCAAGAACCCTCTTCACCTTCTTCGCCTTCCACCTTGCCTAAGGTTTGGAAACCTTCTAGAGACCATCCTTTAGAAAATGTTATAGGTGATCTTCAAGCCGATACTCGAACTAGAAGATCAATCCTCAAAGAGGTTGAACATCAAGCCTTTATTTCTCACCTAGAGCCTCAAACCATTAATGATGCCATTACTGATGAGAATTGGGTTCTTGAAATGCAAGAGGAACTAAATCAATTCTCTAGAAATGATGTTTGGACTCTTGTTGAAATACCCAATGATCATCCAATTATTGGCACTAAATGGGTTTTTAGAAACAAACATGATGATCAAGGAAATATAACCCAGAACAAGGCTCGCCTAGTAGCTAAGGGCTATAATCAAGAAGAAGGAATTGATTATGGTGAAACCTTTGTGCCCGTTGCTAGATTGGAATCCATTAGGATCTTGTTGGCATTCGCCGCTCACTTAAATTTCAAACTTTTTAAAATGGATGTTAAAAGTGCTTTTTTAAATGGTTTTATTTCAGAAAAAATCTTTGTTGAACAACCCCCCGGTTTTGAAGATCCAAAATTTCCAAATCATGTTTTTAAGTTAACCAAGGCTCTATATGGCTTAAAACAAGCCCCTCGGGCTTGGTATGAGCGGTTAACAAAATTTCTTTTAGAAAATGATTTTAAAATGGGTCAAGCTGATTGTACCCTATTTTTAAAACACACTTCCAAAGATCTTTTAATTGTCCAAATTTACGTTGATGACGTTATATTTGGTTCAACCAAAGAATCACTTTGTACTGATTTTTCAGATTTAATGAGAAAAGAATTTGAAATGAGCTTTATGGGGGAATTAAAATTTTTTCTTGGTTTTCAAATCTTTCAAAATTCAAATGGTATTTTTCTAAGCCAAGGCAAATACACAAACGAACTTTTAAGTCATTTTGGTATGGATCAAGTAAAGGAAATTAGTACCCCCATGAGTACTTCTTGTAAACTTACGTTAGATGAATCCGGGAAACCGGTGGATAACAAGATTTATAGAAGTATGATCGGGAGTCTACTTTACCTAACTGCGACCCGTCCTGACATCATGTTCAGTGTTTGCCTTTGTGCTCGTTTTCAAGCCAATCCCAAAGAATCTCATTTTAAATCGGTCAAAATAATTTTTAAGTATTTAAAAGGATCCAAAAACATTGGTTTGTTTTATCCCTCTAATACTTCTTTCGAACTTTCTTCATATTCGGATGCTGATTTTGGCGGATGTCAATTAGATCGTAAGAGTACTAGTGGAACCTGTCATCTGCTAGGCAAGTCCCTTGTTTCATGGAGTAGCAAAAAGAAAAACTGTGTTGCTCTTTCTACTGCCGAGGCCGAGTACGTAGCAGTAGGTAATTGTTGTGCCCAAATTATTTGGATGCAACACACTCTCTTGGATTATGGCCTTTCCTACGATCATGTCCCTATACGGTGTGACAACACTAGTGACATTAGTATTTCTAAGAATCCAATACAACATTCTAGGACAAAGCATATAGATTTAAGGCATCATTTTCTTCGTGACCATTTTCAAAAAGGGGATATCACTTTGGACTTCATTTCTACTGATTTCCAATTAGCTGATATTTTTACCAAACCGCTCCCGGTTGAACGTTTTGATTTTATTAAGGGGGAGTTAGGAATGATTCGTCAATGAGCACTATTAAATATTTGACTCTTTTTGGCTTGCTTATATTTCTTTTTTTAAGTTATTTAAACTCTTTTTTATTTTATTTTAATTTTTTATGAATTTTAATACCACCGGTCAACCGGTGGTACATCACCGGTTAACCGGTGGTGTCGGGTTTTTCTTTTTTGGGCCGGCTGGAGGAAGGGTTAAAATTAAAACCCTTCCCCTTCCTTTCTTCTCTCTCTCATGCGGCCCCTCCAGACCCGCGGCTCCTCCTTGCCCTAGCCTCCCTTCTTCCTCCTTACCCTCTCAAAATCCATTCTTCTCTCAATCTCTCTCAATTTTTTTTCCTTTTTCCATCATGGGTCCTCGCTCTTCACGCAAAGGAAAGGGTATCGCTCAAGAAGCACCTCCCCCTCCTTCAATCCCTCAACTTCCGGACATTTGGAATGACAAAGTCATTCTGCCTGGTAGAGTGATTGACTATTCTTGGATTTCTTCTGCTCGTCTCGAGCTTTTCTCCATTATTGAATATCAACACTGGCATTCTTTTTTTGAACCTCCTAAGAAGGATGTTATTTATACCCTTCTTGTCAAAGAATTTTATGCTCACCTGACGTGGTTGGTTTCTGACGACGTCGATACCATTTCCACCACCGCTCTTGGGAAACCCATCACTTTCACTTCTTTGGAGATTGCCAGGATGCTAGGAGTTCCTCATGTTGGACCTCATGCATTTGCTCAGGGGGAGTTTCCTCGGGACCCTGATTTTGATCTTGCTGTCGCTCTTGAGCATCTCACAGGGCAGCCCAACGATCCAATTGTCAAGCTCTCCCAGCTCACCCCTAACCATCACATCATTGAGCGCCTCATTCAGACCACCCTTGCACCCCGTATCGGTGACCACGATACGGTGAAATTTATTGATATTTATCTTCTCTCTTATATCACCAGAGGCATTCATTTCAATTTGGTCCGGTTCCTGTTCCTGGCCATGTCTTATGTGGCTGAGCACCCGCGCCGGTCCAAAACTCTACCTCACGGGCGCTTGTTGACCAAAATATTTACCTTTCTTGATGTCCCTCTCCGTGCTATCTCCTTCGAGCAGCCAAAGAAGGATAGCATCATCAATTTTATGATGGTGCAACGGATGAACATTCGTTGTTATCCTTGGCGTCAGGAGTGGATTACTGACAAGGATGGCCTTCTCAAGGCTTAATCCCCTCAGACACATTCACACCCTCCTTCCCATGCCATGCCTCCTGCTATTGCCGCTGCCTATCCTCTTTCAGATAGTGAGGACAATGGTGCTGATGAAGAGGAAGGGAGTGGTGACAGCGAAGGTGAGGCTGCTGCTTTTGCTGATGAGGAAGATGGAGCGGGTGATGATGCACCGGAGCCTGCTGAGGCTGTGCCCCCTCCCGCTGATACTGGTGGCTTGTCGGTGACGGCTGATCAATTCCTTCGCTTCCAGGATCAAATTGAGACCCGGCTCGACTTGCAGTTTTCTTACTTCAGCTCTCAGTTTGATCAGCTCCACTCTCGGATCGATTCTCTTGATCGTCGCTTTGAGGCGGTCCAAGCTCCTCCAGCTCCGCCGACCTTCAGGCGTCGTCGTCACTCTCGGCCCTCTAGGAGTGAATAGAGCCTTTCCTATTTTTTGACTTGTCTTTGTATTTGTATTTTGAACTTTCTATGTAACGTTTCATCTTTTATAAAATTCAAGTTGTCTTATCTATCAATCCTTTTTGTCATTGCTTACTTCCTTATTATTGTTTTTCTAATTTTCTTTCATACTTTTCCTCCTATTTTGATAATCCCAAAGGGGGAGAAAAACTCTCTATTACATAGTTACTTATTTCATTTAATTAAGTGCTCTTTTTAAGTGCTCTTTTTAAGTTATTGATTTCAGTTGTTTCTTTTAAATGACCTATGGTTACAATTTCAAAATGAACCATTCTCTTTATTTCAATCCTTTCAATATTAATATCATTTTCAATACATGATACATCTATGAAATTCTTGTATGATCTCTAAAATTTTCTCTGTCCAAGTTTCTTATTTCTTTTTTACTTGGCATATCCTTTTTAAAAGCTGTCTCATTTGTGATTGTGATCATCAAAATAGGGGGAGATTGTTGTACCCCTCTCTCTTGGATTTTAATGATCACAATCACTCTCATCGTGTTCTAACTTGTTTTCAAGTTTGTTTGATGATAGGAAAAAGGTTTCCAAAGAGTTGGCCCAAGAAGACTGGAAAAGGACTCTCTGAGTCCACCGGCCAACCGGTGGATTACCACCGACCAGCCGGTGGAACCAGACAGTAGGCCTTGCCCACTGCCAGGTGCCACCGACCAACCGGTGTCTGGACCACCGGCCAGACGGTGTCCCAGCACCAGCCAACCGGTGGAACCCAGAAAGAAAGCTCTGCCTTCTGTCTAGAGCACCGGCCAGCCGGTGGCCAAGCACCGGTCAGCCGGTAAGCCCAGTCAAACTAGCCGTTGGGCTTTGACCAGACTTGTACTTTTGACCCCCAACGGCTCCGAAAGCCCTCCAACGGCCATATTGAAGTATTTGGGGATATTTCTCCTATAAATAGACGAGGATGGATGCTGGGAACATACACCCGATACATTGGAATGATATTTTGATCCCTTGAAGCTCTAACGACAAATCTCTAAGGCTACTTGTGATCCATTTCCATCCTTGAAGCTTGGGCTGCCTCTACATCAACTACTCTCACACTCTTGGCGCTCAAGGCTTCCTATAGTTTGTTATAATTTATTTATTTCATTTGTTTAGTTCTTCATTGGGTTTGTATTAGAACAAACCATCATTTTCTTCCTCACTTTCATTTTGGGTTTCTGGCTACAACCATAATAAAAAAGAAAGCTGTACGAAGGTGATCTAGCCTACCTTAAAACGGCTAGTGGGTTTCTTGATACAAACATTAAAAAGAAAGCTGAAGAATAAATCTCTCAACGGTTGAGTTGGGAGCGGAGACGTAGGCTTTGGTTTAAGCCGAACTCCGTTATCAAATTGTGTCTTGCCCCTTTTTATTTCCACTGCATTTATAAATTGTTTTTAAGTTACTAATTATTTTACAAAGGCAATTCACCCCCCTCTTGCCATCACTCTCCGACCCAACAATTATGAGGAATAATTTAAAAGAGACATCATTTAAAAAATATTTTTTATGAGTTTTGAGATGATATGGAGAGGTGATTCCTTAATATAAGGAAAAAAGAAGGATAAAATGTTTCGGAATATGAAGCTAACTTTTTTGGGATAGTAACTCATAATATGGATTATATACTTAATCCAAGGAGGAATATTGATCATTTATTTTATTGGATAAATAATATCCTTCAAATGGAATTAGTATCATATAAATTTTCCATATTTGAGGATATAGTATCATGTTCCATCAAGGTAGAGAAATAATTCTCGAAATCTTATGTTTTCCAAGGAATACTAGAAAAGAAGCAGGCAATTGAGCACTCTAGAGAATTAAATACCAAAATAAGGAAGAAGAAAAGGGTGGATTTTATAACTTGTAATAATTATGTGAAGAAACACCATAGATAATATTTGTTGAGAATTAGTGTTTTCTTTAAGTGTAGAGAGAAAAGACATCAGGCTTGTTATTTCAAGGGTAATAAATATGATTTCAATGTTTAATGCTTAAATTCTAAGGATATATATAACTATTCAAATTAATATTCAAAGAATCAAGGAAATATACCTCAAAAAGGCCAAGGGATAAAGTCTTAACTTATGAGATCACTATAGTTGAGGTTGAAGTTCTTAAATATGTGGTGGTAGGTACATGGATCGTAGCCTCAAATTTAGATAATGTTGTATTTCATTCTAGATCTTCACACTCCTTTATATATTCAATTTTTTACAAGAAAATTAGATATTTCCCTAGTAACTTAAGAAGGGAATTATCAATAAATACACCAAGTGGAAATTTTACTATAATAATGATATGCCATTCAATTCCCATTATGACACATAGACTTACCCTATTTGAAAACTTAATCATTATATGACTGGTTTACTTCCATATAATCATTGGTATGGATTGGATTTCATATTATAATGAAAAAATTATCTTTGAGAGTAGGAGATTAAATTTTTTTATGGAGATGTGGAATCCATCATATTTAGTGGGAAAACTACATCAACTGAATCATAACTGAATCCACCTATAATATCTCTCCTTAATATAATTATTAGAGAAGAAGAGTATACACAACCTATGAGTTGAAATTGAATTATTTGAATAGAGTTCATACCTATTGTATAGGAATACATTGATGTGTTTCCTAAAGTACTACTTGGACACCCACCTAAGCATGAAGTTGAGTTTTTCATTGATCTTATACCCGATTAAAAATATATATCTAAGAACCCTATAGGATAGACATAGGGGAATTGTTGGAACTAAATAAAATACTATAGGACTTGTTTGATAAGATATTTTTATACCCTAGTGTTTTACCATGGGGATCCTATGTTCTTTTTTCTAATAAGAAAGATGGGTCTAAGAGGATGTGAATCAATTATATTGAAATAAATTCCATTAATATAAAGAAAAAGTATCCTCTTACTCATATCGATGACTTATTTTATCAATAAAAATAAGTTTAAATATTTGTTAAAGATTGATATTTGTTTTGGATATCATCAACTGTGAGTCAAGAAGGGGTATATTTCAAAGATAATATTTCACACGAGGTATGGAACATATGAATTTACAACAATTTCATTTGGATTGAATGATACACCCTTCATTTTTATGGATATGATGAAAAAAATATTCTAGTATTATCTCAATAATATAATTATGATTTTTATTGGTGATATCTTGATATAATATAAATTATATTATAATCATAAGAGTCATTTGAGTTTCATTCTTAAGACTCATATAGAAAGAGATTTAAATGGAAGTTTTAGAAAATAAGAATTTTTGATTTTGGATGATTCTTTTATTGTCCATATTTTCTCTAAGGATATAATATCATTTGATCCCTTAAAGGAAAAGGTAGTAATGGAATGAAAAACACCAATAAATATAATTGAGGTATATATTTTTCTTAGATTAGCTAGTTACTGTTAACAATTTGTTCAAAAATTTTCTTGATTAACTAACTTATTAATAAAGTTGACACACAAAGGGGTTATGTTTGTATGATCAGAAGAATGTAAGGAATGATTTGAATATTTTAAAGGATATTGGTTAATTAAATTATATTTAATTTACCATTGAGAATGGATGGATTTTTGATATATAGTTATGTATTAATAAAAGTAATTGTATGTGTCCTTATATAGAATGATAAAGGTGTTTCCTATGTATCAAGTTAGTTAAATATTTATGAATAGAATTATCCAACCCATGATCTTGAGTTGGAAGGCATAATATCTACATTGAAGCTATGGGGTCATTATATTTATGGTGAAATATGTGAATTATACATAGATCACTAAAGTTTGAAATACATCTTATCACATAAATAGATTAACATGAGGAAAATGTTATGGTTAGAATTACTCAATAATTATGATTTCTCAATACACTACCACATTGGTAAGGAAAATAAGGTGGATGATGCATTGATAAGGAAAGGTCATGGATATTTGAATAAAATGAGGATTATCAAAGAACCTATATTCCTATATTTAGAAAAGTTGTACAGGAGAATCATTTAGGAATGTGAAAGATCACATCTATTCCAAAATGTTTCTAAACCATCCTTATTATATAAAATAAAAAATCTCCTAGATTTTTGATAAGAATATTCAAAAGAAAATAAAAGTGATGAATGATTAGATGTTGGTAGAATTAATCTATGAATATGGTATTTAGAAATTTGGAAAGAGGATATCTATTCCATCCATTCCTAAGATGAAAAAATAATTATTATAAGATTCTTATAGCTCAAATTTATCTATAAAAAATGGTATCACCAAAATGTATCATAATTTAATGTATTTTTTTTAATGATAATATAAAATTGGAAAATGCATATAATGTATCAAGATACTTGTTTTTTAAATAGGTAAATGCTAAAAGATGATAACCTAAAGAAGACATGAAACCTATATATATTCTTTTGTGGAAATATGATTATATAACCATGTACTTTATCACTGGATTTCCAAGGACCCCCAGAAAGAATGATTCTATATGGGTTATCATTGACCACCTTACCAAGTCTTCAAATTTCATCGCTATAAGGTAAAGTATACCTTTTGAGCACCTCAAATGTCTTTATATTAATGAAGTTGTGAGAATTTATAGTGGGCCACTTTTTATTATATATGATCATGATCCTAGGTTTACATAGAAATTTTTGAAGAGTCTTCAGAAGGATCATGAAACCGAGCTATATTTGAGAATAACAAATTATCCTCAAACTGATGGGACTTCTAAAAGAACTATTTAGAAATTAGAAGATATGTGGAGGTTGTTCTCAACTGATATTCGATGTATGTGGGATTTTTTTTACATTTGGTTGAATTTTTATATAATAATATCTTCTATTAAAGCATAAAAATTGAACAATATCAATAATTTTATGGTAAGAGGTATCACACTCTAACTTCATGGGAAAAATGTTGTGCAAGGAATCTTATAGGCCCAGATCTCATGGAGGAGATGACAACAAAAGTGAATAGTATTTATAATTATATTAAAGAATATCAAAGTAGGTTTTTTTGAAAATAACCAAAGGAAGGATTTAAAATTTAAAGTGTGAGATCATGTTTTATTAAAGGAATCCTTATGGAAATATATTATAAGGTTCAACAATAAATGGAAAATAAGTCTTAGGTACATTGAGACTTTTGAAATTATTGAATTAATTGAAGCTATGAATTACTATTTGGAAATGAGACCAAGCCTCTCTAAAGATCGTGAATTGATCTATATCTATTTTTAAAGATGTACATGTTAGAACAAACACATGTTATATCATATAATGAAATATTATTAGAACCATATTTATCTTAATGTGAAGTAATTATCCATATTTTTGACACTATATAATAAGTGTTGATGAATATGATGATTCAGCCAGTATAGGTACCTTAGAAAAATCATAAGATATAAGAGGTTATGTGGGAAATTGAATAAGATATAATAAATAAATACCCACATATGTTTATGAGGTAACATTATAAAATTTATTTTGATAAATTTTTTGATGTAGGGAAGAAGGTAATTACCTAGCTTCAATTATAGTAATCTTTTCTTTCTTGAAAAATAACAGCCTAATGAACATAAATTTATTAATTTTATTTGTTGATTCTTAAATTCAGAAATTTTATTAATTTAATTTTATTAAATTAAATTTATTAAATTAAATTTATTTTTAAATTCATCATGTAAAAAGTTTCTTAGATTAATTTTTTATTATATTTTTACAAAATATTTTATTTTTTGGTGAATAGTTAACAATTCTGCATTTACACAAACTGCCACTTTTTTGATGTTCTAATGATATAGGAATAAGTTTAAAGTTAGTAATATACTTTTTTATAAACCAAATATATATTAAATAAGTAATATAATTCATATTAAAATATAATGTTGAACATATAAATGTATTCTTAACATTTTTAAAATCTTGATAATGCTTTTGTTAAAAAAACGAGTTTTAATTATTTTCTCTTAATAAAGTATATAAAAGGTTCATTTTGGTTTTGGTTTGGTTTAAAAAAAATTATAATAATTTTATTTTAAATAATAATATTAATTATATTATAACCAACATTATACTTTATTTTCTGTAAAATCATTTTTATTCTTAGAATAACCATTTTTCTCAAAACTGTTTTTCATCATGTTTTGTGGGTTTAATTTAAATTAATTTCTAAAATATATAGAAATTAAATTTTATAAAATGGAATAAATATTTGGAAAAATAATTTAGTTTTTTTAATGATTCCAATTTCATTTTTTATCATTAATAATAACAACTTCGGTAAAAATGTTAATTACCACAGTAAGAGTTAAAACATATTAAAAGGGTTAGGACTAAAATGATAAGTGTTAAAATGACTTAATAACTTGTATAAATCCAATTTTATGGTAATATTTAGAACCTATATAATATCCTATTATATGATTATTCATTTTAGATCCATTTGGCTAGATTAATACATTAATATATTTTAATATTTTGAAAAATTCTACGCGTGTCCTCTCCCTCCTTTATAAAAGAACACCACCTCTCCTATCTTCCTCAAATGTCTTGAAAATTATATATTATAAAATATCTACACAAATATATTTATAAAATTACAACCTAAGGTCTATATATATTTTTTTGATCACAATACCATCCTTATAAGGCTTAAGGTGTATGCCAAAGGAGGTTGTCCAAAGAAGAGGTATAGATCTTAACGGAGTGTTCTCATATTATTTATTTTTATAACTCTGTAAATTATATGACAACCATGATGATATAATAAAATAAGTATCTAAAATATAATTATATTTTATTATGATAATGGATCAAAATTTATTTATCTTCTTCTCCATCGAATGGGAATCAAAATCATCATTCATGTGTATGTGTGGACTACCACCCTGTGAAGTGGTGTATTTTGTTTTTCATCACCACCATTAATGGATGGTTATTATGGTGGAAATAATGTTTATATATTATATTTATGAAATTATTATTAATCTATAAATATTATTTATCATTTACCTTATAACCCTTCCACCCGTAAAAAAATGAAAATATTCCTCATGCGTATGTGTGGACTACTAGCTTCACGAAGTGATGTGACTAATTTTTCATGTCCTAAACTCAATAATTATTATAAATATGTATATAATTAATAGATATGAAATTTATATAATTATTAACATTCTGGATATTCTATAACCATGATAACGATGCAAGGACCGAAACTACTAAACCAAAACTTATATAAAAACTGAAACAATTAACTCCTGAAAAAGACTATTTGAATAAGTAATAATTGATAAATATGTGATTAAATATTATAAATGGATCATATATGATATTATAATTATTTATAAAGTTTTATTAAATAATTATATGTGATTTAAATTTATTATATATGTGTTTAAAAACATTTACGATGCAAGTTAGACCTAAGGTAAGGGTTTATATCATAATCTGATGCTTATTTCAGATTGTTTATGTTTAAGTTTCCATTGTGGGAATTATTTTATATCTCTATATTAAACACTATATATTTTCATAAACTATAGTTATTTATATAAATTATAAATTTTACTTTCATTTATTTCTCTACATGTACTTAAATGTCTGAAAGAATGTTTTTAAAGAAAACTGACTTTTGTTTTTCTATATGGCTAAGAGTATTTTTATTTTATGTATATATTTTATTTAAAATATTTTTAAGAATGTTTTTAATATTAAAAAAATATTTATTAATTTCATTTTTACCCATGTTTAATTTTTTATAAGAAGGTTTGAAAGGAACATTCTTATGATTTTATGAACAAGGCAATTTTTACTGAAGGATTGAACAAAATATTTATTTTAACATACTCCTCATGAATGAATTTTCTCACAATAATGCATACGCTTTACTTTTAAGATTCCCCTAAAAGTTTCCATGGTTTATTCCAAATAAAATTTTCCTAATATTTTGTAATATTTTTTATTTTGAATATGTAATTTCAAAATTTAAAGGATATTTTCCTCAATAAATGTTCCAGTGGTCTTTTAAAAGTATTTTAATCTGTATCTACAAAATTTGATGAATATTATGATTTAATAAGAATATAATATAATTATAATATCCAATATATTTCTTTTTATGTCTTATTATCACCTTGATTGGGGAAATTATTGACATTTTGTATTATAGTTCATCTAATATTGATTGTTATTAATTATTAAGGAATGTTGATTATGTTGTATTGTTTATTAATATAATGAATGCATTGGAATTATTAAGGGATGGGTGGGGATCAAAATTACATATCCCCTAGATGCATCAGAAGGTTTCACAAGACATACTAGTTTGGGAATTTTGAACATGCGTTACTTATTTATGTATAATGTTTTGGAAAATGGCCATATTGGCAAGATTATGATGTAAAAAATCATACATTCTGTAATTATGGAACTATTTTTTATTATCCATGTGATTATTTATGTTACCATGTCATCCATGGATGTATCCCCATTTTATGATATTTGTTATAAGGAATAATTTATTATTCTTTATCTATTACACATAATTCATGCTATATTTATAGTATGATAACTTCTATTGTATATTTTTCCTTACTAAGCATATAAGATCACAATTAATTATGTATTACTTTACCAAGGACACCAAAAACAGATTTAGCAATGATTTTAGGAATTTACTATAGGAAAAAATAAATCCCACACTAGAATTTTTAAGTTGTATTTCAAATTTTCATATGTAATTTGAGAATCATTTATGTATTTAGTTTTCCAATACTACTAAACTATTTGATCATTTAGAATGAGATCCATTGTATTTCATGAAAATATAGTAAAATAACCAAATTCTATGGGTTACTAGAGCTAGGGAGTTACATTATAATTTTTTGGCATCTCTTAACCACACTCCCTTTACTTGTGAAACCCTTGTAATTTTGTGTATATGTGTTTGTTTTTTTCCTTAACCAATTTTATGAGGCCTTGGATTTAGGTCTTTAAAACCATGGGTTTTTCTATCATTGATTATTTATTTATTATTATTTTTTAATTAGTAATTATTAATTAACATAAATTAATTATTAAATAATAATTATAAACTTCCAATTGTCAATCTTTAATTACGAATTATTAGTTATCAATTATTAATTATTCTTTATAAATTATTGAAAATTATCAATTATAAAACAACCTCTATATTTGTGTATGGTTAAATATTTGGGGGGAATTTTAAATATGATATCTATAAGGATTAGGCCGATAACGATTTTCATTTTTTGTGCATTTCCACAGTTGTGGTTGATGAGGCTCCAATGAAGGACACCAACGGAAAGTTGATGCATGAAGATGATGCTATTACTATGGGTATCCCAAATAAGGATATAGATGACCCACGTTATGACAATCTAGCACCCATTACTCAGGGGTAAGATAACAGGGAACTAGACCCTACTTCTCAGTGAGGTAATATGACATGTCTTATGCTTGAAGTGTCCTCATACACCACTATAGAGGTATGGAAAATTACCAATGTAGAGAATTACCCTACCTATTTGAGTATTGATAATGTTAAAGTTAATGAGCCTATAGGATAGGTATATCTAAAATCAATTTTCAAATCATGGAAGTAGTGGTAACTAATGTTCATATGGGAAGTGAGTTATATTATTCTAATTAAGGTGAAATTGATGAGAGTAATAATAACTGATAATGGAATAAAACCAATACTTTGTCTAATGCTTCTCATGAAGGATTTAAGACTACCTCTCCATTAGTTGAAGTAATATCTAATGGAATGAAAGAAGAAAATAATTCTCTATCTGTTTGAGGTTTTAGGATCATAGGTATGATAATGCTACCCTGATATGATTATGATGATCCATGAAAAAAGATTCATGACCAATTTTTTTCCACAAACCCTTCGAGTTTTGATGATTAAGATAAGTCATAAAAAAATTTGAGGTATTAGAGGAGTGGTTTTTTTTGGTGAGGTTGAGGAACTCTTAAGAATGATGGTTAATGATGATTCCTATTAATTTCCTATCATCCCTGAACAAAAAAGAATAATACATGCTTAATAATAGGGCAATCTAGTGTCCTTTACTAGGGTACTTTGATATCAATGAAATCTATCTTGGAGCTTGTATATTCTATGGATTATTTTAAGTAACACTTTTTATGATTTTTGTTTGTTTTCTGGGCTTGGTAAACCCTTTTTTGTTTGATTCTTAGTGAGATTTTGGGTGATAATGTGTCACTTATTCTATTTTTATAGCTCAATGTTTTCTTTTTTATTTTTATTAATAATAGAGCCATGGGTTTCCATGGTTCAACCTATTGCGATAATTATTAAATATACATTATTTACGATTTGAATCACTTATTAATTAATACTTAACAACTAATTTTTATTTATTATTATTTATTCATGATTTTTAATTAATAATTAATGTTTTTAAATAATAATTACAATATATTAATAATTAATAATTTTAAAATTTTAATTACTTATTAATTATTATATATTTATTAATTAATAATAATTATTTAATTTTAGTGACCTAGAGCCTAGTATCATGGAGCTGGTTCCTACTACCATTACATTGACATAAGATATAAAGAAATCACATCCCAAAGGACCGAAAAGTTTAGTAGTCTTGTTAATCTTGATACATACATGATTCACATATTACATATGAATACAAAAATTTAAACATAATTTATTTTTGAGAATAGATTTATTTCATCTAGAATATCTTTTAATATCATACATAGAAAACTTCATGGAATCTTGGGTAAAGGAAACAAATTAAGGGTGATCTCAAATGCTTAGTAAGGGTTAAATACAATGGAAGCAGTTATGAATCAATATGAATAGTCAACATGGAAAGGTAAATAACTAAAAAAATATTCTATTTAAATAAATAGATAAAGAATAATCAATTTTTAAAGGTAATTAACTGAAAACACAAGCCATTTAATCAATAATTTGAGAATGAAATGCATCTATAGATTTGATCATAGTGAAAATCTCATGGATAATAATAACTGAATATGAATGAAGGTAATGTTTGTTTATTAGAAATTATGTTTCATAAGTGTATGGTACCTTTAATATAAATAACTTTGAAAAAATGGTTTGAAACATACTGGGTACAAACAAATTTGGTTTGGACAACCTTATCTCTATTGTCAATACCTTTCACAAGACAATTTAAAACATACTTCTTATAAATGCATAGGGTTTGTCCAACTGATTTAGTCTCATGAGACTATTAATTCATTTAGGGTATTACTTTAAGTATCCCCTAACCTGTGTTGTATCTGTTCAAATAATTATTTATATATTGAATAATTGATTTAATTCACAAACAATGTGCCTTATCAAATATCCATATTGATTAAAGGATACATATTTATCAATATTTCTCCAATAAATCATATAAAATTAAAAGTGAAAACCATATGTAAAAATGGTGCATGGTTTAGGAAATAATAAGATCCATAATACAATAATATGGATATAAAAAATAAATAAAATTTCCCATAAAAAATGATTATAATAAAGTGATTGTTTTAAGAGAAAGTTAACAATCACAAAAGGAATTAAGATTGTACAATAAATTTTACCACTTGGTAATTTTCAAGTCTATTATTTTTTAATGAGATAATTCAAAATTAAACTTAAAATACCATGAAGTATTAATTAATTATGATATTAAATTTTTTAAGGGGTAGTATATACACCACATAAAAGTAAATTGGTGTATAAAAACCTATAAGTCTCAATGGAATGTAAATTGATACGAAATCCCTTACCCTACGCTTCATTTTGATTGAACAATATTTAACCTCTTGTATAATGGTTTTAATCATGTTATTAACTTATAAAATAATCATATTAATATTTATAATATCATATATGATCCTTTTATAACAACTTATCACCCATTTGTTAATAATATTTCATTATTTTCATTATTTCGAGTGTTAATTGCCTTGTTTTTCGAGTATGTTTTGACTTGTTATTTTTTTGTTTCTATTATGCTGATCATTATTTCACCACCTAAAGATTTTAAATAATTATTTAAATATCATATATTTTTAATTATATTAATACATAAAATTTGGTGATAGGAAATTAAATACATTATTCATGGAGATGGTATGTCATACGTACACATGAACACTGTTTCCATTTTCTTTTCATATTTAAAGAAATAAAATAAAATAAAATAATATATATATAATAGTTTCAATATATTTTTTATTTCATATATATAACATAGGTTTTTAAACCCATCATTAATACATTGCATGTAAAGGCCGAACAAATCACATTACTTCGTGAGGCGGTAGTCTGTCAAACACATGAGCGATGTTATCGTATTCCTATAAAATGTAACAGATGAAGTTATAAGATATATAATGGTTATAGAAGTATAATAACATCATAAATATCATATATATCATATATAAACCATAAATCCATCATTATTATCAACCATGAAGGGTGTTAATGAAAAAACAAATGACCTTGGTTCATGAGGTAGTAGTCCGTCGTACACATGAATGATTATTTCATAACCCATTTGATAGAAGTGTTTAACCTTAACATAATAACATATAATTATATTTAATATAATTATGTTATAATATAGGCGTTATATAAATAGAATTTAAGGAAGTGGAGAAGGAAATAAAATAAAAACTCTTTTAGATGAACATTATATCTTCTTCATGTTTCCTCCATAGATTTTCACAAAAACCTAGAATTATTTTCTTTATTACAAATATAAGGCTTATAAAATGAGGTGAGGGAAGTTGGGGAGTAATTTATACATATTTTTTTCAATAAAAATGTCTTGAGAGGTGTAAAGAAGTGGGGGGAGGGGGAGTGAGTTCCTTTTTATAGTTGAAGAGAAGTGACATTTTTATAAATACTCGAAAGTATTCACTATTGGGAGGTATCCCTTACCTCATGTGTATCTAAATATGAATAATAATGCATGTAAGGGATTATTTGGTCAAGAAACACATGAAAAACAGAAAAATAAATTCATTTTTATAATGTTATTCCTTAACTTCTAAGTTTCCTTATTTTACCAGTTTGGTTTTTTCATTGTGTTAACTAGTTTTCTAACCAAAGTAATTTATTCATTAATACTAAATAAAGTAATATTTATTATATAATTTATAACCAATTATTATAAATATTATATAGAATTTATAATATAAAAAATTCCTTGTATGTTGGAAATTTATTTTAACATAAGTGCAAGTAATGTGAAAAAACACTACATAAACCGTAACTACGCTAACTGAGTTTTTTTACTATTTAACAGTCGACATAGTCATTATAATAGAAAAGTTATTCTATAAATGAAAAATATTTTATATTTATTAACATTTAAAAAATAAATTTTAAGAATATATGAATTTTATTAAATTTAAATCAATTAATAAAATACCATTTATTATAAAATAATATTGATGTCAAATTGACATTATTAATTAAATTTGAATTTTTAAAAAATATCAATAAAATGATGTAATTAAAATATATTAAGTTCACATATGTGTAACATGATATATTCATCTAAAAAAACAATATATCATAATAATTCATTCAATTTACTTCACTTTTAATATTTTTAGTATCATTTATTTTATTTTATTGTTAACTAAATAATTACCGTGTTGGCATTTCACAAGAATTTTAATTAACTAATTCATCTCTAAAAATTAAAGATAAATTATTATTATAGAAAAAATATTTATATTTTATAATAATGTTTATAACCGAACCTATGTATTTTTTCTCCCTTTCCCAAAGCATTATAGAAATTAATAGTATGAAAATAATATTTTTTGTCTTTTTATTTAATTAACTTATTATATGGGAAAAGTTTAGAGAGAATTGTCCTAAAAATTCATAAAATTATAGAATATGGTAGTAAGCGTCAAAATAGTTCCATAAAATAGGTTTCAAAGAAGTTTTTAAGTTATTTCACACCTTATATCCTAAATTTAAAAACCAATAAAACTCGTTTTTACCTTAATCACTGTAATTAATTTTAACTATTTTCATTAGTTAATTTGGTTAAAAATTAATTTTGTCTTATTATAAATTATATATTATTCTAATTAAAAATATGGAATCAATTTTTTTAATTAAACTCATAGAAATAGAAGACTTTAATTTAAAATTAACCCTATAGATGTGATGAGAAAACAAGTTTTTAAAGTGAAAATATTCAAAAGGTTGAATTGTTTTTATATCTAAATTCAATAAGAAAATAACTCCAATAAGAATAATTGGATTAGAATATGTATAATTGATATAATTTTACTTTAAAATAAATTTAAAATAAAATTTAACAATATAAACTATTACGATGAAAAGTTAGTTTTCAAATAAAATTCAGTATTTCTCACTATTCATCAAAAACTGAAAGTTCTTAAAAAAATAAAAACAAATCATCCTAAGATAATTTTAAAATTCCTATTTAGAAAATAAAATTTATTTTTTCAAATAAAATTTATTAAAGTTTCAAAATTTGGTTTTAAAATAAATGCACCATTAAAAGGTGACAAAATTGCCTTTAAAATAAATTCTGATGTTTATGCGTAAAATTGGATTTGTTATTATCTTATGAATAAAAAAAATATATAATTAATTTTAAAACATTTTATTGAATATATAATATATAAATTTCATTAATATAATCCATTAATGGTAATTAATTTAGTTTATTAAGTTAAAATTCCTTTGGCATATAAAAATAGTTTTTATAAAAAATTTCCTTTATATTCAATTGGTTTTTAAATTCATTTCTAAGTATTTGGTAACCAATGAATTCAAACACATATTTTTATAAGTTAGTTAATAATATTTTTAACCAAAAATTTAATTATTAGGATATAATAATAATATTAAAAGTATTCGGTAAAGCTAGGTCTTGCGTGTAATGCCAACTATAGAAAAAATTCATTGTTGTATGTAATTCAAGATAACTTAGTATTGAGTGTAAAAAAACTATCCAATAAAATTTTATTATATTATGATTTTTGGGGTGTTACATTCTCCCCACGTTAAATAAATTAATTCCTTTCAATTTAAACTTGATATCAGTAATCAGGGGTGTGATATTTTAAAATACCGTTGTTGAAAAACCCACATCATAAAAGAGTTAAATATCCTATTAATAAGAGATAATGGGTAGTACAAAGGTTATCTAGAATAATCACATAACTAGGTTTCTAAGTAGGAGAACAAATATAAAAAATAAAAACGTGGACATTGAAGAGAAAACCAACACTCAAATACTGATGGAGAGTGATAGAGAACATTTATCATAAGGAAGTTGGTGATTTAGAGAAGGTTAACAACTAAAAAACCATAAACCAAATAGGTTTGGAAAAGGCCATTGATATCATAAAAAATGATGATAATATTTTTTTTTATTTTTTTAAGACCCTTTTCCTAGAGTTGAGTAATTATTTCACTCTCTAGGTATATAACGAAATATAATTACTTGATATGTTTCTATTTCAAAATCTTATCCTTTGGTTGTTCCTTGAACTATTTCCACTTCATATTCTATAAAATGTTACATAATATAATTAATTAATACATTAATCTCTAAAAACATGTCTAAAGTTTAATTTAAACCATTTTATAAATTTTTAACCTTATGAACCTTCCAAAATATTATGATAAAAAACCTTACAATCAGTTCAAGGGCAGTTAGTAGTATTCAATTTACATTATCCATATCAATAATCCTTTTATACCAACATCATTATCTCAACACCAGGATCATATTATGGATTATATTTCCCTCAATCATGTAATTTAAAATAATTTCAATTTTCCACTAAATAAATTTTCTTATTCATTGGTACCATTAAACACATGATTTAAAATCCTTAATGTAAAAGTACTACATTAAAATCTTTATATATTTCATATTTCTTATAATGACAATCTCACCAATAAAATAATTTTAAATACATTTTCTTGGATCCAAATACATAATAAAATTAATGATTCAACTTTGATTATGTTAATAGAATAGGCTTAACCTTGATCCATTTTCTTCTTCTGAGGCATATTCCATTGACGCTTGGGGCATTCATTTGTGAAATGCCCAATATTATTATAGTTTAAACACTAAATAATAGTGTTATCCTTACTTAACCAAATTAACCTTTTATCCAAACTTATAACAAACTCCCAATCCTTTCAAGATTTTCCCAAGGTGACTCTTCCCACAGATTTCACAAGATAAAATTATTATGTTCTCTTATTCTTATTTGGCGCGTTCCCTTTTTAATGGTGTTCGAATGACTTCATATTCTCTTGATTTACCTTAAATATATATTATATATAATTCTTCTCTATTTTTATGGCACAAAAAACTATTTCATCATATGAATAAAAAGGTTGAGAGACCATAACCCTTCAGAGACTTGGACTAATACCTTTGAATAAATAGTCAATATTACACTTTGTGATGTGTATGTAATCCATAACATACCTAGGTAACCTTGTAAATGTATCTTCATACTCTAAAACACTTTATTCTTAATTTTTATTTAATATAATGGGATTCATTTTCATTTTAGAATGTTTCTCATGAGGGAAATATTTTTTGGAAGAATGTATCCTTAAAATATTTCCATTATATTCTTCTTCCACTCTAATATTCTAGATCAATGACCACCATTGATCAACATCACATTTGAGACAATAAAACAAAAGTGTAACATTTTAATTTTCACCACATCCCAAGTCCATAGATATCTTTCCTATATAATTAATCCATTTATCATCTATAATACGATTAATAGACCCAAAAAATAATGGGGTATTCTATCACATAATGTGATCCAGCATAGGAGAATATTACAGTGGAATAGGTTACTCCATCCGAGAAAGGTTATTTTTGATAAACTAATTAAGATTAACTAATATATCCATAAATTTCTCAATTATAATACCAATCATATTAGATTCCTTATGAAGGAGATCTCTACATTGGACATTAGTATTGAAGCCCTACTTCCTTCTAGGTTCCATCTCTAAATAATGGATTATACTATATTATCTCATAAGATTATGAATAATGTATAATTCCAAATATGGTATAATAGTCAACATAAATTAAAATCTATGAATTTTTGATCTTAATATCCTAAACTTAGTACCTTTATGGATATACATGTTTTAAAATCATTCATAATGGTTTGTAGAGAAAATGTGAAATATCCTAAGCATATCTCCGAGAAGTGTCAAAATTGGTGGACAGTAAGGACCATTCTCGTATATAGGTTATGATTGAGTCAAGAAAGATGTAAAATTTTTAGAGTTATTAACCCTAGGTACATATGTTCCATAACCACATCTACTTGTAGTATACAGACATGGACGCGTTTCTAATAAAAACAACATAATCTATAATTTACCAAAACATTAGGATATTCTACTATACTTATCCTCAAAGTATACCTTAGGGTTATTTTCTCAAATATATGATTTCCAAAATCTAGTCCCAAGGATTCTAATAAACTTTATCTAAAACCAACTGTAGTGACCCAGACACCAGTATCCCAGAGCTGATATCTGTTACCATTACGTTTTCATAAGATATAAGGAAATCACATCCCAAATAACTGATTAGTTTAATAGTTTTGGTAAACTATATACATACATGATTCACATATTATATTTGAATACAAAAATTACAAAATAATTTTCTTGAGAGTAACTTTATTCCATATAGCGTATCTCTGTATATTAGTCACAGTAAACTTCATGGAATACTGGGGAAAGTAAATAAAGTAAGGGTGATCTTAAATACTCAGTAAGGGTTAAGTATAGTGGAAGCAATCTTGAATCAGTAAGAATAATTAAAATGTAAAGGTAAATAAATAAACACACATGAAATTTAAATAATTGGATAAGGTATAATCAATATTTCATGGTAAATAACTGAAAACACATTCCATTTAATCAATAAACTAATAATTAAATGCATCCAAATTTTTTTTCATAGTGGAAATATACCGGATAATAATAAATTAATCTAAATGAAGGTGATGATTATTTATAAGATTTAATGTTTCGTAGGTACAAGATACATTTAATTTAAATAAATTACACAATACAATTTAAAACATATTGGGTACAAACTGATTTTTTTTTCCAGACTTATCTCTACTATCAATACCTTTTATAAGAAAATTTAAAACATTGTAGTTACAAATTTATAGGGTTTGTCTAACCAATTTCTTCTCATGCGACCAATAAAAGACCGAGGGGATTAATTTAAATGGTATAAAAATCATTTAGTACTAGTAAAAAACATTACTTATATATATATCAAATAATCGATTCAATTCATAAAACAATGTGCCTTATCAAATATTCAAATTAAGTAATGGATTCAGATTTATCAATATTTATCCAATAAATCATATACAATTCAAAGTAAAAACCATATGTAAAAATGTTATAAGGTTTGTAAATGATCATATCCATAATATAGGTATATGGATATGAAAAGTAAATATAATTCCCAATGAAAAATTATTACAATAAAGTTATTGTTTTAAGAGAAAGCTAACAAACATAAAAGGAATTCATATTGTATAATAAATTTTACAACTTGGTAAATTTTGAGTCAAGTCCCCTTGGATGAGATAATTTAAAGTGAAACATAAAATACCATTAAGTATGATTGAATCATGATATTAAATTTTTAAGGGGTAGTATATACACCACGTATAAGTTAATTTGTGTATAAAAATAGATAAGCCTTAATGGAATGTAAATTGAGATGAAATACCTTACCTTAAACTTTCTTTTGGTTGAATACTATTTATCCTCATGTATAATGGTTGTAAGTATATTATTAACTTATAATAGAACCATATTAATGTTTATAATATCATATATGATCCTTTTATAACATATTATCACCCTTTTGTTAATAATCATTCATTACATTCATTGTTTTGGTTGTCAATTGCCTTGTTTCCTCAATATGTTTTGGATTGTTATTTTTTGTTCCTCTTATGCCAATCACGACTTAATCATCTACAAAATGTAAAAACTGATTTTAATATCATATATATTTAGTACATATGTATTTATATTAATCCATAAAATTTGGTGATAGGAAATGAAATACACCATTCATGGAGATGGTAGGCCATACGTACACATGAATATTGTTTCCATTTTCTTGTCATATTGAAAGAAATAAAATTAAATGATATATATATATATATTATAATTTTAGTATCATTTTAATTTCATATATTATATATTTTTATTAAACCCATCCTTAATATATTCCATTTAAGGCATGAATGAATCATATCTCTTTACGAGCCGGTAGTCCGTTGTACACACGAGGGACGTCATCGCATTCCCACAAAATGTAAAGTATAAAGTTAGGTGTGATATAATGGTTCAAAAAGAATAATAACATCCTAATTATAATATATATCACATATAAACCATAAATCCATAATTATTCTCAACCTTTAAGGGTGATAATGTAAAAAATGAATAACATCAGTTCGTAAGGAAGTAGTCCACCGTACACATAAACACCGATTTCATAACCCATTTGATGGAAGTGTGTGAATTTTAGGTAATAAACTTAAAATAACAAAATATCATTATATTTATCATACTTAGGTTATTATATAATCATGATATAATAATAACTGAAGGATTTGTGGAAGGAAATAAAATAAAAACTCTTTTAGAAGAATATTACCTCTTCTTCAGGTTTCCTCCTTATGTTTTCTCTAAAATATTAAATTTTTTTCTTTGTTACCAAAATAAGGTAGGTATTATAAAGAGGGAGATATTGGGGAGTGATTTGGGTAGATTTTTGTAGAGAAAAATGGGTTTATATGTAATGTCCCATACCTCTCTCGTCCATTCCTTTGCTGAAATCTGGTGTTTGAGGTGTTCTAGGAGGTTAAGGTGACTTATCCCCAACACTTAGAAATTTACAAATTGTTTCATGAAATGGTGTCATGAAATTGTGTCACTTACTTTTCTAAATTTCCAAACCTTTTTATGAAACAATGTCATGAAACAGTAGCACAAAATCAATAGCACAAAAATGGTCACATTGAAAAGTAGCACCAAAATAGTAGCATAGAAACGGTAGGATGAAAATGGTAGAACAAAAGTAATGGAATAGAAACAATAGAATAAAAATAGTAGCACCAAAACAGTGGAACTAAAATGGTTTTATGAACAGTGTTTTTAGAACTGTTTCATTTCCTTTTCCAAATTTCCAGATTTTTCCAGATTTCATAGTTTTTTTTTCTTTTTAAGTATTTCTTTGATGAAAAATGATTTAAATTCCATATTTAAGTTGGTTGAAGCCATTTAAGGTCATTAAATCATACACTTTATTTTTCTTAAATTTTGAGTCTTTTAATTGGTCAAACCACATGTTTTAATGTGATCCACTTTTAATGGAAAATTATTCCCATTAGATTCTTGCGATCAAACCTTCCTCCTTGGATTGGTTCCCCTTGATGTTCTTCCTACAGCAAGCACACCCCCTATTTTGGCACAACCAATTAGTATCGATCATTAATCGATATAAGGTATGATCTATAATCATTCTAATGGGTTCATCTCCTTATTTTTGTCCTTGACCTATTATGGAATATGATATCCATGTTCTCAATAGAATTTTCTTGGGTGTTGAATGGTGTGGGAGTGTCTCTGTATCCTTGGGTGGATATAGTCCTCTAGGAGAGGTGATCGTGATCTGTTTTGCAGGACTATTCTCATGAAAAGAGCATCGAAAACCTTTTTATGTAGGGGATTCGTGGCTTCACTATTCTTTTATGTGCAACTGTAGAGTTAGAAAGTTTTATCCCACTGAATCACAATAGAATTGATATAATAAATATTTTAACCAGATAATGAATTGGTATTGATCATATGTTATTTCCTATTATTTTGATAGACAATGTGATATCTATGATTTCCTTGTTTAAAAAGTAATTCTTGATGGAAATTGGTAAAGAACATAAACTGGGATTAATTTTAATTATTTTTCAAAGATAAAGATGCATGTAAATGAATCTGGTTGTTGTTGTAGTAATCATTTTTAATTGAATTAATTGATGAGCCAGAGGAATGTTGATGTTTTTGATAATGAATTAAAGGCATGTCAATTAACTATTTAGTTAATTTTTGATAGCTTACTATTTAGTTTTCCTATAGTTAGAACCTAAAAATAATAAATCAGTTAAATCCAGATGGATTAAAGAACTGACATTTTGATAAAAAATAATATCTGGTAGGGTTCTGAGTTACCCACTTTCTTATAAGGCCGAGTGCCTTGTTCTATGGAAACATGAGTGTTCCTTATGTATGAAGGCTAGATGCCTTGTTTAAGGTCTAGGAGCCATGTTGATATGATGTTTTTTCCCACTTCTTGTGTTGTGATGTGATCTGGGATGGTTTTTGTGATATGTGGGGGCAGGGAGGCCCATTGGTTGTGGCAGCAGTTGACGCATACAATGATGAGATACATCAGTTTATGCATGTGGGTGTCGGGGAGGACACCAGATATGATGAAACATGTCGGTTATTGGATGATTATATGATTTCTAAATCTTATTGGATACTTATCTACTTTACTTTCCCCACCGATCTGGGCAGCTGGTCTTACTTACCCTCCTTCCAAAAGGGGAGAAGATGTATGGGGTATGCCACATGATTTCTGTGTTTACCTTCTCATGGGAGGATGGGTCTATACTCCTTCTATAGGTGGAAAATAATTTATAGGTATTTCATCTACTCACCGTGTTGACCCCCCTTGTGTTTAGTAGCTTAGAATGTTTTTCTATAATTCCTAGAAATATTGGAAAGTAATAATTTTGTTAATAAATGATTGAATAAATAATTTTAACCTATGGGGTTGGAGATTTTTGGGATGAAATTCTGAGGTAATATTTATGAGAAGATATGGACTTAGTTTGGTTGTGCTTGGAGGGCATGAAACCCTGGGTGTGATGCTAATAAAATGTATTGTGGGATTAATAACAGTTAATTAATGGTTAAAGAATTAACTAACATAAAGTGAAACTGATAAAAGGGATAAATTAATCTAAAGTATCTCTTTAAATGGTTGTGTGATTATAGTATACCTGGTCTTATTAGTGGTATTTGGGAGTCTGAGATATGTTAGCTGCAGTTGATTATAAGACTATGTTATTCCCATAGTGTGGTTTTGAGCTATAGTATATTCTATAGTTTTTTCTATACGTTTCTCCACCCATTAGTTAGGGAAACTAACACTCCAGGGATTCTAACCTTTGGGGGGGGGGGGGATTCCCAACATTCTAGTGAGAGGATAGATGACTGACTACCCCATTTTCCCCCACTCTCTTATCTTGGTAGTTACTTATGCTGGTAGACACAACAGTTAGTTTTCCCCATATATGTGTGTAGAGGGATTTAATATATTGTGAATATTCACACACATATATTCTGAATATAGTTTCCTATATGATATTATAGGTGTAACATGTATAGTCTATGATGGATTACGGATCCTTACTTGGTGTATGGGCTGTAATGGATTTAAGTTTAACACCCAATGTATGATACATGTTACTAGAGTTATGGTGGATCCTGGAAACTACCTGGTTAATTTGGTTATGTGGAAATAGTGGTTGTGTTGCATGAGGTTCATATTGGGGTGATTTTCCCAGGTGTTTGTGGGAAATCATTTTTGGAGATATATTTTTAGGACATCTAATGTTGGGGAAAAGTGGAAAACCAGTGGGGAAGTGGTAGTAGGGTACCTTTGATATTCTTTATTATATTATATAATCTTCTTTTCAATACCTGGTGAGAGTAGCCATGGTGAGGTTGGGAACATAATATTGCTTTTTAGGTGACGAGTTAGTTTCAATTGTTGTTCACTGTGCTTTAGCATGATTTATTTACCTTTTCATGAGATTATCCAGGGAGGATTCTACTAAGTATGCTATTATACTTTACCTATATATATATAAACTATTTTTAGGTCACTTGGAGTAGGTCGGAGATCAGTCTGGTTACTACTATCTTGGGGTTTCCAGAGTTGTTCGGGCTTTGTGGTCGCTACCTTTTTTACTATCTTTTGGTACTTACAGTTTACCATTTCAGTTGTAGAGTTTCTTTCATTACATTACATATGTGTACTTGGGATTTATTTTATATTTCATTCTGATTTGTAGTTGGTTGGTGTTTGTCTTATCTTTCTTTTCCGCATGTGTTCTCTTAGAGGGTAATGCCTCCCATTTGTGTGTTTAATATACACTCGATACTAGTCATCAAATTGGGGCCTACTGGAGGCTGGACTTGGGGGTCACTATCTCCCTTCTCACATTGCCAGCCCAAGAGGAGTACACCTTGTAGGGAGGGGGTTATGAAAAAGTAGAGAGGGATATAACTTTCCTAGTTATGAGATGGATTTCTTTGGTTTCTTTTGTGGCTTTCTCTCTTTGAGAGGTATCTCCCCCTGTATAGTGTTTAGGATTCCATTATGGTTTCTGTGTTGTTTCACTTTGATCCTTGGAGAAAGTGGTTGAGCTCTTCTTAGTAGCGAGAGACTTGAGAGGTATCACGAAGGGTGGTTGTTCGGACCCATTTTTCTGGTTCTGATCTAGGTTGGTTTTGGATTCTGAAGGACAATAATGTTTTGAGATGTATCTAATGTAATATCCTGGACCTATTTGGTCCATTACTTTACTAAAATATGGTGTCTGAGGTGTTCTGGGAGGTCAATGTGACCTATCCCCAACACTTTCTCAAATTTCCAAACTATTTCATGAAACTGTGTCATGAAATAGTGTCAATTACGTTTTCAAATTTCTAAACTATTTCATGAAATGATGTCATGAAATGGTAGCACAGAAATGATAACACAGAAATAGTGAAAAAAAATGGTAGCACATAAACGGTAGCACAGAAATGGTATCACCGAAATGGTGGCACATAAATGGTAGCATAGGAACAATAGTACAAAAATGGTAGCACCAAAATAATGGCACTGAAACTGTGTTATGAATAGTGTTTCCAAAACTGTTTCATTTCCTTTTTCAAATTTCCATATTCTTTTATATTTCCTAGTTTTTCCCTTTTGACATATTTATTTGAAGTAAAATGATTTAAATACCATATTTAAGTGGGGTTGAATTCATTTCAAGTTCGGTAAATCATATCTTTGATTTTTATAAAAATACAGAGGCTTTTAATTGATCAAACCACATGGTTTAATGTAATCCACTTTTAACGAAAAATCTAGCATATCATAAACCACTACTATGTTAAATCTTCTAAAGGGACAAGGTATCTTCCTCCCTTTTTCTTCGTTCTTGTTCCTTGGTGATAGATGCTCGAACCTTTCCTTCTTCCCATTGGATTCATGTGATCTAACTTTCATCCTTAGATTGGTTCCCCTTGAAGTTATTACTATTGCAACAGTACCCCCTATTTTGGTGAAGCCAAATTGTATCAATCAGTCATCGATATAAGGTATGATCTACCGTCATTATTCTAGGTTCCTCTACTTCTGTTTCTCCTTTCCCTATTATGGAATGAAATCTCCATGTTTTTAATGGAGTCTTCCTGGCCATTGTCTGGTGCAGTGGTGTCTCTGAATCCTTGGGAAGATGTAGTCCTCCAAGGGAGGTGATCTTGATATGTTTTTTGGGACAGTTCTTGTGAAAAGAGAATCGGAAACCTTTTGATGTAGGGGATTCATGGTTTAACTATTATTTTATGTGAAACTGTAGAGTTATCATGTTTTAGTCCATTGGATCATAATGAAATTGATATAATAAATATTTGAACTAGATAAATAAATTATAACCGATTGTATATTATTGCCTCTTATTTTTCTAGATAGAATGATACCTATGCTTTCCTAGTTTATCATGTAGTTCTTGAAGGAAATTGGTAAAGAACATAAATTGGGATTAATTGTAATTATTTTTCAAAGATAAAGAGGCATGTAAATGTATCTGGTTGTTATTGCAGTAAATATGTTTAATTGAATTAATTAATGATCCAAAAGCATGTTGATGATTTTTGATAATGAATTAAAGGCTTGTTAATTAACTGTTTAGTTAATTTGTGATAGATTACAATTCAGGTTACCCATAATTGGAACATACAAATAATAAATTGGTTAAATCCAAATGGATTGAAGAACCAACTTTTTTATAAAAGATAATTATTGGTAGAGTTCTAAGTTACCCTCTTTCTTGTAAGGTCAAGTTCCTTGTGCTTTGGAACCATGAGTGCGCATTATGTATGAAGGATTGATTCCTTATTTAAGGGACAAGAGCCCAGTTGATATGATGTTTTTTTCTTACTGCTTGTGTTGTGATGTGAGCCCAGATGGATGTTGTGATATGTGGGGGCAGGGTGGTCCATTGGTTATGGAATGAATTAATTCCAAGAGGGGTGAGATGTATTGGTTTATGCATGTGGGTGTCAGGTAGGACACCGTAGATGATGAAACAGGTCAGTTATTGAATAATTAGATGATTGCTGAACCTTGTTGTTTGTTTATCTACTTTAATTTCCCCACTTCTCAAGGTAGTTGGTGTTTCTTACCATCCTTCCAAAAGGGGAGAAGACGCACGAGGTATTCCATGTGATTTCTGTGTTTATATTCTCGAGGTAGGATGGGTCTACACTCTAGCTATAGGTAGAAAATACTTTACAGGTAGTCCATCTACTCACCGTGTTGATCCCCCTTATGTTTAGTAGATTAGAATGTTTTTATAGAATGCCTAAGAATATGGGAAAGTAATAATGTTGTTAATAAATGATTGAATAAATGATGTTAACCCATGAAGTTGGATCTTTCTAGGATGCAATGCTGAGGTAATATTTTTGAGAAGTTGTAGACTTGGTTTGGTTGTGCCTGGAGGGCATTAAACCCTGGGTGTGATGATAATAAAAATTAATGTGGAATTAATAACATTAATTAATGGTTAAATAATTAATTAATGTAAAGAGAAACTGATAAAAAGTGACAAAGTAATCTAATGTAGATCTTTAAATGGTTGTGTGCTTATAGGATACCTAGTCTTAGGATTAGAAGCCGGGAGTCTGAGAGATATTAGCTAAAGTTGAGTCTAATACTATGTTATTCCCATAGTATGGTTGCGTGCTATAGTATATTCTGTAATTTTCGTGTTTCTATGCGCTACTCAACCCTGTTAGTTAGAGAAACTGACACTCCAGGGATTTTGAGCCAGGGGGGGGGGGTGTTTTCCCCAACATTCTGGTGTGAGGATGGATGGATGACTACCCCCTTTGGCCTCGCTATATTCTCATGGTAGTTAATTGTGATGGTAGTCATACTGGTTAGTTTTCCCCATATATATGTGTATAGGAATGTAATGGATTGTAGATATTCACACACATATATTCTGGATATAGTCTCCTATGGACTACTGTAGGTGTAATGTGTATAGGCTATGATAGATTGAGGATCCTTACTCGGTGTATGGGCTGTAATGGCTTGAGGTATAATTCCTGATGTATGATATACGTTACGTGAGCTATGGTGGCTCCCGAAAACTTCCTAGATACTTTGGTTATGTGGATGTAGTGGTTGTGTTGCATGAGGTGTATGTTGTGGTGCTTCGCCCATGTGTCAGCAGGCAAGCCTTTTTGGAGAGAGATTCTTAGCATGTTCTAGGTTAGGGAAAAGAGGCAAACCAGTGGGGAAGTGGTAGTGGGGTACCCTTGATATTCCTTGTTATATTATATACCCTTGTATGAAATACTTGGGGAGAGTATCCATGGTTAGGTTGGGAAGGTAGTATACCTATTTAGGTGACGAGTTATCTTTACCTTTTGTTCACTATGATTTAGCATGCTTTCTTTAATTTTGAACGAGAGGGTCTGGGGAGAATCCTACTGAGTATACTGTTATACTCACCCTATGTATATATAAACTGTTTTCAGGTCACTTGGATAAGGTGGGAGATCAGGCTGGTTACTACTAGGTCGGGGTTACTAGAGTTCTTAGGGCTTTGTGGTTGCTGCCATTTTTTACTTTCTTTTGGTACTTTCAGTTTTCCCCTTTACTTGTAGTAGTTATTTCATTACATTAAATTTGTGCAATTGGGATTTATTTTATATTTCAGTTTTACATGGAGTTGGTTGGTGTCTATCTTATCTATCTCTTCCACATGTGTTCTCTTAGAGGATAATGCCTCCCATTTGTGTGTTTACTATACCCTCGGTTCTAGTGGCCAACTCGGGGCATACTAGAGGTGGGACCCAGGGGTCAACATCTCCCATCTCACATTTCCATCCTAGGAGGGGTACAACTTTTGGGGAGGGGGTTGTGACATGACATGTGTGAAGAAGTAGGGTGAGTGAGTGCCTTTTTATAGTTGAGGAGGAATTTCATTCTTGTAAATATTCAAAAGTGTTTACTATTGGGAGGTCTCTCTTACCTCAGGTGGCTCCAAAATTGAATAATAATGAATGGTAGGTTTTATGTGTTCTAGAAACACCTCCAAAACACCAAAATAAATGATTTTTTATAATGTTCATCCTTAAATTTTAAGTTTCTTTATCTTACCATTTTGGTTTTTTTGTTATGTTAACCAGTTTTCTATCCAAAGTAATTTATTCATTAAGACTAAATTAAAGTAAGAATTATTATATAACTTATACTCAAAGATTATAAATAATATATGTAATTTATAAAATAAAAAATCCCATGTGTGATGGAAATTTATTTTAATAGAAGCTCAAGTGACATGGAAAAACACCTCTTAAATCGTAATCGTGCTAATAGAGTTTTTTACTATTTATCGGTCAATATATTAATTATAATATAAAAATTGGTCCATGAATGGAAAATATTTGATATTTATTAACATTTAAAAATTATTTTACATAATATATTTTTTTTAGTAATTTGAAATCAATTAATAAAATATCATTTATTATAAAATAACATTAATGTCAATTTTGATATTATTAATTTAATTTTAATTTAAAAAATATCAATACAATGATGTAATTAAAATATATTAAGCTGGAAGCTGTGTAAAATGATACATTAATCTAAAAAAATAATGAATCATAATAATTCATTGAATTTACTTCACTTTTAATATTTTAAGTATCATTTATTTTATTTTATTGCTAACTAAATAATTATTATATTGGAATTTTGTAAGAATTTTAAGTAACTAATTCATCTCTAAAAAATTATAGATAAATTATTATGATAAAAAACTTAATTATATTTCAAAATAATGTTTATAACTAAACAAATTTATTTTTTCTCCCTTTCCCAAAGCTTTCTAGAAATTAGAAGTATGAAAAGAATTGTTTTTGTCCTTTTCTTCACTTATTATATGGGTCACTTTCAAGGAAAAGTGCCCCAAAAAGTCTTAAATTTAGAGGCCAAGTTCATAAAGGTATAATATGTCCAGACAATGGGTGTTGGACAAATTGGTAGGTTATTTTACTCATAATGTTCTAAGTTTAACCACTAAGTAAACTCATTTTTACCTTAATCGTTGTAATTAATTTTTACTATTTTCACTAATTACATTGGTAAAAAATTAATTTTGAATTATTAGACATTATAAATTATTATTATTATAAATATAGAATCGATTTTTCAAAATTCACCTCAATGAAATCATAGAATTTAATTTATAATTAACCCCTCAAACATGACGAGAAAATCAGTTTTTAAATTGAAAATGTTTAAAGTTCTAAAACGTTTTTATATTAAAATTCAATATTTTTTTAAAAAGGTAATGCTTTGGTCAAAGACCAAAGAAAAATTTATTGATAAACAAAAAAGGATTACAAGAGGCAAAAGGATGGGATTTTTTTATAATTTATGAAATTTTACTTTGAAAAAAATTTAAAATATAATTTAATATTTTAAATTATTTAGACGAAAAGTCTGTTTTCAATTAAAATTATGTATTTCTAACTATTCATCAAAAAAATGAAGCTTCTCAGAAAAATAAAAAAATTCAGCCTAAGATAATTTTGACAATACACTTTCAAATATAAAGTTTATTTTTTCAAATAAAATTTATAAAACTTTCAAATTTTTGTTTTAAAATAGGTGTGCTATTAAATGGTGGTAAAAACACCTTTATAAAAATACATCTTTTTATACATAAAATTGGTTTTGTTATTATCTTATGCCTATAAAATCTATTGGATGAATTTAATTTTTTTATTGAATATATAATATATAAATTTCATCAATATCATATAATAATAATAATTAATTTAATTTATTAAGTTAGAATTCCTTTGGCGTATAAAAATAGTTTTTTATAAACACTTTTCTTTACACTCAACTGGTCTTTATATTCTTTTATAATTAATTTATAAATAGTGAATTCAACCATATATATTTATAATTTAGTTAATAATATTCATAACCATCAATTTAATGGATAGACGATAATAATAATAATAATAATATTCGGTAAAACATGGTCTTACGTGTAACACAAGCCATTGAAGAAAGTCATTGTTTCATTTAACATAAGATAAATTAGTTTTTTATATAATATACAATATCCTATAAAATATTATTCTTTTATAATTTTAAAGGTGTTATGTAATTAATAATTATTTATTTTTTAAAATTTAAATTAATTATTAGTTATTAATTATTAATTATTAATTATCAATTATTTATAATTACTAATTATTTAATAACGATTAAAAATTAATTAGTAATTAATAATTAGTAATCATTAATTATTAATCATTAAATAATAATTAATAATTACTATTTTATAATTAATATTTATTATTAATGAATTTATAATTAAAAATCACTATTTACCCAAGTTTTTGTTATTAATTAATTAAATATTTTTTAATTTTTAAACATGAATATATAATAATTTCTAATAGTTGTCGATTCTTATGAATTTTTAATATTATCACTTATTTATATATATAATGTATTTTATTTGTGAAATAGGTTAAAGGTTAATTTTTTACAAATTATTACATGAAAATTATTGTGTTGGAGTTGTTAGTACATATTGCATTAAACCAAAATGAGTAGAATTAGTGTAAGGATGAGCGAACTCCATTTAAGTTGTCAAGCAACATAAAAAAATGATGAAACAAGTAGGTTAAATAGAATTTATTGGAATATCAATACTTGTAAATGCATTTGGTAGATTGGTTATTATTTAGAGTGTTAAGTGAGAATGTTTTGAAATAGTGTAATGTTAGGTGAAATTCTAGGAAGTTGATATGCTATGTATAAAAAAATATTCAAAAAAATAGAAAATAGAAAATAGAAAATAGAAAATAGAAAATAAATAATAAATAATAAATAATAAATAATAAATAATAAATAATAAATAATAAATAATAAATAATAAATAATAAATAATAAATAATAAATAATAAAAAATAAAAAATAAAAAATAAAAAATAAAAAATAAAAAATAAAAAATAAAAAATAAAAAATAAAAAATAAAAAATAAAAAATAAAAAATAAAAAATAAATAATACATCATAAATAATTAACAATTATATAAATTTAAAAAATCACATTTTTAATAAAAATAAAAATAAATTGATTTTTTTAAAATCATTTTAAAAAATAATTACATCTAAATTATTCTTGATGATTCTAAAAAAATAGTGAAATGATTACCAATATAAAAATCCAAGAGATTTTTAGAAACCATTATGAACCATTAAGTTGTAGTTTAGACCACTGTTATTGTAAAAAAACCCCAATAAATACATTTTTTATAGTGTTTTAATCTAAACATCAGTCTAATGGTGACAAATCATGGTGAGATTCACTTGAGACCCCATAGAAACTTAAAGGTCCTTCTAAAATTAAAAGATAATGTGTGGATATCTATTAGAGATAATCATTGAAGGCACCCCATGGAACCTAAAAATATCCCACACATACAACATCCCCTAATCTTCTACTATTATATTATCATTAATTGAAAGAAAATGAACTGATTTTCTTACCTTGTATATAATCATCTATAATAACATAAATCATATTTTTCCAATTATGTGTTAGATTTAATTCAAGGATTAAATCCATGAATACATTATTCCACTTCAAGGTAGGAATTATTAAAGGATAATGAATCTTTACATTCTTCCAGAGTTATGTCATAACTTACTAAAAAGTGAAGAATTAAGACATGTAATCATTATTATCCCTTATGATACCAGGATAAAAATACTAAAAATTCATATCATAGTACATTTTGATCACTCCAAGATGAACTCCCACAAAGAATAGTAACATTATTTCATCTGTTACTTCCTCAAAGAAATAGAAACTACACAACAATTTCTGAAACTAATGACACCATTTTAGAAAAGAGAATATTTACTAGTAGTTTCTACACCATTTAAAATTCCTCTAATATGCTAGGACATTGACACTGATGGTTGTTCCTAATAAATCATATCAAGGAGAGATGCAGTAGTTTTCACATTTTTTTATAATATTATTACCTTTACCTATTTCACATTATAATTCCCATCAATAAAAAATAATCAACAACAACCACTCATCACTGGATTCCTTCACTATATATGATGTATAATTTATACCATACACTTTAATGACAACCTTCCCTTTCCTAGAAGTAAAGGCGAGGTACAAATCAAACATTTGATACTATTCTACTAAACACCTTTATTTTATATTTAAATTCATCTAGGAATGGATATAAATCATTCTTTTTTTATTCTATGTAGACCATGAAATTCTCACCAAATAGGTAGTTTCACTAAAATTTTAAAGAATGTACAACTATAGGATATTCAATGTTATGGGTCAGGTAGTTTTCCTGACATGGGTGTAGCTAGAGAGAACCATAAACCACTATAAAATTGTTTTGTATATGCACATAACCCATGAATATACATAATGCAATGCAATAGATGATATAAAATTTGGTAGAATCACTTTATATATGATCCAAAATGAGAGGAAAATTGAACCAATGTTGGTACCATTTTTTCTAATCTCAAATACCTTCGCACTTATTCAGCACAGATACCTATCACTTACAATAGTGTATAAATAAAATGGTAAACACAACAAGTTTATTGACAAGGTTCACCTAAAATATTGATGATTATATCCCCTATGTATGGTGGTTTTTGTCCCATTATCACACAAATATTACATTATTATCAAGTGGTATATTAAAATAAGGAAATGACCTTAAACCTATTATAATTGGGGGTACCAACTAGAATTAAATAAGCATAAACATGTTATAATAAAAAAAAGATCACTTATTTTAAGAATAATCGCCATTGTATTTTTATTTCACTATGGAGTGAGAATATGTGATATTCTTCCTTCTTAAATCTATAATAATCTCTGGTTTTCTCTCTCACCTCTTTCTTTGATACTCAAGATCTACCTCAAAATGTAATATCAATTCTTTTTTTACTCTCTTTCACATTACATTCTAATCATCTCCTTAATTTTATTAATAGAACAGTGTAAATTTTATTTCCATATTTGAATATATAATACTCCTATGAATGGAAGTGGTTTGATATTCTCTATGATTCGTGGTTTTTAAATATTCAATAACATCTGTAATCAATTAAAAAAGGTTAGATATCCATCTCCGGCTTCCCTTATTTATTTGATTCTATTTATCCTTATAATTATCATTATATAAATGATCTTTTATTCTCCCTGAAATCTATAAGCATTTAATCCATGATTTCATGCATATTCAAATGTAGGAATATCACCGTGGCATGATAATTCTCCTCATGTCATGGAACCCACATCATAACATTAAATTTATCTTTAATTCTCAAATTCATTGTTCTCACCTAGAATCTTGGATCTTTAAAGAATCATGTTGTTTATGATTTAATAATTGGAACATAATCATTAAATTTATTCATAACAAATATTTCAGTTTCTTAGACTAGTAATATAGGCATATTTTTTAGTACGACATGGTGAGATCTTATCCTATTATTTGAATGACACCCTTATATATCAACCCTTGTTTATGGGAATATTAATAAGTATGATATGGGAATATCATACCCTATGATATTCATTTTCATAACATATTACCCATATGTATCATCTTATTATGATTTATGTATCATCTATTTAATCCTTACATATCAAGTGATGTAACTTTATATATCACAATAGAGCTCTGGACATTGTTGAATCATAACTCACACACATTCTTAAAAGTTTCGCTTATATATTAAATCATTTTACAAATTATTACTCTTATACATCCTTTTTAATTTTAGAGTAACTTTTATATATAGATTTGTGTAACATTACGTATCGTAGTGTAGCACCATACTTTTCTAAATTCCTAAAATAAACTATAATTTCCTTTAAATATGGATTGAGTACCCCTATGTATATAGTTGTATAATATTATACATGAACTGAATAAACCTTATATATTTTGTTGTTTTTCAATTATCTAAGAACCTGCAACTTCAAAAATATTCTGAAAACTTCTTATACCATTGGAAGTCATTCTAAAATATCCTCAACCACATAAATTTATAAAAAAATGTTAAATGATTCAAGTAAAATCCAAGGTTGTCACAAAAAATTATTCTAAAAAAATTAAAGGCACTTTTTATAATTAGTAAACTCAAGTGAATAAAATAAATATCCACAAGTATTTAAAAAAATACGACATCATTCTAAAATTTGATAAAAAATACCCCATTTTAGATTTATTATCAATACCATACATTTTAGTTTCATTTAAAATCTAAAATCCAATCCCATTTAATCTATGAAAAGTAACTAAAATGTGAAACCAGTTTTCTCCAACATATTGATAATAAAGACAATTGGATTTGGTTAAATGGGTGGTATCTGAGAGGACTAGTTTGGGATGTACCTAACACTAAGAGGGGGGGGGGGGGGTGGATCCGTGTTGGGGACTTTGAGAACAAATTCCAACTTTCTATCCCTGTACCTCTTGACCTGTTAGGATATTGATTCTCTTATTCTATTTTACCTATCGCATGCAGTAATAGAAAGCAATAGAAATATGCACATGATATTTTTACAAGGTTCACCACTCAATAAGAGACGCTACGTTTTTTCCATGCTTGGGAATGACCAGTGCATGGATTTTCCCTTATAATGTGATATGTTGTTACAATGGGTTGACTAGGAAAACAATCCTATAGTAAGTGTGGATCCCTAAAATTAGAGGTGTAAGGGAGATAATCCTCTTAAAACTTGAAAAAATTAGGATATTCCCTTACACTTATTGGTTCTTTATACTGCTTGTGTAGACAGTCTCTTGCATCCTCTAGATGGTTCTTTATACTACCTATGAAGATAGTCTTCTCTTTATTAAAAGAGTTTTCAAAACCAAAAGAATATTCCACCTATTGAGACTTATTGGATTCTGCAGTGCTACTTTTTTTCCCACAACCTACTTCTTCTCCTTATTACTTACTTAATAACATGCAAGTAACCAAACTATTCTTTCTCTACAGCAAACCTGTAAGCTACACACTCTTCTTCTTTTTCTTATTCAATGAAAAACCAGTTTTACTGACACCTTCTCTTCTTCACACTTTTTATTTCAGTGCAAAACTAACTACCCTGAAATCACTTCTCTTATTATTTTCAAGAGTCACAAACTCCATTTGTTATTATTAGATCAATGAAGTCCAGTTCAACTTAGCATCATCACTATTGAACTGCCCTGTATGATTGTCAGTCTTCAGTTCAACACAATTTGTTCTTCTTATTTTATTATTTATTCTCTTCTCAATAACAACATCTGAGTGTATTAGTATATGAACTTCTTCCTTTGTGCATATATGAGTCCAATTTCACGTCTAGTTCTTCTTCACTTCACAAAGCACAATGAGGGTGATAAAAACCAGTCATGTGAGTGCGGTGCAACTTTTCTTTGTGAAACCAAATGGTTCACAATACTTCCTTCTTCAAAAAGTCACTTAGAGAGTTCTATGCACCTGTCGAAGGCCTGCAATACCCCATGTTGGGACCACCTTGTGTATAAGTTGTACTTTTTGTCAACTGGTGTCAATAATGGTCAAAATTAATAAGGAACTTCAAAGTGAATGGAGATTGATTGATGTTAATATTTCTAGATAATTGTTATGGATTCATAGCATTGGATTACACGCTTGAGAAATTATCTATGTTGTTTCAAATATGATGATTGATTTGCTTCTCCTAAGTTCAAAGAACTTGTATCATGTGTGATAAATTGTTTACAACATTGAAGTAACATCTTCTTAAGGATTATTAAAGTGATATTTGTAATTCAAGGTAAAAAAATAAATGGCGAAGAATGGGATGCATGGGATTATCATTTTAAGAATAAGAGGCTTGGCCTTTACGGTGGACATGCATGAGGTTGGTTTGTGTTTAAATATTTCCTTGAATTTTTGTGCATTCTGCCAAGTATTTATTATAAGACCTTACTTAAAAAAATGGGGCCAACCCACGTGCTAGCTACCCCAGCCTCAACCCGAGGCACATTTGGGACTACAGGGGGTTGACCACACCCATGGGGAAGCCTAGGCAGATCCAGTTCACAAGAGGCATGTGCAGTCCATGTATAACCCCACAGAAGTGTGCACACAGTGATCAACCCGTACGCAGAGATGTGCATAGTGGGAGAAGATGAGTGACCGTAGGAGGAATGGGTGGGCGCAGAAGTGTGTTCGTAGAGAACTAGTGTGGGGAAGCACCATTGGGAGGAGAGGATAATTTTGAGTGGTGTCTGTGAGGATTTGATTGATAAACTGAGAAAAAACCACAATGCATTTTGATGTGGGAAACATTTTTAAAAACGCAGAGGAAATCCTGGCCTCTCATGTAGTATTGTGAGAGATCTTGACCGCACGCCTCATCCCATATCTTATATTATAATCTTGGTCATCTGAGATCAATACAAGACGATCCAATGGCTGCAACCTCATCTTCAACCTCTGATCGCATGGAGAGTAACCCGACACCGCTGCTTTCCATTGCCACTGTCAATCCACCATGATCATGCTCCCGGTCAGCATTGATGATGAAAAATCTTGCATGGTGATCGTCTGATCGAACCAAGACCATGCATGAAATCTATGTCTTGCATGCATGAGATATCTCGAGGAAGAAGGTTCGGCCGAGGAAAAAGGAGTTATCGAGGCCACGGGGATTCAATAAAGATTCATGAACAATATTTATGCACATGTTCCTAATCTTATTCACAAATAAAGGTGACCACATTCAAAAATGGAAACATCCACAAATCCTGGCGTATCTAAAATGTGATTTTAATGTTTTAAAGAACCTAATATATTGGTTATTCAAAATAATGAATCTTGGATGATTTAGAGGATAAATTTGAACGTAGAGGAAGAAGTGATCCTTGCCCATAAAAGGAGAGGAACTAAGCCAAGAGGGGTTCTGCTCACGAATACCTGAAGTGCTTATGTTCCAAAAAATAGAGCACAATATTTGAAGAAATCCATGTACCACGGACCTTCAACAAGTTACATGTGCTCTTGAAGATCCTCACGAAGAATAAGAGGATCCACACTCTCTTGTGTGAAGAAGAAACCACAAAACACGTGATAAGTTTACCCAAAACCTCATGGTGTTTTGGTGAAGGAAATCCTGCGGATACGCAATTGGTACAATCACACCTTTTTTGTTCTTTACAAAGATAGTTCCACGCTCTACCCTCTCAATTCTATAAAGGAGATTCATACACACTCATTAGGAGAACCATTGACCATCTTGGTTTCACGAAGAAAGGTAAGAACACCCTTCTGTTTACATGTTTGTATTCTACTATGTATAGGGGTTCATTGTTGAATAAGAAGGAGATCAAAATTGGTGAATTCCATAAAAGTGTGTGTTTGATTTGGAGAAACCCGTGGGCTTGTGTTTCTTCAAGAGAAAAAAGAAGAATACATGCATGTATGCAAGTTCTCCAGTTGAAAGAGCCTGAGGCCGTGTACACTTGTGTGAAGAAGAATCTCTCACAAAGAAAGGGATTCACCCATTCGGGTTTGAAGATAAATAGTAAACCTAAAGAAACACCATAACTAAGTGAAAGTGTAAGAAATAAAAGAAAGAGGAGGAAGATGCTGAGTGTGTGTATGTGTTTAAAGAACCAATATTCATTAATGGTTTTTCACACAAGAAGAAGAAGAGTATAATGCATGCTTGCATGGATTCACATGCACACGTGAAGTGACTTAAATAAAGAATCAAAAACAAGTGTCCACATGTGTATAAAGAAGAAGAATAAAGAAAGGGAAGAAAAGGACCAACCTAATGTCATATGCATGATCACATGCATAGATAAACAAGAATAAAATAGTTGATTCAAATGATGCCAAGTGAACTGATATTCACTACCTGAATAATCACATTAGTGTATGTGATTCTATCCAAGAAGAGAGAAGAAGTTTCAGTGAAGTTGGTTGTTTCACTAAGAAGAAGAAATAAGAAGTCTAGTGCCGTTGGTGTTGCACTAGAAAAGAAGAGAAGGAAAGAAAGAAGAATTTATTGCCTACTGATTTGAAAGTAATCAAGTGAAGAGCACTAAAGAAGGCCAAGAGAAGAACCTACCTTTTGAAGAAGGAAGAATACCATCTCCATAGGCAGTATACAGAACTAGTTTGAGGCTACAGGTTGGACTAGGCTATCACCAGTCTAGGGTAAAGGATTGTTTCCCACCCCCTATAAAGTGTAGGGACTCACATTGGCTAGAGGATTGCTTTCCTAGCCAATCCACTATAATAGAATATCAAATCCTAGTGGATAATCCATTCAATAGTCATATCCATGCATAGAAAGGACATAACTACACTTATTGAGTGGTGAACCTTGTAAAAATATCGTGTGCATATTTTTAATGCTTTCTATTATTGCATGCGACAGGGAAAAGGGGATAAGAGAATCAAGATCTTAACAGGTCAAGATGTACAGGGGTAAAAGTTAGAATAGGTTTAAAAATACCCAATATTGATTCACCCCCTTCTTAGTGTTAGGTATAACCCAAACTGGTTCTCCCACCCCAATCTTCCACACACCCCTTTTGGGTGACTTTCATGCAACATTAACGACTTGTGCACAACATTCATCTTTTATCATGGAAGACATCTTGCACGCAACTTCAATATTGCGCACAACTGTCTCTTCTTGTGTGTAAAAATCCTTTTTTGTGCGCAAATCTTACTTCTTTCACGCAACTACCTTTTTTTATATTTCTTACGTTCTTCAGAGCTCAGTATTTCTCTAAGTGTTGAGCTTGTAGAATGTGAGGGGGTCACCTCTTATTTATAGACCTCATCGAACCCTGCGCGCAAAAAACCTAATGTGTTGCACACGATCATGATGAATCACGTAAAGCCCCATTTGACATCACATTGGTCTCATAAGTATCTTTCGCGCAAACCTAATTTGTCATGCACTTCTTTAATATTTCTTCCACTCCTTCCTTTTCCGTTTTTCGATGTTTGAACCTCAAATCATGCGTTGTGTGCAACATTTCAAACTCCCTTCAATCTTGCGCGCAAAAACCATTATTTCATGAAAGCCTCTTGCTTTCCAGATTTTGATATTAGGATCATGTAAATACACTTGAGAAAAACACTCCAAGCCATCTTTAAACTTGAACATACCATTCTTTACCAAAATCACATTTCTCCATCTCCCGATTTTCAACCCCCCAAATTTGGCAAACACTAGAAAATGACACCAAATTAAACTCTATTTCAGAAAGAACACCAATGCTGCTCCATTATCTTATAGAATATTTAACGAAAAACTACTTTCATCATAAACCATATCTATCATGATATATAGTAATTGATAGAACACCTTTAGGATCGTCATATTTTAAACGGGAAGTACTACAACTTCTCTATCTTCCAGTAGTATCATTATTTCCAATCAAAACTGAATATGTATGGAATCATCTTTTCTACCCCTTTCCTTAATAAGGCTTGAATCACAAGTTCTCCAAACTCATGATATTTGTGAAATACAAATCATAAAAGCATCATCTAATTTTAAGGAAATGTGTAATGCATGACCATCATAGAATGCCAAGCCCATCCACACTCTCTTCTTCTTCAATAATCATTTTCTACTTCATGAAAATCATATGATTCTTTTCTTCAAGTAATCTCCTGAATGGTTCTCATGTAATCGTGAATCATTCCATGGTCTTCTTCAAATCCTCATTCTTCTTCAATCATCCTCATATGAAAGATACTTCACCATTATTCTTTGTTTTAGATAATGTGTAACCTTTGACACAAGTTCTTTGAACTTAGGATTAGTTCAAAAATCATCTAAATTTACTTAATAGAGAATTTACCAAGCATGAAATCCAATTCTATGACTGCATAACAATTCTCTAGACACCCTCACTTCAGTCGATCTCCATTAACTTTGGAGTCCTTCTTCATCTCCTTCTTCATTTTGACCAGCATTGACAAGTGTTGGAAAAAAAATACAATCTTCATACACAAAGTGGTCCCAACAATCTCTCGCTTTTTATTTTTTGTCAACACCTTAAGGTTGACCTCAAATGAATGTGTCAATGTCAAAATGAGGATCTTTATCTCCATTTCTTTATCTCCCCTTACTTTTGAAACTTTCATTTCACTTTATCTCCCCCTTATGGACAAGAAATACAAAGTTCATAGTAGAGAGGGTATCAGTCCTTACTCAAGCAGTGTGCCATCAATCATTTCACTCTAAGTCTACTTGAGCAAAGCTCGATGTAGAAAACAACAGGATTTGATTTAGAAAACAAAGTTGTCCATTACCCACTGAATATGACACCTCATGAAATGAGAACTCATTCACTTGCATTCAATGGAATACCACTTTAATTCCAGGATTTGGATAATAAGTGTGATATAAAATATTCAACATAAAATTTCTACACTAACTTCAACAAATGGATCAAAAACATTCAAGTGTAATTGGAAGGATAAGTGGCCTTGGGTAACTTTTACTAATCTTATGTCACTAATTAACATTGTTACTCCCCCTTTGTAGAATGATATTTATTTTGAGTAAACAAGTAAAAGAGATTTAGAAATAACATATCTTTCCAATGACATGATCTTCATACAATCTTTATAGTAATTGATTTTTATACCAACTAATGTTGATACTGATTGTGATAATAACTTTGACAGATTCTTCATGTGTCTCCCCCTCAAGGGAACACTTCTAATCACTAAATACCAAGTTATTCCCCTGAGATCTTGCCTCACCTTCAATTTACTATATGATAATAACAAATATAATACACAAGGATTTAAGGGAATAAGGTGGATCCTCATTATTTTATCAATGTGAACAAAAAGGTTGAGATGATTTCCTCAACCAAGATGCTCCATTCTTAACACTTTCACAACTGATCTTCAATGTTGACTGTGATTGTGTGGACCTGAATATTTCTTCTATCTCTTTGTGTGTGAATATTATTTCTTCAATAGCTTTAAAAGCACTAGAATATTCTGGTGCAACATTCATCTTCTTGAGGAATTCTCGTTGGGTTAGAGTAAATTCAAAGTATCTTCTAACAGTGTGACTAGAATTGTTGCACCTCACACATAGAACTTTATTGTCTTCTTGTAGAATCTTCTTTTTGTCTTTAGCAATAGATTTAGCCAGTGCATCTTCTATCTTTCTCATTCCTTCCAAAACTTCTTAAAAAACCACCAATATATCATTAGGGGCTAAGGCATTCATATTGGATCTTCTAAATGGAATCTTCTGAGTGTCATCCTTATTATTAGTTCTTTTGGATGCACCACACTTCAATTTCTTGGATTTACAATCCAAGGTCCTCTCAACTTTCCTCCTTAGAGTCATCTTGTGAGTGTTTACTTTTCTAGCATTCTTCTGACTACTTCCAAAGGATGCTTTTTCTTTAATAACCAGCTCTTGTGATCTTCTTTTCTTATCAGCTTTGGGTACCTATTGAAATGAACATGCACCATTCATGTGACCACACCTATTTCATACATGACAAATGTTATCAAACATTCCAAATCCATTTGCAGTATATAGATGCTTATGGATATATGGATGTTTCTTCTTCTTCTCTGGATTTCTCCCCCTTGAGATGGGATTTCTATGTGCTTTTATATTTAAGGTATTGTACCAACAATCCTATGCCCAATGCCCAAATCTGTTACAACACCAGCATTGACCAACAAACCTTGAATTCTTTCCATCTTATTTATAAGTTTATTGCATCTTCTTCATGGTATGCTGTGATTTATGTGAGGATATATCTTCCACACTCTTTCCCCTATCCACCAAAGCCATGGTGGTAGGTTTCTTCTCACTTTTCATCATCCATACTTGTTTATAATCTTCCTTCCAACCTGCGTTTTTTTGTAGAAGTAATTTTAGGAACATTAGTAAAAGTTGGTATGTATGGTACTGTAAAGACCCGTAAAATTCAAGGGAAGTTTTTTCTTAATTTTCTTTTGAATTTTGCAAGCGCGCGGTTTCTGACGGCACCTGATTCTGAGGCCCGGTGTGCCCGGAATCAATTTCCGAAGTTTGGCTCGGGTACGTTCAGTGAATGAACGAGCGGGAATTTCTAACTTTTGAACCAGTGCCCGGAATCGAATTCCGAGGGCACCAATGGAACCACAACGCCGGTAATTTCTTAGGAACTCCTGTTCTGGAGATGCGTTTACACGAGTGTTGATGATAAAAATTGTGGAAGTTATTTTATAATTATTCTACAAATTTTTATCTTTTTTTTCTAAGTGTTTAGTTCTTGATGGAAGTTGGGTAACCACCCAGCCTCCCTTGGGAGGTTATGAGGGTGGTGGGGCCCACACGAACCCCACCCCTTCATATCCTGTAATCCCTATCAACTCCCACTTTAATGTTGATAACTTATGTTTACTTAACTTATGTAATTAATATGGTGAGTTAAATGTAATTTTTTGAAATTTAAACAATTGAATTTCAAATGCTTGTTGTGTTAATAAAATAAGTTTAGAACTTATTTTATTAGGGGTTGATGTTGGGTTGTTTGAGAGATTTTTGGAGAAAAAGCTAAGGAACACCTTCTTCCTCGATGAAGAACGCGAAGAACACCGTTCTTCAATGAAGAACTTCTCCGCCGAAGAACACGGTTCTTCCGCGACGCCGTATCCGCAACGCGACGTTCTTCTTCCGCGTCGTCTCTTCCGCGACGTTTTTCCGCGACGAAATCGCCGTTAACGACTTCGAATCCTCGCTTCGCGACGTCGACCTTCTTTCCCCGCAACGCCCAACCTCCACGACGATCGTCTTCCGTGGGTCGTTGACGAACACCATTCCTGAACTGAGGTAGGGGATTTATTTTTCTAATTAATTCCGTTCATGATTTCTAGTTTGTTGATCTTCGTGGTTTTCGACTAATTTTTATCGAATAATGCGAGGGGGCCAGTCCGAACAAACATGGACAACCCTCCTCCTTATTTCATGAATGATTTCTTTGTGGTTGGTACGAGGAAGCGTGGTGCCGTCGCACCACGCGGTTTCATGCGGAAGATATGCGCGGCGCCGTCGCGCCGCGCCGTGGAAAGAAATTCAAGGACGCGACGCTGTCACGCTGAGTCGAAGAAAATCAAAGGCGCCGCAGACAGAGTGGAGCCGCGGTGGAGGGGCGCGGTGCCGTCGCACCGCGCCGGATGACAAGGGCCGCGGCCGGTTCCGGGCCGCGGTGGAGCATGGTGACCGGTGGCCAGCCGGGCCGCCGGTGTCGGAGCTGGAAGGGGACCGGACACCGCCAGTCCCGTTGAGAAGGAGCCGGCCGGCCAGGTCGGGCCCGCCGGAAAGGGGAAAGCCAGGGGAATTAAATTCCTCCGGCCAGCTTCAAATGACCCCCCATTAATGAGGGGGGGCCACGGTTACACAGGGGGGCAGGTGCCCCCCCTTTGCTGAAACGGCTCGGCCAAAGGCCGAGCCAGACAACACACTGGGCGCGCTGTCCCCAGCCAGACCGGCGCCTGGACGGTCTGCCAGGCCGGGATGGGTCGTGCTGGGCCGGGCCAACCCGGACCCGGGGTGGGTCGACCCGGTTCGGGACGACCGGGGGGTCTGGGGCCGGGTCGGTCCGGGCCCGAAACCCCCGTTATCGGACTGTTTGGGTTCAAATGCCCATAACTCGGGCTACGGACCTCCAAACGATGCACCATCAGCAGTGATGCGATCGTTGGATCGAGACGGTCGTTTCAACATATCGCACTCAAGGTTTCGTAATACTTTGAGTTTGGCCAGGTTGGTTCGCACACGAAACAAACCGGGCCCTTGGAGCGGAAACACTCATATCTTGAGCTACAGACGTCCGATTGAAGTGCCGTCAACTTTGTTGAGTTCCTCTTAGTGAGACGAATCTTTTGGATTACTCTGCCCGTGGTTTGGACACAGGTGGAGTACGGTCGGGTTGGTTTTGCCTTAAAAACCAACCGGGCCCCTGGGACGAAAAAGCCAATAACTCTCAGACCGAGCATCCGTTTGACGCGCCGTCTGCGACGTTGAGTTCCTATTGACGATACATGAACTTTTGGATACATCAAATCTGGACTATGTGTCAGTTGATGTATCAGCCTCTTGGCTCGTGGAGCGGACCCTCCCGAACGAACTTGCTGTGTGCGGGAACCCTAGTGCTGGCTGCGACTGCTACTGTGACTGCGATGACGACTGTGCAGAGATCCTCAGTGGATTCGACGACGACGACTACAACACTCAGCGATCCTATGTGGATCAATGCTACGAATCCTGTGTGGGTCATCGCTCAGCGGTTCTATGTGAGCCAGCGCCTACAGATCCTGTGTGGGTCTTTGCAGGGGTTAGTACCTATCGATCCTTTGTGGGTCCGATGACTTAGATGGATCAGTGATCATCTCTATCATCTTCAAAGAAGTATACCTGTGTGAGCTGAATCCTGTTTGCTTTCCTATGTGGATTGTGTTGTGCTATCCTGTGTGGATTACGTTTTTCTTTCCTGTGTGGAATACGTATACTTTCCTGTGTGGACTGGGTTGTACTTGGGCTCGGAGGTTGGAGCGTATTAGAATTGACGACTTAGGTATATGTATGGGCATATACCTAAGTAGTGTCGGTTGTTACTTCATGATTATATATTTCCTTTGTGGTTTATCCTTTTTGGATTTTGGGAGACCTTCGGGAGTCTCGAGGTCCCTACTGAGTAGCTTATACTCACCCCTACACGGGATATGTCCGCACTACGTTGTGTTGGTTGCAGACGACGAACAACGTTGATCGTGGTTGAGGCTTGCAGAGCAGGACGGTACCTGGAGGTGGACCACTGGGCAGGACGTGCTCGGAGCGGACGGCGGGACCCGAGGAGCAGTGGAGCTATCTGTACCCACCCTTCAGGTGGGATTTCTAGTGGACAGCTCGGTGTAGCGGGTTTACTTTACAGTTGCTGTTTTCCCTTTCGAGTTGTACTTTACAGTTGGGCTTGTATTTCCGGCCCCTTTTACTTTCCGTACTTACTGTTGTCCTCAGTTTTTTATTTAGTGTTTACTTCTTCCGCTTGTACTCTGTGGTGCTTGTTTACTTTACAAAGGCAATGCCTTCCCTTTTTATCGGGATTTACCCCTTGGTGCTAGTCGACAGGCCCTGGCCTATGGAAGGTGGGTTTGGGGTAGTCACGGCATGGGCCCCGAGGACGGGTCGTGACAAATTGGTATCAGAAAAGTTCAGTTCTACCACGAACTCTGATCTTTTCTATGTGAATCAATCGTGTTTAGCATATTGGGTGTGGTTATCAGTCCAGGGAGTCCAGTGTTGGTGCGGAGGCCGACGTATCCGTACACCAGGACCCTGACTTCTGATTTCCGACTTAATGCACGAAAACATTGATTGCGTGTGTGTTTCAAGTTTTCTTTGTGATTACTTTTTATCAGCTCACCAGATATACTGTTCTGACCGTGGCGCACCTGTTTCCTTTTCAGGATGGTCCCACGATGGCAGCCATCTAGGGTTCCAAGAGTCGAGTGTGACGATAGCCCACCGAGCGACGAGGCCTCGGTGCAGTGCCCTTTGTCAGCAGTGGCACCGACGGTAGATCTACCCGCCAAGCCCCCGATACTTCCAGCACCAGCCGCTGACGATGCACATCGCCTCAGTGCACTGCATGAGTTCCAGCGCCAGTGACCACCCAGGTTCCGTGGGGAGATGGACCCCCAGGCAGCCGAGGACTGGCTGGAGGCAGTGGTACGTGTGTTTCGGTTAGTGAGGACACCATTAGACCTCATGGTGACCCTCGTTGCGAGCCTACTTCACGCAGCAGTGCGCCGATGGTGGAGTTTGATGCTCCAGGTGCACGATGAGGCATCTCTACTTTGGACAGACTTTGAGAGCCTCTTCCGCTCAGAGTTCATCGCGGTGCACATTCAGGAGCTTCTTCAGCTGCGGCAGGGCAACATGACGGTCGCTCAGTACTCGGTGAGATTTACCGATCTCTCGCGCTACTCGAACGACATGGTACGAGACCCATTCTTCCAGGCCTGGAACTTTGAGTAGGTATTGAGACACGAGATCAGGGCATCGCTGATCTCCCTCAGCATTCTGACTCAGACAGGAGTACTGGAGCGGGCCCTTTTGATCGAGAGTTTTCTTGCTGAGTCTACACCAGCGCTGAGACCCACCGTAGGGCGGCAAGTAGCAGAGTCTTCCGCAGCAGGCAGTCGACGGATGACTCTTGGGTCTAGGCAGACCAGACCCTCAGGCAAATGACCTCAGGACACTGGCTCAGCAGTGCGGGGCACACAGCGCAGATCCAGTCTTTCGAGAGGCAGGCTGTGGTACTCGTGCGGCGGGTAGGGCCACATGGCTCGTGACTGCCCGACCCGCCGTGCCGAGTAGCAGCAGACGGTTGAAAGACCACTGAGGCAGAGGCAGAGGGTCGACCGTGGCGGTCCGCAGGGTGGGGGCGGACGAGGTAGAGGAGCTGGCCGAGCAGAAGGTGGTGGGCGGCGCTTTGAGGCTCTACCACCACCACCACCAGGAGGTCCGCCCCGACCACAGGGAGCTGGCGGGCAGAGACAGGAACAACTCCAGGCAGTAGAGGCCTACGACCACGGCGCACCCGAGATGATTCGAGGTAATATCTGTGTCTATTCCACCCTTACTGAAGTACTTATAGACACAGGAGCGAGTCACTCTTTCATAGCTGCTGCCCTTGTTCGGAGCTCGGAGATTCCGACAGAGCCGTTGGCTCGATCCTTATGTCTAGATACTCCTACGGGAGCAGACTCGACGATTACGCACTGGTGCCGACAGTGTGAGCTTACTATAGGAGGCGAGAGCTTTGGCTGGGATCTTCTTGTAGCAGCGTCGAGGCCTTACGACGTCATCTTGGGCATGGATTGGTTATCTACGGTCCATGCACAGATTGACTGTTTTAGGCGCAAGGTGCGATGTGTACGCACCGATGGGAGCAGGTTCAACTTCACTGGCGAGAAGGGAGCCTTTTCAGCACAGGATGGACTTCCGCGGAGGAGAGGACAACCCATCACTCATCAGTTGGCTAGCCTCATCCTAGGAGCAGTTGACGTGCGGAGTCCTGGTTTCCCTGCAGTGGTGGATCAGTTTGCGGACGTCTTCCCCGACGATGTTCCAGGGCTACCTCCTCGTAGAGAGGTAGACTTTTATATTGACCTATACCCCGGTACAAACTTGATATCGACTCCATCATATCGGATGGCCCCCGCTAAGCTTTGAGAGCTACGGGTACAGTTGGAGGACTTGCAGGGCAAGGGGTTTATCCGACCCAGTGTTTCACCCTGGGCTTCCCCGATATTGTTCGCCAAGAAGGCGGACGGGAGCTTGCGACTGTGTGTCGATTATCGTCGCCTGAACCGGGTGACAGTGAGGAACAAGTATCCGCTACCGAGGATTGATGACCTCTTTGATCAGATCAAGGGAGAACGGTGGTTCTCGAAGATAGACCTCAGGTCAGGCTATCATCAGCTCATAGTTAGAGACGAGGAAGTGTAGAAGATGGCCTTCAGATGTCGGTATGGCCACTATGAGTTCTTGGTTATTCCCTTCGGCGTAACCAATGCTCCAGCAGTGTTCATGGCCCTCATGAACAGGATCTTTCAGCCATACCTCAATCGATTCGTCGTGGTCTTCATCGACGACATTTTGATTTACTCGAGGATTGAGGAGGAGCACGCCTACCACTTACGGGTTGTACTAGACACACTCTGAGAGCACCAGCTTTATGGTAAGCTCTCAAAGTTCCAATTTTGGATATGTGAGGTCCACTTCTTGGGACACGTCATCTTTGAGGCAGGAGTTGCAGTTGATCCTGTGAAGATCGAGGCAGTGTTAGCTTGGGAGCCACCCAGGAGCGTGACAGAGGTGCGGAGTTTCTTGGGACTAGCTGGATACTACCAGAGATTTGTGCCAGACTTCTCCAGAGTTGCGGCACCACTATCAGCTTTGACGAAGAAGGGGAAACCCTTCTTATGGTCAGAAAGATGTCATCAGAGCTTCCAGGAGCTGAGACAGAGATTGACCGGCGCACCTATCTTGAGGTTGCCTGAGGAGGGAGTAGGGTACGTAGTTTACTACGATGCATCAGGGACCGGACTCAGATGTGTCCTGATGCAGGAGCGGGCAGTGATCGCCTATGGATCACGTCAGTTGAGGCCGCATGAGCAGAACTATGCTACCCATGACCTAGAGTTAGCAACAATGGTCTTTGCTCTGAATACATGGCAACACTATCTGATGGGCAAGTTCTTTACAGTATTTTATGATCATCAGAGTCTCAGGTACATCTTCTCGCAGAAGGACCTGAACCTGAGACAGCGGCGATGGCTCTAGTTCCTCCAGGACTATGACTTTGAGATATTCTATACTCCTGGGAAGGGGAATGTAGTAGCCGATGCCCTCAGCAGGAGGACGGGCATTCAACTACTTGAGGAGGTGACAGAGCAGCTAGCCTCTTTGCAGATATCCTTCGTGGATAGAGATGGAGCAGCCTTCCTTCAGTCTCTCATAGTCACTCCTTAACTTCTACAATAGGTCAGAGAGGCACAGCGTGGGGACGCTGACTGTGAGACGCGGCGTGCACAGATATTCTCAGGATAGGAACCTGATGGTTTCTCCTTTAGAGCAGAGCACGACATACTTTTCAGAGGACATACCTTGGTACCAGTTGCTTTACGGGAGGAGGTGCTGAGAGAGTTTCACACTTCTTCCTTGGCGGTACATCCCAGAGTGGCGAAGATGTACCAGGATCTCAGACGACAGCACTGGTGGCCGGGCATGAAGAAGGCTATGGCAGAGTTCGTTTCTCGATGCCTCACCTGCCAGCAGGTGAAGGCTGAGCATCAGGTACCAGCAGGCTTGGTACAGCCCTTGGAGGTTCCGGAGTGGAAGTGGGACGACATATCTATGGACTTCGTGACTGGACTTCCACGTACTTCCAGAGGTCACGACTCCATTTGGGTGATTGTCGACCGACTCACCAAGTCGGCACACTTCTTACCCATCAGAGAGTAGGGCTCAGTGGAGAGCTTGGGAAGACTTTACGTTCAGGAGATTGTACGGCTTCACGGTGTGCCATCTTCTATCGTCTCCGATCGAGATGCTCGCTTTACTTCCCGGCTTTGTAAGGGGTTGCAGGAGGCGTTCGGGACACAGCTACGTCTGAGCACAACCTTTCACCCTCAGACGGATGGTCTGACAGAGAGGACCATTCAGACTCTCGAGGACATGCTTCGCGCATGTGTCCTCGACTTTGGTCGTAGCTGGGAGGACCACCTACCCTTGGTGGAGTTTGCGTACAACAACAGCTACCACTCCACCATCGGTATGGAACCGTACGAGGCGTTGTACGACCGACCTTGTAGATCTCCTTTGTGCTGGACAGACCCTAGGGAGTCAGCAGTTGTGGGACCAGAGATGGTCCAGGCCACGACAGAGAAGGTCTAGGTCATCCAGGAGCGGATGAGGACAACTTAGAGCCGGTAGAAGTCATACGCTGACAGGAGGCGGAGGCCACTAGAGTTCGAGGATAGAGACCACGTCTTCTTGCATGTCTCACCTCGACGTGGTTTACGGAGATTTGGCCGAGGTGGCAAGTTATCTCCGCGCTTCATCGGACCTTTCCAGGTCCTCAGCAGGATTGGTGAGGTGGCTTATCGTCTGGATCTACCACCTCAGTTGCACCGGGTGCACGACGTCTTCCACGTATCTCAGCTGAGGAGATACGTGCACGACCCGACGCACATCATTGACCATGGGGAGCTTGACGTTGACGATGGGGTGACTTTTACGGAGGTCCCGGTGGAGATCGAGGATCGACAGGAGCGGGTCCTATGTGGACGGTCGATTCCTCTAGTGCGCATCAGATGGCAGCACGAGAACCTCCAGGAGAGCACTTGGGAGCGGGAGGCTCAGATGCGTGCTCAATACCCTCATTTGTTTCACTAGTTTTGATGTACCTTTACGGGGACGTAAAGCCCTGATGTGGGAGTAATGTAAAGACCCGTAAAATTCAAGGGGTGTTTTTTCTTAATTTTCTTTGGAATTTTACAAGAGCGCGGTTTCTGATGGCACCTGATTCCGAGGCCTGGTGTTCCCGGAATCAATTTCTGAAGTTTGGCTCGGGTACGTTTAGTGAACGAACGAGCGGGAATTTCTAACTTTTGAACCAGTGCCCGGAATCGAATTCCGAGGGCACCGATGGAACCGCATCGCCGGTAATTGCTTAGGAACTCCTGTTCCGGAGAAGCGTTTACACGAGTGTTGATGATAAAAATTGTGGAAGTTATTTTATAATTATTCTACAAATTTTTATCTTTTTTTTCTAAGTGTTTAGTTCTTGATGGAGGTTGGGTAACCACCCAACCTCCCTTGGGAGGTTATGAGGGTGGTGGGGCCCACACGAACCCCATCCATTCATATCCTCTAACCCCTCTCAACTCCCACTTTAATGTTGATAACTTATGTTTACTTAACTTATGTAATTAATATGGTGAGTTACATGTATGTTTTTGAAATTTAAACAATTGAATTTCAAATGCTTGTTGTGTTAATAAAATAAGTTTAGAACTTATTTTATTAGGGGTTGGTGTTGGGTTGTTTGAGAGATTTTTGGAGAAAAAGCTAAGGAACACCTTCTTCCTCGACAAAGAACACAAAGAACACCGTTCTTCAACGAAGAACCTCTCCGTCGAAGAACACGGTTCTTCCGCGACGCCGTATCCGCAACGCGACGTTCTTCTTCTGCGTCGTCTCTTCCGCGATGGTTTTCCGCGATGAAATTGCCGTCAAAGACTTCGAATCCTCGCTTTGGCGACGTCGACATTATTTACCCACGACGCCCGACCTCTGCGACGCTCGTCTTCCACGGGTCATTGACGAACACCGTTCCTGAACAGAGGTAGGGGATTTATTTTTCTAATTAATTCCGTTCATGATTTCTAGTTTGTCGATCTTCGTGGTTTTTGACTAATTGTTATCGAATAATGTGAGGGGGCCGGTCCGCACAAACACGGCCGAACCTCCTCCTTATTTCATGAATGATTTCTTTGTGGTTGGTACGAGGAAGCGTGGTGCCGTCGCATCACGCGGTTTCATGTGGAAGATATGCGCGGTGCCGTCGCGCCGCGCCGTGGAAATAAATTCAAGGACGCGACGCTGTTGCGCCGCGTCGAAGAAAATCAAAGGTGTCGCGGCTGGAGCGGATCCGCGGCGGAGGGGCGCGGTGCCGTCGCACCGTGCCGAACGACAAGGGACGCAGCAGAGCAGGGTGACCGGCGGCCAGCCGGGCCGTCGGTGTTGGATCCGGAAGGGGACCGGCCACCGCCGGTCCTGTTGAGAAGGAGCCGGCCGGCCTGGTCGGGCCGGCCGGAAAGGGGAAATCCGGGGGAATTAAATTACCCCGGCCAGCTTCAAATGACCCCCCATTAATGAGGGGGGGGGGGGGCGTGGTTACATAGGGGGTAGGCGCCCCCCCTTTGCCGAAACGGCTCGGCCAAAGGCCGAGCCAGACAGCGCGCTGGGTGTGCTGTCCCCAGCCGGACCGGCGCCTGGCCGGTCGGCCAGGCCGGGCCGCGCCCAGCCGGGCCGGGCCGTGCCGTGCTGGGCCAACCCAGACCCGGGGCGGGTCGACCCGGTTCGGGACGACCAGGGGGTCTCGGGCTGGGTCAGTCCGGGCCCGAAACCCCCGTTATCAGACTATTTGGGTTCAAATGCCCATAAATCGGGCTACGGACCTCCAAACGATGCGCCGTCAGCAGAGATGTGATCCTTGGTTCGAGATGGTCGTTTCGACATATTGCACTCAAGGTTTCGGAATACTTTGAGTTCGGCTGGGTTGGTTCGCACACGAATACAAACCGGGCCCTCGGAGTGGAAACACTCATATCTTGAGCTACGGACGTCCGATTGACGTGCCATCAACTTTGTTGATTTCCTCTTAGTGAGACGGATATTTTGAATTAATACGCCCAAGTTTTGGACACAGGTGGAGTACGGTCGGGTTGGTTTTTCCTTAAAAACCAACCGGGCCCCTAGGACGAAAAAACCAATAACTCTCAGACCGGGCGTCCGATTGACGCGCCCTCTGCGAGATTGAGTTCCTATTGACGATACAGAACTTTTGGATACATCAACTCTGGACTATGTGTCAGTTGATGTATCAGCCTCTCGGCTCGTGGAGCGGACCCTCCCGAACAGGCTTGCTGTGTGCGGGAACCCTAGTGCTGGCTGCGACTGCTACTGTGATTGCGATGACGACTGTGCAGAGATCCTCAGTGGATTCGACGACGACGACTACAACACTCAGCGATCCTATGTGGATCAGTGCTACCGATCCTGTGTGAGTCTGATCCTGTGTGGGTTAGCGCTCAGCGGTTCTGTGTGAGCCAGCGCCTACAGATCCTGTGTGGGTACGATCCTGTGTGGGTCTTTGCGGGGGTTAGTGCCTATCGATCCTTTGTGGGTCTGACGACTTAGATGGATCAGTGATCATCTCTATCGTCTTCAAAGAAGTATACCTGTATGAGCTGAATTCTATTTGCTTTCCTGTGTGGATTGTGTTGTGCTATCCTGTGTGGATTACGTTTTGCTTTACTGTGTGGAATACGTATACTTTCATGTGTGGACTGGGTTGTACTTGGGCTCGGAGGTTGGAGCGTATTGGAGTTGATGACTTATGTATATGTATGGGAATATACCTAAGTAGTGTCGGTTGTTACTTCGTGATTGTATCTTTCCTTTGTGGTTTATCCTTTGTGGATTTTGGGAGACCTTCAGGGGTCTCGGGGTCCCTACTGAGTAGCTTATACTCACCCCTACACGGGCTATGCCCGCACTACGTTGTGTTGGTTGAAGACGACGGACAACATTGATCATGGTTGAGTCTTGCAGAGCAGGACAGTACCTGGAGGTGGACCACTGGGCGGGACGTGCTTGGAGCGGACGACGGGACCCGAGGAGCAGTGGAGCTCTCTGTACCCACCCTTCAGTTGGGATTTCCATTGGACAGCTCAGTGTAGCGACTTTACTTTACAGTTGCTGTTTTCCCTTTCGAGTTGTACTTTACAGTTGGGCTTGTATTTCCGGCCCCTTTTACTTTCCGTACTTACTGTTGTACTCAGTTTTTACTTAGTATTTACTTCTTCATCTTGTACTCTATGGTTCTTGTTTACTTTACAAAGGCAATGCCTTCCATTTTTATCGGGATTTACGCCTTTGTGCTAGTCGCCAGCCCCTGGCCTATGGAAGGCGAGCTTGGGGTAGTCACAGCACAGGCCCCGAGGACAGGTCGTGATAGGTACATTATTCTCAATTGCTTGTGATGGATCAATGAGTGAAGTAATGATCTTCTTATCACATGTCGGAGGTCTTTTGAAAGTAGAATCCTCCAGTGATCATTGAGTACTAGCAGAAACTATTTCCTTCTTTTTTTGAGACTCAATATGTGTATTCTCAAGATTTTTCAACTTAGATTCCAATTCAAGACATATCATATTGAGGATGACTTCACGGTATTCAATCAGAGTCATATTCACTTCACATTCCATTTTTAATCTTTCAACTTCATCTTCATGAATCTTTACTTTGTTTTGTAACAAAGAGTCAAGTTCTTTGATCTTCATGGAGTCTTCTTCAAAATATAACTTCTTGACTTCATTTCTCCTTTTCAGCTCATCTTCAAGTGGATGGATCTTATCTTCCAGAGTCTTGTTGACTCCCTCCTTTCTTCAACAACTTTGAGATACTTTGAAGAAATTACTTCAAATACCATCTTTATTGCTTTAAAGGCTCCAACATGTCTGGAGAGATTTAAAAATTCAACAATTTTTTCTTCTAATAATTTCTCCAAAACATTAGTTTCTTCTTCCAGTTGAGTGATATTTTCCTACATGAATTGAAATAATCCACCAACTAGGGATGTAATTTCTTTAGGAATACAATGAAAAATCATTCTTAAGCTATAAACTGATATTTCTTAAGATGTTGTACATTGATCATCACCACTTTTGCTAGAATTTTAATCATGAGAATAATTTCCAAATATACTAACACATTCCTCTTGATCATTTGAGGTAAGAAGGTTTTCTATCTTCATGGTGGATACTTTATCCACTATCTCCTTACTTTCCATGTCTTGTGTGTATTCAATTTCATCTAGATATGGAGAACCATATGCTTCCTCTTTTTTAGATAAAAGGGAATTCTTCTTCAACTTTCTCTTCTCTTTATTTTTTCTATTCATCCTGGTCTTGGTAGATATAGACTTATGATCAGAGGCAACTAAATCTTCACCAACTCTGCTCTTCATTGTTGAATAAGGAAAGGAACTCAAATCTTCAAAATAGAATAAATTCACAATAGAGAATCCAATAGAGGTGAACATGTTGCTCTAATACCAATTGAGAGGACTAGTTTGGGATATACCTAACACTAAGGGGTGGGGGGGGGGGTGAATCAGTGTTGGGGACCTTCGAAACCAATTCCAACTTTCTATCCCTATACCTATTGACCTATTTGGATCTTGATTCTTTTATTCTCTTTTCCCTATCGCATGAAATAATAGAAAGCAGTAAAAATATGCACACAATATTTTTACAAGGTTCACCACTCAATAAGAGCAGCTATGTCCTTTCCATGCATGGGCATGACCAGTGCATGTATTCTCCACTATAATGTGATATGATGTTATAGTGGGTTGACTAGGAAAACAATCCTCTAGTAAGTGTGGCTCTCTACACTTGGAGGGGGAAGAAAGATAATTCTCTTCCAACTAGCAAAAAGTAGGACATTCCCTTACACTTACTGGTTCTTTATAATACTAGTGTATAAAGTCTCTTTCATCCTCTAGCTGGTACTTTATATTACCTATGAATATAGTCTTATCTATATTAAAAGAGTTTTCAACACCCAAAGAATCTTCCACTTATTGAGACCTTTTTGATGCTACAATGATACTTTGTTTTTTCAAAACCTTCTTCTTCTCCTTGTTACTTACTTAGCATCAAGAAAGTAACCAACCTCTTCTTTCTCCGCAACAAACCTGTAAGCTTCACACTCTTCTTCTTTTTCTTCTTCAATGAAAAACCAACTGTACTAAAACCTTCTCCTCTTCACACTTTTTATTTCAGTGAAAAAGAAACTACCCTGAAATCACTTCTGTTCTTCTTTTCCAAAATCACAAACTCCCTTTGTGATTATCAGATCAATGAAGTCCAGTTCATCTTAGCATCATCATAGTTGAAGTACCCTGTATGATTTTCAGTCTTCAGTTGGGCACACTTTGTTCTTCTTCTCATATTCTTTCTTCTCTTCTCAATACCAACACCTTAGTGTATCAGTATACTAACTTCTTTATTTTTTCATATATGAGTTCAATTGCACATCTAGTTATTCTTTACTTCACAAAGCACAACGAGGGTGACAAAAACCAATCTCGTGAGTGTGGTAAAACTTTTCTTTATGAAACAAAATGGTTCACAGTACTTACTTCTTCACAAAGTCACTTCAAGAGTTCTATGTACCTATCAAAGGCCTGAGGGGACCCAATCTCATGTGAACCCATTTTGGGTGACTGGCACACAAAGTTAACGACTTGCATGCAACATTCAGCTTTTGTCACGGAAGACCTCTTGTGCGCAACTTCAATCTTATACGCAACTCTCTCTTCTTGAGCGCAATTATCCTTTCTTGAATGTAACTCTTACTTATTTCACGCAAATACCTTTGCGTATATTTCTTACGTGCTTTAGAGCTTGAGATTTATCTAAGTGTTGAGCTTGTATAATGTGAGGGGGTTACCTATTATTTATAGACCTCATTAACCCCTGCATGAAAAAAACCCAATGTGTCGCACAAGATCCTAACGCATCGCATAAATCCCCATTTGACATCGCACTGGGCGTGCAAGTCTCTTTCGTTCCAACCTCATTTTTCGTGCAATTCTTGAATATTTAACGCACTTCCTTCCTTTTCCATTTTTTGAAGTTTGTAACTCAAATCATGCCTTGTGCGCAACATTCCAAACTCCCTTCAATCTTGCACGCAAAAACCAATCATTCACACAAGCCTATCCTTTTCCATATTTTGATATTCAGATCATGGAACTCCCCTTGTGTGAAACATTCCAATCCATCTTCAAACTTTCACACACCATTATTTACCAAAATCACATTTATCCATCTCCCGATTTTAAGCCCCCAAAATTTGGCAAACACTGTGAAGCTATGAAACCTTAAAATCTGTTTTGTCAAGAAAACCAAAGTTGCTCCATTATCATCTGGAATATTTAAAAAACAATTGATTTAATAATAAACTATACCTATCATGATATATAGTCATTGGTCAAACATCTTTAGCATTGTCATATTTTAAATGGGAAGTAATGCAACTTCCCTATCTTCCAGCAGCATCGTTCTTTCCAATCAAAATTGAATATGACTAGCATCATCTTTTCTCCCCCTTTCTGTAATAAGGCTTACATCACAAGTTATCCTAACTCATTATTTTTTTTTAAATTAAAACCAGAAAAACATCATCTGATTTTAAGGCAATGTGTAATGCATGACCATATTAGAATGCCAAGTCCATCCACACTCTCTTCTTCTTAAATAATCATTCTCTACATCATGAAAATCATATGATTATTTTATTCAAGTAATCTCATGCATGGTTCTCATGAAATCATGAAGCATTCCATGGTCTTCTTCAAATCCTCATTCTTCTTCAATCATCCTCATATGAATGATACTTCACCATTATTCTTTATTGTAGTTAATGTGTAACCTTTGAAACAAGTTCTTTGAACTTAGTATCAGTTCAAAAATCATCTAAATTTACTTAATAGAGAATTTCCCAAGCATGACATCCAATGATATGATTTCATAACAATTATATAGACATCCTCACTTCAGCCGATCTCTATTAACTTTGGAGTCCATCATCTCCTTCTTCATTTTGACTTACATTGACAACTATTGACAATAAATACAATCTTCATACACAATGTGGTCCCAATAGTATGAGATTATTAGAATAAATGATCCAAGAAAAAACAAAATATCAATCTACTTGAGATAACATAGTGTATAAAAAAAGAGTTATTAATTCAGATATTAATTATCACAATAAATATTTAAAAAATACCAACTGAAAATCATCAGTTAAGAAATTTAAAACTAATTTTCAAGAGCTTTCATTAAATCACTCAAAAAAAATATTAAAATATTCAAGATAGAGAATGTTTATCCCCTATAGATATCTTCTCCCAATTTGCAGTAATTAAATCAAAATTATAAGAGCAGTGGAAACAAAAAAAACCCTAGTGATAGGAAGTGTGTTGCGCTTTGATTTGTAGGATTTATTTCTCAAAGGATTTAATTAGAAATAGATTTATAAGAATGCTAAATATATATTGCTTTGATAGAATAATTTTAAGCTTCCAGATTCCTTCTAACACCTTTTCTTTTATAAAATTATACTTAATATCAATGTTATTTGATATGAAATGTTCCACCAGACTCTTGTTCACTTTTATGAAACATTGGTTGTCACATCAAATAACTAGGGGATATATATATATATATATATATAATATTCATATCCAAAATATGATCCTTCATCCAAAATATCCTTTTAAAATCATGTGATTCATCCATATATTCATCTTCAATGGAGATTAAGGTGACTGATGATTTTTTCTTGAATTCCATGCTACAAATATTTCACCAATAAAAAAATTCTCCACTTAATGTTGAATTTCTATCATTAACACCAGCACTCCAGTCAAAATTTATAAATAAATTTAAATCCATAACACTATTATTTTTATATAATAATAAATAATTGGATATATTTTAGACATATCACAAAATTACATTGGCTGCTAGGATATGTGATTATTTTAGGTTGGATTGAAACCTATCACAATGAGTAACAATATAGACAATATATAGCCTTTAGAAAGTCATTTATAAGAGAATACTAATTAATATTCTTAATTATTTCTCATTAATAAATTTCCTTTTATAATACTTTCTTATATTTATTCATACTTGAATTGGTATAAGAACTCCTATTGATTCCTCCATTAAAAAAAATTCATTAAATCATTGTAATATTTTCCATGACAATTTAAAATATGAATTGAAAATTTGGTAAAATACTTGTAAAATTTCATCTCCCTAAGAAAATACAGTTAAAAAATTATCTTATTTTTTATAGAAAATTATTTATAAAATATCCCCTCATTAGTAGAAATTATAATATTATCAACATGCATAATCAGATTGAGTGATGTGGTGTTAGTATTCTTCACATTTAGGTTTCTATCAACTTTACCTTTTCTAAATTCCATGATTCTCAGGTATTCATAAAACATGAAATACCATTTTATTGGGTCTTGAATAAACCCATAAATATCCATATTCAATTTTATTATTCTTCATCCATATTCATTAAGTAAAAATAACTGAGGATTCTCCATATAAAACAATTTAGAAGTGTAGACTTTACATCCATTTGGAAAACATTAAATATTACTTGGGCTGAAATTTCAAGGAAATTTATAATTGTATCATGCCTATAAATAGGAGAGAATGATTTATCAAAATAAATTCCCTCTATCTTTGAGTACCCCTTTCACATAAATCAATCTTTTTTTCTTATAAATTTTTTTATTTTTTATGTTCTAAAAAACCATTTTGTTTCTATGATATTATTCTCTTTAGTCCTTCCAATAATATCCATGATTAATTTTGTTTCAATTTGATCCATCTCTTCATTAATGTCTTGAATATATTCTTTTAGCTTAATATATTCATCAATAGTTTGAGGTTTAATTTTTGAAAGGATATTTATGTGACTAGTTTAATTATATTTATTCTTGTCTGTACCCCTGTATCCAAATAAAAAATTATATTCTAAACATCAATATGTTTATTTATCATTGAATTTATTTTATTAGAATTTATATATTTAACATCATCCCTAGAGTAAGCATAATCAACATCTCTATCATGAATATATGTGTTCCATTTTGTCTCTTATCTAGTATCATAATTGATATCATCATTCTCATTATCTACTGCAACTGAATTATTGATCGCCTTATCATTCTCAAGGACACTACCATCATAAAATTCCACCATCTTCTTAGATTTTTTGATTTAGTTCCTATAATATCTTCCAATTTTTTATATAAACAAGGAATATTCCATCATCATCATTCTTATAAAACTAAACACTACTTATGCCTTTCATTTTGATCAAACATGGAAGCCCAAATAGTCTATTTTTTTTTGTTTTGGATTCTTATAGAATAAAATTTCATAAGGATTCATATCATAATTTATCCTAAAAAACATAATTTTTATTAATGATTCTAGGAGTGGTAATTTCTTTTAACCATGAATACGATGAAGTGTCATGATCATTGATTATGTTTCCAGCCATATATACAAGTATCATGTTCTTCCTTTCATATGATCAATTTTTTTGAGGAGTGTAGGATTCACTAAATCCAAATAATATTTGTGTTTATTGTGATATTTTGAAAGTTTTTATTAGTATAGTTAGTCCCATTGTTTGATATCATCCTCTTAAAATAAAATCTCATTTTATTTTTTATCTATCATTTTGAAACTTTTAAACATTCTTAAATCAGGAGATTTGTGAGTCATAAACACAATTCATTTCATTTTAGCAAGTTTATAAATGAAATTGATCAAGTACTTATCTCCATTTATTGAATTATTAGACATGGTTCCACAAAAAATCAATGTAATGCAGCTTTAATGGTTATCTAGTATGTATTTCAACTTTTTAATTACATTATTCACAATCTTAACTTTTTGATTTTTTTTCAAATAGTGATAGTGTTATTTTTAAAAACTATAATATTTATAATAGATATAATATAATAACTTTTAATAACCTTTCTCCAAGATGTACATGTATTATATGGCATAAATTTTTCTTTTCTTGAATACTAATTTAGTAATTTATTTTCGATTATCCAACCTAAAATAAGTTAACTTGGTTTCTCAACCATCTTGTTATGAAAACTATATAATTTGGAATCGTCACAAAAAACAATTCTTTCTAAAAATAACCTCATTTAAATTATGAAAATGTTGTGTTATAAATAACATATTATTATTCTAAATAGAAAAAATATAACATTTTTAGGGTTTAAAAAATATTTTCTAATTTTACTAACTCTAAAAAATTTATTTTTAATGAGCTATCATTTCTAATGGCACTGACATATAATTAAATATTCATTAGTTTATTTAAATCAACTGTCAAGGGAGAAGATTAATTTCTATCCATTATACATGTATTATCATATTTTATTACCTTAAATGCATTATAAAACAAATTTTACTTTAATTTTAATTGATTATTATTCTATTTTTTTATATTTCTCAAAAATATTTATTTTTACTTGAATGGATTTACAAAATTTATTTGAGATGTTCTATTCTTATTCACAACTCCCAAAAAATTCTTATAAACTCTCAAAAATATTTTTCACATTAATTTTATTCTTAAGATATTAGATCTTATAATTTTTTCTCATCTATTGGTTCCCCCCCCTTGATTCACGCTCATATTAGTCCATGTAAAGAATTTTTATACCAAAAACATGACGACCAAAAATGACACAGCCCCAATAGTTTTCTTTAAACGTCCCTAATTTATAAGAATTATTTTATTACATGTGTTTTTGTATAAATCCATTCTAAGACATCCAATGAGTTGATTTCACTAAAAAAATTTGTGAATATTTTATTTGGGAATTTTGGGATGGTGTAATATTTTTTAAGTATTTTTTCCTTAAATATATGTATAGGTTTCTATTTATATTCATACTTTATAACTAACATATATTTCTATTTTCCACTAGATTGTTCAAAAAATATGATTCTATTTTAAGAATTTGAACTAGTTGAATTTTATTCTTTATTAAAAAAATCATGTGCATTAAAGGGGATTGATATTTATTACTTCAAACACTCAAATTGTCATAAAACAGTTATATTTTAATATTATTTGATTTGTTTATTATTTTTATTCTTTACTTTGAAAGTCATAATTTTAGAATTTATACCTACTTATCATAAAGTATGATAATGGAAGTAATATGATCAATAATATTTATTTTCTTAAAATTATCAAGATTTTACATTTCAACTTATTTTATTATACTTTATTTTTCATTATGTTCTTGATTATGCTTATCTGTGTTCTTTTTGAGATAAAAATTTTCATCTCATAAGCATAAAATATTTTATTAGAACATATTGATGTCAATTATCATAGTGCACTCCTTATATGGTTCTACTTATTTAGAAAAAAAATCATAATTAATTTTTGATTCATCTCCTGATAAATAACTTTATTCTTCATCAAGTGAAATGAAGACCTTTTTAGAAGCCTCCATAGGTGTTTCCCCGTCATCAATAACTTAAAAATTGTCCAAAATTTATTATTCACCATATAGTAAATTAATTTTGATGAAATTTGGTGATATTTTATTCATTTATTTTGAAAAAAATTAATTTCTATTTAGTAAACCAACATTATTTGAGAATAAATTTTGAGCTTCATAATTATCATTTTCATTTATTATTTTAAAGGGACACCTAGCAGGTAAATGCCCTATTTTTATATATTTAGATAATTTTAATGGAATTTTTCCTTTATACATACCATTCAATTTTTTTAATTTCCCTGACATCAGAGATTGAGTCTCAACATAATATTACATATTATCTTATTCATTAGAAGACATATTAGTATCTTCTAACTTCAAATCTATGAAATTTTGAAAGGAAATTTATTTCTACTTCTATAATTTTATTTTTTGGAAAAATCCTATTCCCATTTCATAATTAATTATAATACTAGTTAACTAATAGTGAAATAATAAAGATCATTATCTTCTAATTCTAATATCATGGAATCATAATTTTCTACAAGAATTCTCATGATATTCTTTACCATAATATATCCTTCAATACTTTCTCCATATCCCTTAAAAGTGATGAGAACCACATTAAATTTTGTAATTGATATATTAAAATAGTTATCTCCATGTATCCTAATATATTCAAACTATTGCATAAAAATTTGAAACTTTTCTTCCATTATCTTCTTTTTTATTTCATAAATAATATAATTTTTTTTCTAAAATCGCATTAGCAGATTTGTATCCCTTGGCTTTTTTTATCTTTTTGTAAGATACTGAGGAAAGAAGAGAATTACTTTCCCCAATCTCTCTTAAATGATTTTTATAGCTTAATATGACCAAGTAGAAGTCTATTTTGAAACTATTAAACCCTGAAGAAAAGAATCAGGTACATATAGTCCAAGTGAAAGAAAATTTGGAACTATCATTTATATCTCTAAATTAAACCCTTTCCTACCAATTGTTGGTATCCATTTTTGATTGAATGGGTTATATTAATCTATTGTTATTTAAAGATAGATTTATGACAGTAAACCATTATCTGATACAAATTAATAGGATCACTTGAGAAGTGATTCAGCCTCAGGTAGGGGGTTAATAAGTATTTACACCCCATTTTAAAACTTCAAACACCCACATACTTATTAAATATATATCTATATCACTTACTATGGTCTATAAATAAAATTAGTAATATAAAGAGTTTGTAAATGAGATTAACCTCTATGATGGAAGACTACATCCTTAGTTTATGGTGGGTTTTATCCCATTCATTCACGATACTTATTTTTATTATTATCATAAAATATATATAAACAAGTTAATTTTCTTGAATCAATAATTTTTTTTTCACCAACCAAACACGAGCAAGTAAAAACTTTATACAATTAAAATAAGGACACATATTCAAATAATAATCATCAGTGTATAATTATCGCCAATAAATGAGTAGATGTGATCTTTATATTTCTAAAATATATAGTAATATTTAAATATATCTCCCATAACTTTATATGATACTCAGGAATAGCCTAAAAATTCTGTACCAATTTTTTTACCATCTCATATCTTTCATTATATTCTTCTCCATTTTTTTATTTGCAGAATCACATGAAAAGTATTTGTATATTTGAATATAGAAAATACCACCTAAATTACTATATTATGATATTATCCAAAATTAATAGTCTTTAAATATTCAATATAATATATATAATATCAATTAACAAACATCGTATCTCTACCTAAGACTTCCCTTATTTTTCATCCTCCTTTACACCTTGCGATTCTCATAATTTACGCGACAAATTTTTTTCAATGAAATCCATAGGTAGTTAATCAACACTAGCATGGATTTTCACATGAGAGAATATCATTATGAAATTAAACTTATTTTCATGGAAAAGAAAACATCATCACAACACAAAATACTTCTCTAATTCTCACATTCCTTATTCTTGGTTATAATAATTTCTCTTAAAAGTATAATGATGTTTCAGATTGGAGGATCATCAAAAAATAATCCCATTTATTCACTAGAAACATTTATATTCTCAAACTAGTAATAAGATTTTATAATTTAGTATGACATGGTGATATCATATCCTATTATTTCCATAATACCCTTATATATCAACACTTATATATGGACATATGGTTTAGTAAGATGTGTAAAAATCATATGCTATGATTAACATTTTCCTACATAGTTACCCTTACATATCCTCATGGTAGTATTTATAGATCATCATATTAATTATTATGTATCGAGTGATGTACCTTGACATATCATAGTTAGGATATCGACTTTTACACATATAAAATATTACAAATCCTTTAAAGTAACTTTTATATATTGAGAGTTTTCAAAATTTTTACTCTTACACATCCTTCATAATTTCATTGTAACTTTAATATATAGAGTTTTGTACCTTTATTCATCATAGAGTTTATCCACACATTAGAGAATTTACAATATGGAAATATGATTACCTTTACATATAGGTTAAGTACCCATACATAGGAAGTTGTGTACATTTACACATTATTTGAATAACATATATGTTTCTGGTCCTTTATTAATGATCTAGTAACATATAAATTAAAAATACTCAGAATACTTATAATTACATATTAACTCATTACAAAACATCTTATGCAATGTAAATATATCTCAAATAACATCAAATGATTCCAATAAATTCTACGGATTTAATAAAAAACTTGTTTAACAAAAATAAAAGTCACTTTTGTAGCTTGAGTAAACTCAAATGAATGAAATCCATATCCATAAGTAATAAAAACAAATATAATATCATCCAAAAATTTCCTCAATATCATTTTGAAGGTTCAATAAATTTTATGAATAGTTTTGATTTCAACAATTAATTTAATTAATCTCATAAAGATTAATATTTTGGAATCCATACAAATTTATATCCTTTATGAGTGAGATTCATCAAAAACAATTATATCTTTGAGATGTTCTTTATACACCTCTAATAGTTTCCTTCAAAACCCAAGAATATTTATATCTAAAATAAAATCTTAGAAAATTACCAATAAAAAATAGATTTCACCACTATATGATTAATCTATATGAAATTTTTAGATACTATATGTCCTATGAACATTTATTTTTGGATCCCAAAATGAAACTTGGATAACATGGAATATAGGTGTTGAAATAAATGAATTCCAAACACAATAATCTAATGTTTCATGTGTTCCTCATATGAAATTGAAAATTCCATAACTCCATGTAAGATATGGTTAATTAGAACCATGGACAACACATGATTTTTTTAAAAAATAGAATCAAAATATACCTAGAAATATTGCAACTTCATTATAAATATGTATTAGTAATATTATCATTTTTCACCTATAGCTGATGATACCCTACTCTGAGATCTGTCTTATAGAGCAAATTTATGATTTTAAATAATAAATAAGGTAATTTTTATGGGGTTTAAGTTATTTTTCAATGATATCATGATTAATAATTCTATAATTGATACTTAGTTTCACTCTCCCATCATCTTTTCTCATAAAAATAATAATAGTTTCCATGGTGATAAAATAGAATTAATGAATCTTTTACCTTTTAAATTAGTGATTATATTCCTAAAATAATTTAATTCAATAGGATCTATTGAATATAATGGTAAGAATATAGGTTTTATCCCTTGTACAAGATAAATTGAAAATATCACCTCCATCTTAATAGGTAGCATAAATAAATAATTAGGAAACACTTTTAGGGAATCACTCAACATATGAGGAATAAACTTCCCTAAATTCCCCTTGAAATAGATAATAATTCGTATCACAAGTGACACATACTATTATTCATTGATAAAAATAGTCATGATCATTATGTTGAATCACTTAATCCATGCCTATAATAATATCAATAAGATACATACTATGGAAAAGAAAATCCCAACATATATCATATTTTATAAATAGAGATCAGTAATGAGGTATATTTAAATCCTTTCTTCTTATTATTCCCAAGAGGATTTGAAGTATCTATATTATAAAACTTTAGTTCAAATAGAGAGTTCATAAAATACAAAATTCATGTAGATATAAATTATTTAGAGGAACCTATATCAAATAAAGAATAATATTTTAATGATTCAACAGAAAAAGTACACCAAACTATTATAGGACAAACTTCATATTCAGTGGGAACTTCCTCAAGTGAAAATAAATACCAGGATTTAGGAGGTGTCAATGACCCCCACTGAATTTAGGCTCAATTATAAATTACCATTTGACATGAGTAAAGTTACATATACCTATAAGATCTTAAGGAATAGATACCACTACCTTATAAGAATTTTATTCTATCTAATATCCTTTAAAATTTTAAGAACCAACAAAAATATTCTTTAGAGGTTTTCTTTTTCAAACATTTGGAGATTACCATTACGATTTTACGAATAGTAAACCCATATAACTTCTAGAAAAAAAGGATTAAAATGTACTGTATTTTCTCCTTGATGACATATAATAGGATTATTAGCCTTAGGTACCAAATAAGAAAATTGAGATGGATACCTTGAACTAAAAATACTTCCCTATATGATCCTTCCCTACTTTATTTAAATTTTTAGGGAGAAAACATAATTATTGATTGGAAGATAAAATGATCCACCCATTCCTAATAATTTATCATGATCATTCAATTACATTAATTATTTATCATGAACTTTAACACAAAAGGGTTTCTTGAATAAAATTCCTTCAATAAAAACTTGGGTGATGATCCATCTAAATTATTTAATCTTTTTGGTTATCATTGGTGAAAAGAACCAGTTAAAATTATAGTATCTTGGTTAGTGAATTTTCATCCTTTATAATTATCCAACTTTCTTGATGAAGGCATATTAACTATTATATTTTTTTAAATTTCACCACCTCAAACTAAACTACAATTTAAAAAATATTTTTAAATCCTTTAATAGTAAAATTTAATTCATTTCAACCTTGTCTAAGGACTACAACCACTTTCTACTTGTAACCCCATGAAAGAAAATGGTACATTTCAACTTTGAGGTCTCATAAGTCTTGATAAAATTGAACATCCTGTCAATAATATATAGTGAATACTTTTATTTTTAATAAAAAATATTTCCTTAGAAAGTATCAGGATAATGACGATGTAATTATTGATCTCTATCTCTGGCATGAGTTGGGAAAAATAAACTTCTCTTACCACTGACCATAAAATTATGACAGCCTTTTCAATCAAAAATTAATTCAATAGTGTTAACTTAAAGAAAATTATTCCCTCTAAAGAGTTTACTAAAAATCTTTTAGGACGAATGACATTATTAATCCTATAACATAAAGTGAAACTTATTTAAAATAAAACAAAATAAAATTCAATAATTTTAGGAATAAGATAAAAATTAATTAAAAAATTTAATAGATCAAAAATTCCTTAAAAATAAACCCAATAAATTAAAAAAAATAAGTGATTTAAATAAAAAAGAATAAAAAACTAAAAAAATTGATTATTTTCAAGCATGCATGGTCCAACATGGATGATCTCAAGACCATGCATTAGTTGCGAATTCTCTACTATAATTTTTTAGTGTGTACTAAACTATTCATATGTAGTTATATATAAATATTCAGTAACCATATAGATTCTATTGGATTCTTCAGAGTGAGATTCACATTCCTATTTCACAGTTTATAACACAAGCAGGATGGACATTAAACTTATAAATTCTTCCAGTTTTTACTTAGAATACACAAAAATTACAAATAAATGGATTAAATGTCTATGTAATCATAAATTACACTTACTTAAATTAAATAAAAATAAAATAAAATAATGTTAAAAAATAACACCTCCTTGAATTCCAATGATAACTCATGACTTATTATGAAATTTGTTGGACATACAATTCATTGCAACCCACCAATCCAGTTTTGATGATCCCAACTTATGTCAACATAATTTCAAAAATAAAATAACTAAAATAAACATCTAACACCATTTTTATTAAACCTATTCAAGTTACCTTATCATGACACCCAATTATGTCCTCTATAATTTCTAATGTGCATTCTAGATCACCATGGGATGAAACTAGTTCCATGCACATCAAATATATAATTTGGGATTTATTTTTTCTATTAATTGTATGATTAAAAAAGTACTTACAGATAAAAATCAAGCATGTCCATTTCATAGATTGGTGATGTCATAAAAATTAAATATAAACTTTTTCAAATAAGTCACATCCAAATATATCATAAAACCATAATTAAATAATTAATAAATGATAAAACATATAAATCCATTAAATAAAACATAGACACCTACATTTATACAATATAAAAAAAGAAGTAAAAAATTTGGAACAAAGGGGATGGAAAACTAAAATGGATGAATATATGATAAAACAAAAAATATATCACTAATAATATAACAAATCTACCCATATTTATGTGACATGTGTGGAACCTCCACTTTCACCTCCTCTAAACCATAAAAAAACTATAAAAAATCTTCCAGCTCATAGTAGAGCATTTCCTTTACCAAAATAAAAGAAAAAAAGTCTAGAAACACATAGAGAGTGCATATAGGGTTTTACAAAAATGGCCAGTAAGATACAACCATGTTTTTATGCACATCCTTTAAAAAACAAACCTTATCGTGTTAGTTTAAAATATAAATGAGAATGTAACCTTTTAATTTCTATGAAATAAGTTAAAATTGAATAAAAAATTTACAACTTTACTATAAATGAAACAAGTTATCTAAATTTAAATACAATAATTTGAATAAATTTTTCAATTTATGAGTAAAAAACAATATCATATAACCCATCTCATAAAGCATTAATGGAGGTCACCTATGAGAATAAGGGATTAAAGTGTAGAATCCATATACTAAATCTATAAGTTAAATAAGATTAGGTGATAGATATGATATTTAAATTATTTTTATATGTATTTAAATGATGAAATCCCCAATAATTTTTCATTTTATGTGAAACTGCACTAATTATTGAATTTTGATGTGTTTTAAGATAAAATGTGAAAATGCCTAAATTATGGAATTTTAATAGTTTTCATTTATTTGGTATTTTGGGAATAAAATATTCAATAATAATAATATTTTAGAAATTATTTTTTTAGGATCCTTTAGCTTATGATCTTTATTTCTATCAACTGATACAAGTGATGAATTGACCATTTTAAGGCCAAAAAATCACCCAAATTGGAAAATATTTTTTTCAGATAGAATTGATATACCTTCATTAATGGGAACACAATTCATCCCAAAAGTGTTAAAATGAGGTTATTATATCTGGATAATAAATAGTTATTGAATAATAATACCTCTATTAAATATTAAGTTTAAATTCATTCATTAAGATGGCTGATGAGTGTGTGAAAGTGGAGGAAGATGAAGAGACCCTTCAACTAGTAGATGTTGAACTTAGTAATTAGGTAATATATTTTTCACCATGTTTCCAATTAATATAAAATTTTATAGGAGAATAACTAGGAGGTGAGATAATGACTTTCAAGAAGGAACTTTTTCATGATTCAAGCTCAAACCATGCATAAATCAAGAAAACATTCGGGGGAAAGAAACTAGACTATGTATTTTCTACCCCTATTCACTATATATTTTCATCAAAAATTCATATAAAAATATGGTGTGAGTGGGGGAGAAGTATATTATAGATGTTATAAAATAGAGAAGAGTATTGTTTCATTAATTATTCAATATTTTAAGGGATAAACCCCAAGCAGTCATGGATGGTGAAAGATGGAGGATACTCATCCTTTTTGAGTTTGTGCTTTTCATTATTATCTTTTGTATTTATCTAGAAACTATTTTTCAGGAATGAATAGGGTAATTTATTTATTGAATCCAATTTATTCTAATTTACTCTATATTTATTTTTAACTTATAAATGTAAATTAGATACTCTTATTATTTAAATTCTTTTGGCAAGATATCACCTTTGAGCATTGTGAGTTTAATATGTTTTGGTCTCTTATAGGATCGAAACCAATATTTGAGGTATCAATATAGTTTCAAGGTAATTTTGGTGTATTATTTACAAACATAAAGTATAAATTTATAAATATAATTGGTTAATTCATTTATAGATAATGATAAAGAGAGTATCCAAAGTCAAACACTTGTCTACTACTGCTATATCTACTCGGTATTTTTTATATCAGTCTTGCTTTTAACCTCTTAAAACTAATTTATAATCTTAATAAAATTAATTTAATTTAATTTTTTATTTCCTATTAAATATTATCTTTTAGTTTTAATTTATCAAAGACAAATTAACCAAAGTGACAGTTTGATCTTAGCCTGCAACCTCCTTATGATACAACTCTATGGTCATCGATGTGCTATATGTTAAAGGTAAAATTGTTGATTGGGGATTCATGAAAAGAATATTTCAATCAACATGAATCATTTATAGGGAAGATTATTATTTCTTAATTTGTTTTTTAATTTATATGATTTTAACCACAAATTTATAGTCTTAAAAAAATTATTTTAAAAGAGACTACTCTTATGCCTAGCCCGATTATTAATAATTTTAGGAGTCAAGTAATGAAGAATTTTTAAAATCTCATTTCGAAGAAAATACTTTCACAATTCAAGGAACTTATTTCACGATCTAACAACATGATTTTGTGATTCAAAAAAATGTTGTCATGATTCTAGTAGTAATAATAAATTGAATTTATTTCCACTAAATTAAAAGAATTTAAATAATTAATTTTAAAAAAGGAATATCAAGAAAAAGATAATATTTCCCCACCCACTTTTTATATTGATTAATTTTGGGTGCATTTAAAAAATTAACTAGAATATCTTTTTTAAAATTTAAAGGAAAATATTATCAATGATTTAAAAATGAATTCATATTTAAGAAATATTTTTTTTGGATTTTTTTGGTTGAATTTGTTGAAAATAAAATTCCATGTGAATCCCCACCTTTTGAAATTTAAAATCAAGAAACTTTTTATGAAACTTTGTCCAAGGAAGAATAAATACTCAATCCAGTCATTTTTTATGAGAATTTGGAATAATATAATCCACTTATTACTTTCAATAAAACTTTTATGCACTACCAAAAAATGTTTGAACCTAATAAATCACAAGGAGAAGTCTCAAAATTTGATACATTTTTTTAGATAATTTTGATAATAAATTGTTAATTACTTCTTCTTAAATAGATTTTATTCCTGTTACCTATGAGTGGATTCTTTTCTCAGATGAAGAGGAAGTAAAGGTTATTATTGAATAAATATAGGTGTTCTAGTTTGAAGATAGCACTATAAAACATGAGTATAGTGGTAAAGAGATGTTTATCAAAGTAATTTTTTTTACAAGAATAAATTAAAAATTATACACATATAGGAATTAAATTTCAACAACCAGCGGAGGTTGTTTTTGAGGATAAAGTGTTGGGACGTTTCCTTTAAATTTTGTTCCGTATTTCACTGTATCATTAGAAAAATAAATTCATTAAAATATTACATTTATAGATTATAAAAGTTGTGTGAGTTGAAAAATATTATGATGATTTCATTTCGGTGGTTTATAAGAAATAAAACATACCCACATTCAGATTGGGGATAACCTGATAGAGTTGCCTAACTAGGGGTTGTGAAATCCTAGAACCAACTTGGGGGTTAAAACCAATGCTATTATACCTTATACTTATTTAATTTATTTTAATAAAATTATGATTCATCATTTTTTATTTTTCATGTAGGTTTTCAAGTTTCAACTTTTAGGAGGTTAGCTCAAGGCTATTACTGCACAATAAAAACCAAGTTGTTTGTTTCCTTCCCATTTATTTTTATCATGTATTATTTTTTTGATTTTAAATTCTCATATAAAATATGAATAATTATTATATTGTAAAAAATAAGTTTTGGGAGAGGATCATCCTTAGTATATTAGGATTTCATGTGATTTATTTTTAATTTTTTTAGTTTTTTTTTTAATTTTTTTGGTCTTTATATAAAATTCTCTATTTTTTTAAATTGTAATCTTAAAAGTAATTAGCATTTTTATATGAAAAAAAATCATTGAAAGGATCTAAATTGTTTCATGGAACTAAACATAAATGATTGCTGAAATATGTATGTTCCTTATTTAAATTGTTGGAATTAATGAAAATACCATTGAATTTTGAATTCTATGCCATGAATTATATCCAAGTTGAAAATCAATTTCTTGTAAAGACTCAAATTGTTTTTACATATTATTCAAAATAACCCCACTTCTTGAGTGAACCAACTAATTATTAGTTTAACCAGAACTTTCCTTGTTTCTTTAGAAATATTTAAGCTTCAAGGAACTTGTGTTAAAAATTATTGAGGCAATTCATTTATGATTGAAATAACCTTTTAAAGAACTGAAGTATATTTATTCATCCTCAATTTTACAGTTGATCTAGGTAAGCCATTATTAGCCATAAAATTCTAGTTAGTTATCCTCATTAAAATCTACCTTACTTATCCAATCCACTTTTAAAGTACATTGCATGATTTTAGAAAATATTAAGTGTGTGGGAGGTAATTTGAAATTTGTTATATCATGTTATGATAATTAGGGTGGATAAAAATAAAATAACAAGAAGAAAATTTTTGATATTGAATTCTATGACTTTATAGATATTTCAAGTGAAATAAATCTATGCCTTTCTAGAGATTTCAAGAAAAAAAGTCATTCCTGTTAGAGTGTAAAAAAATTCTTAAATTTTAGGAAGAAATTACTTTTCCATTATTGATAAAAAGTATAAGTTGTGGGATTTACATGAAATAAATTTTGAAGTAATTTTATATCTGATTTTATTCCAGGAATAAATAGGAGTTGACCATATTAAGTGGAAATGAGAATCATGAATATTCTTTTAACAAAGATCCATTCCATCTCTTTCTACCTCATATTTTTTGAAATTTTGAACCCCAAAACCTTCAAATATCAGAATTTTTTTTAATTCATCATAATGGATATATATTTTTATCAATTATGTGGATATTTATAAATTTTTAAACCTTATGGTGATCCTTGAATTTATTTTGTTGAGGGAAAAAAATTTCAAAATAAAAATCCTGTACTGAGAAGAAAATAAGTGAGGTTGGAATCCTTGGGCATGGAAGAATGAATGTAAGGGAATGAAATTAATGAAAATAATGAATAATTTGAAACATAATCTATTAAATAGTCATGATAATTTGGGTGAAGTTATTTTAAGATTTTTTAATTTCATTGACATGTGTTTTTACATTTTTACTGAAAATTTATTTTGAGTGCTCACTTATCCGGGATTCCGAGTGTTATGTTTGAGGGAATTGATATAGCTTAAATTTTCATTATTTTATATATGTATTTATATGATTTAATAACAATTTATTTTCCATTTTAAGTGAAATTAATGAACTTTTTATTTTTGATGAGTTTTAAGCTACATTATGAAAATTTCTTACGTATAGTATTTTAACTATTTTTATTAATTTGGTATTTTGGAGACAATATTTTCAATTCTGATCCCATTTTTTTTAATATCTTGGATCATGGGAAAAATTTCATTTAACTGACCCACATACTAAATCAACCATTTTTGTGGCCCAAAAAAAATCACCCAAGTTGGAATTTCTTCAGACAGGATTGATTTATGTTCTTTAAAGAAGGCATAACTCAGCCCATAGGTTTTTAAATGAGGTGATTATAAATGGAGAATAAATAGAACCCATAGGTGAATATATCCAAAAAGTAAAAAATTTATATTCATTTATCATGATAGACGATGAGAACATGAAAGGGGAGGAAGACGAAGAGACTCTTCAACTAGAAAACATTATATTCAATAATTTAAGAATATATTTTTACCCACCTGTACAACAGATATAAAATTTAATAGGTGAAGATTCATGAGCCCTGTGAAAAAATTTAAAGAATAAATTATTCAAGATTATGACTCTAACTAGTCATAAATCAAGAAAACTTTCATAATATAGAAACTGGATTGCATAATTTCCACCCCTCTTCACTATATATTTTCACCTCCACTAAATTTTAAAGGTTAGTGAGAGTGAAGAAGATGTATGTACTAGAGGATATTGGATATATAAGATGGTATTTAATGGATTAATTAATCCATGAAGGGAAAAACCCCAAGTTGTTATAGATGGTGGAATCCAGATTATACTCTTCCCTTTTGAGTATGTGATTTTCATTATTATCATTTGTATTTCTCTAGAAAATATTTTTTCATCAATGAATATGGTCCTTTTATTTTTGGAATTCACTTAATTCAAAAGTGTTTTGGATTTATGTTTAAATTATAAATATAAAATGTTTAATCTAATTTTTTAAATTTTTTTATTGAGGTCTTGTATTGGAGCACATGAATTTTAACCCGTTTTCATTGCTTAGAGGGTTTTTAGGAAATCATATCACTTTAATGAGGGAACTAAAACCCTTATTTGAGGTCTTAATATGGTGTCTAGGTAATTTAGGTTTCTTCTTTGAGGTCTTTATTTATACATTGAGAAATATAACTCGTTAATTCAGTTGTAGACAATGATAAAAGGAGTTTCAGAAGGATGAAATATTTCCACTACTACTATCTCTAGTCTATATTTTTCTATCATTAATGTTTCTAACATTTTAAATATAATTTATAATATTAATAAATTTTTTTAATTGAAAATTTTTATCTTTTCTAAAATTCCCACTTTTAGTTTTAATTTGGAAAAAATCAACAAAAGATACAATTTGAACTTAGCCTACAACCTCTTCATGATACAACCCCAGGGTCACCACTGTTTTACATTTTTTAGGGGAAAGTTTTGATTGGGGTTTTGCAACAAAAACCCTTCCATCAGTAGCCTAACAGATTGAGTAAAATATTAAACTACTGAGTAATTAACTAGTCAGATTATCTTCCTAATCTCACATCATAAAATAGGATACCATAGATAGAGTGGGATCTCAACTAGAGGGATAATATATATAGAGTGGTATCCGAGCATAGTGGTTTACTTATCACTAGAGTTCACCATAAGTACCTAAAGTATTTACATGATGTTTTCCAAACTAAAGTAATCAAATAATTCAATACAATATGTTAAATAAATTCCAATATCACTTATAAAAAACATTCAAGGAAATAAACCCTTTATAAGAATATTTATTATCCATTAATCAATATAAAATAATTCTATATATAATAATTTCATAAAAAAAGTGTAATAACCATAAAAATATAGAGGTTAATTTCCATAATAAATCATTTATTATATTATACCAAACAAATATTTATGTTTTATGGACTTAATTATAAAATTTATATCCACCTTTTATATTTTTTAATCAATTATACCAAGAGTAAAGACTAATTATTTCATAGTAAAACTACATTTTTTAATTCATTAAACACGTGATTTGTAAAATAAATAATCAATTAAGATGTGTTAATTTCTATAAAACCCCTTTCCATAGAAATTCAAAATCATGAATAAATATAAAATATCTCACACAAAATTATTATAGGTATTAAACATATCTTCAACATTGATAACAAAAATATTTAATTTTTTTTAACATTCAAGGTTAGATAAATCAAATAATGGGTATAAAAAATTATGATAAAGGTTGAAATATATAATAAATGATATTTATTCACCATGATAGATGAATAATCAAGCTTAAATGAAGAAAAAGTATATAAATTTAGAAAAATAAAAACTAAATTAATCAAAAATGAAACTAAAGGCCATGATATAAATTATATATAATGAATATGGAATATGAAGGAGATAGGAGAGAAAAATAGGTGATTTAGAGAATCATACCTTGAATAATCAACCCACATTAATAAAAAAATCATATAAGAGATTTAAGGATAAAGGGAAGTGCCAAGAGTTTTGATTCCTTGAGAATTTATGAACATATTTGATGAAAATGGTTACATTACACTTTAAATCAGATCTCTAAAAATAAAAAAAATAAAAAAATATTTTAATGGGATGTAAAGTTATGTTTAATGTTTAGAAAAATTATGCATCAACAATGCTCATTATGCTGAAAATTATTTTTCACATGCATGGTTCATAGAGAAGGATAAAGAGACTGCACACCCAAACTGTGCATCTTGGTATTTCCTTAAAAAACATGAAAATTTAAATCCAAAATCTAATAATACAATATAATGAATAAATTAAAAAATATATATAATTTAATGAAATCCTGATTTTCATATGATTATTAAATGTATATATTATTTTAAAATTTATTTTCATAGTTATTAAATTATTATTATATTGTGGGAATAAATTTACTTAATAGTTGTAAGAAAAGTAGTTGTAGTAGTAGTAGAAGTTGCAGTAGTGGTAATACTATATTCTAGGGGAGTACAAATGGGATTACAAAGAACATACCTGCCCTAAAGGAGGGGTAGGGGCGGTTTAAACCCAAAAAATACCCAAACCTCCATAAGGGTACAACCAATAGGCTTCTATAAATGAGGAAATAATAATAATAATAATAATAATAATAATAATTATAATAATTTGAAACTGCTTGGGCATGGGGTTCGAAGACCCATACCAATAATTTAAAAAAAAAATAGAAAGTGACTACAATGAAGAGTGATAAATATAGGAGTATGAATCAATAATGATATTAAAGTTATGGAGGTTTATAAATTCCCCTATAAGTGAGAAAGAAATAAAAGATACATTTTCCCCAACAACCTTTATTGACAGTACATCAACAACCTGATTACTTTATCTATAGATACATGATATTCTAATTCTCGTTCCCTCTTGTGATTAAAAACAAATAATACATTACTTGTGAATAGGATATAGGAAAATAATGATCTACCCAACAAATGCATGCCCAAGACCCATGTAGTCACTTTCAATCCAAATATGTTTCGGGTTGAGCCTCTTGGATTAATCAATAGTAGTGGTAATATAAAAAATATCATCTTCATAAGTAATATAATTTATAAATAAATTAGTGAATATAAATCTACTGAAACCTCAATAGTTGTAAAATATGACACCACATCCCACCAATATCGGTGTTCTCTTATTCGTACCATAAATATTTACCTTAATGAAATTGGTCCAAGGTTTAATACAAGTAAGATAAGAAAGATTGATCAAATTCCTTGGTATTTCAAAGACAATAAGATTTTTCATGATGTTCAAGTCAAGAAAAAAAATACAAGATACACTATCATACCCATGATGAGGCTTAATTTCCAATAAACCAATCCTAGAGGCATGATTTATTTTTTATCTAGTATAAAAAACAGATATAACATCTCATTGAGATTATATACTAATTTTTATTATTTGTTATATTCAAAATGGTTCTCCACCTACAACAGTTTCAATTCCATACATGATTCTTAGATACTATGTCTGATCATCCATCCTAATATTTAATTACTCCCATGTACCAAGAAACCATTTATGTTCCCACTACATGGTTTGACCACCCGTATACATAGAACTTCTATTTATGAAAAAACAAATAACAAGAACTGATCCCAAATTACATTTGAAATTTATAAATTAATATATTAAAATTAAATAAATATCACAACATTATAAATGAAATAATTTAAAAAAATATTAGGACACTAAAAAATATGAATGTGAGTCCCAAAATGGAAATTTTGGAATGATTTCATTGGTTACTCACTTATACAATTAAATTTTCCTAAGAATTTTAAATCATATTTTTAAAATATATTATTCAATTTAATATTTATTATAAAAACAATAAAACTTAATTTAAAATTATTCCAAGAACACACACACAAAAAGAAATATAAAAAGGAAAATAAATAATATTAGAAGTTTTATTCGAAAAAAATTTCTTTGGGAATAATTATAAATATCATATTATTCTAGATAGATCCCTCTTGTGATATGTTTCTAAAAGAATGTTATTTTATATTTCAAAATTTTAATATTATATTTTATATGGGATGTTCTTGTTATACATAATAATAAAAATAAATTAAAACAATCAATATTTTTATTTCATTTTCTAAAGAGGTTTTCCTCGACAAAGGAAACACAAATATTCCATAAATAGATTTGGAATTATGAAATGATAATAAATATATGTATATAAATATTTCAGTGGGGTGTAAAAAAAATATAAAAATCAATTATGTATTTTAGGTCAACTGTGGATGACCATTCAAAATCTTTAATGAATTTTTTCCCATGCCATTCATTTTTTATCACATTTAACAAGATTCCTAAACAATATTTCTTTATCATCAATTTTGCAGTGGTGCAAGATTTAAATTAGTGATATTTAATCTATTTTTTCATATGAATTAAATTCTTAAATTCCATTTATTACAAGTATTAAATATGACACCATTATCTATATTGAATTTTTTTCATAATATCCAATGAAAAACATAATATTCTTATACATTTTTATCATGAATATAATTTCTAGAAGAACTTTATAATATAGATTTTTTAATTTTTGATTATTTTTTACAAAATGAGATATATAATATAAATTAGATATAGACACACATATACACACACATTGAGGGAGATTTTAGAGAAATTATAAGAGGATTTTCCATATATTCTTATTAGTAAATAAAAGGGAAAATGAAAAAAGAAATGTGTATCAAAATTAAATTTAAAATATTTAGAGTTTTCTATATAAAAAAAATATAATCCATTAATGGAGATAGAGGTAAAGAGATAAATCAAATAAAAAATAGGGATATTTGATAGATAATTCCCTTACTACATGTCATGCGTTACTTCATCATGCTTAAACCTCATGTATAACTAATTTAAATTAATTGAAACATCATTAATGAAATATTTTACATTTATTTAACTTATTTTTACAATTTATTTCCATTAGAGATTATTTATTGGCCTTTTTTATAGATAAAATTCATAAGTAAATGTTTTTAATTTATTCTATAGTTGTTTCAATATTACAGTACTGATATTTGATATTTACAAAAGATTTAAATTACCTCAATAAGAATAATCATAAATAAAATTATATATATATTATATAAAATATAAAAAATCAATTTGATGGAAATGATAAATAAAGAAAATACATTATCTATGGAAGTTGTGAAAGTAAACTTGTAATGGAATGTAAACAAAGGGAGAAATATAATAATTATGTAATATAAATAATTTATATAAATTTACTAGAATAATTATTGAATTAATATTAATATAAAAAAGGATTAATTATATTAGGATGTTTTATTTTTAAAATATAAATTTGGGATGAATGAAAATAAAATAATATGAATGATATATAGAACGTTATCTATTCTTCAGAATCCCCCTTTGTTAAGTTACCAAACCTTTATTTCTTAGGGTGTGGTGTGGCCCAAACATCCTCCAAAATATAATTATTTTTTAGATATAGAATATAAGAAAATACTAGTCTATCAAAGAGTTTTTTAATTGTCTTGAAAATGGTAGAGATAATAGGTATTTATACATGGAGGTGAGGAGAATTTTTAGACAAGATAATCAATATAAAATCGATTAACGATCAAGATATTAAATCTGAGTCTTCTACATGATAATGGATTTTATTCAACACCATTTTGGGTAAGTTAAAGTCATGTTTACTTATGGGATGGTATTTTTCCATTATGATACCATCGCTACATAATTATTACTCTATATTTTCCCATTTATTTGATTATTTAATTTTATTACTATGAAAAATTCAGAAACTTCCCCTAACATAATTTTTAAATTTTAATACTAAATATTAAAAATATTTTATGAATGTAAATTTTTAATTATAAGAAAATCACTTTTTGAAACATAATCCTAATACATTATTGTTTTTTATTATACAAATTATTTTATAACCCATTATAAATAATATTTTTGGATTAATAAATATATTTATAGGTTTTATAAATCAAATTTAACATTTTATAAAAAATTATTTCACTAATAAATAATATTTTCATTATTTGAATTTGTTATTGCATACATAACACACCATACTATACTACTCACATGAAAATTCATTTTTTTAGAAAAAATTAAAAAATAAATCTTGTTTATCCTTGAAGTTATTATTGGAAAATTTTAATATATTTTATGAAAATGAAATTTTAAAAATGATAAATTCAATATTTAAATTCAGTTTAAAATAATTTAGTTTTGTAAATATAGAACACATTACGAAAATAATTACTTTATTTGTGTTAGATAAATTTAAAAAATTAGTTTATTAAATTAAAATTTTATTTATGATATTTTGATATTAATATATTGTTATTAAATTGAAAATTTAGTTATTTAAATGGTTACCCATAATAGTGAATTTACAATTACAAAGGTATTGATACAATTTGGGGCCTCTGGGACACTTATTTAAGATTTATGCCTTTGGTACTTTGGTTTATATATTCAAGGTCTTTTGATATGTAAGGGTTCCCTCTCAACCCAATTAAGAAAGGGCTTATACAAATAATTAAATAAAAATAGAATTAATTCGAATGGTTAGGTTTTTATTATAATAGTCATATTTCCAATTTATTTCTCACCAATTATAAGGGATATTTTTTTTCTACATTATATATATCCCCTAACTCTTTCAAATTTAATTTAATTAATTTTATATCATGTCTCTATATTTTTATTTGATAAGATTCATACTTTATTTCTAATTGATTTCTTTCTTATTACAATGGTGTTTTATATAGCAGTATTAGTGTTGTACTATGAACAATATGAAATCCAAATTTTAGTAATGTTATTTACATATATTTATTATTCCATTATATTTTTTTAGATTCTATTGATTATATTTATCTTTTATATATTATTTTTCATACTAAAAACATAAAATAATATTTATTTAAAAATTTAATGTTAGTGAATTACTTATTTTTTTAATTTAAAATACATTTAAGTATGGAACAGAAGTAAGTTATATATGATAATTTCAAATTTGAAAAATACAGGTCATTACCGTTCATTCCTCTTATATGTAAACTCAATATTAGGAATATTATAAGTAAATTATGTGTAATTTGTTAAATTTTTATTAATTTAAAATAAATTATAGTTTCAATATATATCCACATGTATTAAAAAAATATATGAACAAGATCATAAAACAATGTGAGGGAAATATTAAAATATAACACTATAACTCACCTCCTCTTTGGGTATTTCTATTATGGGGATAAGAACTTGTGTCAATGCATTATTTTTTTTATAAATTTTCTCTCTATGTTTATGACATGATGTCTATAGTGAACCTTAATGATATCCAATTTTTTTATTCAAAAAAACTTTCATCTAAAAAATAATTTTATATGACATTATTTCAATATATATAAATAGAATTTTAGGGTTTTTATGTCATTAAATTAAATTTAATTACATGAATGGTTGATATGTCACTGAAAAACTTCTCAAGGAATTATATGATAATACTAAACATTTTAATTCCCAAGGTGGAGCACTATGAAATACTATATACTTTATTGTTATTCCATAAAAACCTCAAAATATATGTTGGAAAATATTTTGAACATCTATAATTTTTTCTCAAAGTTTTTAGATGTAAAAATTGACATTTTATAAAATATTTTTTATGATTAAAATTTTCTAGTGAAGGATTATAGTTCTAAATTATTTAATATGTTAATTGGCATAGTTGAATATATGTGAATACATTGGGAATTTATTAAACATAGAAGCATAATAAAAGGGTTCTTATGAATATTACAATCATATAATAATAAATTTTTTCTATTTTTAAATGAATAAAACTTTAAATAGTGTTTATTATTGATCTTCATAGCCTACTTGTTTCATATGATATGACAATGAATGATAAAAATATGATATTGGATTTATAGTTTCTTAATTTTGGGTAAAAGTAGAATATTTTTGTTAGATTGGGAAGATTACTTTTAGAGTATAGTTTTGGTTTTGGAACATATAATATAGTATAAAAAAATGGTTTTTAGAAGTGTGGAATGGTATTCTAGTTTCAACATGTGACATGGGGAGAAACATGATGTTTTTTAAAATATAGGGTCAGAATTCAAGGAAAATAACTATACAAATTAATAATAAAATTTAACCAAAATGTGGAAATAAAAAATTAATTTTTAGATGCATGGTTTATTTAATTATTTAGTCTAACAATATATTTTTTATAAATTAACTCAAAAATATATATTGTTGTAAATAAATTTCCAAACATGTCACATTTCCATTTTTCACATAGAGAAATTAAGGGAAGAAATAGTTTGAGAGATTTTTCTACATCAACTCCGATTAGATTTATTTCTCATTAAACCCCATCACTCTGAAGTTTTAAATTGAAGGTAAATCATATTATACTTCCTTAAATTAAATTTTACTCATTTTTCTCCTCATTATTCCTCAAATTTGTTGGTTAAACAATGGGTTTAGCAAAGGTATTTCATCATGTCATGGAAACCCCCCTGAAATGTTTTGTATTTATTCCTTTGGGGTTATGTGAGTTCACTGTGATTTATTTTCATTCTACTATTGGGAGATCTAACACCATCCTGGATTTAAGTATTTTTCAATTTTTCTTCATTTTATAAATTTTAGGGATTGTTTCATGGATTTAATTTGGGTATTTTTTATAAGATGCTTCCATATAATGTTTTTAAGGACCTTAATAGATATTTGCGTATTTATAGACCAAATAATATATAGTTAGATACACTGTTTAATATAATTATTTAAATCATGTTTATTTGAGTAAGAAATATTGGAAAAATATTACACGTTAGTTCAAGATTAGTAATTAGTTGTTTTATGATATTAACTTTCCATGGTATCTATGATTAGGATTTAAATGAGGTCTTGGTTAAATATAGTTCATTGATGTGTGAGTTTTATATAATGGGGTATAGTTTTAGCTTTCTATAAAGGATAATGTCTATGATTAGTGGTTTCATTGTCTAGGTAGTATAAAATTATTGGTAGAGGATTGATAAATATCATAAATGTGAGTAGAAAAATATTGAGTGGTCAGAATACTTATTTGTTTATTACTGATTTTTTTCTTCTTATTATTAGTTTTCATTAACATTATATTGGACAATATGATTTTTTATATTATTTCATGGGCGGAAATATTACATTACATATATAAAATTACAATAAAACCTATTATTTACTTAAATATGAAGCTAATTTGGAGTCAATAAGGGAAATAATACTAAGTTTTTATACTCAAACACTATGTGAGAACCTCAAAAAACATTTAAAAGATGTTTAATTTTAATTTTAGGTTAGTATAAGAGATGTTCGAATGGTATATGATAATTTTTAGACATAAATTAAAAAATATTAGGGATGTATTAGGTTGTGGAATGTATTGACTTATTTTTATGGTTGGGGATCTATTTATGTTTATTTGATTATTTAGTTTTTGGATTATTGAATGCCTTTTATGTATTTAAACCATTAATTCATTACACGATCAATTATATTTTGTACGTGTTATTTCATCTAAGTATTAATAATAAACCATTACCTAATAGTGTTTTTAAGCCCTTGGTATTTTGTCTAGATGGTTTCTATTCAAGGGACACATTAACATGCATATGTCATTCTACATTGACATCAGGGGTGAGTTTGAGAAATTAGATTGGTCCAGGTCATTATTAATGGTATTAGTTAAGTTTAATTGATTCAGTAGGTATAGATATTGGATGGATATCACTCTATAGTAATACTACACAAATTCTAGCTAAAAATATTTATATTTATTCTTGAGTTTTTAGTTAATCCTGAAGGGTGTTTGGTCTTATTTGACTCATAATATGTTGATCTCATTTATTTACCTCCAGTAAAGTGTCTTTTAATAACTAATTATAAATTTATTTACATATTATTCATCATATATTATTATTTTAGGAGAATCATGAAATGTTATTGAATATTTTTGATCGGTTATTTTTCAAAATTTTATATATTTTTAGAATTTTCATATAAATTTCATGATATATAGGTCATAAAAGATTTTATATGATAGATTAGGTATTATTATTATCTTATCATGGTATTTTAATAAATTATGGTGACTCATATTGAGTCTCATCAACTAATATTAAGATTATACAAAATAAAACGAACCTAAATCCAATTCAAGTCATTGAGGGACAACATATCTATAATTTGATGATTCATTCGGTGGTGAAATAACTAGTTGAATAATGTTAATCTATATCAAATATTGGTGTGATAGTTATAGGACTTTTTTGATTCTTGTAATTTACTAAAATGTTATTTATATGTTTTAAATTGTTATAATTATCTACTATGCTTTAAAATTTTTTATAATTTTTTTCCAGATATTTCTAAAAAGGGAACATGATTTAATATTGTATTTGATTTATTAAAACATTCAATAATGTTTACAAATATAACTATACAAAAAACTTTAAAATGTTTCTATGCTTTATAATATCACATGCTTTGATTAAAAATTTGAATTATTCATATTTAAATGGTGATACTAGTAGTGATTTATCATTTTGGGATTTTTTTTATTAAAACCATTGTTATATTTAGTTTTAATTTAAAAGAAAACTATAGTGTATTGTTTATATTATTTTTTAGATTGATTTAGTTGGTCATTTTTCGATTAAGTAATTAATTTTATTTTTTTTAAATATATTTCAATGGAAATCATGTTTTAAGGTGAATTTCTTATTTTTTATTAATAATGCAGGTTTTAGAAAATGTAATTTGATTCACTTTTGGATCACTTAAATACCAAATAATGAAAATTTAATTTTTATGTTAAAGTATTTTGTTTTTAATGGAACAACTAAAATACAAAAATGGAAAATAAAAATAATTTTTTTTCATTTAGGTAACTATATGGTATAAAATATGTTTTTTAATATATTAATAATTTTTTTCTTATTTTTTTAAAAAATAATGAATACAAGTTTCATTTAGAAGATATATTTTAATTTTAAACTATTTTTATGAGCTGTACTTTAAAATAAAATAATGGGTTTTAAATATATTACATCTGGTTATATTTTTGTTATATAAAGAAAAGTATTGTTATTTTTTTCATTTTATGAAATGGTTTGTGAAAAGAATTATTTTATAAGTAATAGTTACAAAATATATAAAGTGTAATTATAGGGAGGTGATGGGTTTTCTCTATAATATTTATAATGGTTTTATAATTTTTTTAGAAGTTACATGGCTTTAAAAACCTGAGGTATATAATGAAATAAATGGGATGGATTCTTTATATATAAAATGATTTTATAAATTGGTTTGGTTGGTAGTGAAAGTAAAATATCTTATGTATCTATAATTATTAAATTATAATTATTAAATTATTTAAAATCCATTATTGATGTTTTTATTTGGTATTTTAGAATTTTTTTAAAAACTTATAAAAGAAGAAATTTTCAAGAAAACATGTATCATTTTTATGAAATGATAGATTTAAAATTATTATTTTCACTACAGTATGAAAATTGATTTGGGGAATAAAGGTCTCTAAATGTGAATCTCTTGTAAAAATTAATCAGGGTTAGTGGTTAAGAAGTTTCACTCTAGTGTGAAATTTGATTTATTGGAGAATTTTTAAAAAGTTCTATCCTTGTATGAAAATTTATTTGGTAGAGAATATTAAAAAATTTATACAATAGTATAATCAACTTTTTTAGAGATAATGGATAAAAGTTCAATCTTTTTATGATAAAATCAGATTGGTAATAGATTTTTGTTTTTAATTTGTTTTTAATGTGTAATTTTATTTAGGTTTATATTATGAAATATTAATGAATATATTTGTTTCTAATATTTCCTATTTGGAATAATAATCATAATTTTTTTTGTAACCTTGATTATTTATAATTAATAATGTACTTGGTTCCTTAGTATTTGGTCTAAATTGGTGATATGTTGTTTTTTCCAAGTTTTTGTTAAGTGTTTCATTAGTGAAACTTGAGAAGCACCTATGTTTAGATTAAATGACACTATATAGGAATCATATGATATGGAATAACAAAAACGAGTTATTTTTATGTGGTTATAGAAACTTTTATTCTATGATTTTTTTGATAATACATATGGTATTCCTAATAGAATAATCTATAAGTTAATCAATATTTTATTAATTGAAATATTTGTATATTAAAAGGTGTAAGTGTTTTATAACTCATGTAAATAAATATTATCATGTGAAATGGGTCAAGAATAATTTGAGTGTCATTATTTTGGAAATTGACTAAGGAACAATTAGATTTTATTCAGTGAATTAGGGATTGTTATACAATTATAATTTTTTATGTTTTGAGTTTAAATTAAAAGAAATTGAAACTTGATTTATGTGCCTTAGATATTATTGATTTATATAGGGTGTGAATTAGTTTAATTATTATGAAACCAATTAGGTTATTTGTATGTATTATTTTGAGTTTTATTTATTTATTTATATATTTTTGGTTTTCTTATGAGTTAGAGGTAAAAAACATTAGATTTTAGAGAAACATTTCTATTTCATATTGGTAGAAAATTTTTATTAGTAACACTACATCCAACCACATTAGATATATGTTTGGGAGACAACGTGTTTTTTTCACGGTTTGACCATGGTTTTTATAAACATGTGGTGGAAAACAAGAACTACATGGAGTTTGTTTGGGGAGGCATGAATCCCACACAGTCAACACATGTTTATCTTAACCATGCATCCTAATCATTTTGGATGTCCATCCCATTAAAATATAATGATTTTACCTAAATTACCTTATCACATGTAACCCAAAAATAACTATTTATCTCTTCATTTACATGAATTCCCCCTTAGCTTGAAGTTTATTCCCACTTAATTCCTTAGAAATTTCTCCTTGGATATAGAATTTTTATCATGGGGTAACCTTGTTTCTTCTTCATTTCTTCATTATCCACCCTTGTTCTTCCATTATTATTCACTTTTTATGGATTTGTGAGACCTGATAATTCCATGTCACTAAATATAGAAATTTTTATGGGGGAATTATATTTTTTACTTCTCATTTAGGTGTATAAGAGATACTCCTACTCAATTATAGTGGTATTTTTTAAGGAAATGCATTCAAATTTGATTCTATGGTAGATGACTCTATTTAAGGGTTCTTTTACATAGATCACTTTTGGTTCAAGATTTTATATTCATTATTCTATGTTAAATTAAGTATAAATTGTTTTGTTAGTAATGGTCTATCTATGAAAAGTTTTATTTTTGATGTGTGATGTCAATTTGAGGGTTCAATGTGATTAGAAATGTGTAGAACATGAGAGAACTTAGGTGTGTGGTGACTTAGGTAATTTTAACCTTAGCTTATTTAATTAACTAGTTAGGGGATGTTACCCACATGACTAAAGGATCCCAGGGAAATAATGTTACCCACGAGTTCAATAGATCCCATGGAATGGATGTTTACTATGTGGATAAAGAGTTCCCATAGATGTGTTTAGAGACCAGGAAATACTAGGAGAGATTCTAAATTTGTTGTCCCAACTTATCTGGATAAAAAACCATGTCATTGACTAAGTCATACTCATACCAATTTATTATATGGATAATGATACATTATTCCCCATTCCTTTATTAATTTTAATGGACATATTTTTTTCCCTAAAATACTTTTTGGATATTTAATATTTTTTATGCTTACACTTATACCATGTGATTTCAATTCCATTTATTTGATCCTGGTTCTCTCATGTTTTTAAAACATGGTTTTTTTGAGAAAATCAAAGTAATATTTAAAGTTTTTTTTTTCAAAATTAATTTATTTTGAATTTTTTTTTACAACCTAGAGTTATTAGTTTGTATAAATAAAGAAATTATATAGATTCATGGTGGTATTCCACTAAGACTTAGACTCATACCCTATATATGACTTTGGGAATAGGAAACCATGGTTTTGTAGGATATAGATAAATAAAAGGGTACTATGTAGTTTAGTGAATATTCTTTATCACCATCATCCATGGTTAGTTGGGATGGGGGAGATGTTGGTCACATAGAGTTTAACTCATGTGGAGTAATTTTTATATTTTTGTTTATTGGGGATTTTATGTATTGGTCTTTTGGTCATCATAATTACTTTGAGTTTTTGTCTCTTTTGAATAAATGATATTATATATATTCCATGATTAAATTTTTTAGTGGTGATTTTTATGATATTTTTATTAGTCATTACTGTAGACACTCTATTTGGATATTTATATTAATTTATACTTCCTATTTATTTGTATTAATTTAAAATTCAAAGATGGGTTATGACCATTTTTTTCCAGGGAGAAAATACTTCTAAATGGGTAGGTGTGATACCCTAATGATTGTATCTATTATACGGTGATAAGTAATACACTTTTAACCCTATAGAAGAATGAATAGCATAAAAATTATGTTCAACTTGAGCTAGTTTACTAAAAAATGGTATCAGAGTCCTTCTTTAATTTAGTAGTTAGTAGTATATTGGAGATGAGACCATCAGGGCTTGATAGGTTGATATGGAGGAGAGCCTTTCTAGAAATCTTTCATAGAAAACCTCAAGTTTCCAAGGGTGGTTTGAATTTTTGTATAAAATTTGAACCCAATTTGGGTTTGTTTGATAAAATTTTATATCTATTATCATTTATTTAGGGTTTCAGGAAGACCCCATATTCATTTTTGAGAAACATTGAGTTTCAGGGTGAAATGAGGAAGAAAGGAAAAGGTGTATGGTTTAGGATCACAATTAGTAGAGACTATGCAGATCCCATGCAACTAAGTTTATAATTCATTCATTTCTGTTTCACATAGTTAGTGTAATATTTTAATAATGGTGCTTCCAAACCATGCATAGTGGAAAAATGTTAATTTTTTTGATGTTTTCACCCCTTATTTATTTTTAATTACTAGTTAAGATAATGCTTATTATCTGAGATTAATTTCAAGGGTTTTTGTGGTTTAATTGATATTTTTTTTGGATTGAATTGTGTATTAAATTAGTTTGTTCATTGTGCTTTGTAGACAATTATTCCCAAAAAGGTCTCTTCTAAGCGAAGAGAGGGAGATACAAAGAATATACCATAAGAAAAACCATATTTTGATCCTATATTGGTAGAGTCAATAATCTAGACTATCTAATACTTGTGATAAGAGTGTGAAAGAGGATAGAAATGGATGGTGGATGATGATCAAGAGTTCACAAGGAAGAAACCACCAATTTTCCATGGTGAAAAAGGTCCCCATGAGCCCGAGGTGTATCATTATTTTTCATAATAACTCAAAGATCTATATGTTTTCATTTTACACTTATATGTTTAATGGACCAAATAAAAAGTTATGGTAATACGCGGTGAAATAAAATTGGAATGATGATATCACCTAGATTTCCTTGAAGATGTCTTACAATAAGAAGTTTTATCCTAAAATGATGAGGATGGAGAAGGATTGGGAGTCCACAATCATAGACAAAGGAGACTACTTAATGACGTAATACGATATTCAATATTCCAAGTTTGTTTATTTTACCCTTTAGTTATTTTCAAATGATTATCTCAAGGTGATATATTTCTAAACAATCTTGACAGTCGAGATCATATTGATGCTTATTCTTTTTTTTCCTACTGATATATACTATGGTGGTCGATAAAGAAGTTATATATGAGGATGATTTATCTTATAATATGGGTCTTAAGGGGTTATCTTCTTCCATTGGAAGTATCCAAAAAATATTCATTTATCTAGAAGAGGAAGTGGGATGCTCTTTTTAGGAGTAATGAAAGGGGTGTTTAGTATTCATCGGTTTTAGTTCCAATGGATTCCTTAGAGAATAATCCAATAACTTTTTTTAGTGTGGGATGTTAGGCCATACCATAAATGAATTCTTAGAGGCCCTAAGGAAAATCAATTGGTGTAATTGGTTGGGTCATCTTTAATGATTCTGAAAAAATACCCTATAGGAGAGTGGAGTTGGATATTTGTTTTATAAGGATTCATAGGTGCAATATGATGCTTCTAGAGGTGTGGTATATCTAACTAAATCTAAAAGGGTATCTTATGTGGTTATTAAGGATCATGAAAGGCTTAATTCAATTCCATATTTATGAAACATAGATAGAACCTAGGGAATTTGAATCTAGGCCATCCACTATGAGTGGTACAATGTTTTTTCAATTAATCTATGGATTTATCTATGTTTAATATCTGTTCTAGAAATTAATTTATCTCATGAAAGTTGTTTTATGATTTGGGTACATTATTAGAGTTGATACCATTTATTATATATCAACTCACTCCATATGGATGTAAGAAGGAGCATGGTTATAAGTTCCTATAGTGTTGTGTTTTAGTTAATGACATGGAGATCCTGTGAGACTTCCTTATGTTGTACCGAGTTGTTTTTGATATTATCATTGGTATGTATTAAATGATCATTTTCAAATCTTAGATTGATTGTTTTATCTATAGGTTCCAGTTTATATATCCTGATGAGAGTAATCATGTTATAAATGGTGAGTGGGAATTTAGGTTATGGAAGGAAGGAAACATTATTCCAAATGCGGGATTGATGTTTTTTCTAGTCATCCAGATTGTTCTTCAATACTGTTGAGTAGGGATCAGATGTTTATCCTCTAATGTTAGTGGGAAAATACCTTGAGGTATTTCTAGGTGATTGTTTGGGTTTCAACCAAAGTGAGAGGTTGAGTTTACAATCGATCTCCTCCTATGGATGAGCCCAATTTCTTTACCATCATATCTGATGGATCCTAATGAGTTTATAGAGTTAAAGTTTTGTTTAAGTTTCTTGAAAGTATAGGGTTTATTCATCCTAGTGTGTCACTATGGACATCACCAAGTCTTTTTGAAATAAAGTAGATTAGAGTCTCTAAATTTTCAATGATTATCGTAAGATGAATCAAGAGGCTATTACAAAAAAGTACCCATTACCTGAAATTGATGATCTTTTTTATCAACTTAGGGGAGACTGATGGTTTTTGAAAATCAACTTGATGTCCGAGTAGCATCATTTGAGATCTATAGAAGATGATATCCCTAAGAAAACTTCTAAGATAAGGTATATTCACTTTTATTATCTAGTTATACATTTTGGAATTACTAATTCTCTTGTGGACTTGATTGAATTAATGAACTAGGTATGTCAGAGTTTTTTAGACTCCTTCATGGTAATTATTATTAATGATATAAGGGTATATTATAAGATAGAGGAGGATCATATAGGTCATTTGGAGGTTATTATAAGGAGTTATAGGTCTGGTTGACATCATCTTTTATTTTGGTTCTTGCTGAGAATATGAAGTGATTTATAAAATATTTTAATGCCTCAGGTATGGGTCTAATATATGTGCTACTGAAAAATGATCATGTGGTTTCTTATGGATCTTATCATTTATAGCCACATGAAATTAATTTCACCACCCATGATCTAAATTTTGTATACATTAAATAAAAATAAATATCACTTCTTTAGAGAGCAGTTCAGAGTTCATTCAGATCATAAGAGCTTTGTGTACATTTCCACATAGAGGTACTTGAACCTAAGGCAAAGAAACTATATAAATTATCTGTATAACTTTGATTCTGATATCAAAAATACCCCCACAAAGGGTAATGTTGTCACCAATGATTTGAGTAGTATGTTATTAATCCTAGCAATAAAAAAATCCATGGATTAATAGATTATGATGAGTTATCTTTCTGATATGAGTTTATAGGTGCATGATGATAGAGAGTAGGTGTTTTTTAATAGTGTCTAGGTCACACCCTCTATTGTTGATCTATTTTGGGTTAACATGAATCATAACATAAATACCAAAAGTTTAATAAATATTTAATTGTTAGAGAGATCATGGGTGATAGGTCAAAATATCCCAAATGGTTCCATATTCTTCTAAAAGAGGTTGGTAGTTCCTTTGACAATGAGGAAATATGTGATATATGAGGGAGATTATTCTAGTAGGTTCATTCACCTTATAGATACCAATATTTTTTTATACTCTTATGAGTTAGTATTAATATCTCTATATAATATAGTTAGTTTCAAAATTTTTATCCCAATGTTTTACCTACCAGAGGATCAACACCAAGTATTAGAGAATGTCCAAGTTGCTTCAACCTCTTTCTATTCAAGAATGGATGTGAGATGAAATCTATATGGATTTTTTTATCATCCTACCTAATACTCCTAGTTGAAAAGATTTTATTTGGGTGATTATTAATTGGTTAACTAAATTATTCATTTTTCTCCAAATGTGAGAGTCAATGGGAGTAGAAGTTATCAAACACCCATATATTTGACATATCATTAGTCTTCAAAGAGTTACCTCAAATATAGTTTCTGACTAGAATACATGTTTCACTTATTAGTTTTGGGATTATCTAGGAAGACTTGGAAAATAAGTTGACGTTGAGCATGGAATATCATACATAGATGGATAGTCAGACTAAGAGATACTTACAGACTATTTAAGATATCCTTCAAGCATGCATACTTGACTTCAGGGGTTTATGGGAGAGGAACATGTCATTGAATGAGTTTTCATACAACAAAATTTATTATAAATCAATAAAAATATCTCATTTTGAGTCATTTTATGGTATTCCACGTTAGTCCCCATCATATTTGGTGCAATTGGTTGAGAATTACATTTTGAGACCAATCCTTATCAAGTGTATGTTTGAGAAAGGAAAAATAATTCAAAAATAAGTTAGAAAAAAATCATAACTTTCAAAAATTATATAGAGATCATCATTTTCAGTCATTAGATTTTTTTGGTTTGTAATCAGGTGTTTATTCGGGTATCTATTTTACTAGGACATCGCCACTTGGAATAAGAGAAATTTGGTATTGCATAATGTTAGGCCTTTTCAAGTTGTATAATGTATTGGGAAGGTAGCCTATCGATTTGACTTTCCACCATGAATTACCTTGATTCATGATATCTTTCATGTATTCCATTTGAAGCAGTACCATCTGGACCCATCTCATGTGATAGAGTGGGAGGATATGGTGGTGGAGCTTAATACCACCAGTGTGGAGCATCCAATCCATATCATGAATTATCAGTGAAATTTACTTCATGGTAAATAAAACATATTAGTTTGTGTGAATCGGTGGTGTAGAAAAAATAGCAATGATACATAGGAATAACAATATTGGGTGAGGGTGTAGTGGCCTCACATGTTTTTTCATGGATTCTTAAGGACTTTTTGGGGGTATAAAGTTGTATGGTGGGGAGAATTGTGACACCCAATGGTTCAATGGTATATACTTTTTTTGAGTTTTATTTATTTTTTTATATGTGGATAGAGTTCCTAGGAGTTAGTGGTTGAATGCCACCGTTTTTGGATAAAATAGGCTCTAGAACATGAGTAGCACAATGGTATTAGTAATTGGGAAACCAACCATGCAAGAATGATGTTTGGGGGGAGAATATGATTTGGAATAATATGAGTTTGGTCTGTCTAACTATGAAATGGACATCAGTGTAACATCCTAAACCTGTTTACTATATGAATAATAACTAGACTGATTTACCACATGACCTTAGGCATGCCTCCTCATATACCAGAGGATGCTGACTAGTATTAGGGTTTTAGGGTAGTACCATGGGAATACTATAACCCATGATCGTAGTGTATAATAAATAATTAAATAAAAAATTATGATATAGTAGTAGTAAATACATTATAGTGAAAAAGGTAAATAAAACAAATCAATCAGAAATAATAATATTCCAATCATAATTAATATTTTCATAAGGATTATCTCCCACTAGGTTGATCACATACCCAAATAAAGATAAAAATAAAGAATAAAAAAAAGTATAAGAGGATCAACCACACCACTAAGACTCTCCTCAAACCTAATATCCATCCCGCTCAAGCTAATCAACTTGATTATCAACATAAAAATGGGATTCTTCTCAACATATGATTATGACAAGTGAAAATGTTCTTAGGTACCCAAGTGACATCGATTCTTGAGTAGAGTGTGAGTACAACTTAGTAGGACACCACTAACATTGTTAAATGAAATAACTAGTTCGAGAAATTGTGTATGAAAATATTCAATGGAATAATTGATAATACAAAAATGAATATACTTTTTAAAATTCCTTGTAAAAACAAAAGATACGTTTTAAAATAAAATTTTTAAATAACCTGTTGGCCCTAAATTTCTAAAGTGAATACTGGTCTAACCAAACCTAATTTAATTAATTATTGTCATTTGAGTCATAATTTATAAGTAGACACATAATTTAAGTAAAATAATTTTATTTAACTAATTACATATTTTTATCACCAAGAAACACAGGTTCAAGAAACCCATACCATGTTTAAATATCATTGGGGCCCAAAGCATGATATGACACCTAAACCATGGATGAAGATAATGATTCAAACATCCTAAACCATATATAATGATAAAGGTGCCCATAACATCAGTACAAAACCTATACCATGGATGAAATGACTTAGTAGAACATCCTAAAGCATTTAGAATACTACTGGGGCCAAAAGCATCAGTCCGAAACCTAAACCATGTATGTAGAGTTTTAGTCTAATATATCAAACCATTCGATCACTTACCAATCCATACACTCTATAGAAATTTATGGAATTCAAACCCTCATTTAGAACATTTCTAATCCACACCTAAACACGGGTATTACTCTTTGAAGTCCAAAATAAGGCCAAATACATTTATTTACATCAAAACCCTTAAAATATCTAGTAAGTAACTTTCAACAAAGGGGAAACCACACACTAATTTCAAGTCAAAATTTTAAATTCAGTTAGAAACCCATTTTTAAATTAATTTTGGTTAAAACCATATTTAAGAAAATATCCAATTTAAAATATAGTTTTCACTCATTGAAAACCAAAATCAGATAAAAATCTAACACACAATATTAAAATAATTTCAAAAAGCCTAATAAGAATTTCACCAAATATTATAACATAAAAACATTTCATTTTATCCTATTAACACGTAATAAAATATTTATTACTAAGTTTTACCAAATTTTACTTTAACCACGATATCAAGGAAACCAATGATCCTAACAGGGTTAATCTACCAATCCACATATTTCACCATTTAAATCCCCACTTTACTATTTTCAAGAATCAAAATACCCCATGGGTATCCCTAGGTTCAATCTTACAATCACCAATGGACATGATAGGACCAATAATGTGTCTAAGACATCAATTTAAGGCCCAAAATATTTTCTAACTCAAGATAGAAAATGTGCAACATGTTATTCTTATATAACATACTATACAAACATTAAAAATATCACAACAATGAGAAATATATCATATATCACCTACCTCATATAGTGCTCTACAAAAGATTCCCAAGGCTTGATATCTCTACTAAGGCCCATCCACAACTCATTCAATCTCTTTGTTCTCCAACCAAGATTGCCTTAATAACACAATTTTGGGAAATTTATGCTTGAAAAAACTCCACACAATCACCATTGGAGGTCCAAAACGGATTCCTAACACTATTCCTAGAAAAATTCATAATATGTGTCACCATCATAATAATTAAATTCATTTCTTATATTAATTAAATCATAATAAGATTCACTATGGATTCATAGCTCAACAAAATGATATGTGGTGAAGTTAATATAGCCTCTTAGTATGTATTATTCTAAAGAAAAATGAATTCCCCATCATCAGTGTTTATTTACACCATTCACTAATGGAATTATAAGAAAAAAACCTAATAGAGAAAACAAAAATTGGAAACGAGAGGTGTAGGAAGACAATACAGTCCAATGGTGGATAAATATTACCAAAATCTAATTGAAATCACACCATATAACCTCCAAATTGACTAGGATTTGAAGAAGTATGGGGTTGGGATATCCCCTGGTCCGCACACACCCAAGGGTGGAAAAGGGGAGGTCAATAGCTAAAATAACAAGGGGAATTTGAGTAATTTCCTACTTTTAATGATATTATGGGTATGCACATAGTTTAGAGGTATGGTTTTCCAAACTGTGCACTAACTATGTTCAAGGAACTATGTATGAAAATCCAACCATCATGATTTTTCTGTACAGTCTTCCAAAACATGTGAAAACCATTCGAAACAACATTGGACTTTACTCTAACTTTTTGCATGTTTTTTTTGTAACCATGCACTAAATTTGAGGTTCCTGCCACCTCTCACAGCTCCCTTTGAATCACATATGGTTTTATCCTTAACTATAAAACAACACTATGGGATATCCATGATCCTTACAAAATAAACAAGAAGTTAATTAAGGCTTAGGGAACCACCTAGTTTCCCTTAAACTGTGTGTCTTGGATAAAATTAAATAAATCTCCAAAACATAACCCAAAGCCTCTGAAGCTCACCTGAACACCCGATATACTGTCCAAGAATAATTCATTATTTGAAAGTACCACATTAAGGAATTCTATCATTTGGGAGTTTGTTTCGAATATCATTTAAAAATTCAACACATCCCCCAAATGTAAAATTTCAATGACTTCTCTTATTTTCAACTCATATATAAATTAGGTCTCAAAATCTACCCACTATAAAATTTCTCATCATTGAGAATTATCTTTAACTATTTAACCATGAACCCAACCTACCTCAGCCATAAATTGTTTCTCAAGTGGTCATGATCTGTCTTTGAACACCCAAAATGCTTTTAAAGCATCATTTAAACATACGATGATCAAACAACTAAAACCTAATCCAACTCTTGAATTAATTTTATACGAAATATAGAAATAGTTTCTTATTACCATATTACCTTAAAGATAATCATGTTGATGTTTTATTCATCTTCTGACCCATGGAGATCCCCACCATTGGACTTAGTACGAGATGGACAATTCTAAGCCAATACACTTTCCACCATCCGAACTCCAAAAACATAAGTAAATTCTTATAAACACCCCTAAAATATCTATATGGTTCTTATCTAATATTTTTTAACCCAAATAATGATCAAATAATCATCCAATTCATCTTCTGACCTATGGTACTTCCGACATTAGGTCTTAAATTGAAATGACCAATTATGATTATATAGATCTTCCTCCATCAAAATTACCTTCTTAAATTAAAACCTACATTACATGGGTACATTCAACATGATCATTAACTCATCACAACTATTATTAATTGAGGCATAAACTCCCATCTCTTGGTTCAGTTCTCAATCAATAAAATTCAAAATGATTATGTTCAAAACCCATCCATGCAATACTTTCTATGAAAATCCCCATCCAAACTTCAAAATTATCTCGTCACAATCCATAATATGTGATTTATTTGGTTTTTGACCAAATGCATCGAATTATACACAAAATTTAATGTCTGACCATCCACAATGGACTTTTCTTGAAAATGCTCAGTTAGACTCGCTAACACTTTACCAACTTACCCGATCATGATGCTTTTAAGCCCATAGGCATCATGTTATCATTCCAATACACCCATGTATGCATTATCCTAACTTATGAAATGATTATATGGATGAAATACTAATCGAACAAAAACACCATCATTCCCCAATACATGCACTAATGCATTCTTGATTTTACATCTCTAGATAAAAACAAGTTATCCAGAGCCCAATTATTATTCTCAGACACCAGCTAACACCACCTTTGAATTTATATATGGAATTCTTCAAGAAATCTAGCAATTCTCTAGTCCAAGTTATCCAGAAAAATAAAAATACCAAAACAACAATCCAAAAAATATTATCACAATCACACGACCCTTCTAATGTAAGGGTTATCCACTTTTGACTAAAATTACACTCCCCACCATAAGAGAATCTTTTCCATTGCACTATAAAATCAATATCTATACCAACACAAACAACACCTCATCCACAAATAAACATACAAATGACATGGTTCAAACTTGATTATTTCCATGTACCAAAATATAATGCAAAATAACCACCCATTGCTGGCCCAAGGGAATGTTTTATATGGTAATCTCTAAATTTCCACTCACAAAAAGGTTTTACACCCTAAAAAGCCATTGGAACACTCTCCACCATGAATATTTTCTTAAACCTATCCTCAAGTGACAATCTCACTAATATAAATTTCCATCACACCCATGCCACTCCTTCCACTCAATGATCAAGAGGTTCTAAACTATTGGGCTTACTAGAAACCACTAGTTCTATCAATTACAAGTCATTAGGAACCATGCATGAACAATATGGTCTATCCGATACCAATCTCAAAATATACCAGACATACATTACATACCACCCAATTAAATAACTGATTGACATCACACCCATGTGAATCACATGTTCTCCACCAACCAATACCAGTTTGAAACTAATGCACCTTCCCATTTCTCTACATGCTTATAAAGGCACATAAATACTTATGGTACACTAAAAAAACACCCCACCATATAAAAAGGTTCCCATATTCTCATCTCAACCCCTTTAAGGGTTTCTTTTTCTACAAACACTCCATCAAAAATTTCCATCGACCCTCAACCCTCTCATGACCATCACAGATTCACAACACCACACTTTAGATTCACAAAATACACATGATAATAAAATGTCCATCCAAATCCGACATGTGTGGACTCCTATACCTATCAACCACTAGAATATAAACTCACAACCTCCTGAGTTATGTCACAAACAAACTATACTAACAAGCCTAATCCAACTGTTGACTTTGTCACCTTCATGATAGTTCTATTCTACTAAAGGAATAATATGTCCAATCACCCAAAAAAGAGCCTAACATATCAAAGTTTTCAAGGATTAACATCCAAGACCACTAATGATACATGACCCCACATTTTAGAATTAGTCAACAAGAATCACTCCATCTCTCCTCATCAAAAGAGAAAATTCAATCATGCCAAGGTCTAACTCACTAGCATAAACACCACCCAACCCCATTCCAACACCATGAGAATCTACCATTGATATCACCACATAATAAATGTACCAATCACAACAAGGAAATAAACATGAATAATCCCACCCCTTATAATACATTTTCAATACCATGACATTATCACTCAAGGTGCTTCCATTCTCCAAACTCAGCAAGAAATCATCGTGCCTACATCATAAACCCAATAGAACCTCACATGCACCAATAACACAACTCTAAGAATCTACCAATGATTCCCATATCTATGAAAAAAATAAACCCTAGGGAAAAACATTTCATGGTTTTCATTCACTAGAAAACCAAGAATCAATCCACCTTATCCGATGTCAACTAAAAGGTCTCCAAGTCTCCCACATTTTCCAAAGGCCAAGTCTTATGTCAAGGTCATTAGATCTTACCACCTAGGTCTTGGAAAACTCATAGAATTCCATAGATAATTGGATGCTAATAATTCTCCCTTCCCAAAATAACATGACATAAACATTCCAAAACACCCATCTCTAGGTTCTTATATATGATTGAAGTCATATGCCAAACCACCTACCCACAACTAGAGAACCCATCCTCTCCGAGCAACTATAAATCAGACTGCCCCTAGAAGATCAAGACACATAAACAAATATATATATATATATATATATATATATATATTTTCATATCTAAGACTCAATAATATTATAGAAACCTTCAGTGAGTACCATACATAGATCCTCAATAGGTAACACACATCAGGTATATGACTACCACTAGGTACGGTTGAGTAAAAAGTCATTACAAGCTATGTGTGAAAAATCGTATAGGTGTCTATTGGTTACTTAAATAATATAAATTGAACAAAAATAACCCAAAAGTGGTCCAATGGTTACAAACCTATGAAGTGATGATCCATGAGGGCTACTACACCTACTGTACATGAGGGATACATCATCATTATCATCATCTAACATGTCATCACATATCCATATGACCTACTATCCTAAGAAGATTCATATAAAATTCAGATAAGTTAAGTATAATTACACCAATTACCTATATGAGATAACATTGTATTCATATTTTTTTTGACAATTTAAACAATGGTTCCTTAGTTTTTAGTAAAATTATAAACTAGAAATACTATAACATATGGATCATATATGCCTAACATGATGTATAATACCCTCTTATCTCTAAGTTCCATGATTCAAAATTAAATCAGTGGAATATTTCCAATGGGATATGTTCCTAAAATCCATCACAAATCATAAAATCCAAACCACTTGTGTGTCACTTCAAGTGAAAATCATATACAATAATAACATCACAAATCACGAACATCAATCTTAGCCCTGGTAACCTATAATTCTTACCAGAATAAGTGTTATCGACACACCAACCCAATATCCATTATAGGATCTGACACATTACAATATATGTACTCTACCAGATCCCAAAACCGTAAGAAAATATAAAAAAACTACTTTGATACCACTTTATAAATTCCCAGATTGGTTCACTCTATGAATAGAAACTAGACTGGTTTTTGATATGGAATCATGCACACATCCTCATATACCAAAGGCTACCAATTATTAGAGGGGGTATAAGTTCGTACCATGGGGATACTATACCCATTGATCCAAGTGTGAAGTAATGAATAAAATAAAAATTTATTATATATCAGTATCAAATTCATTAGTGTGTTGTGGAAAATAGAACTCAATCAATAATAATAATAAAATGATATGTGGAAGTAGTATAGTCATGTAAGGATGATCACGTATTTATCCTATCACATATTAGAATAGAAAAAAAATAAATAATAAAAAAGTACAGGATGATTCACCATATAAGGACCCAGCCTTAAAACATTACTTAATCTTGAATTAAATGAATAATTCACATTGAGGATCTTTTCAGGTTTAGAGTTTTAGAGAATTAGTACATAACTATTACATCTCAAAATATTACAATGTAGAAACTTATACACAGTTTTTAATTTTTTTACAAAACATGAACTATTGAAAAAAATAGTCATGTCTAGTTCCATGTTTAAGACAACATGACTTTTCTTTGATCCTATCCTTGACCCTATTCCACATTATGTCCTCTGAAAAACATTTCAAAAACTTGGTATGAGCATAAAAATCTCAGTAAGGGATACACAAGGAATAAAAACTGTTATTTTTTCAAAACAACAAGTAAACCATGAATACATTAACATAAGTAATACTTTTCACCTTTATGAAGTATTAAATACTCTTCACTGAATAAAAGATCATTATTTACCCTTTTGTAACCAAAATATTACCATAAAACCCATATAAAGAATACATAACATATAAAGGTAACTTGGGACATAAACATACTTAAATGGAATAACCATACTGTTGAATTCCACACATATCACTAAATGGAATAGCCATATGGCCGAATTCCATACCCAACGCATTGGAGGTTATAATGTAACCACCAGTCCTAGTATTCACGGCACCACCCATCATTTTTTTTATCATGTAACCACCTATAAAATGTCCAAGTACCACTATAAATTCATAACACATAAAACAATTATAAAGGAAAGAAAAAATTTCTACACTTTAATCACAATATATCACTTAAATATATTAACATAACAAATCCATTATAAAAACCATTTTCAATACCAAAATACATAAAAGATTATATGGTATTTATTTACTTTTAAAAACATTATGGCTTGTTGATGAAGCCAAAGATCAAATAATACTCGTGGCGGCGGAAAAGGTTGTTGTCTCTATGTACATTAAAAGAAACATTCATTTTTTTTGTTTAGTAAAACTCTTTGTAGAAAAATATTCCCTTTTAATGAAATGAAAATTCAAAGGTATTTTATACAACGTATAAAAGAAAGACTTTTATTAGAACAAAATATGCCTTAATAAAAGGAGATTGAGACAAAGTCCCTTACCTCGTGTCCGACTTGACTCGATCGTTGTTTAATCTCCTGAATAGTAAACTAAAGTTAATTTATACTTTCTTAAGACCCTTTTTAAATTTTATTTTTCCTTTTACATCACTTATTTCCATGTTATAAACATTATTTAATCATTTAATTTAATAATGTTTGTTTTGTCGATATTTGGTACTTAAGTCAAAAATGGACTTCTTACAATTACATGTTGTTCATGTGGTCAAAGGTTCATTATATACCGAATGATATTCATGATTTGGATATCATATATATCATATATATCCAGAATATACATGTATTTATAATAGTACATAACATTTAGAGGTAAGAAATGAAATGCACTGTTCATGGAGACGGTAAGCCGTACATACGCATGAACACTACTTTTATTTCTATTTCGTATTTAATGGAATAAAATAACAATTATATAAAGGTAAATTATAATTCTAGTATAATATCATATATAATATTATTAACTTAATCCTTTATACGTCCCACATATGACATTAATGATTCAAATCACTTTGAGGGGGCAGTAGTCTGCACTTCCAAAAATGAAATTATCACGTTTATCCATTATGGAAACCATAAAGGTATGCCATAAATGAAGAATACACAAGCATAAGGAAAAAATAAACATAATATATATCATATATAAATACAGTTACATCTTAATGGCCACCATGAAAGGTGTTAAGAGAATATTGAACAATCATCGTTTCGTGAGGCAGTAATTCGCCATCCACAGAAACAGTATGTTCTTTAACCATTAGATGGAGGTGTGTTTAAGTGTTGATCTAATAATTCTCATAAAAACATCCTAGTATATTTAAGATACTGGTGTTGTTACAAAATAAAGTAATGAAAATATTTTAGGGGGTTGGAGAAGCAAAATAAAACAAAAGAACATAAGAGAAGACATTACCATTAAATTAGGTAACTCCCCTTGGTTTGAACCAAAAGGGTTTCTTGAAGAGCTTTCTACCTAAGTTAAGGCTTCTAGGATGAATAGAGGTATGTGGAGAGATAATAGGAGTTGGGGTTGGACGAGCCAAGGTCTTGAGAGGTGTGGGTAAGGGAGTAGATGTGGGGGCCTTTTATAAGAGGGGGGAGGGGTACTCTTGGAAGGTCATGAAATGTTACTTTATTATGAAATGATTTTAGGATTTTAAAGGTACCAAAATGATATATTTCAATGATAAGGTGATAAGGGTTCTAAATACACCCATAAAATAGGTTTTAGACAAGTTTAAGTCTTATATTTTACCTTATCTTTTCATTTTATTTAAATCGTTCATTAATGAGGTAATCGCTGCATCATCATGGTGTCATAAATAATTTTATTTATTTGATGTATAAAAATTATAAAACAATTACCATGATGTAGGAAATATTTTTATATTTATAATGAATATTTATAGTCAAAAAGATAACTTATATAACCCCATTTAAAAATTGATTTAGTAAAACAATACATGTTTGTGACATTTTTATTTTAACTTTAAATAAAAAGATATTAATGTCATTTTCTTACCCAAGTGGCTCCATGGGGTCCCAAAATTGACCCATGGATTTTATTGGTCGTCCATGACTCATCCAATAAGGGTAGGACATGTATCATGGTAATTTTATATTATTAAAACATTATTTTTACCTTAAATTACACTAATTACCTCTAATCACGATTAATAAAACTCAAAAGTTACTATTCACCAAAAAATTATTTTCATCCTATTAAACCACATATTACTTAATAATGACAACCATGTATGTCAGAGTTTTGAAATTCAATTCATAGAAGCTTTAAAGTTTTGTTTAACAAAAAATTCAGTTTTTTAACTACCACTTAGTGGTTTCACTATTCATCAAAAAATGAAGTTTTTTCCAAAAAATACAAAAAATTCACCCTAAGATATATTTGATATTCCGAATTCAAAGATGATGTCTATTTTTCCAAATTAAAAACATATAATTTTCATTAATTAATTTCATAATTAATTCCCGTTGTCAAAACAAATAGCGTGTTTTTAAGAAACAATATATATCAAAAGATTGACACTAGTTTAAGTCCAATTTCAAAGAGAAATTAATTCCAATTACCACCATTGGATTAAATGGTAAAAATATATTCTGATTTAACTTTAAAACCAATTCAAAATATAATCTAATCATATAAATAAATTATATTAAAATGAGGTTTTGAATTAAAATACAACATTTTTCACTTATTCATTAAAAATAAACTTTATCGGAAAAATAAAAAAACATACAGAAAGTAAATTTTGATGTCCTGATTCTAAAGAAGGATTTTATTTGGTCCAATATAATGTATAAGAGTGAAAAAAACTATTTTTAAGGAGGGTTCACCATCAAAATGTGATAAATTGACCTTTTAGTGAATATTAGAGTATCTATGCCTAAAATTGAATTCTTTTCCTATTTTAAGCCTTTATATTTTATTGGATAAATGTAAAAACATTTAAAAAACATAGATAATAATATTTTAGTTATTTATATTCATTCCTTCCAATACAATGACTGCATGTTAACTTCCATTTAAAATAATATTATTATATTACTAGTGTGCAACGTTAGATTTCAAAGAAACTCGTTGTTGCGTATCGAGTACGCTATCGAACATAGAAACCCCTTTAAAGTAAAATTAATATTTAATTAACAAATATTAATAAATATGAAAATGTCTTGTTATTTATTTACCAGGGATGTTACATCCTCCCCCCTTTTGGGAATTGTGTCCTCACAATTTTATTCACTTATCAAAATAAGTGGGGGTATTTATCCCTCATAGCATTTTCGGATTTCCATGTTGCCTCTTCAACCATATGGGTTTTCCACAAAACCTTTTCCTGGTGAATTACCTTATTCCGTAACACTTTCTCAGTATGGTCAAGAATCTGGACTGGTTGTTCTTCATAAGAGAGATTCTCTTCCAACTGAACTACCTCTAGGCTCAAAACATGAGATGGATCTGGCATATAATTTCTCAACATCGAAACATGAAAAAACATTGTGTACCTGGGACAAACTTGGAGGTAAAGACACTCTATATGAAACTGATCCAACTTTCTCTAGGATTTCAAATGGTCCAATGAACCTCAAACTCAAATTTTCCTTATTGTTAAAATGCGTCACACTTTTACATGAAGAAACTTTGAGAAAAACATGATCACCTACCTTAAAAGATAGATCCTTACTTCAGTTATCCGCATAACTTTTCTGCCTACTCTGAGCTGTTCTCATGTGTTTCTGAATCAAATGAACTTTTTCTGCCATCTCTTCTACCAATTATGGTCCCATCAGTTTTCTTTCCTCCATGGTCTGAATTGTTCATTCTGACTGCCCATCTGATTGCGGATGAAAAGCTGTACTAAAATTTAATTCAGTACCCAACGACTTCTGAAGGTATTTCCAAAAGTTAGAAGTAATCTTGGGATCACAATCAGATAAAATGAAGAGGGTAACTCCATGTAACTTGACTATCTCTTTAACATACAACCGAGAAAGTTGATCTAGAGAGAATGTATCTTGAATAGGAAGGAAATGAGCTGATTTAGTCAATCGATCAACAATAACCCAGATTGCATTATTACCTCATGATGTATTTGGTAATACCACAACAAAGTACATGGATATATTTTCCCATTTCTACTCTGGCACCGGTAAATACTGAAGCATCCCTTTCGGTAACTACCGCTCTGCTTTAACCTGTTGACAAGTCAAACACTTCACAGTAAAATCAGCAATATCTCTTTTCATTCCATCCCACCAGTAATACTCCTGCAAATCTCTTTAAATCTTAGTACTTCCAGGATGACCTGAAAATGAGGAACTATGAGCCTCACATAACAACTCATTATTTAACTGTGAATCACAAGGAACACATAATCTCTTCCCAAACCTCAAAACAAAATCATTATCAATGTTAAATTCAGGAAACTTACCCTTCTGAACCAACTCTACCTTTTTCTAAAACCCACTGTCTTTTTCTGCACTTTCTTAATTCTGTCTGATAGAGATGATATCACTGACATATGAAACAAAACAGTAGAACTTCCTATACTAACAACTTCTATGCCAAAGTTCATCAAATCAAAAACCAAAGGATCTCGTTCCAAACGTAGCATGGTTAATGAAGCATTACTTTTTCGACTCAAAACATCAACCACTTTATTTTCTTTTCTTGGATGGTAATGAATTATACAGTCGTAATCCTTGATTAATTCCAGCCATCTCCTCTATCTCATGTTAAATTCATTCTGAGTGAATATATACTTTAAAATTTTTTGATCAGTATATATTTCACACTTTACTCCATACAAATGATGCCTCTAAATTTTTAGAGCAAAGACAACAGAAGCTAATTCCAAATCATGTGTAGGGTAATTTAACTCATGAGTTTTCAATAGACGTGAAGCATAAGAAATTACCTGATCATTCTTAATAAGGACACAACCAAGTCCCTTCAACGAAGCATCACTGTAGATAACAAACTCAACATTTTTGGATGGAAGTTCCAAAACTGGATCTTTCACCAATCTTCTTTTAAATTCTTGAAAACAATCATCACATTCTTTTGTCCAGATGAACTTAACACCTTTTCGAGTTAACTTAGTCATCGGAATAGAAAAACATGAAATGTTTTCAACAAACCTCCTGTAATAACCTTCTAAACCAAGAAAACTATGGATCTCAGTTATATTTGTTGGTCTTTTCCATTCTTCGACAACTTTTGTTTTAGAAGGATAAAAAATTATGCCATTTTTTGAAACAATGTGACTAAGGAAAGAATTTTTTTGTAACCAAAACACACATTTTCTGAATTTTCCATATAGTTTATTTTCTTTTAAGGTTTTCAAGATAACCCTTAAATGACTTTCATTCTCCTATTTAATTTTAGAAAACACCAAAATATCATCAATGAACACAACCAAAAACTTATCCAAGAACTCATGGAAAATTATATTCATTAGATCCATGAATACAGCAGGTGCATTGGTTAACCCAAAAGGCATAACTAAAAATTCATAATGGACATATCTAGTACGAAACACAGTCTTCAAAATGTCTGCTTCTTTTAATTTCAACTGATGGTACCCTGACCTCAAGTCAATCTTCGATAAATACTAAGCTCCCTGGAGCTTATCAAACAAACCATCGATATGAGGAAAATGATACTTGTTCTTAACAGTGATGTTATTCAATGCTCTATAGTCAATGTAAAGTCTCATTGAACCATATTTCTTTTTAACAAACAAGACAGGAGCACCCCATGGTGATGTTCTAGGTCTAATGAAACCTTTATCTAATAACTCCTGCAATTGCTTATTTAACTCTAAAAGTTCAACTTGAGCCATTCGATGAGGGGGTTTTGAAATTGGAGTAGAATCAGGATCTAAGACAATAGTAAATTCAACATCCCGATCATGTATAATACCAGGAAACTCATCAGGAAAAACATCAAGATACTCATTTACCACTAACAGATCGTTAATCTGAACAGTTCCTTTATTTTCAACAATATGTTCAAGGTAAAATTCATTTCCATCTTTTACTAGTTTCTCAACATCCTGATATGTTATCAAATGCAAGGGTTCATTCATAACACAAACTGAAAATCTTTCTAAAAAGAAACCACTTTATCTCTGCATTCAATCTTAGCATGATAAACAGAAAGCCAATCCATGCCCAAAATAACATGAAACTCTACTAGAGGCAAAACAATAATGTTTTTAGGTAGATTCTTTCTGCACACAAGCATATGAAGGTTATTATAATTTCTTTTTGTCTCAAAGTTTCCTCAGGGTGTTTTTACCATAAGTTCAGGATTCATATCTTGAGAAGGAATTCCCAATTTACCAGAAAACTTTTCAGAAATTAAAGAATGTGTAGAAAGTGAATCAAACAACACATTGACATAATTTGAACAAACAAATAGTGTACCTGATACTACTTCATTCGATGGCCCAACGTCTACTGAAGTAGTTGCAAAGGATTACACCACCCCTTTCTCCTTGTAGTCTGACTGCTTTCCCTCCGTCGAGTTCTTCGTTAGATACTCATTTGCATAATGAACCATTTAATTACACTTAAAACATCTTACCACTGGATTTTTATTGCCTGCTTGATCATCTTCCTTACAGTTACGAGCAATATGACCAGACATACCACACTAAAAGCACTTTACAGACTTGGATAAACATTATCCAGGATGAATTTTACCACACTTCTCATAGGATGGATTTTTGGTTTTCTTACGTCATGGCTTCTTTAATGAATTCTTTCCCTTTTCCTGCCAAATGGACCTCTTAATATGTTGTTTGTCAAATAACACCTGATCATCAACAAACTCCATTTCCAGCTTCTCCTCACATCGAACAAGTTTTTCATAACTTTTGAACTCACGATAAGCTAAATCCCTCTGATACTTTCGATTTAACCCTGAGTAAAAAACGGTTGATTTTACTATCAAGATATCATATGAAATTTGGAGCATACCTTGCGAGTCAAGTGAACTTTGCTTCATAAGCAGCGACTGAGTCATCCTCCTGCCTCAATTCTAGGAATTGTTTTTCCATCCTAAGACAAACCACCTTAGGAAAATATTTCTCAAGAAACATACCTTTGAATTTATCCTAGTGAAGATCATCAATATCCTCACTATCCCGGATATTTTTCACCATCGACCACCATTGATCAGCTTCACCTTCAAAACGGTAAACAACAAGACTAAACTTTTGATGTTCTGAACACCCCATGTCATCAAAAATCTTCTCCAGTGCTTTAATCCACCCTTCTGGTAGCACAGGGTCAGATGATCCTCTGAATGATGGGGAATGTTGCCTCATGAGATGTTCCACCACTAACATGTTCCTCTGTAGTTGATCTGGATGATCTCGTGCATGGATACCAACACCATTTATAGCCTGAGTCAACTATTCCATCACTGCAACAAACTTTTCAGTTCCGATTCCGACCATATCAGGTGCTGATTTGGAAGGTTGTCTTCCTTCTGATGTCGTCCCAACATTGCTGACTTGTTTCCACTGTGGAAAACCATTCTGAACACAGAAATATCTTAAGCGAAGCAACATGGTAATCTTTAAATGCTATATAATTTCAATCATACCATAAATTAAGTTACGTAAATGAATTTAACAATTTTCTAACTCCTAAAGTTGTCTAAACCGACCTTTGATACCAACTATAAGGACCCAACCTTAAAACATTACTTAATCTTGAATTAAATGAATAATTCACATTGAGGATCTTTTTAGGTTTAGAGTTTTAGAGAATTAGGTTATAACTATTACATCTCAAAAGATTACAAAGTAGACACTTCTACACAGTTTCCATTTTTTTTAACAAAACATGAACTCTTGAAAAAAAAGAGTCATGTCTAGTTCCACGTTTAAGACAGCATGAGTTTTCCTTGATCCCATCCTAGACCCTATTCCACATTATGTCCTATGAAAAACATTTCAAAAACTTGGGATGAGAATAAAAAGCGCAGTAAAGGATACACAAGTAATGAAAATTGTTAGTTTTTCAAAATAATAAGTAAACCATGAATACTTTAACATAAGTTATACTTTTCACCTTTATGAAGTAGTAAATACACTTCACTAAATAAAATATCGTTACTTACCCTTTTTTAACCAAAATATTACCATAAATCCCATATAAAGAACACATAACATATAAAGGTAACTTGGGACATAAACATACTTAATTGGAATAACCATACGGTTGACTTCCACACATATCACTAAATGGAATAGCCATACCGCTGACTTCTATAACCAATGCATTAGAGGTTATAACATAACCACCCATCCTGGTATTCACGGAACCACCCATCATTTGGTTTATCACGTAACCACCCGTCAAATGTCCAAGTACCATTATAAATTCATAACACATAAAACAATTATAAAGGAAAGAAAACATTTCCACACTTCAATCACAATATATCACTTAAATATATTAACATAACAAATCCATTATCAAAAAAATTTTCAATACCAAAATACATAAAAGAGTATATGGTATTTAATTACTTTTAAAAACTTTACGACTTGTTGAGGAAGCCAAAGATCATATAATACTCACGACAGCGGAAAAGGTCGTTGTCACCGCGTACGTTAAAAAAAACATTACTTTTTATCATTTAGTAAAACTCTTCATAGAAAAATATTCCCTTTTAATGAAATGAAAAGTCAAAGGTGTTTTATACAACATATAAAATAAAGTCTTCTATTGGAACAAAATATGCCTCAATGAAAGAAGATTGAGATGAAGTCCCTTACCTCGTGTCCGACTTGACTCGATCGTTCTTTAATCTCCTGAATAATAAGCTAAAGTTAATTTCTACTTTTTTAAGAACCATTTTCAAGTTTATTATTCCTTTTATATCACTTATTTCCATGTTATAAACATTATTTAATCATTTAAGTTAATAATGTTTGTTTTGTCGATATTTGGTACTTAAGTCAAAAATGGACTCCTTACAATTACATGTCGTTCATGTGGTAAAAGGTTCATTATATACAGAATGATATTCATGATTTTGATATCATATATATCATATATATCCATCATATACAGGTATTTATAATAGTACATAACATTTGGAGGTAAGAAATGAAGTGCACCGTTCTTGGAGACGGTAAGCCGTACGTACACATGAACGCTACTTTCATTTATATTTCGTATTTATTGGAATGAAATCACAATGATATAAAGGTAAATTATAATTACAGTATAATATCATATATAATATTATTAAATCTATAATTTATACATCCCACATATGGAATTAACGATTCAAATCACTTTGAGGGGGCGGTAGTCCACACTTCCAAAAATGAAATTATCGCGTTTATCCATTATGGAAACCATAAAGGTATGCCATAAATGAAGAATACAGAAGCATAAGGAAAATATAAAAATAACATATATCATATATAAATACAGTTACATCTTATTGGCCACCATGAAAGGTGTTAAGATAATATTGAACAATCATCGTTTCGTGAGGCAATAATTCGCCATCCATAGAAAAAGTACGTTCTTTAACCATTAGATGGTGGTGTGTGTAAGTGTAGCTCTAATACTTCTCATAACAATATCCTAGTATATTTAATATACTATTTTTTTACAAAATAAAGGAATAAAAAGAGTTTAGGGGGTTGGAGAAGCAAAATAAAACAAAAGAACATAAGAGAAGACATTACTTTTAAATCGGGTAACTCCCCTTGGTTTGAACCAAAAGGGTTTCTTGAAGAGCTTTCTGCCTAAGGTAAGGCATATAGTATGAATAGAGGGATGTGAAGAGATAATAGGAGCAGGGGTTGGATGAGCCAAGGGCTTGAAAGGTGTGGGTAAGGGAGTATAGGTGGGTGCCTTTTATAAGAGGGAGGAGGGGCACTCTTGGAAGGTCATGAAATATTACTTTATTATGAAATGCTTTTCGGATTTTAAAGGTCCCACAATGATATATTTCGAGGATAAGGTGATAAGGGTACGAAATCCACCCATCCAATTGGTTTTAGACAAGTTTAAGTCTTACATTTTACCTTATCTTTCCATTTTATTTAAATCATTCATTAATGAGGTAATCGCCGCATCATCATGATGTCATAAATAATTTTTTTATCTGATGTCTAAAAATTATAAAAAAATTACCATGATGTAGGAAATATATTTGATTTCTAATGAATATTTATAGTCAAAGAGATAACTTATATAACCCCATGTAAATTTTTTTTAGTAAAACAAAACATTTTTGTGACATTTTTATTTTAACTTAAAATAAAAATTTATTAATGTCATTTTCTTACCCAAGTGGCTCCATGGGGTCCCAAAGTTTACCCATGGAATGTCTTGGTCGGCCATGACTCATCCAGTAAGGGTAGGACATGTGTCAAGATAATTTCATATTATTAAAACATTATTTTTATCCTAAATTACACTAATTACCTATAACCGTGATTTATAAAATTCAAAAGTTACTATTCACCAAAAAAATTATTTTCATCCCATTGAACCACATTTTACTTACTAATGACAACCATGTATGTTGGATTTTTTAAATTCAATTCACAGAAGCGTTAAAGTTTCATTTAACAAAAAATTCAGTTTTTAACTACCACTTAGTGGTTTCACTATTCATAAAAAATGAAGTTTTTTCAGAAAAATACCTAAAATTCACCATAAGATATATTTGATATTCCGAATTCAAAAATGATGTCTATTTTACCAAAATCAAAACATATAATTTTCATTAGTTAATTTCATAATTAATTGCCATTGTCAAAACAAATAGCGTGTTTTTAAGAAATAATATATATCAAAAGATTGACACTAGTTTAAGTCCAATTTAAAAGTGAAATTGATTCCAATAACCACCATTGGATTAAATGGTAAAAATATATTCAAATTTCACTTTAAAACCAATTCAAAAGATAATCTAATCATATAAATAAATTATATTAAAATGATGTTTTGAATTAAAATACAACATTTTTCACTTATTCATTAAAAATGAACTTTATCGGAAAATTTAACAAAACATACACAAAGTAAATTTTGATGTCCCTATTCTAACGAAGAATTTTATTTGGTCCAATAAAATGTATAAGAGTGACCAAAACTATTTTTAAGGAGGGTTCGCCATCAAAAGGTGATAAATCGACCTTTTAGTGATTATTAGAGTATCTATGCCTAAAATTGAATTCTTTTCTTATTTTAAGCCTTTATCTTTTATTGGATAAATGTAAAAACATTTAACAAACATATATAATCATATTTTAGTTATTTATATTCATTCCCACTTATACAACGACTATGTGTTAACTACCATTTAAAATAATATTATTATATTACTAGTGTGCAACGTAAGATTTCAAAGAAACTCGTTGTTGCGTATCGGGTACGCTATCGAACATAACAACTACTTTAAAGTAAAATTAATATTTAATTCACAAATATTAATAAATATGAAAATGTATTATTCTTTATTTACCTATTATGTTACACACCACATCTCTGAGACTCTCCTTAAACCCATTCTCTATCCCACTCATGCTGATCAGTTTGATCATCAACATCATACTGATCCACTACCCAAACTATGCCTCCAACAAGTGAGAAATATACTTGGGTTACCCCAGTTCCAGGGCCACTTGAGCTGGTTGTGAGTAAAACTCAATATGTCACCACCAATGGTATCTAAAATACTAACTAATCTAAGAAAAACGTGTGTAGATATAAAATGGAATAATAGAAAATACATACATTTTTGAAAAATTTAATTAACCTGTTGGCCCTTAGGTTCTAATGTGACACAAAATCCAACCAATTCTACTCCATCCAATGCCGATCGGCTGAGTCATAAACCATAGGGTGATATATAATTTGAGTAAAAGAAAGTTCTTTCACTAATTACATAGTTCTTGGTATCAAGAAGAATTATCCCAGTGTACCTATACCATATTTAAATATAATTATTTTCTAGAGTGTATATTTGAAACCTAAACCATGGATTAAGTGTGTTAGTATGACATCCTAAACTACATAAAATTATTCTGCTGACCAGAGTCTTAGTTTGGAACCTAAATCATGAATGTATAGAATTAATCAACCATACTAATACATTTAGAATATTATTGGTGTCCATTATATTATTCTGACACCAAAACCATAGATGCATAGCATTATTCAACTATCCATAACCATTCCCTCATTTACTAAGGTCCAAACAAGGCTTTAACACCAGAACATGGATCAAAATTATAAGCCCTTTCACATCTCATAAAACACCAATCCACACACTCTTTTGAAATTGATGGCAGTCACAGACTTGTTTAAAACATTTTAAAGCCACCACTAAACATTATTATTCAATTTTAAGTATAAAAAATTCCAAAGAAATTAATATCCTTAACCACAATTAAAATATCTAGTAATACATTTTCAAAAAAGGGGAAACCACATACTAATTTCAAATTATAATTTTAAATTAACTTAAAAACCATTTTTAAATCACTTGATGAAGAAACCCCATTTTAAATTAATATACCCTTTAAAACAAAATTTTTACTCATTTAAAACCATAACCGGATTAAAATACAATTCATAATATTAAAATTATTTCATAAAACCTCATAGGTATTTCAAAAAATATTATTCGATAATTTTTTTTTCATTTTATCCACTTAACATTTTATAAAACATTAATTCACAAGTTATATGAAATAGACCTTGAACCATGATATCAAGAAAAATAATGAGCCTAATCTAGTTTAATGGCATCTTAATTGTCTTGATATTAATATTCCATCTATTCATGGTTTTATTTTTTATGTTTGAAGTTAATTTTATGGTTTAAAGTGTATTTTATAAAGTAAATGGTTTCAATTCATACAATGTAATTGATAAAGTACCTCCAGGAGGATTTTTGTTTTCAATTATATTTTAATAGATTTTTTTAAAAGGGTTTTACCTTATGTTTGATACTTGGTTTATTATCACCATATGTGGTTTATGTGTTGGGTATTTGTACTGCATTATGTAATTAAAAATGTGTGCAAGATGGGATACCTTATGTCTGTGAATGAATTAGGTAATTTTAACCTTATATTATTTCATAAAATAGATAGGGGTGTCACTCATGGGAATAAGGAATCCCATGGAAAGAATGTTTTCCACAAGACTGAGGGGGTCTATAGAATGGATGTTTCCCATGTGGACCTAGAGCACCAATGAATGTGTTGTAGGGCATGGGGAAGACCAAGAGAGATTCTAAACTTGTTTTAAATTCTTAAACAACTATCAAAACATGTCATAGACTAAGTTTCACTCATTCTCATTGATTAGATCCCATGTTACATTATTTCTTATTCCTTGTTTTATTTTAATGGATTTATACTTAAAACTAAATCCCTTTATGGATATTTTATTTTATTTACAAATATTCATAAGTCCTATGATTTAAATTCCATTTATTTAACCCTTGTTATCTAAATCTTCTAAAACAAGGTTTGTTTTTATAAAACTAAAGGAATTTATAAACAAACATTTTCAAAGTGATATTGTTTTGAATGTGGTTTCAAATTAGAGTTATTGGTTTTCATGGAGAAAATAAATATATAGGTTCATGGTGGAATTCTACTGGGATTTGGACTCATAAAATTTGTATTCCTTTGGGTGTATATAGATTTGGTTTTATAGTACACAAATAAAAGAAAGGGAACTATGTAGTTTTGTGGCCCTTCTTGATAACCATCATCCATGGTTGGTTAGTATAGTGGTGAGGTTGGTCTCACAAAGTATATCTCATGTGGAATAGTTTTGGGATTTTTGTTTGTTTCAGATGTTATGTATTAGTTTTTTTTCTTGATACCTATTTTTATTTTTTTCCCTTTTTTGACTATTGAATATCATATATATGTCTTGTTTAAATATTTTTTAGTGGTGAAGTTAATAATATATGTTTTATTTATTTTTGTGTATACTTTTTTTAGATGTTTATATTTTTTAATGATTATTATTTTTTAGAATGGATTCCAAATTGAATGATGGGTCATGATATATTTTTAAGGGAGAAACTATTCCCAGATGGTTATGTGTGATTCCTTGATTCTTATTGCTAACTCGGGGTGCTTGATAAAACTTGTTGATCTATGTATGGTTCCAACTTGGGTCACAGGTCAGGTCAACCTGGGATGGTTCTTAAAAAATGGTATTATATCCATATTTTTGTTTGGTGATTCATGGTAGAATAGATATGAGACCATAGAGGCTTGAGAGGTTATTGTAAATGAGTTCCAATTTAGCTCATTGTCACACCAAACCTTAAATATCCATGGGTTGTAGGGAGTTATGTATAAAATATAAACCCAATTTTAGATTTTTATTTATAAGATTTGATATCTTTTATTGTTTATTGTGGGTTATAGAGAGAAACTATAAGGACCCGACCTTAAAAAATTACATAATATTGAATTAAACGATTTAATTCACATTGAGGATCTTTTCAGGATTAGAGTTTTAGAGAATTAAGAAATAACTATTAAATTTCAAAAGATTACATAGTAGACTCTTCTACATAGTTTCCATTTTTTTATGAAATAAAAACTATTAAAAAAAGAGACACGTCTAGTTCCATGTTTTAGAGAGCATGAATTTTACTTGATCCCATCCTTGAACCTATTCATCTTTAAGTCCTGTGAAAACATTTCAAAACTTAGGATGAGCATAAAAAGCTCAGTAAGGGTTATAAAACAAAGTAAGAAAACATTAGTTCATAAATACATACAAAACATGAACTCTTTTACTTACCTCATGAAATCATAAGATTTATGAATAAAACATAGAAATAATAAATCATAAAGGTAACTTATGGCATCCATAACATACTTACATTGTAGCTATCACAACTACATAGGGAGTTACTTTGGAATACCTATCACAATATATTCCCTAAATCTCTTAGGAGAAACATTCATGTTTACCTTCATCATGTTACCCAATGCATCAGAGAGCTATCTTGGGCTCACCCACCCTAGGTTTATCATGGAACCACCTGTATACGTAACAATGCCCAAGAACCATAACATATTCATAACACATAAAACAAATATAAAAGAAAGATAAAATTTCCACATTTCAATCAAAATATGTTATTTAAATATATTGAAATAATAAATACATTATCAAAACCATTATCAAAAACATTTTCAATACAAAAAATAAAAAAAATAGTATATTTTATTTATTTTCCTTTTAAAAACATTATGGCTTGTTATGAAATCCAAAGATCAAATAATACTCGTGGCGACGGAAAGGTCGTTGTCACCGCTTACATTAAAAAGAAACATTCCTTTTTTGTAGTTTAGTAAAATGTATCATAGAAAAAGATTTAGTTTGAATGAAATGGAAAGTAAAAGGTGTTTATACAGTGTATAAAAGAAAATCGTGTACTAAAACAAAATATGCCTCAATGAAAGGAGATTGAGACGAAGTCCCTTACCTTGTGTCCGACTTAACTCGATCGTTATTTAATCTTCTGAATAATAAACTAAAGTTAATTTCTACTTGCTTAAGAACCTTTTTCAAGTTTATTTTTTTAATTCACTTATTACCATGTTATAAACAATATGCAATCATTTAAGTTAATAACAGTCATTTTGTCGATATTTAGTACTTGAGTAAAAAATGAACACCTTATATTTACAAGTTGTCCATATAGTCAATAGTATATTATATACAGAATGATATTCATTATTTAGATATCATATATATAACATATATCCAGTATATATATGAATTTATAATATTACATATTATGTGGAGATAAGAAATGAAATGCACCGTTCACGGAGATGGTAAGACATACGTACACATGAACGCTACTTTAATTTATATTTCGTATTTTAATGGAATGAAAACATAATTATACAAAGGAATATTATAATTAAAGTATATTATCATATATAATATTATTAAATCCATCCTTTATACATCCCACATATGGCATTAATGAGTCGTATCACTTTGAGGGGGCGGTAGTCCGCACTTCCTCAAATGAAATTATCGCGTTTACCCATAATGGAAACCATAAAGGTATGATATAAAAGGAAAATAAAGAAGAATAAAGAAAAAAATAAACATAATATATATCATATATAAATATAGTGTCATTTTAATGGCCAACATGATAGGAGGAATGAGATAATCGAACAGTCATCGTTTCGTGAGGCATTAGTTTTCCATCCACAGAAACAATATGTTCTTCACCCATTAGATGGAGGTGTGTGTAAGTGTAGCTCTAATAATTATTATAAAAACATCCTTGTATATTTAGGATACTTTATTTGTTATAAAATAATGTAATAAAAAGAGTTTAGGGGTTGTAGAAGTAAAATAAAATAAAATAAGTTAAGAGAAATCGTTACCTTTAATTTGGGTAACTCCCTTTGGAATGAACCAAAAGGGTTTCTTGAAGTGCCTTCTGCCTAAGGTAAGGCTTCTAGGAGGTGGAGTGGGATTTAGGGAGCTTAATTGGACAGAGTTTGGACAAGAAAAAAGGTTTGAGAGGTTTGAGGAATTGGTTATAAGTGAGGGCTTTTTATAAGGGGGATGAGGGGTTCTTTTGCAAAGTGTGACAATATTTTTTTTATATAATGATATTCGGTTTCTAAAGGTCAAAAAATCATTAAAGTAGAATATAAGATGAATTGTGGTCGAAATAAAATCATCCAATAAGAATTGGACAGGTTTTGGATATTATTTTAATATTTATAATCTTATTTACTAAAATCATTTATTAATGAGGTAAACACTGCATCATTATTGTGTCATAAATAATTTTATTTATTTGATGTCTAAAAATTAAAAAACAAATACCATGATGTAGGAAATATTTTTTTATTTCCAATTAATATTTATAGTCAAATAGATAACTTATATAAAACCATTTAAAAATTAATTGACAAAGAGATATTTGTTTATGCCATTTTTTTCCTTTAAGTTAATTAAAATAAAGTGTCATTATCATTCATAAGTGGCTCCATGGGGTCCCAAAATCGACCAAAGGATTTCCATGGTCGGACATTACTCATCTGATATGTTTAGGACAAGTGTTAAGATAATTTTAAATTATTATAATATTCTTTTTTACCTTGAATTACCCTATTTACCTTTAACCGCGGTAAATAAAAGTCAAAAATTACTATTCATCAAAAATTATTTTCATCTTATTGAACCAAATTTTACTTAATAATAACAACCATGTATGTTGGATTTTCAAAATTTAATTCACAGAAGTGGTAAAATTTCATTTAAATGAAAAATTCAGTTTTTAACTACTACTAAGTGGTTTCACTATTCATTAAAAATTGATGTTTTTTCAGAAAAATACAAAAAATTCAGCCTAATCTATATTTGATATTCCGAATTAAAAAATTATTTCTATTTTAAAAAACTCTAAAAATATAAGTTTCATTAATTAATTTAAAATTAATTCCCGTTATCAAAACAAATAGCGTGTTTTTAAGAAAAAATAACTATCGAAAGATTGGTACTTTTTTATGTCCAATTTCAAAGTGAAATTAATTAAAATATACAAAATTGGATTAAATGGTAAAAATATATTCTAATTAAACTTTAAAACCAATTAAAAAGATAATCTAACCATATAAATAAATTATATTAAAACGCAGTTTTGAAACAAAATACAATATTTTCCACTATTCATTAAAAAATGAACTTTATCTGAAAAATTTCAAAAATTTACCCAAAGTAAATTTTTATGTCCTTATTATAAATAAGGATTTAATTTGGTCAAATAAAACATATAAAAGTGAAAAAAACTAGATTTAAATAGGGTTCACCATTAAAAGGTGGTAAATCAAACTTTTAATGTAAATTATGCTTAAAATTAGATTCATTCACATTTTAAGCTTCTAAATTTTATTGGATAAATGTAAATACATTTAAAAAACATGTATAATTATATTGTAGTTAGTTTTTTTTATTCCCACCAATACAAAATCTATGAGTTAACTACCATTTAAAATAATAATATTATATTATTTGTGTGCAATGTAAGATTTTAAAAAAACCTATTGTTGCGTATCGGGTACGCTATCGAATATAGAAACCCCTTTAAAGTAAAATTAATTAATATTTTATGCACAAATATTAATAAATTTGAAAATTTATCATTCTTTATTTACCTGGGATGTTATATCCTTCCCCCCATTTGGAAATTGCGTCCTTGCAATTTTTATTCACTTATCAAATAAGAGGGGGTATTTACCCCTCATAGCATTTTCAGATTCTCACATTGCCTCTTCAACTATATAAGGTTTCCACAAAACCTTTACCTAGTGAATTACCTTATTCCGCAACACTTTCTCTCTACGGTCAAGAATCTGGACTAGTTGTTCTTCATAAGAGAGATTCCCTTACAACTGAACTAACTTTGGGCTCAAAACATGAGATGGATCTGGAATATACTTTCTCAACATAGAAACATGAAAAACATTGTGTACCTGGGGTAAAATTGGAGGTAAATCAACTCTGTTCACAACTGATCGAACTTTCTCTAGGATTTAATATGGTCTAATGAACCTCAGACTCAATTTTTCCTTCTTACCAAAACACATCACACTTTTCCATGGAGAAACTTTGAGAAAGACACGATAACCTACCTCAAAAGAGATATCCTTCCTCCGGTTATCTACACAAATTTTCTGTCAACTCTGAGCTATTTTCATGTTCTTCTAAATCAACTGAACTTTTTCTTCCATCTCTTCTACCAATTCTGGTTCCATCAGCTTCCTTTCACCTACTTCATCCCAAAAAGCTGGAGTTCAACAATGCTTTCCATATAATGCCTAAAATGAAGCCATCCGTATGATGGAATGAAAACTGTTATTATATGAAAATTGAACCAAAGAAAGATATTGGTCCCGACTTCCTTAGTAATCCAGTGAACAAGCATGTAGCATGTCCTCCAGGGTCTGAATAGTTTGTTCTGACTACCCATCTTATTGCGGATGAAAATCTGTACTAAAATTTAATTCAGTACCCAACGACTTTTGAAGGCCTTTCCAAAAGTTATAAGTAAACCTGGGATCATGATCAGATACAATAGAGAGGGTAACTCCATGCAACCTAAATATCTCTTTAACATACAATAAAAAATTTTATCTAGAGACAACGTATCTCTAATAGGAAGGAACTGAGCAGATTTAGTCAATCAATCAACAATAACCCCGATTTCATTATTACCTCGAGATGTCTTCGGTAATCTCACAACAAAGTCCATGGATATATTTTCCCCTTTCTACTATGGCACCGATAAAGACACATAATCTCTTTCCAAATTTCAAAACACAATCATTATAAATTTTAAATTCAGGCAACTTACCATTCTGAACCAACTCTACCTTTTTTTATAACTCACTGTCTTCCTTCTGTGCTTGCTTAATTCTATCTGAAAGGGATGATCTCACTAACACCTGATACAAAACAGAAGAATTTCCTGCACCGACAACTTTTATTCCAAAGTTTATTAAATCAAAAACCAAATGATCTTGTTCCAAATGTGACATGGTTATTGAAGCATTACTTTTTCAACTCAAAACATTAACCACTATATTTTCTTTTCTCAGATTGTAATAGATTGTGCAATCATAATCCTTGACTAATTTCAACCATCACCTTTTTCTCATGTTTAATTATTTCTGAGTCAATATATACTTTAAAATTTTGTGATCATTATATATTTCACATTTTACTCCATAAAAATGATGCCTCCAAATTTTTAAAGAAAAAACAAAAACATCTAATTCTAAATCATGTGTAGGGTAATTTAACTCACGAGGTTTCAAGTGACGTGAAGCATAAGCAATTACCTGATAATTCTACATTAGGACACAGCCAAGTTCCTTTAACGAAGCATCTATATAGATAACAAACTCCCCATTTTTGGATGAGAGTTCCAAAACTGGATCATTCACCAATATTATTTTTAAATCCTGAAAACAATCATCACATTATTTTGTCTTGATAAACTTAACACCTTTCCAAGTTAAATTAGTCATTGGACTAGATAACCGTGCAAAAGTTTCAACAAAACTCCAGTAATAACCTACCAAACCAAGAAAACTATGGATCTCAGTTATATTTGTGGGTCTTGGTTATTCTTTAACAACTTTTTTTAGTAGGATCAATCATTATGCCAATTTTTGAAACAATGTGACCAAGGAAATAAATTTGCTATAACCAAAACTCACACTTACTGAATCTCCCAAATAGTTTCTTTTCTTTTAAGGTTTTCAATACAACCCTTAAATGACTTTCATATTCCTCTTTACTTTTTGAATAAACCAAAATATCATCAATTAACACAACCAAAAACTTATCCAAGAACTCACGGAAAATTCTATTCATAAGATCCATGAATATAGAAGGTTCACAGGTTAAACCAAAAGGAATAACTAAAAATTCATAATGGCCATATCTAGTATGAAATGTAGTCTTCAGAATATCTGATTCTTTCACTTTCAACTGATGGTACCACGATCTCAAGTCAATCTTCGAAAAATACTGAGATCCCTGGAGCTGATCAAACAAATCATCAATATGAGGCAAATGATACTTGTTCTTAATAGTGATGTTATTCAATGCTCTATAATCAATGAAAAGTCTCATTGAACCATGTTTATTTTTAACAAACAAAACATGAGTTATCTATGGTGATGTGCTAGGTTGAATGAAACCTTTATCTAATAAATCCTGCAATTGCTTATTTAACTCTAAAAGTTCAATTTGATCCATTTGATAAGGGGGTTTTGAAATTGGCTTAGCATCAGGAACTAATTAAATAGTAAATTTAACTTCCCGATCAGGTATAATACCTGGTAACTCATTAGAAAAAACATCAAGGTACTCATTTACCATTGGCACATCATTAATCTGAATAGTTCATTTGTTTTCAACAATATGTGCAAGGTAACATAAATTTCTATTTTTTACTAGTTTCACAGCATCCAGATATGTTATCAAAAGAAATGGTTCATTCTTGTACACAAACTAAAATTCATTCTGAAAAGAAACCTCTTTAGCTCTATAGTCAATCTTAGAATGATAAATAGAAATAGAATCCATACCCAAAATAACATCAAACTCTACTAGAGGAAAAATAATAAGGTTTTCAGGTATATTCTTTTTGCACACAAGGATAAGAAGGTTCTTATGTTTTCTTTTTATCTCAAAATTTCCTCTAGGTGTTTTTACCATAAGTTCCATATTCATATATTGAGATGGAATTCCCAATTTACTAGAAAACTTCTCAGAAATGAAAGAGTGTGTAGACCCTGAATCAAACAACACATTGACATAATATGAACAAACAAATAGTGTACCTGATACTACTTCATTTAATGGCCCAACATCTTTTGAAGTTGTTTCGAAGGATTTCACCACCCCTTTCTACTTGTAGTCTGGCTGATTTCCCTTAATCGAGTTCTTTGTTGGAAACTCATTTCCATAATGACCCATTTCATTGCACTTAAAACATTTTACTGACTACAAATCAGATTTTTTCATACCATTACTTGGATCTTTTTCAGTGCAATTATGATCCTTATGTCCCATTTTACCACATCAGTAGCATTTACCAGAATTCAAAAGACATTCCCTAGCATTCTTTTTACCACAATTTTCACAAACTCTTATCTTAAGTTTCTTACCATCATACTTTTTTTAGGAGTTATTCCTTTTTTTCTTCCACCTCAACCTCTTATTCTATTATTTTTCAAAGAAAACTTGATCATCAAAAAATTCCATTTCCACCTTCCCCGCACAATGAACAAGTTTTTCATAACTTTTGAACTCACATGAAGCTAAATCCCTTCGATACTTTGGCTTTAATCCTGAGTAAAAACAGTTGATTTTAATATCAATATATCATATGAAATTTGGATCATACCTTTCTAGTCGAGTGAATTTTTCTTCATAAGAAGCCACTGAGTTATCCTCCTTCCTCAATTCCAGGAATTGTTTTTCCATCATAAGACAAAATACCTTAGGAAAATATTTGTCAAGAAACATAACTTTAAATTCATCCCAATAAAGAGCATCAATCTCCTCACTACCCTTGATATTTTTCACGATCGACCACCACTGATCAGCTTCACCTTCAAAATGGTAAACATCATGACTAACCTTTTGATCTTCTGAACACCCCATGACATCAAAAAATTTATCCAATGCTTTAATCCACCCTTATGCTAGCACATGGCCATATGATCCTCTGAATGATGGGGGATGTTGCCTCATGACATGATTTACTACTGATATGTTCCTCTGTGGTTGATCTGGCTGATCATGTGTATGAATAACACCACCATTTATAGCCTGAGTCAACTATGCCATTACTACAACAAACTGTTCAGTTCTGATTCTGACCATCTCAGGTTGCTAATTTGGAAGGTTGTCTTCCTCTTGATGTCATCCCAACATAGCTGACCTGTTTGCTCTACGGAAAACCATTCTGAACAAAGAAATATCTTAGGCGAAGCAACATGGTAATCTTTAAATTTTATATGATTTCAATATTAATATAAATTACTTTATGGATATTAATTTAACAATAACCTAACTTCTAATGTTATCTAAACCAACCTATGATACCAACTATAAGGTCCTGAGCTTAAAACATTAAATAATATTTAATTAAATGAATTAATTCACATTGAGGATATTTGCAGGTTTAGAGTTTTAGATAATTAGGACATAACCTCTACATTTCGAAAGATTACAAAATAAACACTTCTACTCAGTTTACATTTTTTTCATATAATAAAAAATATTAAAAAAAGAGTCATGTCTAGTTTCATGTTTTAGACAACATGACTTTTCCTTGATCCCATCCTTGAACCTATTCATCTTTAAGTCCTGTGAAAACATTTCAAAACTTGGGATGAGTATAAAAATATCAGTAAGGGTTATAAAACAAAGAAAGAAAACATTAGTTCATAAACACTTACAAAACGAAAACTCTTTTACTTACCTCATGAAATCATAAGATTTATGAATAACACATAGAAATCATAAATCATAAAGGTAACTTGTGGCATCCATAACATACATACATTGTAGCTATCATAGCTACATAGAAAGTTACTTTGGAATACCCATCACAGAATATTCCCAAAATTTCTTAGGAGAAACATTCACATTTACCTCCATCATGTTACCCAATGCATTGGAGAGCTATCTCGGGCTCACCCAACCTAGGTTTATCACAGAACCACCCATATACATAACAATTCCCAACAACCATAACATATTCATAACATATAAAACTAACATAAAGGAAAGAAAACATTTCCACATTTCAATCACAATATTTTATCCAAATATATTGAAATAATCAACCCATTATCAAAACTATTATCAAAACCATTTTCAATACGAAAAATAAAAAAAATTGTATATGGTATTTATTTTCCTTTTAAAAACATTACATCTTGTTAAGGAAGTCGAAGATCAAATAATACTCGCGGTGACAGAAAGGTCATTGTCACCGCATATGTTAAAAAGAAACTTTATTTTTTTTGTTTAGTAAAACGCTTCATAGAAAAATATTCTGTTTGAATGAAATAGAAATTCAAAGGTATTTATACAGTGTATAAAAGAAAATGGTGTATTAAAACAAAATATGCCTCAATGAAAGGAGATTGAGATGAAGTCCCTTACCTTGTGTCCGACTTGACTCGATCATTTTTTAATCTCCTGAATAATAAACTAAAGTTAATTTTTACTTGCTTAAGAACCTTTTTAAAGTTTATTATTCTTTTTATATCACTTATTACCATGTTATAAACAATATTCAATCATTTAAGTTAATAACGGTCATTTTGTCGATATTTGGTACTAGAGTAAAAAATGAACACCTTATATTTACAAGTTGTCCATGTGGTCAATAGTATATTATATACAGAATGATATTCATTATTTAGATATCATATATATCATATATATCCAGTATATATATTAATTTATAATATTATCTATTTTTTGAAGATAAGAAATGAAATGCACCGTTCATGGAGATGGTAAGCCGTACGTACGCATGAATGATACTTTCATTTCTATTTAGTATTTTAATTGAATGAAAACATAATGATACATAGGTATATTATAATTACAATATAATATCATATATAATATCATTAAATCCATCATTTATACATCCCACATATGGCATTAATGAGTCATATCACTTTCAGGGGGCGGTAGTCCGCACTTCCTCAAATGAAAATATCGCATTTACCCATAATGGAAACTATAAAGGTATGCTATAAAAGAAAAATACAGAAGGATAAAGAAAACATAAACATAATATATATCATATATAAATATAGTGTTATCTTAATGGTCACCATGATAGGTGGAAGGAGATAATCGAACAATCATCGTTTCGTGAGGTGTTAGTTTTCCATCCACATAAACATTATGTTCTTCACCCATTAGATGGAGGTGTGTGTAAGTGTAGTTCTAATCCTTTTTATAAAGACATCCTATTATATTGAGGATACTTTTTTTGTTATAAAATAAAGGAATAAAAAGATTTTAGGGGTTGGAGAAGTAAAATAAAAGAAAAGAAGTTAAGAGAAATCGTTACCTTTAATTTAGGTAACTCCCTTTGGTATGAACCAAAAGGGTTTCTTGAAGTGACTTATACCTAAGGTAATGATTATAGAGAGAGGAGAGGGATGTAGGGAGCTTAATTGGGTAGAGGTTGGACGAGACAAAATGCTTGAGAGGTGTGAGGAATTATTTAGAAGAGAGGGATTTTTATAAGGGGAAGGAGGGGATCTTTAGGAAAGTGTGAAAAGGTTAGGACAATTGTTAATGTAATTTTGAATTATTATAATATTCTTTTTACCTTGAATTACCCTATTTACCTTTAACTGCGGTAAATAAAAGTCAAAAGCTACTATTCTCCAAAATTTATTTTCATCTTATTGAACCAAATTTTACTTACTCATAACAACCATGTTTGTTGTATTTTCAAATTTCAATTCACAAAATTGGTAAAATTTCTTTTAAATGAAAAATTCAGTTTTGTAACTACTACTAAGTGGTTTCACTATTCATCAAAAATTAAAATTTTTCAGAAAAATACCAAAAATTCAGACTAAGATATATTTGATATTCCGAATTCCAAAATGGTGTCTATTTTACCAAATTATCAACATTTAAGTTGCATTAATTAATTTAAAATTAATTCCCATTATCAAAACAAATAGCGTGTTTTTAAGAAACAATAACTATCAAAAAATTGATACTTATTTATGTCCAATTTCAAAGTGAAATTAATTCTAATAAACAACATTGGATAAATGGTAAAAATATATTCTCATGAAACTTTAAAAACAATTAAAAAGACAATCTAACTATATATATAAATTAGATTAAAACGCAGTTTTGAATTAAAATACAATATTTTTCACTATTTATTAAAAAATGAACTTTATCAGAAAAATTTCAAAAATTTACACAAAGTAAATTTTGATGTCCCCATTCTAAATAATTATTTTATTTGGTCAAATAGAACATATAAAAGTGAACAAAACTAGATTTAAAGAGGGTTCTCCATTAAAAGGCGGTAAATCGACCTTTTAATGTAAATTATACTTAAAATTAGATTCATTCACATTATAAGACTCTAAATTTTATTGGATAAATTTAAATAAATTTAACAAACATGTATAATCATATTTTAGTAAGTTTTGTTCATTCCCACCAATACAATTACTAAGAGTTAACTACCATTTAAAATAATAATATTATATTATTAGTGTGCAATATAAGATTTCAATGAAACCTGTTGTTACGTATCGGGCACGCTATCGAACATAGAAACCCATTTAAAGTAAAATTAATTAATATTTTATTCACAAATATTAATAAATATGAAAATGTATTATTCATTATTTACCTGGGATGTTACAGAAATGATCTGTGTTTTTTAGATAATTTAAGTTTTGGGTTGAAATAGGGAAGAAAAGAAGAGTCACAAAGTCTAGTTTCATGGTTAGTAAGGAATGTGCAGAGATAATGTGACTAAGTATGAAATTATTCTATCACTATTTAACATGGTTAGTGCACAATTTTTGAAAACATGATTACAAACCATATATAGTGTAAAAATATTTTAATATTTTTTTCACCTTTTCTTCATTTGGAATCATTGTTTAAGTTAATTTTGGTTGTATGAGATTAATTTCATTGGTTTTTGTGATTTAATTGATTTTGTTTTGGATTCAATTGTGTATTAAATGAGGTATTGACTTGTATTTTGTAGAAAATTGTTCTAGAAATGACTCTTATAAGAAATTATAGGGAGATAAAAAGAATATCCCAAAAGAAAACCATATGCTTAATCCTAATGTGGTATGATCAGTGATCTATACTATCAAATACTTGAGCTAAGAGTGTGAAAGAGGCCAGACATGGATAATATACTACACTCAAGAGTTTTCTAAGAGGGAAACACCAATTTTATATAGTGAAAAAGGTACCAATGAGACAAAGGAATGTTTTTAATGGATCAATCATATAATTCTTATTTTTGAAGAACTCGGAGACCTATAATGTTGGTTTTACCACTTATATGATAGATGCACCATGCAGAATGTGGTGGAAATCCATGTTCTAAGAAAAGAGGAATTAGGTTCTCCCTTAGACCAACTCTATGAAGGATTAAAATTAGTAGATTTATCCTAAAATGATTATGATGGTGAATTCCTATGAGTTTGTGACCATGGATCAAGGAGACCAACCAATGATATAATACTCTACTCAGTTCTCTGATTTAGTTTATTTGTCTCTCAAGATCTTTTGTAATGATTATATCTAGGTGAGATGTTTTGAATTGGCTTAAATTATGGGATCATATTGATTATTATTCTACTTTTCTTACCAACATATACCAAGGTTGTAGATAAGAATTTATTAATAAGGAATATTTACCTAGTAATATGGGTCTTAGTGGTGTTTCTTCAGAAGTTTGGGGTAGTCAGAGCTCATCCTATATCCATAAGAGTAAGTGGGATGAGATTCACTAGATTAAGGGTTGGGGTGTTCAACAATCATCAATTTAACTTCCAATAGATTCATTAGGGAATAATTCAGTGACTTGTAATTAGTGTGGGAAGTCTATATTTACCATAGATCACTTTCTATAGGCTCTGAGGATATTTCATCAGTATTGGTGGCTGGGTAATCTTCAATGCTTCTGCAAAAATACTCTATAGGTGTGTGGATGTTAATTATCATTTTCTAAGGTCTAATATGTTAAATCTTATTCTTTCATAGGTATGGTATCTCTCTCTTAATCTAATGGGGAATATTCTATGGTTAAGAGGGATCATGAGAGGTTAGAGTTAGGATATATTTATAGAATAAAGATGGAACTTTAGGACTTTGAATATGAGTATGCCACCATGATATGTGTGATTTTTTTGATTCTTATATGGTTTATCTTTTATTTTATACTAGTTAGTATCATTACTTTATCTCCATAATTTTTCATGATTCTACGGGTATGTGAGAAGAGATGATACCATTTAGGATGGATCTAATCACCCCATTTGGAACTAAAAAGAATTATGGATTTAAGTGTCTGGAGTATCATTTTTATTGTTTACATAGAAGTTGTGTGTGACTTACTTTTATGGTACTTGGATTTTTTTATCTCATTATCAGTATGTATTGTAAGATAATTTTCAAATATTAGATCGACTCTTATCACTATAGGGTATAATTTCTATCTCATGATAGGAACACTTATATTTTCTATGTTGAGTAGGACTCAAGGTCCTGGAGGGAATAAACCATTGTTTAATATGAGGAATTATATTTTTTCTAGTCATATAGGTTGTTCTTTGATGTTGTTGTATAGGGATCATATCTTCATCTTCTTGTGTCAGTGGACCATTACCCCAATGTGTTTTTGAGTGATTTTTAGGGTTTCTACAATAACTAGAGTTTGAGTTTACTATAGATCTCCTCCCAAGGATGAGCCCCATTTATTTACCATTATATCAGATGGATCTTGATGAGTTGAAAGATATAGAGTTCTATTTATGGGTCTTGAATTTATGGGGTTTATTCATCCTAGAATTTTACCATGGGAATCACCATGCATTTTTGAAGAAAATAAGATGGGACTCTTTAAATTTTCAAAGACTATCAGAAGCTTAATTAGGTGACTGTTAGGAAAAAATACACATTTCCTCAAATTGATGCTTTTTTTATCTACTGAGTAGAGATTGGTTGTTTTCCTAAATCATAATGAGGTATTAGAAAAAAAAATTAGGTTTTAGAAAAATGGTGCACTTAAGAAAATCATTAAGAGATAGTATAGGAAATTTTATTATCTAGTTACGCTATTTATACTTACAAATTCCCTTAAAGTCATCATGGATTTGATGAACTAAATATGTAAATTATTTTTGGACTCTTTAATGGTCGTGTTCATTGATGATATCATTGTATATTACATGGTTTAGGAAGACTATATAAGTCATTTGGAGGTTGTTTCAAAACAATTAAATGAGAATCACCTGTATGATATGATTTATAAATACTAGTTTTAAATTCAGTGTGTGATGTTTTTGGTCCATGTGATTTTATATTAAATGATTTTAGGGGACCCTGAGAAGATTCAGTAGGTCATATATTGGTAAAATCCCAAGAATTTTCTTTTGATACAGAAATGTTTAGGCTTTGTAGGGTATAATAAGATATTTGTTCAGGAATTATCCAAGATAGCTTCTTTCATGGTAGTATTGATGTGGAAAGGGGTGAAGCTTGAGTGGGGATAGAAGTTATAGAGTTATTTTCAGTAGTTGAAAGCAAGTTTGAAATCAGATGAAATTTTAATTTATCCCAAGTTCAAGTAGGTATGTGTAGTGTATTTTGATACCTCAAGTATGGAATCAGGTGTGTGATAGTATAAAATGATCATATTGCGGCATATGGATCTTGTTAATTACACCAAATAAAAATAATTACCCAACCATGACCTAGATTTGGTAGCTATGATGCATTAATTGAATAAATGGATAAAAACCACTTTAGTTACTAGTTTGTAGATTATTTAGACCATATGATATTTATGTACATCTTCACTCAGAGATAATTGAACCTTAGGTAGAGATATTTTATAGAGTATCTCTATAATTTTGATTTTGATATCACAAATACGCCCTATGAAGGGTAATGTGGTCACTAATTCCATAAGGAGTAAGTTACTGATCCCAATAATAAAATAATCTATGAATTAATGGATTCTAATTATTTTTCTTTTTCTGATATGAGTTTTTTGGTGTAGGAGGATATAGAAAAAGTGTTCTTGACTAGTGTCTAGGTCACACCCTATCATGTTGATCAGGTTGGGGATGATAATGTATCAAACCCCAACTACCAATAGATTAGAAAAGCTTTAAATGGTGGGGATACCTTAGGTGATTGTTCTAAGTATCCCAAAGTAATATTATTATTTACGAAGTGGTTGATAGATCCATTAACCATGAGGAAAGAGGTGATGTATGAGGGACATTATTCTAGTTGGGTCCATCACCCCAGGGCTACCAAGATGTTTTATACTATTAGGAGTTTGAATTGGTAGCCTGGGACAAGATAATCAATTTCAGAATTTGTATCCTAATGTTTTACCTACCAGAGGATCAATACTAAGTATCATATACTAACTAGGTTGCTTCATCATATTTTAATTATATCATGGAATTGGGATGATATCTCCATGGACATTGTCATCATTCTAGATTATAATCCAAGTTGAAAAGATTCTATTTAGAATATTGTTGACCTATTGTCTAAATTATCTCATTTTCTCGTCATTATATAGTCAATGAGAGTGGAGGAGGTCATACACCTATATGTATGAGAAATAATTAGTCTTAATAGAGTGAACTTGGCTATAGTGTATGATTGGGATATATATTTTAATTCAAAATTTTGGAATATCATACAAGAAGCCTTGGAAACCTAGTTGAAGGTGAGAATGGTGTCTCACCCACAAATGAATAGTCAGACTAAAGAAGCCATCTAGATAGTTGAGGATATACATTGAGCATGCATCCTTAACTTTTAGGGTTCATGGGAGAGGCATATATCATTTTTTGAGTCTTAATTCAACAAAGTTTATTAGTCCTCAATAAAAACTTTATATTTTTATGCATTGTGTGGATTTCTATGTTGTTTCCTCTTGTGTTTGGTGGAATTAGGTTATAATTCAATATTCAGACCAATCCTCATCCAGGAGACGAAAGAGAAAGTGAAGCTAATTAGAAATATGTAAGAAAAAATTCGTCATTTACAAAAATCATATCCAGACCATCATTGTCACTAATTAGAGTTTGAGGTTGGTTATTAGGTGTTTCTTGAGGTATATATTTTAATAAGACATCATCACTTGAGAATTAGGGAAGATTAGAACTGTGCTATACCAAACCTTTTTAGGTTTTGGAACATATTGGGAAGGTATCCTATTAGTTGGAATTTACACTATGGCCAACCTTGATCCATGACATTTCCACATATCCTATCTGAAGAGGTATTATCCATACCCATATCATGTGATAGAGAGGGAGGATTGGGAGGTGGTTCCAGAAACCAAAATTGTGGAGAAACCTGATCATATCATTGATTATTAGAGAAATTTTCTCCATGGTAAATAATTCCTATATGTCAATGTTATTTGGTAGTGTGGTGGAAATATCCATGATACATAGGAATGAAAATATTGGGTGAGGGAGAAGTGGCCTCACATATTTCCCTTGGTGGATCTTTAAGGTTTTTTTGGGGAATAAAGAGGCATGATGGGGAGAATCGTGACACCCATTGGGTCACTAGTAAATATTGTTTGAGATTTATTTATTTATCTATATTTTCATGAAGATACTAGGGGTTGTAGGTATAAAATATCAATTTTTGGAGAAAACAGACTCTATAAAATGAGAAGAACATGGTTAGTAGTAACAGTGTGGCCAACTATAAGAGAGGGATGATAGAGGGACAATGCAATTTGGCATGGAATGATAATGGGTTATCAAACATGAAATCAAAATTAGTATAACACCCTAACTTGGTAAAATCTTTTAATAGTAACTAGATTTTTTTTCCACATGACCCCAGGTGCACCTCCCTGTATGCCATAGGCTACTGAATAACATTGTGGGTCTAAAGATATACCATGGAGAGTGTATACCCCTGACTTGAGTTCATAGTAATGGATAAAATAACCGACTATAATATATCAGTTGTAAATAAATTAGAGTGAACTTGGTAAATAAAACAACTCAATAAATAATAATTATATTCCATGTAGATGTTATATAGTCATGAAAGGATGATCACCTACTGGGCAGATCACATACCCGAATAAAGAAAAAACATATTTAATAAAACAAAATTATAAGAGGATCAACAATAACTTCAAGCCTATACTCAAAACCAGTTTCTATCCAGATCATGTTTCTCATCTTGATCATCAAAATCATATCGATCCGCTACGTAATCTATTCATACAAGACATGAAAAATTTTATCATGTACCCATGTGCCATGGTTTCCTGAGCATGGAATGAGTACAACTCATCATGTCCCATGAACCTTTTTAAAATTAATAACTAGTCTGGGAAATTATATATATTGATATTTTATGGAATAATAGACAATTCATAAATGATGATAAATTTTAAAACAAATATGTTAGTTAACTAGTTGGCCCTTAGGTTTTAAAGTAATACCTAAGCCAACCAATGTTCTTCAAATAATGCTAGTCATCTAAGTCATAAATCATAGGGTAAAACATACTTTAATTAAAATAAATTTATTTCAATAATTACTAGTTATTGGTACCAAGAAGCATCAGTCCATAGTACCCATACTGTGTTTAAATATCATTAGTTCCTGTGTTTAAATATCATTAGTTCCTAGTGTGTTTAAATATCATTAGTTCCTAGAGCATTATTCCAACATCTTAAACCATATAAAATTATATTTGTTCTTATATCATCAATTTGGAACCTAAACCATTGATTTAGAGAACCATTACAAACCATTTAGAATACTACTGGTTTCAAGAGAATTAGTCTAAAACTAAAACCATAAATTCATATCATAAATCAAACATACCAAACCATTCCATCATTTACCAAGGTTCAAATGTGACACTAACACCAAAACTTGGATCAAAATGCCAATCCCTTTTACATTTTATAGAACACCAATCCAAACACTTTTTGGAAATTGGTAGAATTCACACACTCAATTAAAACATTTCACAACCACCCCTAAAATGGGTCTTCCTCTTTCAAGTCCAAAATATGGCCAAATACCTACATTTTCAGCAAAACCTTTAAAAGATCCAATAAGTCATTTTCAAAAAAGGAGTAACCACACACTCATTTCAAATCAACATTTGAAATTCATTTAATAATCCTATTTAAATCACTTAAGTCCAAGAACTAATTTTAAAACACTATCACTTTAAATTTTTTTTTTCACTCATTTAAAAGAAAACCCAAGTCAAAATATAATTCAAATTATTTAAATAATTTCAAAATACCTCATATGAATTTTACAAAATATTAGCATAAAAAACATTCAATTTAATTCTCTTAACTTGTTAAAAAATATTCATTATCATGTTATACCAAGTATACATTTAACCATGCTATCAAGAAAACCAATGATCCTAACTAGGTTACGTATGTAATCCACCTATTTTAGCATTTAAAGCCCCACTTTACCATTTTCAAGTTTTAGAACACCCCATTAGAGGCCATAGGTTTGGTCCCATAATCACCAATGGACCTAATAGGATCCATTAAGGGTATATTCCATCAATTCAAGGCCCCATTGTTTTCTAATCCTATAGAGAAAACATGCAACACATTGTAACTATCACACATACAACATACACATGAAACATTTCAAGACTATGAAAAATAATTCCCAGACCAATAATGTCATAAAAAGATCTAAGAAACATTACCATTGTCTAGTGTATCTTACATGGTCTATAAAATCCTCACCCAATCTACTCAGCATCCATATGATATCACTTCAACCATCCAATCTTCGGCACTCATTGCTTGTTGAAACTCCATTCAACCACCATGGGAAGTCAACAATGGACTCCTGAAACTATTTATAAAAAATTAACTAATACATGGAACCATTAAAACAATTAAATTAAAAAATTTCATTATGAAAAATATTAAAAAAATTCACCATAGATTCATACCTCAACCATATGACATGCGGTGAAGTGCAGATGGCCTCTCGGGAGGTATTATTCCAAGATAGAGCAGAAGCCCCATCAATGGTGTCAGACTCCACCATGCTTTGATGGAATAAGAATAAAAATAACTAAAAGGAAAAATAAAAATTAGAAATGAGATGAGGAGGAAGAGTACATAGTAAATTATATGATCAATCTTACCAAATACTTTGAAGAATTACCCAAAAGAACCTCCAAATCAAAGGAGAGTCTGCTTCTCACCTAGGTCTCCCATATATTGACATAAATGGAAGTCACCATAATCCCTAAACCCAGAGAGTGTGATGGGTCCTCTGGTACTCAACAATTCGTTCCCCTATCTACCTTGTCCTACCTTACAACTTTCCCTAGCATAGATACGAGTTCGAAGGTCCCCTATTTAAATATAGGTTTTCCTCTCTCCCACTATCCCTTTAAGAGTACACAAAGGCTTCAACCTATTTTATATTATCTATGTGTGTCCTATTTGATCAAAATTATCTACCAGTTGACACCTTTGACTGGTTCTTCTTGGATTCATGGGATTTTAAAGATCATGCAATAATCAGCCTTATGGATCCTCATTATATCCTCATCCTCTTTCAGTAAGAGGAAGATATTATCCTTATTTGGTCCTTTAGTAAGTGTTCCTACAATGAATTTTAGTTATCCCTATTTTGTTGGTGCTATGATTTTCACTAGAACAAAGATCCTATAACTTCTCTTCTTTGGGTAAGTTTTCTAGGGATTCCTCTTCTATTTCAAAACCCTTCTATACTAAATATGTTAGGAAATTTGGTAGTCTGGTTTCTACGATTTGGAAAAGGATCTAGATTCCTCTGCTAACTAATTTCTATCTGCATTTTCATTGAAAGGGATTTTTGGAAACCCCATATTTGTTTTTGTATATTGATATGGAACATGAGTTTCGGTTAAATAAAGTTGGGGAATTTGAACATTGTTTGGATTTATGATCAAATTGTAATCACCTTTTCCATCTTTAACTATGACAACCCTGCTTTTTATTACAACTTAAACATGATTTATTACATAAAAAATCACTTGATACAACAAAGAAGATAGAGAGGTTTAGTGTCTTTGGGGCTTAGGATCATTACATAAAAACATAAAACATGAAATACAACATCTTTATTGAAAACTTCCTTTACATGACCACTACATTCCCTCATACTTATCATTGCATGGGATAACCTGAGGACATGCATACGAAAAGGGTGAGCTATAAAGCCCAGTAAGGGAGCACACATGGAATAACATGAGGAGTACAATACATGTTAGTCAATAGGCATGTAAATCGAGCATAAGATAAACATGAACATAAAGGCATGATAAAGCATGATAATCATAACATGGAAATGTGGCAACAACCCTTAACATTGAATTAGCATGAGCCAAGGCTCATTGCACATGGAGCATGAGTAAACCCTCATTGCACATGAAGCACGAGTAAACCCTCATTGCACTTGAATTAGCATGAGTTAACACTCATTGCACATGATGTATCATGATACTATACTTTACCCAATGCATTGGAGTGCTATAAGGGCACACCCTTCTAAAACATTTGATTTCATGCATAAGTGTTCCACATGGATCATAAAACATGGATTCATAAAACATAATAATTTATTCAAAGATAAAGGAATGTGGAATTAATACATGAAACTTTACAATCAATAAGTAAATGTGCATAAAGGTGAATACCCTTGATGGAGAAATGGGCATGGTATTCACTACACAATGACATTGGCTTAGAAAATTGGTGCGATTTCGGCAGCGTAACGGCGTGACATAAGAATTCATAAAAAAGGATGATGAGAGAGAAATGGGATCCTCATCATATTTACATTTAATGGACAGTAAGTTGGACATATAGATACATTTACCAACAATTGAAATGGAATTTAGATTCATGATACAAAAGTATTGCTTGAATGTAAAAGAAGAGAGAGAAGTTCATTTCAGAATTTCGGCATAGTAACGTGTGTACATGGGAGGAATTAAATGAGAGATAAAGGGGTATCCCATCATTCAAACATAAATAGGTTAGTATGAGGGAGGTGCTAAACCATACCACAATATTCATAATTTAAATTAAAAGGGCAATACAACTTAAAGAAAATTGATAAAAATGAGAAAGGAAGAAAAAACCCTTACTTGTAAGTGTGCTTCGAAAGGCTAGAGAGAGATTTGTGAGAGGCTTCTTGGGAGCTTGGGGAACCTTGGGAGGATTCTATAGAGAGTAGGGAAGAGGTTGGACGAACTCCAAGGTATTTTAGTGAGGAGGAAGTGGGATCTTGGGTGGGTTTATATAGGAAAGGTGAGAGAATTCTTTATTATTTAGGTTTGGGTCCCCTTACATTAAATTAATCCAAAACACAAACCATCCCACAGTTTTTGCCCATGGTTTTTTTCAAAGGGAAGAGGAAAAAATTATTTTATAAGGCCAAAGTCCGAACTTCTTAAAATAATAAGGTTGCTTATGTGGTGGTGAGTCACACTCCCATGTAAATTAATTTAAAAAGGCAAAGTGTTGAATATGTCTTGAGGGGTCCATTAATGCTTTGAAAAGTAAGTCAAACAAACCCAAAATCACATTATTTTAATGATAAAATATATATTGGCCGAACATAAGGGTTATGGTATTTTATTACATCACCATTGGGTCATTATGATGTCATAAAACACATTATATATTTAAACGGTATTTAATTTTTACCCAAAAATTTGACTGTCTCAGAAAATTATGAAAAATTCACCGTTGGATAATTTCGACGTCCTGATTCCAGAAATGACATTTATTTTATCTAAAATAATTCTAAATATGTTAATTTTCACTTTTAAAATAAAAACCAACATTTATCGAAAATTCACGGGTTTTGACAGAAATGGCTTTCAAACCTTAATAAAAATTTTAATTGCATTCATAAAATTATAAGATCATTTATATTTAATAAAAATTAATTTAATATTAATTAATAATATTTTATTAAAATATTATTTAATTCAAAAATCCCTTAATTTAATAAAATTGAATTCTTAATTAAATAATAACTAAAAACACCATTTGTACTTTAAAAACTATTTACAATGTATCAAAAATGACTATAAATTATATTCATTATTATATACAAAAAAATAATGTACATGAACATAGTACTACTTATTTGTTACATAACCCCTTAAAACAGCTTCATAAGACCTAAGGGTAAGGTGTGCGATGGTGACAGACTCTTGGGGCGGCTCAGATAACATCGCCCGAGTGGTAATCTCTATCAACTTCCACTTTTCCTGTAGACGGTCACATTCGAGCTTGACATAATGAAGCTCAGCTTGGTCTTGGTCAAGGGAGAAGCCCAAAGATGCCACCTCTTTTCCGAGCTCCGACAAATGGGCTTCGTATGGGGCAATTCTACTGGATGAGGCCATAGCTTCCTTTGTCTGAGTAAAATTGGGTTCATTAAAGCCTTATATTTATACTAATCATGTGATCAATGTTCAACGACTATATTAAAAATGGTCACAATTCTTAACATAAAACCAAAGAAGTTGACATCTTATAAAATAATGTTTTATAAAGAGACAATTAACTAGATCAAGAGGGATTTTCCATTAATGAAACTGTGGGTCGTTACAATATTCCCCCCTTAAGAAATTTCGCCCTAGAAATTTTCCTTTTCCCACACTAAAACAAATGTGGGTAACTCAGCTTCATCCTATCCTCCGATTCCCAAGTTGCTTCTCCAAACTTATGGTTTCTCCACAACACCTTGACGAGGGGCATTTTCTTATTTCGTAGAAATTTTTCTCTACGATCTAAGATCTTCACTGGTTGCTCCTCATAAGAAATATCGTCTTCCAATTGTACCGTCTCGTAAGAGAGTACATGTGAAGGGTCCGGTATGTACTTCCTTAAGAGGGATACATGAAAGACATCATGCACCTTGGCTATAGTAGGTGGAAGTGCTAGTCGATAGGCCACAACCCCAACACGATCAAGAATCTCGAAGGGGCCGATGTACCTTGGACTTAACTTCCCTTTATTTCCAAACCTCATGACCTTCTTCCATGGAGATATGCATAAAAACACCATATCTCCAACTTTAAACTCAATGTCTCATCGACGATTATCTGCATAACTCTTCTTTCGACTATGGGATGCCTTGATATACTGCCGAATGGTTTTCACCTTCTCCACCATTTCCTCGACCATTTCTGGTCCAAGTAGCTTACGTTCACCAACCTCATCCCAACATGCCGGTGTTATGCACCTTTTCCCAAAAAGGGCTTCATATGGTGCCATTTGGATGCTCAAGTGGAAATTGTTATTATAAGAGAACTCAACCAGAAGAAGATGTTGATACCATCCTCCTTTAAAGTCCATTGAGCACGCTCTCAACATATCCTCAAGTGTTTGGATAGTCCTCTCAGATTGGCCATTAGTTTGAGGATGATAGGCCGTACTGAAGTTCAGTTCAGTATTCAGAGCATGTTGAAGACTCTTCCAAAACATAGAGGTGAATCTTGGATCTTGGTCAGACACAATAGATAGTGGTACTCCATGAAACCTTACCACTTCCCTGATATATATCCGTGCTAGTTGATCCAAAGATAAATCCTCCCGAATAGCAATGAAGTGTGCAGTCTTTGTAAGACGATCCACAATAACCCAGATTGCATTGTTGCCTTTAGATGTCCTTTGAAGTCCGGTGACAAAGTCCATGGTGATGTTTTCCCATTTCCATTCTGGTATGGGCAATGGTTGCATCATCCCCTTAGACTTCTGCCTCTCCGCCTTCACTTACTGACACACCAGGCACTTTGATGTATATTCGGCGATCTCCTTCTTCATATTATCCCACCAAAAGTTTTCTCGGATATCTCGATACATCTTTGAGCTCCTTGGGTGAATAGAGAAATTTGAACTATGTGCATCATCCAAAAGTTCCTTCTCCATCTCCGGACTTGATGGAACACATAGCCTTTTCCCAAACCGCACAATTCCTTCCTCATTAACATTAAACTCCGAGGATTTTCCCTTTTTGATAGCTTCCACTTTTCCTTGAATTCCCACATCATCCTTTTGAGCATCCTTTAACCTTTCCAAAAGATATGGTTGAGCAATCATTTGTGAAATGATTGATGATGTTCCCTTCTTTATGATTCCCACATCCATATTCATCAAGTCTAAGAAGATTGGATCCTTCTCAATTCTCATCATTGATAGAATCGCTGGATCCTTTCTACTTAGGGCATCCGCCACCTTGTTCGCTTTTCCAGGGTTGTAATGTATTGAATAGTCATAATCCTTGATGAGATATATCCATCTTCTCTGGCACATATTAAGCTCTTTTTGTGTGAATATATATTTAAGACTCTTGTGGTCAGTATATATCTCACATTTCTCTCCATAGAGATAATGCTGCCAGATTTTCAAGGCAAAGATCACAGCCTCCAACTCCAGATCATGTGTTGGATAGTTTCGCTCATGTATTTTCAACTGACTTGAGGCATAAGATATCACTTTATCATTCTGCATCAGCACACAGCCTAAGCCCTTCTTTGAAGCATCACTGAATACCAAAAAAAGCTCCCCACTTGTGGGTAAAGTGAGTACGAGTGCAGTGATAAGCCTCCTTTTGAACTCCTTGAAGCTTTATTCGCATTCATCACTCCAAGGAAACTTTACTCCCTTTCTAGTTAGCTTGGTAAGAGGGTTGGAAAATCATGAGAAATTCCTCACAAATCGTCGATAATATCCAGCTAACCCCAAGAAGCTACGGATATCGGTTACCGATGTTGGCCTCGACCATCCCTCAATTGCATCTATTTTGGAGGGATCCACAGATATCCCATTGCTTGTGATGATATGGCCCAAGAATGAGACCCCATTCAACTAGAACTCACACTTTTTGTACTTTGCATAGTGCTTCTCCTTGCTCAAAGTCTCCAGTACAGTTCTTAAATGCTCCTCATGGTCCTCCTTGGTTTTAGAGTATATTAGAATATCATCTATAAAGACTACCACAAATTTGTCAAGTTAATCTCTAAAGACTCTATTAATTAAGCCCATGAAGATTTCTGGAGCATTGGTGAGTCCGAAAGGCATTACTATGAATTCATAGTGCCCGTATCTTGTATGAAAGGCAGTCTTGGGGACATCTTCCTTCTTCAACCTTACTTGATAATATCCCGACCGCAAGTCCACCTTGGAGAAGTATTGTGATCCACACAACTGATCAAACAAGTCATCAATTCATGGGATTGGATACTTGTTCTTTATCGTGATTTTGTTAAGTTCACGATAATCGATGCAAATCCGCATTGACCCATCCTTCTTCTTGATGAAGAGGACTGGTGCACCCCATGGTGAAGCACTTGGGTGTATAAACCCTTTATACAGATTCTCCTGTAGTTATTTCTTAAGCTCTTCAAGCTCAAAAACATCCATTCTATATGGAGTCTTGGATATTGGTAGCACCCCAGGTATAAGTTCAATTGAGAACTCAACATCTCTTCTTGGAGGAAGACTAGGCAGTTCATCGGGAAACACTTCCACGAATTCCCTCACAATAGGCATTTCTTCTAGGATGGTTTCTTCTTTGGACTCAATCATCTGAGCCAGATACACGTGCTCATAGGGCAGTAATATCCATGCTTTAGATGATGGAGCTAAAGGAGATTCATCTTCCTCCTGACACTTGTAAAGAATCGGGGGTCGATTCTCCATATGGAGTGTGATTTCCCTCTCCAGACAATTTATGTTGGCTCTATATAAGGAAAGCCAATCAATGCCGAGAATTGCATCAAATTCCACCAAAGGGAGTATGACGAGGTTCGCCGGGAAATTCAATCCACAGATTATAACAGGGGAGGACTTATATTCATGGGATGCAATGATTTCCCCATTTTCCGTACTCACCGACATCTTTACTTCCATGATTTGTGGTGGTGCTGGGATTGTTCTACTAAAATTTCAAGATATAAAATAATGTGTAGAACCTGAATCAAAAAGTAAGTTCACTATTCTTGAATGAATAACTAGAATACCTGTCACCACTTCATTGTCGGGGTTCACTTCGGCAGAAGTGATGGAAAAAGCTCTTCCTTGTTGTCTTGGAGGTTGTTGGTTGCCTCTGATAACCCTTGGATTAGGGAACTGATTTGCAAAATGACCCAGTTTTTTTCATTTATAGCATTAAACAACGCTTTGAGGTTCGAACGGAGCGTTCCCCTCCTCTATCGCAGCCGTGGGTCCTTCTTGCCGATAGTTAATAGCTAGGTGCCCTTCTCTTCCACACCTGAAGCATTTTCTCGTCCCCTTAAGGAAATTTCCAAGGTGCTTCTTCCCACACTTTTGGCACGTGGGGTGCTGGAACTTCTTAGCACCGTTGGATTTACCCATTAGACCACTAGCATTGAAGTCCACCTTATGCTTCTTGTCCCCATGATACCCCTGTGATTCGCCGATCTCCATTTCAACCTTGAGGGAACATCAGACAATTTACTCATAGCTGTCGAAGTCACGGATCGCTAATGCTTTCCGCAAGCTAGGCTTCATCCCACCAAAGAAGCGGTCAACCTTGAATTCAGGGGTAACGACAAAGCCAAAAGCGTATCGTGCAAGCCTTGTGAAGTTTTCCTCGTATTCTCCAACAGATTCTTCATCTTTTTCTTGAGGGAAAGTAAGTCCCTTTCCATCTTAAGCCGGAGGGTGTGCGGAAAAATATTTATCAAAAAATATCTTCTAAAATTCCTTCCATTCCAAAGCCTCGATATCCTCCTCAGGCTTCGTATTTTTGATCAACTTCCACCATTGATCAGCTTAACCCTCCATATGATAAGCAGCTAGGAGAACCTTCTCTTGTTCAGAACATTGAAGGATGGAGAAGATCTTTTCAATGGAGTTGATCCATTGTTCAGCGACCGTGGGATCGAATGATCCACTAAAAGTAGGAGACCTTTGCCTCATGAAGCTCTCGATAGCGACTTGTTCCTTCTTAGGGGGTTTTGGACATTCCTCTTGACCCATGTTTCTATTCAAAAATTGAGTTAGATGAGAGAGAACCATGACAAAGTTCGCGATTCCCACTCCCATTGGATTGAGCATCTCATTAGTACAGTCATCACACTGATCTTCACAACGGTTGTTAGCCAGAGTCCTACTATTACCGGCCATTGGCTGGAATAAAAGGAATGTTAGGGGTAACACATAAAGGGTAATCCAAAGACAAAAGTTGATGACTTATAAGTAAACTTTAATTTCTTTAACTCTTGAGTCTATAGGATTCAATCTAGGATTTTCATGATCTACATTCTAATATATATTCTTAGGGGCATTTTTCCCTTAATAAGGGTTCATACTAAGATTTTGAATTTATCAAAACATATCCCCCGAGAGTGTCGTAACCAAGAGTGCAGCAAGGTCCGTTGTCGTGCACCAGTTCCCATTCGAGTCTAGCTCAAAGCGGTGTTTTCGGGTTTTACCCCTAGGATACATCTGTTCCAGAGCCGCCTCTACCTGCTCGTATCCAGACAGGGATATATTTTTTTGATAAACCACTTACTTAGTATTTACCAAAACTTAGGGATGTTTTTATTATACTTAGTCTTGTATCTGAGGCTTTACTAGGGTTTCCTAATCCCAAAAATAACTAAACCTATCCTCTGATACCAACTATGACAACCCTGCTTTTTATTACAACTTAAACATGCTTTATTACATAAAACTTCACTTGATACAACAAAGAAGATTGAGAGGTTTAGTGTCTTTGGGGCTTAGGATCATTACATAAAAACATAAAACATGAAATACAACATCTTTATTGAAAACTTTCTTTACATGACCACTACATTCCCTCGTACTTAGCATTGCATGGGATAACCTGAGAACATGCATAAGAAAAGGGTGAGCTATAAAGCCCAGTAAGGGAGTACACATGGAATAACATGAGGAGTACAATACATGTTATACAATAGGCATGTCAATCGAGCATAATATAAACATGAACATAAAGGCATGATAAAGCATGATAATCATAACATGGAAATGTGGCAACAACACTTAACATTGAATTAGCATGAGCTAAGGCTCGTTACACATGGAGAATGAGTAAACCCTCATTGCACATGAAGCACGAGTAAACCCTCGTTGCACTTGAATTAGCATGAGTCAACACTCATTGCACATGACATATCATGATACTATACTTTACCCAATGCATTGGAGCTCTATAAGGGCGCACCCTTCTTAAACATTTCATTTCATGCATAAGTGTGCCACATGGATCATAAAAAATGGATTCATAAAACATAATCATTTATTCCACGATAAAGGAATTTGGAATTAATACATGAAACTTTACAATCAATAAGTAAATGTGCATAAAGGTAAATACCCTTGATGGAGAAATGGACATGGTATTCACTACACAATGACATTGGCTTAGAAAATTGGTGCGATTTCGGCAGTGTAACGACGTGACATAAGAATTCATAAAAAAGATTGATGAGAGAGAAAGGGGTTACTCATAATATTTACATGTAATATACAGTAAGGAGTTCATATAGATACATGTCCAAATAATTGAAATGTAATTTAGATTCATGATACAAAAGTATTGCTTGAATGTAAAACAAGAGAGAGAAGTTCCTTTTGGAATTTCAGCATAGTAACGGGTGTACATGGGAGGCATTAAATGAGAGAGAAAGGGGTCTCCCATCATTCAAACATAAATAGGGAAGTATGAGGGAGGTGTGAAACCATACCCAAATATTCATAATTGAAATTAAAAGGGCAATACAACTTAAAGAAAATTTACAAAAATGAGAAAGGAATAAAAAACCCTTACTTGGAAGTGTGCTTCCAAAGGCTAGAGATAGGTTTGTGAGAGGCTTCTTGGGAGCTTGGGGAACCTTGGGAGGATTATAGAGAGAGTAGGGCATAGGTTGGAAGAACTTTAAGGAATTTTAGTGAGGAGGAAGTGGGAGCTTGGGTGGGTTTATATAGGAAAGGTGAGGGAATTCTTTATTATTTTGGTTTGGGTCCCCTTACATTAAATTAATCCAAAACACAAACCATCCCTTGGTTTTTGACCATGGTTTTTGTCAAAGGGAAGAGGAAAAAATTATTTTATAAGGCCAAAGTCCGAACTTCTTAAAATAATAAGGTTTCTTATTTGGAGGTGAGTCACACTCCCATGGAAATTAATTTAAAAAGGAAAAGTGTTGAATATGTCTTGAGGGGTCCATTAATGCTTTGAAAAGTAAGTCAAACAAACCCAAAATCACATTATTTTAATTATAAAACATATATTGGCCGAACATAAGGGTTATGGTATTTTATTAAATCACCATTGGGTCATTATGATGTCATAAAACATATTATATATTTTAACGGTATTTAATTTTTACCCAAAAATTTGACTGTCTCAGAAAATTATAAAAAATTCACCGTTGGATAATTTCGACGTCCTGATTCCAGAAATGAAATTTATTTTATCTAAAAAAATTTCTAAATATGTTAATTTTCACTTTTAAAATAAAAACCAACATTTATAAAAAATTCACGGGTTTTGACAGAAATGACTTTCAAACCTTAATAAAAATTATAATTGAATTCATAAAATTATAAGATCATTTATATTTAATAAAAATTAATTTAATATTAAGTAATAATATTTTATTAAAATATTATTTAATTCAAAAATCTCTTAATTTAATAAAATTGAATTCTTAATTAAATAATAACTAAAAACACCATTTGTACTTTAAAAACTATTTATAATGTATCAAAAATGACTAGAAATTATATTCACTATTATATACAAAAAAATAATGTACATGAACATATTACTACTTATTTGTTACATAACCCCTTAAAACAGCTGCATAAGACCTAAGAGTAAGGTGTGCGATGGTGACAGACTCTTGGGGCGGCTCAGATAACACCACCCGAGTGGTAATCTCTATCAACTTCCACTTTTCCCGTAGACGGTCATGTTCGAGCTTGACATAATGAAGCTCATCTTGGGCTTGGTCAAGGGAGAATCCCAAAGACACCACCTCTTTTCCGAGCTCCGAAAAATGGGCTTCGTATGGGGCAATTCTTTTGGATGAGTCCATCGCTTCCTTTGTTTGAGTAAAATTGGGTTCATTAAAGCCTTATATTTATACTAATCATGTGATCACTGTTCAACGACTATATTAACAACAGTCACAATTCATAACATAAAACCAAATAAGTTGACATATTATAAAAACATTTTTTATAAAGAGACATTTAACTGGATCAAGAGGGATTTTCCATTAATGAAACTTTGGGTTGTTACATTAATAGTCCTATAGTCATTGACTAGTGGGTCAATGATCGAGTCCTTTGCATCTGACCTGTAGATATGGTTTTTATATATTTGATCTCAAGAAAAAAAATCATCTAATGTAGGTCCACTGAACATGGAATAATAAAAGTCATAGTTAGAGGGTGATAATGTAAAATATATTATTGAAAGGTTTAAGGAATATAATTCTATTCAAGTTATTTTTTCTTCTCAAGACCCTCTTTTCAAGGGAGAAGATCCTTTATAAATGTGATAACTTCCAACCTAGAGAGTCTTGATGATTGTATCTTTAGTGAGTCTCAAAATTTGGACTCATATCATCAAAATCAATGATTTATTTTGATATAATAGAATAATGAAGAGAATACGAGGGAGGGGTTAGGTTCTCCCAAGGTGCTAACCTCTTGCCAACAACCAACAGTTAATTTAACTAGATGGGTGGAACCTCTATTAAGAGTTATGATAACCCCACCTCTCCTAACTCTAGGTGCTCCAATGGAGTTCTCCTTTAGAAAAAATTATAAGATTTAGGATATGGACCTTCATATGATGATGATTTGTGGGGGGGGGGGGTAGAAAAGGGTTAGAAATAGAAAGGATAAGAAATCTGGGAATTCTATAAATGATAAATATTTAGATATTAAAGATGGAATAATTGAACCATAAAGAGTTCTCAGACTATATATGTGTATGAATTGGATAAGAAAACTATATTTTTCTTCCATAATGGAAGGAATAAAGGAAAGAAAAGATCCATTGAAGACGATGATCACCTAATTACTAAATAAAATAAAACTAAGGCTATCAAAGACTGCTTGTATCCTTAAAAACACATGGTAAATCAATGTGAAGTTAAGGGTATTTGTGTTAAAAAATGTTTATATTTCCACAAAATTCTCTTTGGTTGGTAAATAATTCAATAAAATGCCCACTTATCTGGAGATTCACCCTCATTATGAGGCTTCTATGGAAATATCACCAATGGAAGAAAAGAATTGTTTGAACATGAAATACTCTTTAATAGAGAAAGAAACAAATTATGACATTAATGAGAGTGGTGGTTCACTTAGAACTTTTAAAGAACTGGTGGTATTGAAACTTCCTACTATGAAATTCCTAATGCACTATAAGGAAAAAATAGAGGAAGAAGATTTCACTATAAATTCTTCCAAGGTATACCAAAAGAAGATGAATTCAAGAGTTGTGAAAGCTTTAAATAAGAAGAAAATGATATGGATTAATACTCAGGCCCACATTTTACTTCAACGATTTAATGGAAGGAATATTTTTATGGAGGATTTCATTAAGAGTTGGGATATGGTGTCTTCTTTACTCGAGGAGATATTATATGAGTATACCAAGTGGTACAAATTCCATATCATATAATGTATTCTTTGGTTACAAGAGTCTACCAACTTAATTCTTCACTAGGATGGAATTGAATTTCCTATTTTGGGTTAATATTATCCCTGAATCGTTTATTTATTCCCCATAGTTGGGTGTGATTTCTAGCCCATCGTGGCATCATGAAGGTTTTTCGGGGTGGGTAGGTGGGGCCTCAATAGTGGTTTTGGTGGGTTTAACGTCTTATGAGAATCAATTTAAATTATAATGTGGGAATTAGAAAGTAAATGTACTCTCAGTTTTGTTTAGTTATAGTTCTTCAACCCATTATGAGTTTTAGTGGTTATTTTTAGTTGTACTTGGTTTATTTTCAAGGAGTATATGGAATTGGTAGTGATACTATTCAGGTTTTCACTTATCCATTAAAAGTGCTTTTTATTTTAATAAAAAATAAATTTTTAATAATAAAGGTGAGTTAAAGGATGATTGTATTGGGAGATCTACTAGTCTGCACACACCAAAGGGAGGAGGAATATGGGGAGAATGTATAAAAAAACCAAGGGGGGAATTTTAGTCATTTATCACTTTTAATGAAATTATGGGAAACCATAGTGTTTGGAAGCATAGATTTTCAAACCATGATTGAACAATTTGAAAGAAAATTCCCATTCAGGACCTCCCTGCTAGCTTGTCCACATAGTCCTCAAAACTATGAACCAACCATGAGGAACAATATTTCCCCCTATGTAGTATTTTTCATGGTTTGTCTGCAACCATGAACAAAGTGTGAACTATGCCAATGGTAACTTCCACCAAGTATGATTACATATGAGTTCTATATAGTTTTAACCTTAATGGTGAACCATATATTTGGGATAACCATGATTTTTAAAAAATTAATTGAATTTTCTTTGAGGTATAGAGTGACACACAATTTACCTTTAATCGTGTATCCCAAACCATGTTCCCTATCCAGAAATCTCTACAAACACTAAAACTTGACCTGAATCCTTTAAAGCTCACCCGAACACCTGAGGTAACTTTTGAGACTCATTATTAATATAAAAACATAACTTTTAGGCATTTCAACTATAAAAGTTTTATTCCAAATCACTAATCAAAATTAAACCCATCCAACCCATGAAAAATTACAAGTACTTATAGAATTGTCAACTTATACAGACACATGGTCCTACAATCTCCCCTTCATAACACTTACCATACCCATGAATTCTTTTCAACCATTTAACCATGAACCTGACCTACCTTGGTCCAAAATTCTAACTCAAACAACCATTCTCAATCCGTGAATTCGTAATAAGATTCTAAAGCTCCATTTGAAGATACCACCCTCAAATTTCCAGAAACAGATCCACAGATCAAATTATTTTATTTAAGACATAAAGAAAGTGATTTCTCAATAACTTATTACCCAAAAAATGATAAATTCACCATCCAATCGATCTATCCTCCCATGAAAATCCCCACCATAGGAATTAGTATGAGAGGGACAATTTGGAGAGATGACGCTGGCCAACATGGGAATTTTAACAACATGATTTAATGATCATAAAAACATCCAAAACATTGATATGATGATTATACAATATTTTTTTATCCCAAGTAATGATTTCATTGTTTTCTAATTCATAATTTATCTTACGGTGATTCCCACCTTATAAATTTGGATAAAATATCCAATTTTGATTTTATGGAACTTCTCCCCACATAATTGCCTACTGAAATCACAACCCACTATACATGTATTTTTTATGTTATATGTAACTGTCCTCAACCATTCACACATGATAACCCCCATCCTAGATCTTGGTTCACTTATGAATTGTTTTAAATCCAGACAACTAATTTTAAAACCCAAATATGTTATCTTTTCCTTGAAAATACCTACCCAAGACTCAATATAGTATTTTCTCAACCCTCATGAAATTCTTGATGTGGTATCTAAACAATGATGTAAAGACCCGTAAAATTCAAGGATTTTTTTTCTTTCTTAATTTTCTTGGGAATTTTACAAGAATGCAGTTTCTGACGGCACCTAATTCCGAGGCCCGGTGTGCCCGAAATCTTTTTCCGTAGTTTAGCTCGGGTAAGTTCAGTGAACGAACGAGAGGGTTTTTCTAACTTTTGAACCGGTGCTCGGAATCGGATTCTGAGGGCACCGTTCGAATCGCAGCACCGGTAATTGCTTAGAAACACCTTTTCCAAAGTTGTGTTTTCTCGGGTGTGGTTTTTAAATTTTCGGGTTAAGTAAATGAATAAAATAAATTGGTTGCACCATTTATTTTATTTAAGTTGTTTAACCTAAGTTAAGGGGTTAAAGTGGAACCCACAATATCCTACACCACTTGGTAGGATATTTGTGAGGTGGGGCCCACACGAGCCCCACCGTTTCTTTTCTTCTTAAGTAACGCACCCGCACCCCCCCTTTTTAATGAAGTCAACTCTTGCGTTTAATATGGATATTAAACATCTCATTAATTGGGCGTTTTTAAACTCCTCAATTAATTGATCGTTTCTTTTCTTTTTGAATTTCAAAGAGTTTGTTTGAGTGTTAATAAAATAAGACAACACTTATTTTATTTGGGTTGGAACTTGTTGCATGGAGAGGATTGGGAGAAAAGCACTCTTCTTCGATGAAGAACACGAAGAACACGAAGAATGCGAAGAACACACCGATCTCGGACGAAGAACGCCAAATCCTCAGAGATCGACTACGCGACGTCGTGTACCGCGAAGCCAACGACGCTTCTTCCACAACGCTTCTTCCGTGGCGTTCCTTCTCCGTGACGTGACGATCCTCCTTCCGCAACGCCTTATTCTGCGACAGTTAATTCCATGACGAATCCTCGCTCATCGAATTCGACGAGTTAGGGATTTATTTTAATTGTTGTTCGTGAATTCTTCCATTACCTTTCTTCATTTCTATTGGATCCGTCTGATACCGAAATAACGGGAGGGGGTCGGGCTGCACGAACACGTCCGAACTTCATCTCCCCTTTTGTTGTTTGATGTTGTTTGCTGCACGAACAAGGAAACGTGGTGCCGAAGCACAGCACAGAAATATTAAAGAAAGGGGGAGAAGCGGTGCCGTCGCGCCGCGCCGTTGAAGACGAACCAAAGACGCGGCACGGTCGCACCGCGACAGAGAACTAAAAAAGCTCTGTGGCCGGAGCGGGGCCACGACAGAGGGGCGTGGCGCTGTCACAAAGCGCAGGACGGACCAAGGCCGCTGCTGAGGCCACGGCAGAGCAGGGAGACCGGCAGCCGGTTCCGGGCCGCTGACGTCGGAGCAGGGGGACTGGCCAGCGCCGGTCCCGTGGCGGCAGCAGCCGGCCGGCCAGAGCGGGCCAGCCGATCAGGAGAAAATCGGGGGTTCATAACCCCCAGTCGGCCAGAAGGTGCGGCCCCCCACATGGGGGCCGCGGGTTCTCAACGCGGGGGGGGGGGGGGGGGGGGGCAGCGCGCCCCCCCTTCACCGCTCGGCCGTTACGGCCGAGCCGCCTGGCCGCTGGCCACGCCAGCACGCCGGGCCGGGCCGCCCAGGCTGGGCCATCCGGGCCGCGCCCAGGCGGGTCAGATCCAGACCTGGTTCGGGTCTAACCAGTTCGGGCCGACCCAGGGGGTATCGGGCCGGGTCGGACCGGGCCCGAACCCCCTAATACCGAACCCCTTTCGGTCTTCTACGCATAACTTGGGCTGTGGACCTCCGATAGATGCACTGTTAGCTGCGATGCGATCCTTGGATCGAGACGGTATTTTCGGTATATTACACTCAAGGTTTCGAAGTACTTTGGGTTCGGCCGGGTTGGTTCGTACACGAAACCAACCGGGCCCTCGAAGTGGAAACACTTATAACTTGAGCTTCGGACGTCCGATTTACGTGCCTTCGACCTTGTTGGATTCCTCTTAGTGAGACGGACATTTTGGCTTACTCCGATCGAGGTTTGGACATAGTAGGAGTACGGTCGGGTTGGTTTTGTCTTAAAAACCAACCAGGCCCCTGGGACGAAAAAGCCAATAACTCTCAGACCGGGCGTCCGATTGACGCGCCGTCTGTGACGTTGAGTTCCTATTGAAGATACAGAACTTTTGGATACATCAACTCTAGACTATGTGTCAGTTGATGTATCAGCCCCTCGGCTCGTGGAGCGGACCCTCCCGAACGAGCTTGTTGTGTGCGGGAACCCTAGAGCTGGCTGCGACTGCGACGACAATGATGACTGTGCAGAAATCCTCCCTAGATTCGATGGCGATGACTACAAAATTCAGTGATCCTATGTGGATCAGTGCTACCGATCCTGTGTGGGTCAGATCCTGTGTGGGTCAGTGCTCAACGGTCCTGTGTGGGCTAGCGCCTATAGATCCTGTGTGGGTCATTGTGGGGGTTAGTTACCTATCGATCCTTGGTGTGTCAGATCCTTTGTGGGTAATTATGGGGGTTAGTACCTATCGATCCTTTGTGGGTCCGACAACTTAGATGAATCAGTGGCTATATCTGATCATCTCTATCATCATACGAAGAAGTATACCTGTGTGAGTTGTATCTTGACTTTAAATCCTTATCTTCAATATGTTTGACTTGATATCCTGTGTTGATTACGTTATGCTTTCCTGTGTGGATTGGGTTGTGGGTTCCTGTGTGGACCGGGTTGTACTTGAGCTCAGATGTTGGGGTTGAACGAGAATTGATGAATTAGGTATATCTATGGGAGTATTCCTAAGTAGTGCCAGATGTTACTTCGTGTTGGTATATTTCCTTTGTGGATTATCCTTTGTGGATTCTGGGAGAACTTCGGGGGTCTCAGGGTCCCTATTGAGTAGATTATACTCACCCCTGCATGGGCTATGCCCGCACTATGTTGTGTTGGTTGCAGACGACGGACAACGCTGATCGTGGTTGAGGCACGAGGAGCAGGTCTGTACCCGGAGGTGGATCACTGGGCGGGGCATACTCGGAGCGAACAGCTAGACCCGAGGAGCGGTGGAGGCAATCTGTACCAACCCTTCAGGTGGGACTTCCAGTGGACGGCTCGAGGCTGCGGCTTTACTTTTAGTTGCTGTTTTCCCTTTCCAGTTGTACTTTACTTTCAGTTTGGGTTTGTATTCTGGCTCACTTAATTTTCTGCACTTACTGTGGTACCCAATTTTTTCTTAGTGTTTACTTCCGTTTTCTTGCTCTGTGGCGTTTTTTTTACTTTAAAAAGGCAATGCCTTCCCTTTTTCTATCAGGAATTATGCCTTGGTGCTAGTTTCCAGCCCCTGGCCTATGGAAGGCGGGCTTGGGGTAGTCACAACACGGGCCCCGAGGACGGGTCATGACAAATTGTTATTAGAGGAGTTCAGTTCTATTGCAGAACTTAGGACTCTGATCATTCTTCTATGTGAAGCAATAGTCTTAAGGGTATTGAGTGTGGATATCAGTCCAGGGAGTCCAGTGTTGGTGTGGTGGCCGACGTATCCATACACTAGGACCATGAATTCTGATTTTCGACTTAATGCACGAAGACATTGATTGCATGTGTGTTTCAAATTTTCTCTGTGATTACTTTGTGTCAGCTCACTAGGTATACTATTTTACTGTGGCACACCTTTTTTATTTCAGGAAGGCCCCACGATGGCAGCCAGCTAGGGTTCCGAGAGTTGTGCGTGATGACATCCCTCCTAGCGACGAGGCCTCGGTACAGGGCCCTTTGACAGCAGAGGCACCGGCGATACCTCTACCCGTCAAGCCACCGATGCTACCAGCCCCAGCCGCTGATGATGCACGTCGCCTTAGTGCACTGCATGAGTTTCAGCTCCAGCAACCGCCCAGGTTTTGCAGGGAGATGAACCCTCAAGTAGCCGAGGATTTTCTGGAGGCTGTTGTATGGGTTTTCAGTTTAGTGAGGACACTAGAAAACCTCATGGTGATCCTCGCAGCGAGCCTCCTGCACGCGGCAGCCGGCAGATGGTGGAGCTTGATGCTCTAGGTGCATGATGAGACATCTCTCCTCTGGACGGACTTTGAGAGCCTCTTCCGCTTGGAGTTCTTCCCAGCCACCATCTATGCGGTGTGCATTCAGGAGCTTCTACAGCTACGACAGGGCAGCTTGATGGTCACCCAGTACTCTACGAGATTTACCGACCTCTTGCACTACTCGACAGACATGGTACGAGACCCATTCTTCCGGGCCCGGACCTTTGATCAGGGATTGAGGCATGATATCAGGGCATCGCTAATCTCCCTCAGCATTCCGACATAGGTAGGAGTACTGGAGCGGGCCCTTCTCATCGAGAGGTTCCTTGTTGAGCCTACTTCAGCAGCGAGACCTACAGCAGGGTGGCAAGTAGCAGAGTCTTCTGCAGCAGGCAGTCGACGGATGACTCATGGGTCTAGGCAGACCAGACCCTCAGGCAGACGACCTCAGGACACAGGCTCAGCAGTACAGGGCACACAGCGCAGAGCCAGTCTTTCGAGAGGCAGACAATGCTACACATGCGGCGGGCAGGGCCACATGGATCGTGACTGCCCGACCTGTTGTGCCGAGGAGCAGCAGACGGTTGAGGGGCCACCCAGGCAGAGGTAGAGGGTCGACCATGGCAGTCCGTAGGGGGCAGGCGGAAGAGGCAGAGGAGCTGGCCAAGTAGCAGGTGGTGGGAGACGCTTTGAGGCTCCACCACCACCACCACCAAGAGACCCACCCTGACCACAGGGAGCTGGCGGGCAGAGACAGGCTCAACTTCAAGCAGTGGAGACCTACGACCAAGGTGGGCCCGAGATGATTCGAGGTACTATCTGCGTCTATTCCACCCTTGCTGCAGTTCTTATAGACACAGGAGCGAGTCATTATTTCATAGCCGCTGCCCTTGTTCGGAGCTCAGAGATTCCGACAGAGCCGTTGGCTTGATCCTTATGGCTAGAGACTCCTACAAGGGCAAACTCGACGATTACACACTGGTGCCAGTAGTGTGAGCTTACTCTAGGAGGCGAGATCTTTGGCTGGGAGCTTCTTGTAGCGGTGTCGAGGCCTTACGATGTCATCTTGGGCATGGATTGGTTATCTACAGTCCATGCTCAGATTGACTATATTAGGCGCAAGGTGCGGTGTGTACGCACCGACGGGAGCATGTTCACCTTCACCGGTGAGAAGAGAGCCTTCACAGCACAGGATGGGCTCTCGCAGAGGAGAGGACAGCCCATCACTCATCAGTTGGCTATCCTCATCCTTGGAGCAGTTGATGTGCGGAGTCCTAGTTTTCCTACAGTGGTGGATCAGTACGTGGACGTTTTTCCCGACGACGTTCCAGGACTACCTCCTCGCAGAGAGGTAGACTTTTATATCGACCTGTACCCCAGGACAACCCCAATATCCACTCCAGCATATCGGATAGCTCCCGCCGAGCTTCGAGAGCTACGGGTACAGTTGGAGGACTTGCAGGGAAAGGGATTCATCCGACCAAGTGTTTCACCTTGTGCTTCCCCGATATTGTTTGCCAAGAAGGCGGACGGAAGCTTGCGAATTTCTGTCGACTATCGTCGCCTGAACCAGGTGATAGTGAGGAACAAGTATCCACTGCTGAGGATTTATGACCTCTTAAATCATCTCAAGGGAGCACGATGGTTCTCGAAGATAGACCTCAGGTTAGGCTATCAACAGCTCAGAGTTCGGGATGAGGACGTGCAGAAGATGGACATCAGATGTCGGTATGGCCACTATGAGTTCTTGGTTATTCCATTCGGCATAACCAATTCTCCAGCAGTGTTCATGGGCCTCATGAAAATGATATTTCAGCCATACCTCACTCGGTGATTGAGGAGGAGCACACCTACCACTTGCAGGTTGTACTTGTCATACTCCGAGAGCACCAGATTTATGGTAAGCTCTCTAAGTGTCTGTTCTGGATACGCGAGTTCCACTTCTTGGGACACGTCATCTATGAGGCGGGAGTTACGGTGGATCCTGCGAAGATTGAGGCAGTGCTAGCTTGGGAGCCACCCAGGAGCGTGACGGAGGTGAAGAGTTTCTTGGGACTAGCTGGATACTACCGAAGATTTGTGCCAGAATTCTCCAGAGTTATGGAACCACTATCATCTTTGACGAAGAAGGGGAAACCCTTTGTGTGGTCAGACAGATGTCAGTAGAGCTTCCAGGAGCTGAGGTAGAGATTGACCAGTGCACCTATCTTGAGGTCGCTAGAGGAGGGAGTAGGGTACGTAGTCTACTGCGATGCATCAGGGACCGGACTTGGATGTGTCCTGGTGTAGGAGTGGGTAGTGATCACCTATGGATCACGTCAGTTTTGGCCGCATGAGCAGAACAACGCTACCCATGACCTGGAGTTAGCAGTAGTGGTCTTTGCTCTGAAGACATGGAGACACTATCTGATTGGAGAGCGCTTTACAGTCTATTCTGACCATCAGAGTCTTAGGTACATCTTCTCTCAGAAGGACCTGAACCAGAGACAACGACGATGGCTCGAGTTCCTCTAGGACTATGACTTTGAGATAGTCTATACTCTTGGAAAGGGGAACGTGGTAGCCGATGCTCTTAGCAGGAGGACGGGCATTCAGCTACTTTGGGAGGCGACAGAGCAGCTAGCTGCTTTACAAATATCCTTCATGGATAGAGATAGAGCAGCCTTCCTTCAGTCACTCAAAATCACTCCTCCACTACTGCAGCGGGTCAGAGAGGCACAGCTTGGGGACGCTGACTGTGAGGTGTGGCATGCACAGATATCCTTAGGATATGCACCTGATGGATTCTCAGTGGGAGGATAGACTGATTTCCTTTTCATAGGACGTACCTTGGTACCAGTTTCTTTATGAGAGGAGGTGTTGAGAGAGTTTCACACTTCCCCTTTGGCGGTACATCCTAGAGTGGCGAAGATGTACCAGGATCTCAGACGACAGCACTGGTGGCCGGGCATGAATAAGGCTATGGAAAAGTTCGTTTCTTGATGCCTCACCTGCCATTAGGTGAAGGCAGAGCACCAGGTACCAGAAGGCTTGGTACAAACCTTGGAGGTCCCGGAGTGGAAGTGGGACAGGATATCTATGGACTTCGTGACTGGACTTCCATTCACTTCTAGAGTTCACGACTCCATTTGGGTGATTGTCGACCGAATCACCAAGTCGGCTCACTTCTTAGCCATTAGAGAGCAGGGCTCAGTGGAGAGCTTGGAACGTCTCTACGTTCAGGAGATTGTGTGGATTCATGGTGTGCCATCATGTATCGTCTCCGATCGAGATGCTCACTTTACTTCCCGGCTTTGGAAGGGGTTGCAAGAAGCATTTGGGATGCAGCTACGTCTGAGTATCGCCTTTCACCCTCAGACAGATGGTCAGACGGAGAGCACCATTCAGACTCTCGAGGACATGCTCTGTGCATGTGACCTCGGCTTTGGTCGCACCTGGGAGGACCACCTACCCTTGGTGGAGTTCGTGTACAACAACAGCTACCACTCCACCAACGGGATGGCACCATACGAGGCGTTGTACGGCTGACCTTGCAGATCTCCTCTGTGCTAGACAGACCCTGGGGAGTCAGCACTTGTGGGACCGGAGATGGTCCGGGCCACGACAGAGAAGGTCCAGGTCATGTAGGAGCGGATGAGGACAGCTCAGAGCTGGCAGAAGTCTTATGCTGATAGGAGCCAGAGGCTACTTGAGTTCGAGGATGGCGACCACGTCTTCCTACGGGTCTCACCTCGACGTGGATTATAGAGATTTGGGCGAGGTGAAAAGTTGTCTCCATGCTTCATCAGACCATTCCAGGTCCTCACCAGGATTGGCGAGGTGTCTTATCGCCTAGCTCTACCACCTCAATTGCACCGAGTGCACAACGTATTCCACGTATCTTAGCTGAGGAGATAAGTGCATGACCCGACGCATATCATTGACCATGGGGAGCTGGACTTTGATGATGGGGCAACTTTTGCAGAGGTCCCGGTGGAGATTGAGGATCGACAGGAGCGGGTCCTATGTGGATGGTCGATTCCTCTAGTGCGTATCAGATGGCAGCACAGGAACCTCTAGGAGAGCACTTGGGAGCGGGAGGCTCAGATGCGTGCTCATTACCCACTTTTTTTCCCCTAGTTTTTGATGTATCTTTACGGGGACGTAAAGCCCTCAGGTGGGAGTAATGTAAAGGCCTGTAAAATTGAAGGAATTTTTTTTCTTTCTTAATTTTCTTGGGAATTTTACAAGAACGCAGTTTCTGAAGACACCTTATTCCGAGGCCTGGTGTGCCTGAAATCTTTTTCCGAAGTTTAGCTCGGGTACATTCAGTGAACGAATGAGCGGGTTTTTCTAACTTTTGAACCGGTGCTCGGAATCGGATTATGACGGCACCGTTGGAATCACAGCACCAGTAATTGCCTAGAAACACCTTTTCTGGAGTTGCGTTTGCTCGGGTGTGGTTTTTAAATTTTCGGGTTAAGTAAATGAATAAAATAAATTGGTTTCACAATTTATATTATTTATGTTGTTTAACCTAAGTTAAGGGGTTAAAGTGGAACCCACAATATCCTACACCACTTGGTAGGATATTTGTGAGGTGGGGCCCACAAGAGCCCCACCGTTTCTTTTCTTCTTATGTAACGCACCCGCCCCCTTTTTTAATGAAGAAAACTCTTGCGTTTAATCTGGATATTAAACATCTCATTAATTGGGTGGTTTTAAACTCCTTAATTAATTGATCATTTCTTTTTCTTTTTGAATTTCAAAGATTTGGTTTGAGTGTTAATAAAATAAGACAACACTTATTTTATTTGGGTTGGAACTTGTTACGTGGAGAGGATTGTGAGAAAAGCCTTCTTCATTGACAAAGAACGCGAAGAATGCAAAGAACGCACGGATCTCCGACGAAGAACACCAAATCCTTGGAGATCGACTACGCGATGCTGTGTACCATGACTCTAATGACGCTTCTTCCACGATGCTTCTTCCATGATGTTCCTTCTCCGCGACGCGACGATCCTCCTTCCGCGACACCTTCTTTCGCGATGGTTAATTCCGCGACAAATCCTCACTCATCGAATTCAAAGAGGTAGGGATTTATTTTAATTGTTGTTCGTGAATTATTCTGTTGCATTTATTCATTTCTATTGGAGCCGCCTGATACCGCATCGCGCAGAAATATTAAAGAAAGGGGGAGAAGCGGCGCCGTCGCGCCGCACCGTTGAAGACGAACCGAAGACGCGAAACGATCGCGCCGCGCTAGAGAACTACAAAAGCACCACGGAAGGAGCGGGGCCGCGGCGGAGGGGCGCGACACCGTCGCGCCACACCGGATGGACCAAGTCCGCGGCTTTGGACGTGGTGGAGCGGGGAGACCGACGACCAGTTCCGGGCCGCCGGCGTCGGAGCAGGGGGGACCGCCCAGCGCCAGTCTCATGGCGGAAGAAGCCGGCCAGCTAGAGCGGGCCGGTCGATCCGGAGAAAACCGGGGGTTCATAACCCCCGGTCGGCCAACAGGTGCGGCCCCCCACATGGGGGCCGTGGGTTCTCAACGTGGGGGGCAGCGCGCCCCCCTTCACCGCTCGGCCGTTACGGCCGAGCCGCCGGGCTGGGCCCTGCTAGCCGGGCCGGGCTGCGCCCAAGCGGGCTGGACCCGGACCCGATTTAGGTCGACCCGGTTCGGGCCGACCCTGGGGGTATCGGGCCGGGTCGGACCAGGCCCGAACCCCCTAATACCAAACCTCTTTCGGTCTTCTGCCCATAGCTTGGGCTGCGGGCCTCCGATCGATGCACCGTCAGCTGTGATGCGATCCTTGGATAGAGATGTTATTTTCGGTTTATTACAATCAAGGTTTAAGAGTACTTTGGGTTCGGCCGGGTTGGTTCGTACACGAAACCAACCGGGACCTCGGAGCAGAAACACTTATAACTTGAGCTCCGGACGTTCGATTGACGTGCCGTCGACCTTGTTGGATTCCTCTTAGTGAGATGAACCTTTTGGCTTACTCCGCTCGAGGTTTGGACGTAGTTGGAGTACGGTCGGGTTGGTTTTTACTTAAAAAACAACCGGGCCCCTGGGACGAAAAAGCCAATAACTCTCAGACCGGGCGTCCGATTGACGCGCCGTCTGTGACGTTGAGTTCCTGTTGACGATACATAACTTTTGGATACATCAACTCCGGACTATGTGTCAGTTGATGTATCAGACCCTTGGATTGTGGAACGGACCCTCCCGAACGATCTTGCTATGTGCGAGAACCCTAGAGCTGGCTGCGACAGCGACGAAGATGACGACTGTGCAGAAATCCTCCATGGATTCGACGACGACGACTACAACACTCAGCGATCCTATGTTGATCAGTGATACCAATCCTATGTGGGTCAGATCCTGTGTGGGTCAGCGCTCAGCGGTCCTGTGTGGTCCAGCGCCTACAGATCCTGTGTGGGTCCGATCCTGTGTGGGTCATTGCGGGGGTTAGTTACCTATCGATCCTGTGTGGGTCAGATCCTTTGTGGGTCATTTCGGGGGTTAGTACCTATCGATCCTTTGTGGGTCCGACGAATTAGATGAATCAGTGGATGTATCTGATCATCTCTATTTTCATATGAAGAAGTATACCAGTGTGAGATATATCTTGACTTTCAATCCTTATCTTCAATATGTTTGACTTGATATCCTGTGTGGATTACGTTATGCTTTCCTGTGTGGATTGGGTTGTGATTTCCTGTGTGGACTGGGTTGTACTTGAGCTCGGATGTTGGGGATGAATGAGAATTGATGACTTAGGTATATGTATGGGTATATTCCTAAGTAGTGCCGGATGTTACTTCGTGTTTGTATCTTTCCTTTGTGGATTATCCTTTGTGGATTCTGGGAGACCTTCGGGGGTCTCGGGGTCCCTACTGAGTATCTTATACTCACCCCTACACGGGCTATGCCCGCACTACGTTGTGTTGGTTGCAGACAACAGACAACATTGATCGTGGTTGAGGCACGAGGATCAGGTCGGTACCTGGAGGTGGATCACTGGGCATGGCATACTCGGAGCGGATGGCTGGACCCGAGGAGCTGTGGAGGATATCTGTACCCACCATTCAGGTGGGACTTCCAGTGGACGGATCGAGGCTGCAACTTTACTTTCAGTTGCTGTTTTCCCTTTCCAGTTGTACTTTACTTTCAGTTTGGGTTTGTATTCTGGCCCACTTACTTTTCTGCACTTACTGTTGTACCCCGTTTTTACTTAGTGTTTACTTATTCTTTCTTGCTCTGTGGTGTTTGTTTACTTTACAAAGGCAATGCCTTCCCTTTTTTTATTAGGAATTTTCCTTAGTGCTAGTTGCCAGCCCCTGGCCTATAGAAGGCCGGCTTGGGGTAGTCATGACACGGTCCCCAAGGACGGGTCATGACAAATGATATCCAATTACACATGAAAGTGAAATTCAAACCATCCATAAATGAATTTTCTGAAAAATGATCTATTTCACCCACCATCACATTACTAAATTTTCTGATTGTGATGCTTTAATTACTAAAGGAATCCTATGATCATTTAGAAACACCCAAGGAAGTCTCAGCCTTACAGCTAGTGTGATTCTATTGTAAAAATCCTAATCAACAAAAATGTTGTTATAAACTACCACAAAAAACAAAAGATTATTGATCTGAAACCTTTGGATCACCATGATTTATCCCAAGCTTCATTTACACACTCATAATTTTCCTAAAATTTCCTTCAAATTTAAATTTGGTAGTCTCTGATTAATCTAGTAGTACTCATGTTCATTTTATCCCATGGTATCAAAATGCTAATATGACCATCCAAAAATCAGTCCCACAACTACATTGCCATTCTAATATGAGGGTCACCCAATTATGAATGACATCCCACTGTATACCTTAAGAGGATACTTGAATCATACTATTGAAACATTCTCTAGATAACTATAACCCATTCCCCAGCTATCACAAGACATATGATTACTAGGGTTCAAACCAACTTGTTTCAAAGAACCAAATTTTAATGCAAAATCACCATCCATTCCTAGACCATATGAATGTATTCAATGTAAATCACTAAATTTATATTCATAATGAGGGTTTCCACCCTCAACCATCCCCTAGAGCACCCATTAACATGATTAATTTCTTATACGATGCCCCAAGTGTGAATCTCACTAGGTTAAATCAATATCCCATGTGTGTCACTCCTTCTGTACCATGATAAATAGTTTATCAGCAACTAAGAATACCAACAACAAAAAAGATCCATCAATCACAACCCATAATGAATATTTCATGAGCAACATGGGATACCAAATCCAAATCCAAAAACATATCAGGCGTACATTCTATATAACCCAATTTCTAAAATGATCGGCATCATGCCAATGTTAAAAACACGATTTCCCCAAACTCGTTCCACATCAATACTAATGTACTTTCCCATTTCCCTCTACACTTATTAAGGAACATCAAGATTTTTTTTATAAATTCAAAACACACCATAGTATGAGGAATCCATGTGCTTTTCTCAACCCCATAAATGGTTTTTTTCTCCTATCACCTCATAAAAAATATACATCATCCCTCAAGCTGTTGGTGAACATCACCAATTTTCAACTCCACACCTTCCATGAAAAAACTATGTATGGTACATTTATTTCATTATGAAGACAATGGGTGTACACTAACATACCTTTGACCACTGAAAACTCAACTCAAAACCTTGTGAGTTACATCACAACCAAAATAGGCTCACAATCATATTCCAAGAGTTGACAATGTCTCCTTGCTGTTAGTTCCATGAAACCCATGGATTCACATGTTCTCTATCCCAAAAATAATAGTAATATCTCACATATTTCAAGGATATCTATCCAAGACCACTAATGGTGCTCACCACTATATTTCGTCTTCAGTTAACCAGGAGTGCTTTGGTACTCCTCATAAATAGCGACACTTCACATGCTCCAAGGTCTAAATCACAAGGTTTAATGAAACCCAACACCATTCAATACCCACAAACATCTACTTATACTTTCACCTTGTACTAAAAAATATAATATATATAGGGATAGGAACCTGATTATTCATTACCCTCTAAAGAAACTTTGATACCATGAAACTAGAACCCAAGGTGCTCCCATGCTCCAAACTCATCAATGTATCACTATGCCTACATCTTAAACTGGTTCAAAACACAAATGAAACAATATCACAACTCAAAGAACCTACCCATGCTTCCCATCAACAATAAAAACAAAAAACCCATGAAAAAACCCCTCATGAGTTTTCCTCACCAAAAAAACATGCATCAAACCATTATGAGCCAAATATAGTAAATGGTATCCCGGTTTCCCACCCATTCCAAAGAATAATTCTCAAGTCAAGGTCACTAGGTTAGAACACCATGGTCCATGAAAACTCATAGAATTCCACAACTGATGGGGAATCAAAAACACTTCTGTACCAACATCACATGACACCAACACGACAAAAAACCCATCTATAGGGTCCCACATAAGATGTGATTCACATGAAACACCACCCTACCATTAGTAGATAACCCCTCCTATACAATAATATATACATCAGAATGATCCTTTGAGGATCATGTCACATATAACAAAATATATACAAAAAAACATTACCTATACAAGACTTGGGAAGTTAATAGATTCACCCACCAGGTCCCCCACTTGGAACCTCAATAGGTAAGACATACTGGGTATCTGATAACTCCCTAGTTCATTTTAGTAGAAATTAATTCCAATATATACAAGAAAACATTTTTTTCACTACTAGTTAGTTTAAGTAACCGAACATGAACATTTTTTCACTAATAGATCCACATGAATTACCATTAAGAGAATATCCATATTCATGTTGGCCTAGTTGAGTATAATTCCACAAAGTATATATAAGAGAAAAAATTGTATGTGAAGTTGCTAATAATTTAAACAATAGAGACTTAGTCATCAGTAAAATTGCAAACTATTTAGTCTATAACATGTGGATCCTACATGTATGACATTATGAATTAGAAGAATATTTACTCAAAATGTTAATAGTTAAAATAAAACCATTTTTCTCTTGAAAATGTGACAATATCCATAAATACATCACAAAACTTTATATGAAACCACATGTGCATCGATCAAAGTCAAAATCATATAATACTTTAATATTCAAAACCATGAACATGAATACCAACCCTAGTAACCTAAACTTATTACAGAAACAAGTGTTCTAAACCCACCATCCTGATATCCATCAGAGGATCTGACACATTCCTAGGTCTCTGGTCTAAAATATCCCAAAACTGTATGGTGAAAGAAAAAAATAACTGCTCTGATACTAGTTTTTTATTTGTTGGTCCAGTTCACTCTATGAATAAAAATTGGATTGATTCACCACTTGAACTCATATATGCTTCCCCGTACAATACCATCTAAAAAGTTGATTTCTTTTAGTACCATGGAGAAACTATACCCATGATTATAGTGAATTGTAATAGATAAAATAACAAAGTATAATATATCAAAAATAAAGATATCATAGTATGTAAGGTAAATAAAACCACTAAATCAAAATTAACAATATTCCATATGGAAGTAATATTGTAATGTAAGAGAGATGACCCATCAGTTCAATCACATACCCAAATAAAGATAGAAATAAAGAATAAAAAACTATACGAGGATCGATCACATCTGTTATCCTCTCCTCAAACCTAATGTCCATCCCAATTAAGTTTCTAAACTCGATCATAAAGTTCATATTGGGATGCTACCTAACCTAAAACCTATGCCTGTGACAAGTACGATATTTTATCAATTTCTTAAGGTCTATGGCCACCTAAGGAGGGTGTGAGTGAAACTTAGTATTCCACCCAAAAAAAATGTATAATTTAATAACTATCTTGAGTAATAATGTATTCATATATAAAATTTAATAATATTAAATAAAAAATGAAGATATGTTTTAAAATAAAATTTTTAATTCACTTGCTATCCCTTGAGTTCTAAAGTGACACATTGGGAAATTAAACCTACCTGAACCAATGATATCCTTCTGTGTCATAAATCATTGGGTGATACATAATTTATCTAAAAAAAGTCTTTTCACTAATTACTTAGTTCTTGGTACCAAGAAGAAACAGTCCAAGGTACCCATACCATGTTTAAATACCATTAGTTCCTAGAGCATAAGTCTAATGCCAAAACCATGGATGAAGAGCATTATTAAAATATCATAAACCATATTGGATGATATTGGTTCCTAGATAATTAGTCCAGAACCTAAACCATTGATTTATAATAGTAGTCCAACATCCCAAACCATTTAGAATACATCTAGTTCCCAAAGCATTAGTTTGACACCTAAACCATGGATGAAAAGCATTAGTACCCCATCCCAAACCATTCCATCATTTAATAATATACACATGGGAATTTAACACCATAACATGGATTAGAATTACAATACCTTTCAAATTTCATAAAAATCCAATTGATACACTCTTTGTAAGTTAGTGGTAGTGACACACTCATTTAATAAATTTCAAAGCCATTGATAAACATGGGTTTTCTACATTGATATCTGAATCAATTTCAAATACCTTAATTTCCATAAAAACACTTAAAAGTGGTAGTAAAAAGTTTTCACCAAAGGGGAAATGATAAAATAATTTCAAATAAATATTTAAAATTCAATTAAAACATCATTTTAAATTAATTAAGGTTAACAACTTATCTTAAAAAATATCCATATTCGAAAGATAATTTTGACTCATTGAATATCAAAACTTGATCAAATTACAACACATACTATTAACATCAATTTAAAAATTCATTTCACCAAATCTTATCATATAAACAAAAACCATTTTATCCACTTAACATTTTATAAATCTTTAATTACCTTGTTATACCAAGTATCCCTGTAACCATGACATCAATTCAACCAATGATATTAAATGGTTTAAGCTTACAATCCACCTATTTAGGTATATAAAGCCTCAATTTTCCATTTTGAAGAATCAACACACCCCATAAAACTAATAGACCCAATGGGATCTGCAAATAGTGTAATACATCAATTTAAGGACCAAAATTTTTTCTAAATCAAAAGAGGAAATGTGCAACACATTATCACTATCACACATACTAAAAAAATTTAAAAATATCAATATAATGAGAAAATTATTTTAGAAAACCTACCTCATATGAGGCTTTACCAAAAATTCCCAAGACTTAGTGTCTATGTCAAGGATGATCTAATACCTTTCTCAGTGTGAAAATGATCTCACCATAACCACTCAATATCAGGTACTTGCAGCTTGTTTAAACTCTGCACAACCATCATCAGAGGTCTAAAATGGACTTATGACACCATTCTTAGGAAAATCACTAAAACACGACACCATTAGAATAATGAAATTATTTTATTTAATTTTGAAAAACCTATGAAAAGTCACTATAGATACATACCTTATCCAAATGACATGTGGGGAAGTGAAAATACCCTCTTGAGACATCCTCTTTCATGGTAGAGTGAATAATCTATAATAGGTATCAGATTCCACCATGATCTGGTAGAATTAAAATTAAATACCCTAACTAAAAAAATATAAATTAGAATAGGGAGGAGGAGGATGATAATGGAGGCCAACAAAGGATAAATATTACCAAAAACCAGAATGAATTTCACTAAAGAGCCCCCAAATCGAAGGGGTACCAAAGGAGGAAGGGTTTGGGAGTGCCCCTGGTCTGCATGCACCTAATGGAGGATGAGGGGTGGTTAATGGATGAAAAACATGAGGATAAATTATAGACATTTCACACTTTTAATGAAATTCTTGGATGTATTGAGGTAAATATTTTAGTTTCTTGGTATATATGTCAATAATTAAATTTTGAAATATAATTGAAATAAAAATTTATAGAATTTTAAATTTTCATTGGATTTTTAAATCATAATGGTATATATCATTGTTTTTCCAAAAATGATATTTTTTTAGTTTTGTTTTTGGATAAACCTTGGAAATTTTGTGATTTTTCATGATAAAGATGATGTATTCAGTGAACCAAACTAGTGTGTGTTAGAAAAAAATTGAAATTATTAGTTTAAATTGTTTGAAGAAATTATTATGATGTTTTTTGAAATATTTTTTGTAGAAATATTATGTAGTTTTTAAAAGTTTTTCTCTGTAAAGTTGAAATATTTAAGAATTTTTTTCATTTTATTTTTTTTCATAAAATTTATACAATCAATTCACCATTGAAATAAAAATTGATTGTGTAAAATTTAAATAATACATTGTCTTTTGAGTATGAAAACTCTATAATTGGTATGATTCTTATGAATTTTAGAAAATCTATTTAGTTTTGTTTTAAATTAACATGGTTTGAAAGGGTTATTATAGTTGATTTCTTATTATTAGGTGTATATTATTATTAATGTGAGTATATTTACACATATTCAAGGTTTTTCTATTTATAGGTGATATCTCAATGATGGGGAGTATTTATATACTCACAATTCATCCAGGATAAGATTCTTAGACTCTCTCTATGATCTTGGTTTATATCAATGAAATGTGAAATGTGGGTATTAAGTAGATACCTTTTTGATTGTTTTTAAAGTATTTTATTGGGAATCATTTTCTAGGGAAAAAATAGAAAAGTTTTTATAGTTATAACACACACCTTTTGAGTTTGTGTTTATAGGTGTGTTTTCTAATAGGTTTTCAAGATCTAAAACATTAAGTGATGCATAGTTTCAGTGAACTAGTTTGGGGTTAAAGTGGAGGATATTGTTTTGTATTGAGTTGAATAATTTTATAAAGTGTTATTGTTATATGGGATAGACTTACATTTACTAATAATATTTTTTGTAATTTTGGAGGCGTTTAGAGATATTGGGAGTTAAATGAAGTGAAACATGAAGTTTTAAAAAAATTCATGGTTAATAATCATGTATTTTAACCATGAGTTTTTCTCTATATGATGTAGTAATAATTACAAATTCTGGATAAACAAGAATGGGAACCATTTATTTTTATAAAATTATACCAAAAATCACATTTTTTTTCTAAAATTTTTTGAACAAGCCCCACATTTTTTATTTAGGGATTATGAGAGGAGGCCCTATTTATTGATTTTTTTTTGTTCCTATAACCCTAAATATCCTCTTTATTACATGAAAAGAATGTAGATTCTTTAATAAATGGTAAATTTTCTTTTACTTCCTCCTATATTCTCTTATTTTTTCTTACACTATAGTACCTTTGGATCTAGGGATTTCCACGGTAGATTCATTATATCCTAGTGAAACACTCTCAAATTTTAATATTTTTTTATTATAGATGTTAAGGGAGTTTATGGTGAGTGATTTTCATGTAAATAATATATAGATTCATGTTTCTATTTAATTTAGTGATTATTATAATATTTTTCATTAAATATGGGTTTTGAGGCTTTTTTCCCTCTAAATAGATGATTTTATATAATATGGCACCATAAAATATTTTTTGATGGTTCAAATAAGACATAAAATATATATGGATACAACATGAAATATTGATTGGTAAATAGTGTTTTTTAGAGATTAAATTTTAAAAATTTGACTATTTAGATTCCTACAAAGTTTTTATTAATGTTTTTTCTTTGATGAGGGGATTTTTTAGCATGGGGAGTGGTGGGTTGTTACAAGGAAGGATAATGGCTATGATTAACACATGGGTTGTATGGGTAGTGGGCATACATGAGAGGATCAGTGTATATTGTATGTTTTTACTATGTTATCCTTTCATGGTAATATTATTGGTCTGTTTATGATTAGTTATATTTTATTTTATTATTGGTTATTATTAATATCATAAAGTTTATATTTAATTTATGGTTATATGATATTATGGGTGGGTATAATGAATTGAATATAGAACCATATACTAGTGACCATGATTTAAACATATATGGATCTCATTTGGGGACATTCAAGGATATAAAAAATGTTATAATATTCAAACCCCATTTTTGAACCTTTATGGTGAGTTATTTTCAGGTGAACCTTTATACTCAAATCCTACACATATATGGAGTTCCGAATTATAAAGTTTTTTTTGGATAGTTTGAAAGATGTCTAAAAAATCAAATTTTGGAAATTATGGTTGGAGTTAGCTGTGGTTTGTATTTATTTTTTTTGTTTTCAAGGATTTATTTGTTTTTTTATTTTTCATATGTGTCTGGATTTTTATATTGTTTTTATAAACTTCTTTTATGGGTTTCTCTATTAGTCATTATACTTCATGCATGTGATGACCTGTTATTATTGAGGTTAACTCATCCCCTAAAAATTATTTATTCAATCATCATTGTTTATTTTGTAATTTTGGAATTCTTGGGACATGGAAAGGGTTGGGTAGTGTTATAAATAAATATTGGGATCATGTATGATCATTGTGGTTGGTTTATGGATTAATAAGAGAAAAATATAGACAAGATGTGATTTAATTAAATGAAAAATATTAGTATGAAATATTATTAAAAATAATGATGTTTATGATGTGATATCATTATTCTCTTAAAATTTAAAAGTATGGAATGAAAATTCATAGGCAAATTTGTAATACTAGAGACCCTAATATAGTAGGTAAACACCATATCTTGAACTATCACACAATGCACAATCTGAAGAGGCTTTATTCATGTGTATATTTAAATGTGTAATTAATGACTGTTAGAATTTTATTTTAGATAAATTAAATTTATATTTTAAATATTCATAAAGACATTATATTAATATTTTTTTTTGAAAATGAAGGGACAAATCCCATTTATTAAAATGAAAAGACAAGAAAACAGATGAAATAAAAGATGGGGTTAGACAAGGAATAAATCCCCTCATAAAAAACAATAAAAGACCAAGTTTTTTTCTAATATTTATCTATATCCCACATTCCACCTCCCACAATGTGTTTAAATAAATTACTCATCCATTCCCCCAACTGCGACCCCTGAAATAATTCTCACTCAAGATTTCTTCTTGATGAATGATGATTTCAATGTTAGTGACCTCAAAGCAAGAATAAACCATCGATTGAATTTACTCCTTATTAATAGGCTAATTATATTGACCACACCCTTGAACATGACACTTTGGATGATGAACCAATTTCTGAGACTTAACTTGTATTCAAGTCCATTCCAGTTCTTTTCTTTCTAATTCAGATATTCCTTCTACATGAGAGTGTGCTCCTTATCTTTAAGATATTAAATTACCAAAAAAGAGTAATTTCTTTTATTTTCATGTTTCTGCACCTCACTTGCTTGGAAATCCTCATTAGCATCCTGAGGTTCTATAAACCTTGTTCCCGTGGTCGAATTAATCCCCCCCCAAATGAATTGGAGGTGGGGACTAATGCCTTATTAATGAAATCTGATTTTATCATCAATGCGTCCATTTAATTTCTACATATAAAGGTCAAGCCATGAACATCACCAGTAATGGTCTCATGAACCTGAATATTAGGAGGTGAGGGAACTAACATTCCTACATTAGCAGTTATAACCTCATCCTGTGAGTGTAGAGTGCTCACATAGTTTTCCAATTTCAGTAATTTTGAGAATCTATGATTCTCAGCATCATCAAACTTCATGTTATTTTATTTGGGATTATCCAAAGTAATAAATGGATATTTTTTATTCCCTATAAGTGTGAAGACAATATAAGGCATACCCTCAGTGATTTCCATAAATATATTAGGAGAAAATAGAGGCACATGTATTGTCTTAATGAGCTTATAATTCAAAGGAGGTTTATCATCCATTTTCAGTTTACCTTTTCAATCCCATTCAATAATAATCTTCTCATTTTCAAATTTTTGATTAGATAATTGTTACACAACATCTTCATCAATGGATTGAGTATATATTTCTTCCACAATTGTACCAACATCCACTGTTTGTTGGTTCCCATGGAACTTATCTTAGAAGACATATTTTGTAGGAAGTTTCACACATAAAGCATGATAAGAGGATAAGGATTTAATAGTAGATACCATAGAATTACATCTGAACATATCATCCTAAAATCTAGTAGGCTCTGTAAGACTATATTCTAGATAAAAATAAAAAAAATTAAGAGTTTTCTCTAAACTCCAAAAACTAGAAACAGTTTCATGTCCATTATTCCCTTTCAAGGTGCCAACCTAAATATCTTAATTAGATTCAAATTCTATATCTACCTAGGATTTCTTAATAAGATTAGTACATTTATTCCCACTTGAAACCTCATTCTAAAATCTATATTTTTCGATCACTGTAGGTTCCCTAATAATAATATCCATGATAGAAGAAAAATCCAAAACCTACTGCCTACAAAAAATCGAGGTAGTAGTAATAAAAAAATCATCCCTTTTCATCCATCCTTATTCATAACTACTTGTAGGCTTAAAAAATTTATCCTTCTTAAAGGACTGCTTGTCTTCATGTCCTCTTACCATGCAAAAAGAACATATCACAGATCTCCTATATGTTTTATTATCATGGATAATCACTCTAAATTCCAAAAAATGATGAATTTTATCTTATCCAATTCTCAACTCAAATTCATCATCATAATTTGATAAAATAAACTTGTCAACTATGATGGATCTTAAGTCCACTTCAACCAAAAAATATACAAAGTTCCCAAATTTGGCTAATTATATTTATTTATCCATTTTAATTAGTATCCAAACAGATATCATAAAAACATGTAGAATTAGATAGTGCCGTAAAATCCAATTCAATCTGTATACCGTAACCCTAACCTGAATATAATAGTTTCAGACATCAAGTGGGTCGAAATTGAGGTCCCATTCTCATTGTGAAGAACACTTGACTTCAAGAAAACTGGACCAAATCCCCACTCTTTCATTTTCAGTTCCTATTATGGAATAATTAAATGAAAAAACCATGACCTAATACAAAAAATTTCCAAAATTTTAAACCCTAAAATTCTGATAGTTGTGACTTCAGATCACTAATTTTTTAGGTTAAGACACCTCACAACAGAATAAGGCGAGAAATTATGGAATGCTTACCAATTTCCACGCATTTTGAGATTGCTATAGGATAATATTTTACATGTGGAACACTACCACTAAATTAAAGAACTCTGATGATGGAATATTTGAATAGAGATAAGGATCATCTTGAACCAGATTCATGTGAAGGAACAACCTCTCCATGGTTGAACCACTTACTCTCTTTACCAGCAACAAACTTATGACTGCCAAAGCACCCATTAGGAAGAAAAAAATCATTCAACAGAGGATCAATGGAATAATACATGGATGCACAACCATAATAACCATGGAGTCTTAGAGAAATAAAATATTATTTTCACCCAATATTTTTTCTTATCTTAAGAAGAAATTTTAGAAGTTTTCCAAAATGATTGATTTTAGGTGAATAGTGTAAATACCATTTTTGTTAAAACCATGAATTTTATGACATCAATAGGACATAAGCATAAAATAAAACCCAAAAAAAAATTATCATGAAAAAATATATGTTTTATAAGTAAAATTATACATTTAAAAATGTTATGTTTAATTTATAAACATATATTTTATATTTTAACGATTAAGTCACATTTTTCTCTAAAATTGTTTTAATGCGTTATACATTTACTATTTTAAAATTTACACTTAAATTATAGAAATATAATATTATATAATGGATTTAAAAGTATGAATAATTAGGTCTTAATTATGAAAAAACAATAATTTAATTTTTAGTAATCAAAATAAGATTATGAGGATTAACGTTAATTACTACGATAATGATAAAATTGTTTTTTATCAAAGAATTATTAATTAACATTGTGTATTTTTTTTCTAATCAAATAAATTAATAAATTTTGATTAATTATTATATTATAATATTTAATAGTATATATAAATATATTAACACCCACTCATTTAGAAATAAATACTAAATATGATTAGGAACACTTAATTTTGAAAACATTGTACGTATACAAAAACTATTTTTCTATATATTATATATTTTAATTTAAAAATAAATTTTATCATATTTATTAATTGAATTTGATTAAACATATGATATATTTTGGTTCATGAAACCAACATTTAGTAATATGGGTTACCTAATATTTATAATAAAATACAACTTTTCTTAGTTAACAAATTGTTGCCAAGGTAAAAACTAAAATGGGAAAATTTAAATAATCCAATAGCAAATAACTAAAAAAATGTTTAAAAAATGTATAGAAATTCTTGGTTGAGGATTTATAAATCCATGGATACCCCAAAAATTATTATTTAAATCTTTTGGTTTCACTGAACATTGAATAGGGTAATGATATCATTTATAAGTAAACAGAATTCACAAAAGTACCATTTTCATCAATTAAAAAATGGAAACACTTTCTTTACTTAAAATCCCACATATATCTTCTAATTTATTTTTGAAACTAAGAAATTTTGTCCCTATAGAAACCTTATCCCACTTTCATAGACCTTTTATGACCATTAGTTAGCTTGATGTCTCAATTTTCTAGGATATTAGTAAGAGAAAAATCAGGATCACGACATAAGTATTACCTTCTTCTTAGTCTTTTCTTCTTAATATTACTCATCCTAACATTTTCTATAGATAAAAATATAAAGAAAAAATATCATTATTATAATGATATGTTATTATATTAATGTAACAACCATTATTTATTCCACTCCACCTGTTAATAAAAAATCCTTTTTAGTGCGTGTGCACGGACTACTGTCACCACAAATCCACACCTTTCATTTTTTCATACCACCTCTAATTGTTGGTTTTGATGATGGGATTAATGAATAAATATTATATATATAATATTACTATGATAATGAAAATTAAATTATTATATATTTTAATTCACTCTAATTATCTGAGAAATAAAAATATTAATAATAGTATTATATAGAAAATAAACAACATTAATAATCATAATCATAATCATCTGTTAATAAAAATATGTTCACGGTTGGGTCGGTTTAACCACCTACTTGAAAAATGATATAAAAATTTAACATGGATGAATATGGGTACTTAAATACTAATTATATTATAATTTAATCATAAAATAATAATTTTAATATTTCTAGAATAGTTATATTATATATTTAACTTATTATTGAAATACCATCTTTTATTGTGAAAATTACTGAAATAAGCCTTTACCGATTACCTTTTTACACAATATAACTAAAATGCTAATGGAATGAGATTATAGAATTATAAATAAATAAAATTTATCTACTGTAATACCATATATTATATAGTAATTATATTCTTCGATATAAGAATAAAGAACAATATTGCATTTAAAAAACTAGTACAAACATTCAAACTATAAACACCCAATGTAGAAAAATAAGCGAACTAATTATAATTAATCAATAGAATGAATATGTATGAATATTATAATTGGAAATAAATATGAATAAGTTTTTTAATTATATTATTATGATAGATATGCATTTTTATATGTGAGGTTAAATTATGTTCATGGGAGTTAGGACAATATGTAAGGGTTTCTCATCTCAAATTTCGCTCTTTGAGACATGTTTTGTATAATGAACCCAATTTCATTTATGTGGTTTGTATATTACCTATTTTAGATTTTATTTTATGAAATTACATTTATTCATAGTTTTTTATTATTAATTTGAAACCCTATATTCCAAGATGTTTTTATTGAACTGATACCCGATAAAAAAGTGGGTCTTTTCTATCTTAATTTACATTATTTGGGACTCCTGTAACACTTTCCACTTATTTCATTTTGGGTAGTGAAAAAATTACTAAAGAGAACCAGTTTTTACTTTTAATTATCTTAAATATTTCTATATATATTTACAAATCCATGAAGTTAGATGACATGTGATTCCGAGGCCTGGTGTGAACAGAATTAATTTTATAAAAATATTTAATATATTTTATATTATGTGCACAAAATTTCTTAAAGTAAATGGGATAAATCTTAAATAGGAGCTCAGATTAGAAATATAAGAACATGTTTGAGTCCAAAATACATTTTTTACCCTAGGAAATACCTAAAACGGGTCGGCATGGGGTATTCAAATACCTCTCCCATTGGCGGTGAGTTCAGTAGGTTAATTAATTAAATTAATTTATTAATTTAAAATAACTAAAATATATATAATAATAAATATTTTCTAATTTTTCTAGAGTTAGCCTCATAACCATGAGACCATTGAGAGGTTATTCTTCCTCTCATTCCACTGGCGATTCACATATGATGATGATAAATCTATAGATTAGAGAAGAACGGGGCGCAATGAACACAATTACTTCTTAAATTTGTTGGAGAGCATGTTATTAGATGATGAAAGATAAAATATCCAGGTAGGACTCTTCAATATATGAATTACACCCATTTTGAATAAACTTGTTAGGAAATATAATATTCTTAACGTTTATCTATGCTAATTGTGTCCTTTTTTTGTGCACACATATTAAAATTCTTCGTTATTAATTTTTTTAAAACTCAAATATCCCCATTGTCTATTTTTGGCCAAGAATTCTTAAAACGATTGATTAAATTTTTTATGGTGTGTTTTCCCTTTCCTCTTTGTGTTCTTCACTAGTTATACATAACTATCCTGATTCAACATTTCCAGATGGTATCAATCTTGATCGGACCGCAAGATTCATGACAGATTCACATGAAAGAGATGGATTGAAAAACTGAAGATATTTTTGGATATATTAATGGTTTTGGGTGATTGTTTTGATGATTAAAAATCAAATATTCACCAAATGAATTGCCCAAGCATGGGTAGTGTGAGATGGTGCGTGTGATGTTCTAGGTTTTGATTTTCTACCCACTATATGGATAGAATCCCCCATCCAGAGGTATATCCACTAATATCAGGAAGATAAAATTACAAAATCGAAGGTAGAAGACCATATATTGCAAGTAGATAGATGATATGAGATTTTGAAAAAATCCTGACTAAACATAGTGTAGTTCAAAGAATACACGACATGTCACACCCTTAATACAGAGGCTAGGGTTTCAGCAAATTATATGTTTCACATGCCATATGGGACACCCACGTACCATGTGAACTTTTACTGGTGAACTCGGCGTCTACTCCAAGAGTATATAGGCATGACCATAGCCATGAATTTTTGGTACCAAATTACACAGACACATGATGGATACACAAACACAACCAAGAACACGGGTGGGACCTCGAGTGGCATGAACATGCAGTGTAGATCCTCTACATGCCATATATCCCTACCTGGTTGGGGATCCGTGGACATCTATCTAAATGACCAGATAATGGAGAGGGACTACACACAATGTGGGTCCCCTCACACACTGTGTACTCCTTTTTTTCTTTTGAGGAAACTTTAATCTTTCGTATCTCTATCATTTGAACTCATATTTTGATTGTGAGTAGCCTATCTTGACTGTTTTTTCATGTAGAATGAAATTTTTACCTTTATTATGACTCTTAGGATTCAATGTGAGATTTTCTAGGCATGAATCTTATTTATACTATGCCTATTGATAGGAGTGATCAAGAAGGGGATCACCTGAGGCATTAGAGTGGTACCCCCTAAAGGACCATGGTGTGGGTCCCCAATCCTTATATTAAGTGGTACCCCAAATAATATAGGGTTAGGGCCCCATGACACATTATTGTAACCCTATATGAAACTAGGGTGCGAGTCCTCTACTTGTCTATCGAGTGGAACTCCCTATTGGATAAGGCATAAATCCATGTGACACATTAGTGGTACACCCCTACAATGTTAGGGTGTGGGTTCTCTATCTATAGAGGGTACCCATATTAGACATGGTGGGGGTCCTCAACCTATAGAGTGGAAATTCCATCATCTTGGATGTGGGTCCTCTCCTAACCGAGTGGAACCCCCTATTAGATAGGGCCCGAGTCCCCATGATAATAGAGTGGAACCCTCATGACGCATCTGGGTACATATCTTCCATGAATATTTATAGAGTGGAACCCCCCTGATGCACTAGGGTATAGATCCTCTACTTTGAGATTATTCCCCCTAAACTGTGAGGCACATTAGTGAGGCACATGCCTTCATATGGTTACTTCTAGACAGACACATGAGATACTGGGCATCATGGATCAACTTTTGGAACTGTGAGTAACTCTTTATCTAGGTTGATTTTTGAGATGGATATCCCATTAATCTCTTGTTGTAGATTATTTTAATGAGCACACACACATATGTATCCATACTTTTGGATTTTGTTACTCTTCAACCATGGGCTACAAAGACGTGTGGGGTATTCCAAGTGATTTCTGTATTTATCTTCTCGATGTTAGATAAGTTTATTATACTACTTTAGGTTACAAGGACTTTACGTGTAGTTCATTTACGCAACGTTTTGAGCCCTTTATACTTGGAATAGGTTTCTCTTTATCACGTATTGGGGTGAGATGAATCCAATTTTCTATCCGATGTCTTTCTATTCCTATTGTATCTCTTAATATTCTCTATTTGGCTTTTAGGGAATTCTACAAGGTATGTATATACTCACCCATGCATGAAATTTTCCCATGCATCTCATGCCTTATATATATGATAGATAGGTTGAAAATGAATTCAAAAGAGCACATGTACACTTGTTGTTTTAGGCTATGTATGGTGGTCATATCTTGGAGATCTGGATCTAGGCTCTCTCAAAAATTTTCTTTCTATTTTTGTTAGTTTGGGACATATATATGGTTAGAAGTGTATTTTTCCCATTTACTTTTTAGTTTTCAATGTCATACTCTTATACACCCTATAGGTTTTTCATGTTTGGTTTACTTTATAGTTGTTTCAACTTTTCCATTCTTTTCCCCATAAACTTATGCATTGTGGTGGATTTTTGTGTCCATACAAGTTTCTAGGAAAAAGCATCCCCATGTTAGTTTTTCCTTCAAAAATGGTCACCAACCCCTAGCTTATGGAGGAGGGCTTGGGGTAGTTGTGGGTCGATCCACAGTTAAATTCAGGTCATGAATGATTAGTATCAAACGTGGAATGATACTTGGGATAATGTTTAGAGTAGTATCATTTTGAGGATTTGGTTAGGATTAGAAAAATCATGTCAAAGTTTTTCGAGTGTGGCTCTTTGGCTAGGGAATCTAGTGATAGTACATGCAGCTGATGTATCCATTGACTTGGACCTTGACTACCTACTTGTTGACTTGGAATACCAAGAAATTAGTTATAGGTATCCATGATACATGCATCATATAGGATTGAGTCTTTGACTATTATTCTTGATTCATATCTCCATTGTTGTTATATATATATATGTTCATATAACCATGGTATGTACTGATTAAAATTTTAGGATTCCTCCATGACAAGAGATGTGAGGATACTAGTTCTAGATTGCGATTATGATTTGATGAGTGATGATGAATCATTTAAAAGTCCATCTCATGATCTTCATCCTCCAAGTGGATAGGTAGGAATTCCACATTCTGAATAGCATATCATCCCACTAGAGTAGGCTGAGGATTTTCACAGTCTTAGCACACTCTGCGAGTTCTAGCACCAGATTCCATTGAGGTCCCATGGCGATCTAGATCTACATAAATCAGAGGATTGTATGGAGTTGGAGTTTTGTGTCTTTAAGATCATACATACACTGATAGATCATGTGGTTGTGCTGGAAGCTATCCTCTTCCATAGAGCAGATGGGTACTGGTGGAGTCAAATTTCACAGATGCATGATGAGTCAAAACTCTCATGGAATGACTCCCAGTAGCTGTTCTTTGAGGTGTACTACCCTTCATACTCACACTAAGTTTGGATCCAAAATCTTTTGGATTTGTAAGATGGAGGGATAATAGTGGATGAGTACACAATTAGGTTTACAAACCTTATATGGTACTCCCTTAACTTGATCAGGGATGGCTACTTCTGAGAACAAATGTTTGACCAGGTAATCCACAGAAAGATCTGTGCTAGCCTGGTGCTCTTGTGCACCCCTACCTATACCGAGGTGTTGGATTTGGAACTAGTGATATAGAGATTCTTGTCAGATGGATACTAGGAAGCTACAAATAGTAGTGGACATTACAAGACCGAGTCGTCTGCAACATCTAGCAGGTGCCATTCGGTAGGTTTTTAGTGTAGAATACCTCCCCGTGATTAGCTTTATGCATGTGGTCATGTGGAACATGGATGACATAGATGACCAGGGAATGTTAGAGAGGTGTGGTGCTATTCTTGTGATGGTCATTGTCACATGGAACATGATTCCTTTACCCGATATTCCAAGGAGCACATACATATAGCTAATGGACTGCCACGTTAGAGGTAGCGCCCTGATCAGTGATCTACCAAGTTAGGGTAGGGTGGACTCTAGGGGGGAAGACTTGGAATATGATAATGAGGAGATATGAGTGGTTTCCAGTGCTACGAGATCCTCCCCCACCAATATTAGGTGGCCCCTGTTAGGCTTAGAGAGCTGGTGGTTTGGGCTGCGGACAATATAGGCTATTTAGTCTTATGAACCCTAAACACACTAGATGATTAGAGTTATGATTTGTGTTCATTATAATCTTAATTTAGTATTAGTAGAAATATGTTTTGGTAATTTATTCATCTCTATAATCCTGGTGCAAGATATGGATCTCCCAATTGAGGTGCTATCCCAACAACTTTGTCTTGAGGTTTCTACATGGAGTGATTCTTCAATATATTTTATCTAACAATAGTGAAAGCTATATCTTGGTAGAGAGAGGTTAACATGGGACCTTTTTTTCTTTATGATTAAACAATATGACTTCATCTTGGGTATGTATTGGTTTTCCATGGTATGATCCCTGATTTCATTTCACCACAGATGAGTTATATGCCTTGACACTGATGGGAAAAGATTCACTTTTATGTGTAAAAGAAATCTCAGGGCGGGATGAGTGGGTTATGAGAACAGGTGGTTGATTCCCATCACCCATTAGTTGGTGATTATATTCCTTAGTGAATTAGTCTCATTAGGCATCTAGATTCCATCAATTATGGTGGATTATGTGGATATCTTCCAGGAGGATTTTTTTGGGACTACCTCCAAGGAAAAAGATAGAGTTTTGTATCAACTTGAATCAAACGATAACTCTGATATCTTCTGAGGAATATCGTATGGAACCTACCAAGATCTGAGAGTTGTGGTTATAGTTGTAGGACCTTTAAGATAAGGGCTTCAACATACCTATTGTGTTTCCCTAGGTAGATCATGTTTTGTTTGTGAAAAAGGCATACAAGAGCACCATTTTCAAGGCCACAATAAAGAACAAGTACTCCTTGGACAAGTTTGTGGTTGTATTCATCAATGACATACTCATATACTCTGTATTAGAGGAGGATCATTCATAGCACTTGAGGATGGTTTTAGATTATCTTTAAGAGCACCATTTTTATGGGAATCTCTCTAAGTGCCAGTTCTAGATTCATGTGGTTCACTTTATGGGGAATTTCATTTATTAGCATGATTTATCCATAAAAACAGTTAATACTGATGTATTAATTTCTTGGGAGCCACCCAAGAGCATGTTAGAGGTGTAGGGTTTTCTTGGTTTGGATGGTTAGTACATTAGGTTTTTGGAAAACTTCTCGAGGATTTCAGCCCCTTTAATAACCCTGACATGGAAAGGAGAACCTTTTACCTAGAATGAGTAGTTCCAAAGTAAGTTTAAATAATTTAGGCTAATTCTAATGAGTGATATAGTGCTGAGACTATAGGAGGAGGGTGTAGAGTATTTAGTGTATTGTGATGCCTTAGTATATAGGTTTGGCTGTATGTTGATGCAACAACAAGTAGTTATAACATATGGGTTGAGGAATTTGAGACCCCATGAGTAGAACTATGTGACCAATGACTTATAGATGGTAGTGGTAGTCTTTTACTTGAGGGTGTGTAGGTATTGACTTATGGGGGAGTGATTTTTGGTTCACTCAGACCATCAAAGTCTTAGGTACATATTTACATATAGATACTTGAACCTGATATAGTGATTCTGGTTGGTGTTCCTTTTGGATTATGATTTTGATATAGTTATTCCCTAGGAAAGGGAAACATGGTAGTAGATTACCTTATTAGGGAGTCTTAGGCTTGCTTGGTACAAGAGGGTTTATAGAAGATGACTTCCATTCAGGTAAACCTGGTATAAAAGGAGGGTATGAACTTTCTTTAGTCAATGGTATTGACTCCTCCTCTTATCGAGCACATAAGAGAGTCATAGCTGTGAGAAATTTATTGTGAAGGTCATACAGGATGAGATATCCATGGGGGATTAACCATATGGATATTCTGAATGAGAGAATCACATCATCTTTTTTAGTTATGGATGGTAGTTTTAGTCATGATATGATAAGATGTGATGAGAGAGTTCCACACTTCTCCTTTGGCTGTATAACTTGATGTGGGGAAAATGTACAGAGACCTTCATTGAAATTTTTGGTGATATGGTGTGAGATGAAGTGTTACTGATTTTTTTCTCTTTGTGCCTCACCTATCAACATGTTAAGGTTGAGCAACAAGTTCCAACAAGTTTTTTGTATCCCCTTACGATCCCATATTGTAAGTGGGATGACATATCCATGGAATTTGTGATAGGTATTCCATGGACAGTGAAGGTCCATGATGCTATCTATATAATATTTGACCAAATCATGAAGTCAACACACTTCCATGATACCAAGGAGTGGAGTTAATTGGAGAGTATTTGGAAATTTTATGTACGAGTGATCATTATCCTTATTGGGGTGCCCATAAAAATTGTCTCTGATCATGAAATTATGTTTACATCAAGATTGTAGAGAGTCCTTTAAGAGGAATTAGAGATCCAAATGAGGATGAGTACATCCTTCCACCCCCATAAAGATGGAAAAAACAAATCACACTATCCAGGTGTTGGATGATATGATGAGGGATTGCATGTTATACTTTTGATGGAATTGTGAGGATCAATTTACCTTGGTAGAGTTTGCATACAACAACATCTACAACTCTACAATCGACATGGAATCTTTTGAGATCCTATACAGAAGACCCCAAAGGTTACCCTTGTGTCGGATAGAGATTGGTGAGAGATATCTTATAGGTCCAAAGTTGTGAAGATGATGAAAAATAATGTCCTACTTATTCATGAGTGGATGAGGATAGCTTAGAGCATGCATAAATCTTATACAGATCACCATCTATGCCATTAGTGTTTTATTAATGAGACCATGTATTTCTGAGAGTCTCCCCATGATGAGGATTGCCGAGTTTCATATGAGGAGGCAAGCTATCCCTAAATTTCATCTATTCATTCGAGATCTTACAGAGGGTTTTCAAGGTTTCTTACCACCTCTCCCTACCCCCACAACTAGAGTGGATTCACAACGTATTCCACATGTCACAAATGATGAGATACGTTCATGAACCCACACACGTAATTGAATGAGGAAATATGGAAATTGTGGATGGATCCATTTTTTTGTATCTCTTGGTGGAGATCAAGGATTGAAAAGATAATACCTTGCATGGATAGACCATCATCTTGGTTCACATTTTATTACAACTTGTGAATTTGCAGAAGATCTCCTTAGAGTGGGAGAGCTAGATGTGGGATCAATATCCCAAGTTGTTTGTTTAGTTTTTATTTTTGGTAAAAAATATTGAAGTATTGAATTATTTAGTGTCCTAGTTTTTTCCTTCTAAGACTTTGAAATATTTATTTATATACTTATAGAGTCAAGAGATGAGATGAAATGTGATTCCAAGGCCTGATGTTCTCAAAATTAATTTTTGAAAATATTAAAAATATTTTATATTACGCTCACATAGTTTATTAAAGAAAATGGGATAACTCTTAAATAGAAGATAAGATATAAAATTTAGGATCACGGTTGAGTCTATAATGCCTTGTTTACCCCAGGCGCAACCTAAAATGGGATTGTGCGGTACATTTAGATATCTCACCCATTTATGGTGCATTCAGTTGGTTAATTAATTAAATTAATTAAATTAATTTATTAATTTATCCTAAATAAAATTTCTATAGAAATACTACTATGTTGGGTTTCTTAAGGTTAGCCTCATAAACCTCAGACCATGAAGAGATTATTCTTCCTATCCTTCCATTGGATAATTGAATTCAATGATGATGAATCTCTGGTTCGTAGTAGATCAAAACATAGTGAACAAAATGACTAATTACATTCGTTGGTGAGTGTGTTCTTTGACATTTAATGATCAAGTCCCTAGGAAGGATTCTTCAAACTATGTATTACACCCATTTTGATTAAATTGAATGAGCAAGATCATCTTTTTACCTTTGATCTCTACCAATTTTGGCTTTTACATGCACCCAATCCTTGAATTTCATGGTTATTAATTTTTTTTACAGATCCAAATATCCCCATTATCAATATTTGTCCAATAAATATTAGAAACAATTGGTTAAAGATTTTTTGGTGATTTTCCCCCCTAGTTCTTTGCATTCTTCACCAGTTGTACCCTGCGGTCCTTGTTCGACATTACCAAGTGGTAATAAGCCTAATCAGACCACCAGATTTGAAAAATATTCTAGTGTAAGGGATGGATCAACAAACCAGGTATTTTTTTAGATAGATTATGAGTTTTGGGTGATTAATTATTGAAAATAAAATCTCAACCTATGGAAGAACCCAAGCATGAATGGTGCAAGATGGTGCGTGAGAAGCTTTGGGAATTGGTTTTCCACCCACCAGATGGCCAGAATCCACTGGACGGAGGTAGATCAAATAATATCAAGTGAATTAAAGGCTGAAATCGAATGAAAAAGATCTGATCTAGTGTATGGAGATCAGATATGAGATTCTTGAAAATTCCTAACTACATAACATGTAGTTCAAAGAAGAGATGGTGTGTCGGGCCCTAACAATGATGAATATAGTTTTAGAGAATTATAAGCATAAAACTCAACATGGGACCCACACACAGCATGTGAACATGTACTAGTGAACTTGGATTGTACTTTAGGAGTACACGTGCATGGGAATGACTAGGCACACAATGTACTAAACTACCCAAACAAAAGATAGATACAAAGACACAACCAAGCACATTAGAGGGACCTCAAGTGGAATTGGAACACCGTGTATATCTTCTAAATGTTGTGTATACCTATATGGTTGGTGAGTTGTGTAGCTCAAGGGACAATACCAGGTAATGTATTAGGATTTAACACCACATGGGTACCCTCATACACCATGTACCCCTTGGTTCCTTTTGAGGAAACCTCAATCTTCTATATCTCTTTCATCTGAACTCAAATTTTGGCCCATTAGTAGACTATTCTGAGTGTTTCCATGTAGAACATGATGGTTGCATCAATTTTGAATTTTAGTATATGATATAAGATGTTCCGGGCATGAATATTATTGATGTAATGCTTGACATTGACAGTGATTATGTAGAGGATCACCAAAGGCATTAGAGTGATACCCTCCTAACGAACTAGAGCACAAGTCCTCAATCCATCTAATGAGTGGTACCCCTATAGGATAATACATTGTTCCTTATGAAACATGAGTGGTATCCACCTATGGAACTAGAGCGTGGGTCCTCTATCCATATATCGAGTGATACCCCCCAATTGGATAAAGAATAATTCTTAGTGACATCTGAGTGGTACCCCCACGGTATTAGGATGTGAGTCCTCCATATACCAATTGGTACCCCGTATTGGATAGGGTATGAGTCCTCAACCTAAATTTTGGAACCCCCATCATCTTGGGCGTGGTTCCACTACCTAACGAGTGGAACCCCCTCTCAGATATGGTGTATGTCCTTGTGAAACTAGAGTGTAACCCCCTTGATGCATCAGGGTGCAGGTCCTCTATAGACATTTATAGAGTGGATCCCTCATTCACTAGGGTATGGTACTTTGATAATGTTCCCCCTAGACTATTTGGAACCATGGTGAGGCGTGGTACTTCATGTGGTTACCTCTGTGAAAATATGTGAGACACTGGGCATCATGGATAGACTTTTAGAACTATGGGAAACTCTTTCCCTAGGATGAGCTGTTGGATGGAGATCTCCTTACTCTATCATTTGGGATTATTTTACTAAGAAAATATGTATATACATCTATTTCCATACCTTTGTATTTAGTTACTATCCTTCCATGGGTTGGAAAGATGCATGGGGTATGCCATGTGCTATCTGTGTTCATATTTCCATGATTAGATGAGGTTACTCTCCTACTATGGATGGAAAATACTCAATATGTAGTTCATCTATACATCATGTTGAGACCTCTATTCTTGGATGATATTAATATTTCTCTTGTCTTGGGTTAAGCTACATCTTGTTTACTATATACTATATTTCTATTCATGTTGTATCTCTTACTACTCCCCCTTCAACTTTTGAGGAATCCTATTGGGTATGTACATACTAACCCCTACATGGGCTTTTCCCACATGTGTCATGTATTATATAGACAACATAATGGTTATAGGAGAATTCAGAGGAGCTTAAGGATACTTGGTGCTTTGGACCATGTATTGTGGTCATATCTAAGAGATCAAAAGTTGGGCTCTCTCAGCAGTTTAATTTCTTGTTTTTTTCAGGCTAGCAAATATTTCTGGTTGGGCATGTATTTTTCCCCTTAACTTTTCATTTTCCACTACTGTACTCTTGTACAACCTAGAGGGTTTTCATGATTGGTTTACTTTCTTTCCATTGCATCTTTTTACTGATTTTTCATCTAAACATCTTCATTGAGACAACTATATGTGTGAATATAGGTTTCTAGTTAAAGGAATCCCCATGTTAGTTGTGCCTTCGGTGTTAGTCGCCGACCCCTTACCTATGGAAGAGGGCATGGGGTTGTTGCATTTCAACCTCCAGTTTAGGTTAGGTTGTGATAATTAACATAGTAGAAATTTTACCATATATATTATGAAATTAAATGGATTTACAAGTCTATATTTTTATACCTCCCTCATATTCTTGTGATTCAAGAGTTACCAAAACTGGTGTAAAACTCAATATTTTCCAAGGTAAAAAATCCTATGTTTTTATAAATTAATAGTGTGTATATTTTATTAACATGTAAATCCCTATATAGATACAAGAAAGTGTACATGTTTATAGAACATATGAACCTAGGGGAAATCACCTCAAAAGGGCTAGCTAATAATTAACTCAATTATCACTCTGATGCATGATGAGATGAACTAAGACTGTACACTTGGATAGACACTACCATGGGATATGATTTGGAAAAATCACATGCTATTTATGAACCATGATGAAGGGTTTTTCCCATGATTTCCTTGGTCTCATACTAATACAAACAATTTAACATAAGTTTTATCTTCTAAAAATAATTCATCACATTTAAAGTACCGTCCTCACTATATTTCTTTGATAAGGGTAATTCCAGTTACTTTGATGACAACATAAAACTTATAAGTTGATAAAGGGATATTATCGTAGACATCCACATTATTATGTTAAAGGGGTATGCATTTTTTTCTTTATTTTTGATTATATAGACAACCATGTTTTTATTTAGACATAGGTTCTTAAGGGAATGGTATGAAATGTCTTGTTGACTCTTATGGTGAATGAATTAGACTTAATTAAGTGATGACTAGGGAAAAAAATTATATATAATTTCAATGAATCAATAGGTATCATGAGATAGGACAGCTTTTGTTATGGTGTATACCTCTCCTCATATCAGTATAGTGTCTTCACACAAGGCCTTAGAAACATGTTTTGATGTTCGAAATTATGCATTTTTTTAGTATGAAATCAATGATATTTTTTTTCATGTTTTCATTTATTATCATAGATATATGATTTCATTAGTTTTAGTTGATTATGGATTCATGTTTCTAATTTATTCCTATCATACCACATATTCAATGTTTATGTTCTAATAGTTTTCATTGTTTGCTACTCCTTACTATGAATTTGAGATCACCCTAATTTTTTTATTTTCCCTAGGAAACATAGTAGAGGAATATGTGTAATTTTTAGCAATATGATAGAATGGATAATAATGTTCATGCAAAATTTTCATATTGTATATTTTATTTTCAAATGAAATGTATGTATGTATCTAGTCTTCCAAGACTACAATACTATAATATCCTGTAGGAACTCTTGTATTATATAAAAATAATTTAATATAACTATCATATCTAGGTTTATAGATTCTAAGATACTACCATTTTTATTAGAGAAAATTTAATAGGAACCTTAGGGAATAAATTTTGAGGATCCTAATTAGATAACACAAGTATAATGGAAACTTTTCATGATTTTTAGGGAAAACACTAGAAATATTAACATGAATTATATTTTAAAATTCAATATCAGGAGATAATAATGTATATTCTATTATATAGATATGACTACTAAAAAATTAATGTGAACCATATTAACACCCTTTTCTAATATAGTGATTTTCCCCATGAGGAAGTCAACGAATATAGAGTTAAGTTTAACTAGATCATATCCATATTAGGGAAGTTGAACTAGGTTATGAAAAATAATCTCACCCACATAGATTTAACTATTAATTCACAGCATGGTGTAACTATATTGGACCAATTCACATAAAAAAACCTCTAACATTCAGCAGAACCACTAATCTATTGGTAGAAGAATAATTGATCAAGTTCATAGAGAAGATCATTCTCATTTTGGGATGTATTGAATAGGAAAAATTCATCATCACCTTCTTTATTTTTAAGGGATATTAAGAACAATGTTGGATGATAATTAAAAACACTAGAGAGTAAAATCAAAAGCAATTTATGGATAATTAATATATCAAAAGAATAAATTATTTACCCATGATATAAAAATTTATTGATGTTTTTCTAGAATAATTTCCTTATCATACACCTGAGTATAAGTTGAGTTCTCTATTTAACTCATTCATGATTCATGATATATATCTAAAAACATATATAAAACGAAACTAGTGGAGTTGTTGGAGTTGAAGAAACATCTGCATGATTTGTGTGATATGGGATTTATATGCCCTATTATTTCACTATGAGGAGCCCTGATTTTGTTCATGAAAAAGAAGGATCGGTCTATGAGACTATTCATTACTAATATTTAGATAAACTCTCTCAGTATAAATAATATATATCCTTTACCAAACATTGATGAATTATTTGATCAACACCAAGGACAATGGTACATCTCAATGATTGATTTTCCTTTTTGTTATCATCAGCTAAGGGCGAATAAGGATGATATACATATGATCAAATTTCAAAAAAGGTTTGGAAATTTTGAGTTTTCAGTAATTTTATTTATATTGACTAATTAAAAATCTGTCATTATAGATATAATGAAGAGAGTTTTCAAGGATTATCATGATAACTTTATGGCGATATTAATTGATGATATATTGATATACTCTAAGAGCTATGAAGAGAATGAGAGTAATCCAAAAATAATTTTGGAGACCCTTAGAAAAAAGGAATAATTTTATAAATATAATAAGAGTGTATTTTAGATCAATGACAAATATTTTCTTTGACACATAATCTTGAAGTATAGAATATCTATTAGACCTTCAAATTCAAAGGTAGTCAATGAATGGACTTTATCAAAAACCATAATAGAGATCCAAAGTTTCCTAGGATTAGTAGGTTACTATTGGTGTTTTTTTCAATATTTCACTAGGTTGGACAACCTATTAACCAAGTTAACATATAAAGGGGTTTAATTCTCATGGTTAAGGGAATTCAAGGAAAATTTTATGGGGCAGAATAAGAGACTGATTAATGCATTGGTATTAACTTTACCATCATGTAATGAAGGATTAATAATATATAGCAATACATAAAATAATGTACTTGGTTGTGTCCTTATGAAGATTGACAAGGTGATTTCATATACATTAGGGAAATTTAAAATCCTTTAATAGAACTATTAAACTAATGAACATGAGTTGGTAGCTATAATACTTTCTTTGAAAATATAGAAAAACTATCTATATGGTGAATGATTCAATATATATACTAACAAAAAGAGTCTAAATAATATATTATATCAAAAGGAAATCAACATAAGGAAAATAATATGGTTGAAACTACTCAAAGACTACAATTTGTTAATACACTACCACCATGGGAAGAAAAAAAAGATGGATGATGCATTGAGTATGAGGGACTATACAATTTTGAACCAGATGAGTATTAGAAAAGATACTATATAAGGAGATATAATAAAGATATATATGATGATTTTTAGTTAAGGGGATCCATCATCCCTTTTTCAAGAAATTCGTAAATAATCTATACTAGAAAATATAGAAAAGTCATAGAAAGATGAATAATTACAAAGGAATATTAAAGTTGTAAATGAAGGGAATTGATGAAATTAATCTATAATGATAGAGTTTTAATGATTAATAAGAGTTTATGTGTCATATCCATACCATAATTAAATAGGTAATTTCTAGATGAATCACAAAGATCAAATTTCTCTATTTACCTTGGCATCATAATGATGTATATGAATTTAAGTGAAAATATTTGTTGGGATGGTATAAAATAGGAAATTGAAGACTATGTTTCTAGATGATTGGTATTATATATTGTAAAGGGTTTAAGATGAAATACTAATGGATCCATTTAACCTTTTCTTATGTATATATTGAAGTGGAAAAATCTTACAATGCAATGTTCATTGAAATTATAAAAACTACAAGGAAAAATGATTCTATATGGGTCATTACCAATAACTATATGAAGTATTCCCATTTATTAGAGATAACAGAAGATATACACCTTGAGTGAATTACCTTACTCTATATCAATGAAATCATAATGCTTTATGTGGAACCTCTATCGATCATATCTGATCATGACACAAATTTAAAATTAAAATTATAGAGGCATCATCAAATATCACTCGATACCGAAATACATTAAACAAATTCCAATAATCCACAAATTTATAGGCTGTATGAAAGGACTATCAAGAATTTTAAGAGATAATAAGATCATATTCACTTGACTTTGAAGGTATGTAGGATTAATATCTACATTTTTTGGAATTTTCATACAATCATAGCTTCCATTCAAGAATTTGGAGGAACCATAACAAGTATTGTATTGGGAGAGGTTTAACACTCAAACCTACTAGGAATAAGATAAATAAATTAAGCTAGTTGTCATAGGTATTATAGAGGAAATTAATATTAAAGTAATAATTATTTGAGATTATATTAAAGTGTCCAAGATTAGACAAAAGAACTATGTTGATAATCGAAGATAAGGCTTGGAATTTCAAGTGGGGGATCATGTATTATTTAAAGTTTCACTATGAAAGTGATGTTTATGATTTCGTAAAAGGAAAAATTTATGCCCTAGGTACATTGGGACTTTTGAAATACTAAAATTAATTTTATTTGTAGATTATTGGTTATTTATGTCACCCAACATTTCTAAAGTACATGATATATACCATGTTTCATTACTGAAGAAATACATTAAAGATGAAATGCATGTGCTCACATATGATGGAATATATTTAGAGAATGGATTGACATATAATGAAGATTTTTTCAAGATTCTTGACACTAGAGAACATGTGTTTTAGAAATATACAACTTGGATAATAAATGCCATTTAGAGAAACTACATACTAGAAGAGGAAACCTGGAAGCATAAAGAAGTTATTATGAATGAATAAACACATTTTTTCAATAGATAATATATATATTAAATTTTAGAAAGTTTATTTTTAAGTGGTGGGAAATATAATACCCTAGATCTTAATATAGTAGGTAAACACAATATCTCAAACTATTGCATATTGCACACTTTGAATAGCCTTTATCCATGAGTATATTTAAAAGTGTAATTTATGAATGTTAGAATATGATTTAAAAAAAATAAAATTTAATTTCAATTCATCATAAATATATTAACTTGTGATGAAAGTTTTGTAGTTTTATAAAAAGAATTGATTTTTAGGTAAATAGTGAAAATACATTATTTTTGAAACCGTGATTTTTTATAACACTAGAATGCAAATATAAACTAAAAATAAAAGAATATTTATCCCAAAAAATAAATATTTTATATGTTACATTATTCATTTTAAAATATTATGTTTAATTTCTAAAACTATATTTGATATTTTAAATCTTTAGTAACATTTTTTCACTAAAATTGATTTTATGCATAATACATTTACTAATTTAGAATTAAAATAACACTTTTCAAAATTTAAAATAATAAAATATAATTAAAATTTTTAATAAATTGGTTTCAATTATATAAAAATTATGCTTTTATTTTTTGGAATTAATATAATATTATGAGGATTAAATTTAATTATTGTGATAATGGTAAAACTGATTTTCTAAAATAATTATTTTATTAACAATGTGTAATTTTTATCTAATTAAATAAATTAATAATTTTTGAATAATTATTATCATATAATATTAGAAACTATGTACAAATATATTAAAACTCATTCATTTAGTAATCAATACTAAATATGATAAGGAACACATATTTGTGAAAACATCATATTTATATTTTTTTAATATATTATATATTTTAAATTAAAAGTTATTTTTATCATATTTAGAAATTTAATTGAATTTATGATAAATTTATTTTCATAATACCGAAATTCTGTATGATGGGTTAATTTATATTTTTATGAAAATAAAAATTACTTAGTTATAAACTTGTTACCAATGTAAAAAGAATAATTAGAAAATAGAAAAAAATATAATTGAAAATAACTAAAAACATCTTTAAAACATGTGTATAAATTTTTGGTTGATTCTTTCTCAACCTAAGGACATAACAAATTACATTATTATGAACTTTTATATGCCATGAAATTTTAATAGTGAAATAATATCATTCAAAAGTAATGAAAACTAAAAAAAATTAATTTTCTTCACTTATAGAAAGGACTCACTTCATCCATTTCATTCCACTTATATAAATTTTTATTTCTTCTTTAAACTCTATAATTTATTTTCACTTAGAACCCTGACCCACATCCTTAGGCCTCTGGTAATCATTAATTAGAATGAGGCCTTTATTTCCAATGATATTTCTAAGAGAAAACTCAAGCTCGTGATGTAAGTATTACCTTCCTCTTAGATTTTTCTTATTAATATTCCTCTTACTTACCTATTATTTAGATATAATTTTAATAAAATTAGTATCATTATTATATTAATATTTTATTATATGAATGGAACAACCAATATTTATTCCTTTCCATCCATTATTAAAAAACAATACCACAATTTGTGATGGGTAGGGGAAAAATTATTTTACCACTCGATGCATTAATAGGGCTCATGAGAAAAAACATCTTGGGTTTAGTGTATATATCTCATGATATAAGTATAGTTTCTTTTTAGAAGAACATAAAAACAATTTTTGATATCCAACATTATATATTCTATTTGTATCAAATCAATTACTATTGTTATACATATTTTTATTTACTTTCATGGATATAACATGAAGTCCATTTCGGTTGAGTATGATGCCATGTTGTTTATTTAATCCTACTATATAACTGTAAACATGTTATTGTTATGATAGATTCCACTATATGTTACTCCTTAATTATCATATGAGCTCACCCTTATTTGTTTTCCTTTCCCCAAAAAACCTAGTGGAGAACTATGTTAAATTTTTAGTGATATCATAGAAGGAATAATAAGGTTCTAGTAAAATGTTAACACTACATCACATGTATTTAAATGGAATATATATGTATATTTATATTCTTCCAAGACAACTAAGTTATTGGATCATTATTTAACTCTTTTATTCTATTCCAATAATGTAATATAACTATCGACACTAGGTTTATAGGGTCTAGGATATTACAAAATGCCCTACCATATGTTTCTAGTGCAGAAAAATTATCCATATCATGGTAAATATCCAAAGTAAGATTCAATAAAAATATTAATAAGATGAAGAATCAATATTTTTTTCAAAATTTAGTAGAATAGAAGAAAATATCATTAATTTATGTCACAAAAAGAACTTTTATCTAAAATAAAGAATAATATTATATTGATTCAAAAATTTGACAAGTCAAAGAGTAAAAATATAAGGATTTATTTCATGATTAATTAGATGAAATAATAAATGGCCATTGAAGAAAAAATAATTATCAAAAATAATTATTCAATATAATATTTGACTATAAAGTAGTTATTTACATAATTTAAATCTAAATAGGTTAAATAAAAAATGATAATGGAATTGTTAGTAGAGTAAATTTAAATATGAAACAATAAATTTATTATACTGATTGTGTGAAATAATTAGTTTAATAACTAAAATATATAAATTATAAAAATTACAATAACATTGTTAAGTTAGAGATCATAATTAAAGAACAACTATGAATTATATATGGTTTATTCATGATGATGAAATATAATTACAGGGAAATTTTTCTTCATGATTATAAAATTTTTGATATGATAAAATCATATAATTATTATATAAAACTGTCTCTTATTAATATAAATTTTATAATATTTTTTATAATTATAAATATATCATATGATAAGGTAAAAAAGATATAGAATCATCATTAATATTAGAGGAGTTCGTAAGTAAACAATGATAACACCTTAATAAAAAATTAGGTTAATATTATAGTAAAACTTGTAGAAATATGATTCTATAAATAAATAAATAAGATATATAACCATGGAAGAAAATTTATTTGGGTATCTCAAAAAATAGTGGTATCACAAAACCTGTCTCAGACAAATACATAAATAATAAGATGTATTTTTTATGGAATTATTGAAATATCAATCAAAGTGTATCCTACTACAAGAAAGGGAATATAAAAAAATTATAAAAAGTAAAACAAAAAATTATTAATCATATTCCTTCTGAAAGGAACATTATTTTCAATGCTTATTATTATTTCTCTATCTAGTATTATCATTAATTGATTCATTTTTTCCAACATTTTTTTTAATTATTTGGTTTGGAAATTGATTTTAATTACCCTAATTTAAAGTATCATTTATTTTTTCTTAAAATATTAACGTGTCTAAATATTTTAGGTAACTTTATAAGGAAAATAATAAAATTGATCCAAACCATTACATGATGTATATTAAAACAAATTTTTGTTCTTATGAACTAATGAATTTGAATAAAATCCCCCCTAGACCATAGAAAATGTTCACTAAATGATAACTACAACAAGAATACTTTAATAATGCGATTATTGAGATGTGAAATATATTTCAAAATATATGTTATTTGAAGATTAAATTAGATATAGAAAAAATTTATCTCAATATTATTACTCAAAGGTGTAGAATAATTCAAATAAAATGGGTAATCTATAATAAATCATGACATGTGATAGTTTTTAATAAAATATATAAAATACTTTTATCCATCTTAACCTAGTCATGAAAAAAATATAGTTTTAGTTTGTATACAAGAAAAATATGTTGTGTTTTTTACACCACATAATCCATTACCTTAGTCATTAAATAAGAGTTTTTTATTTCATTTTAGGATGAAAAGAACTATTTTCTAATTTCTCATGAATTTTCTCCTTTCAGACTCATTTGGTTTTTCTAATAACCACGCTTAAATAGTTTTAATTAAAATAATTATTCATATTTTGTTTTTAAAATTTGAATTAATTCTGTAATTATCAATTCAAAATTCTTAGAAGGATTAAATTATTAATTATTTATGAATATTATATCATGAATGGATATTATATTAATAATTTAGAAGTAAATATTATAAGGATGAATACAAAATTTATTTTATCAAATTAATTAATAAAAAAATTGTTTTTATTCAGTCCATCTTAAGAATTAATTAAAATCTAATTATTTATTAATGCGTAGACAAAATGAGTTTTAAATGATGATATCCATAATATTTCAGATGATAAAATTGTGATTAATAATTTGGATTCATATTTTCCTAATAAATTTTAACCTTAATGCACACATTTTTAGTATATTCTAGATCAAAAGTGACATATTATTTTATGTAGAATTATTGGATTTGATCAAATCAAAGAAAATTAAAATGGTGTAACCTTGAAACCAATATATTCAGTATAATAATTAATTATTTTGAAATTATATTTTTAAAGAAAACCATCCTTTGAAATTGATATATTATTTACACTTAATTAATTGTTTTTTTAATTTAATAAATTAGTCTCAGTATTTAATTATAATGTTTTTTAAGAATGAAATTTTGGATTATAATTAATGAATAAATAAATTTACAGGGATGATCATATTTTTCATCATGCATGAGACATCATTCTTAATCTTCAATACATTTTAGCAGTTTTAATTATTAGTTTTTCAGTATATTTTTTTTATTCTTGAAACCCATTATAATAAACTATGATATCATCAATGTTCGGTTTTTAGATCCATTTATATATAATACTATAAACATAAAAGTTTTGAAATTTCACATTTATTAACACACATCGTTTCATATCCCTTTATTTTTTAAATATTTATTCTTTTACACCTATGGATTTCTATTTTTGTCATCATAGGTTCATAGCAAAGTTTTAAGGTACTAATCACTCGATCTTGGATTATTTATTTCAATGAAAATTTATATTTTTATATAGATATTTATAAGATTCTTATTTGTTACAAATTTGAATCACTAGAAAAACAAATTAACTCATTGTTAATAATGATGTTCTTATACATTTTGTTGAGTAATATTAAGATGGATATCAATAATTTCCATAGGTGAGAACCATCAGGAACTATGGTATACCATTTATCTAGAGATAAACCTAAAGTATTTTTCATCTTCCCATTAAGAATAAAATAATTCAATTCAAGTTGATAATTATTTAAATGATTTAGAATATTTGTCAATTTAGAAGATTGTGACCTGATGTTCATTATGAACACTTGAAACATTTTATTGAGTCATGAAATACATTTAAACACAATGGGAGTTCATTTGGTTTCCTAATATTTTTGAAATTAATGTTTTAATTTAAATATAGATTATAGGATTTTTATTAGTGATTTTAATCTAGATAATCACCACATCAGACATATTGTCCATGAAATTGTCAGAAAAATACTTTTGATAATCAATAAGGGTGATGTTATAGAATGATATAAATATATTTTTCCAACCAATGATAGAATAAAACATTGAGGCATTCTATAGATTTATAAAGATGTAAAAGAGATTTCAAAAATATGAATTTGTAACGTCCCAGTTCCGGAAGACACCCAGAGGTGCCCCATACCCGGTTGGTCACATGGCCTCAAGTGAATTTCCCCGAACGGAAGAGGCCGCCGACTAGCAGCGAGGGATTTGGGTGTGATAGTGGGGAAACTATGCCCTTATTGGCATAGTACACATTGAAAGTAAAAAAATACATACAATAGCGGAACTAGTAAATATCCAACAACAGTAAACAGTGGAAGAATGGAATAATAAACAACTAGAGAATATATATATAAAATGATGCATGATACATATGTCCAGGAAATCATCCAAACAAGTCACAATGATAGAAATACAAATAGTGCTAAACCAAAGTGAAAAAGAAAATAGATAAACTCTTCGGCATCACAAGCCATAGCTTGGTCCCATGATATCCATCTCCACAGTAATCAAGTACCTGAAGTAGAAGGTAGATTGACCTTATCTGTACCTAAAAAAATATAATTTGTTTGGGACAAAAATAATGAACCAAACAGGGTGTGAGACTAAATCTTAGTAGGTGACCACCCGAAGATCTGTGCCTAACAGTCAGTGAATATATGACAGGTAAAAGTTCAGAAATAGTAACAGGAAAGTGCTCAGCAAAAAATAGTGTCACAAGTCAAAAACAACCAATCAATAATAGTAAACCTCTAGGTAGTGCACATATCCTGTCCTCTCTAGTTCAGTTATGATAATTCATAAAGACTCTATGAGGAAGCTCACACAGTCAATTCCCCTTATAGTCAAATGTAAAACAAGACTCTATGAGGGATCTCACATAGTCAATTCCCCTTATAGTGTAAGGTAGTTAAGGACTCTCTAAAGAATATCACATGGTCAATTCCCCTTATATCCCCAAGGTCACAGACTCTCTGAGAAAGCTCACTTGGTCAATTCCCCTTACAGCCCAGGTCGTTTAATTAAAACAAAGACTCTCTGAGGAAACTCACACGGTTAAATCCTATAATAGTCTAAAACAATCAAGGACTCTCTGAGGAAGTTCACTCGGTGAATTAATCTTATAGCCCCAAGTGGTTCTAGGATCTATGAGGATGCTCACTCGGTCAATCATATTTATAACCTAAAGTGCTCAAAGACTCTCTGAGGAAGCTCACTCGGTGAATTCCCTTTAAAGTCTACTACACTAGGTTCTCACGACCCTGCGTTGGTTAACGAGCATTGCAGTGAAATATGGACAAAGTAAAACTACAGAACTACTTGGCTAAACAGTCTATAACATATCAATATTGTCAGAATATAAACTTTCCATCCTACATCAACAGGCATGGAAAATAGGTAAGGCAACCAAACTGGCTAAACTGGACCAAACAGTCGTAAATAGAACATGAAAGGGAAAAAAATCCAAATCATAGCAGTCAACCCAATTAATATCCAAATTACCTCTACACAATCATACAAGCATGACAAGCAATCAATATGGGTAAAACGGTAAACGTGAAATACCCTATTTAAGGGTATTGGTGGAATTTGCACGTATTACTCAAATACATTGAATGGAAAGGTACAAACCACCTGAATTGACGTTAGGAGATCTCTATATGTGAACCTCAAAGCATGAATCACCATAGAACGTCAAAGATCAACACAAATGTCTAAAATGTTCAAACCGTGATATCTCACGAGAGAAGAGAAATCATGAAAAGAGGCTCAATAAAATGAGAGAACTCACCGATGTAATTCCAACGCAACCAACGATGTTCGATTCAGAGGATAGATGGAGGCTCAGGGGTTTGTCAAAGATCCACAACCATATGGATCTCTCAGTCGAATTGGACCTAAAAGAAGAGCATTTTGGAGATTACAAATGACCCTAGAGCATTTAAGGAAAAAATAAAGTACACGGCGTGCACTTTTGAATTACACGACGTGTACTTGCCTTTTCCGTACTCTGATTTAAGTGGACTCCAAGTCACTCCCACACGGTTGTGTGTGTGGCCACTACACGACTATCACACGGCATCCTACGAGAAATTAGTACACAACGTGTACTCATAAAGTACACTGTGTGTACTTTGAAAATTTCTAGAATTCCCTTTTTCCTCAAAAATGACCAAGAAAGAAAAAAAATACCTGAACAGAGGACTAAGGTTCTTAAAAAATTATACCTTTTACTCAAAATAAAAATATTTTATAATGGGTTGTCTCTAACTCCCTAAGTTACAATCGATTCATTTTGGAATCAACATTTGATAAAATTTGAAATCCATCATAATTTTATTCATTGGTGAAATGATATAGGAACACTGAGATGTGGAAATAACTATATGGTAAAGTCTACTATTTTGGTTTCCCAAGTGTAATAATGGTCAAAGAACATAGAAAATGTTTAGATAGTGTAACCTATAACTCTTATAATAATTTTATTTTTAAGAATCATATGATATTCCTAGTGGGAAATATGATTATCTATAGTATTGATCTAGAATATATAATAATAAATTTTTGAATTAAAAATGAATAAATTGTAACCACCATCTTTAGAAATTTTATAATTCTTATGGTAGGTGAGAAAATATAAATACAAATATGATCTATAATCAATAAAATAACAGTAAAAATTTAAATTAATATCAAGATTCACCTAGATAAAAGCCATAAAATATGCATAATACTGTTTACGAATATTTTACAACCTATGAGGTCTTAAATCAGTTATCCTTTATAGTAATTCTACTTTTAAAAATAATGTTTAAAACACTCTCTTGAAAATAGGATTAGGACTCATATCAATAGATCATATTAATGGTTTATTAACCATGAAAATATTTTATTAATCAATAATCCACTCTTAACAATCTATAAATCCTATTAATAATAGATTCAACTACCTTATAGATGATATTATCTTGTACAATATTAAGTAACATATATAATATCCCAAGATAAGTAGTAAAGGAGGTGAACATTTTTATCATTTTAGAGTTGGAGGAAATAAATCCTTATGAGGGTAATAAAATAGATAATAAAGTGGATGTTGAAGTAAAACAAGAGAAAAATGAGGATAAAAATGAATTTCAAAAATAAGAGAAAAATGAAGTGGAAAAACCATAAGAAAATATCGAGTAATATAAGAATCCAAAACTATACAGTCCCTTTGTTTCATTTCTGGAGAGGATGAAGAAAAAAATTGAGAGTAAAAACAAAAGTTTTTTAGATCTATAAATAACTTCACATAAACTCTTCCTTTTCTGAGGCATAATCTCAAATTCCAGGGCGTGAAATTTCTTTATAGGTTTGTTAAAAAAGAATAATAAGTGGTGTTATTTAGGTTAAGTATCACTAAATGAGGAATAATAAACTATAATTTAATGGAAATCCACCTAAAATATAATATCCTAGAATATTTTCAACCCTTATAACTTTTGTAAATTCACATTGAATAAATACTTCTGTAATTTGAAAGAAGGTAAAATTTTAATTCATTTATTTATCTTTAAGATGCTGGGATTTAATAAATTGAAATAGAAAAGTGTCACATTAAAACATGTGGATAATTCAATCAAATATAATTATTTAACAATGATCATTATACTTATATATGTGGGATAAATTTTCTCCCTTATCAAATTTATAATTTTTTAAGAAAGAGATAGAGTAATGATTTTTGGAATAACCTTCTTAGTAGTTGGAAGATCTAATATCAATGTTCTAGATGATGAACTATCATTAATAAATGTTAAAGAATAGTTAAATTTTAGTTTGAGTCAATTTATTTATTTAATTGAATAAGAATACAACTATAGAGAGAGTACTAGAATGAGATATTAATATATCATGATGATTTATAACCAATTTCATTACTACACATAGGTGTTATAAAATCTCATGATAATCCATTTCATAATAAAGAGCATGAATTTACTCATTGAGATGCTCAAAAAGAAGATAAAAAGAAGAATAATTATGATATTATCTCTAATTGGGATGTTTAAAAGATAAATTATACTTTAAAATATATTAATATTATAGGGTTATTTTAATATTATTTATGGATCCACATATGATAAAGAAATCCATTCTGAAAGTGGATAAAACATGAATGAAAAAAAAGATTAAGACCAAAATTAGATCATTGAAAAAACTTTTTAATTTATTAACATCTATAAATAGGTCACTCCTTTAAACCTTATATAATCTCGGGAAAAAATTATAAAACTTTCTATAGTCCTTAAATGAAGCAATCATAGAGAGGAAATCTATGTATGTTCTAAAAAACTGAAAAAAGATTCATTTTTTAGATTTTATATGACATTTTCTTTCTGTCTAGTTTATGAATTTTTTTAAATAACTAATTTTGATGAATTAGGTAATATAAATCCCATATTAACCTTATAATATGAAATAATAAAATACAGTTGGATAAATGGAAACAATGAAATTTTTATGGCTATTTAATGAATTTTTTAATAATGTTAAAAACCATGACATGATTCAAAGAAAAAAACATCATAGTTTTATTTACACTTAACCCTATATGTGTAAATGACCAAATAAACCTAAAAAAACTATCAATATCATAAATTTTCCATCCTAGTACTAACAATATGAATATATCTTGTCATGGTGATATTTTGGACCCCCTTTTTAAATGGGTTACACAATCCACATTGACACCAAACTCATGGAATTACCCATAACACTTGGTCATTTTATACCCCTATCTAAGGAAAAGTGGCCGCCTAATTCTCAGAATTTTACTCTTATAATTTTGAAAACCCAACCATAAAAATTTGAATAACCCAAAAATTATTTTGTGGATTCATTAAAACATGTAATATATAGATTTTATTATAATTTTACTCTCACTATGATGTGAATTAATCTATACATATTTTTAAATATTATAAATATATTTTTTATCCTTTTCATATAGAATCTACATTTCATTTTCAGAATATACTATGAAACTTGATCATGGATTAATTTATTAAACTGCCCATTTTTTCCTGACCCAAAAAATCCACAACTACAAAAATATTAATTTGTCCCCAAATCATGTAATACATGGATTTAATTTGTTTTCATATAGAAAAAAGACATATACAAATCAAAATAACCTGTTAATATTGTCATTTAAACCCCGAATCTATTCAACCATAAAGTAATAATCAAATTACATCAAAATGTCATTGAAAAAGTAAACTAAAACCTAAAACCAAAATATTTAAATGATGAGGAGGAAAAAACAATTTCATATTGTGATTTTTGAGTTACACAAATATCCAAATATCTAATTTAATATTGAAAATACCACATAATGGTTTAACATAGAATATTATTTTTTATACCATCTTATTAAGATTGAAATGTTAATTTGTGATATATTTCCATTTAAACTCTAATATCTCCACAAATGTTCATCTAAACCAATTTTGACCACTATAAAAATACATATTTAGATCTAATTACCCACCCATTCCTTACATTAACTTATTATTAATCCTTTTTACACCATGGAATCCCATACTTTGAACCCAACTAATATCAAACCTTCCTTTCCAACCCATTATAATTCTTAAACCCATTCATACCTTATTATTGTTTCTATAATATAAATACTATAACCATAGAGAAACAAATGATTTATTATTTAGTAAGATATAACAACAGATCATTATTATATAAAATGGAACACTGCCCCCACCTACCATGAAATCCATATTCACCAATCAAATAACCCCCCCACCAAAAAGATAGCCAAAACTACTATAAACCCAAAACCAACCCCCTTTTTATAATCCTTAAAAACATATCTATTATCCTTCCCCTAACATATCTCAATACACCAGGGTCAATCACACTAAGTAAACTAATATAGGGACATCACATATCCATCCCTTCTTGATATTTAACAAATTTATATATTTAAAAGAGTTGGAGGTACTTGTGGTAGATGATCTAGGTGAGGATGAGGTGGAAGAATCTGAATGTTATCCCATGAAGACTTAATATTTTTCATCATTATTTGTATTACTATTTTAAAATTTTAATCTGACTTGTATTTTTTGATTCTTTATAACCCATTGTACTCTCTTTCATGTTCTAGAATGAAAAATTCATGGATACTTTATTATAAATATATTTTATTAATATAGAATTTAAATTATTTTATCCTTTGTATTTATGTTGTTACATGATAAAACATTGTTTAATTGGTTTCAAGAAAATTTTACTATAATTTTAGTAACAAAGACACTAATTTCAGGAAGGATTGAAGTAATATGTGTACTATAACATAAGTTACGTTTATTTTGATATTTACATTATGATTATTAGTTTATTATTATTATTATTTTAAAAGTAACTTATATCGCCCTTTCTTTGAACTCATCAATTGAGGAAAATTATTAATATTATGTAATGGGAAGGTTCCTTTAGAAATTATCACCTAAAATTTTGTATTGAATTAATAATTATATTAAAAAAGTTTCCCAAGGATATTCTATTTCCTTGGTAAAATCAAATGTATCAGGATGAAATATTTAAACTATATAGGTGGGAATTTTTAAAAATCACGTAGTTTTTCATATTTTAGATTAAACATTAAATTTTTACTAAATTTATTTCATTATATTGTTTTCATTATAGGATGTTAGCAATAATTATGGGATTATTTTCAATTTTTATGTGTGATTATCTAATATTTAATTTCTAATCCCAAGAACAATTGAATATATTTATGAAAATTTATTGTGATACCATATTTCTTGAGAGATTATTATAATTTTAAAATTACATGAAATTTATACTTATTTTTCCAAAAATTAAATTCATATATCATTAAAATAGAGGATTCCATATTTAATTTAAATATCTTATTACAATTGAAACTACCATTTATCTTTATCATTCATTAATACTATTTAAAATATGGAAACACTTTTATGAAATAAACATTTAAACCTTATATTTTCCTTTTCTATCCGTATCTCTTGAGTGTATTTTACGATTCTATTTATTTTGAATGGCATGAGAATAGTCTATTTCATGAGTTCGTGTGGGAGGAATTTTGATGATATAGGGATAATTGTGATATAGTTATATTACTATAGGGTAAAAATTTTATAAGTTTTTTATCAGTATTCTAATATGAAAACACTTATACATTTAAAAAAATAAATGATGAATAAATAATTAAGAATATAGGAAACATTTTTTTATTTTCTTGATGGGATTTTTGAACTAATGAAAAACAAAATTGTAAAATAAATAACATTTTAGAATTTTTTAATGAATTTCAATTGAATTTTAATTCTAATTTTGAAATTCACTTGAAGGTTATAACACTCCTCCTCGATCCTTTAATTCATTTTACATCAATATCCACAAACCATTTACCTTAAAATAATGTTGTTGATTTTTTTCTTAATTAGTGTGTTTTTATTTATAAAGTGGGCATTTATAATCCTTGAAATATTATTGATAAAATTTATACACTTGATATAGAGAATATTTATAAATAAATGATTTGGTGTGGTGAGTGAAAAATTATCTTGTAACTAAAATTAAAAGTGAGCATGAATTGTAAAAAAATGTTAAAATTTGAACGTGGAAGGGAAAAACTGACAGAGAAATCAATTAATATAAAATTAATGATTAAGTAACTCTTATCATGAGTATGTATTTATGGAATATTTTAATTTATGTTTTTTTATCTATTTTCATGATTGATAATGAATTTCCCCTATAAAGAGAAATTTTATTTGAGATTATTTTTTATATTTTTTTCTTGAGGATAAGAAAAAGATTATGTTTATAGAAATTTTATATCTTGTTTTCTTGCATATATTTTCACTGTATATATATTGTGAAATTAATTTCATTCAAAAAAATTTCATTTATTTTTTTTGTTTAATTTTGATGAATTGAAATATTTTTAATAACTTCGTAAGAAAAGGAAACTGACTAATCAAAAACAAATAGTTTTTTAAGAGAAAAAAATCTTGATTTATTATGCTATTTAATCTAAATAAAACTCTTAGGAGACCATGGTTTTATTGAACTACAATGATTAGTAAAGAGAAAAAATTGAACCCATTTTTTGGTCATGATGTGAAAGCTATTTTACATAGGTTACAATCTAAATATTAAATGAAATTTATTATAAATTTATCTCCATATTTTTTTCACTCAAAAGTGAATGGAGAAATGAAATAAAATAATAAATTTAAAGGAATCCATGACATAAAACTGCTCATATAAAGAAGAGATAATGAATATATAGTTTCTTTATCCTGGTTATGAAAAAATCATATCTATTTTGTCTTATAGATTTAAAATAAACATTTTGGGATTATTAATCTATGCCATAGTTCATATAAGACATTAAATAAGTTTTTTTATATATATTTTTTGGATAAATAGTCCTATTTTATTTTTTTAAGTCAATTTATTCTTTTTATTATATATATATTTTTAATTTCAATACATATTTTCACATTTTATTCCGCTTTATTAAAATGATTATTCCTTAAATAATTAAATATAATTAAATAATGAGTGGTGATTCATTTAAGAATTAATAATTAAAGAGTAGAAGGATTATTATCCAATTTATTATATAGAATTATTTTAAAAAGAGTTAGTTTTCATTAAGAACCATTATGAGACTTATTTCATATCTTATTATTTTATAAGTATTTTAATAAGAATGGTGTCAAGGGAGGATATCCAAGTTTTTTGAAAGGATTAAATTATAAATAATATTTTGGATTCATATTTTACTAATAATGTTTAATATCAATGAACTTATTTTTATTTAATTCATTGATAAAAAAAGTTAGATTAATTTAAGTACAAATAATATATTTAATCATATTGAATCTAATTATAATTATAAATCCTTGAAACCAATCTCTTAAATAAAATTATGAAAATAAAAATAAAATATTATTATTGAAATCTATCCTTTAAAGATTATTTCTTATTTATTTCTTCATTAATTTACCCCATTAAATTTATAATTTATCCATTATAATTTGTTTTGATATTTATTAAGATTGTTATTGGGTAGGAAACATATTGAATATTTTTTTTATAGATTTTACTATTTATTATAAGGCATTTGACATTTGAATTTTTCTTTTCAATTTGTTAATAAATTTAGTTATGATTTATGAATTATAAATTTCTTAAAATTAACACCCATTATATGTCACGAACCATCCTCCGGGGCCCGTGCCGTGACTACCCCAAGCCCACCTTCCATAGGCCAAGGGATGGTGACTAGCACCAAAAGATGTTTTCCCTAAAACTAGAAAGGCATTACCTTTATAACCTGTAAACTCACGAAACCAAGCACACAGAAAGATACGAACACAAGAAAACTGTATAACCAAAAGAGTGCTGAAAGTAAAAATGGGGCTAGAATACAAGCCCAACAGTAAAGGTACAAGTATAACTGAAATACAATACAACTGAAGAAAGAGAAAAGACAGCTATTGGATCGTCCTTTGAGGTTCCTACCTGAAGGGTAGGTACATATCGCCTCCTCAACACTCCTCATCCACCCATCTCCTCTGCATACCGTCACGCTATATGGTCTACCTCTGGGCACTATCCTATCCAGGTACTCTCAGTCTCAGTCAGCGCTGTCTGTCATCTGCATCCAACACAACAAGGTGCAAACATAGCCTGTGCAGGGTTGAGTATAAAGATACTCAGTAGGGACCCCGGGACTCTCTAGGTCTCACAAAATTCATCAATGGTAAAACACAAAGTATGAAATTAGCAGATAACATTACTTAGGTATATTCCCATACATATACCTAAGTTATCTAGTAATCCATCTCAATCATGAAGAAAACACTAAGGTACTGACTCAGCTCACACCAGGATTTATTCAAGGGGTAGTATTAAGTAACATTCCTTGTCACAACATTGAACACCTTAGATGCTAGAGAACTCCTCCTCTATGAAGTACAGTGGGCCTGCCGTGTCACACAGAGGCACTTCCCACTAACCATAGACTGCTAAGGTACTCCTCCTGTCAAGTACTCTGGGTCTGCCGCGTTACCAAGGCGCTCCCCACCATGGGTTTGCTGCATCACCAAGGTGATCCCTCTCGTGACCTACTGGGGTAATACTCCTGTCGAATACCATGGGTTTGTCGTATCACTAAGTCACTCCCCAATATGGGTCTGCCGCATCACCAAGGTGCTCCCCACTGGGCCTGTCAAGTCACTCCGAGTTGAAACGGTCAGCAGTCGTCAAGTCTCAGCCAACCACTGGGTTCCCGCACTATGCTTGCTCATCTCCAGGAGGATCTTCTCCACAAGATATTGTTTTATACTTTAACTACCATGATGTCCCACAAATAAGTGACTTCAAGGTCTGCCACATCATAGGGGTCTCAACGTAACTCACGACGCGTCAATCAGACGCCCGATCTGTGTGTTATTAGCCTTTTAGTCCTGGGGCCCAGTTGGATTCATGCTCAATCCAACCTGACCATTCCCCATCTTAATACAAAACACAATGGGGTATCTCTCAAAGGGACCTAATCACTCCAAGGTTCCCAAAGCCACTGACGGTTCGTATAAAGGACGTCTGGTGCCAAAGTTATGGCCAAAAGAATGTAATTGGGTCGTAGTGAGCCCGAGTCTAGTCCGACCCGGTCAGATCGACTCGACCTGACCCAGCCTAGGCCGACCCAGTTCAGGTTGACCTGGCCTGAACCACTGGGTCCGGCTCAGGCCGCAGGGTCCGGATCTTCCTCCTCCATTGCGAAGAACACCACAATATTTGTGGAAGGGTCGGGCCATGTTTGTTTGGCCCGTACCCTTCACATTAGGGTGGTAGCATATGGCTCATCAAGAACATGAACATGAACGTGAAATCATATCCTCCCACAATGATTCTTCCCAACCCTAAAAATAAATATAAGGGGGGCATACATGGGAAGTGATAAACAAATAGAGATAAAACCCTACCTCTGGTTATCCGATTGTTGACGACGAAGAGAGAAGTCAAAGTCGACGTTCGTCACGCCCGTCACACACCTCCGATCCCAATATCATTCAACGAATTAACATTCTTAGATGGAGGTGATTCTTCTTTTTTGAAGATGTCCACCATTGGAGGATGTCTCTAGGAATAAGGTCGAAGTCGAGGTCAGTGTTCTTAATTCAGAGAAGTAGTTCTTTGTTGGCGAGCTTTCTCAAAGAGCTATCCCTTTTGCTAATAGTTTCTCCCAATTCCACCAAAAATGAATTAGCCAACATTATAGAATATGTTGGCATAATTAAAATTCAGATAATTAATAACATAGGTTGGCATAATTAATTATTTTATGGGTTTGAACAATTAATGTTGGAGGAAGCTCAAAAGGATCCTCCATAATAATGAGGGAGTTGAGAGAGGTTTCTCCATCACTAAGAGGGGAGTTCAAGAGTTTTAGGTCTCGGGTGGTCCCCACCACCATAACCTATCATGGGAGGTTAGGCTCGGGTGGTCCCCACCACCATAACCACTTATGGAAGGTTATGGTCTGGTGGCCCCCTTTTCTTAACTTCCACATAGAGTCGTTACAACAAATAAAATAAAATATGCACTTATTTTATTTTATTATTTCCCCAAAAAACCCAAAACTTAACTTCCACCCTTGACCAACTATTGTTGATTTGAAGGTCTCCTTAAGTGATTACCAGCACTGCGGGTTCAAAGGTGCTCTCAGATTTCAATTCCGAGCACGACTTCAGAAGTTAGAAAAACCCGCTCGCACATTTACTGAACGTACACGAACAAAAGTTCAGAAGTTAATTTTGGGCAATCTGGGCCTTGGAATCACATGATGTCAATTTTTGTGGACTAGTAAAATTTGCATTTATTTAAAAAAAATTACATAGAAATTCCGGGTCTTTACATTATTCCCACCTTAGTGATTTACGTCCCTATAAGCCACAACTCATAACTAGGTAAACAAGTGAGGGTACTAAGCATGCATTTGAGCCTCCCTCTCCCAGATGATCTCTTGGAGGTTCCTGTGCTGCTAGAAAACGTGCACTAGAGGTATCATCCATCCACGAAGGACCCACTCATGTCGATCCATAATCTCCATTGAATCCTCCATAAAAGTCTCCCCATCATCGATGTCCAGCTCTCCATGGTTGATGATGTGAGAAGGGTCGTGCACGTATCTCCTTAGATGGGATACATGAAAGGCGTCGTGCACCCGGTGAAACTAAGGTGGAAGAGTTAAGCAGTAAGACACCTCACCAACTCTGCCGAGGGCCTAAAAATGTCTGATGAACTTCGAAGATAACTTGCCACCTCAGTCAAATCTCCGCAGACCTCATCATGGTGAGACCCGTAAAAAGACGTGGTCACCATCCTTAAAATCCAGAGGTCTGCATATCCTGTTAGCATATGACTTCTTCCTACTCTGTGCAGTCTTCATTCGCTCCTGGATGACCTGCAGCTTCTCTGTGGTCACCGGTACCATCTCTTGTCACACTAGTGCTGACTCCCCTGGGTCAGTCCAGCACATGGGTGATCTGCAAGGTTTCCCATACAATGTCTCGAAAGGTGCCATCCCAATGGCGGAGTGATAGCTGTTGTTTTATGCAAACTCCACCAAAGGAATGTGATCCTCCTAGCTCTGACTGAAGTCAACAATGAATGAACGTAGCATGTCATCGAGGGTCTGAATGGTCCGCTCAGTTTTACCATCCGTCTGAGGATGGAAGGCGGTGATCAAATGAAGTTGTGTCCCGAAATCCTCCTATAACCCCTTCCATAGTCGAGAAGTAAAACATGCATCACGACCGGAGACAATCAATGAGGGTAATCTATAGAGCCGTACAATCTCCTACACATAGAGGCATCCCATGCTCTCTACCGAACCCTGCTCTCGGATCGGTAGGAAGTGGGTCGACTTGGTGAGTCGGTCGACGATCACCCAAATCGAGTCATGTCCCCTGTATTTATGTGGAAGTCCTATCACTAAGTCCATGGATATCCCATCCCACTTCCACTCTGGGACCTCTAAAGGCTGAACCAAGCCTTCTGGTACCTGATGCTCCACCTTTACTTTCTTACAAGTGAGGCACTGAGAGACAAACTATGCTACCGCTTTATTCATTCCTAACCACAAGTGCTATCATTGGAGATCCTGGTACATCTTTTCCACTCCTAGATGTACCACTAGAGGGGAAGTGTGGAACTCCATCAACACTTCTTCCTGAAGTGACACTGGTACCATGGTACGTCCCTTGAAGAGGATCACATGCTCCCCACCTTTAGAAAATCTATCAGGTGCCTACCCTATGGATATCTGAGCACGTCGAGACTCGCAGTCAGCGTCCCCACGCTACGCCTCCCGGACTCGCTGAAGTAGTGGGGGAGTGACTGTAAGAGACTAAAGAAAAGATGCTCCATCCCTATTCACAAAGGATATCTGCAATGTGTCCAGCTACTCTGTCGCCTTTCCTAGAAGCTATATACCAGATCTCCTTCTGTGTCCATCTACTACAACATTCCCCTTCTCAGTAGTATAGACTATCTCGAAGTCATAGTCCTGGAGGAACACAAGCCAATGTCGCTGTCTCAGGTATAGGTCCTTTTGAGAGAAGATATACCTGATACTCTTGTGATCAGAGTCACTATAAAATTCTCACCAATCAGATAGTGTCGCAAAATTTTTAAGGCGAAGACCACTGCTGCTAACTCCAGGTCATGGGTAGCGTAGTTCTTCTCATGCTTTCTTAGCTGTCGAGAACCATATGCGATCACTACTCACTCCTGTGTCAGGACACATCCGAGTCCAGTCCCTGATGGTTTGCAGTAAACTACGTACCCTACGCCCTCCTCTGGAAGCCTCAAGATGGAGGCACTTGTCATCCTCTACGTCAGCTCCTAAAAACTCCGATCACATTTCTACGACCAAACGAAGGGTTACCCCTTATTCATCAAGGATGATAGTGGTGCTATAATTCTGGAGAAATCTGGCACAAACCTCTGGTACTATCCGACCAAACCCAGGAAACTCTGTACCTCTGCCACACTCTGGGGTGGCTCCCAATCAAGTAATCCCTCAATGTTTGCTGGATCTACTGTAACTCTAGCATCCAATATGAAATTTCCCAAAAAGTGAACCTCTCAGATTAAAAACTAGCACTTCGAGAGCTTACTATAAAGCTGGTTCTCTCAGAGTATGTCCACTACTACATGAAATTGATAGGCATGCTCCCCTTAGTAGTCGAGTAGATAAGAATGTCGTCGATGAAGACTACTACGAAGTGATCAAGTTACAGCTAAAAGATCTAATTCATGAGTCCCATGAACACTACTGGAGTGTTGGTTACACCAAATGGCATAACCAAGTAATTATAAAGGCCATACCGACATCTGAAGGCCGTCTTCTGCACATCCTCGTCTCACACTCTGAGCCTGTGATAGCCAGATCTGAGGTCTATCTTCGAGAACCACCATGCTCCATTTAGTTGATCAAAGAGATCATCAATCATCGAGAGTGGGTACTTGTTCTTCACGGTAACCTGGTTCAGGCACCGGTAGTCGAAACAAAGTCTCAAGATCCCATCTTCCTTCTTGGCGAACAGAATTAGTGCTACCAAGGAGAAACACTAGGCCAGATGAATCCCTTCCCCTGCAAGTCCTCTAACTGTACCTAATATATTCAATCTAAGCATGGACTGTAGATAACCTGTCCATACCCCAGATGATGTCGTAAGACCTCGACGCCACTGCTAGTAGATCCCAGCCGAAGCTCTCGCCTCCTAGAGTAAGCTCACACTACTGGCACCAGTGAATAATCGTCGAATCTGATCCCGTAGAAGTATCTATCCATAAGGATTGATCCAATGGATCCGTCGGAATCTCTGAGCTCCGAATAAGGGTAGTGGAAATAAAATAATGACTGGAACCTGTGTCTATAAGTACTATAGCTATGGTATATTAGACACATATCATACCTTGTATCATATCCAGAGTGCCGTGATCGTAAGCCTCAATTTCATGAAGCTGAGATCACCAATATCCACCTACTCCTTGTGGTCAGGGTGGACCTCCTGGTGGTGGTGTCGGTAACATCTCAAATCGTCACGCACCACCAGCTGCACGACCAGCTCCTCGGCCACGTCCGCATGCTCCTTGTGGAACTCCTCGGTCGAACCTCTGTCCCTTCCTGGGTGGTACTTAGACCATTTTCTAATCATATGTATGACGGGTCAGACAGTCACGAGCCATGTGACCCTGCCCGTCACATGTGAAACACTCATCAAACCTAGTATAACTGGATCCACCTTGGGTGCCCCACACAACCGATCCTAAGTCATGTGGTCGTCCACCTGTAGGTCTAGTTCTCTTCGACCTCTGTGACGTCTGTCTGCTGCCAGCTGAAAAAGACTCCTCTACATGACGACTGGTAGTGGGTCTCACAGCTAGTGACTGCTCAGCATGGAACACTTCACCAAGAGGGCTCTCTCTAATACCCCTGCCTGCATCGGGATGCCGAGTGAGATCATCAAAGCCTTGATCTCTCACATGAGCCCCATCTCGAAGGGCCGCGCCCTAAAGAAAGGGTCTTGTACCATATCTGTGGAGTAGAGTGAGAGGTTAGTGAACCTCGCTAAGTAGTAATCCACAATCATGCTGCCCTGCTGCAGATGAAGAAGCTCTTGTATGCGCACTGCGCGAAGAATTGCTGGGACAAACTCTGCCCAAAACAGGCTCTCGATATCTACCAAGAGAATAATAACCTCATCATGAACCTGGAGCATCAAGTCCCACTATCTGCCTGCTGCATGTAGAAGGCTGGTGGAAAGGATCACCCTGAGATCGGCTGGTTTCCCTATGAGTCAGAAGACTCTCACCACCGCCTCCAGCTAATCCTCCGCCACCTGGGGGTCCGTATCTCCCTTGAACCTAGGTGGACTCTGGAACTCGTGCAACGCGCTCAGGAGGTGTGCACCATCTGCTTCTGGGGATGGTGGAATCGGTGGCCCAACAGGGAGTGGTATCGCTGGTGCCTCCGCTGGTGCCTCTATTGGAAAAGAGCCCTCCATCGAGGCCTTTTTGCTCGGTGGGCTATCAGCGCATACAACTCTCGGAACACTAGTTGGTTTTCTTTGTGGAGAAATCCTGAAAAGAAATAGGTGTGCCACAATCAAGAAGTTATACCAAGTGAGCTGACTCAAAAGCTTGCAAAGAAATTTTTTGAAAACACACACGCAATCAGTATTTTCGTGCACCGAGCCGGAAATCAGAAGTCATGGTCCTGTTGTATGGATAGGTCGGCCGCCACACCAACACTAGACTCCCTGAACTGAAAACGACACTCATTACCCTTAACATTATTACTTAATAGAAAAGATCAGAGTCCAAGTTATACTGTAGAACCGACTCCTCTGATACCAATTTGTCAAGACCCGTCCCCCGGGGCCCGTGCTGTGACTACTCCAAGTCAGCCTTCCATAGGCCAGGGGCTAGAGACAAGCTCCGAAATCTGTTTTCACTAAAATTGGGAAGGCATTGCCTTTAAAACCTATAAACTCACGAAACCAAGCACACAACAAGATATGAAAACAAGAAAACTATATAACCAAAGGTGTGTTGAATGTAAAAAGGGGGCCGAAATACAAGCCCAATAGTAAAGGTACAAGTACAACTGAAATAAAAAACAACTGAAGAAAGAGACAATGAAGCTACTGTATCTTCCTCCGAGGTTACTACATGAAGGGTAGGTACATATCAATTCATCATAACTCCTCATCCACCCGTCTCCTCTGCGTACTATCACACCGTATGGTCCACCTCTGAGCACTGTCCAGTGTAGGTACTCTCAGCCTTAGTCAACGCTGTCCATCTTCTACATCCAACACAATATGGTGCGGGCATAACCTGTGCAAGGGTGAGTATAACGATACTCCATAGGAACCCCGATACCCTCTGGGTCTCACAAAATTTATCATGGATAAAAAATAAAGTATGAAATCAATATATAACCTTACTTAGGTATATTACCATAAATATACCTAAGTTATCCAGTAATCTATCTCAATCATGAGGAAAACACAGAGGTACTGACTCATCTCACACCCGGATTTATTCTAGGGGTATTATCATGTAACATTCCCAGTCCCGACGTCGAACACGTCAGCTGCTAGAGAAATCCTCATCTATTGAGAACAGTGGGCTTGATACATCACGGAGAGGCGCTTCCCACTAACCTTGGGCTGCTGATGTACTCCTGCCAAGTACCGTGGGTCTGCCGCGTCACCAACGTGCTCCCCACCGTGGGTCTGCCGCATCACCAAGGCGCTCCCCCTCATGTCCTGCTCAGGTACTTTTACTATCAAGTACCGTGGGTCTGCCGAGTCACCAAGGAGATCCCCACCGTGGGTCTACCGTGTCACCAAGGAACTCTCAACTGGACCTATCAAGTCACTCCAAGTCGAAATAGTCAGCAGTCATCAAGTTTGTGCCAGCCACAGGGTTCCTGCACTATGCTCGCTCGTCTCTGGGAGGATCCGCTACACAAGCTTCAGTTCGATACTCCAACTACCACGAAGTCCCACAAAGAAGTTTCTCAAAGGTCCTCCATGTCAAAAGTGTCTCAACATAACTGACTACGTGTTAATCGGATGCCCAGTATATGAGTTATTATCCTTTTAGTCCTGGGGGCCTGGTTGGATTCGTGCTCGATCTAACCCGACCATTCCCCATCTTAATCCAAAACATAGTGGGGTATCACTCAGAGGGAGGGACTCGCTCCAAGGTTCCCAATTCCACTAACGGTTTTTCTAACGGATGTATGGTGCCAAAGTTATGGCAAAAAAAAAGTAATTGGGTTGTAGTGGGCCATGGTCCTGTTTGACCCGGTTAGATTTACTCAGCACGACCCAGCCTGGGCCGACCCGGTTCAGGTCGACCTGGCCTGACCAGTAGGGTCTGGCTCTGCCTGTTGGGCGGCCTAACCTGCTAGGTGGCCCGACCTTATGGGTTCGGCCCAGCTGGCCACAAGGGGCCGCGGAGGGCTGCGGGTGCCTGCGAGGCCGCAGAGGGTGCCACGAGGGTGAGAGGACGTGGGGTGGATCAACTGGGGATGGAAGTTTGGCCGTGGGGTGGTAGTCCAGCAGTGGGGCAGTGGTCCTGCCGCGGGGCGGCGGTTCGGCCATGGGGCGGTGGTTCGGCCACGGGGCGGCGGTCTGACCGCTGGTCGGTGTGGAGCCGCGGACGGTGACGTTGTTCACGGTCAGTGGGGAGGCTGTGGGATGACGACGGTGGCTGCGGGGCGGCACAGTCTCCATTGTCGTGGCCTGTGGTGGTGCCGACCGCTGTTCTTGTGATCCAACCATGGATGGTTTACATCCTCCTCCATCGTGAAGAACACCACAAGATTTGAGGAAGGGTTGGTCCATGTTTGTTTGGCCCGTACCCTCTGCATTAGGGTGGCAACATATGACTCATCATGAAAATGAACATGAGCATCAAATACTATCCTCCTGAAATGATTTGTTCCATCTTGGAAAAGAAATAGAAGGGGGCGTACATGTGAAGTGATAAACAAATAGAGATAAACCCCTACCCAAGGTTGTTCGATTGTTGACGACGAAGAGAGAAGTCGAAGTTGGCATTCATTTCTCCCATCACACACCTCCGATACTGAGCTCGTTCATCAGATTAACGTTCTTCGACTGAGGTGATTATTCATTGTTGAAGATGTCCATCATTGGAGGATTTCTCGAGGAATAAGGTTGAAGTCGAGGTCGGTGTTCTTCGTTCGAAGAAGAATTTCTTAGTTGGCGAGCTTTACCCAAGAGCTCTCCCTTTTTCCAATATTTTCCCCCCAATTCCACTAAAAATTAATTAGCCAACATTATAGAATATGTCGGCATAATTTAAATTGGGATAATTAATCACATTGGTTAGCATAATTATTTGTTTGATGGGTTGTCACAATTATGTTTAGAGGAAGCTCAAAAGGATCCTCCACATTAATGAGGGAGTTGAGAGGTTTCTCCCTCATTAAGAGGGGAGTTCAAGAGGTTTAGGCTTCAGGTGGTCCCCACCACCATAACCTCTCATGGAAGGTTAGGCTCGGGTGGTCCACAACACCATAACCTCTCATGGGAGGTTAGGTTCTGGTGGTCCCCACTTCTCAACTTCTATATGGATTGGTTACAACAAATAAAATTAAATATGTGCTTATTTTATTTTATTATTTCCATGAAAAACCCAAAAATTAACTTTCACCCTCAACCAACTACCATCGAGGTGAAAGTATCCTTAAGAGAATACCAGCGCTTCGGGTTCAAAGGTGCCCTCATATTTCAATTCTGAGAACTGGTTTAAATGTTAAAAAAACCTGCTCTCACATTTACTGAACGTACACAAAAAAAAGTTCAGAAATTCATTCCAGGCACTCCGGGCCTCAGAATCACGTGCTGTCAATTTTTACGGACTCATAAAATTTCCTTTTATTTAAAAAAATTACATGTAAATTATAGGTCTTTACATTATATTTTATGATTCAAGTGGTTTTCTGTGATATAATTTAATTTTTTGTTTTAAAGACCATGATCTATATAAATGGATATTAGAAATTATAATCCTAATAGATTTTTAAATATGTCCAATGATGGATTTGTAATTGAATAATTATTTTTCACTACTTTAGGTAGATAATATCTTAACCTATACTTTATTATTTAGGGTGAAGAATACTAAAAAATCTAAACAAATATCTTAGGCGGAAATGAGAAATATAGATAAATATAACATGTTAAAAGTAACTCCCAAAGAAAGTGATTATGATAATATGTAGATCCATGATAGTGGGTTTTATTCAAACACAAAGAGAAAAAACAAATTAATAGAAGGCAACTAGTATAAATATTACATTACAAGATGATATAGAAATGAAGAGGAATTTCAAATAAATTTTACCTATAAAGATATGATTTTATTAAAGGATTTATGTAAAACAATTATACTTCATATTAAATTCTCAGGATACAATTTTCTATAGGTATGTAAACTCTACAACTCAAAAAATGTTACTAATTTTACCATAACAAATTACAGAATCAAATGAAGATAAATATTTTTAGTAAGGAAAAAAGAGGAATAAAAGGAAATTTCTTTAAAAATAAAAATTTTTATGACTTTGATTTTCCTAAGGAAGTTTATAGAAAATGATTATGGAATAAAATTATTTTCCATGTCAATCAATACTCTCTAGAAAAATTATAATTTTTAAATCTATCAAAGATGATATGTTGATTAAATAAGATAAATAGTATATATTAGTATACTTTATAGAAGGGAAAACAACAAGAATTTATAAATTTCCATGAAGATAAAATTTATATGAATTTTAGGTATAGTACATGTTCATATTTTTAGTACAATTACCATAAGTGATTTTAGGGGAAAAATGTATTATGCCCAATTTATTAATGATTACAACATAATGGATTGGTTTTCTTGTTATTATTTATGAAGTAAAAATATTTTAATTCCTCAAAAGTAATATTTTATTTGAAAATATGTGTAGAAATCATATTATTAGTTTGATATCTAAAAATAAAACAAAGTTATAAAATCATATTGTATAATAATATAAAAATAAGCACGTAATATCATATCAATCCATAGCTGTGATAAATACAAAAAAAAATGATTTTAACAAGTGAAGAAATCAGAGGATTGAAAACATGGAATGAAACATCATCATTACCTAGAGGTCTCTCATATATGTTTTTAAAGAGCCTATTATACCCGTTTTTCTTACATTTAACCAGGTATTGTTGTGGCTAAGTGAATAGAAGAATATATATATGATATTTTAAATTAAAAAAAAAAATCCCAAATACCTTTTATATTTTTAAAGTAAAAGATACATCATAAAAAAATGTAAGAAATTAAAGTATGGGAGTAATTGAGAAAAAGTTTTTTTCATGGCTATTAATTCAAGATGAAGGAATATAAATACTTTAACAAATGACATAGAAATAATATAGAAAAAAAAATATCATTATTATTTAAATTTATTTTCTATTTAATTTAAATAGTAAAGAAAATAAGTACCTTAAATTTGAATAGGATGATAAATTTAATGTATCTTCAATGCCTAAATGAACTAAACAATAAATAATACAAGTTGAAACTGGTAAAGCTAATATTTTTGGTAATAAATGAACCCATATTCATTTAAACAGAATAAATAGTATATAAAAACATAAATTATAACACTTGTTCAGACAAGAATTTTTTTTAATTGAATAATAGATGAGTGTTGGGTCAATAAAATGAATAAATAACTTCAACATACCCAAATGAGAAAAATTTGGGCACTTTTTAAAATACTAATGAATAAAATCACATCACAACTAAATTATTTTTTATAAACAAGTTGAATAAAGATATTATTTTAGTAAATAAAGTTTTTTTAAATTGTGAGAAAGGGATATTACCAGAATGAAGGTGTTGATGTTGATATGTTTTACCATAGTGTAAAATTTTAGAACAATAATGCATTTCCTTGTAATTATTTTGGAAAAATTAAAAATATTTTAAATGGATGTTAAATCATTATTTCTCACTTGAATATTGGAAGAAGATGTTTATATTTAACAATTTAATGGTCCTGTGACTAATATTGGAGAAAATAAGGTATATTATTTGAATAAAGGGTTATATGGATTGTAAACAACTGCCAAGGGAATTATACACAATGATTTATCATTTTAATTAATATTTTATGACTCACAAAAGATGAATTTGATTATAATAGATATACATGCCTCACATCTAAGTATATATTAGTTTTGCATGACTCTGTTGATGAGATTATATGTTGTGTATTAATAGAATACAATATCAATGAGTTGGTTGAATTGATGAAAAATTAAATTTAAATGAATATAATGGGTGAAAATATATTTATATTTTCTATATAAGTGTTATCAATATATGAATAAAGAATGTTGATCCAAATAAAAAATTATCAAAAAAATCAATTTAACCTTACTATACTTGATAATTATATGAATAAATATCATGTTTGAAATGTGTAATTTTTAAATGTATCAAAGTATACCAAAATAAATGTACTTTCTTTTTTGGAAAAATGAGAAATAAGATATATTAAAGGCCCAATACACATTGGTATTTTCTATAGAGAAATAATGGAGCTAAAATTGTTTTGTTTTATTGACATTGATTGGGATAGTTTTATAGATGGTCCAAAATCCACATTAAGGGTAGATTTAAATCTAGGAAACATATGTATTTCATACCATAGGAAATAATTCATTATTTTAATAATAATTGAAATGGTTTATTATTATTAAATAAATTTTGTCAAATATAAATGATCATATAATTTTATGAAGTCTAATGTATTTTTTATAGTGGTTCAAACAATCTTATTGTGAAAAACCCATCATTTTACATAAATGTCAGTTATTATTTTAAAAGTAAAAATTAACATATTTAATTTTTTTTATTTAAAATGAATATTATCTTTTGAAATAGAATTTAAAAATTATGTAATGGTGAATTTGTTATAATTTTCCGAGATATTCAACTTTTTGGGTAAAAATTAAATACCATATAAATATACTTTGTGTATTCTAATATCATAATAACCCAAAAGTGATGTAATGAATACTAAAAATAGTAACCATGAAAAAAAATATTTTCTTATTTTAAAATAATATGATTTTTATATTATTGTATTTATTTTATAAATCCATTCCGAATCCTCCAAAACACGAAATATATTTTAAGGTTTTAAAATCATTTATTTAGGAGTATGACTCATCTCCACATAAGTAAGGGAATTATTTTGTTAATTTCTGACCTTTACCTTATAAATTAATTTAAACTACTCACTTTTTGTAGAAACCATGGAAAAACATGGGATGGTTTTTTTTTGATATTTTATTTTGTAGAGTCCAAAACCAAAATAATATATAAATCCTTCCCTTTTACTATATAATCCCAACCAAGATCCCATTTATCTTCACTAAATCTTCTTGTAGCACATCAATATTCTTCACTCCACTCTCTAGTGTCCTCCCAAGGACCTTAAATCTCTCAAGAATCCCCTCCCAAGCTTTTAGAGTCACACACTCAAGTCAGGGGCCTTCCTCTCCTCTTTTCAATTCAAGCACATTCTTTGAAAGTAATCTTATTTATTTCAATTATTTATATTTTCATTCATTTATAATAATTTAATTACATTAAAATTTGTTTTATTTTAATTATAGATCATTTATCCTCTCAAATTTTGAAACTTACCTAAGATGTTATTTTTCCGAAATTGCATAAGGGATCTCCCAATCTCCTCTTTTTAACAAGCACTTATTTTTGTTAAATCTCTAAATTTCCTTTTTATTATGTTGGGATATGTTACTTTATATTAAACTTACATTACATTAAATTTATAAATAATGATATCTCCCTTTCATTTTCATTAATCCTTCCACGATCCTTTATGTACACTCATTACTGTGCCTAATGTTTTTATGGGACTTCTCTCTTCTTATTTTCATTCAAGCACCTATTTTATGATATGTCTCTTGAATTCCATTTTCTTATGTTAAGATATGTTATCACATATAACCCTTAATTTACATTAAATATATAAATTTTTATATCCCTCTTTCACTCTCATTGATCCTCCCATGATCCTTTATGATCACCCATTACCTTACCGAAATATAGTCTGGATTATTTTCTTTATTCAAGTTTACTTATTAACTTAGGGATTAAATTTACAATTTATAATTTTGGGATATATTTTTTCTTGTCTCTACTACTTTAAATTTCATTTCTATGTGATGAGAGACCCTTTTCTCTCTCGTAAAACCATTTTTTATGAATCTTTAAGTGGTGATGTCATGCTATTGAAATTTTACCACGATTTTCCATGCCAAAACAATTGTGTAGTGAGTACCATACCCATTTTCTATCAAGGGTTTTCACATTTATGAACATAAATTTTTTTTATTGTGGAATTACATATATATATTTCACACTTCTTAATCATGGAATAAATTATGATGATGAATTAATCCATGTTGTATAATCTATGTGGCACAATTAAGCATGAGAATGAAATTAATATGATGGGTGCACCTAGACAACGATCAAATCCATTAGGTAATGTTTAGTATCATGATATATCATTTAGGTATAGGGAGTAAATATTATTCCATTATGATAATTTTTAACTATTATTTCTTTGTGGGTTTATCCTTGACCTATTTTATGTTGTAGTGTTTTAATTTGTTTCCACATTTCCCATGTTAAGATTGCAGTGCTATATCAGGTATTATTATTAATGTTACTTTTATTTCCCAATGATATGCATATTTTATAACATGTGTATCCTTATTCCATGTTTACTAACTTACTGGAATTTATAGCTCACTCATATCTTATGTTTTTTCCTAGGTTATCCTGTGGAGTTTTATAAGTTATGGAAATTTTTGAATCATGATAAGGAAGGTTGTGATAATGTTGTTGTACCCCAAGTTCACAAAGTTATGTTATACAAAGAATTACAAAATACACTATAATTATGGATCTTTTTGGTTGTATTAAGTATAATTTTATATAATAAATCATTTATTAATGTGATATAAAGAGATGGGTTGTTATAGTTGGAATAGTAGAAAAAGATCAATTATTTTTGGGATTGGGATTTGAAAACTCTAGGAAAATCTTTAGAGATAAGCCTAAGTATAAGAAAACATCTCTAAATTTTTGTAAGTATCAATTAATTTTTTTTATCAAGAATATAAATCCATGTCTAGATACTCGAAGTGGATTTGGTTATGGAATAAATGTAAATAGTTGTAACAACTCTGACAAGGTGTCCTCGACAGATTCAGGGTAACCTCGTACACGATAATGAGCCTTATTGTGCACCTAGTGTGAAAACCCTAAGGGATATGCTTTGGAATAATCACAATATCATTATGAACCATTATTAATGGGAAAATAATACCCATAATATTATAAGTTAGGAAATAGAACATGTATAACATGGATTAAATCCTAGAGACTCATAAGTTAAGAAATAAATATAATTTATAGTTTATCCATTTAATGTCACTAGATTCCCCTTTATGTGTTTAATAGTTTAAAAATAATCACGCCTATTTTTCCTTTTAATTCTATTAAATGGTACAAAATAAGAGGAAGTGAGTAAACAAACAACATGGAGGGAAATGTGATGACTGCCTAAATGAGATACCCAATCATATGGGAGCTCAAGTTGGACATATTGTGATCATACCAAACCAGCTATCAAAAATAACAATTAACAACTAACACATTATTTAATTCCCAAATAATTAAAGAATAAACAAGATTACATCTCAAATAATTTCATCAGATAAAGGTGATAAGGGAAAGAAGACACGGTTTCCTTTATACAAAATGTGTGGAAAGAGGCACTAACGAAATGTCACAAAGGGACTAGGAGATTCTTAAGTGTTGAAAGGTAGGTCCTAAAGTATTTAATTTCCATGAAAAATTTGATAATGTGATGGATTTTAATAAGGTTCAATATAATGTACCTTATACGGTTACATGTTTTAAAGGTATAATAGTTTTTTATTATCCAAGACAATACTCTATTATAAGGGATTAGAAACATGATGATCACCAACAATCTCTAAGAAAAAGGGAACATGACAATTCCTATGCTGACATGGATCATGATGATTTAAGTAAATTTAAATGATACTTAGTAATTTTTTATATCATATTGTATTTAAATTCATATCTATTATCATATCTTGTAGTTTTTTTGAGAACATCAAGTCACCACCCAAAATGATTAGACATCATAAAAAATAAATGACTATGTATACCATGTTGATGTTAGTGGGAATGTTATTCTTAAAAATATTACCATTATTCATTTATTTTAATTTTATATTACCTTTGTTATGTAATGGTTGTACTTTTATAAAATCAATATAAATTGCTAGGAGAATTAATTCATCATCTCTAACATGAATCACCCTTTGATTCTATAAATGTACAGGGAGGGAGTTTAATATTTTTTTTGTATGGATATTATTGTTGTATAAGAAAGTGAATCCATATCAAATGTTTTGGTCTAAGGAAGGACTTATTCTATTAAAATCATTGAAGTTTAATGATTTAAGTTTTTATGTTGGAGTATTTAAGATTTATGTTGTAAATGTTGTATATCAATGACATTATAGATATAAGAATCATGTTACATCTAAGGATTTTTTCATAGTAATTTTTCTTTAAGAACATGAAATTTATGTTTAATGTCATCAATAACCAATAAATGTGATTTTGTAACAAACTAATGTTTTAGAAAAAAAATTAACGAGGGATTGATAACCCTTAATAGGAAATTAATGTTGGGATCAACCTAAAGATTCTTAGAGTGATATTTCTAGGGATATTATTTTGTTTAAAAGTGTCAATACAAATTTTAGAGATTTATGTGATAGAATTTTAGTATCGTATTTTTGGAAACATATTATAAAAAAAATTTTCTAATTTTTATGGGATTAACAATACGCTAGGAGATGTTTTATTTGGTTTGATGAATATATACCTGTTAGGATTAAATGAGATGAATGCACATACATTTTTGATGTGTAAGAATAATTGTATTAGATATAATTTAAGGTTAAAAAACTATTTAATTTTAAGGTTAAAACAATCTTTAATTTTGAGCTTATTAGTGTTATATATGGATATTTATTTAAGGAATGATTTTTTTAAAACATTGGGTTTTTTGCAGGATTTTTTAGACTAATGTGTTATATCACTTTATCTTAACTATTTTGGATTTAGTAAACTCAAGAGGGATAATTTTTTATTCATTATTTTATTATATGATTTAGAAGTTTATTCTAGTACTTCAGGTATAAAAAAATCAACTTGATTTATCATAATTAGAAGAAAAATATGAGATTTTAGTGGAAATTAATGATACTTTTAAAGAAATAACATTTCTTTATGTTCCTAGTTTAGAGGATAAAGAGATTCCTTAACTATAGAGAAATAATATTTAATAAAAAATGTTTTCATATTTCAATGAATTTATGGCCAGCTTACACATCATAGATTTATGGTTTTGTGATCATTGAATTTATCTTGACCATATTCTCTCTCTTTTCAAGATGATTTTTTATTAACCCCTTTTATAATGTGGGTATTCAATAAAGTTAATTACTAGTTTCAAAAATTTTCTTACCGACTTCATGTATAAATTATGAGGAAAAAAATTATTAAAGGGTGGAAGAATGTTACACCCCGAGTTTTGAAAAGAGAAAACATTGTTCAACAGCCTATGCAATATGCAACAGCGAACCCAATCAAATAATAATTATTTAAATATGTAAATTTAACATTTCCATTAAATTTTAGGATATGATTATGATTAAATAATTTATTATATTTATTTATATTTTTTAAATATATTGATAAGTTCTTATTAAATAATAAAATAATTTTTGGGAATGTCGTATTTCTCTTCAAAAAATGTTTTCTTAAAATAATAATTTTATGAATATTATGATTATTTTATAAAAAAATTAAAAACTTTATTTTATAAAATGAAATGAATTTTTTCATATCATAATATGAAAATTAACATAGGGTAAAAATTTGGCATTTTTTTTTTAAAAATATCGATTTCTAGTAAATAGTGAAAAATAAAGTTTTTATATAAAATTTTCATTTATTTTGATAAATGAATTAATTAAAATGTATATTTATAATTTAAATTTTATTTCAAGGGAGTATAATAATTTCTTATTTATAATTAATTCAATTTATTAAATTTAAATTTACTTTACACTGGATTTTAACACAAATTTATTTCTAAGACTAAAAATATATTTTTTTGAAAGCTGTTTTAAAATTCATTATGATTATACTTATAATTAATTAAAATAACCCATAATTAGAAATTATTTAAATTAATTTTTTAGATTAGATATCTATATTTATGAATTTAAACCCATATAATGAATATTACTAGTTATATAGTTAAAGTGAAACCATATTTTTCTTAAAAATGGATTTTTCATAAAAATGATTTCCATCATGCTTGCGGGTTATATATAAAATTATTTCACCTATGTGAAATGATTTTGATAAACTAAATTACATATTTTGAATCATCATAATTAATATTAGGAAATAAGGTTAACTTAAATTTTTTAACATGAATAGTTAATGTAGTAAATATTAATTACCATGGTAAAAGGAAAATATGCTGATTAAGGGTACATATATTTTAAAAAAGACTAAAAAAGTAACCATAATACTAGGAGTATTTTTTTTTCATTTTCATTTAAACTATTTTTATACTTATTCCTTATTATTTACTTTATAAATGATTAAGTAATTAGTTTGATAAAAATTATATTTTGATAAAATAAAAAAAATCATTTTTGGTCACTTCTCTCTCTCACAAGATAGTTTTACTACCAATTATAGGTGATGATAATGATGTGAATTATTAATAAAATAAATAAGCGCACATAATTAATTTAGGATAAAAATATATATATCCATGGGTGGTCCCAAAAAAGGAGGATACACTAAGAGTGGGGTGAATAATGATATGTTAATTAAAAAAATCATTCCAATGATAACGTTTTTCAATAATTTTTATAAAAACTCTCATCCACTTTGAGTATAAAAGTGATAATGAAAAAGGCATGTAAGTGATTTTACTTTTTTACACAACATTAGTCTATGTACAAGGAGTATACACTCAATGATATGTCTGTGTACTAAAATTCCATAAAGTACACTAAATATTCCATATTAAATTTTCACTAATTATCACTCTTGGTTTATAATCACTCATTAATTTATAAAAATCACTTATATCTCACTAATTAAAAACTGAACAACCCTAAAAATTAAAGCTTTTGATTACTATAATAAAAAAATATTACACCACTACTGGTGAAGCAATATACTCTATGTTCGTTATAATAGATTACATCCTCTTCATTTTTTGGATAAATATATCAATGAGAGACTAAATTCTATTGTTATTCTAGGATGATCATTTATAGAAAAAATACATATCTCTCTCTATCAATTATTGTTTCGAACAATATCCCCCATTGGTGTTTTTGAAAACACTACAAACATCAATAAACTTCTTTAATTAGTACACATTTATACAATAAATATATTCTAGATGGTGTATCTAATTTTTCCTAAATGATTCACTCTAATACAAAATATATCATGATTATAATAACTAATTATGGGTAAATTAGTGGTTTATTAGTGAACCAATTCTTTTACTTAATTCAATGATGCCATAGATTATATATTGTTATAAAAACCCCATTATATATAACATTTCATTAACTCTATATTCTCTACTAAATTATAAATTACTTTAACACTCCCATAATAATTATAATTAATTATTTTCATAATTAAAATATTACGTGATAAAAATCATCTATCCCTTTTAATTTTTAAGGAGACACCTCCCTCCCTTACAAAAAATGATTAATTTTGAGTATTTTCAACACCTAAAACACCCTATTATTTTGTGCATCATATCCACATTTTTAAATAAACATAAAATCAATTCATGGAATATTATAATAAGTAATGAATAACTCAATCAATCAACGCATTATTTAAACATACCTTTCCATGAACCACTTATAAAAAATAGTAAAACTCATAAGTTTTTAGATAATGATACCACTTATTGAAACACACTAATGTTCCATCAAAAAACCTTAGGGGATTAGGATTAATCTCTCTACACCACTCATGCGTTCTTGTATGGTTTACTTTGTAAACCATATAATAGATCTCAAAACTAACATTAAAGAGTTCTTTTTCATGATATCAATAATTTTCTCTTGACTTACACAAATTTTTTTTCTAAACAGTTATTTCTCAACTTTTTTCTTAATTAAATAGAAATTTATTAAAGTTTTATTTATCTATTAAGGCTTCACTTAATTTTTACTAAGATTTATAGATTTTGAGTTATAAAATTTATCTATAATAGGACAATTTACATGAACCAGGATATCTTTAAGATATTTTTCCATCAATCTAAGGTGTGTGAAAACTTTTTTAGGGACTATGTATTTATATTATAACGTTATCAATGATATAAATCTTAATTCTTATATATACAAGAAATTTAGAAGTCTCCAACATAAAACATATCACACCATGTTAAGTTTCTATTAACCACTGAAGTATCCCAATTAGTATATGTTTATCCGAATAACTATTTATACTATTTTCTTATATAATGTAGATAAAAATACACTATGACTATAATATAATAAATTATTACTTTCATTATAACCAATAATTTTTTAATCACTCTTGGACCCACACTCAAGGATCTAGTGCTAAAAGCATAAAATTCACACAATATAATTAATATAAATATTTAATTAAAATATCTTCACTATATAATGTAACAATTACACTTTGAGAAACATTTTTACTTTTAGAGTTTCAGAGAGTTAGGAAGAATATGTAACTAGTAGAACCTATGTTATTTGTAACAAATGGACATTTTTTCCACTATATAAGTAACTAATTAATCAATAACATGCATTAAAAATATCCCACAAATCCTCTATATAAGATACTATTATAGAAAAACATTACATATTACTTTTCAGCATAACATGTGGAAATAGAAACACTAGAATGGGGTGAGATCAGATGCTCAATAAGGGTGAACACATGTGATAACAATAAATGATTATAAGTAAAGATAGTATGAGTATATTAGTATAATAAAGATACATTAGAAAATTATACCAAAAAAATCATAGATCTTAAATCACATAATGAGGTTTAATATAACTTAGGAAAATAATAAAAAGAGTATGGAAACATGTGTAATTAAATATGATACCTATGAGAAATATATAAATATAAGAATAAGAATAAAAATGTTAAACATCTTTCAACTATGGAATTATCATTTGTATATGGTATCATCAATTTCATGAGCCACACCAGCCGTTCCCATGATTATGAGAAACTAAAATGTACTCATAAATACCTATCCCATGATATATAAACTCTTAACCAACAAGTTCAAGGATTATATAGGACCCAAACCATTATTCATCTCTACTTAAGTGTTTAACTTTAAATAATTTCATAAAGAAACCATGGAAATTATGTGGGCTTCATAAAACATTCAAAAAAAAATCATTCACTATTTACAGCATAATGAACCAATGGAAAGAAAATGAGTTTCAATTTTATATTTAATGGATAAAATAAATAAAAAATTCATAATTATATCCATAATAATAACATTATTATACCATGTATTATAAATGGGTATCTAATTACATCAAGTAAATTTCAAGGTAAATACCATTGAATCATGATTATAAATAATATAGTATTTACAACCTATCGATAATGGGTATATTGTTAAAACAATAATTTACCTAATTATTCAATATGTAGTTTCAAGGTGAAGACCCTTTAATCATAGGAATAAGAAATACAGTATTACAGAGGGAATTCATAGGAAGAGAAATATGTTTTATAATCCTCGAATGACTAGGAAAGAAAAATATATTTATCAAGAAATTACAAGATAAAAAATAATATTCATAATCCACCAAGAGAAGGAAAGTGGGTGGTATCATTTAAATAATATCCTTTATAGAGAATAATATGTAACAAAAAATAATTTCCTTGGTAATAAACACTTTTTTGATGTTTTATAAAAACTAATTTATAAATAAGAAATATTTTGGATCTTTTGAAATAATTTTAAATGAAATATTTTATAAAACTAGAAGAAAAATAATTTCATTTATAAATCAAAAAAAATTAGAGTGAAAGATTTATATATAATAAAAATATGAGGGAATGTTGTTTTAACATATAAGGATGCTTAAAATGAGATTTTAGAACTAATTTTTAATATTATCCTTAAAGAAAAAATTTAAGGGTCACATTCAAAATTTATTTTCTTAAAAGATTAATTTAAATAATTAAATATATTTAATTTCAAAAAAATAAAATTAAATAATAAATCCTTGAAAATTTAAAAAGGCGATCATAATAAATAGGGGCTAGTAGATTAAAAATTTTATTTTGAAAGGATGGAAAACCATTTCAAATATTTCAAAATACCTTTGTTTGAAAACCCACACCATAAAAATTGTATTAAGTTTTCCTTTTTAAAAGTGGTAAAGATATTATTATATTCATAAAATATAATTCATGTTATATTTATTAATATTAGTGGATAATGTTGGTGAGAATTAATATATAGACATGGAAGAATATATTTATTGCTAAAAATGGAAGTTATTCATACTGATGTTATACTTTTATTTTAAAAAAATAAAAAATAAGTGGTTACTTATGATGAGATATAATTTTACATAGATAAAAAATTTAAAAATAACATATAAAATTAGGTAAAGGTTTGATTAGATAATAATTGAAAATTATACTTAGGTAAGGATGATAATGAAAAAATGTATCAAAAATCGAGCTGATGAAACCCTTACAATGATAGACATTTTTAAATTAAAATCCATTGAAGGATATTATTTAAAATGAAAAGTAAAATAACATGAATAATGAGTGAATAATGATAATAAATTTTAATTCAGAAGTGGTTACACCATTTCAAAAAAAAACATGGTTTATAATAAGAAGTATTTTTTAAGGAGTGAAATTTTTAAATAAGAAACCACTAACTTATTTCCTTTTTAGTCGAAATAAACTCTAACCTATTCTATAACAAAAGTGAAATTATTAATCACCCATATAAAAATATTTTAATCTATATAACCTTTTATAAAATTCAATTATAATTATTCTCTACTTGAATATGAGTTAATATCTATTTTTGGTATAAGGTGTGGGTAATCTTGATCGTTTTGAACTGGTTTTATAATAGTAGTATTTTTCTCCATTATTCACCAAAATTTCATCATTCCCAAATCATTAAATGTATTGGAATTAATTTTATGCAACATTAATAATGGTAAAACTTCATTCTAAAGGAGTTTTGGTTATAATCCTTAATAATGAAGTTAGCGATGTGCATGTTTCAATGATTTTTAACAAACACACTTTGGTATCTTAAAAAATGAGTTTAATATTAACATTAAAACTATAGAACTAAAATAAAATCATTATTTAATTATTTATATCATATATTACTATAAATTAAATTTCCATAGTCATAAATGATATAAATTTAAAACATTTTTCATGTAAATGGTTAAACTAAGCCAACCAAGTGCATACCATAGTTAATGGATAACTATAAAGTGATTTAGTCGAAACATCACTATATAAAAACCATAATGAAAATATTAAGTTTGTTTGGTTTGTTATATTATAATTGGAATGACGTGGAATATGAAGATAGCATATATGATATTATTTCATAGTATGAGGAAATATTTTTTCCCATTGGGATTTATTTATATATGGTTGAATTTACTACAATTTTTTATTGAACATATTATTAACAGGTTGTCCTATTTGATATTAAAAAACCTAAAAATTTCATAAATATAATATTTATCAACTAAAACCATTATAATGATCGACCATATAATATGTTTATGAAAATAGAAAATTGATTATTCCCTTGGGGCGGTAGTCTACATGTATGCCTGGATGATGATTTCATTTTACATAGAATAGAGAAATAGAGTAATATGGTTTATCATTTTAGAATAAAAAATGTGTCATAAATATTATAACTATATATTAAATTCTATATTAGAACTATCATTATAAGGTAGAAGAGGAAAAAAGCACGCTGTGTCATGTAGGCAGTAATTCACATAACACACGAATGCTGGTTTCATTTTTCTTAATAGAAAAGGGAAAAATGTTTAATGTATAATGACCCATACTTTACATACATTGTTAATACTTCAAAATTGAAGCATACTTATTACAACATATAACAAAACCACGAAAGGACCGTATAGGTATAGTGTCTTTAGAAACTGGGAAACATAAACAACTGGTTCATAAAGCATCTACTTTGCCTCCCATTTATTTCATCATATCTAGAGTCCCTTTTTGGAATTGTCTACTTAATAAACTTCTTCCTGACCTGGGGAAATAAAACATACAAAATGGTGATCTCAAATGCTCAGTAAGGGTAAACAAAAGAAATATCAATCACATCGTATACATAAGCACATAACTTTTGGAAATCTTAACCTGCAAAAGAGATCATAATTTCATAACATGGGATAAATCCTGGCAGTGAAATTTAATAACAATAATCATAACATAAAACATGAAACTTTGTGGCATGCACATATAATCATAGAGAATCATTTCTTGTTAGTCAAGACTCATTTCCAAGACTATCTTAGTGGACAAAGTCCGTTTCTGAACCGAGTCACCCTCGTTTCAGTCCTGTTTCACTAAACCGGTATAACCTACCGTTCCAGACATGTCTATCTCATGAGATATAAAATCTTTACCCAATGCATTGGAGGGAGATATAGGTCCCACCCATCTCATAATGATACCATTCTTATGTGTGCCACAAAATCATAAATCATACATCATTGCATAAACCATGTAATAAAAATGGGATTCGTAAACATCGTGACATCATAAAACAATTCATATAAGATAAAGGAATTCATAAAAATAATTCCATCCCAACATAACCAAATCAATGTAATAATAGGGATAGAAACAGAACCCTATGTTATCTTACATAGAAAATAATTTTGATAAAACACTTGAGATGAATTCTTGAGGAAAATATCCTTTCTTCTTCAAAATCAATTTCTTTTCACAAAACGTCATGCAATTTTAAAAGAAATATATTTTATTGAAAATAGTCATGAAATATTTTGGATGAAGCTTCATGAAAATAAGGCTTTATAAAACCGTAAAAATCCGTTCGTGCCGTATAAGTTAAAAAAACATTCTTCTCGTACTTTTGTCGGAAAAGTCAAAAAAGTACCTCATACGAAAAACGACAAAATATTCCTTTCTTATCTTTTACTAAAAACTCACCGAAGGGTAAAATAGGATTTAAACAATTGTAGGCGAATGGAAATAATATTACATATTGAGGAAACATGGATGTGGATGATAAAATACACCCTAGTAAATACCAAAGTATAAACAATATCGGATAAAAATGAGATTGTGATATTTCCCTTACCTTAGGTCCGACTTGATTTGTACTGTATAATGATTTAAATAATGTTATTGACTTATTCCAGAATCATACTTATTTTTATGATATCATATATGGTCATATTCTTAGTTTCTTAGTAGTAATATTTCATTGCTACTTGTTATTCGGGTGTTTATAACTTTTTGTTCTTATGCATGTTTTGTCGAATAAATTATTATTCTTTTCTATTGGTTATAGATACCTCATTTCCAGAATGGTATTAGTGTAATATATATCATATTAATTCATTCAATTCATTTGTATAATCATTATGAAATGAAGATCATGTAGAATGAGTCGCATCACATCGTGGAGACGGTATTCCGTACGTACGCACGAGTGATGATATCGTTCCTATGATCGTGGAATTGTATTGGAGTATATTTATACTATTTAAGAATCAATATCACTTTATAATAGTCATATATAGTCATTATTTACACCATTATACCCATCCATGTAAGGTGGTGGTGGAAAATAGATTACACCACGGCGTGGAGATGGTATTCCGTACGTACGCACGCGCGGTGATTTCTTTTTCCGTAGGATGGATAGATGGTGAAATAGGGTTGTTTCATACTTATAATAACATATCAGTATATGAATAATACTGATGTTATTACTTCATAATGAAACAACTAAAGATGAAGAAGTGGAAGAAGAAATAAAGATGAAAGAATTGGTAACAGACATTACCTCTTCTTTGAAGTGCTTCTTTGAGACCTTCTTTTAGGGCACTAAAATTGGTCTTTGAAGAAGACCAGGACCTCTAGGATGTCTCTAGGGAAGTGGAGAGGAGAAAGTGGCAGGGGTTGGACGAGATTGAAGGCTCAAAGTGGTGTGAGGAAGAGGGGTAGGAGGTGCCCTTTTATAAGGGAGGAGAGGGGTACCTTTGGAATAACTAAAAATATTATTTTATTATAAAATCAAGTTCGGTTTTAAATAGCTCCAAATTGATATATTTCGAAGCTAAGGTGGGGATGGGTCTAAATCCTCTCATCCAATAGAATTTAGACAAGTTTAGGTTCCTATTTTAACCTTATCATTTAGATTTAACATTAAGTTAAATAATTTTACTTTTACCATGTCTTCTTGTGTTCTTATATTATAGGGTTAATAAACTTACTATAAGCAGACAAACGAACCCAAAGTTGTTTATTATTATTATATATAACCTTATCTAAGTCATTTTTCCGAACCTTAGATTTTTAGTAATAAAATAACGATTACCAATATAATATTTGTTTTAAAAACTATTTTATGTCAATTTTGAAACTATTTAGTAATTGTATTTTGTGAAAATCATAACAGAATTATTAGTTCGAACCAAGTTAATTAAATCAATACTAACATGTAATATTAACCTATAAAATTATTGGTATTCATAAAAAGTCTCAAATTACATTTATTTTGGTGTTTATAACATCAATTATGTCAATATTTCAATAATAAGATAATTACTGCATCATCATTGTGTCATAAATAAATTAAATTATTTAATGTCTAAAAATTAAAAATAAAATACCATTATGTAGGAAATATTTTTATCTTTCTAATGAATATTTATAGTCGAATTTATCTTATTTATAACCCCATATTAAAAATTATTTACTTATTAAACTTTGATTTTAACTATTTTAACCCTTCTTTAAATAAATTAATAATAAATGTCCTAATCTAATCCAAGTGGGACTAAATGGTCATATTTTATTCCTAAGTTTGTTTTTGGTCGAATTACACTTATCCAATAGAATTAGGACATGTGTTAGGGTAATAATAATATCATCTTTACCCTTAATTACCCTATTTACTTTTAACCGTGGTAAACAAAAGTAAAAAGTTACTATTCACCAAAAAATTATTTTTATCTCATTGAACCACATTTTACTCACTGACATCAACCGTGTCTCTCGGATTTTTGAAATTCCACTCACAGAAGCGGTAAAATTAAGTTTTATGAAAAATTCAGTTTTTTTAACTACCACTTAGTGGTTTCACTATTCATCATTAATTGAAAGTTTTCAGAAAAATACCAAAATTTCACCCTAGGCTAATTTCGATATTCCAAATCCAAAAATGAAGTCCATTTTGAAAAATAAAATTTATAAAATTTCAAAAAGTGGTTATTACTATTCATAATGGCTAGTTTTAATAATATTTTAATAGCATATCGTTGTTTAGTGAAACTCGGTATTGCGGACGACGCAAGCTATCGAGAAAGGTCGCGATTTCGTGTAAAGAAAGCCAAGTAAGTGTGGTGTAGAAAAATATTCCTTTGATGATTTGTATAACATAAAATTCTCGGGTGTTACATTCTACCCCCCTTAAAATGAATTTCGCCCTCGAAATTCGTCACTTTGTAACAAACAGATGAGGATACCTCTCCCTCATCATATCCTCAAGTTCCCATGTAGCTTCTTCTAATTGGTGGTTCCTCCATAAAAGTTTCACCAATCGAGTGGTCTTGTTTTGTAGGACTTTTTTTCTACGATCCAGAATCTCTATCGGTTGTTCTTCATAAGAAAGATCTTGCTCCAGCGGTACAACTTCTGAGCTGAGTACATGTGAAGGATCAGGTATATACTTTCTCAGGAGAGATACATGGAACACATCGTGTACTTGAGAGAGATTCGGTGGTAGCGCCAATCAGTAAGCTACCTTCCCAACACGATCCAGTATTTCGAAAGGACCGATATATCTAGGGCTCAACTTCCCCTTCTTTCCAAATCTCATAACCCTCTTCCAGGGAGATATTCGTAAGAACACTTTATCACCCACTTCAAACTCTAGGTCTTTTCTTCGGTTGTCGGCATAACTTTTCTGTCGACTCTGAGATGCTCTTATGTGTTGTTGAATAGATCTGACCTTTTCTTCCATTTCATCAATGAGATCAGGTCCTAATAGCTTTCTTTCCCCAACTTCATCCCAGCAAGTTGGAGTCCTGCATTTCTTTCCATAAGGAGCTTAATAAGGAGCCATCTGAATACTGGAGTGAAAGATATTATTATAAGAAAATTCCACCAAAGGTAGGTGTTGATCCCAACCTCCTTTGAAGTCCATAGATCAAGCTCTCAACATATCTTCTAGGGTTTGAATTGTTCTCTCAGAATGACCGTTTGTCTGAGGATGATAAGCAGTGCTGAAACTCAACTCTGTATCTAGAGTATGCTGAAGACTTCGCCAGAACTTCGAGGTAAATCTCGGATCCCGATCAGATATAATAGAAAGTGGTACTCCATGTAATCTTACCACTTCCTTTGCATATATCCTGGAAAGCTGATCCAGATAGAAATCCTCTCTAATAGCAATGAAGTGTGCAGACTTTGTAAGACGATCAACTATGACCCAGATAGCATTATTGCCTTTGGATGTTTTAGGAAGTCCTGTGACAAAGTCCATAGTAATGTTTTCCCTTTTCCATTCGGGTATGGGTAATGGTTGTAACATCCCCTTAGACTTCTATCTCTCAACTTTAACTTGTTGACAAACCAAGCATCGCGAGACATATTCAGCAACATCTCTTTTCATTCCATCCCACCAGAAGTACTCTTTCAGGTCCCTATACATCTTCTTGCTTCCAGGATGAATAGAGAATGAAGAACTATGAGCTTCATCCAGCAACTCCTTCTTTAATTCAGGGATGGGAGGAACACAAACCCGATTTCTGAACATTATTATCCCATCACAATCAAGGTTGAACTCAGGAACATTTCTCACCTTCTTTTGTAACTCGACATCTTCTTTCTGTGCCTCTTTAATCTTCACATGTATAGATGGTTGAACATTCATTTGAGAAAGATAATATTTTTCCCCTTCCATTATAATTCCAAGATCCATCCTTTGTAAATCCATAAATATTGGATCTTTTGTGATCTTCATCATGGATAAACTAGCATGGTCTTGTCGACTTAATGCATATACCACCTTGTTTGCTTTCCCGGGGTGGTAATGGATTGAGCAGTCGTAATCCTTAATCAGCTCCAGCCATCTTCTTTGACGCATATTCATATCCTTTTGTGTGAAAGTATACTTTAAACTTTTATGATCAGTATAAATATCACACCTTTCACCATAAAGGTAATGCCTCCAAATCTTTAATGCAAAGATTACCACAGCTAACTCCAAATCATGTGTTGGGTAATTTTGCTCATGGATTTTAAACTGTCGTGAGGCATAAGCTATCACCATATCATTTTGCACAAGAACACACCCTAATCCCTTTTTGGATGCATCACTATAGATCACAAACCTTTTTCCACTACAAGGCAGTGTGAGCAGAGGTTCACTGGATAACCTTCTTTTCAACTCCTTGAAATTCTCTTCACATTCTTCCGTCCAGACAAACTTCACTCCTTTCTATGTCAACTTGGTGAGTAGATTAGATAATCGTGAAAAATCATTCACAAAACGTCGATAATATCCAGCCAAACCAAGAAAAATTCAGATCTCAGTTACTGTTGTTGGTCTCGACCATCTTTCGATAACCTCTGTTTTTGCTGGATCCACAGATATCCCCTCTTTTGAGATTATGTGACCCAAAAATGCAACTTTTTGAAGCCAAAATTCACACTTGGTAAATTTGGCATAAAGCTTCTCCTTTCTCAAGGTCTTAAATATAATTATCAAGTGATCTTCATGTTCTTCCTTTCTATTTGAATAGACAAGAATATCATCTATAAAGACTACCACAAATTGATCAAGATAGTCTCTAAAGACTCTATTCATCAGATCCATGAAGATAGCAGGGGAATTAGTAAGACCAAATGGCATCACTATAAATTCATAGTGTCCATACCTTACACAGAAAGCCGTCTTTGGTATATCCTCTCTTTTGACCCTTAATTGATGATACCCTGAACAAAGATCAATCTTGGAAAAGTATTGAGCTCCACGTAGTTGGTCAAATAAGTCATCAATGCGTGGGAGAGGATATTTGTTCTTGATAGTGATCTTGTTAAGTTCTCGATAATCAATGCAAAGTCTCATTGATCCATCTTTCTTCTTAACAAATAGAACAGGTGCTCCCCAAGGTGATGCACTAGGGCGTATGAATCCCTTATCAAGATTCTCTTGGAGTTGCTTCTTCAATTCCTGCAACTCAATTGGGGCCATTCTATAAGGTGTCTTTGAAATAGGCAAAGCACCCGGTACGAGTTCTATTGAAAACTCAACTTCACGATTTGGTGGAAGACCCGATAATTCCTCTGGAAAGACATCATCAACCTCCCGTACAATGGGCATATTCTTAATCGTGAGTTTCTCACAAACCATTTGAGATAAATAACCTTCATTTAGTGGAATCAATACCCATAAGATGGAAGAAATTTCCACTGGAAGGTTATGTTCATCCTTGCATTGATAGACAATCATAGATTGATCTGGAATATGAAATGTGACTTCCCTTATTTGGAAATTGATATGAGATCCATATAAATAAAGCCAATCCATGCCAAGAATCACATCAAATTCCACTATAGGAAGGATCACAAGATTTTCAGGAAGCACTTTCCCACAAACTTCGATCAGAGAAGAATTATAAACTTTTGATGCGACTGTTGTGCCATTAGGTGTTGTCACAGCTAACTCAACATCTAATTGTTGAGGTAATACAGTGATACCCTTAGAAAATTCTTCAGAAATAAAAGAGTGGGTGGATCCAGAATCAAATAAAACATTTGCTACTTTAGAGTGGTTGGTAAGTGTACCTTTCACCACATCGTTATCGTACTCCACATCGCTGATAGAAATTGCATGTGACTTTCCTTTGCCTTTAGCCTTAAGAGTTTTTTGACATCGACCATCATCATCAACCCTTGGATTAGGGCATTTATTGGCATTATGACCCATCTCCTTGAACTTGAAACATTGAAGTGTAGTAGGTTCATTCTGTGTATCCCTTACTTTGTTTGCATCATTAGACATCTTCTTCCCATCATCGCGGCATTCAAATGCTTGATGACCTTCCTTTCCACATTTTAAACATTTAATTGTCCCTTTAAGACAACTCCCTCCATGTTTCTTTCCACACTTTGAGCATAAGGGAAAGCTCATCTTCTTTTCAGTGTGCTCTTTAGATTTTCCTTTGAATTCCATTTTCCTCTTCTTATCAAACCCATATGACTGATGGGTTACTCCAATCTCCATCTCGACTTTGAGAGCACATCGAACGATTTCATCGTAGCTATTGAAGTCCCTTATGGGTAACGCCCTTCAAAGACTTGGTTTTAAGCCACTAACGAATCGATCGATCTTACTCTCAGGTTGGATAATAATACCAGAAGCGTACCTTGCAAGTCTTGTAAAATTTGCTTCATAGGTACCAACAGATTCATCATCCTTTTGCTTTAGTTCAAGAAACTCTTTCTCCATCTTTGTTCGGAGAATACGAGGGAAGTACTTATTGAAAAATAAGTTCTTGAATTCGTCCCATTCCATGGACTCAATTTCATCCCTTTGCCTCATATTCTTAATAAGATTCCACCATTGATCAACATCTCCTTCCAAATGATACACTGCTAGGATGACTTTATCATGTTCAGAACATTGATGAACTGAAAATATCTTTTCAGTAGTACTAATCCACTGTTCAGCAACTAATGGATTAGTAGACCCGATGAAAGAAGGTGGACGCTGCCTCATGAAGGATTCAACAGAATGTTGCTCCTTCCTTTGCTCGTTTGGAAGTCCTGCATGATTCATAGCTTGAGAAAGTTGTGTGAGCATGGATAAAAGATTTTTCATTCCAGCTCCCATAACGTTTGGTTGCTCAGGGGGACAATCATTGCATTGCCCGTCGCATTCTGCATTAACACGGTTCCTTCGGGTTCCAGCCATTGACTAAAACCAAGAAGAATAGTGTGAGAAACACTAATTATAATAGGAAAACCACAAAATCAAGAATAAATTTTCACACTTAAGGTCTTATCCTAGGTTATTCATGGCCATTTCTAAAACACTAAGATTGTGCTCTATGCTTAGACTTATCCTTAGGGTTCTTACTAAGGCTTTCACATCCTAGTTTCCAAAGGTTGACTATACCTTTCCTCTGATACCAACTATAATGACCCATAATTTACATACATTGTTAATAATTCAAAATTGAAGCATACTTATTACAACATAGAACAAAACCACAAAAGGACCGTATAGGTATAGTGTCTTTAGAAATTGGGAAACATAAACAACTGGTTCATAAAGCATCTACTTTGCCTCCCATTTATTTCATCATATCTAGAGTCCCTTATTGGAATAGTCTACTTAATAACCTTCTTCCTGACCTGGGGAAATAAAACATACAAAAGGGTGATCTCAAATGCTCAGTAAGGGTAAACAAAAGAAATATCAATCACATCGTATACATAAGAACATAACTTTTGGAAATCTTAACCTGCAAAAGAGATCATAATTTCATAACATGGGATAAATCATGGCAGTGAAATGTAATCACAATAATCATAACTTAAAACATGAAACTTTGTGGCATGAACACATAATCATAGAGAATCATTTCTTGTTAGTCAAGACTCATTGCCAAGACTATCTTAGTGGACAAAGTCCCTTTCTGAACCGAGTCACCCTCGTTTCAGTCCTGTTTCACTGAACCGGTATAACCTACCGTTCCAGCCATGTCTATCTCATGAGATATAAAATCTTTACCCAATGCATTGGAGGGAGATATAGGTCCCACCCATCTCGTAATGATACCATTCTTATGTGTGCCACAAATCATAAATCATACATCATTGCATAACCCATGTAATAAAAATGGGATTCGTAAACATCGTGACATCATAAAACAATTCATATAAGATAAAGGAATTCATAAAAATAATTCCATCCCAAAATAACCAAATCAATGTAATAATAGGGATAGAAACATAACCCTATGTTATCTTAGATGGAAAATAATTTTGATAAAACACTTGAAATGAATTCTTGAGGAAAATATCCTTTCTTCTTCAAAATCAATTTCTTTTCACAAAACGTCATGCAATTTTAAAAGAAAGATATTTTATTAAAAGTAGTCATGAAATATTTTGGAGGAAGCTTCATGAAAACGAGGCTTTATAAAACCGTAAAAATCCATTCGTGCCGTATAAGTTAAAAAAACATTCTTCTAGTACTTTTGTCGGAAAAGTCAAAAAAGTACCTCATATGAAAAATGAAAAAAGATTCCTTTCATATCTTTTAATAAAAACTCACCAAAGGGTAAAATAGGATTTAAAAAATTGTAGGTGAATGGAAATAATATTACATATTGAGGAAACATGGATGTGGATGATAAAATACACCCCAGTAAATACCAAAGTATAAACAATCTCGGATAAAAATGAGATTGTGATATTTCCCTTACCTTAGGTACGACTTTCTTTGTAAGTGTCCGAACCTCCTGTATAATGATTTAAATAATGTTATTTACTTATTCCGGAATCATACTTATTTTTATGATATCATATATGGTAATATTCTTATCTTCTTAGTAGTAATATTTCATTGCTACTTGTTATTCGGGTGTTTATAACTTTTTGTTCTTATGCGTGTTTTGTCAAATAAATTCTTATTCTTTTATTTAGGTTATAGATACCTCATTTAGAGAATGGTATTAGTTTAATATATATCATATTAATTCATTCAATTCATTTATATAATCATTATGAAATGAAGATCATGTAGAACGAGTCGCATCACATCGTGGAGACGGTATTCCGTACGTACGCACGAGTGATGATATCATTCCTATGATCGGGGAATTGTATTGGATTATATTTATACTATTTCAGAATCAATATAACTTTATAATAGTCATATATAGTCATTATTTACACCATTATACCCATCCAAGTAAGGTGGTGGTGGAAAATAGATTACACCACGGCGTGGAGACGATATTCCGTACGTACGCACGCGCGGTGATTTCTTTTTCCGTAGGACGGATAGATGGTGAAATAGGGTTGTTTCATACTTATAATAACATATCAGTATATGATTGATACTGATGTTATTACTTTGTAATGAAACAACTAAAGAATAAGAAGTGGAAGAAGAAATAAAGATGAAAGAATCGGTAACAGACATTACCTCTTCTTTGAAGTGCTTCTTTGAGACATTCTTTTAGGGCACTAAAATTGGTCTTTGAAGAAGACCAGGACATCTAGGATGTCTCTAGGGAAGTGGAGAGGAGAAAGTGGCAGGGGTTGTCCGATCTTGAAGGCTCAAAGTGGTGTGAGGAAGAGGGGGAGGAGGTGACCTTTTATAAGGGAGGAGAGGGGCACCTTTGGAATAACTAAAACTATGATTTTATTATAAAGTCAAGTTCGGTTTTAAATAGCTCCAAATTGATATATTTAGAAGCTAAGGTGGGGATGGGTCGAAATAATCTCATCCAATAGAATTTAGACAAGTTTAGGTTCCTTTTTTAACATTATCATTTAGATTTAACATTAAGTTAAATAATTTTACTTTTACCATGTCTTCTTGTGTTCTTATACTATAAGGTTAATAAACTTACTATAAGCAGTCAAACGAACCCCAAGTTGTTTATTATTAATATATATAACCTTATATAAGTCATTTGGCCGAACATTAGATTTTTAGGAATAAAATAACGATTACCAATATAATATTTTTTTTAAAAACTATTTTATGTCAATTTTGACACTATTTAGTAATTGATTTTTGTGAAAATCATAATAGAATTATTAGTTCGAGCCAAGTTAATTAAATCAATACTAACATGTCATATTAACCTATAAAATTAGTGGAATTCATAAAAAGTCTCAAATTACATTTATTTTGGTGTTTATAACATAAATTATGTCAATATTTCATTAATAAGATAATTACTGCATCATCATTGTGTCATAAATAAATTAAATTATTTAATGTCTAAAAATTACAAATAAAATACCATTATGTAGGAAATCGTTTTAGATTTCTAATTAATACTTATAGTCGAATTTATCTTATGTATAACCCCATATTAAAAATTATTTACTTATTAAACATTGATTTTAACTATTTTAACCCTTCTTTAAATAAATTAATAATAAATGTCCTAATCTAATCCAAGTGGGCCTAAATGGTCATATTTTATTCCTAAGTTTGTTTTTGGTCGAATTACACTTATCCAATAGAATTAGGACATGTTTTAGGGTAATAATAATATCATCTTTACCCTTAATTACCCTATTTACTTTTAACCGTGGTAAAAAAAAGTAAAAAGTTACTATTCACCAAAAAATTATTTTCATCTCATTGAACCACATTTTACTTACTGACATCAACCGTGTCTCTCGGATTTTTAAAATTCCACTCACAGAAGCGGTAAAATTAAGTTTTATGAAAAATTCAGTTTTTTTAACTACCACTTAGTGGTTTCACTATTCATCAAAAATTGAAAGTTTTCAGAAAAATACCAAAATTTCACCCTAGGCTAATTTCGATATTCCGAATCCAAAAATGAAGTCCATTTTGATAAATAAAATTTATAAAATTTCAAAAAGTGGTTATTACTATTCATAACGGCTAGTTTTAATAATATTTTAATAGCATATCGTTGTTTAGTGAAAATCGGTATTGCGTACGACGCAAGCTATCGAGGAAGGTCGCGATTTCGTGTAAAGCAAGCCAAGTAAGTGTTGTGTAGAAAAAGATTCCTTTGATGATTTATATAACATAAAATTCTCGGGTGTTACATAATGTTTCTAACAAAATTAAAATAAAAAACCTTAAAAATAAAAATAATATTTTTATAATATTAATTTTTTTAATGTGATTTTAGGAATATGAAGTTCACATAATGAAAGGTAAATGTGGAAGGAGTGGTTAAACTTTTTTACATCACTTCTTGGATTATATCCTTTACAGTGGGTGTTTAGCCCTTGAGGGATTTTATTTTAAGAGGAAACAAATATCTTAAACACATCTACGTATTTTAGGGAGAGGTATGTGTAAATTTTGGGGTGAAAAATGTTTTTTGTTGTGTGAGGTGGAGTGAGGAGAGGAGTTACACTTTTATAAGTGAAAATTGATGACATTTTTGTTATTACCCAAAAAAATTTAATAATGGGAAGTCACTTTAAAGGAAAGTAGCTAAAAAGATAAAAAATAATGGATAAAGGAATTGATAAGGTATATTAAGTTCTCAATCACCCATTCACACACATGTTTTAAAAATTTTTCAGGTCTTCACCTCTTTTGATAAAACGTTTTTTAACAATTTCGATTTTTTGAGTTAAATTGCTATTACCAAAGTAATTTTTCATTTTTTATTGAAGATAAAAAGGTTCTTATTAGATAATTTTTCCTAATGATTCAAAATTTGAAATTAATTATATTATATTAATTTTAGAAATGTGATAAAAATAAATTTTAAATACTAAATGTATAATGTGTTATTTTTTTTTGAAAAATATGTATTCTGTTCTAAAATGTGAAATATTTGTTTTAAAATTAAAATAATACTTTTAAAATTAAAAATACCCCATTTCAATAATAATTTTAAAATAATACTTTTTGTAGAAAAAGTTTTCATGAATTTTGAATTTACATTTCAATAATAATGATTTTATAAAATTCATTTATTTATAAAAACAAAATTTCCCCATTTAACCTAAGAATTGATCCATTTAGAAAAATACAAAAATTAATAATAGGTTAATATTGAATGTTCAGTTACAGAATTAATTTTTTTTTCTAAAATCCACATTCTAAAGTTTATAAATATAAATCTACACTAAAATTTTATTTTTTTATTTGTAAAAATGTTTTTATAAGAAACTATTTTTTGTTATTTTAACTATTTTTTTAAAATTAGTAATAATTATAAATATATAAAACTTATAAAAATAAAAATTTAATAAAATAAATTACAATCATAAAAAATATTTTTTAGCTGTGTAGCCACACTTTTTGAAATTGCATTAAAAGGTACATTTACTTTATAAGTAAGTTGTAATTGTTTGTACCCGCTTATTGAACGATTATCATAAAATGGTAAATATATTTTTTAATTAAATGATTTATGGTCTATTAGGGTTTGGTATTTTATAAGAAACACACAATTAAAATAATATTTTTTAATGAAAATTCATAGTGAAATCTCAGGTTGTTACATTCTCCATCTTTAAATAAATTGCATCCTCATAATTTTTATTATTACTCACTTAAAAGTTATGGTCTTCCATGACTTTGTCTTAAATATAAATCAAGGTTTCATCCTAATTAATCTGTGTTTTACTAGTGAAATCATATTTTTATTCATAATAGGAATACATATAATGTCGTGTTTTTCTTTAACCACTTTTTCAAAATACCTAAATAATTTTTTTAAAAGGTAGTGTATAGTCACCCTTATATTAATAAGTGATCATCGAGGGTCTTTGAAATGTGATTTTACAATATTGTAATTTATCAGTATCAAGAGATAATTTCCTTTCCTAATATTATATAAAATTTGATTAAATGAAAGACAATAAGATTTAATATGTGGCATACTAATATTAAAATATATCAGAGAGGAGTTACAATGGTGTTAAATGTTTTTATTAATAATTAAACTTCTAGCCAATAATGTGGTGATTTTATGTCCATATAAAACATTCTACATAAAAATAATTGGATTGAATAAGATATCAATATAACACTTTATAAGGACCCAACTTTAAATATTACATAATCTTGAATTAAGTTAATAATTCACATTGGGGATATTTTTAGGTTTAGAGTTTTAGATAATTAGGCCATAAATATTACATGTCAACTTAAAAATTACATGAAGAAACTAATACTCAGTATCCATTTTTTTCACAAAATAAAAACACTTAAAAAGAAACATGTCCAGTTCCAAGTTTTAGACAACATGGATTTTCCTTGATCACATCCTTAACCCTATTAATCTTTATATCCTGTGGAAAACATTTCCAAAACTTGGGATGAGCATAAAAAGATAGGTAAGGGTTAAAAAATAAGGAAAGTTAACATTAACCCATCAATAAATACAAATCTATAAAACCATACTTTTGAATCATAACATACCTCATAAAATCATAAGATTTATGAATAACACATAGAAATCATAAATCATAAAGGTAACTTTTGAAATCCATATCATACTTACATTATAGCTATCACAACTACTTAGGGAGTTACTTTTGGAATACCCATTATAGTATATTCTCTAAATCTTATAGGAGAAACATTAACATTTACCTCTTTCATGTTACATAATGCATTGGAGAGTTATCTCGGGCTCAACCACCCTAGTTTTATCACAAAACCACCCATATACATAAAAAATTCCCAATAAACAGAAGATATTAATAACACAAAAGACAAGGATAAAGTTAAGATAACATTTCCACATTATAATCACAATATATCAATTCAAGATATTGACATAATCGATGATTTATCAAACAATTTTCTAAACCATTTAATAAAGATATTTTTGAATCAAAGTGTCCCACACTACTTTGAAGATTTTAAAGGAATTAAAATTTTAAAACAGCAATGTCAATATATATAAATACTAAAAACCACTTTTAAAACATGTACATTAATGAGAAATATTTACAAGAATAAATCATTAAAACATTTAAAATGATATTTTGGTTAGAGAGTTCCAAACGAAATGCGAGATGATTAAATAAAAATAATAGAGGAATAACATTAATAAAATCTTATAATATCATGATAATAAAGATATTCATGATCTAATATGCCAAAGGATATTATATACACCATATAAAAGTGAATTTGTGTATAACAAAAAATAAGTCTCAATGGAAATGTAAATTGAGACAAAGTCTCTTGAAAATATCATATCCTTAGATTAAGAACAAATCAATGACATTATTATGTGTGATAAATAATACAACACCAAATATCAATAAATATTATGTTCAAAAAAATCAGAGGACATTCACACATATTCATTTCACGACATAATAAAGAAGTATAAGTTTAACCCAAAGAATTGAAATTGGGTTAATAAGTTCTCTTATAGAAATTCGACAGCATAACAACGTCAATTTAAAATTCAGAAAATTAGTTTATGAGAGAGAAAAGTGTATCTAATAACTTGGACATAAAATTTATAGTAATAAGGGCTTATAAGAACATATCCGAACACAAGAAGATGTAAATTAAAAGACATAACAAAAAGAAGTCTTTTAAATAGATGAGGGTGAAAGGTTACCTTAAATATTTGGTTACTTACGAATCATAAAACCACGGAAAAAAGGATCATAAAATGAAGATTTAAATACCAATAAATTAAAGTATATTACACAATTAATAAAATCATGGGCAGTACATGGAACACACATAAGGAAATAGTGGCAAAAATAGCATGAATCTCACAGGAATAAAAAGTGAGATGAAAACCCATTACAATGTTCTAATCAATCAATTCATATGAAATAAGTTTATAAATACAAAATGAATCACACAAAACCATGAATATAAAGTGAATCATGATTATATATATCAAATGGAAGTACAGAATACACCACATGTAATAAATAATTAGTGAACAATGGAAATCTGACAGAATTAAAAGTGAGATAAGAAATCCCTTACCTCATGTCCGACTTGACCCGTTCGTTATTTAATCTCATGAATAATAATCTAAAGTAAATTTAAACTTTCATAAGAACCTTTTTCATGTTTATTATTCCTATTATATCACTTATTACCATGTTATTAACCTAATGTAATCATTTAAGTTAATAATGGTTGTTTTGTCAATATTTGGTACTTGAGTCAAAAATGTACTTCTTATAACTGCAAGTTGATGTGGTCAAAATTCCATTATATACAGAATTATATTCATGATTTATATATCATATATATCATATATATCCAATATATGTATGTATTTATAATATTACATAACATTTTGAGATAAGAAACAAAATGCACGGTTCATGGAGAGGGTAATCCGTACATACGCATGAACACTACTTTCATTTCTATTTAATTTTTAATGGAATGAAAAATTAGTGATACACATGTATATTATAATTAAAATATAATATAGTATTATATATATGTAAAATAATTTCATTAACTCCATCCTTTATACATTTCATGTAAGTCATGAACAAATCATATCACCTTGAGGGGGCGGTAGTCCGCACTTCCTCAATTGAAATTATCGTATTTACAAATATTGGAAAGCATAAAGGTATGTTTGTAAATAAAAATTACATAATCATAGAGAAAAAATAAACATAATATACATCACATATAAATACAGTTCCATCATAATGGCTACCATGAGAGGTAGTAGGAGATAATTGAACAATCATCAGTTCGTGAGGTAGTTGTTCGCCGTCCATAGAAACAATATGTGCTTTAAACAATAGATAAAAGTGTGTGTAAGTTTAGTTCTAATAATTCTCATAAAAACAAACTAGTACATTTTTGATACTAGTGTTGTTATAAAATAATGGAATAAAAAGAGCTAATCTGGTTGGAGAAGTAAAATAAAACTAAATAACTTAAGAGAAAATGTTACCTTTTAAATTAGGTATCTCCCTTTGGTTTGAACCAAAAGGTTTAATTGAATTTCTTTCTTCCTAGGAGGAGGATTATAGTAGGAGTATAAAGATTTATAGAGCTTAATTGGGATGAGTTTTGATGAGATAATGGACTTGAGAAGTGTGAATAAAGGGTTAGAAGTGAGGGCTTTTTATAAGGGGGAGGAGGGGCTCTTTAAGAGTTTTTAAAAATATTATATTATTATATAATAATTTTCAGTTTATAAAAGTCCAAAACTTATTAAAGTAGAAGATAAGATGGGTCATATACAAAATAAAATCATCCAATAAGAATTGGATAGGTTTGGGATATTTTTTTAATCTTTATAATCTTATTTATTTAAATCATTCATTAATGAGGTAAAAACTGCATCATTATTGTGTCGTAAATATTTTTATTTATTTGATGACTAAAAATTATAAAAAAATATCATGATGTGGGAAATATTTTTATATTTCATATTAATATTTTTAGTTGAAGAGATAACTTATATAACCCCATGTAAGAATTAATTTACTAAAATATATATGTTTAAGTCATATTAAATTAATTAATATAAAGTGTCAGTATCACTCCCAAGTGGCTCCATGGGGTCCCAAAATCGACCCAAGGAAGACCATGGTCGGAACTGTATCAAACAATAGTATTAGGACACATTTTAGGATAATTTATTATTATTATAATAATATTTTGTTACCCTTATTTACCAGATTTACACTTTAACAATGGTAATAATTTTTTTATTGAAGTAAATATTCATAATATCTAAAAATAAAATTTACCTACTTACACAATGTTGTCCTCTTGATTCTGAATGTGGAATATATTTTTCCAAGTTAAAAACACAGAAGTGGAAGAAATTAATTTAAAATTAATTCCCGTTGTCAAAATAAAAAGCATGTTTTTAAGAAATAATAATTATCAAAAGATTGACACTTATTTATGTCCAATTTCAAAGAGAAATTACTTCCAATGACAAAAATTAGATTAAATAGTAAAAACATAATATACTTAAACTTTAAAACCAATTAAAAATATAATATGACCTTATAAAAAAATTAGAAAAAAATGCAGTTTTGAATTAAAATATAGTATTTTTCACTATTCATAAAAAAAATGAATTTTATCAGAAAAATACCAAAAATTTACCCAAGTAAATTTTGATGTCCTGATTCTAAAGAAAAATTTTATTTTTTCAAATAAAACATATAAAAGTGGCCAAAACATGATTTAATGAGGGTTCACCATCAAAATGCGGTAAATTGACCTTTTAATGAATATTAGAGTATTTATGCTTAAAATCAGATTATTTTTATTTTAGGACTCTAAAATTAATTGAATAAAAGTAAAAACATATAAGAAACATATTTAATCATAATATGGTTAGTTTTTTTCATTCCAACCAATAAAATATCTATGCGTTAACTACCATTTTAAATAATAATATTATATTAATATTTTTCAGTATAACTCAACGTTGTGTGCAACATAAATTTTCATTGAAACATCTTGTGGCATATCAGGTATGCCATCGAACATAACATCCCCTTTAAAATAAAATTAAAATTTAATTCACAAATTTTAATAAAAAAAAGATATATTCTTTATTTACCCGGGATGTTACATCCTTCCCACCTTTTGGGAATTGCGTCCTAGAAATTTTAAAATTGTGCTTGGAAATGTAATTTAAAGTTCCACATCAGAAAAAGTGTCAATAAAAACATCAGTTTAATAGAAATAAAGGGAAATACAAATTTCACCTGAGATAGCTCATAATAGGATTATAAGTAGGAAAACATGGATATGGAAGAGAAAAAAACCATCAAGGTTTGATAGAGAGTGGTATAAAACATGATTAGGAGAATGTTAACCACCAAAAAATCACAAACTTGTGATGGGTTAAATGGTCTTTGATTCCCCATTAGGAAAAGTTAGTAGACAAAATTTTTGTTTTAAGTTACTTTTCATAATGTTAAGGAATTTATTTATGATCTTAACTAAAAACATAAGGAAACATACTTACTTGCCATGTAGACTTTCATCCTTTACTAAATTCCTACCACAAAATCTTTTTTTCTTCAAACAATGAGTATTTAGGACGACATGGTCACACCTAAAGTTCTAGAATCAACTTCTAGAGAATCACATATTCCACAAAATATGAACTATATATTTCCCATATCTTAAAAAATTATCCAAAACCAAAATAGTTAGTATAAGACCAGCTAATTCCCAAAAAGGACAATCTTTTACAAAAAGAAAAACTTATCTGAATCTTCAAAATTTTTCCAATAATACCCACATTTCAACAAATACCATTAAATAAATAACTATCTATAAAATTATTCAAAGTAATCCAAACTAAGATTGAAACCCAAATCTCAGATGGATTTAATCACATAGTCTTCCGTGATAAATCTTAACATTTATCTCCAATTAACATCAAATACTCTTAAAGTCTCATACTAAAGTGTAATTAACCTTATCACATATTCTCTATGATAGGTTAATAATTTTTAGAAACAACCAAAATCACCATTTGTCCATAATAAATACATAGATTCTTCAAAAATAAAAATTTCTACCATTACTCCACAAATGAGATCCCACAGTTTCTATTTTTCTTAAGCATATAATGTTACCCAAAAGGTAGAAAGTCTTCCAAAATAACCATTATCACTTAATCCCCAAATATGATTCCTATATTAAGGATATCCATTAAAAAATAAGTTTCTAACATCAACTTATTCTTGATCAATAAAATAATTTAACTAAAAAGAATAACTCATACTAACCAGGGACTTCACGTAGTTCATTGGCAAGTGATAAATCCCAATCGAACTTTGGTTGTGGGTTTGATTTGCGTAGTTATGTATCATGCGATAGTTTGTCACATGATCTGCATGTTATCCTTTTTTATAAAACACAAAAATAACCCTATCATGTTTTAACCTCAATGGTTTTCTTATTCCTTTCATTTTCAACACCAAATCATTAAGACCTCAACATATAAATTTCTGAAACCTTATATATATTGTCCTTTTTTATTTCACCTCCATATGATAAAATAAAACTATTACAAATAGAAAGAACAACATACCTTCATCATGGTATCCATATGGTTTCATCGTCATCTTGTTCACATAGGTAGAAGGTCCATTAATTACAACAATGATTTAGAGATCCTTCAAAATAATTTTCTTCCTTCATCAAAATACACCTTGTAAAACTTGGGTCATATGCGTGTTCGAAGAAAAATAGTTTTCGAAAATAATCATGTATGACATATAATTTCAAAACATCTGATAAAACATGATTTTTTAAAAATAGTTAAACCAAGTTTGAGTTTAAACATTCAATCAATAGTCATTTTAAAATACCATAAGTATGTGATGAGAGACTATATTTTAAAAGAAAATATAAATAGGTTGTTCAAGGGTCTCTTTCTTCAGCACCTTTTTCAAAATCATAATATGCTTCAAAATCCAGTGATAACGTAAAACATTTAAAAATATCTTGATAATATTTACCATTCTTGAAAACATGAGAATATTGAGAAAATATGATTTAATTAAATATAAACCATGATCCACGATGATATCGAGGTATAATAGAGGTGTTTGATATCACTAACAAATGCTTTCAAGTGAGTAGTATGCTAAAAAAAGTATCACAATCATCTGAACATGACTTTGCAATTATTATTGCAACCATTCATGAGGAAGAGATATTAATGTTGTTTGAGATCATCCTCCTTCCATTTGTAAACGACTTTCCTTGATCTTTAAAATTTATAAAACAATGATTTAATGGAAATAATTGACATGGGGACTAACATTGTGTTTTACGAAAACTCTTAATCCCTAAAGTTGTCTAAACCGACCTCTGATACCAACAATAAGGACCCAAACTGAAACATTAAATAATCTTGAATTAAGTTAAAAATTCACATTTGGGATCTTTTTAGGTTTATATTTTTAGATAATCAGGACATAACTATTACATATCAACTTCAAAATTACATGTAGACACTACTACTCAGTATCCATTTTTTCATAAAAGAAAAACTCTTAAAAAGAAACTTGTCCAGTTCCATGTTTTAGACAATATGACTTTTACTTGATCCCATCCTTGACCCTATTCATATTTAAGTCATGTAGAAAGCATTTCAAAAACTTGGGATGAGCATAAAAAGATCGTTAAGGGTTACAAAATAAGGAATGTAAACATTAACCAATCAATAAATACCAATCAATCAAACCATACTTTTAAATCATAACATACCTCCTGAAATCATAAGATTTATGAATAACACAAAGAAATCATAAATAATAAAGGTAACTTGTGGAATCCATATCATACTTACATTGTAGCTATCACATATATGTAGGGAGTTACATTTGGAATACCCATCACAATATATTATCTAAATATATTTGGAGAAACATTAACGTTTACCTCCGTCATGTTACCCAATGCATTGAAGAGATATCTCAGGCTCACCCACCATAGGGTTATCACTAAACCACCCATATACATAAACAATTACCAATAAAAATAACATATTCATAACACATAAAACAAGGATAATGTAAAGATAACATTTCCCTACTACCATCACAATATATTATTTCAAGATATTGACATAATCGATGCTTTATCAATCCATTTTCAAAACCATTTAATAAAGATATTTTTGAATCAAAGTGTCCCATACCACATTGAAGATTTTTATGGAATAAACATTTTAAAACATTAATTTCCATATATATAAATACTTAAAACCATTTTTAAAAAATGGACATTAATGATAAATATTTAGAAGAAAAAATCTTTAAAACATTTAAAATGATATTTTAGTTTGAGAGTTCCAAACCAAATGAGAGACACTTGAATAAGAATAATTGAGTAATAACATTAATAAAAGTTTATAATATCATGGTAATAAAGAGATTAATGATATAATATATCAAAGGGAAGTATATACACCATATAAAAGTGAATTGGTGTATAACAACAAATAAGTCTCAATGGAAATGTAAATTTAGACAAAGTCCCCTGAAAATATCATATCCTTAAATGAAGGAAGAATCAATGACATAATTATGTGTGAACAATAAGAATACACCCAATATAAGTGGATATTATGTTTAAAAAAATTATAGGACATTCACACATATTCATAGCACGACATAATAAAGAAGTAAAAGTTTAACCCAAAGAATTGAAATTGGGTTAAGAAGTTCTCTTACAGAAATTCGACAGCCTAACGATGTCACTTTAAAATTATGAAAATGAGTTTATGAGAGAGAAAAGGGTATCTCATAACTTGGACATAAAATTTATATCAATAATGGAATATAATAACATATCACAACACAAGAAGATGTAAATTAAAAGACATAACAAAAAAGAAGTCTTTAAAAAAGACGAGGGTGAAAGGTTCCCCTACCGATTTGGTAACTTACGAAACATACAACACATGAAATAATAATCATTAAATGAAGCTGTAAATACCCATAAATTAAAGTATATAACATAATATATAAAATAATGGGTATTAAATACACCACACAAAAGGAAATAGTGGAAAATATAGCATGAATCTCACGGGAATAAAAAGTCATATGAAATCCCCTTACCACGTTGTAATCAATCAAGTCGTATGAATAAAAGTTTATAAACACCAAATTAATCACAGAATACCATGAATCTAAAAATAATCACGATATTATATATCAAATGGATGTAATCAATACACCATATGTAATAAATAAGTGGTGAACAATGGAAATCTTACTAAATTAAAAGTGAGATAAGAAATCCCTTACCTCAGGTCCAACTTGTCCCGTTCGTTCTCTAATCTCATAAATAATAAGATAAATTTAATTTATACTTGATTAAGAAACTTTTTAAAGTTTATTATTCCTTTTATATCACTTATTACCTTTTTATAAACATTATTCAATCCTTTAAGTTAATAATGGTCATTTTATCAATATTTGGTACTTGAGTCAAAAATGAACTTCTTTTAATTACAAGTTGTTCATGTGGTCAAAAGTCCATTATCTCCAGATTTATATTCAGGATTTAGATATCATATATATCATATATATCTAGTATATGTATGTATTTATAATATTATATAACATTTGGAGATAATAAATTAAACTCACCGGTCATGGAGACAGTAAGTTGTGCGTACACATGAACACTACTTTCATTTCTCTTTCATATTTAATGGAATAAAAAATTAATGATAAATAGGTATATTATAATTACAATATAATATAATTTGATATATATGTTACATAATTTCATTAATTCCATCCTTTAAAAATTCCATGTATGTCATGAATGAATCATATCACCTTGAGGGGGCGGTAGTCCGTACTTCCTCAAATGAAATTATCGTATTTACAAATATTGGAAATCATAAAGGTATGTTTGTAAATAAAAATTAAATAAGAATATAAAAAACATAAAAATAATATATATCATATATAAATACTTTTCCATCATAATGGCCACCATGAGAGGTTGTAGGAGATAATTGTACAATCATTATTTCATGAGACAGTAGTTCACCATCCACAGAAACAGTATGTTCTTTAACCATTAGATAGTGCTGTGTGTAAGTGTAATTATAATAATTATCATAAAAACAACATAGTATACTGAGGATACTATTTTTGTTATAAAATAAAAGAATAAAAATATTATATGGGGTTGGAGAAGTAAAATAAAACCAAATAACTTAAGAGAAAACGTTATCTTTAAATCAGGTATCTCCCTTTGGTTTGAACCAAAAGGTTTAATTGAATTGTGTTATGCCTAGGGAAAGGCCTATAAGAGGAGTATAGGGATGCATAGAGATTATTTGGGTAGATTATGGATTAACCAAGGGGCTTGAGAAGTGTGAATAAAGGTTTATAAGTGAGGGCTTTTTATAAGGGAGAGGAGGGGCTCTTTAGAAATATTTAAAAATACTATTTTATTATATAATTATTTTATATTTATAAAGGTCTAAAACTTATTAAAGTAAAATATAAGATGACTCATATTATAAATAAAATCACCCAACAATAATTAGATAGGTTTTGGATTTTTTTAATCTTTATAATCTTATTTATTTAAATCATTCATTAATCAGGTAAACACTCCATCATTTTTGTGTCATAAATATTTTTATTTATTTTATGTCTAAAAATTATTAAAAAAATATCATGATATAGTAAATCTTTTTAGATTTCAAATTAATAATTATAGTTCAAGATATAAGTTATGTAACCCAATTTAATAATTTATTTACTAAAAGATATATGTTCAAGTCATTTTTGTCTTTACTTTAAATTAATAAATATATAGTGTCATTATCACTCCCAAGTGGCTCCATGGGGTCTCAAAATATACCTAAAGATGAAAATGGTCATAAATGTATCAAAAAATATAATTAGGACACATTTTAAGGTAATTTAATATTATAATAATAATATTTTTTACCCTTATTTACTAGATTTACCATTTAACCATGGTAAATAAATTTTTTACTTAAGTAAATATTCATGTCTAAAAATAAAAGTTATATATTTTCACAATTTTGACCTCCTGATTCCAACTATGGAATCGATTTTTCCAAATTCAAAACACAGAAGTGGAATAAATTAATTTAAAATTAATTCCCACTGTAAAAAAAATTGTGTTTTAAAGAAATAATAACTATCAAAATATTGACACTTGTTTTTGTCGAATTTAAAAATGAAATTAATTCCAATGACAAAAATTGGATTAAATAGTAAAGAAATAATATAATTACACTTTAAAACCAATTGAAAAGAAAATATAACTTTATAAATAATTTAGATTAAAAGGCAGTTTTGAATTAAAATATAGTACTTTTCACTATTCATAAAAAAATGAATTTTATCAAAAAAATACCATAAATTCACCCCAAGTAAATTTTGATGTCCTGATTATAAAGAAGATTTTTTTGGTCAAATAGAACTTATAAAAGTGACCAAAACTAGATTTAAATAGGGTTCACCATCAAAAGGTGGGAAATTGACCTTTTAATAAATATTAGAGTATTTATGCTTAAAATAAGATTCTTTCTTATTTTAAGCCTCTAAAATTTATTAAATAAAAAGTTAAAACTTCAAAGAAACATGTTTAATAATAATATGGCTAGTTTTGGCCATTCCCTCCAATACAAAGACTATGCATTAACTACCATTTAAAATAATAATATCATATTACTATTTTTTTATTATAACTCAACATTGTGTGCAACATAATTTTTCAATGAAACCTGCTGTTGCGTATCCGGTATTCCATCGAACATAGAATCTCCTTTAAGGTCATATTAATATTTAATACACAAATTTTAATAAATATAAAAATGATATATTCTTTATTTACCTAGGATGTTATATCCTTCTCCCCTTTTCAGAATTGTATCCTTTCAATTTTAAAATTGGGATTGTAAACTTCATTAAATGTTCCACATTGGAAAAAGAGTCAATAAAAATATCATTTTAAAAGAAAGATATAGAAATACAAAGGTCACCTGATAATTCCCATACTAGGATTCCATGTAGGAAAACATAGATATGGAAGAGAAACAAACCATCAAGGTTTGATTGAGAGTGGTAGGAAACATTATTAGGAGAAAGTTAACCACCAGAAAATTACAAACTTATGATGGGTTAAATAGTATTTGATTCCCCAGTAGGAAAAGTTAACAGAAAATGTTTTTGTTTTAAGTTACTTTTCATAAAATTCAGTAATTTATTTACGAGCTTAACTAAAAACATAATGAAACATACTTACTTGTCATGTAGACTTTCATCCTTTATTAAATTCTGAACAAATACTCATTTTTTTCTTCAAACGAAGAGAATTCATGACGACATGGTCACACCTGAAGCACTTGAATCAAATTATAGAGAATCACATAATCCACAAAAGAAGAACTTTATATTTTCCCTATATTTAGACATTAACCAAAATAAAAATAGTTAGTATAAGATCAAATAATCCCCAAAAAATGGATAATATTCTACAAAAATAAAAACTACTCTTAATCTCCAAAATTTTTCAAACAATACCCAAAGATCAACAAAGACCATTCAATAAACAACTGTCCATAAAATTCTTCAAAGTAATCCAAAATAAGATTAAAACCCAAATCTCAGAAGGATTTAATCACATAGTCTTCTGTGATAAATCTTAACATTTATCTCCAAATAACATCAAATACTTTTAAAGTCTCATAATAATGTGTAATTAACCCAATAAAATATTCTCTATGATAGGTTAATCATTTCCATAAATAACCCAAATCACCATATGTCCACAATAAATACATAAAATCTTCCAAAATAAAAATTTCAACCATTAATCCACAAATGAGATCCCATAGTATTCTATTTTACTTAAGAATATAATGTTCCACAAAAGAGATAATATCTTCCAAGATGTTATGGAGAATTAACCAGGGACTTAACATAGTTCAGTTCCCAACATCAACTTATTCTGTATGTTATCATTTTTATAAAAATAACCCTAACATGTTTTAACATCAAATATTTTCTTATACCTTCCATTTTCATCCCCTAAACATTAAGAACTAAACATTTTAATTCATTAAGTCTTATATATATCTTTTTTTTCTTATTTAACATTTATATAATAAAATAAAACTATTACTTATAGAAAGAACAACATACCATTATCATGGGGTCCATATGTTTTCATCATTATCTTATCCACCAAGGTATAAGGTCCATGCATTGCAAAAATGATTTAATGATCCTTCAAAATCATTTGCTTTCTTCATCCAAATACACATTGTATAACTTTGGTCATATGGGTGTTCACAGAAAAATAGTTTTGGAAAATAATCATGTATGACCTATAATTTCGAAAAATATGATAAAACATGATTTTTATAAAACAGTTGGACCATGTTTGAGTTGAAACTTTCAATCAATGGTCCTTTTAAAATACCATAAGTATGTTCTAAGATACTATATTATAAAATCAAATATAAATAGGTTGCGCAAGGGTCTCCTTCTTCATCCTCGTTCTCAAAATCATAATATGCTTCAAAATCCTGTGATAAGGTAAAATATTTAAAAATGACTTGATAATATTTACCTTTCTTGAAAATATGAGAATACCAAGAAAATATTATTTGATTAAATACCACCCCTGGTCCACGATGATATCGAGGTATAGTGGAGGTGTTTGATATCTCAAATAACTTCTTGCAATTGAGTTGTATGATAGAAAATTTTTCACCATCATCTGAACATGACTTTGCAATATTTACTGCAAGCATGTCGTCAGGAAGAGATATGAATGTTGTTTGAGATCCTCCTACATCCATTTTTAACCAACTTTCCTTGATCTGAAAAATTTATAAAACATGGATTTAACTGAAATAATAGACCTAGGGACAAACCTAGTGTTTAACTAAAACTCCTAATCCCTAAAGTTATCTAAACCAGCCTCTGATACCAACTATAAAGACCCATTCTTAAACATTACATAATCTTGAATTAAGTTAATAATTCACACTGAGGATCTTTTCAGGTTTATAGATTTAGAGAATTAGGCTATAACTATTATATATCAACATGAAAATTACATGAAGACACTACTAATCAGTATCAATTTTTTTCATAAAATAAAAACTCTTAAAAAGAAACATGTCTAGTTACAATTTTTATACATCATGACTTTTCCTTGTTACCATCGATGACCCTATTCATCTTTAACTCCTGTGGAAAACATTTCCAAAACTTGGGATGATCATAAAAATCTCAGTAAGGGTTAATTTTTTTGGAAATGATATATTACACCATCAATAAATAAAAATCAATGAAACCATAATTTTCAATCATAAAAAACCTCATGAAATCATAATATTTATGAATAACACATAGAAATCATAAATCATAAAGGTAAATTGTGGAATACATATCATAATTACATTGTAGCTATCAAAACTATGTAGAGATATACGTTTGTAATAATGATCACAATATATTACCTAAATCTCTTAGGAGAAACATTAACATTTACCTTTGTCATGTTACACAATGCATTGGAGAGTTATCTCGGGCTCACCCACCCTAGGTTTATCATGAAACCACCCATATACATAAGAAATTACCAATAAACACAACATATTCATAATGTATAAAAAATCATAAAGTAAAGATAATATCTCCACATTACCATCACAATATATCATATAAAGATATTGATATAATCAATGCTATATCATACCATTTTCAAAACCATTTAAGAAAGAGTTTTTAGAATAAAAGTGGCCCATACCACATTGAAGTTTTTAAAAGAATTTACATTTTAAAACATTAATGTCCGTATAAATAAATCCTTAAAACCATTTTAAAAAAATTGACATTAATGAGAAATTTTTAGAAGAATAAATCTGATAACATTTAAAATGATATTTTAGTTAGAGAGTTCCTAACCAAATGAGAGACACTTGAATACAAATAATTGAGGATTAACATTAATAAAAGATTATAATATCATTAGAATAAAGATATTCATGATATAATAAGTAAAAGGGAAGTATATACACCATATAAAAGTGAATTAGTGTATAACAACAAATACGTATCAATGGAAATGTAAATTGATACAATATCCCTTGAAAATATCATATCCTTGTATTAAGAACAAATCAATGACATAATTATGTGTGAACAATAAGAATACACCAAATATAAGTGTGTATTAAGTTTAAAAAAATCATAGGACATTCACACATATTCATATCATGACATAATCAAGAAGTATAAGTTCAAACCAAAAAATTGAAATTGGGTTAAGAAGTTCTCTTATAGAAATTCGATAGCCTAACGACGTCACTTTAAAATTCAGAAAATTGTTCATGAGAGGGAAAAAGGTATCTCATAACTTGGACATAATTTTCTTAGAAATATGGATATATAAGAACATATCCCAACATAAGAATATGTAAATTAGAATAAATAACAAAAAAATAAGTATTTTAAAAAGATGAGAGTGAAAGGTTCCCTTAGCGATTTGGTAACTTACGAAACATACAACCCGTGAAAGAATAATCATACAAAGAAGATGTAAATACTGATAAATTAAACTATATTAAAAAATTAATAGAATAATGGGTAGTACATACACCCCACAAAAAGAAATTGTGGCAAATATATCATGAATCTAATGGGAATAAAAAGTGATATGAAAACCCCTTACCACGTTGTAATCAATCAAGTCATATTGTAAATACTGATAAATTAAATTATATTAAAAAATTAATAGAATAATGGGTAGTACATGCACCCCACCAAAAGAAATTGTGGCAAATATATCATGAATCTAACGGGAATAAAAAGTGATATGAAAACCCCTTACCACGTTGTAATCAATCAAGTCATATGAAAAAAAGTTTATAACCTCCAAATGAATCATAGAATACCCTGAATATAATTAGAATAATCATAATATATATTAAATGGAAGTACTCAATAAACCATATTCAATTAATAAGTGGTGAACAATGGAAATATCATGGAATTAAAAGCGAGATATGAAATCCATTACCTCGTGTCCGACTTGACCCGTTTATTCTTTAATCTCCAGAATAATAAGCTAAAGACAATTTATACTTGCTTAAGAAATAATTTTCCAGTTTGTTATTCCTTTTATATCACTTATTACCATGTCATAAACATTATGGAATAATTTAAGTTAATAATGTTTTTTTTGATATATGGTACTTGAGTCAAAAACAAACTTCTTATAATTACAAGTTGTTCATGTGGTCAATATTCCATTATCTCCAAAATTATATTAATGATTTAGATATCTTATATATCAAATATATCCAGTACATTTATGTATTTATAATATTACATAACATTTGGAGATAAGAAATGAAATGCATCGTTCATGGAGACGGTAAGCCGTACGTACGCATCAACACTACTTTCATTTATATTTCATTTTTAATGGAATGAAAACTTAATGATACATAGGTATATTATAATCCTAGTATAATTTAATATTATATATATGGTACATTATTTTATTAACTCCATCCTTTATACATTCCATATATGTCATTAATGAATCATATCACCTTGACATTGCGGTAGTCCGCACTTCCTCAAATGAAATTATCATATTTACAAATTTTGGAAAGCATAAATTCATGTTTGTAAATTAAAATTTCAGAATCCTAGAGAAAACATAAACATAATATATACCATATATAAATACAGTTCCATAATAATGTCCACTAGGAGAGGCGGTAAGAGATCATTGAACAATCATCATTTTGTGAGGTAGTAGTTCGCCGTCCACAGAAATAGTATGTTCTTTAACCATTATATGGACGTGTGTGTAAGTTTAGTTCGAATACTTATCGTAACAAGAACCTAGTATATTTAGGATACTGGTGTTGTTATAAAATAAACTAAGAAAAATAGTTAATGGGGTTGGATAATTAAAACAAAACAAAATAACTTAAGAGAAAATGTTTCCATTAAATCAGTTATCTTCTTTTGGTTTGAACCAAAAGGTTTAATTTAATTTCCTTCTTCCTAGGGTAAGAATTATAAGAGGAGGACATGGACATAGAGAGATTAATTGGGTAGAGTTTGGACGTGTCCAGGGGCTTGAGAAGTTAAAATAATGGGTTAGAAGTGACGGATTTTTATAAGGGGGTAGAGGGCCTCTCTAAGAATGTTTAAAAATATAATTTTATTATATTATGTTTTTTGGTTTCTAAAGATCCAAAACATTTTAAAGTCTAAGATAAGATAGCTCATGTTAAAAATAAAATCATCCAATAAGAATTGGACATTTTTGGTATATATTTTTTTTTAATTTTCATAATCTTATTTATTTAAATCATTAATTAATGAGGTAAACACTACATCATTATTGTGTCATAAATATTTTTATTTATCTGATATATAAAAATTATAAAATAAATATCATGATGTAGGAAATTTTTTTAGATTTTAAAAGAATATTTATAGTCAAATATATAACATATATAACCCCATGTAAGAATTTATTTTTACTAAAAGATATTTGTTTAAGTAATTTTTGTCTTTACATTAAATTAATAAATAAAAAGTGTCATTATCACTACCATGTGGATCCATGGGGACCCAAAATCGACCCAAGGATTCCCATGGATGGAAATTTATCAATACATAGGATTAGGATACATGTTAGGGTAATTTATTATTATTATAAAAATATTTTTACCCCCTTTTACTAGATTTACCCTTTAACCATAGTAAATAAAATTTTTACTGAAGTAAATATTCATAATGTATAAAAATAAAAGTTTCCTGTTTAAATTTTTTATAACTATTTATTCCAAATATGTTATTCATTTTTCAAAACCCAAAACATAGAAGTGGCAGAAATAAAATTAAAATTAATTCCCACTATCACAACAAAAAGCGTGTTTTTAAGAAATAATAACTATCAAAAGTTTGACACTTATTTATGTCCAATTTCAAAGTGAAATTACTTACAATGAAAAATATTGGATTAAATTGTAAAATAATATTATAATTACACTTTAAAACCAATTAAAAATATAATATAATCTTATAAATAAATTAGATTAAAAGATATTTTTGAATTAAAATTTAGTATTTTTCACTATTCGTAAAAAAATGAATTTTATCACAAAAATACCAAAAATTTACCCAAAGTAAATTTTGATGTCCAGATTATAATGGAGAATTTAATTTTTTTCAAATATAACATATTAAAGTGAAAAAAACTGTATTTAAAGAGAGTTCTCTATCAAAAGGCTATAAATCTACCTTTTCATGAATATTATAGTATTTATGCTTAAAATCAGATTTTTCTTATTTTAAGCATCTAAAATTTATTGGATAAAAGTAAAAAAATTTAAGAAACATATTTAATCATAATATTCATAGTTTTGTTCATTCCCACCAATACAACGACTATACGTTAACTACCATTTAAAATAATAATATTATATTAATATTTTTCAGTATAACTCCATGTTGTGTGCAACGTATATTTTCAATGAGAATTGTTGTTGCGTATCTGGTATGACATCGAAAATAACATCCCCTTTAAGGAAAAATTTATATTTCATTCACAAATTTTAATAAATATAAAAAATGATATATTCTTTATTTACCTGGGATGTTACACCCTTGAAATTTATTGAGTAGATGGTCAATGATCCTCACCCAACATTATCTTCCAAATGCACTTCTATGGTTGTTGTTGCATAGGAATTAAATTTTTGTGAATATTATGGTGGCTATCATTATTTTATGAATTTTATTATGGAATTTACTGGGATAATGTTCAGGTTACCCACATTTAAATTAAATAACTTTTTTGGTACATTTGGATGAACACATGTAACATTTCATAGTGTCTACTAAGCTCGCCACTTTTACTCAAAAATTAGTTAGTCTTTTCCATTACTTTTTAAAAATGAATCTCTACCCATCTTCATTATGAAATTCCCCTAGATTATTATTATTGTATTTTTAACTTGAAATAATTTTGAACATTATTTCTATTGAGACAAATAAGTATTGAATTGTTCTTGAGACCTTGAGGGGTTGATTTGTGGAGCCATTGAGACTAAGAGGTTTTGACATGTTTTTTGGATTGAGAATAGATAGCTAATAAGGTTTTATTAATGTTATATTATTTGTAAGTACATAAATCCCATGAAAATGTGGAGACTTCCTTATAATATTTTCAAATGGAATGTTATAGACATAGTAGTATGGGTCTAATGGGAAGAGGTGATAAAATTGATTCCAATAGACTGATGAGATTATATAGAAGATTAGAAAAAGTTTGTTTTTCAAAAATATTCACCAGATAATAGGATAGTGGTTTTTAGATAAGAAAATTTAGGTGATTGTCTACTGATATTTAGTGTACCAAACAACATGATTACTAAAATTTCTCATGGTTTAACCCATGTTTAGTGGACTGAGTTGATTGAAATATGTTTTTCTAAATAAAAAAAATTTGATATTATATCAGATGAATAATTTTTATGAAGTCAATAGATATAGGAGGTCATCCGACTAATGTTTCTGATTGAAGTACTTGAACATAGTTTACTAGAAAGAATTTACTTGATGGAGAGAAATATGAAGGATACAAAATGAATTTTGAGGGACCATAAGATGAATAATATTTGAAAAAGTATTAGAAAAAGGATTACAATTGAAGCATTGGATAAAGGTTTTTGGACATGGATGTTATTATAAAGAAGTATCTATGAAGAATTTTGGATCTTTAAAATGTTTTTTAAAGGGAATTAAATGGGATGATGATGAGTTGGTCGTTTAGTTCCTTAGTAATCATGAAAGAAAAATAGTGATTTTTTCTATGTCTTCAAGATATTTTGAAGATCATTGACATTGAATATATAGGAAAGTTCCTACAATGTTTGTGGACTTCTGTTTGTTTGGTGGATTTGAATATGGTCAATAGAAGAATTATTCGGGTGGGATATAAAAATTCAATGTAGAAAATTAAAATTTTAATTTTGTACTCCTACCTTGACTTTTAAAATAAATTATTACTATATAAAGGCGATAAGGAGCATTGTGAAGTAGGTATTACCATTTCAAGAGTTTTTAAATAATAAAGGTGTCGACCTAAGTGCGTGATAAATATTTTTATCAAAGTACTTTACAAATTTATACTGAATATAGGGATATCAGATAGAGTGATACCATATAGGTATCTAACATAAAGGTATTCAAAGATAGGGACCATCCAAAGGGTACCAGAAAAATAAGTTATTAGAAAAAAATATTTAGATGAAGAAGTTCAATTAAAAATTCTTTCTCACCACTATGTAATTAATTGAATAGGGAGAGGAACTTTTAGGGTACTATGTTTGAAAAATTCAAAAAGCATAGTAAAAACATATTTAATCCTGTTAGTGAAGGATCATTCTGTTGTTGAATTTTTTTATCATATTATATAAGAAAGGATCACATGAACTATAAAAAAAACTATAGTTATATTCATGTGATGGGTATTACTTTCTTATTATAAACAATAAAAGATTTTTTAGTGGATGTATGATCTTAATTTATTTCTATATCTTGCCGAGGACTAGATACTCTTATTGTATATTGAACACTTTAAATTATTATGTTCCTATCAATTCACTAGTGTGTTTTTTCAGCAAAGTCAATTGTAACTAACAATATGTGAATGTTGTTTGAATATAGAAAAACATAAAAAGATAATATCTTTGAATTACCCCCTCTTATTAATCACAAATATGCTAACGTTCCCTTTCAATTTGTATTAGAGTGGGGTAATTCATTGAATATTTTTTGTTTTAAGTTTAAATTAGAGTAATATTTTTAGGGATGTTCAGAACTTTAGTAAGGAGATTTATATCTTCAATGTGAAGAACATTCATATAAGGATATAAATAATGACTCCCTATATATTATCCATTTTCTATGAATTTTTTGAGGTACTGTCTATAGTTTCACTCATATTTATAAAGTTACTCTTTTAATAGCTATAAAGAAGAAGAATCTATATAATGATGGATCATCTTAAAATTATATATTTTCTTCTCTCTCTGAAAATGAATTTATGAGGGTTAAAAGAATTGTAATGGCTAGAGTCATCTGGGAAAAGTTAAAAAATATTTGTAAAGGAAATACAAATATTAATAAATTTAATTAATAGATATGGAGATTAAAGTAAAAATGATATTAAAATGGGATATATTTAAAATTTTGGTAAGCTATTTACAAAGTTTAACCACATTGTAAGAACCATAAGTTATATTTGAGAGAATTTGGAATATTTGACTGTATTAAAAAAGTTTCCAAGAATTATTCATGATAAATTTGATATAAAGGTATCATAATTAGAAGATAGATATCCTAAAACACTCTATCTATATTAGTTTAATAGTATTCTCATTACATAAATAATTATAATGGAAAAGTATATGAAGAAAAATGAAAAAGGTGATCGATAAATCTCTTTCAAAGTCACTAAGCAAGGAAATTACCAGAATGTATCTAAAGAAAAAAGTCAGTTACATTGACTCTGAAGATGAAGTGAGTATTTTTTTATGAATAAATGTATTTTTTTATTTAAAGGTGAAAATAATAATTGGTAAGCATAAAGGGAAGTTACCAATTAAATGATTGAATCGTGGTTCCATTAAAAAATTTCATAGAAAATTTTCCAACACTAAAGGAATATAAAGATAATGATGAAAAAAGGGGATTCAATAATTAAACTAAAAAATAATTTAGAAAAATAAGATTATTATTCAAAAGGAAAGGATAATAAGTCCTCTTAATATAAAAATAGAAACAATTTATCCAAGCTTGAGAAATCGATGATAGTGAAGTGGAAGATAAAAATTCCAGGGATAATGGTGCTGAAAATTATCTTATTGAAAATGTTAATTATTAGTGTCTTAAATATTATTAAAGGATCAAATTATAATAAGAATAGGAAACTACAATGGAATTTATTATTACAGTGAATCGAATGAATTTATTTAAAAGGTTTCTATACTTAATAAAGAGAAGAAAAAGTTAAATAAATAATATCTACTAACAAAAAAGTAGGAATCAATACTTGAAGAAAAATATATGTTTTTTAAAATAATTGATGACATTAATAAGTTAATTGATGGAAGGGAAAACCTCATTACAAATATTGAAGAAAAGATAATGGTTAAGGATACATAATCTGATATTGTTTAATAGAAACTTGTTGAAGCTAATAAAGAATAAAAAATTCCAAAATATGGTTTTAAAATTTAGTAGAAGTTATAAAAAGTGTAAATATCATAATAATAAATAAATATCATTCGTAGAGGTAAAAAAAGTTTGAGAATTCCTATAATAAGAAACAAACCAAGCAGACCACATATATTTCTAAAACATGTAAATTTCAAACTTCTAGGATTTCTAGGAAATAAAATTTTTAACTAAAAACTAATAAAAATGGTGTATCTATTAAAGAAGAAAATAATTATAAACTAAGGAAAAATATGTCATCAGTCTTCCAAAATTATGTATCATAACAAGGATCCATGGTTGTTGGTCAGAAAGACTATGGAAAATAGATACATAGTTCTGGACATGATATAGGTTATAGAGAAAAATATGTTTTCTATAAATATGTATTATATTATGGAGGCTGTGAGTATACAAAAATGATTTCTTGTTCAATCAATAATATTATAGTAAATATATAAGGTATTAAATGTAATGTTTGAGGGGTATTCAATCCACTTAATGAATACAATTCGAAAAATATTTCTTGAAATATGAAAATAGATTTAAAAAAACTGAAACTATTTTTAAAAGATATTATCAACCCAAACATCTTGGTAAAAATTCTTTTTGATGCCACCTATTAATAATATTTTATATGTAAAATATAAAAAAAACAAGATGGATGAAAATTCTAGAGAAAAGACCATGGTAGTTGAAAATTATATAAAATAATAAGAATGAACATGGATATTGGATTGTGTTTTCTCTTGACATATGACTGGAGATTTGTAATTATTAAAAAATGTGATAGATTAAAAATAAGGGACATAGAATTTTGTAAATTATGAGTCCCTCAGAATCAAAGGTTTTGGATCTCCTATTATTATAAAAGAAAAATTTAAATCAAAAATTTATTTATTTATTTATGGATTGAAATAGAATTTTTTGAGGTTTTTATAGATTTGTGATAAAGAGGAAAATTTGTTTTAATAAGAGGTGTATTTATTATTAAAAATCTAGATGATGGAAAATTTATATCAATGGGATAATGAAGCACCAGATGTTTATATCAGGATTGAGATATAATGGGTTCACACTGTCTGAACATGATGGTAGAAAATAAGTTATGTAATTAGAGGCCAGGATACTTGTGTTAGAGAAATATAAACAATATGATAAGGGGTGGAAGTATTCATGTTGTTATTGACATGATAAAAATAACTGATTTTTGTATTTTGATATGTCAAAATGGGAAGATTTCAATTTCAATATATACGAGGGTTGAGATATATAAAACTCATCACTAGAAACATAATAATTATGACATATGTGAGAATATGATAAATAAATAGGCAAATAGATATAAGTATTTTATTTACATTAATAATGATATTTGTCATATTACAGGTACTCAGTTTTTAAAACCATGATCAAAGGATCTAAAAATGCTTAAGAGTTCTAGGAGAAGTGATGAAAAATAATGTAGACACTCTATGAATAAAATTTTAAATGATAATTTAAAAAAATAAACAAATATAATGTTTAAATATTTTCTAAAAAATAAAATAATTATTTATGGAAATAGTGAAACATACACCCCACAATAGAAATGGGTTTCTGATATAATTAATAGAATTTATGTTGAGATGATTGAACATGATACTTCATGATTTTTTGGAAGAAAAGATATTGAAGCATCAGTTCACATCCAGAATCACTGTTTATATATTCAAAAATATGATATGAATCCATGAGATATTGTTTTTGTAAATATACCCCATGTTTTAAATACATAAGGGTGTTTTGAAGCCCCTAAATTATGAAATTCAAAGGTGAGAATCTTGTGAAGTTAGACCACTCAAGTGTTTAAGTTATCTTACTTAATTATACACCAAATGGTATAGGATACTAGTGTTACAACTAATAAAATGGAAATATTATATGTTCTTATAATGTGAATGTTTTGGGACATCATGATAAAATGATTTCGTAGTTAGATACAGATAAAAGAGGTAGCTAAAATGTAGTTTTTGCTATAAAACAACATGAATATGTTTTTGATATAAGTTAGGATGTCAAAACTTTATTGGATAAAGATATTTTTTAATCCATTTCAAGTGATTAAGGACTATTACATTTATCTTATACAAGTATGAGAAAGTAATTGGAAGCCTAAAATATTATTTGTGATCAAGGAAAATTGGTTCAAACAAAATGACTATTGAGGACAGTTTGATAAAATATATTTCCCTCACATTTTAAACCAATAGATTTTGAAGATGTTATGGAGAATTAATATTGAATTTCATGAATGAATAATCGGATTAGAATGAGTAAAATGAGATATTTGATTTTTCACCTTATTAATAATATAAAAATGTGATTGGAACGAAGTGGGTTTTCCAAAATAAGTTGAATGAAAGAGATGAAGTGATAATAAAAATCAAGGCTTGTTCGTAAGGGATAAAAAAAGGTTTAAGACATTAATTATACATTTTCCAAAGTATAAATACTTGAAAAATTCCCAAAATTACTTACTAATACTACAAAAAATGAGGAATACTATGTTCTAAATAGATTTCAAGTCTATTTTTATTAACGTAGATCTGAAAAAAATAATATTATATTGATAAACCATGTGGATAATTACTTTTTTAAGATGAAAACTATGTTTTCAAGTTGAATAAGGCTTTGAATGGTATAAAATAAGCTCTAAGATCTTGGTATTTTAAGTAAGACACCTAGTTCAAGAAGTCTAATTTTAGAAAAGGAAGTGTTGTTAATAAGCTCTAGATAAATGAAAATCCATACATTTCCCTTATTATGATTCTTTATATTATTTTCTAGATTTCAAAGTTCTCTAAAAACAATGAATATTTTGGGTGGAAACATAATTTCTAATATACATCAATACCACTATAGATGACTGGATAACGTATGAAAGCAAAGAAATGTTAAACCTATTTGGATATATAGATGTATAATTGATAGGTTGTGTTGATGGAAGAATATCTTCATCTAGTGGAGTTATCTTTCAAGGAGAGAGATTTATTACTTACAAAAAAAGAAGAAAAATTAAGTAACTCTTATCACTATAGAAGTAGGGTATATTTTTTTACACTCAATATATAACAATATTAATGCGGATAAAAGAAAAAATAGATGATTTATTGGAAGATGTGAAGATTCCACTTCTATTGGGTTGTGATAATCAAAGAGTTGTCAATATCACCAAGAAGCTAGTGAAACATTCATTATATAAGAGAATTGATATTTAATATCACATTATTAAAGGGAATGTGGAATGAAATGAAATAAAGCTATAGTTTGAACCAATATAAGATTAGGTACTTTATATCTTTTTAAAAACATTGACGAAGGAAACATTTCAAAAGTTGAGGCTGATTATGGGATTTCAATATCACTATCTCTAAGGATAAAGTATGTGATATCTTTATAGTATCTCATCTTTTCATCAGATATTGTTGCGAAAGGGGGATAAATATGAAAAAATAATTCAATCCATTGACGTATATATATTTTACCTTTCAAAGAAAACACATATTTAGGGAGATTTTTTAAAAGGGGTAAGATATGATGTCATCATGTGTGAGCTATTTTATAATTTTTTTGAAGTTGATGAAATTACTCATTAAATTATTTTTTAGTTTGTGATGATAAGGTTTTCAGTTCTAAAAAAAGTACAAAATCATTTTAAATCATTACTTTATGGATAAAATTTTGTTTTTGTTTAACTATTATTGTTTGCAATATCGATATTGCTCATTTAGTATTAGAATTAATGGGTAGTTCATTTATTTAGTTATAGAGAATAAGATATTTTTGTTCCATGGATAAAAAAAATATAAATTTAGATATTTTGAAGACTAATAAGTGTTGATTAGTGGTTTAACCCAAAAGGTGTTGATTTATGGAGTTATTGAGACTAAGAATTTTTGAGGTGTTGTTCGTTTGAGAAGATGTAGGTTAACAAGAGAGAAGGATTTGTTAGTGTTTAATTTTATTCTCAATACATAAATCAACTAATAATATTGATCCGTATTTATATTTTTTAAGGATGAAAATTTCTATAGAAATAAGTATGGGTCCAATAGATAGAGGTGATCCAAATAAGTTCAACAGATTGAGGTAATCTGATGGATGATTCAAAAATGTATTTGTTTAAAGTTTTCATTAGGAAATCAGAACAAGTTTTTCAGACAAGAAAAATATGAAAATGATTTAATAGTCCTCAATGTTCCAAACATCATGATTAATAAATGTTCTCATGGTTCAATATTACTTTAGTTAACTAAGATGATCAGATTATGTTATATCAGATGAAGAGAAATTTGAGATTCCACCAGATGGAGGATGTTTTCAAATTCATCAAACAAATGTTTTTGATCTAGGATATCATACTTTAATTTTTGTTTGAATTACTCGAATAGTGTCTACTAGAAAGTCTTTACTTGGAATATAAAAATATGAAGGATACTAAAATAACTTTGATGGAAAACTATAAGAAGAATGTTTATGAAGGAACCAGATAGGGGATTCCGATTGAATGATCAAAAATTGGTTTCTATATATACATTACTAGATAGATAAGTTCATATGAAGAAGTATTTGATGAAGGAAAGAAGATATTTATAATGATTTTGAAATACCTACAATGTTCTAATGCTGAATTGGATGTTTAATCCTAGAATTATTAAACAAAAATCATGATTCTGGATAAGTTTTCAAGATGTTCTGATGATCGTTGCTTCCATGATTTGAGGAATGTTCCAATGATGTTTTTGACTCATACTTTTAGGGGATTTAAAATTTTTTAAACTAAATACATACTCAAGGGGGACATTCAAATTTAGAATGAAAAATTAGAATTTGATGTTCACACTCCTCCGTTTATTTTTGGAGAAACAATACTAATATAAAATGCAGAAATAGAACTATGAAGCAATTTTTACCTCTATGATAGTCTTTGAATAAGCGAGGTGCTGACCATGGAGCTTTGGAAACCTTTTTTTGAAGCACCCAAAACTGTTATATATAGAAGAGGGTACCAGATAGAGGAGTAATAGATAGAGTGATACCAGATAGGTATCAACCAGAGTGGTATCAGATAGATAGGTAACAAATATAGGGTACAAGAAAGAGGGTTATAGATAGAGAAGTTATCATATGGGTAGGTTTAGAAAAATAATTTTATTTAGAAGTTATTTATCACTATTGTGAAAGAAATAGAAGAGGTTGAAGAAATTTTAGGAAGGAAGTCATAAAGAATTAAAGTATCACAATAAAAATGTATTGAAATATATTGTTTAAGGTTTATTTTTATTGTAATTTTTTTATCAGATTATATATACTAGTAGGACATGCACTATCAAAGGGCTATAGTGTCATGAATGTGATGGATATTTCATACTTGCAATAGAACATAAAAGATTTTCTTATAGTGGTTGTGTCTTCTCATATTATATTCAGATCATTCCAAGGACTAGAAACTATTTTTGAGTAGTGAACATTAAAATTTATTATTTTCCTATTAGATTTATTGCGTGTCTTCTTCAGTAGAGTCAATTCCCCCTTACTGGAGGTGAAGGTTGTTTTAAAACATAAAAGTATCATGATCCAACCTCGGTCGACCCAAAATTGGTCACCCGCACCTGCCCACTCAATGGACCAAAGGGTGTTCTTAATACCCACAGGCCAGAAACTAGTGTTGGGCATCAAAACTAAATAGGTGTGAATGATTTGGACTATAAATGAAAGACAAATAAGTAGAAATTGGATAATAAAAATGAAAACTAGCAGCGACGAGAACATAAAATTGTATATACCTCCCTGTGACCCTACGAGTCACCACCAAACTCAAACCAATCCCACAATACAACAAATAAATCCGAGCAAGAGGTAACACCCGATGCTAAAAACAAATATAAACTATAGTAATGAGTATTAAAACTCAATAGGCTAGCACAATAAACTATTCCCAATGCACTTCATTTTAAACAAAATAAACCTAAATTTTCATGTTTCAACTACAATATATAAAATTATGCTTTTCTACTCATTTTTTTTAAAAAATATAACTCATTGACATAATTATATTCTAAAAAAAGTTCATTATATTAGTGTAACGCTAACATTTTTGAAAGGGAAGTGATTCTTTCATTTTTTTGGGGGAATGAAATATTATAAAACACATTGACTTTAAAAAAATTCACAAGATTTTATAAACCAGCACCTCACATCCAATTAAACACTACGAATATAAGCACAAAAAATATTCACATAACAAGGGAAATGAAAATATACACACAAATAACACATTCATTACTATAAGAAACTAAAATGTAATAGACAATAGCAAACCTAGGAGATCAAGAATAATCGATTACTTACTAGAAAATGAGACCCCATTCCCGATAGCATGACACACATGATGAAATAAAAAACATCCTAAATTCTCACTTGCCCTAACTCAGGATAGACCGAGCGACCCAATACCATAGTAATAAAGCTAGATATACCCACCTAATATGGGGCACTGGTCTGTACATCAACTACCAGTGCAACAATATTTCTTATATAATTATCTCAATATTAAAAGTTCCCAAGTCTCTTGTATATAAGGGGGGTGATCTAAACTATTAAAACTGAGAATATAATCACAAATATATAATAATAATTCACAATAGGATTCACCTTGAGCCACCCTAAGGTTCGATCTCATTCATTAGAACAAATAGAACACAAAGTGTTCCCATAAAGGAACCCTAATAATAGATCACACAGATTCCATAGTGAGGACATCCCATCCATTGTACATAGACAATGCATGAAAAACATCCAATGGAGGTTTTCATAATAAATACTTTTATCAATTTAAAAAAGCTTCCAAATGGGACTTCAAGCATTTCCCAAAAGCACTTTTTATTAAATATACAATCCATCTTTTCAAAATAGGTGCGAACACACCATTTTCCATTTCAAAAACATTTACAAAAACTCCTTAAAATATTTCCATTACACCTTGAAAACAACTCATTTCTTAAAAAAGCACTAAATGGTACATTTATTAGCGAAACATGCCAAAATAATATAAAAACCAACATCCATATATTTATTAAAATCAAAACCAAAAGGAAAACCCATAAAAGGAACCCCAAAACCAATTTTCCATATTTCTAATAAATATATAAATCTAAACCATGCATTTTACATCCTAAATTACCCACAAAATCCAACCAAGAATTGAACCCAACACTTGGTGTGCACTATTCACCAAGACAATTATAGTTATGAAAAAACAAGGCTTAAAACAATAATTTCAAACCAAATATTATAATAAAAGGCTCATATATTCATATTTATAAATCAAACAAGGTGTAAAAAGCAAGAAACTAATGGATCTTAAATTAAAAAGGTATGTTCATGGGAAATCCTACCTCAAAGGATGGGAAATCCAAAGCTTGATAACTCAAGCAACACCCCGCTCACACACACAAACATCCATATATATATACACACACACACACACACCCTTAAACCGATGCACCTTTTCCCCACACCATGAGATAACACAGAAATCGAATATATATATATATTTATACATATCCATACTTTTCAATATGCATGTGCGCCTTCAAAACCGATCGTAACTCCCAACACGAAATCCCTTGGATTAAAAAACACCATGAATCCCTAAAGAAATTAATCCAAACAAAGGAATTAAGATACGGTTCAAAAACCAATAAAAAATTTAAGAAAAATAATGTTAATGGAAAACACTGTTTTTAAATGAGCAGTGTCAAATGGGTCTTTATCTTTCAAACACACACCTAAAGCACATCTCAATTGTCACATTAGTCAATATTTGAAAAACCGTATTTTAAACCATAAGAACCCTTTTTGAAACCATTTTAAAAAACTGTTTTCTTTCTAAAACAACACCACCCCAATTCACAATCCATAAAATCCAACCAAATCAAACATCCTTTAAAGTATGCGCACAAAATCAAATTTACCCAAAACACAATAAAGGTGAAATATTGCAATAATTTTCAATTTCAATTTTAATGAAAACATAACATTTTATCAACGAAATGGGTGCACAAATACATAGGTATAAACAAAGAATCATTTCAAAGAGTATTTTGAACAATTTCTACCAATACAAAAACACCATAACAAGTTAACCACATACATTTTAAAGGTGTGAATAATTTCTAAAAATTAATTTAAACAACTCAAGAATTGATAAATTACATAAAAACGGAGAATGGATGGAAATACATACCTCTCCGGTGTGGGAACACTACAAAACTCTTGTAGGTGGGAGAGCCATTCGTTGTAGACCCTCTGAACATCCTAGATTCGAAGAAAACACAACCATAACAGAAACCCTAACCATTAGGATTTAAAAACACCCTATAAATACCAAGAAATGAAATAAAACATTAAATAAAACTAACTGGGGGGAGGGGATCCACCGCCAGAGGAGGAGGTGATGCGTAAGGGAGGCTCTCCAGAACTTCACTTGGGGTGGCTGCATGTGAGTAGGAAGCCACACAAGGGAGGGGACGCCGTGAGAGAGAGGGACATAGGTTGATGCGGCTGCCAGAATAAAACCCTGACCAGAGAGGAGGTCATCGGTGGTGTCACACAGGGTGGAGAGGGGTGACACCAGTGGGGTCACGCAGGGAGAAGAGGGGGGGCCCCGACCAGGTCTTGAACATGGAGAGTGGATGGGTATGGGTTGTAATGTGAGGGATAGGGGTGCTTAGGGTTTTAATTTTTTTTAAAATCCTAATAATATTAATATTAATAATAAAATAATAATAAAAATTATAATATCCATAATAATAATAATAATAATATTCTTAATAATAATAATAATCATAATAATGTTATCATTGTTATTATTTTTAATCATTATTTTAATTTTATTTTATTTTTCATTTTATTTTCATGAAATATATTTATTTTAAGTTGTGGGAAACTTCACGGTCACTGGGATCGACCGCACGGTTACCTCTAACCGTGTGGTGCTTGTGTATCGGCTGGAAAACCACCAATATTCTCAATCATCAAAAACTAAAACTGAGACCTAAACCTAAGATTCAAACAAAAGGCCTGATACCTGAAAAAGGACAATATAACTGTCCAAGGTAAGGGTGTGATAATTATCCCAACTAAATACACTTTCTGCCTCTATAAAGTCACTAAGAAAAGGATAACCACAAGTTGAGTCCATGACCTATAACAACTAGAAGAATCAAGGAACCTCAAGGAGACCTTTCTTCTTACAGGTCACACTCGACCAATCAAGAAAAAATCAAAGGCCAAAAATTAGGGAAGACCATGAGAGAGTTCTCTACGCCACATGAACTCCACTAACACTAAAACTTCATAATCTAGCCAACCTCACCAGAACGTAAATGAGAAAAACTACTACAGAGTAACCTAAAATACTGGAACCCCAGAAACTCACTCAACCACTCCACATTATCCAAACAACACCCCCACTCGAATGGAAAACTAGGGAATCCCCAACTTGAACTCCTTTACTCCCCCCACAATACCAAGTTACACCGCCAAGAATTTAACAAAAATCCAACTAAAATCCCACTAGATATACCTGGGAACCGAAACAAGGAAACTATCTATAACAACACCACTAAAAATAAGAATTTCCCATACCGATCTAAATATCCCAACACAAACACATCGAAATTTCTTTTCATGAGTAAGAAAACAACTCCATTGAAACTTAGAACTCTCAACCATGACAAAACCCCAAATATTAGGGAAAACCCACAATAAGAACATAAACCAAATAGAAAATATGAAAAAAATACCCTCTCAGTTCCATAAAACAAAAACATCTCAAAAAATTTACAGATAAACCAAGATCACCCACACCAAGGTTAAATGCACTCAAGGAAGATTATTATTTTAAAAAGCCATATTTAGATGAGCAGAACTTCTTGGAATATAAAAGAAGATGCCCCTCAGATCTCACAAGTAAGGGATGAACTTAAAATGATGAAAAAACTTCAAAAGTAGAAACAAATAATAAGAGGACTTTAAATGTTCCAATCCCAACACATAAAAAATCTAGACTGAAGTTTCATTGCCCAGTGACTCCTGACTGTGTACGAGCTTCACCCTGAGACTTGTGGCTGGAGATATGATGGATGAAGCATCTCCTAACTCATATTTAGGTATGAGAATACCTCAGTCATGACCCCTTATTCGAGGAACACTTACTATAAAACTAATCTGGGGGAGCCAAATAGACACAATGACAGAAGGTCTTTCGAGGGATGTGAGAAGATAGCCTTGAATGCCCAAACCAACCACAATAATGGATCACTAGGTAGAAGTATGAAAAATTTTATGTTATAACCAATAATGAGAACTCCTTAGAACCATGTTCCTCTAGCATGCACTTCTCACCAGATGTGGAACCTTTATGAACAAAAGAGGGGATGGTTTATTAGTCACCATAAACTTGTTTCAAAAAAACAATATAGCTAAGAATTCCTCATCCACTAACTTTGCAAATTGAAATTCACTGGACAAAAGAAATTTTTCCACCATATCTAAATAAAGACCCAAATGAAAACATGAGACTTTAACTAGTCCTCTATAACTCCCTTCGTTGAGTAATAAACCATCTCTCTGAAGTAATGAACATAAGATTTCACATTCTACTAGCCCTACTGAATATCTCACAACTCTTCCACCTTCCACAACTTCACCTCCTCAGGTATAAACCCTTGGATGATAGTGGTCTTAAACAATTCCCACATCATCCCAAACTGCATTGATGATGAGGTAACCAACTACAAATGGTACAAGTATGCACCCTCAATCAATCCCAAAATAACACAGACTCTAACATCTTTGGGAGTTCCCAAAAATCTAAAGAGACTCCCCACTTCCTCAATCCACGCTACTACCTCCAAAAGACATCAAATACCATGAATAATGGGAAACATTCTAGAAGAACTATATTCTAGGCATGACTCATTGGAAATTTTGGGGACTTTTCTGGGTGGAATTCTTTGAACAAAATCAAAACACAAATCCAAAAATCAACATCCAAACAAATCATAACCACAAGAACATCTAGGCCAAGACAACTGGCTCAAGATCCAAACACATACAAACACAACAAAAAATAATATATTTAAAAATCTCATTTATTTCCAATTTTCAAAACCACCACATTTCAAAGTTAATTCCCAAACAAATAACCACGTTTTACTAAAAAAACCCGCATAAAAAAATAAAAACCAATTTTTGAAATCATTTTCCATTCTAAAAATCACTTTAGAAAAACAAATTCATGCCTTTAGTTTCAAATACACACCCAAGGAATCTTGTGAACCATTTTACATGTGTTTATCCTCCTCCATTCATTTGTTCCAACATGCACATTTTATACACACCCTCATAAGTGAAAATGTTCTTAAGGAGTACCCAAGGTTTCAACCAAACCATTTCTTTACCAATTCCAAATAGGTACCAAATTTTCGAACCAGAAATGTTTCCTTTAAAACCCATTTAAAAAATTTAAATCCATTTTAAAGAAAAAATTTTCATTTCTAAACTACATTTAATTTTAAAAAACTCACTTACACCAACCTAAAAAAAATAAAAAATTACAACACACCATAGAAATGAGGAACTAAAAGTCATGATTAACACAATGAAATGGTAGTGAGCCATTCCCTAAGAAAGAATTAACAACTAAGATGTACTTAAACCATGCACTCGGACTCCACATGTGTCACTACTTCATGTAAGATCACAACATGACATTGTATTGACCCCATTGTTATCCCTATATCCCAAAAAAAAAAAAATACAATATAAGGAATCAATTCCTGGACCACCCAAGGTAACTCAGGTTTCATCACGAGTGGTAGTGATCAGGAACCATCCCATGACCTACCTATTGATCCCTAACAACCCTAATCTCCAACTACCAAACACCTAAAATAATAAGAACCTCCTATGATAATTTTTTTTCATGAACCGACATAGGTTGACCTTGAACTAGTCACCCAAGTTGGCCTGTGGTATGGCCCGAATGGCGTTCCCAATCCCCATGGGATAGAAGCTAGTGACATACATCAAAATTAAATAGGTGGGAATGATTTGGCACATAAATGAAAGAAAAATAAATAAAAACTGAACAATGAAAATGAAAACTATAAATTAAGAGAAAATAAAATTGTACATACCCCCATGTGATGTTATGGGTCACCACCAAACTCAAACCAATGTCACACTATAGTAAAAAAATCTGAGAAAGAGGTAGCACCCGAAGCTAAAAAAAATATAAAATATATGTGTGAGTATTAAAACTTAGTAGGTGAGCCCGATAAACTATTTCCAATGTACTTTCTTTAAAATAAAAGAAACATCAATTTTAATGTTTGAACTACAATATAGCTAAGTATTATTTTCAACTCATTTTAATCAAAAAAAAATACAAACCATTTACCTTATTCTTTTACAAAACCACGTTCATTCTATTAGTGTGCCGTTAACATTTTTGAAAGTGAATTGATGCTTTCATTTTTTTTGATGGAACGAAAAATTATAGAACACTTTGACTTTAAAACCTTTTTCACAATATTTTAGAAACCAACACCTCACTTCCAAGTAAACACTAAATAAGAAATTACCACAATATTCTCATAACATGGGAAATGAAAATATTCATATAAGTATCACATTCATTACTGCAGGAAACTTAAATGTAATAGACATAGGTTAACCTAAAAGATCAAGAATAATACATAACCTACTAATACATGAGACCCCATCCCCGAAAACATGCCACAGATGATGAAATAAAAAATTCCCAAAATACTCGACCACTCTAACTCAGGATAGACTGAGGGGCCCAATCCCCTAGTAATACTCATCGATATATCAATCATCTATGGGCCACTGATCAGTACATTATCTACAAGTGAAAAAATCATTCTTAGAAAATTCTCTCAACATGCCAGGTTCCCATGTCTCATATATATAAGAGGGGTGAGTAAACCGATTCTAACCGAGAATCCAATTAAAAATATATAATAATAACAGTTCACAACAGGCTTCCCCCTAAGACATCCCAAGGACTTATCTTATGACTTAGAACAAATAGAACACCAAGAGTTCCCAATGAGGAACCCTGATAATGGATCAAAATGATTTAACAGTGAGGAAATACCATCCATTATTCATAGAAAATGCATGAGAAACATCAAATAGATATTTTATTAATAAACAATTTTATCATTTTCAAAAATATGCCAAACATGCCTTTAAGAATTTCCCAAAATGACTTTTTATCAAACATACAATTCATATATCAAAAATAGGTGTAAACACACCATTTTCCATTTCAAAAACATTTACCAAAACTCCTTAAAATATTTCCATTCAACCTTGAAAACAAACTATTTCTTACAAAAGCACCATACATGCAATTTATCAACGACACATGCCAAAACACCTTAAAAACCGACATTCATGTCATTATAAAAAAACTATAAGGGAAAACCATAAAAGGAACCTCAAACACCATTTTTCATCTATCTTATACATATATAAATCCAAACCTTGAAATTTACATCGTAAATTACCCACAAAATCAAACTAGGAATTTAACCCAAACCTTGGTGTGCGATGTTTACGAAGACATGTCTAGTTATCAAAAAACAAGGCCTAAAACACTAATTTAACACCAACCAGTCTAATACAAAGCACATATATTAGTATTTAAAAATCAAAGTGGGTGTAAAAATCAAGAAACTAATGGATATTAAATTAAAAAATAAAGTGTATGGGAAATCCTCCTCAAAGGATAGCCAAGGAAAAGATTTATAACTCAAGAAGCAGACTGATCGTATGCACACACTTCCATATATATATATATATATATATATATATATATATATATATATCCTTAAACCGATTCACAATTTCCTCACTCAATGATGGAACATACACATAAAAGATATAAATATTTTTACATATCCATACCTAGGAATATGCGTGCACACCTTCAAAACCTCTTACAACGCCCTATAATAAATCCACAGGACTCAAAAACACCATGAATCCATAAAATAAAATTAATCCAAATAATGGAATCAAGATATGATTCAAAAACCAAAGAAAAATTAAGAAAAAATTATTAATGGAAAAAACTATTTTAAATGAGCAGTGCCAAACCGGCCTTTAAGTTTTAAACACACACCCAAGGAACATCTCAATTTTCAAATGAGTCATCCTTTGAAAAATGACATTTAAAACCATAATAACCCTTTTTGAAACCATTTTAAAAAATACCATTCTATTTTTAAAACATCACCATCCCAATTATCAAGCCATAAAATCCAACCAAATCACACATCCTTAAAATTGTACACACTAAATCAAATTTACCCAAAACGCAACAAAGGAGAATTATTACAAAAATTATCAATTTCACTTTTAAATAAGACATATCATTTTATCAATGAAATGGGTACACAAATACATAGTAATAATCAAGGAATAGTTTTTAACAATTTATACTAATTTGAAAACACTATAAAATTTAGCCACATACATGATGAAGGTGAAAATCATGTTTAAAAATTAATTTAAGTAACTAAAGTATTAATAAATTTCTTTGGAAAGGAAAAGGTATGGAAAAAGATACCTCACCGGTGTACAAATGAAATGAAACACTTGGAGGGGGGTGAATCAAGCCTTGCACACCCTCCACATTCCCTATATTTTAAGTAAATACAACAATATATAACATAAAACCCAACCATTAGGTTTTTACCACACCCTACACACCCCACGAAATTAAAATAAACACTAAAGAAAACTCACCAAGGGGGGATCCGCTGCCGAAGGAGGAGATACTGCACAAGGGAAGTCTGCGTGATGTTTGACTGAGGTGGTTGCGTGCAAACTGGATGCCACACAAGGGAGGGGAACCACACGAGGTAGGGCAGAGGGTGGTGTATCCACTAGAGGATGTGCTAGTTGGATAGGAGGTCATCAGTGATGTCACACATGGAGGAGAGGGTGGTGCCGACTGGGTCACGGACTGGGAGAGGGTATGGGGGGGGGGGGTCGGTCTATGAGAGGGAGGGGGAAGGGGTGGGGGTGTTTAGGGTTTTTATTTTTTTAAAATACAAATAATATTAGTATTAATAATAACATAATAATTATAATTATAATTTTTATAATATCTATAATAATAATAATGAAGTTATTATTATTATTGTTATTATTAATAATTTGTTTAATTTTATATTATTTTTATTTTTTTCATCATTTTTTTTATTTTAAGTGGTGGGAAACCACACTGTCACCTAGGCCGACCATACGGTTACCTCTAACCATGCGGTGCCCATACACTGGCCTAAAACCTACCAAAATTCTCAACCCTAAAAAATTTAAACTAGGACCCAAATTAGAGCTTTGAAAAAAATGTCCAAGACCTGAAAAATTATAAAATAAAAAAGTTCTGAGGTCAGGGTGTGAGAAAAAGTGTAAATCACTGATTCAACCCCCTCTTAGTGATCACATAAATCATGTCTGGTCCTTTTAGATTCCTTTATCACCTTTATCACTCAAAATTCCATGAGACTCAATATTTTTTTTGGGTGTGTTTTATATGTCTACTATGTTAAATTTTTTAATCATATTTATTGATAAATGGTTCAGAATAATTATAATATTCCTTACTCTAGATATTATTTTATTAAGGCAGTCATTTAGAAAATATCTACATGATCCATGGAATTTAGTATTAACATGTATCCTTAAAGCATCGAACATTACAAAAATAAAGAGTTAATAGTTAGTGAAAAATAATTAACTATATAAGTTAATTATTTCTAGATAATTATAAGATAAATTAAACATTTAAATTTATTACTTTTCAAAATTATTACATCACCATTCAGTTAATATTAATCACTCTTGGCTTAATATAGGTTTTTTAGGTTGGGGTCTCTCATACTTCATATCCCAATACCTTACCATACTAAAGCCTTTATAATGGATTGTAATGATAATTTGATTAACCAAAGAATATCCCCATGCATTGTAAAACCAAGCGTACAATTAGGCATCTTTATATTGCACTAGATGATGATTATGCTAATAACCAGTACACTATTTTTTGGGGTTATTACCCCTAGTTATATCTATACCATAGCTTACATGCACTTATAGTATCAGGAAATAAATTTTTTATATAGAAAAACCAAAAAATCTATATTTTAATTTTTTTTTATTATTTTATCCTATACTTAAACTTATACTTACTGTTTTCATTAAAGTTCTCTCATCTAAATCCCAAAAAAACAAAGAATACTATATATAACCAAATTAAATGTTTACCAATCCATTATAAACTATGATCAAACTTGAACAAATAATTATTAATAACCTTTATAACTCTTAATTTATATCCAATAGATAATATCCAAATCTATGAAGTTATCTTAACGCACACCTAATACCAAATAATGAGCCCTAGGACACACACTCCTAGATCTCATGTTAAAAACACAAACTTGACACACTGGAATTATTAAAAATTAATAATTAAAAGGTCTTTCTCATATAATTTAATAATTATATTAATATGACCTTATTAGGTTTAGATTTTTACGGAGTTGGGACAAATATTTAATTCGTAAAACCCATTTTCTTTGTATCAGATGGATATTTTACCACAATATAAGCAAATAATTAATCTATAACAAGCCTTAAAAATCTCCCAAAAATCCCCCACACAATATACTATTATAGAAAAATCTTATCTATTACATTTATTAATAATATAGGGAAATGAAAACATAAGAAAGTGGGGAGCTTAGATACCAAATAAGGGTAAACATAAGTAATAAGAATAAAATATTGTCCACACAGATGAGATAATAATATGAATATAAATAAAATACATAAGAAAATTATAAAAAAAAAATCCTAGATCATAAACCACAACATAGGGAATGACATAACATAACACATGAATCAAAAGAGTTTGGGAACTTGATTCATTAGATATAATCAATGATAAAATAATATAAACATAAGAATATGTATAAAACTATGAAACATATCCCAAATATAGAACACACAGTAACAAAAGGAAACATTAAATCCTTGATCCACACCATCAAATCTCATTATTATTTGCAACTAAACTTTACTCATTAATAACCATCTCATGAAATATAAAATATTAAAAAATTTATTAGAGGGTGATATAAGAACCCACCCACCATTCATCCGTACTTATGTGTTCCACTTAAAATCATATCATATTAAACCGATAGAAATAATGTGGGTTTTGTAAATATTTCAAATAAAAAGCATTCACTATTTATAGTTTAAATAACCCATTTAAATAAAATGGGTTTCATTCAAAACATTAAAAATAACCCAAAGAAATAAAATGGGTTTCATATCATTTAATAACGGATTCACATAGGAAAAAAATTCATAATTCCATCAATAATAATAAATTTATAAACCCATGGATAATAAATTTTAATCCAATGAAATCAAGTAACATTAGTTAAATATCTTTCAATAAAGATAATAAAAAATATAATATTTATAACGTATAGATAAAAGGTTTATTAATAATAAAATCATTCCTACAATCACTCTCTGTGACATATATGTGAATTAACTTCAATAAATGGAATAAAAAATTAGGTTATTCATAGAGGGAAATCATTTGAAGATGAAGTTGTTTTTTAATATGTCAATTAATAGAGTTGGTGATGGATAATTACCATTATAGAAAAAAACCTTTCTAAGAAATCTGGAGAATGAAGGTGTATGATAACATTTTAATAATATCCTTAATCAATCATATGATGTATCTAAGGACAATAACTTAGATGAAGAGTAATTTTTAAATGTTTGGGAAAAACACTTTTTTATTATGAAATATTATTGATATTTTGAAAGAATTTTGAAATAAATATTTTATAAAAATAAGAGATAAATAATTTATTTTAGAAACTTGGACAATATAGAGAATAATTTTTATAGATAATACAATGATAGTGGAATGCCATGTTTGAATAGAAATAATCTGAAGAAATATTTTGAATACAGTTCTAACATTACTTTAAAAAAAGGGAAGTTAATGGTTAATTTAAAAAGTTATTTTAAAAAAAATTGAACTAAAAACATTTAATTTTGAAAATTAAACATCAATAATGGATCATTTAAAAGAAATAATGGTCATAAAAATAATTTTTTTATGGCTGATAAAACATTTTATTTTTAAATGATGGAAAACCTTTTTAATATTTTTAAATACAGTTGATTGAAAAACCACATGTTAAAAATAATATTAGTTTTTTATTTTAAAATGGGTAATAAGAACAATGAGATTCATTGAAAATAATTTATAAAATATAACCTTAAAATAGAGGAGAATATTAATAGAAAGGGAAATATAGACATAGAAGAAAAGATTCATTTGTAAGAATGAGTGTTATTCCCACCAATATCAGATATTTATTTATGGAAAACCTTTATCAAAGAAATAGATTGTGATAATGAAAAGTAATATTCCTTATAAAAAAGTTGAAATACCATATAAAATAGGGAAAATAATCGATCAAATAAATCTTGAATATTATACTATGGTAAGAAAGACTATGACCCAATGTATCAGAAATTGAGTCAACGAAACCCTTACGACATTAGAATTTTTTTAATTTAAAACCCTTGAAGTATATTATTTAATATAAAACATAAAATATCATGAATAATGTGAGAACCATGATAAAAAAAATTAATTGGATGGAATATACAAAATTTTAATGAAAACATGTTTTATAATAAGAATTATGTATCAAGGAGTGAAAATTTGAGATAAGAAACCCTTACCTTAATTACTCCTTAGTAAAAATGCACTCTATGATCTAATATAACAACATTGAATTTCAAAATAAATCATTTATGTAACTTTTCAATTTCTAAAACCGTTTATAAACATCATTTATAATTATTATCTATATGTATATTAATTAATTTTTATCTATTTTTTGTATTGGGTGTGAGTATTCTAAGAATGTTTTGAACTAGTTTTGTAATAGTGGAGTTGTTCTTCATTATTCTCATAGATTTCATCATAACTAGATTCTAAAAGATAATGGAATTTAGTATTAATAATTATATATGATGGTATAATTTTATTCTATGTTATTTTTTTTATAATTCTTAAAGATTAATTTAGTGATGCACACATTTCAGTGATTTTTTAAATAAAATTGACATCTTAAATACTGAGTTTAATTTTAATAAAACCATTCTAGAACTAAAATGAAATTTTACTTTTCTTATATATATATATATATAATATATTACAATAAATTAAATTCCCATAGTCATACATGATATAAATTTATAGCATTTTTCATGTAAGTGGTGGAACTTACTCAGAAAAGAACATTCCAAAATTAATGGATAATTATGAAAACGTTTAGTAATAATATCACTATAATAGAATAATCATGAAAATATTTATTGTTTTTAGTGTGTTATATGTTTATTGGAAATAAGTGTAAGAATAATATTGTAATACCACAAAATTATAAAATAAGAACGTCGTATTCGATTTCACATATGGCTGGAAACACTAAGAATATAAGAAAATAAAATACCCTATGACTTTCTTATATATTAATTTTTAAATAAATTCAATATATTTAATAGCTTTCAATACACACAACAACAAGTTTATGTTGCGTTACATGTAACAAAAATTTTCAATAGTATCATGCATTACACATAATATAGAGTTTTGTCGAACAACAATATACTATTAATATTATTATTTAATATGACCATTAAATCTCTTTTTTTTGAATTTTATAATAGCCACTTTATGGTTTAGTGGTAATTGAAAAGGAACCAAAATACATGAATATTTCAATGTTTTGGAATCAAAATTCTAAAACTAAAATAAAAAAGATCCACAAATTCAAAAAATGGAAGAATTCATTGATTCTCACAAAATCATCACCTCAATAACTGCGAGATCCACTGTGCGATTGAGGAATGACTATAAGGTCACAATGTTATCCAATTCATTAGTACCATCACCACGTCACCATTTAAATATTACCATCACCATCTTCCACATGACTATTATCGTCCTATCTGAGTGTCGTCATTATCAACAACGCTTGTCATCGACCAGAGCGACTACAGACCAATATCAGTACCATGAGATCAGAATCACTATAAAATTAACGGAGGATCTGTCAAAAGAGGATCCCACAAAACAAAAAGAATAAATCAAACTACCATAATATCCCTTTTAGCTACCATAAAAAAACATATTCACCGCTGATTGAACACAATCATCTCCACTATAATAGCAATATGCCGAATGTGCCTCTCAGAGACGATTTTCCGCTCAAACAAAACATCCTAGAACCTCCACGAAGACCACCACACCAGATCGAATTAGAAAGGAGTGGTGAACCAAGAGTTTATAGAAGAGTTTGATCATAAGAAGGCCCCACCACATGAAAATTCCGGAGACCATATAATCAACATCTAGGAAGATAACCCACAAGATTACCATCTTTCCACTATCCTAACATAGTACCATCATCGGATAATCAAAGACCACACACTTTGAAAAGCTACATTTTTTTTTCTAAAAGATAGTTTAGTCACACTTTTAAGATATAATTTAAAATAAATATTTACATAATTAATATAATTTATATGATAAATAAATTAATTTTTTATATATTCATATCATATTTTTCATAGGGTGAATTATTGAAATTCTTCCAAATGGTTTCATTTTTTGAGCAATAGTGAAAAATACTAAATTTCAAATTGAAGACTATATTTTCATTTAAATTGTTTGTAACAATATTTATATTTTAAATTATAATTTTAAGTAAATATATTTTAAATATATATTAATTGATTCCATTTTTTCCATTATAATCTTTTCCATTCTGAATTTTGATATGAAAACTTTTTAACAATTTCACTTTGAAAACCCTCATTCTCATCGCATCTACGAGACTAATTTTAAATTATATTATTCAAATAATGTGAATTTAATTCAATAAAATGGATTATATATTTTGAATAAAATTAATTAATATTTTTTAATAAGGTAAATATAATTTTTGTTCAAAATAATTAGTAAATAAAATAAAAATTAATTACAATGGTCAAAGTTAAAAGCGAAATTTTTACACATTACATACAGTTGTGTTAAAATTAATTTTCCACATGCATATGATTTTTATTTGTAAAATTTAAATTAGTATTTATAATTTTTATTTCCAAATTATATAATAATACTCATTTTATTTTATTCTTAAATTATTAATTACCTTGGTTAAAAACAAACTAATTACCTTGTTAAAAACTCAAGTTGTAAAAAGGGATTAAAATTAAATGCTAAAGTATTACATGTTTAAAAAATGTTTTCTCTATATTGTTGTGGTGTTTATAGACTATATAATCTATTAAATAAATTATTTATCAATTCTTGTGCCACATGGGGTGAGAGTGACCTCCCATTATTGAATAATTTTGGTATTTACAAAAATTCCACTCTTTAACTATAAATGGGAACTCACTACTTTCACTTATTAACACCTCTAAATACATTTATATTGACAAAAAATTATGTTAATAACTTATGAGATTCCATCCACTCATCCTAGAATTCTTATTTGGTGCTTAAATCCAACCTAGTATAGATTTTGGTGAAAATCTAAGGGGATTACCTGAAGAAGAGGTAATGTTCTTAAATGAGCATTTTTATTTTCTTTATTCCCACATCCATCAAATGAGTTAAAGAATCATTATTTCTGTGTACGATGGACTACCACCTCATGAACTATTGTCCTTCATTTTTCCATTACCACCACCCATGGTTGGGTATTATGATAGATATAAAGTATATATATATTATTTATAACATAATTATACCATCTAGAGTAATTATATCACATATAAATTTATTTACATTCAATTCCATAGGTGATTCAATAATGCTATCTGTGGGTACGTCGGACTACCGCCTCATGAAGCGATGTGGTTCATCTTTCACTAATTCTTTACATGGATGGTTATATGGTTATGTTCAATGATTTTATATGATATAAATGAAATAATTATTATATTTATGACATATTTATCATTTTAGAGGATAATATACCATTTTATTTTATACACTTAAAAATGACAACATCGTTCGTGTACGTGTGGACCACCACCTTCACGAAATGATGTGACTCTATTTAATTAAAAACACCACATAGATGATATATATCAGTATATTTAAATAAATAATTTTTTATTTATGAAATTATTTTCCATTTTTAAAGATAAAATATTAATTACCTCCTTTCTTTAATGATCATTGAAAAATAAAAATGTTACCCACTCGTACATACGACATACCATCTCCTTGATCGTAACATACATCATTTTTCAAAACCATATTTAATTTGTGGTATTAAAATTATAATTTATGTATAAATAAGATAATAATATATTGATTATTATTCTTGATATAATTAAACTATATAATATTCTTAAGAAATAGATCTTTCATGGAAAAACACGCATGACAAAATAAGGTGATTAACAACCAAAACAATGAAAATAATGAAAGATTGTTAATGAGCGAGTGGTAAGATGATATAAAGTAATGATATATGATATTATACATATTAATATTTTATATTTCTATGTTTTTTAACCAAAAAACATCCAAGGGATTTGGAAATTTTTTGTTTACTTGATGAGCCAAATTTAAAACCAAACTTCAAAACTCAATACCATGATGTTGGTCGGAGTAGATTACACAAGAGGGGAGGGTGAATTGAGTAACTATAAAAATATCTGTAAAAATTATTTCTAAAAATTCTTCCCCAAAGATTAAATACAACCTAGTTAATCAAGGTTATACATTTATAAGAGTTTGACTATTTAAGTAACTTCTTATAAGATTGATTATTTCTCAGTAATCTTAATATGTGTTATTAATATTACTTTTGAAGTTATTATACTAAGACAAGCCAGTTATAACTTCTTTCCAAGACTAACTGTCAATGTTAAATTAGTGATTTCTGAATTATATAGTAAAGCAATAAAATAGAGAAGAGTAATTTAAGAAATACAGTGGATATGAAACAAGTGGTTCCGTCTCAAGACGAGACCTAATACACTCCACTTGGTTATCACCTGCCACCAAGAAGTTTAAATAAAAACTTTGATCCACACCCTGGATCGGGGTTAACAATAGTACATAGAATTTCTAGGCCACACAGGGACATCTTCTATAGTTTTTGTGGGTATAAATAACCAGGCCACAAAGGGAATTCTTCCACAATTTTCAGTGGGTATCCAAGAGTAAATAGAGGTTTGAGTAAGGATATATTATATCCTTTAGTATAATTCAGGAGACATATTGTGTTGTTATACATGTACACACTATGCCCGAAAGTTAATAAACAAATACACAACATAGTAAAAATATAGAGATGGGTTTAAAATTGCTCTGAGTGTGAGTCTTTGCTGCTCTGGATATCTTGAGATGAATCACATGAATATCTCAAGTCCTCCTTAGTAAAATAGAGTGTCATGATTCAGATTGTGTTCTTCGTGAGGTTCGACAATGTTAAGATGTTCTCTGGATTCAAGTGTACTTCGTATATTCTTCAGCAGAGTTGGGTTGCATGCATGTGACAATATTTCCTTTTGAAATTCTCTCAGTGTTCTTTGTTATAGTGCTCACAACCTTGTTTTTCGTTCAGTATCACGCACCTTGATTCTTTACCACATGTCGCTTTAATATTGGAAATGCATGTGTTGGAGCCGACAGGTTGCATGGATACTGCACCTTGTACCTCATACTGTCAGATGATATGTCTACAAAGAACCATTAATTATATTAGTGAATTTAAAATCTTCAAATATAACCGTTAGAGATTAAATTGAAAATCAACAAAATATTTTAAGAAACGATGTCACAATAAGTCATAGAAAAAGTGTCTCATTCACACAGTGACTAGATTGATCATGGTGTCTTGCGGTCATGGTGTTTCGTGGTCACAGTGTCTTGTTCACGGTGTCTCGTGGTCACGATGTCTTGCAATCACGATGTCTTATTCACGGTGTCTAATTCATGGTGTCTCGTGGTCATGGTGTCTTGCGATCATGGTGTCTTTTTCACAGTGTCTGCTTCACAGTGTCTAATTATTCATGGTGTCTTGTTCATCACAATGTCTTTTTCTTCACGATGACTTGTTCACAGTGTCAGAAAGATATAACCAGTAGCAAACTTATGGTGTCTCAGACTTTTCAAAGTAACTGTATTCAGACATAAGCAATGATGATAATAGAATGGATTAGACTTAATCATTTGTCAAATAAGGTATTATGGGAGTAGATCAAAGATAGTATAATGTAAGAAAACTAAATGTAGAGCAATTAAAATATTTAATGGCTCTTTTTAAATCATGAGACTACTTCAACAATAATACACATGAATACACATGATTGTGATATAATTTACAAAAGTTAACTAGGTTTAATAGTATTTTTGATCATAAAAATGTGATTAACACCTGAGGATTCCATAAATCTTCACCTTTATGATTATAAAAAATCATGTAAATTCAAAGTTTATATTTTATTCAACTATAGAGATAAATGGTTAACATATATAAATTTCTCCCATTTGGGATTATAAAAAATATCGAATAAGAGAATTCAAAAGTAAAAATTCCATTAATAGCACCGAAGTTCCTATACAAACAAAAATCAATACAAAATAAAAATCATTCCTATCAAAAAGGAGTAATCACTATTCTTCTTCAAGGGATATCCTTCTCTTTGCCTTTAGCAGTAGTGGCAGAAGAGGAAGCCACATGGGAAAAGGTCGAGGTAGAATAAGGGAGTGAGGTGGTTGATAAAGAGGGTAAAGAAAGTCCTTCATAGACTGATGGAGCCAATATAGTAGCAGTAGAAGATCTAGGCAGTTGTTGATCAAGAATCACAGGCCTGATCTGACTCATGGCTTGTCTGACAGACGTAGTAGTGGAGGCTAAGGTAGAAGTGAAGGTAGGCAGCCCATGTCTTAGAGGTTCATCCATTGGAGAAACAATGGTTGTACTATGGACATAAAGATAGGGCCTTAGGAGTTTGATGAAATTTGTAATGATGTCTCCACTATATTGCATGGATTTCTCAAAATCACCGTTGTTCTCCATAAACTTTTCCAACAAATGAGTAAACTCTATGAGCTTTTGGACTTGGGTCTGGAAAGCTTGAGTCACAGGAGGAATCCAAAATTTTTCTACAAGATACTTGAAATGATTTGTCATATCGGTCATGGAGAAGATTCTATTGAAGTAGAAATATACTTTCTTGGAAATCTCTTACAGATCATCATTAGAAATTTGTGAGTGGATTTGGACTAGGTTAAGAACTCTATAACTATTCTTGACAACTTCAGATAGAGAAGCCGTATTGAGACCACTGAGTACATTCTGATTCCCTTATTTGACTACAACTCTGAGCAGATCACTGTCTAATGAGGGTTTAGTGGATTGACCAGATTCTTTAGAGGCATTGACCACTATGGTCATATATTGGAGTTGATTTAGAACCTTTTAAAGACACCTGGTATACTCATTAGTGAGTTTATTAAGATTTACAACAAGATCTCTCATTTCCATCATAATTTGTTTGTCCCTTTCAGTGACCTTTGCATCCAAGGAAGCTAGATAAGGTTGAACCTGAGGCATAATAACCTGTGGGATTTAAGGAACAACAGGTTCTACAGGAGGACCAACAAGCTCTAATATCTAATGCAAGTATCTATGCATGTCTTCAATCATACTTCTTAGGGTCTTCACTTCATTACTGAGCAGCTTATTTTCAACTCTTACTTCCTGAATCTCATGAAGAATTTTAGGTTTTATTTTCCAAACAACTTTCTCTGGTAATAGTGAGGTATCTATCTCACTTAAATTGGTCACATGAATAGGTTGGGTATTCTTGAGTTTCCCAACTCCAGACAAGAGGGTAACACTAAATTACTTCAGATCACCCTTACTCACAAAAAATGGTTGTTCAGATAAAGGTTCTGGAACAAGGAATGGTACAGTATCAGGTTCCTTCTCAGGTTCGATATTGGAGACTGATTTCAACTGGAATATAGAGGAAAGATCAAGGCCGGTTACTGAAACCTAATGAGAGTCATGCACATCATAGAAACTGTGGATCTTATACTGAGTGTCTATAGGAAGTGACTCAGTCAGATGTGAAACTTAAATAGACTCGAGATTTGGGGTTTTCTCCTCCTCAACAGGTGCCTCCTTATTAGGACTGAGAAGATTCAGATCTCGGTCTAATTCCACAGAATCATCTCTAAGTTCCTCACTCATTTCCTATCTAGCCAGCTGAAAAGATATCCTTATCCGTTCTTCAGCCAAAGGGATGATTTTAGGAACATATTGTTCCACTTGGAGTTCCTCAAGATTGAATTCTTCCATAACAGGTAGCTCTTCCACTGTAGGTTCTTCCATGGCATGCTTTTCAGATTCTTTGGAAACTGATTCTGTTTTAGCCTCGGGTTGAGTTTCCATATTAACAGCTTCTTTAGGAGTAGGGACTTATTCTTCAAGAACTTCCTGAGGAACAATAGTATTGTCTTCCTTAACAAAAACAGCTCCCCTAGGTGGCACTTCATCCACTTCTTCCTCTTATTTAGGATACTCGTCAATCTCATCTGGTTCCAAACTAGGATCAGAAATATCTCTTGGTCTTGAGGGATAATCCACAGGATTGAATTTCTCATGAACTCTATCATTTTATTCCACCCATTCCTTTTCCAAGGATTCCATTTTATTTTCATCCTCTTGATGGTTACGTTTGAAAAGAAGTACTCAAATTCCTTTATAACTTCCTCATTAGGTCTAACCAAACATTTGGCATGCAACATGGCTGAGATAAGATGAGAGTAAAAGCGGTAATTTGACTTGGATGTGGCTTTGATCATCTCACACATATGATGAATGATATACTTGAAAAGTTTGATCATATGCCCATTTTTCATAAGGTGGATCATAAACTCATCTTGATATTTCAAAACAGAAAAAATCACCTTTTATGGGGATGAACAGATTCTGAATAAACTTGAACTGGAGCCTTGATTCTCTATCTAGTTCAGTAGAAATGTCCCTCCTCTTGGTGACATTTCCAGTTAAGGTTTTCAGATCATCTTCCAAATCAAAGAATTCGGTTGAAGGTGGAGGTCCTCTTTAATAATCCTCACAGATGCCTTCATGAGGTATCCTAAGGCATGAAACCCAAAACTTCAAAGAGAATGTGTATCTCTGGCCATTGACCCAAATTCTTACAAAATAAATATCACCAGAATCAATAGATAACTGTATGTACTAGTAAAACTGAGCCACTAACTTATGGTAGATTGGTCTACCTTCCTTCGAGAACCACTCTAACCAGCCTTTCTATTCTAAAAATTTCAATATCAGAGACTTACTATATAGAATCCATTTGGGGAAAATTTCTTTCTTAGTTATGACAATGTGATTTACCAGATTAGGATTTAATGGTCCTTCAGGTTCTAGCTTAGGTGAAATATTATTCTTCTTTGTGCTACGCTTCTCAGGTGTCGACAATGAAGGATGTTTCATCCTTCCCATTCCCTGAAGGTTTGAGAGAGATAAGGGTTGCAGGGATGAAGAAGGGTTCGAAATGGGTAAGTCTAAGAAACCCCAAGTGAAGAATCGAGTGATACTTTCTTTATTTTATCATTTAGGAATACCAAACGTCACAAAAATAAAAACACATGAAAATAAAGAGGGGAAAAATAATTGCCACAATATGGGTTTTTATAAAAAAAATTATAAAGAATTTTTACAGTGAGACCGTGTATGGTCATTACGGTGAGACAATAAATGAACATTACGGTGAGACAATAAAAGAGATTCACGGTGAGACAGTGAATGAACTTTTCAGTGTGCGTTACGGTGAGATAGTAACCGTCAGACAGTAATCACAAAATACTAATTGTGAGACTGTAAACATGAAACAATAAGATATTAAACAATAGGACATGAAATTATAAAAAGTAAGATATCTATTTGGGATTTATTATGCCTAGTTCTTGTATTATGAAGTCTATTCTCTCAAAATTTAATGGTTTGGTGAATATATTAGCAAGATGATATTCAGTACCAATGAATTTCAAAGTGATATCACCTTTTTGATAATGATCTCTCAAAAAGTGATGTCTTACGTCAATGTTCTTTTTCATAGAATGTGAAAAAGGAATTTTTGAGATGTTAATAGAACTTGTGTTGTCAAAATTTATAGGTACATGTATGAATTAATATCCATAATCTAGTAATGTGTGTTTCATCTATAAAATTTGTGCACAAAAACTACCAGCAGCTATATATTCAGCTTCTGCAGTAGATAATGCAACAAAATTTTATTTCTTACTACACCATGATACTAGTAACATTCCTAAAATGTGACATGTTCCAGAGGTTATTTTTCTATCTAACTTACATCTACTGAAGTCAGCATCAAAATAACTAACTAATTCAAATGATTGTCCTTTAGGATAAAACAGTCATAGATTGGGTGTATGCTTGTGGTATTTGAAAATTCTCTTTACAACATTGAAATGATATTCCTTAGGATTTTCTTGAAAATGAGCACACATATACACACTATACATAATGTACAGATGACTAGCAGTTAAGTAGAGTAAACTTCCAATCATTCCTCTATAAGTGGTTTGATCAACAAACTTTCCATCTTCATCAAGATCCAACTTACAAGTGGTACTCATGGGAGTGTTTCTACTTTTAGTGCTATCCAACCCAAAACATTTTTGAATATCTCCAGTATATTTACATTTAGTTAAAACATTTCCATCATTATTTTGAAATATTTTAAATCCAAGAAAGAATTTTAGTTCACCCATTAAACTCGTTTCAAATTCATTTTGCATCATTTTAGAAAAATCAACACATAAATAATTCTTCTATGATCCAAAAATAATGTCATCTTCATAGATTTGAACAACTAAAACATCATTAGAAATTCATTTTATAAAAAGGGTAGGATCATCTATTCCTTTGTAAAAACTTTGGAAATAATAAAATTACCCAATCTAATATACCAAGCTCTTAGATCTTGCTTTAAACCATATAAAGATTTTGATAGTTTGAAAATATGATTTGGAAAATGGGGATTTGTAAATCCAGGGGGTTGTTTAACAAAAACATCCTCAGCTATATACCCATTTAAGAATGCAATCTTAACATCCATTTGATATAGTTTGAAATTCAGGTGTGAAGCATAGGCAAGCTGGATTAGGATGGCTTCAGCTCTGGATACTGGTGCAAAGGTATCCTCATAGTCAATTTCTTCTTCTTGACTATAGCCTTGTGCAACTAATCTATCCTTATTTCGAACTACGTTACCAGCTTCATCTACCTTATTTCTAAACAACCATTTCGTTCCTATGGTGAATGTGTCCTTGGGTCTTTCAACAAGTTTTTAAACATTTTTTATTTCAAACTGATTAAGTTCATCTTGCATAGCCATCACCAAAAATTCATCATCGATAACATCATTATTGTTTTTAGGTTCAAGTTGTGACAAGAAGACTTGATGTTCAACCTAATTTCTATGAGATACTCTAGTTTGAGTTCTTTTGTCTAAGTATCCTACAAAAACATCTACAGTAGGTTCTTAAGGGTTCTAATAGTTTTAGAAAAATAGGGACTAGTGATTTCAAGTTCATCAATAGATTCAGGTTCATTGTGACTTGATTCTACGGAATTTCCCGAGTTGTAAGTTTTCAAAGATTCTTTCACAGAACAATTTGAGGATTTTGAATTGATGTTCAGATTTGATACATCATCCTCCAGATTCTTTAGAATGGTTTTAGGCTCATGTGGATATGTTTCATCAAATTTGACATGAACAAATTCCTCCACACATTTAGTTATTTTATTGAACACTCTATAGGCTTTAGTAGATATGGAATATCCTAAAAATATACCTTCATCACTTTTGGATGCAAATTTGTCAATATTGTCTTTGGTATTAAGAATATTTACTTTGCAACTAAAAACTTTGAAGTATATAACCTTGGTATTTATATTATTCCATAATTAGTAAGGATTCCTCTTAAGAATAGGTCTGATCAACACTCTATTGATTATGTAGCACACTGTATTGACAACTTTAGCCCAAAAATAAATAGGTAGGTCTTATTCACTAAGAATTGTTCTAGAAATTTATTTAAGGGTTCTATTTCTTCTCTCTACAAATCCATTCTGATGGGGTCTTCTAGGGGAAGAGAAATTGTGACTATAACCGTTTTGTGAGCAAAAGGATTCAAACTCTTGATTTTCAAATTCACGACCATGATAACTTCTTAAGGATTTAATTCTAAGTCCACTAAGATTTTCTATAGACTTGGAATATTTGGTAAAATAAGAGAAGTATTCAATTTTGTGATCCATACAGAAGGTCAAAGTATATCTATAAAAGTCATCTACAAGAACATAAATATAGTGCTTCCCATTTATACAAGAAACTATAGATGGTCCAAACAAATCCATGTGAACCAGTCCAAGAGGTTGAGAAGTTGACACTTCTTTCTTTGGTTTGAAGGAAACTTTGTGTTGTTTTCCCTTTTGATAGTGATTACACACTTTGTCATTTGGAAACTCAAGTTTGGGTAAGTCTTTATCGAGGATTTTTCTAGTTAGCTTTCTAAGGGAGTGAACATTACATAGTCCTATTCTTCTATTCCAGTGCCAAGATTCCTTATGAAATACACGTAAGCATGAAGCATTTTGAGAAGCTAAAGAATCTAAATTAACCGAATAAAAATTATCATTTCGTAATATAGAAAATATTAATCCATTTTTAGAATTAAAGACATTACAACATAATTTTCAAACCTAACATGAAATCTATCATCACGTAATTGTGAGATACTAAGAAGATTATATTTTAAACCATCAACAAAAAGCACTTTAGAAATTAAAACTGAGTTAGAGTTACCTATTTGGCTGAGGCCAATAATCTTTCCCTTAGCATTGTCACCAAATGTGACATGTCCTCCATCTACTTTTATCAGGTTCTTGAAGCATGAGTAATCTCCTATCATGTGCCTTGAACATCCACTGTTTAAGTACCATAGACTTTTGCAGGAGCTCTTTAAGAAGCTTTCCTTCAAAAAGAGTAATAAAAAATAGATTTTGGTACCCATAATTGTTTGGGTCCAATAATATTAATAATTAGTGCTTTAGGAACCCATATTTTCCTCATAGGTTTCCTATATGAATTATGTAAAGTATTTGAAAAATAAACTTTATTTGGTGTACAAAAACCTGAAACAATAGAATTTGTATCATGCCTCGGAGTAAAACTATATGTCCTAGATTTTGAAACAAAATTTGTTCTACCAAGGTTTATTTTACCAGGTTGATAACCAATGCTAGTGTGGTATTTAGGGGTAATTTGTTTTCCTAAAATTTATGTAAGGGTATTTTTCCCATTAGTAATCTTTTCTAAGTCACTCTTCAATTGATCATTAGAAATTTTTAATTCATTGTTTTCTTTGAGAAGTTGAGAATTTTTCTCTTTTTCAGTTGGGAGTTCAGATGTAATAGTCACAGTAAGAGCATGTTGTTTCTTCAATGATTTATATTTTTCTTTTAGTTCATTGCATGTTTCCTCAAGCATGTTATAGTATTCAAACATTTCTTCATTAGTAATTTTTTCAGAGTCACTTTCATCTTCAGAATAGTATAAATTTTTTACAGAAGAGTGCAGTTGTAACATCCCAGGTAAATAAAAAATATAACATTTTTATATTTATCCATATTTTTGAATAAAATATTAATATTACTTTAAAGGAGATGCTATTCTCGATGGCGTACCCAATACGCAACAATGAGTTTCTTGGGAATCTTACGTTGCACTCTAATAATAAAATAATATTATTTTAAATGGTAGTTAACGCCTAGCCGTTGTAATGGCGGGAATGAACAGAACTAACTAAAAAATGATTATATATGTTTGTCATATATTTTTACTCTTTACAATAAATGTTAGAGGATTAAAAATGCGAATGAATCCAATTTTAAGCATAAACATTCTAATATTCTTTAAAAGGTCGATTAACCGCCTTTTGATGGAGAACCTCTTTTAAATCCACTTTTTGACAATTTTATGTGTTATATTTGACAAAATAAAATTCTTATATAGAATTGGGACATCAAAATTTACTTTGTGTAAATTTTTGGTATCTTTCCGATAAAGTTCATTTTTTAATGAATAGTGAAAAATGTTGTATTTTAATTCAAAAACTCTTTTTAATCTAATTTATTTATATGATTAGATTATCTTTTGAATTGTTTTTAAAGTAAAATTAGAATATATTTTTACCATTTAATCCAATATTGGTAGTTGGAATTAAATTCACTTTGAAATTGGACTTAAACTAGTGAAAATCTTTTGATACTTATTGTTTCATAAAAACACTCTATTTGCTCTGAAAATGGGAATTAATTATTAAATTAATTAATGTAACTTATATGTTTTGAATTTTTTAAAATAGACATCATTTTTTAATTTGGAATATCAAATATAGCTTAGGGTGATGTTTTGGTATTTTTCTGGAAAACATCAATTTTTGATGAATAGTGAAACCACTAAGTGGTACTTAAAAAACTGATTTTTCGTTTAAATGAAATTTTACCACCTCTGTGTTTTGAATTTCAAAAATCCGACATACATGGTTGTCCTTAAGAATTAAAATGTGGTTCAATGTGATTAAAATAATTTTTTGGTGAATAGTATCTTATTGAGTTTTTAATCGCGATTAGAGGTAATTAGTGAAATTTAATGAAAAAATGTTATTATAATAAAATGAAAATACCTAGACACATGTCCTACCCTTATTTTATGTGTCATGGCAGACAAAGAAAAGCCATGGGTCAACTTGGGGACCCCATGGAGCCACTTTGGTAGGAAATGACATTATTATCTTTTTATTTAATGTTAAAATTAAAATGACACAAACATGAGTTGTTTTACTAAAACAATTTTTAAATGGGGTTATACAAGTTATAATTTTGACTATAAATAGTCATTGGAAAGATAAAAATCTTTCCTACATCATAATATTTTTTTTATAATTTTTAGACATTAAATAAAATAAATTATTTATGACATCAGGATGATGCAGTGATTACCTCATTATTTAATGATTTAAATAAAATGAAAAGATAATGTAGAATATAAGACCTACACTTATCAAAAACCTATTGTATGGGTATATTTCTAACCCTTATCACCTTAAACTCAAATTATATCAATGTGGGACCTTCTAAATCTGAAACGCATTTTAAAAAAAAGTAACATTTCTTTACTTTCAAAGAGTTCCCCTCCCCTCCTCTTATAAAAGGCCCCCACCACTATCACCTTAACCACACATCTCAAGTATTTGGTTCGGCCAAGATCTGCCAATTTTGTCTCTCCAAATCACTCTCTTACTCCTAGAAGCCTCAGTTTGGATAGAATTCTTCACAAGGAAGCCTTTGATCTCAAATCAAAAAGAGTTACCCGATTTTAAGGTAATGTCTTCACTTGTGTTCTTTTGTTTTATTTTTCTTCTCCAACCACCTAAACTCTTTTTATTCATTTATTTTGTAACAACTCTGGTATATTCAATATACTAATATGTTGTTATAAGAATAATTAGAGCTACACTTACACACACCTACATCAAATGGTTAAAGAACATACTGTTTTTGTGGATGCCGAATTTCAGCCTCACGAAACGATGATTGTTCGATACTAATATAACACCTTCAAAGGTGTCCATTAATATTTCAATATATTTATATATGATATATAATATGTTTATTTTTTAATTAATATTCTGTATTTTTTTTGGCATACCTTTATGGTTTCTATTGTGGGTAAACACGATAATTTCATTTTAGGAAGTGCGGACTACCGCCCCCTCAAAGTGATTTGATTCGTTAATGCCATATGTGGGATGTATAAAGAATGGATTTAAAGTTATTATATATGATTTATGTTACATATAAATGATGAATATAATTCTGGAATTAAAATATACATACCTATCATTTGGTTTTAATTCCATTAATATGACATAGAAATGAAAGTAGCATTCATGCGTACGTACGGCTTACCGTCTCCATGAATGGTGCATTTCATTTCTTACCTCTAAATGATTATGTAATATTATAAATAAATGTATATTCTGGATATATATGATATATATGATATCCAAATCATGAATATCATTCTGTATATGATGAACCTTTGACCACACAAACAACATGTAATTGTAAGAAGTCCACTTTCGACTGAAGAACCAAATATCGACAAAACAAACATTATTAACTTAAATGATTACATAATGTTTATAACATGAAAATAAGTGATATAAAAGGAATAATGAACTTGAAAAAGGTTCTTAAAAAAGTGGATATTAACTCATGTTTATTATTCAGGATGTTAAAGAACGACCGAGTCAAGTCGGACCCAAGGTAAGGGATCCTACTCCTCTCTTTCTTTTTAAGTACACTCTTTTATGTCATTCCTTTTAAGCTAATATTTCTTATGATTGGGATGTTCTTTTATATTACTCCTACTTTAATTTTTATGTTCATATTATGAGAGACCCTATTTTCTCTCATCAATCCATTTTGGAAGTTTTGAGTGGCGCCGTTAGGCTGCCGAATTTTCATAAGAGATCTAACCTCTCTATTTTTATGCACTCTCCTTTATGTAACTTCTTTTAAGATACTCTTTGTTATGATGGGGGATGTTATTTTATATTCCTATTGCTGTAAATTTTATTTTAATATGATGATAGACCCTATTTGATCCAATCAATCCATTTTTTGAAGTTTTAAGTGGCGCCGTTAGGCTGCCGGGTTTTCGTAAGGGATTCTTCATCTCACTTTTGTTCCCGTGAGATTTATGCTACATTTTAAACAATTTACTTTGATTGGTGTTTGTACTGGCCATTATTTTACTCATTGTGAGTATTTACATCAATTTTGTATTGTTCTTCTTTCACGGGGTGTATGTTTCAAAAGATACCCATGTCGGTGAGGGAACCTTTCACCCTCCTCTTTTTTAAAAGACTTATTTTGTTATGTCTTTTAATTCACATAATATTATGTTGGGATATGTTATTATATATATTTATTGATTTAAATTTTATGTCCAAGTGATGAGATACCCTTTTTATCTTTTATCAACTCATTTTATGAATTTTGGAGTGACGCCGTTAGGCTGTCAAATTTTTTGCAAGGGAACTTCTCAACCTAATTTTGATTCTTTGGGATAAGCTTGTACTCCTTAAATATGTCGTTCTATGAATATTTGTGCATATCCTATGATTGTTTTACCCTTAATATCCCCTTATATTTGGTGTATTAGTTTGTCACACATAATTATGTAATTGATTTATCCTTAATCCAAGGATACCATCTTTGTATGGGACTTCGTCTCAATATCCATTCATTGAGGCATATTTTGTATTATACACAACCTTATTTTATACGGTGTATAAACCCCGTTTACTTTTACGTTTATCCAAAAGAAATATTTTTTATACGAAGAGTTTTTCTAAATGACAAAAGGGAATGTTTTTTTCATACGTATGCGGTGACAACAACTTCTCCGCCACCGTGACCATTATTTGAGTTTCGGCTTCCACTACAAGCCATACCTTCTTTTTAAAAGAAAAACAAATACCATGTTTTAATTTTCTATTATTTTGGTATTGAAAATGGTTTTCATAATGTTTTTATATCAATGTGTTGTATTGATATCTTATGATTGAAAGGTGGAAATGTTATGTTTCCTTTATGCATGTTTTATGTGATACGATTATGTTGTGGTTCTTGGGCATTGTTATGAAGACGGGTAGTTCTGTGATAAACTAAGGGTGAGTGAGCCCGATATAGCTCTCCAATGCACTGGGTAACATGAAGGGGTTAAACGTTCAGGTTTCTCCGAAGAGATTTAGGGAATATACTATGATGGGTATTCCAAACGTAACCAAGAGGGTTACTCCCTACGTAAGAATGTTATGAATGCCTAAAGATACCTTTATGTCTTATGATTTCTATGATTTATTCATGATTTTATGGGGTATGTTAAAGTTCTTATGTTTTATGGGTGAATTAATATTTCATTATTATGTATACATGTACTCATGTTTCCTTTCCATATTTTTATATCCCTTACTAAGCTTTTTATGCCCATCCCAAGGTTTTGAAATGTTTTTCACAGGTCAAGGAAAAGGTGCATGATATGATGATAGTGTCAAGGATGTGTCAAGAAAGAAACCATGTTTTATTTTAAATATGTTTCTATTTATGGTGAAAAACCAATACTATCTTTTATGTAACCATTTTGTGTAAATGTGGAATGTAATTCATGATTTATGATCTAATTCTCTAAAACTCTAAACCTGAAAAGATCCTCAATGTGTAATCTTATAATAACTCAAGATTAAGTAAAGTTTAAGGCTAGGGTATTATAGTTGGTATCAAAGGTCGGTTTAGATAACTTTAGAGGTTATGGTATTCTCTAAGCATAAGTGACATTATCATAATGGTTAGGATTTCAGAAAGAGTCACAGTTTTCGATAAAGTTAATGAGTAAGTATATCTTAGTGTTTACCTTCCTCATTAGTACATGATGGTTTTGTTGATATACTCACACTGACATTTCTGTCTTTAGTGATTGGATGGATCTAGCAGGCACCAAAGAGACAACAGGTTTGAAGGAAACTGTGGTGGTTCTCTGATTAAAATATTAGATAAAATGGGGGATTCAATGAGGAAACTCATGGTTGTTCTAAACCAACTATCAAGGAGTCATGATCAACCACTTGAACCTTGGTATGTTATGTAATTCATCATGTATGAGATGACTAATAGATGTGGAAGTTCAGGTAATAATTATTAAGGTAACCATTAGGGTTTATACGATCCTTACTTTTTTAGTAATTATGGGTTACTCAATGATATGATGGAAAATGAAAGGAATGAGATAAACTTGAGGTTAAAATATGTTATGATCATTTTTGAAGATTTTATCTCGTTTTGTGGAATGTTTTAAGAATTATGTAGTTTTGGAAAAAGGACAACACACATACCATGTGACAACCCGTCGCATCAGACAAAGCTGCAGGAATCGAACCCACAACCAAAGTGCGACTGGTATTTATCGCCTACCACTGGACTACGTGAAGTCCCTGGTTAGTTTGACTGATTATTTTTAGTTAGATGATTTTATGAATTAAGAGTAAGTTGATTTTGGGGTTATCTATGGAAATTTATTAACCTATCATGGATGATATGTGATTAGGTTAATTACTTTTCAATACGAGACTTTAAGAGAAACTAATGTTGTTTGGAGATAAATGTTACGATTTAACTTGGAAGACTATGTGACTAAATCCTTCAAATATTTGTGTTTAAATCTTAGTTTGGTTTACTTTGAATAATTTTATGGACAAATTGTTTATCGAATGGTCCTCGTTGAACTTTGGGTTTTGTTGGACAAATTTTGGAGATTTAGAATAGATTTTCTTTTATAAAGGGTTATCCTTTTCTGGATTATCTGATCTTGTACTAACCTTTTTGGTTTTGGTTTTGGTTAAAGTCTAAAGACATGGTAAGTATATTGTTATATTTTGTGGATTAGGTGATTCTCTAGAAGTTTATTATAGTACTCTTAGTGTGAACAAGTCTTCCTAAATACTTGTCATTTGGAGAAAATATGAGTTTGTGTAAGAAATATAATAAAATTATAAAGTCAACATGAAAAGTGATTATGTTTCCTTATGAATAAATTCCTCAATAGAAAATAACTTAAAACAAAAATTTCGTCTATTAACTTTTCCTACTGGGGAATCGAATACCGTTTAACCCATCACAAGTTTGTGATTTTCTTTTGGTTAACTTTCTCATAAACATGTTTTCTATAACTCTCCATCAGAACATGACCCTATGTTTTCTCTTCAATGTCCATGTTTTCCTACATGGAATCCTAGTATGGGTTAACTCGGTTGACCTCTATACTTCTCTTTCTTTATTTTAAAGTGATTGTTTTACCGACTCTTGTTCTGATGTGGGACTTTGAAGGATGTTTCCAAGCCCAATTTTAAAATTGTGAGGACACAATTCCCATAAGGGGGGAAAGATGTAACATCACAGGTAAATAAAGAATATGAAATTTTTTATATTTATCCATATTTGTGAATAAAATATTAATATTACTTTAAAGGGGATGCTATGCTCGATGGCGTACCCAATACACAACAATGAGTTTCTTGGGAATCTTACGTTGCACTCTAATAATAAAATAATATTATTTTAAATGGTAGTTAACGCCTAGACATTGTAATGGCGGGAATGAACATAACTAACTATAAAATGATTATATATGTTTGTCATATATTTTTACTCTTTACAATAAATGTTAGAGGATTAAAAATGCGAATGAATCCAATTTTAAGCGTAAACATTCTAATATTCTTTAAAAGGTATTTTGATGGAGAACCTCTTTTAAAACCACTTTTTGACAATTTTATGTGTTATATTTGACAAAATAAAATTATTATTTAGAATCGGGACATCAAAATTTAATTTGTGTAAATTTTTGGTATCTTTCCGATAAAGTTCATTTTTGAATGAATAGTGAAAAATGTTGTATTTTAATTCAAAACCAATTTTTAATCTAATTTATTTATATGATTAGATTATATTTTGAATTGTTTTTAAATTAAAATTAGAATATATTTTTACCATTTAATCCAATAGTGGTCGTTGGAATTAAATTCACTTGGAAATTTGACTTAAACTAGTGTCAATCTTTTGATACTTATTATTTCATAAAAATACGCTATTTGCTCTGACCGCGGTAATTAATTATTAAATTAATTAATGTAACTTATATGTTTTGAATTATGTAAAATATAAATCATTTTTGAATTCAGAATATCAAATATAGCTTAGGGTGAAGTTTTGGTATTTTTCTGGAAAACTTCAATTTTTGATGAATAGTGAAACCACTAAGTGGTACTTAAAAAACTGATTTTTCGTTTAAATGAAATTTTACCACATCTATGTTTTGAATTTCAAAAATCCGACATACATGGTTTTCATTAATAAGTAAAATGTGGTTCAATGAGATTAAAATAATTTCTTGGTGAATAGTAACTTATTAAGTTTTTAATCGCGATTAGAGGTAATTAGTGCAATTTAAGGAAAAAATGATATTATAATAAAATGAAAATACCTAGAAACATGTCCTACCCTTATTGGATGTGTCATGGCCGACCAAGAAAATCCATGGGTCAACTTGGGGACCCCATGGAGCCACTATGGTAGGAAAATGACATTATTATCTTTTTATTTAATGTTAAAATTAAAATGACACAAACATGAGTTGTTTTAATAAAACAATTTTTAAATGAAGTTATACAAGTCCGATTTTTGACTATAAATATTCATTGGAAAGATAAAAATCTTTCATAAATCATAGTATTTTTTTTATAATTTTTAGACATTAAATTAATTAAATTATTTATGACATCATGATGATGCAGCGATTAGCTCATTATTTAACGATTTAAATAAAATGAAAAGATAATGTAAAATATAAGACCTAACCTTATAAAAAACCTATTGGATGGGTAGATTTAGGACCCTTAGCACCTTATCCTATAATTATATCAATGTGGGATCTTTTAAATCCGAAACTAATTTTAAAATAAAGTAACATTTCTTTACTTTCCAAGAGTGCCCCTCCTCTCCTCTTATAAAAGGCCCCCACCACTATCACCTTACCCACACCTCTCAAGCCTTTGGTTCATCAAATATCTTCCCATGTTGTCTCTCCACATCCCTCTATTACTCCTAGAAGACTAAATTTGGGCAGAAGTCTTTACAAGGAAGCCTTTGATCTCAAATCAAAAAGAGTTACCCGATTTTATGGTAATGTCTTCACTTTTGTTCTTTTGTTCTATTTTGCTTCTCCAACCCCATAAACTCTTTTTATTCATTTATTTTGTAACAACTCCAGTATCTTAAATATACTATTATGTTTTTATGAGAATAATTCGAGCTAAAATTACACACACCTACATCAAATGGTTAAAGAACATACTGTTTCTATGGATGGAGAATTTCTGCCTCACGAAACGATGATTGTTCAACACTCATATAAGACCTTCAAAGGTGGCCATTAAGATGTAAATATATTTATATATGATATATAATATTTTTATGTTTTACTTAAGCTTCTGTATTTTTCTTTTGTGGCATACCATTATGGTTTCCATTGTGGGTAACCACGATAATTTCATTTTAGGAATTGCAGACTACCGCCCCCTCAAAGTGATTTGGTTCGTTAATGCCATATGTGGGATGTATAAAGGATGTATTTAAAGTTATTATATATGATGTATGTTACATATAAATGGTGAATATAATTCTTGAATTAAAATATACATACCTCTCATTTGGTTTTAATTTCATTAATATGACATAGAAATGAAAGTAGCGTTCATGCGTACGTACGGCTTACCGTCTCCTTGAACGGTGCATTTCATTTATTACCTCTAAATGATTATGTAATATTATAAATACATGTATATTATATATATATATGATATATATGATATCCAAACCATGAATGTCATTCTGTATGTAATGAAACTTTGACCACACGAACAACATGTAATTGTAAGAAGTCCACTTTCGACTTAAGAACCAAATATCGACAAAACAAACATTATTAACTTAAATGATTAAATAATGTTTATAACATGGAAATAAGTTATATAAAAGGAATAATGAACTTGAAAAAGTTTCTTTAAAAATTGGAAATTAACTCAATTTTATTATTCAGGATGTTAAAGAATGATCGAGTCAAGTCGGACCCGAGGTAAGGGATCCTACTCCTCTCTTTCTTTTTAGGTACAATATTTTATGTAATTCCTTTTAAGCTCATATTTCTTATGATTGAGATGTTATTTTATATTAATCCTACTGTAATTTTTATGTTCATATGATGAGAGACCCTATTTTCTCTCATGAATCCATTTTGGATGTTTTGAGTGGCGCCGTTAGGCTGCCGAATTTTTGTAAGAGATCTAACCTCTCTCTTTCTTTTTAAGCACTCTCCTTTATGTCACTTCTTTTAAGATACTCTTTGTTATGATGGGGGATGTTATTTTATATTCATCTTGCTGTACATTTTATTTTAATATGATGAGAGACCCAATTTGATCTCATCAATCCATTTTTTGAAGTTTTAAGGGGTGCCGTTAGGCTGTCGAGTTTTCGTAAGGGATTCTTCATCTCACTTTTGTTCCCCGTGAGATTTATGCTACATTTGCCACAATTTCCTTTGAGTGGTGTATTTACTGCCCATTATTTTACTCATTGTGAGTATTTACATCAATGTTGTATTGTCCTTCTTTCACAGGGTGTATGTTTCCAAAGATACCCATGTCGGTAAGGCAACCTTTCACCCTCCTCTTTTTTAAAAGACTTATTTTTTTATGTCTTTTAATTCACATAATATTATGTTGGGATATTTTCTTCTATATCCTTAATGATTTAAATTTTATGTCCAAGTGATGAGATAACCTTTTTATCTCTCATCAACTCATTTTCTGAATTTTGGAGTGACCCCGTTAGGCTGTCAAATTTTTTGCAAGGGAACTTCTTAACCCAATTTTTGATTCTTTGGGATAAACTTGTACTCCTTGAATATGTCATTCTATGAATATGTGTGAATATCCTCTGATTGTTTTACACTTAATATCCACTAATATTTGGTGTATTAGTTTGTCACACATAATTATGTAATTGATTTATCCTGAATCCAAGGATACTGTCTTTGTATGGGACTTCATCTCAATCTCCATTCATTGAGGCATATTTTGTTTTATACACAACCTTCTTTTATACGGTGTATAAACCCCTTTGACTTTTACGTTTATCCAAAAGAAATATTTTTTATACGAAACGTTTCTCTAAACGACAAAAGGGAATGTTTTTGTCGTACGTATGCGGCGACAACGACTTCTCCGCTGCCGTGACCATTATTTGAGTTTCGACATCCTTTACAAGCCATACCTTCTTTTTAAAAGAAAAATAAATACCATGTTTTACTTTTCCTTTATTTTGGTATTGAAAATGGTTTTCATAATGTTTTTATATCAATGTGTTTTATTGATATATTGTGATTGAAAGATGAAAATGTTATGTTTCCTTTATGCATATTTTATGTGATATGATTATGTTGTGGTTCTAGGGCATTGTTATGAAGACGGGTGGTTCCGTGATAAACTAAGGGTGGGTGAGGCCGATATAGCTCTCCAATGCATTGGGTAACATGAAGGGGTTAAACGTTCAGGTTTCTCCGAAGAGATTTAGGTAATATACTGTGATGGGTATTGAAAACGTAACCAAGAGGGTTACTCCCTACGTAAGAATGTTATGAATGCCTCAAGTTACCTTTATGTCTTATGATTTCTATGATTTATTCATGATTTTATGGGGTATGTTAAAGTGCTTATGTTTTATGGGTAAAGTACGATTTCATTCTTATGTATACATGTACTCATGTTTCCTTTCCATATTTTTATATCCCTTACTGAGCTTTTTATTCTCATCCCATGTTTTTGAAATGTTTTTCACAGGTCAAGAAAAATGTGCATGATATGATGACAGTGTCAAGGATGTGTCAAGAATGAAACCATGTTTTATTTTAAATATGTTTCCGTTGATTGGGAAAAACCAATACTATCTTTTATGTAACCATTTTGTTTAAATGTGGAATGCAATTCATGATTTATGATCTAATTCTCTAAAACTCTAAACCTGAAAATATCCTCAATGTGTAATCTTGTAATAACTCAAGATTAAGTATGGTTTAAGGCTGGGGTCTTATAGTAGTGTTACCTCATATGTGTTTTTCATAAAACACATATTTTATTTGTTATAATATTCATCATGTGATGTCTCTAGGTCACTTGAACTGTGTGACACCTCAAGCTTCTACGGTACGCTTCTCTTTGAATAATGCGATAGTGTGTGTTGTACGCAACATCGAGTTCTAACACACCACAACCAATCAAACTAGCCGTTATGAATAGTAATACCTACTTTTTGAAATTTTATAAATTTTATCTCTCAAAATGAACTTCATTTTTGGATTTGGAATATCGAATTTATCCTAGGGTGAAATTTTGGAACTTTTCGGATAACATTTATATTTTGATGAATAGTAAAAATTAATAATTTTAATTAAAAACAACTTTTTTAATTGAAATAATTTATATTGATAAATTATCTATTTGAGTGGTTTTAAAGTATATTTAGAATATATTTTTACCATTTAATACAATTTTGGTCATTGTACATAATTTTACAATTAAACCGGACATAAACAAGTGTCAATCTTTTGATAGTTATTATCTCTTAAAAGCACGTTTTTTGTTTTAACAACGGGAATTAATTTTAAATTAATTTCTGCCACTTCTGTGTTTTGAATTTGGAAAAATGGATTCCATGTTTGGAATCAGGATGTTCATATTGTGTAAATAGGTAACTTTTATTTTTAGACATTTTGAATAATTACTTCGGTAAATATTTTATTTACAATGGTTAAGGGTAAATCAGGTAAATAAGGCTTAACAAATAATATTATAATAATACTAAATTACCCTAAAACGTGACCTAACCTAATTGGGGGATACATGTCCGACAATTTGCATCTTTGGGTCGATTTTGGGACCCCATGGAGCCACTTGTAGGTGATAGGGACACTTTATTTTAATTAGGTTAAAATAAATACAAAAATGACATAAGCATATATCTTTTAGAAAATTTTTTTTACATAGGGTTATATATGTTGTATTTTAGAATATAAATATTACTTAGAAACCTAAATCTATTTCCCACATAATTATATTTTCTTTATAATATTTAGACACTATATAATTTATGTTATTTATGACACAATGGTGATGTAGTAATTACTAAATTAATGAAAAATTAGAATAATTGATATTATAAAGACACAAATAAATGTAATCTGAGACTTTTTATAAATAAAAATAATTTTTTAGGATAATATGACATTTTATTATTGATTTAATTAACTTTTTTCTAAGTAATAATTATGTTATGAGTTTTAGAAAAATCAATTATTGAATAGTGTCAAAATTGACATAAAAGAGTTTTTTAAAAAATATTTATATTATTAATTGATATTTAATTTCTAAAAATATAAGGTTCTGCAAAGATACTTATATCATGATATGTGTATAATTAATGGATCACTTTGGGGTTTCTTGGATGTATATAGTAAGTTTATTAACCATATAATATAAAAATACAAAGAGACATTGTAAAAGTGAAACTAATTAACTAAGAGTTAATACATAAAGATAAGGTTAATATAGTAACCCAAACTTGTCTAAATCCTATTGGTTGAGTGGTTTTGGACCTATTCCCACCATAAACTTTAAATAATACTCTTTGGAGCCATTAGAAACATAATATGAATTTATTATAAAATAATATTTCTAGCTTTTCCAAAGGTGCCCCTTACCCCTCTTATAAATGGTCACTCCCCCTTCTCATTAATTCACACCTTCAAATCCTTTTGGATCTGCCAAAACCTGCTAAAATAATCTCTCAACTTCCCTCAATACAAACTAGTGGCCTTAGTTTGATCAGATAGCTAACCTAAGGATCCCTTTTGATCAAATTAAAAGGAAGAACCTAAAGAAGAGGTAATGTTTTCAGCACCCTTTTTCAAATTCATTTCTTCTTCAAATTCTTCTTTCTTTTTTATTACCATTATAAAATAATGAATCCAGTATCTCCTCTATACTCTAATATTATTATAAATATGTTACTACCATATTCAGTATTCTATCCATCCTTTTAATGACATGTCACCATACATGCGTACGTACGACTTACCGTCTCCACGTCGTGGTATAATTATTATTCAATATATTATTATTTGGATGGGTATAATAATGATTTTTAATTCATGTAAATAATAAATATAACATGATAATGATTCTGTATATATGATATACCATCCAATTATATATTATTTTAATATCAAAAGAATGATATTGTCGCTCGTGGGTACGTACGGACTGCCGTCTCCACGAACGCGATGAGATTCATTCTGCATCGTATCTATTCAAGCATAATTATCATTTGATTATTTAAAAATAATGTTTAAGGACTTGATATCATTATGTATATGAATAATATACAACCTATCCATGAGAAACACGTCTTACGTAACAAACCATATAAAAGAAAATGAGTAAGTTAACACCCGAAACAACGATAATACTAAGATATTATTAAAAAATCAATATTAAAAGATCATATATGATATCATATTAATGTATATGATTCTTTTATAATTTAATAACAATTATTTCACCATTATAAAGGAGGTTAACCTACCCTCAACCAAGTAAAATTACAAGGTAATGATTTATTTCGCAATCTCTTCATTATCTGAGGTTGTTTATACGTAATAATCTACTGAGACTTATTTATCATCCACATCCATGTTTCTTGAAAATATATTTCAAAACATTTTTAATATTTACTATAATATGGTTTAAATTCATTTATACCCTTTTTTTACTTTTTATAATAGGTTTATAAAGGAATCTTTCCGTCGTTTTCCAAAAAAGGTGCTTTTTAACCTTTTCGACAGAATTAAGGTAATAATGTTTTTTTAACTTATACAGCGGGTGTTTCTATTTTCCACCATTATAAAATCTTTGGAACATCCCTTACAAGCTTATAAGAATATTTTCAATGAAAATGTTTTATTTTATAGATATATGACTCCTAAATGATTTCAAAATATAAAGAGATATTACTCTAAAAAGAGTTTTGTTTTCATCTATGTCAACATCCTTTGATGGATTTTATGATTATTTGAAGTTGGTTTATTATGATAAAAAACTTCTATATTTTATTAAAGGTTTTGTGATATGTTTGATTGTGGATGTGTTATTTTTATACCATTCATGGTTTATGGATGAAGTATTTACATTTCGTATGCTAGTTTTAATATGAATGTTTATGTTATGTTTAAACCTGTTAATATGAGGAATGCATTGGACTTAATATGTGACGGGTAGAGCCCGCTATATCTCCTCGATGCATCGGTAGGTCTCATGAGACAAACTAGTGTCTTGGCACAAGGCCTTGACAAAATAATATTTGTAGTCTTGGCACGAGGCCTTGGATATGTGGTTATGATAGTCTGGCATTATGCATTACATCATTATGAAAGTGTTTATTGATATTTCATGTGATTATTAGATTAGTAGAATATCCATGTGAATAAGTAAATGGCATTATTTCATTTTATTTTTGCCATACTATGTTTAAGTTCATGTTTAAAAGGCTTTTTTTTAGTTATACATTTCCTTAAATTTTTATTCTTATTTATAAAAGTTTTTGCTATATTTTTATCCTTACTGGGCATTTGAGATCACCCCTTTTCTATGTTTTATTTTTCCTAGGATGTGAAGAAGTAAATTATGAATGACCTACAGGGATATTATGAGAGGATAAGAGTGCAGACTATGGAGACTATGTTTTTGTAGTTTTCATTTTTGTGATGTAATGTAAAACATTATTAATATATCTAGTGTTTCCAAGGCTACTAAACAAATCGGTATTTTGAGATTTTATCTTTCTTGTGATCATAAAAATGTTATGTAATAATGCACCGGTTCTAGGTAACTGGGTTAGGGGTGTTACAGTTGGTATCATAGGAAGTTTAGTACAAACCTTGGAAGTTAAATTTAGATAAAATCTGATTAGAGCACATAAATTTAAGAAGTAATTTGAGGATTAGTATAGAAGAACTTCCTAGAATTTTGTTATTGTAGAGATTTTGTGAGTTTTCCAAGCAATACAACCCAGTCTAGATACGAGCAGGTAGAGGCGGCTCTGGCACAGATGTACCTATGGATAAAACCCAAAAACACCGCTTTGAGCTAGACTCGAATGGGGACTGGTGCACGACAACGGGCCTTGCTGCACTCTTGGTTACGACAATCCCGAGGGATATTCTTAGGATAACTCTCATTTTATTTACAAATAATTATGAAGGGTTTATGAGTATATACTTCCTCTAAGAAAACATTTTTATGATTATAGATTATATCCATAAATAGTTCAGTTTATGATAAGTGTTTTATAAGAATGGAATTATGTATTTTGATTCCTAAATTGATCTAGTTTATTCCATTGTTTAGAAATGGCACACAGTGGAAGAAATGGAAACCGTATCAATTCACACACTCCATGTAGGGATTTCCCTCCTACTCAAGATTATTATAGTGGAGCTGGTGATGCAACTGCTTCTGATCAGCTAATCACCATATTCGGACAACTCACTCAGGTTATGAATAATAACCTTACCCGTATGGAGCACCATGATCCGCAGCGTGGAGGATCAATGTTAGATCGATTCATGAGGCAACAACCACCAACATTCGATGGGAGTAAAAATCCCTTAGTAGCTGAGCAATGGATAAATTCCCTAGAGAAAATATTTCAGGCTTTGGGGAGTAGTGAAAGGGAAAAAGTTATCATGGCAGTTTACCGCCTAACTGGAGATGCTGATCAATGGTGGTCATTGATTCAAAACATTAAGGAAGATGATGAAGTGTCAAATATGGAATGGAGGGAGTTCAAAGATATGTTTTTAGAAAAATAATTTCCTCGTGACCATCGAGCAGATATGGAAATGAAATTTCTGAGTCTGAGACAAAAGGGGGATGAGAATGTCGCAAAGTATGAGGCTAACTTTACAAGGTTAGTAAGGCATGCTGGAGATTATATACGTAACACAAGAATAACATTGATCATTTCTTTGAGGGGTTAAAACCATTTCTCCATCGAGCATTAGTCTCACAATCCTTCTCGTCGTACGAAGACATTGTCTCATGTGCTATCAAGACAGAAAAGGAATTTTCTAAGTCTTATGAATTTAATGCAAAGAAAGAGAAGAAGAGATCTTCTGATCAATCTAGGAATGGAAATAAGTGGAATAATGGAATGGTTGAATTTCCATCCTGTGGTAAATGTGGGAAGAAACACCCCGGTACTTGCTTGAAGGGAACTGGAGTCTGTTACAAGTATGGTGAAAAAGGCCACCAAGCTCGTGATTGCAAGGGGAAGAAGGAAGCTACTGATGTTTAGTTCTACAATTTCAGGGATATGGGACATTATGAAAATGAATGACCTAAGCGTTAGGGGAACTTACCTCAAAAAACGATATGGGATCAAGGCCAAGCTTATTCTATCACTACTACTGAGGTAGAAGCTTCGAAAGACGTGGTGGCTGGTAATTTAATGATTTCTTCAAGTTTAGAAAATGCATTATTTGATTCTGGATCATCGCATTGTTTCATATCTTCCCAGCTTCCTAAGAAAATTAGATATTTCCAATTTTATTTAACAAGGGAGTTTTCAGTTAAAACTCCTAAGGGAAGTATCATTGCAATAATGTTTTGTGAATAAGTCCCCATTAGAGCACATAAATGTTCTTTATCCGCTGATCTCATCATCATACCTATGATTGAGTTTGATATAACCCTCAGTATGGATTGGCTTTCGGACCATGATGCAAAGATTTATTTTAAGAAGAAGGAGGTTACGATTTTTGATGATGACGATAAGGAACACCTTATATTTATAGCAGAATCGTCACCACCTAATTCTTATCTAGATCCTCCCCCAATAGCTCAACTAATTCAATTATTGGGGAGGAAGAGGATGAAATAACTGTGGGTGAGGAAAGGAATGTTCAAATAGAGGATGTACCTATTGTGAAAGAATATATAGATGTGTTTCCGGACGATTTACCCCGACATCCTCCAGAACGAGAAGTTGAGTTTTCCATTGATTTAATTCCTGGATCAAGGACCATATCGAAGACCCCTTATAGAATGTCCACTATAGAATTAGTTGAACTAAAGAAACAACTAGAGGAATTGAGTAATAAGGGATTTATTCACCCTAGTGTTTCTCCATGGGGAGCCCCTGTTCTTTTTGTTAAAAAGAAAGATGGATCTATGAGGTTATGTATCGACTACAGGGATATCAATGCTATAACAATAAAGAACAAGTATCCCCTACCTCACATTGATGATTTATTTGACCAACTGCATGGATCTCAATACTTTTCAAAGATTGACCTTCGATCTGGATACCATCAGTTGTGTGTGATGAAGGAAGACATTCCGAAGACAGCATTTCGAACCAGGTACGGGCATTATGAGTTTACAGTAATTCCTTTTGGATTAACTAATTCCCCCTCTGTATTCATGGATCTTATGAATAGAGTTTTCAAGGAATATCTCGATGAATTTGTGGTAGTATTTATTGATGATATCTTGGTATACTCCAAAAGCTACGATGATCATGAAAATCAATTGCATATTATCCTGAAGACTCTGAGAAGACATGAATTATATGGGAAGTTAAGCAAGTGTGAATTATCGCTTCAAGAGATTTCTTTTCTTGGCCATATTGTCTCTAAATATGGGATCTCTGTTGATCCTTCTAAGACCAAGGCAATACAAGAATGACCAGCACCTACGAGTATAACTGAGGTATGTAGTTTTATTGGTTTAGCAGGTTATTATCGACGTTTCATCCAGAATTTTGCCTTGTTGGCTAACCCATTACCAGAGATCACACGTAAAGGGGTTAAATTTGTTTGGGCAAAAGAGTGTGAATAATGTTTCGATGAACTGAAGAGAAGATTAGTCAATTATCCTATATTGACTCTACCATCGGGGAATGATGGGTTTGTTATTTATAGTTATGCATCGAAGAAAGGACATAGTTGTGTCCTTATGTATAATGATAGGGTTATTGCCTATGCATCACGAAAGTTGAAAATTCATGAAGAAAACTATCCTACTCATGATCTCGAGTTTGAAGCTGTGATCTTTGCTTTGAAGATATGGACGCACTACCTCTATTGTGAAAAATGTGAGATTTATACTGATCACAAGAGTTTGAAGTATATTTTCTCACAAAAAGAACTCAACATGAGGCAAAGGACATGGCTTGAATTACTCAAGGATTATGATTGTATGATACACTACCACCTGGGGATAGCAAACAAGGTGGAAGATGCTTTGAGCAGAAAAGACCATGGAGTTTTGAACAATATGAGAATTTAAAGGGATCCAATTTTCATGGATCTAGTGAAAATGGACATGGGAATAACCATGGAAGGTGAAACATCAATGCTTTTTCAAATGGTTTCCAAACCATCTTTACTATAAAGTATTAAGAGTTATCAGACCGATGATAAAGAATTTCAAAATAAGATTAATGCTATGAATGATGGGATATTGAGAGACTTTGTTTATAAAGAATGAATTTTGAAATTCAGGAAAAGACTTTGTGTTCCCGATATACCTGATCTAAAAAGGGAATTTCTGGATGATGCTCATAGTTCCAATTTCTCTATACACCCCGGGAGCACCAAAATGTATAGAGATTTGAAGGAACATTATTGGTGGGACAACATGAAGAGGGAGATTTATGATTTTGTGTCAATATGTATGGTTTGTCAACAAGTGAAAGATGGAAGGCAACAACCTGGAGGAGTTATGCATCCTCTTCCCATACCTGAGTGGAAATGGGACAATATTACGATGGAATTTGTCATGGGGCTACCAAAGACTCCTAGAAGGAAAGATGCAATATGGGTCATTGTTGATCGTCTTACCAATTCAGTACATTTTTTTGCTATAAGAGAAGATCTACCACTGGAACATCTAGAAAGACTATATATTGATGAAGTTGTGAGACTTCATGGAGTACCCCAGTCGATTATTTCTGATCGTGATCCCTATTTTACTTCAAGATTCTAGAAAAGTCTTCAGAAATCCTTGGATACTGAACTTCATTTGAGAACTTCCTACCGCCCTCAAACAGATGGACAATCAGAACGAACTATTAAAACCTTAGAAGACATGTTGAGATCCTACTCACTTGACTTTCAGGGTGTGTGGGATCAATATTTACCATTGGTTAACAATAGCTTCCATTCGAGTATTCAGATGGCACCATATGAAGCGTTATATGGAAAGTGATGTCGCACACCAACCTGTTGGGATGACGTTGGGGAAAAAAACTTTTAGGCCCAGAACTGGTGGAGGAAACGATGGAAAAGGTGAAGGTAATCCAAAACCATATCAAAGCAGCTCAAAGTAGGCAGAAGAGCTATGCCGATAATCGAAGGAAGGATTTGGAATTTCAATTCGGTGATTATGTTTTCCTGAAGGTATATCCATGAAAGGGAGGCATACATTTTGGTAAGAAAGGTAAATTGAGTCCCAGGTAAATCAGAACTTTCGAAATTCTAGAACGAATTGGGGTTGTAGCTTACCGATTGGAAATGCCACCAAGTCTCTCCAAAGTTCACGATGTGTTCCATGTATCTCTATTGAGGAAATACATGCCTGACCCAACGCATGTACTCACCTATGAGGAATTATAACTGGAACCCGATATGTCTTATTGCGAAGAGCCCGTCAGGATTCTTGATATGAGAGAACAAGTATTGAGAAACCGGACGATGCGCCTGGTAAAAGTTTTGTGGAGAAACCATAAAATGGAAGAGGCAACGTGGGAACCCGATGAACTTATGATGAAGAACCACCCGAGTCTTTTCATGCGGTAGTATTCTAGAAATTTCTAGGACGAAATTATTTGAAGGAGGGGAGAATGTAACACCCCAAGCTTCTACGGTGCGCTTCTCTTTGAATAATGCGATAGCGTGTGTTGTACGCAACATCGAGTTCTAACACACCACAACCAATCAAACAAGCCATTATGAATAGTAATACGTACTTTTTGAAAATTTATAAATTTTATCTCTCAAAATTAACTTCATTTTTGGATTCAGAATATCGAATTTATCCTAGGGTGAAATTTTGGAGCTTTTCAGATAACATTTATATTTTGATGAATAATGAAAATTACTAAATTTTAATTTAAAGCTTTTTTAATCGAAATAATTTATATTGATAAAATATGAATTTGAGTGGTTTTAAATTTTATTTATAATATATTTTTACCATTTAATACAATGTTGGTCATTGTACATAATTATACAATTAAATCGGACATAAACAAGTGTCAATCTTTTGATAGTTATTATCTCTTAAAAACACGTTTTTTGTTTTAACAACGGGAATTAATTTTAAATTAATTTCTGCCACTTATGTGTTTTGAATTTGGAAAAATGGATTACATATTTGGAATCATGATGTTCATATTGTGTAAATAGGTAAATTTTATTTTTAGAGATTTTGAATAATTATTTCGGTTAATATTTTATTTACCATGGTTAAGGGTAATTCCTGTAAATAAGGGTTAAAAAATAATATTATAATAATACTAAATTACCCTAAAACATGTCTTAACCTAATTGGTGGATATATGTCCGACCATGGGAATCTTTGGGTCGACATTGGGACCCCATGGAGCCACTTGAAGGTGATAGGGACACTTTATTTTAATTAAGTTAAAATTAATACAAAAATGACATAAGCATATATCTTTTAGAAAAACAATTTTTACATAAGGCTATACATGTTGGACTTTTGACTATAAATATTAATTAGAAAGCTAAAATGATTTCCTACATAATTATATTTTATTTATAATTTTTGGACATTATATAATTTACTTTATTTATGACACAATGGTGATGCAATAATTACAAAATTAATAAAAAATTAAAATAATTGATATTATAAACACCCAAATAAATGTAATTTGAGACTTTTTATAAATACCAATAATTTTCTAGTATAATATGAAATGTTATGATTTATTTAATTAAATGTTTTCGAAGTAATAATTATGTTATGATTTTTAAAAAAATCATTTATTGAATATTGTCAAAATTGACATAAAAGAGTTTTTAAAACAAATATTATATTATTAATTGATATTAAATTTATAAAAATATAAGGTTCTGCCAAGAGACTTATATCATGATAGGTTTATCATTAATATACCACTTGGGGGTTTCTTGGATGTATATAGTATGTTTATTAACCATATAATATAAAATTACAAAGAGACATTGTAAAAGTGAAACTAATTAACTAAGAGTGAATACTTAAAGATAAGGTTAATGTAGTAACCCAAACCTGTCTAAATCCTATTGGTTGAGTGGTTGGATACCTATACCTACCTTAAACATTAAATAATACACTTTAGATCCATTAAAAACTGAATAAGAATTTATTATAAAATAATATTTCTAGCTTTTCCAAAGGTGCCCCTCACCCCTCTTATAAAAGGGCACCCCCCCTCTCATTAATTCACACCTTCAAAGCCTTTTGGTTCGGCCAAACCCTACTCAAATACTCTCTCAACTTCCCTAAAAACAACTTAGAGGCCTTAGTTTGATCAGAAAGCTAACCTAAGGAGCCCTTTTGATCATATCAAAAGGAAGAACCCGAAGAAGAGGTAACGTTTTCACCACCCTTTTTCAAATTCATTTCTTCTTCAACTTATTCTTTCTTTGTTATTCCCATTATAAAATAATGAATCCAGTATATTATATATACTGTAATATTATTATAAATTTTTTACAACCATATTCAGTATTCTATCCATCCTTTGAATGAAATGTCACCATACATGCGTACGTACGGCTTACCGTCTCCACGTCGTGGTATAATTGTTATTCAATATACTATTTTTTGTATGGGTATAATAATGATTTTTAATTCATGTAAATAATAAATATGACATGATAATGATTCTGTATATATGATATACCATCCAATTATATATTATTTTAATATCAAAAGAATGATATTGTCCCTCGTGTGTACGTACGGACTACAGTCTCCACGAACACGATGAGATTCATTCTCCATCGTATCCATTCAAGCATAATTATCATTTGATGATTTAAAAATAATGTTTAAGGACATGATATCATTTTATATATGAATAAGATACAACCTATCCTTGAAAAACATGTCTTACGTAACAAAACATATAAATGAAAATGAGTAAGTTAACACCCGAAACAACGATAATACTAATATATTATTGACAACTCAATATTAAAATATCATATATGATATCATATTAATGTATATGATTATTTTATAATTTAATAACAATTATTTTACTATTATACAGGAGTTTAACCTACCCTCAACCAAGGAAATGTACAAGGTAAGGGTTTATTTCGCAATCTCTTCATTATCCGAGGTTGTTTATACGTAATAATCTACTGGGACTTATTTATCATCCACAACCATGTTTCTTAAAAATGTATTTCAAAATATTTTTACTATTTACTAGAATATGGGTTAATGTCATTTATACCCTTGTTTGACTTTTTATAAGAGGTTTATATAGGAATCTTTCCAACATTTTCCAAACAAGGTGCTTTTTAACCTTTTCGATAGAATTATGGTAAGAATGTTTTTTTAACTTATACGGTGGGTGCAGCTATTTTACGCCGTTATATATTCAAAACTTCCCTTACAAGCTTATAAGAATATTTTCAAAGAAAATGTTTTATTTCATAGATATATGACTCTTAAATGATTTCAAAATAAAAAGAGATATTACTCTAAAAGAGTTTTGATTTCATCTATGTCAACATCCTTTGATGGATTTTACGCTTATTTGAAGTTGATTTATTATTAATCAAAACTTCTATATTGTATTGAAGGTTTTGTGATATGTTTTAATGTGGATGTATTATTTTTATACCATTCATAGTTTTTGGATGAAGTATTTACATTTCGTATTATAGTTTTAATACGAATGTTTATGTTATGTTTAAACCTGTTCATATGAGGAATCCATTGAACTTAATATGTGACAGGTGGAGCCCACTATAGCTCCTCGATGCATCGGTAGGTATCATGAGACAAACTAGTGTCTTGGCCTAAGGCCTTGGAAAAATCTTATGTGTAGTCTTGGCACGAGGCCTTGGCTATGTGGTTATGATATTCTGGCATTATGCATTCCATCATTATGAAATTGGTTATTGATATTTCATGTGATTATTATATTAGTATAATATCCATGTGAATAAGTAAATGGCATTATTTCATTTTATTTTTGCCGTACTATGTTGAAGTTCAAGTTTAAAAGGCTTTTGTTTTAGTTATACATTGCCTTAAATGTTTATTATTATTTATGAAAGTTTCCGCTATATTGTTATCCTTATTGGGCATTTGAGCTCACCCCTTTTCTATTTTTTATTTTTCCCAGGATATGAAGAAGTAAATTATGAATGACCTGTAGGGATAGTATGAGGGGATAAGAGTGTAGACTATGGAGACTATGTTGTTGTATTTTTCATTTTTATGATGTAATATAAAACTTTATGAACATATCTAGTGTTTCCAAGGCTACTAAACAAATAGGTCTTTCGAGATTTGATCTTTCTTGTGATCATGCCAATGTTATGTAATAATGCACTGACTCTAGGTAACTGGGGTCAGGGTGTTACAAACTATCCTCAGAAGTACTCCAAGTTGCTTTCATTTCCTTTTTATACTTCCTGTCCTTGTCCTTATATTTCTTTTTGTACTTGAGCTTTGGACAGTCAGCCTTTATATGTTGTTTGCGATTATATTCATAGTAGAAAATTTCATCAGTTTTTCACTTCTTTTCCAGTCCTTCTTCCAGTTTCCTTTTTGGTCATATTTTTCCTTGAAGTTAGGCTTTTTGAAAAAGTTCTTATTTTTGTAAAATCGCTTGAATATTCTGGATAGTTGGTTCATCCTCCTCTTTCTTATCGACTTTTATCTCTTCTTCATACATCATAACTTTCCCAATGAGTTATTTTATAGGTATATTGCTGATGTCACATGATTCTATAATAGAGACAGAGGTTCCCCTCCATTTGTCAGGTAGACATCTAAGAAATCTCATGATGTGTTCCTTGGTAGTGAATTCTTTTCCAAGAGAAGTCACTGTGTTGAAAATCTCATTAAACCTAAGAAACATGACAGAAATAGGCTCATCGGGGTTCATTTTAAAATTATCATATTTGATAGTATAAGTATTAAGTCTCTTTTCTTTTACACTAGATGTTCCTTCATGTGAGACAGATAGGGTATCCCAAATTTCATGGATAGTTTTACAAACAGAAATTCTATTAAACTATTCATCTCCTAAGGATCAGAATAAAGCATTCATAGATTTTCAATTGTTATTATTGGAAATTTTTGTAGGTTCATCCCATGTGATTCTATCAGTAACAGGAATTTTGTATTCAACTATAATGGATGAAAAAATTTCAAAACTCATACTCTCTAAATGAATTTCATTTTAATTTTACATTGAGCATAGTTGGTTCCATTAAAGAATGGTGGTCTATTGGTTACATCACCTTCCAATATATTATCCATAATAAAGAATTACTCTAATAGAGATAGAAATCTAGAATTAAAAAAAATTTGCAGATCTTTAAAGCATAACTACAATCACAGCTGAATAAGATTACCCAGATTCCTAATAAATCTCCTCTGATACCAAATGTTGGTCGGAGTAAATTACTCAAGAAAGGAGGGGTGAATTGAGTAAATATAAAAATTTCTGCAAAAAGTATTTAAAAAAAGGTTTCCCCAATGATTAAATACAGCCCTGTTAATCAAGGTTATACTGTTATAAGAGTTTGACTATTTAAGTAACTTCTTAGAAGATTAACTAATTCTTAGTAATATTAATTTGTGTTATTAATATTACTTTTTAACTTATTCTACCAAGACAAGCCAGTTATAACTTCCTTCCAAGACTAAATATCATAGTGAAATTAGTGATTTCTGAATTATACAGTAAAGCAATAAAACAAATAAGAAAAATTTAAGCAGCATAATAGATATGAAATAAGTGGTTCAGTCTCAATCCGAGACCTAATCCACTCTACTTAGTGATCACCTTCCACCAAGAAGTTTAAATAAAAAACTTTGATCCACACCCTGGATCAGGGTTAACAATAGTACACAGACTGTCCAAGCCACACAGGGACCTCTTCCACTATTTTCGTGGGTATAAATAACCAGGACACACAGGGAACTCTTCCACAATTTTCAGTGGGTATCCAAAAGTAAATAGAGGCTTGAGGAAGGATATCTTATATCCTTTAGTTTAACACAAGAGACAAAGTGCGTTGTTCTACAGGTACACAAACTGCTTAAAAGGTAATAAATAGATACAAATCAGAGAAAAAAATATTGATATGGGTTTAGAAGTGCTCTGAGTGTAAGTATTTTCTTCTCTGGACTTCTTGAGATGAAGCAGATGAAGATCTTGAGTCCTCTTTAGTAAAATAGAGTGTCACGATTCAGTTTGTGTTCTTCACAAGGTTTGACAATGTGAAGATGTTCTATGGATTCCAGTGTACTTCATATATTCTTCAGAAGAGTTGGGTTGCATGCATGTGACAATATTTCCTTTATAAATTCTCTCAGAATTCTTCGTTGTAGTGCTCACAACCTTGTTTTTCGTTCAGTTTTGCGCGCCTTCATTCTTGGGCACACTTATCTTTTATCTTGGAAATGCATCTATTGGAGCTGAAAGGTTGCATGGATACCGCACCTCGTACCTCATACTATCATATTATATGTCTACAAAGAAACATTAATTTTTTCAGTGCATTTAAAATATTCAAATTTGACTGTTAGAGATTAAATTGAAAAGCGACAAAATAGTTTAAGAAACAGTGTCATAGTAAGTCATGGAAACGGTGTCTCCTTCATACGGTGTCTAGATTGATCACAGTGTCTTTTGGTAATGGTGTTTCACGGTCATGGTGTCCTATTCACGATGTCTGATTCATGTTGTCTCATGGATAAGGTGTCTTGAAGTCATGATATCTTGTTCATAGTGTCTGTTTCATGGTGTCTCGTGGTCACAATCTCTTGTGGTCACAGTGTCTTGTTCATGGTGTCATCTTCACGGTGTCTGATTCTTCATGATGCCTTTTTCTTCACAGTTTCTTGTTCTTCATGGTTTCTTGTTCATAGTGTCAGAAAGTCATAACCAGTAGCAGACTTACGATGTCTCATACTTTTCAAAGTAACTATATTCAGACTTAAGCAATGATGATAATAGAATGGATTAGACTTAAGAATTTGTCAAAGAAGTTATTATGAGAGTAGATCAAAGATAGTATAAAGTAAGTAAAATGAATGTAGAGAAATTAAGATCTTGAATGTCTCTTCTTAAATCATGAGACTACTTAATCAATAATACACATGAATACACATGATTGTGATATTAAAGGAGTTAACTAGGTTTAATAGGATTTGTGATCATTAAAACATGATTAATACATGAGAGTCCAACACATGGTTTGGAATGATTCAAAGTAATTTTTTAGACTTGGGTGAAGGAAGAGAAGTTTTCCAGGTGTCTCAGTGAGTTTTGGATGTGCCAGACAAGAAAAGGTATAGTTTTGAAAGGATGTTGAGGGTGCACAGTTTGTCTAAAATAATACAACCCATTGTAGGAAACCATTTGACCTTGTGTAGGTGAAGTAGAGACATTTCACATGGGATATGCAGAGTTTTACAAACCTTTCTCCTATCTCATCAGGTGTGCAAAAATGTATAGTGTTCTCGCACTATTAATTGAACAGTTGGAGCATGGTTTTGATGACTATGCGGCCTAAACCCTACGACATGTCTTTTTTAAATAAATTGATATGAATTAAATTAAAAGTTAAAAAAATTAGTTAAATGTGATTAAGGGGTAAAAGAAGAAATAATAAAGAAATGTTTAAGGATAATAATACAAATAATATTAATGTTATTATTATTATGATTATGATTATTATTTATTTTTAGGTTAAGTGTTAAGAGAACCCAAAGAGGGTTCTCCCTCTCCCCCAGTTCCATGACACCACCCTTTGGCCGAAACCCCCTCTCACATGACCCCCTCACATTGGTTCTTAATTGGTGTGCCGTTCAAACCAGATTTCCTGGGTTTCTTTGTCTGACCCATCATGATAAGCCTCCTCCCTCCGTAATATTCACTATTCTAGCCATTATTCGATATATCTGGTGCGTCATGAGGTTCAACCGAACCCTATGGCTAGGGATAACCATATATTCAGTTTCTTATCCAGTATTATGGAATATAAATGGTCTCTCGAGTTGTGTTCATTTGTTTTGTGATAAATGCCGCCAAAGGCAAAGTGGTTTAGCTCAGTTTGGTTCACCGCCAATAGGTTAATGCGAGTCTTACCTTTGTTATTTGATACCACTTAGTTTATATTTAGAAGTCTTGTAATTTATGAGTTCCTGGTAATTAATTTAAGGTGATTTGTTCCTTACCTCATTAGTTTTGTGTTCCTATTAATGTTGTAGCAAGATTTGATCAATCTTTAGGGTTTGTGCTCACATACTTCGGCAGGTATATATAAATATATATAATACTCCATGTACGAATTCCCTCATGACATGGTGAACACATGAATTGGGTTAATGGATATATATATATATATATATGAAGGTATGTGCATGAATGAGTGGATGAGTTCTGGGTTGTTGTCGATAAATATGTCAAGTTCTTGGTGTTAAATGTGTTCCACCTTGATGTACGGTCTCTTTCTGAGTTCTCAAATATCATAAAATCATTAATTAACTACTTAATTAACTTTTGTTATATTTTAATTGACACAATGAAATATTTAGATTTAACACCTCTTAAATCTAAATCTAGTGCATTTCATGATTTAAATGCTAAATGTAATAATTGATATGTTTATAAATAATGTCATGATTTTATAATAAAACCCCTCCAACAGAGGTGCAATGACTTCAAGCTAAAAATTAGTGATGAGACTTATATGCTTTGTTGGTTTGTTGCACTGATATTTCCTTATTCAATTTCCATAAATATGATTGGTTTTTGTTGGTTACATTCACAACTCCCAATTCCACATGTAGGGTGATATTATATAATTGTGTATTTAGAATTTTAAAACATTTTAGCCATCATTTGGGTGTGATCAAGATTTACAATACCAATGGAAAGAATCTTTAAATTTATTTCTTTTTTATTCATGAAATTTTGAGTATCTTGTGCCTTGTGAATTCCACGTGGCTCACCTAAGGCAAGTTCCTAAGTGTAAGAAATTCATTCAAATGATATTATGGAAAGAATAATTAAGTATATGAGTTGGAATTATTTAATGTAAAATAATGTTTCGTTGCATGTATGTAGCACACCATTCCATGTTCATGGAAGGTAGTAGAGTGGACCTTATTAATTGAGCTTGACTAAAATGGATTTAATTAAATGGTTTCATGATAATTGGCCGTGTCAAACTAATGAAAGGAAAGGATGTAACCAAATGAACTTATTGATTAATTATTACGTGATTAAATGGTTTCATCCCAAAATATACATATCACAATAATGAATTTTAATGGTTTGAACCTTTTGAATTCTATATGGCTTCATTATCAAAATAAGAGTGTCCTAACTCGATCCTACCTTGGATTCCTGAGGGAATGCCTTGAGCACTTCAGGACCCCATTCCAAATTCATGGATATGACTTTCATAGGTTGATACCTACCTAGAAATAGTTCATTTTCTAACATTGGATGCCCAGTATGACATCGTAGGACCCCTCATGTATAACTAAAGGGTTTATTGGATACAATAATTAGATCAAGGATTGACAAGTAGGTGCTGTGTTTAAATCCCATTGGGCCAAGTCATTTCTTATCCCCATTTTACCATGGATGAAATAATTGGACTCATAGGCTTCTTATTATGGACTGTCTTGGAATATTATACTTATATTATACTTTTATCTCTTTACAGGATGCCTTAGATACAGTCCTTGGATCTGAAATAGAAATGTAGGTGCCATGGTTAAATCCCATCAGATCCAGTCATTGCTACACACCGTTTTACCTTGGATGAACTCCTTGGACTCGGTAGACATGATTTTTTTGGAATGAATTGGAATATTCTCTTTGTATTACGCTCTTACCCTTAGTGTGGCGGAAATTATTATTGTGCTGGTGACCCCATAGGTCTGCATTGCCTTAGTTATTACCTTGGAACTTCATTATTAAATATCATCAAAGGTTTCATTGTTACATTTTGGGACCTTAATTATTGAAAATATATGAATTATTTAAAAACTAGTAGTAATAAAATAATTAACTGGTTACATGTTCAGACTCCAGCCAAGGGATAAATTAGGTACTTGGGTATTTAGTTACATTGTACTACTTTATTTATGCATGCATGAACACTGTTTAATTTATATTATAATGTAGGGATTAGACTAAACACCGTGGGTGCTAGTCTACTGAGAATTATATCTCACACCCATCTTGGATACCCTTGGTACCCATGTAGACCTTATATTTGATGGATCTAGGTTGATTGTTGTATTGCTTATATTTGGGAGTTAAGAGAAAAGGACCGAGATGGAGCTCATGATGCTCATGGAGATTGTTCGTGGGGCTTTTCTATCTTTATTTATTTTTGTAATGAAATGTAAAGAATTGTGTATTTTTTACTACTTTCAGTTATGTAACTTTATCATGTCATTCATTCTTCTATTGTATGAATTGGAGTTAGTTACTTTTATTAAATTGTTATTAATTCTTTCAACTTCTTTTCATTACTTTATTTATTACTTCTTCTCTTATTGATTATCATTTACTTAGTAATACATATGTAAATATCTAATAGGAGGGTATAATCTCCCCACTATAACCTTTTAAGACCCTCGCTGCTCTTTGATAGCCTCTTGTGTATGGGGAGATGCGCTGGAGGCCATGCGACCCATCAATCCAGCTACTAGTTTAGTGGTAAGATGGGTCAGGGTATCACAAATATTATTTGGGTATAAGTTAATAATGTGTTTAAAAATACTATACATGATGTTAAACCACGTTCAACCAAAAAGAAGCGTATAGTAAGGGACTTCATCTCAATTTTCCTTTAATGGGGTACATTGTAATTTTATACACCTAATTCCTTTTATATGGTATATACAATTCCACTTAGACAAGTAATATAATGATTCATTAATAATTAATGATATTTTACGTTTTATTTGAATTATTTCATCTAAGGCAACTTGACTTGAAAAATTAAAAATGGTAAAAGTTATTATACAATCTCACTTTCTTTGGTGATTGTTTACTTTACCTTAAAACAATCACTTTATTGAGATCATTTTTCATTAGAAAATTCATTTCTATTAAATGTACATATTATTTAATTATGGATATGGTTAATTCCTAAATTTTATACCATTTTTATAAATGGTTTTTACTTTTAATGTTATTTTATTAATAGGGGAAATTTTGATAAATCCAAATCTTTTACTCAATAAAAATATTTGATGATATGGAATATTGATTTATGGATTAAATCAATCATTTGATATGTGAGGAATGCTTTGGAGCTATAGTTATGGGTGGGTCTAGGTATAATATAGCCCCATGAGGCATTAGTAGGTCCCATGAGACAAATAAGTTGGAAAAATTAAATGGGTTTCTACCTATTGTATTTGAAAAGTATTATGAATGGTCTTAAGAGTAGTGTTATCGTGATTCCTAATATTTTGGAATTGAAAAATTAAGAATCTTCTTCATTAAGAATTTAGTCATTATTATCCATGATACTTTCATAATTATATTATCAGTGGATGCATTTCATTATATGTATATTGATTAAATGACATGTGTTTTTAGTTCTTGACCTTTCCATATTGACTTGAATTTTTTATTCTTGTAGTGAAGTTATTAAAATGGAATGTTTAATTAGTTATTTACCATTCCATATTGATTTTTTATTAATTCATGATATCTTCCACTATACATATCCATTACTGAGATTTTGAGATTAACTTTATTTTCTTTCATTCCCCAGGATATGAATAAGAGATCTTTGAATGGGTTTTCAAGGATGCATTTTATTTTCTTTAGTTATGTATTATGATATAATTTCTATTCTCAATGTCAAATTGGAATCATGCATCTATATGGTTCTCTAAAACTAATAAAATGATCGGTATTTTTAGATTTGAACCTATATATCTATGACAATGTAATAAATTAAAACATTGGCTCTGGGTTCTTGGAGTTAGGGTTATTACAGTTGGTATAATAAGAGTTTTAGTAGAAAACATGTGAACTATATTAAGGAAAAAATATATTAGGTAACATAACCCTATGATAAAATTTGATAATTATTATATAAGAACATCCTAATGTTTTAGTAAGGAAGAGATTTTGGTGGTCTTCCCAATAATTAATCTCTACTAGATACTACAAGTTGACATGGTTTTGGAACTGAGGTACTTAGTGGTAATATATAAAATAAGGGTGCATTGTCCTAGATCCTATCCTTACACACTGAATGTAAATAAGACTTACTACATATCTGGTTTGACACTTTTTAGGCATATTCTTAGGATAATTCCTACTTTCATTACAAACCATTATGAATTATTTGAAAATAAATATATCCCTAAAGAAACCAATTCTTATGATCTTAGGATTAAGAATGCATAAATCTTAATTTATGATAAGTTTCACAAAAAATATGGAATTATACATTATGATATAAAATTTATTATTATATGAGTTAATCTTATCTATTTCATTGTTTAGAGATGGAACTTGGAAGGAACAAGGGTATCAAAACTCATGGGAAATGTAGATATTTCCTTATAAGAAATCCAATACTACTTGTATTGGAATTGTGAAAATTATCATTATATTAGGGAAGCTAAACCAAGTTATGAAAAATAACCATGCTTTTATGAAGCAACCTATTCTATAATGAGATTCTCTTATTTTGGATTACTTTATGTGATAGAATCCCCCATTATTTAGTTGGACTAATAATCCAATGGTAGCCAAAAAATATATTAACCATATGGAAAAGATATTTATGTCTATTAGATGTTGTGAAAAATAATAGGTTACACTTGAAGTGTATTTTCTCAAAGATGATGATGATCAATAGTGGTTGTTGATCCATAATACTAAGGAGGAAGAGAAAATAGAACTCACTGAGTAGAATGATTTTAAGGATACATTATTCAATAGATATCTCCCTTATGAGAACCCAATTGAGATGAACAGAAAGTTAATTATCTTAAATCAAAAGGAATAAGAAAGTGTTGTCGAGTATGAAGCTATTTTTAAAATATTATCTAGGTATAGTATGGATTACATATGTGACATTGAGTTCAATATTTTCCATTTATTTGAAGGCATTAAGTCATGTCTCTGAAGGGTACTGGTCACTCAAAATATTTATTTATACAATTAATTTTTTTACAAACTAGAAAGAAATATAAATAATTATCCATGTAATATGGATTTTAAAGGAATCATGAAAAGTAGATGAATAATGGGAAAGGGATAAAGGGATCTAGGGAAAGAATAATTTTACCACATCTGATAATTGTGAAAAAAAGCACCCTGGTACTTGCTTGAAGGTAATGAGTGTTTTATATAAGTGTGAAGAGAAATTCCACCATGATGATGATTGTAAGGTAAATAAATCAATTTCCAATGTGCAATGATTCCACTATAAGGATATGAGAAACTATGAAAATTAATTCCCAAAGTGTCATGGAAATATACCCCTAAAGAAGCTAGGGGATTTAGGTCAGGCTTATGTTATTGATACAACTAAAGTGGAATTATTATTGTTATTGTGTATTTGGATCCAAGAAATATGTTGTGAAAGTATTTTTTTCGATATTATCATTATATGAATCATGAAGTGTATAAGTATTGTTCTTCCATAATATTTTTAATGGATTTTAAATCATGTCTTGAATCGTACCAAGAAAAGTTATTTAGTGGAAAGTTGAAATTTTTGGAAAACACCTAATTAAGGGAATATAACCTTTAATATGTTCTCTATGTCAAGATAATAATGAAAATTATATGTTTATGAGATAGTATTGCCGACCATGAAATTTGTAAGTGATTTGATGGTTAATGTTATATTTGAGGGATTCTACTACATATTTGGATCTATGAAATATATTTGAAAACATGAGATTTTCTTTTTAGAAGTATACAAGTTTTAATTATGGTTTTATGGTGATTGAGGTATTCACATATTTTTAATGTGACATTAATAAACACTTTAAATTGTCTAGGGAATATAATGTTGATTTAGTGGCCTTCCTTAAAATTTTGGTCAGTCATATTTTGGATAATACTTAACATCCACTATTTAGGGAAGAAATTAAGTTGAAATTTGAGTGTTAGTGGGAATGTTTTTTATAAATGTCTTTAGTAAAGAGAGTAGCAATATCTTGCTGCTATTTTCTGGGTCATACGATCTATTAAAATTTAATTTCAGTGCTCCAAGTAAAAATTCATTTTTGGATAATCATTTCTTGGAGTAAGAGATGTAGAGGAAATTGATCGAAGCCGAACCAAAGGTTGAAATTTTTTTTATGAAATAAAAATATATCAATTAAAAATATTTATTTAAATTATTATAGAGTGAAATAATTACTAAACTGTAGGAAAATGTATTTAAAAAGAAAAATATTGACATATTATCATCATTTTTTATGATACCAACGACCTTTTTCACACATCAGGTTTATGTGTTTGTGGTCAATTATTTCCTCACGAACATGTTCTTTATAAATATCAATCAGTATTTTGGTGTTAGTTTTTCTCTTCTATATTCATGTTTTTACTTTCCACCTATGTTGTTAAATTTGGAAACCTAGTACGTGTTATTCCATATAACCTTTTTTTACTTCCCTTTCTTTCTCATTAGGAAGATTTTTATAACTCTTTTTATGATGTGGGTTTTTCAAAAATGGCGTTTTCAAATATCAAAAAATTTGTTACCAAGATCAAATTTAAATTATGTGGATGAAATTTATTTAATGTGAAGATAATGTCACACACCAAAAATTGTAAAATAAGAATATTATATTTGATAATGTATATGTCACACAACACCAAGCTTAGAAGAAAAAACAAAACCATGAGACTTTATAATATATTTATATTTAAATAAATTAAATCTCTTAAATATATTTCATTACATGAAGCAATGATTTTATCATTCAATACAAACAACACTGAGTTTCTTAGATATCTTTCATTATATGCAAGATCGAGGTTTGCCAAACAACAATATACTATTAATATTATTATCTAATACGATAGTTATCTACTAACCATTAGAATGGATGATATGAATATGATTAACTAAAATATTAAAAAATATATTTTCCAAATATTTATTAGTTATATATTGACAAGTAAAAAATAAAGAACCATTTAAAAGAAACAGAAATATTTTCTAAAAAACTATATTAATTCTAAAAGACAGATTAGTCACGCTTTGCACACATAATTTGAAATTTATTTTTACCACTTAAAGAAAATATAAATGTTATAATAAACTTCATTTTTTAAATCATCACATCAAAATTATCTAAGGTTTATTTTTTGGGATTTTTTTGAAAAGTTTCATTTTTTGATGAATAGTGAAAAATATTGAATTTTAATTGAAAATGTTCTTTTAGTTTGAATTATTTATAGTGTTAAGTTATATTTTAAATTGGTTTTAATGTAAAATATGTTCAGTTATATATTAAATATTCAAATTTTGGTCATTGTAACAATTTTTATACTAAATTTTGGTATGAAAACTTTATAATATTTTGAACGTTTTCTCTTTGAAAACCTGCTATCTCATCATGTTTGCAGGACTGATTTGAAATTAAATTCCACATACTCTATTAATTTAATTTTAAAAAATTTATTAAATATTTGGAATCTGAATAATTAATATTGGGTAATAAGTTTAACTTAATTTTTTTTCATAATAATTAGTGAAGACAAAAACAATTAATTATCGTGTCTGAGGTTAAAAGAGGTATTTTTGCATGTTACATGGGCTTGTGCTAAAATTAAATTTAAACACAAATAAGATTTATTTTAATAATTTAGATTTTATATTTATAATTATTAGGTAACAATTATATAATAAGAATCATTTTATTTTAGTATTAAATGTTTAATTACCAAGGTTAAAAAACTAATTACCGTGGTGAAAAGTAAAGTGGTAAAAAGGTAGTATACTTAAAGGGTAAGGAATGACATGTTTAAAAAATGTGTTTTTTGTGTGTGGTGGAGGTTAGTATCAACCATATAATCCCTTATATCCATTATTTATCATATTCATCCACATGAGGTGAGAGTGACCTCCCATTATTGAATACTTTTGGGTATTTAAAAAAATGCAACTCCTCCTCAATTATAAAAGAGCACTCACTCCCCTCACATATTGACACATCTAAATCCAATTTTATTGAAAAAAACAAATCCCAATGAATTAAAACCCTCAATTTAATTATCTTATAATTCTTATTTTGGGTATCAATCCATCCTAGGATGGATTTTGGTAAAAACCTATGAAGGTTACCCAAAGAAGTGGTACCATTATTAAACATGCATTTTTATATTATATATTCTTCAACCTCAATAAATTATTATTAAACCACAACGATATAATAACTATAGTATATTTAATATACAAGATTGTTTTTATATTATGTTAATTACCTAAAACTACCCCTACATCCATCAAATGGGTTATAAAATCATCATTCTTGTGTACGACAGACTACCGCCTCACGGAGCGATGTCATTCATTTTTCCCTTACCATATATTACTATTGGGTATAATTAAGTATATAAATTATATATATGATATTTATAAAATAATTATACTTATATAGGTATTATATAATATATAAATTTCTTTACATTCCATTATTTAGGGGATACGATTATGCTGCCCGTGTGTATGGTGAACTACTACCTCACGAAGCGATGCAATTCGTCTCTCTCTAATGATCTACATAGGAAGTTATAAGGATAAAGTTGATAATTATATGTGATATAAATGGAATAATTATGATAATTATGACATATTTATCATTCTTTAAAGATTATATATAATTATATTACACTGAAAAATGATAATATCGTTTATGCACATGTGGACTACCGCCTTCACAAATCAATGCGACCCCCTTTTCCTTAGTACACCACACAGATGATATTTATAAATATATTTAAAGAAATAATATTATATTTATGATATTATGATAATTATATAAAGGTAAAATATAACTTACCACCTTTCCAAAATGATCATTGAAAAATTGAAATATTACTCATGCGTACATATGACTTACTATCTTGATAATTATAATGTACTTCATTTCTAAAAACCATATTTCATGATTGGTATTGAAAGTATAATAGATCTATAAATATGATAATTATTTCATTAATATTATTATGGATATAATGGAACTACATAATATGATCAAGAAATAGATATTTCATGACAAAACACTATTTATAAAATAAGAAAATTAACAAAACAAACATTGAAAATAATGAAATATTATTAACAAATGAATGATAATATGTTATAAAAGGATCATATATGATTTTATAAATACAAATATGTTTTTTTATCTAATAACATGTTTAGATTCACTATATAGAAGGTTTAATTACATTCACCCAATAGGAATGGTGAGGTAATGTACTTCATCTCAGTTTACCTTCATTAAGGCATACTGTAATGTTATACACCTAATTTAGTTTATATGGTGTATATAATTACCATTTACTTTTAATATTTTTTTTGATAAAAATTTATAATATTTTAAGTTTCAATTTGAATGATTTCATCTAAAGTGATTTTACTTGAATAATACAAAATGAAAAGTGTTATTATACAATCTCACTTTCTTTGGTGATTGTTACCTTTATTTTGAAACAATCAATTTAATATGATCATTTTTCATTATAAATTACATTTCTATTAAATATATATTATTAATCGATGGATTTAAATATTTCCTTAACCATATACTATTTTTACATATATTGTTTACTTTTAAAGTTATTTGATTAAATGGGGAAATATTAGTAAATTAATATCCTTATCTTAATATAGATATTTGAAATTAAGGGATATTGAGTAATTGATTAAATTGATAACTTGATATGTGAGAAATTATTTGGACCTACCGTGATGGGTTGGGATCAATACGATATAACACCTCAATGTATTAGAAGGTCTCACGAGAAAAATAATTTTTCCAAATTAAATGGTTTTATACTTGTAATATTTTAACTACCTTGTGAATGGTCTTGAAAGTAAAGGTATCATGATTCCTGAGATCATGAAATATAATAATTAATAATTTGTTCAATTAATATTTTAGTTATTATTATCCATGGTATTTTCCTAATGATATTTTCTATTGATTCATTCCTTTCTCAGTTTAATGATTACAAGGCATGTGTTTTTAGTTATTTAACTTTCCATATTTTGTTTTGCCTTATCAATTAATGTAGTTAAGTTATTTAAATGGAACGTATGTTCAATTATTTACCTTAACATATTGATTATTATTTATTGATTTGTGATATATTATATTGTACATAACCCTTACTACGAATTTGAGCTCACAATTATTTTTCATCCTTTCCCCAAGATATAAATAAGAGATCTTTGAATGAATTTTCAAGGATGAAGTTAATTTGATTTTGGGTTTTATTATGTTTTATTTTCTATTCCCAACATAAAATGAGAATCATGTATGTATCTAGTTCTTCAAAACAATTAAACTAATCGGTATTTTTAGATATGACCCTTTGTATCTATTCCAATTTAATAAAGTAAGTCGCCAAATCCGGGCTACTAGAGTAAGTGTTATTAAAAATATAACCTATATGAAGTTATTTTAAATTTTGAAGAAATCATTTTTCTCATCTGGATTCTCTTTTAGATGATTTAATTTACCACCATTTCGTATCTATGATATTGTTAATAGGTTGTCAAATTTTCCTTTTAAATAATCTTAATAATTTTATAAAAATTATATATACTGATTAATAATATTATCATGAATATTCATGCAATTAGGGGATGAACATTAAAATAGAAATCAATTTTTCTATGGAGGCAGTAGTCTGTAGGTACACATGGATGATGATTTCATTTTCCATAGAATGAGGAAAATAAATAATATGGTTTATCATTTTAAAATATAAAATATTTCATAAATATCACAGACATATATATATATATATATATATGTATATATATATTAAATTACACCTTAGGTCTATCCCTGTAAGGCATTGAAGGAAAACTAAACATGATACATCGTGGTGGAGGTAGTTCTCCCAATGAATGAATGACGTTTTTTTTCATAATAAAAAAGGGAAATGTGGTTAATGCTTGTTAAGTTATTATAATAACATAAAATATAATAATGATACTTATGTTATAATTTTATGATGGTTTAGTGGATTATGAGGAAGATAAATTGCACATAAAGAAATATAAATTAGAAAGGAGCAATTAGAAATTTACACCTCACTTATTGGATTATCACCTTTGGAAAGGGGGTTAATCATTTTGGGGATTATTTTTTGATAATACCATAATATTTTTAAGGTCTATAGAAATATTTATTAATGTTTTGTTTAATTTTGGGTCAAAAATACATCAGTTGAAATGTGAGGGGTAGTGAGGGGAAGAGTTCCCCTTTTATAAGTGAAAAATGATGACATTTTTATAAATACTGATTTTTTTAATAATGTGAAGTAATTATCATGTAAATTATATCCAAAATTAGTAAATAATAAATGGAGGAAGATATAAGGTCCTTTGATTCCTTAAACACCCATTCTCATAGTTTTTGCAAACTGTGTTTTGCTCTTTCCCTCTTGTATAAAACCTTTTAACCCCTTTTTATTTTTATCAAGGTAACTTGTTTTTACCAAAGTAATTTATACTTTATTATGAAAATAAAATGTCTTTATTACATAATTTGGATCTAATTATTTCAAAATTATAATTAATTTTATTGTATTAATTTTCTAAAAGTGATAAAAATTAATTTTAAAATACTAAATGTGTATTGTATTAAAAACAATGTTTTTAATAAATATATATTATGTTCTAAAATGTAAAATATGAGTTTAAAATTTTAAAGTAACATTTTAGAAATTATAAAGTGCCTTATAAAATATATATTTTGTGTTATAAAAAGGTTTCATGAATTTACAATTCATACTTATATATTAATAATGTTATTAATGTAATGATATGCATAAAAATGGTATTTCATCCCATTCAACTAAAAATCAATATTTTTCAAAATATTCAATTTTATTTAAATTAATATTGTTTTCATATGTTGATTTTTTTTCAAATTCGCATTCTAAAACATAAAAAATTGATTTTAAAATAAAATCATATATTATTTGGGAAAATAATTTTTTTACAGATGATCATTTTTAGTATATAAACTATTATTATAAAATTAGATGTAATCATAAATATATGAAACATGAAAAAATTATATTTTATAACATAACTTTTTACCTTAAAAAAGAATTTATTAGCTACTTACCCATACTTATTGAAATAATATTAGAAAAGACGTTTTTTTTTCAAAAGTTGGTTAAAACTATTTTCCCTTCTTATTCAATGACTAAAATACATTGGTTAACATATAGTTTTGAAAAATATTTTGTGGGATTTTAGGGGTTGGTGTTTTATATGAATCATGCAATTAACATTAAATTTATTAAAGGGAAATACATAGTGAAATCTTATTTTTTTTATAGTCTTTCATTAGGAAAACACAGAAACCTCATATTTTTACTTATACCAAATGTAATATCTTATATTGAAATGATTAGTTATAACAGTATTATAATGATTTACATATACTTCATAATATTGACCACATTACCATCATCATCTTTGAATAGTTTTTTCTTGGTTATAATTAGTGTTGTCAATGATTTTATTTCCTCCATTCTAAATCACTTTAGTAACTCATTAACAGATTTTGAATGAGAAATAATGTTTATTAATTTCATTTTATAAGAAAAAAACAATGAAAATAATTATTTCACAAATCAAAAAAATTTCAATTCTATCTATAATAGATTTAAAATATCCTTGTAACAAGATTCATTTAATCCTTGAAATATTTTTCAATATTTATAAATCATCACTATCAACATTTTATCACCCAATTTCTTAACATAGATATTTTAATCAACTACTCCATATTAAATTGCATTATTTTTTAAGTATTAACCAAACCATGAATACTAATATATTTATTATTACTTTATTCCATAGTGTGATCTCTTTAAGATACATTATTTTTTCTCTTCTTCATGAATGAGAAAACCATATTATTATCCAATTTAAAAATATTCTTCAAGTAATCCTTTTATATAAAATAATTTTACATTCATTTTGAATACCATTAACTTCCTTTACATAATTATAAATAAGAATATAATAGTTATATCCAATATTTCAATGATAGAAACTGTTCGATACACATAAATACCATCAAATTTTAGTATCCTTTATATACCAGCCATTATTTATTTGAATCACTATACATTATTTATTTAAATTAGTTTAGAATACTCACTTTATTATAATAACATTTTTGACCTCAACCCTCCAAACAATAAATCACATTTGATTTTTATCAATTCAAAAAAATTCATTATTAAAAAAATTTATACAATAATGATCCTAATAATCCTTTTGAAAAATATTATTATTAACATATGACAAGATAATTTATTACGGTTGAGGCATAATTCATCTTTTTATAACTTGATTTTTCCTATCACTGAAGAAGTTTTTTTCCATTAATTTTATCCATCCTCATTAAATTTATTCTTATAATTTAATTTATTCTATATTCCTCATCATTTTTTTATATTAATAAACATCACCAACTTTTTTATACCAATAAATTATTCAGCTTAAAAATTATTTATAAAACATTACACCAATTCTTTGTGAATCGAGGCCTTCATGGGCCACCCATTGAATAATGACATTAGTTCCCCAATGAATGCACCGTAGTGGAACAATCACATGGAAAATATCTCAAGGTAGGGTTACATAACACTTCTCTACACATTAATTTAAACTTAATTATATTATTAATTTTTAAAGAATAAAACATTGCATGATATTTTTTGCGTATAAATAGAGAAAACTATTAATTAATTAAAACTAAAGAATGTAAGTAAGGGATGGTTCTTTTATAATCCTCTAAACCCTATCGATAAAAAATAATTAAGAAATAATCCATCACAATCATCTCTAATTATGTTTCTTGAGACCACTTATAAGACACCTTACCATGGTGAATGATAATTGGAATGAGTCATATAGTGACCACTACATAGACTTCCCACACCCTACCAATGTTTTTAAGAACACCCAAACACTCCTTAATACTTTTCACAAAATGACACCATATAATAAATTTTTGGAATGTAGGGAGATTTCTGAGAAGTCTAGAAGTGAGTGAAATAAATATCAAGGTACACATAATCACAACAAAAACCATCAATTGTTATCATGTATACACACATCGCAATATGAAGATGAAACAATATAAGTTGAAAAAAACCATTAGAATTCAAATGTTGGGATGGTGGAGTCACCTTAGCTCGACCACAATAGGTGTACACCGTGCATTTGTGGGTAATATATTCTTATATAGTCTTGAAATTAATATTCCCAAAATTCCATCACATCACTAAATGATCTATACATTGAAAACCCAAAAATAGTTTTCACACATGTGGATTAATTTTATATAATCCATATATATTTTCTTATCCACTAAGATATTGGTGATTACTACATACTACATAAGAAGATCATTTTACTCTATCTTGATTTTTATTAACCAAGTGAATGTGAATATTATTTTTTTGTTGAAATATTATGCGTGTATGAAACATATAAATGATTTTTTAGAGGTATTGGTTGTGTGTCTCAATCCTTCTTATTTATTTGTAAGTGATCCAGATAACTCATGCATGATGATTCTAGAGTTTTCAATGCTCCATGCTTATGTATGTCTGAAAATTATTTAAACATAGTATCATAGACTCATAGTGACATTACCAATCAAAATATATTATTCCTACGTAGAAAATATCTCCCCAATAACAACTTATTCATATATATCCGTGGATATTTGTTATTTATTCTAACACAAGGTGATTTTAATCAAATGATTGGGGTGTCATATGTTAATATAAAATGAGAACGTGGAATGGATATGTTCTCTTTATATAGTGATTTAAAATTATATTTAATTTTAACCTTTACAAAGGTTTAATCCTACATGTGACTCTTACTACATTGATCATTCATGCATAACCCATGCCTTGGATTACTAATATGATATGAATGCCTGGCCATGTGTCCATTATTATGTAGATCACATTATTTCTAGATGATTCATATATAGTGCACCCTAATTCATTTTAATCCAATATAGTTCATTGAAACTGAAATTTATTCTAACATAAGCCATAAATTCCAATAAAGAAAAATTATAATATTTGGCCTTTTATAATTTCAATTATGAAATAAATTAAAATAATTAAAAATAATATTTTAGAAAGGTTTTCAAATTAAGGTAAAAAACACACCATAAATATAAAATATTAATATATATATATATATTTAATATAATATATAGATTAACTATTCAAACATTTATTTTAAAATTGAAAAAAATATATGCGTTTAACACCCCCACACACTAAGGGTATTCTATTTCATTATTGAATTACTCCCAAAAATATCTCCACTAAGAATTCATTTTCATCTCTTATTCATGACATGAATTATTAGATTTTATTTATTTAATGAGTGTTTTTTTATCTTAATTATTACATTATAACACCTTTTGAAATACATATTATTCAAGCATCAAAACCCACTCCCCAATGTTACAAAAAATTATTAATAAATATTAAGTTAGATTGAGTAATCCATTATCATCTTTTTCATTAATGTTTACTATTGACCTTCCCATAAGACCCTCTTGATATCCTGGAACTTATTCATATTTAATTTATTTTACCCATGATGTATATTCAATTAAAATTATTATGTGAGTAAGGATATATTAGAATTTATAACTATAAATATTAGGAATCACTTGAGTTTATTTAGGATATCCAAGGAATAGAAGCAGGTTTTGGAAAACTGAATCAGAAATAAATTAAAATTTTTATTAAAATTTTTCTTTTTCATAGACACAATCACAAAAACTCTATATTTAATGATATTTTTAGAAATATTAGTTTTCTTCCCAACTATTCTAACTAATCCAGCCAAAATATAATATTTAATTCATTATTGGCTAATTAATTTTCAAACTTTACATTTTATTTGCAAGTTAGTAACCCAAATTCATGTTCATTGATTTGATTTATGAATATTAATTTTTTATCCACTTAAATATAATTCAATTAAACTTCAATGAATAATTTTAAAACTAGGAATCAATTTTTTAAAAATTTATTTATCATATAGTGCACTCAAAAAACTAGATTTACTTAGTTGAGAAATGATCAATTATTTTTGTTATAATAATAGAGACAAATAAATTAAAACAAACTCATACTTAACTAATTCATCCCATCCCATACACTTATAAATAAAACTACTCAGATTGATTTCAATGATGTAATTCCAAATATAAACTATGAAAATGTTATGTGGTGTTTGAAATGAATTATAATAATTGAAAAAACCTAGTTTATTTAGGTAATAAAATTGTTTATATTTTAAGGTAGGGTTTTTAACAATACCACAATCAATAATTTTCCCTTTTGAAATACAGTAAAGTAGTGGCCACAGAGTTGTCTCATGAGGAAGTTTCAGACTATACTGTCGAATTGTCACATTGCTAATTTGTTTTTGTAAAATGTAAAAACTAAAATTATTAATTTTAGTGGAGTTAAATTATGTTAAACTAAATTAAATCATAAAAATATTAGAAAATAATTATAGATATTATAAATTATAAGTAATACAGATGGAAATAGACAAACTATAGTTTTTAGTAGCGACCTAGATCATATCCTCATACACTCTTTTAATCATTATCAACAATTGTCTTCCAACTGAATTACCCAATTTATACTATGAGTCCTATAATTTCACACTTAAATTTTCTATAAACCATATTTATACCTCAAATATAGGTTCCAATCCCCCTATAAATGTAATCTAATTATCTAAAGACCTTCGAATAACCAAAAATAGATTAAACACATAGTGATCAAAGGTGAGACCACACCAAATAAATTTAAACAGTGAGAGAAACCACTTTAATTTCATAAGATAAAAAGTTATCCATAATAATTTGGAAGAAAATGAAAATATGAGTGAATGATTCCTACTTCAATCATGTAAATATTTTCCATGATATTTCAAAATGAAATAGTTTACAATGAAAAGCACAAACTAAAAAGGGGAAATGCCATCAGATATTTTTTTCCCATTACAAATTAGAGTTTATCCCATAATGGATTGATTAATACCTAGAATAGTCATCTTTTATATTAAATATTATCTAGAACAACACACTCCATCAATATAACCATCCTCTGAAGTTAAGGGAAGATGAAAATATATAGGAAAAAGGGTGTGGAAAATCCTCATTCAAGTTTCTATATCCAAAATTTTTCTTGAATTTAGAACTATTCAATTACTAATATTGCTAATGATTTTTCATAAATGCTGTTTGGGTGGAATATATATTTATTCCAATAAAAAATTGATTCTTTTAACATGTGTTGAGAATTTTATACATGAAATACTAAAATATATTTTTTGGATAAAGTGACTATTCGGATTGCTCCATTTTAGTGCATTACAACACTATAATAATGTGAAAATTTAACCTTATTATATATGAAAATTCATGTCATATAAATTTTAAAGGTGTAATAAACTTATTTAGACACTTTTAGGATGAGATATGTATAATTTTATAAAAGAGTGTTAATTTTATCTAAAAAAGGATTTTAAAAGTTGAATGTTTTTTATCCTAAAAATAGTAGATTAATCTCTTGAACTGGTTGAAAAAGTTGAAGATCACAAAATAAGGATAAATAAAAATTAAATTTTTAAATTTGGATCAGTATTGAAAATTTTATTCCCTAAATACCAAAGAGATAAAAATCTTTTAAAATTTCAGAATTCAGGCATATTCACAATTTAGTTCAAAACACTTCAAAATTCCAAAAATGATGTAAATTCATAGATAATGATATATTGGTGAAGATATATTCATTGATACACACATAAAAAGTATTTAGAACACTATATATATGATTTCCCCCACACTTGAAACTTGGACTCTAGAAAAAGTTAGAACTCAAAATAAATTTCCAATAAAAATTCAAAACACATGTCGATAAAATTGAAAAATCTCAAAATCAAGTAAAAAACTTATCATGACTCTTAAAAAGATTCAATTAAAAATAATTCATTATGTTCATTCATTACATTTCCATTTATTTAATTCTTCCTTAGACAATTATGCCTATCTCACTAATTTTTCCTCTTATCCCCATGATTTTAATTTCAAACAAATTCTTTCTTATAAAAATAAATGAAAGGGTCACCACAAGATTTGAAACTTTCTAAACATCCAACAAATTGAGTCAAATAATTGAGTTGATAATGATTAATTAGAAATAGTTTTTCTAAGGTTTTAGGTTTTGTGTGTTTCAAATGTCAAAAATTCTAAGGTAGAAAGAGATGGATTGGCTCTTTATTGAAGCAAAATTTCATGATTCTAGTTTCCACTTTAGAATGGTCTTATAATATTTACAACTATCATGAAATATTCTCTAAAAATATTTTAAAATCTCCCAGACATCCAAAACCAGCAATATTTCCATAGTAAAAATGCTATTTATATTTTTTTTGATAGCACCCAATTGGAATAGTTTTTTTTCATTGGAAGCTCAAGAAAGGAACAAATCCCTTTTCCATGAAAGCTTTAGTGTGGCACAACATTGATTAAAATATTTTCTTCTGTAAAAAATATATCTTCAAAATTTTAATTTGAAACCAATGTAGTTTCAAATGTTGTATCACAACACAATTTGGTTCCCCCATACTTAATATTAGTTAAAAATATGTGAAGTAGTTTAAAAGAGGGTTGGATAGGGAAACCAGCTCATAATGGTGATATCTAAGAAGAATTTCATGGATTCTAGGGTATTACAAGGTAAAATTTCATAAGTTAGTCTAGAATAAAAAATATTATCTTAAAAAGGGGGCTTCCAATCACAAATTAATTTACTCAATCATTTTGAACACAAGTTCTTCTAGGTACACAAGTTTTGAAAGAAAAATTTCAAGTTATGGTTAAAATATTAATTATTTGGTTCACTCATGAAGTTTTTTTATTAAGAATATGATTTAAAAAATAGATCAGAGTCCTCATGGTAAAGTTATTTTCATCTTTAGATATCACTCATGATATGAAATTCAAAAGTTAATCGACTTTTCATGAATTTTTACAATTTGTATTGGGAACACAACATATTTTAGAAATCATTTAAATTATGTTCATTTAATTTAGTTTGTTATTTTAATTTTAAATTGTTTTTAATTCAAAAAATTTATTTCTTTAAATATAAATAGGTAAAAAACACAAAATTTTAAAGAAAATACATAAAATTTGAGATGAAAAATAAAAAAAGAAATTAAAAAAGAAAGAAAAAAAATTAAAACATAAATAATCGTAATATACAAAGTTTTATCCTCCCACCACATGTACTTTGAACATTTTACTCATTGTTTATAGTTTATATGATAATTTATATTCAAGGATATAAGAAATGAAAAAATGTATAATAGAAAGACAAAACCTGGTTTTTTTTGTATCAATAGTGTTGAGCTAGCATCTAAGAAGCTGAAACTTGGAAACCTACATGTAAAACAAAAAGAAAGCATAAAAATTTATTTAATGCATTAAAATAAAAAATAAATATAAATATAAGAGGAAAGAGACTTAGTTTGAACCCAAAAGTGGATGCTTGAATTTCACTACCACAAGTCATGCAGTTCTACCTGATTATCCCCAATCTAATGGTGAGTGTTGTTTATTCTTCTTGAAACACAAAAATGAAATTTCTCCAATTTTATTCATCTCACACAACATGTAGAATCTCCCCAATACAAATTTATTTGGGATATCGTCCATGAATTTTTGATTATAGTAATGAATTAGATGGGGAAAAAATGTAGAAGTGACTTACCAATAATTTACCCACACAAAAAACCTCCAAAAGTTTTTGAAATTCTAATAAAGGGCGTGGTTCATCTTCAGGTTTATTTTGAAAAATTATTTCTTTTTTGAGAAGCATCTCAATACCACCATCTTCATGTGTACCACTGTAATCCTTAAACGAGAACAGTATTCTTTATTTAATCTCAACCTTCACATCCACTTTATCTAAAAAATTAGTCCACTCAAAATCATTAAGAATTAAATATTCATAAGTATAAAATGTTAAAAATACATTATAAAAATAATATGAAAATTTAGATCAAAATTTAAGGCTTATCCCTATGGATTATCAGGCTCTCTCTCTTTTTGGAAGTGGATGATAGTTTTATTGATCGCAGGAAACAACTCAGGTTCCTCAAAATGTTATTAAAAATGAATGAATCATATTTTTGTTCCTATTTGTCTAAATTTTGATAAAAATGTTATAAATTTTCAATTTCAAATAGTGGGGCTTGAAATGGAAATTCATTTTCAACAAATTTATCCCAATAATTTTAAAAAGAATTTTAATATCCTAAATCTACATTAGTTGGAAATTTAGTAACATTATCTTTCTTTAAATTTTAAAAACAAAATTTTAAATAATTTTTAAACTCACCCATGAATGTTTCTTCAATATAAAAAGTGGTTGGGACATGATTTTCCAATTTGTGGGCCTATTTTTGAGCTTTTAATAATTTTAATTCTTTTAAAGTTGTGGGAAAATCTCAACTTGTTTTCTTACTTATTGAATAATAATATATTTTTTTGGAGCACCAAATTCTTTTTTGGATCATAAAATTAGTGTCTTTCATCATAAAGTAATTTTATTTTAATTTATATTTAAAAAAAATTATTTACTAGACTGCTAAAATCTTTTATAATCACTACTGGAAATTTAGGCTATAGCCACAGACGTATAACCATGGTTTTATAGGTCAATGTCTATAATTTTGTTTGCCAAAGTTTAATTAAACCTCTGTGGGTATATCACAACTATCAATTTTTTATTCCAATCTATATCGGGCTCTTCCTCCTCCCCCGATCTACAATCCTATCACCACACAACCTTCCTCCCCGATGATCTCTCCTCCTCCCCGACAACTTCTCCTGCTCCCTAACAACCTCTCCTCCTCCTCGATGACCTCTCTCACAATTGTGTCCTCTTCCCAAACAACCTCTCTCACAATGCAACCATCCTCCCCAACGACCTCTCTCACAGTGGCACCATCCTCCCCAATGGCCTCTGTCACCATGACACCCTCCTCCCCGACGCTTCCAATCAACGCTGCCCTCCAATATATTTTATGGGTTCATTTATGACATCATCACACTCTTATTGTCACAATATATCATTGTAGGCTAAACTATCAAGAATTCAATCACACTCTTATCTTTCAAATTTCTATTCCACTAAATTTGGCCTTTTCAGACCAAACGACCATGATTTATTCATCATATAAAAAATAGAACAAATTTAACTTTATCATATTTGATATCTATAATAAGATTTTTATTTTAGGTCTTTTGTGAGGTACATCTTGTATCCAAAAATTGAAAATTGAGAATGTATATATCATTCAATGAAACATTAGAAACATTTTTCTTCTACACCATTTCATCTTATATTACTACCATTGAGAAACTACTATCGATGTTTGATACTTATGAGGATATTTTTGTTCAGAACACTGAATTTCATATTGAAAAAAATTATATGTGTTGGAAGATGTTTTAAGCTACTGATATCCTTGTTTATGGGTCTCATGAGTCACCTCTCCTTGTACCATAGTGACATAGTTGGCATCGTTGTGTGTATATCCATCACACCAAAAACAATAACCCTTAAAATAATAAGATTACGACGAAAAAAATATTACTTATTTTTTGGTTCTGTTTCTCCATAAAAAATCATTATCCATGCATAAATCATATTGTATTTGTGTAATTTTGTTTACAATAAAAACACTTAATATTTTTTGTTATTTGGATAATAAGATTTCCCCAATTTCACTTCCCTACAAATATTTTAGGCCCATATTTTGGAATGAGGTGTGTTTTTATACTCTATTTTATCACAATACATATTATATTTCCCTTTTTTATGGTGACACACCTTTTGAATGTAAATACTCACTTTAAAAAAATTATTGGGATATATTTTTCTTCAACTAGAACTTGTTTCTTTGAGTAACCAAATTTCATGTTAGGTGTAAAAATTCATTGTCATTCATTACACTTAAACCACTAAACCCTGACATCTATATCATGTTCATCATCCCTTATAACCTATTATTTTATATTATTGGCCAAACCATTATTTATTTACACTCATTCTTCTACATTGATATTGAGATCCACTACTTTTCTAAGTTACCAAAAATTCCAATTTTTATTTTTTCAATATATGCTATAATTTTTGATTTCTCAACCTCTTATTGTTGATTATAGAGATTTGGGTTAAGAAATAATATATTTTCTCTCATAGTTTTATCCCTCTATTTGTTATGTTATTGAAGGGATACCTCAAACAACACTTTCATATCAACTCATCCCAATAGATCATTGTTATTACAATCACTATTGTCAATTAATGTTATATAGGTAACATTAACTAATTCATTTTAACTATAGTAACTAAAATGATCAACTTATTCCACTTTAGACTCATATAAACTTCCATATTCATCAGAAAACAAAATTTTCTTTTTGATGAATTTTTATTTCAATTTTCTCCTGGATTTATCACTTTTAATAAAACATATTCATAAAAACCTCATCATCATCATCTTGAATGTTTTAAAAACACTTAGGAATGAGGTAAACTACCTTGACACATGAGAAAAAATAATCTGGAAGCTTGTCTTTGAATTTTCATCTTCCCCTCTTTGGGTTTTTGGAAAAATTTATATCACGTCTTTTACCTCATCATCTTCTGAAACAACTTTAATAAAGAATGAATCCATTTCATTGAATAAAACATCCTATGATTTTTTCTTTGCTATGGTATCACTATTATCATTTCTTATTTTTTATGTGACATGTGTGCTTTGAAAGATATAAAGAAATACATCCCTTAGATCCTTGTATTCAATTATAGACACTTTGAGATTAAACCATTGTTGACATCTCCTCATGTTTCATTTTAGGATCTCAGTGTCAACAAAATATTACCCAACAACATTCATGTCATCATAAAAATAATTAATATGAGTAAATAATGAAAAAAATATTTTTCTCAACCTCACCTTTATATTTTCATATTTATTCAATGTTACATACATTATAATATGAACCGGAACAAAGAAATCCTTTAGAAGAATAATCATATATGAGTATAGAAGCCTACACATATAATCAATATGATTATCTTCTTCCTCTTCATGTCATATAAATCTCACATGATTTTTAATAATAATTTTTCTTTGATCATATAGTTTATCATTTCTACTTATCAAAATTCTCCCCTTATGAATTATTATAACATTATCTTTCATTTTTTCATATTTTATCTTCTCTAAATCCCACATGAATGTAATTTCAATAAATGTTATAGAAAAATCCAGGATTCGAGACGTCACATATGTTATCATACAAACTCGCAATCATTAACTTAGATTCAAAGATGTATTTTTCATTCCAATCTGATGAAAAACATCATGGTTGGTTAAAAATAAATTAAAAAGGAATTGAATTAATTTTTAAAAGAGAAAATTTTCATAGATAACCATAATTATTAGATTATAATCCTCCCATTAAACCTTATAATCCATTAATTAATGTTCCAGTTTAACCTTTGGTAATCTACCACTTCACCAAAATTCTAAAATTTCTTATAAAATGGTAATATCACACTCTTCTCTCAAGCTCATTGGAGATGGATTATTCTAAGGGGAGGGGTTTCTATATAATTTATTCATTTATATTTCCATACTATTCTCTGGGGCCAAATATTTTCGTTTTATTATGGGGGATGGGAATATTTTTATGCATTTTTATATTCCATGTATAACTCCCATATCATGGGTTTGGTGTTGTGCATTTGGTTTGTGGGTAGTGGATGTTGTATGTCTATGATTTCTTTTAATTCCATATTATTGATTTTATCATGCCTTTATTATTATAACGCTTTCTAACATTAACATTTTTCTTTCAAATCATGATACAATTATACAAATATATTAAAATGAAATGATGAATATATATAATAACAATACCATTTGTTATCCTATGAGAAATGGGAGGTATTTTTGAAATATAATTGAAGAACTAAAATACATAATGATGATGAAGTGTATAGAAAGATGACATTTTAACTGGATTCTTCATTAGAATAGCTTAAATTATTATTTATTTAATATAAGATGCAATTTTTCATTGATGATATTATGTTGAATCATATGTGTGACAAGAATTTTTTTAATAATGGTAATATAATGTAAATTAAAATAAATACTGGAACTATAGATTCAATAACATGGAAATTTTTTTCTAAGGCTCATTCTCTTGAGATAAATTTGAGGGATGGATCATGTTTATAATGACAGTTCCATAATTAAATTTAAAAAAGGTTAGTTTATATGAGGTATAATTATAATATTTATGTGAGATTAAGAGTTTTTATTCGTCACTTGAGAGTATTCATTACTTTTCAATCCTTTTTCCTTCCCTAGGACGATGCCCTTCAGTTTTGGGTTAGGTAGAGAGAAGTTAGAGGGAAGAAGATAGGTCCAAATGTTTCTTTTTTAGGGTAATTACTTTATATGTGTCTTAGAATGAGGTTTGTAAGACATTAATAGATATTTGGTGTTTTTTTGAGAGGGTTGGGTAAGTATTAGTGATGGGATTCACGATAGATTATAGTTTTAATATAGGCACTAGATTTTATGTGTTGAATAGCTATTGGAATTGGGATATATTACCATATTACCTTATGTATTGAGACAAACATTTTATTTTTTTTCTTCCCTATTCATTAATTAGGTGTTTTATGGGGTATGTATATACACATACCAATGACCTTATTGTCAACCACGTTAAAATATATGTTTATTTTAAACTTGAATTTCTACTGTATTGCATCAACCCTAGGTCGTCTCTCGGCAGAGCATTAGAACATTAATTTAAAAGGAGGGGTTTTATTAGGAAAGTATAAGGGGAATTAGGTTTTGTAAAGCTTGGGGGGTTTGATGATTGAATATGAAAACAGAAAATGAAGGAGATAAAAAATAGAAATTAACATAATTAATTGAGTGTGATCAATCCGAGTTACTCTCATGATGTTCATCCTTAATCGCTTCATGATATAGGGTTATAATCTTTTAATCCATAGTTTTTAACACATATAACCAGAATTTTACTGATTTTATACTAGGATACCTCTTAGGGTTCAATTGAAAATACACAATGATTCACCGAACACCTCTAATGATTGGGGGATTTGTGTTCGACTTAATAACCGAAACTCACCAAGTCAAAACATGAAGAAATTGATGTGATGTCAAGGTTTGTATGTTATTTTTTTGATACCATGAAATAAATTTACATGGCCTTTATAGTGCTTATGTGAGTTCAATTGACCTATATGAACCATACAAACACCACAATTGAATGAGGGATGAAAAAGGGATGAATGGTGTGTGAAACATCACATGAAAGGGTACCCCCAAACATGATCATTTGAGATTGAGTATAAAATACCAGTATAGAACTCAATTAAATAAAAATATAAGATGAATAAAAACAACTTATAACCTAGAATTAAAAAGATTATTCAAAATAAAACAATCATGAAGATTGGGATTACATCACGTTCCTCCCTGGGTGATCACAAGGGGTTTAGAAACCCATGGGAGAGGAGGAAGAGAAAGATATTGAGGTAGAACATCCCATAGCCTGAATAACTTCAAATATTGGTGGGAGTAATTCTTTGGGACTCCAAAAGGTCAAAACCTTTCCTCTGGTTCGAACTCCCAAATGGGGTGCCCAAGGTGCCAATTTATAGGCAAAGTGGGAAGTGATTTTGGGCACCCTGATTTCACTAATCCTCTTGGTGCATCGTTTTGGCCAGTCAGAAAGTCTTAAATAACATTGGACAAAAATATAGAGTTTTTAGAGGACACCTTGGATACCTCCATGTCAAGCTTGGCTGCTAGATTTGGAATATAATAAGAGATATTGAGAAAATAAAAAGGAAATGTTTTGACCCCGTTCAGATCAACTTTATTGAACACATCAGTTTGAATGGGAATCTTAATGAACGAATTGGGATTCCATTCCTTCCGATGGAATAAATATCATTATATTTCTGAACATAACAAAAATGTTCAGTCCATTTGAATTCATTGTTTAGTAGAAGCATGAGTTTTAGTCCCCTGGTGTGCTTGGATCATGTGCAGATTGGCCCATTTTTCTTGGACTTCATCATAGGTACTCGAAATCACCTCCACCTAAAATATAATTATCAAAACAAGAAACATTTCCCTTTTTAACAGTGTTAAACCCAAAATAATTAAATAAAAAATGGAGTGAAATTTGTTATTATAATTGTAATTTTTAATACAAAACCATTTTAATACATTGGTATAAGGGTGAAATAAAAAAGTGAATCGTGGTTCGATCACACCCCCACACCTAAACATTTGTACTCCTTGGAAAAGTATAATATCATAATTATGTACCATTTCTAAATAAAAGGTGTGAAAACATCAAAGATTATTTTCAAATGAAATTAATCACGTTACATTAATGAAATCAATTTTCCTATCATTTTTCTTTTCTCACATTCAAATTTGTTGAACTTCATTTGTTCACCCATAGAATAATTAACAACCTAACTCACCTAATATTTTTCACTCTTCACTAAAGGAATATATGAAAGTGGATTTTTTCTCTTTTCCTAGAGTTCATGTGATTTTAGTGTATTCTTTCCATGATTCACATTTCTATACCAGCAGAAACTAGTGTGTTCCTCAAGAGAACTTCCAACGGGTTGTTATGAGGTTCAAGGGTTTTTAGGATTTAATGTTTAAAACTCTCAGGCATAAGAGGAGTGTTTTATCTATTATTTACAAAACATTTCAAAATTCAGCATGTTTTCACAATGAATGTACACACTCAACCCCTCACAAAGTGTATCACCTCCAACTCACTCTCCCATTTTCCATTTTTGTTGTTTACAAACAATAAGTGAATAATAATGAGTAAACCTACTCTTTTCTCCATTTTTTATTTTGTTATAATTTTTTTCAATGTACAAAACTAATTTTTTTTGTATATTTTTTTGAAGATAAATAGGTAAACATGAGTAACACAATGATGTAATATGGCTTGTGAACCCATTACCCAATAAAAATGTAGGCACCCATTATATCACCCCATAACAATGATTCTCTCCCCCGAATTCCCAGGGAAACACCCTCTCACCCCCACTTGATGAAAATAATCAAGAATATACATAAGAGATGGGTATGTAGGGATAAATTATCTTGTAATGTGGTTACCTAAGAGGCATTTCATGGAATCTAAGGCTTAATAAGGAAAAATGTAATGGTGGCCAAAAATAGAGGATAATTGTACAAAGGGTTTTTGAATGAATTATTTCCTCTATCATGAATGTATCATACTTTAATATTATGGCTTCAAATAGAATCAAGGGTAGTTATAGTTTCTCTAAATGACCCGAGACTCTCAAGAAAGTGATTAAAAGGAAGAAGATGCAATAAAGGTGTTAGATTTTCTCTTAGGTAAGGGATTAAAATATTGATCTGTGCTAATGAGGCATGGGATTGAAAAATATATTAAACACCTAAGAATGATTTGAAAATACAAGTTATATAAATAGAGTCTATATCAACATTCCTTTGATTTTTTTTTCAAAAAACAATGTAATTTTCAAAAAAATTGACTCAAGCATGAAAAAGTATTTTGGATATTCTTTTTAAGATGAGTTTTTATCTAAAAAAACAAAATAAGATAAAAAAATGAAAAAACATTTTTTGGTTTTTTTATCTTAACTATGACATGTCCCCCCACACACCTAAAAGTTACATTGTCCACAATGAATGTATTTTTAAATAAATGGACAAGTAAAGAACGTTAGGGAGAAGGTACAACCTGCTGAGTGGGGTCATATATGGCATCTATCAGTTGGATTTCATCTATGAGATGATTTGGAAAATCCTCATAGAAGTGTTTGAGCCTCTGACCGTTGACAGAAATCCTATATCCACTCTTCTCATGCAAAACCTATATGGAACCAAAAGGGTAAACATCAGTAATAGTATAAAGACTGAACCATCGGGAATGAAGCTTACCTAGGTGGAGCTTTATCCAAAAATTATACATGATGACCTTCTCACCAATAAGGAAGTTTTGTGGATGATCATTTTATCATGGATAACCTTAATCTTTTATTTATAGGTTCAGGAGTTCTCATATGCATCATGTCTAATTTCTTCTAACTCTTGAATCTACAACATTCTATGCTCACCTGAATCTGAAAGATTCATATTACATTGTTTAACAGTCCAATATGAACTATGATGTACCTCCACTAAGGGTAATAAGACTTTACAAACACAGTCTTGTATGGTGACATTCTGATTGGGGTTTTAAAATTTGTACGGTATGCCCAAGGGTCAACATCCAAGCGCAAACTCCAATATTTCCTATTGGGTTGTACTGTGTTTGCCAAGATTCAATTAACTTCCAGATTTGATATTTCTTCTTGTCTTTTAGTTTGGGGTGATATGCAGTAGAGAATTTATGATCAACCCCATTATTATGAAGCATATTGTTCATGTTGGGATTGAAAAAATGGTAACTCTAATCACTAATGATGAATCATGGAAAACCAAACTGACTAAAATTTTGGGACCTCACAAAATCAACAACAAATCGAGATTCATTAGTCCTAGTAGCCTTTTCATCCAACCATTTAGAAAAGTAGTCCACACATAACAAGATTTACATGTAGCCAAATTAATTTCGAAAAGACCCTACGAATTCAACGCCCCATGCATCAAATATTTAACAGAATAACATGGGTTGTTGGGGAATTTCATTCCTCTTATAGATATTCTTGTGAATTGACAGTGAATACATGACATTAAAAATATATGGGAATACATATACAATGTTGGCCAATAAAGTCTGGATTCAAGGACCTTACGAGCTGTACGTTGAGAGACAAAGTAGCCCCAACAGGCCAAAATGTGGCAGAAGGTCAAAATAGTGGTGAAATCATGCCGAGGGACACACTGACGAACTACGTGGTCACCAAAAATTATCCAAAAATACGGGACATCAAAAATATACCACTGAGAATCATGTTTAAGTCTCTGGGATTGGGAAGTGCTGAAATCGGTGGGGAACCTAGATGTTGCTAGAAAATTCACAATTTCCGCATACTAGGGGGTAAGGTCCACAATATCACAAAGGTTATCATGAGGGAAGAATTATCCAATGGGGAGGGGTGAGTCAACATGATGGTCCAATGGTGGGGAAATCCTACTAATGTGGCCAGCTACCACATTTTACACTCCCCTTTTATCTCGAATATTAATGTCAAACTCTTGGAGGAGGATCATCCTCCGTATGAGGCAGGGCTTAACTTTATGTTTCTTTAAGAGGAATCAAAGGGAAGCATGATCAGAAAACAAAATCACTTTTGACCCAAGAATATACTAACGAAATTTTTCCAAGGGAAAAAATTTGAAAGGAGTTCTTTTTCAATGGTTTTTTAGTTTACCTGGGTAGTGTCAAGGGTATGTGAGGCATATGCAATGACATGAAGAGCCTTCTCAACCCTTTTTGATAAAATTTCCCCAACTGAAAAGTTAGAGGCATCACTCATATGATCGAAGGGGAAATCCCACCGTGTTGGTTAGATGATGGGTGATGATGTGATACTTCTTTTTAGTGAATTGAATGCATCCTCACAATTTTTTTCAAACAAAAACTCATAATACTTTTGTAATAATTGGGAAAATGGAAGTGCGATCTTACTGAAGCCTTTAATGAATCAACGGTAAAAACCAACATGGGCCAAGAAATTTCGCACCTCTCGAACACATTTTGGATATGGAAGGGTTGAAATTAATTCAATTTTTGATTTATCTACTTGAATTTTCTCTTTTTAAATAATATGACCAAGATTAATCTCCCATTCAACCATGAAATGACATTTCTCATAATTTAATACAAGATCTTTTTGTATGCAACGACAGAGGATAGGAACTAGGTGAGACAAAAAATTATCAATGGAAGTTCCATAAACTGTAAAATCATCCCCAAAAACTTCCATGAAATTATCTAGGTACTTAGAATAATACTCAACATACAACACTGAAAAGTTCCAGGAGAATTAAAAAGACCAAAAGGCATCCTTTTGTATGTAAATGTTCCAAATGGATAGGTAAATGTTGTCTTTTCTTGATCATTAGGGGCAATATGGATTTGAAAATAACCGAAATAGCCATCAAGGAAACAATAATTGGACTTAACATCCAATCATTCTAACATTTGGTCCATCAAAGGTAGAGGAAAGTGGTCCTTTAGTGTGGCTTGATTCAGTCGATGATAGTCAATGTAGACTCGTCAACTATTTCTCACATGTGTTGGAACCAATTCATTACTTTCATTTGACACAACTGCTATGCCTATTTTTTAGGAACAATTTTCACTGGGTTAACCCATTTACTATCAGATATAGGATAAATGATCCCCACCGCAAGTAATTTACTGACTTCTAATTTTACCACTTCAAGGAGAGTAAGATTCAACCAGTGTTGAGATTGTCTTACGGTCTTAGAATCATCATCCAAAAGTATATGGTGTATACAAAAAGATGGTATAATCTTAGAAATATCATCCAATTTCCATCCTATTCCCTTTTTACACCCTCTCAAAAGACGAAGCAGTTTTGATTCCTACAATTGAGAGTGGTTGTTGGAAATAATGAAATGAAATTGGCTAATACCCTCAAGATAGGCATATTTAAAATTATAAGGAAGTGGTTTAAGTTCCAACACTAGGGGGTTTTATTCTAAGGGAGGGGATTTAGGGGTAGTGAGGTCCATTAAATTATCTATCTTATCATGTTTATTCAATAAAGATAGGGAATCTATTGAAATGACATTTTCAGAATATTCGACGGTCATGGGTACCTCATAATGAATACACTCATCAATTAATGAATTAACTTTACAACTTTTAGAACCCACAAAACACTCAAAACTTGAATCAAAACTCAAATAATCCAAGGCTTAAGTAGAGGAAAATGAATCATATTATAGGTTGAGGAGTGAATTGTGTGTGTGTGCATCATTTGAGAGAACTTCCATTGATTAGATAGGAAGAGTGGAGTTATCTTTAATGGGGAGTTTCATAGCCTCAAGGATATGAAAACTTACCTTTTATCGACTGAACTCCATAGAAAAAATACCATTTTAAACATTGATTATCGTCCTTGCTGTTTTGAGGAATGGCCTCCCTTGTATGAGAGGGGAATTTCCTCGGGTTCGGGTATCTTCCATCTCAAGAATTTAGAAATCAGTGAGTAATATATAATTATTCACTCTGACAAGGAAATCCTCAATCACTCATGTTGGATGTGTTGTACTCTGGTTGGAAAGTTGCACGACAATGCATATTGGTTGATGTTATCCAACCTGTAGAGAAGTATACACAGAGTGAGGCATTACATTAATGGAAGCACTTAAATCTAACATAGAATCTGAAAAGAACGTCTCCGCTATGGTACATGGTATTGTGAATGTGCTCAGATCCTTGAATTTGGTTGGCATTGTTGGTTGAATCAAAGCTAAGACATTCCTTCCCATGTTTACTCTCTCATTCTCTTTCATTTTTCTTCTATGGGTGTAAAGCTCTTTGAGAAATTTGGCATAATGGGGAATTTTCTTGACTGCATCCACTAAAGGAATATTAACTTGAATTTTGTTAAATGAATCCATTATTTCAGTATTAATCTCATTATCAGAATTTTTCATAGATTTAGAGAGTCTTTGGGGAAAAGGAAGAATAATGGATTGTTCACTAGAATCATCAATGATAATTTTAGTACTCTTTTTATTTTTTTCTTCATTAGAATATTTTATGGGTGGATATAGAGTGTTTTTAAGAGGGGGACAAACCTGTTTCATAGAATAAGTAGAAGGAGAAAGTTATGTAACACTATGAAGTGTAACTTCACATACAATACCTTTTTCATTCGAATTTGAAATAGGTTGGGATGGTAGTTTTCCAGAACCTTGCATCTTAAGCTCACCGATTGTGTTTTCCAATTGTCCCACTTCAGTTCGTAGGTCTTTAATTTCCGATTGTGTGGTCTGTTGGAACAAGAGGTTCAGGGTTGCCATTTTTTTTCACAATGTCCTCGATGCTTGGTTCAGATTTTGGAAGAGGATGATGATTGTTTTGAGAAGTTTAAGGATAATAAGATTGCATACATTTTACTTTTTGATACCAATTCTTCTTGGGGTATATTGAGTTTCATCCTTATCGGTATTGGGGTTGTTCTTACCAACTGGGGTTTGAATTTGGCCTGAATGGTTATTTCTTGAAGGGAGGTGCTTGTTGGAATGAACGCCCTAGGAACACAACTGCACAAGACTTAGGTGAATCTTGAAGTTGTGGGAACTTGTCAGAAAAATGAGTATTTTCATAACAAATACCACAATTTAATGCAACTGGGGAAGATTGTATGTTACCTTGTGATTGAGCTAATTGACATAGAATGGTATGTATATCATCAATCTTGTTATCTACCTTATATTCTAGAGATGAATGAATTATCTCATGAACTCCTCATGTTGGTGCAATAGCTCATGTACCAAATTGCTGTGCATTTTGATCCATGTTGGCTATTAAGTCCTGAGCAACAGAAGGAGTTTTATCATCTAGGGAACCGACTGCTACATTATAAATTATTCCATGATCCATGGGGATAAGTCCCTTATAGAAGTATTGGATTAATAGTTGTTCACTAATCTGGTGGTGGGGGTAACTTGAGAAAAGTCTTTTGAATCTCTCCCAGTATTCATGAAAGGTCTCTCCATGTGATTACCCAATTCCACCGATTTCTTTCCTAATTGATACAGTTCGAGAGGCAGGGAAGAAATTCTCTAAAATGTTTCTTTTAAGGTCATTCTAGCCCCCAATCATGGTAGTAAAATAGTAAATCCAATATTTCTCTACACCATAAAGGGAGAAATGGAAGGCCTTAAACTTAATTAGGTCCTCAGATACATTTTGGGGTTTCATGGTGGATAACACTATGTGAAACTCTTTAAGGTGTTTATGAGGGTCCTCACCAAGAAGACCAAGGAATTTAAGAAGAAGGTGGATGAGGCATGATCTTAGCTCAAAGTTGGATACTTTCTCAGGATATCGGACGTACACAGGTTGGTACTCCACATCCAGGATGGTCAGTTCTTTTAAGGTTCTATTATTTACATCCTTGTTTTCATGGGTTTGATTGGGTTCAATTTTTGATTGGTTTATGGACACTTGAGGTTACAAAAGGGTTTCCTCAGTATTACCTGATTAACCTTACCTAGATTCCTTTATCTATGAATGGAGTGATTTTTCAATTTTAGTGTCAAATTTAAGTAGTGTATTTTTACTACATATAGTCATGGAACAATTATTTCCAATTTGATTGATTGATATTTTATTATTATTTTTATTATTTTTAAATATTTTTTATGGAAGATAAATGAAATTAAAATAATTATGAAATTATAGAATAAAATAAAAGATAATTTTATACTACAAAAGTGGAGAGAGAGATGTAGAATAAGAAGAAAAAGATAGAGAGGGGAAGAACAAACAAAAACAACCAAAAATAGAAACAAAAAAAAAACCAAAAAAAAAAAACAATTGAATGGGGGTGGATTATTAAAAGTGTTACTAATTAAGAAGTAAAATAAATAAATAAAAGAAATTAAAAAAAATGATCTTGGCTCCCGGAAAACCCGTTCCAAAATTTGATCGTGTTGTAGAGCACGTCAAATTCGATGTTTATTTTTAGATAGAATTTCTGCAGTATAGCAACAACCCTAGGTCATCTCTTGATGAAGACATGGATCATTAATTTATAAAGAGGGGGTTGATTATGAAAGTATAATGGGAATGGGGTTTTGTAAAACATTGGGGGTTTCATTATTGAATATGAAAATAGAAAATGAAAGTAATACAACAAAATACAAATTAACATAATTAATTAAGCGTAATCAACCATAGGTACTCTCATTATGTTAATCCTTTATCACTTCATGATATAAGGTCATGATCTGTTAATACCTATTGTGTAACACCTAGAACCATAATTTTACTATGTTTATACTAGTATAACTCCAAGGGTTCAGTAAAAAACACACAATGATTTACCAGATGTAGCTGATGATTGGGTGATTTGTGTTCGACTTAATAACTAAAACTCACCAAGTCAACACATGAAGAACTCGATGTGCTGTCAAGGTTTGTATGTTATTTCTTTGTGATACCATGAAATAAATTCACATGTCCTTTTCAATGCTTATGTGAGTCCAATTGACCAATATTAACCACACAAATCCCACAATTGAATGATAGAGAAAAAAGGCATGAATGGTTTGAGAAACAAGACATAAAAGGGTACCCCCAAACATGATCATTTTAGTTTGAGTATAACATAAAAATATATAAATAAATTAAATTAAAATAGATAATAAAGAAAAAAACATACCACATGTAATTAAAAAGATCATTTTAAATAAAACAAACATGACGCTCGGGATTACATCACCTTCCTCCCCGGGTGATCACAAGGGGTTTAGAAACCCATGAGAGAGGAGGAAGAGAAATATGTTAAGGTAGAACTTCCAATATCCTCCATAACTTCAAATATTTGTGATATTACTCCTTTGGGACTCTAAAATGGAAGCTCCTTGCCTATGGTCAGAACTCCCAAATGGGGTACCCAAGGTGCCAATTTATAGGCAAAGTGGGAAGTGGTTTTGGGCACCCTGATTTCACTAATCCATTTTCTCTATTGTTTTGGCTGGTAAGAAAGTCTTAAATAACTTGGTAAAAAACTAAAGAATTTATTTCAAACACCATGTCTACCTACTTTTCAAATTTGGCGGCCATATATGTAATATAATAAGATATATTTCCATAATATAGAGGCAAAGTTTTGACCCCGTTTGGATCAACTTTATTTAATTGATCAGTTTTTATGGGCCTCTTAATAAAACAATTGGGCTTCAGATCCTTCAGATGAAATGTATCTCATTAAATTTATAACCATCCCACAAAGGTTCATCCCATTTGAAGACAGAGTTTAGTAGATTTATGCGTTTTAGTCCTGTTGTGTGCTTGGATTATGTGCAGATTGGCCCATTTTTCTTGGACTTCACAATAGGTCCTCCAAATCACCTCCACCAACAATATAACTATACAAACAAGTAACAGTTACCTATTTAATAGTGTTAAAAAGAAAATAAATGAATCATACATGGATTGAAATTTGTATTATACTTGTAATTTTCAATACAAAACTATTTTATTACATTGGTATAATGGTGAAATAAAACAGTGAATCGTGGTACGATCAACCTACATAGAATTTTACTATACATTTCATGTCTTTTATAGATGGTTTAAAGATAGTATTTGAATTTAGTGGACCTGTTATTAGTGGATATTAGCAGTTCATGGTGGCGTTGAACATGTTTGGGGGTCAGATCCAGGTAACCTTAGCCAATATATACTCTTATATTTCTGTTATAGTTGTTCCAAGGTTCAAGCCTCTGTTTTCTTTATATTAGGGAAATCATTTTTCCCCTTTTACTTTTGTATTACCTTTTAATTCATTTATGTTATTTTTATAATATTTTTCTTATAATTATTACTATATAGTGGGGGTGCAGGTGGGGGGGGGGTGAAAATGGGGGGTGGGGGGAGGGGTTGAAGGTTTGGGGGGAAGTTGTGGTGAAGGGGGTCAGGGAGAGTGTGCAGGGGGTAGTGGGGGTAAAGAGGGAAGGGGGGAGGAGTGTACAGAGGGCATGGGGTGTGGGGGTGAGGGGGGGGGGGGCTTCCAAGATGGGGGTGTCCCGGAGGGGGGGGGGGGGGTTGTCCAGTGGGATGTGTCAAGGAGGGAGGGGGTTAAATGGGTAGAGGGCAATGTGTAGTGGGAAAGGGGTGTAGGCAGAGGGGGTTGTCTATAAGGGGGGTCTAGGGGGTGAAGTGGGCTTGGGGGGCAGTGTGTAGGGGGGGTGGGGTTTAGGGGGTGGGTGGGGCTTAAGGGGGAGAGGGGCAGTGTGCAGGGGGCATGGGGTGCAGGGGGAGGGGGTTGTCTAGGGGGGAGTCCCGAGGGGTTTCTAGGGGGTGTCTAAGTGGGTGAATGGGGCTTGGGGTTATGTGTAGGGAGTGTGGGGGTGCATGGGGGGGGGGGGGGTAGGTATGGGGGTAGGGGATGAGGGGGTGTGGTGTGGGGTGGGTGGGTGGGGGGGGGGTTGTCCAAGAGGGGGGTGTCCGGGGAGGGGGGTGAAGGGGGATGAGGCAGTGTACGGGGGGAAGGGAGGGGGAAGGGTGTGTGGTGGTGCTGGGGAAGGAGGGGGGTTCAGAGGGTGGGGATGTCCACAAGTGAGGGGGTGTCTAGGGGGGATGTCCAAGAGGTAGGGGGTGTCCAGGTGGGGGGGGGGGGGTGTCCAGGAGAGAGGGTTATGAGTGTTCAAGAGGGAGGGTGGGGGGGTCTGAGAGGGTGGGGGTGTCCAGGGATTTTGTTTTATCTTCTAATTTGTAATATATTTCTTAAATTGTGTGATTAAATTATTTTTGAAATTATATTGATTTAATCTAGTGAAATAAAGTAGTTTTACACATGATTAACCGAAATTTTATTCTTGAATTGGCCTCTGATAAAAAGTATTATATTAATCTCGGAAAATATACAAATGAATATATCGCTATCAATTTGGCCTAGGTGTTCTGTATAGTGAAAATGTCATTTTTTCTGCATTTTAATTAGTTTATTGTGATTTGTGATAGAAAATTTTTTTTAATGCGGAGAAACAACGTGAATTTGAACTCTGACATAGTGGAGGTGTCATAAGAAAAATTTCCCTCCATAGTTGTAGAATGCTTAATTGATTAAAACAGTAATGTTAAAGTAATTTACCTATTTTTGGCTTCCTGATGGTTTTCTTTTTTGATCATTTATTTATGTTGATGAATTGTATTGGTATGTAGGATAGGGATGCCTACTATACAGAGAACCAACAACAAAACATAGTCGTTTCAATTGATTATCTTCCATGACTTACAATCAGGATTGATGTGAATATAAAATTCATGAGGTAATCGTTATTTTATACCATTTTTTGCAAGACATTTGTAATCAGTTGCTGTGTTTCTAATAAAATTGACGTGTCATACACCATGCTTGCATAATTGATGATTTTGAGTTTACTATTTAGTGTGTAATATTTAATATTCTTGACATTTCTTCTTGATAGATTTTACTTTTCAATGATTTTTTGATTTCGATGAATTGTATTGGTATGAAGGTTTGAGATGCATGATATTTAGAGAACCAGAAAAAAACATTGCCGATGCAATTGATTTGCTTCCACGAATTTCAAACAGGATTGACGTGAATATAAAATTCAGGAGGTAATGGTTATTTTATACCATTTTTTCAAGACATTAGTAACAATTTGTGTAACACCCCAAGCTTTCAAGTTACACTTCTCTTTGAATAATACACCAGCGTGTGTTGTACGCAACTTCGATTTCTAAACACACACCACAACTAATCAATGTAACCATTATGAATAGTAATACCCACTTTTTAAAATTATAGAAATTTTATATTTCAAAATGGACTTCATTTTTGTATTCGTAATATCGAAATTATCCTAAGTTGAATTTTTTGTAATTTTCTGAGAACTTCCATTTTTTTTATGAATATTGAAAAATACTTAAAAACAACTTCTTAAATCAAAATAATTTATAGTGATAAATTATACTATTGAGTGGTTTTAAAGTATAATTAGAATATATTTTTACCATTTTACCCAATGGTGTTCATTAGAATTAATTTCACTTTGAAATTGGACATAAACAATTGTCAATCTTTTGATATATATTGTTTCTAAAAAACACGCTATTTGTTGTGAAAACGGGAATTAATTATAAAATTAATTAATGCAACTTATATGTTTGGAATTTCATAAAATAGACAACATTTTTGAATTCGGAATATCAATTATAGCTTAGGGTGAAATTTTGGCATTGTTCTAAAAAACTTCAATTTTTGATGAATAGTGAAACCACTAAGTGGTAGTTAAAAAACTGATTTTTCGTTTAAATGAAACATTACCACTTCTGTGATTTGATTTCCAAAAATCTCACATACATGGTTTTCATTAGGAAGTAAAATGTGGTTCAATGGGATTAAAATAATTTTTTGGTTAATAGTAACTTTTAAGTTTAATTAATCACGATTAAAGGTAATTAGTGAAATTTAAGGTAAAAATAGTATTATAAAAATATGAAATGACCTTTAAACATGTCCTAACCCTATTGTATGTGTCATGGCAGACCAAGAAAATCCATGGGTCAACTTGGGGACCCCATGGAGCCACTTTGGTAGGAAAAGGACATAAATAACTTTAAATTTAATGTTAAAATAAAAATGTCACAAACAAGAGTTGTTTTACTAAAACAATTTTTAAATGGGGTTATACAAGTAATATTTTTGACTATAAATATTCATTAGAAATATAAAAATATTTAATACATCATGATATTTTTTTATAATTTTTTATTCATAAAATAAATTAAATTATTTATGACACAATGATGACGAAGAGATTACCTCATTAATTAACGATTTAAATAAAATGAAAGGATAATGTAAAATCTAAGGCATAAACTTGTCAAAAACCTATTGGATGAGTATATTTCGAACCCTTATCACCTTATCCTCTAAATATATCATTGTTGGACCTTTAGAATCCGAAAATCATATCATAATAATGTAACATTTCATGAGTTCCAAGAGTGCCCCTCCTCTCCTCTTATAAAAGCCCCCCCACTACCACCTTATTCATACCTTCCAAGCCATTTGGCTCGGCCAAACTCTGCCCAAATACTCTCTCCACTTCCCTCTCTTACTCCTAGAAACCTCACTTTTGGCCGAATTCTTCCCAAGGAAGCCTTTGGCTCAAATCAAAAGGACTTACCCGATTTTAAGGTAATGTCTTCTCTAATGTTGTTTTGTTTTATTTGGCTTCTCCAACCCCTTAAACTCTTTTTATTACTTTATTTTGTAACAACAACAGTATCTCAAATATACTAGGATGTTGTTATGATAACGATTTGTTTTCAAATTACACACACCTTCGTCTAATGGTTAAAGAACATACTGTTTCTGTGGGTGGCGAAATACTGCCTCACGAAACGATGATTGTTCAATATTCTTTTAACACCTCTAATGGTGGCCATTTTGATGACACTATTTTCATATATGATATATATATTATGTTTATTTTTTCCTTATGATTCTGTATTTCTCATTTATGGCACACTTTATGATTTCCATTATGGGTAAACGCGATAATTTCATTTTAGGAAGTGCGGACTACCGCCCCCTCAAAGTGATTTGAATCGTTAATGCCATATGTGGGATTTATAAAGGATGGAGTAAATGGTATTATACATTATATTATACTGGAATTATATTATACCTTTATATAATTATAACTTCATTCCATTAAATAAGAAATAGAAATGAAAGTAGCATTCATGCGTACGTACGACTTACCGTCTCCATGAACGGTGCATTTCATTTATTACCTCTAAACGTTATGGAATAATATAAATGCATGTATATACTGGATATATATGAGATATATGATATCTATATCATGAATATAATTTTGGATATAATGGATATATCACCACATGAACACCTTGTAATTATAAGAAGTTTATTTTTGACTCAAGTACCAAGGATCGACAAAACGACCATTATTAACTTAAATAAGTACATAATGTTCATAAAATGGTAATAAGTGATATAAAAGGAATAAAAAACTTGAAAATGGTTCTTAATAAATTATAAATTTACTCTAGTTTATTATTCAGGATGTTAATGAACGGTCGAGTCAAGACATGACACAAGGTAAGGAAATTTCTTAACCCAATTTCCATTCTTTGGGTTAATATCCTAATTTCAAATTATGTCATGATATTATTATTTCATATCTTGTATTTGTACTTTATTTATGTGTACTTATAGTGAATACACATAATAGACCTATTTTATTTTAAAAATGATCTTTGTAAGGACTTCGTCTCAATCTCCTTTCATTGATGCATATTTGGTTTTATACACAACTTTCTTTTATACGGTGTATAAACCCCTTTGACTTTTATGTTTATTTAAAAGGAATATTTTTATATGAAGAGTTTTACTAAACGACAAAAATGAATGTTTTTCTTGCCGTAAATATGCGGTGACAACGACTTCTCCACCGCCGTGACCATTATTTGTGTTTCAGCTTCCTCTACAAGCTATAACCTTTTTAAATGAAAAATAAATACAAAGTTTTAATTTTCTTTTATTTTGGTATTGAAAATGGTTTTGAAAGTGATTTTACTATATCAATGTGTTGTATTGATATCTTGTGATTGAAATGTGGACATTTTATGTTTCTTTTATGAATGTTTTATGTGATATGATTTTGTTATGGTTTATGATATGTTTAAACCTATTCATATGAGGAATGAATTGGACTTAATAAGTGACGGGTGGAGCCCGCTATAGCTCCTCGATGCATCGGTAGGTCTCATGAGACAAACTAGTGTCTTGGCATGAGGCCTTGACAAAACCTTATGGTAGTCTTGGCACGAGGCCTTGGCTACGTGGTTATGATAGTCTGGCATTATGAATTCCATCATTATGAATGTTGTTATTGAACTTGCATGGGATTATTCGACTAGTAGAATATCCATGAGAGTAAGTAAATGGAATTATTTAGTTTTATTTTTGCCATATTATGCTGAGGTTCAAGTTTAAAAAGGCTTTTGTTTTAGTTATACATTGCATTAAATGTTAATGTTTATTTATGAAAGCTTCCGCAATATTGTTATCGTTACTGAGCATCTGAGCTCACCCCTTTCAATGTTTTAATATTTTCCAGGATGTGAAGAAGTATTTTATGAATGACCTGCAAGGATAGTCAGAAGAGGATATGAGTGTGGACTATGGAGACTTTGTTATTGTATTTTTTCACTTTATGATGTAATGTAACATTTATGAATGTATCTAGTGTTTCCAAGGCTACTAAACTAATCGGTCTTTCGAGACTTGATCCTTTGTGATCATGCCAATTTTACGAAGTAATGCACCGACTCTGGGTAGCTGGGGTCGGGGCGTTACAGTTGGTATCAGAGGCAGTTTAGTACTAACCTTGGAAGCTATATTTAGATAAACTCTGATTAGAGCACATAGCCCCAAGATAGACTTTGAGGATTAGTATAGAAGAACTTCCTAGAATTTTGTTTTTGTAGAGATTTTGTGAGTTTTCCGAGCATTACATCAATGTCTGGATACGAGCAGGTAGAGGCAGCTCTGGCACAGATGTACCTAGGGGTAAAACCCAAAAACACCACTTTGAGCTAGACTCGAACGAGAACTGGTGCACGACAATGGGCCTTGCTGCACTCTTGGTTACGACACTCCCGGGGGATATGCTTAGGATAATTCTCATTTTATTTACAAACCACTATGAAGGGTTATGAGTATATACTCCCACAAAGAATTTTTTTTATGATTACGGATTATATCCATAAATAGTTCAATTTATGTTAAGTGTTTTACAAGTATGGAATTATGTATTTTAATTCATAAACTAATCTAGTTTATGCCATTGTTTAGAAATGGAACCTAGTGGGAGGAATGGAAACCGTATCAATGAACGCACTCCGTGTAGGGATTTCCCTCCTGCTGAAGATAATTATTGTGGAGCTGGAGATACAACTGGTGATGATCAATTTATTACCATTCTGGGACAACTCACTCAGGTTATGAATAATAACCTTACTCATATGGAGCACCCTGATCCGCAACGTGGAGGATCAATGTTAGAACGCTTCATGAGGCAACAACTGCCAACATTTAATGGGGTTACAAATCCATTAGTAGCTGAGCAATGGATAAACTCCTTAGAGAAAATATTCCATGGCTTAGGGAGTAGTGAAAGGGAGAAGTTTGTCATGGCAGTCTACCGCCTCACTGGAGATGCCGATCAATGGTGGTAATTGATTCAAAACAAAAAGGAATATGATAAAGTATCGAATATAGAATGGAGGGAGTTCAAAGATCTTTTCCTAGAAAAATACTATCCTCGCGACCATCGAGCAGATATGGAAAGACAATTTTTGAGTCTGAGACAAAAGGAGGATGAGAATGTCGCAAAGTATGAGGCCAACTTTACAAGGTTAGCAAGGCATGCTGCAGATTATATAAGTTACCCAAGATGTAAGATCGATCATTTATTTGATGGGTTAAAACCGTTTCTCCGTCGAGCATTAGTATCACAATATTTCTCAATGTACGAAGATTTAGCCTCGTGTTCTATCAAGACAGAAAAGGAATTCTCTAAGTCTTATGAAAGCAAAGTAAAGCAGGAGAAGAAGAGAACGGTGGAACAAGAGACAGATAAAGGGAAAAAGGGAAAGAAGGATTTTCTATTATGCGATAATTGTGGGAAGAATCACCCTGGTACTTGCCTAAAGGGAATGGGATTTTGTTACAAATGTGGAGAAAAAGGTCACCAGGATCGTGATTGTAAGGGAAAGAAAGATGCTATCAATGTTGAATGCTACAATTGTAGGGAAATGGGGCATTATGAAAATGAATGTCCTAAGCGTCAGAGAAACTTACCTTAGAAAAGGCCAAGGGATCAAGGACAATCTTATGCTATTACTACAGTAGAAGTGGAATAATTAATGTATTGGTGCTTTTGGACTCAAGGATTATATTCTGGTTATAAGGATAATGTGATATATATAAGGATTGTACTGCAGTACTTGTTTTTTTCATTAATGTTTTAATATGATGAAGGTAATCATATTTTTAGTATGTGACAATAAGAGAAACATTACTTTGTTTTGGGAATCTGATGTTACAATTGATTGTGGAATTTAGAGACCTTTTAGAGAAAGTCTGTATAGAGGTATTTTGGATAACTATAAAGGTTGTAATGAATTAAGTTGAACTTTGGATAGTATTGTTTAAGGTTAAAACATTTCTGAAGATTATTTTTGTAATATTATAATACTATAGTTTTAGGAAAAGGACAACCTGCAGAGTGGGGAATAACCCGTCGCGTCGGACAAAGCTGCAGGAATCGAACCCACAACCGTAGTGCGATAGGCCTTTATTACCTGCCACTATCCTACAGGAAGTCCCTTGTTATTACAAAATAGTTTTCCTAATTTAAATGGTCTGTGTTAATATTTTGAACTTTGTACGATTAGGATAAATATAATATTTTTTAAATCTATTACCTTTTGGAGTGAAAGATGGGTTCGTGGTAAAAATTTATTAAGGAATGAAAGACTACATGAAAAGTAATTATATATCCTTATGTTCTTAGTAAATCTCTTAAATAAATTCCTCAACTTTATGAAAGGTAACTTAAAACAAAAATGTTGTCGGTTAACTTTTCCAACTGGGGATTCAATGACCGTTTAACCAATCACAAGTTTGTGATTTTCTTATGGTTAACTTTCTCCTAATACTGTTTTCTACAACTATCCATCAAACCTTGATAGTTTGTTTCTCCTCCATATCCATATTTTCATAGAATCCTAGTATGAGCTATCTCAGGTGACCTTTTTACTTCTCTTTCTTTCTTTTAATGTTATATTCTTATTAACCCTATTTCCGATGTGGGTTTTCCACAAAGGTATTTTCTATTTTCAACCATTTATTTTCGAAGAACATTTTCAAATTGCGAGGATGCAATTTATTGAAGGAGGAGAGAATGTAACACCCCAAGCTTTCACGTTACACTTCTCTCTGAATAATACAGCGGCGTGTGTTGTACGCAACTTCGAGTTCTAAACACACACAACAACTAATCAATGTAGCCATTATGAATAGTAATACCCAAATTTTAAAATTATTGAAATTTTATATTTCAAAATTGACTTCATTTTTGTATTCGTAATATCAAAATTATCCTAAGTTGAAGTTTTTGTAATTTTCTGAGAACTTCCATTTTTTAATGAATAGTGAAAAATACTTAAAAACAATTTTTTTAATCAAAATAATTTATAGTGATAAATTATAATATTGAGTGGTTTTAAAGTATAATTAGAATATATTTTTACCATTTTATCCAATGGTGTTCATTAGAATTAATTTCACTTTGAAATTGGACATAAACAATTGGCAATCTTTTGATATATATTGTTTCTAAAAAACATGCTATTTGTTGTGACAACGGGAATTAATTATAAAATTAATTAATGCAACTTATATGTTTGGGATATCATAAAATAGAAATCATTTTTTAATTCAGAATATCAATTATATCTTAGGGTGAAATTTTTGCATTGTTTTGAAAAACATCAATTTTTGATGAATAGTGAAACCACTAAGTGGTAGTTAAAAAACTGATTTTTCGTTTAAATGAAACATTACCACTTCTGTGATTTAATTTTCAAAAATCCGACATACATGGTTGTCATTAGGAAGTAAAATGTTTTTCAATGGGATTAAAATAATTTTTTGGTGAATAGTAACTTTTAAGTTTAATTAATCGCGATTAAAGGTAATTAGTGAAATTTAAGGTAAAAATAGTATTATAAAAATATTAAATGACCTTTAAACTTGTCTTAACCCTATTGGATGTGTCATGGCCGACCAAGACAATCCATGGGTCAATTTGGGGACCCCATGGAGCCACTTTGGTAGGAAAAGGACATAAATAACGTTTTATTTAATGTTAAAATAAAAATGTCACAAACAAGAGTTGTTTTACTAAAACAATTTCTTAATGGGGTTATACAAGTCATATTTTTGACTATAAATATTAATTAGAAATATAAAAAGATTTCCTACATCATGATAATTTTTTTTATAATTTTTTAGGCATCAAATAAATGAAATTATTTATGACACAATAATGACGAAGAGATTACCTCATTAATTGACGATTTAAATAAAATGAAAGGATAATGTAAAATCTAAGGATTAAACTTGTAAAAAACCTATTTGATGAGTATATTTTGAACCCTTATCACATTAGCCTCTAAATATATCATTGTGGTACCTTTAGAATCGGAAAACCATATCATAATAATGTAACATTTCATGAGTTCCAATAGTGCCCCTCCTCTCCTCTTATAAAAGGCCCCCACCACTACCACCTTATTCACACCTTCCAAGCCATTTGGCTTGGCCAAACTCTGCCCAAATACTCTCTCCACTTCCCTCTATTACTCCTAGAATCCACACTTTGGGCATAATTCTTTCCAAGGAAGCCTTTGGCTCAAATCAAAAGGACTTACCCGATTTTAAGGTAATGTCTTCTCTAATGTTGTTTTGTTTTATTTTGCTTCTCCAACCACTTAAACTCTTTTTATTCCTTTATTTTGTAACAAAAATAGTATCTAAAATATACTGGTATGTTTTTATGATAAGTATTTGCTTTACAATTACACACACCTTCGTCTAATGGTTAAAGAACATACTGTTTCTGTGGGTGGCGAAATACTGCCTCACGAAACGATGATTGCTCAATATTCTTTTAACACCTCTAATGGTGGCCATTTTGATGAAAATATTATCATATATGATATATATATTATGTTTATGTTTTCCTTATGCTTCTGTATTTCTCATTTATGGCACACTTTATGATTTCCATTTTGGGTAAACGCGATAATTTCATTTTAGGAAGTGCGGACTACCGCCCCCTCAAAGTGATTTGAATCGTTAATGCCTTATGTGGGATGTATAAAGGATGGAGTAAATGGTATTATACATTATATTATACTGGAATTATATTATACCTTTATATAATTATAAGTCCATTCCATTAAATAATAAATAGAAATGAAAGTAGCGTTCATGCGTACGTATGGCTTACCGTCTCCATGAACGGTGCATTTCATTTCTTACCTATAAACATTATGGAATAATATAAATGAATGTATATACTGGATATATATGAGATATATGATATCTATATCATGAATATAATTCTGGATATAATGCATATATCACCACATGAACACCTTGTAATTATAAGATGTTTATTTTTGACTCAAGTACCGAGGATCGACAAAACGACCGTTATTGACTTAAATAATTACATAATGTTCATAACATGGTAATAAGTGATATAAAAGGAATAAAAAACTTTAAAATGGTTCTTAAGCAATTATAAATTAACACTAGTTTATTATTCAGGAGGTTAAAGAACGGTCGAGTCAAGACAGGACGCAAGGTAAGGGAATTTCTTAACCCAATTTCCATTCTTTGGGATAATCTCATACTTTCAAATTATGTCATGATATTATTATGTCATATCATGTATTTGTACTTTCACTATGTGTACTTTTAGTGAATACACATAATAGACCTTTTTTGTTTTAAAAATGATCTTTGTAAGGACTTCGTCTCAATCTTCTTTCATTGAGGCATATTTGGTTTTATACACAACTTTCTTTTATACGGTGTATAAAACCCTTTGACTTTTACGTTTATTCAAAAGTAATCTTTTTTATACGAAGAGTTTTAATAAACGACAAAAAGGAATGTTTTTCTTTCAGTACGTATGCGGCGACAACGACTTCTCCACCGCCGTGACCATTATTTGAGTTTCAGCTTCCTCTACAAGCTATAACCTTTTTTTAAATGAAAAATAAATACAATGTTTTAATTTTATTTTATTTTGGTATTGAAAATGGTTTTGAAAGAGATTTTATTATATCAATGTGTTGTATTGATATCTTGTGATTGAAATGTGGACATTTTATGTTTCCTTTATGCATGTTTTATGTGATATGATTATGTTATGGTTTATGATATGTTTAAACCTATTCATATGAGGAATGCATTGGACATAATAAGTGACGGGTGGAGCCCGCTATAGCTCCTCGATGCATCGGTAGGTCTCATGAGACAAACTAGTGTCTTGGAACGAGGCCTTGACAAAATCTTATTATAGTCTTGGCAGGAGGCCTTGGCTACGTGGTTATGATAGTCTGACATTATGCATTCCATCATTATGAAAGTTGTTATTGAACTTGCATGGGATTATTCGACTAGTAGAATATCAATGAGAGTAAGTAAATGTCATTATTTAGTTTTATTTTTTCCATATTATGCTGAGGTTCAAGTTTAAAAAGGCTTTTATTTTAGTTATACATTTCCTTAAACGTTAATGTTTATTTACTAAAGCTTCTGCAATATTGTTATCCTTAATGAGCATCTGAGCTCACCCCTTTCAATGTTTTAATATTTTCCAGGATGTGAAGAAGTATTTTATGAATGACCTACAAGGATAGTCAGAAGAGGATATGAGTGTGGACTATGGAGACTCTGTTATTGTAGTTTTTCAATTTATGATGTAATGTAACATTTATGAATGTATCTAGTGTTTCTAAGGCTACTAAACTAATTGGTCTTTCGAGACTTGATCCTTTGTGATCATGCCAATGTTACGAAGTAATGCACCGACTCTGGGTAGCTGGGGTCGGGGCGTTATAGTCTGTTTTGTTTTTAATAAAATTGACTTAGCATACACCATGATTTCAATATTGATTATTTAGAGTTTACTTTTTAGTGTGAAACATTCGATCTTTTCGACATTGTTATGTATCATGGTTGGATAGTTGATCCCTAGGCATGGACTTTGGAATCCTGTACCTTTAAATTTTTTTAGAAAAAATATTTTATACATTCTCTCAGTTTAGAGTTTTCCTTTTCCCTTTTTCTTCTTATCTTTCCTTAATATGCATGTTTTCACTTATATGCATGCATGGGGGTGTCAAGGGGGGTGTCCCGGGGGGGGGGGGGTGTTGTAGGGGATGTCTAGAGGGTGTAAAGGGGGATTCAAGGGGAGGGTGTCCAGGGGGTGTATAGGTTTCCAGGGGGCGTCCAGGGAGTGTCCAGTGGGTGGTGTTCAGTTGGGGTGTCCAGGGGGGTGTCTAGGGGGGAGGGGTGTCCGGGGGGAGGGGTATCCATGGGGTGTTCGGTGTGTGGGGGGGGGGTGTCTAGTTGTCTAGGGGGTGTCTTGGGGTGTCAAGGTGGTTGCCCAGTCAGGGGTGTCCAGGGCGGTGTTTTGGGGGAGGGGGTGTCCATGGGTGTTTATGGGGGGTCTAGAGGGTGTCTAGGGGGTGTCTGAGGGGGGGGGGGGGGGGTGTCTAAGGGGGAGAGGGTGTTCGGGGGGGGGGGGGGGGGGGTCTGTGGGGGGTCTAGGTGTCAATGGGGTGTCCATGGGTTGTCTGGGGGGTGTCTAGTGGGGTGCAAGGTGGGTCTGTTCCGGGGGAGAGTTGGGGTTGTGCAAGGGGGAGGGAAGTGTGCTGGGGGGTCTGTCCAGGGCGGAAGGGAGGGGATGTAGGAGGAGTGGGGGGGGGGGGGCTTTATGAAATTGGAAGACGAATAGCCATGGTTTTAATCTATGCATTGAATCCTTTTTTCACAGTTTTAAACCATGGCTATAAGCCTGTAGCCACAGTTTTAATCCGTGGTTATAGTCACTGTTTGGATTAAGGTTCTGCCTTGGTTTCAAACTGTGGATATAGGGATATAGCCTTGGTTGGAGCCATGTCTATAGGCCTTTATCCAAGATTGGAATTGTGGCTATAGTACATTATCCATGGTTCGAACTAGGTCTCTAAAAGTTTATCCAAGGTTTGAAAATGTGGCTATAGGTCTTACCCTATAACCACGCCAATACCAGACATGATCCATGGAATCAAAGATATAAATTATATCCAAAATTTTCTAGTAAATAGCCACAGTTTCAAACCCTGGATATAGCCTTAATTTCTAATAGTGAATCAGACCAGGTATAGGATTGGTCACAAGGAAATTCATTTTTTTGTTGTTTTTTAGAGACACTAAATTAGTGTTTAAAATCCTAGAAATTAAAAAACAAATTAAAATAACTTAGATAACCTCCCTAGAAATAGAACATAATTTATGATTGTTTTTTTCATTACCACAGTCAATAATCTTCCCCTTTTAAATGTAGCATAGTGGTTTCAATGAAGTTGTCTCATGAGGAAGTTGTAGACTAATCTTTCAAACTGTCACTTTCATAATTTTTTTATCAAATGTTAAAACTAAAATTGTGTATTTAAAAGGATTTAAATTAAGAAAAAGTAAAATAAATCAGAATAATATCTACAATTAATGTTATATAATAGAAATTATATGTAATATTAATGAGCATGGACAAACTAAAGGCAGCAATGGTATACAAGATTTGATCATCGGACACTCCATTTATCGTTTTCAATAATTTTTTTTCAATTGAATTACCCAATATATATTTCATGGCATAAAAGTACACAACTAAATTAACTATTTACCATATTAATACCTACAATATTGTCATAGAACCCCTTATGAATGTGATATGATTACCTAATGACCCATGAGCATCTAAAAAAAATTGAACTCATCGTGGTCAAGGTCTATACATCATCAAAGAAATTTAGAAAAATGAGTGTAACCACTTTAATTTTCTTAATATGAAAATAAGTATTGAATAATTTATAATTAAATTAAAACATGAATGAAATATATATCCTTCAATCAAGAAAACATTTTCGAGGATAATTCAAAATGAAAGAGTTTACATTTAAAAGCACAAAATAAAAAGGGGAAATGCCATTGGATCTTCACTACCCATATCAACTTGGATTTTATCCCTTCATGGATTGATTAATTAATGTAATAATTCCCTTATCCCTATAATATTCTCCAGAACATCGCACTATATCAATATAAAATTCCATTTTAATGAAGTGAATATGAAAATATATAGGAAAACTGTGGTGATAATTTTTCATTCTAGTTTTTGTATCCAAAAATTTAGATCTCGTTCAGACCTCTTACATGTTGAATCATGCTAAGGTGACTTTATAAATTTTTCTATAATATGAGTTATCTTTACCACTAAAATTTTTGAACTTATTTTGAATCATCATATGAATTTTATACAATAAATAAGGAAAAATATTTTTCTAGAAAAAGTGAATGTTTGGATTTTTTCTGTTTGGTGTATTAAAACATTGCATTAATGTAAAATATTTACCTTGGTATTCAATAGAGACATGATGATTCAATAAATATCTATGTTCTAGGTGTAACCACCTCAAATAGAAACTTTTAGGACAATTTATGTGTTATTTAATAAAGGTTTTTCAGTCTTATCTAAAAAATAATTTATCAAGTTGAATGATTTTTTGGGCCTCCAAATGGTCAATTCACAAATATTCATAGTTAATGAAGTTGACTCCCACAATCCAGGGGTTAAAAAATAATTTCTAAAATTCAATCAATATTAATAATCTTATGTAAAAAAAAAACAAAAGAGATAAAAATATATTAAATTATATAATTAGGGAATTTTATAATTTAGCACAAAATACTTCAAAATTTAAAAAATGATGAAATTTTAGATAAAATGATATATTTTTATGATAAATTCATTGAAACACACATAATAAATATTTAAAATACCATATATATCAATATTATATAAATTGTTCTTCAATTCAATCTACATATTTTTGTTCAAAATAAAAATCAATAATGGGAAATTTAACAAATGAGTATTTTTTATGAAAAGAAAATGAAATAGTAAAAGAGTGATGGGAATGATTCTTGGTGTTTTACTCATGGTATGTAATTTTTTTATACTATAAAATATTAGGAATTTTTGAGATTATCCACAATAATTATGGGATTTAAATTTCTTTATAGGAACCCATACATCCTTGGGGTTCCCCTTTTCATCCTTAATTACTCACTATAGAGGTCCCCACTATTTAGGAAAAGTAATCTAAATCCATAGTTAGTGTTAATAATCCAATGTAGTGTGTTAGGAAGTATACAAGGATAATACACTTTTTATTAAATTCTTCCCTATATATATCCTACATGGTATTATTTATAGGAATATTATAAATGATGTTCAAAAAATTCTCCATGTCATGAAAACCCCATATCCGATGATCCACATATCCTTATATTATTTAGTTGGAAGAAAAACAATGTCTTCAATAATTTCTTCACACACGATGAACTCTTCCATAATCCATTCAAATTATAACATGTTATGCATCATTTTAGTTGAATTTATAATTTTAGTATAATATATGATACTTTTAAATTTCATTTCAATGAAATATAAACAAGTCATGTCAATAAAAAGAGAATCTCTATCATAATAATCAACTTCTAATTTCTCTTACAAGTATGTGGCCACTGAGAAAACATCTGTAAATGTGGGTAGTGGGTTTATTTTTTCAATATATTCCTCCACCTATATTGTCTATAAAATAAATGGATTTATTTATATTTCTTATTAATTTGTGACTTCCTAATTATTCCTTACTTATTTTACCATTATCCTTGAAAAAATTTATTCTCATTCATCTATTAGGTCCTACAGTTCATACAAACTGATTTCTTATTTAATAATATTTCCCTACTCAAGAATGTGGATATATTGATCTATATCATTGTTATTTATAATTTGTTTTTATAATATTAATGGTCTCATCCTCTATTTTTAAATAGTAATAAGAATAATTGTTCACTATGAAATAAATAAACAATACACTTTTCATAATACAGAATTTTTAAATCAAATATATTTTGTAAAATTAATGAAAAAAATGTGAGAGATAATGTATATAATATGAAAAAATGAAATGAATGCATAAATACTACCCAATAATGGATCCAGTGATGTAGTGATATCATGAGTCTTGAAATATATAAATATTTTGGTTCCTAGATGAATTAAACATTGTGGAATAACAATGGAGTGAGTCTCTCATTGAAGGGATAATCATTACTTCTATTCATATTCACTCAAATTTAATTATGTATTTAATTTTTAAATAATTAATGAAGACATGAGATTTTCTTGTGTGTGAATGGATTCATGTGTTAGGGAATTAAAACTATAGAAAAGAATAAGTGGTTGGTTCTTGGATAATAATCCCAAACCACTTAATAAAAAATCCATCCAAAGTTGTAAATAAAATCCTAATCTCTTATTATGTTGTTTGAGACATCTAACCATATTACCTACAATTTTTAATGATATTTTGATTGAATCATGTAATGGACACTATAATTACTACCCATGTCATAAAAGAGTGTTAAAAAAACCATCAATGTCTCATCAGTCCTTCTTAAAACTCTCTATTATATAAGTACTTAGGGAAACTAATGGTGATGTTTGAGAAAAATAAAAGTGTGAAAAGGAAACAATGAGGTACACACAAGTACAATAACGACGATTAATAGTTTACATTCATACACATATATACCCTTAATAATAAAATAAATGGAGATAAAATCAATAATTTATTAGAGTAAAAAGTGGGGAAGGGTGGTCACTTTATCTTGGACACAACAAGACTATGATAAAATCACTAAAGAGTAAGAAAAGTATAAAATGAAATAAAAACATATAATATATTTCTTTAGTTTTTGAAATATACTTTTAATGGTATGAAATGAGTATTCTAGATCTTCAACCACAGTTTCTCAATTATCACTAGAGGGAAATACTAGAGGCATGTTGTACACACATGGATGACTTTTAGAACCTCCATCTATATTTCTATTTTTTTATAAAGAATTAATGATCAACCCAATTCACGTGAGAATATCCCTTAAAATTTTCTTGATTTGGAAAAACAAAAAAAATGGGAATATTTTTCTTGAAGTGAAGTCCTATAAATGATTGAAACACCCCAATGATTTTTTTAAATGCCTTTGACTACATTAAACTATCATTATTAGTGTTTCTAGTTTTTTATAGGGAACTCACACATGATCATTTGAGGGTTCACAACACACCAACTTTTGTGTGTGTCTTAAACCCCTTGAAAATAGAGTATTATAGTCTCCTAAAAATATCACCTAACATAATCTAATACCCCAATGTATTATTGGTAACCAAAATTTACACATGATTCTTATGTAATATTTAAAAATTTTCATTTCTTTTGCAGTTTAATAATTTTAATATAATGAAATGTCTAAAAAAATTTAATATTATGTGATTATGTTAAACAACCTGGTTCTCCTTACATAGTGACTTACCCTAGTATCTAATCTCATACAACATAGGGGTTTAATACTACATGTAAATCTTTCCACACTAATCATTTATATATATAAAGTACCATGAAAAATTAATCTATAGAGAATGCATGAATATGTGTCTATTATTACATGGATCATAATAATGGTATTTATTCATACACAACACATCCCTTACCCATTTAATCCAATAGAATACATTATATCTATAGTTTAATGTTATAGAATCTTGAAAATCCAATAAAACATAGTTTTAAAATATTACCAATTATCATTTAAATCCCTAGAAAAATAAAAAAATTTAAAAAACTATTTATTCTAGTTTCCAGATTAAGAAAAAATTACTCTATAAAATGAAAATGATAAAATTTATACTATTTTAATATACAATTTATATTTACTATACTAAAATTTATACTATAATATTATAATATATACAAATTTATGGAATTATCTAAAAATTATCTTTTCTGTAAAAGAATTAAATTCTATATTTCTACAATTATATATGGCCACTTACGAAATCATTTGTAAAATTTTCTATTTTATGATTATTTAATATAAAATTATTAATCTACTTGAGGATCATTATTTTGGTGGATTTTCTTCTTATTAAGAATAAAACATTAATTTCCAAAGGCATGAAAGTGTTTCCATGTCAACTTTTACCATGATACACTTCATGTGGGGTTTTCTCTCATCCTTACAATAACATGACAAATTTTTTGATTCCAACTGATGTCAACCCCTATTCCTTCTAAAACTACTCTTTTAGGACTTCCTCAATGAGTATTGTTTTATCCATGTTATTGATTACCTAGTTTATTATATCAATAAATTCTTTCTTTATGAAATACTAATAAATGAAACATGATTCTATATCAATATTTTGAATAAAATTCTATACTTGAATATTTATAAAATATATGTCATTTTATCACTAGAATTTTAAAATTTTCTTTTCATAAATACTTTTTCAAAATTCCATAATATCGTGTAGTTCAATTAGAAACTATTGATTTGTGTGTTATTATTTTCAACCATGATATCCATTAATAGTTACCAATAAATAGTATGTAGAACCTATATCCACTGATATCCCTTAGTGATAATGACCAATACACATCTAAAATTTTATAATTACATTATCCTTTATGAAATATTATCTTTCATCATATATATATATATATTTAATGAATATCCATTACTGAAAAACAACAGATGTATATTTTGATCACATGTAAGCATTGGGATATCATATGAAACCTAAAGTTTCAAAAAAATTTAAAATTTTGATTAGATTAGGGGAATAATAATTTTATTATTAAATTTATTTTAATCCTGATTGGATAGAAATCACATAAATTCTTCTTTAATTACGAGATATATATATATATCTTTGTGTAATCTTATTATAGAAAAAATGTTATGTATTTTCCTTTAATAACACATGTTTTCTTGATAAACATATTACATATAATTCATCGCACAATTAACCTAAATATAGAAGATCATGAACAAGATCTGTAATAAAAAATAAAACCTTATTGCACTTATCGTTTCAACCAACTTTGGCATTTCCAAATCCAGTGCACATTAAGAATTCATTATTACCAAATAAAATAACCCTTTACTTTTCATACTTGATTCCCATAAACAACATATTTTACATCACATTGAAAATATATTCAATATCAAGAGTCTGTAATTTGACTTTATTTATTCCTTTTTTTGAAATATCATACATTGTATCCTTCTCAGTCCTTTTTTTCTAATCCAAAATTTTATTATTAATATCTTATTATGGTTGGTATATATGATCCTCCTCTGAATATATTGTATCCTTTTTATATCATATTTTTTTTAAATATTTTATTTTTACTATTCTCTATATCTCAATGATTTATTGTATACTTCCACATTGAGTTCCCCTCGGAAGACTCCTCATATTTTATGGGAAATATCTGACTTTATATTAACAAAATTCAACCAAAAAACAATATCAATTTGAAAAATACCTAGATTATTTATTTCTTATTATGTCTCTTTTATTTTTGTATGAATTTAAGTTTATATTTCATATAGAATATTTCTTTTGTGTTTTATTTATCATTATATAAAAAATACATATATTTAGGCATATTATTATGTGTCTTCATTGGTGAACCATCAGAGATTTAGGATTATACTATGTCAATCATCTTATTTGTAGTTGGTTATTATAGTCTTATATTGATTATGGTAGACTTTATCTTATGATTAACCCCCAAAAATACTTTTCCATAATTAAAAACCCTTTTATTGAAGGAAATACTCAAGATTATTTATTGGATCTTCATTCCTCCATTTTAAAATTTTAATATCCCATGTGATCCAACTTCCCAATTTAATTTAGGATTTGTTTTCTGAATTAGTTGAGGTGGAAAAAAATTTACATACATAAACATTACATAATTTTAGATTAATATCAATACATATCATTATGATCAGTTCCATAACTATAATGGTTTATTGTATTTGGAAACTTGGAAAAATAAAAAAAATGGTATATAAAATATCAATATCATGTCCCACTAAGTTCTACACACTAATATCCATTATTTGGTGTTACATACTTAAACCATTTCTTAAAATCCCTATGCAAAGGAAACAAAATAAAGATTGACCTCAGGTTCTTAATAAGGGTAAACAAGTGAGATATTAATCACTAATACTATGTAAGAAAAGAATAATCTTAAGAATATGAAAACATGATATTAACATTTTAATACCATAAATTGCAATTTATAGATCTAAATCATGAGTCATGACATAAATCATGCCTATTCATAATACATGAATCATAATGGAATTAATCATCATGATACATCATAGAATAACAACGGTGTATGATCATGTAATAAAATAGTGGCATAAATTATAGAATAATCATAATCATAGAATCTAATTTCAAGGCTACATATCAAGAAAAAAAAGAACATGTTAGGATTGGGCTAACTACTCATGCACCTAATTTCGGACTGATATAAACTCTTATTTACCATTGATGGGATTTGGATAACCACCAATGTACCCTCTATTGGGCTTGGGAAAACCTTCAGTGTACCATTGATCTCATAAAAAATTAATCATTACCCAATTAATTATAGTTATATAATGGACCCACCCATAACATTATAATAATTCATTATGATTTATTTTAAAATATCCTAAAATCATTTATCATTTTATTAAATTATAAACATCAGAAATCAAAATGAGATTCATCAATATTTAATTATAAAAATCATACAACATTCAGAGAAATAATAAATTTGGTAATATTTGATCACATATATAGTATTAAATAAAAAACATAAAGGATTTTTATAGGTGAAAATACCTTTAAAAGATCACTGTAAATGTTCTTGATGAAAATAACCATTTCATTTTGAAACAAATTATTTAAAATTAAAATATTTCTAAAAATAAAAAGGAAAAAATTTTATTTGAAAAAAACCATGGAAAATTTTAATGTAATATTCATATAAAATATTAACCTTGATATTAGTAAAATACCTTCATGTGATGTACATTAAAACAATTATTCCTTTCACATTTTAGTAAAAATTTAAAAGTACCTCATTCAAAAAAATGATAAGAATATTACTTAAAACATATTTTAAGAAAGTGAAGAAATTTTTAAAAATGAATTTGTACATATAAAAACCAAGGTATTTTAAAGATAAATCATTTAATTATTTTCATTAATTGTATTTTAAAGAGTTATATTCATTAAAATAACATTTCAAAAAAATTTAGTCAAAAGGAAAAATAGCTTTATTTGTAAACAAATTGGGTTTTTATGGTTTATATAATTTAATTTATAAGAATTATTTTCTTATTATATACTTTTAATTTAAAAGATTAACTATATTTTTGAATTCATCATAGGATATTGTTTTTGAGAATTTATAAAAAATATTGATTTTAAATAAATTTTGAAAATTACTGATTTTTTATTTGAAATTTTAGTTCTTTTTTAGGTTTTTATAATGTCAAATTCTATTCAGGATTTCTTTTTAAAAAATTACTAGTTTATTTAAATTGAAAATAATAAAAATATGTATACATAGAAAGGTATTTTCTAATTTTTTTTATCTCATTTTGGGAGATTATTTTTAAATTAATTTTTTTTACTTATGTGAACTTAATCAAGAAAATGGATTCTATGTTTGGTATTATAAGATATAAACTTGGTAAATATGTCCATTTTATTGTTAGTAATTATGTATAGTAACCATAATAAATCTTGGTTACTATAATAAAGGTAAAATGAGTTAATCAGGGTTAAATATATTATGTCAAGGCTTAAAATTCATTCAAAAATTTCCTTTTTTTGATTTTATGAGTCTATTTCGTCCATAATCATCCAAAATTCAAAAATACGACCTTTTTATTTCATTTATATTTGATTTTGACCTTTATAATATTTAAGTAAAGGATAAAGTAAAAAATGTCACTATCTTATGTTTAACATCTATAATAATTTTTGATAGAGATAGAAAAACATATGTTTAGTTCAAAATAGTTATTTGAAATATATCGCCCACTAGAACTTAGGTATTCTTTAGTTTGATCTTATTTTTTCTTTAAATTTGTTGTAGAGGTTTTGGAAATGAGAGTTAAAAATAGAGATTTTTTAAAGGAGATGGACCAAGCCCACAGTTGGTGCATGATTAGTACTAGCTATGCAGAAATCATGAGGTATGGATCTATGTTTTGGAAATGGATTTTTTTACAATTTGAGCACGGTAAAAGGAATTTCGTGGCTCAAAAAGGAAAAATATGAAGGATATAGGTGTTCAACCCGGGGGTACAGTTAGACCATACCATGAAACTTATAATATGAGTCCTTGCAGATTTTATTTTCAAAGATACATTAGACATACATGTTTGTGGCATAGTTTGTCTAACCGTGCGTCATAATCATGTGCGGCACTAAAAACCTTTAAAAATTTAGTTTTTACCCATTTCCCGTGGTCGTTAATAACTAATCACCCACTAATATAATATTTTCCTGACCTAATCCTTACCTAGTGGCCTTGAGGCGTCTCCCTTAGGATTCTAGGTGGATTTCTGTTGTTTTTGATGGAACAAATCATGGTATATTGTATTTTGATCCAGTTTTACCTTTATTCTTAGATCCTTATTGGATCTCTTCTCCAATCATCTTGTGAAGCCCAAAGTGGGAATGTATGTGATATCTATGGGGTTTGATATAGGATTGAAATGTTTCTTATGGATCTAGGATTTTGATGATCTGATCTACCATTCTCCTGTCCTAATTTTCGACTATAGTTGGATCTACCTCTGTTCTTGAGATAAGTGTTTCTATAGAAAATAATAATTATATTAATTTATTATTTTTATTGTAAATTTTTTCTATTATTAATTGAGTTGAAATGATTTTTTATTTCAATTTTTTTTACAAAGGAATCATGTTTTTAAAGGGGGTTTTCTTTAAAAACAGTTTATGCACACCAGGTGTTTGATAAAATTCTTGAATGATTGTTTTTATTTAAAAATGTATTCACAAGAATCAAAGTGGATTGAAATTGATTTGAAAATGTTTTATAAATTATCATAATGTTTTTTAAATTTATTTTAAAAATAATAGAACATTTGGAAATTGGGTGTGTCGAGAATTGACATCTCACTCATATTGTGTGTAATTCAACATGAGATTTTCTTTCTCTTTAGTGTGCATAATTCCACTAGAGGTTATATCAGTTTGATATAAGATATAACCAGAATTTTAGTTTTTTATGTATATCTTTAATACACATAGGCTAGATCTCCAATGGTGTTTGTTCTCATTTATGATTCTACTTTCACATGATGGAGTGGACATGGTCATTTTCTCACTTACATTCACATTATGGATTGGTCATGGTTATTTTACAACATTATTTCACAAGATATATTGGTCAATGTTATTGTTTACATGTTTACTTTATGAAGTATTCCCGGATTCTATTGATTATGCTATCATGATCTATGACATACACTTGTAATATTCCTTATTTTTAGAATATTAAAGGTTTTAAGAAAATAAAAGGGATTTTATTCAAATGGTTTTTATTTACAAAAAGTATTTATAATACTATTTTATTTTAAAATATAGAACTAAAAAACCCTTCATATTATAATTTGTATAGATTCTATATTGGAATCCATCTAGGATTAGTGATCACACAATACTTTTTCCTTTAGGTAGTTGTAGAAGTTATTTTGCAGGACCTTGGTAATAGGAATTGCATTGTGTAGCATGCTGACTTCTCTATTCGTCATAGGCTTTTGAGTGGGATAGTTTGGAGGTGACAATTGATCCCATGGAAACCTTTTGGTCTACTCTCATTATACTTTCTGGTTTGGATAGTTTGTATTGTATTTTAGGGATTATGGATGCATATATTTCTTCTTTATAGTACTATAGTCGTATATCACATTTAATTTTATGTGAGACTTGTATCTAATATATTGTTTTACCTCACCACTTTGACAGGCTGGATCAGGTGGATTGTCTAGTTAAATCAGGAAGTTTTATTATATGAAACATTAATATATTTTTTTAGTTGGGAAAAATATTTTAAATTATTAGTAATGAAATAAGTACCTAAAATTATTATACAATACCAACACAGTGCTTATGTAAGAAGTAGAAACAAATCATGTAAATGATTTTGTTAACTCTAAAAGAAATTTTTTTGGATGAATTATATTGTACCAAGATTTTTATATATAAATATATAATATTATAGCTGTGTGAAAGGTTCATATTTTAATACCATTTTTATATAGATTAATTTATAGTAAAATTTAATTATTAATTACCAAACTTGAATTAATGATATTTTATAACAAAAAATATTTCATTAAATAATTTAAAATTAATAAAAATACCAACTTCAACCAATTTAATTGGATATGGATGAAAATATTAACCATGGTACATTTATGGGTCATTTTTCTGTTTATAGTGACTTTAATTACCCATAAAGTGTAAAAATATTGGTAGCACTGGAATTGTGAAAAGGGTTAATGTGTGTGTGTGTGTGGGGGGGGGGGTGGGGGTGGTGGTTAAAACAATGAAATAAGTGTGGAAACATAATAAAAACTCATCAAAATTTTATTTGATGAAATATTTTGGCTCTTTCTTATCATATATTTTAATTATATCAATTTGGATAATTTTTGTCAGGAATTGTAATATATTAATTTAATACTTTGTATAATTCCAAGAGTGAACCTCCCCTAACATAAAAAATAATACCTAATATCCTATTTTACCTACACCTTTTTAACAATCTATCACAACTAATTTCTACCCAAATACATTCCTTACTTACATAACCATGTACTAGAATCCATGGTTTGATCAGAAAACCAATATAGGAAGGACCTTGGTATAAAACTAAAGAGGGTTTCTAAAAAAGAGGAAATTTTCTTACCATATATCTACCTCCTCTTTTATCAAATGTGAAATTAAACCATCTTTTGTGTGTATAGTGAATTGGTTCCTTATGAACCATTGAAATGTTTTCCCACCTATAACTATCACGATTGGTAATAAGTATGTATTTAATGTATATATATATATGATATTCAGGATACATTTATTCTATTTGGAAATATAATATATAATATAATTTCTTACTTTTCCATCCATTGAAAAATGATAACGTCGAACATGAAGATTACCACATCCACGAAGCTATGTAATTCATTTTTAATTACCAAATCACATGTAAGTTATATATAATAATTTTTTAATAATTAATATGAAATTTATGATATAAAAATCATTTAGGTAAGATAAAATAATATATATCTTCTTTTCTTCATTCTCATTGAAAAATAAAAATGTCACTCATTCAAATGTATGGCCTATCATACCAATGATTGCTACATAATTAATTTAACATAATGATATTTTTTGTTTTATTTTAAAATTATAATTTATATAAAAAATGATAATTATATAATTATTTTTTTATATGTATAATGAAATATCGACTTCTTTCACAATAAGCAACCTATGAAATCATTTTGGATAGATAATCTGAATATCCTCAAAATTTATGACATAAAATTAATTGATTATGTAATTTATTATAATATAGTAATAAAATAAAATGACAAGTAAAAATGAAATTGGTTCTTAATAATGTTAATAATTAATATATGTTTTCTATTTAGGAAGATAATGAATTAACATGATGAGTCAGACTCGAGGTAAGGGACACCTTAACTTAAAAACCACATTTTAAATATTTTGATTATTTTTTTCAAAAAATATTTTTCCCGGGCAAAATTATTAGGAATGATGTTTATATTTATTTATATGAACATAAATGAATTTTAAATGGAATATCATGTCATTTTTTAATTTTTTTCAAATATTTTTAAATGGATATTTTTATATATTTTATATGGAACAATTTGAGAAAAGGAAAAAGGAATATTCTATTTTAATGTATACAAAATCAATATTTTTTTCATCCACCATAACCATTATTAATTTTTTGGATTCCTCTTGAATATTTCAAGTTTTCTTCATATAAAAACAATCACTCCCTTCATTATATGTATTTTCAAAATGGGGTTTTAATGGAATGTATAATTTAGTATCTTGAAATTTCTTATTATGGGTGTAATTAATATTTTAGTGGGTATGATGATGGAAATGAAATAATTCATATGTTATGATTATTTTAAGGTTATTGGGGATTGTTTATATTGACAAGTGGTTCTATTCTAATCCAAGGATGGGTGTTTCCTATAAAAACCAATGAATGGTGGTTCTATTATAAACATAGGATGGGTGGTTTTATTATAAACCAAGGACTTATGAGCCTAATATGCGTCACCAATTCATTAGGTAAAGAGATAGAGTTAACCTGTTATGTTTATCCAATGAGGTTATTTTGATTTACTAGGTAGGTTATTATACTTGAAAGAGTGGTATATAAATGATGTCCCAAGTCACCTATATGATTTATCTATTCATTTTAATGTTTTCATGGAAATATTATGATTTTATAAGGGGAGATAATTATCTTATGTTTAAAAGAAATTATATTTTACATATTAAGGGTGAATCATATAACTTTTTGAAAAAGTTAATATGTGTTTTTCCTGATTATAAAGAAAACTATAAGAGTTTTATTTTTCCATTAATATCTCTTATGATATTTTTTAGGAAAATATTTTGGTAGAAAATTTGATTTCTTCTGTAAGAAAATGTTTATCATGAGCCCAATATCTATTTTGAAACAAATTTTTTTATACCTATTCACTGACTAATGGGTTTCTATCATTCTTTTCGTACATCTCATGTATTTGTTTTCTCTCAAACCATGTTTTAAAATGTTTTTCCAGTGTCTTATAGATGATTATGGGAAATAATGCAGTTGTGATGAAAATTAAAAAGATATATCATAAAAAAAACTTATTTTATCATGAATGTTTTTAATGTGGGGAAAATTAATACTGGGTTGAAGTGTCCAACTGGTGATGTAATATTTATTTATGTAAGTATGATGAAATAATTATATAAAAATAAAAATAAAAAATATACTTGATGAAAGGAAAGTGAATTAATTTTTAAATATTCAATTAATGAATTTTTTTAAGTTCGGGTCCATATAGATGGAATTATATGAGAGGTTTAGAAAACTTTTGGGGTTATAATATTGTAAGTAAGTCCCCTAAAGAGATCCTAGTATATAATTTTCATGATATAGAATTTTAATATTACCATGTTGCTTCATTTAAACTATATCTGTTCAAAATGGGTTTCCATAGAAGAAATAAGGAAGTTGAAGTATAAATGCACTAAGAGGACAATATTCTTTTGAATCAGCAACATGGAATGGTAGGAATTGGAATTTAATAGTTTCTTCTGTGATTTATTGGTTTAAAGAATCTATAAATGGTATTGGTATCCATGTCAGAGAGTAATAATATCTACCATAGAGTCATGTTTCAATAATGGATCATATTATGATAAAACAACCTCTAGATTTTAGTGAATCATTTGACTCAAAATTTGAAAAGGGATGTATTTAATATCTAGAAATGGTATTCAAAGTCATTCTTAGTTCAAATAATCCAATGTAAATTATTTCAAAAACTATTTTGATGGTGAAATTGATCAACGGTGGTAAATGGTTAATAATATTAGAGAAATATAATTGATTGATTCCATGTAATGAGATACATTTGAGGATATATTCTTATATAAAAATTTTCCTAATATTGATTGAATTAGGATGGAAAAGGAATTATTATAATTTTTGAAGAATTTTGATGATTCAATTTCTACATATGATTCAAAATTTACCCATTTTCCAAGGTGTGCATTGAATTTAATCTGGGATCTTAATAGTAAAACTAATCGTTTTTTCTAATGATTTATGGAAATATATTGAAGGGAATTGGATTATTATGAACTCAAATGTAGTGATGAAATTTTGTAATTTACCAATAAGGTGGAAATTGAGTTTTTAAATGTATATGTATTCCATTAAAATATGCATAAGAAATTTTCCTGGTCATAGGAAATAGGGAAAGAGCCATCTACGAAATCATAAAGTAAGAAAATTAACTTTATAGTTTGTGATATGTGTGGTAAAAATAATCCTTTGGAATGTCGTATGAAATTTGGAAGGTTTATCCAATATTACAGGATTAAGAATATGAATAATGATTACAAAGAGAAAGTTTTTGGTTGTGTTAAGTCCAATTTTAACAAATAAAAAACAAGGTGTTTTATATGCAATGAGATGTATCATTATAGATATGAATATAAAAATAAGAGCAACGATGATGTATAGAGACTAGATCAGAGCTAGCCATTTTGTAATAACAATAGGGTATGACTATTTACTTCGAGACCAGGCACCATGCTGCTTTTCACGGGGCAATGCTAGCCGATCAGCAATGTAAGCTGGGGAGCTAGGTGCCTTCAATGTTGAATATGTTTGGGAGGGGTAGTTTCAGTGGGTTGGACCTTCAGGTCATGTATCAGGCACTGTGCCTCTGGTCCATGTGCCACTGGACCTATAGGTCATGTAATGGTTCCTTTTCTGTCCAATTAAAAAGATGTATTATCCAAAAAATCAATACAACGAAGGCCTTTGGGCCATTGGAGGTGAAGAGAACATTTGATGTGAAGAAGCAAGATTATAAAGAGAAGGGTGTGGTGAAATCCTTTACCACTACATTGGAAGATTTTGGTACATTAAACAATGTTTTAACATGTCCTTTAATGGTTTAGTCAGACTATGCTTACGTATTGTCTAATTCAGGGTCTACACATTCGTTCATTTCTGAGAAATTTGCTAGTAAAAGGAAAATTTCACCCCACAAAATGATTTTCAGACTTTTGGTAAAAGTAAAAGGGTGAAGTATTAAAGAAATAATAATTAAAAAATACCATACTTTTATCATATGTGGAAGTGTTTTCCCTATAAAATTTGTCATATTTCCCATTATAGAGTTTTATGTAATTCTTGGTATGGATCAATATTCAATTTATGATTCAAAGATAAATTAAAGAGACAAATAATTTTTTTGAATTGAATTTTTTTTTTATATATAAGAATCAATTAATCAATTGATAATATAATAAGAAGCTAAGGAACTGTTAAAAGATAGAAATTCACGTTATAATTCTCATATTGTTGTAGATAAGGGAACTAATCAGATTAATGACGTGTTAGTGGTAAATGAATTTATAAATTATTTCCTAAGGAGTTACTCAATAATATAACTGATCGAGAAGTTAATTTTAATGTTGAAATAGTATTTTATGTTATTCCAATTTCAAAAACCCATTATTGAATGGGTAATGTAGAACTTATGGAATTTAAAAACTGGTTACAAAAAATTCTTGATAAAGGATTATTCATCTTCAAAGATCACCTTGGGGTGATCCTATTTTAATTATAAAAAATAAAGATGTTTCTATGATGATTTTCAATGATTATAGATCATTGAATAAAATCACTATTTTGAATAATTATATTTTGCCTCATATTTATTAATTGGATGATTAGATCTATGGAACTAAGTATTTTTAAAGGCCGATCTTCAGTTTGGGTATCGTTATATTAATGTGAGAGAGGATGAAATCTCTAAGATGACATTTCATACTAGGTATGGGAATTATGATTTTTTGGTTACAACATTCGGGTTGAAATATTCTCTAGCTATATTCATGGATCTTATGAATATATTTTTTGACAAATATTTTGATAAATTTGTTGTTAAGATTACTGATTATATCTTGGTTTACTCCAAAATTTATGAAGACCAAGAAAAATATAAAAATATTTTTTATGAAAACATTAGAAATAAAATTATATTTGTGTAAAATTTATAAAGTTTTTTATAGTTGTATAATATTTGTTTCATTAGACTCGTCATAAATAAAGATGGCATGATTGTTAATCCCATTAAAACTAAAGTGGTTAATGAATAAAAAAGGCATAATTTTTTTTCTAAGATTCTTAGTTTTCTGAATTAGTAGGCCATTAATAGAAGTTTGTTGAAATATTTTCATGGTTATCCATCCCTATATCTAATTTAACACAAAAAGGATATCGGTTCAACTGAATAAAGTAAGGCGGTGAATGTTTCTAGGAATTAAAAATAATACTAGTGAATGATTTACTTTTTTCCCTTCCATATCAAAATGGTGATTTTATTATCCACAGTGACGGTTTATTCAAGAGATAGGGTTTTATTTTAATGAATAATGATCGAGTAATTTCTTGTTCTTCACATCAATTAAAACTTCATGAGAAAAATATTCCTATACATTACCTTGAGTTGGAGGCTATAGTATTTTCTTGAAAAATTTCGAGACATCATTTATATGGATTAAAGTGTTAAATATTTAATGATCATAAATTTTTAATTATATAATCACTAAAAAATAGAAGAGCATGATAAAGAGGAGATGACTAGAATTGTTGAAGGATTATGATTTCATGGTTCATTACAATATGGTTAAATTAAACATACTATTTGATTCATTGAGTTAGAAAGATGATGCTAAATAAAATATTCTATTTCTAGAACATGATATTAAGGTTAATAATTTGATGACTCTTTTCTTAGAAATTGTTCATACACGAACCGCCTCAATTTTGTTTCAGGTTTCATTATTATCATCTTTATTACATATAATCGAGTAAGATCAGAAGAAAGACTATGAGTTATAGGGAAACGTATAATTGGTTAAGAACGGTATGTTACCTGAATCTAATATTGAAAAATAATGTTTTTTGGGATTTTAAAAAGATTATGTGTGTCATGTGAGCCATAGTTAAAGAAAAGACTTTTGAGTGAGGCTTATAGTTATCTTTTTCATATTCATCATGGAAGTATAAAAATATATAAAGATATCCAGGAACATTTCTATTTAGAAGGAATGAAGAAAGATATTACCGATTCTACTATGAAATGTATGAATTTACAACTATATAAAGCCACATGATAATTACTATAGTGGAGGATTCAGTATTTTATAGTGAAAAAATGGAAATGAGAGAATATATCAATGGATTTCACTATTGGATTACCAAAGTCATATTGAGTTAATAGTGAGATTTTTATAATTATTGATCAATCAAATAAATCTACCCATTTTCTTTCCCTTAGTGATTTTATGACCTTAGATATTATTTATCAAATGTATCTCAATGAGATAGTGAGGTTACATGGATTTCCATCTCTATTGTATCTGACCCTGATCCCAAATTCAATTTTAATTTATTTATAACAATTTATAATAAATTTGGTATTGAATTCAATTTTAATAAATTCTTTCATGATTAATTTGATGGAAAATGAGAGTGAACAATTTATAATTTAGATGATATGATTTCAACTTTTGAAATAGATTATCCAGTAAGTTGAAATGAAAATCTGACATTGGATGAGTTTTTATAGAATAATAGTTTTAATTCTAGTATACATATAGAACCTTTTGAGGAATTATATGTAATGTAGTGTTAGAATCAAGCTTATTGGGATGAATTCTGGGAAAGAATGTTGTTGGGGAAAAAATGGTATAATAAATTGTTGAAGAGATAAATACAATCCAGCAAAATATATATAGAAATATTTTAATAGATAGAAAATTTATGTAGATTATAATAGGAAAGATATTTCTTTATAGGTTAGTGATCAGGTTTTTATTGAAATAACTCCATTAAAGAGTGTTATGAATTTTGGTAAAAATTGAAAAATAAGTCCATGATCTATTTGAACATATGAAATCCTGGATAAAGCTGTATTAGTTTCCTACCAAGTTCCCTTACATCTGATTTAATCCCTACTACATGACATATTTCAGGTTTCATTATCAAGGAAATATAATCCAGATGTATCTAATGATTTGAGCCATAAAGTAGTCCAATTGGAAGAGAACCATTCATATGATAAAAGAACTATCTATATTCTTCAACATAAATGGTAGGTTATATGGAATAATGTGATTCACTTGGTTAAGGTACTATAGAAAAACTATATGAATGAATAAGAAAGATAGGAATATGAAAATTCTACGAAAGAAAATATCCCCACCTGTTTATGTAATGAATAAAATTGTAATGATGTAATTTAGAAAAGTGGGAAGAATTAAAAAAACTAGTAAATTTTAGGATAAGTCACATTATTATATTTATTAATTAGATTTTATATAGTTATATTCATTATTGTAATATAAGGCATTTTTTTAGTAAAATGTAAAATAAATTTATTTCTAAACAAATTTGGTTTTCAAACATTATATAGTATTATTAAAAAGAATAATATTTAAAATTATAGATTTTTATTTTTAAAAAATGAAATAATTTTTTAAAATTTAGAATTTAAAAATCAAATTAGGATGAATGTTTGAGAAAATTATAAAATGTTTGATTCATAATTAATATTGAAAAATACATATTTTTATTTGAAATTTTATTTTAATTTTAAGTATTAAAAAAATTAAAATTATATCTTAAATTAATTTTAAAATTTTATTTGTTCTATTTTGTTAAAAAAATCCAATTATGTACTTTGGAATGAATTTTATACTTGAACTTGGTATAAAAATATTTTTATACTTAGAAAGACATTTAAAAAAAACTCTTTTTCATAGGGTTTTGGGGGATTAATATTATGTTAAATTCAACCACTTATTTGAATTTTATATTGAAAATTTGATTTTATATTTTTAATAATGAGTTATAAATTTGGTAAATAGGAACCTTTTATTTTTCTTTCATTATTAATAGTAACCATAATTAATTCTTGTGACAATGGTAAAGGTAAAATGGGTTAATTAGGGTTAAAAATTATATTTTATGGATTAAAATTCGATAAAAACATTACATTATTTAATTTGACGAGTATATTTCTTCCATAACTATAAAATATTACAATATTTGACTTTTTTATTTCTATTTATATTTTATTTTTACCATTATAATATTTAAATAAAGGATGATGTAAAAAATCTCACATGGTTGATTTTAATATCTATAATGTTTTGTGATTGGGATAGAAAACAACATATGTCCAATTATAAATATTTATTTTAATTATTAAATATTTTTTATAATGTTAATTTATTTAAAATTTTTTGTAATGAAATGATTACCTTAAATTATAATTCAACAACGACACAATGCTTGCACAAGTAGAAGAAAAAATCAAGTAAATGATTTTGAAAATTCTAAAAGTTAAATTGTTTGGGTGAGTTGTACTGTATCATGAATATTTTAGATAAACATAATATATTAGTTATTTTTAAATGGTTTATATTTGAAATCCATTATTATATTTACTACTTTAAAGTAAATGTAAACGAATAGTCTAAAAAAAACAATAATGATATTTTATAAAAAATAACAAATTATTAAATTATTTAAAATTATTTAAAAATCTATATTATTACATTTTATTGGGATATGGTTTAAAATATAAACCATGAACCATTTATGATTCATTTTTACCTTCATAATTACTTTTATGACCCCTAAATATTAAAAAATACTTATACCACCTTCATTGTCAAAAGGGTTAATGGGGGGTTAAAACAAATAGACAGTGGTAAAAAATAACATAAAATTATCAAAATTTTATTGAATGAGATTATTTAGAATAAAACTCATAAAGTATTTCAATTATATCAATTAGCTTCCAATTTTAAATATAAATTAATTTATATAATTTTAATAAATTTAGTAATTCAATGAATTCCCCTACTCTTACTTATAAAAGGGATCCTCCTATAATATATTCCTCACACATTTATAGCACTATATATTAAAAAATTATTTCCTAAATCCATTAATTACATCCTTACACATGTTCTAGAATTTATGGTTTGATCATAAAACCAACTTAGTAAGGCACTGGGTATATATATAAATCTATTTCCCGAAGGAGAGGAAAACTTATTAACCAAGTGTTTTAATTTTATTTCTTCTTATATATCAATAAATTATTGTTAAACCTTTATAAAATAATAAAACTTGTATCTTACACATACTCATATATTATTAAGTCAATTAAAAATCTCATATAAATATATTTTTTCATTAAATGGGAAATTAAACCATCGTTCATGTGTACCATGGACTACCGCCTCGCAAAATGATGTTACTTGTTTTCCATAACCACATTTCAAGGATAGTTATAATTATGTATTTAATATATATGATATTAATGAAATATTTAATATTCCATAAAGATAATATATCATCTAATTTATTACCTTTCAATCAAAATAAAAATGACAACATTATTTTAACAAATTACCACCTCTACGAAGTGATGCGATTCAGTTTTCATAACCACATAAAATGAATTAATTATATAAGTTTATTTAAAGAAATAATATGATATTTATTATATAATCGTAATTATATAAATAAAAAACACTTCCTTTATTTATATAATGATATTTGAGAAATGGAAATGTTACTCCTAAGTTTTAATGACATACCAACTCTATGAGTGTAACATAATTCATTTCTCAAAACCATATTTCATGATTTGTTTTAAAATTATAATTTATATATAAAATTTATAATTATTTCATTATTATTATAATTTTAATGATGAAATAATAACCTCTTTGAATATATTCAACCTATCAAAGTCATTTTGGACATTTTAGAATAATATAATCATAACATCTGATGTTAAATTAATTGATTATGTAATTGATTATAACATTTAAAAAAGGAATAAAAACACATTTTTTTTAATAAATTAAACAATTTACTTATTTTTATTATTTATAGGGATAAATAACACAATGGATTAGTCAAAATTTATGTAAGGTACCCTTTAACCTTAAAAACCTCATTTTAATGTTTTAAAGATTTATTTTTTAAATATGTTTCTTCAATTTATGTATTATTAAAACCTTATTTATAAGTATTTATATGGAAATAAATAAATTATAATGGAAAAATTATTTCACTTTTCAATTTATTTCCAAGGTTATTAAAATATTTTTATGTATTTTATATATAATATTTTGGATAAAATTAAAAAGGAATATTTAATTTTAATGTATACAACATTAAAGGTTTTTACCACAGCTTATTTTTTTTGATGTTTTGATTCCTTTATAAGATTTCACGATTTCTTCAAATAAAAACACTCATTCCTATTATTTTAGGTATTTTCAAAAAGTATTTTAAATTAAATGGATATTTCAATATCTAGAGAGGTTTTCTTATGTGTGCAAAGAATATTTTTATCATTATGTTGATGCAAATAAATACTTTCATGTGTTATTATTAGGTTATGGTTCATGGTACTTTTTAATGATTATGGGTGGTTCCATTATAAAATAAGTGTGGGTGGTCCCATTATAAACCAAGGATGAGTGATTCCATTATAAACCAAGAATAAGTGGTTCTATTATAAAAAAGTGTAGGTGAGCATGATATAGATTCCTAATTAATTGGGTATAGAGATATAGTTAACTAGTTAGGTTTAGCCTAAGTGGTTCTGTGAATCTACCAAGTAGTTTATTCCATTTATAAGAGTGATATGGAAATGATTTTTAAGTTATATATATTATTTATCTATTCTTGATATGTCTTTCTATAGAAGTATTATGATTTCACAAGGTTAGATAATGAGATTAGGTTTAAAGGAAAGTATATGATACTTATTATGGGTGAAATTTATAACTTTTTGAAAAAGTTATTATGAGTTTTTCATGAATGGAATGAATAATTTATGAGTTTTATTTTACCATTAATATTTCTTATGAATTTTTTTATGAAAAACATTGGGTAGAGAAGATAGTTTTTGGGATTATAAAATTTTTAATTTCATCCCATATATTATTTTCAAAAGGGTAAATTTTTATAATTATTCATGGAGTAACATGTTTCAATTTATTTATATGCCACATACTGAGATTTTTGTTCTCAAAACTTGTTTTAAAATTTTTTCATGGGATCTTAAACATTAGTTGGAAGAATGATGAGGTTAAGATGTATCTTAGGAATACATGTCATGAAAATAAATCTTGTAATATATTAATAGTTATTTATTATGGAAAAAATGGATACTAATTTGAAATCTCTATGTTGTGATGTAATATTTATTTATGTAATGGTGATAACCTAGTTCTCTAAAAATTTAAACTCAAAAGTTCCTCGAAAAGAAATGAAATTTAATTCCTCTATAAATATTATATTTATAGATTTATTACGGATGATTACTAATAATAAAATCATCAGGGAATGTGAAAAATATACTTTAAGATATTTTAATGAAAACATTTTCATGAAAGAGATTATACCTAGATTAGTAGAAAAAATATACTTGGTTTTCCTAATAAAAGCATTTCAGACTTTTAAGTACATAAAGGAAGTAAAATAGACGGAAAAAATGTTATCAACTAAAATAAATAACGGTTAATAGAATTCATAAAATTTTTGAGATATAGTTCATATAATTTTAACATTGTAAATTTAAGCCAAAAAGTCACTGTAAAAAATGAGATTGCAACGTAAAATCCTTACCGCTTTAATAACTTTTGAATTATAATTCCCATAAAATAATTTATTTCAATTAAAAATTTATATAACATGAAGATAAATATATTTATGATATAAAATATTAAAGGTGCAGTATGTAGAAAAAATCAATATAAGTAGTTTCATAACATCAAACATGTGTTAATGAAATAAAATTCAGATGAAGAACCCTTACCTCAAGTCTGATTTTCTTGATAGGAAAACTATAATCCTTTATAATAAATTTAAATATGGAATGAAATTATAATAGAACTATATTAATACTTATAAAATCATATATGACCCACTTATAACATTTAAAAACCCATTTATAAATTATTATTTATTAAAATCATTATTTCTTGTGTTAACTGTTTTCTTTTCCACATATGTTTCAGTTCAAAAATTACAGTACTTACAGTTTTATCATGTTTAAATATTTGATAGAACTTTAATATTGTAAAAATTGTAATATTTAGTCTTTATTTAAACTTTTAAAACAATTTATATAATGTGCTGATGAAAAATGAATCGCATCGCTTTATGAAGACCGTAGTTTGTACGTACAGACAAGTGTTGTTTTCCACATTTTGATGTATGGAAAGAAAAAAAGTAAAAAATAGTTCCCCATTATAGATTCATTTTTATATCATGAATATTATATATATATATATATATAAATTCTATCATTATAATTATCCATCAAATATAGTAATGGAAAATGAATCATATCGCTATGTGGAGGTGGTAGTCCACATGTACACATGAGAGATTATTTCATTTCCCATATGAAAGAGAAGAGGTGGGAAATTGTTATTACATAATAATAATAAAATTTAAGTATATTTATGATACTATATTAAATTTTTATTATTGTAAAAATAGGTTTATATAAGCTGGAATAAAAAATAATATTGAAAGAGCTCAGTTAAGATTTATATCTCTTCTTTGAGATACATCCTTTGGAATACACCTCAAGCATTAAATGAATTGTTTAATTATAAAGAAAAAACTTATAATATGTGAATAGGGATTTAATTAAATGATTTGAGTGGGTATTGTATTAGACAATAATCTCTATAAGAGTGGAGAATAAAGGAAAGTGGATATCCTTTTTATAAGCAATGTAGAGGACACACATGGATTTACATAAAAGATGTAAATAATATATTGTCATTTTATAGTGGAAGTGGAAAAAATTGGTCAATAATTAATATATAGTATGATATAGTTTCTAAATATCTTCATATAATAATAACTATACAAGTTTATGTGTAAATATTACCCTTATCTCGTAGTTTAACCTTTCCAAAAAAGTTATTTTAATAATAACCAAGGCGATGTTTTTTTTGTTTTTTATTATTAATTATAAAAAAAATTAAATATAAAGTTAACCAAGCCTTTTAAATCATAATATTTCTTGATCATTAATATAAATATCCATTAATAAAAAAAATGATCGAAATGTCCTAGCGTCTTGAGAAGACTAGGATTATAAAACATCAATAGAAACTGAAACATGGAAACTTTATCCTATTATCCATAGGGATATCCTAGGTTCCATTTTAGCTGCTAAAAATAAATAGTAAAATCAAGGGAATACATTAAATATGTTCTTGAGATAAAAATCACAAAATGGAATGAACATGATATGGAAATATAACATGTGAGTCAAAGGTATAAAATGATATCATAAAATAAAAGACACATGAGTAATCAAATAGAAGCATAATGTAATGGAATGGTATCATACGATCATATAAACATAAAAAATGTTGCAAAAACATAAAAAAGACATAAAAATAAGTCAAATATAACTTCTGAAATAAAATCACATGGTGGATAGAGTCCTATAATGGATTGAGATCACTACACAATCCCATATGTAACATCTCATAAGACTATAACATTACACAATGCATTGAAGAGAAATATAATTCTGGGCCCAACAGTCACATTCAAATCATGTACATTAACATGTGCTCCATATAATAAAATAAATCATATGTTATAAATATAATAATTTTGATAATAAATAAATGGGTTGAATAATTTTTCCTCATATCCTAATCAAAAGATATTTAGTAAAGAAGAAATTCGAGAAATTATCATGAGGATGATATTAACCTATAAAAAGAAGGAAGAGTGATCTCAGTATATACTTATCTAAAGACCCAGAAATTATGTATTTTTTTAGTTATATGAAATTATTACGAGACTACAAAAATTGACGACACATGATTCTGGTGCTCGGAGTGCCTGTAATGATCCATCAAAAGATGTTATGCTTTAAATAGTGCACGTGAGATATTCTCTGGAAAAGCTAAATAACTATTAAAGGGTGCCTAAATCAGAAATATGAGGGCACCATTGCATTCAAGAGGGCGGGTTTTCCCTGTGCGTGACTTAAGATGAGTTGGCGCATGCCTCTAGTGAGAAAACCAGGAAATGGAATAACCATAAATAAAATTATTTTATTTTTCAAATGCTTATAACTCATGAACGGTGACTCAGATGAAAAATCTGAGACCACCGCTAGACTCATGAGGGTATGATTTCCTTTGGCATAGCCTAACATTGGCCGGTGTGGGCCAACAGTAGAAGTTAGTTTTCGACCGTAAATAAAATAATCAAGTAACAATTATTATATTGTCAAATAATTATATCTCTTAAATGGTAAATCATATTAGAAATATAAGAGCACCTTTGAGCTCATGGGTGCATGTTACCCTTAGGAGAAGCCTAACCTCAACCTTCATAGGTCGAGGGTGACTGTTAATAATATTTTATATGTTTTATGGTATGTTCAGTAAATGTGTGGGCACAAATTTCTTTCTTTTGAACTGGTTCTTGGATAAAAAATCTATGGGAACCATTGAATTTCCAGCACCAAGATTTTCTTAGGTGAATATTAACATCAAACAGAAAGGTTCAGATAAGAAATTTAATTTTGGGACACTACAAAAATCATAATAAAATAACTCCATGTGTTATTTTATTTCTTTCTTTGTAACTGATGAGCGATAGAGGCGGGACCACTGGGTTGTAAAATAATTTAATGTCCAGTTAAACTTGGATGTGTAACCACACTGTCGGGAGATTAATTGGTTCATTAATTAAATTCATTAATGAATTACATTAATTGTGCGGTGAGTTAAACTCATCTTCCATTTATTTAATCAAATCTTGGGAATGAGTTCTTGTCATTCAGGAGAGGAACCTCTGACGAAGTGCCAACGACATCTTCTACCAATGTAGAATGGAGCTTCGATGCCTTAGAGGATTCAATAAAGAGTTTGATAAATGCAAATAAACACATTTTTAGCGCGAACCCATCTTCATCATCCAGAACATCTACCATCGTATTTGAGGTAGGGGGATTCATTGTTAAACTATGAGTTGTGGATTAATGAACTGCTTCCATGTTATAATGCTAACATAGAGGGCACTGGCCGAATAAACAAGGCCCAGATACTGTCATGATCTCGGTATTGGTAGTGTTCTTTGTGGGGGACTAATAAATATGATGGAAATGTGAAAATGAGTGTTGTGCAGTGTAGGAGGAGTTTCGGGAGGCCCATAGGCACAGACGAGAAAGAAATCAGACCTTTGGAGCTCCACCGGTGGCTCGGTGGCACCAGGGTTGGAGGAGGGAGTGGATAAATCTCTCATATCGCATAAGGATGGCGATGGCCATAGGTGTCAAAGATGAAAGGGGCGGATGAACTTCTCCATCCATGTTGAATTTGGGTGGCACGCTGCGGCAGTGCGCCACAGAGGAGGGCCGAGACTCCAAGACGCAGTGGAAGGTGGACCCACACCCGTGGGTCCGCAAATGACCTATCCATGTAGAAATACTAGGTGCAGAGGTGAAAACTTGCGCCACTAATTGAATACACCGAACAAATGAGCCATTTGTGAGGGGTGCAGACCCCCATTCCAACCAACGGGATGGGCGGCTCTGTGGCCCGGCGGGCCACACCTAGCCGGGTGAGCCGAGCCGAACCCCCGACCAGTGGGCTGAGACCACAACCAGTAGGCCGGGCCTGTGAACCTGTAGGCTAGACTTGGCCAAGCTAAACCAACCTGAGCCCAGCCCCTTCGGGTCGAGCCCTGTAGGCCGGGTCAGACCGAACCCAGACCCTATTTAGGCCTAGTTCCTCTTAAATGAGCATATCTCATAAACCAGACATCTGTTTGATATACCGTCAATGGTGGTAAAACCCTTACAATGGGGAAGTCCTTTTGAGATACTACACTTGGGTTTTAGAGAAATTTGGTGTACACCCAATTTGAATTAGTCATGAATCCAATCGCCCCCAACACTAAAATTCTTATAAATTATAGACCGATCACCTAATTGAAACGTCATCTATTGCATTGGACCCCTTATGACATGGCATTTTATTTGGGTTACTTCTTCATGGGACCTCTTGGTAGTTGAGGTACGACTGATGGATTAAGGAGCAGATCTTCCTAGAATCAAGCATACTAGGTGTGGGAATTCTTTTGCTGGCTGTCATGCGACTTATGACACTGTGTAGATCAATGACTTATGACCCTATGTGTATCGAAGACTTATGACCTTGTGTGGATTGATGACTTACGACCTTGTGTGGATCGAAAACTTACGAACCTGTGTGGATGGATGACTTATGACCATGTGTGGATCGACGAATTATGAACCTGTGTGGATCTGTAGTAGTGTGACCTAATGAAGATCCGACTTAGAGCGGCCCGTCGTGGATCAATGACTTTTGACCCTGTGTTGACTGATGTCTTGATATCCTTTGTGGGTCAACATCTAGAAATCTAGCATGGGTCATCATTTAGCGATCCAGTGTGAGTTATCATCTAGTGATCCTATGTGGTTCAGCATCTATCGATCCTGTGTGGGTCAGCAACAAAGACTTTAAAATGAATAAGATGATATAGATTTATGACTTATCAACTATTGTTATGTACTTAAGTTATATACCTAGTTTCAATTGAGTCTTTTATCCATTCTCTTTGATATCATGATCATGATTTGTGGTAATTATTTTGTGAAATTATGACAGACCTTTAAGGGTGTATGGGTCCCTACTAAGTATTTTTATACTCACCCTTTCCTGGGCATCGCCCGCACCTTGTTGTGTCTTGTGCAGAGGATGTGTAGCTTGATTGAGACTCAGGGAGCCAGGATTTGACTATGTATGGAGGTGACTGGTTAACATGGAAAGCCATAGTGATGATCTATACCTACCCTTCAATAATGATCCTTATTGAGTAACATGAGGAGTTGTTTTTCCTTTTATCTGTACTTATATTTCAGTTTGGATTGTATTCTGGCTCCTTTTACTTTAAGTACTTATATTTACACTTCTCTGTGGTTTTTGGTTGTGGTTATACCGTTCTTTTTCTATTGTGTTATATGTGTGCGCATTATACCCAATATGTGTGTGTAGAATATTTGAGGCAATGCCTTCCATTTTTAGGGATATGATTTTCCAGTACTAGTTCTAACCCCTGGACTATGGAAGGCATTCTTGGGGTAGTCACGGAACAGGTCCTGAGGGATGGGTCGTGACAAAGTGGTATCAAAGCAGGTCGGTTCTACCAGAAGAACTAAGAGTCTATGTATTCATTGGAGAAATAATATTAAGTTTCTTGATTTTGGGTATCATTTTGGGGATTCTAGTGTTGGTGCGGCGTCCGACGTATCCATACACTAGGACCATGAATTCTAATTTCTGACATGGTACGCGAAAACAGTAGTTGCGTTTGTTTTAAAAATGGTTTTTTCTTGTTGATATCTTTGAGTTAGATCATCGGGTATAACTTAATGATCGTGGTTCATATTTATACACTTTCAAGATACCACTATGTAGACAACTATCTAGTATTCCAATGTGTGACCATGAGGATGGTCCACAGAGTGATAAGTCTTTAGTACAAGAACTGTTGCCTGATATGGTACCTTCGAGCGATGTCATAGAGATACCACTACCCATTGGTTAGTAGTTACTACCACTACTACTGGTAGAGGAAAAATATAGGCTTAGTGACTTACATGAGTGTCAGTGGAAGATACCCCTCAGGATCCAAGGTGAGACTGACTGACAGGTGGCTAAGGACTTGCTTGAGGTGGTGACCGAGTTTCCATCTAGCTAGGGAACCATACAATTAGATGGAGGAACTGGTAGTGAGCCTTCTACGTGGATTAGTAGGGTGATGATACTGTTTAGATTACCCTAACCATATGATGTGGTGACTTTTCTGTGGACAGATCTTGAGAACATAGCTTAGATAAGGGGTCTCTTTCCATTAAAAGCTATGGGGTATGTGTTCCGAAGAACTTCTACAGCTTCGGCAGGACGACATGCCTATTGCTAAGTATTCATCAAGGCATACTGACCATTTCGGTACATGATAAATATGATACGACCAGTGGTCGGTGCTTGGACCTTGATGAGAGATGTGCATAGGGATGTCCTAGGTAGTATTATTCCACTATGCATTAAAACTTATGTTAGGGTGCTAGAGAGAACCTTTGTGGTTGAAAATCATTTTCCTGAGCAAATACAACCAGTGAATATTAGCCTTGGGAAATTAAGACACTGACATCAGTCTTAGAAACGTTGATGTATAAATGTTTTGGGAAGAAAAGTGATAGGGATAGAAAAATCTTCAGGGCATTAGATGTGGAAGAGGGTCTAGGAGAGTAGTAGGAGGTGGTATACATTTCGACATGTTATAACCAGCACCCCAATGTGGTCCCAACCAGACTGAAGGAGTTAGAGAATAAGGGAAGATAATAGCTACATGTGGTCTAGGAGTGTAACCCAAGGGCTCCCGGAATGATTCTAGGTCATGTATGTATCTACTAATTGGTAACATATTAATAGACTCATGTATTAATCATTCCTTCTTATCACGAATCTTGTTCAAGCCCTAGAGTTTCCGGTTAAACCATTGACTTTACCCTTACATATAGAGATACCTATGGGAGGAGACTCAATAATTAAACTTATGCTGATGATGTGATCTAACCTTTGAGGTGAGAGTTTTGGTTGGAACCTCTTGGTGGTAGTGTCGAGGCCTTACGACATCAGTCTAGGTATGGAATAGTCATCTACAGTTCATGCCCAGATTGATTATTTTATAAAAAATGGATATGGTATATCCATAGCATTGGAATGGGGTTTTCCTTGGTTGGTGAATAATGAAACCCAAGAAACATAGGATAAACTCATGTATAAGAGGGTGCAAATGATCACTCTTGAGTCAGCTAGCCTTGCCCTCATGGTAGCTGATGTTTTGAGTTTTTAGTTCCCAATATTAGTGGCATAGTTCGGGAACATACTTCCAAAAGTTGTTTCAAGAATTACCTCCCAATAGGGGGGAGGGACTTATCTATCTTTCTACACCCTAATATGGAACCGATATTAGCATCAATATATTAGAGGGATTTTTAGAGCTTTTCAAGCATGAGGTATAGGGGGAGGACTTGCATAGGAAGGGCTTCGTGAGACCCAGTGTTCGAGGTTATGTGTGTAATATCGACACCTTAACCAACTGGAAGTAAAGAGTGAGTAGCTACTACCAAAGGATCGACTAACACATCAATCAGTTAATGGAAGTAGCCTTTCGCATGTATAGAATGATGCCCGTAGGATTTTCAGTAGTTGAGATAGTGGCGAAGGTTGGAGTTTCTCCAGGACTATGACTTTGAGATAGTCTATACTCCTAGGAAGGGGAACATGGTGGAAGATTCACTCAAAAGGAGGCCTGGTTTACAATTAATGTGTGAGGTGACATAACAACTAACCAAGTTGCAGTTATCCTTCATGGATAGTGACAGAGCAGCTTACTGCCATTCTATGAAATTCACTCCACCACTCCCTCAGAAAGTATAGAAGGCACAACTTGGGGATGTTGACTTCGAGACTCGACATGCTTAGATATCCTCGGAACATTCTCCAAAAGTATTTTATGAAGGTGGGGAGAATTTCACTCTTTATAGAGAACACACCATGGTACCAGTGACATTACAAGAGGTGGTGTTGATGGAATTACTTACATCCCCTATGGCGGTGTATCTTGGTGTAGAAAATATGTTCTAGGACCTCCGATGTTAGTACTGGTTGTAAGGGATGATGAAAGCAGTGGTAGAGTTTGTTTCAAAATGCCTCACTTATCAGAAAGTGAAAAATTATCATCATGTTTCAGTAGGATTTAGCCCACCATTTACCCCCTGAAAAATGGTCAGACAGAGTAGACCATATAGACCTTGGAGTACATGCTTCAGGCTTGTGTCCTAGATTTTGGATACAATTGGTAGGAACACCTACCACTATTGGATTTTGCATACAGAAATATCTATTACTCCACTGTTAACATGGAACTATTTGAGGCCTTGTATGGGTGAATTTTTAGATTACCCCTATGCTAGAAAGACCTAGGGGAGTCATCACTGATGGGTCTAGACTTGGTACAGGCTACCACCTAGAAGATGCAGATCATTCAGGAGCAGACAAATCCTATACAGAGCTGACATAAATCTTATGTCGATATTAGACGGATACCCTTGGAGTTTGAGGAGGGCGATCATGTTTTACTTTGAGTCTCACCCCAATGAGGATTGCAGATATTTTTACCGAGCAACAAACTATCTCTGAAGTTCGTCGAACCTTTTCTATTTCCGAGTAGAGTTGGAGAGGTGGCGTACCTCCTAGATCTTCCCCCACAGATGCACAAGGTGCATAATGTTTTCCACATGTTTTAGCTGAGAAGAAACAAGCATGACCCATCGAATTTCAACAACTAGGGTGATCTAGACCTTGATGATAGAGAAACTTTTGTGGAGTTCCTGGTAGAGAAGGAGGATCGACAGGAGCGGGTCCTCCATGGATGGTCGATTCCTCTAGTGTGAGTTTGGTGGTAGTACAGAAACCTCCTGGAGAGAACATTGGAGTAGGAGGCTCAGATTTATTCTCAATAACCAAAATGTTTAATTTTCCTTTGTTTTGGCTTTCGGGGATGTAAATACCTAAGGTGGAGGGAATCTAAAGACCTAAAAATTCTAAATTTTTTAATTATATAGAATTATTACATGACTGAAAAAATTGATGTTGCATGATTATGGGGCCTGAAGTTCCCATAACAATCTGTCGAAAAATGTTATGCTTTAAATAGAACATGTGATGGTTTTACTAAAAAAGTGAAAAAACTCTTAAAAGGATTCACATATCAGAAATCAGAGGGAAAAAGTACATTCAGGATGGCGGGTTTACCCTAGGCATAACTTAAGTTTAGTCGGCATAGGCCTCCAGTGAGAAAACCTTAAAATGGAATAACAGTAAATAAAATAATAAAATAAAATAATTTTATTTTTCAAATGATTATAACTCACAAATGGGGACTCAGATTAAAGATCTGAGATCACTGCTGAACTCTTGAGGGTATTCTTTAATTAGGAAGATCCTAACATTGGCTATCACATGACAATATTGGAAGTTAGTTTTTGACCGTAAATAAAATTATTAATTAATAATTATTTTATTGTAAAATATTTATAAATCATAAATGGTAACTCGGATTAGAAATTTGAGAGTACCGTTGAGATCATGAAGGCATGTTCCCCTTAGGAGGATCCTAACATCGACTGGCGTGGGTCGAGGGTGACTGTTAATAATTTTCGACCTCTTTTAAGGTACGATTAGTAAACGTGCGGGTGAAAATTTCTATCCTTTGAACCGGTGTTTAGATTCAAAATCTAAGGGCACATTGAATTCATAGTGTTGAGATTCACTTAGGCGAATATTAACTTTGACCAGCAAGGGTTAGACGATAAAGTTAATTTTGGACTTTACAAAAAAATAATAAAATAATTCAATGAGTTATGTTATTTCATTCAATATAACTGGTGAGAAATAGAGGCTGGACCATTGGTTTGTCAAATAATTTAATGGTCGTTTACACTTGGTTGTGTAACCATACTGTCAAGAGATTAATTGGTCCATTAATTAAATTCATTAATGAACCACATTAATTGTGCGGTGAGTTAAACTCATATTCCTTATATTTAAACAATGTTTGGGAGTGAGTTTTTGTCACCCATGAGAGGAACCTCTGACAAAGTGCTGATGATGTCTTCCACCAATGTAGAACAGATCTTTGATACCTTAGAGGATTCAATTTTGAGTTCAATGAATGCCAACAAACATGCTTCGAACACGAACCCATCTTCCTCATCCACAACGTCTAACATAATATTCAAGGTAGGGGGTTTTGTTGTTAAACTAAGATATTTTAATTAGTGAACTGATTCCATGTTATAATTCTAACGTAGAGGGCACAGGACAAACGATCTAGGCTTAGACACTCCGCCGATCTCTGTATTGGTTGCGTTCTTCATGGGAAACTGAAAAATATAGAGGCAATGAAAAAACAAGGGTTTCACAGAATAAGTGGCATCCCGGGAGGCCCGTAGGCATAAAAGAGAATGAAATTGGACCTTTGGAGCTCCATTGGTGGCTTTTAGAAGATCTAATGGTGTGGCGGTGCAGGCGACCGAAGGAGACCGCGGCTGGCCCTCACCGACCGAATGGGGACGACGACACATGAAGGAACCATAGTGGATAGAGGCAGCCCAACTTTTATGACCACATTGAATAATGTGGCATTCTATAGAGGAGGTCTGCATCTCTAAGCCACGAAGAAAGGAAGAACCACACCCATGGGTCTGTAGATGACTGATCTTTGCCGACCAGCCAGGTGGAACGGTGCCAACTGGCACTGCTGATTGAAGACCCCGAACGACCGAGCCCTTTGGGAGGGGAGTGGACCCCCATGCCAGCCAGCGGTCCATGCCCAGCTGGGTGGGTTGGGCCAAACCTAAACCTTTCGGGTTGGGTCGGGTTGGTACGACCAAGTCGGACCTGACCCAGACCCCTTTTAGGCCCAGTTTCTCTTAAATGGGCATATCTCTTAAACTGAATGTCTATTTGACGAACAGTCTGTAGCACCAGAACCCTTATGAAGAGGAATTAATTTTAAGATACTTAAAATGGGTCTTGAAGAAAAGGTGTATTAAAGCCGAGTTAGATCATTCTGGAATCCAACCAAGCCCCTACCACTGAAATACCTATAACTTACGGACCGAGCGTCTGATTGATGCATTGTCTGTTGTGTTGGCCCCTTATGACATGACTATTATTCAGGTTACTTTTTCGGCACTTCTTGGAGTTTGAGGTGCGACCTATGGCTTGAGGAGTGGATCCTCTAATAATCAAGAGTGATTGGTGTGAGAATCCTATGGCTGGCTGTTATGTGACTTACGACCTTGTGTGGATCGATGAATTACATCCCTGTGTGGATCGATGTATGACGACCCTATGTGGATCAATGACTTATGACCATATATAGATTAACAGTAGAAAAAATCTATGAGGACTAGACTTAGATCACCCCATCATGGATCAATGACTTTCGACCCTATGTGGATAGATGACTTGAGATAATTTGTGGGGAAGCATCTAGCGATCTTAGGTGGGTCAGCATCTATAGATCCTGTGTGGGTCAGCATCAGGTGATCCTGTGTGGGTCCGCATCTATTGATTTTGTGTGGGTTAGAAACATAGCCTTTCATTAGAATAATATGATCTAGCTTTACGACTAATCAACTGTACTTATGTACTTAAGTTATATGTCGGGTTTGAGTGGAGTATTTTTCTTTGAGATTTGAGGTTGAGATCATGCTTTTTGGTTATTATTTTTTGAAATTTAAGAGATCATCGGGGGTCTTGGGGTTCCTTTTGAGTATTTTTATACTCACCTCTTCATGGGTTTTGCCCACACCTTGTTGTGTCTTGTACAGATGACAAGAATTTTGACTTAGACTCAAGGATCCAGGACTTTACGATGTACAGAAGTGAAAAATTAATTTGGAGAGACATAGTGATGATTAGTACCTACCCTTCAGGTAGGATCCTTAGCAGGAGACCTTAGTATATGTTTTTGCTTTTACCTGTACTTCAATTTCAAATGGTCTTGTATCCTTTCCCCTTTTTTTCAGTACTTACTTTTTAACTCAGTTGAAATTTTTAGTTGTGGTTGTACCTTTATTCTTCCATTGTGTTATACTTGTGAACAATATTCACTGTTTGTGTGTGTATAGGATTTGAGAGTATGCCTTCCCTTTTTAGGGATATTTCTTTCTGGTGCTAGTGGCCAACCCATGGCTTATGGAAGGTGGGATAGGGGTAGACAAAACACGGGCCCCAGTGGATGGGTCATGACAACTTAAGACACCTATATTCATAATTCATATTATTTATACATCATTAAAGGAATATATAAAGTGAGTTAGAGAGATAATGTCTATATCCCGAAAAGGTTTGTTTAAAGAGACACCTTCCCTCAAGCCATATATGTTCGGTGCATTCTTTATATTCATGAATAAATAACCTATTTTAATAATTTACTTTATTTATAGAATTTTTTATGTTTATTATTCTTTTTATTTTATTTATTATCATGTTATATTTAATTACTTAATCACTTTGGTTGGTGTTGGATGTCTTTACGATGTTCGACTTGTTTGTCCAAAACCAAATTGGTAAGTTGAATAAGTTCAAAGAAAATTTTATTTTATCATATCAAAAATAATAATGAATATATATTTATTATTTTTATAAATAAATTGAACTTTTTAAACTAACCATATAATATGGAAATTAAAAATGAACTACGTTTAACTAAAAGAAATGGTTGGTGGTACGTATGCATGAGTAATGTTATAATTTTTCAATGATCATGATGGAAATATAGAGAGTGTAATTTTTTATTTAAATAATTACAATTATATAATAAATATAATATTATTCATTTAAATATACTTATATATACTGTACATGTGATGCCGTAATAAAAATAATTACATCACTTAACGAGGTAGTAGTTCACCGTAAACACGAACGACATTATTACTCTACAATGGATTATATGGTAAGAAAGTATATGATATATTAATGTTACATAAAGATTAATATGTCATTAATATCATATATTGACATTAAATATGTCATCATAAACATCCATTGGAGGCATTTATGGAAAATTAATTACATCAGTTCGCGAGGAAGTATTCCACCATACACAGGACATATGGTTTCATTTCACATTTTATCGAAGAGGAGATAAAAAAATATTATTCCATATAAATAATAATATATCAGTATATATTAGACAATTTTTTTACTATATTTTTAATTTTAAGACATAATTAATGGTTGTAAATAAAGAAGTAAAAAATGCAGATTGGTGAAGATGATTACCTTCACTTAGAAGAACATCCTTTGGATCTTTTATTAAGAACCCTAGGTTGGTATTTTGAGAAGAATAAAAATATATAACATGGATAAGTACTTTTGGGTGACATTGTTTCAGATTTTTTTTCAATATAAATGTCTTTATAGTCATGAATAAGTGATGGGAGGATGTGCCATTTTATAACTGAAGAGAAGTGTCATTTTCGTTAAAACTCAAAACTATTCAATAATGGAAAGTCACTCTCATTACATCAGCCTCCAGAATTTATATATAATGTATTTTAGGTTTTATATGGTCAATCCATACCTCTAAAATTAAAAAATCATGTTTTAAACATGTTATTACATTTACCTATAAGGTTACTCACTTTTTACCATTTTAATTTCTCACAATGGTTACTAGTTTTTTTACTGTTTTTACTATTAATTATGGATTTTTTTATTGAACTTATTTTATAATATTATTTATGATTATTCAAAATATTTCATCCATTCTAACAACTAAACTTCAAGAATTGGAATAATTTAATTTAAAATAAAACCCGCTAACATGATGAAAAAATGGATTTTCATGAAATGTAATTTTCAAGCATAAGATGATATTACATTAACTATATGAAATTGAATCATAATTAAATTAATTTAAATTAATATTTATATATATAATATATAAATTTCATTTAAATCCTTTCCCATCAGAATTTATTTTAATTAATTAAAATTGTGAAATATTATGCACTTTAAAATAGTTTTTCAGAAATTTGCATTTTATGCGTAAAAATAAACTTATACTAAAATATAGTATATATATTATTTATATAAAATTAATTAGATAAAATAAAAATAAATAATAATTTATTTAATTTTAAATAAAATTAAATTAATAATGATACTTTTTAATTAATTAATTTATTAAAAATAAATGACAGTTTTACAAAAAATATGTATTCTTCACTATTCATTGAAAAGCCAATATTTAATAAAAAACAACCAAAATTTCACTCTATTTTAATATAAATATACAAATTCCAAATATGGTTTTGATTTTATAAACCCAAATTTATAAATATTGGAAAAATATATTATAATATTTTGGAACAAAAAGTAACATAAATAATTTTTGAAGAAAACATTTTTTGAAGAATAAATGTCTATTAAAAATTGGGTGTTTATTTACTCAGAATTTATAAATTTATTATATCATTTATCTATAATTAATTAGTTATTCAATCCTATTTATAGCCATCAATTTAATGACTATGTTATAACTGTCTTATTTAAATAATCATGGTTTTTTTGGATTTACTGTTGCATGTCACATATGATTTTGAACATAGTTTTACCTTAAAAAAGGATATTACATTTATCTCCCATTAAGTAAATTCTTCCATGAAATTTTATATTAAATACCAATGTTAAAAAATGTGTGGTTACTTTATCTTCATCACCTCTTCTGGTTCCCAATTTGTTTCCTCAAACATGAGGTTCTACCAAAAAACTTTAACATATTGATTTGTCTTGTATAATAAAACGTTGTATCTATAATCTAATATATTCATCGACTTCTCCTTGTATGAATGTTATTAATGGTACCACCAATGGATTTAGTAAATGCAAGGGTTATAGTATATACTTCCTCAAGATGGATACATGGAAAACATCACGTATATGAGATAGGATTGGTAGAAGTGATAGTCAATAGGCCACTATTACAATGTGACTATGGATCACAAAAGGGACCAGTGTATCTAGGAATAAGATTTACCTTATTCCCAAATCCTCATTATATTGTTCCATGGTGATATATGGTGGAAAAATATTTCTTTAGCCTCAAACTCAAGGCCTCATTGAAAATTGTATACATAAATTATCCGTTGACATTATATATGGATTTCATATGATACAAAATGGTTCAAACGTTCTCTGTTATCTATTGGATATGATTAGGACCCATCAGATCCTACTCTCCAACATCATCCCATCATTTCATAGGTTTCATATGAGAACTATAAAATGTGAAGTTTCTAATACCAAAATCCTTATAAATCCACTGAACAAGATCTTAACAAATCCTCTAGAATTTGAATGGTCTTCTCAGCCTGACCATAAATATTAGTGGGATAAAATGTTATAAAACTGAATTATGTATAAAATTAATTTTGAATGATTCTCCAAAACCTTGAGGTGAACCTCATATCTCGATTATAAATAATGGATACCGGCACTGCATTCAATCTTACCTCTTCTCATATATATATCTTAGTGAGTTAGTCAAGTGAAAAAGCATCCATGATAACAATGAGATGTGATGAATTTGTAATTTGATCAATTACCACCCAAAGTGTGTTATTTCCTTTCATTAAATTTGTTGAAGTTTATTAATCATAGAAGAAAATAAATCAATAAATAAGGGAAATAAATAACAAAAAGTAGTAAAGAGGCCTAAAATAGTGGATCTCGAGGGAGTCATCCAGAGCAAGGGCATCACACTATATGGGAAAAGAACAAAGGTCTAAATATATAAGAAGAGGGATATCTTGGGTACCCTAAGAATCTAGAAAATAATAAATTCAATGATCTTCATAACATGTATGTGATATATTTTCGTGACTAATATTGGACTTGCAAATTTTAATAAGATATATAATAAACTATAGAGTGGTGTACCTCCCATAGTGTGAGTTGAGAAGGACCAGGGAACCAGTTTCAACCTATGAGGGGGTAATGTTATAGGATTGATAGTCCTCTATCCCATTTAGCAGGGACTTGGCCTCTGAAAAAATAGATTCTCGTTAGCCATAACAACCACTAATGGGAAGCAACACTGATCCATTGTAGGAATAGGCAACACATCCTCCTCTTATAATACAATGGTTGTAAGAACCATCATAGTTGAGAATGTACCCATTTGTAGGTGGATTATACAAAACCCATCTTCCATTGGGTATCATTATATGTGGTAAATATTCATATTCCCATCCACCAATAACCATCTTGAAATAGGGATAATTTTTTGAATGTTTCAGGAGAGGTCTAAGCTCAAAATTCTAGCACCTGAACTGAGCTTATAAGACAAAACCTGATCTCGTAAAGCCTTCCACCCTAAACATATTCCTCATATTCCATATACACCAATAGCTTGTCCAAAACAGATGTTCTCACACCATACATTCCAAGATGTTGTTAACCACCCCTTAACAGAACATATGAAAAAAATTTGATGTTATTCCCTTTAGAATACTCGACACTGATGAGGATCCCTAAGATGCACCACCTAGCTATAGACCGATCGCTATAAAAAAATACGATCCATAGTTTATTCGTTGGATTCATGGAAATAAAAGAATTTGAAGATAGTGTGGATTCCATTCCATTTTATTAAATCATTAGTATGGAAATCCCAATTGAAGATGTACTAGAACATGAAGCAATACTTAATTGGGATGTCTTTACACAAAAGGATCTTGTCCGTTATAACCTCAGGATGCACCAAGAGGGATTTTCATTTCCTTTTGGAATCCTAGGGAATAATATGATTAAATCCATTGTTCAATTTTTTCATTTTTATACCAGTATAAGAAGCGGTTATTTATAAACATATACTTCTTTAATTTATCTTTGGCTTGTTGTCATACCAAGCATTGAGATACAAGTTTCAAAATCTACTTCTTTATGTTTTTTATAAAATTATTTATTAAAATATATATACACATAATCGCTTCACATATGAATAAATAAGGATGATCTAGGTGCATAATTTTGAAGGTCCCTATTATTATTTGGTTTTTATGTGACACATATCCAGGTTCCAAAACATATATCTCCATATTGAGTAAAGTTTCACTCTGGAATATTGAATACCTTTTTTCTATTTAACCACATCAACTTTCTAGACCTCCATGATCCTATCAAGAATGGATGGTTGAAGGTTATCTGAGTAAGTTATGATGAATATCCTTTTAATATTCTAATATCCATCCTTTGTAAGTATAATAATATTGGATATTTCTCAATTTTAATCATTGAATTTTTTTTGGATCCTTTATACTTATAGAATCTTCCACTTTTTTTGGATTTCCTAAGATGGTAATGGATTAATAAATCATAGTCATTGATTATATATAACCATGATCACTAGTCCATGTTACCCTCCTTATGTGTGAATATATATATATATATATATATATTTATAAGGTTCTTGTGATACATATTTGTTTCGCATTTCTCCCCATAACGATAATTTCACTAGATCTTCAATTAAAAAATAGCTATTTTCAACTCAGTATCGTGTGGTGTATAGTTATTCTCATGTAATTTCAACTACATTGAGGTACAGACTGTCAATTTATCATTATATATTAGTATATAACCCAAAACCTTATGTGAATAATAACTATATACCATTAAAAGTTACCCACCTGATGAAAGTGTGAGTAATGCTGTAGTGATAAGCCTCTTTTTCAATTCCTTAAATTCCTATTCACATTCACATGTTTAGGAAAAATGTAATCCCTTCAATGTTATCTTGGTTAGTGGGTTTTAAAATCACAATAATTTCCTAAAATATGATCGGTAATACTCAGATAATCCAAGGAAACTATGAATCCCAGTTATAGATACCGATTTAGTCCACTCCTCAACCTCCTTTTTCTTGTAAGGGTCTAGAAATATCACTTTACTGGTGAAAATGTGCCTCAATAATGATATTTACCTCATAAAAAACTCATATTTACTATACTATTGATATAGTTTCTATGTTCGCAAAGAATTTTGTATAATATTCAAATGATATTCATGGTCCACCTTACCTTTAGATTTTATCAGAATATCATCTATAAAGACTACCATAATTTTATCAAGGTAGTATTTAAATCTATATTCATCAGTTCTATAAAAATTTGTAGAGAATCAGTGAGTCTCAAAGGAATCACAATGAACTCATAGTGTCCATACATTGTTCCAAAGGATGTTTTTGGGTTATCTTCCTTCTTCTTCCATAATTTGTGGTATCCCAACCAATGGTCCACAATAGGGAAATACCAAGCACCTTGCACTTGATCGAAAAATTCAACTATTCATGGAAGGGGTTTCTTATACTTTATCATGATTGTGTTGAGTTCATGATAATGAAAGCATAGGCAATCGAACCATCCTTTTTCTTGATGGAGATGATCAGTGCACCCCAAAGTGAAGAACTCATATATATAAAACCCCTTTCCATATTATATTATAACTAATTTTTCATCTCTTCTTACTCATTAATAGATATTATACATATATTACTTGATATAGATATATATATAGGTATATGGTCAATTGAGATCACAACCTTTCATTTAGGAGGAAGATCAAACAACTCATTAAGAAATACATCCGTATAATCCCTCATAATAGTCATGTCTTCAAGAGTGATTCTCTCTAGTAACTCAATCATTTGTACTATATATGATTTCTCATAAGTTAATAATATTCATCCTTCAAATGATGATACTAATGAATATTTATCCTTTATTTTTCACTTGAATAGAATCATAGGGTGATTTTTGATATAGAAGGTGATTTACTTCTCTCAATATTTTATATTGGCTATATATAAAGAAATCTAATCCAAGACCAAAATTATTTAAAATTATTTTTAAGGAAGAATCATAAGGTTTTTTGGGAAATTTTCCTACAAATATGGATAGGGGATCTGTTATATTATTGGGATTCAATAATTGATCCATTATTTATTATTACTAATATGTCAAATTCAATGTTTTGAGGTGGTTCTTGAATCATTATACTAAACAAAAATGATATGAAATATTCCATAGAACTAGAACAAAAATGTTCAATATCTATTTTTGAATGAATAACTAGAAAATTTTTAACCACTTCATTATTGGGATCCACCTCCATATTTTGGTTGGAAATAAATTATCATTGCTCTATTTTCCTTGAAAGTTGTTGTAATCAGTTTTTATTAACAACCCTTGGATTATTTCTTTGTATCACATAGTGTCTTTATTCCCTATCATTGAAGCACATGATAACCAGAAAAGGTTTGGTTGTAACATTATATTCTTCAATCATATTGACAGGGTTCTCCTATATTCAATCACTAGCTAGGTCCCATTATTTTCAGCATCCAAGTCACTTCTTGGTCCCATTCAGAAAATTTCTAAGACTATTCTTCCTAAAATTTTTATAAGTAGGATGTTAAAAATTCTAGACACTATTAGGTTTCTCCATCACACTTACATGATTAAAATTTATTTTATGATTATTATCCCCATGAGAACCTTGAAATTCACTGATATACATTTTGACTATGAGGGCACATAGGAAAATTTCCACATATCTATCGACATCTTGAATTACCAAATAATTTCATATAATTTGATTTATGTTACAAAATATGTTGTAAACATTAATTTTATGGGAGTTGGAAGTGCGTGAGGTGTATTGTGAAAGTTTTGTGAAGTTATCTTCATACACCCCTGTGGATTTATCATCTTTTTTTTTTGTTAAAGATGAGGAAATAAATATACATTTTATTTTAGAGAGTGTGAGGAAAATATTTTTCAATTTTTTTTAGAATTCCTTCCACTCCATCAATTTTACACCTTTCCTTGGTCTTCATATTTTTGATCAACGTACACCATTTATTGGATTCTCCATCCATATTAAAAAAAAATGTCTTGGTCATAAAATTAAAGGATACAGAAGATATTTTCAATAGATTTGATACATTATTCCAAAATTAATGGAATAAAATATCCACTCAATGTTGGAGGTCTTTACCAGAAAAAGGTATCAATTTTAACTTGCTTCTTCTTTATGAGATTTTAGTGTTCCTCCAGATTCGAAATTCAGCTTAAAGAATGAATTAGCTGATAAATTATTTTCATTAAGTTCTTAACTACCATTACAATGAGTTTGGGAGACTCATTTGTGAAGTCATCACATTTTCCTTAATAATGTTCTTTGGCTTGGTTTGTAAAATTTCTAGTCATTGATAGAAAGAGAAATTTTTTTGGATTAGTATTTTTAAACTATTCATTATATAAATATAAATCCATGAACATTAAAGGGATCACTGATAAAAGAAATATATTCATGAACCTATGAATTTCTTAGTCTCAATATGAGTTATCCATGATCAATTTTATAATATAAAAAAATATGGTCATTTTTTTCTCATTATAATTGTTTGTAAAGAGTTTGTAAATTTACAAATGCATATACCCCGAGTGTGTCAAACTATGTGTGTAGAAAAGACTACTTTCATTGACCAGGTGATGTTCGAGTCCATCTCAATGAACCCTTTTAGGGGTGATAAACCCCATGTACTATTTATTCTAATGAAACATCCATTTTTAGTATCCAAAAATTGATTTATTTTCTTGAAAACCACTGGATATATCTGTCACCAAAATTCAAGTATATTATTATTTTACATATACTTATCCTTATCGTTCTCACTAAACTTTTTTTATCATAGTTTTTAAAGGTTGACTAAATATTTCTTTTGATACTAACTAATATGACCCAATCCTTTTCATGATTCTATTCATAAATATCCTTTAATAAAAAACAAGGTTTGAAAAGACCTAGTGTCTTTAGAAGAATTAGTTCACAATAAATCAATGGAAACTAAAACAAGGAATCCTTATTTTATTCTCCATAGTGATATCTTAAAATACATTTGAGATCCTGAAACTACATAGGATAACCATGGGAATACATGAAATAAAGGGTTGAGGTAAAAATTATTGTAAGGGAATAATCAAGATAAAGAAGCATAACATGTGAGTTAAAGGTATAACATGATACCATAAGATAGAAGACACATGTATAATAAAATAGAATAATAATATTAATTATATGGTATCATAATCATAAAAACATAGTAAATGTGAAAGAAACATAAAAAACTACATAACAATAAGTCACAGATAACTTCAAGGACAATGTCACATGGTGGACAGAGTCTGAAAATGGATTAGGTTCACTCCCTAATATTATACTTGACATGTCATGAGACTATAACAACACTCAAAGAATTAGTGGGATATATGATTATATACCCACTAATAACATCCATATCATATACATGAATATTTTCCACATAAGGAAATAAATCATAATTAATAAACATAATAAATACCCATGGAAAGAAAACGTGATTCATAATCTATCCTCATATAGTAATAATAAGATATTTCTTAAAGAATGAATTTTAGAAATGATCATAATTTATGTATTAACCCTTAAATGAAAGGAACGTGATCTTGGTATGTTTTTTAGAGACATATATAAATAATTTATAAGTATTCCATAATATTAAATAGAGTGATAAAGTGATTTAGAGAGATATAGTGGTCATAACCCAAACAAAATGGTGGTTTAAGGAGATACCTTACATAGAGACCGACATGTCACTTGCATTATTTATGTTCCAGAAAAATAAAATTATATTAATTATTCACTATATTAAGAGACATTTAAATTTTATTATCCATTTTATTTTTTTATTATCATGTTATAATAAATTACTTAATCACTCAGGTTCACATTGGAAGTTTTGATGACATTTGACACATATGTCCAAGTCCACTTTGGTAAGTTGACCAAGGTAAAACAGAATATTATTTTAATATATCTAGAATAAACATTATGAAATAATTATCATTTTCATAAATAAATTACACTTTTACAACCAACTATTTAATATGGTAATGAAAAATTAATAACATTACAATCATGGGGATGGAAGGTCATACGTATATAAGAGTAACGTTTCCATTTTGCAATGATCACAATGGAAAGAAGGTAATTGTTATTTAATATTTATATAATTATAAATATATCATAGATATCCTATTTTTTTTAAATACACTTACATAAACCATCTATATGATATGGTAATAAAAAATATATCGCATCGCTTCAAGAGGCGGTAGTGTTCCATATGCACAAGTGACAATAAAATTCTTTTTTGGATGGTAAGTAATGAAATTATATGAAAATTTATTTTTATATAATTATTAATAAATCATTAATATCACACATAAATATAAAATACTTCATCATAAACTGTATGAGAGGTTATTACGGAAGAAGATTGCATCGGTTCGTGAGGTGGTAGTCCGTCATGCACACAAATGATGGTTTCATTTACAATTTTAGAGAGCAGGAGATTGATAAATATTATACCATAAATATAGTAACATCTAAGTATTTATTAGTAATTGGTGTTATTTTATTTTATTTTTTAATACCCTATTAAATGTGAAAAAATAAGAAGTAAAATGAAGGCACTTAGTAATGATGATTACCTTGGATTAGAAGAACTTTCTGTGGATATCTTATTAAGGACCCTAAGATTGGTCATTTGAGAAGACTAGAAGACTTATAATGTGGATAAGGATGTTTAGAAGATTTTTTTATGGTATGGTTGAGAAACAATTCATGAAAGGTGTGAATAAGTGAGTGAATGAGGTTCCCTTTTATAATTGAGAGTGAAATTTATTTAAATACCCAAAACTATTGAATAATGGGAAGTGAATATCCTTAAAAGATCCTAAAAAATTGATAAATAATTGAATGTATGGGAATATGTAGAATAAATACCTGCAAAATCCAAAAAGAAACATTTTTTTAAAAATTTATTCCATTTACTTCTAGGGTTACTCATTTTTTACCATTTGAAATTTTCACCGCGGTAAATAGTTTTGGATTTTTTTACCATTAATTATGATTAAAAATTATTATTACATTCTTATATAATATTAAATTATGATTAATATAAATATAGAATCTATTTTATCAAATTCAATCTATATAATTAGAATAATTTAATTTAAAATTAAACCTATAAACATGTTGAGAAAGGTTTTTTCCTGGAATGTATTTTTCATGTATAAGATGATCTTAAATTAACTATATGAAAAGTAATAATAATAAAATTAATATAAGTTAATATTTATATAAATTTAATATATAAATTTCATTAAATCAATTATATATTTTGGATTATTTTAATTAATTAAAATAGAGAAACATTATTCATTTTAAAACATTTATTTAAAATGAATTTTATGCCTAAAAATAATATTATTCAAAATCTAGTTTAAAGATGATTTAAATTTAATTAATTAGATGAAAATTAAATAAATAATACTAATGTTACTTTGTAAACAAATTAAAATAATAATCATACTTTTACATTACATAATTTATAAAAAATAAGAGATAGTTTTACAAAAAAGTGAACCTTTTCACTCTTCACTAAAGAACCAATATTTAATGAAAAAAGAAAAAATTTCACCCTAAGTTAATATAAATATTATGATTTAATTTAATTTATTTTATAAAATATAATTTCTAAAATTTAAATAAATTAATTATAATATTTTATTATAAAATAACTGAAAATTATTTTTGTTGAAATCATATTATTCAAAGAATAAATGTCTTTATAATAAATTAGGTGACTATTTATTAGTATTTATAAATTGAGTAGAAAAATTATGTAAAATTAAAATATTAGTTAATCCTATTAATACTTTCTAATATTTTTTACAAGGTTATATTGATAATTTTTTTAATAATCATCTTTCATTAGTGCTCAGTGTCTTGTGTCACAAAGGCTATCGAACATAATTTTCTCTTTTAAAAACTCAGAGTGTTACAAAAGTGGAATAATTACCAAATTTTTAAATTTTATATAAATATTTGGATTCCATTTTATAAAATTAAATTTCTGTAATATGGAAAAAATTATTTTAAATAAACTCACAAAACACAATGAACACCCGATTTAGAAAAACACATTTCTATGAATAAAACAAAATTTTCTCCTACTCCATTACTTGTAAAAACTATCAAATGAATGTTAAATTACCTGATAAAATATTATATATATATTTTAGGAAAAAAATAATCAATTGTGATTTATTTAATTTATTAAAATAAAAACACATTGTGGAGAAATTAATTTTTAGAAAAATGTATTTTAATCCCTAAAAATAACTTTTATATGAATAAATAATAATAATGATTCATGTAGAATTAATTATATTAATTATAATAAAATGAGAAATAATTTAATTTGTGATCCATTTAAAAACATAACAGTAAATTAAAATTAATTTATTTAATGAAAATAAATGACATTGTTTACAAAATCTATATTTTTCACTATTCATTGAAAGATATATTATTTAGAAAAATCCCACAAAATTCACCATAAGATAATATTAAAATGATAAATGAAAAAATTATATTAAATTCCTGAAATTCATTTCCTAAAAATTTAATAAATTAACTATAATGCTAGCACATAAAGCCATATGAAAACCATTATTGAGGAAAGCATGTTTTTGAAGCATAAAAAAAATTTACTAAAAATTGAGTAATTATTTATTATACATCAAAAAATAAATTTTAATTATATCAAACCATCATAAATATTTTTCTCGATTTTTTTATTTTTATTTATACCTCCAATTTAATGGTTAGGTGATAATACTCACATTTAAATAATATATTTATAGTATATCGGAGTTTGATTAAATATCAATGTTATATGTAAATAAGAATATTTATAATAATATATTTTTAGAAAAATTATCAATATATTACATTGGTAATATATGTTTTAACTATTTTTATTAATTTTCCTTCAAAATTTCAATTTATTTTACCGTTTGTTTGACTGTGTGATTAAATCCATTAGGTAATTTAGTTCAACCCTTTAACAAATGTGTTTGGGCTCATCATTTTTTTGAGATTTTAGGTTTCTCATAATTATTGTTTTTATATATATACTTAAACATGTATTTATACTATTTTTTCTATTATACATAGAGTCTAAATTATTGTTAAAAATATTATCTTCATTGGTCCTATCCCTATCAACAATAGTCTCTTCAAGTGTAGCCTTGAAATATACCTTGATTTCAATAGTATATTCAACATTAGTATCATCACCTTCACTTCTCTTCTCACATTTTTGATTTTATATTACCACCATAAGAATATTTTCACTAGGGTAATTTAAATACAAAATATCATCAAATTTTGATTCCTATGTGTTATTACTATTTAGGGAAGTTATGTTATTTTATTTAAAAAAAATTAATTTCAAATTTTCTTACCTTTCACATATTTAAAAGATTTATTAATGGATGCCTCATGTTCTTTATCATATTGTAAATTTTTTTAACACTTACCAATAATGTGATATACCATTTCAAATCAAAAGCAATAAAGTTCATGTGCTATTTTATATTTTCCAATAATCCAATTTATATTTTATGAGAGGAATAAAATTAATTAATGAATCTATTTTTCTTATAAATATTCATCAATAGTGTTATTTTTCAATAACATGAACTCTATATGTTTGAAAATTCCTTTGTCATAGTATTTCCTTTGTTGGTTCTCCTCATAGGGCGAACAAGTATATTCTATTGATCATCATTTTTAAAATCTATTTTATCTTATTCATCCATCATTAATACTATTAGATTAAATTGAAGTAAAAAACTTCTAAATATATACTTCATAGTTATCAAATTATCATAGATTTCATAGAGTCTTGTCATGTCCTTCAAAATTAAATTCACCTAATTAAGGAATTCCTCAACTGACTTAATCAATTAAATCATCAATTCCTCATGACCTTACATTATCACATTCAATTTATCTTCTTATACCTTTGTGTTGACGTCATAAATATTTCAAGATTTCACAAAAATAGAATATGGGGATTATAATTACATCAACATCATGTAGATTTCATCAATGAAAATCTCACCTGAGGAAATTAATTCATTTTTTGTCAGTATACAACTTCTTATAACCCATTTTAATGAGTACTCCTATTTTAATACATAAATAAATTCCATGCATGAAAGTTATTTACACATATATGTAAGAGAGAAGAATTATATTTTTTATCTATGACTAAAAATATGTAAATTATTTCAATAAAAAATAAAATTTCCTTTTCAATTCACAGCCTCTATCATAACTTATCAAGAGATAATATACTTTAAATCTGAATATGTCACCATGATACCACGTTTTGGTGCTATAATGAGTTGATACTATTAGGGAGGTATCATATAATTTCAAAAACCCCTAACAGTGATATTTTTTAATGATTAGTTTAAACAAAACATACATTCTAACTAAATATAAAATTGATACATTATAAAAGATACAATTTTTTAATTATTCCAGAATGTCTATACTATCTCCTAGGAGCATACAATTGATTATGTGATATTATAACTAGATTATAGAGATCCATGATCTTCATGAATAGATATTATATATTTTTATATGAATAATAATTACATTATAGAAACACAGACCTTGGGATCGTAAAGATATAGTGATTTTGGAAACATAGAAACATTAAAAACTGGTTAATATGTGAACTATATCATCTCTTACCAAGTTATTAATAATTACCAATATTTATAGAAATATCATACATATTATATTTCTTTATAACTTGGATAATGTAAACATATGAAAGGGTGAGCTCAGATGCACAATAAGGGTAAACAAGAGAGATGTTAACATAACATGAGCATAAGGGTATGAGAACATGAGAATAATATTTGAAAAATCATACATTATATATCATAGATCATAAAGTTGAATCATGGAATAAACCTTGTATGTTTATAAGACCTAAATAATAAAGGAATAAAAGAACATATTACATGAGATCATAACATTGGAATAATACATATAGTTAAATAAAACACATAGGCATATAAAACCATACGCAAAGAATATCTACCTAGACATCAATAACATGTTATTATTGCAATAACAACCTATTTCTCTACTTTATTCTTGGTATGGCCTTACATGTACCCTATTTTAGGGCTTGAGATAACCTATAATGTACCCTTTGATCTCATATAACATTAATTATTACCCAATGAATTGGAAGGCGATATATACCCCCTTCATATAATGAAAATCATACATACATGTTTTAGAAGACCACAACACATTCATCATATTTGAACCCATGAAAATAAATGGGTTTCATAAAAATTCACTATAGTATAAACATTGGAAAATAATCAAGATTCATAATCATTTCATAATTTCATTATAGTATAACCCATGGAAAAAGAAGTAGGTTTATAATCATCATGTCGACATAAACATAAACCATACAAATAAATAATAAATATGTAATCCTGGGATCATATACCCAATACAAAATATGTAAAATTAAAATATGCAATTTAAGATATAAAATTATTTGGAAAGATTACTTAGAAATTTTCTAAATGAAAATAGTCTTTCCAATTTGAACAAAACATTTTAAAACATAAAAAATTTTCAAAATAATTTTGTTCGAAAATAACCTTGGAAAATTATAAAGGAATATATAAAAAAAATTTAAAAAATTTCTTGGGAAAAATAACCTTTCAATTTCGAAAAAATTACTTTTAAAATAAAAAACTTTTTCAAAATACTTTTCATTGAAAATAGCCTTTGAAATTTATTAACAACTCTTTAAAAATAATTTTAAACATTTCTTGAGGAAAATATCCTTTAAAAATAGAAATTATTTTTTGAAACATAATTTTTTTAAAAATAAATTTATTTTAGAATAAAATTCTAAAATTATTAATTAACATTTAAAACATTGGATGATCATGATGGTGAGAAATTCCATTCATGTTATACATATTAAAACAAATAATCCTTTCAAATTTTCAACAAAATAAAAACTAGACCTTGTTTAGAAGGAGACATTAAAAATACATTTTTAAAGACATTTTTAGAAAACATGGATATGGAAGAAAAGAGTTTTCGACCGAAGAGTGAAATAAAGAATATTTTCTTTAAAAAATTATTCTAAATTATTTTTTACATGAATATAGTAAATTTAATTGGTAAAATATATTCTCATGATATAAATATATGATAATTAAAATCATGAGTTTCTTGGACGATATATCTAAATATTTCATAATTGGAAGCATAATCATGATCAATCACAATAAATGTTGAGATTGGAACATCAACCCGTTACCACTTCTGTAAATTTTTTACCTTAATAACCAATGAAAAATAAGATAAAATTAATAATAAAATATCATGAATGTAAGGATATTCCTGTTATAACATTTCAAATGGGATTTATATATTACTCCTAAAATAATATTAGTGCATAATAGGACATATGTCTCAATGAAGGAAAATTTAGACAAAATACCGTACAAATTTAGATATGTTGAATCATAAAACCCATGAAATTGATATCCTAAAATGATACATAAATACAAATAATTTTTAGGATAATAATAATAGAATAAATTCAGTTGAATTATATAAACCACATAAAAGAAACATGCTGGGAATATGACATGTGTCTCATAGAAAATAAATGTGAGACAGAAATCCCTAACCATAAGTCTCGAATTCCTTCATACACATTCTAAACTCTTGTATAATAAATATATTATGAAAATAAATCTTTTTAATGACCATAATTTTGTATATAATATCATATATGATTTACTTTTGACCTTTTATTACCCATTTATTAATAATTCCTTGTTAAAATTATGTTTTAGGTAATAACTACCTTATTTTTTCATTAATGTTTTGATTTGATATTTTCATTCCTCTTACATTGATAATGGTTCCATAATCTCTATAATTTTACCCATTACATTAATATAACATTTATTCATTATATATTTATTTATAGTAATCCATAAAATTTAGATATAGAAAATGAAATACAATGTTTATGTAGACAGTAGGAAGTATGTACAGATGAATGATATTTCCATTTTATCAATTGATGAAATAAATGAATGATAAATATTAATTTTAATTTAAATAGTAAATTTTATTTCAAATATATCACATATATTCATTAAATTTACCCTAACCATACTCCATGCAAAGCATTAGTTAAAAAAGAATCACATCGATTCGTGAGGTGGTAGTCCGACATACACATGACAATGTTATCATATCCCCCACAGAATGAAAATTAATAAGGTATATGTGACATAATAATTATATAGTTATAATTATATTGAAACTATCTTATATATTCATTTAATATACCCTTACCACTGTTCAATTAAAATATAAATGAAAAATGCCTCACATCATTTTGTGTGGCGGTAGTTTTCTGTACACACGAGTGACATTATTATTTTAAATAGGGATGAGAGGTAAGAATATAGAAGTGGAATTAAAATTATATTGGTATAATTATATAATTTATATAATATATAAACATTAAATCCATCATTATATCTAGGAATTAGAGGTGGTGATGGAGAAGTAATAACATGCGTTTGTGAGGTGGTAGTACACCGTAAACACGATAAACATTTTCATTTCCTAATAGAAGGAAGAGAAGATAGATATGAGTTATTAAATAGGTCACTAAAGAATTAAACAAGTCACCAAAGAATACATTTTATATGGAAGTGTATACAATATTTTTTTTATATTTTTTTCCTACTATTCATCCCTTACATTCCAATGGTTTGGTAATAACTATCATATTAAATAATAATATTTTAATAGTATGTCACGTTTCATTAAAACTTGGTGTTTCATGTTAAAAAATGTTACCAAACAAGATAAATTTATTCAAAAAATAGTATTTCATAAAATATATTGGTGTTACATTATACCCCACTTAAAATTAATTTCACCCTCCAAACTATTCACTTTGGTAGATATAAATGAGGATTGTTTTGTATCATTACGGCTTCAGGTTTCCACATAGCTTTTTCAAGTAGGTCATTTCACCATACATAATTGACCATGTGAGTGGTCTTGTTTAATAGAACCTTATTTGTATGATCCATAATCTCCATGAGTAATTCTGTATGATAATGATCATGATCCATTGGCATGTACTCTATGTTCAGTAAATGCGAAGGATCATGTATATAATTCCTTATAAGAGAAACATTGAACACATCATGGACTTGAGATAGGATTGTTGGATGTGCTAAGTGATAATCTACCATCTTGATACAATTATTAATTTAAAAAGGAACCATTATATCTATGGCACAAATTTCTTTTATATCATAAGAAAAATTTAATCCTTTGATTTTTCTTCGATCAATTTCCACATTATCCATGAAATGAATATTTATGATTATTTTTTCCTAAATAAAGATCTAAAATGATAATAATATCCATAAGTCAATCATTTATCCTATAAATACTTACGAAATCCAAATTGGTTAGCTCTTGTTATTCAATAACATCCAAAGTTTAACTTAATCCATTCCATGAATAGTAAACCTTAATGCTCCTCTAACTCTGACCAAAATTGAAATGAAAAAACATATAAATAAGGAAAATAAATTTGTGAAATCAACTTATCATCAATCCCTAAAATATCCTGAATTAGTTCATAATTGTCACATACCAAATATGTAAATACCTTTCTCATATATTATTATAAAACATGATGCTAATGAAAATTACTATAAATCCATACTGAAAACATACATGATTCATTTTTACTTAAATAAAACATAGATTATTAGATATATTATATAAATAAAAAAATATTGTGAGCTCTATAAATTATAAAATGAAACAGTTCATTATCAAACTATTAATAAGTTCCAATTTCATCAATACTATCCAAATTAATTTTTCCATATCAATCATCTAGTTCTCCAAACTAAACACCATTATATCAATATAAATAATATATTAATGGTTATCTTTACCTTAATCATTTGTTTTATATAAAATATCACCTTTAGATTAAATTAATTTTCTATGTCATTAATACTATTCAATACATTATTACAAACCCATAATAAAAAACTTCTATAGAAATAACTCCTTATATAATTTATAATTCATGAATTCCAATACATAAAAACATTAATAATTCGGTTTCATTCTTAAACCATCTACTAAGATGTATTATCTTATTCATTAATATCTATTTCCTTTAAGATTTCAAAAATAGTATCTTCATCATTAATAAAAAAATTATTTAAACCACCTTACTGATCAAATTATTTAGTTTTCCCCTTAGGTCAACTATTTGTATAATTCTTACAATTTCCACATTTATAACATTTAACAATTTATGATACCTTTAGAAAGGCATTTATTCTCATCCATTTTATTAAATGATCATTTTAGTTTTCCCTAGAAATCAATTTGTTGTGACCTTCTTCTCCACACAAAAAAAAGTTCTATTTCCATTGATACATTCTATGTAGCGATTATTCCGATATTTATATTATATATATGAAATTTAATCTTCTTTCTTTCATGGTCTCCACCACCTAAGATCTGAGAACACTCTACCCTTCTCTTATTTGGTGAGTCTTAGAGTTGGTTAAGGTGCAATTTATTAATCATATATCATGACATCTGATTTGGAATAATCACTATACCCTTTACTATAGTTATTATCCCACTTGGTTACTCATTAAAACATTGTTTATCGCATTCAATATTAACCTAGATCATTAGGGTTATAAAATTGACTAAAACCAAAAAGAATAGCATGATAAATAATATTCACAGTGGAAACCCGCATTATCATGAAAAATATCTTATATAATGTCTAAATAGTGAAACCTTATTTTAAATATATAAACTCTTAGGTTTAAATTACGTCATTCATTATCATAATATGTGAAAATCCTTCATGATGGTTTGTAAAGAGTTTGTAAATTTACAAATATATCCCCATGTATTGTCAAACCTGGTTTATAGTAAGGCCCATTTTCTTGTACTAGTTAACGCTCAAGTCAAGCCTAATATGAATTGTTTGGAGTTATTACCGCTAGGCACATCTATTCCAGAACCATGCCCACTTTTACTATCTATATAGGGATTAAATTTATTAGAAACCACTCTCAATATCTTTTAACAATTTATATAGATATTTCTATACATATAATTATCATTATACATGTACTTAGGAATATCCCTAGACATATCTTTAGAGATATCCTTAGAAATATCCCTTATGATCACACTAAATGTTTCTTGTCCTAGTATCCAAAGGTTAACTAAAACTATACTATAATACCAAAAATAGAGACCCATGATTTTCATATATGTATATTACATAATTTAGATGAATATTCATTAAATTACAAAAAAAAAACATGCTTGAGGATCGTAAAGGTATAGTGCTTTCGGAAACATATAATCATAAAAAACATGTTCATATTTGAACTACATCGCATCCCAATAATTTTTCATAATTATTACCCTCCATAGACATATCATACATAATATATTTTTTCAAAATATGGGGTATGGAAATATAATAATGGATGAGTTTAGATGCTCAGTAAGGGTAAAAAATTGAGATATCAATATAACATGAGTATAAGGTTATTCGAACATGAGAATGAAATTTTAAAAACCATAAATTTCATATCATATATCATAAAATTGATTCATTGAATAAATTTTCATAGTTCACAGGGAAATAATAATAAAGGAATAAGAGGAAATAGTCCATGGAATCATAACATTAAAATAATATATAGTGTTTTGGAATACACATAATCATTTAAAACCTTATGTCAAGGCTACCCACCAAGACATCCATAACATGTTGGTCTTAGGATAACCAATAGTGTACCTACTTCACAGTTCAGGTAACCTCATATGCACCCACTTTTTGGTCTTGGGATAACCACCTATATTCCTTATGATCTCATAGAACATTAATTATTATCAAATATATTGGAGGGAGATACAGATCCTACATATCCCATAATGAAAATGATGCATAGATGTTTCAAATGATCATAAAACATTCATCATATTAGACTCCAGGAAAAGAAATGAGTTTCATAAACATTTCAACATTTTATAATACATGGAAATGAAACATGTTTCAAAAAACATTAATCATTTCATCATTGCATCACCCATAAGAAAGGAGCGAATTTCATAAGAATCATGTCATTATAAATACAAACCATTCAGAGAAAGAATAATAATGGTATCCTTGGATCATATTTCTAATAAACCATAAGAAACATATAAGGATTTAATCTTAGATAGAAAATTATTTTTAAAGATCACTTAGAACATTTCTTGAGTAAAACATCCTTTGTAATTTAATTTTTTTAAATATAAGACAGTTCCAAAATAACCTTCTTTAAAAATTACCTTGGAAAAATATAAAAGAAGATTTAAAAATAATTTAAAATATTTCATGAGAGAAACAAACTTTCCTCTATGAAAAAAACTTTTTAAATCATAAAAACGTGTCAAAATTTTTTACTTTGAAAGTTTCATTTGAATATTATAATGTTGGATTTAAAAATCATTTATAACATTTCATGAGGAAAAAATAATTTTCACTTTTATTTTTTTTAATCACAAAAAAATTAAAAAATAATTTTATTTGGAATTAAACTTTAAAAATTATAAATGAATATTTAAAATCATGGGTGTCCAGGATGGTTGGTGATTCTATTTATGAAATACACATTACAATAATGATTCATTTCACAATTTATGTAAAATTTAAATGGTCTTTGTTTGGAAAATCATTTGAAGATTACTTTTAAAACAAATTTTAAAAAGTCAAACATAAGTAAAAATTAATTTAATAAATCCATTAGAGAATGTAAAATTATTTTTGAAAACAATTTTAGAAAATATAGATATGGAAGAAAAAGGGTTTTGGATCGAAAAAAGAAATAAAGATGAATTTTTTAAAAACATGTTTTTTGAAATATTGAGTACATGAAGTGAGTAAAATAGAGGTAAAAAACATGTATTATCATGAAAAACTTGAAAATAAGAAATTTTAGGAGTTTATTTGGATATATATCATAATATTTCATCATTAAAAGCATAATTATAAACAATCCGGTCAAGTAATGCGATTGTAACATCAAACCCTTACATTTATGGTAAATTTAAAATTGTAAGACCAAATAAATAATAAGATCAAATTAAAATTCAATTATAATGAATATAAGGATATTTAAGATATAACATGTCAAAGGGATGTTATATAAAAAAGCATAAAAGGATATAGGTTCATGACAAAACATATATCTGAAAGAAGCAAAAATAAGAAAAAAATCCCTTACCATGTTGGTAACTTTAAATAATAAACCCCATAAAAGAGATATAATAAAATGGATATGTAAATCCCAATAATTTTTAGGATAACAATAATAATTGAAATTAATGGGATGTATGTACACCACATAAAAGAAACATTTGGTGAATATGGCATGTGTCTCACATGAAATACAAGTGAGACAAAAAACCCCATAACATAAATCTTTAATCCCTTTGTGTATACTCAAATATTTTGTATAAAATATATATATTTATTATAAATATATTAAAAACCCATAATTATATATATTATAACATATATTATTTAATTATGACATTTATTACCCATTTATTAATAATTCAATGTTTAAATTGTGTCTATGGTAATAACTACTTCATTTTTCATGTAAAGACTAAGATTTTACATACATATATATATATATAGAATTTTTAAATTATTTGGGATTATTATGAGTCTGTGAAAATTTATATAAAATGATTCAGTGTCCTGAAGATCCTGGAATGGAATTTTGAACTTTTATTAAGGTACGTTCAAAAAACATGCGGGCGGTGATTTTTATCTTTTGAACCAGTGCTCAGATTAAAAATATGAGGGCACCATTGCATCCGCAATGTCAGGATTCTCTTAAGGGAAGCTTAACTTTGACCGACAGTAGTTAGATGAAAACGTTACTTTTTTTGACTTTACAAAATATAATAAAAAAACACAATGAGGTATTTTATTTTTTTCTTTGTAACTATTGAGTGGCAGTGGCAAGACTTCTGGCTCATCAGACCATTTAATGGCTAGTTACACTTGGTGTGTAACCACACTGTTTGGAGATTTAATAGTTTCATCAATTAAATTTATTAATTAACCTCATTAATTGTGTGATGGGTTGATCTCCTATATTCTTCTATTTAAACAAAGATCGGGCAGTGGTTTTTTGAAACTAGAGAGAGTAACCTCTGATGAAGTACCAACGATGTCTCCCATCAACGTAGAACAGAAAATTGATGACTATTGGAGGATACGACAACGATCTACAAAGGAAGTGAACCTTATCCTTCATCCAAAACACCCTCGAACACTCCTTACTCATTTGAAGTGGCGTCCAATGAACTTGAGGTAGGAGAATTTTTTTAAGAGTTTTTATGATTCTTTTACATTGAATATTTTGAAATTTTTTCCATCTTATTATGCTAATGCGAAGGGCGCAGACCAAAAGAACATGGTCCAGACCCTCCATCTAACTCGGTTATGGTTGTCTTCTTTGTGGTAAACTAGGAGATATGACGAAAAGGTGGAACCAATGTCCGTGCAATGTAGACATCATCCCAGGAGTCTTGTAGGAGTAGAAGATTATGAAAATGGACCATTGGAGATTCACTAGGGGTCTAATGAAGCTACATGAACAGGGCTGCAGCGACGACTGATGGAGGAGGCGACCGAAACCTGACGACTGTGAAGGAACAGAGACACCTGAAGGGGCCTTGGTAGAAAAAGGAGCGGCTGACCAGCGCCAACTGCATTAAAGTGGGGAAGCACGCTACGACGGTGCACCACAAAGGAAGGCCACTATTTTGAGCCGTGGAAGAGGGAATTCTCATGCCCATGGGTCTATTACGGGCCGGTCCACATAGAACGACAAAGTGGTGCGACACTATCTGGTGCAGATACTGATCTAGGTGGTGCAATGCATCGACGCGCTGTGGAGGAGGGCCGCGAGTTCGAGCCACAACGGAGGGCGGAACCGCACCCGTGACTATGTAATGGGCCGACCAAGAAGACACAATAAGAGTTTCGGTGCTAGCTGGAGCCATATATTTAAAGAACCGAAAAACTAAATCCATTCGGGCGGTGAGTGGACCCATCTGCGCTCGACCAGTGGGTCGAGCATTTCTATGGCCCGGCTGGTCACGCCCAGCTAGGTGGCCCAGGCCAGAACCGTGGTCTAACGATCCTAGGATGTAGCCAGATGGTCGAGCCCGCGACCCCGCGGGCTGATCCTGGGGCCCAATGGGTCGGACTAGGCCCAACCATACAAGGCTGAGCCCAGCCCCCTTGAGGCCGGGTCCGGTCGGGTCAGTTTGACCGGTTTGGACCGTACCTGGACCTGTTTTGACAAGTTACGCTTAAATGAGAATATCTACTAACTAGACACCCTTTTGATAAACCTTATATAGTTCTAGAACCATTAGGATGTGGAGATCCTTTTGAGATTCTCCATGAGAGACTCAGAGAAAGTTAGTGTTTCACCAGGTTGGATCGTACTAGAATCCAAACGGGGCCTCAACACTAAAATGATTATAACTTACAGACCGATCTCCTAGTTGATGAGATTCCTATTGTGGTGGAACCCTTATGACATGGTGAATCATTGAGTTACTTATTTAGGGGAACTCATGTCGGTTGAAATATGACCGATGGCTTGAGAAGTGTTTCTTTCAAGCGCGCTACGTGTGGAACCGTACAACTGGCTAAGGACTAAAGACTGCTGACTTTAGACTCTGTGTGAATCGACAACCCATTGGGTAGAACCTATGTGTGACTTTAAAGGACCATAGTGGGGAGAGGGTCTGTGTGACCCAACAGACCCACGGTACTCGACAGGAGGAGCACCTCAGCAGGCCACGGTGAGGAATGACTCTGTGTTACCCAGCAGACCCACGGTATGTGATGGCGAGGAGTACCTAAGCAGTTCAACATTAGTGGGAAGCACCACTTTATGACTTGGCAGGCCCACAATACTCAATAGAGGAGGATTTCTCCAGCAGCCGAGGTTTCTGATGATGAGACTTATGATGCTACTGTTACTACACTAGAATACACCTGGTGTGGGATTTCTTTTTCTTGTTCTTTGTGATTGAGATCATGCTTTGTGGATATTCATTTGTGGAATTTTGAGATAAATTTGGGGGTCTCGAGGTCCCAAATGAGTATTTCTATACTCACCCTTGCACGAGCTTCATCCCCACCTTGTTGTGTCTTATGTAGATGATGAGTAGCTTTTAATGAGTCTCGAGGAGATAAGACATGACGGTGTAAAGAGGTGACCAGTGGACGTGGAGATCAAAAGTTATGAGTTGTACCCACCCTTCGGGTAAGACCATTGGAAGATGAACTCAAGAGTTGTTTTCTATTTTTTCATTATTTCCATTTCAGTTGGGCTTGTATTCTAGCCCCTTTACTTTAGTAATTTATTTTACACTCTGTGGTGGATTTAGTTGTGGTTGTACCTTTCTCCTTCCATTGTGTTTAACTTGTGCACCATGTGCCCTATTTGTGTGTGTACTGGTTCTGAGGAAATGATTTACCATTTTAGGGAAATTAATTTTTGGTTCTAGTCACCATCACCTAGTATATGGAAGATGGTCTTGGGGTAGTCACGACATGAGCGCTGAGGAACCAATCATGAAAAAGTGGTATTAGAGGGCAGTCAGTTCCGCGTCAATGACTGAGAGTCTGATCTTTTTTTTGGATAAGAGTTATAAGTGTTGCGAGTCAAACTTTCAGATTCAGGGAGTCTAGTGTTAGTGTGGTGATTGATGTATCCATACAACATGACGTTGAATTTGGTTTTTGGCTCAATACATGAAAACACTGGTTGCATAAGTACCTCATTTATTTGAATAAAAGTCAGCTCACCCGGTATAAACTTCTAACTATGGTACATATTGATCTATCCCAGGATGCCTTCACATAGAAGACTATCCAGGATCTCGATACGAGGTTGTGAGGACTTCCCACCTAGAAACAAGGTCTCTATTCATAGACCAACTCTTGAGATGTACCCACTAGGGGGTGCACAAGTTCTACCACCACTCGATGGTCAACATCTATTTTCGGCTGTTCCGGAAGAGGAATTTTGTAGGCTTAGTGCCCCACATTAGTTTTGGAGACAGGGAACTCCCATGTTCATGGTAGATATGGATCCTTAGGTCACTGATGACAGTCTAGAGGTTGTGATGCAGGTCTTCCACTTAGTGAGGACACTGCCTGACCAGATGGAGATCTTGGCAGTGAGCCTTCTACAGGGATCAATAGTGATATGGTGGAGTTTGAGCATCCAGACTCATGATGAGGCGACCATCAATTTGGTTGAATTTGAGAGGATTTTTTGGGAGTTCATTTTTCTTGTGATGTTGCACTCTGTGCAAATTCAAGAGATGCTCCACCTACAACAAGGCAACTTGATAGTGGCTGAGTACTAAGTATGGTTCCTAGAGCTTTCATGGTTCTCCAAATACATGGTGTTAGACCCTTTCTTCTGGTATCAATCCTTAGATAAAGGACTCATGCAAGAGATCAGGGCTTCAGTGGTGTCTCTCAGCATCCCTACCCGGGCCGGGGTGCTGGAGCTAGCCCTTCTGATGGAGAGCTTCAAGGAAGAGAATGCACCCGTAGTTAGGTTTTCCAGTAGAACCAAGGAAGAAGATTCTTTGGATGGTGGTATATAGAAGTAACGTGGGCCCAAGAAGGCAAGATATTTTAGAGGCTGACCCCCAAAATTTGGGTCGACAGTGCGAGGCTCCCAGACCAGAGAGAGTAAGATGGGGCCTAGACATTAGTTTTCGTGGGGTGGGAAGGAACACATAGCGCATGACTTCCCGACCCACCGTATGGATGACCAGTATATAGTTGAGGTTCCGCTGCAGTAGTGGTAGTGATTTGAGTGAGGAGGTTCGTAGGGTGGCAGAAGTGGTAGGGGAGCTGGTTGAGCGACTAGTGGTGGGCGACGATTCGAGGTGTTACCACCACCACCCTCAGGTGGTCCACCCCAACCTTAGGGAGTAGGAAGAAATGGGTGAGCTTAGCTCCAGGAAATAGAGGCTTATGACCACGATTCTCCAGAGATTATTAGAGGTATGATCTATGTATTTTCCACCATATATTTAGTTCTTATAGACACAGGTTCCAGTCAATCTTTCATTGCCACAACACTCGTTCGGAGCTTAGGGATTCTAATGGAGCCGTTGGCTCAATTATAATGATTAGATACAACAATATGAGAGGATTCAATTATTACACATTAGTAAAGATTGTGTGAGTTCAGTTTAAGAGGCGAGAGCTTCTGTTGGGATCTCATAGTAGCAACGTCGAGGCCTTACGACATCATCATAGGTATGGACTGGCTATCTACAATCCATTCTAATATTAACCATTTTAGGTGAAAAGTGTAGTGTATCCACAAGGGTGGGATCGAGTTTTCCTTCACCAGTGATAAAGAAACATTTTTAGCAAAGGTTGGACTTTCTCGGAGGAGGGTTCATCGAACCATTCATTAGTTGGCTAGCCTCACCATCGGTCTAGTGGATGAGAGGATTCTCTGCTATCTATTAGTGGTGGACCAATATGATGATTTTTTTCCTGATAAAGTTCTGAGACTACCCATTCTTAGAGAAGTAGAATTTTATATCAACCTGTACCCCAAGATGAAACTAATATCTACACCATCATATCAGATGGCTCCCAAAGAGCTTTGTGAGTTAAGGGTACAACTAGAGGACTTTTGGAGGAAGGGGTTTGTAAGTCCCAGTGTTTCTACTTGGAATGCCATGATTTGGTTCACCAAGAAGGAAGCTGGGAGTCTGAGGATTTTTGTGGACTATTGGTGCCTGAAACTGGTGATTGTGAAGAACAAGTATCCTCTACGAAGGATTGATGATCTATTCAACACGATAAATGGTGCATGGTGGTTTTCAATGATAGAACTCATATTAGGCTATGATAAGCTCTGGGTATAGGATGAGGATATAAAAAATACAACCTTTAGATTTTGGTATAGCCATTACGAGTTCTTGGTGGTTCCCTTCAGTGTGACCAATGATTTGATAGTGTTCATGGGTCTCATGAACATGATCTTCCATCCTTACATCGTTCCCTTCATGGTAGTATTTGTTTACAACATCTTGGTGTAATAAGTGATGGAGGAGGAGAATGCCATGCATATGTAGATAGTTACGGATACAATCTGGGTGCACCAGCTTTATGGAAATCTCTCAATGTTCCAGTTCTAGATATGGGAAGTCCACTTCCTTGGGAATGTTATCTTAGAGGCAGGAGTTGTAGTGGATCCAAAAAAGATAGAGGCAGTGCTTTCTTAGGAGCCACGGAGGAGTGTTCCAGAGGTGTGGAGTTTCCATGGATTGGATGCGTATTACCAGAGATTTGTACCTGATATCTCCAGGGTGGTGACACCCTTTTCAACTTTGACGAAGATGGGGAAACCTTTCTTGTAGATGGAGAAGTGTCATTAGAGTTTCCAAGAGATGAGGCGAAGATTGATGGGTGCCTCCATCTCGTGGCTACTAAAATAGGGTGTTAGATATGTAGTCTGGTGTGATTAATTAGGGACAGGAATTGGTTGTGTACTGATGCAGGAGCGAGCGGTGACCACCTACAAATCACAAAAGTTGGGAAAACATGACTAGAACTATGCTACCCATGACTTGGATTTAGTTGTAGTGGTCTTTGTTCTGATGATGTGGAAACACTACTTGATGGGTGAACGATCTATAATTTACTTCAATCACTAGAGTCTCAGGTATATATTCTCACAGAAGGACCTGAACCTGAGACAGTGATGATGGTTGAAGTTCTTTCCAAACGATGACTTTGAGATAGTATACACTTATGCGAAGGGGAACGTAGTAGCAGATGCACTCATCAGGAGGTATGGAATGTAGTTTCTGAGTGAGGTGACAGAGCATTTAGAGGCATTACATATATCATTCATGGAAAGAGATGGATCAATATACCTCTAGTCTATGACTATCACTCCCCAACTTATTCAGTGAGTTAGAAGGCTCAGATAGAAGACATTGACTACAAGGCTTGACATGCTCAGATATCCTCAGGACAGTCTCCTGATGTATTTTTTAAAGGTTGGGAGCATGTCGTCCTCTTTAGAGGATGCACAATGGTACTGGTATTTCTACGTGAGGAGGTGTTGATGGAGTTTTACACATCACCTTATTCGGTACATTTGAGTATGGTGAAGATATACTGGGTACCTCGGTATCAATACAGATGTCCAGAGATGAATAAGGTCACGGAAGAGTTCGTATCCTGATGCCTCACTTGTCAGCAAGTGAAGGTCGAGCATTAGGTACCAGTAGGCTAAGCTTAGCAACATGAGTTTCTAGAAGGGAAGTGCGATGGTGCCTTCATAGAATTCATGATAGGGAATCCATGTATATCTAGGTGCCAGGATTCCATTTGGGTGATCATTGACCGACTCACAAATTGATCCCACTTTATACCCATATAAGAGTAGGGATCAGAAAAGGGCTTGGGACGTCTCTACGTATAAGATATTGTACGATTTCACAGGGTTCCATCGACAATTGTCTCAGATCACGAAGCTCGTTTTACCTCCCGACTATGGAAGGGATTACAGGAGGCGTTCGGTACTTATATGCGCTTGAGAACCACCTTTCATCCTTAGACAGATGGTCATACGAAGTGGACCATAAAAACACTCGAGGACATGTTTCGTGCTTGCGTCCTAGATTTTGGACCCAGTTTGAATGACCACCTACCACTTGAGGTGTCTTCATAAAACAATAGTTATCACTCCACCATTGGCATGGCTCCGTTTGAGGTCCAATATGGGAGACTATGCAGATCACCTCTATTCTAGATAGACCCAGGGGAGTTAGCACTTATGGGCCTACAGTTGGTATGGGCTACCATTGAGAAGGTTCATATCATCCAGGAGTAGATGAAGACTACACAAAGCCGATAGATGTCTTATGCCGAATGAAGGCATACACCCTTGGAGTTCTAGGAGGGAGATCATGTATTCCTATGGGTCTCACCACGATGAGGATTTCGGGGATTTTTCTAGGGCGAAAAGCTATCTCTGTGGTTCATCGGATCTTTCTGGATCCTCAGTAGAGTAGGAGAGTTGAAATACCTTCTAGTTATTCCTCCACAGATGCACTAGGTACATAATGATTACCATGTGTCACAACTGAGGAGGAACATGCATGATCTATCAAATGTTATCGACTGGGGCAAGATGGACATCGACGATGGGGAGATGTTTGCGGAGTTCTCTGTGGTGATAGAGGATTAATTGGAGCATGTCCTTCTTGGGAAGTCGATTCCTCTGGTGTGAGTCTGTTGGCAACACGGGAATCTCCAAGATAGAACCTTGGATCTAGAGGCTCAAATATGTGCTCAATACCCCCATTTTTCCCACTAGTTTTGTTGTGGATTTTAGGGATGAAAAGGACTATGGTGAGGAGAATATAGAGACCCCAAATTTCCATAATAATTTTTTTAAAATTATTTGGGATTATTAAAATTCTTTGAAAATATACAGAACATGATTCTGAGGCCCGGAGAGCCCAGAACGGAATTTTGACCTTTTTTAAGCCTCGTTCTATAAACATGCGTGTAGGGATTTATATCTTTTGAACTGGTGCAAAGATTAAAAATCTGAGGGCATCGTTAAATCCACAACCCCATGATTCACTTATGGGAAGATTAACTTCGACCAAAAACGGTTGGACGAAAAAGTTAATTTTTGGACCGTACAATAATAATAATAATAAAATAACTCAATGAGTTATTTTGTTTTGTTTCTTTGTAACTGTTGAGAGGCAGTAGTGGGACAGCTGGGTTGTCAGACCATTTAATGTCTGGATACACATGGTTGTGTATCTGCACAATTGGGAGAAATAATAGGTTCACTAATTAAATTTATTAATAAACCTCATTAATTGTGTAGTGGGTTGATTTCCTCTTTTCTTATATTTAAATAAAGATCAGGCAGGTGTTTTTGGGACTAATGGGTGTAACCTGTGTTGAAGATTCGGGTCGGGTTGGGTTGGTCCGACCAAGTCGGAACGCACCCAGAAACCTATTGCCCAATTATGCTTAAATTGATGTATTTCCTAAACTGGAAATCTGTTTGATGAACCATATATAGTGACAGAACCCTTTGGACAAGGAGGACCTTTGGGGATTCTCCACAAGAGATTTAGAGAAAGTTGGATTTTGGCTGTGTTGGATCATACCCGAATCCAATTGGGCACTTGGCACTAAAATACCTATAACATATAGGCCGAGCATCTAGTTGATGCACTATCTAATTCAATGGAACCCTTATGAAATGGAATATCATAGGGTTAATTATTCAAGGGACTTATTTCCAGTTGAAATATGACTGATGGATTGAGGAGCGGTTCTCCAAAGTGCACTACTTGTGTAACCCCATGACTGGATGAGACCTGAAGACTGCTGACCTTCAACTCTGCCTGACTCGACGGCCTAGTGGGAAGCACCTCTGTGTGACTTTGCAGGCCCATGGTGCGGAACAAACTTGTGTGACCTAGTAGACCCACGATACTGGACAGGAAGAGTACCTCAGCAGGCCACGGTGGGGAGTGGCTCTATGTGACCCGACAGAACCATGTTATGCGATAGGTTAGGAGTACCGAAATAGTTTTAGGTTAGTGGGAAGAACCTCTGTGTGACTTGAAATACCCGCTGTAATCAATAGAGGAGCAGTTCTCCAGCATCTGAGGTGTTAGACGATGAGACTGATGATGCTACTATTACAACCCTAGAATATAACTATTGTGAGTTGTCTTTTTCTTGTGATTTATGATTAAGATCATGATTGGCGGTTTTCCTTTATGAAATTATGAGAGAACTTCGGGGATATCGGGGTCCCTACTGAGTATTTTTATAATCACCATTGCATGGGATTCACCAAAACCTTTTTGTGTCTTTTGTAGATGACAGGTAGTTTTTACTAAGTCTCAAGGAGCAAGGACTTGATGGTGTTCAGAGGTGTCCAGTGGACGTGGAGAGATATAGTGATGATCTGTACCTTCCCTTCATGTATGATTCTTTCTAGACGACCTTAAGAGTTTTTTCCATTTTTCTGTATTTACAATTCAATTGGGCTTTTATTCTGGCCCCTTTACTTCAGTACATACTTTCACACTCTGTGGTGGTTTTTAGTTGTGGTTATACCTTTCTTCTTCCATTGTATTTTACTTGCACACAATTTTCCCTATTTGTGTTTGTATACGTTCTGAGGCAATTCATTCCAATTTTAGGGAAATTACTTTCTAGTGCTAGTCTCCAACCCTTAGCCTATGGAAGGCGGTCTTGTGGTAGTTACAACACGAGTCTTAGGGGATGGGTCGTGGAAATTCGTGTAAGTATTGATTTGGTATTTTCAGTCCTATTAATTGGATTGTAGTTCCATAATATATATAATCATAAATATTATATAAGTATCATATATATTCAGTATATATATATTTATAATAATCCATAAATGCTAGAGTTAGAAAATGAAATACACCATTCGCAGAGACATTAGGTGGTATATACCCATGAAAGTTGTTTCCATTTTCTTGACAGATGAAAAGAAAGTAGGGTAATTAATATATTGATTTTAAAAAATCATTTTTATGTCATATATGGCACATATATTCATTAAATTTACCTTTATTATCATCTATGCAAAGACTTAGTGAAAAATAAATCACATCGCTTTGCGAGGCTTTAGTTTGTTGTACAGATGAATGACATTATCATATCCCTATAGAGTGGAATATAAGAATGTATATATGATATAATAATTAAAAAAGTATTATTATGTAATAAATATAATATATATTCATTTAATATACCATTATTATCATCCATATAAAATAGAAATGGAAAACACCTCACATCAATTTCCAAGGCGGTAGTTTGCTGTACACATGAACGACATTATTATTTTCAAAAGGATGAGAAGTAAGAATTTAGATGTGGTATTATAATTTAAGTGGTATACTAATATCATAAATATAATATATAAACATTAAATACAATAATTTTTTCAAACCGAGAGAGGTCGTGATGGTAAAAGAATAACATCAGTTCTATAAGTGGTAGTCCATTGTACAAACAATCAATAGTTGTGTTACCATTTTGTAGAAGAGGAGATAGATATAATTCATTCCATTAACTCAATAAAATATCAGTATATGGGATATAATTGTTTAATTATATTATTATAAATTATGGATATTTTATGGACTTAGAAGAAGAAGTAAAGAAACAAATAATAGTTTAAAACATTACCTCTTCTTCAAAAAACCCTCATTCGTTTTAACATAAAGCCTTCCTAGATTGAATTTAAGATCTAAAAAAGGATTATATTATTTGGTTAGGGATTTAGGGATATATGTGGGTAGTTGTTTTTCTAAAAAATGGGTTTTTATCTGTTAAGAGGCGAGGAGAGGTGGTGGACTTTTATAAGTGGAGGTAGAGGACATATATGAAAATTTTGAAAATAATAATATGTAATCACATTTTTTGTATTCCAAAAATATTATAAATAGGTAATTAATCAATATTAGTGGTGATAAGGTCAAAATATGGGTATAAAATTCGTTTTTTATGATTTTAGGGATTATTTTACTCTTTATCGTTTTAGTTTAATCCAAAAAACCTATTTTAACCATAACCGCGATAAATAATTTTTTATTTTTTTTACTTTTGATTTTTACCATAAATTAATTTTAACATAATATATAATACCAATTATTTTGATTAAAAATTTGGAATCCATTTTAATATGTTAAATTCATATATGTGAAAGAATTTAATTAAAAATATACCTACATACGTGATGAGAAAACGATTTCCAATAGAGAAAGTGTTCTGAAATTTAAAAAGGTTTTATATAAAAATTTAATATAAAATTGACTCAAAATAACTAAATTGAATTAATAAATTTAAAATTTAACTATTTTTAATTTCAAATCCATACTAAAATAAAAATTTTCATGTAATCAAATTGAATGAAAAGTAAGTTTTTTTAATAAAACTAATATTTTTACATAGCTGAATAAAAAAAATTTCTTTTCAGAAAACTATAAAACATTCAGTGAAAGATAAATTTTCAATTATTATATGAAAAATTAATTTCATTTTTTTTAATTAAAATTTTTAAATGTTTCAAAATTTAATTTTTAAATTTTTGTAGAAAAAGAGACAAAACCTTTTTTTAAAATAAGTACAAATTTTAAGTGTTAAACATGAATAATTATTATATCATGCATAGAAAACACATAAGATGAATGTTAAATTTTTTAACAAATATAGAATATATATATATATTTTAAAAATAATCTTTGGTAAAAAATATCTGAAGGCAACATTGTTGTGTTTTGGGTTAAATGGGATTATTGAAATAGAAGGTTGAAAGGTCAGTTGTGGATTTACAGAATGGTTGTTGACTAGGTATGTTGATAATTATCCAAGAAAAAGGAATGGTTTTCTATATAGGTGGTACAAAATTTTTCATATATAATGTGGTTCCATTTCCCTGTGTTTTCCATATTTTGGGGGTCTATAATTTTGATCTTGGATCAAGCATTGTGAAAGTTGGATTTCTTTGAATGACTCATAAAAATATGAAGAAGGAATGAATTTAAAAATGGTTTGATGTTTAATAAAGCACATATGATTCATGAAAGTTTTATGTTTCATGAATTTTTGGTTCTTTGATAATGTTGGATGAGCATGATGGGTTGACGATAATCTATACGACTATTAGAAGCATCATGAATGGGAAAATTTCTTCGAAGCTTCATAGAGATAGGAAGGTTCACAAACAATAATGGAGAGCTATATTAAAAGGATGTAGTGAGTTTGAAATGTTCTATAAATTGAGGAAAAATCTATAAATAACCATCTACACCCATTTTTAGTATGTATGGATTAACAATAATTCAAATCCCTGAATTCACTTAGGTGATTCACAAAGAATTTTTCTTATGTAAAGGTTTTTATAATATAATTTATTTCATGGAGAAAGTGGGTTTACTAATGCTATGTATGCTTCATAAAAGTAAATAGGTTCATAAAAGTAGAAATATATTTAATAATGGTGTGATATTCATGAAAGGTTTAAGCTTTGTGATGGTGGTGATCATCATGAAGGTAGTTAGCATCACAGAAAAAGTAGTATTCAACAACCAAAAGGAATTGACCAATAAATCCATGGTAAAGTGGAATTCATATAGTGGTTGAAATTGGAAAATAATTATGCACAATATTTGGTGTAAAAAATATCTATTCAAGTGATCAAATGAAGAATCAAATGAAGGATCTTTGAGAACACTTTAGATGAGAGAGAATTTAACTTTCACATTGTGATTATTATTGAACCCAGAGGGAAAATGAGTCTACTCCATACTTTGTAACAGTAGTGCAGTTTAGGGGATTTGGTATGTATGAAAGATTTCTTTTTTTATGTTACTATGATATATCCCATTTTGGTTGAACCATGTAAAATTATCATGGCTCACATATGCTTTCATTTTTTTCCTCAACATTGGTATGTGAAAAGGAGAGAATATTGTTTTGTTTAATGGTGAAAAAATATCTGAATGGGTAATAGTTTATTATATTTAATACCCTAATACACCCCCCTCTCAGATTATTTAACCTATTTACAATACTAATAAATCAAAAAAATGTAATTTATTATGAAATACATTTTTGTGTAGAAAAATAATTTTTTTTAAAAATAATTTTATTTATCTTCAATTGGTTTATTGTATTTTCATTTATAATTAATTGGGTCACCAAATAATTCATTTTATATGCTACTATAAACCTTGTATTTTTAAAATTTATCCAATACTATTCCTACAAACCATTATAATGGCTAAGAAATAAATATCACATTAAATTGGAATAATTAAATATTATATCACATTACATTAAAAATCAGTGTTGTCTATAATGAAAGCTATCATTGAAATTAAATTTGTTCTAAAATCATATTTAATAAAATATTAGGGTGTTAAATATATTAACAAAAAAAATTAGTATTGTATAATGATTAGTGCATAATCACTATCCCTCCAAGTTAACAACCACTTAAAATACAATAAATCATTACCAACACTCTAAGGAATAACTCACTACCTCTTAAGTGTATATGTTTTATTCAAACAAATCAATAAAAAATATAACACCTCCATTAATATAAAAATATGGTTATTTATCTTATCATTATTTATGACATACTCTTCCAACTTTTCCTAAATATATCTTTGAGAGATAAACTCTTATAATTAATCTAGAAATCTCTCTTATGGAAAATCTCTCTATCTATATCTTAATTTTTTCTTCAAATTTAATACAATTTTGACCAATTTAAGAGAAACATTTTATTCATAAAATGAGATAATAAATTCTTCCTCTTTATTAATTATATAAAAAATTAACCATTTATATATTCAAAATTTTAATTAATATATTCTTTTGAGAGGTACCAAATATTCCTCAATTAGAGTAAATATCGAATTCTATAATTCATGAATAATAATAATATACCATGATATGATGAACATAAACCATAATGAGTCGTGCCAATAAATTAATAGAATGCACCTACCAATACTGGGAAACAAATTTTATCTAATTAATTATATCATTTTCATCCTTCAAGAAACATCTATTAAATATTACACAATATGATGTAACCTTTTTTTGAAATCTTTTTATACCGTACCCATTATTTATTATGTATCCCGTTTTGGTAAAAATTATAGAATATTAAAAAATTTACTAGAATCACAATTATATATTATTTCTCTCAAAATACCATTTTTTTCATTAATATATAAAAACTATGAGGTCTACTATGATGTGTATATAGGTTATTATGGGGATATATATGCATGAATCACATTTTCAGAATCCACCACAAACATAAGAACTATTTTTTCAAAACACCATCCAAACCATTGTGTAATTTTTATATCCAAATTTTTGTTTTGGTTTCTTAACAAAAAAATCATCAATATTCCTAAAAACATAAAATAACACCATATAGAAAAATACCTTTGATATGTTGAGTAATTAAGAGGATTTATATCAATGTTTTGAACCAAAATATCCCTAAAACACTTGAAGTATTTTTATAACATTTTTATTCACATTATAATATTTGAATAAAATTCAACATGATATTGATAATCTTATTCATATATTTTTATGGTTAATTAGAAATGAAAATAAATTAACACGTTGAGATTATCTTTATAAGAATATAACTATTTTATACCTCCACTTTGATTTAATTATCCATATTAAAAGAGATCCTTAGTACTACTCCCATTTGTTGAATCTTTAATATAGATTTATATATGGTAAAAACCAAATCAAATTAATGAAAATAATATAGAATGATTTCATTAAGTAAATTCTAATTATATTTTTGAATATAATAAATAACTCAAACATTTTCTAAAATAAACCAAACAACAACATCATTACCCCCTCTTATGAAATTACACCATCAATTAATGGTTGACTTCCACAATTCCTGGATTGAAAATATTATCATCTAGATTATTTATTCATTTATTTATTATGAAATATTGTGTCTATTTTATTACATGGTGTAGTTTTTCACTTCCACTAAAATAACCAAGGGATTATTAGTAATATATGTTTCATGAATAAATGTATGTTATATTTTATTATATAGTATTATACACATACATCACATAGAGAAACAAATTATTTTCCACTAATGAAATAATTAAATTATCCAACAACTAAACCCATTAAAATGAAATATATTACAATGGGACAAAAAATATAAAATAATAAAAACAAACTGGAAAAATATGGATCACCCATATTTTCTATAATTGTCACTTCCACAAAAAAACTATGGAAAAGAAACAAAATATAATTAAATAAATAGAAATATTAATATATATATATATAACATGGGGAGGAGTTATAATGAACGATGACTGAAATAATGAAGTGTTATTTATAGAAGGAAATGTGACCAATGGAATTGTAATGCGACCCTTAGAATAGTAATGTGGACATTGGAATAGAAAAATGATTATTAGGAACAGTAAGCTGACCATTGGGAATAATAACTTGGTCATTGGGAATAATAACTTGACTAGAAATTATAATAATGCTTCCCATGGTGGAATTTGATTATATATTGGGTGTGAATTGGATATTGTCAAATTGAGATGACATTTACTTTTAGGAAAGGTCAATCTCATTCTATATTCTGAACGATCCCATGCCCCTTTGAAAATTTACAGAATATCATGAATATATTTTGGAAAATAACTCAATAGTGTGGGTGTTGATACACAGTGAAGTACCATAAATTTTTAAAGTGGATGAGTTGAAGGAAAGTATCAAACTTCAGAAAATGAACATTATGATAGAATGTATTGTTGTATTTCTTGAAGAGATACTTGAACTACCCCTGATCATGATGTAGATATCTCAATAGAACTTATAGACAAAGCCAATCCTATGTCAAAATGCTCTTGTAGGATGGATCTGATCAAACTGGAGGAGATAAAATTAGATGCTGTATAATTTAAACAAAGGTTCCATAAAACCTAGTGTATCACATTGGGGTTCACCAGTGATATTTTCATGAAAAAGGATATATTAATGCGGCTGTGTATTGATTAACATGATCTAAACAAGATAACTATACAGAATAAGTTTTAGCTACCAAGTATTATTTGATTTTTTATCAACTATGAAGATATTAATACTTATGAAATGTGTAGCTTCATCCTGGGTATAATCAACTGAAGTGTAAGGACCCAACCTTAAAACATTACATAATCTTGAATTAAATGAATAATTCACATTGGGGATCTTTTCTGGTTTAGAGTTTTAGAGAATTAGGACATAATTATTACATCTCAAAAGATTGAAAAAGTAGACACTTCTACTCAGTTTCCATTTTTTTCATAAAATAAAAACTCATAAAAAGAAACATATCTAGTTCCATGTTTTAGATAGCATGTCTTTCCTTGATCCCATCCTTGACCCTATTCATCTCTAAGCACCATGGAAAAAATTCCAAAAACTTCGGATGAGCATAAAAATCTCAGTAAGGGATACACAGAGAAGGAAACTAATAGTTTTTCAAAAAAAAAGTAAACCTTGAATACTTAATCATAAGTAATACTTTTGAACTTTATAAAGTAGTAAATACTCTTCACTGAAAGAAAGATCCATTGCTTACCCTTTTGTAACCAAAATATCACCATAAAACCCATATAAAGAACACAAAACATATAAAGTTAACTTGGGACATAAACATACTTAAATGGAATAACTATATGGTCAACTTCCACAATTGTCACTAAATGGAATAGCCATACGGCCGACTTCCATACCCAATGCATTGGAGGTTATAACGTAACTACTCGTCCTGGCTTTCACAGAACCACCCATCATTTGGTTTATCATGTAACCACGAGTCAAATTTCCAAGTACCATTATAAAATCATAACACATAAAACCAATATAAAGGAATGAAAACATTTCCACATTTAAATCACAATATATTGACATAAAAAATCCATTATCAAAACCATTTTCAATACCAAAATACATAAAAGAGTATATGGTATTTATTTTCCTTTTGAAATTATTATGGCTTGTTAAGGAATCCAAAGATCAAATAATACTCGCAGTGGCAGAAAGGTCATTGTCACCTCGTATGTTAAAAAGAAACATAATTTTTGTCATTTAGTAAAACGCTTCATAGAGAAAATATTTATTTTGAATAAAAGTAAAATTCAAAGGGATTTATAGACCATATAAAATAATGTTGTGTATAAAACAAAATATTCCTCAATGAAAGGAGATTGAGACGAAGTCCCTTACAAAGATGGTATCCTTAGATTAAGGATAAATCAATGACATAATTATGTGTGAAAAATATAAATTCACACAATTTAAGTTGATATTAAGTGTAAAACAATCATAGGTCATTAACACATATTCATAGTACGAAATAATCAAGAAATATATGTTTAACCCAAAGAATTGAAATTGGGTAAAGAAGTTCCCTTACAGAAATTTGACAGCCTAACGACGTCACTTTAAAATTAAGTAAATGAGTTGAAGAGAGATAAAAAGGGTATCTCATTACTTGGAAATAGAATTTATAATAAGTATATAGAAGAACATATTCCAACATATGAATATGTGAATTAAAAGACAACAAAAATAAGCCTTTTAAAAAGAGGAGGGTGAATGGTTCCCTTACCGATTTGGTAACTTACGAAACATATACCCCATGAAACAAAGACCATAAAATGTTGATGTAAATACCAATAAATGAAATTATATTACACAAAGGGTATAATAATGGGCAGTACATACACCACTCAAAGGAGATAGTGACCAATATATCATGAATCTCATGGGAATAAAAACTGAGATAAAAACCCCTTACAATTTTGTAATAAATCGAGTTGTATGACCAAAGGATAATAAGAACCAAATGAATCACATGATACAATTAATATAAATATAATAATGATAATATATATCAAATTTAAGTACCACATTAAATAAATAAGTGGCGAACAATGGAAATCTCACAGAATTATAAGTGAGATAAGAAATCCCTTACGAAATTTCAGCAGCCTAACAATGCCACTTAAAACTTCCAAAAATGGATTGATGAGATCAAAATAGGGTATCTAATCATATGAACATAAAAATTACAGTAATAGGAATATAAAAGGACATCCCTCAACGTATGAAATATGAGCTTAATAGAAGTGACATAAAAGAGAGTACTTAAAAAGAAAGAGAGAAGTGGAATCCCTTACCTCAAGTCTGACTTGTCTTGTTCATTTCATTATATTCATGAATAATAAACTTTGGTAAATTTATAATTTCTTAATGAAATACTTTAAATTTTATTATTAAATTCATATCACATATTATAATTTTATAATAATTAGTTAATTATGTGAGTTCATATCAGACGTTTTTGTCGATGTTCGATACATGAGTCAAAAATGAACTTGTTTGAAAAGAATTGTCCATGTAGTTATAAATACATCATCTAAGAATAGTATTAATGGTTTAAAAATCATATATATATAGTATATATTCATTTTATACTATTCCATAACATTTGGTGATAAAAAAAATGAAATTCACCGTTCCAGGAGATGGTAGGCCGTACGTACGCATGAACGCTAATTTCATTTCTTTGTCATATTAATGGAATTAAAACTAAATGAGATATATATATATATTATAATTAAAGAATGATATTAATAATTTATATGTAATATATATCATATATATCCATTATATATATGTACTTATTATAGTACATAACATTTGGAGATAAGAAATGAAATGCAGCGTTCATGGAGATGGTAAGCTGTACGTATGTATGAATGCTAATTTCATTTTTATTTCATAGTTTAATGGAATTAAAACATAATTATACATTGGTATATTATAATTAAATTATAATATCATATATAATATCATTAACTCCATCCTTTATACATCCCACATATGGAATTAACAATTCAAATCACTTTAAGGGGGCGGTAGTCCGCACTTTCTAAAATGAAATTATCACGTTTACCCATTAGGAAAACCATAAAGGTATTAAATAAATTAAAGATAAATAAGAATAAAGAAAACATAAAAATAACATATATCATATATAAATACAAGTACATCTTAATGGGGTTGGAGAAGCAAAATAAAACAAAAGAACATAAGAGAAGATATTACCTTTAAATCGGGTAACTCCTCTTGGTTTGAACCAAAAGGGTTTCTTGAAGTGATTTATGCCTAATGTAAGGCATCTAGGATGAAGACAGTGATATTGGGAGACTATTTTAGTAGAGTATGGACGTTCCAAAGGGATTGAGGAGTGTGAGAAATGGGTAGGAAGTGGGGTGTTTTTATAAGGGAGAGGAGGGGCTCTTTTAGAAATCTTGAAACTATTATTTTATTATATAATTATTTTCGGTTTATAAAGGTCCAATAATCATTAAAACCAAAGATAAGGTGTCCCATGTTAGAAATAAAATAATCCAATAATAATTGGACAAGTTTTGGTTATTTTTTCAAACTTTATCATCTTATTTATTTAATTTGTTCATTAATGATGTAAACACTGCATCATCATTGTGTCACAAATAATTTTATTTATTCCACATATAAAAATTATAAAAAAATTAACATGATTTAGGAAATCTTTTTATCTTTATAATTAATATTTATAGTTGAAATGATAACTTGTATAACCCCTTGTAAAAACTATTTTAGTAAAACAATACATGTTTGTGACATTTTTATTTTTTACTTTAAATAAAAGGTATTAATATCATTTTCTTACCCAAGTGGCTCCATGGGGTCCACAAAATTGACCCATGGATTTTCTTGGTCGGCCATGACTCATCCAATAAGGTTAGGACATGTGTCAAGGTAATTTCATATTATTATAACATGATTTTTACCTTAAATTACCTTACTTACCTGTAATCGCGGTTAATAAAACTCAAAAGTTACTATTCACCCAATATTATTTTCATTCCATTGAACAAAATTTTACTTAATAATGACAACCAAGTATGTTGGATTTTTTAAATTCAAATCAATGAAGCGGTAAAATTTCATTTAAATGAAAAATCTGTTTTTTAACTACTACTTAGTGGTTTCACTATTCATAAAAAATTGTTGTTTTTCAGAAAAATACCAAAAAATCATCCTAAGCTATATATGATTTTCCAAATTCAAAAACGATGTCAATTTTACAAAATTAAAAACATATAATTTTCATTAATTTATTTTATAATTAATTATCACTGTCGAAACAAATAGCGTATTTTTAAGAAACAATATCTATCGAAATATTGAAACTTGTTTATGTCCAATTTCAAATTGAAATTAATTTCATTGAAAAAAATTGGATTAAGTGGTAAAAATATATTCTAATTACACTTCAAAACCAATTAAAAAAAATATCAGACCATATAATTAAATTAGACTAAAAGGAGTTTTTTAATTAAAATACAACAGTTTTCACTATTCATTAAAAACTGAACTTTATCGAAAAAATACCAAAAACATACAAAAAGTAATTTTTTATGTATTAATTCTAAATAACGATTTTAATTTTTCAAATATAACATATAAAAGTGAAAATAGTTATATTTAAAAAAGGTACACCATCAAAAGGCGGTTAATCGACCTTTTAAAGAATATTAGAATATTTATACTTAAAATTGGATTCATTCACATTTTAAGCCTCTATCATTTATTGGATAAATGTAAAAATATTTAACGCACATATATAGTAATTTTTTAGTTAATTATCTTCATTCCCGCCATTACAATGGCTAGGCGTTAACTAAAATTTAAAATATTATTGTTATATTATTAGTGTGCAACGTAAGATTTCAAAGAAACTCATTGTTGCGTATTGGGTACGTAATCGAACATAACATTTTATTTAATGTAATATTAATATTTTATTCACAAATATTAATAAATATGAAAATTTCATATTCTTTATTTACTCGGGATGTTACATCCTTCCACCCTTTTGGGAATTGCGTCCTCACAATTTTAAAATTGGGCACATAAACTTCATTGAAAGCCCCACATCGGAAAAGTTGTTAATAAAACTATCATTTTAAAAGAAATAAAGATAAGTACAAAGGTCACCTGAGACAACAGATACTAGGATTCAATGAAAACATGGATATGGAGGAGGAAACAAACCATCAAGTTCTTATGGAGAGTGATAAAAAACATGTTTACGAGAAAGTTAAACACAAGAAAACCACAAAATTGTGATGGGTTAAATGGTATTTGATTCCCTAGTATGAAAAGTTAACAGAAAATTTTGTTGTTTTAAGTTACATTTCATTGAGTAATTTATTTATGGGCTTAACTAAAACATAAGTAAACCTACCTACTTGTCATGTATACTTTCATCTCTTACTAGATTTCTAACTCAAACTCATATTTTCTCAAAAAAGATGAGTATTCGGGATGACTTGTTCACATTAAGAGTGTTATAATCAAAATCTAGAGAATCACCTAATCCACAAAAAAGAAATATATATTTCCCATGTCTTTTGACCTTAAAAAAAACCCAAAAAATGGTTAGCACAAGATCAGATAATCCACAAAAAGGATAATCCTTAACAAAAAGAAAAACTACTCTTAATCCCCAAAATTTGTCCAACAAAACCCAAAGTTCATCAAAGACCATTCAATAAACCACTATCCATAAAATTCGTCAAAGTAATCAAAACTATGATTGAAACCCGAATCTCCGAAGGACTTAATCACATAGTCTTCCAAGATAAATCTTAACAATTATCTCAAAATAACATCAGTTTCTATTAATGTCTGGTAGTGAAAAGTAATTATCCTAATCACATATCCTCTATGATAGGTTAATAATTTCCCTAGATAACCCAAAAAAACTTTTCATTTATTCATAAAATCATCTAACTAAAAATAATTAGTCAAACTAACCGGGGACTTCACGTAGTCCAGTGGTAGGTGATAAATACCAGTCGTACTTTGGTTGTGGATTTGATTCCCACAGCTTCGTCCGACGTGACAGGTTGTCACACGGTCTACGTGTTGTCCCCTAAAAAAACTATATAATTTTATATCATTCCCCAAAAATAGATAAATTGATCAAAAATAACCAAAACATATTTTAACCTTGAAGGTTACCTAATAACTTTCGTTTTGCATCCCAAAAAGTATTAACTGGTAATTGCCTCAAATTCAAGGATCATATAAACCCAAATTATTCTTTATAAATATATCCACAAAAGAAAAGATAATTATTCCTTGAATAAAATTTTCATATATCAAACTTCAGGGTTACACATACTATAAAAATTATTCTAATGTAATCCCATCTTCAAAATATTATTAATACTTTTAAGCATTTCACCATCCTAAAATCTACCATAAATCTTAAATCCCTAATATGTTGACTTCTTACTCCTTCATCATTCTTGATGATCCATTAACCATTCCTTTCCAACTTATTCTTAAATAATTATTTCATACAAACAAAATCATGAATCATATCCCAAGATTCAATAATATGAAATCATATCTTAAGAAATAATCCATACCTTTCATTGGTCATTGTCAGTTTCTTTACCCTCAATCAGAATGGTATTAGGTATTGGTAAAAAATTATTAGTATGATCCTGGTGATCCCATTCCTGAAACATCTTTGTAGGAAATGTGTTTGAATAATGAACATGCACAACACATTTAAAACATTCAATTGATCCCTCAGAAAGAACTTCTTCTCCTTTCCTAGAGTCAACTGGATGATTCTTTTATCCATGGAAGGTTATTGATTTATGACCTTCATTTCCATATCTATATCATCTTTCTATCCCTTTGAAACATTTTTCTAGGTGTTTCATTCCACATATTTGACACATAGGTTTTCAAACATACCTACCTTTATGATTATTACCTGAAATTCCGTAGGGATTTGTTTTTCGCATATATGATACCTTATAAAAAACAGTAAGGTTTAGGTGGTCAACCATGACTCCAGATAGTTGGTTGAGAACAACCACAAGAGTTCTCATTGCATCTCCCATATCATTCAGTTGCTCATTCAGAAAACCATTACAATTTTCTTCACATCCACTGTTACTTTGGTGCCTGCTAGATCCAACCATGTACTAAAACCAAAAAGGTTAGTGTGAGTATATCAGTAAAATCATCATATAATATCTTATGAGGAGGGTAAATACTAAGATATAAGTATTCATATTATCTTAAACTCGTGAAGTTTATCTATATAAAAAAACTATGACTCTTTCTGAAATCCTAACCATTATGGTAATGACACTTATGCTTAAAGAATACCCTAACCTCTAAAGTTATTTAAACATCCCTCTGATACCAACTATAAGGACCCGGCCTTAAAACATTACATAATCTTGAATTAAATGAATAATTCACATTGAGGATCTTTTCAGGTTTAGAGTTTTAGAGAATTATGACATAATTATTACATCTCAAAAAATTGACAAAGTAGACACTTCTACTCAGTTTCCATTTTTTTCATAAAAAAAAACTCTTAAAAAGAAACATGTCTAGTTCAATGTTATAGATAGCATGTCTTTCCTTGATCCCATCCTTGACCCTATTCATCTTTAAGTGCTATGGAAAACATTTCAAAAACTTGGGATGAGCATAAAAATCATAGAAAGGGATACATAGAGAAGGAAACTTTTAGTTTTTTTTAAAACAACAAGTAAACCTTGAATAATTAATCATAAGTAATAATTTTCACCATTGTGAAGTAGTAAATACTCTTCACTGAAAAAAAGATCCATTTCTTACCCTTTTGTAACCAGAATATCACCATAAAACCCATATAAATAACACATAACATATAAAGTTAACTTGGGACATAAACATACTTAAATGGAATAACGATACGGTCGACTTCCACACATGTCACTAAATGGAATATCCATAAAACCGACTTCCATACCCAATGTATTTGAGGTTATAACGTAACCACCCATCCTGGTTTTCACGGCACCACCCATCATTTGTTTTATCACGTAACCACCCGTCAAATTTCCAAGTACCATTATAAAATCATAACTCATAAAACCAATATAAAGGAATGAAAACATTTCCACATTTATATGACAATATATTGACATAACAAATACATTATCAATACCATTTTAAATACCAAGATACATAAAATAGTATATGGTATTTATTTTCCTTTTAAAAACATTACAGATTGTTAATGAAGCCAATGATCAAATAATACTCGCGGTGGAAGAAAGAACATTGTCACCGCGTACGTTAAAAAGAAACATACTTTTTGTCATTTACTAAAACACTTCGTGGAGAAAATATTCCTTTTGAATAAAAGTAAAATACAAAGGGGATTATACACCTTATAAAAAAATATTGTGTATAAAACAAAATATGCCTCAATGAAAGGATATTGAGACGAAGTCCCTTACAAAGACGGTATCCTTAGATTAAGGATAAATCAAGGACATAATTATGCGTGAAAAATATAAATACACCCAATATAAGTGGATATTAAGTGTAAAATAATCATAGGTCATTCACACATATTCATAGAACAACATAATCAAGAATTAGAGGTTTAAACCAAAGAATTGAAATTGGGTAAAGAAGTTCCGATACAGAAATTCGACAGCCTAACAATATCACTTTAAAATTCAGAAAATGAGTTGATGAGAGATAAAAGGGTATCTCATCACTTGGACATAAAAGTTACATTAATAAAGATATATAAGAACATATCACAACATAATAATATGTGAATTAAAAGACATAACAAAAATAAGCCTTTTAAAAAGAGGAGGGCGAAGGGTTCCCTTACCGATTTGGTAACTTACGAAACATATACCCCATAAAATAAGGGCCATAAAATGTTGATGTAAATACCCATAAATGAAAGTATATTACACAAAGGGTAGAATAATGGGAAGTACATACACAACTCAAAGGATATAGTGACCAATATATCATGAATCTCACGGGAATAAAAAGTGAGATAAAAACCCCTTACCTCTTTGTAATAAATCGAGTCATATGACCAAAGAATAATAAACACCAAATTATTCATAGAATAGGATGAATATAAATATAATAATGATAATATATATAAAATGGTAGTACCACATGAAATAAATAAGTGGCATACAATGGAAATCTCATGGAATGAAAAGTGAGATAAGAAATTCCTTACAAAATTTCGGCAGCCTAATGACACCACTTAAAACATCCAAAAATGGATTGATGAGATCAAAATAGGGTCTCTCATAATATGAACATTAAAACTAAAATAATAGGGATATAAAATAACATCCCCCAACATATGAAAGATGATCTTAATAGAGGATACATAAAAGAGAGTACTTAAAGAGAGAGAGAGAGGTAGGATCCCTTACCTCAAGTCCGACTTGTCTTGTTTGTTTATTAATATTCCTAAATAATAAACTTTGGTCAATTTATAATTTCTAAAGGAACTACTTTAATGTTTATTATTCAATTCAGATCACATATTATAATTTTATAATAATTAGTTAATTATGTGAGTTCATATCAGACGTTTTTTTGATGTTCGGTACATGAGTCAAAAATGAACTTGTTTGAAAAGAATTGTCCATTAGTTATAAGTACAACATTTCCAAAATAGTATTAATGATTTAAAAATCATATATATCCAGTATATATTCATTTTATACTATTCCATAACATTTGATGATAAAAAAAATGAAATGTACCATTCATGGAGACAACAGGCCGTACGTACGCATGAACACTACTTTCATTTCTTTATATATTAATGGATTTAAAACTAAATGAGAGAGATATATATATTATAATTACAGAATTATATTAATAATTTAGATCTAATATATATAATATATACATTATATATATTTACTTATAATAGTACAAAACATTTGGAGATAAGAAATTAAATGCACCGTTCATTGAGACGGTAAGCCGTACGTACGCATGAATGCTACTTTCATTTAAATTTCATAAATTAATGGAATGAAAACATAATGATACAAAGAAATATTATAATTAAATTATATTATCATATATAATATCATTAAATCCATCTTTTATACATCCCATATATGGCATTAACGATTCAAATCACTTGGAGGGGGCGATAGTCCGCACTTCCTAAAATGAAATTAGCGTCTTTACCCATTAGGGAAACCATAATGTTATGGAATAAATTAAAGATACAGAAGAATAAGGAAAACATAAACATAATATATATCATATATAAATACAGTGACATCTTAATGGAAACCATGAGAAGTGTTAAAAGAATATTGAAGAATCATTATTTCGTGAGGCAGTAATTCTCCGTCCACAGAAACAGTATGTTCTTTACCCATTAGATGGAGGTGTGTGTGAGTGTATCTTGAATAATTGTTGTAAAATAATACTAGTATATTTAATATACTGGTGTTTTTACAAAATAAATGTATAAAAAGAGTTTATGGGGTTGGAGAAGCAAAATAAAACAAAAGAACATAAGAGAAGATATTACCTTTAAATCTGGTAACTTCTCTTGGTTTGAACCAAAAGGGTTTGTTGAATAGCTTTATGCCTAAGGTAAGGCATCTAGGATAAATAGAGGGATATTGGGAGATTATTTGAGCATAGGTTGGACGATCCAAAGAGCTTGAGGAGTGTGAGAAATGGGTAGGAAGTGGGGTCTTTTTATAAGGGAGAGGAGGGGATCTTTTGGAAATCTTGAAACTATTATTTTATTATATAATGATTTTCGGTATATAAAGGTACAATAATAATTAAATTAAAAGATAAGGTGTCCCATGTAATAAATAAAATCATTCAATAATAATTGGGCAAGTTTTGGATATTTTTTAAACTTTATGTTCTTATTTATTTAATTTATTCATTAATGACGTAAACACTGCATCATCATTGTGTCATAAATAATTTTATTTATTTGATTTCCAAAAATTTTAAAAAATTACCATGATGTAGGAAATAGTTTTATATTTCTAATGAATATTTATAGGGCAAAAGATAACTTGTATCACATCTTGTAAAATGTATTTTAGTAAAATAATACGTGTTTGTGACATTTTTATTTTTTACTTTAAATAAAAGGTATTAATATCATTATCTTACCCAAGTGGCTTCATGGGGTCCCACAAATTTACCCATGGATTATCTTGGTCAGCCATGACTCATCCAAAAAGGTTAACACATGTTTCAAGGTAATTTCATATTTTTATAACATTATTTTTACCTTGAATTACCCTAATTACCTCTAATCGCGGTTAATAAAACTCAAAAGTTACTATTGACCAAAAATTATTTTCATCCCATTGAACCACATTTTACATAATAATGACAACCATGTATGTTGGATTTTTGAAATTCAAATCACAGAAGCTGTAAAATTTTATTTAAACCAAAAATCTGTTTTCTAGCTACCACTTAATGGTTTCACTATTCATCAAAAATTGACGTTTTTCAGAAAAATACAAAAAATTAATTCTATGATATATTTGGTATTCCAAATTAAAAAATGATTTCCATTTTACACAATTAAAAACATAAAGTTTCATTAATTTATTTTATAATTAATTCCCACTATCAAAACAAATAGCGTGTTTTTAAGAAACAATATCTATCAAAAGATTGACACTTGTTTATGTCCAATTTCAAACTGAAATTAATTCCAATGAACAAAATTAGATTAAATGGTAAAAATATATTATAATTAAACTTTAAAACCAATTAAAATGATAATATGACCATATAAATAAATTAGACTAAAAGGAGGTTTTGAATTAAAATACAACATTTTTCACTATTCATTAAAAAAATGAACTTTATCAGAAAAATAACAAAAACGTACACAAAGTAAATTTTGATGTTTTGATTCTAAAAATGGATTTTATTTTGTCAAATATAACATATAAAAGTGGAAATAATTATATTTAAAAAAGGTTCTCCATCAAAAGGAGGTTAATCAGCCTTTTAAAGAATATTAGAATATTTATAATTAAAACTGGATTCATTCGCATTTTAAGCCTCTATAATTTATTGGATAAATGTAAAAATATTTAACACCCATATATAATCATTTTGAAGTTAATTCTGTTCATTCCCTCCATTACAATGTCTAGGCGTTAACTACCATTAAAAATAATATTATTATATTATTAGTGTGCAACGTAAGATTTGAATGAAACTCGTTGTTGCGTATAGGGTACGCAATAGAACATAGCATTACATTTAAAGTAATATTAATATTTTATCCACAAATATTAATAAATATGAAAATTTCATATTCTTTATTTACCTGAGATGTTACATGATGGTAAGGAAGTAATACATTCAATAGAAAACCCTATATACATAGTATGTAAACAAAGAATTCATACAAATTCCCTTCATACATACTAATTTCCCCACAATCATCATGTATTTGATTAATAGAGACTTTTGTGTCTAAATTTATAATTTTTTTGGAACTATTTATTGATGATATTTTCATTTACAACAACTTCAAGGAGAAACATGAAGAACATATGAGTATTGTGTTGGTGACACTAAGAAAGGAGAAAAATTATACTATGTTTTGAAAGTGTTACTTTTGGATGGAGCGAGTCACATTCGTGAAGAATGAAATGAAAATTGAGGGAATTACTGTGGATCCATCAATGATAAAAGAAATTGAGGAATGAACCAGAACCTCAAGTTTCATAGAAATACATAGTTTTCATATCTCATCCAGGTACTAACAATGTTTTTTGAGAAATTTATCATGATTTTCAAGCATGATAACCGACTTAACATAGAAATGGGTAAAATATGTTTATAAGGAAGAATATGAGGAATGATTTAAGGAACTCAAGAAGAGGTTAATCACTACACTTTTACTAAAACTACCATCAAGTAAAAATTGATTTGTGATATACAGTGATGCTTAAAAAATGGTCTGGGTTGTTTAATCATGAAAAATGAAAATGTGATATCCTATTAATCATGAAAATAAGAAAATACATGAACAAAAATACCAGAAACATGATATAGAGTTTGAATCTATTATATTAACCTTGAATAGTTTCTGGCTCCACCTCTATGATGAAAAGTGTGACATATATATAGATTATAAAAGTCTAAAACTACATATTCACACAAGGATCAGATCATGAATCAGAAAATATGGTCAAATATAATTAAGGAATATGATTTCTATATTCACTACCATCCTAGAAAGGTGAATGATGTATCTGACACAGTTGTTAAAATCAAACATGATACTTTATACATTATGTTGATAGAGAAAACCAGTTTGTTATAGACATGGAATGAATGGATATAGAAATAATAACCTAAGGGAATACATACAACATTTCCCATATGACCTCCCTACTATATATACCATATGGGATCAAGGATAAATATAAGGATGATCTAGTGCTTCAAAAGTAGGTAGAATTAATAAAGGAAGGGAAGCTTCATGAATTCCACATAGATGAAGATGGTGTCATTTTTTTGGGAACTATAATTTGTGTGCATCTACAACCCTAGATAAAGAAAGAGATATTGTATAATTCATAAATATAATATTTCTTCATCAATCATGGAAGTACTAAGATGTACTATGATCTTTGATGACACTTCTTATGAGAAAACATGAAGAAGGAGTTCATTAAGTATACCTCAAAGAGTTTGTTATTTAATTATGTTAAATAACAGAGAAGTAATTCTAATGGGATGATGCAATAATTTCTCATACCCACATGGAAATATAACAACATAACTATGTACATTTCCACTGGTCTCTCAAAGACATCCAAAAGAAGTAATGTGATTTGGATTGTGGTGGATCAAAACACTAATAATTACCATTTAATTACTATTTATGATGGTTTCTCACTTGAATAAAATTATATAAAATACATGAATGAAGTGGTGAATCTTCTTGGGGAACTTCTTTCAATTATCTCTGATTATAACCTGTGGTTCACTTCCAAATTCTAGAGTAGTCATCAAAATTATTTCAATACTGAACTGAATTTCAGTATGACCTATCACCCCCAAATTGATGGCCTATCTTAGAAGACTATTTAGACACTTCATGAAATTATTATAGACTACTCAATGTAAATTAAAGATAGATGGTATCTACATATTCCATTAGTTGAGCTCTCATACCATAATATCTCCACTTGAGTATTCAAATGGATCTATATAAAGCTCTATATGTGATGTGATTTAGAACTCATACAAGTTGAGATGATGTTGGTGATAAAAATATACTTGTACCTAATCTTGTGAAAAAGATAAAAGAAAAGGTTCAATACATAAAAATATATATAAAATATGATTAGATTCAGTATAGCAACTATATTGAAAATCGTTCAAGGGACTGGGAGTTTGATGTTGGTGGAAAATTTACCTTTGAATAATACCATGGAAGAGATTCATGTAGTTTTTAATGAAAGTAAATCTTAGCTCTAGGAATATGGGACCCTTTTAGATCATTTATGAAACATAAGAAGGGAAATATCTGTTAATAATTCCACCAAACAAGGCTCATGTTCATGATGTGTTCTACATATCTTTCTAAAGGAAGAACAAACTCAATCCCTCACATGTTCTGAATCAAGAGTTGGTAAAACTAGAGGATGACCTCTCTTATAAGGAGAAGTTGGTGAAGATATTAATCTAGGGAGAAAAGTTTCTATGAAACAATACATTTCAAATTATGAAAGTGTTGTGTAGAAACCATAAATACGGAGAGGCAACTTAGGAAGTAGATGAAACAATGAAACAAAAGTACCCTCAACTATTACCATCTGAGAATATTAGTTGAAATTTCATGGAATAAATTTATAAAGGGGATTAATGCACCAAAACATATAGTATTATTAGTATATGAATCCTGAATAAAAGTGTGTTATATTATATTATATAGTATTACAGACATACATCACATAGAGAACCCAATTTTTTTTCCATCAATGAAATCATTATATTAGTCAACAACTATTCCCATTAAAATCCCAAATATTTTAATTGGATAAAAACTAGGAATTATGAAAATTCGAATTGGAAAATTTGGATCACCTTAATTTCCTTGAATAACTTCTTCCTTGAACAAGAATATGGAAAAGAAAAAAAATATTATAAAACCAACCGATATATTATAAAAATAAAATATAGATCCTTAGGAGGAATTATAGTGTATGTTTAATGAAATAATGAAGAGTTTTTTGTAGTAGGTAATGTGACCATTAGAATAGTAATGTGACCATTTTAATTGTAATGTGACCATTTGAATAGTAAAACAACAATTGGAAATAGTAAACAGACCGTTGGAATTGTAACATGACCATTAGAATAGTAATTTGATCTAAAAAAATAAAATTTAATGTAAATAATATTTGTCATGGGTAATTTAAAAAAATATAAATATTGAAATTAATTAAAATAAATATCAAGATTAAAAATTCAATGAAATTATAAAAATCCCTTTAATAAATATTATTTTTCTGTATTTCCAAAAAAAATTATTTATATTAATAATTAAAACAAACTATTCTAGAAAATTATTTTGATAAAATGAATTTCATTTTTAGAATCAGAATTCCAAAATTTTTTATGGGTGATTTTTTGGTAATTTTCTAAAACACTTTAATTTTTAGGTGAATAGTAATATATAGTTCTTCATTAAAAGTGTATCTTAATTTATATCATTGATGTTGTAATGAGAATACAATTAATTCAAGTACATTAATATCAATCAAATTATTTAATAACATAAGTATTAAAATTAATTCAAATTCTAAACCTAAAAATCATTTTCCAAGGTCTAAGAGTCTAAAGTTTCCCTTTAATTTTTTTTTAATTTTTTTTTCTTAACTTTAGTATAAAATAATATATTCTAATCACAAATAGATTAAAATTACTAAAATAATGTTATTTTATTCAAATAAATCTCATAATTTTAAAAATATTATTATTTAAATGTTTTCCTTGGATATAATATTACATTCAGTATTATAACTCAATAATACCCCTCTCTTCAAAGATAAATAACCCCTCACGCTCCCCTTAAAAAACACTACTCCCTCAGAAACCAAAGATAAGTTTGTACCAAAATACTCTCTATGAATACCCTTATAATTATAAGGGAAATCATATACCAATTAATCTTCAAAAATTCAAGAATTTTAGGCCCACAAAAAGGGAACAATTTTAAGCAATTGGTAATTTAATTCCATATATTATTTCATTTCCCCTTTTATAAAATCTCAATATTCAATTTTATTTCTATTAAAAAACTTATTAAAACTTTAAAAAATTATTTAGAAATTATCTTTATAATTTTAATTACATATTCAAATTTTATTTTTAATAAAAACATATAATTTATATCTCTCACCACTTATTTAGACAGTGTCTAATTAATAGTTGGTTTAACAGAAAAAAAGACATTCCCAATTAATTATTATCACCACCCTTATGGTTTACCGTAATAAATTATTTACAACAAATAATTTTTTAAATAAATATTTTTATAAGATTATGGAGTAAATATTAAAAATATATAAGCAGTAATAAAGAAAGATCATTAAATCAATATTGGATTGGATAATTTATGGAAAATATAATTTCAAAATGTGTCACCTCTAATGATGGAAGTTAATAAACCTATTAAAATTTTTAAAATTTATAAATAGATAAAAAAAATAAAATAATTCACTTACATTTCCATGTTTTAATAAACCCAGGTTTACTATGTAGGTGGAGAAAAAATGATGAAATAAAGCTATATTTAAGGTAAAGGGATTCTCAAACCCAAAATAATTTTTGGTCATCTCATATTTCACAATTATATTTGGAATTATATTATTATAATTTTATAAAAACTTCCATCCACTATTATTTCAATTTCCTTTTTTGGTATATACACGTTTTACCCTTTAGAAATGTTTTCAAAGCCATTTACAAAGCTTTTTTGAGAAGAATTTATTTTCCAAAACATCAAAATTGACTCCTTTGGAGTTGTTTCTTCTTTAAAAACGATATTATTTTTGAAACTTTATGGTATGTCCTACTAATTTGGGATACCCAAAGGTAATTCCATGATCTATAATTTGTTAAATTATTAATGAAACCCATTATTTTAAATGGGTTTATTTCATGACTATGATTGTTTTAAATTCTATGTGGCATGCATGTTTTTAAGAATTTTATAATGCGAAGGGTGGGGCTGGAAGTATATATATCCCTAAAATACATTGGGAAATGTGATATATCTCATGATATTATGTATATTATGCATGTAAATGATTCCATATTTGTTCATAGTTATGATTTATAAATTAAACACATGTACTATGTTTGAACATGCTGTACGTTTTGTTTACAACTATGTGATGTATATGTACATTAAGTTATGATGTTTTATTATTATTAATATGAAATATTCCATGCATTTATCAAATGTTTCCATCATTATTATAATTTTTATTCCATGATTATGATATAATTATAATGATTATCACACCCTTGTACTATTGATTCATATATCTTATTCCTTTTATATTATCTCTCCCATTACTTTTCATTCATCTAACCCATTTATTTTATGTATATCCTTAGGTGAATACATGTACTGAGGATAATTTGAGGTCTTTTAAGTGTATAAGAAATAAGTAATTTAATAATGTTTTTTTATTTTCTATAAGTGATCTATGGGATTAACTTTACCTAGATACTAAACCTTTAGATCCTTGAATGTATTATTATTATATTATTTTCCTTAAAAATAATGAAATAGTCATGTAATAAAAGGATGGGCCACTATATACAAAGTGTAGTTTCCTAAATTTATTTATTTCATGTTCAAGGAAAAGAAAATTTTCATGATCAACTACATGAGTTCTATTTATTTCACACAAGGATTTTATTAACATATTTCTTAGAAGTAATATAAACCCTAGTTTAGGTTCTCAAAATGAAATATTTTAGATAAGGATACTAAAAAAATATTTATTTTATTTGATCTATACCAAAATTTTCATTATTTATCTACTCAATTTTTTAATGTTTATTTGTCTAATGTTTTCGTTGAAACACCCACAGAAATATGGTGTTTTTTAGTCTACCTATTTTTTATGGATACTATTAATGATTCTCCATGAAATGGTAAAATCATTAGGTTTGGTCCCTTATCTTGGTATATAATGTGGAATAAAAAAATATTAACCAATCAATGGTTGTTTTACCATCATTATTTGAACTATTTATCCATCCACTTTATCATTGGACACAATGTGCTATGAACCACCATGGAATAATAATTTTCACTACACAAAAACTTTGTTAACCTCATACAAAAATATAACCCCCAATATTTATTCTATTTTAATATTATTATTTTTCATCATTATTTATGCAATTTTTAAGAAACATAAGATATTTAAAACCTATATTTTAATATATAATATATAATTTTGGATTTATTGGAAATATATTAAAAATCCTTATGAATTAGGATACACTTATTTTATTAATATTATAATCTAAATTTATGATTTAATGTTTCATACAGTTTTCAATAAAATACCATGAATTCAATATAAACCCATTTGATTCATTATTGTGATACCCAAAGCTTGTAATTTTATAATTATTTCAGTTAATTAATCATTTTAGCCTTATTTTGAGTTTAGGTAGTCAGCTGGTTGAATGTTAAATTTTGGGAATAATTTTAGCTATTGTACTATGAGCCCACATAGATAGTGGTAACAATGTGGTGCCCATGGGGGTGACCAGGTTAGCTAGAGGAGTGGTGCACATCATATGCATGGTCTATTAGACTGTGCGTTAAGCATTCAATTGGGCTATGTATGTGTATAGTGTTAAGTCTCATAGATTGAGTAGAGTTTTCTCAACAGTGTGTCTAACTATAAGTAATCATTCGATGGCACCTAGCCAAGGTAGTGGATAGCGTATAGTTTGGTAAACCGTGCACATACTATGAAAGTATCCTATAATTTAAGTATCCTATAATTTTAAAATTTATGTTTTTATATTATTTTTCTTTTCTTTTTACCTTTATTTATTTTCTCCTTTTCTTTTCTCCCCACTTCTCTCCCTTGTGTTTTGTGCGAGAGCCTCCCCTCTATCTATGGAACATGCCTCCCTTCATCTCTACCAACACTTCCTTCAACGATCTCAGCCGCTTTCCTCATGGATCTCACTCGGTTCTTCATGGTAAGACATTCTTCCCTCATCTCCTCTATCATTTCAGTGTTTTTACACTTCCCCATAACCCTACCTTGCTCAGATGAACCCAATGGTTTTCAAAGAATCAATTTTTGATGTTTCTCTTCTTAGTTGGGTGTGAATAAGGTGTCCCGGGTCAACCTTCTTTGTGTTCTGACATCTTCTATAGAAGGTGATGCAGATAGGTTTGTTTTAGATTGTCATCACCGCTTGGGATGTGTTTTTTCTTCAAATATTTTTTAGGACTATTATTTTGGGTCCCTTAGGTGATTTAGGGTACCTGCAAATCGTTGTAGAGCTTTTGGTGGCTCCCTGAAGGGTTTCACTCATATACATAGGTACTTATATATATATATATATAATCCTTGTACATATTACCTCATATCAAGGGGAATATTTACATTGGATTAGAGTATACATATATATATGAATATATGTGTGTGAATGTGTGGGTGATCTTCATCAAAAACATCAAGTGACGATGTCTTTCAGCTTTATTCTATTCTATTTGAGGTAGGTTTCTTATGCCCATGCGGTTAATATGAATTCATTCATTTCTTGATCATTTTAAATTTTTTTATATTTATGTTTTATATGTATATTCTTGGAAAAATTGATTGCTCCTATTGGAATCGGTTTATTATTTATTTACATAACTTTTTATAATATTGTTGTCAAGTTTTCCATTAAATGAGAATTATTCTATGGAATTTGAACCATTTTTCAAACTCTTACTCTCTTGTGAAGTGTGTGTCAAGGAAATTGAAGGCTTTGATTAAACGCTTTATCTAAAACCTGGCTCGTTTAGCACATCGAAGTGTAGTTTGACAATTATATGACATAAAGACCCATTTGGCACCTTTTTAGTATGTTGTGTGTTACTAAATTGTATTTGGAAATGTACTTTTAATGTGAATTTGGTTTAAAAAATGTAAAGTTATGGTTGCTACATTGAGATGTTTTAAAAAATGGTTTGAAACTCCTGTGATGTGTGGGCCCAGTTGGTATTTTGGCATGTTTTGGAAAGTGTATTGAAAACCTGGGTAGTGGGTGTACTAGTTGGTACTTAATAATGATTGAGAAGGAAGTATCTTTTCATGTGAGTTGAGATATGTGGATTATATATTGAGACCACTGGAAATTCTAATGTGATATTCTCTAGTGGCTCATGCTTGAGAACATAGTTAGTTATGGTTTCTATAACACATTATGACAGGTGTCATTATTATTTCAATTATTATCATCATGGGATTCCTGGGTGTATTTTAGAGGGCTGAGTGATGGTTTCTTATCAACCTAGATTAGACAGGCTTGTAACCCATTAACTATATAGGGCTTGGTGGGTCATGCCACATGATTGGATAGTTTAGAACATCTAATTGGTTATTGACTGTGGTGCTACACCATACGCCATTGGGTGAATCTGATCTAAGCACATCTAGGGATTACTCTAGGGATGTTTAAGAAATTCCCATGATTACCTATCTCCCAGTTTCTTTTTGAGTAACTTTTGTATATATGATCCCATAACACCCTCACTTTTATTATCATATTAAAACACTAGATCCTAAAGTAGTTGTCATTTCAATGATTTTTTTTAAATTATTTACTTTCCTTTTATATTATTTTGGAAAATGTTATATAAATGGATTTTTCTTAAAAATAGAAGCCTGTTACTTATTTTTATAAAATAAAGGAAAAACTATTTTTATATATCATATTTTCAAACTAAGAACAATAGATTTAACTTTAATTATGGGGAATTTGGGGCTGTTTATCTTTGGCACCCATACTAAATATATCGGTTCTCACTCTCACTCTATATCTTCTATTTTAGATTCCTCTAGTTTTGGATTTCTCCCAGATCAAGTGTGGTTTTTTATTTGGTGTTGACCCATGAGGTCACTTTGATTTATGTATAACAATTTCGTTTTTTTATGTTTATTATTTGTTTTATTTAATTCTTGTTTATTTATCTATCATTATTTAGGAGAAATTTTTTTCTATTGAGTATATTTTATACCTGACACTAGTTGCTGGACGAGAAGGATCGAGAACACCTCTCGGGCCTTATCGCAGGCTGGATCAGGTGATTAGTTCAGGGATGACTGATATTGGTTCATGACAAAATGGTATCAAAGGAGGCCCATTGTTATTTAGGGTGTGAGGTACATCAGATTTAGGATCATCAAGACAAGAGAGGTAGGTATGAGAAGAACATTGTGAATTATTTCTTGTTATGATCTTTAAGTTTCTAGGGGTAGTATGGGATTTGAGTTTTTCCTTTGTTGGGACTATGTGGATAATGGATGACAATTGGAGTGAGCTAGTGTAACGTGATATTCTAGCACGGAGTAACTAACCATGTGTATCTTGAGTGCATGGTTCTAGATACTTCCTATGGTTGATGCTCTCTTGGATAATTTTCTACTAAACCGTGTTTCCAGGTTAGGCATTTCCATTAGTACCTTATTCTTGAAGTGTTGGTGTGAGTTATGTTTTTTCATACTTTTAATTGGTGTGAGTAGATTTAAAAAATGGAAATGGTTTATAGGAAAGGAGTTTGCAAAATAGAAAAATAGTCATCAGAGTGTCAAAGATGTTTTTTGAAATGAAAATGATTCCTAGAAATGGTTTTATTTAACTGAATTTTGGATTCAAATTGAAAAATGGAAGGTGTTTTGGAAACTTTTTAGGGATTTTAGAAAGAATTAATAAAATACGAAATGAAATCTACTTGGAAATTTGGGCTGTAAGTTGAATGACCGTTTTTTTAAATGAGACATGTTTTGAATTGACCGTTGATATTTCTATGAATGATCACATATATGTGTGTGCACATTTGAAAAGTGGATAATTGGCGGTACGTGTGGAAGAGTTCCTGAGATAGAACAAAAATATATATATGTGAGAATTCATGGTGTACCATTGGTGGGTATTTATGTTGATTTGTTACTGAAAAATGGTTTTTAAAAAGGGTGATTTCAATTTTTTTGAAAAGAGAATGTGCAGTTGTTTAGTGTTTTCTTTTCATATTTGGAATCCTTTTTTGGGATCTTGGTTTTGACATGTTGATTTTTTTGCTGAAATAGTGATTTGAATATGGGTTTTTGTTTTGATATAGATGTGTGGAATTTTTTTATAGTGTGTTTTGATTCAGATGTGTGCCTCTTGTTTTCGAGTAAGCCACCTAGAAATGTACTAGAGGCTTCTAGTGAGTTTCTTAAATTTTTTTATTCTACCAATAATCCTAGAAGATTGCTGGGATCAGTTTATTGTCAGTTGTTTCCCATCCTTCATGGTGATCATTATCCATTATAGGTAGAAGACTAACATGATGAAGTCGTTAGAGTTTTCAGGTTACTGGGAACTCCCAATGTTTTTAGAGTCCATGTTGTTTTGGGTCCATTTAAAGGTTTAAATTTGGATTAGTAGAAGGTGATCATCCTTCTGTCATTCAATATGGGATGTCTTAGAACATGTTAAATACCACTTTCATCCGATTGTTTGTACCTAAGGAGGTGAAGGTGAAGAAATTGGCAGATCACATGAGTGTTCTATAAGCCTTAAAGATAGCAAAGTACTACGGTGAGCATTTCAAGGAGTCGGTTCCTTTTTATCCATAGGTAGAGTCATAGAATCAATTGAAAGATCCTATTATGTGTCTTATCTATATATGGTTTATGGAATGGTTCCTTTTGGTGTTCATTAAGGATCCCTTTATGGGGAGGAGAGTGAAGTGGAGGAACCTGTTTCAGAGAAGTCTTCTTATCAGTTCCATATTTTCATTGGTTGGGTCATTATTTTTTGTTGTCTGGTTGTTTGGTCAGTTTGGGTACTTTATTCCTCTTACCTTCATCCTCTGAAAGCTTCCCATTGGCATGGTTTTTTTGGTCACATGGATAATATTTTTATGTGACATCTTTAGTAGAAGTATCAATAATAGGATGTCATATTCTAACTACAAGTTAGTGGATGACTTAGACATTATGGATCTATCCATAGACCATGCAGTGAAGCTTGCATGATATCAGAAATTCCTAGTGTTGTGGGGAACCATGGAGTGGGAGTATTATGAGTTTATATTTTTTTTCCTCTTTAATTGTTGTATGTTCCCACTTGACATGAAAATTTGGTTGACTTTTTCTCTTGGCGTTCTATTGGTTGTTCCCTTTTTAGAATTTATGTCCCAGATTAGTTGTTCTTTCTAGTGTGTTCTTAGATTGACATGATCAATTTTGGTATTGGGTTATATGTTGGGATTTCTTTGTGGATAATTAGGTTCTACAAAAAATAATTAGTCTTGGTTTGATATTCTATTTTGTTCACGTTCATCTATGGGTTGCCCTCATGTAAAGGATTTTGGTTTCGGTTTGGAGTTTATGGTTCTTGTGGTGGGTTTTTAGCGCATGAAGATACTCTTGGGGTTGGTTTATGTTTTGAATTCCCATGTTGGTATGGTCTTATGTGGTGCAATAGAGATAGTTGAGTTCTTATGGTGGGGAGAACACTCCTCATTTTCATGCGATTCCACTCATTTAAGTTCTTCTTTGTGGTAGTTGGGTGTGAATTGTGAAGTTGATAGTCTTCCCTAAAGTTCATAGTTTTATCTAGAACAATTCCATTTCACATCATGGTTTGTTTATAGATTGTCATGGTGAATTTCTTGGGGAAAAAGTGTTTTTGGTGGGAATAATTGTCACACCCCAACTTTGAAATTGTTAATTATTTTAATTATTTTATCATTTTTAGCCACTATTTTGAGTTTCGGTTGTCGTATGGTTGAATTTTAAATTTTTTGCAGCTTTGTATGTATTGTACGGTTTCCCCACATAGTTAGTGGTAAACAAGTGGTTCCCTTTTAGGTGAATAAGTGAGTAAGGGGAGTAGTGTACAACTTGTTCATGGTCTATTAAACCATGTAGAAAGCCTGAAATTGATATCAATATATGGAAAGTGTTGAGTTGCACGATTTGAAAACATTTTTCTCAAACATGCATCTACCCATAGGAAATCATGTGAGGTTCCCTGGCCTAAGTAGTTGCTAGCATATGATTAGTCCACAGTTTGGTAAACCATGCATAAACTGTGCGAGTTAAAAATAATTTAAAAAAAGGTTTTTATTTTTTTTTAATTTTTTTCTCCTTTTTTTCTCCCCTATTCTACACCCTATGTGTCGTGAAAGGTGTGCCTGTAACCCCTATAGGGCGCATGCATCCCCCTCCTCTGAGACCTCTCTCACTTTGAAAATCTCTACAAGTTTCCTCTGGGATCTTTCTCAGTTCATCGAGGTAAGACACTCTTCCATCATCACCTACCTAGATTTGGTGTTTTCCACTTCCCCATTGCCTTGCCTAGCTCGGATAAACCCTAGGGTTTCTAGTGAATCGATTTTTGATGTTTGTCTTCTTAACAGGGCATACAGATTGTCTCTTTGGTAAACCGTGGTCATGTTTTGACATCCTACGCTGAAGGAAAATAATATTGGTTCATTCTCACTTAACTTCAATTCTCATGATAAGGGATTTTTCAACTGATTTGTTTATCACCATTATTTTGGGTCGCTTTAATGATTTAGGGTTCCTAGAAATTATTGTCCATCACTTGGTGTATACTTGATGGGTTTTACTCAAATAGAAAGTTTTATATGTGTAGAAGTATATATAACTATTCCAAGTAAATATTCCCTCATGGATAGGGGAATATGTACATTGGATTAAGGGGTATAAATATACGAATGTATGTGCATGTAAGTGTTGGAGATATTCATCAAAAACTTCAAGTGTTGAAATGTTTCAGTGTAATCATCTTCTAATTGAGGTATGTTCCTAATAAGTGCACTTTTAATATGAATTACTTTATTGCTTGAGAATTTCAAAATATGTTTTTATAGTTATGTGTTATATGTATATATTAGAAAAAATTGATTGCAACTATTGGAATCATTTTCTTATTTATTTACAAAACTTGTTTGAGCATGTAATTAAGTTTTCCATTAAGTGAGAAGTTTCCTAATTGTTTTGAATAGTTTTAAAAATGGCACCTTGCATGTTAAGTATGTTTCATAGAACATAAAGGATTTGATTAAATGTGTTATCTAAAACCTGGATTGTTTAGTACCTCAAAGTGTATTTTGACAATTAAATGACTTGAAGGACCATTTGGAACATTTTTAGTGTGTTGTGTATTTTTAACTTGGATTCATAAATGGATTTGTAAATTATATGTTGTTTGTAAAATGGAATGGTCCAATTAGTTCCTTTTGATGTTTTGAAAAAATTGTTTGAAACTCATGTGATGTGTAGGCTCAATTGGAAACTTGGCATGTTTTGGAAAGTGGATTGAGAACCCACGTAGTGTAAGGATTAGTTTGTATTTAACAATGATTATGAAGGAAAAGTATTTTTTTTAGTTGAGATACTTGGATTATATATTGAGACAACTAGAAATTTGGATGAGATCCTCTCTGGTGGATCATACATGAGAATGGAGTTTGTTGCAGTTGTTATAACATGTTACACCAAGTGTCGTTATTATTACAATTGTTATAATCAAGGTATTCTTAAGAATATTTTAGAGGGTAGAGTGATGGTTTCTCGACAAAACTGATTAGACGGTTTGGTACCCGCTTGAATTTATAAGGCTTTGTGGGATGTGCCACTATATTGGATAATTGAGAGCAGTCAATTGGTTATTTACTATAGAGATGCACCATACGCCAGCAGGTGAATCTGATCTGAGTACATCCATGGATCACTCTAGGGAAGTTTAAAAAATTCCCATGATTTTATATCTATATGATCCTATTTCTTTTTGTGGCACTTTTGGTTACTTGATCTCTAGACACCCATTATTTTCTTCTCATATTGAAAAAACTATTCCATCAATAGTTTACTTTTAAATGATCTTGTTGAAATGACATACATTCGTTGGAAATTATTTTGGAAAATATAATAGAAATGGATTTTTCTTAAAAATAGAAGAATGTTACATATTTTGATTAAATAATTAAAACCTTATTTTTTATATATCCTATTATACAACTAGAAATAATAGATTTAACATTAATTGTGGAGGAATAGGGTGTTTTATTTAAAGAAAATGCCTTTAAAATTATTTTCAAATAAAATGAACATTCATAATGTTTTTTTTTCTAAATGAAAAGATATTTTTCTCAGAAATTTTTTTAAAGATCCTTTTTAAGGTAGAAATATTAATCAATGAAAACAACCCTTTATTCTAAATCTAATGGGGAAAAGATAATACCATCCTTATTATTAATCGATAGGGACTATGATTACTTGGACTAAGGAAAGTATTGAAATTCAATTCCTTAAATCATTTACATAGTTATTAAATTCCCCGTGTGTTACACCCTTTTTAGTGATCATTAAAGATTAAATTTACCCTCAATATCCAAATTATATTTCATGGATATTATTTTCGAATAACAAGTATACTATTTTTAAATATTTTTTATCTTTAATAGTTGTTTGATTATCTAAGGAAATATTGATTAACATATATTCATTACATAATACATAGAATTGATAGGGAACATTGTTTATGAATTAATTTGATTATTAAATATATGGAAAATTCTTTGGAGTGGTAATCCATGGTTTAGGAACTATTTAAAGTAAGAACCTTGATGAATCAATAGTATCCTTGGATGTATTAGTTGGCTGGAATTGGATAAATGGGATTCTACCCCTCTATTTTAAACCATCTTGGGAATGGTCTTGACAGTAAAGGTTATGTGTACCTGGGAAACATGATGTCTAATATTTATGAATTTCCTTTATTTTGATTAAGCTATTATCATCCATGATATTTTCACTATGAAAAAAATCTATAGATGAATTTATTTCTCATTTTATTAATTATATGTGATGGTTTTCAATTATTTATCATTCCATATTGATTGTTACTTATCCAGTTATTTAAATGGAAAGTGCATTGAGTTATTTACCTTTCCACATGGATTGTGAATTATCCAGTAATTTACATGGAATGTGTGTTCAGTTATTTACCTTTACATATTGATCATTCCTTATCCAATTACTTACATGGAATGTATGTCCAATTATTTAACATTATGTATTTATTATTCCCATTTATTCATTATTTCTTCTAATATACTTAGCCCTTACCAAAAATTTGAGCTCACCCTTATTTTTTTACTTTACATAGGATTACATTAAGTGTACTAAAAAATTTATGTAAGTATATTCTTGATGGAATACATTTATTATTGAAAAAAAATATTATGTAATTTGTGTATTCATTTGTTATAGAAGAAACATGTATGTATCTAGTTTACCAAGACTACTAAACTGACCAGTCCTTTGGGAAATAATTTTTTTATATCTATGCCAATGTAATAGTAGTATCCCACTAGATCTAGGTTCTGGGGTTGGGTTCACAATAGTTGGTATCATATCATGTTTAATAGTAACTTTGGAAACTATATTTAGGAAAATATAGATTAGAGAACATAACCCTATGATAGAATTTGAGGAAAATTATATAATAAAATCCTAATGTTTTGTTAAGGTAGAGAATATATCAGTATTACTGGATATACATACCTGTCTGGATGTAATAACAGGTCATGGTTCTAGAACATACGTACCTAAAGGTAATAACTATGAAAATGGAAAATCAGGCTTGAATCGAGTATAACTTAGTGCACGAAAAAAATCCATAATACACACCTATTTTACACCATTAGGGGATATGTTTAAGATAATTCACATTTTCTTTAAAAAGCACTATGAAGGAGTTGAATAGATAATGATAATGAATAACCTATGTCTATCCTAAGGTGTTTTAAATTGAAAAAATGGTGTCATGATTTAGTCATCCTATAAATTCTTATAATTTTTCTCACTAGTTTTACTATTTCTCACACAATACTTTTTGGATTTAGTCAATAGATAAAACCCAAAGGAAAAATGTTATAATTTAACATAAAGGAAAAGGAGGTGTAAATGAGAAACCAAATGGGATGTTTATAGGACTAAAATATATCATGTATATGCCTAATAAGTTTTCATGAAATATGATTAACAACATATACCTTAACCTACTACCATAATCACAAAAGAAGAGAAGGATAGAGTTTTCTAAGATCTCAAGTGGTGGAGACCATAGATAAAATAACTCCTGATTTCCATCACGAGAGAAATGTAGAAGGATACACCCATGAAAGTGTCTCAGGGAAACATGAAAATTATTTATGTGTGGAATATAAGGGCATCAAGAAAAGAGTTGCTGAGGAAAATTGAAGAGTATGATGAAAGGAAATAAATATCATCATAAGGACCCATTTATAGTTAATTTCTATAAATTTGGGGAACTTAAGAATCACCCAAGTCAATTATATCTTCATAAGGGTAGCCCCTAGACTGAGGATAGACCTATGTTGAAATAAAATGAATGAAGTTATTATGTATTACGATTCAAGAAATAAATTGTTGAAGTATGTTTCCAATAGTATTTTAGTAAAATGAATTATGAAACATATAAGTATTCTGTTAAATTCTTGAAGAAATTTTATATTCATTTACATAAGAGTTATGGATACCATAATGGGTTAATGAGTTAAATAATGGAAATAAGATTAGCTACTTAATTTTATTTTGGTTTTATGTGATGGTATTATACCAATATTAAGGATCTTTTAGATTATATTGTTTGGAAATACAACCCATTATTGTAGTACATGTTTTAGTGGAAAATTTATTCAAGTAATAATTCCTTGAAATGTTATAGATAGAATTTTAATGTAATTGATAAATATTATGGTTGATGTATAAATAATATCATTAGAATTTGTGGAAAAAGGGTGAATTGAATTCCTAAGTGAATAGATATTTAATGATTAATTTTATTTCAAGTGTGTCCTTAATATATTTGGGAATATTATAAAAATATAGTTTAGAAAAAAGTAGTACTCTATGTTGGGAGACAACACATAATATTTGGAAAGGTCGTAAGGATTAAACCCACAACTGAAGGATGATAAGGGTTTAGCACCAACCATTGACCAACACAATGTCCTCGCTTATATGTCATTGTTTTTAGTTAAAAAATTTAATGAATAAAAATTAATAATGAACCATTTTTATTACATTTGAGGTTGATAGATTAATTTATTAACCATATTGGTTTTGAAAAATAGTTAGAGACAGATGGAAATACTTGTCAGTCTTTTATGGATCTTAATTTTTGTTAAAAGTAAATTTTAGTGCTTGAGTAATAAAAATTAAATTTTTGGTTATTTATTTCTTTGAGTAAAGGGATAAATGGGAAATTTATTAAATCACAACCAAAGGATGAAATTATGTTTATGAAATAGAAATATATTATAAGAACCCGGATCTTCGTTTCAGGTATGCCTTTCCTTTTTCAAGAGTTTTTATGAAAAATGGAGTTCATGGAAAATTTTGAAGTACACTCCGTGTACTTTCTTGAGTACATGCCGTGTACTCTTCTCCGTCCCGAAGCCGTGTGCTGGACATGTCCGGGCCACACACACGGTGTGTAGGGGTGATGTGGAGGTCGATTTTGGCAGAGTACGGAAAAAACCTATTACACACCGTGTACATATCTTTTTTTTTCACTAAACGGATCGGGGTCACGCCTAATGCACAGAAGCATATTCTTCTAGGTCTCGTTCGTCCGAGAGCGCTGAGGATCCGTGAATCTTCGACGAGCCCCCGCCTCTCCATCCTTTCTCCGATTCGAGCTCTGTCGATTACGTTGGAAGCACAGCAGTGTGTTCTCCGTTCCGTGTGATCCTTGTTTTCCAATTCTTTCCCATTCTCAAGTTATCTAAGGATGAACGTTTTGTGCGTTTTCTCATATCTACGACATTCTAGGAAGAATCAGATATCGTGGTTCAAGTATATCGATCTACTAGGATTGAGGTAGGTGGTTTGTGCCTTTCAGTAGAAAGTCTTTGAATATGTTTTGCAATTTCGCCAATTCCCGTGAACGGGAATTGTGCATTTTTCTGTTTTGCCTTTGATTGATTTTCTTCTTGCTTGATTTCTATAGTAGAGGTTTACCTTTGCGAATAGAGTAGTTTTTTTATTGTACTCTAGATGGTTTCCATGCTTGTTTTGCTTTTTTGGCGTTTTCTAGTTGCCATGCCTTGTTATAGGATAGTAGAACTGTTGATTTGTTATGCCGTTGAGACTTAGAATGATATACAAGTAGTTATAAGGTTTACTTGGACATTTCACGTGTGCTGATCATGTTTCTTTCACACAGGACTGTGAGAACCTAGTGTACTAGGTCATAGGAAGAATGGACGTAAGGGATTCTCCAGATTGTCTTTTAATATGATGCGAGACCATAGGGGGGATTGAAGATGAGTGCTTCCTCAGAGAGTCTGTAGTTCCTCGACGTGGGCCACAGGGGGGATGAGATGTTTAGTGCTTTCTCAGAGATCCTTTAGCATGATATGAGACTATAGGGGGAATTGATGGTGAGTTTTTCCTCAGAGAGTCTACTCTTTGCTGAACCAGAGGGGTGGGAATGTGTGTGTGTGCCTCCTAGAGGGTTGCTAGTACTTGTAGGCTGAACCATATGGGTTAGGATGTGAGAGATACCCAGAGGGTTACATGTTTTCCTACATGTTGTTGGTTGTTTACTTGTGTACTTTATATGCTAGAACTGTGGATTGTAGCTGCTGTGTGATTTTCTCTTTACGGTTCCTGTACTTCACTTTCCATGTATTCATTGACTGTTAGGCACATATCTCTGGGTGGTTGCTTTATAGGACTTTGTCTCACACCTTGTTTGGGCCATGATTTTGGGCCCAAGAAGACTATGTTGATGCAGGTATAGATAAGGGAAAACGCCCTTCTACTTCCGGTTCTTGACTGCACTGGAGCTGGATAGCATGGGACCAAGATAAGGCTTGTGATGCCGAGGAGTTTATCATCTTTTTTTATTTTTCTGTTGCTTTAGTTCTTGTGTTCAGTTGTATTTCAGCACATTTTTGTGTTTTCTATTTTCCTTAGATACTTGTACTTGCTGTATCATTATCATCATTGCTATATATTCATTGCTTCCGCTATTTTGTTTTAGTTGTTGCGTATTGCTTACTGCTTCCACTTTTTATTGTTGTTTTCCTTACCTTGTATACCTCACTGAATGAGGTCATAGTTTCTCCAATAACATACCAAGGCCCTCGCTACTATTCAACAGCCTCTAGAGTTTGGGAAATTAGCTTGAGGTCATGTGGAAAACCGGGTACGGGGCACCAGTGGATGGGATCCAGATTTGGGTCATTACAAAGTGGTATCAAAGGAGTTTCTTTTCTCTTGATTTACTGTTTGGAGCCTTTATCTTGGGTTAGGATGGATTTGGTACTTGGTATTAAGCTATCCTCGGGTTTAGCTAACCCATGTACAGGGAAAAGCCATACTACCTCGTTTATTGTAGTTTTCTTGTTTTGAGATTTTACAGTTGATATGATTTCACCTACAGTGATTCATATGCATTGTGTTGTTATTTACTTGATGATTAAAGTTCTATTTCTATCGCAACCCATTGAGATGAGGGTATTCCATCTCATTCATCATATATGAACTTGTATAAATCACATGCCATGAATTCTTGCCATGCCATCTAGGGTACATTAGCAATTGCAAGCTGTTGTAATAGGCTTTGTGTAGATTATGCATGTTGTTGTGATTGATGCTTGATAGAATCTCAGCTGCCTTGTTAGAAGATTTTTTGTTTCCTAACTTGCTTAAATAAATTCCATGTTTTGATTCACGGGGAGTATGGGCCCTCAAGAATCGGAATTTTCAACCTCTCTGCCTTAATTTTTGTGTTTTCTGGGCTTCTATTCAGTTTTTGAGCTACTATCCAGAATAACCAAGAATACACGACATGTACTTTTGGCTACATGCCATGAAGTTTTTAGACCGTGTCACTGACCGTGTGAGCAGGGACATGCTGTTGTAGAATTGACTTCAGGAACACACCGTGTACGGTAGGTACACACCATGTAGTTCAGAGCCATGTACCCAACAATGTCACTAACAACACGAGTCAGGGAAGCTCGAGTAGAACATGCCGTATTGTAAGGGAACACGCCATGTAGTCTTGTTCAGGTACCTGATAGTGTCACAAACAACACAGTTCGGCGTCACCTTCTCTTCAACATGCCGTGTTGTTTTCTGAACACGCCGTGTAGTCTTGTTCAGTAACCTGGCCGTGTCACAAACAACATGGGACAATGTCACCCTCACCTATACACACCATGTTTTTTTGGAACACGCCGTGTACGGTTCAGCCATGTAGACGGCCATGTGTTTAACAACATGGGTCGCCGTAGCCTTGTCTAGTACATGCCGTGTTTTTTTAGAACACGCCGTGTAGTCTTGGGTTAAGTCAGACCGTGTGGGTTAGCTGTGTAAGGAGACTCGGGCAGGGGAACAGTTTACAAGTACATGTCGTGTGTTGGGTCAACAAGACGTTTAGTTTGAGATGTTACAAGACTTGTAGGACAGGAGTACACACCCATGTCAGTGGCTTAAGAAGACACACCGTGTAGTTTTTATACATGCCATGTAGTCATGTTTTGTAAACTGGTGTGTTTTTCCCCTATTCCCATTTTGTACTCTTCTATTCTCTATCCTTGTTTTTCTGATCTAAGGTGCAATTTTGATCATTCAAAGTAATGCCTCTAGGATTTCCTCCGGCTGTACGTCTGTCGTCAGGTAGTGATCAGACGCCAGATATGGCTGATCAGAGACTTCCTGCCGACCCTCCAGTTGAGCCATCCTTGGCACCGGCTGTCATACGATTTGCAGGCACTAATGCACAGTTCATGGAAGGTTTTATGAGGATGATGTAGACCTTCTAGGGAGCACCGCCTCCTGCCACGACTATGGCAGACTTGACGCTGATTTTCCAGAAGCAGCACCCTCTTACATTCTCAGGGGAAGGAGGACCTTAGGCTACAGAGTCATGGATGGAATCCATGCTGACTATCGTCGAGCATCTGGAGAGGCATCCAGAGAGGCGGGTCAAGCTTGCTACCTACATGCTCTAATAATCTGCCAAGAGGTGGTGGGACGTGATCTCATAGGCGAGTCATCAGCAAGTTATATCTTGGGAGGAGTTTCAGTGTGTCTTTTATGACTACTTCTACCCAGAGACCCTGAGAGTCGACCGAGCCCGGGAGTTCATGAGTTTAGAGCAGGGTACTCTTTCTGTCATGGAGTATTCCTCTCGTTTCACCAAGATGCAACATTTCACACCCCTCCGGGATGGGAGTGGGGTGTTCTTAGCAAGGAAGTATGGGGATGGTCTCAGGAGGGAGATCTGCTCACAGGTGAATATCTTCCAGTTGACTTCCATTACTTCCATCGTCAATTAGGCACTGATTGAGGAACACAATCTGAGAGACTCCGAAGCTGCAAGATAGGGTGGTTCTGCGTCCAGATCTAGTTTTCCTCCATATGACTACAAGAAGTGCCGCAGGGAGTCTACACATGGTGATCTGAGGAAGCAAGATGCATCATCATGCAGACAGGTGATATGCTACCAGTGTGGCCGGTCAGATCACACGAGGCCGCATTGCCAGAGGGACCCCATGGAGTGCCGATATTGCGGTAAGATGGGTCAACTTCAGTGTTTCTGCCAGGTTTTCCTACCAGCAGCTGGTGATCGAGGATCTTCCATGACTCCCCGTTCAGGAGAAGCACCACCAGTTTCTCACCAGTCGAGGAACTGGAGTTCTTCTAGTTGTTCGGGCATAGGTGGAGGTCGAGGCCGTGGTAGTCAGCAACCAGTCCCTCAGCACCAGCATGATGGATCAGCTCGGAGTGGTCAGCTAGGTGCACAGGGACGCGGTGCAGTCCAGTCTTTCACCATGGAGTAGACCTATCAGGAGCAAAATCCTGGCCCTTCTACAGTTCGAGGTACGATTTTAGTAGCCTCAGTTTTATCTTCAGCTCTTTTAGATACTGGTTCTATGCATAGCTTTATCTCCATTGGTTTCAGGGAGAGACTTGGGATCTGCATCTTTTCTTCTGCTGACTCGTTGACACTAGACACACCTTTGGGGAAAAATACATCTAGTGTGCGCCAGTGTAGATAATTCCCTCTATAGGTTGTAGGGTATCGTTTCTTATGATATCTCTATGTCCTAAAGATGACAGGATATGATGTCATTCTCAGGATGGACTGGTTGGTTCCCTTCGAGGCAGTCGTCGACTGTTATCGCCGTAGAGTGAGTTTCATTTCACTAGAGGGTGAATCATTTATTCATAGAGGAGAATGGGATGTTCAGGCGAGTCGAGCAGGACTTGGGCATCATGGTCTTGGAAGGGTGACAACCCAGATTGCTAGTCTTTATCTGGATGATCAGGGGACTTTGCAGCTGGACTTTCCTCAAATGGTGGTTCATTTCAGGGATGTCTTTCCAGAGGACTTTTCGGGTTTTCCTCTAGAGCGTGAGTTAGACTTTTCGACTGATCTCATGCCAGGAGGAACACCGGTGTCCATTCCTCCTTACAGGATGGCTACACCTGAGTTGAAGGAGCTCAAGAATCATTTGGAGGAGTTGAAGGAAATGGGTTTCATCCAACCCATTACTTCTCCCTGGGGTTCACCTGTACGGTTTGCGAAGAAGGTAGAAATTACCCTTCAGCTTTTTGTGGATTATCGGAAGCTGAACCGGTTGACGGTCAAGAACCGACATCCCTTTCCAAGGATCGATGACCTCTTTGATCATCATCGAGGAGCCCAGGTTTTTTCAAAGATCGACTTGAGATCCGGATATCATCAATTGCATATTAGACCATCAGATATACCTCTGACAGCCTCCAGGAGCAGGTATGGTCTATATGATTATACAATCATGCCGTTCGGTCCCACGAACACGCCTGCAGTTTTCATGGAACTGTTGAACCGAGTGTTCCATCCTTACTTGGATTCTTTTATCGTGGTCTTCGAGGATGATATCTTAGTGTACTCTCACACTCAACATGACCATGATACCCATCTTGATATCATTTTTAGTACAATAAGAGAGCATCGACTTTATGTTAAACTCTCGAAGTGACACTTTTGGATGGATCAGATTCACTTTTTGGGTCACGTCATCTTAGTGTTAGAAGTATCTGTGGACCCAGAGAAATTGAGAGCTGTAGTTTCCTGGGAGAATCTGAAGAAAATTTTTGAGGTATGGAGTTTCATAGGGATGGATAGATACTACATACGCTTTATTTAGGACTTTTCACACCTAGCAGCACCTTTGACAGGACTGACCAAGAAGGAGGCGAAGTTCTTATGGCCGGATTCTTGTGAGTCAGCCTTTTAGGAGTTGAAGGGAAGATTGACATCAGTGCTGATACTAGTCTTTCTAGATCTAGGCAAAAGCTACACTGTTTATTATGATACTTCAGGTATCAGGCTGGGCACTGTGCTTATACAGGAAGATGGAGTCGTTGCGTACGGGTCTCGGCAGTTGAGGCCACATGAGAGGAACTACCCGATGCACGATCTGGATTTGGCAAATGTTGGTCATGCCTTAGGCTGTTGGAGACACTATCTTCTGGGAGAGCACATTGTGGTCTTCACCGACCATAAGAGTCTCGAGTATATCTTCACTCAGCGTGATCTGAATCTGAGGCAGCGCAGGTGGGTCGACTATCTTCATTCTTTTGATTTCAAGTTTGCCTATACTTCGGGAAAGGGAAACACGGTGGAAGATGTGTTGAGCAGGCGAACTAAGATTCAGGCAGTTCAGGAGGCCAACAGTGAGTAGCAGTTGATGGATTTATTCTCTGAGATGCATATGGAGGTGCACAACAGACAGGGACATGATTTTCTATCTTCTGTAACTGTTACCTCGAAACTACTTGATCGTGTGCGGATGAGGTATCTATTAGACTCAGAAGAATTAGTCCTATGGGAGAGTGTGTCAGGAGAGGAACCCCTTCCTAGATGGAAATTGGGCGAGGATGAGATCTTGCGTTTTATAGGAATGCATATGGGTTCCAGCAAACATACGCGAGGAGTTGATGTAGGATTTTCACTCCTCAGTTTGGGCAGTTCATCCTAGAGTCACCAAGATGTATTGTGACATACACCACCAATACTGGTGGCTAGGTATGAAGAAATATGTTGCTGGTTTTGTCATGAGATACTCTACTTTTCAACAGGTTAAGGCGGAGCATCAACGACCAACATGTCTTTTACAGCAGTTACCCATTCTGGAGTGGAAGTGGAATGATGTTGCGATGGACTTTGTGACCGGGTTGCCGAGATCGCCACGGGGGAACGATGCTATTTGGGTTGACGTCGATAGTCTCAAAAAGGTTTCTCACTTCTTTCTGATTAAGGAGACCTTCAGTGTCGATGATCTGGGACGACTTTACATCAGAGAGATCGTTCGTCTGCATGGATTTCCACACTCTATTGTTTTAGATAGGGATGCATGCTTTACCTCTCGGTTCTGGCAGGGACTTCAGAAGGCCTTGGGTACAAAGGTAATTTTGAGTACAGTATACCATCCCTAGACAGATGGCCAGTCCAAGCATACGATCCCGGTGCTAGAGGATATGCTCAGAGCTTACATCCTATACTTTGGCGGTTCATGGGAGAAGCATATCCCTCTGGTGGAGTTTTCCTACAACAACATTTTTCAGGCGACTATTCAGATGGCACCTTATGAGGATCTATACGATAGGCCATGCCGATTACCCTTATGCTGGCTGGAGGTAGGAGAGGCAGCTTTGTTGGGACCCTGTCTTGTTCAGGAGACTTCAGAGCAGATAGAGTTGATTCGGAAGAGGATGGCTACAACACTGTCTCAACAGAAGTCTTATGCTGATCAGCAGAGATGACCTTTGGAGTTCGAGGTCGGGGATTAGGTTTTCCTGCATGTCGCACTGAGGTTGGGACACAAGAGGATTCAGAGACAGGGTAAGATTTCACCGCGGTACGTCGGGCCGTTTGAGGATTTGGGGGGAGTTGGGTAGGTTGCCTATCGGTTGCAGCTACCTCAAAGGTACCGGGCCATGCACGACGTCTTCCACGTCTCTCAGCTCCAACGCTACTTTTCAGACCCAACTCATGTCTTTTAGCCCAAGGAGGTTGAGCCCAAAGTGGATGCATCATTTGAGGAGCATCTCATCCGGATTGTCGATCACAGTATGAAGGTTATCTTTGGGCGGTCTATCACTCCTGTACGGGTGTTATGGAAGCATGGGAGAGTACAGGATTAGACCTGGGAGGGGGAGGCCAATGTGCGATCGTAGTGGCCGGAGCTATTTTAGGTTTCTTCTTCTACACTTCACTAGGGAAATTCGTGGACGAATTTCTTTAAGGGTGGAAGTTTGTAAGAACCCGTATCTTCGTTTCATGTATTCATTTCATTTTTCATGAGTTTTGATGAAAAATATAGTTTCTGAAAAATTTTGAAGTACACGGCGTGTACTTTCTGAGTACACACTGTGTACTCTTCTCCGGCTCGAAGCTGTGTGCTAGCCATGTCCGGTCCACACACACGGTGTGTAGGGGTGACGTGGAGGCTGATTTTAGCAGAGTACAGAAAACACCTAGTACATGCCGTGTAATATAAAAGTACATGTCGTGTACGTGTTTACACTAAATGGACCGGGGCCGCACCTGATGCTCAGAAGCATCTTCTTCTAGGTCTCGTTCGTCCGAGAGCACTGAGGATCTGCGAATCTTCGATGAGCCCCCGCCTCTCCGTCCATTCTTCGATTCGAGCTCTGTTGATTGCATTGTAAGTGTAGTGGTGAGTTCTTCGTTCTTCGTGAGACTTGTTTTCCAATTCTTTCCCCTTATCAAGTTATAGAAGGTTGATTATTTTGTGCGTTTTATCAGATCTATAGCGTTCTAGGGAGAATCAGTCATCGTGGTTCAAGTATATCGATCTCCTAGGATCAAGGTAGGTGGTTTGTGCCTTTCTGTAGAATTTCTTCGAATATTTCGTGCAATTTCGCCAATTCCCTTGAATGAGAATTGTGCGTTTTCCAATTTTTCCTTTGATTGATTTTCTGCTTGCTTGATTGCTATAGTAGAGGTTTACCTTTCTGAATAGAGTAGCTTTTTTGTTGTAATCTGGATGCTTTCCATGCTTGTTTTTATTGTTTGGCGTTTTCCAGTTGCCATGCATAGTTATAGGATAGTGTAACTATTTCTTTGTTATGAATTGAGCCTTATAATGATAGAAAAGTAGTTATGAAGTTTACATGGACGTTGCACACGTGCTGAGCATGTTTCTTTCACACAAGACTGTGAGAACCTAGTGTAGTAGAGCATAGAGAGAATGGATGTAAGGGATTCTCCAGAGTGTCTTTTAATAAGATGCGAGACCGCAAGGGGGAATTGATGATGAGTGATTCCTCAGAGAGTCTGTAGTTCCTCACCGTGGGACACAGTGGGGATGAGAGGTTGTGTGCTTTCCCAGAGATCCATTAGCATGATACGAGACTATAGGGGGAATTGACGATGACTAATTCCTCAGAAAGTCTACTCTTAGCTGAACCAGAGGGGTGAGAATGTGTGTGCCTCTTAGAGGTTTTCTAGTACTTATAGGTTGAACCATAGGGGTTAGGCTGTGAGAGCTAGCTAGAGGGTTACCTATTTTCCTACTTGTTGTTTGTTGTTTACTTGTGTACTTTATATGCTAAAACTATGGATTGTAGTTGTTGTGTGCTTTTCTGTTTACTGTTCCTTTACTTTACATGCCAGGTATTCATTTACTGTTAGGCACAGATCTTTGGGTGGTTGCCTACTAGGACTTTGTCTCACACCCTGTTTGGGCCATGCTTTTCGGCCCAAGAAGACTATGTTGTTGCAGGTATAGATAAGTGAAAGCGGCCTTCTACTTCAGGTTCTTGGCTACACTGAAGCTAGAGAGCATGGGACAGAGATGAGGCTTGCGATGTCGAAGAGTTTCTCATCTATTTTTCTTTTTCTGTTGCTGTAGTACTTGTGTTCAGTTGTATTTCAACACATTGTTGTGTTTTCTGTTTTCCTTAGATACTTATACTTGCTGCATCATTATCGTCATTTCTATATATTCATTGCTTCCACTGTTTGGTTTCAGTTGTTGTATATTTCTTGCTGCTTCCGCTATTTATTGTTGTTTTCCTTACCTTGTATATCTCACCGAATGAGGGTATAGTTTCCCCAATAACTTACCAAGGCCCTCGCTACTAGTCGGCAGCCTCTGGCATTTGGGAAATGCGCTTGAGGTCATGTGGAGATCCAGGTACGGGGCACTAGTGGAGGGGCTCCGGATTCGGGTCGTTACATATATCATGTAAATTTATTTCCTTATATTCTTAGTTTGTAAAAGAATTACTAAACATTAAGAAAAATGATCATGAAACAAAAATGTTATCCTATTACATTCATATCTGATGAATCAAATGGTCATTTAGATCATCAATGATTTATGGATTTGAGGCCCTAGACATTCTTTTGATCATTCAATTACTTTTTATAAATGACCTCAATCAATCCTTATAATTATTTATGATTTTTTTTCATGTACATATATATCCACTTTCCACTAATGTTCTCATACTTATAAACCATGTTATATGTTATTCCATGTGATATTTATACTTCTAATTTTCTCTTTTGATGTGGGTATTTTATTAACCCTTTTAAAATATAGTTTTTTTCAACAAATGAGTTTTTGAATATGAGACCCTTGATTACCAAGATTAATTTTAAATTGTGAGGATATGATTTATTTATGGCCAGGAGAATGTAATACCCCAAATTTTTTAAAAGAATAATATTTTATTCAATTAAATTAATGTTCTAGAAGAAAAAGTATAGAAAGGAATATAATACCCAAAGTGTTTACAATATTATTACTATTTTAAAAATAAATTAAATCTATGATATATCTTTCAATGCATGTAACATTGAGTTATCTTTTATTACATGCAACACCGACTTTCTTCTATAGCTTGGGTTACAAGAAAACCTGAGTTTTAATAATTACTATGAAAATTATTATTTTAAATGAAAATTACCACCTAGATATTAAATTGGTGGTCATTAATAGTATTAAAAAATTTATAAAAGAGTATTGTTGAATTCATTGGTTACAATTTAATTATAAATGAATATAAATACAAATTGAATATGAATAAATTTTTATTATTATAAAATAATATTTTTTCACACTAAATGAATTTTACTTTAATAACTTAAATTAAATAAAATTAGTGGATGATTTTAATTAAATTTATATATTATATATTCAATAAAATGTTTTCACACCCATCCAGTATATTTTATAGGAATAATCTATTAACAAATCCAATATTATGCATAAAAAGGTATATTTATTTCGAGGAATTTTCATTTCCTTTTATTGAAAAAATTGTTTTAAAACTAAATTTTGAACCATTTAAAAATTTATTTTGACAAAATAAAATTAATTTTAAAAAATTAATTTTAAAATTACCTTGTAGTGAATTTTTTGTATTTTTATGATAAGTTTCATTTTTATATGAATTGTGAGAAATACTAAAGTTAATTGAAAAATGACTTTTCATATAAACAATATATAATGTTAAGTTATATAATAAATTGGGTTTATGGTTAAATTAGATCAATTATACATATATTAATCCTATTTAGTTCATTTGAATTAATTTCATAGGGAATTTTAATATAAAACATTTCAAACATTTGTACATTTTCACTTTTAAAAGCTGCTTTGTCGTTAGTTATACAAGATAAATTTTAAATTAAATTATGATAATTATATTAGTTGAATTTGGGAAAATGAATTAAATATTTGGAATCCTAATAATTTATAATATCTAATAATTTCAACATAATTTTTGAACAAATTGATTGGCAAAAATAGATAATTTGAATCACATCAACTAATGTAAAAATGAGTTTACATAGTGGTTAGTCATAAATGATAAAGCATAGAGATGACCCAAAACATATCCAAAAGTCATTTTCTAACCATATTTACACCATATAATATATTATATATAAAAATGGTTTATTATATGAGTCACATTTCATAAGGTATACTTTCTAATAGCGTTGACTTTTTGATATTTACAGTATTTCCACTCCTCCTCCTCTATAAAAGGGCACTCACTACCCTCACTTATTTACACATCCCATGATTTTTTTCTCATAAAAAACCAAAAAAAATCACTTCACAGATTCTAGAAACTCATATTGTATTCCAATTTTTTGGAATAAATACATCCCTTTAATGTCTTATTGTAAACCTATAGAGGATACCTAAGAAGTGTTATTGTCTTTTTAAAGCATTTTTATTTTATACATTATCCAACTCCTTAAATTATTATTATATAATAATTATATAATAACCTAGATATCTTAAATATATTTATTTTGTTTTAGGTTACAAAATAAAATCACACAGGCGTCCATCAAATGGGTTACAAAATCATCGTTCGTGTGTACATAGAACTACAGACTCACGGACCGATGTCTCTTGTTTTTCCATTAATACCTATCAAGGTTGGTAATAATGGTGGAAATAATATTTATATATTATATTCTTGATATATATGATGTATTTATGATTCATAAATTATTATTTAACATTTAAAATCATTATTTCCATTTTGTGGGAATATGATAACATCATTATTTTGTATGGCGGACTACACCCCTATGAAACGATGTGATTCCTTCACGCTTTATAAGGAATGTATTAGAGATGGTTTCATTAAAAAATGTCATATATATGAAATAAATTTTATAATTGAATGAAAATACACAGACACATACATATACATACTTTTCTTACTTTGAAAACAAAAAAGGAAATGGAAACAACGTTTATACGTACGTACAACATACCATCTCCATGAATACTGTATTTCATTTCCTATTACCAAATTTCTTGTATTACTATAAGTATATATATAATAAATATATATTATATTTAAAATTTTTTTAAAATTTTTAATATGATTAAATCAAGATCTAAGTAAGAGGACCAAAAAATAACACGTCAAAACATACTCGAAAAATAAGGCAATTAACACCTGAAACAATGAAAATAACGAATGATTATTAACAGATGAGAGACTAGATGTTATAAAAGGATCATATATGATATTATATATATATATATATATATAAATATGGGTTTGGTATATGTTAATAACATGACTAAGACCATTATATAGGGGGTTAAATGGTTTTCATCCAAAAGGAAGTGTATGGTAAGGTATTTAATGTCAATTTCATTTCAATGAGGCATATTGTATTATTATGAACATAATTTCATTTGTACAATGTATATAATTCCTCTTTAAATTTAATATCATGAATTCATCATTATCTATTGTATATCATGTTTAAATTAGAATTATTTCTTCTAAAATGACTTGAACATAAAGTAATACAGTGTAAAATAATTTCATAAATCAATTAATTTATATTGGGTTATATAACTTCCTCATTATCGTTAATATTCTATGATTATATATATAATGATTTTTACTATTTATTTTCATATTTACACTTAATTTATGTGTATTTTTAGTTTATAAAAATAATCAGTTCATTGATTAATTCCCACTTCAATGTTATTATAATTTTAAGGGTTTATTTCAAAATATCATTCTGATCAAGATTATTTATTTTTGAGTTTCCATTAAAGGAAATTATATGATAGTTGTTTAATAATACCTTGAATTTTATTTCTTCATTTAACTAATGTTATGTTTTAATTTATAGTACTGTTTACACACTCTTTGGTACATAAAAAAATAAGAAAATGTTTTAATAAAATATGGCTTCATGTCTATCTTCAGTCAGAAATTCGTTTTCTTACAAAACCATGTGTTATAAAAATAATTTCTGTATAATTTTAAAAATAATTTATTAAAATAATGTTTAAATATTTTTTATTTTTAAAATTATTTCTTCAAATGAATATTTCTGTCACTTTCTGAACAAGGAACTTTTATAGCCTTTTTACCATGAAAAATGGATGTTCTTTATGACATGTACAAAATTACCCACCCACATGACAATAATTTATTTCAATATTTATTCGAAATTTTATGAAATTATTCTTAAATAATTATTATTTTTAAATAAAATATATTTTAAAAATGTTTTTTAAAATAAAATAATATTTTCTCCAAAATTGTTTTTAAAGATCTTTTTATGGTAATTATATTCATCAATGGAAAAACTATTTATTCTTACTCCAATGTGTATATATTAATAATAAAATATTATTCATACGTAAGGATTATGATTATTTTTACCACATATAGTATTTACATTCACTTCCTTGAATCATTTTCATAGTCATTAACTTTAGTTTGAGTTATTCAATTTCCAGTGATCATTAAACATTAAATTTCTTATAAATATCCAAATTATTTATCATGGATATGATTATTTCCAAAATCCTACAACATTTTTACATATTTTGTATACTTTTATAGTTAATTTATTATTTTGGAAAATATTTACAACTCCATATTCTTTAATCAATGAAAATATTTGAAAGGACACACTCTTTTTGATCTAAATCGATTATTAAACATATAAGGAATTTTTTGGACATGTATTACATTGGTTGGGGACCATTTAATGTAACCCCTTGATGCATTGGTAGTGTCATTGTATGAATATGTTAGATATAATTAGCTAAATGAGTTTATACCCATCAGTTTTAAACTGTCTTGTGAAAGGTCTTGATGGTAAGGGTTTCGTGTACCTATGTAACATGGAATCCAATAAATAAGCATTTCCTTTATTCAGATTCAGTTATTGTAATATATGATACATTCACTAGGTAAAAATCTAAGTGTTAATTTCATTATCATTTTTTTGATTTAATGGAATAGTTTTCAGTTATTTACCTTTCCATAATAATTATGCCTTTTCCAGTTATTTATATGATAGGTGTGTTTAGTTATTTAGATATAAACATTTATTATTCTTATATAGTTATTAATATGGAATGTATTTTCAATTATTTAACTTCTCATATTGATTATGTTTACTGATTCATTATTTCTTCTGTTGTAATTAACTCTTACTATGCAGTTGAGCTCACCCTTATTTTCATTCCATTCCCTAAGATTCTATTAAGTGTAAAAATAAATATATGAAAATATATTCTATATGGAATGAGTTTATTCTCAAAAAAATTAATTTGTAATTTTTGAATTCACTTTTAATAAACGTCTCATGTATTTATCTAGTTTACCAAGACAAAAAAACTTATTGGTCCTTTGGGACATGATTTTTTTGTATCTATGCCATTATAATGGTATCAAGGCACCAAATCTAGGATACATAGGCCAGGGTTACTACATATAAGAACATTGTGGATGATTCCCACAACTAACACATTTATCTTACTCATAACCTTACAAAGAAAATTAACCTTACAAATGATAGTAATTTATATGTATTCTTCATTGCTGAATTTAAGACACTATCCTAGTCATAATTGATTTTCATGAATAAAATTTGGTTTCTATTTACGTGGTCTGTGAATACACTATCCAGAATCATATTATTAAAAAATCACTCACCTTCAATGAAATATATGCAACCAAAACATTCCCAAGTTACTGCATCATGATCCCAACTCACAATGTCATATCGGTGGATATAAGAGTAGTAATTTTTTTACTATAGTTGAATTATTACTATTATCAATGGTTTCCATAATTTGGCATTTGAAAAAAAATAATTCCTTTTGGGAATACTAATTTTTTCCTTTATGATCAATAAATCTCTTTATGTACATTATTTATACACAATATAATACTAGTTTTTAAAATCGAAGAGAAAAAATTAATTCATCTCGGTTGTTTCATTCTCTCATATCGCTTTAGGTAAATAATTTATATGAAATATAAATTCTAATAATGTATCATATTTCCACAATAATATCTCAAAACTTAAGATATAAAGTATTTTTTATTTCTTGAGATACATTATAAAATCTCATCATAATTTACCTCAATTAAGCGAGAATTTCGCAACACCACAATTACAACCCCCTATACTCAAAAGGCTACTAACTAGTAGTGAGGTCACTATTAATTACATGGTGTGACTATGTCCCTGATGTCATAATCATTAACAGATATATCACTAGTAACTGTAGTATATATTAAAACATTAATTTCATTTGGAATCAAAATATAATAAAAACCATAAAAATTATGTTTCCTTGCATTATCATATCTAACCAATTTCCTACCATACCCATCACACATTTAAGATGGATTTATCAATAGTATGATCACAAACATAATATAAATTGAAAAGAAAAAAATAATCTAGTAATTTATAACTATAAATTATTCATCCTCTCCTCAGGACAATCTCTAAATCAATTCCAAGTTAGTCTATTTTAAATTCTAATCATTGGGCCTTATCACTGGACTATATCCTAAATTCTGATGCCTGTATATTCATCGAGGTGTATGTAAAAAAATTATCATTAAATCACTAACAAGACCCTAGTATATACCAGAACGTGTGTGTGGGATATATATATATATATATATATTATAAAGTATATTAAAGAAATTATTAAAACTCATCACATGAGATCAAATTCAATAATACCTACATTGGATTATTTTGGTAAACCACACCAAACATAATCCTTGTATTATGGTAATTTGGCACATGTGATAGTCCCTAGTCAATGCAATGTATTCTAAAATCAGTGGATATGATTAACATATATAAACCCATGTGAATAGTAAATAGAAGTGGATTCTAAAAAATTACCCCTAGAAAGTAACACAAATTTAGAATATTGTAGATTCTTAACATTAGAAGAACCTCTAGAATAATCCACTAAATGGGGTGACTCATTGCATGTTTTGGAAATACAAAAATTAACGTTTATATAGATTATTGGAGAGGAATAATACAACTAAACCCCAGAAAATTATCCATATTAGATTCTTCCACGATATATATTTCATCCCCCTAAAAATTAACTTCTATATAAATAATGGGTTATTCAAAACATATTAAAACCCTTGAAAGAAATCCATGTTTTTAGGTGTTATGAAATAAATTTGAAACCCCACCCAAATAACATGCATCCAAATATTGGAAAAAATACTCATTTAATCCCTTTAGAAAAACTCACATTAAAAAAATGAGATGAAGATAAGAGAAAAACAATCATATAGTGTTACATAAAGAAACAACTTATCCCCCTATTAAAACTTATTGAAACATTATCATCAAATAATGCAATGTAGAAAAAATTTACCTGGAATAATAATAATTATATAACATTAATTATATATCCAAATACACTTTTCATAGTTCATGGTAACTCCAACCAAAAATTAATACACCTAATAATCATTTCTGATATGAACAATATGCCATTTTTCTACGGGAAATTAATTCAATACTCTAACACTAAAGTTGGATAATTTTTAACTATTAAATAAATATCTTTCTAATTAGAAGTTATTTCAAAATATCACATAGATACAAACACATTATCTTTTAATCCATTCCACTTTTAACTCACAATAAACACTCACATGGTAATATTGTAGTGAACCCTACCTTTTAAACATATTATTACATGTTTTTTTAAAATACATTAATTACAATCTTGAGATTGTGAGTCCCAGTGTCTTTAGAATACTAGATATAAAAAACATCAATTTAAACTAACAGATAACATCTTTATTTTTTTATTTTTAGTGAACTCCAAAATCTATTTGAGTTCCTAAAATTGTATTGGATAACATAGAAAATATATAAAAAAATGGATGAGGTAAAAATACCTATAAGGGAATAAACCTGACAAAGAAAAATAAAATGTGAGTCAAAGGTACAACATGATATCATAAAATAAAAGGCTCATGAGTAATCACATTAAAGGATAACATAAAAATATGGGTATCATAATATAATGGTAATATAGAAAATGTGGAAGAAATATATAAAATGACATATATATGAGTCGTGCCCAACTTCCAAAATAATACCACGTAGTGGAAAATTTCCCAGAATAAATTATGTTTACTATCTAATACCATATATAAAATTTAATGAGACAAAATATGTACACAATGAATTAGAGAGCTATCTTGGAACACCCATCACAACATTTTTATTATTTATGTGTTAAAAAAATTAAAATTATTCATGATACATAAAATTATAACTTCCCATGGAATGAAAATGGGTCGTGTAATCGTTCCTCATATCATAATCATAGGAAATTTCAAAATTATGGAATTTGAGAAATGAACATAAGGTTTGTTTTACCTCATAAACAGAAAGGGTAATAAGCTAGGTGTATATGAGTAAGACAAATATATAGAATCGATACATATTACATAACCTCAAATATAGATATATAGTGTGTTAATTAGATAGAGAATGGTTGTACCTGAAGAGAAGGGTGGTTTAGAGAGATCCCTTACCACGAGTCTGATTTATCCTATACATTCTTTATATTATTGAATAATAAACATATGTTAATTATTTACCTAGTTAATAACCTTTTTACATATTATTAGTCCTTTTATTTTATAAATTATCATTCTATATTCAATTATTTAATCATCTAGGTTTATGTTGGGGGTTTTAATGATGTTCATCTCATATATGCAAAATCACTTTTGAAATTTTACAAAGGTATAAGATATTATTATTTAATCACACCTATATTAATAATAATTAAATAATTTTCATTTTTATACATAAATTAGAATGTTATAAATCATGAATTATGGTTATGATAAATTAACTACATAATAATCATGGAGACAGTAGGTCATATGTATGCACAAGTAACATTTCCATTTTTCAACAATGATGATTGAAATAAAAGAAGTGTTATTTTATCATTAAATAAATATTATTATATCATAATTATAATATTATTACTTAAAATAAAATTATATATTCCATAAATTTTATGTGGTAATTGAAAATGAATCACATCGCTTTGTAGAGGTGGTAATCTTCACGTACACATGAATAACATTTTCATTTCTCTATTAATGGAAAGATATGAAAATTTATTACATATTAATTTTATATAATGGTAAAAAGTTCATGAATATAATATATATAAATTATACCCATCATTATAAATATTTGTGAGAGGTGATGATGAAAAATGAATTACATCGGCAAATGAGGTGGTAGTCCTCCACACACAAAAAGGATGGTTTCATTTTCCATTTAAAGGAAGAGAAGATGGATATGGGATATGAAATAAAAATAATAATATCTAAATGTATGGTAAATACTATTTTTATTAAATTATAACGGTTTAAAAAGAATTTCTCTACGTGGAAGAAGAAATTAATCCCAAACACGTTGTTAAGAATTATACATCTTCTCTAGAAAACCTCTTTGGGTTTACACAAAAAGCCTTCCAAGGAGGGTTTTAAAATAAAAAAATAAATCTAGGAATTATAAAGGTATTTTAATAAGGTATTTATGTATTTATTTTACCAAAAAAATGTTTTTTGAAGTGTCATGTGGAAAAGAGAGGGTGTGTCATTTTTTAAAGTGTGGTAGAGAATAAAGTTGGAATTTTTGAAAATAAAATGATAAAACCACATTCTATTCACAATAAATGCATGAAAGATGAATAAAAATAGAAAACTAGATTATATATGGTCTAAATATGTCAATATAATTGTAATTTTACAAGTCTCTAATTCATTTTAACCCTTATCGTTTTAGTTTAACCCCCGATAATCCCGTTTTAACCTTAACCACTACAATTAATTTTTTTCTTTTGATTTCACAATTAATTATGAATGAAATTAATTTGAAATTATTATATAATATTAATTATAATTATTCAAAACATGGAATTCATTTTACTAAAATAAATATACATAAGTGGTAGAATATAATTTAAAATTAAACGCAAAAAATATGACAAAAAATGTTTTTCATGAAATGCAATTTTATAGCGATAGATGATCTAATATCAACTATATGACCTAAAATAATTATTTTATGAATTTAAATTAATATAAATTGGTATATAATAGATGAATTTTATTAAAATAATTCTTTATGAGGGGGTATTTTAATTAAATAAAATAGATACATTTTATACACTTAAAAATAATTTCTAGAAATCATCGTTTTTATGCATAAAAATAATCTTATACCAAAATATGGATATTTATTTTTTAAAATTTGATTTATAAAAATTAAATGGTTTATGTGTTAATTTTATAAAAAATTAAAAATTTAATGGTGTTTTTAAATTAATTAATTTTAAGAGAAGGGATTACAATATTTGAAAAATAACTAATTTTCACTATTCACTAAAAAAGCAATCATTTTAGAAAAATCCCAAAATATTATACTACATAAATTTTTATTTTACTATTTAAAAAGGATGATAATTTTATAAAATAGAATTTCTAAAAGTCCAGTAAATCAATTTCATTATTTTATGACAAAAAGAAATAAAAAAAATTTAAAAAAACATACTTTTGGGAAGGATAAAATGTATTCATTAAAAATGAGTACTTATTTTATATGAATTTATATTTATCAGTTCCAATACTAATATTTCATAATGTATTTAATACTATTAATACATAATAATTTAACATATAGATGTACCACCTATAAATTTAGTAAATATAAAGGATCTAATATGTACTTTCTCAAGTGGGATACATCGAATACCTCAGGTACTTGAAAAAGGGTTGGTGGGAGTTTGATTTGATAATCCACCACTCTGATGTGATCAAAAATATCAAAGGGGATGATATAACTGGTGATTGTCTTTACCTTATTCCTAAATCTGATAACCTTCTTCCGTAAATATATGGTCAGATAAACTTTTTCTGTGACCTAAAACTCGAAGTATCATCGATGATTTTCAACATAAATCTTCTACCATATCTCAGTAGTAAAAATGTGTTACTAAATGGTCTTGAAATTTAATACCACATAATCAATCATTTCTAGACCCAAAAACTTTGTTTCACCAAAAATATACCAACACAAAGGTTTTATACATATATTTCTATAATGGGCATCACAAGGAGCCATTTGTATGGTTGATTGGAAACTATTATTATACCACAAGTTGAATAGAGGAAGATTTTTATCAAATTATCCTTCAATTTAAATAAAACATGCTCCAAAAACTTATTCTAGTTTTTAATAGTCTGCTAAAATTAGCCTTTAGTTTGGGGTGATCAGACATACTGATGTTCAAATCAATATTTAGATAATATTGGAGGCTCTTCTGGAACTATGAGGTAAATCATGGTTCTTACTTATATATAATCCATAGTGGAATTTCATGTAGTATCACAAGCTCAATTACATAAATAAATTAAAATTTATCGAATGAGTATTTATCTCAAATTACATTGAATCATATAGTCTTGATAAGATGATCCATCAAAACCCATTTTTAATTGTTTCCTCTTGATGTCTTTAGAAGGCCAGTGGAAAATTCCATGTTTATGTTTTCCAATTTCCTTGTTGGTATGGGTAATGGTTTCATTATCCCCTAATATTTTTTCCTCTAATCCTTAACTTGTTGATATACTAGACACTTTGATTTATATTCATATATTTTATTCTTTATATTGTTCCACTAGTAGTGCTCTCATAGATCTCAATACATCTATATTCTTCCTGGGTGGATGGAGAAGGTTGAGCCATGTGAATAATTAAAAAACGCATTATTTATCTCACGATTTAATGGTATAGATAGTCATGAACCAAATATTAAAACTCCATATTCATTAATTTTTAACTCTAATTATTTCACTTTTATTATATATTACTCCTAAATTTTTTCATCATTTTGTTGAGTATCCTTAATATTATTATGAAGGTAAAAAGGATAAAATTTTTTAGAAAATAATGATGATGTTCCTTCCTTTATGATTATCAGGTCCATAATTTTAATGTATTATAAGATTGATCCCTCTCAATTCTCATCATTGTTAAAGTCATCCGGTCATTTCTACATAGAAAATCTACCACTTTTTTTTTTTATTTTTTAAAGGATAAAATGGATTTAGTAGTCATAGTCCTCGATCAAATATAACCATATTCACTATTATATATTATTCTCATTCCGTGTGAACATATATTTGAGGATATTATGGTTCATATATATTTTACACATCTCTTCACAAAGTTAATGTGTCCATATTTTTAAAATACTGATAAATGTATACAACTAATGATCCTGCATGGGATAATTAATCTCATGGATTTAAAACTTCCTTGAAGCATAGGCTATAAATTTATCACTTAGAATAATAACACTTCCCATGTACGTTTTTAAATCATTTATGTATACCATAAAAAGTTCCCCAATTAAGGGAAGCGTGAGGACTGTTGTAGTGATAAGCCTATTTTTTTAACCTTAATGATCTCTTCACACTCAATGGTATAGAAAATAGTTCATCCCTTCAGTTTTATAATGGTTAGTGGTTTTTAGAATCAGGATAAGTTTCATGAAAATATCATCAATACTCATCTTGTCTAAGGAAACTATGTATTTGAATTATCGATGTCAGTCTAGAAAATTCCTCAATTTATTTGTCATAGTAGGGTCCAAAAATATCGCTTTGTGGGTTTTAATATTCCACAAGAATGATACTTCATTAATCTAGAACTCAAATTTATGTTTCTTTTAATTTATCTTCTCCATTATCAGAAGTCTATATTATTTAAGTCCATTAAAATTTATAGAGCATTAGTGAGTCCAAAAGGCATTCTTATGAACCCACAATGTTTATACATTGTTTGAAAGATAGTTTTGTGAATATCAACCTTCTTTACCCTTAATTGGTGATATCCTGACCGATGGTCCACCATAGAGAAATAATGGGCCCCACATAGTTGATCAGAGAAGTCATCTATTCATGGGAGGGGATACTTGTTCTTTATTGTTATTTTTTGAGTTAATGAAATTCATCGAAGTGGCATATTGAACCATACTCCTTCTTAATGTTGATGATTAGATCACCCCTTTGTAAAGAACTTGAGTATATAAAAACCCTTTCAAGATTCTCTTGTAAATTATTTTTTCCAATATTCCAAATCAAGAGTCACTATTCTATAAGGGGGCTTCTATATAGGTAGATATCTGGGAATAAGTTTAATTGTGAACTCAAACTCTTGGCTAGGAGGAAGACCTTGAAACTCTTAAGTTAATACATCAGTATAATCCCACTCATTGGGAATGTATTAATTCATAATCCTCAACTTTATTCAATCATTTTGGATAAATATGTTTTCTCATATGGAAATGATATTCATGCTTGAATAGAAGATTCTTGGGTATATTCATTATCCTGCATACACTTTTATAGAACCATATGATGTCTTGGGACATAGAGAGTGATATAACTCTCTCTACATTTTATTTTGGATTTATATAAGGATATAAAATCAATGAACAATATAAAATAAAACTTCACTAAATGAATTATGAAAATATTTTCTCGAATATTCATCCCCCAAACATTGACTAGTATAACGACGCATACTTTACATACATTGTTAATACTTCAAAATTGAAGTACACTTATTACAACATATAACAAAACCATGGAAGGACCATATTGGTATAGTGTCTTTAGAAACTGGGAAACATAAACAACTGGTTCATAAAGCGTCTACACTATCTCCCATTTATTTCATCATATATAGATTCCCTTTTGGAAAATCCTACTTAATATCCTTCTTCCTAACCTAGGGGAAAGAAAACATACAAAAGGGTGAGCTCAAATGCTTAGTAAGGGTAAAAAAAAGAAAAATCAATCACATCATATTCATAAGAACACAACAATTTGGAAATCTTACCCTAAAAAAGAGATCATAATTTCATAACATGGGATAAATCATGAAAGTGAAATGTAATCACAATAATCATAACTTAAAACATGAAGCTTTGTGGCATACACACATAATAATAGAGAATCATTTCTTATTAGTCAAGACTCATTTCCAAGACTATCTTAGTGGACAAAGTCAATCTCTGAACCGAGTTCATTCCTCATTTCAGTCCTGTTTCACTGAACCAGTTTAACCTTCCGTTCCAAACATGTCTATCTCATGAGATATAAAATCTTTACCCAATGCATTGGAGGGAGATATAGGTCCCACCCATCTCATAATGATACCATTATTATGTGTTCCACAAAATCATAAACCATACATCATAGCATAACCCATGTAATAAAAATGGGATTCTTAAACATCGTGACAACATAAAACAATTCAGATAAGATAAAGGAATTCATAAAAATACATCCATCACAACATAATCAAATCAATGTAGTAATAGGTATGGAAATAGAACCCTTTATTATCTTAGATAGAAAATAATTTTGATAAAACACTTGAACTCCATTCTTGAGGAAAATATCTTTTCTACCTGAAAAACACTTTTCCTTTCTTAACATGTCATATAATTCTAAACTAAAAGAAGTTGATTGAAAATAAAATCGAAAACTTATAAATGAAACTTCTTGGAAATAATGTTTTAAAAATCCATTCATTCCGTATAAGTTAAAAAAACACTCTTCTCGTACTTTTGTCGGAAAAGTCAAAAAGTAACTCGTACGAAAAACGACAAAAGATTCCTTTCATATCATTGACTAAAAACTCACCGAAGGGTAAAATTGGATATAAAATATTTTAGAAGGATATAAATGTTACATATTGAGGAAACATAGATGTGGATGATAAAATACACCCCATTAAATTCTGAAGTATAATCAATCTCAGATAAAAATGAGATTGTGATATTTCCCTTACCTTAGGTCTGATTTGCTTCGTAAGTGTCTGAACCTCTTGTATAATTATTTAAATAATGTCATTGACTTATTACAGAATCATACTAATTGTTATGATATAATATATGGTCATATTCTTAGATTATTATTAGTAATATTTCATTGCTAATTGTTATTCGGGTGTTTATTACTTTTTGTTCTTATGCGTGTTTTGTCAAATAAATTCTTATTATTATTTTTAGGTTATAGATACCTCATTTAAAGAATGGTATTAGTGTAATATATATCATATTTATTCACTAAATTAATTTATCTAATCATTATTCAATGAAAATAATGTAGAACGAGTCACATCACATCGTGGAGACGGTATTCCGTACGTACGCACGAGCGATGACATCATTCCCATGATCGTGGAATTGTATTGGAGTGTATGTATACTATTTAAGAATCAATATAAATTTACAATAATCATATATATTCATTATTTACACCATTATACCCATCCAAGTAAGGTGGAGGTGGAAAATAGATTACACCACGGCGTGGAGACGATATTCCGTACGAACGCACGCGCGGCGATTTCATTTTCTGTAGGATGGATAAATGGTGAAATAGGGTTGTTTCATACTTGTAATAACATATAAGTATATGAGTGATACTTATGTTATTAATAAATAATGAAACAACTAAATAAGATGAAGTGGAAGAAGAAATAAAGTTGAAAGAATCGGTAACAGACATTACCTCTTCTTTGAAGCGCCACTTTGAGACCTCCTCTTAGGGCACTAAAATTGGTCTTTGAAGAAGACCAGGACCTATAAGATGTTTCTAGGGAAGTGGGGAAGTGAAATGGGCAGGGAGTGGCCGATTTGGAAGGCTCAAATTTGTGTGAGGAGGAGAGGGAGGAGGTGCCCTTTTATAAGGGAGGAGAGGGGCACCTTTGGAAATATAAGACATATTAGTTTATATTAAATCCCAAACCCACATAAAAACTTCCAAAATGACTCATATCCGAATATTAGATGATATAGTCTTGTAATATCATCATAAAATAAATTTTAGACATGTTAAAAATTTATTTTTAACATTATCAACTTGATTTATCCTTATTTTTCAATTTAATTTTATTTGTGGTAATAATACTCTAAATTTTAAATTATTATAAATAATTACATATGTGATGTGAATTTTCCATAATTTCACACTTTATGAAATTTTAGACCATATAAATTTTAATTTATAATTTTTAAATATTTTTGTGATTTTTAAACAATTTTATAATATGTTATTTTTATAAAATAACAATAGTGTCAATTTTGACACTATTCAATTATTTGAATTTAAATAAAATATATAAAGAAGATATGTTCGAACTAAAAGATTTAATAGATTTATAAAATGTCATATGTATCTATAAAATTAGTGGAGAACATTAAATAGTTCATATAATATTTATTTTAATATTTTTAAAAGAATTTATTTGATATTTTAATTAATAAAATAATTTCAACATCACGATTGTATCATAATTAATGATAATCATTTAATCCCTAAAAATTATAAATAAATTCCTATGATGTAGATAATTGTATTAGATTTCTGGATACTAATCATGTTTTAAGTTTCATTAATTTTATCACAAAATTAAAATTATTATACTTATAAGATTTAAGAAAGTGACTTGTTGTCACATTCTTTGGTTTTAATAATAATTAAATTATTTTCATGGAAAAAAGTCCATTAAAGGAATCTAATCTGACCCTTAGGTGATATGGGTCGCCTTTTAGTCATCCAATAGGATTTTTTCAGGTGTTAGAGTAATTTTATAATCTTATATTTACCCTTAATTACAAGATTTACCTTTAACTATGGTAAATAAAATTTACCGTAGTTACTATTCATAATGCCCAAAAATAAAAGGTCGTCTATTAACATAATTTGGACCCACTTATTCCTAATATGGAATCCATTCTTCAAAATTAAAATCCTATAATTTTCAGTAATTAATTTAAAATAAATCTCATTGTTAAGGAAACAGGTTTTAGAAGTTAAAACATTGCCAAAGATTAAAATGTTTTTACCTATGAATTCAATGTAAAATTAATGCTAATGACATACATTATATTAAATGGTAAAAATATATTCTATTTATACATTAAAACCATTCAATATTATAATTTAACCATATAAATTATCTCAATGAAAAAAGTTGTTTTTAATTAAAAATTAGCGTATTTTTATTATTCATCAAAATATAAAAGTTATCAGAAAAATATCAAAAATTTATCCAAAGTAAATTTTTATACCCTGATTCAAAAGAATAATTTTATTTTGTCAAATTAAACTTATAAACATTTACAAAACTAGATTTAATGTGGGTGCGCCATCAAAAGGCGGCAAAACTGCATTTTTTGAAAAATACATATTTTACCCAAAAATTTTTTTTTGTTCTCTTACCATGTTCTAGAGAATGTGTATGATGAATAATAAAATTCAAAATTTAGTTAATACTCTTCATAACGGTTAGTTCATAATAATATATCGTTGTTTAGTGAAACTCGGTATTGCGTACTACACACGCTATCGAGGAAGGTCGCGATTGCGTATAATGCCAGCCAAGTCTGTATTGTGTGCTATGAAAGATTCCTTGGGTGTTGCGTATAACATAAGACATAAAAAAAATTCTCATAAAATCTTAGGGTGTTACATTCTACCCCCCTTAAAATGAATTCCACCCTCAACATTCGTCACATCATTACAAACAGATGAGGATACCTCTCCCTCATCATATCCTCAAGTTCCCATGTAGCTTCTTCTAATTGGTGGTTCCTACATAAAACTTTCACCAAGGGAGTGGTCTTGTTTCATAGGACTTTTTCACTGTGATCTGGAATCTCTATCAGGTGTTCTTCATAAGAAAGATCTTGTTCCAGTGGTATAACTTCTGAGCTGAGTACATGTGAAGGATCAGGTATATACTTTCTCAGGAGAGATACATGGAACACATCGTGATCTTGAGATAGATTTAGTGGAAGAATCAATCAGTAAGCTACCTTCCCAACATGATCCAGAATTTTAAAAGGGCCAATATATCTAGGGCTCAACTTTCCCTTCTTTCCAAATCTCATGACCCTCTTCCAAAGAGATATTCGTACGAACACTTTATCACCCACTTCAAACTCTAAGTCTTTTTTTCGGTTGTTGGCACAACTTTTTTGTTGACTCTGACCTGCTCTTATGTGTTGTTGAATAGATCTGACCTTTTCTGCCATCTCATCAACAAGATCAAGTCCTAATAGATTTCTTTCCCCAACTTCATTCCAGCAAGGTGGAGTCCTGCATTTCTTTCCATAGAGAGCTTCATAAACAGCAATCTGAATACTCGAGTGAAAGCTATTATTATAAGAAAATTCCACCAAAGGTAGGTGTTGATCCCAACCACCTTTGAAATCCATAGATCAAGCTCTCAACATATCTTCTAGAGTCTGAATCTTCCTCTCAGACTGACCGTCTACCTGAGGATGATAAGTAGTGCTAAAACACAACTATGTATCCAGAGTATGCTGAAGACTTCGCCAGAACTTTGAGGTAAACCTCGGATCCCGATCATATATAATATGAAGTGGTACTCCATGAAATCTTACCACTTCCTTTACATATATCCTGGCAAGCTGATCCAGATAGAAATCCTCTCTAATAGTAATGAAGTGTGCAGACTTTGTAAGACGATCAACTATGACCTATATAGCATTATTGCCTTTGGATGTTTTAGGAAGTCCTATGGCAAAGTCCATAGTGATGTTTTCCCATTTCCATTCAGGTATGGGTAATGGTTGTAACGTCCCCTTAGACATCTGTCTCCCAGCTTTAACTTGATGACAATCCAAGCATCGAGAGACATATTCAGCAACATCTCTTTTCATGCCATCCCACCAGAAGTAATCTTTCAGGTCCCTATACATCTTCGTGCTTCTCGGATGAATAAAGAATGAAGAACTATGAGCCTCATCCAGCATCTCCTTATTTAATTCGGGGATGGTAGGAACACAAACCCGATTCCTAAACATTATTATCCCATTACAATCAAGGTTGAATTCAGGAACATTTCTCACCTTCTTTTGTAACTATACATCTTCTTTCTGTGCCTCTTTAATCTTCACATGTATAGATGGTTGAACATTCATTTGAGAAAGATAAGATTTTTCCCCTTCCATTATAATTACAAGATCTATCCTTTGTAAATCCATAAATATTGGATCTTTTGTGATCCTCATCATGGATAAACATGCATGGTCTTGTCGACTTAATGCATCTGCCACCTTGTTTGCTTTCCCAGGGTGGTAATGAATTAAGCAGTCGTAATCCTTAATCAGCTCCAACAATCTTATTTGACGCATATTCAGCTCCTTTTGTGTGAAAATATACTTTAAAATTTTGTGATTAGTATAAATATCACACCCTTCTCCATAAAGATAATGCCTCCAAATCTTTAATGCAAATATTACCGCAGCAAACTCCAAATCATGAGTTGGGTAATTTTGCTCATGTATTTTCAACTGTCATGAGGTATAAGCTATCACCATATCATTGTGCACGAGAACACACCCCAGTCCCTTCTTAGATGCATCATTGTAGATCACAAACCTTTATCCACTGCAAGGTAGTGTGAGCACAGGTGCACTGACAAACCTTCTTTTTAGCTCTTTGAAATTTTCTTCACATTCCTCCATCCAAACAAACTTAACTCCTTTTTGAGTCATCATGGTGAGTGGATTAGATAATCATGAAAAATATTTCACAAAACGTCGATAATATCCAGCCAAACCAAGAAAAATTCGGATATCGGTTACTGTTGTTGGTCTCGCCCATATTTTGATAACCTCTGTTTTTGCTGGATCACAAATATCCCCTCTTTTGAGATTATGTGACCCAAAAAGGAAACTTTTTGAAGAAAAAATTCACACTTGGTAAACTTGGAATAAAGCTTCTCCTTTCTCAGGGTCTTCAATATAATTCTCAAGTGATCTTCATGTTCTTCCTTGCTCTTTGAATATACAAGAATATTGTTTATAAAGATTACCACAAACTGATCAAGATAGTCTCTAAAGACTCTATTCATCAGATCCATGAAGATAGCAGGGGCATTAGTAAGACCAAATGGCATCACTATAAATTCATAGTGTCCATAATATGGAAGAAATTTCCACTGGAAGGTCATGTCAATCCTTGCATCGATAGACGATCATCGATTAATCTGGAATATGAAATGTGACTTCCCTTCTTTGGAAATTGATATGAGCTCCATATAAAGAATGCCAATCCATGCCAAGAATCATATCAAATTCCACTATAGGAAGGATTACAAGATTTTCAGGAAGCACTTTCCCACAAACTTCAATCAGAGAAGAATTGTAAACTTTTGATCTGACTATTGTGCCATTAGGAATGTCATAGCCAACACAACATCTAATTGTTGAGGTAATACAGTGATACCCTTAGAAATGTTTTCAGAAATAAAAGAGTGGGTGGATCCAGAATGAAATAAAACATTATCTACTTTAGAGTGGATGGTAAGTGTACCTTTCACCACTTCGTTATCGTACTCCACATCGCTGATAGAAATTGCATGTGACATTACTTTGTCTTTGGACTTAAGAGTTTGTTGACGTCGACCATCATCATCAACCCTTGGATTTGGGCATTGATTGGCATAATGCCCCATCTCCTTGCACTTGTAACACTGAAGTGTAGGAGGTTCACTCTGTGTAGCCTTTTTTTGTTCACATCACTAGACATCTTCTTCCCATCATTGCGGCATTCAAATGCCCGATGACCTTCCTTTCAACATTTGAAACATTTACTTGTCCCTTTAAGACCACTCCCTCTATGTTTCTTTCCACACTGTGATCATAAGGGAAAATTCATCTTCTTTTCAGTGTGCTCTTTATATTTTCCTTTGAATTCCATTTTCCACTTCTTATCAAACCCATATGACTGATGGGTTACTCCAATCTCCATCTCAAATTTTAGAGCACATTGAACGATTTCCTCGTATCTATTGAAGTCCATTATGGCTAACACCATTCAAAGACTTGGTTTTAATCCACTAAAGAATCGATCGACCTTAATCTCAGGTTGGATAATAATACCAGAAGAATACCTTGAAAGTCTTGTAAAATTTGCTTCATAGGTACCAACAGATTCATCATCCTTTTTCTTTAGTTCAAGAAACTCCTTCTCCATCTTTGTTCGAATAATACAAGGGATGTACTTTTTGAAAAATAAGTTCTTGAACTTGTCCCATTCCATGGACTCAATTTCATCTCTTTACCTCGTATTCTTGATAATATTCCACCATTGATCAGCATCACCTTCCAAATGATACACTACTAAGATGACTTTATCATGTTCAGAACATTGAAGAACTGAAAATATCTTTTTAGTAGTAATAATCCATTGTTCAGCAACTAATGGATCAGTAGACCCGCTGAATGAAGGTGGACGCTGCCTCAGGATGGATTCAACCGAATGTTGCTCCTTCCTTTGCTCGTTTGGAAGTCCTGCATGATTCATAGCTTGAGAAAGTTGTGTGAGCATGGCTAAAAGATTTTTCATTCCAGCTCCCATAACGTTTTTTTCCTCAAGGGGACAATCATTGCATTTCCTGTCGCATTCCACATTAACACGGTTCCTTCGGGTTCCAGCCATTGACTAAAACCAAGAAGAATAGTGTGAGCAACACTAATTATAATAGGAAAACCACATAATCAAGAATAAAATTTCATACTTAAGGTCTTATCCTAGGTTATTCATGGCCATTTCTAAAACACTAAGATTGTGTTCTATGCTTAGGATTATCCTTAGGATTCTTACTAAGGCTTTCACATCCTAGTTTCCAAAGTTTGACTATACCGTTCCTCTGATACCAACTATAGCGACCCATACTTTACATAAATTGTTAATACTTAAAAATTTAAGTACACTTATTACAACATATAACAAAACCATGGAAGGACCGTATAGGTATAGTGTCTTTAGAAACTGGGAAACAAAAACAATTGGCTCATAAAGCGTCTACATGGTCTCCCATTTATTTCATCATATCTAGAGTCCGTTTTGGCATATCCTACTTAATAACCTTCTTCCTGAGCTGGGGGAATGAAAACATACAAAAGGGTGAGATCAAATGCTCAGTAAGGGTAAACAAAAGAAAAATCAATCACATCATATTCATAAGAACATAACAATTTGGAAATCTTACACTGCAAAAGAGATCATAATTTCATAACATGGGATAAATCATGGTAGTGAAATGTAATCACAATAATCATAACATCAAACATGATGCTTTGTGCCATTCCCACATAATCAAAGAGAATCATTTCTTATTAGTCAAGACTCATTTCCAAGACTATCTTAGTGGACAAAGTCCATTTCTGAACTGAGTTCATTCCTTGTTTTAGTCCTGTTTCACTAAACCGGTTTAACCTGCCGTTCCAGCCATGTATATATCATGAGATATAAAATCTTTATCCAATGCATTGGAGGGAGATATAGGTCCCACCAATCTCATAATGATACCATTCTTATGTGTGCCACAAAATCATAAACCATACATCATAGCATAACCCATGTAATAAAAATGGGATTCTTAAACATCGTGACATCATAAAACAATTCATATAAGATAAAGGAATTCATAAAAATAATTCCATCACAACATAATAAAATAAATGTAATAATATGGATGGAAACATAACCCTTTATTATATTATATGGAAAATAGTTTTGATAAAACACTTGAACTCCATTCTTGAGGAAAATATCCTTTCTACCTCAAAAACATTTTTCCTTTATTAACATGTCATATAATTCTAAACTAAAAGAAGTTATTTAAAAATAAACATCAAAACTTGTAAAGTAAGCGTCTTGGAAATAATGTTTTAAAAATCCATTCATGCAGTATAATTTAAAAAAAAACATTCTTCTCATACTTTTGACGGAAAAGTCAAAAAGTAACTCGTATGAAAAACGACAAAAGATTCCTTTCATATCTTTTACTAAAAACTCACCGAAGGGTAAAATTGGATATAGAATATTGTAGAAGGATATAAATATTACATATTGAGGAAACATAGATGTGGATGATAAAATACACCCAGTAAATTCTGAAGTATAAACAATCTCGGATAAAAATGAGATTGTGATATTTCCCTTACCTTAGGTCCGATTTGCTTTGTAAGTGTCCGAACATCCTATATAATGATTTAAATAATGTCATTGACTTATTCCTGAATCATACTCATCGTTATGATATCATATTTGGTCATATTCTTAGCTTATTATTAGTAATATTTCATTTCTACTTGTTATTCAGGTGTTTATTACTTTTTGTTCTTATGCATGTTTTGTAGAATTAATTCTTATTCTTCTTTTTAGGTTATAGACACCTCATTTACAGAATGGTATTAGTGTAATATATATCATATTTATTCACTCAATTCATTTATGTATTCATTATGCAATGAAAATCATGTAGAACGAGTCGCATCACATCTTGGAGACATTATTCCATACGTACGCACAAGCGATGATATCTTTCCCATGATCGTGGAATTGTATTGGAGTATATGTAAAAAATTTCAGAATCAATATAACTTTAAAATAATAATATATATTCATTATTTACACCATTATACCAATCCAAGTAAGGTGGTGGTGGAAAATAGATTACACCACGATGTGGAGACGGTGTTCCGTACGTACGCACGCATGGTGATTTCATTTTCCGTAGGATGGATAGATGATCAAATTGGTTTGTTTCATACTTATAATAAAATATCAGTATATGAGTGATACTAATGTTATTAATTCCCAATGAAACAACTAAATAAGAAAAAGTGGAAGAAGAAATAAAGTTGAAAGAATCGGTAACGGACATTACCTCATCATTGAAGAGCCTCTTTGAGACCTCCTCTTAGGGCACTACAATTGGTCTTTAAAGAAGACCAGGACCTCTAGGATATTTCTAGGGAAGTGGGGAAGTAAAATGGGAAGGGAGTGGACGAGCTTGAAGGCTCAAATTGGTGTGGGGAGGAGAGGGAGGAGGTTCCCTTTTATAAGGGAGGAGATGGGCACCTTTGGAAATATAAGAAATATTAGTTTATATTAAATCCCAACCCCACATAAAAACTTCCAAAATGACTCATATCCGAATATTAGATGATATAATATTGTAATATCATCATACAATAAAATATAGACATGTTAGGAATTTATTTTAAACATTATCAACTTGATTTATCCTTATTTATCTATTTAATTTTATTAGTGGTAATAATATTCTAAATTTTAAATTATTATAAATAATTACATATTTGTTGTGAATATTCAATAATTTGACACTTTATGACATTTTAGACCACATAAATTTTAATTTATAATTTTTAAATATTTTTTTGATTTTTAAACAATTTTATAATATGTTATGTTTATAAAATAACAATAGTATCAATTTTGACACTATCCATTTATTTGAATTTAAATAAAATATATACAGAAGATATGTTCAAAATAAAAGATTTAATAGATTTATAAAATGACATATGTATCTAGACAATTAGTGGAGAAAATTAAATAGTTCATATAATATTTAGTTTAATATTTTTAAAACCATTTATTTTATATTTTAATTAATAAAATAATTTCAACATCACTATTGTGTCATAATTAATGATAATTATTTAATCCCTAAAAATACTAAATAAATTACTATGATGTATATAATTGTATTATATTTCTGGATACTATTCATGTTCTATGTTTCATTAATTTTATCACTAAATTAAAATTATTATACTTATAAGATTTAAGAAAGTGACATGTTGTCACATTCTTTGGTTTTAATAATAATTAAATTATATTCATGGAAAAAAAGTCCATTAAATGATTCTAATCCAACCCTTAGGTGATATGGGTCGACTTTTAGTCATCCAATAGTATTTTGGCAGGTTTTAGGGTAATTTTATAATCTTATATTTACCCTTAATTACCCGATTTAGCTTTAACTATGGTAAATAAAATTTACCGTAGTTACTATAAATAATGCCCCAAAATAAAAAAGTATCCTATTAGCATAATATGGACCCCCTTATTCATAATTTGGAATCCATTTTTCAAAATTCAAATCATATAAGTGGCATTAATTAATTTAAAATAAATCCCATTTTTAAGAAAACGAGTTTTAGAAGTTAAAACATTGCCAAAGATTGAAATGTTTTTACCTATGAATTCAATGTGAAATTAATGGTAATGACATAAATTATATTAAATGGTAAAAATATATTATATTTATAATTTAAAACCATTAAATATTTTAATTTAACCATATAAATTATCTCAATGAAAAAAGTTGTTTTTAATTAAAAATTAGCGTATTTTTACTATTCATCAAAATATGAAAGTTATCAGAAAAATATAAAAAATTTATCCAAAGTAAATTTTTATACACTGATTCAAAATAATAATTTTATTTTGTCAAATTGAACTTATAAACATGTCAAAAACTAGATTTAATGTGGGTGTGCCATCAAAAGGCGACAAAACTGCATTTTTTTTGAAAAATACTTATTTTACCCGAAAAATTTATTTTGTTCTCTTACCATGTTCTAGAAAATGTGTAAGATGAATAATAAAATTCAAAATGTAGTTAATACTATTCATAACGGCTAGTTCATAATAATATATTGTTGTTTAGGGAAACCCAGTATTGCGTACTACACACGCTATCGAGGAAGGTCACGATTGCGTGTAATGCAAGCCAAGTCTGTATTGTGTGCTGTGAAAGATTCCTTGGGTGTTGCGTATAACAAAAGACATAAAAAAAATTTCGCATAAAATCTCAGGGTGTTACAACTAGGGTGGAGTTATAGACTTGGTATGCAACCATTGATATGTTTTCTATCCACATAGATAGCTCAACCCCCATGTTTTAAAGTGGTTCGTGAAGATTTATAATTAACTTTCAAGATATTAAATGATTCATAAAACCAAAATAAAAACTGTACATTCACTTTTATTGAATTAATAACCGACATACCTATCACCACTTAATTATTGGGAACCACATCAACTGTAGTGACAATAGATGCCCTTTTTTACTCACTAATCCTTGGAGGTTGTTGTTATTGATTTCCTTTGAAAACCATTTTCATATGGAATTAGATTACATAATTACCATGTTATTTTCCATTTAAACACTACACCATATTCTAAGTGTTTGTGAAAACCTACTTTTATTATTTCACATTTTTGGGTTTCTATATTTCCATTCTACAGTAATTATCATGATGGCTCTCTTCTTTATATTTTAAACATCACTGAGTTCCCATCAAATATTTTCCAGTATTCTTCTTCCTATATTCTTAACAAGTGGGATATTTTGTTTTCCTTCATTTATGGGATTTATCTATAGAAATTCCAAAATAAAACTAAATTTTTCATTTTTTTCTTCTAGTTACATGAGACCCCTGAGATTAACTGGTCCCCATCTCAACATTAAGGGAAAAAATGAAAAAAATCACTTAATAACTATAAAGGTCTTGAATGAATTATTATTTTCATATACTTAGATTTAACCTACTAAAGAAATTGTACACGTAAAATTTAGTGTTAACGACAAAGCTAGAGGCATACCATGAATGAATTATGAATAATTCCCTATAAAAACTAATAGAGTCATCAATATTTTACATCAGACCAAGGAATTAACGTTCCATTTTAAGATATAGTGTTTGGGAGAATTATTTGTAGAAAACTATTTTCCTTTAAGTCTACCCATTCCATGGAATCAATATCATCTTTGGAATTTGTGTTCTTGATCAGTGCATACCACTGATCAAATTCTCCCTCAATTTGATAAATGAACCGTACCACATTATCATTATTATATATCATTCCATGATAGGGAATATCATATCAATATAGTTAACCTATTGCTCTAAAATTAGGGTATCTTAAGATTCACTAAATTTAGGAGGCATTTTTCACTTAAAAAGATATAATAAAACTTTCTATTTTTTAGTAGGATTAGGGAATTACACTTAATTTATGTTATTATTCATAAATTTAGATTTTTGAATATGTTATTCCATGAAATTATCAATTACTTATCCCATAAGGTAATTCACACCATTGGGTCAATCATAAAATTTCATATCATGTCTGTTTTTTTTTCATGGTTTATCTTAATTCCTCTCATTTACTAAAATAAGAAGAACAATATGAGAATACATTAACCAATAAACATACAAAAGGTAAACTTATAAACATTCAAAGACTAAATTATAAATGATAAATATTTCTTTAATCTTGAGTTTCTAGGATTCAATCTAGGATATCCATAGTGATGTTTCCTACTAGTCTTTATAACCTAATAATTTTTTCAAGTCCTTCATATTGATTTATAAAGAGTTTGAAAATTTCCAAAATGTATCCCCCAGTGTTTCAAACCAGGTGTGTATCAAGGGCCATTGGTATAGACATGGTGACGATCAAGTCTAGATCAATGTTTCCTATTCATAGTTATTACCCCAAGGTATATCTATTACAGATCTACTTCAAACTATAGTATCCAAAAAAGGATATAATTTCATATCACCCACTCACACTATACTTCAAAAAAATTCTACAATAGTTTCATGTACAAAGAAATAACCCTATGGTTCTTACTAAAGTATTCTAATCCCAATCCCCAAATACGACAAGAACTTTATTTGATACCAACTATAGATAACCATACATTGTTAAGTATTATTAAAACATTTTAAATATAAACACCCATTAATTACAACCCAAGGATCATGGGGCCTATTGGTTTTAGAAGACAAGTCACATAAAACAATAAAATAAACTCAAACATACAGTATTTTTTTTATTATACTTAGTGAGCTCCCAAATATTTTTTTTTCATAAAACAAAATAGGATAACATAAGGACTAAATAAAAATATTATATGAGTTTAAAATAATATGAAGGGAATAATGATGATTAGGAAACATAACATTTGAGTCAATGGTACAACATGATATCATAAAATAGAGGTATAATTATTAATAAAATACTAGAATAGAATAAAGTAATTAGTATCATAAGAACATGGTAATATAGAAAATTTCGTAGGAACAAATAACACAATATAAATATGGGAAAAGGATAACTTCCAAGAAATATCCCACGTTGGATAAAGTCCCATAATGTATTACGTTTACTCCCTAATCACATACATAACATCTCTGGAGACTAAATATTTACCCATGTAATTAGGTCACTATATGAATACAAACATAATAACATATTCATGATTTATGTGTGCCACTAAAATTAAATCAATCATAATCCATAAATTTACAATTGTCCATGGTATGAAAATTTCTTCCAAAATATTTCCTCATATCATAATCAAAAAAAATTTCATAATGAAGAAATTTAAAAAATGAACATAATGAATGTATTAACTTATAAAAGGAAGAGATAATAATCTAGGTATGAATGTGTGAGCCAAATATAGAGAACAAATAGGCTTTCGATATCATTAAATAGATATATATATATATAGATAAAGTGAATTATTGGTATAATGGTCATAACCTAAGGAAAAGGGTGGTTTAGAGATATCTCTTACCTCGTGTCTGATTCGCCATGTGCGTTATTTATATTCGTGAATAATAAACATATTTTAAAGATTTAAAAGATTAAATAACTATTTCAAGTCTATTATTCCAATTATTTTATTTATTATCATAATATATTCAATTACTTAATCATTTAGGTTCAAGTTGGGTGTTTTGATGATGTTTGAATCATATGACCAAAATCACTTTGGAAAGTTGACTTAGGTGAAATAGATTATAATGTCATAATAACTAGAAAAATAATAATGAAATAATTATAAATTTGATACATAAATTTACATTTAAAACCAATAATGATGTATGATTATGAAAAATTAACTATGTTACCACCACAGAGATAGTAGGCCATACATATGCACGAGTAACATTTCCATTTTACAACGATGATGATGGAAATAAGGTAAGTGTTATTTTATATTTCCAGAATACTAATTATAATATTAATACTTTAAATACACTTATATATATACCATCCATGTGATAGGTTAATTAAAAACGAATGACATTGCTTCATGTAGGGGGAAATCCACACATATGCGTGGATGATGTTATCATTTTTCCATGATTGGAATGGTAAGAGAATATATGATATTTAAATTTTACATAATGATAAATATGTCATGAAAAAAATATATATATATAAAATCCTTCATCATAAATATCTAAGATAGGTGATGATGGAAGATGAATTACATTCGTTCATGAGGTGGTAGTCCTCCATACACGTGGATGATGGATTCATTTACCATTTTATGGAAATGGAGAAGGATCTAGGTTATAAAATTAATATAATAACATCAATTTTTGACCAAAAATAATAACATCTAGGTATATATTATATTCTTATTATATTATATATTTATGTTTTAATAAGATTTAAATGTGGTGTAATAATAAATAAATAAAAATTCATGGTTAAGAATTGTACCTCTTTTTCAGACATCCACTTTGGGTTTTCCCTAAAATCCATCATATAAAGGTTTTCTAGTCATGAAAAATCCTCTGGTACATGTGAAAGGAATTAAGTAATGGATTTATGTAGGTATTTTATGAACCAAAAGGATTTGAAATTGTTAATAAGAACGAACTGGGGATTTATTTTTATAAGTGGGGGGAGGACACACTTGATATTTTTGAAAACAAATAGATATAACCTCATTTTATACATGCTAAAATTCTAAAAAATTCATACTTATAGACCTTGATATGATATAAAGATTTAATATTAATATAAAATAGAAATTATAAAAATATTTAGGTCATTTTAACCGTTATGTTTTTAGTTTAACCAATGATAAACCCATTTTAACCTTAACCATTGTAATTAATTTTTCCCATTTTACTATTCATCACGACAAAAAATTAATGTTGTAATTATTATATTATATTAATTATTATAATTAAATTTATGGAATCCATTTTAGTAAATTTAATTCATAGATGTTTCATAATTTATTTTGATCTTTAACCCACAAAACACTGTACAAATAACTTTGTCAGGAAATGCATATTTCATGCAATATATTATCTTCTATTAAAACTATGAATAAAAATAATCATTATAAAAATTTAAATTTATTTAAATGGATATATGAAATAAAACTTTAATCCAAATAATTCCTTATTAGGGGTAATTTTATTTAATTAAAATGGTAAGAATTTATGCACTTCAAAAGAGTTTACAGAGAACACATTTTTTAAGTAAAAAAATTAACTTATACCAAAATAATTAAATATTTAAATTAAAATTATATTATTATAAATAAAATGGTTAATATTTTATTTTAACACATTTCATTACATTTAAATTATTATATTTGATGAAATTAAATGGTATTATTTGAAATATCGATAATTTCCACTATTAAGTTAAAAAATCAACCATTTTAATAAAAATCAAAAAAAATCACCCTAAGTTAATTTTGGTATGATGATTTAAAAAATTATTTTCATTTTATGAAATAAAATTTATAAAATTTCAAGAAAATAATTGTAATATTTTCTAAAAAAATCATTAAAATCATTTTTAAAGATAACATATTTTGTTGAAGGACACAATGCCTTCCCAAACAAAAATGAGTGGTTATTTACTAGGATCATATCAATATATTTACATATATTAGAGCCATTATTAATATATAATAATGTATTTAGTAATTTTTATACCATCCAATTTAATTACATGGTTATAAGGGTCATAAATAATCAAGATTCATTCTGGATTAGTGTTGTTTGTCACATATGCCATCAAAAATGTTATATTTATTTTTAAAAGAACTAAAGGTGTTTAAAACATGGACCTTTGGTAACATATATATCAAAACCATTAATTAATACCTAATGGTGTCCCATTCTCCAAGTGTTCAATCTACTAATTCATAATTAATAGATTACAGGAATGACTACACTATGCATAACAAGGCCTAAAACAATTCATCATATACTCCACCAACAATTGAACTTTATGATGGAACCCATGTTCCTTAGCCTAAAGATTATCCATTTAGGGGTATTAATACATAAAATGAATATATCACAAATGTAAACTTATTAAAAAAGGTAATTCCTAGGATTGGCATTTTCGAAACATCCACACTCCGGAACCCCCCACCCCACGAAGAGGTTATCTGGAGAAGCCTCAGCCAGGAAGGAGCAGTTGCTACGCGAGATGACAGAGTGTCCCATGGGGTAACACCTCTCTCCGCAATGGTGAAACACAATAATCTGTTATGTACTTTTAGTGCACCCTTCTTCCCACTCGGTGACACATTGGGAGACTCGAAAAGACGAGCATTACATGGGAGATGAAAATTCCCCCTAGAGAAGGCTCCCAGGAATCAAGCCCCATACCTCACTAAACACCGTTGTTATGGCCCTAGACTGCCTACCTCTGTGCCACAACCGAGGTGACTAAAACGTGTGTAGGGTAACGATTGCATCCCACTGGGGCCCCAACAAGCCCAGAGCACAACACACGTTCTATATATTTTATGACTCAAACAAATCCATAAGGAATTAATCTATGAAAATAAAAATTTAACTCATGCTATGACACCCTTTTAGGGATCATATCAAATAACCTGTACAAAAATCATTAAGTAATTAAATCATTGAGTTACCCTAAAGACAGAATCTAATAGACTACACATTATTTATAATCTAAATTAAATATACATATTATGCCTCAAAGTCCCAAAACACATCAATTCACATTCAGGCCTCCCTATATATACTACCCAACTACAAATAGTAAATCAAATAGAAAACTCACAATACCTTTTGGAATTTTTTAGGTAAAACCTATCTTTATAAATGAGGAGTTAACATGATAAATATCATTTATTGATTCATACATTATCAAAAAAAATTCAAAAAATATAAAAAACAACATTTATTGGATTTAGAGAAGATTATCACCAAATTGTGAGGAAAACCCAAAACATTGTGGTTTTGTTACCATATACCTAGTGATAGAAGATATTTTCTATTGATGGTTCATTTTTACATCCTAGAACGGGTTGAATAGTATAATATAAAGATTAAAGGGTAATGAAATGAATGAGAGGGAGGGATACTATTGTATATGAATAAAAGTGTGAGATGAAACTATTGTGTGTTTAAAAAGATTTTTTTGAACCGATAAAAATGACCCCACTTATAAGTATGGTTCTAAATTTCACTATAAATTTTGTGGATCATACCAGACTCCAAATAAAACCATCATCCACCTTGAGTTCTACCACATGGGTTTTAGCTATTGATACTATAGATTAATAAAAACTCCCTCTTTATATAAAACCCAAAATCTTACTCCATGTTGTTATGTTCTTTATTTTCATATAAAAAGGTCACATTAAACCCTTAAAAATACCCCAATAATGAGCCACCAATATCTACTTCCAAAACTTAAAATTCTATCATATCTCACTCTACTAGGATATGAAATATTTTAATTCCATAAACAACTTACAATGTGATCCATTATTAGAATGGTTTCAATTTGGGACTCATCCAAATCAACCTTTATTCTTGTAGTATTAACATGATTCATCACTTGAACATTATTAATAATTTTAATTAATTAACTCTTAAAATAGATTTTTATTCAATTTATAACCAATATTTTTATCATAACTCATCAATAATAATTAATTATTTATTAAAAAAATATTTCAGAATATAATGTCTAAGAGTTTATTTAGAAATTAATGATTTTTACTTTATTTTAAACATTGTGCTTCTACTCAGCAAGTATCTCCAGGTTTTCTATATTTTTTAGACATCATAATTTTAATATTATCATTTATATGATATTATACTTTTTTTGTGTCATTTATAACTTGGAATAATTTACAAATGACTTTTATTTCGATGATCATGGTCTATATACTGAAATTTCTTCAAGAACAGCCTGTAATTTCACCATTAAGTCAACCGATCCTCTTACTTCAGCTTAATATAATCATAATTCACATGAATGTATGATTAATAATTTATTACCACCATAACATATTATTAATAATACATATATTCATTTATTTACCTAGATTTTTATTCTTTCATTCCTTCAACTGTTTATGAGTGAAAATTAATCTTCTAATGAAAACTTTCATTTTATCCCTTTTTTATCAAAATTTTGTCAATAATTTTATTTTGGATTACTAAACAATATCTTAATCATAATTATATAAAATGCATCAACATTTTTTTGAACTGGGTCATCATTTCACATTAAAATGACTAGAGTAAATTATTTTTTATGATCATTCCATTTCTTAGTATGAAATTAGAGTAGGGTAACGAAATATACTCATCAAATTATTTTTCATTGGAAAATCTTTCATAGTGAGTTATTTTATATGCTTGAATGTTATTTCTTTTTAAATCACTATTTTTGAAATATTAATGTTTATAATAATTTGGTCTAAAATAATAATACTTTGATACCATTCAAGTAAACAACAATGGGATCCATTTTCTCAATTAGTTGGAATTGTAGATTGAAATTAAAATGTAATAATTAAATAATTCGCATCAAAGTGTTCTGATATTCAGGATATTTTCTAGGGCCTCACATATCTTCAATAATTTTTTTTACTTAATTATAAAATTTAAAAATTGATTTATTAATGTTAATCCATAAATATCCATAACTACTATTTATAAATTTAATAAAACTTAATTTAAATTCAAAATACCTTCATAAATGTTAAATAGATTCACCCATGACACATTTTTGGATTTAAAAGGCATCAATTTTAAGTAAAACTAATTTTATAGTGATTTAATAATAGTATTTCATCCATTATCATCTATATATAGATCCTTATAGTTTTTTATAAATCATCCAGGTGAATTTCCAAAAACAATGTAATGTTTCTCAAGAGAATGTGTGTATATATATATATATATTGTATGAGATATTAAGTAGAAATGTATTTAATTTTTTTATAATCCAAAAAATTCTCAAATATCATTATAGTTTTTTTGGACGAATCTTCATTTCATAATTAATAATAAGGGAAAAAAAACATTGTCTATGATAAAAATTTCAAGGATCCAATTAAGAAAGATGACTATAGGGAGTGGGGAGAATCATTCTATTTAAAATTAATAATTTTCCCTCAGAGATAGTGGGAGGATGATGTTTATGTTCGAGGGGTGTGGGAAATACACAACTAAGGCGTTCGAGTGTCTTCCTCCTAGGGTGTGTCACGCCTCTTAAGCACTTTTTTCATTATGTGTATGTGGCTGGAGAACTATTTTCGGCCTAGAATGAAGGAACACAGTTTCTCGAAGGTTCTATAGTGAAATATTCGCACCAAGATAAAAATCATGATGACTAGATCACTAATCATCGGGATGAAGGAGATGCTTCTGATCCTCCATCAGATCTGAGGGTGGTTTCCTCATCTAATGATTATGATGTCTTCAAATCCAAGATTTTAGCTTATATTGCTTCAGATTATTCCACTATAGTTGAAACAATGAGAAATTCTGATCTTTATGTAGACAGAGATGTGTGGGATTTGGTTTCTTCTAAGTCCAATCTATATCCTACACCTATGAGGGTGAGGCTGATGAGTTTTCCATCCGTTTCTGTGATTTATTATCCATAGATGAAGAAGTTTAAGGTTTCTTCAAAGGTCATAAATGGAATTGGAAAGGACTCCACTATTAGAGTTACAGTGGATAGTTCTCCATTATCCCCTCATTTTCTTCATTCATGGACTCATGCTATAGTAGGATCCTCCGAAAAGGGTCATCAACTCATGTTAATGTTAATCCAGATATGTTTTCTAAGAGGATTTCAATTGCGAAGAATTATCTAATTTCAGGTCTTGTTATACCGAAGGGTTTTAAGTCTTAGAGGATTTATGTTCTGGTCAAGTATATCTCGGTTTTTTGGGGCTCCTTTAATTGGTGGTGTGTCGCTCTTGGGCATGGCTTCATTCATTTCATTTTCCCTTCAAATTATATCAAAATACATGCATAGAGAATTGTAACTCTATCTCTAAAACCTGGATGGATTCACCTTCATGAATTGTCCCTAGATTTTAATTTCTTATGCCCAAGGAATTCATTTTATCAGGTTTGGTTCCATTTTCATGGGCTCACATTGGGTCCTTTTTCATCCAATGATTATACACGACATTAACATGGTAATTGGGTCTCTTATTTACCTTGACAAGGAAACTGAGGTGGTTCGGTTTGGAAATTTTCCCATAATGATTATGGATATTGATTTGATCTCCTTCTTGATTGATAATTTAAGTCTCTCCACTCCCACTGATAATATCTATATTGATTTTGAGTACGAAAGGAAGCCCTTTTTTTGTACTGAATGTATGGCTGTTGGTCATAATTTGGAGTTATGTCATAGGAAGATCTTGTATGAGAGATGTGAGATGAAGGGTCAGCCAACAACTATCTATATAAGGAAACCTGGGATGAAGCTTGTGGATTTGTCAAAGTATCTTTACAATGATAGAGAGACTTTCAAAAAGCACTCTTCCATTAGGAATAAGATGTTTGATTCTGATAAGTATGTTCCTCATGTGCAATATATGAATGAAAAATGACTAATGGTGGATAGTGTTTGATGAGTGGTCCCTCTACCACTTAGGATGATTTTTCCAAGGATATTACATCCAATAATTGTCATTCTGTTACTCCCACAAGATTATTTGAGACTGAAAAAATGATAATCTCTCTATTGATGGATCTCTTGACTGTATAGACCCTCCAAATATAAGCATGAATGATACTCATGGTGTATGTTCTCTATGTGATGAGACTATTGAGTTGACTCCTAACACTAGGTCTTCTCAACAAGTTTATTTTCATCCAGAAATATAGAATCTTTTGAAATCCTATAGGTTATCTGGGAAGTGGGGAGACATCTCGATAGTGGAAAGGATTACAATGGGTAGCAGTGGTCCTACCTTTTACAAATATGCACTCATTTATGGAAAATAAAAGGTTGATGATTGGTTTGAGTGTACTCCTACTGCCTCTAAGAGAAGGCCGTGGAATCACTAATATAACAAACCTGACACTATGTCTACCCAAACTTCTATGTTTTTCGAAAAGTCCAATTGTGATATTCTTAAGATCCTCAATCAGGGTAAGTCCCAATCTGAATGGGAAACTACTGATGACTTTAATTATGGGAATGATATGTCTTATTATCATATGTATCTTTGTTCTTGACATATTAGGGGAAGTCCCTTTCTTTTACCCTACCTATCTCCTCTGTGATTTTTTATTTTATTTAATATATAGTCAGAAGCATAGCATCATGCGAGACATGTTGGTATTAATAATTTTCCATTGTCAATTATCTTTTCTTGTTTTTTATGAATATTATCTCTTTTGATATGCTAAATATATGAGATATAAATTTTTTAGTTTGTTTACACAATGTGGGATATATCCTAGTATCCATAATTTCGTGGATGTGCTAGTATACCAAAATCCCCTTGTTCATTGCTTTATAGATTTTAGGATAATTCATCATCCCTCAAATTTTGAAACCCTAACAAAAAATCCAACATTTATCTAACATAATATTGTTAATATAAAAATTAAAAGTGATGATCACTATAAATCATATCAATAAAATAAATTTACTACACCAATAGGGTAGGGGTAACAACATCAAGATCTATATTCACTTTGATGATAACAAATAGATTCACCATGATGGAGATATTCATCATATTTTATTGTTAATGTTCAATAAGATATCAAAATAACACTTTATGGTGATCCTATCATTATCATGATATCTATATTTTTGTTAAATCATCTTTTAGTTCATTATAAAATTTAAATGTGTTTCCCCATATCAACCCCTTTTATAGAATATTCACTCTAGTATTTAAGGTGGTTAAATCACGTTCAAAATCATTATTAAATCCTGTAGGAAATAAAAATATTAAAGATAATCTCTTCCAATTTTTGAATGAAGTGTGTATCATTCAAAAATTACTAAATCAAAAAACCATTATTTGATTATCTATAGTCATGATATTGTGTTTTTATTAAGTAGTTAATTTCTACAAACTAAAGGACGGACATATAATCAAACTATTTTCTACTATTTTCTAAAATTTATTATTTTTAAAATACATTACTCAATAATATGTTCTTATCCACTGATTGGAATAGTTTTCAAAAAAAATGTTTAATTATATACTTGAGGAAAATACCCTCGTCCGTGATCATTTATATAATCACTCCCCATTACACATAGGTACACTCTAAAACATCAGTATTTGATATAATAATAATCACATTCATAGTTTTAGTGACACAGAATTTGATAACCTCTTCCATGATGTTTTTTCCTAGCCTATGAAATTTTGAATCTTATATTTGTAAAATAATTACTTCGAAAGTTTAAATTCCATGACATGATGATTAGTATTCTACTTTTAGATTATTATATTATAGAATAATCTCATCCAAATTAATTGAACCACATTATTGGCCCATTGTCAAGGTATATAATGGAAGGACCTAAATTCTTCAACAGTCATTGATTTTTCCCTATATGTATTCTACCAATTTCTAAAACATGTTGAACTTATAACATAGCCAAAAAATTGTTTATTTATTTTATAAATGTATTATATTTTATTTCAAACATCATACATCTAATCCAATGTTTTTTAATTTTAATATGATATGTTTATTCATAATTTTTTCCACTTTTTAAAATAAAAACAACCCAAATTCAAAACCCACTTTAGGCTCTATAGATGATGATAATTGATGTTTAGTGACATACGTAAAAACCAAATTAATAAAGAATCTGACACATTTGGGTGAATAAAATTTTACTTGAGAAAATTAACAAATATTGATAAAGAAAAGAAATAAATGAATATGGAATGTTATATATTCTATGTGAATGTTGGTGGATCCATAGTATGTATAACCCACCAAAATTTGACTATGTACTTACCTTAAATAAATATTATGTTAATAGATTGTTCTACATGAAAAACGAACAAAAACATGATGAAATATATTAGATAATTTTTTTAAAAAAATGAATAGACGAATAAAAAATCATTAAATAAAAATATAGTAATCAATTAAAATTTCTTACATATAGTATATAAAAAATTATTTCGAATTATTATTATGAAACGAATTTTTGTTTCTCGAATAAAATTTTTATGAGTTAATAAATTAAATCTAGTACTTTTAAATGATTTTTATGTTAATATATGATATCATATTATATGAATTTATATATTAACTTTCCTAGAAGTTAAAATTTCAATGGAATAATCTATTAAACACATAATGATAAAAATTTGTTTTTCTATAAACATTTTTTTTCAATATTTTTTGAATTTAACTAAAAAAATTATAAATTTTAGAATTTGATTTTGATAAAAAATAAATTTTTAATTAATTATTTTAAAATTTTCTTACTTGTATTTTTTTTTTGAATTTTTTTGGAAATAATTGAATTTTTTGAATAGTGAGAAATGCAGTTTTTTCAGAAACCATTTCATTTATAACTATATCAATAAGTAAGTATAACCTTTAAACATATAAAATAATTTTTTATCAAAAACTATATTTCTATGGAGTATAAATATGATTTCTTAAAAACCATTTTGATTTTAGAAACTCTATGGTTAACATTTTATGAACCTAAGATATATTTTCCAATAAAAGAAATGAATTTATGACATTTTATTTTAATTAAAAATTATTTTGGGAAATTATAGTTTTCAAATGATTTAAAATCCACACAATTTTTTTTATAACAAATCAAAAAATATCATGAAAATGTAGTTGGGGTGGTGACTGAGAGGTAATCGTCAAAATCCCGCAACCAAAAGACTAGAGTTAGAATCACGAAATACCCCGTGGGAATTTATAATGAATGTAGTGAAACCATAAGAATTATTCTAATTGGTGATGCAAACCGGATGCGAACCCAGTATTGGAGGCATGATGACATAGGCATGACGCTACCCTGGGCCTTCAGGTCATATTCATTGGCCACTTGGTCGTGGGCCTATGGGCTATGTAGTGGGACCCCTATTACCTTAACTGAAAGAGGTATTTAATTATATAATAAAAAATGGATTCATATACGACATAAAAAATATAAATATCTTTAAAATAAAATAAAATTAAAATTTTATCCTATAAATAATTGTTTTACTTAAAAAACACTTTTTTAAAAATAGTTTTACACAATACTTGCACTAATGTAAAAATTAATTTTTCATAAAAATAATAATTTTAATTGATAAAATTAATTCCATATTTTGAATTATTATGTAAAAAATATGCAATAATATCCATTTCACATTTAGTAAAAAAAATTAGTTACTTCGGTAAAAATTAGTTACCAATGTAAAAGCCAAAATGGTAAAATTCGTTAACCAAAATGGTAAAATTATTAGCATGATAAAAAATATTTACAAGTTAGTTTTTGAGTTGTGTATATACAAATATTATAACCCCTCTATAATAATCAATTTTTATTCTTCTTGACATCTAAAACATGTTATCTTTTTATATTTAGTTGAAATATTTTAAAAAACACCATTCTCACAACATATAAAAGGGAACACTGACCACTCCCAAATTTTGGTTTCTTCTTGAATATATTATATATTTCATTCCCCTATACTATTTTTTCAATTCCTTAATCTTATGTTCATTAAAATATATCCTAGTCAATCAATTTCCAAGGATTACATTAAGAGGCAGCCCAATTCATTAACGTGAGTACTAATTTTTCCATAAATTATTTCATTTTCATTCCTATATTTCCTAATATAATTTTATCATAACTATAAAATGAAATTTTTATTATTCTATGAGAATGAATATTTACCATATTTCCTGATTTCCATTAAGAGAAGGAAAACCTCACTCATGCATGCGCAAACGACCATCGTTACAAAGTAACATATGTCATTTTTCATCTTTATTATTTATTATTTATTAAAATTGTTGGATTGGGTTATACCAATAGTAAAATCATTTATCAAAAGAAAAGAACTTAATCTTTCATACCATGCTCTAGGTGCCTGTTTAAGGCCGTAAAGAGCTTTAGTATGTTTAAAAATTGAATCTGGTTTTTGTGAATTTTCAAAACAAGGAGGTTGCTCAACATAAAATTCCTCTAATAAGTAACCATTTAAAAAGGTAGACTTAACATCCATCTAATATAATTAATGTTCATATTAGATACATAGGCTAAAAGGATTCTAATAGCTTCTAATCTATCTACTGATTAAAAGGTCTCATCATAATCTTTACCTTCTTCCTGATTATATGCTTTAGCTACAAGTCCTGCTTTATTTATAGACATTATTTCTTGATCATCTTGTTTATTTCTAAAGACCCATTTAGTTCCTATAACTGGATAGTTCTTAGGCCTTTTAACTAAATTCCAAAATTCATTTATCATGAACTGGTTTAGTTTTTCTTGCATTCATATCATCCAAAATTCATCAAATAAGGCTACTTCTAATGTCTTAGGTTCTAATTGGGATAGAAAGGAAGATAATTCCACAATATTTATTACATTTTATCTAGTTTTTATTCTACTGTCTCGGTATCCTATAACTATTTCTAAATGAGGATTATTAAGGGTTCTATACTGTCAAGGTATTACACTATTGGGTTCATTAATTTCATGTTAGTATGAACTGGAATGAATTTCATTTAAATCTTTTTAGAAATCATCTTTTACATTCTCAAGTCTCATGTTATCATTAGAGTTAGATTCATCAGTTTTGTCTTTCCTTTACTCAAAGGGATCAGATTCCTTAAATTTCACATGAACTAATTCTTCCACAATCCAGGAATTTTTATTAAAAACTCTATAATCTTTGGAAGTAGTAGAATATCATAAGAATATGCCTTCATCAGATTTTGTATCAATCTTACCAGGATTTTCCATGGTGTTCAAGGTGTAAACCATTCATCCAAAAACATTAAAGTAATTTACTTTAGGATTTCTATTTTTTAGAGTTCATACTGTGTCTTTTTAAAAATTGTTCTAATTAAAAATCTATTCATTATATAATAGGCTGTGCTTACAACTTCTACCCGTAAATAAGTAAGAATACTGTATTCTTTTAGCATAGTATTTTCCATTTCTTGAATAACCCTATTTCATCTTTCAACAATTCCATTTTGTTGAGGTGTTCTTGGTGAAGAGAAGCTGTGTTTAGTACCCATATTTCAGCAAAAAGAATTAAATTATAGATTCTAAAATTCTATACCATGATCAATTCTTAATGAAATTAATTTAATACCTTTTTCATTTTGGATAAACTTGCAAAAAATTAAAATAAAGTAAAATATTCATTTATATATTTTTGAAAATAAATCCAAATAAATCTAGAATAGTCATCAACTAAAACATTTAAATATAATTTACTAGCCAAGCATGCTATTATTAATGGTCCAAAAAATACATAATTATAAGTTATAGAGGTTTAGATATAGAAATATTGTTAATATATTTGAAGAATGATTTGTGTTGCTTTCCAAGTTGGCATGCATCACAGAATCTATCACCTTCAAATTTGAGACTAGGAAAATCATAAACTAATTGTTTAATTGATAAATTATGTAAAGAATATACATTTCCATGTCCAAGTCTTATATTCCAGATCCATGATGCATTTACCTTAGCATTTAGGTAGTTTATGTTTTGTTTACACAAGGAATTTAAGTCCATGGTATTAATATTATCAGTTCTGGGTGCTCTAAATTTAAACAATTTGTCTTTAACTAAAATTTTTAGACAAATAAACAAAATAACCATCATCAAATTGTTGAGAAATACTTATCAGGTTGTGTTTCAATCCTTGTACATAGAGTACTTTCTTAATTGAGACATATTCTGGATCTCCAACAGTTCCAATGCCAATAATTTAATCTTTGGCATTGTCATCAAATGTGACTAATCCTCTATTCTTTTGAGTTAATGTTTTAAAGTTATATTAATTCCCACTCATATGCCTAGAGAAGCCATTGTCCATATACCAAATTTTCAGTTTGACTTCTGTGACCTGCTTCCTACAATGGAATTTAAACTAAGGTTTATTTTGGTACCCATATCTCGTTGGGTCTAGCAGTGCTTTCCAGCAAAGACCTAGGAATCCAAACTTGATTTATTTTTCTATAATTAATAGAATCATATAAAATTATTTCAATAAAGGCTTTATTAATACCACTTATTTACTATTTCCCTAAAATATAGTTTTGAGATATGTGACCTTTTGTTCCTCAGTATTTGCAAATTTTACCTTTTTTACCTGGAACAAAATAGTTCTTATACAGTTTGGGTTTTCCACCTTTACCACCTATTCCATATATTTTCTTTTTAATTACATTATTTCTAAGAATTTTATTTAGTGTATTTTATTATTTTTTAGAAAAATGTGATGCACTTTTGTTTGGTTCTACTTCTGTTTGCAGTGTTTTTATTTTAGTTTCATTATCTGTACTGTTTATGTTTCATGAGTTATCTTTTTCAAATATCTCTTGATGTTGTATTATTAGAGTGTCTCTTTATCCTAAAATAACATTGTGGATATTTTTTAGTGATTTATGTTTCTTAAATAAGGAATCATATTTTCCTTCCAGCATGTTGCAGTAGGTTGCAAGTTTATTATTTGAATAACTATAACTAGAATCAAAATCAGACGAGTAATAATATTGTACCTCACTAGCTTCTTCCATAAAGAACATATTTTCTTTCAGATTTCATTCTTCTTTTTATGAGTCAGAAATTTATGAGATTTTGGAGTTTTCAAAAACCCTCCAAGTATCTTTCATTTCTCTTTTTTCTTTCTACTCAAAATCACTATTTTTGAAAATTTTCTTTTTCTTCTCTACTTTTAATTGAGGATAGGGAGGTCTAATGTGATCCATATTTTTGAATTCATAGCATCTGAATTCCCTTGATTCTTTTTCAACATTTTGAAGGATTATGTGAATTCCTTCTTGTTTCTGTATAATTTTCTGAATTTTCTGACTAGACGAGCCAGTTCCACATCTAAATTAGATGAATTAAAACACTATGATTTCATTTTGATTTCATTATTCATATTTTTTCTATTATTTTTGGATATTACATCCAAAGAAGTATTTTCTCTCTTGATCAAGACTTTATGATCATTTTCTTCATCATTCATCTCAACTTTATAAATTATCAGAGTTCCAATTAATTCTATCATAGTTAGATCTTTAACTGGTGATGATTGTTTAATAGCTGCTAATATACCATTCTATCTATATGGCAGTACTCTCAATACTTTCAAGGCTTGATCTGCTTGTTTGATAGGTTATCCCAAGGAATTAATGTTATTAACAATTTCTGTAAGCCTTCCATTCATCTGGGTGATGCTTTCTCCATTAAACATTATGAATGTGTTGAAATTCAATTTAGTTATGGCATACATCATCTGTCTGACATTGCCAGTTCCTTCATAAGAAACTACAATTTTCTGCCTCATTTAATAAGAAGCCATGAACTAAGATTCTCTATTCAATTAATTTGGTCCAAGACCATAGATGATAGCATTCATAACATTCGAGTTTATTTCATACTCTGCTTCTATATCAGCACTAAATGTTTCAGGTTTCTCTGGAATCACATAGGGAGTTAAAATTTTCAAGTAGACTATGTATCCAAGGTTCTTTAAGTAAATTATCATCCTCGATTTAAAGCATCTATAATTTTCACCATTCAAGTAGAAAGCTCGATCCATTTACATACCCTATCGTGTATCATCCATTGTGCACTGTATAATCCAAAAACATTCATCTTGTTACTGTTTTGAAAAAATATCCTCATATGATACCAATTGTTGGATCATGTTATACCAAATACACAAAAGAGGGGGTGAATTGTGTCTTTTAAAAATTCTTCTTGAATCATGATGAAGCTTGAGTCTGTCCTTTTGTCTTTATCAGGTTGTTTATGCATAAGAATAGAAATAGTTAAATAAATCAAAGATGTATAGTGGTTCGGGGAACAAAAGTCCCCTAGTACACTCCACCAATGATCTACTGCATGAGCTTGGTGATTTTCACTATCGTGTCCTCTTATCAACAGACCGTCTGCAACTGAGTGTAGGCAGTTGACACCTTTACATATTACGGATAAAAACTAAGACTTCTGGTTCCTACATAGAATTGAATTCCCAGCATAGTACGAGAAGCTAGTTAATCAAAATAAAAATAGTACCTTTCTTCAAATACATTCCAGTTGATCTTCACAGTTTCAACAACACACAACTGACAGTTGATGGATCGTCATCTTCAGAAATAATGATCTTCATGTAGAAGTAGTTTCTTGATCTGATTTGATTGTCATAGATATTGATATGAATTTATCAACTTCAACAATAGTATATTCACATTAGATAATCAATGTAGAATCGAAGAATCTTCAACACATTTCTTATTCTTTAGAAAAGATAGAGTTTGGGGTTCCTTGTATCAACTGATCTGTAAATATCAAATGACTTTGTAAAACAACTGTAATATTGATGAAATCAATATATTGTTATATGTTTTCTTTATGATTCTCCCCCAATTTTTAATAAAATATATCACAGATATATATAGAATAACAATGAGCATTTTCCTTAAAAATTTAGATCCACAAAAGCCTCCTCTAGAATTGCGATATTCAAATGATTGAATAACAGATCTGTCGTAACTCCACTAAATATTCGACATGAAAATATCATATTAAATAAATCATTTGAATAAAAAATTAATGACTTTGAATCTATCAAATAATTGATTTAAAATCATGCGTTTAATTTATCTTTAACTCTACCTAATAATCTGCATAAAGACCGCTGCTCAATAAATTCATAATTTAAATCTCTGACGCCAAACATAGGGTTAAAATGCATAGAATTATTTCTTTAAACGTAAGGTTAAAAAAATAAAGTTCACATTGTATTTTTGATCAACCATAATTTTATCTTCTACTCTCAAATTTATAGTACAATATACATACTTTACTTTTTAGTAAAACCTAAGGCACATGATCCGTAAGGTTTATTATAAAAGTAAGGTTGATGATACATACTTTTATCAACTTCTAAACGTAAGGTATATAATCCATAATTTTTCATAAAACATAAGGTTGTTTTCAAAAGTAAGGTTGATGAACCATACTTTTTAGAAACAAACATTACGTTCCATATTAACATAAGGTTCTTCTTCAATACTTTTTTGATATCCCAAATGTAAGGTTCTTTCCAAACATAGGATAATTCTTCCATAATTTTTCGATAAACAAAATATAATGTTCTTTCAAAATGAAGTGTTATTATTTCATACTTTTTTATAATGTATTGTTTCATAACCATAATTTTATGATATCTTGAACGTATGGTTATTTCCAAATATAGGGTTTTAATTCCATACTTTTCTGATAACCCAAATGTAAGGTTCATTCCAAACACAGGGTTCTTCTTTCATAATTTTCTAAAAACATATGGTTGCTTAACCACACTTTTTTATATCCTATAATGTAAAAGACAAATTACATTCTTTCGCTATTCTCCTCAATGTAGTGTATGAACAATTTTTCTAGAACACGCTCAAGTGACATAGAGTATAGACATTGTTTCAAGAACATGCTAATACGAAAAAACAATTTCTAAACACATTCTCAAATATTACACATGGATTAAATGATTTAATATTATTACAAAATTGAGAAATAAAGAATATTAATTTCTATAAATATGGAATATTGATAGTGGATGCTCTAGGAATATGATTCGGAATTCAACGAACATCAAAACATTAACTCAAAAGGATGTAAAATCCAACATTGTTTAAGAAAACAGTTAAATATAATATTTAATTAGTTTAAATTTATGTTTATGATGTAATTTTTTGTTCAACAAACAATAAACTTTATCATGAGTTATCAAATTTAATTAAAAAATTGAAATGAGTATGATGAGATAATTAAATTTATTTGGGAAATAAAATTTATCAAAAGAATTTAGGAAATATTTTAAATCAAAGAAAATAAATTATTGATTTACTAAAGAAATTTCGACTTGAAAACAGAAAGATATATACAACTCCTATGTGCACTAATATAAAACATTATTTGGATGAAAATGGAAAATCAGTTGATGAAAAATTATATATAGGTATGATTGGTAGTTTATTATATCTTACTGATATCAGTCCATATATAATGTATTCAATATGTCATTGTGCTATATTTCAATCTTATCCTAAAGATTCTCACTTAAATGCCTTAAAAAGAATTTTTAGATATTTAAAAAGAACTATTTTTCAATAACTTCTTTATCCAAAAACATATGATTTTAATTTAATATCATTTTAATAGAATACTTTAGAAGTTTTAGATTATATAGAAAAAGAACCACATGGACTTATCACTTTTTAGTAAAATCATTTGTGTCATGGTCTAGTAAGAAACAACACTCAGTTTCACTGTCAACAGCTGAGGCATAATATGTATCTGTAGGCAGTTGTTGTTCACAAGTATTGAGGATAAAATCACTCTTAAGAACGTTGAACTAAATTTTAATAACACACCTATTTTATGCGATAATACAAGGGCTATAAATATTTCAAAAAACCCTATTTATCATTATAGAACTAAGAATATTGATATCAAACATAATTTTCTAAGAGATCATGTTCTTAAAAAGGATATATTCTTAGAATATGTAAGTAATGAAATTAAATTAGATGATATTTTTACTAAACCGCTTCCCACTGTTATTTTTTATTTTATTAAGGGGGAGCTTGGTTTATTTAAATTTAAATGAAATTTTAACTTTAATTTTTACATGTTTATTGTTTTTATCTTCACTGTTTTAAATTATTTAATTATTTTAATAGAATAATTTATAATTTCATTTGTACTAAAACATTTTTTGCATAAGTTTTATTTTATTTAAATAATGTAATGATTATTATATAAGTAAATGAAATGGGAATCAAGGATGTCAGAAACTGTTTCAAATTCCGTGCCCATTCATTTTCTCAAAACCATTCAAAACACCAGAAACCCTTATCTCCTTCATCTACCTTTGGCTAATCCTTCGCAACCATAAACCATTGAGCCTTTAGAACTTTGAAACAGGAATGGCCAAGACACAGAGAATCAAGGAAAGATAAGCTAGTAATTCCAAGTGTTGGAACACAACAATAAGAAAGATTCTATAGGGAAAAGTAATCGACCTATAATGGTTGTATCAAACAGATCTCATGCTACAGAAATCCCTCACTATTTATAATCTCTAGCAAAATTTTAGTGGAAAAAATAAAGAGTTTCTATACAAGGTAGAGCTTCGTCACTATTTAAAATCTATTTAGTTTAGTCTTATAGATATAGAGGACATCATATTTTAAAAAACTGAAGATTGGGATTTTTCAATTTCATTTTTAGACATTTCTAGAATCCTAAACTGCTATCATGAAAGATTTTGTCATTTCGAATTAAAGAATATTGGAAATAATGTACATAAGTTAGGGGAAATTATGTCATTTTTTCTAAAAGTATATGAAAAATGTTAGTGAAGGATCTTAAACCTGAAAAGAAGATTCCTGTTAAGTTTGTGCAAATATGGATTTCACCTAGGATGTCAGAGATGGAGAAGATTATGTTTCCTGACATGTACATAATGATTTTTCATACTAGTGAAATCATGTTGAATTTTTCGAGATATATGGTATGATATATCAACTACTACTGTCAACCAGAGGATAGAATGAACTTATATACCTATGAATGGTTCATTTTGAAATTGATATTTCTGTCTGATATGATAAGATTAATAAAATCCAGAATAATATTCCATCACAACAATATTTTCAATGTTGGAACTCTAAGGAAGATTGGATTCTTTTGGAGTACTATGAAAGGAAAGTTTATGCCTGTAGTTGCTAAGGAAGACTAGGATTCGGTTGAGGGGGAGAAACCTGCTAAATCCAAAGAAGGCATGATAGAATATTGAGCAAATGGAACTTCATTAAGATCGAGATTTGAAGCAGTCGATCAACCTGCTGATGAAGAAGTTAGGAGGGACCTCAGAGGAAAAGACATAGAGTGGCTCAAGCTGGTGAGGAGCCTACTCAAGAAATTTTTGATGAAAATGAACCTATTCTGAGCTACAAATTTTTTATAGAATCTATAGTGCATCACATTGGACAACCAATAGTTCGTCATATTGAGGTGACTTCTCAAGTTGAAAAAGAAATTGTGCCCCAAACTGTTGAAAATTCTAGAGAAGTTGAAGTGGCTAGACCTAAATCCGCTCAACTAGTATAACCTATTGAGATAGATCAATAAGAATTAGATCAAGAGGACCTTGTATTAGAGGATCTAGTCTTGGGGGATATCAATGTAGAAGATTCTCTAGATGATAAAGTATCTGTTAATATGAATCCAGTAGAGAAACCTTCTAAAATTCAAACTAAAATTATTAATGAGGACTTTTCTGTGCATGAGTTAGGGAAGGACTCAAAGTAAGAATCATTTGACAAGCCAGTACAAAGAGAAGATGAAGAGAAATCAGATTCTGAATCTCTACCTTTAGTTTTGTTAAAACAAGTGGAAGCTCAGATTGAGAATCAAGAAGAAGGTGCCTCTGATTTTATTAAGGCAGAAGTTGAGGAGCTGTATAGAAAGTTAACCAGAGTTGAACTAGAAAATTATTCTTTAAGAAGAGAACTGAAAAAGGAAAATAGAAGATTTCAAAAATTGAAATCCAGTTCTATTAAAAAAAATAAGTTGAAGTTTTTAAGAAGTATATGTCAGCTGAAGTTGAAAATTTTAAACATGAGATGTTAATGAATTTGAGTTTCATATATATTATGCTTTTCATGGAGCATGAATTCCACGCTGTCAGGAACAGTTAAGATGGTACCTTAGGTACTTCACCTAATCTGATAAGAAGATTTCATGCCATTACAGCAATAATAAGAAATATGAATGACATATTGTAGGACCTTTAGTGCAAAAATACTCCATTGTCCATCTTGTTAGACAACCAAAAGCATCTTGTTGTCCTACTAACATTAAATGAACCAGGAATAAGAACTTTCTTGAATAATTTCATAGATAAGTTAACTCTTTTTATGGACAAGGAATAAAGGATGCATGAGTTTTTTAGAGTCAATTTGATTGAAGATATTCATCTAACTCAAGAGGGACAAGATCTCATTATCTAGATTGTAGATGGATTAATGACAAGGATGAGGAATCAGTTAGCAGATATCAAAGTGGTAATCTAGAGAAGATGTGACCATTTTCAAATCATTATTGTTCCAAACCTTGATTCTCATTATCATTACTGTACTTGTACTTATATTTTCAATAAAATATATTTTCATCCCATGTTTATGTGTTATTAATTTGTTTTACTGTACTATCTATATTCGAATTCCTATATTCCAGCTTCACATATTTATTAACAGTATATCATAGCATTTACTTAATTTTAGTATGACATTAAAATGTGTTATATTCCATATTAAAATTTCTTTTTGACATCACAAAAATGGTCTGAAATATGGATAGACAAAACATATTTTTTCATATAAATATTTTACTCATAGGGAGAAATAATCTTTTCATTTTAAGGGGTGAAATTTATAAAAGTTTTTTTGGAGAAATTTTTACATAAACAGAAATTTTATTTTCTTTGATTATATAGGGGATATATTATTTTACTTTATAAAGTGGGATAAAATGTAAATATTAAGAAATAATTTTATTAAAATAAAATATTTCCTTTATATTTTAAAAATTCAAAACTATATGCAATTAATTTTGTAAGATAATTTCATTGGTGATTTAATGGGTTTTGTGATCATCAAAAATGGGGAGATTATTGATAAAATGTTGTTTTTAACAACACTCTATCTTATTAAGGGGATAATGCTGAGAATAATACTCTATATCTTTACAATGATTTTGATGTTCAAAAATACCGTTATTTGTTATTATAATTATTTTAAATTGATTATATTTTAGTAAATTAATATCCTTTATTTAACTATTTTGGAATAATATTAAATCATTTAATCCACATGGAATATTTGAAAAAATGTTCAAAAATAATTTTTGCATATTAGCTTGTTCTGGAAACCCTGTTCATTCTCTACGTGTTCGGAAATCACATGAGCTTGTTCTTGAAACACTGATCATACCTTAAGTTTAGGAGTGTTGCAAAAGGATGAAATCTGTCATTTACATTATGGGATATCAGTAAAGTATGGTCAAACAACCATACGTTATCGGAAAAGTATGGAAGAAGAACCTTACGTTTGGAAATAACCTTACGTTCAGTTTATAAGAAAAGTATGGAAGAAGAACCTTACATTTAGAAAGAACCTTACATTCCAGATATTATAAAAGTATGGTTAAATGACCATATGTTATCAGAAAAGTATGGAAGAAGAACCCTACATTTGGAAAAAACCTTATATTCGGGTTATCAGAAAAGTATAGAAGAAGAACCCTAAATTTGGAAGAAACTTACTTTTGAGTTATGAGGAATGTATAGAAGAAGAACCCTATGTTAATATGGAATGTAATGTTAGTTTCTAAAAATTATGGTTCATTATCCATACTTTTGGAAACAAACTTCTGTTTTATAAAAAAGTATGGATCATATACTGTACGTTTGGAAGATGATAAAAGTATGGATCATCAACCCTAGTTTTATAATGAACCTTAAAGATCATGTAACTTATGTTTTGTATAAAAGGAAAGTATGGATATTGTACCGTACACTTGAGAGGTGAAGTGAAAAGTATGGTTGATAAACATTACATTGGGAACCTTACATCTAGAGAAAGAATTCTATACAGTTCTGCCCTACGTTTGGCATCAGATATTTAAATTATGACTTTATTGAGCAATGGTATTTATGATGATTATTATGATGAATTCAAGACAAATTCAAAGCCTGATTATAATGAAATCATTTTATTGATTCAAGCATGTTTATTTTTGATTCAAAGGATCCATTTAAGAGGCTATTTTCTTTCCGAATATTCAGTGGAGTTATGACTGCTCTGTTATTCAAACATTTGAATATCACGATTCTAAAGGTGACTTTTTTGGATCTAAATTTTTATGGAATATTCTCTTCATTATTCTATATATATCTGTTATTTTTGGTATTAAAAAGTGAGGGTGAATCATCTAGAAAATATATAACAATCTCTTGTGTTATTCACGACTATAGTTGTTTTACAGATTCATTTGATATTTACAGATATACTGTTATAAGGAACCACAAACTCTATCTTTTCTAAATTAGTATAAATATGTTGAATATTTATCGATTATTCATCAATTAACTATTGTGAATATATTATTTTTGAAGTTGAAAAATTCATTTCAAGATCTACTGCAACGGGACCGGCTCAGAACAACTTCTACCTAAAGATCATTATTTCGAAAGTCGATGATCCACTAAGTTTCAATTGCATGTTATTGCAACTACGAAGATAAACTGGAAAGTATTTCAAGGAAAATACTCTTTCTATTTTGAGTAACCAGCTTCTCATACTAAGCTGGGTATTCGGTTCTATGTATGAACTAAAAGGCTATTTTTTTAGCCTTAACTTGTAATGGTTCCAACTGCCTGTACTCAGTTGTGGATGGTCTGTTGATAAGAGGACCATATAGTGAAAATAACCAAGCTCATGCAGTAGATTGTTGGTGGATTGGACTAGGGTCCTTCTACTCCCTGAACCACTATACATCCTTGCATTCTTTAACTATTTATTTTCCCCTATATAAACAACCTGATAAAGACAAAAGGACGGACTCGAGCTTCATCACGATTCATGAAGAATTTGTAAAAGACACAATTCACCCCCCCTCTTGTGGGTATTTGGTGTAACCCGATCCAAAAAATAACATAAAATAAATTGAAAATAGTAATAATATATATATATATATATAATTATTATTTATGAATAATAATGACATAATTCCAATCGAAATCAATTTTATAATAATACATATCCATATATTATGGTTTGTCCATGTTAGGGTCGATCGAACCACACACTTAAAAAATACTATAAAATAATATCATGGATGACTATAAGAATTTTAGTAATAATATATGACATAAATAAGAAAATAATGACTTTTTTTAGATTTGGAATGGTAACATTAATATAAAACATATTAATTTAGATACCAAGGTCGGTTTGTTAAAAATCACTGAAACTTGCTCATCACTAATATCACCTTTAAGGATAAAAACCAAAAGTCCCATATATTGAAATTATAATGTTATAAATAATTATAAATAATAAATTTTTATACCTTTTATTATATATGAATTTGGTAATTTTTTAGAATAATGGTGGACAAAACTGATATTGTGAAACTATTTCTAATCGATCAGGATTACCAACATCTGATATTAAAAATTGAAAATAATTAACATAAATTCATGAATAGAATAATTATAAATTAAATATATTATATTTTATGTATATTAATAAGGTTATTAAATATAATAATAATATATTTATGTTCATTATTCATAATCTTAGAGATAATTTTACTAAGCAGGGAAGCAGGTTAAGGGTTTCTTTGTCTCATTTTTAACTCCCTAAGACTTATTTAATATTGTTTGCCATAATTTTTTATGGGTGTATTAAATAACCTATATATTTCATGTATGAAAATTTATTTCATTTATATATATTTAAATTTTAATTTCATTATATTACACTCAATATAATTCATATTTTACTAATACTATGAGGTTTCCATCAGCAATCTCATTTTCCAATAAAGATTACTTTTGAATGAAAATCCATATAAATAATTTGTATAATTTTCTATCTAAAACCCATATAATGGTATTCTCCACTATTAATTATTGGGGTATTACTTGTCTTTTCCATATTTAATTTCTCCTCTTGGATCATTTTTACCCATTGTAAGGAAACCAACCATACCTCTTCTTTTTTGTTTGGTTATCCTTCTCTTCCACAATTATATTCATTGAATGATTTTAAAAAAAATCCTTTTCTATAACTCAATTAATTATTTGAGGTTATTGCATACTAATTTAAATTATAATAAATTTATATTTTTTAATTTTTTTGTATAGTTCATTTTCACTATAGTGTAAAAAACATATCTTTTAATCATTTTCTGTGTGAACGCTTATTTACACCATTTTTTACTTTTTGAAAAAAAAAATAATATCAAAATTTGCATGATATGTAAAATAAATTTTTATTCAATTAATTTAATAAAATATATCTACTAAAATAAATGTTTTCAAATAGATAAATAATGTTTCATATTTTGACATCGATTTTTTGAATGCTACTAAAAAATGTTTTTATGTAACTAAACATCTTTTGAAATATTTAATACTTAATAAATTATATTTTTTTAAATGATTCCTCTTAAATTATTTTGTAATATGACTTATAAAATGTTATTTTCTATCATAAAAATTATCCTCATGGCCTTTTCCTTTCTTAACCATCAAATTGGAATAACCATTATTTTTCATATAATGTATTTCCCTTGTACACAAATTATATTTCAATCTATTTTATTTAATAGTTCTAACCAAGATTCCATTCATCGATTGATTAGGAGAAATTATTAACTAAAATACAAAAAATTAATCTTATTTTTTAAAATAATATATACATAATTTAATGATATCTACCTATAATGTTATTTAGTATCATTGGATGCCAATTTATATTCAATGAGTTTTTATGTTTTATTGATGAAATTATAAATGTTTTCATATATAATTTCATTTTAAAGGGATATGAAACCCAATTTTGTTTCATTGTTTATTTATGATATTATTGATTTCTTATGGGACAAATATGTTCGGATGATGATAAGAGGTGTTTTAGGTCTCTATATAACCCATTAGTTTAAGTTGGAATCTCATGAGATAGTCAAGCATGGATATAATGAATGTTTTTACATTAGTGAGTTCATAAAAAGTTTTCTAACATATTTAGGTGTAAACAAAATGAGTTTATTTTTTTCACATTGTCACGGGGGAAATGATTCTTCTTAAAAGGTTTAATATTATTACAACTCTACTACCTTTATATGTCTCTTTTCCTTTTAAGTACGTTGAATTTTATTTATGCATATATTTTAAGATATTATACACATTTTTGTTTTTAAATTCCTTAATTTATAATGTATAATAAAGAATTTTTTGGGTAACAATTTCTAATGCTTCATTAGTATACCAATATACTCATACTTTTATTAGTTATTATCTTCGATTATTATATCTTATATTTTACATTAATAATACCTTAAGGTCACTAATTTATTATGTTTCTATTTTATCAGCTTATGATGAAAATTAATGCTTATGTTTTTTAGAATAGTATCATTTGTGGATAATTATTGGGAAATGTTGAAGAATTTATAAGGTGTAAGTAGTTGGTTATATAGTGTAAGAAAATTATATTAAAAAAATACATGGATATTTCTAATTTTATTATCTAAAACTGTAAACCTAAGAGTTCATGGGAATTTATTCAAAAAAAATATTTTCTTTAAGTCGTGTAATAATGAGATAGACATGTCTATAGGGAATCAATGTTTGAATTATCACATGGTTTGGATAACTTTGGAGACTAGGATGTTACCGAATGATGATGTAAATATCATCAAGGTGGGATGGGTTTAGAGTGATCCCAACTTAATAAGTTTAGATAGATATTTTGATTAGTTAAGGTAATATATATTATTTTATGGATTTGGATAAGAGATAATTTTTGAAAACCTAGGGATAGATTTAATAATTAAGTCAATGTATAGGATAATATCACAATGTTTGGGTAAAGTAGAGATTTTTAGTTATAAAACTAATCACATACTCATTTAAAAACTATCAAGTGGTTGTGGATATCACATAAATGCACTGAAGATAAATACCCTTATAAAATGCTACTTGATAATAAACTAAATCATCACTTTCCTACACGATGAGTGAGCTTAGAAATACCCTCCTAGACTGACACCCCTTGGTATATGATTTGGGTAATCCTATACTCTTAATAATATATTATGAAGGATTTATTATGTTAAATAAATAGGTAAAGGAATATGAGATAATCTGTCCAAAACAAATCTTGATAGAATGAAGTGTTATTTATGTTGAACTTGAAGTTAATGTAATTATTTTTATTGGTAAGACATTTTGTGGTTGAATTTATCAAGTAATTAAAATAAATAAAAATATCTTATGGTGTTTATCAATCATTTTAAATCATTTTGGTTATAATAATGACTGATACCTGAAGGAATAAAGTTATCAATATATGGCATGGATAATGTATAAATCTTCATAATTTAAAAAATAATGGGATTTTAACTGAAGTGAGAATTATTCTGATTATTCAAAATGAAAAATCATTAAATATGATAGGAAATGTGAACACTGTTTAATATAAAAACACAAAAAATAAGAGATGGATACAGTCTCATGAATTTTTGAGTGAAAAATATTATATTGGAAAGAATTATCAATTTCCTAATTGTAAAAATGTGGGAAGATTCACCATGGAAATTTTATAAATGGTACTAAGATATTTTTTATGTGTAGTAATGAGGGCATAGAGAAACTTTTTTCTGAGGTAAGGTGAAAAGTTTAATGGTCACTTTTAAAAGGAAAAAGTGTTTATCCCAAAGTACTATGAAAAATTCACTGTCTTAAATTAAGTAAAAGTGGAAATTACCCATATTATTCACTAATCCAAAGGCTAGAAATGATGAACGTAATACGAAACATATAATAAAAGGGAAATCTTATAAAACCAAAACTAAAAAAGTTGGTTTAAAAAAGGATATGGAATGAGGAACGTTGATCACCTACCAAATAACTATGAGTATCATATTTGTATCTTATTCAACATGGTAAGAATGTTTACTAAAAAGTCAAAATAAAAACCTCAATGCCAATTTTTATTTATTAATAAAAACTTCTAGTTATATGACTATTGTATCATAAAAATATAAATCCTTCTTTATAAATTTTAACAGGAATAATATATCTACGAATTCATATTATCTTCCTCTAGTGGAATTTTTTGTGATATTAAGAATGGATTGAATATCTTTACATAGATTATATGATAATTACCAAGGCATGAAAATTTCATATAAAAATCAATGTTTACCACCATGTAATACATTTTTGACTGTAAAATACATATAAAATATTAACCCCACTATTATATATAATTTACCCTAGATTTTTATTGAAAAAATAAAAACTTTATTTTTTTCAATTATGTGGGAATATATTATGTCACATATCAAAAGAAAGATAGTTAGTATGAAACCCCTATTTAAAATAAATCATGTGTCATGGGAACCATTAAAATATTGAGTTAGTAATAAATAAAATTGTGAGGACTCTATTTAGGTTGGTGGTGTGAGGGGAGTATGTAATGACCCAAAATTCAACTATCCATTTTCCATAAATAAATATCATGTTAATAGATTTTATTATATGGGAAAAACAAAAACGGGAAAACAACTTATATTAACATTATTAAAAAACTATAGGTTGAATAAAACCACTATTAAATAAAAATATAGTAGCAAAAAATATTAGTATGTTTAGAGTATAAATTAATATTAATTAATACAAGAAAGTGGGATTGGTATTTTATAAATAAATGTTTAAAGTGTTAAAAAAAATAAACAAAAAATTTTAAATGATTATGATGTTAATATGTGATATTAACATATATGACCTAATATATTTACATTCAAGAAATTATAAATTTATATAAAATAATATCAAAAACACATGATGATAAAAATGATTTTATTTTTCAATAAAATAAAATTATATATATAATTTTTATATTACATTATAAATATAATTTTAAAAGTTTTAGAAGTTTAATAAGACAAATATAATATCATTTATAAATTTAAAATGAAAAAATTATCTTTGAATTAATTTTTTGAGGTATTCTGAAAGAATTAATATTTGGTGAATAGTGAAAAATAATGTTTTACTAAAACCATAGTGTTTATGACCCTATAATAAAGAAGGTATAACATAAAAACTTATAAAATATTTTTTTATGATCACATATTTATCAAAAGAGTAAAAATATGCATATTTAAATACCATTTTAAATTTAGAAAATTTGTTTTTAACATTTTTTGAATAGAAGTAATATTTTCTTATAAAATTAAATGTTTTTGGTGTTGTTTTCACTAAAATAAATATTATTTTGGTAAAATTTGTTTTTCAACATCATTTAAAGACAAATGAAACTTACTATTTTTGTAATAAAACAATTTATATCCTAGAAATAAATATCATTGATAATTCTATACTATAAATAAATCATAAACGTAAAAGGCACCATTTCTAAATTTTATTTATGTGTTACATGTGATAATGTGAAAAATTATTTATCTTAAAAATTGAAATTTTATCTAGTAAAATGGATTTCACATTTGTAATATGTTGGTAACAATTTTGTTATATGGTCCATGTTTTTTTTATTCAGAAAATGAATTACATTAGTAAAAATTAGTTACCACAAAAAAATCAAAACTATAAAATGAATTTCCCAAAATGATAAGAGGATAAATTATTAAAAACATATTTATATTAGGTCGGTTGAGGTATCTATTAACCTAAATATTCTTTTTAACCAATAATTTTTTTATTTTGGAGTCTTCTTGACATGTGAAACATGTTATCTATTTATATTAATTTAAAATATTTATAATAATAAAATTATCATCAATAATAAAAGTGTCATCTCCCAAAGCCTTCAAAACCACTCCCAAATTTATAATTATTCATGAAAAACTTATTTATTTCCTTCCCCTAAAATTACATCTCATTTTATTTATCTATTGATCACATTAATTTATCTTATGCCCACCATTTCTACGAAGTCCTCCAAGGGAAAACAAATGCCTTCAAAATGAGTACTAATTTTTCTATAACATATTTTAATTTATTTCTTAATTTTTAAAATATAATATTATAATTTCTATATAATTTAACCAGTAATTATTTTTTAATTAATGTTATTACTCAAAGGGAGTTACAATTATCCACCATTCCCATTTTTCAAGAAGAAACACAAAAGCGTCACTCGTTTTTTTGTGAAATACTGCCTCTACAATGTAATGCATCACATTTTTATGGTTTTAATTTATTATTTATTAAAATATCTTAATATTTGATTCAATACATTAATAATATCTAAAATAAATCATTATTCTTACGGAATTATGATATTATTCAAAAATAATCCATACGTATCCATTAATTAAGATATGATAATTTTTGGTTGGTCTAGTTTTCTACTTGAACATTGATAAAAATTAATTTCATGGATGGATATGAGAACATAATTATTATAATAGGTGATAAATATATGTAAATAATGATTTAGTATTGGTTTTAGAGTAGTAACATTAATATTAAACTCGTTAATTAAGATACAAACATATATTCATTAAAATTTACTAAAACATACTCATCACTAATTTCATATTTAATAACTGTAACACAGAAAACCCTAAAATAAAATTATAAAATTATAAATAATTATAAATTGACAATTTTATTACCTTTTATTTTCTATGAATTATTAAATTTGTAAGAATAATGAAGAACAATATTGATATTAAGAAACTACCCACACATAATATTGAAAATAAATAATAAATGACTACTATACTTGTAAATAAATAGTAAAAGAAAATAATATAAAATTTAATGTAATTTAAAATGGTTATAAAAAATAATTTTTTTATTTTTATCTTTGTTGATAGGTTTTGAGAAATAATTTGACCAAGTATAGGAATAAAGTATGTGATTCTTTTCCTTATATTAAAATCCATGTGACTTGTTTAATATTGTGCACCATAATTTCTTTTATATGTTTTATTAACTACAATATTTCATTAATATATGAAAATATAATTTATTTCATGCTATTCTAATGAAAATTTCATGATCTTTCTATCATGATCCTTTTATTCTTATGTTAAGAATTCTTTAAGGACTACATCACCGATCTCATTTTCAAATAGATATTTCTTTTGAATGATAATCCATTTGGTGAATATATATTATTTTGTACCTAGAAACACCATAATTAAATGTTATTATATTAATTATTTGGGTTTTACTTATCTTATCCATATTTTAGTTACCCTTGGATCATTTTAACTTTTTTTAGGAAACCGACACTACCTCTTCTTTTTGGTTGGGAATCTTTCCCTTTAATGAACGTATTCATTGGGTGATTTTACTAATATACTTACCTATGCGTAAATAATTTATTAAGTTAATTTTGAACTAAATTATTTTATTTAATAACATTTATGAAATTTTTCATTTTTTCTATATGTGTTGTTTCCATCAAAGTGTGAAAAGTATCTATTTTTTTCATTTGACCAAAAAATTCTTTAAATTATTTAATATTTCTATGAAAATTATTATATACCTTTTCATGATTTTGAATATTTTTTATTATTATTTTATCTATATAAAATATTACTACTTGAATAATCATTTTCAAAAATATTGAAAATATATCTTATTTCCAAAATTATTTTCCTAATACTCTTAATTTTTTTAATCTAACTAAATATATTTCACATATTTAATAATTGATCAAGGATATTGTTGAAATATTCCATCCACCTTATTTTTTTATTATAACATGTGAAATTTTATTTTCAATTATAAAAATGATCCATCATAGTGTTTTTCTTTCCTAACCATCCACTGTGAATAATAATTATTTTTATTCTGATTCATTTCCTCTATTAACACTCTATATTTCATTCATTTGAGTGAATGATGTTCACCTAGATTCAAAAAATCAATAAAATATGTAACATTATTTACTAAAACATATACCCTTTATCCATTAGTTTTAAATACCATATACTTTATTAAATAGAATCTTCCTAAAATTAATTTTTTTATCATTGGATACCAGGTTTTATTCTATGTGTTTATTATGTTAATTGATGGAATCATTAATTTTTTCCTTATATGACTTCATATGAATGAGATATGAAACCAATTTTATTTTTCATGGATTTTTTATTATATTATTGTTTTGTATGGTTCAAAAATACAAGTATGATGTTTGATATGGTCATATATCACCCTATAATTCATTGGTTGATGTTTATTTCTTGTGTGATAGTATGTTTTGAACATAATGACTTAGTTCAAAAAAGCATGGAAATAATTAGTTTGCTAACATTTTTATTCAAGAACATTATAAACATCTTTTTTTTGGATTGGGTGTAATGAATTTATCTATAGGGTTTCTTATTCTTAATATTTTCCAAAATTTTCATAATTATTTTCATTTGAAGATGTGTTAGATTGTATGATTTGTCCTCATTTCTATGATATTCTTCACTTTCATATTATTTCATTCTTTATCCCATGATTTATGATCTATGATTTATTATTTATAAATTTATTATTTATCATATGTATACCAATATACTCATCTTATGCTCAATTATGATATTTTATTATTACCTATAATCTTTTCTCTTTCTTTGAAAATAATTTCACACCTTTCTTACATTTCCATTTCCTTGGGTAATGAAGGAGATAAATATATATAATGTGTCTAGAAATGTATCTTATGTACAGTATCTGTGGAAGATGATGAATACTTGTTATAGATTAAGAATTTTCTAATATATTAGGAAAAATATCTATCATTTGAACAAGACATGGATTTTCTCTTGTAAAAATTATATAAAACTATATACACAAAAGTTAATTATAATTTCTTTTAATGAAATATTTACTTTATGTATAGTAATAATGAGATGATTATGTCTATTAAAAATAATATTACATATCTTGGTGTTTTGAAGAAAGTTTATTGTGAGGCTTCTATTTTTCATTGCTTAGAAACGAAAACTATTCCATGTTGGTGACCATTAGGAAGAAGATTAGATATGGATATCATAAAAGAAATGGATATGTATAAGTATACATGTTATGTTATAGTTATAATTTTCTTAGATCAAGAATACTACTCTATAATGAGGATGAAATAGAAATAGTTTGTAAATAAGGATAAATTTTAAAATAATAAAATAAGATGAAAATTATTAGAGATGTTATTTTTATATGTTGTTTTAAAAGGTAATCTCAAATTGATATAAAAACTAGAAGGTTTACTTATATCATTATGTGGTTTTCTATAATCTTGAATGAAATTATGGATTTTTAGTTTATCTAGATACATAAATCGTATATATATGTATGGTTAATTAGACTCATGTTTTAATAAGAAAATTGAATTTTATTTGATAACCTTTTATTATGTCATGAAAACAATAAAATAAAATGGAATATCTCATTAAGATATCAAAAAATTTATTAATAAACACATTAAATGTTTTAATACAAATGAGACATACTAAAAGATAAGATACAACAATCCCAGAGAGAAGAAAATATTTCAGATGATTCTTTTGAGAGAGAAATTAATTTAATAAATGTGTAAATATGACATACTCATTTTAAATATGTATTATTACGTTATATAAAATTATAATTTCATGAAAATGGTGCAGTTTTGATTTGTAATTTTGATATTTTTTTAGATGTGTTTGATTACACAGTTGACACATGATTATATATATCCATGCATCAAAATCATGAAAAGTATGAATACACATTAACCTTTCATTTTCATTCAACTCATCCTAAGGGGATCATTGGTCAGCTCTCCCTATTTTCTATAATTTCAAGTGACTCTATCTTCTTGATTCTTTATTGATTACTAATTTTAAATCATATATTACCTATATTTTCTCATATCTATCTTGATTATCATTTATTATTTATATTTCTTGGATAATTAGGTTAGGGTGGTTCAACCCTAATCCATTTTTTGTCTAAAAATGGATTTATTTTTCATTTAAGTATTGCACATAGTCTATTTAATACATAACATTTCTTCTTTTATGGTTTAAAAATACCACATAAGACCTATCAAGTTGTTTTGTTTTAATTAATTTTATTTACCGTATGATGATTGAGATTTATAATCTTGTTTTCTAAAAACATTATACATATATGTGTTTCCTTCTATAAGATTATAAATGTTATATTTTTTTAACAAGATTTTTCATTTTTATCATATAGCGGTCTTCATGAAATATTTGTTCTTTTATTTCGAAATATGAAACCAAATCTCTCTAGGTAATTAATGAAATTTAAATGAGATATATAGAACGTGATTTTATGATAAGTGTTGTGACATGATATATACATTTTTTAATAGGGAGTATTTTTTTCATGAAGTTTTTTACAATTTTTGGGCGTGTTTAGCATTTATTGAATTTTATTTAGATTTTATTTTCTGTTTTTTTATGAGATTTATATTCAAAATGGAATTTATTTTGATTCGAAATAACTTTCAATTAACGTTTTATATATTTAATTAATTCATAAGGATGATTTATAACTCAATTTTATGTGTATTTTCTAAAAGTATTGTTAGAATATTATAAAAAAGAATACCTAGATACATGTTAAAATCTTAACTATACACCCCATCTTGTCATTCTTTATATGGGATTATGAATTATTTTTGATAAATTGATATACTGTTGATATATGTTTATATGAGAAATGTGTTGTATCTCAAAAGGGTGTTTGGATGTGAGATAAGAGATTATTTACATACTAAATAGTGGTAAGTGTTATTATATTATTTCCTGTTCCCTCATATACCCTCATTTTATGTCATTGTAACCCTAGGTTGATAATTGGTAAATAATTATTCTTATTATAATATTTTATATTACACATTGGCTAGTTCCCATAATTTAAATATTCTATCTATCTAGGGGTGTGATCACAATGAAGTTTGATAAGAGTATTATATGAGGTAATTGGATTGGGTCATAATTTAGGATAGTAGTTGGTTCTTCTTGAGTGTGTACAAGATCATATTATTTGAACCTAGTGAGTTTACCAGTATTCTTATTCTGTTAAATTTTATTTTATTATGATGATTTTTGTGTTATATTGTTTTACATATTCCTATTATTAAACAATAATTTACAGAAAAATTTAATTTTATATATTAATACAAATGAAAAAATACAGGAATATTAAAAGACATCATGAGGGATAAAAGTAATAATGACCAATGTAATCCCATAAAAACATTAAACATAGTTCATTAGAATGGAATTGATACTCATATACAAGACCAACCTATCAACCTAGTTACCTATAGAGACCATGAGATCCACTACCTTGTTTCGCTCACACCATAAGTGAATTATATCAACCACTATATGAATATTGGATTTTTTTGATCTCATTAAATAAATTATGTTCCATGAATATTCTTATTTATCAGTTAAATAATTGATCAAAATGAAGGAATCTAACTCAACCATAGGTAACGAAATTATATGGGATTTTCTTCGGTTGATCCCCTGTAACATCGCACAGACCTCTACCTGAACTGAATTAAACTCCCTAAAGAAAAACGACCATAATGATATATATACAAGTGTATCATATGATACCACTACCTCACATAAGTCCTTTAGTATATGGGACATCTTTTCAATGTTTTTATCCTTTATGGGTATCCCTCAATTTTACTTAGGCTCACTTCCCCTCTCTCCCGTGTGGAGAGGCACATTCTACAAAGTGGATCAATGAAAGAAAATCATGGATGCATTTTGGTATATTTTCTTCCATTCATTATAGAAATATATTTTATATATAATTCATGTATTTGGTAAAAATTAATAGAATTTTTTTTTGAGATCTATGTGACAAACAAAATTATTGTTCCCCTATAATACCCAAAAACATCCAACAATGAAAATTTACCAACCCTATTCATGCACATTTTTCTTAACCTAAAAGTCTTATATAACCTATAAGAATTATTTTTATATGAGAAAATCTCCATGTTATATTAGAAAGCCTCCAAGACCATGCCAAAAATATATTTCTTAGTCACTATTGAAGAAAACGAGAAACCCTTTTTTTGGTTTATTTTTTTACAAAATTATCATTTTATGGTAAGGGGGATGATGAACCATTAGAGGTTATAGAAATTTTGAATACATAGATTGTCAATCCTATAGATATGTAACTTTTATTTTGGAAAAACAACCTTACATTGGATTTTTGGGCCCAACGTGTCCATTGGGGGGGGGAATCATGTTGTGGAATCCTATGTATGTCCACATCCATAATGGGGATGAAATCATAACATATTGAGATGAATAATTATTAAAACTAATGTTTCAAAAAAAATAATTCTATTAGTCATTAAGCACAAAACCATTGAATTGAGGAAGAGAGAAGGCTTGTTTGAAATTAATATCCAGAACAAGACGCCTAAGAAAGTACCAATGTTGGTTAGTCAAATTAGGCTTCCCAAAAGAGACATCACCATGATCTATAATCCATTTAGTAATTTGTAAAAATTATCCATAGAATACCCTAAAATCCATAACATTGATGAAGACCATAAAAATTGTTGAGATACTCTATGGGGTAACTACTATATTTCTCTTTAATGAATTAGACTATAGAAAATTTATTGAGATAAAATCCCCTACAAGAATATCCTACAGACCCCACCCAATATATTCCATAACCCTTATCATGATTACTCCTTCTTATATATGCCTGGAATTTCTTGAAGAACTATACATTGAGATGACCTTCGTTGTTTGAGTACAAAATAAATTTGATGAGGATTATTTGAATGTTTTTAATCACTACCTTGAGAGATATATAGACCAATTACACATACATGGGAATTAAATATGGAACATTTTATACCAAGGTGAGTCTACCTACAAATGGAAGAAAATTTATTTTCCAATTAAGGATCTTTCCAAAGATCTTATTGATGATTTTTTCATAAAGATGAACAAAATAATATATTGTTGGATAATAGAGCACTCGGGTAGTCCATTTGAAGGATGTGTATCAAAATACAAAGTTTACGTTGAATTAACTTACATATCCAAGACGAGAACATTTTGATAATATAAAAACATGTTTTATTGGTGTTGATGCGTTATAAATAATTAAAATAGTAATAAAACATAACAAACTTGAAGTTACTAATGCAATTAGTGTTACCATTGAGAAAAAAGATATTGTCATATATAAAAAATAGAAAGGAAAGGTACAATAAATCTTCCTACCTTTTAATGGGTGAACCTTCCCATCTTCATCCTTCTTGATAATATTGTTACTAAGAACATGATGTGCTTGGATGAATATGTTTTGGGAGTTAGGGACCCCTTATTTTAAACACCTGGAAGATTTAAACAAACCAATTCTTTCCCTTTAAGTTAAATTTTAACCAATTTAGATGAGAAAACCTGAAAATAGATCACAAACCCATGTAGATATTCCAATATTTCTGAGAACATTGAGGATAATAATCCATTACATCCGGTCATATTACTTTTACATACCAATTTTTACCATATTATTATAACCTAAGAGTATGGTATCAAGAACATAAATCATTTCTTGGGAATTTCCAATGGAACCTTGAATACCCCTACCCTTAATAAAGCCATTATGTTTCTCTTAAACTATGATTGAATCATGAATATCCTGTCTCTGGTTAAGGATGGTGTCTAACACATTCTATGATAAATTTAACATTCTTATGGGGGGGGGGATTTTCCAAAACTATTGGGTTGTTTCACCTTATAAATAAGATCGAGAATGGTATCCATTGTTAACCTTGGTAATATAATTCCTCATAAGTATTCTTGGAAACACCCACAATGTCCCACTTAATTATGTCCCATGAATTAGTATAAAAATAACATAGACACCCATCTCGACCCAAGGCACCCACAAGATTGAGAGCCTTAATAGATTTAAATATCTCCTCCTTATCTACATTGAACCCCAAATTCTAATTATCTATGTAATTTGAAGTATATGTAATATTATAAAGTGTTTTATTGTTCTCATTTCATATATGAGTGGTACCCACTTGAATTTTTTGTAAAATAGATAAGGTTTTTGTGATATAATTCACATCTAATGTCCTAATAACAAGGGCTAGAATTTTTTGTTATAAAATCTATATTATATTTACTCAATTCATGAATTAGTTAACAGTACATAAAGTTTTTCAAAAGGGGATTTCAATGTGATTATTTTTTAAATGAAAGAGAACATATCTTGTTTTTTCTTCCTAAACCAAGGGTTTTCTTTTTTAAATTCTCTAATGATTTCATATGAATTACCAATACCACTATAATTTTATCGATGATGAGTGATTCATTATTTAAATGATATTATGGGTGTTAATTTTTTTTACATAATCAAACATGGTTAATGCTATTTCCAATATAAAATTCATTCATTTTTTTGAATCCCTTATAAAAAATTGCCTAAATTCATTGGTGGAATTTTATTGGGAATATGTTGCTCACACCCTTTATTGACAGCATAGTTTTTATGGTTATGATTTCATAATAAATGTATTGATATCCTGGTTTCCAAATTACTGTAATTCTTGTTTATCTAGTGGATTTATGTTTTGGTATACAAAGGAGTCCTCTGGTCACAATGAAGTGAACACTTAGTGGATCAAATTTAATAGTTCTATTATGGATGTATATGTATAAAAAATTTCATCATTCTTTTATATTTCAATCAATATTTTTTATAATAACCATACATGCTCCTTGATGTTTACATGTAATTATGGTATATATATATTAAGTCTTTTTTTGTGCTTGGTTTTATTTGAAAGTGTTTATTTTTAATTTCATGGAATACAAATGATTTGATGAACCATTATAGACTCCTTGTAATGTCAATCTATCATTTACTATTGTTTTAAGGGTGAAATAATTCCCAAAGTTCATTTTTGGATACCCTCAACGCCTTTCACTAGGATTTGATGATGGAAGATCTGGGAAATTTTCTTAAATGATATGGATTGTTAATGCTGTTTAATTTGTTACCGAATATCATGAGATCGCTCTTAATATTTGGGGTGTAATGGTATAATAGAGATAATATTTTTCATACAGATGAGATAGGTCATTTGAATGTACAATATCAACACCTTTCATTATTATACTTGTGGTTTCTTGGGTTTTTATGATGTGAATAATGAAATTGATATTAATTTATTCATAGGTTTGGAAATTTTTGTTCTAAATTGATTGTAGTTTTCTTATATTGGAATCATAACATAAGTGATTAAAATTTATATATTTTTGGGGTTGATGTGGATGAAAAACAAATGATTCCTAATTAACATATAGTCTCGAAGACTGTGAAATTTTTTTATATGGTTATTCACAAATTTTAATGGTTGTCACCCAGTTGGCACTTGAATCACCCAATTAGGTAGCCAAATCGGGCATAGTCCTGAACCTTTTTTATCTTTTGATTTGATCTACTATTTATTTCCATATTAAATATAATGTAATTGACTTTTAATTTATATGAATCAAATGGGGATATTTTATATGTTGATGTTATCTTTTTTGAGTTATATTTGATATTTCAAATTATTATAATTAATTTCATGTTATCAAGAATTATTTCATATGGAAAAGATATTTTATGAAATGTTTTGACATGGATAATAATGATTTCTGGGTTTTTTATAAAATAAAATGATTTTTATATTTGTTTTATCAAAAATATAGTATGGATATTTTAATATGGTTTATAAAAAGTTTCATAAAAAAATTGATTTGTTACTAAATGTTTTTCAGAAAGGGGTTGATATTGTAATAGAATTCAAAAAAACGTTTTGAAAAAAAGTTTAATTTTAAATTGCCTTTATAAGTTGATTTATTTATTTTATAAAAAAATATGTTAAATTTTCATGTTTTATATGATTTGTTATAATTTTTATGAGATATTTTCATGTTCATGTGGATTTATTAATTCATATTGATTATAAGAAAGGATATTGGTGGCTCTAGAGTAGATATAAATTCACTTAAACACCATTATGAGGAGTTGATACATAAAAAATATTTTATGGTTTTCTAAATAACTTATGATTATTTCAAGGTGTAAATGTCTTTACTAACAAAATTTTTAGATGTCATCTTTACTATGTAATAATGGATTTTTTTATTTTCATACATATATATATACATGTTTTAGTATAGTGAATTTATTATTCTGAGTTTTATGTCTTAGATTTTACTCGGTTTATATGATTTGTTGTCAAAATTTTATTATTAATAGATATTATATTTTACATTATTTAGATTTTATCCCATAAAAATTTATTTTTGAATCATTAGAAGCCCATATCCGTGAAATTTCATCATATTTTTTCATCTCTTGTTCAATATAGTGTTTTATAGATTACCAAATCTACACAAACTACATAAATATTGTAGATAAATATTGATCTGTATGCATAGCCCCCATCCAATAATTCTTTAATTAATATCCACAAAATTTTATTTATGATTAGTATTCCCTAGAGGTAGTGGAATGGTTGGGAAATATTATGTTAATCCATGATTCTTTGAAATCCTTTAAATTTATTATCATTAATATCATAAAAATATAGTTTCAGAGACTAAGAAGGTAATAGAGGGAGACTCCCATTCCACTTTAGTTACACAATATCATAATTTTAGAATTCCACAAGATGTTGTAATCCCAATAAATTATCTTTAAAAATTAAAAGTGGGAAAATTGATAGAAATAATGAGTATATAGATAGCTGAGTAAATAGTGATGGAATATACTAACTATTTCAATGAGGTGGTGGCTAGCTATGTTGAGCTAATCACAAATGAATTAATAAAATATTGATTCATAAATCAGGCTCTTTACTCAAACCTCAAATTAGATGTGACTAAATTTATACTAACTTATTATAAAGTAGTAACTGATTAGGATAGGATTAGTGAATTTATTTTGGAGGGAAACCTATGATGGGAGGTACATATAGTCCATATTTCATGACTATGGATAGAAATTTATATGTAAAAAATTATTAATATGGGTCTAAAATAAGAAAATGGGTTGATTTAGGAAAATACTTCCTCTCTAAAAAAGTTTCTCATGAGGAAAGGTAATTTATTTTATTTGTTTTTAGTGTATAAAAATATGAAATTCTATGTATTCCTATTTAATATCTTTGAATGTATATCCCTAATGTGGTTTAATGGGTAATATGCAATGACTACCTAAATTGAAAATCAAATGAAAGAAAATAACTCCCTAATAAACCCAAGCCTAGTTTATATTTATTTGGAATGTTATGCTCACAGATGTTTGAAATGTTATAGGGACCATTTTATGCTTCCTATAATTCGTTTTATCGATTTACATGATGAATTTATATGGATCAAATAACAATTGTTCATGGTTTTTGGACAGCATATTACTATTGGACATTATCTCTAACTATAATAGTTTTAATTATCATAAATAATATCATATATTAACATATATTTTATATTATGTAAGATTATTAATTATGTAAAATAATTATATTGAATATCAGATCATTTCCAACATATAAATGTTTATTAGTGTATATGTGTATTACTGTTCTCTAATTTTTTTGATTTTTAATATGGAAGAAATGTCTAAAAATTATTTAATTACGAGTCATTGATACCAACAGTAAGGTGACACCGACAAAAATATGACTCACTGACGGACAGTTCAAAACAAGAATATGTTCTATGTATGTGAAGCTGTCACCATTGGAAGGACTCACCATTTCACATAACACTAACAGAAATACAACTTACCAATGCACATAACACCTACAAACAAAACATCTCACCACTGCACATGACACCGACAGACAAATGACTCACTGATTTACATAACACTGATAGACAATCGACTCAACATTTTATATGAATAACCAATGTCGATGAAATACCATCAGTCTAAATGAACTACTGTTGAATGGGTCTACCGACATAAGGACTCACCTTCACCTGAAACGAGTTACTATCAGATCAACAATCTCACTGATAGATCAATTGTCTCAACAACTGAAGGAAATAATCACAATTGAAACAAGTCACCTATTTAATGAGTCATCGATGTATAGAAAGACCAATAGAATGACATAAAAACACCCATAAAAGGATACACTAAAAGAATGAGACAACTATAGAAGGTGACACTGATAGAAGGGGACACCTACTGAAAAGTCACTAATAGACTGTTTAAATCTTCATTTATTAATATCATTTATAATGGTATTATTTTGTTTACCTAATCATACTAAAATATTTAACAACATTTTAAGGACTTTCAGCAGATAGTAAGGGGTATGATGATCTGATGCACATGGAAATATACATGCCCTTTGTCGAACCTTGAAAACAAGAAGTAGTTTTAAAAAGAGAAGATAGATAGAACAAGAGGGATGATAGTGCATGCCTGTGTGAGAGATATACTGAAGAACATCCACAACTCTCATGTAGCCTCTATGAACTAAAGAACCTAAGAACACATTAATAGATCTCAATCGAGCATAACATTAAATTGAAAAAATATTGCAGCATTTTAAAGAAGGAGAATAATATACCTATAGAACCATAATTGTACTAGAAGCTAGAATAAAACACTCTTTTTTTGTGTTATTTTTCAGAAGAGGAATCGAACATCAAATCCACATCATCAAATGAGTCCAGAGCTCCACTCCATAACACATAGAGCCTTCTAAACCTAAATCTTCATCTTTAGCTCTGTTGCATTCATTTTGATACATTTCTGAGTATTTTATATATATTTCCGTTACATACACACAGACATTTATGAATAATTGTAGGATACTTGATATACTCAATCTCACACTCTTTTTATCCACTTTAATCCCATGTAGAACTGTGGAAGAGGTCATGTGTGACCTGTTTGTTTTTTTCATGAAGAATTATGTTAGAGGTCAAGTGTGACCTAGAAATACCCATATTCTATTATGAACCCCTATTTAGGGTGTGGATAAAACTGTTTATTAATTTAAACATCTTGGTGGTAGCTGATAACCTAGTGGAGAGGATTACGTCACTGTTTGAGACTGATCTTCTTGTTTTATTTCTGATGTGTTTTTATCTTTTAGTTTTACACTATTCTATCATATATTTCATAAAACTAAACTGAACTCGGATAGTTAGTCTTAGAAAGTTTTTATAAAAGTATTGACTTTTTTGGTTAGTTTCAAAAGCTATATTAATTATTAAATTGAATAAATTGAGATCTAATCAATATTTTGAGAAATTAATTAAACATTCAAGCTCTTATAAATTCACTACCATGTAACTGTAAATTGAATTTAAAATTTTGGGGGACCATCAAATTTTAATTTTTAATAGAATTTCTTATGGATACTCAATTCTTCCTCCTCTTGAGTACTCTACTATGACCAATATTTGGTATCAAAGGTTTCTTGAATTTTTAGTTTTCAATGATTTTTCCAATCTTTTCTATTGCGATTTTAGTTGTATTTAAAATATATTAAAATTTCTATTAATACTAATTTTTTATCTCTTTAAAATTTAGTTCTAAAATATTTATTATGAATTTTAGATTAGAAGGTGCTTCTACCAATAGACCTCCATTCCTTAATGGAAGAAATTATGCACAATAGAAAATTAAAATGGAAATGAACTTAGAAAGTATGGGTATGTAAATCTGGTCTTCAATTGTAGAATATTATATGATTATTTATACTACTAGAAATACTTGGGATAACCCAAATATGACTTTTTAAAAATAATTTCAATACCATGAATGACTTATACTGTTCTTTAAGAGATGAAGAATTTAGGGTAATTTCTTTATGTATAAAATCCCATGAAATTTGAGATAAATTTCCTATTTCACATGAAGGAACCTCTAATGTTATGGAAATGAGACTTAACACATATAATATTAAATATGAAAATTTTAATATGAATCCTGATGAGCCTATTTCTGATATTTATCTTATGTTCAATAAAATTTTAAACACTATGATCTCTTTGGGAAGATATATTACTACTAAAGAATAAATTATAAAGACTCTAAAATGCTTACCTAATAGATAGATGCGAACTTCTGTCTCTATTAGTGAATCATGTGACATCAAAAAATTACCCACCAAAGAACTCATTATAAAATTGTTAATGTATGAGGAAGTGATGAAAGTCAAAAAATAAGAAGAGGACAAACCTAAGAGAAAATATACAGCTTTCAAGACTACTACCTCTAATAATAAGAAAAAATAGAAGGTGATAGCCTCTGTTGAATTCTCTAGTAATGATGAATCGACCTCAGATTGTGATGAAGAGATGGCTCACCAAGATATAATATTCAAAAAAATTATAGGAAGAAGTAGTTTTTTAGGAAGACCAATTATAAATAATGACATATTAACAAGGGAAATTGGAAAAATGACTAGGAAAGAAATGAAAAATCAGAAGAGATTTTCTGATATGAATGTAAGAGGATAGGCAATGTCATAGATGAATTTCCAAAATTAAAATTCAAAAGGAAGTATGAAAATAAATACAATGAGTTTATGAATGAAATATAGGACACCCAGAGTGCCTCTAAGGATAGCTCTAGTGAATCAGCAACATCTCATGATGAGAAAGATGACATAGAAAATATGTGTTTTATGAAAAACACATCTGAGTTAACCGTAGATTCACATTCACACAATTCTTATTATTCTGAAAATGAAAGTGAGTTTGATAAAATAACATGTGATGAACTATTTGAATACTGTAACATTCTTGAAGTGACTTGTAATGAAATAAAAGATAAATATAAATATTTAAAGAAACAACATGCTCTTACTATAACAATTATGTATGAACTTACTACTGCAAGGGAAAATAATGCTCCACTGCTCAAGGAAAACAATGAATTAAAAATGTAAAATGGAAAATTGAAGAAGTATTAAGAAAATTTTTTCAATGTAAAAGAAAATATTACTCAAATGCTTGGTTATAATATAGCTACAAAATATAGGAAACCCATAAGAAAAATTTGGGTACCTAAATCATTAATTACTAATGTCACTGGACCCAAATAAGTATGGGTACCAAAATATATTTTTTTATTGATTATCATGTAGGAAAGTTGTTTGAAGAGATCATACAAGAGTCAATGGAACTTGGATCATGGATGTTCAATAACCCTGATAGGAAAAATTTCAAGCTTTATGAACCTAATCAAGATCGATGGTGGATATTTCACATTTGGTGAAAATACTAATGAAAAAATAATTGGTATAGGCTAGATTGGTAACTCTAACTAAGTTTTAATTTCTAAAGTACTTTTTTTGAATGGATTGAAATATAATTTTATTAGTATTTTACAATTTTGTGATGATGGATTTCACGTTAAAATTTTAATTTATTCATGCAACATTATTAACTGTAAAATGAATTAGTATTTTCTTCTTTTATAAATGAAAATGTATATTTTGTTTACGTATATTCCTTAGTTTCTAAAAAAATTTATTGTTTAAGTTCCTTTCATAAGGAGTCTTCGATTTGGCATGAGAGATTAGGACACTATAATGTATAATCTCTTATAATTATTACCAAAAATGGACTAGTAAAATATCTACCCAAACTTGAGTTTACAAATTACATTGTCAATAATCCTTGTCAAAAGGGTAAACATCACAATATATCTTTCAAATAAAAGAAAAAGGTTTCAACTTCGCATCCTTTAGATTTGGTACACATAGACTTTTTTGGACCATTTTTGAGTTTCTTGTTTAAATGGGAAGAACTATTTTTATGTTCTTATAGTTGTCTTTTCTAGTTATACATGGAATTATTTCATAGATCACAAAATTGAAGAATGTACTTACTTCACCAAGTATGCTAAAATTTTGGAAAATATTAGGGGTCATAAAATTAAATCGTTATAAAGTGATCATGGACATGAGTTTGAAAATCAATAATTTGAATCATTTTTCTAACATAATGGCTATATTAATAACTTCTTTTCCCCTAGGAAACCTCAAAAAATGGATTGTGGAAATAAGAAATATAAATTTACAAGAGATAACTCACACAATGATTAATGAATATGAGTTACCTATTTACATTTAGGCTGAGGCTATGAATACAACATATTTCATGATTAATAGATTCTTAATTATACCAATCCCCCAATAAGACTCTTTTGAGTTGTGTAACAATAGAAAAACCAAAGTTAGTTATTTCAAAGATTTTGGTCGCAATGTCTATATTCTTAATACAAAGGATAATCTTGACAAATTCGCATCCAAGACTGATGATGGAATCTTCATAGGAAACCCAACATCTAGTAAATCCTATAGAGTCTTTAATAAAATACCAATGTGTGTGGGATAATATGTTCATATAAAATTTGATAAAATAGATCCACATGAAACTATGACCTCCCTCGATAACATTGAAGATGATATATCAAACCTAGACATATATGTGGAATCATCTAATCTTGATGTAAAAAAAAAACGGTTAAATGAAATAATTCTAGAAATTGTTTATAATATGAACATGATGAACCAAAAAACTGTAGACGAACCTGAAGTTACTATCACCTCTTTTTCTAGACCAAATATATCTCTTAATAACAACCCAATAGATGTTGTTGTTAGAGACTTAGATATAGGGACACAAACTAAACATTCTCTTAGAAATCAGGTCAAACATCAAGACTTATTGTCACATCTTGAACCTAAAAACATCAATGATTTAATTAAAGATGAATTTTGGGTGATTTATATGCAAGAAGAACATAATTAATTTGAAATAAACAATGTTTGGAAAATTATGGATAGACCCAAAGACAACTTACCCATAGGTGCTAAGTCAGTGTTTAGGAAGAAAGTAGATGAATATGTTAATATTGTTAGAAACAAATCTATATTGGTTGAATAAGGTTATATTCAAGAACATGTCATTGAATATGAAGAAAATGTTGCACATGTTTCTAGAATTGATTCCATTAGAATCCATCTTGCTTATGCTACCCATCTTAATTCCTAACTATATCAAATGGATGCTAAAAGTGTATTACTAAATGGGTATATAGTTGTGGATGTTTGTGTTGAACAACCCCTAGTTTTACAAACCCTAATTTTCAAAATCATGTTTTCAAATTAAAAAAAAGCATTATATGGTTTAAAATAAGCTCCATGATCTTGGTATGATAGATTAAGTAGTTTTCATATTTCCAAAGGTTTTACTAAAGGAATTGTTGATCCAACTATTTTTTAAAAATAAAATTTGTAAAGATGTTTTAGTAGTTCAAATAAATATTGATGATATTATTTTTGGATCTTTAGGATATTCTTTATGTATTGATTTTTGAAAAATTATGCAAAATGAATTCGAAATGAGTTTGATGGGTGAACACAAATTCGTTTTTAGATTTCATATTTTTCAAAATAAATACGGAATCATTTTAAAATGAAGTAAATTCCCAAAATATATTTTAAAAATGATTTGGCTTTGATTGAATTAAATGTAGTGACACTCCCATGAGTACTACTGGTAAGTTAGATCTTAATGATGATAGTAAATCTGTTGATCAAACCAGTTATAGTGGAATGATTGGATGTTCTCACTACTTGACTGCTAGTAGGCTAGATATAATGTTTAGTGTGTGTATGTGTGATCATTTTTAAGATAATCCCAAATAATCTCACTTAAATATTATTAAATGATTTTTCTAATACTTCAAGTATACTATAAATTAAGGTTTTTTTACCCAAAAGTTTAATCATATGATATAGTGAGTTATTATGATGATGACTTTGGTAGATGAGAGTTAAATATAAAGTGCACCTCTGGGACATGTAATTTTTTGGGAAATTATTTCGTTTCATGGTACTGTAAGGAACAAAATATTGTGGCATTATCTACTACCGAAGCTGAATACAGAGTTTCTGGTAGCTGTGGTGCACTCTTCTAGTCTATGGATATCAATTTAGACATGTACCTATAAAATCTGACAACACAAGTTCTATTAACATTTCTACGAACCCAGTTTCTCATTCTAGAAAAAAACATATTGATGTAAGACATCACTTCTTGAGAGATCATTATCAAAAGGGTGATATCACTTTAGAATTTATTGGAACATAATATCAGGTTGCTAAAATATTCAACAATCCATTGAACTCGGAAATAATAAATTAAATCAGACATGTGTTATGAATGATCAATACGTAAATCATGTGGACACCATTTTCAACAACACCATTATCACGTGGACACCGTTTTCATGCTGACACTATTGTTATACAGACACCATTTCATGCCGACACTGTTGTCATGTCAACACTGTTGTCATGCCGACACAATTTTCATGCTGACACCATTGTCATGGAAACACTATTGTCATTCAGACACCATTTTCATTCCGACACCATTGGTATTATACAATGTTAGTCGTGCCGACATCGATGACTCATTGTTTAAAATTTTCATGTTTTTATCAAAACAACACTATTTAATTAATTCCATTGAACCCCATTCTCTTTTTCATGATTGTGTAATTTTAAAATCCCTAAATGATATAAATTTGTATCGATCCACTGTACTTATTTACAGCTACTCTCTATCTCTCTCTAGGACACCACTCTCTCTCTTTACTCCCGGCCTTTCACCTTATGACCTCCTGAATGAACTGATCAGAATGTCATGAGTGAAGAGTTCTCTTGAAGAGGGTGAGTCTCGGGTATCCAAGAAACCGAAAGGGGAATCGAATAAACCATCAGGCCTAGTAAATCATGGTTTGAAAAACTGTACTATAAACATATGGAAAAAATTCATGGTTGAATGGTTGTGGAGAGAAAGTCTGTATTTTTTAAAGTGCTGCAAAATCAATGATGGATTTACTGGTTCAAAAATAATGACAGAGACATTTTCCAAAAGCTATTATATGACTTTTACCTGAATATGGAACTTATTTTGGAAGTTAGTGATGTCACTTTGGTCAAGTCGATTGTAAAAGGGAAGAGAATCTCTTTCTCTTCAAGGAAATTGGATGAATGATGTACCTAATGAAGGAAGGTTTGATGATTATAAAGGTACTTATCCTCATGAAATTGAATTATTTTATTATGATATAGCTACAAAAAAGCTAACTAGAAATTAGGAACATAGAAGAATGATTTACTTAGAATTAAAGGGTGAGTTCAAAATTCTATTTATGTTTATTCACCACCAGATTTGTCCCAGGAAAGGGGACTCTACTTCCCAAAAGAATAAGGATTTATACTTGGTGTATCTGCTAAAGAAAGGGGTTAAATGGAATTTGTACAGAAATCTGATGGTGCATATTAATGATATGTTAAAACCTGGTTGCAAGTCAAATTCTATTTTCTACTCCAGAATTATTTTAAAAAATCTAAAGGAGAAAGGCTATGTAAGTGAACCTGATGATGTTGTAATTAGTGAATGCAGTGGAATTTTGTTAAGATTTGACATCTGTAAGAGAATGAAGATTAACTGAAACTAGTAGAGAAACGAATGGGTTCATTATGAAGGTAGATTTCATGAGAAGTTAATTCTTATAGATCATATTGTTATACCAAGGTATATAGTGGATCCTGGCCTTGGTCCAGATGAACATGTTACCTATTCTTCAGATGAGGAGGATGAGCCTGCTACTCCTGTCAGATATGTGGTATAACTAGTTAATGATATAAGGGACCCAAACACTACTAGACCAATAAAAATAGTTTTTATTGGACCTAAAAATCCACCTCTAGACTTACCTTTTCATGAACCTATTCTAAAATATACTTTAAGTGAAGAAATTAAAGATGAAGGAAGTGTAATATATGTTAGTGATTCCAGTGAAGAATAATATAATGAAGAAGAAGATGGTAGTGGTGAAAGTGGTTCAGAATCAAGTATGAAAGAATAAGATGAGAAAGTTGATGATAAAGATGGCAATGAAAAGGATGAGGATGGTGATAATGAAGAAAGTGTTGAAAGAGGCAGTGATAGTGAACCTGATCATCCTGATGAAAATCTAGATGGTATTAGTATAGAAGTTTCTGAAGCTAATAATGGGGTATCTGTTGAAGGTGTTGTTCAAGATGAATATATTTCCTCATATGAACCTATTTCTCAAGTTGTATATTCTAGAAAAAGAAATAAATAACTGGAGAAGCATCCTAGACATGTTGCAATGAATTAGATGGGATCAATTTTCCAAGAAGGCTGACACTGAGGGGGATCCTCAAGGACTAGTTTCTCAAGCTGATGAAGAATATCAAATTGGTAGAGTAAGGCTAGATACTCTTACTTCTTTGGATTCTGATATTTGGGATGAATGTGTGAAAAATCCTGGTTATGTGGCCCTAGGATTGGATTATAAATATTCTGTTGATGAAATATTTGTACTGCTGCAAGAGAACCAGTCGATGGGTCCTCTTATAATGACTATGTCACTAAATCTAATTTTGAACAATTCAAGAAAGACATATGTGCCTCCATATGAAAATCAGAACAATATCAAATGAGATATGCAATTAATGAAGCCCGGCGAAAGAATAATGAGATGATTGAAAATTTTAAAGCCATCTGATCTGTGGTTAATGGTGTAAAGAAACCTAGAGCTTCAATATTCGAATCTTAACTAAACCAGTTTGTCTCAAGATGATTATTTTTTTTACAAGATATTCATAATAGAAATTAAAAAAAAAATAATAATTACAAATGCAGAAAAAATTGGAACAAGAAACACAATGATGAAAAATGAAATGAAGATGTAGACCACTAGCATCAATACCTTGACCACTAAGTACATAAATACAGTGGAAAGTTTCATTAAAATTCATGAGATTCCTATTTCTCACTTTAACACTCTCGAGTTTTCCATGATAAGCAAATAAGTTAAAGAACTTACCTTCTTTTATATTGCTTCAACCCCTACTCCTCCAGTTTAGCCTTTCCAATATGCAGATCATAATACTGTTAGTTTAGTTTTGAAACAATATCTACAATCATTAATTTCTAGAATTGCAAAGGTTGAGAAAACTTTGGATAATGTGCATGAACATGTAAAGTATTATATGGGGAGTGCTTCATAGGCTCAAGAAGGGTCGACCAAAAGGATTAATGTGTTTTTCTCGAAACTCACCATAAAGAATCAAATGAATATTCGGTTAAAGTATTTGGACACCAGTATTACTCTTCTTCCTCTGAAAATAGATCTTAATGATCAGATTCAGAAGTTTAGAGAATTCACTCCCTTTTTCGGATATTTTCATAGAAAACAAAGGTGATTTTGAAAAGGCAATGAAATATGGCGGAGAGATAATTGAAGAGTTTATCATGTTGTTTAAACCATATATCCATGTCCAACGTGAAGCCACTATGGTACCTCCTGCTACACCACATAGCCCTACTGGTTCTGTGCCTGCTCAAATTTAGATGTTAGTTTCTTAGCCATTATCTTAGACCAGATCTGTCAATACAAAAACTTTTCATCCTTTGATTATTTCCCATCACATACCTTCTATTGATTATATAGTTCCTACAGGAGTTCCTCTACCTCCTCTAAAAAATCCATTCAGACTCTCATGCTTCTCAGACCAATCCCCTTGATGAACTATCTATTAGTCATTCTGATAAGGGGAAGGAACCCAATGATCCTTCCATGTGGCATGTAGTGATATTTTTTTGATAGGGCTAAATAATTTTACTTTGTATACTTCACTTTACATTGTTTGTTAATTCTATTCATTTGTTTCTACTTTTCTATTTTAAGGTTCTTTTCACCTTCACTTTTTTCTAATCCCAAAAGGGGAGATGTTTGTTAAGAATTATTAAAATGTGGAGAATTATATTCATCATTATTAAAATGGTGGGCACTTTATTAAGAATTATTATGTGTTTATGCATGTAATAACCCAAATCATTTTTTTAGGTATGTTTTCCTTTTTCTGGTGTTTTTGAGAAAGATAGGTATTTCTCAAAATTTCTTAACTACACGCCATGTACTTTATGAGTACAAGACATGTACTTGGTTATCGTGGGTATCCAGGTGCTGGCTGTGTAACGTCTATGCACACGTCCATGTGAGGTGACCTAGAGATCGGCTTATGTGGGGGCTGAATAAGGCGAGTAAATGCCATGTAATTTAAAAGTACATGCTGTGTACTTTATTTTATTCATTAAACGTACTGGGGTCACGTCTGATGGATAAAACATGCTTCTTCTTGGCCTTCTATGTGTGAGAGCGTCCATACAGCTGCGATCTTTCCCCGAGCCCCTAATCGAGCATCTTTTCACTTATTCGACCGCCGTTGATTGCGTTGGGATTGCCTCGGTAATCTATTTTTTTCTTCTAGAGATTCGTTTCCTGATTCCTCCTCTTCCTCAAGTTATCTATGGTTAAATGTTTTATACGTTTTTATTGATCTATGATGTTGTTTGGTGATTCAAGTCTTGAGGTTTACGTATAATGATCCTACAACACCGAGGTAGGTGGTTTGTGCCTTTCCGTAGTTAGTATATGAGTTATATGTGATAAAGTTTCCAATACCCTTGAATGGGGTATTGTGTGTTTATGTTTTTATCCCTAATGTTTTCTCGTTATACCATGGTTGTTTTGATAGAGGTTATATATTTTTAATATGGTTTATTTTTCCATGTTATGGAGGTTTTTTCCTTGTTTTCATGTTTTGACCATTTGGTGTAGTTTTTCCGGTTTGGCTGCTACTTTGTTTTCCATACCTAGTATTGGAAGGATGGAGTGTTTTATCTAACATGTTGTTATACTGTAGATTGTTAGCCAAGTAGTTATTGAGGTTTACTTTGGATGCCATGTATTGTTGTGGATGTTTGACCTACATAGGGTCGTGAGTACCTAGTGTAGTAGACCATAGGGAGAAAGGATGTGAGGGCTACTCTAAGGGGTCTTTTTTTACTATTACAATGTGAGACCATAGGTGGAATTGATGTAAGTGATTCCTCAGAGTGTCTATAGTTCCTAGATGTGGGCAACATGGAGAATGTGATGTACGTTCTTCCGTAGAGATCCTTTTAGTTATCGATACAAAACTATAGGGCGAATTGACGGTGAGTGCTTCCTCAGAGAGTCTATGCTAAAGGTAAAACAGAGGGGTAAGACTATGTGTACTTTACAAAGGGTTGCTTGTGTATGCTAGGTAAGAAAAGAGAGGATTAGGCTGTGAGAACAACCCAGTGGGTTACCTGTTTGTGATTATCTGCTTACATGATGTGTGGTGTTTGAATTCTTTGAAACTGTAGGAATGATTACTATTGAGTACTTCCTTGTTTACTGCTTCTTATGCTTATTGCCTTCCATATATATTCACTGACTATTAGGCACATAAATCTTGGTGTTTTCATACTAGGATTTAGTCTCACGCCCTGTTTGGGTCATGATTTTGGTCCCAAACAGATTATATTATTGCAAGTATAGATAAGGAAAAACCCCAATTTATTTCAGGAACTTGACTGCTTTGGAGCTAGGGAGCATGGGACCAAGCTGAGGATTTTTTTGCTGAGTATTTGATTACTATTTTTTCATACTTTGGTTTAGTACTATATTTATGAATTTTGACATGTTTGGCTACTTCTTGGACATATGTATCATTCATTATTACATATGTTCTCCAGCAACTTATTGCCTTCAGTCATCCACTATTGACTGTTGTATGTCATTATTACTGCTTATACTATTGTTATATGTTCTATTCTACTATGTTACTATTCTAATGAAGGCATAGTTTCCCAAATATCACACAAAGTCCCTCAATTCTAGTTGGAAGCCTCTGGTATTAGGGGAAATGCGCTTGAGGCCGTGTGACGAACCAGGTACAGGGTGCCTCTTGGCAGCTTCCAGAACCAGGATGTTAAAAAGTGGTATCAGAGGTGTTATTTTCTTTTTCAATTACTATTTGGAGCCTATATATAGGGATATGAAGGAATAGGTACTTGGTAATAAGTTGTTCCCAAGATTAACTAACCTATTGACAAGGAAAATCCAATCTACCTCGTTTATTGCAAGTTTTCTGATTTTTAAATTTTACTGTTGATTTGTTTTTTACCATTGGGTGACCCACATGTATTGTTCTATTATTGTTGTTGTTATTGAGGTTCTATTTCTATTACAACCTGATGAGATGAGGGTATTATGTCTCATGCATCATATAGGAAACTTCTAGAAATCCTATGTCTTTCATTCTTTCCATGCCATTTATGGTGCATTACTAATTTCATGTTGTTGTGATAGATGTTATGCAAGATATTCATGCTGTTGTGAAAGATGCCTTGATAGAATGCCTGATTTAGATAGAGCATTAAATTGTGAACATTTTGGTTGAATAAATGCCAAACATTGTTTCTTGAGGTGTTATGGGCCCTTACAGACCAGAATTTGGTGGATCAATTCACTTTTATCCTTGTTTATGACATGTATAAGATGCTAAGATTTGATTTTCGGGGATTATGGGCCCTCACAGACTGGAATTTGGCACTTTAATGTTTGTTTTAGTGTTTTTATGGGCTCCAAAGTAGTTTCTGAGGCTTACTATCTAGAAAAACCCAAAATAGACCCTGTGTAGTGATAAGTACTTGCCATGTGTTCTTCTATGTGGAAAGAAACATTTTTTCTTAAGTATATGCCAGGTACTGTATGTTCATTCCATGTAGTCGATAACTGGGTCGCAGATGATGTGGGCAGGGAAACAGGGTTTTTAATCTTTGGTAGGACACACCGTGTTGTAGAACCATGTAACTGACCATGTCACTAACAACACAGGTCGATTGAGTCCTTTCTAATACATTTTATGTCCATCTCGAACACACCGTGTAGTGTAACCTGAGTACCCTACTGTGTAACAAACAACACAGGTTGACAAAATCTTCCTATTACATGTCATGTCCATCTGAAACACGCTGTTTAGTGTGAGCCGTGTATCCGGCTTTGTCACTGACAACACGGGTTAGTAAAGCTCTTCAAGTACATGTTGTGTCTGGCACTAACACGCTGTGTAGTCTCATTCTAAGAGAAACATGTGGCTTAGCTGTGTAGAAGAACTCATGCAAAGGAAGAGGATTCTAGTACACATTGTGTGTTAGGACAACACGCCTTGTGTATGTGGTGTTACATGACCAGATTTGGCAGAAGTACACGCCATGTAAAAGCTTAAGGGAACACACCGTGTAGGAATTTGACATGCCACGTATCCATGTTTTAAAAAACATGAATGCTTTCTTTATCTTATTCCCTTCTTATACTTCTATGTTTCAGTCCCTGTTAATATTGATCTATGGTGTGTTCTTGACCTAGTAGAGTCAAACACCCAAGATTTCTTCTGGTTTTTCTGCAGTTATAGGGTAGTGATCGGACACCAGATATGGCTGATCAGGGACTACAAATAGATCCTCTAGTTTTTCCAGTCTAGGCACCGGCCGTCATTTCGGACATAGGTTCTGACACACAGTTCCAAGAGGGTTTATGAGGTTTATGGAGGCCTTCTAAGGAGAACCGCATCCTGCCCCTTATTTAATAGAGTTGACATGGGTTTTCCAGTAGTAACATCCTCCAACATTCACTGGGGAAGGAGGACCTCACGATGCAGAGTCACAGTTAGAATTCACGATTTACATATTCGAGAATCTAGAGATACCTCCAGAGAGGAGGGTTAAGATCACTACGTACATTCTTCAGGATTTTTCCAAGAGATGGTGTGATGTGATCTCACAGGCGGGATACTAGTAGGTTATGGAATTGGATGACTTTCAGCATGCCATATATCACTACTTTTACTTAGAGACTTTGAGGGTTGATCAAGACCAATAGTTCATGGGTATGGAGTAGGGTACTCTTTCAGTTATGGATTATTCATCTCGCTTCACTGAGCTGTAGAGCTTCACACCTATTCCAGGAGGTGTTTAGTTATTCATAGTAAGTATTTTTAGGATGGTCTGAGGTACAACATCCAATCACAAGTGAACATATTTAGGTTGACTTCCATAACTTCTATAGTAAACCAGATGATAATCACTGAGTGAAATTTGAGGAATTATGGAGTTGTGATCTAGGGAGGTTCGACATCCGGAGTTAGTATCCCTCTGACTGACACTAAGAATCACCACAGGGGGTCTTTGTGTGGTGATACAAGTAGGCGAGACAGTTCTTCTGGTAGCCAGGTGGTGTGCTACCAGTGCGGGAAGAGAGAGAATACAAGTCCACATTGTTCGAGAGACCTAGTGGAGTGCCTATCTTGTGACACGATGGGTCATCATTAGTGTTTCTCTCAGATCTTCTCACCAGCACCTGGTGACATGGGTTCTTCTATGACTCCGTGTTTAGGAGCCATGCCACTAGTTTTTCATCAGTCTAGGAACTGGAGTTCTTCTGGATATTCAAGCCGAGTTGGAGGTTGCAGCCATGGTAGTCAGTCAACAGGCATTCAGTGACAACAAGGTAGATTAGCTTAAAGTGGTCAAGCAGGGTGATAGGGCCACGGTGTAGGTTAGACTTTAGTAGTGGAGAAGACCCACCAAGAGTAGGATCTCGGACCCTCAACAGTTCGAGGTACGATCTTAGTTTCCTAAGTTTTATCTTCAGATCTTTTTGATATAGGGGCTTCCCATTGCTTTATATCTATTGCAATTGTGGAGAGCCTTAGGCCCTATATCATTAATTTTGCTGATACCTTGATTCTAGACACACCGTTGGGGACAATAATGGAAAGTGTATGTCAGTGAATGGAGTTCCCTCATGAGGTTGGTGGGTGTCACTTCTTATGGGACCTTTATGTCCTAGAGATGACAGTCTATGATGTCATTCTCAAAATGGACTGGTTAGTTCCCTTCCTGGCAGTTATCAATTTCTATCACTATAGGGTGAGTTTCATATCACCAGAGGGCAGATCGTTTCTTCATAAAGGTGAATGAGATGTCTAGGCGAGCATAGTGCGACCCAAGCATAATAGGTTGGGAGTTGTTACAGCCCTGATTTCTAGTCTTTACCTGGATGACCAGGGACCTTCCCAGATGGACATTCCCCTAGTGGTGGATCGTTTGATGGACTTATTTCCAGATGACTTTTTAGATTTTCCTCCAGAGTGAGAGGTGGACTTTTCAATTGATCGTGTGCCAAGAGCGGCACCAGTGTCCATTCCTGTAATGCCCCGACCCCATTTATCCTGAGTCGGTGCATTATTATATATCATTGGCAAGATCACAAAAGCTCAAGTCTCAAAAGACTGATTAGTTTAGTAGCCCTGGAATCACTAGATACATTCATAAATGTTACATTACATCATAAAGTGAAAAACTACAATAATATAGTCTCCATGGTCCAAACTCATATCCCCTTCAGACTATCCCGGCAGTTCATTCATAAAATATTTCTTCACATCCTGGGAAAAATAAAACATAGAATGTGGGGAGCTCAGATGCTCAGTAAGGACAACAATATAGTGGAAACTTTCAAAAATAATCATAAACATTTAAGGAAATCTATAACTAAAACAAAAGAATTTTAAACATGAAATTTATCATAATATAGAAAAAATAAAATGAAATAATGCCATTTAATTATTCACATGGATATTCTACTAGTCAAATAAACAAATGCAATATCAATAACCACTTTCATAATGATGGAATGCAAAATTCCAGACTATTATGACCACATAGCCAAGGCCTCATGCCAGGACTACAAATAATATTTTGTCAAGACCTTCTTCCAAGACACTAGTTTGTCTCAGGAAACCTATATATGCATCGAGGAGCTATAGCGGGCTCCACCTGTTAGTTACTATGTCTAATGAATTCCTCATATGAATAGGTTTAAACATGACATAAACATTCGTATCAAAACTAGCATATGAAATGTCAATACTTTCTTCATAAACCGCGAATGGTATAAAAATAACACATCCACATTCAAAAATATCACAAAACCTTTAATACAATATGGAAGTTTTGTATCATAATAAATTAACTTCAAATAAGCTTTAAATCCATCAAAGGATGTTGACATAGATGAAATCAAAACTATTTGAGAGAAATATCTTTTTTTAAATCATTTAAAAGTCACATAATTGTAAAATAAAAAATTTACTATGAAAATATTCTTATAATTTTGTAAGGTAAGCTTTGATGATTTTATAACGGCGGAAAATAGCCGCACCCGCCCTATAAGTTAAAAAAGACATTCCTACCTTAATTTTGTCGAAAAGGTTAAAAAGGACATTGTTTGGAAAAAGACGGACAGATTCCTTTCAAACCATTTTATAAAAAGTCTAACAAGGGTATAAATGACTTTAACCCATTGTCTATAAAATATTAAGAATGATTTGAAAATTCATTTTAGAGAAACATGGATGTGGATGATAAAGAGGTCCGAGTAGATAATTATGTATAAACAACCCCGAATAGTGAAGAGATTGTGAAATAAACCCTTACCTTGAACTTTTCCTTAGTAGATGGCATGTTAACCTCATGTATAATAGTTAAAACATTGTTATTAAATTATACAAGAACCATATACATAATTATTATATCATATATGATCTTTTAACATTGCATTTTTAATAATGTCTTAGTATTATCGTCGTTTCGGGTGTTAACTTACTCGTTTTCTTCAATATGTTTTGTTACATAAGCAAAGTTTTTTGTGGATAGGTTTTATATTATTCATATACATAATTATAACAAGTCCTTAAAAATTATTTTTAATTATCAAATGAGAATTATATTTGAATGGATATGATGGGAAAAGAATCTCATCGCGTTCGTGGAGACGGTAGTCCGTACGTACGCACGAACAATACTTATATTTCATTTTTCATTTTAAAAGGAATATAAACAAAATGATACATAGGTATATTATTATTAAATTATACTATAATATCTTATATGTGTTACTTATGTTAATTAACACCATCCTTTATACGTTCCATGTATGGTATGAACGAGTCATATCACTTTGAGGGGGCGATGGTCCGCACTTCCTCAAATAAAATTATTGTATATATATACAACATGAAACGAATAATGGTATGATATAAAATGGAATTATAGAAGATTATATATAAAATAAATATACCTAATATCATATTTAATTATAGTTCCATCATAATGGCCACCGTGAGAGGTGGTAGGAGATAATTGAAAAATCATCAATTCGTGAGGCGTTTGGTTTCCATCCACATAAACATTATGTTCTTCACCCATTAGATGGAGGTGTGTGTAAGTGTAGTTACAATAATCTCATAACAATATCCTAGTATATTTATGATACTGGTTTTGTTACAAAATAAAATAATAATAAGAGTTTAGGGGTTGGAGAAGTAAAATAAAAGAAAATAAGCTAAGAGAAATCGTTACCTTTAATTTGGGTAACTCCCTTTGGCTTGAACCAAAAAGGACTCTTGAAGTGCCTTCTTTCTATGTTAAGGCTTCTGGGAGGAGGAGAGGGATGTAGGGAGCTTAATTGGGCAGAGGTTGGACTATCCAAAAGGCTTGATAGTTGCGAGTAGATGGTTAGAAGTGGTGTCCTTTTCTAAGGGGGAGGAGGGGCTCTATAGGAAAAACTTAAAGTATTATTTTATAATAAAATAATATTCGGTTTCTAATGGCTTAAAAGTGGATTATTCAAATTCTAAGGTAGGGATAGGTGGAAAAAAACTCAACCAATAGGTTTTAGACAGGTTTGGTCCACTTTATTAACCTTAACCTTTGGTTTTAACTCTTAGTTAATTTGTTTGACACTTACCATGTCACTTTGTATTTTTATATTATATAGTTAATAAACATACTTTATAATTCCAAGAGACCCCCATGTGGTCCATTAATGATACATATATCATTATATAATTCTTTTTCCCAATCCTTAGATTTTTAGAAATAGAATATCAATTAATAATATAATATTTGTTTTAAAAACTCATTTATGTCAATTTTGACACTATTTGGTATATTGTTTTTCTAAATTCATAACAGCATTATTACATCGAACATAATTCATTGAATCAACCCAAACATGTCATATTAACCTATTAAATTTGTGTAATTCATTAAAAGTCTCAAAGAATATTTACTTGGGTATTTATTATATCAATTAGTGTAATATTTCACTATTAAGGTAATTACTGCATTATCATTGTGTAATAAATAAATTAAGTTATTTAATGTCTAAAAATTATAAATAAACTATAATTATTTAGGAAAGATTTTTATCTTTCTAATTAATATTTATAATCGAATTTATCTTATGTATAACCCTATATTAAAAATATTTTATTTATTAAATTTTGATTTTAACTCTTTTAACTCTTCATTGAATTAAATAATAATAAATGTCCTAATCTAATTCATGTAGACCAAAGAGGTTAATATTTTATTCCTAAGGTTTTTTTGGTCGAATTATACTTAGCCAATAGAATTAGAACATGTGTTAGTGTAATAATAATATCATTTTTACCCTTAATTACCAAATTTTCTTTTTATCGTCATAAATAAAAGCAAAAAGTTATAATGCACCAAATAATATTTTTATCTTATTGAACCAAATTTTACTCCTTTATATTAACCGTGTCTCTCAGATTTTAGAAATTCCACTCACAAAAGCAGTAAAATTAAGTTTTATCTGAACTTGAAAATTCTCTTTGGAGACGGGTAAATGACGGTGAAAAGTTCAATAAAATTTTTATATATCTGAAATTATTATAAACTGACTCCAATGAATTAAATTGAAATTATATAGGTACTATGTATCTATTTTGACCTAAAATAAATTTAAATCATATAAATAATTATTTAAATAAAAATTCAGTTTTAATCTATAACTCAGTGTTTTTCACTATTCATCAAAAATTGAAAGTTTCCAGAACAATATCAAAATTTTTCCCTATTGTAATTTTGATATTACGAATTAAATAATGAATTCTATTTTACCAAATTAAAAACATAGAAGTTGCATTTATTAATTTAAAATTAATTCCACTGTCAAAACCAAATAGAGTATTTTTAAGAAATAATAACTACCAAAAGTTTGACACTTGTTTATGTCCAATTTCAATGTGAAATTACTTACAATGACCATAATTGGATTAAATGGTAAAAATATAATCTATTTATAATTCCAAACCATTAAAATGTATAATTTAACAATATAAATTATTTTAATTTAAAAAGTTGTTTTCACTTAAAATATAGTATTTTTCACTATTCACCAAAATATGAAAGTTATCAAAAAAAACACCAAAACTGTATCGAAACTATATTCTTATGTCCCAATTATAAATAAGAAGTTTATTTTGTCAAATTGAATATAAAAAAGTTTCAAATATTGGATTTAAAAAGTATTTTCCATTAAAAGGTGGTAAAATTTCATTTTTAAAAAAAATACTTCTTTTATCTGAAAAAATGTATATGTTCTTATATTATGTATAATAAACTCATAATATGGATTATAAAATTATAAGGATTATATAAAGTTCAAAATTCAGTTAATACTATTCATAACTTCTTTTGAACGGCTTGTTTGGTAAGTCTTGGTGCGCTAGAACTCAGTGTTGTGTTTAGTGAAAGTTATTGAATTACTTTGATGAAATAACGTACTATGAAATTATGGGGTGTTACATTCTTCCGTCCTTAAATAAATTGTGTCCTCGAAATTTGAAATTATTTTTCAAAAATAAATGGTTTCAAAAAGAAAATACCTCTGGTAAAACCCACATCAGAAATTAGGTTAACAAAATTTAGTCTTAATAAGAGGAAAAGGGAAATGAACGGGTCACCACCAAATTATGATCTCAATTAGGAGAACATTGGTGGAAATTAGAGATATATAATTGGAGTAACAACGTAAATATTTATAGGTAGTGATTGAGGTCATCAATCAAAAACAAGTGTAAAATTGAGGACCTTCAATTCATCAATCTATGATGATTTCAAATACCATCAATTCAACAAAACATATGGTATTAGGATAACACATTTTTTGTTTTAAGATCCCTTCACTAAAGTAAAAGAATTAATTTGTTCATAAAATAAGAGAAGAAGAAAAATATATACTTGACATGTATAGTCCCATCCTTTAACTAATTTCAACCACAAACTCATCTTTCACTCTAAAATATATTATAACCTAAAAATAAAATTCTATTTATCCTATTCATATAGGTTTTAAAAAAATGTATTTATAATTCATCTACTGGATTTTTTTTAAAAAAAAGACTAACTTATTCAATCAAAGACATCATGTGGGCCAGGGGTAGGTGATACACCCTTGTCGCCCTTCAGTTGCGGGTTCAAGTCTCGCGGCCTTTCCGGACATGATAGGTTGCCGCCCGACCTCCGGGTTGTCCTTTTATGGCAATCCAAAAATAATCTCAAACTATAATTATCCAAAATACTTCTGTCAAAACTCACAGTCCAAAATTTATAAGGAATCTAAACACAATGAAGATCCTTTTTTCTGAGTAAAAACATGTGAACACCTTCATCATGTATTTTTTTAAAACATTGCGACATCCCAAATTACCATAAAACCTTATTGATTACATTCATGATCCCTTATTTCTTATAGAATACTGAATATACTTCATCTATCCAAAAATGTTGTAAACTCCAACAAATTATGGAATATATACATCATTAATCATTTTCAAGGTAGTCAAGAATATCCAATATAATTTATCCAAATCAATCATTTATTATTACAAAATCACTACCTCATTATTGGACCCATATTATGGTTTATCTTTCTATAAATTATATATTTTCCAAAACTTTAACCTACTATTGAGTCACTTTTCATTGTTCCACACAATCTCAAGTCCTTAATGAAATAGTATTGCAGAACAATCCTTATATACTACATTATTGTTATAACCAGTGCATTGTTGATACAACACTCAAATGACATAATTCTCTAATAACAACATAAGAACTCCAATCATTCCTCCCTATCTGTGTCAGTATCATAACTTGATTATTATCAAATATCATGATTTGGGGCACACTCTGATGGTTTGGACCTTGGTTCGCGTAGTGTCCTAACTCCTTGCAGATGAATCATTGTACATTTGAAAGCTTTTTCTTACCCTTGTAGTCATGTACATGGTGTCCTTTTTCTCCACACTTATAACAAAATCACATTCCCATCAGAAAAGTTCCAGGGTGTTTCTTCACACAGTTATCAGTTACGGGAAAATTATTCTTTTCCCTCTTCCCTTTATCCATATTTCTCTCTTCCATCCTTTTCTTCTTTTGCTTCCCTTCAAAGCCATATGACTCGGAGAATTATTCACTTATATTATTAACACACGATAATATTTCTTCATATGTTGAGAATACATGGGATACAATTTCCCTTCTAAATGTAGGCTTTATACTCTGAAATATATGATCTTTCTTACTCGTTGGATCATACGCATTGCTGGAGTTCACATTCCTTCTACTGGGCGCCATTTCTATACAATAGCATAAACTAGGTTAGTTTATGAATTGCAATGAATAAATCCAAACTTGAAAAATTCCTAACGTAAATTGAATGGTTTATGGATATAATCCATAATCATAAATATGTTTTAATTTAATAATTATATACTCATAAACCCTTCATAATGATTTGTAAATAAAATGAGAATTATCCTATGTATATCCCCTAGGAGTGTCGTAAACAAGAGTGAAGAAAGACCCGTTGTCGTGCACCAGTTCCCATTCGAGTCTAGATTAAAGCGGTGTTTTCAGGTTTTACCCCTATGTACATCTGTGCCAGAGATACCTCTACCTAATAGTACCCAGATAGGGATGTATTTCTCAGAAAACTCACAAAATCTTTTCAATACCAAAAATCTAGGAAATTCTTCTATACTAATTCTCAAAGTCCATCTTAGGTCTATGTGCTCTAATCAGAGTTTATCTAAATCTAGATTCCAAGGTTTCTACTAACCTTTCTCTGATACCAACTACAATGCCCCCAACCCTAGTTACCCAGAGTCAGTGCATTATTATGTATCATTGGCATGATCACAAAAGATCAAGTCTCGAAAGACCGATTAGTTTAGTAGCCTTGGAATCATTAGATAAATTCATAATTGTTACATTACATAATCAAGTGAAAAACTACCATAATATAGTCTCCATGGTCCACACTCAAATCCCCTTCAGACTATCCCTGCAGGTCAGTCATAAAATATTTCTTCACATCCAAGGAAAAATAAAACATAGAAAGGGGTGAGCTCAGATGCTCTGTAAGGATAACAATATAGCAGAAACATTCATAAATAAGCATAAACATTTAAGGCAATATATATCAAAAATAAAATCCTTTTAAACATGAAATTCAGCATAATACTGAAAAAATAAAATGAAATAATTCTATTTAGTTATTCATATTGATATTCTACCAATCGAATAATCACATGCAATATCAATAACCACTTTCATAATGATGGAATGCATAATGCCAGACTATCATAACCACATAGCAAAGTCCTCGTGCCAAGAATACAAATAGGATTTTGTCAAGGCCTTGTGCCAAGACACTAGTTTGTCTCATGAGACCTACCAATGCATCGAGGAGCTATAGCGGGTTCCACCCGTCACTTACTATGTCCAATTCATTCCTTATATGAATAGGTTCAAATATAACATAAACATTCGTACCAAAACTAGCATACGAAACGTCAATACGTTATCCATAAACCATGAATGGTATAAATATAACACATACACATTAAAACATATCAAAAAACATTTAATACAATATGGAAGTTTTGTATCATAATAAATCAACATCAAATAAGCTTAAATCCATCAAAGGATGTTGACATAGATGAAATCAAAACTATTTGAGAGAAATATCTTTTTTTAAAATAATTTAAAAGTCACATAATTGTAAAAGAAAACATTTACTATGAAAATATTCTTATAAGTTGGTAAGAGAAGCTTCAAAGATTTTATAATGGTAGAAAATTTACGCACCCTCCGTATAAGTTAAAAAATACATTCTTACATTAATTTTGTCGAAAATGTTAAAAATGACCTTGTTTGGAAAAAGACGGAATGATTCCTTTCAATCCATTTTATAAAAATTATAAAAAGGGTATAAATTAATTTAAACCATTTTATATAAAATAGTAAGAATGATTTGAAAATGCATTTATGAGAAACATGGATGTTGATGTTAAGGAGGTCCCAATATATAATTACGTATAAACAACCTCAGATAATGAAGAGATTGTGAAATAAACCCTTACCTTGTACTTTTCCTTAGTAGATGGTATGTTAACCTCCAGTATAATAGTTAAATCATTGTTATTAAATTATAAAAGAACCATATACATAATTATGATATCATATATGATCTTTTAACATTTCGTTTTTAATAATATCTTAGTATTAGCGTCGTTTAGGGTGTTAACTTACTCATTTTCCTTAATATGTTTTGTTACATAAGACTTGTTTGTTGTGGATTGGTTGTATATTATTCATATTTATGATGATATCAAGTCCTTAAAAATTATTTTTATTCTTAAAATGAGAATTAGATTGGAATTGATACTATGGGGAATGGATCTTATCGCGTTCGTTGAGACGGTAGTCCGTACGTACGCACGAACACTACTTCTATTTCATTTTTCATTTTAAAAGGAATCAAAACCAAATGATACATAGGTATATTATTATTACCGTATAATATAATATCTTATATGAGTTTCTTATGTTCATTAACACCATCCTTTATACGTTCCATGTATGGTATGAACGAGTCATATCACTTTGAGGGGGTGGTAGTCCGCACTTCCTCAAATGAAATTATCGTATATATATATCATGAAACGAATAATGGTATGCTATAAAATGGAATTACATAAGATTATATATAAAATAAATATCATAAATATCATATTTAAGTATAGTTCCATCATAATGTCCACCATGAGAGGCGGTAGGAGATAATTGAACATTCATTATTTCGTGAGGCATTTGGTTTCCATCCACAAAAACATTATGTTCTTCACCCATTAGATGGAGGTGTGTGTAAGTTTAGTTCTAATAATTCTCATAAAAATATCCCAGTATATTTAGGATATTGGTTTTGTGACAATAGAAAAGAATAAAAAGAGTTTATGGGTTTGATAAGTAAAATAAAAGAAACGAAGCTAAGAGAAATCGTTACCTTTAATTTGGGAAACCCCCTTTGGTTTGAACCAAAACGGACTCTTGAAGTGCCTTCTACCTAAGGTAAGGCTTCCAGGAGGAGGATAGGAATGTATGGAGCTTAATTTTGTAGCATTTGGACTAGACAAAAGTCTTGATATGTGTGAGTAATTGGTTAGAAGTGGTGTCCTTTTATAATGGGGAGGTGGGGCTCTTTAGAAAAAACTTAAAGTATTATTTTATAATAAAATAATATTCTGTTTCTAATGGATCCAAAGTGTATTATTAAAATTATAAGATTGGGATTGGTTGAAAACAACTCATCCAATTGGTTTTAGACAGTTTTGGGTCACTTTATTAACCTTATATTTTTGTTTTATCTCTTAGTTAATTAGTTTGACACTTACCATGTCACTTTGTATTTTTATATTATATAGTTAATAAAATTACTATATACTTCCAAGAGACCCCCAACTGTTCCATTAATGATACAAATATCATTATATAAGTCCTTTTTCCGAACCTTAGATTTTCAGTAATAGAATATCAATTAATAATATAATATTTTTTCAAAAAACACATTTATGTCAATTTTTGACACTATTTGGTATTTTGTTTTTTCTAAATTTATAACAGAATTATTACTTCAAAACTAATTCATTTAATCAGCCATGACATGTCATATTAACCTATAAAATTCGTGGAATTTATTAAAAGTCTCAAATTTTATTTATTTGGGTATTTATAATATCAATTAGTTTAATATTTCACTAATAAGGTAATTACTTCATCATCATTATGTCATAAATAAATTAAATTATTTAATCTCTAAAAGTTATATATAAAATTCCATTATGTAGTAAATATCATTATATTTCTAATTAATATTTATAATCGAATTTATCTTTTGTATAACCCTATATTAAAAATGTTTAGGTTATTAAACACTGATTTTAACTCTTTTAACTCTTCTTTGAATTAAATAATAATAAATGTCATAATCTAATCCAAGTGGAACAAATAGGTTCATATTTTGTTCCTAAGGTTGTTTTTGGAAGAATTATACTTATCCAATAGAATTAGGACATGTGTTAGGTTAATAATAATATCATATTTACCCTTAATTACCCTATTTACTTTTTACCGTGGTTAATAAAAGTAAAAAGATACTATTCACCAAGAAAAATGTTTTTATCTTATTGAACCACATTTTACTCCATGATATTAGCCTTCTATCTTGGATTTTCTAAATTCCACTCATAGAAGCGGTAAAATTAAGTTTTATGTGAATTTTCAAATTTTCTTAGGAGATGGGTAAAAGACGGTGAAAAGTTCAATAAAATTTTTATATATCTGAAATTATTATATGCTGACTACAATGAATTAAATTTAACTTATATAGGTTTTATGTATCTATTTTGACCTAAAATAAATTTAAATAATATAAATAACTATTTAAATAAACATTCGGTTTTAAACTATAACTCAGTGTTTTTCACTATTCATTAAAAATTGAAAGTTTTCAGAAAAATACCAAAATTTCACCCTAAGATAATTTTGATATTTAGAATTCAATAATGATGTCTATTTTACCAAATTAAAAACATAGAAGTTTTATTTATTAATTTAAAATTAATTCCTACTGTCAAAACCAAAAGTCGTATTTTTAAGAAATAATAACTACAAAAGTTTGACACTTGTTTATGTCCAATTTTAAAGTGAAATTACGTAAAATGGCCATAACTGGATTAAATGGTAAAAATATAATCTATTTATACTTCCAAAACGATAAAAAGTATAATTTAAAAATATAAATTATTTTGATTTAAAAAGTTGTTTTCAGATAAAATATAGTATTTTTCACTATTCACCCAAATATGAAAGTTATCAGAAAAACACAAAAACATTATTGAAACTAAATTATTATGTCCCGATTCTAAAGAAGAAGTTTATTTTGTCAAATTGAATATATAAAAGTTTCAAATATTGGATTTAAAAAGGCTTCCCCATTAAAAAGCGGTAAAATTACATTTTTTGAATAATACTTCTTTTATCTGAAAAAATGTATTTGTTCTTACATTATGTCTAAGAAGCTCATAATATGGATTCAAAAATTATAACGATTATATAATGTTCAAAATTTAGTTAATACTATTCATAACCGCTTTTGAACGGCTTGTTTGGTAAGTCATGGTGTGCTAGAACTCCGGGTTGCATGTAGTGAAAGTTATTGAATTAATTTGAAGAAATAACGTACTATGAAATCTTGGGGTGCTACAATTCCTCTTTATAGGATGGCTACACCAGAGTTACAGGAGCTCAAGAAGCTATTGGACAAGTTACAAGCATAGGGGTTCATCTGACCTAGTAATTCTCCTTAGGGTTCGCCTGTCCTGTTTGCGAAGAAGTCAAACAATACTCTCCGACTTTGTGTGGATTATCAGAAGTTCAACCAGTTGACCTTCAAGAACCGATATCCTTTTCCAAGGATTGATGATCTCATTGATCAACTATGAGAATCCCATGTGTTCTCGAATATTGACTTGAGGTCTGGTTATCATCATTTGCGTGTTAGACCATCTGATATACCTCTTACAGCTTTCTGAAGAAGTTGTGGTCTATATGTGTATGTGGTTATGTCGTTTGGTCTCATAATCATGCCTGCAATCTTTATGGCACTAATGAAACTAGTGTTCGATCCATACATGGATTCTTTCATGGTGGTTTTCGTATACGATATCATGGTGTACTCTCACACTCGACACAACCATGCTACCCTTCTTGAGATCATTTTGAGTACACTAAGAGAGCACCAGTTATATGTGAAGCTATAAAAATGACCCTTTTGGATGGATCTGATTCACTTATTAGGTCAGGTTATCTTGGAGACAGGAGTATCTATAGAACCAGAGAAAGTGAGAGTAGTAGTTTCCTAGGAGTAGCAGAAGAATTTCTTTGAGGTACAAAGATTTCTAGGGCTGGCTGGATACTATAGACATTTCATACATGACTTTTCAGGCTTAGTAGTGCCACTAATAGGATAGACTAAGAAGGGTAAAAAGTTATTATGGTCAGATTCATGGGATTAATCCATTCAAAAGATGAAAGGGAGGTTCACTTCAGCACTCATACTAATTTTTCAAGTGTCGGGCAAGAGCGACACTGTTTAATGTGATTCATTATGTATCGGATTGGGATCAGATCTTATACAGGCGGAATGAGTCGTTGCATACGAGTCTTGAAATTTGAGGCCACATGAGAGGAACTACCCGGCACATGATCCCGAGATGGCTGTAGTTGTTTATGATTTATACTGTTCGAAACACAACATGCTGTGAGAGAATTTTGTGGTTTTCACCGACCAAAAATGTCTCAAGTATATCTTCACTCAAAGTGACCTGAATTTGAGACAACGAAGGTGGGTTGAGTAATTTCAGTCCTTTGAATTTGAGCTTCCCAATATGAATGGGAAAGGAAAAATAGTGGCTGATGCATTGGGCAAGAGGACTCAGATATAGACAGTTTAGGAGGCCAACAGTGAGTGGTAGATTATGGCTCTATTCTCCGAGATGCATTTGGAGGTGCATGAAAGGCAGGGGAAAACGTTTCTTTCTTTTGTAGCTATTACCTATACTCTTCTTGATCAAGTGTGAATGGGGTAGCTATCAGATTCTGAAGGCCTGGTCCTACAGGAAAGTGTGCCAAGAGAGGACCCTATTCGTGGATGGGCCATAGGAATGGATGAGATCTTGCGTTTTCATGGGCACATATGGGTGTTAGTATACATATGCGAGGACTCGATGCGGGACATTCACTCCTCACTTTGGACAATTCATAATTTCATCACTAAGATGTACTGTGATCTACGCCAACAGTATTGGTGGCCAGGAATGAAGAAAGATGTTTCTGGTTTTGTCATGAGATGTTCGACATGTCAGTAGGTGGAGGAGGGGAATCAGTGACCAGCAGAGATTTTTCCACAGTTACCCATTCCCGAGTGGAAGTGGAATGATGTCACAATGTATTTCATGATAGGTCTATCGAGGTCACCTTAATGGAATGATGCAGTTTGGGTTGTCATTGACAGACCCACGAAGGTTTCTCACTTTATGCTGATCAGCGGAGATGGCCTCTGGAGTTCGAGGACGGGGATCAGGTTTTCATATGTGTCACACTGAGGTTGGGGCATAGGAGTATTAGGAGAGAGGGTGAGTTTTGGCAGTGGAACTATGGGGTGTTTGAGGTTTTTGAGAGATTTAGGCTGATTTCCTATCTGTTGCAGTTACCTTATAGGTACCAGGTTATGCATGATTTCTTCTATATTTCTCAGCTTCAACATTACTTCTCAGACCCATCTCATGTTTTTTAACATGAGGAGGTTGAGTTAGAGGGGGAAACATAATTTGTGGAGCATTCTATCCAGATCATTGATTGTAGTATGAAGTTTCTCAGTGGTCAGTATGTTCCTCTGGTACAAGTGATATGGTAGTATGGACGAGTACAAGGAGAGACATGGGAGATGGAGGCTGATGTACGATCAAAAGTGGCCGTAGCGGCTTGAGGATTCTCCTTCTATGCCACCTTACTATATAAATTTTGGGAGAAAATTTATTTAAGGGGGGATGTTTGTAAGAACCCAGATATTCTTTTTTGGTATGCATTTGTTTTTCTGGTGTTTTTGAGAAAAATAAGAATTTTGTGAAATTTCTTAAGTAAAATCCATGTACATTATGAGTACAAGCTGTGTAATTTGTTATCGTAGGAAGCAGGGTGCTAGACGTGTAATGGCCATGCACATGTCCATGTGAGGTGACCTAGAGACTGCCTTATGTGAGGGACGAATAAGGTAAATATGCGCTGTGTACTTCAGAAGTACACGCCGTTTACTTTCTATTTTTCCATTAAACGTACTAGGGTCACATATGACAGAAAAAACATTCTTCTTCTCCACCTTTTGTGCTTGAGAGTGTTTGTACAGCTATGATCTTTAACCGAGCCCCTGATAAAGCATCCATTCTCTGATTCGACTTCCATTGATTGCGTTGGTATTGCCTCAGTAATATCTTCCTTCTTCTGGTGCTTCATTTCTGGATTCATCCTCTTTCTCAAGTTATCTCTGGTTAAAAGATTCAGAAGTTTTTGTATATATACAATGATATTTGAATATTCAAGGCTTGAGGTTCACGTATAACGATCACACAACACCGAGGTAGGTGGTTTTGCCTTTCCATAGTTAGTCTTGGAGTTATATGTGAAAAAGTGCCCAATACCCTTAAACGGGGCATTGAGTGTTTATGTTTTTAGACCCAATGTTTGACTGATATTCCCTGGTTGTTTTGCTAGAGGTTATATGTTGTGAATAGGTTTTATTTTTCCATGCTATGAAGGTTTTCCCATGTTTTCTTATTTTGAACGTTTGGTCTAGTTTTGTTGGGTAGGATGCTTCTTTGTTTTCCAAACCAAGTATTGTTAGGATGGAGTGTTTTATCTAACATGTTGTTATGATATTTATTTTTAGTGAAGTAGTTCTAGTGGATCTATTTGGATGCCTTATATTTCTATTCTCGTTTGACTTATAGAGGGCCGTGAGAACCTATTGTAGTAGACCATAGGAAGAATGGATGTGAGGGATTATCCAGAGGGTCTGTTTTTACTATTAAGATTCAAGAAAATAAGGGGAATTGTCGCAAGTTCTTCCTCATAGTGTATATAGTTCCTCAAAGTGGGCTATTGGGGGAATTTGATTTAAGTTCTTCCCCAGAGTTCCATTTAGTTACCGATATGAGACAATATGGGGAATTGACGGTGAGTGATTCTTCAGAGAGTTTGTGCTAAAGCTGATGCAAAGGGGTTTGATTGTGTGTACTTTCCAGAGGTATTGCTTGTGTTTTCAAGGTAGGGCCAGAGTGGATTAGGCTATGAGAACATCCTAGAGGGTTACCTGTTTTTGATTATCTGGTTACTTGATGTGTGGTGTTTGAATTCTTTTAAACTGTAGGAATTTTTACGGTTGAGTACTTTTTTGTTTACTGCTTATTTTTCTTATTGCCCATCATATATATTCACTAACTATTAGGAACACATATTGTGGTGGTTTCCTATTTATATTTAGTCTCACACCATGTTTGGGTCAGGATTTTGGGCCCAAAAAAATTATATTGTTGCAGGTATAGATAAGGGAAAGAACCCTTCTACTTCAGGAACATGACTGCTTTGGAGCTCAGGAGCATAGGACCAAGATGAGGCTTGCGATGCTAAGTAGTTGTTTACTATTTTCTTTCATACTTTGGTTTAGTATTTTATTTCAGAATTGTGATGTGTTTGGTTGATTTCGTAGACATATTTATCATGTATAATTATATACGTACTCTAACTGCTTATTACTTTCAGTCTTCCACTATTTACTGTTTTATGCAATTATTACTGCTTCTGCTATTGTTATATGTTCTCTTCTACTATGTTACTCTGCTAACGAGGGAATAGTTTCCCCACTATCACACCCACTTACCTCACTGCTAGTTGGAAGCCTCTGGAGTTAGGAGAAATGTTATTGTGGCCATGTGACCAACCGGGTATGGGGCACATCTGGGCGGCTTCCAGAACCGGGACGTTACAATACATTATTATCTATGATACATTATTATTATCTTTATTATCTCTGATACACTATTATGTGTTTACTTTACTCTTTCTTTGATGATACATAATAAATCCATGATTTGTGATCATCAAAAAGGGTGAGATTGTGGGACCATAGATTGATGTTGGACACTATCTATAAATATAATAGATTTAAATATCAAAAATCATGTCATATATTAACATTTATATTCTCTTATGTAAGATTCTAAATTATGTCAAAAAATTATCTTGAATATCAGATCATTTCAAAAATATAACTATTTATGTGTGTTTATGTGTACTACCATCTTCTAACTTTGTTGATTTTTTAGAAACACAAAACATCTACTAATTATTTAATTATGATTCACTAACACTGACAGAGATGTGACACTGACAAATATAAGAATCACTAACAGTCAATTCAAATAGGCATATGTTCTAAGTATGTGAAGCTGGCAGAGTTGGAAGGACTCTCCTTTTCACAAGACATTGATAGAGAAATGAATCACCATTGCAGATATCACTGACAGACAAAAGACTCAACATTGAACATTACACTGACAGATAGATGACTCACCATTGCATAGGACTCACTAACTAAGATGACCTACCGTCAGTCCAAATGACCTACCGTTGCATGGTGCTACCGATGCAAGGACTCGCCATTAGTTGAAATGAGTGATCGTCAGTTCAACTGTCTCACCGAAATATCACATGTCTCACCAACTGAAGGAAAGACTCCCCTTTGAAACAATTCACCGATATAATGAGTCACAAACGTATGAAAATATCGATAGAATGAAATACAAACACTGATAGAAGAGACACTGATATAAGGAGACATTGATAGAAGGAGACACCGATAGAAGGAGACACTGATAGAAAATTCACTAATAGACTGTTTAAATCTACATTTATTAATATTATTTCTAACAGTCATATTTGTGCCATTAAATGAAACTAGCATATTTCAAAATATTTTTAGGAAATTTAGAAGACAGTACTAGGTACGATGAGCCGATGCATATGGAATTTACATGCTCTTTGTCACCCCATGAAAATAATAAGTATTTTTAAAGAGAGAAGATATACAGAACAAGAGGGACGATGGTTCATGCCTGCATGAGAGATATACTGAAGAACATCTAAAACCGTCATGCAACCACTACGAACACAATAATAGAAGAACACATTAGAAAATATCAATCGAGTTGAACATTGAATTAACATACTATTTCACTATTTCTGAGATGGAGAAGAATATACTTGCAGAACCATAATTTTACATAGAATCTAGAATTAGGAACTCTTTTTTTATGTCAACTTCTAGAAGAGGAGTCGAACATAAAATCCACTTCATCAAATGAGTCCAGAGCTGCATTGCACATTGAAAAAATCCTTCTAAACCTAACTCTTTATCTTTAGACCTATTGGGTTCATTTTGTCACATTTCTAAGCAGTGTGTGTATCTATCTATTACACACACATTGAATCTACTCATAACTGGAGGATACTTGATATCCTCGATCTCACAATCTTTTTATCCATTTATACCCCACATTGAATAGTGGAAGAGGCTGTGTGTGACATGTTTGTTTTTTTCCCATGAAAAACTTTGGTAAAGGTCAAGTCTGACATGGAAATCCTTGTATGCTGTTGTGAACCCCTATCTAGGGTGTGGATAAAACTTTTTATTAATTTATACTACATAGTGGAAGGTGATCACCAAGTGGACAGGATTAAGTCTCTTCTTGAGACTGAAAATCTTGTTATATATTTTTTTTGTTTTAAACTTTTAGTTTTACTATGTTTTATCACATTGTTTATTAAACTAAATTGATCTATGATAGTTAGTATTAGAACATTTTATTACATTATTGTCTTATTAGGTTAGATTCACAAGCTGTATTAATTATAAAATTGATACAACTGATAACTAATCAATATATTGAGAAATTAATTGAATAGTCCAGATCTAATAAATTCACAATTGGATAACTGGGTAATTGAATTTTTAATATTGGGGACCTTCAAATTATAAATTTTAAAGAGAAAATTTTATACATACTCAATTCACCCCCACTTGAGTACTCTACTCCGACCAATAATGGTAATGGAAGATAATAGAAACTTGATATCTCGAGATAACCATTCTATGAATCCTATAACCATATAAATATAAATGAATAACATGATTACCTTTCACCATAATAAACTAAACCTCTATCATCAATCATAATAGTATACTAAGATCACAAATGAGCTGACAAAGGTCTCTTCCATTTGAGTTATATTTGCCAGAAAACATAGTCATAAAATTTTGGGAAGGAATCTCAATAACATCCTGGGTATTCCAATTTAACTTTTTAAATATGGGAAATATAGAAGTGATATAGAATCCTAAACTCTAGTAACACAAAGACAGTGCTTAATATATTTCATTGCTATGATATACAAGGGATATCACCAAACATGATCGACTAGTATAGTAGTATTGGAAAAAAAGGTACATACATGATTGCAATATTACATTGTAAATATATAATAAATTGAAAATTAAAAATGCATGTATCTATGAAATTATTTAGAATATATTTACTTATATCAATTGAAAAAGAAAAAATAAAGGGTCACATCAAATGATCAGTAAGGGTTTGGTACATCAATTTCAATCATGATTAAAAAAGGAATAATAAATATTGAATGGTAAATAACTAATAAAACATGCCATTTAATCAATAAACTAAGAAAAAAAATGAATCCATGGATAATACTGATGTTGTAATATCATGTATAAATATTTTTAAATTACCATTGAAGGAAATTATTAATATTAGAATTAATTATTTCAAGCAATGTTATATCTTTAAGATCAAAGCCTTGTGCGAAGATAGTTTGATAAATGGGACGGTGTTGATACTGAAAAATTAATTTCATGCACTTTGCCGTAGATTTCATGATGTGACCCTCACTTAGACAACATATATCGAGTTTGAGTAGAGTTGTGTCTCAAGGATAGAATAATGTTCAAGTTATATTTCTATGTGCAAAGAGTCTACACCATAATCCGGGATAAGTGTAAATAACCCCCTATAGATATTCGATCTTACTTGTCTCAAAGACCAAACAAACTTACAGATCAATAGTTATGGCACATGGAAGATGCAATTTTTTTATAAAGGGAATCTAAGGAACTATATAGAGGACCTATGAAGAGATCATGAACCAAGGAACTATGACAAAGACCCTATTTTACTATAAATAGGACCTTTGGATTCCCCATTTTCACAATAGAAAAAAATCGAAAGAAACCCAAGATCTCTCCCCGTGTAACACCATCACCTAGGTGCCATGAAATTTCATAGGTAGCTCTCTTAAACATGAGATGAGATCAAATTAAAGGTATTTGTGAGAACAAAGTCCCTTCAGGGTATAAAATACGAGATAAATATTCAAGGATCCATCTTCCATAAGAAAAAGTAACCTATGTGAGGCCCTTCCCTTAAGCAAGGACCTACTAAAGTCTCTTCCAAGGACACCAAAGGACACCTAGGATGTTTAGGTTAAGGACTCACCCATGTATTTTCTCCTTGATTGTCTATTTACCAATGTATATTCAGCTCGTGTAGCCATTTTACTCCTACATGATTCCCTTTATATTTCTCCTAGGAGATTCCCAACACACTTTCATGGCACACCTACACTGAGAACCTACACCCATGTCCTACATGACTTTCCCTTTGAACACTCTTCTAATGATACCTGTGCCAGGGCCCCTCTTTCCTTGGATCTCTTGTCTGAAAGGGGATGAGATGAAACCTCCACCAAGACCTCCTAACTCACAAGAAAATAGGGAAAGGCACACCATAGTGTTTCCCATTTTGATTTTTATTTCTACAGCCAGAGGTTTCCCAAACTTATCCCACCAGAGGGTTTAAGATACTAAAGGTGTCTGTAGATTTTCTTATCTATGGTCATTAGCACCCTTAACCTAGGGAAAATGTTGGGGATTTCTTAGTCTGGAGGATTAGGGTTCGAACCATGTCCAAACCTTCTCATCTCTAAGACCTAGAACCCCCGGTTCCTAGTTGAGAGGGTAAGGATCACACATTGTTTTCCATTCAACAAGTAATGAGATCCTCCTCTCACTACAAAACTAATTTTAGGGTAGAAATCCTGGTGAAATCCCCTAGACTTTCTTATGGGAGGTTTCATTTTTTTCTCTCCTCTACTTCTTCATTATTCAAATGTATTCTTTCTTTACCTTGGACCCACATCTAAAATAAAATGAAGAGATTGAAGACTCGTATCCCCGATCTCTTCTGCTACATCCCTGGTCTCCTGAGCCAATGAATGAAGAAAAGTGTGTGGTTTGTAAAATCTTCTTCTTCCACTTGTTTCTCACACCAAGCATGACTCACATGGGATTAGAGGTTAGTGGTGATTAAAACATCCACACAATCAACCTGACATAATGAACCATGAGAAATATTATTTCAATCATAACCAGGATATGTAGGATGCCCACATAAGGCCTTACCTCAAGGTGTATCCTCCAAAGAAGTTAATTCCAATCAAAACCCCCAACTTATCCTGGAATCCTCATAAGGAATAAGCCCCAAATTAATTCTATTAGAGGGCTATTCTCCCCTCTGAGACTTACCAAACTATGTTGTCTTTGAATCATTTATGGATGGGAGATGTTGGATGCCTCTCTGAGGTTCAAAACCAACTCCTAAACTAACGGTTTTTTCTAAGACATATCCCTAGTAGGGCCTAATTTAACACGGAAAATCATTTCACATACACGTTACTTGGGATATTTCAGCACAAGTACCACACTAAAATTTGACTAGGCACCTTCTGCCTAGACTAACTTTCTACATGATGTTAAACTATATGGTTTGATCCTCATCACACAACCTTAAAAGGTATAACGTGCCCCATTAAGTGGAACCGAACTAATTTGGTTATGATTACACTCACAAGGATACATAGGAAGCCCATTTATTTGCTCCATCTAACATCAAACAATTCTTGTCTCCCTAAATGATGATAGATTCCATAGTGAACTTCTTCTACCAGGATGACAATAAATTAAAGAGTGACCTTTTTCTACCTGGATGAAAATAGATTCTAGTGCGACCTTCAACTACATATATTAAAATAAACTCCAAATTTCCCCACTATGTGGCTAGAAAACTGGAAATGTCATAATAATGAGCAATGAATCTAGAAGTAGTATATTAGAGGAAACCATTGACGGAGAACAATAGCTATATAGAGATATCTCCAATAATGAAGAAACATAGATAAAAATAGATGATTATGAATTACAAACAAGCTAATAATTGATTTCTAATTGGGGATGACCCACATCATAACTGGTAATTAATGAAGGATTCATGAAAATATATTAAACCTATAAGAGAGTCCTCGACCAGGACATAATTTCCCCCTAAAATGGTTTAATGAGTCTGATACTCCATAATATCGACCATTGAGATTTTTTAATCATTATAGGTCAAACCACCTAAAAAGTGTCTAACTTTGGAAAGTAGGTTCCTATGGATACAGAACCATTGGGTGTTTTCGGTTCCATGATGAAACTGTTGGATACCATTTAAAAATATAAAACCTTTATGGGGATGTACCTGATTTGAATGACTTAAACTATGGAATATCATTAAAAATATAAAAGATATGTACTGAAAAGTCTATATCAGACCATTTTGTTTCCCTAAATGATTATACCTATATCCTTTGGAAAAAAATGGTGAACCCAACGTGAATCCCTAACCAAGATAATAGTTTCACCTACCTTTTTTTTCATTCCCATTAATTAAGGAAATGAGGGATGGACATGGAAATCAATCATGTATATGTTCACTCAAGAGAGATGATAATTTGTTAAAGTTCATTATTTGGGTCTATCATGTATACGTAAGCAACCTTCCATGAATTCCCTTAGATCTAATGACCTTAATGTTTTCACCAGTGAATGGCCAACCTAATATGCAGGATGGATCGTCATCTGCACTAAGGACATCATACCTAAATCAATGTTGTAAAAGATAGGTATCAAACTCACTGGTCCAAGAGTACCTTCCAAACTATATAATCCCATACTTGGAGGCCACCTAACATTCCCTACAACTCAAACAACACCACCAAAAGTCTGGTTAATGAAAACCAGTGGCCCTAAAGAAGATAGTTCCAACCACCTTCTTCAACAATTTCAAGAGCTTCTCCTGGGAATGAAACAACCATTCCTTCCCATATTTTTGGGAGGTGTAACAGCAGGCCTTCTAACACCTCATCTATGAGACACAATGGTCCTTTTTAGGGGATCTTTCTAGAAATATCCACTGCCAACACCAAATGATTGTCAAACATCTGCATGATGAGGGTGTTATCCTCTGCCAACCAATCAACGACCAACAATCCTAGGAAAGAAAGATGGCTTGCCAGGGACAGTAGTCAGCCATATGGGAGTAGGTTTACACATCCTCCCTCTAGAGAATCCCACCAACCCAGTTTGGTGGAAAATAGTTAGTAGGCACTTATAACTATTCGACTTCATTCATCCAACCAACAAACTAGAATGGATGCATTAAATGAAACCCCAAACCAAATATGTATAAAAATAAAGATCAAGAACATACACTGGTTTCACCCACCAATCCTACAAGTAGAATAATCTTGAAGCACTCAGTGATTTCCTCCGACCATGTTTGGCGGAAACCAGTGGGAAAGAACATACACCTACCTGCGATCCACAAGGCCACTAGTATACTCATATGACAACACTTGTAAAAGTTTTTCGACCATGTTTGGTGGAAAACAGTAGTAAAAAACACACACCTACCAACATCTATCATGTCTGCCAACAACATCATTTGGAATCACACTAAGTAGTCAGTCAAAATGTTCTGATGACAAGTAGGGGGAAGACAAAACACTTTTCCTCTACAACCAAGTACTGTCAATATCCAATTGTTTGAAAGGGAGGAGAGGTGTAGACACATACACCTACTCTAGATTCAAAAATGGTGTATTTCCCTATTCTAGTAGCTTAAGTCAGCAAGAATATCCTGACAATGAAGAAAGGGAAGAGGAAAATTCCTTCCCCCATCATAAAAACATTCTAGGATATCATTACGATGATAATAGTAGTGTCTGAGGGACACAGACATAACTCTATCCCCACAAATGGGTTGGATCATCAGCATAACACCCCAGATTAGACACACACCTATTCTCCCATATATGAGGGTCATGGGGAGAACTCCCCCATATAATACAAACAACAAGATTGGTTACATATACCCTCTACAATCGAAGGTAATCATCCTGTTACAACATGCACTCAAAAGATGGCATGAACACCTTCCCATGATGAACAATTCTCCAAGAAAGTGGACCTAATCACTTGAAAAAAGGAATATAAAAAGTGGCCTAATCAAAATCAAGAGCTGATCCATAGCCCAAAATCGCTTGAAGCTTGAGTTTTTTTGAAGCCCTTAGATTTGTATCTATCATAAATCAAGATCTGACCCTCTAATTTCCAAAATATGGTAGCAGTAACAATAATATTTACGGCCCTCATTAGAAAATTCACTATGAATGCTTGCTTTATGGAAAAAATTAAGTTTCTCTCAAGAGCCTATCTCCTGACGAGATCTAAAAAAACCCTCAGTGTTGCTAGAAGAACAAGGATAAGGAGGGTCTTCCACTTTCATTAATCCACCATGATTGTCCTCCCACGATGGTGATCACTAGGAAAGTTCTCTCAGAAGTAGGGATTCACAGTGTTAAAATAATTCTCTAATTGACAATGTAGTGATCAAAAAACCCTCTAATTGTGAGGTGATTGAAAATACAAGGCTAGTCATGCCTGATTCCTTGTCACTAGAAGGTGAAATCCTTTCTCCACTAGAAGACAACCCATGCTAATAGTAATTAATTGAACAAACCTTTAGTGATTTACTCCCAACATAGTAGAGGGAATACCAATAAATCCCATTTCTTATCGTAAAACATTAGGGAAAAATCCATTCTGGTTGGACTATGTTATGTAATATCTTATAAAAGGATGAAGAATATCTACTTAACTTGAGAAATAGGTAGCTTAAGATGACAAACAAGTAGTGGTTTGGATATTATCTACCACTCAATACAAAATTAAAGAGGTGTTGGTAGAATATTGTATGTATGAAATCAAACTCAATATATAGAAAACTTTTCGTCACCTAAAAGAAAAGGTATTACAATATGATAAGTATCAAACTATCATCTAGATAATGGATGGGATATAGTTCCAAATTGACTTAACATCTCTCTGGGATTCACAACATCCAAAGATCAACAAATAAAAGAGATACCTTCAACATGAATGTCTTGATGCATTAATAAGTTTGTAAAAAATGATCACAGATAGCCCATCTAGTGTTTATATTAGAGGATAGGGTGTACATAGAGTATTTCATTTCACTACTCTTCCTATCTAACAAACCCCACAAAAGGAGGTACCAAGAAATATCATTTCCCCATGTAGGATACAAAAAATATAATTTGTTCATGACCGAAGATATTCTAAAAAAGAATAGGCCTCAACTGGCTCTCACCAATGTCATGCAAGAAGAGAGAAAGTTGTCAAGATAATATTACGTTAACTATCTAAGAACATCGAGTAGGCATCCCTTTTGGAGTATGTCAGCCATATGATTTATAAAATGTTAAAAATAAAATAACATTCTTTTAAAATGGATGATATAGGTGAGTGGAAAATAATGCACCAATCCCATGTCCGGACCAAAATCCATAAAATTAGAAGAGAAGATTCAGTAACCTTATCCACAACGGTTCAGGAACAACCTCAACCCATAGGGCTAGGTGATTTTTAACCCAACCTTTTAGATCATCCAACTAGGCCCGAAGGGTTGTTAAAGTAGAATAGGAACAAACCCAACCCTCAGTGCTGGTGAATTTTTCTCTTCAACAATCCCCTCTTTAGTGGGAGTTAGTCTTCTTCTGATTAGGGAAGATCCCACAGTGTGAATCATATCAATTTGTTACATCCGATGATTTGGTAAATTCACTTATAACATGTAATAATTACTTATTTGGAGGTTAACTTTGGATTAATATTCACCAAACTAACCCCAAGGAACTAACAATGAAGAGGACAAGGTCTTGTGGTGGGTGCATAAGAAGGATATATCATAGAAAAATGAATGGAATACCTTCAATGAACTATAAATTTTTGAATTTCATCAATGGAATCATTTAAGACACTCTAGAACATAAGACCTATTCATAGGATTCTGAAGAAGAATTCACTATTCAAGAGACAATCCACAACAAAATTAATGTAGGAGGTGTGGGTACCCGAAACGTGAGGCTCAACACAAATTTGGTTATCTCCTCAAATAATCCACATCTACCTTAATAAAGGGAACCTAAAAAAGGAAATGTTAAGGGTAATACCACGTCTCTCCTTCCCCTTAATTAAGTTCAATGCCTTTTTCAAGAGGAAAAAATGCTCAGTAAGAAGAGTAAATAAGATAGTTGATAAGACTGAATGTAGAGTTACTCCGATAAAGCCTTCCTACAAGATATGATTTGCAAGCAATCCCTCAACCCGAACTTCCAATTGGTGGATGTAAACAAACTGAGTTTTTCCCAACCACTGAAGTAGATAGGGATAATCTGCCCAACGTGGTACATCAACAACCAATATATTTGAATACTACAACAATAGATCAATAATTTCCTCTACTGGGTACATAACTAGAACATGATCAGGTACATCCTTAAAGGTATGCCCATATTGGTTACCCATGTCATATACTAGTGGAGGCACCACTTGTGGTCCATCCAGTAAATACACCCATTCAAGATCTATCCACCACATTTATTTAGGTCTCTTATTAGCCAGATACACCTTTAATTCTTATGAACACCATTGAGTAATTAAATACAATATTGGAAGACATAGAAGGATGGTGTGTTCCAGTACTGCTAGAAAAGAAGGGATATCTTGAATGGGTGGATCCTACCCCTCCTATGCCAACCATTAGAAATTCTAAATTTCCAATTTTCCACATCTTGAGAGATCAGAAGAAAAAATTTCCGCATTTTGTCTCTCACTGTGATCACATGATGGGGACCCCTGGGTAGCAAGATGTAGCGAAACTCAGATGCTTCCAGCAATCATTATAGGGGCAAGCCATTATATAATAAAAACGTTTGTTGTCTCGATTGATCATAGGGGTGCGAAGATCTTCATTCGAAGTTCCTATTCTAGTTTAGATCAATTCTATAGAAGACAACAATCTATGATTTTTTGAACTAAAAATAAATAGAGAATGAAAGGGTACCAGACATCATTTATTAGTGGAAATAATTGTCTTAATCCTAAAACTTACCACTTCCTTAATAAGATATGTTTCCTATATGTGTAGAAAATATTAGTGATGAGTTTCAAAAATTATTGATCCATATGAAATAGATTGAATGTTTTCTTGATCTGGCTGCAATTTCTCAATATCTATAAAAATCCATCATTGAGGCCAAATCCATGTCTTGGGTAATTATATCGACTCATTAATGGAGAATAGGAAAATCAGAGGCCACTATAGCTACACTTAATCATCCACTATACCCGTTCATTCCTCAGAGCTAGAACTGTATGGTAGGGATCCACCTCTTGAGAATAAATATCAATGATAACCTTTTCAAAATGTACAAAGAGATCAATGTTAAAAAAAGATTGAGGATTTGAAAAAAAGGTCTATTATTTTCAAAATGACCAGGTCCCTGTCTACTTCACCTCAGCATTGGAAGACTACATAGTCCAGTTTTCAAATCCATTAAAACCCAAAAAATAAGGTGGAAAGGATCTCCCAAACTATTGATCCTTCTATCAATTGTTGGGACATCCCATCCATGAGTGTTTTGTTTTCAAGGACCTCATATAAAAGATAATGGATTCTTGAAAAGTGAAACTGAAAAATTTCACCATCCCAATTAGAATTTTTTTACCAATCTTGAGAAGGAAAGTAGTGGAAATAACATAAAATCAAGAGTGCACTGAAGATCAGTGACTGGATGGTTTGGAAGACCATCAACCAAGGTCATGCCATTCTATGAGCACAATTCAAAAAACCGATTGTGCCGCCGGCCGCTTCTGTCCTAGAAAAGACAACGTCATGAAAATTTTATTCCTATGAAGGCCCATAATCAAAAAATATACATGGATAAATGTATAAGGAAAACGAATAATAATAAGATATCATCTCAAAGAAAAATATATAAATGATTCTGGTGGATTTCATGTGACCTTCTCAAAATCATGGGCACCTCCCTACAAAACAGGTCAACAAAAGTAAACCCCCAGGTACAATCTTCATCAGATGAACAGTTTATCTTTGGTTTGGTTAATATTATTCTCATAATGGATCCCTTATCAAATTATTTTCAAATTATGAACATTATTTCCTTATACCTGACTTTGTAAATGGGGGAAGAGGTCCTTAGGGTGGAGGACATAGGGGAAGGCATGGTTTTTCTAGGACCGACCATTTCAACCCAACCCCCGCTCGTACCATCTACACAGCCAAAAATCTTGGGAAAGATCTCCTGTGAGATAAATAAGAACAAGTGTGTTCTTCCCCCAACCATGAAATAATCTTCCCAAATATGATTATCTTCGAAGACCAATTACATAATAAGCCACCACCTCCTTGTCCTGTAGGCAGACCTAGACAACCTAATCCACTAGGAACAGAAGAACATCCAACTCCATCCCTAAGAGATGGTCTATCCAATTAAGAAATAGTATTTTCTAATGTTCCTAAAAAAGTGAATCTTAATTCCAAAAATCACAGTCCTTTGTACCAAAAATATGATGTCTCGAAGCAATTAGTCCATGTACTGGCTATGTTACCAATACTAGATGCTCTGAATCTATCAAAAGACATATGAGAAGCACTCATTGAGGCACTATCTGGACCTCATGAAATTAATGTTGAGGTGTCTGCTACTGAATTATATCTTGCAGAGAATGACCTTACAAAATTCTATGTAGTCATTTCATTCACTAACAAAGATAAGAATTATCGAATACAAGGACTTTTTAGACCCTTGTATATATCTGATTGGTTAAATAACCTTTATATTTGATGAGAATTCATTGACAATGGTTCAAGAGTCAATATCAACTTAGTCTAAACACTTTATTGACTAAGTCTCAAGGAATCTCATTTTTTCCTCCACATTGATGTTATAGTGTTATGAAAATTATGGGAAAACGACTATCAGTGATATCACACTCAAAACTATATTCAAAGATATTGTGTTCGAATTAGGGTTCATGGTTTTACACTAGGACAAAATTCTCAATGTTATGCTGGGAATACCATGGATACATCAGTATACAATCATTCCTTGTTCACCACCAATGTCTAAAATATTATATCAGTGGTAAAATTGGATTTTTTTGGTCATAGGGCCTTGTTAAAATCCATTAAAACATAATATATTGATGTATTGTTCTATAAAAATGATTGGAAACAATAAATTGCTAATGATGATTCCCAAATGAATGCCCCAAATGGCATAGAGATGATCCTAACTAACCATTTTAAAAAGTTCACTATAGATTTCGTGTTTCCAATTAATCAAATTGAAAAGGTGGTATAGAATTCATGAATTCATTTACAAGATTTCCTAATGTCAATCATGAAAGTTGAGCCCGATGGATGATGATACATCTGTCTCTCTCCATACAACTTATGATACCACATATACTTTCCCCATGCACCGTCTCTCACACCCTTTGTCAGCATCCCATTAGTAGATCAGTCGATGCCTTCCCATTTAGAAGCCTTAACAGTGAGGGGAGAAGGGTGCCACTACAATTTCCTCATGGGGATATTGGAGGTTGACTGTTATAAGTAATAAAATTAATATGAATATATTTATTACACTTTTTTATACTAATAACTCTTTTTTCATAAAGTATCGAACCAATTCTACTACAAAAACAAATATAAAAAGATAAGATTTATGGAATCTGACCGGACTAATATCAGTTGTCCAATTTTGTTCCCATGAGGTCCCTATGGATGACGCCACGAGATTACTTGTCCCGATTTAAGGCCAGCTGGTAGTTGAACCGGTTACCCTTCCCATTACATTTGATGATTGGAAGAATATGCCATTATCTTGGAAAAATAATGTTTTTTATTCACAAATAAAGGTAATTTTGAAACATTATGGTGTAATTGAATTTCATTATGTGATTAAATGCTAATATTTTCAAAATGAAACATTGTGTACATATGTTTTTCCACATTACCATTACTGATATACTAGAACTAAAGTGGACATTGAAAAATTTGGGAAATAAATGGAAAGATTATAAATAGAGATTATAGAATGAAGTCAATTATAATTCATTCAGTGGAAAAAAATGTATGATAGGTACCCAATGAGGTAAATAGAGAGCAATGGAAAGTTTTTATTGAAAGGAATCATGATGAGAAGCACATGGTATTTAAATATATATTATTATATTAAGATCATTTTACAATTATACTTTTATATGAAATGGAGTTGAAATTACATAAATTAATTTTAAAAAAAAATTAATTATTTCAGGATATTTTAAGGAAGAATGCATCGAATCGGGCAAAGAAAATTATCCCTCACACTGTGGGTTGAAAGAGTTTCTCTAAAATCAGATCGAATTTGTTAATCTTTTCATTAGTTTTAATATTTATTAGACCAATTTTTAGTTTAAAATATTTAATGGTTGATTTAACTTTGTTTAATGGAGTCACATAGTTTAGGGAATGAGGCATCCGAAATAGAAGTGTGGTTAGATGTTCATAAGAAATATGATAGGAGTTTCATTAATGATACTTCCAATGAATTTATGGTATGAATTCATTTTTATTATTAGATTTTATTATCAGTTGTCACTATGTTAAAATACATTTCTTATAATATGAATTATATTTTATATACAGGAAAAAATTAAAGAACTATGGGATGCCAATTCCATGTAGTACTACTCAGTCTCCTAGGATGACTCATTTGGTAAAGTCCTTTGGAAGGACCTCCCTAGTCGAGTGCATAGGATGAATTTGTAACCATTATAATATGAGGTCTATGGAAGGCCACCTGGGACTGCAGCTATATCTACTCTTGGTTTTAGTCACTCCATACCTTGAGATACATAGAGAGAGATTGTTTCTCTACAAAACATGGTTCAGGAATAAGGGACTCATATATACTTTTTGTAGAAAGTGTTGACTAATTTATATCAGATGATGGATGGAGCTATCCCCATTTGTATTTCATCGATTCTTGGTGGTGAGCAGGTAAATCACACAATTTCAAAATTATTAAGTTGAATAACATTTATTGTATTTATGTTTAAATATAAATATACAAAATTATTTAATTTTCAATATAATTTTCTTTCAGGTGTCGGTAGCAAGAAGTAGAGATGAAGATGTAGTGGGTGTTGAGAAGTGATCATCATCAGATAGTGATTAGAAGTGTTTTTGATGTTTTATACAAATATGGAAAGAGAGAGTTTTTTCATGTATCATGTGTGAAACATATTTTTCACCAAAAAATTTCATGACATAAAATTTTCAATATTTCCCATTTTAAAGAGGATGAAATCATTTTATGGTAATAGTGATAGTCATCCATTCATTGAAATATAGGATTCAATATGATTAAAATAACTATCTTGAAATAGTATTAATACTATTTAGTGAAATCCATATTATATTTTATTTTAACATCATAAAATATCTTTTTCCTAATACAGTATAGAAATACTTAAGTGGAATTTATTTCTTGTTGGAATCCCACAAGGTAAAGAACAATCAATATAGTTACACATTTTCTCCCCATTATTAAATTTTCACGAGTTATTTTTTTCTTTAATACTATAAATGTTCATGGTTCTCATTCACATTGTTGTTTCTTATAGCCTATATACTCCAATCCCCTTTCATTATTTATGTTCTATCATCCCCTTAATCTGCATTAACTAACTATCTGACATCGATCACTTTACATAATCATTCATGACGCATATCATTATCAATACTCCTCACCCAAATAATATCATATCTTCTTAGAATTATCACATTTATGTTTCCCCTATCCATATATCTCCTACTATATATTCACTGGCTCCATACCCTTTTAGTATTTCTGTGTTGCATTATTTTTTTAGTTATTCATGGGTTATTCACCACAGTTATATAAGTATGTATCTTGAAATTTGATGGTGTTTCATGCGGTCGAGTATGAAATACAACATTTTTGAGTATGTATATCATTGTAACTCATGATAGAATATAATGGAATATCACTTCAATTCTTCTAGTATACTCTATCCACATCTGTTGTTAGTTTGGAAATGGGATGATGTGTCTAGGGAATTCATTGTCCTATTATCAATGACAACATAATGAATTAATTCTTTCAGGTTACTTATGGATTTGTTGAAGAAATCATCTCATTTTATTCCTATAAAGGACACCGTGATGGTCGATGATCCCTATAATCTTCAAGTGATGGCGATTTTGAGGTTGTATGTGTTCCCCTCTTCTATTATGTTAGAGATTTATCTAGGGTTTACATCCATATTCAAAAAGAGTATCAAAGAGTAGATGGGGAATCAAGTTAAATTAAGTAATTATTATCATGTACAGAAGAAAGAACATATGTGTAATAATATTTAGATTCAATGGTATATTATTAGTTCCTACGTTAATGGTTTTATTAGATCATGGAACATCCATCAAGGACTAGTGCAGTACACATATAATGACAACAACAAGTAAAAAATTAGAATAACACCCTTTTAGGATTTTTGTGACTTTCCGTGTATGTCACTTATTTGTTGTGAATAGGTGGTTGATGCCACATTTTTGGGACCAAGTCTAATTTAGGATATGATATCAAGGACACAAGGTATATTTATACTCTTGGTCATCACTTACTTCTGGTGTAAATAATATGAAGATCTTCAATTACATTCTTTCAAATTTCCCATTAGTGATATGTATTTAAGTTGAATCGGATAATTTCTTAGTGTAGATACGATACATGGTGTTCAAGTTGTGAATCAATGATTATTTATGTAAATCATTCCTACATGGAATATTTTTATTCATTTTATTTATAACTCCTCTCTCATTTGGAAAGTTTCTTGACCCTTAAACTCAATGGATACTCTAGTAATTTTTTTGGTGATTTCTTCCCTTCCAAGATTCTCACTTTAGTGCTTTTATTATTGGGTTGGTTGGATTCCTTAATTTATATAAGTTTAATCATTCCATTTTTTTCACCTTTAATTATCTTTATTTATCTTATTTTTGGAAGAGCTGTTATAACGTGTTTTTTTGTTCAAATGATTTTCTTATAAAATATGGATATCCCCTTGTTTTGATAAAAGAAATGTGTTTTTGAAATATTTTTAAAATGGATTTTCATTTGGGTTTTAAAATAATTATTTTGATTAATAATGTTGTGTTTTAAAAATTGATAATGCCTTTTAATATTATTTCACAAGTACATTACAATAGAACCTTGGGTACTTATGTGGAAAGTGTGGTATTGGGTCTCTTCCACTTGTATTATACAAGGGTTCAATTTCTGGGTTTTTATTCCATTAATTGAATATTTATTCATTGGATCTAAAAGATATTAAAAAATTTCATGGGGTTCAAATTCATTTTTATTACTCCATTCTTTTTTATTGGGTCTCTACATAAGTTTTTTTCTGGGTACTGGAGGTATAGAATTTGCAGTCAGGTTTAATTAGTAAATCAACATATAGATGTTGTATAATCCGATACTAAATGTGATTCATTTTTAGAAATGGTTTAAAAAACTTCTATATGTTGATAGTTTTTCATTGGCAGAACTTAAATCCTCTGATAAAAAATTCACTCATGTTTATTTAATGATAGTTTATTTGGTTTAGCAGCAGTTTCCAGGAAAAAAGAAAAATATTTAGCAGCTGTTTTAGCCATTGCTAAATCCTTACCATATTTCCCAATGAAAATTTATGCTAAAACAAATAATACCACCACTAAATATGATATATATGAAAATTACTAGAAACAATAGATAAATGTAATAAAATTCTGCATATTGGATGTCGACACCAGTTTTAGCGGTGGTTTTTTGAAACCATCTCAAAACCATATACCAGCAGTTTAAATCGCCTCTATTATTTGATTTTATTATTTTGTAAATATATCCTTTTCATTTCACCTCATTTAAACTTTAATGAGTTTATAGGACTTCAAGGACACTTGGACAACATTTGTCACATCATATCCAAACTCATAGGCAAGTGTTTACCCTTTACCAAATCTATGATGTAGGGTGTTAATTATCAGTGGACCAATGGATTCCAAGAAGCATTTGATGAACTCAATAAATACCTCTTGAGACCACTAGTATTGATTCTACCTATTGAAGGAAAGAAACTGATTCTATACATAAATACAATATAGAGAAAACTGGGTGATTTCGTTGTACAAAATAATGATGCTGGAAATGAAGACGACCTTTATTTCAATGAAAAACTCAATATTTAGATTTTGAAAAGAGCTATATTGCTTTAATAATTTCCATTCACAAATTGAGGTAGTAATTGCAGCACCATGAGATTCACTTGGATTCTCATGATAACCAACTCAATTTTATCCTTAGTTATCTTATACTGATAGGATGTCTGATATAGTGGGTAGTTATCCTATAGCAGGTTGATATACAGTTTATGCCTTAGAAATCTGTAATAGTCCAGGCATTGGTAGAATTCCTTATTGATCACCCATCCACATAAGACACATCATTTAATACTGAACTTCTTGATGAATAAATCTTCTCTAGTTAGGTCAACCCACGAACATGGGAAATGTATTTGGATGATTCTTATAGGAGTACAATAGTAAAGTGAATGGAAGACCCTATGCTCAACAAATATGGGTTATAAATTTCACTTATATCCCTAGAGAAGGTATTGTTTCCATACACCGTGCTGTCATTAGATGGTGGTACCAATATTGAGGAAAAATATCATTCTCTCACTATAGGTCTTGTATTGGCACTCCAAATACTAGTGAACTATGTATAGGTGATGGGTGATTCATAATTGATAGTAAAGGAGATCAATGAAGATTTTCTATTAGAAAAGAAGAGTTAATTCCCCTGTGTAACTATGTCCGAGGATTAATTGAATAATTACCATTAGATTCAACATTGAATCATGTTTCATGATCATGGACTTATCTAGGAGACACATTGGAAAATGCATCTTCAACTTTGCAAGATCCAAATTAGAATGAAAAAATACTTAGTATTTCCAGTCATCATGTTGCTTAAACTTTTGTTAAAATCATAATAGAGAAAATTAAAGAAATAATCCCCATTCTTGAGTTATACGGTCTTACCATGGGATGGATAATGGCCATTATGAAATATCTCCAAGACGAAGTACTTCAATCAGATAGGGTTAAAAGAGAGAATATCTTGGGATGAGCAACTATTTTCACTTTTTATGATGGACCAAATCACTATAAATTACTATTCATGTGTATATTTAATAGATTACTTCTCATATTTTTTGATGGAGAAGATACTGTGGATATTATAGAAGATATACATGCAATATCTTGTGGTGACCACAAATCATGGTATAGGATTTCAGACCTAATCCAAAGTATTTGTTAATTCTTGTATTAGATGATATATGATTGAACAGAATTCACCAAAAAGTTTCATCCCTTCCAAGTGCATGCCAATTTCATCCATCAAACCCCAAAGTTTATACATAAAACTTAATACTCTTGGACATTTTCCACATGGGTAATGTATGTGGTTGGACCATATCTTCCATCTATGGCTAAGTAGTTCATGTACACACTTATTGATATCTGTTTTTTCTTCAAATGGGATAGGGAAACACCCCTAAAAGAAGTCAGATCCAAATGCATTATTAGCTTTGACAAAATCTAACATCGTCAAAAGTTTTTGTGTCCCTCATACCATATTGATGGAAATTTAAAAAATTTCTATTCAACTGAGGTAGAAAATCTATATAAAGAATAAAATATAAAATAAAACCATTCATACCACTATCATGCAGTGGTGAATGGACAAATAAATGCACTTAATAAGACTCTATCAAACACAATCTAGATGATGGTGGATAAATATAAGAAATCATGGCCGAACATGATCTTACATTCCTTATAGGCTTATTAGACAAAAATTTGGACTGTAATGCAAGAAACCCCATACTCATTAGTGTATGAAACAAAATTAGTCTTTCTCATTGAGGTTCAGTTTCCATCACTCTGTATTTCCATTTGTGACCAACTATCCATAGATGAACAGTCTCAGAAATGATTGGACAAATTAGAGCGACTAAATGAAATGAAATTTCAAGCTGTTCATAACATGGAGGTGTATTAGAATTGGATAACAAATTCCTTTAACAAGAAGGTCCATCTTCTTTCATTCCTCTATGGGTAATTGGTATTGGCCCTTATAACTCCGATTATATGCCTCAAAATCATGAGCTAAAGTGGGAGGGACCTTAATCCATACATAAGGTCCACTCTAATGGAGCATATTCTTTAATCTCAATGGATTAAGACCTCACTACTACTCTATAAAATTCAAATCTCCAAGATATGTACTTTGTCTATTCATATAGAGTTCATATTAGCTGCAAGATGTTAAAATTCATATCACCATATACATCTGTAGTGCGCAACGTTAAACTACGTAGCATTATCATCCTTGTTCAATGATGATAACTTGAATGACATGAGGTCTTATTCCCATTAACTAAAACTAAAAATCACCATTCATTCTCACCATATTCCATTAAAATGTACATTTGATGTCTCCCATATTTTATGTTTTGGAATCCCCCTAGATAAAATGAGTAGATACTTCTTGTGGTCCCTCAAAATATGAGTATCTTCCATACATAAGCCTCACTCAAATACTCTCCACTCCATAGAAACCCTTAGGCCTCATTTTTTCTCTCTTTTTTGATCAGACCAGCATGGGGAACCACTCCCAAGATCTATGTGTGACATGATTCTTTCTCCATTAAGATACATAGCGACACTCAGATCTCCTATATTGGGTAAATACACAATGTTTAAAAATACCATTCCCCCCCATGTTCATGAATCAAAGATGCAATGGTAGAATTTACAAGAACTATATGTGGATTGATTCTCATCCCATTGAGATACATAGTGATTCCGGAATCTCCAATCCTGGGTCTAGTGACGATTTTGGAAAAGAAAAACCCCTCTTCATTTCAATGTACATGAACCCGATCATTATAGGGAAGCATTTCGAGACTTATTCCTTGATTATCCTTACAATGAGATGTGTGGTGATACCTATAATTCATGATTTATTCCCATCCATGAGTCTCAATGTTATCAAAAGTACCCTCCCCCCACATTAAAGTATGATTGTTTTGGGGAAAAACCATCATTAACTATGTGTGGACTGATTCTCATCATAAGGAGATACTTAGTGACACCTATGTCCTACACCTTTATTCATCCACAATGTTATTATACATTAACATCAGTTAATATTGACATTAAAACATGAATTTAAACTACATGGAATCTCAAGAGCTATATATGGATTGATTCTCATCCCAATGAGATACGTAGTGACACCCGAATACTATCTCCCAACTCAGCCACCACATAATTGAAATTCCCCTATCCTTCACTTGTGTTACATTTATGTCATAGAAGAAAATATTACCACTTCTTGTCTCTCACCCCAAGAATATATCATGCGAGATTAGGAGTTTGGTAAATGATCTCTTTGTATAAGTAAGGTGTATCTATTCACATTGGAGTTATCATAGTCCTAGTTGCAAGAATTTTAAAAGCGTCACAAGATGTACTAGTTTAATGATGGAAAACTAAATGGTCGTTCAAGAACTACATGCAGCTTGATTCTCATCTATATGAGATATGTAGTGATTACTAGATCTTTAATCATGGGACCATTGACAACACAACATGGAAAGGATCTTACTCTCCCATGTACGAGTCATATCTACATTAGAAGATCGAATATGATTTCTCACTTTTCGCATGAACATGTATCTATTAGAACTATGTGTGGCTTGATTATTTTTTCAAAAAGATACATTGGGACTCTTGGGATCTATAGCTTGTCCAAACCACAATAATCCTTTTCATGTAAGAATCACCCATGGCCTTTACATAAGACGTTAAACTACATGACCAACATCCTCACTTCATGACTTCGAACTACATGGCACCTCTCAAACTACGTGTGGATTGATTATCATCCCATTGAGATACGTAGTGAAGCCTATGACTTATTCCCCAGCCCCAACCATGGGGTAAATTAAAATTCCCCCTCTCTTTCATTAAATAAAAAAAATACTTTGTAGGAGATTTTATTTTGGGCCCTCTATAGGGAAAATCCACCGAGGAAGAAAGAGACTCCCCATTATACATTCGAGTCAAATATGTTCAAGGGACCCCAAAATCATGGCCAATATTAGTCCAATGATTCCTTTATGCATTGAAAAATTCCCCTTTTCACATTTGAAACTCTTAATCTTGAATACCTTTAGATATTCATAACCCTTTCCTCATATTTTTCTAACACAATGTCTAAAACCTAATATCTCTTTCTCCTTTCCATGTAGTACATTCCCTAGATGGACTTTCATAAATTTCCATTATAGCTGGATAGCCATCCCAAAGATTGCACAGTTTGACTATATAGAACATGCACCATTTTTTATTTTAGAAAACAACGCATATAATAGTTTTTCAACCAGTAGTTACATAATTAATAGGAGAATCATCTCATGTCCCTTTATGCTTTTAATGAAGGTACGTGGGAACCCGAAATTTAATGTCAACGGTCATCCCTTGCATATTTTTCCCTTATCTATTCTCCAAACATGAAATTCTCTAAGACCGTGGTTTACATTCGTCCCCTTCATATGTTCAATGACGAATGGAATAAACTTAGGTCACTTGACCACATATCATCCATCATTTCAATAATATTATGGTTCTAGTCGTATGACCTAGAACAACATGCACCATAAATTCTACACTTGGGTCAGACATGTGTAGAGAAACCATAACACCAATTATTGGGATATTTTGAATTGAAATACCCTTTCTATATTTAGTTACATTATAAACAAAACAAACTCTATACTTGGGAATTTCTTAATCTCCATTTACATTCCTTATATTTTAGCGATAGAATGTCAGAATTATCATGAGCTCATTTTCCTGACTATGAATTACGTGTCCTAGTTTGACTTGAATAAGTTGTACACATAAAAAGTTTGTGAGCCACAGGATTCCAATAATGGCTATGTAGTACATTCCCAAGTTTTCCTTGCATAAAACAACCCTCAAAAAGGGTTTTTCAACCAGTGGTAACTTCGTTCTCAGACATGACCTCCAAAAACATCATAAGGCCTTTTTCCCATAACACCCTTCTGATTTGAAAATCCCCAAATTACATCTTACAACTTTATCCTTCCATACCTGAATATAGTATAAAAATTTTAGATAGATTAACAAGAATGGGGAAATCACCAAACATTCGTCCAAAGAAAATGACGTTAAATTATATCCCCCAAATTTCCTTATTTCATGACTTTAAGATGCACAAAAAATGTCATTGTTGCATGAATTTAAAATGCATGACATGATGTCCTTGCTGCACCACATTAAACAGCACAACATAATGTCCTTACTACATGAATTTAAACTAAATGACATGATGTACTTGTGGAAAAACATTAAATTTTACAACATAATGTCCATGATTCATGAATTTAAACTACATGACACAATGTCCATGCTGCATTACTTTAAACTGCACAACAAAATGTCTTCACTTTATGAAATTAAGCTACAAAATACCTTTATCCTTTTTCAGAAAGGGACCCCTCCCTCTAATGTTGGTTATCCAAAAAATTTACCCTCCTTCACACATTAAATTTCTGTAGGAGTGGATTCCTATTCATGTCCTATGTCTGAATTGATGTTCCCTTTATTCTCGGATATACTTCATTGGAAAATCCACCCATTATGGTCTTGAGACAGCCATATATTCAAATTAATTCATTCATCAGTAATATAATGTATGAATTCTTAGGAACTGCTTTTACCAACTATGTAGTAAGTTCCCTAGTTGTCCTTTCATAATTCTCCCACATAATGAGCCTGTCAGCCTAAGGATACCACTACATGACTATGTAGTGCATTCCCTATTAGCCTTTTATAATGCAGACACCATAATGGGTTTGTTAGCTAGCGGTAACTATGTCCATAGAGGAGATATCCTCTATTCTCATATTTCATGTTTTGGATTTTAAAACAAAAAAATTATATCTCACGATTCCCCTTGTAGGTATATGAAAATTATCAGAACATTCTAAACAATAAATCCTTTGCTCGTTCATTATTTAAAATGTTATGGTCAAAGCTATTTAGCCTAAAACACTAGCCCCATTTTTCTGATTTAAATGAATTTGAAATTCCCATAAAAAGATACACAATACTCACCAGGTTGAAAACCCACATGGGGAACTCTAGAAAAAATTCAAGTCTCAGTTTTCTATACATACACACTATATGGTTTTGGTAATATTGTGTAATAAAAGAGAAAAGGTATAAATCATTTTAGGATAAAACCCAAGAAGGGAGGCCTAAGAAAAATCCAAGTCTCACATGCTAAGTGTCGTACATATCATAATTAGGAAAATATTAGGGTGATTACACAAAATACACAGTGTTTTTTGGGTTTTCCATACCACCCTAGAAATAGGCAGGCTATGATCGATTGGAACCATGGATTAGGTATAAATTAGAGATTTCTTTTATAGTTGACTTAGATCCAAAACCACCAAATGATGTAGGAATGCCTCAAAGTGACCTAAAGTTAACTTAGATCAATCTTATCTTAATTTTGAAAAAAAATATAATTTTAAGGGGGGTGCGATTTTTTTTTACAGTAAAAATGTGTTTCATGAACATTTCCACAAAACTAATGATGTGACCCTCACTTACATATCAAGTTTGAGTAGAGAGTTTTCTACATGAAGGAATAATATTCAATATATATTTTCACATGACATGATTCTACACCATAATATAGGATAAGTGGGACCCCCCTCAAGAACATCAATTTGATTAGTCTCAGAGCCGAAACAGACATACATATCAGAAGTTATGGAACTTGGAATATGAAAACATTTTATAAAGGGGCTCTAAGGACATGTGATGAGAACTTATATAGAGGAAGTAAATTGAGGACCTTCATTGAGGACCTACACTGAGTTCATATTCCAAGGACCTGCACTGATGACCCTAGTTTTCTATAAATAAGACCATTGGGATCCTCATGCAACCATTTTCCTCCCGCGTGAAACCCTTTCAGTTCATATTAGGACTTGAATGACACACCTATGGTGAGATCCTATAACCAGGTCCTATATAAGTTACCCTTTGATTCTTTTCTAAAGCTACATATGGGAGGGACGCTTTTTCTTGGATACCTTTTTCTGAAAGAGGCCGATATGATACTCTACCAACACCTCTTGACTCACCAAACCATGGGGAAAGGCACGATATAGTGTCTCCGATTTGGATTTGTATTTCTATGGTCTGAGGCTTCCCGAACTTATCCTACTAGAGGCTTTGGATTCTCAGGGTGTTAGTAGACTTTAATATCTATTGTCATGAAGAACCCTAACATAGAGACAATGTTGAGGAGTTCCTAGTCCGGAGGATTAGGGTTCAAACCATTTACGACCCTTCTTGTCTCTAAGACTTAGATCCCCCGGTTTCCCCTAGGGAGGATAAGGATCATAGTTTCTTTTCCATTCAAATTGTAATGAGATCCTCCTCTCACCACGAAACCAATTTTAGGGAAGTCATCCTAATTTATGAAGATATAATTTCTTATATAAGGTTGCAGTATTTCTCTTCTCCACCTCTGCATCCTTTAATTTCATTATTTCATTTCCTTGGTCTCATGTCTAATGTAATGTGAAGAGAGAGAAGTGCCATAGCTCATACCTCTTATGCCATAGCCCTAGACTCTTCCACCAACAAAGGATAAATGTTGTGTGGTTTTTCAAAAGATTCACTTCCTCTTCTTTCTAACACTGATCACGAATCACATGGGATTATAGGTTTGTGGTGATCACAAAGTCCACATAATCTACCTGAATTACTGAACTATGAGAACTCTGAGTCCTTTTATAACCAAGATACGTAGGATATCTACCTAATGCCCGAGATCAAGGGATATCATTCTCATATTTTTTTCCAATCAGAACCCACAACTTATCTAGGAATCCTATATATGAATAAGTTCCATCATAATCCTCTTAAAGGATTATACTCCCCTATGAGACATACCGAACTATGCGAGATTTGATTCCCATCCAAATTTGATACATAGTAAGCCTTCTAAAGGTTCAAACCCAACCCCGAAACCAATCCTACTATTCTTTTCCATATCCTCATTTGGGTTTAATTCAACTTGGAAACACATATCCCTTCAAAGTTCCTTGGGTTGTTTGGGCAGAAGACTCTCACTAAACATATAATGGGAACCTTCATCCTAGAAATCCATGCCATATGATGTAAAACTGTATGGTTGGGTCCTCATCACATGAAATTAAAAGGTATTATGTTCCCTCAATAGGTGGAAATGAACTACGTGGGTCCTTATTCCTTTCATAAGGATATATAGTAATCCCATTTATGGGTTCTACCCCAACATCAAACAATTCTCATCTTCCTGGATGATTATAAATTCAGGAGTGACCTTTATCTATATAAATGATAATAGATTCAAGGTGATCTTCATCTTCCAAGGTGCTAAAATTTTTTAGAGTGACCATATTCTACCAAGATTAAAATAAACTATAGAGTTCCCCTCTGTGTGGCTAGAAAACCAGCATCATTATAATAACGACAAAAGAATCTCTAAGTATATTATGAGAGGAAACCATTGATGGAGTACCTTAGATACATATAGATATATACAATAATTAACAACCTTAGATACATACATATGATTTTGAATTCTACATATGATAACAATTGATTTCTAATTTGGTATGACCCACATCATAATTGGGAATTAATGAATTATTCTTGAACATATCTTAAATCTATAATCGAGCCTCAGAGTATGAAATAATCCCACCTAAATGGTTGTGATGAGCCTTAAATCACATCCTCTAAACCAATAAAATTTGTTAATCATTATAGGTCCAGACACCTAATGAGATCCAATCTTTTGAAAGCTGGTCCGCATGAATACAAAACACTTGGGTGTTTTTGGGTCCCTGAACAAACCTATTGTAAACCATAAAAAATAGAAAACCATTAAGGGGATGAACCTGATGTGAATGAATTAAACTATGGAATCTCATTAACAACATAAAATTGGTGTACTAACCGGTATCCATCAGTTCATTCTATTTACCTAAATGATTGTACCCATATCCATAAATAATTACATGTTTATATAAAAAAACCCATTAAATTTTCCCAACTTATTTTCTTATAAGGCTTTTCAATGTATCAAGGGGCTATCTATAGCTGGTACCCACCCATCACTGTATGACCAATTCATTCCACATGCATTAAAAAAAATCAATACATAAACAATATTTATTATTAACAAATTTTTATATTGAATCAAGAATACGTAATATCAATATTTTCCCAGTCAATCAAATAACCTTAATTGTAAAACACAATATATAAAAAAGTTTTCAGTTTCAGAAATAAGTATAAAAATGATAAAAAAAATATGGGTATTTAATAGAAATTTAATATCCAATGAAATATGATTATATGAAATTGAATAATTCAAGATAAATTTAATGACCACAAATTAATAATGTGATGATAGATTACCATCAACTCATCAAAAATATAGGTTTTGTAACAAAATCATATCCTTTGGAGAGATAATGAATATGAAATAGAAACATTAAAATAATATTTTATTAACTATTTTTCTTTTTTAAAAAATTTAAAACATATAGAAGGAGCTAAAGATCATAAAATGATCAGGCTGGTAGGAAAATCTGTTAAAGATTTGAATGATTAAAAAATATTCCTTATGAATTTTTGTAAATAAATTCAAAAATGACCCTTTGGTAAAAATTTAGAAATCATGTTTTCTATACATGTAAAAAGTAAATTATAAGTTAAAATTTCCTTAATAAATCTTTTGAATAATAATTAATAAATTTTTAATAAATTTGTAGAGAATATTGACATGGAAAAAATATACGTCATCAAAAGTAAAATATGATTAGTTTTTCATTTCAATATTCCCCTTGAAAGAGTAAATTATTTTATATCATTAAGAATAATTATTAAACAGATATTCTTGTCAAATACCTTTAGAGGTCATTATGTGCACCACATAAATGTAAACTGATGTATAATACAACATTTATCTCAATGGCGTGGAAATTGAGATGAAATCCCCTACAAAGATCACATATATAAAAGGTTAATTATTTAAAAAAGTGATTATTTGTAACAATTTTAGATCCAAATAAATCAAGTTGAAGTAAAAAAATAAAATAATCCTAGTTAATTCCCATATATTAATGGAATTATATATTCATTGAAGATGTAATATAACCCAATGGTAGGATATTGAGGTAAGAAACCGCTTACATGAAGCTAAAATTTAATAATATGTGTTTTATAACTCGTATATAATAAATATGAATTTATTATAATTAAAAAAACCATATCCATATCTATAATATCAAATATGATCTATTTCTAACATTTTATCTCATGTTTATAAATAATCATTTATTATTATAATTATCTAGCATGTAAAATGCATTATTTTTTAGATGTTTTCTTACAGTAGTTTCAGTCATGGAATATTGTTCATGGTTCCACCTTATTTATAATTTATTATTGATATAATTATCATATAAATTTAATATATATATATATATAGAAACATATATTCATACAAAAAATATAGATATTGAAAAATTAATTACACCATTCATGGAGACGGTTAACCACACACATAGATGAACACTATTTTTACATTTCAAAGAATGGAATGAAAGAAAGGTAAATTCCAATTCACATTTATAGAATTGTTTTTATATCATATATATCATATATATTTATTAAATATTTCTTAATTTCCATTCGTGTAAAGTGGAGATGAAAAACTGATCACATTACTTCAAGGTTTTGGTGGTCAATATATACACATAGGTGACATTATAACAATTTGGAAGGTAAAATGTTAGATATTATATTATAATAATAAAATAATAATAATTTCATAAATATCATATATATATTTATTAGTTTTGTATTTATAAAAATTTATGTAAATTGGTATTAGAAAATGAATTACACTGGCATGTAGAAACTGTAAGCTGTACGTACGCATGAGTGATGTTTTCTATTTTAATAGAATGGAAAAGGGATAGAATATGGTTTTAAAAAAATAAAAATAAAATCTGAAAATATTTAATATTGGTTATTTTTTGTTTTATGATTTTTAAAATATATTTATGTGAATTTTAATTAGAAATAAAATTGAATGATTCAGTTAAGATGATTACCTATTATTAGAAATACTGTATTTAGATATCCTCTAAAAATACATAGGTTTAGTATTTCCACTACACGAGAACGTCTAGAACCTGCATAAGGAAGTTGATAAGAGAAATTTATATGATTTGGTCAATCTAGGATTCTTAATGTGGTGTAACAAAAGGAGATAAGATGGGTCCTATTATAATTGTGTGGAGGTGCATTCTAAGAAATTCTTAAAAAAAATTAATACAAATTATTTTTCATAGAAAATAGACCCCAATTGATAAATATTTTTTATTTAATTAATATAAATAAACATATTCTCATATTACTTTAGAAATTTTTTATATGTTTTCACAATTATATTTTAGTTTTAATCCCCATTAACACATAAGGTAATTACCGAAGTAACAAAGTCTTCAACCCATAAGGGGTTGAGAGTTTTAACATAAAAGAATAAAAGAAATATAATTTTAAAATGTTTGATGTTTTAAACCATATAAATTCACATTTTAAATGATATGATTTTTTATAAATTTTAGATCATTCGATAAAATATTATTTATTAGAAAACCAATTAATGTATTTTTTGGAATTATTCATTTAATTTGATGTTGCAATTGACATAAAAGTAAAATATATAAAATATTTATTTTCAAAACATAAATATAATGTCAAATTTATCTATAAACTTTTTTCAATATAATAAATTTAAATAATTATATTTCATTTCATATTTTTAAAATATTTTACTTTATTTTTCAATTAAATAAATAAAAACTGCATCGACATTGTGTAAGTAATTATGATAATTATTCAATCACTAAAAACATTAATGTAAATTTCATTGAAAAAATTAATTCATATTTCAAATAACCATTTAGAACCAGATACAATTTGGTTTTTCCTAATCAAAAAATATTATATTTTTTAAATGTTAGAGAATGAAATTTATGAAATTATCATTTACTAAAATAATATAAGGTGCATAATCAAGGATTTATTCTAATAGAAGGAAGTATTTTAAAAGTTTTTATGATTAATAAAAAATTATAATTACCCAATAAAATAAATGAATGTTTTTGATATATTTTTAATTTCTTGTCACAATATATTTAACCTTAATTACCTGATTTTCCATTTAGCAAGGTGATAAAATTTTCCACAGTTACAATTCAATATGAATAAAAATAAAAAAAATTATTTATGAAATTTAAAACTTTTAATTCAAAACATGGAATCAAATTTATAAAATTAATATTTATATACGGTTGAAATTCATTTTATTGTAATCTGAAGAAGCATGAAAAAAAAATTATATAGAATTCATTTTTAGGTGAAAAAATATTTATATAGCTTGATCAAGTCTAATTTTGATAAAAAAGATATAAATTAAATTTTATTTAACAAAAAGAAATAATTTAAATTGTATATCCTACCCAAATAAAAAGGAGGCTTTGAAAATACTAGGGAAAATCATATTTCTTTAAAAATAGGTATTTTCAGTATTAACCCAATTTTTTTAGAAAAATAAAAAAAAATAAAAAATGTTAATATCTACATTATGATTTAAAAAATGATATAGTTATCATATAATACTATTTCAATATATATTTATGGTGTATTTGAAATTGGTTTTGCGAGTAAAGAACCCATCCGATAAATTTTATTTAGATATAAAAATATGTCATAAAATCATGGGATGTAACATTATAGCAAACATATAATAAATTTGAAATTGAAATTACTTCCCTTTGATACAAACCACTGAGAAAAAATTCAATAGTATAACTTTCTTAGGTTCTTATAAAGATGCATCAAATTAATTTTTTCACTATAAAACATTTACTAGAAAATTGGACTTGTTTCATAGCACTTTGTCTCTATAATCCAGATTCTTAGAAAGGAAGATATTGATCCATTAGTATGACATATATGTTTAGTACATGTGAATTATAAGGTATTCACTTTCAAAGGAGTGATACATGGAACACATTTTGGACTCGAGTGAGATTTGGTGTATTCGCCAAATGATAATCTATCTCCAAAATACTATCAAGAATTTGAAAGAGACCAATATATCTATGGATAAAATTTATATTAATTAAAAATAACATAAACTTCAACAATGGAGATATTCATATGAATACCTGGTCAAAATCCTTTTACTCAAAATCTCACCGATTATTTTCATATAACTTTTTTGTTATCCCTATTATTCCCTTAAGTGTTTTTGAATGGATCTAACCATCTTTTCCATTTACTTTGCATAATCAAGTCCCAAATATATATTTTTTCCATCTCCATAACTATAAATTATATTTTTATACTTTATTCCATAGAGGAATTCATAAGGATTCATCTTAATACTTGAGTGAATGATATTGTAGTAATAAAATTATGCTAAATAAGGTGTTGATCCCAACCACTAGTGAAATCCATAGTGTAAGATATCAACATGAATTATAGTTTTTTATTAGTCCTCTTTGACTAAGCATATTTTAGAGGATGATAAGATGTACCGAAACTCATATCTGTATCTACAGACTAATGAAGGATTATCCAGAACATTGAGGTAAAATTTGGAACTCGATTCGATAAAAATGAGAGTGGTGCGACATGAAATAAAAAAACTTTGATGATATATAAACTATTAATATAATCAATATATAAATCTTCCCAAATATAAATATAATGTTCCGACTTCGTAAGTTGATATTTTAAAAACCAATTTTCACTCTACCCTTTATATATTTTTTAGATTCCAATGATGAAATCTATAGTAATGTTTTCCTAATTCTATTCATGTATGGGTAATGTTTGTAACTTCCCCATAGACTTATGTATCTCCAAATGATCTTTCTGAAACATTATCCATTGAGAAACATAATCTTCAGTACATCTTTTCGTGCTATACTAGTATAAATATCATCCAATATCTATATACATCTTCATACTTCTAGGATGAAGAGAGAATGATGGGAAATGAGATTCTTATAACTATTCCTTCTTAAACTCATGTTTTGATTGGAAGAATATTTGGTTACTAAGAATTATCATTCCAATATTATCATTTTATAACTTGATAACATTCCTCACATTATTTTATTAGTAAACATATTTGTTATACTCCTTTTAAATCCTCCCATTAATGGATTGTTAAATATTCATCTATGGAGGATATGATCTATCTACTTTCTTCAAGGTTTTGAGATCCAAATTCTATTAATATATAAATATTATATCTTTTTCAATCCTCATCATGGGTACACTAGCATGATATTTCTTATTCATGGCATTAACCACCTTTTTCTCCTTCCTCGGGTGGTAATGTATTGATAACCCTCAGTCATTGATCAATAAAACCCATATTCTATGGAACATATTGATTTTTTTTCTGGGTAAATTTATGATTTATTATTTCATGATCAATTTATATATCATGACTTTAACTGCATATAAAATTAATCATATATTTAATGAAACAATTTATGCCAATATATCTTAATAATGAGTGAGATAATTCTTCTCATGAATTTTAAATTTGAAAGAGACATAAAGTATCGCTATATAATTCTATATGAGAATTCATCCTAGTACCTTATTTGATCTATAAATTTCTACCAAAAACCATTCTTTACTATATGTAGTGTATTCACATGAAAACTAAACAACCTTCTCTTCAGTCCTTTGAAATTTTCATCACATTAAACTTCAAAAAAAAAACTTGACCCCTTTAAAGTAAACTTGGTGAGTGGTTTTGATAGTCCGGATAAATATCTCACAAAGAGTTAGTAGTACTCACCCAAACAAAGAAAACTATAGATTTCAGTTACATTGGTTGGTCTAGGCCACTTCACAATAACTTCTGTCTTTGAAGGATCCGACGATATACCCTCAGTTGAGATTTTATATCCCAAGAATGATTCTTTTTTGAATCCAATTTTCACACTAGGTAAATCTAAAATGTAGCTTATCTTTCATTAGGGTTTCCAACACAATTATTAAATGTTCATTATACCCTAAATTACTTTCTAAATATAAAATAATATTGTCTATAAAGACTACCTCAAATTAATCTAGGAAATCCGTAAAGAATTTATTAATTAAATCCATGATTATATAAGATAAATTGGTAAGTAAGAAAGTATACCATGGGTATATCATCCTTCTCGACCCTTAGTTGATGATATCCAGTTCAAAGATAAATATTGGAAAAATATTGAGCACCTAAAAAATTATATAATATATCATCAATATGGATTAGAGGATAATTTTTCTAAATATTGATCATGTTATGTTCCCAAAAATCAATTAAAATATACATTAAACCATATTTATTCTTAATAAAAAGTTTAGTTGAACCTCATGGTGGAGAACTAAGCTAAATTAATCCAATATATATATTCTCATGGAGTTGTTTCTTTAATTATAACAAAAAAATAAGGGCCATTATATACTGAGTATTCAAAATAGGTGTTTCACTAAGTATGTTTTCTATTGAAAAAGAAACATTAAAATTCATGGGAAGGCTAGAAAACAATTTTGAAAATATATCTAGAAACTCCCATACAATAAAAATGTATTCAATTTCCAATTTCCTCCCAACCATATATGTTTTGTATCCATCTTGAATAGGTTATAAAACCCATATGATGGAATTGATTTCAATTGATATTTTAGGTTTATACTTACACTAATAGAATATCATAGGTTGATTAGAAATATAGAATCTAACTTCATAAAATCAAGAATATATTTTAGAGTGACTTTATACATAGATTAACTACAAATATATTAATAGTTACACTAAAATATGGAGGCTTATTCTACATAAATCTACCCAACATAGGTGAATTAGATTGTGGAAGTACAATTTTATCCATATGGGAAAGAATATATTTCATTAATTGAGTCAGAAGAATTATTATGACCATGATTTACTACGTTCTATCACCTGTTATGTTGCCTTAATCAACAGAGAATTCCCTTTACTGTCAATGTGCATTAATTCCACTTTTTACATTTCATTCCATTTCCATCCAATGTAACACACTAGTTATCCTATAATCATCTTGAATATTGAGCTATAATATAAAAATTATTTTATGGATAAATGTTTTCAAACACTATATGGGTTATTATAATTTAGAAGTTATCTATGCACATTTAGAATATAGTTACCAATGTTTATACTAAAATTCAGTTTATAAAAAAATTTAAATCACATGTTCAGCAACCCATATCTGGTGTTTACAATATAATATTTGTATAATATATGAGGGATCTCACCATGAAGGATCAATCAATTTAGTAGTGTTGTAAAATTTTATATATACATGAATCTCATATTTCTTTGGATGTATAAAATACATAGAAAAATATATATATTCATCCATCATTTATATTATTTATAATATCCTTCAAAATATCCTATGAAAATAAAAAATAAACAGTGAGATCAAATTCTCAGTAAAGATTATGTACAAAATAATATATTATGTATAAATAAGAAATAATTAATATGTAAAGGTAAAAATCAGGTAACAAATTACATTTAATAAATAACATGAGTATGAAATGCATCAATAGATAAAATATGTCAGTGTAGTAATATTATTTATAAAAATAATAATTTAATACCTAGTGAAGAAAATTATTAATATTGGATTTCATGATTCTTTAAATCCTACTATGTTTACAGTTAAAGCCTTATGACAATATAGTTTAATTGATATGTATGTATATACCAAAAATACATACAATTTTTCCAACTTATATTTCTCATGTCACCAATCAATGCCTCAAAGGAAAATATATAATATTGCCCCATCCATTACTACATGTCCAAAATAATTCCTTATATATTAAATGATTAATTGAATTCATAAACAATATTCCTTATCAATAAATTTCTAGTATGAATAAAAAATAAAAAATATCAATGTTTTCCCAGTTAATTAAATAACATTCATAGTAAAACAAGATATATAAAAATGATATATGGTTTAGGAAATAAGAATACATATGATAAAAGGAATATGAATATTTATTAGAATTATATATTTTATAATGAAATAGGGGTATAAAAATTTAAATTTTCCAGACAAACATAATGAATTCAAAATTAATATAGAGGTGAGAGATGAACATAAATTGATTATAAATATATTTTTGGTCAAAAAATTATGTACTTTAGAGATATAAATAAAAAGGAAAAGAAATATTAAAATATTTTTTTTATTAAATTGTCTCTTTCAAAAATCCAATGAAATCTTATAGATTAATCTAAAGATCATAATATAGTTATGGTGGCAGGAAGGTCTGTGAACTCCTTATACATGAAAAAAATTCCTTTTTAATTTTAATAAAGAAAAAATATAATGAACCATTAAAAAATATTTCATAGGATTCCTTTAAAACCTTAAAAAAATTAAATGATATAAAAAAATGGCCTTCATAAATAATTTTTCTAATGAAAAGGAAATGTAAAATAATTTTGAAAAAAATGTAGACATTGAAGGAAAACATACCCGATCAAAAAGATAAATAAGATCAGATTTTATTTTTCTCATTCCTATTAAAAGAGTAACATGAATTGAGTCAATAATAATCTAGGAAAGCTAGATATTCATGTTTAAAACCATATAGTTGTAGTATATACACCACATAAAAGAAAATAGTTTCTTAATACCAAATACATCTCAATGGAGGATAAATTGAGAAAAAATCCATTATAAAGATCATATCATAGAAATGAGAATTATCCAATTGTGTTATTATTTATAAATCATGTAAAAAAATAGAAAATTTTGAAAATAAAATAAAATAATTATATATCTATACACACATAATTTTAGATTAACATATTAAATGAAAAATTATTATTACCCAATTAATGGAAATTTTGTTTTGAAACCCCTTACCTCATGTTGGAATTTACTCATAAGCGAATTTAATATCCTATATAATAAACACTAATTAATTATAATTTCATTGAAAACCATATTCATATATAAAATTTCTTATATGATAATGTTATAATATTTTATCACCCATTTAAAAACAATATTATAAAATTATCATTATTTTGGGTGTTAACTTCTGCTTCTTTCATATATATTTTGATACATTATTTTCATTTATTAATTATTTTTCATGGTTCCATGACATAATTTTTTTTATTAATGATACTAGTATATTATATGTATTAAACATATAGATATTTACAGTTAACCGTAATATATATATATATATATATAAATGAATTACACCGTTCATAGAGATGGAAGGTCGTACATAAACGTGAACATTGTTTTCACTATTCAATGGATAAAATAAAATAATGTTAAATACCAATTCAACTCTAAAAAATAATTATTATATGTTATGTAATATTTATATTCATTAAATTTATCTTTATTTCCATCAATGTAAAGTGGGAATGGAAAATGAATCACATATCTTGTTAAAGGTGGTAGTTCACATTTACACACGAGAGATGTTAACTTTTCAAATGAATTGGAAGGTAAGAAGGTAACTATTATATTATAATTCAAAATGATTAATTATTTCAAAAATATAATATATATTTATTAATTTTATCTTTACAATGATCTTTGTAATGTTGTATCGAAAAATAAATTACACCACTATGTGGAGATGATAAGTTATATGTATGGACAAGCGATGTTTTAACATTTTATAGGATGTAAAAGAGATGTAATATGGTTTTAAAATCATAAAAATAACATATTATTATATTTATGGTATATAATTTATTATTTTATAACACTATAACTAATTTATAGGATGTATATGAATAAATATACTTTAAAGACTCACTAATGATGATTACCTATTCTTAGGATTACATCCTTTAGAACTCCATTTAAGGGACCTTGGGTTGGACATTTGGGAATACAAGAAGATATATAAATTTTATAAATATTTTTATATGAAATAAGTACTGGTTTTGGTTGTTCTAGGAAGCTCAATTTTATTAAAATAAAGAAGAGGTGTGTCCATTTATAAGTGAAGGTAGTGGAATTCATGGTATTTCATAATGTATTTAATCAATATAAATAATTTTTTTGGTAAAAGTGGTTCCAAATTAATATAAGTAAAATATTAAAGGATTTTGAGTCTAAATAATTTCACTTAATAAAATTTGGACAAGTTTTGTTTATGTTTTCATCCATATATATGAGTTGTAACCCCCCAATAACCCTTTTGACTATTATCGGAATATAAAAGTTTTATACTATTAAAAGGTAAAAAATGTTACAATAAAAGGGAAAAATTCCCATAAATGGAAAATGGTTTATTTTTAAATCATATACCATTAAATTCTATAAATATATAAATTTTATGAATTTTAAATAATTTTAAGAAATATTATTTACAACAAGAAACCATAAATATTTTTTTTGAATCTATTCATTTTATTTGACTTTAAAAATCACATGGAAGCAAAAAAATTTGAATCCAGACATTTTATAAATCCATAATATGTTTTATATATATATATATATATAATTTTTTAAAAAAAATCATAACTAACCCAAATTATATTACATTTATTTTTTTAAAATCATTAATTTTATTTTTCTATTACTTCAGTAACTATTATGATGGAATTGTGTTAGAATTTAAGTTAAATATTAATTAAATAAAAATAAAAAATAAATGAGAAAGATAAAAAAATGATTCATTTTTTAAATGAACATTTATAAATGAATATAAGTTAATTTTTATATCTTAAAAAAATATTATATATATTAACATTAAGAGAATGTCATTCATGAATTTATCCTTTACCAAAACATTTAATCATTAAAAAAATACAAATGACATAAAAGGTCTTATTTTATAATTTTTATGAATATTGATGGCATATACTCATTCAATAAATTAAATTCATGTTTTGGATATAAATTTTTTTCATTTTGACATTATTTTTAAAAGTAATAACCAAGTTTACCTTTTCTCATGTGATAAATCATACCATGGTTACAAATCATAATTCCTAAAAATAAAAGTGACCTTTGTAGATTATTTTTACTAAATTATTTTAAATATCTAATCCATTTTATCAAATTAAATCTCTATAAGTGGTATAAATTAATTTCTTAATAATATTACAAAGAATAATGGAAAAATATTTTCTGAAAAATGCCTTTTTATGTATGAAAAATCATTTATACCAAGATAAAGTATAATATTGATAAAAATGTATAAACTAAATTATTTTTTTTAAAAAATAAAATAATATTATTTTTAAACCAATATATACCCAAATTATTCTTTTAAAATATATAAAATAAAATATAATTTTCTTTTAAAAAATGATATTTTTACAATTCACGAAAAAATTTAGATTTTTCTAAAAAATCCCAAAATATTGACATTTGATAATATTTAAATGATGTTTAAAAGATGATATAAATTTAACATAATAATAATTAAATTGTTTTTTTTTCGGTTTTTTAAACATGGTGTCATGTGTAAAGAATATTATCAAATAAATTTTATTTATGAAGAAAATGAATCCGACAATCTTTGGCTGTTACAAGTGATATTTGATTGATTGTTAGATATTTGATTGGAGGATTAGAAATTATTGAATAAAAAGTCACAATGTTCACTACCACTTTTATATTCTTCCACAAAAAATCCTTTATCTTTATTCACTTAATCATATATTTGTAACATGTGAGTAAATAGTTCACAATTACAATTATTTATAACCCAAAATTTAAATGAATTTTCTTAATTATTATATCATATTAAATGATTATATTTAATTATATCCAACATAAAATAATTTTAAAGAATTAAAAATTATTTATTAACTTTATATATAGATTATTTAGATTAATATAGAACATAAAATACTATTTATAGTACATTATAATATAGAGATGTTGGTAAATGCAACTTTATTAGGAAATGGTAATATAATATCTATTTATTATATAATTTTTTTTGAGATTATATTTTTGGATATGTATTGAAGTCATAATAAACGTGTAACTTCAGTTAATTTATACATACAATTGTTGTAAGTGAAGCAATTGTAGAAACTATTTGCCTAAAAATTAATGGTTATGAATGTGGATAAATATACAAGGGGATAATGTGATGAAGCTATATATATTCTTGTTATGAACTCATGAACAATAATTCCTTTAAGATGATGATATTTATAAGAATTATTTAGTGTCTTTAGACACTTAAATTATCATTGGGTTGTCAGGTTAAGGTGGTGATCTATGATGGTTGATTGATTGGATGACTAATAATATCAGATCCATGAGGCATTCCCTCTAAATATTTTTGTAATTGTGGCATTGATATTAATAGAAAATAAATTTTATATATATATGGATGGATTCACTTTCATAGACTGTGTTCTTAGAGTTATTTACAAAAGATAATATTAAATCAAATTGTGATTTTGATTTTTTTATTGTAGTATATATTTTTTAAATATATTTTGAAAATTGTTTTCCTATCAATTATGAAATTATTAGAAACATGTTATTTCTTTATATTCCTTCAACTTTATTTTAATATGTTTCATTTCATAATCTATTTGGAGTTTCTTTTATGAGGGTCAAATCTTAGTTCTAAATGGTGTGGAATCATGGTGTGTTGATTTGTTGGGTGGATTCATTATTCTGGAGACATCTTCTAGTTTTATTATATTTCTTTTATACCTTTTTATTCTGTGATCAACATTGGAAGAATATAGGTTATATCGTTTTAGTATAACATTTTCTTGTGATAGAATCTATATCAAATATTCATTAAATGTTCTAGATGGAATATTAGATAGGAAAGTTTTCAAATTGTGAGTTCTGTTCTCATTCCCTTCTCTGAATTCATTATGATTTTTTATCCTTGAAAAATGGTATTGGAATAGGGTATGTTGAGCCTTGATAATTTTAATGGTATATAATTTTTATTATAGAAGATATATATATAATAATACTTAATTATAAAGAACCATGATCATCTTCTAGTTTAGATGAAGTGATATCTAATGGAAAATATATAATTATAAAGTATTAATAGAAAGGAACATGGGGTTTTATGATGCTTTTGGTGAAAAAAATTTCATTAAACATTGGCGATGTTGGAAAAACTAGATATGTATTGTCCAAACTTAAAAAATTGTATAAATAACACTCAAAGATGAACAAATTTTCATAATGTAGTGAATTAATAGCATTAGGATGTTGGAAATAAGGTTGTTAACTGATCATCTGAAAGAAGTTAAAGTGATCCATAGTTATGTAGATTCCATTAGAGTAATTTTTTTGATGTCATATCAGATTTAATTTCCCCTTTGTAACTTATGTTATATTAGAATGTGATGGCGAACACTTTGAGTAAGTTTAGTGGAAGGAGTGACTTGTTGTTTTAGGATATATGTTATTTTATCTTGAATAAATAAATTTTGTGTATGGTTGTGTCATTATCATTTTTATGTTCATTAAATTTATCAGAAGTGAATGGGTTATTTACCTAATGGAGTTAAAATAAAAGAGGATTAAAGGAAAGAGTGAAATGTTATGGGACGTATAATGGACTTGATGATTCCACATTTTTACACTACAATATAAAGTGACATCTATATACATATTTATATGAGGGGTGGGTCAAATTTAATTTTATTTGAATTTTATATAATATAGAAATTTTTTCTAAAAATATCTTTATTTTAAATCGTTACAAAAATTTAAACATTAATTCCCAAAAAAATCTCACACATCATGGAGAACCTTTTGGTATAGATTTTTTGGGGACTAGTTACATAAGTAATTTATTCTAAAAAACACATAAACACATCGATATAAGAATACTAATCTAGAGATAGTTATATATTTCTCATAAGTTATACTTATCTTTATAACCTAGTGAATGGAATAAAAATAAACGGGTAATTTAAAACACTTAATAAAAAAAATATCATCATGGACAAGATCATAAGCATATTAGAAAAAAATGATAAATGATAAATTTATTAATAAAATGAATGTTGGAAAAAATATTTGTCCATGAATAATAATAGAAGGACATATAATATCAACATGTGATATTTGCACCATGACATAAATTTATCATATATGAATGGAAAATTTGAACAAAGAAATTATATCATAAATTTATGTAATCATAAATATTTGGTAATTACATAAAACAAGATATCATAAGCATAATGCCAGTACTATAACGAAGAACATCAACACGTTGTGGAAAATTTTATATAGTGGATTAAGTTCACTCATCAATATCATACATAAAATATCAGGATATAAAAATCATCAACTAATTTCTTATTGATCAACATAATATTGGTATCAACCATCACATAACATTGTGTTCTTAGGGTAACCGCCCATTCACCATAAATGGTACCTCTTATGATAAAAAAAGGTTACAATTCCTTGGAGGGATATATAATTTTTGTGACTCTAATATTAACATTTAAATTATAATATTTAAATGATTATACATTCAACATGATGAAAATAAAGCTTAAATAAAACATAATCATGATAATAACCATGAAAAGGAAGTGAATTTCATAATTACCTCTTAAAGAATAATTGATGGTGACATTATAAGGATTCACTTAATAAAAATAATAAAATAATTTTTTATATTAATATTTTAATAACTAGTCATAGGTTTTGAACATTAATTTCAAATGTAGTAAAATCCATGGGAACAATAATAGATAGGTAATAATAAAAAAGAAAAACCATAGTGCTACTTTTCGAAATGAGAATAATATCTTTTAAGAATGAAAATAAGTTATTATTTAAATTTTTATGAAAAATGAACTAATATAGTTTTACATAAAATAATGAGGTTTGTAAAATGGTATTCTTGGTGAAAAACATTTTATTAAGGTGACACATATCATGAAATATGCAGTTAGAAAGTTCTCTTAAGTTGGGTTTAGGTAACACTATGAATTATGAATGGATATTATAACCCCTATTAACCCTAACATGTAATTACATTATAAAATTGGAATATATTGAAGGAAAATATACATATAATATTAAAAAAATAAGTTAAAATAATATAGATAAAAAAGGAGAAAGACAAAAGGTAATGTGTAACCATAAATTAATAAACGTGGTTTTATAGGATCAACTTTTTATGTTTCAAAACACCGTTGTTGAAGTGAAACATAAAAAATGATAATAAATATTTATTTAGAATATAGGAGAAAAAAGATGAATTTTAAATGAGATAATAAACAATATTTTTTCTATTTGAAAATGATATCATTGGTAAAAAGTGAAAATGTGGACAATGATGGGAAAACTTCGTTTAAGAGGATAAGAATTATTCATAACATAGTTTAATTTCAAAGAAATAAGAGAACTCATAAACCAATAATTTTTTAGTAAAAATTTGTATATCTAGATATAAATATGGTATATCATATTAAATAAATTATTATGTTCAAGTATAAACATTTTAACTCAAAAAGCATAATTAGTTATGAAAAAACCTATATATTTTAGGGTAGATTTAAATTGTATCCCAAATAAATGAAGACCATACAGGAAGTGAAACATACAAGTTAAAATATAATTCATGATATTTTAATTCATCGGGGTAGTAGTTACACCATATAAATTACTTTTGGTACATAATATTAATGCAAGCCTCAATGAAGGGTGATTGAGACATAAACCCATAACTGCTATCTTGATTTCCTCGAATGCACTCTAACCTCTTGTATATAAAACATTACCATACTAACAATTTTTTCAATAAAATTAAATATATATATATATATATATACATTTATACTCCTCATTTATATTTATTCTCTATATGTATATTAGTTAATTTTATTTACCTGTTTTCAATATCATGTGTGGGTAATCATGATAGATTTTACTAGTTTCATGATAGAGTAGTAAAAATCCATTTTTATCTCAGTATTCATCATTATTAGATCATTAAATGTTATAAAATTTATTTATTATTGTCATTTATAAATATATAATTTCATTACATGTGATTCTCGATTATGATCCGGGAAGATTAACACAGTGACAAGTTTTTTTGTGATTTTTAAGAAACTAGAAGTGGAATATTAGTAATGGGGTTTAAATTTTGTATTACCATTCTAGAGAAAGAATAATATCTTAATTTTATTATTTAAATATTATAATATCATTATTTAAGTTCCCATATTATTTTATGATATTATTTTATATCATGGTTCACGTAGGTCGTTACACGGACCAAACTTAATCATAGAAAAATTAATGGATGATTATTATTATGAATGTGGTTCCTTTTTAAAATTATATAATTTTTATATAATAACCATGATACTAATTACATCCTTTAGGTTGTGGAATAATATTTTAAGAGGTTTTAAAATATAAAAAATAATCTCGATGAAAAAAGAAGATCTGCTGAATCATGGAGGCGGTAGTCTACTCACTGAACTATTCAAATTTTAATTTATGGAAGAATACTAATTATAATACATATTAAATATTTATTTTTCAATATAATAAATATAACTTGTGATGATTGGTGGTGCAGCATAATGAATTTCCTCACCTCATAGAAGTGTTAGTTTTCACAATTCAAAAATGATAGTTTCACTTTTCTTAATAGAAAAGGTAAAATGTCGTTAATAATTATTCTTTTAAAATAATAAAATATACTAAACCAAAGTTAAAAAATTATTTTTATAGGAATTATAATATTTAAAATTTAAAAAGTTTGATAGTAATGAAGAAAATTTAGAAAAAATGAGTACTCAAATTGAGAATCTTTTGTTTTCCTTTGAAGATTCTACAGAAATAATGGGATTAGGATAATTCCATGTGAAATGAAAATTATTATTGTGGAGAATTAATATAATAAAATGGAATATGATAGTTTTTTAGGAATATATATATATTTTACAAAGGTTAAATCCTATTTTTAAAAAATATAAAAACAAAAAGTACATTTAAAAATAGGCAAAGAAAACCAAATCAAAACTAGAATGAATTAAATGATTCCAATCAAACAAACTAAAAGTGTGACTAGAAATAAAAAAACTAACAGAATTCATTAGGTCAGGACCATTAATACCCCTACAATGAGGTGGTCTTCCTCATGGATGTTGGCCTTATTTCCAAGGCTTCACTCCCTGCCATTGCTAATGATCTTCATATAAAGAGATCACTACCACCACCAAATCATTCAAAGTAACAAAATATCCTTCACTATAAGTATGATCACTATCTAATAATTGATAAATAAAAACAAAACCACCTAAAATATTAAAATCATCTAAGTATTAACTGGTTTTATTCATTGTATTATCCAATACACAAGCACCTATAATTCTACTTTCAAAAATATGGAGAGTAAATTCAACAATATCATCAAGTGAATTAACCTATAAGTGAACCACAAAAAGCTATGGTTTATCATCATCCAAAGAAGAAACCTACTATTGACCCAAAACACAAACTTTATAAGAATACTTTATGTCGACATGATTAGGAAGATCCAACTTTTAAGTTCCCAAAATTGGAACATGTTGTTTAGACAAATCAAGTGACCCTAACTCTAAATTCATTTCATTGACTTTATATATATAATCATAAAAAAATATTACTGTACACCCAAAAAATCAAGATTATAATAACCTTACAGATCTACATGATTATGATTTTCTACCAGAGAAACAAGAAAGATATTTTCATGTTGTTTAGCCACATTGTGTGTCATTTCACCTAAATACATCACATCCTTCTTTTTAGTAGAACCCATAACAATAACCTCCTATTTATAATCAACCTAAACCAACCATATAAGTACCAGGTAGGTCAAAAAGATTTATACGATTTTCTGAAGTGGTTAGACCACTAGATTCACTATCCTATGCACTTTAAATTTCATTCTTAGCTTCAAGAGGAGCATTACCATGAAGAATACCACTGCTGACAGACGCAACATTGTTTTTTGTCCCTATGTTTTCTTTTTTCATTGTGACCTTCTTCACCCACATTTACAATTCCTGGAAATGGAAATTTAAAATTACACTTCTCAACCACATGGCTGAACCAATTTTAAATTATCACACCTCAATACCTTTTGATATTTATTAATAGAATGTGTAAAATACAACGCTTATTGATTTTTTTTGTTGTAAATTTTCAACATAAATATTTAATTAAATCCATGAGTCTTAATCTACTAGAACATATATGTTTATAAGAGGTGAGAACATATAAATCTCTATATATTATGAGAAAATCATCCAAATATTTCCCTGTAATTTTCAATAAAAACTTTAATAAGTATTCCAATCATAGATGAAATATCCCACAAGATTTTTGGATTCTAATGATACAAAAAAAGTCCATATACATGAATCTATACATGAGAATTATAGTTTCCAGAAGATGCTTGATTGAAATAGGGATCCCAAAATTTAATTCATAAGAAATTGGGTTTGAGAGGTATGAAACCCATACCAAAATCTCCCAAATTTATATCATAATATTGGAAAATTATTTGAATGAACCTCTTTTCAAGAGACACCATATTCCAATCACTGAAATCCAAAAATTGAATAAAGTGACATCAAATATCCTCATGTTTCCATGATTTATACACTTAATATTTAACATACTGAGACAAAATTTAGTTATTTCACTCTCCAATTCATTTCCAAATAAGCTATTGATTTTCTTTGACAAAATCCAATGGTATATTATTAATGATTATCCTAGATGTTGATGAAAAAAATTATCATCATAAAAAAATATTGATGAAGAACCCCTATCTTGATTCAAATGTTTATGAAATGTAATAGGAATTCTCTCCACTAAAAGCACCTCATCAACATAAAAAATTTTCTGGTCACAAGAAATATTACCATTACTATCTTTTTCATCACAGAAACACCCAGATTTAAAGATGAAAAAATGAACCTCTGTAAATGAAGGTCCATTGATTCTATCCTTGTTTGAGGGAAAAAAAATAATCAACCTAAGAAATGATGGAAATTAAACCCAATTGTATAAAATTGTATGTTTATATTGAGATCCTCAATTGCATCCTTTAAAAAAGAGACAATTGGTAATACCTTATAGTGATAAATAAGTGAAACATGAACATAATCATCCTTTTTAACCAATGGAACATGTTATTGTTTTAATAGGAAATAAAATTTTTGGGATGCCATTTAGGGGTGGTGAATGCCCTATTTTATAAGTGGTTATAATGGAAATTTTTAATAGCAATTTTCGTACAATAATGTTATTATATTGTTAAATCATAAAGGCTCCAAAATTGAATAATAATGAAGTGAGGAATGATATAAGGTTGACATTACCTTAACCACTCTTGTTAAAACTTATTTTAAACATTTTATAAGTTCTATAATCTTAGAATTTTATATTTTACCATATTTGGTTTTGTCATGGTAACTTGTTTTTACCTATGTTAAAAAAATTTATTCCTCAAAATAAAATGGAACTCATTAAATAATTTAGGATTAATGATTAAAAATATGAAATAAATTATATGAGATAAGATTTCGGTATGAATCAAAATATATTTAACATTATCACTTATAACACATAATCCCTTGTTTTCAGAAAAAATTTATTTTTATGAATAAAATTTATGTATAGGGTTAAATTATTAATGCCATTAACTTTTAGGATAAAAATTGTTTTATTTTAAAAGTAATAAAAGTTATGTTTCTTTAAATTAAAATGATCATAATTTTACAAAAATATTATTTAGAAACCCAAAAATAAAAAAAAACTACTCTATTGGAAAATATTACATAAGTTTATAAAATGTTAAAAATGGGTTTTATAAATTAATAATTGTATTTATAAATTATATTTTTACTCATTAACCATATTATCAATCAATTAAAATGTTTTTAAACTTATATTTCTTATTTTAATAATTATAAATTAATTTTTTTAGTGTAACTCCATGACCATAGTTACCTTGAGTCGGTGCATTATTACATAACACTGGCATGATCACAAAGGATCATGTCAAGAAAGATCGATTAGTTTAGTAGAATTGGTCTTAAAAAATACATACAGAAGTTTTACATTACATTATGAAGTAAAAAAACATTGTGTCTTTTTTGATAAAACTCATATCCTTTATCATCTCCCTATAGGTTAATAATAATATACATTTTCACATCTAGAAAAAAACCTGTGGGGTTTGATCTCAGATGCTCATTAAGGATAAAAATATAGCAGGAACTATCATAAATAGGAATATAAAATTTAGGAAATATATATGACTAAAACAAAAGCTTTTTAAACCTAAAATTCAGAATAATATGGTAATGATAATTTAAATAATGCTATTTACTTATTCACATTGATATTGCACTAGTCTAACAATCACATGTAATATCAATGTCAAATTTCATAATTATAAAATGCATAATTCCAAACCTAATAACCACATATTAAAGGACTTGTGCCAATACTACAAATAATATTTGGTCAAGGCCTTGTGCCAAGACACTAGTTTGTCTCATGAGACCTTCTGATGCATCAAGGAGAAATAGAGGGCTCCACCCATCACTTACTAAGTCGAATTCCTTCCTCATATGAAAAGGATGAAAAATAATATAAAAATTCATATTAAAACTAGAATAAAAAATGGTAATACTTCAACTATAAACCATGAATAGTATAAAAACAACGCATCCATAGTATAAAAAATTACAGAACCTTTCATACAATTTGGAATATTGTATCATAATAAATCAACTTCAAATAAGTGTAAAATCCATCAAAGGATGTTGACATAAATGAAATCAAAACTATTTTTGGAGAAATATCTCATTCTTTCTTGAAATAATTTAAAATTCACATAATTATAAAATAAAACATTTATTTTTATTTTTTTAATATCATAAGAGAATATTCGAAGTTGTTATAATAGCGGAAAATAGCCGCACCCGCCGTATAAGTTAAAAAACATTCTTTCCTTAATTTGTCAAAATGGTCATATAACACCTTATTTCAAAAGCGACAAAAATATTCCATTCAAACCATTTTATAAAAATTCAAACAAGGGTATAAATTACTTTAAACCATATTCTAGTAAATAGTAAAAATGTTTTGAAATACATTTTTATGAAACATGGATGTGGATGATAAAGAAGTTGCGGTTGATACTTTTGTAAAACAACCTCAGATAATAAAGAGATGGTAAAATTAAATCTTAACTAGTACCTTTCCTTGGTTGAGGGTACATTAAAATTATGTATAATAGTTAAATAGTTGTTATTAAATTATAACATAACCACATTTATAAATATTATATTATATATGATCCTCTAATATTTCATTGTTAATAATATTTCAGTTGTATGATTGTTTTGGGTGATAACGGATTAATTTTCATTTATATGTTTTTTTAAATAAGTCATGTTTTTTATGGGGAAAATTTATTTGATTCATATCCAGAACAAATTTAATTTCTTAATCATTATTTTAGATCATAAAATGAAAATTATTCTTGAATGGTTGTGATGGGAAATGAATCTCATCGTGTTGGTGGAGACAATAATCTGTACGTACGCACGAGCAATAATATCATTCTATTGATGGTGAAATAGTATTTAATTGTATGGTATATCATATATACATAATAATTAACATGTTATATTTATTATTTAAATAAATTAAAATAATTATTATTCTAATCCAAATAATTAAGTGTTGAATAACAAACTACACCCCAGCGTGGAGATAGTAAGCCGTACGTACACATGTATGGTCACTTTGTCATTCATTGGATGGATACAATAATAAATATGACTGTAAAATATTTATAATAACATCATAGTATATAGAAGTTACTGAATTTATTATTTTGGTATGGAAACAAAAAATAAAGAGCAAGTGGAAGAAGGAAAGTACTTTGAAAGAGGTGATGAAGTGATTACCTCTTCTTCAGGTGCTTCATTTTTGATTTAATCAAAAGGGATCGTTATATTAGGTTTATGGTAAAAGTAAGGCCTCTAGGATAAATTTATGGTAGTTGGGAGGATATTTGTGCAGGTGTTGGTAGATCAAAATTAATTTCTAGGTGTGATTTTGATAGAAGGGTAAGTGCCCTTTTATAAGGGAGGTGAGGGTCACTTTAGGAAAAGATTTAAATATTATTTTATTATAAAATCATTTTCCATTTTTAATAGATCCAAATGAATTTATTTCATGTATAAGGTGGGGATGGGTCTTAAACCTTTAAAATAATAGGTTTTATACAATTTAGGTCACCATAATAACCTTAGCTTTTAGATTCAACTCTTAGTTAAATAGTTTAACATTTACAATGTCTAATTCTATTATTATAATACTTGGTTAATAAAATTACTATCAAATTCCAAGGGAATATCAAGTGGTTCATTAATGAAATATATATTATTATAAAATTCCTTTTTTATAACGGTATATTTTTAGTAAAATTATATAATTTAATAAAATAGTATTTGTTTTAAACACTCATTTTTGTCAATTTTGACACTATTTGGTATTTGGTTTTTGTGAATGTCATAACAACATTATCAATTCGGAAAAAATTATTTAATAAACCCTAATTGGTCATATTAATCTATAATATTCATGTGATGTATCAAAATTCTCAATTTACATTTATTTTAATATTTAAAATATTTTTTTAATCTTTCATTAATAAGGTAATCACTGCATCATCATTGTGTTATAAAAAAATGTAATTTTTTAATATTTAAAAATTATAAATAAAATACCATTATGTAGGAAATCATTTTATCTTTCTAATGAATAATTATAGTCGAATTTATCTTATGTATAAACCTATATTAAATATGTTTTATTTATTAAATAGTGAATTTAACACTTTTAACTCTTGTTTAAATAAAATAAAAATAAGAGTCTTAATATAATCCAAGTGAATATTATAGAACAATATTTTATTCCAAAGGTTGATTTTTTTCGAAATACACTTATCCAATAGAATTAGGACATGTGTTAGGGTAATTATAATATCATTTTCATCTTTAATTATGATATTTCCTTTTAACCGTGGTAAATAAAATTCAAAAGTTACTATTGACCCAAAATTATTTTCATCATATTGAACCACATTTTACTTACTGATGTCAACCATGCCTATCAGATTTTTTAAATTCAATTTACAGAAGCGGTAAATTTACGTTTTTTGCAAATTTGCAAATGTGCCCTATAAGGTGGGAAAACAGGCGTTAAATAGTTCAATAAAATTTTATATATCGAAAATTATTATAAAATGACTCCAATTAATTAAATTGAACTAATATAAGTATTATGTAGCTATTTTGACTTTAAATTAAATTAAAAATAGTAATGATTATTTAAATTAATGTCGGTTTCAAACAGTAATGCATTGTTTTTCACTATTCATCGAAAATTGAATGTTTTAAAAAAAATACAAAAAATTCAACCTATGCTAATTTTGATATTCTGAATCCCAAAATGAAGACCATTTTGAAAAAAAATTTATAAAATTTCAAAAAAGTGGATATTACTATTCATAACGGCTTGTTTGATTGGTTGTGGGGTGCTAGAACTTGATGTTGTGTACAACGTAAACTATTGAATTATTCCATGAAAAGCATACCATGGATGCATGGGGTGTTACCTTCTCCCCTCCTTCAAATACCTTTATCCTCAAAATTTCTAAAATGTTACTGTATAAAAAGATTCAGGTTTTTCTTCATTATAAGTTTCTCAGGTTCCCATGTTGCCTCTTCCATATTAAGGTTTCTCACTACTGGAAATATAATATTTCCCAACGGTTCACAACCGTTGGGAAAGCCCCTCTAACCGTTGGTATATGATATACCAATGGTTCTGATAACCGTGGGGACGTAAGCTGTTGGGAAAAGGTTTTCCCAATGGTTTACTGGAAACTGTTGGTATAGGCTGACAAAAGCCACCCTATCCCAACGGCTCTGCCAAACCGTTGGGATAGTTTTTCCCAACGGTTTGGAAGAACCGTTGGGAAATATCAGTTTTGGGATAGTTTCCCCAACGGTTCTCCCCAAATCGTTGGGATATCCCCATGGATGAACTATTTCCCAACGGTTTAGAACCGTTGGGAAAAGAGATATTTACCAACGGTTCAATGAACCGTTGGTAAAGACTTCTTTAGGATTATATGCCAACAGTTTTAAACTGTTGGCATATCCTATGCTGCAAATTGCAGCAGCCTGCAATTTGCACAGCCCCTGCCATCAGGCCCCTCTCCATGAGGCCTCATTTTGACCTCATTTTCAATCCAATTATTGTACCTGCAATAAAATAAAACATACATATACAATTACGAAAAAATTCATACACATTTAATATATAATGGATCCTGAAACTATACACATCCATAATTAAATTAGAATTCATAACATAATTATAAACGTACATAATTCATATAGAATTCAATTTAAAATTTAGATGACAATTATATGTGGAATCCGAAATTCAATTCATAATTTGATCGGTTTTTTCTATACCATATATTTTTACCTCAAATGATGTCCATTTTAAACAAAATACATACACCTGAAGTGATACAGGCCACACCGCACCTCAGATTGAGGCGGTGTTGACTCGTACACGTCACATTTGACCCATTGATCGTTGTGCTAAAGTATCGACACAATCTGAATGAGTTTGGTCGGTTTTCCATATGCCAGTTGATGTTTTTCACTTAAAATGACGTCCTTTTGAAACAAAAGACGAAAACTATGAGTGGTGCCGACCACACCGCGTCTCCAATTGAGGCAGGGTTGATTCGTACACGTCACATATGACCCATGGATCGTTCTCCTAAAGTTTAATTGGAAACCGAATGCGTTTGGTCGGTTTTCCATATGTACTTAAAATGTTGTCCATTTTAAACAAAAGAGTGACACTTAGACTAATCCTGACCACACCGTGACTCAGATTCATCCCAGGTTGGCTCGTACATGTCACATATAACCCATGGATCGTTGTGATAAATTATCAAAAGATTCCGAATGCGTTTGGTCGGTTTTGCGTATGCCAGTTGTTCTTTTCATTTATAATAATGTCCATTTTAAACAAAAGAGACAGAGTTAGAGCGGTGTCGGCCACACCGCGTCTCGGATTAAGATGGGGTTGACTTGTAAACGTCACATATGACTCATGTATCATTGTTCTAAAGTATCGATAGAATCCGAATGCTTTTGTTCGTTCTTCCATATGTCAGTTGATGCCTTTCACTTAAAATGACGTCCTTTTGAAACAAAAGACGGACACTTTGAGTGGTATCAGCCGCACCGCATGTCTTATTGAGGCGGGGATGATTCGTACACGTCACATATGACCCATGGATCGTTATTCTAATGTTTCAATGGAAACCGAATCCGTTTGGTCGTTTTTCCGTATGTACTTAAAATGGTGTCCATTTTAAACAAAAGAGTGCCACTTAGACTTATCCTGGCCACACTGCGACTCAGATTCATCCCATATTGGCTCGTACACGTCACATATGACCCATGGATTATTGGGATAAATTATCAACAGATTTTTAATGCGTTTGGTCGGTTTTCCGTATGTTAGTTGATTCTTTTCACTTAAAATGACGTCCTTTTGAAACAAAAGACGGACACTTTGAGTGGTTCCGGCCACACCACGTCTCCGGATTGAGCTGAAACCACCATGAAACATTCTAATTATTATTCGTGACATGTACGCACAGAAGGCACGTCAATCGAACGTGCGGTTTGTGCGGTACGACTCAATATTCGTGTTTTACGTGATGCGCGCGCTTCGTAAACGCATGTGAGGGGGGTCCAAATGGGCCGAAAGAAGTTGGAATGGCCTGAAATCAGACGACAAATACGGGAGAGTGATTTATGAAGTGGTCGAGTAGACGGCACGTCAATCGGACGTGCCATGTGCCCGCGGTGACCGACAACGCAGTTCTGGTGTCATAAACGGCCAAAACGGGCGTCCAACGGTCAAATTCATAGCGGACGACCTCATATTGAGCTGAAACCACCGTGCAACATTCTAATTATTTTTCGTGACGTGTACGCACAGACGGAATGTCAATCAGACATGTGGTTTCTGCGGTACGACTCAATATTCGTATTTTAAGTGATGTGCACGCTTCGTAAACGCGCGTGAGGGGGGTCCAAACGGGCCGAACGAAGTCGGAATGGCCTGAAATCAGACGAAAATTACGGGTGAGTTATTTCTGAAGTGGTCGAGCAGACGTCATGTCAATTGGACGTGCCATGTGCCCGCGGTGACCGACAACGCAGTTCTGGTGTCATAAACGGCCAAAACGGGCGTCAAACGGTCAAATTCATAGCGGACGACCTCAGATTGAGCTGAAACCACCGTGAGACATTCTAATTATAATTAGTGACGTGTACGCGTAGACGGAACGTCAATCGGACGTGTGGTTTGCGCAGTACGACTCAATATTCATGTTTTAAGTGATGCGGGCGCTTCGTAAACGCGCGTGAGGGTGGTCCAAAGGGGCCAAACGATTTCGGAATGGCCTGAAATCAGATGACAAATATGGGTGAGTGACTTATGAAGTGTTCAAGCAGACGACATTTCAATCGGACGTGCCTTGTGCCCGCGGTGACCGACAACGCAGTTCTGGTGTCACAAACGGCCAAAACGGGCGTCAAACGGTAAAATTCATAGAGGACGACCTCGGATTGACCTGAAACCACCGTGAAACATTCTAATAATTATTCGTGACGTGTACGCGCAGACGGCACGTCAATCGGATGTGCGGTTTGCGCGGTACGGCTCAATATTTTTGTTTTAAGTGATGCGCGCACTTCGTAAACGCGCGTGAGGGGGGTCCAAATAGGCCGAACAAAATCGGAATGGCCTGAAATCAGACGACAAATACGGGAGAGTGATTTCTGAAGTGGTCGAGTAGACGGCACGTCAATCGGACGTGCCGTGTGCCCGCGGTGACCGACAACGCAGTTCTGGTGTCATAAACGGCCAAAACGGGCGTCCAACGGTCAAATTCATAGCGGACGACCTCAGATTGAGCTGAAACCACCGTGCAACATTCTAATTATTATTCGTGACGTTTACTCGCAGACGGAAATTCAATCGGGCGTGCGGTTTGCGCGGTACGGCTCAATATTCGTATTTTAAGTGATGCACGCGCTTCGTAAACGCGCGTGAGGGGGGTCCAAACGGGCCGAACGAAGTCGGAATGGCCTGAAATCAGACGACAAAAACAGGTGAGTGATTTTTGAAGTGGTAGAGCAGACGGCACGTCAATTGGACGTGCCCTGTGCCCGCGGTGACTGACAACGCAGTACTGGTGTCATAAACGGCCAAAACGGGCGTTAAACGGTCAAATTCATAGCAGACGACCTAGGATCGAGTTGAAACCACCGTGAAACATTCTAATTATTATTCTTGATGTGTACGCATAGACGACACATCAATCGGACGTGCGGTTTGCGCGGTACGGCTCAATATTCGTGTTTTAAATGATGCACGCGCTTTGTAAACGCGCATGAGGGTGGTCCAAATGGGCCGAACGGTTTTGGAATGGCCTGAAATCAGACCATAAATACAGGTGAGTGATTTATGAAGTGGTCGAGTAGACGGCATGTCAATCGGACTTGCCGTGTGCCCGCGGTGACCGACAACGCAGTTCTGGTGTCATAAACGACCAAAACAGGCGTCAAACGGTCAAATTCATAGCAGACGACCTCGTATTGACCTGAAACCACCGTTCAACATTGTAATTATTATTCGTGACGTGTACGCACAGACGGCACGTCAATCGGACGTGCGGTTTGCGCGGTACGGCTCAATATTCGTGTTTTAAGTGATGCGCGCGCTTCGTAAACGCGCGTGAGGGTGGTCCAAACGGGCCGAACGATTTCGGAATGGCCTGAAATCAGACGACAAATACGGGTGAGTGATTTATGAAGTGGTCGAGTAGACGGAACGTCAATCGGACGTGCTGTGTGCCCGCAGTGACCGACAACGCAGTTCTGGTGTCATAAACGGCCAAAACAGGCGTCAAACGGTCAAATTCATAGCGGACAACCTCGGATTGACCTGAAACCACCGTGAAACATTCTAATTATTATTTGTGACGTGTACGCGCAGACGGCATGTCAATTGGACGTTCGGTTTGCGCGGTACAGCTCAAAATTCGTGTTTTAAGTGATGCGCGCGCTTCGTAAACGCGCGTGAGGGGGGTCCAAACGGGCCGAATGAATTCGGAATGGCCTTAAATCAGATGAAAAATACGGGAGAGTGATTTATGAAGTGGTCGAGTAGACGGAACGTCAATCGGACGTGCCGTGTGCCTACGGTGACCGACAACGCAGTTCTGGTGTCATAAACGGCCAAAACGGGCGTCAAACGGTAAAATTCATAGCGGACGACCTCAGATAGACCTGAAACCACCGTGAAACATTCTAATTATTATTCGTGACGTGTACGGGTAGACGGCACGTCAATCGGACGTGCGGTTTGCACGGTACGGCTCAATATTCGTGTTTTAAGTGATGCGTGCGCTTCGTAAACGCGCGTGAGGGGGGTCCAAACGGGCAGAACGAAGTTGGAATTTCCTGAAATCAGACGACAAATATGGGAGAGTGATTTCTGAAGTGTTCGAGTGGACGGCACGTCAATCGGATGTGCCGTGTGCCCGCAGTGACCGACAACGCAGTTCTGGTGTCACAAACGGCCAAAACGGGCGTCAAACGGTCAAATTCATAGCGGAGGACCTCGGATTGACATGAAACCACCGTGCAACATTCTAATTATTATTCATGACATGTACGCGCAGACGGAACGTCAATCGGATGTGCGGTGTGCGCGGTACGACTCAATATTCGTGTTTTAAGTGATGCATCTGCTTCGTAAACGCGCGTGAGGGGGGTCCAAATGGGCTGAACGAAGTCAGAATGGCCTGAAATCAGACGAAAAATATGGGAGAGTGATTTCTGAAGCGGTCGAGCAGACGGCGCGTCAATCGGACCTGCCGTGTGCCCGCGGTGACCGACAACGTAGTTCTGGTGTCATAAACGGCCAAAACGGGCGTCAAACGGTCAACTTCATAGAGGACGACCTCAGATTGACCTGAAACCACAGTGAAACATTCTAGTTATTATTCGTGACGTGTACGCGCAGAAGTCACGTCAATCGGACGTGCGTTTTGCGCGGTACGACTCAATATTCGTGTTTTAAGTGATGCGCGCGCTTCGTAAACGTGCGTGAGGGGGGTCCAAACGGGCCGAACGAAGTCGGAATGACCTGAAATCAGACGAAAAATACAGGTGAGTGATTTCTGAAGTGGTCGAGCAGACGTCACATCAATTGGACGTGCGTTGTGCCCACGGTGACCGACAACGCAGTTCTGGTGTCATAAATGGCCAAAATACTGTCCATTTTAAACAAAATAGAGACACTTTGAGTGGTGTCAGACACACCGCGCCTCGGATTGAGGTGGCGTTGACTCGTACACATCACATATGACCCATGGATCTTTCTCCTAAAGTTTCAACAGAAACCGAATGTGTTTGGTCGGTTTTCCGTATGTCATTTTTTGTTTTCACTAAAAATGAAGTCCATTTTATTCAAAATAGAGACACTTTGAGTGTTTTTGGCCACACCGCGCCTCAGATTGAGGTGGAGTTGACTCTTACACGTCACATATGTAACACCCCAAGATTTCATAGTGTGTTATTTCTTCAAAATAATTCAATAACTTGCACTACACGCAACACCGAGTTCAATTGCACCATGACTTACCAAAAAAAAAGCCATTAAAAGAGGTCATGAATAGAATTAACTACATTTTTAACTTTATATAATCCTTATAATTTTAGAATCCATATTATGAGTTTCTTAGTCATAATGCAAGAACAGATTCATTTTCAGTATTGCACTTTTATCAACTTTTGATAGTGAACCCTTTTTAAATACAATATTTTAAGCTTTTTGACTAAATGGAGACATCAAAAAATTTAAAATGAAACATCCCAAGCTTCCACGGTACGCTTTCCTTTGAATAAAACAGTAGCGTGTGTTGTACGCAACTTCGAGTTTTAACACACACCACAACCGATCAAACTAGCCGTTATGAATAGTAATACCAAAATTTTGAAATTATATATATTTTATATTTTGAAATGGACTTCATTTTTGGATTCGGAATATCTAATTTATCCTAAGGTGAAATTTTGGTACATTTCGGATAACTTTCATATTTTGATGAATAGTGAAAATTACTAAATTTTAATTAAAAACAACTTTTTTAATCAAAATAATTAATAGTGATAAATTGTGAATTTTAGTGGTTATAAAGTATATTTAGAATATATTTTTACCATTTAATATAATTTTGGTCATTGGACATAATTTTACAATTAAACCGAACATAAACAAGTGTCAATCTTTTGATAGTTATTATCTCTTAAAAACACGCTTTTTGTTTTGACAGCGGGAATTAATTTTAAATTAATTTCTGCCACTTCTGTGTTTTAAATTTAGAAAAATGGATTCCATATTTGGAATCAGGATGTTCAAATTGTGTAAATAGGTAACTTTTATTTTTAGACATTTTGAATAATTACTGCGGTAAATATTTTATTTACCATGGTTAAGGGTAAATCCGGTAAATAAGGGTTAAAAAAAATATTATAATAATACTAAATTACCCTAAAACGTGTCTTAACCATATTGGTTGATACATGGTCGACCATGGGCATCTTTGGGTCTATTTTGGGACCCCATGGATCCACTTTTAAGTGATAATGACACTTTATTTTAATTAAGTCAAAATGAATACAAAAATGACACAAGCATATATCTTTTAGCAAAACAATTGTTACATAGGGTTATATAAGTTGGATTTTAGATTATAAATATTCATTAGAAATCTAAAAAGATTTCCTACATAATTATATTTTATTTATAATTTTTAGACATTAAATAAGTTATTTTATTTATGACACAATGATGATACAGTAATTACTATAATAGTGAAAAATTAAAATAATTGATATTATAAATACCCAAAAAAAATATAATATGAAACTTTTAATGAATTAAACTAATTTTATAGGATAATATGATATATTAGGATTGATTTAATTGACTTTGTTCGAAGTAATAAATCTGTTATGAGTTTCACAAAAATCAACTATTGAATAGTTTCAAAATTGACATAAAAGAGTTCTTAAAACAAATATTATATTATTAATTGATATTAAATTCCTAAAAATCTAAGGTTCGGACAAGAGACTTATATCATGATAGGTTCATCATTAATGTACCACTTGGGGGTCGCTTGGATGTATATAGTAAGTTTATTAACCATATTATATAAAAATACAAAGAGACATTGTAAAAGTGAAACTAATTAACTTAGAGTTAATACTTAAAGATAAGGTTAATATAAGTACCCAAACCTGTCTAAATTCTATTGGTTGAGTTTTTTTTGACCTATCCCCACCTTAACCTTTTAATAATCAACTTTGGAGCCATTAGAAACCGAATATGAATTTATTATAAATTAATATTTCTAGCTTTTCCAAAGGTGCCCCTCACCCCTCTTATAAAAGGGCACTCCTCCTTCTCATTTCTTCACACCTTCAAAGCCTTTTGGTTCGGCCAAACTCTGCCCAAATACTCTCCCAACATCCCTCACTACAACCTAGAGGCCTTATTTTGATCAGAAAGCCAACCTAAGGAGCCCTTTTGATCAAATCAAAAGGAAGAACCCGAAGAAGAGGTAATGATTTCACCACCCTTCTCCAAGTTCATTTCTTCTTCCACTTCTTCTTTCTTTTTTCTTACCATTCTAAAATAATAACTCCAGTATCTTACATATACTGTGATGTTATTATAAATATGGTACAACCATATTCAGTATTCTATCCACCCTTTGAATAACATGTCACCATACGTGCGTACGTACGGCTTACCGTCTCCACGTCGTGGTGTAATTGTTATTCAATATAATATTATTTGGATGGGTATAATAATGATGTGTAACTCATGTAAATAATAAATATAACATGTTAATGATTCTGTATATATGATATACCATCCATTTATATATTATTTTAATATCAAAAGAATGATATTGTCGCTCGTGCGTACGTACGAAGACTACCGTCTCCACGAACGCGATGAGATTCATTCTCCATCATATCCATTCAAGTATAATTATCATTTGATGATTTAAAAATGATGTTTAAGGACTGGATATCATTTTGGATATGAATAAGATAAAACAACCATGTCTTACGTAACAAAACATATAAAAGAAAACAAGTAAGTTAACACCCGATATAATGATAATACTAAGATATTATTATCAAATCAATATTAAAAGATTATATATGATATCATATTAATATATATGATTCTTGTATAATTTAATAACAACTATTTCACCATTATACAGGAGGTTAACCTACCCCAACCAAGAAAAGTACAAGGTAAGGGGTTTTCATCTCACTCCTTATTTCCGTGAGATTCATGCCATATTGCCACCATCACCTTTTGTGTGGTGTATGTACTGCCCATAATTATATTCTTTGTGTAATACACTCTAATTTTTGTGTATTTACATATTAATTGTATGATACCTCTTTTATGGGTTTTATGTTTCATAATTTACCAAATTGGTAAGGTTTTATTTCACAATCTCTTCATTATCCGAGGTTGTTTATACGTAATAATCTTCTGGGATATCTTTATCATCCACATCCATGTTTCTTAAAAATGTATTTCAAAACATTTTTAATATTTACAAGAATATGGGTTAAAGTCATTTATACCCTTGTTTGACTTTTTATAAGAGGTTTATAAAGGAATCTTTCCGTCGTTTTCAAAACAAGGTCCTTTTTAACCATTTCGACAGAATTGAGGTAAGAATGTTTTTTTAACTTATACGGCGGGTGCGGTTATTTTACGCCATTATAAAATCTTCAAAGCTTTCCGTACAATCTTATAAGATTATTTTTAAATAAAATGTTCTATTTTATATGGATCTTAAATGATTTCAAAATAAAAGGGGATATTTCTTTAAAAAGAATTTTGATTTCATCTATGTCAACATCCTTTGATGGATTTTAAGATTATTTGAAGTTGATTTATTATGATACAAAACTTCTATATTGTATTGAAGGTTTTGTGATATATTTGACTGTGGATGTGCTATTTTTATACCATTCATAGTTTATGGTGAAAGTATTGACATTTCGTATGCTAGTTTTAATACGAATGTTTATGTTATATTTAAACCTTTTCATATGGGAATGCATTGGACTTAATAAGTGACGGGTGGAGCCCGCTATAGCTCCTCTATGCATCGGTAGGTCTCATGAGACAAAATAGTGTCTTGGCACAAGGCCTTGACAAAATCTTATTTGTAGTCTTGGCACGAGGCCTTGGCTATGTGGTTATGATAGTCTGGCATTATGCATTCCAACATTATGAAAGTGGTTATTGATTTTTGCATGTGATTACTCGATTAGTAGAATATCCATGTGAATAAGTAAATGGCATTATTTCATTTTATTTATGCCATACCATGTTGAATGTTCATATTTAAAAGGCTTTTGTTTTAGTTATACATTGCCTTAAATGTTTATTCTTATTTATGAAAGTTTCCGCTATATTGTTATCCTTACTGGGCATTTGAGCTCACCCCTTTTCTATGTTTTATTTTTCCCAGGATGTGAAGAAGTAAGTTATGAATGACCTGCAGGGATTTTATGAGGGGTTAATAGTGTGGATTGTGGAAACATTATGTTGTTGTAGTAGTTTTTCATTTTATGATGTAATGTAAAACTTATGAATATATCTAGTGTTTCCAAGGCTACTAAACCAATCGGTCTTTCGAGATTTGATCATTCTTGTGATCATGCCAATGTTACGAAGTAATGCACCGACTCTGGGTAGCTGGGGTCGGGGCGTTACAGTTGGTATCAAAGGAAGTTTAGTACAAACCTTGGAAGCTAGATTTAGATAAACTCTGATTAGAGCACGTAGACCTAAGATGAACTTTGAGGATTAGTATAGAAGAACTTCCTAGAATTTTGGTATTGTAGAGATTTTGTAAGTTTTCCGAGCAATACATCCCTGTCTGGATACGAGCAGGTAGAGGCGGCTCTGGCACAGATGTACCTAGGGGTAAAACCCGAAAACACCGCTTTGAGCTAGACTCGAACGGGAACTGGTGCACGACAACGGGCCTTGCTGCACTCTTGGTTACGACACTCCCGGGGGATATGCTTAGGATAACTCTCATTTTCTTTACAAATCATTTTGAAGGGATTATGAGTATATACTTCCTCAAAGAAAACATTCTTATGATTATGGATTATATCCATAAATAGTTCAATTTATGTTAGGTGTTTTATAAGTATGGGATTATGTATTTTGATTCATAATCTGATCTAGTTTATGCCATTGTTTAGAAATGGCGCCCAGTAGAAGGAATGAGAACTCCAGAAATGCACATGATCCAAAGAGAAGGAAGGATCATATCTTTCATGGTCTTAAGCTAGAATTTATAAGAGAAATAGTCTCCCATGTATTATCATCATATGAAGAAATAATATCATGTATTTTACTGAGTCCTATGGATTTGAAGGGAAGCAATAGAAGAAAAGGATAGAAGAGAGAAAGATGGATAAAGGGAAGAGGGAAAAGAAGAATTTTCCCATATGTGGTAACTGTGGAAAGAAACACCCTGGAACTTGCCTGAAAGGAATGGGAGTTTGTTATAAGTGTGGAGGAAAAGGGCACAAAGAACGTGACTGCAAGGGTAAGAAAATGGTTTTAAATGTACAATGATTCATTTGCAAGGAGTTTGGACACTACACGAACCTATGTCCCAGTCATCAGACTATGCCGCAAATGATGTTATTGGATAATAATCAAGTTATGATACTACCACAGATGAAGAGGAATGATTAGAGTTCTTATGTTGATTATTTCAATTGAGTGTTGTATCAACAATGTACTTGTTATAATAATTATGGAGTATATAAGGATTGTACTGAAGTACTATTTCATTAAGGACTTGAGAATGTGTGGAACAAAGAAAAGTGACTCAATAGCAGGATAAATTTTTGGAAAATATATGGTTGAGAGAATATAGTTCTGATACTGAGGTAGTGATTTTGGAATAATATGTGATTATTTTGGATAGATTATATTGGATATTCTTGACTACCCTGGAACTGATTAATGATTTGTATATTCCATCATTGTTGGGGTTTAAAACATTTTTGGATTAATGAAGTATATCCAGCTTTCTATATGGAATAAGGGAGCATGAATGTAATCAATAAGGAATATGGTAATTCAGGATGTTTCGGTGTATTAAAAGAATACATGATGAAGGTATTCATATGCTATTACGGGGTAAAAAGGTTCTACATTATGTTTACCTTACTTATAAATGTTGGACTGTGAGTTTGGATAGAAGTATTTTGGATAGTTCTAGTTTGGATTATTTTGGATTGCCATAAAAGGACAACCCGGAGGTCGGGCGGCAACCCGTCGCGTCCGGCAAGGCTGCGAGACTTGAACCCGCAACCGAAGGGCGACAAGGGTGTATCACCTACCACTGGCCCACGAGATGTCCTAGATTAAATAATGTAGTTTTTATTAAAAGATCTTGTAGATGAATTATAAATTCGTTTATTTTGGAACCCTATACGAATAGTGTAAATAGAATTTTTTTTACATTATATTATCTTTTAGAGTGAAAGATGAGTTTGTGGTAGAAATTTATTAATGGATAAAACTCTAATTATAAAGTAAGTATATCTCCTTATGATCTTATCCAATCTCATAAATAAATTCCTCAATATTAAGAAAAGAAACTTAGAACAAAAATGTTTTCCTAGATGGTACCTTAAATCATCACTAATTTATGGCTTTTGGATTGTTGGCCTTTTCATAGCCATGTTCTCTACCACTCTCCATCAGATAATTGATGGTTAGATTTTTCTTCCATATCCATATTTTCTTACATGGAACCCTAGTATGTGTTATTTTCGGTAATCTTAATACTTTCGACTCTTTATTTTAAATAGAGTCCTCGTTAATTCATTTTTCGATGTGGGATTTCAACTAAGATATTTTGAAACGTCAAAAATGTGTTATCCCAATACCCTATATTTTGTTGAACCGATGGTACTTCAAATCATCATAGATTGATAAGTTTAAGGACCTCAATTATACACTTGTTTGTGATTGATGACCTCAATCACTACCTATAAATATTTACGTTTTTCCTCTGATTATATGTCTCTAATTGCCACCAATGTTCTCCTAATCAAGATCATAATTTGGTGGTGACCCTTTCATTTCTCTTTTCCTCATATTAAGACTAAATTTTAGTAACCCAATTTCCGATGTGGGTTTTCCCACAAATATATTATCTATTTTCAACCTTTTATTTTCGAAGAACAATTTCAAATTGCGAGGACGTAATTTATTGAAGGAGGGGAGAATGTAACACCCCAAGATTTCATAGTGTGTTATTTCTTCAAAATAATTCAATAACTTGCACTACACACAACACCGAGTTCAATTGCACCATGACTTACCAAATAAAAATCCATTAAAAGAGGTCATGAATAGAATTAACTACATTTTTAACTTTATATAATCCTTATAATTTTAGAATCCATATTATGAGCTTCTTAGTCATAATGCAAGAACAGATTCATTTTCAGTATTGCACTTTTATCAACTTTTGATATTGAAACCTTTTTAAATACAATATTTTAAGCTTTTTGACTAAATGGAGACATCAAAAAATTTAAAATGAAACATCCCAAGCTTCCACGGTACGCTTTCCTTTGAATAAAACACTAGCGTGTGTTGTACGCAACTTCGAGTTTTAACACACACCACAACCGATCAAACTAGCCGTTATGAATAGTAATACCTAAATTTTGAAATTATATATATTTTATATTTTGAAATGGACTTCATTTTTGGATTCGGAATATCTAATTTATCTTAAGGTGAAATTTTGGTACATTTCGGATAACTTTCATATTTTGATGAATAGTGAAAATTACTAAATTTTAATTAAAAACAACTTTTTAATCAAAATAATTAATAGTGATAAATTGTGAATTTGAGTGGTTTTAAAGTATATTTAGAATATATTTTTACCATTTAATATAATGTTGGTCATTGGACATAATTTTACAATTAAACCGAACAAAAACAAGTGTCAATCTTTTGATAGTTATTATCTCTTAAAAACACGCTTTTTGTTTTGACAGCGGGAATTAATTTTAAATTAATTTCTGCCACTTCTGTGTTTTGAATTTAGAAAAATGGATTACATATTTGGAATCAGGATGTTCAAATTGTGTAAATAGGTAACTTTTATTTTTAGACATTTTGAATAATTACTGCGGTAAATATTTTATTTACCATGGTTAAGGGTAAATCCGGTAAATAAGGGATAAAAAATAATATTATAATAAAACTAAATTACCCTAAAACGTGTCTTAACCCTATTGGTTGATACATGGTCGACCATGGGCATCTTTGGGTCGATTTTGGGACCCCATGGATCCACTTGTAAGTGATAATGACACTTTATTTTAATTAAGTCAAAATGAATACAAAAATGACACAAGCATATATCCTTTAGTAAAACAGTTGTTACATAGGGTTATATAAGTTGGATTTTAGATTATAAATATTCATTAGAAATCTAAAACGAGTTCCTACATAATTATATTTTATTTATAATTTTTAGACATTAAATAAGTTATTTTATTTATGACACAATGATGATGCAGTAATTACTATAATAGTGAAAAATTAAAATAATTGATATTATAAATACCCAAAAAAATATAATATGAAACTTTTAATGAATTAAACTAATTTTATAGGATAATATGATATATTAGGATTGATTTAATTGAATTTGTTCGAAGTAATCAATCTGTTATGAGTTTCACAAAAATCAACTATTGAATAGTTTCAAAATTGACATAAAAGAGTTCTTAAAACAAATATTATATTATTAATTGATATTAAATTCCTAAAAATCTAAGGTTCGGCCAAGAGACTTATATCATGATAGGTTCATCATTAATGTACCACTTGGGGGTCTCTTGGATGTATATAGTAAGTTTATTAACCATATTATATAAAAATACAAAGAGACATTGTAAAAGTGAAACTAATTAACTTAGAGTTAATACTTAAAGATATGGTTAATATAAGTACCCAAACATGTCTAAATTCTATTGGTTGAGTTGTTTTCGACCTATCCCCACCTTAACCGTTTAATAATCAACTTTGGAGCCATTAGAAACCGAAGATGAATTTATTATAAATTAATATTTCTAGCTTTTCCAAAGGTGCCCCTCACCCCTCTTATAAAAGGGCACTCCTCCTTCTCATTTCTTCACACCTTCAAAGCCTTTTGGTTCGGCCAAACTCTGCCCAAATACTCTCCCAACATCCCTCACTACATCCTAGAGGCCTTAGTTTGATCAGAAAGCCAACCTAAGGAGCCCTTTTGATCAAATCAAAAGGAAGAACCCGAAGAAGAGGTAATGATTTCACCACCCTTCTCCAAGTTCATTTCTTCTTCCACTTATTCTTTCTTTGTTATTACCATTATAAAATAATAACTCCAGTATCTTACATATACTGTGATGTTATTATAAATATGGTACAACCATATTCAGTATTCTATCCACCCTTTGAATAACATGTCACCATACGTGCGTACGTACGGCTTACCGTCTCCACGTCGTGGTGTAATTGTTATTCAATATAATATTATTTGGATGGGTATAATAATGATGTGTAACTCATGTAAATAATAAATATAACATTTTAATGATTCTGTATATATGATATACCATCCATTTATATATTATTTTAATATCAAAAGAATGATATTGTCGCTTGTGCGTACGTACGGACTACCGTCTCCACGAACGCGATGAGATTCATTCTCCATCATATCCATTCAAGTATAATTATCATTTGATGATTTAAAAATGATGTTTAAGGACTGGATATCATTTTGGATATGAATAAGATACAACAACCATGTCTTACGTAAAAAAACATATAAAAGAAAACAAGTAAGTTAACACCCGATATAATGATAATACTAAGATATTATTATCAAATCAATATTAAAAGATTATATATGATATCATATTTATATATATGATTCTTGTATAATTTAATAACAACTATTTCACCATTATACAAGAGGTTAACTTACCCCAACCAAGGAAAAGTACAAGGTAAGGGGTTTTCATCTCACTCCTTATTTCCGTGAGATTCATGCCATATTGCCACCATCACCTTTTGTGTGGTGTATGTACTGCCCATAATTATATTCTTTGTGTAATACAATCTAATTTATGTGTATTTACATATTAATTGTATGATACCTCTTTTATGGGTTGTATGTTTCATAATTTACCAAATTGTTAAGGGTTTATTTCACAATCTCTTCATTATCCGAGGTTGTTTATACGTAATAATCTACTGGGATATCTTTATCATCCACATCCATGTTTCTTAAAAATGTATTTCAAAACATTTTTAATATTTACAAGAATATGGGTTAAAGTCATTTATACCCTTGTTTGACTTTTTATAAGAGGTTTATAAAAGAATCTTTCCGTCGTTTTCAAAACAAGGTCCTTTTTAACCTTTTCGACAGAATTGAGGTAAGAATGTTTTTTTTCAACTTATACGGCGGGTGCGGTTATTTTACGCCGTTATAAAATCTTCAAAGCTTTCCTTACAAGCTTATAAGATTATTTTTAAAGAAAATGTTCTATTTTATATGGATCTTAAATGATTTCAAAATAAAAGGAGATATTTCTTTAAAAAGAATTTTGATTTCATCTATGTCAACATCCTTTGATGGATTTTAAGATTATTTGAAGTTGATTTATTATGATACAAAACTTCTATATTGTATTGAAGGTTTTGTGATATATTTGACTGTGGATGTGCTATTTTTATACCATTCATAGTTTATGGTGAAAGTATTGACATTTCGTATTCTAGTTTTAATACGAATGTTTATGTTATATTTAAACCTCTTCATATGGGAATGCATTGGACTTAATAAGTGACGGGTGGAGCCCGCTATAGCTCCTCGATGCATCGATAGGTCTCATGAGACAAACTAGTGTCTTGGCACAAGGCCTTGATAAAATCTTATTTGTAGTCTTGGCACGAGGCCTTGGCTATGTGGTTATGATAGTCTGGCATTATGCATTCCAACATTATGAAAGTGGTTATTGATTTTTGCATGTGATTATTCGATTAGTAGAATATCCATGTGAATAAGTAAATGGCATTATTTCATTTTATTTATGCCATACCATGTTGAAAGTTCATATTTAAAAGGCTTTTGTTTTAGTTATACATTGCCTTAAATGTTTATTCTTATTTATGAAAGTTTCCGCTATATTGTTATCCTTACTGGGCATTTGAGCTCACCCCTTTTCTATGTTTTATTTTTCCCAGGATGTGAAGAAGTAAGTTATGAATGACCTGCAGGGATTTTATGAGGGGTTAATAGTGTGGATTGTGGAAACATTATGTTGTTGTAGTAGTTTTTCATTTTATGATGTAATGTAAAACTTATGAATATATCTAGTGTTTCCAAGGCTACTAAACCAATCGGTCTTTCGAGATTTGATCATTCTTGTGATCATGTCAATGTTACGAAGTAATGCACCGACTCTGGGTAGCTGGGGTCGGGGCGTTACACATATGACCCATGGATCGTTCTCCTAAAGTTTCAACAGAAACCGAATGCGTTTGGTCGGTTTTCCGTATTTACTTAAAATACTGTCCATTTTAAACAAAAGAAAGTCACTTAGAGTGGTCCCGACCACACCGCATCTCGGATTTAAGTGGGGTTGACTTGTACACATCTCAAAGGACCCATGGATCGTTTTCTTAAAGTATCAACGCAATCCGAATGCGTTTGGACGGTTTTCCGTATGCTAGTTGATGTTTTTCACTTAAAATGATGTCCTTTTGAAACAAAAGACATACACTTTGAGTTGTTCCGACCACACCACGCCTCGGATTGAGGCGGGGTTGATTCGTACACGTCACATATGACCCATGGATCATTTTCCTAAAGCATCAACACATTTTGAATGTGTTTGGTCAGTTTTTCGTATGTCACTTTTTGTTTTCACTTAAAATATTATGGAAATTCATATAGAATATTTTTATATCATATTTAGTATGGATTAGATTTTAGTTGATCATGCTATGAAACATTTCAGAGCTAATAAAATTAAGGAAGGTGGAGGGGCTGTCCGGGGGGCTGTCGGGGGGGCTGTCTGGTGGGTGTCCGGGGGGCTGTCCGGGGACCAAGGAGGAGGGTGGGGGGTTGTGTGGGGTCTGTCAGGGGGGTGTTTGGGGGTTGTCCGGGGTTGTTCAGGGGGCTGTCTGGGGGTTGTTTAGGGGGTTGTTCAGGGTTTGTTTAGAGGTTGTTCAGGGGTTGTTCAGGGGTTGTTCAGGGGGTTGTCCGAGGTTGTTCAGGGGGCTATCCGGGGGGTGTTTGGGGGGTTGTCCGTGGTCCAAGGGGGAGGGTGGGGGGGGGGGGGTTGTCCGGGGGGCTGTCCGGGGGGGGCTATCCGGGGTCCAGGGTGGAGGGTTGGGGGATGTACGGGGGGCTGTCCAGGGGGCTGTCCGCGGGGCTGTCCGGGGGGTGTTTGGGCGGTGTTCGGGGTCCAAGGGGGAGGGGGGGGTTGTCTAGGGTCCAAGAATGAGGGGGGTTGTCCAGGGAGTTCTTAAACACACAACCACTAAAAGACAACAACATCCATAAAAACAGAAAATATATAAAAGTAACTCAACTCCAATACTATACTAAGAGTCTAGATAAAACCAACAACTAGAATAGATTAAACATCAAATCTCAGTAATATAAGTCAAAAATGTAACGGATCAATATGTCCCACATCAGCATCACTATCACCACCACCATCATCATCATCACCCTCATCATCGTCCTCCTCATCGTCCTCACCCTCCACAGCGCCTTCCTCCTCGCCTTCCCCCTCCTCCTCGCCCTCCTCATCTCCCTCCTCTTCCGCATTAGACTCCTCGCCATCATCATCTTCAAGCTGGACATCGGCCTGACCACCACTGGAACTGCCACCTGGTGCACTATATATTGAATTTATCGATGACATGTATTCATCAATCGCTAGGCTGGCCTCTGCTGGAAGTGTTGGACGTAGAACTTCAATAAATTTCATAAATGCACTGTTTGCCCTAGCAGACTGTTCTTCCGTCTCTGTGGCCCTTTTCTCAACATGTTCTGCCTGTGCCCTAACTTGCTGCAGCTCGGTGGCACTTCAACTCGTACCTGAGGCAGGCCAATACCTCGTCGGGGATATCCTAGGTCGGGCAGCGTACTCTGCCAGAATGATCCTCTCCCAACACCTGATGTAAGTGATCAGATGGACCAAAATTGTCTGCTTCTTGGGCATCGAGGGCCTCTAAAGCATCATGTTACAAATATAAATATATTATTAAGTTAAAAAATAGATATTAAAATATAAAATCAATAGATTAAAACTTAAAATCTACTGCTGAGTCGCTTCGTTGACAGCACTTCCATCCTTTTTTCGTCTACTCAAGCAAAACAGTTTTGCTCGAGGCACACGTCCTTCAATATTATATATTTGCCTCTACAATGACATTGAAAACAAAAGTTATATAAAAACAATATCAAATGATTAAATAATTGAGGAAACAAAATAAAATGTAAGTCGTAAAGAAAACTTATAAACAATTGTCATACCTGCTGCCTCTCATGATCCGGCATCATCGTGCTTCCTAGTGTATGTTGGTATTTTTTTACATCAATGTTTTTTTTATTTTTTCCAGATGATTCCTAAATAAAATTTGATAATGCAAAGGATAATATTAATGCAAAACTTGAAAGTTATTACTTAAATACCTCAAATGTAATTCATACCTTAAACTGGGTACTCGTCCAATGAGTAATCATCTGACAATACTGCTCTATAGGACAATCATCCATGACTGGTACCCGCCTCTAACTCAGTGCCAACTCTGGAACGCCAGCCAATATAAAGCTCATGCTTGTAGGCTCTCCAAATCTCGCCTAAATCCTTTAGAAGTTCCAGTCGTGCACCCTCACCATCAGGAAAATTAAATCGAAGCTGAAATCAAAATATTAATTCATATAAAGAAAAAAATAATTCATGGCATTAAATACAAAAGATTTTTTTACCCATATCTCTGCCCAAGCTCTATCTTTGACCTCATGTGGCAAATGTCTCCATGACAGCGGGATGACGGGGAATGATGTCGGAGTATTTGGCAAGTGTCGCCAGAAATCTCCGACATTGCCTTAGCCCTGTTTTCTCAACCATCTGATTGTGTTCATTATATTCCACCATAACCTGTGTGTGACGGTTCCACACCGAACGCATGCGTGTACGGCCCCACCCCCCGCCTCCTTTCAGTAGATGTATCTGTCTTGAAATAAAAACAAATATTTTATCAAAACATGTTATAATGAAAATAAATATTGCTATAAAAATTTGTAGGGTTTTATAAATATACCTGCACTAGTATGATCAATGAGTGGCGCCGGATCCACAGAACCTGATGGAACACCCTCTGGTGGAACACGAGTCGAAGACGATGGAATATAAAAGCTCGGAGAGACAGAAGTAGAAGGAAAAGAAGATGGAACAGCTGAATGACCTGATGCTGACTGGGGAGTGGGAATCATCATGGGATGTGAAAATGATGGGCAGAAGATGCATAAGGTAGCGAAAACATGGGAGGCCTAAATACCCCATGTGTCTCTAACGACACACCGGGATCAGAATGTGGAAGGTTGAAATGTTAGTGGGAGGGGCATGGTCTAGTCGAGCACGCGCAGCTCTACGTCCACCTCTGGTACGAACCCTCCTCGTACCACCGGCCTGAGTACTAGGATCAGTACTAGGCTCCTCGTCGAATAACTGTCGACGTAACGGTGGATCCTACAAAAAAGTTTACAAAAAAAATTAATCACATGACATTATATATTCTGTAAATATATATATATATATATATATTATATATATTAAATAAAGTACTCACTGTAGGCACTAATGGTGGAATTCCCATCTCCTCCATCCGACGATTTTTCTCCGCCATTTTTTTTCTTCGTCTCTCTTCAATTGGCTGCATTTCCTGCATTGGAAAACAAATATGTAATTAATTTGAAAAATAAAATTAATGTGTAAACCAAAAAACTAAATATATGATGGAATGAGGGGATTCATTGGTAATTTAGCTATCAATTGTTTTAGAATAGCTTGAATGTATTTAATAAAACATACAAGTTGTAATGTTCCCCAAGTTAGAAATATTGTTTGATTTGGTTTGAATACAGTTCAATTCCAAATTAGAAAATGCAATTCAAATAAAACAGCAACCAATAAACATTGAAAATTCACATAACGGTCAAGTCAGCTAAAAAATATTTATGATCAATACTAAATAAATATGAATATTACCAACCTTAACAACCCAACTCGAGGTAAACCAAAAGAATTGAGAACATGGATGAATGATTCTATATATTTCCAACCACAACTTCAGGTTCACAATCAACTCTGACAATTGAGCTATTGGAGTCATCAAAAGAAATAAATGGATTGGTTCCAATGTCAATAGGGACAGTGTCAATTCCATCATCAGCATCATCAAAAATATGTCTTGGAATTACTTCAACTATGAAACCAAATTCAGGTTGAAGTTGATCTTTGACATAAAAAACTTGTTTATCCATTGATGCCAACACATATGGTTCTTCGGTAGCAAGAGTGTGGGTCATATTAATTACTCGAAATCCACAATCATCAATAAATGTGCCATGTGTCGTCATCGAATCAAACCAATGACATTTCATCATTGTGACTCGTCCATGAGAGTAACAATCCAATATTATTATTTTCTCAATGACTCCATAATAACTCAAATTTTCAAGTCGCGGTCTACTATCTGATGCACTGGCATAACAATCTGTTGTGGCAGTAACCATAATACCATCATGTTGTGTTATCATGTTTTTGGCTCGTTCAGTGACAATAAATCTGTACCCATTGATAACAATTGATTTATAGTCACGAACCACGGTATTAGGACAAAAATCCAAAGCTCTTATTTCCTCAGAGACAGAGTCAGCAGACAAACTCAATACCTGCAATATAAATGACAGTTAAACTTAAGTAAATATTGAAATAATTAATTTAAACAGTAATATTTTTACCTTCAATTTTAACCAAGCAGAAAACTCTTTGCTATGAAAACTCTCTCTCCTTCTCAAAGATAAAGAACGATGCTTCCTATTTATCATTGTTTTATGTTCTCTATAAATAAAATAATATGAATAGTTTAACAGATATATATGTAAGATATACATATTCAATTTTGTTACCTGATATAGTCATCGAACAAATCACAGTTGAACAATACTGTGTGATGTGCCATCTCCCACTCTTCATGGCTTAATGTCTTCAATGTATATGATCCAGGAATTCCTCCTGTTTGAGGAAGTGATGGAAAATTGGGTTCAATTTTCTCATATTGTTCTTCTTCATTTCTCATTGGTCTGTTCATTCTTGTAGTATGATCAGACAAATACATCGAACAGAAATCCATACATTATTGAGCTATGTAACCGTTCACAATAGAACCTTCGGGATGATTATTGTTTCGAACAGAAGACTTTAATGTGAACATATTTCATTCAGTTGGATACATCCAACGAAAAGAAACAGGTCCTCCGAGAAGTATTTCAGTTGGAATATGGACAGTCAGATGCAGCATGCATGTTAAAAATGATGGGGGAAATATTTTCTCCAACTCACACAAAATTAATGGGGCATCTGTCAAAATTTTTTGCAAGAAAGACTTGGACAACTTCTTAGCACAAAGATCTCTAAACAAATGGCACAACCGAATAACACCCACCCTTACATTATTAGACAAAAGATGACAGATTGATATTAGAAGCAACTCATGTAGTAGAACGTGATAATCATGAGTCTTCAAAGATTTTAGCTTCAACTCTCTTTTATTGACCCGTTTAGATATGTTGCTTGAATAGCCATCAGGAACTCTAATAGTCTCTAATACTTCCAAATTTTTTTTCCAGTAGGTGTCATCACATAAGAAGCACATGGAAGTTTCCATTTATTTTCACTGATATGCACAGGATGCAATTCTGGTCTGATGCCCTAATCCACCAAGTCACGTCGAGATTGTAAATCATATTTTGTCTTCCCCTTGACATTTAGAAGAACTGAAAGCAACAATTCACATATATTCTTTTCAATATGCATTACGTCTAAGCAATGACGTAGAAAATTGGTTGACCAATAAGGAAAATCAAAAAAGATTCTCCTCTTCCTCCAATTGTAATAGGTTTCTGTGGAAACATTCTTTCTCTTTCCAGATTTCATTTGACCATTCTCGAACGAAAAACTGAAATCTCTCAATTCATTAAGCACATCAGTTCCAGACATACGCTGAGGTGGATCATCGGTCTCTATAGTATTATCAAATCTTCGACGATTCATTCTATATGGATGATCCTTTGGAAAAAATCGTCGATGTCCCATAAAACTGAAACTACAACGATGTTTCAGTCTTCTGGATCGAGTATTCTTCATACAAACGGGACATGACAGTTTTCCCTTTGTGCTCCATCCAGACATCGTTGCATAAGCCGGAAAATCATTGATCGTCCACATAAGTGCAACACGCATCTGAAATATGTCTTTCGAACATGCATCGTATGTGCACACACCCACATCCCAAAGAAGTTTCAACTCTTTTATTAAAGGTTGCATGTATACATCAATATCAATGCCGGGATCAGAAGGACCAGATATGAGTATACTCATGAAAGTGGAATATTTTTTCATACACAACCATGGGAGAAGATTATAAATGTGTATAAAAACTGGCCATGTGCTGTGCGAAGTAAGCATCTGCCCAAACGGATTAAAACCGTCGCATGAAAGACCCAGCCTCACATTATGCACGTCAGCTGCAAAATCAGGATGTCGAGCATCAAATATCTACCATGCAAATCCATCTGCAGGATGAACCAACTCATCATTAGTCTTCTTTCTCTCGGTATCATGCCATCTCATTTTTATTGATATTTCATCAGACATAAAAAGATTCTGGAGTCTGGGGATCAATGGAAAGTGCCACATTACTTTCTATGGAACGCGGGATGGTGTTCCATCAGATTTTGACTTCCAGCGGGATGTCCCACATTTTATACATTCATTTCATTCAGCGGTTTCTTCCCAGAATAAACTGCAATCTTTCGTGCAAGCATGAATTTTGGGTCTGGAAAATCCAAGTTCTTCAACTAACTTCCATGCCATACAATGGTTTGAGGGAATATCTGCATCATCTGGAAGTAAATCCTTCAAGAGGGTAAGAATGTAATCGATTGCTATATTAGAAATCCCATACATAGTTTTTCCATGAAACAATCGGATTAAAAATTCCAGCTTTTTCATTTTATCGCATTGTCGATATACTGGAGTCGTGGCAGCATCATTCAATTTTTTCACCCTATCAATATCATCATTTTCACTAGATGCATTAGTTTTCCTCATATCGACGTCTGCTTGAGTCGAAATCCTTTCTTTTTCATGATGAAGAATAAACGGAAACCGATCATCTAACAAATTCTCCATTCCAGTCCATTCATTTCGATCATCACCAATTTGAGATTTCATTTTCTCCCCATTGTGATACCACACAATGTAGTTTGCTTGAAAACCATTTTTGGTTATGTGGTAGCTAACTTCTTCACGACTCAACCAAGGTCTACCAACACAATTGGAACATGGGCAGTGTATGCGACCACTATCTGAAGCATTGTGAGATGCAAAATCTATAAAGCTCTCCAAATTGTTTTGAAAATCGCTTGAGATACGATCGGTTTCATACATCCAACTTCTTTCCATTCTGTAAAGAGAATTCATATAAGTCATTTTGTCATAAACAATTCAATAAGATTGAACTTTAATAAAAAATACATTTAAGTAAACAATAAAGGAAGAAAATAATCATGGTATCAACTACACATGTGAAAAAAAACATACTAATGTGTTATTGAAAAAATGTAAAACCAACAAGAACTTAATGTGTTATCACATCAGAGCATGCCTCATCCCATAACCATATTAGTAGGGTACCCTCGTGGACAGCCCCGCCCACCCCCGTGGACAACCCACCCACCCCCGTGGACACCCACTACCCCCTAGACAGCCCAACCACCCCCGTGGAAAGCCCACCCACCCCCCTCGACACCCCTTCTCCCTATGGATAGCCCCCACCCCTTGGATAGCCCGCCCACCCCCCTGGACACCCCTACCCCCTGTGGCCAGCCCACCCACACCCCCTGGACAGCCCGCCCCACCCCTCCTTGACAGTCCGACCACCCCCGTGGACAGCCCGTCCACCCTTGTGGACAGCCCGCCCACACCCGTAGCCCCTGGACACCCCGTACCCCCCCGGGATAGCCCCGCCCACCCTCCCAAACAGCCCACACCCCACTCCCCTGCAACCCCACCACCACCACCTAGACATACCAACCCCCCTGGACACCCCACACACCCCTCCCCCACCAGGACACCCCACCCAGACCCCCAGGACAGCCCACACCCCCTGGACAGCCCCGCCCACCCCCGTGGACAACCTTTCCCACCCCCGTGGACATCCCCGCCCACCCCCGTGGACAACCCACCCACCCCCGTGGACACCCCCTACCCCCTAGACAGCCCAACCACCCCCGTGGACAGCCCACCCACCCCCCTCGACACCCCTTCTCCCTATGGACATCCCCCCACCCCCTTGGATAGCCCGCCCACCCCATGGACACCCCTACCCCCTGTGGCCAGCCCACCCACCCCCATGGACAGCCCGCCCACCCCTCCTTGATAGCCCGACCACCCCCATGGACAGCCCGTCCACCCCCATGGACAGCCCGCCCACCCCCGTACCCCCCTGGAAACCCCGTACCCCCCCTGGATAGCCCCGCCCACCCTCCCAAACAGCCCACACCCCCCTTCCCTGCAACCCCTCCACCACCACATAGACATACCACCCCACCTGGACACCCCACACACCCCTCCCCCACCAGGACACCCCACCTAGACCCCCAGGACATCCCACACCCCCTGGACTGCCCCGCCCACCCCCGTGGACACCCCCTACCCCCTAGACAGCCCAACCACCCCCGTGGACAGCCCCCCCCCCCCCCCCCCCTCGACACCCCTTCTCCCTTTGGATATCCCCCCACCGCCTTGGATAGCCCCCCACCCCCCTGGACACCCCTACCCCTCGTGGCCAGCCCACCCACCCCCCCTGGACAGCCCGCCCACCCCTCCTTGACAGCCCGACCACCCCCGTGGATTGCCCGTCCACCCTTGTGGACAACCCGCCCACCCCCGTACCCCCCTGGACACCCTGTACCCCCCCTGGATAGCCCCGCCCACCCTCCCAAACAGCCCACACCCCCCTCCCCTGCAACCCCACCACCACCACCTAGACATACCACCCCTCTGGACACCCCACACACCCCTCCCCCACCAGGACACCCCACCCAGACCCATAGGACAGCCCACACCCCCTAGACAGCCCCGCCCACCCCCGTGGACAGCCTTTCCCACCCCCGTGGACATCCCCGCCCACCCCCGTGGACAACCCACCCACCCCCGTGGACACCCCCTACCCCCACAATCCATTATCCAAAACATATCAAATTGGTTTGAACACAATCCATAATTCCCACAATCCATTATCCAAAACATGTAAATGTTCACGATAGCCTCCCCCAACTCTGATTTATATGTTTTGAACACTCTCCTTCCAAACATAGAATACAAAAACATTAAAGAAGTCTTCACAAACACAAACAATATCCTATTTAGATATTAATTTCAATAATCAATTAAACCACCAACACCTGGAAAAAATCTATTCATTAAAACAACTACAACAATATGATTGAGATCAAATTTGACCTATTTGTATGGGGGTGTACCTGTTGGGATGGGGGGTGCTGGTGTTCTGATTCGCGAGAGCAGTGGAGGGATGGGGTTCGCTAGAGAAGCGGAGCCAATAGATTAGGGCTCTGTCTAAATGGGGAGAGGAGATCCTGATATGGAATTTGGGGGAATCCTTTGCCAACGGTTTCTAAAAACCGTTGGCAAAGGAACACATTTCCCAATGGTACACTGGAACCGTTGGGAAATGTGTGAGTTTAGCACCCCTTTCCCAATGGTTCTAGTGAACCGTTGGGAAAGGGTCACACATTTCCCTATGGTTCCACTGAACTGTTGGGAAATGTGTGAGTTTAGAACCCTTTCCCAACAGTTCCAGTGAACCGTTGGGAAAGGGTCCACTGAAATTCCCTTTGCCAACGGTTTTGTTAAACTGTTGGAAAAGGCTCACTATACCAACGATTTAAGTACACCGTTGGTATACTACCGTTGGGAAAATACCAAATTCCAGTAGTGTCTACATAGAACTGTTACCAGATGGGTCATCTAGTTTCTCCACACTTGTTATCTAGTATCATTAATCTTGAAAATCTTTTCAAAGTAAGATAGATCTAGTTCCAATTATTTTTCATCATAGGTGAGGACATGCCTTGGCCCAGACATATATTTTCTCAAGAGTGATATGTGGAACATAGCATGAACATTGGAGAGACTTGGAGGCATTGGCAAATGGTAAGCTACAACTCCAATTTGTTATAGAATTTTAAAAGGTACAATTTTCCTGGGACTTAATTTACCCTTCTTACCGAATCATATAACACCCTTCCATGGAGATACCTTCATGAAAACAAGACCTCCTTCTTGAAATTACAAATCCTTCCTTCAGTTCTCAATATATCTCTTTTGCTTACGTTGAGATGCTTTGATGTGGGTTTGGATAATCATCATCTTTTCCATTTTTTCCTCAACATGTTCTAGGCCTATGAGCTTTTTTTCACCTATATCTACCCCACAAGTTGGTGTCCAAAACCGCATTCCATATAACGCTACATATGGTGCCATCTGAATACTTGAATGGAATTTATTGTTATTCAAAAATTATACAAAAGGTAAATACTGATCCCACATACCTTGAATGTCAACTGAGAAAGATCTCAACATGTATTCTAAGGATTTAATAGTCGATTATGATTGTCCATCAGTTGAGGGTGGTAGGTGGTGGTCAAATGAAGTTCATTATCATCGTATTTATGAAGACTTCTACAGTTCATGATGTAAAATAGGGATCACTATCAGAAAAAATTGATAGGGTTACTTCATGAAGTCTTACCACTTTAATAATATATATTCATACTAAACATTCAAGTGGTAAACCTTATCTTATAGCAAGAAAATGTGCTGACCTGGTAAGACAGTCAACAATGACCCCAATTGCATTATTCCTTCTATGATTCTTTGGTAGTCCCATGACGATGTCCATCATAATATCAATCTATTTCCACATAGTTATGGGAAGAGGTTGCATGACTCCTCCAGGATGTTGTCTTCCAGCCTTAACCAGTTGAAAAACCATACATCTTGACTCATAATCATCAATATCCATCTTCATATTTTCCCACCAAAAATATTCCGTCAAATATATATACATCTTAGTGATAGAAAAGTGTATAGAGAAATTAGAGCTATGAGCATCATCCAACAATTCCGATTTTAGATCAGGTATATCGGGAACCCAAAGCCTCCTCCAAAATTTCAAAATTCCTTCTTCATAAACGAATTCAATCAATCTTCGATCATTCATAGCATTAATTTTCTTTTTAAACTCCTCATCATTAGTGTGATAAAAATTTATCCTTTCTAGAAAATATGGTTCGAAAAACATTTGAAAAGGTATCTATGTTCAACCTTCCAGGATTATTCCCATTTCTATCTTTACTATATCCATGAGCATAGGATCCCTTTCAACTCCCATCTTGTTCATAACTCCATGATCCTTTCTACTAAAATCATCTCCCACATTATTTGACCTCCCCAAGTGGTAGTTTATGGTGCAATCATAATCCTTTTGTAGTTCAAGCCATCGTATTGGCCTCATGTTGAGTTTTTTTCTTTGAGAAAATATACTTAAAACTCTTGTGATTGGTATATATCTCTTATTTTTCATCATAGAGATAGTGTATCCATATCATAAATTCGATGATTACAGCTTCTAACTGAAGATCATGAGTAGGGTTGTTTTTTCATGATATTTAGTTGTCATGATGCATAGGTAGTAAATCTATCATTCTGCCTAAGGACACAACCAAGTACATTCTATGAAAAATTACTATAAACAACAAACCCATCATTCATCGATGGTTGAGTCAATATAAAAGCATTAACTAATATTTTATTAAATTATTCAAAACATTATTCACACTATTTTGTCCCAACCAATTTAACCCCTCTAAGTGTGAGCTTGGTTAATGGGTTAGCCAATTAAGAAAATATTCCAAACGAAGCACCGATAATAACCTGATAAACCCATAAAAAAGCATACCTTAGTTATACTCACTAGTTTTGACCTTTATTGTATTGCCTTTTTCTCTAAAAGATCAATAAAGATTCTATATTTAGAGACAATGTGGCCAAGAAAAGAAATCTCCTGAAGCCAAAATTCAAATTTTATAAACATCCCATATAATTCATGTCTTCTATAAGTTTTTAAAATAGTGTGAAATTAATTTTCCTGATCTACATAGATTTTGGATTATACCAAGATATCATCAATAAATACCACTACAAATTAATCAGGATATTCCATGAAAACTCTATTCATTAGATCCATGAAGACTGAGGGTGAATTATTTAGTCCAAAAAGGCATTACTATAAACTCGTAATGCCCATACCTGGTACGAAATGAGGTCTTCATAATGTCTTCCTTCTTCACACATAATTGGTGACATCCAGATCGGAGGTCAATCTTTGAAAAATATTGACCTCCATGATGTTGATCGAATCAAGCATCAATGCGAGGTAGGGGATACTTGTCCTTTATTGTTATAGCATTGTTCTCCCTATAGTTAGCGTAAAATCTCATAGATCCATCTTTCTTCTTAATAAAAAGAATAGGGGCTCCCCATGGAGAAACACTAGGGAGAGTAAATCCCTTATTACTCAATTGCTCTAGTTTTTTCTTTAGTTCCACTAATTCCTTAGTGTCCATTCTATAAGGGGTCATCGATATGGGCCTTGAACTAGAAATTAAGTAATTGGAAAAATCAATTTCTCATTCTGGAGGATGTACAGTTAAATCCTCTAGGAACACATCAACATATTATTGCATAATTGGTACATCCTCTATTTTAACATTATCTTCATAACCCATAGTTATTTCACTCCCATCCTCCCCAATAAATGAATTTATTGGAGCTACTGGAGGTGGATCGAGATAAGAATCAGACGGTGACGTTTCTACTCTAAAGATAAGTTACTCCTAATCATCATCGAATCTTGTAACCTCCTTATTCTTATAATAAATATTCACATCATGGTCATAAATCCAATCTATTATAAGGGTTATATCAAATTCAATAATGGTTATGATGGTGAGATCAGCATATAAAGCACGTTTATATGCCCTAATGGGAATTGATTCATAAAACATTGTTACAATGAAAATCCCCTGAATTGTTCTGATTGAAAACCATATTATTAAATCAATTTGGAAATATCTAATTTTCCTAGAAAATTGGGATGATATGACACAATGAGATGATCCAAAATCAAATAATGTATTTTATAAATTTGAGGAAACCGTTAAATTACCTACCGCCACATCATTCAGAGCTTCAACCTCTGTAGTAGTGATCACAAAATCTTGGCATTGATCCCTTGGAATTTTCTATGGTATATTTCCTCAGAATTTAGGACATTTATTTACATAATTCCCCATTTATATACAATTGTAACATTAAACATTGAGAGCCTATTTTTTCCCTTTCAATCACGAGCTTGGTGGCCTTTTTCAACACACTTGTAATATAATCCCATTCCCCTCTAGCAAGTACATGGGTGTTTTTTCCCACATTTACTATAGGATGGAAATTCAAATTTCCCCTTCTTCCAATAATTTCAATTTCCAAAGTGTTCAACAGATCTCTTCTTATCTTTGTTTTCTTTATAGTTTTAAGACATAGAGAATTCCTTTTATATCCTGATAGAACATGAGAAAATATCTTCATACGATGAGAAGGATTGTGAGACTAATGCTCGATGGAGAAATGGTTTTAACCCATCAAAGAGTCGATCAGTCTTAATACTTAGGTTATTTATATAATCTGACACATGACTTGATAACCTTGAAATATTAGCCTCATACATTGAAACATTCTCATCCTCCTTTTTCCTCAGACTCAAAAATTGTCATTCCATATCCGCTTGATGGTCAGGAGGAAAGTATTTTTCTATAAAAATCTATTTAAACTCCATCCATTCCATATTTTATACATTTTCATACTTCTTTTTGTTTTTAATTAATAACCACTATTGATCTGCATCTCTCGTGAGGTGATAAACTTCCATTACAACTTTTTCACTTTCTCTACTTCTTAAATCAAGAAATATTTTATCTAAGGAACTTATCCATTGCTCAGATACAAATTTATTTGTAGTCTTATTGATGTTTGGTGGTTGTTTCCTCATGAATTAGTCTAACATTGATCCACTATGTTGTGGATCAGGGTGCTCCATATGTGTATAGTTATTATTTATAACCTGAGTGAGTTTTCCCAGTATGGTTATAAGTTCTTCAGCACTGGTTGCATCACCAGCTCTACTATAATTATCTTGAGTTGGAGGAAAATCCCTACATGAATTACGTGCATTGATACAGTTTCTATTGTTTCCAATAGGTTCCATTTCTAAACAATGTAATACACTATATTAATTTATGATTCACAATACATAATTCCAAACTAGTAAAAAACCCAACATAAATTGAACAATTAAGACTGAAACCCATTGTCAGAGTTTTCAATCCTAGGTACATATGTGCTAGAGCTTCCTCTATCTAATCATATCCATACATGGATGTATTTCTTGGGAAACTCACATAATTATACATTACCAAAATTCTAGGAAGTTATTCTATTCTAGTCATCAAAGTCTATCTTAGGGTAATGTTCTATAATCAGGGTTTTTCTAAATCTAGTTTCCGAGGATTGTACTAAACATCCAATAATAACAACTGTAACGCCCCAACCCTGGTTACCTAGAGTCAGTGCATTATTAAATAACATTGGCATGATCACAAGGGATCATGTCCTAAAATATTTATCAGTTTAGTAGCCTTGGTAGTAAAAGATACATACATAAGTTTTACATTACATCATGAAATAAAAAAACAACAACATTTTATCCCCATTGAACACACTCATATCCTTGGGCCTATCCATGGAGGTTAATCATAATATACTTATTCTAATCCTGGGAAAATGAAAACATAAAAAAGGGGTGAGATTAGATGCTTAATGAGGATAAAAATATAGTGCAAACTATCATAAATAATCACAAAAATTTAAGGCAATGTATAAGACTAAAACACAAACCATTTAAACATAAAATTCAGAATAATATGGAATAGATATATAAAATAATTCCATTTAATTACTCACGTGGATATTGTACAAGTTGAGTTATCACATGTAATATCAACAATTAATTTCATAATGATAGAATGCATATTTCCAAACAATATAACAACATAGTCAAGGCCTCGTTCCTGGACTACAAATAATATTTTTTCAAGGTCTTGAGCCAGGACACTATTTTGTCTCATGAGACCTACTGATGTATCGAGGATCAATAGAGGGCTCCTCCAGTCTCTTACTAAGTTCAATGAATTCCTCATATGAAAAGTTTGAAACATATCATAAACACTCATATTAAAAATAGCATACGAAATGGTAATACTTTAACTATTAACCATGAATGGTATAAAAATAAAAAATTCATAGTCAAGCATATCACAAAAAAGTAAATACAAAATGGAAGATTGTATCATAAAAAATTAACTTCTAAGAAGTGTAAAATCCATCAAAATATGTGGACATAAATAAAATCAAAACTATTTGAGAGAAATATATCTTTCTTTTTTGAAATAATTTAATATTCACATAATTAAATTTTTTTTTAATATATTCTTATAATCCGGTAAAGCATACTTTGAAGGTGTTATAATGGAAGAAAATAGTCGCACCCACTGTGCAAGTTAAAAAATCATTCTTTTCTTAATTTGTCGAAAAGGTCATAAAAAACCTTGTTTGGAAAGAGGCAGAAAGATTCCTTTCAATCCATTTTATAAAAAGGAAAAAGGGTAAAAATTAATTTAAACCAAATTTTAGTATATAGTAAAATATTTTTCAAAATAAATTATTACGAAACACGGATGTGGATTAGAAAGAATTCCCAGTAGATACTTTTATAAAAACAACCTTGAATAATAAAGAGATTTTAAAATTAACCCTAACCGTGTAACTTTCTTTGGTCGAGGGTATGGTAACATCCAATATAATTGTTAAATAATTAATGTTAAATTATACAATAACCACATTCATTAATACGATATCATATATGATCTTCTATGATTTCTTGGTTAATAATATTTCAATTGTATCATTGTTTCCGGTGTTAACTGATTCATCTTTACCCTATATGTTTTGTTACAAAATTCATGTTGGTTATGTATAAGATGTATTTTATTCACATAAAACATGATATTACATTCATAAACATTATTTTAAATAAAAAAATTAAAATTATTCTTGAATGGTTATGATGGGGAATGAATCTCATCGCGTTCGTGGAGACGTTAATCTGTACGTACGCATGAGTGACAATATCATTCTATTGATAGTGAAATCGTATGTAATAAGGTGGTATATCATATATTAATAATAATTAACATGTTATATTTATTATTTACATCAACTATGCTCATTATTATACCCATCCAAATAAGTAAGTGTTAAATAATAAACTACAACACGATGTGGAGACGGTAAGCTGTACGTATGCATGTGTGGTGGATTTTTCATTCATAGGATGGATAGAATAATTAAAATGGTTATACCATATTTATAATAACATAACAGTGTGTATAAGGTACTAAAGTTATTATTTTGGTATAGAAACAACAAAGAAAGTGGATGTGGAAGGAGAAATGAACTTTGAAAGAGGCGATGAAGTAATTACCTCTTCTTCGGCTACTTCCTTTTGGATTTGATGAAAAGAGATTCATAGGATAGATTTATGATTATATTAAGGAATATATGATAATGTGATGGTAGTTTTGAGGATATTTGGGTAGGTTTTGGCTAAGACAAATGGTTTCGGAGGTGTGATTTTGAGAGAACGGGAAGTACCCTTTTATAAGAGAGGTGAGGGTCATTTTAGAAAAACCTTGAAATATTATTTTTTTATAAAATCATTTTATGTTTCTCATACCCCCAAATGGATTTATTTCAAGGATAAGTTGGGTATTGGTCGAAAAATCTCAAAAAAGTGGTTTTAGACTATTTTAGGTTACCATATTAACCTTATCTTTTAGATTTAACTCTTAGATAAATAGTTTAATGATTACCATATCTTCTTGTATTAATATAATACATGGTTAATAAACTTACAATAAAATTATAAGAAAAACCCATATGGTTCATTAATGACATATATATTTTTATATAATCCCCTTGTATGAACCTTTTATTTTTAAGACTAATATATAATATAATAAAATAGTATTTGTTTTAGAAACTCATTTATGTCAATTTTGACACTATTTGGTATTTGGTTTTTGTGAATGTCATAACAACTTTATAACTTTGAAAAATTTTATTTAATAAGACCTAACATGTCATATTAACCTATAAAATTAGTTTAATGCATAATAAGTCTTAATTTAAATTTATTTTAATATTTAAAAAATAAATTAATTTAATATTTCATCTATAAGATAATTACTACATCATCATTGTGTCATAAATAAATTTAATTATTTAATGTCTAAATATTTTAAATAGAATTCCATTATGTAGGAAATTTTTTAAATTTTTAAGGAATATTTATAGCATAATTTATCTTATGTATATCCCTATATTAATTTTTTTAGTTATTAAACGTTGAATTTAACACTTTTTACTCTTCTTTAAATATTATAATAATAAATTTCCCAATCTAATAAAATTGAATCAAATAGGATCATATTTAATTCCTAAGGTTTATTTTGGTTAAAATACATTTATCCAACAGAATAAGGACATTTTTTATGGTAATTATAATATCATTTTTACCTTTAATTACCCTATTTACTTTTAACAGTGGTAAATCAAAATTCAAAAGTTACTATTCACTAAAAATTAATTTCATCGAATTGAACCAGATTCTACATACTGATTTCAACCGTGTTTCTCGTATTTTTGAAATTCAATTCACAGAAGCTATAAAATTGCGTTTTATGCAAATTTTTAAATGTGCATAGAAGGTGGGTAAAAAGATGTTAAATAGTTCAATAAAATTTTATATATCAAATCTAATTATAAAATTATTCCAATGAATTAAATTGAACTAATGTAGGTATTATGTATCTATTTTAACTTTAAAATAAATTTAAATAAAAATAATTATTATTTAAATAAAATTCGGTTTTAAACAATAACGCAGTGTTTTTCACTATTCATAAAAAATTTAATGTTTTCAGATAATACCAGAAATTCATCCAAAGATAATTTTTAAATTACAAATCCAAAAATGAATTCCATTTTGAAAAATAAAATTTATAAAATTTCAAAATGTTAGTATTACTATTCATAACGTCTAGTTTGATTGGTCATGGTGTGCTATTACTTGTTGTTGCGTATAACGCAAGCTATTGCATTATTTGAAGAGAAGAGTACAATGGATGCTTGAGATATTAATTTAGTCTAAATTATATTTTCACTATTCACATAAAAGTTATTGAATTTAAAAAATTTATAAAAACTAATCCTAATATTATTTATTTTCAATGATTCCAAAAATTCAATTCATTTTTAACACAAAAATTTTATAATTTGAGAATTTATCTTTTAAATGAAATCATCAAATAAAATGAAAAGTATTTTTTTGGGAAATTAGATTTACAAAGTTTTAACCATTATTGTTATTATTATTTTATATCAGTTACTAATATGATTTGTGTTATTTTATTATTAAAATAAAAATATTTACAATTCATATCATCTATACACCTTATCGATTATATATTTAGTTTCATAAAAATAATGCTCATAAAAATATATTTTTGTAAGAAAAGGTATTTCCATCATAAAATTAACCTATTAATTATTTAGGACATTAATTATATCAATTAATTAGTGTTAAAAATGAATTTATTTTTTATTTTTATTTTTATTTCACAATGAACATACAACTATTTTAATCATAACATTCAATGTATACATTCAAACTGTTATATAGGGTTTCATGGTATGTTTTTTTGGTGTTCTATGTGAAGAATGTTATTGAAAAAAATGATTATATAAGGGAAAATTATACAGTAAAATATTGGTTTGTTACATTTCCCCCCATAAAATTTTTTACATCGTAATATTGTTTTTACCTTATAATTGAAATATATATGGTTATTTAACTAATATAAATGAATCAATATTTTATCTCTAATGAGGTTTTATCCTTACTTTCTTATGTTCAACTAGTGAACTCATTTTTCCTTTATAAAATTAATATAACTAACTTTGAGTATTTTTATAACCATTTGTGCCAAGTACCCCAGTATAATGGGAGTATTTTTTTCATATGTAGTATATATACAACCTTTTACCAATATATGATCAAGTCTTGATATAGAATTTTAAATGTTTTTTTCTATCTTGGAAATTATCAAGGCCTCTATGTTGAGAGATCCCACCCATGTTCTAATAATGTAAAATTTTACTAAAGGAAGGGTAATTTTTTAGGAATCAAATGCCTATAATTATTTATCATCAATAAGTTATATAAAATTGATTTAATAACCCTAATTCAGGAATTTTTAATTGAAAAACTAATATCTAGTCATTAAGGTGAAAATTTTATGTCTTTATTACCTTTCTAGGAAAAAAATATTTAGATGAATAAGGTAAAAATAAAACACATTAAAGTTATTTTGGGGATGATAAAAATTCACCATGCCACATCATTTTTGGAACTTACATTTGTAGTTATGGTTGTATAAGACTTTCCTTATTACCTTATCCTTCAATGTTTTTGTTTTAATTTTCATCTTAATCTCATTAATTATTAAACTATATTTCATTGTTCCTAATTCCTTTATATCTAAAAGATTGAATTTCTAGTTGATCTATAGAATGAAAAATATTTTTCCATATCATGTTAACAGAACTATTCCTTTTTCCCTTGGTATATTACTACATAATTCCATCACTTACCACTGATAAATCATTTTCTAGTTCTATTGAGACATTTCCCCAATAGTCTCTTCCTACAGTTTTTATCAAGAAAGAGATTGAATATTTTTTCCTTCATTATAGTCATCAATTGAATTTCTAAGAGACTATATCCTTTATTTATTTGTTTTTTTTGGACACTCAAATAAGTCCATTCTATTAATATAAATCTTTATTGATTTCTTGTCATAATCATGTGGTTTTTTAATCTAGAACAAAATCTATTATGTATCTCAATACTACAATATTCTCATTGTCCATGGAACCCATTGTTAACTTGGTTCATTTTGGATTCATCCATTACTAAAAGAAAATTTGATTAGCAATAGTGATAAGTAATTATTTTCATAATATAATTATTAAAAATTATTCCAAAAAAACTCAACCTTGACATGCCTTACTCTTTCAAAATATCATATTAAAATTCATTTCAACCTAAATAAATATTGGATAATTCTATGTTTTTGTAGGTCATATATCTCAAACTTATTATGTTAAGTCATTAACGTAACAAATTCTTTATAATAGTTCACCAAGAAAATGTGTTTGTCTAAAGAATATCCCCAAGATTTTTAACCCTATGTGTCTAGTCAAGTGCCAGGTGATGGTTTTGTTAATAATAAATATGTACCTTTTAGGGTTACTACTACCAGAAAAATTTTATCCAGTGCCTGAATCCAATTAGAGTATCTAGATATAGATTTAATTTCCAAAAAACCACATAATCTCAACTTTACCAAAATTTCATGATTTTATCCTATACTTATAATTATTGTTTAGAATTATCCCTAGGGGTTTCATGAAAATTTTATAATCACAATCCCCTAAATGAGTATAATAATATTCAAAAATATATAAACCATACTCTTATACAGATAATATAATCCCATTGAAAACATATCTTTATTTTATATCATTACCAAATAGAAAATGTAAAATACAAAAAAAATATCTGACATCTTAAATAACCTTTTGATTTACATCCATTAAGGACCAATTACATATTTAACTTATTTTACAAAACATGTGAACACTTCACCATAATTGAATGCTTATAGACCCCAATATAGTGTTCTCATATGATATATTTATCTCCATAACTAATGGAAGGGAAAAGTAAGATAGGTGAGAGATGAAATGCAATGTAAGGAAAAATTATGTCAATATTTCATTCGATGATCGATCACATGCATATGATAAAAAATGAGCATGAAAAATTTATTATTAAAGGAACATAACTGTAATGTGCCAGATTTTCCATGTAATTTTTTTTAAAACTATATGGGATTATTTTGAGACTGAGTGCTTAAATAGAATGTGATTTTAAGGCTTAGGGTGCCTGGAAAAAATGATTAAACTATTTTTAATTATATTAAAAATAATTCTTCTGTGCAGTTTTAGTAACATTTAAATGATTTCTTATATCAGAAATCTATGGACACCGTTGTGTTTAGAGCTGTAGGTATTTCTTAGGTAGGGCTTAACTTCGACCGCCATGGGTCGACTATAGAAAATATTTTTTTGGTGTTTTAAAGAAGAATAAAAATAAACATGAAATGTTTATTTTATGTTTCTTTTAATGTTTCTTGATGACGTAGCCATAACGTGATGCATTGACAAAGCAACTATTTACATTCATAAATAAAACAGAGTGGAGATGCTTTTTCGAAGAAAAATAGTTACTTTGAAATGAATTAACATGTTTCCTCAATTAATCAGGATCCAAGACCAGTTTTAGAATTCATAATGCTATAGATTCCTTTGGAACCAATGGAATTTCTCTCTTGTGACGACAACAATTTAGTGATTAGAGATTGGAACGAACACCGATAAATTATGGATCGAGGACATTTTTGGACGGATCTCCGACAATGGCGAATGTTATCTACATGTAGATCCACACTCCTGGGAGGGGTTTCATTTCTGTGTTATTTTATGTGCTCATTGTTGTTTCCAATGATGAACGTGGACCAACCCACAAATAGGTTGATCTAGGGTCCGATCCTTTATGCAGGATAATTAAAAATGCATGATTAATGTTGGAATTAGATCTTTGTGAGTTTTAATGTGTTCTAAGTGATGTTGAAAAAAATAATATATTCAAGTTGCCACAAACAGAGGCCGGAATCCATTTTTAAGGGTGTTCTTGGTGACTTTCATATCCCCATTCTTTCATTCTTTACTGATAGACACTTGTGGCTGCGTCAGACTTTTCTGGGAGGTTCCAAATGTGACCGGACCCCCAGAGCAACATCAAGTTAATCGTGATACCATGATAGTTAATATGGTGACCCAAGGGTCAGAAAGGTTTTATAAGATTGAAATAACATGCCACCAAAGGGAAAGTGGTTCCCCATGAAAGGGGAGCCACTGGTTGTGGTGTGTGGTGGTGTAGCTACCTGGTGGGAGGAACCTGCGACAACCGTTAGGGGCGGTAGACATGGGTCGCCGATAAGCATCTGGTGGTGGGTCTCAGCTGAACGCAGCATGAAGCCATATCATGTGGCACATGACTATAGTCTAGTAGGACATTGGGGCGGTTCGTGTGGTTGCTGATTGTGTTGAACGTTGTGATCAACGACGTTGACCAGGTGGGGAAACAACTCTCGCCACGTTTGGGTGAGATGAATTGGTCGGCTTCAATTGACCGGCTTGGATTTAGTGGACCAGATAGGCATTTATCTAGGCCACATCAAGACGTAATGGACCAAGAGGGTTGGGTCAGGTCGGCCAGCCCGAGTCGGACTGGACCAAAACTCCACCAACCCCTTTTACAAAAAATCCCATAACTCTCAAATTGTGTGTCCGTTTGATGATCCATTTGAAGTGTTATTACCCTTGCAATTGGGATGAACTTTTGAGATACTTTAATGGAGCTTCCATGGAATTTGGTGTATGACCTTTTGGATTTTGGAGTGGGTTATCGGGGAACGAGCATTATAAAGAAGGAATCTTGTGTCTCTCTAAGACCTAAAAGCTATGTGATTATATAGAGTGCGTGTATTACTTAGGTTATAAGTATAATCTATACATTATCTCTTATAAAGACTGAGTTGGTACTCCTCTGTCACACTAGGATGCGAGTTTTCTAGTATTTTACGATGCTCCGAGTGTTACCCTCACTCAGGGTGTTAACAACACTCCATGAGTTATCTACACTCCATGTGTTACCTACACTCTGTGTGTTACTGGAAATCCATGTGTATCTTCATTAGGGTACTTTTTATTCTTACAAAAATACTATTTACATACCATAATCTTATATTTGGTGAGATCTAAGTCTAGTGACTCTATTGATTACACTTCGTAGAGTCTACACTTTGTGTACCTCTTTGGTAGTCTGTTATGTGTATTTCTTAGAGATATTATTTGTGTTATACTTTGTGTGATTACTTGTGGTTTACATTGTGTAATTACTTTTTGGTTTGGGGTCCCTAATGAGTATTGTTTTACTCACCCCTTCATGGGCATCGCCTGCACGTGTCGTTCCTTATCGATGATATCCAAGAGCTTTTACTTTTCTATTTCAGTTTGGCATGTATTTACAACCCTTCATCATTTAGTTTTGTACCCAACTTAGAGTGGTTTTTTCGTAGTGGTTTTCATCCTTGTTTACTTATTATTTTCAATTTAACATTTTTCTTGGAGATGGGTGCATGAGTACAAGTAATAGGAAAATTTCCTCCCACTTGTGGGATATTCTTAATCGGTGTTAGTCGCTAGCACTTGGCCTATGGTAGGTGGGCTTGGGGTAGTGATGACACAGGCCCTGAGGGACAGGTTGTGACAATTAGTAAATAATATTTGTGCATAAAACTTAAATAATACCATGTAATCTCAAAAAAACAAATATATAACATGACCTGAAAGTGAGAGATATGTATAGAAATATAGAATAAATAAATAATATCATAAGATCATGGAATCATAAATATGTAAAAAAATTATAAAACATTACATCATAAGCATAAGTCAAGGATAACTTCCAAGGGAAACATCCTATAGTGGATTAGTTTCACTCTATAATCTAATACATAATATCACATGATATGTAAATCATTTCCAATTAATTAAAGGGATATATAAATTTGGGACAACCCATCACCTAATTAAAATCACCATATGTACATGCATTCACTAATGGAATCTTTGGATATACCCATGACTCTATACCGATGTTTTATTAAAACTATTTGTACATAGGTGTCTATACCAATAATTTAGACTATCCACTAGTATAGAGTCATTTGTATTGACATGTACAGACATTTCATTAGAAATCATTGGTATAGAGTTACCTATAGAAATATTTTTTTGTACCAATTTTATAGGGATTCATATTCTATAGCTTGACCTCCCAACCTCTCCACAATCCTAAATTTTTTCATACCTGGAGTAACATCCTTTCCACCCGTCTCCACAAGACTCTTACCAAAATAAATATTTATTTTGAATCAATTATTTAATAGCATAAAATTGACGAGTTCCAAATCGACCATCTCTTCTATCGATCCTCATTTGAATTTTTATCCATTTATCAAACACTCACTAAGATCCTATAAATTCATGATTATTCCCAATTAATTGAATGGAAGATTTTTCATATTATACTTGTTATAGTATTGCAAAATAACTATTTTTAATGATGATGTAATTTTTTTAAAATTTAGGTATTATCTAATTCTAAATAAATCTAATATTATTGTATTAGCGTTGTATTATATATTAGCTAATTATGTACCTAATTAACGTAGTAAATTTTTTTGTTAATGTTTTAGGGGGTTATAAATTTTTTATTTTATTTTAATAGTTTTTTGATCGAATTTTTGGTTCAAATAATTTCAATTTAATATGGTGTGAAATGTTTTAATAATAATGTTAGTAATTAATCAAGGTTCATTAAATTGTTTCATGATACATTTACCTAATCTAATAGTATGTATAAGTTATTTACTATTTTATTATATTACTTTTTTGGGGTTCATATTAATATGAAATTATTAGAGTGTATTCCACCTCTTATAAATTACAGAGATAACAACTAGAATTATTTGATGACTTTAATATTAAAATTGGTGTTTGGATTTTCTTATTTGTAATGTTATGAAAACATGTAACACTAAATTATGTATTATTAGTATAATTAATGTTTTCTTGATAAAAATATATGATAAATATAGATGTTTTTTGATGTTAGGTGGGACAATATTTTCATTATTGAATAAATTTTTTCCTTGACTAATACATATATATTTAATTTTATTTATTTAATTTTTAAAACAAGGAAGTTGTTTAAATTTTTTTCTTCAAAGTGACATATGTATTTAATTGGATTCATTACTATCCATATCAATCTGAACTGACCTGAATTAAAAAAATGAATAAAAAATATATTCAAATGAATGTACAAGAACTATAGTTATTTGAATTTGTATTCCAAATATCAATAGTTGTTATTATTTTTCTAATTATTTTTTGATATTTTTATATGAAGGAATAATTTTTTTTATGTTTGATAGTATATAAAATATTGATGAATTATACATATAGGATCTCTATAATGTATCAAAATAATTTATATTTGTGTTTATAATTTTCTTTTTTAAAATAATTTAGAGAGAGGTTTTTTATGATTTCGTTGTTATAATTTAATTGGAAGTCCTTTGTTATACGGTGAAAAATTAAGATAAAATTTAACAAAAGTAGTGTTCAAAAAAAAATCTTGTGTTTGGAATCAAAATAAAGAGAAAATGAAATCATAGACTGTTCATGATGAAGATTGAAAGTGTGATATGGAGAATTTGAAATTTTATTAGTTTACTTTTATACCTCATCATGATAAATATATTATTACAATGTAAGAGGAAAATGATACCCATAAAGATGAGTAAACTATTGAAATTGATGAATTAGGGGGATTGAAAAAATTTATGGGTGACACTGGGAATCCTGTAGATCCAGAATGTAGTAAAATGACAAATACAGAATTTTTAATGTGATTGTATCATAGAAACACCATGTATGGAGTTTCAAATATTTACACTAATTATATTTATACTTTTTTTGAATGGAATGCAGTCAAATTATGTCTATATTCCCTCAAATAATTATATAGAACAAAATTTAGTTATCTACATTGGATTTCTTATTAATAAAATTCATTCTTTCCTAAAATATTATAGATTATTATGAAAGGAAACATCGAAACTAAATTATTATAATGTATGTGGTGCCAAGCGATCGAATCCAAATACAGATGGAGTATGATCTCATGTTCTATTGAATATAATGAAAAATAGTCCATTAATTCCAATAATCCAAAATATTTTCATATTTGGTGAAATGTCAAAATATATGTGATTAAATGATAATACTGGAAATGAAAATATTAATGAGTTATTTCATCATACAGATGGATTAGAATAGAAGAAATTATTTTCACATTAGAATAATTTTATAGAGAATCTTAAAAATGCTAGGTTGGGTATATCATGAGATAGTTTTAATCCAGTTTTTCAAATGCATACTTCCTCACAACATCTAGCTAGTTTTTTTTCACATTTATAACTTATCTCTAATTATGTGTATGAAAAAACCATCAACTTTCTTGACTACAGTCTTATATAATAATTATGATCATTGAAATTATATAACCATATACATTCTACTTTTAATTAAATAATTTAAGAATATTTTGGATGGGGGTTTTCACACATACAATAAAATTTTAAAAAATATATTTTAGATACATGTTTTTATTATGTGGATGATAAATAATTTCCCTACATATGAAATAATTCCTTGTTGGAGAATTAAGGTAAAACTAGCATCACAGATTTTTATATAGAATACCTGATATATAAGAACTACATATAATTATATTTTCCGTTGTAATTTAAACTAATTATATTTTTTTTATTTTATCTTTTCTAGAAGGATCTTATAATAGGTGATTTGGGAGTACCCTTATTTACGAAGTCTAAAACAATCAATCAAAAATCATGGTGGAGTACAATTAAGATGACCAATTTATTGGTAAAGATACTATGTACTGTACAAATTTCATATCAATGTAAGCACAGTACAATGACATCATTCTAATTCGACCATTCTCCTCGAGGAATGTTAATAATCAAATAAAAAACAATACATGAGATGAGACATGTAATAGAAAATTTATTAAACTAAAATCATTATTATTATTGTATTTTTATGAATTAATATATTCCTCTCAAATTTTATTTAAAATTCATGATGTTAAAACCATAAAGGTAACACAGTTTATGAAACTAGAGAATACATGGTAATAAAATAATCCTGAATTATATGTTGGTTGTAGGAGGAGACTTGAGACTGATTTAGAGGGTTTATGAATCATCAATCACATTACATTTTCATAATAACTGGAAATGATTACATCTTCAAATAATAATGAAATAAAGTTACTATTAATCATTAATGGTTTTTTGAATTAAAATTAAATTATTATGATATTTATTGAATTATTTCATTAGGATTAATTAGTTAGAAATAAAAATCTATGATTATATATAGTGTATGAATAGATTGTTCCACACTACGTTATATGAGAATGAGAGAAACTAGTTATTTTTTATTATGAACTAATTATTATTTGGTACCAACACAATTGGACTTAACCAAATCAATCCTATTATAGAATAAATTATAGAACATGAATAAAATAAAATAAATTTAGTTCAAAAAAATTATATTACGATTTTAAAATTTCAACTATTCAACAAATAATTATAAATATACAAATTCAATTCAATTAAGATCAAACTAAATGATATGTATCAAAAAAATATGAATAAAATATAATGGATATAAACTCAAGAAACCAATAGAAAATATATCAATAGATACCAAGTAAAAATGAATTTAATTAACATAAAACAACCTTGAACAATTTATATAGAACCCTGTTGAATAGATTTCAAACAAAATCAATTACACACTCACAAAAACTAAATAAAAAGAATAAGAACTATTTTTAATTGTGATCAGTATTACCATACATGAAAGGAAAATATTATAACCTATCTTAACAATTAAAAATTAAACTAAACCCAATCAAATCAATCATAGTTTAAATTTATAAACATGTAATTAGTATAATCAAATCCAACATTTCTAGACATAAATGATTTAATTATTTTTAATAAATATAAATGCAATAATATAAAATATATTTTTGGAAAACCAAATAATCTATATCTAATGAAACAAGGTATTAATTAATATGAATTAAAAAAATGATATGAAATGAACCAACATAATTAAAATAGAATTGAATAAAAATAAAATAAACCTAAATAAAAAATTTTATAAAATATTTGAAATCTTGGTAATGAATTGATCGAAAAAATACTGAATTCATGAATCAAAAAGAAATTAATTATTTCAAACTTACCAATTATATAATGAAAACACTAGTTTCAAATAATTTGGAATTAAATGTTTAATAACTATATTAATTTTAGTTCATTTCATGTTTTGACCAAATAATAACATAGATACTCACCAACACCACTAATTCTATAAGAAAGTAAGATCTAATTAAATGAACTTATTGAATAAATTTAGTCAATTATATTTAAATTTAGAAAAACATTTCATATCAAAACTTTTTAATAGATAGTTCTCTCCAAAATTATTATATATGAAGTCCTCAAAACCAATACCTTGACACATATACAAAAATAAAAAAACCATTGTAACTATTTCCAATTATTAAAAATACATTCTTAATTAAATAATTTTGGAAAAAAATCATCTTAACCAAATAAAACCTTTTCTAAATGAAAAAATTATGGAAATCATACTCTAATAGAATTTGGTCAACCAGACATGAATAAAATCAAATCGAATCAAAATAAATAAAATAAATCCATAAATTAATTAAATTACAAAAAATTTACAAAATCATAGAAATCATAATGTATTAAATTCAGTAACACAAAATGGAACCTAATAGGATGAAACGAAATTGAAAAAATTGAAACCATCTAAATAAAATCTATTTTAATAGACCTTTTCCAAAGAGTTCTTGAAATAAATAATAAAAATTATCATAATTGAACCAAAATGAAAAAAATCCTAATTGATTTGAAATATACATAGTCAATCTGAAACTGAACAATATTTACATATAATAAACCAGCCTAAAATATTTTAATCCATACTAACCCAAAAAAAATAATTTTTTATAAAATAGGAAAAAAAATCTTGAAAATTACTTACAGAAATTAGCTCATCCAAACCTAGTCAAATTAATAAAAATTAAAAAAATAGAACTAAGTTAAATATGTTAAATTAAACCTAATAAAATACCAAAATAATAAAACAATCTAAATATACCTTCACCAATAAATAAAATTTTTCCATTTTATTTTTATTGATTCTATTTTTATGCTAATTGAGATAATATGATTCATTTAAGTTATATTTTGGTATATTTTTTTGGTTTTGATTATTTAAATAATGTTTAGAATGAGTTAATTTGTTTTTGTAATATTATATTATTTAATACATTTTACCCCATTCAATGCCATTTTCAAGGGGAGATATTGAACATTAAAGGTTGTTTTCCTCAGAAGAAATATTTTTTCTTGAGTAGGAAGAAGAGAGACAAGAGTGTTTTAAATTAATAGACCTGAGAAAAGATTATATATAGTATTAAATTTATTTTAAATATTAATATGTTTTTTATAATTAAGAAATGTATTTATATTCTCAATGGAATGGTCTGGAATACTTTGATGAGAATGAGGATGACATCCGCCGATCCAATAATCATTTGAACCCACTATTTAGTGATGAGCACTAGGGTAGAGCTTTATGTAAACTTTTGAAGTGAATAATTCCAACTAGGTATTGGATAACACTGAGATCTTATAAAATCTCTAGTAGCAGTACCTTACAAAAGGCCTATATAGAAGCAGCTAAAAATAAATAATTGCGATTTAGCATCCTGATAGTTGTTAATAGTCACCAAAAAGTTTTTGGAAGATATGCTTCATTTATGTACATCACATTCATTTGAGTTTATGATTATTTTTGAAACATTTATGTCATTAATGCACTCTATATATGATACAACCCCTTATGTTGAAGATGATATTAATGCTATTAGGGGTGATGATATTCTTATTGATGATGATGTTGTGGAAGATATTGATTCTAGTGAGGAAATATATGATATTATTGATAACCATAGTGGTAGTGCTGGATATGAGGTAGTTATTGATATCTTCTATTTATGAGATGATTTTTATGAGGCACTTCTGTGGATGATGTTTTATATTTCCAAAAACATATATATATATATATATATGTGTGTGTGTGTGTGTTATGATATTTTAATAGTGTTTTCTAATAATTGAATGTAAAATATAGAGTATATTTGCTACATTAAACATGTATTGTGTGTTGTTTAATATATAATTTATTTACAAGTTGGTATATATATATATATGTTATAGAGAGGTTGGATGTGTAATTGGAAGCTAGCTAGTAAGGGGGCCTATACTAAGGTTTTTAGAACCATTGGTATAGGTTTTTATACTAACAGTTTATAAAACCTTGGGTATATGTACATTTAAAAACCATATTCCAAGAGAAATATTGGTACACAAACATACTATTGGATTTATTCCAAAAGGAACTAGAAGCTATTATAATTGGCTATACTAATAGGTTTGATGTTCTTAGAATGACTGATTTCCTCTTCTAGGGGGGGTGCAGAATTAGTGATGGGTAGTTTTCATAAATTATTTTCAACATAAATAAACACTTATGTCTTTTTATAGTACGATTCAATCAAAAAATACTCATCATAATACGATCATAGAAAAAAAAGTTAAATGAAACTCATATTTTTAAAAGGATCAGATCCAGTGTGTAATCATACCCCATGTCGTGGCTAGTTACTCCCCACATAAAAATATTCCTTTTAATATATCCCCAATTGAAATCATATTTTAATCATTCATGTGGAATCCCACCACATAGGTTAGGAGCACCACCCAATATCATAGTTTCACACCGTAATATGAAATATGATTATAACAAATGAATAATAAAACCATATAAATACGGTTTCATTTTCAATTAAAGTTGTATATCTAATACCATGTTCCTATATAATTTGAAATAATGAATTTAATATACTTATTACATCTATTTAAATCCATAAAAATTATCAATCTCAATGAATATCTCTTGAAGATGTGACTTTCATCTGATGTTAATCATTGAAGAACCAACCCTGACATCAATCTCAACCATTATTCTTTTTCAATATCTGTTATCCACTATGCATTAGTAGGTTCACCTTTTCATTTATTATTGAAATGAAAAACATGAAATCATTAAATAACCATGATATCTATAATTATTGACAAAATCACCATCTTGATTTTGACTTTAAAATCTATTTCCTATGACTATGGAGGCATGTAGAATCATCCACACAAGATCGCAATAAAAACGTCTCAGAATACTTTAATTCTAAAAACCTACAACAATTAAATCCATATATAGTGATGATTCAATATCATCTCTATGGAATAATCAACTATATGGTTCTCAAAATGAATTATCTATGTATCATATTCACCTACATGATTTAGCATTCAAATAATTCACAAATTGGCTATGTGATTCTTAATATGTTATGTAGAAAATATTTTATGTCGTTCCTAATCAACAACATGAATCTAAATGAACTATGTGAAACATTTTCATATATAGATCCCCAAATCATTTATTTTGATCATTTCACACCGTGACACAATAATATACATGGATATATAGACTACATGATTGGGATACATGTATGAAATAGATATGTGAATCACCAACACGAATTTTCATTCACTAATTTAATTATGTAAATCTTCCCTTTACAATATCATCTCTCTGGATCTAATATGAACTCAATGTTAATAAAAACTGATTCAATTGACCTCAATCCATTCTAAAAAACAATCTCTTTCATTATAAAACTCCCATCCATGATACATGACTCTTTAAAAATTCTATCAAGTATCATTATACATATGAATACCACAATAATAGTTATCAACAAATACAACATCCCAAAATCACCAAAAACCATGGGATATTGATTATATTTCAAACTAAGCCAATAATACATGGTGGTAATTGATAACCCCTTTATATTTACTGAAAATCATTGGGAAACCCCTTGAATTATAATTCCTAAAAAATAGTTTGTTCTTGAAGAAATATAAAAATTTCATCATATCCATTGATGATTATTGAAGACCAAGGCCTCAATGCAACACAATAAATACATTTATTTATCACCACCTCCTTCTCTGTTTGGTCATCATTGAGTGATAATTTTTATCATTTCCATATTTATAAATTATTTTTGTAAATTACACTCTCCTTCATCTTATACTTATATCCCCTTTTGGTAAAATAATCCTAAGGACCATGGTATATCTCAAAGAAGCAAATATTTTTGTGTGATAGGATGGAATAACATACATATTAAACATTAATTACAAGAAACTCTTCCATGGAATACCTTATGCAGTAATACATGAAATTTAATCTTTAGTGAAAATATATAAAAGTTGGATTTCAACAAAAGTGAAATTCTCTCTAATGAAATTGTAATTAATGTCAATATGGTTATAATCAGACTAGGGAATTGAATTTTTTGAAAAATAAATAGAACTATGATTTTCCAAAAAAAACATCAACAATGTATCAACATAGACAACCTAATCTAATAAATGAACATACATAAATAAGAAAAGTGTAACTACATGTGTATACACTACATACTCAGATTTTGTTATACTCTGTGCACTAAACTCTACTTGTTACTGTACTTTCTAGAACTACCCTAAAAAAGAATAATAATTAACTTGATATAGAGTTATAATCTATATATTCACCTTCCCAAAAAACTATAGTGAATTCAATAAGATCTAAATTCACAATTCACCTATATAACTATACATAATTTACTACTCCTTTAACATGTATTAATATAATTTTAATTTCAAGCATTTGTGTCTCCCTTAGTTTATTTTTACCTTGCACATAGAGTCACCCCCTAGGAAATGTATAGTAAAGATGATATGAGATACAATAGGCTTAAAATACCACATTTAAAAATATTCTTATCAAACATATTTCCTTGTTCATCTTTTCCCAACTTTGTGCCAACTTATATAGGTATAGAAACCTCTTTAGCATATTCTCTTACAAAATTTTTAAAAACTAATTTTCCAAATTTATCATTCTAAATAAGTACATACTTTTTACATTACTCAATATGTTAACCTATAATGTATTTTATTTCTCCCAGTATAGACATATAAAACTGTATCTGCATCTTTTTCAAGAAATCCACAAATAAGAAATTGTTATTAGTTACATAAATTATGTCAGCTACATAGAAAATCACCATCAATATGTCTGAGAAATACATATTGAAGTGCCTGTTACTATCAAAAGAGAGTTTTAAAAACCAGCTATTTATTAAATAGTCATCATGGTTTGAATATCCGGACCTTGGATCCTATTTCAATCCATATAATTTATTTATTTAATATATAGACCATGCATCTAGCATTATCATGAATGAATCATTATGGTTGTAAAATAAAAACATATTATTCAATTTCTATATATTGAAATGCTGACATTACATATATTTTATAGAAATTGTAATGTATATGAGTTGTAAATGCAATGAAAATTCTTATTTTATCAATTCTATAAATAAATTAAACAATACCTTTAAATTCAATGCCTTAAATTTTAGAATAATATTTTCAAACAAGTTTATCCTAATTCTATCTAACTTTACCTTTCACATCCATCTTGTTCCTAAAAAACCTTTTTCATGTAACTTTTTTTGTTTTTGGTCATATTTAAGGTTCACATGAAAGGTTTTTCATACTTTTATTGAGTAATTTATTCATACAATTTACAAATTAATCATGCCCAACAGCCTCAACCACTATTCTATGTTGAACATGTGATACAAGAGATATTTTATTTTCAAATCATATTCTTATCTAGGTATGAACAGGGAAATTTTAATTCCTAATAATATTCTTAGTACCAACATGTCTTTATAATCCATGAAACACATTTCAATTACAACCGTATATTTCAGAATAATCAGATGAAAATTATGAATTTGTATCAACTATTTCAAGTCTAATTTCAAAAAATATCAATCCACTTATTCAGAGATATGATATCTATTTTTGTTATGATATTTAAAAATTGATTGAAACCACTAACTTATTTTTTCAAGGTTATCATTCATTTTCTCATTAATGGTCAACAGTTTTTTGTAATCTTTAATTTTAGAATTTGTATCCATTCCCACTAGATAAATGACACTTAAAGCACCACCATCTTCTTTTTATTCATTCTTTTCAAGGAAATTTACTTCGATTTAAATAATATAGGTAAAATAATATACATTGAAATAACTAATTATATGATTATTTTGGTACCAAATCTCTTAGGGTGTAACATGTGTTTCAAGACTCAAGAAACCTATATTATAAATGTTCACTATAGTACACACTGCTTCTCTATAGAAATATTTTGAAACATTATTCTTCAACAACATGGTTCTTCCCATTTCCACAATGATCATATTCTTCCTCTCTACAACACCATTATACTATTTTTTATTGGTATTCTATACTGATGTTAAATTCATTATTCAAAATGATAAGGTTATAATGTTTCACTCATGTATTATTTCCAATTATCATATCATATTTCACTGATACAAATTCCATTCTATTTTTCAACCCATCATTTATACATTTTAAACATTATGAAATCTTCTGTGTTTTTCATTATAAATTAAAAATTAGTCATCCATGTGAATTCATCTATGAAATTAATGAAATAAATATCACCTCATGTTGACTCCTATCTCATGTCCCCACAAAGCTCCATGTGTACTAACACAAATTTTATTATGGTAGTAAAATCCACTTTAGTGTGTGTCTTATGAGGAATCTAACTCTTATGAAATGTTCAATATATTTCATCAGGAACTCTCTTCATCTTAGGTAAATCAATTATGACATCATGTTTAAAAAGATTGCTTAGGATAATTTTCCCATCATTTCTATGAATTATATTTCATTAGAAGTTCACATCATTCATGCTCAAGTAACATGTGTTGGATGGATCACCGATTAAAAATAAGTTTAGTTTGTTTTAATATCATGAGAAATAGTTATTAAATCATTTCTTTCTAATAATTCAGTATTTTATATTGAATGTTATCCCATTCCCATCTGCACAATGATTTATAACACTCAACTAGTTATGTTTTATCCCTTCAATAAAAATATCATCACCTAACTTCAAATTATCATTTTCAAATTGATATATTCCAATGTATTTTATTTTAAAGGAATATTCCTATCCAAATACTTGTACTCATAATTCATGTTTCACACTTTTATTTATATTTTTGGAATCATCATTCATGTGGGAAGAACACCCACTATCATGTATCTATGCCATTGACTTATTTCTTTCCTGAAAAGAAACTTTTACAAAACATAACTTTTCTTCACTGTACACTTGAGTCGATTTCACATTGTATTTCAGAGGGAATTTAATAGGGAATATAATCATGAATATCTCTACTCTAAGTCCCTTTAGATCACACCTTCTATATAAATCTTTGAGAAAATCCAACCTTTTTTTATTGTCAACTCTTAACCATCTTTCTTCATAGCCAGTACTCTTCCAGAAATTGAGTTCATTTTATTAAAACTACATACCTTGGGTTTTTCCATATCCCTGGTAAATAAATGTTATACAAATATATATACACTTTATGTATGGGAATTACATAGTACCAATAATAACCCTAAAATAAAAATTTTCTTGAAAAAATAAGGCCATATATGAGAATTGTTAGTCCAAAAAATGACCTCTATTGATTTGTTTGAGAATAATTTTGTCTCTTATTTGAAACATAATGTTTATTTAGTATTATTATTTAAATATGAACTTTCACCTCCAACTTATCTCTATTTTCATGCATCCATGTTTGATTAGAATTATTGTTTAAAACTGCATTGTTAGTGTTAACAGTATTTTATAGAGATTTTTAAATTAAGAATTCAAAAGGTTTTTTAAGATATCATATAGATTCTCCCTTGAATTTAATTGATATTTGGATGTCCTTATTCATTTGTTAACAATATTAATCATTTTTAATACATTTTAGTTTTATCATTGATAATTTATTTTCCTTTAAAGTGTTTTTTCATCAAGGTCTTTGATTATCTTCTCCCATTTAACAGATTTCAATATAAGATTTTTAATTTCTTCTAAAAGTTCCATGTCTATTTTACCTTACTCACCTGAATCATCACATATTTTTTTATAATATCTTATTGTAATTATCATCTTTTTATTGATTGTAGTTTTTTCCCAATGCATTTTTCATGTTTATCATTGATCACATATTAATAATATATTAGTACTAAATCATGTTCATCATCTCTAGATGAATCAAGAGTCTTATAAAAATGATCCATTAAATCTATAAATTTTCTTGTGCCTCTTTATTTAAATCACCGAATGGGATTAAGTCATCATCATGTTCCTTTCTCACCAGATTACTTATTTTGGTTCTCTTAAATCGGTTCATTCTTCCACTAGGCTTTGTAGATTTTTTGGAATTTTTTCTCCACTTATATCATTCAATTTTTTCATCATCTTCAGATTCATAATATACTAATTTATACATTGGGAAATTAATTTCATAGTTTCTAGGGTAATTTATTTTTAAGAATATACTTTAGAATATACCATTGATATTTATTTTACCATTCTAAAATCTTTTTAAAAAATCACTGACTATTTGATAGTCTTATTCATTATTAGAATCACATGTGTCAATAACATCTTCATTATTATAAATTTTCATATGTACCATGGCTTCAAAATTCATCTCTTATTTCACTTTCTTGTTAAATTCCCATGGTTCTATCATTTTACAAGAACTAAGAATATTAGGAAGCACAATAATAGCTTCATATTCTCTACCCTGAAGATCTTAAATTTTTAGATCAGATCAATCACAAAAATTTACCATCAAATTATTCCTAATTATAAAATAATCATGATTCCCAACAATGCCTCAAATATTACTTAAAATTTCATTAAAATGATAAAATATTTCATAAAAAACATAAACTATACCATTTTTTCTATTAAATTATTTTCTCTATATCGATAAATTTTCATCATTAACTTTCACAATGCCTTTAAAATTTCACTACAGTTTATCCCCGATTTCCATTAAAGTTTTTTGGCCCATAAATTTCATGTAAACATTCACCCATAATTGTATGAAGATAGTATATTGTGATTTTACAACCACTTCCAAATTACACTTATCACTAGATATCATATAACCATTATTTATGAATGGAATAAAATCCAATTTTGGTGCATCATGAACTGACAAACCCAATGATAAAAGAAAAGAGAACATTAATTTCATAAAAATTTGATAAAATTTCCTTTAAACATAGGTAAACCCTTGATGTGAACTATGTTGATATTAATCTTAGTTTGAAGGGTAATAGTTTTGTATCTTATATAGGTAATATCAACTTTTATAATAATTAATGTTCCTTGTAAGATCAGTTTCCTCCATTGAGAAGAGTGGGGAGGGGGAGGGGGATTGAATAATTGGATATCCATTTTATCATTTTCTTTTCAATAGAAATAAAAAATTGAGACTTTTTAATGTAATATACTCAAAAAATCAAAAAAATTATCCATTTAAAATCTTGAATAAAATAAACAGAAAGGAACACATAGATTTTTGAAAGCTTAGATCAAGTGTGGAATTATACTCCTTTTTTATATAGTTACTCCCCAACCATATATTCTTATGATTTATAAAATCCTCTTATAAAAAATCTAGTATCATATCACTATGCATGGTACATGTAACACCCAACATCACCAATTCACACTTCATTACAAAATGTGATCATAAAAATGAATTTGGACAGAAAATAAAATAGGTTGATTTAGTAAAAAAATTGTAGGTCCACTTCAACAAGCCTCCAAAAAATGAAATAAATAATACCCCTCTTTTAGAATTTTATGTTTCAAAAATAATATTCTAAATCCAAAAAAAATATCTATTTAAGTTTCAGGTTTCATCAGATTTTTATCATTGAAGAACCCATCTCGGCTTCAAACTACCCCAGTGATTTTGGATTCTTTTAACATATTCTCCCTAATATGTGTCAATAAGTTATCCCTTTTCATTTTTTATCCAATAAAAAATTTAATCAATAAAGACCCATGATATTTATAACCATAGTCAATAGTTCTATCTCCATCATCAATTTAGAAATCATATCCAATGATTACAAATTCAAGTAGATCTATTCATACATATTCATAATCAAAAACTTAAAAATAATTTATTTATAGAAGACTCTAGAAATATTGTCACTATATAGAAATTATTTTATATTATCTCTATCGAATAATAAACTATGTAGTACTCAATAAGAATATTCTAAATAGAATATTTACTTAAATGATTTTCCATTCATCTAAATTGTAAATTACAAACATTATTTTGTATCGCCTATGTAGAAAATTATTTAGATGATTCTAAATGGACTACATGATTGTTATAATCTATTTAGAAAATATATTTCATGAAACACTTAGCTATGTGGATATCCAATTCTCCTACATCAATCATTTGGATAAATAACACATTCGACTTCATGGAAGAATTTACTATGTGATTTGGATTTGTGTCTAAAACTACTACATGAATCTCCTATGAGAATTTACCTTCCTTAATTCAGCTATGTTAATATACATTTTACCAAATTAACTAAGTAGTTGTACAATTCACTCAAACTCGAACAAAACTAATTAAAAAAATATCAGTTTTATATTAGAAGCACTTTCTTGTATCATGAATTTTTATTCTATGATATGTAACATGAATATAACAAGATCAATCATATTTAGACTTATTAATACCACAATAATTCTTTTCAAATAATATTATAATTGAAACTAAACATGAACCATTGGATATTCTAGATTTCTCAATCCATGATACAAATACATGGGGTTATTTTGGTTTCCCAGCCTATAAAAATTGTTTAAAACCATTGGTATAGATAAAAATCATTGTATTCATACATGTTCCCCATTAGAAAAGGAAACCATACATAAATCATAAACATGATAAATCCTTTGATAAAGAAGTGGGTTTCATAATATAGATTGAAACTATAACCAAAGGTAATAACATAATGATTCCCAAGAGAAGAAGAAATTAAATAATTTTTTATGATCATATATCAATGAAGAAATATAAGCCTCAATTATTGAGTTCCAATGTAGGAAAAATCATGAGAATGTTCTTTGAGAAGATAAGAATAAAAAATTACCACATTGGGGATGATATTTTTAATGTAAATAGAAGATTTTAAGGAAATAGATTATAATTCTTATTTGAACCAGAACTAAACTAATATGATTTCATATACAATAATTAATGTTTTCATATTCCATTAATGGTGATTTTTTTAGAGGTAATAGTTTCCATGGAATGATAAGTTGTAAAGTTCCATTTAGTCGAGTTTACTTGATAGTGATAATTTTAAAGGGAAATAAAAATATATTTTAACCTAAGTAAATGAAGGTATATTTTACCAGGTATATATTTAATGCACCTATAAAAAATATATAGAATAAATAAATAAGAATATGATAGTGAAAATAGGAGAAAAATAAAATAGAATGCGTGACACAAAATGTAATGAGTATGGATTCGAAAGACCAACTTCTAATCTTTCACAACATCATTGTTGAAATAATAGAACATAAAAATGATAGTAAATATTTATTTCGACATGTGGATAAGGGAAAATATTCTATTAATTGGAGATAACACATAATTTCATTACCAATTAATCCATATAACATTTTTGGGATAGGAAATCATGAACAAGGAGGTAAAACAATCATTTATGAAGATGATGAATATGATTAACAAATAATAATTTCAAAGGAAAATGATAACTCAAAAATAATGGATATTTTAATAAAAATATATCTCTTATAATATAAATAGTGTATAATATATAAAATAAAAACCATTTTATGGAGTAACATTATAACTCAATAAGGAAAAGTATGTTATGAAAAAATAATAATTTTTTGAATATACAATCATAGGCCCCAAAAAAGAAGCACATGAGTGAAAATAATATTTAGAAGTTAAATAATAATTTATAATATTTTATGTCAAAGGGGTAGTATTTATATAATATAAATGAATATTTGGTCATAATATCAAGTCATTCCTCAACAAAGGTTGATTGAGATATAAATATTAACATTTTATATTAATTTACTAAAATGTTCTCTAACATACTTTATAAAAAACATAAAAATAAAAATAAATTAGTATTTATATTTATTCATATATATATATATAACAATTTTTATTCATAATTTATATTTATTATCTATATGTATATTTTTTAGTTTTTACATAATCTCAATATTGGGTGTGAATATTCTGTATCATTTTGAACTAGTTTTGCTATAGCTTTTTCGGTATAAATTATTCTATAGACACTTATCATAATGAGATCATTAAATATATTAAAATTGACTATTTATAAGTATTTTTATTAATATAATTTCATACCATGGTAGTTTCATTTACGATCCTTTATGATGAATCCAATGATAAGAATGTATTGTTTTTTTTTCAAAAACATGCAATGGTATCTTATTGAATGAGTTTAAATTGAGTATTACTATTCTAGAAACAAATAAAATATTTATTTTAATATATTATTATATATTATCAGTAATTTAGTTCCCATATCATTCCATCATATTATTTTATATCGTTGTTCAGGTAGGTGGTTCGACCGACCAACCACAAACATACCACAATGAATGGCTGATTTTGATTATGAAAGTGGTTTATTTTTGAAATAATATCATTATTATATAATAATAATGATATTATTTAGATAATTTTAAGATTTTTAATCTTATTTGATGATAGTTTAAAAAATAATATAGAAACTAGATGAAAAAAGTTACATCAATTCATGGAGGTAGTAGTCCACACAACCTACAATTAATGTGATAATTTCAAGAATAATGTGATTGAAAGATGGTTTATTATAAATTTATCTTCAAAAATATTAATTATGTTATATATTACAAATAATGTTTCAACATCACCATTATAATCAATTAAAAGAGGTGGTATTGAAAATGAGAACTCATCTCTTCATGGAGGCAGTTGTCTCCAAAATGCATGAATGGAAAATTTGGTTTTTATAATAAAAAATATGAAAGATTGTTGATAGTTATTTCCAAATTATAATAAAATTCATAATAAAAATTGTAATAAAATAATCATACACGAATTATAAAATTAGTGTTGTAAAATAAAAATTTAAATGAATAATCTTTAGGAAAAATGAGTACTCACTTTGATAACATTGAGTTACCCTAGGATAAATCCATGGAAATAGAAGAAATATTCAAATTCATTGTTACCAGAATATAATGGGGGTGATTTATAATTCCATTATAATGTATAAGGTGATGTTTTAAATAGGAAATATAATTTTTTTATTTTATTTTATTTGTGGTGTGTGTCTTTTATTCAAAGTGATGAAAATGATATTTTTAAATAGTATTTATCATGCAATAATTTTGTTAAATTATTAATTAATATATTATGAAAAAAATAAAATAAATAGGACATTGGATGAGTTGGAAGTTAATCATAAAAATATTAATTTTTATCCATGTTTCAATATTGTTTTAAGTCCCTTAGTCTTTGAATTTTCACTTTTAAAATTTTTAGTTTCATCAGAGTTACTAGATTTTACCTATGAAAATCATATTTTTGACTAAAATTAAAAATGAACATATTATATATTTTGGTCCCACTAATTAAAAATATGAAATAAATTTTATTAGATATAAATTCTTTAATAAGATACTATACATTTAAATGTTAGCTCATATAATGTGTAAAAACCTGTTTTTAGAAAGAGTTTATTTTTAGGCTTAAAATTAATATGTAATATAAATTATTAATTTTTTTATATTTTAATGATATAACTAATTTAATTATATAAAAAATGTTACACATATTAAAAAATTAAAGAACTATATTTCCCCAAAATATTAATTTATTATATTAAAAGCCCAGAAATAGTTTTGATTGTAAATTATTACCTAATTTCATAAAATGTTAAGCCTATGTTATATTATTTATGAATGGTATTTAATAAATTACAGTTTTTCTCATTAAACAAATATTTTTTCAAATAAAATGATTATTAACTCTTAGGTATTTTTTATATAATATTAAAGTTATAGTTTCTATAAAAATGTTCTTTTCACTATTCACCTAAAGATCATATATTTTTAAAAAGTAAACAAATGGTTTTATAAGATAATAAAACTGTTATGAATCTAAAAATTTAGTTCAATTTCTCAAATTCATATTCTAAAATTTTAGAATTTAAATTTTAAATAAAATCAAGAAATATATTAAAAATAATTTTTATTGGAAAAGGCATTTTCAATGAATTCATCATTTCAATTTTTATTTTATATTATTTAATAATAAAATTAGTGTTAATATATTGTTAATATCAAAATATATATTACTCATACCCACCATATACCTTATCATTAATATATTCATTTCCTTAGAATAAATCCAATAAAACTCAAATTTTTGAATAATATATTTTTATATTTGACACATTATTTTTATAAAGTCATTGGTATTTAAACATACCTTTATTTTATTTTTAGGTGTTTTTTAACACATATACTCTTAATTTATCCTCCAATTGAATGGTTAAATTTAAACAGTTATATAATATTTCATGGTTAGTTTTGGTTTTGTGTTGTGTGTGATGAAATCTATCATCAAAATTCATATTTATTAAAATATTATATACTGAAATATTAAGGTGTCACTTGAAAAGTCTATAATTAAGGTGGATAGTAGTACATCAGTTTTTAGTTTCATGTGTTCATCGGATCTATGGATATTTGAATAAGGAGAAACATTTTTTCAATATCTGATAGGGGATGCTAGAAAAAGGTGTTTTTAAAATCCTCAAAATGGTTTACCTTTTGGAGAAGCAGCAAATGAAGATGTTTGAAAAGGGGATGGGAGAATGTGTATGTAAAAAGTAGGCCCACTTCATTTAAATTTCATCTAACATAAATGAATACTGCAAATTATACTAATTTTTATTCTTTATATTGACTAAATGGGGGATTTCTCTATTTTTTGGATAATGTGTTGATGATCCCATAATGTTTCTATTATAGTGGCCCATTGTTTGAAATATGGATCAATATACCAGACCATTGTACTAGAATAAATCTATTTTTCTTGGTAAATAACATTCATAATTTCTTCTAGATAAATTATTTTGTGATGACCAAAGAGGTCCCATTGGTGAAAAATTTATTAATACTTTAGCTACAAAAGGAATTATAAACATTTATTGTATCGGGTTTGGAAGATACAAGGTTATCATTAATGGGAATTAATATAAGTTTTCATAAATTTTATATAGAATAAAAATAATGAATTTGACTCTTCAGTGGCTTCATATGAATATATAATTACCAAAACCGATGAAACATTAGAATGGTAAAAAATATTTAAATACATTCAGTGAATATTATATAGAGAAGAGGTTGTTGTTTTTCCTTTAACACAAGTATAATGTATTATAGAAATTCATTTAATAGAGTTTCATGGTGGAAGATGATATACATTTAAAATGAGATATCGTCACTTTGATAATTGTTGTGAGTGTGACATTATGGAGTTCTAGTTTTTCTTTTAGATGAAAAGAATTTAGGTGGAAAAGAAAATTACTATAATAGTTTTATATGACTATTTTAAAAAATGTATGAGTCAGATTCTAATTGAGAGAGCTTTAAGTGTGAGGTTATCTTATGAATTCTCATAGGATTTTTGGGTTGATGTATTCATCTACATGAATTATTTTATTAATCATAGATTTTTTTGATCAAATGTCTGTCAAAAATTCACACAATGTCTTATCTAAATAGAAGTAGGACTTTACATACATAATATTGTTAATATATTTAATTTATTCCCACCTGTATTTTTAAGATAGGGAAAACTCGAAAGTTAAGTCCCCAACTTTTTTCCTTGAATTATTGAGTATTGACAACTTTTGTTTGGACTCTGGGATAATAATTAGAGGATGGTTATCAGAGTCTCAAACACCCCCCTCTAGAAGAATATTATTTAAATATATTAAAACATATAATAATATACTATTTAGAATAATTAACCTAAATAGAAATGTGATGTTCAGTTTATTAAAACATGGGCGGTGCAACTCTATTTTAGGAATCATGAAAGATGGAGTCAGATATGTACACTAATGTTCTACCAGTAAATATACCAATCACGAATTTGATCAGATAAGGCCAAATGTACTTTATATCTTATTGATAGAAGATGCTCAGGGGAATGATTTGGATATGCGTTTGTTGGATAGTAAAACACATAAATATGTAAAAAAATATACTAGGATTTAAATGATGATGTTGAGGTCTGATTTAACCATTCAAAATCAACATCATAAAGATAATGGGAAACTTGAAACTGTAAGTGAGGAAATGAATCTTAATGATTCCTCATTGTGTGAGTTATCAATAAAGGATGAAATGGATTCATTCCACATTTCCGATAGTTGGGAGGTAATATATCTTAAAAAGGGTAATAGGGAACTATAGAACATGCACATTTTTGTTCTTATATAGGAAGTACAAAGTAAAATATAAAGAAATACTAGTTTTTAATGGGATCCAATAATTGTAAGGAGATTATTTCTATGATATTTTAATCAAGTTGTGAAAAACATGATGATATAAATGGTCCATAACCTTATTTACAGGGAAGGTTTCCATATTCAATAATATTTTGTGAAGACAATGATCCACAATATTGTATTATAGGAAAACACTATAAGGATAAACCATGATATTTTATATTTGAACAAACTAAATGCGTGGTTTGAAAGATCCAAAAAAGTTAGTACGAGATTAAATAATTTCAATGATAGTGGAATAAAATGTTTGATAACTAAATAATGGATTGTGAGTCCATCTAGATCAATGAGAACCATTATTTTGTAGATGTTTCAGGGTAATAATAGGTTTTATTGGTTAGAGTATAATGAAAAGTGGGGGATGGAGTGAATTTATTTTAAAAAAATTAAATAATATAAGAGATTCCCAATGTAAATTAAATGAGAAATAAAATAATAAAATTATGCATTGTGTAATTGATAACTGAAATATATTTATAAACACATATCATAGTGTAATTAGTTGAATAAATAAACATTGAGAGTTATTTGAGTAGAATGAGTGATTAATGTATTAAACAATTTATTAATTCATTGAATGAAAGTGATTAATAACTAAAATATTTTTAATTTAAATAAGATATTAAATTTGTTAATGAAGTTAGGTAGTTCTAAAAATACTAAATTATTATCCCCTACATCTCTAAACTTAATGGCATGAGTACTTGTGAATGTTTTTTTTCAAAAGGTAATGCCTTGGTCAAAGACCAAGACACAATTTATTAAAAATAAAGGAGTTACAAAAGTATGAAATGAGGGATTTTATTACAATCTCTAACATATAGATGAAGAAGATAAACTACCAGGTCATCATTCCAAGTGGTGCGTTGGATGATTCCTTTGTTTGCAAGGCAATATACCACCGTGTTTGCTTTGCGGAAAGTATGAGTGGAAACGTGTCTAATATCTTTAAGCAAATTCAGACAGTTCATCCATTAAGAGGTAAGCTTCCAGGGAAGATAGATCGTCCCCGTCCAAATGGCCTGAACAATGGTGGTAGATTCACTCTCAATCCATATGTTGTTCTATCCTTTAGTTTTAACATAGTAAAAGGATTGGACAACGACCATCATTTATGCTTTGAGAGAGGAGGCATTACCACAACTTCCATAGAATCATCCATCACAATGTCCCAGTCAGTCTTTGAATATAGTGCCATATCTTGCTAGACCTAGATTTATTTTGGAGGCGCCATAAACATTTATTTTGATCCATTCAGGGATGGGAGCTTTACAAAATACTTCAAGATTCTGACGTGGTTTTGGAAAGAGTCCATCAACACGGAGTCTCTAAAGGATCATGAATTCACCAATAGAGTTATCAGAATGTGACTTTTGTATCAAAGCTGCATCGTTGATGGCTTTGATAATTCTCATTCTACCTGTATTAATATTGAATGAGCATTTTTTTTGAATAATATTATTTCTGTCATACCAGATAACATGGAGGAGTTCAACGACCACAGAGAGGAAGATATTTTTTATTTTATTCGATGTGTCGCGATCCACACAAAATTTCAGTTGGTTGAGAATAGAATCTGAATATATCCATCTGTAGTCAAATAGGTCAGCAAAATAATTCTAGAGCGCAAAGGTGGTTGCATAGGATAAAAAAGGTGATTAGTATCCTCCTTGTGTTGATGGAACATGTGACATTGTGATCAAAGATGAATACTAAAAGATTGAAGGGTAACCTCTGTAGGAATATGATTATGAGTAATATGAAAAATGAGGTTTAATAGGGAAGGATTGATCCAAGATTTATCAAATCGTTTCAACCAATTAAAAATTGTATGAGAGTTAGAAAAATTGTGATTGTAAAAGCTTTTCGAATTAAAGACTCCATTGTGGATAGGTTCCCAAATGAGGCAGTCATCCAAGAAAGAGATGGAATGATTATAAATAATATTTATAATGGAATTAGGTAGGTTAATATTTTTAGAGTGAATATCCTCCTGAATAGTGTAGTTAATGATATCAGGAGAAGGTTGAGAGGGAAGCTTAGAAATTAGAGGTTTTCCAGTCCAATTAGCAGTCCAAAAATTAAGTGTAAGGATCACATTGACCAACCATCTAAAATTGTCTATGATGTTAGAGAAAGAATTTTTGATGGAAGGCCAGATTGAGGAATTAAGATATCCAGAATTTCTGTTTTTTAATTGCACCATGAATTTTTTACGGAGGAATTCAAGGGAATCGTCATTCAGATTAATCATGTTCCAAGTAAACTTTTCTTGGAGAGCATCATTAAAAATTTTAAGGTCCTTATTTCCTAGCCCACCATTTTTTATCGGCTTGCAACAAGTAGACCAACAGATGGTGACTAGATTTCATTCAAGGATGCTACCTTTCCAAACAAAGTTTTTGATAAAAAAATTAATTACTTTTAGAAGAGAGACTAGCCATTTAAAAATCATGATGATGTAAACCATTTTATAGATAATTGTATATTTAACAAGGCAGATTCTTCTAGCCATAAAGAGGGATTTTCCTTTCCTAGAGGATAACTAGCTTAAAACTTGGTCAACAAAAGAAGTAAAGTATATAGATTTGGGGTGAACCTGGAATAAGGAGACTCCTAAGTAAGTGAAAGGAAGGGTACCTTCCCTGATACCTTCTTTCTCAATGATGTTAGATTTCATGTTGGAGGGAAAATATTTCCCAAAATATATGTAAGATTTATTACAACTAATGTATTGTCCAGAGATATCCTCATAGTGAGATAAGGATTATTTAAGTTAAAGGATATTTTTTTCCCCCATTAAGAAACAGAATAATGTCATCATCATATAAAAGATGGGTAATAACATTTAAACCATGGGCTACTTGTATGGGTTTGAATTTATTTTGAGAAACCAGATGAGAGAGGAGTCTGCTATAATAGTCTTCTGTAATGGCAAAGAGAATAATAGAAAGGGGGTCTCCTTGGCACAACCCTTTTGAAAATTTAAAATAACCTTTGGGTGGGCCATTAAAAAGGATGGAAAGGGATGCAGAGTTGAAGAGGGTGTGAATCCGGCTTATATAAATATCATTGAAACCAAAGATATGAAGAACCTTGAAAATAAAGTTCCAATCCATGGTATCAAAAGATTTTTTGACATCTAGTTTAATGGAAACATTCCTACCTCTTGAGACTTTGTTAAGGGTATTGATGCATTCTGAGGAAATAAAGATGCTTTCCTGAAGGGACCGGCCTTTGTTGAATCCAAATTGGTTCCCGGAGATGATTTTGTGGCATAAGGTTGAAAGTCTAGAAGATAAGAGTTTGGAAAAAGAACCTCATCTTTAGAGATTTTCCACAAACATAGAAAAGTATATCCCATGGTTTTAGATGTTTTTCATGATCCTAAAGGGAGAAAAAATGTTGATTTTCATAGTTGAAAATAAATAAATGATGTTATTCAATTATATTGAAGGATAGTGAGGTTATAACAGAGATATTAGAGATTAAATAATTTAATAGAAGAATTATTAGGTGATATTTGGAGGAGTAATCTTTGGATTTAATGATTTCATTGAAATTTATGTACTGATTATACTCAAAACCAGTTGATATTCTTTATTTATAAGCCTAATAAGTGTCTTATTTATAGAAATCATGGGAGTAGTGGTCAATCCAAAGTAATAATGAGGTCAAAGGAGCTATTGAAGACCATCATTAATGTGCACATTAAATATATGGATTGATTCCACATGCTAGCCAAATGATCCCTCCAGTATTCTAGTTAGACTACTAAAGTCTTTTATACTACTATAATGTAATGATCTATACATGTATAAATTATATTCACTTTTAAAATTAATAAATGAAATATTAATTAATGTATTAATAGATGACACATAAACTACCGTGGTTTTTGGGCTGATATAGCCTATTAATTTTTAAGCACCATTAATCATGAAAAATATTGATAATATAGAAATTGTATTGTGGCTATTATGAGTTTCATATATTAAAGGATATCATAAATCCCAATTGGCCAGATTAAAGAAATGATGGCCTCAACCAGTAGGATAGTACCCTATAAAGGCTGTCTATCAGAGCATATAAGTGGGATGGAATCACTAGGATTTCCTCATAACCATGATCAAGTTGAGATATAACAAATTAAAAATGAGTGATATTGTTTGTGGGAGAAGTTCAAGATTATTAATACCAAAACCCAAAGCATGTTCACTGAACCACCCTATGAATGTATCACCATCAAACACCTTACACATAGGAGATTTGAGGGTGTAATAAGAGGTTATGTATCAAGACCCTATCAGTTTAAATTTATAAATATTAATTTAATTTAAATAATTTTTATATAATAATTTTTTTATAAAAAATACATTTTGATTGGAAGGAAAAAAGTAATTTTTTGGAAAATATTTGGTTATAAATAAAATAATCATTTTGATAAAATATAAAATTTTAAAATAAATGATAACATTATGTCTTGTTATAATGAATTATTTTTTGAAATATAAATGATAAAATAATTTAATGAAGTCTAATGTAATATTTATAAGGGTCAGAAAATTTTTATTGTCCTAAAAATCAGTATTTTTATATAAATGAAATTTTTATATAAAATAATATATTATAATATTTGTAGAATTATTATGATAAAATAAATGTTATTTTTTAAATCAATATACTGAAATTATCTAATGTTTTATTTTCACAATTTTTTGAGATAGTCAGTTTTTAGGTAAGAATTAAAAATGGAATAAATATACTTGATGTATTATGACATCATAAAATGTAGAAAAATAATATAATAAATAACATATAAGCAACCCAAACCAAATAAATATTTTTCCATTAAAATAGTGTGTTTTTTATTTTATTTTATCAATTTTATAAACTATTAATGGATCCTTATAATCCTAAACTATATTTCATCGTTTAAAAATAAACTCTTTATGGACATGACTCACTTGCACATCGCAAATGATATTATTTTAATTAGTTTGATTCATATCCTTATACAATATTGGAAAACGATACTTTGGAAGGAAATAGTGTAATAAAAAATGTTAAGGATTGTGTGTTGTATTATTTTATTATATATAATCAAATTTCAATGTTCATCTATTAATAATGAATTCCTTTCAATTTTCCAATAAATATCCACCGAAAAATGAAATCATATTTTTTAAAAAACTTTTTATAATTAAATTAATCACCATATACCCTTCTAAACCCCTCCCTTGGTGTGAACAACTTCTTAAAAAGCATCTCCCAATATTTTATAAGATCCTTCTCAAGGTAAGGGATCTCTCTCTTTCTTCTTTTTCATTCAAGAATATTCTATGTATTGTTCCTTTTGGAATTTCAATTGATTATTTTGTCATGAATTTATAAATATCATTTTAATATGAAATTTATATTCATATGCTAAGAGATCCTTTATGCCCCCTCAGTATAACCATTACCTATGTCGTTATTATGCCGAAGTAAGGGATACATTCCTCCTCTTAATTCAAGAAATTTAGTTTTATTATGCCGTTTGATTTCAAATTTTTCATATTGAAATATGATTTAAAAATACCTATTTATGACCCTATGATAAAAAAAATAATAGATCATTTTTCACTCTAATAAAAGCCAATCATGATCCCCTATGTACACCCATTATGTTGTTGAAAATATAAAGCATATTTTCATGCCAAATATTTTTGTAGTGAATACCCATCAACATTTCTAGTGAAGGGTATTCATCATGATGTACCTATCCATAATAAATTTGGGAGCTCTATGTTTGTAACCCACACCTCTTAATCATTGTATTATAAATTATGAAATCCATTATTTTCTTGCATGATCTATGTGGAATAGAAAGGAATGTGTATAATATGAGTGTGGAAAGTGGACTTGGAATAATGTATCCCTATAAGGTGTTATGTCTATTTTATTTATAATGAGATACAATGTATCTTGTATGGGAGGTTATCCAAAGCACACTATGTTATAATTTCTCAGCGATTGAGATTGATTTATGTTTATGATGTCATGTATTATGTTATTTCCATTTTCCATATATTACTTTAATATTATCATCTTATACAATGCCTAAAGATTCATGATTATTATAACCACATTCCTAGGTCACCATGTTATGACTCTTGACTATCATGATCTAAATTACCTTATTATATGATTTCATTATTCCCTAACATGAATCTATAGAACAACCCTTTCTTATGTACATCCCTAGGTAATCTCTTACTATATTTAAATATTAATATAATATAATGGATTTTTTTTTAGTTTTTATATAATTTTGTTATTCCCATGCTCATGTTGTTATTCTATATACCTAATTTCACAAAGACACTAGGCCTCACTATCTTCTGGGATTTAATTAAGTATATTATCAGTTAATAAATCATGAATTAATGTGTATAAAAGACATGGGTTATAATAGTATAATCAAAGTAAGCTCTAATTTTAATGGGAATTGGTATTAGAAAACCAGAGTAAAACAGTTAGTGACAAGACGAAATATAGGATACTGTCATTAAATTTTGATAATTTAAAGATTAATTGGTTTCCAAGAAAATATATCTCAATATAAATACAAAAAGTGGACATGTTTTTTTCTTAGATGAATTTGGAGGTAATAACCCTAACAAGAGTTTTATGGGTATACCTTGATCTTCAGCCTGGTGGATAGTGACCCGTTCATTACCACATACCTGGTTTGACACGGTTAGAGGATATTATTTAGTAAATTAAAATTATCATTATAAACCATTATTAAAATAACTAAAATTATCAAAAAAAATTATGTTAAGAAATAGACTATGGATAACATCAACTAAAACTAAAAAATTCATCAATTAAAGAATACATTCCATTTATGAGTAATCCCCTAAACGTTCATAGTGTCTCTTTTATATGGTTAATAGTTTGAAAATTATCATCCCTAAAATGATTTTAAATAAATTTAATAAATAGATATAGAATTAAACAGTGAAAGAAAGAGTTTATTCCACAGTTATATGCATTCTTTCATATCTCAAAAGTTTTGTAAAACTATTTGAACACAACCTCAAAACAAGGAAGTAGAGTTATCTGGGATGACATAAAATGGGCCAATTATTGTATCCTAAGAATATTACACATTCCCTATCAAAATTTTTTGGATGAATTTCCTATTGAAAATTCTCATTCTCTCCATAGTATAATTTGATTTCATTTTTGGTATGAAGTACCATTCCTTGTATAGAGCCAACATAAATTTCTGGGGGATAGAAATAACCCTCTGTGTCAAAAATCACCCTTTAATTGTATAAATGTTAAATGTGGTGGATGAATATACTTTGGAATAATCATAAAAATAATTAATATTATTGTATTATGTTCAATTAGATATATCTAAAATTATTGAGACAAAGGAAAAGATCATTCTTAATGAATTTCCCATTGTGGGGGAATACATTGTTGTGTTTTATGAATAATTTTTTGATCTCCCACCCAATCATAAGGTTTTGTTTTTGATAATACTTATACCCAAACATTTCCCAATACCTATATCTCTATATTTAATGGCCAATGTTGACCAATAAGTGCTGACATAATCTATAGTATAATATGAATAATGGGTTTATTTTCCAAAGTGCTTCACTATGGGATTCACTAGTCCTTTTCATTAAGAAGAAAGAGAGGTCAACGCCCCTCTACAGTTATTATCATGAGCTAAAAAAGGTCATGATAAATTATAAGTATCCACTTCAAAGGATTTATGACCATTCAATAATCGATGTGGATCCCAATAATCTTCAATATGGATATCTTTTCATTATATTATAAGGTTAAAGTGTAGAGGGAGGAAACACCCAAGGATAATTTTCATACAAGGTATAGACACTATGAGTTCATAGTGATTTTAATTGTACTTAATAATTCTCAAGATATCTTTTTATACATGATGAATGTAATCTATAGGGATTAATATTACATTAATTTTGTAGTATTTATAGATGATATTATTATCTACTCAAAAATAATGGAGGAACATGAAGAGGGTTTGAATTATGTTCTAAAGAACTTGTGAAAGGAAAATTTATATGAAAAGTATAGTAAATGTATCTTCTACATGGATAAAGTGTTATTCCTGGGGAGTTATATCACTAATCATGATATATATATATATATAATTTAATAATCATGGAAATTTAATGATGTACAAAACCAATATCTATGATGGAATCCCATAGATTCCTTGGATTATATGGGTACTATCATTGAATTTTGAAAAAATTGTCATGATAAAAAGACCAAAAACCAACCTAAATCAGAAAGGAGTAATGTATGTCTCGATTTATTAACGTAAGGAGCGAATTAAAGAGATAAATAAGTGGATAATCACTTCACATGTACTCACATTTCCCTTCAGTGGGGAAGGATTTGTGATCTAAAACAATTTTTCCAAATTGGGATTGGGTTTTTTACTCATGAAATATTAATATGTAATACCCTATCCATCCATACAATTAAATGTTTATGAAAATAATTACCCAATATTAGAACTATAATTGGCCTCAATGATCTTCAAATCAATGATTTGGTGAAATTATCTCTATAAGTAATAGTGTAAAAATATACAGGTCTTAAAAGTCTCATGTATATATCAACACAAAAGGTGCTAAATATTCACCTACAACAGTTGTTAAAGATGATAAAGGATTATGGGTTTTCAATGTATTACCATCCTATGAAGGTGAACAAAGTGGTTGATTGTCTGGGTAGATAACTTCCTAAAATCCGTTCCAGGATATTGACTGAAAAGGATCTAGTATTATTAGGGATACAAAGTATTGAGATATGAATAACCAAATTATCTTTTTTTGTTACTATAATAACTGCTCAACCATCCTTTATTTTTATGATATATAAGGCTCAAAATTATTATGAGGACCTATGAAGAATGGTAGTGAATATTCTATAGTTCAAATTTTATAAAAACAGTGATATAGGTTTTGGATCCCAGGTATGTGTCCCATTAACACCAGAGTTAAAGTGTGAACTTCTCGATGAAGTACATAACTCATATTTCTCGATTCATCAAGGAAGAAAAAATATCTATAGATATTTTAAGTAAATATTTTAGTGGATTAACATGAAGTGAGAGATTTCATAATTTGTAACTTGATTAATAGTATGTCAACACACCAAGGATAAATGATACAGGAATAAGTGTATGATTCAAAAACATTCCTTACCATTATATAAATGGGTAAAAAATAAACATTGGTTTCTCTATAGGACTCCCCAATACATCTAAATGAAATAACATTATTTGCATGGTATTGTACCACCTTAAACAATTAGTTAATTTCATGAAATTAATGTATTATTTGTATCTGGACCAACTTTCCATGATCTATATAAGATATGTGGTATGACCACATCGAGTGCCATTGTCCATTGTTTCTGATTGAGATCTGAGGTTTACATTGATGTTTTACAGTGTACATCATCATGTTTTGAATATAGAGTTATGTTTTAGAACTTATTATCACCATCAAATGGATGGATAGTCTGAAAAAACCATTCAAACTATAGAGTACATATTAATATATTTTAAAATATATTTTCAAGGATATTGGGATCAAATTATTTCTATACTAGAGTTATCATATAATAACTATTTCCGTTTTAGCATTCAAATGAAACCTATGAGGATATGTATGGGAAGTGTGGTTAGACTATGAGATACTAGGATGATGTTAGAGAGTGGAATCTGATGGGACTTGATCCTATCAAATTTATAACAAGGTTTAAACCAATTATCATCATATAAAATCTATAAAAATTTGACATAAATTCTATGTAGACAATCAATGATTATACAAGGTGTTTGTGGTTAGAGATAAAGTGTCATTGTGTAAATAATTGTGGAAAAATTTCATGAGGTTTTGGAATAAGGTGATGATTAGTCGATGATACAACATCTCCTTTCAGATTGTTGATCACGTCAAAGTTGTGGCATGTTGACTAGCACTGCCACCTACCCTATCTAAACTATACAATGTTTTCTATGTATCCTTAATGTGGAAGTATATACTAGAACCCCCAATTTTAATAAATTTAGAGGTGGTTCCCATTTAGTATTATCTTTCATACATTAAGTGGATCTTGAAGATCTTAGTATACAGAGACAAAGCACTACCAAATAAGACAACTCACTTTGTCAAATTATTGTGGTAGAACAACATGTTTTGGGAAGAAACATGGGAACCAGAAGAGGAAATGAAATAGTGGTATCCTCAACCATTTTAATATAAAAAATTATATTTTTTGGAGAAATATTGAAATGGGTGAATAATTTAATGAACCGTACTTTTATAAATTAAATCCCCATTTTAAATGAGTATATTTTTTATTAATTAATTTAGTAATAAAAACACATGAACTAATTTGGTTTTGGATAGATATATCCAATAGGATTCAATATAAAATTATTAATCATAACCATTGATAATATATCCATTGTAAAATAAATGTTAAGATTAGTATATATTAATGGTTATAATAAATTTAAAATAACACAGACTAAAGAAATGATGACACTAGCAGTAGGATTATACCATACGATGCCCATTTATCGAAGTTTTCATGTGAGAAGGAATCAATGGAATTTTCCCTTTACCAAGCCCCAGATGATATCCAAAAACCAAAACATAAGTGAAATCAGTTATTGTATAATTTCATAATTTTTGAGATCATGACCCAAACCATGTTCACCGAACCACCCCAAGAAAGTGTCACCATCGCGCAACATATCTGTAGAGAATATGTAGTTGAAATAAGAAGTTATGTATCTAGAACTTAGAGGCATGAATTATTATATCTTCCATTATGTTAAATAATGATAATATTTATTATTATTTGTTATTACTTTATAAATACTTATATGTCGTTTTTGATAAAAATTATATTATGATATGATGAAAAAAATGGAAATTTAAGAAATATAGGGTTTTAGTTTAAAAAATAATGTTGAAATATTCAAGAATTGGTAAATATATGATATTTTCACTAATTATTATTTTTACATTGTAATTTCTTAATATAAATGATAATATAATTTAATAAATTCCAATGTAATCATTATAAGGTTCCAAATTTTTTTATTGTTATAAAAAATGATATTTTACAATAAATTAGTATTCTTTTTAATGGAGTAAATAATTATATTTATTGAATTATTTTGAAAAGAAATATAAATAATTTTTTAATCATTATGTTTATTGAAGATAATGGTGAATTGTTCATAATATATCCAGATAGCATAATTTTTTTGGTAGATATAAAATTTGTTATAAATATATGCTACATATTTAAAAATCATAAAATACAAATAAAAAGTAATAATAAATACCATATAAAGAATAAATGTGAAAATAAACATATTAAATTTAATGTAACTTATTACTAAATATATTTTATCAATTTTATAAACCATTAAAAAATCCTCTAAAACCTATAGTATATTTTAAGGTTTTAAAATCAATTATTTATGAACATAACTATCTAACACATCACCAATGTTATTATTTATATAAGTATAGTTCATATCCTTATTAAATATTTAAAACAAATAATATTTTTCAGAATCAAATGGATAAAACAAGGGTAGGTTTTTAGATATTATTATTTTGTTATATAGAGTCCAAAACATGAGTTTAGAAATTATCAAAGATTCCCCCTCCCGTTTGCTATAAATACCCACCCAAACTGCCACTTATCTTCACTAAAAAAACTGAAAAGGATTTAGCTCTACCTATCTCTCACTTATTCCCATCTAATCTATTCATAATCTCATAACAAGATCCTCCCAATCTATTAGTAGCACCCTATTATAGAAAGGGATCTCTATTTCTCTCTCTCTTTTTTTCTATTCCAGAACCTTTTTTGTATTCCAACTTTTGAATCCAAATAAATTATGTTGTCATATATTTATTAATATGGAGTTATTATCTAGATGATTTTCTATGAATGAAAGATCATTTATCCCCTCTCATTATAACCTTTACCAATCTGTTACTATTCCAGAGTCACAGTTCCTCTCCTCCTCCTCTTTATTTACTGACTTTCATTGTATTATACATTTTTACTTCTAATTGATCATGTTGCATTATTTTATTTACATCCACTTTACTAAAATCATGATTCCATATTAATGAGATACAACCTTTCACTCTCATGAGGCACTTCCATGACATTTTAGGTACACACATTATACTGCCAAATATATAATTTGAATTTCCATGCTAAATATTTGTGTAGTGGATACCCTAACAATCTGTAAGAACCCAGTTTTTACAATCATGTTTGGATAATTTTAATTTCTGGTTTAACAATTGTTATTTTTTTATTAATCATAAACCGGGCCATGGGCTAGTGGGGTCATTTTTTGGAACATAAGAGGCATGAGGGATGAAGGCATCCTGCATCCCTATTTCATGAAACGTAATTGGAATACATGATGTGTAACCATTAAATTATGTGTAAAGGACTATCAAAAACCTATCACATCTTGTAGAGTATTTTAATAGAGGTAAGGGACCCATTTGTTACATGATGTGTAAATAATTTACACTCCGTGTAAATTCCCATGCAGTTTAAAAAATATTAAAGGACTCTTATTTTCCAAATAGAAACTCACCCTCCCATCTCTCTTGCACATGAGAAACTAAGAAAACCCTAATATAGGATGTTGTGATTTTTCTCAATCTAATATCTAATTTTAGATCCATCAATTTCGTTAGAAGCATGCTGATAATATCTCTATTCATCTTGTTACATTCTTTATTTGTTCTCTACTAGACGGTGTTATTTTTGTGCAGGTTCATATACTATATTTTCATGGTGTTCGATTGTTATTAAATTTTCATTCAATATAGTATGAAATAAAGGATGATATTTAAAATGGAATGTGTTATAGGGATAAGTTATATGTTTAACTAATTTCACATAAAATAATCATCATTTTAGAAACAGTCGTTGTTGTGCGCACACTGATATCACTGATTGTTTCTTATTAAACTCATCTTCCATACATATAAGAAATGTTCTCATGTTCTAGAATCCAATATATATATGATCATCATATTATAAGAGGTTGTGACCTCAACATTGAAAATATGATGAAGGATGTTTCTCTTATTATTCCTTTAGTGGATTTTTTTGACTATCTACTCCATCGTTTTGGTGATTTTCGACATGACCTCGTTAAGGGAAATGTTTAATTAGTTAATCAATTTTCAGTGGATAGTATGTGTAAATATACCATTTGAAACATTGAAGGTAAATGTTTCCAATTATGTAATGAATCTTTTAAATGATAAATAGACAATATATTTATAGATATCGCATTTCCAAGTAATTTATATATGAGTTAGTTACGGTTTCATATCATTAGATTTCCATGTATTGTTTATGAAATTTAAAGGAATGAACTAAATAATTTAATGTTGAATGAATGTAATAATTGGTTTCATTCTCTCTATAGAATGAACCCACAAAAATATTATAACTGAATTAATAATAAATGTGTTCATTTCTTATTAATACTTTCCACCTAGTATGAATGAAAATGGAATAATCCTACTAAAATATTAAAAGGCATGTGTACTACATGGATTTAATTAAATAATGAATTACATTTAATGTTCCTATTTCATATAGATCCTTTTATCTTTATATTATTGAGTATACTGAAGCCATCATTGGATTCTCGATATAATTCTTTGAGAACATAGATGAAACCATTTTTATTAAAGGATCATGTTTCCAAGGTAGATACCCACCATGAGATAAGGTCCTTATCTACTATAGGATTACTAACATGACATTGTCAGTTCCCTTTACTATTTTTGAGAAATTTGGATTCCTCGGATATACACCCTGGATCAAAAGTGATGTCTTCAAACATGTGGAACCATGGATACACCCAATTCGGACCAGTCATACTTATCCCATTTTACTTTGGATGATATCCTTTGTCACAATTAGATATATTTGAAGTGGGATGCCTTGGTCAATTCCTATTGAATTACACTCAGAACCCTTATAGCCTGGATTCCAGTTATTGCTGAGTTGACTCAACCCATGAGGTCAATGGTGTCTTAGTTATTACCTTGGGAACCTTTTACAATCATCAACATTACAGGATACACTATCATATATTGGATTCTTTATTATTATTATTATTATTATCATGATATCTTGTTAGTGTTGTTTACATATAACATGAGTTATTAATATAAACTCAGCATTAATGAATTAATAAAATTATTATAAGTCCAGACACATTTTCAATTGAGGATATAGTAGGTATACATTATTATTATTATATAATTTCATTACTTTTATATATACATTCATAATGTCAGTCTATATTTCACAAACTAGATCGAACAGAGACCATTGGATGTGACATTTCAATATTTATCTCACACCCTATATGGGATGCTGATGGTACCCATGAAAATTATATGTAAGATTGCATTGATATGGGGAATCATCTTTCTTTGGACACCTGATATTTCTTGATTGCAATAGTATGAAGCTTGATAGAAGATGATCGGGCCAGTTCTCAGGATGATGGATATTGGTTGAATCCATTTAGATTCTTTTGCATACAATGTATTACCTGATTCCACATAAACCTATTTTAAAAAATTATAGAGACATCAAATACATTATCATCATCTTTTTAATATGATTCATTTTCCATCATTGAGTATTATTTTCTATTTTTTTGACATGTTATTCATCATTATATATGATTCCTCTATTTTCATATTACTAATTATCTTCTATTATTCACTCTAATAATGAGAGAATAGTCACCACATAGTCACACCATAGGCCCTTGCTTCTAGTTGGTATCCTCAAGTGTATGGGGAGTCACACTTGAGGCCATGTGGCTAACTAGTTTCTGGGAACATTTGAGTGGCACAGGGGTCAGGACATCACACTATGGTATTAGAGTGGTTCCTTTCATTATGTACTATTTCAATTCAATAGAAAAGAAATTAGGAATTCCAGGGAAATTTGTCATAAACCATGCCTCAGTGTTTCTAACCCACATTCAGTGTAAATGCTGATTTCCTAAATAATAATATATGTTCTTTATTTTTATTATATAGTTGATATCATTTCACCTTTGGGTGACACACATGATCTATGATGATGACTATTATTATTTTTAATGATGTTTATATTTTATTCCTTAGCCTTATGAGATGATGGAGATAAATAATTGTTCCATGCATCATTATAGGTACCAAGAATTCACATTCCATGAATATGAGATTCCATATAGGTGCATTTCACTGCTTTCATTACGTTTTTTCTTCTGATTGTATAGTGATCCATTATTGTTATAAATTCTTATGATTAAAAAATTTTATCACACACTATGTCATTTATTATTTTATGTTTCACCATCAATCTAAATAATTGTTCTCTAAATTGGTTGATGGTGGAATCTTAAATAGAAAATTTCTACCCATGAATACTATTTCACTCTAGTTACATGAGCTACTCATTGGCTATAATGGAGTGATTTTCAATCTCAATTTTTGAGGTGTATGGGCCCTCATGGATTGGAATGTGTAATTTAGTGAGTTGAACCATCGTGTAATACTATTTATGTTCTGAGAATGAATGTATATCATGTTAAATATAAATTGAATTGGTGTTGATTTAAATGATAATGTTTGTATTTCATGATTCATTGGGAGTGATGATCAATTTAATCAATATTTTTATATATAAACAAGAAAATAGTAGTGCTAAAAGTTTATCATGGCTTATAAAATAAAAAGATTCCAATAAATGATGTACTAAAGTGTGATAAACCCTTTCATTTACTAAAACCAATATAAATAAAAAAACACAGACCAATACATGGCCTTCTATGTAGGTTGTTAGAGGTAGTATCTGGGTTTGTGAGCCCTTACTCATACATTCTACTTCCATTAGTGTATCTATCTAATACCAATAATTATATGAGGTTCATGTTTGGATTTTTTAGTGCTTTTCCCCAATGACAACCTCGAGTCATGTGCCAAGAGGGAGGTAATGACAAGGCTCTAGAGGTGGTGGGCCCTGATCCAATAGTGATTCCTTCTCTAGTTCCAATTGAGGAACCACATTATATACCCTATTTAGGAATTGATGATCAGTTTCGAGAGGATTTCCTACTTACGATGTAGTACATACATGGTGCTCCATGACCTGAACCTACTATATATGATCTGATTTGTGAGTTCAAATAGAAGATTCCTCCATACGTTTTGGGGATGTTAGTCTAATGGATACTGAGTGTTGGCTGGAGGCCACTCTTTATATCATTGGGTATTTAGAGACATATATATAGTGGAGGGAATTGTTTTCCTCATATATTATTTATGGTTTTGCCCTGAACTAGTTGGATGCGATTACCTAGGATGGTCATCATCAGGGTATGTTATGGGATGAATATTTGACACCCATATAGGATCACTTCTTTACTCATGTGCAAAGGGATGAATGTTCTAAAGTTACAGAAATATAGATAAGGTTTTTTGGTCAATTATAGATTATTAATAATTTTTTATAGAGTTATAGTTGTTTTCATCACATCAAGCTTGTGATTACCTATCATGTGGTGGACACTTCGAGGATGAGATTAGGTATATCATCTGCACTCAGGTGAATGTATTTCGCCAACATAATTTCTATGAGATTGTTAATGAGGATCTTATCACTGATAGAAACATGAGGCTAGGAGATAATATCAGAAACATAGGACCAATTCTAGGGATGGCCATTAGTTCATACCATTAGCATGAATCATTCTCTTGAGGTTTTACGTTACACCAATGGTGGTCAGAATAACCACTATGGCTACTCCATTATATTCCACCATATGGACGGAAGGGGTATCTAAAGTAGTAGTGTGATAAAGACCGGATGGAGTGATGTTCTTGTGGCTATTGGGGGAATATTTAGAGATTTTACTAAACCTCTCCATATGATTCTAGTGGAAGAGGATCCACACTAGCTCCATATTTAGGGTTGGGACTTTTACGCTGTGTCAGGTAGGGAGTTTTGGTAGCACTGACATGACTAATCGATGGTGAGATCCTGTACATGGTATCCCAACTTATGATTATTATCATTAGGAGAGTGGAACTACTTAGGGTAGTCCTTATGTGGAAATAGGCCATGGGTCTATCCAGTTGCATTCTTTATAACTAATATCAAAATATAAGAGTTAAAGACCGTATATAGAGTGAGGTACTACTCAATTAGTCTCCACTATTGTATATTCCTTATTTAATACAGTTTCTTCACACTACTTTATCTCTGAACAAACATGTAAATTATCAGTTTTTAGATTTAGTATTATTAAGGTGTGATGACCAAAAATACAATATTGGGTGTTTTGGCTAAGGGTATACGCCAATGCATGGAATGTCCCCTTGAGGTTCGAAGTTACACCTTTTTATGGGACCTCTTTTTACTCAGGGTTACATTAATTGATTTAATTCTCAAGATGTATTGGTTGGTTTCATATCACTTCTTTGTGTATTTATATCAATGTAGGGTGTCATTTAAATCACTATAAGGTAGTTGTTATAACCAAAAGGGTGATTCATGTTGGTTCAAAGATAATGATGAAGATGATAAAGGCTTCATGAGTTATATTTTGTTCTCAAAGATTGTTTTGAAGAAAAAAATTCACTTCAATTTGTCTTATGGAAACAATTGTATTGGGTTTGTTTTGAAAATAATAAGACCCATGTTAATTGTGATGAAGCTTTGTTGGTTTGTATTTCATATAAATAATGATTTGATGTGAGATGTTTTTATTAAATCTTAATAGTAAATAGAAGGAGTGAAAGAGATGCTACAAATTAGAAAATAAATATATTCAGATTGTTTATCAAAATAATCAGAAAAAATTATATTCAGATTGTTTTTCCAAACAATCATAAAACAAAGCAGTGGTGCCTATAGTTTTTCAAGGAAATCCGAAAAAAATCAAATCTAGATCGTACTGATTGTCTTTCAAAACCATTGGATATTGAGTGGAATTGAATAGGTGATACTGATTAAAAAGGGTGATTCCGATGGGAAAGGTGATATAGATAGTAAAAGTGATGTCGATGGTAAGTGGTGTCGATCGAAGTGGTGATGATGGAAGATGAGACACTGATTGTTTTTCAAAATAATGGTATTCAGGTAGAAGAAAATAAAGGATATGGTGTCAATAGAGAATGAATAATATTCAGATTGTTCTATATTGTATATGGGAATATCATCCTTATCAGATTATTTTGTATCATATTTGGGAAGATATTTTTCTTCAGATTATATTTGACCATGTCCATCAATCGTAACTAGGATGATTGTATCTAGAAATAGTAACCAGAAATGATTAGCATTATCATATCTAGTATGATCGTTTCTCCCATGATCATATTGAGTATAATAGTATCAAGACCATTGTATCCAAAAAAGATCATTCTTGGAGTGAGATTAGAAGAAATAAGAAGGAATTAATGGAAGGTTACAACACTTTTCAATTGCATTCAGATGAAGCTAAAGCTTATCCTCAATGAATTAAAAGTCATGAAGATAGTACTGATACAAGAACATGTAGGTGGATAAATTTTGTTCTCTCATGTGGGTAAATATAAACGAAAATATAAGGATACTGATGAATTATTTATCTAAGTGGAATCCTTTCTTTTAAAATAACGATGATACCTCACTTGGAGAAGTTCATTTTTACAAACACATTCTTTTGGTATTGTTTCAAGAATTGTTTTAAAAGAAATATATGTACGGGAATCTATATTAGACCCTTGTATTACTCATAAATTTTAATTTTATTGACAATTGAAATGGGAGTCTGGAATAGAAGAGATGAAAATTGTGGATGTTTCGAGAAGAATTAAGAAGCATTAAAAAAGTCATAATTTATTTGAGATTTCAGGAGAAATTATTAGTTCAGTTAATTTAAGAGGGTGGGAAATTATTTTGTGATTCCCACATAAACATGTTTTTGGTCACCTATAAAAGGTTTGAAGTACATTGTACTTGTGTCATCTAGGTCCATCTATTTGAGAAAAATTTTAAATTATTTTCTAGGAACATTATACTAACATTACATAACCAAACATTAAATAATGTTTAAAATAAATTTGTGACTTAAAATGGTTAGATAATAATTTAACTTTTAAGGGAAAAAATATTTTCCAATAAATTCAAGATATAATAAAATTTTGGAGAAAAAACAAATTTCTCCTCTTTTAAAACGAAACTGATGAAAAATAAGGGTTATATTGATAAAGTATATAAAATATATGAAACTTTTTAAATAATATAAATTATAATTATATATGAATTATACTAACAGTAATAATTGAATAAAAAATTTATGAACCACACATAATAATATATATCAATGTATAAAACCAAAAATATATTTAAATTAAAATAAATAGGTAAAAAATGATCCCCTCAATGTTATAGCTCCTTTGTTATATGAAGCGTTATCATAATGCTCAACTAGAGTTGAAAAAAAAGGGTAGAAATCAAGTATTTATATCTAGAAAAAGATAGTGGGGTAAATATAATAAAGAAAAACATTTATCATTATTTTCAATAAATAAAAAATGAAATATTTATATAGTAAACTTCAAAAAATTAAAAAAATAATAATTAAAAGAAGAAAAAATATAATTCAATATATGATAAAAATGAATTATGAAATATAAATATTTTATGGCATAAATAAGAGATAAAATGATAATTAAATAAAGAGATTATGAATTTATATAACGTTTATTTATAAAAATACAATAAAAAAAAAGACATTTCAAAAATAAAATGTATAAAATAAAAGAACTATTTTGTTTTGAAAATGTTTTAAAAATAAAGTAAAGGATAAATATAATGTTCTTCAAGATATATCTATGAATGTGTTACATATAATTATTATAATAAATATGGTTGGAACCATCCAAATAACATGCATGACCCATATATTTCCCCTTGGGGGCACCATGGCTATAAGATGTACATGTCATTTAAAAAAAACATTTCTTAAAATATATTATGAATTTTAAAATAAAATTTTAAAATAATATGTAAAATGAATTTAATAAAATGACTAAATAAAAATGTTAAAATATGGTCAAAATAAAATTCTAAAAACAAGGTCTAAATAGAATTTTGAAAACAACTCTTAATTAAATTATTTCAAAAAATTCCTAAATAGAATTTTCAAAACATGGAATCCTTTCATAAATATTTTTGGTCAATGAAAAATGGAAAGTGTGGGGGTGAATTTTATTTTAAAAATTCAATGAAAATAATGAATGTAAAAAAGTAATCTTAATAATAAAAAAAATATTCAAAGTAAGCACAATGGAGATGATAATTGAATTTTATTTCAAAACTCAAAGTGAAGAAGAAATAATAGAATACATAAAGAAAAATATTTATTGTAATATGATGTTAAATTTATGGATTAAACAATTAATAAATTATTTAATGAAATTTATTAATAAATACCTTATTCCAAATGAAAATAAGAAATATAATTTATTAATTATGTTTAGGAAAAACCTAATTATGAGAAAATTCATATCCCCCATAAATGGATTGAGTATTTTTAAAATATATAGGCATTGAATTTAGTGGTATCCATGAAATCCAAAAAATAAAAAATAACCCTCATTTGTAGTGGTTAAGAAGAATCCCTAAACAAGAACCCTGGTTTTAGCAGTATTCCATGAAACTGATGAAAAATATTTCATAGTTTTAGTATATTTCTACATACTAGAATAATTAGAAAATAAATATATTTTCTATCACATAAATTCTTTAAAAAAATCTCTCAATTCTTTTTAAGTAATGGAAATTGATATTAGTGATATTGGTAGTGTTAGAGAAACACTAGAGATCAAATAATTCAGAAGAATTTTTATAAAGAGATGTTAAGAGGATGAAATTTTGGGGAAAATATTTTTTCCAAATGCTATGGATCGATGATTCTAACAATTGATAAATAGAATTAATTTTAAAGACTCATAAGTGTATTATTTTTTGTCTTTAGGATTCAAAGAGTGTGTCTGGGAGGGTAATGTGGTCAAAGGATCCTCTGAATACCATATTTGATATGTACATTTACTTTTTTTGGGTTGGCTCCATCGACGAGACGGACGATCCCATTGGCCATATAGTAAGACGGCTAAAGTCTTTCTTGATAATGAATATTCTATTGGGTAGACATTTAATACCATGGGGTATCAAGTGGGATACCTGTATATCTAATGGCTATGTACACTACCACCATCTATCTAGTGAAAGTCCACTATGTAGCTAATAGTGATAGATTGAGGAGATCCTCAATTGGCCCTCTTCATCCACGATGAATTCGTTGTTTGGAACATTATTAACCTAACCTTATATTCCATAATAACCACCTAAATCCTATTTATTTAAAATTTAAAACAATTAATTAGTGTTTTTGAACATTAAAAATTATTTGAAGAGATTTGGAAACATTGATTTTCTCATAGTTGTTCTCTATGTAGATGAATTACTCTTGGATGGATCTCTGATCAAAACTCTACAAGAGTTAGGTGAGAATGTTTTTATATTTTCTACTAAAATATCATGATTTCATTAAACAATCATTGGGAATCCAGATTCGAAGATACCAATGTTCTAGATCACTGTTCCTATCCCAATCCACGTATTCTCAGAGGCCACTAGTGAGACTTATTATAAGTGAGTTTACATCTTTAGGTACTGATTTCTCAAAACATAAAACATTCTAAGAATGATACAACTACATTAGATGGAGAGATAATGTGCATGGTTAATATTCTATATACATTAGTTTTGAGAAGCTTTATGTTTGTTGTGGTGTGTGATAAGACTAATATTTCTCAAGCCACAGGTCTAGAGAGTAGATTCTCATAAAATATAGAGAATTAGAATTAAGATTCTATCACGTATAACTTTTGATATCTCATTGGTTTAGTGTATCCTATACTCTTGTTTTGGAAATTTGATTCATTATTGAGTATTTTGGATTCTAAATTTAATAGAAAATTAGATTCAAGGAAGATCACAACAAGCACAATAATTAAATTTAGTGAAAATTCCATGATCCTAATTACATTGTTATGATAATTAGTTTTACTATCGACCACTATGGTGGATTTCAACATAATAACAAAATCATGAATGAAGTTAGTGTGTATGAAGGGTCTTCTAGAGAAAATTGAGTGGATAATAGTGTTTCTGTACTATACTGTGACCCCTAGAACATGATTCAGTTGGCAAAGAATCCCTCATTTCTAATTTTATTTGAATATAATTCAATATAAATACCAGATTCTTTACATGTTTATAGAGTATGGGATGATAGATCTATGGAAGGTAAATGGATCTAAAATCCAATGATATTATAATTAAAATTATAGGATTAGAAATTATATAGTTTTTTCTATACTTATTGAGGATTGGATGGAATAAAGGTTTTAGGATCTCAAAAGATCTGATATATTGGAAGAGGAGAGATTATGATTATAGTTATAGAAGATAAGGCATCAAACCTTCGGGATAAGGTGTGTGTGAATGGAAATGATTATAAATTTGGAATTTCCAGTAATAAAGTCAAAAACCATGTTTTTTGATGTATATGGATGTTATTGTAGGTGAATAACACTCAATTCATTTTACATCAATAGGATTAAAATGTATAAGATCTCAAAACTAAGTGTATGGAATATAACAAAAGTAGTTGTTATTCATTTGGTTGAAGGAACATATACTGAAATTGAAGGATAAATTTTTCCTGAAGTTGTAATAAGTGGTCAGTAATTTTTAGAATTTAAAAAGGCATTCCATAGAGTGTCTAAAAGTAAATATTGTTCAATATTTGATCCATTTAAGGTAGTTATAACCATTGATCAAGTGATTCAATGACCATGCTGATCAAATCCATACAACACTACTTTAGTGATGAATGTTTGTAAGTAGAACTATGATTAATTGAAGATATATTCTTTATATAATCGGATAGGTTCAACTTTACCATGTTTTTGTTTAGTGTGATTTACGTGATCTAAATTTATTTTTATTTGTGATTTAGAGTTAACTATTCATTGTAATATCAATTACATACCTTTAATGTGAAGTTGTTTTTTATCATGGATTAGTAATTTTTTCATATTATGTTAATTCAAAGTGTTCATTTTTCTATGATTCTATTTCAATGCGTGTTCTTATTAGAGTGACTGAAATAAGTGTATAATTGATATTTTGAGGATAAGGATGTATTGTTTGGATTCTTTATTCCAAATAAATGTTTCTATGGATCCATGTTTCTTTCACACAGTTTAGTTACTTATTTCACCTTAGAGGAATCGAGATTGTATCATTATAATAAAACTATGTGTAGCGCAATATAAGTATAATACCTTATGAAATCACTAAATCATAAAATATGTTGTGGCCAAAAAATACATCAACTATATATAGTGATTAGGTTATACCTCCGTCAATATCCATATTTCAATAAATCCTTATAGAAATTGTTCCATTTAATGTTATATTGAATTATATAAAATAACTTCTGAAACCATATCCAAAAATATTTTTCATATTTACAAAACACATTTGTAATTTTTTCATTTAATTAATTGTTTATAAAATCATATAAAATACGCCATGAATATCCATTCAAAACATCTTATGGATAAAACCTAAAATACTTTTAAAGTCATTTTTGAGTTTGGTAAAACTTAATCCCCATTTTACAAACAAAAAAGTGTGGCTACATATGATGTTTTAGAATTAAAGACTATATGAATACATTATTTCTTAAAATCATCTAAATGGAGTCCAATAGTAAATAATTAGTGAAAATATTCTTAAAATGGATCTGTTGTGATCAATAATAAAAAAATATATTTATATTCTTATGTCCATTTATGAACAATGAATTTTTTGAATTTTTTTTGATAATAAATTATTTAATTCTTACACATTTTTATTTGAGTTATTTTTTAATTGAAAATCGAAATTTCATCATAAATTATAAAATTTAATGGTAATTCTTATTTTTCACATTCAAATACACTCTGGAATTTTAATCCTAATTCTTTTAAAATGGTTAAATTCACCCTTATTTTTTTCAAAGGGTAACATTTTTTGAGATATATATGTTATTTGAAGACATGGAGAAAGATCATACATTTTAATAGAGGACATATGTATTGAGTTAAATGTTGGTATGGATTCACCAAACTAGATTTCATTTAAATTTTTTTCCCAAAAAAAATACATCCTTGTTTTTAGTTCGCTAAAAATTGTACACAAGTTAAAATACTCAAATATTATGGTTTTATTCAACTAAATACACAACTATTTTGTGGTTACCTAGAGTTTCACTTACATATATAGTTCTAAAAAACATTTATCAAATAGTTTATTTGGAAAAACCTAATGTCACCCCAAATAAAAAAATATCATTTTATATAGATTCCTTAATTTAAATATTTAATATAAAAAATAAAATGACATTAATATTAACCTTGGGTTTAATGACTTTGAGGATTACCTACTAACAAAATATATTTTATTATTATTATGAGAATTTCCCCTCAATTGATACACACTATACTCCTTTATAGACTTCTCGTTTGTGATACTCAACATTATAATCATGGGAAAAGAAAACATAATAAATGGTTGAGACCAAATGCTCATTTGGTGAAAAACTCATAAACATGTCATAAAGGAAATTATCCTATGAATTCAAGAAAATATGAAAAGGGGATAAATATATTATTTACAAACATTTAAAAATAAGTGTTTTAAATAATTCACGATATAATGACATGGGATATAAAATGAGCAAACATATACCATTCTTTCATAGTGATAGGTAATAGAAATAATTCCTAAATTATAAAAATAAGAATATAAAACTAAATTTGGAATTTCATGGGAATGTATCATAAAAATAATTGTAGAACCAAACATAGCATAGAAAGTTATAATATAGTATGTAATTAATCATGTTCCAAAATCTCACCATAGTTTGAATCAAGAATGAAATTCATTCCACCATTCATATAGTGGATCAAAAACCATGTTCTCTCCTCCCTTAATACAGTGGATCATGAATCCCGATCCAACCTCACATCATAGTGTGGATAAGGAATCATGTTCCTACTTCACTTCACATTGTGGATATGGAACTTATTCTTGTACCCCTTTACATAGGGAAATATGATTCACGTTCTATCCTTTAATATTTATTTCATAAAATATCATACTATACTTAATGAATTAGACATATAAATAATTCTCGGATAACCCGTGACATAATTTAAACCATATTTATGTGTTCTATTATAACATGAATACATTTATATATCAAAATCACTTAATTTAGCCTTGAAAATTCTTAGTTTCATTAAAAAATTCATTAAAAAATTCATATGACTTATAAAGTATGAATGTTGATAGTGTTATAAGAACATATCCATAATGATTCTTAACCACATAGAAGGATGATGAAATATATGAAAAAATACATTATTTGATGAACACTTTAAACGTTACTACATAAGATGGTATCATGAATTGAATCATTTAATACAACGATTTTAAACCCCCTAAAGAAATATAGTATAATTTAATTTAGAGGGTAATTGAAGAAAAATAATTTAAAATAGAATAAATCCATTTGTTATAGTGATAAAAATAGTAGTGTAACCGTAAAATAATATTTATAAAATTAATTTAACATTTTCATAAGAGATGATGTAACGGGTCACATTAAAATGTAGTTTTAAAAAACATGAAGTGAATACTTATTGGAAAATTTATGTTTAAAAAGAAACCTCAATAACGGAGTTATTAAAATGACATAAATATTACAAAAATGAAATGTGTATTTAATAATAAATCATATCAACAAGAAACTAATACCCTATTTAATATTTTAAAAATTCAAGTATTAAATCCCATATTATAAAAAAGGGATAATAAAACGTCATTTTGAAAATAGGAAAGTGTAAATGTGGTGATCATAAGAGTTTGTAAATAATTTAATTTCAAAATATATAAAACATTATATTGTATAGAAAATATAGACATGGAATAAAACAAGATTTTTTATATAATGTTTATTATTTTTAACATTTTCATATTTTAAAAAGAATATAATTCATTAAGGAATATGTATTCTACATGAATAAGTAATTCCCTAGAAAATAATGAGAAATGAAAATTAAAATCATCATTATATATAAGAATACATTATTTTTAACCCTTTTCAAATTGGGATAATTATGAACAATGAAAAGTAGTTTAGAGAAGAAAATCCAATGAAAATTTTGTAACAATTAACTCTAGATAATTGGAAGGAGGGTTTTAGAAAAATGACTTGTAAATTCCATAAAAAATCTATAATATTAATCATGATATTTAATGAGGTATTAATTACACCAAATAAAATTGTAATAGATATATAACATGAAAATACAGAAAAATAAATAGAAATTTATTTTGAAAGCATTACAAACATCATTTATCCTTAAGTTGTTAACATATGAAAATGGGTATATTTCAATGAAATGTAATCCCAATGAAAATAAATTGACAATTAAACATAAATAAAATAATATCATAGAATATACAATATTTTATAATAGATTTCATGAAGAAAAATTACTACTTGATGAATGACAATTGTGTGAAAAAATAATTCCTTTTACTTTTGACTTACGTGAATGTTATTTAATCCCATTGAGTATTTGAACATTCTCTTTATGTACATATATGAAATGGAGGAAATAGGATAAATATTTGTGACCATAGGCATAAATAAATTGAATAGAATTACTGGGTGAGTAAAATGTGTTTTTTTTTCAAGGGATTTTCAAATATTATGATTGTATTTTATAGGGTTGTGGAAGGCCCGTTTTATAAGTGATGAGAATGGTTCTTTTGTAAATAACTATTTTTATAAAAAAGAAAAACATATTTCATCAGTAATGGAGATTCCAAAGTGTAAAATAGTGTATTAGAAAAGATATTCAACTGAGATACACCTTGAAAACTTTTTGGAAGACATGTTTTTAACTTATTTTAATATATTTACCATTAGATTTAACAATTTTACCATTTTATGTTTTCATTACGGTAATTAATTTTTCTATAAGTAATTCAATTTGTATATTAAAAAAATATGGACCTCATTAAATTATTTAGATGTACTTATTATAATATTTTAAATCAATTATTAAAATAAAATTCCTAATAGTGAGAATAGTAAATTTTAATTTTATAACACATAATGCGTAAAAAACATTTGTAGAAAAATGGTATTTTATGTATAGAAATAATATTTAGGATAAAATTATAAATAATATTGAAATCCATTATGTTAATTTTTTTATTATTACACAAATAATTGTTATACTACTTCAATATAAATTCAAAACCTAACATCACCTTGAGAGGAACTAATTAAATGATACAGATGAAAAATCGTTTTATTAGAATAAATGATTGCTTATGTTTTCCAAATTTAAAACACGAGTTTTTTAAATTATAGTTTGTATTTTAAATGAAACATTTTTCTAAATAAATAATATATTGAACAATAAATTTTTTACTAGTATTTGAATCATACAGGCCTCATGATATAGTCATAGGAACTATGGTAGTATTAAAACAACAATTTTCACTATTAATATGAAAATTAACTATTTTTTGAAAAATCAAACATATTCATCATAAATTAATTTATTTTATGTTGAATTAAAATATAAACTTAATTTTTTCAAGTTCATACTATAAAATTTTATAATTTAAGTTTAAAATAAAATTATTAATATATAATGAATACCATTCTCATATGAAAATGAAATTATAAAATATTTATAATTCATTTTCTTATTTCATATCAATTATTAATTTTATCGTTGTTAATATATTATTCATATTAATAATTTATTTTATCTATAAAATGTTAAGTTTCAAAAAATAAAGTGTACAAAAAATGTAATTTTAAAAATATTATATATTTTTATAAAAAATGATCATAATAGTTTTTTAGAAAATGTAATAAATGATTTATTATTTATTATTTTTAATAAAATGAAATTAATTTTTCTATAAAATTTGAAATGTGAAATGTATAAATTACTTGGTACATGTAAATAATTTATTACATTACTAATTATATGTATATAGCTTCTTAATATTTACTTACATACACATTAAATATATCTGTTTTAGTCTTAATAATAACATAAGAGATGGTGGCGATTTCATGTGGGGATTCTAGAATTATGAATCACATGAAAATTTCAACGATATTTAACTTCAATTTTAAATGTTTTATCTTATATCAAAATTACTCGTGTTCCGCTTGGGTTCGATATTAGATTAAAGTTTCATGATTTTTTATTTTTAAAAAATTCCATGTGACGATATATATGGGTCATAATATTTATTTTAAATGGAAATTAAATGTAAAATATATGGGAGTTACATATTTAGTTATTTTATATGGAAAATGATGTGGTAAAAAAGCAAGTATTTTTTGGACTCGATTTTTATCATCAAAATTAATATCTATTGTTACTATATCCTCTATATTTATTTTTAAATTGAATGTTTTTCCATTTAATGTGATGGTTCATGGAATAGAGAGTGATTACCAAATGATAGTGGTTCAATTTCACTTTTTATACCAATTGGTATGAGTAAATATTGAATGCAAGGATCACATCCTAAAGGATTTCACATTACTATTCTATTTTTTTTTATTTTGATTACACATGTGTGATCCCTCTTTCATGTAAATAAAGTAATTATTATTTTTCATATGTTAACCATGTTTTCATTGTCTAATTTGGGTTTTCATTTAACAGTTCATATGATATTGGGTCTTACCCATCTAAACCATTTCTTCTTAAGATCATCTCTATGATGGCCGATCCACCCATGGATGTGTAATTCCACAGTAAGGTAAATAATTTACACCATCTTCAAACATTATCTTAAATCCGTGAAACTAATTCATTTCACTAAAACATGAACAATCCATTGAGTATAAAAAATTGAGGAACTAAACCATTAAACACTTAACACATGAGTCATATTTAATGAGAATAATTAGGGAAATATTCTAATTTCAAATATAATCTACTGGGATAAATTTTTTTGTTTAAAATATCATAAAAATTTAATTCACATTTATAGAGTCTAATTAAACCCTAAATGGCCACTAACGATAATTTTTATTCAGAATGATAATCTAATTAGTGTGTTTCAATTTTATTTTATTGGGCTAACTAATTGTTTAAACTATTTTTATTTTTTTGGATTTGTTAATTTTCCATGGTTTTGAGTGTAAACACCTCCACCCATGTAGCCTAGAGTTATTGGTTTCATAATTACACTAGAATAAGACATAATGATTCACATTCCACGGTCATGAATTGTTTATTAGTCTAACTAAATTAGATACACATTTAAAATTAAAATTACAGTTGAAAACATAAAATACAAAAAGTATTTTAACCAAGAACACTAAATATACCCTTAGACAATCCATAAAAATTAATCACAAAACACTTCCTCTAATCTTGGGGAAAATAAATCTTAATAAAAGCGTGATCTTAGATTCTTAGTGAGGTTATAAATATAATATAATCGATCTTGTATAAATAATAATAACTATTAACAAAGGATAAATAACTGAAATAAATTCCATTTAAAAAATAAATTGATAATAACCTGGATGAATAAATGATGATCAAATAAATAAAAATACATAATCAGATGACTGAAAGTTATTCTTCCATTATCAAACTAATAATATAATCACATGGACTTAAATAAATAATCTCATAATGATGTAATGAATAATTTCGGACATCATAAATATACTTTCAAGACCTTTCACATGATATTTTTAAAATATGGGTAATAATCCATTTAAATCAGCCAACCTATTTTTTTCACGAGACCTATTGATTCATTGAGGGGCCATGTAATTCCATCCCCACCCATCACCCTATAATTAAAACGAATTACTAATTTTAAAGGGGTGAAATATAATCAACATAAAAATTCATATTAAAAAACTATTATATGAAATACTAATACATAACACAATCAGTAAACATAATCATAAACCATCTAGAGTAATACGGTGAGTGGTAAAAAAGTAAAAATCCCCAATAAAAACTATCATAAACCATATATGGAAGTGGTAATGATAGTATCAACATAACATATTCCTATAGGATCATAAGTACAATAAAGGGTTGATGTTATTGAGGAATAAAAAAACATAAATATTTCATTGATTTTTTGGGAAAAATAAAATTTTATGTTTGAAAGTATTTTATAAAAATAAACTCTCAAACTATATTTCAAAAATTGTTTCCATTGAAATTATAATTTGAAAATTATAATTTAATAATAAAATTTTTTAATTTTAATTATAGATGGAATTTTTATTCATGTAGTACTTTAATGAAAATATTCCTTTCACATTTTCTATAAAATCCAAACATTACTTATTTGGAAAAATATATAAAGTTTAATTTTAAAATAATATTTATAACATAAAAATTGGTTAAATATTTATTAAAATATAATTTTCGGAATGTTAAAATATTTTTTTTAATTTTTTTTATAAAACATGGTTTCAGAAGAAAATAGATTTTGGACCAAAGAGATATAAGATGTCAGATTTTATTAAAACAATTACCCAAACATTTTAACTAAAAAATAGATGAAAAATTGTAATATTATTTGAAAAGTAAATTATTGAAGATATTATATTAAAATTTATTATTTTCTTCCTAGAAAAATCAAATAATTCCCTCAGGTAAGGGTCATGCATAAATAATACTGAATAATGATGAGATTGTGAAATAAAACCTTACCATTTTCTAACTTTTAAATAAGAAGCTCCATAAAATAAATAACATAAAATGAAACTTTAAATACTAGTAATAGAAATTTATTTATGATCTAAAATATCGAACTAGGTTGTATATACACCACATGAGGTAATAAGTGGTGAATATGGCATATTTCTCGCCGAAGTAAAAGTGAGGAGAGAAACCCTTACCTTAGGTTTGACATCCTTATTATGTGTCTGAACCTACCATATAATAAATATATTTTTATATTATAACTATTAAAAACCATAACTATATTTCTCATACCATATATTATTTACTTATAGTGTTTTATAATATTTTTATTAATAATTTATTGTTAATATCACTATTCTAGGTGATATTTTTTCTTCATCATGTATATTTTGGTTAAATTATTTCATTCTTTCTACTTTAATCATGGTAACATAATATACATAATTTTAACCATGATATATATAACATATATATTCATTATATATTTCTTTAGAGTAATCTATAAGAGCTAAATATTGAAAATAGATTACACCGTTCATTGAGACGGTATGCCGTACGTACGCATGAAAATTTCTTCCATTTATCTCAAAGGATGAGATGAAAGGAAAATAAATATTTATCCTCAAATATAGAATCATTATTATGTCATATATATAAAAATTTTTATTAATATAATCTATCATTATAGCCACACATATTAAATTAAATTAAAAACATTTCACATCGTTATGTGGATGTGATAGTCCAGACGTACACATGAGTGATGTAATTGTTTTCCAATAGATTAGAAGGTAAGAACATAGATGTGATATTATATTTATATAGTAATTTTTAGTAAATAGATATCAAATATATTCATTAACTCTATCCTTACATCTGTCCATGTAAATTTTAAGTGAAAAATGTGTCACATCACTCTGTGGTGCGATAGTCCAGAATACAAACAAGAAACATTTTTGTATACCCCACCATGAAATGTAAAGTAAGAACATATACATGATATAATAAATAAAAAAGTAAAATAATTCTATAAATATCATATAAATATATTAAAACCATCATTATATCTATCCTTGAATGGTGGTCATGGAAAGAAAATTACATTTGTTCGTGAGGCGGTAGACCACCACACACACAATCAACATTTTTATTTTCCATTTAAAGAAATTAGAGATGGATATATGCTATTAAATAAAAATAATAACTTCTTAGTATAAATTATATACTATTTTTATTACATTAGCATTTCTTAATACAATTTTAATGAGTTGCAATAACCAATAAAACAAATACACATGTTAATAATTTTACCTCTTCTTTGGAGAACCCCTTCAAGATTACAATTAATTACATCATTGATTATGGTTTATGATAACCAAAGTAATACAATATATAGGTATGGGAGTATGAAATATATATAGGTTGGTATTTTATAAACCAATTCTATTTTCGTGTGTGAATGGAAGAGGATAGGGGTGAACTTTTATAATTGGGGATGAAGACACACATGGAATTTCTGAAATGAAATAGTGCCCCCCATGTTTTCATCATAAAAAATCTAAAAAATTGGATATTATTGAGCCATGAAAGATATAAGGTTGACATATGATATTAGAATAATAATTTGAAATGTTCTAGGTCATTTTAACCCATATCATCTTAGTTTAACACCCGATAAACTTATATTCACCTTAACCATAATAATTAATTGTTAATATTATTGGAATTAGTTATGAGACCAAATTGAGTTTAACTTATTATATAATGTAAATTATTCTTACTAAAAATATGGAATCCATATTTTCAAATTAATTTCATATATTTTTTCTAATTCAATTTAAAATTAGACCCACCGAAGGATCAAGATATGGGTTTTTTAAAGAAAAGCATTGAAAAGTTAAAAAATACATATCTGAATTAAATATGAAATTGATTAATATAAATTTAATTATTAAAATTTTACTATAAATAAACCTATATTATTTGAAACCAATTTACTTTATAATATAACTTTTTAATTAATTTAAATAAAAAGTATATTTTGACAAAAATAATTTTTTTCACTACTAAATAAAAAATTAATCTTTTTAAAAAAACTACAAAAAATTAACCCAAAGATAATTTTGATATTAATATTCCAAATTTTAATTTTAATTTTTTAAAACAATGTTTATAATCTTCATAAAAAATAATTTTAAATTATTTTTACAATGTATAATTAAAAAACCTTTAAAAAAATATACTTTTTTAGAAAACACTATTTATTATTTTAAATGGTATTTTTATTATTTATAATCCATTTATAACCATATAATATATTATATACATGTGTAAACCATATAATTTTCATAATTTAATTATTTACATTCATTCTTACTAACTTAATTTCTAGGTTATAATGTTCATGTTTAAATAATAATATTTTAATAGAGTATCATGTTTCAAATATTCCTGAGGTTGCAGGCATCACAACTTCAAAAGAAATATAATTTATATAAAAAGAAATATATTTTAATATATTGGGGTTTTAAATTATCTTCTAATCTTATTGTTTCCAAATCTACAAAATATTGATCTTGATGTCCTCTTTTTAATGTTTTGGGTGTAACATTCTACACACTTAAATAAATTTAATCATTGAAATTTAATCATGATCCTAGTAATCACGAGTTTGAAATTTGAAAATGTTATTTTTGGAAGACCAATTTTTAAAAGGGGTTAATAAAACATCTTCTTGGTAACAGATAAACAGAAGCATGAAGGTCATCTAGAGTAAAAAATTACTATGTTTCGAAGTAAGATAACATTGATGGTAAATGAAATCATGGAAATGTGAGAGAATACTAAGACCAAAGGAATAATAAAGTATGAAAGAGAAAATGGTCATGAGAAATTAAAAAAAAAAGTGTTTTGATTTAATGTACCATTGATTATATATAAATTAAATTAATAGGAAATTTTTTTGTAACAAGATATTTCTACAAAAGTTGAGGAATTAATTTACTTACTAGACTAAAAACATAATATATATAATCTAACTTGATATATTTTTATTTAATAAGAAAAATTCCATTAATTTTTTATTCATTGATCAACATTAATTCATCTCTTACTCTATTAAATGAATATCCAATAAGAATTTTTATTCCTTAAGTAATAAAATTAAATCTTAATGGATCATAAGAAGATTGGAAAGTCATTTCCCATTACTCTAGATATAATGCAGGGCCATAATGGATATAATGAGTTATCAAATAATATATTAATTTATAAGCCATAAAAAATATAAAAAAAGTTTAAATTAGTTCGTTTTATAAATAGTTATCCTTATGATCATGAAAAATGTGTTTTTTTAAATTTAATGTTCACAAATTTAGAAGGAAGGTCGCTAAATTTCAAAAATCATCTTAACATTAGATTTTACAAGCAATATAGTGTTGAACATAATGGAATATACCAGATATTTAAATACCATTATCACCATACAATATTAATTAAAAAATTAATTCTTTGAAAAATTAAATATTAGTTTGTCAAATATATTCTATAAATAAAGAAATTCCATAAACATTACTAAAGAGAACACAAACTGTCAAATGAGTATCCAGTTTGAATTTTACCAATATTGTCTCATAAAAATGACTTTATCAATATTAACTCATCATCTACCATATATTAAAGGTTATCCCCCCACAATAATGTGATATAAAAATGGGCAACATGCCAAAGTATCACATTTCTTAGTCATCGATACCATTCAACATATTTTTTCAAATCCTTATAGAAAAAAATATTATATTAAGATAATAAGATTATCCATGATTATTACAGTGAGAATATAATTGATAAAATACATCTAAAATAGAATTCTTTAATCAAAAAACATATGTACATTAATCATTCCACTTCTACAATATAAATAACAAATGCCAACCCTTGATCTATTAGATCATTCTGAGGTATATTCCCTTTTTGATTTAGGAATTCACTTATGTAGTGCTCGATAAACTTATAATTGATGAATTTACAATGTAGTATTCTTTCTTTCCCTTGAAATCATAAGCATGGTGGTGTTTATCTCCATACTTTTAACATACTTCCATTCCCTTCTTGAAATTAAAAGTGGGTTTCTTTACACAATTATCACTTGTGGAAAGTTACTTATTTGTCATATTCCCCTTGTCCATTTTTTCTCTCCCATTCTCTCTGTATCTTTCATTCCTTCAAATCCATAAAAAATGGAAATTGTTTCCTATATCTTGATTTCACATGATACTATCTCATTGTTTGATAAGAATGTTTGGGATACTATCTCCCAATTAAGTATTGTCTTAATCACATCAACGAAATGGTCAATATTTTTTTGGATTACATATATAGTCATTTTTATTCATTTATATAAGTGTAAATATTTCATCATACTTAGTAAAAATTTTATTTTCATTTTATATTCGACACAATAATTGCCTCTTCATTAAAGTCTTCACTATTCCTAGGATATTAGTTTCTTTGTGACATTATTTTCCACACATAAAACATTTTCCTCTTCATTTTAGATACTTAGTTGCGTGTCTCTTTCCAAATTTATTACATGAATTAAATTTATCCATCTTCACTTAAAGTTCTATACAATTCAAGATATTTTTCAAATCTATTCTTTTCTTATTTATAGATTACACGAGTTGGTTATGGTATATGTTGTTAACCATATATTGTGATAAATGATAAGTAATAATAATAATGTCCTTAACTCTAGTCATCCTCCAATTTGGTTTCCCATCAACACATTATCTATCACATTTGAAATTAAATGAGTTCGTTCTGGGTCCATCTATTGACTAAAACCAAAATTCATAGTGAGATAAACAATAATAATTGTGGTAAATAACATACTCATGAAGAATAATTTTCAAGGTCTCTAATTTGTGACAATTTCAATCTAGAAATTAAACAGTAGGTTTAACCTAGGACATTCATTTTCACCATTCCAATACTTCCCAATGGGTGATAAAAAATATTTAATTAACCAAAGAACATCCCATGAGAGTGCATTAATAAGTTTACATTTAGACATGTTGTCATGTACCAGGTAATTATCATACCAATCCTGTAGCACCTTATTCTGGTTTATTACCCCTAGGTACATCTTCTCTAGAACCATGTATAGTTTTAGTATCTAGATAAAAACATATTTCTTAGTAGACCATATGTATTTTGAGTTAAACCACATAATCTACACCTCACCAAAATATTTGGATGTTCTTCTAAAAAAATACTCAAATTCTTTAATAGGGTTTTGTCACCTAATATATTTTATCCTAAATTAATATCCAATGACTTCGACTAACCTTTCCCCAATACCAATTGTAATTACATTGACCCTAGTAGTCCGGAGCTAGTGGTTACTGTATTACAATGGTATAAACCTCAAGTAATCACATTCAGAATGATTGAATTGTTTAGTAATATTGGTAAAATATATACATACTTGAAATTTATTTAGAATTGAAAAAATAAAATAAAAAAGTTATTTCATTGAAAATACCATATTTCATTTTATAATATACCATTATATCAATCAAAAATACTTATTGGTATCCTTGAGAAAATAAAATATAAGGAAGTGTTGAACTCTGATGCGCATGAAGGGAAATATTAAAAGAAAATATATCATGAATAAACAAGAATAACCATTATCAAAAAGTAAATAACTGAAACACAATCTATTTAAACAATATCTTGAGAAAAATATGGCTGGAATAAATGATGATCAAATAAAACCATATAAATAATCACATTATTTAAAATTATGCATGGATATTAAAACAAATATAGGAATCACAAGTAAATCAATAACTTATCGGATAATGTTAGAATGTTTAATTCTATTTATCATAAACATAATACCAAGACATTTGAAGAAACTTTTTATAACTATGGGTAAAAACTCATATAATTTTGAAAACAGATTTTTCACACGATACCAACTCATGTGTCAAAGGGATTTGTAGTTTTGGGCCCCACCTACACCTTTATATGTAAACATTATTCCTTATGTGAATGGGGTTAAATATAGTAATCATTAAAAAATTTATTGAATAACTAACATAGATAATGTTAGTACTTACCTCTATTAATAAACATAATCCTAAACCGTCGAGAGTAATATGGTGAATGGTAATAAAATTTTACATCCCCTATTGAACAAATCATAAACCTTCCATAGAAATAAAAATGATTTTATAAATATAAATTATCTTTAGTGTATCATATTCATAATAAAGGGTTGATTTCATTGGAAAATATAAATACCATAAAAATATCATTGAAAACATTTGTGAGTAAAATAAACTTTTCTCTTTGAAAATAAAATTAAACCAAAAGTTCCCAATTTTTTTTTAAAATAATTAAATTTTTAAATAAATTTATAAAATTATACTCTATTATTTAAAAAATTTAGTGTCCTTGGTGATAGAAAATTGTATTATTATCATACAAGTCAACACAAATAGTCATTTCTTATTTTCAGTAAAATCCAAACATGCCTAGTTTGGAAAACGTCATTAATATTAATTTCATTTTGTAAAAAGAGTCATGGGTAAAAGTATATTTTTAAGAATAATTGTATAATGTTAAAATAATATTTTAAAACATTATATGAAATCAAGGGTTTTGAATAACAAATTGTTTCCATCTAAGATAGAAAGGGAGTCATCTATTATTAAAAAAAAATATTTCTGTATCATTTAAAGTACCAAATAGAGGAAAATTGTACTATTACTTAAAAATATTTGTATTAAAAACTGAATAATAAAACATATTATGTTTAAGTAATAAATATAATCTTAATCTCCAAAGGTATATTTAAATATTAACAATCCTGAATAATGATCAGATTGTAAAATAAACCCTTACCACTTAGGTCAAATATAAAAAATAATCCCTATGAAAAAAAAAGCAAATGATTAATTAAATAATATGAAGATAAATTAATTCATGAAATAATATATCAAATTTTATTGTATTTTAACCATAAAAAGGAATATGTTAAGTATATGACATGTGTCACACGAAAGTATAAGTGAGACGAGAAACCCTTACATCAGGTACAACATACTTCGCATGTGACTGAATATCATGTAGAATAAATATAGTACAATTATAATTCTATTAAGAAAAATAATTATATATCTCATACAGTATCTAATTCAATTCATTCTATTTAATTACCCATTAATTTTTTATTATTTGTTGAAACCACTATTTCAGGTGATATTTACTTTGATTTTTATGCATGTTTTGGGTTGGAAATTTTTTTTTAATTTGATAACAGTTATAATATATAGGTAATTTAAAAAATGATATAAAGATCATATTTTTTCATTATATATATATATATATTTATATTAATTTAACAATTTTAGAGATATAAAATGGATTACATCGATCATGGAGATGGTATGTCATACGTACGCATGAACGTTGATTACATTTTTCTTGATTTATGGAATGAATGGAAAATAAAACTTAAAACAAATTTTAGGAATAACTATTATTAAATAAGTAATATTTTTTAATCAAATACATCTTTATTAATATCCAGGTAAATATAATATAAAAAACATTTCACATCACAACGTGGAGCCGACAGTCGACATGTACACATGAGTGACATTATTGTTTTATAAAGGATTGAAAGGAAACAATTATATGTGATATTATATTTTAATAATTATTTTTAGGTCATACATTAATCATATATATATTAAATAATTCATTTCTACCATCTTGGTAAAACATAAACGAGAAAAAAATCAAGTCGTTTCGCAGGGCGGTAGTCCGTCGTACACATGAGCGACATTATCTTATCCCTATAAAAAATGGGATGTAAGAATGTATATGTGATCCCACAATTAAAAAATTATAATAATTAATTAAATATTGTATAAATATTTTACCTTTTTCATTATATTTTTTCTTTTAAAGGTGGTGATGGGATGAAAATCACATCGGTTCACGATGTTGTAGTCCACCGTACACACGATTGATAGATTTGTTTTCGATTGGGTAGAAGTGGAGATGGATAAAGATTATTGAAATAACGTAATATTGTATAAATAAATATTAGATAATAATTTTATTTTTAATATTATTTTAGGAAAATTTTCAAAAGGTGTAAGAAGAAATAAAACAAATACCCACGTTTAGAATTTTACCACTTTTTTAGAGTAACCAGTTGGTTTTTCCGAATATACTTACTATATTATATTTATGATAAAAAATGAATCATGGATTAGTATAAATGATTAAGGAAGATATTTTATTAGGTCTTGGAAAATTCAAAGGGATTTGGTAGTGGTAGGAAGATATTAGAGGGGGTGGCCTTTTATAATTGGGGGACAGGAAACACTATTAAATTTTGAAAAAAAAAAAGATACCCACATTTTTCTCATGAGAAACAACACAAAAATAGTTTTCTGTAAAATCATGGAATAGATAAGGTATAAATATATACATAAATTAATAATTGGACATGTTTTATGTCATTTTAATCCATATCTTCATATTTTAATCCCCTAGTAAACCAATCTTTTCTTTAACCACTTTAACTATTTTTTATTATAATTAATATAATGTATAGTTAAATATTGAGTTAAAAATAATATATATTATAAATTATAATATTTAAAAATAAATAATAAATTTTTTCAAATTCAACTCATATAATTGAATAAATTCTATTTCAAACGAAACACACATACACGTAAAAAAAAATTTAAGCAAAATATTTTGAAGATGAAAATGTTTTTATATAAAAAATCTATATAAAATTTATTAAAATAAGAAAATATAGTGAAATTGAAATTTAATTTAACTAATACTACATTAAGTATACTTTAAAATATAAAATATGTTTTTATATGATTAAAAATAATATACAATTTTCAATAAAAATATATATGATTCTGGTAGTCATAAAAAATTATTCTTTTCAAAAAATTATAAAAAATCACCCTAATATAATATTTACATTTAGATTTGAAGAATGATATTTATTTTATCAAATACCTTTTATAAATTTATTATAATTTAATTTTAAATTATCTATGAAAATCATGGTGAAACTGTATTTTAAGAACAATACAGTTTCTTAGAAAACATTTTTTTTCTTTCAAATTGTTATAATTAAATTTTTAATCAATAAATAACTATATAATTTGTCTTATAATTTCTTTTTAAAAATTGTTTTCGTAATTTAGTTAGTCCTATTCACACCCTCTTACTTAATGGATAAGTTATATTGGTTAATTTAAAATAATAATATGTTAATGGAATATCATGTTTCCTTTAAATATTTTGTTGCATGCATCTCAATCTATCATAGATAGTTAAATTATTTAAAAATAAAGATATCCGAATATTTTGGAGTGTCACATTCTCTTATAAAATTATTTTTGTATGTCATATACACTATCCAACATTTGTTTACTGTTTTAAAATCTTGAGGTGTTGCAATGATGGATGAAATGATTAGGGTATCCTAATTTAGTAAATTTTAATATTTAGGATAATTATAATCAATAGATAAATGTTGTGGGATAGATAAATTACACATTATTGAATAAATTTTTTCAAATAAAAACTCTTCTTCTTCATGCTATTATTTTATATTTATTTCCCATAAGATAATTCTCCCTAAAATTCCTATTTTTTCACATCTTTTGTTTCATGAAAATGAAAATCCAACCTAAATTCATTTACATTTTCATTCATTGTGTTTATTTTTTCATCAATAATATAATTGTTTTATGTATAAATTAAACTCAATAGATATTTTTTATTCAAAATTTTATAAGTTGAAATATTTTTTATCATACACATGGATCTTTCACTAAAAGTGGTATATATTCACTTATATTCAGAATGATTTCAGAATATAATTTATAAGAACTAAATAAAACAATATAAAAATAAATACGGAATTATTACCTAAGATAATATATTGAATATATAAAACTAGAATTTTTTATCTGATATACAAATATAAGATCCATCCTGTAACATTCTACATGTATATACAATACATGAATAAACAAGTGATGATTCATTGATGGAGATTTAAAAATAACAATACGGTGATTTATTAAAATAGAAATAAAATATTGATGGTTTCAAAATCCAAATTGAAAAGATGGATACTCCCATCCAAGTGAATATGATAAAAATATTTTATTTTCCTAATGTTCAAAAGAATTCAGATAACATTACATTGATATTTTAAAATTGAATATATATACGGGGCCGTGAATATATTTGATGTGTTACCACGACCCAATACATGTTGTTTATTCTAAAAAAATTCCATTATGAAAAATATCAAATATTTTACTAATTTTATGAATGTTATATAAACAATGAAACACACTCTATATATCATGGACATGTTGAAATTCCCACTAAAATTCTCTCTTTTGAAATTGATAGGTCAATAATTGTTTTTCATTCCATAAATGATAATGTAGTGACCATATAAGGCGTGGTGAATGTTGAAGAATGAATATTCGAACTTTTTTACTCTATGGTTTGGTAGTATATGATTGTGGCACCATCTTTTTTATTCTTGAGGAATACATTTCTAAATTAAAATTGAGAGAATGGGTATTTTCAAGAATTGACATTCAACACTCATTATACTCTGCCATCCCTCAAGTTGAATTAAAGTGTGTAGAACCCTAAATTATATTTACACACCTTCTAAATTATAATTACTTCATTTATACGGTGGAAATATGTTTCAGTAAATGAAGATATTTCAAATAAAAAATTTAATTATGTGGTAATATTGACAATATTATCATACGTTAGTTAAAAATATATAAACGAGATGCCATTGTAATTTGATATCATTTTATATAACTATATTACTAAAGATATTTATAATTTAGATGTTTTTTGGAGGAAACCCCATTTAACATTACACCATTTTTTATTTTTCATATATATATTTAATATTTTTTTTTAAATGAATTTTATCATTCTCATTTTTCTTCATTATAGGTTTGTTGTATTTTTGATGAATAATATCACCATTCTAAAAGTTTTCCACCATAAAAAACAATAAGTTTGTTGGTTATCCTTTACGGTTTTTGATATTTATAAAAATTAAAATTTTGAATTCCATGTGTATATATCATTTTGTGTGGTCACATTTGAAAAAATGGAGAATTTTATGTGTGGGAGAGGGGTTTTTAATGCCGCGAAACTCATTACCCAGAGTTGGTGCATTATTATATAATATTGGCATGGTAAAAAAAGATCAAGTCTTGAAAGGCCAATTAGGTTAGTATACTTGTACGTACTGTATACGTACATATGTTTTAAATTACATCATGAAATAAAATAACAACAAAATTTTGTCCCCATTGAACACACTTTTATCTCTTAGCCTATCCTTGCTGGTCGACCATAAAATACTTCTTCACATCCTGGAAAAAATAAAACATATAAAGGGGTGATCTCCAATTCTCATTAAGGATAAAATTATGGATAAAACTTTCATAAATAAGCATAAACATTTATGGAAATATATATGACAAAAACATAAGACATTTAACTTACACTTCAGCATAATATGGAAATAATAAATCAAATAATTTCATTTACTTATTCACATGGATATTCTACTAGTCTAATAATCATATGCAATATCAATATTCAATTTTATAATGATAGAATGCATAATTCCAGACTTCATAGACACATAGTCAAGTACTTGTGCCATGAATACAAATAAGATATTGCTAACACCTTTTTCCAAGACACTAGTTGTCTCATGAGACCTACCGATGCATCGAGAATCTATAGCGGGATCCACCCATTAGTTATTATGTTCAATGCATTTCTCATATGAAAAGGTTTAAACATAACATAAACATTCGTATTAAAACTACCATACGAAATTTCTGTAATTGATCTATAAACCATGAATGGTATAAAAATAACACATCCATAGTAAAAAATATTCCTAAATCATCAATATAATATGAATGACTTGTATCACAATAAATCAACTTCAAACAATTTTAAAATCCATCAAAGGATGTTGACATAGATAAAATGAAAACTATTTGAAAGAAATACCTATTTCTATTTTTAAACCATTTAAAAGTGAAATAATTATAAAAGAGAAAATTTATTTTTGTAATATTCTTATAATAATGTAAGGTATGTTTTTTAAGGTGTTATAATGGCTGAAAATAGCTGCACCTGCCGTATAAGTTAAAAAACAGTCTTTCCTTAATTTGGTTGAAAAGGTCGTAAATGACCTCGTATGGAAAAACACAGAATGATTCCTTTATAAAAATATTAGAAAAATTCAAAAAATGTTATAAATGACTTTATCACATAGTCTAGAAAGTATTAAAAATGTTTTGAAATACATTTTTAAGAAACACGGTTGTGGATGATAAAGAGGTCCCTAAAGATACTCACGTATAAACAACCTCAGATAATGAAGAGATTGTAGAATTAACCCTTAATTTGTACATTTCCATGATCGAGGGTATTTTAACCTCTTATATATAACTATTAAATAATTTTTATTAAATTATACAATAACCAAATACATAAATATGATATCATAAATGATCTTCTAATATTTCTTTGTTAATAATATTTTAGTAGTATCATTGTTTCAAGTGTTCACTGATTCGTATTCCTTCATATGTTTTGTTGCATAGGTCATGCTTGATATTTATAGGTTGTATTAAATTCAAATATAGATTGATATTTAGTTCTTAATCATTATTTTTAATCATAAAATGAAAATTATTGTTGATTGGTTATGATGGGGAATGAATTTCTTCGCGTTTGTGGAGACAATAATTTGTACGTACGCACAAGAGACGATATTATTCGATTGATGGTGAAATAGTTTGTAATTGGATGGTATATCATATATAAATAATCATTAAAATGTTATATTTATTATTTACATCCGTTATAATCATTATTATACCCATCAAAATAATTAAGTGTTTGGAATAACAAGTTACACAACGACGAGGAGACGGTAAGCCGTACGTACGCACGTATGTTGACATGTAATTCATAGGATGGATAGAATAAAGAATATGGTTTTACCATATTTATAATAATATTAATATATGTATAAGATACTGGGGTTATTATTTTGGTGTGGAAGAAACAATGAAAGATGCAGTGGAATGAAAACAGAACGTTTAAAAGGGTTGTGAAATAATTACCTCTTCTCGAGGTGTTTCCTTTTTAGTAGATCAATAGGGATCCATTGGTTGGATTTCTAATCAAACTAAGTTCTATTGGTCTATTTCAGGGTAGTTGGGAGGATATTTGGTCCAGGGTTGGCCCTATAAAAATGGCTGTGGAGCTGTGATTTTGAGAGAAGGGGAAGTACTGTTTTATAAGAGAGGTGAGGGTCACTTAAAGAAAAGCTTAAAATACAATTTTATTATACAATCATATTTGGTTTATAATGGATCCAAAATGATTTATTTCTAGTATAAGGTGGGTATGGGTCAAAAACCTCTCAACCAATAGGTTTTAGATAGGTTTAAGTTACCATATTAACCTCATATTTTTTATTAAACTCTTAGTTAAATTGTTTTACATTTACCATGTATTCTTGTGTTATTATAATAAATGGTTAATAAACATACTATAAAATTCCATGTGAACCCCAAGTGGTTAATTAATGACATATATATTATTATATATGTCCTTTGGATGAACCGTAGATTTTTATAACTATTATATCATTTAATATTATAGTTTTTTTAAATCACATTTATGTCGATTTGGACACTATTGGGTATTTTTTTTTCAAAAGACATTACAACATTATTACTTTGAAAAAAATTCATTGATTAAACCCAAAAATGTAATATTAATCTAGAAAATTTTTCAAATTCATCAATAGTATTAATTTACATTTATTATAATATTTATAATATCAATTATTTTAAATCATTCATTAATAATGAAATTACTGCATCATCATTGTGTCGTAAATAAATTTAATTATTTAATGTCTAAAAATTATTAATAAAATAACATCATGTAATAAATCCTTTTATCTATCTAAATAATTTTTATAGTCAAATTTATCTAATGTATAACCCTATATTACAACTAGATTAGTTATTAAACATTGAATTTAACACTTTTAACTCTTCTTTGAAAAAAATAATAACAAATGTCCTTATCTACTCTAAGTGGAAAAAAGGATCATATTTTTTCCCTATGGTTTATGTTGGTCAAAAAACACTTATCCAATATAATTATTAAATTTTTTAGGGTACTTATAATATCATTTTTACCTTTATTTACCCTATTTACTTTTCACCGTGGTAAATAAAATTCAAAAGTTACTATTCAAAAAAATTATTTCCATCTTATTGAACCAAATTTTACATACTGAGGTCATCCATGTCTCTCAGATTTTTGAAATTCAATTCACATAAGTGGAAAAATTACGTTTTATGCAAATTTACTAATGCACCTAGAAGGTGGGTAAATGATACTAAAAAGTTCAATAAAATTTTATATATGCAATATTATTATAAAATGACTCCAATGAATAAAATTGAACATAAATAGGTGTTATATATCTATTTTTACCTAATATAAATTTACATAAAATAATTAATTATTTAACTAAAAAGTTTGTTTTAAAGAATAACGTCGTGTTTTCACTATTCATCAAAATTGAAAGTTTTCAGAAAAATACCAAAAATACATTATAAGCTAATTTCAATATTTTGAATACAAAAATGAAGTCCATTTTAAAAAATAAAAATTTTAAAATATGAAAAATAAGGTATTATTATTCATAACGGCTAGTTTGATTGGTCGTAGTGTGTTAAAACTCCAAGTGGCATACAATGCAAGCTATTGTATTATTCAAAGGGTAAAGTGCCATAGAATATTAGAGTGGTAAATTCTACCCTCCTTCAAATAATTTTTTCCTCAAAATTTCTATAATTTTTGTAACGCCCTGACCCCAGTTATCCAGAGTTGGTGCATTACTTCGTAACATTGGCATGATCATAAAAGATCAAGTCTCGAAAGACCGATTAGTTTAGTAGCCTTGGAAACACTAGATACATTCATAAATGTTACATTACATCATAAAGTGAAAATCTACAATAACAAAGTCTCCATAGTCCACACTCATATCCTCTTCTGACTATCCCTGCAGGTCATTCATAAAATACTTCTTAACATCCCGGAAAAAATTAAAACATTGAAAGGGGTGAGATCAGATGCTCAGTAAGGATAACAATATTGTGGAAGATTTCATAAATAAACATTAAAATGTAAGGAAATGTATAACTAAAACAAAAGCCTTTTTAAACATTAACTTAAGCATAATATGGAAAAAATAAAATTAAATAATTCCATTTACTTACTCACATGGATATTCTACTAGTCAAATAATCACATGAAATATCAATAACCACTTTCATAATGATGGAATGCATAATGCCAGACTATCATAACCACGTAGTCAAGGCCTTGTGACAAGACCACAAATAGGATTTTGTCAAGGCCTCATTTCAAGACACTAGTTTTTCTCATGAGACCTACCGATGCATCGAGGAGCTATAGCAGGCTCCACCCGTCACTTATTAAGTCCAATGCATTCCTCATATGAACAGGTTTAAACATATCATAAACCATAACATAATCGTATCACATAAAACATGCATAAAGGAAACATAACATTTCCACATTTCAATCAAAAGATATCAATACAACACATTGATATAATAAAACCACTTTCAAAACCATTTTCAATACCAATATAGAAGAAAGTTAAAACATGGAATTTATTTTTCATTTAAAAAAAAGTTATGGCTTGTAGAGGAAGCCGAAACCCAAATAATGGCCATGATAGCAGAGAAGTCGTTGTCGCCGCATACGTACGACAAGAAAAACATTCCTTTTTTTCATTTAGTAAAACACTTCGTATAAAAATATTCCTTTTGAATAAACGTAAAAGTCAAAGGAGTTTATACACTGTATAAAGGAAAGTTGTGTATAAAACCAAATATGACTTAATGAAAGGAGATTGAGACGAAGTCCATACAAAGATTATTTTTAAAATAAAATAGATCTATTATGTGTATTCAATATATGTACACATAAAGAAAGTAAAAAGACAAGATATGACAGAATAATATCATGACATAATTTGATAGTAGGAGATTAACCCAAAGATTGGAAATTGGGTTAAGAAGTTCTCTTACCTTGCGTCCGACTTGAATCGATCATTCTTTAACCTCATGAATATTAAACCAGAGTTAATATCTACCTTCTTAAGAACCTTTTTCAAGTTAATTATTCCTTTTATATCACTTATTACCATTTTATGAACATTATGTAATTATTTAAGTTAATAACGGTCGTTTTGTCTATCTTTGGTACTTGAGTCAAAAATAAACTTCTTATAATTACAACTTGTTCATGTGGTGATATATCCATTATATCCAGAATTATATTCATGATATTGATATCATATATCTCATATATATCCATTATATACATGCATTTATAATATTCCATAATTTTTAGAGGTAAGAAATGAAATGCACCGTTCATGGAGACGGTAAGCCGTACGTACGCATGAACGATACTTTCATTTCTATTTCATATTTAATGGAATGAAGATATAATTATATAAAGGTATAATATAATTCCAGTATAATATAATGTATAATACCATTTACTCTATCCTTTATACATCCCACATTGGCATTAACGATTCAAATCACTTTGAGGTGGTGGTAGTCTGCACTTCCTAAAATGAAATTATCGTGTTTACCCATAATGGAAATCATAAAGTATGCCAAGAATGAGAAATACAGTAGCATAAGGTAAACATAAACATAATATATATATCATATATGAAAATAGTGTCATCAAAATGGCCACCATTAGAGGTGTTATATGAGTGTTGAACAATCATCGTTTCGTGAGGCAGAAATTCGCCATCCACAGAAATAGTATGTTCTTTAACCATTAGATGCAGGTGTGTGTAAGTGTAGCTCGAATAATTCTTATAAAAACATACTAGTATATTGAGGATACTGGTGTTGTTACAAAAGAAATGAATAAAAATAGTTTAGGGTATTGGATAAGCAAAATAAAACAAAATAACATAAGAGAAGACATTACCTTAAAATCGGGTAACTCTTTTTGATTTGAGCCAAAGGCTTCCATAGAAAAAATTCTGCCCAAAGTGAGGCTTCTAAGAGTAAGGGGGGGGGAAGTTGGGAGAGTATTTGGGCAGAGTTTGGCCGAGCCAAATTGCTTCAATGTGTGAATAAAGTGGTAGTGGTGGGGGCCTTTTATAAGTGGAGAGGAGGGGCACTCTTGGAAAGTAATGAAATGTTACTTTATTATACAATCCTTTTCGGATTCTAAAGGTCCCACATTTATATAATTAGAGGATAAGGTGATAAGGGTTCGAAATATTCTCACCCAATATGTTTTTTACAAGTGAAAGTTTTAGATTTTACATTATCCTTTCATTTTATTTAAATCGTTAATTAATGAGGTAATTGCTGCATCATCATGGTGTCATAAATAATTTAATATATTTAATGTCTAAAAATTATAAAAAAAATATCATGATGTATGAAATTTTTGAATCTTTCTAATGAATATTTATATTCAAAAATATGACTTGTATATCCCCATTTAAAAATTGTTTTAGTAAAACAACTCTTGTTTGTGACCTTTTTATTTTAACATTAAATAAAAAGTTATTTATGTCCTTTTCCTACCAAATTGGCTCCATGGGGTCCCCAAGTTGACCCATGGATTTTCTTGGTCGGACATGACACATCCAATAGTGGTTGGACAAGTTTAAAGGTCATTCCATATTTTATAATACTATTTTTACCTTAAATTTCACTAATTACCTTTAATTGCGATTAATTAAACATAAAAGTTACTATTCACAAAAAAAATTATTTTAATCCCATTGAACCACATTTTACTTCCTAATGAAAACCATTTATGTCGGATTTTTGAAAATCAAATCACAGAAGTGGTAATGTTTCATTTAAACGAAAAATCAGTTTTTTTAACTACCACTTAGTGGTTTCACTATTCATCAAAAATTGATGTTTTTCAGAACAATGCCAAAATTTCACCCTAAGCTATAATTGATATTCCAAATTCAAAAATGATGTATATTTTATGAAATTCCAAACATATAAGTTGCATTAATTAATTTTATAATTAATTCCCGCTGTCACAACAAATACCGTGTTTTTAAGAAACAATATATATCAAAAGATTGACAATTGTTTATGTCCAATTTCAAAGTGAAATTAATTCTAATGAACACCATTGGATAAAATGGTAAAAATATATTCTAATTATACTTTAAAACCACTAAATAGTATAATTTATCACTATAAATTATTTTGATCAAAAAGGTTGTTTTATGTATTTTTCACCATTCATAAAAAAATAGAAGTTCACAGAAAATTACAAAAAATTACACTTAGGATAATTTCGATATTACGAATACAAAAATGAAGTCCATATTGAAATATAATATTTCCATAATTTTAAAAAGTGGGTTATACTATTCATAATGACTACTTTGATTAGTCGTGGTGTGTTAGAACTCGAACTTGCGTACAATGCATGCTATTGCATTATTGAAAGAGAAGCGTATCGTGGAAGCTCGGGGTGTTACATTCTCCCCTCCTTAAATAAATTGCGTCCTCGCAATTTGAAAATTTTCTTTGAATATAAAAGGTTGAAAATAGAAAATACCTTTGTGGAAAACCCACATCGAAAATAGGGTTAATAAGAATATAACATTAAAAGAAAGAAAGAGAAGTACAAAGGTCACCCGAGATAGCCCATACTAGGATTCTATGAAAATATGGATATAGGGGAGAAACAAACCATTAAGGTCTGATGAAGAGTTGTAGAAAACAGTATTAGGAGAATGTTAACCATAAGAAAATCACAAACATGTGATTGGTTAAATGGTTATTGAATCCTCAGTTGGAAAAGTTAACCGACAACATTTTTGTTTTATATTACCTTTAATAAAGTTGAGGAATTTATTTAAGAGATTTACTAAGAACATAAGGAAATATACTTAATTGTCATGTAGGCTTTCATTCTTTAATAAATATTTACCACGAAACCATCTTTCACTTCAAAAGGTAATAGATTTTCAAAAATATTATATTTATCCTAATCGTACAAAGTTAAAAATATTAACACAAACCATTTAAATTAGGAAAAATATTTTGTAATAACCAGGGACTTCTTATAGGATAGTGGTAGGTAATAAAGGCATGTCGCACTATGGTTGTGGGTTCGATTACTGCAGCTTTTTCCGACGCGACGGGTTATGCCCCACTCTGCAGGTTATCCTTTTCCTAAATTTATAGTATTATAATATTTCAAAAATAATCTTCAGAACTGTTTTAACCTTAAACAATACTATTCAAAGGTCAACTTAATCCATCCAAACCTTTATAGTTATCCAAAATACCTTTGTCCAGACTTTCTCTAAATGGTCTCTTAATTCCAAAATCAATTTATCAGATTCCCCAAACAAAGTAATGTTTCTCTTATTGTCACATACTACAAATATGATTACCTTCATCATATTAAAACCTTAATGAAAAAAACAAGTACTGCAGTACAATCCTTATATATATCACATTATCCTTATAACCAGAATATAATCCTTGAGTCCAAAAGCACCAATATATTAATTATTACACTTCTACTGTAGTAATTTCATAAGATTATCCTTGATCCCTTGGCCTTTTCTGAGGTAAGTTTCCCGGACGCTTAGGACATTCATTTGCATAATGCCCTATTTCCCTACAATTGTAGCATTCAACATTGATAGCCTCTTTCTTTCCCTTACAATCACGAGCCCAGTGACCTTTTTCTCCACATTTTTAACAAACTCTCATTCCCTTTAGGCAAGTACCATGGTGATTCTTCCCACAATTATCGCAAAATTAAAATTCTTATTTCCCTTATTTCCCTTTATCTGTCTCTTGTTCCACCGTTCTATTCTTCTCTTGCTTTACTTTATTGTCATAAGATTTAGAGAATTCTTTTTCTGTCTTGATAGCACATGAGACAATATATTCGTGTGAGGATAGGGGTTGTGAGACAAAGGCTCGACAAAAAAATGGTTTTAACCCATCAATGAAACGATCAATATTACTTCTTGGGTTACGTACATAATCTACTGCATGCCTCACTAACCATGTAAAGTTAGCCTCATAATTTGAGACATTCTCATCCTCCTATTGTCTAAGACTCAGAAATTTCCTTTCCATATCTGGTCGATGGTCATGTGGAAAGTATTTTTCTAAGAAAAGATCTTTGAACTCTCTCCATTCCATACTTGATACTTCTTTACCTTCCTTTGTGTTTTGAATCAATGACCACCCTTGATCGTCATCTCTAGTGAGGCGGTAAACTGCCATGATAACCTTCTCCCTTTCGCTACTCCCCAAGCTGTGGAATATTTTCACTAAGGAGTTTATACATTGCTCAGCTACTAATGGATTTGTACCCCCATTAATTGTTGGCGGTTTTTGCCTCATGAAGCGGTCTAACATTGATCCTCCACGTTGCGTATCCGGGTGCTCTATACGAGTAAGGTTATTATTCATAACCCGAGTGAGTTGTCCCAGTACGGTAATAAGTTGATCAGTACCAGTTGTATCTCCAACTCCACAATAATTATCTTGAGCAGGAGGGAAATCCCTACACGGAGTGCATGCATTGATACGGTTTCCATTCCATCCACTAGGCGCCATTTCTATATAATGTCATAAACTAGATTAGTTTACGAATCAAAATAAATAATTCCATACTTGTAAAATACTTAACATAAATTGAACTATTTATGGATATAATCCATAATCGTAAAAAAAGTTTTCTTTGAGGAAGTATATACTCATAAACCTTCATAGTGGTTTGTAAAGAAAATGAGAATTATCCCAAGCATATCCCTCGGGAGTGTCATAACCAAGAGTGCAGCAAGGCCCGTTGTCGTGCACCAGTTCCTGTTCGAGTCTAGCTCAAAGCAGTGTTTTCGGGTTTTACCCCTAGGTACATCTGTGCCAGAGCCGCCTCTACCTACTCGTATCCAGACATGGATGTATTTCTTGGAAAACTCACAAAATCTCTATAATACCAAAATTCTAGGAAGTTCTTCTATACTAATCCTTAAAGTCTATCTTCGGGCTACGTGATCTAATCAGAGTTTTTCTAAATCTAGCTTCCAAGGTTAGTACTAAACTGCCTCTCATACCAACTGTAACGCCCCGACCCCAGTTACCCAGAGTCGGTGCATTACCTCGTAACATTGGCATGATCATAAAAGATCAAGTCTCAAAACACCGATTAGTTTAGTAGCCTTGGAAACACTAGATACATTCATAAATGTTACATTACATCATAAAGTGAAAATCTACAATAACAAAGTCTCCATAGTCCACACTCATATCCTCTTCTTGACTATCCCTGCAGGTCATTCATAAAGTACTTCTTCACATCCTAGAAAATATTAAAACAATGAATGGAGTGAGCTCAGATGCTCAGTAAGGATAGCAATATTGCGGAAGCTTTCATAAATAAACATTAACATTTAAGGCAATGTATAACTAAAACAAAAGCCTTTTTAAACTTGAACTTCAGAATAATAAGGAAAAAATAAAATTAAATAATACCATTTACTTACTCACATGGATATTCTACTAGTCGAATAATCACATGCAATATCAATAACCACTTTCATAATGATGTAATTCATAATGCCAGACTATCATAACCACGTAGTCAAGGCCTCGTGCCAAGACCACAAATAAGATTTTGTCAAGGCCTCATTCCAAGAAACAAGTTTGTCTCTTGAGACCTACTGATGCATCGAGGAGCTATAGCGGGCTCCACCCGTCACTTATTAAGTCCAATGCATTCCTCATATGAACAGGTTTAAACATATCAGAAACCATAACATAATCGTATCACATAAAACATGCATAAAGGAAACATAACATTTCCACATTTCAATCACAAGATATAAATACAACACATTGATATAATAAAAACCCTTTCAAAAAAATTTTCAATACCAAAATAGAAGAATGTTAAAACATGGAATTTATTTTTCATTTTAAAAAAAAGTTATGGCTTGTAGAGGAACCCGAAACCCAAATAATGGCCATGACGGCGGAGAAGTTGTTGTCGCCACATACGTATGACAAGAAAAACATTCCTTTTTGTCATTTATTAAAAAACTTCTTATAAAAATATTCCTTTTGAATAAACTTAAAAGTCAAAGGGGTTTATACACCGTATAAAGGAAAGTTGTGTATAAAACCAAATATGCCTTAATGAAAGGAGATTGAGAAGAAGTCCTTACAAAGATCATTTTTAAAATAAAATAGATCTATTATGTGTATTCCCTATAAGTACACATAAAGAAAGTAAAAAATACAAGATATGACATAATAATATCATGACATAATTTGAAAGTAGGAGATTAACCCAAAAATTGGAATTTGGTTATGAAGTTCCCTTACCTTGCGTCCGACATGACTCGATCGTTCTTTAACCTCCTAAATAATAGAATAGAGTTAATATCTACCTTCTTAAGAACCTTTTTAAAGTTTATTATTTCTTTTATATCACTTATTACCATGTTATGAACATTATGTAATTATTTAAGTTAATAACGGTCGTTTTGTCGATCTTTGGTACTTGAGTCAAAAATAAACATCTTATAATTACAAGTTGTTCATGTGGTGATATATCCATTATATCCAGAATTATATTCATGATATTGATATCATATATCTCATATATATCCAGTATATACATGCATTTATAATATTCCATAATGTTTAGAGGTAAGAAATGAAATGCATCGTTCATGGAGACAGTAAGTCGTACGTAAGCATGAACGATACTTTCATTTCTATTTCATATTTAATGGAATGAAGTTATAATTATATAAAGGTATAATATAATTCCAGTATAATATAATGTATAATACCATTTACTCCATCCTTTATACATCCCACATATGTCATTAACGATTCAAATCACTTTGAGGGGGCGGTAGTCCGCACTTCCTAAAATGAAATTATCGCGTTTACCCATAATGGAAATCATAAAGTATGCCAAGAATGAGAAATAAAGAAGCATAAGGAAAACATAAACATAGTATATATATCATATCTGAAAATAGTGTCATCAAAATTTCCACCATTAGAGGTGTTATATGAGTGTTGAACAATCATCGTTTCGTGAGACAGAAATTCACCATCCACAGAAACAGTATGTTCTTTAACCATTAGATGCAGGTGTGTATAAGTGTAGCTCGAATAATTCTTATAACAATATCCTAGTATATTTAGGATACTGGTTTTGTTACAAAGGAAATGAATAAAAAGATTTTAGGGGGTTGGATAAGCAAAATAAAACAAAATAACATAAGAGAAGACATTACCTTAAAATCGGGTAACTCTTTTCGATTTGAGCCAAAGGCTTCCTTGGGAAAAATTCTGCCCAAAGTGAGGCTTCTAGGAGTAAGGGAGGGAAGTTGGGAGAGTATTTGGGTAGAGGTTGGCTGAGAAAAATGGCTTCAATGTGTGAATAAGATGGTAGTGGTGGGGGCCTTTTATAAGTGGAGAGGAGGGGCACTCTTGGAAAGTAATGAAATGTTACTTTATTATACAATGGTTTTCGGATTATAAAGGTCCCAAATTTATATAATTCGAGTATAAGTTGATAAGGTTTCGAAATTGCCTCACCCAATAGGTTTTTGACAAGTGTATGCCTTATATTTTACATTATCCTTTCATTTTATTTAAATAGTTAATTAATGAGGTAATCGCGACATCATCATGGTGTCATAAATAATTTAATATATTTAATGTCTAAAAAATATAAAAAAAATATCATGATGTAGGATATATTTTTAGATTTATAATGAATATTTATATTCAAAAATATGACTTGTATAACCTCATTTAAAAAATGTTTTAGTAAAACAACTCTTATTTGTGACCTTTTTATTTTAACATTAAATAAAAAGTTATTTATGTCCTTTTCCTACCGAAGTGGCTCCATGGGGTCCCCAAGTTGACCCATGGATTTTATTGGTCGTCCATGACACATCCAATAGTGTTTTGACAAGTGTAAAGGTCATTCCATATTTTATAATACTATTTTTACATTAAATTTCACTAATTACCTTTAATCGCGATTAATTAAACACAAAAGTTACTATTCACCAAAAAAATTATTTTAATCCCATTGAACCAAATTTTACTTCCTAAAGAAAACCATATATGTCGGATTTTTGAAAGTCAAATCATAGAAGTGGTAATGTTTCATTTAAATGAAAAATCAGTTTTTTAACTACCACTTAGTGGTTTCACTATTCATCAAAAATTGATGTTTTTCAGAACAATGCCAAAATTTCACCCTAAGCTATAATTGATATTCTGAATTCAAAAATGATGTCTATTTTATAAAATTCCAAACATATAAGTTTCATTAATTAATTTTATAATTAATTCCCACTGTCACAACAAATAGCGTGTTTTTAAGAAACAATATATATATCAAAAGATTGACAATTGTTTATGTCCAATTTCAAAGTGAAATTAATTCTAATGAACACCATTGGATAAAATGGTAAAAATATATTCTAATTATACTTTAAAACCACTCAATAGTATAATTTATAACTATAAATTATTTTGATCAAAAAAGTTGTTTTATGTATTTTTCACTATTCATAAAAAAATTGAAGTTCACAGAAAATTACAAAAAAATCAACGAAGGATAATTTCGATATTACAAATACAAAAATGAAGTCCATATTGAAATATAATATTTCCATAATTTTAAAAAGTGGGTATTACTATTCATAACGACTACTTTGATTAGTCGCGGTGTGTTAGAACTCGAACATGCGTACAATGAAAGCTATTGCATTATTGAAAGAGAAGCGTATCGTGGAAGCTTGGGGTATTACAATTTTACTACATAAAAAAGATCTGGATGGTTTTTCATCCTATGTTCCTCGAGTGACCATGATGCCTCTTCCATCTTATGATTTATCCATAGAACTTTTACCAGACGAGTCGTCTGTTTTCTCAACACATGTTCTCTTGTACCATGAATCTTAACAGACTCTTTATAATAAGACAAATCAGGTTCTGGTTCAATTTCCTCATAGATGAGTACATGTGTTGGGTCAGACATATATTTTCTCAACAGTGATAAGTGGAACAAATCCTGATCTTTGGAGAGACTTGACGGCATTTCCAAACGATAAGCTACAACTCCAATTCCTTCTAGAATTTCAAAAGGTCTAATGTACCTATGACTTAATTTACCCCTCTTACTGAAACTTATAAAACTCTTCCATGGAGATACCATCTAGAAAACACGACCTCCTACTAAAAATTCCCAATCTTTCCTTCAGTTAATTGCATAAATATTTTGCCTACTTTGAGCTTCTTTGATGTAGGTTTGGATATTCTTCTCCTTTTTTATTGTTTCCTCAACAATTATTGGGCCTACAAGTTTTCTTTCACCAACATCATCCCAACAAGTTGGTGTGCGACATCTCTTTCCTTATCAATATTCATATTGCGCCATACAAATACTTGAATGGAAGCTATTGTTATAGGAAAATTCTACCATAGGTAAATATTGATCCCATATACATTGAAAGCCATGTGAGCAATATCTCAACATGTCTTCTAAGAATTAAATAATTAGTTTAAATTATCCATCAGTTTGAGGGTGGTAGGAATCACTCAAACAAAGTTCAATATCCAAGGCCTTCTAAAGTCTTTTCCATAATCTTGATGTAAAATGGGGATCACAATCAAAAACAATCGATAGGGGTAATCTGTGAAGTCTTACATATTCATTAATAAATAGTCTTGCTATACGTTCATGTGGTAAATCTTCTCTTATTGAAAGAAATTGTGCTGACTTGGTAAGACACTCAATAATGAACCATATTCCATCATTCCTTCTAGTTTCCTTTAGTATCCCCATGACAAGGTCCATCATAATATCCTCCCATTTCCCCTCAGGTATGAGAAGAGGTTTCATGACTTTTGAAGGATATTTTATTTCTACTTTCACTTGTTTACACACCATACATCTTGACACATAATCAACAATCTCTCTCTTCTTGTTTTCCAACCAAAAATGTTCCTTCAAATCTCTATACATCTTAGGACTACCAGGGTGTATAGCGAAATTAGAGGTTGGAGTATCATCCAAAAATTCCTTTTTTTAATTTGGAATATAGTAAACACAAACTCTCTTCCCAAATTTCTAAATTTCGTATTATTATACGAATTCACTCAATCTACAGTCATTCACAGCTTTAATCTTCTTTTGAATATCCTCATCATCAGTATGATAACTCTTTTCCCTTTCTAGTATTGATGGTTTGGAAACCATTTGAAAAATTATTGATGTTACACCTTCCATGGTTATTCCCATATCAATATTTTCTAGATCTATGAAAATATTATCCCTTACAACTCCCATCTTATTCAAAAATCCATGATCTTTTCTGATCAAAGAATCTTCCACCTTGTTTACCTTCCCAGGGTGGTAGTTTATAGTGAAATCATAATCCTTGAGTGGATCTGGTCATCATCATTTCCTCATGTAGAGTTCTTTCTGTGAGAAAATATACTTCAAACTCTTGTGATCAGTATAAATCTCACATTTTCACCACAGAGATAGTGTCTCCATATTTTTAGATCAACGATTAAAGTTGTTATCTATAGATCATGAGTGACATAGTTTTGTTCAATAATTTTTAGCTATCATGATGCATTGGAAATAACCCTATCATTCTCTATAAGGACACAACCATGACTTTTCTTTGATGCATCACTATATATAACAAACACATCATTCCCCAATGGTAGAGTAAATATAGGAGCAATGACCAATCTTTTCTTTTATTCTTAAAAACATTTTTCAAACACTTTTTTCCAAAAAAAATTTACCCCTTTACTTGTGAGCTTGGTTAATGGGTTTTACAATTGGGAACAATTTTGGATGGCATGCCAATTATAACTTACTAAACCAATAAACCTACGTACCTCAGTTATACTCATCAGTACAAGAAATTATTTGATTTCATTGGTTATTGAAGTATCGATATAGATTCCATTCTTAAAGGAAATATGGCCAAGAAAAGAATTTTATTGAATCCAAAATTCATACTTCCTAAACTTACCATATAATTCATTTCATTGGAAGGTTTTCAGTATAGTACAAAAGTTATTTTCGGGATATTTGTAAATTTTTTAGTATACCAATATATCATCAATAAATACCACAAAAAATAATCATGATATTCATTAAAAATACTATTCATTAGATCCAAGTAAATAGAGGGTGCATTAGTCAGTCCAAAAGGAATTACTTTAAACTTGTAATGCCCATACCTGGTTTGAAATGCTATTTTCCGAATGTATTCCTTTTTCACAAAAAGTTGATGATTTCCAAATAAAAATTCATTATTTGAAAAATATTAAGCTCTATGAAGTTGATTGAATAAATCACCCATACGAGGTAGTGGATATATGTTATTTATTGTTATATCATTGATCTACCTATAGTCAACACACATCCTCATAGATATATCTTTCTTCTTAACAAAAAGAATGTGGGCTCCCCCTTGAGAAACAGTTTGGTGAATAAATCCATTATACCTCAATTCCTCTATTTTTTTATTTAGATCCACTAATTTCACAATGGACATCCTATAAGGTGTATTTGTTATGGGACTTCAAATAAGACTTAAATTAATGAAAAACTCAATTTATCATTTTAGGGGATGTCTAGGTAAATCCTCTAGAATCAAAAAAACATATTCTTGTACAATAAGTATGTCTTCTATTCGAACATTCTTTTTTACACTCATTGGTATTTCATTATCTTCCTCCCCAATTATTTAATTTAGTAGAGCTATTATGGGTGGATCTAGAAAAGAATTATATGGTGACGTTTCTACTCTAAACATAAGATACTTCTTATCATCATCGATAATTGTAACCACCTTATTCCTATAATAAATTTTCACATTAAATTCTGAAAAACATTCCATACTGAGGATTATATCAAATTAAATCGTGGGTATGATGACGAGATAAGCGGAAAAAGAACATTTATATGCCCTAATGGGGACTGATTCACAAAACTTTGTTTCAATTATACTTGCCTAAGATGTTTTGACTAAAAAATTCCCTGTTAAATAAAATTGTAAATATCTAATTTTCTTAGAAAACTAGTAAGATATGAAGTAATACGATGATCTATAATCAAATAAAGAACTGGCTAAACTTGAATAAACCATTAAATTACCTGCCACCATGTCTTTTAGAGCTTCATCCTCAGCAGTAGTGATGACATATGCTTGGCCTTACTCCCATGGTATTTTCTGAGGTATGTTTCCTCAGAGCTGAGAACATTCATTTTCATAATTCCTCATTTATCTACAATTTTAGCATTCAACATCTACAACCTCATTTGATTCCTTTCAATCACGAGTTTGGTGGCCTTTTTCACCATATTTGTAGTAGACTCCCATTCCCTTGAAGAATGTACTGGGGTGTTTCATCCCACATTTACCACAGGATGGATATTCAACTTTTCCCTTCTTCCCCTTATTTCCATTTCTAGAGTGTTCAATAGATCTCTTATTCTTTTTCATTTATTTAAATCCATAAGACTTAGAGAATTCCTTTTTTATCTTAATACCACATGAGATAATATATTCATATGATGAGAAGGACTGTGAGACTAATGCTTGATGGGGAAATGGTTTAAACCCATCAAAGAATTGGTAAATATTACTACTTGGGTTACATATATAATTTGATGTATGCCTTTCTAATGTTGTAAAGATTGGCTTATACATTGCGACATTCTCATCCTCCTTTTTCCTCGGACTCAGAAATTTTATTTCCATATTAGCTCGATGGTCATGAGGAAAGTATTTTTCTAGAAAAATATCTTTAAACTCCCTCAATTCTATATTTGATACCTTGTTATTGTCACGACCCGTCCCAGTGGAGCCCGAGCCGTAACTCCCCAAGCCCGCCTCTAATAGGCCAGGGGCTGGTGACTAGCACCGAGTAGGAATGCTACTAACTTGGGAGGCATTGCCTATAAACCTGTACACACGCACACACATCTCCAAGCCCACAAAGCTGAAAAGTAAAAACAACTAATGATAGAAAATATGCATGCATACACAAAAACCCAACCAATAGGGTACGATAGGAAAGTAATGTACAAAAAGTGTAAAACCCTGGGCCAAAAGTACAAGCACACCAAAAGAGAGTTCGTAACAAAGTCCAACCTGTAAAGAAAGGTGCTGGGACTATAGTCTGTAGCTGTAGGGATGCACCTCGGCCTGTCTGATCTCACTAAGTACCATCCGGTCCTGGTCCGCCTAGAATCCGGTCAAAGGCTCGCTCGTCTTCACAAGACACGACATGTGCGGGAAAAGACCGTGCATGGGTGTGTATAACAATACCCAGTAGGACACCCCAAAACCACAAAGGAAATACAAAAAGGTAAAAATACCACAAAGGAACTATACATTCATCTATATAGAGTATATGTCTACCAAACATATAACACGAATATCAAGATATACTCATACACAAACGACCATCACGATACAACCACTAGGATCCAGCTCGAAGATTCCACAAAGTACATAACAGAGAGAACACAATCCTAGTTCTGAAGAGAGAGATAAGAAGTACTTGTTCCGAGAGAACACACTCTGCAAGTACTAAGAGAACATGATGCTCAGATGAGGATCATGGATAATTCATGGGGTGATTCTGACAACTCAGTCTAAGCTAATCCGCTAAACAGAGGATCGACGTCCGGGTAATGTGGGTCACGTCGATACTAAGAACTCTACCTAGGGTTCCAGGAATGAATATAGAATCCCGCTCTAAGTCTCAAAGAGGGGATCCCAAAAACTCTATTCAGGATGTTCTGCTGAAGGGATCATACTCCTTTGTAAAGGAAATGATACCAGATCCTTCAGGGAAAGGACCAAGGGCACAAACCCTAAGAAAACTAGTCCAAGTCATAGAAGTCAAGTATCACAAGCCTTGAAGAAATTCTTATACGCCGTGTAGTATGATTACATGCATTGTGCCTTGACCCTGAGTACTGCCCGTGTAAAGGGACCGTGTCGTCTGTCCGGTCTGTGGAAAACTCAACTACACGGCGTGTAGAAAAGTACACGTCGAGTTCTTGACTCTCGATACTGCCCGTGTAAATGGACCATGTCACTCAGCTTGTTGGTTATAAAGAAACTACATGTCATGTAGGAAGATAACACGCCATGTCCAAGCACATGGGGCTTGCTTCATGTATGCTGGCAATGTGCCCGTACATGGTCTCTCCGCGTGTCCGTGTCGCTTTCCCGTGTACCAGTACACGGGGTATCCCGTGTATCTTGTCGGGTCTAGGCCGGGAGGGGTATACACGACGTGTCCATGGCCGTGTACCCTGCCCCTGTCTGTGTACTCCCGGAGTACACGCCATGTGGTCTGCTGACGAACACACATTGTGTATCCCATACTACAGGGTGTGTAGTCGGAATTTTTCCAGAAACACTGTCTTCTTCCTCGCGTTGTGGATGAACCTCTGGATCCTCGTATTCTTGTCCGTTCATCCTGATACTCCATGGATTGGTTCGTTTCGTCATACTAACATCGTAATAGGTATTTTCGAATCATAAAACGGATCATAAACGTCGAACGATCCATCCGAAGAAAAATGCGTGAAAACTCATATCTCCCGATCTGCTCTGAATCGCCTGCTGAAACCGTCATCACACCTCCATGACGCCGCTCCAGGGTTGGATCCACAATCTCAAATCGTTTCATCATAGAATGGATGCACAATGATCTGTTGTTCATCGCCCCCCGAAGAACGCGAAGAACATGAAGGAGAGAAAGGGGTGGAATCCAATGAAACAAATTTGAAGAACGATCCTCCGCCATCGTTCATCACGGGATTGATCCTCTCCCATTAATAGGATTAAATGGAGCAGAAAAAGACTGACAACAAAAGATCAAAATGGATTTAATCTCCCAGAATCCCTGCAAAAAGTCCATCATGCAAGAACGATCGATCCGCGGACTAATCAGTTCGTGGATTTTCCTACGTTCCTTGTAGAAATCAAAAAAAGGGAATAAAACACAAATTAACCATCCTACTTGGATCTGTGGTGTTCATTGGCGAAGATCCGGTCGTCGCGTCATCGTCACCAGCGAAGCTCATCAAGAACAATGTCACCGCATTGGGAGGTTTTCTCCAGAGCTTTCCAGAGCCTCTAGGGGAATTTAGGGTTATGAGAAGAGTAACCCTAATCCCCTACGAAATCTATTTTTAAAAAGGAAAAGATATATTTCACTGCAACACAGATTTAATTAAAAACAATATTTTAATTAAATATTTTATTACGGTTGCATCCATAAACCAAATTTCACCACCGACCCGCGCCGGCCGATGTTAGGTCTCTTCTAGTGTAAAACCGCTACTCTAAACTCAACAGTGCCATCATATTTTTGTTCCGAGCACCCGTTATGGAGTTATTCCAATTTTTCAGGAAAATGGAATGCACACAGAATTTAATTATTAAATTAAATTTAAACAGTTGTTATGGGATCACTGGGCCTCAGAATTTCACGCCGTCTTAGAGACAGGTCTCAAATTAATTACCATATAATATTAAAATAATACATGGAAAAAATTCAGGATAATACATCACACCCACCTTAGGGATTTTACATCCTCGAAAAGCCAAAATAAGGGCTACTCAAAAAGATGCGGGTACTGCACGCGAATCTGAGCCTCCCGCTCCCACGTGATCTCCTGGAAATTTTCGTACTGCCACCAGACATGCACCAAGAGAATAGCTCGCCCAAGAAGGATATTCTCCTGCCGATCCTCAATCTCCACTGGGTACTCAGCAATGTTCGCTCCATCATCGATGTCCAGCTTTCCCCAGTCGATAACGTGTGATGGATCATGCACGTATCTCCGTAGCTACGACACATGGAAGACGTTGTGTACCCGGTCCATCTGAGGAGGTAGAGCCAAGCGATATGCCACCTCGCCTACTCTACTCAAAATCTGAAAAGGGCCAACGAACCTCGGAGATAGCTTGCCGCCTCGGCCAAATCTCTACAATCCCCGTCGAGGTGAGACCTGAAGGAAAACATGGCCTCCCTCCTCGAACTACGAGGGCCTCCGACTCCTGTTGTCATAAAACTATTTATGACTATGTGCAGTCTTCATCCACTCATGGATGACCTGAACCTTCTCTATAGTAGCTCTCACCATCTCTGGGCCCACAAGTGCTGAATCTCCTGGGTCAGTCCAGTAAAGCGGTGACCTGCAAGGTCGGCTGTACAGAGCCTCAAAAGGTTCCACACCAATAGTGGAAAGATAATTTTTGTTAGAAGAAAATTCCACCCATGGTATGTGATCCTCCTAGCTACGACCGAAGTCAAGTATGCAATCTCAAAGCATATCCTCCATGACCTGGATGGTGTGCTCTGTCTGACCATCAGTCTGGGGTTGAAAAGCGGTTCTCAAGTGTAACTGAGTCCCAAAAGCTTCCTGAAATCCCTTCCACAAATGGGATGTGAAACAAGCATCATGATCTAAAACGATCATATATGGAACTCCATGATGTTGAACTATCTTATGCATGTAGAGGCGTCTCATGCTCTCTACTGAACTCTGCTCCTGTATGGCTAGGAAGTGGGCCGACTTGGTGAGTCGATCAACGATCACCCAGATGGCATCGTGTCCCCTGGACGTACGTGGTAAACCCATCACGAAGTCCATGGATATTACATCCCACTTCTACTCTGGAACCTCAAGGGGATGAGTCAAACCTGCTGTTACCTGGTGCTCATCCTTTACTTGTTGAGAAGTAAGACACCGAGAAGAAAACTCTGCCACACTCTTCTTCATTCCTGGCCACTAGAACTAACGTCGGAGGGCCTGATACATCTTTTCCAATCCTAGATGCACCTCCAAAGGATATGTATGGAACTCCCATAAAACCTCCTCTCGTAACGTCACTGGTACTACCGTACGCCCTTTGAACAGAACAAAGTGCTCCCCACCTTTTAAAAATCCATCAGCAGCAATGCCTGTGGATACCTGTGCACGTAGAGTCTCACAGCTAGAATCCTCGATTTGTGCTTCCCTGACTCTCTGTAAGAGTGGGGGGGTAACAACTATCAACTGAGGGTAAGATATCTCATCTCTATCCATGAAGAATAACTGTAAAGAGGCCAGATACCTTGTCGCCTCCTCTAGCAACTGCGAACTGGATTTCCGGCTGAGAGCATCTGCCACTACATTCCCCTTCTCAGGTGTGTAAACGATCTCAAAGTCATAATCCTGGAGGAACTCAAGCCATTGCCTCTATCTCTAATTCAGATCTTTCTGAGAAAATATATATATGAGACTCTTGTGATTAGAGTAGACGGTAAACCACTCACCCATCAGGTAGTGCAACCACATATTCAATGCGAATACTACCACTGCCAACTCAAGATCATGGTTCGTGTAGTTCTGCTCATGTGGACTCAACTGACGTGAGCCATAGGCAATCACTACTTTCCTCTACATCAGGACACAACCAAACCCGGTTCCTGATGCGTTGCAGAACACTACGTACTCGACACCCTCCTTCGGTAATCTCAAGATCAGGGCACTTCTCAAACTCTGTCTCAACTACTGGAAAGCCTTCTGGCATCTCTCAGTCCACAGAAAAGGATTCCCTTTTCAGGTCAAAGCTCCCATGGGTGCTGAAATACTGGAGAAATCAAGGATGAATCTCTGATAGTAGCATTCCACCCCAAGGAAACTCCGCACATCCGTCACGCTCCGGGGTGGCTCCCATGCTAGCACTGCCTCCACCTTGGCTGGGTCCACTGCTACACCATCTGTCGAGATAACGTGTCCCAGAAAGCGGACCCCCTATAAAAAAAACTGACACTTCAAGAGTTTCCCATATAACTGGTGCTCTCGGAGTGTGATCAGAACCATCCTTAAGTGTCTTGTGTGATCCTCCTCAGATGAAAAGTACACAAGGATAACATCGATGAAGACCACAACAAACTGGTCTACGTAGGGCTGAAAGATCCGGTTCATCAGTCCCATGAACACTGCTTGGGCATTCGTCACATCGAAGGGCATCACCAAGTACTCATAGTGACCGTAGAAGCATCAGAAATCCATCTTCAGTATATCCTCATCCCATACTCGCAACTGGGGATAGCCAGACCGTAGATCAAACATCAAGAACCATCGTGCCCCTCTCAACTGGTCGAAGAGGTCATCGATCCTTGGAAATGGATACAGGTTCTTCACGGTCACCTGATTCAAGCACCAATAATCCACATATAGCCTCATGCTCCTATATTCCTTCTTGGAAAATAGCACTGGGGCTGCCCAGGGTGAAACGATGGGTCTCAAAAATCCCTTCTTCTACAAGTCGTCCAGCTACAGTCTCAACTCACGAAGCTCTATAGGAGCCATCTGATATGATGATGCTGATATCATTGTCTTTCCGGGTTTCAACTCAATGCATAAATCTATCTCCCGATGGGGAGGTAGCCCGGGGACATCCTCTGGAAAGACGTCTTCATACTCAGCCACTACTGCTGGAAACTGGAATCTCGTAACATCTGCTGCACCAAGGTCTAGGCTAGCCAACTGATGTGAAATCAGTTGTGCCCTCCTATGAACGAGTCCATCCTGTGCTGCCTAGGTCTCTCTTTCACCGACAAAAGAGAACCTCATTCCATCACTGTGGACACACCGCACCCTTCGCCTACAACAGTCGATCTGGGCATGAACTGTGGATATCCAATCCATTCCAAGAATGACATCGTAAGGCCTCGACGCTACCTCCAAGAGGTTCCAACCAAAACTCTCACCTCCAAGGGTCAGGTCACACTGTCTACAGAGGTGTGTGATCTCTAAATCATCCCCAGTCAGTGTTTCTAAGTGTAAGGGTCGAGTCAATAGCTCAATAGGAATCTCAAGGTCTCGAACAAGATAAGCATCCAGAAATGAATGACTAGAACCTGTGTCTATCAATACGGCATCCAAAGTAGAAAAGACACAGATAGAACTTCTAATCATTCTGGGAGTACCTGGGTCATAAGCCTCTACCGCCTGAAGCTGTCCCTGCCTTTGTCCACAAGCTCCCTATGCCTGGGGTGGACCTCCTGGGGGTGGTGGTGGTAAAAGGTCGAAACACCGACCACCTCTAGATGCTCTCCCAGCTCATCTACCACGTCTGCCGCCCTGCAGATCTCTATGCTCTACATGTTTCCTCTGCCTCGTTGGTCCATCCACTGCTCTCTTGTCAGTAGTAGAGAGGGTCGGACAATCTCGAGCGAGATGTCCCCTACCATCACATGATTAGCATCGCCTCTCTCGAGGCTGGTTGGACGCGCCCTACGAACCCTGTACTACAGATCCCCTATCCTAGGATCTCCTCTAAAAACGTCTCCCACGCCTGGGTCCCTGACGTCGACTCCCTACGGCCGAGGTCTCTGCTCCATCTTTCCCACTACTGACATCTGCCGGCTTTCTCTGATCTACCAAGAAGCTCTCGGCCACCAGAGCCCGCTCGAGCATCCCAAAATAAGTAGGAATTTTCATAGGGATGATGCTAGCTCAGATATCTCTGCACAAGCCCTACTCAAAAGTCTGAGCTCTGAAGTAATGATCTCTGACAATATCCATCGAGTACCATGAGAGGTTGATAAACCTTGACGAATTGTCAGCCACCATCATGGTTCCCTCCTTAAGATGAAGAAACTCCTGTATGCGTACTTCTCTCAGGGTAACCGGTGAAAACTCCTCTCTGAAGAGATGCTCAAACTCCAACGATGCAATTGTCACCTTGTCGTGATTCAGGATAACCAAACTCCAAAATCATCATGCTGAGCCCTGCAGAAGGCTTGCTGCCAGGATCACCATCTGGTCTGCTGGTGTCCTGACCAAACGGAAGACTCTGGCCACTGCCTCAAGCCAGTCCTCTACTGCCTGAGGGTCAGGCTCACCTCGAAACCTGAGGGGTCTCTATATCTGAAACTCATGGAGTGTGCTCATCCTACGCTCCCCCTCCACTAGTACAGTAGGCACTAAAAACTGCTCCATATGTTACGGGATAACTGTTATACCACCTGATGGTAAAACTGGGGGATCTGGTCCCTGTATCGAAGCCTCATCACTGAAGGGGTCATCCTCGTGATCTAGCTGCTAGATCCTAGTGGGCTAGCATCGTGGAGGCATCCTGTAATGAAACAAGATATATCTCAGTCAGTGAGTATATCTGTAGAGATGACTCAAGAAGGACATGGAAACCACATCCCATTCCTATATGATGCAAGTACCACTATTTTCCCCTGAAACTAGTGTTCTGATGCTCCGAGTCGAAAAGAAAGTTTTCAGAGTCCTGGTGAATGGATATGTCGGCTGCCCGCACCAACACTAGGATCCCTGGACTGAAAGACGAACTCGTAATACTTAACATTGTTGCCCCAAACCAACTCAAAGACTCTCGATCCTATGGTAGAACCGACCAACTATGATACCACTCTGTTTCGACCCATACCAGTGGGGCCTGAGCCGCAACTCCCCAAGCCCGCCTCCAATAGGCCAGGGACTGGTGACTAGCACAGAGTTGGCTTGCTACTAACATGGGATGCATTGCCTATAAACCAGTACACATGCACACACATCTCCAAGCCCACAAAACTGAAAAGTAAAAACTAATAAGGATGGAAAAGATGCATGCATACACTAAAACCCAACCAATAGTGTACGACATGAAAGTAAAGTACAGCAAGTGTAAAACCCTGGGCCAAATGTACAAGCCCACCAAAAGAGAGTCTGTAACAAAGTCCAACCTATAAAGAATTGTTCTAGGACTGCAGTCTGTAGCCATAGGGATGCACCTCAGCCTGTTTGATCTCACAGAGTATCGTTCGGTCATGGCCCACCTAGAATCCTGTTAAAGGATTGCTCGCCTGCACAAGACATGACACATTTTGGATATGCCCGTGTAGGGGTGAGTATAACAATACCCTATAGGACACCCTGAAACCACAAAAGAAATACATCAATGAAAAAAATTCCACAATGGAAAGATACAGTCAGCTCTACATAGTATATTTCTACCGAAAATATAACAAGAATATCCAGATATACTCATACACAAGCGACCATCGCAATACTACCACTATGATCCAGCTCAAAGATTCCACTAAGCACATAACAGGGAGAACACACTCCACATGTACTAAGAGAACATGATGCTCAGATGAGGATCACGACCAAGTCATGAGGTGATTCCAAAAACTTAGTCTGAGCTAATCCTCTAAGCCGAGGATCGGCACCTGGGTAAAGTTGGTAATGTTGATACCAAGAACTCTACCTAGGGTTCCAGGAATGAATAGAGGATCTGGCTCTAAGTCTCAGAGAGGGGATTCCAACAACTCTATTCAGGAAGTTTTGCTGAAGGTATCATACTGGTTTGTAAAGGAAATGATACCAAAACCTTCAGGGAAAGGACCAAGGGAACGAACCCTAAGAAAACTAGTCCATGTCACAGAAGGAAAGTATCTCAAGACTTGAAGAAATTACTACAAGGTGTGTAGTATGATTACACGCCGTGTGGCTTGACCCCGGGTACTGCCCGTGTAAACGGCCCGTGTCGTCTGTCCGGTCTGTGGAAAACTCAACTACATGGCATGTAGAAAAGTACACTCCGTGTTCCTGAATCTGGGTACTGCCCATGTAAACGGCCCATGTCACTCGGCTTGTCGGTTAGAAAGCAACTACACAGCGTGTAGAAATATAACATGACGTGTCCGACAACCTGGGGCCCGCTCCGTGTACGCTGGCCATGTGCCAATACAAGATCTCTGACCGTGTCCATGTCACCTACTCGTGTACCAGTACACGGGGTATCCTGTGTATCTTGCCGGGTCTGGCCGGGGAGCGGTATACACAACGTGTCCTTGGCGGTGTACCCTGAACGTGTCTGTTTACCCCCGAATTACATTCCATGTGGTCCGCCGACGAACACATGTCGTGTATCCCATACTACACAGCGTGTAGTCGGGATTTTTTTAGAAATGCCGTCTTCTTCCTCGCAGGGTGGCTGAACCTCAGGATCCTCGGTTTATTGTATGTTCGACCCGATACTCCATGGATTGGTTCGTTTCATTATATGAACATCGTAATGGGTGTTTTTGGTTCTTAAAATGTATCATAAACGTCGAATGATCTATCCGATGAAAAACGCCCGAAAACTTATATCTCCTCATCCGCACCGAATCGCCTGCCGAAACCGTCATCGCACCTCCATGATGCCACTTTGGGGTTGGATCCACAATCTCGGATCGTTGCGTCGCAGAACAGATGCGCAACTATCCATTGTTCATCGCCCCGCGAAGAATGCGAAGAATATGAAGGAGAGAAAGGTGAGAAATCCATGGAAATAAATTTGAGGAACAGACCACTTCTATCGTTCGCCATGGCATTGATTCGCTCCCGTTAATAGGATTAAACAGAGTAGAAAAAGATCAACCAAAAAAGATCACCATGGATCTAATCTCCCAGAATCCCTGCAAAAAGCTCACCCCGCAATAATGATCGATCCATAGACTAATATATTCATGGATTATCCCGCGTTTGTCGTAGAAATCATGAATGGGGAAGAAAACAAAAATTAAACATCCTACTTGGATCCACGACATTATTTGGCGAAGATCCGGTCGCCGCGTCGTCGTCGCCGGCGAAGCTCGTCAAGAACACTATCACCGTGTTGGGAGGTTTTCTCCAGAGCTTTCCAGAGCCTCCAGGGGAATTCAGGGTTATGAGAAGAGTAACCCTAATCCCCTGCAAAATCTCTTTTAAAAAAGGAAAAGAGATATTTCGTTCCAACACAGATTTAATTTAAAAAAATATTTTAATTAAATATTTTATTACGGTGGCATCTAAAAACCTAATTTCACCACCGACCCGTGCTGGCCGATGTTAGGTCTCTTCTAGTGTAAAATCGCTGCTCTGAACGCAATGGTGCCATCAGATTTTTGATCAGATCACCAATTCAGAAGTTATTCCACTTTTTTAGGAAAACTGCACAAGCATGCAATTTCATTATTAAATTAAATTTAAACATTTGTTCTGGGCTCACTGGTCCTCGGAACTGCACACCGTTTCAGAGCCTGGTCATGAATTAATTCCCATATAATATTAAAATAATACATGAAAAAAATCCAGGACATGACAGTTATTCTCTTTTGTGTTTTAAATAAATGACCACCATTGCTCTGCGTCTACTATGAGGAGATAAACTACAATGACAACTTTTTCCCTTTAACTACCCCCAAAGCATGAAATATTTTGTCTAAAGAATTTATCAATTTCTCAGATAAAAATGGATTTTTAGTGCCATTGAATGTTTGTGGTTGTTGCCTCATGAATCGTTCTAACATTGATCCACTGTGTTATAGATTAGGGTGCTCCATAATGGTAAAGTTATTATTCATAACCTGAGTGATTTGTACCAGTATGGTGATTAGTAGATCAACACCAGTTGCATCACCAGCTCCACTTTAATTATCTTGAGTAGGAGGGAAATCCCTACAAGGATTATGTGCGTTGATACAGTTTCCATTCCTTCCACTAGGCACCATTTGTAAACAATGGCATACAATAGATTAGTTTATAAATATCAATACATAATTCCAAATATGTAAAATAATTAACATAAATTCGCAGTTTATGGACATAATCCATAATCATAAAAATGGTTTCTTTTCAGAGGTATATACTCATAAATCCTTCATAATGTTTCATATAAAAAATGTTAATTATCCAATGTATATCCCATGGGAGTGTCGTAACCATGAATGTAGCAAGGCCTATTCCCATGTACTAGGATACCCCAGGTCAAGACTGAAACTCTTTGTCAGATTTTTCACTCCAAGGTACATCTGTGCTAGAGACACCTCTACCTACTCATATCTGAACATGGATGTGTTGCTTTGAAAACTCACAAAATCTCCACATTACCAAAATTCTAGGAAGTTATTCTATACTAATCCTCAAATTCTATATTAGGGTAATGGTCTCTAATCAAATTTTTTATAAATCTAGATTCCAAGGTTTGTAATAAGGTTTCTATGATACCAACTATAACGCCCCAAACCTAGTTACGCAGAGTTGGTGCTTTATTACATACCTTTGGCATGATCACAAAATAACAAGTCTCTAAATTCTGAGTAGTTTAGTATCCTTAGAAGTATTAGATACATACATAACTTTTACATTACATCATAAAATAAAAAAACAACAATATTTTGTCCCCTTTGATCACACTTATATCCCTTATCCTATCCCTATTGGTCAACCATAAAATAATTCATCACATTTTAGGAAAAATAAAACATAGAAAGGGGTGAGCTCAGATGCTCAGTAAGGATAACAATATAGGGGAAAGTTTTGTAGGTAAGAATAAACATTTAAGGAAATGTATAAGACTAAAACATATGCCTTTTAAACTTAAACTTTAGCATAATATAGAAAATATCAATCAAATAATGCCATTTACTTATTCACTTTGATATTCTTCTAGTAAAATAATCACATGCAATATCAATATCCAATTTCATAATGTTGTAATGCATAATTCCAAGATTAATAACCACATAGTCAATGTCTCGTGCCAAGACTACAAATAAGGTTTTATCAAGGCCTTGTGATAAGGCACTAGTTTGTCTCATGAGACCTACTAATGCATCGAGGAGCAATAGAGGGCTCCACCCATAGCTTACTAAGTCCAATGAGTTCTTCATATGAAATGTTTTAAAACAACACAAAAATTCGTATTAAAACTAGCATAAAAATGTAAATAATTTATCCATAAACCATGAATTTTTTTAAAATAACACATAAACAATCAAACATATCACAAAACCTTCAATAAAATATGGAATATTTATATCATAAAAAATCATCGTAAAACAAGTTTAAAATCCATCAATGGATGTTGACATAGATTAAATGAAAACAATTTGAATGAAATACCGCTTTCTATTTTGAAACCCTTTTAAAGACACATAATTATAAAAGAAACAAATTATTTTGGAAGTATTCTTATACGCTTGTAAAGTAAATTTTGAAGGTTTTATAGTGGTGTAAAACAACCACACCCACCATATAAGTTAAAAAAACATTCCATCCTTAATTTTATCAAGAAGGCCATAAAATACATTGTTTGGAAAATGACCAAAACATTTCTTTATAAAAATATTATAAAAATTCAAAAAAGTGTATAAATTAATTTAAACCATAGTATAAAAAATAGTAAAAATGTTTTGAAATACTTTTTTAAGAAACACTGATGTGGATGATAAAGAGTTCCCAGTAGATACTCACATATAAACAAACTCCGATAATGAAAAGATTGTAGTATTAACCCTTAACTTGTACTTCAACTTGATTGAGGGTTTATTAACCTCCTTTATAATAGTTAAAACATTTTTATTAAATTATTAAAGAACCAAATACATAAATATGATATAATATATGATCTAATATTAATGTTTTAATAATATTTTATTAGTATCATTTCTTTAGGGGTTAACTGATTCGTATTCCTTTAAATGTTTTGTTACCTAAGTTGGGTTTGATATAGATAGGATATTTTTTATTTATATAGATAATGATATTATGTTATTAATTTTTTTTAATCATAAAATGAAAATTATCATTGAATGGTTGTGATGGGGAGTGAATTTCATCACGTTCGTGGAGACGGTAATCTGTACGTACGCACGAGAGACAATATCATTTTATTGATGAAGATATCGTATGAAATTGGATGGTATACAATATATAAAGAATAATTACCATGTTATATTTATTATTTACATTGGTTATACTCATTATTATACCAATCCAAATAATGATTTGTTTTGAATAAAAAATTACACCACGATGTGGAGACAGTAAGCCATACATATGCACGTATGGTGGCGTGTCATTCATAGGATGGATAGAATAATGAATATGGTTTTACAATATTTATAACAAAATTATAGTATGTATAAGGTATTGAAGTTATTATTTTGGTATGGGAACAACAAAGAAACATTAAGTTGATAAAGAAAAGAACTTTGAAAAGGGTGGTGAAATTACTACCTCATCTTCGGGTGTTTCCTTTTTAGTTGATCAAAAGAGCTACATAGGTTGGCTTTCTGATCAAAGTAAGGACTCTAGGACACATTGAGGGTAGTTGGGAGGGTATTTGGTCAGGGGGTAGTTGATAAAAATGGCTTTGGAGGTGTGATTATTAGAGAAGTGGAAGTACCCTTTTATAAGAGAGGTGAGAGTCACTTTAGGAATTTTTTGAAATATTATTTTATTATAATATCATATTCGGTTTATAATGGATCCAAAAGGATTAATTTCTAATAAAAGGTAGGAATGGGTGGAGATTCTCTCAAACAATAGGTTTTAGGTAGGTTTAGGTTTCTATATTATCCTTATCCTTTAGATTTAACTCTTAGTTAAATAGTTTAACTTTTACCATTTATTCTTGTACTATTATAATAAATGGTTAAAAAATATACTATAAAATGTCAAGAGAACACCAATTGGTTAATTAATAAAAAATATATATCATTATATATATATATCATTTGGAAGAACCATATATTTTTAGGAATTTTATATCATTTAATACTATAGTATTGTTTTTAAAACTCATTTATGTCAATTTTGACACTATTTGGTATTTTGTTTTTGTGAAATTCATTACAAAATTATTACTATGAAAAAAATCATTATATTGAAAAAATAATATCATATTAATCTATAAAATTAATTTAATGCATAAAAAGTATCAATTTATATTTATTTTAATATTTATAATATCAATTAGTTTAAATATTTCATTATTAAGGTAATTACTGCATCATCATTATGTCATAAATAAATTTAATTATTTAATGTCTAAAAATTATAAATAAAATACCACTATATAGGAAAAAAATTTATATTTCAAATGAATATTTTTAGTAGAATTAACTTTATATATAACCCAATATTAAAAATGGTTTCGTTATTAAACATTGAATTTAACACTTTTAACTCTTATTTAAATAAAATAATAATAAATTTCCAAATCTAATCCAAGTGGACCATGAGAATAATATTTTATCCCTAAGGTTGATTTTGGTTGAAATAAACATTTAAAATAGAATTATGACTTGTGTTAGGATAATTATAATATCATTTTTACATTTAATTACCCTATTTACTTTTAACCATGGGAAATAAAAGTCAAAAGTTACTATTCACCAAAAAATATTTTCATCTTATTGAATCAAATTTTACTTACTGATTTCAACTGTGTCTCTCACATTTTTTAAATTCAATTCAATGAAGTGATAATATTTTGTTTTATGAAAATTTTTAAATGCGCCACGAAGGTGTGTAAAAGAATGTAAAAAGTTGAATAAAATTTAATATATCAAATATTTTTATAAAATGACTCCATTAATTTAAATTGAACATAAATAGGTGTAATGTATCTATTTTTACATAATATAAATTTAAATATAATAATTAATTATTTAAATAAAAAGTCAGTTTTAAACAATAACGCAATGTTTTTCACTATTATTCAAAAATGGAAAGTTTTCAGAAAAATAACCAAAATTCACTCTAAGATAATTTCAATATTATGATTTCAAAAAATTATGTCCATTTTGAAAAATAAATTTTATAAAATTTTAAAAATAGGGTATTACTATTCATAACGACTAGTTTTATTGGTCGTGGTGTGTTAAAACTCAAAGTTGCGCACAACAGAAGCTGTTATATTATACAAAGGCTAACATACCATAGAAGCTTGGTTATTACAGGGATAATCATTTTGTAGAATATTTATGATTATTCAATGTCTTTAATTTTTTTTTATTATTTTTAATAAATTTTTTCTTAATTAATTTCCATTATTAGTTTTCACATTTGAGTAACTTTGGAGATAGTTGAATTTTTTTGGAATTATTATGTTTTAAATCATTGTAAATAAGGTTGATATTACTTTAAATTTATATTATAAATTATTATATGAGTTTGAAGTTTTTTTGAAATCCTTATATATTAAATCGTGGCCCAAAATTTTTAATACATCAAAGAGGTATTTTAAAACTTTTTTTCATTTTCTACCTGAAAACCTCACTTTCCGGACAGAACATGGATCTTGTGTGAGAATTGAAATAGTGAGTTTTTATTCAATTCATTACAGTTTGTGATATTTTTATGTGATTGATGAAATTATTTGGCTTGTGATTTTTTTTAAATGTGAAATACCATTTACTTCTATCATTGTTTGGACTTTAGAATCCCTGAATTTCATTCAAGGTATTTAACACATTACAATTTGATTTATCCTCTTATTTATTAATACTTTATATCATTTTAAAGATTATTTAAATTTTTATGATGGTGGAAGGATATTTTTGTGTGTTTTATATGGGGAAGTATCTAATTTCTATATAAAATGTGTATAATTCATTAATCATTTTTTAGAGGAATAGTAATGAGTAATACTTATCTATTTTCATTCACTTATCATAAACTAATTCTCCTAAAACAATAAATAAATAAATTTAAGGATGGTATGTGATTGAATTATTCTGTATGCGTAGTTGTATTTCTCATACACACCTTAAAAATGAAAGGATATTAATTTACATTCATTAATTATACTCATTTATCTTTTAATCCAATATAATAAAAAAAAAATAAAAAATAAAAAAGGAGGATAGAAATATTAAGATATAATTTAATACAATTATTATTTACATCATGAACCATGCCATTAAAATGGTAGAGTGGAGTTCTGTATAATTAATTGAATGAGGCATATATCATGTGTTTTAATTTAAATATATATTAAATTTCATGTAACAGAAAGATATCCCTACTCTTTTAGATCATGAATTTGTTAAATAATTTATCCATATGTAAGGACCCATTCTTTTCTAGATAGGAAATTTGAGTAGAAATTTGAAATTTTTCTTTCAGATGATTGTAATGGATAAAATGGTCATTTACCCCTATAATGTGACTTTAGATAATATTTTTAAAACTTTATTGGTCCCATAATGGGGTTTTTAACATAGGATACGAGCTTAAGGGAACTTTAATCCATTCTAATTTTCATAGAATATTTAATAAATAGTAATAATTAAATTTATATTAATTGATTCGCACACATTTTTTAGGAAATATTTTTTAAAAGATCATTGGAGTCAAATTCTATCTCTACCATTGAGTTAGGAATGAGGGTTTTTCCCAGGCAATGCATAAAATCAGGTTGGGTGTTAGGGTTGTGAATATACCCCATTTTATTTTTCAAATTTATCATCCTTTTTCCTCTTTTATTTTATTCCTTCCTTGATTATCACACTTGCCTCTATGTGATATCCTTCTCTATGAAATCGATAGTAAGGAGGAGGGATAGATAGAAATTAATGTAGGGGAAGATAGGTACTACTACATATATTAGGGTGAGCCAAATCCTTGTGCGGTTGTCGTGCCACATGGAAATAGGCAAAGGGTTGGTAGATTCTTCCCAAAGGTGGGATATTTTTTTCTATTTTACACATATCCCCATATCCTTATTGTTTTCTAGATTTAATCCAATATAAAACCTATTTTGGCTCGATCTATTGATTTTGTGTATCGAAATTATTGCTTCGGGTGATTTGAGGTGTTTCCCATTCATAAATCCTCATCTCACGACATGTATTTCAAGAACACATTCCATGTGTTCATCCTATATTTGGAATATGATTAGATGATCCTGGTTCTTCATTAAGGTACAAATGACTTTATTTCTATCAATTCTCCATATAAATGTTTAAATATCTCCTTTTGAGAATAGTCGTTCCGGTTATGGAGATATTGGGGGTCTTTTGATTTCAATTGACACCTGGAACCAATGATTTTGGGAAGGAAAACTATTGGTGAATGGTTTTAAAAACTATACAACAAATTCTGCATGGTCTGATAAACCCTTGATGCATGTCCGAAGAGTAGTATGAGGTCGTGTAGTTTTTCCAAACCATGCAATTTAGGCTACATGGTCACGTGGAAACCTATGTTATTTTTCTAGTGGGAATTTTAATAGTTTTCACATCGTTAGTCAAACCATATTGGTAACCTATGCGCTATTCCATTCCTATAGATACCTATGCATGGTTGGCAGACGGTTTGTCAAACTATGTGCGTAGACTGTGTGACCCTTTTTACATGGGTGAAGTTAAAAATTATCCCTTACTTAATGTTATATTCAACCCTAATTCTATTTTTCTTCAATGGATAGTAACGTCTCAATTTTAAATATCCCATTAAGAATATCCTTGTATTTGGGGGATCTTCTCCATCTATTACCATATTCACGAACCATAAATCTCATAAGATCCACATCTACATTTCTTTTTAATATTATTTCATTCTTCTGGATATTATATGTGCTATTTATGTGTCAGATAATTTTCAATATGATTATATTCCTTTTGGTTTTTATATTTTCTCCCGATATGAGCCGAATCAGAAAGTAGTACTAGACAAGCAATCTGCAAAAGACCTATGTTAGTTGTTCTCATTCCTTTCATTTAATGTCATGTGGTTATATATATATATATATATATATATATATATATATATATATTCTATTGGGCTACATTACCAACATTCAAGGGGCCTCCCTTGAAATGTACTTTAATCCTTGATTGGTTTCATTTATCATGACCTACATGTTCAAAGTGGTCACTAATGAATGGTTATAGTTTCAATACCTTGAAAATGGAATGAATCATTGAGAGTGTTGTTTAATTAATGCTCCATTGTATGGAATTTGAGTTAGATTCTATAGGGGTTTTCATTTTCCCTTTCATATGTATGTTTAATAATGATTTCAGCGAATGCATTGAATTGTAAACCCAATTGTAAAATGAATAGTGAATTTCACATAAAATGGATTAATAAGAAGGGATGGTTTAACCATTCACTTGGACATAGCTAATAAATTCCTTCTTGAAGATTCTTGTTTCGATTACAATTTATTTTTTATGTGAGGTGATTAGAGTTTAAGCGATGTAAACAGTTGTTTAAGGAAAATAATCTTGCAATAAAGTCTTTTTCTTGTCAGTAATTAGAATATAAGACTTATAATTTTCTTGAATAACTTTAGTGAAATTATAGGTGAGTTTTAATTGAATTGTGTTGTGCAATGACCCTTGGTATAATTAAATTTATCAATTGATATTTGAAATTATATGTCTAGGGTGACACAATGATTCAAATGCAGAATGTCTTGTATGAACTCATTTTTCGTTTAACATTCTTATTCCTAAGTGATACTTGGACTCTTGATATGGAATACCTAGGATGGAATCATGAGGGTATTGACTTATATACAAAGTTATATGAGGATTCATATGAGAATTCCAAGGATGGAGTCAAAGGGAATTTGATCATAACACCATCGGTGATACTTGGCCTCCCGTAGTGGATTTGCAAGGACAAAAGCGAATGGATTGGACTTTATAAAGAAACTATAAAAATACCTAGGTTCTTGAGAGGTTCTCATTTAATGGGATTTTATGGTGTTGGTTTATATTATACCTCAATGAAAACATGGATTCTAAATTTGCAATTTTAGGGATGGGATCTGGTTCATAAATGGATAAGGAATGAAATGGTTTATATGATGCGTCTTCAAATCCCAAGCACAATCTTGGATTCGGTCTTGTTTTTACATTAAGGATATCTTTGTTATGAATCCATGATCATGTTAGAATGGGAAATAATAGGCTATGCATAGGGTCATGAGATTTAATATTAAAATGAGAATGAATTGTTAATTTAACTTGCATATAATGATACGATTCTGACTATTAATTCCAACATGTATTTATTGAATGAATTTGACTAAATGAATGGGGTGTAAAATGAGAACATAGAATTATATGATGTTTAATTATGAGTATCATTATTACTTTTTACATACCTTCATTCACACTGTTGTTATAAATATTCAATGACTTTATTGAACATACATTAGAAGGTTTCCTAGTGGAATTTTATCTCACACCTTGTTTGACCCACATTTAGGAACCCAAAACGACTTTATGATTTCAGGTGTTGACAATGTAAATCACCCCACTACAGGTTCTTGATTGTTTCTTAGGAGAAGGGGATGATGGGACTGAGCTAAGGCTCATGATGCTAGCTAGGATACTTTTTCACTTTTTTTACTTTTGTTACATGTTTTTTGTATCTTTCTTTTATACATGTTTTGGATGCTTTATTAGAGACATATGACATGTATAATCATTTGTATATGAGGTGACTTTTAACATTTATTATATATCAGTATTCCTCACGTTATTCTGTTTTTATGATTTATTGCTTCCTCTACTTGTATGTTATTATTATTTCCATATGATTAACTTTTGTATTTAGGTAATAGTCTCCCTATATACACACACATATTCTCTCACTACTAGTCATAAGCCTCTGTCATTTGCGGCGATGGGATTGAGGCCATGTAGCCAACTGGTCTAAAATCATTGTTTTGTGGCATCCAAGTTATGGTTTTTAGAAAGTGGTATCCAATTGATATTTTATGGATTTATTTACAATTTGGAGATAATATAATGGGATAGGTAAGAATAAGAGTTTGTCAGTGAACTGTGCTTGAGCGTAGAGAACCTGTGTAAAGGAAAAAAATCCAAAAGGCCATGAATTAAATTGTGGTTTTATAGATTTTGACTAGTACAATTGATTTGTTTCCACCATAGGGTATGACATCTCAAGCATCATATTAAGAACTTGTAAGAATCACATTCCATTCCATTTAGGAGGACATACTTATTTCATTCTATTTCAATAGTTTTCATGATAGATATATCTGTTTTTATGATGGGTATAATAGAATTTGTTATGGTATGGATTGTACTGACAACAAGAATTGGTCCTTGGGGAGTATGGGTCACCCTGAATCATAATTTAGAGAACCATTGATTCATAATTTTATAATGAAATGTGATATAAATGTGAAATGAGCATAAATTCAAATGAAAAATTAAAACAAATATGTTCATTCAAGTAAAATGAAATTTAGTCATTAGTTACTTATAACAGAGAACTTGAACCAGACTCGGCCTTAGTAGTGGGTTGCAGTTAGTATCTCTTTCTTATCTACGATATGCACATCGCATAGACCTAACTCATTGATCTCGAATATTGGTTTTCTCTTATAGATTAAGGACCTTACCAATCATTATTCAATATCTATGATTTCTGAGCTTCAAACATTTAAAATGATCTTGAACTCAGGAATGTGTATTGAATTGTATAGGAATTCCACCACAATGACCACTAGTGGTATGCCAGGAGTGTTGTGATGATCATACTCTGATGGTGGTGGGAAGTGGTATACCAGTGGATACTCTAGTATTTCCATATGTGAAACTAATAGTAGTATAACAAATAGGTGTCGAGGAATTATTCTGGGATGGGTACTTTCGAATCGTGAAAACCATTCAGGGAGCACCGTGACTAGAACCAACCTTGGAAGAGTTGACACGTGAGTTCTAGTAGTGGAATCCACCCAATTTTTTGGGGGAAAGAAGAAAACTAGTTGTAATGTCATGGATAGAGGTTTTTCTATCTATCTTCAAACATCCTGTGATTCCTCTTGAGAGGATGGTAATGCTAGCTACATATAGGTGTGTGATTCCATGAAGAGGAGTCAAGATGTTATAACAAAAATGTATCATCATTAGGAGATGTCATGGAAGAATTTCCATATGTAATTCTATGAACACTTCAATACCAATATGTTGAGGGCTAATAGAGCCCAAAAATTCATGTTCCTATAGTATGTAAATCTATCAGTTATATATTATTTGGTTTATTTTAGTGGGCTCTAAAGTTTCACACTTATTTTGATGGGTAATGAGTTATCTAAATCTAGGGGATTCGTTGATGGTATCAGGTATGAAATTTGATCATAGGTTAATTTATATTGTATGAATAATGTTTTTGGAATAGTGAATCATGCACTGGTAAAAGAGAATAACCTAAGAGAGGATGAGGTATGAGTCAGGGTGGTTTGAAATCCTAATTTTGTACTACATTGGATGGTAGTAGAAAGAATCATCAATAACTACAATGTGGTGATATTAGTAGTCTGACCACATACTCATGTATCCAGGGTGGGGTGATATTGATGAGGTATGTTGGCACATATGATTCCATAGTGTATGAGAGACCCATTCGAGTGACGATCTTGCAGCAATATGGTTCATCTATAGTGTTTCTACAGAACATTTCCTCCAGCGGCTATTGGAAGAGGATCAACACTGACTCCATATTCAAGAGTGAGGTCGCCAGCTTGTCATCAAGAATGGTGCTAGAGTTCAGTTGGATGATTAGGCTGATGTGTTGGTTTTGGATATGGTAGTGAGACCCCAATTTTATAGAGATAACATGGTGAATCTTTATAGGGTACATAGGTAGTATGATATGGCCATGTTTCAGGCCAATCAGATGCAGTGCAACAGAACCTTGAAAAGAAGGATCCTAAACATTTTACCACCAGAGGTACAGTTATAGTAGACTCCAATTTAGCATCAATACTTTTTGATATCGGGGATACTTATATATTTATATTTTTTCCTATTTTAGAGAGCCTTCAGATCAATGTTTTTGAATTCTAATGGATTCATGATGCTAGCCACTCCATTGTGGAGTATAATAGAGGTTTTATGTTAGTACAGGGGGTTCCCCTTGAGACTATTTGGTGTCACATCGTATGATTCATCTTTTTCCATGTGATGAAAAGTTTTGAAAACATTCTCGGTATGTAGTGTTGGATTCCTTTCATTAATTTATTGAATAATATCATTGAAGGGTGACCTTTACCTCACTTGATATACTGGAGTTTATTCATAACAGTGAATGGGGTATCTTGGAAAGATGAGATGGAATCAAGCATCATGGGATTGGTGGGATGAAAACCTAGATTGCGAGTTTATATCTGGATGATCAAGGAACCCATCGTAATGATTTTCCTCCAATTGTTGATTGTTTCAGGGACATTTCCTAGATGAATTTTCAGGATTTACTTCAGTGATAATGGTATAGTTCCCTATCAATCCAGCGAAGAAGCTACACCGTTATCCATTCCTATTTAAAAGATGGATACTACAGAGTTGTAGGAGCTTAATAAGTTTCTAGTGGATTTAGAAGAAAAGTATTTCATCTGTTCCAGTAATTCTCCATGGGAATTTCCAATCCTTTTTACAAAAAAAGCAGATAGAACACTGAAGCTATGCAAGTATTGTTGAAAATTGAACCAACATATGGTTAATAACAATCATCCTTTACCACATAGAGTAGATATCTTCAACCATATCTGAGGATTTCATGTTTTATCAAAGATTGATTTGAGATCAGGTGGTCATCATGTGCATGTTATACCATAAGACATACCTCACATAACTTTATGTAGTAGGTATGGCCTCTATGAGTATTTGGTTATGTCGTTCGGTCTCACAAATTCACCAATGGTGTTCATGGTACTGATAAACCGAGTTTTCCATCCTTATCATTATTCGTTTGTGGTCTTTTTAGTGGATGATATAATGGTGGATTCTTACAATCAACATGAACTTGCCAAACATTTTGAGATTGTTTTGGACACACAGAGATAGAATAATTTACATGCTATGATCACAAAGTTCTGCTTCTATATGGATCAGATTCACCTCATTTGTCCCATATTCATAGAGAGATGAGTATCGGTTAAGCCAGAGATGGAGCGGAATATAGTTTTCATGGATATCCCAAGAATGTATTTTCGTTGTGTAGTTTCATAGGGATGACTAGTTACTATAGGAATTTCCTAGAGGACTTCTCACGCTTAGAATTGTTAATAACAAACATGAATAAAAAGGGTGTGAAGTATGGATGGATAGATTCATGTGAGATGACCTTTTAGGAGTATAAAGTGAGAATAACTTTAGCACTGATACTAATTTTTTCCGAGCTAGGTAGGAGATACACCATGTACTGTGATGCATCAGGTATCAGGATATGAGAAATTGTTATTATAGGTGATAGAGGCATGGTGTATGGATCCTTATAGTTGATTCAAACTAATAGGAATGACCCAGTACATGATATTGAACTAGTTTTAGTTGTTCACACATTATTCTATTAGAGATTTTAATTACTTGGAGATCATTTTTTAGTCAACACGGACCACAAAAGCCCCAAGTAAATATTTATACAGTGTGACATGAACATAATACAATGAAGGTGGGTCTAATACCTTCTGTATTTTGATTTTGGGCTTTCCAAATATTTGGTAAAGGCAATATAGTGGCCTATGCACTGTTCAATAGGACTCAGATACATGTAGTTCAGTAGGCCCGTGAAGAGTGTAAACTTTTTTACTTGTTCTCTTAGATACACTTTGAGGTGTAGGAAAATCAATGGAATACATTTCTATCATCCTTATCTATTACGTCTAACCTTATGGAAATAACTAGGATGAAGAAGCTATCGAACTCAAAAATCCTAGTCATATGGGAGAGTGTGGAAGGTGAGGACCCTCCTCCTGGTTAGAATACAGGCAAGGATGAGAACAAACAAGTTCATGGACACTTATTGGTCTATCCAGACATGGTTGAGAAGATGATGCAAGATTTTCAGGCTTCATCTTGTGTAGTGAACCCGGGTGTCACCAATGTGTTTCGAAATTTACATCGCTAGTAATGGGGGCCATGTATCAAAAGTTATGTAGTTTGTTATTCCATGTAATGTTCCACCTCTTTGGAGGTGAATATAATACACCATTGACCAGCCGTACTTTTTATATCAGCGTCCCATTCCAGACTGGAAATGGAATGACAGGGCGATGAGTTTTGTGATAGGATTATGTATGTTAACATTACGTAATGATGTCATATGAGTTGTTGTTTAAAACCTCAAAAATATTTAACATTTCATTTTGATCAAGTAAATAATCATAGTTGATGAGATTGAGTGGATATATATATATTTGAGATATTATGAATTCATGGGTTCCCGATTACCCACATTTTAGATAGAGATGACCAATTAACATCACGATTATAGAATGGGATATAGAGAGAGTTGGGTATGTAAGTGATTTTGAGCATGACGTAGAGCCCCTAGATAGATGTCCAGTTAGAGTACATGATTCAAGTACTTGAGGACATGATATGGGAATGTGTCATGGATTTCAGGGGATCTTGGGAGAGGCATATACCCCTAATGAAATTCACCTAAAAATATATTTTAGGATACTATACATATGGCACATTATAAGGATTTTTTTATTTCAGGCCATTCCAATCACCCCTATGTTTTTAGAGGAGGTATATGCAACTATTCTTGGACCTTATCTTTTTTATGAGACTATAGAGGAGGTGCAGGTGATATAGAAACAGATGGCTACCGCATAGTATCATCAGAAATCTTACAAAGATCGCCATAAATGACCTCTAGAGTTCATGTCTAGGGATTGAGTTTTATTATTTGTTTAACTAAGGCTGTGATAGAAGATGATCATGATAAAAGGTAAGATTCCACCGCTATATGATGAGTTGTTCCAAATTCTAGAGAGAGTCAGTCCAGTAGCTAATTAGTTAAAGTTACCTTAGTGGTGTAGAACCATGAATGATGTATTCCATTTTCTCGGCTACTTCATCACTATTAAGACCCATGTCATTAAATTTATCCTAATTATATTGAGTTACAGGAGGATGTTTCTTCTGAGGATCATCATGTTTGTATTGTGGAACATAGAATGAAGGTTCCTTGAGGCCTATTGTTTCCCATAGTACAGGTGCTATGGAAGCATGACCGTGTACAGGATGAGACCTGAGATAGGGAGTGTGATGTATGACCATAGTGGAGAGAGTTGTTCTCAGATCATGCCTACCCACCCCTGGGAAAGAAATTTAGTGAAAATTTGCTTTAAAGGAATTTTTTTAAAAACTAGATTATTCTTTAAGGTATGTATCATTTTATTTTTGTCAATTTTCAGTTTAAATATTTAAATATGGGATTTTGAGAATACCCATTCAGGTTATGGAGATCTCATTGTTTTTTGGGGTCATTTGAATTCAGGAAACCATGATTTTGGGAAGGAAAATGCATGGTGGATGGTTTGTACTAATTGGGCAGGACATGTGACACAATGTGATAAATTATTCAAGGCCTAGCTAGAGAGGTGGATGAGGTCAAATGGTTTGAAAAAACTATGCAATTTGGATCAAATGGATGTGTGGAAACCTCTTCAATTTTTACATTTTATAATTTTATGGTCTGTGAATAGTTCGTCAAACCATGCGGGTAAAATTTGGGCTATGCCTCTCTAAAGGATACAAGTCACAGATGGTGAAACATTTGTCAAATTATGCTCCTAAACATTGTGAACCTATGAATTTTTGTAATATTATATATTTTACCTCACTTAAATATATTTTAAACCCAAATTCAATTTTTCTTCAATAGGAAAGAAGAATACCATTTTGAATCTCCCTTTGATCCTATCATTATATTTGAGGGATCTTCTCCATCTAAAACTAGATTCAAGTGTCATCTTGTTCATCGGATCTGCACCGGTAATATGTCAATATTGTTTTCTTCTTATGATGTTCTTTTGGATATCAAAATCATAATTAAGGTGAAATATACTTTTCCTTATTATTAGGTTTTTTGTTCATTCAACAATTTTCCCCCTATATGAGAAGGATCTGGAGTTGATATTGTATGACCTATTAATAAAGAACCTACGTAAGGTGGTATCATTCCATTCATTTAAAATGGAGTGGTTATATATATGTCATTTTTCTATGACCAAAATATTCCAATCATTTCTGTTGAAATGATTTTAAATCCTTAAATTCATTTGTTTACCATTGTAAACATTTTAAAAGAGGCTACCTATCAATGGTTATAGGTTGAATAACATGAAAACAAAACCACCCATTTGGACGTGTTGTTTAATTTGATGGGCCATTTGATGGAATGTGAGTTGGATTCCTTATTGTGTTCCATTTACCTTTTCCTATGGATGTTTGATGATGATTTCAATCGATGAATAAAATTATAAACATAATTGCGATATGAATGCTGAATTGTAATTGTAATGGATTAATAGGAAGGGATGGTTTGACCAAGCCCTTGGACTTAGATATAAAATGTCTTTTTGAAGCTTGATTTTACATAATAATTAAATTAAAATTTAATATGAATAGTTTCTATTCAATGTAATTTGTTTTTTAAATATGATAATATTGTTATAATGATTTTACCATGTACCTAATTAGAATACATGCCTTCAGATCCAAGAAAATAAATTGAGTCACCTTTTGTGTTGAATTTGAATTGAATTGGTTAGGATGATGGGCCTTGGTAAAATTGAATTGATCAATTGATATTTAATGTTATATTCCATTAGTGACTCATGTATTAAAATGATGAATTCCATGGATGGATTTATTTGGAATTCATTATGCGTATGGCATAGTGATACTTGGACTCCTAATATGGACTGCAAAGGATGGACTCATGAGGGGATTGACTTATATGCCAAGTGATACATTGATTCATATGAGAATTACAGGGATGAAATCAAATTGTATTTGATCATATCTCCATGGGTGATACATAGGATCCTTTAGAGGTTCTCTAAGGATAGAATCAAATGGCAGGTACTTTATACCACACCTAGAGAGATTCCTATGTTCTTGGGATGTTCTTCATGGATAGGATTATATTTTGTTGGTTTAAATTATATTTAGAGTAACACGTGGATTCCAAATTAGGAATTACAGAGATGTGATCAAGTTTAAATATTAATAATTAATTAAATTATTTATATGAAGTGTATTCCTAGCCAACAGGTTTGAATTTGGTTTGTTTTTACTTTATGGATGTCCTCTTTTAGAATCCTTGACTGTGTTATCATGATGGATGATGGGATACATGGTAGGTATCAATATTTAATATTAAAATGAGAATAAATGGTTATTTGAACATTATTATAAGGACATAGGTTTGATTATTAATTCAAAGACTATTTTTTTAAATGAAATTGTTTAAACGGATTGGTTATAAAAGGATAACCTAGACTTATATGATCATTACATCTGATTACATACATTACTTGTTACATATCTTCTTACAAAATTATGTTATGTATATTCAATTACTAGATATAATTGAATTTGGGAGGTTTCCTACTAGGATATTATCTTACACCTTGTTTAAGAAAACTTTGGGTACCCAAACATACAATATGGTTGAAGGTGTTGATAAGGGAAAGATCTCAACTAAAATTTCTGGATTGCTGCTTAGAAAAAGGGGGGAATGGGACTGATCCGAGGCCCATGATTCTAGTATGTATAATTATGGTATTTGTTTTAATTTGTTACATGTAATATTCATTTAAATTGTATAATTTTTTTTCTCCTTTTTTAAATACTAATGAAATATATAATCACTTCTATACAATATAAATTATGAAATTTCTTATATATCAGTATTTAACTATTTTCTTCTTGTATATATGATGTACTTCATCCTAAAATTGCATGTTATTGTTATTATTTTGTGCCACGCTATGGTATTTAGGACATAATCTCCCCACAGAAACACCTAGGACCTCACTACTATTCGGAAACCTCTAGAATTTTGGGGGATGCGCTTTAGACCATGTGTAAAACTGGGATTGGGGATCTATTGAGTTGAATCCATGATTATGATGTTATAATGATCTATTTGAATTACACGCCATGAATGGGATATACATTTCATGTACTAAGATCCAGTTGTGTAGTCGAGTAACTAGAATGAAAACCCATATAAGGGAACATGGCCATGTAAAGTAAATGATGAGACCCCATATTGGTTGCATGCCATGTAGAGGTACATGACCAGACAAAGTACATGGCATGAAATTTTTCGATAAATTGGTGGGTACCCCTTGTAGGGTAGAAAACATATACATCATAACACTCTTTGTACATGGGAATACATGCCATGGGCTATTGGATTACACTCCTAGGTAAGGATTTGGGAGTACAAGCTGTATACTAGAGTACACACACCTTGTACTACCCCCTTTCTACCCATTTAGGGTTTTCCATATATATACCACAATAGTTATAATTAGATAAATGAGTTGTATATTATGACTATCTTTCAGCATAAACCATTGTGGTAATACTTTTGAGGTGATTCTTGGACTCCATGGTGACATTTCAGAGTTTTCTTAAACAAATAGATTCTTCCATTGATAATCCAATCTCGAAGTCTCTTGAGAGAGAGATAATTTTTCTGAGATTATCCGTGACACATCTCTCTTGATATATTTTTTTTGGATATTCCATTTTGAATTTATCACTTATGAGAAGTTCCCTTCTAACCATGGTGGACATGATATAGGTTGTTCCTAAGGATCCCCTGTAGAACTCCTATGCTTATGTCTTGACATCAAGGATCTCATGTATGGTGCCTATATCTTATTTCCTATTATTGAGGGTCCCATATGAGATAACATTACTTACATGATAAACTAGGGAATCTGTTACTTGTATACCATTCAGAGGATCCAAAGCAGGATTCCACCTTTTTATTATCATTAATTATCATATGTAGGATTACTTCTTTTTACTTTTCAGCTTAGGATCCCGAGTAGGTCTCCTTCGTCTATGTGTAGATAATGAAAATCCCATGTAGGATGTATATCATGTGTTTTAACATAAGGGACCAAGTGTGTGCCTAGATTTTTGACTGAACCGAAGCCAATATGTTTGGTTTGTATAGTGGTGGTAGTAGGTGTAACATCATAACCCATGAAAAACTTATTATCTTGAGAGGCTGACGTGACAACCGGATTCCGGTGACAACACAGACACCCCGCCTTAACAAGGCCGTCAGGTCCTGGCCTACCAGGTACCACCAGTTTCCCCCACAGACATGTGGGGCCCACCCTAGGGTCCACCCACATGCCTAAACGGGTCATTTGACTAATGACAGTCCCCACAGGCCAACACTTGTCATTTTCAGTGTGCTTTTTCCTCACTCACACACATCCTGAGAAACTTCCCAGAAGGTCACCCATCCTGATCACTACTCCAGGCCAAGCACGCTTAACTATGGAGTTCTAATCAGACAGGCTCCCAAAAAGGAAGGTGCACCTTGTTGACATGAGTCATATCATTTTGTCATTTAACCCTTTATCATTTGGGGATGTTACAATCACCCCCCCCCCCCCTTTAGAGCACAACGCCCTCGTTGTGGGCCCTACATCTCATCCCAGGCAATGCATCGCACTTAAGGCTGGGTACCACCTCTGATACCAAATGTGACAACCGGGCCCCACCCACCAGTTGCCCCTGCAGACACGTGGTCCCCACCATAGGTCCCACCCATGTGCCCGAAAGGGTTATCTGACTAATGACCGTCCTCACAAGCCTACACTTGTCCTTTCCAGTGTGCTTTGTCCTCACTCACACACATCCTGAGAAACTTCCCAAAAGGTCACCCATCCTGATCACTACTCCAGGACAAGCACTCTTAACTGTGGAGTTCTAATCAGACAGCCTCCTGAAAAAAAAGGTGCACCTTGTTGACATGAGTTATATCATTTAGTCATTTAACCCTTTATCATTTCGGGATGTTACAGCTCAGGCAGTTGAGGTGGGTTTATCTATTCATTCACCCTCACTCATTTCTTTATACTTTCAGTTGTTTAATGAAGCTGCAACTATGATTAGCATAGTAACTTCTTTGTTTGTAGCTATTGAGCCTAATGTGATATATTTATCTATATTTGGGATGCCCAAATTCATTTACATGGATCCTCCTTCCTTATTTATTTGGAGGCCCACACATATTTACTAGGTGAAATTCTGATCCATGTTATTATTTTTAATATTTTTATACTCGAGGTTCTAATTGGGATCTAGATGTTGAGCCTGTATTCTTGAATATTATATTATAGGGATCTCCAAAGGTTCATCCATGGATCTGGATGTTGAGATTATGATGATGATATACCATCATGGAATACATAGTAATATACTTGTGGATGATTACACTCTTACGAGTGATGAGTATGATAATTATCTAAAATGATTGAATTGTGTTGTGGAGGAATATTCTCTTTGTGATCTGAATATTCTCATAGACGATTAAGAACTCCCATGTGATAATGATGAATATGATATCCCTGGTTGATTACATGACCATGGTGCTGGACATGGTGTTTCACATTGTTTGATACTCAGGGATGATTACATTTTCCTTAGATAAAGGGATTATTACATTCTCCATGATCATATACCACGAAGGGTGGGAATGACATCTCACTGGTGAGATCTCCATTATTTGTTCTTAAGGGTTAGACCGTCTGGGTTCACCCAAGTAACAATATCATGAGAACCTATGGACCAAGACCATTGGATCAGATATTGGACTATATTTACATGGAGAGTGTGGTATGAAATCCAGCTCAGTGCCATAATTACATGATGTACTGTTGATCAGATGTTTATCCAGGGATTTTTTTTGGGTTGAGTCATTTATGATATTTTCTACCTCACTTATGTTGTTATGTATATGAGATATTAAATATATATCTGAGGATATATATAAATATAAATAAATAGATATACTTATATATAATGGCACTATTTCTGGATGATTGGGATCACAGTCCCAAAGATGTTTTGTGGAATTATTCCTTTTTATTTCTATTTATCATTCTGGACGTGTCTCTACTAAGTTTATCATATTTAATGAGAATGAAATTATGAAAATAGATTAATTGGTCAATTTTTAGGGTTCCTATTGAGATTATAATCTCACCCCTACATTTGAATCTCGGTGGGCATGCCGACCTTATGTATTTTTTTAGGTCAACACAGATGCGTGGTGGTTAGGTTTGAGGCCCATTATTGCATTATTCAGTAGATCTACTTATGTGGATCATTTAATTGGGCTAGTGAAGATTAGTAGTGTATTGGAGACTGATTATGTTGTATAGATCAGAGTTAGTAGTCAATCGTGTACTTTTATTTTGTTTTCATTTATGTATATCATCATGTATGGTTAAACTAGTGGGTGACCAGGGTTGTATGTTTGGAGTAGCCATATAAGATTTTATAATATTTCATTTATTTCTACATCATATTCTATTTCAGTTTCATTAAGTATTTTAAACTCTTTTTATTATTAATTCCGATTATATTTAGTTATTTTCACTGTGTTAATTTTATATGAGGGTATAGTCTCTCCACTGTAAAGCTTTTGTACCATCACCACAAGTCAAGATAATCTGACGTATGGGGGTGCACACTTGTGGCTACATTAAATCCTAGCTCAAATCACTGTATTAGTGGAATCTGAGTCAAGACATTACACACCAACCCTCAAAAAATAAATCATCATGAAAAGTAAAACATTATTGAAAAAAAATTATATGCCCCAGAGTTTGGAGAAATGAAAATTTTATCAAGGCTATAGTGATACTTTAATTTTCCATGTATAAACTTAACACTAGATTAAATTTCTCTTGAATGGATGGGGACCCGATTTTATAGGTGTTGTAGATTGAGATTTGGTCATGGATGAATCGTTCAGAGTGAAAAAATATAGATGTGAGGGAATAAAATGAATGGATTATTTTTTCACATATGAGACATGATAAAATTCTATTTGGAAATGATATTTTAAATTCCCTAATTATTTATTTTTCTGTGTAATTTTATATGGATATATGAAGATTACCCAATTGTAAAATATTCAAGTGAATGAATTTTTATAATTTATATTTTATTAAATATTTTAATTTTTTGGAAAATATTTAATTCTCTTACATTGAGTTGTATGTCCTGATTTCTTCAGAATTTTAATTCGTTAATGATAATGAAAATCAAATTGAAATTTTATTTTTTCACTTTTTACTATACTGTTGTACTTTTACTCTAAAATTTCTACGTATCAATATTTATTTTTAATTTTTTTAAACAAAAATTACTCTTGACGGGATCTATATTGTATTTAAATACATGAGTTTGGATCAAATCATCGAATATTGATCATGAGACCTAATCTAAAATCCAGGATAAATTAATCATTCTGGATATCACATCAATGGTCAGAACACAAATCATTACTAAATGATTTAGTTGGGATCCAATTCCTTTAAAATAGTGAGGACACAGTTACAAATATTATATTCTAAAGAAGTCTCATCTCTTTTAGTCGTTTTGAGGGACAATAAGGGTACACAAAAATAGTTATGAATTATTAATAGATTTTCAACATTCCATTAAGGATTTTTTTAATCAAATCCACCAATCTCATCTAAAAATTATTATTTTTCATTCCGTTGAGAAGGTGGTTCATTTATTAAAATAATATTATTAAATTATATGGGTTATATTCATCTTCTAATACCATTTGGAATATTGAAGGCTTTCTGGGAAGGACCTATTCCAAGAGGCTTTCACATTCTTCTTTTATATTTTATTATTTTTCATGGGAAGGAATAATATTAATTTTTGTCAACTATTTTTTAAAATTTTATTTAACTATTTTTCATTTTCTTTTTGGGGTTGTAATCTTTGTACCCAGATGTTATTTTTTATTACCCATATAAACATTTTTCTAAGAAAATCGTCACTATCATAACGCATCCACCCAGGGAAGAAAAAATCATTATTAAATGATCTATTGTCTACCTTAGTCAAAAGATTAATTGGGATACATGAACTAAATAGATGTAAGAATAATATTATTAATTCCATTTTACATAAAAATCATGGAACTCAACTAATGAAAATTTATCATGTTTGGCTATGTTTTTGTGGATTACAAGATCGAAACATAAAATGTAAAATCTATTCAACTAAGGATTGATTTGAATGGTTAAAATATAATACCATAACATAATTAATTCTCATTTATACAGTTAAAATGAATACATAATTATAACTAAGACATATATTTTCTTAGGAATGATAATCATAATGTGATATCTTGATTTTATATTCTAGATTCAACATAGGGTTCAAACTATTTAATTTTTTTGATGTGTAAATTTTCATATGATTAGGCGGTTGACATAATTAGGGGATAAAAATTATGTGAATTATAATGTGTTGTATAATGAAAAAAACTTAATTAATGTGGTTGGATATATCATTATGGCATTACTAAACATGTTTTCTAGAGAAAGTATCATTTTCTTCACTATTTTTCCTTCAAAATACTACAGTAAAATTATCCCCCAAATTTTCCTTTTTGTTTACATATTTTCAAAAAAAACATTCAACATAACCATAGTTTTATTTATCCGGAATGTATATGTATTATTTCTATATTTAGTTTTTTTAGTGGTGTTTAATTTAGTTTGCCACTAACAAAATGATCTTCTTCTTCCCAATTTCTGTAATTAGTAAAAATAATACATTTTTATAGTGCATGTGTGACATCTCTCATCACCTACTAGAAATATCATTTATTGGCATGTATTTTGATATGACCCCTCTGTCTTAGGAATCAAATATCCATTTTAAATAATGTATGTAAAATTTTTATAACTACTATAGATTTCTAGATTACGTAAATATAGTCCATCCAGGTTAATTAATAAATCGAATATCTTTCATCTAAGATGATGGATATATCACATTACACTCTTCTAGATATATAATAACATTGACAACATTATATAGATACCTTTATACACTTATTCATTCTATCATAATCGTGAGCACTAATTTCATACTCATCATAAGTGAGGACAATTCCCATCATCCTTAACCATCTAGTAATAAATTGATTAGAAATTCACATAACCACCCCCTCTTTAAAAATCATCAATGATTTTATATTAATGTTTTCAAATATTGTAATTCTCATTCTAGGAATCTTTCCAACCAAAGATACAAGGAAATGATAATTTTAATAATTCGCCCCTAATATAATAGAATCATAGTGTATGAAAATGCATGAAGTTTGGAAGGTAATCAAGGGTAGAAAACTATTTTTGTGACTCATGAAAAAATTATATATCTCTATATGATATCATACTCAGAATAAACCTTGAATTTCATCATATCCAATAATAATCCATGATGAACACCAGTTATTGATAACTCAATGTTATAATATAAGAGCTTAATTATCATTATGATTCATGTAATATATCTATCCAACATGAAAGAATAAAAAAGTTGAGAATTCCTGTTATATAACACGATTATTTTTATATTGATAAACTACTTTCGGAATATTAGTTAATCCAACTAGAAAATCGCATCTAATGATATCATTTGTGATAAAACACCATAGAGGACTACTATTTTCTATACTTTTTTGGTTTTTTGAACTCATAACCTTACTATATTACTACCAACACATATTTTTGATCCCATTTGACAAATAATGGTCACTAAAATAATTTAGTGAGTTACATTTGTAAATAAATAGAGTTTGGATAATAAAGAGAATTAGGAATAATATTTCTAATGATAAGCTCCTTGAACATATTGTACAAACAACTTTATTTAAAAACATAAAATGTTACAATGATATTCATTTGTATTGTTTACATAGAAATCTATTTAAGTTTACCATCATCATCATTCTTAGAACTATTCTAATTTAATTATTCAATTAATTTTGACAAATAATATAAGATTTTATTTTAATATCTAATAAAAAATCAAAAAATCTTTAGTATATAAAATAATATTCATCTTCACATTATATAATTTTATTAAATATTTGTTTACTAATATACCATAAAAATAATATGATATTCAAGGATATCCAATTTTATTTTAATATTATAATATTTTATTTGTAAAATTTTATTTTCTATAATTGTAAATACACTCCCACTATCATATTATAACTGATATTCCCTATACAATATAATGTTCATAAGCATAAAATCATTTTCCTTAAAAAACAATGTTATTTCTAATAGTGGGAATATTTAACAAATAACAAATTAATATCCATATATTATATGGTATTTTATGTTTTTATATATTTTTTTTAAAATAAAACAATTATTATTTAAAATATTCTATTTATGGGTGGAGGGATCACATCACTCATATTTTGACTAAAATTAAAAAAAAACCACTGTTATCATCACTGAAACATTTTCATCATTTTACCATTTTAAATATTTTAATAGAATATATTGAATCATAAATCATGTCTATTGAAATATCATATAATAATTTTTATACTGTCTCCTTATTAATAAAATTCTTCTCAACTCAAATATGATAAAATGATAAAACAGAAATCATTTATTAAGACCCATTTGGGCTTGATAAATACATTGTAATTTAATAATTTAAAATGGAAACTCTTTACTTCTATTCATTACAACCTACATGATTTATAAAATCCAAAATTATTTTTGAACCTAAGTATATTTAAAACATTTGTAATGTATATAGTGGTCTTCATATACATTTTCATAATCAAATAATTTACTTATAATATTATGATACCTAACATAAACATCCTACAGAATTTCCAAAACTCCTTTAATATTTTCCAAAAATCCCATAAAATATTGAACCTTCACACACCTTCTCAGTAACTCAATATTTCAAAGACCGTGGATAACTATTTGGAAAATTTAATATACTCTTTTACTCTTAATCCAATACCCAATTTTAATTCTAGAAGTATACAAAAACATTGAGATCAAAATACCATTATATCTATATTCAAATACTTGAGAAAATGAAGTATAAATTATTAAAAACTCATAGAAAATGTATAGTAATTTCAAATGAAGATTCCAAAATTAACTCCATATCCTAATAAATCCCTAAAGGATATCATCGGTATCACTAATTAATTAACCCAAAATCATTTTCTTGTACATTGTCGATGACTAGTGTTCCATTAGTGACCCCATACTAATGTCTTCGAAACATCATGTTAATCTATCTATGATTATCATAAACTTGAAAATAATATAATTCATCAACTTAAATAGTTAGTTACATTAGTTGGGGTTACTCTAACACATATATATTTTATATATTTTTTATGAATAACATTTTTATTTTTGAGAGAGATTAAGATGTTTCTTGTTGAAAACATATCCTTTATCAAGGATTTATATTAATGTAGTAATGTTTATTAGTCAATTTATGAATAATAAATGGATTTATTATATGAATATTATATTTTATAATCATATAATAAATTCATTTTTAAAAAAAATTCCCACTAAAATACATAAAACGTTTAAATGCATTATATTTAATAGTGGGAAAAAATACATATTTTACATATAAATTATTCACATGTGTTCCTTGATTTCACCACTTATCTATTTAGATATTCCATCCTTATAATCACATCATACATGGCTCTTGGATAACTACATGGACAACACATTTTCAAATCCATCATATAAACACAATCAATTATATTTCTTTTGTGTCATATTTCAAGGGTTTTCGAGTTTTTTGTAATCTAAATATGACATTAGGATTTAGTTAATTTTTAAAATACTCAAACATAGTATCCAAGAGACAATTACATAGTTAATTACATTAGTAGTAATAATATGCATTCATATCCCAATGGATGGAATATTTTAGGATTATTTTAAAACCAAATATATACATAAGTTTTACATTACAAATTAAAAGTAAAAAAAGCATATAATACTCTATTGGAGACACATATGTACTCTTAGACTATCCCCACTGTTCATTCAATATGTATATCTTTACATTATATAAAAAAGTATACATAAGGAAGGGGTGAGAACAGATGATCATTAAGGGTAAGCAATAAATCAAACGAATAATATAAATAAGAACAATAAGGCAAGGTGAATAACTAAAAACACATTCCCTTAAAACATAATCATAAACATAATATGGTAGGAATAAAAGTAGATTAAATAACAAAATATAAATAATCATACGAGAATGAAACTTAACCATAGATATTGTACTAGTCTAATAATCACATTGATTATCAATTACTAATATCATAATAATGGAATTAATAATTCAATGAATATGAAACATTACGTGGGAGCCTCAACTAAGATATTTCAATATAATTGGTTAAGGCCTCAGCCAAATCAATATCTAAAAATAAATGTTCAAGGCCTCAAGAAAGTCTAAAACTATTTTGTCTCATGAGACTTAAAAATTCATTGGTGGGATATATTAGGCCCCACATGACACTTAATAAGTCCAATAAATTAATTATATGAATATTTTGAAAAATTAACAACATAATTATATGAAATGAAAATATCTTTACCTAATGAGTAAATATAATCACTAACCATTCTGAGTAATATGGTGAATGGTGCCAAAATAGAACATCTATAGTATGACTAGCCCTAAATAATTTAATTAAATATTTAATATGATATCATAAAATAAATATCTCAATTAATAATAATATGAAATATATTGTGCTGAAATAGTTTAAAATACTCTATAATCCATTAGAGAATTCTTGGGGGAAATGCACTTTTTTACTTTACAAAGAAGAGTTCTGTTGGAAAAAACATATGTATTTTGCATAAAATCATATTATAAATATTTATATCCTAGAAAATAAAATTTAATGGCAATGAAATTATTTTTTGATTCATTAATGATGTCAAACTGATGTGCAAACATACAAAAAAGTATCTAATAAACTTTAGAGATAAAAAATTTTAGTGGAGTTTTGAAAAAATATTAAATAATATTTAAATCAGAAAATGAAAGATATTTTATATAAAACTAAAAATTAACCATGAGAGTTTTTATTGATAAAATAAGTGATGTTGGAAAAATAATGGAGTTTTAATATAGATTATAGTGTTCACTTAAAAATTTGTAAGAAATTGATAATTTCCCTATAAACAGGGTTCACTATAACGAGGAATTGAAAAGGGAAACCATATAAAACATGTATTTTCCCATCAAAGAAATATCGAATGATCTAAATAAAATAGTTTGGAATGTATAAATAGAATTTATATTAATTACATAAAAAATAAAGAATTAAATTGGGGTTAAGAGAGAGAAAGAGTATCTCGAATGAAAAGTAGAGGTTTGGGGAGAATCTGTTAGCTTATGTACAAAAGAATTCAGAACTTCTACATAAAATTCTTGATAATGAAGTTAAATTCATTAAAAAATTAGTTTATAACCCATTAAACATGTATTTTATGTATTTTAATTTTATTTTTTTCATTTAGGACATTTTGTATGAGTTATAAAATTTAATTCCATCGTTCATGCGTGTTTTTCCCAAGTTTTCATGACTGGTTCACAAGTATACAAGTATAAAAGATCATATAAAATGAGAACAGTTATCTAGAATTGAAATTGTAAGTTTTTAATGATCATAATATAGATTTAATGTTCTTAAATATAATTTTTTTATATATTAAGATGATTCATTAGATAAAGTATTAATAATAACTATTTAGATTATTTTCTCCTTTTATTAATAATAATGAAATAGTTTGGTTTTATAAATTAATATTACATATAATTACTAGATCAAAATCACATTAATAGTTGAAATATAAATATTATAATTCTTATTTCCTTTAAAAATGGTTTTATGACCATCCATACTGGTTTAATTAAAATAGGAAAACTCTTCATCCAAGAAGGTGGAAAATCAACCCCTCACAGATGATGTTTTCATTTTTATAATAAAAGGGGATGTGAAAATAATAATGGTGGATATCCTAAAAACATAAAATAAACACATTATATAAAATATTATGGAGTTATAACTATTTCTTTGGTATATTAGGTATGGAAATGTAATGAAAATAAATGAAATTGAAAGAAAATTAAAGGAATGAAAGGGGTGCTTATCTCTTGAATTATTCTCCTTGAGAACCTCCTTAAGGAACAATAAAATGGTAATTTGTGTGAGAAAAAAAATAACAGAACATGGTGGAGTGTTTAGGGAGTGGTATTGGGAATAAAGATTACATGATTAATGGATTTTGAGGTGTGAGGAGAATTGGTGGTGAGGGGTGATATTTATTGGGAAGGAGAGTGGTGTTTTTTTGATTATTTTGTTCATTAGTTTAATATTTACACTCAAGAATATCAATAGATTAAACTTTATAACTAATTATATGAAAATAAAAAATTCTTTTTCAATATTATATGCTTACTTCATCTGTAAATCATCTATTACCCAATAATTCATGTACTAGTTTAATACCATAAATTCTTATATGTCATTATTCACAAAAAAATTCAACTATTTTAGAATAATCCAAAAAATACACCGTAAACATTTCTCAACCAATTGAATTAAAAATTTAACTCTTGTTTATGAAATTAATATTCCATATATGATAAATTTAATTTTTAAATAAAATTCTCATTTACTAAAAAAATACAGATTTTAATATTTTAGCTGTTTTTATGACACTTTGAAAATTTAATTATGGTATCACAACGATATCTTATAATAATAATAAAAAAATATTTATTAATGTATATATTTTATGAAAATAATCTTCCTATAAATAATTATTTTAATTATAAAATATTTAAAAAATATTTATGTTTCTTATGAATTTAAACACTTAATTTAACTTTTTTTAAACATTTATATTCTTAGTAAATGATATAAACATGAGATATATTAATTTGTAAGATTAATATATTTTGTTTATACGTTTATTAGTGATTTTACAGTTATATTGTTCATATTATTATTCTATGTGGTCACTATACTATTCCAATAGTCATATTTATTAGTATGTTACAGTTTTAAAGTCGGTGTTGCATGAAGCCTAAACTATCAAAGATTATAAATTTTATAAGAGACATGTTATAATATATTGGGGTATAGAACTCACCCTACCTACCAAAATTTTATCCTAAAAATTTTTAGAGTGTTAACTCAAAATAATATTTGGGTTGTTCATTTTCCCAATTTCCACTGGTTCCTACGCTGCATCATCAATTTTATCATTTTTAAAAGTACCCTTACCATCCAAGTTATCTAATTCCTCAAAACCATTTCTATAGTGCCTTTATTCCGAATAGGTTGTTCATAGTGAGATAAATAAAATTACAATTATATTTCTTAATAAGTGAGTACATGCGTTCTGTCTAGCTTGTATTTCCTTAAATATGATATGTGGAACACGTTGTGTAATTTAAAAAGGCTAGGTGGTATTTCCAAATAAAAATCCCCAAATCCAATTCTCTCTAAGATTTTAAAGGTTCCAATGTTCCACCGACTCAGATTCACTTTCTTTAAAATTATTATAACAACCTTCAATGGAGATAATTTCCATAAAACATGATCTCCCACTTGAAATTTCGAATCCCTTCTTCGATTACTGTAATATCTATTTTTCCTTCTTTGAGATACATTTTTATGTGTTTGAATAATCTTTACCTTTTCTATTGTTTTCCCCGTAAGTTATGGGAATACAATCTTTCATTAAAAAACATCATCCCAATACATTGGTGTATAAAATATATTTTCATGAAATGCTTTATGTGGTTCCATTTGAATAATTTAATAGAAACTATTACTATAAGAAATCTATACCAAAGGTTCATACTAATCCCACTAGCCTTTATTGTCATGTGAGAATGATCTCAACATATCTTCTAATGTTTGGATCATTTTATATGACTACCAATTAGTTTGAGGGTGATAATCAGTACTCAAATGATTTTTAACTTCCAAATCTTTTGGAAGACTTTTCTAGTATTTCAATTTAAATCATGGATCATAATGAAGAATAATTGAAAGTGTTTCTCCATGAGGTCTTAAAAATTGATTAATATAGAATTGTTCATCATGATTCAATATCAAATCCTCCCTTTTATAAAGGAAATATTCCGATATAGTAAGTAGAGCAATAATTACCCATATTACATCATTATTTATGGGAATTTTTGGTAATACAGTGAAAAAATACAATGTAATTCCATCCCACTTCCATGTAAGAAGAGGTTGATGTTTCATGTATCCTATATGATGTTTTCTTTTAAACTTCACATATTTATTGGCTAAAAATATTGATACATTATCAGTAATTTCCAGCTTGATAATTTCCAACTAGAAATGTTCCATCAAATACTTATACATCTTAGTGCTACCAGGGGGTATTGATAAATTGAATCTATAGGAATCATCCAATAATTATATTTTTATATTGGGAATAGAAGGAACAAAAATACTCTTCCCAAATTTTATAATTCCATTATAATACATGAATTGTGTCATCTTCCCATCATTTATAGATTTAATTTTACTTTAAAAATTGTCTTCTTCATATGAAGAACTTTTAATAAATTCCAATAAAGATTGTTGGGAAACCAACTAAAAAAGTATATATGTTTCTCCTTTGTTTATAATTACCATATCTATCCTCACTAGATCCATGAAATAAATATACCATTAAATCCTTATATTGTTTAGAACTCCATTATCCTTCATGATCAATGCATATTCTACCTTATTTTCCTTTCGTGGTAGATAGTGTATTGAACAACCATAGTCCTTGAATATCTAAATCCATAATCTTTTCTTCCTATTGGGTTTTTTTTGTGATAAGATGTAGATAAAACTATTTTGATATTTATATATCTCAAATCATTCCCCATATAGACAGTGTATTCATATCTTTAGGGAAACTATTAAAGATGATAACTCAAGACCATGAGTTGGATGGTTCTGTTCAAGAGTTTTCAACCCCCATAATACATAAGAAACTAATATATGATTCTACATTCAAACACAACCAATTCATATCTTTTATGGATTACGATAAATCCCAAATCCCAAATTTCTGATGGTAGAGTAAATATTGAAGCATTCACTAATATCCTCTTTAGTTATTTGGAGCATCCTTCACATTTATTTTTCCAAATAACCATAATCACTTTATAAGTAGGCATGGTTAATGGTTACCTAATCAGGGAAATTTAGGAATAAAATGTCGATAGTAACCAACTATACCAATGAAAATATATACCTCAGTTACGTTCAAGGGTGTAGGCAATTAAAAAATTTCCTCTTTCTTCACATGATCAACTATGATTACATCATTATAGAAAATATTGACAATAAAAGAAACTGTTTGAAACAAGGATTCATAGTTTATAAACATCTCATATATCTGTTTTCTTATAAGAGTCTTTAAAAAAACTATAAGGGGTTATCATGGTCATCATAGCTTTGAAATATATCAATATATCATTAACAAACACAACAAAGAAATCATTATAATATTCCTTGAACAGTCTATTAATTAGATCCATACAAAATGAGGATTCACTTGTCAGTATAAATTCCATTACAGTAAATTTGAAATTTCCATACATGGTTTAGATTATTATCATGAGAATATATTCCTTCCTTGCATGAAATTAATGACATACAAATTAAAGAAAATTCCATGAAAAAATGAGCTTTGCAAATTTGATCAAATAATTTATCAATGATTGGTAAAGGACACTTTTTCTTTATTGTAATAGAATTTATTTCCATAATGTCAATCCACAGCCTCATGGATCCATATTTCTTATAGACAAAGGAAATAGGGGTTCTCCATGGAGAAACATTATCAAGAATAAATCATTATTAATTAAAGCATGTATTTCATTCTTAAGATCCACTAATTCCAATGTGGCCATTCTATAAGGAGTCTTTGATATTGGCCTTGCACGTGTAATTAAATCAATAGAAAAATAATCTTCCGGATCTACAGTATGTCTAGGTAAATCCTTGGGAAAGACATTAATTTATTCCTATAAAATAGTTATTTCCTCAATTTTGAAATTTATATCCTCAAACGTAGATGATGGGTTATCTTTTTCCCATGAATTTCATTTAGAGGAGCTACTGGGGGTGGATCCAGATATAAATTAGATGACGATATCTCCTCTCTAAAAATTTGAAATTCTATACCTACACCAAGGATCATAATTTCATTCTCATTGCATTAAATTTTTTCATTATATTTTGAAATCTAATCCATACAAAATATTATATAAAAATCAACCGTGGGAGTGATGATAAAATAAGAAATTAGTGTGTATTTATGTATCATAATATGAACTGCTCAACACATCTTTTTTTTTTTGAAATAATGATTCCACTAGTATTCTTTTTTGACAATTCCCTTGTTTAGGTAAATTGGAAATATCTAATTTCTAACCTAAACCGATATGTTATAAAAGAATTCCATGATATAGAATCAAATAAATATTTATCTAAATTTGATTATATGATTAAAGTACCTACCACAAAATCAGTAGGAACTTCAACCTCAACTATTGTCATCACATAATATTTTCCTTGATACCGTTTCCCTTTATGAGGAAATCTTGCTTGATTATTTAGATACTCATTTTCATAGTGTCCTATATCCATGCAATCTTTAGCATTGAATATAAGTATATTTTTTCTTTGCCTACAAATCAGGACCATGATCTCCTTTCTCTCCATACTTATAGCTAAGTTTTTTTTTCTTTTAAGCATGAATTAGGGTGTTTCCTTGTATAAATATCACACAATTTAAAATTTCAATTATTATTCTTCCCTTTATCTATTATTTTATTTTCCAACCTCTTATTCTCATTTTTTACCTTAAAATCACATGACATATAGATTTATTTGTCTCGCTTTATTATACATGAGATTATATCTTCTTATAATGAGAAAATTTGGGAGACCAATTCCATTAGGCGGAATGTTGTTAACCCATAAAAGAATCGATCAATAAATATATTTAGATTATGTATGTAATCCATAACTTCACTTATTAATTCTATAAAGTTTGATTCATACATGGCATCTTTTTAATCATATTTTTGTCTTAGACTAATAGATTTTCTATCCATATCTGCTCACTGTTCACTAGGGAAATATTTTTCTGGAAAAATATTATTAAAATCATTCAATTCCATATTTCCAAATTCATCCTCCTAATTTGTGTTTTCAATTAAGGGCCACTATTGATATGAATCTTTTGATAGATTATAAACTACCATGATAAATTCTCCTTTTTTTATTTACCAAAGAGAATAATGCATTCTATATGGAACTTATCCACTAATATGCTCAAATGGGGTTTTAATCGAATTTAATGATAGAGGTTATTGTAGTGAATTGATCTAACATAGTTCCTCTATGCGGTGGATCAATTTTTTCTATACAGGTAATGTTATTATTCATAACTATAGTCACCTATCCTAGTATAGTTATAAGTATTTTAGCTCCAATTGTACCTCCTGCTCCAACATCATTATCATGAAAAGGAGGGAAATCTATACATAGAATATGTGTGTTAATGCAATATCCATTTCTTCCACTAGGAAAAATTTCTAAAAAATGGATTACAATAAAATAGGTTATGAATCATAATGATTAATTTTTTATCTTGAAAAATTATTAACATATATATATGAAATTTATGCATAGCTAATCTCATAATAATAAACATAATTTCTTTTGGGACATGTTTACTTTTAAATTCTATTTAATTTTTTGTAAATAAAATGTGAATTATCTATAGAACTTACCTCAGGAGTGTCAAACAATGTGTGTAGAAAAGAAATATTGTCATGTACCATGTAATGTTGAATTTGTCCAGCTGCACCTTATCACAGTTATTACCCCTAGGTACATCGGTGCCAGACCCACATCAAATTATAGTATCCAAACAAGGATGTATTTGTAGGAAGACCCACATAATATATATCTTAACGAAATTATTGCATGTTATAATATTTTTATCCTAAAATTATATATTATGTTTATGTTCCCTATTCATGTTTCCAAGGATTCTAATGAACTTCATATGATATAAATTAAATAAAACCCAACCTAGTTGCCCATAGTTGGTGACCTACTTAATTAAATAGGTATTAAGAATATGGTTTCACATCCAAAAGGACCGAATATTATAGTATCGTCGGAAAACCAGATACATGTATAATTTTTAAACTGAATCTATAATGGAAAAAAAAAATATAAATTCCATTATAAACACCCATAAACACCTATATTTTCCCTGAAAGTCATTCATAACATATATCCTCACATTCTAGGAAAAGTAAAACAAAAGATAGTGTTAAGCTCAGATTCTCTATAAGGGTATTAAATATAGTATAAAATAATATAAAACTAAATAATAAGATAAGGTGATCGACTAAAAACAAATTCCATTAAAAAATAATCTTTATTATAATATGGAAGGAATGAATGTTGATTAAATAATTCTATATAAATTATCATTTGGGTATGAAACTTAACCATGTATATTATAATAGTAGAATAATCGCATGGGTAATAAATTAATAATATCATATTGATGGAATGTATAATGATGGAAATAAATAACATACCTTCAAGGGCTCAACTATGATATACAAAAATAAATGTTTATGTCCTCATCCAAATCCTTATATGAAAATAAATGGTCAAGGCCTTGGCCATGTACGTATTTGTTTTGACTCATGAGACCTACCAGTGCATTGAAGGACTATATTGGGCCCTAACCATCACTTAATAAGTTTAATTAATTGATAATAGGAATGGAATGAAACATCAACAAAATATTCATATAAAATGTAAATAACATTCCCTAGTAAGTAAAAATAATCACTAACCATTCAGATTAACATGGTGAATGGTATTAAGATATCACATCGATAGTAAAAATGATCATAAAAAATTTAATAAAATATGGTATACGATATCATAAAATATAAATCACAATTATGATTAAGATTCAATATAGGGTTATGAAATATATGGGAATATTCTAACAAAATCATTAATAAATTTATGAGATAACTACACATTTTTACATAGAAAAGGAAAGTTCTTTTGGAAAAATTATTTGTATTTGTCATGAAATAATATTGTAAATATTAATATCCCATAAAATAAAAGGAATGGAAAAAAAATTAGGTTTGAGTCATAAATTATGTATATCTTATGTGAGAACTTATAAAAAGTGTGTATAAGAAACATTAAAGATGAACCATTATAGTGAATTTTTAGGAAAATATTAAATATTCTTTTAAACCTAAATGGAAAAATATTTTATATAAATCAAAAAATTATCCACGATATTTTTTTCGTGATAAATTTCTTCATTTTAAAAAGTATTCATGGCTTAAAACATATTATGTAGTTCACATGACAACTAGTAAGAAATCGATAAGTCCCCTTTAATTGGGATTGCCTATGAGGAGGAATAGAAAAGGAAAACCTCATAAAACATGTATTTAATCACTAAATAAAGATGTAATGATCTGAATAAATTAATTAGGAACATATAAACATAATATATAAGTATTTTATAAAAATTATGATGGATTAAATTTCTATAAATGGAGATAAGGCGTAACCCAAGTGAAAAATAAATGTTTGGGGAGAATCCCTTACCTTATGTATGAAAGCGTTTTTCACATGTACATAAGATCATAGATAATGAAGGTAGAGTCATTAATAAATTATTTCAAAACCAGTTCAACCTGAATTTGATTTATTATAATGTTATTATGTTTATTTATGTGATTTTTCATGAGTTATAAGATTCAATTCTATCCGTTGGGAGTGTTCTTTTCATGGATTTTCATGATTAGTTCACTTGTATACATGTCTGAAAGATCATGTAAAATGGGAATAGTTATAAAAAAAAATGGAAATTAAATGTTACAAAAGATATTAAATGTGATTTAATGCTATTATATATCATTTTTGATATATTAGGTTGATTAATTTTATAAATCATTAACGATATCCATTTTGATTATTTTAGCTTTTTTCGATCAGTGCGATCTAGTGTTGTTTTATTAATTAATACAATATATATATATATTTATTGGTTCTAGAATACTAAATATGTTTAAATATACAAACTAAAATATATTTTAACCCTATATAAAGGTTTTATGACTATCCTTGAATGTGGAATTAAAAAATTAAAAACTCTTCATCAACAAAGATAGTAAATTAACACCCGACACACGATGTTTTCATTTTTAGAATTGAAGCGGAAAAAAATTGACGGTGGATATAACATTTTCATAATAAAATTATAGAATATATAATATAAATTTGTTATAATATATGTTTTGACATAGGAGTTAAGTAAAGGATAAGAAAATAAATTAAATAGAAAGAAAATTAATTGTTCGAATGCGTTTTTTACCTCTTGAATTTATATCCATGTGAAAACCCTTCAGGAACATAGAATTGGTATTTTTGGTGAGACCATAAATAACAAAACATGGGGTATTGGTTTGGGATATGTATTGAGATTAAATAATACAAACATCAAGGCTTTGGAGGTGTGAGTAGAAGAGGTGGTGGGGGTTGTATTTATAGTGGAGGAGGGTTTGTTTTATGATTATTTTATTCATTGGTTTACTGTCTTGGATCAAGACTATAAATAGTTTGATGATTATCCATATATACATTATAAATAATGAAGTAATTTTAGAGATTCTGGGATTACATCATGCATACATCATCTATGACTTAATAATTCATGTATTGGTTAAATATCATTAATTATTGTATTTCACTATTAAACAAAAAGTATACTATTTTCGAAGAATACCAAAAAATTCATCCTTACCATTTTTTGATGTGTATAATTCAAAAATAAACTATATTTTATGAAAATAATTTTATAAATTTGAGAATATTAATTTTAATTAAAATAATCATTTACTAAAAAAATACTAATTTTATTATTATATCAACTTTTTTACACATTGAAAAAATAATTAATGCATCATAAAATTTTATTATAATAATAGTTAAACAAAATATTAATTTATGAATCAGTTTTATGAATATAATATTCTTTTATTCCATAATATTAATTATAAATCTATAAATAAACATTAATTATTCACAAAAATACCAACAAATAATTTATCCATTCTAAAACATTTATTTACTTATTCCATGATATAAATATACCAAATTATCATTTTTAAGAAACATAAAATTTGTTTATTCTTTCATAGGTAAGGTTTATATTTTTTTAATCATATTACTATTTCTAATGGTCAAATTACTATTCCAATTGTCACATTTGATAGTATATTACAATTTTAAACTAGGTGTCGGATGAAGCATGAATTATCGAAGATGCTATATTTTATAAGATACATACCATAAGATATTGGGTTGTTACATAATTTACTCTCAATATTAAACATTTCTACCATGGCTTGTACTAGATAATAAATGGAAACACATCTTTATTATAAACCTGCACAGTTGGATGACCTAGTTCTTGCCATGTATTAACTTTAGAAGGTAAATGAAACTTAGTATCACTAAAGGTAATTTAATCTCTTAATATTATCACATTTAAACCCTTTATATGTATTCCTTATTATAAAAATATTGTTTGGAATAATATTCCTTCCACTAAATTAATACGTTCAAACCCTACAAAAATATAACCCTATACAAAACACATATCATAGGTTAATATAAAAAATAAAAAATCCAAATATATTTATAATTATATAATTGTGTCCAATGCATTTGGTAAATGAATAAACATTCAATAATTTCTTACAGCTCTATGAAAATAAAAATAGTCAAAAGAGTATGCATGTAGGTACATATACAAAATACTAAATTTTCTAGATAGGGAATAATGTTTTAGGAAAATGAGTAGTTCAACCCATTGTCCATATACCAAAGGATACTTTTCTAATGAGAAACCTTAATTATATTATAGTTGTATCCACTAAAATGTATAATATCTCATAAACTATAAAATTTCTACTTATAATATACTATATGAAAAATAAATTATAGAGGAAAACAAAATCAAGTATCATCCATAGCTTGTGACTCCTTAGGTGCATGTATAAATATTTCTACAAGTTTCTTAACAAATTAAGATAAATCATACATCCATTCATCATAATAAAAATATATTTATTAATAATATATGGTATAAAAAAATAAATGTTCAACTAGTAAATTTAAACAAGAGATAAAATATTTATAATAAATCCATAAACAAGGAAATAATTAACACATTATAATTTTAATATACATTATAAAAATTCATTATGTAGATAAATATAAACATGTTAATTTTTTTAAAATATATGAAATCCTTAATATTTTTCATTATATGATACTCTCTTAATTATTTGATATCTAAAATATTAACATTATATATAAGATTTATTCATATATACTATGAAAATATATAAAATATCATATAATTATTAGTTATACCTATTTCACATAAATTATCAAAAATCATATTGACATGGATTAAATAATTTCACAAATAAGGTTTCTTATTTTAGGAAATTGAAATTAATATTTTTGAACAATGCATAATAATAAATATAAACTCCATTATAATTTCTTTTATTTTATAATTTATAAACACTCTATAAATTACACTTATAATTTATATAAAAAAACAATTTCACAATTACTAGGCATGTCAAATATTTTTTAAAGTTATTTAATATTAAAAATTAATATTAAAGGAATTTTTTTTAAAAAAATTATAAAAATTTAACAATTATTTATAAATATTTTGATATGTAATTATTTATGTACAAATTATAGATTATATTAATATCGCCTGATACATTTTTCAAAAACATTAAACAATATATGAAATATATAATTATTTTTATATTAAAATTTTTTAAAAAAATTATCTAGATATATCTGATTGTATGATATGTATAATATCAAAACCTTTGAATAGAACCATTAAATATCACATTTTAAAATATATAACTCTCGATTGTGAAATAATAATTTTGAATAATGTAGTCATATTTTATAATACAGTAATATTTCCTCGATGAATCATAGATCTATTTTATATATGAGGATTTGTTCCATCATATCTAATGAATCACTATATATTATACTAAAAAATAGTAAAAACTGAATTATTTACACTATATTTCTTATTATGATATCATATATCATATTTTATGATAGTAGCATGTGTTATGATATCAAATATAATAATTTCAACCACATTTAATATTTTCTATTGATTACATTATAACTGTAAGAGTATTAAATTTCATTCAATTTCCAGATTTTTTATTTCCTACAACAAACCATTTAACGATAAGAACCAATTCCTATCCATTATTTTTAAAACGTACTTTGATTAGGGGGTTGATAGTAAATATATAGATCTGGTTTTTCCTTGCATGTATTTGAAATATTTTTATATATATTTCCACAGATATGTGTTGAGATGGCCTACAATTCTCAGGCCCTTTGTGTCTAGAATAAATTTTATAAAAATATTAGACAGGTTTTACAGTATTCATTTGAAGGAAATGGGATAAATCATAAAAATTATCCTGAATCAGGAATCCAAGGGAACATATGAGTTTGGAATGTGTTGTTTACCCTAGATAGGTCATAATCTTTTTCAACATTGAAATTTTGTAAAAAAAAACCACATAAGGGAAAATAATTAATATAATAATTAAAATTAATTTTTTTACCTTAGATTTCATGTCGAATAACTTTTATCCAAAGTCTCAGAATGCAAATATATGACCTTTTTTGAGTTTATAATGGGGTGTTTTACCTAGTCATGACATAAAATAAGATAGAACAGTTGTTTCAGATTCTGAGATTATTTGCAGGCTTTCTAGTGTTTTTCTATAAATAAAAACAAAAGAAATTACGGTTACGGTTATCACATAATCCACCATCATTCTCTCTCAAGAATTATTTGAAAAATATTCATCAAATTGAAGATATTTGTTCAACGTAACCTCATCAGAGCAAAGAAGGATCATAGTGGATGCATCATCAAGGATGAGAGATCGAATCGAGGTAGCGTTTCTTCCACTTTAGGTTTCTGATTGATGTTTTCCTAAACAAATCATTATTTTTTCATCTGTTTCATCATTTCCTTTATCAATCGGTGATGGATGCACTAATATGGCCATAGATCCATGTTTTATGGCCTATAATTTTATCCAAAATCTGGCTGTTCATGGATATTTGTTTCCACTTTTGGTCACATAATAACCTAGATGGATCATCAAGCTGAAGATTGAGATGTGAATCCATCATCTCAAGGGACACTGATATACTGATGAATTTATGATCCGGTAACCAGAGGAGTAATGATGATCCATAGAAGGGACCATCAGAGAGCTGTAGATGGTGGTGGTCAGCAGACCCTGTGGGATATTGATGGTTATGGATTCAGACAGCTATGGGCCACAATGGTCGGGAGGGGGTGGTGGTGCGTTGGGCAGAGCAACGCTGAGAGTGTGACAAGTGGCATAGTGGGCATGAATCAAGATGGGTGAGTGGAGCTTCAAGGTGATGATAGCGGGTTTGTGAGAAGAGGTGTTCAGATGTTGGGACAACATGCTGGCTGGTCAAGGTTATAGAGGTGGACACACTGACCCATGTGATGCAGGTGGGAGACCGTTGATGTTTACGGGATCTGAGGTGGATCGATGGAAGGCGGGAAAGGTCATGAGCAGGCTAGGAAAAGAGAATAATTGTTTGGGCTACATGGCTAGGTAGTTAGCTGGGCCGACCAGGGTGGGCTGACCCTTGTATAAGGGTCCATCCTGAATGGGCCAAATCGGTTTGAACCGGGCCAAGGAACATCAAATGGTCGTATCTCCAACACTGAAGGTCCGATTGACATGACGTATATGGCCAAGAGTTCCCCTCATCAAGGAAGATATTTTTAGATCAGTTTTGGAATTATAATATTTTGTTTCATGTATCACTTCAACAAAACTCCTGATTGTAATAATAATAATATAATTATTATTATTTTGATGTTTCTTGTATCAGACATAGAGCCTACATGTGATGTTCGATTAATGTGCAGTAAGTTATGTTGTGATCGTGGTCCTTAAGAATAATTTTCAAGACAACATTAGGGTGTTTAAACTAATGTTACAGTGCATGACCCACGATTATTGGTTCATGCACGCAGTCTTGAAATGTTTCCTTCTCACTGAGCACCCGTTTTGGATGAATGAGTAGTTGATCCCATGTATTTTAACGATATAATCACAATGAAATAATCCATGTAATTAATTTCAAGACCAAGGAATGTCCCCCATGAGATACTTTTCATGTGTAATGCATCATTATGGAAATTTTTCATTATATATCTTATTGGAGTGAGGGGATTGACTACCTTCTGTGTTTTTCTCGCAATGATAAAATCAGTGAAATCCATTTGGATTTGAAGAGACATATTCATGATCTCATTAAATGTGGAAATATGAAAGTAATATTAGTAGAAAATCTATTTGAAATATTTGAAGAGAATCCACAGCAGTGATCAAGTAGTGATTAAGCATTGTTCAGACCTATTGCGGTGAAAAGTTTCATTTTCACCAATCATATGTTTCAGAAATTTAAATAGCCTATCCTGTGTGGTTTTTCATGTAATACACAATGGTGACATCCGTTACGAATTTTGAGTTATGATGCGAGATGTTTTGAGAATGAAACATCTTTCAGTGTTGTTAGAAAGAAGAAGTGATTTGGTGATGACATAAAGGTCCTCTGATTGGCACCCTCCACCAAGGTTGGGCATGTGTCCTCGATGGAGTTAGAGTGGAATGCTCCAGCTATACTATCCATGGGTCCTCAACCTATTCTGAGTGGAACCCTCTAGGTGGGGTAGGTATGGGTCCTCAATGAAAATAGATTTGAACACTCCCACTGGGCTGGGCGTGGGTCATTAATGTATTCTTAGTGGCACCCTCCATCCGGGATAGACATCGGTCCTTGAGTTTGAGACAACCTCTAGACTATGTAGATCAGAGACAAGATGTAATTTAACATTAATTAGGAATGACAAGTGAGAGGGTCACTTTCCCAACCGATATGCATCATTATGATGCGACCTAAAACCTTGCGGGTGAGATTGACCCACCCAAAGAAGATAGAATCTAGGTATGGTGTTTGAGACACTTCAATTTTTAGTCCAGGGTAGGTGTGAGGGATGGTTGGCATCTATGATTGTTACTTTTTGAACTATTGGAAACACTTTTCTTGAGCTGACCTATGATACGGATCTCCCCTTACTCGCTCATTTGGGTATCTTTGATTAAGTATATATATAAATACATACATATATATTCTATTTCAATCCTACTCCTTGTGTTTTGGTTACACTAATTCAAAGAGAGGTGAATGCACGTCGTGTATTCTACATGTTTTCTAGGTCTAGATTCTTGTGGTTGGATGAGTCTACTCTCATACTATAGGTAAATAAAACTCGAAGAGATGTCAATATTCTCACTGTTTCTAGATCTTTACATTTGTAAGAGCCTAATTCACTGCTTTTTTTGGGAGGATATGCTTTATTTTATTGCACTTTGACCTATCTGTCATTTTCCTTTCCAATTTTATCCGTCACTACACCCTTACTTTTTGGAGTGTCTTACTAAGTATTCATATATTCACCCCTTCATGAGCTTTCCACAAACGTATCATGCATTATTCATATGATAAATAGGTTTCATTGGGACTTCAGGGAGCTCAGGAATACACGTTATTAGACCATGTGTGGTGGCCATAGTTTGGATTTTCGGAGCATGGATTTCAAAGTTACATTACATTACTTGTTTTTTTCAGGTTGGGACATTGTTCTGGTAGGGAATTTAATTTTCCCTTTTTACATTTCTATTTACATTACTGTCTCATACTGTTTTATGTTTTCCATCCATACTGTGGATTATTTTTATTAGGTTGTATCTTTCATTTCATTACCTATACAATTTTGCAAAGAGTGTTTGTGTGTATAGGTACTTAGAAAAATAAATCCATGATTTGTTGAGCCTTCATTGCTTATCTCCACCCCATGTCATATAAAGGTGGGATTTTGGTAGTTGTGGCTCAATCCTCGATATGGGTCGGGTCATGAAAAAGTGGTATCAAAGGTGGTTCGACCCTTGGGACATTGTTCGTACATTTCCCAAAAAATGTATTGGCTGGGTTTAGAGAAACATTTAAATGTGTCTCGAGAGTGGATATGATTCTAGGTAGTCTTGTGATGGTGAGACAGCTGATATATCCATTCACTAGGACCCTGATTAACCACTTGTTGACAAGTCATGCTGAGACATTTGTTGGAGCGAACTTTTGTACATGAATCATACGAGATTGAGTCTTTGATTATCCTTGTTCAATGATCTCCCCTTTGTTATTGTTGTTATTATATATATATATATGATAACGTGACCATGATATTCCTTGATAACTTTTAAGATACCTCTACGACGACATCCACCCAAGATATACTCTTTGGTTCGTGACGAAGCTCTTGCGAGCGATGAGGCCTTAGTTCAAGACCCATCATGTGACCTCCTTCTTATAGGTAGGCTAGAATCAACACCACCACCTTTGGAATATATGATAACTCTAGCATCATCGACCAAGAAAAAGTCCAGGATGAGCGTGATCTATGAGTTCTATTACCAGAGGATATTGATGTTTCCTGGTGAGCTAGACCCTCAGGTAAAAGAGGATTGGTAGGAGTCCGTGGTATACCTATACAAGATTTTGTGGACACCAGAAGATTCGAGGATGGATTTGGCAGCTAGTCCTTTCCCTGGGATGTCTGAGTGCCAATGGAGTTTATTTACCCAAATGCAGGATGAGTCAACAGTCTCATGGGAAGAGTTCTTGAGGTTGTTTTGGAGGGAGTAAATCGCCCCATTATTACGCTCCTTAAAGATTAAGGATCTTCTAGAGCTTCTACAGGGTGCTAAGTCTATGGAAGAGCACTCTTCTATGTTCATAGTCCTATGTCAGTATGCTATAAACATTATCCTCGATAGTTACTTCCAGGTAGGGATGTTAGAGTAGGGACTCCACCGAGAGTTCTGTGTGAGCATAGTAACCATTTGCATCCCCATATACACAAGGTATTGGAGAGTGTGAGTGTAATAAATGGATTTTTATCATAATAATTATAGTAGATTGGGATTGTATGTGGTCCCTTCAGAGTGGAGATATCTACGGTAGTTGGAAGATTTCACTTGATAGGCTCGCGATGTAGGATACATTCTCATGATCAGACAGGACCACATGGTGAGGCTGCACCAAGGCCAGACAAAGAACTGAGTCATCTCAGAGATGGTTGGTGGTTTACCTGTGATGGGAAAGGCCACATGGCATGAGACTGCCAGTCCAAGAGTGGCATGAATCCCTCTCAGGTAGTAGGTGGACCACTACTGCAGAGGTGGCACCATGATGAGGGTTCCCCCAGGAAGGGACTAGGTGGTCCCTAACGATGGGGTGATTTTAGAGGAACATGAGGATCTAGAGGTGGGGGATGTCTCTATGATATCCTTCCACCACCACCACCAGGAATACCACACCAGGCTTCTAGGAGGTGGCGGTTGGGGCTGCAGATAGTAGGAGGCTATGAGTTTCTGTGATCCTCTAGTGCACGAGATGATTCAAGGCATGCTCTGGGTTTATTCTACACTTACTTCAGTACTATTAGACACAATATCCAATAAATTATTTGTATTGTTACTTCTTTTATTGGAGTTATATCTCCCAGTGGAGGTGCTAGCACGTCGGCTTTGTCTGAAGGTCCCTATGGGAAGAACTTCTTCTATGTTTTTTATCTGTCAGTTGTGTACGCTATCTTTTAGAGGAGAAAGGATCATGTGCGGCCTAATGGTCATCAAGATGAAACCTTATGGATGAATATTGTAAATGGATTGGATTTCAATGGTTTGATCCTAGATTTACATTCACCACAGGCTAGTCAGATGCCGACACACTGACGGTGTCACGACCCGCCTTCACCAAAAGGAGGGAAGGGTCAGCAGATTGCTAGGCCCTTCCTTCATTAAGTTGAAGGAGAGATAATGACCCCCGAAACCCACATTCAATAGGTCCCAGAGTAGAAACTAGCACCAAGGGTATGGAAATTTCACACAAATGGAAGGCATTGCCCTTATTATTTTATAGGATCTAGAGATAAGAAGAAGAACACCCAACAACACCAAGATAGAAAGAAAAGTAAAGCCAAAAGTAAACCATTCCCACATGAATGTTTCAAAAGTAAAATCCACAAAGTGTAAAAAGGTGTCTACAAAGGTATGTACCAAAGAAAGAAGAAAAGCAACAACTAAAACTACCCGAGAGGTCCGAGCTAGTATGGTCCTGTGTGATCCCCGAAGTGCTCCTGGAAACCTGAAAGTAGTTTTATATACGTAGGGTGAGAATACAAGTACACTCAGTAGGGAAAACCAAAGACTCTCATGCACAAGTGGGGGAACGTGCTAAAGTACCGTGAGAAAAGATGTAAACCAGACACCTAATAAGTTAAACTATCCACCCAAGCCTCACCAAGGCACACTCCCCAAATGACGCAGGTCAAGTAATATATAATAATAACACATCGATGTTTGGGTACCCCGTGCCACTTTCCCATTGGTTATTGAGACATCCTACGCATCAGACCAATCTCGCCATTCTCACCGCAGTCCCACTAAAAAACCCGCCCGCACACTCCTTGGCCACAACCGCACGCAGTCCCATTGCCGAAACTCGCCCGCACACACCTGGGCCACAACTGCACGCAGTCCCACTGCCAAATCCCACCCGCACACACCTAGGCCACAACAGTCACACGTAACCACGCCTACAAACACCTGGGCCAGAACAACCACCACCATTCCTGAAGACACCTGGGCTAAAGGATCCACTGCCACGCCCGAAGACACCTGGGCCTCATCCCGAAGACACTTGGGAAACCACTTGCCTAAAACACCTGGCCAACAACCAAACTACCCCGGCCAAAGGTTCTTGGGCTAATAATGGACCTCAGGCCATCACCTCCTGCCCGAAGATACTTGGGCTATTCGGGAAATGGAGTAGAAAAGGAGCTAATAACCAGCCACTAAGAATAGTGTTGGGAAAAACACCCTCCCCCATGAAATGGAGGTGTTCGGCACTAAGTTCTCAACTTGGGTGGGGTGTGAATAAGAAACACAAAGCTACAAGTATATACATATATAGATAACAATCACTCACCCAGAGCTAGGTTTTTCTTCAGACAGCCTACAGATCGCAACAGTGCTCAAGTCCGAGTCAAAAATATTGCCAATAAAACCCATTTGTCCCATTCTTGTTTCAAGTTCAGTGATAATGTTTATGTTTAAGCACTACTGGGAATCTAAAAAGCATATACACAAGTCCAGGAAAGTAAACAGTCAAACATAAACCGTAATTCCCACAGCCTTTTCTCAACAACAGAGTATCCCACCCCAATTCGTGATATAAACAAGTACCCACCCCGTCTTAAAACTCAAAACCATTGAATCCATACCAATAGGGGATCCCATCCCCAATTTCACACAACCACTGAGAGTATAAAGGCAGGGTATCCCATCCCCTCCCACGTCTCTAGCAATCAACCCGAAAAGAAAACAACCAACTACCACCATCAACACAAGTCAGGGTCATGCTGGTATTTTTATATTTAAATGACTTAACACACTCCATGATTTCAAATTCCTTGTGTTCTAACCAGGATTTATCACCGATTGGTTGATCCTGGTGCTTTCAATTTATTCAGCCGGGTATATTTGATTAACCAATTTCACAGCAAGAGTAGACCTTTACAAACAAGCCATTTAAAATATCAGTAGGGGTTCATTAGTACACAAACAACGACCACCAGTGGCTCCGATTTTCAGTAACGCGTATGCCAACACAACTCAGAAAGATAATCACAATATAACGCAGAAACAACAATTAAAACCCCTTCCCCTTCATTATTTAGAATTTCATTTATTATCTTCATTAATTTTGGTCCAACCAGTTCAACAGAAACAAAAGCACTCCCACCCCGCATGATACACAAAAGGGAGAGGTGAAGCAGAAATTCCCTACCTATTGATAGATGATCGATGCTTAGGCCGGGCGTGGAACATTACAGATAACGATGCGGCACACCCGATGCACCAGAAGCTGTTTGTGAAATGCCGCGATCGAGGAAAGGAGAATCCACAGCTAACCATTAGTTTATAAGAGCTGGGGACGGTTGAGGTGAAGACGCGAAACCGCATGAGGCCCGGGGGTCGTGGGTTGACCACGCAGCTCCACTCGTCATTAAAGGGGGTCGAGTGGTTTAAACAGACTCATTAATTGATTAAGTGTTTAATTAAAACTCTAATGCACGTTATGGGTCTTTAAAACACTCTCAAACAGGTTAAAATAGGGTTTAAAATCCTATTTGCGCAAAAACGAGCGCTACTGTAAACAACTCGACAAGGCCGGGTGACACCGATCGGTCTCACCGATCGGTCACGCGGATCCGTCTCACCAATCGGTCCTGCTGATCGGTCTCACCGATCGGTGGCGCTGATCGGTCTCCCCGATCGGGCTCCCCGATCAGCCTAACTGATCGGCCTCACCGATCGGCCTCACCGATCAGCCTCACCGATCGTCCTCACCGATCCGTCTCACCGATCCGTCTCACCGATCGGTTGCGCCAATCGGTCTCACAGAGACGCCACCCCTTTAGGACCCAGATTTTGGAAAAGGGAAGGACCAAGAGAGTCTGGGTCACCACATCAGATACCTCTCAAACTATTCTCGTCCTCAAGAATTTAAACAACACAGAAGGAAAGGGCGGGTCCGAACAACCACCTCGAAAGATACCTCTCAAGAGTGAACCTCGTTGTTAAATAAGAACACCTTCTTATCATGAACCAAGAAAAATATCATGTCAACTGCCTAGGCATGTGAGGGTTGGGGAGTTTCCTTCCCCATGTCAAGATATTATCCACTTTGGGTAGCACTGACTCGCCTGAACGGGTTTAATCGCATCCACCTTAATGCGTCTTGATTAGGGGTCGGGTTCTCTCATTCCCCATAGCCAGGGATTTTCACACACAATCAAAGGAAGAAAACCAGTACATTTCATAGCCAAAAGACAAAACGTTCTATCACAACAGGTACAACAAGGAACAAAACTTAAAACAACTCTAGGTACTAGGTACGCATCTATGCTTCCCTCTACCACGTACTCATCTCAAGCCCACCATGTCTCCACAACACACAAACCAAGGGGATGGTTCACCCACGAAGCACCTTCTCCTTGTGATCCTCGATCATCACTGGTCTCTCCACAAAGGTCACGTCATCCTCGATGTCCATCTCACCCCAATCAAGGACATGTGAATCATCATGCAGATACCGGCGAATCTAGGACACATGGAAGACATCATGTATCCTCAGTAGCGGCAGTGGTAATGCTAGCTGATAAGCTACTTCACCGACCCGTCGCAACACATCGAAGGGTCCGATGAACCTGGGAGAAAGCTTACTCCCCTTCCCAAACCTCCACTGCCCACGCTGAGGGGAGACCTTCAAGAACACGTGGTCTCCAACCTCAAACTCCATGGGCCTCCTCCTGGTATCCGCATACAACTTCTGTTGGTCCTAGGTCGCCTTCATCCTTTCTCGTATGAGATGAACCTTCTCTGTCGTGTTCTGCACCACCTCTGGGCCAAGGATGCCTGCCTCTCCTACTTCAGAACAACACATAGGTGAACGTCATGGCCTCCTGTACAATGATTCAAACGGGGCCATACCGATGGTAGAGTGGTATCTATTATTGTAGGTGAACTCTACCATGGGGAAGTGTCATACCCATGATCCTCCTGAGTCCAGAACACATGCCTGCAGCATATCCTCCAAGGTCTGGATGGTGCGCTCGGTTTTTTCATCTGTTTGGGGATGGAAAGCAGTGCTAAGGCGTAACTGTGTGCCAAAAGCGTGCTACAATCCTTTCCAGACTCGCAAGGTAAACCTTGCATCCCTATCCGAGACTATAGACCTCAGAACTCCATGAAACTGCACCACCTCATCCACGTACTTTCGTGCCAAAGAATCCATAACACTCGACTCCCTGATTGCCAGAAAGTGAGCCGATTTCATCAACCTGTCCACTACCACCCAGATGGCGTCATATCCCCCTTGGACTTTGGGTAGTACTGTGATGAAATCCATCGAGATGTCATCCCAATTCCACTCGGGGACATCTAGAGACTGCAGTAGGCCACCTGGAACTTGGTATTCAGACTTCACTTGCTGACACACTAAGAACTTGGCCACAAACTCTGCCACTGCTCGCTTAACTCAGAGCCACCAAAACTGCCTCTTCATTCCCTGGTACATCTTGGAAACTCTTGGGTGTACAGCCAGCGGTGAGTTGTGGAACTCACCAAGAACCTTGCCGCGCACCGCCTCCGGAACGAACAACCTTCCCTGGAAAAGCATTCGGTTCTGACCATCCTCTATCCATATTTCCGGAGTATTTCCCTGGTCAACTTGGTCACGCATCACTTCGTACTCGGGGTCTCCCCACTGAGACTCCTCCACTTGCTGAAACAGAGATGTATGTACTGTCATCTGATACAGGCACCCTCTACCGCTATCCATCCTCGCGTCCAGGTGTAAAGCAGCTAACTCCTCCATCGCCTTCCAGGCATCCGCCGACTCCCGGACCGCATCCTACTTCGTCCTCTTTCTCAAGGTATCGACCACTACATTGCCCTTTCCCCTAGTATAGGAGATCTCAAAGTCATAATCCTGGAGGAACTCCACCCATCTCTTCTGTCGCAAGTTTAAGTCCCGCTGGGAGAAGATATACCTCAAGCTTTTGTGATCCGTGAAGACCACAAAGCATTCCCTGATGAGGTAGTGCCGCCATAACTTTAGCGTAAAAACGACCGCTGCAAGCTCCAGGTCGTGGGTGGCGTAATTACGCTCATGGGGGCGTAGCTGCCTGGACCCATAAGAGATCACCCCTTGTCACTGCATCAACACGCATCCCAGGCCCTGTCCTGAAACATCACAGAACACCTCATAGGACACCCCTTCTTCTGGTAATCTTAGCACTGGGGAACTAACCAAATTTTCTTTTAGATAGCTGATGGCTGACTCGCACTGCTCGCTCCACACGAAAACCTGGTCTTTCTTGGTCAGTGCTGTCAAAGGGGATGCTACTCGGGAGAAGTTGGGTACGAACCTCCAATAGTTACCGAACAGCCAATGGAAACTACGGACCTCTACCACATTCTTGGGTGCTTCCCAAGAAACAACCGCCTCAACTTTTTACGGGTCCACTGCTACTCCCTGCTCGGACACCACGTGCCCGAGGGAGTGCACTTCTCGTGTCCAGAACTTGCATTTCGATAACTTCCCATAGAGCTGGTGCTGTCAGAGGACCTCCAAAACCATCCTCAGGTGTTCTGCATGGTCCTCCACTAATCTAGAGTAGACCAGGATGTCGTCGATGAACACAACCATGAACCGATCCAAGTACTCCCGGAAGATGGAGTTCATAAGCCCCATGAACACAGCTGGGGCGTTCGTAATGCCAAAGGGCATAACTATGAAATCGAAGTGTACATACCTACATCTGAACGCCGTCTTCGGGATATCGCCCTCCTTCAATCTCAGCTAGTGGTACCCAGTCCGTAGGTTGATGTTCGAGAACCATCATGCCCCATTCACCTGGTCGAAAAGATCGTCTATCCTCGGAAGAGGGTAGCAATTCTTGATCGTCACATGATTCAGCCTCTTGTAGTCTATTCACAACCTGAGACCACCATCTGCCTTATTTATGAACAATAATGGAGCACCCCACGGTGACACACTCGGGCGAACATAACCCCTCTTCATCAGATCGTCAATCTGGATCCGCAACTCTCGTAGCTCTGAATGTGCCATCCGGTAAAGAGCCATCGAGATCGGTCGAGCGTCGGGCTGCAGGTCTATCCCAAACTCGATATCACGCCGAGGGGGTAGAGTCGTCACCTCCTCAGGGAAGACGTCCATAAACTCATGGTCAATCTCTGGCACTTCCACCATTTCAGCATATATGGATTCCACTGTCAGCTCGGCCAACAAGGAGAGGAGGGGTTCCTCTCATCTGTTGCCCTTCTGACTGCCCCGCTCGCCGGTGAAAGTAACACGCCGGCCGTCCAAGTCAGAGAACACCACCCTTCTTCGGAAACAGTCGATGACGGCACACACAGAAAATAGCCAGTCAATGCCTAGGATGACATCGTATGGCTGAATCTGTAGCAGAAGAAGATCACTAACCGACTGATGTGGCCCTATCATCAGTCTACATCCCTAACAAACAATCAACAAGTCGGTCTGACCTCCGACTGGTGTGCTCAACACCAGGGGCTCTGGAAGTCTCTCCACATCTAAACCCAAGGCTGAGGCTAGACTTGGTGCAACAAAAGTGTGCGAAGCTCCGATATCGAACAAGGCATACGCAAGAGTGCTAAACAGACTGATCGTACCTCGAACAACCTCTGGCCCCGCTGGAACTACTACCTCTGTGGCGTGTAACTGTCCACACCCAACTCCCCTGCCCCTCGGCTGTCGGCCACCTCAGACTCTTTCCTCTCCCCCGGGTAAAGCGTTCACCCCTGACGCGCCACTCCCCGCATCTGGCTGACTACCAGAGGAACCCAGTACTCGACCGGGGCCCGAATCAGGCCGAAAGCTATAACTAGCTCCCCTAGCCAGCCTTCTATCTTCATGTCAGAGGTGCTGCCCTCAAACTTCTCGAGGGTCTGTCACTGGAAGGCCCGAAGAGTCTTATTCCACTAGTTGTCCTCTTCCTGTCGATTAGATCTCTGCCAATTGGCCAAAGTATTCTTCAGGGCCTCGATCGCCTGTACCACACGTGGTCTCCTTCCAGGTGCCATAGCTTCAAGGTAAACAAGGAATGCCTAAGCCCATGTAGTGTAGAATATCGTTCTTAAAATTTCCTAAAATTTTAATTTATTCTTAATTCCCAAGACATCCCAGAAACACAAGAACACATGTCATTATGATTCATGTACCTTTCCTAGGGTCTCTACCCTGCAATTAGTGTGGCCTCACTTGGTCGTTCGGTAGGTCCAGAGTCCTTGCATCTGATCACGGGGGGCCCCAAATTCTCGTGCCCTAGCTGGTCTTCCCTGGCCTAATTCACACACTGAGGTCACCCAACACTGTTTCCTTACCATCCCATGCAATCCTCACTGTGCCTAACTCCAGACTACATCCTATCTCTCAACCATCACCTCTGATACCATTCTATCACGACCCAACTTCACCAAAAGGAGGGAAGGGTCATCAGATTGCCAGGCCCTTCCTTCTTTAAGTTGAAGGAGAGATAATGACCCCCGAAACCCGCCTTCAATAGGCCCTGGAGTGGCGACTAGCCCCAAGGGTATGGAAATTTCACACAAATGGAAGGCATTACCCTTTATATTTTATAGGATCGAGAGATAAGAAGAAGAACACCCAACAACACCAAGATAGAAAGAAAAGTAAAGCCAAAAGTAAACCATTCCCACATGCATGTTTCAAAAGTAAAAGCCACAAAGTGTAAAAAGGTGTCTACAAAGGTATGTACCAAAGAAAGAAAAAAAGAAACAACTGCAACTGCCCCAAAGGTCTGAGCTAGTATGGTCCTACGTGATCCCCGAAGTGCTCCTGGAATCCTGAAAGCAGTTTTATATACATAGGGTGGGCATACAAGTATACTCGGTAGGGAAAACCAAAGACTCTCGTGCACAAGTGGGGGAACGTGCTAAAGTACCATGAGAAAATAAGTAAACCAGACACCTAACAAGGTAAACTATCCACCCAAGCCTCACCAAGGCACACTCTCCAAATAACGCAGGTCAAGTAATATATAATAATAGAACATCGATGTTTGGGTACCCCACGCCACTTTCCCACTGGTTATTGAGACATCCTACGCATCGGACCAATCCTGCCATTCTCACCGCAGTCCCACTGCCACACCCACCCGCACACACCTGGGCCACAACCGCACGCAGTCCCACTATTGAAACCCACCCGCACACACCTGGACCACAGCTGCACACAGTCCCACTGCCGAATCCCGCCCGCACACACTTGGGCCACAACTGTCACACATAACCATGCCTGCAATCTCCTGGGCCAGAATAACCACCACTGCACCCGAAGACGCCTGGGCTAAAGGATCCACTGCCACGCCCGAAGACACCTGGGCCTCATTCCGAAGACACTTGGGAAACCACCTACCGCACACACCTGGCCAACCACCACACTACCTCGTCCGAATGTTCTTGGGCTAATAATGGACCTCAGGCCATCACAGCCTTCCCGAAGATACTTGGGAAATTCTAGAAAGGGAGAAAAAAGGAGCTAATAACCAGCCACTAAGAATAGTGTTGGAAAAAACACCCTCCCTCATGAAATGGGGGTGTTCGGCACTAAGTGCTCAACTTGGGTGTGGCGCGAATAAGAAACACAAAGCTAAAAGTATATATATATAGATAACAAGCACTCACCCAAAGCTAGGTTTTTCTTTAGACAACCTACAGATCAAAACAGTGCTCAAGTCCGAGTCACAACTCTCGCCAATAAAACCCATTTGTCCTATTCTTGTTTCAAGTTCAGTGATAATGTTTAATTTTAAGTACAACTGGGAAACTAGAAATCATAGACACAACTCCAGGAAAGTAAATAGTCAAACATCAACCGTAATGCCCACACCCAGTTCTCAACAACAGAGGATCCCACCCCAATTCGTGATATAAACAAGTACCCACCTGGTCTTAAAACTCACAACCACCGAATCCATACCAACAGGGGATCCCATCCCCAATTTGACACAACCACCGATAGTATAAACACAGGGGATCCCATCCCCTCCCACGTCTCCAGCAATCGGCCCGAAAAGAAAACAACCAACTACCACCATCAACACAAGTCAGGGTCATGCCGGTATTTTCAGATTTAAACGACTTAACACACTCCATGATTTCAAATTCCATGTGTTCTAACCGGGAGTTATCACAGAAGGGTTGATCCTGGTGCTTTCAATTTATTCAGCTGGGTATACGTGATTAACCAATTTCATAACAGGAGTTCACATTTACAAACAATCCATTTAAAACATCAGAAGGGGTTCATTAGTACATAAACAACGACCACCAACAACCTCGATTTTCAGAAACGCGTAAGCCAGCACAACTCAGAATGTCAATCACAATATAACGCAGAAATAACAATTAAAACCCCTTTCCCTTAATTCTTTAGAATTTCGTTTATTATCTTCATTAATTTCGGTCCAACTAGTTCTACAGAAACAAAAGCACGCCCACCCCGCATGATACACAAAAGAGAGATGCGAAGGAGAAATTCTCTACCTGTTGATAGATGATCGACACTTAGGCCGGACGCAGAACTTTACATATAACGATGCGGCATTCCTGATGCACCAGAATATTTTTGTGAAAATCCGTGGTCGAGGAAAGTAGAAACCATGGCTAACCCGTAGTTTATAAGAGCTGGGGACGGTTGAGGTGAAAACGTGAAACCGCATGAGTCGCGGGGGTCGTGGGTTGACCACGCGGCTCCACTCATCATTAAAGGGGGTCAAGTGGTTTAAACAGACTCATTAATTGATTAAGTGTTTAATTAAAACTCTTATGCACGTTACGGGTCTTTAAAACACGCTCAAACAGGTTAAAATAGGGTTTAAAACCCTATTTGCGTAAAAAGGAGTGCTACTGGAAACAACTCGACAAGGCTGGGTGACGCTGATCGGTCTCACCAATCAGTCACACCGATCAGTCTCCCCGATCAGTCTCACCGATCGGTCCCCCCGATCGGTCGCGCCGTTCGGCCTCCCTGATCAGGCTCACCGATCGGCCTCACCGATCGGCCTCACCGATCGGTCTCACCGAGACTCCACCCCTTTAGGACCTGGATTTTGGTAAAGGGAAGGACCAAGAGAGTCTGGGTCATCACAGAAGGGGCGATGATCACCTTTCTTGGTGAATGATACTACATTGTAGGGCTAGAATGTGTAGTGAAGATGAGGCTACAACCTATTATAAATTTGATAAAAAAGCGTGACCCTAGGTGAAATGGAATATTCAGAAACCTAAATTACTTCCATTGTGAAGCATTACATGGATTCCTTTCATGATGACATTACAAGACTACCACTGAGGTGGGAGATGGTGTATTGCATTGTTTTGCAAACAGGGACTACACTGATATACTCTGTGAGATACAGATGGAGCCCAAAGAGTTACAGGTGCTCAATTTATAGTTGTAGGACCTTCAAGAAAAGGGTTTCACTAAACCTGATGCGTCCCTCTAGGAAACACTGGTTCTGCTCATGAAGAAGGAAGATGGGATCTTATGCCTTTGTGTTGATTATCCACACCTAAACTAGGACACAATAAATAACAAGTACCACTAACCGATGATTGATAACCTCATCCACTAGTTGTGATGTGTGATATGGTTCTCCAAGATCGATCTTATATTTGACTATGACTAGCTATATATTTTCAGGGTTAATATTACAATGTTTTCATTACTTTTTCATAATGGGAATTACGATTTCTTAGGGATTCCATTTGATGTGAAAAATCCCCCTTCCATTTTCATTGGATTAATGAACCAGGTATTCCAGCCTACGTGGACCAGTTTTTTTAGACTTTATTGATTACATAGTCATTTACTATGTGATAGAGGAGGATCACATAGAGACCTTCAGGGCTGTTCATGATTTACTTTGAGAGCACCATCTTTACGGAAATCTCTCGAATTTCCAGTTCTGGATACATGAGGTTTAATTTTTGGGGTAATTTCATCTCGGAAGAGGTATTAGACATGGATCTAGTGAATATTGTAGAAATTATTTCTTAGGATTCACCCAAGAGTGTGACAGAGGTGCCAAGATTTATTATTTCTGTGGGGTCCAATAAGAGACTTATAGAATACTTCTGTATGATCACATCCCCTTTGACCACTATGAAGTGGAAGGGACAATCTCTTACAGATTCTAGGCAAGACTAGATGGCCTTCATGGAGTTGAGGAGGAGGATTAAAAGTTCTATAGTTTTGAGACTACAAAATGAGGGCGTTGAGTTCACAGTGTATTGTGATGCCTTCGGAGTTGGGATTGGATGAGTTTTGTTGCAATATTAGGAAAAAATCACATATGGGTCAAGGGAGGTGAGACCCTATAAGAAGAACTATGTGACTCATGGATTTGAGCTCACAGCGGTAGTATTTGTTTTTCAGGATGGAAAGGCACTACCTCTTAGGAAATCACTTTGCGTTTTACTCAGAGAAATTGATCCTCAAGTTGTTTTTCTCCCAAGTAGAACTGAATCTGAGGCAGTGAAATTGGTTAGAGTTCATACAGGTCTACAATTTCAAGATAATCTATACTCTGGGTACGTATAACATTGTAGCATATTCCCTTATATGGACTTCCCGTGATTTCATTATATATAAAACTTCAGAGTAGTTAGATTCCCCACAACTGGCCCTAGTGGAGAAGGAGGTAACAACATTTTTATAGTCAATGATGCTGACTACTTCACTCCAAGAGTGTGTGAGAGAGTCCCAACCTAGAGTCATCGACTAATAAGTTCTATGTGATCAGATATCTATAGGAGACACACCTGATGGATATTCTAAAGGAGGGAATAAAAAGATCATGTTTAGGAGGAAAATTGTGGTTCCCGTTATGATGCAATAGAATGTGATGTAGGAGTTCCATTCATTACCCTTATCTATACATCATAGTGTGGGAAATATGTAAATGGATCTATAGATGTAGTTGTGGTTGTTTGACCTGATATTAAATGTAGCTCAGTTCATTTCATGATGCCTTACCATTAAGTAGGTGAATGTTGAGAATCAGGTTCCATCGGGTTTGTTGCAGCCTTTTGACATCCTGAAGTAAAAATGGGATGGCACATCCATGGACATCATCAAACGTATTAAACATACAATGAAAGACCATGACACTATCTGGGTGATATTGGACCGACTCACCATGTCAGAACACTTCCTCTCTATTAGGAATTGTTGTTTGGTGGAGAGCTTAAGATATTTGTACGTGCAGAAGATCGTCCGCCTTCATGGGGTACCCTCATGGACATTCTCCAATCATGACAAGAATTTTACGTCACAGTTGTGGAGAGGCTAACATGAGTAGTTCTAGACCCAATTATATATGAGTACATATTTTCACCCCTAGACTAATAGGATGACTAAGTATACTATCTTGGTTCTAGAGGAAATGCTAAGGACTTGCGCATTAGATTTAGGGAAGAGTTGTGAGGATCACCTACCATTGGTAGTGTTTTCATAAAACAAAATCTATCACACAATCATTGGTATGAAACCTTTTTAGGCCCAATATGGGAGTCCCTACCGGTCACCATTGTTATAGATAGAGGTTGGGGATTCATACCTTGTGGTCTTAGAGGTGGTGCAAATGACGATAGAGAAAATGATGGTCATCCGTGAACAGATGAAGATGAACCAAAGTAGAAATAAATCAAATTAATACAACCATATTAGGATTTTGGAATATTTATAGTAACACCCGGTATTTTTGAGAGTCTCCCAATGATGCAGAAATTAAAGGATCAGCTTGGGGGGAAAGCTATCCCTAGGGTTCATCCGGGCGATTGAGATCATGCATAGGGTTGGAGATGTTGTCTATCTCCTTAACTTACCCCCATAGCCAGAGTGGGTGAAAAACATCTTCCATGCATCATAGTTGAGGAGATATTTCCATGATCCTATGCAGATAATTGACAAGGGTTAGAAAATAACGATGGAGAAACCATTACAGAGCACCCAGTGGAAATCAAGGATCGTCAAAAGTGTACCTTATATGGATGTGTCGTCCCTTTGGTTCACATGCTTTGGATGCATGGAATTGTGTAGGAGAGTTCATGGGAATTAGAGATCCAAATGTGGGATTAGTATATCATGTTTATTTCCAAGTTTTTTTTAGGGATAAAAATCTTGAAGGATGGAATGATTTAGAGATCCTTTTTTTCTTGTAATACATTGAAATATATATATATATATATATATATTCCAGAGTTAGGTGGAAAGATGATGTGAAATTCCTAGACTCGATATTCCTAAAATTAATTTTATTAAAATATTACATATGTTTTATACTATTCAAGTGAAGGAAATGAGATAAATCAGAAATAGTAGCTTAGATAATAAATATTATTGAACGAATGAGTCAAAAAGGAATCTTTACCATAGGTGGGTAATAACCTTTGTCGGTGAGATACTTCTATAAATAAATTCCACCCAGGGGAAAAATAATCAATAAAATAATTAAACTTAATGATTTCAACCCCAAAGTCTTATCGAATAACATTTGATCGGGGAATCTGATTGGAAATCCATGACATCCATTGAGTTTGTAATGGAATGTTTTAACTAGGTGAAACATAAAATGAGATGGGGAAGCAGTTTCAGATTCTGTGATCGTTGGATGACTTTCATATGTTTTTTTATAAATGAATACTTAACAAATAAGGATTAGGGTTTTCCCCTAATCATATATCCACCTATCCGAACCTTTTTTCAATCGTTATTCTTTGAATTGAGGATATTGTTTAGACGGAACATCAGTGGATCAAAGAGGAAGCACGGTGGACGCACCGTCCACAAAAGGTGATCAAATTGAGGTAGGTTTTCTTCTACTTTAGGTTATCGATTAAGGTTTTTATTAAAAATTAATACTTTTCTATTATATTTTATCATTTCATTTATTAATCAATAATGAACTCACTTAGAAAAAAATAAATACTTGTTTTAAGGTCGATACTTTTATCCAAAATCCCTCCGTTCTTTTCATGAAATTTTCCACCACTTTCAGACGCTTCGAAACACAGAAAGATGGTTGAGAGGAGGTCAGAACTATGAATCCATTGATGTAAATAACCCTGATCTACTAATGGATTCATGATTGGGTAACCATAGGAGTTCTAGTGGTCTATAGAAGAGACTACTGGAGATCTGTCAATGGAGGTGGCCAATGGAAAGTGGTGGCTGGCAGACAACGGTGGTTGTGGATGGCCACAGCTTCAGACATCGGTGGATCGTAGTGGGTGAGCTGAGGCAGCAGTGCACTAGGAAATGCAAGGCCAGCAGTGAGGCTTGTGGAATAGAGTGCGTGTGTTGGGACGGTGTATCAGTTCCATGAGGTGAGGCTAGTGGGGTCACGAGTGGGGGATGTTGGACTACATGACTGCATTGCGTCTAGGCGGGGCGACCGAGGTGGAGACAATGACCCACGAGATGCAGGCGATCAACCATTAAAAGGGAGGAGTTATAAGGCAGACTAGTAGTAGGCATTTCAGGGAGGGAGTGGCCCAGTCTAAGAGTAGAATGGGCTGAGCTATGTGGTTGGGATTTGGGCCGATCAGGGTGTTCCATCCAAGGAAGTGGGGTCCATACCGAATGGGGCGGACGAGTTTGAATTCGGCCGTGAAAATTAAAATAGTCATATCCCTTACACCGGGAGTCTGATTAATGGTCCGTCTATGGCTACATGTTCCCCTCATCGAGGTGGATATTTCTAGACCAGTTTTGGAAATTTATGATTTGGTTTTGTGGTTTGGTTCCCCAAAACACATGAGTTTAATAATAATTATATTATTGTTATTATTATTTGGGATTTATTGTATCAGACATGGGGCCTATATGGAACATCTAATTAATGTGCCGTAAGAAGTTGGGGGAACCTAGTCTTTGAGAGGAATATGGTGACTACTTTTGAGTATTTAAACTAATGTTAGGGTGTGGGCCCAATGATGCTTGGTTCATGCGCGTAGCATTGAAATGAAGCTTTCTCACTAGGTATCTATTTTAGACGAATGAGTAGTTGATCCCATGAATTTTTTCGAGAATATCACAATTACGTGATCCATTTAATTGATTTTGGGTCCAAGGAGTGGGTCCCATGAGATACCTTTCAAGCATCATGTGTCATTATACAACATTATTGTCGGATGTCTGATTGAAGTAAGTGGATAGTCTACTATGTATGTTTTCTCTCCAAGGATCACAAATATGTGATCCATTTGATGTGAAATGAGTTATCCATGTAACACCCGAGATTTTTATGAGAAATATTTTGTTTTTATGTTATATAAATCATCAAAGTAATCTTTCACTACACAAAACACTAGCTTTTCTTACATTACACGCAATCACGACCTTCCTCGATAGCTTGCATCGTACGCAATATCGAGTTCCACTAAACAACGATATGCTATTAAAATATTATTAAAACTAGCCGTTATGAATAGTAATACCCACTTTTTGAAATTTTTTAAATTTTATTTTTCAAAACGGACTTCATTTTTGGATTCGGAATATCGAAATTAGCATAGGGTGAAATTTTGGTATTTTTCTGAAAACTTTCAATTTCTGATTAATAGTGAAAACACTAGGTTATTATTTAAAAACCGACTTTTTATTTAAATAATTATTTATTTTATTGAAATTTATTTTAGGTCAAAATTGATACATAATTCTTATATAAGTTCAATGTAATTCATTGGAGTCATTTTATAATAATTTTAGATATATAAAAATTTTATTAAACTTTTCACCGTCTTTTACCCACCTCCTATGAGAATTTGCAAATTTACATAAAACAAAATTTTACCTCTTCTGTGATTGGAATTTCAAAATTCCGAGAGACACGGTTGATGTCAGTAAGTAAAATGTGGCTCAATGAGATGAAAATAATTTTTGGTGAATAGTATCTTTTTACTTTGTTTTACCACGGTTAAAAGTGAATAGGGAAATTAAGGGTAAATATGTTTTTATTATTACCCTAACACATGTCCTAATTCTATTGGATAAGTGTAATTCGACAAAAAACAACATTATCAATAAAATATGACCATTTAGGCCCACGTGGATTAGATTAGGACATTTATTCTTAATTTATTTAAAGAAGGGTTAAAATAGTTAAAATCAATGTTTAATAACTAAATCATTTTTAATATAGGGTTATACATAAGATAAATTCGACTATAAATATTCATTAGAAAGCTAAATATATTTCTTACATAATTTTATTTTATTTTTAAATTTTAGACAATAAATACTTTAATTTATTTATGACACAATGATGATGCAGTAATTATCTTATTAACGAAATATTGACATAATTGATATTATAAATACCCAAATATATGTAATTTGAGACTTTTTATGAATTAAAATAATTTTCTAGGTTAATATGACATGTTAGTATTTATTTAATTATCTTTTTTATAACTAAGCATTCTGTTATTATTTTCAAAAAAATCAATTACCAAATCGTGTCAAAATTGACATAAAATAGTTTTTAAAACAAATATTATATTATTAAATGTTCTTTTAGTCTTAAAAATCTAAGATCCGTCCAAATGACTTATATAAAGTTATATATATTAATAATATACAACTTGGGGTTCGTTTTTCTAGTTATAGTAAGTTTATTAACCTTATAGTGTAAGAAAACCAAAAGACACGGTAAAAGTTAAATTATCTAGTTTAAAGTTAAATCTAAATGATAAGGTTAAAATAGATACCTAAACTTGTCTAAATTCTATTTGATGAGATTATTGCGACCCATACCCACCTTAGCTTCAAAATAAATCAGTTTGGAGATATTAAAAACTGAATTTGACTTTATAATAAAATAATATTTTTAGTTTTTCCAAAGGTGCCCCTCTCCTCCCTTATAAAAGGGAACCTCCTCCCTCTCTTCCTCACATCACATTGAGCCATAAAGCTCGACCAAACCCGGCCAAATTATCTTCTCCACTTCCCTAGAAACATCCTAGAGGTCCTGGACTTCTTCAAAGACCAATTTTAGTGCCCTAAAAGGAGTTCTCAAAGAGGACCTTCAAAGAAGAGGTAATATACATTACCGATTCATTCAACTTTATTTCTTCTTCCACTTCTTCTTCCTTAGTTGTTTCATTATGAAGTAATAACATCAGTATCAATAATATAATGATATGTTATTATATGTATTCAGCAACCCTATTTCACCATCTATCCATCCTACGGAAAAAGAAATCACTGCACGTGTGTACGTACGGAATACCGTCTCCACGTCGTCCTGTAATATATTTTACACCACCACCTTACTTGAATGGGAATAATGGTGTAAATAATAACTATATATGATTATTGTAAAGTGATATTGATTCTTAAATAGTATTCATACACTCCAATACAATTCCACGATCATGGGAATGATATCATCGCTCGTGCGTACGTACGGAATACCGTCTCCACGATGTGATGCGACTCGTTCTACATGATCTTCATTGCATAATGATTATATAAATGAATTGAATTAATGAATATGATATATATTAAAATAATACCATTATGTAAATGAGGTATCTATAACCTTTAGAGAACAATAAGAATTTATTCAACAAAACACACATACGAACATAAAGCAATAAACACCCGAATAACAAGTAGCAATGAAATATTACTAATAAGAAGCTAATAATATGACCATATATGATATCATGAAAATATGTATGATTCTGGAATAATTAAATGACATTATTAAATCATTATACAGGAGGTTCGGACCCTTACAATGCAAATCGAACCTAAGGTAAGGGAAAATATAACAATCTCATTTTTATCCGAGATTGTTTATACTTTGGTATTTACTGAGGTGTATTTTATCATCCACATCCATGTTTCCTCAATATGTAATATTATTTCCATCCAACTAAAATTTTTTAAATCCAATTTTACCCTTCGATGAGTTTTTAGTAAATGATATTAAATGAATCTTTTGTCGTTTTTCGTACGAGGTACTTTTTGACTTTTCTGACAAAAGTACGAGAAGAATATTTTTTTAACTTATACGGCCTGAATGGATTTTTATAACATTATTTCCATGAAGATTAGTTTACAAGTTTCCAAGTTTATTTTTAATCAACTTCTTTTAGTTTAAAATTGTGTGACATGTTAAGAAAGGAAAAATGTTTTTGAAGTAGAAAGGATATTTTCCTCAAGAATGGATTTCAAGTGTATTATCGAAATTATTTTCCATCTAAGATAATATAGGGTTCTGTTTATATCCCAATTATTACATTTATTTTATTATGTTGTGATGGAATTATTTTTTTGAAGTCCTTTATCTTATATGAATTGTTTTATGATGTCATGATGTTTAAGAATCCCATTTTTATTACATGGGTTATGCAATGATGTATGATTTATGATTTTGTGGCACACATAAGAATGGTATCATTATGAGATGGGTGGGACCTATATCTCCCTCCAATGCATTGGGTAAAGATTTATATCTCATGAGATAGACATGGCTGGAACGGCAGGTTAAACTGGTTCCGTGAAACAGGACTGAAATGAGGAGTGAACTCGGTTCAGAAATGGAATTTGTATGCTAAGATAGTCTTGGAAATGAGTCTTGACTACTAAGAAATGATTCTCTATGATTATGTGTGTATGGAACAAAGTTTTATGTTTTATGTTATGATTATTGGGATTACATTTCAATACTATGATTTATCCCATGTTATGAAATTATGACCTCTTTTGTAGGTTAAGATTTCCAAAATGTTATGATATTATGAATATGATGTGATTGATATTTCTTTTGTTTACCCTTACTAAGAATTTTTGCTCACCCTTTTGTATGTTTTCTTTCCCCAAGTCAGGAGGAAGGTTATTAAGTAGGATATGCCAAAAGGGACTCTAGATATGATGAAATAAATGTGAGACAATGTAGATGCTTTATGAACCAGTTGTTTCTATTTTCCAGTTTCCAAAGACACTATACCTATACAGTCCTTTCCTGGTTTTTTTATATATTGTAACAAGTGTGATTAAATTCTGAATTAATAACAATGTATTTAAAGTATGGGTCGTTATAGTTGGTATCATATGAAATGTATAGTCATCTTTTGGAAACTAAGATGTGAAAGCCTTCATAAAAACCCTAAGGATAAGTCTAAGCATAGAACAAAATCTTATTGTTTTAGAAATGTCCATGAAAAACCTATGATAAGGCCTTAAGTATGAAATTTTATTCTTTATTATGTGTTTTTCCTATTATAATTAGTGTTTCTCAAACTATTCTTCTGGGTTTTAGTCAATGACTAGAACCCAAAGGAACCATGTTAATGCAGAATGCGACAGGCAATGCAATTATTGTCCCCATGAGCAACCAAACGTTATGGGAGCTGGAGTGAAAAATCTTATAGCCATTATAACACAACTTTCTCAAGCTATGAATCATGCAAGACTTCCAAACGATCAAAGGAAGGAGCAACATTCTTTTGAATCTTTCATGAGGCAGTGTCCACCTTCATTCAGCGGGTCTTCTGATCCATTTGTGGATGAACAATGGATTAGTACCATTGAAAAGATATTTTCAATTATTCAATGTTCTGAACATGATAAAGTCATCTTAGCAGTGTATCCTTTGGAAGGAGATTCTGATGAATGGTGGAATCTTATCAAGAATACGAGGCAAAAGATGAAATTGAGTCCATGGAATGGGACGAGTTCAAGAAATTATTTTTCAATAAGTACTTCCCCCGTATTCTTCGAAAAAATATATAGAGAAGGAGTCTCTTGAACTAAAGAAAAAGGATGATGAATCTTTTGGTACCTATGAATCAAATTTTACAAGACTTGCAAGGTACACATCTGGTATTATTATCCATCCTAAGAGTAATATCGGTAGATTCTTTAGTGGCTTAAATCGAAGTCTTCGAAGGGCGTTAGCCATAAGGGACATCAATAGCTACAAGGAAATCGTTCTATGTGCTCTCAAGGTTGAGATGGATATTGGAGTAACCCATCAATATTATGGGTTTGATAAGAAGAGGAAAATGGAATTCAATGGAAAATATAAAGAGCGCACTGAAATGAAGATGAGTTTTCCCTTATGCTCAAAGTTTACAAAGAAACATGGAGGAAATTTTGTTAAGGGGACATTAAAATGTTATAAGTGTGGAAAAAAAGGTCATTAGACAATTTAATGTCGAAATAATGGGAAGAAGATGTCTAATGATGCAAAAAAAAGGAAGGGATATGCAGAATGAACCTACTACCCTTAAATGTTTCAAGTGAAAAGAAATGGGGAATTATGCCAATCAATGATCTAATCCAAGGGTTATTGATGATGATCGACGTCAAAAAACTCTTAAGTCTAAATACAAAGGAAAGTCACATGAAATTTTTATTAGCGATGTGGAGTACGATAACTATGTGGTGAGAGGTACACATACCATCCACTCTAAAGTAGAAAATGTTTTATTTGATTCTGGATCCACCAAATCTTTTATTTCTGAAAAATTTTCTAAGGGTATCGTCGTATTACCTCAACAATTAGATGTTGAGTTGGTTGTGACAACTCTTAATGGAACAACGGTTGCATCAAAAGTTTATAATTCTTCTCCGATTGAAGTTTGTGGGAATGTACTTCCTGAAAATCTTTTGATCCTTCATATAGTGGAATTTGATGTGATTATTGGCATGGATTGGCTTTCTTTATATGGAGCTCATATCAATATCCAAATAAGGGATGTCACATTTCATATTCCAGATCAATCTATGCTCGTCTATCAATGAAAGGATGAACATAAACTTCCAGTAGAAATTTCTTCCATATTATAGGTCTTGATTCCACTAAATGATGGTAATTTATCTCAAATGGTTGGTGAGAAACTCATGATTATGAATATTCCCATTGTACGGGAGTTTGACAATTTTTTCCAGAGGAATTGTCGGGTCTTCCACCAAATCGTGAAGTTGTGTTTTCAATAGAACTCGTACCGGGTGCTTTTCCTATTTCTAATACACCTTATAGAATGCCCACAACTGAGTTTCAGGAACTGAAGAAGCAACTCCAAGATAATCTTGAAAAATGATTCATACGCCCTAGTGCGTCACCTTGGGGAGCACCTGTTCTGTTAGTTAAAAAGAAATATGGATCAATGAGACTCTGCATTTATTATCGATAACTTAACAAGATCACGATCAAGAAGAAATATCATCTCCTGTGCATTGATGACTTATTTGACCAACTACGCGGAGCTCAATACTTTTCCAAGATTGATCTTCGTTCAGGGTATCATCAATTAAGGGTCAAAAGGGAGGATATACCAAAGACAACTTTCTGTACAAGTTATGGACAATATGAATTTATAGTGATGCCATTTGGTCTTACTAATTCCCCTGTTATCTTCATGGATCTGATGAATAGAGTCTTTAGAGACTATCTTTATCAGTTTGTGGTAGTATTTATAAACGATATTCTTGTCTATTCAAAGAGCAAGGAAGAACATGAATATCACTTGAGAATTATATTGAAGACCCTAAGAAAGGAGATGCTTTATGCCAAATTTACCAAGTGTGAATTTTGGCTTAAAAAAGTTTCATTTTTGGGTCACATAATCTCAAAAGACGGGAAATCTATGGATCTAGCAAAAACAGAGGTTATCAAAAGATGGTCGAGACCAACAACAGTAACTGAGATATGATTTTTTCATGGTTTGGCTATATATTATCGATGTTCTGTGAATTATTTTTCACGATTATCTAATCCACTCACCAAGTTGACTCTAAAAGGAGTTAAGATCATGTGGACGGAGGAATATGAAGAGAATTTCAAGGAGTTGAAAAGAAGGTTATCCAGTGCACCTGTACTCACACTTCCTTGTAGTGGAGAAAAGTTTGTGATCTATAGTGATGAATACAAGAAGGGGTTGTGGTGTGTTCTTTTTCAAAATGATATGGTGATAGATTATGCCTCACGATAGTTGAAATTCAATGAGAAAAATTAACCAACTCATGATTTGGAGTTAGTTGTGGTAATCTTTTTATTAAAGATTTGGAGGCATTATCTTTATGGAGAAAGGTGTGATATTTATACTGATCATAAAAGTTTAAAGTATATTTTCACACAAAAGGATCTGAATATGCGCCATAGAAGATGGTTGGATCTGATTAAGGATTACAACTGCTCAATTCATTACCACCCTGGGAAAGCAAACAAGGTGGCAGATGCATTAAGTCGACAAGACCACGATAGCTTATCCATAATGAGGATCACAAGAGATCCAATATTTATGGCTTTACAAAGGATGGATCTTGGAATTATAATTGAAGGGGGGAAATCATATCATTCTCAAATGAATGTTCAACCATCTTTACATGTGAAGATTAAAGAGGAATAGAAAGAAGATGTAGAGTTACAAAAGATGGTGAGAAATGTTCCTGAATTCAACCTTAATTGTGATGGGATAATAAAATTCAGGAATCGGGTTTGTGTTCCTCCCATCCCAGAATTAAAGAAGGAGATGCTGGATGAGGCTCATAGTTCATCATTCTCTATTCATCCTGGAAGCACGAAGATGTATAGGGACCTGAAAGAGTACTTCTGGTGGGATGGAATGAAAAGATATGTTGCTGAATATGTCTCTCGATGCTTGGTTTGTTAGCAAGTTAAAGATGAGAGACAGAAGTCTAATGGGATGTTACAACCATTACCCATACCTGAATGGAAATGGGAAAACATCACTATGGACTTTGTCACCGGACATCCTAAAATATCAAAAGGCAATAATGCTATCAATGTCATAGATGATCGTCTTACAAAGTCAGCACACTTCATTTCTATTGGAGAGGATTTCTCTCTAGATCAGCTTGCCAGTATATATGTAAAGGAAGTGTTAATATTGCATGGAGCACCACTTTCCATTATATCTGATCAAGATCCGAGATTTACCTCGAAGTTCTGGCGAAGTCTTTAGCATACTCTGGATACATAGTTGATTTTCAACACTGCTTATGATCCTCAGACAGACGATCAGTGTGAGAGGACAATTCAAACTCTAGAAGATATGTTGAGAGCTTGCTCTATGGATTTCAAAGCTGGATGAGATCAACACCTACCTTGGGTTGAATTTTCTTATAATAATAATACTTTCACTCCAGTATTCAGATGGCTCCTTATGAAGCTCTCTATGGAAAGAAATGTAGGACTACAACTTGCTCGAATAAAGTTGGGGAAAGAAAGCTATTAGGACCTGATCTTGTTGATGAGATGGCAGAAAAGGTCAGATCTATTCAACAACACATTAGAGCAGCTCAGAGTCGACAAAAATGTTATGCCGACAACCGAAGAGAAGACCTAGAGTTTGAAGTGGGAGATAAAGTGTTCTTACGAATATCTCCTTGGAAGAGAGTAATGAGATTTGGAGAGAAGGGAAAGCTGAGCCCTAGGTATATCGGTCCTTTTGAAATATTGGATCGTGTTGGGAAGGTAGCTTACCTATTGGCACTTCCACTGAATCTCTCCCAAGTTCATGATGTGTACCATGTATCTCTCCTGAGAAAGCACATACCTAATCCTTCAAATGTACTTAGCTCAGAACTTGTACCGTTAGAGCAAGATCTTTCTTATAAAGAACAGCTAATAGAGATTCTAGATCGTAGCAAAAAAGTCCTACGGAACAAGACCACTCGCTTGGTGAAAGTTTTATGGAGGAACCACCGATTATAAGAAGCTACATGGGATCTTGAGGATATTATGAGGGAGAGGTATCCTCATCTGTTTGTTACAAAGTGACGAATTTTGAGGGAAAAATTAATTTTAAGGGGGGTAGAATGTAACACCCGAGATTTTTATGAGAAATATTTTGTTTTTATGTAATATAAATCATCAAAGGAATCATTCACTACACACAAAACTAGCTTGGCTTTCTTTACACGCAATCACGACCTTCCTCTATAGCTTGTGTCGTACGTAATACCGAGTTTCACTAAACAAATATTATTAAAACTAGCCATTATGAATAGTAATACCCACTTTTTGAAATTTTTTAAATTTTATTATTCAAAACGGACTTCATTTTTGGATTTGGAATATCGAAATTAGCTTAGGTTGAAATTTTGGTATTTTTCTGAAAACATTCAATTTTTGATGAATAGTGAAAACACTAGGTTACTATTTAAAAACCGACTTTTTATTTAAATAATTATTTATTTTATTTAAATTTATATTAGGTAAAAATTGATACATAATACCTATATAAGTTCAATGTAATTCATTGGAGTCATTTTATAATAATTTTAGATATATAAAAATTTTATTGAACTTTTCACCGTCATTTACCCACCTCCTAGGAGAATTTGCAAATTTACATAAAACTTAATTTTACCGCTTCTGTGAGTGGAATTTCAAAAATCCGAGAGACACAGTTGATGTCAGTAAGTAAAATGTGGTTCAATGAGATGAAAATAATTTTTGGTGAATAGTAACTTTTTACTTTTTTTTACCACAGTTAAAAGTAAATAGGGAAATTAAGGGTAAAAATGTTATTTTTTATTACCCTAAAACATGTCCTAATTCTATTGGATAAGTTTAATTCGACCAAAAACAACATTAGGAACAAAATATGATCATTTAGGCCCACTTGGATTAGATTAGGACATTTATTATTAATTTATTTAAAGAAGGGTTAAAATAGTTAAAATCAAAGTTTAATAACTAAATCATTTTAATATAGGGTTATACATAATATAAATTAGACTATAAATATTCATTAGAAAGATAAAAATATTTCATACATAATAGTATTTTATTTTTAATTTTTATACAATAAATAATTTAATTTATTTAGGACACAATGATGATGCAGTAATTATCTTATTAATGAAATATTGACATAATTGATGTTATAAATAACCAAATAAATGTAATTTGAGACTTTTTATGAATTAAAATAATTTTCTAGGTTAATATGACATATTAGTATTGATTTAATTAACTTTTTTAGAACTAATATTTCTGGTATGATTTTCACAAAAATCAATTTCCAAATAGTGTCAAAATTGACATAAAATAGTTTTTAAAAGAAATATTATATTATTAATTAATTTTTTATTCCTAAAAATCTAAGTATCAGAAAAATGACTTAGATAAGGTTATATATATTAATAATAAACAACTTGGGGTTTGTTGGGCTTGTTATAGTAAGTTTATTAACCTTATAGTGTAAGAAATCAAAAAGACCCGGTAAAAGTTAAATTATCTAAATTAAAGTTAAATCTAAATGATAAGGATAAAATTGATAAATAAACTTGCCTAAATTCTATTTTATGAGAATATTTCGACCCATACCCACCTTATATTCTAAATAAATCAATTTGGATCTATTAAAAACCGAATATGACTTTATAATAAAATAATATTTTTAGTTTTTCCAAAGGTGCCCCTCTCCTCCCTTATAAAAGGGAACCTCCTCCCTCTCTTCCTCACATCACATTGAAACTTCAAGCTCGGCCAACCCCTACCAAATTCTATTCTACACTTCACTATAAACATCCTAGAGGACCTTTTCTTCTTCATAGACCAATTTTAGTGCCCTAAAATGGGGTCTCAAAGTGGAGCTTCAATGAAGAGGTAATATCCGTTACCGATTCTTTCAACTTTATTTCTTCTTCAACATATTATTATTTATTTGTTTCATTATGAAGTAATAACATCAGTATCACTCATATACTTATATGTTATCATATGTATGAAACAACCCTATTTCATCATCTATCCATCCTACGGAAAATGAAATCACCGTGCGTGCGTACGTACGGAATACCATCTCCACGCCGTGGTGTAATCTATTTTCCACCACCACCTTACTTGGATGGGTATAATGGTGTAAATAATAACTATATATGATTATTGTAATGTGATATTGATTCTGAAATAGTATTCATAAACTCCAATACAATTCAACGATCATGGGAACGATATCATCGCTCGTGCATACGTACGGAATACCTTCTCCACGATGTGATGTGACTCGTTCTACATGATCTTCATTGCATAATGATTATATAAATGAATTGAATGAATGAATATGATATATATTACACTAATACCATTATGTAAATGAGGTATTTATAACCTAAAGAGAACAATAATAATTTATTCAACAAAACACACATACGAACATAAAGCAATAAACACCTGAATAACAAGTAGCAATGAAATATTACTAATAAGAAGCTTAGAATATGACCATATATGATATCATGAAAATAATTATGATTCTAGAATAATTCAATGACATTATTTAAATCATTATACAGGAGTTTCAGACACTTACGAAGCAAATCGGACCTAAGGTAAGGGAAAATATAACAATCTCATTTTTATCTGAGATTGTTTATACTTTGGTATTTACTGAGGTGTATTTTATCATCCACATCCATGTTTCCTCAATATTTAATATTATTTCCATCCACCTAAAAATTTTTAAATCCAGTTTTACCCTTCGATGAGTTTTTAGTAAAAGATATGAAAGGAATCTTTTGTCGTTTTTCGTACGAGGTACTTTTTGACTTTTCCGACAAAAGTACGAGAAGAATATTTTTTTAACTTATACGGTCTGAATGGATTTTTAGAACATTATTTCCATGAAGATTAGTTTAAAAGTTTTCAAGTTTATTTTTAATCAACTCCTTTTAGTTTAAAATTGTATGACATGTTAAGAAAGGAAAAATGTTTTTGAAGTAGAAAGGACATTTTCTTCAAGAATGGATTTCAAGTGTATTATCGAAATTATTTTCCATATAAGATAATATAGGGTTCTGTTTATATCCCAATTATTAAATTGATTTTATTATGTTGTGATAGAATTATTTTTAGGAAATCTATTATCTTATATGAATTGTTTTATTATGTCATGATGTTTAAGAATCCCATTTTTATTACATGGGTTATGCAATGATGTATGATTAATGATTTTGTGGCACACAAAAGAATGGTATCATTATGAGATGGGTGGGAACTGTATCTCCCTCTAATGCATTGGGTAAATATTTATATCTCATGAGATAGACATGGCCGGAACAGTAGGTTAAACCGGTTCAGTGAAACAGGACTGAAACGAGGAGTGAACTTGGTTCAGAAATGGAATTTGTCCGCTAAGATAGTCTTGGAAATGAGTCTTGACTACTAAGAAATAATTCTCTACGATTATGTGTGTATTCCACAGAGTTTTATGTCTTAAGTTATGATTATTGGGATTACATTTCACTACTATTATTTATCCCATGTTATGAAATTATGATCTCTTTTGTAGGTTAAGATTTCCAAAATGTTATGTTCTTATGAATATGATGTGATTGATATTTCTTTTGTTTACCCTTACTGAGGATTTGAGCTCACCCTTTTGAATGTTTTCTTTCCCCAGGTCAGGAAGAATGTTATTAAGTAGGATATTCCAAAAGGGACTCTAGATATGATGAAATAAATGGGAGACAATGTATATGCTTTATGAACCAGTTGTTTATGTTTCCCAGCTTCCAAAGTCACTATACCTATACGGTCCTTTCCTAGTTTTGTTATATGTTGTAACAAGTGTGCATCAATTATGAAGTAATAACAGTGTATGTAAAGTATGGGTAATTATAATCCAAGATACAATTAAATGTGGAAACATGAATGGAATATTTTTAGAAGGTAATTTTTCTATTTTTGAAGATAATCTATGGTAGTGATCAACTAGTGGTCGAGCACCGTTCAAGATTATTGCTGTGAAATGTGCCATTTTCACCAGTCATCCGTTTCATGATAGTAAATAGTCTATTCTATGTGTTTTTTCATGTAGTACATGATAGTGAACTCAATTAATAATTTCATGTTACTAAGAGAGGTGTTTCAAGAATGATAAATCATTATGCTGTGTTCGACAAAATCAGTGATCTGGCGATAACATCAGGGACCTCTTTATGAAACCCTCCAGCCAGGCTAGGCATTGGTTCTTGATGATGCAAGAGTGGAACCCTCTAGCCGAGTTGGGAATGGTTCATCAATGACATGAGAGTGGAACCCTCTTGTTGGGATTGTAATGGGTCCACAAACGATTATGAGTGACACCCTCCAGCTGGGCTAGGCATCAGTCTTTGACAATGAGATGACATATGGACTATGTGGATTTGTGATAAGATGTAATTTAAAATTACTTTAGACTCATGTGAGAGAGGGGAACTTTATCCACAAATATTTTTACTTGTTATGTGACCAAAAACCATGAAGGTGTGATAGATATGCCTAAAAAGGATAATATCGAGGTGTGTTGTTTGATCCCCTTTATATTGCAGTTCAGGGAAGACTTGAGGGCTACTAAGAATCCATGGTGGTTACTTCTGGAAGTGTTGGTGACTCTTTCCTTGGGCTGAGATGTAAGTTTGAGATCCACTTACTATCTTGTTTGGGTTTCTTTGATTGAGTGTAAATGTATTTATATATCCTATTGCATACAAAAATCTTGGGTTTTGGTTACACTCCTTCTATGAGAGGTGAGGACGTGTGAGGTGTGACATGTTCCTTCTGTTTCTTTCTTATTATGGTATGGCGATTATAATCTCATAATATAGGTTTAAAAAACTTAATGGGATGTTTCTCTTTTCACCATTTCGATCTCCTTAGGTTTGGAATAGCCTACTTCACTTCCTTGTGGGGTTGATCTGTTGTCTATTAATACACTTTGTTCCATCTACCATTTTCCTTTCTAATTGTATGTCTCACTACTCCCCCCTATTTTTAGGGAATCCATTAGAGTATTATTATACTCACCCTTTCATGGGATTTTCACGCATGTATCGTGCTTTTGGAAAACTATGGATAGGTATGATTGGGACTTTACGAAGCTCAGGAATACAGGTGCTTGGATTATGTGTGGTGGTCAAAGTTTGGGATCCCAAAGAAGGGATTTATCAATTACTTTGCTTCCGAAATCTCATATCAGGTTGGGACACTTTTCATGTAGGCCATGTATTTTTAAACATTTTGTTATTCTATTTGAACTACATTTCTCATACTATTTTATGTGGTTCATGCATTCTTTAATTTATTTTCAGCATGTTGCATCTTTTACAACATTCCCAATGCACTTTTGGATAGTGTGGTTGTGTGTGTACATGTACACATGAAAAGGCCTCCCTGAGTTATCGAACCATTAGCACTTATCACCACCTCTGGCCTATGGAGGTGGTCTTGGGGTATTTACAGATCAATCCTTGTTGTACATTAGACTGTGATAGTAAAATTACTAGTTGTAGATGAGATATAAAGGTAACTATCATTCAACTATAAGTGATCCAATTATTTATCGTATTTATATAAATTTAGGTATATTCTACAATGCTTATATAATTTTTTAATTAAATATTTTCCCTAAAATCATATATATAATTCCACACTATATTTGATATACCAAATTATCTAATTCACTGACTCTCATTTTCTATCCATAAACATGACATGATCCGAATGAGAACTCCTATAATAAAAGAAATTTCAATCATAAGATCCTGGCCTTATATAGATATCTATCATGCTTCTTTACAGGTACTATTTTTTCCTTTTGTTGAAAAATTTTCATTTATGTTTCCCTTTGGCTTTTCTTTGGGTAGAAATTTGAGAACATTTTATGAAATTGGGCCATGAAAAGTTGACGCATGATTTTCTATAACCGTAAACCCTATCATAGAAAACTGTGAAACTATAGATTGAGGAGTGTTTCATGGTTTGTCCATGGTTTATAAAAATGTGATCTGTATTAGGAGTAACCAAGAAACCCTATAAAATATATTCTAAGTTAAGGCACATGGTTAGGGGAATCTGTGAACCCCTTCCTAGTAAGCTATGAATGAGAATTATATTAACATAAATATTAGTTTAATTATTTTTTTAACTAATTTTTTTTACCCAAAATAGATCTCCATTTAACCCTAACACATATTTCATTATTTTGGAGCCTCCCAAATAGATTTGAAACCAACCTAGACTCCATTATTGGTGGTTTGTATCCCGAATGGAAGATCTACATCCCTCATAGTAAGTGGATCTCATTTTTTCTGCTTTCCCATTCCCCATGCTTTATTATATATTTATTTAAGGTTTGTTATTATCAATTATGGTTTTATATATACCTAGTTTTTTGGTTCTAGATCTTGGATTATATATTTATATATATATTTAATAGCTCCTGGATTGTTTAGTCCTAATTTAGGTTATTGATCTGAATCTTATTCTACTCTATTACTCATCATAATTTTGGGAATTTCAATTAGGTGATTGTTCACTAAAGAATTGAGGTATGTGGTATATTATTCAAATACTATAGTCTTGATATCGATTAGTTTTATGTGATTGTACAATTTATAGGGTTCGTCTTGAAATTGGAATTCTTAAATTGAATTAATTAATGTATTCAATTAATTAATTTAAGAATTGGGAATTTGATTAAATAATGGAATTGTGAAATTGGTATAACTAATTGCTAAACTAATTATTATAGTATTGAAGTGTGGGATTACAGATATTTAATTATTGAGTTAATTAACATAATGTTAAATTGTGAATTTTGAAATAACTAATCGATGAATTAATTATTGGATGTAGAGATTATTAAATGACTAATTATCTGCTGAACTAATTAATAGAATTTAATGGGTAAATAATTTTTGAATTAATTGAAGGAAATTAATGTAATTAATTAATTTTTGAGATAAATAATAGGCTTGGATTAATTAAATTATTACTTAGTAATGGAATATTGTGACGACTAATCGTGATAAGAGAATTAATGTTTATTAATCTTAGTAGATTTGATAATGTGAAAACATGTGATATTAATATGTATGTGATGATATGATATATTGGGACATATGTGTGTTTTGGTGATTAATATTTTCAAGACATGGTATATTGCTTCCAAATCCTATAGTGATAAATTGTGTGATGATAAGTGTGTGAAGGACATGTTTTGGTTCTTCCAAAGCTCGTAGTGATAAATTGTGTGATAAATGTGAGTAGGGCATGGTATTTTGCTTCAAAATCCTATAGTGATAAATTGTGTGATAAAAGTGAGAGGGACATGGTCTGCTGCTTCCAAATCCTATTGATAAATTGTGTTATAAACGTGTGTGGGAGAAGTTCGGCTGCTTTCAATGCCCGTAGTGATAAATTGTGTGATAAACATGTGTGTGACATGTTATGCTTATTACGAATCCTGTAGGGATAATTGTTTTTGATAAATGTGTGTGGTACATTGTTTATTGCTTCCAATTCCCATGGGTTTCTATGTAGGATGAGAAAGTCCCAAATTATTGGCATTGGAGTATTGTTCCAGTTAGCTGTATTATAAAATGAAAAAATGGATAATAAAATAACATTTGTTTAATGAATCTTTAATTGATAATGTGAGACATTTCATACTCTAGAATGGGTCAAAGTAGGCATCGAGGTTCTCATGTCCTCGGTAACCTGGGGGATTATGTTGTTAAATAATGAATAATTGATAATGTGATAAATTTTTACATATGCATTGTACATATTTATTTTTGAAATTTCGAACAATGTTATTGACTTTATATATATTATACACCATTGGTGGTGTTTTAATGAGTTATCTTCTCACCCTACTCATGATTCCTAATTGGAACCTGAAAATATTTCATAATTAAATGACCAAATAATGGAAAAGGTCACTAGTCAGAAGGATGATTTGGGATGGATCATGGTTGAATAAATGATAAGTGGATCAGAACTCACATGGGAGTCGTCAGTGTATTCAATATTTTGTTTTCATTTTGATACATGGCATGTAATTTAGTATGGAATATTTACATGTTAGTTTTGACATTGTATCTCCACATTTGGTCTTCTTATGATCTTGATACTATTTATTTGGGTTATATGTTATTTAGTTATTTTTTTATGATCTTATATTACATTGAAAAAATATGCTATAGTCTCCACAAGATCGATATTATACCCTCACTATTAGTCTACAGCCTCCTGTGTATGGGGAGGCTCACCTGAGGTCGTGTAGAAAACCAACTCAGGGCATCCGTGCACTGAACTGGGGTTGGGATGTTACAAAGTGGTACCATAGAACAATTTTCTTTTATTTTTATTTTATATTACAAATATAAAATGTTAGAAAGGAGAATAGGAAGATTCATGCCTTGGTCATGATCTCATTCATGGGAGTTACAAACCCATTTCTCAAGGAAAACCTATGTACCTGAGGTGGGTTTTTTGTTATTTATGTTAGTTTTTATAGTGGAATGTTATTTCACCTTGGGTGACTCTATTTTGGTGTGATGTTATTATTTTTTCATATAATTTTTTAGTGTTTAACCATGGGCCAGTATGGAACGAGAGTGGGGTTTTCATGAATCATTCTAGGAACCAAAGAATTATTTTGACATGGATCATTTTTGGAATGAATGAAAAAATGGGTTATGGTTATGTTTTATAACTTGAAATATTATTCCATTATTGTGAAATTTATCTAAAAAATTGAGCCTAACATGAAATTATTAAAGATTGTAAAATGATGAGAGATGATAATAAATAAGTGTCTAAATGATACAATTAATGATGAGAATAAGTCTACCCTTATCAATGAATACCTAGTCATAGGATGGTAATGGGTAGTGATAATGCCTCGATTTTGACCATGTGGCATGGTTTGGGAAAAAATATGTATTTTATTTATTGGTTTTACCCTTCCAGAAATGTATTTATTTTTTGAACTGTGTCCTAAGGTGAATGTTATTAATTTTAGATATATTCATACATAATGATGGTTGTTGAGGGGATGATAGGAATTTTTGAATGAAGATGATGCAACGGTAGTGGAACCTCATGAACAAATAGTGCTGGTTGAGGAAGTAGGGGAGAATTTATGAGATAAATTAACTTGCTTCATGAAATTCATAGAAAGAGACCCAATGAGTGTTGTGAAAATCAAGTATGAATCGATGTGTAAGTTATAGTTACATCACCCACCAAAATTTAATGGATAGGGTGGTCTTGAGGGAGATAAGTTTAGGATTAAGTCTTTCAAGACTGTACTTTACCTATTGTAGACTCCTACTGCGAATAGAGTCAAATTGGGTGCCTATATGTTACGTTGTAAATAGAAGTGATGATGGGACATCTGAATTCAGGATTGATAGCTGGAATATATTTAATGGATGTAATTTCATGGAATGTTCCTAGAGAAATTTTATCCAGACACATTGATAAAGGAGAGATCATCTATGTTCATGAGGTTGACTTAGGGGAGTAAGTACATGATGGACTTTTTTGGACACTTTAGATATTTTCAGTGATTTATTCCATCATTTGAATGAGATGAGGCTACCCCAAACAAGTAGGTTCAAGATGAAATTATTTCTGAAATTAATTTCCAGGTGAATATCTTCATATTGAGGATGTTTCTAGAGGTGGTGAATCCAACTATGTTATTTAAGGGGAAACGAAAGGAGGCTTCCAATGGAGAACATCTGTTTTCTTATGTATGGTTTGGAATTATGACTTATGAATGCAGAAAAAAATGTTTTGAGAATTTCTCCCAGAGCATAAAAAAATGGGGCATCAATAGTGGTTCTCTTAAAACACGTGAAGAATAGTTAGTGTTGATGGAGATAAACAAAACCAGATTGTGGGAAGGGGTGTTCTACACTATATAAGTCTGGTAGTTGGAATTACACTGGATGAGGTGGTATTAGTAGTGGATGTGGTTCTTCTAGGTAAGATCATCTGTATCAGCAGAGTGTTAATGCTCTGGGTAGTTATACAGCATCATAAAAAAGAGGGTCATGATAGTTACATTCCATTCAGCCTATTGTTTTGGTTATTGATGATGGACCATCGATAGTGATAGGTACTATTTTTGTAGATTCTAAACTACTTAGTTCCGTATTTGATACTAGTTCCTCTAATTCATTTATGTCTACAAAAAATTTTAATGGTTTGAGCCTAGATAGTTTCATACCAAGGCCAAATTGATTATTACTAGAGGAGAGTGACTTTTGCGTCTCCTAAGGGTGACCGTTACATATATTATAGAGAGTAGGATATCAAGGAATGATTATCAGGTCCAATTAATCTGTAACTGAGAGAACTCATGGATCATGTGGAAAGTCTACTTTTGGATGGGGGGTGAACCAAGATGTATTTCCACCCATAGTGGACCATTTTCAAGTTTTATTTCCTGAGGAGTTATCACAGCTCCCACCTAAGAGATATATGAAATTATCTATTGAGATCATGGATGGGGTTGAGCAAGTTTCTATTCCATGATACAGAATGGAACTAAATAAGATTCATGTTCTCAAGACTCTATTGTAAGAGTTGAAGGATATGGGAATTATCCATCCATGTATGTCACCTTAGGGTTCTTTGGTGCTATTTTCCATGAAGGTTAATTGGAGTTTTCTTTTGTTTTTTGATTACCGTAAGTTTATCCATATGACTATGATGAACCAATATGAGATTCCATTCATCAATTATCTATTTGACCAATTGATAGGGGAATTCATACTGTTAAAGATTTTATTGAGATCAAGGTATCCTCAGTTGAGAGTTTGAACATATTATATAATGAGGAGTTCTATCAAATGAAGGTACATAATATATTATTTCATTATAATGTTTTTTGATTTGATGAATACACGCACGATTTTTATGGCCTTGATGAAAAAAATATTCCACCCAAACCTAGATTAGTTTGTTGTAGTTTTTTGGATAACATGTTGGTGTACTTAAAGACTCATGATGATCATTCCCAACACCTATACATTATATTGGTTACACTGAGAGAGAACTAACTATACGCCAAGATATCTAAGTGTCTATTTGGGATTGATCTGGTACACTTCTTGGGTTAGAACATCTCAGAAAAAGGTGTGTCTATGGATCCGAAGATTGTTTAGGTAGTTTTATATTGGGAGTATCCCAAGAATGTTTTCTATATCCTTACATTTCTGGGTAATCTATATATTATCAGAGGTTCATCCAATACTTTTCTTGATTGTAAGGCACACTTACGGTCTTGAACAAATAGGGGATAATGTTTTAATTGTAGGAATCATGTGGGAATTTCATCTAGTAGTTGAAGAAGCCTTTTACATTAACATTGATCATGATCCTATCCTAGCCAGGTGAGGAGTTTACAGTGTATTGTGACGTTTTTCAGATATGGCTCAGAGATGTGTTGATTTAGGGATATTGAATTGTGGAATTTAGATCTCGATAGTTAACACCACTTGAACAAACCAACACTACGCATGACCTCGAGTTGGTTGTAGTGCTATGTGATTTGATGTGTTGGTGACATTATCTTTTGGGTAAAAATTCTAATGTGTGTACAGATCATAATAGATTGAAATATATATTTTTAAAATGATACTTTTATATTCAATACTGAATATGGGTTGAGTATATGTATTCATTTGATTTCAAACTAGAATATTCAGATAGAAAAGGGAATAGTGTGGCAGACACTTTGAGAAAGAAAAATCAGAATCATGCAGTTTAGGAGTCTAGTAATGAGTGAAAGATAATGACATTACTGGTCAAAATTCATGTTTTGGTTCAATATTTTGGAGTAGATTACTCTCATATCAGTTTTAGTGTTGTCTATTCTTTTTAATTGGATTAGAGATACGAGGTATCCAGATCCTGTGTTCTTTACATAGATGGAAATCCTTGAAGGTGGTGAGACACCTTCAGATTGGTTGATAGTTGTGGATGAAATTATCTACATCAAGAATCAGGTTATAGTACCTATGCACACACGAGAGGAGATAATGAGGGAAGTTCATTCCTTGAGGGGGGGGGGGTGTGTTTTATCATGGTGTGATCAAAATGTACTCAAACATATGATGATCGTTTTTGTGTCCAGGCATAAAAAAGTAAATAATAGGGTCTGATACACGATGATACTCTTGTTAGTAGGTGATGGCTGAGCATCAATGAACTGGAGGACTTCTATATATGTGACCCATTTTGGAATGGAAGTGGGATGATGTTTATATGGGCATTGTGACAGGTCTCCTAAGAATGAATCAATAGAATGATGACATTTTGGTGATTGTGAAACGTTTGAAAAAGGTAGAACATTTCTTTCCTATACTGGAGACCTTCTCAGTGGAGTGTATTGAAAAAAAATAAAATTAAAATATATTCCATCTACATGGGGTTCCATTGACTATATCTTCCAAACCTGATTTGTAATTCACTTCACGCTTTTCGCAAGGCTTACAGAAGGTGCTTGGTATGTAGATTTTATTGAGTAAAGCATCCCACCCATCGAAAAATGGGAGTTGATGCACACTATATAGGGGCTTGAGGACATGTTGTGAGCGTGTGTTCTAGAGTACAGTGGGTCCTGGGAGTAGAACCTAGATTTGGTGTATTTTTTCTACAAGAACATTTATTAGGCTATGATATAGATGGAACCATATGCAGATCTAAATTTTAGGACATCAAAGATCACCTCTATGATAATTGAGGTAGGTGGGTTGGAATTATTGGGACAAAGCCTCATGCAGAAGATATTAGACTAGGTGTAGCTGATTTGGAAATGTATGGCTTTGGTTTAGAGTAGATAGTAGTCATATGCTATTAGTCATTGATGGTCCATAGTGTTTACATAGGTTTATCATATATTTATTTGTATTTTTCCTAGATTGGTTCACCACATTATAGGAAGATAGGTAAAGTTGAAACCTATGATTTTTGGATTGTTCGAGGCTGTGGAGAGAATCAGGCCAATGGAATACCGATAAGCTCTTCCACAGAGATAAAGTTCTTTGGATGCTGATTTAAATGTGTTACAACTATGATGTTATCACCCCGACCATTCTCATCTGATTGATTTGGGTGATATTGACCTAGAGATAGATACATCCTTTGAGGAAAATCTGATATGTTTGTTATATCATAGTGAGGAAGTGTTGTGTGGGAAGAACGTTATGATAGTTAATGTATTATGGAAACATGAGTGTGTGCAGGTGGAAACATGGGAAAGGTAATAATATATAAATTCTCAATGGAATGATATTTTTGACTCATAATCTTATAGATTATTGGGAGTTCATATCAAGGATGAACTTTTATAAGTTGGGGAGATTGTAAGATACCAACCATTTTTGGAGTTACTTCTAATCCCTTTTTAGGAACTATTTTTTCTTTATGTTGATTAATTTCAATTAGGGTTTTACTTTAGGGTGCTAATTAGTGTAAATTTGAGAAAAATGTAAGAAATAATGTAATAAATATTTGGCGATTGGTTTTCTCTAACCATGCTCCCCAACCCAGAAAACAGTGAAAAACTAGAAAGAGGTTAATTCCAAAGTTGGCGCAGGGTTTTTCAAATGGTGCACCCTATTAGGAGTAACCATTTACCCCTATAAAATAGTTTCATTGTATAAGAACACATTTAAGGGATACCATGCATCCCCTCAAAACAAACTATTCCCAGGAATTAAATTAACTAAAAAATTAGTTTTAGGAATTAATGAACCCCCATTTTAATCCCAAATCAACACCTATTAGACACTAAAATATCTTCAATGATTTTAAAGCCTCTATGATAGATTAAAAATCCCACAAACTCCATTATTGGTGTTTCAAATCCTCAATCAAAGATTTGTATCCCTCCCAGTAAAAGGATATCCTGTTGGTTTCATTCCCATTCCTCCACTATTCTTCTCTCTTTATTAAAGGGAAGTTATTATCTATTTTGGTTATATCTATACCTATTTTATTGTATTTATATCTAGGATTGTAGGTGTACATATAGATTTAAGAGATCTTGAATTTTTTAATCATGATTTAGTATATAGATCTGGATTTCATTCTAAGCCACTACTTCATAAAAATTTGGGGATTTCTATTAAGAAATTATTTATCCAAGATTCATGGTAGGTGACATATTATTCGAATCACATAGTCTTGAAATCAATTACATATATGTCCATGTATAATTTCTGGGGTTATTTTAGAAATTTTAATTACTAAATTGAATTAATTAATGTGGTCAATTAATTAATTAAGGAATTGGGTATTTGAAAAATTAATTGAATTACGAAATTGGGATAATTAATTGATATATTAATTATCAAAGTATTGAATTATGGGATTAAGGATAATTAATTGTTGCGTTAATTATCAAAATGTTAAATTTTTAATTTTGAAAAAATTAATTAGTGAATTAATTAGTAGATGTATATATTGTGAAATGATTAACTAGTTATTGAATTAATGAATGGACTTTATATGGTAAATTAATTAATGAATTAATTAAATGAAATTGATGTAATTAGTTATGTTTTGTGTTAATTAATGTTCTTGGAATAATTTTTATGTGAACTAGTTAATGGAATATTGTGTTGGTTAATTGTGATAAGAGGATTAATGTTGATTAATCTTTGTTGACGTGATAATGTGAAATCATTTTATATTGAGACGAATGTGATGATGTGATATATTGTGTCAAATGTGTGATTGTGTGATAAACTTGTGCATGACATGGTAGACTGCTTCTATAGCTTGTGTCGATGAATTGTGTGATAAACATGTGCCCGACATGGTTTGATGCTTCTAAATCCCATAGTGATAAACTGTGTGATAAATATGGCTGAGACATAGTCTACTAATTTCAAATACTATACTGACAAATTTTGTGATAAATGAGAGTATAAAATGGACTGCTACTTCCAATTTCCATATTGAGATGTTGTGTGATAAATATGTGGGGGACATGGTCTACCACTTCCAAATCCTATAGTGATTAATTGTGTGATAAACATGTGCAGGGAATGACCTTATCATTTTAAATCCTATAGTGATAAATCATTTGATAAATGTGTGTGTGACATGGTATACTATTTCTAATGCCAATGGGGTCCTATAGATGATGACCTAGAAACAAATTGTTGGAATTTGACAAATGTAAAAATTAAATATAATATAAATTGAAATTAAATGGATAAAAAATACTATTTGTTTAATGAATTGTGAATTGATAATGTGATATGGTTTAGAATCTGGCATGGGAAGAAGCCAGTATTGAGGTTTTGGTGTCCACGAGAACCTGAGAGTTTGAGTGGTTAAATAAAGAATAACTGATTATATAATAACTATTTACTTATGAATTGTTCTTATTTCATTATACAAATTCATAAATTATTGGTGAATTGATATTGTTTTAGACATCATTAGTGGTGGCCAACTCAGTTGTACTCACACCCTACTCGGTATTCTTAATCGGTACTTGAATAGATTTCATGGTTTTATGACAATATAAGGGAAAATGCCATGTGTTTGATGGATGATTCGGGATAGAGTTGGGTTTAGGGAACCATACATGGTTCTGGACCCTCTTGGGAGGCATCTGTGTCTACTTTTTGGTTTGAATTTAAATAGTTGGGACAATAATAGCATGGAATATCTACAGTTCAGTTTTGATATTATATCTCCCATTTTGGTCATCTTGTGATATTGGTACTTTTCTGTCTATAGATATATGTTATTCCGTTATGGGTTCTTATTTTTTTTCTAGTGGATTACTCTGATAAAACTAGTTATATTCTCCCCATCATCTAATTTACACCCTATATACAACTTGGAAGCCTCTGGTATATGACGAGGCAGACTTGAGGTTATATAATAGAACATCTCGGTGCATTAGTGTGTGGACCCTGGGCTGGGACGTTACATATGGAATTTTATAAAACTTTTTATATATAGTGATTTTTCTTACCTATTCACATAAATTTAACATTATGTACATTTCATAATCATTAATTTTTGGTGCTTTCTTTTTATTTATCTTGAAGACACAATCCAATGTGGTCAAAACTGATTTTTTACTCAGATTTTAAATGTTTCCAAAACCATTCAGATATAGTTCGAATAACACAACATTATAGTTCCCATCATCCAATCTCTTAAAATACACATCCTTAAAATAAATTTTCCAATCCAATATTCATTATATTTATTTCTCTTTCAAAATCCAAAATTATATCAATTATTTGTTCAAACTTATTTCATTATTGGAGTACAACCGTCTCATATAAGATAAATTTGACACAACTACCTCAACCAAACACATTAAAACAAGAACAACTATTTACATTGAACTAAATAAAATATTTTTCATTCATGACTGCATCATATAACTTATTACATTATATAGGATCACATTTTTACCCATACATATTCTTCTTGATCCTACACACCAAAACCTCTTTTAAAGTTTCCTGAAAATCTACACGTCTCTTAATGAAAATTCATTACATTAAATCACAATGAAGGGATGATATATCAATTTTAATTTCACATGATATAGAAAATTTTATTTAAAAATCCCTAGAACTTCCTATATTTTTATGTATTTATTATAAGATATTTTTTTTATTGAAATCAATCTCTTAATGTTTATTGAATTCCTTCCATTGGAATATTACCCTTCAAAAATTCCATAACATTCCCAATTGCTAAATCATACTACCCCTATTTCGCATTCACATGAAACAATTCTATCTCTTCTTTCATAGATTATGAAATCTAATTTTATTCATCCATTAATACATATTTATCTATGATGATGAGTTATACTCCTTCCATATGAAACAAATAATGTATGATGGATTCACACAACTACATCACTATTTTAAAAAAAATGCTTAAATTAAACAGAAGAATAAACTTTTCCTTCTAGAAAAAATCATCAATGATTTTATAGTTGTTGAACTTTTTAGTTCATATGGCCTTACATGTAACCCTATTACCTGACCATTTGCGTATTTTTTGGATTATTGTACATCATTTTAGAATTAGTACCCTTCATACTAAGGTATATTTATAGAAACCCATTCTAATTTAATTGGACATACAATATTGATTTCTTATTAAAAATATATTTTTTTATGTGTTTTCATCATATATGATACCATCATTGAATAAAACGTTTTGGAATCTAATGGAATTTTTTCATTGTTATCAAAATATAAAAATCCAAAATATTTAATGCAACACTCTATAAAGAATCATGTCTTGGACTTATAGATTACCTCTTTCAATAAAATAAAATGTACACTATAGATACATATAAATAATTTCTGGAGTGACCCATACACTGGATTCTGGATATAATTTTCCATGGGATTCAATTTCTCTATTAGTAATGTTGTGTTTTTTTAATCATACAAGACCTGAAATTTGATGCTTCTTCCATGTATTGATCATAAAACATGAATAAAACCCCATTATATAAGAGATCATATTAAAAACCTTATTCATAGAATTTTCTAAATTAGTATACTGTAGTGTCTTTGGGTACATTATTTTTAACCTATATTACCTTCATCAATTTGAGTTTTATGTATTATTTGATATTATACTCACCCATGTTATCAAACCTGGTGATCTCCTAAATTAAAATATTACCATTTTGCACAATATGACTCATTCTAATGGATGTTCCAAATACTATTGAATCCTATTTTAGAATGTAAAATCACACATATATTATATAATTAGGGATAAAGTTAATGTAGTATACAAAAACATTATGATAACATACATATGTGTTTCTGAAAATGATTATATGCACGAGATTAAGGTTTAACAACCTCATTGTTCATGCTTATATATATAGATATAGTATATTATAATTTAAAATTGTATCATCTTCAGATGTTTGATATTCAATGTTCATGAATAGTAGTATATGATTAAAATAGCTTACTCTCATACCCTAGTCACTCATGTCACCAAAATGATTAATCAACAACCAAGAATCTCCAATAGACATACAGTTAGACTCATTATATGAAAAAAAAATCAAGTGTGATATTGTTAGGTTTGGTATGAATTGTTTTTGGCAATGTGGGGGATGATTTTTAATATCATTAACAATAAGTTAAAATGGTCAGAACTAAGATATATGTAGTTATCAACACCATAGGATGTATAGATTAATGAAGTGGAAATATGTTCCTTGAATGTAGCACTTGAGACTAAACAAAAGCATTCTAGTGCATTGAAATGTTTGATCAATTGAAGGATATTATAAATTTAAATCACTAGATGGTGAGTTCATTGACAGATGGATAGATTAATGAGTTCAATGGAGGGATAATAATGGAGTCCTACTACAAAAAAAATGAAGAGGAGTCCTCTCATTCATGTTCTTATAACCGGAGTTTTCAAATGAGGTATAGATCCTTTATTTTTCAGTTTTATTGATCAAATATGGCGTAATGTGAATTTCCATTGAGGTCATGTAGGTATTATGGGGAGTCTTGGGCTTTTTCAGATCCCAAAACCATTGTTTAGGGGTGAAAATGGCGTGTCACATGGTTAGTCCAAACCATTTAAGGAATGATGCATGATCTTATAAAATGTGCAAGGAAAGGTTAGAGAGTAGGAGGATGCCACATAGTGAGAATAAACCTAGTGATTTGGGTAGCATGGACATGAGTCCATGTTTTCAATTTCGATAGTGGGGTTTTTTCATAGTTTCTTCATTCTTAGTCAATTCGTGTGAGGGTACCATGCAAGTGCCCCTTTCCTACAGCAGTTCTTCCACGGTTTGGAAATGATTTGTCTTACTATGCAGTCAAACCATTTGGACCTCATTGATTATGGTATTTTTATAATTATAAATTAAAAAACATAATTTAAAATAAATTTATTTCAATATCCCACACAACACCTCTACTAATTTAAGATCTCCCTTGGTGACTATACATGGTTTTCTTCCATTCCTCTATTTGATCTCTGATTCATGAACAGAACTTCTCGTTGGACCACATCAATGATTACTAAATTCATTTTTAGTTTTTCTTCTTTTTTCATTGTATTAATGAAACAATTTATGTGAAAGATGGTTTTACCTAATTTATGTTCTTCATTCGTTCTGCATTTTTTTCCTGATCTTAGATGAATCAAGATTTGATATTGGATGGGAACTCTACTAATGAATTAATTTAGGTAACCTATACATTTTCCTTGAGATTTTGTGTGTTTTTAAGAAACATGTTATTGTGCCACCCACCAAAGTTTTTGGTAAGGCTCTAAAAATTAATTTAGTCAATTTAATTAAATGTAATATGACCCATTAGGGATTCCCTTTGGTTCCTTGGTGTTTCATTGGAGGTTTTTTCCCCAACCATGGCCACCCATGGGGTGTTCCTTATGAATTTTCATATTTTAATCCATGTTAAACCACCCATGTAGTGATTTGAGGGTTTATTAGATAAAGTAATATTTTTTATAAATGAATTCATTTATATGATTTCTTTATAATATAGGTTGCCTCCTTTTTGTTTGTGATAACATGTTGATGTTGATTTTTTTAATTGTTGAATTGTGAATGGTTGGGTTAAATGAGTAGGTATAGTCATTGTTTTCTCATGAAGGTTTATTTTTATATGTCAATGGGTATACTCATGAGGTGTAATTGAATGTGAAATGGATACATGAGTGGGTATACAAATGGTATGGATTTAGGAATTATTATTTAGATGCCTTGGATGATTCTCCGTGGATCTTTATGTGGTAGTGGATTCCATGGATGGAGTGTAAACCTTGGGTATTGATTTTGTGGGATGACCTGGGCTTGTCTACCCCATGGATCTGACTTTATTGAACTCACATATAACATATTTGGTATGTCATGATCCTAGAACTCTTACTAGTGCCTAAATGAGTTTCCGTTGAGATGCTCCTGGGACTCGATAATGACACTGTGGTCTCTTACACCTTAGATCTGGCCCTTCATGGTATGAAATTTTTATTATATAGAATTACCATGAAAAATTTGATATTAATGGTTGAATATAATGACCATGTATGATTTGACACTTCATATTGTATGTAAAGTCCATGGTTTATATGCTTCGATGGTTTGTATGGCAACGACATGGTGCTTAATCTCTCCTACTTATAGTTTACATGTATAGGAGCTTGAATTTTTTTTTCATGGATACATGAGTGGCTATTATGTATTACCAGTTTAGTACATTACGAGCCACATGAATCTTAACTTTATTTACATGTTACCTATTTTCCATGAATACTATTTAAATTGTTATATTTCACAACCATGACTTGTAAAGATCTTTGGGTGGTCACCTACTAGGATTGAATCTCACACTCTATTTGGGATGCCATTGGATACCTGAATAGACTATTTGGATATAGGTAGAGACATGGGAAAGTATGCATAGTTTTAGGGTTGATTTTGTTCCCAGATTAGTATCAAGGGAGCATGGGACTGAGATTAAGATCATGATGCTATTCGAAGATAACATTTTTGGGCCTTTTTATTTTTGGATACATGTATTATAATGTGTTATTATGTACTTATATTGTTTAATTTTTAGAGAAATGTGTCATCATTTTTATATTTAATTTCTTTTATATTTATTTATATATTCAAGTCCTACTTTTTTATCAATTTTTGACATGTTATTCTTTCTTATGCTATTGACTATTATTTCTATTCTTCTGAGTTACACTCTAGTGTTTAAGGTATTGTCTCCCCATGAAAACACACTAAGACCTATTTGTTAGTAAAAAACCTATGGAATTCAGGGATATATTTTTGAGGCCATGTGACCCAGTATGATCTGGGAACCTTTTAGTGCATTCGAGGTCTGTGACGTTACCAAGTGGTATCAGAGCCGGGTTTCGATCTTTTGACCCATGGGTTATGGGCCCACATGGAAGGGGTATTTTAGAACCCTTGGTTATAAATATGAAATAAATAAATGATTTAATTTAAATGTGGAATGAATATGATGTGAACTGTATATTTGAAATGATAAAAAGAGACTTGAAAAAGACTCAACATTTGAGTGGGTAAACGACAATGTTTATAGTGTTGTTTTTTAATCATCCCTTTTTAGTACTTTCTTTAAGATAAGGATATGCGGATTTAACTATTTATATGAGGTTTTTAACATTTCCTACACTTTTGAGTTGTGATATTTGATATCAAATATTTCTGAGGATTGTGTTTGGATTTGTAGAGGCATGCCCCAACAATGATAGCCAGTTGTACTCTGGGAGTGAGGTGAAGACCACACTTCAGAGATGGTGTGTGATGGTATACTAGTGGATTCTCTTCTAGTGATATCTATGTAACTAGATGTTCTTATTTAAAATGATTATTTTTCACTCTTCCATGATGGATTCAATCTCTTCAAACAAATATTTTAAGGAGCACCACAACCTACATTGTTTGTGGATGAGCTGATGTGGGCGTTACATCAGCAACACCCTCCCACATTTTTGGGGAAGGTGGCCCAAAGGATAATGAACTATGGATAATGACTACACTGGAAATATTTGAGTATCTGGAAATAGTTCATGGGAATAGAGTGAAACTAAAGACATATATGCTACATGGTGAAGAAAATAACTATGGTATGCAATGAACCCTGGTGAAAAGCTGCAAGATATGCATTGGTATGATTTCAAAACCTAATTCAATGACTAATTTCGTACTCTGAGACTCTGTTTGTATAGTGGAAAAGTTAATTTATGCATCTGGATAAGGGAAATATGATGTGTATGAAGAAATTGTAACACTTTATAGAGTTGTAGCATTTTTCACGGATATACCTTACTAATGAGATATCGAGAGTGAGACTCTTTGAGAAAGTTATCCAATATGCTATTAGATCTAATATCAACAAGTTCAGATTAACCTCAATTACTGATGTAATGAATTATGTGATAAATAAAGAGTGAAACATGATTGAAGTGGGGGTTCAGAGTAGAGAAGTGAAATCTATGGACTTATTGGTTTAGTATCTTAAGTTAGGAAGTTCTAATTTTAGGCATCCCATTAGTTGAGTACTTTTAAGTATGTGAGTACTGGTTTCTTGGATTTTGGCATCAGTGTGGTAGACAAGTCCACATGAACAATTAGATTTTCTGAGACCCAATTGAGTGATGATCTTACGATATGATGGGCCATGTGAAATTCTTTAGAAGGACCTCTCCTTCAGCTCCAATTGGTATGGGAATATCCAAAACTAGGTTCAACTATAGTTTTTTCAACTCCACATTAAAAAGAAAGCTAGAGTAGGGCTGGTCAATCATGAAGGGATAGTTTTGGTTATGGATGAGATATTCCAGTTGCACTAAGACAACAGAGTGGGCTTACTCCGGGCAGTGAGGTTGTTTCACAGGGCGGTGGTTCATGTTAGATCATTTTTGCATAGCCTGACCATGAGGATCATTTTTCTAAATCATCTACGTTTATAGGTTTGATATTAGTATCCAATACTATTAAATCTAATCTTTTTAATATAGGATCATCTCATAGTTTCATATATGCACCTATGGTGAAAAACCATGGGCTTGTTATAATATCTTAAGAGAGCATTATTATCCTGAAAATATTAAAGGGAATCAGAATTGAGGATTTTAAAAAGTGTAGGGATTTCCCCCTTGAGATTTTTGGGTGTCACTTCTTCTATAATTGATATGTACTTTGGATGATATAGTTTGACTCTATACTCGAAATTGACTAGATAGTAGTGTATCAAGATTACATTGAATATTATCTCTATATGAAGACTTTCAAATCACTAAAGGGTGAATTTTACACTCATACGGGTTAATTGTATGTGCAAGAAATCTGATCTTGACCATATCATTGTGGGATGGGTTGGATGATAACCCATATAGCTATTTTTTATTTGGATTATTAGTTAGAGCGTGAAACAGTCATTACTCAAGTGGTGGAGCACTTCAGGGATGTTTTCTTGGATGAATTTTCTAGTTTCCCTCTTGATAAAGAGGTTGATTTATTCATTAATAAGCTTCTTATAACTACACTACTAGAAATTCCACCTTACAGGATGGCTACAATGGTTTTAGGGAGCTCAAGAGGTAGTTAGAGGATTTGGAAGCTAAACGGGTTTTTCGACCCTATAATTCACTGTGGGGTTCACCTATCCTTTTCTCAAAAAATGTGTATACTAACATCAGGCTATGCGTATCATATCAAATAAAATACTACTGAATGTCATGAACCGGTATCCTTTCCTATATATAGATGAATTGTTTGATCAGCTTTGATGAGCTCAGGTGTTCTCAAAAATGGAATTGAGGTCTAGATATCACAAGGTGAATGATATACCATTGAAGATACCTAAAATATATTATCATAGAAGTATGTTCTATATGAGTATTAATTTATGTTGTTCGTCCTCACAAACATTCCAATAGTTTTCATGTAACTGATGAAACGAGTCTTTAATCCTTATATAGACTTGTTTGTGGTATTTTTCGTGGAAAACATCATGTTGTATTCTCATAATTGAAACTACCTTTAATACAATATTGAGATCATTTTAGGTACAATAATATAGAAGTATATGATAATATCACAAAGTGCCTCTTTTGGATGGAGCAGATTCACATAATGTGTGACATTAACTTAGAGACAAGAGTATCATTTGACCAATAACATGAGAGAGATGTAGTTTCATGAGAACAAGCTGATTTTTTTTTTGACATAAATAGTTTCTTGGGGCTTTTTAGATACTACAAGAAATTCATAAAGGACATATCATGATTAAAATAACCTCTTACAAGCTTTACTAAAATGGTTGAAAATTTTGTATGGTCATATTCCTCTGAGATAACATTTGAAGAGATAAAAGGGATATTAGATTAATTACTGACCCTAATACTACGAGAGAAGGACAAGAGCCATACTATGTATTATAACACATCAGGAATCGGGATATATGGAGTGCTAATTTAGTTGGATTGATTCATGGAATATAATTGTTGGATGTGGAGGCCACACAAGAAGAACCACACAAAGAATGTTCTCAAATTTTCTATATTCATTCATGCATTGCATTGTTGGAGACACTAATGACTATGAAAGATTTTTGTAGTGCACATAGAATACAAAGGCCTCTAGTACATATTTACACAACATGATCTAAATATGAGGAAAAAATGTGGTTTGAATACCTACATATTTTTGAATTAGTGCTTTCCTAGATTACTATAAAGGAAATTATGTGGTCAATTCATTGATCATTAGGAATTAGATATAGGGAGTCTAATATGCCCACCACGAGTGGATGTTCATGTCTTTGTTTTTTGAGATGCACTTGGATGTGCATGATAGTTAGGGGAATATATATATATATATTCATTATCTATGACCTATACCCTACTAGATAGTGTGAGGTTGAGGCAGATATCCGATTTTGAGGGCCTAGTTCTACAAGAGAGTGTGGTAGGTTAGGACCATCCCCCATGTTGTACTGTAAGAAAAGATTAGGTCCTACATATCCATGGTTGCATTTGGGTTCTAGTGTAAAAACATGAGGAACTTATGTGGTATTTTCATGCCTCTACATGGGTAGTGCACCCCGATGTTACAAAGATGTACTATGTCATATGCCATCTGTAGTGCTGGCCATGTATAAAAGGAGAGGTAGATGGTTTTGTTACGAGGTGTTCAACCTATTTATTGGTGAAGGCAGAACATGAGTGACCGACAAAAATTTTACAGCAGTTACTCATTTATTAGTAGAAATGGGATGATGTTTTGATGGATTGCATGACATTTTTTTGTGGTAGCCTCAAGGTAATGATGTTTTATGGGTTTTTTGTTGAAAGGCTCACAAAGGCTTCTTATTTTCTACCGATCAAGGATACCTTTAGTGTGGATGATCATGAGAGTTCATATATCTAGTAGATAGTATGACTTCATGGCATCCCATAATCTATTATTTCATATAGGGAAGCCATATTTACACCCTATTTACAACAGAGTTTATATAGGGATTTGCGTACATAGGTTCTTCTAGACCTAGTATTCCACCCGCAGTCTGATGGCCAGTTAGAGTGTACGCTATAGGTGTGGGAGGACACACTGCGGGCATGTGTCCATGATTTTGGGGTCTCTTGGAAGTGGAAGATTCCCTTAGTAGAATATGCCTATTACAATATCAATCAAGAGAATATACAGATGGAACTTTATGTGGATTTGTATGGTAGGCCATTCCAATCGCCCCTATGCTGGTAAGATGTAGGTGATACGGCTTTTATGGGACCACGTATCATTCATGGGACTTCTGAGAAGGTCCAGTTGATTTAGAAGTGGATGGATATTCATAATGTTGAAAAATATATTACACCAATCACAACATATATAGAGTTCGAGTCCATGGATCAGGCTTTCTTACATGTTTCACCAATACTGGGACACAAGAAAATGATGATACAAGGTAAGATATCATCTATATATGTCATCCTATTTGATATTCTAGAGAGATTTGGGTTGGTATCCCATCAGTTTTAGTTAACTCATTAGTACCAATCTATGCATGATATCTTCTATATATCTCAATTGTGTCGTTATCATTCCAAAATATCTCATTATTTTTACCCAATAGAGTTTGATTTACAAGAAAATGATTCCTTTAAAGATCATTCTATTCACATAATTTAAGTGAGAATAATGATTCAATGAGGCCATTCAGTTACTCTAGTATGGGTGCTATGGAAGGACGACTATTTATAAGACATGATTTGGGAGAGAGAGGCCTTTGTATGTTCTTAGTGGCCGGAGTTTTTCTCAAAAAAACTTTTTTACCCTGCAGAGGGAAACTAGGCATGACTTTTTAATAGGGGAAGATTGTAACAACCCATGTTTTAATATGAGGTATATATCCATTAGTTTTTAATTTTATTGCTTAAATATCAAATAATGTGAATCCCCTTTGAGGTCATGGAGTTATAGTGGTTCCTATGGCTTGTTCGTATCCTGTAACCCATGTTTAGGGTTGAAAATGGTCTAGCACATGGTTAGTTAAAACCACATAGGGATTTCCACACTGTCTGATAAACTTTGTGAGGCTTGGTTAGTGAGTAGGAGGAGGATTCACGATTAGATTAAACTGTGCGATTTGGGATTCACTATAGTGTGACCTTGTTTCAATTTTTACTATGGGTTTTTGCATGGCTTCCACATGGTTACCCAAACCATGTGAGGTAACCATGCTGGTTTCCCTTATATATAGAATATCATGCATGGTTTGTGTATGGTTTATCAATTCATGTGCTCAAACTAGGAAAACACTATTAATTTGGGTATTTTTATAACTTTAAATCAAAGTTAAACCTAGTTTAACCGAAATTCATTTCACACTTCTGCTCAGCTCCTCCACCCATTTGGAAACTCTATTGGTTACTATTCATGGGTTTGATCATGTTCCTCTATTCGATCTTTAATTCAGACGCATAATTTTTTTTTGGATATACATCTATAATTACTCGATATCTTTTTAGTTGTTCGTTATTTGTCTAAGTATCAAAGATGATATTTTGGTTTAAGCTGATTTTACCTAATTATAGGATATTTATATATTCTTGATTTTTCTATTGATCTATGTCAAATAAGTAGTTAATATTGGATAGTAACTCTAATTCCAATATATGGTAAGTCATATATACATTTTCCTTGAGTTTTGGTGATTTGTTAGGCTATATTTCATTATGTCTCCCACCATACATTCTAGCATGACCCTAAAAAATTGAACATTTTATTGTTTTAAATGGAATAGGTCCTATTATGGATGACCATAGGTTTCTTGGTGGTTTTTTGTGTTTTTCCTTGACCATGTCTACCCATGGGGTGTGCCTTATGAATTTACCTTATCTAATCCATGTTAAACTAGCCTTGCAATGAGTTGATGCTTTCCTAGATAAAGGAAGACCTTTTATAAATTAATTCTTTTAATGAGATAGTTAGAAGATTGGTTTCATCCTTTTCCATGTGATAACATGTTGATGTAAATTTTTTAAAAGGTTTAATTGTGAATGGTTGGGTTTAATGAGTGGATATAATCCTTATTTCATATTGAATGTGAATTGTGACATGTGAGTGGATATACTCATGAGGTATAACTTAATTTGAAATGTATACTTGAGTTGATATAATCATAATATAGAATGATGAACAATTCTTTTGATTCCTTGGATGATTCTCCATGGATCCTAATATAGTAGTGGAAACCTTGGATGGAGTATGCTTATCGATTCGTGATTTTTTGGGTTGCCTTAGGCCTTACTAGCAATTGGATTCGGCTTCCTTGGACTTGAATAAGTCATGTTATGTATATCATGCTCCTAGGACACCAAATAGTACTTAATGGAGTTTCCATTGAGATTCTCCTGGGACTCAAGAAGGTTGCCTTAGTCTTTTATAATTTCGATCCAACCATTCATTGTTTGAAATTTTTATTATATAGAATATAAGTGAGAAGTGTGATATTCTTGGTTGAATGACATTCCCATTGATGTTCTTACAATTTTTGTTATACAGAAAGTCTATGGTTAATATGGTCCAATGGGTTGTATGATAAGGCCTTGGTTCTTACTCTCCATTAATTGTAGCTACCTTTTACATGAGCTTTACACTTGTTTTCCATGGAGCCTAGAGATGATATTCATTATTACTGGTTCAGTAGATTACATTCCATGAGGTTCTCTACTTTATTTAGTTCTTAAAATATTTCCTTTTACATATTTTAGCTTTTATATTTTTTAGAAATTACTTTTATAGATCTTTGGGTGGTTACTTACTAGGATTGTATCCCGCACCCTATTGGGGATGTTATTGGGTTCCTGGACAGACAATTTGGATGCAGGTCGAGACATGGGAAACAACCCTTAGTTTGAGCATTGATTTTTTTCCATGATTAAAATATGGGGATAACAAGAATAAGTTGAGGCTCTCGATGTTTTTCATAGATATTAATTTTTGGTCCTTTGGTTTCTAGATTCATGTACTATACTATATTGATATTACCCTATTTTGGATGATTTTTAAAGACATGTATTATCATTTTTATATGATATTTCCTATGTATTTATTTATATAGTCATATCTTTATTAGTTGTCAGTTTTTTACTGGTTGTTTCTTCTTCTTCTATTGAATGTTATTGTACTTCAACAATGTTATAATCAAGTGAGGATTGAATAGTCTCCCCATGGAGACACCCTAGGTCTTCAATACTAGTCGAAATCCTTTGTAATTTTAGGAGATACAACTGAGGCCATATGACCCTCTGGGCTTAGAGAACCTTTCAGTGGAATCCCATCCCAAGGTGTTACACATGTACATTAGAGTAAATTGGGATCTAGAGGAATGAGTGAATTAATCAGGAGGGGTAACTACATGTTTTAAAATAAATTATAGAGTAGATGTTGTAATGAATGAGAGTTAATGAGTTTATTTAATACTAATGAAAGATAAATGTAAGTCTCTCATAGTGAATGTGGAAAATTGAGATTCATTAATAATTTAATAGTGAGATAGATGATGAAATAAATAGTTTATTGTGGTTTACATCCAAGGAAATTATTTCTACAATATATTAAATGTTGGATAGAGTTAGTAGAGTTTTCCAATAAAAGATAGATATTTTTCTAATATAGATGACCAAATGGACCAACAATATAAGTGGGATTGGAGTATAGGTGACAATGGTTTGTGTGATGATTTTATGAGTAATGAAAGAGATTAATGATGTTTATGGTGAATCCAGAAGGAGTGCATGTCGGAACATTCTGTTTTCAAAGGTAAAAGTACCAAATGAGAAGGAACATGTCTTAATGTAGTGAGATTAGAAGCTTTAAAGAGGTGATGTAACTATCTAAATACTTATGGTAAGACTTATTCTATCACCATTTTTATGGAACTAGTACATGGGTTTTCCTTTGAAACATGGATGTAACTTATTTTGGATTGAATTAGAGAGACGTCTATATTTTCTAGTGGATTCAAGATAAACGTTCAAACTATGAAACCCTTCTGTGCATTGTGTTAGTTTTTGATCAGTCATGTTTTTATCTTTCATGTTCTTATTCTCCAATGGGTTGATAGAAATAAATATAATGAGGTGAACAAAACCAAAGGTTCATGATGAATTGAAACCAGGGTGAGGGTACTTGGACATCTCAATTTTGGATATTGATTTTTTATTATATGATTGATAGAAGGAAGCATGAAACTACGGTCGATGTTACATTTTTGAAGATTACATAAAGGAGTAACATCTAGTGATTGGTTTTCCATCCTTATCTTTATCAAGTGCTATAAAATCATGGATGAAAAAAATAAATATTATGAAGGCTAGGTGGTTGATCTGGTTATCAAAAGGTTTTCACTAGAAGAATTTGGTAGTCCCAATATAATTTCTACTAATATAAAAAATCTAATTCATCATTAGGTTTCATGAAATATATTCTACCCATTAGGTATAATTTTGACCTTTATAGAGGGATAATGGAAATTTCAATGAAATATGATGATCCATTTAGTTTTACAAATTCAGAGTGAGGAAACATTTAGAGGGGATAACATTAATATTGGATAGGCACCATAATGATGATGAAATAATAAAAGTTAAAGACTTTTGGGGATGAGAGAAGTGTTACACCTGTGGTGTTTATGGTTCCATTACATTGAGAAAAAAATCCATAGGAATGTTTGGTTGAACTACAAGACCATGATAGAAATCTTGTGGATTATTTTGGAGGATTTAATTGAAATAATGATATAGTTTCCATAATGTAGGTGTTAAAACTTAATATTTTACTCTTTAGTGATATTCAAACACATTAGATGGGGATTGAAAAGAATATTCCTTATGTGGTAAAATATGGTTTGTTTCATAGCCTGTAGTACGGGTAAATTTTTACCATGTATTATATAAATTCAATAATATTTGGTTCAGGAAAATTTACTTTGGCGAACACATTTATGAACAATCACTGAGTAGGATTTAGTGTGATGTTTTGGATAATAACTTTGATGTGATAGTTTCATATTAGAATGAATCAAAATGTGTTGTTCATCTTGGTCCCAATTTATAAAAAAAATTAATATAAATTGTAGAATAGTGAGGGAAGTCATTCCAAATGGTTCATGTTGATGGAATTCATATAAATGTTTCATTAATTGTAAAGAGAGTTTAAATGTAAGGGATCAAATGAACCAAATATAGTGTTTAGGTATAGTTTTCATTTGTGAAAAAGAGAGAGAGATAGAATGACTGAGGCAATTTACATATTTTCAAAAGAGTCACTAAAATTTTGCAACGAACAATGAATTATTCAATAGTTGTGGATGATGTTCATGTTTTAGTGGTGTATATTATTGAAATCTATTATACCTAAAATAAAATTTCATGAAATCTTGATAAGAATGATAATATATGGGGATGCGAATTTATTCCATAATATTAGAGAAGAAGTGAAGTGTTAGTTCTAAAATACTACTAGTTAAATTTTCTAATGATAAATTAAACTGAACTGGAATATTGAAATTAGGGCGTCACAAAGTGGATAATAATTTAATAGTATCTTGAGATAGATTCAATAGAAAATTATCATGTTATGTTGGAACAAATGGTTGGTTATTTCATTTTTATTTTTTTCAGGATATTATGGAGATATTCCAGTTATTTGGAAGTAGTTTGGTGATTCCCTTTTTCCATTAATTTCTATGGAAGGCATTTAAATTGGGTATATTTGATTTCGGGGAAGGAAAAACTATATCTTCCTCAACCATTCCTCTTTAATAGATTTTGACTCTATGGTAAATATTGTTTAATGATTACTACAATATTGGAAGGTACATAATAATGGAGGTGGGATACTCAAAGGAACATATCTTATAGATAGATATAATTGGATAAGGGGAAATATATATATATATTGAATTGAAGGATTTTTTAGTAGTAGATAACCATTTTGAAGAAATTATAATTTTTGGAACTGCTAAATGGATCTTAGTTTTGACTATGTCACTAGAGTTTGGTGTACCAATAAGATCCCTAATATTGGATGTTTGTGGAATATTATTCATATGTTCTCAGTGTTAGGATAATATTTGGCCCATGGATCTAATACATAGTTAATAATATAGAAAGAGTTTTCAAAAATGTCATATAATGGAAGATCAGTTCCCATTTTGGTTGGAGAAATTAAATGGAGGCATTCAGTTGAGTTTCACTCATGCATTGAAATGTTAAACTGTGGTTCTAAAAATATAAAGAGGAAATATTTTAGGTGTGTATAGGGTGATATAATTTAGTATGTATTGAAAAACCTTATGGTTTCAATAGATGGAGAGTGAAAAAAATAAAAACATTGGGACTTCAATTTAATAATGATAATATAATTTATATGGGTTATTTATGGACTCAACCTAAAACAATTATCATATATGAGATTGTAATGCTTAGTTTGTGAAAACTTTTATAGAATATGTACTGGAAGCTTTATAATTTCAATCATTAGAAGTAACACATTGTGGAACATAGATATAGATAGAATACCATCACCACAGGATATCTGGATTTAGGTAGTTGAAATAATTTCATTTTATAATGTAATATAAATTGAAAACAAATAATGGGGCCTTGAAATTTTATATCAAATAATGGATACTAGAATGTTTGATCACTAAAATATGAGACCCATTGAAAATGAAGGAAAAATGAGTTCACTAGGAGGAATGTAGAGTCTGATTTTGGAAATAATGATGGGGAATTAAATTACCCTAATACAGTAGATTCAATAAATATATTTATGAAGTATTAAACCAGATAGGATGGGTTTCTAATGAATGTAGAATGATATTTTAATGTTTTTGTGGAAAGGTGTATAATTTCATGAGTTCTATGAACTCTGATGAATGGGGTATAAAATTTATTCAATATGAATGTGGAAAATGAATATTCTACATGGTCAAAAAATTGATGTAGAAGTTTAAATCCTTTATTTCATAGGTTTTTCAATGATGTAAAGGGTTTCTATAGAGAATTTATAGTTTCTATATTTCAATAGATTATTGAAAATGAGTATAGGATGGATATTATCACTAGATAAAATGCTTGGGAAAATATATTGTGTAATTTTTCTATGAGTTATAAAGCAATAAAGGATGAATACAAGATCAAAGTAACGGTCTATCAAAGGTTCAGGTAACTCTATAAAGTGAAAACCCTAGAACATCTATGTGTAAGAAGTGGGTGTTCTAATAGTAATGGCCAAAGTATGAAAGGATTGATACCATAAGAAGAAGAGGGAATACACCACTAAGGAATGGTCGTTACTAATATTTCATCCATTAGTTGAATTATAAATACCCATAGTTCATGTACACTAAAAATATATCGATGAAAACTAGGGTAATTTTTGGTGAATAAATATTAAATTTTCCAAAAGTTAACCAAAAAAAAGTTCCCACACCAAACATAACACAAAACGAAAACTCTCCTATCTGATATACCTATCAGATACAATGCCTCATCATACACATTACTATTTAACACAATGAAACCCATGGTTCTCTTCCACACTATATATTAAAATGTTTCATATAACACCATGTATTACATATATTATAAGAAAATTATATTATTCCTCGATATTATTATGTGTTAGAAAACATTCAAGATCACCAAGAACCCATTATTTGTCTAAATACATTCATTGTATTTTCCAACATTATAGATAAATTGTTCTGTGGGAATATTATCATTTATAGAAATTATGAAATTATAATTTTTCATGCATCCTCTCTCTAATGTTGAAATAATTGATTATCTAGAATCGGAAATACATTAATTTAATATACTATTCAACTAAAATTATAAATCTGAGTATTATTTCTCAATTAGGGTATCCATGGATAATCCTCCAATGTTTTCTATTGGGTCATTACAATATTTATTTTGACTAACTTTTTCCCACACAACCAACATGTTGGATTCGAACCAACAAATTTACCACAAATCATTTCACTTGATCAACATACCCATTTTAAAATCATGTATAGATTAAATCATATTGTACCTTGTGTAATGTATATTTTTCTTATAGAATTTGTAACATCCTTCCTTATAATACATTCTTTTAGAACCAGATACTAGATATCCATAATCACTAATTTAGACTTACCCATCATATTACCCAAAATTATTAATATAAAATTATATGAGTTTTGTAATAATGATGACATTATTAATTCCATGTTACAATATTGAACTATACATTCACATAGAAATACACCATACAATATATCTAAAAACTAAAAATTACTATTGAATGTAAATAATGAATAGCAGATGAATAAAGGGAAGTGTTCAAAGAAAAACATTGATATATTAGAAATTTATCATTATTTTAATAATCCCATTCATCAATAGAGAAACATTTAAATCCAAAATTACATTGATTTGAGATAATGTTTCATGTTACATGTGATACCGCTAAAAAATACCAGAATAAATACGATTATAATTTATGGAACACCCAATTGTAGACCATCAATTTATAATGAAACCTTGATATGTATATTCAATAACTGTTTAACACATGGAAAAAATATTTACTTTATATTAATTATATAATTGTTACTAAAATAACTAGTTTTACATATTTTGAAATTTGGTATCAATGTGATGATTATGAACATGATCCTTTATCCAACAAAAGAGCACATAGTTAAAGGTTTTGAAAACTTATTTTAGACATTTGGAACATACATCAAATAAGTGAACACTAATTTGGAATTAATTTCACCCTAATCACAATATAAATTTAACCCTCGCACAAAACTCGATGTAATACCACAAAACCTACTATTTTAAAATTAGAAAAAAAATAAAATATAAAAAAACTCTAGAAAGAATACAAGGATTACAGTGCTTCATACAAAGATTCCTGAGACTCTATGACTCAAAAAACATATTCTAGTGCTAAATAATTCCTTAAACACAAAAATTTATACCCAGTGAGATTACCCCAGTAAAATATATATATTTATTTTTTATATAATTTCAATATCTTAAAAATTACGTCTAATAAGAAAATAAAAAATACTGAGAATGGAAGGTGTACTATCTTCAAGAAAAAGAATCATAAGAAACTTATTTTTTTATACCTATGTGAATTTCTCTATAATTAGGTCACAATATATTCCATTATATACTTCTCATAAGACATATTCATTTCCAAAACCTAAGGAATAGAATCATAAAAAAATTTGTGATCATAAATGATCTGTAAGGGAAAACTCTTCAAAATATCATCAAGGTATAAGTTATAAGAATATGTGAAAACTTTATAATGAGAAAAATTTATTAATAAAATGAAAATAATAAAATACATTGTAATAATATAATTAAATCCATATGGTGAGTAAAAACATATAAGTTATGAGACATAAGATGATCTCAATAGAGAATGACCATCAACAAGGATACATTGAAACATGGAATGATATTATAATTTCATATAATAAAAAATATGTGAAAAAACATGAATCATGACATCAAAATCATAAGTTAAGGATCTTATATAAGACATAAAAACATAGTGTGATAGGGAATCATCCCATATACCATACATAGTATCTCATAAGATGAAAACATTATCAAATTATTTGGAGGTATATATAATTATGAGGCCACCCATCACTTAATAAAAATAATAAAAATGTGCTCAATATTAAATCAATCATAATATCCTAAAGTCAATTGTAAATAAATATGGGTTTTATATCCTTTTCAATTATAATCCATAAAGAAATTCTCAAAAATTTCAGGATAATTACGACATGATTACCCATAGAGATTAAATGGGTATCTAATGATATTAGGAAACTATAATGGGCAATACCCTTAAATTATGTGGAGGAAGAATATGGTATTTTCATCATATAAAATTTTTTATATAGTTTAGCCAAAACATTACCCAACCAATTGATGTGTTGGTATCTATGTGAACATATTTCAATAAAAACTGAATCATAGAGAATTTATGGAAACAATTAATTAGAATAAAACTCATGTTAAATTATAGAGGATGAGTAAATAAATATGAAATAAGAGATTCTTAATTTCAATTATTGAGATGAAAATATATGTGAAGTTATGAAAAGTGTTTTCTTAAAAAAAATCCACATATTATTATAAAATGGAATAATATTTTATTTGATTTTATAAATTAAGTTTTTCTGAGAATATGAAGTGAAAAATTAAAAAAAAATTACTTTAAAAAAATACCACTAGTGAGAACTTTAATAAAATAAATATTAATTCATCAAATGTGGTGTAGAAAAAAATGTGCTTAAATGAAATTCACTTATCTATTTTAAAATACCATTTGGGATCCTACATCATTATGAAAGATAATAAAATATTTTTTTAAAAAAATATGCAAGGAGAAATATGATGATCACTTGTGATAACAAATATTTGGGATCCCAAATTAGAATGGTTTAAATTTGTGGGAAGCAAAAATATGTACATGTAGGCGAAAATTCCATTAGAATAGTATGGAATTAACCTTGAAAATGAATTTGAATTTAAAAATTAATAAATAAGGAAATAAGTATATATTTAAATTATTAATTTAATGAATTATAAAATTATTAGTAACTATATAGAAAATATAAATGGTAGAATATGATATCTTAGAAATGATTAATCATGATAGATAGATGAAGACCAAAATTGAATCATAATTGTGTCAACAAACAACTTATGAATTTCGTATATTTATAATTACAAAACCATAAAGGTAGAACATTATATTGTTTCTAAATCATTTATATATCATGAAAGTTATTAGAAAATGTCATCCATGGGTAATATTTAAATGAAAAGGGAAAAATTTAAAATATAAATCATATATCATTGAAGAAAAATTGTTATTAAAAAACCCTTACCATTAGTCCTACTTGGTCAAACGTTCTCCAACCTCATATAAAAAAATATAGTAATAACCTATTTAAGATCCCTATTTATACCTTTATCCTTTAACAAATTTCATTTATAATATTTTTTAAAAAATATAATATTTAGTTATATTTTTTTATTATCATATGTTATACGATTCAATTTTTTGTTTTGAAATAGATTTCTAATGGAGGAGTAAATATTATTTACATAATCAAAATTCAGAATTTTGAGATAAGTATAGGTACCATGATATATGTTTTATAATGATTTAGAGTGTTGTAAAATCATTTTATAATAAATTTTGTTGTGTTTTGGGATGGCGAATTTGATAAAGAGATTTTTTTTTTAATTTTTAAGGAACACAAAAGGAGGTATATTAATATAACAATTAAAAACCCACAAACCAATTAATATTTTCTAATTAATGCCTAATAGAACCATTATTAATTTTTTACTAGATATCCAAGATTTAATTTTAAAATATTTTTCAAGTATGTGATTAAATTGCTCTAAGAAAGAAGAAGAAATAATCAATGAGTGAGTATAGTTAAGGAAATGATTTTTTTGGAATAATATCATTATTATAGAATCATAATTATTTCATATAAATGGTTTTAAGGTGTTTGATTAAATTTTGACAGTTATGTGAAGAATAATATACAATATGAATAATAAAATATCCCCCTTTAATTAAGTTGGTAGTCCACACATACGCACGAGTGACACATTCAGTTACATAGAATAAAAGGAATGTAGGTAATGGTTTATATTCTTAGAATCATAAAAAATTTATAAATATATTAATACAATAATTATTTTTTAAACAATACATGAATTAATATTATAAAAATTGTATCAAATCTTTTTTATAGGGGTCGTTCACACGTTACACAAGTGATGATTTCATTTTATAAATGATTTATAGGATAATAGAATATGGTTATCCCATAAAAAATAAAATTTTTGCAAATATATGACAAATATATAATTTGGAAAACAAGGTTAAATAATATTTAGAGGAGGAATATGATGATAGAATGTAAAATAAATGAATGTTGTGTAATTGATAATCTTAACTTCCTCCTTGGAGGAGATCATTTTTTAAAAGGATTAAGGATTTATGTGGTGATCTATTAATAAGAAAATAACATATAATACATATTTAATTTTTTTAGAGAGTTATTTGGGTAGATTTTGTTTGAATATAATTCCACGGTCTTTGAGGAGATATGGGTTGGTGATGGATAATTTTATAAGGGATTGAAATTTTTTATTAATATAAATGATAAATTCACTATGAAGGGGTAAAGTGGATAAAATAATTATAAATAATATAGTGGGGAAACGTTTATTTTTTATAAAGACTAAAATATTTTTTAATGGATTTTTTTAAAAACTTTTTATATACTCTACTCTTATGTTTTTCACTTTTACTATTTTGTTTAATATGGTGATAATTTTTACAAACATAACATACATTTAATGAACAAAAATAAAATGGTAAATATGACATAATTTATCTCTAATAATATGAAATATAAAATATAAATTTTAAAATAAAATTTCTAATGGTGAAAAAATTAATTTTAACAATAATGAACATAACACACTAAAATCTATTTAAGAAAAAGTGCATTTTTGTAATTAAGAATTATGATATAGATAAAATTAGCATTATTATTTATTTTAATAATGTTAATTGGTATATTATTAAACATTTAATATATTTTTTCATTAAAAATGAAAGAAAAGTATATTCCACATTGTGGACACATAGTTAAACGAAATAGAAGAAAAATATTTTTTATTAGAGTAAAATATTGTGATCTTTATTAAATATTTAACTTGGGTTTTATAATTTTAAAATTATATTTTTAAGGTGTTATTTTAAATCTTAAATGTATAAATTTTATTTTAAATTTTATTTAAAGACCTTACAATCATTTGGTTGTTATGATTTAATGATAATAATATATTAATTTAAAAATTAGTATTTTTTACTATTCAACCAATATTCAACCAAAATTCAACCATTTCAGAACAGAATAAAAAATTTAACATATACTAATGTGATCATCATTAATTAAAGAATTAGTTAAATGTTTTTCATAGTTAATTTTTTGAATTTATAAAATTAGTTGTTAAATGAAACAAAAAATATAATAAATAACATCTTTTAAAAAAATATGTTTTAAGTGTACTTAATATATTTTCAAATGGTTTTATAATTTAAAGAATTGAAGTATATTTGCTCATATATTAAAATAAATTAAAATTAGTGATTTTAATTTAGTAGGATAAAAATTAAGCAATTAAAATGACAATTATTTGAGAAAGAACATTATTTTTATATCAAATCCAACTAATTATTTATCCTCTAAATGTAAACATTCATAGTTTATTAGTATCTTTTGATTAACTAGAGGATTTTTATTCCAACAATTTTTCTAATAATAATATTCTAATAGGTCATATTTCATTTTAGTTTCTATTTATATTTAGATAAATATATCGAACGTATTACTTATTGAAAATAATAAATATTGTCTATAATATCAGTATGTTGCATTTTTTGCCATTTAAAAAATTGGGTCCTAAAATTTTAAATAACAACTTACTAATAAAAGTAGTTATGGGTATGTATCATATATAAATAAATAATGATATAATTTTACATGTAAATTTCTCTATAATATTAGAGGAACTGTTAAGAAATAATTATTTTCCCTTTCTTGTGTTAACTATTTACATCACACTTCCTTGGAAACATTTTCTTATATGGCCACCTTTTCCACACAGAAAGAGTCTTATAGTTCCTTTGAGACATTACCATGGGTTCTTCTAACCACATTGTTGACACCTAGGATATTGAATATTCTTTCCTTCAAAATCTTTTTCAACCAATCATTAATAACAATCCACCCTAATCTTTATTGGTGTGATTGAAAACTCAACTATGTTCGCATTGATTATCGTAATTCAGGATTGTCGGTATGGAATAATGATAATATTTTTCATTGAAAATATTATTCAATTTTGTTTCTCATTTAGACAACCTATATATTTTTTATGGTAGCCTCCCTTAACATGGTTTCATCAATATTATTCATTAACAAAACCAAAAAGGGTATAACATGTGGAATTAAAATCAGAATATAATTATAATAAATAATGTTGTGAAAACCCCACCATGTAACGTATTGCTCTTCATAACCATCAGATTATCATTTTTTTCAATCTAAGTCACTTTCTTTTTAATCTATATTTATTTATGTTGGATTCTATCGTACTCCTTTAACAAATTCCATGACATATTATATTCCACTTAAGGGATCATAAAGAGAACGTGATTGAACATATTATATAACTCGAGAGTGACTAGGTAGGAATTTATTATTAGGACAACTCATTTTTTACCATGTGAATATTGAGTTGAAAGAAAACTATCTTTTTTTTATATTGATTTCCCCATAGTTCATCTGTTCTACATCTATATCCATATTATTTTCTTTTGATAGGAATATACTTTCAAGGAAACAACAACTTGACTACTTTTCCAAATAAAAAGCCGTTAACTTATACTTATACTTACCTATAGGGTTTTCACCAAATATCACTTATCATAATACCGAAAAATATAAATAATTATTCCTTAATGTAACATAAATAATCTTAAAAATTAATAAAACCCAACTTTGATACAAACTAAACATCCTCAAACCCACGCTCCCTCATCTGTTGCTAATAATAATATCTTTAAACACTATCTTTAATACAAAGTTAGATAACCCTAATAATACACAACCTTGATTTTTATTATTTAAATAAGTTAAACATTATATCTCACCAATAATAACATAATTTCAAGAACATAATATTTAGTGTTTTTTAGAACTAGATTTATAAGAAACTCATTTTAAATTAACTATAAAAAGATATCCATAATTTAGACACACTAGATACCCTTACAGAATTCTCATTCAATATATTCCTACTTAGAACCAGGGTAATATAATCAAAACAATATACTGAGATCAAACCCTCAACATTGAAAAACTCACTAAAATGTCATCACGGTTTAAATTATAAATATATGAGAAAAAATTATCATGGGATAAAAATGTTTAAAAAAATAAACGGGAATAATAAATGGGAATGAATTTAGTAAATAATGATGGTGAGACGTCACAAATATCATAGAAGAAAGAACATTATATCATATTATAATGATCATAAGAATTTAATCATATCATAAAATGATTATATAATAAGTTTATGGAATAAAAAATATATATAATTTACAAAAATCATGACATCATAAACATGAAAATGTCTCACTACCCTGAAAACATAATATAGTGTTCTAGGTCAACTTCCCTTTCACAATACATGACATATCAGGAGATGAAAACATTATATAATACATTTGAGGGTTATATAATTTGGGAATAATGAAAATTTTAATTCAACTTCTAAATATGTGTGACACAATATTAACATATTTATATCATAAAATTACATGTAAATTAAAAATGTGTTTTATATCCTTTTGAGATGACATCCCATAAGAATGAATTTATAAATTGACTAATCATAATAACATGAAAACCAATTGAAATTTAATGTGAAAATGATGATATTAGTTAAACAATTATGTGAATGTACATAAACTATGATGATGAAGTATATGAAATTTTAATTTTATAGATAAAGTGTATAATATTTAGTCAATAAATTCTACAATAAACTGATGAATGTGTATCCAAGTAAAAACCCTACTATTAACAAAATGAATCATAGGGAATTCACAATGAAAATAAAAATAAAAATAAACGATGCATAAAAATAATGGATGACTAGGTCTAAGAAAATAAATGACTTTTCATTTGTGTTATCTAGTGGAATGTAGAATTGAAATCATGAGAATTGTTTTCTTAGAAATCATATCATAATATTATTTTAAAAAGGAATGATTTTTGATGGAGTTATCCATAATTTTTTTTAAATATGAGAAATAGAATTATTTAGGAAATATAAACATAAAATTGACCACAAAAATACTACATGATAAATTAATAATTCTTATGTAATTAAATGTGGAGTTGGATAAAAAAATTCATGAGTAAATCAAAATCAAATTTTATAATTTCAAATGACTTTGTTGAAAACTACATCATTAAAGACGACTAAAGACAATTTTCTGGAAAATTTGTAATGATAAATATATAGATCAAAGTAGATAAATCATATTGTTAATATAGAATAAGAATAATGAACAAAGGATGTAAGTGAAAATATAGAAATGGAGGAGAAAATATCATTTTAAGGGTTGTGTATTAATCATAACAATGCATACCCTTTAAGATTAAAGAAACCAATGATGATGTTTTATATTAAAAAATATAATTTCCCCAAATGAAAAAGGGGAGTAACCATGAAGAATAGTGAAATTGGATTAAAATTTAACTGAATAATGAATTTCCATGACATAAAAGGTTAATATACAAATTAAATGAAACTTTTATCAACTAACCACTCTAGTTTGTTATATTTTCAATGAAAACCAGATAATAGTAGACCATGTTATGGATTTTCAAAAATCATAGATATCATGAAATTTATTATAATGATATAAGAAATGGACATATGTACATCACACAATTGGAGACTATATATGATATCTCAATGAATCAGAATTTAAATATGAAAACACGTAACTTTAATCTTACTTTTCTAAACATACTCTAATATAATGTATAAAAAATATAAATACTGATAAAATATTTAATATCATTTTTCATACAAATTAAATAAAATTCATTTATAATCATTTCATACAAAAATATTAGTTAATTATGTTCTTTTTCATCATTATATTTTACTCTCTTTGATATTTTGTTTAGTTATTGTTTCATAATAGAGATGATGTTAAATTTTTATATATTAAAATATAATAATTTATATATAGTAATAGGTTCTAAAATTGAATATTTAAAATTATTTATAACCTTGTCATTTAATTTTACAAGCCTTTTTGTTATTATTTATGACAAAAAATTTGGTGAAGAGATTGTTTTGGTAATTTATGATGAAAAAATAGGTTATATATTAATATAAACATTACAATTCACTAAATAAATAATTTCACATTAATTTTTATTAATACATTAATTATGTTTCAATATTAATCAATTAAATATATTTATACCATTGTTTTAGTAGGTGGCTAAACCATTCCAAACAATAACAAACTATAATAAATATGTGAGTATGGTTAAGAAATTGATTCTTTTATAATAAATTCATTATTATAGAGGTGTAATGATATTATTTATATTTTGAAGGTGTTGAATATCTTTTTTTTAATTTTGATAAAAAATATAAGACAATATAAAAAAATGAAACATGTCACTTTTGTGGAGGTGGTTGTTTGCATGTATGCAATAGTGAATCATTCATTTACATGGAATAAAAGTAAGATAGAGGATGTAATATAATGACAGAATCAAATGAATTTTATAAATATAATTAAATTCTAAAAATAATACTATTTAACTATCCATTCATGGAATTTACAAATAATAGATGTTATTGCTTCTGGATGATGTAGATCACATGTAACACAAATGAAATTTTTGTTTTTCGAATGGTAGGGTGGAATAAAGAAAATAGGCATACCAAAAACATAATAAAATTTTAGAATACATGTGATACTAATATAATAATTTAAACATGGGTAGATTATATTTAGAGTAAGTAGTAGGAGAAATGAAAATAAAAATAATAGGGGTAGTTGAGAATATTTCCATACACTTTGGAAGTTATATTTTTCTAAAAGAATTAATGCTTTAAGATTATGTGTTTTTAGAAAAAAATCTTAAAATACATAGATATGACTGTCTATGTTCTATTTTGATATAGGGGTTTTCAAATCTAATATACATTCAGTGTGAGGAAAACCCGGTCTCTGATGGCTCATTTAATAAGTAAAGGGAGTAAATTTTTTTTGCAATAATATAAATGGTAAAGTAATTATTCAAGTATAATGTGGATTTAATGAAGGGAAAAAGGATTGGGTGAAAGGTTTACATTGATAATGGATCAACTATGAATATATAACCTATTTAAACATGTTTTTAAGTAATTTACTCTTATAATTTTCACTTTTACCATTCTTGGTATTTACCATGGTAACTAATTGTCACCTATGTTATTTAAATTTAAGGACTAAAAATATGTTCATACATATTAAATAATTTGTAATATATGATTCATAATATTAAATTTATCTTTAAAATAAAATTTATATGGTTGATAAAAATTATTTTTAATATTAATGAAAATAATGTGTAATAACATTATTCAGAAAAGGTTATTTTTATTCTTAAAAAATACAGTTAAGATAAATTTATCAATAATTATGATTTATATAAACGAAATTTAGTTATTAATTAAAACTTCAGAGTCATGTGGTTTTAAAAACGAGAAAAACACAAATTTGACTTTGTCGATATATTGTCGAATGAAACATACCAAATATAGTTTTTGTGGTGTGAAATATTACTTAAGTTTTGAAAATATGAAGTCTTGGTTTTATAAATTGAAATTATATTTATATATAATGCCCCAACCCCAGAATCTTGGTGCGGGTGCATTATTTTAATACACTTGCATGATTATAATGAATCATGTCCCAAAGGACCGATTAGTTTAGTAGTCTGGGAAACAAGATGCATACTTAAGTTCAACATTACAACTTGATAAGAAAAATAAAACTAAATTATTCCATTAGAAACATCCAAGCTTCCAATTGTATTCCTACAAGTCACTCAAAACCAACTTCTTCATATCCTAGGAAAATGAAACATGATAAAGGGGTGCGCTCATATTCTCAGTAAGAGTAATAAATACAAAAGAAGATAACATAAATATTAGGCATGTTGAATAATTTAAAACACAAGCCTTAACGAATATTAAACATGAGCACTTTATGGTAGGAATATGAGCTGAGTAAATAATTCCATAATAAAACATAGTAATGGGTGTTTTAATAGTGCAATAATCACATGAAATATCAATATCTAATCTCATAATGATTGAATTCATAATTTCATACAATCTGAAACATTTTTTCCTGGCCTCGGCCAAGACGTCTAAAAGTGATTAAGGTCGTGGCCAAAACCATATATCAAGAATTGGGAAAGGCCTCAGCCAAATCCATGTCAAATTATCTGATGAGGCCTATCGATGCATTAAGGAGCTATATCGGGCTCCACCCATCAATTACTAAGTCCAATGCATTCCACATATGAAAATGTTGAGACATAATCTGAACATTCGTATTCGAACTAGCATACGAAATGTCAATATTTTAACCACAAACCATGAATGGTATAAAATATCCCATCCACAGTAAAAAGTAACTCATTCAATACAATATGAAATACCATGTTACAATATATCATCCTCAATAAAGAATAATGAAGGATATTGACATATATGAAAATAATCATCAAAACTATTTGAGAGGAATATCCCCGTTTTTCTTGAAAACATTTAACAGTATCGCTATTTATCAAGAATCCGTTTAAAATAGATTTTTTAATCAAAGTTTCCCATACAAAATTGAAAATTTTCAAAGTAATTTTAATTTTAAAACATTAATTTCCATATAAATAAATCCTTAAAACCGATTTTTAACACTTGTATATTAATGAGAAACATTTAGAATAATAAAATTTTAAAACATTTAAAATGATATTTTAGTTTGAGTTCCTAACCAAAAGAGAGACACATGAATACAAATAATTGAGGTAATAAAAACTTTATAATATCATGAGAATAAAGGTATTCATGATATAATATCTCAAAGTATATTATATACACCATATAGAAGTGAATTGGCATATAACAACAAAGAAGTCTTAATGGAATGTAAATTGAGATGAAATCCCTCATAAAGACCTTATCCTTAAGTTAAGGATAAATCAATGGCATAACTATGTGTGAAAAATATAAATACACAAAATGTGATCAGATATTCAGTGTAAATTAATCAGAGTGAATTCACACATATTCTGGTAATTAAAACCCCAATGACATGGATGTTTAACTCAATGAATGGAAATTGAGTTAAGAGTACTCTTATCAAGTTCATATCAATGACTTGAGAAATTATTAGTGCAGTGATTATGTGTATCAAAAGTATATCCACAAAAGGGGAGTGTAATTAATACTTAAATAGTAAATTGGGATTCCACACAAAATCATGGAGTAAAATAATCAATGAGGTATGCATAAAGCCCAATGAGTGGAAATTGACATTTGAAATTCCCTGACCGATTTGGTAACTTATGAAACATACATCTCATGAAATAAGTATCATTAAATGAAGATTTAAATACCCATAAATTAATGTATATTATAAAAAATACAATCATGGTCAGTACACACTCCCCAAAAAGAGAAATAGTGGCCAATATAACATGAATCTCACGGGAATAAAAGTGAGAAGAAAAACCCTTACTTAGTTGTAATCATTCGAGTCGTATGAACAAAAGTTAATAACAACAAAATGAATCACATAATACCATAAATTTAAATATAATCATTATAATATATATTAAATGTCAGTACACAATACACAATAAGCAATAAATAAGTGGTGAATAATGTAAATCTCACAGAATTAAAAGTGAGATAAGAAACCCCTTACCTCATGCCCGACTTGTCATGAATGTTCCTGGTACTTACTAAATAATAAACATAAGTTAATTTATAAGTGATTAAGAACATTTTTATTATTTATTATTACTTTTATATAACTTATTATCTGTCTATAATAGTTATTTAATTATTTGAGTTCATATTGGATATTTTATCGATGTTCGCAACATGGGTCAAAAATAAACTTGTTATAATTCCAATTTTTCCATGTGGTCAAAAGTCCATTATCTCCAGAATTATATAAATGATTTAGATATCATATATATATATATTATATCCATTATATATATGTATTTAAAACATAACATAACATTTGGAGATAGGAAATGAAATGCACCATTTCATGGAGACGGTAAGCTGTATGTATGCATGAACGCTACTTTCATTTATATTTTGTATTTTGATGGAATTAAAACATAATGATACATAGGTATATTATAATTGCAGTATAATATCATATATAATATCATTAAATCCATAAATTATACATCCCACACAATTCATTAATGATTTATATCACATTGAGGGGGCGGTAGTCCGCAGTTCTTGAAAGGAAATTATCGTGTTTTACCCATAGTGGAAACCATAAAGGTAAGATATAAATGGAAAATACAGAAGAAAGAAGAAAAAATAAATATTATATATATTATATATAAATATAGTTACATCTTAATATACACCATGAGAGGTGGTAAGAGAAAATTGAACAATCATCGTTTCGTGAGGCGTTAGTTCGCCAACCACAGAAACAATATGTTCTTCACCCATTAGATGGAGGTGTGTGTAAGTATAGTTTGAATCCATATGATAAAATAATAATTTTATATTGAGGATACTTGTGTTTTTATAAAATAAAATAACAAAAATAGTATATGGGGGTTGTAGATGTAAAATATAACAAAATAAAACAAAATCATTTAAGAGAAACTGTTACCTTTAATTTGGGGAACATCCTTTGGTTTGAACCAAAAGGACATATTAAAGAGAATTATACATAATTTAAGGAATCTATGTGATGGAGAGGGATTTCGAGGGCTTATTTGGGCAGGGTTTGGATGATCCAAGGGGCTTGAGAGGTATGTGTAATGGGATAGAAGTGGTGTCCTTTTATAAGGGGGAGGAGGGGCTCTTCAGGAAAGTGTGAAAATATTATTTTATTATATAGTTATATTTGGTTTCTAAAGTTCCAAAACTAGTTATGGTCAAATATAATATGACTCATGGTCGAAATAAAATCATCCAATAAGAATTGGACAGGTTTTGGATATTATTTTAATATTAATAATCTTATTTTTTCAAATCATTTATTAATGAGGTAAATATTAATTCATTATTGTGTCATAAATAATTTTATTTATTTGATGTCTAAAAATTATAAAAAAATACCAAAATGTATAAAATATTTTTACCTTTACATTGAATATTTATAGTGGAAATGTTTTCTTATATAACCCCATGTGAAAATTGATTTACTAATAGATAATTTTTAATTTCATTTTTGCCTTTAGTTTATCTTAATTAACATAAAGTGTCATTATCAATAATAAGTGGCTCCATGGGGTCCCAAAATCGACCCATTGATTCCCATGGTCTGACAAGACTCATCCAATAAGGTTAGCACCATAGTTAAGATAATTTTGTATTATTAGAATATAAATTTTACCTTGAATTACACAATTTACCTTCAACCGCGAAAAATAAAAGTCAAAAGTTACTATTCACAAAAAATTTGTTTTCATCTTATTGAACCCCATTTTTCTTACTAATAACAACCATGTAGTCTGGATTTTTGAAATTTAATTCACTGAAGCGGTAAAATTTAATTTAAATAAAAAATTTATGTTTTTAACTACTACTTAGTGGTTTCACTATTTGTCAAAAATTGATGTTTTTCAGAAAAATACCAAAAATTAAGCTTAAGCTATATTTGATATTCTGAATGAAAAAATGATGTATATTTTACCAAATTAAAAGCATTGAAGTTGGATCTATTAATATTAAATTAATTCCCATTGTCTAAACAAAATGCATATTTTTAATAAATATTAACTATCAAAATATTGACACTTCTTTATGTTCAATTTTACAGTAAAATTACATCCAATGACCAAAATTGTATTAAATGGTAAAAATATAATTTAATTAAACATAAAAACCAATTGAAAAGATAATCTAGCCATCTCTCAAGTGGAGACTGACTCTTTGATTCTGCATGACTCCCTGCATTGTAAAGGATCCATCCCCTGGTCCATCACCGACATTGTTAGGAAATGTAAATCCATCCTTTGAAACAACTACAAAGTGAATCATATGTGGAGCGAGGGAAATAAGGTTGCATATTACTTCGATTCTTTGGCGGATCAGAGTTCCATCAACCTTGTCTCCTTAATCCTAACTCCATGAAGCCATAGGGTGTTAATTTGATCAGAGGGGATGCCCTCAGCTTGTATTATTTGAGTCCCCCCTAAACCCTTTGTGTCTTAGTTATACTTTTCTTTCTTTAATAAAAATTTTATTTGGATCGATGGACAGATCGTGGTGCACTAGAACTCAGTGTTGTGTGTAGCGTAAACTATTGAATTAATTTAATGAAAATACCTTTTTATGAAATCTTGGGATGTTACATTCTACCCAAATTTTTTGAAATGGAATCCTCACAATTTTAAAATTGGGCTTGGGAATTTCATTGAAAGTTCCAAATCGGAAAAAAGAGATAATAAATCTATCACTTTAAAAGAAAGAGAACGAATCACAAAGGTCACCCGAGATAACCCATACTAGGATTCCAGGTAGAAAAACATGGATATAGAAGATAAACTAAGTGTCAAGTTCTGATGGAGAGTGATAGAAAACATGAGTGTTGAATTTGAATTTTCCCTTCTCAAAGCACTGAAATTAATTTTTAAGGGATAATATAATACAAAAAATAATAAAAATATATTTGTCATATCATTATTAACACAAAATGTCCACAATAATGTAATTAAATTCCAAAAATGAATATGAATATATTAACCTCCAAATTTCGATGGTAAAAGTAAAAGTTTAACATTGATAATTCCTTAAATAAATAACACCATATATAAAATAACCTCAATAACCTCAAAATGAAAAATATTTTAACCTCAATGGTTATCTCAAACCATTAAATTATCATCTACAAAAATTCTATTACATTATTACATAATAATTCTTTATTTCAAACCTAATTGTTATAAATGTATCCCATTGACAAAAAAATGTCTTTTGAAATATCATATATCACCTAAAAATCATAAAAATTCAAAAATATTTGATCAATAATATATTTATACATTAATAAAATTAAAAAAAACAATGTTATATTTCTCAGTGCATCACATAGGCTTCTGGTAGGCGCTGCACCATGGTTACTAATTGGTTGTGGGTTCAAGAACTACAACATTAATTAATGTTGTGGGTTATCACATGAAATGTTGATCACCATTTTTCTATTACTATATTAATATAATTCCAATAAAATTTCGAAAAAATTGATAAATATCCCAAAAAACTGATATTTGTCGACAAATCACTTTATAACCACAATGATTTTCTATACAACATACATTTCCAAATGATCAAATAATCTTTATTAACTATTATTACCTTAACATCAATTATCATATTCACCCTAAGGGTTTTAAATAACAATAAAATTTAGTCCATAAAATGTAAACGTAATCTTACTCAATTATCCTTTTCACAAAAATATATACTAATACTAAGGGTTATATTACCATAAATGCCTCCCAAAATTATATTAATCATAATAGATATTTTTCACTTAAAATCATAAAGTCGGAATCTAATAAATTGATCTTATAATAAACCTTAAAACTATAAACCCATGGGGGTATCCATAACTCTTATGTTAATATTATATGAACACATATATTCTACAAAAAAAGTATCACAATACATAGGCATTTTGGGATTCTTATAACCATAATACCATTGATAAAATTATATATATAACATAATTTCTAGATCCAAATACATAAATTATTCATCCTTTCTACATAAATTATTATTATAATATATATAATTTATTGGGAAATGAATTAACCTTTAAAATAAAGAGTTAATGTGGAAAATTCCTAGGATCCACACATTTATGAAAATGAACTATAAATAAATCTCTAGAATCAAAATTAATTTCACTGCATTGAATTCCTCAGTTCTATCAGCAATTCCTTGCCCTTTTCCTTATTTTACACACATGAAAAACATTCCTATTCCTTTTTAACATTTTACTCTATGTCTATTTAAAAATTTATAACATGTAGGAAATTGAATATTCTATCCACAATAGTATCCACCAACCAAGATCTATGTATAATTTATGATTTTGTGATTTTGTGAGTCCAAGAATTGTTTAAGTTATAGGTTGTTAATCATATATAAGTTTAACTGATCAGGAATAATCATGACATCTTTTATTTAATCCATAATCCAGTTTGGTTTTTAAAAATAACCATATTGTTCATCACATTCAACATTAGCATCATTCCACCCATTTTCATCCATTTACTAAATATAAAAACCATAATGTAAGAAACAATAAAACAAATTAAGAGAAATGATTTATTTGATTCCTAAATCATGACACATTCATTTTAATCTATGAAACCCTAGGTTTAATATAGACCAAATATGATCATAATGTATTCAAATAATTATTCAAGGTTTATAAATAAAATATGAATGAAACCATTCATATTATCTGAGAGTGTAAAACTAGGTGTAACATCCCAGGTAAATAATGAATAAAAAATTTTCATATTTATTAATTTTTACAAATTAAATATTAATTTTACTTTAAAAGGGTTTCTATGTTCGATAGCGTACCCGATACGCAACAAAGAGTTTCATTGAAATCTTTCATTGCACACTTGTAATAAAATAATATTATTTTAAATGGTAGTTAACACATAGTCGTTGTATTGGAAGGAATGGATAGAAATAAATAAAATATAATTATATATGTTTTTTAAATGTTTTTACTTTTATCTAATAAAAGAGAAAGGCTTAAAATACGGAAAGAATTCAATTTTAGGCGTATATGCCCTAGTTTTCACTAAAGGTTCACTTATCGCCTTTTGATGGTGAACCATCATTAAATATAGTTTTGTTCACTCTAATACATTTTATTGGACCAAATAAAACTCTTCTTTAGAATCGGGACATCCAAATTTACTTTGTGTAAATTTTTGGTATTTTTCCGATAAGGTTCATTTTTTAATGAATAGTGTAAAATGATGTATTTTAATTCAAAACCTCATTTTAATATCATTTATTTATATGATTATATTATCTTTTTAATTGGTTTTAAAGTGAAATTAGGATATATTTTTACCATTTAATCCAATGGTGGTCATTGGAATCAATTTCACTTTGAAATTGGACTTAAACTAGTGTCAATCTTTTGATACTTATTGTTTCATAAAAACATGCTATTTGTCATGACAGCGGGAATTAATTATTAAATTAATTAATGTGAGTTATATGATTTTAATTTTTTAAAATAGACATCATTTTTGAATTCAGAAGATCAAATATAGCTTAGGGTGAAGTTTTGGTATTTTTCTGAAAAACTTCAATTTTTGATGAATAGTGAAACCACCAAGTGGTAGTTAAAGAAACTGATTTTTCATTTAATTGAAACTTTGTCACTTCTGTGATTTGATTTTCAAAAATCTGACATTCATGTTTGTCATTAAGAAGTAAAATGTGGTTCAATGAGGTTAAAATAATTTTTTTGGTGAATAATAACTTTTAAGTTCTTAATCGCGATTAGAGGTAATTAGTGTAGTTTACGGTAAAAATAATGTTTTAATAATATTAGATGAGCTTGAAACATTTCCTACCATAATTGGATGTGTCATGGCCGACCAATAAAATCCATGGGTCAACTTGGGGACCCCATGGAGCCACATTGGTTGGGAAATGACATAAATAACTTTTTATTAAATGTTAAAGTAAAAAATGACACAAACATGAGATGGTTTACTAAAACAATTTTTACATGGGGTTATAAAAGTCAGATTTTTTGTTATAAATATTCATTGGAAATATAAAAAGATTTATTATATCATAGTATTTTTTGTATAATTTTTAGGCCTTAAATAAATTAAATTATTTATGACATCATGATGATGCAGTGATTACCTCATTAATAAAGGATTTAAATAAAATGAAATGATAATGTAAAATCTATCACCCACACATGTCCAAAACCTATTGGATGGGTGGATTTAGAAACCTTATCACCGTACCCTCTAATTATATCAATTTGGGACCTTTTGAATCCGAAACACATTTTAAAATAAAGTAACATTTCTTTACTTTCCAAGAGTGCCCCTCCTCTCCTCTTATAAAAGGACCCCACCTCTACCTCTGTACCCACACTTCAAAAGAGTTTGGATCGTCCAAACCTAGCCCATTTTGTCTCTAAACATCCCTCTATTACTATTTGAAGCCTCAATTTGGGCAGAAGTCTTACCAAGGAAGCCTTTGAGCTCAAATCTAAGAGAGTTACCCGATTTTGAGGTAATGTGTTCACTTGTGTTATTTTGTTTTATTTTGCTTCTCAAACCCCCTAAACTATTTTTATTCATTTATTTTGTAACAAATCCAGAATATTTAATATACTATGATGTTTTTATAATAATAATTAGAGCTACACTTACACACATCTACATCTAATGGTTAAAGAACATACTGTTTCTATGGTTGGCGAATTTCTGCCTCACGAAACGATGATTGTTAAATCTTCTTTTAAACACCTTTAATGGTGCCATTAAGATGTCACTATATTTATATATGATATATAATATGTTTATGTTTTACATAAGCTTCTGTATTTTACATTTAAGGCATAAATTTATGGTTTCCATTATGGGTAAAGGCGATATCTTCATTTTAGGAAGTGCGGACTACCGCCCCCTCAAATTGATTTGATTCGTTAATGCCATATGTGTGACGTATAAAGGATGGATTTAAAGTTATTATATATGATTTTATACTGGAATTATAATATAACTTTATATAATTATTATTTTATTTCAATTAATGTATGAGATAGAAATGGAAGTAGTGTTCATGCGTACGTACGACTTACCATCTCTATGAACGGTGCATTTCATTTCTTATCCCCAAATGTAATGTACTATTATAATAGCATATATATAATGTATATATATGACTTATGTAACATCTAAATTATTAATATAATTCTCGAATTAAAATATACATATCTCTCATTTAGTTTTAATTCCATTAATATGACATAGAAATGAATGTAGCGTTCATGCGTACGCACGGCTTACCGTCTCCATGAACGGTGCATTTCATTTCTTACCTCTAAATGATTATGTAATATTATAAATATATGTATATGCTGGATATATATGATATATATGATATCCAAATCATGGATATCATTCTGGATATAATGAACCTTTTACCACACGTACAACATGTAATTGTAAGAAGTCCACTTTCGACTTAAGAACCAAATATCGACAAAACAAACATTATTAACTTAAATGATTACATAATGTTTATAACATGGTAATAAGTGATATAAAAGTAATAATGAACTTGAAAAAGGTTCTTAAGCAAGTAGAAATTAACTCAAGTTTATTATTCAGGACGTTAATGAATGATCGAGTCAAGTCGGACCCGAGGTAAGGGACTTCGTCTCAATCTCCTTTCATTGAGGCATGTTTCGTTTTATACACAACTATCTTTTATACGGTGTATAAAACCCTTTGAATTTTACTTTTATACAAAATGAATCTTTTTCTACGAATCATTTTACAAAACGACAAAAAGGAATGTTTCTTTTAACGTACACGGTGACAATGACCTTTTCCGCCGCCGCGAGTATTATTTGGTATTTGGCTTCCTGAACAAGCCGTAATGTTTTTTTTAAATGAAATAAATACCATATACTCTTTTATGTATTTTGGTATTGAAAATGGTTTTTTATAATGGATTTTTTATGTCAATATATTTAAGTGATGTATTGTGATCAATGTGTTGAAATTTTTTCATTCCATTATATTTGTTTTATGTCTTATGATTTTTATAATGGTACTTGGACATTTGACTTGTGGTTATGTGATAAACCATATAACGGGTGGTTCCGTGAATACCAGGATGGGTGGTTACGTTATAACCTCCAATTCATTGGGTATGGAAGTCGGCCGTATGGCTATTCTATTAAGTATGTATGAAAGTTGGTTGTATGGCTATTCCATTAAGTGATATGTGTGGAAGTCGACCGTATGGTTATTCCACTTAAGTATGTTTATGTCCCAGGTTACCTTTATATGTTATGTGATCTTTTTATGGGTTTTATGGTAATCTTTTGGTTACATAACGGTAAGTAATGATCTTTTATTTAGTGAAGAGTTTTTACTACTTCATAAGGGTGAAAAGTATTACTTTGATAAAGTATACATGGTTTACTTGTTGTTTTGATAAACTAACAGTTTTCATTCTTTGTGTATCCCTTACTGAGCTCTTTATGCTCACCCCAAGTTTTTTGAAATGTTTTTCATAGGACCTAATGTGGAATAGTGTCAATGATGGGATCCAGGGGAATGTCATGCTATATAAAACTTGGAATTAGACATGTTTCTTTTTAGGAGTTTTTTTATTCTATGGAAACTTAGTAGAAGTGTCTACTTTGTAATCTTTTGAGATATAGTAGTTGTGTTCTAATTCTCTAAAACTCTAAACCTGAAAAGATCCTCAATGTGAATTATTCATTTAATTCAATATTAAGAGATGTTTATGGCCGGGGCCTTATACTAGGTGTGTTGAAAGGCCCATTTTGGTTCACTATGTGACTATCGAGTCAAATCACAATAAACCATTTTTGGAGTTATTACACCTAGGGAAAAAAATTTCTAGACCCATATTCTCCTATAGTATCCATAAAATGATGAATTTTTATTAAAGACATAAAATATCTACCTTACCAAAACATTATGATGATATCATAATACATATCATCAATGTCATTAATATATCAATATTTCCAATTCTCAGTTTAAATAAATCATGTACTTAAGGTTTCTAGTGAAATTTCTTTGATACCAACTATAAGGACCCTAAACCCATTAGCCTAGAGTCTGTAGATATTTTTATACATTGTAACTAGATAAAAGTAATCACAACCTGGTGGAACAAATAGTTTTTTCATATTATAAAACTAGACTCATACATGAATTTAAAAAAATAATGGAAAACTAAAATAAAACATAATATTTTCATTAAGAAAACCATTATTCCATTTATCATATCCTTATATACCAATCATAAAAAAATTCATTGAATCCTAGGGGAAGGAAAGTTATAAAATGGGTGAGCTCTAATTATCTAAATGGTATGCATTTAGAAGATGCTATCATGAATAAATTATGATTAGTCAATAATGAATTTTGAATAAATAAATCACATCCCATTTAATCAATGATAGGAAAATTAAGAATAACGTCGTAGGAATAAATGATGATGAAAATAATTTAATATAAATAATCAAATGATCTTGGAACTTATTCATAGATGTTCTAACGAATCCAATAATCACACGTCCATCAATAACTGATCTCATAATTATAGAATTCATAATAGTAGAGATCTTTACTATATAATTATATACATTTTCCATGATATCTTATATAACTTTTCATGACATCAGCCAAATACATATTCCAATATGTCTTATGAGACCCAATGAATCTTCAATGTAAAATATTAGGCCCTACCAATAACTCACTAAGTCCAATTAATTCCTCATATGAAAATAGATAAACATAGACAATATAAAAAATTACAATTAAAAAACTAACATATGAAATACTAATAATCATACCAACAAAAGAACATAATCTATATAAAAATTCATATTGAAAATATAGAATATAAATTTTAATAGTTTCCCCAATCAATAAACATAATCATAAAGCATAAAAAGTACTATGGAGAATGGTATCAAAATCATGAATCCTATATAAATTTATAATAATAAATATGAAGGAATAATGACGATGGTATCATTAAAACACATCCCCAATGGATCATTAGTAAAATAATGGTTTTTGACATTGATTATTTTAAATAACATAAAAATTTCATTAAAAATATTAATCAGGAAAATACCATCTTCAAATTGAAAATATCTTTTAAAAAAATATTTCTGAAATATTTTAAAACACATTATTTGAAAATTATCATAGAAAATTTTAATGTAATATGAAAATAATTTAGTGGTCATTATGGTGAAAAATTCAATTAATTCCGTGAATGTTATAATAAAGATTAAATTCACATTTTCAACACAAAGTCAAAAGTATCTCATTTTTAAAATAAAAATATAATTAATTTTATACCATATTGTGAAAATTTTAAAGATGGGAAAATTTATTTTTAAAATTATTTTTATTATAGTAAAAATATTATTATATAAATTTTTCAAAATCATGTACAGGGATGACAAATGTTTTCCGATCGAAGAGATAATTAATTTGTTTTTTCCCTCAAAACCATTATTTTGTTCTCGTTAGTTTATAAAGAGAAGAAAAAGAAAATAAAAATTATAAATTTTAATAAACAAAAATTGGAGAATAAAATAAAATGGGTTTTAAAAATAATAATCAAATAACTACTCGAATGGTGGTTGAAATGTAAAGAATCCTAAATAATGACGAGATTGTGATATAAACAATTACAATTTTGGTATCATTTGAATCGTACACCACATAAATGAATAACAAAAAATTAATCATTAAATATAATTATAATAAGTGTATTAATGTTATAAAAATTCATTGGCTAAATATATACACCAAAAATAATAAATAATTCTTGAATATTGAATATGTCTCATGAAAGTAATGTTCGATGAGAAAAAAAATACCTCATTCCCAATTAATTTTATATGTGTCCCAAACTACTGTATAATAGATATATGTTTATTTTAAATAAATTAAATAACCATATAAATATATATGACACCATATATTTTTTACTTATACAATTTCTCACCCATTTATTAATAACTTTTTTAAACAATTACTATTCCATGTGATAACCGCTTTGTTTTTCATGTATTTTTTAGGTTTTTTAATTTTTTTCATATTTTGATAGTGTTTCAATTAACTACATAATTTAAAAGCTTATATATATATAATATATATTATTTATATGTTTATTTATAATATTTAATATATTTCAGAGGGTAAAAAATGAGTTTAACCTTTTATGAAGATGATATGTAGTATGTATTCATGAACACAATTTTTTTCTTGAACCATTACCATATTATTATATCATATATATCATATGTATTCATTACATTTACCCTTATTCTTATCCATTTCAAAATAAACTGCAATGCGTATCGCGTCACTACATTGAGGCGGTTTTCCACGCGTACACAATAGTGATGTTATTGTTTTCAAATAGATTTGAAGGTATGAAGGACTACATGATATAATTATTTAATAATTTTAATTCTGAAATAAAATTTATATATATATATATATATTAAATCAATCAATATTTCCATTTATCAGTGGTGGTGATGGAATATGAAGTACATCATTTTGCGAGGCAGCAGTCCACTGTACATATAATTGACCATTTCATATCTAAATTTATTGTAATGGAGATGGATATTAGTCATTAATTTAACATATTAATCTAAAATTATTTATTTTATATTTTTTTATTAATTTTTTATAGTTTATAAATATTTTAATGTGTTAAAAGTAACCATAAAATGAAAACACATGGTTAAGAAACAATTCCTCTTCTTCGGACAACCTCGTTATGTTTAAAACTAAAACCTCCCTAGATAATATTTTTTATAAAATAAGGAATCTAGTTCATTGGTAGGGATTTAATTAAGGTATTTGGTTTGGGTATAGATGAACCAAAGGGATTTTTAAGAGTAATGAGGAGAAAAGAGGGGGTTCCTATTTATATTAGGGGGAATGCAGAAACAAGGAATTTTTTAGAAGAATAAATTGTAATGAATTTTTTCACATAAAAAGGGATACAAATATGATAATTATATAACATTATATGATATAAGGTTGAAATATTTCCATAAAATATGAATTGGACAATATTTTTGGTCATGTGAACCCTTATCATCATAGATTAACCCATAATAAACCTATTTTAACCGTACCTGTATTAATTAATTATGGATGTTTTTACTATTAATTTTGAAATAAAATTTGGTTTTCATCATTATATAATATTTATTATTTTTATTGAATATATTTAATTAATTTTACCAAATTAAATTCAAATAATTTTATGAATTTAATTTAAAATTAAACCCAAAATCACGATAAATTTATTTTTCCAAAGGAAATGTTTTCAAATGTAAAAAAATATAAAAATTGAACATATAATTGATTAAAATTATATAATTTGGATTAATTACAATATTATTGAGTAATTTAACATTTATAACAACTAATAAATTATAATTTTTAAATTCATCAAATAAAAATTAAGTTTTCAATAAAAATCATGAATTTTTTAGTATTCATCAAAAAATATTTTTTTAGAAAGTTCTCAAAAATTCATCCTAAGATAATTTTGGGATGTTATATTTAAAAAAAAAAATTTATTCCTAACCCATAATTTCTAAAATTTATAGTAATTAATTTTAATATAAGTGTATAAAACACGATAAACCACGTTTTAGAATAACACAATTTTCCTAAAACTCATACTATTATCTTTAATATGATTTTTATTTTTATTTATAATTAATTGGTAAACAATTAATTTATTTTATAAATGTGTGAAAGATATAATTATCCTAATTTAGTTTTTACTATCCATGACCACAAATTTAGTGGTCAATTTATATTGGTTATACTTAAATAATTTATTTCACGAGTCTATTAAGCTTGATGTTTCTTGTTGTATACACTATTAAACATACTCTTTGTTTTAAAAAACATAGAGTGTTAAGAATATCCTTTTTAAATGAGTCAATATTTATTACATGTGTTTTTACCATAATTAAATATTTAATATCTAATATCTATTTAATACCAATTATGGCATGATTATTAGGTGTTTCATTAAGAGTCATGTTATCATTCTGTTGGAATTTATTTAAATCTTCTGGAATAAAAAATAAATTTTCATCATTCATAAAATCATAAAGGGTTTTTAGTTCCTAAATATAATTAAAATTGTGATTATAAACATTATTTAATAATGAAATTTTTTAAAAGTACCATCTTCAAAATTCTGAATAATATTTTCTATAGGGTGGTTTGTGGATTTTTTTTCAAGGAATTTAGTAAGGGATGAGGAGGAGTATCGATTATTTTCTATTTAAGAGATGGTCGGTTATTCAATGTAAATGGGTAAATTTTATCCATATATTTTAATTATAATGATGGTTTTAGAAAATTTTTATCAAATTTTATATTGATGCAATCTTGAATTGGTTCAATTATTTTATTAAAAACTATATAGGATTTACATGAGTTCGAGTACCAAAAAAACATTCCTTAATTAGATTTTATAATTTATTTCTCTCAATATTCATGAGTTTTAACAGTATGAAATATTTTATAATGGAACACTCTTAACATAAATAGTACATATATAAACATTTCATAAAATTCATCATAATTCACAAAAAGACACCCAATTAACTTATTAGTTTAGTACCTTTGTAAACATAGATACATAGACCATGGTCCTTATGTTAACAACATAATATCCAAAAAAAATATTCATAATAATAACCCTTCTTGTAATTACCATTCATAATAAATATATTCATAACATTTGGAAATAAAACATAAGAAATGATGACTTTAGAATCTCATTAAGTTTAAGAAAAGAGATATATAAGTTTAATCATGAGAATAAGGTTACCGAACATGAGAATAACTTTTAAAAACCATATCCTATATATCATAGATCATATTCATGAGTAATAACATAAATATAGGTTTTTCAAAATACTTTAATGATAATATAATCAAATAACATGATCTATGTGATCATAGCATTGGTATAAGACATGAATTTGTGGCATAGAAATAATCATATAAAAGTATTTCCATAGTAGTTAATGATCACTGTCAAGGAAAACATAGTGGAGTGGGTTCACTAAAAACTGTCTTAGTAGTCAAGGTTCACTCACCAAACCATCCTAATAGAGAAATTATTTTACTTAAATGGGTTCACTATCCAATACATCCATGTCTACCACAATAGATATAATTGTTTTCCTAATTCATTTGAGGAATACATAGGTCCAACATATTACATAATGAAATAATATATATATATATGTCAAAAAAGATCATAAATATTCATCATATAATAACTCATGAAATGAAATTGGAATCCTAAAATTTATATCATGTATTATCTTGTGGAAAAGTGACAGGTTTTAGAATCATTTAATCATAGCATAACCTACGAAATGAAGCGGGTTTCATAAGCTTATAACTCTTGGATGATAAATGAGTTTCATTATCATTACTCCATCAAAACATAAACTACCTAGAGATAAAATATTAATGGTACCCTAGGATAATATCCCATGTAACATATGAGTAACACTAATGGATGTAATTATAGATGGAAAATAATTTTGAAATATCATTTAGAACATTTCTTGAAGAAAATATCATTTCTCCTCTGAAAAAAAGATTTTAATACTTATATTTTATTGGGAGACATTTTTCATTGAAAATAATTTTTAATAAATTTTAAGTTATCTTAGAATAAAATATTGGGCATGGAATCGAAATATTATATTCATGTCATATATTTAAAAATTATGGTTCCTTTCACATTTTTTTTAAAATTAAAATGAGAATTATATTGGAAAAGAATAAGAATATACATATGAAAACATTTTTTGTAAAAATTCAGACATGGGTAAAATTATATTTTTGAAATTATAATAGAGTAAAAGAAATTTATGAAAACATTTTTAGTAAACATGGTTTTTCGAGGAAAATATATTTACAACTGAGTAGAGAGATAATGTAAGAATTTACTAAATAAATTCGTAATAATTTTAAGTAACATAGAGTGGGGAAAATGGTAATATTAATAAAATATATCATGACTAAACTATATGGAATAAAATTTAGGAGAATTAATTTATTTCATATGTGGAAGAATAATCATAAACAATCCATATAAATGATGATATTTAAGAAATAAACTCTTACCACATTAGTAACATTAAATCATAGTACTCAATAGATAATAAAATTAATTAAATCCATGGATATAATTAATGTAAGTATATTGATGATATAACATATCATTGTGATTGTACATGCACCTCACAAAATAATATAGTTTCATCATATACCATGTGTCTCAAGGATGAAAAATTGAGAAAAAAAATTCCCTTACAACTTTGGTTTATTTAAAATTGTAACCCCATGAAAGATAGATCCTTAAATGGATAAGTAAAGAAAAACTATTCTTAGAAAAATAATTATAAAATACAACCATGGTTAGTATACACACCACATAAAAAAAATTATTAGTGAACATGGATTGTATTTATAGTGACCCGGACCTAACATATGTGGATATCAAATCATTTTAGATGAATATTCAGAACATTAAAAAAGAATATAACTAAAGATAACAATTGTTTATTATATTTGGAATCATGGAGCACATTATTTTAATTTGGTGACATATGATAAATTTTTTCCATACAGATCATCCCCTTTATTAGTCCTGCTTAAATACATTTTCCATAACCTAAGGAAGGGAAACATAAGAATGTGTGAATTCAGATTCCCAATAAGGGTTAACTAATGAGATATATAACCATAATCATAAACATAAGGGTATGAAAACATGATCGTAACACTATATTTTTACCCCATTCATATCAACAATCATACACATGAGTCATGGAATAAATATTGATAGTTCTTAAGACATGAATTAGGAGGTAATCAAGAGCATAATATATGAAATCAGAACATAAGAATATGGTAATGAATTTTAAAACACACATAAAAATGTAATATCATAACATATAAGTCAAAGATCCTTTCTGGAACTTATTAGGGCACTTAATGGGGACTAATACTACTTATATTAACACACCCTCATCCCTAGTGGATGTTTTTTACTTATAAGGGCCTGGGTTTCCCCATTTTCCCATAGTGGATGAAGATTCCTATTCTTCTTGGAGTGGATCTGGTTTCCCCTTCATCGCATTTTAGATCAATATAATCATCTTTTTTCCCATAATTATCTAATGAGATATAAATATTTTCCCAATTAATTATTGGGAGGGATAAGTATCATACATCTTATAATAAAATCATATATATGTGTGCCCCAATTTCATAGAACGTTCATCATATCATGACCCATAAAAAGATATGGGATTTATAAACATCATAACATAAACCGTGAATTGAAATGGGTAACATAAACATTTCATCATTTCATAACTTTTGAAAAATAGACATGTTTTCATAATCATTTCATCATAGAATATCCCAGGAAATAAACAGTTTTTCATTATAGTTTTATGATGGTATAATACATATAATAGAAAAATGTTTCATTTATAAAATTTCATCAAAATTATAACCATTTTGAGAAACAATAAGAATGGGTTTCTTAGATCATATCACTCGTAAATTTTAAACTATATCTGTCACACCCCGACATTTTAAATTATATTATTTTATTATTTCTTGGTTTCGGTTAGTCTCATCAAGGTGTGGGTTGAGTGAAAGTTTAAATTTTTCTGACATTTGACGTTTTTGGTGAGTTTCGGATCTTTGCACGGGCACTACACGGTTGGCAGTAACCATGCGGTCGGCCCAGATGCCCCTATAGTGACCAATTACTTAATATAATAATACATTATTAGAATGAAATAAATTTAATGTTTAAGATATAATAATCACAACAATGTTTTGTAGATAAAAATGTTTTATTAATTAAATTTGGTAATGATCTTATTATCATTAAAATGTTTTTAAATATAATTATTATTTCATTGTTATTAATTTTTTTATTTTTTAAAATAAAATGAATAAAATTATGATTATCATTATGATAATTTTTTTATTGTTATTGTTATTATTATCATTAAGAAAATTAATGGCGTTATGATTAGATAATTTCTAAAAAAATTATTATAAATATTGTCATTAAAATTTTTTATTATTATTCCTATTTAAATTGTTATAATTATTATCATTATTATTATATTAATTATTATTATTAACATACTATTTTATATAGGTTATTTTTATTGATTTTATTTTTTATGGGTTTTAATCATCCATTTTTTCTCTCAATCACACTCACACCACTATCCCTATAAACCCCCCACGCACACCCCATTCCCCTTCTCTCACGCCTCCCCCATTTTTTTATATCTTATGTGTTGCCTCTCTCCATTCCCCCCTTTCCCCCATTAATTCATTGTTTTTTATTCTCTCTCTCCAATCAATCCCCTCCTCATTATTTTACCAATCATGCACCTACCTCTCTCCACTCACCCATCTCCCCCAAATTAACCCTCATGCATCCCCCCTTTCTCTCCTATTTAATTATTTTTTTAATATTTTTTTCAACCCTATCTACAATAAAATTTCTCCCTTCCCCCTTTTATCATCCACGCCTCTCCCCCTTTTTATCCATCACACCACCCCCTCCCTCTCTCTTCCTATTACTAATTTTTTTAATTTTTTTATTTTATTCCCCCACACCACTCTCCATGCACCACTCTCGCCCCCCATTTATTCCCTCTTTCTGTTTACCAATCACGATGCCCTCCCTATAACCCATCACGCTCATCTCTCCCTTTTTTCCCTCACGCGGCCCTCTTCCCCTTACCCTCTCGAGAACACCTCCCTCCCCTCCAGCGCTCCTTCCGGCAGCACCTCCTCCTTCAGGAACCTACTCCTCCCTCCGTTGATTCCTTCCGGTGAGTTCTATTCCCCTATCTCTCCTATCCTCACTCATTTTTTATTGTTTTCATGTGGGGTTTATTGTTGGTCTAACCCTAAATGTTAGGGTTTATATTTATCTTGGGTTTCCTTTTTTATTTAGGGTGTTTGTTTTTTCCATGGGGCATCATTCTTCCTCACGTTGAATTTTTATTCCAATCACACAAGGTTTCGTAAGGTGTTTCCAAGTTTTTCATTCTTAATGTATTTCCTTTGATGCTTTCCATTTTAATAAATTTATATAATAGTTTCACATCTCTATGGAACACATAATTAAAAAAATTTATCAATTTGGAATTTAATTGATTTGTTAAAAAAAGTTTTTAAATGAGTTTTAGTGTAACGTCCATAGTTTTATGATACCTAGGAAGGTTGTTTGAATTGCTTATATTTATTTAAGAAGGAATTGATCCCTTATGAAATGTATCACTGTTATTATGTTGCACTGACGTTGTTTATTAATGAACTTTTCTTGTTTTGTTATGACTTAGTTATTGTGTTAAAACACTTTTTTAAAGGTTTAATGAATTCAATGTTTTAATTGGTGTTCCTTTAAAATAATGTGGGTGTGTGGTGATTTTTGGGGCAAGTCATTAAAATGTTTTCTTCGTGGGCGTTTGATTTCAAAATAGGATTTTGGTTGTGTATGTTTTGATGTTGGTATAGCATTATAAACGTGTTAAAATGTGTTGGAAAAGGTTTAATGTATTTTTTTGGATCATTTTATGTTCTATAAACAAATTAGGTGGCCAGTTATGGTTTTAAGGTAATTGGTGTTTTTCTTGGAAGTTTAGTCTTCTAAATGGAGTTTAGTTTTAAAATAAATTTGGTCCCCTTGAGTGGTTTCTAAAGAGTATTTTAAATGTGGTTTTGTAAAGTGTTTCTTTAAGTATTTTGGAAATCATGGTTTATAATGTGTTCTTTAAGGTTTTACCATTTAGTTTAAAACATGTTTTAGTGTGGTTCAGAAAAGGGTAAAAGCATGTTTGATAATTGTGAAGTGTTTGAATGTGTGTTTAAAACATAAGGTCCCATTTGGTTTTGTAAATGTAAGAGTGGTGTTTGCATGATATTTTGAATTAATGTGTTTGATCAATTTGAAATCGTAAACGTTTTCTGAAATGTATTAAAGTTTATATGTTATAGCAGCTGAGTTGGAACTTTCTTGAATGTGAAATAAATGAATATGTATATGGAGTGCTCCTATCTAGTGTAAACCTTTATGGGTGAATGTATAGGAAACATCCTTTATTGGGGTAGGTAAGTGCGGTGAGAAGAGTCATGTGTTCGAGGGCCTCCTACTTACACAATAATACTATAACCACCATGGGTTCCTGGGCGTCTTATAGATTATCGAGTGATAGTTGCTCACCAGCCATGATTATATGGGTTGGTGCCCCTGGTAGATAGAGAGGCCAGGTGGGATTTGCCGCCGATTTGGTCGTGAGGGAGATCAGTGGGTTATAAATTATGGGGCTTCACCATATGCCGACAGGTGGTTCCGAACCGAGTGTGTCCTGGGGTTGTCTAGGGATGTTCAGGACCTCCCATGGCTACAACTTTTATTTCTTGTTTATTTTCTACTACATTGGTTTATATACAACTTGTATTGCTTTTTTATTTTCTGCTACATTGGTTTATATATAGCTTGTATTTCTTTTTTACTTTCTAATACATTGGTTTATATACATCTTGTATTGCTTGTTTATTTTCTGATACACTAGTCTATTTTCAGCTTTTATTGTCTACCTGTCTCCCTTTTTCACAGCTCTAATATTACTTGTTTGGTTTTGTTTATAAAATGGTAAACTGTTTTTGAAATAATATATTGTGTGGGTTAGTTCTCATAGTGGGAAAGATGTCTTATTTTGATTAAATTTGAAAACATTATTTTTATAATTTTATTTCCAAACTTGTTTCATCAGAAAACTTTGGGTTAGAAAACACATGGATTCAGTGGTTTACTTTTGGCATCCCTACTGAGCATTTTTGTGCTCACGCCTATCCTTTACCATTTCAGATGCAGGTCCATCTTTTGTTCAGGCTTTTTTTAGTGGTTTCTCATGTGGGAGAAGTTTTGAGCTTTTGGTTAGAGGTGACCAAGGGGTCACACGGAGATTGTTGTAGAGGGGTCTTGTTTCCAGTTTAGTTCTTTTTAGTGATACTTTGTATCTGGATCGGTTCTTTGTTTATTTGAGTTTTAGTTGTTATTTTGCTGCATGCTCTGATTGATCTATTTATTTTTCTAGTTATTGTTTTATCGCTTGGGATTAAATCTTCCCCTCAGGTATACTATGATTCCCTACACTAGTTGCCAGCCCGTGGGGATCGGGAACGCCCTTCAGGCCATGTCACAGACCGGCTCGGGTGACGGGTTCAGGGTCGACCCAGGTTGGTTATTGACAAAATGGTATCAAAGGAGGTTATTGTTATTAAGGGTGTGCAGTAGATGTATATTAGGACTATCGGGACTCGAGAGGTAGGTGTGAGAAGGGCGGCATGAACCCTTTCTCTTTTCGAACCTTGAGTTCCTGGTGTAGTCCAGGATTTGAGTCTTGTTTCTTTTTTTTGGATTGAGGGATGACAACGGAGCCAGGCTGTTGTCATTTTGTGACATCACATGAAGTAGTGACCCATGTGGAGTCTGAATGCATAGTTTAAGTTCCTCCTAGTTTTTGAAACTTAATTGGGGCATGGATCACTACCATTTGGCTGGGTTAGGTCTAACTTCTAGTTCCTAATTCCGGTGGTTCTTTGTAATTTTTACTATGTTTGGTTCTTGTTGGTGAAAGCGTGCATTTGGAAATGAAAGTGGATTTTTTTAAATGATAATGTTTTCTCTAAAATGATTTTAAATTGGTAAAAGGAGTTTTAAAATTGGAAGCGTTTTAGTAAATTCTTTGGTTTTGATGAGGAAAGGATGTTTCCCTTGGTACTCTTTATTAAAGATTACATGTGTGTGGGTGTGTACGGTAAGTGTGTGGTGAAACTTGTTTATGGATGATATGGATGAAAATGGATGGACACACATGTGATGGTCTATAAAATTCCTTGGGTGCATTTTAAAATATATAAAGGTTTTTGAATTTTTTTTTCCTTGAGTTGATTTTTTGTCTTGTGAAAAGTGGTTTTGGAATTTGAAAAATGATCGTGGGATAAGACAGTTCAAAAATTTAAATGAAAATGCTTATTTTGGAAGAGCGTTTTGGTTGTTTTTATATTTTATTGGATTCTAGGCCAGTTTTCTTGGCTTGGGGTGTTATTTTTTATTGTGTTGAGGAATGTTTTGGTTTTGTGTCTCTTGTGCTGTTCGGAGTATACCACCCAGAAAGGTCCCCATTGTCACCGATGAGCCATGTCCAGGTTTCGGTTCTTTTAAGTGTCATCACCCTTTGAGGTGGTGGAGGTCTAGTAAGGGTGGTGAAATGACTTGAGGGAAGTGGAGTATGTATTTGTGTGTTTAGGAACTCCCTAGGTTGATAAGGTTCGTGTCTTTTCAGGTTTGTTTAAGGGTTATGATTGGGATTAGTTGAGGTTTGTTGTCTTATTGTCGTTGGAGTTTGGTGAGTAGCAGGTGATTGTTTTTTTAGGTTCCCTATCTAGTGTGGAGTGTGTGTGTATGAGTAACCTTCCCTAAGAGGTCCTCCTTGTTGATCCTGGAACCTTGTTCATCCGGATGCCTACGAATGTGCCATCAGTATGGCTGATTTGGGCATTCCAAGCCATCGGGCCGCATCCCTCCTAAGTCCTGTCATCATTGTGGTCATTCGAGTCACCAGGGGATGTTCTGTGGGAAGTTTCGTTTGAGGAAGGAGTTCTGATCGGGGGATTATAGTGTCTAACTGTGAGGCATAACATGCTTCAATCATCTGAGCCTCAGCCTCAGGTCTTGGGGTGAAGCTCGCGCACAGTCAGCTTGTCAAAGTCATGTGACACATTTACTTGGTTTTTTAACTTTCATCTTGGAATAAAGAATTTCTCAGTTCCCTTGTTCTTGTTTTCCTATTATTGTAGGTTCTTTTTTTGTGGTGATAGTGCAATGAACTTATCCTTTCGTTATCATTGTATTTTCATTCTTCTGAATGTGAGCTCTAGAATCGTTAGTTTTTTTTAAGTGGGTTTGGCCCTTTTGTGGCTTGGTCCTGCTTTTATTAGTGATTGTTTAGAGATGCGAGGTGTTAGATAGTTTAGGATCGGTGTGGGTAATTCATAGTTCTAGTGGTGGTGTTATAGGTAATTCCTTATTTCAGTGCCCGGTATGTCAGGTGGCCTTGTAGTGATTTTTAGTTTATGTCTCAGCGGTCCTGTTCATCTCATGTGGAGAAGTTGGTAGGTTCTATTTGGATTTCCCACATTTCCCCCCGGGGTGGTTTGGTTAATTTCCAATTCTTATGTTAGGGTAATTCTTGTGGTGGGGATAACTCTCTTGTGTTTTCCCCTTGATTTGTGCGGTGGTTTCTATTTGAGTCGGTTGGATGTAAAACATAGAGTGAATAGTTACCTAGAGGCTTTTTTTTCAAAAGGTTTTGGTCGGTCATTGACATGAGTTTTGGTTGTATTTCAGCTCTGGGACTTTCTGGGGGTAGAAAGTTTTGTGGTGGGGAGAATTGTCACACCCTGACATTTTAAATTATTCTATTTTGTTATTTCTTGGTTTCAGTTAGTCTCGTCAAGGTGCGGGTTGAGCACATGTTTAAATTTTTTTGACATTTGATGTTTTTGGTGAGTTTTGGATCGGTGCACGGGCACCGCACGGTTGGCAGTAACCGTGCGGTCGGCCCATATTCCCATGCAGCTTTCAATTACTTAATATACTAATACATTATTAGAATGAAATAAATTTAATTTTTAAGATATAATAATCACAACATTGTTGTGTAGATAAAAATGTTTTTTTAATTAAAATTTGTAATGACCTTATTATCATTAAAATGGTTGTAAATATAATTATTATTTAGTTGTTATTAATTTTGTTATTATTTAAAATAAAATGAATAAAATTTTGATTATCATTATGATTATTTTTTGTTGTTATTATTATTATTATCATTAAGAAAATTAATGGCGTTATGATTACATAATTTTTTTTTTAAAAACAATTATTATAAATATTGTCATTAAAATTTTGTTATTTTTATTGATATTTAAATTGTCATAATTATTATAATTTTTATTATAATTATTATTATTATTAACATCCTCTTTTTTTATATGTTACTTTTATTGATTTTATTTTTTATGGGTTTTAATCATCCCTTTTTTTATTAATCACACTCACACCACTATCCCCATAACCCCCCCCCCCCCCCACACCCCATTCCCTTTCTCTCATGCCTCCCCCATGTTTTTATATATTATGTGTTGCCTCCCTCCTTTCCCCCCTTTCCACCATTAATTCATTGTTTTTTTATTCTTTCTATCCAATCAATTCCCTCCACATTATTTTACCCATCACGCACCTACCTCTCTCCACTCACCCACCTCCCCCTAATTAACCCTCATGCATCCCCACTTTCTCTCCCATTTAATTATTTTATCATTATTTTTTTCACCCCACTCCCCAATCAAATTTCTCCCTTCCCTCTTTTATTATCCACGCCCCTCCCCTCCTTTTTATCCATCACACCACCCCCTCCCTCTCTCTTCCTATTTCTAATGTTTTATTGTTTTTTTATTTTATTCCCTCACACCACCCTCTATGCACCACTCTCCCCCCATTTATTCCCTCTTTCTTATTACCAATCACGCTGCCCTCTATATAACCCATCACGCTCATCTCTCCCTTTTTTTCCTCACGCGGCCCTCTTCCCCTTACCCTCTCAAGAATGCCTCCCTACCCTCCAGCCCTCCTTCCGGCAGTTCCTCCTCCTTCCAGCACCCACTCTTCCCTCCAGTGATTCCTCTCAGTGAGTTCTATTCCCCTTTCTCTCTTCTCCTCACTCATTTTTTATGGTTTTCAAGTGGGTTTTATTGTTGGTCGAACCCTAAATGTTAGGGTTAATATGTATCTTGGGTTTCTTTTTGATTTAGGGTGTGTGTTTTATCCGTGGGGCGTCGGTCTTCCCCCCGTTGAATTTTTATTCCAATCGCACAAGTTTTTGGTAGGTGTTTCCATGTTTTTCTTTCTTAGAGTCTTTCCTTTGATTCTTGCCATTTTAAATAAATTTATAAATTAGTTTCGCAGCTCTATGGAACCCTTAATTAAATTATTTTAGCAATTTGGAATTTATTTGATTTGTTAGAAAAAAGGTTTTAAATGAGTTTTAGTGTAAATTGCATAGTTTTATGATACATATGAAGCATGTTTGAATTGCTTATATTTATTTAATAAGGAATTGATCCCTTATGAAATGTGTCACCGTTATTATGTTACAACGACGTTGTTTATTAATGAACGAGTCTTGTTGTGTTATGACTTAGTTATTGTGTTAAAACACTTTTGTAAATGTTTAATAAATTCAATGTTTTATTTGGAGTTCCTTTATAATAATGTGGGCAAGTGGTGATTTTTGGAGAAAGGCTTTAAAATTTTTTCTTGGTGTGCGTTTGATTTCAAAATAGGATTTTGGGTGTGTATGGTTTGATGTTGGTATAGTATCCAAAACGTGTTAAAATGTGTTGGAAAAGGATTAATGTATTTTTTTTGGATAATTTTATGTTCTATATATAAATTAGGTGCCCAGTTATGGTTTTAAGGTAATTGGTGTTTTTCTTGGAAGTTTAGTCTTCTAAATGTAGTTTAGTTCTAAAATAAATTTGGTCCCCTTGAGTGGTTTCTAAAGAGTATTTTAAATGTGGTTTTGTAAAGTGTTTCATTTAGTATTTTGGAAATCATGGTTTATAATGTGTTTTTTAAGGTTTGACCATTCAGTTTAAAACAAGTTTTGGTGTGGGTCGGAAAAGGGTAAAATCATTTTCGATAATTGTGAAGTGTTTGAATGTGTGATTACTACTTAATGGCCCATTTGGTTTTGTAAATGTAAGAGTGGTGTTTGCATGATATTTTTAATAAATGCGTGTGATCGATTTGAAATCATAAGCATTTTATGAAATGTATTAAAGTTTATATGTTATAGAAACTCAGTTGGAACTTTGTTGAATGCGAAATAACTGAATATGTATATGGGGCACTCCTATCTAGTATAACCCTTTATGGGTGAAGGTATAGGAAACGTCTGTGTTTGGGGTAGGCAAGTGCGGTGAGATGTGTCACGCGTGTGAGGGCCTCCTACTTACACAATATTACTATAACCACCATGGGTTCATGGGTGTCTTATATATTATTGAGTAACGGTTTCTCACCAGCCCCAATTAGATGGGTTGGTGCCCCCTGGTAGATAGAGAGGCCAAGTGGGATTTTCCGTTGATTTTTTCACGAGGGCGATTGGTGGGTTATAGACTATGGGGCTTCACCATATGTTGAAAGGTGGTTCCGAACCGAGTGCATCCATGGGTTGTCTAGGGATGTTCAGGATCGTCCATGGGTATATCTTGTTTTTCTTGTTTATTTTCTGCTACATTAGTTTATATACAACCTGTATTGCTTTTTTTGTGCTACATTGGTTTATATACAGCTTGTATTTCTTGTTTATTTTATGCTACATTGGTTTATATACAGCTTGTATTGCTTGTTTATTTTCTGCTACATTAGTTTATATACAGCTCTTATTGCTTGATTATTTTATGATACACTAGTATATTTTCAGCTTGTATTTTTTACCTGTCTCCCTTTTTCATAGCTCTAATATTACTTGTTTGGTTTTGTTTAGAAAATGGTAAACTGTTTTTGAAATAATATATGGCATGGGTTAGTTCTCATAGTGGGAAAGATGTTTTATTTTGTTTAAATGGGAAAACATTATTTTTATCATTGTATTTCCAAACTTGTGTCATCGGACAACTTTGGGTTAGTAAACACTTGGATTCAGGGGTTTACTTTTGGCATCCCTACCGAGCATTTTTGTGCTCAGGCCTATCCTTTACCATTTCAGTTGCAGGTTCAGCTTTTGTTCAGGCATTTTCTTAGTGGCTGCTCATGTGGGAGCAGTTTTGAGCTTTTGGTTGGAGGTGAAAAATGGGTCACATAGAGATCGTTGTAGCGGGGTCTTGTTTTTGGTTTAGTTCTTTTTAGTGATACTTTGTATCTGGATCGGTTCTTTGTTTATTTGAGTTTTAGTTGTTGTTTTTCTGCATGCTCTATTTGTTCTATTTATTTATCTAGTTATGGTTTTATCTCTTGGGATTAAATTGTTCCCTCATTATACTTTGATGCACGACACTAGTTTCCAGCCCATGGGGATCAAGAACGCCCTACGGGTCATGTCGCGGACCGGCTCGGGTGACCGGTTCATGGTCGACCCAGGTTGGTTCATGAAAATATCAATGAATTTCATATTTGATAGAGAGGTATTTTGAAAGATCATGTGTAGTGTATCTTATGGAAAATAAATTTTCATTCAAATCCCCACTCAAAAATCCATTTCAAAAATACAATTCTTAAAGATAATTCTATGAAATTACATTGAAAACATTTCTTGAGGAAAATGATTTTACACTTTGAAAAACTCATTCTAAAACATAATGCCTTTTAAAAAACATTTTCATTGAAAATAGAATCGAAACATACAAATTAATCATGGAAACATATTTAAAATATTTTTCATCAAATAAATATTTAAACATATAAATAAATATTGAAAACATTTTTAAATCCATGTTCTTTGAAAATACTATTTACAATACTTTTGTCAGGGCATGCATCCGTCTGTGGGGGTGCACTAGTTATTTCCTTGCATTCCCTCTTTCCAATGGTGGGTGGAATCCATCCATTCTTTACAGATATTTTCTCTCAAGTTGAAATGGGATAATGAGATGTATGTCCCTCCTTCCAAGGATTTTTCCTTGGAATTTTATCCCCTCGTCTGGGTCTCCCTCTAATATTAAGATGTTGTTCGTGAAACACATCCTAGTGCAATATATTTTTGGTCCCTGGTTAATTATTCTACTTATGTATGGACATTCCAAGGGCTCATGTCAGGGCAGCAACCTTCGGTTAGGCGAGAAGTCTTGTTGGGAATCACCTGTGTTTCTGGGCACTAAAACACTGGTACACCAATATTTCTTCCCATTATGATAGGGCTTCTCGAGGGTGTAGAATCCCGAGGCATACCACATAAATTGTGGGGAATTATATTCAATTGTAATGTCTCCAAGGTTTTCCTCAACTTCCCATGATTAACATGAGGTATTCCATGAGTTTAATGTCTAGAGGAGATGGATTATACTGATTGGAACACTGATTGGAGTGGATCAGATGGGTATATCCCTAGGAGGGAGGACCTATGAGGTTTACTAGATGGGTGGATTATGATTCCCAATGAGGACACATTTGAGGATGTTTGGTTCCCGATAAAAGAGACACTGAGGTTTACCATTGGCTGGGATTGAACTTCATGGAGGCATCCAAAATACCCCATATTGATGACAGGGATCAAAACACACATAGTTCAAGAGAGTAAATCATTGGATCGGGGTGTACACAATGGAAAATAACCCTAAAAATTATGGGGTTTACCGATGGTTAGTGGGCCGTGTTCTAAAAAGGAGAAATGAAATGAATGTGGCATACACATGGTAAACTTCCCATGAACGGCCTAATTTCACAAGGATGTGGTGGCCTGGGACTAATCAGAATGGATATGGATAGAGTGTTAGAGGATGGAATGAGTTGGAATAGAACTGAGGAGTGATGTAGAGGTGACTGTAATGGGTTGGAACCTCGAAGAGGTTTCCTAAATATCCATGTGGTAGGTAATCAAAGACCATGTAGTTCTATAAAGGGGAGATGAGTCACATGAGGAGGCGGCTCATGAGAATGGAGGCATGGATGTGTCCCAAAGAAAGTAGAACCTCCCAGTTAGGGCATGACCTTCCCGAAACATTATGGATCATGAGATAGACTGGGATGGTACATGGGTGATGGGATTTAACTTTAGGGAGGCTTCCTACATACATTTCCCAAGAAAGGGCAAGGACCAAAGTCTACTTAGTTCAGATATGGGGGGCATATTTTCGAGGTGTACTCAAAGGACAGCAACCTAACAACCTCTTGGGGCTTACGTGTGGTTAGAAACCCATTGAAATAGAGACCCTCTTTGTTGGAGGATTATGGATTAAGTATGGGGATTATGCATGTTTAGCTCCCCAGGAACAGATCTGACCCCACTAAGCACAAGACCATTGTTGTGGGTCCCATCAAAGGGGACATCGAATATTACAAGTGTTTGGGGTTGAACTTTAGGGAGGATTCAAATGTAACCTATATTAGGAGACAGGGATCAAAACCCACGTAGTTCAAATTCATATAGTTTAATATCATTCATTAAGAAAAGGGACATGCAGTTTAACATCATGATAGATGAGGTTGATCCCACATGGAGTGGTCAGGACCGATGGGTGATGGTCTTGAACCATGGGAAGGATTCTTACGTACCTTTCTGGAAAAGTGTTATCGATCAAAGGAAACATAGTTTTCTAGGATGGACAATGTGGTTTTCACACTATGGTGGCCCAAAGTGGATGTCATGGTCGATGGTTACTCTAAGGCCACGTGATACATGCTCAGTGTGAGAAACAAGAGGCAATACAGACATGAGGATCGAGTCACGAATGATGTGTGTGTGAGGAAGAGAGTGGGGATTATGCATGGTTAGCAGCCTAAATATGATACATGGAATTACTCTGTATCGGAAGCCTAAGTAGGGGTCCAGATGTGTGAGGCAGATATGGACACCGTACACGGAACTCCTGATCATGTTTGGTCGAGGCTTACACACAGTGTAACGACCCGATGTTTTGAATAAATCTTGGTTCCTAATTTCATGGGTTATTTTATTTTATTTTTATACTCAAAAAAATGTTTTATTTGATAAACATGATTATAATTAAAATGAGACCATTGGGTTTTGACTGTTATATGACCATCGGTCAATATGACCGCTGTGAACAAAAATTTTTGATTATTGTCTCTAAATACAAGTAATCTTGGTTAATTAATATAGAAAGAAGATTCGATGGCATCACCCAGTAGTCTTGGACCGATCGAAGCCCATCTAACAGAACTTGGGAAAGAGGTAGCACCACTGGGCTTTGCTCTGGACCAAACCCAAGCTAAAATTCATCGTGTGAAGCTAGAACGGGATCGCATTCACGAGAAGTTCAAACTGATAGAAATTACTACTCATGCGATGTTGGCCGAGCCTCCCTCGGATTCTCTCACCTTAGCACACCTTACACTTAGGTCCTATGCTGGTGTGATAAGGGGCTATGTAAGGAGACCGTAACTCCCTTGTGTAATCCTTTGTTTTAAATAAAAATTGGGATTTCTTCTTATGATGAAGTTTATGAATTTTCAAATGTCCGAATAAATATAGTATGCATATTTTTGATGAATTTTAGAAAAATTATATTTTAAAAATGTTTTTGTAAACTTTAAATAATTAAAAATGTGTAAGGATTTGCAAAAAATGGTCTTCTACAATTGTGTTCAGTACGAAATTTAGAGTCTAATAAGATCAACTTTATTTTTGATGAATAGTAAACTATGAATAGTGATTTTATGATTAGGATTAGTAATGTGCCCAAATGGATTAGTAATCTCACTTAAAGAAAGTATTAATATAATCTAGGCACCTTGATTAAGTAATGTGATTCAATAAAATGGTTAAATAAGGATTTCATAAATTATTATTCAAGTATTAATTTTTTCAGGTGAATAGTGTTTTTTAATTAAAAAATTAAATTAAAAATATTTAGAAAATTATTTTTATAAAATGGATTTCATTTTTTAACTCAGAGAATCGATATTATGTTATGGTAATTTTGGGGATTTTTCTAAAAAAATGAATTTTCAGTGAATAGTGTATTTATTTAAAAATAAAATTAAAGATATTTAGAAAATTATTTTTATAAAATGGTGTTCATTTTTGAAATCAGATACTTGATATTTGGTTAAGGTGAAATTTTGGGATCTTTCTGAGAAAGATGAATTTTCAGTGAATAGTAAAAATACAGTTTTAGGGTTTCGGTATGTTTAATGACATCATAACTGTGTCATGATGATGTCATGAGATATTTTAAGGGTTGTCCAGCCAAGGGTGATGAATTATTGTTTTGGGGGCCCCATGTGGCCTAACTCCATGGTAAATGCCAAGGGAGAGCACATGGTTTTGAGAAAAGCACTCTTGAGGTGTCCCTTGGCCATTAATGCCTTGTCCCCTAACTTTCCCTGTAAATACCAAGCCCTCCTCTCATCCATTCGACTCCCCACTCTTTTCCAACGAAGTTCTGGTCTCATTACCTCCCAAGGAGTCCTCCCAAGGTGCCCCCAAGCACTCAAGGTCCCAACCATTGAGGTTTAAGTGTTACATTTTAAGGTAAGGGATCTGACCCCTCTCATTCTTTTCAAGTGATCTCTTTTATGTCATTCCTTTTATGATCCATGTTCTTATGTTGGAGGATGTTCTTTTATACTACTCTAACTCCCCTTTTTATGTTCATATAATTAGAGATCCCTTCTTAATCTCATTATTTCATTTTATGACGTTTTAAGTGGCACCGTTAGGCTGCCGAAATTTTTGTAACAGATTCTTTCTCCCTTCTCATTTTTCAAGATCTATTATAATGTAAAGTATTTCAATTTCCTTTTTATTATGTTGGGTATGATCTCTAAATTTATCATACTGATCTTTTAGGATCATATTACGAGAGACCCCATTTGATCTTTTCAATTCAGTATTTTGAAGTTTTAAGTGGCGCCGTTAGGCTGCCGAATTTTTAAATGGTTCTTCACCCTTCTCGTTTTGAAGTTATACTTTCATGTAAATTCTTTCAAGTTACTTTTTTTTATTTTGGGGTATGATCTCAAAATTTATCATACTGATCTTTTATGATCATATGATGAGAGACCCCATTTGATCTCTTCAATTCAGTATTTTGAAGTTTTAAGTGGCGTCGTTAGGCTGCCGAATTTTTAAGTGGTTCTTCACCCTTCTCGTTTTGAAGTTCTACTTTCATGTCATTTATTTCAAGTTCCTTTTTGTTATGTTGTGGTATGATCTCTATATCTATCACACTGGACTCTTATGTTCATATGATGAGAGACCCTATTTGATCTCTTCAATTCATTTTTGTTGAAGTTTAAGTGGCGCCGTTAGGCTGCCGAATTTTTAAGGGATTCTTTCACCCTTCTCGTTTTCAAGTTCTACTTTAATGTCAAGTCATTCAAGTTCCTTGTTATTATGTTAGGGTATGATCTATAAATCTATCATACCTATATTTTATGTTCATATGATGAGAGACCCTATTTGACCTCATCAATTCATTTTTGGTTGAAGTTTATGTGACGCCGTTAGTCTGTCGAATTTTCATAAGAGAAATCTTATTTTTGTCTTCCTTCCATGTTTTTCATTTCAAAAGGAATGTCCTTGAAATTTCATTAACATGTTCATATATCATTATTATTCTGTTCCTCTACCTTTTATGGGTCATTTATGATTGTTTGTATAACGACCCATACTTTACATACATTGTTAATACTTCAAAATTGAAGCACACTTATTACAACATATGATAAAACCACAAAGGACCGTATAGGTATAGTGTCTATAGAAACTGGGAAACATAAACAACTGGTTCATAAATCTTCTACAGTTTCTCCCATTTATTTCATCATATCTAGGGTCCCTTTTAGCATATTATACTTAATATCCATCTTCCTGACCTAGGGAAAAGAAAACATAAAAGGGTAAGCTCAAATGCTCAGCAAGGGCAAATAAAGGAAATAAAAATCATATCATATCTTTTTGAAAATCATAACCTACAAAAGAGATCATAATATCTTAACATGGAACAAATCATAGAAGTGAAAATGAGATCCCCATAATCATAACATAAAACATGAAACTTTGTGGCATGCACACATAATCATGGAAAATCATTTCTTGTTAGTCATGACTCATTGCTAAGACTATCTTAGTGGACAAAGTCCCTTTCTGAACCGAGTTCACTCTTCGTTTCAGTCCTGTATCACTGAACCGAAATAACCTTCAGTTCCAGCCATGTCTATCTCATGAGATATAAAATCTTTACCCAATGCATTGGAGGGAGATATAGGTCCCACCCATCTTATAATGAATCCTTTCTTATGTGTGCCACATAATCATAAACCATACATCATAGCGTAACCCATGTAATAAAAATGGGATTCTTAAACAACATGACATCATAAAACAATTCATATAAGATAAAGGAATTCATAAAAATATTTCCATCACAACATAATCAAATCCATGTAATAATAGGGATAAAAACAGAACCCTATATTATCTTAGATGGAAAATAATTTTGATAAAACATTTGAACTCCATTCTTGAGGAAAATATCCTTTCTACTTCAAAAACACTATTCTTTTCTTATCATGTCATACAATTATAAACTAAAAGAAGTTGATTAAAAATAAGCTTGAAAACTTATAAAGGAAGATTCTTGGAAATAATGTTTTAAAAATACATTCTTTCCCTATAAGTTAAAAAAACATTCTTGGTACTTTTGTCGGAAAAGTCAAAAAGTACCTCGTACGAAAAACGACAAAATATTCCTTTCATACATATTACCAAAAACTCACCGAAGGGTAAAAATGGATTTAAACAATTGTAGGTGGATGGAAATAATATTACATATTGATGAAACATGGATGTGGATGATAAAATACACCCCAGTAAATACTTACGAATAAACAATCTCGGATAAAAATGAGATTGTGATATTTCCCTTACCTTAGGTCCGATTTGCTTTGTATGTGTCCGAAGCTCTTGTATAATGGTTTAAATAATGTTATTGACTTATTCCAGAATCATAAATATTTATATGATATCATATATGGTCATATTCTTAGCTTTTTGTTAGTAATATTTCATTGTTACTTGTTACTCGGGTCTTTATTGCCTTTTGTTCTTATGTGTGTTTTGCCTAATACATTCTAATTCTTCTTTTAAGGTTATAGATACCTTATATATATAATGTTAATAGTGTAACATATATCATATTTATTCATTCAATTTATTTATATAATTATTATGTAATGATGATCATGTAGAACAAGTCGCTTCACATCGTGGAGACGGTATTCCGTACGTATGCACGAGTGATGATATCGTTCCTATGATCATGGAATTGTATTGGAGTATATATATATATTATTTCAGTATCAATGTTACTTTATAATAATCATAAATAGTTACTCATTACACCATTATACCCATCCTTGTAATGTGATGGTGGAAAATAGATTACACCACGGCGTGGAGACGGTATTCCGTACGTACGCACGCGCGGTGATTTCATTTTTCCGTAGGATGGATAGAAGGTGAATTAGGGTTGTTTCATATTTATAATAACATATAAGTATGTAAATAATACTGATGTTATTACTTTATCATGAAACAACTAAAGAAGAAGAAGTTGAAGAAGAAAGAAATTGAAAAGATCGGTAATGGATATTACCTCTTCTTTGGAACGCTTCTTTGAATCCTCCACTTAGGGAACTAATATTGTTCTTTGAAGAAGACCAGGAACTCTAGGATTATTCTAGGGAAGTGGAGAGGAGAAAATGTCAGGGTTTGGCCGAGCTTGAGTGCTCAATTTCGTGTGAGGAGGAGGGGGAGGAGGTGCCCTTTTATAAGGGAGGAGAGGGGCACCTTAGGAATATCTCAAAATATTAATTTATATTAAAGTCAAAATCGGTTTATAATGGTTCCAAAGGGTCTTATTTCTAATCTAAAGTGGGGATGGGTCAAAATCATATCAAAAAATAGGATTTAGACATGTTTAGGGTATTATTGTAACCATATCAATTAGATTTAACTCTAAGTTAAATAATTTAACTTTTACCGTGTATTTTTGTTTTCTTTCACTATATGGTTAATAAACTTACTATAACATGCCAAACGAACCCCAAATTGTTTATTATTAATATATATATCCTTATCTAAGTCATTTGGCCGAACCTTAGATTTTTAGGAATAAAATAACAATTAATAATATAATATTTGATTTAAAAACTATTTTGTGTCAATTTTGACACTATTTGATATATGATTTTTGTGAAAGTCATAACAGAATTATATGTTCGAAAAAAGTTGATTAAATCAACATTAATATATCATAGTAACCTAGAAAATTATTGGAATTCATAAAAAGTCTCAAATTACATTTATTTTGGTGTTTATAACATCAATTATGTCAATATTTCATTAATAAGATAATTACTACACCATCATTGTGTCATAAATAAATTAAATTATTTAATGTCTAAAAATTATAAATAAAATACCATTATGTAGGAAATCTTTTTAGATTTCTAATTAATATTTATAGTCGAATTTATCTTATGTATAACCCCATATTAAAAATTATTTACTTATTAAACTTTGATTTTAACTATTTTAACCCTTCTTTAAATAAATTAATAATAAATGTCCTAATCTAACCCAAGTGGGCCTAAATGGTCATATTTTATTCATAAGGTTGTTTTTGGTCGAATTAAACTTATCCAATAGAATTAGGACATGTGTTAGGGTAATTGTAATATCATATTTACCCTTAGTTACCCTATTTACTATTAATCGCGGTAAAAAAAGTAAAAAGTTACTATTCACCAAAAAATTATTTTTATCTCATTGAACCACATTTTACTTACTGATATCAACCGTGTCTGTCGGATTTTTGAAATTCCATTCACAGAAGCGGTAAAATTAAGTTTTATGCAAAATTCAGTTTTTAACCTACCACTTAGTGGTTTCACTATTCATCAAAAATTGAAAGTTTTCAGAAAAATACCAAAATTTCACCCTAGGCTAATTTCGGTATTCCAAATCCAAAAATGAAGTCCATTTTAAAAAAATAAAATTTATAAAATTTCAAAAAGGGGTTATTACTATTCATAACGACTAGTTTTAATAATATTTTAATAGCATATCGTTGTTTAGTGAAACTCGGTATTGCGTACGACGCAAGCTATCGAGGAAGGTCGCGATTGCGTGTAAAGTAAGCCAAGCTAGTATGTAGTGAATGATTCCTTTGATGATATATAAAAACAAAATATTACTCATAAAAATCTCGAGTGTTACATTCTACCCCCCTTAAAAAGAATTTCGCCCTCGAAATTCGTCACTTTGTAACAAACAGATGAGGATACTTCTCCCTCATCATATCCTCAAGCTCTCATGGAGCTTCTTCAAGTTGGTGGTTCCTCCATAAAACTTTCACCAGTCGAGTGGTCTTGTTTCGTAGGACTTTTTCGCTACGATCCAGAATCTCTATCGGCTGTTCTTCATAAGAAAGATCTTGCTCCAGCGGTACAACTTTTGAGCTGAGTACATGTGAAGGATCTGGTATGTACTTTCTCAGGAGAGATACATGGAACACATCGTGAACTTGAGAGAGATTCAGTGGAAGCGCCAATCGGTAAGCTACCTTCCCAACATGATCCAGTATTTCGAAAGGACCGATATATCTAGGGCTCAACTTCCCCTTCTTTCCAAATCTCATAACCCTCTTCCAGGGAGATATTCTTAAGAACACTTTATCGCCCACTTCAAACTCTATGTCTTTTCTTCGGTTTTCGGCATAACTTTTCTGTCGACTCTGAGCTGCTCTTATGTGTTGTTGAATAGATCTGACCTTTTCTGCCATTTCATCAACGAGATCAGGTCCTAATAGCTTTCTTTCCCCAACTTCATCCCAGCAAGTTGGAGTCCTGCATTTCTTTCCATAGAGAGCTTCATAAGGAGCCATCTGAATACTGGAGTTAAAGCTATTATTATAAGAAAATTCCAACAAAGGTAGGTGTTGATCCCAACCTCCTTTGAAATCCATAGAGCAAGCTCTCAACATATCTTCTAGGGTTTGAATTGTTCTCTCAGATTGACAGTCTGTCTGGGGATGATAAGCAGTGCTGAAACTCAACTCTGTATCCAGAGTATGCTGAAGACTTCGCCAGAACATCGAGGTAAATCTCGGATCCCGATTAGATATAATAGAAAGTGGTACTCCATGCAATCTTACCACTTCCTTTACATATATCCTGGCAAGCTAATCTAGAGCGAAATCCTCTCTAATAGCAATGAAGTGTGCAGACTTTGTAAGATGATCAACTATGACCCAAATAGCATTATTACCTTTGGATGTTTTAGGAAGTCCTGTGACAAAGTCCATAGTGATGTTTTCCCATTTCCATTCGGGTATGGGTAATGGTTGTAACATCCCCTTAGACTTCTGTCTCTCAGCTTTAACTTGTTGACAAACCAAGCATCGAGAGACATATTCAGCAACATCTCTTTTCATGTCATCCCACCAGAAGTACTCTTTCAGGTCCCTATACATCTTCGTGCTTCCAGGATGAATAAAGAATGAAGAACTATGAGCCTCATCTAGCAGCTCCTTCTTTAATTCGGGGATGGGAGGAACACAAACCTGATTCCTGAACTTTATTATCCCATCACAATCAAGGTTGAATTCAGGAACATTTCTCACCTTCTTTTGTAACTCGACATCTTCTTTCTGTGCCTCCTTAATCTTTGCATGTATAGATGGTTGAACATTCATTTGAGAAAGATAAGATTTTTCCCCTTCCATTATAATTCCAAGATCCATCTTTTGTAAATCCATAAATATTGGATCCTTTGTGATCCTCATCATGGATAAACTAGCATGGTCTTGTCCACTTAATGCTTCTGCCACCTTGTTTGCGTTCCCAGGGTGGTAATGGATTGAGCAGTGGTAATCCTTAATCATCTCCAACCATCTTCTTTGACGCATATTCAACTCCTTTTGTGTGAAAATATACTTTAAACTTTTGTGATCAGTATAAATATCACACCTTTCACCATAAAGGTAATGCCTCCAAATCGTTAATGCAAAGATTACCGCAACCAACTCCAAATCATGTGTTGGGTAATTTTGCTCATGTATTTTCAACTGTCGTGAGGCATAATCTATCACCATATCATTTTGCATAAGAACACATCCCAATCCCTTCTTGGATGCATCACTGTAGATCACAAACCTTTCTCCACTACAAGGCAGTGTGAGCACAGGTGCACTGGATAACCTTCTTTTCAACTCCTTGAAATTCTCTTCACATTCCTCTGTCCATACAAACTTAACTCCTTTCCGAGTCAACCTGGTGAGTGGATTAGATAATCGTGAAAAATCTTTTACAAAACGTCGATAATATCCAGCCAAACCAAGAAAACATCGAATCTCAGTTACTGTTATTGGTCTCGACCATCTTTCGATAACCTCTGTTTTTGCTGGATCCACAGATATCCCCTCTTTTGAGATTATGTGACCCAAAAATGCAACTTTTTTAAGCCAAAATTCACACTTGGTAAATTTGGCATAAAGCTTCTCCTTTCTCAGGGTCTTCAATATAATTCTCAAGTGATCTTCATGCTCTTCCTTGCTCTTTGAATAGACAAGAATATCATCTATAAAGACTACCACAAATTGATCAAGATAGTCTCTAAAGACTCTATTCATTAGATCCATGAAGATAGCAGGGGCATTAGTAAGACCAAATGGCATCACTATAAATTCGTAGTGTCCATACCTTGTACGGAAAGCCGTCTTTGGTATATCCTCCCTTTTGACCCTTAATTGATGATACCCTGAACGAAGATCATTCTTGGAAAAGTATTGAGCTCCGCGTAGTTGGTCAAATAAGTCATCAATGCGTGGGAGAGGATATTTGTTCTTGATAGTGATCTTGTTAAGTTCTCGATAATCAATGCAGAGTCTCATTGATCGATCTTTCTTCTTAACAAATAGAACAGGTGCTCCCCAAGGTGACGCACTAGGGCGTATGAACCCCTTATCAAGATTCTCTTGGAGTTTCTTCTTCAATTCCTGCAACTCAATTGGGGCCATTCTATAAGGTGTCTTTGAAATAGGCAAAGCACCCGGTACGAGTTCTATTCAAAACTCAACTTCACGATTTGGTGGAAGACCCGGTAATTCCTCCAGAAAGACATCATCAAACTCCCGTACAATGGGCATATTCTTAATCGTGAGTTTCTCACCAACCATTTGAGATAAATAACCTTCATTTAGTGGAATCAAGACCCATAAGATGGAAGGAATTTCCACTGGAAGGTTATGTGTATTCTTGCATTGATAGACGATCGTAGATTGATCTGGAATATGAAATGTGACTTCCCTTCATTGGAAATTGATATGAGCTCCATGTAGAGAAAGCCAATCCATGCCAAGAATCACATCAAATTCCACTAAAGGAAGGATCACAAGATTTGCAGGAAGCACTTTCCCACAAACTTCGATCGGAGAAGAATTATAAACTTTTGATGCGACTGTTGTGCCATTAGGTGTTGTCACAGCTAACTCAACATCTAATTGTTGAGGTAGTACGGTGATACCCTTAGAAAATTTTTCAGAAATAAAAGAGTGGGTGGATCCAGAATCAAATAAAACATTTGCTACTTTAGAGTGGATGGTAATTGTACCTTTCACCACTTCGTTATCGTACTCCACATCGCTGATAGAAATTGCATGTGACATTCCTTTGTCTTTAGCCTTAAGATTTTTTTAACGTCGACCATCATCATCAACCCTTGGATTTGGGCATTGATTGGCATAATTCCCCATCTCCTTTCACTTGAAACATTGAAGTGTAGTAGGTTCATTCTGTGTATCCCTTCCTTTGTTTGCATCATTAGACATCTTCTTCCCATTATCGCGGCATTCAAATGCCCGATGACCTTCCTTTCCACATTTAAAACATTTACTTGTCCCTTTAAGACAACTCCCTCCATGTTTCTTTCCACACATTGAGAATAAGGGAAAGTTCATCTTCTTTTCAGTGTGCTCTTTAGATTTTCCTTTGAATTCCATCTTCCTCTTCTTATCAACCCATGTGACTGATGGGTTACTCCAATCTCCATCTCGACTTTGAGAGCACATCGAACGATTTCCTCGTAGCTATTGAAGTCCCTTATGGCTAACGCCCTTCGAAGACTTGGTTTTAAGCCACTAAAGAATCAATCGATCTTACTCTCAGGTTGGATAATAATACCAGAAGCGTACCTTGCAAGTATTGTAAAATTTGCTTCATAGGTACCAACAGATTCATCATCCCTTTGCTTCAGTTAAAGAAACTCTTTCTCCATCTTTGTTCGGAGAATACGAGGGAAGTACTTATTGAAAAATAAGTTCTTGAACTCGTCCCATTCCATAGACTCAATTTCATCCCTTTGCCTCGTATTCTTAATAAGATTCCACCATTGATCAGCATCTCCTTCCAAACGATACACTGCTAGGATGACTTTATCATGTTCAGAACATAGAAGAGCTGAAAATATCTTTTCAGTAGTACTAATCCATTGTTCAGCAACTAATGGATCATTAGACCCACTGAAAGAAGGTGGACACTGCCTCATGAAGGATTCAACAGAATGTTGCTCCTTCCTTTGATCATTTGGAAGTCCTGCATGATTCATAGCTTGAGAAAGTTGTGTGAGCATCGCTACAAGATTTTTCATTCCAGCTCCCATATCGTTTGGTTGCTCAGGGGGGAAATCATTGCATTGCCCATCGCATTCCGCATTAACACGGTTCCTTCGGGTTCCAGCCATTGACTAAAACCAAGAAGAATAGTGTGAGCAACACTAATTATAATAGGAAAACCACATAATCAAGGATAAAATTTCACACTTAAGGTCTTATCCTAGGGTATTCATGGCCATTTCTAAAACACTAAGATTGTGTTCTATGCTTAGACTTATCCTTAGGGTTCTTACTAAGGCTTTCACATCCTAGTTTCCAATGGTTGACTATACCTTTCCTCTGATAACAACTATAACGATCCATACTTTACATACATTGTTAATACTTCAAAATTGAAGCACACTTATTACAATATATGACAAAACCACAAAGGACCGTATAGGTATAGTGTCTTTAGAAACTGGGAAACATAAACAACTGGTTCATAAATCTTCTACAGTGCCTCCCATTTATTTCATCATATCTACGGTCCCTTTTAGCATATTCTACTTAATATCCATCTTCCTGACCTGGGGAAAAGAAAACATAAAAGGGTGAGCTCAAATGCTCAGCAAGGGCAAATAAAGGAAATAAAAATCATATCATATCTTTTTGAAAATCATAACCTGCAAAAGAGATCATAATATCTTAACATGGAACAAATCATAGAAGTGAAAATGAGATCCCCATAATCATAACATAAAAGTTGAAACTTTGTGGCATGCACACATAATCATGGAAAATCATTTCTTGTTAGTCATGACTCATTTCCAAGACTATCTTAGTGGACAAAGACCCTTTCTGAACCGAGTTCACTCCTCGTTTCAGTCCTGTATCACTGAACCGAAATAACCTTCCGTTCCAGCCATGTCTATCTCATGAGATATAAAATCTTTACCCAATGAATTGGAGGGATATATAGGTCCCACCCATCTTATAATGAATCCTTTCTTATGTGTTCCACATAATCATAAACCATACATCATAGCATAACCCATGTAATAAAAATGGGATTCTTAAACAACATGACATCATAAAACAATTCATATAAGATAAAGGAATTCATAAAAATATTTCCATCACAAAATAATCAAATCCATGTAATAATAGGGATAAAAACAGAACCCTATATTATCTTAGATGGAAAATAATTTTGATAAAACATTTGAACTCCATTCTTGAGGAAAATATCGTTTCTACTTCAAAAACACTATTCTTTTCTTATCATGTCATACAATTATAAACTAAAAGAATTTGATTAAAAATAAACTTCAAAACTTATAAAGGAAGATTCTTGGAAATAATGTTTTAAAAATCCATTCTTTTCGTATAAGTTAAAAAAAACATTCTTCGTACTTTTGTCGGAAAAGTCAAAAAGTACCTCGTACGAAAAACGACAAAAGATTCCTTTCATACATATTACTAAAAACTCACCGAAGGGTAAAAATGGATTTAAACAATTGTAGGTGGATGGAAATAATATTACATATTGATGAAACATGGATGTGGATGATAAAATACACCCCAGTAAATACTTACGAATAAACAATCTCGGATAAAAATGAGATTGTGATATTTCCCTTACCTTAGGTCCGATTTGCTTTGTATGTGTCCGAAGATCCTGTATAATGGTTTAAATAATGGTATTGACTTATTACAAAATCATACATATTTATATGATATCATATACGGTCATATTCTTAGCTTCTTGTTAGTAATATTTCATTGTTACTTGTTACTCGGGTCTTTATTGCCTTTTGTTCTTATGCGTGTTTTGCCGAATACATTCTTATTATTCTTTTAAGGTTATAGATACCTTATATCCAGAATGGTATTAGTGTAACATATATCTTATTTATTCATTCAATTCATTTATATAATTATTATGTAATGATGATCATGTAGAACGAGTCGCTTCACATCGTGGAGACGGTATTCCGTACGTACGCATGAGTGATGATATCATTCCTATGATCATGGAATTGTATTGGATTATATATATATATTATTTCAGTATCAATATTACATTATAATAATCATAAATAGTTACTCATTACACCATTATACCCATCCTTGTAATGTGATGGTGGAAAATAGATTACACCACGGTGTGGAGACGGTATTCTGTACGTACGCACGCGCGGTGATTTCATTTTTCCGTAGGATGGATAGAAGGTGAATTAGGGTTGTTTCATATTTATAATAACATATCAGTTTGTAAGTAATACTGATGTTATTACTTTATCATGAAACAACTAAAGAAGAAGATGTTGAAGAAGAAAGAAAGTGAAAAGATCAGTAATGGATATTACCTCTTCTTTGGAACGCTTCTTTGAATCCTCCACTTAGGGAACTAATATTGGTCTTTGAAGAAGACCAGGACCTCTAGGATTATTCTAGGGAAGTGAAGAGGAGAAAATGGCAGGGGTTGGCCGAGTATGAGTGCTCAATTTGGTGTGAGGAGGAGGGGGAGGAGGTGCCCTTTTATAAGGGAGGAGAGGGGCATCTTAGGAATATCTCAAAATATTATTATATATTAAAGTCAAAATCGGTTTATAATGGTTCCAAAGGGTCTTATTTCGAAGATAAAGTGGGTATGGGTCTAAATACTATCAACCAATAGGATTTAGACAAGTTTAGGGTATTTTTTTAACCTTATCAATTAGATTTAACTCTAAGTTAAATAATTTAACTTTTACCGTGTCTTTTTGTTTTCTTTCACTATATGGTTAATAAACATACTATAACATGCCAAACGAACCCCAAATTGTTTATTATTAATATAAATATCTTTATCTAAGTCATTTGGCTGAACCTTAGATTTTTAGGAATAAAATAACAATTAATAATATAATATTTGATTTAAAAACTATTTTGTGTCAATTTTGACACTATTTGATATATGATTTTTGTGAAAGTCATAACAGAATTATATGTTCGAACCAAGTTGATTAAATCAACATTAATATATCATAGTAGCCTATAAAATTATTTTAATTCATAAAAAGTCTCAAATTACATTTATTTTGGTGTTTATAACATCAATTATGTCAATATTTCATTAATAAGATAATTACTCCATCATCATTGTGTCAACAATAAATTAAATTATTTAATGTCTAAAAATTATAAATAAAATACCATTATGTAGGAAATCTTTTTAGCTTTCTAATGAATATTTATAGTAGAATTTATCGTATGTATAACCCCATAGTAAAAATTATTTACTTATTAAACTTTGATTTTAACTATTTTAACCCTTCTTTAAATAAATTAATAATAAATGTCCTAATCTAACCCAAGTGGGCCTAAATGGTCATATTTTATTCATAAGCTTGTTTTTGGTCGAATTAAACTTATCCAATAGAATTAGGACATGTGTTAGGGTAATAGTAATATCATATTTACCCTTAGTTACCTTATTTACTATTAATCGCGGTAAAAAAAGTAAAAAGTTACTATTCACCAAAAAATTATTTTTATCTCATTGAACCACATTTAACTTACTGATATCAACCGTGTCTGTCGGATTTTTGAAATTCCATTCACAGAAGCGGTAAAATTATGTTTTATGCAAAATTCAGTTTTTAACCTACCACTTAGTGGTTTCACTATTCATCAAAAATTGAAAGTTTTCAGAAAAATACCAAAATTTCACCGTAGGCTAATTTCGGTATTCCGAATCCAAAAATGAAGTCCATTTTAAAAAAATAAAATTTATAAAATTTCAAAAAGTGGTTATTACTATTCATAACGGCTAGTTTTAATAATATTTTAATAGCATATCGCTGTTTAGTGAAACTCGGTATTGCGTACGACGCAAGCTATCGAGGAAGGTCGCGATTGCGTGTAAAGTAAGCCAAGCTAGTATGTAGTGAAAGATTCCTTTGATGATATATAAAAACAAAATATTACTCATAAAAATCTCGGGTGTTACAGTTTGACCCATGTCCTCTCCCTTTTCAATGGTTTCTAAAACCTTGTAACATAGTCGTTATGCTGTAGAATTTTCGTCTCAAAGTGTCTCTCTCTCTTTTCTAAAAATTATTTTATTTTATAAAGTCAATACTCAGAGCTCTTATTTCTAAAGGGTTATTCACATATATATCAAAATGTCTATTTTAAATTATGGGATTTACATACATGAAACCCTCTTTCCCTTTTTGTGGGTTTAAAGTGACATAAAGATCATGTCTTTAAAGCAGTTTTTAAAACGTTATGATTATGGAATGAAACCCATTTCTTTTATTCTATATGGGTTGTTTATGAAATGATTGATTATGATATATGTGGATCACATGATAATAAAGGCAAATTTAAGGGTGCACCCTGATAGCGCCCCATTGCATTGGATAATGATGTAACTACAAGAGATTACAGTTTAAGGGTGTGTCCAGATAGCGCTCTAATGCATTGGGTAAAGACATAATCTCTAGAGATGACCATTTTTAACGACACCATGGTGAATAACCTTGGTAATTTTTAACGACACCTTGGGGATGGACCTTGGTGAAACGAAACGATTGTCAATATTAAATGTTGAAGCCACATCTTCAAGTTATAAAAAATGTTATTTTTATTATGATATGCTTCATGGTTTCATTTTCATGCCTTAAAGTTCTTTTCATGTCCTTATTGAAGTATCTCAAGTTCACATGTAAAATTTTTCTCTTGTTTCCCTTACTGGGCCTTATGCTCACCCTTTCTTTTGATGTATGTCCCCAGGTTATGAGATGCATTAATGAACCTAGGATGAACATAAGGAGAAGCCTTTCAAGTGTTTAAGAAGAATGTTTTATGTATGTTTTCATGTTTTATGTTCCTGGTTTCCAAGACACTAAACTTTAAAGATCCTTGGTTTTGTAAAATGTAATGAAAGATTATCTGATAAAAAGGTGGGATGCTATAGTTGGTATCAAAGGATGGTTTAGTTATTTGTGGAAATTAGGATATGAAACCTTTAGGAAGAACCCTATATAAAAGTTTAAATATAGGAAATCTTACTGGTATTTTGGTGAGTATTGAGTAAGGGGTTTCCAAGCAAATACATCCCTGTCTGGGTACGAGCAGGTAGAGGTGGCTCTGGCACAGATGTACATAGGGGTAAAACCTAAAAACACTGCTTTGAGCTAGACTCGAATGGGAACTAGTACACGACAACGGGTCTTGCTGCACTCTTGGTTACGACACTCCCGGGGGATATGCTTTGGTAAATTCATAAGCTTAGTATGAACCATTGTTAAAGGAACAAAGATTCACATAAGAATATATGATCATGGATAACCTAGATTGGAACCTAGGGGATCACAAGTTAGGGTGTACTTTTCTTCTACAAGTTATCCTTATATTCTTTAAGCTCCTTTTCATGGTTGTTGGTTAAGTATTTAAGCCTCTAATTATAATTTCTCTTCTTAGTTAATGGTGGGAGATGGAAGAACATGTCCCAATAACCAATGTGATAGGAAATGAAACGATTTCCATATTAATACGAAAGATATGATTAGGGGTTTTAAAAGCTGATTATTATTTTGGAATACGATCATTATTTTAGGGAACCATATTTGATCGAGGTAAATAGATTACTACAGAATTTTCATTGAGGAGTAAGGTTGACTTATATTTTGAAGAATCGATGAATTTAAGGTGGACTTAGAGTAATTTAGGTTACTTACGGGAATGATTAACCTATCTTGGGTAAAAATATGTTTAGGTTAGCTACTTTTGTTATAAGATTTTAGGAGTGGTTGATGTTGTTTGGAGATGAACAATGAAGTTTATTTTGGAAGACTATGTTATCAAATCTTTCTTGTATTTGGGTTTCAATCTTAGTTTGGTTTATTTTGAGGAATCTTAGGGACCATTATTTACGGAAAGGTCTATGATGAACTTTGGGTAGTACCATGGAGCTTTGAAGATTTAAAAGTAGTTTCCATTCCTATGGGATTCTTTTTGAAGAGTTGTTTTACCTTACCCTTTCTATTTTTGGGATAATGTTAAAAGATATAAGAAATAGATAGTTTCTCTTTTGTGGATTATGTGATTCTCTAGAAGATGATTCTTGTGTTTTGATGAGACCAAGTAGTTTTGAATGCTCATCATTTGGAGAAAAGATTAGTTTTGGTAGAAAATTATTAATGTATGAAACTCTACATGAAGGTAGATATATTTCCTTATGTTTTTGTTCTATGTTGTAAATGAATTTCTCAAAGTTATGAAAAGTAACGTAAAACAAAAATGTTGTTGGTTTACGTTTCCTACTAGGTAATCAAATATCGCTTACACACATCATAATTTTGGGATCTTCTGGTGGTTAACTGCCTCCTAATCATGTTTTCTATCACTCTCCTTTAGAACGTGACCCTTTTTTTTCTCCTCCATGTCCATGTTTCCTACATGGAATCCTAGTATGAGTAAACTTGGGTGGCCTTTGTACTTCCTTTTCATTCTTTTAAAGTAATGGTGTTACTAACTCTTTTTCCAATGTGGGACTTTCAATGAAATTTCAAAACCCAATTTTAAAAATTGTGAGGACACAATTTCTTAAGGGGGGAATATTGTAACGGCCCGAAATTTTGAATAAATCTTGTTTCCTAATTTCATGTGTTATTTTATTTTATTTTTATACTCAACAAAAATGTTTTATTTGATAAACATTATTATAATTAAAATGATACCATTGGGTTTTGACTGTTATATGACCATGGGTCAATATGACCGCTGTGAACAAAATGTTTTGATTATTTTCTCTAAATACAAGTAATCTTGGTTAATTAATATAGAAAGAAGATTTGATGACCTCACCCAGTGGTCTTGTACCGATCGAAGCCCATCTAACAGAACTTGGGAAGGAGGTAGCACCACTGGGCTTTGCTCTGGACCAAACAGAAGCTGAACTTCATCGTGTGAATCTAGAACGGGATCGCCTTCGCGAGAAATTCAAACTGATAGAAATTACTACTCGTGCGATGTTGGCCGAGCCTCCCTCATATTCTCTCACCTTATCACACCTTACACTTAGGTCATATTCTGGTGTGATAAGGGGCTATGTAAGGAGACCGTAACTACCTTGTGTAATCCTTTGTTTTAAATAAAAATTGGGATTTCTTCTTATGATAAAGTTTATGAATTTTCAAATGTCCGGATAAATATAGTATGCATATTTTTGATGAATTTTTGAAAAAGTATATTTTAAAAATGTTTTTGTAAACTTAAAATAATTGAAAATGTGTAATGATAGGCAAAAAATGGTCTTCTACAATTATGTTCAGTAAGAAATTTAGAGTCTAATAAGATCAAATTTATTTTTGATGAGTAGTAAATTATGAATAGTGATATTATGATTAGGATTAGTAATGTGTCCAAATGGATTAGTAATCTCACTTAAAGAAAGTATTAATATAATCTAGGCACCTTGATTATGTAATGTGATTCAATAAAATTGTTAAAAAACGGTTTCATAAATTATTATTCATGTATTAATTTTTTCGGGTGATTAGTGTTTTTTAATTAAAAAATTAAATTAAAAATATTTAGAAAATTATTTTTATAAAATGGATTTCATTTTTGAACTCAGAGCATAGATATTATGTTATGGTAATTTTTGGGGATTTTTCTAAAAAAATGAATTTTCAGTGAATAGTGTATTTATTTAAAAATAAAATTAAAGATATTTAGAAAATTGTTTTTATAAAATGGAGTTCATTTTTGAAATCAAAGACTTGATATTTGGTTAAGGTGAAATTTTGGGATCTTTCGGAGAAAGTTGAATTTTCAGTGAATAGTAAAAATACAGTTTTAGGGTTTCGGTATGTTTAATGACATCATAACTGTGGCATGATGATGTCATGATATATTTTAAGGGTTGGCCGGACAAGGGTGATGAATTATTGTTTTGGGGGCCCCATGTGGCCTAACTCCATGGTAAATGCCAAGGGAGAGCACATGGTTTTGAGAAAAGCACTTTTGAGGTGTCCCTTGGCCATTAATGCCTTGTCCCCTCACTTTCCCTGTAAATACCAAGCCCTCCTCTCATCCATTCGACTCCCCACTCTTCCCCAACGATGTTCTAGTCTCATTACCTCCCAAGGAGTCTTCCCAAGGTGCCCCAAAGCACTCAAGGTCCCAACCTTTGAGGTTTAAGAGTTACATTTTAAGGTAAGGGATCTGACCCCTCTCTTTCTTTTCAAGTGATCTTTTTAATGTCATTCCTTTTATGCTCCATGTTCTTATGTTGGAGGATGTTCTTTAATACTCCTCTTACTTCCCTTTTTATGTTCATATAATGAGACATCCCTTCTTACTCTCATTATTTCATTTTATGTTGTTTTAAGTGGCAACGTTAGGCTGCCGAAATTTTTGTAACGGATTCTTTATCCCTTCTCATTTTTCAAGATCTATTATCATGTAAAGTTTTTCAATTTCCTTTTTATTATGTTGGGGTATGATCTCTAAATTTATCATACTGATATTTTATTATCATATTACGAGAGACCCCATTTGATCTCTTCAATTCAGTATTTTGAAGTTTTAAGTGGAGCCGTTAGGCTGCTGAATTTTTAAGTGGTTCTTCACCCTTCTCGTTTTAAAGTTCTATTTCATGTAAATTCTTTCATGTTCCTTTTTGTTATGTTGGGGTATGATCTCTAAATTTATCATAATGATATTTTATGATCATATTATGAGAGACCCCATTTGATCTCTTCAATTCAGTATTTTGAAGTTTTAAGTGGTGCCGTTAGGCTGCCAAATTTTTAAGTGGTTCTTCACCCTTCTCGTTTTGAAGTTCTACTTTCATGTCAGTTCTTTCAAGTTTTTTTCTGTTATGTTGGGGTATGATCTCTATATCTATCATACTGGACTCTTATGTTCATATGATGAGAGACCCTATTTGATCTCTTCAATTCATTTTTGTTGAAGTTTTAGTGGCGCCATTAGGCTGCCGAATTTTTAAGGGATTCTTTCACCTTTCTCATTTTCAAGTTCTACTTTCATGTCAAATATTTCAAGTTCCTTGTTATTATGTTAGGGTATGATCTATAAATCTATCATACCGATTTTTTATGTTCATATGATGAGAGACCCTATTTGATCTCATCAATTCATTTTTGGTTGAAGTTTATGTGATGTCGTCAGGCTGTCGAATTTTCATAAGAGAAATCTTATTTTTGTCTTCCTTCCAATTTTTTCATTTCAAATGGAATGTCCTTTAAATTTCATTAACATGTTCATATATCATTCTTATTCTGTTCCTATACCTTTTATGGGTCATTTATGATTGTTTGACCCATGTCCCCTCTCTTTTCAATGTTTTCTAGAACCTTGTAACATAGTCGTTATGCTGCAGAATTTTCATCTCAAAGTGCCTCTCTCTCTTTTCTAAAAATTATTTTATGTTATAAAGTGAATACTCAAAGCTCTTATTTCTACAGGGGTATTCACATATATATCAAAATTTCTATTTTAAATTCTGGGATTTACATACATGAAACCCTCTTTCCCTTTCTGTGGGTTTAAAGTGACATAAAGATCATGTATTTAAAGCAGTTTTTAAAACATTATGATTATGGAATGAAACCCATTTCATTTATGCTATATGGGTTGTTTATGAAATTATTGATGATGATATATGTGTCTCACATGATAATAAAGGCAAATTTAAGGGTGCACCCTAATAGCACCCCATTGCATCTAATAATGATGTAACCATAAGAGATTACAGTTTAAGAGTGCGCCCAAATAGTGCTATAATGCATTGGGTAAAGACTTAATCTCTAGAGATGGCCATTTTTAACGATGCCATGGTGAATAACCTTGGTAATTTTTAACGACACCTTGGGGATGGACCTTGGTGAAATGAAGCGATTGTCAATATTAAATGTTTCACCCACATCTTCAAGTTATGAAAAATGTTATTTTTATTATGATATGCTTCATGGTTTCATTTTCATGTCTTAAAGTTCTTTTCATGTCCTTATTGAAGTATCTCAAGTTCACATGTAAAATGTTTCTCTTGTTTCCCTTACTGGGCCTTCTGCTCACCCTTTCTTTTGATGTATGTCCCCAGGTTATGAGATGCATTAATGAACCTAGGATGAACATAAGGATAATCCTTTCAAGTGTTTAAGAAGAATTTTTTATGTATGTTTTCATGTTTTATGTTCCTCGTTTCCAAGACACTATACCTTAAAGATCCTCGGTTTTGTAAAATGCAATGAAAGATTATGTGATAAAAAGGTGGGATGTTATACACAGACTGCCCGAGGTGCACATGTTGACAATGCTCATAGGGAGAGGGGAGTGATATGGTTCTTGTGGCCATCCCCTTCGTGGCCCTATAGAGACATGTCACTTATGCGGTGATCATAGTTTAACAACATTGGTTGTGGATGTGGTTGTAAGTCAGTTTAATGTCCTACAGCCTTGACAATGAAGATTTATGTAAAGACCCGTAAATTTCAAGGAATTTTTTTTTTCTTATTTTTCTTTGGAATTTTACAAGAGCGCAGTTTCTGACGGCGCCTGATTCCGAGGCCCGGTGTGCCCGGAATCATTTTCCGAAGTTTGGCTCGGGTACGTTCAGTGAACAGACGAGCGGGTTTTTCTAACTTTTTAACCGGTGCCCGGAATCAAATTCTGAGGGCACCGATGAAATCACAGCGCCGGTATTCGCTTAGAAACGCCTCTTCCGGAGTTGCGTTTGCTCGGGTGTGGTTTTTAATTTTCGGGCTTAAAGTTAAGAAATAAAATAATTTTGCGACAACTTTATTTTATTTCACTTAAGCCACTTGGAAGCCACTTGAAGCCACTTAAAGGCGGCTTGAACTGAGTTGAACTGGATAGGATGCTATCCAGAAATATCCTACCCCCTTGGTAGGATATTTGTGAGGTGGGGCCCGCACAATCCCCGCCGTTTCTTTCCGCTAAGAAACGCACCCGTGAAAACCCGTCTTAATGAAAGTCAACCGACGCGTTTTCTAAATTCTTAACAGACCATTTAATTGGGAGGTTTCTTTCGTAAATTAAATGGGCTGTTTCTTTCGTGAATTAATTGGGTCGTTTCTTTCGTTGAATTAATTCAACGAATTGATGGATCGTTTCTTAACCGGTTTCGTGTGTTGGCATGTTAATAAAATAAGACCAACCCAAAAATCTTTTGAAAGATTTGAGAGGATCCTTGTTCTTCTTCTCCCTCGCGAAGAACGCGAAGAACGCGAAGAACACGAAGAACGCCGAACTCGGAGATCGACGATGCCTTCGTCTGAGACGTTCTTCTGATCCCCGATCTCCGATCTCCGACCACCGACCATTCGAGGTGAGTGCCTTCGGATTTCCGCTCAAGGTTCTTTTCCTTTTGCTTTTAAACACAGATTTAATTATTTATATTTTAAATTTGTTGTTCTTGGTTCGTTGAGTTCTCCGACTCAACGCCGGTTTCCGCGACAACACGACGCCTCCCCGCGACGACGCGACGATCGATCTCTTCCACGACGATCTCTTCCGCGAAGAACGCCCGCGCTCGACGATCATCAAGGTAGGGATTTATTTTGGGAAATTACCCCTTTTTAATTTTCCCGTGAACGTTCTTTGAAAATTAAAATGCCGGTTCAAATGAACAATTTTATTTTAATTAAAATTGTCGGTTCATGTGTTGAAAAATTTCTCCCGGTTGTTTATTTCTAACGCGGAGGGTGCGGGCCAAACGAACCGGGCCCGACGACCCTCCGCCGTTCTTCGTTTTGTGCGGATCTGACGGTCGACGAAGGAACGTGCCGCATCGGGCGTTTGGCGATCCCGCAGTAAAGAACGGATCCCGGGAGGAGCAACGGCGCAGACGGGAAGGAAAACGGGCCACCGGAGCGACGCCGGCGGCCGGAGGCGGCGGCGCCCTGGCGCGCCGCCGGACGAAATCCGCCGCAGCGGCGACGGCCAACGGACCCGTGCCACGCGGGTCCGGTCCGTCTAGGCGGGACGCGGCAGAGCCGCGTCCGCGGTTCACCAGCGCTGCCCGCACGCGGGCCGTAGTTTCTTCTCAGGCCACGGGTCGGCGCCCGCGGCTTCCACCCGCGCGGCTCGCCCAAGCCGAGCCGGCCGAGCCGGCCGAGCCAGACCGGCCCTGGCCGGGCCGGGCCGGGCCAGCCGGGTCGGACCCGGGTCGGGTCGACCCGGTTCGGGCCGACCCAGGGGAGGTCGGCCCGGGCCCGTACCCCCCATCTTCGGACGTTTTCGTTCAAATGCCCGTATCTTGAGCTTCGTACCTCCAAACGACTCGCCGTCAGCGGCAACGCGACCCTTGGATCGAGACGGTCGTTTCGATATATCGCACTCAAGGTTTCGGATTACTTTGAGTTCAGCCGGGTTGGTTCGTACACGAGACCAACCGGGCCCTCGGAGCGGAAACGCTCATATCTTGAGCTACGGACGTCTGATTGACGTGCCGTCAGCTTTGTCGAATTCCTCTAAGTGAGGCGGATCTTTTGGCATACTCCGCCCAAGGTTTGGACGCAGGTGGAGTGCGGTCGGGTTGGTTTTGCCTTAAAAACCAACTGGGCCCCTGGGACGAAAATGCCAATATCTCTCAGACCGGGCGTCCGATTGACGCGCCGTCTGCGACGTTGAGTTCCTGTTGACGATACGGAACTTTTGGATACATCAACTTTGGACTTCGTGTCAGTTGATGTATCAGCCTCTCAGCTCGTGGAGCGGACCCTCCCGAACGAGCTTGATGTGTGCGGGAACCCTAGTGCTGGCTGCGGCTGCTACTTCGACAGCGACGACCGTGCAGAGATCCTCAGTGGACTGCGGCGACGACTGTGCAGAGATCCTCCGTGGACTCCGACGACGACCGTGCAGAGATCCTCAGTGGACTGCGGCGACGACTGTGCAGAGATCCTCAGCGGATTGCGACGACTACTGCACTCAGCGATCCTACGTGGATCAGTGCTACAGGTCCTGTGTGGGCCCGATCCTGTGTGGGTCCGATCCTGCGTGGGTCAGCGCTCAGCGGTTCTATGTGAGCCAGCGCCTACAGGTCCTGCGTGGGCCCAGTCCAGTGTGGGCCCGATCCTGTGTGGGTCCGATCCTGTGTGGGTCATCTCTCAGCGGTTCTGTGTGAGCCAACTCCTATAGGTCCTGCGTGGGCCCGATCCTGTGTGGGTCACTGCAAGGTTAGTACCTATCGATCCTTCGTGGGTCCGACGACTTAGATGGTTCAATGATCATCTTTATCGTCATCCGAAGAAGTATACCTGTGTGAGCTGAATCTTGAGTTTCTCTCTTTTGTGGATGGTGTTGAGCTATCCTGTGTGGATTTACTGTTTACTCTCCTTTGTGGATTGTGTTGTTCTATCCTGAGTGGGTATACGTTTTGCTTTCCTCTGTGGACTGGGTTGTGCTTGGGCTCGGACGTTGGAGCCGAACGGGAATTGAAGACTTAGGTATATGTATGAGCATATACCTAAGTCGTGTCAGATGTTACTTCGTGATTGTATCTTTCCTTTGTGGATTATCCTTTGTGGATTTCGGGAGACCTTCGGGGGTCTCGGGGTCCCTACTGAGTAGTTTATACTCACCCCTGCACTGGCTATGCCCGCACTTCGTGGTGTTGGTTGCAGACGACGGACAGTGCTGATCGTGGAGGAGGCGTGCGGAGCAGGACAGTACCTGGAAGTGGACCACTGGGCGGGACGCACTCTGAGAGGTTAGGTGGACCCGAGGAGCAGTGGAGGCTATCTGTACCCACCCTTCAGGTGGGACTTCCGGAGGACGGCTCGACGCTGCAGTTTTCCCTTTTTAGTTGCTGTTTTTCCTTTCAGTTGTACTTTACAGTTGGGCTTGTATTTCCGGCCCCTTTTTACTTTCAGCACAGCTTGTACAGTTTTACTTAGTGTTTACTTTTCCGCTTGCTTACTCTGTGGTGCTTGTTTACTTTTCAAAGGCAATGCCTTCCCTTTTTGTTGGGATCTACGCCTTGGTGCTAGTCGCCAGCCCCTGGCCTATGGAAGGCGGGCTTGGGGTAGTCACGGCACGGGCCCCGAGGACGGGTCGTGACAAATTGGTATCAGAGGTGGTCGGTTCTACCGCAGACTCTGATCTTTCTTCTATGTGAAGCAATAGTGTTTAGCGTATTGAGTGTGGTTATCAGTCCAGGGAGCCCAGTGTTGGTGCGGCGGCCGACGTATCCATACACCAGGACCCTGACTTCTGATTTCCGACTTAATGCACGAAAACATTGATTGCATGTGTGTTTCAAGTTTTCTTTGTGATTACATGTGTCAGCTCACCAGGTATACTGTTCTGACCGTGGCATACTTGTTTCCTTTTCAGGATGGCACGACGACAGCAGCCAGCTAGGGTTCCCAGAGTAGGGCGTGACGACAGCCCGCCGAGCGACGAGGCCTCGGTACAGGGCCCGTTGACAGCAGAGGCACCGGTGGTACCTTTACCCGCCGAGCCCCAGATGCTTCCAGCACTGGCAGCTGATGACGCACGACGCCTTGGAGCTCTGCACGAGTTCCAGCGCCAGCGACCACCCAGGTTCCGTGGGGAGTCGGACCCCCAGGCAGCCGAGGATTGGCTGGAGGCAGTCGTCCGAGTTTTCGGGCTAGTGGGGACGCCAGCAGACCTCATGGTGATCCTCGCGGCGAGCCTACTGCACGCAGCAGCCGGACGCTGGTGGAGCCTGATGCTCCAGTTACACGATGAGGCCACCCTCATCTGGACGGACTTCGAGAGCCTCTTCCGCTCAGAGTTCATCCCGGCCACCCTCCGAGCGGTGCGCATCCAGGAGCTTCTTCAGCTGCGGCAGGGCAGCTTGACGGTCGCTCAGTACGCGGCGAGGTTCACCGACCTTTCTCGGTACTCGACAGACATGGTACGGGACCCCTTCTTCCGGGCTCGTACCTTCGAGCAGGGTTTGAGACACGAGATCAGGGCATCGATGATCTCCCTCAGCATCCCGACCCAGGCAGGAGTACTGGAGCGAGCCCTCCTGATCGAGAGCTTCCTGGCTGAGCCCACAGCGAGACCTACCGCAGGGCGGCAGACAGCGGAGTCTTCGGCAGCTGGTATCCGGCGGATGACTCAGGGTTCCAGGTGGACCAGACCTTCCGGCAGGTGACCTCGGGACACTGGCTCAGCAGTGCAGGGCACCCGGCCCGGAGCCAGCCTTCCGAGAGGCAGGAAGTGCTACGAGTGCGGCGGGCAGGGCTACATGGCTCGTAACTGCCCGACCCGTCGTACAGAGGGGCAGCAGACGGTGGATGGACCACCCAGGTAGAGGCAGAGGGTCGACCGTGGCGGTCCGCAGGGAGGAGGCGGACGAGGCGGAGGAGCTGGCCGAGCAGCAGGTGGTGGGCGACGCTTTGAGGCTCTGCCACCGCCACCACCAGGAGGCCCGCCCCGACCATAGGGAGCTGGCGGGCAACGACAGGCTCAGCTCCAGGCAGCGGAGGCCTACGACCACGGCGCGCCAGAGATGATTCGAGGTACGATCTGTGTCTATTCCACCCTTGCTGCAGTTCTGATAGACACAGGAGTGAGTCACTCTTTCATAGCCACTGCCCTTGTTCGGAGCTCGGAGATTCCGACAGAGCCGTTGGCTCGATCCTTACGGCTAGAGACTCCTACGGGAGCAGACTCGACGATTACGCACTGGTGCCGGCAGTGTGAGCTTACTCTAGGAGGAGAGAGCTTTGGCTGGGATCTTCTTGTAGCAGCGTCGAGGCCTTACGACGTCATCTTGGGCATGGATTGGTTATCTACGGTCCATGCTCAAATTGACTACATTAGGCGCAAGGTGCGATGTGTGCGCACCGACGGGAGCAGGTTCACCTTCACCGGCGAGAAGGGAGCCTTAGCAGCACAGGATGGACTCACGAAGAGGAGAGGTCAGCCCATCACTCATCAGTTGGCTAGCCTCATCCTGGGAGCAGTTGATGTGCAGAGTCCCAGTTTTCCTGCAGTGGTGGATCAGTACGCGGACGTCTTTCCCGACAACGTTCCAGGACTACCTTCTTGCAGAGAGGTAGACTTTTATATTGACCTGTACCCCGGGACAGCCTCGATATCCACTCCAGTATATCGGATGTCCCCCGCTGAGCTTCTAGAGCTGCGGGTACAGTTGGAGGACTTGCAGGGCAAGGGGTTCATCCGACCCAGTGTTTCGCCCTGGGCTTCCCCGATTTTGTTCGCCAAGAAGGCGGACGGAAGCTTGTGACTGTGTGTCGATTATCGTCGCCTGAATCAGGTGACAGAGAGGAACAAGTATCTGCTACCCAGGATTGATGATCTCTTCGACCAGCTCAAGGGAGCACGGTGGTTCTCGAAGATAGACCTCAGGTCAGGCTATCATCTGCTCAGAGTTCGAGACGAGGATGTGCAGAAGACGGCTTTCAGGTGTCGGTATGGCCACTATGAGTTCTTGGTTATGCCTTTCGGCGTGACCAACGCTCCAGTAGTGTTCATGAGCCTCATGAACGGGATCTTCCAGCCATACCTCAATCGATTTGTCGTGGTCTTCATCGACGACATTTTGGTGTACTCGACGACGGAGGAGGAGCACGCCTACCACCTGCGTGTTGTACTAGACACACTCCGAGAGCACCAGCTTTATGGCAAGCTCTCGAAGTGTCAGTTCTGGTTACGTGAGGTCCACTTCTTGGGGCACGTCATTTCTGAGGCGGGAGTTGCAGTGGATCCCGCGAAGATTGAGGCAGTGCTAGCTTGGGAGCCACCCAAGAGCGTGACAGAGGTGCGGAGTTGCTTGGGCCTAGCCGGATACTATCGGAGATTTGTGCCGGAATTCTCCAGAGTTGCGGCCCCACTCTCAGCGTTGACGAAGAAGGTGAAACCCTTCGTGTGATCAGACAGATGTCAGCAGAGCTTCCAGGAGCTGAGGCAGAGGTTGACCAGCGCACCTATCTTGAGGTTTCCTGAGGAGGGAGTTGGATACGTAGTCTACTGCGATGCATCAGGGACCAGACTCGGGTGTGTCCTGATGCAGGAGCGGGCCGTGATTGCCTACGGATCACGTCAGTTGTGTCCTCATGAGCAGAACTACGCTACCCATGACTTGGAGTTGGCAGCCGTGGTCTTTTCCCTGAAGACAGGGCGACACTATCTGATGGGCGAGCGCTTCACAGTCTTTTCTGACCACCAGAGTCTCAGGTACATCTTCTCTCAGAAGGACCTGAACCTGAGACAGCGGCGATGGCTCGAGTTCCTCCAGGACTATGACTTTGAGATAGTCTATACTCATGGGAAGGGGAATGTAGTGGCTGATGCCCTCAGCAGGAGGACGGGCATCCAGCTACTTGAGGAGGCGACAGAGCAGCTAGCCGCTTTGCAGATATCCTTCGTGGATAGAGACGGAGCAGCCTTCCTTCAGTCTCTCATAGTCTCTCCCCCACTTCTTCAGCGGATCAGAGAGGCACAGCATGGGGACGTTGACTGTGAGACACGGCGTGCATAGATATCCTCAGGACAGGCACCTGATGGTTTCTCCCTTGGAGCAGAGCACGATGTCCTTTTCAGAGGACATACCTTGGTACCAGTCGCTTTACGAGAGGAGGTGCTGAGAGAGTATCACACTTCTCCTTTGGCGGTACATCCTAGAGTGGCGAAGATGTACCAGGATCTCAGACGACAACACTGGTGGCCGGGCATGAAGAAGGCAGTGGCAGAGTTCGTTTCACGGTGCCTCACCTGCCAGCAGGTGAAGGCAGAGCATCAGGTACCAGCAGGCTTGGTACAGCCCTTGGAGGTCCCGGAGTGGAAGTGGGATGGGATATCTATGGACTTTGTGACTGGACTTCCACGCACTTCCAGAGGTCACGATTCCATTTGGGTGATTGTTGACCGACTCACCAAGTCGGCACACTTCTTGCCCATCCGAGAGCAGGGCTCAGTAGAGAGCTTGGGGCGTCTCTACGTTCAGGAGATTGTACGACTTCACGGTGTGCCATCGACTATCGTCTCCGATCGGGACGCTCGCTTTACTTCCCGGCTTTGGAAGGGGTTGCAGGAGGCGTTCGGGACGTGGCTACGTCTGAGCACCGCCTTTCACCCTCAGACGGATGGTCAGACGGAGAGGACCATTCAGACTCTCGAGGACATGCTCCGCGCATGTGTCCTCGACTTTGGTCGTAGCTGGGAGGACCACCTACCCTTGGTGGAGTTCGCGTACAACAACAGCTACCACTCCACCATCGGGATGGCACCCTACGAGGCGTTGTACGGCAGGCCTTGCAGATCTCCTTTGTGCTGGACAGACCCTGGAGAGTCAGCACTTGTGGGACCAGAGATGGTCCGGGCCACGACAGAGAAGGTCCGGGTCATCCAGGAGCGGATGAGGACAGCACAGAGCCGGCAGAAGTCATATGCTGACAGGAGGCGGAGGCCACTAGAGTTCGAGGATGGCGACCACGTCTTCTTGCGGGTCTCACCTCGACGTGGTTTGAGGAGATTTGGCCGAGGCGGAAAGTTGTCTCCACGCTTCATCGGACCCTTCCAGGTCCTCAGCAGGGTTGGCGAGGTGGCTTATCGCCTGGCTCTACCACCTCAGTTGCACCGGGTGCACGACGTCTTCCACGTATCCCAGCTGAGGAGATACGTGCATGACCCGACACACATCATCGACTATGGGGAGCTAGACGTGGATGATGGGGCAACTTTTGCGGAGGTCCCAGTGGAGATAGAGGATCGACAGGAGCGGGTCCTACGTGGGAGATCGATTCCTCTTGTGCGCATCAGATGGCAGCATGGGAACCTCCAGGAGAGCACTTGGGAGCGGGAGGCTCAGATGCGTGCTCAGTACCCACATTTGTTTCCCTAGTTTTTGATGTATCTTTACGGGGACGTAAAGTCCTGAGGTGGGAGTAATGTAAAGACCCGTAAATTTCAAGGAATTTTTTTTTCTTATTTTTCTTTGGAATTTTACAAGAGCGCAGTTTCTGACGGCGCCTGATTCCGAGGCCCGGTGTGCCCGGAATCATTTTCCGAAGTTTGGCTCGGGTACGTTCAGTGAACGGACGAGCGGGTTTTTCTAACTTTTGAACCGGTGCCCGGAATCAAATTCTGAGGGCACCGATGAAATCGCAGCGCCGGTATTCGCTTAGAAACGCCTCTTCCGGAGTTGCGTTTGCTCGGGTGTGGTTTTTAATTTTCGGGCTTAAAGTTAAGAAATAAAATAATTTTGCGAAAACTTTATTTTATTTCACTTAAGACACTCGGAAGCCACTTGAAGCCACTTAAAGGCGGCTTGAACTGAGTTTAACTGGATAGGATGCTATCCAGAAATATCCTACCCCCTTGGTAGGATATTTGTGAGGTGGGGCCCGCACAATCCCCGCCGTTTCTTTCCGCTAAGAAACGCACCCGTGAAAACCCGTCTTAATGAAAGTCAACCGACGCGTTTTCTAAATTCTTAACAGACCATTTAATTGGGCGGTTTCTTTCGTAAATTAAATGGGCTGTTTCTTTCGTGAATTAATTGGGTCGTTTCTTTCGTTGAATTAATTCAACGAATTGATGGATCGTTTCTTAACCGGTTTCGTGTGTTGGCATGTTAATAAAATAAGACCAACCCAAAAATCTTTTGAAAAGATTTGAGAGGATCCTTGTTCTTCTTCTCCCTCGCGAAGAACGCGAAGAACGCGAAGAACGCCGAACCCGGAATCGACGACGCCTTCGTCCGAGACGTTCTTCCGATCCCCGATCTCCGATCTCCGACCACCGACCATTCGAGGTGAGTGCCTTCGGATTTCCGCTCAAGGTTCTTTTCCTTTTGGTTTTAAACACAGATTTAATTATTTATATTTTAAATTTGTTGTTCTTGGTTCGTTGAGTTCGCCGACTCAACGCCGGTTTCCGCGACGACGCGACGCCTCCCCGCGACGACGCGACGATCGATCTCTTCCACGACGATCTCTTCCGCGAAGAACGCCCGCGCTCGACGATCATCAAGGTAGGGATTTATTTTGGGAAATTACCCCTTTTTAATTTTCCCGTGAACGTTCTTTGAAAATTAAAAAGCCGGTTCAAATGAATAATTTTATTTTAATTGAAATTGTCGGTTCATGTGTTGAAAAATTTCTCTCGGTTGTTTATTTCTAACGCGGAGGGTGCGGGCCAAACGAACCCGGCCCGACGACCCTCCGTCGTTCTTCGTTTTGTGCGGATCTGACGGTCGACGACGGAATGTGCCGCAGTGGACATTTGGCGATCCCGCAGTAAAGAACGGATTCCGGGAGGAGCAACGGCGCAGACGGGAAGGGAAACGGGCCACCGGAGCGACGCCGGCGGCCCGCGGAAGTTGCCGGCGGCCGGAGGCGGTGGCGCCCCGGCGCGCCGCCGGACGAAATCCGCCTCGGCTGAAGCCGCGGCGGTGGCGGCCAACGGACCCATGCCGCGCGGGTCCGGTTCGTCCAGGCGGGACGCGGCAGAGCCGCGTCCGCGGTTCACCAGCGCGGCCCGCACGCGGGCCGCAGTTTCTTCTCAGGCCGCGGGTCGGCGCCCGCGGCTTCCACCCGCGCGGCTCGGCCAAGCCGAGCCGGCGGAGCCGGCCGAGCCAGACCGGCGCTGGCCGGGCCGGGCCGGGCCAGCCGGGTCGGACCCGGGTCGGGTCGACCCGGTTCGGGCCGACCCAGGGGGGGTCGGGCCGGGTCGGCCCGGGCCCGTACCCCCCATCTTCGGACGTTTTCGTTCAAACGCCCGTATCTTGAGCTTCGTACCTCCAAACCACTCGCCGTTAGCGGCAACGCGACCCTTGGATCGAGATGGTCGTTTCGGTATATCGCACTCAAGGTTTCGGAATACTTTGAGTTCGGCCAGGTTGGTTCGTACACGAGACTAACCGGGCCCTCGGAGCGGAAACACTCATATCTTGAGCTACGGACGTCCGATTGACGTGCCGTCAGCTTTGTCGAATTCCTCTAAGTGAGGCAGATCTTTTGGCATACTCCGCCCGAGGTTTGGACACAGGTGGAGTGCGGTCGGGTTGGTTTTGTCTTAAAAACCAACCGTGCCGCTGGGACGAAAATGCCAATATCTCTCAGACCGGGCGTCCGATTGACGCGCCGTCTGCGACGTTGAGTTCCTGTTGACGATACAAAACTTTTGGATACATCAAATTTGGACTTCGTGTCAGTTGATGTATCAGCCTCTCGGCTAGTGGAGCGGACCCTCCCGAACGAGCTTGCTGTGTGCGGGAACCCTAGTGCTGGCTGCGACTGCTACTTCGACAGCGACGACCGTGCAGAGATCCTCAGTGGACTGCGGCGACGACTGTGCAGAGATCCTCCGTGGACTCCGACGATGACCGTGCAGAGATCCTCAGTGGACTGCGGCGACGACTGTGCAGAGATCCTCAGTGGACTGCGACGACTACTGCACTCAGCGATCCTACGTGGATCAGTGCTACAGGTCCTGTGTGGGCCCGATCCTGTGTGGGTCCGATCCTGCGTGGGTCAGCGCTCAGCGGTTCGGTGTGAGCCAGCGCCTACAGGTCCTGCGTGGGCCTGGTCCTGTGTGGGCCCGATCCTGTGTGGGTCCGATCTTGTGTGGGTCATCTCTCAGCGGTTCTGTGTGAGCCAACTCCTACAGGTCCTGCGTGGGCCCGATCCTATGTGGGTCACTGCAAGGTTAGTACCTATCGATCCTTCGTGGTTCCGACGACTTAGATGGTTCAATGATCATCTTTATCGTCATCCGAAGAAGTATACATGTGTGAGCTGAATCTTGTGTTTCTCTCCTTTGTGGATGGTGTTGAGCTATCCTGTGTGGATTTACTGTTTACTCTCCTTTGTGGATTGTGTTGTTCTATCCTGAGTGGGTATACGTTTTGCTTTCCTGTGTGGACTGGGTTGTGCTTGGGCTCGGACGTTGGAGCCAAACGGGAATTGAAGACTTAGGTATATGTATGGGCATATACCTAAGTCGTGTCAGATGTTACTTCGTGATTGTATCTTTCCTTTGTGGATTATCCTTTGTGGATTTCGGGAGACCTTCGGGGGTCTCGGGGTCCCTACTGAGTAGTTTATACTCACCCCTGCACGGGCTATGCCCGCACTTCGTGGTGTGGGTTGCAGACGACGGACAGCGCTGATCGTGGAGGAGGCGTGCGGAGCAGGACAGTACCTGGAGGTGGACCACTGGGCGGGACGCACTCGGAGCGGTTAGGTGGACCCGAGGAGCAGTGGAGGCTATCTGTACCCACCCTTCAGGTGGGACTTCCGGAGGACGGCTCGACGCTGCAGTTTTCCCTTTTTAGTTGCTGTTTTTCCTTTCAGTTGTACTTTACAGTTGGGCTTGTATTTCCGGCCCCTTTTTACTTTCAGCACAGCTTGTACAGTTTTACTTAGTGTTTACTTTTCTGCTTGCTTACTCTGTGGTGCTTGTTTACTTTTCAAAGGCAATGCCTTCCCTTTTTGTTGGGATCTACGCCTTGGTGCTAGTCGCCAGCCCCTGGCCTATGGAAGGCGGGCTTGGGGTAGTCACGGCATGGGCCCCGAGGACGGGTCGTGACAATTTACACCTAAAAACTATGACTTACATAATTGCCACACTTTAACCCTTGGTGAAGTGAAGGAACCAAAAATTCCGTATGAATATGGGGTTGTGGAGTGATCCATGGGGGGGTTAATTTTAGTGTGGATATGCGAAGAATAAATATCCTTTAGTGTGCCTATGTGAAGAAGCATGAGGCAAAGAATTGTAGTATGAAGTACCACCCATGGGACATTAAAATCACTTTGTACAATCCCGAAGGGCCATGTAAGAGAAGGGTTTGCGAATCAAGAGGCCTTATAGAGATGGTATTCACAAAGCTCATGTTCTTTTAGAGAACATGGGATCTCCTAGCACATTACTTTACTAAGATCATAGGCTTGTAAAGCATAGGGGATCGCAGAGCACAAGGCTTCACATAGATCAAGGGCTCGCAGAGCATAGGATCTCACAGAGCACATGGATTTGTAGTGCTCATGTGCTCATAGAGCATTGGGGCTTATAGAGCAGATGAATGCACATAGCTCACATGATCATAGAGTATATGACATCTCAAATAGTAGAACACTTCATTACATTGTGTCTTGACCTAAGCATGGTGTACACATGTTTTTTAGTGTTATTCGTGAAGAATGGGTGATTTCTGAAGTATCAAGTACCCAAATGGTTCTTCATCCCTTGTTATGGCCAATAGGATCTAGAAAGGGAATCCCTTCTTGAAACAAGGGAAGATATTATCAAAGGAAAAAGGATTTCACAATGGTCAATTACATCAGATGTTTCATTTTCCTAGTTGGTATGTATTGAAAAGAACACTTCGTGACTAGGGAATTCAGAAGATGAATGGTCCGGGTCTAGATCCTTTTGAATTGTGGGAGACATATATTTTTAGGAACTAGGGGGCACGATGCTATGAGGGTGCATTGTGAAGTAACATGTGCTTCACCATCATAGGAAGATTTCATCCAATTTCACAGAGATGTGATGTTGACTATTATCCCCTCTATGGCCCAAAAGCTTCCATTATTACCTATGTAGTGGTCCAAAGGGCTTCCATCAATTTTGAAGGACTTAGGTAGACAACCATATTTACCTCTGTGGAGCGAAGACATCTATCTAGTTCATTTTAGAGGCAGAGTCATCCATCTCTTTTCTCTAGAGAGGGTGAAAAGAAAGCCTCGGCTTTGCACTGACTGCAGTGCTGAAGGGCATTGTGAGGGTTCTTCGTAGAGCAACCCATTTGGCACCATTCAATGTAATTTTATAATTTTTTCCAACACACATATTTTGGCACCAACAAATCCCATCCACCCCCTTATAATTAGAGATGAATAAAAAAATTAAGGGTCGGATTTTGAGTGTTGATCGCCAAAATTTAGGCAGATCACCAAGTGGTATTGTGGAGCTGAATCATGATGCTGATAGGAGGTGTGTGGTTTGATAACTTCATCAAGCTGGCAGTGGCCAATAATGCCACAATGCTTGCCACAGCAGGGTGCACCATGAATCTTGGGGGTCATTTTTTAATAAATAGTGAAATAAGGACCCTCTTTTGTCCTCACCTGTCTCCACATAACTATGTTTTATCTCTTGATTTTCGATGCTCAGTGCTCTCCAAGACTACTCCTTGTGAACTGGGTTCTATTTTTCTATGCACCTCAAAACTAGTCTTTAGTCTCTATGATATTGCACTGTGTGAGTTGTGTTTGCGAGCTCTGTGGTAGAACTCTGTGGCCTGTCTCTATGGTCAAGCTTTGTGGTCACGCTTTGCGATCAATGTCTGCAAACTAGAATAAAAAATACTAAATTCTTGAGACAAATTGTCCAAGAAAGAAGGTGCTCGGGGAGTCCTTGAAGATATTGCATGAAGGGAAGAGATGGAGGATACCAAGGGTACCAAAGAATATGGGTGAATCCATTCAGACCATGAATCCCTGGTGCATATCCTATTGAAAATCCTCAAAAACTATCCTATATGCAAGAGGCATACCCTGTATAGATTTGGTCTGAGGGATTACTTTCTCATCCCTGAAGAAAGATGTGATGAACTATCATACTAGTTTAGAAGTATTCCATTCCATCACTAGTGGTTTAGGGTAGCCAAAGGTCATACATGGAAAGACCAAACATCGGTCAATGATGGCTGCCTATATAACAATGCCAATAATGTTGAGGGGAAGGTGCTATAGCATGAGGTATCCCTCCCATAGTTCCACACCATCTTCATGGTAGATTTGGGTTACTAGGAGAAGGGGTGGATAAATTATTGGGACATGTTCTATGGCAGCAACTTTATAGAGGGGTGGGATTGGGATTACTAGGTTTGTGCATCCAACGAGGAATTATCGTAAACTTTGATGTGACTAGGGATGCATGCATCTATATGGTATTCCAAATTTCATATTTATAAGATAAAACACATTATTCTTTTGTTGCCGAGAAGGTGTTCATTGAGGACGAACACTTTTTATCTTTTCCATAGGGAGATCAGCATTAGGCTCTGGGACCTTCACAAGATCTCCACGATTTCAATATTAGGGGTGATGTAAGATGAGTATATCCTTACAGAGAACACAAGGGAGGATATGATGTAGATTGTACATCGATCAAAGGAATGGATGGATCTGGTGCAAGGTTGGGACAAGTAGTCAGTGAGGGATGTCCACTTCAAGCTGTTGTTTAAGAGTTTCGTAAACATCCCAAAAATGCTAGCCGCAGAAGTGGAGGATGAACCTATGAAGCTACCAACCATGCCTCCCACCTACCCAAAGGGATCCCAGTGTAGTAAATAGAATTCTTATTGGGGAACCGTGGAGGGAAACCAAGGGAAGCTACTGATGTACAATGCCAACACTGAGAAGCAACTAGTGGTTAGGCTAGTGGGGTTTATCTCTACGCTTATCTATAGATGGATATTGCCAGCCAGGTATACAAACAAGGGTGTGAAACCAATCATATTTATTATCATGTCTATGATGGTAATGGTGGAGCATGTCATCTTGGGGATCCCAGTGCAGGCCAAGCTATACAAGGTGTTGTGGCACATCAGTGAGGAAAAGAAGCCACATAGGGTGTGTGGACTGCTCCATCTTTTGTATTGATGGATAGCGGTGTACAGGAGCATTTATGAATATTCAAAACCTATTTCCCCTCCTAGATCAGACGTCCAAAAAAACCATTTAAGGTGTGATGTAGAGGTTTCTGGCCTAGAGTACTTTGTCACTGGTGCTGAATAGAGTCTAGATAGTGGATGAATTCTAAATCCATAAATTTTTGTCGTAAAAAAGTGTATTTAATGATGGCATCTAGGTATCTAAGGAGCATCAGTCTTATCTCCTAGCCTTCTAGGGTAGAGTTATAGTGGAACAAATCGATATTGATCTAATCTTGAATCTATACACCCTGAACCGCCTTGAGAGGTAGTTCTGGAGAATACAATGGATGACCCCACAATTCAACCTAGGATTATGCCACAAGGATCATTCATGTATGATGCAAAATATGTGGTAGATTTTCACATGGGAGGATAGGAAAATGAGGTATGACCTACCTCCACCTATATATATCTATAGTCTAGTCAATGAATTTTCTAAGAGATCTGAGGTAGCCTACAAAAAAAGAAATGGTGAAGTGAAAAACTATCTTAGTTAGTGACGAGGTGCATTCTCATCCTCAAGTCTTGGCCCAAAATGTTGCAAGAACATTCCGTGATGGTGAGGCTGCAGTAGTGATGAGTCAAATAAATCCTAAAATTTCACCGAGTGGGAGGAAAGTTGCATTGGAAGACCTAGAAATCCTAGATTATAAGATCCAGTGGGATGGGATGTAACCCAGGGGGTTTCTTTGGATACCAACTTTGGCTCCTAGGAAGCAGCTATGCCACATAGGCATTACCAAGGACGTTGTCTTCGCAAAGTCTTGGTACATCTAGGACATCAATAGACTATTCCTCTGTCCATCCCAGATATAGAAACAATTTAACCATATTAGGATGGATTCGTCATCGATCGGCCATGCCATGGATGGCTTTCTGGTGTCTTTAGCAGAAGTTGAAAAATACATCATCGAGCTAGAGGACTTTGTGCCCTCTTGGGGTACTCAGTTTCCAATGAAGGAAACAGTGAAAATAATACTTAACTATATAGTCCCATTGTAGTTTTCTACTAATGAGTTGAGGGGTCCTTCCCCTTACCCAAATAATCAGAAGAGTCCTCCTAGGTGTGAGAAGCTGGAAGAGGGATCCCTTTAGAGGAAGGAAAAGTTGAAACCTCGGAGATGGAAGAGTTTTTTAAGGATCTTGATGTAAACCCTGAACCATTTTATTTTGGTACTCATTATGGTAATCTAGGCCTTCTCAAGAGACATTTTCCTTGTGAAGGAGAACCTCATATGTTATACCCATTCCCACATGATAGAAGATATAGCTTTTGTGTCTATGCTTGGGACAATGGTGATTGAAAAATATATTAGGGATGTAACACCCAGGGTGGTTCTCAAGGAGACATTGGATTTACCAACCATATATTGGGGGCACGTCTAGGGATTCCAACAGAAGTAGCTCTTGGAAAAGACCAATTATATAATCTATATAAGTCCTCTCTTCATAGAATCCATAACTGTTGTCCATTTAACTCTGCCAACTAACATCTCTGTATTTATATATGCAAACTTCATCAAATGGAATGGTTGGCCCTAGTGAGTATAGTTGGGGCTCCTAGCACTCCTTTTCTGAGGGGGATGCCTATCATTGATGAATCAGATGCTCATGCTGACCAGAATAATGTGGTTACAGTAATAGATAATATCACTATAGGGATAGAACCTAAGACTATAGATGTGGAATCTGGGGATGAGGATCAACCTAATGACATGGATCCCATCCTATCGGACCAGACACCTGAAGAAGACCCTATAGTTTTATTTCAAGTGGTGCTCACAACATAAAAACCTGCGACCTAGTGCATTAGTATGAGACTGCTTCTAATGAATAGGATAAAAAGGTCATTTGTCACCAATCATGGAAACTAATCCAGTGATTCATCAAAGAGTCTAAAAAATTAGAGTGGATAAACCATATGGGGATAACTTGTTTCAAGCTATGCGATTTATGTTCTAGATGAGTGGATTTCCAACATCCTCATATGCTCATTCGTGATTGCTTGGTAGAGAAAATATGGGAACATGATCTTGTCCTCGGTGTCAAAAAGATGAATAAGAAGATGTTTTTCAATATTAAGAAATTTCAGGAGGCTGATCAAGGGATCCAATGATTAAGGGAATGTGTGAATGAACACTCTACTTTTATCGATTCACAATTGGAACTCATATTGAGATTAAAAGAACAGTTCGTAGAGGCCAAGGAACAGACGACGTGATCATCCCGATAGGCGGTTGTTATCAAAGATTATAGTGATCATAGACCTTTACATAAAACATTATATGATTTTATGTATCATTATACATCAGAGTACACGCCAAGGATCATAAAGTCTAGTGTCTTGTAAAACAAGGTACATAAAACTAAAAACATGGAACTAAATAAAACATTTATTTATTTAATCTTCAAATAGAGATCCTAACATACATTTTTATCAAAAATATACAAATGATACCTTGGGGAAAACATGAACAAAGGGATGAGCTAAATAGCCTAGTTAGGGAATACCCATGAGAAAAAATCATTAGCACACGAGATATAAGGAATGACATGACGATGTAAAAAGGAATATAGAATATGAAATCAAAACATATAAACATGGAATCATATAAAAATGTATTCATGGTAATTTATTAGAAACCTAAATCATTTCTTTATCATTAGTTAAGGCTAACCTCAAAGGCTGTTTTACGTGGTAACACAAGCCATGACTAACTGCAAAGACCGTTGCACATGGTAGCACAAGCCAAGTCTAACCACCAAGACTATCCCTCATAACGTCTCATGAGACTCAACTATACCCAATACATTGGATCTCTATCTGGGTGAACCCATATTTACATATCATGAATATGTTTTCCACATAAATAATTATAAAAAATCAATGTTATATAAACATAAGGGTTACCCATGGAATGAATGAGGTGCCATAATCATGTCATTAAGCATAAAAAATGGGCATATCATAAAAGTGTCTATGAAGAATGGAACTAAAACATACATGGAAATTCATATGGTAAAATACATATGTATCATGGAAAGTGATTTCAATTATAATTGGAAACATGTAAGAATAGTATTTAATAAATTTTAGCATTAAATATATATTTTTCAGTTTTAAGGAAAATACAATAGTGACATTAAAATAGAAAATGGATAATACTTTATATAAAACCAGAAGTGAACCAAGATGGATTTCATAAAAACATTCCAGATTTTATAAAAAAAATGGTGGCTTGAAACAGAATATGAAGTGCACATGAAATCAGGTAAGAAATTGGGAATTTCCCTTAAAAAGTATTCTTATCGAGAAGTTGTGAGGACAGAATCACATAAAAACATGTATATCCCAAAAAGGTAAGGAGGGATGGATCTTAAAAAATGATTATAGAGAATATAAATTGTATTTTGTGTAACTCCCCGACCCCAGAATCTAGGAGTCAGTGCATTATTTTAATACATTGGCATGATTACAAGGAATCAAGTCCCGAAAGACCGATTAGTTTATTTGTCTAGGAAACAAGATACATGTTTAAGTTCAACATTACAACTTGAAAAGAACAACAACACTAATTTATTCCATTATAAACATCTAATCTTCCAAGATTATTTCTGCAAGTCACTCATTACTAACTTCTTCATATCCTAGGAAAATAAAACATGAAAAAAGGGTGAGCCTAGATGCACAGTAGGAGTAATAAATATAGTAGAAGATAACAAAAAAAGGCATGGTGAATAATTTAAAACACATGCCTTAATGAATAATAAACATGAGCACTTTATTGTAGGAATATGAGCTCATTAAATAATGACATAATAAAATATAGTCATGGGTGTTCTACTAGTCGAATAACCACATGAAATAGCAATACCTAATCTCATAATGATGGAATGCATAATGTCGATCATTCTGAAACATTTTTTCAAGGCCTCGGCCAAGATGTCTAAAAATGATTAAGGCCTAGGCCAACACCATATATCAAAAATTTGGAAAGGACTCATCCAATTCCACATCTAATTGTCTCATGAGACCTATCGTTTCATCAAAGCGCTATAGAGGGCTCCACCCATCACTTACTAAGTCCAATACATTCTTCATATGAAAAGGTTGAAATATAGTCTGAACATTCGTATTAAAACTAGCATAAAAAATGTCAATATTTTAACCACAAACCATGAATGGTATAAAAATAGCACATCCAAAGTCAAGCATAACTCATTCAATACAATATTGAAGATTTTATTATAATATTTCAAACTCAATAGATAATAATGAAGGATATTTACAAAGATAAAAATAATCATCAAAAATATTTGAGAGAAATATCGCCCATTTTCTTGAAAAGATTTAAAAGTCTCAAAATTTATCAAGAATTCATTTAAAATAGATTTTTGAATCAAAGTATCCCATGCCACATTGAATCTTATAAAAGTAATTTTAATTTTAAAATATTAATGTCCATATAAATAAATCCTTAAAACCATTTTTAAAAAATGTACATTAATGAGAAAGATTTAGAATCATAAATTTTTGAAACATTTAAAATGATATTTATTTAGAGTTCCTAACCAAAAGAGAGACACTTTAATGAAAATTATTGAGGAAATAAAAACATTATAATATCATGAGAATAAATGTATTCATGATATACTATGTCAAAGTGCATTATATACACCATATAAAATTTAATTGGCGTATTACAACAAAAAAGTCTCAATGTAATGTAAATTGAGATGAAATCCCTTATAAAGACCATATCCTTAGGTTAAGGATAAATAAATGACATAATTATGTGTGAAAAATATAAATATACTCAATATGATTGGATAATCAGTGTAAATAAATCAGTGTACATTCACACATATTCTTGAAAATACAACACTAATGACTTGGATGTTTAACTCAATGAATGGAAATTGAGTTAAGATTACTCTTATCAAGTTCAAATCAATAACTTGAGAAATTATCAGTGGAGTGATTATTTGTATCAAAATTATATCCACAATATAGGGAGTAGAAATTACTTCAAAAATAATAAATAGTAATTCCACACATAATCATGGATTAAAATAATCAATGAAGTATGCATAAATCCCAATGAGTGGAAATTGAATTTTAAAATTCCCATACCGATTTGGTAACTTGTGAAACATTGACCCCAAGAAAGAAGTATCATACAATGAAGATGTTAATACCCATAAATTAAATTATATTACAAAAATAATAAAATCAATGGCAGTACACACTCCACACAAAAGGAAATAAGGGCCAACATAGCATGAATCTCACGGGAATAAAAGTGATATGAAAACGCCTTACATTGGTGTAATCTATTGAGTTGTATGAAAAAAAGTTAATAACCACAAAATGAATCAAATAATACCATAAATTTAAATATAATCAAGATAATATATATCAAATGGTATTACACAATACACCACATGCTATAAATAAGTGTCCAATAATGGAAATCTCATAGAATTAAAAGTAAGATAAGAAACCCCTTACCTCAAGTCCAACTTGTCTTGTATGTTCCTTGTTCTTCCTGGATAATAAACTTTAGTTAATTTCTAATTGATTAAGAACATTTTTAATGTTTATTATTCCGTTTATATCACTTATTACCTTTCTATAACAATTAGTTAATTATTTGAGTACATATTGGATATTTTATCGACGTTTGGAACTTGAGTCAAAAATGAACTTGTAATAATTACAATTTTTCCATGTGGTCAAAAGTCCATTATATCAATAATGATATACATGATTTATATATCATATATATATTATATATCAAGTATATATATTCATTTATAAAAGTACATAACATTTGGTGATAAGAAATGAAATGCACCATTCATGGAGACGGTAATTCGTATGTACGCATGAACACTACTTTCATTTCTATTTTGTATTTTAATAGAATTAAAACATAATGATACTTAGTTATATTATAATTCCAGTATAATATAATATATAATATCATTAAATATTTACATTATACATCCCACACAAGTAATTAATGATTCATATTAGTGTGAGGGGGCGATAGTCCGCACTTCCTCAAATGAAATTATCGCGTTTTACCCATAATGGAAACTATAAAGGTATGATATAAATGTAAAATAAAGAAGAAAAAGAGAAAACATAAACATATTATATATCATATATAAATACAGTTCCATCTTAATAGACACCATGAGAGGCAATATCAGATAATCGTACAATCATCATTTTGTGAGGCGTTAGTTTCCCTACCACAGAAACAGTATGTTCTTCACCCATTAGATGGAGGTGTGTGTAAGTGTAGTTCAAATAATTCTCATAAAACCATCCATGTATATTGATTATACTGGTTTTGTGATAAAAGAAAGTAATAAAATGAGTTTAGGGGCGTTGGATAAGTAAAATAAAACAAAATAAAACAAAATAATTTTAGAGAAACGGTTACCTTTAATCTGGGTAACTTTCTTTGGTTTGAACCAAAAGGACTTCTTGAAGTGACTTATTCCAAAGGTAAGGATTCTAGGTGTAATAGAGGGATCTTTAGAGCTTATTTGGGATGGGGTTGGATGAGCCAAGGGGATAGAGGGGTGTGTGGAATGGGTTAGAAGTGGTGTCCTTTTATAACAGGGAGGAGGGGCTCTTTAGGAAAGTGTGAAAATATTATTTTATTATATAGTGATATTAGGTTTCTCAAGGTCCAAAACTAATTACAGTCAAGGTTAAGATGACTCCTGGTCAAAATAAAGTCATCTAATAAAAAAAATTAGGGTTTGGATATTTTTTTAATATTATTAATCTTATTTGTTCAAATCATTTATTAATTAGGTAAATACTACATCATTATTGTGTCACAAGAAATTTAACTTATATGCTGTCTAAAAATTAATAAAAAATACCATAATGTAATAAATTTTTTTAGATTTTCAATTAATATTTATATTTGAAAATATGACTTATATAACCCCATGTAAAAATTTATTTACTACAATATATTTGTTAATGTCATTTTGGCATTTACCTTAAGTAAATAAAAATAATGTGTCATTATCATTCATAAATGGCCCCACATGGTCCCAAAATAGACCCAAGGATGACCATGGTTGTCCATGACTCATATAATAAGGTTAAGACAAGTGTTAAGGTAATTTTTGTTTTATTTGAATATTCTTTTTACCTTGAATTACCCTATTTACCTTTAACTACATTAAATAAAAGTCAAAAGATACTATTCACCAAAAATTATTTTCATCTTATTGAACTAAATTTTACTTTATAATAACAACCATGTATGTTTTATCTTCAAAATTCAATTTACAGAAGTGGTAAAAATTCATTTAAATGAAAAAGTCTGGTTTTTAACTACTAATTAGTGGTTTCACTATTCATCAAAAATTGATGTTTTTAAAAAAAAATACAAAAAATCTAGCATAATCTATATTTGATATTACAAATTCAGAAATTATGTATATTTTACCAAATTAAAAACATTGAAGATGGATTAATTAATTTAAAATTAATTCCTATTGTGAAAACAAAAAAACGTGTTTTAAAAAATATTAACTATCAAAATATTGAAAATTGTTTATGTTCAATATTAAAGTTAAATTACTTCCAACAACCAACATTGGATTAAATGGTTAAAATAAAATCTAATTACACTTCAAAACCAATAAAAAAGATAATATAACCATATAAATAAATTATATTAAAATGAATTTTTGAATTAAAATACAATATTTCTCATTATTCATAAAAATGAATATTATTAGGAAAATAACAAAATTTCATCCAAAGTAAATTTTTATGTCCTTATTATAAAGAAGAATTTTATTTTTCCAAATTGAATATGTAAAATTGTCAAATATTGGATTTAAAAATGGTTCTCCATTAAAATGTGGAAAACTGTATTTTTTTAAAAATACTTCTTTTATTTGAAAAATTGAATTTGTCCTTATATTATGTCTAAGAAACAAAAAGATGAATGTAAAACTTTTATGGGATATATATATATAATCCAATATCTGGTTATTAATATTCATAATCTCATTCTAAATGGTTAGTTTGATAGGTCATGGTGCGCTCGAACTTGGTGTTGTGTGTAGCACAAGCTGTTGAATTGCTTTAAGGAAAATAACATACTATGAAATAATGGGGTGTTACATTTAGAATTTTTACAAAAAAGTAAAATCCAACTTCATGTGGATAAAAAGTAAGATTAAGAAACCAAAAGGAATATAGAAGGTTCGGGTATAATCCCTTATGGAATATCGACATGGTATCAGGTGTACATAGAAGGGATTAATGTGGGAGAAAAGGGTTAATAAAATTTTATAAATTGTGAGTGAATTATGATGGAGGTGAAAAATTATACCCCATCATTAGTAATTACACCTAAAAGGGCCTAACATAGAGGAGATTCTTGAATAAAAGTGAAATTGAGAGGATCCCTTACCTTAAGTCAGATGTTGTTCTCCTCTTGATTTTAAGGAATGAATAATCATATTATGTTCATTAATTAATAATTCCTGAACCTATTTTATATATTAATTCTTTAGTATAACTTTTTTTAGTTCATTCAAAGCAGATTTGATAGGTTATGAAGTTTGATTTCATTGTTGGAGTCTATTTGTTTCCTTGGTTTTAATGATCGGTTCACTTTTATTCATGTTTGGATACACATGTATGATGAGAGGGATTGTCCAGAAAGGAAGTTATTTGAAATTAGTGAACATCCAAATGATTACATGGTTATAAAATTAATTTGGTTATTTGGAGTGAATGTGAATTATTATATAAAACATTAATGATAAATGATTTGATTAACTTGATGATTTTGCTCAAAACTAACTTGTTTTGTATTATTATTTTGCATCATGAATTTATAAGGATTTTAAAACAATAAATAAGATAAAATACATATATTATGATATTTTTAAACCATTAAAATGGTTGTATGACTAGTCTAGGATATTGTAATTCAAATTGAAAACTCATTGTCCTTGAATGTGATAAATCAAAACATCTCGGATAGTGTTTTCATTTATAGTATATAAGATGGGGGAAAGAAGGGATTATGATAAAATATCCCATTAGCATAATATAATTCCAAAAAAAGTAAATTACTAGATTTATCATACATTTTAGGTGAAGGGAGGATGGGAAAGAAAAACAGAAGAAAATAACTTGAATGAAAATGAAAGAAAAGAATAGTGGAATTCACCTATGGATTTAATCATTCTTGAGAGCCTCTTAATGGGTGCAGAATTGGTCTTTTGGGGAGAAAAGGGGGTTTTAGATGTGGGGAGATGAGCTTGGAAAGATATTTGGGCAGTATTTAGGGAAGGAATAAGGCTTGATATGAGTGAAGAGAATATGTGAGTGTGGGTGGTTTTTATAGTGGTGAGGAGGAGGGTTTTCTTAATATTTTAATCATTAGTTTTTTATTTCCAAATAAGACAAGAAATAGTAATGATTACATGACCAAAAATAGTAATAGGTGCTTGTGATTATGATATAATGACCTTACATCAGCCATAAATCATCTGATGACATCCTAATTCATGGATTTAGCATTTATCATAAATTATCATATTTTATTATTCATTAAAAATTCAAGTATTTCAGAAAAATCCCAAAATTTCACAGCAACCATTTTTTTCTATGTAGAATCCAAAAATGAAATCCATTGCTCAAAAATAATTTTATATATACAATTAATTTATTTTTTAATTAGAATCATAATTTTCTTTAAAAATACAGTTTTTAACACTATAACAGATTTTATAATGCTCCCAAAAATTAAATAAGGTCTTATTAAAATAATTTAAAAATAAAGGAAATAAAATTTTTAATTTAAGAAGACCTTGTAAGAAAATATATTTTTAAATTTTTTTTAATTTATTGTAAATGATTATTTATAACTTAGAAAAATACCAATAGTTTTACTATGGTCATATTATCACTTATAAGTTGCATAAATTTTATTTATACATTCATGGATGAGGTTACTATTCTTTTGGATGACTTATTGTTTATAATGGTTATACTAATATTAATAAGGACATGTTACTATTCATAAGGGTAAGTTACTGTTCACCAAAAAATATGTTTGTTCCATTAGGCTCCAAACATCTTACTAATCAAAACTATGTATGTTTTATTTTTGAAATTCAAATAACTGAGGGTACAATATTATGTTTAAAGGTCACATATTACTTAGTTTCTCATTGTGTTGTAATTTCAATGATTATATGACATAATTATAAGAAGTAAATTTACATTGATCAAGCATCAGGTTGTTACATTATTCCCCCTTAAGAAATTTTTCCCTCAATTTTTTTTTCTTTATAAGCCATAAACAGGTTCATGTACTTTCCATTCACTGCCTTCTCCAGTTACAATGTAACCTATTCGTACTTAACGGTTCCACCATTGAACATTGACTAGGTGAGTAGTCTTTGTACGCATAACATTATCTCTATGATCCAATATCTTCACTGGCTACTCCTCATAAGAAATTTCATCCTCCAAATGTACCATATCTGAAGAGAGTACATGTGAAGGATGTTGCATGTGCTTTTTTAAAAGGGATACATGGAAGATATCATGCATTATGGACATTATAGGTGGAAGTGCTAGTTGATAGGACAAAACTCCAACTTGATCAAGAATATAAAAGGGGCCTATGTACCTGGGACATTGCTTTCCTTTCCTCCCACACCTTAGGACCTTATTCCTTGGAGATATGTGTAGAAATACCATTTCACCTATATTGAACTGAAGTTCACGTCAACAGTTGTCTGCATAACTCTTTTGTTGACAATGGGATTCCTTGATGTGCATCTTAATGTATTTCACCTTCTCCAACAATTTTTCATCCATTTGAGGTCCTAGAAGATTACTCTCACTAACTTCATCCCAACATGCCGGTGTTCTTCACCTTTTCCCTTAATTGTCATCGTATGGTGGCATTCAGATGATCGAGTGGAAAATGTTGTTGCAGGAGAATTCAACCAGTGGATGATGTTGGTCTCATCCTCCTTTGCAGTCCGTAGAACATGTTGTCAGCATATCTTCCAATATCTGAATATTTTTATTAGATTGGCCATCAGTTTGAGGATGAAAGGACATACTGATGTTCAGTTCTGTTCTTAGAGCATGTTGGAGACTTTTTCCAAACATCAAGGTGAATCTCATATCTCTATAAGATATAATAGATAGTGGTACTCCATGTAGCCTTACTACTTCTTTTATATATATATCCATGAAAGATAATCCACTTTGAAGTACCCTTGAATCTAAATAAAGTGAGTTGTCTTTGTAAGATGATCTTTAATGACCCATATAGCATTATTTCCTCTTGATGTCTTTGGGTGTCCAGTGACAAAGTCCATGGTGATGGTCTCCTACTTCCATGTTGGTATGGGTAGGGATTGTATCATCCCCTTAGACTTTTTTCTTTCATCCTTCATTTGTGGGCATACCAAACACTTTTATGTATATTCAACAATATCTTTCTTCATATTGTCCCCCAAAACATTCCCTCAGAGATCTCAACACAAATTTGTGCTCCTTAGGTGAACAGATAAGGTTGAGCTATGTGGGTAATTCAAATGCTCTTTATTTATCTCTAGATCAGATGGTACACATAATAGTGAACCAAATCTGGAAACACCTTTCTCATCAATAATGGAATCATAGTATTTCTAATTTTTAATAGAGTCCAACATTTTTTGAATTTCTACATCTTCTCTTTGAGAAACCCTTATTTTCTCCATGAGGACTTGTTGAGTGGTCATTTTAGAAAGGATTGATGGAGTTACTCCTTTAATGACACCCATGTCCATTTCTACAAATCTAAAAAGATCAGAACCTTTTCAATTCTCATCATCGATAAAGACACATGATCCTTTCTACTTTGAACATCCACCACCTTCACTACTAGAAATATGGGCATTTGAGCCCTGTTACCTATAGCGACCGCCATTGGCAGTCGCTAAGTCTCCTTAAAAAAATAAGGAGCTTCCGCGCCCCCCCCCCCCACTCTCGTCATCCCCCCCACCTCCCTGAACCCTTCCCCCCCATTGCCCCTCCCCCCCCCCCCCCGCCGCCGCGCGCACTCCCTGCCTCCCCGCCACCGTGCGTCCTCCCCAGCGCCCCACCCTCCACCGGCCCGCCCTCCACCCGCCCGCCCTCCGCCGACCCGCCCTCCGCCAGCCCGCCCTCCACAGCCCCGCCCTCCGCCGGCCCGCCCTCCGGCCGACCACCCTCCACCAGCCCCACCCTCGGCCGGCCACCCTCCATCCTCCGAACGCCCTCCGGCCACCCTCCGCCCTTTAGCTCCAGCCACCCTCCTCCCTGCGGCCGCCCCTGCGGCCTCCCTCTGCCCTCGAGCCTCCCGCCACCCGCCTCCGGCAGCCCTCCGGCCGCCCTTCTCCAGCCCCACCCTCCCCATCCGCCCTTCGCCTGCCCTCCGCCCTCCGGCTCCGGCCGCCCTCCGCCATGCGGCCTCCCGCCACCCGCCTCCGGCAGCCCTGAAGCCCTCGGGAGCCCTTCGGCAGCCCTCCGGCCGTCCTCTGGCCTTCGGCTTCCAGCCCCTCCGGCCTCCGACCTCCAACCTCGGCCCTCCTCCCCCTCGTCACCCCCCCCCCACCCCAGCACCCTGAACACCACCCCCCCCCCCCCCCCCCGCACCTTGCCAACCCCCGTCCCATTCGTCTTCGTCCCCTCCCTCGCCGCACCACTGCCACCCGTCCCCTCCTTCACCTTCTCCTCCCTCGCCGCACCAGCTCCGGCTCTGGCTCCCCACCGCTGCTCTCCCTCAAAGCACTGTCGTCGGCTCCCCTCCTTCCAGGTTTGTAGCGCAATCAGGTATGACATGGGCTTTAACTTACGTTATTATTTTATAAATGGTTCACAAACAATCAGTTAGTATTTATTTTAAATATATTTGATATCAAAAATGAAAATGTAATAAGTCTTATGTAAATGTTTGTTATAGGGATCTTATTATAGATAAGAGTTGGAATGATCTTCCAAATCGAACGTCTAGAGAGTATTTCAATGGAATTATGCAGTTTATTGACTTCACCAGAGGATTTGAATGTGACTGTATTAGTTTTCCATGTCGAAAATGTGCTAACAGATATCAATTCACACGAGATACTATGAGGGAGAACCTATTCTTTAATGGATTTCTGAAAAATTATAAGAGTTGGATTCATCATGGAGAAGAATATGTTCGTTGTGAAAATACGGATACAGTTCAAATGGATGTTGATGCAAGGATGAATGATCCAATGCATGAAATGCTTAATGAAATGGTACGTGGGTTGGATCCTGAAGGCATTGACATCCAGAATCTTGAGACCGGTGAGATAAATCTTCACTCTGGTGCAGATCGTGATTCGAGGAGGTTTTATGAAGCAATTGATGATGCAAAAACAGAATTATATCCAGGATGTACTTCTTTCAATAAATTGTCGTTTATCGTGGATTTGTTGCATTTGAAGACCTTGAATCATTGGTCAGACACATCATTTGACATGCTTTTGGTGTTATTGAAAAAGGTTCTTCCTGTCGACACTAAGATTCCTGAGTCGTATTACCATGCTCGTAAGCTGAAAGAGAACTTAGGTTTTACATATGAGACCATAAATGAATGTCCAAACAACTGTATGTTGTTTAGAAAGGAAACTGCCCATTTGAATATTTGTACGGTTTGTGGTGCTTCGAGGTGGAAAGAGAACAGGGGAAATCAGACTCATCAATGTCAGATTGTGATACAGGGGAAACCGATTGCCGTAAATAAAATGCGTTACTTTCCCCTTAAACCAAGGTTGAAAAGATTTTTAATGTCAACTAAATCTTCTAATTTAATGAGATGGCATGCAGAAAGAGTTCATGAAAGTGATATGTTAACCCACCCGGCAGACTATCATGCATGGAAGGATTTTGATAAGAGACATCCCAACTTTTCCAAAGATGTTCGTAATGTCCTATTGGGATTGGTAGCAGATGATTTCAATCCATTCAAGTCTATGGTTGGTGAAACTCATAGCACATGGCCCATGGTGTTGGTTCCGTATAATCTTCCTCCATGGGTTTGTATGAAGCAACAATTTATATTACTTTCCACTCTTATTGATGGACCTAAAAGTCCGAGGGATAAGATTGATGTTTACCTTCAGCCATTGATTGATGAGTTGAATGAATTTTGGGGCGATGGTGTGATGACTTATGACTGTGAAACGAATGAAATGTTCAAACTGCATGCTGCTTTATTATGGACAATCAATGACTTCCTAGCTTATGCAAATTTATCAGGCTACAGTACGAAAGGGGAATTTGCTTTCCCTTGTTGCAACAAAAGTAAAAAATCTGTATGGCTTAAGCATTCCAAAAAATGGGCATACATGGGTCACAAAAGTATTCTCCCCCCTCAGCATAGGTTCAGAAAGGACAGGGTGACATTTGATGGTTCTAGAGAGCTCAACACAGCACCAAAGATCATGACAGGAGTTGAAATGTTATCGCAGATTGAGGAAGAAAACATCCGCATGGTATATGAAATTCAGGATTTGGTGGCTCCTCCGGTATGTAATATTCGAGCTACGGGTAGGCAGCGCAGTCACAATTGAAAAAATAAAAGTATTTTTTATTGTCTTCCGTATTGGAAAACTAACATGCTGAGGCATAATTTGGATGTCATGCACATTGAAAAAAATGTTTGTGATAACATATTCAGGACCATTTTAGGTGTCAGTGGGAAATCAAAGGACCATGTTAATGCACATTGTGATTTGGAAGAAATGGGTGTAAGAAAATAGTGTCATTTATAGTTAGCTGAGGGAAACAAGGCATATATGCCTGCTGCACATTATACGATGACTACAAAGGAGAAAGAGACATTTCTTTCCATTTTGATGATGCTCAAGGTCCTTGATGGTCAAATTCTGAGCGAACGACATCGGATTGACCTGAAATCATAGGGAAACAATCTAATTATTATTCGTGACGTGTACGTGCTGACGGCACGTCAATCGGACCAGCGGTCTGCGCGGTAGGGCTCATTATGCTTTCATCAAGTGTTGTGTGCGGTTGATAAACACTCGTGGGGGGGTCCAAATGGGCCGAACGAGGTGCAAATGGCCTGAAATCAGATGACATCAAAGGGTGAGTGAATTGTGACGTGGTCGAGCAGACGGAATGTCAATCAGACGTGCCGTGTGCCCGCGGTGACCGGGAACGCCGTTCCAGTGTCATAAACGGCCAAAACGGGCGTCTGACGGTCAAAGTCATAGAGGACGACATCAGATTGACCTGAAATCACAGGGAAACAGTCTAATTATTATTTTTGAGGTGTACGCGCAGACTTTACGTCAATCGGACGTGCGGTATGCGCAGGAGGGCTCATTATGCGTTCTTTAAGTATTGCGTGCGTTTGATAAACGCATGCGTGGGGGTCCAAACGGGCCGAACGAGGTCCGAATGGACTGAAATCAGACGACGTCAAAGAGTGAGTGAATTTTGACGTGGTCGAGTATACATCAAGTCAATCGGACATGCCATGTGCCCGCGGTGACCGGGAACGCCGTTCCGGTGTCATAAACGGCCAAAACGGCCGTCTAATGGTCAAAGTCATAGCGGACGACATCGGATTGACCTGAATTCATAGGGAAAGAATCTAATTATTATTCGTGATGTGTACGCATAGAAGGCACGTCAATCGGACGTGCGGTCTGCACAGTAGGGCTCATTATGTGTTCTTTAAGTGTTGCACGCGCTTGATAAACGCGCGTGGGGGGGGGGGGGGTCCAAACGGGACGAACAAGGTCCGAATGGCCTGAAATCAGAAGACATCAAATGGTGAGTGAATTGTGACATGTTCGAGTAGACGGAACGTCAATTGGATATGTCGTTTGACCGTGGTGACCGGGAACGCGTTTCCGGTGTCATAAACGGCCAAAACGGGTGTCTGACGGTCAAAGTCATAGCGGATGACATCAGATTGACATGAAATCACAGAGAAACAATATAATTATTATTCTTGACGTGTATGTGCAGACAAAATGTCAATCAGACGTGCGGTCTGCGCGGTAAGGCTCATTATGCGTTCTTTAAGTGTTGTGCGCGCTTGATAAACACACGTGGGGGGGTCCAAACGGTCCGAATGAGGTTCGAATGGCCTGAAATCAGACGACATCAATGGGTGAGTTAATTTTGACGTGGTCGAGCAGACGGAACATCAATCGGACGTGTCGTGTGCCCGCGGTGACCGGGAACGCCGTTCCGGTGTCATAAACAGCCAAAACAGGCGTCTGACGGCCAAAGTCATAGTGGACGACATAGGATTGACCTGAAATCATAGGGAAACAATATAATTATTATTCTTGAGGTTTATGAGTAGACAAAACATCAATCGGACTTGCGATCTGCGCGGTAGGGCTCATTATGCGTTCTTTAAGTGTTGGCGCGCTTGATAAACGTGCGTGGGGGGTCCAAACAGGCCGAACGAGGTCCGAATGGCCTGAAATCAGACGACGTCAAAGGGTGAGTGAATTGTGATTTGGTCTAGTAGACGAAACATCAATTGGACGTGCCGTGTGCCCGCGGTGACCGGGAACGTCGTTCCAGTGTCATAAACGGCCAAAACGGGCATCTGACGGTCAAAGTCATAGAAGACGACATCGGATTGACCTGAAGTCACATGGAAACAATATAATTATTATTCGTGATGTGTACGCGTAGAGGGCATGTCAATCGGACGTGCGGTCTGCGCGGTAGGGCTCATTATGCATTCATTAAGTGTTGCGCGTGCTTGATAAACGCTCGTGGGGGGGTCCAAACGGGCCGAACGAATTCCAAATGGCCTGAAATCATACGAAGTCAATGGGTGAATGAATTGTAACGTGGTCGAGTAGATGGCACATCAATCGGATGTGTCTTTTGACCGTGGTGACCGGGAACGCGTTTCTGGTGTCATAAACGGCCAAAACGGGCGTCTGACGGTCAAAGTCAAAGCGAACGACATCGGATTGACCTGAAATCATAGGGAACCAATCTAATTATTATTCGTGACATGTATGCGCAGACGGAATGTCAATTGGACATGCAGTCTGCGCGGTAGGGCTCATTATGCGTTCTTTAAGTGTTGCGTGAGCTTGATAAACGCGCGTGGGGGGTACAAATGGGCCGAACGATGTGCGAATGGCCTGAAATAAGACGACATAAAAGGGTGAGTGAATTTTGACGTGGTTGAGCAGACGGAATGTCAATCGGACGTGCCGTGTGCCCACGGTGACCGGGAACGCTGTTCCGGTGTCATAAACGGCCCAAACGGGCGCATGACAGTCAAATCCATAGCAGACGACATCGGATTGACCTGAAATCACAGGGAAACAATCTAATTATTATTCATGAGGTGTACGCGCAGACGGCACATCAATCGGATGTGCGGTTTGCGCGGTAGAGCTCATTATGCGTTTTTTAAGTGTTGTGTGCGCTTGATAAAAGCGTGTGGGGGGTCCAAATGGGACGAATGAGGTCCGAATGGCCTCAAATCAAATGACATAAAGGGTGAGTGAATTTTTACGTGGTCGGGCAGACGACACGTCAATCAGATCTTTCGTTTGAACGTGGTGACCGGGAACGCGTTTTTGGTGTCATAAACGGCCAAAACGGGCGTCTGACGGTCAAAGTCATAGAGGACGACATCGGATTGACCTAAAATCACAGGGAAAGAATATAATTATTATTCGTGACGTGTACGCGCAGACGGCACGTCAATCGTACGTGCAGTCTGTGCGGTAGGGCTCATTATGCGTTCTTTAAGTGTTGCGCGTGCTTGATAAATGCGCGTGGGGGGGTCCAAACGGGCCGAACGAGGTGCGAATGGCCTGAAATCAGATGACATCAAAGCGTGAGTGAATTGTGACGTGGTCGAGTAGACGGAACATCAATCGGACGTTCCGTGTGCCCACGGTGACCGGGAACGCCGTTCCGGTTTCATAAACGGCCAAAACGGTGTGAGACGGTCGAATTCGGACCAAACGTGCTCTGAATGACCTGAAATGATAGCATTTCTTAAATTGGTGGTTTTAAATTATCACCATGATTTTATGTCAGATTTAATTTTATTATATGTATATAATAACTGAATAATTATGTTCAATTTACGTTTGTTTTGTTTTTTTGTCCTATTGTAGGTTTTGAAGCAGAAGATTGAAATCGATGGACCTGCTCGGATCGTTGAAGCACGTTTATCGTTTATGATGATTTTTATGTTTATGTTGTTTGAAATTGGTTTCCATTTTTATGATTGTTACCTTGTTTTATTTCTGCTTTTCCACCGTGAAGAAAAAAACACAATTTGTACATTTCATTAAAAAAATGAAAAATATTTTATTTAATATTATATATATAAATATTTTCATTAATATATATATAAATATTTTTATTTAATAAAAAAATATATATTTTTTATTTAATAAATAAATATATATATATTATTTTATTTAATAAATAAATAAATATATTTTATTTAATATTATATATATAAATATTTTCATTAATATATATATATTTTTTATTTAATAAATAAATATATATTTTATTTAATATAATATATATAAATATTTTCATTATTATATATATATATATATTTGATTTAATATATATATATATATATATATATATATATATTTATTTATTTATTTATTTTGGTCAGATTTTTTTTTTAAAAAAAAATTTCAAGTTTAGCGACCGCCTTTGGCAGTCGCTATAGCCTGCCTGCCAGGTAGTATTAGCGACCGCCAATGGCGGACGCTTTAGCCTGCTGTCCGTGCAGCATTAGTGACCGCCAATGGCGGTCGCTAATAGTGCCCGTGAGGCAGCCTACAGCGACCGCCAGGTGGTCGCATAAGGCGACATTTCGGCCACCTATAGCGACCACCATTGGCAGTCGCTAAGGCCCTACAGCGACGGAGCAGATGCGACCACCGATGGCAGTCGTTGGGCGGTCGCTATAGGGCATTATCGATGGCCAATGGCGGTCGCTAATGGTCTTTTTTTAGTAGTGCTTGTTTGCCATACTAGGATAGTAGTGGATTGGGCATTCATAATTTTTTATGAGCTCTATCTATCTTAAATAGCAGATATTAAGCTCTTTTTATGTGAATAGATATTTGAGACTCTTGAGATCAGTATATATCTCACAATTCTCCCCATATAGTTAATACTGCCATATAATTAACACCATGATCACAACCACCCACTCTAAATCATGCATAGGATAGTTTTTCCCATATATTTTCATCTTCCTTGATGCGTAGGCTATAAATATTCCATTTTTAATTAACACACAACCTAATCCATTATTTTAAGCATCACCATACAACACAAATAGTTATCCACTTGTTAGAAGTGTGAGCATTGGCATACTGATAATCCTCTTTTTCAACTCCTTAAAGCAGTCTTCACATTCATATGTCCAGAAAAACAACACTCTCTGCCATGTCATCTAGGTCAATGGGTTTGAAAATCAAGATATGTTATTTAACAATTATAGATAATACCTTTCTAGTTGTAGAAATCTGCGGATCTCTATTTCATTTGTTGTCCCGGGTCACTATTCAATAACCTTTTTCTTTGAAGGGTCCATAGTTATCCCTTTAAAGGTTATAAAATGCACCAAGAAAGATACATCTTCCTTCCAGAACTCGCATTTACTATACCTTTCATATAACATCTCCCTTATCAATGTCTTTTAAAAAGTATTCCAATTCTCCTGATGTTCCTACTTTCTCTTGGAGTATATCATAATATCGTTAATAATGAAAACCAAATTTTTTTTAGGTAATCTCTAAAGACTCTATTCTTTAAATCCATGAAATAATATAGAGAATTTGTGAGTCCAAAGGGAATCACTATGAACTCATAGTGTCCATAACTCATTCTAAAGGCATTCATGGGAATATCTTCGGTCCTCCCCATTAATTGGTGATATCTCGAATGAAGGTCCACATTAGAGATATAACTAGCCCCACAAAGCTGATTGAATAAATGATATATTAGTGGAATTAGTTACCTGTTCTTTATCGTGATTTTATTGAGCTCATTATAATCAACCAATAGTCACATTGCTCCATCCTTCTTCATGACAAAGAAGACTGACGCCCCCAAGGTAAGCACTCGGGATTGTAAAACCCTTATCCATATTCTCTTGTATCTTCTTATTCAACTATTCTATGTATACGATGTAAATTATATATGGTGTCTTTTATATTTATAGTGATATAAGAATAAGTTCAATTGAGAACTCAACATCCCAATCTAGAGGAAGAACAGGAAACTCTTCAGGGAATACAACAGTGTAATCCCACACAATGGGAATATCATCAAGTGAGATTCTATCCATTATATCAATCATTTAAGGTAGAAGTTCTTGCTTATAGGAAATTAATATCCACACAAGAGACACTGATTCTAAAGGATATTAATCTTCTTCCTTACAATTGTAATGAATTGAAGGATTCTTCAGGAAGTGGAGAGTGATATTCCTTTACCGAAGATTGATGTTGTATTTGTATACATATAGTCAATAATTTCCCAATATAGCATCAGACTCCACTAAGGGATGTAAAAATAGATTCTTTGGAAGGTTTAGCCCAAAAATATTAACTAGGGAGTAGTTATACACCATAGATGAAATAATTTCCTAATTTTCTATTCTCGTAGAAAACATATCCTCTAAATTTTGAGGTTGTTCTTGAATACTTCTACTATACTTGCAAGATATAAAGGAATTCATAGGATTGGAATCAAATAGTACGTTCAATATTCTTCAATGAATAACTAGTGTACATGTCAGCACACCTTTATCCGGCTCTACCTCAGTAGTAGTGATAGAATAATCCCTTCCTTGTTTCATTGGAGGTTTTTATTGATTTCCTCCGAAACCCTTAGCTTAGGGCAGTTTTTCACATAATTCCAACATTCACTGCAGTTGTAACACTGCACCACTGGGTGGGAATTTATCTGATCGTTCCTTTATTCTTCCACATTAGTGGTGTTTTTTATACCTCTTCTATAATTTTTAACTAGATTTCCCAACTTTCCCTATTTGTACCAATTCATGGTTCCCATTAAACAAGTCCCATGATGAATCTTCCCAAAATATTTACATGTGGGATGATCAAGCTTATTTCCATCATGGAATTTAATTTTAGTACCACCCACATTAGATTCCATTTTCCTTATTTTTTTCACCATGACCAAGATACAATTGAGAGTGGTTGATCTCAGTTTCAAACATAAGGGCACAAAAAAAATCCTCATATCGTTCTATGTCTCGAATTACTAGCACCTTTCATAGACTTGAATTTAGTATACTAAATAGGTGATCAACCTTGCTTTCAGTGTTCCTGACAAAGCCATAAATTTTCCTTGAAATCCTTATAATGTTTGCATCATACTACCCAATTGACTAATCTTCCTTCTGCTTGTGTCCTATGAACTCTATTATCATATTGAGACAGTAGGTTCATTGAAAATATTTAATGAGAACATTTTCTTGAATGCCTCACAATCCATGGAATCAATTTATTTCTGGGGATTCATATTCTTGATTAGATTCCACCATTAATTAGATTCCATATCCAAATGATATACTTCTAGCACAACTTTCATTTATTGTAGGTACTATAGGAAAGAGAATATATTTTCAATTGAGTTAATCCACTATTCTATGAGGAGGTGATCAAAATATCAACTAAACGTGGGAGGCCTTTTCTGCATGATGGATTCAATGACTTCTTTACCTTTCCTTATAGAATGAGGGTGTTCCACATGATTCAATGAATTATTCAAAACTTGATCTAGCTGGCCAAATACTGTCACGAAGTTTTAAGCACATGTTCCCATCATACCAGACATATCATTAAATAAATATTCACATTTTCTATTACATTTATTGTTGGTACGCATTCTTCTATTTCCCTCTATTAACTAAGAAAAATAACTTCCTACTAGTGTGCTTGAAAACCTTACTTTTGAGAATAAAAAGAAACATTGAATATAAGAGGATAAATTTTTAAAGTAGAAGTATATCCTAAAGTGTGATTCCCTATGTTTAAATATAGTTTATCCTGGATCTATTTCTTAAATTATAATCTTATGGGATTTTTTCATTCCTTTAAAAATGATTTGTACCATGCTTTTGAATTTACCAAAGCATATCCCCTGGGAGTGCCAAACCAGTAGTGTGGAAAGGCCCGTTGTCATGCATTAGTTCACATTCTTGTCCAAATTAAATAAGTGTTTTTGAGTTTTACCCCTAGATACAACTATGGAAAAACCACCTCCACCTATTTTTATCCTAATAGGAATGTATTTTCATGATAAACCACTTACTTCATAATTATCAAAATTTTGGAGTGTTTTCTTATACTTAGTCTCATCCATAAGGCTCTTACTAAAGTGATCTACCCCTAATATCCAAAACAACTAGACCATCCTATGATAAAAAAATATAGAAAACCTATCCTTTTACACAAAACATTACATGATTTTATGAATAATTATACAATAGAGTAGAAGCCAAGGATTATAAATTCCATTGTCTTGGAGGACTAGTTACATAAAACGGAAAACATGGAACAAAAAAAATTCATTATTTAATCTTCAAATTGAGTTCCTAACATCCATTGTTCTCAAACATCGGCATAGTGTACCCTACAAAACACATGAACAAAGGGATGAGCTAAATATCCCTGTAAGGGAATAACCATAAAAACAAAGCATTTGTGCATGGGATAGAAGGCATGACATAATCATATTAAAAGGCTTGTAACATATGGAATAAAAACATATAAATATGGAATCAAATAAACATGGAGTCATAATAATGTGTTTGTAACATAAAATGAGTCTTTCATAAGTCAAGTTTAACTTCTAAAACCATTTCACATGGAAGCACAAACTAATGCCAACCTCCAAGACTATCGCACATGGTAGTATAAGCTATGGTTAACTGCAAAGATCATCTCACATAAAATATAATGAGACTCAAATTTACCCAATTAATTAGAGCGCTATCTAGGAACACCCAAATTAACTTTTCATGAATATTTTTTCTACATAAATAATCAAACATAATCAATCATACATAAACATAAAGGTTACCTATGGAATGAATCAGGTACCATAATCATATCATTAAACATAAAGAATGGGAATATCATAAAAGTGTACATGATGAGACAAACTAAAATATTCATGGTAATTAATAAGGTAAAATAGGAATTTATCATGGTAATTAATGTCATGTTGAATTGAAAACATGTAATAAATGTATTTATAAAATTTCATCATTAAAACATTTTTGTGCGAATTTATGGAAAATATTATATGGAATTTAAAATAGATAACGTAAGAATCCTTTATATAAAACCAAAAGTGATCCATGTGAGATTTCATAAAAAAATAGACTGATTTTATATAGACAATGGTGGCTCAAAATAAAGTATAGTGTACACTTGAAAACATGTAAGAATTTGAGAAGTTCCCTTAAAAACCAGTTTTCCTATCAAGAAGTATTGATGAGGTGATCAGATAAAAACATTTATATCCTCTTTACATAATGGGGGATGTATCATGAAACAAGATTTATATCCTATAAACATTATTTATAAGAGTTATACAAAAGTAAAATACAACATCATGTGGATAAAAAGAAGCATAGTGCAACCGAAAGGAACATAGGAGGTTTAGGTAGAATCCCTTACAGAATATTGGCATGGTATCCGGAGTACATAGGAGGGATTAATGTGAGATAAATGGGTTTATAATATTTTATAAATCATTATTGATGTATGTTTGAGTTGTGAAATCATTCCCTATCATTAGTAATTACACATAAAAATGCATAACATAGAGGAGATTATTGAATAAAAGTGAAATAGAGAGGATCCCTTACCTTATGTGTGATGGTGTTCTCCATTTGATATTAATGACATGAATAATAAAATTAGGTTCATAAATTAATAAAAAAACCTATTTCACAATTAAATGATTTATTACATCCTTTTTTAGTACATCTATAACCTTTTTGATTTTTTAGGAGGTTCAATTTCATTGTTCCGATCCATTTGTTTACTTGGTTTTAATGATCATTCGCTTACATTCATTTTCGGATACACATGTATGATGAGAGTGATTGTATATAATTGAAGTTATATTATATTAGTGAACATATAGAAGATTAAATGGGTATAAAATTAATTTGGTTATTTTAAGTGAAGGTGAATCATTATATAAAACATTAATGATAAACACTAGCATTAAATTGGTGATTTTTATCATAATAAACTTGTTTTATATTATTATTTTATAAAATTAATTTATAAAGACTATTGAACATTAAATAAGATACAATAAATATATTATGATTTGGTTCAACCATTAAAATGGTTTCATGACCATTCTATAATATTGTAAGGAAAATTGAAAAATCGTCATCCTTGAATATGATAAATCACCACATCTCAGACAGTGTTTTTATTTATTTTATAAAAGGAGGGGGAAGTATAGATTATGATAAAATATACCATTATCACAATGAAATTACACTACATTTATGTCACTGGATTTTTCCTACCATTTGGGTGAAGGGAGTTCGGGATAGAAAAAATAAAAGAAAAGATCATGAAATAAAATGAAATAAAAGAAAAGAGGAATTTACCTCTTGATTTAATCTTCTTTGATAGCCTATTAAGGGAAGAGGATTTGGTAGTTAGGGGTGAAAAAGTTCTGATTCATGTGGGTGATGATAGTGGGGAGAGATTTGGGAACAATTTAGGGAATGCACAAGGCTTCATAGGAGTAAAAAGAGGATGGATGTATGGGAGGTTTTTATAGTAGAGGGTAAGAGGTTTTTCTTAATATTTTAATCATTAGTTTATTATTTCCATATAAGATAAAAATATCACTGATTTCATGAAAAAAAATAGTAATTAGTGCATGTGAGTTTGAGATAATGTCCTTACATGAGTCAAACATCAGTTGATGACATCATAATTTTGGTATTTTCCATTAATCATAAATTATCATTTTTTAATATTCATCAAATATTCATGTATTTCAGAAACATCCAAAAAATTCAACTTGAAAACATTTCGACTTGAAGAATCCAAAAATAAAATCCATTTTTAAAAAATAATTTTCTATACATATTAATTTATTTTTTAATTAAAATCATAATTTACTTGAAAAAATACGTATTTTAAAACTATAACAGATTTTATAATGCTCCCAATAATTATATAAGGTCATATAAAATTATCCTAAAACTAGAGGACATAAAATTTTTAATTTATGAACACCTTTTACGAAAATACATTTTATTTTAAATTAACTAATTAATTGTAATTAATTATTTATGACTTACAAAAAAACTAATACTGTTACTATGGTCGTATTATCACTTATAAGCATAAATTTTTCTTATACATTCATGGACGATGGAATTGTTCTTTTGAATGACTTAATATTCATAAGGGACATACTACAATTCATAAGGGTATGTTATTATTCATATGGGTAGGTTACTATTCACCAAAAAAATATGTTTCTTTCATTAGACTCCAAACATATGACTGATCGTGGCCATGTATGTCATATTTTCGAAATTCAAATCACATAGGAAAAAATATTATGTTTAATAGGAACATAGTTCTTAGTTGTTAATTGTGTTTTAATTTCATGAGATTATATGAAGAAATTCTAAGAAAGAAATTTCCATTAAAAAAACATTGGTTCATTATAGAGATGTGGCAGATCAGGCATATATTATGGCCAATGAACATTGACTTATTTCTATTGAAGAGATGAAGAAGCTTAAGAGGTGACAAAAAGTGCTACATTTCACAAGCCAAAGAGTAGTGGAGCTAGGACACTCCATTGTAGAGTTCAACCCATTTATAAATGGGGTTAATCCATAGGGGCTTAAATTTTTAGTAACTCACAAACATACCTTCACGATTACTTGTTTAAATTGGTTACATGCATGAGTCACATTATCTGTTTAGGTTACTTCATATCAATCACATCTGTGAAATATATAATGATCAATCCCTAATCTCATGTGGGTCATGCCCAATGTGAGAAACATGGGATGACCAAATAATTATTCTCATTGAATATGATTGTTTCAACCAATTACTGAACATCCAGGGTTTGAAAGTTTACTTAGTGTTTCTGGGATGAAAAAAGGGTAGCCATGGTTAGAGAATAGAATTCTCAAAACAACCAGATTACTCTCCACTAACATGATCTAATTCATGAGTGAGATACTGCCAGGGGTGTTGTAATAAATCCAAACAAAGAGGAATGATGAATGTTAATTAAGATACCCAAAATTCAGAATGTGTTTTGGATGACATGGTGACAGAGGATAGCTTTTGACCAAATTCGAAACACTACATCTGTATCGCATTAGCCTAAAATGGGAACAAACAAACAAGGTACAACCGCTAAATGCATTTTAAAACACGAGACCAAACAAAAAGTTTCATCTGATGTCCTTCAAAACGTTAGACCAGGATGGTATGTGAGCTGTAAGGACAAGAATCCAAACTATTATGGGGTTCCTTCAGATGTGAAAGGGAATGGGGATTTAAAATAGAGGGCACACAAAGCATGGTGATGGAATGGTTGGCTTTTTGGATAAATTCCCACACTGTTCAAATTACTCTACCATGATGAATGTACCACGAGTGAACATATCGATCTAAATTAAAATTAGAACCACTTTTAATAAGGACCTCTCTAGTGAGGACTGAAGATGGTCAATAGTTATACGTCATGTAAATGGGGACGATAATGACACAATTTAGCAACATGTGGTGAGGAGGATGCATGAATAGTTAAACATCATATAATTAGGATGTGGAACATAGTTTAAGGTCATACCACCAAGACCCTTCTCATCATTTTAAAGTCATGTTACATGGACTTGGAACCCCTAGTTTATGGTTATGGTGTTTAGAGCATGATTAGGGTAAAATGACCATCAATGTTATTTGTCTTGTAGATAGGCCCTAGGTTGAAATCCTAGGCATTTCAACATATCCCATAAGAATTAGAATCCTTCCAAACATAGTTCTTGCACAAAATGTTGTTAGATACGAACGATGGAAGGGGAAATCTACTCGAGTGAGGAAGCTGGTGCATCCCAATATTATCAAAGGGTATCCAAAACTTGTTCAGGGTACAGCCGTAGTTTAAATTCATATTTTGAGGATATAGGTACCCCCAATGGAGAAAGTTTTGGTGCAGTTCACAACCTAACATGAATGAGGACCAGAAAGGTATGTACCACATCACATGTTCTGAAAATTGTATTTTCGGTCGAGAAGGCCAAGATAAAGAGTTTACCATTCAGTTGAGGGACCTGTGAATCAGATGTCTGAATGTCTCTACATATCTTATAAGGGTAGGAATCAAGATTTACACAATTCTTAGTATTCCTATCACTTTAACGAAATGTGGTGAGGATGATAGTGTCATGGTATAAGGTCATACAGAAGGTCTAATGAGTCACACTATCTCAGGCATGGATATTTCCCTACCAAAACCTCTAATCCTTCGTGATCTATGATATGTGTAGGAAATGAGGATCATTTTCAGGAATTTTCCATGTAACAAGGGAATCCAATGATTGAAAAGAAATATCTGGTGGGGAAAATCCAAAATGAACTGACATTAAAACATTATGCACTTGAATTCGTGGTGTTAGAACACAAGGTGTGCTGAGGATCCTTAAAATGGAAAGGGTAATTAAACATGAGATTCAAAACATTTGATATTTAGGACACAATGGGAGCATCATGACGATGAAGGATATCTATTGAAAGTGTTCGAAAAACATCATCCATTTTTTGTTATCCATGAATGAAAACATGGGATGTAATAATATAATTTTATGGTCATAGATCTCATGTCGTAGGTTCATCGTTTAATGTCACATGTGAAGGACATTCACGTGAAGTTTATTTTCATGCCGTAAAGACATAAAAAATGGGGAAATATTGAGATAGGTACATATCATGGTTACTATAAACCTGACTTTAATTGAGATATAATTCCACACCATACCACATACTACTGAGGAAACCCAGGTTGAAATGGAACTAGAGGTTTCATGGTGATGTGGATGGACCATAAACAATAGTTTGGGAGTCACTATGTATCCCATAAGAATGGGAATAAAGACACATGATGTTCATGAAGTTGGTATAGTAGGCGGGCACTACCAAAAAGTGGCAACGTCTTCTTGAGTGAAGACATCATATGGCTGGGTAATTTATCACTACACATCCTGGGTGAAGAAGATATTGTTAGCATTATATGATAAAGATGAACGAGGTCTTAGTTTATGGTCTTAGATCTCAGACCAAAATGGTGAGATTCCCAAAGTGAAAATATGTGATGTGGTTCAACAAAGCTACCCGACATGGACAAGGATAAGGTATTCCACCCCAAACTACATATTTTCAATAGAACTCACATAGTTTAAGGTCATGATTCTTGGACTAGGGGACCGTATCTCATAGTTTTTTATCATAGAGTTTGGACCAAAAAATGAATTGTGGCCCTTCCATGCTGGCACAAACCTTACCCAAATCCCGAAGGCCATGTGAGTCATGCACGGTGTGGGAATCAACGATGCAGATGATCTTTATAGTGAATGTAAGAACATGGTAAGGGACAAATTTACAAAGCCCAGGGTAACCACACGACACATGTTCATCCACCCGGCATGCAAATCTGTACAGAGGGATAATACCAAGGGTGTCAAAATTCCACCTCAACACGATGGAGGGAAAGCAATGTGAATCATGAGACCAATTTTTAGGGAATAATGGCGGTTCCATAACAATGGTGGATACTTTTTGACCATATTTGAAACACAATATCTATATCATGTGTACTGAACTTGGAACAAACATACGAGTGCTAGCTGCTGAATGTATTCAAAAACATGGAACATATATCATATTTTCATTCAAAATACCCCGGGACGTTGGCCCAAAGTGGTGATCTAGAAATAAGGCTATGAATCCATACTGTTCTGGGGTCCTTTAGAATGTGAAATATGATGAAATCATGTTCATGCAGAATCCAACACTCTATGTACTAAACCCCAGTGCATCTGGACACATTGGTGAGGCATAATAGAGGCCAAGAAGTCCAGACAAGAAGGGGGGAAATGGGTTGATGAACATGGGGATGGACTCAATGATTAAATGTCTGGGCCTTTATATGTATCCCATCAGGATGGGAATCAAACCAAATGTAGTTATTGAAATTCAATGTTGTTTAACATCATCTGGTAAGGATGGAAGGGGTAGAGGTTTATTGAGAGAGGAATGCATATGGAATGGAAGAATAACCAAATGTGAATGTGGACTAAATAATTCAACATACCACACCATTAAGGATCTCAGAAGAGAACCTAGTCCAATGGGTAGGGAGAAAGTGTATAAGAACATGAGGCTGGACCTGAGGATGGAATCTCTAGGCATTCCTACGTATCCCATAAAGATATAGAATCAATACATATGTAGTTCTTGAAATATGTTCATTTAAACATCATGAGGTAAGGATGAGTTGGAATGGAAGGGAGATCCCCAAAGGGATGTACTTGGGATGGCTATTATAAACCTAACGTGAATGAGGACCAAATAAGTCCTCACCACACCATGTGCTACTGACAGAATTCAGGCCAAGGTGCTCGAAAGAAGGTTGTATTTGAGGTACCTAGGGCTAGACCCAAAGACCAAATGACCAAGTGTTTTTAAATATCCCATGATGATGGGATTCAAGCCAGAATTCATTCATGAAAATTTCCAAGTAGGATACCAATTCCATGGGAAATATTGTCATGAATGTCTGGCCCATACACCAAAAGAAGCATCACTTGATGGATTTTATTTTTTTTAGTGTGTGTGTGTGTATTTTGGAGAAAAAAAACCCAGAATAGAAAATTCGGGCATCTCCAGAAGAATCAATCCATATATAGGACTTGAAAATGGCTTGGTTGATGACGGATACCAATCACGATGTCCCCTCGAGTAAGGACAATACAATGTGGTTCCATTTTCCATCGTTTGGTCTAGATGATAGTGTCACATTTTACGATCATATGACATGAGAATAACATGTACTTTAACATCGTGTGGTAAAGAAACAAAAAAATAATGTCATGTGTGGTGAGGCAACATATTTTAATGTCATATGGGATGAACACATACAAAAGAACAAGGTTCTAAAGGGAATGCCCATTGTATGATAAATGATACCAGATGAAAATGAGAACAAAAGTACACACCGCAACACACACAATATCAGGAGAGGGATCCTTAGTAAAAGGGGCCATTAAAAATCAAATTACCTAGGGCTAGAACCAAAGAATAAATGTTCGGGAATTCCTACGTATCCCATAAGGATGAGAATCATGACACACACAATTCTAGAAATGTCGTGCAGTTTAACATCATGTGGTAAGGATGCCGAGAAAAGGGGATGGAGAGCTGTCAAGAGAGGTACATGGAGTGGTTATTGCAAACCCTACATGAATGAGGACATAAGTCCACACCACACCACATAACCCTAGGAGAATGTAGGAAAAAAGGCCCAAAACGATTGAAGGATCTGAGGGTAGACCTAAAGGGGAAATGTCTTTGCATCCCAACGTATCTCATAAGGATGAGTATAAAGCCAGACATAGGTCTTAATGGTTTTAAAGTTTGACATCATGTATAAGGATGAGATAAAAGAGGTATCCAGAATAGTAATGTGTGTGCATATAAAAACAACCCAATGTGAATTAGTACGTAAGTCTACATACGCCACACCAGTCACAATTCAAGGATAGAACTTAGTCTAAGGGGTCGAGAGAAAAATAGATGAACCTGGGCTGGACCAAAAAGAGAAATGTTTGAGCTTTCCTATTTATCCCATGATGATGGGAATCAAGACAAACGTAGTTCTTCTAATCACCATGTAGTTTAACATCCTACGATATGGGCATGAAGAAAAGGTGAGGTTCTAGAAGAAGGGTCATATGGTGTAGCTATTTTAAACACGATGTGAATGGGGACTAAAGACTTCCAAAGCACACCATATGAAACCCTTGAAGAGGAAAAAACCACGGGGGAGATATTTGTTGGGATGGACCTGAAGTTGAAATGTCAGGGCATTCCTATGTATCACATGAGGATAGGAATCAAGACATACATAGTTCTAATACTTTCATGTAGTTTAATGTCGTGCGACAAGGACATAAGGGATCTTTGTTTATGTTCATAGAGCTTGGAACATAGACTCACTATTTAATTTCCTGTTCATGGGATATAAGGGTAGAAAAATTTCAATCAATGCACCCATTATTTCAGAGATCATGGGGATGAGAATAGATATTGGGGATAACTATTGACCATGATCGCAAAATAGTATTCATCTCATGGTGTCCAAGAATCAGAAAACCAATTAGATTCAACCATTGACCATATTTATAATATGGGACTTGTGTAAAATTCTCATTCGAGATCCTCCAGGACTTTGACCCAAAATGGTAGATGAGGTAAGGTGTCATGAGACCATTCTGTTAAGGGGGTAAATTCAAATGTACAAGATGATGGAGACCCAAATGATGTGATGCATAAAACATGGTGGTACCTGTGTAGTTTAACGTCTTGTGGTAAGGACAAGGAAGATCTTAGTTTAAGGTCATAGAGCTTATAAAATGTGGTGTATTCACTATTTTTAGTTTATCGTCATGCGGGATGAAAGATATCTTCATTTAGGATCAGATATCTTAGACCATAAGGTGTATTCACTTATCATAGATTATCATCACATGGTATGAAAGGGATCTTTGTTTTGGGTCGTAGAACATGAAACCATTAGAGTTTAAGTCATGCATGACTAGGATATGAAATTTAATATCCACCACGAAGGATATTCTCTTGCGTGATGTACTAATTGAAGAATTTAGAATCAGTGGTTGGAGTAATAAGTTCACCATTCATAGTGACTAGAGAGTATGCACAATGGGGATAAACCTTGTGAATGAAATAAGGTCCCTCCCATTTGTGCCCAAGATTCGGTGGTTCGTATATTGTATCATTGGTGTTCGTATATCCAATACCGTATCAACCAATAAGAAAGAGAAGAGGGATATTTTTTATTGAAGGAACCTTCTATCTTATTATAATTCCTCTCTAGATTCTGCAAGGAAAAAAGAATATTTTCATCAATCAAAACTAGTTCAGCAAAATGGACTTCGACTTCTTTGTGAGGTTCCTGATGATCGTAGATGACTGTGCGTAGTGAGGGTAACTGAATATTTATGGGAAAGACTGCCTATGTTTCATATATATGGGATTATGGAGTCTTATGTGTGGAATTATCAGTCACCATTCGGTAATCCCATAGATCATTGGGGAGTTTTTCTATCCAAGTCCCCTTATTTTGACTAACTTTCTTCTATAAGATGTTAGACATGGTTTTTTGAACACCTAGCTCTATCCATTAGCTTGTGAATGGTAGCAAGAGTTATGATTTGAATGGATATGGTAATTGGTTTACAATTTCTTAATCTCGACTTCCTGGAAGTTGGTGATGTTATCAGTGATACCATTCAGAGGGACTCCAAATATTTGGATGATATTAGAGCTATTTAAGTCATCAATAAAATGGGTCTTAACTTCCTTGAGTGGAACTTCCTCTTCTAACATGGAAAATAAATCTATTGCGATTAGGATGAAATTTAACTGGATATATTTTTCTGATGGATATGGTCCCATGAAATCTAGTCCCCGCACCACAAGGGCCTATGAGTACGTGGTAGTATAGAGAGGCTTTGGCATCAGATGCACAAAATTAGAATGGATCGAGAATGCATGACACATCTTGGAAAACTCGATAGAGTGACTAATCATGGTAGGCCAAAAATATCCCAATCATTGTATCTGATGAGATATTTTTGACCCGAAAGAATGATCCCCACATGAACTAGAATTAACATTATGCATATCATGAGAGATCTCAACTCCTTGAATGCATTGGTGGAGAATCCCATCAAACCCATGTCTGTAGAGGATATACTCAAAACTGAGACCACTCTGAATAGTGAACTTCACTATTTTTTAATAGACTCGCTCACATTTTCATTGATCTATTAAGAGATAACCATATTTGAGATACTTGATAAAGGGAGTTTTCCAGTAAATGGTCACTTCCAATGATGTGGTAGGGGGCATGGAGGTCCTGATGTGGAGGCATCAGCGGTATGGTGTCTCACCTGTGGAATATCATCATCTTCCAAAGTTACGGGGGCAATGAATCTTCTATTCACCACATAGATAATCGAATCATTTTGGTCAGGAATTGTATGATATTTAGAAATCATGTCCAGGGAATCATCTCGACCATTCTATCGTACAGGGACATGAGTGACTTCTAGCTGAAAAGGGATTTTGGCCATCAATTGTTGAGTACTCTCTAATTGAGGTATGAGATCCAGCTTCTTGATGATATAGTCATATTTAATCTACATGATGACTATGTTTTAGTTCCATTTCATATGCTGGTGAGGAACATCAATCTCAAGGTCCAGTTAGAGACATGTGATGATGGATTGGTACTCCGCCTCATTATTGGTGTATCCTTATGACAGCTGAAACAAATAGGTAGGAAAACTTATGTAGGAATGATGAAGACAATACTTAGGCCTACTCTTTTGAGTCTATGATCATTGTTTATCCTTCCATTACGGCTTTGGGAAGTTCCATCAAAGTGAATTTTCCAACATGAAATGGCTTGATCCACTGATAGGATTGCCTTATCTTGGTAGTCAAGATCTAGAGACTACTCTGCAGGGGTTGGATGGGTGGAAAGAATGACCTCCAATACCTATACCATGATATCCTTCTAGGGAGAATATTGATGTCCAAATATTTAAGGATCATTTACAACAAAGATAGATTTTCATTCAACATGCGATGGTTCAAAATGTACTTCAGCAGGTCTATTCAGGGAACTGAATGTATCAGATTGTGTGTCATGTAATGTGACAACTTCTGAACTACAAATATCAGATCAAGGAAGATCTTCATGATAGATTAATATCCAGTCCCTATTTCAATGAGCATGCAGATGAGATAGTATATATAGTTCTTTATTAGCTCACTATTATTCTGGGCAAGAAGGCTACCGAGGGACCATTCTAGAGTAGTCACATATAGGACCTGTGGATTTCTTGGAATGTGTAACATTATACTTGGTGGATGTAGCAAGTACTGCTTGATTTCCTCAAAATTAATCTAACAATTTTCATCCCACAAATAATCGACACCTTTTTATGATCTAGGAAGAGGGATTACACTTTCTATCAAGATTTGTGATGAATCATCATATATAGGTTAATGGCCTTAAAATCCTCACAGTTCCATAATATTTCATAGAGGAGACATCTGACTGATGGCCTTGATATTTTTTGGATCGATCTCAATGCCTCATTATCTAAAAAACAAAGAAGAGAAACTTTCTGGATGTGTCCCTAGAGGTACACTTTAATGGGTTCATCTTCAGATAGGGCGAATAGAAGAAGTTGAACAATTTCCCAATATATCTATGAAGGCCCTGATGCTACTATGATTTTACCACCACATTATCCACATAGAATTCCACCAATTTCTTAAGGATTAGCTTCAATATGTGGTGCATGTCATACTGGTAAGTAGAACTTGAATTATTTATACTGAAAGTGATGACCTGGTATCAAAATTTACGTTTTGGTGGTCTAAAGGTAGTGTAATATTCATTATTGGGAGCTATTCATATTATATTATTTCTACAATACCCATCCATGAAGAAAAAATCCTGGAACCCAGCTATGGAATCAATCAACAGTTCTATCCCTTGAAGAGGAAATTCATTTCTCAGATAGTGATCGTTGATTTATCATATGTTAATGAAGACTCTAATCTATCTGTTATTCTTCCTAATGATAATAATGTTATCCAACCATCTAGGAAACTGGTCCTCCCTGATAAAGTTTCATTTGATGATATTATCAACTTCGGCCTTGACCACGACACCGTGCAAAGGGTGTGTCTTTAGGGGAGGTTGTTTGAAGTCAAGATGATTTTCTGGGAGACCAAGATGGTAGAAACATACCTTAAGATCTAGCCCTAGTATCTAATCATAACTCTAGGAAAATATGTCACAATTCTACATTAAGAAATTCACGTATCATAGTTACTCTTATATAGGTATAGCCACACTGGTCAGTATTGATTTTAGAGCTATCTCAGTACTCAGGTTCACTAATTCCAATTAATCAACCATTTTGGAGATGCCCTGTTCGAATGCGGGGGGGGGGATCATACTAATTATCTTTATTATCCACAATGATAGGATTATAAACATGAGGAAACTCCTCTGAGTCAACTGATGTTGATGGGACCCTGGTGCAAGCCTGAATGGTAGTGGAACCATCATCAGGGGACTTCTACACTACTAAAACTATGGCATTGAAAGTTGTCTACCCTATCCCATATGGCCTTTGACCTAAGCAAAAAAAATTGATAATATCAAAGCAATAGTGGCACATCAGTTTGATCTAGTTTATCCTAGCATGGTGAAACAAACAAGTGTGATGTATTGTTATTTCCATGGGAAGGACATCCTGATATCATATAACAGCAGGGGGCTCTGGGATTACCCGAGCATGATTTGTGTAAGAATATGTGGTGATCACATGATGTTACTTATACTTATTAATGCACATCCCCCTCATACCCAAGACTACAAATCATTTCCCCATGCCTGGGGTCATGGCCTCCAATTGGTGAATTGGAAAAATGTAAGCATCATCCAGGTCTGTCCATGGGTTGGTCACAACAATATCATGTTCAACTTCATTAGCCTGAATATTGTTTCCATTATCTTGTAGTAACCGATATCCAGGTTGTGGGATTTTAAAGAGGAAATGGGATATGCATCACCTTTGAGTACACATACTCAAACATTAATGGGGTACTTATGTCTTTGGTGATAAATTTATGGTACTTCTTCAATCAACTGGAACCATGTTCTACCCATGAACACATTGTAAGTGGTGTCTTTTGAGACAACCATGAAATCAGTGCTGGAAACAAGGCCACTGAACTAAGTCATTAGGAATATCTTTCCTGCTTGTGTTTTATCTCTCCTATCATAACCTTGAATCTTCATGTCAAAGGGTCTCATTTCTTTTTTCAGACAACTCCATCTTGAGAAGTGTTCAGGTTGGGATAATATTGATCTCAGAGCCTGTTTCGATAAGACAATGATGGACCTCTAGGCCATTGAACTGGCCAGTAATGTACAATGGGTTGATATTCCCCTTTATAGGAGAACCTTCATTTTTTACAGAGAAAGAGATGATTTTCCGACATTCCCAAGGCTTGATTTTCTCAGTATGGAAGGATTTTTCAGCTTCTAATTCTGTCTCAAATTGAAGGGGGCTTCTTAGTTCCTCTGTAAGGGATTCACTCATATATGCAAATAGGAATAGTTCCTCAAGGATTTAGTAACTCATAGGAATGCTACCAAGATGCCTGTGGACATAATATTTTCATTCATGGAATACACTTATGTGGACAGGAGGTCACTCAGTGGAAAGAGGTATGACAGATGCTGCTGGTTGAACCAATGGATTCTGGATGGTATTGGGAATTTCCCCCCTGCTCTCTAGGAAAACTGTATAGATTTACTATTAGATGATGGTTAGATGCCTAATGTATACCCATAAGTAAATGTTACTTATCATAGCATTATCATGGTGTCTCTTCCTGAGTAGTACAAATAGTGATAGAGACAGATATGATAAAATTTGATGAGATGGATGCGCATGTGGAGATCTATGCTAGGCCTACTTACTGGACTCGGTGGCATGTACATCTTGGCTAGAATCACTAGCCAATGAATTCGAACAATTCATATAACCATGGCTCTGTCAAAGCTGGCATCGACTAGGGGCATTGGTAGAGTTTGTCTAGTTCTCTTTGTCATCAAGAACCATGTAAGGTTTTACCAGCTCGATGGTTTTGACCAAAGCATACCCCTAGTTATCACTTGAATAATCATCCATTTATGGGTGTATTCTGGGATAAATACTCCTAACTTGGGCATGAAATTTCTGATAGTACAAGACATATTTGGCTTAGGTAGAAGGAATTTTCATCCCTTGGGTCATCGATACATTCTCCCCTAAGAGGATGATAGTTGAGATGTTAATGCTGACGTAGTATATGAAGGAAGAGCAACGACATCTGGAGGCTCGGGCTGATTTAAATGCACATAAATAATACTATGTGAATTTTTGACTACCTCTCAAGCCATCTGGTCATCATATTTTATAAAACTTCTTCCATTCACCAACGCTGCCACATACATGCTTTATAAACTCACATGCCGCCTATGTGGGGGATGGACCCAACCTGACTATGATGTTGTCGACCTATTATTAAATCTAGTAATTAAACACATACCACTACTTGAAGGAATTACCAAGGAACCAATGATTGGGACAGTAATTAGGGAGATCAATTATATCCGCCTATTTTAGCCTCTTACATTCTATAAACCATAGTATTCCCTGGTCTAAGGCACTTTGTATATAATCAGGAACCTAAGCGTCATTATTTTTTAGGCCCGGTTTCTCTGATCCGAGATAGTAGATCTAGGATCTTGACCCTGATGTGGGGGTATCATAGCCTTTTTTGGAGGTGGGGCCTGATTGTCTCACCTGAGTGGTGGTGGTGCGTTGCGCAGGGGTGCCTCACGATTCTGAGGTAGGCACTGCTGAGACGGATGTTGTGCCTAAGGTGTTTTGGACACAGTGAATCTATGGATATGGATCTTCCTGTAACAATTCCAGCTTCCTGGGGCATCTATTTTCACAACTCTGGTTGTATCTTCCTTAGCAGTTTTTCTTGCTGGAGATACAAGAGGAAATGGGCAATCCTGCTTATCTTACTGCAAGTATTCCTCTAAACATTGAGCTTTGTCAAAGAAATCCCCGAACATGATCGAGAAGTTCAAAGTAATGAGATAAGGGACTAATTCTGTTTTCAAATTCCTCAGGCACATCGTTAGAATAATCTTCTAGGTTTGTGGCATATCAATGGAATATGTGAGTCCCTTTCACCTAGTGACAAAGTATACAACGTGCTTGTCAGGAGTCTACTTGCACCCGAAGAGGTCAGCAATGCCTGTCTTCTAGATCGTGGAACTAAACTGGTATAGAAACTATCTAAAATGATCCTCAAAACCTACTATCGACCTAAAGGGTATTTGGCTGTACATGTAAAGACCTAAAAATTTCAAGGAATTTTTTTTCTTAATTCTTTGGAATTTTACGAGTCTGTGGCTTCTGACGACACATGATTCTGAGGGCCGGTGTGCCCGAAATCAATTTTCGAAGTTTATCTCAGGTATGTTCAATGAAAGAATGAGCTGGTTTTTCTATCTTTTGAACTGGTGCTCAGAATTGAAATATGAGGGCACTGATGAACTCGCAACATTGATATTTTTTTAAGTGCACCTTTACCACAGTTGCGTTTCCACGGGAGGAGAATATAAAATTTTTTGGATTAAATGAGAAGTGAATAAAATTGTGGAAAATTTTTTTATATAGCTAAAGTGGTTATATCCTACATGGGGAATTAGGGGTGGGACCGACAAGCTTCTAACTACCCATGTAAGGATATTTGTGAGGTGGGTCCCACACGAGCCCCAACCTTTCACACTCCCCATAACCCCTTGAACTCTCCATAACTCACCCCTTGTTTAATACATGAAAACTCCACTCATTTATTGGAGTGGAGCCTCTCCACCTTCTATCTCTCTCACAACACTTAATATTTTTCCAACCATTCAATTAATTAATGAGTTTGAATTAAATTGAATTAGCATGAAAAGTTGTTAAAATGGGAGAAACCACATTTTAATATTTGGTTGGGAAAATATTGTGTGGGAAATTATTGGAGAATTTAGAAGAGCTCCCTCCTTCCAAAGAAGAATGCCTCTTCGATGAAGAATTCCTCTGACGAAGAACGCCTCTGGCGAAGAACGTGAATTCACCGAAAACGTGCCTTATCTTCTTCTTACTCCACGTCAAGGGAGGAGAACCCACCACGGGGAACGTCACCATCGATGACGACTCTTCCTCTGGCGTCAACAGAATCGGCACCGATCTTCCGCGATGTCCGATCATCGTGATGCTTGCCTCTTTCCATGGCTCAACGATGTGTGACGTCTTTGGGAATTAGGGGATTTTTTTTATAATTCTAATTATTTGAATTATAACCTCTAAGTTGGGCGTTCATATTTGTTGAACAATGGTATGAGCCTCTAACGTGGAGAGCATGGGCTAACAAACAAGCCCGGATCCTCCGCAGATTTTTTTCTTGAGTGTGGATTGATGGAGACGATGAAACGGGACTGCAAATGCAATTTGAAGCCTCCGCAGTGAAGTTCGAGTCCCGAGGTGACCTTAGGTGGTGACGGCGGGCAAAACGGACCATCGGAGCGCGTCCGGTGGTCCGCAGAAGGTGGTGATGGTGCGCCTTGTTGGCGCGGCGGCACTGGCAACCAGAGGCGGTGGTCGGAGCCGTCCGGCTGCCTGGTGCCATTGGCACCCTAGCGCGCCGCCGGAGAAGACCCGCCGCGGCTGTGCCGCAGTGGCGAGGAGGAAGATCCCGCAGAGCCACAGGATCTAGGACGACAAGGCGACGCTAAGAGCCGCTAGTTCCAATCAAATCCCCCCCCCCCCGCTCCGCGGCTTCCGCGCAGCCACGCCGGCCGATCCGCGGCCGGGGCGCACCCAACTGGGCAGGACCCTAACCCGGGTCGGGTCAAACCAGTTCTGGCCAACCTAGGGGGTATTGGGTCGGGTCGGACCAGACCCAGACCCCCTATTTTCAGACCAGGTTCATTCAAACGCCTAAATCTTGGGCTACGGACCTCCGATCGATGCACCATCCATTGCATAGGGATCCTTGGATTAAGACGGTAGTTTCAGTATATTAAATTCAAGGTTTCTTCAAACTTTGGGTATGGCCGGATTGGTTTGAACCAGAAACCAACCGGGCCCTCGAAGCGGAAATGCATATAAATTGAGCTCCGGACGTCCGATTGATGTGCCGTCAACTTTGTTGGATTCCTCTTGATTAGATTGTTCTTTTTGAATACATCACCTGAGGTTTGGACACATCTGGAGTATGGCCAGGTTGGATTGTACCCGAAATCCAACCGGGCCCCTAGAATGAAAAAGCCAATAACTTTCAGACCGGATGTACGTTTGACGAACCGTCACTGGATTTGGCAATCTCGTTGAGAAACGTTCCCTTTGAGTATACTGTATGAGAGTTCGGGGTACAATTGAGATACGGTCGGGTTGGTTCGTACATGAAACCAAACGGGCCCCCGGGACGAAAAGGCTAATAACTCACAGACCGGGCGGACGATTGACATGCCGTCTATTGCGTTGAGACCCCTGTGATGAGGCTGTCCTTTGTGATACCTCTTTGTGTGTCTTTGTGATACTTGGAGTATCGACCAGTAGCTCGTAGAGCGGATCCTCCCCGAGAGGAGCGTACAGAGTGCAGAGACTTAGTAGTTGTGGACCAGACGACTGCTTGACCGATTCGACTTGGAGTGAGTCGACTAGCCCAGTGGATGGAGCGCCAGGTATTTGGCGGCAGACCCACGGTGGACGGAGAGCCTGGTAGTTGGCAGTAGACACGCGGTACTCGACAGGAGGAGTACCTCTGTAGGTTATTAGAGGAACCGCTACTGTGTTCGGGCGGCAGACCCCTGTCGGGGAGCACTACTGTGTTTGGGTGCGGACCCGTGGTACTTGACAGGAGGAGTACCTCAGCAGTCTAAGGTTAGAGAGTAGAATCTCGGAGTCGTGACCGGACCACTGTACTCGACAGTGGAGGAGTTCTCTAGCAGCCGTGGTTTCGACATCATAAATAAAATCATGGTTTGAGCTGAGTCAATGACCTTTGTGTTTACCTCATGATTGAGATGGGTCACTTGATAACTTGGGTATATGTATGGGCATATACCTAAGCAGTGGTTATCCGTTGATTTCATAACCTTTGTGATTCCCTCTTTATTGAGATGGGTTACTTGATAACTTAGGTATATGCATGGGCTTATACCTAAGTAAGTGTTATCTTTTGAGATCTTTCTTTGTGGTTATCCTTGTTGGATTTAGTGAGATCTTGAGGGTCTTGGGATCACTACTGAGTATCGTTATACTCACCCCTTCATGGGCTATGCCCGCACCATGTTGTGTTGGATGCAAACGACGGACAACGCTGACAAAGATCGAGTGTACAAGGATGAGACGGTACTCGGAGGAGGTTGCTGGGCGAGAGCATTAAGAAACCTATTTTTACCTACCCTTCAGGAAGGATCTGAGGTGGACGGCCCAGGAGATGCTTCTATCTTCCAGCAGTTTGTCTTTTCTATTGTACTTTCGTTCAATTGTAGTTGTACTTCTTAGTTGGGTTTGTATTCTGGCCCATTTTCTTTTCATAACTTTCTTTTGTACTTATTATATTACATCTTCTTGTACTCTGGTTGGATGTGTTTATGTATTATAAATGCAATGCCTTCCCAGTTATCGGGATTTATGCCTTTGGTGCTAGTCGCCAGCCCTTGTCCTATAGAAGGCCGGATTGGGGTAGTCTTGGCATGGGCCCCGAGGACGAGTCGTGACAAATTGGTATCAGAGGAGTTGGTTCTACCGCATAACTCATGGCTCTAATCATTCCTTTCTGTGAAGCAATAGTGTTAAAGGTACCGAGTGTGGTCTTCAGTTCTGGGATTCCAGTGTTGGTGCAGCGGCCAACATATCCATACACCAGGACCATGATTACTGATTTCTAACATAGTGCATGAAAGCACTGATTGCGTGTGTGTTTCCAAAAGTTTTCTTTAAGTCAGCTCAAACTAGTTCGTCTCACCAGGTTTTAATCATTTGACCGTGTCACATCTGTACAGGATGTCTCCACACAGACAGTCCGTTGGAGTTCCGAGAGAGTACTCGATGATGGCCCACCAAGCGATGATACTCCGGTGATGGGCACTCTTTCTATGTTGGAACCTTCAGGTGGTGTACCAGCAGCATCACCACCCGTTAGGCTACAGATTCCACCAGCCATACTAGTTGACGCTGCATGTTGACAGAGCGTGTTGCACGAGTTCCAGTAGTATAGGCCTCCGATGTTACGAGGCGAGGGTGATTCTTAGGCATTAGTGAACTGGATAGAGGCAATTTCTAGAGTTCTATGCCTAGTTTAGACACTATTATAGCAGATGGAGATCTTATCCATTGGTGTCTCCCAGTGAATGACCATGAGGTTGGTCTGCATAGTGATAAGGCTTCGGTACGTGGACCGATGCCTGAGATAGAACCTTCATGTAGTGTTCCAGCTATATCACTACATGTGGGTCAACAGTTCCAACTGACGGTACCGGTAGATGACACATGTATGCTTAGTACCTTACACATGTTTCAGCATCAGATACCCCTCAGGTTACAAGGTGAGCCCGACTCACATGTGGCTGAAGAATGGCTTGAGGAGGTGGCTGAGAGTTTTTTAGAGCATATACATCTTCAGAAGGATGACAAGTCAGTAGCTGAGTATTAATCAAGGCGTTCCGAACATTCCTGGTACTCGATGATTATGATGCGATTAGTGCTTCAAGGCTCGGAATTTTGAGCGAGGTGTGTTTAAAGGACATCTGAGCCATCACATCTTCTCCTGTGCATTCCTACTTATGCTATGGTACTATAGGGAGCCTTTGTGGTTGAATGTTTTTGGGCTGAATGAATACAACTAATGAATGTAAGTAGTAAGAAGCAGGAAACTGGCACCAGTCATAGAGACTTGGGCGTGTAAAATGTTTCAAGAAGAGGAAGTGTTAAGGACATATGAATCTACAGAGCAGCAGACGTGGAAGCAGATCTAGGAGAGCATTATGAGGTGGTTTACATTTCGACATGTTACAATCACCCACCTTTGTCATCCCCGCTTGGCTCATGGATCTAGAGGGAAGGGGAAGAGAGTATCTGCATGTGGCCAAGGAGTGCGTCTGAAAGGCTCTAGGGATGATTCAAGAAATGATCTATGTCTACTAATAGCTTCTGTATCAATAGAAATTGATACGAATCATTCCTTCATTCCACTTATCTTGTCCCAGACCTAGAGTTTCCGGTTAAAACCGTTGACTCGACCCTCACGTCTAGAGATACCTTTGGGAGGAGACTCGATAATCACACTTACGTCGACAGTGTGATCTGACCCTTGAGGTGAGTATTTTTGTTGGAACATCTTTGTGGCAGCGTCGAGGCCTTATGACTTTGGTCTGGGTATGGATTGGATCCATAGTTCATACACAGATTGACTTTATTAGGCAAAAAGGTTGTGGTTTACCTACAATGTTGGGATGGGTTTTACTTGGCTGGCGAAAAGGAAACCCAGGCAGCACAGGATAAACTCATGCATAGGAGGGTGTGACCGATCACTCTTGAGTCGGCTAGACTTACCCTTGTGGTAGCAAGAGTTTTGGGTATTCAATTCCTCCAGGAATATGACTTTGAGATAGTCTATACTTCTGGTAAAGGGAACGATGTTCCAGATGTGCTCAGCAGGAGGACTGGAATTCAGCTGCTAGGAGAGGCGAAGAAGTAGTTGGTCACATTGCTGATATCATTTATGGACAAGAGCAGAACTAGTTCTAGGCTTGAGGCCTTTGTCCTCGGTGCTTCTAGTTTCCATGATGTTGTTGTTTGTGGTTGTTGTGTGTCTTGTACTATGATCTACAGTAATAAAAGACACTTATCTTTGTGATGTATACTTACCTTTCCTTTTTGTTTGGACGATACTGAGAGGTTCTGATTAAAAACTGTTGACTTGACCCTCAATTTCGAGATTCCTATTGGAAGATACCCAGTGACCACACACTGATGCCAAACAGTGTGACTCAACCCTTGGAGGCGAGAGTGATGGTTGGATCTCTTGGTAGTAGCGTCAAGGCCTTATGAAATCATCCATGAAATGAATTGTACTGTTCATATCAGGACTCACTATATTAGGAAAAGAACATGATTCATCCAGGGGATGAGACCAGATTTCTATTTTCGACAAAGGAGAAATCATAGCAGCTCTTTGAGATTGTAAGCGAAGAAGGGTGATCGTCGACCGACTTATCAAGTCGGCCAACTTCCTACCGAATAGAGATGGTACGAGCTATGAAGGGAAGGTGTAGATCATCCAGGAGCAGATAGAGACTGCACAGAACAGACTAAAGTCCTATTTTGATAGGAGACGGAGACCACTGGGGTTCGAGGATGGAAACCACGTTTTCTTATTGGTCTCACCTTGACGAGTTCTACGGATATGTGGCCAATGTGGAAAGTTATCTCCAAGTTTCATTGGACCCTTCTAGGTCCTCAGCAGGGTAGGTGAGGTGGCTTACCGCTTGCAATTTCCACTGCAGTTTCACCTGGTGCACGACGTCATCAATGTATCTCAGCAGAGGAGATGCATGTATGACCTAACCATCATTATCGACCACAGAGAGCTAGATATCGATGATAGTGTGAAATTCACGAAGGTTCCAGTGTAGATCGAGGATCGACAGGAGTGGGTCCTACGTGGATGGTCGATTCCTCAGGTACGCTTTCACTGGCAGCACGGGAACCTCTAGGAGAGCACATGGGAGTGGAAAGCTTAGATGCATGCTCAGTACCACTTGTTTCCCCTAGTGTGTATTGAAGCTTTACAGGGACGTAAATCTCTGAGGTGGGAGTAATGTAAAGACCCAGAAATTTCAATGAATTTATTTTCTTAATTATTTGTAATTTTACGAGTCTGTGGCTTCTTACGGCACCTGATTCTATGGGCCGGTGTGCCCAGAATCAATTTCTGAAGTCTAGCTCGGGTATGTTCAGCGAACGAACAAGCGGGTTTTTTCTATCTTTTGAACCGGTGCTCAGAATTGAAATCTGAGGGCACCGATGAACTCAAAACATTGATATTTGCTTAAGAGGACCTTTACCACAGTTTCGTTTGCATGAGAGGAGAAGATAAAATTTTTTGGATTAAATGAGAAGTGAATAAAATTGTGGAACAATTTTATTTTTATATCTAAAGTGGTTATATCCTACATGGGGAAGTTGGGGTAGGACCCACAAGCTTCTAACTACCCATGTAAGGATATTTGTGAGGTGGGGCCCACACGATCCCTAACCTTTCACACTCCCCATATCCCCTTGAACTACCCATAACTCACCCCTTGTTTAATACATGACAACACCACTCATTTATTGCAGTGGTACCTCTCCACCTTCTATCTCACTCACAACACTTAATATTTTTCCAACCATTAAATTATTTAATGAGTTTGAATTAAATTGAATTAGCATGACAAGTTGTTAAAATGGGAGAAACCTCATTTTAATATTTGGTTGGGAAAATATTGTGTGGGAAATTCTTGGAGAATTTAGAAGTGCTCCCTCCTTCCAACGAAGAACTTCTCCGACGAAGAACGCCTCTAACAAAGAACGCCATGACGAAGAAAACCTCTGATGAAGAACGCCTCCAATGAAGAACGTGAAGTCACCGAAAACGTACCTTCTCTTCTTCTTCCTCTGTCTCAAGGGAGGAGACACCACCGTGGGGAACATCGCCATCGACGACGACACTTCCTCCGACGTCAATGGAATCAGAACTGATCTTTTTGGACGTCCGATCATCGCGACGCTTTCCTCTTTCAACGGCTCGATGATGTGCAACGTCTTTGCGAAGTAGGGGTTGTTTTTGTATAATTATAATTATGTGAATTATTCCCTCTATGTTTGGCGTTCTTATTTGTTGAACAATGGTATGAACCTCTAATGCGGAGGGCACGGGCGAACGAACAAGCCTGGATCCTCCGCAGATTTTTCGATGTGTGTGGATTGACGAAGATGAAGAAACAGGACCGCCAAGGCAATTTGAAGCCTTCGCAGTGAAGTTTGAGTCCTGAGGTGACATTAGGCACTGACGGAGGGTAAAACGGACCACCATGGCGCGTCTGGTGGTCCGCGGAAGGTGGGGGCGGCACGGCGGCGCCGTCGATCGGAGGCCGCGGCGCCCTAGCGCGCCACCATAGAAGACCCACCGCCACTGTACCATGATGGAGAGGTGGAATATCCCGCGTGGCCGCGAGATCTTGGACGATAAGGCAGTGCTCAGCGCCGCCGGTTCCATTCAGCAGGGGGCTGCCCCCCCCCCCCCCCGCTCCACGGCTTCCGCTCGGCCATGTCGGCCAAGCCACGGCCGGGCCGTGCCATTCGGGCCGCGCCCCACTGGGTCGGACCCGGACCCGGTTCAGGTCGACCTAGTTCGGGCCAACCCAGGGGTATTGGGCCAGGTCGGACCGAACCCAGACCCCCTATTTTCGGATGAGGTTCTTTCAAACACCTATATCTTGGGCTACGGACCTCCAATCGACACACCGTATGTTGCGTAGGGATCCTTGGATCGAGACAGTCATTTCAGTATATTAAACTAAAGGTTTTGGGGAACTTTTTGTATGTCCGGATTGGTTTGAACCCGAAACCAACCTGGCCCTCAGAGCGGAAACACTTATAACTTGAGCTCCGGATGTCCGATTGACGTGCCGTCAACTTTGTTGGATTACTATTGATGAGACGGTTCTTTTGGAATACATCACCTGAGGTTTGGGTGAATTTGGAGTATGGATAGGTTGGATTGTACCCAAAATCCAACCGGGAACCTGGAACAGAAAATCCAATAACTTTCAGACCGGATGTCCGTTTGACAAACCATTAGCATCTTTGGTAATCTCGTTGAGAAATGGTCCCTTTTATTATAACCTATGAGATTTAGTGTTACAGTTGAGATACGGTCGGGTTGGTTCATACACAAAACCAACTGGGCCCCGGGACGAAAAGGCTAAAAACTCAATGACCGGGTGTCCAATTGACGCGCCGTCTGTTGCATTGAGACCCCTGTGACGTTACGGTCCTTTGTGATACTTCTTTGTGGGACTTTGTGATACTTGGAGTATCGACCAGTAGCTCGTGGAGCGGATCCTCTCGGAGACAAGCGTACGGAGTGTGGAGACCTAGTCGATGTGGACCTGACGACTTCTTGAGCGATTCGACTTGGAGTGAGTCGACTAGCCCAATGGACAGAGCGCCCGGTATTTGGCGGCAGACCCACGGTGGACGGAGCGCCTGGTAGTTGGCAGCAAACTCGCAGTACTCGATAGAAAGAGTACCTCTGTAGGCTATTAGGGGAACCACTATTGTGTTTCGGTGGTAGACCCCTGGCGGGGAGCACTACTGTGTTTGGGTGCAGACCCGCGGTACTCAACAAGAGGAGTACCATAGCAGTCTATGGTTAGAGAGTAGCATCTTGGAGTCCTGACAGGACCACTGTACTCGATAGAGGAGGAGTTCTCCAGCAGCTGTGGTTTCGATATCATGATTAAAATCCTGGTTTGAGCTGAGTCAATGACCTTTTTGTTTACCTCATGATTGAGATGGGTCACTTGATAACTTAGGTATATGTATGGGCATATACCTAAGTATTGGTTATCCGTTGATTTCATAAACTTGTGATTACATCTTGATTGAGATGGGTTACTTGATAACTTAGGTATAAGTATGAGTTTATACCTATGTAAGGGTTATCTGTTGAGATCCTTATTTGTGGTTATACTTGTTAGACTTAGTGAGACCTTGAGGGTCTTGAGGTCCCTACTGAGTATCGTTATACACACCCCTTCATGGGCTATGCCCGCACCTCGTTGTGTTTGATGCAGATGATGGACAACGCTGACAGAGATTGAGTGTACAAGGACGAGACGGTACTAGGAGGAGGTTGGCGGGCGAGACCATTGAGGAGCCTATATGTACCTACCCTTCAAGTAGGATCTGAGGTGGACGACCCATGTGCTGCTTCTATCTTCAGGATATTTGTCTTTTCTATTGTACTTTTGTTCATTTGTAGCTGTAATTCTCAGTTGGGTTGTTATTCTGCCCCATTTCCATTTCAGCGCTTTCTTTTATACTTAGTGTATTACTTCCATTTGTACTCTGGTTGGATGCTTTTATGTATTATAAAGGCAATTCCTTCCCTGTTATCAGGATTTATGCCTTTGGTGCTAGTCGCCAGCCCCTGGCCTATGGAAGGTGGGCTTGGGGTAGTCACGGCACGGGCCCCGAGGACGGGTCATGACAGTACAAGAGAATTTTTGATCTTTCCTGTGTCTGTATGAAACATCAGATCTTGGTGGCCTCCTAATGCACTTGATTAAATAATAGGGGTCCCCACCTTGAAATAAAGTGGTCCAAATGCTGCAGCAGATCACCCATTCAATTAATGTGGGAGAATGTAGGATTTTCGAAATCTGGGGGTGCTGTCATATTGTACACCCTTTCCAAAAATGGATTTCTATTAGGAAAATTTTAATTTTTGGCTCCATAATTTGTGAAGAACAATAAAAAATGGAAAGTATTAGGATCTGCCTCGCGAAGACCATGTGTGGAGGCCCCGGGGCCTCACGGCCGACGCTTAGCTCCAACTTCATGAACCCACCACGGAGCCAAGAGGTGAGATGCTCCACGGACCCCTTTGATGTTTGTGAACCTCCACGACACAATGATACAGGATGCTCTGCTAACCCCTTTGACATTCATGAACCCACCACGGAGCGGGGAGGTAGGATGCTCCACAAACCCCTTTTGACGTTCACAAACCCACCACAGAGTGAATCTCTGGAATTGTGCAGAGCGATCTCTGCTTTGTTGCACCTCTTTCCTATAAATACTAGGCTCCCCTCAAGCCTAATGTATAGATCCTCCAACCCTTCACCTTCCATGATCCTATATCTTGAAGCAATTTCTGCGCTGCAAACCATCAGCTTTTCAAGGTACTTTTTCAACCTTATGTGCCTTACCCTTTTCATGAATTCCACCCCTCTTCAAAAAGGGATGCCCTTCATGGAGCCTACGGGCCTCCTTAATGGAAGCATATCCCCAAAGAGATTTAGGCCTTTGCAGAGCACTCATGCTTCGTGAAGTACCCTTAACAACATGCGACCTGCATGCTAAGGCAGGGCCATTGTCTTCACAAAGAACATTTATTCACACTGTAAATGCATCACAAGGCACCCTTACTTCAAGAAGCACTTCTCCATGAAATCATTTCCCCTTTTCAAAGTACCTTTCATATGAACCTATGAACTATGACCAGGCTAGCCCACATCACTTCGCGAAGCACCCCCTTCACAAAGCTCCTTCACTACATGGAGTACCAGAGCTTCACAAGGATTCTACATATGAACCCCTTTTCTCTACAACTCCTTCTCCCATGCGGCCCCTCAAGTTTTCATGAAGCAATTTCAAGGTCCCCTGGGTGGTGCTTCCCATTACGTTGCTTCTCCTCATGCTTCATCGAACCAGGCATGCTAACCGCTATTGCTCTTTCGCAAAGTCATGCTAACGTGGACCCCTCAATGGATCACTTCATAACACCCATACTCCATGGAATTTCTGATTCCTTCCCTTCCTCAAGGGCCGGCTGTTATCAGTTATGTAATTCCTAGGGGTGTGAAGTGAACTCTCCATGTCAGAGATGCATGATGTTAAACTGCCAAGCGCATTCATCCTCATCCCATGACGTTAAACTGTGACCTCTCCCTATGCGCTGTATGCAGGGTTCCCCCACACAGAACATTCTTCTTGCCCAATGGTCTCTACGGGAGTTAAATCATTCCTCACATGGAATGATATCCTTTTATTGGATTAGCGTCTATTCACGCGGAAAGGGAAACCACCATGGGGTATCCCTTAAGGATTTCTTGCAGGAGATCATCCATGCTCCTCCTATCTTCTCTCTTTTGGATTTTCCACCATCGAGCCTCCATATTAGAGTAAGTACCAATCTCTATATCCCTTGGACACTAACCATGTGTAATCCCCCATTCCACTTCCCATAGACACACCTTCTACGATGTGATCATTAGGCCTTTGCTACCTCTTATTTATCACACCAATCATGACTCACATGGGTTAGAGTAAGCATTGACAATGACATCCTCCATGGGCAGTATAGAGTGTAATCCACAACAACCTTTATCTACTATGTGGTATTTAATCCATTCCAAGGTAAGGTACGTTGGAAGCCTCCCTGAGGTTCAACCCCACCTACCACTGGTCCCTACTATCTTCATGTCAGTTCACCAAAACCCATTTTGAACTATGTGGTCATGAATCCCTTCCAAGGAAAGGTACGTAGGAAGCCCCACCGAGGTTTAAGCCCACAAACCATTGGTCCCAACTATCTTCACATCGGTTCACCAAAACCCATTCTAAACTACGTGGTGTTTTATCCTTGCCAAGACAAGGTACGTAAGAAACCACTGTGAGGTTCAAGCCCAAAATCATCAGTTCCGACCCCCTTCACGTTGGTTCCCACCATTCCTGATCTATGCGGTCTTTGATACTTTCCATGGAAAGGTATGTAGGAAGCCTCCCTGAGGTTCAATCCCACCATCCATTGGTTATGATTCCCCCTTCACGTTGGACCACCTTCATCCCATATGACGTTTAACTGCATGCCCCTTTTTCGTCTGGTACGACATTAAACTGCATCCACCATTCTGAACTATGTGGCCTTTGATCCTTCTCTCCTAGACAGGGTACATTGGAAGCCTCCATGAGGTTCAACTCTATCCAGTGGTAAGTTGTTGTCAACCCAATCAGCGTTAAGCCATTTTCAACCCCATCGAGCAGTAAGCCATGGTCAACCCCATTCAACTATAAGCTGTTGTCAACCCCAGTCAGTGGTTGGCCATTGTCAACCACAATTGACAGTAAGCCGTTGAAATCCCCCAATCGACTGTAATTCGTTGAAGTCCCCAATTAAGGGTAAGATATCAGTAGATGAACTATGTGGACTTTGATTCTCTGCCATAGGGATACATAGGAAGCCTCTTTGAGGTTCAAGCCCATTACTCATTACTCATCCTGATCGCTCCATCGAGCCTATGTGTTTCGGGATGGTTATGCCCCAACCCAGAGGATCCACTTCCGCTAGGTCCCATCCATGTGTCTATTCTCATGGGTCACCTCCTATGGTGTCCCATTATCCCACTGAACTATACAGACTTTGATTTCATTCCACGGGGTTACGTAGGATGGCTCTTCAAGGATCAAGATCAACATCACTATTGTCCTCATGCTAGCTCCATCACATTATCTCTCTACGTAATTCAACTCTCCATCATCTATCCTAATTCTTACCCAGGTCGACACATCACGGTGAGATCTTGTCAATTAATCTCATAGCATCAATGTTCTCTATAGGGGATGAACCCATATATTACACTCTAGTCAGTATTTTGATCAGTCTGATCCATCTCCGCTAGATGTTAAATTTGAGGCATACCCTGTGTTAAACATGTGAAGATAAGGAAAACCTCAGATACATACCAATGGCATATAATTCCCTGCATTTTATGTGGGATGCCTCGGGCTTCTGCACCCTCAAGAAGCCCTATAATAATGGGTAGAAACCTAGACACACAAGTTCTCAAACATCCAGACATGCCAGTGATGTCTAAAATGACTACTCCCCTGACCGAAGGTTGAAACCCTGACCGGAACCCTTGAATTTTCCTGACAGAAGCAGTGTAATTACCCAAAATCCCTGAAGACATGGAACAAAGAATAGTTTCAAGAACAAAATCTTATTCTGTAAGGGAGACTTGGACTAGGTGACGAGTTCAGAGAAGGAATCCATGGAAGGAATAAATGAAGTCCCATAATCCTGTTTTGATCGAGAAATCATCCCTGAATAGGTGACGGATGCCACCTACATTTGGAAAGATGGAATGTGGGGAAACAGCTTCCCGCCTTCCACGGAAGGATGTGCATGCCCCAATGAAAGTGTTAGATACAAAAATGTTGAACCCAACATGAAGTTCTTCTCATAAATGTGGATATTAGTAGCATTAATTGCATCGGCAGATCAGTATGCCACATGATCCAGTTATCTGGCACTAGGTCCCACCAACCAAATAGTGGGCTTGGAATGAAACTCACCAGATGTTATGGATGTCAAAACATTGTACATCTCGATCTGTGATGTTTTCAACGTGGATCCATCTTACTAGACATGGAAGATGGAATAGAGATGGGTAATTGGTCATCGATTCCTATCCTTTGAGCACTAATGGGTTAATCTCCCTACTTTTCAGGAACTAAGCTACGGTAGGAATTCTATCATCGCCCCTCTACTGATGTAGGGGTAGGGGCAATGTGAATGTGGCAGTTCCATGCAGCTCCAACTATTTTTTGGCAATCCGCACATCTACAAACATTGGGCTCTAACACCCCATATCACCATCAGAATTCATTCAGCGGTGGGTGATCAACGACCCCGTACACTGATATGAGGAGGGGATTATCCCGACTCGGGATATGGCTCACCATGATCTAGAGGCATCTGTGCTTCATCCCCACCATCAAACACAAGTGCCATGTAGGGAGCCACTACTCCCCACTCTTAAGTATAATCATTTCAGGGGAATCTCCCTGGAACACCTCGACGCCTCTCTCCCCTACGTCGACGAAGTAGGCCATGTCTTGGACAACCCGGGAGAGATCCCATTCTATGGGCCCCCATGGAGGGACCCAACTAGGCTTATCTAGTGAAACCACCTAGTCCCAGGGGCTGAAGATCCGGTAATATATGTACCTACACCACCGACCCTGGTCCGGCTATCCCGACACCAGTGTCGGGTGCAGGACAAATGAGGTCGCCCCCCAAGGGGCGTCGACATCAACAACTAATATGGATTGGGCCAACACTGAGATATATCATCATCCCCCTATGTATGCTGAGGAGGGGACATGTATATCTGACATGGATCAATTCCCTAACCATCCCAGGAGCAGGATGTGTCGACTCTCTTAGCTACCCGTGTAGATAGTGGCCACCGCCAGTACGGAGGTCCTCCCCATACCACCACCATGAAAAACACAGGCCCTCACCGCTTCCAATATTAGCATGGATGTCTGCACCATGCTGCCTCTAATCTGAAAGAGGGTCCTTGGAACACATGGTTTATTGTTTCCTATCGACCGGTCAAGGTTCTTGTGCTCTGCTAATGTGTATTGCAGCCCTCGGGTCGAATCCTCAGCAATGATACTATGTAATTATCGTTTGTTTTTAGTTAATTGTATTCTGATTAGGGGGTCTGTTTACAGAGCTTATGAAATAATTTATGGATGATGTTTGATTTAAAAATTTGATAAATATTGGGGTGAGTTCATTGTTATGGAGTTAAGCTTGTGATATCCTTGATCATTGCTTTATATTGCATTTAAATTAACACCCACTTCACAAGATAACGTTGATTGGAATTCCTAAGTTTTAAGGCTTTATTCCAAGACTTAACTTAACATAGGGTTCTAATAATTACCATTACTTGTTTATGGTAGTGTATTTATGGTTCCAATAATCCATGGAAATAACATGAAAAACAAAATATATCATTAATCCATGACATGTTAAGTCCAACATAAATAATGTTAAATTAATGAATACTCATCGAACAAATACTCTCAATCACTTTACATCCCTAAATTTTGACTCACCCCAATGATAGATTTACTTAGAAATTTGGGTGTTTAATATTCTTCTTATAATGATTATGAAGATAAATTAAAAAGATAAGAAAAAGAAAGGGATAAGAAAAGAGTGGAGTGTCGAACACACACACACACGGACAATGATGATAATTAAAAACGGGCTTTCGATTGAATTAGGAAGAAAAAGAAATGAGAAGGGGATTAGACATTATTTTAACTATTTTAAGAACATTAACATTAAACTATAGAAGTTGGATGAGAATAAGAGATATTAAATAAGAAACATGGATTAAAATAGAATTACAAAAACAAGACTTACGAGATTACAAATGAAGAAAAGCACAAAAGTGAAAGGAAACAAAGAGAGGAGGAAAGGTATATCATGTGAAAACGTGAGTATGTCAGGTCACCCCAACCCCTTGTAAATGCATTGATATTTCCAATATGTGCTCCTCTCTTCTGAAATTACATCCCCTTTGAAGGAGAGGAGGGGGATTCATTTATAGCCCAAGGAAGTGGACTGTTTGCATTCCCAATCTGTCCCTCCACTTGGATCGATGATTTAGACATACAGACAGTCGAATCATGAGATCTCTCCTTCTTCAAAGTTTAATATAATAATGTTGGACAACCTCTCTAAAAATTTGGTGTCATTGGGACATAATGAACCAATGTTATGGATGGTTTCTTAAAAACAATTAAACAGTCCATTTCAATCCATGCTTTTTCGATGGCAAAAATGTGAATGGATTTTGGAATAGTAATATGCCTTCAAATCCTAATTCATTATTCAACAAAGTTGTCTGCCTATATCGCGTATTTCACACTGAAAATTTTAATCTATATTGGATGATTATATCAGGAGATATTTCAATAATACTATACTGATTGTAATTACCGACAAGAATGGTGGTCTGGAATTCAAAGCTTCATTTGGGCCCTTTTTTATTAGATTTGGGCCCTGAAATTTTTACCCAGGATTCTTTTGAATAATCAAGAACACATGGTATAGTTTCAAAAAATATGGGCTTCAGGAGTGAGACTAGTAACTCAATCATAATGGCTGGTGCAGTTTCTTCCCAAATTGATTGGGCCATCTCATGTGGTCCATATGAGCCTTCAAATGGTAGAATTTTCCCATGATTCCTTCTAATGATATGTGAACAATTGAATAAGGAATCCTAAAAAATAATAACCACACAATTTGAATTAGTAGGGTGATATTTATATATAAAATAGTAAACTGAATCAATTGGACTACTTCTAAAAATTCTCAAAAATTATACTTAGTATTAAAATATTAATATTTCACACAAATTATGCATATTTCATATAAAATATATAAAAGGAGTATATAATAAGTCATTAAAATATTAATAACATCAACTCCCCAATACTTTGTTTTATGCATATCCTCATGTGAAACAAATATAAAAACATGACAAAATCATTTTCACTCACCAACAAATAATAAAAGATAGTTTTCTCCTATCAGGGGAGGTTTCGACTATTTCACTCATCCATTTTGACTTCCACCACATGTTGTTATAGAAACAATTTTCCAAAACTAATTCATTTTATTCATGCTCGAATTTAGAAATGGAAAATATGGACACTAAAATCTCACACCTCTCAAGATGATAAAATTCATTTGTGGAGGTTCACTAATTCACCAACCAAAAGTGAAAATCTTAGATTTTGAAAGAGATCTCAACTTCCAATCCCTATCCAATGTGCACAAGAATCAAGCGGTCTTTTTAAGGTTTTTTGTGGATATGGGATGTTAGGAATATAATGTCAAAAAGAGATAAGAAGAGGGGTAAAACACCAACATAGAAAAACAATGCACACTTTTTTATGAAATAAAACATGGATGGAATGGAAACACATATTTACAAGGGAATGATTGTGTAAAGAAAGAAAAAATAGGGTATGAAAATTTTAAGGGGATGAGAAGATGAAATATTTACAAACCAGAAAACTTCTCCCAATGACATAAGAATATAATGCAAGTGTTCTTTTTTTTTTGTTTTTTCGAAAGTTGACCTAGAAAAAAATCTAATACTCATATCCTAACCCATGTTTGATCTCCTCATGACACTAATTGTAAGAGTTATAATAAGATCAAACGTTGAGGAAGAGTTACTTTTGACCTAACCAAGACACAACCCATCTTTTAAATTATTTTTTGATTTTTTTCATCATTTTTGATTTTTTTAAACACCTGTCAATAACATTTACAAAATTATATAAATGGAAGTAAATTACATTCCCCAAAACACACTTAATGACAACCTATCCCCAACACTGAAATGGATGCTTTCCCTCAAGTAGATGATAACTTGTTGAAAATCAATAATAGGGTACCCAAACGATGAGATCTATTTCCCCCACACTTAATTTTCAAAAAATTATGCAATGAAAATCCATTTTGATACTGGGTGGAAAATGGTATTGGGATTATAATGTGTCTATCAAAGAAAAGTTTTTCATAGGCTCTAAGGGGCTTTCAAAAAGTGGATTAATGTAAGGGAAATGGGAGGCTATTTGGCTATTGTGATTCTCATGTGGTTAAGAAAATGCCTCTATCATATTAATGCACACTAAGGTAGTAAATTAAGCTCAAATTTCCACAAACTCAAGAATCACAAATGGGGGTGAAAACACAAAATTTTAAAAGATGGCCATAGGTGCCTTGGAATGAAAGAAAATGTTGTTCCTCTAAGTTTGGGAAAATCATTTTCCAAATCGAAAATTGAGATTCAAAATTTGTTAATTTTGACACAAAATTCTTTATCCAAAGTCATGATGAAAATAAAAAAAATTATAGATGAAAACATGTCTGTTAACTCCCCAAAATGTTTGGACAAAATATCAAAACTCGATGGTGAGTAAGCATGACTCTTGATTTTTTTATATTTTATTTAAGTTATTTTTTTAGGTTTTTGTATTGTTTTTTATAAAGATACACCCACAAAAATGAAAAAGTTAAAATGAAAGGTTTTGATAAAGAAAGTGCTAAAAAATGAAAGAGAGAGGACGAAGAAGAAAGAGGCTGAGAGAAGAAGAGATAGAGAGAGTTAAAGGGAAAGAGGTACCCCCTGATTTGGATTTGACAGGTCGCCATCTCCATCTAGTGGTTAGTCGACTATAGAATATGGGGACCCAGTGGAAGTCAATTATGATCCAGGATTGTGTGTCCTCTCATGGTGATGATTTAACCTATGTCCATTAACTGTGAATGTCCTTTTGGAAGATGGGTATTGGACTTGCACTATACCAAATGGGTAAACATTAGTAATAACAAAGGACCTACCCAACGATAATTAAGCATACCTGGGTGAAGACTAAATCTAGAATTGAAGAGAAATACCTTTTCACCTTCATGAAATATCTTTCTCAGGATTTTTTTATCATGTAGTGCCTTGGATTTTTCTTTTTAGAGATTAGAATTCTCATAAGAATCAAGTCGAAGCACCTCCAGTTTAGCTAATTGCACCAATCTTTCTTCATCAGATTTTTCAAGATCAAAATTTCAAGTTTTCACTACCCAAAATGACTTTTGTGGGATTTCAACTAGAAAATTAAATGATTTACCAAAAACCAGAATAAAGGAGACATCCCAATGGGTGTTTTATATGCAGTTTGATAAGCCCAAAGTGATTCACCAAGTCTTTCATGCTAGTCTTTTCTGGGGGGTTTTAAAATTCTCTCAAGCACTCTTTTCACTTCACTATTATAAATTTAATCCATGCCATTTTTTTGGGGGTGATATGCAATTGAAGTTTTATGTACAACACATTATTTTTCAAAAGAGATTGCACGGTTCTATTACAGAAATGGGTTCCTAAGTCACTAATCAAGCCATGAGGCGTGCCAAATCTATGTAAGATGTGTGTCTTTAGGAACTCACTAACAGCATGTGAATCATCCTTTATAGTGGTTTTGGCATCGAACCACTTAGAAACATAATCAACTACAAGAAGGATGTATGAGAATCCATTGGAAGAGGGAAATGGTACCATGAAATCTATTCCCCAAACATCAAAGTTCTCACAAAAAATTAAAGGATTTTGGGGAATTTCATTTCTCTTGGAAATTGTGACAAACTTTTGGCAAGTGGGACATGATTAAAAGAACTCATGTGATTCCTTAAAGAGTGAAGGCCAGAAGAATCCAGAGTCTAGGACCTTTCTGGAGGTCCTTTGTGGTCCAAAGTGGCCACCACCAGGCATTGAGTGAAAGAATTATAAGATGGAAGAATCATCATCTTTATCAAAACATCTCCTAATTACCATGTCAGTCCTAGTTTTCCAAAGTTTATTTTCTTCCAAAAAATAGTATTTTGAATCACTATTCAACTTCATTTGTTGTTATTTTGAAAAAGATTCATGAAAAACACAAGAAACCAAGTAATTTAAGATTGGGGCACACCATGGTATTTTTGGAGAGAGATGAAAGTTTCTCAGTGGGGAATTCAGGATCGATGATTTCAGAATGAGAAGAATTAGAAATTATACTCAAGTGATCAGCCACATGGTTTTCTTTTCCTCTTATATCTTTGATTTCAAGGTCAAACTCTTGGAGAATTAGGATCCATCATATTATCCGTGGTTTGGAATCAATTTTATTAAGTAAGAACTTTATAGCATAATGGTCTGTGAAGATGATGATTATGGAACCTAAGAGATAGGGCCGAAATTTATCTAAGGCAAAAACCACTGCTAATAGTGCCCATTCAGTATAAATGTAGTGATATTGAGTTTTATCCAATGTTTTTGTGGCATAATAGATGGAATAAGGAATATTTTCTCTTCTTTGACCAAGAACAACCCCAAGGGTTTTATCAGAAGCATCACACATCAACTCAAAGGTTAAGGACCAATCTAGGGGTCGGATTATTGGGGCAGATGTTAGAGTAGATTTGAGTTCAACAATGGCTCTCCTGCAAACATCATATAAATGGAAAGTGACATCATTTTGGAGAAATTGAGTGAGTGGGAGGGAAATATTACTGACGTTATGGATGAATATACTATAGAAACTGGCATGACCGAGAAATGAACGGATGTATCGAACAGATTTTGGTTGGGGAAGTGATTGGATCACTTTAATTTTGGCAGGATCGACTTCAATACCATCTTTTGAAACTATGTGCCCAAGAACAATCCCATTTGAAACCATGATGTGACATTTTTTAAAATATAACCCAGGGTTACACTTGACACACTTTTGAAGGACTAGAGTGAGTGAATTCAAACAAGATTCAAATGACTCACCATAAATGGTGAAGTCATCCATGAAGACATCCATGCCATGTTCAATCAATACTAGAAATATGACCTTTCCCAACACTTATATACCAATGGTTTGTAAAAACCATTGGTATAGGTCCCCTTTCCCAACGTTTTGGCCAAACCGTTGGGAAAGGGTATGGCTTTCCCAATGGTTTGGCCAAACCATTGGAAAAAGTCCACTTTGTGGCCACTTTTCCCAATGGTTTGGCCAAACCGTTGGGAAAGGGTATGGATTTACCAACGGTTTAGCCAAACTATTGGGAAAAGTATACATTGAGGCCACATTCCCAACTATTTGAGAAAACCGTTGGGAAAGGGTGGGTACCTATCCCAACGGCTTGTACAAACCATTGGTATAGGTCCCCCATATACCTACGTTGCTCCCAGAATCAAACGACCTATACCAACGGTTTTGACAACCGTTGGTATAGGTCATTTGATTTTTTATCGAATCTTCTTACCAAGAACATTATATTAATAAAAATTGAAAATAATTAGGATAATACATATATATATATTTATGAAATTATGTTCACAAAAGGCATGTTAGGTTAGTGGTTTTGTCATTCAATGATAAACTGGAGTTCCTGGGATCAAATCCCAACAATTTTTTTTTGAAAAACATATACCAACGATTTTATGGAACCATTGGTATAGATTTTCATATTACTTATACCAATGGTTTTCAAAACCGTTGGTATAGGTATATACCAACAGTTTTCCAAAAACAGTTGGTATAGACCTATCCCCACAACTTACTTGCCAACGGTCCTCCAAACCGTTGGTATAAGCTATACCAATAGTTTGGAGGCCTATACCAACGGTTCCAAACCATTGGTATAAGTTATTTTTCTAGTAGTGAATGAATTCAGAAATGATACTCATCATACACCTATGGAATGTTTCAAGAGAATTGAAAAGTCCAAAAGGCATTATTCTATATGAATATGTTCCAGAGGGGAATGTGAAAGTAGTATTATCTTGGTCTTGAGGTGTGGTTTGGATTTGGAATTAGCCGGTGTAGCCATCAAGAAAGCAATAACGTGACTTTGTGGCTAATCATTCTAGTATTTGATCAAGGAATGGAAGAGGGTAGTGATTTTTTCTTGTTTCAACATTCAATTTCCTATAGTCGATGCACACATGCCATTTGTTCTTCACCCGAGTTGTGACTACCTCTCAATGCTAATTTATGACAACAGTTATCCCAAACTTCTTAGGTACAACTTGAATTGGACTAAACCATTCACTATCAGAAATTGGGTAGATAATACCAGCTTGAAGAAGCTTGGTGATCTCTTCCCTAACTACCTCAAGGATGAGTAGATTGAGTCTTCTTTGTGGTTGTCTAATTAGTTTGGATGATTCCTCAAGATGAATGTGATGCATATAAAGGGCAGGGTTGATTCCTGGTATGTCATCTAGGGTCCAACCTATGGCATTTTTGTTTTCCTATAACACCTGAACAAGTTTGGAATCTTCAGTTTCAGTAAGTTAAGCATAGATAATGATAGGATATGAGTGATCGTAGAAAAGGAATTTATATTTCAGGTGTTCAGGAAGAGGTTTCAGATCAGTCTCATCATTCACTTTTGGGATAGATAACTCAGGAATGGAAGAAGTTACTTCAGTTGCTTCAGATTCATTTCCCTTAATACAGTCTAAGGTGGAGCATTAGAGATCAGAATTGATGTGGGATTCAAGAGAGTTTTCAATATCCTCTAGATTGATAGAGTCTATGATTGAATGGTCCACATCAACTTCAACATTTATTTCTTTGTTAATCATGGTGATGATTTAACATGATTATTTGTCATTAGAACATGAAGAACATGGTGGATTGGGGTTCGATTGACTCTTAGAAGTGTCCTCAGAAGCACGAATTGAGAATGCAGAGTGATCCTCAAATGGTTATCGCATGGCTTGGAAAATGATGAACTTTACCAGTTGGTCACCGAATTCTATGGATAAGATGCCTGAATGGACATCAATATTAGTTCCCACAGTCATGAGGAATGGCCTTTCTAGAATTAGGAGAGATCGTGAAGATTTCGTCTCACCTTCCATGTCAAGGACATAGAAATCAGCAGGGAAGATAAGATCATTAACTCGGACAAGGACATCCTCAATTATTCCCTCAATACTGGTTGTGCTTCAATTGGCTCACTAAATGACAACACCCGTTGGATTTAAGGTACCTAGACCAAGGTTGGAGAAGATGTATTTGGGAATGACATTAATTTAGGCTCCTAGTTCTATGAGTGCATCATCAAGGTTGGAACTCTTAATTTGGCATGGGACCGTAAAGGTCCCTGGATCCTTTCACTTTATGGGAATAGACTGATAGGTGGAAACATTTTCGAAGGTATTAAGTTTCCTTTTGTAGGTACAAAACTCCTTGAAAAAACATGGCATACTTCAGAATTTGTTTTATGTCATCTAAGAGGGAAATGTTGACTTCAACACGTCTAAACATGTCGAGCATTTCAGGATCAGTTTCAAAGGACTTATTTGGCTTAGAAACAGCTTGAGGAAAAGTAATTGGGTTCTTAAGTGGAATTTAAGGAGATGAGGGAATTGTTTCCGGTTCCTTTTCAAGTTTCTTTTTATTTTTATTTTCTAGGTCTATATTCAAAGGAGGGTTGGAGGACTTATCTTGAGGCAAAAAAAATTTATTCCCCGATCTAAGTGAAATTACACTTACATTACCCTTGGGGTTAGGTAATGGTTGATCTGGGAGTTGGGAAGAATTGGATGGTAGCTACTGACTAAGGTGGGATACAAGTTGACCAATTTGGGTTTCAATGTTCCTGAGGATAGAATGGGTGAAAGAGGCAGGATCATCCACTGCACTTTCCCATGGTTTCTTGGAAGAGGAGGCTTGTCCTGTGTTGGTATTACCTAGATTTTGGTTCTTGGGAAAGAGATTGTATTGGTTTTGTAATTGGGAAGGCTCACTAGGATAATGGAATCTAGGAGGAGGATTGATCCTTTGAGGTTGAGGAATAAAATGATAAGGTTGTTGGAAATTACCAACACCTTAAACATATTGAAAATAGTTTGGGTTTTGAGGAGGGAATTGAGGTGGATGAGATATAGGATTACCATACCTAAGGTATTGGTTATAGGAAGAATAGAAGGGATCAGAGTGAGGTTGGTTGAAGCTTCTATCAAACTGACCTGATAGATGAAGGTTGGTGTTCCGCTCAATATATGATGCATTGAGCACCATTGGTCTAGATGAATCAGATTGATCCTCTTGAAGTTGTGGACATGTGTCTGTTGGATGAGATGAGGAGTTACAAATTCCACAGTTTTTGATAGGTCCAGTAAATATTGATTGTGAAGAAGATGAGGTTGTGGATTTGGAAGCCACGGATAGTTGTTGCACAAGACCTGTAAGTTCACTCATCCACTCAGTCACCTTGTTCGGCTCAATTGATTGATTATCTTGGGCTTGTTTGACTTGATCATGTGCTCGAGTATGGAATTGTTGTGTGTTATTAGCCATTTTACTTAAGAGATCTCTTGCAGCTGCAAGAGTTTTATCAACTAGAGCACCGCAACTTGAGGCATCAATGACAGTTCTCTCCATATCCAATAACCCCTCATAGATGTATTGGATCAAAATTTGGTCAAGAATTTGGCGGTGTGGGAAGGTTGCAACAAGATTTTTGAACCTATCCCATTATTCATGGAGCGATTCACTTGGGAACTAACGGATACCACTTATTTCCTTTAGGATAGAAGCAGTACGAGAAGCAGGAAAAATTTTCTTTAAGAAGTGTCGCTTCATGTCATTCCATGTGGTTATGGAACCAGGAGGTAGGTTGTAAAGCCATGACATGAAGTGTTAGCTAGGATGAAAGGGAATTCTCGGAGATTTACTTGTTCCTTAGAATCCCCTTGAGGCTTCGTGGTAGAGCACACTACTTGGAACTCTTTAAGGTGGAGAGGTGGATCCTCATCGGCTAACCCGTGGAAATGAGGGAGAAGATGAATCAAACCCGATTTGAGTTCAAAGTCAGCCACTTTGTTTGGATATTTAATACAAAGAGTTTGGTAAATCATATCAGGGGAAACAAGTTATTTAAGTGTTTTTTCCCTAGGATTGGCCATATCTAATTCAATTGGATGGACAAGGACCGGTTCATGAATTATTTGATTATCTCTTATGTTCCTCCTAAGATGGTGAAGTGGTCGCTCAATTTGAGGGTCAAAAAAATCTGAGGGATTTTTTGGGAGGCTACGGGGCATTCATAATGATGTTAGAAGGAAAATAAAGGTGGGGTTTTCTTTGTTTGTTTTTCTTTTATGATTTTTATGAGAAGACGAGTTCTTCTTGGTGTTTTTTTCTCAATTTTTTTTTAAATTTTATTTTTTGGTGGTTGTATCACAATAAACGGAAACTGATGACAACATAAAGCACTATCCCTGGAAACAATGCCATATAAAATGCATGGCCGATTTTCGCCTATCGACCGGTCAAGGTTCTAGTGCTATGCTAATGTGTATAGCAGCACTCAGGTCGAATCATCGGCGATGATACTTTGTAATAGTTGATTGTTTTTAGTTATTGTATTTCGATTGGGGGGGTTTGTTTGTAGAGCTTATGAAATAATTTAGGGATGATGTTTGATTTATAAAATTGATAAATATTGGGGTGAGTTCATTATTAGGGAGTTAATATTGTGATATCCTTGATCTTTTCATTATATTTCATTTAAATTAACACTCACTTCACAGGATAACGTTGATTTGATTTCCTAAGTGTTAACACTTTAATCCAAGCCTTAACATAACATAGGGTTTTAATCATTACCATTAATTATTTATGTTATTGTATTTATGGTTCCAATAATCCATGGAAGCGACATGTCAAACAAAATATTTCATTAATCCATGACATATTAAGTCCAACATACACAATGTTAAATTAACGAATACTTATCGAGCAAATACTCTCAATGACCTAACATCCCTAAATTTTGACTCACCCTAATGATATATTTACTCAGACGTTTGGGTGTTTAATATTCTTCTTATACTTATTATGATGATAAATTAAGAAGATAAGAAAAATAAACGGATAAGAAAAGAGTGGTGCGTCGTACATGGACACACGGAAAATAATGATAATTAAAAACGGGATTTCGATTGAATTAGGAAGAAAAAGAAAAGAGAATGGGATTAAACTTTATTTTAACTATTTTAATAACATTAACATTAAAGTACAGAATGTTGATGAGAATAATAGATATTGAAGAAGAAACTTGCATTAAAAAAGAATTACAAAAACAGCACTTACGAGATTACAAATAAAGAAAAGCACAAAAGTGAAAGGAAACAAAGAGAAAAGAAAGGGTATCTCAAGTGAAAACATGAGGATGGAAGGTCCTCCCAATCCCTTTTAATGGACATTTTCAATTCAATATGTGCTCGTCTCTTCTAAAATGACAACCCCTTTGAAGGAGAGAAGGGGGATGCATTTATAGACCAAGGAAGTGGACAGTTTTCATTCCCAATCTGTACTTCCACTTGGATCGATGATTTGGACATCCAAACAGCCGAATATAGAGATATCTACTTATTAACGGTTGAAGATAATAATGTTGGCCGACCTCTCTCAAACTTTGGCGTAATTTGGACTTATGGATCCAATGTTATGTCCGTTTGATTAGACAAAGTTAAACTGTCCATTTCAATCCATACTCTTTCAATGGCCAAAATGTGAATGGATTTTGGAATAGTAAGATTCCTTCAAATCCGAATTCATTATTCAACAATGTCGGCCACCTATATCTAATATTTTAAACTACAAATTTTCAGCATTATTCGACGATTATATCAGAAGATATTTCATTAATACTATACTGATTTTAATTCCCATCCAGAATGGTATACTGGACTTCAAAGATTCATTTGGGCCCATTATTCTTAGAGTTGGACCCTTAAATTTTTACCAATTATTCTTTTGGATGATCACGAACAAATGGTGGAGTTTCACAAAATATGGGATTTATGAGTGGGACGAGTAACTCAATCATTATGGCTTCTCCAGTTTCTTCACAAATTCTTTGGGTCATCTTGTTTGGTCCATATGAGCCTTCAAATCGCCAAATTGGTCCATGATTCCTTCTAATGACATATGATAAATTAAATAAGGAATCCTAAAAACAAGAACTACACAATTTTAATTAGTAGGATGATAGTTATTAACAAAATAGTAAACTGAATCAATTGGACTAATTACAAAAATGCTCAAATATTATACTTAGTATTAAAACATTAATATTTCACACAAATTATGCACATTTCATATAAAATAAGTAATGTTAGTATATAATAATTCATGAAAATATTAATAACAACAGTCTTACTCATGGTAGCAGTGCTCAGAACGTAATTATCTTCGACGCTTACTACATTGGGTATAAAGTTATTCCTCCTTCCAAATTTCTCTAGTGTGGGGATATAACACATTTGATCAATATTCAAGATGGGGGCCCTACCAATGTTCTTAAAACAGTAGGAGAAGGTCCTCCTTTCCCTAGCAGTATGAGGAGTGAATGTCAGCTTTGGTTCACCAGCACCCAACATAGAGGTCCTACAGGTTTTTGGCTCAGCCAGTTTGATGATCCTCCCCACACTTTTGTTGCCAGTGTTAACAAGCATGGAGGTCGTACTCGTTCTTTTATCGGTTATTGCAGAGGTCTTACCCACTCTATCACTTCCCACAAAGGTCCTCCCCAAGTCCCCTTTCATATTTTTTCCGGTTCCCCTCACACCTCGGCATACTCAGGAGGGAATCCTCTCCACCCCAGCACTAGTACGGCCGATGGTCCTCCTCATGCTAGAAATCTACCCTGCCCGGAAGAACCATCCCAGAGTAGGAGGTTGGGTCGTCACAGACAAAAAAATAACACTAATAAGATTCAGACTAAGGTCAAACCAGTTTGATTCTAATAATCCAAAGAAGAATACGACGCAGTGATGGAACCCTTTCCTAGATCCTCCATGTCAAGGGACAGGGCAAGGACAAGGTTCATCGGCCTAATAGTTCCAGAATGTGAGGTCCATCAGATTCCTTCTTCCCTACACAGGTATATATTGGAGGACAAAAATATGGATAATCCATAGGTTACAACCATGGAATCACAACCTACCTCACCAGAAGCACTCTCTACCTCGACTAGAGATCACATAGAGATATTATGGGGACCAATGGTGGATGAGCAACAGCGTGGTCCACCACCAGCAGCTATGGTCCCCGCACTGGATACTATGGTTGTCTTCTTGTCTTATTGTTTTTTCATGGCTATGTCACTACACTCATCGGAGGATTTCCCAAGATGCGGCAGTTTAATAGTGCACCCGCCATATTCTCCACCGGCCAGCCTACCATCCTTGCAGTCTCCTTCGGTACCACTACCAGTTCCCTAGCCTCCTCCAGTAGATGAGTGGGTAAATGAAGGGCCAGACCCTGAATCCGAGCCTGGGATCTTGTGCGATATCCTCAAAGTGTATTATTTCCCTAAGATGTTTTGGCTAGTTTTAGTTCCTAACTTTTGCGTGCCAGAATCCCTTACCCAAGAGAATGTTATGTGTTTCCTCCAAACCCTCTATGTGACTTATTACCATCTTCTCCTTTAGTGAGTGTCTTACCCTAAGATCCAATAGCATTTCATGGACATTAGTGAACAATTTCCTCTGGTTTATTTGGCCACACTCCCTGTGGCTGAATGTCTTGAGACACTAGGTTGCTGTAGGGCCCTCCAGGAATGGTGCATTGAGAGTTATAGGGTACTCCGTAGTATTATCATGGAGGCTTCTCCGCACGTATAGATTTGTGGCTAGGGGAAGTATGATGCCCCATTCTTCAGTCCAATCCAATGTCAGCCCAATTTTCCAAGAGGCATAGAGGATATGCCTCTAGGAAGGGTCTCTATTAACATGGTCGACCTGCTGGAGGGTGAGAATGATCTAGAGCTTCTTGGAGAGGACCTACCCCCTAAGGGAGTTTCACACTTCTTGGATATTCCAAGAAGGATTACTCGTCAAAAGAGGAATATACTGGGACTTCCCATTCCCACTGAGGAACTAGTCTATAGCCGTAATTCCAAAAAGGGAAAGGAACTCCTTGTAGTTCTCAATCCCTCTGACATGTCTGGCTCAGTGCAGAAGGTGAAAGACGACATTGAAAAAGTTCTGTTGCATTAGAAACTCACCGAACAGATGAAGATGGTCAACGACCTATTTTCTGAATGTGTTATCGTTAGATGGATAGACTAAGGTGATCCTTATCCAGGGCAGTAGGTCCAGGCATGACTTCCCCTCAGCGAACAACCTCTAGGTTACCCTGACCATCCTTACCATGAAGATAAGGTTGAAGTCAATACTTACGGCAAGAGGTTGTGTTATGTCTCACAAACCCTTTTTGAACGGCTTGAAAATTCTCGGGATCAAGCTCAGGTTCCCCCAAATGCTCCATAGGTCATTCCATTAATTGCTCCATGAGCCGAAAGACCTTCTTATCATTTTGAAGAACCCACCAATGCACTGGTGCTCAGGGATCTCCATCAAGATAGGAACCCCCACCCGGATGATCCAATGGAACCACTCATCGCCCACCTCAAAGCCTTAGAGACTCAACATGTGGAAATCCCACATGATGGAAAGTCATACCTGACATGGGTGGACGATATTCCAGCACCCATGGGTTTTGGGAATCCCACCTATTCCCCCTTTAATGGAGAGAGGGACCCACCACTACACCTGACCCACTTTATCTCAAGGATTGGCCTCATGTTGGGAATTCAAGTGCAGCAGGAAGCTGCCAAGCTCCGGTGTTTTGTATAGACATTGGAAAGGATGATGTTCCTCTGGTACAACCAGCTCCCCATCAGATCAGTAGCCAACTAGGAAGTCCTCTGTAGGCAATTTCTCTACCAGTTCAGTTCCACCACTCAAGAGATGAGTATCGCAGACCATTTCAAGTGTAATAAGAGTCCTCATGAGCGCATTGCATAATTTTTTTCAAATGGTGGAGAGGAATCAAATACTCTATTGGCATGTTGCTGACTTATGAGAAATTGATGACGTTGTGCATAGGGGACATCAAGATGGAACTGGTCCCCTCTCTGATCACCCAGAACTACCCCGAGAGATTCCGAAACGTCTCTTATAAGGCCCGACGCCTAGAGGAAGCCTTGAAGCACACTAAACAGGCATGTCCATTACCTCCTGAAATCCCAGCAAGAAGGGACACTAGGTCCGAGCCCACCGCAGTGGAAAAATAGAGTCACCCAGGCAAGTAGACTTGTTACCAGTAGAGCTGCCTACACATCCTTGCAAAAGCATTCCACCTTAGGCGAAGCCTCCGGCCCCACATCACCCACCTTAGAATTGGAAGGTACCACCACAAACTACGCTACAACTGCCTCGATGAGATAACCAAGCTCCACCTCCTCAGCAGGATCCTCCAGTACCTCGTCATAGTTAGGCTCTGAGGCCCCCCTTCCTGGAAAGGTGGAATGAGACCTAATGTTTTTTTCGAGGCATAGGTCCCTTGTCATTTACAAAGTGCCTTAGAGCATGGGATTGTACGTTTTCTTGAGTGTAGGAGGCTAGAAGCGGCGAACAACATTGATCACCCAAATTACTGCCACTACCACCAGATCCTATGGAACACCCTCAAATAGTGCTATGTGATCAAAGACTGGCTTCAAGACCAGGTAGATAACAACATAGTCCAATTAGGCCTAGCTCCAGCATATGTGGCATGCGTCTTCGTGAGACCAGACAGTAGTAGCGACAGCGAAGGCGAGTGGAATCTGGTTTTTAATCGCGGGTCCATGAATTATGATGATTTGATGGATCGTAAAATAGTCGCCCACACCCATGGTGTTATCCGAGAATCCCAAATCTAACAAGTTCCTTATGAAGTGGCCGAATATACTTTTTCATCGTCGTCTCAGTCGTCATATTACCATAAGAGAAGACACCAGTGGTGTAAGGGATAGCAAATTATCCCACCAATGAAATCGTCATCACATATTCATTGCGAATTCAAGCCCCTGGTGATGGAGATCCCTCCCATAATCCGTCCAGTAGTGGATGAATCATCGAGTGACGATCAAGGGTTTTCCTTGGTTAATTCCCTATAGGTGGTAAACCCCTACATGATTCCTGACAATGAGGAGTGCCAAGAGGGTCCTCCCAACATCCCTAGCTGTCTTCAGTGTCAAAGGAGCCACAACTATAGAGTCAATTAGAGTGCCTCAGTCAGCACTTCCAGCAAAGCTGTGCACATGACCAAAACCTGGAATCCGGCACAACATAGAGCTCAGTATACATTGCCTACTCATCTGGTGACAACAGGTCATCCTTCAATGCTGGTTGGGTTGTTTGATTAGGCAGAGCCACCTCGACCACGTCATGACTAGCCACGCTCAGCTATAGTCTAGAATCAATCATTTATCCCTCATCCGGTAGTCACTCTCCAAGATTTGATTAGTGTGCAGTGGGTTATTACCTGTACGAGTCAGCCGCCTGTATAGATAGTAGGACCCACCACACCTCCTGTCATAGAGCGACCTCCTATAATCAAGAGTTCACACCTGGCACGGAAGTATGATGTTCTCAAACATCTTTCTAGAATTACATTAAATCACTCCATCTTGGAGGCTCTTCTCCTGTCATCTGATATACGTGAGGCCCTCACCGAGGTTTTAAGAAGCCCCGTTAAGTATGAGATAGAGGTAGTAGACATAGAATCCTTTCATGCTATGGATGTTAAGAATGATAAATGCCAAGACATCATCTCATTCTCTAGAGAATACGAAGGCTCTCTAATACAGGGACACATTCACCCACTGTATATAATCATCAAGTTCAATGGTGTGGAGGTTTGTCTGTATCTTGTCTACACGAGCTCTAGAATCAACCAAATCCTGACTAAGACACTACAAAAACTAGGATTATAATAGTATGATATGAGTCCCTCTGAATTAATAATCCAAGGTTATGAAAGGACATAAAAGAAACTGGTTGGTACAATCTACTTGAAGACCCAGTTTGATGACCTACTTCCTAGTACTGAATTTATAGTTTTCTTCCAGGACACTACATACCATGCATTGATGGGAATGCCACGGCTCCACCTGCATGCGGCGGTTCCTTCATCATATCACAAGTGCCTCAAGTACTCGGTTAACGGTCGAGTGGGCGTGCTTCACGGTGACGCGTCTCCCTTTTCCTCTTGTGAAGACCGCTATTTAGATGCCAACTACTACAAGAGTAAAGAAAAGAAGATTCTGGATAATAAGGTTGAGCATGCCACGACTGTGACCAACCCATAGACATATCTAGATGACGCCTAAATCTTTCCAATCCACTAATTGGTGGCTACAACACAGGACATGGTGTAATGATTCATTATTTCTAGAATGAGGGGGGAGGATGTTCCCAAGTATAAGAGAATCCATAAGATCACCTCATACTCTTACAAAAACCAGGATTAGGTGATTCTGGACCCTCCTTCTCCTATAAGGTATCAGGATGTCCACCCCATGGAAACAACAATACGTTATACTTGCATGTTTCTCTAGGCTAGAATTAACACGATCAAGCTGACATGCCACTATTTTTTCGATATCATAAAGTGTGGCCCCATGTGCTGAAGACCATATGGGATTGGATCAAAACCCTTCATTTCTATGGTTTTGGTTGCACAGGAGTTCCCTAATTCAGCGTCCACTACCGCTCAGGATGGTACAAGCATCCAACAGGGAGCTAACAACTCAAAATAAGCTCTTCCCGCTGAGGATACTCCCTCTATAAGTGAAGAAGAGGATTTAAGGGATCCCCCCCCCCCCCCGTGAAATTGAAGAGGGCGTCTCATCCACGGTTGATAGATTGGTACAGGTGAACCACGGTAGCGAGGAAGACCCAAAACCCCCATTGATCAGTGCCACCATACCCTTCGAGAAGCAACAACAGTACATAGACATACTGAAACAATATTGAGATTTATTCACCTGGAGTTATGACTAGATTCCAAGACTAGATCCTCAGGTATCCATCCATGGCCTTATTCTCCCGGAAAATCATCATGGGTTCAAGCATCCTCCCATGAAGATTCACCCATCTCACAATGCCATGGTTGAGGCAGAAATTGAAAAGGTCATCAAATCCAATTTCATTAAAGTGGTCAATTACCCCAACTGGCTGTCCAATATTGCTCATGTAATGTAGAAGAACAGACAGATCAGAGTTTTCATCGACTTCCAAAATCTCAACTATCACTATCAGAAGGTTGATTTCCCCCCTCCTGTGACAGAATTGTTGTTTCACGCTACATCTAGGATACAAGCCATCTCTTTCATGGATGGGTACTCCAGGTATAACCAAATCCAAATGTCCCCCATGAATGCGGATTCTACATCCTTCAGGGCACCACATGGTACTTTCTGTTACCAAGTATTTCCCTTCGGTTAAAAGAATGAAGGTGCCACCTACCAATGGGCTATGCATATCCTATTTAATCCAATTATCAAACTATTGATCGAATAATGCATGGATGACCTAGTGATTAAATCTCACTAGCTTTATGACCATATTGATGTCCTTGAGAAAGTGTTCGACATCCTCTGTTCTCATCCCCTACTGATGAACCCATTGAAGTGTTCCTTTGGTGTAATATTTAGAAAGTTCCTCAGCTTCGTTGTTAGATTGAGGGGGATTGAGATCAACCTAGATAATATTAAAGTCGTTATCTAGATGCCTCCTCTGATCAATATTTGGGAGTTTCGAGGCTTCTTGACCACTTAGCATACAAACTTCATTTCATCGTGAATTTAATAGGAATGTGTAAGCCCTTTTCTCAGATCATGAAGAAAGATACCATCTATGAATGGGATGAAGAGTGACATGATTTTTTTGAATAAATCATGCAGTATCTGCTCTAGCCTCTATTATTAATGCCACCCGTATCTAGAAAGCCAATGGTCATTTAGTTGACCGCCTTGTAACATTCTCTTGGGGCCCTTATCGCAGAAAGGAACAACGAGGGAACATGGAATAGCCTCTACAACCTTATCCACATTCTTCTCATTATGGAGACCAGATACTCCTCTATCAATAAGAGTAGCCTTGCGCTAGTATTCACAATACAGAAATTGACGCATTACCTTCAGAATCAGGAGGTACAACTGGTGTCTCTGGTAGATCCCCTGAAGTACATCCTGAACCGCCCCATATTGAAAGGATGACTAGCTCGGTGGGCCGTAGTCCTCTAGATGTTCAATATCAGGTTCGTCCCCCAGAAGGAAATCAATGAGAAAGTGTTGGAGGAAATACTTTCCACCCATCATACTCCTCTGGACCAGTCCTTGGAGCACGATTTTTCCAATGAAGCATTTCCCTTGGTTGACCATGCCATGATGTGCTGGAAAATGAACTTCGATGGTGCTTCATGGAGCCCCACTGACAGAAGTCTCAAGGACACCAAACTCAACGGAGTAGGCATGGGTATCATTTACACTACGCCAACACAACCCATTCTACCATATTGATTACTATTTTTATAAGGCTGCACCAACAAATAGGCTGATTAGCAGGCTCTCATCACTGGCCTCAAGCTATCCCTCGAGATTAATGTGCCCCATTTTCATGTGAAAGGGGATTCCGAACTAGTCATCAAGCAGATCAATGGTAACTATTTCATTAGAAATATAGAGGTCATACCATTGTTGGAGTTCACTCTCTATCTAATGGCCCAGTTCCCATCTCGTCCAGAAGTTACTAATGTCCATCGATCTTAGAAAAGTCAAGCTGACACCCTGGCTGGACTAGCTGCATCACTTGCAGAGCCTGGATAGGATGATCTAATTATCCACGTGGCACACCAAAGATTCATTTCTTCTGTCACTCTAGATGACAATGACAGCTTGTAGGTAAGATACCTTACCATCGGTGCCTCCACATCAGGTCTTCCAGGTCCCCTAGTTGCAGTGACTGATGTGTCTCTCAACTGGAGTTCCCCCTTTGATGAGTATCTCTTAAATGTTAATCTACCAGTAGATCAGTCCGAGCGTGAGCAAATTTGACACTGTGCGATACATTTTACCCCTCAGTACGGTCCCAGTCATGAGAAAATCATCTATAAGTTAGGTTTTTATGGGTTTCTCCTTAGTTTCAATGAAGGATTCAATATTTCTCAAGTCATGTAAGAGATTAATGCCGGTTCCTATAGGGCTGAACGGGTCGGGCCAAAACTATCTAACCAGATACAATGACTAGGGTAATTTTGGCGCTCAATGATCAATGACTACACCGAGTTTCCCAAGAGGTTCCGTGCATGCCAAATTAATGCTAACTTCTTACAACGGATGCTAGATCCTTTCCACTCCACCAAGTACTCAAGGACATTTGTTGTATGGGGACTCGATGTCATGAGACCATATCCACTGACGACAGCTCTCCAGTACAGATTTATCCTGAATGCTATAGATTTTATCTACAAGTGGGAAGATGTAGTTCCGCTCAAGGAGGTCAAGACCCATTCCATCATTATCTTTGTGAGCTCCAACATCATCTACCAATTTATAGTCCCTCACACCATCCTCACCGATAACATCAAGAAATTACGAGCAGATGAGATAAAGAAATTTTATGCTATGTATAACATATGCTTTAACGATACCTCTCGCTATCATGTGCAAGAAAATGGAAAAATCAAGACATTCAAGAAAACCCTCTATGACATTATTCAGAAAATGGTTGGCCAGAATAAGAAGAGTTTTCTAGACAAGCTCCCCAACACCCTCTAGTATTATCGAACAATAACTCGTAATTCCACACAGGTGACCCCATATTTTATGGTATAAGGAACATATACCTTCATGCCCATCAAGATTAAATTTCCTTCATCATGAATAGCAGTATATGATCATCATGCACCAGATAAAGTAGTTGTAATCCATCTTGCTGAGGTGGAAACGCTCGATGAGAATAGGCTTCATGAACTACATAATTTAGAAAGGCATCAGAATAAGATAGAAAGAGCTTTCAACAAAAAATTCTACCTCTGTTACTTCTTTCATGGAAACTTGGTATTGGCCCTAAAGACACCAATGATACCTAGCAGGAAACCACCCAAGTGGGATCCCAAATGGGAAGGACCTTACGTTGTTCAAAAGGTTTACTCCAATGGAGCATACTCTTTGGTTACCATAGATGGTGAACATATGAATCCTCCAACCTATTCAATGTTCCTCAAGAAATACTTTTCTAAAAATGTATGGTCCAACATATCCTTAACTGTATGGTCCAACATGACCTTAAGCTATACGATCCTACACGATCTCAAACTATCTGGTCCCGCATGACCCTAAACTGTAGGGTTCTCCCGGACTTTAAACTGCCTAGTCCTAAAAGACTTTAAAATATTTCGTCTACACCACACGACACTAAAATGCATGTTTTTTCCTAAAAAAAGTTAAACTGGATATCAAGATTTGTGTATATCTTTATTCCCATCCTCATGGGATACGTAGGAATTCTCAGACACTTCTTCTTGAGTTTAGGCCCAGTTTCCTCTTTGATTATCCCCTCCAGGGCATAGTACTTTTCTAGGATCCCATAGTGCATCACATAGGATTCTTTGGACCCACTCATGTCAGGGTTATGATGATTGCACCATGGGCCCTCCCTCATTCTTCTCTACTCCCACATCCTTACCGCATGATGTTAAAGTGAATGGCTCTTTCAGAACTACATATGAATTGATTCCCATCCTAATGGGATACACAGGACATTCGGACATTTTGTCCATAGGCACAACCCTAAACACTCAGATCTCCCCTTGAGTCTCATCCCACACATGCATATTAATGATTTATCCATCCCTTCCATTTTTTGTTTCCATTATCATTCATATCTAAAAGGTCCCTTGGATGATATGGATACATTGCCTAAGGGCTCTCATATCGGTTCAGGCCAATGTCCTTGATGATTGCGAAAAAAAATTGATATAAGCCCTATGTTATGAATAAGTTCAGTAGTCAAAGCTCATTTGTTGTTCCCATTTTTGGTCACATAATATAGGTATTGTGTTTCAAATTTGGTCAGCAACTATCCTTTGCCATTTTCACCTCCCCTATATGTCCCAAACATGTAGTGTAGTGGTTTATTCTGCCCCGCCGTCTCTCCAAAACACTGTCTGCCTCGAGCAGGTGGTAATTAAAGATGTCGGGCCCTTATGTGATGGGGGATCCTAGTTATGCTTCATTTTTCCTACACTGAGCATTCCTCACATTAGATTAGGAGCTATGGTGGGGCAATTCTCGAATGATATGTCATATGGATATAGTTGGTCGGGGCGCCCAGCTTCAGGTCCTTCGACCCCTATTCCCCTATCCCAAGTTCTCATTTGGGATTATAGGGTGTGGTATGGAATCGCATATTTGTTCATGTCAGGATATTTCGCCATTCCACAAATATCCTTTTGAGTAATCCCTCCCTATATTTATCATCGGTCTCCCGAGTACCGACCCTTCCATGCTTCGTGATCCCCATTATTTGGGCTTCCATCGCCCTCAATATCCAAAAGGACCCTCAGAAGTCATTGATGGTCGGACCAAGGGATCTCCTACCATTGTGAGCTAGCATCCTCAAGGGTCTCAAACAATGAATTGATACAAGTCTCATGTTGTGAATATGGTCAATAGTAGGCGCTTAATTGTTTTCCCCAAAATCCGGTCACACAAGGGTGGATAGTGTGTCGCGAACTCGGCCAACAGTTTTCCTCTATCATTATTGATGATTAGTGGTCTTCCATAGGAATAATAATTCACCCTCTCAGTCCCACACATATGTAATTAAACTAGGCATATGTTGTCCGAGATCTATGACCTTAAACTAATATCATCGTCGTCCTTACTACATGACGTTAAACTGCAAGCTTCCCGTGACATTCTATCTATGGGCCGGCTTCTCAGGAACCTAGCCCAAATTCTCACATAGGATTGGGCAGTGTGGTATGTTATTATGTCTTAAATAATATTAGTTTAATCACCATGTTGTACACATCCATCGTTGGGGTATCTTTCCCTTATTTGCATCTTTGCTGCATGACGATAAACAGCACATCATTCTCTTTTAGAACTACGTGTTGCTTGATTTCCTTCCTCATGGGATACATAGGACCACCCAAACACCTAGTATTCGGGTCTATACCACTCTCCTAGAGACCTACCTATCATCTTGGACCCTTGGCCTGAGTTCTTCTAGGATAGGGGTATATAGTGTGGTATGGGAAAGGTCTTCATTCATCTCGGGTTTATTACAACCACCCCGCATACCTCTCTCTCCTGAGTGAACTTCACTCCCTTTAACTACTCTCATCTCTTTGAGTCAGCTACCCATATGTCAGGTCCCTCAGCCTTCTTAATTGATTCACCAATATTCCTAAGAGTCCTCTGGTTTATATCATGAAGTGTCGGGTTTCGCTTGGACATGCTATCACCAATAATTCAGGCTTCGTGTTCCCCTTTTTTTGGGCTTCCATTAAAGGGCCTGCCAAATTGGATGGATGTCAGGACTAAGGGATCTCCTACTATTACGGGCCAACATCCTCTAGAATCTCAGACAACAAATCGATACAATTCCCATGTTATGAATATGGTTAGCGGTCGATGCTCTTTTTGTGTTCCCATTTCAGGTCACACAATTTGAATACTGGGTTTCGAACGTGGTCAATAGTTATCCTCCATTGTCAGGCCAATCCCTTCAATCCTTAAATTTTAGTTACACAATTCACATCATTTTCCACCTTATTTTTTTCATGTCGAATTTCAACACTCAGGATACTACCCCTTAGTGCACATTTTCTCCTTAGGTGGACAAAGTTGCGGTAAGGAATCATTTGGGGCACTAGAATTAATTTACCTTTGCGTGTATTCTAGTTATTATAAGGACCTCTTTGTCCCTTTTTTCCCAAACCGAGTTTGACTTACCTGGGCTTAGGGACCATATTAAGGTCTGCGCTTGCATGGTAGAGTTCTGATTCTCCAATGGTACGAGCTCTAAGACCTTAAACTAGACTCTCTCCTAGAACTACATATAGCTTTATTCCCATCATTATGGGATATATAGGAATTCCCATACATCTCATTTTGGGTCCATCTTGAGTCCCACTAATTTATCCCTAATGTTCTCCCTTTTAGGCCCCACCTATTATTGGGCCGTGTGATGGGGTGTGTGTGGGCTTATGCATTCATTCATGTTGGGTTTACCATTTTCGCATCACGTTCTCCCCTTCCAATAGCTAGTCCTTCCTACCTACTGTCCCTTGTCATGCATGACATTAAACAACACTTTCTAGAACTATTTATAGCTTGATTCCCATTCTCATGGGATACAATGGAATGCCTAGACATCTCATCTTTGGGTCTAGCTCAACTAAGATCTAGTATTTCTTACCCCATATTCTCTAATATTTTATGGCGCCCTCAGCCCAAGGTTTCATTCATGGAATTGTGCACTGTGTGATATTAGACTATGTCCTCATTCAAGTCAGGTAAGCTTACTCATGTCATGCACATTCCCTTTTGAAATTCCCCTCTCCTGTACATGTCTGAGACATATGACATTAAATTATGGTGCCTAGTCCTGCATGACTTTAAACTATTGTGTCTACACTTCTAGACGTTAAAATGCATGGTTGGTCCAATCACACGACCCTAAACTGTGACATTATCAACCTGGACACATGAGGAAAAACGGCAATGCATTGTGGTGTCCTCATTCTAGGGGACTTCATGTTTGGTATCAGTCACACACCATAAAATTTTTTTAACCCCAGCATATAACTTGATTCTTGTGTTGATACCTAGGCTTTCTGTCATAGATCCATCGCTTTACAAAAAACACTTTCATCCTAAAGGACAAACATGATCTATCAAATGCTGCTTCTTTTGGTGTGAGGGATAGAACCACATGATCCTATCAACCCTAGAATAGGTATCCTATGATGCCACCCCCAAAACTATGTATGTCTTGATTCCCATCCTCATGGGGTACATAGAAACACCCACTCACATTGCTTTTGGCCCAGCCTAATGTTTGTTTTTGGTACCTTGACCTAAAACCTCCCCAAGGAACACATGGTGATCTGGACTCCAGGTCCTCATTCACTATGTATCTCATTCATTCTGTACCATCTCCATTGTCCGAGCTCTAAGATCTTAAACTATGATCTCTCTATGTGTCCTTTCTGCACAACGTTAAACTGCACGACATCTTCCAGAACTACATTTTCCTTAATTCCCATTTCCATGGGATGCGTAGGAACACCCAGACATTTTGTCTTCAGGTCCATCCATGTTTCTTGGAAACATCCTTATCTTCTTGGACCATTTTTCTGAGTCCTCTAGATGGGAGGGTATGTGGTGCGGTATGGTATTATTTCTTCATTAATTTTAGGTTTATAAAAAACCATGCCACATACTACTTTCTCCAGAGAGGACTTCATCCCCCTGTTCTATACTCATCTTTTCAAGTCAGGAGTTCTTAAGCTAAGCCCCTAGAACCTCTTTGACAGATTAAAAATGTACCCAGGAGCACTCTAGTTCAACACCTAAGGTGTTGAATCCTACATGGACATTTTATCACCCATCCATAGGCTGAATGTTCCCCTTTATTTGGGCTTCCATCATATTTCACATCCAAAAGGATCCCAAAATGGTACAGAAGCCCAGCCTAAAGGCCCTCATATTATCTCAAGACAACAACCTTGAGGATATCAAATAGAATATTGATACAAGTCCCATGTTTCTAATATGGTCAGTGGTCGACCCTCATTTATTGTTTCGATTTTATGTCACACGATATGGATTTTGGGTTTCGAAGAGGGTCAACTATTATCCTCCATCATCACTCCAAACCCATCAGGCCTTAAATATTGGTTGCGTGATTCAAATCATTTTCCACCACCATCATGTCCATGTAAAATTTCTACACACTAGGTATTATCCCTCAAGGCACATTTTTACGTTAGGAGGACAAAGCCGCGGTAAGGCGTCAGTCGGGGATCCACACCGATTTCCCTTCGTGAGTATTCCCCTTGTTGTAAATACCATATCTTCCATTGTTTCCCACATCGAGCATATATCATATGAGATTAGGGATTTGGATGGTGTTTGTGCCCATTTGGAGGATTCTCACTTATCCATGGTCCAAGCACTAAGACATTAATCTATGATCTCTCTCTACATCTCTATCTCACATGGACTTAAAATGTGCCCTCAGAACAATGAATGGCTTGATTTTCATCCTCATGGGGTACGTAGGAATTCCTTGTCACTTTGCCATGGGCCTAGCCTAACCATCAATTTTGGTTCCTTGACCTAAATTACTTCCTCTGGGGATACATAGTGTAGTGAAGACTCCTTAGGTCCTCATTCACATCGGGTTTATAGCTACTGCAACACATACTACCCTCCTGGGATCTTCCCTTTCACACTTCATCCTATCGTATGATGTTAAACTGCGCATGCCAAAATTTCCTCAATTCATGACATTAAACTGTGGTTCTACCCTGAACTAGTTCTCAATTCCCTATGTTAGTCATGGGATACACCAGATCCCTTGTCAGAGATGGTTCTCCCAACCAGCGTTGGTCAATGACCACACCTTGCATCAAGAACTACGTATAGCATGATTATCATCCTTATGGTATATGTAGAGATGCCTAGGAATTTCTCCTTGGTCCAAGACCCAAGATCATTAACCATTATGGCCCCTCAGCCCCGATCCTGGTCCAGGAAGTATGCCCTTTAAGCTATGTGCATCGTCCTCACTATATGACATAAAACCACATGTCATTATAGGTCTTTACCAGGGAGGTCTTGTTCAAATGTATGTATGATCCCTGATTAGACCGATTTTCCCACCTAATGTGCCTTCACTATAGTTGTGTAATTTCAAGAGTGTTGGACTCTATTCAAACAACCCATCACTCCACACTCCACGCTTTGCGTGCCCATTATTCAGACCCCTATCCTCTTTCACATCTAAAGGAACCCCATAATAGTATCGATGCTCGACCAATGGATCACTTACTATCCTGGTCCAACATTATGGAAGACTAATGGATGACATTTTGAGTCAGGACCTGTGTTTTGAATATGGTCAGCGGCCGGCTCACGTCTGTTACCCCCATTTTAGGATAACGGAATAAAGATAATATATTTCGAACACTGTCAGAATTTATTCATCATTGTCACACCATCTCAACAGTGTTCCAATTATTGAGTATCATGATTCACACCTTCCATTCCCATATGTTTGGATTAATTCCAACGCCCCTGACCATATGCCAATCATCCACTAGAGCACATTGAGAGGATGACACATCAATTTCTCTAATGTCCTCATCCTCCAATTGGGCCTCCCACTTTTCTTCCCAAAAATCTAGATTGGTTGTTCAAACCCCTAGATGACAGAATGTTGGTTTTCACTCTCCCATTTGGATAGAATATTATGGTGGTCCTCCCTTGTTTCTTACATCGGGACAAACCCTAGTGAGCTTAGGAATTGATCGCAGGATGCTCCAAAAATATGAAAAAATGCAGTAAACCAATAAAAATAATATAATTAATGCATGTAGATGGTATAAAATGATCGAAGAATGAATGAATGTTTGAGGTTTTGAAAGTATAACAACACCTGAGGATCAATCCCTCTCATAGATGGGTTGACCCCGTCAAAAGAAAGTTGCAGCTCCCCCACCCTCTGGCTTGTGGCATCCAAGATTTGCTTCCGCCTACTCAGCTCCTGCTCCTCCTCGACAACAATGGGGTGTAGTTCATCCGAAATAATCCAAGACTATTCCATGTTAGACTGGATAACTGATATTTTTTAGAGGCTTCCTTTTTGCGCTCCTCATCCTCGGACAACTGGGCCTTAAATCACAATATTAGCTCTAATCAAGCATTGAGGGAGGATGAGTGAGCATCCGCTGAGACATGAAGCTGTTAAACCACTTTTTCAGCCTCGTGGAGCCTCTTGATGTTAACCTATTTCGTCTATAGACAACCCACACCAAGTCCATGATCATACTCTTGAATCTTATTCGTCAAAAGATCTTGGACGTGCATGTGAAGACGCTTTGCATCTAATCCCCTAGCACAGAGTTCGCACAGTCATGAATGAAGTCTCTCCATATAATCAATATCTTTTTCTTGAAGGGAATCATCGTAAATGTTCTTAATCAGATTATATGACCAGTGATAGACTATATTGCTATCCTCTTCATCAGAGGCCATTTCATCCCAGTCCGTGGGGTTGGCAGACTCGTACACAGGGAACGCCGCTTGGAACGAATCAGCAGGGTCCACATCTGGTGTCTGATCAGGTATGGCCGAACCCGGGCTGTCCGAATGATCATCATTGTTAGATCCCACATTAATGATATCAGGAACAACCTTGCCAATAGTCCCTCTAGTGATCTTGAGGGACACATCTTGGTCGATCTGGATATCCGCCTCCACGGCCACCAGTATTCCCCTAGGAAAAGCACTGCTAGGAATACCAAAAAACCTCACCATGGAAGACCATGACATTTGATGAACTGTACGTGCTAGAAAGGAATGGATGTTAGTTATCATAGTCAATGGGTGGAAGTCATGAGTTTTTTAAGGGAGACTTATAGAGATCAGATTCTCGGTCTCAATTCCTGGGTTGTTGTAGTGGAGAACCTGAGGCGTGGACCTCCGTATATATTTATAAGGTCTGGAAACTCTAAATGAGAAACCTCGGGTAACCTGGCTCCACCGTACATGGTAATCTCCATAGAAGATTGTGTGGATCATGAAGTCCCAGCATCTATATCCCCTGGGGGATGAGAACTGGTTCTGTACATGAGGTCCCCCTGCACATTTCAAATGATTAGTTAGGAGTCCAGAATGACCTGGAAGAAAACCCTGAGGAAGCGGCATATAATTTTACCTCAAGGTAAATTGCTAAGTCATCAAGATCCAGGTCATGATCACTAACTTCATCCTTCTGCAATGGGCTCCCTATGCCAGCCACCTACCCCCAAGAGGACTTATCCGATTATTCTAGAAGAGGGAAGCACACTCTCAGTTCAGCAACCGACAACTGTGGGGGAGCTGTTCGATCCAACACGACCTTTACCTGATCATTCATTTGACGTGGAACACACCAGGACTGAATGAAGTCCTCTAACTCTACTAGGTATTTCTCCGCCTCCTCCTGGGACACTGAAAAGATGGCCATGATAGGGCCTATCCCTAACAAATCCATCTAGAGATGTTTTACGGCTTTCCACATCTCAGATGGGCCTAGGAATTTCCTGTTAACATCCCAGATATCCTAGGAATTCAGGAATACAACATTCTCCGGCATGTTTATGTGGTGCAATTTGTTCCCTAGAGCCTGTGTGAATATTCAACAGAATCCTCTCTCTGGCCTTCCCTCTAGATAACTCTATTCTTATATAACTTATGGGTCAACTTCCATTGCTTGAACTATTGCCACTGCCTCCCCCTAAATTAGTATGGGACTCACCACCACGACAGCACTTCCACCGCATGATGTCCTTGCCACCTTCCGACCCCTACCTCGAGGTTGGTGAGGCACACCATCACCGGTCCGAACAGTTGGCTGCTTCAGCATCTCCCCTGGGTAGGCCGCATCCCTCCATTTGGCGTAATCCTTCACCAACCTGAAGATGGTGTTGGGTGGAGGCAGCTCATTCTGCATCTTCCCATATTCCCATGTGAACATGATCCACATCTTCTGCATCACACATGGATGTTGCTCATGGAGCACCCCTAAATAGACCAGCGGGGTCAGTCGCTGCATTCCATGAAATTGCCGGGTGAATCGGTTTGGGGTGTACAGCTCGTAGAGAGGCTAACGATCCACTATTTACACTAGGAATCCACCTCTAAAGGCTAGTATATATTACCAACAATCTTCTATTACTTTTACATCATCATTAAAACTCCCATTGGAAGCGGGAAGAAATGAACTTTGAACTTCTCTACATTCCAAACACGGTTCAGTATCGCTTGCACGACCAGCTTGGCCGGAAAGCTCCCTGTGGTGTTCTAGATAGATGGGTGGATGTTCAATTCTAGATGAAATATGGGGTTCAGATATTCATAGACCCCCCTAACGCACATTTCTTTCCACCCATACAAGAAGAGGAATAGCCCACAAATCCTCTGTGGCCTCTTTACCTCGGTGATATGCCACACCATCTTATACAAATTGGCGAGCATCGGGATTCCGAGGTTTACCCGACCACCTATCGCCAAAATAGATGCCATAATAAATGTTCCAAGTCACATGCACATGTTCATATCCCTCACTGATAGTATCCAATAGCAGATGAGATTCGTGGTGAATTCCACCTTCCTGACTACCAGTGGCTGCTCCTTGCTGACACTGAATCCCAATGTTTTCCACTGGCCGTCCTCCAAGAGATGACAATATGAGTGCTTTCTAAAACACTATATTATTTAATATTTTATTGATAATAATTGAAATAATTTCCTCACATTGTTCTAAATTTATTCATTTTTGAAATATTTGGGATTAGATCATTCATTTGAAAATTTGATGAAATTTCTTATTTTACCCTTATAAAATTCACTATATTATTTCATAAATAAATATTTTAATTATGACTTATTCGAAATTAAAATTCAGTAAAAATGTTCCAAACTTAATTTTCTACATCCTTTATTCAGGACACTAGAGATAAAGAGTGCATTTGGATGGATTAAATGGGCCATTAAATCAATGGTGGGATGAACTAGCCAGAATGGACATGAGTTCTGTATTTGGGCCATAACATATTCATCCATGTTTGTATTAGGCTTAAAGTTTTAGATAATCTCAAGGAATAAATTTCTCACAAATCATCCTACTTTTAGAAGAGATTATTCACACGTTTATGTGGGAAAATGGGCAGTGCAGGTTGGAATAAAATATTTCTCCGAATTTCCCCATTCACACATGAAACCATTTGTAACCTAGTCTCCCCCCCACTCAAAAAATTATTATTTTTATCATTTAGAGGGGATGGGACGTAAATTAGGATATTTTAGGCATAGAAGAATTGGTTTCACCCATGTTATCCAACCATTGTAAGAGGGGTAGCTCTTGAAGCAAGGATCCCCTCATTGAAGTATTCTTCTCTTCATCATGTTGTAATGTTTTCATTTGTGTAATAAAATTATTCATTCTTCATTTATTTCTTATCTTTTTCTTATATTCTATTCAAATTTATTCTTCTTTTAATCTTCCTAATTATGTTGTAATCAAGAGTATAGAGGAGATTGGGTTCTACCCTTTTAATCCTTTGCTCATGAAAAACGTCTCCAAGATGACCACACCAACCATGGAAGAGTAGTTTTGTAGTGATGCATATATCTTCTAACCACTTAATTTAATTATTTTGAATCATTGATATACTTTAATTCACATAATCATATCCATGAATTGTTGTCTTAAATTATAATAATCTAATAAATAAATTGAACAATTAACACAAGAACACATGAGGTCGAGGTTTTGTTTAAATTGTGAGAGCCCGAACTAAATTGGTAATACAATATCTCACGAGATAAGTTTGTAGAGTTCAAATATATTCCGTAAACACAATTCATCCTCATTATATAGAATGTAAATGTGCCTTAATTTACCACTGACCATAATCTATCCTTCTAAAATTAATTTATGTAGGGTGCTTCTATTTCTTTTTCAGCAGTTAGCCTAGGGTTAAATTCACTTCATCATTATGGTAAAGTTAATTATCGTAGGGTTTAGAATTTATAAAATCAAGGGATAATAATTAAGTTAATTTTAATTTAAATGATAATGAAAAATAATTGAGTGAATAGGTATAGTTATATCATTAATCTTTTTAATCATTGTCTAAAAAACATCTTCTTGTTGTGTATTTTTAATCGAACATCATTTCAAAAAAAAAATATACAATCTTTTTTCGGAAAACATATTCTAGATTTATAAATGATAAAATAACCTCCATCCTTAAAATTATTTTTTTATTATCTTTTATTCTATTTTTATAATACCTTTAAAAATTTGTTATAATTTTCTTCCTCCTTTGAGAGACATCCTTGGTCATCCACTCTGCTTCACCTAAGTAACCTAAAACCGAACATCATTTGAAAGAGCCCACGATAGCACCTTTCAAATTAGAGCCATTTCTCAGAACGAAATAAATTTATTCAAATTATTAGAGGTACTAATTTTATTTTTCATTTAATTCTTTTCTTGTCTTCTTTATTTCTTCTTTCCACTTTCTCGCGTTTTTTTCTCTTACTCTATTCTTTTACTTTAATCGAACCAAATAAAACTTGTTTTCATTTTATTATGGTCAAATTTTCTTCATTTACATTTTACCTTTCATTGATTTATAACACAAACTAATCTTGAAGATCTATTAGATCTGGAATCTTATATTGAACTTAGCCTTTGGGCTCAAATCAGACATTCTCAGTTTATGGGAAGTTTCGAAATTCAAATAGTAGAAGAATTCCTCCACTCCAAGATCATTGAAATTGGATGAAATTCAAATTCAAACCTAAAAGAAGAAACAATATCTAAAAATAATGGAAATAAACTAAATAGAACAATTCAAGAATTGATTTCACCTAATATTAATTATAAAACAAATTGGATTGCACAACCAAATTTTGAATCATACTATGAACTGAAATCTAGATTAATTCAAATTATTCCAAACATTCATGGATTATCTAGTGAGGATCTAAATAAACACCTTAAAGAATTTAATGTGGATTTCTCAACCTTAAAATGAATAAATTTTTCTGGAGATCAAATCAAACTAAGAGGATCCCCATTTCCACTTGGTGGAGCTATCAAAGATTGGATGTATTATTTAAAACATGAACATGTAACTTGTTGGAATGATTTGAAATGTCCTTTCTAGAAAAGTTTTTTTTCCAAAATCAAGGACTACTTCCATTCGTAAGGAAGTCTTTGGGATAATGCAATCCCAAGGGGAGTCAATGTATGAGTACTGGGAGTGATTCAAGAAGTTGTGTGCAAGATTCCCACATCACCAAATTAGTGAGAAACTCCTCATCCAGTAATTCTATGAAGGACTAAAACCTATGGAGAGAAGAACATTGGATGATCTAGGTGGAGGAGCATTTGTGGACAAGACCCCAGTAGCTACACGTGCATTGATCGACAAGATGGCCCAAAACTGTCAAAAATTTTGCGATCGAGGTACACCGTATGTCAGGGGAGTACATCAGGAAATCCTTTCTTATCTTTAATGTCATTTGATTTGTACCAAGTTGGATGAATTGAAAACTATGGTGAGACAAATTGATTTGGCTCAAAAGACATTCCAACCCCCTTCTTCAAGGCCTTATGGCATTTTCACCTAGACATACCAACCAACTGACTATTGCCCACAACTATAAGAGACAGAGGATTGCTCAACAGTATTCCCAGGGAGACAATATGAGAAAAAATAATAGACATACCCCCAAAATAAGTTTCATTCAATTTATCCAACATACAACCAAGGGTGGAAGGATCAATCAGACATGAGCTATGGCTCTGGACAACAACAAAGGGCCCCTTTTCAACAAAACATTCAACAGCCTTTGCCTTACCAACAGAGTTTCCAACAACCCCAATGGATATTTGAAACCCAAACATCAATTATCCAACAACATGGGAATTTCCAATACAAGGTAGATTCTAACACTGATGACCTTTTAACAAAATTGTTTTTAATCAATAGAACGAGATGAAGATTCAAGGTTCGGAGCTGCGGGAGTTGAAGACTCAACTGAGCTAGATTTCCACTACCCTCCATAAACTAGTTTGTAAGAATTCTAGAAATATACCTTCCAAACCTACTCTAAATCCCAAGGGGAATGTAATTTCCATCACATTGAGAAGTAGGAAGCAAAAAATGATACATCTACACCGATCGTTTAACTGAGATTCACCTCAAATCTGGAGTAGTCGCATTCCATACCAAATGATTAGTTATTCAAAGATCAAGATAAAGGTAAGAAAAATATTGGTGATGTTCCTCCTAAACCCATTCCATTTTCAAATATATTTGTACAAACCAATAATATGGCTGAAGAGGTGATGAAAAAAGATGTTTTGGATACATTCAAGCGTGTGGAGATCAAGATACCTTTACATGAAGCCATCAAGAAAATACCAAGATATGAAAAATTCTTAAAAGAACTTTCTTCCAATTGAAGAGGGATAAAGGGAAATGATAGGATCATTCTTGGAAGTAATGTGTTAGAACTCATTACACCAACTCTAGCAATGCCGAAAAAGTACAAGGATCCAGCGACATTAACTATCCCATGCACCATTGGGGAGTTTCACTTTTCTAATGCACTTTGTGATTTGGGAGCTTCCATAAATGTGATGCATCACTATATATTATCTTCTTTAAAGGTTGGTGAGTTGAAGCCCGTGAAAATAGTGGTGCAGTTGGAGAATAGATCTATGACATATCATGCAGGAGTTCTTGAGGATTTACTTGTTTGGGTAAGAGACATGATATTTCTAGCAGATTTCTACATGCATCACATGGAGTATGATCAGGTAATTTCGCATGCCCACATTCTCTTAGGTATACCCTTCCTCAAAACTGCAAAAACAGTCATAAATGTTAATGAGGGTACACTTTCCATGGAATTTGGGGATGACTTTGTGATATTTAATTTTATGAATTTCATGAAGTACCCCTCAAAGGATCATTCCGCGTTTTTTATCTCCCATTTTGATCCCCAAAATAAAAACCTCATGGAATATTATTGTTCTATTCTAAGGGAGATTATGAGTGTTTTTTCTAGTTTGATGTTTAAGATTACTTACAAACCAATTTATATTGCAAAATACTCTATTAGATATGATTTTGAAATGGAATCATATTCTGATTTTGATCATGTCAACTCTAATTATGATATGGCTATTGAGTTTGCTGATGGATTTGATGCTTTATCCACTGATTTTGATGATGTATATTCTGATACTAATTCTCTTTGTTCACATATTATAGTTCCTTCTATGTCTCCATCCATACACCACCCCCTACACTAGAAGTCAAGCCATTTCCACTAAATCTAAAATGCTCATACTTGTTATGTTGTGAGAAATTACTTGTTATCATTTCTCACAATCACCCTTTGAACAGGAAGAATTTTTTTTGAATCTTTTGAGGGAAAACATCAGGGTAATTGGGTGTACCGTGGCTGACATATCAGGTATTATCTCTTCCATTTACATTCATAGGGATCTTTTGGAGTATGGGGATAAACCGGTTAGGCATCCACCATGGAATCTCAATCCAACATTTTTGGAGGTTGTTGAAAAAGAGGTTGACAATTTTCTCCAGGAAGGTATAATCTATCCCATTTTAGATTCATAGTGGGTGATTCCTATTCAGATTGTGCCTATGAAAATGGTATTACAGCTGTAAATATTTATAAAGAGGAGTTAGTTCCAATGAGGGTACAAAACAGTTGGTGTAGGAAACTAAATCAGTACACCTGCAAAGATCATTTTCCCCTCCGTTTTATTGACCAGATGCTTGATAGACTAGCTGGGAAGACACACAATTGTTTCTTTGATGGATTTTCTGGATATTTTTAGGTTCATATAGCTCTGGAGGATTAGATTAAGACTACATTCACCTATCCCTTTGGCACATTTTCCTACTGAAGGATTCCATTTGGACTTTTCAACGCCCTAGGTACCTTCTAGAGATGCTTGGTGAATATTTTTTTCATATTTTATTGAGACCTTTATGGAGGTATTCATTGATGATTTTATAGTGTATGGATCTTCATTTAATGAATGTCTAAGTGCATTGGGAATGCTGTTGAGTTGTTTTATTGGGAAGAATCTAGTCTTGAACATTGAAAAGTGTCACTTCATGGTAGAGCATGGAATTTTCATAGATCATGTAGTGTGAAGCAATGGGATAGATATTGATAGATATAAGGTAGATATTATTTCATCCTTATGAAATCCTTCATGTGTGCATGATGTTAGATCTTTCCTAGGGCATTAAATATGTTATTGGGGCTTCATAAAATATTTTAGTAAAATTGATCATCCTATGTCACGATTAATTCAAAAGGATTCTGATTTGGTGTTTAATGATTCTTGCAGAACTTCTTTTAATGAGATAAAGAAGTGTCTTACCACTCCACCAATCATACAGCCCCCATGGTGGGAGATTACTTTTGAACTTATGTGTGACACATCCAACTTCGTGGTGGGAGCGGTCTTATCTTAGAGGGTGGAGGGACGTTCACATGTAATTTCCAATGCATTGAGGACACTAGATTCAGCCCAATCAAACTATAGAACCACGAAAAAGTAGTTTCATGATGTTATATTCGCATCCGATAAATTCTATTCATATTTATTGGGCTCTATAGTAGTTGTTTTGTCTGACCATGCAACTCAAAGTCACCTCTTGAAGAAGCCAGACCCAAATCCCAGGCTAATCCAATGGATTCTCCTTCTTCAAGAATTTGACAATGAGATAAAAAAAGGGATCAAAAAACATGGTTGTGGACCACATGAGAAGGCTTAATCACACACTAGAGGATGACACCTTTGACCAACTACCACTTCAGTACACTCTCCCTGATGAGAATCTTTATTCCATCTCAAGTATGCATCCCTGGTTTGTGGATTTAGTGAAATACCTTGTTACATCCAAAATACCTAAAAATTTAAAGCATCATAAAGACCAAAAGTTAAAGAGTGAGACTAGATTTTATGTTTGGGATGATCCCTACATATGGTTCATGTGTAGTGAACAATTTATTAGGAAGTGTGTTCTTAATCATGAGTTTGAGTCTATTCTGCAATTTTGCCATACAATTTCTTGTGGTGGACACTTTGGACCACAACGGATAGCTAGGAATGTTTTGGACTCTGGATTATATTGTCCTAGCTTATTCCATTTTGCTGATGTGTTTTATAAGTTGTGCTCACATTTCCAACACACGGGAAACCTTTTTAGGAGACACGAGATGCCCCAACAACCCATACTATTTTGTGAAATTTATTATGAATGGGGAATTGATTTCAAGGGTTCTTTCCTAGTTCATTTGGTTTCGTATATATTTTGTATTCTTTTGATTATGTGAGCAAATGGGTGGAGGCTAAGGCCACCAGGACTGATGATTCTCATGTTGTTGTGGTCTTTGTCAAATAACATATTTTATGAATGTTTGGAGTATCAAAGGCCATCATGAGTGTCCAAGGGACACTCTTCTACAATCAGGATTTGGCTTCCATCCTTTTAATTTATGGGGTGAAACAAAAAACATCAACACCATACCACCCCTGAACAAATGGCTACGTTGAGGTCTCAAATCATGAGTTGAAACAGATTTTGGTGAAAACTGGGCAACAAAATAAGAAGGATTAGAGCAATTGCGTGGTTGATGCACCATGGGTATATAGAATAGCATAAAAAACTCCCATATGTATGTCCCCATTTTTTATTATTTTTGGGAAAGCATGCCATCTCCTTGTAGAAGTTGAGCATCGAACTTATTGGGCTATAAAAAAATAGAACTTGGATTTGGCCCAAGTTGGAATCCAAAGGAAGATACCAATTCAAGAGAATGAAGTGATTTGATTGTATTCATATGAAAACTAAAGACTCTACAAGGAAATATAAAAATAAACTCATGAAAAAATGATCCAGAAAAGGGAATTTCAAGTTGGAGTGAAAGTATTTCTCTACAGTTCACGACTGATGCTGATGCCTGGTAAGTTGTGTTCCAGGTGGTTAGGTCTTTGTGTTGAGACTAATGTTTTTCCTTATGGTGTTGTTGAGAGTACACAAGAGGACACTGTAAGGGGAATTATATTCAATTGGAAACATTTGACATAATACATTGAGGGACTTCCTTTTGATGTAGTGGATTTCATCACACTGCATGACCCAATCATCACTTGTGCATATCAGGCTATTCCTAACCCTTTAATTTTTTTTTTATTTTTCCTATTTCGAATTATACATTTCATGTGGATATATTATCTAATGGGTTCACATTTAGGACAATGAAATATTTTATGTGTGGAGTAGAGAACCATTTAGTTTAGTAATTTCAGTTGTTTTCCAGTTTTTCAATGATTTTTAATAAAAAAAACTTTTTTCAAATTTTGTGTGTTTATTTTTCAGTTTTTTTGTGTTTTTGAAACTTTTGAGCTGAAATGATTCTCATAGCCATTTTGAAATCCATATCAATAAGTGAAAAAATTTGTCTCATGTAACCGAGCATAAATGAATGATAAAAATAACATTTTTTTTGATCAAATCTTTAGTAATTTTATGAAAAATACACTGAATTTTGAATCACAAGCCACATCTCACTATCTTTATATTTTAAATCAAATTCCTGTGAGGCTTTAGAACTATTATTTTCACATTCTTCAGTTTCACCTCACTTTTTGAGTGAACCAAACCATGATTGATTTAATTATAATTTGATTTATTTGTTTTCAAAACATGAGGGTTTGAGGTACTTATGTTTTAAATTATTGTGGTATTTGTTTGTTATTAATGACCCAATTTCAGAGAATCCTTTTTTATAATGTCCTACCTTGAACATCTAATACTTTTAGCCCTTAGAATTCATGAACATCCTATTAGGTTAGCCACATTACAAGACAATTTTCCCTATCCAACCAACCCTTTAAGTAAAATTACTTAATCTTGTTGAACTTACATGTGGGGAATCTATCTTGTGTTGTGATACCACATTTTGTGACAATTCGGGTGGAAAATTAAATTCTGAAGAGATTTGTTTGCTACTGAAGAAAATCATTATATTTAAAGTTGTTCCTTTTCTGGAGCCTCCATGATAACTGATATTGTTCCATTATAGAGATTCTAATAGAGGAAGAAAGTTGTGCATATCTGGAGCTTTCAAGAAAATCATTCTTGAAAAGATTGACATTTTTACTTGTAACGACCCAATCTTTTTGAGTAGTATATTAACTTACTCTTAATGATTTAATAAGATGTTAATTGTTAATGTAGAAAGAGGAGTCGATGGATTCATCTAGTAGACTCGAACCTTATGAAGCCCACTTATCAGAGCTTGGGAAGGAGGTGGCATCTTTGGGCTTCGCTTTGGACCAAGCCCAAGACGAACTCCAGCGTGTCAAGCTTGAACAGAAACGCCTGCGGGATAAGTTCAAGTTAGTAGAGATTACTACTAGGGCAATGCTATTTGAGCCTCCCTTAGATTCTCTCACCATAGCACACCTTACAGTTAGGTCATATTCCGGTGTTATAAGGGGCTATGTGATGAGACCCTAGCTTCTTTGTGTAATCCTTTAGGATGAATGAATTAAGATTTCTTCCTTAGTGATGTTTGTGAAACTTCAAATGTCCGGATAATTTTAGGATGTATTTTATTGATGAATTTTTAAAAAACGATATTTTAAAATATTTATGTAAACCCTAAATAATTAATGATGTGTAATGATTTTCGAAAAATGGTCTTCTACAAAAGTGTTCAGTAAGGAATTTGGAGTCTAATAAGATCAACTTAATTTTTGATGAATAGTAAATTATGAATAGTGATTTTACACTTAGGATTAGTAATGTGACGAAATGGATTAGTAATTTCACTCAAAGAAAGTTTTAATATAATTTAGACACCTAGATTAAGTAAGGTGATTCAATAAAATGGGTAAATAAAGGTTTCATAAATTATTAGTCAAGTATTAGTTTTTTCGGGTGAATAGTGTTTTTTTAATTAAATATTTAATTAAAAATTATTAGAAAATTATTTTTATAAAAAGGACTTTATTTTTTAACTCAGAGCATCGATATTATGTTATGGTAATTTTTGGGGATTTTTCTGAAAAAAACGAATTCTCGATGAATAGTGTTTTTATTTAAAAATTAAATTAAAATTATTTAGAAAATTATTTTTATAAAATGGAGTTCATAAATGTAATTAGAGCATCGATATTTGGTTAAGGTGAAATTTTGAGATTTTTCTGAGTAAGATGATTTTTTTAGAGAATAGTAAAAATGCTGTTTTAGGGTTTCGATATGTTTAATGACATCATAACTGTGTCATGATGATGTCATGAGATATTTTAAGGGTTGGATGGCCAAGGGTGATGAATTATTGTTTTGGGGGCCCCATTTGGCCTAACTCCATGGTAAATGCCAAGGGAGAGCACATGGTTTTGAGAAAAGCACTTGTGAGGTGTCCCTTGGCCATTAATGCCTTGTCCCCTCACTTTCCCTATAAATACCCACCCTTTCCTCCTTTAGTTTTCACTCCCAACTCCCCCCAACGTTGTTTGGGTCTCCTTACCTCCCAAGGAGTCCTCCCAAGGTGCCCCCAAGCCCTCAAGGTCCAAACCTTTGAGTTTTAAGAGTTACATTTTAAGGTAAGGGATCCGACCTCTCTCTTTCTTTTCACGTAATCTCTTTTATGTAATCTCTTTTATGATCCATGTTATTATGTGAGAGGATGTTCATTTATATTCCTATGACTTCCCTTTTCATTTTTATATAATGTGAGATCCCCTCTTACTCTCATCATTTCATTTTATTAATGTTTAAGTGACGCCGTTAGGCTGCCGAATTTTTAAGTGATTCTCTCACCCTTCTCATTTTTCAAGTTCTATTTTCATGTCAATTCTTTAAAGTTCCATTTTATTATGTTGGGGTATGATCTCTATATCTATAATACTGATCTCTTATGATCATATGATGAGAGACCCTATTTTATCTTTTCAAATCATTTTTTTATTGAAGTTAAGTGACGCCGTTAGGCTGCCGAATTTTCATAAGAGAAATCTTATTTTTGTCTCACTTCCATGTTTTTTATTTCATAAGGTATATCATTCAAATTTCATCAACATGTTCTTAAATCCCATATATTCTGTCCCCCTACTGTTTTATGGATCATTTATGAGTGGGTGACCCATGTCTCCTCTCTTTTCAATGTTTTCTAAAACCTTGTAACATAGCCGTTATGCTGCAGAATTTTCGTCTCAAAATGCCTCTCTCTTTTCTCAAATTAATTTTATGTTATAAAGTGAATAATAAAAGCTATAATTTCTACAAGTGAATTCACATATATATCAAAATGTTCTATTTTAAATTCTGGGATTTACATACATGAGACCCGCTTTCCCTTTCCGTGGGTTTAAAGTGACGTAAAGATCATGTCTTTAAAGTAGTTTTTAAAATGTTATTATTATGAAATGAAACCCATTTATTTTATTCTATATGGGTTATTTATGAAATGTTTGATGATGATATATGTGGATCACATGATAATAATGGAAAATTTAAGGGTGCGCCCTGATAGCACTCCAATGCATTGGGTAATGATGTAACCACTAGAGATTTCAATTTTCACGATACCTTGGTGAATAAACTTGGTAATTTTCAAATGACACCTTGGGGATGGACCATGGTGATATGTTCATGATTGTCTATGTTAAATGATATAGCCACATCTTCATGTAATGAAAAATGTTATTTTTATTATGAAATGCCTCATGATTTCTTTCTCATGACTTAAAGTTCTTTTCATGTCCTTATTGAAGTATATCAAGTTCACATGTAAAATGTTCCTCTTGTTTCCCTTATCGGGCCTTCTGCCCACCCTTTCTTTTGATGTATGTCCCAGGTTATGAGATGCAGTAATGAACCTAGGATGAACTTAAAGAGAAGCTTTTCATGTGTATAAGAAGAATGCTTTATGTTGTTTTCATGTATTATTTTCCTGGTTTCCAAGACACTAAACCTTAAAGATCCTTAGTTTTGTGTAATGTAATGAAAGTTTATGTTATAAAAAGACGGGATGCTATTGTTGGTATCAAAGGATGGTTTAGTTATTTGTGGAAATTAGGATATAAAAAAATTTAGGAAGAACCCTATAGAAAAGTTTAAATATAGGAAAATTTCCTGGTATTTTGGTAAGTATTGAGTAAGTGGTTTATCAAAAAAATACATCCCTATCTGGATATGAGCAGGTAGAGGCGGCTCTGGCACAGATGTACATAGGGGTAAAACCCAAAAACACCACTTTAAGCTATAGTCGAATGGGAACTGGTGCACGATAACGGGCCTTGCTGCACTCTTGGTTACGGCACTCCCGGGGGATATGTTTGGTTAATCACAAGCTTATTATGACTCATTATGAAGGGATTATAGAGAAGTATGATTGTCTAAGCATGAAGTCTTAGTTAAAAGATTCATAAATGAAATAAGTTTCTCACTAAGGTTTTGTTCTTTTAGAAAACGGCGAGAATTAGGAGGAACCGTGCTGATGGTGACCGCAATGCACCATGTGCTGACGACCCTCCGAAGGAAGCCAGAATGGAAACATTCATGCGAATGATGAACCAACTGACTCAAGTTATGAGTAATAACTTGAATCATGCCGAGAGGCCGATCTCACCACGAAGGGAACAACTTTCTTTTGAGTCCTTTATGCGTCAACGAACACCAACATTCAGTGGATCTACTGACCCATTGGTTGCGGAACAATGTATAAGCTCCATGGAAAATATCTTTTCTGTACTTTATTGTTCGGAACAAGAAAAAGTCACCCTTGCTGTTTACCGCCTAGAGGGAGAAGCTGATCTGTGGTGGTCACTGATCAAAAACATGAAGCCACGAGGAGATATGGAAGATATGAATTGGGAATAGTTCCGGGGAATATTCTTTAATATGTATTTTCCTCGTTCGATGAGAACGAGAATGGAGAAAGAATTTCTCGAGCTGAAGCAGAAGGAGAATGAATCAGTTGGAACCTATGAGATGAACTTCACAAGGCTTTCTTGTTATACCTCAAGCTTTGTCATGGACCCTAATAGGAAGGTTGATAGATTCTTTGGCGGACTATGACCTCATTTGCTGTTGAATCTATCCAACAGAGACTACGATAGCTATGATGAAATAGTTCAAAGTGCTATGAAAGTTGAACTGGAGTTTGGGGAGACACAGTGGTCTCACAAATCTAATGAAAAGAAGAGAACTCTAGAACCAAGCCTGGGAAGAAGTTTTAATCAGGAAAGAGGTGGAAAGCATATGCAACATGCCACATGAAATAAATGTGGGAAGAAGCATTCAGGGAACTGCTTGATCGGAAGTGGTAAGTGCTATAGGTGTGGAAAAGAAGGCCATATTTCTCGGAATTGTCGTAGTGATGTGAAGCCTCAACTTCCCAACACTAACGACAAAGGAAAGATGGTTCTGGACCTACCCTAAGTCACATGCTTCATGTGTGGAAATCTTGGGCACTTTGCTAATCAATGTCCAAATCCGAGGGCGGTGGAGGGGAATCACCATCAACCTCAGCAGAGGCCAAGGGAGCAAGGTCGTGCTTTCACTATCACAACAACTGAAGTTGAAGTTTCGAACGATGTGGTAGCAGGTACTCTTTTCGTCCTCTCAAAACTATCAAGTACTTTATTTGATTCTGGTTCTACACATTCCTTTATTTCCTCCAAGTTTTCAAGGAATATAGAATCAATCCCCGAATTGATATAGGTAGAGTTGTCATTCAAGACTCCAAGTGGGATTATCTTTGCATCAACAGTATTTAGAGACTCTGGTGTTTAATTTGGTGAGCACAATATTATCACAAATCTAGTAGTCATTCCCATGATGGAATTCGACATTATACTAGGGATGGACTGGTTCTCAAAGTATAATGCTAAGATCAAATGCAGAAGTAAGGAAATCTCAGTAGTCTTGAATGAACGACCTACAGTTATCTTCCAAGGACAGATATCCCAAACTGATCCCTATCTAGAAGCACCTCCTATAGCTTTCTTTATGGAGATAATTGGTGATGATGAAGAAGGAAAAGGGAGCATACAAATAGAAGATGTTCCGATTGTTCAGGAATACATGGATGTATTTCCTGAGGAGTTACCTGGACCTCCCCCATAAAGAGAGGTAGAGTTCTCCATTGAACTCGTAGCTGGGTATCAACCGATATCAAAGACTCCGTATAGAATGGAAAATGTGGAGCTAGTAGAGTTAAAGAAACAACTCCAACACTTGTTGGAGAAGGGGCTTATCCGAACAAGTGTGTCTCCTTGGGGAGCACCAGTTCTCTTTGTGAAAAACTAGGATGGATCAATGCGGCTATGCATTGATTATAGAGAACTGAATGGGATCACAGTGAAGAACATATATCCTCTTCCACGAATTGATGATTTATTTGACCAACTTCGTAGGGATCAATTCTTCTATAAGATTGACCATCGATCTGGTTATCATCAACTAAGGGTGAAGAAGGAAGATATTCCAAAGACTGCCTTCCAATCAAGATATGGGCATTATGAGTTTACTGTTATGCCCTTCGGCTTGACTAATGCTCCTGCTATTTTCATGCATTTGATGAATAGAGTCTTTAAGGACTTCCTTGATAACTTTGTGGTAGTTTTTATTAATGATATTTTGATATATTCAAAAATTCGTGAGGCGCATGAAGATCATCTGAGGGTTATTTTGAAAACTCTGCGGAAGGAGAGGCTCTTTGGAATGTTCAGCAAGTGTGAATTTTGGATACAACAAGTGGATTTATTGGGGAACATCGTAACCAAAGAAGGAATATCGGTTGACCCTACAAAGACAATGGTTGTGGAGGAGTGGCCTCAACCCACAACAGTAACTGAGATTCTTAGTTTCCTTGGTTTAGCGGGATATTATAGGAGGTTTGTGAAAAACTTTTCACGGCTTTCTAATCCACTAACCAAGTTGACTCAAAAAGGGGTTAAGTTCATCTGGACAAAGGAATGTGAGGAATTTTTCCAAGAGTTGAAGAAGAGATTGGTTACTGCACCTTTTTTTACACTACCCTCTATTGGAGAAGGATTCGTTATTTTTAGCGATGCATCTCTTAAAGGGCTTGGGTGCGTCCTCATGCAAAATGGCAAGGTAATTTCTTATGCATCTCGACAGTAGAAGATTCATGAGCAGAATTATCCTACCCATGATCTAGAGTTAGTGGTAGTTATTTTTTCTCTAAAGATATGGAGGCACTATCTTTATGGGGATAAATGTGATATATACACCGTCCACCAAAGTTTAAAGTATATTTTCACGCAGAAAGAATTGAACATGAGACAAAGGAGATGGTTGGAGCTTATTAAAGACTATGATTGTTCAATTAATTATCACCCCAGAAGAGCAAATAAAGTCGTAGATACATTAAGCAGGAAAGATCATGCTGTTCTGGCAACAATGAGGATCCTAGGAGATCCCTTGATTAAAGATCTAGTAAAAGTGGACATGGGAATTATAAGGAAATGGACATCATCAACCCTATCCCAAATGATTTCTCAACCTTCATTACTAGAGAGGATCAAGAAGGATCCAAAAGAAGATCCTTTGCTGTAGGAGAAGTTGGAGGCTGTAAAAGATAGGAAAGTTCCCTGATTTTAATATTGATCAAGAAGGTGTATTGAAATTTCGTACAAGACTATGTGTTCCATCTATTCCAGAGATAAAGAAAGAATTGATGGATGAAGCTCATAGTTCTACATTCTCTATACATCCGAGAAGGACTAAGATGTATAGAGACCTTGGTGATCATTATTGGTGGGATAACATGAAGAGGGAGATTGCTGATTACACTACAAGGTGCCTGGTGTGTTAGAATGTAAAGGCAGAATGACAACTTCCTATGAGGGTATTACAACCGCTACCCATACCAGTATAGAAGTGGGATAATATCACTATGAAATTTGTTACTGGTCTCCCGAAAACATCCAAAGGAAACAATGCGATATGGGTTATTGTGGACCGTCTCACCAAGACCACCCATTTTATCTCTATTCGGGAAGATTTCTCTCTGGATCAACTTGCCAAGATATACGTGAAGGAAGTGGTAAGGCTGCATGGGGTACCACTATCCATCGTGTCTGATCGTGATCCAAGATTCACATCAAAATTATGGAGAAGTCTTCAACATGCTCTGAGTACTGAATTGAATTTTAGTACGACCTATCATCCTCAAACTGATGGCCAATCCGAAAGGACTATTCAGACACTCAAAGACATGCCGAGATTATGCTCAATGGAATTTAAATGTGGATGTGATCAACACCTCCCATTAGTTGAGTTCTCCTATAACAATAGCTTCCATTTGAGTATTCAGATGGCACCCTATGAAGCTCTGTATGGAAAGTGATGTAGAAATCCTACTTGTTGGGATGAAACTGGTGAGAGAAAGCTTCTTGGGCCTGATCTTGTGTAAGAGATGACAGAACAGGTTCATGTCATCCAACAACACATAAAGGCTGCTCAGAGTCGGTAGAAGAGCCATGCTGACAATCGTCGAAGGGACTTGGAGTTTGGTGTTGGCGACAAAGTCTTCCTTCAAATTTCTCTATGGAAGAGAGTTATGCGGTTTGGGAAGAAAGGGAAGCTCAGCCCTAGGTACATTGGCCCCTATGAAATCCTTGATCGCATAGGAGTAGTGGCCTATCGTCTAGAACTTCCACCGAACCTAGCTCAAGTTCACGATGTCTTCCATGTATCTCTCTTGAGAAAGTACGTACCCGACCCTTTGCATGTACTGAACCCAGAGGTGGTACAACTGGAACATGACCTCTCGTATGAGGAGCAGCCAGTGGAGATCTTAGACCGTAGAGACAAGGTTCTACGAAACAAGACTACCCACCTTGTGAAAGTGTTGTGGAGGAATCATAAATATGAAGAAGTGACTTGGGAGCCTGAGGAAACAATGAAGCAAAAATACCCTCACCTTTTTGACTAAGCCTCAAGTATAAATTTCGGGGATGAAATTTCTTAAGGGGGGAAGAATGTAATGAACCAATCTTTTTGAGTTGTATATTAACATACTCTTAATGATTTAATAAGATGTTAATTGTTAATGCAGAAAGAGGAGTTGATGGCTTCATCCAGTAGACTCAAACCTTATGAAGCCCACTTATCAGAGCTTGGGAAGGAGGTGGCATCTTTGGGCTTCGCTTTGGACCAAGCCCAAGCCAAACTCCAGCGTTTCAAGCTTGAAAGGAAACGCCTGCGAAAGAAGTTCAAGTTAGTAGAGATTACTACTAGGGCAATGCTATCTGAGCCTCCCTCAGATTCTATCACCATAGCACACCTTACACTTAAGTCATATGCTGGTGTTATAAGGGCCTATGTGATGAGACCCTAGCTTCTTTGTGTAATCCTTTGGGATGAATGAATTAAGATTTCTTCCTTTAGTGATTTTTGTGAGACTACAAATGTCCGGATAATTTTAGGATGTATTTTTTTTGATGAATTTTGAAAAAAGGATATTTTAAAATATTAATGTAAACCCTAAATAATTAATGATGTGTAATGATTTTCAAAAAATGGTCTTCTACAAAAGTGTTCAGTATGGAATTTGGAGTCTAATAAGATCAACATAATTTTTGATGAATAGTAAATTATGAATAGTGATTTTACACTTAGGATTAGTAATGTGACCAAATGGATTAGTAATTTCACTCAAAGAAAGTTTTAATATAATTTAGACACCTAGATGAAGTAAGGTGATTCAATAAAATGGGTAAATAAAGGTTTCATAGATTATTATTCAAGTATTAGTTTTTTCAGGTGAATAGTGTTTTTTAATTAAAAATTAAATTAAAAATGATTAGAAAATCATTTTTATAAAAAGGACTTTATTTTTGAACTCAGAGCATCGATATTATGTTATGGTAATTTTTGAGGATTTTTCTGAAAAAAACGAATTCTTGATGAATAGTGTTTTTATTTAAAAATTAAATTAAAATTATTTAGAAAATTATTTTCATAAAATAGAGTTCAGAAATGTAATTAGAGCATTGATATTTGGTTAAGGTGAAATTTTGGGATTTTTCTGAGTTAGATGAATTTTTTAGTGAATAGTAAAAATGCAGTTTTAGGGTTTCGGTATGTTTAATGACATTATAACTGTGTCATGATGATTTCATGAGATATTTTAAGGGTTGGAAGGACAAGGGTGATGAATTATTGTTTTGGGGGCCCCATGTGGCCTAACTCCATGGTATATGCCAAGGGAGAGCACATGGTTTTGAGAAAAGCGCTTGTGAGGTGTCCCTTGGCCATTAATGCCTTGTCCCCTCACATTCCCTATAAATACCCACCCTTTCATCTTTTAGTTTTCACTCCAAACTCTCCCCCAACGAAGTTATGGTCTCCTTACCTCCCAATGAGTCCTCCCAAGGTTCCCCAAAGCCCTCAAGGTCCAAACCTTTGAGTTTTAAGAGTTACGTTTTAAGGTAAGGGATCCGACCTCTCTCTTTCTTTTCATGTAATCTCTTTTAAGTCATTCCTTTTGTGATCCATGTTCTTATGTGAGAGGATGTTAATTTATATTAATCTTACTTCCCTTTTCATGTTTATATAATGAGAGATCCCTTCTTACTCTCATCATTTCGTATTATGAAAGTTTAAGTGACGCCGTTAGGCTGCCGAATTTTTAAGTGATTGTCTCACCCTTCTCATTTTTCATGTTTGATTTTCATGTCAAGTCTTTCAAGTTCCATTTTATTATGTTAGGGTATGATCTCTATATCAATAATTCTGATCACTTATGATCATATGATTAGAGACCCTATTTGATCTTGTCAAATAATTTTTTTTATTGAAGTTAAGTGACGCCGTTAGGCTGCCGAATTTTCATAAGAGAAATATTATTTTTGTCTCACTTCCATGTTTTTTATTTCATATGGTATATCTTTCAAATTTCATTAACATGTTCTTAAATCCCTTATATTCTGTCCCCCTACTGTTTTATGGATCATGTACGAGTGGGTGACCCATGTCTCCTCTCTTTTCAATGTTTTCTAAAACCTTGTAACATAGCCGTTATGCTGCAGAATTTTTGTCTCCAAATGCCTCTCTCTTTTCTCAAAATTATTTTATGTTATAAAGTGAATACAGAAAGATCGTATTTCTACAAGGGTATTCACATATATATCAAAATGTTCTATTTTAAATTATGGGATTTACATACATGATACCCGCTTTCCCTTTCCGTGGGTTTAAAGTGACGTAAAGATCATGTCTTTAAAGCAGTTTTTAAAATGTTATGATTATGAAATGAAACCCATTTATTTTATTCTATATGGGTTATTTATGAAATTTTTGATGATGATATATGTGTATCACATGATAATAAAGAAAAATTAAGGGTGCTCCCTGATATCACTCCAATGCATTGGGTAATGATGTAACCACTAGAGATTACAATTTTCACGATACCTTGGTGAATAACCTTGGTAATTTTCAAATGACACCTTGGGGATGGACCATGGTGATATGTTCATGATTTTCTATGTTAATTTATGTATCCACATCTTCAAGTTATGAAAAATGTTATTTTTATTATGAAATGCCTCATGATTTCTTTCTCATGACTTAAAGTTCTTTTCATGTCCTTATTGAAGTATATCAAGTTCACATGTAAAATGTTTCTCTTGTTTCCCTTACTAGGCCTTCTTCTCACCCTCTCTTTTGATGTATGTCCCCAGGTTATGAGATGCAGTAATGAACCTAGGATGAACTTAAGGATAAGCCTTTCAATTGTTTAAGAAGAATTCTTTATGTTGTTTTCATGTATTATGTTCCTGGTTTCCAACACACTAAACCTTAAAGATCCTCAGTTTTGTGTAATGTAATGAAAGTTTATGTTATAAAAAGACGGGATGATATATTACTGCTGAAATGTTTATTAGTGTGAACAGTAATTTATTTTTCATGATTATGAACATAAATTTATGATATGGGGATTGAGGAGTGGATAATATTTAAGTGAAAATTAGATTAATTCAATTTTGCTTCAAAAAGAGTCAAGCCCTCCTCATTCAACCTTAGAATTTTTAACATCTTAGTCCTACCAAATGAAATCCCTAGAACAACCTTGAAAAGTACTCATGACAAACATATTTCCTTGACTCATATTGGGTGGTGATGTAGGAATTTATCAAGCCTATAGTGACCCTTGTATGAGTTTGGATGAAAAAGATATTGCTAAAAAATTGACAATAGTGTGATAATTGAAAACTCTAGTGAGGTAAGTGTTTTGTGCATGGGACGATAAATGAAGTAGAAATATATTGAATGATATAAATGGAGAAGTGGAAATAATTTTTTTTGTGAGGCATGATATCCTTTGTTACTTGGTGTGTAATTATTGGATCTCAAGGATATGTGTTTTAAAATTTGTTTTGATTTGATATTGATGTTTACTTGAAATGAGGTTTTTCCCAAGAGTGCCTAAGGGTAAGTGTGGGGGAGTTGATAAAAAAATATTTTTTTGAATATTTTTTTGATAATAAATGACACAATTTTTTCACATCGTGCTAAATATATTCATTTATTAAATATTTGAGATTTGATCATTCATTTGAAATTTTGATGCAAATTCCAGTTTTACCCTTTTGAAATGCTCTGTAGTGTTTCGCATATAAATATTTTAATATTACTTATTTGAAATACAATTTTTTAACAGTGTTCCAATCGTAATTTTATATACTTTTTATTCAGGAAACTAGATCTAAAGGGTGAATTTGGATGGAGTAAATGTGCCATTAAATCAATGGTGGGCTGGACTCACCAGAATGGACATGGGTTCAATATTTGGGACATAAAATCGTCATTCGTGATTGGATTAAGTTCAAATTTTGAGAGGATCTCAAGGATTCCATTTTTAATCAATCATACTTATAGAAGGAGATCTATTTCATGCGTTTTGGTTGTCAAATAGGCGGTGCAAGTTGGATTTAAATATCTAGCCGAATTTCCCCATTCACACATGAAACCGCTTGTAACCTAGCCTCCCCTACACTCTATAAATTAGTATTTTTCACATTTTTAGGGGCTGAGACATGAATTATGAGATTGGAGGCAGATGATAATTGGTTTCACAAAAATTATCCAACCGTTGTAAGAGGGGTATCTCTTGAAGCAAGGATCCCCTCATCGAAGTCTTCTTCTCTTCATCATGTTGTAATGTTTTCATTTTTGTAATAAACTTCATTGTTCTTTATTTCTTCTCTTTTATGCTGTTTTTTATATTTGATCTTCTCATAATATTTCTAATTGGGTTAGAATCATGAGTGGAGACTAGATTGGGATCTACCCTTTCAATCGTTTGCTCTTGCAAAACGTCTCCATGATGACCACGCCGCCCATGGAAAAGTAGTTTTCTAGTGATCGATATATCTTATATCCACTTAATTTAATTATTTTGAGTCATTAAGATATAGTAATTAACACAATATGATCAATGAATTGGGTTCCTAAATTATAAGAAACTAAGAAATTAAGAAAACAATTAACACAAAAACACGTGAGGTTGAGGTTTTGTTTAAATTGTGAGAGCGCAAACGTAATCAGTAATACAAGACCATGTAGTATAAGTTTATAGAGACCAAATATATTCCCTAAACACAATTAATCCTCATTCTATAGAATAAAAATGTTTCTTTATTTACCACTATCCATAAGAAAACCTAGAACACCAATCAAAGAAGGGTGTTGCGATTACATGTTCCGGATCTAGCCTAGGGATAAATTCACTTCATCTTTGTGTGAAAGAAAATTCTTGTAGGGTTATGGATTCAAAAAATTAAGGTATCATAATTAAGTGATTGTTAATTAAAATGATAATGAAAAATAATTTCGTGAAGAGGTAGAGTTAGATCAATTACAAATTTTAAATATTGTCTAAAAAACATTTTATTGTTGTGTAATTATAATCGAACTTCATTTCAAAAATAAAAACAAAAAAATGAAATCTTCTTCAAGGAAACGTCTTCTAGTTTTATAAACAATAATAAACCACCATATATACAAGTAATGTTTTATTATCTTTTATTTTATTTTTAGAATATCTTTAAGATTTTTTTATAATTTTCCTCCTCTTTTGAGAGATGACCTTGGTTAGCCACTCATCTTCACCAAAGTAACCCGAAACCAAAGATCATTTGAAAGATCCCACGACATCACCTTTCAGTTCTCCATTACCCATTGATCCCCCTTCGAGTATGTTTGAGGCCTCACCAAAAACTGCCTATCTGTCGGGATGTTCAGGAATTTCTTGAAGCACCATCTAAAGTGGACGTCTCTCAGTACTTCTGTGTCCACTCCCAGCACTAGCTCCATAGATTCCATCTCTAGTGACAACATTTTCTCCAGATCCTCCCACACACCCATAACAGGGAGGAATTCTTCATACATCACCCCCAGTATCAGGACCCCCTAAATCTAATGAAAATATCAGAAACTGATTCCAACCTCCCTATGGTGTATGTGGATGGTATTGTCCCTCGATGAACACCTACTCAATAACTTTGACATCAGCTGCTTTGGTTGATAGATATGGAATTGGGAGGCCCAATCCACCTCATACCAGCCAAAGATTCTAAAATATTCCCCAAACTCTTCACACGAGCCACCTACCCAATAGGCCCAGACCAAGTAATCTGTTATGTTTCCTCCCTGTTGTAGATCCCACTCATCAGACCATCCCTTCCCCAGGATCCTCAGGGCTGCCTTTAGGATTGTATGGTATAGGGGGGATGCATCTTGTTGTAATTCCTTCCTGTCAACATTTTTCTGATGATTGTATAAAGAATAAGTAATAACAGGTGTAAAGTCCTCTCAATCATGGTCATCAGCCACCTAGAACCACTGGTGTAGGCATGACGTGCTTCTGAACCAGAAATCTGGCTTGTCCCTACTTGCTTCAGGGATGAAGATTTGGACACATTTTGTTCTGGTTCATGAATTCTTTTTTCATAGTTCGTTCGTAGAGACCGTTCATAGAGCTCGATACCAGTAATGGAATCAAAAATCCTTGCACCGACCTTCGGATGCCACCTGCGGAGCACACCGTGGAAGATTCAAAGACTCATTGCGAGCCACGAAGTAGAAGGCTCGATTCACAGTGAGAAATCATGGATCTTGCATAGCATCTCGATTCAAGAGTGATAAAATCCAAAATCAAGGAAAAGGGAACTAACAAAAGAGAGGCCATATCTCCAATTTAAAGGCGAGGAACCTAGTGCTTCGCGGTGCATACAACCACTATGTATTTCAAGGAATGCTCATTCTACCCATTGCATCTCCACTTTGCGAGCCTCCATCATGAGTCCTCTTTGTGACCGATGAGGGATTATGGTGATAGACCCTCATACATTGACCCTCACTTTCTCCTCAACTCTTAGTATGATGGGAGGCATTTTTTGGCACAAAAATTTGGAAAGAATGAGAAAGAATGGAAAGTATTAGGAGCTGCCACGCAAAGACCATGCGTGGATCCCCCAGGGCCCTGCAGTCGGTGCCCAGCTCCTCCTTCGCAATCCTGCCGAGGATAAAAGAGTTAGGATGCTCCACGAACTACTTCTACATTCGCGAACCCACTGAAGAGCAAGGAGGTGGGATGCTCCATGAACCCCTTTGATGTTAACGAACCCGTCATGGATTGAGGGGGCATGATTCTCCACGAACCCCTTTTGATATTCGCGAACCCACCGTAGAGCAAAGCTCTACCTTCACACCGAGTGATATCTGCTTCTCATAGACTCTGGCATTTAAATACCAGGCTCCCCTCAAGCCTAAAGGATGGATCCTCAAACCCTTCGCCTTCTGAACTCCCATATCATGAAGCAATTTCTTCTCTACAAACCATGAGTGTTTTAAGAAACTTTTGAATCGCGAAGTGCCTTCCCCTTTGAATGAATTATTCCCCTCTTCAAAGAGGGTTTCCCTTCATAGAGACTACAATACTCCATGAAGAAAGGAGTCCCCCAAGGGGTCTCCGGCCTTCATGGAGCACTCATGCTTCGTGAAGTACCCCTCATGCACATGTGACCCGCACGCCAAGGCATGGTCACTATTCTTTGAGAATTACATTGATTCACAGTGAAAATTCTTCATGAAGAACTGCTCTGAGAATGCCAATACGCTTCGCGAAACACCTTCCATATGAACCTATTACCTATGCCTAGGCTAGCCCACTTTAATTCACAAATCACCCCTTCCCGAAGCTCCTCCACTACATTGAGAATCGGAGCTTAACAAGGCTTCAACATATGAACCCTTTTCCTCTACAACTCATTCTTCCTTGTGTCCCCTCAGGTTTGCATAATACAATTTCAAGGTTTCATTGGCAGTGCATCCCTTTGGGTTTTTTTGCCTCATGCTTCGTCACACCAGGCACGCTAACAGCTATTTTTTCCTTCGCATAACCACGCTAATGTGGACCCCTCAATGGATCACTCCATAACACCCCTTCTACAAAGAATTGATGATGATTTCCCTTAATTATGTGCAGGTGGGTATCCATTATGTTTTTCCTAGGTGTGAGAAGTGAACTCACCTCATTTGAGCAGCATGACGTTAAAATTCCTATCACCTTCGTCCTAAACACATGACTTTAAAATGTGACCGTGCCCCGGGTGCCGTGCGTGGGGTTCCCCCACTTTGGACATTCTGCATGCCCACTGATCTCTACAAGAGTGAAATCAATCCAAAACAAGGAATGAGATCCTATTTATTAGAGAGGCATCCATCCGCAGAGAAATGGGAACCACCTTGGTGTATGTCCCGAGCCTTTGTTGCGGGAGATCATCCCTGCTCATCCTATCTTCACCCCCTGCGTTTTCCCGCCATCGGGCCCCCCATCTTTGAGTAAGTCCCAGTATCTATCTCCATGGGCCACTAACTTTGTGTAAGCCCCTATTCCACATCCCACAGACGCCCCATTCGTGACGTGATCGTCAAGCCTTTGCTGCCTATTGTTTCTAACACCGAGCATGAGTCATGTGGGAATAGAGTAAGCATCAACCATGAAATCAACCCTAGGAAGCCTAAAGTGTAATCCCAAAGAACCTTTTTGAACTACGTGGTCTTTTCTCCTTTCCAAGGAAATTTACTTATGAGTCGTCTCTATGTTTCAAGTCCACCAACCATTGGTCTCGACTATCTTCATGTCGGTTCATCAAAACAAATTCTGAACTATGTGGTCTTTGATCCTTTCCAAGGCAAGGTATGTAGGAAGCCTCCATGAGGATCAATCCCACCAACCACTGGTCCTGACTATCTTCATGTCGGTTCACCAAAACCCATTTTAAAATATGTGATCTTTGATCTTTTATAAGGCAAGGTATGTAGGAATCCTCCCTAAGTTTCCATCCCACAATCATCTGTTCCGACCCACCTCATGTCTATTCTCGGCATTCCAGAACTACTTGGTCTTTGATAAATGCCATGGAAAGGTACATAGAAATCCTCTATTCGGTTCAAACCCACCATCAATTGGTTCTAATTCCCCCTTCACGTCGGACAACCTTTATCCCACATGATTTAAGAATACAAGCCCCTTTTTAGTCTTGAACGACGTTAAAATACATCCACCAATCTAAAGTACGTGGGATTTGATCCTTGTATCCTAGAAAAGGTTAGTAGGAAGCCTCCATGAGGTTCAAACCTGTCCAGAGGTAAGCTATGGTAACCCCAAACAGTGGTAATCCATTGTCAACCCCATCCAGCAGTAAGCCATTTTCAACCCCATTCAGTGGTAGGTCATTGTCAACCCCAGTTTGTAGTTAGTCATTGTCAACCATATTTGACGGTAAGCCGTTGAAATCCCCCAATCTATGGTAAGACTTTGATGTCCACAATCGACAGTAAGTTATCGTCAGATGAACTACGTGGACTTTGAATCCCTACCATGGGGATGCATAGGAAGCCTCTTTGAGGTTCAAGACGATCACTCAGGACTCATCCAGATATCTCCCTCGAGCCTTTGTGTTTTGGGAAGGTCATGCCCCAACCTAGAGGATCCACTTCCTATGGGTCCCATCATCCTATTTAAATCATGGATCAAACTTCCCTAAATAGGTGACGGATGCCACCCACCTTTGGAAAGCGAGAATGCGGGGAAATATCTATGATCCCTCCACAGACAAATGCGCACGCCCTAGCGAAAGCTTTAGAAAGAACCACCTATCTAGTTTCTATGGCCTCATGTTGAGGTATAATTGACGCCATCAGATCATCTAGATTAGGATTCCGATCATGATAGGGGTCCCTAACCACCAACACATTGGTATGTTCTTAAACATGGTTAGCGTGACCAACAACTTATGGGAGACTTGTAGAATTACCTAAAGATATGGGGGAATAACATGTAGCACGGTCGATTGGACCTATGGAGCAGCAGGACGTACCTGATCTGGGTCCTTAGGAAGGTTGTCGAAAAATTTAGGTGGTTTGGATGATGCATATTGTAGTCACTTTCCATAGACACCAGCCTCTACCCTATCTAGATGCCAAGGGTGGTCGAGATCATTGAAGTGAAACTCATCGGGAGGAGGCTGTACATTCCCCTACCCCTATTGTCTTGATTGAGGATTACTATAATCTAGCTACATTCCATGGCACACTCGGTGAAAATCCTATCAACCATATTTTTCTCTTCAGAAAACTGTTGACACAATTCCACCTTATCAAGGTCATCCTCTGTCTTTTTCACTACACCAGATAGGTCAAAGGGTTTCTTGATCCCATTTTTTTTACTTTTCCTTTACTGGGGTATCTATTGAGAGGCAATGAATCATAAGGTGTAGGAAGTCCAAGAAATGTTTATTGTTGGAATGTATGGATACCTTCAAGATCTTTCGGGAGTTGTAATTCCCTAGCGGTCTGTTTCACTTCTCCGAACCTTTTGGATGTGCCCTTATCCAGCTATATTGCAGGAACTACCATTTTCACTACGATGACACGTAGAGGCATATCCTCGATATCACTATATGAGCTAGTATAGAACAGGATTGGACTAAAATATCAGGGAACATACTTCCCCTTTCCATGAATTTTGAAATGTGGGTAAGCCTCTTTGAAAACATTGCAGAGTATATTGATTCTTTGTATGAATTGTTGTTGGTTGGTTTGATGATAACTAGGTGACATATAGTGTTAACAAATAGGGAGTGTGGCCAACTCAAAAGGTGTCACTATGGGCCAAAGTCATCATAGTGTTCCTAGATCTTGGGGTAAGCTAATCACTAAAAATGAAGATGTAAATGCATCACCCCAATGGTTTCATGCTGGAACATAACATTGTTTAGGGTAAGGGACTCTGAGATTTTAAAGTTTGTAGTTACAATTGGAAAGAACATCTATGGGAAATGGTATACTAGGATAATGTACCAAAAATGTCTTAGCTCAGAATTAGGATCTAATCTTTGATTTCCCCACTCATCGACTAGAGGCAATTGAGGGAACAGTAACGATATTGAAGCTGACCATTGTGGTAGTGGAATATCCAGTGTAGAGTACGAAACCCGAGCTGACAAGCCACAACATCTTGGGAAAACATATAAATAATGCATCGAATGCCCCATCACATCTCTATAATATCGAATAATGACCACTATACCTCACCCAGGGACCACAGTCATTGGCAGTGGGTCAAAATATTTTTCATCCTCTATTGGTATCCATAGCAACTCTCTATGATCTATTGTTGAGGCATATAATGATCCTGTTGTCGATAAAGAGTATTGCATGGCCATAACCTAGAAAGGGGCCAAATCTTACTCCTTCTGTATTTATCTTCAGAGGGATGCCAAAAAATGGTGGGCCACACTTTTTAGATGGATAAAGTTGATATACCTTGTTCCTTCCACATCCCCTTAAAAAGAGGATCTGGGTGAAGGTTACATCATCAAATCACACTCCACACCATGGTTTGGAAATAAGATGGGTTTTATTGAGGTTTTTGGATTCTTGGGATTCTTCCTCTCATGGTGAAGACGCTCCCTCCTTCCCTAGGACAATTCTTCAAGGCATATTAGATTTTTTTCATGGGGAGGAACTCTTCATGGGTTTTTTCTAGAGTGGTAAAGACCTCCTCCTGGAAAAACCACAATGCGAGGAGAACCTAGAAAAATTTCAAATGGAACACATGGATATCCTACTTAATTATGGGTGTTATAGAGGGGAGGGCCTCCTTTGGTTCTTACAAGAACATAGAGAGGGCCTCAATGGTGGTTTCCTATAGAGCAGGGAGGGCCTTTGTGTTGATCGCTTCAGGTAGTTATGGTATGAGAAGGGAATTGTTCTGACCAATCAAGATATGGGAGAGCACTTCGTGATGACCTTAAATGAGGTGGGGAGGGCCTCTTCTAGAGTTGGTGAGAACACGGGGAAGACCCCTGTTTCTAGTAGGTGGTAAGAAAAGTAGGATCTTCATATTGATAAACTAATAGGAAAGGTAAATTTCATACATGAGACTAGGGGCACAAGGAGGACCTTAATGCTAAGTGTTGATGAAGTGGAGAGGGCCTCTACTGGTGGTGGTGATGGTAGAATGAGGAGCAACTCCATGTAGGATGCGGGATTAGGGAGGGCCTCCACTCTATTTGATGACGGTACGGGGATGATCTCTATAGTAGACATCATCATTACAGATCATCCCATGATGGATGCTGCCTACACCGGTGACTGGGGAGATCAATTCAGCTTGATTGTGAGGTGGATGGTGCCTCACTCTTGATCAGGAATAGAAGTTTCTCTGCTCTAGGGAATGGATGTGCCCCTGTTCTAGGACAACAACATGGGGCCAATATCACACGCCGGTGGTGGTTCGAGCTATAGGATATGTGGAAGATGATTCTGCATGCGATCATCTTTCTGAGCTTTCACCCGATGTTGACACTGATTCTTCCGTACTAGGGTAAATTATTTAGGGTAATGGACCACCTACTCCTCGGTCTATTTTACTGGTAAGGGACACTGACTTGGCTGGGTGGGAACCCACCTCAGTGGCTCCCTATCTAAAGTCATAGCCTCAAAGACTCAAAAATATCGTAATTCATCCGCATAAGGGAGGATATAATATAAAAACATAGAGGATAGGCTCGAAAAGTTGTTGAAGGATAGAGTGGGGAGAAATGGCTCCCTACTTGGACCATGGGGGTGACCATGATAACGGTGAACAGAAGCCTCCAGGTCTTGAAGTGCCATTTCCCTTTTTGGGATAACCCCATCATGTTCATATCGATAGACATGAGTATTTATCACCCTCCTTTGAATATATTTAAAGGGTGATATGGGGTGTGAGGACCCAATATCTATGGTTGTGGTTATTTCCATATAAGGCATGGATCTGTGTGTGGCTATCATGTTGGAATTCCCCATTCTCCTGCTTCCATGGGAAGAAGGTGATCAATTTCCTATAGTTATTTCTTGGGTCCTAAAAAATAGAAAAATTCAGTGATCAGTACATATAATTAGAATGTGATGCCTAGTTCCCTATCGTTTCTCAATCCTTTATGGCTGGATAGAAATATCCACACTGACAACATCACTAATCGGGATTCCCACTGAACAATTGCCCCAAATCCTGTGGAGTTTCACACAAGGCCAACTATTTTTCTTGTGGGACCTGTCACCATATATCTAGATCCAGTGAAATGTTTATCTGCTGAGGTATCAAAGTTACTTGTCTCAATTTTGAGGAGAATAATTTCATATCGGGTTCACAATTTTTGTTTCGAATGATTTCTCTAAGGCACACATCTGTCCATGGGTATGGGATGTTTGTTGACACATATTCTCACTTTCTAAAGGTGGGAAACATATGTCACTTCATTAGGGACGTTTACTCATTGTACTAAATGGGATAATGGGATGTTGGTCTCTCATTTAATGTATTCCTCCTCAGATTTTTTTCCCTCATCTCGGTCTCACTTAAAGAATAATAAGTTGTTTGTGAAACACAAACAGGTGCCATATCATTGTGGATGCTAGTTAATTATACTGATTTTGTCAGGAAATTCCAAGGGGTCAAGTCAGGGAAGAAACCATCAGTTAGGGGAGTAGTCACGCTGGGAATCACTGGCATGTCTGGGTGCTAAAACACTGGTACACTTGGATTTCTTCCCCTTATTATTGGGCTTCTCAATGTTGAGGATGCCTGAGGAATCCCACATCGAGTGCAGGTAATTTTATTCCCTAGGAATGTATTCAAGGTTTTCCTTGGATTCCCTTGTTTAACATGGGTTATGTCATGAGTCTAACATCTAGCAGAGACAGATCAGACTAATCATAACACTAATGGGAGTGGATCATATGGGTACATACTTAAGAGGGAGCACATGGGAGGTTTACTAGATGGGTGGATTAAGATGCCCAATGAAGATGGATCTGAGAATGATTAGGTCCCAGAAAAGGAGACACCTATGTTTACCATTAGTTGGGATTGAACCTCGTGGAGGCCTTATAAACACCACGTATAGAAGACAGGGATCCAATCCCATATAATTCAAGAGGGTGAATAATGGGATCGAGGTGTACACAATGGACAACAACCCCAAGACATATTAGGACTTACGTGCGGTTAGTGGTTCAGGTGCTACAATGGAGAAATGAAATGAATGGGGCCTACACATGGTTAGCTGCCCGAGGATGGCATGATTTCATCAAGATGTGGAGACCCGATCGGAATCATCATGGATATGGATGGAGTGTTGAAGGATGGAATGAGCAGGGAAAGAACTAGGGACCAATGTGGAGGTGACTGTCTTGGGATTGAACATTGAAGAGGATTCCTACATATCCCTATGGAAGGGAATCAAAGTCCCCATAGTTCTGGAATGTGGTGATGAGACACCTGAGGAGGTGGCTCCTGAGAAAAGATGCATGGATGGGACACAAAGGAAGTACAACCTCCAGGTTGGAGCATGAACTTACAAAAACATGAAGGCTGAAGGGAGAGACCCGGATTGGACATGGGTGATGGGCTTGAACCTTAGAGAGTCTTCCTACATACCATGCCTAAAAGGGGGAAAGATTCAAAGTTCACATAGTGAGATATGGGGGAATAGTATTCGGGTGTACACAAAGGATTGAAACCCAATGAAATTTTGGTACTTACGTGTGGTTAGAAGCACATATTAGGGATACAATCTTGTTTAATGGATTATGGATTATGTATGGGGCTTACGCATGGTTACGTACCCATGATCTGATCTGACTCCACTAAGCGGTGGGATATGGATGTGGGCCCCAACAAAGGGAACACTGAAGTTTACCAATGTTTAGAGATGAACCTTAGTGAGGATCTCTACATACCCTATGCCAGGAGACATGGATGAAAACCCACAAAGTTAGAATTCATACAGATTAACATCTTACAGGATGAAATGGGCATTCAGTTTAACATCATTCAGGATGAGGAAGAGCTGACGTGGAGTGGTTGGGACCGATGGGTGATGGGATGGAACCTTAGGGAGGCTTCCTAAGTACCTTGATTGAAAATTGAAAAGGATTATAGTCAACGTAGTTTGGTAGGAAGGGGGATGAGGCTTATACAATAAGGCATATTGAAGGTCGATTCTTACTCTAAGAACATAAGAGTCATGCTCGATCTAAGAAATAAGAGGAAATAAAGACCTACCAATTGCATCACAAGAGGTGTGTCTGTGGGGAGGGGAGTTGGGATTATCTGTGGTTTGCATACCAAAGAGGATACATGTGATTAATCTGAGAGGGAATCCTTAGTATTCATATGGATTAATGAGGATGATCTATCCACCGTACACAAAACAACCATTAAAATTGGGCCGGGGTGACTTCCCAAGGTGCACATGGAGACAAATCTCAAAGGGATATTAGAGTGAGAAGGAAATGGTTCCCATCCCCTACACAACCCTCTCTATACTTGTCACTTATAAAGTGACCACATTTTAGTATCATGTGTTGTGGGTGTGGGATCTTGGAATCTTAACATATTGTAGCTCAGATGGTGGGGATTTACTCCTCACCCAAGGACATGGAAAACTGGTGCACTTTAACCCTTGGTGAAGGGAAGGAACAAGAAATGCCGTATGGATATGGGGTTGTGGAGTGATCCATTAGGGGATCCACGTTAGCATGGATACATGAAGAAGAAACAACTATTAGAGTGCCTATGCAAAAAAGAATAAGGAAGAGTTTCCCAACATGAAGAACCACCTAAAGGACTTTGAAATAAATATGTACAAGCTTGGAGGGATACATGATAGAAGGGTTTATGAAGCAAGAGGACGTGAAGTTAGGGTATTCACAAATCTTAAGCATTTACATAACACAGGGGCTCACACAGAACAGGGCTGCGTAGATATCATCTACTTATAAAGCATAAGGGCTCACAGAGCACATAGAATCAAAGATGTCACATGCTCGTAGGGCACATAGGCTCATATAGCACGAGGATTTATTGATCTCAAAAGCTCACAGAGGATATGGATTTGCAAATAAGATAACTTTATGAAGCATAATGTCTTGATCTATGCATGGAGTACAAATGTTTTTGGAGGGTTCTTCAGGAAGCTTGGTTGCTTTGAAAAGTCCCATGTACCCTAAGGGGCATCCTTCCATGTAAATGTACAATAAAATTTGTGAAGGGAATCCCTTATTGAAATAGGGGTAGATATAATCAAAGTAAAAATGTTTTCATAGTGGTAAAGTACCTTGAATAATTCATTTTATACATTTTTTTCAAGAGAAATGAATGCTTCACTATTTGGAAATTCCAAAGATTAAAGACCGGGGTCTGAATCCTTTGGAATGGGGTGAACCGACTATTTAATGGCTCTAGGGGGCATGATGCTCTATGGGCGCACCGTGAAGTAACTTGAACTTCACCATAAGAGGCATATTTCATCATTTTTATTAGATTTGTGAAGTCAAACATCATCCTTTCCCTAGAATAGAGGCTTCCTTCATTCTCTACATAGTGATCATAGAGTCTTTTGTAAATTTCAATGGACTCAAAGAGATAAATGATCTATCCCTCCACAGTGTGGAGACTTCAAGCAAGTTCATCGTATCCTCAGAGTCATCTGTCACTTTAATCTGAAAAGGGCCCAGAAAGGGCTCCAACATTGCACCTGCCCTAGTGATGAAGGGCTTTTCCAAAGTGATTCATAATGTATCCCATTTTTCACCATTTATTTTTATTTTCTTATTTTTCCCAACACACATTTTTTGAAACAAACATATAATTTCAAAATTTGTAAAGAAAAATTAACACACTTTTGAAACCATTTTTGTTTAAAAATAAATTGAAATCTTATAAATAAATCAATAAAACGTTTTTAAATCTATTATATTTATATATACATTGAAAATTTATAAAAAATATTGAAAAAATCTTGAAAACCTATTTCATTAAAAAAACTTTTAAAACATATGATGAAATATTGACAAAAAATTTAAAACCTTTTCATTGAAAATAAATTTGAAAACATATAGAGGAATACTTAATACATCTTCAAAACCTTTTATTTTAGAATTTTGATTAAAAAATATTTTTTATGCTTGAAAACATTTTGAAAATTTCCTTGTTGAAAAATTATAATCAAATCTTGAAAATCATTTTAAACGAATTTTTAACATAAATAATTTTTGAAAAACTATTACTTTTAAAGAGAATTTAAAAATAAATAATCTATATTATATTATAAAAAATTTCTCTTCAAAAATATCCATGGAGACAATCCATGAAACTTCAAGGAATGACTGTCATGATGGGTTATAAATATGTACTTGTCGAACATTCTTTTTTGCATTGTAAAAAGATTAGAAAAGTTTCATGAAAGGAAAAAAGATAAATTGATTCATTTAAAAACAATTTTTTAAAAGGTAAAAATGGGTAAAAATAACTATTAAAAATAATAGTAAAACTTTACTAAATTTTTTTTACGAAAGAATGGTTTTGAAATAAAAAATATTTCTTACCGAAGAGAGATACAAAGTTGGAATTTTTTTAAAAAAAACATTCTTAATTATCTTAATTACAAGAGTTGGACAATAGTTCCATTACTTGAATATATCAATAATAACCATATGAGAATAAAATGAATGAGATTTATTGAAATATGGATAATAAAATTTTACTGATGGTAGTATAATCATAAAAAATCCAAAAAAATAGTGAGATTGTAACAATAAACTGTTAGGACATAGGTAACTTTCCATCCTGATACCCATGAAAGAATAAAATGAAATGAATCATAAAATATCATTAAAATAATTAGATTAATCATATAATATTACAAATCATTTTATACTCACTTCATATAAAAATATACTTTTGTAACAAGGCATTTATCTCAGAGAAGGAAAGTTGAGAAAAATTACGTTACAGATTTGGTAACATCTGAACCATAAACCCTGGGAAAGAAAGGTCATAAAATGTATATGTAACTAAAAATAAAATAAAATTATAATAATCATAGAATACATTAATGGTAATTATATTCACCACATAATTGAAACTAGTGGTGAATAATGTATACATCTCGCAGAAATAAAAGTGAAACTAGAAATCCGATTACTACTTGAATAACATATGAATCATGAGATCTAGGAAAGAATTGAATCAATTGAAACTCTAAAAATCATGAAATAAATTAAATTCATTATATAAAATGTCATATTTCTGAATATATACCACAAAAAATAAATTAGTGGGAAATATAGAAGATATCTTACAGATATAAAAAGTGATATGGAATTCCATAACCAAAAGTCTTGACATTCACTGTACACATTCAAAACTCCTATATAAGAAATAAAATTTATTATAAATCAATAAAACCACATATTTTTATATATCATCTCATATAATATTTTTTATTACCATTTATTACCCATTTATTAACAATTCGTTGATAATTATATGTTTTGGGTAATAACCGATTTATTTTTAGTATATCTTCGGAATTGTTATTCTTGATAATTTTTCTTATATCAGGATATAATTATTTAAGTAATTTAAAAATAAAAATAAAATTAATATATATTCAAAATATAATTATAAATAGTAATATTTAAAATATAGAAATATGAGATGCAAAACAACATTCTTGGAGATGGTATAACTTACGTATGCATGAATGCTACTTCCATTTTCTTGTCGTATTGAAAGAGTGAAAGTAAATGGAATATATATATATATATATTATAATTCCATTATAATAGTTATTATATAAATATCATATAAATTTTTTAAACCCATAATTAATACATTCCATTTATTGTGTGAACGAATCACATCATTTTGAGGAGGGAGTAGTCAACACATCCACAAATTAACTAATCATATTTAGAAAAAATGGGAAGCATGAAAGTACGTGTCATATAATAATTCAATACGAATAAATAAATCATATATATAATATATATATATTATAAAAAAGAAATTCAATTATTTTCCAAACATTTAATGGTTGAAATGGATGAATGAATGACAATGGTTTGCAAAGAAGTGGTCTGTTGTACACATGAATGATGGGTGTACTTCTCAGTTGATGAAAGTGGGTGTGAGTGTTTCTTGAAAAAATAATATAAATAAATTTCAGTATATTTAGGATAATATGGTTATTATTTAATCATGAAGGATTATTATATTTGCGGTTGTAAAAATAAATTACAAAAATGTTCTTATTAAGGGGCATTACCTCTTCTTTGGGTAACACATTTTGGTTTACACTAAAGGGCTACCTTGGATGAATTTATACAAACTTGGAGGAACATAGAATGAATTTATTTACTTATATAGTTTATTTGGGTAGATGTTGGTTGAGACTAAATGGAATTATAGGTTTTATGAGTGGAAGAGGAGTGGATTCCTTTTATAAGTGGGGTAATGGACACATTTGGTATTCTTGATAATATTTGAGTTCTTTTAAATTTTACTTATCCTATAAGGGCTACAAGTAGGTTGTTATTTATAAATTCTTGTGTAATGATCCAAAATGTCCATAAAGTAATTTTTAGACAATATTAGGGTCATTTTTACACATTATATTCATAGTTTATCACGAATTAAACTCATTTTTACATTAATCCCTATAATTAATTTTAGTTAATTTAAAAAATATTTCTGTTATAAACCATATTTACCTTATTATGCAATATAAATTATTTTTATTCCAATTATTTAACTGATTTTGTGAAATTCTATTCACACAAATCATAGAAATAAATTTAAAATTTACCCCACGGACGGGAAGTGATGATGGGTTTTTAAAGGTGAAAAGTTTAAATGTTTGAAATATTATTATATATAATTTCAAAGTGAAATTTCTTCTAATTAAGTAAATTAGATTAATTTATGTATTATTAATTTAATTATTCTTTGAAACCAAATTAAAAATAATTTAACAATATAAAAAAATTATGAAAAAGTAGTTTTAATGTAAAATTCATTATTTTAAAAATTTCATAAAAAAAAATAAACTCCTCTAAAAAATACCAAAAAATCACCCATATTATTATTTTTTATATTCAACATTCATAAATTATGTTTTTTTATTAAAATAATAAATTATAAAATTATCAAAAATTATAATTTAAATGTTATATGTATTAAGTTGTGGTCAAATTACCCTTTAGAAAAATACAACCTTTTATTCACAAAATATGATTCATCATTATCTTATGATTATAAATCCCATTGGATGAGTGTAATGAAATATTATTGAATATATAATATAACTATTTTATTAATGAAATTCATCAATAGTGGATTTTTTAGTTTATTTAGAAAAATTTTTATTTGTACATAGAAAAATAGTTTCCATGGAAATGGAATTTTAATTTTCTTAAATTGTTTTTACTTTCATTTATATCTCCTTAAAAAATAATTCATTTTATAAAAATTTTTAAACCATTTTTTCATAATTTAGTCAATCAAATTCATATACTCAATTCTAACAGCTAGGTGATAATTATAATAATATTTATAGTATATTGTAGTTTGGTAAAAATTAGTCATGTATGTAACACATGTCATCAAAAGGATGTTGTATTTTTTGAAACACAAGCCAAAAGTAGTGTTTAATATACATCTATGTAATCCAAATATTTTCATATAGTGCAAGATTAACATGGTTTTTTGTAAAGAAAAATTCAAACATAGAAATTTCATAAAAAAATATACACCCAAAATTGTGTGAAATAAAAAGAATCAAAGATATTATATTAAATCAAAAAGAAATTTACAAAAAACATAGGGTCTTAAATTATATCCCCTTAAAATGAATTTCTACTTCAAAATTATTCTTTGTTATCAATGTTTTAATACTTGAATGTTCTATTCATAGAAACTCACATCTTAAAAATTGAATAGGAAAAAGTCATTTAAAAAGGGAATATTGGAAGCATAATAGTTACCTAAAGAAAAGAAGAACAAGGTTTCCATATATGAAAACATAGGTCGGAAGTGAAAAAAAGAACATTGAAGAAATTCATGTATTATCATAAATATTGATAAAGATAACTGATCACAATAAAGTTGGTTATCCAAGGAAATTTAACAAAAAAAAACCATAAACTGATAAATCATGATAGAGGTAATTAATAAAATAAAAAATGATTATTATAGGAAATTTTTTTATCTAATAAGTTTTTAATTATGTTGAATAATTGTTTTCACAAGAATGTATACTTGCATGATATTTTTCCATTCATAAGAGAAATCTCACCCTTTAGTCATGTCTTGACTAATTTCCACTTCACCTCTTACTTTAAAAATAAAGTGAGTTTTTCCTTCATAAATAACTAATGAATCATGATATCCATGATAATTCATCCCATCTATCTTTAGTTACCTTCAAAAAATTTTTGTTATAACAGGTTATTAAATATTTATAAATCCACTTTGTGGTGAGATAATGCATTAATCTCTCAAACTTCATCTAATTTATATCAGAAACATTCCATAAATAGTTAAACATAAAACCCTTATGAAATATAAAAATTCAAAAAATTAGAAAGAAGTTCCCAAAATTTATCAAAAATAACTTAACATTAACCCTCGTATATCATTATATAGCTTATGGTTATCACATACCCAACATGTTAATACCTTAATCTTTTTTTTGTTGAAACAAGGTAATAACCTTAATTTCAAAAAAAATATTGAAATATTCTTGATTTCTAATTCCATGTATTATTGGATAGATTCCACAAATCAAAAAACAATTATAAATTTCATCCATGATAACATAGACAACCTTTTGAAAAAATCATTAATCTATTAAAAGGTAACCAATCCCATCAAATTTACTAATTTATATACAATATATCTTTATCCAAACAACTTATGTCAATATTAGGGACCTAATAATCGTAATATTTCCCTCAATCATGGGTTTCCCATGAATATAATCCTGACATTGAATAATTTTTCTAGTCCATTGGAAAAATTAAACCTCTTATCTTAAATCCTTAGTGAGAAACATTAACAGAAAAATCCATATATATTTCACAACTCATAATTATGTAATCCAAATACATAAAAACATCAATTAATCCACTTCACCCATAAGAAATTAACAATGTTATCTCATCCTATTACTTATTACCTCATTACTTCTACATTTGACTTATAGTCTCTTCATCATCAGAAATATAACCATTACTCCTAAAAACTAGGATATTATCTTATTTAACAACAAAATAAATACATTAATATTAATATTTACCATTCATTATACACTTAAAGCATTTAACCCCCAATGATGTCTTTGGGATTCCAATATTCTGATCCATTGTGTTAACTGAACACTTCATTTTTCCTTTGTAGTTACTTACATTATGTCCTTATTTTCCATTGTAAATAAATATTGTTGTTCCTATGTGAAATTCGATGTGGTGGCTCTTTCCAAATTCTCAAAACAAAGGAAACCCAATATTCTTTCTTCAATGGTATCCATTACCTGATGTCTTAGAAAAAACATTTCCTTATCTATTTTGGGGAGTCCAAGAGTTGTTTAAGGTACACATTATTAATCATGTTCTAGGAAAATTGATTATGAATGATCACAACATATTTCACTACGGTGATAATCCAATTTCACTTAACATTAGAAAATTTTCTATCACATTAAATGATAACGCATTTCCTTCTAGTAGCTTACATTAACTAAAACAATAAATCATATTGTGAGTAAAACTTAACATAGAGTAAGACCATATAAAAATGAAAAATTAGTTATAGGATATCTATATTATGATGCATAATTATTTATTAAACAACACCTTTGGTTTATAAATGTTTATTCTGATTAATATTTTATATAAATCCTTCATGATGGTTCATAAAGAGTTTTTGAACTCCTAAAGAATATCATAGTGGAGTGTCAATACAAGTGTCATATAGGGCCTATTATTATACACCAACTCCTGATCTAGTATCGATGAATATGGTGTGTTCAAGATTTTTACATGTATGTACATCCAGTCTAGATCCACATCCTGTTTTAGTATCAAAACAGGTTTGCATTTCTTGGAAACCAGTGGCTCTATACTTTACCTATATTCAGTAAATATTCATTAATATTAACTTATCCATATAATTATCCTTAGATACATCAATAGACATATCCTTAGAAAAATTGTAACATCCCGCCCTGAGATCCACTTAAGATGAACCTTTAGATGGTGGATCATGTGGCCTCCAGCGTGCCTCCCTATATACCAGAGGACACTGACTAGAAGATAGGGTGTATGTTTGGTATAGTAGGGAGACTATAACCTCATGTTAGAGTATCACACTAGATGCAACCAATGAAAATCAATAGCATAAGCATAATATAAACATTCAAAATCAAAATATTCTGAAATTGTAAATAGATGACTAAATCAATAAGTAGTGTAAAAAAATAAATAAAACTAATCAATTGATAATATAATTAAAAGAAACTATTCCAGTGTGACTAAATGATTTATGCAATACTGGTAAAAAAGGGGAATATGGGAATATGAATATAGTTATTCTAAATAAATGTAAAAAAGGAAAAAAACTCTATAAGAATCTCAATTGAATTATTGATCCTTTTCTTCGAATATCTAGATAAGAAATACAAATCCTCAACTTGTAGATGGGAGCCTACACTTATCAACACACCCAGGCTGAGAGTATTCTCAGGTCCCAAGGGAGGCCTGAGTAGGGTGTTAGATAAAAATATAATTGGGACATCACCAACGATGTTTAGGCATAATAAAAGTTGGTTCTAAAAAATAATCAATGTGAAGGTATATGAATGAACATAAATTAATGCTTAATAAATAAAAAACCACCCACTCAGTTTCCAAAAGGACACATGGCTGGTATACCAGCTTTGGCTTGTTGCTGGATTTTTTTCTGATCATGTCACTATATATATACTTAATATATATATATATATTAGTTATATATTGAAACCACCTATATGATAAAAGTTCTTTATGATACCTAATTGATATATTCCTAAAATACTGGCGCTGGATGGACCATGATGTAACTCATAGACATCCATGACTAGTCTATAGAGCCTAAAATCTCAAACAAAAGGTTACATTCCATTCATCAAAATAGAGTTAGACGTTCCATAGAAAAACACTCACAATGTCAATTGGGGCACTATATAACACTTCATAATGGAACGTGGTGCCACAACCAATCGCCCATATTGTATCACTCGTGCAAGATGACATAATCAAAAGTTGATGTTAAAGAGCATGATGTGCTATGCTTTACAAAATCCATTTACCAACTACCAATTACTTTTTATATATCACATATATATTAGACTCATAACCATTTATAGAATACTACATAAGGCATAAACTCATATATATATATATATGAGTACAATGTTTAATTCCATAAAAAGTCATTAAATTTCCTATGAAGAATTTAATAAAACATAAAAACGTGGTATGACCTTACAATCCCATGGGTAATTCCATTTAAAACCATTTAATTCTATTTTAAAAAATAAATCCAAACAAGCTTTAGCCAATTCATTTAAAAAAATTCCATTAAATTTACCACACATTCCAAAACCATTTATAAACATAAATGTAAAATGAAGGTGTCATGATAAATATATTTAATAGATTTTACCATCATTCATAATTCATCATAATCATTTAATTCCAACTATTCAATTCATCTAATTCAATAAGTCATGGAAAATTCTATTTCAATGCTCAAATGTCATAGAATGATATCTTGGGAAATAAGAAATATACCCACTTGTGAAATTCCAACTACAAAGGGGAGAAACACCTTAGTGGTGATTGGGATTACATATAATACACATGAGTAAAGGATATTTGATTTAAAAACCAAGTGGGGGGAAGTAAAGGAGTTGCGTGTATTTTGAACCAATTTCCCAAAATGGCCAATTCAAGTGGCACACCAATGGGGTGAAAATATAATGTATGTGTAATATCTTAAAAACAACACAAGGTTAAATTAACATGTATCTAGGTGCATGGGTGAATTAGACATGATGAAATCAAAAAAGTTGAGATGCTTGGTAAAGTCCGACCAATGGGAGGATGAAATAATTATGAAATGACCAAAACAATATTGACAAACCTCGTGACCACCTACCTCAATGCTATAGATGATGCCTCACTCAATATTGGAATCAAATTTGAAGTAGTCTATAAATGATATGTGAAACATTCCAATGGACTAAAAATAGAGAGAATATTCCCACATCGAATTAGTGTGACCGATTAGAGAACAAAACTAAATAGATGGCTAGGGTGTGGTTATGCATACCTTGTGGTATTCAATGGTTCCATTGGATTGAAGATCAAGAACCAGATATAGGAGATGTATTTGAACATATATTGGAAGAGAAAATTGTTCTATGGGAGGAGTGAGATACTATAAAAAATAAGAGAAATAAGAAAAAAATGTAAAGAATATAAATGAATTATATAGTGGAATGGTTTTATTTTCACTACCAAAATAATGTAGCACCCGATTTAGGAATGCAATTAGTTTAACCACAAACGGTGCATGGTTTCCTATAGACAAGGGCCACCCCACACGGTTATGTGCACTATTTGAATAACTATGCACAAACTAAGAATAAATCCATTGTCTCATATCAAAAACATGGATATAGTCATGCACACTGGGATGCATGGTTTCAGAAAAACCATAAAACCCATTCTATATTTCTTATTTTTGATCTTTGATCTTTGAATGATCCCTAGAAAAATTATCTGACATATGCGACATGATTAGACATCAAAATTATCACCTTTGACGATATTAAAACTAAAAAAATTAAACATCCATTCCATTTTTAAAATTCACGGTCATTACAACCTCCCCTCTATAAAGAAACTCATCCCTATGTAGGCCTTCTTTGGGTAAAAAGGTATCGTCACCAAAGAGTTCTGGCCATTGTGATCATATGTCATCTTCATGTTTCTATTTCTCATTTTGTATGTGTCTATGATACCATAACACATGTAGTAGATAAATTGACCAACATGAGTTTGTCTTCAATCTCTGATCAATAATATGAATGAGATACTACTTTTAGGAAGAATCCATATCCATTTCAACCTTATAAGTATAGACAATGTTATTTGGGTATGGATAGTATCGGCGATGCGGAGATACATGAAATATATCATGCATGGACCAGTATGTTCGAGGATTTTCCAGTTGGTAAGCCACTGGTCCAATATAATTCAAAACCTTGATGGCTTCCATGAACATTGGAGAGATGTTACCCTTACTATAAAAAATTATATGGACCAAACTAGGCAAGACTCAAAAGAAAAAATTGTCTCTGACATCAAACTCAAGAGTACTTCGGCATCTACTGGCATAAGACTGCTGTCTGGACAGAGCTAGAAACATTCTCTTTCTGATCAATTGGACCACACATTTTGTCTTCTAGATGACATGTGTTCCAAGAATATCTAAATAAACTGCCTCTATCAAGAACCGATGTGAGGAAAAAGTCCTACCATATAATGGTTTATAGGTATCCATCCGGATTGTATCCAAAAAGTTGATGTTATGAGAAAAATTAATAAAGGGAATGTTTTTATCCCAAGAACCCACAAATTTGAGGGCACATGAGCAGATCATGTCCTACAAAACCATAATTTCATTCTCTATATGTCCATAAATATACACCTGATAGGCCATGCTCAAATGTAACTATGTACCCATGTTTTTATGTAACCCCAATCAAGACCATGATGTGAAACGATCATCTTTGTTTGAAATGATTGAATGAGGAGATCCATGAAGATGTATAAAGTACATGACTTAAAGATTTAAAAGATCATAATTATAGAAGGTCTCCCACATAGGTATGAAGTGTGAAACCTTTATCAGACGATCATGGTCCACCCACACTGTATCGTTTCCATGATGTGATTTGAGTAGACTAGTCATGAAATCCATGGAAACACCATACCAATTCTACTATGGAATGGAAAATGTATTTAGAAACCATGGTGGATGCAGAATCTACACCTTCACCTACTAAATGGTGGAACAATGATTAATTAATCAATATGTCACTCATTTCATTCCTTGATAATAATATTTTCATCGTAGACCATGATATAATTTAGTGACACCTAGGTGAACCACCCATGATAAAGTAAGAAATTCCTACATAATCTCTTCTACTATGTCTTTTGGGACCCATAAACAACCATATAATAAATTATTATCATCCCCATATGTTTTCCAACTAGAATATGTATCGTCATGAGAGGCAATTTTCCATAGGACGAGGCCCTCATAGTCACATAAATATCTCATTATTATCCGTTATGAAAGATTTGATTCCACCACTTAGGCTTAAAGTATATTCATACCATGGTTATTCTAAACACCAATATGAATATATGAGAATAATTCCATAAACATGAATTTATCATGAAATTCATGAACTTCTTTTTTCAGGGTCTTTTGGCTCGTATAATCAGACAAAAAATTATCTTTACGAGGCATATAGGCAAGATCGATATCAATCAATTGTAGGTTCCCAACCACCATGAATTTTCTGAAATTTATATCCCACTGTGTAAAGATGTATTGGATGATTATTTGATCAGTTTATACCAAAAAATGATCTCTTTGTAAATAATTTCTCCAATTTCATAAGGCATGAATAAAAATAGGTGGCTCAAGGTTATGCATTAGGTTCTTTTGATTGTGGGGGTGCAACTAGCAAGACCCAAACATAATTATTCGCTTTTCATGCATTAAAACATATCCAATACCAATAGATGATACATAAGAGTATATAGTATAGCTCTTTCATTGATCTCATAGAATCAGTATCAATTCTGAATTTAGTTTACCATTCCACACATGAAAGGATTCTTCACAAGCTTCTGACTATATGAATTTCACACCATTCATATTCAAGGCCTTAAACAAAACTAAAAAGCAATAGAAATCATGGATGATGCGTCTACATTATTTTTCAAGACCCAAGAAACTACAGAGAGTAATTATGTTCTTGGTATACTTTAATGAACTATATCTCTTACTTTCTCTTTGTTTACTAAAATGCCAATAATCATGATGATGTGACCCATAATGTTGACTCGGTCGATCCAGAAGTGGCATTTACTAAGCTTAGCATAAATCTGATTCTCTATTAGTTTTTTCAACCTGATATCATGATGGATTTCATGGCCAGGTCTTGAGTGTGAACACACCAAGATATCATCTAAAAAAACCACCACAAATGAATCTAGATATGGGTGGATAACATAAGTTATAAGAGCCATGAATACATCAGGTGCATTCAAGAGTTCGAATGACATAACCAAGTACTTTTAGAGCCCATACATGTTATTGAAAGTTGTATGTGGTATTTATGATTTCCAAACAAGACCCTAATGAGATTTGGAACTCATTTATATCATTGTAAACACTTTTCACCTTAGAGATGAACAAAGGCGTCATCTATTCTAGGAAATGGATATCAATTATTTTGAGGGACTTGCTTAAAATAGTGGTAATACACAAAGAGCCAAAGGATATCATCCAACATATTGAAAAAAATGATCCATGAACTCCAAGGATAAGTGAAAGGGAGTATAAATCCATTGGCCTCTAAATCCTCTATCTTTTTTTTTGTGATCCATACGCTCCATATTTTCCATACTATAAAGAAGAATATACAATGATGATGCTCTTGGAATAAGATTAATGGTAAACACAAAATATTACACTAGAGGTAGAATATAGATCTCATCTTGAAAGGTTTCGCTGAAACTCACTACTGTAGGAGGAAAAATAGTTGGGTCTAACCCCCAATCATCAATGAAAAGATTAGAAATATGAACTTTAACTTTACCCAGACTCTGCTTCTCGAGTCCTGATCATGAAACTTTCACATCCAATTATCCCTTATGCCCATGATTACCACTCTATGTTGATGTAAAAATAACCATCTAATGAATTATGTCTATATGACTTCTATAGAGAAATAAACAGTCTATTATGTTGATTATGTCAAAGGCCATCATGATGAGTTTTTATTGATTTCAAATTGAAAGGAAATCATCCATCTCAACATGTCAATTTTGAAATCAATTAATTCCCTCTGAATGAATAAATAATTTAGTATCTAGATTCATGAATCTATGATAGTAGTAGATGTCCAGGACTAGGATTTCATTGATTTCCTTAAATAAAAATGTGTTATATGCACATGTGTCAAATATGATAGACAGTAATGTATTGGAAACATGGATAATACCTCGTAGAGTATAAGGACCTAAACTATTATCATATAGACATGGGTAGACTACATGTAGTTAGAATATACCATGGTTGTTACCCACTTCCTGAATACCCTAAGCAGGCCGTCCTTACTGGTGTTGGGAATCATAATCCTAACTGCCTCATTCTCAAATAAAACCTCAACCTAGTTAGTCGGTTAAATTCTAACTACCTTAATCTCATGATCTTACTGATCCCACAATTAACTAAGGAGTATGTGAAGATCCCTTCTTGTTTATAACTATATAGAATGCCCCAAGATTCATTGGAGATGGAACATATTGCCACAACCTCCGCACTTGACTAGACCTCAAAATCATGGAGACCTACGTGAACATGATTCTTACACTGGAGATAGATGATATAAATATATGTGCATGTATCCTGACTTTTAACACCTCTGTGAGTGGACTCAAAGAACCTATTTTTTCAAGAACAATATCTACTTGAATCCCTAGGTTCCAAACCACCTTGATGAATTCCTTTATCAGCCCTCAAACTCTACATTATGATTAGGGCCTAATTGATGATTTTAGAGATGGTAGTCAACCTAATCCTATAGAACATCCACCAGATGGAATAAACTGATGCATCCTCAAATCACATAGTAGTCAGAAAATCCTTAGATGCAAGAGAGAGAGTGAACTGCTACAACTCTATAAAACAGACTGAGTATTCCATAACTACCTTGACCTGCTATAATAGATTCAAAAAATCTTTTAGATCTATCTACCCTCAGTGTCTGGGGAAAGTATAAGTCATTGAATATGGCATAAAGATCCACCCAAACCATCTCACGATTCTGATCTTCCAGGGTGGAAACATCCCACAACCTCTTAGCTAAGTCAAATATCATATATGTCACTACCTTAACCCTCCATTCATGTGACATCTTGAGATGATCCAATATAGACAAGATTTCTTCGAGCTAAGACTCTATAGCATGAGGGCCACCATCCCTTGAAATGGTGGGAAGGTTTTACTCCAGAAACATGTGAGTCCACTATACCATGGTTTACATAGTTCATCTATCACCATGCATACCCGAAATCATATACAAAAATCCCTCTCAAAAATAGGAATCAATGTGCACATCAAAAATTGGAAGAGGATACATTGGTGGATCTACAAGGGGAATGACTAGAGGATCTCATCCCACTAGCTAAGAAACATGGTTGTCACCACCTTCAAGGTTTGAGACTTTTGGACATCATGACATCATAATTATATAATAAAAATGAATGCCTCAGAATAGATTTATGAAATTGAAATGGTTGTAGATTAGAAACTAGAAATGGAGTAACGAATTCCTATAGAAATGATCACAACTCTTTTCTTAATTCAAAAGAGAGGTCTAAATGGTAAAAGGAAACTATAATAGGCTATAATAATCCTAGAAGATATAACTCTACCCACAAATAAGTCCTGGTTCTTGTGTATGTCTCTATGTTAGAAATTTACAAGATTACAATTTCAATTCGTGAGTAAATGTCATTTTAATATTCATTTATAATTTAAATTCCTTGTTGAAAACATTAAAAATCTTTAAGATGGTTTAATAAGTTGGGTATCCATTTTCAAATACATATGGTCTGACACACCTTATGAACCAAAACATGGTATACACTTGACCCACATGATCACACGTTCTAGATCTTTTGACTGGTGGTCCATAGAACAATGTACTATAATTTATTTCCTAAGGTGTATTCTATAACCTATTTAGGAACACATTGTTAGGTTAAGGCAGGCACTTCATCTACCAATTATTGTTTCTAATACCTGAAATAATTTTGAACACAATAAAATATATATCAGTTCCCAAAAACATGCAATAGAAAAATGTACACTGAAAATAGATGTGGCATGGAATAATTCATGGAATATTTATCATAATATTTCTATATTGATGTATGTCCTAATGCAAAGAATAAATTTCATCATGAGTAATAAAGAAATAAAAATTCCAATATTATCAATATCAAAAAACTCAAAAATCATGCGAACCACCCAATAGTGAAATGATATAAATACTAACAAGAAAAGGTAGATCAATACTTATAATTTAGGGATATTGTATTTTACCACATACATTTTTTTGAGATGGACAAAAATGAATAATGCCCAATTCCAAATAATTTTATAATCTTCAATATATTGTCATCAAATGGTTAAAAAAAATTAACGAACTAGTCTGATACCACTCTGAGACTTCCAAACCCAGAATCAACATAAGCCAAACCCCATGTCGGTGGGTCACATGCCCTCAAGCGTACCTCCCTGTACGGTAGAGGTTACTGACTATAAGTGAGAGTGTAAGGTTAGTACAGTGGGTGGACTATACCCTAAATTTAGAGTAGCACAATAGAGACATAATATAACTACCAAAATGGGGAGAATAATATAAACATTAATAATCAAACTTCTATAGAATTATAAATAGATAACTTAATAATACACAATTGAAAAATATAAACAAAACTGATCAACTTATTGTATAACCAAATGTGATAATTGAAGTTTCATTTGATGATGTATGGAATTCTGGTATATATACATGTATAAGGGAACATGGGTATAGTAATTTTGAATAAATGTAAAAAATGTGAAAAATGATCTCAACAAGCATCTTGAGTGCATGCTTGATACGCTACTCCTATGGTGCATCTAAGAAATAAAAGTAAAAAAAATATAGTAGGGACCATTCCCTTATCCAAACCTACATAAAGATTGTCTTCTCAGGATCTAGGGTTGGACAGATTAGGGTGTGAGATAAAAACATCAATTGGACACCTACAACAACCACTAATAGTAATCTAAGTAGGTGCTCGTATCTAAAAAGTTTCCTGTTATTAGTAGGAATGTAATAAAATGTTGAATGATTGAATAAATGCCCACTCAGGTTCATAGAGTACACATGGCGGGTCTACCAGCTTCTTCTTGTGGGTGGAATGTCTCTCTGAACATGTTACTATATATATATATTAAAATTAAAATACTTTATATATATATATATATATAGTTTGGTTATATATTGTGTTCACCTATATGATCCACATGAGTGCTGATACATAATGACCATATACCATGAATACTAGTGATGGTTAGACTATGAAATAACTAACATACATCCATGAATAGTCTAAATTGACTACGATCACAAATCGAAGGGTATATTCCCTTTATCCCAATAGATTTAGAGATTACATACTACAACATTCAGGATTTTGAGCGAGGAGACATGAAACACCCTATAATAGAATGTACCGCCACAACTCATCACCCATATCATATAACTGGTGCATGATTCCATACTCAACACTCAATGAAAGGAAGCATGACCCTCCATGATCCAAATAAACCCTTACAATCAATCCCTACCTCAATAAAGGCATATTATCATTTTAACTATTAAGGAGTTTTTTCACCCATCGATTCCTTTATATATAAAACAAATATATAATAGGTATAATAATTTATAACATATTACATAAGGAATAACCTCATATTTATATATATGTGTATATATATATCACAAGCAAGTTTAATTCCATAAAAAGTCATTAAATTTCATACGAACGATTTTATAAAACATAAAGAAGGGGTAAGATATTACCATCCCTTCATTCATTCCATTTAAAACTATTTATTTCATTTATATGAAAAATAACCCAACTTTCTTTGGCCATTCCATTTAAACCAATTCCATTCAATTTACAAAAAAGTTACCAAACCATTTATAAGGCTCAAGATCAAAGGAAACTGTCACTGTAAATAAATTTAAACGATCATACAATCTTTTATAAGCCATAATAATAATTTCATTATACCTATTCAATTCATATAATTCAATAAGTCATGTAAAATTCAATATAAAATTTCAAATGTCAAGGAAAGATATCAAGGGAAACAAGGAAGAAGCACACTTGTGAAATTCTAACTAAAAAGGGTCCAAAAATACATTAGATTTTCTTTTTTATTAAATCTAATACACACGTGTAAAGTAAAATTTTATATGAAAACCATTCTAGGAGAATCGAATGAGTTTTGAGAATTTTTAACTAATTAGAAAAAATATCCAATTCAAGTGGAACCAACATGGGGTGACAATTTATTGTATTCATATTCTCTAAACAAATAAATAAGGTACAAATAAAATTTATCTATGTGAATGGGTCAATTAGACATAAAGAAATCATCCAAATTTAGATTCTTGATAAAGTCTGATAGATAGCTCAATGACATAATTATGAAATGACAAAAAGTCGATGGGAGAATGATCTGGCCACCTAGCTCAAGGATATAGATGATGCATCACTCGATATTAGCATCGTATTTTATGTTGGTTGGAATAGATAAGATAAATTTTCTAATTCCATAAAAATATGGTGAATGAAGCTGTATCAAATAAGCATGACATATCCAAAAAAACCTTAATAGAAGCATAGGGTGAGGTTAAACTTACCATGGGTTATCTAATTCATCATTCAGACTGAAGATTGGGCACAAGACGTGGGAGATTTAGTAGAACCTATCATTTTTGATAAAAGTGTTCTATGGGAGGAGGGAGCAACTTTAAACCACTGGAGGAATAAGAAGAAAAATGAAAATATACAAGATAATTAAAGAGGGTTAAAATTGTAATTTCACTATAAAATACCGCAACACACTGTTTAGGGATGCATTTAGTTAAACTGTGCACCAGTCATGCATGGTTTATTATAGGGAAGGGGAACCCCACATGGTTACGTGCATGATTTGTCTAACCATGCACAATATGTGCATAAAGACACTGTCCCACATCTGTAATATGTCACACGACTATGCGAAACGGTGTATTTTTCCTACTTCAGAGATCCATGCTTGAAACAATTTTCTCATACACTCGTGACCTTTGATACATGACTAGAAATCAAAATTAGGGCTATTATGGAATTAAAATTTAAAAATTAAAGATCTAAAATTTTGATGAAAATATGGGACATTAAAAATATACGTAGATATATCACTAATGTTTTCTCATCCATATTTTAAAAGGAGTTCTAAAATTTTACTTTTATACCAAATATAATGAACCCTGATTAATATAAATTGATATTACAACATTTTAGATTAATATTCATCACGTTATAAATGTACATGCTTAGGGACCATTATCATTTAGTGTATTTAATCATGTGTAACACATTAATCAAATTTGGGGAAAGATCTTATACATATCCTATAAATATCATCCCCTTTAGTAATACTAATTATACCCTATATTCATAAACTTGGGAAAAGAAACATAATAAATGGCTGAGATTAAATGATTAGTAATGGTAAACAAAAGTGATATATAAGAAGAATCATGAACATATGGTTTTGATAACATGAGTATAAAATTTCAAGATCATACCCTATACATCAAATATCATACACATGAGTCCTGGAATACATATTGTAAGTTCTTAAGACATAAATTTTGATGGAATTTAGGGGTACTATCCATGAAATCATAACATAAGAATAATATATTAAATTCTGGTATAAATTTAAACACGTAATTTCATTACCTATATGTCAATACGGGTTTCCAAAACCTAAAAGGGAATGTCGTGGGGACTACAAAAAATGGGTGGGAAAAACCACAATCCAAAATAAAAGTCTTTTACTTATAAGGTATTGGGTTTACCCATATTCACATAGTGGATTTGGATTCCCGTTATTCACATAGTATATTTGGATTCCCCTTCTTCCCACAGTGGATCTATCCCGTTGAATTGTTTCTGATGATTTTCTAACGAGTTATAAATCTTTAATCATTTTATTTGAGGGAGATATTGTTCCCAATAATCTCATAATAAAAGCATATATATATGTTCCACAATATCCTAAAATATTATTCATATCATGACCCATAAATAGGGATAGTTTTCTTAAACATCATAAAACACCCCATGAATTAAAATGAGTATCATTATCAATTCATCATATAATAAACTATGGAAAACAGATAAGTTTTAATAATAATTTAATTATAAAATAACCTTTGAAAGAATTTGGTATATATAATAGTTTTATAATGGTTTAACTTGTAGAATATAAAGGTGTCTCATAAACAACAAGTTATAAAAAACAGAACCATTTAGAGAAGGAATAAGAATTTTGTTCTTGGATCATATCCCCAATAGATAATAAAAAATATCATTGTGTTTCATCTTAAATATAGGAAGATTTTGAAACAACACTTTGGGTGTATATTATGGAAAATAACCTTTGATTGATAATACCTTTCATTAAATATATTAAAAAATCATTTTATTATAAAAAAATCATTGAAATTTTATTTAAATCATTTGTTCTGGAAAATATATTTTCTCCATGAAAAACACTTTTTAAAACATATATCATTTTGAAATTTTTTTTCATATAAAATATATTTTAAAATTATGAAGTAATCTTGAAGAAATATTGAAAGTATATTTCTTTGATACACTTTCAAAACATATAAATAAAGATTGAAATTTTTTTCAAAAACTATTTATTTTAAAATACATTGAGAAATTATAAATAAATGTTTAAAATATTATTAAAACATTTTTTTGAAAATAATTTCATATCTTATAAATAAATCATAAAAATATTGAAAAAATTTTAATTTAAAAATGCTTTTAAGAAATATAATGAAATATTAGAATCATTTTGAAAACCAATTTTTATTAAAAATAATTTGGAAAATTATAGAAAAATATTTTTGACATTTTGAAAACATTTTTTTTTGAAAATAGATTTTAAAATATATAGAGGAAGATTGAAAAATATTTCATTGAAAATTAAAATTAAAACATATAGTGAAATCATGACAACTTTTTGAAAACCTTTTTCTATGAAAACTTATAATAGAGGTTTGAAAATAATTTAAAACACCTTTAGACATAAATCAATTTTGAAAAAAAGTTCCTTTGAAAAAACCATTAAAATGTTTTATTTTCAGAATACTAAGTAAAAAATTCCATTCAAAACATTCTTGTAAATATTCAAGGGATGATTCAAGCAAATTTCCGTATTGGCGATGGGTTAATCTATATATGTCGAACATTCCTTTTTAACTGTAAAAAGTTACAAAATGTTCCTTGATTAAGAAAATATAATAATATTACTTTTTAAATAATTTTTATTTAAAAGGAAAAAATGCATAATAATTAATTTTTTATATAATAGTAAAAAAAATCATTTTTATTAAACATGGTTTTAAAAGAACACATATTTCTAATAGAAGAGTGAGATAAATTCAGATTTTATTTAAAAGACATGATTAATTATCTCAAGTACCAAAGAGTGGGAAATTAGATTGATTGATTTAAGATATCCTAAATAACTATTTAATACTAAAATTAATGAGAGTTATATTGTGATGTATTATAATACATCTCTAATTGAATCATAATCATAAATTATCCTGATAAATAATGAGATTGTAATAATAAATTGTTTCTATTTTGGAAACATTGAATCAAAATTCCTATGAATGAATAACATTGAATAAGGGATAAAATATAAGGATAATTTTTATATTCATGATATAACATGTCAACGATATGAATATAGGCCTCATATGAAAATATATGTTCATAATATGGCATGTATCTCACTGAAGGAAAATTGAGAAACAAATTAATTTACTGATTTAGTAACATCTGAACCCTAAACCCCCTGAAACAAGGATCATTAAATGGACATGTAAAATACCATAAATTTATGTATAATAATCATTGAATACATTAATGGTAAGTATATACAATACGCAAAATAAATTAGTGGTGCTAAGGTATACATCTCACAGAAATTAAAGTGGGAGTAGAAAATATTTTACTACTTGAGTATCATTTTAATCACGAGATATACGATAGAATGGAATAAATTGAAACAATTAATATCATTAAATAAATAAAATTCATGATATAAATTATTATAGGGAAGTATATATGTCACAAAAAATAAACTAGTGGGGAATATAGCATGTATCTCACGAATATAAAAAGTGAGATGAAATTCCCTTACCATAAGTCTTAACATTATTTGTATATGTTATAACCAACTATATAATAAATATAAGCTTACTATAAATAAAAAAACATATTATTATATATCATACAATAATATAGTTGGTTATTATATTTTATTACCCATTTATGGAAAATTCCATTTTAATCTTATGTTTCTGGTAATAACTGCTTTGTTTTTCATATAAGTATTGACATGTTATCCTTGATCATATAACATATACTATTATTTAACGATTTAAATAATTTAAAACATGATTTAAAAAACATATATATTAAAAATATAATAATTCATTATAATATATAGAAGATATAAATAATAAATGTAATACACCTTTTATGGAGTTGTTAGCTCGTATGTACGCATGCACGTCATTTCAATTTTCTTACGATACTAAAAGAAATAATTTAAATTACATATATATATTATCATTATATTAGTATTATTATGACTACATATCATATAAATTTATTAAAATATTTCTTAATACATTTCATGTAAAGTGTGAACGAATCACATCGCAATGAGGAGGTGGTGATCCACATGTGGACAAACAATGTTTCTGTATTTAAAAAATAAAAATATTGAAATTATGTGTTATATAATAATTAAATAATCAAAAATAAATCATAAATATCATATATATAATATAAAAAAACGAAATTTCATAATTATTTCCAACCATGAAATGTGGAAATGGAAGAATGAATGCCATCAGTTTGTGAGGCTGTAGTCCGCCGTACACACGAACGATGCTTATGTATCCCATTTTATGGAGGTGTTTGTGGGTGTAAGTACTGAAATTTTTAAAATAAAACTAATTATATTTATTATACTTATTTTATTATGTAATTATAAAAAAATAATATTCAATGGGGTGGAGAAAAAAATAAAAACAGAGTGCTTGCTGAAAGATAATACCACATCTTTGGGTAACTCCAATTGGTTTTCACAAAGGGATTCCTTGGTTGAATTTATACACAAATTGAGGCATAGTAGATGATTCTAGGTATGTTTTGAGTTTATTTGGGTATTGATTGGAAGATTCTAAATGGATTTATAGTTTTGATAATAGGAGGAGGAAAGGAGGTCTTTTACAAGTGGGTAAATGGAAACGTTGGGTATTCATGAAAATATTTGGTTGATCCCCAAGTTTTACATGTCCCCAAAGGGTATTAAATTAAAAAATATAGATCATAATAGGTTTAATGTCATAAATAGTTTTAAAAAATATATTTTATACATGTTTAGGGCCATTTTATATCTTATATCTATGTTTAGGCATTAATTAATCTTGTTTTTCCCTTAGTCACTGTAATTAATTTTATATAATTTCACTAATAATTTTGTTTTAAAATAAAGATTAATGAATTAATAATTTTAAATTATTATTATATAAAATATTTATGTCATTTTTAAAAACATTATTAAAAAAATTTGTATAAATTATTTTAAAATGAATCACGCTAATGAGATGAGATGATGAGTTTTTAAATTGAAAAATTCCAAATGATTGAAATGTTTTTATAACCAATTCCAATGTCAAATTGGTTCCAATAACCTAAAACTAGTCTATTTTTGTATAATTTATCTAAAAATTATTTAAAACATAATTAAAACATAATTTAACTACCTGAATATATTATATGATAACACCATTTTTTATCAAAATTTAGTGTTTTTTCCATATTCATCAAAAAATGAATCTCGTATAAAAAATACAAAAAAATAACCAAAAATAAATTTTTATATTTTTATTTAAAAAATGAATATTATTTTGTAAAATAAAAATCATAATATTGTTAAAATTAATATTTAAAGTGGTTTCTTCATTAAAAGGTTGTGAAATTACCCTTTTAAAAAATAAAACCATTTATTCATAAAATTGTATTTTTTCTTATCATATTCCAATAAAAAATATTTTATTAATTAAAAAAACTATTTAATATATATTATATAAAATTTATTATAAAAATTCATCAATTTTGGTTTGTATTACTTATTGAGATAAAATGATGTACATACATAGAAAAATTGTTTTCAAAGAAATGAATTTCATAATATTTAAATAGTTATCCCCTTTATTTGTAACTAATTTATAACCAAAGTATTAATTTTATATACTTGTGTAAAACATAGTTTCACAATTTATTCAATCTCATTAATATATACCTTTAGAATATATTGGGAATATATATAAGAATATTTTTAATAATAATATAAATAATATATTTTAGGTCGGTAAAACTTATTCTATCATGTAACATATGTTACTGAAGGGATGAATTATTTCCTATAACATAAGGAAATCATAGTTTGGTGTGTACCACAATCTAATCTATTTTTTGCGTGTATTGTAATATTAACATACTTTTGTATATAATTCATTCTAAACATAGTGATTTCATATAAAAAAATAGACATTCAGTGTTATATAAAATGGAAAATATTGTAATGATAAAATTATTTTAAAAAAAGGATCACAAAAAATCACGGTGTTACAATGTCTCATATAAAATAAAAGTGATAAATAAATCTCATACCTTAAGTCTTGAATTCCATTTCTCATATTCAATAAACCCTTATGAAAAATATATGTTTATTATAAATTTATAATAGAACAATATTAATTTATATTATATGATACATTATTTTCTTAAGACCTTTTATTACTTGTTTATTAATAATTCCATGTTAAGGTTACTTTTTAGGTAATATCCGCTTTAATTTATGTATATGATTTTTTTTTTATATTTTTGGAAATATTAATTTAACAATTACATCAAAATATTTATAATTATAACCATGATATAAATATCATATATATTCATTATATATATGTTTATAATAATATATAATTGATATAAATAAGAAATTAAATACTCCATTCATGGGGATGCTAGGCCGTACGTACTCATGGACATTGTTTCCATTTTTTTTTTCATATTTATAGAAAAGGAAAGTAAATGAGATATTATAATTAACTAGTAATTTTGATTTAATATATATCACATATGTATATTAAACACTTTCCTTGTAATTTATATTTAATGCGTGAATAAATGACATCATTTCGTGAGGGGATCATTCACCGTACACACAAAAAACATTATCATATTCCCAAAAATTTGATAGCATGGAGGTCTGTTTGATATAAATAATAACTAATAATAATAACATAATAATAATAATAAATATAAATTATAAATATCATGTATATTATTATTCTCAACCTTGATATGTGGTAATGAAAAATCGAATGACATTAGTTTTGTAAGGCGGTAGTCCTCCGTAAACATTACTGATGATTTTTGTAACCCATTTTTTGGAATTTAGTGAGGTTGTAGGTCATAAAAATAAAATAAAAACATTTTAATATAATAAATATACTGCGTTTTTTATATTATAATGATATAAAAATAATTTAATTAGTTATAGGGAGAAATAAATAAAAAAATTTCATTGAGGAACCTTAAAACTTCTTCAGGTATCTATATTTGGATTGCACCAAAGGGCTCCCTTGGTGGGATTTATTCCCAAACTACCGATTATAAGGATAGATGTGGGAATTTAGGATGATATTTGGATAGTTAGTTTCGAATAAAAAGTTATTTATAGTTGTGAAAGGAGGGTGGTACATGGTGGCCTTTTATAAGGGAGGGGTGTGGAAAACATGAATGTTTTTGAAAGAGGGAATTCCATCAACATTTTTTCTCAAAAATGTGGCTCCAATAATAAAAATATCATTATACTAGAGGGTATATCATCTAAATATTTCCATTAATTTTGTATTGGATAATTTATTTTTTATTTTCTGCTTAATCATAATGTTAATTCAATTGTTAAACTCATATTTTTCTTAATTACCCAGACTAATTGTTTCTGTTTTTAATAATAAAATTAGTAAGGATCTATGTTTTTATTATTATAATTTATAAATTATGATTATTCCAAATATGGAATAAATTTTTCAAAATTCGATACATAGATTTGGTAGAAATTAATTTAAAATTAATCCCAAAGACATAACGCAACAATAGTTTTTAAAGAGAAAATGTTCAAAGGTTTTAAATTTATTAATGTCCAATTTCAATGTGAAATTGATTAAAATTACATAATTTGTATTTATTTATGTACCAGTGAACTAGTTATTATTTAAAACCAAATTAATATATAATTTATATATATAAATAAATTATAGGAAAATGAATTTATCAATTAAAATACAATTTTTTTTCACTATTCATCTAAAAATAAAAATATTTCATAAATTTAAAAATTTTCAGCCTAATATAATTTTTAAATTATAAATTAAAGAATGAATTTTAATTTATCATATTTAATTTATATATTTTGAAAAAAATAATTTTATTACTAATCATAGGAGGACATAAATATTAGTACTTGTGAGAAAATATTATTTTCAAAACATATAAACTATATCTAAAATTATACATTTCAATATTAATCTGTTTTATTTATATTAGAAAATTATATATAATTTTTAAAAATCAGTTATTATTATTCATATTACTATGTTTAAAGTCTAGGTTCCAACTGCCTATTTTATATAATTATAATAATAAAATATTGTTTCCTAGAAACTCAGTGTTACGTGTAATTCAATATAAACCTAATGATGAATATAGAGGAAGATTCAAAAGGTGTAAAATTTAATTCCATATTAATGTGCTGTAGTGTATAAAAAATCGATAAACAAAATCTAAATTTTTCAAAAGAAATTCATAATGACTCGAGTTCTAACATTCTACCCCCTTAATATGAATTTCTCCATAAACAATAATCACTGTAATAAAAGATAATGAGGATACATATACATCATAATATCATCAGTTCCAACATAGATTTCCATATATGGTAGTTTTTATAATATACCTTGACTAGGTGAGTGGACATGTTTTATACAAGGTTCTATATAAGATCTGGAATCTCTATCAATTATTCCTCCTAAGAAAGGACATGCTTAAATAGTATGAACTTGGAGTTTTGTACATGTGGTGGCTCAGTAATGTAATTCCTTAGATGAAATTAATGAAACCCAATATGGAATTGATAGAGGTTCTAAAGATGTTCCATGTGATATGATACCATCCTGATACAATTATAAATTTTAATGGGAATGATATAACATGAAATTACTATTCCTTTCATCCCATATGTCATAACCATATTTCATGGGTAAATCCATAGAATCAAATTATCACCAACATCAAATAGTATATCATGCTAGTATTTATCAGCATAACGTTTCTTATGAATATGAGCTACCATGATATGTAGATGAATTACTCTACACTTATGGTACATTTATTTAGCTATCTAAGGTCCTAGTATGTTTTTTTCAGGAACACCATTCCATCATTTAGGATATTTATACTTCTTCCTATATATGGCTTTATAAAAATCCTTATAAATTATTGAGTGGACGAATTTGTTGTAAGAAAACTCAAATAATAGAATTTTTTTCCCAAACAACTTTTAGATCTAAAGAAAAGTATCTCAATATATCCTCTAGGGTTTGAATTGTTCTTTTATACTATTTATTCTAATAAAGATGATATTAATGATGAAAATAACATCAGTATCATGTTCTTGTTGAAGAATTTAACATAATTTTAAGTTAATCCTCATATACCTATAAGATATTATGGAATGTGTTGCACGATTAAAACATTCCACTTATTTAATGTATATCATTGAAATATAATCTAGATAAAAGTATTCCATGATATCTAGGATTTGTGTATACTTTGTAAGGTGATTGACTAACTCTTATATAAGATAATACCCAAATTATATGACAGGTATTTGTACAAAAAAATACATGAGGATGTTTTCCCGTTTCCATTTTGGTATGAGTAATGCTAATAACATCGCCTTAGAGTTTTTTCAATCAGTCTTAACTTGCATTAATACCATGAACTATGATAAAAGATCTACAGTATCACTATTCATTCCATTCCAACAAAACAATTCATTGTAATTCCTATTAATCATTATAATTATAGGATGAATAGAGAATGAAGAACTATGAGACTCTTCTAACTGATACTTCTAAAAATCCGGTATACAATGAACAAATACATGGTTTATAAACCATAACATTCCTTCATGATCATGGTTAAACTCAAGAACATTTCTAAACTTCTTTTGGATCACTATATCTTCCTTCTATGATTCATTAATATTCACATTGAAGGACGGTTAAAAAATCAATTAGAAAGATAATATTTTACTTCTTCCAATAGGATTTCTCGATCAATACTTTTTAAATACATGAATAGGAGACCTTTTGTGATACTCATCAAGGACATGGTTGCATGATGCTTTCAAATCAACACATCAACCACCGTTTTCGATTTCAAAGGGTGGTAATGTATTGAACAGTCAAAAACTTTATCATCCCTAAACATTTTCCCTGTTGCATGTTCCACTCAATATGTGTGAATACATGGTTAAAATTTTGTGATTCATATATATACAACACTTTTATCTATAAAGGTAATACCACCATATCATTAATGAATGAAATATCAAAACTAACTCCAAATCAGTATATGGGTAAAATTTATCATGAGTCTATAATTTTTTGGAGGCATGAATGACAACCATTCCATTTCTCTTTAGAATGTATCCCAATACCTTCTTAGATGCATACCTATATATTACATACCCTTCTATACTATAGAGTAATTTAAGCACATGTTTTTAGACTAATATTTTCTTCAATTACATGAATCTCTATTCACATTCATCTGTCCAGAGGAACTTCTCAGCCTTCTATGTTATCAAGGTCAATGTATTATATAGTCTTGAGAAATCCAACACAAACCTTCGATAATATCCAGCCAAACAAAAGAAACATACAATATTTATCCTTGTAGATGGTATAGGCCAATGTTTAATAACTTTCTATTTTAATGGATCCAAAAATATACCCTCTATTGAGATTATGTGACCCAAAATGAGACATCCTATATATAGAATTCAGACATTGTAAATTTTTCTTACAATTCATCCTTATCTAGGGTTTTTAGGATAATTATCATGTTATATTCATTCTATAAAATTATATCTAAATAAAAAATAATTTCTTATATTAATACATCCACAAATTGATCAAGGTAATCTTTAAAGGTATTATTTGTTAAATCCATGAAGATATCATGAGCATTTAGAAGATGAAAAAGATTCTCTATATATTCATGGTGTCCATAAATTCTAGAGAAATCTATATTGGGTATATCCTCCTTCTTAACCATCAATTGATAATATCCAAAATAATTTTTACTTTTGGAAATGTGTTGAGATCTGCAATGTTAATTAAATAAGTCATCAACAAAGGAGAGTAGATACTTTTTCTTGACTGTGATTTTGTTCAGTTCCTGATAATCAATAAAAAGTCCCATTGATCCATATTTTTTTTATAAAATAGAATAGGTTCACCAAATTATTACACACATGGATGAGTGAATACCTTTTACAAATTATCCTAGAGTTTGTTCTTAAATTCGAAAATCACAATAGGGGACATTATCTTGGATGCATTTAAAATTATAGTGGCATCATGTATTAGATATATTGAGAAACCAACATCATGTTTTGGTGGAAGACTATGAAATTATTCTGGAAATACATTCCGAAACACTTGAATAATAATATTATCATTGATGTTGTGTTTATCCTCAATGATTTGGGATAAACACACCTTCTGAAAAAGGATCGTTATCTATACAATCGATTTTATTTCCATTAGATTTTTATATTTATCATTACACTAATATATTATTATATGCTTATTTGTAATGTAAATAATTAATTTAATTCATTAGAAATTGATGTGATTTTTATGTAAATAAATTGAACAGATTCTTAAGATAACATCAAATTAAAAAAGATGGAGAATAACAAGATTTATAGGAAGCACATTCCCAAAAACATTAACTAGATAAGAAACATAGACTTGTGATGGTATTCTCATACCATTAAGGGGTTTTATTAATAATTAAACATATAATCACTATTATAGAATATTTATTCCCTTAGAAAATTATTTATAAATAAGAGAATGGGTAGATCCATAGGCAAGTAAGGAATTAGAAGTTCGAGAGTGAATAGTAACTGTACCTTTCAACACTTTATTATCATTTCCCTCACCAAAAATGGTAATCACATGAGATTTACTTTTTTACCCCAACATAAGAGGGTTCCAATGTCGATCGCTGTCCTTATCCCTATTATTTGCGCACTGGTTAGAATAATTCCTTTTTTCGTTACACGTGAAGAACAAAATTATGGATTGTGAATTTTATGAAGATTTATCTCTATTGACATCATTAGATAACATTTAACACCACATAAATAGTCAAAAGCTCGATGACCATTCCTCCCACACATATTTTTTTTTCTTTTACCTATAATTAAATTTCCCCTTTGATATATCGACACATTGAGCATAATGAAAGGATCATCTTCTATTATCCATTGATATTATATTTCCCATTTGAATCCCATATTTCTCTTCATATCAAACCCATTAGACTCACATGTAACTTCAATCTCTATTTCCACCAGAATATTATATCATATAATATTTTATGTATACTAATGTCTCTTATGGAAAACATATTTTAATGACATAGATTTAAGCCACTCAAGAATAGATCAAGCGTTATTTATGTTTGAATTAAAATTCATAATTTTTACAATTCAAGTTTGTAAATTTCGCATCATAGGTACCAACAGATTCATTATCCCATATCTTTAAGTAAAGGATGACCATATCCATCTTCATATAAAGAACAAAATAAGTGTACCATTTGAAAAATAGGATCTTGAACTCATACAAATAAATGAACTAAATTTTATCTTTCTATATTGTATTCTTGACTAGAGTCCCACACTGGTCCCCTTCACCTTCTAAAAAATAAAAAATAGAATGAATTTATCATGTTATGAACAATGGAGAATGGAAAATATATTTTAATTGGAATTAATCCATTTCTCAGCCACTAGTCGATTAGAAGACCAACTTAAATAAGGTGGATGTTGCTTCATGAAGGACTCAATAGAATATTTATCCCCTCATTTCTCAATTTGGATTCCAACATGATTTATATTTTGAGAAAGTTGTGTGAGAATAGATAATAGATATTTCAATTATATCCTATAGAATTTGGTTTCTTAAGTTGAAATTCGATTCATTTTCCATCACATTCATCATTAATGTGGTTCCTCTATGTTCTAGAAATTGACTAAAAAAGAATAGTGTAGGAAATAATTATCACAGTGGGGAATATATTTTCATCAAAATATACTTGTAGGATGTTTAAATAATGGAACATTAATTTTTAATATATGAAACTGACGGTTCATCCGAGTTCATTCATAGTCATCATCTATTTAAATACTTTATGATGGGATTTAATGTCTTTTTAATTCCAAAAGCATATCCCTCATGAGTGTCAAACTAGGTGTACGACAAGACTTGTATTCATTCACCAGTTTGTGATCTATTATAGCTCAATATGGTGTTTTGGATGATTTCACCCTTATATAAATCTTTTATGGAGAAACATCCACTTGTAGAATCCTTAATGGGTAGTAATTTCTTGGAAACCCCTAACTAAATTCATTAAAAAAATTCCAAGGAATGTTCATATACATTTACTCAACCTTAGACTTATTTGTAGACATGTCCTTATGAGTCAAAATAAGGTTTTCACATCTTAGTTTCAAAATGTTTTCAAAACCATTATTTTAATACTAACTATAATTACCCAAACATAACATACATAGATAGTGCATCATATATTTATAATATTCATTACATTTAACAAACACATTCCCAAATACTGTATTATTTTAGTGTCTTTTGAATCATAGAAAAATAATCGTTGGTCCATTAGTGAACTACATCAACTCCCACAATGTTCTTAATAACTAGAAACCTTCGTAGATAAATCATAAATAATACATATCTTCATAACATGGGGAATTGAAACATAATAAAAGGAGATATTAGATTTTTTTTAAAGGTTAACAAAGAATATACTTAATCTTAATCATGAGAATAAGGGTATATGAGAAGGATCATAACATTCTAAAACAACATGATACATATCCAAGATCATAATCACGAGTCATATCTTAAATATTGGCTATTCATCAAACTTGACTGATAAGATAATCTATTAACTGTATTTAGTGGATGTACATGAACATCATACAATAATATAGGTTCATAACATAACACGTGTCTCAATGAAGGAAAATTGAGACCAAATTTCATTACAGTTTTTGTATCTTTGAAACCATAACCCCATGATTGATAAATCCAAAAAGGATAAGTAAATAAAAATAATTCTCATTATATGAAAAATAAAATACTTATATGGGTATTATACACACAACATAAAATAAATAGTTGGTGAACATGGCTTGTGTCTCATAGAAAATAAATTTGATATGAAAATAACTTACCATAAGTCTTGAATTCAGTTGTAATCATTAAATATTGTTGTATAAAAAATTTAATTTTTTTATAAAAATATTATAGAACCATATTCATATATATCATACCATATTTTTATGAACTTTTATTAACATTTTCTTAATAATTCCATGTTAAAGAAATGTTTCTGGTAATAACCGCTTTGTTTTTCTTATAAGTTTTAATCTGTTATATTTTTTGGTCATATTAAATTAATATAAATTTAATAATACAAAGAATTATGGAAATTATATAAATATTGTACATATTAATTATCTATGAATTTATGATAATATTTTAGATATAAAAATACGAAATGGTATATAGTATTCATTGAGATGGTTGGTTGTACGTACACATGAATGCTATTTCCATTTTCTTCTAGGATTGAAAGAAAGAAAAATATATGGTATATTATCAATATATAATAAAAATATTTATATATATATCAAATATTTATAATATACCAATCTTTAATTCATTCCATGTAATCTGTGGACTAATCACGTCACTTCAAGAGGTAGTAGTATGTCGTCCACAAGAATGATGTTATCGTACTCCCAAAAAATAGAAATCAAGAAGTTATGTATAATATAAAAATTACAGAATAATAATGACATAATAAATATAATAAATATAAAATATAAACATAATTTACATCATTATTAACCACCTTGATTGGTGGTAATAGAAACATGAACAACATATCTTCGCAAGGTGGTAGTTTGCCACACACTTGAATGATGAATTTATAACCCATTTGATGGACGTGTGTGTGGTTTCATATTGTAAAATTAGCATAAAAACATATAAATATTTTTATGATTATTTTTTATTATATAATAATGATATAGAAAAATTATTTGTTAGAGGATTAAATAATAAAAAATCATTCGGTGATAAACACTACATATTCATCTAGTATCTCTTTTTTGTTTGCTTCAATGGACTCCATTGGATAGATATTTGACCAATGTAATGATTATTGGATTATATGATATTATTTTCAATATATTTTTATAGTTATATAATAATTAAAAGTTCTTAAGTGGTGATAATAGACTGTGAGGGTGAGCGGGCTTTTATAAAGAAGGAGAATTGTAAACTAACAAATTTTTGAAAGAGAGAATTCCACCCACATTTTTTCCATGTCATGTGGATCCAATAATTAAAAAATATTGATAGTATATGGTATAAGGTCTAAATAAGGATATAAATTGTGGGTTTCTAAATTTTGCGGTTCATTTTACCCATATGTTTAATGTTCAGCCCCTTAGTAAACTCATATTTCTCTTAATCATTGGGATTAATTTTAACAGGTTCTAGGAATTACATTGGTCAAAAATTATGTTCAACATATTACAAAGTATAAATTATTTTTCATAAAAATATAAAATCAATTTTTAAATTCAATTATAATAATTTTTATACATTAATTTATAAATAATCTCACATACGAAATGAAACAAAATTTATTTAAAGTTAAAATGTTAAAAACTTTAAAATATTTATATATCCAATTTAGAATTTAAATTTATTACAATGAAATAAATTGGATTTATTTAGGTATAAATTTATTAATTATACCTTAAACTAATTAAAAATATAATTTATCTATATATATAAATTATATGGAAATTATGTTTTCAATTAAAATTAACTTTTTCACTATTCATCCAAAAAATGAAATATTTTAGAAATATCCAAACAATTCACCATAAGATAATTCATAAATTATGAATAAAAAATATAATATAATTTTATAATTTAAAATTTATAATATTTACAATGAAATAATTTTATTACTTTACACAAATGGAATAAAAAACATGTCTTTTGAAAAAATTGTATTTAAAAAAAATATTTACATAACCTAAAATTATATATTTCCTTAAAAATATGTTCTATTTGTAAAAAATTATATGAAAATTTTATAAAAGTTTTTATTAATATTCATATTACCATTTTTAATGTATATATCATTACAATATTTTTTTTAAATAGTTATAATAATATAATGTTGTTTCGAAGAAACTTAGTGTTTCATGCAACACAAATTAGACATGTTATTGTGCGTAGCGTAAGGTTATCATAGTGCAGAGTATAATAAAGACATATTTAAAATATAGTATAATATAATCCATGAAATAAAGTTAATTTATTAAAATAATTTCAATAAAACTCAGTGTGTAACATATATATCCAAATAAATTATGAAATCTAACAACGGAAATTTTATTTTTCAAAATTCCATAAAGGGTATTTTTGTTGAAGGATCTTAATAGAACATGATTTATGATATAAAAAGAGGAATTGAACTCATATACCAATTATTAATGATGTATTTTAATTTTTTTCATGATGAATCATGAGATTTATTGATGATTTTGATTCAATCATCATCCAACCACATTTTTTAAGGAGTTCTATTCACTAAAAAGAATGATTATAAAGTTTTGAAGAAATAATTATATAAAAATATATTTTATAAAACTCCTCACTATTATCACATTGAATGGTGTTTTTTTACCTTTTTATTTTTTAACTTCTTGTTATGTCTTATTAAGATTTTATATGACTCAAATTTGTTTTTAAAGAGATAGACCCAAGTGAATAAACTATAATCATAGATAATAACAATATATTTTTATTCTACTCTAATAATTTTCACAAGAGTTGGTCCCAAAAACTAATGTTATTAGTCTTAAGGTAATTTTGTGTTGACTCATATTGTTTAGTATTGATATATTATTTCTATTCCTTACCATGTTTTCATAGTTCACAAACAACAGTACCTTTGAAATGAAAATGTTCTAAATCTTAAACTACTAGATGTTTGTTTCATAAAATTTGATTTTGTGTGTGATAATGTGAACAAGGAATTAATTATAAATCAAGGACTCCGAAACTTTTATTCTAAAGCATTGAAAACTGTGGGAAGAAAAATATTTATAATCGATAATATATAATTTTTGGAAATGAAATGCGGAGAATAATAATTTTTCTTTAAGAATAAAAACATTAAAAAATAAAATTTGAAATATATTTATAAAAAATTATTATGTAATTTTATAATTCATAAAAAATATTATTTTAATACATCAACTAATAAGACATTTTTTATAAGAATTGTATTGAGACCACCGATTTTATGTATACCATTGATTTAACTTCAAGTTTTTCACTGAATCTTACGTGTCCCCCATCATGTTTTTTTGGTTGATTAAATTTAGAGGGGTCACAATACATTTTTTAGGGAATCCACTCTCTATGTACCATATATAATTTATTTATTCACACTTCAGGTGTTTTTCAAAAAAAGAAATTAGATTTTTTTGTACATCGATTTTTCATCCAAATATATTAGTTAATATGTATTTTAGAACCCATGTTTGTTTTTATTTTTAGAGGAGATATGGGATGAATCGTTGGAAATTTTTGGAAAACCATATCAAACATTTTTAAATTAATTTAATTAATAAAACATTAAATTTTATAATAATATTTTCAATTTTTTAGATAATAATTTTAAAGAAATTCGTCTTTTTGGTAAAGGTATCATTTTATAAAAAACCATATATATAAAATTCCATAAATATATTTTGATTATACAAAATTTTATTTAGGGTTTCTTTTCCATAGTTTAACTTAATTATTATTTTTACATCATCAATAATTTGTGGTAATTAATAAACATTTAGTTTATCATTCTATTTGGATAATAAATTATCACTTTTTGTAGTTATTTGATCATTTTCTTTAAGAAAATGATTATACTTATTCTTTAAATATTTTTATATTTATGTTAGTTTGAAAAGAAATTTTCATGGGGATCGCAATATTATTTTAAATATTTATAGATTTTGTGATAATAATATGAATAGAAAAAAGATAAATTTTAGGACAAAGGAGAGGGGGAGTTTGGGTTTACTATTCTAATAACCCCAACTTCAACTATTTGACAATTAGACATGGAATAACATGAATTGGTTGAGGAGATAAAATTATATATAATCCTCTAGGTTAAACACCTGAAGGAATTATATGTTTTAATCTTTTTCTCTTTGTTCTTAAATTTGATCTAGGGGTATTCCGCACTTACATGACCCATCCCTTTTGAATTCAAATCACACCACTATTTATTCACATTGATCATCATACATTTTGTAATATTGTAAGAAATATTATTATTTGAATGGTTTTTTAAATTATAAAAACTATGATCCATTTCATCACCAATGTATGATTCCCTATAAATTTATTTGATGTAAATATCCTTTTAATCCGTTACTCCTTTTTCTTTCTTATTATCCTATCATCTCATTGTTATATTATTGTTAATGAGTTATTGAATTAATTCCTAAGGAGAGATTTTATTTATTTCCTTTGATTAATGTATTTATATCACATTGCTTTACCATGAACTATGAAGTAACCAAAGATTTTTTTTCTTGAGTTTTGTAGAAAAATAAATACTAAGATACTTCCTTTTATTTAAAATGTTAGTTAAAAGGGTATGCATCACCCAAGTAGATTCATTTTGATGCATAATAAACCTTTTATGAACATGTATAAACATGTAAATACTAGTATAATTAACATTATTTGTACCTTAATGAGTTACCTATAGTAATTTCATGATTTCATGAGAGGTTTCAAAAGTGTATATAAGATTAAAATAATTACAATATAAACCATATTGAAAATAATTAATAGATTTGTTATTATTATGAAAAGTTGATATGAAATCAGTTTTCCATTTATTATTTAATTATTTATATGGTTTACATCCATTTAGAAATATTAGATTGACATATTATCTTATACTACAAAGAAATGTTTTCTTGTGATTTTTATATTAGATATTGTGTACACTATTAAAAAAGGTGAATGACCCATATAGTGTCACATCAGACCACCATAGTTGTTTGAAAAATAATTCATTATTATGAATAATAACTCTAAATTAGTTAATATTTATTAAAATTAAAAATATTTTGTGAAAATAGTGATTTTCTAGAGAATATAAACAGGTATCCTTTCATACTTAGTTTTTGTTGGAGATAAAATAGAAAGAGGGGGTGGGTTTCTTTTTTTTATCATTTTTCAAATAATAGAATAAAATAAGAGAAATTAATAATAATTAATTTTAATTAAGAATAAAACTATATAAATAATGTAATAATAGTACAATGTAATACTTTAAGAACAATGGATTATTTTTTAGAAATAAAAAAGTAACACTTTGATGAAGGAGTTAAAAAATATCTCAAGAATGAGCCCTTTGATATCTTCCCCCTGTGAAGGCTTAAATAGGTTAAATTTCCGATTTGGATTACTGGAGAATAAAGAACCAAAGAAGAATAATTAATTACATGTTTTGAATCCTAGTCAACGTTTTGAGAATCAGAAGATGCATTTAGATGAATAGAAAAAGAAATCAGTGGATCGATCTAGAAGAAAGAGATGTCATAGATTTTTCATATAGTACTAAATAATTTATCATTATCTATTTATAAACTATACAAGTTTTAGGAATTTTAGATATTTTTTCTGATTCATTGAATTCATAAGATACTAAACTATTGAGATTTTGGTGATATTGGATAAAGGTTTTGACAAAATTCTCTAGATTCAATGGTGTGAATTACATTACATGATGTGGAAAAAAGTTATTTTCAGTGTGTATAAGAGTAAAAAATAAAATTATTTTCACTAATACATATGAAATCCATATTTTGGTGTGAACTAAATTTTTTGATAAACCTTAATGATGTGAACAAGGTTTCACAATGTGAAAAGTTTATGATATTGTTTGAGTAAACATCGAAACTCCATTGAACTCTTCCATTTTTTTTTATGTTTGTATTATCTTAATATATAATTTAGGAAATTAAATAAGCTCAAAAAAGGTTTTAAAATATATTAAGTGATTATGATCCTGAAAAAACATTAAAGGTCAACAAAAATTCATACTCTGTTGTAATGTATATGTTTAGATACGTAATTTCCAAAGACACCAAACCTACAGGTTCTAGTTGTGTGATTTATTATGGGATGTGTTGAATAATCTAGTATAAGGATGTAATATGTATATATGATTTGGATTGACCTTAATATATTTTATCAAACTGATTTTTTTTTTAATTTTAATATTTCGGTTATGAAATTTTTTTTTGTGAAACTAAAATAAACCATGTTTATAAAAAAGTGATATAGGTGAGACATGAAAAGTAATATTTATGATAGTGTTAATTTTATATATAGAAATAGGGATATATTTATCATGATTTAACCATTTTTGGTCATAAACATGGGTATATATTACATAAAATTATATTTTTTTATGCTAATGGATATAGGTTACCTATATCCACGCCCGACACCAAACTCCGCCGATAAGTTAAAAAATGTTTTTGGGCAGGAAGGACATAGGAAAAAATATATTGAAATAGTTTTAATTTGACCATGGTTATATGTTTACACATGATGGGTATATATGCATATTTAGGACCTATCTATGTCTACTGTTACTATAATTCCATTTTTATTCATAAAAATGGATATAGTTTGAAAATTTAGAGAACTATAGTCATGGTTCACAATGAATGTGAATATCAAGGGACCTATAGCCACATGTAGACCACCATGGGGATATTGGATGAAATAGAATTAATAGAATTATTTATTTAATTATTATGAAAAAATAAATAAGAAAACATTAAAACATTCACACAAACATATATAAATGTTACAAGTATATTGATAACTGGAATGTTAGTGGTGTGGTAAGGCAGGGAGATTATTATAAGGCATGTATGATTTTCAAATCCAATTGGGCAACATTTTTTAATCCTATATCCATGGGAATGAATATGCAGAAATAATCATGTTCTTAATGGTGGAACTATTCCTATGTTCCATTCGAATCTATACCCATTCCCATTTTACATGTTTATACCCCATGAGATATAATAATTGTGATACAACAAAAGAGTAGTCTCAATATTTCTACAACCTATATCTATGGTAAATTGGGAAATATTCATATGCATGGAATGTAGTTATATCAAAATATTCCCCTAATGGTAGAAATAAAGATTATATGGGTTTTGATAAAATATGAATAATTTTCATTATCATATGTATTTTTTGTATTGTTATTTTTTTTGTCGCAGTAAAATGATTAGATTTAGTAAATGATTAGAAAAACAATTAAAAGGATATAAGAAAAAATATTTTTTATCCTTGACCATCAAATATATTAATTTTTTTAATTTTACATAGTAATTAATATCTATAATGTTTTTTTAAATAAAAAATGTACTACCCCCAAAATTTTTCGTTGAAATCATTGTAAAAACATATCATTATGTGATGATTTGATCCAAAGTCTAGATATCTCTTTTCATTGATGTTTATTGTAATTTTATTCCTAGAAATCTGGTTGTTCTCCCCTAGGTAAAATTTGATGTGGTTTTGGGTAGGGATTGATTCTTTCTACGTAGACCCCATATAAATGATAGGATATATAAATCATCTCAAATAAACACTAGATAATCTATTAATGTATGGAATACTATGAAATTACCATAGAAAATATATTCCTTGTATGGTTCTGGATACCTAATAATGAGAGAAAATTCTAAAAAATGTCCAGGGATAAGGTGGATATTTATGATATGTTGAGCCAGATTGAAAATTTTAATATATTTTTAGAAAATTCACCTGTTGTTCCCCTAAATATTTATGTTGCTTTATCTATGGAACTCATATTCCATGCTATTATTATATCAATGTATACATATATAATTTACTATTAAATTAATTTAATTGAAAGAGACACTACATGATAATTTGGATACTGTTTAATATTATCGTATACTACATAACGAGGTAAACTATTCATAATTATTAAGAAGTATAAAACAATGTGCCTCAAAATTAATTATCATGGACATAATAAGATAATGATCAAGAATAAGTAAAATATACCACGTATTCTCTAATTGTTTATTAAACAATGAGAGGATTAGTATATATCAAAGATTGAACATTGATATGGATATCATCAATTAAGGAAGAAGAGTGTGGATATATATTAAACTATCTTATATTAATAATATATACTATATTAATTGAAAGAGATTCCATTCATATATACAAATTCTATCACTCTTTCCTCAATTTTCAGAATATATTCTTTAGATATTACATTAATATATTTATATGTGTTATTATATATTATATTCTAATATATTATATGAAAATGGATATATTTGTAGTGAATTTTTAGGATTATACAATGATCATAATATGGAATAAATTGAATTAAAATTTAAAAAGTTGGTTTTCTACCTATATAGATTATTATTCCTAGGTGATGTAATCATTAGAGAGGGTATAACTGTGGATACTTATAAGAGAGAGGTAATGGAAAAATCGTTTAGACATTCAACTCAAATAGTAAATCATGGTTTTATTGAATAAAAATATTACCATCAATTCTTTGTCATAAAAATATCATGACTATATAACCCAATAACCATGTTATCTTAAAATGTATTATTTAGAAAAATGAATGTGAATATAGCATTAATGATCTTTATTAAAGGCTGGTCACTATACTGGTACTCACGAAACCCCATAGTGGAGAATATGTTTTGATATATAGTTATTTATATAAACTTTATCATGTTGTGGTTTTATTAAAAATGAAATGGTGGTATATTTTTACCAATTTCAATTCCTGTTCCATGAGAAACATTTCATGAAACCTAACATGAATCATTAAATTATATTTTCTCTCATTAAATTTTGATAAGAATTGTCTAAACAGATTTTTTTTTGAAATATATATGTTTATCACATGAGCATAAAGTATATATTCAAATATACAGATACAATCATGTTCAAAAAGTTAAAGTTATTTTTGATCAGGTATTATAACTAATAAATACATTACCCAAATGGGAAATAAAATAAGGTGGGTGATTCATTCATCTAGATGAAGAATGATGAATTATAAATGTTGGGATTAGAAGAGACCTAAAACTCATGGATTTGAAAATGATTGATGATGAATTCATAAGGGTAGGGGATAAATCCTAAAATCCCAAAATGAAATTTCAACCATCTTACTATGTAAAGATCATATAGGTTCAAAATGATGATATAGAGATATATAATAATGTATCAAATATTTTAGGGTTCAACTTTGACAATGATAAAATAATAATATTTATTAAATTAATATGTTTACCATCATTAACAAAATTTACGAAGTAAATTGATGATGTGTATAGATTATTATAGTCAATTTGTCATAGGAATTCAAATATGTGTTTTGATATCATGATGAATTTCTAGTTGGAAACCATGTAGAGTTGGAATGTAGAGCGGGAATGTCAAATCTTGGTCTACGAATATGTTATGGATGACTTTTAGAAGTCTATGGGGATGATGTAACTAATACCCACAACAATATGAAAATATGAGAAAATAATTATGGATTTTTTAATATATATTCCCAAGACTTATAAAATCTATTGTTATTTTTTGGGTTATGGGTGATCATCTTATTATGATAAACACACCATTTCTATTTAGTATGATTTATCACTTGATTAAAATCCAATAATATAGACAAAATAAGTGGTAAGTGTAACATCCAGGCCTGGCTTACCATCAAACCGGTGGTTGGAATAGTAGGTCACATGGCCTCAAGCACGTCTCCCCATAAGCCAGAGGATGCCGACTAGCAATGAGGGTCTCTGGAGGTTATAGTTGGGAGACTATACCCTCATATCATAGTAACACGTCGGTATTATCAGAGTCAATACTAATCAATATTGGAAGCAGTAAACAATTGAAAGACAACAACAAAAGATAGTTAACATCCATTCCATAAAAGGTGTCCAAAGCCAGTTTACAAGATACATGGATGATGAATGATACAATGTGAAAACAGGAGACAGTACAACTTGATTTTAATATAATACAAAATAAATTAAGGAAATACAGTAAGGCCCGACGGGCGATCTCCTGAGCATCCCATGCTCCCGCTTGGCCCTTCGCTCATAACTCCTTAGGTAAGAATAGCACATCACACAACCTAAGTCCTGCAAGCAAGAAGGTCTAGTCGGGTACCCCAGTGCAATGGTGACCCGAGTAGGGTGTGAGATATAAATCTCAGTAATCCAGCGCCACCTGTGTCAAACCCAATCCAGACAGTGTATAATAATTAAACAGTGAGAAGGTATAGCAGGATTCAATAAGTAGAACAACATAGAATAACAACACCCGTCTAGGTTCCATAAGGACACCCGACATCTATACCAGTTTGAGATCATTGCCGATAAAGTATCCTGATCATATCACCATATGTATATATAAATATAAATGCATTTAGATCATAGATTCCATGGGGTAAGAATGCCTCCCACCCATTACTTGAGATGAGCAGGTACGTGGTAAGAATGATTCCCATCCCTATAGGTCAACTGGAAAGGGGTAAGAATGTCTCTCTTCAATACACGTATTGTGAATTGCAGGCATGAGGTAAGAATGCCTCTCATCCCTATGAGTCAACTATAAAAGGGTAAGAATTCCTCTCTTCCATCACATTCATTCAACCAGTATGGGGTATAACTGCTTCCAATCTGTCACATTCATAATACTGGCATGGGGTATAACTGCCTCCCATCCAACCACGTATCTTTCACTAGGTGGCCTCAGCATGGAATCACCATTATTATCATTCATTATGTGGCATCAGCATGTGTGCACTCACAATAAAAACATGTCTATAGTATACTACTTATATAATTACCTCATAAGCATTTAAATAATCATATTGCAATCACAAACAATCATACAACCCATATCGACGTAAATGGTTATAATCAGGTTCATACAAATATTCATAAGGAAAACCATTTCAATTATTACTATCACATTTATACTTAAGGAAAATCCTCATAAGTATCCATTTCAAGAGATTAACATATTCATCACATTTACATAGGTTACATGTAGTAACCCGCTCATGTACGGTTTTGGATAACTCCCAAATCATTATTCATTCCTCTTATATCATTTCAAAGACACATAGGGATTTACGAAGAATAAAGAGGTGCTATGGACTACCCCTCCAAGGTAAGTCCCATTCACTAGATACATTACATTAACATAAGCCGTGGTTATTCCATTATCCTAAGGCATGGTCTTACCACCATAATCCATTTAGTCAAAAGAGATGAACTGCCATGCTTTAAACATATGGTACGATTCAGAGGAAACATGACATCATCAATTATCACAAAAGCACAAGAAGAATTTAGCAAGCAAGCATAAAAATAGACTTTCTAATTTTATCTTGAAGACATCACACCTATGATCGAGGGGTTTTATTATTAAATTATTAGTTTAGTGACCAAGCAACCATTTTAATCTTTCCCCTGCAATTCACACTCTTTGCACAAAATCATTAAATTGAAAATAAACATGCATAATTAACATACTAAAGCAGTATAGAAATAACTCACTAATACTTCACTTTAAATTAAAGGCAAGGAGAGGGATACTACCTCAATGTGGATCCATCCATCCAAACTGGCTCTTTGTGATTTCTAACTAAGAGTTGCTTCTGCTCCCCCATGAGGCATATGTGATTTCACATATGACCTATGCCTACACAGGCAATCTGCCTAAGATCCAGGAAAGTAAAACCATTCCAAAAGCATAACACAAAAGGAAAAACATACCAAGAGCTCTTTAACAACCAAAGACATTAATTTAGAGGATTCATAAACAATAAACGGAAAAACCCTTACCTCAGAATCAACCAGGCATACTGAAACTATCGCAAACTGCCTCACCTTCGGCGGCAGACACCAAATCTCTCCCAAAGGTGTCCCAACAGACCCTTCGCATCAACCTACAACAAGAGAATGAAGGAAGAATTCAAAATCAAAACCCCATCCTACCCCTAGGTTTCAGACGAACGAAAAATAGGGAAAGGGGAAGCCCTAAAATCGGCCAAGTAGGGAGGAGGAAGGAGGAAGGAGCTTATCATGGAGATTCAATGTAGAAACCACAAGAAATCGGCTGGAGGAACTCAATCCGGATGAGACTGTAGAGGGGGCTCATGAGAGGAATAAAGTGGAGAGACCTTGGGGGTGTCGCGTGGTCTACCGAGAGAAAGGGGAGAGGTGTGTTGAGTTTAGGTATTTATTTTAAATTCATTTTAAATATTTAAAAAACCCAAAACATGGCACGATACACGTCTTGGGCCGCACGGGTTGGAAAACTGTGCGCCAACTGTGCATCCCCCAATGGACACCCAAGACACCCCACACAGGCTGGCCGCACGGTTTGGGGAAACCATGCGTAGGCCGTGAGGACTCCTCTACCTCCCTGATTTAACCCGCACTCTTTGGGCCGCAGAGTTTGAGAATCCATGTGCCAACAGTGTTCCTTCTTTTGTTCTTTAAAAACCAGCCTCCTTCAGGTACGACGTGCCCGAACACCTTGAGACACCTGGGAAACTTATCGGGCCTTCACCCAACCAAAAAAAAAATTAAAAAAAAGGGTTCAAACCTTCGTAACCTCGTTCTGAAGTCCGATTCTAAAAAGGATAGGTTCAGTAATTGAAAAAGTTCAATTTTCCCCACTTCTTAACCTGGTTCAAAATGCAGGACATTACAACCTTCCCACCTTTGAACTTCTCATCCCCGAGAAGCCATCGGGAACAACACACACCTCACTCGAACTACAAGGGTCGTGAAGGGTCGTTTAAATGATCACTTTTCGTTTCCAAACATCCCATGCACCAACGAATATCCACTTAAGCACACATCACTTAAGCCGTCAACACCCGTTCCAATGCTCATTTTCCAACCGAAACTCACAGACGACTCTTACTCGAGCCCATCACACCAGAGACACAAACTCATCGTCGTCTCGTCAAGAAACCAATTAATGGTACTTCCCACCTTAGATTTTTTATGTTAATCGGTCAAAACTCAACCCACAGTTCCACCACATTTGAAGAGGACATCCAAAATCACTCTCCAAGCGTTCCAAAGAAGCATCTAGAATGATTTTGAAATGATATAACAGTTGATTTCCCCATCGTCCTCAAAGCCCAATGTGAGAATAGTCAACCCACTCTAGGAGACTATTCAAGAAGATGCCCAGCTTAAACGGCCAATGCTTTACAAGATGAACAATGATGCCTCCTCCCAAGGCATCTAACACTTACTATGAGAACGTTCACCAAAGCTCATACACAACCCCCACTGATGACTCTATGATCAAACCATGAGAGAAACCATGCATCCTGTGTGAAATGCCGAAAGTGAACAACCAAACGAGCCCAACAACATTCAAAAACATTAGCGCGACATAAGACCGACACTCTCTTAGTGCATCCAGGACGAAATCAAGACAGGGTACATGCTCATCACATAACATTGTACACTAAGATGATTTTAAAAAGGATTCCAGTTAGTCATACCCAAAAACTAGAAAGGAGAACAGTCGAACCACCCCTGGTCGACTCTAAAGGAGAAACTTGGCTTCACCTACTGACACATCATGATTTTTAAACCGATCACAATGCCTTTTTCCCATACAAGGAATTATATTATCATTCACGATTTACCACTGAATTCCTCCATGACCAATGGTGTTTCTTAAAAGGGGTTGCATACACTACCAACCAGATCAACGTAATGCTGTTGAGCAAGCATCAATGCATAATGACACCTTCAAGCCTCGATGGAATTCAAACAAACCCAACCATTACCAAATGGTCATTCTGGACATGTTCCTTATACCCGGAAGAACAGGCTTCACAAAACCGACACAATTCTTCCCACCTTAGAAGCGTCAGTGTCATGGGAAGAAGAAAAGATCAGCTGCTCATAAGATAACTAGTTCATCAAGACTAGTTGAACGTGTGTCACCCCTCCGAACCATGGTCACCACGTTGAAACACACTAAGAAGCCAGAACAACGGGACCAACATGTCATAACACCCAATTCCTCTAAAAATCACCCAGTGTATTGGGATAACTTGATTCTCAAATGCTCCAGTCACTCTACCATGGAGATGACCCGAGACCGTACTTAACAACATTAGAGATTTATCAAAATGTTGTATTACCTCATATGACCATTCCCAAGGATGACAACTTACCCAAAACATCCATCACTTAAGGATTCAAACAACTAAATATCTACAAACCATGCCCGAGGCATGTCTATAGAGCATTACACAATGCTCAAACCCATAACAAGATCAATGGAAGAATGACCACCCATCCGAAAAAGGGTTTCATTGGAAACCAAAAGCCCTACGAGGGACTACGATACCTGAACAATACCCAACATTAGAAAGTTCACCATACAAGCCAAGAACATAAGATCTAATGGCGCTACCTACCACGGGCTAGCCCCTCACGAAGAACAAGTGTTGACTCAAGCATTTGGTCATGACAAACAAAAGTCATCAGGCTCATGCCTAACATTGAAGTCATTTTCCAAAAGAAAACAAACGCCCACAGAAAACACCTATGGTTCTATCTCAAGGAACTCGCAAGAAAGACTTAACTTACCCTCACATGAGGTTTCAACAGAGGACACCACTACATGTTCCTTTTCCAAGCCCATTATATCTAATAACATTTATATTTTTAATAACTTTAAAATGTTAAATTCAAAACTTCAAAAGCCTTTCAAAACCACAAATCACGAGGCACTTGATCATTTTTAACAAAAAACTCAAAAAAAGCAGGAAAGTCTCAAAATACTTCCTCTTAACCACTAAACATTTATCAGACACCCATCTATCTCCAACAAACTTACCATAACAAATTCCTTTTAAACAATTTCGATGACCTATGAGGGTCCCAACAAGACAAAACATATTATGTAAAAATCAAACGACTTTTAGACAAATAAACATCTAACAAATAATCCTGCCATACATTCATTACTTGTCTCCATTTTACAACTCATGAAGTTCCCATACACTTCATGGGTTTAAATTTGGCCCCCATTAGACGAAACAAATTACATTCTAGAATTTGACATGCTCAAAACAATCACCCAGTCATACAGATGGAAACCTACAAATCTGTAAAGCGCACATACACTTTAAAGTTTGTAATTTGGCTACCTTTAATCAAAACCAAACCCATTTTACAATTTGTCTTTAGAAGCCCCTTTTTTATTGAAATCTAATCACACAGGTTACTATTTCCCAGCTATAAGGCACCCATACACCTTACAACTGAAAATTGGCTCAAGTTGTAATTGCAATCATTTAATTTGGTCAACTCAACCAATTCCATATTAATTGAACCTAGCATAACATAAAAAGAAGTAACACACAAACATGATATATCACAGAAGCATGGAATAACTGCCACAACACCTATCACAATAGCAGGAATCAGCTAATGCATCCTAGATGGCAGGAAATAATGCATGGCATGTGATTTCTAAAAAAGTGCCTATATGATACATGAAATGGAATACCCTAGTATAATCAGGTTGAAACAGAAATTAAACCCACAATTGCATCAAAAATATCAACAAAAACCATGTGTGTCACCCAATGGTGAAATCAAATCAACCGTAATAATAAAAATCATTAAAATAAAAATTTCAACCGAGGAAATTTGGCTTTTCCTTGTACATGGGTTAGCTACTCCCGAACACAACTTATTAAAAAATTCCATCTATTTTCTATCCCTATCCATTGTCTCCAAATAGTAAAACAAACTAGAAGATGAAACTCCTCTGATACCACTTTGTAACATCCCGAACCGACTTACCATCAAACTGGTGGCCGGACCGGTCGGTCAGATGGCCTCAAGCGTGTCTCCCCGTACACTAGAGGATGCCAAATAGCAGTGAGGGTCTCCGGAGGTGATAGTGGGGGAGACTATGCCCTCATATCGGAGTAACACATTAGTATTATCAGAGTCAATATTAATCAATAGAGGAAGCATTAATCAATTGAAATACAAAAATGAAAGATAGTTAACATCCATTTAATAAAAGGTGGCCAAAGCCAGTTTACAAGATACAGGGATGATGAATTATACAATGTGAAAACATGAGACAATACAACATGCTTTCAATATAATACACAAGAAATGAAGAAAAGACAGCAAGGCCCGACAGGAAATCTCCTGAGCATCCCAAGATCCCGCTTGGTCCTTTGCTCCTAACTCCTCAGGTACAAACAACACATCACACAACCTAGGTCCTGCAAGCAAGAAGGTATACTCAGGTACCCCAGTGCAATAGCGACCCAAGTAGTGTGTGAGATATAAATCTCAGTAGTCCGGCTCCAACGGTGTCAAACCCAATCCAGATAGTGTATAATAATTAAATAATGACCAGGTATAGCAGGATTCAATAAGTAGAACAACATAGAATAACAAGACACGTCCAGGTTCCCTAAGGACACCCGACGGCTATACTAGCTTCGGCTCGTTTCCGGTAAAGTAACCAGATCATATCACCATATGTATATATAAATATAAAAGTATTTGGATCATAGATGGAGTGGGGTAAGAATGCCTCCCACCCATTACTCGTGATTAGCGGGCACGAGGTATGAATGATTCTCGTCCATATAGGTCAACTTGAATGGGGTAAGAATTCCTCCCTTCCATACACATATCGAGAATAGCAGGCACGAGGTAAGAATTACTGTCGTCCTTATGAGTAAACTGGCAAGGGGTAAGAATTCATCCCTGCTATCACATTCATTCAACCGGTATGTGGTATAACTGCTTCCCATCTGTCACATTCATAATACTAGCATGGGGTATAACTGTTTCCCATCTAGACATGTAATCATCAGTAGAAGTCAACTAGAAAGGGGTAAGAATTCCTCCCTTCCAAACATGTACTATCACACTGGCATGGGGTATAACTGCCTCCCATCCAACCACATATCTGTCACTAGGTGGCCTCAGCTTGCACTCACCTTTATTATCATTCATTATGTGGAATCAGAATGTACTCACTCACAATACAAACATGTCTATAGTATACTACTTATGGAATTACCTCATAAGCATTTAAAGAATCATACTACAATAAAAAACAATCATACAGCCCATATCCACGTAAATGGTTTCACTCACATTCATACAAATATACATAAGGCAAACCATTTCAAGTATCATTATCACATTTAAATGTAAGGAAACTCCTCCTAAGTATCCATTTAAAGAAATTAACATATTCATCACATTGATATAGGGTACATGAGGCAACCAGCTCATATACGGTATTGGATAACCCCCAAATCATTCTTCATTCCTCTTATATCATTTCAAAGACACATAGGGATTTACAAAGTATAAAGAGGTGCTATAGACTACCCCTCCTAGGTAAGTCTCATTCACTAGATCCATTCCATTAACATAAGCTATGCTTCTTCCATTATCCTAAGGAATGGTCTTACCACCCTAATCCATTTCGTCAAAAGTGCACAACTGTCATACTTTAACCCTTTGGTAAGATTCAGAGGAAACATGACATCATCAATTATCACCAAAGTACACAAAGAATTTAGTAGGCAAGCATAAGAATCTACTTAATACTTTTATTATGAAGATAATGCATCTATGATCATGGGGTTTTATTATTAAATCGTTAGTTTAGTGACCATGAAACCATTTTAATCTTGTCCCTGCAATTCACACTCTTTGCACAAAATCATTAAATTGAAACTAAACTTGAATAATTAAGATACTAAATCAGTATAGAAATAACTCACTAATACATCAATTTAAATTAATGTCAAGGAGAGGGATCCTACCTCAAGGTGGATCCATCCATCCACTCCAGATCTTGGCGCTTTGTAACTAAGAGCTGCTACTGCTCCCCCACGAGGCATATGTGATTTTACATATGACCTAGGCCTACACAGGCAAGATGCCTAATATCTGGAAAAGAGAAACCAGTCCAAAATCCTAACGCGCAAGGCGAAACATACCAAAATCTATTTAACAACATAAGACATAATTTATAGGATGCACAAACAATAAACGAAAAAACCCTTACCTCATAATCAACCCGGCGTACTGAAACTATCACAAACCACCTCACCTTCGGCGGTGGACACCGAATCTCAACCAAAGGAGTCCCAATGGACCCTTTGCATCTTCCTAGATCAAGAGAAATTAGGAAGAAAGTGAAATTAAAAACCTATTCTAACTCTAGGGTTCGGCCGAACGAAAAATTGGGCAAGTGGAAGACCTAAAATTGGCCTAGTAGGGAGGAGGAAGGAGGAAGGAGCTTACCATGGATATTCAATGAAGAAACCATAAGAAATTGTCCAGAGGAACTCTATCCGGAGGAGGCTGTAGAGGGGGCTCATGCGCAGCTTAAATGGGAGACCCCTTGGGGGTGTAGAGTGGTCTGCCAAGAGAAAGGGGAGAGGTGTGTTTAGTTTATGATTTTATTTTAAATTAATTTTAAATATTTTAAAAACCCAAAATAGGGCACAACGCACGGTTTGGGCCACATGATTTTGGAAAATAGTGTGCCAACCATGCTTCCCCCACTGGACACACAAGACACCCCGCACGGGCTGGCTGCACGGTTTGGGGAAACCATGCATAGGCCATGTGGAATCCTCCGTCTCTATGATTTATGCCGCATGGTTTGGGCTGCACAGTTTGAGAAATCGTGCGCCAACCATGCACCTACTTTTGTTCTTTAAAAACCAGCCTCATTTAGGTACGATGCGCCCGGACACCTAGAGACACTCATGAAACTTCTCGGGCCTTTGGCCAACCCCAAAAACATTATGAAAAGGGTTCAAACCTTCACAACATCATTCTGAAGCCCGATTCTAAAACCGACCGGTTCAGTAATTGAAAAAGTTCAATTTCCCCCACTTTTTAACCTGGTTGAAAACGCAGGTCGTTACAGTAAGGTTGAAAGAAGAATCAATTTATATTTTATATTATTTTTATCTGGGGTTCCACTCAAGGTTTGAGATAGTTCTAAATTATTAATTTAATACAAAACCAAGATCTAACTTCTATTTTCTCTATCCAAATGACGAAAAATCATCTAATACTCTTAAAAATTAAGAAGATATACTAAAACTATTTTTAATGGATTTAAAATAAGGTTGAGACCAATATCTTTCTTTGGTAGCGTTCTCGTAGAAAAAAACTTTCTACAATAAAATTCATCAGGAACCATAACAGGATATGCATGAGAAGAGGTGAATAATTCCATAATTATTTGATAGTGACATAGTTTGGATATTGTGAGGAGAGAATTATTCCTTATATATGATTTAGAATATTCAATATATTCAGTAACATATTAAAGAGCCACACGTTAAAATAAATTACACTATTATTCATTGACTACACATACAATTTAATTTTAATGATAATGTATTCCTTTGTATTCCACCATATAAGAGGTTCATGTGGTTCAAGATGAAGTGAATGTTGAAACCTAGATATATGACCCCACCTAAAATGTATTTACCACACTTGTGCTATATAGTATATCCTTATCCTTTAAGTAATATACTATTGATGGCAATGTGTCCCAAATATCACTTTTAAGGAAGTACATTCATGATCCATTACCTGGACATATCTCAATGGTTGTACAATGACAAAATGATCTCACTTTTGATTAAAAACCAATGGAAATATTGAAATATAGATACTAAGTAAAATAAATGAATATCAGTCAGACGGTGAAGGTCATCTGGAGGAAAGATAATTTTTTGGAATTAGCGTCGAAAATAAAAATCTGTAAAAAAAATTTTTATATCACTTATTTTTATATTTGAAATGAAATTTTGGGTATGATTTTTTATAAAGGGGGGGGGGATGTTCCACATTAATTTTTATATTTCAAGAATAAGTTGAATATTGTGTCTTAAATTAAAAAACTAAGCTAAAAATGATATATTTTATTATGATTGAATATTCAAATAAAATCTAATATTCAATATATTATTATAAAATAATAAAAATCAGTATAAAATTTATAAGACGAATAAAACCCAAATAAATTTAAAAATTATGAATTTAAAATTTCCATCCATATGGGTTTTGATGAAGATTAAACAACCTATTCTGATTACATTAAAAATAAAAAAAATAGAAATATTATAGATGAGAGAGAATTAAAAAATAGGATAAATAAGTTTCATGGATGTATGTACAGTTTCATATATTAGTTAGAATGGGTAGTATGATTATTGAAAAAATATACAACCATTGGGAATGAATATAATCAATTTGTATAAATTAAATATTACATTAATTTTTTTTATAAATGAATAAAAAAAAATATTAAATATGTTTAATAAACATTTAACATTTGTCAAATAAATGATGAGAAGTAATAAGTAAAATATATTCATCCATTTTATAAGAATTTTTTTATTCAATAAATATATTTTTATTAAATATTTTATAGGTATTAAATTCTATATAAATAATTTTAATCATGAAATAAGTATATTTAATTTAGGTATTATGGATGATATTTGTTTGTGATAAAATTTGTTATCAAATATAATGTAAAAAATATACATATACAGTAAAAAGGATGAAAGACAATATATTATAAATATAATATATAATAAAATAGTTAAAAAATTAAATCTTATAATTGATAGAATATCATTCCACCTAGTGGGTTTCCACTTGCGATACATTATTGTTTAAGCATGATTGTCCTTGTCCTTTAATAAACGAAAAAATGAAAATATAACTATCAAAATCATCTAAAATGGAAAATTCCTATACCTATACCTAGACAATTATTTGTTAACGTTTAAATTTAATTTCTATGAAAATTTATTATACTAAATTCATATTTCACATTTCTAGGATTCGATTCCAATGAAGAAGGCCCAAATAATTTATTTTACAAGTTGTCATTACGAGTAGTTATTTGATCAATTATTATATCTGTTTCTTCTAATATTTTTCTATTATCTTCTCATATACACTATTTATAAATATAATTATTCACTCTAATGATGTAATATTAAAATAATATGTCTACTCAAAATATAAAATTAATATAATATAACAATATAGTCTTACTCATTCATTTTGTATAACATGTTCATTTTTTGTGGGTTCAACTACTTAAATGAATAATGTTATACTATAATCATATTTAAGGTAATGAATGAGAATAATAAAATGGATGGTTATATATGATATCAATGTGTATTTTTTTATATTAATGGGTTTGGAAGTGTGATATAAAAATGAATGACCCTTATAGCATCACTCATTATTATTGGTAAACATAACCAAAACATGAAATTTATTAATTTCATTCATGTGAATCAAACCCATATCATCTATTAAGTTAACATAGGGTTATTAAAATCACTATAATACTGATAATCCACTACATTGAATAATTTAAAAATAATGAAATTATTATCAAAGAAAAATAATGGTCATTAATATACCAAACTAGGATGAAGAAATCTATACTATGAGCATCTCATGATGAAGAATAATAATAACTAAAATATATATATGTAATAAATAATTATAATGGAATATTATAAAATTTAATAGATATTAATAACACTCCCAAATATGATATCATATTAGATATGTTTAATATATAGGGGTTATAGGATATTCAAAGGAGTTAGGAGGAAACATAAGAGCTTGTCTCTAAATATCTATTTTTTATTGAGATTATATATACATAAAATAAAATTAAGATAATTTGAATATAATTTTTAAAAAAAATTCAATTTTTATTCTCCTATGTTTATTTTTTGGGATTTATAAGTATTTTTATTATCCAAATCCCATTGAATCATTCTTCACTGATCATAAATTTTGTATGTGGAATTTTATTTATATGTTTTCTTTTTATTGGAGTATTTCTTTGCTATATACATATAATTCATAATGTTTCATGGATGTATTCCATTAACATTCATACATTTCTTTGATTTCATTATGTATTTATACACTGACACTGACTTACTTGCATTGATTAAATATGAAAATATTTTACAATTTCCTAAAATTTTCATCATTATGTCATTCTCTAACTATATTCTATGAATCACATTATAAATATTTATTCCAAGATTTCATAATTTTGAAAATTATTTTTTACATAAATTATTTTTTATTTTAAAACAATTACTAATTTTTTTTTAAAATAAACTATCCAAACAAAAATTCTATTTTTTATGATCTAAATATTTTTAAAACTGCTTTATGAAGTTATGTTCATTTATGTAATCATCAATTAACATGACTTATTTTTTAATTAGAAACTTATTTAATTTAATTATAGATATTCTTTCTCTAAATGATTTATTTTTATTTCAATGAATATTTTTATGAAACCTATTTAATTATAATTGGATAATTATGAATTTATGGATTTATTAATATATTGATGTTTATTTGGAACACATATACATGGTTAATCATTATATTATTAGTGGACTGATAATTATATGTTCATCTAATTCTATGGAAAAATATTATATAACATGAGATGTGATGTTAGGGGAAATCAGATGTTATCCTACTCCCCAACACTATGGGACATATTAATCCAAAATGTGATGATCATTTTAGTACTAATCCTTGATATAAGATCTGACTTTTTATTATTATGCATGCCCCACATTTTTATGGAATTAAACATTATTATTCCTCAAAATTTATGTTATAAAAAAAAATTTATGTTATTTTTCAAGTTTATGTTTTTATTTTCACATTTCTCATTGTATTCTTTTCTTATAGGTTGGTCATGTGACTTGATTATACTATCACCCACACATATTCATATATTTTCCACCTTGGTCTTAATTATGATATATTATTTTTATAGTTATTGTCAATTTATTTACCACTACCAGACTTCTAATATCAATTTTTTCTTATGGTTCCAATCATTGGGTTATAAAAATTAATATAACATGTGATGTATCTATAAGGGAGTTAATCATAATGTAATTATAAAATAAATGATTAATGTATCACAATATGGTTGTTTATATAGATAATCCTTAAAAATTGGAAATTTATTTGCGATAAGGGGTGATTTATTTGGAGTAGTAAAAGATTATAATGTATAATGATGTAATTTGTCTGTATGTTATTGATTGTTCATCTCAGTGTGAATCTATTATTTCTTTATAGTGAATTTATTTAAGATAAAATTGATTCCTAAATCAAATGAAATAAAATTTTAATTAAAGGAGAGTATTATAAAATATTATATTATGTATCAGGGTGTGGAAGCTTATATAATTAATATTTAGAGAGTTATAGATTTATTAAAAATATCATTATTTTTCATTAATTAAGATAAAATTGAATTTCAATGTGGTTTTAAATTTCTAAATACTTCTAGTAGTTGTTTATTGGAAATAATTTATATTATTGACATGGAATGAAATGAATCTATTTATTTCTATGAAAAATTTATTTAACACTTATGAATGTGATTTAAATTTTAATGAATTCATATTATCGATTATAGAAAAATACAAACATAATATATTTTAAACAGATACTATTAATTAATTTTTTCTATAGAGTTTCTAGCGTAATTTGTTTCCGAAGATGAATTAGGGAATATAATGGTTGTATTTATAATGTTAAAAAAATATTAATATGGTTTCCTACTCATTATAACTCTTATCTCAATGATATTGAGGAATAAAACATCAATATTCAATAACATGTTTCCTAAAATACATAATGAATCATTCAGTGAAGGGTGATTAAGAGAAATAATTATATTAAATGATGTAATTTAATTCTTCTATTCTTAGAAGGGGAAAATATATAATTAAATGATAAAAAACATTACATTGTTTTATATATTGAAATGTTTTTTATCATGATGCTAAATTCCCTATGAAATATAATGGATATGGATGACTATATAACAACATAATGAAAGAAGAAGTAAATAGATTTAGAATGGAATTATATGAGTCATAAATAATGTTTGGGGAGATAATTATTTTTAAACAGATATTTACATTTAATATTATACTATAATATAATATGATGTTAAATATTGTGAAAATTATAAAAACATTCTATTATTTTAATATATAATCATAAATATAGAAAGGACATAACATTTGATTTTGAAAATAATGTTTCAAGACTTTTTGATATAAAATAGGATAATGAATGTCTTACTGAATATATTTAAAATAATAGAGCCAATGGGAAGAAATAAATTGATACTAGAAATGAATATTACAACATGATTCTTGATAATTAAAAACAAATGAAAATTCATGGATGATAAGATTGATATTTTTAAATATAAAATAGTCTATATAATTGTTAATTATTTTAGGATAAAAATTTAATAATACATCTAATTTATTTATAATTTAAATTAAATTGATAATGATTGAAGAAAAATTACTAAATAACTAGAATATTATGATATATAAATTGTAAATAATATGTATAGTAAAAATTAATATATAAAAATAACAAATATATAAAGTTAGGGATTTTTTCTGATGAGAAATATCATAATAAACTAGTAATGATTTTATTGATTAGTATTATTGAAAAATAATTACAAATTTGTGAGATCTATACCTTCATTTCATGTTGGTGCCACTATTTTTTAATATATGATTCATTATGAAAACCTGTATAGGAGAAAAATTTGTGATTTTAAATTATCTGATGGTGAATTTTTATCTGATCTTGATTATATATTCACTAGATATTATTTTTCTTCCAATTAATGGTGTTATAAGTCACATTACTAAATAAATATGATCTGGAAAAAAATTTCATATGATATCTTACCAAAAACAATTTCTGATTATATTATAATGTTATTACAATGTAAATAATGAAAATATTTTTTATATTTTGACTAAATAAAGATACTATATATGTGAATCCAAGTCAGGAACTATTATTAAGCCTCTTAATAAAAACATATTATATATTAGATGTTAGTGATAAAAATTAAAAATAATGATAGGAATCAACATGATGAAGTAGTATTTATTGTTAGAGATAGTGAAGGATACTAGATTACATATACTAGATATACTATTAATGACTCAAAACATAAGATTTTGAAATAATGTTAAATAAAAGGTGAAGAGTAATATTATGTTTAGTAATAACAGTGTATTTCATGTAAAAGGCATGTGAAGAATAAATATTGGGGCTAGTGAAATATACAAAAATTATATACCCTATTTCAAAGTATTTAAATATAATATTTTTTGTTTTATTCAGCTATATGTATAAATATTTTTAATAAACATCACTCAATGGTTCTATATTATTAGAAGTAATAACAAAACTGTGGCCACGAGAGGATAAAAAAAATCAAATTATTAGAATTTAATTGATGGAAGTGAAATAATTTTTTTAATGTTAAATTGTTATTGCAGTATTTATAATATAAGATAATCTATTAAATTATCCAAGTAAATATGGAATAAATTTCCCATGATAAATATAATATATATTTTCTAATATTAGTAATATGAAAAGATAATTTTAGTAAGAACGAAAAAATTATAAAATAATAAATATATCTTGAAAATATAATAAGATAATAAATTCAAAAGTGATGAAACAAGTTTACACTGATGTTTATAAACCAGTGATGGAAATTATAATAAAATTTGAAATATATTCTATTCTTTTAATATATATTACTATATGTAAAAAATAATATATCATGCTAATGTTTCAAAAATAATAGTTGTATTTCATGTCATAAAAGGTCTAAAATAGATGTAAAAAAATAGTTCAGTAAGATAATAAAAATTATGATGTCAAACAAAGAATCATAGTATATAAATTAATAATTTGTGATTTTTTTTGATAAGTGTGGAATAATACATTATTTAATTATTCTAATAATAGCTCTTTATTTTTTTTTTGTGTGGATTAGACATGTCAAGCTTTAAAAATCAGGGAACAATATTTGTAAATAACAAGTGGAATTAGGGATATTTTAGAGGTAGGTATTACATATTGGGATTCACTTATATGATAATGATATATTGGTTCCATGGGATAAAGTAAATCTAATTCATCTATGATATAAAGAAAACCCACTTAAGAAGTTCTTTAATGTAATTAGATTTAGGTGTCTCAATCATTACATGGAGGGAAATCCATGGATATTTAGAAACTGAGATTAATGTTGAATTTTTGTATTTATTTATTCTAAGAAAAATAATATGAGTGATCCCACAATAAATTGAAAAAATCATTTAAATTGATGATGTAAAAATAGATGTGAGTTAATCTGGTTTCATTAAATGAATTAGGGATGATGATTATGATAATAATGAGCCAATAAATTAAATAAATGAAATTAATAGTGACTGTGAATATTATATATGGAATTATGATATTGGGAATGAATTATAATGTCACTTATGTTCTAATGATACATAAAAATTTGGTTTCAGAACGATACATGAAAATGAAAAATATATTATAGGTGGTAGGATCTCTCCTAAACAAACTATTAAAATATATTTGTGTTGAGTTACTACCATTTTATCATTGTATTATACAACGATTTATGATATTAAAATAGTAGATAATAATTGCATTATGAATATATAGGTAAAATTAAACAATATTGTGAAAACCCATGACCTTGCATTGAGGAAAATGACTGAAAATATTATTGGTAAAAATTAGTGTTTATAAATAACATAATCATCTTTGGGGAAGTTATAAAAAATAAATCAATACACTACTATAAATGGTATGGTTAAATTGAATGGGATTATACATAAAAAATTCTACTATAGTGAAATTTTGTGAAGCTATATTATTTTTTCATACACATTATTTGTAGAGAAAATTAGTGGTTTATTAGTTATAATTTATGTAAGATTTTATGAGTGGTCTATTAAAAGAAAATCTGTACATTTATTGGTCACATGGATTTAAAATTGATTAGGATTCCAATAAGCTTTTTAGATTATGTATTGTATTATATATCATTAAATAGGTACGTAGATCATGGTATTCAATACCAAACACATACTATTAAAATGATTTTTTCTTAGTGGTTTTATATCAAAATATACATCAATACGGGGTTTAATAATTAAATGATGGTTTTAATTTATATTTTTGATATCATATTTTTGGTGTACCATTATTTTGGAAGTTGAATAGTTTTTTATCTACACTAACTTAGAGTATATGATATGTCTTATAAGAAAATTAAATTTATTTTTTTGTCTTTTATATTTAATAAAACAAAAAAGTTAATTTCATTTTACCCCGTAAGTATGAAAATGTTATTATAAAGTTTTTTTTGTATTCGAGTATAGGTTAGTATGTACTCTAATTTTATTGTAACCAAAATTATAAAAAACCTAATAAATTGACCTTATTCAACCTACCATTGCACCCATACCATCCCACAATAATACTAAAATATGATTCTTGATCAGTATATGATGAACAACAGCACCGAGGAATAAAAGTAATACTACGCTAGAATTGTTTTCACTGATAATAATAATTAATTACTATTATCCAGTCATGAATCTGGTATAGTTAATAAATATATTATACTTCCATGGATATAAAAATTGTAAATTTATATTCAACCAAACACAACATAATCTATTAAAAAACAATATATTTAAAGATTTAAGATTTGGGAGAAGAAATTGTTATAAAAAATATAATTTGATCCCCAAAAAACAAATGACTGAATTGCTCGATACATTAATGTAAAAAATTGAACTATAAGACCGAATAACTAAATTATCACCTCAATAAGACCAAGGGTCACAAACACATCTCAACACATATGATGGAGACCCAAAACACACATAATCTAATAAAAGATCCCATACTTTTAAAATATTTAAAATCTGAGTACTACATGCATAGAAAAGTTTTTATGTAGTTTTTGTGAAAAATATTCCCAATAGGATTTCCCTAAATATTATATAAAAATCCATTTTATAATACAAATCATAAAGAAAATTTTCAACTATATTAAGAAAAAATTGGTTCCAAAGAGAAATTATAATTCAAATAAGTATCAGAAATTTTTCTCATGAGAGAAAAGTACCCTTTTTGATAATCCCATATAGTAAAATACAATTTGGAAAATAAATATATTATAAAAAAAGGGAAATAATAAATTTAGACATTTAATGATAACTATAAATTCATAGTTTTCTTTGAAACATATCTTTAAAATACCAATTTTTATAAATCAAATGTAGAATCCGTAGATCAGAAATAATAAACATTTATTCTATTTAAATATGACTTCCAAGATTATATAAAACCTAATGGAAAATACTTATAATTATTCTTTAATAAATTTTTTAAAAAAATTATAAATAAATTATAAATATAAACTAAATCATAAAATATAAATGGAAATAATTATTCTAGAACCCTAATATCATAAAAACCATCATAATTAAACTATAATAATTATACCACTAATCCATGATGAAAATAAGGGGGTACAGAAAATGTATGTAGCCAAAATCATCAAGAAAAGTTCAACATCAAATGAATAATTCATAATGATAAACTCACTAGGCCTGATCATGGGATGATCATAGAAAAACCCAAGTAGATACGAATGTAACTAATAGGGTCTTGATGATGAGAACCTATAGATATTTCTATATATATATATATGGGTTTTTCGTTGGAGTTTTAATTATTATATGGTTCTCACTGGAACCCATAATTACTATACTTACAAAAATATAAAATATCTTAAGTCAATCATGCACATATTTTTTGGACATAATATTTTATGCCTTAATCAAATAATTCAATGAAAACTACTAGACCACCATTTGATTTAGAATATTAGTTTTACCAAATTCATGAAATTGGACTTTTTCTAATAGGACCTTTGGTTAATTAGAAGTCACAAAATAATATTATATGAAATAAATAAATAAATTTTATTTATTAATCTATTTTTTTATTTTTTTTTATTTTTTTTAATAAATGAAAAAACCTAATTGAAACACTTTGTAATCTATTTTATGGAATGTCTCTAGGGTTAACCACATATCCATGTAGATTAAGAGGTCCACTAATAGAGGATCCTTAATGAATAAACCTGATAGAATCATGGATTGACGATCAAATTTATCAATGATTATAATGGATCATCACATACATTGATGATGAACCTAAATAACGATTGTTCATAAAAAATCGATCTAATGATGAGGTAAGGAATTTTTATTAATTTTTTCTCCTTTATTTTTTATATTCAAGAATTTATTATTTATATACATTGACTTTCAACTTCTAAGTTGTTAAATAATTTCCCAATCACATAATTTATTATTTTGAGCTTTAGTTATATTCATTTCATCATATTTTATTATATTTTATTTGGTTTCATCAATCATAATCAAAGTCTCAGTTTACTACTTCTAAATATTATTTTAATTATTTTATTGTCTTTTTCTCCCATGTTTATTCATATTTTAATCATCAACCTATAGTTAGAAAATGATTAAATGGAAAATATATTTCAAGATGTGATGGAAACTCAAATTCATGTTGTTTGGTGTACTTGATGATGCAAAAAATGTTTTTCAGAAGAGGGGATGATCAAAAAGGTATTTATAGAAAAATGATGTATGAATTGAACATCAGAATATAAGAAAATCTTTACAGGATATTCACGAGCCTATGAAAAAACAGATTTTATGTCATTAGAGTTAATAAAACAATGGAAATGTATTTTTTATCCAAGATCAGGGAAACATAAGAATCTTTGGGTTAGAAAAGTAAATAAATTATGGTATTGGGATGATCTAGAAAATAAAGCAACATGGTTTATGTTTCCTAACTATAAATATGTCATTTCAGTTGAACACACACCTTGGGATCATCTTTTTATAGTATTTAGGATTTTATGATGTGTTAAATATCACACTATTATGTGGTGGGACCAAATATCATGTGAGCATCCCTAGATAGTTGAGTTTTTTTTATAAGGACAACATTTTTATGACCATGATGGGCCCATACATCATGTTCCATGTTGAACACTACAGGTACATGAAAATAGATATGTAGATTAGTCTGTCATGAAACTGTTAGGCCAGTACATGAGAAAATACCCCACGTACACCATGGAAAATGCCATATACCGTTCATAGAATGTTTTACCTCTCATAAACCTATATTTTTATTTCTGAATTGGACCCATGAGTAGTCCATTCAGAATATAATTTTATATAGAATGAAATGTTGACCATTTATATGACATCTATGATATGAAAAGAGGTGGAGTGATAATATCACTCCTCTATCATAATAGGATAACACTAAGACCCAAGTGTCATATATAGACTGACAGAGGAGTTGGATCCCCTTGAAAGAAAATAAAGGTGATTTTTTGGTTCATCCAATTTTTATATAGATAGAATTGTAATCAACCATGTATAGAACCTAAGGAACATGTCTTCTATCTGTGGAATGTAACCCTCTATCCATTAATCACTTACTTGGCCTAGGACCTCTACCCTCTTGGGTCATCACCCCATCATTTATGATGTTCCATCATTGAGGTATGGGGGCCCTATATCTTGTCAGGATTACATTGGGATATTGAAATCAAAACTATACAATCACACTCAGGTATAGTTAGTGTCATCATCCTAAATGACTATTTATATCAGGGGTTTCCTCTCTCTCTCTATTCAATTACTACTTTTATCATATATATTTTTGGGTTTATTTCATCCTTAGAATCCTTTATGTTGATTTGATTGATTTATTCTATTGAATAATTTTTTTTGTTATTCAGGGTTTCCCAGTAGATATGTTTCTAAACACCCCTATATTGTTTTATCCCACATGTGTTATGTCTTATGCATATGACAATCAGTTAGATGGAAAAACATTGCGGTCCATGTGGTATTGGAATTTAGTTGTATAGGGTGACGATGATCCAATGTTGTTGTCAATTTCAATCATCAAAAGAAGAATATTTCCTCCAAGCTAACTATTAGGTTGTTACTCCATTATTCCTATTCTAGCATACATTTTTCCATTTCACAACATAGTTATATTTATATCTACATACTCTCATTTGTCAGATGATTATATATGAATTTTTTTCCTCATAGGTTAGTATATTATTTTATCTTGTGTGGTGGTAAGGTACTTTGTGGAGGGTGTGTGGTGTTACTCTATTCTTCCAACCCTGTCCAAGCATGGCCATAATGTTCCCTATCATGATAGAAGGGCAGCGTTACAATCCTTATTTGGGATGGTTATTAAATTTATATTTATTTTGAGGATTAATTTTGAAGATTTCTTCATGAATATTAAGTTGTCATATGTTTAAATTTTTGGTATTATTAGGATCCACATGATATTATTCAAGGTATTATTTGATTCTTATCTACTTTATAACCAATACTTATAGACATATGTGTGATTCATTCCTTCATCATCTTATCCCTTGTTTAAGGGATTGATATTATCATGGATACTTTAGTGCATCCGTAGTGTCTATAGATTCCTAGATGATTTGATTCAACATTTTCACACATCTTTCAATAGTATTAGTTGATACTTGAGGGATAGAGCTTCTTATCGAATTTATTTGTAGTTTCAATGAATCCAGATAACATAATTATGGGTATGAACTATCTACCCACTATAAATACTGAAATATACTATCAACCTAGGAGAGTTAGGTATAAGAAATAAGAGATTATAATTTAATTGTAAGAATGACCTACTACTGATATGATAAAGTCTTGTGAGAAGAATGATTCAGCAGATCAAACAATGGTTTTTGAGTTTATCAATTAGTAAAAAAGATCTTTAGATATATGAAATTGAGTGGTTGTGGATGGGTGGATTGATATCTTTAGAAAATATATTTTGGGACTACATCAATGTGGAGATATCGATACCTATATTGACATTCATCCTAAGGAAATAGTGATATTACATATGTCATATCAGATGGCCTCTATTAAGTTATAAGAGTGAAGGGTTCAGTTTGAAGACCATTAAGGGAATGGTTTTATCAGACATAGTGTTTCCCCCAAAGAGGCTCTAATACTGTTCATAAAAAGGAGGATGGATTTTGTTGTCGAGCAATGATTATTTTCACCTTAATCATGTGAAAATAAATAAAAATTAAACTTTACTAAGTAATAAATACTCTTCAACCAGCTAAATGGTCAGAGATGGTTCTTAAAGGATTACCTCAGCTCAGATTACCACCACTTGGGAGTTCATAATGTGTACATTCCAAAGATAAAATTATGTTGTCGCTATAATAATTATGACATCATCTATATATTCATCTGTGTTTCTAATAACCCGAATATATTTATAGATGTATGAATTATATTTTAAATAATTTCACGGATGAGTTCAAGGTTTTTTTTGAACACATTCTTATATACTATGCATATAAGGAGATTCACATTGATAATTTTTTATTTTTGTCAATATAAATTGGGAGATTTAGTTATAAGTTATTAGAATGAAGTTTCAGTTATTTATTAATTTGGTTCACATTCAATATGATTTCATCTTAGGGCATGGTATGGTTTTAGACTAGCTGAATATAGAGGGAATGTGATCTTTTGAACCATCAAGTATCATGATTGTGTTGGGGAGTTTTCTCGTGTTAGAAGAGTAATATCAGATGTTTTTAGATGTATTTTATAGGGTTATGACAACATTAAATTAATTTCTATGTAATGGAAAGATACTCTCTTAAATTGAGAATATTTAGAAATTTTTCAAGGGACAGATCAAGATAATGACTAGTGCCCTGGTTTTTTGACTTCTAGGAAAAGGTTTTGATTTTTTTGGTGTTTTATAAAACCTCTAGAGTTGGGATTTGGTATTTATTTAGTAATATGAAAGTATTGATAATTTATGAGTTTTTTAAATTATTTCCTCATGAGAAAAAATACTGGATCTTATACATAGATCAAGAAACAATTGTTATTCCCGAATATATGGAGGCATTATGTTCTGGGAGATTAGTTAGTTATTTCATATGAACAACATAGTCTTATGTTCAAACATTACCTGGGAGAAATAAACTAGAAAATAATTTTTTTTGGATTTACTATAAGAAATATACTTTGAGATATTTTATAATCTATGTAAGGGAAGCATGATAGAAGATGAACATAAATATAAATTCTAGTCTCACATAGTGGAATCCATTTCAATGAATTTTTCAAATTGGTAGGTAATCCATGTAAAAGAGATATGAATAAAATATCCTCATATTATAGTTTAATTCCAATATTTCTCAATAATATGAGATAGGATCAGTCATGAGACATCAATTGTGACTATTTAAACAACCATATATCTTTTTTAGATTCTTCAAATTAATTTTCTGAATATGGGGAGTAGGAAATTCATTTCTATTATATGAATGTGGTCTCAATCACATTTTGTTATGAGTTATTAAGGTTGTTTCTTAAATTAATTTTTTATGTATATCCTATAGTGACAATGAAATATCATAACCGTCAATTACATTTTTTAAGGGTAGGATTCTCTTAGGCTATTGTTGAGTTTGTTTCTCGATCCCCATCCATTAACAGGTGAAGGAAGAGCATCATGTTTCAATAGTTTTTAAGTAACATATTGATATCTCCAAATGAATTTGGGATGAAATATTGATGGTTCTCATGATGGGGATTCAATTAGAGTGTTTATTTTTTTCTAACACATCCCATGTATTTTTTTGTCCTTTATGATCTCAAATACCCTTATAATATTAATGATATTTTTTTGTAAGTAGGCTCATTATTATCCTATCATGTTTTTATTTGTTTCAGCTGTAAATTATTCATTTATGAAATTCTAGATGGCGTTTTGAAATTTTTCTTATTATGAAAAATTGGCCACTTGAAGGAATTATCTATGTGAATCGACAAAATCAAAGAATCATCAATGTGGAAATTTCATATGTTGACTAATAAAATATTTGGGAAATAATCTATGTATATTATGTATCTATGTGAATGGGTTATTTGTAGAAATTGGATAGATGGTTCCAATCAACTCAACCAGTTTTGGCTATATGAGTAAAAAACCTGCATTCATCAATGTGGCTATGTGATGTAATTTTGGATATATAAAAAAATTAGCAACATGAAGAAAATAAAATACATGAAGATGGCCTACATGAATTTGGATACATTAATATAATTGGTTATATGAATTAAAATATAAATAATAGATTTGGTGTGATCTATAAATAGATATTCCATGTTGAAAAATATATATATTATATTTGAAGAACTTATGTGAAATTTTAATGTTGTCAGGAAATCATTAAATGTTGGATTACCTCTTTATGGTAAAAAAATATTATAATAAAAGATAAGTATTAAACATGGAAAATAGTACAAGGATAATTCCATAGAAAGTATTATTACCTTGGTATTCTCATTTTCATTTGTTTTGAAATGAATAACCGTAGATTTTTTGGATAAATGAAGTGTGATTTAAAGGAAAGTTATTGCATGAATTCAAAAAGGTTCTTATTAATGGAAAATTAATAATATGCATAACAGAAAAATGTTCATGATATATATGTTGAAGAATTTATCTATCTCCTTTTTTAAGTATTTATACTATGTTATGTTTTACATAAGAAGAATAAGATGATTTAAAATCCATTTATATTAATTATTGATCATCTTTGATATAATTAGAATACTCTACTTGAGATGAATATTATTATTTTTGTTTATCCTAGTGATATCATCTAAACTATTAGTTTTGTCTTAGAACTATGATTTTTTGGTAAACACTATTTATTACATCTTTTTCATTGAAAAATTAATGTGGTAAATGAAAAAAGAAGATGATAATGGTAAAGCCTTACTCAATCCTTATTTAATGATGATGTGCTATTGTAACAGGTGTTGGATACATTTACTCAATCATGAATTCCCAAAAAAACTACTGAGTGTCCTTGAAAAAATTAATGGTCTAGTTAAAATTAAAAATCATTGGGTGAAGAAGGTTAGTGGAGTGTACAAGAACAATTATATTAAAAAACAACAATAAATATCTATATATAATTTTTTTCATTTTTCTTTTATATTATATTGATGATTTTGTTTATGAAAACATTTGACGTTAATATTTTCCAAAATTGTGTGGTTTTATAAGTGACAAAAATATCAACAACATAATTCACCCCCACAATGATTATTGGTGAAATATTATTAGGACAGTAATTGATATAAGAGAATAATTACTATTGAGTTATTAGCTATCTATGTTTGAAGTATAATGATCATCTTGCAAATGGTTATAATGCCTAACAATAGTGATGCTATATCAATCATTAATTATTCCTATTTTCATGATACTAATTATGGATATTGGAATGTGTATATAATCATATATTAAATGAACCTTATCCTCAAGGTTTATCTCAAATACGTGAAGGAATATGAAATTATAGAAACATAACTAGAAACATGGGATGATGATACTGAAGCTAGTTATGATCTAAACTCCAAATTGATGAATGATGCAATATGTCAACAATTTATTGATGAATTAAAACATGTTTCTCAATTCCAAATATTCCATGAAATTTTGACTACAATTTTAGTATCATATGGAGTCACAAAAATGTTTTATCTTTATGATATAATAATTCCCACATGAATTTTGATATATTCATTATGAGAAAATGAAAATGAATCACCCATATAATTGGAAGACATACCAAGATTGTTAACATTTTTCTACTATAGGGGAACCTATTAATGATATCGATAAATGAAAAAAAAATTATACTAATTCTACCACTATGTTGGAGTGGGATCTTCTCTGCTATTATGAAAACTACATAGGTTAAGGATTTCCATAAAAAATATCTCATTGGGAATTTAACGATGTATGAGGGAAATATGGATGCTGGATCTAGAGATCAAACAAAATATATTAAGTAAAATAATTATTTAAAATTATAAAATTCAGAAGATAAAAAATATAATCAAATTCAAATAAATGAGTCCACTGATGGGGGTACACAGAGTAGTTCTTCTTTAAATAGTGAACTCAGTCATTTTTTGATAAATTTCAAAAAAATAACCATATAATTTGTTTTAAGACACCCTACCAAAAAATATATGAATTATTATGGTAATTATAATGAATTATGATTATATTTGATGAAAAAAACTTGGACATATTAAACCATATCTTCCATGACTACATGCTTACAAAAAAGCTATATAAAAAGTACTACATGAAATTATTCTAGATATATAATGGAATTAAATCCATTAAATCCACATGGATTGCTTCATAATTTTCTAGTGACATAAAATATTTAGAATCATTATATGAACATTCTAATAAGATGCCTATTGTGTTATTTATAACCCAATATAATGAGGTATAATCATATTCTTCTTCTAATAATGAGTCTAAATATAATAATGATAATGGATAACATAAGGAAACAAATTAATGTTTTGATTTAATAGAAACTAATTATTAATATTTGTAAAAGAAAAAAGTAACTTAAAAATATATGTGATGTTATTTTTAATGAAAATTGGACCTGAATATACAAATTTATTTAAAAAAAAGATGTAAAATTATGTTGTATTATGTATTGAACATGGAAAATAGATAAAAAATTTTAAAAATTAGTTCAAGACTTAAATGAGGATACCAGTGTTTAAAAAAGTTTCAAATTATTTAAATGCATTTTGTTGAAATAATCAGTCTCACAAACATATGTTTTAATTAGGATTCCAAGGTGAGGAGACAAATATTTACAAAAAATATTTTTTCCGTATTCTAATAATAATAATAATATATATAATTATATTATTTCATAATGGAGAGTTATTGAATTATTATTACAATTTAATTTTGAAAAAAAAAATTAGAGTTACAAATTATTTTCTTTAAGAGTTAATTTTAAAAATTTTGTGATGGTTTTTCTGAATATCATAAATGGATTTGGGTTCCCAAATATTTAGTTTCTATTCTTTTATTAATTTAAATAAATTTGGGCATCAAAAAATTAACTTACTTGATTTACCTTTGACGAGAGAAATTTAAAAGGCAATCAATAAAAAGGGATATACAAAATGCAGATGGTAACAATATATGAGTGAATATTTTAAAAATTTATACTCCTTAACAAAATTTTATGGAGGCAGTATAACTTTTGGAGACATTGGGAGTTGGATTAGTTGGTAATCCAATATCATTTATCATCAAAAATTTACTTTATATGGAAGGATTAAGGAACAATCTGAAAACTATTTTTCAAAATTTTGATCATTGTTTTTTCTTTTGATTTTTAAACAATTCATAGTCTTTTTAATGATAAATTAATTAAATTTACGACACTAGGAAAATATAATTTCAATACTCAAGATCTAAATTCTTTGTGTTGAAAAAATGTTAACTGTTTAATTTATATAATTAATGAATCGTGGATATAGAATAGAATATTTTGTTTAGGTAATGTTAATTTACTTGGAAAATTTTCCAAAAGTATGTTTTTTCATATTTACCTCAACATAAAAATAATGAAATGAATCTATGTGATGCATGTCAAATGGGAAAGTCATCAATTAAACCAAATAAAGTGGTTTGTACATATAATCCCCAAGAACATATACAAATGGACTTGTATTTTCTATCTAGGGTTGCAATTTGAAGAGGGATTTATTATATTTATGTATTATTTTAGGATTTCTATAATTTTAATTTGGTTTTATTTTTAATTTTAAAAAGTGAATACTATTCTATTTTTATTGTTTTTGTAAAAAAAGTAAAAAATACAATGATGAATAAATTATTTCTTTAATAAGTGACCATAGAGGGTAATTTAAATATTATGAGTTCAATTAATATTGTTAATAACATTGTATAAAGATAATTTTACAGATGTAGTAAAATATAAAAAAACTCTGTTTTTGTGGGGAGGAAGATGACATTTTTGAAATTTCTCGAGCAATGTAATGTGACTATAACATGCACAATCTTTTTTGTGATGTATAAAAAAATATTGTATATTAGGTCAATTAAACATTTTTAATTAGACCCTCTTAAAAGAACCCACCATATGAGATACAAAATTATAGAAGTCTAGAAGTATGTTACTTTAAATTATTTGGAAAAAAGGATTATATTCTAAACAACAAGGATAATCTTGGTAAATTTGATCGAAAGACTTATGATGGAATATTACCTGTCTATGCCACTACAACAAAGGAATATATAGTTTTTAATGAATATTGAAAGATTTTTGAATAATAAACACATGTTTTATTTGATAAAATTGAACCTTTTAACCACGAAATGACTAATGTTAATTTAAAAAATATTCTTTTTGAAAAATGAGAACTAATTATATCATTAAAAGAAAAATGGATGATGGTTTGGAAGTCTTTTTTTCAAAATAAAATCATGAAAGGACATAAGAATTGGAATTATAATGTTTGTTTCCATGAAATCATATAACCATTAATAACCATAACATATAAATATTCATATGAAGATTAAATGAAGGGATTAAGATTAGAATAACTCTAGGAAAACTTATAGTGTTTTTTCTTTTGAATCTAAATTAGAACCTTTGAATATTGAATAAGATATAGATGACGAGTGTTGGGTTTTAGAAATGAAAGTATAATTAAAGCAGTTCATGATGAATAAGATTCAATAATGTGTTAATAAACTCTCTAAATATCTTGTTATATGAACAAAATGGGTTGTTAAGAATAAACATGATGATCCTTGTGTGATAATTAAAAATATCACTAGTCCACTTTCTAAAGGGTATAACCATGAATAAGAAATTTATTATGAAGATACCATTTCATATTTTTCTAGATTAAAATCAATTTATATTCTCAATGTTTATGCATCACATAGGAATTTTAAATTATATTATACAGATCTAAAATAAACTTTTCTGTATAGTTTTATTATGGAGGATGTTTATGTTGAAAAACCTCGCGGTTTTAAATACCCATTTTCTAAATGTTATTTTCAAATGTACCAAGGTTCATTATTTACTTAACAAAACAACTAATGCTTAATAATAATAGTTATTTTGTTTTAATTTAGCAAATTCATTTTTAGTAGTTAAATAATACCCTACTAAATTTATAAAAACATAATCCTAAAATATTTTGTTAGATAATACTTATGTTGATGATGTTATTTTTTATTAGTTAAAACAATTATGCAATGAATTTCCAAAAATTGGGAAAAAATAATTTTAAATGAGAATTATGTGTTAGTTAAACCATTTTCTTGAATTTATGATTTTTCACACTGAATTGGGGAATGTGACAATTGAAAGATATTACATACTAGACTTTCTAAAAAAGTTTTTACATAAAACCAGTAATTTGGATAAAAAATATATTCATTCTAATGAAATGTTTATCATATATAAAGCTGGGAAACTAGATGAAAACAATATTTATAGGCAAATAATTTTAATTTTATGACATTTTACTTCGAATAGAACATACATACTGTTGTCAGTACATCATTGAGCTAGATTTCATAAAATCCCTAAGGAATCAAATTTAAAAGTTGTAGAAATAATTTAAAGGTATTTAAATTGAAAAATATATCCTTCAAAACATTTTCTAAAAATCACAACTTTCATTTACCATCAAATTATATTACGTAATCTGGTCGCTGAAGATTTGAGAGATTATTGAATTCAGGAACCTTCTATTTCCAAGGTAAATCCTTAGTATCTTGGTCAAGAAATAAAAAACATTCTATTTTATTTTCTACTTATAATGAATTATATATTACAACATGCATATATTGTGAAAAGGTATTGTGGATTAAACACTCCTTAATGAGTTTTTTATTCAATTATAATCAGCTATAAATCGAATGTGATAACACGAGTGCTATACATTTTTTCAAAGAATCCAATACATCATTCACGAACATTGAATATTGTTCTAATGAACTATATGTTGAGATATCATGATCAAAAAGGTGATATTAATCTATATTTATCTCTTCTCTAAATCCATAATTATATATTTTTTCTAAGCCCCGTTCTTGGGAATGTTTTGATGTTATCAAAATCGAATTGTGATTAATTTAATTTAAATGAATTTAATTCATATAATATTGATATTTTCATTTTCTATTAATTTTTTATGAAAAATAAGATAGTTTAATTTCAATTTAAATGGATTTATTTATTTTAAATGTTATTTATTTCATTTAACTGTTTTAATATTTTTATGATTTGTTAAAATTATCCCCAAAACCATTCAGGTATATAATATTTTTTGGATTTAAAACCATTACATAATACTTTATTGGTCCAAAATATTTTTCCAATATTCATACGTTTTATCCTTTAGAAGATACACCATTACATCTACCCTCATGATTGTTTCATTAACTCAATCCAAATTGTCTTCTATGGGAATGTTGAATCTTGGTAATGAGAGATGTTTTAGTTCTTTCAAGAAAAACAAATGTATAACACCATAAAGAGTTTTCACATTGAAGGAAATCGATATGTCATTGCTAAATATTCCAAAGACATTGTGGAAGAATGTGTTTTAGTTTCAAGGTTGTTATTTCCTTTTTAATGAAAATAAATATAATTTCTTTTTTGTAGAATAATTAAATGATTTTAGGTGTTACTATGAGTTATAGTTCAATAAAATAAGGGAATTTATATCTTGAAACATTAATGGAAGGTTTTTACTATGTTAGTATACTAATATAGATATTTATCTTTATTTTCCCCATGGGGGAGGTCAATTTCAGTCAGACTCTTGTTGGAAAAAGTTCAGTTGGACTGGTAGAGGCTTTCAATGTATTTTTTAGATCCTATGAGTTGGGGAATAAAATAATAATAATTTACCTATATAGTGGAAGTTGTATTTTGATTTTTTGAAAACTGAGATAGCATTGAGAAACGGGGGGATAAAGAAATTTTTATTTATGTACATGTAATATTTTTTATTTTTTTCATCAATAATTTTAATCTCATTATTCTAAGTTATATAAATAAAATTTTTTTCACTACTATTTCAGATGGAAAGGGAAGCTAAATTTTTATCATTAAGGTAGGATGATCTCTCTAGTTCTAAATAAAAATTATATGGATATTAATGTGGGAGATACATATTAATTTCATTAAAGTATCACAATTTATGTGGTTATTTTGAAGACCATTTGGTACTATAGGAACTCTATTTCAATATTTTTAAAACATCTTGGCCAGGAAGGTGAGGATCTGGAATAGTAATCCCAAACTTCACAACCTATGGATTCATAATATACTATTATGGTGACTTTTATGGAGGTGAATGATTTAGAGGCTACTTAGTTCACCCATAGTTTCTAGTTGTAATACCTGAAGTGGATGAAGATAATAAGAGTCAAGGAGAAAAATCTAGTAGAGGTGTTGGAGTTATCAACATAAGGACCCCATTGTTGAGACACATATTTATATTCTTGAGGATATTCTAGTTATGGATATTCCTTTAGTTTTGGATGTTCAGTTGAGATTTTAGGTCGAGGTTAAAGCATAGATGGTCGATCCAATTCTCCATGTATCTCCCTTTTATAGAGTTAGAGTTGGTGATGTGTATATGGAAATAATTATACATTCTTATAACTAAGCTGAACCCTCACAACCTTCTGTTATGCATGATGATGCACACTTAGTTAGTAAGATTTCAGAATATTTTGGAAGGAAATGATTCACCTAATCCTTTATGAATGAGTTTAATAATATTTGGTGATACTACTATGATTTAAAGGTAGATCTTATTTTCTCCAATGATGATATCAAATAAATTAAGTAATCCTTTATTTCAATAGAAGATTTTGATAAATTAGGGAGGTTTGTGGCTACCAAAACTATAATGTCTCTGTTTAAGAATCCACAGAGAGGCACCCCATACCCGTTTGGTCACATGGCCTCAAGCGCATTTCTCCAAACATTAGAGGCTTCCAAATAGCAGTGAAGGACATAGGCGTAACAATGGGGAAACTATGCCCTCATTGGCAACGTAACACAAAAGAAGATTAAGAGATATCAATAATAGAAGTAGTAACAATGGAATAAAATAGTAAATAATGCTATACTGAAATTAATACGGTGTTGGAGCACACAAATATAAATGATGCATGATACATATGTCTAGGAAATCATCCAAACAAGTCACAATACTGAAATACAGAACTGAACCAATGTACATGAAAAACAAGTAAACAACTCCTCAAAATCCTAAGCCTCTCCTTGGGTCCCATGATCTCTAGATCCAAGGTAGTCAAGTACCTAAAGTAAAATGGCCCTTTCCCTTTTCTATACCTACAATGATATAATCTGATTGGGCCCAAAGCACGACTCAAACACGGTGTGAGACTAGTCCTAGTAAGAAATCCCAAAAAGTTATGTGCCTAACAATCAGTGAATATATATGGAAGGAAATAATTAAAAAGAAGTTGAAAACAAGGAAGTACTCAGCAGTAACCATTTCTACAGTTTCAAAGAATTCAATTCCACATTTCTAGTAAAAAAAAATAATCACCAACAGGTAACCCTTCTAGGATGTACTAACAGTCTATCCCTCTGGTCCTACCTTGGAAACACAAGCAACCCTCTAGGACGTACACACAGCCTGACCTCACTAATTTAGCTTTTGTAAAGGATCTCTAAAGAATCACTCAATGAAAATTCCCCTTATATCTGAATAGGATTAAATACTCTCTGAGGAATCACTCACCGTCAATTCCCCATGTATTCTTTTAACAGAAAATATAGGCACTCTGAGGAAGCACTCAACTTAAATTCCTCCTGTGGCCTCGTAACGTTACTATAGACCCTATGAGGGTGCACTCAACCTCAACCCCCCATGGTCTTGCAATGCGATAATAAAATAGCAGACTCTCTGGATAATCCCTTACTTCTATTCTCCCAATAGTCCACTGCATCTAGTTCTCACGACCATATGTAAGTCAAACAAGAATAAAAATGCCAAGTGGCCAAATAAATGTCAAGAACTAATTGGCTAACCAGTCTACAACATAACAGCCTGGAAGATAAACAAAATCACTCTGTCCTAAAATAGTAAGCATTGAAAGTAAACAAAATCCTAATATGAAAACTAGACCAAATGTTCAAAACAAGAAAAGATGCATGGGAAAAAACATCCAAATCTTATCAATTAACCATATTCACAATCAATTAACCTCTATTATAGTATAGAAGTGTATCATGCTATTAACCAGGATAAATAATAATTACGCAATACCATGTTCAAGGGTATTGGGATATTTTTCACATAAATCAAAGGCTATTATCAAAAAGGCACAAACCATCTACCTTAGTGTTGTAGGATCGAAATAAGTGAACCTCAAGCCTTGAATCACCCAAGAACACTGTAGGTCTACAATAATGTCAATAAAGTTCAACCGATGATAATATGTGAAATAAGAGGAATCAGGAAATAGAGCACTAGGAGAAAAAAGATCTTACCAAGGTGATCCCAATGTAACTGACGATGGTCGATTCGGAGAAGAGACGCATGATCGGGGCCTCGGGTAAAGATCACAGTTGTTCTCTCACTCTTGGATGAACCAGACCTAGAAGGAGATTGTTCTATCTGTCAGATGTAACCCCGCTGTGTTTAATAAGAAAAACAAAGTACATGGAATGTTCTTTATGAGTACATGGTGTGTACATTCCTTCATCGGCCCCTGCATTAGGCGGTCTCCAGGTCACCACACATGGCCATGTGCATGGCCACTACACGACCATCACCCGACTACTCTCTATAACTGAGTACATAGAGTGTACTCATAAATTACATGGCTTGTACTTCAAACATTTCCAAAAAGTCCTATTTTTTTTCATAAACACCATAAAAATATAAAATTACCTGAAAAAGAAGACCCGGGTTCTTAGAAACTTTCTCCATTAATGAAATTAATCCTATAATTTCCCTAGCAAGGCAGGGTAGAACAATAATCCTCTAATAGCTCCAGCCACTATAATCGTACATCGGTCTCCCTCCCCCAGGTCTTGACCTGTACATGCCAATACGACCATAACACTCATAACAGAGGAACAGAACAGCCACAGAGAACCTTCATACTGTGATCAAAAATCCAGATAGGATGCTCCTCAAATGAGGAATCCACCTCTAACTCAACCTCCTCAGGCTGAAAACCCTGAGACGGGTCTGAAAAGAAACGTCAAAGCTGAGAAACGTTGAAAACTTTGTGCAGAGCCCGGTACCTCTGAGGTAACTGCAACCGATTGGAAAATGGCCCAATTCTCTCCAAAACCTCAAACGGCCTGACGTACCTCGTCAAAAGATTACCCTGTCTCCTAATCCTCCTATGTCCCATCCTCAGTGAGACTTGTAGTAGAACTTGATACCTAACCTTGAACTCCAGATGTCATCTCTGCTAATAAACATAAGGCTTCTGTTGAGATTGTGCAGTACCCATCCTTCTCGCAATCAACTCTATCTACTCTGTGGTCTCCTTGACAAGACAAGGTTCCAACATAAATTCCTCTTCTGCCTCTAGCCAACATAAGGATGATCAGAACAGACTACTGTACAAAGCCTTATAAGGTGCCATCTTAATAGTTGTTTGAAAACTATTATTGTAGGAAAACTATACCAGAGGTATGTGTTCCTCCCAAGAACCCCCAAAATCTTGTATGCATGCATGGATCTTATACTATAGTACATGAATCATATTCTTGGACAATCCATCTATTTGGGGCTGGTAAGTTGTACTCAAAAGAACCTGGGTACCCAAAGCCTTCTGAAGCACTTTCCAGACATGAGAAGTAAAATGGGAATCTCTATCTGAAACAGTGGAGTGGGGAACCCCATGTAGACGTACTATCTCATGGATGTAAAACCGTCCCAGATCATCAACACTGAAGGTATCCTTGATAATAATGAAATGAGAAACCTTCGTGAGTTTGTCAATGAAAAACCAAACAACATAATTTACTTGATGAGGCCTCTGAAAACCTTTCATGAAATCCATCGCGACATCATTCCACTTCCACTCGAGAATGGGTAAATTCTACAAAAGCCATGTTGGTCGCTGAGGCTCCTCTTTCACCTGCTGATAGGTGGAACACCTAATCGAGAAACCAGTAACATATATCTTCTTACCTGGCCACCAATACTGAAAGTGTAGATCATGATACAGCTTGGTGACACTAGGATGAACTGCCCAAACTAAGGAATGAAAGTCCCACATTAGCTCCTCCCGTATGTCTACTAGAACCTATATATTTTTTTAGAAAAGAAAGAATTAAAGCTTCAATTAAGAAAAACAAATTACAAGAGTCTGAATGAGGGGATTTTACATTTGTCTCTAGTATGAATATAAAGTACCTCCTCATCAATAGTGGTCAAATGAAAACCCGAGTCTTCAGAAATACCTTGATTTTCATGTTTATCAGTAGGAGAGTTGGCTCCACGGTAAAAATGTGTGATGATGAAGTTCTTTGATGCAAGAGTATCAAGACATTTGATCCATTTTGATGTAAGCTTCCAGGAAAGATGTATCCGATTTTTCCGAACAACATGGACAATAGTAGAAGAATCACTTTCAAACCATAGATCATTAAAATTTCTTTGATGATCAATATCCAATTATTTAATTAAAGCCATTATTTTAGATTCAATGGCAGTAGAATGACCACAAGGACCATAGAATCCATCAATTAAATCACTTTTGTGATCATGGAAGACAATACCATATCCAACAGGTCCCAGATTGCCTTTAGAAGAACCATCTAGGTTACATTTGATCCAACCTGCAAAGGGAGGAGTCCTGAAAATTTCTATAGTACCCATGGGTTTAGGAAAATTACCTGACAGATGAAGCCTCCTAAAGACAGCAATGTCTGTGATGGAATTATGACATTGTTCAGTGTGGAACTGATTTGAATATCGAGTCGCTGAGAGAATATTTGAAAGGGAAACATTGTAATTAAATGTGGCATTTTCATGCCTACTTTTGTTTCTTCTTGTCCATATAGTGTGAAAAGTTTCAGCACAAGCAACAAGAGATAAAGCATGAATCTTCTTGGAACACTGTACTGTTGAAATTAAGTGCAGAAAATCTGCAATGCTGTTGGTTTGTGATATTGAGATGGAAAAGAGAAAAAATATAATGATCCAGAGTGAAGAAACATTTTCACAGGAGAGGAACAAGTGATCCAAGTCGTCTCTATGTTGATGGAACAAATCACATCTAGAGAAAAGTGAGATACCGACCATCTGAAGATTATTGTCCACTAGCAGTTTTGCAGGTGAAGTCTCCAAAGAAGAGTAATCCGAGAGGGCTGAACCCATCTTCTTAATTGATGAAAAGCATTGAACGTGTTGACCTGGATTGAATGATTGTAAAATCCTTTAGAGTCAAGCATGCCATTTGCACTTGGTTCCCAAACCATGATGTCCTCAGAGTTAATGAAATCATAAGAATTAACAATTTGAGCAATATGGGCAGGAAAGTTACCATTCTTCTCAATCTGATCTTGAATAGAGGAATCTAAATCAACATTAGTAGAATCAGCATCAATATTATCAATAAATGGAGTACCTGTCCAGTTATCCCTCCAGAATTTCAGATTGGAGGAGGCAGTCACCAACTAGTGAGAGTGTTTATTAATCTTTTGAAATATTTTTCTCAACCCAGGCCAAACAGAGGATTGAATATATGCAAACCTTCCAGCAACCAATCTGGTGAGGAATCTAGCCCTAAGTAAAACAAGAGATCCTGATTTTCCATTAATGAGCCTCCAAATAAATTGGGCCTGAAGGGAATGATTAAAGAGCTCAATGCTTTTAATTCCAAGCCCCCCCATAGAGAGGGGTAGACAACATTTTTTCCATGGAGCAGTGATAATTTTCCTTTAAAGAATGCTACCACTCCAAAAAAATGTCCTCATAAGGGAATTGAGAGTTTTGATTATTGAATCAGTCCAGGAGTACACCATAAAAGAGTAAACATGTTTTGAAATGATCACATGTTTAACCAAGAAAATTCTTCCAGCCATGGATAGAGTCTTACCGTTCCAATTAGAGAGAGTTCATCTATTTTGACTAAAAACATCATTAAAGTATGTGGAGCGTGGTCTACCCAAGAACAATGGAACCCCATGATATGTAAAGGGGATATAACCCTCTCTTATGCCCAAACTCTGAATCATACAATGCTTCCTGGAATCTGAAATATTTTTTCCAAAGAATATGAATGATTTATTCCAGCTAACCTCCTGACCAGAGACAAGTTCATAGTGATAGAGGATGGATTTAAGATGCTGAATGTTTCTTTTGTCTCCCTAAGTTTAAATGATAATATCATCTGCAAAGAGAAGATGGGAGGGGGCAGAGATGCCTCAGTTTTCTTGAAGAACTTTTAGCTATCCTTTGTCAACATTATAAGTAATCAATCGGCTAAGGTAATCTTCTACGATGGAAAAGATAATGGAAGACAAGGGATCCCCTTGCCTCACTCTTCTAGAGCACTTAAAATATCTTTCTGGTGATCCATTTATCAGGATGAAGATATAGGATGAGCTAATCAAAGTATAAGACCATTGTATGAATATCGGGTGAAACCCAAATTTATGCATAACATTACCAATGAAGTCCCAATCAATAGTGTCAAAATCTTTTCTAATATCCAATTTGAGAGCAATTATTCCCCCTCATGTAGGTTTTTGAATAAGATTAACACGTTCAGATGAATTCAAAATACAATCTTGAATTCTTTTGCCTTTGACATACCCAAACTGATTCCAGGATATGACTTTATCAGAGATGCTAGCAAGCCTGTTAGCCACGATTTTTGTGACAATTTTTTTTATGGTATTGATCAGGGCAAAAGGTCTGAATTGACTGATGTCACTAGCATTGTCCACCTTTGAAATTAAGGCAATGAATTGAGCATTTATTCCATGAATTTGTGAGCCATTAGTAAAGAAGTGCTTGACCAATCTGCAAACATCCTTCTGAATGATATCCTAATAAAATTGAAAGAAGTGATTGGTGAATCCATCAGGCCCAGGAGAGCTGTCTTTTTTGAGACCAAGGACATCATGCCTTATTTCAATATCAGAGGTTATTCTTATCAACATTGAGTTATCCTCATCATTAACAAGAGGAGGTATAATACCATCCAAGAGATCACAATTTTGTTTAGGTCTATTGAAAAGGTTCATAAAAAAAGAGACAATATGATTTGAGAGATTTTGATTATCATCAAGAATAACATCCCCATCTTTGAGAAGAGACAGAGGCCTGCTAACCTTTTTACATCTTTGTAAGGCATTAAAGAACGTAGAGTTTCTATCACCATCAGTAAGACACTTATCCTTATGAATTTATTTTTGAATATTGCCTCTGAGATTAAGCAGATTTTTCAGATTAGAAGATACCTCAGCTTCCTGTCCATCCATGCAAGAAAAATTAGTACAAGTCATAGCTTGTTGAATTCCATGCAGTGTGTTCTCATGAGAGTCAATTTTATGGTCAATAAGGCTGAATTTGATTTTACTCCAATGCTTTATCTTAATTTTTAGAGAGAGAAGTTTGAAAACACAAGATAAAGGATGATTGCTTTCCCCAATGCTCCAAGAATCTTTGACCATGGTGGAGCATTCAGGAAGGGTGGCCCAAGGATTTCTGAACCTGAAGGGAAGAGGTCGCTTCATAACTTTTCCAATAAAATAACACATGATAGGATGATGATCAGAGTTATGTTTGGAAAGAGTCACACAAGATATGGTTTTCCAATAATCAAGTATTTTATCATTAACAAAGGCACGATCAATTCTACTATCCCTCATGCCATTAAGATACTTTCTATACCAGGTATACTTGTCCCCAAGAAGATTGACCTCAATCAGGTTAGAATTTTCCACACAGAAACGAATGTCATCAATATCAGAAAAAGAAGAGGAGGTTCCTAGCCTTTAATCAACATGTAGAGTAGCATTAAAATCTCCAGTAATCAGCCAAGAGTCATCTATGATTTGTGACATATTAGAGTTTTGCTGCCAAAGATCCCTTCTGACCAGATAATAGTTTGAAGCATAAACCATTGAGAATAGATTCATAAGCTTCCACTCACTGTTGGCCTCTTGAACTGCCTGTATCTGAGTCCTCTTGCTCAACACATCATCCACAACGTTGGATTTCTCCGGCTTGTAGGCAAGATCAAAGTAATGTGACTGAAGGTACTCAACCCACCTTCACTATCTCAAATTCAGGTAATGCTGTGTAAAGATATAATTGAGACTTTTGAGGTTGGTGAATACCACAAAATGATCTCCCAGAAGATAATGTTTCCAACAGCATAAGGCATGAACAACTGCAGCCAACTCAAGATCATGCATCAGGTAATTTCTCTCATGTGGCCTCAACTGCCGAGTCCCATACACAATGACTATTTCCCCCTACATAAGCACTACTCCAAGACCGATACCTAATGAATCATATTAAATAGTGTATCTCTTTCCCAGCTCTGGATAAAAGTAGTATTGGTGATGAAGTCAACCTCTCTTTTAGCTCCTAAAAGGATGACTCACAAGAATCTGAACACAAGAACTTTGCACCCTTCTTTTTCAAGCCCTAAATTGGTGCTTCTAAGAGTTTAAAGTCCTGTATGAAACATCTGTAGTATCCAGCCAGCCCTAGAAAACTTCGTATCTCAAAGACATTCTTCTGCTGCTCCTAAGAAACTACCTCTTTCAATTTTTATGGGTCTACCGATACTTCTATATCTGAGATAACAAGACCAAACAAGTGAATCCAATCCATCAAAAAGTGGAATTTTAAGATCTTATCATATAAATGATCCTCTCTCAGTGTACTCAAAAAGATACCAAGATGGGTAGCATGGTAGTGTTGAGTGTGAGAGTACACCAAGATATCGTCCTCAAAGACTATCATGAAAGAATCAATGTATGGATGGAACACTCGGTTCATCAGTTCCCTGAAAACTACAGGCGTGTTCATGAGATTAAACAACATAACCATATACTCTTATAGAGCATACAAGATCTGGAAGGTTGTTAGAGGTATATCAGATGGTCTAACATGCAACTAATGATAACCAGATCTCATGTCAATCATGGAGAACACCCTTTCTCCTCGAAGATAATCAAATAGATCACCAATTCATGGAAAGGGATATCAGTTCTTGACCTTCAACTAGTTCAGCTTCCAATAATCCACACAATGTTAAAGAATATCGTTGGCCATATTCACAAACAGGACAGGTGAACCCCAAGGAGAAGTACTGGGTCAGCCGAAACCCTTATCCTATAACTCCTCCAATAGCTTCTTGATCTCCTGTAACTCTGGTTTATCCATTCTATAAGGAGTAATGAACACAACTTCCGCTCCTGGCACAATCTCAATAGAAAAGTATACCTCTCGATCCGGATAAAAACCTGAAGATTCTTTTGGAAAGACGTCCCTGAAACAATCTACCACTGGGGGAAATTCCATCAAATAGGTCCCCTTGTAATACAAATATGGACTAGAAATCTGGGATGTAACTCCTCCCAACCCATGATGCTTGGGTCCTGGGATTCTTGCCTAGACATCCCATTTTCCCTTATGAAGAAACGATCCACCCTCTGCTGATGTGAAACTCACCCTATGAAGATAGCATTCAACAACTACCTAGAAGGAAACTAACCACTCCATTCTGAGAATGACATCAGATCCTATCATCCCTATGACATAAACATACTACAAGACGTGACACCCCCTAACATCAAGAGGGTACACGTTGCACTAACATGCACTAGTTGTTTTTGTCCCCAACGGCGTGTCCATCATCAAGGCATCATCATATGTAAAGATACAAAGCCCAAGGCTCTCCAAAATAGATACATATTTAAAGCTATGGGATCACCCTACATCAAAAAGAGAAAAAATCCAAAAATGAGGGAACTAAGATTGTATCTCTAACTGTAGAGGGTCTAGGATCATGCTCCAACTGGGTCTACTCCGCCGCAAAAGTCTGACCTGCACCGCAGCCCTGTGACCATGCCTAAAAACTCTGAGTTGATCCATCCTATTGTCACAGAAAGCATGGTGATTGACTACCATGACCGCGACCAACACCTCGGCCTGAATAGCCTAAAGAACTCCAGTTCCCAGACAGGTGAGAAACTGGTTGCACTGCTCTTGAACACAGAGTCCTCGAAGAACCCCTGTCACCAGCTTCTCGTGAGAATATCTGATTGAAACAATGAAGAGGACCCATCTTTCCACAAGATCAGCACTCCAATGGGTCTCTCGGGCAATGTGGCCTCATATGCCTGGCCTTCCCACACTAATAGCATGCCACCTAGATACCTGAAGGTGCATCCTGTCTAGTCAGATCTCCATATGTAGTCTCCCTGCGGCGCTTCGTGCTTTCAACCTGCAAAGCACTAAATTAGGATGCTGAATGGCCCTGGATCATTACTCCATAATCTCTCAGGTTATGCTATTTTATTAGTTCCTAGTTGACCATTGATGTGATTGAAGTCAAACTAAGGATGATCACCTGAAAATAGATATCGTGCCTTGGACAATCCTCAAACTTCCTTTCCAGGAATAACTCATCACCTCTTAGAAAGGGTGTAAAGCATTTTAGCTTAGGGAAACGAGAAGATTACTCCATAATAGAAGTAGTTCCATTCTCAAAGCTCATGATATCTAGGGCTCGATCGGCCCTCAATGTATTTAGATAGATGTAATCATAGAAGGTACGATGAAACTCCTCCCAAGATATATCATGTTGGCGTCCCACCTATGAGATCACATCACACCATCTACTCGAGGAGTCCCAAAGCATGTACGTAGCGAGCTTGACCCTAATCTCTTGAGGCATCTCCAGATGCTCGAAGACGGTAAGCATGGAATTTAACCATGACTCTACAGCATGAGGTACTCCGTCCCCTGTTAAAGTAGGAGGAAGATGATGCTGGAAAACTCGCATCAACTCTGCCAAATAAGGGGAAGGATGTGATACTCTTTGGAAGGTTTGCGTGATCCTCACGAATCCCTCTCAGATCTATGCATCAGCACCATTGTCAGGGATGACAGCTTGTGACAAAAATGTCTGTACAAGAGGATCTGTTGGAAGTCCTTGATCAGCCATGTCTGGTGTTTGATCATTGCCATGTGACTAGTGTACAACCAGAGGGCGTCAATGGGGCATGAATCTGCAAGGACAATCGCACACCATAGATCAGGATTATCAAGGAATGGAAACTAGAAGAGTAAAGAGGTAATATAAGAAATAAAGCATTCAATTTTTTTTTAAACATGGATACACGACATGTATAATTCCTACATGACATGTTCCCTTAAGCCTTTCACATGGGAATGTACCTCTACCAAAACTGGTTGAGCAACAACCCAACACATGACATTTTGTCCTTACACATGGTGTGTACTTGAATCCTCTTCCCATTCCAAAGTTACCTTACATGGCTAGACCACATAGTTCTCCCAGAACGAGACTAAATGACGTGTTTTTTTCCAGACACAACGTGCAATAAACGAGCTTCACCGATCTATGTTTTTTAGTGACATGACCGGATACACAACTCACACTACACAGCATGTTCTATATGGACATAGTGTGTACTAGGATGATTTTTTCGACCCGTGTTGTTCATTTCATGCCCAGATTCTTGGGTTACACTACACTTCATGTTCAAGACCGACACAACAAGTATTAGAAAAGACTCAACTGACCCGTGTTGTTAGTGACAGGTCCGGTTACACAGTTCTACAACACGGTGTGTACATCCGGTACACGGTGTTTCCTACAAAATATTCCAAACCCCGTGTCTTTTCCCACACAGTCTTGGAAACTGTTAGAGACCTCACGACATGTAAATTCGGTACACGGCTTTTACTTAAGAAAAATAGATTCTGTAGAGACCCAAAGCCTGACGTACATTGACATTACATTACTTTTGTGGAATACTTAGTACATAACATAAACACACACACAAGGACCGTAATAGTTTAGTGTCTTTGTAAACTCGGAACGTAATCTTCTAATCGTGGTGAAAGATCTTCAATATCTCCCATAAAGATCTTCATTTTTTTACCTAAAACCTTTATTTATATCCTGGGGAAAAGAAAACATAAAAGGGTGAGCTCAAATTCTCAGTAAGGGTAAATAAAAGAAAAATCAATCACATCATATTCATAAGAACATAACTTTTGGAAATCTTAACCTGCAAAAGAGGGCATAATTTCATAACATGGGATAAATCATAGTAGTGAAATGAAATCCCAATAATCATAACATAAAACATGAAACTTTGTGGAATTCACACATAATCATAGAGAATCATTTCTTGTTAGTCAAGACTCATTGCCAAGACTATCTTAGTGGACAAAGTCCCTTTCTGAACCGAGTCACCCTCGTTTCAGTCCTGTTTCACTGAACCGGTATAACCTACCGTTCCAGCGATGTCTATCTCATGAGATATAAATTCTTTACCCAATGAATTTGAGGGAGATATAGGTCCAACCCATCTTATAATGAATCCTTTCTTATGTGTGCCACATAATCATAAATCATACATCATCGCATAACACATGTAACAAAAATGGGATTCTTGAAACATCATGACATCATAAAACAAATCATATAAGGTAAATGACCTCATAAAAATTATTCCATCACAACATAATCAAATCAATGTAATAATAGGGATAAAACAGAACCCTATATTATCTTAGATGGAAAATAATTTTGATAAAACATTTGAACTCCATTCTTGATGAAAATATCCTTTCTACTTCAAAAACACTTTTCTTTTCTTAACTTGTCATACAATTATAAACTAAAAGAAGTTGATTAAAAATAAACTTGAAAACTTATAAAGGAAGATTCTTGGAAATAATGTTTTAAAAATCCATTCATGTCGTATAAGTTAAAAAAAACATTCTTCGTACTTTTGTCGGAAAAGTCAAAAATTACCTCGTACGAAAAACGACAAAAGATTCCATTCATATTCATTACTAAAAACTCACCCAAGGGTAAAATTGGATTTAAAATATTGTAAGTGGATGGAAACAATATTACATATTGATGGAACATGTATGTGGATGATAAAATACACCCCAGTAAATGCCAATGTAAAAACAATCTCGGATAAAAATGAGATTGTGATATTTTCCCTTACCTTAGGTCTGATTTGCTTCGTATGTGTCCGAACCTCCTGTATAATGATTTAAATAATGTCATCGACTTATTACAGAATCATATTCATTGTTATGATATCATATATGGTTCACTTATAACATTATATTACCCGTTCTTTTGTAAATTCCATGTTAAAGAAGCGTTTTGGGTAAAATCGTTTCATTTATCGTAGGTGTTTTGACTTGTTGTTCTTGACATCATTATTACTTATATCATGATTTACTTACTTCCAGAATATAAAATATGATTTATATATTATATATATTCAGTATATATATATATATATATAATAGATCGATAAATAAAATGAAAAACACCGTTCATGGAGACGGTAGTCCGTACGTACGCATGAACGATGTTTTCCTTTCCTTATTGTCTTGAAATGGAAGTAAGTAGATGACATACATATATATATATGTACATAAATCCAGTAGCTTTATAATGTCATATATTTCATTATTATTTATTATATATACTTTATGATCATTCTTAAATGGTTAACATGGAGAATGAATCTCATCGCGTCGTGGAGACGGTAGTCCGTACGTACGCACGAGCGATGATATCATTTCCATAAATATTGAATTGAATTGGAGTGGATTATACAATATATCAGAATCAATATGATGTTTTAATAACTATGTATAGTTATTCTTTACACCATTATACCCATCCATGTAAGGTGGTGGTGGAAAATAGATTACACCACGACGTGGAGATGGTATTCCGTACGTACGCACGCGCGGTGATTTATTTTTCCGTAGGATGGATAGATGGTGAAATAGGGTTGTTTCATACTTAAAATAAAATATCAGTATATGAGTGATACTGATGTTATTACTTCAAAATGAAACAACCTAAGAAGAAGAAGTGGAAGAAGAAATAAAGATGAAAGAATTGGTAACGGTAATTACCTCTTCTTTGAAGCGCCTCTTTGAGACCTCCTCTTAGGGCACTAAAACTGGTCTTTGAGGAAGACCAGAACCTCTCAGATGTTTCTAGGGAAGTTGAGAAGAGATTTTGGCAGGGGTTGGACGAGCTTGAGTGCTCAAATTGGTGTGTGGAGGAGGGGGAGGAGGTGTCCTTTTATAAGGGAGGAGAGGGGCACCTTAGGAATATCTCAAAATATTATTTTATATTAAAGTCAAAATCGGTTTATAATGGTTCCAAAGGGTCTTATTTCGAAGATAAAGTGGGGATGGGTCGAAAACCTATCATACAGTAGGATTTATACAATTTTAGGGTATTATTTTAACCTTATCAATTAGATTTAACTCTAAGTTAAATAATTTAACTTTTACCGTGTCTTTTTGTTTTCTTTCACTATATGGTTAATACACTTACTATAACATGCCAAACGAACCCCAAATTGTTTATTATTAATATATATATCCTTATATAAGTCATTTGGCCGAACCTTATATTTTTAGGAATAAAATAACAATTAATAATATAATATTTGATTTAAAAACTATTTTGTGTCAATTTTGACACTATTTGATATATGATTTTTGTGAAAGTCATAACAGAATTATATGTTCAAACCATGTTGATTAAATCAACACTAATATATCATAGTAACCTATAAAATTAGTGGAATTCATAAAAAGTCTCAAATTACATTCATTTGAGCATTTATAACATCAATTATGTTAATATTTCCTTAAAAGGGTAATTACTACATCATCGTTGTGTCATAAATATATTAATTTATTTAAAGTCTAAAAATTATAAATAAAATATAATTATGTAGTAAATCGTTTTATATTTCTAATGAATATTTATAGTCGAATTTATCTTATGTATAACCCCATATTAAAAATGTTTTAGTTATTAAACTTTGATTTTAACTATTTTGACTATTCATTAAATAAAATAATATTAAATGTCATAATCTAATCCAAGTGGACCTAAATGGTCATATTATATTCATAAGGTTGTTTTTGGTCGAATTACACTTATCCAATAGAATTAGGACATGTGTTAGGGTAATAGTAATATCATATTCACCCTTATTACCCTATTTACTATTAACCGTGGTAAAAAAAAGTAAAAAGTTACTATTCACCAAAAATTATTTTCATCTCATTGAACCACATTTTACTTACTGACATCAACCGTGTCTCTTGTATTTTTGAAATTCCATTCACATAAGCGGTAAAATTATATTTTATGAAAAATTCAGTTTTTTTAACTACCAATTAGTAGTTTCACTATTTATCAAAAATTGATGTTTTTCAGAAAAATGCCAAAATTTCACCCTAAGCTATAATTGATATTCCGAATTCAAAAATGATTTATATTTTACAAAATTTCCATCATATAAGTTGAGTTAATTAATTTTATAATTATTTTCTGCTGTCACAACAAATAGCATGTTTTTAATAGATAATAACTATCAAAAGATTAACACTTGTTTATGTCTGGTGTAAATGTGAAATTGCATCCAATGACCAACATTGTATTGAATTGTAAAAATATATTCTAAATATAATTTAAAACCACTCAAATTAATAATTTATCACTATTAATTATTTCGATTAAAAAATTTGTTTTAATTAAAATTTAGTAATTTTCACTATTCATCAGAAAATAAAAGTTATCCGAAAAGTACCAAAATTCCACCTTAGGCTAAATTCGATACTCCGAATCCAAAAATGAAGTTCATTTTGAAAAAAATAAGATTTACAGAATTTCAAAAAGTGGTTATTACTATTCATAACGGCTAGTTTTAATAATATTTTAATAGCATATCGTTGTTTAGTGAAACTCGGTATTGCGTATTACACACGCTATCGAGGAAGGTCGCGATTGCATGTAATGCAAGGCAAGTCAAGGATGTGTGTTGTGCAAGCTCCTTTTGGTGTAGCGTATAACAGAAGACATTAATTAAAAAGAATATTTTTCATAAAATCTCGGGCTGTTACAGATTCTTCCGGAACAGACGAACACATGGAGTGTATTAAACATTACATGGCGTGTATTCTAGGTTTTTCCAGACAGTAAGCCTAAAAAACTACTCTAGATCCCAAAAAACACAGAAACAAACCTTAATGTTCCAAATTCAAATCTGTGAGGGACCATAATCCCATGCGAATCAAATCTTGGTATCTTATACATGTCATAAAAAGCATAAAATATCAATGATCAACCAAATTCTGATTCATGAGTGCCCATAACACCTCAAGAACCAAAGTTTGGAATTTATTCAAAAAAAACTTACACAACCAATACCCTATCAAACATCAGGTATTATATCAAGGCATCTATCACAACAACATGCATATCCAGCACAAAATATATCACAACAACATGCAATCGCTAATACAACCAAAATGGCATGGCAAGCATTCATGACATGTAATTTCTAGAAACTTACTATATGACGCATGAGAGGGAATACCCTCATATCATCAGGTTTAAACAGAAATTGAACCTTAATAAAATAAAAAATAACACCACAAAACATGTGAATCACTCAAGGTGAAATCAAATCAGCTGTAATAATTACAAAACATGAAATTTTTTAATAAATGATGTAGATTATCTTTTCCCTATACACATGTTAGATACTCTTGAGAAAATCTTATAACCAAGTAACAATTCCTTGGTATCCTTGTATATATGATCGAAATTGTAAGTCAAGAGAAAATAATTCCTCTAATACCACTTTGTAACATCCCTGTTATGGAAGCCACTGAGAGGTGCCCTGTACCTGGTTGGTCACATGACCAGAAACACATTTCCCCAAATGTCGGAGGATTCCAACTAGTAGTGAGGGCCTTGGGTGTGATAGTGGGGAAATTATTCCCTCATTGGAAGAGTAACATCGAGACGTAAAAAAGATATCAATAACAGAAGAAGTAATAATGGAATACAATAGTAAAAAGTGGAATACTGAAAGTAATAAGCAACTGAAGCACAAATATATAAATTATGCATGATATATATTTCTAGGAATGTATCCCAACAAGTCAAAATGTTGAAATATAGAACCGAACCATATTATAAGAAAAATAGGAAAACAACTCCTCAACATCAAAAGCCTCAGCTTGGTCCCATGTTATCTAGATCCAAGGTAGTCAAGTACCTGATGTATAAGGGCACTTTCCCTTATCTATACCTGAGTAGATATAATTTATTTGGGCACAAAAGAATGACCCAAATAGGAAGTGTGACTAGTCCCAACAGGTAACCACCAAAAGATTTGTGCCTAACAGTTTGTTAATATATATTGCAGGAAATAAGTAAAATAAAGATGCAAACAAGGAAGTACTCAGTAGGAACCATTTCCATATCTTCAATGCATTCAATTCCACACAGCAAGTAAATAGATAATCACAAATAGGTAACCCTATGGGAATTTCACATAGACTATCCCATCTGGTTCAGATTTTGTAAAGACTCTCTAAGGAAAAATCAACATCAATCCCCCTTATAGCTAAATATGATTGAATACTCTCTGAGGAAGCATTCACAGTCAATTCCCCCTATATTCTATTAATAGAAACTATATGAACTTTGAGGAATCACTCAACGTCAATTCCTCCTGTGGCCTAATAATGTTACTATTGACCCTTTGAGGGATCACTCAACTTCGATCCCCCTTGTGGTCTCGCAGCATGATAAAAAAATAACAAACACTCCGGAGAAGCCCTTACATCTATTCTTATTAGGGCCAACTAAACTAGGTTCTCACGAACATGTGTATGTAAAACAAGCATAGAAATGCAATGTAGCCAAAGTAAACCTCAATAACTAAGTTGTTAACCCTTATATAGCATAAAATCCTATACGATAAAAAAATCACTCCATCCTACAATACTAGGCATGAAAAGTAAATAGTTTCCTACTAGGAAAACGAGGACAAACGGTCAAAACAAGAAAATATGCCTGGGAAAACCCTTCCAAAGAATATAAATTAACCCTATTCACATTCTATTAACCTATATTCCTACATACAAGCATAGAAGGAAATTAACAGGGCTAAAACAGAAATTACACAATACCCCATTCAAGAGTATTGAGAAATTTTGCACATATAACTGAAAGACGCTCAACAAAAAGGCACAAACCACCTACCACAGTGTTGTTGGGTCGATATAAGAGAACCATAAGACTTGATTCGCCTAAGAAAAAGGTAGATCAACAAAAATGTAAAAACATTCAATAGATGATAACTTAATAAATAGGAGGAATTTGTAAAAAAATCTCTAGTAGAAGGAAGAGATTACCAAGGTGATCCCAACGCATTCGACAATGGTTGATTTGGATAACATACGCTTGATCGGGAGAATGGGGAAAGATTGTGGCCAATCTATCTCTCTCTCTCTCGGAAAAACCAGACCTAGAAGGAGATGGTTCTGTCTGTCAAACGTGACCCCAGTGCATTTAATGTAAAAAAAGTAAATGGTGTGTACTTTCCTTCACCGGTCCCTGCATTAGGCAGTCTCTAGGTCACCACACACAGTCGTGTGCTTGTCCTCTACATAGCCAACACCTGGATAACCGCGATAACTGAGTACATGATGTGTACTCATAAAGCACATGTCTTGTACTTCAAAAATTTTCATAAACTCCACTTTGTTCTCAAAAACACCAGAAAAAGGAAAACATATCTAAAAAAGAAGGTCTGGGTTCTTACACAAACAATATACATAATTAATATTTATACTTATCCACTAATGTGGAAAACTAGATCTAAATTAATTTCAATGGATTTTGAGGATATGTAATTACATATATGGAATTTGAACGAAGTAAACCTCACTAATTCAGGGTTTAATAAACATTGAGTGACAGTTCCAGCTTAAAGAGGCTCTATCCAAAATATTTTATTGGGGAAATTTGTATTATCTAATGATGTAATGGATGAGTTGAAAACCTTTAGGAATTAAATGAATGAAAAACCATGAAATTTAAAAAGTGTGGTTATAGTCCAATTTGATTTTATCTATAAATTTATTCCCTCTACAACTACTCCCATAGAGATAGAATTTTTTTGAGTGTAGTTGATCATGTGATATCAAAATAAAATTATATATATATTCATAGCTTCATTGAATTTAGTGTTTTCTTAATAGACATTTTAAGTTAAAAGAGTTCATGAAACATCAAATGGGTGACTTATAAGACCCTAAAATACTATAAATAATATTAACATCATAACATACATTCTATTTAATGACCACTTTGGTTATCTTCAGTAATCTATTGGCACAAATATAATAAAACATGGGAGTATCTAATTGAACATGGGATATTGTTTCATGTTCTCTTATATCAATCAATAAAAAAACACAAATCATTTTCAAGTGGTCAATGGTGATCTATCTTGAAATTATGGATCTGTATTCTGAATGATCATAAGAAGAATGAGGATCATTATTAAAACTCTCAAATGGATCTATTTAATCCTATAAGAAATGAGATGATTGTCTATTGACCAATAAGGAGTATTCCTTTTTTTCATCCAATCCCTATTCCTATTACTAGTAATGATCATGATTCAGCTCAAAAATCATCTATTAGCATTGTTATGAAAAAATTTTAATGTTAAATCATGAAATTTGAAAGTGTGGATAGAACGATTCAATATATGATTGGTAAAGTGATCGGTATAAAATGTTTTATGGATCTAATTTTTAAGATGTTTTTAGTGGACATTCCATCTAGTATATCTACTATCGATATTTCACTATAGTTCAATCCATTTATTTTTAATTCCCCTCAATGGTTAACCTATATATTGCTTGGATCTATGAATAGGATGATTAATAATGGATTAACTACTATTTCTATGATATTGAGAAACGAATCCATGATAAATTTTGAGGTTTGTATCTCTAATTTTATCAAACCGATATACATTTGTGCCGATACCATATTTAATCATAGATCAAGATGAACTCTAGGAACTAAACCCAAAAATTTCTATATATGTGATAGTAAATTGATTAATGTTTCATTTTAGGATTCCATGATCTATCAAAAAGATAAATTTGGGGTTGATGCTACCTCGGATGCTACGTGTTATCGAGATGGATCTTCATCATCTGAACCTATAATGAATGTTCCTTATCATGCTTCTAGAAAATATTATTTTGGTATAGATAAAGGGAATATTTAAGTAGTTATCAACACCCATTTTCAAAGTCTGTGATATAATGAACAGGAAATTCCATCTAATTTTTTTGATTATATAAGAATTTTACGAGTCTGTGAAAATTGACAGCATGTGATTCCGAGCCCTGGTGTGCCCAGAATGAATTTATAAATTTTTTTTAATTATTTTCATTAAGAGTGTGAGAGGGTTTTTGTAACTTTTGAACTGGTGATCAGAATTGAAATATGACGACACCGTTGAACTCGCATCACCGTTATTCGCTTAAAGATACCTTCACCTCGACAACAATAGGTTGAGGGTGAATGATATATTTCATGTTTTTCATGGAAATAAAAATAATAAAAATAACATATTTTATTTTATTTTATATATCCTATCATTTTGAGTTATGGGGGTGGGGACCACCTGAACTAGAAAACCCCCATTTGTAATTATTGTGGGGGGGGGGCACCCGAACCCCTCTTTAATGTGGGGAAGTTCCTAGGAATCCTCCCATTTATTTGTGTCAATGAAATACAATAAAATGTGACATTTAATTACACCAACACAATATAATTAATTGTTCCAACATTAATTGTGCCAATATAAATTAAATTGATAAACCTATTTTAATGTGTTAGCTCCTAATTTCCTTGGGGAAATCATTGGAGAAAGGGAGGCTTGGAGAGAACTTTGGAGATACTCTTTCTACAATGAAGAACACCCTCTCCCATGAAGAACATACTTTAGAATCAAGAATGAGGACGACGCATGAGCCTGCCTTTGGAAGCATATAGCAGAAGTGACGATTGTTGGCACCATCATCGCCATCACCGACTTCTTCTCGTAACACCCCCAATGAGAAATCGAGGTAGGGATTGTTTTTTCTTTATCCCATTCCCATTATTGAGATTCATCTTGATTTAAGAAAATTTATATTCTTCTTGATTCAAGAACAAATAAGCTAATTTCTATAGTTCTAATGCAGAGGGTGCGGGCCGAACGAACAGGGCCCGACCTCTCCATAACCTTTGTGGTATTTTGATGGTTTTGAAAATATGACAACATCTAGAGGTGAGTGTGGGAGTATACAAAATGAAGAAAGGGCCACTGGGGCATGCTCGATGTAACAGCCCGAGATTTTATAAAAAAATATTCTTTTTAATTTTATTAATGTCTTGTGTTGTACGCTACACCAAAAGGAGCTTGCACAACACAAATCCTTGACTTGCCTTGCATTACACGCAATCACGACCTTCCTCGATAGCGTTTGTAGTACGCAATACCGAGTTTCACTAAACAACGATATGCTATTAAAATATTATTATAACTAGCCGTTATGAATAGTAATAACCACCTTTTAAAATTTTAGAAATTTTATCTCTCAAAATGGACTTCATTTTTTGATTCGGAGTATCGAATTTAGCCTAAGGTGAAATTTTTGAACTTTCCGGATAACTTTCATATTCTGATGAATTGTGAAAATTACTAAATTATAATTAAAAACAAATTTTTTAATCAAAATAATTAATAGTGATAAATTATTAATTTGAGTGGTTTTAAAGTATATTTAGAATATATTTTTACAATTTAATACAATTTTGGTCATTGGATGTAATTTCACAATTAAACCAGACATAAACAAGTGTCAATCTTTTGATAGATATTGTTTCTTAAAAACACGCTATTTGTTTGAACAATGGGATTTAATTATAAAATTAATTAATGAAACTTCTATGTTATGAATTTGGTAAAATAGACTTCATTTATGAATTCGTAATATGAAATATAGCTTAGGATGAAATTTTGGCATTGTTCTGAAAAACATCAATTTTTGATGAATAGTGAAACTACTAAGTGGTAGTTAAAAAACTGAATTTTTCATAAAACATAATTTTACCGCTTCTGTGAATGGAATTTCAAAAATCTGAGAGACACTGTTGATGTCAGTAAGTAAAATGTGGTTCAATGAGATGAAAATAATTTTTGGTGAATAGTAACTTTTTACTTTTATTTACCACGGTTAAAAGTAAATAGGGTAATTAAGGGTAAAAATGATATTAATATTACCCTAACACATGTCCTAATACTATTGGACAATTGTATCTCGACCAAAAACAACCTTAAGTGTAAAATATTATCATTTAGGCCCACTTGGATTAGATTAGGACATTTATTATTATTTAATTCAAAGAAGAGTTAAAAGACTTAAAATCAAAGTTTATTTACTAAAAAATTTTTAATATAGGGTTATGCATAAGATAAATTCGATTGTAAATATTCATTAGAAAGATAAAATTATTTACTACATAATGGTATTTTATTTGTAATTTTTAGACATAAAATAAGTTACTTTATTTATGACACAAAGATGATGCAGTAATTATCTTATTAATGAAATATTGACATAATTGATATTATTAATACCAAAATAAATGTAATTTAAAACTTTTTATGAATTCAACTAATTTTATAGGTTACTATGATATATTAGGGTTTATTTAATCAACTTGTTTCGAACATATAATTCTGTTATGACTTTCAAAAAAATCATATATCAAATAGTGTCAAAATTGACACAAAATAGTTTTTAAATCAAATATTATATTATTAATTGTTATTTTATTCTTAAAAATCTAAGGTTCGGCCAAATGACTTAGATAAAAATATATATATTAATAATAAACAATTTGGGGTTCGTTTGGCATGTTATAGTAAGTTTATTAACCATATAGTGTAAGAAAACAAAAAGACACGGTAAAAGTTAAATTATTTAACTTAAAGTTAAATCTAATTGATAAGGTTAAAATAATAACCTAAACTTGTATAAATACTATTTGTTGATATTATTTCAACCCATCCCCACCTTAGCTTCGAAATAAGACCCTTTGGAACCATTATAAACCGATTTTGACTTTAATATAAAATAATATTTTGAGATATTCCTAAGGTGCCCCTCTCCTCCCTTATAAAAGGGCACCTCCTCCCTCTCTTCCTAACACAACTTTGAGACTTCAAGCTTGGCCAACCCCTGCCAAAATCCCTTCTCCACTTACCTAGTATCATCCTAGAGGTACTGGGCTTCTTCAAATACCATCCTTAGTTCTTTAAGTGGAGGCTAAGAAAAGGCACGTCAAAAAGAGGTAATATCCATTACCGATCTTTTTCAATTTCTTTCTTCTTCAAATTCTTCTTCTTTAGTTGTTTCATGATAAAGTAATAACATCAGTATTTATTATATACTGATATGTTATTATAAATATAAAACAACTCTAATTAACCTTCTATCCATCCTACGGAAAAAGAAAATCACCGCGCGTGTGTACGTACGGAATACCGTCTCCACGCCGTGGTGTAATCTATTTTCCGACACCACCTTAATTGGATGGGTATAAAGGTGTAATGAGTAACTATATATGATTATTATAAATTGATATTGATACTGAAATAGTATACATACACTTCAACACAATTCCACGACCATGGGAATGATATCATCGCTCGTGCGTACGTACGGACTACCGTCTCCACGACGCGATGCGATTCATTCTCAATGATTAACCATTCATGAATGATTATAAAGTATATATAATAAGTACTAATGAAATATATGACCTAATAATGATACTGGAATTATTTATATTTATATGTATGTCATCTACTTAATTCTATTCAATTCAATAAGGAAACGAAAACAGTGTTCATGCGTACGTACGGACTACCGTCTCCATGAACGATGTATTTCTTTTTATTTATTGATTTATTATATATGTATATTCTGAATATATATATATAAATCATGTTTTATATTCTGGAATTATTTAATCATGATCTATGTAATCATATGAATTATTACAAGTTAAAAACACGAACGACAAATGAGACGATTTTACCCAAAACGCTACTTTAACATGAATTTAGAAAAGAACGGGTAATATAAAGTCATAAGTGGACCATATATGATATAATAACAATAAATATGATTCTGGAATAAGTCAATAACATGATTTAAATCATTATACAGGAGGTTCGGATACTTACAAAGCAAGTCGGACCTAAGGTAAGGGAAATATCACAATCTCATTTTTATCCGAGATTGTTTATTCGTAAGTATTTAATGGGGTGTATTTTATCATCCACATCCTTGTTTCATAAATATGTAATATTATTTCCATCCACCTACAATTGTTTAAATCCATTTTTACCCTTCGGTGAGTTTTTAGTAAAAGAAATGAAAGGAATCTTTTGTCGTTTTTCGTACGAGGTACTTTTTGACTTTTCTGAAAAAAGTACGAAGAATGTTTTTTTAACTTATACGGAATGAATGGATTTCTAAAACATTATTTCCAAGAAGTTTCTTTTACAAGTATTCAAGTTTATTTTTAATCAACTTCTTTTAGTTTAAAATTGTATGACATGTTATGAAAGGAAAAGTGTTTTTGAAGTAGAAAGGATATTTTTTCAAGAATGGAGTTCAAGTATTTTATCAAAATTATTTTCCATCTAAGATAATAAAAGGGTTCTGTTTTTATCCCTATTATTACATGGATTTGATTATGTTGTGATGGAAATATTTTTTTTTCTTTATCTTATATGAATTGTTTTATGATGTCATGTTGTTTAAGAATCCCATTTTTATTACATGGGTTACGCTATGATGTATGGTTTATGATTATGTGGAACACATACGAAAGGATTCATTATAAGATGGGTGGGACCTATATCTCCCTCCAATTCATTGGGTAAAGATTTTATATCTCATGAGATAGACATGGCTGGAACGGTAGGTTATACTGGTTTAGTGAAACAGGACTGGAACGAGGGTGACTTGGTTCAGAAAGGGACTTTGTCCACTAAGATAGTCTTGGAAATGAGTCATGACTAAAAAGAAATGATTTTCCATGATTATGTGTGCATGCCACAAAGTTTCAAGTTTTATGTTATGATTATGGGGATCTCATTTTCACTTCTATGATTTATTCCATGTTAAGATATTATGATCTCTTTTGCAGGTTATGAATTTCAAAATGATATGATATGATTTTTATTTCCTTTATTTTCCCTTGCTGAGAATTTGAGATCACCCTTTTATGTTTTCTTTTCCCCAAGATATAAAGAAAGGTTTTAGGTAAAAAAAGGGGAAGATCTTTATGGGAGATATTGAAGATCTTTCACCACGATTAGAAGATTACGTTCCGAGTTTCCAAAGACACTAAACTATTACGATCCTTGTGTGTGTGTTTTTGTTATGTACTAAGTATTTCGAAAAAGTAATGTAATGTCCATGTACGTCAGGTTTTGGGTCTCTATAGTTGGTATCAGAGGAAAGGTTTAGTCATCCTTTGGAAACTAGGATGCGAAAACGTTAGTGAGATCCCTAGAGATATTTCTACGGTATGTCTAGGGATGTCCCTAAGGATAAGTATACGTATAGGTTATAGTACTAGAACTATGCTAACAATCATATAATTAAACCTAAGATGTTAGATATTGAAGGTACTCCCCCTTTATTATATTGTTTTCCCTAGAATGATTTTTGCCTCTCACGCTATTCTTTTTGGGTTTTAGACGATGGCTGGAACCCGAAGGAACCGTGTTGATCAATGCAATGGACAATGAAATGATTGTCCTCCTTAACAAACAAATATTATGGGATATGGAGTGAAAAATATTATTTCTATCCTTACACAAGCTATGAATAATTCTGGACTTCCAAATGAGCAAAGAAAGGAACAATATTCTATTGAGTCCTTCATGAGGCAACATCCACCTTCTTTCAGTGGGACTTCTGATCCACTTGTTGCTGAACAATGGATTAGTACCACTAAAAAGATATTTTCAGTTCTTCAATGTTCTGAACATGATAAAGTCATCTTAGTAGTATATCGTTTGGAAGGTGAAGCTGATCAATGGTGGAATCTTATCAAGAATACGAGGCCAAGAGATGAAATTGAGTCCATGGAATGGGACGAGTTCAAGAAATTGTTTTTTAGTAAGTAATTCCCTTATATTCTTCAAACAAATATGGAGAATGAGTTTCTTGAACTAAAGAAAAAGGATGATGAATCTGTTGGTATATACGAAGGGAATTTTACAAGACTTGCAAGGTATGCATCTGGCATTATCATCCAACCTGAAAGTAAAGTTGATCGATTTTTCAGTGGCTTAAAACCAAGTCTTCGAAGGGCATTAGCTATAAGAGACTTCAGTAGCTATGAAGAAATTGTGCGTTGTGCTATCAAGGTAGAAATGGAAGTTGGTGTTACATATCCATCTCATGGTTTTGACAAGAAACGAAAGATGGAGTTCAAGGAGAAATCTCAGAATAATGGTGAAAAAAAGATGAATGTTTCCGTATGCACAATGTGTGGAAAGAAGCATGGTGGAGATTGTCTTAAAGGGACTAGAAAATGTTTTAAGTGTGGAAAGGAAGGTCATCGAGCAGCTGAGTGTCGAAGTAATGGAAAAAGGGTTTCTAAGGATGTGAATAAATCAAACACTGCAGAGAACGCACCACCAACACTTCAATGCTTCAAGTGCAATGAAATGGGGCATTTTGCTAATAAATTCCCTAATCCAAGGGTTAGTGATGATCAACATAAGCAACCACTGAAGGAAAAGGACAAAGGGAAGTCACATGCGATCACTATTGGCGATGTTGAATATGACAACAATGTGGTGGAATGATTAAGTGTTTATGTAATGGGATTCCAGAATAATATTGTATCATGGAGTATTGGAATATTTATGTATTGTTCTAATGTGGTATTCAAAGTAATTGAGATATTTTTGGAAATAAGACAATATGCACATAATGAAGGAAAAACGAGAAAACGAAATGTTTAACAGTATTCATGATCTCATGATTGATATAAGGACTAAGTGATATCATGGTTTGAGTATATATAATTTTGAGGATTTTGGTATGTGGAAAGTGTTAACTTTTAACTGCATTCATGTTTTCACTAAGGTATTCAAGAGAATACACGATTAAGGACTTTGAATGTTTGGAATGTGACCAACAAAACATATCTTATGATATATGGGGATCGACGATGGTGTTAAATCTCTGGAAATCATTTTCACTATGTTATGAGAGTGGACTGTAGTATTATGGATAAGCCTAAAGATTGGAATGGATTATGTTGGACATAAGTTAGTATTGTTTAAGGATAAAAGTTTTTTCGATATTATTGATGGGATGTTATAGTAATATAGTTTTAGAAAAAGGACAACCTGCAGGACGGGCGACAACCCATGGCGTCAGACAAGGCCGTGGGAATCGAACCCACAACTGAAGTGCGACTGGCCTTTATCACCTACCACTGGCATACAGGAAGTCCCTGTTTAGTAGAAACTAGTTTTATTATATTAAGCAGTATGATATATGAAGTATAAGTCCATTTTAGGAACCATATATGATTAATCTCACTATAAATCGACTTATGTATATAATTTTTGCTATCCTTTTGTTTGAGACAGATGGAATGACCCGTCATTCTATCACATGATTTGCTAACACTTCACGAATAACAAATTCAACTTCATTTATTTAAGAGATGAAGTGGAAATTGTTCAAGGCACGAACAACGGTGAGATTGTACCAAAATAATGTAATTATTTATTCTAATGAAAATTTTCAACTTTAGGGAAATGATCTTGAAAACCAAAAATGTTGTCCTAGTGATCTTATACCTGATGAATGATATGGTACCTTATATCATCACAAATCTATGGATTTGTGATTATGGATTTTCCATAGCCATGTTCTCTACCACTCTCCATCAGAACATGATGGTTAGATTTCTCTTCCATATCCATATTTTCACCTATGTGGAAACCCAGTGATTAGTTTATTTGTGTAATCATTACATTTCATACTTTAGTTTTTAAAGCCATGTTTTGGTATTATTTTTTACGATGTGGGTTTCTATTAATGAAACTTTTGAATAGTAAACCATTTATAACCCCGACGAATTTCGAGGGCGAAGTTTAATTTAAGGGGGGTAGAATGTAACAGCCCGAGATTTTATAAAAAAATATTCTTTTTAATTTTATTAATGTCTTGTGTTGTACGCTACACCAATAGGAGCTTGCACAACACACATCCTTGACTTACCTTGCATTACACGCAATCGCGACCTTCCTTGATAGCATGTGTAGTACGCAATACCGAGTTTCACTAAACAACGATATGCTATTAAAATATTATTATAACTAGCCGTTATGAATAGTAATAACCAATTTTTAAAATTTTAGAAATTTTATCTCTCAAAATGGACTTCATTTTTGGATTCGGATTATCGAATTTAGCCTAAGGTGAAATTTTGGTACTTTTCGGATAACTTTCATATTATGATGAATAGTGAAAATTACTAAATTATAATTAAAAACAAATTTTTTAATCAAAATAATTAATAGTGATAAATTACTCATTTGAGTGGTTTTAAAGTATATTTAGAATATATTTTTACAATTTAATACAATTTTGGTCATTGGATGTAATTTCACATTTAAACCAGACATAAACAAGTGTCAATCTTTTGATAGATATTGTTTCTTAAAAACACGCTATTTGTTTTAACAACGGGATTTAATTATAAAATTAATTAATGAAACTTCTATGTTATGAATTTGGTAAAATAGACTTCATTTTTGAATTCGGAATATGAAATATAGCTTAGGATGAAATTTTGCCATTGTTCTGAAAAATATCAATTTTTGATGAATAGTGAAACTACTAAGTGGTAGTTAAAAAACTGGATTTTTCATAAAACATAATTTTACCACTTCTGTGAATGGAATTTCAAAAATCCGAGAGACACGGTTGATGTCAGTAAGTAAAATGTGGTTAAATGAGATGAAAATAATTTTTGGTGAATAGTAACTTTTTACTTTTATTTACCACGGTTAAAAGTAAATAGGGTAATTAAGGGTAAAAATGATATTAATATTACCCTAACACATGTCCTAATCCTATTGGAAAACTGTATCTCGACAAAAAACAACCTTAAGTGTAAAATATTATCATTTAGGCCCACTTGGATTAGATTAGGACATTTATTATTATTTAATTCAAAGAAGAGTTAAAAGAGTTAAAATCAAAGTTTATTTACTAAAACATTTTTAATATAGGGTTATACATAAGATAAATTCGATTTTAAATATTAATTAGAAAGATAAAAAGAGTTCCTACATAATGGTATTTTATTTGTAATTTTTAGACATCAAATTAGTTAATTTATTTATGACACAAATATGATGCAGTAATTATCTTATTAATGAAATATTGACATAATTGATATTATAAATACCAAATTAAATGTAATTTAAGACTTTTTATGAATTACACTAATTTTCTAGATTAGTATGATATATTAGTGTTGATTTAATCAACTTGGTTCGAAAATATAATTCTATTACGACTTTCACAAAAATCATATATCAAATAGTGTCAAAATTGACACAAAATAGTTTTTAAATCAAATATTATATTATTAATTGTTATTTTATTCCTAAAAATCTAAGGTTCTTCCAAATGACTTAGATAAGGATATATATATTAATAATAAACAATTTGGGGTTAGTTTGTCATGTTATAGTAATTGTATTAACCATATAGTTTAAGAAAACAAAAAGACACGGTAAAAGTTAAATTATTTAACTTAAAGTTAAATCTAATTGATAAGGTTAAAATAATACCCTAAACTTGTCTAAATCCTATGGGTTGATAGGATTTCTACCCATCCCCACTTTATCTTCGAAATAAGACCCTTTGGAACCATTATAAACCGATTTTTACTTTAATATAAAATAATATTTTGAGATATTCCTAAGGTGCCCCTCTCCTCCATTATAAAAGGGCACCTCCTCCCTCTCTTCCTCACACAACTTTGAGCCTTAAATCTTGGAAAACCCCTACCAAAATCCCTTCTCCAATTCCCTAGTATCATCCTAGAGGTCCTGGTCTTCTTCAAAGACCGTCCTTAGTTCTTTATGTGGAGGCTAAGAAAAGGCGCGTCAAAAAGAGGTAATATCCATTACCGATCTTTTTCAATTTCTTTCTTCTTCAAATTCTTCTTATTTAGTTGTTTCATGATAAAGTAATAACATCAGTATTTCTTAAATACTTATATGTTATTATAAATATAAAACAACTCAAATTAACCTTCTATCCATCCAATGGAAAAAGGAAATCACCCCGCGTGCGTACGTACGGAATACCGTCTCCACGCCGTGGTGTAATCTATTTTCCGCCACAACCTTAATTGGATGGGTATAAAGGTGTAATGAGTAACTATATATGATTATTATAAATTTATATTGATACTGAAATAGTATACATACACTTCAACACAATTCCACGACCATGGGAACGATATCATCGCTCGTGCGTACGTACGGACTACCGTCTCCACGACGCGATAAGATTCATTCTCAATGATTAACCATTCATGAATGATTATAAAGTATATATAATAAGTACTAATGAAATATATGACCTAATAATGATACTGGAATTATTTATATTTATATGTATTCCATCTACTTAATTCTATTCAATTCAATAAGGAAACGAAAACAGCGTTCATGCGTACGTACGGACTACCGTCTCCATGAACGATGTATTTCTTTCCATTTATTGATTTATTATATATGTATATTCTGAATATATATATATAAATAATGTTTTATATTCTGTAATTATTTAATCATGATCTAAGTAATCATATGAATAATTACAAGTTAAAAACACGAACGACAAATGAGACGATTTTACCCAAAACGCTATTTTAACATGAATTTACAAAAGAACGGGTAATATAAAGTTATAAGTGGAACATATATGATATTATAACAATGAATATGATTCTGTAATAAGTAAATAACATGATTTAAATCATTATACAGGAGGTTCGGACACTTACAAAGCAAGTCGGACCTAAGGTAAGGGAAATATCACAATCTCATTTTTATCCGAGATTGTTTATTTGTAAGTATTTACTGGGGTGTATTTTATCATCCACATCCATGTTTCATAAATATGTAATATTATTTCCATCAACCTACAATTGTTTAAATCCATTTTTACCCTTCGGTGAGTTTTTAGTAAATGAAATGAAAGGAATCTTTTGTCGTTTTTCGTACGAGGTACTTTTTGACTTTTCTGACAAAAGTACGAAGAATGTTTTTTTTAACTTATACGGAATGAATGGATTTATAAAAAATTATTTCCAAGAAGTTTCCTTTACAAGTATTCAAGTTTATTTTTAATCAACTTCTTTCAGTTTAAAATTGTAAGACATTTTAAGAAAGGAAAAGTGTTTTTGAAGTAGAAAGGATATTTTCCTCAAGAATGGAGTTCAAGTATTTTATCAAAATTATTTTCCATCTAAGATAATAAAAGGGTTCTGTTTTTATCCCTATTATTACATGGATTTGATTATGTTGTGATGGAAATATTTTTTTTCTTTATCTTATATGAATTATTTTATGATGTCATGTTGTTTATGAATCCCATTTTTATAACATGGGTTACGCTATGATGTATGGTTTATGATTATGTGGAACACATAAGAAAGGATTCATTATAAGATGGGTGGGACCTATATCTCCCTCCAATGCATTGGGTAAAGATTTTATATCTCATGAGATAGACATGGCTGGAATGGTAGGTTATACCGGTTCAGTGAAACAGGACTGGAACGTGGGTGACTCGGTTCAGAAAGGGACTTTGTCCACTAAGATAGTCTTGGCAATGAGTCATGACTAACAAGAAATGATTTTCCATGATTATGTGTGCATGCCACAAAGTTTCAAGTTTTATGTTATGATTATGGGGATCTCATTTTCACTTCTATGATTTATTCCATGTTAAGATATTATGATCTCTTTTGGAGGTTATGATTTTCAAAAAGATATGATATGATTTTTATTTCCTTTATTTTCCCTTGCTGAGAATTTGAGCTCACCCTTTTATGTTTTCTTTTCCCCAGGATATAAAGAAAGGTTTTAGGTAAAAAAAGTGAAGATATTTATGGGAGATATTGAAGATCTTTCACCACGATTAGAAGATTACGTTCCGAGTTTCCAAAGACACTAAACTATTACGATCCTTGTGTGTGTGTTTTTGTTATGTACTAAGTATTCCGAAAAAGTAAAGTAATGTCCATGTACATCAAGTTTTGGGTCTCTAAACTCGATTCCCCAAGGAAAGTCGCGGGAAGGGCGCGGGAGCAGCTGCCAGAAACCTGGCCAGCCATGACGACGGTGGCGGCGTGACCGCTCTGCCAGATAATAGTCAGGGCCCGTCGGCTGCGGTGGAACGAGGGTGGCAGCGGTGGCATGGTCAGCCGTGTGAAGGGGAGTTAGTGGTGCATGTCCACGCTATCGGGCATGTAGGATTCATTTCCCTATGCCAAGGGGATGAAGGGAGGGTAGCTGGCATGCTGCCTGCCGCCGGTGGTGGCACGGCGTGCGACCGCGCCGTAGAGGATGGTTCGTCGTCCGATCAACTGCCAGTCGCCCAGTGCGGGCCACCCATTGCGGGCTGACCAATGGGCTGGGCCGCACCAGCCAGCCAGGTCAGACCCAATAGGCCGGGTCAGGTCACCCCAGGCCATGTCAGAGCGGGTCGGTCCGACCCTGTCAGACCGAACCTGAACCCACTTCGACCACATTTTCTCTATTTCTTCCATAACTTGAGTTACGTGCATCTGTTTGACAAAAATTCTGCGGTGAAAAAAACCATTTATCGAGTCAATCCTTCTTGTATACCCCACTTGAGTTTTGGATAATGTTGTGGTACATTCGGGTTGGATCGAACATGAATTCAATCGGGCCCTTGGGACTAAAATGCCTATAACTTACCGACCAGGTGTCTGATTGTCACACCATCTATTGCGTTGAGACCCCTATCACATGGAGGTCCATTGGGATACATGTTCATGGGACTTCGTATTAGTTGGAGTATCAACCTATGGCTTGAGGGGTGAACCTCTCAGAATCAAGCGGGCTTAGTGCTGGAACCCTATAGCTAGCTGTAACATGAGAAAGGGATCCTATGGGGGTCTATGTTTTCTGATCCTACGTGGGTTTGTGTTCCAATATCCCTCTTGGATCCACTCTAGGAATCCATGTGGGACTACTCTTGGATCTTAAGTGAGTCTGCTATAATATAATCCTATGTGGGTCAGATGATCTAGAAACTGACGTGGGTTTGATGATTTAGGATCCTGTGTGGATCTGCCTCTTAACAGAGTTAAATGATTCAATAGTTACATATAATCATCTTTACTACCATACCTATTTCATAACTGGTGTGAGATGAGTCCTTACCCTCATGGTAATACCCTTTTGGTATTCTTCTATGTGAAGTACCTTTGTGGTACTTACCTTCGTGGTGACACCATTGTGGTATTATTCTATGTGGCATACCTTTGTAGTACATATGTTCATGGTATCCTTCTATGTGGTTCTACCTTTGTGGTAATTACCCTTGTGGTGTTACCTTCGTGGTATTCATTCCTACGTGGAATAGTTGTACTTTGGCTAAAAGTTGGGCCTTGTGTTTCCTCATGAATGAGATGGGTATACATGATCACTTGGGTATATGTATGGGAATATACCCATGTAGGGTTGGAAGATGTTTTCATGATTTTTGGTTTATCTATTGTGGGTTTTGTGAGACTTTCGAGGGTCTCGGTGTCCCTAATGGTTTATTACATAGTTTACTTATGTTCGTATCTTTCTATGTGCTTAGCTACATGTTTTTTATGTTATAAAGGATATAAATTCTTGATTTTTAGGGAATATGCCTTTCGGTGCTAGTCGCCAGCCCCTGGAATATGGAAGGTGGGATTGGGGTAGTCACGACACGGGCCCTGGGGGACGAGTCATGTCAAATTGGTATCAGTGGTGTCTGTTCTACCATAAAAAATTGGACTCTGATCATTTTTTAACAGAAATAGATTTATGTGCAGTGAGTGTGGTTATCAGTTTAAGGAATCCAGTGTTGGTGCGGTGGCTGAAGTATTCATACACTAGGAACCTGACTTCTAATTTCTGACTCAGTGCATGAAAACACTAATTGCGTGTGTGTTTTGAAAGGTTTTCTTTCAGATCATTTCAAGTCATCTCACCAAGTATAATCTATTGATCGTGTCACACCTGTTTCTTTTCAGGATGCCTCCACATAGACAGCCAACTAGGGTTCCAGGTATAGTACGTGAGTATAGCCTAGCAAGCGACGAGGCCTCGAGGCAAGGCCCTATATCAGTAGAGGTACCCGCTGAGGCACCAGTGGTACCATTACCCATTATGCCACTGATTCCACCATCCCCAACAGTAGAGGGTGCATTCCAATTGATCACATTGCACGAGTTCTGGTGCCAGAGGCCACCTAGGTTCAAGGGTGAGTTGAACCCACAGGTGGCTGAGGATCAGCTGGAGGACATGGTGAGAGTCTTCTGACTGGCAGGGACACCAGCTGATCTCATGGTGATCCTTGCCTCCGGTCTTCTACCGATAGTAGCAGTAAGATGGTGGAGCTTGATTCTCTAGGTTCACAATGAGGTGATGCTTCTCTGGGTAGACTTTGAGAGCCTGTTTCAGGGAGAGTTTCTCCCAGAGACCCTTCGCACAGTGTGCATTTAGTAGATTGTTCATCTGCAGCAGGGCATAATGACTTTGGCTCAGTACTCAGCCAGGACCACTAACCTCTCACACTACTCCACTGATATGGTGTGGTAGCCATTATTTAGGGCCCACACCTTAGAGATGGTACCTAGGTGGGAGATAAAGTCTCCTATGCTTTCTCTCAACATCTTGATGCAAGAGGGGGTTTTAGAGAGAGCCCTCTTAGTGGAGAGTTTTCTTTCTGACCAGTCTCCAGCAGCGAGACCCACCAACAGGAATCACGTAGAAGAGTCTTATACAGCTATAAGTAGACAAATGTCATAGAAGACCAAGTGGACCAGACCTACGGGTGGATGACCGCAGGATTCAGGTTCGGTTGTGTGGGGCCCCAGAGACAGGGCTAGTCATGCGAGGAGCAGATAGTGTTACGCATGCGGCGAGCATGGTGAAATTGATTGTGACATCCCAAACCACCATATTGATGATCATTAGAAGGTCGAAGGAACGCCCAGTTAGAGATAGAGGTTTGACCGAGGAGGTCCACAGAGAGCAGGCAGACGTGGAAAAGGAGTTGGCTGTGCAGCTGGTGGTGGGTGACGATTTGAGATGTTACTGCCACCACCACCAGCTGGTCCACCTTGACCATGAGGAGTTGGTGGAAAAGGGCGATCTCAGCTCCCAGTAGCTGAGTCCTAGAACCGTGGTGCACCATTGAGGATATGAGGAATGATATGTGTCTACTCCACCATAGCAGCAGTACTTATAGACACATGTTCCAACCATTATTTTATTTCCACTGCCCTCGTTTTGAGCTCGGAGATTCTGGTGGAGTCATTGGCTCGATCCATATGGCTAGAGACATTTATAGGAGAGTATTCAATGATTACACACTGGTGGTGACAGTGTAATGATAATCTAGGAGGTGAGAGATTCAGCTGGGATCTTATAGTACCGTCGTTGAGGCCTTATGATGTCATTAGGGGTATGGAATAGTTATCTACATTCCATGCTCAGATATAATGTATTGGGAGAAATGTGTCATGTATCTGTGAGGATGAGACTGGGTTTACCTTCACTGGCGATAAGGGAGCCTTTATTGCACATGATGGTCTTACCCGAAGGAGAGTTCAGCAGATCAATCATCAGTTAGCTAGGTTTACCCTCATAGTGGTTGGTGTGGAGAGTTTGAGTTATCATGTAGTAGTGGACCAGTACACAGATGTCTTCTCTAATGATGTTCCGAGTCTACCTACATGTATAGAGGTGGCTTATACATTGACTTATACCATGGTAAAGCACTGATATCTACAGCAGCATATCGGATGGCTCCTAAAGAGCATCGTGAGCTGTGGGTACATCTAGAGGACTTGCATGGGAAGGGATTCATTCATCCTAGTGTTTCTCCTTTGGCCGCCTTGATTTTGTTCGCCATAAAGGTGGATGGGATCTTGAGACTTTGTATTGACTATGGGTTCCTGATCCAGGTGATCGTGAAGAACAAGTACCCACTCACGAGGATTGACGACCTCTTTGTTCAGTTGAAGGGAGGATGGTGGTTCTTGATGATAGACCTCAGATCAGGTTATCACCAGCTCAGAGTACGAGAAGAGGATCTATAGAATACATTTTTAAGATATCGGTATGACCACTATGAGTTATTGGTTATTCCATTCAGCATATCCAATTCTCTAGTAGTGTTCATGGTATTCATGAATAGGATATTCTATCCATACCTTGATCGTTTTGTAGAAGTCTTCATCGACGACATTCTGATATACACGGCTATTGAGGAGGAGCATTCCTATCATTTGCAGATAGTTCTTGACACACTTCGAGAGGACCACCTTTATGATAATCTCTCTACTTGAAATTTCTGGATCCAAGAGGCTCACTTCCTAGGACATGTCATCTCAGAGGCTGGAGTAGTAGTGGATCAAGAAATTATTTTTGTGGTACTTTCACTGGATCCACCCTGGAGTGTGACAGAGGTACAGAGTTTCTTGGGTTTGGCCGGATACTACCAAAGGTTTGTGCCAGATTTCTCCAGATTTGCATCAACTTTATCAGAATTGAATATAAAGGGGCAACCCTTAACAGGGTTGGAAAAATTCCAGCGGAGTTTTCAAGTGCTGAGTCAGAGGCTAACTAGTGCCCCCATCTTGAGGCTTCCGATGAGGAAATTGGGTACATAGTCTATTGTGACACATCCGGGACTGGTCTCAGATGTGTCCAAATGTAGGAGCATGCAGTTATCACATATGGTTCTCAACAGCTGAGACATCATGAGTCGAACTACACTACCTAGGACCTGGAGTTAGTAGCAGTGGTCATCGCCTTAAATATTTGGAGACATTACCTGATTTTAGAATGTTTTACAGTCTACACTGATCACAAGAGTCTCAAGTATATCTTCTCTCAGAAGGTCCTGAACCTAAGACAACGATGTTGGCTTGAGTTCCTCTAGGACTATGACATCGACAATGTCTATACACCTAGTAACGGGAATGTTGTAGCAGATTCACTCAGCATGAGATCTGATATACAGATATTAAGTGAGGCGACAGAGCTGTTGGCCACATAGCAGAAATACTTTGTGGATTGAGATGTAGAAGCCTTTCTTCAGTGTCATACAGTCACTCCCCCACTTCCTCAGCGAGTCAGGAAAGAAACATATGGGGACACTGACTATGAGGCTCGATGTGCTCAAGTATCTTCATGACATACACCTGATGGTTCTTCTGAAGGTGGAGAGCATGTCATCCTCTTTAGAGGATGTACTATGGAACTAGTGTCGCATCAAAAGGAAGTGTTGCAGGAGTTCCACACATCCCTTATATCGATACATCCAGGATTGGCGAAGATGTACCGACATCTCCGACGATAGCACAGGGGGCTGGGAATGAAGAAAGCAGTAGTAGAGGTTGTCTCTCGGTGCCTCACTTGTTAGCATGTGAAGGTGGAGCATTTGGTTGTAGCAAGCATAGTGCAACCTTTAGAGGTTCTAGAGTGGAAGTGGGATGAAATATAGATGGACTTTGTGATAGGACTTCCACTTACATCCAGAGGTCATGATTCTATTTGGGTGATTGTCGACTGACTCACCAAGTAGGACCACTTCCTACCGATAAGAGATTTGGGTTCATTAGATATATTGAGATGCCTCTATTTGAAAGATATTGTGTGACTACCTGGAGTACCCTCGACGATTGTCTCTGATCATGATGCATGTTTCACTTCTCAGATATGGAAGGGGTTGCCAGAGGATTTTGGGATGCAGTTTCATTTGAGCACCTCCTTCCATCCTCAGACGGGTGGCCAGACTGAGCAGACCATTCATACCCTCGAGGACATACTATGTGCTTGTATCCTCAACTTCAGTCATAGCTGATAGGATCACTTTCCCTTGATGGAGTTGTCATACAACAACAACTATCACTCCACCATTGAGATTTCACCTTTTGAGAAATTGTCCGGACGACCATGAAGATCTCCTTTTTGATGGAATAACCCAGGAGAGTCAGCACTCATGGGACCAGATATGGTATGGGCTACCACAGAGAAGGTGCAGATCATCCAAAAGCTAATGAATACTGTACAAAGAAGGAAAAAGTCTTATGCTGACAAGAGACAGCTACCTCTGGAGTTAGACGATGGTGATCACGTCTTTCTAAGGGTTTCACCTCAATGAGGATTGTAGAGATTTGGTCAGGGTGGAAAATTATATCTGAGGTTCATCGGAGCTTTTCAGATCCTCAGAAAAGTTGGTGAAGTGGCTTAACTCTTATCTCTTCCACCATAGCTGCACCTGGTGCATAACATCTTCCACATATCCCTGTGGAGGAGATAGGTGCATGACCCATCACACATCATTGACTAGGGAGAGTTGGACATCGATGATGGGTCAAAATTTTCTAAGATTCCAATAGAGATTCTAGATCGACCAAAACAGGTCCTTTGCGGGTGGTTGATAACTTTGGCACGCTTATATTGGCTGCATGAGAACCTATAAGTGAGCACATGGGAGCAGGAGGCTCAGATTCGTTCTCATTACACCCACTTTTTTTCCTAGTTTTTGTAATGTGGCTTTCAGGGAAGCAGAGCACTAAGGTGGGGAGAATGTAAAGACCCGGAAGTTCAATGTAATTTTTTTTATTATATGGGAATTTTATGAGTCCACAAATATTTATTGCACATGATTCTAATGCCCGGTGTGCCTGTAATGAATTTCTAAACATTTTGTTAAGTATGTTCATTATGTATGTGAGTGGGTTTTGTAACTATTGAACCGGTGCTCGGAATTGAAATTTGAGGAAACTATTGAACTCACAATGCTGTTATTCTCTTAAAGAGAACTTCACTTTGACAGTAGTAGGTCGATGGTGAATGTTAGATTTTGTGTTTTTAATGAAAATAAAAAGAATATAAATAAAATGTTTTATTTTATTTTTATAACCTATCTTTTTATGTTATGGGGGAGGGGAACAACCGAACTTGAGAACCCCCATTTTGAAATATAATGGTGGGGACCACCCAAACCCCTCTTTAATGTGGGAAGGTCACTTGGAATCCTCCCATTTATTTGTGTCAACACAATATAAATAATTGTGACAACGCAATACAATTAATTGTGCCAACAGTAAATTTTCAAACGTAAATTAAATTGATAAAACTATTTTAATTTGTTGGGTCCTCATTTTCTAGGGGAAATCGTTGGTGAAAGGGATTCTTGGGGAGAACATTGGAGAAAATATTTACCCAATAAATAAGTCCTTCTCCAACGAAGAACACAGTTTGGAATCAAGAAAGTGAACGACACATGATCTTGAATTCGTAAGCATGTTGCGAAAGTGATGATCGTTGTCACACTCATCGCCTTCACTGACTTCTTCTAGAGACACCTCCAATGACCAATCGAGGTAGGGATTGTAGTTTTTTTATCCCTTTCCCTGTTCTTGACATTCATATTGATTTAAAAAAATTTATATTATTCTTGATTCAAGGACAAATAAGCCACTTGCTACCATTCTAATGCGGGGGGTGAGGGAAAACGAACTGAGCCTAACCTCTCGGCAACATTTTTTGGATTTTGATGGTTTTGAAATGGAGAAGAAATTCCGAGGTGAGTGAGAGAGTCTATGGAATGATGAATGAGCCATTGGGGTTTGCCAGATGACCGGAGGAACACTGTCGGAGGATCTCGAGAGTGGCGACAGACCGCGACAATGGAGGTGGCGCGGCCGCGCTTCTGGAGAAGGGCCACAACCCGTCGGCCATGGAAGAGCATGTGAGACAACAGTCACACAACCGACCAAGTGAAGGGGATGTGGTGGTGTGCATTTTCACCACTGGTCATGCTGTAGCCGTGACCTTGTGCCACGATGACGAAGGGAGGGTAGCCGGTTCACTGTCGGCCGTCGGTGGCGGCGAGATGAGAGACCACACTGCAGAAGAGTTCCGTCCATCTAGCTAGATTTGGGCCGATCCATGCCGATGGGCCGGGCCTCACCCATTGGGCCGGGTCAGGCCAGCCCAGGCCAGGTCCGGCAGGGTCAGTCCGAATTGGTCAGACCGAACCCGGACCAACTTCGACCCCTTTTTTCACTTTCAGCCATAACATGAGCTACAAACGTCCATTTGATGAACCCTCTATTGTTCCAGAAACCATGGGCTGGGATAGTCATTTTGGTATACCCCACTTGAGTTTTGGATAATATTGGTGTATGACTGGGTTAGATCGAACACGAATCCAACTGGGCCCTTGAGACTAAAAGGCCAATAACTTACAGAACGGTTGTCCGATTGTCATATAGTCTGTTGTGTTGAGACCCCAATCTCATGGTAGTCCATTGCGATACTTCTTCATGGAACTACATTTCAGTTGGATTATCGACCTATGTATTGAGGATCAGACTCTCCTAGAATCAAGCGAGATTAGTTCAGGAACCTTATAGCTGGTTGTAATATGAGACAGGGATCCTATGTGGGTCTGTGTTTTGGGATCCTACATTGGTCTATGTTCCAGTATCCCACTTGGATCTACTCTAGGTATCCACATGGGAATACTCAAGGATCCTACTTGGGTCTGCTATACTAGGATTCTTTGTGGGTTTGATGATCTAGGATCCTACATGGGTGTAATGATTTAGGATCATATGTGGGTATTCCTCATAACAGAGTAAGATGATTCAATAGTTACATTTAATCATCTTTACTATCGTACCTATTTTATACCTGGTGTGAGCTGATTCCTTACCTTGGTGGTAATACCTTTGTGGTATTCTTCTGTGTGGCGTACCATTTTCAAAGTACATTATATACACCAAAAGAGAGACACTTGAATACAAATAATTGAGGTAATCAAAATATTATAATATCATGAGAATAATGGGATTCATGATATACTATGTCAAAGTACATTATATACACCATATAAAAGTGATTCGGTGTATAACAACAAAAAAGTCTCAATTGAATGTAAATTGAGATGAAATCTCTTATAAAGACTGTATCCTTAGGTTAAGGATAAATCAACGACATAATTATGCATGAAAAATATAAACACCAAAAATATGATTGGATATTCAATGTAAATAAATTAGAGTAAATTCACACATATTATTGTAATAACAACACCAACGAATTGGATATTTAACTCCACAATTGGAGATTTAGTGAAAATTACTCTTATCAAGTTCAGATCGATGACTTGAGAAATTATCAATGGACTGATTATGTGTATAAAAAGTATATCCACATAAAATTGAGTGGGAATTATGACATAATCAAATGAATATTGATTCTACACATAATTTTGGAGTAAAATAATCAATGATGTATGCGTAAAGCCGAATGAGTGGAAATAGAAAATTTTAATTCCATTACCAATTTGGTTACTTATGAAACATACATCCCATGAAATAAGGATCAATCAATGATGATGTAAATATCCATAAATTAAATTATATTATAAAATGATTAATAGTTTTTGTAGTACACACACCACATGAAATAAATAAGTGGTGAACAATGGAAATCTCATGGAATTAAAAGTGAGATAAAAAACCCCTTACCTCATGTCAGACTTGACCCGTTCGTTCTTTAATATACTGAATAATAAACTACAGTTAATTTATACTTGATTAAGAACCTTTTTCAAGTTTATTATACCATTTATATCACTTATTACCAAATTATAAACATTATGTAATCATTCAAGTTTATAATGGTCGTTCTGTCAATATTTGGTATTTGAGTAAAAAAAATGAACACCTTATATTTAAAAGTTTTCCATGTGGTAAATAGTCTATTATATCCAGAATGATATTCATTATTTAGATATAATATATATCAAATATATCCAGTATATATATATGTTTATAACAGTACATATCAATTAGAGGTAAGAAATGAAATGCACCATTCATGGAGACGGTAATCCATACGTATGCATGAACGCTACTGTTATTTCTATTTCTTATTTTAATTGAATTAAAACATAATGATACAGAGGTATATTAAAATTCCAGTATAATATCATATATAATATCATTAAATACATCCTTTATACATCCCACTTAAGGCACGAACGAGTCAAATCTTTTTGAGGGTGTGGTAGTCCGCACTTACCCAAATGAAATTATCCTGTTTTACCCATAACAGAAACCATAATATGATGATATAAATGGAAAATAAACAAGAATAAAGAAAACATATACATAATATATATATCAAATGTATAAATACAGTGACATATTAATGGCCACCACGAGAGGTGGTAGGAGATAATCGAACAATCATCATTTCGTGAGGCGTTAGTTTTTCATCCACAGAAATAGTATGTTCTTCCCACATTAGATGAAGGTTTGTATTATTTTAGTTAGAATAATTCTCATAAAAACATCCTAGTATATTGAGGATACTGGTGTTGTTATAAAATAATGTAATAAAATGAGTTTAGGGGTTGGAGAAGTAAAACAAAATAAAACAAAATAATTTAAGAGAAACTGTTACCTTTAATCTGGGTAAATCACTTTGGTTTGAACAAAAATGGTTTATAGAAGTGACTTATTATTAATTTCAGGATTCTAGGAGGAGGATAAGGACATGTGGAGATTAATTTTAAAGAGGTTGGATGATCCAAATGGCTTGATAGGTGTGAGGAATTGGATAGAAATGGTCTCCTTTTATAAGGGGGAGGAGGGGCTCTTTAGGAATGTGTGGAAATGTTATTTTATTATATAATGATATTCGGTTTCTAAAGGACCAAAAATACATAAAGTTGAATATTAGATGACTAATGGTCGTAATAAATTCATTAAATAATAATTGGACAGGTTTTGGTTGTAATTATAATATTAATAATATTATTTAATTAAATCATTTATTAATGAGGTAAATACTGAAACATTATTGTGTCATAAATAATTTAATTCATTCGATGTCTATAAATTATAATGATATAACATGAAGTAGGAAATACTTTTAAATTTATAATGAATATTTATTGTTGAAAAAATAACTTATATAACACCATATAAAAATTAATTTACCAAGAGTTATTTGTTTATGTCATTTTGTCTTTATATTAAATTAACTAATCTAAAGTGTCAATATCACTATAAAGTGGCTCCATGGGTTCCCAAAATCAACCCAAAGATGACCTTGGTCATCCATGACTCATCCAATAAGGTTAGGACAAGTGTTAATGTAATTTTTAATTTTTATAATATTCTTTTTACATTGAATTACCCTATTTACCTATAACCATAGTAAATAAGTAAAAAGTTACTATTCACCAAAAATTATATTCATATTATTGAACCAAATTATACTTCTTGATATTAACAGAATATATAGGATTTTTGAAGTTCAACTCATAGAAGTGGTAAAATTTCATTTAAATGAAAAAGTCGATTTTTAACTACTACTAAGTGGTTTCACTATTCATCAAAAATTGAAAATTATCAGAAGAATACAAGAAATTCAACCTAAGATTTATTTATATTCATAATTACAAAATAATGTATATTTTTACAAATTCAAAACATAAAAGTGGCATTAATGATTTTCATATTAATTCCCATCATTAAAACTAATAGCGTGTTTTTAAGAAATAATAACTATCAAAAGATTGACACTTGTTTATGTAAAATTTCAAAGTGAAATTAATTCCAATGACCAACATTGGATTAAATGGTAAAAATATATTCTAATAACACTTTAAAACCCAAAAAAAGATAATTTAACCCTATAAAGAAAGTAGACTAAAACACGGTTTTGAATTAAAATACAATATTTTCACTATTCATTAAAAAAATAAACGTTATCGGAAAAATTCCAAAAAATTACACAAATAAAATTTTGATGTCCACATTCTAAAGAACGATTTTATCTGGTCAAATAGAATGTATTAAAGTGACCAAAAGTATACATAAAGAGGGATCTCCATTAAAAGGCATTAAATAGACCTTTAATGTAAATTATGCTTAAAATTAGATTAATTCATATTTTAAGACTCTAAATTTTAATGGATAAATGTAAATACATTTAACAATCATTTATAATAATATTTTAGTTTTTTTTGTTCATTCCCGCCAATATAATAGCTAAGAGTCAAATACCATTTAACATAATAATAATATATTATTAATGTGCAACATGTGATTTCAAAGAAACCCGTTGTTTCATATCGTGTATGCTATCGAACATAGAAACCCATTTAAAGTAAAATTAATTTTTAATTAACAAATATTAATAAATATGAAATATGTCTTATTTTTTTTACATGGGATGTTACATCCTTCTCCATTTTTGGGAATTGTGTCCTCGTAATTTTAAAACTGGGTTTGGAAACTTCATTAAAAGTCCATTATTGGAAAAAGAGTTAATAAAACTATCGGTTTAAATGAAAGAAATAAAAGTACAAAGGTCACCGAGATAACCCATACTAGGATTCCATGTAGGAAAACATGGATATGGATGATAAACCAAGTGTCATGTTCTGATGGAGAGGGATAGAAAACATGATTAGGAGAAAGATAACAACAAGAAAATCACAAACTTGTGATGGGATAAATGGTCATTACATTCCCAGTAAGAAAAGTAAACGGATAACATTTTTATTTTTTGTTTTATGTCCCATTTAATAAAGTTGAGGAATTTATTCTTACGATTGAATAAGAACATAAAGAGATATACTTACTTTTTAAGTGGAGTTTCATTCATTAATAAATTTCTACCACCAACTCATTTTTTTTCAAATGATGAGTATTTAAGATGACTTGGTCACACTGGAGAGCTAGAATCAACTTCTAGAGAATCACATGATCCAAAAAAGATAAACAATATATTTACCTTGTCTTTAGAGATTATCCAACACCAAAATGGTTAGTACAAGATCAGATGATCCCCATAAAGGATAAGTCTTTAGAGAAATAAATACTAATATAAATTTCTAAAATTAAACCAACAGTACTCAAAGTTCAATAAATACCATCAAATAAACAATTGTCCTTAAAATTCATCAATATAATCTAAACAAATTTTGAAACCCAAAACATATAAGAATTGGATTACGCAGTCTTACATGTTAAATTGAATCTCCAAATGACATCAACTACTCTTAAAGTCACATACATAAATGTAATTAACATAATCACATATTCCCTTTATATGTTAATCATTTCCATAAATAACCCAAATCAATATAAATCCACACTAAAAACATAGATAAAAATCCACCATAACTCCTCAAATGAAATCCCATAGTATTCTATTTTCCTTGGGCATATAGTGTTCCCAAAAAAGCGAAAGTCTTCCAAATAACATTTATCACTTAATCACCAAATCATTTTACTTTACTATGTGTATTAATTTGATAAGAAATAAGATCCCAAATTAACTTTTTATATATCAATAAAATCAATTAACTAAAAATAATTTGTCATACTAACCAGGGACTTCACGTTGCCCAGTGGTAAGTGATAAATCCCAATCACACTATAGTTGTGGGTTCGATTCCCACGGATTTGTCTGATGTGATGGGTTTTCACACGGTCTGTGTGTTTTCCTTCTTCAAAAACTATATTTTATAACATTACCAAAATGAGATAAATTCCTCAAAATAACCATAACATAATTTAACCACAAATTTTATCTCATGCCTTTCATTTTCATAGTAAAATATAAAAAACATTTAATTTTCTTAAACCCAATGATCATATATAACCAAATAGATATTTATAACTATATCCACAAGAGAAAAGATAATTCTTCCTAAAATATCATTTTCACATGACAAACTGCAGGGTTAAAAATACATGAGAAACTTATTCCAAAGTAATCCCATCAACAATAATCACTAATACTTTTATACATTTATCCAGTCATTTATTTCCACATAGCATCTTCTTTGGCCAGAAAAATATCCTATAGAATAGGGAATTCACTCGGGTAATGGACAGGTCCCCTACATTTACGGAAAACCACTGTAAATGGATTATTGGGACCATTTTTATTTTCTTCCATAGTACTTGTAATTTTTCTCAGCAATTATTCACTTTATGTCCTTCTTTCTAACACATAAAGCATTTCTTTGTTCCATTGAGACACTGTCCTAGGTGTCTCCTTCCATATTTCTTGCATGATAGAAATTTAGGATTATTTTCTCCATGGTCACTACTCTTGGAGCTCATATCATTCTTCACATTTCTCTTCTTTGTTGATTCCGAGAGTTGGTTAATATATATGTTTTTGATCATATTTTTGGAAACCTGATTTGGAATGAACCTGATATATTTTACACCTATCAACACTCCATTTTGTTGCTCATTTCCACCATCTTTACCACCTTTTATATCATTTTCAAAGTTACTATGACTTCCTTGGAATCCAGCCATTGACTAAAACCATAAAACATTGTGTGGGTAAGAATATTTATAAAATTATTTAGAAAACATCATCACACCTTATTTTCAATGAAAGACACCGTAGTATTAACCAATGTAATTTATTATCATCTTATATTAAAATACTTCAAATTGGTTTTTAAAGAAAATGTTAATTATCGTAAGTATATCCCCCGGGATTATCGTAACCAGGAGTGCAGCAAGGCCTGTTGTAGTGCACCAGTTCCCATCTGATTCTAGCTCAAAGAAGTGTTTTCTGGTTTTACCCCTAGGTACATCTGTGCCAGAGCCACCTCTACCTGCTCGAATCCAGACGGGGATGTATTGCTTGGAAAACTCAAAAAATCTCTACAATACCAAAATTTAATGAAGTTCTTATATACTAATCATCAAAGTCTATCTAAGGGATATGTGCTCGAATTAGAGTTTTTTTAAATATAGTTTCCAAGGTTTGTACTAAACTTCCTATGATATCAACTATAGTGCCATAACCCCAGAATCCAGAAGCCAGTGCATTGTTTTAATACATTGGAATGATTACAAGGAATCATGTCTTGATGGACTGATTAGTTTAGTAGTCTTGGAAAAAAGATACATACATAAGTTCAATATTACAACATGAAAAGAAAAACTACACTAATTTATTCCATTAGAAACATACAAGCTTCCAAGATTATTCTTGAAAGTCAATCATAACTAACTTCTTCATATCCTAGTAAAATGAAACATGAGAAATGGGGGAGCTCAAAAACTCAGTAAGAGTAAGAAATAGAGCATAAGATAACATAAACATTAGGCACGGTGAATAATTTAAAACACTTGCCTTTCCAAATAATAAACATGAACACTTAGTGGCAGAAATATGAGCTGAGTAAATAATTCCACAATAAAACATAGTCATGGTAATTCTACTAGTCGAATATCCACATGAAATATAAATATCTAATCTCATAATGATGGAATGCATAATTCCGGACATCATAACCACATAGTCACGACCTCGTTCCAAGACTACAAATAAGATTCTATCAAGGCGTTGTTCCAAGAAACTAGTTTGTCTAATTAGACCTACCGAATCAACAAGGAGATATAGATGGCTCCACCAGTCACTTACTAAGTCCAATGAATTCCTCATATGAAATTTTGGAAACATAACATAAACATTCGTATTAAACCAAGAATATCAAATGTCAGTACCTTATCTTCAAACCATGAATGGTATAAGAATAGCACATCCATAGTCAAAAATAACTCATTCAATGCAATATGGAAGATTTTATTGTAACATATTTACCTCAATTGAGAATAATGAAGTATATTTACATAGATGAATATAACCATCAAAACTATTTGAGAGAAATATCCCCCTTATTCTTGAAAACATTTAAAAGTCACACTATTTTTCAAGAAGCCATTTAAAAATAGATTTTTAAATCAAAGTGTCCCATACCACTTTGAAACATTTAAAATGAATTTTAATGTTAAAAAATTAATGTCCATATAAATAAATCCTCAAAACCATTTTTAAAACATGGACATTAATTAGAAATATTTAGAATAATAAATCATTAAAACATTTAAAATGATATTTTAGTTAGAGTTCATAAAAAAAAGATAGACACTTGAATAAAAATAATTGATGTAATAAAAACATTATAACATAATGAGAATAAATGGATTCATGAGATACTATGTCAAAGTACATTATATACACCATATAAAAGTGTTTTTTTGTATAACAACAAAGAAGTCTCAATTGAATGTAAATTGAGATGAAATATCTTATAAAGACTGTATCCTTAGGTTAAGAATAAATCAACGACGTAATTATGTGTGAAAAATATAAATACACTCAATATGATTGGATATTCAGTGTAAATAAATCATAGTACATTGACACATATTCTTGTAAAAACAACACCAATGAATTGGATATTTAACTCAACAAATGGAGATTTAGTTAAAATTACTATTATCAAGTTCATATCGACGAATTGAGAATTTATCAATAGAGTGATTATGTGTATAAAAACTATATTCACAAAAATATGAGTGGTAATTATTACAAAACCAAATTAATAGTGATTCCACAAAAAATCTTGGAGTTAAATAATCAATAATGTATGTGTATAACCGAATGAGTGGAAATTGAAATTCGTAATTCCCTTACCAATTTGGTAACTTACGATTCATAAATCCCATGAAATATGGATCATACAATAATGATGTAAATATCCATAAATTAATGTTTATTAAACCTTAAATACAATCATGGTAAGTAAACACACCACATGTAATATGTAAGTGGTCAATAATGGAAATATCACGAAATTAAGTGAGATAAGAAACCCCTTACCTCGTGTCCGACTTGACCCGTTCATTCTTTAATATCAAAAATAATAAACTAAATATAATTTATAATTGATTAATAAAATTTTTAAAGTTTATTATTCCTTTTATATCACTTATTAACATACTATAAACATTATGTAATCATTCAAGTAAATAATGGTCGTTTTGTCGATATTTGGTACTTGAGTAAAAAATGAACACCTTATATTTACAAGTTGTCCATGTGGTAAATAGTCCATTATATCCAGAATGATATTCATTATTTAGATATCATATATATCATATATATACATCATATATATTTATAATAGTACATATCATTTGGAGGTAAGAAATGAAATGCGCCGTTCATGGAGACGGTAAGCTGTACGTACACATGAACGCTACATTCATTTCTATTTCTTATTTTAATGGAATTATAAAATAATGATACATAGGTATATTATAATTATAGTATAATATTATATATAATATCATTAAATACATCATTTATACGTCCCACATAAGGCATGAATGCGTCATATCATTTTGAGGGGGCGGTAGTCCGCACTTCCCCAAATGAATTTATCATGTTTTACCCATAATGGGAACCATAATATAATGATATAAATGGAAAATACAAAAGAACAAAGAAAAAATAAACATTATATATATATATATATCATATTTACAAATACATTTCCATCTTAATGGCCACCATGAGAGGCGGTAGGAGATAATCGGATAATCATCGTTTCATGAGGCGTTAGTTTGACATCTACAAAAACAGAATGTTCTTCACCCATTAGATGGAGGTGTGTGTTAGTGTAGTTTTAATCCTTATAATAACAATAACCTAGTATATTTAGGATACTGTTGTTTTTATAAAATAATGGAATAGTGGTTGGAGAAGTAAAACAAAATAAAACAAAATAATTTAAGAGAAACGGTTACCTTTAATTTGGGTAACTCACTTTGGTTTGAACTAAAATGGTTTGTTGAAGTGCCTTCTGCCTAAGGTAAGGATTCTAGGAATAGTAGAGGGATGCAGGAAACATAATTGGGTAGATTTTGGACAAGCCATAATGCTTGAGAGGTGTGAGGAATTGGATAGAAATGGTCTCTTTTTATTAGGGGAGGAGGGGCCCTTTAGGAAAGTGTGAAAATATTATTTTATTACATAATGATATTCAGTTTTTAATGGTCCAAAAATCATTAAAGATTAATATAAGATGAATCATGGTCGAAATAAATTCATCCAATAAGAATTGGATAGTTTTTGTTTGTTATTTTATTATTTATAATCTTATTTAATTAAATCATTTATTAATGAGGTAAATACTGCACCGTTATTGTGTCATAAATAATTTAATTTATTCTATGTCTAAAATATTTAAAAAAATATAATGATTTAGGAAATATTTTTAAATTTCCAATGAATATTTATAGTCTAAAAAATATCTTATATAACACCATGTAATAACTAATTTACAAAAAGATATTTGTTTATGTCATTTTTAACATTACATTAAATTAATTAATCTAAAGTGTCAATATCACTCCCATGTGGCTCCATGGGGTCCCAAAATCGACCCAAGGTTTCCCTTGGTCGGAAAGGACTCATAAAATATGGTTAGGACATGTGTTAAGGAAATTTTGAATAATTATAATATGCTTTTTACCTTGAATTACCTAATTTACCTTTAACCACGGTAAATAAAAGTCAAAAGATAATATTCACCAAAAATTATTTTCATCTTATTGAACCACATTTTACTTCTTCATATTAAACCTTTCTCTTGGATTTTTTAAATTCAACTCACATAAGCGAAAAAATTTCATTTAAATGAAAAAGTTGGTTTTTTACTACTACTTAGTGGTTTCACTATGATTCAAAAATTGAAATTTTTCAGAAAAATTCCAAAAATTCAGCCTATGCTTTATTTGATATTCCGAATTCAAAAATGATGTCTATTTTTACAAATTCAAACCATAAAAGTGGCATTAATTAATTTAAAATTAATTCCCATTGTTAAAAGAAGTAGCGTGTTTTTAAGAAATAATAACTATCAAAAGATTGACACTTGTTTATGTCCAATTTCAAAGTGAAATTAATTCCAATGACCAATATTGGATTAAATGGTAAAAATATATTCTAATTAAACTTTAAAAGCAATAAAAAATATAATCTATCCAGATAACTAAATTATATTAAAACACAGTTTTGAATTAAAATATGATATTTTTCACTATTTATTAAAAAATGAACTTTATCTGAAAATTTAAAAAAATTTATATAAAGTAAATTTTTATTTCCCCAATCTAAAGAAATATTTCATTTTGTAAAATAGAATCTATTAAAATGACAAAAACTAGATTTAAATAGGGTTCTCCATTAAAAGGCAGTAAATCGACCTTTTAATGTAAATAATGCTTAGAATTAGATTCATTCATATTTTAAGCCTATAACTTTTATTGGATAAATGTAAATACATATAACAAAAATTTATATTCATATTTTAGTTAGTTTTTTTCATTACTGCCAATACAACAACTATGAGTCAACTACTGTTTAAAATAATAATATTATATTATTCGTGTGCAATGTAAGATTTAAACGAAACCCGTTGTTGCGTATCAAGTATGATATCTAACATAACAAACCATTTAAATTAAAATTAATATTAAATTCAAAATATTAATAAATAAGAAATATGTCTTATTTTGGTTTTTTACAAAGGATGTTATAGATTGTGTAGAATTTGGTTTCAGTATATTGGGACCCATTTACAAATGATTATGACTTTTTACCCCCAAATTTATGGACATATAGAACTAGTCATCCATTTTTCTAAGGATATTATTAGAGAATGTATATAATCCTTCAGTTAGATATTATAGTATCACTCTCAGTCATATTTTTGGAAAAATGGTATTCAAATTGATTAGGATATATGATGAAACATATGAATCCACATTTTGATTCAGAATGTCGTGTTCTCCGTTAGAGAATTTTTTTATTTACATCAGATAATTGGTTGATGCACTGTCATGGGTAGATGTAAGATGATGAAAATAAATTAATCTAATTTACTATTTTGTTTTCCAAATTATTAACCAAAAAAATTATTTTTTTAATCTATTCTATGGAAATTATCATGTAACATACAAATAACTCATAATATTTATATGGACATCATTGAGATGATCCTATGCAAATAAACAAGGGAGACTTGTGGATTGATAATCAAATTCATCAAAACTCATCACCTACATGAACGTGGAACCCATAGAAAAATTCCTCAACATGAAATGATCCAATTATGGGGTATCACATTTTTATTTGTAGATTGTATCACTGTTATTTGATATTTAAATAATGGATTATTTATCTTCATTGGGATTATTAATTTACCTTTTCAATGAATGGGCCTAATTTTTTTCGTTAACCCAATACTTAATTCTTTACATTATATGTCATAATATTTTCTTTGTCTCACTAGATTATATTCAAAGTTCGGGTCCATTATTTCCATTGAAAAATTCACTTTTTTTACAATTAATTTCTCACTAATTAAATAATGTGATGATCATCAGCATACAAAAGGTATTTGATTCAATGGAAAATCTGGTTTGAAATGTGATTTATTATAGAATTCAAATTGGTCTGTCCATTTTATGATATAATGAATGTTTTTCCAAAGTAGTGATATCTATGATGGATTCGTGATTAAAACAAATGGGATTTAACCCTAAAATAATGATTAAAGAATTAATTTATTTATGTGGGGTGATGGAAAATATGATTTATTTTCACTAGATGTCTTAGATCCATGACTAAAGGAGTTTCCTTCAAGATCAAGGGCTAGGGTGGAGCTTTTGGGGATCGTTTCTGTTGAATTGATGGAATTACGATGATCTAGAATGAGAGAAAACCCAGTACAAAATTACCAACTACAATCATTATATTTTTGAGTAACACATCACGTGCTGTCATGTTTTTATAAATACGATGATTTGAGGAGGATTTAAATATCACAAACCCATTTACTGCTCCCACATCCTATGTGACCCTTCTATCTAGCTCTATATAATATAGAGACCACACACCTTAGACTTGTAGTGTTCCCAAAGGCTTTGTTATATGTTAAACACACTGTGTATATCATAATCCATGAACATAGTGGAGAAACAAGGCCTAATTTGGCTAGGAAAAGAGAGTGCACAACATCTACACCATTTAATACACCATGTACATTTCTTAGAAGGTTTTACCATTTGTAAATCTTTCATTAATACTCAGAAACAAACCTATAAGTAGTTATTTCTAGGTATAACTCCATATATAACCTAATTGTGGAAATTATTATGTCATTAGAGATACAACATGCAGTGGAGGGATCACATCTATCCTTATAACATGTTTACTTGATCCTGACAATAATGTGTGATCTCTAGTGAGATAGAGGAGTTTTAAAGAAACCTGACTCATTGTGTAGGTTAGGGTGAAGATCCCCCATTTCTTGTAAAGAAGTGATGGGACCCCTCTCCGAAAAAAACATAATACATTGTAATTTTATATATTATGCGGAACACTCTAGTCATTGAGAATAAAAACAGAATTTTTCATCCACCATCTTCTTGTTTTCACCACTTTGGCTACAGTTTCTCATAAGTGAAGAAAATTTACCCCAAATATAGTGGGATTTATATTGAGATACTACCATTAGGAAATTTCTATCACTTAAATCTATAGAACAAATCATTATCCTTGTATATTTGTAATGATTCACGACATAATCTCCTTCTATATCCCTCTATTTGGTTAATTATTGAGGTATATTTGTTATTGGGTTTCATTCAACCTCTATGTCATGTGGGTTGAGATAACTATTTTGTTATATTGTTTCTATCTTAGTTGTTTGAGGTGTCCAATTTGGTATAATTATAGTAACCCCTATATTATATTTTCAATGGGTGTTTTTCTTATGAATATGACATGAAATTAGAAGGTAACCTTGGTCGTCCTTGTGTTGGCGGTGATTAGTTTTATAGCGTGATGATGATCATATAAAGTGGTCAATTTTTGTGATCGTGAGTAGTACTCTTCCTTCACATCAGTTATTAGGATGGGAATCCTTTATTTCCAATTGGGCATGCCTTTTTACCGTATATACCATTATAGTATTTATATTTTATACCTATAGTTATTTTAGTGGTTTTAGTATTCATTTATTCCCTCTTGGAGAAATATATAATTTAATATTCCATGGTAGTCATATTCATGGAGTAGAGGTTCAGTAGTTAGATTCAGAATACTGTCAGGACAATTGTGGTGATGGTGGGTTTAGTAATGAAACTAACTGTCATATAATGTTTCATTCCTAGAGAAATAACCATTTGACTTACTCTTCGTAGCATAATCAGGGAAATCTCTTTTGATGAAAATAATCTATACTATGGAACAAAAGAAATTTTAGTAATCTTAGATATCTTACCATGAACATAGATCTCTCCCTTAGTCATATAAAGTCCATAAGATGTAACTAAAGTTGATTTTACTAGAAAACATTGATCACATTATCATAACATATGTTGACAAATAACATAATTGGAAATATCATCTCACCTCCAAAAGGATCATTGGAAATATCAATTTTCATTAATTTTATAGACATTACATTAAAATTAATTCCACCCCTCAAATAAATATAAATTATGGAAAACCTAATAAATCAATTAACAAATTAGAGTTTCATGACCATCAATAAAACTTTATTTAGTATTGTGACATTATGTTATTTAGATAAATCATAGAAAAAAACTTTATAGAAACCATATTTGAGAAATAAACTATGCAACCAACATCTGAGAATAATAGCGGGGAAAATAAACATGAAACATCAGAAGGTACCAAATGGGATAATAAGTATCAAAAAAATTTATGATGTCCCAAAATGACAAAATTAATTAAATAAGAACATAAATATAAAAATAAAACCCTCTTTCCAAAAAAAATTATTCAAATGTTAAAAAAATTATTGATTGGGAACAAAACTTATAAACCTTTAATCTCCCCCTTTTAAAATTAATACTATTCTAAATGAAACATTTTAAAAACATAATATGAAATATGTTCTCTAGGATTTATGGAAACTATTTATATTCATAAGAAATGGGTTTAGAACAATAGAACTAGAAAATTGGAAATATCACTTTTATAAAAAGTGTTGAAAAATTTGAAAAAATTTAAAAAAAGTCTTACTGTGTATCTCATTTTGAAATATCATGATATAGAAAAGAATTTAGAAAACTAAAGATTCTTATTACATCTCAAGAAAACATATTTTCAAGGAAATTGTTATATGATATCATTGGGAACAATTATCCTCCAATAAAATATTCTACACCGAGAAAGAAGATGACTTCTACCAGCTGGAGACAACAAAAATCATAATATTAGACCAACACAAACCCTATTATTAAATATCATGGAAATTAGGGTTCATTGGAGGAGAGGAAACCATGTAGAAATGGATGAAGAAAGATAAAATAGATATTTTATAATAATTAGGCACTAAGTACAAAAGAAAAACCCCACACATTTTCTACATGGTTATAATGTTTTTCCAACTGAAACTAATATTTTCCCTAAATACGTATGTTTTTCTTTCCTTGGGGCCCACCCACATACTTAAGAAGGTCAAACGTTTCACGATTATCACCCTTCCTAACACAAGCCTGTCCCATGAACTGTTATATATAGAGTTCTAATTAGATGGGATCCCAAAATGATGGGTACACCATATTTAATTGGGTAGAAACATTTATTCAATAATTACTCATGTTTCTCTGGTTGATAAACCATTATAAAATCTTTATTTTTTGGAATGTTACTCTTTATTTTGTACCCTCATATTATTGTTCTTTATTTTTTACATATAATGGATGTGGTTATTGGTGTAGGGAGGTATCCAGGAGCTCTCATACACTCAAATTCATGAATATTTTGAATTTTGGAGTTAAGGATCGGGGTGTATGGTTTGCACATTGTAAGTGATCATTTTATTTCCAACCATGAGGAGGGACAATGAAATGAACAAATTTTTCACACCTTGTGGCTTTACATAGTAAAATATAAAAATATATAATTCTTGGGACATATTTATCTGAGGAATTTTTGCACAAAATTTTGTAAAATTCACATTAAAACAATAATATCTATATTTGTTTCTCAAGGGCCCTCATAGATCGAATCACAATTTACCAAACTATGTGACCAAACATTGTAATGGGATTAAATAAATATTTTTTAACCAAAACTCTCCAAAAGACCATAATTTTTCTATCATTATCTTTTTCTAACAATTTATTTCTCTCCTCTATTCTATTATAATGTCTCATCTCTTTCTAGAGGAAAATCTCCCAAAATCATATAGTATTAGACACTAGTGTTCTGTGGTAAGAATCTAGTTTTAGTTGTTTTGTTTTCTTTTTCCTCATTTTATTTTGTGTGGGAAATTTGAGTAGGGATATGAATAATGTATCTATATTCTAAGCCATGTAATTATATTCCATTATTTTTATTCATTTGTGGAACAAAAATCAGACCTTGGATCTATGATGTCATCAGTTGAACATTCATGTCAAACATGTTAAATGTAAGTGGTTTATTAATTCACTGTAGGTTTTATTTATTTTTCTTATTGTGAATATTTATCATTCATGCTATATCATAATGAATCCAATCTATATTTAATTTATATTAATCCAATCATCAATTTTTTTCCTAAAATTCCCTTGTGTAGTATTTTTCCCTAAATAGTTTGGATCCTAATTTGACACCTTGTAAAATGAAATAACGTATGTTTCAAAACTAGGAATTCTTTTCCATGAAATGAAATTTGAATTAATAAATGGTAAATTTAGTTTAGAAAATGGGGTTTAAACGTTTTGAGTAGTGTGTATGAATGGTTTTTTAATTCTTTTCTTTAGTGATAGTTCATCTATTGTTTTGTGGACATTGTTTCCTTCTAGGGGACTCTCAGGTTTCAAGGATTGGATATTTCTTCTTCTATGTATAATTTTAAAGGATGGGTTTATTACATTGGGTGTGAGCATGGATCTCTGTTTGGTATGTTTTAACATGTGGTCCTTTTTTGAGATAGGGATATTTTAGAGAGTGTGACATTATTTAAGGTTTGGTATAGTTCTATGGGTTGATGTCTATTTTCCCGAGACGTCCAAAATTAGATGAGGAATGTATTGTTATTCTCATATCTGATATTGAAGCTCGTTGATTAAATATATTATTTATTTACATAAAGGTGTTTATAAAACAATTTATACATATATGACCCTTCTACATGCACATATGCATACTATATTTATTTATTGAAGTTGTTGGTGGTGGTCTACTTAGTTCTACTCACACCTAACATGGGTCAATTTTAGTACCATAGTGGACATCATGATTTTAAGACTAGATAAGGGAAATAAAAAAATATTTGATGCATAATTAAAGACAATAGGATTGAGAATGAGTTTTTAACACCTTTTATTTGTATTCTTATAATTTTTTCAATTTTGTTCATTGGAATATTTTTGGGGATGGACTATTTTTATTGTATATTTGACATGTATACATAATTAATTAAAGGTATATCTATATTTATTTACTGGTGCATTCATGGTTTTTTTATTAAATTCTATATCTAGTTGGTTATATTTAATTTTAATTACCTCAAACAATAGAGTAAACTAATATTTAGGGTATAGTTTCTACACCAAATTATTAATTTTTCTCACCAAAAGTTTGTAGCTTCTGGAAATATGGAGGTACACCTGATAACTTGTGGTGAACCTAGATCCGGAACATTTTAGTGGACATATTACAGGTAACTCTACAATATTGTATCATTGTAAATTCAATTTTATAAAAAAAATTTAAACTATATAGGAGACATATGTGTCAAGACAAGGTGTTGAACTTATAAATAGGAGAAACTGACCAATGTATGAAGGAACTCAATATTATCGGTGATGGGATTGATGTTCAAGATTTTCAAAATTACCATTGGACTATTTCACCTAGGCTGATGTGCATTTTTTTGAAATTTATGATTTTTGGGATGGTGTTATATTGGTCAAAAAGAAAATAGATTTTGTGTACAATTATAATAGAAGGAACATAACATTTATAGTTCATCTGCACGGTTGTATCTGATTGTTTATTCTAGATAATATATTAAATTATTTTAAATGGTATTTAATGATCACATATATAAATTATTATGTTTCATATGTGAAATTGAAATTCATATTAAATCATATAAGACTTTTTTATTTTTAATGTTTAATTTTATTACTATTTTATACAACCATTGTGATGAATTTATTGTCACGTTATTGTGGAGGAAATTTGATGATATTGAACCTGTATTTTTTGAGGGGGACTTTCTGGGATATAATAACATTTTATGTGGGTTTTTGGGGTTAATGAGAGTTCCTGAGTTGGGAAACACCTATGAAATTTTGATATATAAATTAGGGGGGATATTCCTATTCTCTGGTTTCCGAAAACTGTGATATTCTAAACTATCATCATGGAATTCTTTGAGGCATGTGTTTTTAGTATAATGGTTACCTAAAAACATCCCATTGAATTTTTGGAGGGATGTTATGAGAAAAACCATACAGTAGTTGGTCTTAATCCTCTTATAGAACCAAGGATAGTGTTTAATGCCTATCTCTAAGAAATATTTTCAGGAGTGTTAAATGATATAGAGAGATATGAAAAAAGACCAAAAATGACGGGGTTTAAGATAACCATGGAGTTTCATATTTCACATTCATTATTTTTGGTGGTTGAGGGAAGTCACTAATAAGATGCCCATTCAATTGATTTTTTTCAGTACTATTATTTACCACACTGAATCACTTTATCATATGTGGTTGGAGTCAGTTATTTATAAAATATTAGGATTTGTGAAGTTGTGGTGGGGAATTGGGATTTAGGATTATCGACTTGAAGGAATAGAATAGAAGGACTTGGAATCCCATTTATTTGACCACATTTTTTCCAAGACCCTGTGAATTGATATGTACAGAAAATTAATGCATCTTATACAGGGGAATTTTTATTTCGTGGATTATGAAGATCATTTAATAGATATCTTAAATTTTTTGTGAGGTTTAGTTGGGGATGAGTTTTGCAGGGTCAGACATTTTGAGGATGGTCACCTGTATAGGAATTGAGTTCTTGTGATAAAATATTAGATCGTCACATTTTCTATTGTAGTAAATTAGTAACTAGTTTCAGAATGAAACATTAATGGTAGAAAAGTCTTGTGGAATTAATCTTCTAATAACATATTCAGTAAATGAACTTCAGGTGATATGGAGCTCTATTATGAATATTAACATCATGGTGGTGACTTCAATAGTTTGAGTAGTGGGTTCCATCTCTCATGATGGGGGAATGACTTATAGAGTGATATTAGGGCATGAAAAATGTACAAAATTAATCTAAGATCCCTAGACCACCTATAGAGTTTCAGTATTATCTTAGTATGGAGAACATGTAGTGGTTTTGTAGAAATGATCGTGAGTTCGACATTGTTAGAAAATTAGGGAAGGTTCAGTGAATGGGAGAAGGATCATATTTTACATGTATAGAATGGATTTGTTTTTTTCTAACTATTTATATCTGTTTGGATTACATGAGAATCATGGATAGGTATAACTGCAATAGCTGGTCAATGCTACTTAGGGGAGTTATACGAGAGTTCAAGGATGTGGTTTGATCTATCCTCATTCTATATAGTCTATTACTATTGACTAGGATGTGGATCTCTCTATGGATTCTGGAAAAATTATAGTATCATTAACCATGGAATGTGAGTTATTTGAAAATTACGATTCATATTTATAATGAATAGATCTTCTATAACTGAAATTCACTTTTTTGATCGAATAAATCCCTTAAATAATTTTTTTTATAGAAAATACATTCAACACTTTAGTTAATTTGGACTAATATAGTATTTAAAAATTAAAAGATCATTAAATATTAAAACTATTTTATAATGTATCCAATGTTAAATGACCAATTAATATTAGCATGTATTATCATTTATGATAAAATATAATTACAAATAAGAGGAAGAAATGACAATATCAACTAGTAGGATCATACCCTATGATGCCCATTTATTGGATATTCTGAGGGAGATGGAATCATTTGGATTAACCTTTGATGAATCCCCCTAAAAAATTCAAAAAATAATGTATGAGAGGAACCCTTTATGAGATAAGTAAAATCTCATTAAGATTGCAACCTAAATCATGTTCACTAATCTACCTCGTGAATGTTTTAATATCTCAAACCATACACTTACATTGTAAACTGGTGTGATTAGAGGTTATATATCTGGAACCCAGAAGTAAGAATTTATATATGTTATTTTAAATGAAATATTTATTTATATATTCCCCTTTATTTTTTGTTTATAAATTTTTATATGATGAGTTTTATAAAAATTATATTTTATATAAAGAAACCAAAAAGTTATTTTACATTCATTATTTCGTTACTTTTATTGATTATTTTACATTCATTAATTGTGTATTGTGTATGAAACAAAAAATAGATTCATTGAAAATTATTAAAAGTTTCAGAAGAAAAGAAAAAAAATAATGTGATAATTTTGTGATGATGTTGAGAACATATAATGGTGTTCAATAAATACGTGAAGAGTTTGAAGGAAATCTTGAAAATCATATAATTAAGATTTATTATAGTTCCCCATATTTTCTCCAAAAAATTTGGTTACTAAAAGAAAGAATATAAGCTTTGTAAAAATGGGAAGAACCATCTTATAAGAACATAGAATTTCTCATTACATTTGGAGGCTCAACATGTGTACTACTATTTATATAAAAAACCGTTGTTTCTAATGTCCTCAATGAGGTTTGAATCAATTTGAATTGTTTTATGGAAAATAAACTTTTTTAAAAAAATTATGGGTTTTAAAGAGTCCATGCATTATAAATTAAAAAGGTTAAAAGAAGGAATGTTTGAACAGAAAATACAAGACATATTTTTCCTTGGATATTCTCTAGAAGGAAGAGGATAATGATGCTTTAAAAAAGATTCAATTTTTTTTGATTCAGTTGATGTGAATATAATTTAGATGGCTAATAAAGAGAATCTTGTCCATCATTACATGCAATATGACCAAGATAAAGATAACAATTATTATAAGGATACAAGGAATTGTATTCCCTCTCAAGAAGAAGAATAATAATCATCTATTTCAAGTGATGAAGATGATTCTGGAAAAACCCATTCCAGGATGAGGAAACATGTGGAAGATTAGAATATAATTGCTGATCCACTTTAGATGGTTGAAATAAAGATAAACAAACTCAATTATGAATAAACTTCTATATTCAAATGTAGAGATAAAATGTTAAATACGATTTTGAGCATCTTGAATGTGTTCAATCCATGACTGAAGAATTGGATCAGATTGAAAAGAAAAATACATGGGGACTTGTTCCAAATCCTGAAAACAAAAACATCATTGGGACACAATGGGGTTTCTAGAACATGCAGAATAAATAAAGTGATGTTATAAGAATAAAAACAATATTGGTATTTAAAGTGTATTTAGAGATTGAAGGAATTGATTTAGATTAAACCTTAACCCTGGTGGCTATATTGGATGTAATTAGAATCTTTCTAGCTATTACAGCACAACGAATACACAATATGTTTCAAATGGATGTAAAACCCACATTCCTAAATAGTTATTTGAAGAGGAAGTTTATATTGAACAACATTGTGGTTTTGCTGTGGGAAAATATAAGAATTATTAGTTCAAATTGAAGAATGGTTTTTATGGGCTCTAAAAAAATATGAGGGATGATATTCTAAATTGGATATTTGATGAAGGAAAATGAGTTTCATGAAAAGAAGAGTGGATACCCATATTTATATCAGATAAATACAAGATTATTCCAACATTATAATTGTTTATTTTGATGATATTATCTTTGTTGGTAATGGTGAAATAATTTGTGCAAGATTTTATGAAGAGAAGAAAAGGTATTTGAAATGTTCATTCCGGGGGAAATAAAATACATTCTATGGTTACAAATCATGAAAAAGAAAGAATACATTTTACTCTCAAATAAAAATCATGCTAAAGAAATTCTAAAGAGGTTCAACATCAAAAACTCAAAACATGTTTACACACTATTTTTTGTGGGAACCAAGTTGAGAATTTTTGGAGAAACAAAGGAAGTGGATCATAATGTGTTTCCGAAGATGATTGGAAGTATATTGCATTTGAATGCGTAATGACCCAAAATTGTTCATGCTATTACTTTATGAGAAATATTTCAGAGTGATCCAAAATAATCATATCATATTATAGAAAAAATAATTCTCAGATACATAGAAGTCACAAAAAAATTTGGAATTATGTATTAAAGATCATATAATATTGATTTGTTTGGATTGGGGTGAAAATTTTGATGATAGAAGATCAATATATCATGAAGTATTCTTTAGGTAAAATAATTGTGTTAGATGGAATTCAATGAAACAAAATTTAGTAACCCTAATATTTCTAATGATGAGTATGATTCTACACCCATGCCACTACTCAAATTATGTGGATGAAAATCCAACTAGAAGATTTATGTTCTGATGTGAAATTACCCTTAATCATGGGTATTTTCAATGAAAAAAAAAATCTCACCAGGAATCCTGTTCAAAATTCTCATTCAATGAATATTGATATCAAATAACATTTCATCCAATATCATGTAGAAAATAATGAATTATAGATAGGGAATGATCCAACATCTGATCATGTGGATTCCATTTTTAGAAAACCTTTGCCGAAGGAATCATTCTCAAAATTGAGGTTGAGCAAAGGTGTCTAACCTACCTAATTTTAATATTTAGGTATGTGTTTAAACCCCTCTTTTATCTTAACATTGTATTGTATTTTCAAAGGTAGGATTATATTGATTCATAAATCTATTTAATAAAAGAGAGAGTGGGGGTATGCTGTGAAATTACCATTGTTTTTTGAGTGAACTACTCTATCTATTTCTTGGAGTTTTTGTAGGAAAGAAATTATTTTCTATTAACGGGATTTTGAAGAAGAGGTGAAGAAGAAATATGAAGATTTCTTTCATATTCACTTCTTCTGGACAACATGGTTTTTCTTTTAATGATTCTTCTTTCATATAATGAGTTACCTCACATAGGCTTATATTTGTTAACAAGTGATATTTTTCTTTAGGATACAAATTATAGTGATTTATGAAACATGGTTGAAAAAAAATCCTAAGGGTGAAATTTTTGGGGCCAAGATGATGATGAAGGTGTTTTTCATTCATGTGTGGTATATTGTCATCAAGGGAATTTTTTTAAAATCACCTCAATTTTTTTATGAAAAAATTTTCAATGGGGATTGTTTTATAAAGAAATAGATCCATGTTTTGAAATGAATGAGGCTCATTTTTTCAAAATAATTGTACTCATTATAAAGATCCATTATAATAAAAATAAGCTATTTGAATAGAAAATATTTTGATCATACACGACTCAGGTCCAGAATGGGAGATTATTTTAATGAGGATTTTAATGTCATTGGATTCACTCGTGAATTGATATGGATAAGGTGGAATTTTTGAATCAGGGTCTTTATACGTACAGTTAAATTTATTTGTGATGCTGCTTTGTTGATTTTTATTTCAAAAAAATCAAGATTTGAATGGATAACTTGTAAGGAATTCATGATGGATTAATGGGAGATTAAAATATATGTTTCCAATTGGATAAGGATCGTACATATATTTGTTGTATGTAGGTGGAAAATAAAAAGTAGTGATGAAGATCACTTTCTAAAGCATTCGTATCTTTGTGAAATAAAATAAAGAGGTGGGGATGCTAAAGTGTAATGCCGATGAAATGTGGTGATACCGATTGTTTTTTAAAAACATTATATATGGTTGAAATAAGGATGAAATGTGGTTACAATGGTACATGGTGCCAATGAAGAGTTTTTATGATGGAAAGTAGTTCCCATGAAAAGTCATGCCAATGAAAGTTGTTTTTGGTACTGTAGAAAATGTAGTATTGATTGAAAATGTGATACTGATTGAAAAAGAGGTGTTGTTTTAAAAGGTGGTGTGGTTTTAAATAGAGATTTTGTTTTAAAATAAGGTATTTTTTTAAAAGGAGATGTTATTTTTATGTTGTTGTTGTTTTAAAAGGTGGAATTTTTTTAAAAAAGTGGTGCGATTGAAAATTTGACACTGGTAAAAGAAGAGGTGCTCATTGAAGAGTTAAAGATGGTTTTGATTGTTTTTAAGAATGATCATACCCATAAAAGATCATATTCTAGGAAATGGTGTCCAAGCTAATCTTATCTAGAATGATTTTACCCAGTTAGATTGTATCCAGATAAATTGTATTATAAAAGATCATATTTGCATTGGGGAATACAGAAAGAATCTAGAATAAAGGGATTGTTATCAACCATTCTATTCCATGTCTGATGATGCTAAATCTATTATCAAATGAATTTAATTTATTTATGGAAGTCATGATACAAGAACAGGTTCATGAATGAAGTGATATTTTGAAGTGGGTCATGGTAATAAGTGAATCGGATTATAAACAATGTAGTTAACCATTTAAAAAGGTTTAATTACATTGTTAGAATGATTTGTGTGAAGAAAAGGAGATTTCTGAATGATTTTTAGAGGGTAGATTAACTTTCAAATACACGATTTTAATTCAAATCAGTTCCAAGAATCATATTCAAAAATCAGATTTAGAAAATTATACTTCGATGATTGGACCCATATATTGATCATCAAGTGTAATCGTACTAACATTTGAAATGGGATTCTGGAAAAGATGAGGTGAATATTGTATAAGTTTCATGAAGAATCGAAAAGAGTTGATGAAGTCAAAATTCTGTCTGATATTTCAGGGGTAATTTCATTTTGGGTGAATTTTTATGAGATAAAATGTGTTTTTTGGAATCTCACCTAAACCTATTCTGGGATACCTATAAAAGCAAGAATGTACATTTTACTACACTGATGACAGATTACTATTCATTAAAGGAGAGGGAGAATCTCTATGCTTTTAGTGAGAGAAAATGACAATTATTTTTGTATTCATGAAATTCTTACGAGGATGAAGACAATATCATATGGTTGTATTCAGCTGATCATCATACTCAGAATTCATCATACTCAAAAGATCATCATATTCCATTAGGTATCCTTGTATTCACCTGATTCTGCTATCAGGATGAATTAATAAAAATAGGATTTTCTATATTGGGTATAAAATGTGTTGATGATTTTCAAATTGAGGAAGTATCATACAGAGTATTATCATACTCAGGGACTGAAGTGGTGATGATTCATTGGTATTTTATTCTACATGTAAAATAATATTTGAATAATTGTATTGGATGAATCATACTTGAAGAACCAGACTGGGAAAACCGAACATAAGAAAGCAGTCTGAGTTCTCATAACATAGTCTAGGAGATTCTTATGTTTCTTTTGGGTAAGAAATTGAAGAATTATATTTCAATTGAATACATTAGTTGAATTGAAATTATGATAAATGAATATGAGTTGTTACAGAACTATTGAATTTCCCTATTTTTCTAAGTGTGTTGACACACACTAGTGGGTTATTCCATAGTGCTACATGAGTATAATGGTATATCCTACTCATTGAAATCCAAGTAATTTTTTTATAGTTGGTTGTATGGTATTAGATCATTTTCAAACCACACTATAGATGTAGCTATTCTTATTAAATAGTGAACTTTATAAATTATTGTGTTCTTGTGGATGTGTAAATTGATTTTTTTTACAGGGAATTTCTTATTTAACAGGAGGTAAATGATATTTCAATTTAGAAGAGACATAAATGAAAAATACTATCACTAGTTCAATCCTACCCCCGCTCCATGAAACAATACATAGATTTGGGACTTTTAGATTTTGTGATAGGGTCTCCAAGAATTCACTATGGTAGAAAATTAGTTTGGAAGGTAGTATATCATCAAAAAAAGTGGAGTTATTTTTTATGTTCATGGAGACAATTTCAATAGAATATGTGATTAAAATGTATATTTAGAATATGGTTTTCTTACACAATGTCCCTCTGACAACATTTTTTGGATTTCGATGATCACATCAAATTTCTCTTCTAGAATGGTTCGTAGAAAGAGATTTCCACAAAGGTACATCTGAGTACATCCAATCATCAAAAAACTGATGGATTGTATGAGAGAATTATTAATGATATTTGAGTACATGTTTAGAGCATGTGATTTATATTTTAGGGGTTCTTGGGAGAACAACATGGCCTATGAGGAGTTCTCATAAAATAACTTTTACCCAGATTATATAATTATGGAAATTTATAATTATTTATATGATATATTTCTATTCTCCCATATTTATTGTGTGGATTCTAGTGATCTAGTATTTATTGGAACTATTCTCAGGTATGAGAAATCAGAGATGTGGAGTTGATCCAAAAGTTGTTGGATATAGTCTACAGTAGACATATATGTTATGTGGATGGTAAGAATCAAAATATCTAGTTGAATGTGAGTGACTAGGTATTCTTACAAGTGTGGTAATGGTTGGGAATCATTAGATTTAGAGGTAGGGAAAGATAGAACCCAAGAATGTGGGACCATTTGTGATAATAGATAAGATTATTTTATTAATGTAACAGTTAGTTCTTCTATGTTCTTTTAGTTCTTCACATGAAATTCTAAATGTACTATTTTTGAGGGGATACTATCTTGATCTATCATACATTATTTAAATCCATGATATTGATATTGGGGCTCCTGAATCCTTATAAAGAAATCCATCATGTGTAGTTGACCATAGTGTGTACAATTTATGGGAGAACACTTCCTATTGTATGTGTACAATGACAATCTAAAATCAAATAGAAGGGTACTAGGGAATTATAATCTAACATGTATATTTAGTGGATAAATTTTTCCACTGAATAGAGTGAATGATAATTTGGATTATATCTTGGGGAAAAACTACACTATGGTGGGAGTGTTATAAAACTCATGTCTTCGTTTGGGAGTAAAACTTGTTGAAAACGTTATCTAAGATGAGTATTTTCTGAAACCATTGGTTTTAGGTATGTTCTATTTCCATTTCTACCAATAGTCATTCATTTTTTTTCATTTTTTATATGTGATTGATATGGTTATAGGTGTTTAAAGGATTCAAGAGAAATTGTGGGGGGAGGCTGGAAAATATGGAATCATTGTTTGATAGTAGGTGAAATACTTTTTTACTAGTTAGTGATAATCATGTGGCCAACTATATGGAGGCTTATTGGAGAAAAAATATTTTTTAAACAGTTTCAGTTTTCCCTCGAAACCATAAAAGCATGAGATTCTTTAGGTAGTGAAATTTTACATAAAACTTTGTTCTATTAACTTTTAGATCTATTATTTTTCTAGTGGGGTTCTCATGGTGGGCGCATGGTTTACCAAACCATTATTTAAAACATTATTTTGGGTTTAATGAAATATAAAAATTAGAATTTTATCCTAAAAATCAGCCAAAACCCATTTTTTATACTTTTTTGTATCTAAAATTATATCTCTTTTCAAAGATATTTTGGTTGGACCTCCCATCTAGAGGTCATCTCACCCAGTCAAAGTGAATTGGTGTTTTGATTTCTAATTTTGGGGACATGATCTTTAAAAACTGAAGCAATTATGGTTCTATATAGAGCTTATGATCAAAATATGTACCCATGATATGAATCATCTCCTTCCATAATTTTTTTCCCTCTCACCACACACAACATGATCCCCTGATATCTAAAATATAATCTAACCAAGAAGTATTTCAAAAAAAAAACACATATAAATGGACATATTTGTTAAAACATATCGTTGTGTCACATAATAATTTGCATGGGGTCCTCTCATCTTGTTCCTTGTATAGTTAAACATTATCTGAGTGAGCATAGTTAATGTTTGATGCTTGGGATAAATTCTATGAATCCCACTATAGTTTTCCCTATTATTTTCTCATTTTTTATTGGTTGGAATCAAAAAATGGGAATGTGAATACTTTTTTTATTTTATGGTTCATGGTTTTAAATTAATTATTTTAAATTCATTGAAGGAATATAACGAAGGTTTTAATCTAGTATGTTGTTAGTCAATCCTTCATCTCTAATGATTTTATGGTAGGTGTTCTATGTATTAACCCACATTTTTATCCAATATTACCAGTGTCTGTTATGGGGTCACGTTTTCTTATGATGAATCTAACATAGATTTAAATTATAAATAATAAATAATGTAATTCATTCTACAAATTATCTTTAATTCATTTAGTTCCATTAATGATAGGAATCCTAATAAGATTCCATGGAAAATGTAATTGACCTAAAATTCAACAATGTATGTTATGAAATCTATAATGATTTTCATAAAATGAAATATGAATAAATAAATGGTAAATAATTCTTGTGAAATAGTGTTGAAAATAGTGATTACTGTACACTCTTGGTTTAAAATTGTTTTTTATATGGGGAAGTTATTCTATATTTATAAGGATGTTTTTTATTTTGGGTGGACTCTCACATTTCTAGGATGGGTATATTTTCCAATATATGTCTTCTATTATAGGATGGGTATATTTCCCAAGTTATTAGTTTTATTCAAAGATGTGTATATTTTCCAATTTGAAACATTATTATTATGATTTTATTTTTTTAGTAGGAGTGAAATTATTATGGGATTGGTATATTTTATTAGGTTTATGTCTGTTATTTATAAAAATCTACCACTGGTCGAGTTATGTATAGTTGGTGATGGATGTTATCATGTAACTGGTGGATCAAATATGTTTTTTATTTTCATTCTTCTCTAGTCATACTCATATATATATATATATATATATATATATATATTCACATATACATTAATTTAAATCTATTGTATATATTTATAGACATTTTTGTTTCTGGAATAATGGGTTGTATGGACACCCTTCTCACAATAGTATTGGTAGCCTAGAATACTTCATTAATGTTGGTCTAGATAAGAGGAAACACCATATAGATGGTGAATGATTTTTTATACTAGGATTGATAATTTTATTGAGGGAAAATAATTTTAATTTATTATAGTTATTTATTATTTTGAATATTTATGGATTTTAAAAATAATTTTTGTTATTTTAATGTTTATATATCATTTAAAATTGATGGAGAATTATTTATTAAGGGGATTTTTCATAGTTTTAAAAAATATCTTGTTTATCTTGATGGATATTTTTAATTTTTTTGTTTAAATAGATATTGTACTTTTGAAACATTGTGTATGAATTACTAAATGTTACTAACCATGTCAACATGTTGAATAATCCTTTTCAGGAGACCACGAGATTGGTACTCTATAGTTAAGGTTGCATTTCCCAGATTTGTTTCTGGATGACTGACCTCATAAGATGTTTTACATTATTGTGTGTGAGTGAGAAAAAACATTGAATGAGAATGTGTTACAGTGTGGGGATAAGCATTATTCTGATGGATCATTTGCACCTATGGGGGGCGGGGACCAAGGTATGGGACATCATTTCTGTGTGGTGAATCTAGTGGCACATGTTTATCAAGGACCATACACCTATAAAATATGGTAGGGTTACTATACTACCTATGGATACAATCGAATAAATTGGAACCTATACTCGTTATTTTACCATTCTATTTAGGTATGATGGGTTAGAGGTAGATCATATTAAGACCCAAGTTGAATATTATTCCGAGGAGTAGCTGACCCAGATGAAAGTAAAGTGCATGTTTCCAGGTATGATATTGATTCCCATGTTTTTCATTTTTTGATTGATATATTTTACATATATAGATTCAAAAGATATTTGAATATTTGAATTATTGTATTTTGGTCAATTATCCAAAAAACCAAGAGCACATTTGGATACCCCCATAGAAAATAAATTGGATACACATGTCACCTGTATGGTTTAATATGGCTATCTATATACGATAAATTGAATAGTTTTTTTGAAACCATATTTCATGATCTTTTTTTAAAAATTTATATGTTTCATATAGTAAATTGAAAATAAAATTACATCTTATAAGGTGTCTCACTTTTTTATCTTCAACATTCCATAGTACTTCTCTTATTAATTGTTATGAATTTCTATTAAACTATTGGAGATGAAACATTATGATATTGATACATTTTTTCAATGATGACATAATGTGATATTATAACCATTTATAAATGTTTTTTGGGCTAGTGAGAGTGCTCAAGTTGTGATATCCCTATGTAATGGGGAAAAAATAATAGATATGTACTCATAATATCAATTCTTTATGAATTGGGATATCCCAACCTATTATTGTGAATTGTTTTGAGGTATGTGTTTATAAGAAAATTCATCCATGATGGAATCCCATATAACTTAGGTATGGAAGTGACAAGAATTCCAAAATATCAGTTACTTTAGATCCTCATAAGGTTTTAGGGTAGGTGATGGACGACCAGCTTCATGTGAGATTACCGATTGTGATGATGGCTATGTAGAAAGAGTCTTATCAACCTACTACAACATTTTATAAGATAAATACAAAGTTTAAGCAAATAAATACTCAAATTATAATTGGGTATTGTATTACCCAAATATTTTATTATTGAATTTATTCAATCAAGACTATTTTTTTCATCACATTCAGAGATATCAAGCTAGGTCAAAAAAGTTAGATGTTTGAAATAACTTAGTATCTATCTTAAAATAGTGGGATGTTCTAGTATAGATTGATTATAAAATTGAACTAATGTGTATGTACATTGAGACATATTTATTTTAATAAATATTCATATAGACCTAGATAGATTACCATGCCAAGGAATTTATGTAGCATACACAAGGTAATATGGTGGTCATGGACTATCTGAGTCATTTTACAGAGATTCTATTTTTTCTTATACATTTAATGTTGTTGAATTTTATAGGGGGATAAATTTTTTTATGATATTATCTTTTATGGGTTTTATGTCTCTTAAATATCCATTTGACTCAACTAATTTCATATACCCTTTAATCTAAATCATATATAAAAATTTTTAATCAAAAATTATGTGTAAGGACATCCACTTATGGAGGGGAATTTGGTAGCATATCTTCAGTTAGTAGGTAGATCTTTTTATTATGAGTCACATATTGGTAGTGGTTTTAGTATTAAGTGTAGTAATTTACCGAAATAATCTTACAATAATATCATATTGAGATTTATATGTGGGGTATTCAAGGCCATACCCAATAATAGTTCCCATTACCACATATAATGTTTGAGTTTTTTTCTAGGATAGATAACTTGTTATGGTCTTATAGGTATTTTATATGGTATGATATTGGTGGAGTGTTTCTGTATGTTCATGGATCTACAGATGGATAATATATTCCATGGTAGAAGGGAAGTTCAAGTCAGTCTAGAAATCTAGGAAAGGGTGGAGGACATAATGACCAGGGAATATAACAACCATAATAATAGCGATTTCAAATTCAGGGGTGCAATTTGAGAGCTTTTGGACATTTTTTAGGGTTTATTCATGGTATGGAACCTAAGACTATTTTCCCCGATGTGGAGCCTTATACATTTTCATGTATGCTCCTAAAATATTTTACCTTGGAAAGTGAATTATTTAGTATAGTGGATTCACATTCTTCCATATATACTCATGTCATGGCAGACTAGGGCTTCAAATAGAATATACCCATGATGTGATGTTTTCTAAAATTCTTTTAATATTTGGAGTAGAGGTAATTCAATATTTCATGGAATATGACATGGCTATAGGAAGTTACCAAGATTTATGGGACATCATCCTATAAGTGATTACCATATTTTATTTGAACCCTGGGAGGAATTGGTTGGAAACATATCAGACATTAATTGACTGTTACCATATATTATTATATTTATTATCTAATAAGGGATATGATTATGTTCATGTCAATGACTGGGTATTAGAGTTATGTAATTTTGGACTAGGAAATAATAAACAATGTATGATAATATCCCAGATTTCATGTTTAATAAATGATATGGGGTATAAAACATGAGATATTTTTCCTCTTGGGTTGGATCATTCCAAGGTGTATTTTACTATAAAAATACCTATGTTTCACCCTAGATAGAAGTTGAGTTCACTATAGACCACCTGATAAAATCTCAACTCATTTCTCTTCATCCTTATTATAGGTTTTCATTGTAAATTCGTGACCTTAAGTATCAGTTAGATGAATTAATGTGATATGGATTTATTTATCCAAGCACCTCCCCTTGGGGATCCATAGTTTTTTTTCAATAAGAAAAATATATATTTTTTATTGTACATCGACATGAAAAACGATCAATCAGATGGTTGTTAAATACCTATCACATCTTAAATGTATTGAAGACTAGTTGGATCTATTGAGGGGAGCCAAATTATTTTTTATGATTGATTTGGGATTGGGGTATCAAAAAATGAGAGTGATGAATATGTTATTAGAAAGGATAATATTTCCATGGAAATATATTTGGTCGATGTATTTGCTACATGGTAATGAAAAACAATCATTGGACATGCACATCATTTTGGGTTTAGGCCTGTGTTACTGAAGGTTTTTGCAGGATTTAATCTATTTGGATGAACTAATGAAATGTTTGACTAAAAAGTGGGTGAAGTTAGAGTGGTCTAATTGTTTTTAGGAAGAATTATAAAATAATATGGAAAGGATTAATGTAGCTATATTATTAACCAAATCTTAATTAATAAAGAAGAAACCAGATATTATGATACAACAGATGTTTTGGTGGGAATAACAATTATACAATATGTTTAGGTGAAAAATTATGGTTCTTGGATGTTGAAATATTTTGAGAAAAATTACCCGACCCATAACCTATTGTTGGGTGTAGTAATGAATTATCGAAAATGTTGGAAGAACTACCGGTTGAAGAATTTGTTTTGGTTTATACGGTAACCAAAAATGAAAATATATATTCTATAAATGGGACATAGACCTTCCCCTATATTTTTTTTGAAATATATACAATCTTTTATCACTGAGATGGAATAAATCCCTATAAAGGCAATGGTGGTTATGGATACATTAAGATAGAAGGAATAAACTTTGGCAATTCAATAGTCTACTAGTGAATAGTAAATTATGGCACATTTTTCAAAGATACATTTTAAAGGTTAGGGGCACCAATGTCAAAAGACCCTTTTGAATTTATCTATTACGGCATAATTACATTTTATAATTATGAGAAAAACACAATTTAATCCTAAATATTTAAACCTATAGAATCATATATAGTAGGGATCAACCACTATACTGGATCTTGAATGATAATGATATTTTCCATGTTCATGGTTGTGTCATGACTCCCAAGGAAGTGTGTAAATAATTGATATGGGAATCTCATGATTTAAAATGGATGGTAAACCCTAGATTGAAAATTATGTATTGAAATATACATAATGGGAATTGGTGTGTGGAAATGAATAATTATGTCACTAGTTTTTTTATATGGTTCTCCACATATCAGTAGGTTATGGATTATCACTAATGAACCTCTATCCTTTTTAATTTTTTACTATTCATTCGTGGAAATGGGATGATGTTACTATGGATATTCTGATGGAGTTTCTGATAATTACGTAGGTTAGAAATGTTTTTTACATCATAATAGTGGGATTGTAAATGCTAAAAAAAAATTTAAACCAAAATACACCTTTTAGATAATTATTTCGGTATAATCTATTTCAAGTCTATAATGAGCTTAAACAGGGTCCCTTGGACCATTATTTCAAATAGAGATGGAATGTTTTTCTTTGTTCTTATAGAAATGACTGAATAATATTATAAGTATAAATGTATAATTGACCAATTCCTAACACCCACAAAGTAAGAACATTTTTATTATACTATAATGATTCTAATAGAAAAGATGTGAGTGTGTGCCCTAGATTTTGGGGGTTCTGGGAAGAACCAATTCCATTTAAAGGTTTTAAATTATAATAACTCTTTTTAGGATTCTATAATGATTGAGACTTTTGAGGAATTGATAGTTATGTAATTCTGCTCGCCTAAATGTTGGTTGAAGGCTGGTGAATCATCCCTGAATAGGATAGGTCCTATATAGAAGATGCTAGATCATGTGTAGGTGATCTGGAAGAGTTTGGATGAAAATTTGAAAATATATAGATCTTATTTCAACTAGAAATGTTGACTTATATTGTTCAGCGTTGGTGATTGGATGTTCTTGGTAATATCTCCAAGGATGGGCCATAATTATATCCCAAAATACGGAAATTTTAAACAATGATTTGTGGGGACATTTGAGATAATAGAGATGATACGTACCATGACATAAAAGTTAGTTATTCCACATTTTTTCAATTTTATGAATGATATCTTCTGCATATCATAGTTTAAATGATACCATCTAGACCCTTTAAATAAGATTGGAATTTCTGATATTGAGATTGAATATCATGAACCCTTTAATGGGTGTCCAATATATATAGTTTAATAAATTTAGAAGACTATTTTTAAAAAGATAGGTCCTCAGATATGAGTGTAGTGTCATAACATACACCACTAATGTTAGATGTGGGAGTATAAAGAAGACGTGAATACACTGTGGTATGATTTATTTCAGAAATGTTTCAGTGATATTGTGGATTATATCTTGAGGATCAGTTTCTCTAAAGTTATATGGTTATAAAACATATATATGATCATTGTAGAATGTAGTTTGAGGATGACATACTCTAAGGTGGGTAGATTTTGGATACCACAATTCCAATAATTTATTAATTTATTTATTTCATCAATTAGATTATTTTTAATCTATTTTTTTCATTCAAGTGAGATTTTATGGGTGGAGGGATGTATTTGAGAGTGTTTAGGGTCTTAGAGGCCCAAAAATAGAAATGTGGTGTTATAGAGGGGGTAAATAATTAACTCAATGTAAGTGATAACAATGAAGAAAATAATGTTTATTATTGTGGGAATGTACATTTTTTTAATACCAAGTTCATTTACATAAGAATCCATGCAATATTGAGATTCATAGTATAATTTCATTTTTTATAATTGGTGTACGGTTTGGATAACCATGATGAAAAATAATGTAACTCTATTTTTTCCCATGGAATTCGCATGGTTGGTTTAAATTTAACCAAACCATATTGACTAACTATGTGATGTGATTTTTAAAATCTGAAAATATTTTTTTAATCTAAATATCATCAAACTACCTTTATTTTCCCTCCTTTTTCTATTTATCTATAATTATAGCTATCCTTTTAGATGTTTTGTGGTTTTTCACCCTCCAAAGGTTAATCCAACAAAAGTAGAGAGTATTAAACCCCATGGATCAAAATAATAGACAAGAGATCCTCCATATATATGTTTGTTAAATTTTCAATCTCTCTGAATGTGTTTTAGATTTGTGGTCCATATTTTTCTTAAATTTTTTACCTATTATGTTTAGTTCATTCATCATGTGGTTACACCAAATAACCATATCTGTAACCTAGATTTTAGTTATAAAAAAGTATCAGTGAAATTGTGGAGTCCATATTGAGGATATGTATATCTAAACAGATATGGTTATAAAACATATATATCATCATTCTAGAGTGTATCTGGATGAGGAACTGCTCAACAGTTGGTAGTTTTGGGTACCCAACATTTTTATAATGTATTTATTTTTTTAATTTCAGATATTAGATTATTATTCAACAATTTTTCTCTTTAATGGAAGATTTTGTGGGTGGTTCGATGGATTTAAGAGTACTCAGGGCGCCACATGACCAAACAAAAGAAATGTGGAGTTATAGAGGGGGTAAATAATTAACACAAAGTAGGTTATAATTGTGAAAAAACTATGATTATGGGTGAAGGAAAGAACAAAATATTTCACACCATGTTGGTTTCCCTAAGAAACAACGAAATATTGAGATTATTAGGACAAATTCATTTCATATAATTGGTGTACGATTTGGGAAACCATGAAACATAATCACGCAACTCAGTTTTTCTCTTGGAATTCACATGGTTGGTTAAAAGTTCAAAATAACATGAAGCCAAACTGTGTGATGTGATTTAAAAATTTCTAAAATTTATGTTTATCCTGAAAAAAAATCAAAACCCTTTATTTCCCCCCTTTTTCTTAGGCTCTATAATTATAGCTATCAACTAAGGTGATTTTGTGGTTCCTCATCATCCAAAGGACGATCAAACAAAATTAGAGAGTATATGACACTATGGATAAATAGAATAGACAATAGATCCTAGATTTATATGTTTTTGAGAGGTTCATTCTTGCTGAATGTGTTTTAGAAAGGTGGTCGATAGACTTTATTTATTTATTATCCATTTTTTATTAGTACCTTCATCATGTAGTTACACCATATAACCATGTTTCTAACCTATATATTTTTTATATAAATCAAATCAGTAAATTTAAGCTCAAAATAACTATTGTGTTGTTTTTCCCTAAATTATTAGAAAACTAACATGTTCCCTAAAAACTGGATTTTGCCTAAAATTTAATATAGTAAGTTGAGAGACTAGGAATTGATTATCATAACAAGAAGATAGAATTAATAATTGGAATGTTATGCTTGAGACATGTTTTTGATAGATTTTTAATAGAATATTTTCATTCATTACTAAAATATTCTCTTTAAGGTAAGTTGTTATATTGATTTTAGATGCTGTTTACACTAGGTATAATCATAGATTTACAAGATGTTCATATTTATACAAGTATTTATTATTCTCAAAGATGGGTATATTTACATCAATGTGACTACAGATTTGGGATGATTATATTTTCCTATGAGAAATATTATTTATAGAATGGTTATACTTCCCTTTGTATGTCTTGTTTTCTAGTGTGGCTATGATTCCCAATCTGCGAATCCTATTTTGGGAAGGGTATATTTCCCCTAGTGAAACATTATTGTTGGGATATGTATATTCCCTTAGGTGTCAATTTATTTTGTGATGGGAGTGTATACCATAGTGGGTTAATTTTTTTACATAGACATGCAACATTGGTTAGGTAATGTATAGTTGATCTCAAGGTTTGTCATAGAATATATGGATTGACGATATTGTTTACTATACATAGTTTTTAGATATTAATTTTTTTTCACTTCCTCAATCACTTAAATAGAATATATATATATATATATATATATATTATTGACATCATTGGAAGTTACCAATAGAGTAGTACTCATAAACTACTTTGGATACCATTGGTAAATAATAAGAAAACATGAATACTACAACGTATAAGAGAAAACCCCTATAGTTAATGATTTATTTGGTCCACTTGGACATAGAATTATAGTTTAGTAAATTCTTTTGTAGGCTTATTATTTTATCAATATTTTTCATTCAAATATTTTTGGTTTTTAACTTTCATTTTTGTTTGTTTTATGTTTATTAATCATTAAATATTTTTTCAAAAATAATTTTTTATTGGTTTTTATATGTGTTTCTAGTTTACTTTTCGATCCAATTTTTTAAATTTTTGGTTTATATTATACAATAATATTGATGATATATTTTATCCATCATACTTTTATAGAACCTCATTAGTATTATATACTATATAGAATATAATGAGGCTCACATGAGTTTATCTAAGGAAATACTAACTAATACTTTTTATAGATATGATAGATTTAATTTTATAATATAATTTTCATATATTCTTAAAATCCAACATATAATGTTTTTTAAGCATGGATGATGAAGGGGATATGTTCTCATGAGTTCCCTGTTTGAGGACCATGTGAAATATAGGGAATAGGATGAGTTTGGGTATTATAATTTAGAAAATAATAAGTTTAAATTCATAAGATATATTTTATAGAATCTCAATCAGTTTATCTTTGTAGTTTACTATAAAATGAACAATCGTGCATCATCCATTAGAATTGAGATGATGTAACTTACACGATTTACCCATATAATTTTCCATACTACACAAAAAATAGTTTCCAAATAATTGAACAAATATCCACCTTATGTAATGTTCAATCTCAGGGGTACACCCAAACATGGACTAACCAAGTTTCTATACCCTTACACAATATTAAAGCATATATTTTGGGATACTTTTTTTTTCACTGAACCATGCACTACAACGAAATATGGATATCATTTATGAAGGGGTTAATACATATTTACCGTTCTTTAAAGGTAATCTGGCCTATTTACACACTTATTAAAGGTTTTCTTCAGTATATATCTTTATATAAGGGAAATCTGTATGGTAAATATAATAATTCACTTCCCAAATAATAAAAAATATTTTTCAAAAAGTGAATGCCCAAATTCATAAACATAAAAGTTCATAATAATCTATATTTATATACTTTACTGAAAATTCACTACTGGAAATTAGATCATTCCCACCGCTTCTATACCAACGGTTTGCAAAAACCGTTGGTATAGGTCCCCTTTCCCAACATTTTGGCCAAACTGTTGGGAAAGGCCCCCAAATTGGCCACTTTTCCCAACGGTTTGGGAAAACCGTTGGGAGAGGTAGACTTATCCCAACGATTTGGCCAAACCATTGGGAAAGGCCATCAAATTGGACACTTTTCCCAACGGTTTGGACAAACCGTTGGGAAAGGTCCAATTTTCCCAAGGGTTTGGCCAAACCGTTGGGATAAGTCTACCTTTCCCAATAGTTTGGCCAAACCGTTGGGAAAAGTGGTCCAAAATTCAACATCCTTCACAGAATTAAAATCACAACCAAAGACTTATACCAACGGTTTTAACAACCGTTGGTATAGGTACTTTCATTTTTTATCGGACCTTCGTACTGAGAACATTATATAAATCAAAATTTAAAATATTTATGAGAATACAAATATATATTTATGTAATTATGATCACAAAAGTCATGTTAGGTTAGTGGTTGAGTCGTTCAATTATAAACGTGGGGTCCTGGGATCAAATACCAGCGGATGTTTTTTTTTTGTAATTTATATACCAATGGTTCCATTACCGTTGGTATAGGTTTCATATTACCTATACCAACAGTTTTTGGAAAACCGTTGGTATAGACCTATCCCAACGGCTTACTTGGCTACGGTTCTCCAAACCGTTGGTATAGGATATACCAACGGTTTGGAGGCCTATACCAATGGTTCCAAACCGTTGGTAAAGGATAGTTTTCCAGTAGTGATTATTGACTTGGAGGTGTCATGATTTATTGACCATGGAAATTTATACCCCTAGAATTTCATTGATAAATGGAAACATATATGAGTATTAAAACGTCTCCATTAAACCAAGGGTTATATACATTAATATGAAAATCAATTTAATATGTGTATAAATATGATCTATCACATGAATGAAAATTCTAGACATTATCACATAATATTTGATTTAAAAATAAATCCAAAAAATCACCCCTTCATTTAGATACATGAAATGAGATGCTCGGGGAAAATTAATTAATCTAAAATAAAAAGGGAACATTAAACATAATATAATTCCTCACGATTAATAGAATTAATCATCAAACATTATCAAAGAACTCCATGACTAACCCAAATCACCACCAAATGATATTAATCTAAATGAATCCAAATACCTATATTACACTGCCCATCGACATAAATTTAACTTATAATAGTGAGACAAGGGATAAATACTCCTATGAGGAAATTATATCAAATGTTAATCATGTATCCTTAAAATTCCAAATTAAATATTAATATTACATAAAAACAAAGTGAAATTGTGAAACTAGGTCTCAATTCCAAAAAGAAGTAAAAATTAATAGAATATCCAATATAATATAATATATAGTCACTCCGTTAAATAAAACTTCTTAATATATGGAGTAATTAGTAACATAATTGAGAACATAACTCTGCGGGGATCAATAAGGGATATAACTATAGGTCATGATGGGGAAGGGGAAGGTGACTTAACAACTCTCTCACGGATCATTGGTCGATGGTGAAAAACATTGAAGCCAAAACATAACAAACTCTTACATCCTTTTAATGTGAATCCCGTACATGGTCCATAATCCCACATTGGGGAGCCACTTAATGCATAATCTAAGATAATACAATACTTATCCTAGTTATCCCAGCATACATCCAAGGATTCCCATGTTTCACCTTTCTTGAACAAAATATAAAAAAATAGAAAACACCTTATATAATCTACAAAGATCTAAATAATTAAACAATTCATGACTATAACCAATAATCTCTATTAATTTATTTGAATAAAGAAGATACCTGTAGAAAACAATAAGCAATGAATTACATCAAAGATTTTATTTTTTTATACTCATCAATTATGAATCCAAATATAGATTACCGAATATATTCATAATATATCTAATATCCATTAATCATTCATTACTAATTTAGATTTCATAATTTTTTTGATGGCCCAAATAACATAAATGAGATAGGATTTCAAATTTCACAATCAAGATAGATTAGATTCACCCTGTGGACCACATAGAAGCACATTATATATATATTATTATTATAGGAATTAATATTTTCTAAAATATAACAAACCTTATTATTCTACCATTTACACATGGGATCATCCATCTTCCAATTATGAGAATATTGAACTCCCCTTCTCTTACCCAGTGGAATCGAGGTATCACCCATCCCTGGTTCCCTAGTCTAATTTTCCTACCATTACATGTATCTTTTGACCAATATATTATAATATGTATTCAAGAATTCAAATAAATATAATCAAATATATTGAAATGGAAAATAAAATTTAGTACTTTTTAGAGACCACATTGGGATGGAAGAAACAACGATTAATGAATCATTAAATACAATACTTCACAATTATATTGTCCTAATAAATATTTATGATTTTAATGGATTTATTTTCATTCACATTGCTGAGATAATTCCATGTATTGAACAAAGAGTTAAATATTTCCTATTACACATGCTCATGTCACTAATATGCGATGGTTATTTCCCACTACACATATCATAGTCCTTCAAACAAGCATTCAATAAACATATACTTTAGAGCATTTAGAGTTTCTACGTAATATTGTCTTTCAACAATATTTAAACACTACATATCCTCCTAATATTTTAAATCACCGTGAATAGTATTGAAGGATTATTTGAAAATCAATGGATGTTATCTAATATTAGATATGATGACAAATATATTAATAGATACTATATATTTTTAGGTCCAACAACAAGATGGATCAAACATTTATAATTAGAGGAAGAAACCAAAATATCAATTGGTTAAACCAAATTATGTTGTTCAACCGATACATTTATGGGAGGTATACTCTAATTAATGAAAAAAATAAAAAATAAACAAATAACTGATATTCAAAACAAATAATATCAATAATAACAAAATTATAAATTTAAAAACAACATTTTATAGATGTATTCATAGTTTAAATACATTAAAATTTCATTATAAAAGTAAAATAAATATGTTTCATTAGACTACCACTAGTTGAAATTCTTATTTCCCTTCCATGTAATTGAAAAAATATACCTTGAAACCCTCCTTATTTCAAAAAACACCATCAATTTTCTAAATAAGTAAACAAATTTCTAAAACAGTCAATAAATTACATATTTAATGAAATCCATAAAACATCATTTCAAGAAGAACACATTTTATGAAATTCACTTATTACACAAGGCTATTAGTTATATAATGATATAGGATTCAGTTAATCTTTTAATGAAATAATCAAAAACATATTATAACTCTCTTAATTCCTAAAAAATTAGTAAGAATTTAATGATGTATAACTATATAAGTCAAAAAAGTCAAATAACAATAATTTTGTTGTGTTAATTCATTTCATAATTAGTTTACATTATCGGAAATACCAAACACCATCCATGAAACTGCCACTTGAGGTTATCTAGACCCATCCAGTCAATTTACAAAAGAATTTTTATAATATGATAGGTCCATTCACCCCTTGTAGTTCTTTTTTATCAACCTCAAAACAAGGTTGAACTTAAAAATCATATAAAAATAAAATTATGACCAAAACACTATAATTTATAGATAAATATAATTGAAAAATATTCAAATCACCACTGAAAATATAACCCTTTTTAGTTCAAAAAATGTATTTTACAAAACCTAATCATTAATTAATTATACAGTTTTAACAATATTTTATCAATCTATTTGACTCCCTAAATAAAAATAGAAATATATTTTCATTTTTTAATAAACTACATCTATTTAACCAACTAAATCACCTAAAGTAGCTTTCCATAAGGCATGATGCACATTATTAAACACCACTAGATGACAAAAAGCATCAAAGAGTCAAATTAATGTTGGTGGTATTGGGTTAAGCCTCAAATAATAATAAGTACCATGTGAAATATAGTTTAGAATAAATAATGGTTCACCCATAAATTAATCATAGATTCATATAATTTAAATAGTTACACACAATAGATAAAAAATTAAAAACAAAAAATATAAACAACCAACCTCATTTTTAATGATAAAATATCATAGGAAATACATTACATGAACAAATATAATGGGAATCTAAAAAAATAATTGAAAAATTATCTAATACATAAATATTAAAAAATGAACCAAAATCTTTAAAAACTGAATGATCTCTAATATATGACCTAAAGTAACAATAATATCCCAATAAATAAATAAATTGAATAAAAAAATAATTATCCAATTAAGGATCCGAATAATGGAATCTATAAGAAAACCTGATGTCAATATACACCCAAAGCTATATATATATATAGTGTGAGATATACAATCCCAAAAGGATTTCACCAAAGAAAAAATGTTATTACATCTTGTAATAGATTTCATAAATTCATTTTTGAACCATATTAAAAAAATATGATCTAATAGAGAATGTGTAATTAAAATTGATATCATACGGTTATCCCATTGAGATAAAACTATTTATATTATAAATACATAAGATAATTTTTTTGGGGAGAAAATTGAACATTCAATACTTGAAAATGAAACCGTTGAACATAGAAGTATAAAATAAAATTCATATTTCACTTTAAAAACTATATATTTAGTTTAAAACTTTAAATATCAAAAGTGGAATTAACTATTTGAAATGAAAACACATTAATTTCAATTAAATAGGTCTTCGATGATTATAAAAGAAATATAGAACAATGATTCTTTCCCAACTAATATTTTTTAAAACCCCATTTTTAAAATAAAATAATTTTTTTAACAATCCATTATAGAAATTATATACAAATAAATTATTGAAATGTAATATAATAAAATATAACACAAAAAAGGACAATAATTTTATGGATTCCACCAAACCAATATGATAATAAGGGGACGCAAAAAAATCAATAGTAGATTCACCCTAGATAACATCCTAAATAAAAAATATAAATAAAAAGAAATTCAATATTACATAATGTGAGGATATCCATGACATAATAATGTATAACCAATTGTAATCATGTGTTACATTCGAAAAGAAATAACCACCCAATATAGTCTCATTATCCTCTTCATGGAGAACTCCCATAAAAAGGGAATGATCTACAAATTGACACACTATCTATTGAAACAATTTAAAGAAATGTAAAATGAAGCTAGACCAATCGGTTAGTCACTTCAAGTACCCAAGAAGTTACCAAAGGTAAGTTATGAAAAAACAATAATAATGTGACAACCTATGTCAATAATTAAAAATATCAAAAATTCTTATCTCCCTAGAAACACCCTCACATGTGATTTTACATTTTCATATTTAATTGAATGAGAAAATAATTAAATTAAAAACTTATTTTGAAAAAATCTATATATTAAATAACAAAAAAGAGATTGAATAAATTGATATAATGCTCATGAAAATATTTTTTCTTAGTTTTCTATCATGTCCATTATGTCAGCCTTAGGGAAGAAACAAGTGAAAACTAATTTGAAAACCAAACTATGGAAAAAAACATCAAAAACAATAGTGATGAATACAATTCATTTCAAACATCATAATATTCCAAAAATATTTTTACGTTTCCAAAATATCATAGTATTATATGAAAATTACTTTTTTATTGATTATAAATACTTAAAAACAATATTTTATTTCATTAAAAAATAACTAAAAATAAAGAAAAATATTTATTTAAAAATAACCTCCTAAAAACATGATTTTAAACATTTCCAAATAAAAACATGTCAAACACCTATTTTTAATCATATTATTCTCAAAGAATCTCTTTAGAATTTAAAAAATAAATTCATTCATAAAAAATGATTTACAAAATCAATAACCAGGAAAATAAAAAAATTAAAATTTTCTTGGTTTAGAATACGATTAAATTATATTAAAATCCCATAAATTTTTTCCTTTGAAAAAAATATTTATATATAAAATGAATTTGAAAAATCAAGTTTCTCATTATGTATAAAAATATAGAGTATCATAAAACATACAACAAATTTCTTGAACCAAATCATCTTTAATAAACAAATAGACCCCAAGGAATGATACAACCTCTACAGTCATAAAATAAATATCATTATATTTGGATAAATTATATTGTGGGTTTAGCAACCATGTTCATTGGGGTTTTTTTGAGAAGGAAAGACCAAGATGAAACAAGAAGAATGATTTGAAAAGTCTATTTAACCTTTCAAATAAAGATTAAAATCAATAAATAAGGGATTAAGTGAAAATAAAATGAATAAGAGAAGCTCTATTGACTCCAAATTTTTCATTTTTTAAAAAAATGAGGAGGATGTGAGTCTAATTGGGTATATATTTTATTAAGGTAAAAAAGAGTTATTTAATAAATTCCAATTTTTGGAATCCCTCATGGGTTTGATGCATGGTTTACATTTCCAGACCCCAATTTTGAAGACTCTATTGGAATCAATCTACAACATTTCATATAGGTAGCTTGTATGATCCTAGAAACTATGACCAGACCAAGTAATGTTCACTGAAGGAATATTACCCTTATGTATGGACTAATATAAAAAATTACACCCATCCATAATCTGATTTGGAACTAACCTAGTACAATTAATCATATATAAGACCAAACTACACACTTAAGGGTACTCAAAATAGTATTTTGAAACTGTTCATTTATCCTATACTATATATGAACATGGATACACATTACAGAATAGTCCCTTACTATCATATGTATCATTAAACATGTAAAAAATATTTATTTATAACCCTACTTAAAACTAGTTCTGCAATGTCTGGGGTTAGTTCTATTGGTATGGGCTCACAAGAACGTTCTTCATTGTGTAACCATATTAATGAAATGAATAAAAATAAAACAAAAAAGATAAATACGGTGATGAAAATGTGAATAGTTACAAAATATTGATGAGAATGATGATGAATGTGAGAGTGAGAGTGAACAATCAATATGATCTAAGAAACATAGATGTGGTTATGAAAAATAAATTGATAAAATCGGGTAAATAGACTTTATGGAGGTTATAATTATTTTCCTTAAGTCATGAATTGAATGAAGAAGCCTATAGGTAATTAAAAAAGGCTTACCAAGTCAACCTATGAAGGAATAACACTTATGGATTTTCAAAAAAACAAGTCACTCAATCATTGAGTGAGAACAAATTACTTATCACTTCGATTAATTTTTTCAGCTGAAATCTGTGTTTACACTCTCTTGATGTTTTATATATTTTCATTAAAATACTCATATTGATAAAATAGTTTGAAATGATCTTTTATGAAGATAATTTTTCTCAAATACTTTATGTTTTGAAAATAATGTATTTTTAAACACAATTATAGAGATTCATCAATTTAAGGGAATTCATGAAAAAATTAAAACATATTATCTTCAAAAGTTTATTCTTCTAAATGCGTTTAGAAAAAGATAATTATTGGATTTACCATATTGAAAGAATTATATGTATAATATCGCATACTGAAGGAATAAAACATGAAAAGTGAGAAAATGAATATTGATTTACCCATACCTCCAACTCTAGTTCCTCAAAAATAGGTCTCCATTAGATCAGGTGTGTCTCTATCATCTCCACCTATCCTCATAAAATCTTTCTCTTCAATTAAATAGTGTTATTACTAAATAAATAGAAATTTATAGGCCCAAAAATGTAATTATCTCATATTCATAGCATTGATATGACCTCTCTCACCTCCACATGGAAGAGTCACTTTGTATATTCCCATATTCTGATGGGAAGAGATAAATCCCTTCTAAAAAACTAGAAAATTCCAATAATTATTCCATTAAACTACCATTATATCAACTCTAATTCTTTAAATTTTGAATGATCAATGGTTTTGATTGCTAAGTTAGGATTCTCAAATCTTCATTACCTTACTCATCACCCACAATCTACATCACAATTGACATGAATCACATAGAATATTGTGTTTTTTATTTTTATTATCTTTTCCAAATACATCATAGAAGATGATGATGTTTTTAATTGGGACCACATAGGTGATTTTTCATGTATCATACTGTGATATAGCCAGTTGGATCTATATAGGTGATTCCTCATATATATTATTGTTACATATCCAAACATTAACCACATAGGTGAATATTTTCCTAGCTAATTGTGACATATCCAATGAGGTCCATGTAGTCGATTTTTCACATTGATTATTAGGATGTAGTGAAAATAGAATCACATAGGAAATTTCTCATAAAACTAATTAGGATTTTGATAAAAATTAACAACATAAAAAAACTGTTCACATATCCAATTGTGAAGTAGCTAAATGTGATGTAGACCAACTTTTTTCCAGATCATTCCGCCACTGAATATGCGACTTTGAGTGTTTTTGGAACCATATTAATGTGCATGATTTCATTTATATATGGAATTTATTACCTTATTCTTGTTAATCATGGCTTGTGTGATCGATTATTTCAACAAGATAAAAAAATATATTCAAAAAATGCTGCTCCAAAATAATTGGAGGTGCATCATCAAGATAAATTATAGGATGATTATACATATTCTTCATAATAATCTCCTCTATGATTTTGATGAACCAGGTAATATTATTATAATATCATATAAAGAATCATTGGCTTTAGTGTTTTTAGTTTATGGGAATAACATCGACATTATATACCCAATTTTTTGGATTCTTCCAATAATGATTCCCATATCGAAAGGGGTGGAACTAGATTTTCCATCATCAACACAAAAATGATCTTCATTATCTAAAAAATGTTTGGTCTCATTATACTCATAGGATAATATTAGAGGATGACCTGTTCAAGTGATTGTATTTGAACAAGTTGTTTACAGGGTTTTCCAAATTTCTATTTTATATATAGGGACCTATTTTTTCTCAAAACTCTTAAGTGAAAGTGGTACTATCATGGTTGGTCCCTCTCTTAACATGTAACTGCACCAAATATTTTCTATATTATAACTCTTTTAGATAAAAACACAAAAAGTTTCAAATTAAACATCACTAAAATCCTCAACTACAAACATCAAATAGTTCACAGAAGAAAAAGTCTAACACCATGAAGATTTATCAATTGATCACCTAGAAAAGAGTCATTTTTTAATAAGTTTCAATGTAAAAAACATTAAAACCTATTTTTTCAGATTAAATGATTCCATATGATAAGATCAATTTTATATTGAAATTAATTTAATGCTATAAAATAACTTCTGTAAATGTGAATAATTCACATTAAACTCCACCACACTAAAAGGTTTTTTCCCAAAAAATATCATATTTATTTCATTATAATATCAAAAAAATTATTTTTTTTGAAAAATAAGGTCAATGTGAAGCATGTTAAGACATTAAATTATATAGGAACAAAATCTGAGTTTGGTCAATCATTTCAATAAATTATCACTGTAGGTCCTGTATAATGTCATATATATACTAGGAATCAATGGAACATAGATTTATTATAAATTAAAAATTTCATGCACCCTATATGAAGTCACCCACTTCCCTTACACAATATTATTTCATGTTCCAATTCTAATATTGGTGATATGTTATATTTTAGTTTAAATTAAACCTAAATAAGAGAAAACATTACTTTTCACATTCTCCATGGTTCCAAAAATCAATGCATTTTTCACTTAATTGATATAACTGAATTTTTTTATATAATTCAATTATCCCCATCAATATTTGTTTTCAATATTCTCATAACCTTAATGAGATCATTTTTAACAAGGTACATTATTTTTATTTCTCCCTATCACTGGATTATGTATCTCATTATGGTTTTCCCTTATTTAGATTGGATTTTATTTATTTATATAAAAACACCCAATTCCCTTGTCTCAAGGAATCTCCATTGGATCCAAATTTAACAAATTTATATGAATTAAATGGAATTATATTAATCTCATTTGTGGATGATCATTGAGGTTATTAATTTTAAAAAAGTGGATTACCCTATGTTTGCGTTCAAATTTCATGATTTCTCTTGTCATGATTATAATTCCAGACATAAATATCCTACCTCACTCCAATTTTATGTACCTATATAGAACATCAATAAAACTTTTATGTAACACCACTCAGCAATCAGGAACCACCAAATATTTATGAACCAATAATAACCTAGAAATCCCATATTTTATTATCTTCCTAGGTAGTAAAATATTTAGGTTTAGAAATAAGCATAAATACCCTCAGCTTGTGGATGGATTTGAATTTTTTACCATTTTATTTTGAAAATGAAGGGGGATTTTGATGTGTCCAAAATTTAAGGAACATATTAGCATATGTAATTTCCTATATTCCCACACTTAAAACCCAAAATTATCTCTAAAATTAAATCCTAAGAAGGGAAATAGTATATTTTACATTATACCGACCCTTTATCATCAAAACGAATTTGAATGGGGTTATACTAATGTTGAAAAATAACTTTTTCGACACATCATATTAAACCCAATTTCTCAAAATAATATTTTTCCGTAATATCAATATTTGTAATTAATATTGAAAATAAATTATTTTTAGAATATATTATATAGTATAATGATGACCAATGACACAACACTAGTTGAGTCAATGTGATTGTAATGGGTTGAATTATGTTTCACATTGATGCGCAACACAGTTTTTAACACTATACAATAACATAATTTTACAACAGTGAAATAAAAAATATTCATGATTTTAAAAATATCGTGGCGATATTTCCCCACACATTGTTCACTGTTGAATGCAGAAATAAACAACGAGACTACTAAAATGGAAAAATAAAAACCCCACTTAACAGAATGTTAATGCGTTGATCAATTAAATTTAATCACAATTTCATCCCATGTATCCTTTAGTGATGATATTCTATGGGGACATTATATTTACTATTAGGATAATAAAATTAAAATGAGTTTATATAATTAAAATATTAATAAAATTTCAAAACAATTATTTATTTTAAGTGTTTCTATTCAGGTAATGTAGTATTTTTCTCCCTTGGTTTTGACATTTTGAATATTCAGAATCTATAACTCTCAAGTGGTAATTTTCCATGTGAAGATAATAGACTGGAGTTGTATCATATTATAGAATTAAGAAGTATGAGTAATATTTAATCTTAAAGTGAAATATAAAAAATAATATATAAATGAACCATGTGTTTGTTTCCAGGAAAATAATAATTTATCATCATAACATAGACTTGGGACACATTCATAATTCAATAAAGGTGATGGTTTCCATAAATAGTTACCTAGGATTTTTATACATATAAATTAATTAATTTTTTGTAGAATATTTATTTCATTACATAGATACATGCATGAGAACCAAAATAGTTTAGTGTCTTTGGAAACATGTTAAAAAAACACTTGTCCCTAAGTGAGGTACATAATCTCCCACGTCTTTCTTCATAATAAGATCCCATCTTCGACATATCATACACAAAATATATCTTTATTTCATGGTTAATGAGATAAAAATATAGATCAATCTTATATGATTAGTAATAAAAAATAAGGGAGATACGTAATCCTAACATGATCATAAGTGTAGAAGAACATGAACATAACCTTTGAATACCATAACCTACATATCAAAGAACATAATCAAAATTAACAAAATATGGATTATAATTTCATAAGGAATTAGTAATAATGGATTAAAAAACACATTCCATGAGATCATAATGCATGTAAATTTTGGCATATACATATGCAAATAAAATAATCTCCATATTAGTCAATTCTCACAACCCAAAGCATCATAGAAAAAAAGTATTTTATTGAACTGGGTTCACCCCTATTCCAACACTATGTTACTGAATAGGTTTCACATCCAATTATAGTCCTACCTTACTGAAATGAGTTCACAACCTATTCCAATCCTATCTATATCATGAGATATAAATTTTTTACAATGCATTTTAGGGAGACATAGGTCTCAACAATGAAAAATTGAAAACATAGATATGTGTTCCACATGATCATAAAAATTAATTAAATCATAACCCATAAAATGAAATAGGCTATATAAATATTTCATCATATCATAACCTAAAAAAGAGTGATAGGTTTCATAATAATTTCATTATATGATAACTCATGGAAAAAATTGGGTTTCATTTGCACTTCTCAACTTCATAACCCATGGAAACGAAATAGGTTTCAGGAAAACTATGTAATCAATGAATAAGTAATTAAAAGGAATATTATGGGTGGTGAAATCAGATCATATACTTTTTAGGTCATATTTAATATCAATAGGTGACATATTATAAGAAGAATTAGTTTTAACAGTAATTTTAAAAAATTCATTAGGAAAATATCCATTCCGCATTGAAAACCCGTTTTTAAATCAAAGAAAAAAAATATAAAATCATTTTATTTGTAAATTAATTTTAAAAATTAAAATTTAATATTCTTAGTAATTATTGGCCAAAATTTAATAATATCATATTCATTTTTAATGTATATGAATAATGATTCCTTTTAAATTTACGGTAAAATTAAAATATGCATTATTTAGAAAATGAAAAGAAGATTCCATAAAAGGTTTTTATAAAAACAAATATTGGTAAAAATATACCTTAAAAATTATAATATATCAAAACAAAAATTTTGAATATTTTTTTACCAAACATCGTTTTGAAATAAAAAAAATTCTAACCAAAGTAGGAAATAATGTCAGATTTTGATAAAAATGCTTCTTAAGTATATTAAGTACTAAAGAGTGTAAAAATGATACGATTAATTTATGATATCTTGAATATCTATAGGGGATTAAATTTTCTAAGTATTATTGATATAAAGATCATAATAATTTATTTTTGTAAGTACAATCACAAAAAATCATGACAAATGGTGAGATTACAACCTAAAATCATTACCACTTTAGTAAACATGAATTATAAGACCATGAATGATTAAAAAAAAATAAAACAATAAATATTATAAGGATATATAAATTAATTATGTTAATTTTAAAATGGGTTTTATATACACCTCATGAAATACAATTGGTGCATATCAAAACACACATCTCAAAGAAGAAAAATTAAAGGGAAAACCATTTACTGATTCGGTACCATTGAGAACTAAACCCTATTAAAGAGAGATACACAAATGGATTTTTAATTACCAAAAAATGTTTTTATAATAATTATAAAATAAATTCATGGTAATAATATACACCACATAAAAGAAATAGGTGGTGAATATAGCATGTGTCTCACAAAATTAAAGAAAAGGACTAAAACCCCTTACATTAGGTCTCGAATCTCATCATATTCATTAATAATTGTGGTATAATAGATATTATTTCATTATAAATCTAAATAATAACTATAGACAAATATTTCATATCATATAATATTTTCATAGGGCATTTTATTAACTATTAATTAATAATTACCTGATAAAGTAATTTTTTAGGTAATAACCGCTTTGTTTTCCATAAATGTCATGATTAGTTATATTTTATATTATATTAATTTTAACATATCTAAAATGATAAACATGATATAAATATCAATTATATTAATTATATTATTATATATAGTAATCCATAAAATTTAGGTATATGAAATGAAATACATTGTTCATGGAGATAGTCTGTCATACGTACGTATGGATGTTATTTCCAAATTCATGATGTATTGAATGAATGAAAGGTAAATGATATACTTGTATATATATATATATATAATTTATTAATGTAAAATTATTATGTAAAATATTTCACATATTTTTATTTAATCTATCATTAATTAATTTTTTGTGATGCTTGAATAAATCACAGTGCAACACGTGGAGGTAGTCCATCGTACATACGAACAATGCCATCATGCAGAAAAAATTATGAAGATATGTGTGATATAATAAATAAAGAATCAAAAGAGAAAAAATAAAAAATAAAACAATCATATATAAATGATATTTCTATCCTGATTCCCAAACATGATACATGGTAACTGAAAAACAAATGACATCAGTTCATGAGGGGGTAGTTCATTTTACCAACAAACGATGATTTCATAACCCATTTGATGGAAGTGTGTGTTGATGATGATCAAAAACATAACGTAAAACATATTAGTATATATAATTTAACAATATTATTATATAATCATGATATAAAAATAATTGATTTGGTTTTTGGATTAAATAAAACAAAAATGTTAATAGATGAACATTACTTATTCATTAAGTATCTTTATTTTTTTGGAACCATATGTATTCAGTGGTTTGATTTATGATCAATGTAAGGATTTTATGATGACTAGAATGATGTGTTGAAGTTATTTTGGTTGGTATTGGCTAAAACAATTTGTTTTGACGTTGTGAAGAGAGAGGGAGAAGGGGTTTCCATTTATAAGGGAGGGGAGTGGCACTTCTGTTTTTTTAAAAGAGTGAAATACACCAACATTTATTCCCTAAATATTGGATCTAATTGTATACTAATATTTATTATATAATATATATGGTATAAATATGTCCAATAAATTAGTTTTGGTTCATTTATACAACTTATATTTATATTTAACCACTGAAAAAATATTGTTTTTACTATAATCGTTGTAATTAGTTTTAATTTAATTAACTAATAAATTTTTTTCGAAAATTATTTTTTTATTATGAAAAATTATAATTTAATATTATTATAAATATGGAATAAAATAAAAATTTATTTAAAATAAGAGGAAATTTTTATTTAAATTTAATTTCATAGAACTGTTGAGAAACCGGGTTTTTGAACCCAAAATGGTCAATATTTCATAATTCCTTTATGAAAAATTTTATTGTGAATCTCATTAATATTACATAAATTATATTAATATATTTATTATTTAACAAAATATACGTTAAAACCACATTAAATTGTAATATAACTATATAAATAAATTATATATAATGTCTATTTATAATTAAAATTCAATATTTCTCACTATTTTTAAAAAATCTAGCATTTCAAAAATGTCCAAAACCTTCCCCCTAAAATAATTTTGAAATAATGACTTAAAAAATAAAATTTATTTTATGAAATTATATTTTTAAAAGTGTGAAAATTTAATGTCATTATTGTTTACAAAAATACATATAATATTGTTGTGTTAGAAAATATTATTTTTAAAAAATATAAAGATATTACTGAAAATTATGTATTTTATGATGAATATGTTTTCTCTATATAAAACCATTACAAAATTTTTTTTAAAAACATTTATTAATTTTCACATGAATATGTTTATGGTTAGGTCATAGCGATCATAATTAAATAACTATATAAATAATAAATCATTGTTTTTTAAAACTTAATGTCATGTGTAACACATTATAGGATGGTGTTGTGTGTAGAACTATTTCATCATGGTGTTGTATATAACAGAAGCTTAAATTAGTATAGTGTAAAATTCAATCCATCAATGAAATAATAATTATTAATAAATGTTCATAGAAACTAGTGGTGTTACATTCCATCCCCTTAAATGAATTTCTCCATAAAAATTCATCACTCTAATATGATAATGTGGATACTTATTCATCATTGTATCATAATGATCCCAAATAGCTTCTTAAAATGGATGATTTTCCAAAAACACTTACTAGGTGAGTGGTATTGTCTCATATAACTTCCTCTTTATGATCAAAAATCGCCATCGGTTGTTCCTTGTATGGAAGATCTTGATCAAGTGGTAAGAATTATATGTTAATTACAAGAGAATTGTAAGATATATACTTCCTTATGAGAGATACGTGGAACACATCAAGGACTTGAGATGGGTTTGGTGTAATCCCGAACCAATAAGAAATAATCTCAATAAGATCACGAATTTCAAAGGGATCGATATACCTTGGGCATAGTTCCTCTTTCTTCATAAATCTAATAGCCTTATCAAAAGGATTTTTTTAGAAACATTTCATCACTGACAAGAAATTGTAGTTCACATATATAATTATAAATATAACCTTTCATCTAACTATGAGTACATTTTATGTTATACTTAATGGATTTATCTTAAACTACTATATAATCAGTGATCTCAAGTCCCAAAATATTTATCTCTTCCAATTAATTCTAGCACATTAGATATCTAAATTTATTTCCATATAGGGGTCATAAATATCCATCTAAATACTTTAGTGGAATATATTATTTTATAAAAACTCAACTAGTGGATGGGTCTGATCCCAACTACCTTTGAAATTCAAAGAATAAGATCTCAAAATATCATATTGGGTTTTAATTGTTATTTCGGATTGAACATATTTTTTTAACATAATACCTAATGAATAATCTCAATCAAGTACCAATATATTTCTTAATGCTTTTCCATAACATTATGGTAATCCTTGGATCCAGATCAGATGCAATGGAATGTTGTACTCCATGAAATATTATCACATACATAATGTATATCCTAACAATATGATATAGAGATAAGTATTATCTAATATCGATTAAGTGGGATGACTTATTATAGAGATCAACTACCACCCCTATATCATTATCACCTTTAGAGGTTTTTGGGAGTCATATTAAAAAATCCATAGTGAATTTCTCCCATTTAAATTCTAGTATGGTTAATGTATACAAAACCCCCTTCAACTATTGTCTTTCATCCTTAACTTGTTGACATACCAAGCTCCAAAAAATAAACTCTACAATGTCAATCATCATTCCATCCTACTAGAAGTATTCTTTCAAATATCTATACATATTTATACCTTGATGATGAATAAAGAATGGAGAACTATAATATTCCTCTAAAAAATCATTCTTTAAGCATTAAATGGAAGGATTTCATATATGGTTCATGAATATTATCATTCCATCATGACCAGGGTTAAACTCATTAAAAATTATAACCATCTTTTGAATGTCTACATATTCATTCTGGGACACTTTATTCTTCACTTGGATTTATGGGTTAAAAATCAATTGTGAAAGATAATATTTTTACCTTCCACCAAGATTTACATATCAATCATTTAGAAATCCATAATTATTAGAACTTTTGTGATCATAATTTTAGATAATATATCATTATAATTCAATACAAAGCATCAACCAATATATTTCTTTTCCTAGGGTGGTAATGTATTGAGTAGTCATAGTACATAATCATGTATTACAATCTTCTATGGTTTATCTTCAACACTATTTTAAAAAATATATTATTAAACGTCAATGATTGTTATATATATCCTACTTTTATCCATAAACACAATTAATCCTTATCATTAAAGAATTATTTACTGTAGATCACTCTAAATAATGAGTTAGGTAATTTTTCTCATGATTCATCAATTTTCATGAGGCAGAAGCTATAACTATGTCATTTTGCTTTTGGAAATCTTCCAATATCTTCTTGTATGTATCACTATAGTTTAATAACCCATATATAATACAATTTAATATATGAACACATTCGATGACTAATATTCTATGTAGCTCCTTGAAAATTTTATGACATTCATCAATCTAGAGGAACTTGGCTCCCTTCCAAGTAAACTTGGTGAGTGGATTAGATAGTTATGAGAAATTAGACACAGACCATTGATAATATACATCTAGAAAATATAATTATAGATCCTAGCCAATATGTATGGTCTAGGACAACATTTAGGGGCCTACATATTTGATGGATCTACTGATATACCCTCGCTTGACATAATGTGACCAAAAAATGAAACATTTTGTAGCAAAAAATCCCACTTTGTAAAATTATCATATAGTTTATCTTTCTTTAGTTTATTTCATACAATTCATAAGTTGTCTTCATACTCTTCATTTCTCTTGGAGTAAATAATAATTTCAACTATTCGGACTATAGAAAATAGATCAAGGAAATATCTAAAGACTCAATTGACTAAATCCATGAAGATAGTAGAGGAATTATTAATAGTGAATGGAAAAAGTATATATTCGTAGTGTCTATAAATTTTGAATAATTTAATCTTAGATATATCTTCTTTATTAACGCTAAATTGAAGATATCATAAATTAAGTTAAATCATTGAAAATCATTGACCTCTGTATAGTTGATCAAAAATTCACCATTAATCAGAATATGATACTTATTATTGATTGTGATCTTGTTTAGATTCTAATAATCAATACATAGTCACAATTACCCATATTTATTTTCCAAAAAAAATAATAGGTTCATCCCAAGGTGACTCACATGGTTGAATGAATTACTTATCAAGGTTTTTTTTGAGTTTAGTCTTTAATTCTTTCAACTAAATCAAATCCATCCTAAAGAATGTATTTGAAATAGGTGAGACACTATATATGAATTCTATAGAAAATGAAATATCATGTTATATTGATAGGATACCCATCTCTTCCCATAATACAATAAAAAATTCCACAAAAAAGGAATATAATCAATGTCTAGTTTCTCCTTTACAATTTTAGATAATCAACCTTTATTAATGGGAATTAAAATACACTCAATGGATGTAATATCCATCAGAAGTTCATACTTATTGTCACATCAATAGACGGTAATATTTTGGTTTGGAATATAAAATGTAACTTCCATTACCCAAAAATTGATGTGGGATTTATGAAAAGAAATCCAATCCACTCCTAGGATGACATCAAATTCAACCAGATGAAGAATGACTTGAATTACTGGGAGAAAATTCCAACCAACATCGATCAGTGAGAAATCATAGAATTGATATGTGATCATCATACCATTATGGGGTTTTACTCTGAATTTCACATCCTATCATTTTTTTGAAACATGGTACCTTAAGAAAGTCATTAGATATATAATATTGGGTAAATAGAGAGTCAAATAAGACATTAGTAGTTCTAGATTGGCTGTTATGTGTACGTTTTACCACGTCATTATCAAACCCAAAGTGATATGAAATCATCACCTGAGAATTCCAATTTTCCCTGAGCTTAAGAGTCTACTGACGTTGATAAACATTATCAACCCACGAGTTTTGAATTAGTTAGCATAATGATCATTATCTCTACACTTGAGGCACTAAAGTGTGGGAGGTGCATTCTGTGTAGATTTCTCTCAATTAACATAAATATTTAATATATTCCCATCACATAGACAGTCAATTGACATGTGACCTTCCCTTAACCAATTAAAAAAATTACTATCCCTATAAGTAAATTTCCCCCATTCTTCTTTGCATAGTTAGAGATTAAATAAAATCTCATCCTCTTCTCCCCTTGGTTCATAGATTTTCCTTTGAACTCTATCTACCTTTTATTGCCAAAACTATGTCATTGATAAGTAACTCAAAATTCCAATTCCACCACGATTTCACATTGAACAATCCCTTCATATATAATGAAATATCTAATATATAACTTCCTGTAGAGACATGGTTTTAATCCACTATGGAAATGAAAAAGCTTACATTCAGATTGGATGATAATTCAAGAAGAGTACATCAAAGTTCTTGTATAATTTTTCTTCACAATTACAAATAGATTCTTTATCCTTTGGCCTTAGATAAATAAAAAATTATCCATATTTAAATAATTAATACAAGAAATTTAATATTTGAAAAAATGTTCTTGACTATATCCCCATCATTGGCATCAATTCAATAGCAATATTTAATTTCTTTAAATAAATTCACTCCTAATAACTTTAATAGTTTCATTAATTGGGAAGCCTGTGATCATAAACAGTGGTCCACATGTGAGCTACGTCATCTCCCACTATGTTCATCGAAACTAGTAACCTTATTATACATCATAAAGAATATATATCTTCATAACCCATGGTATGAAGAATTAGTAAAGACTGATATTAGATGCTCAAAAAGGGAATATAAGGGAGTTATATAATCATATCCTAAAAATAAGGATGTGAGATTAAGAGTATAACCTTTTAAAGCCATATCATTCATATAAAAGATCATAATCATGATCCCTGGAATAAATATTTCTAGTTCCTAATACATGATTGATAAGTTAATCAAGAATCATTATCCAAGATTATACAAGACATGGAATTTTGGGCATACACATAAGCTTAAAAAAATATTTCCTTATTTTTCTGGTCTCACTACAAAGACCATCATAGAAGAAAATATATTTTACTAAATCAGGTTCTCTACCAACTATATCCACATGTTACTGAACCATGTTCACCTAACATTCCATCCATATCTTATGGAAATGATTTTACTACCCATTTTAACCCTTTCTATTTCATGACATATTAATATTTACCCAATTCATTGGAGGGGGAGAGAGGTCCCACGCATCACATAATGAAATCATTCTTATGTGTAAAAAATGGTCATAAAAATTCATCATAACAAAACCCAGTAAATGAAATGGGTATCATAAAAAATTCAAATTATCATTACTTGGGGAAAAGGGATAGGTTTTATAATGATTTCATCATATAATAACTTGTTAAATAAAGTAGGCTTGAGATGCTTTTCCCAATGGTAACACTTGGGGAAGAGAAATTAGTTTCATAACAATCATTGAATAAAATTATAAACCATCTAGTGGAACAATATGAATGGTATAATTGGGTTATATGTAATGACCCAAAATTTTGAATAAATCTTGTTTCCTAATTTTGTGTGTTATTTTATTTTCATACTCAACAAAACTGTTTCATTTGATAACTTGAGTATAATTAAAATGAGACCATTGGGTTTTTACTGTTATATGACCATTGGTCAATATGACCGTTGAAAACTAAACGTTTCGAATTATTGTCTCTAAATACAAGTGATCTTGGTTAATTAATATAGAAAGAAGATTTGATGGCCTCATCCAGTAGTCTCGATCCAATCGAATCCCATCTAACGAAACATGGGAAGGAGGTAGCACCACTGGGCTTTGCTCTGGACCAAACCCAAGCCGAACTTCATCATGTGAAGCTAGAACAGAATTGACTTCGTGAGAAGTTCAAACTGATAGAAATTACTACTTGTAAAATATTGTCTGAGCCGCCCTCAGATTTTCTCACCTTAGCACACCTTACAGTTAGGTGCTATGCTGGGGTTATAAGGGTCTATGTAAGGAGACCGTAACTCCCTTGTGTAATCATTTGTTTTAAATAAAATTTTGATTTCTTCTTATGTTGAAGTTTATGAATTTTCAAATGTCCGCATAAATATAGTATGCATATTTTTGATGAATATTTGAGAAAGGATATTTTAAAATGTATATTTAAACCTTAAATAATTAAAAATGTGTAATGATTTTCAAAAAATGGTCTTCTGCAATTATGTTCAGTATGAAATTTAGAGTCTAATAAGATCATCTTGATTTTTTATGAATAGTAAATTATGAATAGTATTTTTATGCTTAGGATTAGTAATGTGACCAAATGGATTAGTAATCTCACTTAAACAAATTATTAATATAATCTGGGTACCTTGATTAAGTAATGTGATTCTATAAAATGGTTAAATAATAGTTTCATAAATTATTAGTCAACTATTAGTTTTTTCAGGTGAATAGTTTTTTAAATTATAAATTAAATTAAAAATATTTAGAAAATTAGTTTTATAAAATTGACTTTATTTTTGAATTCATAACGTCGATATTATGCTAAGGTAATTTTTGGGGTTTTTTCTGAAAAAAATGAATTTTCAGTGAATAGTGTATTTATTTAAAAAATTAAATTAAAAATATTTAGAAAATTGTTTTTATAAAATGGAGTTCATTTTTTAAATCATAGCATAGATATTTGGTTAAGGTGAAATTTTGGGATTTTTCCGAGAAAGTTGAATTTTTGATGAATAGTGAAAATACAGTTTTTAAGTTACGGGTGTTTAATTACATCATTAAATGATGTATTAAGTATGTAATCAATATGATCGACTTATGAATAGTACGATAAGGTATGAGGTGTCCCAATTGGCCAATACCGTGGGAAAATACCATGGGAAAGCCCATGGTTTTTCCAAAACCACCCATGAGGTGTCCCTTGGCCATTAATGCCTTGTCCCCTCACTTTCCCTATAAATACCAAGCCATCCTCTAATCCATTCGACTCCAAAATAATCCTCAGTGAATTTATGGTCTCCTTACCTCCCAAGGGGTCCTCCAAAGGTACCCCCAAGCCCTCAAAGTCCCAACCATTGAGTTTTAAGAGTTACGTTTATGGTAAGGGATCCTATCTCTCTCTTTCTTTTCATGTAATCTCTTCTATGTCATTTCTTTTATGATACATTCTCTTATGCTGGAGGATGTTTTTTTATATTCCTCATACTGAATTTTTCATGTTCATATGAGGAGATACCACCTATTTTTCTTATCAATTCATTTTCAGAAAGTTTAAGTGGCGCCGTTCGGCTGCAGAATTATTATGGGATTCGTTCACCTTTCTTATTTTTCAAAGTTCTACTTTCATGTCAAGTCTTTCAAGTTCATTTTTATTATGTTGGGTTATGATCTCTATATATCTCATACTGATATTTTATGTTTATATGATGAGATACCTTATTTTATCTCGTCAATTCCTTTTTGTTGATGTTTATGTGACGCCGTTAGGCTGCCGAATTTTTAAGGGATTCTTTCACATTTCTCATTTTTTCAAAGTTATACTTTCATGTCAAGTCTTTCAAGATACTTTTTATTATGTTGGGGTATTATATCTGTATCTATCATACTGATATTTTATTTTCATATGATTAGATACCCTATATTATCTCGTCAATTCTTTTTTGTTGAAGTTTAAGTGACGCAGTTAGGCTACCGAATGATTAAGGGATTCGTTCACCTCTCTCATTTTTTCAAAGTTCTACTTTCATGTCAAGTATTTAAACTTCTTTTTTATTAAGTTGGGGTATGATCTCTATATCTATCATACTTATATTTTATGTTCATATGATGAGAGACCCTATTTGATCTCATCAATTCATTTTTTTTAGTTTAAGTGACGCCGTGAAGCTGCCGAATTTTCATAAGAGAAATCTTATTTTTGTCTACCTTTCATGTTTCTCATTTCATATGGTATATCTTTCAAATTTCATTACCATGTTCTTAAATCCCATATATTTTGTCTCCCTATTGTTTTATCTATCATTTATGAGTGGGTGACCCATGTCCCCTCTCTTTTCAATGATTTCTAAAACCTCATAACATAGCTGTTATGCTGCAAAATATCCTTCTCAAAATGTCTATCTCTTATTCTCAAATTCATTTATTTTATTAAGTGTATACTCAAAGGTATTTCTTCTAAATTGGTATTCAAATATATACCAAAATGTTCTATTTTAAATTCTGGGATTTACATACATGAGACCCACTTTCCCTTTCTGTGGGTTTAAAGTGACATAAAGATCATGTCTTTAAAGCTGATTTTAAAACCTTATGATTATGAAATGAAACCCATTTCTTTTATGGTATATGGGTTTTTTATGAAATGATTGATGATGATATATTTGGCTCACATTATAATAAATCCAAATAAAGGGTGCACCCTGATAGCGCTCCAATGCATTGGGTAAAGACATAATCTCTATAGATGACCATTTTTTAATGACACCTTGGTGAATAACCTTGGTAATTTTTAATGACACATTGGGGATGGACTTTGCTGAAACAGAAATGATTTTCAATATTAAAAGTTGTAGCCACATCATCAAGTTATGAAATACGTTATTTTTATTTTGATATGTCTCATGATTTCTTTCTCATGCCTTAAAGTTATTTTTCATAACATTGTTGATGTATCTCATGTTCACATGTTAAATGTTTCCCCTTGTTTCCCGTAATAGGCCTTCTGCTCACCCTTTATTTTAATGTATGTCCCCAGGATATGAGATGAAGTAATGAACCTAGGATGAACATAAAGAGAAGCCTTTAAAGTGTTTATAAAGAATGTTTTATGTTTTCATGTTATAAGTTCCTGGTTTCCAAGACACTAAACCTTAAAGATCCTTGGTTTTTTAAAATGTAATTAAAAGTTATTTTATAAAAAGGTGGGATACCATAGTTGGTATCAAAGGATGGTTTAGGTATTTGTGGAAATTAGGATATGAATTCTCTATAAAGAGCCCTACAGAAAATTTTAAATATAGGAAATATTCCCGGTATTTTGGTGAGTATTGAGTAAGGGATTTCCAAACAAATACATCCATGTCTGGATACGAGCAGGTAGAGGTGGCTCTGGCATAGATGTACAAAGGGGTAAAACCAGAAAACACCTCTTTGAGCGAGAGTTGAATGGGAACTGGTACATGATAATGGGCATTGATGAAATCTTGGTTACGGAACTCCCAAGGGATATGCTTTGGTAAGTTCATAAGCTTAGTATGAACCATTATTAAAGGGACAAAGATAAAATAAAATAAAGATTCACATAAGAATATATGATAATGGATAACCTATATTAGAACCTAGGGGATCACAAGTTAGGATATACTTTTCTTCTACAATTTTATCCTTCTATTGTTAAAGTTTCCTTTTAATGATTATTGGCTAAGTATTTAAACCCCTAATTGTACTTTCTATTGTTTGTTAATGGCGGGAAATAGAAGAACATGTCCCAACAACAAATGTGATAGGAAATGTGATGATTGGCCTATTAATGTGACAAATATGAAGAGATATCAAGTTGAACATATTGTGATTCTGCCAAACCAGTTATCAACAATCATAATTAATAATTGGTACCTAGTTGAATGGCCAAATTCATCAAGGAAGAAGAAGAAAAAGTCTCAAGGATGTTTATCTGATAAAGTTGATAAGAGAAAGAAGACCCAATTTCTTTTTTGCAAAAATTTTGTGAGAGGCACCAAGGAGAATGTCACAAAGGAACCGGGAGATGTTTTAAGTGTGGGAATATAGGGCATAAAGCATCCAAATGCTTTAAAAAAATGGATAATGTGATGAATAGAGATAAGGTTCGATCTGATGTACCTTATACATTTCGATGTCATAAATGTGGAGAAGTTAGACATTATCCAAGGCAATTCTCTCTTGGAACGGGTGAGAAGCATGATGAGCATCAACAATCTTCGAGGACAAAGGAACAATGAAAATACTATGCTGCGATGGATCATGATGACTGAAGTATATGTATCTTCTTCGTAATAATTTTCTATGTCATTTTGTATTTTATTTCATTCTCTATGAGAATATCTTTTATGTTTTCTAATATCATTGAGTCACTACCTAAGATGATTTTAAATCATTAAAGAAAAAAATTTATTTTTATGTACCACATGTTGATGTAGTTAAGCTGTTCTTCTTAAAAAAAGGTGATTAGGGGACTAAAAGATGATTATTATTTTGGAAGACGTTCACTGTTTTGGGAACCCTATGTGATCGAGGTAAATAGGTTACTACGGTATTTTATTTGAGGGGTAAAGTTTGACTTATATTTTCAATAATATATGAATTAAAGGAGATATTATATTAATTTAGGTTACATATGGAAGTTATTAACCTATCATTGGGAAAATGTGATTAGGTTAGTTACTTTTGTTACAAGATGATAAGAGTGGTTGATGTTGTTTGGAGATTAACGATAAAGTTTATCTTGGAAGACTATTTTATGATATTGTTCTTATAATTGGGTTTCAATCTTAGTTTGGTTTATTTTTTCGATTTTTAAGGAAAGTTATTTATGGATTGGTCTATGATAAACATTGGCTAGTACCATGGAACTTTAAAGATTTAAAAGTAGTTTCCCTTCCTATGGGATTCTTTATTTATGAAGAGTTGTTTTATCTTACCCTTTCTGTTTTTGGGATATTATTTAAAGATGTAAGAAATTGATAGTTAATCTTTTGTGGATTACGTGACTCTCAAAAAGATGATTCTTGTGTTTTGATGAGACCAAGTGTTTTTGAATGCTCATCGTTTGGAGAAAAGATTATTTTTGGTAAAAACTTATTAAAGGATGAAACTCTACTTGAATGTAGGTATATTTACTTATGTTTTTATTCTATGTAGTAAATGGATTCCTCAAATTATGAAAAGGAACGTAAAATAAAAACGTTTTTGGTTTACGTTTCCTACTAGTTAATAGAAGACAGTTTAAACACATCATATGTTTGTGATTTTCTTGCGGTTAACTTTATCCTAATCATGTTTTATATCACTCTCCCTCAGATCATGACCCTTTGTTTTCTCCTCCATGTCCATTTTTTCCTACATGGAATCCTAGTGTGGGTTAACTTGGGTGACCATTGTACTTCCCTTTCTTTCTTTTAAAGTAATCGTTTTACTGACTCCTTTTCCGATGTGGGACTTTCAATGAAATTTCAAAACCCGATTTTAAAAATTGAGAGGACACAATTTCATAAGGGGTGAAGATTGTAACGACCCGAAATTTTGAATAAATCTTGTTTCTTAATTTTGTGTGTTATTTTATTTTTATACTCAACAAAACTGCTGCATTTGATAACATGATTATAATTAAAATATGGGCATTGGGTTTTGACTGTTATATGAACATTGGTCAATATGACTGCTGGAAACTAAACTTTTTGAATTATTGTCTCTAAATACAAGTGATCTTGGTTAATTAATATAGAAAGAAGATTCGATTGCCTTATCCAGTAGTCTTGGGCCAATCGAATCCCATCTAAGGGAACTTGGGAAGGAGGTACCACCATTGGGCTTTGCTCTGGACCAAACCCAAGCCGAACTTCATCGTGTGAAGCTAGAATGGAATCTCCTTCGCGAGAAGTTCAAACTGATAGAAATTACTACTCGTGCAATGTTTTCTAAGACGCCATCAGATTCTCACACCTTAGCACAACTTACAGTTAGGTCCTATGCTGGGGTTATAAGGGGATATGTAAGGAGACCATAACTGCCTTGAGTAATCCTTTGTTTTAAATAAATATTTTGATTTCTTCTTATGATGAAGTTTCTGAATTTTCAAATATCTGGATAAATATAGAATGCATATTTTTTATGAATTTTAGAGAAAGGATATTTTAAAAATGTATATGTAAACCTTAAAAAATTAATAATGTGTAATTATTATCAAAAAATGGTCCTCTAAAATTATGTTCAGTATGAAATTTAGAGTCCAATAAGATCAACATAATTTTTGATGAATAGTAAATTATGAATAGTGATTTTATGCTTAGGATTAGTAATGTGACCAAATATATTAGTAATCTAACTTAAAGAAATTATTAATATAATCTAGGCACCTTGATTAAGTAATGTGATTCAATAATATGGTTAAATAATGGTTTCATAAATTTTTAGTCAACTATTAGTTTTTTAAGGTGAATAGTGTTTTTTAATTAAAAATTATATTAAAATTATTTAGAAAAATATTTTTATAAAATGGACTTAATTTTCGAATTCAGAACATCGATATTATGCTAAGGTAATTTTTAGAGTTTTTTCTAAAAAAAATGAATTTTTGGTGAATACTGTATTTATTTAAAAAATTAAATTAAAAATATATGGAAAATTATTTTTATAAAATGGAGTTCATTTTTGAAATCAGTGAATAGATATTTGGTTATGGTGAAATTTTGGGATTTTTCCGAGAAAGTTGAATTTTCGATGAATAGTGAAAATACAATTTTTATGTTACGGGTGTTTAATGACAACATTAAATGATGTATTAAGTATGTAATCAATTTGATCGACTTATGAATAGTACAATAAGGTATTAGGTGTCCCAAGTGGCCAATACCGTGGGAAAATATAGTGGGCAAGCCCATGGTTTTTCCAAAACCACCCATGAGTTGTCCCTTGTCCATTAATGCCTTGTCCCCTCACTTTCCCTATAAATACCAAGCCATCCTCTAATCCATTCGACTCCAAAATCATCCTCAGTGAATTTATGGTCTCCATACCTCCCAAGGGGTCCTCCCAAGGTTCCCCCAAGCCCTCATGGTCCCAACCTTTGAGTTTTAAGAGTTAAGTTTGAGGTAAGGGATCCCATCACTCTCTTTCTTTTCAAGTATTCTCTTTTATGTCATTTCTTTAATTCTCCATGATCTTATGTTGGAGTATGTTATTTTAAATTCCTCTTACTTCCCTATTCATGCCATATGATGAGAGACCCCTTATTTTTCTCATCAATTCATTTTAATAATGTTTATATGGCGTCGTTAGGCTGCCGAATTTTTAAGGGATTCGTTCACCTTTCTCATTTTTCAATGTTCTACTTTCATGTCAAGTCTTTCAAGTTCTTTTTTATTATGTTGGGGTATGATCTCTATATCAATAATACTGATCTTTTATTTTAATATTATTATAGACCCTATTTGACCTTGTAAATTCCTTTTTGTTGATGTTTATGTGACGCCGTTAGGCTGTTGAATTTTTAAGGGATTCTTTCACCATTGTCATTTTTTCAAAGTTCGACTTTCATGTCAAGTCTTTCAAGTTCCTTTTTATTATGTTGGGGTATGATCTATATATATATCATACTGATATTTTATGTGCATCTGATGAGAGACCCTATTTGATCTCGTCAACTCTTTTTTTGAAGTTTAAGTGACGCCGTTAGGCTGCCGAATTGTTTAGGGATTCTTTCACCTTTCTCATTTTTTCAAAGTTCTACTTTCATGTCAAGTATTTGAAGTTTCTTTTTTATTATTTTGAGGTATTATCTCTATATCTGTCATACTGATCTTTTATGTTCCTATTATGAGATACCCTATTTGATCTCGTCGATTCATTTATTTAAGTTTAAGTGATGCCGTTAGGCTGCTGAATTTTAATAAGAGAAATCTTATTTTTTTCTTCCTTTCATGTTCTTCATTTCATATGGTATATCTTTCAAATTTAATTACAATGTTCTTAAATCCCTTATATTACGTCTCACTAATTTTTTATGGATCATTTGTGAGTGGGTGACTCATGTCCCCTCTCTTTTCATTGTTTTCTAAAACCTCATAACATTGCCGTTATGCTGCAGAATTTCCGTCTCAAAATGTCCCTCTCTTATTCTCAAATTCATTTATTTTATTAAGTGAAAACTCAAATCTATTTATTCAAAAGGGGTATTCACATATATTTCAAAATTTTCTATTTTAAATTCTGGGATTTACATACATGAGACCCACTTTCCCTTTCTGTGGGTTTAAAGTGACATAAAGATCATGTCTTTAAAGCAGTTTTTAAAACGTATTGATTACGAAATGAAACCCATTTATTTTATGATATATGGGTTGTTTATGAAATGATTGATGATGATATATGTGGATAACATGATAATAAATTCAAATTAAGGGTGTGCCTTGATATAGCTCCAATGCATTGGGTAAATACTTAATCTCTAGAGATGACCATTTTTTAACGATGCCTTAGTGAATAACCTTGGTAATTTTTATTAACACCTTGGGGATGGACCTTGGTGAAACAGAAATGATTGTCAATATTAAATGTTGTAGCAACATCTTCAAGTTATGAAATACGTTATTTTTATTATGATATTCCTCATTATTTCTTTCTCATTCCTTAAAGTTATTTTTCATGACATTGTTGATGTATCTCAAGTTCACATGTTAAATGTTTCCCCTTGTTTCCCTTACTGGGCCTTCGGCTCACCCTTTCTTTTGATGTATTTCCCCAGGCTATGAAATGCAGTAATTAACCTAGGATGAAAATAAGGATAAGCCTTTCAAGTGTTTAAGAATAATGGTTTATGTTTGCATGTTTTAAGTTCCAGGTTTCCAAGACACTAAACCATAAAGATCCTCGGTTTTGTAAAATGTAATGAAAAATTATGTTATAAAAAGGCGGTATGCCATATTATATGTACAGTATGGAATATGTATCATCCACAAGTGTCATCGTAGATGGAAAATTATTTTGATCAACCATTTAAAATATTTCTTGAGAAAAATAACCTTTTGGATATGGAAAAAATATTTCAAATCAGAAAGAAATTAAATTACTTCTTCTTCAAAAATAACTTTTAAAATATTTGAATTAATATTTAATGAAATGAATGTTTAAGAAATTTTCTATTTTTTTCATGATGTATACGTAAAAATGAAGAATCCAATCAAATTTATAGTGAAATCAAAATAGGGGATGTTTAGAAAATATCATAGAGATTCATTTCAAAAAAAAATTAAATACATATAGAATGTATTATAATTTCTTCTAAAAATAATAATAGAGTAATATGTTTTTTCTTAAAAAAGTTTTTTTAAAAAATGTTTTTGAATGAAAATAGATGTATCATTGAACAGTGAAATTATCTACATTTTTCATAATTTCATTAAATAATTATCTTAACTACAATAGAGTACGAAAATGATACAATTACATGATGATATAAAAAATATCAAAAGTGTAATAAAATTTAATAAATTATTATGAGATATATAATAATATTTTATCATTGGCGGTAGAATAATAAAATTATTGTTAAACAAGAAGATTATAAAATAAATTAATTACCACTTTAGGAACCTTGAATCGTAATCTCCATGGAAGGATAACATTAAATGGAACATTAAATATCATTAGTACAGATAAATTAATGATATTACCAGTAAAATTTGTTCTATATATACATCTTGAAATAACATATGTTCATATCATAACATATGACTCAATGAAGAGAAATTGGGACAAATATCCTTAAATTGTTTGGTAAACATTGAACCATAATCCCCTTGAATGAGAGATACTGAAATGGATATGTAAATAATGGAATAATTTTAGTTGAATCATCATAGAATAAATTCATGGAATGAATATACACCACATAGAGGTAAGAATTGTTTAATATATCATGTGTCTTACAAACGTTAAAAGGGAGATGGAAATCCCTTACCTTATGTCTTGACTCTCATAATATTAATTCAATATTACTCAATAATAAATATATTTTTATCATAAATATCTCATAGAAAAGTATTTATTTATATAATATCATATATGATTACATTATGTACTGTTTTACCCATATTTTATCATTCCATGTAAAAGATAAGTTTTGGGTAATGATGGCTTTATTTTTCATTAATGTTTCGATTTCTTATATTTTGGATTACATTAATTTAATAATGATTCAAAATATCCATAATAATAATCACAATATAAATTCCAAAAATATTTTTCATATTAATTTTTATATTATTCCATAAAATATTTTCTAAATAAAATGAAATTACATAGTTCATGGAGAATGTAGGTCATACGTAGGCATCAATAGGTTTCCATTCTCTAATTGCATTGAATGACATAAAAGTAAATGATATATATAAAAATTATCATTATAGTAGAAATTTTAATTCATAATTATATCATATTTGTATTTAACTCATCATTAATATGTTTCATATAATGTGTGAATCAATCACATCACATTAAGAGGAAATAGACTGTTGTACACTTGAATTACATCATCATATTCCTAGAAAGTGGAAAACATGAATTTATGTATGTTATAAAAATTATATAATCATATTAAAATCATAAATATTGTAAATATGATATGTATAATAAATCTAATATATAAATAGTATGAAATAATTAATCACAACCTTTATTGTTGGTAATGGAAAGCAGAATGATATCAGTTCGTGAGGTGGTAGTCCACCGTACACACGAACAATGATTTCATAACCCATTTTATGGAAGTGTGTGTAGTTTTAGGTTATAACCTTAACAAAAAATCTAGAAATATGGAATATACTTATCTTAACAGTAAATAATGATATAAAAATAATTTAATGGATTTTAGGAATAGATAAAACAAAAACGTTCACTGACATGAGTTAGCTCTTCGTCCGATTTTTTCTTTTTAGATTTCCCCAATGGACCTACATGGTTGTATTTATGCCAAAATTAAGTATTATATATTTAAATATGGGAAGTGTAAAAGTAATATTTGGTAGGTATTGGATGAACCAATCGGTTTTTAAGGCATTCAGATAGGGGGAGAGGGGTCACCTTTTATAAGGGTGGTGAGTGACACTCTTGTAATTTTTTTTAAATTAGGCAATTCCACCCGAAATACTTTCCATGTAATTTTGATAAATTAATGATAAAATATTGATAATAGAATTTATAATGACAAAATATATATGAAAATGGTGTATTGACATGTTTTGGATCATTTTGACAATTTATATTCAATGTTTAACCACTAAGTAATCTGGTTTTCACATTAACCACTATAATTAATTTTCATTTCATTCAAACATAACTTTTGTAAAAAACTATGTTGTCCTCATTAAATATTATAAATTATTATGATGCAAAATATGATATCCATTTTTAAAAATTCAGTTAAAATAACTCTAAAAATAATTTAAAATTTTTATAGAGATGTGTTAATAATAATGGGTTTTAATGAGAAAATTGTGAAAATATTATAATGTTATTTATCTAATTTTAAGATTAAACTAAATAAAATTATATAAATTGGATTAATTTATATATAATTGAAACAACTATACCTTAAAAACAAAATTAATAATAAATTTACTCTATATGTAAAAAAGAAGAAAATGCAGTTTTTAATTTAAATTTAATAATTTTCACTATTCATCAAAAAGTGTGTCATGTTAGAAAAAATCTAAAAATTTCACACTATGATAATTTGGGAATTGTGAATTAAAATACGAATTTAATTTTTTAAATTCAATTTCTAAAATTTTCAAACATTAATTACATTATTATACACAAAAATATATAAAAACGGGTCTTTTGAGAAAATTTTATTTTTTTAAAATATATAAAGTCTTTAATAAAAATTATGTACATATCATCAATATGTTATATTTATGTAAAAAATTATTCCTATTATTTTTAATTGAATTATTACTATTTAAATAAATATGTTTATCTGTGGGATATAACAATCATGTTTAAATTTCTATATTAATAATATATCACAGTTTTCATGAAACTCGGTGTTGATTATAATGAAATATAACATAGTGTTCCATGAATCACATGATTAAATTTATGTTTTCTATGATAGAATAATAAATTGGTTTATCATGAAACAAAATCCATCCATGAAATTTAATTTATTTGAAAAAGATCATAAATTTTAGAGTGTTAAAACAATACCTTTAGGGTTTTATTCAGAGAAGTGTTTGTTTCATGGGACATTGCAACACACCTTCCCATAAACAATATGAGGTCTCAGGGAATCACACGTGATTCCCCATATGAAATATTTTGTCGAATAGTATTGAGGATCTAAAGATATAACATTAGGGAAACTACACCTACATATTCTGAGTGGAATGGTGGTATATTAATCAATAATCAACAGAGTACAAAAAAAGCATTGTGAATACCAAAAAAGTAGTGGAAGATAATAATAACTAATACATTTAATATTAGAAACAATAATATGAATCCATTCATGCATGTCCAAATGATACTAAAGAAACCTAGTGGTAAACATACAACAGGTGAAATAATACAATAAATATATAAGTAAAATAGAATAAAAATCTCCACGGGAAATCTCCATGATAATCCTGATCTCCGACTTAGTCCATTTCTTATAATATCACATGATTGATCATAAAAACACATGATACAATCCATGATCATGAACCTATAACCAAGAGGTCTATTTATAAACCCTAGTGAAATTGATTCCCAAACAATGTATGAAATATGATCAACATGCCACCACCAATGGGGTCTAAAGATACTCCATCCTTGGAAATAAAATAAAGAAGTGTGATGGTATAATGGGAAAATAATAAAAATACATAAATATAACTAGTTAGGCTTAGGTTCATCAATGAAAAGTGTCCGACCCAACATACTACATTCTATGTTAGAATATCATTGAACTATAGTCACCCTATGAATAGAGTAAGACATTTATCAATATGTAAGAAGATGTATATATGTTACATAATCTTATTGGAATCTATAATCATAATGTGGAATATAGTCTTATCTATGAACAAAGACAAACTCAAGAATTTATGTATAATTGAACATTTAATAGTAATAAATTAGACTAAGGACCCATGTGTATAAGACTATGAATCCAGGGAAAACATTCTCTAAAACAACAGAGAAACTATATGAAATAACACGATTCTTGCAATAGGACCATTAGTTGGTCAAGGACCAGTGGTAGATCACCATGGTATCCTATTATAATAATTGGAACAAAATATACCACATGAAAAATTAATTACAACATGCATGATACTACTCATTCATCCTGTGAGAAAATATAAGGAATTCGATGAGATGCCTATGCATCGTGCCAGGAGTCACAAAATTCTATTTAGTAAATATCTCCATCTATGGACTTCCATAATGAGGAAACCCAGGTATTTCATGGAATATCAAATTTTTATATGAGACCATCCAAGGAATACCATAAAATGGAAAATCATGTATCTCTCAGAGTGTGTGGAAAAATATTTATCCTATGATCCTATTAATAGAATTTTATAGTAAGGAAACCCAAATATCACTCAGGGAAGAACATAATGCATGTAATCAATGTTCCCATCCCTGGAATTGCATAAAAATGAAGACCAAGAATATCTCAAGGTACATATAATCTCAAAAAACATATGATCCCATTTAAGGTTTTCTATAATAAAGAACCCAACTACTGCTAATGGTTTACATAATTCATGTATCTTTTTTCCCATACATTGTGTTACCTAAATTGGATGCTCTAGTATCTATAAAGGTACATAATTCATATGATCGTTTAAATTCAAGTAAGAAATAATGAAATTTTAATTTACAACACACTTCCCCAAAAAAGTATACATAAAGTGGGTGACGACCATCTACAATTTTAATTATAATATAAAAAACCCCATTTATATAAGTATGAAATAAAAAATTTATCATATTCATGTACTTTCCCAAGATTCACAATTAGAAAAATGTATTGTGAAAAGGTTTTACCATTTACTTTAAATTTATTCATAATATAAATACTGAACATAAACTACATTGAAATCATTTAGGAGGTGATTTGGATACAAGTTAGTAATAGGTTGAAAAATTCTATTCATTCTGTGTCTCAAGAAATCCATTTAATTACTCTAATCTCATTTTATGAGAAGGTGAACCGCAACAAGTGGTTTTGTCAGAAAAAAATCATTTTAATAACAAGGAATTTTAAGAACAAACACTAATGGGTAGTTCAGCATGAAGTTCCAAGAACTCAATGAATGTAATCTAATATAAAACTAATATTTAATTTAATACATTAGATTTAAAAATTTAAATTTCTTATTATAAAAGAAATGCAGGGAAAATATAGCCTTGGAAATAATATCCTATATTATAAATAAAAACCTATTTGTGAAAAATTTTATGAACCAAATATGCAATTCTTAGGATGGTCCTCTAATACAATATATTGATTTTACTCATTATGAAATGAGGGATAAAATATGAATAAAAAACACCCCAAAAATAGTGAAAATCAACTCTCATAAAAAATAACACCAAGGATAGTGATAAAAAAACGAAGAGATCGAAGCAGATTCAAGATCTTACTGCTACGTATTCAATGAGACCAAAGAAAATATAAATAAAATCTTGAATGAAGATATCACAATATTACTATAGGGAGAGTGGAGGCAGTACTAAGCACCTAGGAACCCTCATATTCAAGGAGAAAATAATTGTATGAGCCCTTATTTCCCATTTTAAAAAGGGATGGATATATAATATAGGTCAGAAATATAACACATGAGGTGAAAAAAATACATTAGGTATATTAGATACACGTCCTAAATTCCTTGAGGCATGCCCTCACTGACATCACATCATGTTATCTATTGGAAACACTTTATGAACTAGGTTCATGCCATTTATTGAATACACAATGTGAATTTCTAGTTGCAATTTTTTTAGAATGCAGACTATCTATCTTTATTCTAATCTCCACAAAAACCCCTTGGAACTCCAATGAAACATAAGTCCACATTCGAAATTTTCATTTCATGATGTTAAATCACTCGTAACCTCACTCAATTTTTCAAAATTTAAAACAAACCATCCACTGTTGAAAAATATTATATTAAGTCGGAAAATTTCAACCTAGTAAAAACATTTGATGCTATAATTTCTGAAAATGAATAAATATTATCCACAAGAAGCCTTAGGGAAAACAAATAACTAAAAAAGACCTATATGGGTCATGATTTTTCATTTAAATAGTCTCATTTCATATCCAAATTCTCATTTCACTTCTAAACATCACTTCAATCATATAGTGAATTTTTTTTAGAATCTTGAGTAAATGATCAAATTAAAAACTAAAAAATCAATATGGTACATACCTAATCCATCCTTACATGTGAGTTGATCATGTCATTATCTCTTCAATAAAAAACCAATGGTGCTTTGCACCAAAAGATCTATAATTTAACTACAAATATTTAGTCATGGTAAATCCCATGTCATAATTTACAATGTTATCAGTCCATTTTTATTCTAATTATAGTTCAAACATGATTTCATCTAGGAGAATGATCATTTCCCAATCAACCACATTTAGCATACTTACACAGATATTTCAAAGAAATACCAAGATAACCATGTACCACATATGTCTCGTCTTAATTACATGGATTATATGCTTCCTCACTAACCAGAATTAGTGATCAAAAGAGATATCAAGCCTTGATGCTATTGGAAAACATCCATTGAATCTCATTGATTTTCAAGGAATATGCATATCAAAACTAAACCACAAATCCTTTATGCAAGGCACTCAATCATTCTTCATGAATGATCACTGAATCATGTAATAGCATTTCAGTGGTACCTCGTTCCCCAACATTCATTGTGGTCTCCTTACATAACATGATCATAGTATTATATCTAATAAAACACATATGAATCATCCCAAATGAATGAAAATCAACCAATCATAGTTGAATGTCTAGGGTAACCTCAGAATCATATATTGGAGTCCAATATTCTTATCCAAGGTGGTCCATAATACTTCATTTACAAGTGATATGCTAGTACATAAACAAGGCATCTATATATCTAGAATACTAACTGAGGACATGGGTGACATCTATTTGTGGTTAAGTCAAATTGGAATGAGTAGTTTGCATAAGTCTGTCCAAGGTGTTCTTACTCAATAACCAAGGATTTACTCAAGAATAAAAATTAACCAATATATAACATTATATCATGGGGAACCATTCCATGAGTATATTTATCGAAACATAACGTCTTTATATGTTTCTATCTTTCCGTCTAACTGAAGCATCCATAATATATTCTAGATTAGGTCATGATTGATTCTAAGCCAAGGGTGCACTAACATTATTTAATTGATTTAAAATAAAGTATCAAGACACTCCTACTATATCAAAATGGATTTCCTGATATGGTTTAAAAAAAAATATAAACCAACTATACAAAGGAAAGGAAAATCAAATGAAATCAAGAAACCCCTTTTGAGAATGACCAGAAATATCTTCCATCACACCATTATTAAACAATCATGATGCCTTTACCTCTAGAGGCATCTATTTATAACTCAAGAGAACCACCAAAGTCCATCCCAAACTAATATTTTTTTCATAGATTTTATACAATCAACTATATCATCTTTACGCTACATCAAATACACTAAAAAATTTGTAATTTTACTAGCCCCAAGAAAATTTTAATGAATGTTTTACCATTTCCAAAAAACCCCTTTATGATTTTCCTCCCTCAACATTGAAGGCTTTTATGATCCTATATAACATAGAACTAACAACATGTTGGTTTTCTTCATCATTTATTACTGATTACTAGGACTCACCCCACAACACACTCTCCATCAACCAATAACCACAGTTTATAGACATAGTTAACAAGTTTTTATGAAGAATACATTCAAAAATAGATGGAAATAGCTTCATTAATGTGTTCTATAGAACATTTAATTTTTAAGAACATATGAACTCCTCTTATGGTACATCATTCTGAAAAAACATTAGTTATGGATTCCAAACAAAATGACCAACATTTTAAAACACTTAATCCAATTTTGAAAATCAGCAAAAGATTTGTAATGATTAAAATCTCCTCTAACATATTAGACCTTTTACATTAGAGATGACCCATGTTCCAACAAAACAGTTGTATTATTTCATGATAACCAAAAAATTCATATGCTTTACTAAACCATTTTTTTAAATCAACAAGTACAATGTGTAACCACACATACTTCTAAGTGATTTCACAAGAGAAATGGAACACCCCTAATTATATCAATACAATTATTAAACATATAAATCCATGAAACTAATGTCCCATACAAATAACTATCCCAAAGTCATACTACTCTTTATGACTATAAAACAACCTAATGACCACCAGACTCATCCAAATATGAAGAAAAAAGAGGTGTCATACAACCTACAAGGATATTGACCATGCAATATTCCGATCTAACACATCGGAACTGATAATATCCCAATAATCATGACCTTAATATTTGAAATATTGGCAAAAATAAACCTAAAAATAAATATGATTCATTTTATTAACCAATATCACAAAATGGGATAAAATGGTGCTTAAAAAGTACCACACATTAAAAATATCATAAAATCAATTAGCAATGCATTAATGTTCTATAAGTTCCATTTATCTCAAGGTATTACCTTAATGAAGATTAAAACATCAATCCTATCAGTAGATAATCCATGAAATGTTCACTAGGCCCTTTGAACTATCATATAGGTTATTAGAAACCAAAGGAAAAAGTTCACATTGTTTTTATAAGAAGTGATCAGGAAAAACATTTAAACTACCCTTACACAACTGTAAAAAAATACAACATTAATATTCTAGTTGAGCCTATTCATCTATTGAAATTTTATTTATATGGATTTCGTGGATTAGTTTTAAAATAACATGTACTGGTTTTAATGATAACTATACTTAGACAGTTTATATGGTTTACACCAAAAGACACATGTGAATGATTTATCAGAAATCCTTTCATGTGTTATTTATATAACAAACAACCTATAATAGTAAGGAAAGTTATCTCTTAAATTCTATTAATCCATTTTATTTATCCATAAAAATTCACGAAATATTTCATTGTTAAATGAAACATTAATTCTAATCTATAAGGGAGAACCGACCTTATGTTTAATTTGGAATTTTACGTAGGTAATGCCCCATATAGGTATAAACCAAAAGTGGGTAAAAAGTTTGTAATTTATTTAAAGTGGTATTGGTTAAGTAATATTCTTTCTCTATATGGACCCATATAGGTGGATGCATATGTATTAAATAACAATCCTTGTATATAATAGACATAACCTCAAGGGGTTATGTAGTAAGGATTATTAAATTAAATATAACCAATTAAGATATTATCAATCCATTGTAATTTAATCTTAATAAAACCCAAATCATTTTAATTCATTAATATATTGAAACACCAATAGTGTTTTTGTCATATAAGAATGTTTCACCCTGACCAATATTCATTTTTTGAGTCATGTCTATCCCATAACTATAATAGGTCAAGACCGGCCCACTTGAGTAGAGTCATAATAAAGGTCTATAAGAAACCAATTCATTAAAAGAAAAAAACATAATAGATTTTATTTTTATATGACATTATCAAGGTATATTAAGAATATATATAGTGGTTCATTTATATGGTTTATCAATTACCAATTTATAAATCACACATACACTTTATAAATTGAAAATTGAATCATATTTAAATACAAATAGTATGTTTTATCAGAAGAATGAAATTGTTCATGGATCAAACATGTAATGATTATATAGTTAAGGTGTATCCATCACTCTAATTTAGAAATCTCCATTTTTATGATGTAGGCATGTTAATAATTGATTATATATCAAAATTAAATAAGCATACTATCACAATATGTATATAGAGTAAAACAAAATATAATCATGGTAAGTTACTATATAATAAATAAATTAAAAAATCATGAAATATAATGGAAGATAAATAATAACCTAAATATGGTATAATGACTCAAATTCTACAAAACTATAGAGGGAAGATCTAACATGTTATCTGAAAACCATGAATTGTAACATATGTTTCATGGTATATGCATGGCATGCGAATATCTATGTTCATAATATGATGCATGTAACAATATATCCTTTCCATACTAGAGAAATGGTAATATAAAACAAATCTCATAATTTAGAAAGTAAAGAAATGTCCACCAACCACTCTATGTGAAATAAAAATCAATTATAATATATAACAACTAAAAATCCCATCATTGGAGACATGTTATTTTTCCAATGGAAGAGTTGATCAGTCCAAAACATGAATACTTACCATGAAACAAAAAAACCCTAATATTCATTCTACTAACCCAATATATTAGAACAAAAGAAAAATAAATCACTTTTATACTACATTATAATTTATGGACTCGGGAGTCTATTAAATGGTTCCCTATTTTAGTCTATTATGTGGCCTCAAGAATGTTTAACTATATGATAGAGTATACTAACAGGAATCAAGGTTCTAAAGATAGAACATCGGTCAGACTATACCACAATTATCAATTTAGTAAACAATTTTATCTAAAAATAATCAACATACAAAATAGAAAAAAGTGAAAATGGAAAAACCATCAACAAAATATAATAATATCTAATAAAATTAAACTAGACAATTTCAATATACAATCATGAATTAATTTAATTATGATACTAAATAAACTACGAAGTAAATATATAATAGGTGATATGTTACAAAACATGTATATGGAAATATGAATAAAAATACTAATTGGATATCTCTATGAGAATCCTGAGCACTGACTCAATCATGTGATCCTAATTTCCAATTAATGAGATTGACATCCCATGATACAGTTATTAATTCAACACCTATGAAGATGAGGTTTATTTGGGTAAACTAGTACAATGGCGGCCCAAATAGGGTGTGAGATATTCTCAATGAACAACCGATAATGGGGACTAATGTTATGTAGTCTGTGTATATAAAATACACTAGTTTGTAGGTATAATAGGTAAACTGTAAAAAAATATACCCATTTGGTATCGGGTTTCATGTGGAAACATGGCCAACTGTATATGTTTCGTCCTAAGCTGAAATATCTCCAAATAATAGTCACTGTTTAATTAGGGGAATATATGAATCAATATGTATGAAGATGTATCTACATAACATAGTCATAGTATAATGTATAAAACATATGTGAACATATATTAATAGCTAGTACTTGAGTCAAAATTCAAGAGTTTATGTATAATAATACATGTGATGGTTATAAAGTAATCAAAGTATCCATGGCTATAAGCCCTGAAATCCATGTGTAAAAGTCTCTAAACCCATGGAGAATCTTATAGTAATTGATAGAGCCCGACCACATGACCAATAATATGATATGGACCTAGGGTACATCACCAAGGCTTCCTATTATAATAACTGGCATAAAAGCTAACTCAATTCATAAGTAATGAAAACATGCATGATATAAGTCATTCATTCAATTAGCCCATACAAGGAATTCTATTATGAGGAACCCAAGTATCAACCAAGAGGTAATGTTATGATGTTTTTTCAATGATCTCATTTTTTTTTCATAATGAGGCCCAAGTATTGATTGTGACATCCAATATTCCTAAGAGATCATCATTGTTGTTATGTTGAATGGAAACCCAATTATCACTAAGATCATGTGGAATGTCATCTATGATATGATAAATTTTATGGAATTTTATAATATAGAAACACATGTATCACTCAGGGATGGATATAATTAGTGAAACCTAGTATATTCTCCAAGTAATTCCATAAAAATGAGACCCATGTGTCTGTCATGGTACATATATTCTCAAAAAAATTGAGGTCTCATTCAATAATTTTATTTTCAAATGGAACATGATTATCACTCATGGTGTAAATAATTCATGTAATGTGTGATCCTATCCATGGTGTTATGAAAATGGGAAACCCTTGTATCAATCAAAGTAGATAATTAATTTAATCATTTAAACTTGGGTAATAAAGTAGACCATGTTTATTAACAATACATGCCACCAATTATTTATACTTTAAGAGAGACCTACCCATTTTATATATTAATTAAAAAATAATAAAATCTGTTCACACATTGAATATATAATTTTTTAAATTCATCAAATATACCTAGGCTTAGTTCACAACTAGAAAATGGTTATGTGACAAGGAATTACAATTCACTTTAAAATTAAATGAAAATAAACACATTAAACAAATCCGAAACCAATGACCACTAGGGGTTGGTTTGACATAGAGTGAGTAATATGTAAGACAAATATATTTGTTACATGTCCCAAGAAATCCATTTAAGTAATCCATTATCATTTTATGAGGCAATGCAGCATGACAGGTGGGTTTGTTATAAAAAAATCACATTATTAGTTATTGATTCTAAGAATAAAAATCATGGGTGTGGTCCATATTATGGAGATAAAAATCCAATGATTAAATCTAATACATAATGATTATTTAATTTAGGGAATTAGTTTTTACACATTCAATTTTATATTTTAAAAGAAACACATTGATAATGTAGTTTTTGTCACAATGGTGTATATTACAAATCAACTTTAATTCAGGGTAAAATATATAGACCACTTATCTCATGATTAGGACAGTTCAATCATCCAATATCAGGTTTTGACCAGAGTTGAAAAGATAGATAATTTACTAATTGAAAAATTCAATAAAAATGGAGAATCAGATATCTTAAAAAAGGACAAATATAAAGAGATAAACAATGAAAAGAAGGAATTATATTCATGATCATAAATATTTGACTCTAATGAGTATTACTTAAATATAAATATGTATCAGACCGAAGAGATATCAGGACCACTAGAGGTAGAGTGGAGCGACTGCCAAGTGCCTAACCCCCCCCCCCCTCTATGAGGAGAACATAAAGGGCCAAGATCATATTTCCCTTTTTTAAAAGTCATTACCACATAATATATGTAACATATCTAATACCTACCATAAACTAAATACATTGTGGATATTATAGACATGTTTTCAATTCGTCGATGTAAGTCTCCAGGGACTTCACATCATGTAATCCCCCAGTCGCACCATATGAATCTGGTTCAAATCATTTATTGATTACATTATGTGAATTTTTTAATGTAGATATTTTTATTAGCTTCTACATATATTATTACAATAGTTTTTTACTAAACCCCAATAAATTCATTGAAATATAATCCCAGATCTCAATATATCATTTCTAGATGTTCAAACCCTCACAACCTCACTCAAATTACAAAAATTCACGATGAACCCTTCACCAATAGATAATTTTAAATTTATTTAGAAAAATTCACCATACTCAAAACACAAGATGATACATAAATATTTCTTGTAAATATAATTTTGAAAAGTTTAATATTCAAGCCGATACTTATTTTATTTAGTTTACCCCCACTAAGCCCATTTTACCCAAACCACCCAAATAATTTTTCACTATTTTCAAAATTCAATATGGTAAAAATTAATGTTGACCATTTTAGATAATATAAATTATAAAAATTAATAATATTGATTCTATTTTATCAATTAAATTTATATTAGTGGGAAAATGTAATATAAAATTAAACATAAGTAGGTGATAAAAAACCAGGTTACCTTGAATTGTATTTTTCATAGAAAAGATGATTTCCTATTAACCATATAAAAAATAATATTCATTATATGAATATAAATTAAAATTTAAAGATAAAAAATCCTCCAATTTTATTTAAATAATTCTTCATTATGTTTTTTCTAACTCATTAAATTGTAGAAAAATTATACACAATAAAATACTTTTCAGAAAAAACATGTTTTTAATCCTAAAAATAAATTTTTACTAAAATACAATATAATGATGATAAATATGTAAATAAGTTGATTAATTATAACAAAAAAAATACGTATATTAGTTTAATTCATATTAAAAATTTAATAATAATTTTAATATACATAAATTATTGAATTGAAATTATATTTTTACAGATATCAGTATTTTTAACTATTCATAGAAAAATCATTATTAACCAAAAAATACCTAATTTTAAAACATAGTAAATTTAAAACATCCAATGTTAAAAAATGATCCTAACTTTATCAAATAAATTTTATAAATTTAACAAAAAAATATTTATAATGTTTTCTAAAAAATATAAATAAAAATATTTTTTACTAAAACTTATTTTTGAAGAATAAAATTATATTAGTAGAATGTTGATTTATTATTTACTATGATATTATAATTAATTTATATTGAGTAAGATATATATATATATATTTGTGTCATTATGTATTTTATACTATTTATACAAGAAAATTTATTGGCTAGGTTATAATGTTGATATATTTCATTGGTTGTTTATGCTCAGTTTTGCATGAAAAATATGCAATCAAACATAGTTTTATTTTCAAACATGTTGGGGTGTTACATGCCCCATTTATAAATTAAATCCTCACAATGTAAAATTTATAATATTAATCAGATAATTTTAAATTTTTAAAAACCTTGGTTGTTGTCTTACCTTGTAAAAAATGTTAACATAACATCTCATTGACAAGAGTGGAAAAGAAGTATGAAGTTAATCAAGAATAACACAAAATAGGTTTCCTAATAAGTGAAATTTGTGGGAAGTGAGTATTTTGAAATGGAGGAAATGAATAAGTCAAAAATATTTATTTAGAGTTACATATATCATTAACCACATGAAATTGAATGATTAAAAAAAGATTAACATTCGCAAAACCAAAAACCAAAAATGTGAGAGAATAGTTACTAATTTCATAAGAAATGATTTTAATACAGAAATATATTGTTTGAATTACTTTTTTCAAGAGATATAGAATTCAATCACAATCTATAAACGTATTATAAATAAATATACAAAATTGATGAGTATAATTTCATTATTTTATTAATTTCCAACACAATCTTATATTTTAATCCAAATGATGAGTATTCAGAAGGAGTTTTTTTCATTCTTGAAGTGCCAAAATTTTCTTATAAATCCTACATATCCATTAATTGGATAATAAGGATATTTTTTCTATCTATATACATTAACCAACACCGAAATGGCCTGTCCAAGGTAATAGAGTTCCCAAAATGAGTAAAAAATTATATGATGAAATAAAACATTAATCACTATAATTAAACATAACTCCCATGAATCATAGTAAATAAATAAAAAATAATATGAAAATTAATTTTTTTAACCTAAAATTATATCTCATAACTTCCATATTTTAATCCAAAAAATTTAGAAATATATTTTTTATTTAAAAATAATCACTTAGTTGGAAAATGAAATTTAAATCCCATGGATATCTGTACGATAAAACATGTGTGGAAATTATTACCTCAATATATAAGATTATATAAACTTTAAAATTTATAAATACCATAAAAATTTATTACTAATTATTTTTAATGAGATAATTTATGTTAAAAACTGAATTAAATGTACTTCCACATAATAAAACGTATCCCAAAATGTTATTAAAAAAATTTAAGAACTCATCTTCTAAACATGAATGGGGTGTTTAATAATTCAAAATTATAGGAAACCTCAATATTATAGACCAAGGATGTATCTTAAACTCTGAATAATAAATCACATCAAAACTTCTTAATATCCAAGGTTATCTAAATCCTCCTTTGATACCAACCATAGCTGCTCAGAACCTGAACATCCAGATCTGGTACTAAAATTATAAAATATAGATTACCATATTTGATAATGATGTAGGTGACCTAATTTTTTCCATCCAATGCATAAAATATCAAAACCAAATATGGGAACACTTACATGATCAATGAAAATTTATGTTTGTGTTTTAGGTAAATAGGAAAAACATTTACAAAACCAATACCAATGTCTTTAAATGATAATTTCCCCCACTTAACTCATCTTTTATTAGTTCTCATTGAGTTATCATCATTATCCTTATCAAATCCCTTCCAAACCTAATTCATTTATCCTCGTTCTATATAACATTTTAAAATGGAAATATAAGAAGGGTGAGATAAGATGAGTAGTAAGGGTAAATTTGACTATTAATTATTGAATGTAAGTAGTGAGAATTAGTGTAGAATTAGGGTATGATGACATAATAAAATAGAAAGATTAGAAAATAAGAACATTCATACCCATCAGTATCTTGATCATAAAACATGAAAAAATTGAATAAGACTTTGAAAATTCCAAGATTCATAAAAATAAAAATTCATGAGGCCCATGACATCAACCTAGATTATACGAAACATTATAAACCCATAAAATGTATTGATAAAACATTTTGATATCTTGGAAAAATATCATGTTATAACTTATAAAAAACCCATAAAAATGGAATAAATGTACATACAAATTCATTTATAATTAAATGGGTAAAATAATCAACATCCAATGAATTGGAGTTCTATCTTGAAGCACATTTCATATAAGCTAATTTTGGGTCACCCAATGGTGTCTTGGCATACCCATATTATTAGCTATATTAATCCAACCAAATGTTATTTAGGTGAAACCAACAAATATAATGTCAATGAAACCAAATATTAATAAATATATTAGATATTATATTTCATTTTAATCTCACCAAAACAACCTTCATTCTTTTTAGAAGGTTATTCACTATTGTAAAAGAAGAGGGTTCAACAACAACCCTAGAAATGAAATGGGTTCCACAAAAACCTCTTTGAAATACAATTAATTCATCTAGAAAAATAATTATACTGGTATAATTTCAAAATATCCATATTAGAGAATAATTAACAACCAACGTTATCAATGTTCAAGAATGTAAATACCAATAAAATTTCGTTAAATTATTTTTTGAGGAAGGTAACATACTAAGTTGTAAATATAATTTTAAAACCAAAAATTCCTAAAATATTTAAAATATAATGTTCATTGAATTTTTTTCCAATATAATTGAAAATTCAGGTAAAATAATGGGCAATATTTCATAAAAAACTATTCATCTAATAAATTATTATAGTAGACATTATATTCAAAAAAAAATTGTAAAAGGGAGTGAAAAGTGACCCATTTGGAAAGCATAATGATAGTTAATTCTAAGAAGATTTAAAATAATTTAAAAGATCATGTAAAATGGATTGAATAGATCAATGATTTGTATAAAAGAATATTTCAAAAAAAATTATAAAAAATGGAAAAGAAATATAGATATAGTGGACTAAAAAAATCTCAATATCAGTATAACATAGAAATTACTTTATTGATGTTTCTTTAATAAATAAGGGTGTAAATGGGAATAAAAAAGGATAAAAAAATTTATATATAGTGGATAATAATTATATTTTTTTCATGAAAATAATAGTATATGATTTTCCCAAAAGGAAACATGAACCTAAGTAATCCAAAAAAAGTATATTTTTATAGAAATCCTTTTCAATTTTGGAAACATTTGAATCATAATCCCTACTAATGAATAAATCCATATGAAACAAAAAATATAAAAAAATACAGATATTTATCATATAAAATTTAATAGCATAGTTGATTCACCTATTAAAATAATATTTCTGTGTAACAATACAATATTCGATAATGAAGGGAAATTGAGATGATGTCACTACTCAGTGGATATGGTAAGACGTATATATACATGAATAATATTTTTTCATTCCATGGGATAGAAAATACGGGGAAAATTATTTTCCCTAAAAAATAATAAGATTTAAATATATTTACTATTATTTGTTTTTTATATTTTAATGTGTAAAACATATTTATATTTTGTATTAGTAAAATGAAATTTGGAAGTGTCGGTAAAGACTATTACAATTTCCTTGGTAGACTTAATTTTTGTCATTTATTAAAGGGCATATGTTTGGTCTTCTAGAAAGAATGAACACCATAAAATGGATAAATATGTTTATAGTTTGAATAGTAATGTTTTGGTCTATATATGTTTCTCAATGTGGTGTAATGAAAATATATACCCTTTTATATGTGAGGGGAAGAGCATTATTGGAGTTTTGTAAATTGATAAATAAATATTAAATATATTTTGTCCAAATGAAAAAAATTAATATAATTTTAAGGTAAAATTAGTTTCATTATAAATCCTCTCTTAAAATAATATTTTCCCATGTTTTATAAATATGTTCACCCTTATCTTTTTTTACCCCTCACGAACTCATTTAATAATAACTACAATTTAAAAGTCTTATACACTTTAAGGGTCTTGAATTTTACCATAAAATGAAAAATTGACAATAAATAGCAGAGGTAAGACATTTTAGACAAATATATTATCATTTTGTAGAGGTTCAATATTTTTGTTATTTGTAATTAATTTAATAATATTCTACTTTCATAAATTATCATCAATTTCGTTTTGAAACTATTCATTTAATTTGACTTTAAAAAATCAAGACAATTACGTAATTTTAATTTAATAATATAAAAAAAATATTTTTTCTATAAAAATTTTGAAACACAATAACTCATCCAATTAGAAGACTTTATAATTTTACATATCATCATTTATGTTTCTATTAACTGTATAAATATGGTGCATGCACTGCGTAAATATTTAATCTTTTTTTGAAATAATTAAAAATTGAAAATAAATTACTATGACAAATATAAATAAATTTTACTATTTTTAATGATTTATATTTTTTAATAAAATATTCTTTTTTTTTGAACATATAAAAGAAATTAAAATCATTAAAGAGAAATTTTGGAAATTTCTTTACATTAAATAATTTTAATGTCATTCACATGGTAAAAATGATCCAAAATACCATATACTATAATTTAGTATACACATGGCCAAATATCTCCAATAAAAATAAATAAAAATAGTGTTGAGTATTTTTTAATGCATTATATTATTATTTTTTTCTTAATTACTTGATTTATTCTCTACTAATGTGTTGAATTTTACAATAGTTTTTTTTGATAATGCCTAAAAATAATTGGTTATTTTTTACATTATTTATAAAACATGAATTAAAATATAGAATCCAATTATCAAGATTTAATTTTAGAAGTTTCAAAAATTAATCTATAATAAACACAAAAAATGTAACGAATTGTTTTATATAAAAAACGTGTTCAAAGAATAAAAGTTAACTTATATCAATATCTCGAAACTAGATGATTTAAAATATATTATTATATATAAAATGGATCGTAATTTATATTAATTATAAATCTAATTATAATGGGAAATTTATATTAGATTATATAATTAGAAAATTTACTATGTTTGAAAAAATGAGTATTTTTGACTATTCACTAAAAATCAACCATTTTAGGATAATACCATAATATTTACAAAATATAATATTTAATATATGATTCTAAAAAATAAATTCATTTTCTCAAATGATTTTTTTTAAATTTTTTATAAATTTTTAGAAATATTCTCCAACAAGAAGTAACAAACACGGTTTTTGACATAGATGTGTATAAAAGAATAAAATGTATTTAATAAGAATTGAGTTCTTATTTACTAAGAATTAATCAGTGATTTTTTTAGTAATTACTATTAATATCATAAATGGATTAATTCTATTTATACCCATCTAAATCAAATATTTGTTAAAAATTTTCATTTTTAAATAAAAATATTCTGAAGTAGTTTTATGCTCGATGTTGCATGTTTTATAAGATACCAATTATACTATTATTTTAAATTATATTACTGTTACACAAATTATTATGTCAAATATAGTAACCAGTCTTGAATATTCCCCATAAAATTGAACACTTCAATGGCCGGAAATGAGATAAGGGTGATGGTGACTGGTCGAGTCCCTCCTTCAGTTGGCCCCAAGTTGGCGACATACAACAAGGGAGTATAATAATCATAAAATTGGATGAATTAACCTCAAAAAAATCATATGTAAGAGGTAAATAATATGGATACTCTAATAGACACCAGAAAATACAACTATATAAATAAAAACCAATTTAAGACAAGAAATGTCATGCAACACTATAACAACTGAAAAGAAAATTATAAAAATCAAACGGGTAAGTACTTCCATGACCATGAAGCCCAAAAAACTCTACAAAAAACATGATCCAGTAATACAAATACCACGGTCCAAAATAATTTAGATAATATAAAAATAGTTTATTTATATATACGTTGAGAATATAAAATACTCATTGATACCCCCCCTTGGAGTCTATCATGAAAATTAGAAAGAAAGGATATCTAACAATTGTAAACAATAATGAATGTAAATCTTCACCTTAATATGTATAATAAGTTACCTACCTCAAAATTCCGTACTCTCACAATGTATCATATGAAATAGATAATTTAATATAATAATAAAACATTAAGGGTACCCCTTTTCTGCATCTCCACTCATTTGACACTCTGATCTGACGCCATACATACTAAATTATATCTCTCCAAAAATAATCTAGGCTGATGATAAGAAGTAAAGGAATAAAAAATGAAAATTATAGATTACATCATTAAATAATCCCATATCACGTCATGTTTTTTAGTAAGAAAGTTGTTTCCATGATCCATGACAACCCATATGACATGTATCACACACCTGTTATTACACCTCCAGCCATCACAACCCATTCATTTTTTAAGTACCATAAGACAATAAAACCTATTACAATCCATTAGATATTATAACCAAGTATTCAATGATGTAAATAACCACAAGACAACACAAACCTCTACACAAATATATATGGACACTAACTAAAATGAATTCCAGCAAAAGTATTTACCAAGAGAAGAGAGAGGGGCCAAAGGGGGTAGAAATCCTTCCATCCTTCCACATGGATGTTAGGGAAAACCATCCAAAATTAAATTGGGTTTAATTATCTATATTAGAGATAGGTGAGGTAGATTATCAAATCCAAAAATATACAAGATATAATATATCTCTCAATCACACCATGGGATTACCACCGTTTAATATTCAACTACATTTAACATCTCTCAGACTCCGGGATACCACTATTAAGGCCAAATATCCTATAATCCCATAAGAATGTAAAGATACACATTAACTATTTCATTAATTTTTAACATTTTCATCCATTAATTATTTCATTATACATTAACTAACTTTTAAAATTATTCCATGTAATTTTACATTAATTATCAGAGTATATCCAGTTCTCCCCAAGTAAAATCCAAATTGAGTGCACAATTAGTAAAGACTAACATATATTTATAATTTCCATTCCATCAACATTAACCTCATGTCTTAAGAATTATTTATTTGTTTTTGTCCCCATTTCATAATCACTATAATATACGAACACTATATTAAGCTACCAACTAGAGGAAACATGAAACATTTTACACCCAACAGCCTCAAGAAATAGGGAATAGATTGCATATAAAATAAGAAAACCTAGCATTGAACATTAATCAGATTCATAAGTGAGAAAAAGAGATCTCAACATCACATAATAAAAAGGTAATAGCATATTAAAACTATTCCATAACTTTTCTTATATATTCAAAAACCACATTCATATCCTAATGCATCTCTATATCATAGGCTTCAACTGCTAGCATATTATCTAATCCTCCCCACCCATCACATTAGACATCACATGATAATATCCCATATGGGTATCCATTCTTATAACACGTCACATAGATAAGCTCATATTTTATGCACATAAAAGAAGAAGGAAATAAACAATAATATCCAATAGGTAAATCATGGCCAAAAAACAAAGAATAAATCCTTCAAACATAAATGACCTCTTATGACTTCAAGACAAGGAACATGGCTTTCTCAAGAAAACCTGAAACCCAAGACCTATCAACTAAGATTATAAAACTACTAGTTTTAATTATATCTTAAAATAACTGATTAATTATTAATAAGTTCAAGATACAAGAAACCTAAGGTGTCAAGATAAAATAGTATATCAATAGATAAACATGATCTCATCATTAAAACCAGTTTCAAAAATCAATGTGAAGAGGGATTTTTAATTAGCATTAGTTTTAATTAATTTTTTTTTAAAAAATCAGTGTCAAATCTCATAGAATAAATAAAAAGAAAGTACAACGAATGTGAAAGGATGGGGTCAGATAGAGCCACTGCCCTCATCAAAGAAATTACGGACCATGTTTTTGCCTAATCTTAGAGCCAATCTTTTTCTCATTCTCTCAAAGGTCATTCCAATTTATACTTTGTTCCTGCCCGTGGCCCCGAGATTTAGAGTAGCTCTCTTCTAATCTTCTTGCCTATTGTAGGAGGATTTTTATATCTGTTTCAAATGAGTCAGATTCAATCAATGGTTGCAAATAATCCTTTGGAGCAGCCCAATCCGCCCATCCACACCCCCTGCCACGACATCTTGGATGATTTAATTTTTTTTTTCAATTTTATTTTCATGGATGAAGACATTTAATTAATCATTCACTTTACATCAATTTAATTATATCTACATTAGAGTAAAAATCATATTCATTACCTAATGCATTTTCTTAAATTCATAATCCAATTAATAATTAATTAATAATAGATTTATATTCTTTAACATTTTCCATCAAAAACAACATGTAAATCCATAACATTATTTGACGTGATAAAAATCATAACACAAAATGTAAACTATCAATAAAATCAAGAAAAAAAATGTTTTCACAGTATAAAGAGACAACATCATCATGGATTAACTATCCAATTATTTATTATCGTGGTTCAATAAATATTATGTTAATTATATTCCCCTCAAAAGGCTAATAAATTTCATCTTTATAGATGTATGTAAATAAATAAGAGAATAAACCAATCTATACCATTATAAAATTAATGTTATTCAGATGATAAAGAGCCAACATCAAAGGTCATGATCATCTATCCCACCAGAATATTTACCCCTCAATTGACTCCAAGGAGAAATATCACCAAAAATTAAAAAATAAAAACACTAATATAAATATTGATATGATCCTTTGTTTCACTGTAAGAAGAATTAGTTGGATCAATATTTAAGAGACATTAGAAAAGAGTTAGAACATACCTCAAGTCACTATATATTGAACACTAAATATAATGAATTGATCCCCTTGAAAATAATAAAATAATTCATTAATGGAGAGATTTAATTACCTAGAATTCGAGGGGATGAATATATTTTTGGGAAAAACCCAAGGAATAGAATCATTTAAAGCCATGATACAAAAAGGATTTACACTTTGTGAACCCCATCAGTGGATTATAAATATAAGGTTTTTGGTCTCACAAAAAAATGATATTCCACTAACCAATTAATCCAAACTGTTTAGATATCATATAACACCCATTTAAATTTCCACAAACAACATATGTATGGATTTTAGGATGTAAACAAGCACTCACTAAAGTCGTGAATAAAGAAATCATGACATAAACATTTAAACTTTGACAATTTTTCTTTATCACATATTTTAATAGACAAAAAAATCATTACCCACTACAGGACACCACTAACCCCCACATGCATTATAAATAAAAAAATATCAGAATACATAGATTAATTCCCATACATATCCTATTATTGACATTTTTCAACCCATGTTATATTTTTTATAATGCTATTTTTTGTTTAATATTTATTTAGTTCATGAAATTAAATTGCGTTACTTTTATAAATTTAATATTAGAAAAATTATTACTTATTTGTATTCGTAATTTTTTATTTATTTAATAGATTTATTTTTTTATAGACAATGAAAAATGTTACATTGTTTTAAAATTGAGTATCTCTTGTAAAAATAAAATTCCAAATTTTTTAATTAAGAGTAAAATACCAGAACTATCTCCAAACATATCTCATATTTAGTTGGATAAGAGGTTGTTCAATCGATTCTATCCAAATATCAATTATTCTATACATTTGGTGAAATGTTCATTTAATGTTACACGTCTTGTTAAAAAACACCTTGTCATCTAACATATAAAATGGAACCATTACAAAATCGATTTTCCCCCCAATTTTAGACCCCTGTTTTAGATAATAAAAACTCAAATAAATACACAACAATTCAATAAAAAATTTATATTCACTTATCTCATACAAATACCACCCTATAAATTCATAACACAACATGATAAAGGCTTTTTCCATTGAGTAAGGTAAAAATTTCTAATCACTTATTTTTCATTTAAACTCATCTATTTACTCTTCTACCACCTCAGAAAATATTCCATAAATTATAATATAATTATAAAAATATAAAAATCCAATCAAAATTCTTATTCTAATTTAATAACTATTTCTTATCTACATATCAATTGTTTTATTATGTGAAAACATTTCTCATGAATAGAGGCGAATTATCACCCCAATGGATGAAATATTTTATTTTTAATTCCCAAAGAACATATATTTTTATAAGAGATTATATAATTAATAAATATGATAATTATAACATTATTTATGTTATAAAAATATAAATAAAAAATTATATAAATATCAAATCCATTAAAAATGATACATGATTACCATTTTATGTTCTGACTATCACCACCATGAACTTCATTGTAAAGACCCAAAAATTAAAAGGAAATTTTTTTCTTGAATTCGTAGGAATTTTACGTGTCTGTAGTTTCTGACAGCACGATTCTGAGGCCGGAAGTGCCCGGAATGATCCGTCGAAGTATTTCTATGATTAAATTAATGCGCGTATGCATTTTTTCTATAAAAGTGTAATAACTCTTAGACGTTTTCTCATATCAGAAATCTAAGGCCACCGTTTTGATTAAAATGGTGTGTTTACCCTAGGCGTGACATAAGTTTAGTCGGCACGGGCCTCCTGTAAGAAAACCCAAAAATGGTATAACAGTAAATAAAATAATTAAATAATGTTATTTTATTTTCAAATTCTTATAACTCACAAATGGTAACTTGGATTAAGAATCTGATACCACCGTTGAACTCGTGAGGGTAGGCTTTCATTAAGAAGATACAAACTTGGGTCGGCAAGTGCCACCAAAAAATTATGTTTTTGGCCCCAAATAAAATAATTAAGTGACTATTATTTTATTGTAAAATTCAAAACTTTTAAATGGTAACTCAGATAGGAAATATGAGGGTACCGTTGGGTTTGTTTGGGCGCGTTTCAGCTTGGAAGAGCCTAACCATGACCACAGTGGGTCAAGGATGGCAGTTAATAATTTTCGAAACATTTGTTCATGTACGTTCAGTAGAGGTATGAGCATGATTTTATATCTTTTGAACCAGTTCTCGGAATTGAAATCTGAGGTCACTGATGAACTCACAACGATGATAATCGCTTAAGGAGACCTTTACCGCTGTTGTGTTTGTTCGAAAGCAGATTTTAATTTGGGGGATTCTTATAAATTAAATAAAATTCATGGGTTACATAAATTTATTTAAAGGTGGTGGTTAAATCCACCAAAGAGAAGTTAAGGTGGGGCCCACACCCCACATAACCTCCCATGGGAGGATATTATGTGGTGGGGACCACACAAACAACAAACCCCTTAACTCCCTTTAAATCCCCCATTGAAACTCTTGGAAACCCCTTTGAGTGAATGAAGCCACCTCTCTTTTATTTTAATTTTAAACCATCCACCTAACCTCATTAATGTTCCAAAACTGCTTATTAATTATTTTTTCGAGTCACGAATTCATTTGAATTGTTTTGAAATTCATGGAAATATTAAAATACTAGGGAGTATATTATTTTACATGCATTGGAAAATTTTCAATTGGGAGGCTTTGGAGTATTAGAGAATAGCGTTCTTCCCACAAAGAACGTGAAGAACATGTTCCTCTCCACGAAGAACGCGAAACAAATTCCCTCGACTTATTCAACCGGGGAAAGAACATGAGGCGACGCTGACAAGGAACGTCACCTTCCTTCTTCTTCCTCCACGTAAAGGGAGAAGACACCACCCGTGAAGAACGTCGCCAACAATGAAACTTCCTCCTTGGATGCACCCTGATGTAAATGAATCGACTCCGTCGTCAATGAACGTACTTGAAATCAATGTAGCAGGATTTGATTACTTTAAATTATTTCCACATTCTTCGACAGAAACCTTGTTCGATGGTGGCCTTTGGTTATCGCCTAACGTGGAGGGCTTGGGCCAAACAAACACGGCCCGATGACCCTCTGTTAATTCCTGATTGTATTGGTGACAGAGGTGGTGTCGGAAGAGGCGAAAATGACCTAAGTCGGCAGTGACAGGAGGATGTAGTGACCGAAGGTAGCGGCGATCACGCGCCAGCCGCGTAAAGAGACCTGCGGTCGCTCAGGTCGCCCAGTCCGTGGGATGACCGGTCGGCCATTCTGTCCGGCCCGCTGGGAACCGCATCACCTGCAGGTTCATCATAGAGGGAATTGTGTCCCGTTACCATGGGCCACCTACTGAATGAACCGGTCGGCCACTTGCTAGCCCGGGTGGAGTTTCGCTGCGCCCGCAGGCACCGCGCATTGGAGGAACCGCGTCCCGCAACTGCAGGCCGATCGCCTGGCGAACCGACTGGCTACCTGCCAGTCGGGCTGAAGAAACTATGGTGCTTCTTGGCGCCATGTCGGAGGAAAAATGGCCCTCTATGCGGGCTACATGCGCCGAACAGAACTGGTCGGCTTCGGCCGGCTGGGCAGGGAGAGGCGGCGCCACCGTGCGAACCAGGCCAGGTCCGCATGTGGGCTGCGCCCAACCGGGCCTGGCCGAGCCCCAGCCAAGTCAGACCTGCAAAACCGGGCGAGGCTGACCCCAAGCCTGGTCGGACTTGCCGAGTCGGGATGGGCGGACCCGCAAGCCCACTGGCCTTGACAGGTCGGGCCCGACATTGCTTAAATGCGAATATCTTCAAGACCATGCGTCTGAATGACGCGCCGTCTGTGGAACTGGGACCCTTTCAATGAGGCGGTCATTTTTACGATACTCTAAGTGAGTTTTGGAATATGTTGTAAAATGACTGGGTTTGGATCGAGCGTAAATCCAACCGGGCCCCTGGAACGGAAAAGCCAGTAACTCTCAGACCGGGCGTCCGAATGACGCGCCGTCGGTCGCGTTGGGATATTCTCATGAGATGGAACTTCAGGATACATAAACTCAGGACTTAGTGATAGTTGATTTATCAACCCCCCTTTGCTCGAGGAGTAGACCGTCTCGGAATCAAGCATGTTGTCTGCGGGAACCCTAGAGCTGGCTGTGACTACTACAACTACTGTACTCGAATCCTTCGTGGGTTCAATGACGATGAATACTGTAGAAGAATCTTGTGTGGGTTTGATAGTTCTGACTTCTATTCTGGTATCCTGTGTGGGTCTGACAGAATAGCTGGCATATATTCTGTGTGGGTCTGACATCTTAGATGAGATAGCTGGCCTGTATCATATGTGGGTCTGATAGCTTAGACGAGATAGTTGTCCGGTATTCTATGTGGGTCCGAAAGCTTAGATGAGATAACTGGCCTTTATCCTATGAGGGTCTGACGGCTTAGACGAGATAGTTGGGATGTATTCTGTGTGGGTCCGACAGCTTAGCTGGTCCTGTATCTTGTGTGGGTCTGACAGCTTAGATGGTCTAGTGGCTACATCTGATCATCTATATCTCTCTTCTATTGTAGAATACCTGTGTGAGCTGAGTCATTCCTTTCAACCATTATCATCGTGGTGATTGACTTTACTTCATTTGTAGATTTTTTTTGTGCTTAGGCACGAGAGTTGGAGACATACTGAGATTGGTAACTTAGGTATATGTATGGGCATCTACCTAAGTAGGGTTAGTTGATACTTTGTGATTGTATCTTTCTTATTCTGATTGTCCTTAGTGGATATTGTGAGACCATTAGGGTCTTGGGATCCCTACTGAGTATCTTTATACTCACCCCTGCACGGGCTATGCCCGTACCTCACTGTGTTGGATACAGATGACAGACAGAGCTGACGGAGGCCCATAGCTCCTCGAATGGACGGTACCCGGAGGTGGACCTTGCGACGAGTGGGCACACGGAGGAGAATGACAGACGTGAGTGATAAGGTGTCCATCAGTAACGACCCTGCATGTAAGAATCCCATAGGATGATCTAGTTGCTGCTCTTTACTTTCAGCTATTGGTCCCTTTTTAATGTACTTGTTGTTCAGTTGGGTTTGTATACTGGTCCATTTACTTTCTAGCACACTCATTTGTATTCAGTTTTCATAGTGTTTACTTCATGTTGCCTACTCTGTTTTGTTTTTTACTTTTATAAAGGCCATGCCTTCCTCACTTAGAGATTTACGCATTTGGTACTAGTCGCTAGCCCTTAGCCTATGGAAGGCGGGATTGGGGTAGTCACGACACGGGCCCTAAGAACGGGTTGTGACAAATTGGTATCAGAGGAGTCGATTCTACCGCAGAACATAAAACTATGACATGTGTTATTGTGAAGCAATAGTGTTAAGGGTATTGAGTGTGGTTTTCAGTCCAGGGAGTCCAGTGTTGGTGCGGCGGCCGACGTATCCATACACCGGGACACCGACCTCTGATTTCCGACTTAGTGAACAAAAACCCTGATTGTGTGTGTGTTTCAAGAGTTACCTTTGTGGTCTCTTTGAGTCAGTTCACCAGGCATAACTTATTGACTGTGGCACACCAGTTCGTTAATAGGATTATGCTAAGAAGACAACCAGCTAGGGTTCCTGAGAGAGAACACGATGACGACCCACCGAGCGACAAGGCTCTGGTTTAGGGCCCTATTTCTAAGATGGCACCTTCGGGTGGTGTACCAGCACCACCACCACCCATTGGGCAGCAGATACCACCAGTCTCATTGGAGGATGGTGGATGTCGACTGAGTGCATTTTACGAGTTCCAGCAGCAGAGGCCTCTTAGGATTCGAGGCAAGTTAGATTCCCATGCAGCTGAGGGCTGGATAAAGGCGATGGCCAAAGTCTTCCGCCTAATTGAGACAATAGAAGAGAAGATGGTGATCTTAGCTACTAATCCGTTATAGTGATTTACCATGAGTATGGTCCTCATAGTGATGATGTTTCGGTACTTGGACCATTTTCCAAGATGTTACCTTCGAGTAGTGCGCCAACTATATCACTGCCCGTTGGTCAGAAGACACTACCGGCGATGCCTGAAGAGGACACGTGTAGGCTTAGTGACTTACATGTGTTTTAGCACCAGATATCCCTCAAGTTCTGAGGTGATCCTGACCCACATGCGTCCGAGGACTGGCTTGAGAAGGTGGCTGTGAGTTTTCGAGAGCTTATGGAGTTTCAGTAGGTCGACATGTCGGTAGATAAGTATTCATCGAAGTATACTGACCATTCCTGGTACTCGATGAATATGTTTCGAGAAGTGTTTTAGAGAACCGACCTCTGAGCGAGGTGTGTTTAAGGACATCCGAGCCAACGCTTTTTCCTCTATGCATTTATAATTATGATCGGGTGCTAGAGAGAACTTTTCTGGTTGAATGTTCATTGGATGACCGGATACAACCAGTGAATGTTAGCTGTTGGAAAGCATGAAACGAGTGCTAGTCTTAGATACATGGGAATGTGAGATGTTTCGAGAAGAGGAAGTTTTATGGACAAATTAATCTGCAGGGTAGCAGACCTGGAAGTAGATCTAGGAGAGCAGCATGAGGTGGTGAACATTTCTATATGTTACAACCACCTGCCTAGGTAGTCCTCACTAGGCTCAGGGAGCTAGAGGGAAGGGGAAGAGAGTAGCTATATTTGGTCAAGGAGTGTGAGCCAAGGGATGTGGGAATGATTTGAGGTATGGTCTGTGTCTACTACTATCTACCGTATCAATAGACAAAAGTACCAATCATTCCTTCCTTCCACGAATCTTGTCCCAGACCAACAATTTCTGTTTAAGCCGTTGACTTGACCCTCATGTTTAGAGATAACATTGGGAGGATACTCGATAATCACACTTACATTGATGATGTGATATGACCCTTGAGGTGAGAGTTTCAGTTGGAAACTATTGGTGTAAGCGTCGAGGCCTTACGACGTTAGTTTGGGTATGGAATGGGCAACCACAGTTCATACACAGATTGACTATATTAGGTAAAAAGGTTGTGGTTTATCTACAATGTTGGGATGGTTTTTCGTTAGTTGGAAAAAAGGAAAATCCAGGAAAAATAGGATGGAATCATCCATAAGAGGATGTGGTCGATCACTCATGAGTCGGCCAGGCATACCTTGTGCCATAATTCTCCAGAGTTGCAGCACCACTTTTTGAATTGATGAAGAAGGGGGAAAACTTCGTGCGGTCAGAGAGATGCTAGCATAGATTTCATGAGATGAAGAAGAGGTTGACTAGTGTGCCCATATTGAGGCTACCGGAGGAGGACGTTGGGTACATGGTTTACTGCGACACATCAGGGACCAGACATGGGTGTGTCCTGATGCAGGAGCGAGTAGTGATCAAGTATGGTTCTAAGAAGTTGAGACAACATGAGAAAAACTATGCTACCTAGGACCTGGAGTTAGTAGCAGTGTTTTTTCCCTTGAATATATGGCATCACTATCTGATGGGCGAGTATTTTACACTCTACTCATATCACATGAGTCTCAGATATATCTTTTATCATGAGAACCTGAACCTGATATAACGATGATGGCTCGAGTTCCTCCAGCACTATGACTTTGAGATAGTATATACTCCTGGGAAGGGGAACATTGTAGCAGATTCTCTTAGTAGTGGATCAGGAATTCAGCTTCTAGGAGAGGCGACGAAGGATCTAACCTTATTACAGATTTCCTTTGTGGATAGAGATGGAGGATCCTTTTTGCAGTCCCTCATAGTCACTCCTCCACTTATTTAGTGAGTTAGAGAGGCATAGTGTGGGGACGTTGACTGTGAGACACAACGTGCTCAGATATCCACAGGTCATGTACATAATGGTTTTTCTGAAGGTGTGGAGCACATCATATTCTACATAGAACGTACTATGGTACCTGTTTCACTTCAGGAGGATGTTGTGAGGGAGTTCCATGCATCACCATTAGCAGTACATCATGGAGTGGTGAAGATGTACTAGGACCATCGATGACAGCACTGGTGACCAGGTATGAAGAAGGGAGTAACAGAAGTTTTCTCTCGATGCCTCACTTGTCAACATGTGAAGGCAGTGCATCAGGTAGCAGTGATATTGGTTCAGCCTCTAGAGGTCCCAATGTGGAAGAGGGATGTGATATCCATGGAATTCGTGATGGGTCTTCCACATACATCTACGAGATGTAGACCTCTAGAGTTCGAGGATGGCGACCACATCTTTCTATGGGTCTCACCTCGATGAGGTATATGGAGTTTTGGCCTTGGCAACAAGTTATCTCTATGATTTAACGGACCTTTTTAGGTCTTCATCATGGTAATTGATGTAGCTTACCACTTAGATCTTCCACATCTGTTGCACTGGGTTCACGACGTCGTCCACATATCTCAGCTGAGGAAATACGTGCACGACCAGTTCAACATTATTGACAACAAGGAACTGGTTATCAATGATGGGGCGACATTCATGGAGGTTTATTATAGATTGAGGATCGAAAGGAGTGGTTCATGCATGGATGGTCGATACCTATAGTGCGCATTCGCTGGAAGCACGGAAATCTCAAGGAGAGTACATGGGAGTGGGAGGCTTAGATGCATGCTCAGTACCCCCATATGTTTCTTTAGTGTGAGTTATAACTTACGGGGAAGTAAAGCCCTGAGGTGGGATGAATGTAAAGACATAGAAATTCCATGGAATTTTTTTCCTTAAATTCTTGGAAATTTTAAGAGTCCTCAGTTTTTGATGGCGTCCGATTCTGAGGCCCAGAGTTCCAAGAATGATCCGTCGAAGTTTTTCTAAGATTAAATTAACACGTTTATATAGTATTACTAAAAAAGATGAATAGCTCTTAAAAGGTTACTCAGATCAGAAATAAATGGCCACCATTGCACTCAGGATGGCGGGTTTACCCTAGGCGTTATCTATGTTTTGTCGGCACGAGACTCCTGTGAGAAACCCCAAAAATGGGATAACCATAAATAAAATAATCAAATAATGTTATTTTATTTTCAAATGCTTATAACTCACAAATAGTAACTCAGATTAAAAATCTGAGACCACTGATGAACTCCTACAGTTAGGCTTTCTTTAAGAAGATACTACTTTGGTTTGACAAGGTCCACTAGAGAATGTTATTTTTTGGCCCCAAATAAAATAATTAAGTGAAAATTATTTTATTGTAAAATTCATAACATTTAAACGGTAACTCGGATTGGAAATCCCAGAGTACCGTTGGGTTTGTTGGGGCATGTTTCACCTAGGCAGAGCCAAACCTCAACCCAAGTGGGTCGAGGATGACAGTTAATAATTTTCTGAACTTTTGTTCGGGTATGTTCAGTAGACGTACGATTGGGATTTTATATCTTTTCAATCGGTGCTCTGAATTGAAATTTGATGAAATCGATGAACTTGCAGCACCTTTAATCGCTTATGGAGAGCTTTACCGCAGTTGCGTTTGGTCAAGAGCGGAAGATAAATTTGGGGATTCTTATAAATCAAATAAAATTTATGTGTTACATAATTTTATTTAAAGGTTGTGGTTAAATCCACAAAAGGGAAGTTGGAGGTGGGTCCCACACAAACACCAAACCCCTTAACTCCCTTTAAACCCCCCTTTGAAACTCTTGGATTCCACTTTGAATTAATGAAGCCATCTCTCTTTTCTTTTAATTTTAAACCATCCACCTTCCCTCATTAATGTGCCAACACTGCTAATTAATTGTTTTGTGGAGTCATGAATTCATTTGAATTGTTTTGAAATGCATGGCAATATTAAAATACTAGGGAGCCTATTATTTTATTTGACATGGAAAATTTCTTGTTGGGAGGCTTTGGAGTATTATAAGGAAAGAGTTCTTCGCACGAAGAATGCGAAGAACATCATCCTCTCCACAAATAACGTGATGAAAATTTACTCCACTTCTTCAATAGAGGCATGAATGTGAGGACACACCCACAAGAAATGACATCTTCTATCATCTTCCTTCATGTTAAGGGAGAAGATGACACCCACGAAAAACGTCGCCAACAATGAATCTTCTTCCTCGGATGCACCTCGACATCAATGAATCGACACCATCGTCAACAAACGATCTTGAAATCAATATAGGGGGAATTGATTACATTAAATTATTTCCACTTTCTTCGATGCATACCTTGTTCGAAGGTGGCCTTTCGTTATCACCTAACACGGAGGGAGCGGGCTAAAAAAACATGGCCTGACAACCCTATGATAATTCTTGATTGTATTGGCGATGGATGTAGTGTTAGAAGAGACGACGACGACCGAAGTCAGCAGCAACTAGAGGCGGCGGCGGCCGCGCGCCAGCTGTAGGAAGAGACCGACGGCAGTTTGGGCTGCCCGGTCCGCGGGATGACCGAAAGGCCAATCTGGTCATCCCACTGGGTACCGTGACCCCCGTAGGTTCCGCGCTGATGGAACCGTGGCCCACAACTGTGGTCCGCTTGCTGGATGAACCGGCCAATGGTCGGGCTAGAGGTTCGTAGTTCCCGTATGCTCTATGTGGTGGAGGAACTGCGGCCCACAACCACGAGCCGCTCTCCAAGTGAACTGGCCGGCTGCCTACAGGCTGGGCGAAAGAAAAGGAGGCGATGCATGGGAGGTACAGCGGCCCACAGAGTTGGCCGCTCGCACCGGATAGAACCGGCAGGCTTCGGCCGGCCGTGCATGGAGAGGTTGTGCCGCTCGGCACTGCTGGGTGAACCGTACCGGCCCGCTCTGTGTGTCGGGTCCGTAGGTGGGCTGCACCCCACCTGGCTGGGCCGATCCCCAACTGGGTCAGACTTTCCAAACTAGGTTGGCCCGACCTGCCAGTCCACTGGGCTTGACGGGTCGGGACTGACATCGCCTAAATGCTAATATCTTCAAGACCCCGTGTCTGAACGACGCGCCGTCTGCAGCACTTGGACCATTGCGATGAGGTAGTCATTTTTGAAGTAATTTAGGTGAGTTTTGGATGACTTTGGAAAACGGTCAGGTTTGCATCGAGCGTAAATCCAACTGGGCCCCTGGAAGGAAAAATCCTATAACTCTCAGACCGGGCGTCTGATTGACACGCCCTCTGTCACGTTGGGTTTCTTTTTATGAGACGGAACTTCATGATACATCAACTCAGGACATCATGATATTTGATGTATTGACCACCCTTTTCGCAAGGAGTGGACCCTCCCAGAATCGAGCATGTTGTGTGAGAGAACCCTAGAGCTGACTGCGACTATGAGAACAACTTACTGGAATTCTCTGTGGGTTCAACGACGACGACTAATGTACTGAAATCTTGTGTGGGTTCGACAGTTCTGACTTCTGTTCCTGTATCCTTTGTGGGTCTGATAGAATTGTTTTCATGTATCCTATGTGGGTCCGACTGCTTAGATGAGATAGCTAGCATGTATCTCGTCTGGGTCCGACAGCTTAGACGAGATAACTGGCTTGTATCTTGTGTGGGTCTGACAGCTTAGACAAGATAGTTGGCCTGTATCTTGTGTGGTTTCGATAGCATAAATGGTCCTGTATCATGTGTGGGTCTGATAGCTTTGATGATCCAGTGGCTACATATAATCATCTATATCTCTCTACTATTGTGGCACAACTGTGAGAGCTAAGTCATGTCTTTCAACCATTATCATCGTGGTGATTGACTTTACTTCTTTTATGGAATTGGTTTGTGCTTGGGCTTGAGAGTTAGAGGCGGAATGAGAATGGTAACTTAGGTATATGCATGGGCATATACCTATGTAGGTTTGGTTGATACTTCGTGATTGTATCTTTCTTTATTTGTTTATCATTAGTGGATATTGTGTGACCTTGCAGGTCTCGGGGTCTCTACTGAGTACTGTTATACTCACCCATGCACGAGCTATGCCCACATCTCATTGTGTTGGATGTAAATGATGAACACACTGATGGTGGCCGAGTGCGCCACGACTGGACGGTACCTAGAGGTGGACCTTGCAACGAGTCGGCACACTGAGGAGACTGAAGGATGTGAGTGCTGAGGTGGCCATCTGTACCTACCCTTCCAGTTGGAATCCCAGAGGATGATTCAAGAGTTTCTCTTTAGTTTCAGTTGTTTGTCCCTTTTTACTTATACTTGTTGTTCAGTTGGGTTGGTGTACTGGCCCATTTACTTTCCAGCACACTCTTTTGTATTCGGTTTTACTTTGTGATTACTTCATGTTGCGTACTCTATTGTGTTTGTTTACTTTTATAAATGCAATGCCTTCCCAGTTTAGAGATTTATACCTTTAGTGCTAGTCACTAGCCCCTGGCCTATGGAAGGCGGGGTTGGGGTAGTCACAGCACAGGCTCTGAGGATGGGTCATTACACTCATATTTTTATATTGATAAATTATATACACGATTGATTCGAAATTATATTTTTTGAATTTATATTATATTTATGATTAATATATTCCATAAATATATTTCGTAAATGGTGAAACAAAAAATAATCATTATTATAATGTAATCATATAATATTATAAAATTACCCAAAACAAACTCTTCACTTGTTTCAAATTATTGAATCATAACTAAAATTATCATCGAACGATATTGGGACACTATAAATAATTATAGAATGTATATTAAAATAATTTGAATTATTGAAGTCTACTCTATTATCACATATCGATCATTAAAGGTTTTGTTTCTCTGTTAATGTGTATAACAACACTCAGGTCGAGTCATCAACGATGATACTTTTTAATAGTGGATTGTTTTTAGTTGATTGTATTTTTTAGAGGTTTTTTGTAGAGATTAATTGTAATTATTGATTGATTTTTTTAAAAACTTTTGCTAAATATTGGGGTGAGTTCATTATTAGAGAGTTAATCCTATGATATCCTTGAGCCTTTCTTTATATTGCATTAAATTATCACCCACATAAGAAGATGACTTTGATCGGAATTACCAAGTGTTAAGGCTTCAATCCAAGCCTTCCTCTAAATTGGGGTTCTAATCTTAATCATATATTATCTATGGTTGTGTATTTATGGATTGAACAATACATGTAAAAAACACGTCAAACAAATCATGTCATTAATCGATGACATTTTATGTTTAATACCAAATGTAATTTTAGATAATATTCATCAAGACAATGATCTCAATCACTTAACATACCCAAATTATAACTCACCCCTGTGGTTTATTTACTCTGCCATTTTTTTTGGACAAGAATATTGTTATAATTTTTATAATGATGAATTATAAAAAGAAGAAAAATAAAGGGACAAGATAAGATTAGTGCGCCGAAAACACACAAAAAATGGTTAAGTTAATGTTAAATACAGAAATTAAATAAAATGAGAACTTGAAGGAGAGAAGGGATTTTAACTTGATTTCAACTATTTTAGACCATTAATATTTAAGAACATCGGTTTTATTATTAAATGTGAATACGAAAAAGAAAAATTCATTAAAATTGTAATGGAATTGAAAACAGTTTATGTGTTTACAAATAATATGAAAACAAAAGAACATGAAAGCAGAGAGAGGAGGAATAACATCTCAAGTAAAAACATGTGTATGAAAGGTAATAGTAATCCCTTTACAATGCTTTGGTCATTCCAATGTATGATCCACTCCTCTGAAATACCAAACCCTTGCAAGTAGAATATGGGGATGTATTTATAGCCTAATGGTGGTAGACTATTTTCATTCCAAATCAACCCCTCCAATTGGCTCAAATATTGGACCATCTATAAATCTAAATATTAAAATATCTGCTTCTTACAGGTTTTATATAAACATTTTCTTTCTATCTACTCTAAAAAATTGGATTCCATTGGACTTAATTATCCAATGTTATGTTTTTTATTAAACTATGTATATCTGTCAATTTCAAAAATGATTTTTTCAAAGTCAAAATTTGAATGAGTTTTTTTATAGGAAGTGGTCCTATAATACTAACACTTCCTTTAACAAAGTCGGCCACCTATATATCCTCCATTCCATTACCAAATATTATCTCTAATGGATTACTCTATTAGGAAAAATATCTAAATTGGTTTGCAGACTTCAATTCTCATACAAAATGCTGGGTTAAAATTAAATGCATCATTTTAGCCCCTTGTTAGTAGAGTTGGGGCTTGAAATTTTTATAATATATTAATGGTATTTCCATAATCATTTTGTGGAGAATCAATGATTTTGGAATTTTTTATTGAGCCCAATTATTCAATCTTCACTGATGCTCCATTTTCTTCACAGATTATGTGGGCCTGTGTGTGTGGTCCATATGACCATTCCAAATGCATAATTGGACAAAGATTCCTTCTAATGATATGTTATAAATTAATAATAGGAATAAAATAAAACATAAACCATGAAATATGGATAATATGGGTGAGATTTATAACTAAAGTTGTAAACTAACTCAATTGGACTAGTTCAAATAATTCTCAAAATTTATATTTAGTATTAAAACATGAGTATCTCACAACAATTATGATATTTTAAATTAAAATTACTAAATGGAGTATAAAAAAAGATATGAATATATGAATAAAAATAGCTCCCCCATAATTAGTATTGTTCATTTCATCATTTGAATCAGAAAACATAACTAAATTTTTCTCACTCGCCCAAAAATATTAATATTTTGTTTTCCCCAATCTAGGGTCTTTTAGACCATTTCACTCATCCATATTGAATTGCACCACAAATTATTACAGAAATAATATTCCGAAAACAATTCATTTTTCACGCTCAAATTTAGAAATTGAAAATTTAGCCACTCAAAACTCACTCCTCCCATGTTGATAAAAATTTATTTCAGGAGGTTCACTCATTCACCAACCAAATGTGAAAATATTTGAGCTTGAAATAGTTATCATCTTCCATTCATTATCCTGATGTGCACAAGAATCAAGAGTTCATTTAAAGTGGGGTTCTTATGGATGTGTGATGGTAGGAATTATAACTTACAAGAGAGAGGATAAGAGGGGTAAACCATCAGCATGTGAAAAATATTGAAATTTTTTTTAATGAAACATGGAAAGAAAGGGAAAACCATATTTACAATGTTATTATTGTGTGAATAAATACACAAGAGAGGAATGAAATTTGAAGGGTATGATAATATGAAATATTTTAAAAACAAAAAACTTCCCCCATTGTAATAAGAATATATAATGAAAGTTCTCTTTATAATTTTTTTATATTTTTTGTATTTTTTTCAAAAGTTAAACATGAAACAAATCTTACACTCACTCCCAACCCATGTTTGATATAATAATGAAATTAATGGAAATAGTTATAAAAATATCAATGGTTGAGAAACAGTTATTTTTGACCCGCTCAAGACACAACCCATTTTTTATTTTATTTGTTTTTTTTCAATTTTTCTGAATACTTTTCAGTATCATTTACCAAATAGAAAAATGAGAATACATTCCCCAAAGCGAACATAATGAAAAATTCTCCCCCTCACTAAAATGGATGCCTGGCATAAAGCATATAATAACATAATGAAAATCAATAAATGGGAACCCAAAAATGAAATCCATCCCCAACCACTTAAATTTTGATGAATAATGCATCATAAATACTTGTCGATGTTTGGTTGGACAAGATATTGGTCTTGTAATGTGTCTATCAAAGAAAAGGTTTTCATAGGCTCATAGGGGCTTTCCAAAGTAGTATTAAGATAAGGTAATGAGAAGCTATTTGGATATTGTTATTCTCATGAGGTTCCGAAAATGACTTTTTCATATTAATACAAAAAATTGTATGCAATTCAATGTAATGTTTCCCGAATTCAAGTCTCACAATCTGGGGTGAAATCACACATTTTGAAAATATGGTCATATGTGTTTGTGGCATCAAAGCTAATTTTGTTCCACACAGTTGGGGAAGAATAATTATACAAATCTAATAATTAGAATTATAATGTTATTGGATTTGGAATAAGATTACTTATCAAAAGACAAGATGAAAATACTAATCTTTTGTGATGAAAACATATTTTTTGACTCCCCAAAATGGTTAGAAAAAATTTCAAAACTAGATAGGGAGTAATAAGGAATAATTTTTTTCTATTTTTATTATTTCTTGAGTTTTTATTGTTTTTTTATAATACGCATCCACACAAATGAGAAATAGAAAAATGGGTTTGATGAAGAAAATTGTAAAATAATTAATGATTGAGGATGGAGAAGAAATAAGGGGTGATAAGAAGATAGAGAGAGAGAGTCAAAGGGAAATAGGTTCCCTTGGTTTGGATTTAGTGGGTCGTCATCCCCATCTGGTGGTGGATTGGTGGAATTTGTGGAACTAATGAAATTAAAGGTTGTTTTCGGGATGTGTGTCCTTTCATGGTGATTCTTTAAACAATGTACATTTACAATTAATTTCTTTTTGGAGAGGTTTCTTGGACTTGCACTGCACCAAATGGGTAAACATAAGAAACAATAAAATGACCTTCATAGAGAGAATTATGCTTACCTGGGTAAAGAAGAAATTGAGAGTTCAAAAAGAAATACCTTTTCACCTTAATAGAATAGCTTTATTAGGATGTGTTTATCATGGATAACCTCATATTTTTCTTTTTACAGATTGGAATTATCATAATAATCAAGTAAAATCTCCTTAAATTCAGTCAACTATAACAATCATTCTTCACTAGATTTATCATAATTAATATTACATTTCATCACAGCCCAAAATAACATATGTTGGATTTAAACTACAAAATGATATGCTTTAACAAAAACTATCCTAAAAGGAGACATACCAATAGGTGTTTGTTTGGCAGTTTGATAAGCCCGAAGTGCTTCAAACAGTATATCAGGCTAGTATTTTCTTGGTGGGCATAAAAATTCTCTCAAGCAATTTTTTCACTTCACAACTAGAGAGTTTTACAATTCAATTTGTTTGTTCATGATATTAAGTTAAATATTTCTGCAAAACAGCGTTATTTTTCAAAAGAGATTCAATTGTTAAATTAAAAAACTATGTTCCAATGTAACTGATCAAAGAATTAGAAGTTCTAAATATGTGGAAGATATGGGTTTTTAGGTAATCAATAACATTTTTTGGATCATTGTTTCTAGTGGGTTTGGCCTCTACCCAGCATGAAACATAATCAACCGTAAGAAAAATGTATGATAATACATTAGAAGGGGGAATTGTCCCATAAAAGTGATTCCACAATCATTAGAGATATCACTGAGTATTAATGGATTTTGGTTGATTTCAATTTTTTTAAATTGTGCCAAAATTTTGCCATGTTGGACATGATTAAGAAAACTCATGTGAGTCCTTAAAGTGTGAAGTCCAGAAAAATCCAAATTCTAGGACAATTTAGGAGGTCCTTTATGGTCCAAAGTGGCCACCTCCGGGAAGTTTATGACAAAATTCTAAGATAGAGGAATGTTAATTTTTATCAATAAATCTTCTAATTACAATGAAATCCCTTGTTTTCCAAACTATTTTTACTTCCACAAAATTGTAATTTTCATCACTTTTCAAATTATTTTTTGTTATTTTGATATATTTTCACGAAAAATACTAGAAACCAAGTAATTTACAATTGGAGTGTACCATGGTGACTTAGGAGTGAGGGATGAAAGGTTATCAGTGGGGAATTCAGGATCAATAATTCTTGAGGGAAAAGAATTAGAAATTATACTCAGGTGATCAGCTAGAATGATTTCTATTCATAGACTATGTTTGATTTCAAGGCCAAAATATTAGAGCATTAAGATGAATCTTATTAACAACAGTTTGGAATCCCTTTTCTTGAGTAAGATCTTTATAGTAGTTTGGAATGTGAATATGATGATTTTTGGACCTAAGAGAATGGGATGATATTTATCTAAGGAAAATCCCACTTGTAAAAGTTCATTTTTAGTGACAGTATGGTGATATTGAGTTTCATAAATAAAAATTTAGTCATAATAGATGACATGATAAATATTTTATCTTCTTAGACCATTTACATCCCCAACAGCTCTATCAAAAGAATCACACATCAACTCAATGGATAAGGACCAATATGGGAGTAATATTATTAGGGAATTTGTTATTGCAGTTTAATGTTCAATAAATGCTCTCTTGCAAACCTTATAGGGATGGAAAGTGACATCATTTTGGAGAAACTAAGTGGGTGGGATAGAAATCCTACTAATTTTATCGATGAATCCCTAATATAATCCGACATGACCGAGTAATGAACAGATGTATCGAATAGAGGTGGGTTACGGAAGAGATTAAATAACATCAATTTTGGTAGGATCAACTTCAATACCCTCTATTAAACTATGATCCATTGAACAAACCCATTTTCAATAATGAAGGAACTTTTTTAAAAATTTAACACAAAGTTAAACATGACACAGTTTTGAAGGACTAGATAGTTAAAATTCAAGAAAATTTTAAAATAATCACCATAAATGATAAATTAATCCATATAGACGTCTATGTAGTGTTCAATCAATTCAGAAAATATGCTAATAATACACATCTATAATGTTGAAAGACCAATGAAAAGGCCCAAAGGAATTCTCTTATATACATATGTCTTAATGGGGAAAGTGAAAGCAGTGTTTTCTTTGTCTTCAGGTGTGATTAGGATTTTAAAATAGCCGGTGAATCTCACAAGAAAGTAATAATGTTAGTTTCTATCTAATCATTCTGGAATTTTCCCAAGGAATAAAAGATTTTAGTGATCTTTTCTTGTTCCAACATTCAATTTCCTGTAGTCGATGCACACACTCCATGTGTTCATAACTCCAGATGTTACTACCTCTCCATGTTGATTTGTGACAAAAATTAACCCACCCTTCTTATGTATAAACTGAATTGGACTAAACCATTCACTATCAGAAATACAGTAGATAGTACCATCTTGAAAAACCATGGTGATCTCTTCCCTAACTACCTCAACTATGAAAGGATTGCATCTTTTTTGTGGTTGTATAATTGGTTTGGATGATTCATCATGATGGATGTGATGCATGAAAAGTGTAGTGTTTATTTTTGGATTTTCATTTAGAATCCAAATTAAATCCTTTTTATTCCTCTAACACCAGAACATGTTTGAACTCATCAATTTTAGATAGTGAAGTAGAGATAATGAATGGATATGAGTTATCATTGAAAAAGACTATATATTTTATGGTTTCATGAAGAGGTTTTAGATGCATTACTGCCTTCATTTATGGGATAGATAAATCAATAATGGAGGAAGTTATTTCAGTTGGTTTTGATTGATTTTACTTAATAATGTCCATGGTGGAAGATAAGATATCCGAGTTGATGTGTGATGCAAGATAGTTTTCAAAATCCTCTAGGTTGATAGAGTCTTTGAATGAGGGATCCACATCAAAATCCATACATAATAATTGTTTAATGTGGATGAAAAAGTTAAAATATCCTTTATCTTTAGAACATAATGAACATGATGGATTGGGGTATAATTGACTCTCAAAAGTTTCCTCAAATGCATTGATTGAGAATGAAATGTTATCCTCAGATGGGTATTGCGTGGCTTGGAAAATGTTGAACTTGACCAGTAGGTCACCAAAATCAATGGATAAGATTACTTAATGGAAGTCAATATTATTTGTCACTATCATTAGGAATGGTCTTCTTATGTTTAGGGGATATCGAGAATATTTCATCTCACCTTCAATATCAAGGACATAGAAATCATCAGGTAAGACAAGATCATTAACACGAAAAAGCACATCCTCGATTATAACCTTAGGAATAGTAGTTTTTTGATTGGTCAATTGAATTAAAAAACATTTTGGATATAAGGGGAATAGAATAAGGTTATAGAATATGGATTTGGGCATGAAATTAATTTTCGATTTTATTTCTCTGAATGAATCATCAAAGTTGGATATTTTTATTTGGAACGGAATCGTAAAGGTTTCTAGATCATTGAAAATTAAGAGAACATACTACTGGATGGAAACATTTTAGAATGTCCTAAATTTCCAATTATAGGTGCACAATTCCTTATGAAATGTGTCTTATATAAGGATTTGTTATACAGAATATTTTATGGGAATGATGACTTAAACATGTCTAAATTTGTCGAGCATTTTTGGATCGCTATCAATGGCATTCCTTGGATTTTAAACAGCATGAAGAAAAGGTTTTGGGTTCCTATGTATACTAGAAGGATGTGAGGGAGTGTCCTTAGGTTTATTTTCAGATTTATTTTTCTTTTAATTTTCTAGGTAAACATTTACAGGGGAGTTGGTGGACTCATCATGATGAATAACAATTTTTATTCCTGATCTAAGTGAAATTTATTTTAAATTACCCATGGGGTTGGGTAACAGTTTATCTCTGAGATGTGAATAATTTGATTATTGTTACATGATCTGGTGGGATTTAAGTAGAACAATTTGGGTTTCAATGTTTTTGAGGATATAAAAGGTGAATGAGGAATGCTCTTCCACTGAACTTTCCCGTGGTTTCTCAGAAGAAGTGGCTTGTATTGAATTTGTATCGCATTGATTTTGGTTCTTGGGAATGTAATTGTTTTGGTTTGGGAATTGGGAAGGCTCTTTAGGATAGTAAAATCTATGAGGCGAATGATAGGATTGATCCATTAATGTAGAGGAACAAAATTTTGTGGTTGTGGATGATAACAATTCCTTGAACATATTGGAATTGGTTTGGGTTTTGAGGGGTGAATTGAGGGTGATGAGAAATGCGATTTCCATACTTCAGGATACAGTTAAAGGTAGTAGATAAGGTCTCAGAGTGGGGTTGGATGAAGTTTCTAATGACTTGATCTGATTGTTACGATTTGGTGTTCCCATAAGAATATTCATTATTGAGCTTCATTGTTCGAGATGAATCAGAGGGATCCTCTTGAAGTTATTGAAATGTGTCAGTTGGATGAGATGAGGAGCTATAGATTCAACAATTCTTGATAGGTATAGGGAATATGGATTTTATATAAGATGAGGCTGGGGCCTTGGCTGATATATGTAATTTCCACATAGGACCTGTAAGTTCCAACATCCACCGGGTCATCTTGTTTGGATCTATTAATTGACTATCTTGTGATTTATTTGACTTGAGAATTTTCTCTAATACAGAATTTTTGTGTGTTTTCCACCATATTGTTTATGAGATCTCTTGTAGCTATTGGAGATTTATCAACAAGATCACCACCACATGCGACATCAATGAGAGTTCTCTCCAAAGCCAATAACACTTCATAAAATTATTGGATAAATATTTGGTTAAGGATTTGGTGGTGTGGGTTGGTTACCATAAACCTTTTGAACATCACCCTATATTCATGGAATTACTCTTTTGTGAATTTTCAAAAACCACTTATTTCCTACTATATTGAATGAGTATGAGAACTTGGGAAGAATTTTTCTTATGATTGACGCTTCATGTCATTCCATGTGGTTATGGAACAAGGAGGGAGGTGGTAGATCACTAACTTGTAAGTGTCATCTTGGGAGAAAGGGAATGCTCATAGTTTTATTTTCTCATCATAATCTCATTGAGGATTTGTGACAGAGCACACCACTTAGAAATCATAAAAATGATGATGTGGAACCTCACTGGCTAGCCTGTCGAAATGAGGAAGAAGATGAATCAAACCTAATTTGAATTCAATGTTGGACACTATTTTTGAATAATTAATGCCAAGGGGATGGTAATTCATATCATGGGAACTATGTTTTTAAGGTTTTATTATATAAGAGTATCCATATCTAATTCAATTAGTTGTACAAGGACTTGTTCTTGAATGATTTGATTATCCATATTGTTCCACCTAATATGGCAAAGAGTTCACTCAATTTTAGGGTCAAAAAATCTGAGGGATTGTTTAGGAGGTTACAAGGCATTTAAATATATTTTGAAAGAATGAGGAATATGGGTTTTTTTTGTGTTTATTTATGTTTATGTTTTCATGAGAAGGCCGTTTTTTCTTTGTGATTTTTCTATTTTATTTTTTTATTTTGTTTTAAATTTTGATTTTTTCAATATCAAATATCTAATGACTACATAATGCACCGTCTTCGGCAAGGATACCATTTTAATTTGGACCGATTATCCCCTATCGACCGTTCAAGATCCCAGTGTTCTCCTAATGTGTATAGAATCACTTGGGTGGAATCCTCAGCATGGATATTTTTAATTATTAATTGTTTTTAGTTGATTGTATTTTGAATGGGGAGGTGTTTCTTGAACATAATTAAAATTATTTATTTATTTATTTACTATTTAATAGTTTGATAAATATTTGGCTGATTTCATTATTAGGGAGTTAATCTCGATATATCATGGATCATTGATTTACACTGTATTAAATTAACACTCACTTCCCAAGATGACTTTAATCAGAGTTCACAAGTGTTAAGTCTTTAGTCCATGAAATAACATAACACAGGGTTACAATATTAATCATAGAATTTTTATTGTTGTGTATTTATATTTCAATAAACCACCTAAACAACATGTTAAAAAAATCATGTCATTAATCCATTACATTTTATGTTCAATATACACGATGTTAACATAAAGAATATTCATCGAGAAAAAGCTATGAATCACATATCATCCAAAAATTCTAACTCACCCAAATGGTATATTTACTCAGACATTATATTGGTTAATAATATATATGTAATGTTTAAGATGATTAATTATAATGATAATAAAAATAAAGGGAAAATATAAGATTAGTGTGCCGAACACACAGAAATATGGTGAAGTTAATGTCAAATACAAAATTTAAATTGAATGAAAAAGTGAAGGAGAGAAGGGGTTTTAACTTGATTTATACTTTTTCAAGACCATTATATTTCGTAATAAAGGGTGTATTATTAAAAGAGGATACTAATAAGTAACATTTATTAAAAATGAAAAAAAAATTGAAAAAAACATATGAGATTACAAATGAAAAGAAAACAAAGGACCATGAATGAAAAGAGAGGTGAAAGGGTCTATAAAGTAAAAAACATGAGTATGAAAGGTCCTCCCGAACAACAAGAAAATATTTTTTCGTTCCAATGTATGCTTCTATATTCTTAAATTCCAAACCCTTTATAGGAGACTAGGGGATGTATTTATAGCCCAATGGTGGTGGACTGTTTGCATTTCAAATCATCCCCTCCTCTTGGATCGAATATGGGACCATCTAAAGAGTAGAATATTGAAATATCTTCTTCTTACATGTTTTATATATGCGTTTTTTATATCTACTCTGAACATTTGGAGGCCATTGGAATCAAGTACCCAATGTTATATTTGTTTGATTAAACTATGTCAATCTTTCCATATCAATCTACACTTTTTCAAGGACAAAATGAGAATAGGATTTATAATAGGTATATTCCCCAAAATATGAACAATTAATTAAAATAGGTCAGCCACATATATATCCTCTCTCACATGGAATAATTTCAGTTCTAATGGGTGTCTACATCAGCAGAAATGTCAATATTGGGGTACTGATTTTAATTTTCGGATATAATGGTGGGATGGATTTAAATGCATCATTTGGTCAAGTTTTTAGTGGAGTTAGGCCTTGAATGTTTTGTCAAATATTTATGGTATAGTCCCCAGAAATTTTGTGGAAGAAAATATTTTTGACTTTTGGATTGATCCCAGTAATTAAATCTTCATGGGTGGTCCATTTTCGTCACATATTCTGTGGGCCTTTTTGTGGGGTACATATGACCCATAAATTGGAATAATTAGAAATTTATTCCTTCTAAAGATATGTTTAAAATTGAATAAGGAATAGTAAATAAACAAAACAATTCTATTTGGATAATTAGGGTAAAATCAATACTTAAAATTGTAAACTGACTCAATTGGACTACTTCAAATATTTGTCAAAATTTATATTTATTATTAAAACATGAGTATCTCACACCAATTATGTAAATTTTAATAAAATTAAATATATTGGGTATAAAAAATGTTTGGAATAAATGAATAACATAAATTAAATATTAATGAATAAAATTTAGATAATGATAAATATGATATCATCATTAAAAAAATTAAATAAAACAATAAAGGTTACTAACATTCAAGGATTAAAATAAGCAATAACTAACTAATGAATTTTTATTGGATAATAATTATTAATTTTTTTTGAATAATAATTGATATAAATGAGGTTCAAAAATTAATATTTAAGATAGTTATGTTTATTATATATAATTTAAAGATTATTGTTTTTCAATATGAGAGTTATGACATTGGTTTTTGCATACTTAACTTTTATTCAGTGTGTTATGATCATTCTTCTTGAATATAAAAATTATATTTTGGAAAAATATACCATATAAATAAATTATAATTAATGTAGTTTTATATTTCTTGGAATTTAAATTTCTCTCTTACAGACTACTTTTAAATATTTTTTCACTTATTCATGTTTTTCAAAAATCATTCTCTATCAATACAAAACATTTTTCGGAACTTATCATCCTATTTAAAGACAATTTCTATTCCATTCCACACCATTTTACATAAAAAATTTATTACCTTTATTAATTTGTAAAAATATGTTTTATCTTATTTTATCCTTTGATTTATCTTTTTTTATTTCCAAAAAATATCTTTTCTATGATATGGGTTTCAACAAAGGTATTTTAAAACTTTACATATTTTTTTCCTTTCATTATATCTTGTTTATTCTTACCATCCAAATTTAATCTGTATAAAATTATTTATTTTTCAATGTATAATTTTATGAGATTTGTTTCCAAGTGATATTTTAAAAATATTCAATGTAAACACCTCAAATCAAAAAAATTTATGTGGACCATAACATTATCTTTTTTGATAATATTTATAATGGCTTATAATATATTTCTCAAAATGTCATATCAATTATACTTTTTATATACAAAATATATAGCTATTTTATATTAATTATTCATGAATTAACTACTATATTGATAGGAATATTAAACATTTTTGGTGATGGAATTTTTATCATTAACTGATCTAACTTTTTATATCATTTTATGTGGTACCGTTGATAAATGTTTTAAACCCCACATTCATTTTATGTTTCTTTCTTGATAAGATATTTGTTGGATTTTACATGTTACACATATTTATTTATTCTCATCATGATATTTTTGAGTTTATATATAAACCTATTACTCAGTGGTTATGGTTCTATATCTCATGTGATAATGATTTTCATCATGGAAATGATTGGATTAGTTTTATACATGATATTGAGGATGAATTTGATGCAATTTGTAATATGTACGCAACATTGAGAAAGTAAAATATGGGGCTATCTATTTTTACAACCTTGATTGTCTAAAAAAGTTTTTATATATGTACATATTATTTACTGTAGACATGATTCAATTAAATATTTTCACAATATTGATTTCATAAATGATATGATTCTTTATGTCAAAATGATTAAGTTTCTAGATGATGAATGTAACACCTGAGATTTTTATGAGTAATATTTTGTTACATACTAGCTTGACTTACTTTACATGCAATCGCGACCTTCCTCGATAGCTTGCGTCGTACGCAATACCGAGTTTCACTAAACAACGATATGCTATTAAAATATTATTAAAACTAGCCGTTATGAATAGTAATAACCACTTTGTGAAATTTTATAAATTTTATTTTTCAAAATGGACTTCATTTTTGGATTCGGAATACCGAAATTATCCTAGGGTGAAATTTTGGTATTTTTCTGAAAACTTTCAATTTTTGATGAATAGTGAAACCACCAAGTGGTAGGTTAAAAACGGAATTTTGCATAAAACTTAATTTTACCGCTTCTGTGAATGAAATTTCGAAAATCCGACATACACGGTTGATATCATTAAGTAAAATGTGGTTTAATGAGATAAAAATAATTTTTTGGTGAATAGTAACTTTTTACTTTTTTTACAGCGGTTAATAGTAAATAGGGGTAAATATGATATTACTATTACCCTAACACATGTCCTAATTATATTGGATAAGTTTAATTCGACCAAAAACAACCTTATTAATAAAATATGACCATTTAGGCCCACTTGGGTTAGATTAGGACATTTATTATTAATTTATTTAAAGAAGGGTTAAAATAGTTAAAATCAAGTTTAATAAGTAAATAATATTTAATATGGGGTTATACATAAGATAAATTCGACTATAAATATTCATTAAAAAGATAAAAAGATTTACTACATAATGGTATTTTATTTATAATTAAATAATTTAATTATTTTATGACACAATTTTGATGCTGTAATTATCTTATTTATGAAATATTGACATAATTGATGTTATAAACACCAAAATAAATTTAATTTGAGACTTTTTATGAATTACACTAATTTTATAGGTTACTATGATATATTAGTGTTGATTTAATCAACTTGGATCGAACATATAATTCTGTTATGACTTTCACAAAAATCATATATCAAATAGTGTCAAAATTGACACAAAATAGTATTTAAATCAAATATTATATTATTAATTGTTATTTTATTCCTAAAAATCTAAGGTTCGGACAAATGACTTAGATAAGGATATATATATTAATAATAAATAAATTGGGGTTCTTTTGGCATGTTATAGTATGAGTATTAACCATATAGTGAAAGAAAACAAAAAGACACGGTAAAAGTTAAATTATTTAACTTAGAGTTAAATCTAATTGACAAGGTTAAAATAATACCCTAAACTTGTCTAAATCCTATTGGTTGATAGGATTTCGACTCATCCCCACTTTAGCTTCGAAATAAGACCCTTTGGAACCATTATAAACCAATTATTATTTTAATATAAAATAATATTTTCAGATATTCCTAAGGTGCCCCTCTCCTCCCTTATAAAAGGGCACCTCCCCCCCTCCTCCTCACACCAATTTGAGAACTCAAGCTCGGACAAACCCTTCCATTTTCTCCTCTCCACTTCCCTAGAATAATCCTAGTGGTCCTGGTCTTCTTCAAAGTCCAATCTTAGTTCCATAAGTGGAGGATTCAATGAAGCGTTCCAAAGAAGAGGTAATATCCATTACTGATCTTTTCAATTTCTTTCTTCTTCAACTTCTTCTTCTTTAGTTGTTTCATGATAAAGTAATAAAATCCGTATTACTTACATACTGATATGTTATTATAAATATGAAACAACCCTAATTCACCTTCTATCCATCCTACAGAGAAATGAAATCATCGCGCGTGCGTACGTACGGAATACCGTCTCCACGCCGTGGTGTAATCTATTTTCCACCCTCACATTACAAGGATGGGTATAATGGTGTAATGAGTAACTATTTATGATTATTATAAAGTAATATTGATACTGAAATAATATATATATACTCCAATACAATTCCACGATCATAGGAACGATATCATCACTCGTGCGTACGTACGGAATACCGTCTCCACGATGTGATGCGACTCATTCTATATGATCATCATTACATAGTAATTATATAAATGAATTTAATGAATAAATATGATATATGTTACACTAATACCATTCTGGATATAAGGTAACTATAACCTTAAAAGAAGAATAAGAATTTATTCGGCAAAACACGCATAAGAACAAAAGGCAATAAAGACCCGACTAACAAGTAACAATGAAATATTACTAACAAGAAGCTAAGAATATGACCATATATGATATCATATCAATATTTATGATTCTAGAATAATTCAATAACATTTTTTAAACCATTATACAAGAGCTTCAGACACGTACAAAGCAAATCGGACCTGAGGTAAGGGAAATATCACAATCTCACTTTTATCCGAGATTGTTTTTACTTTGGTAATTGCTGGGGTGTATTTTATCATCCACATCCATGTTCCCTCAATATGTAATATTATTTCCATCCTTCTACAATAGTTTATATCCATTTTTACCCTTAGTTAAGTTTTTTTGTAAAAGATATGAAAGTAATCTTTTGTCGTTTTTCGTACGAGGTACTTTTTGACTTTTCCGACAAAAGTACGAAGAATATATTTTTTACTTATAAGGCAAGAATGGATTTTTAAAACATTATTTCCAAGAATCTTCCTTTATACGTTTTCAAGTTTATTTTTAATCAACTTCTTTTAGTTTATAATTGTATGACATGTTATGAAAAGAAAAGTGTTTTTTAAGTAGAAAGGATATTTTCCTCAAGAATGGAGTTCAAATGTTTTATAAAAATTATTTTCCATATAAGATAATATAGGGTTCTATTTTTATCCCTATTGTTACATTGATTGGATTATGTTGTGAGGGAATTATTTTTATGAAGTCATTTACCTTATATGGTTTGTTTTATGATGTCATGATGTTTCAAGAATCCCATTTTTGTTAAATGTGTTATGCGATGATGTATGATTTATGATTATGTGGCACACATAAGAAAGGATTAATTATAAGATGGGTGGGACCTATATCTCCCTCCAATGCATTGGGTAAAGACTTTATATCTCATGAGATAGACATGACTGGAACGGTAGGTTTTACCGGTTCAGTGAAACAAGACTGGAACGAGGGTGACTCGGTTCAGAAAGGGACTTTGTCCACTAAGATAGTCTTGGAAATGAGTCGTGACTAACAAGAAATGATTTTCCATGATTATGTGTGCATGCCACAAAGTTTCAAGTTTCATGTTATGATTATGGGGATATCATTTTCACTATGATTTATTCCATGTTAAGATATTATGATCTCTTTTGCAGGTTATGATTTTCAAAAAGATATGATATGATTTTTATTTCCTTTATTTTCCTTTACTGAGCATTTGAGCTCACCCTTTTATGATTTCTTTTCCCCAGGCCAGGAAGATGGATATTAAGTAGAATATGCTAAAAGGGACCCTAGATATGATGAAATAAATGGGATACATTGTAGAAGATTTATGAACAAGTTGTTTATGTTTCCCAGTTTCTAAAGACACTATACCTATACGGTCCTTTGTGGTTTTGTCATATGTTGTAATATGTGTGCTTCAATTTTGAAGTATTAACAATTTTTGTAAATTATGGGTCGTTATAGTTGGTATCAGAGGAAAGGTATAGTCAAACTTTGGAAACTAGGATTTGAAAGTCTTAGTAAGAACCCTAAGGATAAGTCTAAGCATAGAACACAATCTTAGTGTTTTAGAAATGGCCATGAATACCCTAGGATAAGACCTTAAGTGTGAAATTTTATCCTTGATTATGTGGTTTTCCTATTATAATTAGTGTTTCTCACACTATTCTTCTTGGTTTTAATCAATGGCTGGAACCCGAAGGAACCGTGTTAATGCGGAATGCGATGGGCAATGCAATGATTGTCCCCCTGAGCAACCAAACGATATGGGAGCTGGAATGAAAAATCATGTAGCCATGCTCACACAACTTTCTCAAGCTATGAATCATGCAGGACTTCCAAACGAGCAAAGGAAGGAGAAACATTCTGTTGAATCCTTCATGAGGTAGCTTCCACCTTCTTTCAGCGGGTCTACTGATCCATTAGTTGCGGAACAATGGATTAGTACTGCTGAAAAGATATTTTCAGTTCTTCAATGTTCTGAACATGATAAAGTCATCCTAGCAGTGTATCGTTTGGAAGGAGATGTTGATCAATGGTGGAATCTTATTAAGAATACAATGAAAAGGGATGAAATTGAGTCTATGGAATGGGACGAGTTCATGAACTTATTTTTCAATAAGTGCTTCCCTCGTATTCTCCGAACAAAGATGGAGAAAGAGTTTCTTGAACTGAATCAAAGGGATGATGAATCTGTTGGTACCTATGAAGCAAATTTTACAAGACTTGCAAGGTACTCTTCTGGTATTATTATCCAACCTGAGAGTAAGATCGATCGATTCTTTATTGGCTTAAAACCAAGTCTTCGAAGGGCATTATCCATAAGGGACTTCAATAGCTACGAGGAAATCGTTCGATGTGCTCTTGAAGTCGAGATGGAGATTGGAGTAACCCATCAGTCACATGGGTTTGATAAGAAGAGGAAGATGGAATTCAAAGGAAAATATAAAGAGCACACTGAAAAGAAGATGAGCTTCCCCTTATGCTCAAAGTGTGGAAAGAAACATGGAGGGAGTTGTCTTAAAGGGACATGTAAATGTTTCAAATGTGGAAATGAAGGTCATCGGGCATTTTAATGCCACGATAATGGGAAGAAGATGTCTAATGATGAAAACAAAGGAAGGGATACACAGAATGAACCTACTACACTTCAATGTTTCAAGTGAAAGGAGATGGGGCATTATTCCAATCAATGCCCAAATCCAAGGGTTGATGATGATGGTCGACGTCAAAAAAATCTTAAGGCTGAAGACAAAGGAAAGTCACATGAAATTTCTATCAGCGATATGGAGAACGATAACGAAGTGGTGAAAGGTACACTTACCATCCACTCTAAAGTAGCAAATGTTTTATTTGATTCTGGATCCACCCACTCTTTTATTTCTAAAGAATTTTCTAAGGGTATCACCGTATTTCCTCAATAATTAGATGTTGAGTTAGCTATGACAACACCTAATGGAACAACAGTCGCATCAAATGTTTATAATTCTTCTCCGATCGAAGTTTGTGGGAAAGTGCTTCCTGAAAATCATGTGATCCTTCCTTTAGTGGAATTTGATGTGATTATTGGCATGGATTGGCTTTCTCTACATGGAGCTCATATCAATTTCCAAAGAAGGGAAGTCACATTTCGTATTCCAGATCAATCTACGATCGTCTATCAATGCAAGGATGAATATAACCTTCCAGTGGAAATTACTTCCATCTTATGGGTCTTGATTCCACTAAATGAAGGTTATTTATCTCAAATGGTTGGTGAGAAACTTACGATTAATAATATTCCCATCGTACGGGAGTTTGATGATGTCTTTCCGGAAGAATTATCGGGTCTTCCACCAAATCGTGAAGTTGAGTTTTCAATAGAACTCGTACCGGGTGCTTTGCCTATTTCAAAGACACCATATAGAATGGCCCCAATTGAGTTGTAGGAATTGAAGAAGCAAATCCAAGATAATCTTGATAAGGGATTCATACGCCCTAGTGCGTCACCTTGGGGAGCACCTGTTCTATTTGTTAAGAAGAAAGATGGATCAATGAGACTCTGCATTGATTATCGAGAACTTAACAAGATCACTATCAAGAACAAATATCCTCTCCCATGCATTGATGACTTATTTGACCAACTACGCGGAGCTTAAAACTTTTCCAAGATTGATCTTCATTCTGGGTATCATCAATTAAGGGTCAAAATGGAGGATATACCAAAGACGGCTTTCCGTACAAGGTATGGACACTATGAATTTATAGTGATTCCATTTGGTCTTACTAATGCCCCTTCTATCTTCATGGATCTAATGAATAGAGTCTTTAGAGACTATCTTGATCAATTTGTTGTAGTCTTTATAGATGATATTCTTGTCTATTCAAAGAGCAAGGAAGAGCATGAAGATCACTTGAGAATTATATTGAAGACCCTAAGAAAAGAGAAGCTTTATGCCAAATTTACCAAATGTGAATTTTGTCTTCAAAAAGTTGCATTTTTGGGTCACATAATCTCAAAAGAGGGGATATCTATGGATCCAGCAAAAATAGAGGTTATCGAAAGATGGTCAAGACCAACAACAGTAACTGAGATCCGAAGTTTTCTTGGTTTGGTTGGATATTATCGACGTTTTGTAAAAGATTTTTCACGATTATCTAATCCACTCACCAAGTTGACTCGGAAAGGAGTTAAGATTGTTTGGACAGAGGAATGTGAAGAGAATTTCAAGGAGTTGAAAAGAAGGTTATCCAGTGCACCTGTGCTCACACTGCCTTGTAGTGGAGAAAGGTTTGTGATCTACAGTGATGTATCCAAGAAGGGATTGGGGTGTGTTCTTATGCAAAATGATACGGTGATAGCTTATGCCTCACGACAGTTGAAAATCCATGAGCAAAATTACACAACACATGATTTGGAGTTGGCTGCGGTAATCTTTGCATTAAATATTTGGAGGCATTACCTTTATGGTAAAAGGTGTGATATTTATACTGATCATAAAAGTTTAAAGTATATTTTCACACAAAAGGAGTTGAATATGCGTCAAAGAAGATGGTTGGAGCTGATTAAGGATTACGACTGCTCAATCCATTACCACCCTGGGAAAGCAAACAAGGTGGCAGATGCATTAAGTGGACAAGAACATGCTAGTTTATCCATGATGAGGATCACAAAAGATCCAATATTTATGGATTTACAAAGGATGGATCTTGTAATTTTAATGGAAGGGGAAAAATCATATCTTTCTCAATTGAATGCTCAACCATCTATACATGTGAAGATTAAAGAGGCATAGAAAGAAGATGTCGAGTTACAAAAGAGGGTGAGAAATGTTCCTGAATTCAACCTTGATTGTGATGGGATAATAATGTTCAGGAATCGGGTTTGTGTTCCTCCCATCCCCGAATTAAAGAAGGAGATGTTGGATGAGGCTCATAGTTATTCATTCTCTATTCATCCTGGGAGCACGAAGATGTATAGGGACCTGAAAGAGTACTTCTGGTGGGATGGTATGAAAAGAGATGTTGCTGAATATGTCTCTCGATGCTTGGTTTGTCAACAAGTTAAAGCTGAGAGACAGAAGTCTAAGGGGATGTTACAACCATTACCCATACCCGAATGGAAATTGGAAAACATCACTATGGACTTTGTCACAGGACTTCCTAAAACATCCAAAGGAAATAATGCTATCTGGGTCATAGTTGATCGTCTTACAAAGTCTGCACACTTCATTGCTATTAGAGAGGATTTCTCTCTAGATCAGCTTGCCAGGATATATGTAAAGGAAGTGGTAAGATTGCATGGAGTACCAATTTCTATTATATCTGATCGGGATCCGATATTTACCTCGAAGTTCTGGAGAAGTCTTCAGCATACTCTGGATACAGAGTTGAGTTTCAGCACTACTTATCATCCCCAGACAGACGGTCAGTCTGAGAGAACAATTCGAACCCTAGATGATATGTTGAGAGCTTGCTCTATGGATTTCAAAGGAGGTTGGGATCAACACCTACCTTTGGTGGAATTTTCTTATAATAATAGCTTTCACTCTAGTATTCAGATGGCTCCTTATGAAGCTCTATATGGAAAGAAATGCAGGACTCCAACTTGCTGGGATGAAGTTGGGGAAAGAAAGCTATTAGGACCTGATCTCGTTGATGAAATGGTAGAAAAGGTCAGATCTATTCAACAACACATAAGAGCAGCTCAGAGTCGACAGAAAAGTTATGCCAATAACCGAAGAAAAGACCTAGAGTTTGAAGTGGGTGATAAAGTGTTCTTACGAATATCTCCCTGGAAGAGGGTTATGAGATTTGGAAAGAAGGGGATGTTGAGCCCTAGATATATCGGTCCTTTCGAAATACTGGATCATGTTGGAAAGGTAGCTTACTGATTGGCACTTCCACCGAATCTCTCTCAAGTTCATGATGTGTTCCATGTATCTCTCCTAAGAAAGTACATACCTGACCCTTCACATGTACTCAGCTCAGAAGTTGTACCACTAGAGCAAGATATTTCTTATGAAGAACAACCGATAGAGATTCTGGATCGTAGCGAAAAAGTCCTACGAAACAAGACCACTCGATTGGTGAAAGTTTTATGGAGGAACCACCAACTTGAAGAAGCTACATGGGATCTGGAGGATATGATGAGGGAGAAGTATCCTCATCTGTTTGTTACAAAGTGATGAATTTCGAGGGCGAAATTCTTTTTAAGGAGGACGATGTAACACCTAAGATTTTTATGAGTAATATTTTGTTACAAACTAGCTTGGCTTACTTTACACGCAATCGCTACCTTCCACGATAGCTTGCATCATATGCAATACCGAGTTTCACTAAACAACGATATGCTATTAAAATATTATTAAAACCAGCCGTTATGAATAGTAATAACCACTTTTTGAAATTTTATAAATTTTATTTTTCAAAATGGACTTTATTTTTGGATTCGGAATACTGAAATTATCCTAGGGTGAAATTTTGGTATTTTTCTAAAAACATTCAATTTTTGATGAATAGTGAAACCACTAAGTGGTAGGTTAAAAACTGAATTTTGCATAAAAGTTAATTTTACCGCTTCTATGAATGGAATTTCGAAAATCCGACAGACACGGTTGATATCAGTAAGTAAAATGTGGTTCAATGAGATAAAAATAATTTTTTGGTGAATAGTAACTTTTTACTTTTTTTACCGCGGTTAATAGTAAATAGGGGTAAATATGATATTACTATTACCCTAACACATGTCCTAATTCTATTGGATAAGTGTAATTCGACCAAAAACAACCTTATTAATAAAATATGACCATTTAGGCACACTTGGGTTAGATTGGGACATTTATTATTAATTTATTTAAAGAAGGGTTAAAATAGTTAAAATCAAAGTTTAATAAGTAAATCATTTTTAATATGGGGTTATACATAAGATAAATTCGACTATAAATATTCATTATAAAGATAAAAATATTTCCTACATAATGGTATTTTATTTATAATTAAATAATTTAATTTATTTATGACATAATTATGATGCAGTAATTATCTTATTTATGAAATATTGACATAATTGATGTTATAAACACCAAAATAAATGTAATTTGAGACTTTTTATGAATTACACTAATTTTCTAGGTTAATATGATATATTAGTGTTGATTTAATCAACTTGGTTTGAACATATAATTCTGTTATGACTTTCAAAAAAATCATATATCAAATAGTGTCAAAATTGACACAAAATAGTTTTTAAATCAAATATTATATTATTAATTGTTATTTTATTCCTAAAAATATAAGGTTCGTCCAAATGACTTAGATAAGGATATATATATTAATAATAAATAATTTGGTGTTCTTTTGGCATGTTATAGTAAGTGTATTAACCACATAGTGAAAGAAAACAAAAAGACACTGTAAAAGTTAAATTATTTAACTTAGAGTTAAATCTAATTGATAAGGGTAAAATAATACCCTAAACTTGTCTAAATCCTATTGGTTGATAGTATTTCGACACATCCCCACTTTAGCTTCGAAATAAGACCCTTTGGAACCATTATAAACCGATTTTGATTTTAATATAAAATAATATTTTGAGATATTCCTAAGGTGCCCCTCTCCTCCCTTATAAAAGGGCACCTCCTCCCCCTCCTCCTCACACCAATTTGAGCACTCAAGATCGGCCAACCCCTGCCATTTTCACCTCTCCACATCCATAGAATAATCCTAGAGGTCCTGGTATTTTTCAAAGACCAATCATAGTTCCCTAAGTGAAGGATTCAAAGAAGCGTTCCAAAGAAGAGGTAGTATCCATTACCGATCTTTTCAATTTCTTTCTTCTTCAACTTCTTATTCTTTAGTTGTTTCATGATAAAGTAATAACATCAGTATTATGTACATACTGATATTTTATTATAAATATGAAACAACCCTAATTCACCTTCTATCCATCCTACGGAAAAATGAAATCACCGCGCGTGCGTACGTACGGAATACCGTCTCCACAACGCGGTGTAATCTATTTTCCACCATCACCTTACAAGGATGGGTATAATGGTGTAATGAGTAACTATTTATGATTATTATAAATTAATATTGATACTGAAATAATATATATATACTCCAATACAATTCCACGATCATAGGAACGATATCATCACTCGTGCGTACGTACGGAATACCGTCTCCACGATGTGATGCGACTCATTCTACATGATCATCATTACATAGTAATTATATAAATGAATTGAATGAATAAATATGATATATGTTACACTAATACCATTCTGGATATAAGGTATCTCTAACCTTAAAAAAAGAATAATAATTTATTCGGCAAAACACGCATAAGAACAAAAGGCAATAAAGACCCGAGTAACAAGTAACAATGAAATATTACAAACAAGAAGCTAAGAATATGACCATATATGATATCATATGAATATGTATGATTCTGGAATAATTCAATAACATTATTTAAACCATTATACAGGAGCTTCAGACACGTACAAAGCAAATCGGACCTGAGGTAAGGGAAATATCACAATCTCAATTTTATCCGAGATTGTTTTTACTTTGGTAATTACTGGGGTGTATTTTATCATCCACATCCATGTTCCCTCAATATGTAATATTATTTCCATCCTTCTACAATATTTTATATCCAATTTTACCCTTCGGTAAGTTTTTTTGTAAAAGATATTAAAGGAATCTTTTGTCTTTTTTCGTATGAGGTACTTTTTGACTTTTCCGACAAAAGTACAAAGAATATTTTTTTAACTTATATGGCAAGAATGGATTTTTAAAAAATTATTTCCAAGAATCTTCCTTTATAAGTTTTCAAGTTTATTTTTAATCAACTTATTTTAGTTTATAATTGTATGACATGTTAAGAAAGGAAATGTGTTTTTGAAGTAGAAAGGTTATTTTCCTCAAGAATGGAGTTCAAATGTTTTATCAAAATTATTTTCCATATAAGATAATATAGGGTTCTATTTTTATCCCTATTATTACATTGAATGGATTATGTTGTGAGGGAATTATTTTTATGAAGTCATTTACCTTATATGGTTTGTTTTATGATGTCATGATGTTTCAAGAATCCCATTTTTGTTACATGTGTTATGCGATGATGTATGATTTCTGATTATGTGGCACACATAAGAAAGGATTCATTATAAGATGGGTGGGACCTATATCTCCCTCCAATGCATTGGGTAAAGATTTTATATCTCATGAGATAGACATGAATGGAACGGTAGGTTATACCAGTTCAGTGAAACAGGACTGGAACGAGGGTGACTCGGTTCAGAAAGGGACATTGTCCACTAAGATAGTCATGGCAATGAGTCATGACTAACAAGAAATGATTTTCCATGATTATGTGTTCATGCCACAAAGATTCAAGTTTCATGTTATGATTATAGGGATCTCATTTTCACTATGATTTATTCCATGTTAATATATTATGATCTCTTTTGCAGGTTATGATTTTCAAAAAGATATGATATGATTTTTATTTCAATTATTTGCCGTTGCTGAGCATTTGATCTCACCCTTTGTGGTTTTGTCATATGTTGTAATAAGTGTGCTTTAATTTTGAAGTATTAACAATTTATTTAAAGTATGGGTCATTATAATGAAGTTTTCTATGATCAAATCATTGGGATAAGAAATTATTAAACTACCTATGGTTACAATGTTTAGATTCATTATAACTAGTATTTTTTCACATTTAAAGGTTATATTCTTATCATATGAACCATATATCACAATTTTTATCTCAAAATTAATCACTTATACTATTGTATATATTTCATCATTTTTTATTTTATGTCATTAAATTATTCATAACTGAATAATATTATTTTTTTCTTCATTTTCATAAGATATTTCCATTATCGTGTTTTGCTAGAAGTTTATGATCACACCCAGGATGAGATATTGATATGTTTTCCCATTACAAGGCATTTGATCCCATCAATTTTTATATTTTTAATTCCCTATGCTATGTGGATTAATATATAATAAGATATGTCTTGAAGGATGTCTAGTATTTTCCAATTGTGGGGAAATGTTCCCAAATAGTTGAAATAAGGTTTTTATATTTCCAATATCTAAATAGCCTAATCCTTTATGTTTTGGGATTTTGTGTATATTTGTGAGAAAAAATAATTATATAATTTATATTTATTTATGTTTGTCAGGTGTTATCTCATTTTTTATCAAATAAAATATTTATGTTTTTGCTTTTATTAATAGATACAATAGTATAGTTCAATGGTATTTTATAAATTATAATAACTTTTTCATGAAATTCAATAATACTAAGAAGAATTCAATGAATTTGGAGGTAAAAGTTATTTCAGTACTATGAATTAATATTTAATTGTTATAGTCTTAAGTAATATCAGCTACAATGATAAATTTAATAAGATTGTTAGAATAATATTTTCCTTAGTTAGGGTTTCTATTTTCATAAATGGATGTCCATCAGGTTACTACACTTGATATAATGGGGTGAGAAATGTATATAATCTATATGTAAATAATATTTAATGTAGTAAGGTATTATATAAGAATATACTTCACAAAGATTGAATATGAGGGAATCTAAAAGGTGTCACATGATATACAATGTCTCAAAAAAATTACACTCTTATTTAATGAAGGCACCATCATTTTTTGTTAATTATATATATAAGAAATATAATTAATTTAAAATATATTTCCAAACACTATGATGCAATTCAATGAAAATTTATTAATTGAAACATTTCATATCTTTACATAGGAATAAAATTCACACATGAGTGTAAAATGATTATTTTAGGAAATATAGTTATTAAATCGGGTTCATTAGAATTCATATAATTGTGAGTTCAAATTTTTTGGGGGATACATTGAGTGAATTAATTTAGTTATTTAGTATACTCTGTCAAGGATAAATTTATTACATAGAATGGAAAATTATTTTCCATGGATGAGTTAATTTTGTATAGGATATTGTTATATCAATATTTTTTTATTTTATTGATATATATAAATACACACTACATAAATATCTATTTTATGAAAAATAAATTAGAAATAATTTTTATTGTGGAGAAACACGTTATGAAAATTTTTTATGACTATCTCTTAGGATGACTATTTACCTGAAATTTACTAAATTGCATTTGAAATTAACAATATTGAATAATTAATTGATGATCATCATGAATAGTTTATGTAGATGGATCATAATAATAAATACAGTAAAAATTATTTTATATAGAGTACATTAATAATGGTATATGAGGCAAGGAATATTATTTAACTTGTTTTTTCAAGTTTTCATGATCAATTAGACATTTATGTAATTTTTTTATTCAATAAGGTTTTCGAAAGGGATATACACTCTTCAATATTAGAGTGAAAATTAGATATTACCATCTGAAACATAGTGGAAAATAATTACAACAAAATGGAATAAAAAATTGTAACACTCCAAGCTTTCACAGTACTATTCTCTTTGAATAATATAGTAGCGTGTGTTGTACGCAACTTCGAGTTCTAACACACACCACAACCAATCAAACTAGCCGTTATGAATAGTAATACACACATTTGAAATTTTAAAATTTCTTCTTTCAAAATGGACTTCATTTTTGTATTCTGAATATCGAAATTATCTTAGGGTGAAATATTGGTACATTTTGAATAACTTTTATATTTTGATGAATAGTGAAAATTACTAAATTTTAATTAAAAACAACTTTTTTAATCGAAATAATTAACAGTGATAAATTATGATTTTCATTAGTTTTAAAGTATATTTAGAATATAATTTTACAATTTAATAAAATGTTGGTCATTGGACATCCTTTCATAGTTAAACTGGACATAAACAAATGTCAATCTTTTGATAGTTATTGTCTCTTAAAAACGCGCTTTTTGTTTCAACAACGAGAATTAATATTAAATTAATTTCATCCACTTCTGTGTTTTGAATTTCGAAAAATGGATTCCATATTTGGAATCAGGATTTCCAAATTTTTTAAATAAGTAACTTTTATTTTTATACATTTTGAATAATTACTTCGGTAAATATTTTATTTACCATGGTTGAAGGGTAAATCCGGTAAATAACAGTAAAAAATAATATTATAATAATAATTAATTACACTAAAACGTGTCCAAGCCTTATTGGTTGATACATGTCTGACCATGGGCATCTTTGGGTCGATTTTGGGACCCCATGGATCCACTTGTAGGTGATAAGGAGACTTTATATTAATTAAGTTAAAATATATACAAAAATGACATAAGCATATATCTTTTAGCAAAACAATTTTTACATAGGGTTATATATGTTGGATTTTCAACTATAAATATTCATTAGAAAGATAAAACGATATCCTAGATAATGGTATTTTATTTATAATTTATAAACATTTAATAATTAATATTATTTATGACACAATAATGATGCAGTATTTTCTTTATTAATGAAAGAATCAAATAATTGTTATTATAAATGTTAAAATAATTATAATTTGAATGTTTTGATGAAATCCATGAATTTTATTAGTTAATATGTCATTATAGTATTACTTAAATGAATTTTTTTCGAATTAATAATGTTTTTTAGTCTTTAACAAAAATCAATTATTGAATAGTGTCAAAATTGACATAAATTTGTTTTTAAAAAAAAATTATATTATTAATTGATATTCTATTTTTAATAATATGAGGTTCAGAAAAAGGACTTCTATCATGATAGGTTTATCATTAATAGACAACTTGGGGGGTCTCTTGGATGTATATTGAAATTTTATTAACTATATAATATAAAAATAAAAAGTGACATGGTAAATGTCAAACTAATTAACTAAGAGTAAAAACTAAAAGATATGGTTAATATAATGACCCAAACCTGTCTAAATTATATTGGTTGAGTGGTTTTCGACCCATCCCCTACTTAACCTTTAAATAATATACTTTGTAGACATTAGAAACCGAATATGAATTTATTATAAAATAATATTTCTAGATTTTCCTAAGGTGCCCCTCCTAGCCCTTATAAAAGGACACCACTTCTAACCAATTCATCACACTTTCAAAGCCTTTTGGTTTATCCAAACCCTACCCAAATACTCTATCAACTTCTCTCAACTCAACCTAGAGGCCTTAGATTGATCAGAAAGACAACCTAAGGAGCCCATTTGATCAAATCAAACGGAAGAACCTGAAGAAGAGGAGGTTATCCTACCCTCAACCAAGTAAAATTACATGGTAATGGGTTTTATCTCACACCTTACTCTCGCGAGATTCATTCTATATTGCCACTATTACCTTTTGTGTGGTGTATTTACTGCCTATAATTGTATTCATTGTGTAATACAATTTAATTTATTGGTATTTACATATTCTTTCTATGATACCTCTTTCATGGGGTGTATGTTTCGTAAGTAACCAAATTGGTATGTGTTTATTTCACAATATCTTCATTATCCAAGGTTTTTTATATGTAATTATCTACTGGGATCTCTTTTTAATCCACACCCATGTTTTATAAAAAAAAGTGTTTCAAATCATTCTTACTATACTATAAACTATGGGTTAATGTCATTTTTACCCTTGTTGACTTTGTATAAGATGTTTATAAAGGAATCTTTCCATCATTTTCCAAATAAGGTCCTTTTTAACCTTTTCGACAGAATTAAGTTAAGAATGTCTTTTTTTAACTTATACGGTAGGTGTGTTAATTTTCCACTGTTATAAAATCTTTGATGTTTCCATTACATTCTTATAAGAATATTTTCAAAGTAAATTATTTTATAATTATGTGACTTTTAAATGATCTAAAAAAAGGGATATTTCTCTCAAATAGTTTTGATTTCATCTATGTCAACATCCGTTGATAAGTTTTACACTTATTTGAAGTTGATTTATTATGATACAAATAATCCATATTGTAATAAAGTTTTGTGATATGTTTGCCTATGGATGAGTTATTTTTATGCCATTAATTGATTATGATTAGTGTTTTGGAATTCTAGTTTTAATACGAATGTTTATGTTATATTTCATCCTCTTTATAAGATGAATGTGTTGGACTAGTATGATCTGGGTTGGGTACCATAAAAAGTAAGCCCTCTGGGTTTGGGTCTGGTTACTGCAGACCCTCCGGGTTGATGTTCGGTTATTAGAGGCACTCCGGGTTGGTGTCCGGTTATTAGAGGAACTCCGGGTTGGTCTCCGGTTATTAGAGGAACTCCGGGTTGGTGTCCGGTTATTAGAGGCACTCCGGGATGGAGTCCGGTTACAGAGGCTCTCCAGGATGGAGTCCGGTTACAGAGGCTCTCCGGGTTGGGTTCCGGTTATAGTTATACCTTAGGTCTTGGCACGAGGCCTTGACACATAAAATAAAGTTAGACATTATGAATTTCCATCATTATTAAAGTAGTCAGTCATATTGCATGTGATTATTAGACTAGTAGAATATCCATGTGAATAAGAAAATGGAATTATTTCATTTTAATCTTTTCCATATTATTCTGAAGTTCATGTTTTAAAGGTTTTTGTTTCAGTTATACATTGACTCAAAATTTTATGCTTATTTATGAAATCTTCGTCTATATTGTTATCCTTACTGAGCATCTGAACTCACCCCTTTCTATGATTTATTTATCCCAGGATGTGAAGAAATATTTTATGACTAACCTAAAGGGATATTCTGAAGGAAATATGAGTATAGACTATGGATACTATATTATTGTAGTTTTTCACTTTATGATGTAATGTAAACCTTATGAATGTATCTAGTGATTACAAGGCTACTGAACTAATCGGTCTTTCGAGAATTGATCTTTTGTGATCATGCCAATGTTACGTAATAATGCACCAACTCTGGGTAATTAGGGTCAGGGCGTTACAGTTGGTATCAGAGGAAATTTAGTACAAACCTTGGAAGATAGATGTTGGTAAACACTTATTATAGCTCATAGAACTAAAATAGACTTTAAGGATTAGTATAAAAGAACTTTCTAGAATTTTGGTATTGTAGAAATTTTGTGAGTTTTCGGAGAAATACATTCCTGTCTGGATAAGAGTAGGTAGAGGCAGCTCTGGGACAGATGTGCCTAGGGGTAAAACCTGAAAACACCACTTTGAGCTAGACTCGAATGGGAACTGGTGCACAACAACAGACCATACAGCCCACTTGGTTATTACACTCCCGGGGGATATGCTTAGGATAATTCTCATTTTCTTTACGAACCCTTATGAAGGGTTTATGAGTATATAATTCCTTAAAGAAATTTTTTTTATGATTATGGATTATATCTATAAACTGTTCAATTTATGTTAAGGGTTTTACAAGTGTGGAATTATGTATTTTGATTCATAAACAGATCTAGTTTATGCCATCGTTTAGAAATGACGCCTAGTGGAAGAAATGGAAACTGTATCAATGCACGCAATCCATGTAGGGATTTCCCTCCTGATCTAGATAATTATAGTGGATATGGTGATGTAACTGGTGCTGATCAGATCATCACCATACTAGGACAACTCACTCAGGTTATGAATAATAACCTTACCCGTATGGAGCACCCTGATCCACAACGTGGAGGATCAATGTTAGTTCACTTAATGAGGAAACAACCACCAACTTTCAATGGGAGTAAAAATCCATTGGTAGTTGAGAAATGGATATGTTACCTAGAAAAAATATTTCCGACTTTGGGGAGTAGTGAACGAGAGAAAGTTATAATGGAAGTTTATCGCCTCACTTGAGATGCTGATCAATGGTGGTCATTATTACAAAACAAAAAGAAATATGATGAAGTAAAAAATATGGAATGGAGAGAGTTCAAATATATTTTCATAGGAAAATACTTTTCTCGTGACCATCAAGAAGATATGAAATGGAAATTTCTGAGTCTGGGGAAAAAGGAGGATGAGAATGTTGCAAAGTATGAGTCTAACATTACTAGGTTAGCGAGGCATGTGGTAGATTATATACACAACCCAAGAAGTAATATTGATTGTTTCTTTAATGGGTTAAAACCATTTCTCCATTGAGATTTAGTATCACAATCCTTCTCATCATACGAAGATATTGTCTCTTGTGCAATCAAGACAGAAAAGGAAATCACCAAGTCTTATGACAACAAATTAAAGCAAGAGAAGAAGATAATGGCGGAGTAAGAGATAGATAAAGGGAAAAAGGGAAATAAGGATTTTCCATTATGTGATTATTGTGGTAAGAAACACCCCAATACCTGCCTAAAAGGAATGTGAGTTTGTTACAAATGTGGGGAAAAAGGTCACCAGACTCGTGATTGAAAGAGAAAGAAAGAGGCTGTCAATGTTGAATGATACAATTATAGAGAAATGGGGAATTATGCAAATGAATTCCCTAAGAGTGAAGGAAACTTACCTCAGAAAAGGCCAAGGGAGCAAGGCCAAGCTTATGTTTTTACTACAGATGATGTTAAATAATTAATGTATTTGTGTTTTTGGCCTCAAGAATTATATTATGGTTATAAGAATAATGTCATATATATAAGGATTGTACTGCAGTACTTTTTGTTATAATTAAGGTTTTAATATGATGAAGTTAATCATATTTTTAGTATGTGACAATAAGAATCATTACTTTTTTTGGGGAATCTAATGTTAAACTGATTTTGGAATTTAGAATCCTTTAAGAGAGAGAATTTGGATAAAAGAATTTTGGATAAATATAAAGGTTGGAATGGATTATGTTTAACTTTGGATAGTATGGATTAATGTTAAAGAATTTCTTAAGATTATTTTTGGGATATTATAATACTATTGTTTTAGGAAAAAGACAACCTGCAGGTCGGGGGATAACTCGTCGCGTCGGACAAAGTTGCAGGAATCGAACCCACAACCATAGTGCGACATGCCTTTATTTCCTACCACTGGCCTACGGGATGTCCCTGGTTATTAAAAAATAGTTTTCCCAATCTAAATGGTATGTGTTAATATTGGGAACCTTGTATTATAAGGATAAATAAAATATTTTTGATTTATATTATCTTTTTGAGTGAAATATGAGTTTGTGGGAGAAATTAGTTGGAGGTTGAAACTCTACTTGTCACATTTATATATGTATATATATAACTCTCTCTTATAAATTAATTATTAAAATTTAGGAAAGGTATATAAAAAAATGTGTTATCCTAATAACTTATGTTTTGTTGAACTGATGATATTTTAAATTACCATAGATTGAAGGCTTTGAGGCCCTCAATTTTACACTTTTTTGTGATTGATGAACTCAATCAATCACTATAAATTTTTAAGTTTTCCTCCAATTATGTGTCTCAAATTTCCACCAATGTTCTTCTAATCGAGATAATAATTTGGTGGTGACTTTTTCATTTCCCTTTCCCTCTTATTAAGGCTAAATTTTATGAAGCTTATTTCTGATGTGGGTTTTCCACGAAGGTATTTTCTAATTTCAAACTTTTATTTTCGAAGAAAAAATTTCAAATTGCGAAGATGAAATTTATTGAACAAGGGGAGAATGTAACACCCCAATATTTCATGGTATGCTTCACTTTGAATAATACTGTAGCGTGTGTTGTACGCAACTTCGAGTTCGAACACACACCACAACCAATCAAACTAGCCATTATGAATAGTAATACCCATATTTTGAAATTTTATAAATTTTATCTTTCAAAATGGACTTCATTTTTGTATTCGGAATATTGAAATTAGACTAGGGTGAAATTTTGGTACTTTTCGAATAACTTTTATATTTTGATGAATAGTGAAAAGTACTAAAATTTAATTAAAAACAACTTTTTTAATAGAAATAATTAAGAGTGATAAATTATAAATTTGAGTGGTTTAAAAGTATATTTATAAAATATTTTTACCATTTAATACAATTTTGTTTATTGGACAGAAAATCATAATTAAATCGGACATAAACAAGTGTCAATCTTTTGATAGTTATTATCTCTTAGGAACACACTTTTTGTTTTAAAAGCGGAAAAAATTTTAAATTAATCTCTGTCACTTCTGTGTTTTGAATTTGGTAAAATGGATTCCATATTTGGAATCAGGATGTCCAAATTGTGTAAATAGGTATCTTTTATTTTCAGATATTTTGAATAATTACTTCGGTAAATATTTTATTTACCATAGTAAAAGTGTAAATCTGGTAAATAAGGTTAAAAAATAATATTATAATAATCATAAATTACCCTAAAACGTTTCCTAACCTTATTGGTTGATACATTTCCGACTATGGGAATCTTTGGGTCGATTTTGGGACCCCATGGAGCCACTTGTAGGTGATAAGGTCACTTTATATTTATTAAGTTAAAATAAATACAAAAATGACATAAGCATATATCTTTTAGAAAAAAAAGTTTTACATAAGGTTATATATGTTGGATTTTCGACTATAAATATTCATTAGAAATATAAAATGACTTCCTAAATAACTGTATTTTATTTATAATTTTTAAACATTTAATAATTAAAATTATTTATGACACAATAATGATGCAGTATTTTCCGTATTAATGAAAGAATCAAATAATTGGTATTATAAATGTTAAAATAAAAATAATTTGAATGTTTTGATAACATCCATGAATTTTATTGTTTAATAGGACATTATAGTAATACTGATATGAATTTGGTTCGAATTAATAAAGTTTTTATGACTTTAAGAAAAATAAATTATTGAATAGTGTCAAAATTGACATGAATGAGTTTTTAAAACAAATATTATATTATTACTTGACATTCTATTCCTAAAAATATAAGGTTATGCCAAAGGACTTATATCATGATAGGTGTATCATTAATGGACCACTTGGGGGTCACTTGGATGTATATAGTATGTTTATTAACTATATAATATAAAAATACAAAGTGACATGGTAAATGTCAAAGTAATTAACAAAGAGTTAATACTAAATGATAAGGTTAATATAATGACCCAAAACTATCTAAATTCAATTGGTTGAGTGGTTTTCGACCCATTCCCACCATAAACATTAAATAATCCACTTTGGAGCCATTAGAAACCGAATATGAATTTATTATAAATTAATATTTCAATATTTTCTTAAGGTGCCCCTCCTCCCCCTTATAAAAGGACACCACTTTAACCAATTCGTCACAGTTTTGAAGACTTTTGGTTCAGCTAAACCCTCCCCAAATACACTTTCAACTTCCCTCAACTCAACCTAGAGGCCCTATATTGGTCAGAAAGCTAACCTATGGAGCCCTTTTGATCAAATCAAAAGGAAGAACCCGAAGAAGAGTCTGTTATCCTACCCTCAACCAAGGAAAAGTACTAGGTAAGGGGTTTTCATCACACTCCATATTCTCATGAGATTCATGCCATATTTCCACTATTACCTTTTTGTGGTGTATGTACTACCCATAATTGTATTCATTGTGTAATACAATTTAATTTATGTGTATTTACATATTCATTGTATGATACCTCTTTCATGGGGTGTATGTTTCATAAGTAACCAAATTGGTAAGGGTTTATTTCACAATCTCTTCATTATCTGAGGTTGTTTATACGTAATTATCTACTGGGATATCATTTTCATCCACATCTATGTTTCATAAAAAAAAATTTTTTCAAACCATTCTTAATATATTTTAGACTATGGGTTACTGTCATTTTTACCCTTATTGAATTTTTATATGATGTTTATAAAGTAATATTTCCGTCGTTTTCCAAACAAGGTCCTTTTTAACCTTTTCGACAGAATTAAGTTAAAAATGACTTTTTTTAACTTATACGGTGGGTGCGCATATTTTCCGCCATTATAAAATCTTTGAATCTTCCCTTATAAGCTTATAAGAATATATTCAAAGTAAATGTTTTTTTATAATTATGTGACATTTAAATGATTTAAAAAAGAGTTATTTCTCTCAATTAATTTTGATTTTATCTATTTCAACATCCTTTGATAAAATTTACACTTGTTTGAAGTTGATTTATTATGATACAAATCATCCATATTGTATTTAAGGTTTGGTGATATGTTTGACTATGGATGAGATATTTTTATGCCATTAATGGTTTATGATTAATGTTTTGGCATGATTGTTTTAATACGAATGTTTATGTTATATTTCATCCTATTATAAAGATGAATGTGTTGGACTAGAATGTTTAGGGTTGGGGACCGGTAAAAGTTGGCCCTCCAGGTTGGGGTCCGGTTACAGCAGACCCTCCGAGTTGGTGTCCGGTTATTAGAGGCACTCCGGGTTGGTCTCCACTTATTAGAGGAACTCTGGGTTGGTGTCTGGTTATTAGAGGCACTCCGGGTCTGTGTCCAGTTATTAGAGGCACTTTGGGTTGGGGTCCGGTTACAGAGGCTTTCTGGGATGGAGTCTGGTTACAGAGGATCTTCAAGTTGGGTTCCGGTTATAGTTATCCCTTAGGTCTTGGCACGAGGCCATGAGATAGAAATTAAAGTTCGTCATTATGCATTTCCATCATTATGAAAGTGGTCAGTGATATTGTAGGCGATTATTCGACTACTATAATATCCATGTGAATAAGTAAATAGAATTATTTCATTTTTATCATTTCCATATTATTATGAAGTTCCAGTTTTAAGGGATTTTGTTTTAGTTATACATTTCCTCAAATGTTAATGCATAGTTAAGAAAATCTTCCGCTATATTTTAAACCTTACTGAGCATCTGACCTCACCCCTTTCTATGTTTTATTTTTTCCAAGATGTGAAAAAATATTTAATGACTGACTTGCAGGGATAGTCTGAAGGGGATATCAGTGTGGACTATGGAGACTATATTATTGTTGTTTTTCACTTTATGACATAATGTAAACCTTATAAATGTATCTAGGGATTCCAAGGCTATTATAATAATCGGTCTTTCGAGACATGATCTTTTGTGATCATGCCAATGTTACGTAATAATGCACTGACTCTGGGTAATAGGGGTCGGGGCATTACGAAAATTGAAAATTGAAATGATTTTAGAATTAAATTTAATATTTTCACATTATGAAAAAGTATAAAATTGATGAATACAACTTAATCATTAAAATAAATATCGTTTTTTTTGGGTTTCAATTAATATTTTTACTCTCACTTTTAGTTTCATACATTAATCTATGTATTATTTTAAATATTATATGTGATTATTTTCAGTCAAGGTGCTGAGATGGTGTAAAACTCCAATACATGGTCTGCACAAAATAAATGACTAATTTTTTTAAAACATTAAATATCATGCACTAGTTGATTTCATAAAAAAGTGTAACAAACTCCAAATGGGTTCCTAGATCTGAAATCCAAGGGCACTATTGCGTTCAGAAAAGTGGATACTCCCTTGGTGGGGCCTAACATCGTCCAGCACCGGTTGGTTGGGAAAGATAGATTTTGGACGTTTTTAAAGAAGAAATTAAATTTAATATTTCTTTTATTTTAACATTATGCATTGACGTGGTGACACATTTTCATTTTTATAAATCATTTTTAGAGAATTCAGGGTTATAACTAAAACCATAGAATCAGTAAAAATCTTGGAGAAAGAATCCTACCGGTAATAAAAGATGAAGGGATTTTGGATCGAATATTAATATATGATGTCTTGAAAAATCTCACTAATGGAAACTATGAGACAATCAATCCTCTTCAGCAAATAATCCAACCATGAGGTATCATGTGTTATTTGGATTTCATTTCCTCATTTCTAAATTAAATGAAGAACTCAAACCAACTAATAAACAATTTGATCCATGGTTCATAATTCTTGTAGGATGGGTGTATATTTAAGAATTATTATTGGGAGATGTATTTTTTCTCTTTGTTCTTCATTAAATTGAGAAAGAATCATGGCTAGTACAATCAAAGACTGATGTTCGTTATTTACATAAATCATGGTGTTTTTTCTAGACCTAGTTATTTTCGCTTTCGCAGTTGGATCACTATGGTTGTAGATCAAATTTACGGGTTATTTTGGACATGATCGAACCCCTGGACTGGGGGAAAACCAGCTTCACATGCCGTATCTGTATAAATTGGGTATCAAGGAACCCAAATCTACAAATGTTTCGAAATACAAACAACGGAGGTGCCCTTGTGGTTTGTGGAAGGGACCACCACCACGGGTTAGGCGTAGTGGTTAGGCAATGTGTGGCGCCATTGTCGGTGAGGTGAGGCGGCGATAGCTGGAGAGGCGTGTAGTGGTTGGAAGGGTGGAAGAGTATAGTGGTGTGGCAAATGGAGAAGCAGAAACCAATAGAGGAAAAATTGGACATAGTAGGTGGGACATGTAGGATCTAGTAGTGGTGGCGAGGTCATGGGAATTTGGAGATCATGGGTCATGCGTGGATTTAATGTCCAGACCGCTGGGGACATGGTGCAACACCTCATGGACTGGGGGCACACAGTATGGGTGGACATCGTGCAGTAGGAAAGTCAGTCTGCGTGCATTATGGAAAGACCCAGGAAGTCATGTATGTGAGGTGGCCTAGAAGGATGAAACAGGACACTCAGTGGGTCAATCCATGCCTATCAGACTGGTTCGGGTCAAGACAAATAGATCAGGTTGGGTCAACCAGCAGTGCAAGTTGGGTCGAACCCAGACCAGACCCTAGTCAAAGATTTTCAGTAAAAGGGTCATATCTTTGAAATGAAGTATCAATATGAATCTCCGTCAGTGGATTTGGGACCACTATGATGGGGAAGTACATGTGAAACTAATGGTGTATTTTTATTTAGACATGTTTCCAATGGCACATTCCATTTACACGGGTAGTACCAAGGGTCAAGTGGCATGATAGGTGTGACTACTAATCATAGAATACCTTCCATTTTCTATGTGAATTAATTTCCTCATCCACTTATCATGGGAAATTTTTATTATTTTTTATTCCATTTATCATTCACTTGATTATTATTTCGTTTTGTTTCCATCTCTTAGAATTATGATCCTTTCAAAAAGACATACATGATAATGTTGTTGGAATCACCTTAGAGGCATAAATCGAATCCTATATTCCTTCATCATGGCCTAGGTAGTGTATTCAATATTAACATGAACAACATCACTCAGTGATGATCCTCTACATAGAGGGTTAATCTAGATTAATTTGTTGGTATCACCCCATTGCCCTAGTTTTGTCCCTCATCTAATGTATCATATATCTTCATATCTTTTAGTGTATCTCTATCTCATGAAAATTCCTACCAAATAGTAATTCTCTAATTAAATTCTATCATTAGATCTTGGAGTGTTTTCTAATAGATGTGTGCTTCGGGTAATATTTGTATTGTATCCATATAGGTGGTATACAATGGTTATGTCTTACCTCATTGTGGTATGGTTTGAGTATATCTGGATATTCTTTTTATATTTTCTATAGACAAATTATTATGTAGTGTTGACTGTGTGTATCTCTCTTTGTGTATTGCTTTTTGGTTATGGGGTGTTCTTGTTAGTATTTTTATATTCGTAGCGGCGTGGGTATTTTCCACATGTGTCGTGTCTTGTGAAGATGAGAACACTTTTCATAGACATTAGGGCAGACCAGGATTAACAAATTCTTGTCTAATCCGATAGAAAATGATGTTGTTATATATTCAAACTGTATCCCCAACACCTTACATTCATGTAAGGTTTTTTTCGGATAATTTTTAGAAAATTGTTTATAGAATTGTTTTGGTGGGCTAGTATTCTGGCCATGTTTACGTTCCATCACATTCACTGTTGTACTCTATTTGTGTGTTATAGTCCTTTGAATGCATTATTTACTTAGTGTTTTTACATTTCTTCTTTTGTGGATTTGGATATGTGCACATGCGTATAGGTACTAAGGAAATGTATCCCATGTTAATTACATTCCTAATCGATGATAGACACCATCCCCGGGTTAATTGTAGGTAGGCTTGGAGAATTTTTGAAATGGGACCATCTAGGACATGTCGTGAAAGAGTGCTATTAATGGTTGTTTTTTCTACTTTAGGTCTAAGAGTTTGTGAAATTTGATTAGGGAAACAATGTTAAGTGTTTTGAGTTTATATTTTAAGCCAGTGAACCCAGTATTGTTGCAACAGACAAAGTATCCAAACACCTGGACTATGATAACCTACATTTCAACTCGGTACATGAGAGAACTTCTTATAAGAGAAATAATGGTACCCTCACCATATTGGAAAGTGTTTTGATTTCCATTTCCTTTTTTAGTTAGATAACCAGATAAACTCATTGACCATGGAACATATTGTTTTCGTATAAGATTATTTCTGACACATACCATCTAGAATTTTTCAACTCGATCATGAGGATGACCCCTCAGAGATAAGTGTTTAGTACATGGGCCAGTTTCCAAGATGTTACCTCCAGGTTATGCACCATCAGCACTGCCACTTGTAGAGAATCATGTGGCACTCACAGTACCAAAATGATATAGATCACAAGTTAATAATTCTTTTTGAGTTTCATAGATAGTGACCCTTCAGGTTCTGAGGTGAGCTCGCCCCTTAGGTAGATGAGGACTGTCTTGATGCGGTGACCCATGTTTTCCAACTAGTTAGGACACTAGCTGATTAGATGGTGGTCCTAGCGACAAGCCTTCTAAAAGGCTTTATAGGGAAATGGTGGAGTTTTGATATTAAAAATTACAATGATGAAACTCAATAATGGTAAGAGTTCGTGTGCCTATTTAGAGAGGATTTATCACCAGTTATGCTGAGATATATGAATATAAATGAGCTTCAACATCTCTAGTAGGGTAGTATGATAGTAGTTGATTATTCATCGAGGTTCACCAACCATTCCAGTTACTCGATGGATGTGGTAAGGATCAATACATCTGAACTCAGACCATTGAGATAAGTTTTCATAGAGACAAAATATAAAACATTATCACTCTATGAATTACTACTAATGTTGGGGTGCTTGAGCAAGCCTTGGAGGTGGAGAGCTTCCTGGATGAGCAGAGACAATTGGTGATAGTTAGCAGAGGATAGGCAAGTTCAGTGACATCAGTAATTGGGATCTGATGTTATCCTCAAGGATTAAAACATGTGATAAGAATCATGATGATGTCCTATGATAGGGTATTTTTACTCTAGGGTTAAAAAGGTGGATCCAGGCAGCCTAGATATAGGTTTTTCTACTCATGTAACGGCGTGGGACATCTTGATTGATATTTCCCAATCGATTATGCTGCTTATAGGGAGAAAATGGATGAACCATTTAGGCAGAAGAAGAGGTATGAGAATGCAGATCTGTAGGGGGAAACATGTAAAAGAGATGCGAGACTATTGGAGGTGGCCATTGATATGTATTTCTACCTCCACCACCCCCATACGGTCCGCACTAATCTGAGGTAGATGAAGGAAATGGGTGGGGACAAATTCATGCAGTCGAGGCTTATGACGCAAGGGATCCAAGAATGATTCAAGGTATGATATGTTTCTTTTATACTATAGCTATATTATTGATAGACATAGTATCTAGTAATTCCTTCCTTTCCACATATCATTTATGAGACCTTGAGATTCTGGTAGAACTTTTTAGTCGACCCTTATGCTTAGAGACATCTACTAGAAGAGACTCGATGATCTCACATGCATGATGATAATGTTACATTACCCTTGTAGGTGAGAGTTTTGGTTGGATCCTCTTGATGGCAGTTTCAAGGCCTTAAGGAATAATTCTATCTATGTATTGGCTACCTTCTATCCATATACAAGATTTAATATTTTTGGAAATGGGTACAATATGTCCTCAATGATGGGGTGAGGTATTCCCTTTTCAGTGAAAAAGATACCCAAACATCATAGGAAGGACTCATACATAGAATGGTGTAGCCAATCACCCATCAATTAGGATGCCTGACCATCGATGTAGCAGATGTTATGAGATTTTAGTTCCCCACTATAGTGGTGGATTACGTTGATGTCTTCCCTAAATATGTTCTAGGATTACCTCCCCATTGGGAGACCAAATTTTTTATTACCTTAAACCTTGTCATGGAACTAATATCCTCATGAGCATATCTAATGTATCTCGTAGAGATTCATGAGATGAGGTTGTAGTTGGATGATTTGCTGAGGAAGGGATTTGTGAGACCCATTGTTTAACCCTCCAAAGCCACACTGTTGTTTTCGAAAAAAATAAATGGAAGCCTAAGGTTGTGTGTGGACTTTCAGATCTTGAACCAGGTGACTTTGAAGAAAACATATCCACTATAAGTAATTTATGACCTATTAGACCAGTTGAGAGAGGTATTATGGTTCTCAAAGTTTGATCATTGATTAGGTTTTCACCAGCTGTGATTAAGTGTCAAGTATATATTGAAGATGGATTTCAGATGCCACTACAGTTATTATGAGTACTTTGTAATTCCCTATAGCATGATGAATGCCCCTAAAGTGTTCATGGGACTCATGAACTAGATCTTACAGCCTTATATAGACTAGTTCATTGAAGTATTCATCGACGATAACCTTGTGTACTCGGTGTATAATTAGGATCATGTGAGACACTTAAAGATGGTTATATACATACTCCAAGTGAAAATCAATATGAGAAACACTAAAAAAATTAGTTCTATATCCAAGTATTCCACATTCTGGGACATGTTATCTCAGACGATGGAGTGACATCAAACCGATCAAAGATTTTGGAAGTGTTAGCAAGGGAGCAACCTAGGAGCATGACAGATGTGTAGAGCTTACTTAGGTTATTGGGATATTTCCATAGATTTATACTTGATTTGTGAGGGATATTAGAACCCATGACAGGTTTGACCTAAAAGGGGAATTCATTCGTTTGGACAAAGAAGTCCCAGTAGGCATTTTAGTAGATGAGGCATAGTTTTATGAGCACTCTGATTTTAAAATTTCTATATGAGGTTGTCGGGTTCTCAGTGTTCTCCGATGCATTGGGGACTGGAATTGGTTGTGTATTAATGTAGAGGAAAATGGTGATTTCCAATGGTTTTGGCTAGTTGAGACCACATGAAAAGAACTACATTATCTTAATCTTATTGCATTAGTCATCACGTTGAAGATATGGAGACACTACCAGATGGGGGATTAGTTTATCATCTACTTTCACCACAAAAGACTCAAGTATTCTTAAATCATAATGATCAGAATATGATATAGAGGTGGGGCTAGACATTATACATGATTATGAATTTGAGATTTTCTATACTCTAGGGGAGGAGAACATGGTGGTAGATGCTCCCAACAAGATATAGAGTTTTTAGTTGCTAGATGAGGCATAAAATTAGTTGAATAAATTGTAGTTATCAATTATTTTTGGATATGGGGAATATTACCTCCCGTTGATGGTTGACACCCATACACTCTTATAGTGAGTTAGGGAGACATAGCTTGCAGATATTGACTGGGAGACACTATGTGATTACTTATCCATAGGGTATTCTCTAGATGGATATTCTAAAGGTGGAGAGAACGCCATTTTTTATCAGCAGGCACATTGTTGTACTAATGTCATTGTAGGATTATTTTATGATTGAGTTCCCTACATCCCCTTTTGAGGTGCATTCGGGTTTGGAAAAGATGTACCAGGACCTATAATGTCTGTTTTGGATGCTGAGGATGATGAAGGGAGTTTCAGAGTTCATCTCTCGATTCCTCACTTTGTTAGCATGTGATGGTTGATCACTGGGTTCTTGGTGTTTTATCCCGCCACCTTGAAATGAAGGAATGGAAGTTGGATGATATATCGATGTAATTCATGATGGGTTTAGCATTTATATCTAGAGGCCTTGATTCCATCTGGGAGATCATTGATTAACTCACCATGTCTGCCCACCTTATACCTATTAAGGAGTAAAGTTTAGTAGATATCTTGGGACTCATCTATGTGTAGGAGATAGTTCAGCCTCATGGAGTTCTATCGACAATACATTCAGATCATGAGGCTCTCTTTACATGCTTGTTGTAGAATGGATCACAAGAGACATTTGGGACTCAGTTAGACTTGGTAATATAATTCCAACAATAGAGGGATGACAAGAATGGGAAAGCCATTCAGGTTTTATAGGACATACTTTGGGAAAGCATGTTGGTTTTTTTCCAAAGATGGGGGGATCACCTACTACAGGTGGAGGTTTCATAAAAAAATATCTATCACTCAACCATTGGCATGGAACCATTCAAGGACTTGTATAGGTGAACCTGTATGTCACCACATTATTGTATAGACCTACGATAGTTTTCACTCATGGGCCAGGAGTTGGTAAATGCTACCATAGATAAGGTGTAGAAAATTGAAGTGTGGATGGAAACAACATAATGCTTCTAGAAGTATTATTTTGAAAGGTGACTGTGGAAATTGGAGTTTTATTAATGAGACCACATGTTCTTTTGGGTCTCACCTTGACATGGATTATAGAGATTTGGTTAGGGTGACAAGCTATCTCCTGGGTTCATCGACCCTAGATACTATGTAGAGTTCACGAGACAACGTACTTCCTAGCTCTACCCCCTATGTTGAACGGGGTGCATGATATCTTCCATGTATCATAATTGAGGAGTTACTTGCATGACCCATCACACATCATCAAATGGGGCATGTTGGAAATCAAGGATGAAGAGAATTTTGTTGAGTACCTGGTGGACATTGAGGATCAGCATGAGAGGATCCTTCATGGGAGAATGATTCCCTTGGTCCATGTCTTCTGGTAACAAATGAAACTATTGGATAACATGTGGGAGTGGGTGGCTAAGATTCTAACACAATGCCCATATCATTTTTAGTTGCATTGTTTAGGATTTTTAGGGACTTAAATCCCAAATGTGGGGAAATTGTAATGTATGTGAATTTTCCATGTATTATTATAAATATTATTCGGAATTATTTATAGTCCAAGTTCGAAGACAGTGTTCAATTTCTAGGAATAGTGTTCCCAGAATGAATTTTAAAAAATTAAACTTGAAATACAACATGCCAGCGGTTTTCCAAGGAAAGTGGAATAAATCCAAAGGGGTGCCCAAATCATAAATTCTAGGGCATCGATGTGTTCAATGAAATGAATTAAACCAAGGTGGGGCCTATCATTGGCCAGTATAGGTTGGCGGTGAAATATAGTTTTTGGTTATTTTAAATAATAATATAAATTAACATTTTATTTTATTTCAACGTTACACAGTGACAAAATGAAGAGTTTTATTTTTATTAAACATTATTAGAGAATTAAAGGTTATCTCCATAACCATTTAATCCCCTAGAATCATAGATAAATAATGCGCTCAGTAAATAATGAAGATGGGATTACAGATCTAAGATCAAAGAATGTCGTTTTAACGGATATCACTGATGGGAGTGATGCAATGATCTGTCCGCTACAGTGAAAGATCCGACCCTGAGATGGGGTGTGTTACTTGGATTTATTTTCCCCATTCTATAAATCAATGATGAACACAAAAAAACAGATGAAAAAGTTAATCCACGGTTCATCTTCCTTGTAGGATGGGCATATATTGTGAAATTATTATCAGGAAATTTATTTTTTTTCTATACATTCCTTGTTCTAATTATTAAAACAAGGTCTGACATGAATAAAAGTCAAGGGTTATTCTTAAATTAATTCTGGGTACATTTTCTATCTATTGTTCTTCACGCTTTCACCATTGGATACTCATGGTAATGACTCGACTGGTCATGAAATTCTGAATGCGATTGGACCCCCGGAGTGGTGGAAAACCAGCATTAGAGGCCATATCATTGTACATCAGGTCCTGAGAAACACAAATCTATAACCGTTTCAAAATATATACACTATAGGGTCCCCAGGGGTCCTCATAAGGGAAAACAGTGCAGGTTTGGTAAAGAGTGGTGGTGGAAATGGTGAGGTGAGGTGGAAACAACTAGAGGGGTGTTCAGCGGTAGGAGCGGCATATACCAATGGAAGCGGTGGGTGGCAGTGCAGTAGCTATATTAGTAGTGGCTAGTAGAGGATGGAAAGGATTCAGAAGTAGGGATGTGTGGGACTCTAATATGGTAGCAAGGTTACGATTGGGAAGAGTAGGTGGGGTGCACACAGACGTAGCAGACTGACCATGTGGGAAACTGTGCGACACCACATGAACCAGGGGAACACAGTAAGTTAAGACCACATGAATGCATTTTTGACCAAGGGAGATGGTCCATGGAATAGCGGGATGGGTCTGGTCGACTGTACAAGGATGCGTTGGCCAGTGGGATGAGATGGGTCTAGCGGGTCAGGTCGGACCTGGACTGGACCCGCTTCATACTGTTTCACTAAAACATCCATACCATTCAAGCAAATCAACCGTTCGAAATTTTGTCAGTGTCATTGGGACCTCTGTGATGAGACATGCCTTATGAGAAAAATGGTGGTTCATAAAACAGACATATTTCTATTGAAATAGTCTGTTTTAACGATATTTTCTTTAGGTCATAGGGCACAATGGGTGTCACTACCACTCACCGTTCACCCTCTATTTTCTTTTGGAATTTATTCCACCATCCACCATATCTTGGATGATTTTATTAAGTATTAATTACCTTTATTATTTCCCTAAATGAGTTTTTTATCATTTTATACTCTTGAATGTGTGATCCCATTAGCATGAATTCTAGGGTTCAGTTTTTGGAATCCCCCAAGAGGCCTAGAGTGGATCCTCTATTAATTCTGCATTACCTAGATAGAGTATTCTATGTAGTTATGAAAAGAATCACTGAGTGGAGGTCCTATAAATAGCAGGATAATAAATATTGAGTTATTGGCAAAAAACCATGGCCCTAGCTATGATCATCATTTTATGTATCATATCTCTTTAAATCATTCAACATATCTCTCTCCCGTGATAGTTCCAGACAAACAATAATTCTTATCTGGACATCATGACTCCTATCAAACTCAGGATTGTGTTATCTCGGATGTGTGCTTCATGAAATCATCAGACTGAATCCCTAGTGGTGGTATGTGGTATTCAAGACTTACACTAGACTGTGTGGTATGGTTTGAGATTAAATGGATATTCTTTTTACATTTTCCCTAAAATAATACTTGATTGGAGATGACGATATATCTCTCTTTTTGTATTTAATTATGATTTGGGGGTGTCATACAGAGTATTGTTATACTCACCCCTACAAATTATTTTCATGAACGTGTTTTGTCTTTTGATAAAGAGAGAAATTTCGATAGAGTGTAGGGAAGACCAAGACCTGATGGAGCCTTGTGAGATCAGACAGACTATGGTGTTCATACTGCTTCACACAGTAGCCCTAATGCATTGAATTCAGGTAGTTATTTTCAAAAATGAATTTTAGAAACTAGTTTATAGACTTTATTTTTCATGGTATTTTCTTCTAGCCCAGTTTACATTCAATCACTTTCAATATTGTACTATGGTTGTGGGTTATGGTTGTTTTCATGCATTGTTTACGCAGTGTTTTTACATTTCATTTTTTGTGGGCCGGGATATGTGTGCATGCATACAAGTACTCTGTTAATTCTTCCAATGTGAATGATATTCCTACTCAGTGATTGTTTCCAGCCCCTCTCCTATTGGAGAAGAGCATGGCGAATCGTGACACCAGCCCCTCTGGGACGGGTCCTGACATCACTAGTATAAAATATGCTCCTTTTACTAAAGGGAATCAATTTTATACCTGGAAATTCTTCAAAAAATAGAAAATAAAAATTCTGGGATGATTACATCAACAATCTTTTTTATTAGGAGTCTTATATAAAAAATAATCCCAACAAATGAATGAATATAGTATTATGGGATTAAATGTTTCCCTATTTGTATTTTTTTTATGGTATGTAAAGAATAGAAGGAATTATAATTAATAAAATACCTTATTTATAGATCAAAATGATATATCATATTTGATATACATTACATTCAACATAAGTTGGATGCCAATGAATACGACCTATTGATGTATTTTATGAATAAAAAAATCTCTCTACTTTTGAAAAATATACATAATAAATCACTTTTTTATATGTGATGAAATTCTTGGAAATGAATGAATTTTATTTTTATATAAGAAATAAAATTCTTAATGAATAAACATCACATAACATCAATTTCAACTGATTTTAATAAATTATTTTCATGTGACTATTTTTTTATTGTTTTCTAGAAAAACATTTTAAAATATGAAGCATCAAAGGTTAAATCATCGTATTGATGATCTTATTATCCATTATATGTAACTCTTATAGAGTTGATAGTATTTTTTTGAAATAAATAGAACTAAAAATAACAATTAATCTTTATATTAATGTAGAAGATAAAAACCGTGAATTTTTTAGAACATCATATTAGGGGTTCTCTATCACCCCTTAGTGATTAATTATACTAAATGTTAAATCTGTATAGAATAGAACTATATCATTTATCACTATATAAGGAAATAATTAAGCTTTTAAAATTTTAATTAGGCCTATATGAATGGATTCATTTATATCTTAATAAAGGGTATTCAAATACATGATTTTTTTTGTAATTTAATTTTTCATGTACAGCCATATTATGTGATCTGAAAAGGGAAATAGTTATACCTTTATAGTCATGCAAACATTATGATTATGTTAATTATAATATCTTAAACCATGAACATGGGTTATAAAATATATGGTCATGTATCCAAAAATAAATTTGTGTAGTTTATAATTATACAGTATATAAAAATAGACATTTTTATGCATAAATGGTTTGGTGTGGTAATTTTGAATGAGAATCCATATATTTATTACATTTTAGTATTATTTTGGTTATTATATTAGGTACTACTCAAATATAGTGATATAATTATTTGAAATGAATTTACCCCTGGTTGGAGGCCCATGTTTTGGATTTTCTTTTATCCTCTATTAATGTTGAGCACCTATATGTGGCTGTGAAAAAACATCCCCATGTGGGTAGACTGTGGTGAAATTTGTCAATTACAACTTATAAAGCCACTAGATAGAAATGAAAATAGTTTAATATAGGATGGTTAATTGGTTGAACTCAAGTGAATACATTTTTGGTCTATGTGACCACTATCATTAGTTTAGATTCTAATAGGGTAGGTATCTTATGGGTCTTAAAACCATTTAAGAATCAATTGTGGAAGATCACTCAAGAAGGAGACTTTTATAAATAATACCTTGTGGGGGGGGTACATATATATATTGAATGATATTGAGTGAATAAGGATTCCAAATGATCCCTTTATGTCTAAAATTATATCCAAACCAAGGAAACTTAATTTCCATCATTTTTATACCATCATTCATAGAGGTATATCTCAAAAAGGAGTCCTTAATCCTAGTTGTAGAACCCACAATTTCTATTATGTAACCCTTTCCTTAAGTATGTTATGTATATAAAGTAGTTGGGTGATGTTTTGGGGAGTTTAGAGAATGTTTGTAATTTTTTGGGTATTTTCAGTAGGTTCATGGGTGTATCTCTATTTGTGTAAACTACGTAACACATGTAGAAAACCGTGCACATCGAGATAATGAAAAAATGGATGGCATATGTGTGGCGAAATTTATTCCTAAATCATGCATACCCTAAGGATAAATCATGCTATTTAAAAAATGGATTTTCCCATTTTGAGGTAGTAGCTTCATCATAGTTTCATGAGCATATGATATGATCATGGGAGGTTCATCCTTAAGGAAGTGGGCAACGCACAGTTAGCACACAGTTTTCCTATCCCAGTTATTAAACTATGGGCATGTCAAAGTTAGATACTTAAATTGTGGAAATAACACATTTTTAAATATATGTGCCATGTACACCCTCCCAAATTGTCCAAACAGGGTACTTTGGTCACTTAATGGTAGGGGAACATCTCCTAAGAAAATTGGAATCATTACAGAGACTTTCTATGGTGCGTTGAAGCATGATTGTCACGGTATGTCATCATTCTTGATGTTTTTTAGATATACATCACCCTCTATCTCTTTTTTTAATATATATACTCTTATTTTGGGTATATATAAGTTTTTTGATTCCACAGATAAATATATTTTCCCTTTTTATAAAATGGGAGGAGAATTGTGGTTGTTTCATGGAAATTTAACCTCTTTTTGTGACATTTTCAAACAATTTATTATTATCTCGAAAACTCTCAAGGTATGTGTCTTCACTCTCAAGTACATTATTTTAGAACTTTATGTCTCAGTTTTGAATTGTTTTCCATGATTTTAATTGATCATTTATGAAATGTAAAATGAATATTAATGCCCTCTTGCGTGATAATTTTTAAAAATTGGTAAAACTGGTGTGTTATTGGAATTGAACGTCAATAGAATGATTTGAAAATGATGTTTTTTAAATAATTATTTCATTTTATTCATTATAAATTGTTATTAAATTGAATTAATGATAATTTATTAAAATGGTTTCAACATACATGGTTTTCGAATGAGTTTTGCTGGGTTTTGTGGTGTGCGTTCATATGCATTGTGATGGTAAAGGACGTAAAGTACCCCCATCAAAAAGTTTGGGACATATAAGGGAGTGAAGTACCCCATAAAATCTATATACAATGTGATGACTTAGTGGAAGGATGAATAAAAACTCCTGGGTATAGGGTGGCCAATGGATTTTATGTATGGTTGTATGTATGGTAGTGTGGAAAGGAATGAGTTATGAAAAACTGGAATGTAAGATTATTTAAATAATTGTTTAAGTGATTCCATGGGAAAACCATTTATAATGAATTTTGTTTTATATTATGATGTTAACTATCTTAGAAATTATTTTATATAAACTTTTATGACAAGTTATATACATGTGGAAAGAGTAGGGAAGTCATTGGGGGAAACCTATTAAGTTTTATTACTCAACCCCTCTTTGGAACATCAATTATTTTGTAGATGTTGTCTATAGGGACATTAAAATAGGGGAAGTATCACACATATGTAACAGAACTTTGTGATTGTTGGGATGTTTGGTTTGGATGGATCATGATTCTTTTCGAGCATGGAGTCTTATGGTTATCATGAAAGTTTATTATCTGTCTTATTTTGGATCATTTGATATTGTAGTCTTTCATTGGGGAAGTTTATTTTAGTATGATTTTGAAAAATGAAAATATGAGTTTTCCTACATTGTTAAAATTCATCAAATAGTGGCTATTTGGAAATGGAATGTATGGCTAGTGTCATAATCCTTATAGGTGAAGTCATCCCCCACATGTTTTGAAACCCTTCATCATTTGTTTCTTGTCATTTTAATTTAAGATTTGTATCTTGAGGAAAAATAACACCCTTTAACCTTTTCATGAAAATGATAAGAGGCATGTCATTTCAATTGGAATTAGTGTTTTCATCCAAAAGTCGGCATAGATATGTGTTATTGTTTTTTATCAATAAAAAATCGATTTGGGAGAAGTCGTCATCTGTAATATTATTCTTGGAGTTGAATTCATACATGTCTTTTCCTTATGTCAGGTTTATAGAAATGAATAAGACTACCGAGAATTGAAATTTATTGAAGAAAAATTTGTATCAAACCTTTTACTGTAGAACTTCATGTTACTAGGGAGTTGGGAACATATGTTTTTTAGATACACTTATAGGATTTAAGAAAACTCACTGTCATGGGTTTATCCAATGAGACGAGCATGCCATTGATTAGGGGAATTATTTCCCACTAGGAGTTCTTAAATCATCATGAGTAATGATTTATGTATTTTAAAAAATATATTTTTTTTTCAAAAATAAATTGAACATGGTTTCGAATGAATGATTTTAAGAAGATAATGATGGAGGTATTTTGAAAATTAAATGTTTTTAAAAAATAATAAAAAATATTTAAAAAAATTTTGAACATGGAAAATGTATATTTTTGAATTAAATTTTGGGATAGTAGATGTAAAAAAAATTCAATCCTTTAGTTAATAGGGAGTGTGACATATGACTTTAATTGCTATTTAAAAAATTTAACCCAGTTACAATCATATAAAACAACTAGAAGAAACTGTGGAGAATGTAGTTGCCGCTGAGACACATATGAAACACAAGCTGGTTCAGAGTATCTCACAAGCATTTCAGGCTCTGGAAATATGTAATAAGAGTAATGGCCCAAGGCAAGATGATCTTTCAGTTCATTTTCAAAAACAGAATCCACTCATACTTTGGGGTGATTTTGAACAAGAAAAGGCAGAGGTTTGGCTAAACAGGATGAATCGTATCATCAATTTCATTATCACAATAGTGTAGTTGAAATTAATTATGATAATATATATTATTTTGGACCTTTAATGTTGTTTGTGGGATCTATAGGTGAAGGATAAATCAGATAAAGGCTTTAGATGAGAGAATTGTGAGGAATTATTCAATAAAAAATTTGATCCTCACTATTTCAATATTCAGCGATTGGTGGAATTTTTTTTCCTGGAGTAGAAAAATATCTCTACCCCTTAGTATTCAGCTAAAATTATTAATTTAGTTCTCCTTTCACATGAGTTCAAGGATAATCTTCCCTTGAAGTAACACATCGTTGAATCAGGGCTAAGGCATGATATTTTCTCAAAGATAGTTGTGCATTGTATAACAGACTATACAAAGATGGTGAATAAAATGATGGTGGATGAATGTGAAATCTCAATAGTTATGATATGTGGAAGTAAATCAATACCCATTAGAAATGGAGTGAAATATAATATTGGGAACATTTAGAAGAGGGACACCTACTTTCAATATGGGAGTGTGAATCAAAATAGAATGATATATCAGCTAGCCTTCCTCCGTGACCTAAGAGAAAAGAATGATGCTTCCAATATATTTACATGAAAACATAAATGAAGAGTGTACATAAAAAAATAGAGCATGGAACAATGACAACCAAATTGTAAATATTTAGTGATATTTTTAGAGTGATCAACAAGGTTCATGAAACACGTATAAGGATTCAAAGATATCATATGCTCTATCAAGAAAATGATACCAGAACAAATTTCTAAAACAAGAAGATTGATGTAAAATCATTAAGTATTTTGCACTAACTGAATTTATTAAATAGGTAAAGGTAATTTTGTTGTTGATTAAATATGCAATGTTGCGTATGATTATTTGGAAAAAGAATATTTAGATGAGTGACAGTTGATGTCAGTCCTAGCCAACATGCATGTGGAATGTGAAGACTGAGTGGATGTTGGGTTTAAATTTTCAGTTTCAGTTATTCCTGATTTGGAAATGCATGTAAAATAGGAACATTCAACTAATGTGGAATGTGTTTCTATGAGTTCAAAAATCAATTTTTGGGAGATAATTGAGGGTACAGGGCATGATAATAGTTCAGTTTTGTGGTTTTGAAATAGGCTTATGGTACGTATGAATTCTTTGAATAATATTCTTCATGCTTACCACCATTCATGATGGGTTATCTATCATTGAGAAAAGAGTATGTATAATGAAATTAATGTTTATTTTTTGTGGATAAATATTAAAGGTATGTGGGATGATTTTGTATCTTTAAGGTAAAATTTTCACCAATTTAATACAGAACATCATTTACTAGAATGTAGGTTATATTATTTACCTATTCTGATATGGAAATGAGTGAAAATATCCATGGATTTTGATACATGTATCCCAAGAATGTTTCTGAAGCATGATTCCATGTGGGTGAAAGTTTATTAGCTCCCAATTTCATCCCACGTCTTCCCTATTTATGAAACTCATACAGTGGAGGACATGCCAAAAATCAATATCCTTGAAGTTATAAAAGGGAATGTCATACCAGTTATGATCGTGTCTGATAGAGATCCAAAGTTTAACTTTTGTTTCATTAAATCCTTATAAAAAACCCATCATTATCAATTGAATATGAGTATTCCATATCATCATTATAAGGACAATAAATCCAAAAGGATTATGAAAAATTTAGAGGACATGTTGTTGGCCTGTGTAATGGTCTTTCGTGGCTCTTGTAAAAATAATGTGTTGTTGGTAGAGATGCTATATAAAAAAAAATTCTAGGACATTATAGAACTAGTTCTATTTGTGTAATTTTTTGGGTTTCATTATCATTATCACCTTGGTTAGATGGAAATATTTAAGACGTTTCTCGTTGGGCTGAGCCTTGTCTAGGAAAAAATAGAGAATATTAAGTTGTTAAGAAAATAGATGGGGATGGCTCAAACTTGTCCGAAATTTTATGTTTATCATCTTCGATGAATGCTGTAATTTTAAGGGAGTGATCATGTGTACTTGTGTATTTTTCTAAGGCTTTAGAACTAATGTTTTTGGAATTAGGGAAAGTCAAATTAAATATACCTATGCTATTTTGAGATACTAGAATGGGTGGGAGAGGTGGGATATCAGTTTGCATTGCCAACATAGTTTAGTGAAGTGAAAAATGTATTCCATGTATCTCAGTTGAAAATGGAATAGCATGATCTTTAACATGTGATAAGATCTGATCACATTGACATAGAAGTAGATTATTTTTTGGTACATATCCTGGAGAGGATTATGGATTGGAAAGAGTAATCCTTACATTTAAATAGCAGCATTCTAGTGTGGGTTTTGTTGTAGGATAGTCATATTCAGGAAGAGACTAAGGGACATGAGAGGGGAATGAAATAGAAATTAATGAAACACTTTCAGGAATTTGATGGTTTTCGATTTTCTAAGGACAGAATGTCTAATGCTTGGGAGAATTTAGCACCTCCAGATTCTTGTATATAACCCTTTCCAGATTTTTTATGTATATATTCTGATTTGGGGATTTTATATTGTTTCATGGGTGTTTCATGGTTTTTGTAAACCCTCACACACTTCTAAGAAACTGTATATATTGAGGCTGGGAAAAAGGGGATTGCGCAAGGGTGGCACACAGTTTGCCTAAATTATGCATCCACTAAGAAGAAATCATGTGATTTTAAAAATGGATTTGGTCATTTTAAGGAAGTGGAATTAACAAAGGCGGAGCATGGTTGGAATACCAGGTGATATTACCATGCAAAGGTTATCCTTAATGTAATGGCTAATAAACGATTAGTGCCCAGTTTTCCTAAACATGTGACCAAACTATGTAAAGATCAAAGTTTTATCTTTAATTATAGATTTAACTCATTTTTCTTCTATGTGCTTCATTTTCCCCCAAAATTGCATTAACATTTTATTTTAATATCTCTGTGGCTGGAGGACCCCTCATAAGAGAATTGGAATTAATCTGGAGCCTTTCCTAGGTGAGTATATGATTGATTCTTGTGGCAAGTCATCATTCTTGACCGTTCTTGATGTTCTTCTTAAAAATACTCCACCCTCTCTCCCAATTTCTTAGATCTACACCCACTTTGTCTAGATATAGGGTTGTATATACTAAATATAATTACATTTCACCTTTTTCATGATAGGGGAGGAGATCTAATGTGGGTTCCTGGAGATTCAACCTATTTTTGTGATGTTTTTCATACCGTGTAATGTTTTCAGCAAAACTATCTAGGTAGTTGGTTTCAATATTCACTCATATAATATAGAATTTATTTCATAGTTTAAAATTCTATTACATGATTGAAATTTATCATTTAACCACTGTGAAAGGATTATTAAAATCCTCTTGAGTGACATTTTTTTTGGAATTGACAATACTGGTGTGTCATTATAATGTAATTTCTCTGACCTAATTTTATAATGATGATTTGAAAAATAATTATTGCGCTTTTTGTATGGAAAATTGATTTCAATTAAAATGATGAATCTTTATTGAAATGGTTTTAACACACTTTGTTTCAGATGAGTTTTTCATGGTTTTGTGGCATGTGTTTATAAGAATTTTCATTGAGAAGGGTGTAAAGTACCCCCATTAAAATATTTAGATATATAAGGGTATGAAGTACCCCCATCCAAAACATTAGGATAGATAAGGTAATGAAGTACACCCATAAATTTCATCCACTATGTGATAACTCAATGTAATGATAGTTGACAAAATGTGAGTATAGAGTGGCACATGGATTTAATTCATGGTTGTGTGTATAGTTGTGTAGAAAAGGGGTTATACCAATGTATAATGTGAGATGATTTAAATAATTAATAATGTTATTACCTTGTAAAATTGTTTTAAATTTATTTTTATTATATTTTTATAAAAAAAATTATATTTTTTTATATCAACTGTTTTATATACATACTGCTAAAATGTTCTATCATAGTGGTGTGAGTAAAGAAGTCATTTGTTGAAATATTAATGAGATTCAGTTCTCAACCCTACTTTCTCCCATTGGTACTTTTGTAGATTTCATCTTCTGGGACATTGGAAAAATAAATGTATCACATTTCTATTGAACTACTTCATGATATTTTTATTGTTTCCTAATGTTGGAGCATGAAGCTTGTACAACGTCGAGCCTTTTCATTATCAACGTGTGTGATTAGTTTTTCTTCTTCTATTTACTTTGATATTTTATTCTCATATTGTGGAACATTATTTTAGTATTATTTTTTAATGTGAAATGTTTAGTTGTCTTTCATTATTATCAAGCATAATATAGTGTTTATTGGGCTACAAATTGTATAGATAGTGGTTTAATATTTTTAGGTAAATTTACTTACATGTATTGAATCCCCTCATCATTTATTATCGGCCTTTGTCATATTGGTGATGTATCTTAAGTCCATGTAACTCCCTTCCACCTTGAAAATCTAGTGAGAATAATTGTTTCATCACACTTGAATATATGATAGTTTTGGAAATGAGTGTCCAATAATTCCCCAAGGTTTTAATTCTAAAATCCTTCCATTAATAGTTTTAGAAGGTTTGGTCATGAATTGTAATAAAAAATATACTTTTCATCTTAAGGATTCCATATAATATCTCCATTTTAGTACTTATGGTCCCTCTTCCATGAAATGGTAGGCCATGTGACCTTTGTATAGTTAATGTTGTCATATAAAATTTATTTTTTATATATTTTACTCATAACACCCTGTGTTATTTGATGTGACTCTTAGTGTATTAACATTCATGCCGGGGAACACATGGAACATCAAAAATGTGTCAATGTACTATCCCTAGGGTTTTCACATATCCTTGGTAGGGTTCATACATATACGTTGAATAGAGTGCATGCAAGATGTATGAAAATAGTGTACCCATGATATTTGAATTGAAAAAGCACATGGTTTGTAGGTTATATACAGATGTGTTGAATGAGGAACATATTTATAAATTTTCTTTGTGTGTTTATAGTTCTTTGGAATACCATCGATTTTAATTTGGTAAAAATACTAATTTATGGGCTCCAAAATATGAGAGGACTAAATTTTGACCACGTTTTCAAATTTGGTTTTTTTTGATCTATTGAATAAAAGAATAACTTTATTTACCATATTAATTAACAAGAATTCCAATATCATATATATTTTTTATGGACAAAATATATATATAAGAGAAAATAAAATCCCTTCTTATCATCTGAGGGAATACATAGTACACATCTTGTAAGGGTTCTTAATGATCATGTATATCTAATTCACATGTATTTATTTCATTGTGATATATTTTATTCAAACTCATCTTATTACATTCAAATGAACATAATAAAATATATAAATTGAATACGTGTATATAATAATATTTTAGTAAATAAAATGTCCCCCACCCTAAAAATTAAATTTTCATGAATAATTGATTCATATTTTTAGGGGAAACATGGAAATTTAATGGATTACTAATAAAAAAAATATGTTTTGAATTATGAATTTGTATGAGTAGGATTCCAATACATTAAGGTAAAAATCAATTTTGTTTTCTTCCAAGAGGATTATATTAAAAAAAATTAATTTAAACTCTAATAAGATCATCTAAAATCAATTTTACTCGAAATAGTTAAAGCATCTCAACTGTGATTTATTATGAAATAAAGAAAATATAAAAATGAGATTTTTGACCACTAAGATGAGTATCTTGAGTCAAATAATTATGAAATCCAAGAGGATAATCATAAAAAAATTGATTTTAGGAAACAATAATATAATATCAAGATATATCTATGGATAAGTAGAATATAATGTTGAATAAATTAATATTAAAACAAATAATGTATTCGTAGATAAATTATTTTTTAAACCATGAGAATAATCTCTACATAATGAATTTAGAAATCAAGAAGATGTTCTTGACTCAATGATAATTATGAAAAATATGATGATTTATACTAAAAATATTTTGTTTATAATAGGAGGATCACGACTCATGTCTTTCCTATATCTATTTTAGGATCTCAACTCAATTTATTTAATAAGAGGATCTTGACTCCTGGATTTTTATAAACCAATATAGGGATTCATGAGTCATGGATTTTTATTTATTATGGAATACCCATATTTGAGTTGGAGAATGATTAAAATATAAATAATTTTCTTTGATGGATAGAATTATACATTAATGTATAACATAGATTTTATTTATTTCTATAATTATATTGTGAGTATTGAGATAGTAAACCGTATCGTAGTAATGTTAGAGTTAAAAATGTTATCTTATGATTGCTGAGAATAGATTGGACATTACTAATAGAGATATTAACACTATGCAATTAGGAGATATAATATATAATTAACGCTATATTTCGTTGAGAACATGAATATTCCATGGGTGGTTACATTGTTTTTTAGAGGTAAATATGTTGTTCACACTACTATGGGGGTATTTTGGAAATCTTTTATAGACTCAATAACAATTTATATGAATGGACTTATTAATGAGGAAATAATTTTTGAACATAATTAGAAAATATTTTATTCATGAAAATGAATATACTATTTTTAAATACCTTGTGGATTTATGTAAAATGTATTATTAACTATAATGTGATGTGTTGTTTATATTAGATGATAAATACATTACCAATTTCCAACAAAGGGAATAATTGATGACATATCTTAAATCTAAGATACGATGTATATTTTTGAATAAATATATATTTAATAAGTGTTTTATAGCCATAAAGTTTACACCTTAGGCATTTATTATGATTTTTTGTGCAATGTGACAGGGAATGAAATTATCACAGCATATGATCACCCATCCTGAATGGAGATAATATAGACATATTTATAAAAGAGAACCATGAAATTTATAAACATGTTCTCATTGAGTAAAGAGATATTCACGTATATTTTCATAGATAAATGATTCAATAGAGTAATAATTTTATATTTATAGGGAAATATATCCATACTATATTTTTTTATTCTTTATCCCCTAAGTTTCTATTAATCCATTGAATGGAATTCATTATGATTTAATGTTCTAAATTTACTCAGATTTTCCATTTTTGTTTTTAGAAATTATTAACTATATGACTTTTTTATTTTAATTTAAAATTTAAATTTTTCATAGGATATAGAATATATGTTTTGGTTGGAATAAAATAATCCTTTTCTCAGATATCAATTTCTTCGAATTCAACATAATGAGTTTAGTTTATCTATTCTCTGATAAATTTAGGGTTACACAAGTGAAGTAAATGTCAAGTTGTCATATAGATTAGACTATATGATGATTATTTTTAACGATATGATACTTTGAGTAGAGTAGGTTTGTATGTTTTGGTCACAAATAATTTATATAATAATTAATTGAGTTTAGGTTCATACAGGTTTGAAAAAATAGAATCTTCTATTTAAGGATACATTAAATTGTCCAAAAAAGTTATTAACATTTTTGGTTTTATAAAATTGACAAAGACGGTTTTATAATACCTGGAAATAATTGAATTATTTATTTGTCATGGATTATGTGACTGATAGTAGTATAAAAACCCACAAATACAGTGGTAATCCCCACCCAATAGAGGTTTGAGAGCCAATTTTATTTCATCAACTTCGAATAGGAGATGATTTGTATCATAGATCATAATTATAAATATTTTTTGATTAATAATGAGAAAAAATGAATAATGATGGACTATCAATTGGAAAATTTTAGTTATGATTTAATCATTATACAGTTGGATATCTATACTAAGGATAACATCTTACCATATTCTAATAATGATTTATACCACATTATTGCTTAAGGTATTTGGGGATAAAAAGTGTATTCCCTTCAAAAAGAATATTTTTTACCACTGTTCTGTATATATGGATCATATATTATCACCATAATGGAGTGGTCCCTAGTTATTATATATAGTCATTAGTAATATCCATGAAAGGTTTATATTAATTATTCTTTTTAATATAAAAATTGTTACACATAAAAATGGAATTTTCAATGGTATATAGAAAGTTGTGATTCCATTTTGGTCAAATTGTATTGATGTAAACTACCAATGGTGGGATTGAAGACGATTTGGATTTTTCTTTAGGTCCATGATAATGAATATTTTCTGTTTATTAGAAGTGGCATATATCATTCTCCAAAGGTTAGCCATCAGTTTTATTTGACAAAGTATTTATTAATTTTCATTTAAAACCCATATAATATAAAGAATAAATATATTCACATATAGAATATTATTAGAGTAAAAATATTTAACCTATCTTTAAAATTAATTTATTTTAAATTTAAAATTTGAATCATATCTTTTATCTTCGTTGTGAGGATGAATCCAGAGTTTAATTGCACTGATGGGATCCACATGTCCTACATGAATCTTGAAACTTTGACACATTTAATCTATATACATCCATAGAAGAAACTAACTTCTCGTATCATTTTTCATTTCATAGAACATTAATTTTATTAGTAATTATATAAATACCCTTTTTTTATATAATTCATGAGAGGGAGGATAAGTATTGTACGTCATTATTAAGGGATTTTTTAAGAATATATTTTTCAGACTATAATGAAACTATTTTGGGAGAAGCTGTAGTTTAAAAAATAATCACTATCTAGTAAAAATATTATTAGCCTTATAGGGTTATAAAATTAATATCTTGGCTGGATCCCCATATAAATTTTTATACTAATTAAACACCATTGTAAATATGAATAATGATATTATTAATTTATTCAATGAAATATACTAACTCAAAGATATTTGAATATTATTTATTAAATAAACGATTGAATATTTATTTATATTATTTTATATAAATTTTATCATTACCATTGGTACCTTAACTATAACGACCCATACTTTACATACATTGTTAATACTTCAAAATTGAAGCACACTTATTACAACATATGACAAAACCACAAAGGACCGTATAGGTATAGTGTCTTTAGAAACTAGGAAACATAAACAACTGGTTCATAAATCTTCTACAGTGTCTCCCATTTATTTCATCATATCTAGGGTCCCTTTTAGCATATTCTACTTAATATCCATCTTCCTGACCTGGGGAAAAGAAAACATAAAAGGGTGAGCTCAAATGCTCAGCAAGGGCAAATAAAGGAAATAAAAATCATATCATATCTTTTTGAAAATCATAACCTGCAAAAGAGATCATAATATCTTAACATGGAACAAATAATAGAAGTGAAAATGAGATCCCTATAATCATAACATGAAACTTGAAACTTTGTGGCATGTACACATATTCATGGAAAATCATTTCTTGTTAGTCATGACTCATTTCCAAGACTATCTTAGTGGACAAAGTCCCTTTCTGAACCGAGTCACCCTCGTTCCAGTCTTGTTTCACTGAACCGGTATAACCTACCGTTCCATGCATGTCTATCTCATGAGATATAAAATCTTTACCCAATGCATTGGAGGGAGATATAGGTCCCACCCATCTTATAATGAATCCTTTATTATGTGTGCCACATAATCTTAAACCATACATCATAGCGTAACCCATGTAATAAAATTGGGATTCTTAAACAACATGACATCATAAAACAAATCATATAAGATAAAGAAAAAAAATATTTCCATCACAACATAATAAAATCCATGTAATAATAGGTATAAAAACAGAACCCTTTTATTATCTTAGATGGAAAATAATTTTGATAAAATACTTGAACTCCATTCTTGAGGAAAATATCCTTTCTACTTCAAAAACACTTTTCCTTTCTTAACATGTCATACAATTTTAAACTAAAAGAAGTCGATTGAAAATAAACTTGAATAATTGTAAAGGAAACTTCTTGGAAATAATGTTTTAGAAATCCATTCATTCTGTATAAGTTAAAAAAAACATTCTTCTCATACTTTTTTCGGAAAAGTCAAAAAGTACCTCGTACGAAAAACGACAAAATATTCCTTCCATATCCTTTACTAAAAACTCACCGAAAGGTAAAATTGGATTTAAACAATAGTAGGTGGATGGAAATAATATTACATATTTAGGAAACATGGATGTGGATGATAAAATACACCCCAGTAAATACCAAAGTATAAACAATCTCGGATAAAAATGAGATTGTGATATTTCACTTACCTTAGGTCTGATGTGCTTTGTACGTGTCCGAAGCTCCTCTTCTTTGGAACGCCTCTTTGAATCCTCCACTTAGGGAACTAAGATTGGTCTTTGAAGAAGACCAGGACCTCTAGGATTATTCTAGGGAAGTGGAGAGGAGAAAATGGCAGGGTTTGGCCGAGCTTTAGTTCTCAAATTGGTGTGAGGAGGAGGGGGAGGAGGTGCCCTTTTATAAGGGAGGAGAGGGGCACCTTAGGAATATCTCAAAATATTATTTTATATTAAAGTCAAAATAGGTTTATAATGGTTCCAAAGGGTCTTATTTCGAAGATAAAATGGGGATGGGTCGAAATCCTATCAACCAATAGGATTTAGACAAGTTTAGGGTATTATTTTAACCTTATCAATTATATTTAACTCTAAGTTAAATAATTTAACTTTTACCGTGTCTTTTTGTTTTCTTTCACTATATGGTTAATAAACATACTAAAACATGCCAAAAGAACCCCAATTTGTTTATTATTAATATATATATCCTCATCTATGTAATTTGGCCGAACCTTAGATTTTTAGGAATAAAATAACAATTAATAATATAAGATTTGATTTAAAAACTATTTTGTGTCAATTTTGACACTATTTGATATATGATTTTTGTGAAAGTCATAACAGAATTATATGTTCGAACCAAGTTGATTACATCAACACTAATATATCATAGTAACCTATAAAATTAGTGGAATTCATAAAAAGTCTCAAATTACATTTATTTTGCTGTTTATAACATCAATTATGTCAATATTTCAGAAATAAGATAATTACTGCATCATAATTGTGTCATAAATAAATTAAATTATTTAATGTCTAAAAATTATAAATAAAATATAATTATGTAGGAAATCTTTTTATCTTTCTAATGAATATTTATAGTCGAATTTATCTTATGTATATCCCCATATTAAAAACGATTTACTTATTAAACTTTGATTTTAACTATTTTAACCCTTCTTTAAATAAATTAATAATAAATGTCCTAATCTAACCCAAGTGGGCCTAAATGGTAATATTTTATTAAGAAGGTTTTTTTGGTCGAATTACACTTATCCAATAGAATTAGGACATGTGTTATGGTAATAGTAATATCATATTTACCCCTATTTACTATTAACCGCGGTAAAAAAAGTAAAAAGTTACTATTCACCAAAAAATTATTTTTATCTCATTGAACCACATTTTACTTACTGATATCAACCGTGTCTGTCATATTTTCGAAATTCCATTCACAGAAGCGGTAAAATTATGTTTTATGCAAAATTCAGTTTTTAACCTACCACTTAGTGGTTTCACTATTCATCAAAAATTGAAAGTTTTCAGAAAAATACCAAAATTTTACCGTAGGCTAATTTCGGTATTCCGAATCCAAAAATGAAGTCCATTTTGAAAAATAAAATTTATAAAATTTCAAAAAGTGGTTATTACTATTCATAACGGCTAGTTTTAATAATATTTTAATAGCATATCGTTGTTTAGTACAACTCGGTATTGCGTACGACGCAAGCTATCGAGGAAGGTCGTGATTGCGTGTAAAGTAAGCCAAGCTAGTATGTAGTGAAAGATTTCTTTGATGATATATAAAAACAAAATATTACTCATAAAAATCTCGGGTGTTACATTCTACCCCCCGTAAAAAGAATTTCTCCCTCGAAATTCGTCACTTTGTAACAAACAGATGAGGATACTTCTCCCTCATCATATCCTCAAGCTCCCATGTAGCTTCTTCTAAATGGTGGTTCCTCCATAAAACATTCACCAATCGAGTGGTCTTGTTTCGTAGGACTTTTTCTCTATGATCCAGAATCTATATCGGTTGTTCTTCATAAGAAAGATCTTGCTCTAGCGGTACAACTTCTGAGCTGAGTACATGTGAAGGATTAGGTATGTACTTTCTCAGGAGAGATACATGGAACACATCGTGAACTTGAGAGAGATTCGTTGGAAGTGCCAATCGGTAAGCTACCTTTCCAACATGATCCAGTATTTCGAAAGGACCGATATATCTAGGGATCAACTTCCCATTCTTTCCAAATCTCATAACCCTCTTCCAGAGAGATATTCGTAAGAACACTTTATCACCCACTTCAAACTCTAGGTCTTTTATTCGGTTGTCGGCATAACTTTTATATCGACTCTGAGCTGCTCTTACGTGTTGTTGAATAGATCTGACCTTTTCTGCCATTTCATCAACGAGATCAGGTCCTAATAGCTTTCTTTCCCCAACTTCATCCCCGCAAGTTGGAGTCCTGCATTTCTTTCCATAGAGAGCTCTTTTGAAATCCATAGTGCAAGCTCTCAACATATCTTCTAGGGTTTGAATTGTTCTCTCAGACTGACCGTCTGTCTGGGGATGATAAGCAGTGCTGAAACTCAACTCTCTATCCAGAGTATGCTGAAGACTTCTCCAGAACTTTGAGGTAAATCTCGGATCCCGATCAGATATAATAGAAAGTGGTACTCTATGCAATCTTACCACTTCCTTTACATATATCCTGCCAAGCTGATCTAGAGATAAATCCTCTCTAATAGCAATGAAGTGTGCAGAATTTGTAAGACGATCAACTATGACCCAGATAGCATTATTGCCTTTGGATGTTTTAGGAAGTCCTGTGACAAAGTCCATAGTGATGTTTTCCCATTTCTATTCGGGTATGGGTAATGGATGTAACATCCCCTTAGACTTCTGTCTCTCAGCTTTAACTTTTTGACAAACCAATCATCGAGAGACATATTCAGAAACATCTCTTTTCATGCCATCCCACCAGAAGTACTCTTTCAGGTCCCTATACATCTTCGTGCTCCCAGGATGAATACAGAATGAAGAACTATGAGCCTCATCCAGCAACTCCTTCTTTAATTCGGGGATGGGAGGAACACAAACCCGATTCCTGAACTTTATTATCCCATCACAATCAAGGTTGAATTCAGGAACATTTCTCACCTTCTTTTGTAACTCGACATCTTCTTTCTGTGCCTCTTTAATCTTCACATGTATAGATGGTTGAACATTCATTTGAGAAAGATAAGATTTTTCCCCTTCCATTATAATTCCATGATCCATCCTTTGTAAATCCATAAATATTGGATCTTTTGTGATCCTCATCATGGATACGCTAGCATGGTCTTGTCGACTTAATGCATCTGCCACCTTGTTTGCTTTCCCATTGTGGTAATGGATTGAGCAGTCATAATCCTTAATCAGCTCCAACCATCTTCTTTGACTCATATTCAACTCCTTTTGTGTGAAAATATACTTTAAACTTTTATGATCAGTATAAATATCACACCTTTCACCATAAAGGTAATGCCTCCAAATCTTTAATGCAAAGATTACCGCAGCCAACTCCAAATCATGTGTTGGGTAATTTTGCTCATGGATTTCCAACTGTCGTGAGGCATAAGCTATCACCATATCATTTTGCATAAGAACACACCCCAATCCCTTCTTGGATGCATAACTGTAGATCACAAACCTTTCTCCACTACAAGGCAATGTGAGCACAGATGCACTGGATAACCTTCTTTTCAACTCCTTGAAATTCTCTTCACATTCCTCTGTCCAAACAAACATAACTCCTTTCCGAGTCAACTTTGTGAGTGGATTAGATAATCGTGAAAAATCTCTTACAAAACGTCGATAATATCCAGCCAAACCAAGAAAACTTCGGATCTCAGTTACTGTTGTTGGTATCGACCATCTTTCGATAACCTCTGTTTTTGCTGGATCCACAGATATCCCCTCTTTTGAGATTATGTGACCCAAAAATGCAACTTTTTGAATCCAAAATTTTCACTTGGTAAATTTGGCATAAAGCTTCTCCTTTCTCAGGGTCTTCAATATAATTCTCAAGTGATCTTCATGCTCTTCCTTTCTCTTTGAATAGACAAGAATATCGTCTATAAAGACTACCACAAATTGATCAAGATAGTCTCTAAAGACTCTATTCATTAGATCCATGAAGATAGCAGGGGAATTAGTAAGACCAAATGGAATCACTATAAATTCATAGTGTCAATACCTTGTACAGAAAGCCGTCTTTGGTATATCCTCCCTTTTGACCCTTAATTGATGATACCCTAAATGAAGATCAATCTTGGAAAAGTATTGAGCTCCGCGTAGTTGGACAAATAAGTCATCAATGCGTGGGAGAGGATATTTGTTCTTGATAGTGATCTTGTTAAGTTCTCGATAATCAATGTAGAGTCTCATTGATCCATCTTTCTTCTTAACAAATAGAACTGGTGCTCCCCAAGGTGACGCACTAGGGCGTATGAATCCCTTATCAAGATTATCTTGGATATGCTTCTTCAATTCCTGCAACTCAATTGGGGCCATTCTATAGGGTGTCTTTGAAATAGGAAAAGCAACCGGTACGAGTTCTATTGAAAACTCAACTTCACGATTTGGTGGAAGACCCGGTAATTCCTCCGGAAAGACATCATCAAACTCCCGTACGATGGGCATATTCTTAATCGTATGTTTCTCACCAACCATTTGAGATAAATAACCTTCATTTAGTGGAATCAAGACCCATAAGATGGAAGGAATTTCCACTGGAAGGTTATATTCATCCTTGCATCGATAGACGATCGTAGATTGATCTGGAATATGAAATGTGACTTCCCTTCTTTGGAAATTGATATGACATCCATGTAGAGAAAGCCAATCCATGCCAAGAATCACATCAAATTCCACTAAAGGAAGGATCACAAGATTTGCAGGAAGCACTTTCCCACAATCTTCGATCGGAGAAGAATTATAAACTTTTGATGTGACTGTTGTGCCATTAGGTGTTGTCACAGCTAACTCAACATCTAATTGTTGAGGTAATACGATGATACCCTTAGAAAATTTTTCAGAAATAAAAGAGTGGGTGGATCCAGAATCAAATAAAACATTTGCTACTTTAGAGTGGATGGTAAGTGTACCTTTCACCACTTCGTTATCGTACTCCATATCGCTGATAAAAATTGCATGTGACATTCCTTTGTCTTTAGCCTTAAGATTTTGTTGACGTCGACCATCATCATCAACCCTTGGATTTGGGCATTGATTGGCATAAAGCCCCATCTCCTTGCACTTGAAATATTGAAGTTTAGTAGGTTCATTCTATGTATCCCTTCCTTTGTTTTCATCATTAGACATCTTCTTCCCATTATCGCGGCATTCAAATGCCCGATGACCTTCCTTTCCACATTTGAAACATTTACTTGTCCCTTTAAGACAACTCCCTCCATGTTTCTTTCCACACTTTGAGCATAAGGGAAATCTCATCTTCTTTTCAGTGTGCTATTTAGATTTTCCTTTGAATTCCATCTTCCTCTTCTTATCAAACCCATGTGACTGATGGGTTACTCAAATCTCCCTCTCGACTTTGAGAGCACATCGAATGATTTCCTCGTAGCTATTGAAGTCCCTTATGGCTAACGCCCTTCAAAGACTTGGTTTTAAGCCACTAAAGAATCGATCGATCTTACTCTCAGGTTGGATAATAGTACCAGAAGCGTACCTTGCAAGTCTTGTAAAATTTGCTTCATAGTTACCAACAGATTCATCATCCCTTTGCTTAAGTTCCAAAAACTCTTTCTCCATATCTGTTCGGGGAATATGAGGGAAGTACTTATTGAAAAATAAGTTCTTGAACTCGTCCCATTCCATAGACTCAATTTCATCCCTTTGCCTCGTATCCTTAATAAGATTCCACCATTGATCAGCATCTCCTTCCAAAAGATACACTGCTAGGATGACTTTATCATGTTCAGAACATTGAAGAACTGAAAATATCTTTTCAGTAGTACTAATCCATTTTTCAGCAACTAATGGATCAGTAGACCCGCTGAAAGAAGGTGGACGCTGCCTCATGAAGGATTCAACAGAATTTTGCTCCTTCCTTTGCTCGTTTGGAAGTCCTACATGATTCATAGCTTGAGAAAGTTGCGTGAGCATGGCTACAAGATTTTTCATTCCATCTCCCATATCGTTTGGTTGCTCAGGGGGACAATCATTTCATTGCCCATCGCATTCCGCATTAACGCGGTTCCTTCGGGTTCCAGCCATTGACTAAAACCAAGAAGAATAGTGTGAGAAACACTAATTATAATAGGAAACCCACATAATCAAGGATAAAATTTCAAACCTAAGGTCTTATCCTAGGGTATTCATGGCCATTTCTAAAACACTAAGATTGTGTTCTATGCTTAGAATTATCCTTAGGGTTCTTACTAAGGCTTTCACATCCTAGTTTCCAAAGGTTGACTATACCTTTTTCTCTGATACCAACTATAACGGTCTGGAATTACTTCTAGTGGACTATAATTGATACCTATTAGGGTACTCCATGGGCGGATACACACCCTGGGCGGGACACACCACCATCCCCAGTGGCAGCCATTTCCTCATTAAGCCCTTGGGCGGAGAGCCATGCTTCGTCCAACGCTCACATGTGAGAGTTCCCAAGGATCGGATACATTCCTACCTCCTTTGCCTCTGATAACAACTATAACGACCCATACTTTACATACATTGTTAATACTTCAAAATTGAAGCACACTTATTACAACATATGACAAAACCATAAAGGACCGTATAGGTATAGTGTCTTTAGAAACTGGGAAACATAAACAACTGGTTCATAAATCTTCTACAGTGTCTCCCATTTATTTCATCATATCTAGGGTCCCATTTAGCATATTCTACTTAATATCCATCTTCCTGACCTGGGGAAAAGAAAACATAAAAGGGTGAGCTCAAATGCTCTGTAAGGGAAAATAAAGGAAATAAAAATCATATCACATCTTTTTGAAAATCATAACCTGAAAAAGAGATCATAATATCTTAACATGGAACAAATCATAGAAGTGAAAATGAGATCCCCATAATCATAACATGAAACTTGAAACTTTGTGGCATGCACAAATAATCATGGAAAATCATTTCTTGTTAGTCATGACTCATTGCCAAGACTATCTTAGTGGACAAAGTCCCTTTCTGAACCGAGTCACCCTCGTTCCAGTCCTGTTTCACTGAACCGGTATAACCTACCGTTCCAGCCATGTCTATCTCATGAGATATAAAATCTTTACCCAATGCATTGGAGGGAGATATAGGTCCCACCCATCTTATAATGAATCCTTTCTTATGTGTGCCACATAATCATAAACCATACATCATAGCGTAACCCATGTAATAAAAATGGGATTCTTAAACAACATGACATCATAAAACAATTCATATAAGATAAAGAAAAAAAATATTTCCATCACAACATCATCAAATACATGTAATAATAGGTATAAAAAAAGAACACTTTTATTATCTTAGATGGAAAATAATTTTGATAAAATACTTGAACTCCATTCTTGAGGAAAATATCCTTTCTACTTCAAAAACACTTTTCCTTTCTTAACATGTCATACAATTTTAAACTAAAAGAAGTTGATTAAAAATAAACTTGAATACTTGTAAAGGAAACTTCTTGGAAATAATGTTTTAGAAATCCATTCATGCCGTATAAGTTAAAATAAATTCTTCTCATACTTTTGTCAGAAAAGTCAAAAAGTACCTCGTACGAAAAACGACAAAAGATTCCTTCCATATCCTTTACTAAAAACTCACCGAAAGGTAAAATTGGATTTAAAAAATAGTAGGTGGATGGAAATAATATTACATATTGAGGAAACATGGATGCGGATGATAAAATACACCCCAGTAAATACCAAAGTATAAACAATCTCGGATAAAAATGAGATTTTGATATTTCACTTACCTTTGGTCTGATTTGCTTTGTACGTGTCCGAAGCTCCTCTTCTTTGGAACGCCTCTTTGAATCCTCCACTTAGGGAACTAATATTGGTCTTTGAAGAAGATTAGGACCTCTAGGATTATTCTAGGGAAGCGGAGAGGAGAAAATGGAAGGGGTTGGCCGAGCTTGAGTGCTCAAATTGGTGTGAGGAGGGGGGGAGGAGGTGCCCTTTTATAAGGGAGGAGAGGGGTACCTTAGGAATATCTCAAAATATTATTTTATATTAAAGTCAAAATCGGTTTATAATGGTTCCAAAGGGTCTTATTTCGAAGCTAAAGTGGGTATGGGTCGAAATCCTATCAACCAATAGGATTTAGACAAGTTTAGGGTATTATTTTAACCTTATCAATTAGATTTAACTCTAAGTTAAATAATTTAACTTTTACCATGTCTTTTTGTTTTCTTTCACTATATGGTTAATACACTTACTATAAAATGCCAAACGAACCCCAAATTGTTTATTATTAATATATATATCTTTATCTAAGTAATTTGGCCGAACCTTAGATTTTTAGGAATAAAATAACAATTAATAATATAATATTTGATTTAAAAACTATTTTGTGTCAATTTTGACACTATTTGATATATGATTTTTGTGAAAGTCATAACAGAATTATATGTTCGAACCAAGTTGATTAAATCAACACTAATATATCATAGTAACCTAGAAAATAAGTGGAATTCATAAAAAGTCTGAAATTACATTTATTTTGGTATTTGTAACATCAATTATGTCAATATTTCATAAATAAGATAATTACTGCATCATAATTGTGTCATAAATATATTAAATTATTTAATGTCTAAAAATTATAAATAAAATACCATTATGTAGGAAATCATTTTATCTTTCTAATGAATATTTATATTCGAATTTATCTTATGTATAACCCCATATTAAAAATGATATACTTATTAAACATTGATTTTAACTATTTTAACCCTTCTTTAAATAAATTAATAATAAATGTCCTAATCTAACTCAAGTGGGCCTAAATGGTCATAATTTATTAATAAGGTTGTTTTTGGTCGAATTACACTTATCCAATAGAATTAGGACATCTGTTAGGGTAATAGTAATATCATATTTACCCCTATTTACTATTAACCGCGGTAAAAAAAGTAAAAAGTTACTATTCACCAATAAATTATTTTTATCACATTGAACCACATTTTACTTACTAATATCAACTGTTTCTGTCGGATTTTCGAAATTCCATTCACAGAAGCGGTAAAATTAAGTTTTATGCAAAATTCAGTTTTTAACCTACCACTTAGTGGTTTCACTATTCATCAAAAATTGAAAGTTTTCAGAAAAATACCAAAATTTTACCCTAGGCTAATTTCGGTATTCCGAATCCAAAAATAAAGTCCATTTTGAAAAATAAAATTTATAAAATTTCAAAAAGTGGTTATTACTATTCATAATGGCTAGTTTTAATAATATTTTAATAGCATATCGTTGTTTAGTGAAACTCGGTATTGCGTACGACACAAGCTATCGAGGAAGGTCGCGATTGCGTGTAAAGTAAGCCAAGCTAGTATGTAGTGAAAGATTCCTTTGATGATATATAAAAGCAAAATATTACTCATAAAAATCTCAGGTGTTACATTAACTATGTTATTACAATTTCCTCAACATTTATCAAATCATGAAAAATAAATATTGATATAAATAAAAAAATCATTATATTAGTAACTAATTTAATTAATAAATATTATATTTACTATATCTAGAATACATATATATATAATTTTCAACTAATATATATTATTAAACCTAATAACAGGTTATTAAACAGATTCAATCAATATAATCAAAGTAATTATGATTCAAAAATTAAGTATAATATTTTTTTTCTTATTGTTAAATTCAAATTTATTAAAACATGCAATGTAGAAAAACATAATGTTTTTCCCTATATGCCTATTTATTTTTTTAATTAGGTGCACCATCCTTAACTACAAGATTGGAAACCATGAAGACATCATGTAAACCACATATAATGATTTTAATGTCACAATGAAAAAAACCAAATATGAAATATTACAGTGTAATATAGCACTTTTTTCTTAAAATCACATCAATAAATTTTCTTTATTTTTTCATTAATATATATTATTAATATAGAATTATTTTACTACCTAAAATGAAATAATTTATAGAACACCATGTTCATGTTATTAATAAAAAAATTACATTAAATCAATGGGTATGAGATATAATATTTCCTCAAATATGAAGAGGAAATTTTATTATCAATTTATTAAATTAATTTAATATCACTAATGATGATCAAAAAATATATGACTTCTCCACATACAGATATCATCATAGATTTTTACAATATATGAAACTACATTTTTCATGATATTAATTAGTAATAATTTCTTGACTATGGTTTAATACACACACCAACATATATAAATAGATATATTTAATGAAACATATGGCATGAAACATTATAATTAGTGGTTTTGTGTTCTTATCCTTTCATATAAGAGGCTACCAAGTGAAAATCATTATGATAAGAATGGTCTTCCACTTGTTAGAATATCATAAAAGATACCTAAAAAACATTCATTACAAACAGATGTCATATTGAACATTAAATATATTTTTAAGATTATTATCATTATCCTTTAGGGTTATCATTCTTATTAAGAGATATGAAAACATTCGATGCGATAAATAATCTTAAGACAATATCTCATTAATGTTATACATATGAAAACTCATCATCTGATAAAATATAAAATAATAATAATATTCCAGAAATAAAATTTACATAGTTAGTAATTTTTATGAAACTAAATCCAATAGATTTCTACATTAAATAGGGGCTACTAATTTCAACATTTATTGGGGTAACTCTCACATGGTGTTAATTATTTAGTTGAGATAAGGCTTTTGCTAATGGGGTTTTCATGTTCTCTTCCATTAAAATATGACTTATTTTATCCTCACACCTTCTATAAAACTCGCTCATGACATAGAAAAATTTCATGTATATATTATATTAACTGATGAGACCATGGTTCCCTATATGGAACTATTACTGTAGTATTATAATAGTATATTTCAATATAATTATAAATATTACACCACATCAATCTCTTCAATGATATTACATATATATACTACTTCTATAACAATATTTTAAACTGTTATATACAGAAATTATATTATATAATTGATGATTGATGTACTGCGAAATAGGATTTTAATACATTGATATTTAATATATTTATATTAATAGCCAATATTTTAAAAAATTACATGCCAAAGGACCATAAGAGTGTAGATACATTTCAAAACATGGAACAAAATATTATAATTACGCGAATTATCTTCAACATTTTTCACAATGATAAAAACTTTTATAATTATTCATTGACATGCTCTATATAAAACTATTCCTCAAAACCTCTGGAAAGGAAATATAAGAAATGGAATGCATAGAAGCTCATTAAGGAAGAAAAGGGAGATATGTAAACATGAAATGATCATAAGGGTATGAATTTATAAGAATAATATTTGAAAACCATATCATTCCTATCAGATATCATAATAATGAGTCCTATAAAAAAGATAGGATGTTTAGAATACATAATTCATATGGTAATCAATAAACATGATAAATGAGAGTTTAAGACATGGAATTTTTGGAATACATATAATAATAGAATGTCTTCTTCCAAGGATATCAAACACAACATCCATAACATGTCATTCTTGGACTAACCACTCACGTACCTACTTTGGACATGGTCTGACCACCCATGTACCCTCTTATTTAGGTTTTGATAAATTCCCATGTACGCTCACCATTAGGATTGGTCTAACCCCATATCTAGCTTAATCATTAGGATTGGGATAAACACTCATGTACCCTCATCTTTGGGCTTGGTCTAAACCCTTGTTTAAAATCATCTTCAAGCTTGGTCTAAAGACCCATTTACCTTATGAGATCAGATATCATTTATCATTATGCCACACATTAATGTACTATTTAGTAAAACCCTTCTTGTTAGATATAACAGGCCTACCCGATGATATTTTAAGACCCAACCATAAAATCTATAATGGGCTTACCCGATACTATTTGGGATACCCCATTGTCTAAGTAATGTCCATGAACCATAACATGAAAAAAGTACCAAGAACATGAATTTCATCATAATACACCTAAAAATATCCATCATCACCTTTTGGACATTATTAACCCATTTAACTTAAATGGGTTTAATGTGAATATATTTTAAACAGTTTTGGATGATGGAAATGAATTAGGTTCCATGATAGTCTCATTAAAACATGGTTAACCTGTAGAAAATAAATGAGATTTTATAAAAAAAGCCATTAAAACATAAAACTATTTGAAAAATAATATGAATGGTAACCTTGGACCATTTTCCATATAAATATTACGTATCACCAAAAAATGTCATCTTATATGAAAAATAATTTGGAAGGATCATTTATAACATTTATTGATGAAAATATCCTTTTATCTTTTGAAAATACATTTTAAACATAAAAAATGGAATTTATTTTATTTGAATGTAACTGTGAAAAAAATAAAGACATCCATAAAAAAAATTTAAAAATATTTTCCTGTGAAAATGAGCTTAAAATATCAATTTAAAACATTATCTAAAGCATTTTTAGACAAATAATATTTATTATGAAAATAGATTTCATTCCAAAGAGAGAAATAAATTCAGATTTTTTTAATTTTTTTCATAATTATCATAATTTAAAAAGACTGTAAAAAATGTAGAATTACGTGAAGGTATAATTAATAACTATTGGATAAGAAAATTCATGTTAATTCTAGGAGATTTAGGTCGTGATATTTCAATATTAGAGACTTGATCACAATCAATCTTGATACATGGTGAGATTGTATCATAAAAATCTTACCACATTGGAAAAAATGAATCCTAATCCCCATAAATGAATAATATAAATGAAAACATAAAATATCATGATTATTAAATAATTTATGATATTATTTTTCAACGGGTCTATATATATATCTCATGAAGGAATATTGGTTCATAATATAACTCACATCTCATAGAATGTAGATTGTGACAAAAATCAATTACGGATTCGGTAACATTTGAACCATAAACACCTTGAATGAGAGGTACTCAAATGGACATGTAAATATAAAGAATTTTACTTATAACCATCAAAAAATAAATCCATTCTAATTATATAAATTACATAATTAAAAGAAGTGGTGAGTATGACATGTGTCTCATAGAAGTAAAAAGTGATACATAAATCCATTACCTTATGTTTTGACTTCAGTCTTACTAATTAAAGCCCCCAATATAAAAAATTATTTTTATTATAAATCTATTACATACCCGTATTGAAATAAATCATATCATATATGATTTTATTATGGATTTATATTACTCATTTATGAACAATTCAATGTTAATGTTATGTTTTGAGTAATAACCACAATATTTATCAAACATGGTTTAATTGTTAATATTGGAAAATACAATTATATCATGATTTATGAATTTTATGAATTATGTCCATGATATAAATAAAATATATATTATATATTATATATATATATATATTTGTATTTATGAATGAACGTCTTTTTTAATTTTTCATATTGAAAAAAATAAAAGTAAATGATATATATTTAAATTTTTTATAATTAAAAATTAATTTTTATGTCATTTATATCACATATTTCTTTTTAAACCCTTCCTTAATACATTATATGTAAAGTTTTAATGAATCACATCACTTCATGAGGCTATAGTCCACCATACCGATGAACGTTGTAATGATATTCCTAGGAAAAGGTAACAATGAATGTATGTGTGATATAAAATTAAAATGGGAAATAATATCATTAATATAATAAATATGATATATAAATAGTTTTTTCTATCATTATTACTAACCTTTATTGGTGGTAATGGAAAAATGAATGATATCGATTCAGGAGGTGGTAATTATCCATACACATGAATGATGATTTTGTAACCCATTTGATGGATCTGTTTGTGGTTGTACATAATAAAAAATGAATAACAACATATAAGTATATTTAATAAACTATGGATATAATATAATCATTATATAAAAATAATTGAAGGGGTTTTATGAATAAATAAATAAAACATTTGTTAGAGATGATTACATATTATTTGGGTATCTCATATTGGTTTTCACCGAAGGACATCCTTGGTTTGATTTATACCAAATTTAAGTATTCTATTATGATATTAGATTGGAATTTAAGTTATTTGTTAAGGTTTTTATCATCACAATGTCTTGAGAGGTGTGAAAATGTTGGAATAGTGGGTGGCCTTTTATATGTGGGGAGATGATAGACTTCAAATTTTAGAAAAGAAGTTTGGTATACCCGATTTTTAACCTCACAACATTCTTCAATGATGAAAAACATTTGATCCAAAATGGGTAGTTTCTATATTTGTACATCCAATTGGTGTTGGATAATTATCCAGGTCATTTCGCCTTTATTTTAATGTTCTAGTCTATTTGGAAAATCATTTTTCTTTTAATAGACATGATTAATTTAAATTTTCTTCACTAATAATTGTGGTCCACAATTAAGTCGTGATTATATTAAATTAATAATTATGGTGATTAAAAACATATAATCAATTTTTATAAATGAAATTCAATGAAGAGGTATAAATTAAATTTTATTTAATAATTTAGAGGTGACCATAAATCAAGTTTTTGATGTGAAAATGTTTAAAAGTTTACATGGTTATTATATCCAATTTCAAAATAATTTTTTTTTAAATTACAAAAAATGGATTAATAGATGTATAATTGAACTAATTATAATTTAAAAAAATATGATATATTATTTATCTATATAAATAATTCAAAAAATGAACTTTTCTATTAAAATATAGTATTTTCACAATTCATCAAAACATAAATCTTCTTAAAATCCCCCAAATATTCACCCTATGATAATTATGATTTTCCAATTTCATAAATGAATTTTATTTTTTCAAATAGAATTTAATAATGTGTCAATATTAGATATTAAAATAAGTGCCTCATCAAAAGGCATAAGAACTATCTTATCAAAAAATATATATTTTCAGGCATATAATTGGATTTATTATTATTTTCTATGTAGAAAACACATATGATGAATTATTAATAGTTTACTAAATTTAATATATATATATATATATTAATAAAATCAATCATTAAAAGGGGTTTTTTATAATTTATGAAGATAAAACATGTTTCAGAAAAGAAAATTGATTTTTAAAAAAGGAATTTCATTATTTTTGAATAGTTATTACATTTATTTCTAAATAATAGGTGACCAAATAATTTATTTTATAAGCATGAATATACCATATTTTCATTATTTAGTTAATAATTTTCATACCCACCATTCTAATGACATTGTAATAACTAGAAAAATATTTCAATAATATGTCACATTTCATATAAAGCCTATGTTGTGTGTAACACAATCTATTCTCTTTGTAACATGTAATTAAAACAAATCTTGGTATTTTTTTAACATAAAAAACATAGAGTCTTGTGTATCGCATGATAAATATAATGTCGTATGGAAGGAAAAATTAACTTTGTGTTGCATTTAAAGTAAGCTTAACAAGGGTCATCATGCTATGTAATACATCAAAGATTTCTATTTATTGGAAAAAATTAAAAAAACTCAGGGTGTTACATTTTACCACCATTAAAAGAATTTCTATCTCAAAATACATCGGGGTCATAATTTTTTTAATATTTGAATATTAAATTAATATAAATTCATATAATTAAAATAAATAATAAAAAATACATTTAAAATTAATGCTAGAAACATAATGGTTACCCAAAACAAATCATAACTATGATTCCTAATTGGATAACATTTGTTGGTATTGATGATCTGGACAAGGAAAAAAGTATAAATAATTATAGAGAATGATAGAGATTACTGATCCCGTGAATGTGGGTGACCTAGAGAAGGTTAGTTATAATAAAACCATAGACCAAAGTGGAATGGAAAAGGTCACTAATATCACCAAAAATTATGATAGTAGGGAAATAGTTTATTTTAATGCCCTTTTGTTATTGTTGAATAAATTTTACATGATGATATACTTACATGATTTTGTTCCATTCCATATGAAAAATTGCACCCTTTAGTTGATCCTTGATCAATTTACAATTAATCTCTTACTCCATGTAATGAAAGATAATTTTTCATTCATTAGGCACTAATAGATCCTGATAGTCATAAATAGGATGAAAAGTTATATCATTTGTATTTAGCTATCACCACATTATAAAATTTTGAACAAGTTATCCGAAATGATGAAATACTCATATGCTGGGATAAAACAATAATATTTAAAACCACATTAATTGTTTAATACAAACCATTCTATAAATGTATAATCTTATAACACTTCCAAAATATAAAAAAGAAAACATAAGAAATAAGGTCAATAAATTTCTCAAAATAGGATTAACATTGAAAACCTGTATATTATAAGGAAGCTCTTGTTTGTTACATAAAAACATGTGAATACCATCATCATGTTTTAACATAAAACATGGTAATAACACGAATTACCATGAATACATATTTAAAAAATTCATTATTCCTTATTCAAATGAATATTAAATATATTACTTAAAAATGTCATAATTCTAATCAATGATAACAGAAACCACTTTTTCAAAAAAAAAATCCATGACCAGTTCTATGGTCATATGTGTTATCTAATTTACATTAAACTTATCTAACATAAGTTTATGATAAATAAACTCTATTTTCTCAATATTAATAAAATAATAATGATTAGCTTCACATAGTCATTTCATTTCCATAAAAATTTATCTAGTCCCTGATTTTATTTTACAGTTCCTTAATACCATTTAACATATTTTTTTAAATCCTAAAAAAATAATTAAACTCAACTATAATTATATATTTCACAATAAATAATTCTTGAATCAAAATACATAAATACTTCAAAAATTCATTCTCAATGATTAGAGTGTAATATGTCTTTACATGTCCTAGAAATGAATTCATTGGTCATAGAATTGAATTGTGTAATGCTCGTGTTCTTTATAGAAAAGATATTTAAATCATCAACAATGTTTCAATGAAAACCCTGCTCTTTATTACACACTTAAACCTGATTTATTACATAAAATTCCCTTGATAGAACATAGAAGGTTGAGAATTCTAGTGCCTTGGGGATTAGTATCATTACCTAACAACATAAAATATGAAATACAACATCTTTATTGAAATAATCTATTACATGACCACTACATTCCCTCATACTTAGCATTTCTTGGGATAACCTAAGGACATGAATAAGAAAAGGGTGAAATATATATCCAAGTAAAGGAATAAACAAGGAATAACATGCGGAATATTGTACATGTTAGACAATAGGAATATCAATGGAGAATAAGAGAAACATGAATAGAAAGGAATCATAAAATATCTTTATCGTAACATTGAAATGAGGCAACAACACTTAACATGGAATTAGCATGATCCAAGGCTCATTGCACATGGAGCTTTAGTATACCCTCATTGCACATGAAGTGTGAGTAAACCCTCTTTTCAATTGAATTATCATGATTCAACACTCCTTTCACATGAATTATCATGATATTATATAGTACCCAATGCATTGGAGTGCTATCAGGGCACACCCACTACAGGAAAAATGGGTATTTGCGATGGGGGTATTTGCCCGTCGCAAATAAGTAGCCTTTTGCGATGGGATTGCTTCCCCGTCGCAAAAGAACTGGCGCGCGTTGCGCGCCAAATCGCGGGAAACATATTTGCGACGGCCGATTATTTCCCGTTGCAAATAATCGGCGGCGGTAAAAGGTATTTGCGATGGGAATATTCCCCCGTCGCAAATAGTATGTCGATAGGTGGTTATTTGCGACGGGACCCGTCGCAAATAACTATTTAACCGTTGACCGTAATAAATGTTGGCTAAAGTATTTGCGACGGGTACCGTCGCAAATAATATTATTTGCGACAGGATACCCGTCGCAAATGGACCAGTCGCAAATAATCTAACCTATAAATACCCCCATCTGTTTTTTTCAATTCATTCTCAATCTTCATCTTCTCCTTCTCTCAAAATTCTATTTCTAGAGTTCAGTGTTTCTCAAGTTTAATTTTTTTCTCCGGAGTTGATATTCAAGTTTTCAAGAACGATCATAGATCAACCTCAGATCAATTTTCAAGGTATTTATGTTCATTTTAATTTAATATTTATTTTAAATTCTTTATTAGTTTCAATTATTCTTAATTAGTTGTAATTTAATTATGTTTACATTGTTTTGTTACTTAATAAATTTAAATTATTAGTGTTGTTCATAGTTAATGGTAATTAGGAATAATTAGTAATAATTTTCAATAATTATGAATAAATATTAATAATTAATAATAAATACCAATAATTAGGAATAATAACATTATTAGATTATTAGTATATTTTATTATTAATATTAAAATAATATAATTTTTTATATTATATACAATTCTTCTTTCATCTGTGTGTTTTCTGTCTCCACATGTATTATTTGTATGTGGAGATAGAAAACACACAGATGAACGGATAATTGTATATAATATAGAAAATTATATTATTTTAATATTTATAATAAAATATACTAATAATGTTATTATTCCTAATTATTGGTAATTATTCCTAAATATTGGTAATTATTCATATAATTACAAATAATTAGGAATAATTACCAATAATTAGCAATAATTAGGAATAATTAGTAATAATTAGTAATAATTACCAATAATTAGTAATAATTACCAATAATTAGTAATAATTAGTAATAATTATCAATAATTATCAATAATTAGTAATAATTAGTAATAATTATTAATAATTACCAATAATTAGTAATAGTTAGTAATAATTACCAATAATTAGTAATAATTAGTAATAATTGGTAATAATTAGTAATAATTAGTAATAATTACCAATAATTAGTAATAATTACCAATAATTAGTAATAATTACAAATAATTGTCAATAATTACCGATAATTACCAATAATTAGGAATAATTATCAATAATTAGGAATAATTACAAATAATTAGGAATAATTACCAATAATTTGTAATAATTATCAATAATTAGGAAGAATTACCAATAATTACCAATAATTAGTAATAATTACCAATAATTAGTAATAATTACCAATAATTAGTAATAATTACCAATAATTAGTAATAATTACCAACAATTAGTAATAATTAACAATAATTTGGAATAATTACCAATAATTACAAATAATTACCAATAATTAGTAATAATTAGTAATAATTAGGAATAATTACCGATAATTAGTAATAATTAGTAATAATTACCAATAATTAGTAATAATTAGTAATAATTAGTAATAATTACCAATAATTAGTAATAATTACCAATAATTTGTAATAATTACCAATAATTAGTAATAATTACCAATAATTACCGATAATTATAAATAATTACTGATAATTAGGAATAATTACTGATAATTAACAATAACTAGGAATAATTACCAATATTTGGGAATAATTACCAATAATTAGTAATAATTACCAATAATTACCCATAATTACCGATAATTATCAATAATTACCAATAATTACCGATAATTACCGATAATTAGTAATAATTAGTAATAATTAGGAATATTTTGTAATAATTACAAATAATTAGTAATAATTACCAATAATCACCCATAATTACCGATAATTACCAATAATTAGAAATAATTACCAATAATTAGGAATAATTACCAATAATTAGGAATAATTACCAATAATTAGAAATAATTACCAATAATTAGTAATAATTACCAATAATTAGTAATAATTAGGAATAATTAGTAACAATTACCAATAATTAGTAATAATTAGTAATAATTACCAATAATTAGTAATAATTAGTAATAATTAGTAATAATTAGTAATAATTACCAATTATTAGTAATACCTAACAATAATTAGTAACAATTACCAATAATTAGGAATAATTACCAATAATTACCAATAATTACGGGTAAATAGTAATAATTCGTAATAATTCGGAATAATTACCAATAATTAGTAATAATTAGTAATAATTACTAATAATTAGTAATAATTAGTAATAATTAGTAATAATTAGTAATAATTGGTAATAATTACCAATAATTAGTAATAATTAGTAACAATTAGTAATAATTAGTAATAATTACCAATAATTAGTAATAATTACCCAAAATTCCTAATAATTCGTAATAATTAGTATTAATTGCCAATAATTAGTATTAATTACCAATAATTAGTAATAATTACAAAAAATTACCAATAATTAGTAATAATTAGTAATGATTAGTAATAATTAGTAATAAATAGTAATAATTAGTAATAATTAGTAATAATTAGTAATAATTACCAATAATTAGTAATAATTACCAATAATTAGTAATAATTACCAATAATTAGTATTAATTACCAATAATTAGTAATAATTAGTAATAATTAGTAATAATTAGTAATAATTAGTATTAATTAGTAATAATTAGTATTAATTAGTAATAATTAACAATATTTAGTAATAATTATCAATAATTACCGATAATTACCAATAATTAGTAATGATTACCAATAATTAGTATTAATTAGTAATAATTACCAATAATTAGTAATAATTAGAAATAATTACCAATAATTAGTAATAATTAGTAATAATTAGTAATAATTACCAATAATTAGTAATAATTACCAATAATTAGTAATAATTAGTAATAATTACCAATAATTAGTAATAATTAGTAATAATTACCAATAATTAGTAATAATTACCAATAAATAGTAATAATTAGTAATAATTAGTAATAATTAGTAATAATTAGTAATAATTACCAATAATTAGTAATAATTAGTAATAATTACCAATAATTAGTAATAATTAGTAATAATTACCAATAATTAGTAATAATTACCAATAATTAGTAATAATTACCAATAATTAGTACTAATTAGTAATAATTAATAATAATTACCAATAATTAGTAATAATTAGTAATAATTCGTAAAAATTACCAATAATTAGAAATAATTACCAATAGTTAGTAATAATTACCAATAATTAGTAATAATTAACAATAAATAGTAATAATTATCAATAATTAGTAATAATTACCAATAATTAGTAATAGTTACCAATAATTATCCATAATTACCGATAATTACCAATAATTTGAAATAATTACCAATAATTAGGAATAATTACCAATAATTAGTAATAATTAGTAATAATTAGTAATAATTAGTAATAATTACCATTAATTAGTAATAATTAGTAATAATTAGTAATAATTAGTAATAATTACCAATAATTAGTAATAATTAACAATAATTAGTAATAATTACCAATAATTACCAATAATTACCGTTAAATAGTTATAATTAGAAATAATTAGTAATAATTAGTAATAATTAGTAATAATTAGTAATAATTAGTAATAATTAGTAATAATTAGGAATAATTAGTAATAATTAGGAATAATTACCAATAATTAGAAATAATTACCAATAATTAGTAATAATTAGTAATAATTACCAATAATTTGTAATAATTAGCAATAATTAGTAATAATTAGTAATAATTACCAATAATTAGTAATAATTAACAATAATTAGAAATAATTAACAATAATTATAAATAATTACCAATAATTAGTAATAATTACCAATAATTAGTAATAATTACCAATAATATTAGTACTATGAAAACCATAAAAAATTTCTATAATATAAAAATTATCAATATTTGTAATAGGTTTTGCTTTATTCTCAACATATTTAATTCTTAAAGGGTCAATTTTTAGCTCTATCTCAATAAAAAGTTTGCTTCAGTCGTGTATGATGTAAACTCTATAATTATGCTATCTTGAGTGTTTTTTCTAACAAATTATTCAAAACCAGTAATGCTTTTAAATTTTATAGAAAAATATGGAACAACAAGGTCGTCAACAATCATTATTACGTGACCGCATATGGATAAATCAATGTAGAAATCCAAATGGTTCTGGTTTAAATCCATTATATGTAGAGGGTGTGGAGACTTTTTTATCATTTGCGGCATCAAATCCAGAATTTGTTTCAGAAGGCAAAATAAAATGCCCTTGCAGAAAATGTGCATTGAGAACGTTTGACACGTTTCACAAAGTGGGAGAACATCTCTTGCGTTTTGGTTTTCAACCAGATTATGTTTTTTGGTATCAACACGGTGAACGCAGTTCCAGAGCAGGTGATACCAACTGGATTCCGGATCCATCCCAGTTTCAAGATTTATTACATGATGTTGCAGGTTCATTTGTTCAACATAGAGAAACTCCGGCTGATATAGCTTCAAATCCTAAGTTGGCACCATTTGAATTTTATGAGTTGTTGAGGTCTGCTGAGGATGCATTATATCCTGGCTGCAAGATGATCAAATTAGAAGCAGTTGCAAAATTTATGGATATCAAATAAGATAACGGAATGTCAAACACATGTTTTGACCAGATATTTTCTTTGCTTAAAACACTGTTCCCCGAAGGAAATGTTTTGCCTTCAAATTACTATGAGAGTAAGAGGCTGGTTCAAAATTTAGGACTTACTTGTCAGAAGATTCATGCATGTTCAAATAACTGCATTTTATATTCTGGCGAAAATTAGTCGTTGTATAGTTGTCCCACATGTGGGCAATTGAGATATAAAGGACAACACGGGAAGTCTAGTTTGATTCCTGTTAAACAGTTGAGATATTTTCCGCTTACATCCAGACTTCAGCGTTTACTCATGTCTAAGAATACAACGACAATGATGTCATGGCATAAAGAGAATATTTCAACCGATAAAAGCTTGAATCATCCAGACGATGGTGATTCATGGAAACATTTTGATTGAGTGCATCCATAATTTTCTTTAGAAGCTAGAAATGTTCGACTGGGCCTTTCCACTGATGGTTTCTGTCCGTTTGGATCTTATGGTAGTCAATATTCATGTTGGCCTGTTTTTTTAACTCCGTACAATTTACCTCCATGGATGTTGATGAAGGAGCCATATATCTTTTTGACTTTACTAATTCCAGGACATCCGAAGAAAAATATTGATATTTATTTGAAACCATTGATTGATGAATTAAATTTATTATGGAGTACTCGTGTCAGTACATATGATGTTGCAACGAAATAGAATTTCATACTGAGAGCAGCATTGATGTGGACAATTAGTGACTTCCCGACTTATGGGATGTTATCTAGATAGAGTACACATGGTCAGAAATCATGTCCATACTGAATGGGAGAGAACAAAGCATTTATGCTCATTCATGGAAAGAAACATTGTTATTTTGACTGTCATCGCAGATTTCTTCCAGCTGATCATCCTTTTCGCAGAAAATGATCTTATTTCAAAAAAGGAACAGTTGAAAGGGATGGACCTCCAAAAATGCTATCAGGTTCGGAGTTAAAATCAGTTGTATTTTCATTACCTCCCATCACTTTTGGTCCCACAATAAACCAACAGAAAATTTCTGGTTTTGGGAAAGAACACAATTGGATTAAACGTAGCATATTTTTGGATTTTCCATATTGGTCTGATTTGTTGGTCCGACACATGTTAGATGTCATGAATATTGAGAAGAACTGTTTTGATAATTTGTTTCATACAGTTTTGGATACGCCAGGAAAGAGCAAAGACAATGTAAATGCATGTTTAGATCTTGCCCAAATTTGCAGGCGTCCAGAATTGGAACTGTTTGAGAATATGTGAAAAGAAAGGTTAATGAAACAAAAAGCATCTTATACACTGTCTAAAGAAAACCATTTATTATTTTGTCAGTGGATTGCAGATTTGAGACTTCCAGATGGCTATGCTTCCAATTTGGGTAGATGTGTAAAGAATGGTCATATTACTGGATTAAAAAGTCATGATTTTCATGTTATAATGGAAAGACTTCTACCCATTGGATTAAGAGGTCCGTTGAATTCTGTGATTTGGGATTCCATAACAGACATGTCTCATTTTTTTTGGGAAATTTCTGCGGCTACAGCAGATTATGATGCTCTAGGAAAACTTGAAAAACATGTTGTTGTAATTATATGTAAACTGGAAAAAATATTTCCACCATCTTTCTTCGACTCAATGGAACATTTGATGTTACATTTGCCATATGAAGCCAAATGTGGAGGTCCAGTACAGTTTCGATGGATGTACCCATTTGAAAGATGCATGCAAAAATTGAAAAGAAAAGTACGTAACAAAGCATATGTTGAAGGATCTATTGCAGAAGCTTATTTACAAGAGGAAATATCTTTTTTCTGCTCCCATTATTTTGAATCTGAGTATCCTTCAAAACACAACCGAATGGGATAGAACGAGAATAATATTGATGAAATCGACAATCAATTATCTGTTTTCAACCATCCAGAGCTTGGTTTTGGTGGAGTTTATGAACGCTGGCTTTCGGATGATGAACATCATAGAGCTCATACGTATGTTCTTCTCAACTGTGAAGAGATGACATCGGTTGTAATTTATGTGTTTATATCACTTATTATATCATTTATGTTACAGTAAATAACTTTGGTTTTTATAGGTTGTATGATAATCGTATCAAGAAACAAATTCCACAAATTACAGCTGCTGCTCTCGATGAACGTCGACTGAAAAATTTATCTCGGTGGTTTCAAAAACTGGTAACATAAATTCTTTATATTTTAGCAACTCATTCAATGTATAGTTTACTATATTGATAATTATTTCACAAATTTTCAGGTGTATCGACATGCTGATAAAATTGACAAATGGATGTGTGTATTGAGTAACCCACCTTCCAAACTTGTTAAAACTTATAATGCATATGTGGTGAATGGATTTCGATTTCACCCACATGCATATGGGGAATCGAAAAAAACAATGAACAGTGGAGTTAGCTTGAGAGGATCTCATCATCGAGAAAATGAAGTTGACTTTTATGGCATACATGATGAAATCATTGAACTCTATTATCTTGGAAAACATTACATAACCATTTTCAAATGTCGGTGGTTGGATACAGAGAGAGGCGTGTGTGTTCATCCGACTCATGGAATCATCGATATTAAATGTAAAAGTGTTATCGCAGTAAATGAAACATTCTTATTGGCTCAACAGGCACATCAAGTTTATTACGCAATGTACTATGCTACATCAATAGACTTTACTGATTTATGAAGTGTAATAAAAATCAAAATTCGAGACAATCAGTTTAGTCAAAGTGAATGTGCTTTCACTGATGTGCAAAGAATTTAAGTTTTTCAAGAGAGTACTCAAAATCAATATTTTTTTACAAAGAGACATGAGTATCGATGACGACACCCCACATTTAAGAGTCGGTGATGACGATGATGTTAATGATGTCACATATGAATTTTAAATGGTAAGAGATGAAGCAACAGTAACTCGAATGGATATCGATGATATTGAGGAGGAATATGAAGATGACATTGACATATATGAAGATGATAATGAAGATGAACACTGATATAATATCATGGTATATATATACAATAATAATATGTATATATCTATATATAATAGTAATTATCAATTATTTTCTAACAACATTAACATTTTATGTTTCAGATGGATGACACCACATTTCGTGAGTTGGAAGATGCTGACCTGCCTTTCGATGCGGATGAGTTGCTGGCAGATGACCCTCAGCCTGCAGGCGCTCCAGGGAGTACGCGGAGGGGGCGCGGTCTTGCACGATTGATGATTCCTGACCCCATCCCCAAGTGACGTCCACATCTTGGGTTTGATCCACGCACACGGAGGTGTGATAACCTCTGTGATAACCTGTGGATTTGACTAAGATTTCATTAATCTATTCACATAATATATGTTTATTATTTTTACAGATTTCCGCATATAGCAGTCGGACAGGGCAGCGCTATTTTGTGCAACTATTTCTCTCAGCCGTAGACCACATGGAAGCAGATTCCCATTGATGTGCAGTAGGCCATGTTCGACCATTGGTTGGTACATACATAAATAAATAATTTTATCTTGAAAATTATTTCATTTCTAACTAGATATTTTGATTTATTTGTAGGGTTTATGGTATCTGATCAAGGATACCATGCGTGACACCATCCATGAGGCATGGGAGGTGGCCATGCGTGATTGCCTTCGTCAGTTTTTGCACAATTTAAGAAATGATGCAATGAAGAAAGCAGGAGTGTCAGATTTTGACGAGTCATGTAGAGCACACCGACCAGAGTACATTTCATCCCATGTATGGGATGGATTATGTGCGCACTATTTGAGTGGTTCCTTTCAGATGAGATCATTGGTGGGGAGAGAGAATCGGGGGAGACATGAGGTGACTCATCGAGCTGGGAGTCATTCTTTCAGTACTCATAGACAGCATCTGGTACGTACATTATTTATAAATATTTTATATAACTATAAATATTAACAGTTTATTTGTTATTCTTATAGGCTGTCAAGAACCCCGATATTACGGAGTACGATATATATCGGAGGATGTATAGTGATCCTGCTACTGGGGAGCCCAGAGGTGATCGTCAGCATCACATCGTGGTCAGTATTATTTGTTTTCAAGTTTAAAAATTAACTGCATATTATATATTCAGAATTTTAATTTTAAATTGAAACTACAGGAGTCATATGAGGCCGCAGCGTCACAGGCCCGCCCTGAGAGTCAGGCCGAGTCATCAGATCAGACCACTGGCCGTCATTTTGATGAGGCGGCATGGATGCAGGCCACCCAGTATGCCTTCGAGAAGGGCCGGGTAGTTGGTATCAGCTCTCGACTGACTCCCAGAGATTATTATGGCAGTGCTGTGATGTCGGCGTCCAGCTCAAGAGGAGCTCATGCATCTTATTCTGCTACACAGTATGAGGATCAGTTGCGATCTCAGACTGCACTGATAGAGAGTCTCTGACAGGAGCAGGAGTAGATGCGTCAGCAACATGAGGAAGAGCGTCGACGCCAGCGGCAGTTGTACGAGGAGCAGATAAGTCGGTGGCAGCAGCAGCATGAGGAGCAGATGGAGTACATGCGCCGACTCACTCATGCTTTAGGGATGGAGTTTCCTCCACCACCATCTGCGTACCCCCCCTCCCCCCTCCTTCAGATTAGAGTTTGTTTTTATGTTATAAAATTTGTGAAATAAAAATATGATTTTTTTCTATTCGTAGTTTCTTTCTCATTATAAAATATTAATAATATTATATTTTGAAATAACAATATTAATATGAATAATAATATAATTTTAATTTTATAATATTAAATTTTATATATATATTAAAATTTTATAATATTATAATTTAATTATATTTTTTTGTAATACTTGAATTATTTTAATATTTGAATGTAAAATAATTATATTATTTTTATATTAATTAAAATAACTTATTAATATTTTTTTATTTATGAATTATAATTCTAATATTATTATATTAATTAAATAATTTATTAATACTCTATTATTTTTTATTTTTTAATTATAATTCTATTATTAATATATTAATTAAAATAATTTATTAATAAGTTATTATTTTTATTTGTGAATTATTATTCTATTATTATATTAATTAAAATCATTTATTAATATTTTATTAATATTTATTTTTGAATTATAATTCGATTATTATTATATTAATTAAAATAATTAATTAATAATTTATTTTTTTTATTTTTTTATAGTATTTGCGACGGGATACTATGCCCGTCGCAAATAGAATTATTATTATATGCATTAAAATAATTTATTAATATTTTTTATTTTTTTATATAGTTTTTGTGACGGGTCCCTTCGCAAAAACTATTTTAATAGTTTTTTACAAATACACGGAGTACTATTTGCGACGGGGAGAATACCCGTCGCAAAAAGCCATTTGCGACGGGATCCCGTCGTAAAAGCCATTTGCGACGGGATCCCGTCGCAAATACCTGTTTTTCTAGTAGTGACCATTTCTTAAACATTTCATTTAATGCATAAGTGTGCCACAGGGATCATACAACATTGAATCAACCACAATAATTTATTCCATGATAAATGGATGTGGAATATATACATGAATATTTATAATCAATAAGTAAATGTGCATAAAGATGAATACCCGTGATAAATAAATGGGCATTGTATTCACTACACAATGACATTGGCTTCGAAAATCATAGTGCAATTTCGGCAGCATAGGGCCGTGAAAAAATAACTCATAAAAAAGGTTGATAAGAAATAAAGTGGTGTATCATCATATTTAAATGAAATACACAGTAAGGGGGTCATATTGATACATTTACCAACAAACATAATGGAATTTAGATGCATAATACAAAATAATAACATGGATCTAAAAGAGGAGAGGGAAATACCTCATGGAATTTTTGCATGGTAACTGGTGTATATGGGACATGTTAATGAGAGAGAAAGGGGTCTCCCATCATCCAATAATAAAGAGGGGAATATGGGGGAGATGAGAAATCATACCCCAATACTTGTAATGGACAAAAGGGCATAACAACATAAGGAAAATATGAAAAAATGAGAAAAGAATAAATACCTTTCATGGAAGTGCGATCCCAAAGGCTTGGGAGAGTCTTCAGAGAGGCTTCTTGGGTTCTTAGGGAACCTTGGGGGGATTTTAGGGAGAGGAGGTTTGGGTATGGTTGAACACCAATTGCATTGAGTGAAGAGGAAGTGGGAGCTTGGGTTGGTTTATATAAGAAAGTAAAGGGAATTCTTTATTATTTATCTGTGTGACACCTCATGTTAAACTAATCCAAACCCAAAAACAACCCATGGTTTTTGCCCATGGATTTTTCCAAAGGGGAGTGGAAAAAAATATTTTATAAATCCAATAGTCTAAATTCTAAAAATAATATGGTGTCCTATGTGGAGGTCAGTCACACATTCAAGGAAAACAATTTCAAAAAAGATAAAATGTTTTATAAGCCTTGAAGGGTCCACCAATGCATTGAAAAATAAATAAAACTGAACCAAAATCACAATATTTTGATGATAATACATATATTGGGAAAAAATAATGTTTATTGTATTTTATTACATTACTATTGGGTCATTATGATGTCATTAAACACATTATATATTAAAATGGTATTTAATTTTTATCAAAAAATTCGACTGTCTCAAAAAATTATGAAAAATTAACCATTGGATAATTTCAACATCCTGATTCCAAAAATAATATTCATTTTATCTAAATATTTTTTTATATATGTTAAATTATAATTTTTAAATAAAAACTAACATTTATAAAAAATTCATGGGTTTTTGACTAAAATAGCCTTCAAACCTTAATAAAAATTACAATTGCATTCATAAAATTATATGATCATTTATATTTAATAAAAAGTAATTTAATAATAATAATACTATTTTATTAAAATATTATTTAATTCCAAATTATATTAATTCATCAAAATATATTTCTTAGTTGAATATTAACTAAAAATACTGTTTTCACTTTAAAAAAATTTACAATGTAACAATAATAAAATGAATTCACATTCATTATACAAAAATAATGCGCATAATTTTAGTGCTAAGGTCTTGTTAAATAACCCCTTTTAACACTCACATAAAACCGAAGGGTAAGGTATGTTATGGTAATAGACTCTAGGGGTTGCTCGAATAACATCGCTTGGGTGGTAATATCTATTAACTTTAACTTCTCCCGTAGTCGGTTCCGCTAAAGCATAATGTGTTTACGCTCGGATAGCGATTTATCAACAGCGAAGCCCAATGAATCCACCTCCTTTTCAGGATCTAACAAATGGGCTTCATATAAATAATGTCTACTGGATGAGTCCATCACTTCCTTTGTCTAAGTAAATTGAATTTATTAAATCCCTATATTTATATTAATCTTGTGATTACTGTTCAGTAGCTATATTAGCAACAATAACAATTCATTATCATATTTTAAAATCCAATAACATAAAAATAATGATGTTTACATTTATATAAACAATTATCATAATGATACATTTAATAAGATCTTGAGGAATTTTTAATAATAAATGTATTGGTCATTAGAATCTTCCCCACTTAAAAAAATTTTCCACCAAAATCCCTTTTTCCCACACTAAAATATGTGTGGGTAACTCTACTATATCACTTCCTCCAATTACCACATCTCTTCTTTGAACTTGTGGTTTTTCCATAACACCTTGACCAGGGGCATTGTCTAATTTCGTAGAATTTTTTTATATGGTCTATGGACTTGACTAATTTATCCTCATAAAAAAGATCATCCTCTTGATGTACTACCACTGAAGAAAGTACATGTGAAGAATCTAGTATGTACTTCCTTAAGTAGGATAAATTAAATACATCATATACATTGTCCATGGTAGGTGAAAGTGCTAGTCAATAGGCAAGAACCCCGACACGATCAAGAATCTCAGAGCGACCGATGTACCTAGGACTTAACATCCATTTCTTTCTAAACCACATGAACTTTTTCCACAAAGATATGCATAAAAATACCATGTATCCAACTTTAAACTCAAGGTCTCATTGATATCTATCTCCATAAGTCTTCTACTGACTCTAATATGCCTTGATTTACTACTGAATGGTTTTCAGCTTTTCAACCATTTCTTCGACCATTTATGGCCCTAGAAGATTACTCTCTCCAACATTATCTCAACATACAGATGTTCTATCCCACATCCCATACAAGTATTCATAATGTACCAATAATATACTTGAGTGGAAACTTTTAATGTATGAAAATTTAACCCAAGGAAGATTTTGACCCCATCCTCCTTTAAAGTCCATTGAGTATGCACTCAATATATCGCCAAGTGTTTGGATAGTCCACTCAGATTAGACATCAGTTTGAGGATGATAAGTTGTACTGATGTTCAACTCAGTAAAGAGAGCAGGTTGAAGAATCTTCCAAAACATAGAGGTGTATCTGGGATCATGATCGGATACAATAGATAGTGGTACTCCATACAGCCTTACCACTTCCCTGATATATATCTGCACCAGTTGATCCAATGAGAAATCCTCCCAAATTGCAATAAAGCATGAAGAATTTGTAAGATGATCCACAAAAACCCAGATTTAATTCTTTCTTTGGGATTTTTTTGGAAGCCCAATGGAAATGTCCATGGTGTTGTTATCCCATTTCCATGCTGGTATGAGTAATGGTCACATCATCCCCTTAGAATTTTTCCTCTCATCCTTCACTTGGTGACACACCAGGAACATTGCTATATATTTAGAGATCTCATTCTTCATATTATCGCACCAATAATTCTTTCATATTTATCAATAAAACATTGTGTTTCTGGGGTGAATATAGAAATTTGAACTATGTGGATCATCCAAAAGATCGTTTTTCAACATTGAACTTGATGGAACACATAGTCTTTTCCAAAATCTACCAATTCCTTCTTTATTAAAATTGAACTCTGAGGATTTACCTCTTCTGATAGCTTCCAATTTCTTCCTAATTCCCACATTATCCCTTTGAGAATCCTTTAACCTTTCCAAAAGATATGGTTGAGAAATCATTTGTGAATGTATTGTTGATGTTCCCATATTTATGATTCACATGGCCATTTTTAACAAACCTTAGAATATTTGATCCTTCTCAATTCCCATAAATGATATAATCATATGGTCTCTTCTACATAGAGAATCCTACAACTTTATTTCTTTCCTCGGGTGGTAATTGATTGAGCATTTATTGTCCTTGATCAGCTCTAACCATATTTGTTGGTGCATGTTCAACTCTTTCGGTGTGAATATATACATTAGGATTTTGTGGTCCGTATATATTTCAAAAATTTCTACAAAGGGATAATGCCACCACAATTTTAAGGTAAAGATCACCGCAAACAACTCTAGATCATGTGGTGGGTAATTCTACTCATGAAATTTCAATACCCTTGAATCATAAGAAATGACTCTGTCATTTTTTATCAACGCACAACACAATACCTTCTTCAATGCATCAATGAATACCAAAAAAGTTATCCACTTGTGGATAATGTGAGCATGGGAATAGTGATAAACCTCCTTTTTAACTCCTTGAATCTTTTTTCGCATTAATCACTCCATGTAAACCTTACTCTCTTCCAAGTTATCTTGGTAAGAGGGTTGGACAGTAATGAGAAATTTCTCACAAATGATCAATAATATCCAGCTAACCCCAAGAAGATACAGATATTCATTACCTATGTTGGCCTCGACCACCCCTCAATTGTAGCTATATTGGAGGGTTCCATAGATATACCAATGATTGTGAACATATGGCCCATTAAAGAGACCTCCTTCAACTAGAACTCACACATGCTATACTTTTCATAGAGCTTCTCCTTTTGCATGTTCTCTAGTACAGTTTTTAGATTTTCCTCATGACCCTCTTTTTTTTGGAGTATATGAGAATATAATATATAAATACTACAAAAAATCTATCAATATAATCTCTAAAGACACAATTCAATGAGTCCATGAAGAACTCTGGAGCACTAGTGATTCTGAAAGGCATAACAATGAATTCATAGTACCCATATTGTAACACCCCAAAAACTTGTACCTCTTGTATTGAAATGTTTATGTTTTTTTTGAGTTCTGTAATAACTAAACACACATTTTTATCTTGAGGAGCAATAGCATGGTCTTAATTTATTTTAGAATTCAACCAAGTAAAATACACAAATGGACACAAGGATATTCATAATAAAAAAGAACACCGTAGTGTTTAAAATATGTTAATATCACAAGGAAACATCCTACCCAAATATGCGTAATAAAAATCCTATCAGAACTATGGGAATGCCTCCTACAATGACAAAAACACACGGTAAATAAAAGAGATCCTTCAGGACAGTGAAAATAAAGAACAACAACAACATGATCACATAAACAGTGCTGAGCATCAATGGAATGACAAGAACAATCTATTTCTTCTTTTTGAGTTTTGGATACTATGAGGCATGATTTTATAGGGAATCAACCCTACAGTATCTCTGTTGACCATTGAAAGATAACTGTTATAATTATTTTCATTGAAATTTTTAAGGATATTTGAAATTATTTAAATATTAATTCGTTTCCAAATATTTATGTTATGATTAAAATTATAATTAAATCATCTTGTTTAAAATCTGAATAGATATGAGTAAAAAACAACATTTCAACCTTAATTGATTTTGAAAAGTATTAAGGTATTCAAATCACATTGATAATATTTCAAATACAGTGTAATGATTTTCATTTCTTAAATAATGTTGTAAATTATGTTTAAATCATTTAAATTAAATTTTGTATTTGATTAAATTATGATTTCTATGATACTAGCACAAAAATTATTATATAGGTTTATTAAAATCTATTTTTTATAACTTTTTTGTGTTAAAAAGTTTTAGTGTTTATATTTTTATAAATTATTCATACTAAGAAAAAGTTTCTTTTGTATTCATTAATGTTTAAGAATATAAATTTTATATAGTTTTAATAAATGAATTTTTTTCTCTTATTTAAAAAATTATAATTTTCAGTGTAAGGTTCTATAAAAATTTTTTCCCTCTAGGGACATCCCTCTATGGCTAGGGCGGAGGGAGACATGGTGCATGAAGTGGCTAAGTCTAAGCCCTCAGCCCAAGCCAAGGCCAGTCAGAGCTCGGACAGAGGTCCCCCGAAGGGCGCATGGGAATAAGAGCATGGAGGCGCACCACTACTGGGGCATGGCCGCAACAGAGCATAGGTAGGCCAAAAACTATGGGGGCAGGGTGGGAGCCCCTGTATAGGCCCCCATTAATGTGTGATGTGTGTTTTATGCATAGTCGTTGGGATGCTTGAGCTTATAAGGGAGGCGAAAATAGCTCGCCAGTTCGATGTGGGGTGTGTTTTTTCAGGCGAAATGCGATTTGGGCCATTGGAGCATGTCACACATGATCTGGACAGCCAATCACGATCTCATTTTGAACATCAACAACCATGGTTTTCCACTGTGTTTTTTCTATGCCGTTCGATGTACCACATATCTAATTGCGACTATCAGTATATTTTAAAATGCCGCGTCAAATCGAGACCGTCTGATGAAACTCAAATTTAATCTGAGTCATTTTTTTCCTTTTAAAAGAGTGGACATGCCTTAGCCCTTGGATCAGGATCGGGATTGATCTAGACCATCTATTTTCCTCCAGTTTTCCCCCTTTTAGCATTCTATTCTTCTTCTCCGCATGGGTTTTCACCAGTAACCCTGCACTATTTTTCATACTGTACCTATGACCGCTGGTGGACACTATGTCTTCCCCTTTCCTACAATTTGTCTCCATCCATTTAATTCACTGCATAGGAGTCAACATTATTATAAGTGGCATTGAATGTTGTGTGTTTTTTTAGTTTATAGGTGACTGGTTTCACCCCAATGAACTCTTGGTTCTTTTCCCCACTCAAGCCTCCTAAAAATCCCATCTAACCTCCCTCGAGTTCTCCTCCCCTGGTTTTAAAGTAACTATTTTAATTTGGCCTTGTCTTCTTTTTTTGAGAGTATATACACACTTATATTCATAATATATATTTATAACATTGCGATTTAGCTCAAAAATTTATCTGTGTTGAACCTGGGCCTTTAGGTGCTTGTGTTTAAATGGCATAAAAGACGTAATGGATTTTCTACCTTCATATATTGTGTTGAGTTTATATATATATGTATGTATGTATGTATGTATGTATGTATGCATGTATGTATGTTCATAAAACTTTGTATTTTTAATAACCCTACGATTTAGTTTAAATCCTTCCTTAAGACCGAACCCAGGTCTCTTAATTCTGTACATTGGAGTGCTTGTAAAATTGAAAACTATTTAAGGTTTACAAAGATAAGGGTGTGCTATATTTATATAAATACATATACGATATATATATATGCTTCATTTTAGTTATGCATGGGTAGTGATGTGGTCTTACGGTTTCAAGTAGAGAACCACATTACCCAATCAACCATGTTCTGAAAAGGTTGCATGATAATAAATTTAAAATGAAAGTGTGATATGTTTGTGTAAATATTTTAATATAAGTGATTTTATACTTTGTACATATGTATATATAAATTCACATTCTATGGATAATGACATATATGTGTGGGATTATACCCAGTTCTTAAGGTCTTCGTACCATGGGTCTTGAAGTTTTAGTAGAAATTTAAAACATATGAAATGTTGTGTTATTCAAAACGTATATCTACATTTATGAGTCACTTATTTTCATATATTTTAAATGATGTTGATTATGGTGAAGATTCATGATTTTTATTATGGACATTACTCTTTGGTATTCAATGGCTTATCAGCATTGATTGATTTAGCATCTGAAAGCTTAAAACCCTACATGAATTTTTGGTTTTTTTAATGAATTGGTTAATAGGGTGTTAGAATTATGAGAATAACTTTACATGTGACAAATAATGTTTTTTTTCTTTCAGTACATTGGATGTCAATATACGTTCCATAATCTACCTTTCTTTTTACCATTTAATGATAGTCATATGAATGATTTCTCGGTTTTTAAACATCTAGAGGCATGTATCAATTTATAAGATATGTAAATTTCAAAGGATGAAATAAAATTACTATTACCAATTATGTATAAAGTAATCCAAATTATTATACATTGAATAATTAGAAATGAGTAATTAAACATTCAAAATGTTATGGGACATTTTGAATATACAACTCTTTTGGCATATGAAGAATGTTTTGGACTAGTATGATCCGGGTTGGGGACCGGTACAAGTAAGCCCTCCGTGTTGGAGTCCAGTTACAGATGCTCTTCGGGATAGGGTCTGGTTACAGATGCTCTCTGGTTTGGGTTCTGGTTACAGTTAGCCCTAGGTCTTGGCATGAGGCCTTGACACAAAATTCTAATTTTTTACATTCCAATATTGTTCTTATTATAAATAATTAACCTAATGGGTATTAGAATAGTATAATATCAAATGTTAAGAGCCATTACTTATGAGTTTCATAAAATTTAGTGTTTATGGCATGACTTGTGTTAAACACACAATGAATTAGTTTCCAATATATGAAATTCATGTTTTTTTCTTTACACACAACTCTAATTATTCATAGCTCTTAGCTATTTAATTTATGGTCTTACAAGTATGGAATGTCTTTTATTTGTTACACCAAACAAACATGACTATATTTTAATCACATATACATATATCCCTATTATCAATATTTTAATAGAGCATTTTTTTGACATGTTGCATATGATAAAGATTTTATTTAAGGGAAATGATCTATGGAATGTTTTAAAGAAAGTTATCAAAAGTTAAATTGGTTTAATTTAAAACACCTTACTGGGAATTTATATGTTCACCCTACATTTTGATCTAAATTTTTCCGGTAAAATATTTTGACAAATAAACATTTCTGAAGTAGCCGGTTTCCCAGATCCAAAACTGAATTTGATCCTCTAAATTAGACAAGATGTGTGGTTTATCAGTGCATGTTTTTTTGATCACGATACATCGTTTTTGGAAGGCATCGGCTCTTGGTTTTCGGGGGTCGGGTTTTCATAGTTGGTATCTGAGGAATCTGTTCAGATAACTCTAGGAACCCAGAACTGAAGCAAAGAAAAATTTACATAAGAATTACTAAATACGATGTTTTCTAATTTTCAGACGGTGGATGAAGGTACTAATATTCTTCCTCTTCCAAATGAGGCCCTAGAAACCATAATTTCAATACCCTTCCATGAAAATTATATAAACTATGCCCATATCCATATGTCATGTAAATATCTCTATGATATATCCAATTCTCCTCGAGTACATCAACTCCACCGAAGAGCGGGTCTGGATTAAATCTTTATAATGTAAGCTCAATTTCCATCCTATGCTTGATGTGGAAATTACTAAGAGGGACTTGTTAGATGGTTCATCGCTGTGGAAGGAATCCAGACCCTCATGGAATTCCCCCAAGCTGTAGTAGCGGGAGACCTTTGTGCGGCATATATGTGTCAAGTCCTGTCATATGGCCATTACAGTCAAGTAACGGACTTCAAAGTTATTGGATACGATGCCACCTGATCAGAGTAAAAACATCAAGTGATTAATGATGTCTCTCAACTATACACCCCTCATGTCAGACTATAGAGACACCATATGTGATCCCACGATATAGGACCTGATTTCTCGGGTTGCATATGGTTTAGGGAGATCAAGGGTTTTGAACATGATCTGGGGATTCGTGTATTAGGAAACCGGGGACCACTAGACTTTCCCTTTTTATGAACAAGTGGTGTTATGAGAACTATATCCCTTCTTTCTTTATACTATCTTGTATGTGTTCTTATTTCTGAATAGGTTTCATCGATTTATCTTTTAGATGAAACGAAAAACCCACATATTATCTCTTCCTATTGAGATATTAGAGATTCTTGCAATTAAAACGTCTGAAGAAGAATATTTTCCCTTTGCAAATATGCGAATAACGTGCAATCAACTATATGAGGTGACAAATAGTCCTAATATGCTCTGCACCTGTCAATGGAATGCTTCCATCTAATACCTTATTAGCTCAAAACAATTGGCCATGTGTATGCGAAGATGAAAATACCACGAAGGTCTTTTCTTATGTTCCACCCTAGGCCGAAACTATATGGCCATGGTATGATTTTTAGAGGCTTCTTTAGAGGGAAAATTTTGTGCAACCTACATGTACCAACTCCTCTGTGTTAGCATATACGACAATTTATATAACTTAGATGTTCTCAATTGAGACATTGTTCCGCATGTTCTTTGTATGTTGGTTTATTCAGACATTTCTAAACTTGATACCGTTCGATCATCCCTCATGAAGCCCAAGTGTTTGATGCTTGAGTTCAACAACTTCTGTTAAAGGTGTGTCTGGATCAGAGAACTAGAAGAGTAGAGCATCAAATTGTGTTTCTCGCTGAATGCACCTAAGGATCCTCTACAATGGGGGATGTGGTGAAAACATCAGAGAACTTATATGTGTATATGAAATAAATTGCGAGGAAACAATTCTTCTTTGGTGGGATAATGTAACACCCCAAAAACTTGTACCACTCGTATTAATAAGTTTATGTTTTATTTTTTGTTTGAGTTTTTTAAAAACTGAACAAACTTATTTCTGTTGAGTATTAATAACATGGTCTTAATTTATTTTACAATGAAACTGAGTAAACACACACTTTTCATAATTAAAAAGAAAACTGTAGTGTTTACAATATTTTATGAACACAATGAAGTATAGTTCAAAAATATGCCTAATAAAAATCCTATCAGAAATACAGGAAGGCCCCACACAAAGACAATAATTCATATTAAATAAAAGAGATCCTTCGGGTCAGTGAAAATAAATATCAACACCATTAAGTTCACATAAACCATGAAGAGAATCAATGGCTTGACAAGCACCATATCTTTCTTCTTATTGATTTCAGGAACCTCTGAGGCATGGTTTAATTGGGAATTAACCCGACCATTTCTCTGGTGACCGTTGAAAGCTAAATGTTATAATTATAGTCATTGTATTAACTTATGATAATTGAAATTATTTAAATATTTATTAGTTTCCAAAAATTTAAATTATTAGTAATATTATAAGTAAACCATAATTCTTGAACTCTAAAAATATATGAGTGAAAAAAATCATTTCAACCTTAAGTCATTTTGAAAAATATAAAGGAATTCAAAAAAATATATGAATATTTCAAATACAATGTATTGATTTTTATTTCTTAAATAATGTTGAAAACTATGTTTAAATTCTTCAAATTAAATTATGTTTTTGATTAAATTATGTTTTCTATGATACTTGAAAAAAAAATTATAATATAGGTTTATTAAAATATATTTTTTATAACTTTTTGTGTTATAAAAGGTTTATCGGTTATAATTTAATAAATAATTTAAACTAAGACAATGTTTATTTTGTATTCATTAATGTTTAATAATATAAATTCTACATAGTTTTAATAAATTAATTGTTTTCTCTTCTTTCATACTTTATAATTTTGAGTGTAATATTTTATAAAAAAATTGGCCCACTTGGGACAACACTTTATGGATAGGGCTGAGAGAGGTAGCTCACATGATGTGGCTGAGCCTATGACCTCAGCCCAAGCCATGGACAGCCCAAGCTCGGGTAGAGGTCCCCCGAAAGGTGCACATGGGCAGAAGCGCGAAGGCGCACCACTGCGGGGTAGTGGCCATAGCGGATCATGGGTAGGCCAAGGCCTATACAGGCGGGGCGGGATCCCGTGTATAGGACCCCCTTCATATGTGTTGTGTGATTTCTGATAAGTAGTTGGGAGGATCGGGCTTATAAGGTAGGCAAAAACATCGCATCGTTTCGATGTGGGAACTATTTTTTCGGGGGAAATGCGATCTGGTCCATTGGATCACGTCTCGCGTGATCTGGACCACCGGTAATGATCTCATTTCATCATTTAGAAACTATGGTTTTCTGATATTTTTTTTCTACTCCGTTCGATCTACCATAGATCTAATCGTAAACGTCATTATATTTTAAAATGGTGGGTCGAACTGAGGTCGTCCGATGAAACTCGAATTTAATCTGAGCTACCTATATCTTTTTTAAAAGCACGTACATGACACAATCCTTGGATTAAGATTGGGATTGATCTTGACCGTCCGTTTTCTTTCGGTTTTCCCTCTTGTTGTGTCATCTTCTTCCTCCCCACATGGGTTTGCACAAGTAACCCTACACCATTTTTCATGCTACACCTATGACCGTAGGTGGACCCTTTTTGTTCCCCCTTTCCTACAAGTTGTCTCCATCCTTTTAATGTACCACGTAGGAGTCAACTTTATCAACAATGTCATTGAATGTTGTGTGTGTTTGTTAGTTTATAATTGACCATTTGCAACCCAAAGAACTCTCAGTTCTACTCCCCGCTCAAGCCTCCAGCAAGTCCCAGCTAACCTACCACGAGTTCTCCTCCCCCTTGTTTTAAAGTAAGGGTTTTAATTTTTCCTAGTCTTGTTTATTTTAGAGTATATACACACATATATTTATATTCATAATATATATTTATAACATTTTATTTTATCTCAAAAGTTCATTTGTGCTGAAGTTGGGCCTTCAAGTTCTTGTGTATAAATGGCATAAAAGACGTAAGGGTTTTTCTACCTTTATTCATGGTTTTGAGTATATATATATATATCTATATATGTATATATTCTCATAAAATACTGTATTTTAAATAACCCTACGAGTAAGATTAAATCCTTCCTTCAGATCGAACCTAGGTCTTTAATTTTGTACTTTGGAGTGCTTGTAAAATTGAAAATTATTTATGGTTTACAAAGCTTGGGATTTCTATATATATATATATATACATATAGGGAATATATATATTCTTTGGATTAGATATGTATGGGTATTGATTTGGTCTCTCGGTTTCAAGTAGAGACCCACAATTACCCAATCTACCATGTTCTGAAAAGGTTGCAAGATAAGAATTTCAAAATGAAAGGGTGATATTTTCATGTACATATTTTTACATAAGAGATTTTATACTTGATATATATATATATATATATTCACATTCTATGGATAGTGACATATATGTGCGAGATTATACCCAGTTTTTAAGGTCTTCGTACCATGGTTCTTGATGTTATAGTAGAAATTTAAAACATATCAAATGTTGTGTTATTCAAAACTTATAGCCACATTTATGAGTCACTTATTTTATAATATTTTAAATGATGTTGATTATGTTGATGATTCATGTTTTATATTATGGAAATTATTCAATGGTATAAAAAGGCTTATTAGCATTGAATGACTTAGCATCTGCAAGCTTGAAACCTTAAATGAATTTTTGGTTTAATTTTAATGAATTGATTAATAAGGTTTTAGAATTATGAGAATAACATTGAATGTGGAAAATTCTATATTTTTTTATTTTATTACCTTGGATTTCAATCTACATGCCATAATCTACCTTTTGTTTTACCATTTAATTACAGTCATATGATTGCTAGCTTGGTTTTTAAACATCTAGAGGCATGTCCCACATTATAAGATATGTAAATGTTAAAGGATGAAATATAATTAATATTACCAATAATTTATGAATTTATCCAAAGTTGTATACTTGTAATAATTATAAATGTGTAATTAAATAGTCCAAATGGTATGGGACATTTTGAATATACAACCCATTTTTGGAAAATGAGGAATGTTTTAGACCAGTATGTTATGGGATGGGGACCGGTATAAGTAAGAATTCCGGGTTGGAGTCCGGTTACAGATGCTCTCTAGGATAGAGTCTGATACATATGCTCTCCTAGTTGGGGTCCAATTACATTTCACCCGAGGACGGGGCCTGACGCCTTGACACAGAAGCCCACCTTTTTACATTCCAATGTTATGCTTATGATAATTAATTAACCTAATGGGTATTCTACTCATAGAATATCCAAGGTTAAGAGCCAGTATCTATAAGTATCAGAAAAGTAAGAGTTTATGGAATGAATTGTGTTAAATAGTTAATGAATTTGATTCCAATAGATGAAATTGAAGTTTTTTCCTTTAGGCACAACTCTGATCATTCATTGCTCTTAGCTATTTAATTGGTGGACTTACATGTTTGGAATGCCTTTTATTTGTTACACCAAACAAGCATGCCTATATTTGATTCACATATCCTTATAACACTATTATCATGTTTTTAATTGAACACTTTTTTGACATGTTACATATGTTAAAAATTATCATTAGGAAAAATGTTATATAGAATATTTTAAAGAATGTTTTCCAAAGTTACATTGGTTTAATTTAAAACCCCATACTAGGAATTCGTATGCTCACCATAGGTTATGATATATATTTTTCAGGTAACAACTTTTGACAATTGAAACATTTCAGAAGTAGCCAGTTTCCCATAGCCCGAACCGAATTCGATACTCTGCATGGGACATGATGTGCAGTTTATTAGTGCATGATTTGGTTTGAGCATGATACATCATGTTCAGAAGGTACCAGATCCTGGTTTTCTGGGGTTGGGGTTGTACATGTATCTTGTACGAAAAGAATTCTGGGGGATATCCTCCTTCATTAACCTTACATGATAATATCCTGAATGAAAATACACCTTGGAGAAGTATTGTGCTCGATTTAGTTGATTGAACAAGTCATCGAATGGTGGGAGAGGATACTTGTTCTTTATCGTGGTTCTGTTAAGCTCACGATAATCGATGAAAAGGTGCATTGACCCATCCTTATTCTTGACGAAGTGGACTGCTTCACCCCATGGTGAAGCATGTGAGAGTATAAACCCTTTATCTATATTCTCCTGTAGTTGTTTCTTTATATCTTCATGCTCCACAATAGCCATTTTATACATAGTCTTTAATATTGGAAAATGCCCATGTATAAGGTCAATTGATAATTCAACATCTCTTCGAGGAGGAAGACCACACAATTCCTTGGGAAACTCTTCAGTGAATACCCTCACAATAAGAATGTCTTTAATGTTGGTTTCATCTTTAGAGTAAATATTCTGAGTCAGATATGGGTGCTCATAGGACAGTGATTTACACACTTTAGATGATGGATCTAAAGATGATACATCATCCTCCTTGCACTTTTATAGAATCGGGGGTCGATTCCCGACATGGAGAGTGATTTCCCTCTCACGGAAATTTATGTTGGCTGTATATAGGGAAATACAATCCATGCCTAGAGTTGCATCAAATTCCACCATAGGTAGTATGATATAGTTTGATGGGATGTTCAATCCACCAATTATGACATGGGAGGAGTTATATTCATGGGACACAATGATTACCCCATTTTCCATACTCACTGAAATCATTACTTCCATGATTGGTGGTGCTGCTAGAATTGTTATACTAATCATTCAGGATATAAAACAATGTGTTGAAACTGAATCAAAAAGTATGTTTGATATTCTTGAATGAATAAAAAGCGTACATGTCACCACTTAATTGTCGGGGTTAACTTCGGTTGTAGTGATTGCAAAATATCTCCCTTGCTACGTTGGAGGTTGTTGGTTACCTCCAAAACCCACTGGCTTAAGGAACTGATTTGTATGTTTCCTGGTTCTTTGTAGTTGAAGCAATGAACAATGTGTTGAGTGTCGAACATAGCATTACTCTCCTCTCTTGCAACCACGGGTTTTTCTTTTCTACAGTTAATGGATAGGTTCCCTTCACTTCCACACCTAAAGCATTTCCTCACCCCCCTCAGGCAGTTTACGGGGTGCTTCTTTCAACACATTTGGAAAGTTGTGTAAAGAATTTTCTTAGCACCATTGGATTTATCCATTTTACCACCCACAATGAAGTAAACCTTACACTAATTATCCCCATGATAAACCTTAGATTCTATGATCTCCATTTCGACCTTCAGGGGACATCAGAGAATTTCCTCAAAGCTGTCGATGTCATGGATGGCCAGTGCTTTTCTCAGGCTAGGTTCCAGCCCACCAAAGAAGTGGTCATCCTTGAATTTTGGGGTAATGACCAGGCCGGAGGCATACCGTGTAAGCCTTGTGAAGTTTTCCTCGTACTCTCTAATAGATTCATCATCATTTTTTCTTGAGGGAAATGAATCCCCTTTCGATTTAAATCTAGAGGGTGCATGAAAAATATTTATCAAAAAACATCTTTTGGAAATCCTTCCATTCCAATTCCTTGATCTCCTCTTCAGGATTTTTATTTTTGATTAACGTCCACTATGGATCTGCTTCACCCTCCATACGATAAGAATCCAGGAGAACCATCTCTTGTTCATAACATTGAAGAATGTAGAGGATCTTTTCAATGGGGTTGATTCATTTTTCCACGATTGAGAGATTAGATTACCCATTAAAAGTAGGAGGCCTTTATATCTTAAAGCTCTCGATAACGACATGCTCATTCTTCGGGGGGGGGGGGGGGTGTGTACATTCATCTAGACCCATGTTTCTATTCAATGCTTTAGTTAACTGAGAGATAAGTATGAAAAATTCAGTGATTCCCACTCTCATCAAATTGTGTATCTCATTAGCGCCGTCATCACATTAATCTTCACATCGGTTGTCAGCCCGAGTCCTCTTATTACAGGCCACCAGATGGAATAAAAGTAATGTTAGGGGTAACACATAAAGATTAATATGCGGGAAAAACTAATGACTCATAAATAATATTTATTTCCTTACCTTATGAATCTATAGCTTTAATCTATGCTATTCATGATCTACATTCGAACATATATTCTTAGCATCATTTTTTAATTCCCTTAATAAGGGTTCATAATATGATTGTGAATTTTCCAAAGCATATCCACAATGATTTTCATAACCAAGAGTGCAGCAAGGCCTATTTTCATATACAAGGACACCTCGGAATAATCCGGAAACTCCATGTTGGGGTTTTCACCCCTGGGTACATCTGTGCCAGAGCTGCCTCTACCTTCTCGTATCCCGACAGGGATGTATTTTCCTGATAAACCACTTAATCAATACGCACCAAAACGTAAAGATGTTTTTATTATACTTATCCTTGTCTATAAGTCTTCACTAGGTTTTACTAATCATAATACAAAAAAAAAACTAGACAAATCCTCTGATACCAACTATGACAACCCTTCCCTTTTTATTACCCACTTAAACCTGATTTATTACATAAAATTCACTTGATACAACATAAATGATCGAGAGGTATAGTGTATTTGAGGCTTAGTATCATTGCATAAGAAATTAAAACATGAAATAAAACATCTTTATTGAAAAGTTTTTTTACATGACCACTACATTTTCTTGTACTTAGCATTTCATGTGATAACCTGAGGAAATGGATTAGAAAAGGGTGAGCTATAAATCCCAGTAAAGGACTAAACATGGAATAACATGAGGAATATAGTATGTGTTATAAGATAGGAAAATCAATTGATCACAAGAGAAACATGAACATAAATGCATGATAAAGCATGATAATCATGACATGGAAATGTGGCAACAACACTTAACTTGGAATTAGCAAGAGCCAAGGCTCATTGCACATGGAGCATGAGTAAACCCTCATTTCACATGAAGTACGATTAATGTAACACCCGAGATTTTTATGAGTAATATTTTTTTCAATGGAATCTTTCACTACACACTTGCTTGGATTACTTTACACGCAGTCGCGACCTTCCTCGATAGCTTGCGTCGTACGCAATACCGAGTTTCACTAAACAACGATATGCTATTAAAATGTTATTAAAACTAGCCGTTATGAATAGTAATAACCACTTTTTGAAATTTTATAAATTTTATTTTTCAAAATGGACTTCATTTTTGGATTCGTAATACCGAAATTAGCCTAGGGTGAAATTTTGGCATTTTTCTGAAAACATTCAATTTTTGATGAATAGTGAAACCACTAAGTGGTAAGTTAAAAACTGAATTTTGCATAAAACTTAATTTTACCACTTCTGTGAATGGAATTTCAAAAATCTGATAGACACGGTTGATATCAGTAAGTAAAATGTGGTTCAATGAGATAAAAATAATTTTTTGGTGAATAGTAACTTTTTACTTTTTTTACCGCGGTTAATAGTAAATAGGGTAACTAAGGGTAAATATGATATTACTATTACCCTAAAACATGTCCTAATTCTATTGGAAAAGTGTAATTCGACCAAAACAACCTTATGAATAAAATATGACCATTTAGGCCCACTTGGGTTAGATTAGGACATTTATTATTAATTTATTTAAAGAAGGGTTAAAATAGTTAAAATCAATGTTTAATAAATAAATCATTTTTAATATGGGGTTATACATAAGATAAATTCGACTATAAATATTCATTAGAAAGATAACAATATTTCCTACATAATGGTCTTTTATTTTCAATTGATAGACATTAAATAATTTAATTTATTTATGACACAATGATGATGCAGTAATTATCTTATTAATGAAATATTGACATAATTGATGTTATAAACACCAAAATAAATGTAATTTTAGACTTTTTATGAATTACACTAATTTTCTAGGTTACTATGATATATTAGTGTTGATTTAATCAACTTGGTTCGAACATATAATTCTGTTATGACTTTCACAAAAAATCATATATCAAATAGTGTCACAATTGACACAAAATAGTTTTTAAATCAAATATTATATTATTAATTGTTATTTTATTCCTAAAAATCTAAGGATCGGCCAAATGACTTAGATAAGGATATATATATTAATAATAAACAATTTGGGGTTCTTTTGGCATGTTATAGTAAGTGTATTAACCATATAGTGAAAGAAAACAAAAAGATATGGTAAAAGTTAAATTATTTAACTTAGAGTTAAATCTAATTGATAAGGTTAAAATAATACCATAAACTTTTCTAAATCCTATTGGTTGATAGGATTTCGACCCATTCCCACTTTATATTTGAGATAAGACCCTTTGGAACCATTATAAACCGATTTTTACTTTAATATAAAATAATATTTTGAGGTATTCCTAAGGTGCCCCTCTCCTCCCTTATAAAAGGAAACCTCCTCCCCCTTCTCCTCACACCAATTTGAGCACTCAAGCTCGGCCAAACCCTTCCAAAATCTCTTCTCCACTTCCCTAGAAACATCCTAGAGGTTATGGTCTTCCTCAAAGACCAATTTTAGTGCCCTAAGAGGAGGTCTCAAAGAGGCGCTTCAAAGAAGAGGTAATTACCGTTACCAATTCTTTCATCTTTATTTCTTCTTCCACTTCTTCTTCTTAGGTTGTTTCATTATGAAGTAATAACATCAGTATCACTAATATACTGATATGTTATTATAAGTATGAAACAACCCTATTTTACCATCTATCCATCCTACGGAAAAAGAAATCACCGCGCGTGCGTACGTACGGAATATCGTCTCCACGCCGTGGTGTAATCTATTTTCCACCACCACCTTACATGGATGGGTATAATGGTGTAAAGAATAACTATACATAGTTATTACAACATAATATTGATTCTGATATCTTGTATAATCCACTCCAATTCAATTCAATATTTATGGAAATGATATCATCGCTCGTGCGTACGTACGGACTACCGTCTCCACGACGCGATGAGATTCATTCTCCATGTTAACCATTTAAGAATGATTATAAAGTATATATAAGAAATAATAATGAAATATATGACATTATAAAGCTACTGGATTTATGTATATATATATATATATATGTATGTCATCTACTTACTTCCATTCAAGACAATAAGGAAAGGAAAACAGCGTTCATGCGTACGTACGGACTACCGTCTCCATGAACGGTGTTTTTCATTTCATTTATCTATCTATTATATATATATATATACTGAATATATATGATATATAAATCATATTTTATATTCTGGAAGTAAGTAAATCATGATATAAGTAATAATTATGTCAAGAACAACAAGTCAAAACATCTACGATAAATGAAACGATTTTACCCAAAACGCTTCTTTAACATGGAATTTACAAAAGAACGGGTAATATAATGTCATAAGTGAACCATATATGATATCATAAAAATGAATATGATTTTTTAATAAGTCAATGACATTATTTAAAACATTATACAGGAGCTTCGGACACGTACAAAGAAAATCGGACCTAAGGTAAGGGAAATATCACAATCTCATTTTTATCCGAGATTGTTTATTCGTAAGTATTTACTGGGGTGTATTTTATCATCCACATCCATGTTCCCTCAATATGTAATATTGTTTCCATCCACTTACAATAGTTTAAATCCAATTTTACCCTTCGGTGAGTTTTTAGTAAAGAATATGAAAGGAATCTTTTGTTGTTTTTTTTTCGTACGAGGTACTTTTTGACTTTTCCGACAAAAGTACGAGAAAAATGTTTTTTTTAACTTATACGGAATGAATGGATTTTTAAAACATTATTTCCAAGAAGCATCCTTTACAAGTTTTCAAGTTTATTTTTAATCAACTTATTCTAGTTTAAAGTTGTATGACATGTTAATAAAGGAAAAAAATGTTTTTAAAGAAGAAAGGATATTTTCCTCAAGAATGGAGTTCAAGTGTTTTATCAAAATTATTTTCCATATAAGATAATAAAGGGTTCTGTTTTTATCCCTATTATTACATTGATTTGATTATGTTGTCATGATTTGTTTTATGATGTCATGATGTTTCAAGAATCCCATTTTTGTTACATGTGTTATGTGATGATGTATGATTTATGATTTTGTGGCACACATAAGAAAGGATTCATTATAAGATGGGTGGGACCTATATCTCCCCCCAATGCATTGGGTAAAGATTTTATATCTCATGAGATAGACAGGGCTGGAACGGTAGGTTATACCGGTTCAGTGAAACAGGACTGAAATGAGGGTTACTCGATTCAGAAAGGGACTTTGTCGACTAAGATAGTCTTGGCAATGAGTCTTGACTAACAAGAAATGATTCTCTATGATTATGTGTGAATGCCACAAAGTTTCATGTTTTAAGTTATGATTATTGTGATTACATTTCACTGCCATGATTTACCCCATGTTATGAAATTATGATATCTTTTGAAGGTTAAGATTTCCAAAAGTTATGTGCTTATGTATATGATGTGATTGATATTTATTTTGTTTACCCTTACTGAGCATTTGAGCTCACCCTTTTATGTTTTCTTTTCCCCAGGATATAAAGAAAGGTTTTAGGTATAAAAAAAAGGAAGATCTTTATGGGATATTTTGAGGATCTTTCACCACGATTAGAAGATTATATTCCGATTTTCCAAAGACACTAAACTATTACGATCCTTGTGTGTGTGTTTTTTGTTATGTACTAAGTATTCCGAAAATGAAATGTAATGTCCATGTACGTTAAGCTTCGGGTCTCTACAATTGGTATCAGAGGAAAGGTTTAGCCAACCTTTGGAAACTAGGATGCGAGAACTTTAGTGAGATCCCTAGAGATATTTCTAAGGTATGTTAGGGATGTCCCTAAGGTTAAGTATACGTATAGGTTATAGTACTAGAACTACGCTAATGATCATAGAATTAAACCTAAGATGTTAGATATTGAAGGTACTCCCCCTTTATTATGTTGTTTTCCCCAGCATGATTTTTGCCTCTCACACTATTTTTTTTGGGTTTTAGAAAATGGCTGGAAACACGATGATTCACAATAATGGAGGATATGATGGACAATGGAATGATATTCTTCATAATGAAATGGGATTTGGAAGTCCAAACATCATTATTATGCCGAATCAGCAATCTCATAATATGATCAATAAAGTAAAATTTGGTAAGTTTCCTGACTCGACTAATAAGAGAAAGATGGAGTTTTATGATGATCATAGAGGAAAGAAAGTTCAATTTCCCCTATGTAAATCATGTGGGAAGAGGCATCAAGAAGAATTTTTCAAAGGAACTGGAAGATGCTTTGGGTGTGGAAAAGAAGGACACAAAGCAAGTAAATGCAAAGGAAAAGGTTCAGTTAACAACATGGATGAGGATAATGGTATTGCTACGAAATCAACAATGGTTAAATGTTTTAAATGTGGAATGTGCGGGCATTATGAAAACCAATTCCCTAAGGGAAAGTCTCATGAAGATAATCAGTATGGACGTATGGGAAGTATTTATGTGGATGACGATGAAGAGACTACAAATGATATGTGAGATGAAAGAATTGTTGATGCTCGGTCAATGGTTTAAGAATGTAGTGGAATGATTACATGTTTATCATGTGTAATGTTGTATAAGTAATCTCATGGAACTATGGAATAAAGAGACATGTAAGGATTGTTACACTGTTGTCTGATTAATGTTACCAGTATCCATGAAAGGTTATTCAGATATTTTTGGAATGTAGATGATATGCGCATAATGAAGGGATAAGGAGAAAATTAAATGTTTGATAGTATTCATGAGCTCATGATTGATATAAGGACTAAGTGATGTCATGGTTTGAGTATATAGAATATTGAGGATTTTGGTATGTGGAAGGTGTTAACTTTTAACTGCATTCATGTTTTCACTAAGGTATTGAAGAGAATACATGATTAAGGACTTTGAATGTTTGGAATGTGACCAACAAAACATATCTTATGATATATGGGGATCGACGATGGTGTTAAATCTCTGGTAATCGTTTTCACTATGTTATGAGAGTGGACTGCAGTATTATGGATAAGCCTAAAGATTGGAATGGATTATGTTGGACATAAGTTAGTATTGTTTAAGGATAGAAGTTTTTTCAATATTATTGATGGGATGTTATAGTAATATAGTTTTAGAAAAAGGACAACCTGCAGAACGGGCGACAACCCATCGCGTCGGACAAGGATGTGGGAATCGAACCCACAACCGAAGTGCGACTCGCCTTTATCGCCTACCACTGGCCTACAGGAAGTCCCTTTTTAGTAGAAACTGGTTTTATTATATTAAGCAGTATGATATATGAAGTATAAGTCCATTTTAGGAACCATATGTGATTAATCTCACTATAGATCGACTTATGTATATAATTTTTGCTAACCTTTTGTTTGAGACAGATGGAATGACCTGTCATACTAACACTTCATGAATAACAAATTCAACTTCATTTATTTAAGAGATGAAGTGGAAATTGTTCAAGGCATGAACAACAGTGATATTGTACCAAAATAAAGAAAGTATTTATTCTAATTCAAATTTTCAACTTTAGGGAAATGATCTTGAAAACCAAAAATGTTGTCCTAGTGATCTTATACCTGATGAATCAGATGGTACCTTAGATCGTCACAAATTTATGGATTTGTGATTACTTGATTTTCCATAGCCATGTTCTCTACCACTCTCCATCAGAACATGATGGTTAGAATTCTCTTCCATATCCACATTTTCACCTATGTGGAAACCCAGTGATTAGTTTATTTGGGTAATCGTTACATTTCATACTTTAGTTTTTAAATCCAAGTTTTGGTATTCCTTTTTACGATGTGGGTTTCTATTAAAGAAACTTTCGAATAGTAAACCATTTATAACCCTGACGAATTTCGAGGGAGAAATTCATTTTAAGGGGGGTAGAATGTAACACCCGAGATTTTTATGAGTAATATTTTGTTCAAATGAATCTTTCACTACACACTTTCTTGGCTTACTTTACACGCAATCGCGACCTTCCTCGATAGCTTGCGTCGTACGCAATACCGAGTTTCACTAAACAACGATATGCTATTAAAATATTATTAAAACTAGCCGTTATGAATAGTAATAACCACTTTTTGAAATTTTATAAATTTTATTTTTCAAAATGGAGTTCATTTTTGGATTCGGAATACCGAAATTAGCCTAGGGTGAAATTTTGGTATTTTTCTGAAAACATTCAATTTTTGATGAATAGTGAAACCACTAAGTGGTAGGTTAAAAACTGAATTTTGCATGAAACATAATTTTACCACTTCTGTGAATGGAATTTCGAAAATCCGACAGACACGGTTGATATCAGTAAGTAAAATGTGGTTCAATGTGATAAAAATAATTTTTTGGTGAATAGTAACTTTTTACTTTTTTACTGCGGTTAATAGTAAATAGGGTAACTAAGGGTAAATATGATATTACTATTACCCTAACACCTATCCTAATTCTATTGGATAAGTTTAATTCGACCAAAAACAACCTTATGAATAAAATATGACCATTTAGGCCCACTTGGGTTAGATTAGGACATTTATTATTAATTTATTTAAAGAAGGGTTAAAATAGTTAAAATCAAAGTTTAATAAGTAAATCATTTTTAATATGGGGTTATACATAAGATAAATTAGACTATAAATATTCATTAGAAAGATAAAAAGATTTCCTACATAATGGTATTTTATTTGTAATTGATAGACTTTAAATAATTTAATTTATTTATGACACAATGATGATGCAGTAATTATCTTATTAATAAAATATTTACATAATTGTTGTTATAAACACAAAAATAAATGTAATTTGAGACTTTTTATGAATTAAACTAATTTTCTAGGTTACTATGATATATTAGTGTTGATTTAATCAACTTGGTTCGAACATATAATTCTGTTATGACTTTCACAAAAATCATATATCAAATAGTGTCAAAATTGACACAAAATAGTTTTTAAATCAAATATTATATTATTAATTGTTATTTTATTCCTAAAAATCTAAGGTTCGGCAAAATGACATAGAAAAGGATATATATATTAATAATAAACAATTTGGGGTTCGTTTGGCATGTTATAGTAAGTGTATTAACCATATAGTGAAAGAAAACAAAAAGACATGGTAAAAGTTAAATTATTTAACTTAGAGTTAAATCTAATTGATAAGGTTAAAATAATACCATAAACTTGTCTAAATCCTATTGGATGATAGGATTTCGACCCATCCCTACTTTATCTTTGAAATAAGACCCTTTGGAACCATTATAAACCGATTTTGACTTTAATATAAAATAATATTGTGAGGTATTCCTAAGGTGCCCCTCTCCTCCCTTATAAAAGGACACCTCCTCCCCCTTCTCCTCACACCAATTTGAGCACTCAATCTCGGCCAACCCCTGCCAAAATCTCTTCTCCACTTCCCTAGAAACATCCTAGAGGTTCTGGTCTTCCTCAAAGACCAATTTTAGTTCCCTAAGAGGAGGTCTCAAAGAGGCGCTTCAAAGAAGAGGTAATTACCGTTACCAATTCTTTCATCTTTATTTCTTCTTCCACTTCTTCTACTTAGGTTGTTTCATTATGAAGTAATAACATCAGTATCACTCATATACTGATATGTTATTATAAGTATGAAACAACCCTATTTCACCATCTATCCATCCTACGGAAAAAGAAATCACCGCGCGTGCGTACGTACAGAATACCGTCTCCACGCCGTGGTGTAATCTATTTTCCACCACCACCTTACATGGATGGGTATAATGGTGTAAAGAATAACTATACATAGTTATTACCACATCATATTGATTCTGATATCTTCTATAATCCACTCCAATTCAATTCAATATTTATGGAGATGATATCATCGCTCGTGCATACGTACGGACTACCGTCTCCACGACGTGATGAGATTCATTCTCCATGTTAACCATTTAAGAATGATTATAAAGTATATATAAGAAATAATAATGAAATATATGACATTATAAATCTACTGGATTTATGTATATATATATATATGTATGTCATCTACTTACTTCCATTCAAGACAATAAGGAAAGGAAAACAGCGTTCATGCGTACGTACGGACTACCGTCTCCATGAACGGTGTTTTTCATTTCATTTATCTATCTATTATATATATATATATACTGAATATATATGATATATAAATCATATTTTATATTCTCAAAGTAGGTAAATCATGATATAATTAATAATAATGTCAAGAACAACAAGTCAAAACATCTACGATAAATGAAACAATTTTACCCAAAACGCTTTTTTAACATGGAATTTACAAAAGAATGGGTAATATAATGTCATAAGTGAACCATATATGATATCATAACAATGAATATGATTCTGTAATAAGTCAATGACATTATTTAAACCATTATACAGGAGCTTCGGACACGTACAAAGCAAATCGGACCTAAGGTAAGGGAAATATCACAATCTCATTTTTATCCGAGATTGTTTATTCGTAAGTATTTACTGGGGTGTATTTTATCATCCACATCCATGTTCCCTCAATATGTAATATCGTTTCCATCCAATTACAATAGTTTAAATACAATTTTACCCTTCAGTGAGTTTTTAGTAAAGAATATGAAAGGAATCTTTTGTCGTTTTTTTCGTACGAGGTACTTTTTGACTTTTCCGACAAAAGTACGAGAAAAATGTTTTTTTAACTTATACGGAATGAATGGATTTTTAAAACATTATTTCCAAGAAGCTTCCTTTAATAGTTTTCAAGTTTATTTTTAATCAACTTCTTTTAGTTTAAAGTTGTATGACATGTTAATAAAGGAAAAAAATGTTTTTAAAGAAGAAAGGATATTTTCCTCAAGAATGGAGTTCAAGTGTTTTATCAAAATTATTTTCCATCTAAGATAATAAAGGGTTCTGTTTTTATCCCTATTATTACATTGATTTGATTATGTTTTCATGATTTGTTTTATGATGTTATGATGTTTCAAGAATCCCGTTTTTGTTACATGTGTTATGCGATGATGTATGATTTATGATTATGTGGCACACATAAGAAAGGATTCATTATAAGATGGGTGGGACCTATATCTCCCCCCAATGCATTGGGTAAAGATTTTATATCTCATGAGATAGACAGGGCTGGAACGGTAGGTTATACCAGTTTAGTGAAGCAGGACTGAAATGTGGGTTACTCGATTCAGAAAGGGACTTTGTCCACTAAGATAGTCTTGGCAATGAGTCTTGACTAAGAAGAAATGATTCTCTATGATTATGTGTGAATGCCACAAAGTTTCATGTTTTAAGTTATGATTATTGTGATTACAATTCACTTCCATGATTTACCCCATGTTATGAAATTATGATCTCTTTTCCAGGTTATGATTTCCAAAAGTTATGTGCTTATGTATATGATGTGATTGATATTTCTTTTGTTTACCCTTACTGAGCATTTGAGCACACCATTTTATGTTTTCTTTTCCCCAGGATATAAAGAAAGGTTTTAGGTATAAAAAAAGGAAGATCTTTATGGGAGATTTTGAGGATCTTTCACCACGATTAGAAGATTATATTCCGAGTTTCCAAAGACACTAAACTATTACGATCCTTGTGTGTGTGTTTTTTGTTATGTACTAAGTATTCCGAAAATGTAATGTAATGTCCATGTACGTTAATCTTAGGGTCTCTACAAGTAAACCCTCATTTCACATGAATTATAATGAGTCAAAAATCATTGCACATGACAAATAATGATATTATACTTTACCCAATGCATTGGAGCGCTATCAGGGAACATCCTTTCTTAATCATTTTATTTAATGCATAAGTGTGCCACATGGATCATACAACATGGAATCAACTATCATCATTTATTCCATGATAAAGTGATGTATAATAAATACATTTATACTTATAATCAACAAGTATATGTTCATAAAGTTGAATACCCTTGATAAATAAATGGGATTTTTATTCACTACACAATGACATTGGCTTGGGAAATTATACTGCAAGTTCGGCAGCATATCGACTTGAAATAAGAACTCATAAAAAATATTTGATGAGAAAAAATGAGTGTCTCATCATATTTAAATGAAACAGATTGTAAAGGGGTCACATAAATACATGTCACAACAAAAATAATAGGATTTAGATTCATAATACAAAAGAAATACTTGGATGAAAAATTGGAGCGAAAAATACCCCACAGAATTTTGGAAAGGTAACAAGTGTACATGGGACACATTAATGAAAGTGAAAGGAGTCTCCCATCATCCAAAAATAAAGAGGGAATTTTTTGGGAGGTGATAAATCATACCCCAACATTAGTAATGGAAAACAAAATGTCATAACAACTTAAGGAGAATTTGACAAAAATGATAAAGGATGAAATCTCGTACTTGGAAGTGTGATCCCAAAGGGTTGGGAGAGGCTTGAGAGAGGCTTATTAGGAGATTAGGGAACATTGGGATGATTCTAGAGAGAGGAGGTCAGGGGTTGGTTGAACTACAATAGCTTTTAGTGAAGAGGATGTGGGATCTTGGATGGATTTATATAGGAAAAGAGAGGGAATTATTTATTATTTAGGTTTGGGACACCTCACATTAATCTAATCAAAACCACAATCCAGACCATGGTTTTTTCCCATGGGTTTCTCATAAGGGGAGTGAAAAACAATGTTTAATAAGGCCAATGGAAGAACTTTGTAAATTAATAGGGTGCCTTATGTGGAGGTGAGTCATACTGTCAAGGAAAACAATTTAACAAGGCAAAATATTTTATAATCCTTGAAGGGTCCACCAAAGCTTTGTAAAATAAATAAAAAAACCCAAAATCACATTATTTTAATGATTAAACATATATTTTCTAAAAATAAAATTATAATGTTTTATTAAATCACTATTGGATCATTATAATGTCATAAAACACCTTATATATTTAAATGGTATTGAATTTTGACGTAAGAATTCGAGTGTCTCTGAAAATTATGAAAAATTCACCATTGAATAATTTTGTCTTCCTGATTCCAAAAATAATATTCATTTTATATAATCAATTTTCTAAATATTTAAATTTGTACTTTAAAATAAAAACTAACATTTATCAAAAATTCATATGTTTTGACCAAAACAGCTTTCAAACCATAATACATATTACAATTGCATTCATAAAATTATATGTCAATTTATATTTAATATAAATTAATATAATAATAATAATAATTTATTAAAATATTATTTAATTTAAATATATATTAATTCCTCCAAATATATTTCTTAGTTGAATATTAACTTACAATACTATTTTCCCTTTTAAAACTATTTACAAAGTAACAATTATAAAATGAATACACATTATTTATAACAAAATAATGCACATAATCATAGTGATAAGATACTGTTACATAACGCCTTATAACACATGCATAAGACTGATGGGTAAGGTGTGCAATAGTGATAGACTCTTGGGGTGGCTTGGATGACATTGCTCAGGTGGTAATCTCTATTAACTTCCACTTCTCCCGTAGTCAGTTTCACTAAAGCTTTACGTGTTCATGTTCAAATTGGGCTTAGTCAAGAGAGAACCACAATGATGCCACCGCCTTTCTGATCTATGAAAAATGGGCTTTTTAAGGGGGAAATCTACATATTGAGGCCATCACTTCTTTTATCTGAATAAATTGGATTTGTTAAAGCATTATATATATACTAATCATGTGATCAACGTTTAATGGATATATAAGAAAAAAATTACAATTTGTAAAATTTATTTTAAAATCCAGAAACATAAAACCAATGAATATTTCATTTATATAAACAATTTAACAATTTATACATTTAATCAGATCAAGAGGAATTTTAATTTATGAATGTTTGGGTCTTTATAGTTTCACTCTATGACTGTTTTCTCCTATATATAACATCTTTCATTTCATTTGAGATATTCAGTTTGGGTATTCTTCCAACAATCTTAACAAATAGGAATCCAACATTTTATTACTCTATGTATATTACCAAATAAACATTCATAATAGTCAATCATTATCATATATGTTTGGTTAGGAATATCCCTGCAGTTCACGTTGTTAACCATATTTGATGATAGATAATTAAGAATAATATTAATATCTTTCTCTTTGATCATCATCTAATTTGGTCCCTCATAATTATAGAATTTTTCATCATATTTAATGTAAACATGATCCAAAATACTCCCATCAATGAACTAAACCAAAAATTATAGCATGAGAACCCATATTCATAGTGGGGAACCACATAATCCTAAAAAATCACTATATGTTTTTAAAATCATTACACCTTATTTTTTAATATATGACACGATAGTTTTACCCTTGGATACTCATATCAATATTCTATTTAAATCCATTATTATAGTTCATAAAAATATTGTAAATTTTTAAAGCATATCATTGGATTGTCAAACCAGGTGTCCATCAAGGCCTACTATCGTTCTCCAGTTCCCAATCAAGTCTGGATGACTAAACTGTATTGATTTTTTTTACCCCATGGAAAATTGGTTCATAGTCCATATCTACTTATAATATGCAGACATTAATGTGTTTCTTGGAAACCACTCTATCTATCCTTACCAAAAAATATAAAAAAATTTCTATACTTTAACTCATATATAGAATTATCCTTAGAGTCATCCCTGTAAATATCCATAGAAATCTATTTGGGGATCCGAATAATGATTTCTCATTCTAGTTTCCAAAGGTAAACTAAATATACGATCTGATTCCAACTATAGAGACCAAGGATTCTCATACATTTATCTTGCATATTGTTTATATTAATATTTAATACATTAAAAAAGAACATGCCCAAGGACCATAATACCTTTGTTGATTTGAAATCATTGAAAAAAAGCATCCAATAGAGTGAAATATCTTCAATAATTTCAAAAAATAAATTCATATATATCACTCTTCTTAGACTTATCATACACAAATCATTTCATCCTTAACAGAGAAAATGAAACATAATAAAGGGAGAGCACAGATGCTCAGTAAGGGAAAACAATAAAGATAAACAAAAATAACATGAACATTAGAGTATGAGATCATGAGAAAAACATCTGAAAACCATTCGTAGCATATTAAATATCATAATAACGACTCATGGAAGAAATATTGGAAGTTCATTAGACATGATTTATAAGTGAATTAAATAACAAGTGTAATGGGATCACAAGACAGGTAAATTTTGGAATACATATATTTCTAGAATGTATTCTATCAAGCCCACCCACCAATATGTTCAAAATATGTTATGGTTATGAAAACCATCATTTGACCTAATTTTGTTGTGGGCTGGCCACTAATATACCCTCTTATTTGGGATTGGGGTTACCACTCATGTACTTTCTTCTTTTGAATTGTTTGATCACTAGTGTACCCTCATCTCCAGGTTTGGTCTAAAAACCAGTGTACCCTCATATTTGGGATTTTGATAATAAAATAAATAACCTCATATTCATTATTGGGGAGACTCCCAATTACCCTACGAGAACAAATACAATCTACCATTACTCAATGCATTAAATATCAATCTAGGTTCCCACATCATGTGGGATATAATGGGCCCACCCAACACTATCTATGATTCCCCATCATAAAATCCATAATGGGTGTACACCATGATATATGGGTAACCCCATCATATAAATAATGTTCATGAACTCTAACATGACTATAGTACAAATATCATTAATTTCATCATAATATTCATAAAAACAATAATTATTCCATTTATAAATTGATTAACCATTGAAAAGAAATGTGTATAATGTTAATCTATTTAAAATATGATTGACATGTGGAAATGAAACATATTCCATAAAAATATCATCAAAACATGAATAACCAATGATATAGAAATTGGTTTCCATAAACAACATCCAACTAAAACATATATATATATATAAAGTTATTTGAGGTATAATTACATTAAAACAGACACACACACCACACACACAATCAAAATAGGCAGACCACAACCCCTCCTAGGTGATAGCTCACCCATAAATACTTTTATAAGTAGTACCTAGCCTATAGACCAAGTGGGAATAAAGCCCATTAATTGTCAGAAAAGAGTAGTATAGAACCATGCGTACATCATCCTTCTTGCATCACTGGTCTTACAACATGCTTGCATTACCAGGCCTATTTCATGCCTGTACAATCATGATTTCATCACCTGGCCTGCATCATGCCTGTGACACCAGGCCTGTATCATTCCAACATCCCCAATAAAAAATATTTAACACCAATTTACATCATATAACATTTATTTTAATAGACCATTTAAAAAATTTATTAATAATAATATAATTTCCTCCGTGAAAATTTGATTTTAATCATAAAGAATTTTTAAATCCTTATTATTCGAAACTAACCATAAAAACTTATAAAGGAAGAAATATTACATTTTAAAAATTAATTTTATAGAAAATGATCATAAAATAGTTATTAAAAAAAGTAAAACATTTGTTTGATAACATTTATTTTTAAGAATAAGGATTTCTAACCAACTAGTGAAATAAAGTATGATTTTAATAAAATCATTTTCTAAATAAATATTTAATTCCATAGAGTGGTAAAATTTCACCATTACATGATGAAATATTTAATTAAATAATGATAATAAATGTAGAGAGAATTTTTTAGATTTATATAATTATATTTCAATATTTAAAACAAGATCCTAAACAATCCCATTAAACGGTTAGGTTTTAGCACAAAATTCTAATTACATTGTTAACCTTAATTCCTTAACATATTAGAGAAGAAACCTAAAATAAAACATATATTATCATGGGGATAAATAAATTATAGATATTACATGTAAAAGGCAATATATATACACTTATTGGAAAAATATAGGTGCATAACCCAATGTATGTATCAAAAAAGGATGATTGAAAAAAAAATATTTTATCATTTGGTAACTTTTGAACCATAAAACGAATGAAAGTGAGATAAAAATGGATATATAAATAATATGTTTTATTTATAATAATTATAAAATAATTTTATTGTAATTATGTACACCGCAGTAATGAAATAAGTGGTTAATGGGACATGTGTCTCACGAATGTAAAAATTGAGACATAAATCCCTTACCTTAAGAATCGACTTCTGTAATATTTATTAAATACTCTTTTATAAAAAATTAATGTTTATTATAATTACATATTACAACCATATTAATATATATAAAACTTTAAATTATATTTTAATGACATTATATAAAAAATTTATTTATAATTCAATGATACAGGTGTGTTTTGGGTAATTACTGCATTGTTTTTTCATACGTGTTTTGAATTGTTATTCTTGTCCATATTACATAAATCATTGTTTAATATTTATAATAGTTATCAACATGATATAAATTGAATATATATCAATTACATATTTATTTATAGAAAACCATATAATTTAGTGAATGGAAATAAAAGATAGAATTCTATGTGAGGATAGGTTCTACGTATGAATGATCTCTGATTCTATTTTATTTTGGAATTTAATGAAATAAATGTAAATGACATTTCTATGTTATAATTTAAGAATAGTTTATATATAATTTTTAACATATTTTTATATTAAAACCTTAATTAATAAATTCTATGTAATGTGTGAATTAATGGAATCTCTTCAAGAGCAACCAGTCCGATGTAACCACAAATGAAATTTTCATAGTCCCATAAATTGAAAAAAAGGAATTTATTTGAGATATAATTTTTTTAAAATATATAAAATCATAAATATATAATATATAATATATATAAAATATCTTATTCATTATTACCACCCTTGAGAGGCGTAAATGGAAAAAATAATTACATTGCTTCCCTAGAAGATAGTCCACCATACACATGATCAATGATTTGTTAGACCATTTCATGGAAGTTTGTGTGGTTATAAGTCATAAAATTATCATATACACATATAATTTTATTTAATATACTCTTTTTATTATATAATACTGGTATAATAATAATTTAATGGGGTTTAGAATAAATATAACAAAAAATAATTGATGAACATTAACACTTTTTTGGGTAACTTCTTTTGGTTTTCCCCAAAGGACTTCCTTACTTTGTTTTGTGCTCAATTTAAGGAATCAAGGATGAGATGATTGAATTTTTTAAGTTTTTTTTATTTTTGGGGACCTATATTTCTTTATTATTGTGAATATGTGAAGAGAGGTTGTGGATTATTATAATTTGGGGAGAGGAAACACATTGAGATTATAAAAAAAAATTAGTTGTAACTATATTTTTATATTAAAAATTTCATAAATAATTAATTAAATTTGATCCATAATGTTTTAAGAAATAAATATATTTATCCAATAGTTTTTTTTCAAGTTTCTAGGTCATTTTTCTCATAAATATTAAAGTTCTGTCCCTTGGAAAACTCATTTTTCTCTTTATCATTATGATTAATTATTACTGTTTTCATTAATAATTTTGCGAAACAATTTAGTGGATTTATTAAGAATTTAAAATTATTCTTATTCCAAATTAATAATAAATTTATTATAATTTATTAGACATAATTTGAATAAATTAATTTAAAATTAACCCTATAAATGGGATGAGAAAAAATGTTTTTAATGTGAAAATGTTCAAAAGTTTATGTGGTTTTTGTTTACAATATCAATATAAAATTTATTTAAATGAACTAAATTTGATTAATATAAGTATAATAAAATTAAATATAATTTAAAAGAAATAAAATAATATATTTATATAATCATTATAATAAAATTTTAGTTTTCAATTAAATTTTAGTATTTTTCACTATTTATCATCAAATTAATTTTTCCTTAAAAATACAAAAAAACTCATCCTAAGATAATTTTAATGTTATGATTTGGTAATTGATGATAAATTTTTTAAAATAGAATTTATATAATGGTAAAAATATGGTTTTAAAATAACTGTTTCATTAAAAGGTGGTTAACACCCTTTTCGAAAAATTCATATTTTTATGCATAAAATTGGACTTATTTTCATCACTTGTATAGAAAACACATAAGCTGAATGTAAAATATTTAATTTAAATATATATATATATATATATATATGTATATATACCATTAAATTCATTCATTGAATGTGGATTGTTTTTTTATAGAGATATTATATATTTTTGCATCTAGAAATAGTTTTTTGGAAAGGAATTTCATTGTTTTCAAATTGTTCTTACTTTCATTAATAATAAATAGTGTTCTAAAGATATAATTTTATAAACATGAATAAACCATATTTTCATAATTTAGTTAATCTTTTTCTCACTCTTTGTTCCAATTTCTTGGTGATGACCGTTAAAATATTTTAAATATATATCACATTTCATTTAAATACAATGTTTTATGTAACACATGTTATGCTTAGTGTTTCGTGTAATGAAATTAAAACATTTAATTGTGTGTTTCACAAAAAACTCAATGTTTCATGTATCTCAAGTTAAAAAACAGTTTTTTCAAGTAGATAAATTGTAATATTCTATTCCATATAGATAAAGCATAACTTGGTATAGCGCGCAATGCAAGACATCAATGAATTTTAATTGATTCAAAAAATATTCATAAAAAACAAAAAGTGTTACTCTCTAGATTATTAAAATATTCCAATTCATATATTATCAATTATTATAGATCAAATATTGTAATAAATAATTTTGATCATTTTGGATTTGTTGAATAAATTCACCTCTGTATCCTTTGATGACTAGTTCGTTATCTCTTCCGAACACTAGTAATGTATTCTTTGTATACCACTTATACTTAACGAAGTGACATATATTTTTACAATATAGATCTATTGGATCTCCAAAATTATATCTACTAAAATCACAACATAGGAATCATAAAACTATATGAATGGCATGATATACATGATAAAACCAATAACAAAAATATACGGTATTTTAATCACTTTCAATATCTCATATTATGTTTGACGGTGAAATTTCATAGAGGGATGTATACCATATGACATTAGAAATAATACCCCCTTGTAAATTTTTATTAAAAATCATTAAAATAACATATCCAAATTTATTTATATAATTAGTCAAACAAACATCTTACATATATAATTAATGATTTTTTCCAACAAATATATGTCACTTCAAATAATAATTTTAAGGGGATTATTTTTTTGCAATGAATAAAATATCTATAATACTAGAATTACATCTCAAATTAGTAATATATCACCATTATATAAAAATAGAAAAATAATTAAATCCTACTAATGACATTACAGATTAACAATAAATATTTGTTCATTATGAAAAAAATTACTTATAGATTCCTAAAAAAATCCACGACCATGATGCATTTATCAACCCATAAACATATATGTATAACATTAATTTGTTTTGGAAATACATGGTTGTCACAAACCATTATTTTTGTTTCATGTTAAAATCTTCCACAAAGATCGTCCTAATGAATTCCATATTGAAATCCATTTTATAAATATTATAATCATGATAAGCTCAACTGAAAAGGAGAATTCTAATATATTTCTTTATTGAAAATAGTGGAATGGTCTCATCACAGGGTATTCCATGATGATTTTTACACTCTTTAGAATATATTATTTATTTATAGGCATTGAATTTACTTTCCATATATATATATATTCCACTTTATTACACATTTGAACCTATTAGGGTATATATAAAATATTGAATCTACAATGAAAAAAGGCATGATTTTCATGCATTGAATCCATTTTATAAATCAATGATTCCATCCACTTTTTTTACTTATGATACGTTTAAAACATTCTTATAGAAAATTCATGTATCAATATCAATGAATAATGTTTATATATTATTTCTGTCTAAAATACCACATTTATTTATTTCTCTAACTTATCTAGTGATTCTAGAAATAACTTCTGTCTCTATATCAAATTATTCTTCATGGATTTATAAATTTTTTTATGTAATTATAATTATATATATTTATCCTCATCTTCAATGAATTCTATCATACCATAACAAAACTTTTTTAAGAAATGTTTTTTCTAAAGAAAGGTGAGAAATCATTCAACAAGAATCCCAATATCAAAGGGATTTTATATATAATATTATTAATTTTCTATTAGGTTATGTTAAAATGGAATAAATGATTCCTCTATGAACTATAGTTTTTGAAATATATCCTTAACAAATTATTTACATATTTAAAAATTAAGTTTTCATAGATTGGGATTATTCCCATAAAACTCTAAAATGGAATAACACTATTTGTAGTAAATAACACTCATTTTACTTTGTGTGCTACAATCTACAATGAATATTCACAAAAGAAAAATTGAATAATTCAACAACTCATCATTTATCCGACTATGTCCAAAAAGTTATGGTTCCACAATTCTCATAATCAATTCCACATAGGGGTATATGGAGGAGTGACTTTGGATGGTATTGGAATCTCCTTTAGATAATTGATCAACCCATGTTTATGAAAACCCCAACCATGATATGATAATGATATTCTTTTTTCATTCTAATAAGATAATTATATACTTTATTCTTTATTTATTTATTTCATTAAGTAGAATTAGAATTATAAATCACTATGTATATATATCTATATCGACTAATGTCATTGATATAATATATAGGGGATTTTAATCCCAGGAATATATCAGAAACATTAAAAACATTTCCATATAAATTAATTAGACAACAAACAATGTACTAATGTGTTAATATCTCATTCTCGCTATCTAAAATACCCATTAAGATCCATTATTTTTCTTCGTAATAAATGTTTTTATTTAGGTTTAATTTCAATTTATTTCTTTTGGTCAAATATCATTTTCACAATGTTCATGAGAAGGATTTAGGGTGTTCCGGGAAATCGAGTCTTGAAGTATGATAAAAAATAATTTCGAGGCATGATTCATGGATTTCAAACTATTAGTACAAACTAGGTGGAGCATCCCAGGTAACCGTGTATCCTTCGATGGAGGCCTCATCATGGTTACCACATGGTAAATATAACTATGTATAATTCCCCTGAATCCAAGATAAAGGGTGATTTTTGGATTGTGTCTCACGAATGGTTTTTTCATATTTTGGAAAACCCTATGGGTAAACCGTGCATCCAAGTAACTTTGATAAATTTTCAAAAATTCCATTACATTATTTTGTACCCCAACTGAGGATTTCCTTATATCTTCCCCCTTGCAACCCTAGTGATGAGGAAGAGATCCCAAGAGATTCTAAGGGTTATTCTCCCACATTTATATGCCTTTTAATGTTTTTTCGGTTTCAAATCAAATATCTGGGTGTGTCTATTTTTTTTCCAAGTTCTATCTTCTTGAATAGAGTTTTTATCATTCCTAAATCTCCTTCTGAATCTGTAAAACCCTCTTTTCCTGGTGATATAAGTTTGTGTCTTCAATGGTTGGTTGAATCACATTCTAAGGCTTCTATTGAGAGAGTGTTCATTAATGGATTCAAGGTAGGTGTTATATTAGTTATATCTCATAGTTTTAATTCATGTTTGTTCATGTTTGGCTTTAGTTATTGGTTACCCCTTGTAGTGATTTTGATCCTTTGATGATATTTCATATAATGAATGTCTTATTCATAAATGGAAACACTCTTGGTTCCCATGGGACACATATAGTATGACTTGACCTTTGTAGGGCCACTCATGGGGTGCATCGATGATTTTCATTCCTATATCTAGCTATATAAGTTCTTGGTTTGTGTGTGATCATGTAGAACCCTTACTAAGTATGTGATATTATTAATGGAAGTCCAGTTTAGGTATTGGTAAATTATGGGTGGGGTATGAGGCTTATAAAAATGTATAATGGGTTGATATAATTTATTTATTTAATATCCTTAGTGAGATAGGCATGATAATGGGAACTAGTCCTAATAGGTTAGTTAATGTAATTTGAAAATGTGTTAATCGTATATAGAACTACACTATTAAGATTGTTGATTTTTATGCATTATGATTTTTGTATTTATTGGTTGTGTTTTGTTTCTATGTGGTTTTTGTGTGGTGAATGGATGTATGAGCATGTTCACAAGGAATGAGGTGTGGGATAATGGACCGTGGCTCCCCCCACATTCCGAGTTGGAATAAGGCTCTAACTCCACCCCCAATGCACAAGTTAGTGTATGGTACATAGATCTATTCTCCTAATCATTCCACTCCACCTAAACTGAGGATTTGAGGTGAGGATATTGGGATATTGTGAAATGATATCCCAATGGAGTTAGGGACCTATTTATTACCTACGGAAAAATAATAAATTCCATGAACCTTTCATGAATGATATGAATTCCATGTTATGAACTCTATAATTGATGATAAACTAGTAATAAATGATACATAATGAATTGGAACATCACTTAGTATAAATATGTAGAATTTGATAACTAGTGGCCCTTTAATTGTATATACATTGATTGTTTGTTTATTTATTCTTGCATAAAATATCTATTAGACTGTATATTTCAAGACAACAATGGTTGTGGCCTACTTTGTTATACTCACACCCCTGCTCGGGCCGCTATTGGGTACTCGAGAAGATTTCATGCTTGCATGTCAGGACAAGGGAAAATTCCCTATGCTAGAGAGTTGATTTGGACATGGGACATGAATGGTTGAGGTTCCAGACATGGAGTTAGGACCATTTTGGGAATTCCATTTTTGGGATTTATTTTGGTTTTTTTTCAATTGGCCTTGTATCATGGAATGATATTTTTATTGTATCTTGTGGATTGTACCCTATTTCGGAGATGTATGGCTATTCATGTTATTAATTGTTTCCTATTATTTACTATTTATATTGTTTTTTGATATGTATTACTTTGTAAAAAAGGTTATAGTCTACCCATTTGACCTGTTAGACCCTCACTATTAGTCCACAACCTTTGGTGTACGGGCATGCATGCTTGAGGTCATGTGACGACCCTACTCAGGGCACCGATTTAGTGACGCTTGGGTTAGGGATACTACAAAGTGGTTCCAGAAAAGTTTTTTATCTTTCATTCTAGTTTGGGATGGTATACAGGAGATTATTATTGTGTTGGTTCTTGGTAATGAGCTTGTTCCTAGGAGTATCTAACCCATTGACAGGCGAAAACCCATGTCACCTAGGGAAGGAATTGTTGTTCTTATTTTGTGTTGTTAAATTTGATGATATTTCACCATTGTGTGATGCACGTGTTGGGTGATGTGACAGTTTTATGATATTTTTCTCATGTACGAAATGGACATGTTTTGGAAATGATGAATCATTAAAGGCTATTATGTATATAAGTGATATTCATCATATTAGGAAGAATAACATGGGATGAGTGTGTGGGTCATATAGGGAAGAATTCATTAAAATTTCTTAAGAGTGGTTAAAAATTGTGTCTAATGAAAAAATACTAATGTGTCAGACATGGAAAAAATGTAAAACAATAATTAAATAATTATAGTTGATAAAGTTTTTTTTTGTTAAATGAAATGTCATTTGAGTAAGTTGGGATGTTATAATAGTTTTTGAAATGGTGTAGAAGGTACAAATTGTAGTCGTGTGAGTTAGTTAAATCCTGTTATCCATGACCTTGGTAGGGATAGTCAGGGGTAGTGTACCGGGTATGATCAGACATGTATGGGTGGTGTACGTGAAATTTTTTGTTGGTGACTAATTAAATTCATTCCTTTATATGTTTCAAATTGTTACGGTTTGTGTTTTACTTCTCATCTATGTGAATTTAGAGAAATTCCTCCACGAATACGTGTTTCAGTTTGAAGCAGGAGGATGTTGCTGAGAATTATCCCCCAGTAGTTGAGCAAGAGGATCTGATGGTTCATGATAATAGAGAAAAGCAGTTCTGTGAGAATATTTCTCATTTTATGTAGATGATGAAATGGGACCCTGGGCGGGTTGTCTGGAGTATTTTTGAACTAACCATGGAGTTTAATTTGTATCACCCCATGACATTTAACAGATAGGGTGGGATAAAAACAATAAGGTTTTTGATATAGTTTATGATGAATATTTTTGATCATCTAGTGACTTCTCTTGAGAAGTGAATCAAGTTAGAATCATAAATGTTAAATGGGATGGACAAGCATTGTTGGTAAAATATGGAACATATGAAGGAAGATGAAGGAATGACATGGATGTATTTCTAGGAGATGTTTCTGGATCATTACTACCCTGAAATAATGAGGTATGAGAAAGGTATAGAGTTTACGAGTTTGACACAGGGGGATGAGTTAGTGATGGATTGTGGTATCCATTTCACTAAATTTCACCAATTCTTCAAGATGATGGATATAAATGAAGAGAAATTGTAAAAACACTTCTCATATGGGCTTAGGCATGATATTACTTCCTAGGTGAACATATACCATCTATAGTTGTTTAGAGTGGTTGTGGGCCAAGACCTTATCTTATAAGGAAATATGAAGGGAGCATTGGGATGTGGAATTTTGGTACCAAATCTCTGAAAATTCGGTCAAGCTTATGAAGGAGGGAAGGTTCATTTTGGATGTCTTCAACTTGGTGAGACTGCACAGAATAATTAGAAGTGAGGGCCAGTTCTATAGGGTGGTGATCAAGTAGTCTATTATCAGTGTTGAATTCCAAGAGACATATTGGGTCATTTTACATGACCACCATTCAAGTTTTGTTCATGTGGTAGGATTTGACATATAAAATGGTTCTATAAGAACCCTCGGTAGCCGGACATGGATGGGATTGAAGGGTATATACCGAGTCTGGGAAGGGGATCAATCAACCTATATCTGGAAGGTAGTTAGAGGAGCTCTAGTCACACCGATAGGGGTGGTGGACGTGGAATTCCAGAATGAGACCATCTACACCAGCATGGAAGTGTAGTGTAGGGTAATCAGTCTAGATCAAAGGGTAGAGGGTAATTCCCTCTTTACGCAATTAGCTCTACACTTTGAGGTGGTGAGGCTAAACCATCTACAATTTGAGATACAATTCTTATAAATTCCATAGTTTCTAATTCTTCATTTGAAAAAGGTGACCCAAATTCTATTATCTCTTAATAGTTCATGGTTATGTTGGGCCTATCCATGGAACATGTTTGTGGGGTTATTTTAATTGATACTTTATTTGGGGGGTGAGTTGACAATATAGGAAAATATAGAGGTTTTCATTTTAAGGTTGATGGTTATCATTTTCTGTGTAACCTATTTTCCCTTAGGATTTTAGGTTTTGACCTGATCTTGTGTATGGATTGGATAGTGTTGTATCATGCCCATATCTATTGATACCATTATAGGGTAAAGTTCGTGACTCTCGATGGAGACACTCATGGCTTTCATGGTGAGTGGTATGTTCAAGATTGAAGCACATGGGAAATTTGATACTAGTTGGTGGAACTCACCTCCCAAGTGTAATTCCTTATTCTTAAGGATGGAGAGGTTGATCGACATGTCTTTCTATATAGGGTGGATCAGTTTTAGGGAGTTTTTATAAAGTATTTCTCAAGACTACTTCCAGAAAGGGATGTAGAGTTCAAAATCAAGTTGTTTCCAAGGGAAGAACCAGTTTATATTGCACTATATTGAATGTAACTAGGAGATATCTACGAACATGAGTATCTTATAGAAGACTCGGTGATAAATGGTTTTATTCGAACTAGTACAACACCATGGGGATCACCCATATTGTTTGATAAGAAGGATGTAAGGATGTTGTGGTTATGTATAGATTACTGGAAAATGAATCAGATGACGTTTATGAAACTATACCTGCTACCCATAATTGTTGACCTATTTGACCAACTAATAGGTGACATAGTGTTCTAAATGATTGATTTGAGATCGCGATACCATCTGTTGAGGGTGAGATATTCTGACAAATCATGAATACCTTTCTGAAGTAAGTACAAGTTATATGAATTTTTGGTGATGTCGTTTGGGTTGACCAATGTGTCGGGAAAGTTTATGTTGATAACGAATTAGATATTTCATCCTTCTTCATTATTAGAAACCAAGATTAACTATAAAAATCAGGAAACATTTTGTTCAAAATCCCCACCAGATTCATTTCATGAGTCTCCCTCATTAATTCCTCACACACAGAAGTAGGCACACAAGAAAAACCTTGGACCTAAATAATCTAATCAGCATAAATGGTCTAGTATGATAGGGGATTTAAACTACTAAATATGTCTATGAATTATATCCACTAATGACACTCATACAATCTATACTTGATATTTTTCATAATATTGCTAAATTAGATACCAGGACATGTTTCATCAATCCATTCTCATACTAAACACTTATATTAATCTCAGATAACATGGTTATCATATTCCACTAAGAACTAGACTCTCGAACCATCTGAGTCTAAGTACTTTGACTAAAATAATCAAAAATAATGTTTCCCTTCCTCGATATACGATCCAGATCATAATATCAGTTTTTTTATACTCAACCCATCATTTCTTCTACATATTTCAATCAAATTGAACATATACATAAATAAAATTCATATGATTCATATAAAGAAAAAAACATTAACATAAGACATAAATCCATAAAAATTATAATTCATGAACTAATATTTCTAAATTAGATCACACATTTTATAGTTAAATTAATATGGCCTCAAATTTCATGATATTGAGATTACAACTCAATATCCATATATAAATAGTACTCCAATTTTTATCTAAGATGTAACATAATTTAGAATATAATTCATAACCTATTTTGTAATATAAGAATATTCTATATTCTAAAACTCATCTTCAAATCATGTATGTAATTCTATCATGCCTCAGACTCGAAAAACATTATACCATTCTTGGACAAACTGTGAGCGGTGCTACAATGTTGGAAATTTCCCATATAAACCATCAGTAGTAACCCTATAAACCCTATAAGCTTCATATATCAAAAAATTTATTGGTTAATCCTTATAAATACCCACTCATACATTATTAGGGTCCACTAAAATACCAATTTTTGATATTATGTTAAATAATAAATGTAGCTTATCATTTTAGAAGGGAATCATAGATATGATAACGTATAACTTATTCTCTCTTATTATACTCAGGAAGATCTGAATATATTTGGAATGGTCATATCAAGTATTCGTGTACACAATTATTCCATTAGTGAGTAAAAACGTAATTTGATCAATGTACTAGTAGAATATATGGTTCATAAATTCCAGAAACAGAATAGATGAATTCATTAGACTAAGAGGCATCACAAAAAACCCATATAGGCCATACCTACCACTAAAATTTGTATGTGGTATACCAAATGGTCTCAGTCATATTTAATAATACCCTAACATCAAATTATTCTTGGATAATACATAGAAAACCGACATATCGAATGATATTATCACATCATTAATTATGATATCAGTTTTTAATCGTAATTCATTTCGGCATTTAATTACCGACACGTAAGCATATATTTTTGAAATCATACTTCAAAAATGTGACTAAAAATCTCCAAGGTTAAGTACATGGATGGATGAACTGTTTATCTAATAAATAAAAAGAGTCTTATTATCTTGAATCTATTCTAGATCCATTAGATAATGTGGAGTATAAACTAGCTCTTCTCTATGAATCAACTCATTAAGAGACTCAATCGTTCTCCCAAGTGGAAACCCTAAAAAATCTATAGTAAAATGTCATGAAACTAATACACTATAGAGGTATTACATAAATCTCTAGTCCCCCATAATCTTTCATATAACTCATAACCTTGTTAGAAATATAACCAAACTAATGTGGAATTGGTTATACATTTCCTTCTTAGATATCCCATAACCCACGAGGAAAATAAGTGTCACCCTTAGGAAATGTGAATGTTACCCTTGATACTAAAAGTCAATGTGATTATAATATAATGTAAGCACTCCATTAATAATATAATCTAATAAAACAAAATCACCAATATAGAAATGTCTCAAATGGGAGGGTTTCGACCAATATTGAGGGAACACCCCTTGCAACAATAGATGCCCACCCATCACACCCTTAACGATGGGTTGATCTACATAACCCCATTCATTAACACAACCTCCATACCCAGATTGACTATAAACTGAGTTGATATAAATGAACACGATGCTCAGGTTTCATATAAAACACTACAACTAAAATAATTTCGAATAATCGTCCATGGGATTTTCGGTGGTCAAGCTTATCTACCATATAAAACTGCTAAACTATAATAAGCTAAAATGTTACTCAACCACATGATCCAATATGAGTCCCATGGGATGTACTTTCCTGTTAATATAGATGAACCAATGCTAATGTATCCTAACCTCTACCATAGATGATACTACTAGTTGAACTCTATCTACCTGACCAATACAAAGTACTTAACACAATGATGTTTTTATGAAATATTTCTCTTAAGTAATATTAATTCTTCAGTAGATTTCATTGCACCCAATCGTGAGTTTAAATGAACCAAGAGATTCCCTTGGTATAAAATGAAAATTATAACTTAGGAATTATGTAATCGATATTAGATATATCTAAAAATTGAAATTGTATGGTGAATTCCTTATACACCAATTATAAATGATAAAAATAATCCAATTAAATCGAATATAAATATTTTTAATTCTTTTGTGTAAAATTAGTGAATTAAATTAATGAAATATATATTTTATATTATTAAAAAAATGATTAATATTTACTTAATAGATATTTTAGTCATTAGGTATTAATAAACCCTATTTGAGGTATAATTCTCAATATTTTTTTCAAAGGATAATTTTACTTCCTTTTATTGGGGATCTCTTTTTAAATTATAATTTTGAAACCTTATTAATTCTTATTTGAAAAAAATCATTTATTTAGAACAATGATATAGAAATTTAGTATTGATAAATTTTTGTTATTTTTAAGATGACTATCATGTATTTCTGAATAACAAAATTATACTAAATTTTAAATAAAAAAATCTTATTTAATCAAAGTTATTTAATTGTAATATTATATTATTTAATGGTTTCAAAGTATAAATAATATATATTTTTATGATTTAAAATAATGTATGTCATTGGAATAAATTTTACATTGAATTTTCAGTTATAATCATTTCAATTTTATTTAATGTTTTAACATTAAATACCTCTTCACTCAATCTAACAAACAGATTAATTTTAAATTAATTACTACAACTATGGTTTGTCGATGATTTAAAATTGGATTTCATAGTTGGAATCATAATTTCGAAATTACATAAATACCATTCTTTTTTGGCATTATGAATAGAAACGTTGGTAATTTTTTATTAGTACAGTAAATGGGAAAATCATGTAATTAAGGGTAACAAAAATATTATAAATAAACCTAATAATTTTTCCAATATCATTAGATGAGTTTTTTTGATCTATATCATACATAGGTAGAAATGGTATCTTTTAGAAGGCACATTGATTAAGGAAGTACATTTAATATCTTTTATATAATGAATCATTAAATATATCTCATAGAAATTAGACTAACTATATCATTTTTAATATAATTTTATATATAATATAAATTCAATTGTGAATACTAATTTTAAATATAATATGTTTTTATTTATTTCGGTAATTTTTTTAAATTTTTTGGGAAATAAATAATTACTTTAAAGCCTTTTACATTGATGATGTAGAAATTTTTAAATTTCTAAGAAATCAATCAAATAATATCATGAAAATGATAGTAACTAATAAAACACCCAAACACATGACCAAATCCTATTCGTAAAATATATCATGACCATAATCATACTAGAGTTGAGTTATCAACCATTTTGAGGCATGTGGAAAAGATTATGACAATTATAATATATTATTAAAAGTGATGTTAAAGTTTTCACATTCTTGTTTTAATATACATAATATTTTTAATGTATAATTTTCAAGAAGAGATGTTAAAATATATATATTATTTTAATATATAGAATATTTTCCAATTAATAACATTTTAATTTTTAAATTTTATTCCACAAATAAGTATATTAAATAATTAGACAAAATTGATCTACTTATTATTTTATTAATGCAGATAAAAAATCAATGTGTTTAAAAATATTAAAATAAATATAATTTGGGATAATTAATATTGATAACTAATTTTATATATGTATTTTTTCCTCTTATAAATATAATAATTTGTTTTTCATCAATGTTAATTTTTTATCTTAATTTTATTGAAAAATCAATGAAATTAATAGTATAAAAATTGACAATATTTATTGATTAAAAAAAAATAAATTATTATAAATTTTTTAAAAAATAATAAATCATTTATAAAAAACATAAAATAATTATGATAAGATGTACCATGATATTAATTATTCATTTATCATCTAATTTTAATAAAATTAGAAAATATTGAACTCTTTTAATATTGAAATATTTGTTACCTTAGTTAAATATTATATAGAACATCTGATTGAAAATAAAAATGATAAGGATTAAATTTGAAGATGAATATGACTTAAATTTACTGGATAATGATATTACAACCTTATCTTACCTTATATTTTAAATTATGACATTTTAGATTTTTTTGTGGTTTGATTTTATAGTTAATTTATATTTTTGGATATTCCGTAAGTGCTCCTCACCTCAATTATTAAAGGGCGCATCCTCCCTCACTTGTTCACATCATTTTGAAACATATTTAATTTCCATCCCCTTCAAATTTACATTAGAAAATTTCTTAGTCACATTCTAGATGTTATGGTGATCTCCAATGGGCAACCCTTGTTCTTTATTATGTTATCCTATGTGAGCTCGTCGAAGAATAGTTAATCTCCTATATCGATTATTTCAAATACAATTATTCTTATAATTATGATTAATCAATTATTTCCATTATAAAGTAATAAATATAGTATAAATTATATAGATATATGTTATTTTAGTTATGTAAAAGCCATATTCCACCTTTTATCCATCCTACGAGAAATTAAATCTCTATGTGTGCCTACATACAATTTACCGTCTACAAGTCGTGGTGTAATCTATTTTTAAACACCACCTTACACGGATGGGTATAAATGTAGTAGTAATATCTATATGTGGTTATTATAACATTATTAAATTAAAAAATATATTCCATCCATATCCATTCTGTTCAATAATAATAGGAATAATATGGTCTCTTGGGCATACATACAACTTACCATTTCTATGATGCTATGAAATTTGTTCTACATGATATACATTAAAGAATGATTATATAAATTTACATAAAGAATTACCATAGTTTATATTTTGTTAATATCAATTTTCAATGATATAACTATTACCTAATTAGGAGAACTAAAACTATTTTGGACAATATATTCATAAGAAAACGAAACCATCCAGACCAAAATAATGAGTAATAATGACATGTTACTAAAAACAGATGAAAATATGATCCCATATGATATCATAAAAATTACTATGATTTTTTAATAAGCATTTTAAATTATTTATATAAGGACTCGGCCTTAAAAAATTACATAATATTGAATTAAATGATTTAATTCACATTGAGGATCTTTTCAAGTTTATATTTTTAGAGAATTAGGCCATACTATTACATGAAAACATGAATATTACATGTAGACACTACTACATAGTATATATTTTTTTTTTTCATAAAAAAAAATCTTAAAAACAAACTTGTCTAGTTCCATGTTTTAGACCGCATGACTTTTCCATGATCCCATCCTTGACTCAATTCTTCTTTAACTCATGTGGAAAACATTTCAAAAACATGGGATGAACACAAAAATCTATGTAAGGGTTATATAATAAATAACTAAAACATTATCCCATCAATAAATACAAATCAATGAAACCATTCTTTTCAATCATATCATATCATACGAAATCATAAGATTTATGAATAACACACACAAATCATAAATCATAATGGTTGCTTATGGAATACATATCAAAAATACATTTTACCTATCACAACTACGTAGGGAGTTACACTTGTAATACCATCACTGTATATTCCCTAAATCTCTTAGTAGAAACATCACGTTTACCTATGTCACGTTACCCAATGCATTGGAGAGCTATCTTCGGCTCACCCGCCCTAGGTTTATCGTAGAACCACTTGTATACATAAACAATTCCCAATAACCATAACATAACCATAACAAATAACACATGTATAAAAGAAAGATAACATTTCCACATTCCATTATATCAAATCAAGATATTTAAATAAACAATGCTTTATCAAAACATTTTCAAAACCATTGAAAAAGATATTTTTTAATCAAAGTGTCACATACCAATTTGAAGCATTTAAATGAATTATAATGTGAAAACATTAGTTTTTATATAAAAAATCCTAAAAATAATTTTTAAAACATGGAATTTAATGAGAAATATTTATAAGGATAAATCTTTAAAACATTTAAAATGATCTTTTAGTTAAAGAGTTTTTTGAATAAAAAGAGTGAAGCTTGAATACAAATAATTGAGGAATAAAATTTGATATGAACTTTTTAATATCATTAGAATAAAGGGATTAATGATATAATATTTCAAAGGATATTATATACACCATATAAGAGTGAATTTCTTTATAACAAAAATGATGTCTCAGTGGAAATGTAAATTGAGATGAAATCCATTATAAAGATGGTATCCTTAAATTAAGGATAAATCAATCACATAATTATGTGTGACAAATATAAATACGCCCAATATAATTGGATATTTTGTGTAAAACAATCCGAGGTCATTCACACATATTCATAGGATTACATATTCAATAAGTAGAAGTTGAACCCAAAGAATTGAAATTGGGGTAAGATGTTCCCTTGTAAAAATTTGACAGCCTAACGACGTCACATTAAAATTCAGAAAATGAGTTGATGATAAAAAACGTTATCTCATCCTTCAGAAATAATTTTTATATCCATAATGATATAAAATAACATATCCCAACATTATAATATGTAAATTAAATGACACAACAAAAAGAAGTCTTTTAAAAAGAGGAGGGTGAAAAGATCCCTTATCGATTTGGTAACATACAAAACAAATGCCACATGAAAGAAGGATCATACAATGAAGCTATAAATAATCATAAATAAAAGTATATTACACAAATATTATGATCATGGGCAGTAAATACACCACGTAAAAGGAAATAGTTTCAAATATATCATGAATCTCACCGAAATAAAAAGTGAGATGAAACCCTTTACCACATTGTAATCAACTGAGTAGTATGATGAAAAGTTAATAACCACCAAATTAATCACATAATACCATGAATATAATGAGAGTCATAACAATATATATCAAATGTAAGTACACAATACACCACATGCAAGGAAGAAGTGGCAAACAATGGAAATCTGAAGGAATTAAAAGTGAGATAATTAAATCCCTTACATTGTGTCTGACTTGATCCGTTCGTTCTTTAATATCCTGAATAATAAAATAAAGTTAATTTATAATTTCTTAAGAACTGTGTTCAAGGTTATTTTTCCTTTTATATCACTTATTACCATGTTATAATCATTATGTAATCATTTAAGTTAATAATGTCCGTTTTGTTGATATTTAGTACTTGAGTCAAAAATGAACACCTTATATTTACATGTTGTCCATGTGGTCAATAGTTCATTATATCTAGAATTAAATTAATCATTTAGATATCATATATATCATATATATCTAGTATATACATGTATTTAAAATAGTACATAACATTTGGAGGTAATAAAAGAAATGCACCGTTCATGGAGATGGTAAGCCGTACGTACGCATGAACGCTACTGTCATTTCTATTTATTATTTTATTTAAATTAAAAAATAATGATAAATAGGTACATTATAATTACAGTATAATATGAAATATTATGTCATTAACTGTATCCTTTATACATCCCATATAAGGCATTAACGAGTCACGTCACTTTGAGGGGGCGGTAGTCCGCACTTCCTCTAATGAGATTATCACGTTTACCCATAATGGAAACCATTAAGGCATGATATAAATGGAAATTATAGAAGAATAAATAAAAACTAAACATAATATATATCATATATAAATACAGTTTCATCATAATGGCTACTATTAGAGGCGGTTGGAGATATTTGAACAATCATCGTTTCGTGAGACATTAGTTTGCCATCCACAGAAACATTATGTTCTTCATCCATAAGATGGAGGTGTGTGTAAGTGTAGTTAGAATAATTCTCCTAAAAACATCCTAGTATATTGATGATACATGTTTTTTTTACAAAATAATGGAAAAAAATGTTTAGGGGTTGGATATGTAAAATAAAAGAGAACAATTTAAGAGAAACTGTTACCTTTAATTTAGGTAACTCCCTTTGGTTTGAACCAAATTACTTCTTGAAGTTACTTATGCTTAAGGTAAGGCTTCCATGAGGAGGATAGGGATTTAGGGTGATTAGTTGGGAAGAGTTCGGATGAGCCAAATGTCTTGATTGGTGTGTGGAATTTGTTAGAAGTGATCTTTTTTATAAGGGAGAGGAGGGACTCTTTAGGATAATGTGATAATATTATTTTTTATAAAATGTTATTCGGTTTATAATGGTCCAAAAATCATAAAATATGAATATACGATGACTCATATTCTAAATAAAATCATCCAATCATAATTGGACATGTTTTGGATAATATTTTAATCATTATAATCTTATTTATTTAAATCATTTATTTATGAGGTAAATACTGCATCATTATTGTGTCATAAATAATTTAAATTATTTGATGTCTAAAAATTATGAAAAAAACCATGATATAGGAAATATATTTATATTTCCAATGAATATTTATAGTTAATATGATTAATTATATAACACCATATAAAAATTAATATCTAAAAGATTTTTCTTTATGTCTATTTTTCCTTTACTTTAAATTAATTAATCTAAATTACCATTATCGCACTCAAGTGGATCAAAGGGGTCCCAAAATCGACCCAATTATTCCCATGGTCGTTAATGAAAAAATATGTTTTGAAAAAGTTTTTGGGTAATTTTTAATTATTATAAGTTTTTTTTTTACCTTGAATTACCCTATTTACCTTTAACCGTGGTAAATAAAAGTCAAAAGTTACTATTCACCTAAAATTATTTTCTTCTTATTGAATCAAATTTTAGTTCTTGAAAACAACCATTTTTTAGGATTTTTTAAATTCAGTTCACAAAAGCGGTAAAAATTTATTTAAATCAAAAAGTCAGTTATTTAACTACTACTAAGTGGTTTCACTATTCATAAAAAATTGATGTTTTTCAGAAAAATACAAAAAATTAAGCCTATGTTTTATTTGATTTTACAAATTAAAAAATGCTGTTTTTTTCAAATTCAATACATATAAGTGTCATTAATTAATTTTAAAATTAATTCTCGTTGTTAAAACAAATAGCGTGTTTTTGAGAAACAATAACTATCAAAATATTGACACTTGTTTATGTCCAATTTCAAAGAGAAATTAATTCCAATGACCAAAATTGGATTGAATGTTAAAAATATATTCTAATTAGAATTAAAACCAATTAAAAATATAACATAACCATATAAATGAATTAGATTAAAATGAACTTTTAAATTAAAATACTATATTTTCCACTATTCATTAAAAAAATGAACGTTATCCGAAAAATACCAAAAAATCACCCAAAGTAAAATTTAATGTCCCAAATCAAAATAAGAATTTTATTTGGTAAAATATAACATATAAAAATGACCAAAACTAGATTTAAAAAGTTTTCTTTGTTAAAAGGCTGTAAATCGACCTTTTAATGTAAATTATGCTAAAAATTAGATTCAGTCACATTTTAAGCCTCTAACATTTATTGGATAAATGTAAATACGTATAACACACATGTATAATAATATTGTATTTAGTTTTGTTCATTCCCTCCAATACAACAGCTAGGTGTAAACTACCATTTAAAATAATAGTATTATATTATTAGTGTGCAACGTACGATTTCAAAGAAACCCGTTATTGCGTATCGGGTACGCTATCGAACATAAAAACCCTTTTAAAGTAAAATTAATATATAATTCAAAAATATTGGTAAATATGAAATTTATATTATTCTTTATTTACCTGGGATGTAACATCCCTCCCCAATTTTGGGAATTGCGTCCTCGCAATTTAAAAAAAAGGGCTCGAAAACTTCATTGAAAGTCCCAAATCGGAAAAAGAGTCAGTAAAACAATAAATTTATAAGAAATAAAGAGAAGTACATAGGTCACTTGAGATAACCCAAACTAGGATTCCATGTAATAAAACATGTATATGGAAGAAAAAAAAAGGGTCATGTTCTGATGGAGAGTTATAGAGAACATGTTTAGGAGAAATTTTACCATTAGAAAATCTCAAATATGTTATGGGTCAATTGGTGTTTGATTACTCAATAGGAAACTGAACCATCAAGATTTTTTTTTACATTCCTTTTCATAATTTGGTGGAATTCATTTACTCTATAGAATAATAACATAAGGAAATATACTTACCTTCAAGTAGAGTTTCATCCTTTAATAAGTTTCTACCAAAAACTAATCTTTTCTCCAATCAAAGAGAATTCAAAAAGGCATGGTCACATCAAAAGCACACGAATAATCTTCTTTGAGAATCACATAATACACAAAAAAGAACTAAGTATTTCCCTTTCCTTTAGAGATCAACTAAAACCAAAATTCTTAGTGTAAGATCAGATAATTCCCAAAATGGATAATCTTTTACAAGAAGAAAAACTACTCTAAATCTCCAAAAAATTTCAAATAAAACCCAAAGATAAAAAAAGACCATTCAATAATCAAATGTCCCTAAAATTCATCAAATGAAATCCAAACTAAGATTGAAATCCAAATCTCATAATTATTTAATTACATAGACTTCCAAGATAAATCTTATCATTTATCACCAAATAACATTAGTTACTCATAAAATCTCATATTGAAATGAAATTAACCTAATCACATATTTTCCATGATAGGTTAATAAGTTTCATAAATAAAAAAAATCCTCATATGTCCATAATAAAAACATATATTCTTCCAAACTAACCATTATTCCACAATTGAAATCCCACAGTATTCTATCTTCCATAGGCATATAGTGTTTCGTCAAAAGAGATAACGTCTTCCTCAACAAACATTATCACTTAATCATTAAATCATTTTTCTATACTAAGTAAAACATAAGTTCCAAAAACAAACTTATTCTTGTCGCATAAATTTTTTTTACTAAAATATTAATTCATACTAACCAGGGACATCAAGTAGGCTAGTGTTAGTCAATTCACCCTTGTCGCCCTTCGGTTGTGGGTTCGATTTCCTTGTCCTTACCAGATGCGACAGGTTGTCACCCATTATACAGGTTTCCAATTTTATAAAACTCAAAAATACCCCAAACATGTTTAAACCTCAATTGTTTCCTTATACCTCTCATTTTCGTCCAAATTCATTATGATCTCAACATCTTATCACTTGAAGTCTTATTTCACCAACATATGATAAAATAAAATGATCCCCATAATGAAGAACACCATACCTTGATCATGGTGTCTATTTGGTCTCATTGTCATCTTTTTCACATAGGTAGAAGGTCCATTTGAAACAATGATTTAGAGATCCTTCAAAATCATTTGATTCCTCCATCAAAATACACCTTGTACAAAATGGGTCATATGGTTGTTCAGAGAAAAAAACTTTTGTAAAAAATCATGTTTGACATATAATTTCAAAACAACTGATATAAAATGATTTCTATAAAACATTTGAACTGAATTTGAGTTGAAACATTAAATTAATGGTCCTTTTAAAATACCATAAGTATCTGCTGAGAGACTATATTTTAAAATAAAATATAAATAGGTTGTGCAAGGGTCTCCTTCTTCAGCACCTTTTTTAAAATCATAATATGCTTCAAAATCGTGTGATAAGGTAAAATATTTCAAAATGCCTTGATAATATTAACCATTATTGAAAATGTAAGAATATTGTGAAAATATGATTTTTCTAAATTCCACCCATGATCCACGATGATAAAGAGGTATAGTGGAGGTGTTTGATATCTCAAACAACTACATGCAAGTGAGTTTTATGCTAAAAAAATTTCACAATCATCTGAACATGACATTATGATAATTATTGCAAGCATGTCATTAGGAAGAGATAGAAATGTCGTTTGAGGTCCTCCTCCTTCCCTTTTAACTGATTTTACTTGATCTGAAAATATTATAAAACAAGGATTTAAATGAGATAATATACAAATGGACTGACCACGTGTCTAACATAAACTCCTAGTCACTAAAGTTGTCTAAACCGACCTCTGATACCAACTATAGAAACCCAATTTTAAAACATTACATAAAATTGAATTAAATGAATAATTCACATTGAGGATCTTTTCAAGTTTAGAGTTTTAGAGAATTATGCCATACTGTTACATGACAACTTGAATATTACATATAGACACAACTACTTAGTATGCATTTTTTATAAAATAAAAACTCTTAAAAGGAAACATCTCTAGTTCCATGTTTTAGACAACATGACTTTTCTTGGATCCCATCCTTGACCCTATTAATATTTATATCCTGTGGAAAACATTTAAAAAACATTGGATGAGAATAAAAATATTAGTAAGGGTAATATAATAATGAAGGAAAACATTATCCCATTAATAAATACAAATCAATGAAACCATATTTTTCAATCATAACAAACCTTATGAAATCATAATATATATGGATATCTCACACAAATCATAAATCATAAAAGTTAATTTTGGCATCCATTTCAAACATACATTGTAGCTATAACAGCTACAAAGAGATTTACACTTGGAATACCCATCACAGTATATTCCCTAAATCTCTTAGGAGAAAATCACGTTTACCTCCATCACGTTACCCAATGCATTGGAGAGCTATGTCAGGCTCACCCGCCCTAGGTTTATCATGGAACCACCCATATAAGTAATAAATTCCCAATAAACATAACATAATCATAACACATAACACATGTATAAGGGAAAGATAACATTTCAACATTCTATTATATCAAATAAAGTTATTGAAATAAACAATTCATTTTCAAATCATTTTCAAAACCATTTAAAAATAGATTTTTGAATCCAAGTGTCCCATACCACTTTTAAGATTTTAAATGAATTGTCATTTGAATAAATTAATTTCCATAAAAATATATCATAAAATTAATTTTGAAAACATAGAAATTAATGTGAAATATTTATAAGAATAAATCATTAAAACATTTAAAATGATATTTTAGTTAAAGAGATTTTCTAACAAAAATAGTGAAGCTTGAATAAAAATAGTTGAGGAATAACATTTAATAAGAACATTATAATATCATGAGAATAAATGGATTAATGATATAATATGTCAAAGGACAATATATAAACCATATAAGAGTGAATTGGTGCATAACAACAATGAAGTCTCAATGGAAATGTAAATTGAGATGAAATCCATATTAAATATGGTGTCCTTAAATTAAGGATAAATCAATCACATAATTATGTGTGAAAAATATAAATACACCCAATATATGTGGATATTAAGTGTAAAACAATCATAGGTCATTCACACATATTCATAGGATGACATATTCAATAAGTACATGTTGAACCCAAAGAATTGAAATTGGGATAAGAAGTTCCCTTGTAATAATTCGACAGCCTAACGACGTCACTTTAAAATTAAGAAAATGAATTGATGGGACAAAACCATTATTTAATCATTTATAAATAATGTTTACATCAATAAGGATAGATAATAACATATCCCAAAATTATAAGATGTAAATTAAAAGACACAACAAAAATAATTCTTTCAAAAAGAGGAGGGTGAATGGTTACCTTACCGATTTGGTAACTTACAAAACAAATGCCACATGAAAGAAAGATCATACAATAAAGCTATAAATACTCATAAATAAAAGTATATTACAGAAATATTACGATCATGGGTAGTACATACACAACACAAAGGGAAATAGTGGGAAATATAACATGAATCTCACTGAAATAAAAAGTGAGATGAAACCCTTTACCACGTTGTAATAAATTGAGTCGTATGAACAAAAGATAATAACCAACAAATTAATAATATAATTTCATGAATATAATGATAATAATTACAGTATATATCAAATGGAAGTACAAAATACACCACATGCAGTGAATTTGTGGCGAACAATGGAAATATCAGTGAATTAAAAGTGAGATAAGAAAATCCCTTACCTCGTGTCTGACATTACCCGTTCATTCTTTGATATCCTAAATAATAAACTAAAGTTGATTTATAATTACTTAAGAACCTTTTTAATTTTTATGATTTATTCTATATCAGTTATTACCATGTTATAAACATTAGGTAATCATTTATGTTAATAATGTTCGTTTTGTCGATATTTGGTACTTGAGTAAAAAATGAACACCTTATATTTACATGTTGTCCATGTAGGAAATAGTTCATTATATCTAGAATTAAATTAATAATTTAGATATCATATATATCATATATATCCAGTATATACATGTATTTATTGTAGTACAAAACATTTGGATGTAAGAAATGAAATGCACCATTAATGGAGACGGTAAGTTGTACTTACACATGAACGCTACTTTCATTTCTATTTCTTATTTTAATGGAATTAAAAAATAATGATACATAGGTATATTATAATTACGTTATAATATCATATATAATATCATTAAAACTATCCTTTATACATCCCACATAAGGTATTAAGGAGTCACGTCACTTTGAGGGGGCGGTAGTCCGCACTTCCTCAAATGAGATTATCGCATTTACCCGTAATGGAAACCATAAAGGCATTCTATAAATGGAAATTACATAAAAATAAATAAAAATAAAAATAATATATATCAAATATAAATATAGTTGTATCATAATTTCTACCATGAGAGGTAGTTGGAGATATTTGAACAATCATCATTTCGTGAGGTGTTAGTTTTCCATCCACAGAAACATTATGTTTTTTCATCCATTAGATGGAGGTGTGTGTAAGTGTAGTTAAAATACATCTCATAAAAACATCCTAGTATATTTATTATACTTTATTTGTTACAAAAGAAAGTAATAAAAAGATTTTATTGGTTGGAGAAGTAAAATAAAAGAAAACAATTTAAGAGAAACAGTTACCTTTTATTTGGGTAACTCCCTTTGGTTTGAACCAGAAGACTTCTTGAAGTAGCATCTTCCTAAGGTAAGGATTATAGGACGAGTATAGGGATTTAGAAAGATTAATTGGGCCGAGGTTGGACGAGCCAAATGGATTTAGAGGTTTGTGGAATTTGTTAGAAGTGGTCTCCTTTAATAAGGGAGAGGAGGGGCTCTTTAGGAATGTGTGATAATATTATTTTATTATATAATGATATTCAGTTTCTAATGGTAAAAAAATCAGTAATGATTAATATAAGATGACTCATATTCTATGTAAAATCATCTAATCAGAATTGGACATTCTTTGGATAATATATTAATCATAATAATCTTATTTATTTAAATCATTTCTTGATGAGGTAAATACTCCATCATTATTGTGTCATATATAATTTAATTTATTTGATGTCTATAAACTATAAAACAATACCACGATATAAGAAATATTTTTATCTTAACAGTTAATATTTATAGAAAAAAATATTATTTATATAATACCATATAAAAATTAATTACTAAAAGATTTTTGTTTATGTGTATTTTGCCTTTACTTTAAATTAATTAATCTAAATTGTCATTATCACTCTCATGTGGCACAAAGGGGTCCCAAAATCGACCCCAAGATGACAATGGTCGTTAATGACTGAAAAAATAAATTTTGAACAATTTTAATGGTAATTTTGAATTATTATAATATTCTTTTTACCTTGAATTACCCTTTTTACCTTTAACCATGGTAAATAAAAGTCAAAAGTTACTATTCAAAAAAAATATTTTCATCTTATTGAATCATATTTTCATTCTTGATAATAGCCATGTATGTCGGATTTTCAAAATTCAATTTACATAAGTGGTAAAATTTCAATTAATTCAAAAATTCAGTTTTTTAACCAGCACTAAGTGGTTTTACTATTCATCAAAAATTGATGTTTTTCAGAAAAATAACAAAACTCCAGCCTAAGTTTTATTTGATATTATGAATTCAAAAATGATGTTTATTTTTAAAAATTAAAAACATAATGTGTCATTAATTAATTTTAAATTTAATTCCCGTTGTTAAAACTAATAGCGTGTTTTTTAAAAATAATAACTATCAAAAGATTGACACTTGTTTATGTCCAATTTCAATGTGAAATTAATTCCAATGACCAACATTGGATTAAATCATAAAACTATATTCTAATTAAACATTAAAACCAATTATAAAGATAATCTAACCATATAAATAAATTGGATTAAAAATCACTTTTGAATGAAAATACATTATTTTCTACTATTCATTAAAAAATGAACTTTATCCGAAAAATACCAAAAATTTACCCAAATTAAAATTTAATATCCCAAATCAAAATAAGAAATTAATTTGGTAAAATAGAACATATAAAAATGACTAAAACTAGATTTAAAGATGGGTTTCCATTAAAAGGCGGTAAATCGACCTTTTAATGTAAATTATGCTAAAAATTAGATTCATTGACATTTTAATCCTGTAACATTTATCGGATAAATGTAAATACGTTTAAAAAACATGTATAATAATATTGTTTTTATATTTTTTCATTCCCACCAATACAAAGACTAGGAGTTAACTATCATTTAAAATAACAATATTATATTATTATTGTGCAACGTAAGATTTCAACGAAACCCGATGTTGCGTATCGGGTATGCTATCAAAAATAGAAACCCTTTTAAAGTAAAATTAATATTTATTTCACAAATATTAATAAATATGAAATATGTCTTATTCCTTATTTACCTGGGATGTTACAATTTAATTAATAATATAGAAAGTCTAGATACTTATATGGAATATCAGACCTAAGGTAAGTGATAATTTTGGAATACCATTTTAATCCCAGATTGGTTATACATAAGTATATACTGATATTTATTTATCATCAACATCCATGCTTCCAAAATATTTATTAAAAAATATTTTTTATATCCATTAAAAATATTTAATGCTAATTTTTACCATTTGTAGGTTTTTATTAAACGGTATAAAGGGTATCATTTTCCATTTTCGATATGAGGTACTTTTTGACTTTCAGATTAAATTACACAAAAAATGTTTTCTTTTAACAGATACTGCATGAATGGATTTTTACATTTTCATAATGCCTTATTTCCTTGAATATCACTTTACCATACTTAAATTTTATTTTCAAATAAATTATTTTCTTTTAAAATATCATGGAATTTTGAAAAAATAAAATGTTTTTGAGAAGAAATGATGTTTTCCTAAAGAATTATGTTCAAGTTTTCAATAAAAATTATTTTCCATCTAAGATGTAATTTTTAAAGGGTTATTTTTCAATTTTTCCATCATTATCGTTCCTATAGGTTTATTGTGTTTTCTTAATTTTTTTACATGTATTATTTTATGATGGATTGATGTTTAAGAAACCCATTTAATTATTTCAGTTATGCTATGATGAATGATTTATGATTATGTGGAACACGTAAGAATGAATTTATTATGGTATGGGTGGGACCTATATCTCCCACAAATTAATTGGGTAAATATTTATATCGAATAATATAGATAGGGATAGAACATGAAATGATCTTAGTTCAGTAATATATGGTTGGAATAAAGATTGAACTCGGTTCCCTAATGAACTTTACCTGTTATTATGGTTTTGGAAATGAACGATGACTAATATTAAATGATTTTTCTATACTTATGTGAATGACACAAAATTAACTGACATATGTTATGACTATTGGGATTATATTCCTTGATTATCTTGAAGATCTATGATTCCTCACATGACATGGTATCATGAACTTTCATATGCATGATAATATTTTCAAATGTATTGTACTGATGTCTTATGATTATGATATCATTGTTATCTCACTTGTTTACCCTAACTAAGAATCTGAGATGACCTTTTATTATGTTTCTTTTCTCTAGGGCATGATGAAGGGTATTATGTAAGATATATAAAAAGGTGTCCAGTTATGAAGAAATAAGTTGGTGCTAATATTGATGTCTTATGAACCAATTGTGTATGATTCTAGTTTCTGAAGAAAATAAACTTATATGGTCCTAGAATTGGTTTTTAATTTTTTGAAATGATTATTCATCAATTTTGAATTAATATTGATGTATTAAATGTATGTGTTGTTATAGTTGGTATTATATCCATTTATAGTTATCCTTTGAAAACTGGGATGAGAAAACCATAGTAAGAACCCTAAGGATATGCCTATGTATAGATAACAATTCTAGTTTTTTATAAATGATCATGAATAAACCCGGAAGAAATTTAATGTTTCCAATATTGTATAATTATTCATGATTATTTGGTTTTTCTATTATTGTTAGTACTTCTCAATATATACATCCTGTATTTAGTCATTGTCTAGAACCTAATAGAACCATATCAATACTAAATGTGATGAAAAATATAATAAATTTTAACTAATGAAACATAATATTGATGGAGTTGGAATTAATAACCTTGTTGTTATACTAACACTACTTGTTCAGGATATGAATCATACATGACATCCAAACGATCAATGTGGGGAACAAAATTCTATTGTGTACTTCATGGGGAAGTGCCCACCTTCATAAATCAGGTCTTCTAATAATTTAATGGTCGTATAATGGATCAGTACCAATGAAAAGATTTTTTTCGGTTCTCCAATGTTGAGAAAATATTAAATTAAACTTATAAGTCTATAGTTTTCAAGGTGTAGTTGACCAATGGTGAGATATAATCCAGAATATGAAGCAAAAATAAGAAATTTAATCCATGTATTGAGATGATTTCAGGAGAATATTATTCAATAAGTACTTTCCATTTATTCTTCGAACAAATATGGCGAAGGAGGTCCTTGAAAATAAGAAAAAGGACAATGAAATTTCTATTACGTACAAGAATATTTTAAAAGACAGTTAATGTTTGATAGCGAATTCTTATCCTACACGAGAGTAAAATATATCACGTATTTTGTTTATTAATACCATGCCCATGAATAGTATTAACCAATAGAGACTTCAATAGCTACATGGAAATAATTCTATCTACTATCTTGTCTGAGATGAATATTGGAGTATCCCATTTTTCCTATGAGTAAGAAAAGAAAATGGATTTCAAGGGAAATTATAAATACCCCACTAAAAAGAATATAATTATTCGTTATGCTTAATATTTGAAAAAAAGAATGGGAGAAATTATCTTAAAGGGGAAAGGAATTGTTTTAAGTATGGAAGAGAAGGTCATCGGGATGTTGAACTCCAAATTGATGGGAAAAAAGATATCTAATGATGTGAATATAGAGAATTGTAGATAGAATGAAACAGTTACGCTTCAGTGATACAAGTGCTATGAAATGGTGAATTATGCCATCCAATGCCCTAATCCAAGAGTTTTTGATGATGATCATCATTTGAAAACACTTAAGAATAATGAAAATGGCATGTCACGGGTAATCACTATCAATGATGTGGAAAATGAAAATTATCTGGTGAAAGGTACAGTTTCTATCCACTCTAATGTCAATTTTTTTAATTTTATTCTAGATCCACCAACTATAATGACCCATGATTGACGTACATCAACGTTAAATTTATTTTGTGGAAAAAAATTAATACATTAGCCAAATAGATTCCCAAATACCATGTTAGTTTAGTTTCTTTGGAGACTCAAAACACATTCTTCTAACTTGGTGAAATATCTTCAAAACCTCCCACAATGATCTTGACCATTAGTTTTGATACCTAAATTCTTTTTTATATCCTATGGAAAATTACACATAAAAGGGTTATCTCAAATGCTAAGTAAGATTAAACATGATTAAAATCAGAAAAAATATAATACTAAGATTGAAAAAACTAGAACATATAATTTTAATATCAAAATCACGAGTGATGAAATAAATCTTTCCAATACTTAAGGGATAAATTATAAAGGAACATGAACCATGATCAAATTGAATTGGAATACAACATAGAATTGTGTAAAACACATAGTCATACAAAATCATATTCATATTTTCCAAGGATCTTTTCCAAGGTCATCATAACAGAAAGTGCCTATTAGAAAACTAGATATACTCGTTTTTCCATCCCAATATTTCTGAACTAGATTTACATGTTATTACATCCCTATATTACAGAACCTGACGTACCTTTCATTATAGTTATGTTTATCCCATGATATATAAATCCGTACCAAATTCATTAGAGGGATATGTAGGTCCCACCTATCTCATAATGAAATCATTCTTATGGGTTCCACAAAAACATAAATCATTCATCATAGCATAACATAAAAATTAAAATTGGTTTCGTAAACATCATTCCACCATAACACAATCCATGTAATAAAATGGATTTCATAAATATAATTCTATCATAAAAACAGTGAAATCACAATTTTTGTATGAATAGAAACATGAACCTATTTAATGAATTTAATTATAGATGCAATGTAGTTTTGATATAACACCTGATATTAAATCTTGAATAAAATATCATTTATTATTTAAATGAGTTTACTTTCCTTAAAATTCCACACAATTTTAAAAGAAATTAATTTATCTAAATATAACATTGAAAAAACTGAAATTAAGCTTCATGGAAATAAGGCTTCATGAATCTATAAAAATACATTCATTATGTATAATTTAGGAAAACATTATCCTCATACATTTTCCAGAATGTTGACAATTACATCATACTGAAAAAGTCCAAAATGCATTTCATACCATTTATTAAAAATTCAACAATGGCTAAAATTGACATAAAAAATTTATAGAAGAATAATATTAAATATTTAGGGAACATGGATGTGGGTGAAAAATATACCCATGTAATTACTGATGAATAAACCATCTCAAATAATAATGAGATTTTAAAATTATTCCTTACCTTATGTCTGTTAACCTTTGTTTGTATCTAAACCTTCTCTTCTTTGACGAGCTCCATCTAGATATTCTCTTAAATTCACTGGAGTTGTTATTTTGAAAAAAATAGAACCTCTAGGATGTTAATATAGATGTCAAGAAGCGAAATTTTCAGTGTATGGAAGTGACTGAATGCTCAAATTAATGTGAATAAGTAAGGGAGGAGGTGCCCATTTATAGTTGAAAAGAGGAGTAATTTTGGAAACCTCAAAAAAATATTAATTTTTAATAAAATAAAAACCAACTAAAAAACCACCAAAATGACACAATTTAGTATATGAGATAATATTGTGTTTTGATATCATCATCCAATAAATTTTTTGAAATTTTTATGTCAATTTAAACTTTATAATTTTAATTTAACACTTAGTTATTTTATTTCATCTTAACTAGGGTAAACAAATATCAACATAAAAAGTGTAAAATACTTTCTTATTTGTTGTTAATTAGAAAATAAATTTTTTTTAGAAAAGTTCAGAACCTATCAAAATTATTCTATATTTTAAAAATGTTTTATTTTTTTTAAATTACATAATAAAACATTATTTTTTTAAAAGATCAGTTATGTCAATTTTGACACTATTCATTTCTTTAATTTTTTAAAATATCAGGAAAATATGTTATACACAAACTAAAATTTTAATTATATCCATTAGGGGTCATGGTCATCAATAAAACTCATTGAATATATTTGTTATCCCAATTTATATTTATTTTAATATTGCTAATCACATTAATTTCATATTTCCATTAATAAATAATTACTTGATCAGTTTTGCGTAATTATTTAATATACTTATTTTTTGGGTAAAAATTAAAAATAAAATACAATTATAATGATAAATATACAAGAATTTATAATAATTAATTTATTAGAATTTAGCATCTATAAAATGTAAAACTATAAATGTTATACTTATTAAATTATGAATGGGAGAACTATTATATCATTTTTAATAAAATAATATATGTTTCAAAATCTATTATATATGGCTCCAAATGGTTAATAAATTAACCCTTGGATGATTATGGTAGAGATACAATTGAAAAAAATAATTGGTCATGTTTAATTTTCTTATAATGGAAATTTTATTTTTAATAAAAATTGTTTTAATGATTTCTCAAAAAAATAATTAATTTTTACATCATCTATATATAATTCTTTAAGGTTATTAATTATTCACAAAAAATTAAAAATAAATTATCATGATAAATAAAAATATTTTATTTTTAAAATTATTATTTATAATTTAATTTATCTCATTTATAAACTTATATAGAAAATGATTAATTATTAAAATTTGAGTGTGACATATTTAACATGTTAAACAAAATATATTAAATGTACTAATATCATCCAAGTGTAATCCAGAGGGTACCATTTATAGCCAAGGATGGTTATGTATACAATCACCATCCAATCATATTAGGATGAGTGTTATGGAAATTTTATAATATTTTTTATCTTTAATTACCTGATTTACCCTTAAAGGTGTTAAATATAAATTACCGTAGTTACTAATCATAATATCCAAAAATAAAAGTAACATATTAACATAATTTAGAGAAACTGATTCTAAATAAAGAATCCATTTTTCAAAATTCAAAAACCATATGTTTTAGAAATTAATTTAATATTAATCATGATCTTAGAATAAAAACTAGTTTTTTAAAGTAAGAACATTACAAAAGATTGAAATGTTTTTACATATGAATTCAATGTAAAATTTACATAAATGACCTAAATTAAATTAACTGATAATAATATAATATATTTATACATTAAAGCCATTCAATACTATAATTTAACCATATAAACTATTTAGATGATAATGTTTTTTTTCAATTAATATTTATTGTATTTTTACTATTATTCAATCATGAATGTAATCAGAAAAATATAAAAAATTCATCCATAGTAAATTTGTATATCCAAAATAAAAATAACATAATTATGTAGTCAAATATAATATTTATAAGTTTTGAAAAATAGAGTTAAAGTTGATGCGCCATCAAAAGATGGAAAAACTACATTTTTTGGAAAACAAATTATTATTTTATCCAAAAAATTGAAGTTTTTTCTTATATCTTGTTCAGAAAACATAAAATATTAATATTAAATATTATATGGAATATATAACATATATTTTTCTTTAATAAAATATTTTATGATTTATTTTATTTTTTATAAAATCTCATAAATGATGTGTTGCATGAAATAAATTCTATCAAAAAAATTACGTTCAACACAAGCCAAACATAATGTTGTGTATACAGCAATATAAGCCCAGGTTACATAATGAGAAAGCTTATCTTGGTGTATCAAACCAAAAAAGATATAAAATAAAATAAATACATTCTATATTATAAAATCATAGGTCGTAACATTTTACCCACCTATAAATGAATTTCACCCAAAAAAATCCTTGGGTGTATAAAAGGTTTACCACTTGAATGTTTCTTTCATAGAGACCCAAATCATAAAATAGAAATAGAAATATTCATTTTAAAAAGTAAAGTTAAAAACATAATGATTACCCAAATTAACTCATAACTAAGTTTCCATATAGAATGACATAAATGAGATGGAAAAAATAGATATGGAGGAAAAATGTAACCATTGTGTTTTGTTGGAGAGTGATAGAGAACAAGTATTGGATATAGTTAACAATAAGAAAAGCATAAATCTATGATGTTTTAAGATGCCATATGATTTACTAGATAAGAAGGTCCTAGGATATCATATCATGTTTTCTAGATCCTTTCCCTAATGTTGAAGAAGATGATAATAAATACTTACTTGATTTCTGTACAATATCATTGTTCATAATTCCTTAAAAAATATCTACTTCATCTTATATTCAAAGAAATGAAGTTGAATTTTTCATTAAAAAAGTGATAACAGATCATGGAATCCATAAATTAAAGGATAATTTATTCCCTCTGTCATTTTCATTGAAAGGTCAACATGAGTTATCAAATATGAATATATACACAATTTGTGATACAATACATTAATCTAACAAAACTCATTCAAAATATAACTTATACATTCCATAAATGGACAGCCTTATAATACTTATTGAAGATAAAAATAATAAAACATTGAAAAAGATTCACTAACATAGCTTAACATTTATCCCCCTATATAATAAGGTATCTATTTTTGGTAACATTCCAAAAATGTGAACAACTTCATCATATATTTTCCTGAGTCATGCTAATAACAAGAATTATCACATTTCCATATTAAAAACATGTATGTTTCCTTGTTCGAAAACATAGTGGATTATTCCATAAGTCCCAGAAAGATGTATAATTCATCAATGATAGCACAACCCTCATGTCAATAAATCCATCATTAGTTTCGTGAAACTAGAATAATCCGATTAACATATTTAAATCCAAAATATATTTATCCAAAGATCATTATATTAACATATGTGACATATTAAGAGTTATCTTCCCCAATATCGTGTGTTATACAAGTATATCACAATGCCCTTAAATCCATTTTCTATGTCCTTAGAATAATTAATCTTATCCATTCCAAGCGTTAATGTAAAACATATACTGAAAAGTTTTATATATTTTAGGATTTATATAAAATAATCCATGAATTATAAAACAAATACACCTCCGTCATCCAACATTATTCTTATACCATTACTCTGGATCCATCAACTTAGTCATTCCCAAAAAATATGAAACGGGTTTTAAGTTTCCTAGTTCTTAATCTAATCATTCTTATTATGTTTAAGGTAAAAAAATATAGGATAAACATCACATTACTTTCAAAATATATTTATCATTAGGAGTATAACCAATACTCATACCTCCTTCATGATTATTTTAATGAGATTTCCATTTAATAAATTAGTTTTCATAATTCCCATGCTTTCCACATCTGAAACATTCAAGGATAACAATATTTTATCATGTTTCGGAATTTCACTAATAGCTAAAAGAAAAGTGTTTTAAATATATATCATAGATTAAAAAAAATATTCAAGAAAAATTATTTAAAACATTTTAAACTATAATCTCATAGGTTTAATCCTAGGTTAGTCATGATTATAACAAAAAAACAAGGATTGTAACCTATCTTAGGATTATTCTTAGGAAATCTCTCGAAATATCCATAGAAATATCTCTGTAGATCTCACTATAGTTTACAAATCATAGTTTCCAGGGGTTGACTAAAAATTCACTCTGATACCTACTCTAACGTCCAATGATTGAAATACATGAACATTACACTTCTTTTTCTGAAGAGAATTAATACATTACAAAAATAGATGACCAAAGACCGTATAAGTTTAGAGTCTTTGGAAACTTTGAAAACATTTTTATAACGTGGTGAGAGATCTTTAACATCTCTCATAAAGATATTCCTCTTTGGTTTTGCTACCTAAAATCATTATTTATATCATCGAGAATAGAAAACATAAATTGGGTGAGATAGAATTCTAAGTAAGGGTAAACATGAAGAATATTAAAAAAAATTCAAAAAACAAGAACATAATTTTTGAATATCGAAATATTGAGTCATGAAATAAATAATTCAATTACATAATGAATAAATCATAAAATAACATGTACCATGATAAAATTACATTAGATTAAAACCTAGAAGTGTGGAAATTAAAAAAGCATTTAAACTCATTTTCATATTAGAAAATTATCTTTCCCAAGATCATCATAGAAGAAAAGGTCCATTACATAACCAGATTTTATTATTGTTCTATCCTTGTATTACTAAACAAGATTTAGTAGTCGTTCGAGCTTGATTTGACTGAACCAGATTTAATTTTTGTTCGTGTCATGTCAATTTAATATCATATAAAAATTTACTAAATGAATTAGAGTGAGATTTAGGTTCCACCCATATCCTAATGAAATAATTTTTTTTGTGTTCCATAGAAATATAATTAGTTGATCATTGCATAACCCAAGAAATAAAATGGGTTTCTTAAACATCATTCCATCAGATCAAGATACATGTAAAATTAATGGATTTCATAAATGACATTCCATAATAAACATAATCTTACCATATTATTAACAAGAATTGAAACATAAATCTATTTAAGGAATGTCATCTTATAGGGAAAGTAATATTGATATAACACATGAAATTAATTCTTCAGGAAAATATCCTTTCTTCTTCAAATATGTATTATTTTCTCAAAATGCCATAAATTAATAAAAGAAAAGAATTTATTTGAAAATTACATTGAAAAAATATAAGAGAAGGTTCATTGAAATAAGGCATCATGAAACGATTAAAATAAAATCATATAGTATAAAATAATAAACATTCTACTTGTACTTTTTCTGGAAATTCAAAAAGTACATCCTAACAAAAATGACAGAATATTCCTTTCATATAGTTTAATAAAAATCACTAATGGGTCAAATTGACTTTAAAATTTTTTAAAAGAATATTATTACATACATAGGGAACATAGATGTGGGAGATAAGTATACCCTTTTAAATACTTATGATTAAATAATATAGGATAATAATGAGATTTCAAAACTTTCCCTTACATAGGATTGATATCGTTTGTATGAATCCGAACCTCCTCTTCTTCGATGAGATCTATCCATATCTCCTCTTAAATGCACTATAGTTGGTATTTTGATAATATTTAAACCTATAAAATGTGAATAAGGAAGTTGGAAAGTGAATTTTTTAGCGTATGGATGAGATTGAAGGCTGAAATTGATATGAATTAGTGAGGGAGGAGGTTCCCTTTTATAATTGAGGTGAGGGGTTCTTTGAGAAACCTCAAAAAATATTAATTTATAATAAAATAAAAACCTACAAAAAAACTGATAAAATTACTCAATTTAGAAGATTAGATAATATAGTGTTGGCATCTCATCAACCACTAAATTCTGGACATGTTTTTAAGATAATTTAAACATTATTATTTTAATTTAACAATTTTCTATTATATTTCATTTTTACATGGGTAAGAAATATTTCAATATAAAAAGGGTAAATTATTTACTTATTTCATGTCAATTTGATCATAAATAAAAAATTATAACATTTTAGACCATATAATAATCATTATTTATTTTTAAAAATGTTTTATAATTATAAAATCACATAATACAACATTTTTTTGACAAAAATATAAATTGTGTCAATTTTTAAACTATTCATTTCCGGAATTTTTAAAAATGTAATGATAAGTTGTTATCCTTAAACAAAATATTTTATTATATTAATTAGAGGACAAATCCATATATAAAATTAAATGGATATATTAATTATCACAAATTATATATATTTTAATATTGTTAATCATATTAATTTGATATTTCCATTAATAATATAATTGTGACATAAGTTTTGTGTCATTATTTAATATAAATATTTTTTGGTTAAAAATAAAAAATTATATGCCTAGATGAATAAAAAAATACTATATTTCATAATAAAACATTTAGTAGAATTTACCTTTTATAATATATAACATTAAAAATGTTATACTTATAAAAATATGAATGTGGCAACTTTAACATCACTTTAATAAAATAATATAAGTGTCACAATATCTTCTATGTGGATACAAATGGTAATAACTCTACCCTTGGATTATTATGGTCGCGATATACTCGACTGATAATTATTGGTCATGTTATGTGTATTTTGATGGTTATTATAATTTTAATAAAAATTGTTTCATTGATTTCTCATCAATTAATTAATTTTTACATATTCAATGTATAAGGCTTTAACAAAATTATATATTTCCTAAAAAATTACCAATTAATTACCATGATAATACAAAATATTTTAAATTTAAAATAAGTATTTATAATTGAATTTATCTTATATATAACCTTATATAAAAAAATTTTAGTATTAAAATTTGAGTGAGACGGATTTAGCATTTCATTGAATTAAATATATTAATTGTTCTAATCTCATCCAAGTGGCTTATAAAGAGAATAATTTAGACCCAAGTATGGTTTAGGTATAAAATCTTCATACAATAATATTAATGCATCTGTTAAGGTAATTTTATAATATCATATTTACCTCTAATTACCTAATTTACGGTAGATCGCGTTAATTAAAAATTATCATAGTTATTATTCATAATATCCAAAAAATAAATGTACCGAATTGACATAATTTGACCCTATGATTCCAAATTTTGATTCCATTTTTAAAAATTCAAAACATAGAGGTTTAAAAAATTAATTTAATATTAACCTCATTGTCAGAATTTAAAAATGGGTTATTTAGAGTTTAAACATTACAAAATATTGAAATGTTTTTACATGTGAATTCAATGTAAAATAAATATCAATGGCCTAAATTGTGTTAAATGATAATAATTTATTATATTTATCTATTAATACAATTCAATACTATATTTTAAAAATATAAGTTTTATCTATGAGAAAAGTTGTTTTCAATTAAAATTTATTGTGTTTTTACTATTAATCCAAACATGAAAGTTATCAGAAAAATATAAAAAATTCAACCAAAGAAAATTTTTATATCCAAATTCTAATGAAAATATTCATTATGGAAAATAAAATATATATAAGTTTTAAAAACAAGATTTATAATGAGTCTTCCATCAATAGGTGACAATACTGCATTTGTTTGAAAAAATTACATTTATCTGAAAAATTGAATTTGTTATTATATCATGTCTATAAAATATATAAGATTAATATTAAATATTATATTGAATATATTAAATATATATTTAATTAATAAAATCTATTCAGTGTGATTTTAGTTTTGTATAAACTCACTAAAACATAGTTTCGCATGTAATGAATTTTATCAAAAGAAATTGTGTCTAACACAAGCCAAGATTATTGTTGCATATATCGCAAGGTAAGATAGTGTTGCATATTAAGAATTATTATTTTGGTTTAGTGTACAACATATGATTTGAAATATGTTTAAAAGAATCTATATCTTTTAATATTAGGGTGTTACAATCACTTTTTTTTTCTAATAAATTTTCTATGTGTATTACTGAATTACCAAAGCATTTAGATGTTGAGTTAGTTGTGAAAAATCCTAATGGAACAATAGTCACATGAAACAATTATAATTCTTTTGTAGTTAAAGAATGTTAGAATCTTCTTCCTATAAATATTTTGATCCCTCCTCTAGTGTAATTTGACAATATTCTTTAAATTAATTGGATTTTTCTGTATAAATATCGTATTATTTTCCATGGAAGGGAAGTCACAGTTCATATTCCAGATCAATATATGAACATATATCAATATAAGGATGCATATGATCATACAATAGAAATTTAATATGTCTTATGGGTTGTGATTCTTATAAATGATGGTTATCAATATCAAATTGTTGGGGAGAAACTAAGCATTAAGAATACACCTATTATACAAGATTTTGATGAAGAGTTTCAAGAATAATTTATAGTTATTCTACAAAATTTTGTAGTTTAGTTTTCAATAAAACTCATACAGGGTGCTATAACTATTTCAGATACACATTAAAGAATATCCCCAATTGAGTTGTTGGAATTGAAGAATAAAGTCCACGAGAATATTGATAAGGGATTCATATTCTATAGTGTGTCATATTGGGTTGAAAAAGATCTGTTGGTATGGAGAAATATGGATCAATGAGAATCTGCATTGATTATTGAGAATATAACATGATCACTCTTCGAAAAAAATATCATTATCCCCACATTGAGAATTTATTTGACCAACTACTTGTGCTCAATAATTTTCTAATATTGAACTTCAATTAGAATATTATCAATTTTGGGACAAGAAGAAGGATATAACAAAGGCGACAGTCTATACAAGGTAAGGACAATATGAATTTATTGTAATGCCTTTTGATCATAATAATCACTCCTTTTGTCTTTATGTATCTATTGAATAGAGTCTCTAGAAACTATGTTGACCAGTTTTTGGATGACTTTATAGGCGACATTATAGTATATTCAAAAATAAAGATCCTGAAGATCACATGAGAACTGTACAAAAGAACCCAATAGAGGAGATGATTTATGAAAAATATTCCAAGATTGAATTTTTTCTTCATAAAGATTCATTTTTGGGTCATATAATTTTAGTATATGTGATATTTTTATATCCATAAAAACAGAAGTTTTTGAATGATTTCAAAGATTTAGAATGGTAATTTAAATCCAATGTTTTCCTGTTTTCTATAGATATTGTCATCATTTTTCTAAATATTTTTAAAAAATAACTAATCTACTCACCAAATAAACCTGGAAAGTAGTTATATTTGTTTATACATAGTAATATGAAGATAATTTCAAACAGTTAAAATGAAGGTTATCTGGTTCACCTATGCTCACACAACATTGTAGTGGAGAAAGGGTTGTGATCAAAAGTGATTCATCCATGAAGGGGATGGAATGTTTTCTCATGAAAAGTGATATTGTGATAGGTTATGGCTCATGAAATTTGAATTTTTTTAGAAAATTTACCCATATATGATTTTGGATTTAACTATCTTAATCAAAGAATTAATGACATGGAGGAAACTTTTTATGGTGAAGGATGTGATATTTATATTTGATAATAAATTTTTATACTATATTTCACACGAATAGAGATGAATATTCACCAAATAAGTTGGTTAGAGTTGATAAATGATTATGGCTGTCTGAATCACTACCAACATGGGAAATTGAACAAGTTTCCAAATTCATCATATTGAAAAGACCATGTGAGCCTATCCACGACGAGGGTCAAAAGAGAACCAATATTTATAGACATGAGATAGAGGTATCATGAAATTTTTATATAAGGGGAGAAATATTAGATTTCTCAACTAAATGATCAACATTTATTAAAAGTAAAGATTAAGGTGGTAAATAAGGAAGATGTAGAGATATAACCGAATGTGAGAAATGTTCCAGAATTTATCCATGACTGTGATAGAATAATAATGTTCTGGAACTGTTTTTGTATTTATCCCATACCATAATTTATGGATCTATCGGATGAGGTTCACAGTTCTTCCTTATATATTCATATTTGAAGAAAAAAGATGTTTAACGACCTGAAATTGTATTCATTATGGAATTGAATGAAAATAGATGTTTTTGAATATGTCACTAGGTTCTTGGTCTGTTAGAAACCTAATACTGTGAGATATAAGTCTAAGAGAATGTTCCAACCATTACTTATACCAGAATGGAAATTGGAAAAAATCAACCTGGAAATTGTTAGTGGACTACCCAAGACATCTAAAGGCTATAATTCTAAATAATTTACAGTTGATATCCTTTTGAATTCTGTAAACTCCATTTCTAGTGTAGATTATTTATCTCTGTGTTAGACTTCTGGGATATATATACATATATATAAAGTTGTAAGATTTCATGGAGTACTACTTTATATTACATATGATCAGGAGATGAGGGTTACCTCGATGTTCTGGAGAAGTCTTTAGAAGTCTCGGGATATAGTGTTATGGTCATCACTTATTATCATCCTCAAATAGAAGATCAATATATGAGGAAAATCCAAACTCTATAAGGCATTTTAGATCCTTCTATACGGATTTGAAAGCTGGTTTGTATCAACACATATAATGGGTATAATTTTCTTACAACAATAGCTTTCAATCTAGTATTCAAATGACTTATTATGATGCACTCTATGGAAATAAGTGAAAAACACCACCATAATGGGTTGAAGTTGGGGAATGAAATCTATTATGATTAGATATTGTTGATGAAATTGTAGAAAAGATTACATCTATCCAAAAACACAGAAGAGTAGCTCAGAGTTGGAAAAAATGTTATGATGACATCTGAAGAAAATACATAGAGTCTATAGTGGCTGAAAAGGTATTTCTATGAATATATCACAATATTAGTGTAGTGATATTTGGAATGAAGTGCAAAATAACCATAGTTATATTGATCCTTTTGAAAACCTAGATCCTGTTGGGCATGTATCATACCAATTGGTGCTTTAACCGAATCTCTATTATGTTCATAATGTTTCTCAAGCATCTCTGCTGAGAAATTACATACCTGGTCCTTAACAATTACTAAACAGAAAATTCATATCACTAGATAAAGGCCGATTTTATGAAGATAAATCGATAGGGATTCTAGAACAATGTGAAAAAGGTATACAATACCAGACCACCCATTTGCTTAAAGTATTATAATGGAACCAAAAAATTGAGGAAGATATGTAGGAACTTGGGTATGATATAAGGCAGAGTTATCCTCATCTTTTTTTGAACAAGTGATGAATTTCAATGGAGAAATTCCGTTTAAAGTGGTATAATGTACCAGCTAGAGGTTTTTAAGAAATATTTTCTTTAAATAATTTTATTTCTTCAATACCTTGCATTTTAATAAATTTGGAGTTTAAACGAACCATGGTATGACTGTGGCATAAAATCACCATTATAAACTATCCATTACGATTTCAGTATTCAATATTAATAAAATACAAAAATGTATGATTCATTTTGTGGCTACCAATTATTTATGAAAAATATAAACCAATTAAATGTAAAAGAAATATTTGTATTTTTATATATAAAAATTAAGTGAATTACAATTAAGGAATAAAATGAATAGAATATATATAAAACATTTTAAATAATATATGATTAATTTTCTCTTAATAGATATTTTATTCATTGGTTGTGAATAAAACCTATTTCATGAATAAATAACCATTTCTTAAAAATGATAATTTTGTAACCATTTAATAATGAACCTTTTTAAAAAAACATTTTTACACTTTAATAATTTTTACATGACAAAATAAACCTCTAATATAGAATAGAGATATAGAAATTTATGTTGGATGAATTTTTTAAATATTAATGATAACATTCTTGTTGGATGAATAGTAAAAATATATTAAATATTTATTAAAAAAACAGTTTTTATCAAAGCAATTTTATCATTAAATTATATTATAGAATATTTTCTAAGTATAAGTAGAAAATATTTTTATCGTTTAATATAATTCAGGTATTTGGCCTTAATTTTTCATTTAATTAGGATATAAAAACTGTTCAATAATATCCCAGGTGTTAACATTGAAAAAATGTTTTCTAATTTTGACAATGGGATTAATTTTAAATTATTTAATGAAACATATCTGTATTTAATTTTTAAGAAATTATTCCATATTTACAATACTTAGGATATAAATATGTATATATTTTTCCTTTATTTTTTGGTATTGTAAATTATAACAACAATATTTATTATTAATTTAGTAAATGGGTAAAATCAGTTAATTTTAGGTAAAATAAATATTATAAAATACCATAAACGTTGTCTTAATTTAGATGGATTCGTTTTTTTGATCCAAATCATCTTTGGGTATAAATTATATTCTTTGGAAGCCACATGGATGATAGTATGACATTTAATTTATTTTTTAATGAAAACATAAATTTGTCTCACTAAAATTTTAATAATGATACAATTTTCAATAGAAGGTTATTTAGATGATATGTTGGGGATAAAAAATCATTTAATGCCTAAATTTTTTCCTTTATCATAGTGATTTATTTATTTATTTTTTAAATAAATTATTACCTTAATGGATTATACATTGATGATGCTAAAATTATATAATTGATGAGATATTTAAAAAAATAATTTAATTGAAATGATAAAAACTAATAAAAGATCTGAACACCTAATTGGATCTTATTGGTCAAGTATATATCGACCACAATAATCCATGAGTCGAGTTATTGACCATTTTTTTTCATATATAAATGGTTATGACAATTTTAATATTTTATATTAAGTGATGTTAATGTTTCCACATTCATGTTTTAATAAGTTTAATATTTTTATTGTTGGATTTTCTAAAAGATATGTTTTACTATAATTGTTCATTTAAATTATATTATATATATTTTTTCATAGTATTATATTTTACCTTTTTATTACACAAATAAGTATACTATATAATTTAACAAAATTGATGTAGAATTTATATTATTACTTTAGATTACTAATTAATGTGACTAAAAGTGTTAAAATAAATATAATTTGGGATAATTAATAAATACAAGAAAATTATATCTAACCTTGAAAAATTATGAATATAATAAAATATTTGGTTCGAATTTAACTTTATACTGGTAATATTTTTTAGAAATCAATTAATTCAATAATTTAAAAATTTATATTATTTCTTTTTTATCAAAATAACATATTATTAAATCATTTAAAAAACATAAAACATTATTAAAATAATATAATTATTATGATATGAAATAAAATGTTCCAAATTATTCTTTTATTTTCCAATTAACATAAAATAAGTAAATATTTCACCCTTTTAAAATTGAATCATTTTCCACCATAGTAAAAAATTAAATAGAATAACTAAGTGTTAATTAAAATGATATTGTTGGAATTGATAGAAAAAATTGAGTAAATTTTATTAGTTGAGTATATTATGACCATATATCATCTCATATTTAAAATTACGAAATTTTTGTGGTTTTCTTGTATGAATTTATAATAAATTAATAATTTTTTAGATTCTATAAGTTCCCATCACCTCAATTATAAAAGGGAACTAACTCCCTCACTCCCTCACTTCATTTTTAACATTCAAAATCTACCATACCATACCCATATTTATTCTCAACTTCACATGTCACATTCCAAAGGCTACTTCCTTCTTCAAAGACCAACCTGAGAACTTTAAGAGGTGATCTAGTGGTATATTGTCGAAGAAGTCGTAATCTCATCTACTGATTCATTCAACCTTATTTCTTCTTATACTTCATAGTCAGGTGTTTATACATCGTAAAGTAATAAATAAAGTATCAATTATATACTGAGATGTTACTATGAATATGGAACCAACATATCAGACATTTAACACAACCTATGAAAAATGAAATCACCACACATGCATATGTATGGCTTACCATCTCCACGTCGTGGTATAATCTATTTTTCAACACCACCTTAATTGGATGGGTATAATGGTGTATGTAAAATATATATATATGATTCATGCAACATGATTCCAGAAAATTATATGTACCATCCAAATCCATAAGATTTCACAATTATAGGAATGATATCATCACTCATGCGTTTATAAGACATACCGTCTCCATGATGTGATGTGATTCATTTTACCTGATATCCATTAAAGAAAGGATGTATAAATGAAAAAAATGATTAAATATGGTACATATTATGTTAATATAATTTTTGAAGATATAACTATAAGTTATGAAGCACAACAAGAACATATTTGACAAAACATCCATTAGAAAACAAATCCATTAGAACCTGAATAATGAGTAATAATGAAATGTTATTAACCGAACAGATTAAAATATGATATCATAATAATGGATATGGTTATATTAATAATTAATGACCTTATTTAAATCATTATTAAATATTTTTAGATACGTTCAATGGATATCATACCTAAGGTAAGGGATAATTTCTCAATCTAATTATTATCCGATATTGTTTATACATAAGTATATACCGGTGTATATTTATCATCCATATCAATGCTTTTAAAATAAGTATTCCAAAATAATCATTATATCCTTATAAAAAAATAAAAGGTAATTTTACCCATTTTTGAATTTTTATTAAATTGTATTAAAGTAATCTAATGTCAATTTTGATATGAGGTACTTTTTGAATTTCCATCAAAAGTACAAGAAGAATGTTTTCTTTTAACTTATACAGAATGAACGGGTTTTTATTTCTTTATAAAAACTTTTTTCCTGGAATATTACATTATACTATTTTAGGTTTATTTTCAAATAAATTATTTTCTTTTCAAATTTCATGAAATTTTGAGAAAATAAAAAAAAAAATTGAAGAAGAAAGGATACATTCCTCAAGAATTAATTTCAAGTGGTCTATCAAAATTATATTTAATAAAAGGTGGAAACTATTAATAGGATAATGTTACAATTATACTATCCCTATTGTTCTTATTGTTTTATTGTGTATTATACAGTTATTTTTCAATATTATTTTATGATTAAATGATGTATTTTAAACCCATTTTATTCCTCGTGTTATTATATGATGAATGATTTATGTTTCTATGGAACATGTAAGAATGATTTCATTATGAGAATGGGGGACCTATATCTTCCTCCAATGCATTTGGTAATAATTTATATCTCATGATATATACAGTTATGGAATTTGAAATGATATCAGTTCTATAAAACATGGCTAGAATGAGGAGTGAAATTAGGCCACTAATGGGATTTTACTGATATGATTATCTTGGAAATGAGACTTGACTAATATTAAAATATTTTCTATGTTTATATTAATGACATAAAAATTAATGCATTATGTTATGACTTTCAGATTAAATTCATTGATTCTTATGAAATTTTTTGATTTATCCCATGAAATGATATCATAATCTTTCATAGGAAGGATAAGAGATTGAAATTTTATGTTTTTATATCTTACGTTTATGATATGATTTATTTATCACATGTTTATCCTTACTGAGCATATGAGCTCTTCCTTTCTAGTGTTTCTTTTTCCCTTTCAATGAATAAGTGTATTATGTATGATATGTAACAAGGAGTGAATTTTTTAAGGAATAAGAATAAGAAAATGTTGATGACTTATGAACTAGTTGGTTATATTTCCCAGCCTTTAAAAACACTAAACCTATATATTCCAACCATGGTTTTTTATGTTTTTAATAAATATTCTTCATTTTTGAAGTAATATCTATGTATGTAAGTAATAGGTATTTAGAGGTTATGAGATCCCCAAATTTTTCATTGTATCGACCCAAGTAATCTATCACTATACATCTATCATAGGATCTAATAGAACCTATGTAAAATTCTATGCGTATTGAAAATATGACACTTCAGTGGGTTTCAATGTCACTAACCTCACATGAGACCAGGATACTAACAGATACATAAAAAAAATGACCACTACCCTGAGAGGATAATTATCACCCCTAGATAAATTAACCACCAACACCTTGGAAAATATTATCATAACATAACATCAAACCATTAGAGGATATTTCACTAGATCACTAAACTGAAACCATTTATCCACCAACAGAGTTCCCCATAAGAATGAGGACATTATTTTCAACATAAAAGAAATACATTAAAAAAATTATATTCATCTATGGCTTGAAATCAAACCTATTTATACATTAAAAATGATTTTTCATAAATACCCCGTCTCCTTGCAGTGTTTTAATTCAGATTTTCAATATGGAGAAATTGCCAAAAAAATATTATCACTTATATATTACCGTAGGTGAACCTTATAAACTATGAATATATCTCCAACCATAGGGTATCTTGGTTAATATATTCCAAGAACATATCAAGGTGCACTTTCCATGAAATCTTATTTTTCCACTCATCACAAGACTGAATATCCAACTATTTCTTCCATGATTCTTGAAATGTAAAAGCTAAAAACACAACTTTCTTCTCTGGAATAACCACTAGTTGATCTATAATTTATTTGTATATAATCAATCCAAAAGTTATCTTTATTACGTTCACCATCTCTAACTAATTTTCCAAGATGTTGCATCAAGAAAACCTTGGAAAGATTAAATACACTGAATGAGCCCTCCCAAGGACTCTTGAAAAAAAAATTATAAATAAATAATAGTTCTTTTAGAACTATTCTTCCTCTTAATAACATAAAACCAACATTATTTTTACATGCACAACTGGATGTGCAATCTATGCAATGTACCCTTATCTAAAAACTGGTAAAAATCATGTTGGAGTCATACCAATATAATTACAAATGCATTTTTAGGGAACAAGACATATGAGTTACTCTATTAAACAAAACTAGGTCACAATTAATCATTGAAAACTACTCAATATTCACTACGCAAGAGTTTATAATTTCTTTAAATATACTACCACTTCAATCCCTATCCTAGTCCAATGGATAAATTGATGTTAAAAACTCTATTTACAATATTTTCATTGAGATAATTTTAACTATTTCAATTATGAAAATTCAAATTAATATAGCCGCAACAACTTTATTAAGATCTATCTATATAAAAACACAACATTAACATAAATTTTTTTCTCAACAATCCAGAACATGTTTTCCCATGTGTTCCTAATATGATACTTCTCAAAGAAAGCATGGATTTCCAAAATTTATTCATCAATTCAAAAATTACATTTCATATTGATCTAGATGTAAAATATTAAAAAATAATAATATCAGAAAAAAGTGCATCATAATGGTTAAATAAAATTTCTACTATAACTAGATAACATACAAAATATCATCCCCAAACTAGTAACAAGGGGTTTTCATTTCACCTTTTATAGAAACTCCCGTACATGAGCTCATTACCTAGTCATCGAACATCATAGGATCCAATATACATCTACTAAATAATAATAGAATAGAAATAAAATAGACTCAATTAATTTTAATTTCTAATATTCTATCATCGTTCACTAGATCTTGTGGGGGAACTAGTTCATTATGTATTGTTAGAATCACTCCCCATATTCCAGATCCTATCAAGTAGTAGTGAGGGTAAAATAAAAAAAATGAGGATACCATTCCACTTTTTTCAAATTAATAAAATATAAAAAATAATAATAAATACTTACATTCCATAATAAGAAACAACAAACAGGTAACCACATGTCACATAATTAACTCCAAAAACTATGCAAATTTCTACAACATAAGACATTAAACATTCCCTATCATAATACTGTCTATTTAAAATTAATCTCAATGTATGGAGACCCTATAAATCCCATAACAATTTTCCCCTACATAAATATTGATTCCCACATCCGTGATCTATTCCACAAGTACAAAACAACCAATCCATCATAATAACTTTTCACTTATCCATATTTATAATCATAAATTCTTCATAGGTTTTTATAAAGGCCTAATAGGGTAAGATTATAACATTGCCGGCCACCACCAATGATTTCAAAATAATAATATAGTCAAACTAATATTCTATAAAAATATATGATATAAAAAAATGGATCAATTATTTGAATAATATTCAGAGCTACATGGTATTTTATTAACATAACTATACATTAGGTTACATATGACATGAAGTAAAATGAAAACTTATTCATCCCTTATTAGTTCTCCAAACCAAATTGCAATGGGGTAACCGATTTTAAACACGGAGAATCATTCAAGGCATCCAATCATGGATACAAAATGAAATGTATTATAATCATAATCAACAATGTACAGTTAAAAATATATCATCCTAAACCATTGGTGAATTGAGTTTCATTCTAAAAATTTACAAATAAACTTTTAGGAGGCATCATGACTAACATTACTTTACCATTCTATAATAAACCAATTACCAATGTCTAAAATAAATTAAATTCTTTACACATTAAATCAATCAAGATTCACCTATATCATTTATCATTACCCAATGGTCTATTACATTCTACGCCTTTAAATAAATCCCATTATTAAACACATTAATCATTTATTCATAATACACAACCATTGAGGTTATTTAAAAACTATAAACAATACCAGCATTCCCCTTTAACCATTTACCCTTTCATCCCATTATCAAGTCGCATACCATTAAGTCCCCTAAAAAAGTCAAATATCCTATCAAGACATGATAACAATCCATTCAACATATACAGCCAGCATAAACTCATAAGCCAAATTTTCTACCATTTATAACCCTTGTTTACCATTTTAACCTAATTGGTACACCCCACATGTAGGAATTATCACACTCACATATTTATCGACATACCCAATAGGGTTTATGATGTGTATCACATATAAATTATATATGTAATATATTTTTGTTATTCAAAGACCCAAATAAATATCATGAAGCCATAACAAAACACCCTAATGAACTAGAAAAACATCAAAACTATGGGAAAATAGTTTAAAGAACACCCACCTTATGCTCGTAGACAACAAATTTTCTAAACTAGGCCCATTATTCATATTTTAATGACCAAAAACAAAAAATAGAACTAGTAATTTGAAATATAAATAATGATTTTTTGATGAAGATAAATAACCAAGTAGTGATTCTTCTAGAAAATAAAATGTAACAGTTTTGTAAACATTATCAATGATTAAAATATGGAAAAAAATACAACTCAAACACCCTAAAATCAATGTAGAACCATACATCATAGATTTTATAGAAATTGGATCACACCAAAGGAAAAAGGGAGTTAAATTGAGGAAATTATCAGGGGAGATATATATTTGTCTAGGAGGGGAAAATTACAATATTACCACTTTTAATGAGGTGAATGTTTATATAGTATGGTTTTATAAACAATGCAACGAACATGAAGTCCCCTATATCCATGGGGAAACTGAGTCTTATTGTTATTTTTGTAAAATATTTAATCTTGTAAACCATGTGAAATCTATGGTAGTGGATCTATCTAAACTCACATAGTTACCAGGTCAACACTTCTATTATTTGTAAACTTCACTCTTACCTTACCCATACTGAAACGTTATGATTATCGATTAGCACGAACAATGAGCTAACCCTATTCTATAAACTTTAAGATTAATTTTCACAAATTTTTAGGTCCAAAACCTCTGTGGTCATCCTATGGTTCCCCCAACACTATATATATCTTTTAAAATCCATTAAAAATTTTTCTATCTAAAAAAAACCACCCCATAAAATGATCAGGATCATACCAATACAAACACTTGGATGCGGTCTCTCATTTTTGATGGTGTTTGGGAATATTTTTGGGAAAATATTGTTATTTTGGAGTAATTATAAAATTTGTTGTAATGAGATCCTTTTATAGGCGAGGGGCTAAGAATTTTGGTAATAAAATAAATAAACAGGCCACTATTCTAGGAAAGTGTCCTAAAATGTGCTGAGTAATAGAGATGATATGGGTACTTTTTATGATCCAAACCATTCATACATAAAAATCACCTAATTTTAGATGAATATTAATTAAATATAATTTTGATTCAGACCACTACTATTATGTTTTTGTTTCATTACAATCATAGATAACTAAACTATATATATATATATATAAATGATTTACATCATCTCACACTGTATTTTCACAACTATAAACTTTAATAGAAGTATAATACTAGAACAATTACTTCATATATTAGAAAATATGAAAATTAATAAAGAGTTAACTCAAATTAATACTATGTTTAAACTTGGGGGATAATAATCTATGATCATATAAAGGAATACATGATCAAAAATTTATAAGAACATTATATTACCTTTTGATAGTCATACGAAACAATTAAAAGGTAAAAAACATTAAAAAATTTATTACTATATCGTAAGTGATGAATCATATAGGAATAATATATCATAATTTATGATATCATAATATAAATATTATAATATTATATAGATAGTGGAAAAATCAGGGTTTCATAATGATAATCATATAAATCCTATGTCAAATATACCCACTATGACATTTATCTCCTTCCAATTATGGGATAACAAACTATGCTCCATCATTAAACATGGGAAAACCTATAATTTACCCTTGTTCTCGATTGAGATAACCACTAATTCACCCTTATTCTAGTTTTGGATATCCTTCCATGTATACTATTTTTGGATCGGGACAAACTCTCATGTACCTGTTGATCTCATTAAACACTAAAATTTACATAATACATTTGAACAATATAACTAAACCACCCATCATATAATGATAATCAATTCATATGTATTCCTTAAGATCATAAAAGGGTTTATCTATTCATTATAGAATATTTATATTAAAATAAAATTGGTTTATCAATATTTAATCATCATAATCATAGACTATCAATATAAATAATTTGGATAGTGTCATATTATCTTGTCCACATTGATGCATATGTAACATCTATTGAAGATATCAAAGAAGAAAAATTACTTAAAAAGGGCGTAATAAAATTTTTGAGGGAAATACAAGAATTATTACGAATCTAATTATCTAAAATATAAATTTACAAAATATTAAACAATAAATATATTTGAAAATTTCTATTGAATCATGTAAGGGAATTTTTTAAGAAAAGATTATTCAGGATGGTAGTAAAATCCGTTCATGCGATGTACATTTAAACAATGATTTCATTCACACCACTGATAATACATACATTATGAAGAAATTGATATGAAAAAATATTTTTAATATTTTTAATAATTTCAATCAAGGTTAAAAAAACATTAATAATTATATGGAGAATAATAAATAAACTAAATTTTGTAATAAAACTATTCACATTGATGAAGAAGATTATAGACTGAAGAGAAGAAATACTTGTTTTACTCAATAACATTATTTTAGACTTTTGAGTTATTTTGGAGATGAGAAAAGAATAAAAAATTATTATTTCTTGAGATATCCACACAAAAATGTAAATAAATACTATTTATGAGAGATAGATCATAAAAATCCATTATTAGAAATTTGTGTATAAATAATCTCGGTAAAAAATGATTTCACTTTTAGATAGATTCCAAACCAATTTATTTTGAATCATGACACCCATGAAAAAAATAACATTAAATAAATCCTTAAATAACATGAATATAATGATATTAATAAAGTATCATATGAATGCATTAGAAGATAGACCTCATTAATGATGATTAATATATCAAATCTCCCAAGGAATGATATTTTTAATTACCAACCCTTACTATATTGCTATCATTTGAATACAAATACCTTGGATGAAATAAATATAATATTTCATACCATGAACTAAAAATGATATAAGATATAACATTTTAATGGATCTTTGTATACCCCACATAAAAAAATTTCCAAACATAAAACATGTATATACGAAACAATATTAAGAAAACATGGGCTCAAGGACAAAGGGGAGGAATCTAATAATTTTTTGGGTGTAAGGATTATTTGAAATTTAAATATAAAATTTTATGAATAATTGAGTATAATATGTTCCCTTTTATAATTGAGTAGAGGGACACAAAATGAATTACTTAAAATATTTGAATAATATATCAATACAATGATGAGAATGTTTAGAAAATTGCCAAACATAAGATGATAAGATTAGAAAAGGTGTTAGAATATTCCAATAAATTATAATTATATATATTTTTGTGGAATTCCTACACAAATACCTTATATTATCCCCATGTAAACCAGTTTGAACTATAACCATTTTAATATTATTTTACTATTTGTTACTGTTCATTTGACCAAAAATAAATTTTAAATAATTGTACTAATGAAAAATATGGTAATATGATTTCTATTTTTTTTAATACATGGAATAAATTATTCTTAATATAAATTTTTAACACACAATGGAAGCTTATTTATAAAATATGCATTTTCAAATGTATCACTGAATTATTGTCCATTCCTTTCCTTGTAAAAACCATCATATAAATATTAATAAATAATATTGAAAATATAATATATAAATTTATTGTAATAATTTATCATTATATATTATTATAATTTCATAACATTTAAAAACACCGTGAACATTAATTATGACAAATTACATTTCCCTCTTAAAATTAGTTTTTAGAAAAATGTTTTTTAAGACAAAAAACATATATTAAAAATATAATGTATAATGAAGAATAATATGTAATAAAATATATTATGTATTATTTAAAGAGGCTTATTTTACAATGAAATAAAATTCCATACATTATAATAATTATAAATTTCATGGATTAATGAAAGGAAATGATATATTTTCAAAAATCATAAGTTTTGAATATTAGCTAAAAAATAAGTCTATTTAAAAAATATAAAACATTCAACATAAGGTAATATAAAAATTATTATTTTAATAATTATACACATTCAACAGAAAAAAATATTCATTAAAAGGAAAATAATATTTATAATTTCCACATAAAAAATGAAATAGAAATATATTTTGAAGAAAAAATATTTTTGAAGTATAAAATTTCATTACTAAAAATTGAGAACTTATTTAATATGTTATATTCAAATAAATTTTCATTATTTGATTAATGTACAATTTTTTTCATATTTATATTTTTACTATTCTTACATGTTAATTTGAAGGCTAGGATACGACAATCATATTTTCATCATATTATTTTTTATAGAATATCACAATTCTCTTAAAACATTGCATTGTGTGTTAAAGGATATATCAAGCATGGTATTTATTTAAAAAAATTCAATTTTTTATAGTATAAGACGATAAAATTTTTAACCACTCACTTGGAGACGTTTTTAAAATATTTATTTTTATCTACTTTCCCTTTTATTTTACCTATATATAGTTTTTGAATTTTATTATGGTAAATAATATTAAAAAAATTCTTTATTTATCATAACTAATATTTTTTTAATATATCAAATTATTTGGCAATAAAAATTAAAAATTAAAAATCAAAATTAAATAATAATAAATTTAAAGTGGATTTTTTTTAATTTTACGATGCTTTACAGAACAAAAATCGTTTTTACAAAAAAGTTCACTTAGGTTGGATAATGTTTTTTAATTCTTCTAAAATAAACATACTATGTTAAATATTTATTTTTTTCCAATTAAATTCATCTTTTATTTTCAAATATGTTTCAAATATGTTAAATTCATTCTTATACCCTAATGATATAATAATTTATAGTATTTGAAAAAATTATATATTGAAATAATAACCTATAAATCAATATTCTTCACAAAATACAAAAAAGAAGGATGAAAGATGTTTCAATTAAAATAAATAAATGAAATTAATTTTTTAATTTTAAAATTATTATATATGAAAATATAACTTTCAAATTTAAACATAAATAAAAAAAATTATATTTGTTGGGAAATTATTTTAAAAATATATAAACCGTTCATGTACTTATATCTTTCAAATTATAGATAACATGAGAGTTAATATGTTTGTATATGATCAATAATATGGTTTTAGTTATTATTGAAATGATATCAATTTAATTTATTTAGATTAAAATAATGTGAGGGTTGTGAATACCATTCTTTAAAAATGTCCTTTGTACAATTATACTAGTAAGTAATTTTTGTCTCCATGTCTTATTTTTTTTCTAAAAAATTAATAAATCAATTTATATTATTTTATCATTCATATTGAAAATATATAAATCATTTTATCTTATCTTATTTGTCAATGTAAAAAATATTATTCTTAGTTTACGAATGAATAATTACAAAATAGATTTTTACGAAAAATGATTCTAATATAAATAAAATGATTTTATTTATTTACCTAAAAAACTACTAGATGTTTATTATATTTTTTATCTTATATAGTATATAAATTTAATTTTAATCATTATTTAACCATAATATAATAAAATTTATTATAAATAAAAGGAAATACTTTTTAAAACATAAGATTGTGAAAAATGATTTTATTTTTTTCTTTAGTTTCACTAATTTAATTTTATAATGAATAATTATTAAAAAAATTATTTTTATACATATATTTATTTCATAATTTTGATCCCTCAATTTATAGACATAAAATAATTTATATGTTATTATAGTTATATTTTATACCTATAATTACTCTTAATAAAAATATATAGAATCTTGTTTTAGTTTTGTGTTGTGTGTGAAGCACGATATTGGACATATTATTTATTTAAGAAACAATTGATAGTAAAAAATGAGGGAGTTATATACCTATAATAAAATTCATGTGATCTCATTTCTCTTGAATGATTGTTAAAACATAATGAGTTTGATAATTACATTCATCACACTTTGACTACATGGATTCCCAGATTTACATGAGGATAAACAATATCGTGTTGCAAGACGTGGACCCTAGCTCCATGATTTGTAATCGTAAAATTACCATGTGCCAACTGGAAGAAAATACATGGTTTATAAATAGTGGTAACATATTAACCTCCACATATTGTTTTTTGGTTTATATGGATCACACTTTTTTGGTTGACCAATGGTATATGGGGACTAATATTTAGTTACACACTATGTAACGGTCTAATTTAGCTAGATTTCATTTAACCTCTTCAAGGGATCATTGATCATTTTTTTAATGTTATTTTCTCAGTCATATGATACATAATGTTCTTTTTATCTAACATTTTTATTAAAATAAAAAAATTAATAATAATAAATTAAATGAAAATAGATAAAATATAAAAATTATAAATTAACATGTAACTATTCTGATACTACATGATGATTATAAGGTGTAGCCAAATTGATGGGGGCACATTACCATTAATATTTTTGTTTGTTATTTTCAAATAAAATTGAATGAATTTTTGGAATAATCCTATGATAATTCCTAGATATAATCCTGTCATATATGATTTATTATTAAAAATAATCATAAACTATATACTGTTGATAATTTTATGATGATGAAAAATTTGATATCCATTCTCTTATTATTGTTATGGTAAAGAATCCTTATTATAATTCCTATGGTGAAATCCATATATGCTCTAGAAATCTTTAAATGACATTCTAGGTATTTTGGGTGTTGGTATAGTGGAACCAAACAATATCCATCATTCATCATTGATTTGAATAAGAATCAATTCAATCACGAAGGAAATATTATCTTGTTACTTTATTCATGTGATATATTGGTAGGTTTTTATCTCATTCCAAAGAGTGTTATTGATATGTTCTTTTCAAAATAATGGGTATATTATCTCATGAGAGTTCATTATGTGAAAAATTCTCATTGTCCCTTGAAATGATAGAATTATTCTCATATAATATTGTTTAGAAAGACATCATTTCATAAGAGCACCTATCAAATTTTTGGTCCCCTGTAAACTCCATTTCAAATTACAAAAAATAGTATTAATGTAAAAATACATAAAATGTTTTTACTCATGGATACATTATTATAATTTATTAAATAAAGAGGTGAATATTAATTTAATTTATATTAAATAAAATATATAATTTTCGTCTATCCCACAACTAATTTTTGTGATTATTTATCTATATTTATCAAACCTTGAAAAATAATATTTATATAAAGAAACAAATATCATTAAATTTTTTATTCAATAAGAAATTAATACTTTATTCATTAACTATTGAATAAATATTTATTTTATATTCAACCCAAATCTATTCTAATATAAAAAATACTAGTTATTAAAAGTATGCAGCCAATATAACCAAATTAATTACCCTTGAATATACTGAGGATAATATTTATTTTTAATATTAAATTAAAATTGAATTTAAATTTGATTCTAGATACAATAATAGTGTCGCCCTCTAGGAACACATCACTGAAAATTTTGACCTATGCTATAATTTAAGTTAATCATGAACTTATAATAACCTCAAAGAAACACATTAAATGTTATATTCTCCCTTTATATTGATATCTCAACCAGATACATTCATACTTGTGTCATCAACCTATATTCATTATATATTATTCTTTGACTATATAAAATATACTCATTGCTAAAATAAAATGGTCATAAACATAAAAAAATATCCATTTTAAACAATGGTATATAGATACCACCATTCATTAACACTGAAGGGGGAAACCTTTCTTTCCTATTTTATCAATTTCATTGTACTTATCATGCAAGAAGCTTCTCATTTTTTCTATTGGGAAAATATCATCATGGATTTCAACAATTCATAGAAATAAATGATTGATGATACATAATAATAATAATCCATTTTCTATGGATATATATAAATATCCACGTATATGTATATCTGATGAAACATTCATCAAAGGGAATTTTAATTAGAGGGTATGTCCTCAAAACCACCATTCATATAGATTATAAAGTGAGAATCAAAATGATAAAATTACTTTTGAATTTACAAGTATAAATTAATTGATAATCAAAACCTCATTTATATTCCACTAAATAAATTCCAACATGACCATATGACAATTTATTATGAATATGGTCGTATCCATTAAGGGTAATGATTATGGTGTGGAACATTTATATCTTTTTTATATGACAAAACCTCTAATAAAATTATCACATTAATGTAATATAGAATAACACTCATTATGTGATAATATGTCATAGAATGTTAATTTTATTGAAATACAAAATATAGAAATAGTTTGTTATAATTCACCAAATTTAACAGATATGTGATTCATGCATCACTGCATATCAAATAGTAATTTGAATCAAATGATATATCCTCTTTTTATTGATAAGGTGTCATTCCTTAGAAAATTATTAGTGGTAGAAATAGGGAAATAATCTGTGAGATCATATTCTATGATTGTTTGAATGAAATATTTGATAATGAATAAATATATGGATATGTATGAGATTTATGATCACAATACAGACATATATATATATATCCTGTGGGAATAAAAATCAACCATAAAATTAGTCTTAAATTTGGAGAGAATGTTGTAATTAATTTCATCTATGGTGGTCTATACACATATTTTCCTCATGAAAAATCCTGAATAGAATAGTTTTATCATCAATGAGGGATGTTATTGAAGATTCACCGTGAATTAATAATGAACTACATTCTAGAATTTATTGAGATATTAAAATTCATAATAAGGGATAAGGATAAAAAATATGCATGAATTACTATGTATCCAAACATTAGTGGCGTAATTCCATACATATTGTATTGGAAAAAGTGTAATTTTAATCTTAGTGACGGGTTATAGATGACGTGATGAAATTGATGAAAAGGTATTATGCTATGAAATATTATGCAAATCATATTCTATCATAAGAATTATATTTTTTGATATATATTCCACTATAAAGGTTTAGTAAAATATTATATAGACCATACATTGATAAATAAGAAAGAACATATAATGTATAGTTTGGTTTAATATGTTGAGGACCATGTGTCATGAAATTTTTAATCATTTAATGAGGTCTATTTCTCTAGTATTTCATAGTCATAGTATAAGGACCATTGAACAAATCATGATGTTATACAAAATATATCTTCAAAAACCTAGCATTAGTGGGTGATCTTATGTTTTCTCTCCCAATCATAACAAGGGAATATACGTTGTTTGAATAGATCTTGTATAAAATATAGGGACATTACCATTTATATGGGAATACTTTGGTCTTCTTTGTAGGTATAATTATCATCTGTAATGATAAAACAATTTCACATGGTATTAATGATCTTATGTAAACATTCTTATTGAATTTATTCCCATGAAGCTGTAAGAAATGTCATTATTTTTATAATTTCAAAATCCAATTCTATTAATATATTCTAAATTATTAAACCAAATTAATGGTCATTCATATTTAGTCATTTTTTATCCAATAAATATTCAAATTAATAGTATCTAAAAATCAATTTGAAATGTTTCCACTCTGAAATATACCTAGGAATACATGGTATCATGAATAATAATATGGGTAGTGGTTGCCCAATCCCATAAATTATTGATAGGATTGTTAGGACAATATTTTTTTCCCCTTCCTCAATTTTATGAAAGATATTTTGTAAATTTAAAGGGAATGACTTTATATAACATTTCATTACTGCAACATAGATGAGTGAATAATTATATTAATTTTATATTCATGATAGAATACACTAAATTATAATACATACTATATTGTGATATTATATTTAATAATTATATGAGGAACTGAAAATATAAATATAATATTTGTATTCATTAAATATATAGTAGTTTTTTTCTCAAACCTCAATTTGGTGTAATATATTTTCCTACCTAGAAAAAAGTTATTGGTATTATGAATAAAATTATTCTTCCATAATTTGAATTGAGGTTAGGGGCCCTCGATATATATTCCCCTTATGGATAATGGAGCTGTGTATTTATTAGTGCAAAATATATCAAGAGTTTGATGAATTTATTTAGTATTTACCTAAAACCCTTTTCACTTCTATGTGAATTACATACAATCAAAATTATTAGATTTTTAGAATACTAAATCCTTAAAAAATCATAAAATATCTTGTTTATTATTTTTTACACACCATAAGAACCAATAATAGTTTTGGCATAGTTATGATCATATATTATTAATCAACGATACTGAGAAGTACCCATCAATGTTGTTATTATGAAGAGCCTTATATGATTCAAATAGCCACATTAAAAAATTTACACCCAATCAAAAGATCTATTCTATTTTCCAAATATTATAGAATTGTAAAATTGTAATGAAATCCAATTATCCAAGAAATTATTCTAGTCATCAATCATTTGGTAGGGAAAATGAATTTCTAGTATAAGGCCTCGACCTTAAACCTTACTTAATCATGAGTTATTATAATATTACACATTGAGGATCTTTTCAGGTTTAGAGTTTTAGAGAATTAGAACATAAAACTTGCATTACATTCCACATATAAACAAAGTGGTTACATAAAGATAGTATTCATTTTTCCCATCAATGGAAACATATTTAAAATAAAACATGGATTCATTCTTGACACTTCCTTAACACAATCATCATATCATGTACCATTCTCTTGACCTGTGAAAAACATTTCAAAAAAACTTGGGATGAGCATAAATAGCTCAGTATGGCTTATAAAAATATGGAAAAGAAAACATAAGTTCATATATACATAAGAATGAAATCATACATTACCCATAAAACATAATCACTTTAACATACAGCATCAATTCATGAATAAATCATAGAAATCATAAGACATAAAGGTAACATGAGGCATTCATAACATTCTTACGTAGGGAGTAACCCTCTTGGTTACGTTTGGAATACCCATCACAGTATATTACCTAAATCTCTTTGGCGAAACCTTAACATTTCCCTCCTTCGCGTTACCCAATGCATTGAAGAGCTATATCGGGCTCACCCGCCCTTAGTTTATCACGGAACCACCCGTCTTCATAATAATACCCAAGAACCTCAACATAATCGTATCACATAAAACATGCATATAGGAAACATAACATTTACACCATTCCATCACAAGATATCAATACCACACATTGATATAAAAACATTATGAAAACCATTTTCAATACCAAAACAAAAGAAAAGTAAAACATGGTATTTATTTTTCTTTTAAAAAAAGGTATGGCTGGTAGTGGAAGTCGAAACTCAAATAATGGTCACAGCGGAGGGGAAGTCGTTGTCGCTGCATACGTACGACAAAAACATTCCCTTTTGTCATTTAGTAAAATGCTTAGTATAAATAATATTTCTTTTGGATAAACGTAAAATTCAAAAGGGTTTATACACCGTATAAAAGAAGGTTTTTTATAAAACAAAATATGCCTCAATGAAAGGAGATTGAGACGAAGTCCCATACCTCGGGTCGGACTTGACTTGGTCGTTCTTTAATCTCCTGAATAATAAACTTGAGTTAATTTCTACTTGTTTAAGAACCTTTTTCAAGTTCATTATTCCTTTTATATCACTTATTTCCATGTCCTGTACACTATGTAATTATTTAAGTTAATAACGGTCGTTTTAATGATTATTGATACTTGAGTCAAAAATAAACCCTTTATAATTACAAGTTGTTCTTGTATCCATTATATCCAGAATTATAATCATGATTTATATATCATATATATCATATATATCCTGTATATACATGCATTATAATAATACATAATCATTTAGAGGTAAGAAATGAAATGCACCGTTCATGGAGACGGTAAGCCCTATGTACGCATGAACGCTACTTTAATTTCTATTTCATATTTTATAGAATGGAATCATAATGATATAAATGAATATTATAATTCCAGTGTAATATCATATATAATATCATAACTCCATCCTTTATACGTCCCACATATGGTATTTAAGGAATCAAATCACTTTGAGGGGGCAGTAGTCCGCACTTCCTTAAATGAAGATATCGTGTTTACCCATAATGGAAACCGTAAAGGTATGCCCAAAATAAAAAATACAGAAGCTTAAGGAAATCATAAACATATTTTATATCATATATAAATATAGTGTTATATTAATGGACACCTTTGAAGGTGTTAAAAGAATGTTGAACAATCATCGTTTCGGGAGGCCGAAATTCGCCATCCACGGAAACAGTATCTTCATTAACTATTATATATAGGTGTGTGTAAGTGTAGCTCAAATCCATCTTATAACAACATCCTAGAATATTGAAGATATTTTAGTTGTTACAAAAGAAATGAATAAAAATATTTTATGGGTTTGGAGAAGTAAAATAAAACAAAAGGACTCCAGTGAAGACATTACCTTAAAATCAGGTAACTCCCTTTGGTTTGAGCTCTAAGGATTCCTTGGGAAGACTTCTGCCCAACGTGAGGCTTCAAGAACTAAGAGAGGGATGTGGAGAGAAAAAATAGGCAGGGGTTGGCCGAGCCAAAGGCTTTGGAAGTGTGGGTAAGGAGGTAGATATGGGGGCCTTTATAAGAGGAGAGGAGGGGCACTATTGGAAAGTAAAGAAATGTTACTTTATTTTAAAATGAGTATCGGATTCAAAAGGTCCCAAATTGATATATTTTTAGGGTAAGGTGGTAGTGGTTCTAAATCCACCCATACAATAGATTTTGGACATGTGTAGGTCATAGATTTTACATTATCATTTCATTTTATTTAAATCCTTTATTAATGAGGTAATCACTGCATCATCATGATTTCATAAATAATTTAATTTATTTAAAGTGTAAAAATTATAAAAAAACTACTATGATGTAGGAAATATTTTTATCTTTCAAATGACTATTTATAATAAAAAATTGGACTTGTATAACCCCATGAAAAAATTGTTTTAGTAAAATAACTTATGTTTGTGTCATTTTTACTTTAACATTAAATAAAAAGATATTAATGTAATTTTCCAACCAAAGTGGCTCCATGGGGTCCCCAAGTTGACCCATGGATTTTCTTGGTCGGCCATGACACATCCAATAAGGGTAGGACATGTGTCTAGGTCATTTCATATTATTAAAACATTATTTTTACCTTAAACTATACTAATTACCACTAATCGTGATTAAAAACAAAAAAGTTACTATTCACCAAAAAATTATTTTAATCCCATTGAACCAAATATTTAATCATAATGACAAAAATGTATGTGGGATTTTTGAAATTCAAAACACAGTGGTGGTAAAATTTCATTTAAACGAAAAATCAGTTTTTTATGTACCACTTAGTGGTTTCACTATTCATCAAAAATTGAAATTTTTCAGAAAAATACCAAAACTTCAACCTAATCTATATTTGATATTCTGAATTCAAAAATGTTTTATATTTTACAAAATTCAAAACATATAAGTTTCATTAATAAATTTAATAATTAATTCCCGCTGTCAGAGCAAATAGAGTGTTTTTTATGAAACAATAAGTATCAAAAGATTGACAATAGTTTAAGTCCAATTTCAAGATAAAAATATTTCTAATGACCACTATTGCATTAAATTGTAAAAACTATATTCTAATTTTAATTTAAAACCAATTAAAAAGATAATCTAATCATATAAATAAATTAGATTAAAAAGCAGTTTTGATGTAAAATGCAGTAATTTTCACTATTCATTAAAAAATGAACGTTGTCAAAAAAATACCAAAAATTCACACAAAGTAAATTTTGATGTCCCAATCATAAAGAATAAGTTTATTTTGACAAACATAGATTATAAAATTTTCAAAATATAGATTTAAAAATGGTTTTCCATCAAAAGCCAGTAATACAATCTTTTAAAAATATTAGTGTATTCCATGCTTAAGATTGGATTTATTTTCATTTTAAGCTTCTAAAACACTATCTAATTCATTAATAGACATAGATAAAAATATCTATTATTAATTACTTACTTGGGATGTTACATCCTTCCCCCCTTTTGAAAATTGCGTCCCCGCAATTTATTTACTTATCAAATAAATGGGGGTACTTATCCCTCATTTTATTTTCAGATTTCCATGTTGCCTCTTCCATCATGTGGTTTTTTCACAAAACCTTTACCTGACTAATCACTTTATTCCGTAACACTTTCTCCCTATGGTCAAGAATCTAGACCGGTTGTTCCTCATAAGATAGGTTCTCTTCCATTTGAACTACCTCTGGACTCAAAACATGAGATGGATCTGGCATATACTTTCTTAACATCGAAACATGAAAAACATTGTGTACCTGAGATAAACTCGGAGGTAAAGCCACTCGGTAAGAAACTGATCCAACTCTCTCCAGAATTTCATATGGTCCAATGAACCTTGGACTCAGCTTTCCTTTCTTACCAAATCACATCACACAATTCCATGGTGATACTTTGAAAAAAACATGATCACCTACCTCAAAAGAGAGATCATTCCTCCTATTGTCCGCATAACTCTTCTACCTACACTGAGCTGTTCTCATGTGTTTCTGAATCAGCTGAACTTTTTCTGCCATCTATTTTACCAATTCTGGTCCCATCAACTTCATTTCACCCACTTCTTCCCAGAAAGATGGTGTTCGACACCGCTTCCCATATAACGCCTCAAATGATGCCATAGGTATACTGGAATGAAAACTGTTATTATATGAAAATTCAACCAATGAAAGACGTTGGTCCCAACTTCCCTGATAATCCATAGAGAAAGAATATAGAATATCCTCCAATGTCTGAATTGTTCATTCTGACTGACCATCTAATTGAGGATGAAATGTTGTACTAAAATTTAATTTAGTACCCAACGACTTCTAAAGACCCTTCCAAAAGTTAGAAGTAAACCTGAGATCACGATCAGATACAATGTAGAGAGGAACTCCATGTAACCTAACTATCTCTTTAAGATACAAACGGGAATGTTGATCTAGAGAGAAAGTATCTCGTATAGCAATGAAATGAGCAGATTTAGTCAAGCGATCAACAATAACTCAGATTGCATTATTACCTCGAGATGTCTTCGGTAATCCCACAACAAAGTCCATGGATATATTCTACCATTTCCACTCTGGCACTGGTAAAGGCTGAAGCATCCCTTTCGGTAACTGCGGCTCTACTTTAACCTGTTGACAAGTCAAACACTTCACAGTAAAATCAGCAATATCTCTTTTCATTCCATCCCACCAGTAATACTCTCGCAGATCTATGTACATCTTAGTACTACCAGGATGAACTGAAAACGGAGAACTATGAGCTTCACATAATAACTCTCTCGTCAACTGTGAATCAGAAGGCACACACAATCTCTTCCCAAATCTCAAAACACAATCATTATCAATGTTGAATTCAGGCAACTTACCCTTCTGAACCAGCTCTACCTTTTTCTGCAACTCACTGTCTTGCTTCTGTGCTTTCTTAATTTTGTCTAATAGATATGATCTCACTGATACCTAAAACAAAACATAAGAACTTCCTACTCCAAAAAAATCTATTCCAAAGTTAATCAAATCCTTAACCAAAGGATCACGTTCCAAATGAAACATTGTTAATGATGAATTACTTTTTCGACTCAAAGCATCGACCATTTTATTTTATTTTCTTAGATCGTAATTAATAGTACAATCATAATCCTTGATTAATTCTAGCCATCTCCTTTGTCTCATATTCAATTCTTTCTGAGTGAATATATAATTTAAACTTTTGTGATCGGTATATATTTCACACTTTACTCCATAAAAATGATGCCTCCAAACTTATAAAGCGAAAAAAACAGGAGCTAATTCCAAATCATGTGTAGGGTAATTTACCTAATTAGTTTTCAACTATCATGAAGCATACGCAATTACCTGATCATTCTGGATTAGGACACAACCAAGTACTTTCAATGAAGCATCACTGTAGATAACAAACTCACCATTCCTGGAAGGTGGTGACAAAACTAGAGCATTCACCAATCTTCTTTTCAACTCCTGAAAACAATCATCACATTCTTTTGTCCAGATAAACTTAACACCCTTCCGAGTTAGCTTAGTCATTGGAATAGATAACCATGAAAAATTTCTCACAAATCTTCGGTAATAGCCTGCCAAACCAAGGAATCTACAAATCAGTTACATTTGTGGGTCTTGGCCAGTCTTCCACAACTTTTGTTTTTGCAGGATCAGCAGTTATCCCATCTTTGAAAACAATGTGACCAAGGAAAGAAATTTGTTGCAACCAAAACACACACATTCTGAATTTACCATACAATTACTTTTCTTTTAAGGTTTGTAAAATAACCCTTAAATGCCTTTCATGCTCCAGTTTACTTTTATAAAACACCAAAATATCATCAATGAAAACCACCACCAACTTATCCAAGAACTCATGGAAAATTCTATTCATTTAGTCCATGAATATAGGAGGTTCATTGGATAGCCCAAAAGGCTTTACTAAAAATTCATAATGGCCATATCTTGTACGAAACACAGTCTTCGGAACATCTTCTACCATTACCTTCAGCTGATGGTACCCCGATCTCAGGTCAATCTTTGAAAACTACTGAGCTCCCTGGAGCTGATCAAACAAATCATCGATATGAGGCAAATGATATTTGTTCTTAACAGTGATGTTATTCAAGGCTCTATAATCAATGCAAAGTCTCATAGAACCATATTTCTTTTTAACAAATGAAACAAGAGAACCCCATGGTGACGTGCTAGGTCAAATGAAACCTTTCTCTAATAAATCTTGCCATTGCTCCTTCAACTCTAAAAGTTCAATTTGAGACATTCGATAAGGGGGTTTTGAAATTGGCTTAGCATCAGGAACTAAGTCAACAGTAAACTCAACTTCCCGATATGGTATTATTCCAAGAAACTCATCAGGAAAAACATCAGGATACTCATTTACCACTGGCACATCATTAATCTCAACAGTTCCTTTATTTTCAACGATGTCTGCAAGGTAACATTCATTTCCATCTTTTACAAGTTTCTCGGCCTCTTGATATGTTATCAACAGTAAGGGTTCATTCTTGTACACAAACTGAAAGCCTTTCTGAAAAGAAACTTCTTTAGCTCTACATTCAATCTTAGCATGGTAAATAGAGAGCCAATCCATACCTAGGATAACATAAAACTCTACTAGAGGTAGAACAATAAGGTTTGCAAGTAGGTTCTTTCTACAGATATGGATAGGAAGATTCTTATAAATTCTTTTTGCCTCAACATTTCCCCAGGTGTTTTTACCAAAAGTTTAGGAGTCATTTCTTGAGATGGTATTCCCATTTTACTAGAAACGTTTTCAGAGATGAAAGAATGTGTAGACCCTGAATCAAACAACACACTGGCATAATCTGAAGAAACAAACAAAGTACCTGATACAACTTCATTTGATGGCCCGACATCTGCTGAAGTAGTTGCAAAGGATTTCACCACCCCATTAGGCTTGTAGTCTAACTACTTCCCATCACTCGAGCTCTTTTTCGGACACTCATTTGCATGGTGACCTATCTCATTTCACTTAAAACATTTCACTAACTGTAAATCAAATTGTAACTTACCATCACCTTGATCTTTTTCAGTGCAATCACGAGCCTTATGTCCCATCTTACCACATCGGTAGAACTTTACAGAATTCAGAAGACATTCCCCAGCATGCCTTTTCCCACATTTATCACAAACTGGATACTTAGATTTCTTACCAAAAGACTTTTTTGAAGAATTCTTCCCTTTCTCCTGCCACCTCGGTCTCTTCTTCTATTGGTTGTTATAGAACACTTGATCATTGGAAAACTCCATTTACACCTTCTCAGCACATCGAACAAGCTTTTCATAACTTTTAAACTCACGAGAAGCTAATGCCCTTCGATTTTTTGGCTTTTATCCTGAGTAAAAATGATTGATTTTACTATAAAGGTCTCGGATAAAATTTGGAGCATACCTTGCCAATTGAGTGAACCTTTCGTCATAGGTAGCCACTGAGTCTTCCTCTTGCCTCAATTCAAATAATTGTTTTTCCATACAAAGTCTAACAGCCTTAGGAAAATACTTTACAAGAAACATACCTTTGAATTCATCCCAGTCGAGAGAATCAATCTCATCAGCATCCCTGGTATTTTTAACCATCGACCACCACTGATCTGCTTCAACTTCCAAACAGTAAATAACATGACTACACTTTTGATTGTCTAAACACCCCATGACATCGAAATCTTCTCTAGTGCTTTAATCCACCCTTCAGCTAGCACATGGTCAAATGATCCTCTGAATGATGGGGGATGTTGCCTCATGAAATGTTCCACCACTGACATGTTCCTCTGTGGTTGATCTGGCTGATCGCGTGCATGGATACCACCACCATTTATCGCTTGAGTCAACTGCACCATTACTGCAACAAACTGTTCAGTTCCAATTCCGACTATCTGAGGATGCTGATTCAAGAAGGTTATTTCTTTCTGCATTCCTTCCTAGCACTGCTTCCCTGTTTCCTCTGTGGAAAACCATTCTGAACAAACATGTATTAGATGAAGCAACATGGTAATCTTCAAATGCTATATCATTTCAATTTGACCATAAAAAAATATTTTTGGATAATAATTTAATAGAATTCTAACTCCTAAAGTTATCTAAACTGACCTCTGATACCAACTACACGGCCCCAACCTTAAACCTTACTTAATCTTGAGTTATTACAAGATTACACATTGAGGATCTTTTCAAGTTTAGAGTTTTAGAGAATTAGAACATAAAACTTGCATTACATTCCACATATAAAAAATTTAGTTACATAAAGATAGTATTCATTTTTCCCATCAATGGAAACATATTTAAAATGAAACATGGATTCATTCTTGACACTTCCTTGACACTATCATCATATCCTATACCTTTCCCTTGACCTGTGAAAAAAATTTCAAGAAAATATGGGATGAGCATAAAAAGCTCAGTATGGGTTATAAAAATATGGAAAGGAAACATAAGTTCATATATACATAAGAATGAAATCATACATTACCCATAAAACATAATCAATTTAACATACCTCATCAAATCATGAATAAATCATAGAAATCATAAGACATAAAGGTAACTTGAGGGATTCATAACATTCTTACGTAGGGTGTAACCCTCTTGGTTATGTTTGGAATACCCATCAAAGTATATTCTCTAAATCTCATTGGAGAAACCTTAACATTTCACACCTTCACGTTACCCAATGTATTGGAAAGCTATATCGAGCTCACCCGCCCTTAGTTTATCACGGAACCACCCGTCTTCATAATAATTCCCAAGAACCTCTACATAATTGTATCACATAAAACATGCATATTAGAAACATAACATTTCCACCTTTCAATCACAAGATATAAATACAAAAAATTGATATAAAAACATTATGAAAACCATTTTCAATACCAAAACAGAAGAAAAGTGAAACATGGTATTTATTTTTCTTTTAAAAAAAGGTATGGCTTGTAGAGGAAGTCGAAACTCAAATAATTGTCACGGTGGCAGAGAAGTCATTGTCGCCACATAAGTACAACAAAAACATTCCTTTTTTTCATTTAGTAAAACGCTTCGTATAAAAAATATTTCTTCTGGATAATCGTAAAATTCAAAGGGGTTTATACACCTTATAAAAGAAGGTTTTGTATAAAACAAAATATGCCTCAATGAAAGGAGATGGAGACGAAGTCCCATAAATCGGGTCCAACTTGACTCAGTCATTCTTTAATCTTCTGAATAATAAACTTGAGTTAATTTATACTTGTTTAAGAACCTTTTTCAAGTTCATTATTCCATTTATATCACTTATTACCATGTCATGAACACTATGTAATTATTTAAGTTAATAACGGTCGTTTTAACGATCATTGGTACTTGAGTAAAAAATAAACCCTTTATAATTACAAGTTGTTATTGTATCCATTATATCTGGAATTATAATAATGATTTATATATCATATATATCATAAATATAAATTATATACTTTCATTTATAATATTACATAATCATTTAGAGGTAAGAAATGAAATGCACCGTTCATGGAGATGGTAAGCCGTATGTACGCATGAACGCTAATTTCATTTCTATTTCATATTTTATAGAATGGAATCATAATGGTATAAAGGTATATTATAATTCTAGTGTAATATCATATATAATATCATAACTCCATCCTTTATACGTCCCACATATGGTATTTAACGAATGAAATCACTTTGAGGGGGCGGTAGTCCGCACTTCCTTAAATGAAGATATCGCGTTTACCCATAATGGAAACTATAAAGGTTTGACCAAAATGAAAAATACAGAATCATAAAGAAGAAATAAACATATTTTATATCATATATAAATATAGTGTCATCTTAATGGCCACCTTTGAAGGTGTTAAAATAATGTTGAACAATCATCGTTTCGGGAGGCCGAAATTCACCATCAACGGAAACAATATGTTTTTTAACAATTAGATGTAGGTGTGTGTAATTGTAGCTCGAATACATCATATAACAACATCCTAGTATATTTAAGATAATGGAGTTGTTACAAAATAAATTAATAAAAAGAGTTTAGGGTGATGGAGAATTAAAATAAAACAAAAGGACTCAAGTGAAGACATTACCTTAAAATCAGGTAACTCCCTTTGGTTTGAGCTCAAAGGCGTCTTTGAGAAGACTTATCCCCAAAGTGAGGCATCAAGGAGTTATAGAGGGATGTGGATAGAAGCAATGGACAGGGGTTGGCCGAGCCAAAGGCTTTGGAAGTGTGGGTAAGGAGGTAGAGGTGGGGGCCTTTTATAAGAGGAGAGGAGGGGCACTCTTGGAAAGTAAAGAAATGTTACTTTATTTTAAAATGCGTTTCAGATTGAAAAGGTCCCACATTTCTATAATTCGAGGGTATGTTGATAAGGGTTCGAAATCCACACATCCAATAGGTTTTGGACATGTTTCGGTCATAGATTTTACATTATCATTTCATTTTATTTAAATCATTTATTAATGAGGTAATCGCTGCATTATTATGATGTCATAAATGATTTAAATTATTTAAAGTATAAAAATTATAAAAAAAATCTATGATGTAGGAAATATTTTTATCATTCCAATGACTACTTATAATCAAGAATCTGACTTGTATAACCCCATGTAAAAATTGTTTTAGTAAAATAACTCATGTTTGTGTTATTTTTACATTAACATTAAATAAAAAGATATTAATGTAATTTTCCAACCAAAGTGGCTCCATGTGGTCCCCAAGTTGACCCATGGATTTTCGTGGTCGGCCATGCCATATCCAATAAGGGTAGGACATGTTTCTAGGTCATTTAATATTATTAAAACATTATTTTTACCTTAAACTACACTAATTACCACTAATCGCGATTAAAAACATCAAAGTTACTATTCCCCCAAAAATTATTTTAATCCAATTAAACCAAATTTTACTTTCTAATGACAACCTTGTATGTTAGATTTTTGAAATTCAAAACACAGAGTTGGTAAAATTTCATTTAAACGAAAAATCAGTTTTTTATGTACCACTTAGTGGTTTAACTATTCATCAAAAATTGAAGTTTTTCAGAAAAATACCAAAACTTCACCCTAATCCATATTTGATATTCTGAATTAAAAATTGTTGTCTATTTTACAAAATTCAAAACATATAAGTTGAATTAATTAATTTAATAATTAATTCCCGCTGTCAGAGCAAATAGCGTGTTTTTATGAAACAATAAGTATCAAAAGATTGACACTAGTTTAAGTCCAATTTCAAAGTAAAATTAATTCCAATGACCACTATTGGATTAAATGGTAAAAATATATTCTAATTTAACTTTAAAACCAATTCAAAAGATAATCTAATCATATAAATAAATTAGATTAAAAAGTAGTTTTGATGTAAAATGCAGTATTTTTCACTATTCATTAAAAAATGAACATTGTCAGAAAAATACCAAAAATTCACACAAAGTAAATATTGATGTCCCAATCATAAAGAATAAGTATATTTTGACAAAAATAGCTTATAAAATTTTCAAAATATAGATTTAAAAATGGGTTTCCATCAAAAGGCAGTAAAACAATCTGTTAAAAATATTAGTGTATTCCATGCTTAAGATTGGATTTATTTTCATTTTAAGCCTCTAAAAAACAATCTAATTCATTAATAGACATATATTAAAAAATCTATTATTCATTACTTAGTTGGGATGTTACATCTTGATCTAACACAGTTTTAATATCTGTAATCCTTAAATTTTTTGATGATAAATATAAGAACAACCCTCATGTGTGTGATGTGGATGACAATTTTATCTTGATCTATGTCTCTGAGTGATTAGAATATGTTAAGATATGCATATTATTGATCTTATTGGGAAAATGTAATGTTTGAAATCATTGGATTTGAGTGAAACTGAACTACCATCATTAATATATAATCAATTAATGATATCAACTCATCTTTCTTGATTGAATGTTTTCCACTAAATTTTAAATAACTATCTATTTGTAAACAATAAATTTTAACAAATAAATTAGGTATTATAAGGCTATATGTAATTATGTGATGAGGTATTGGTACACAACCAAAATATTAGTTGACCCCATTAAAAAGACAAAAAAATATGGTATGCTTTTTTTGGATAAATATGAACAATATATTAACCAAATGTGTTCTGCATTAGGCATTCATTCCTTTTTATAGATATGTTTGGAGAACATTAATAAAAATAACTTTCTCTTATATAATAAGTATCATTTATGGAAAAAATATTTAAGAAAAAGGGGTTATATAAAAAATGGAATATTTTAGGGTAGGACATTACACCATGACATCATCCAACACTCATTATTTTATTACATTTAATGAACAGAAATAGGTTTCAATTTATTAACTGATAGCGAGTCATAATTTTAGAAATCCAACCATAATGGGATGAAAAAGGATATATTTATGTTGATCAATGTGTAAGATCTTATATATTTCACGGTTCTATAGATTAAGCGGTAGCTTACTCTCTAAAAAGATGAAAGACACAATTTTTTTATAAATGTTATTATATTGGCCTTCATTTTCAATATATTTAGAAGTTTTGTACATTCATATATCATTTTATGAGTATCATGGTTCTAAATTATCACATAATTGTATCTATATATAAGATAATAAGTTTACCTTCCATAATAGGAATCAATTATATTGGGAATGATTGATATATCTTGATATCACCACAATCATTATACATATCACAATAAAATTTGATATTTTCTATTTTATAGATTTATTTCTTGAAAAGATATAATATTTCAATTTGGATTTTGATGAACTACTTAATATAAAAGATATTACCTTAAATACATCTCACCACTCTATGAATTTATAGAGGACTTTTTTAATTTTACATGAAATGAACTTCTTATCATTAATTATTATTTTTATTACACATATAATGAGTATATTGATATGGGGTTTTTGTGTCTAGTTTTAGCTAAATATTTTAAAATTAATAGCTAAAAAATGAATATTTTAATGTCCTTAATTACTCAACCTTATAACTCTCTATAAATTTTTCTGATAAAATTATATACTCTATTTCCTAACACATTTAGTTGATTTAAATAGTATATCCATAAATCTTTCTTATTGTGTTTGGATTAAGAAAAAACATACAATATTCACTATATACACTACCCCTATCTTTTAAAAGTGATTAATTAACCTAATAAACTTTTTCTAACCTTACAAATATCACCTTAAGAATGAAAATGAAGGATCAAGGGGTTGTGGGTACAAACCAAAAGCAAGATAAAAATTTGGAGAGAAGAACACAAGCATAATGATAACCATGATCTTATCCTATGAACAAAATGAAGCCCTCATGAATATGAATATGATATAGATAATATTTTGATAAATTGGATTTTAAAATTGAGAATGAGGAATATATCTTGGTTGGTGAAAATTATATTTTTTTCAATAACTAGAGGTACAAAAAATATAATATTAAATTTTAAAAAAGAAAATATCCTATCATAGTGGGGGTTAAACATTTTATTCTACAGAAATATATATTATATTAATGACTCATTTCATCCTGTTATTCTTAAAAATGGATGGTTGTGTAAGACGATGTGAAAACATTTAATCATTTGAGAATATATTTTATTTAGATTCATCATCTAAAAGAGATTAGTGATACCCAACAATCCATTTATGAGCTCAATAGATTTTTTGATTTTAGTATAATTATATACAATCTAGATGTGTATAGAAAACACAATAAGAATAATATTTTATATATCAAGGAAATAATGTTGAGAAACTCTCCATGTGTATCATCAATTGATTAAAATGTGTTTCATGACTCATCTTAGTTTATCATGAGACATTGATAGTTCACATTCTGGCAAATATGAGAGTTCATTTTGAATAAGGACTTGTATCTTAAAGATAGGGAGTTTTAAACTATATTTCTATATTTCATTATAATAATTATGGATTTCATCACAAAATGTGACTTATTCATATTATAATCTCGAACAGAAAAACTCCATCAGTTTTGTTTTTTATCAAAAATTATACTTGTGGTGTTGTTGGATGTGGCGGGTTCAATTGTAGGGTAATCCAACACAACATATACCCATAGATGTTAATCATGTATATAATTGGATAATTGATTTAATCTAATGTATATCTATGTTAATCTTATATTGAACAATGATTTAATTTTTTGATGGAACTATGACTTCGGTGCACCGATCTTATTCATACTTATGTAAGGAAATTCTGAGGTTGTCGTAAAGTAAAAACCGCCATCATTATATTACTCATATACAAAACATTTCCTATGTGGATGATCTTATAAAAACATATGTTCATGAATTTTTCTAATTTAGAACATATTCTATTGAGCTAAACACATAAATCCTATGGAAATAAGGATTTTTTTCCACAAAACTCTAATACAACGAATTTTAATCTCAAGAAATTTCATTAAAGCACGTTTTTTTGAGAATGATCCTTAAAAATGTAATTTATTCAAATAAAACACAATTATTAAATTTTAAACACATTTATTTTAGATTATGATTATTTCATTGAGATTTATAAAGTGAAATTATAATTATAAACAACAATAAAATTATTAAATTTATTTTTTTTCATTATTCCAAAACATTAAAAAAAAATTGATTTTATATATAATTAATAACATTTTGGTGGTATTTAGAACTAAAAATTTTGAATCAAATTTGAATAAAATTATGCCCTTAGCAATCACACAAAATTATTCAACTTCACATTAGTTAAAAATTTTATATCCAAAAAAATCAACTACCAAGGATACTATGAGATATTATACAAATCAATTTCAATAATAATTTTAACCATATTTTATTTTTTATTTAAATTTAATATATTTCAATATTATATAATTAAATTTATCAAAGAAAATTAATTATTATATTTTCTTGATATTTGTATTCATTATATAATAGAAAAATTGTTTTCACTTTTTCCACACGAGAGTAACATATTCTCAATGTTATCTCTATTCTCAAGAAATGTGCCTTTATCATTAAAATTAATAAACTCAATATTTTCCACTCAAAAAAATAATAATATAAATTATCATAATGATGTATTCCACTAGTTGTTTTTGGGGACATGTGGTTTGTGGGTAATTATTTACATCCTAATTTTAAATGAGGATTCAAAATCATTAATACTTAATGAATGATAGAATTTTAAACTAAATAAATGAAACTTAAGTCAAATACCTTTTAATGAATAACCATTGGGAATTGATTTTCATATGGTAAATTTCTTAAAATTTAACATATAAATAATGAATTAATCTCTCATTTTATCAATTTTTTACATGATACTATTTATTTTTTATATGTATATTTTTTAAAAAAAATTTATTGACACTGTGTTTTCTTCTTCTTTAAAGGCCAATTAGATGTAAAATATGAACTATAATGACTAATTAATATTTAATGACTTCATAGACAAATAATATCAACTTTAACACTTTTATCTTGAGAAAATTGAAATCCAGTAAAAAGAATCCAATGATATGACATTTTCCCCCAACACATGGATAGATATATTCATTTAAAACACAATGATATTGAGTAAGAAATAAAAAATGTGTCTTTTAATTCTAGATACACTTACAAATAAATTCATTGAAAATAAGGGATTATGTAGGGATTTTTCAAGTAAGGTTCTACAATCTTATGAAACTTTTCCCTGTTTTTATATTTTTTATTCATTGGATGTATTGAATCTAGGGATTGAATTATCAAATTTTATGTGTCATTCAGAACTAAATATTTATATAATATTTAGAACATGTTCTTTAGTAATAGAATGGAACATTTTTTTTATAATTAAGAATGAATGGTTATTTCATGGTAATAATTATCTATAAAGATTAATCTGATTTATGGTTTATAAATATATTATTGTTTAATATTATGTGCGATATTTTAATTTTTGTGTAAGGGATCTATGATGAGTAATATTTGGTTTTTAACTTATATGGGGTGAGATTGAATTTATTAATTAAAGATAAACTATTTCATAGTTTTACAATCTATGTGACCATTCCATATAAATTACCTTAGGTTATCCATTGCCTTTCACATAGTCAATGAATGGCTTGGTAAATCATCCATCCCATCATTGTTACATGATCATATTTTTAGTATTATAAAATTTTAATTATACCCTATCAATTTGAACAACATTTAAGGTTTCTTCCACTATCATTCAAATTACACATAATGATTAAATCTATTTGAATCTTCTTTCATTCACCATAATGTGTTCAAGACCAAACAAAAATTGATACATTCAATGTTTTTATCCGATTAATTGCTATTACAATAATTAATCTACATACCAAAATTATATTTAAGTATCCTGTATATTATTTTATTAATGCAGATATGGTGAAAAAAAGGTTTTAAATTCTATAAATATTGTGTTTCCCGATTTGAATGGTCTGCAGATAGCTTATTTGGTCATCCATTCTCCCTATTCATATGATTTATGGTGTCAGATAGTGTTATTTGAAGGTGATACCTTATAATTAGTTTTTTTGAAATAAGATTGTGATTATTCCATTTTATTATCTCATTTTATTTATATTTATTCATATTATTTCAATTTTTAATAAATCTATATAATATTTTCAATCTTTTATATATTGATAGATTAAAATAATGGGGTTTTCATGGTTTTTTACTTCTACAATATTTATAATAAAAATATATTCTTGAAAACTATTTTATAAAATTCCTATGAAAGTCTGTCAAAGAAATTTTATAGTTTTAATTGGAATTTTTTATAATGATTTAAAATATTTATGTTTCATAAAAATATTATCTGAATAGTGATTTAAGGATCTGTCAGGTTAGTGTTCAATTATAATTTTTGTTTATAAATTCATATGATATTATTATTCACTTCATTTATTTTTCATAGATTTAAATTGATGTAATAATGTTTAAATTATAGTTTTACAATATTGCGTAATATATTTAAGGGATGAATTGGTTTAAATGATATTTCCATATTCACATGAATTTTTAATGAGAGCATTAATGTTAAAAATTTGGGATATCATTTTTACTTCTTTTTAACTATATCATTTTTCAATGGAGTTCTTCATTTCAGTCATCAAGAGTTATTAAATATAAATTTATCACATAACAGAAATGGATTTCACACAGTAATATACAACATTTTTTTTGATTATCATGGATTTAATTTTTATGTTAACTTTTGGGTTTTAATAATTGATTTATATTTTGAGTTATTTTTTTTAAATTAAGTGGTTTTATTTATAAAATATTGTGTGAATATTTCATGGGGAGTCTATATTGTTATAATTTAATATTCTGATATGCTATTTTTATGCACTATATGTTTCCCCTCCTCCATTACCTAGTTTAGTGGGATTACTCGTTATCGAGGATGGAGAGAGATATATTTTTTCAATGATTCAAATAATTCACCTTTAAAATGATACATTAAATAATTAATATAAATTTCATATACAACACGACAAAAGTGTTTATTGGTAGAGTAAATTGGGTGTTATCATTTTGCAACGCACTGTGCAATCTTGTGATAGATCTGATCAATTATATCTTGGATTGTCCGAATATAACATAAGTAGATTTCTATGTTATGTATTATTTTAAGTATGTTCTCTTACTAATATTATTCAATTATATATATTTTTTATTTTCATTCACTTCTATTCCATGATGTTTACTACTTTAATTTATTTATTATAATGGTGTCTTTAAAATACATTCTCTGTTTTAGTGTCACTTAGTGGTAAATATGTTTTAATATATATATTCATTTCAATATTTGACATAATTGTTTAACCATTATCATTTTTTGAAAATTCTGTGTCTTATTTATTTATTTTTACCTTAATATTTATTACATTATATTTTATACTACTCGGAACTCTCTAATTACAGTCCAAAATGTTTTTCACAATGTATCTGAACAATACTTGAGTTTAGCTATCTATATTGACCATTACCCGAGTAACCTAGATATGGTGATCACATTAATACAATAGAATAATAAACAAGGAATCAGATCCAAATGGACTAAATAGTTATGTTTTATTTGTAAACTATATACATACATGATTACCATATAATATATGTATAAAAAATCAGAACATATTTTTTTGGATAATATCATTTTTAACTCTATAATATTTTAACATATCCTTCACAATAAACTACATGGATTACCCGAAATGGTAAAAAAAATAATTGTTAGCTAAAATGAACGGAAAGAGTTAACTACAATGGAAGCTGTCATGGATCAATAATCATTATCAATATGGAATGATAAATAATTGAACGCATATACTTTATAATTTATAATCTAAGAAGTTGAAGATTGCATATATAATATATGTATGAAATATCATATATAATAATCAATATATAAACATAAATAGTTGAACACATATTTCATTTATCCACTATATTTTCTATATATATTATGTAAGGAACCATCAATAGGGAAATTCAAATAATTGAAAACCCATTCAATTTAATTGATAAACTGAGAATGAAATGCATCGAGAGACAATGCCATTTTTATGATTTCATGTATAATAATAACTAAATTCTTAAAGAAGGAAATTATTAATTATTGGATTACATAATCCTAGATATCACGATACTTCTACTATTATGTCCATTCAAAAGATACCGTAATCTACTAGTGACAAATCCATTGAGTTTTCCCAATTGCTTTTAGGTCAACTTACTAATTCACCTATTTAGACTACCAATGCATTATGGAGATATCTATAACTAGGCCCCACCCATGTATTAAATGTAAAAAAACAACTCCTCAAATACTGAATAATATATTTCATTAATAAAAAATGTTCCTTAATATCAAATATCTGTATTGAGTATAAAATATGAACTTAAAAGTAATTATGAGATAAAAACATTAATCAAAATGAAAAACTCAATATGTAGACATGATATACTTTTTAATGAATAAAAATACACATGATAAATAATATGGTTATTTATGGGATATTTAATTTCTAATGATAAGTTGAATGTAATGCTTTCAAGGGAATGTTATAAAATACAAAACCGAATCAAGGATGTAAATGTCAATATTATCCTTCATCCAAATATACATAAAATATTCGGAGGAAGAATAAGGATTAAATAAATACATCATATACCCATTATAATCTGAATGTGATATTTTTCACATTTACGAATCTAAACACCATAAAAATCTCACTAAAAACATTCTGGAAGATAATATTGTTTTTATTTTGATAATAACTTTTTAAAATAGATTTTTTAACTCCATTTCTCTAAAAATCACCTTTAAAAATTATGAATATTCACAATATATGGAAATTTTTTACTTTTTAAATAACCTTGTAAAATTTCAATACAGTATTCTATGAAATAAAATTCATTTTGGTAGGTAATTTTGTACATGTTTTACATGATAAAAAAAATTATTGTTTCACTTTAGAAATGAAAAAGGGTCATTGTTCTAAAAGTGATAAGACGATCCATTAGAAAAAATTTATAAAAATAAAAAAGGCTAAAATATTATATATAAAATGATTTTAGTTGGTTAAAAATATATATGAAAACATTTTTAGAAAATATGGTATTGGATGAAATGATATTATTCACCAGAGATAGAAATAAAGTCAAACATTCTTAAAAATAATATCAGAATAATATTACGTACCTAAGTGTTTAATATGTTAATATTATGTGAAACTATCATGAAACACCATATGAGATAATAATTAAATCATTTCATTAAGAAATTGTCGTATAAAGTACTTCGACTAAAATTAATGAATAAATTATCTCTATTAGAATGAGATTGTGAAATAAACCCTTATAATGACCATAACACTGATTTGAGAATTAGTCAACGATTAGATTATTGGTATTAAATATTAATACATATATAAATGAAAATATAACATAAAATTATAAAATTTAATTAGACACATAATCAAGCATGATGTAATAAATTATGTATATGTTTATCCAAATGAATGGAAATTGATTTAAAAAATACATTACCTCCCACTTACATTTTGTTCAAAAATAATTAATGCCATGTATTTTGGTTCTAAAAATGATAATAAAATAAAACCAAACTATAATAATAGTAATAATATCATATATATACATTTTATAAAATCTTATCACTCATTCTCTAATAATATTTTGTTATTTTCACTCTTTTAGGTGTTGATTACCTCGTTTTCCAATGAAATTTTCCTCCTGAAAGATTTGATTCCCTCAAATATTATATAGTTTAATTATATATTTAATAATATTAATAAATTAGTTATCACATATATACCTAAATTATAATTTTAATACCAATTATGAATGTTGGGTTTGATAAATTATGTACGTTATGACTATGAGGATGGTAGGCTGTACGTACGCATCAGTAAAACTTAAATTATTCATAGATCAATATGGAAATTGGTTAAGTTATATTTTATTTTTAAATAAAGAAAATAAATTCATATGTATCATATAATTTCTTCATCTTTACTTGTATATAAAATCTTTGTGGTGTGTTGAGAAAAAGAGAGTCATATCACTTTATAATGATGGTAGTCTACAGGTATGTGAACAATGTTATCATCTATAAGTGTAACAAATAAAATGAAATATTATAATTTATAATTGAAAAATATTTCATGAATATCATAATTATGGTTTTTATATGAAATATATATTTATAATTTATCCTTATTACATTCCATGTACGATGTTTGTGAAAGATGAATCACATCACTTCGTGAAGCTGTTGTCCACCATACACATGAGAAAAGTATCCCCTATAGAATGGAAAGTTAATATGTAATTAATATAATCACTAAAGTGGTATCATTATGTTTTATATATAATATACATACTTTTTATAGATTATCATAACCAACCATGAAATATGGTAATGGAAATGAAAATTTCATATGTTCATGAGGTTGTAGTCCATCACACACACAAATGATGACCTCACAACCCATTTAATGGATGTGGGGATCGTTTTAAGTTATTACATTAATAGAAAATAATATAATTATTTGTACAATACTGATTATATTATATTATAGGGTTTTAATAATAATTCTTTTACTTTGGATGAATTAATAACAAAATGATCATTGAAGAATGTTAGCTATACTTCAAGAATATATCATAGGATTTTACCAAATCCCACCTTGGATGGATTTAATTTCAAAATAATGAATCTAGGATGAGAGGAAGGATTATTTGAAGTTATTTGGGTAGGTATTTTTCAAAATTAGTGTCTTTGAAGGTTTCAATAGTAGAGTATAGTGGGTGGCATTTTATATGTGAGGTGATTGGCACCCTTATAATTTATGAAAAGAATCAATTAAACCCATGAGTTTATAAGGAAAAATGGAAAAAGTGGCCCATTATATAATATATTAGATATAATTTATATATATTTCCATAAAATGGTTTTTGTAAATGTTTTTTAGTCATTTTAACCCTCTTCTTTTTTATTTTAACCCTTGATAAATCTATTTTTACCTATATTGCTATAATTAATATTTTCAATTTTAACTATTCAAAAACTAAAAAATTATATATTACATATTTAAAATAATAAAATATTATTATTTAAAATTTTGAATCCACTATTAAAAATTATATTAAATGAGGTGGACAAATTCAATTACTATTTAATCTTAGAGACCCAATGAGAAATAAGGTTTTCAGAGAGAAAATATTAAAGAACAGACAATGTTTTCATATAAAAATTCAATATTGAAAATGATAACAATGAAATAGATTTTATTAAATGATATATAAGTTATTTTATTTTACAAAAAAAATTATAATTATAATTTTACTTTATAAATAGTTCAAATTAATTTTCACTTTTCAATTAAATTTTTGAATTTTTCATTATTCGATGAAAAATAATTTTTTTTGAAAAATCCTAAAAATTCACACTCAGATAATTTTAATATTTTAAATTCAAAAAATCAGTTAATTTTTTAAATAATTTTCTCTAAAAGTGTTTAAAATTAAAATTAAAATATGTCTGTAATGCATCACTAAATTATCTTTTAGAAAAATACAGTTTTTTCTGAAAACATTATATTTTTTATTTAAGTTATTATTATTTTACTTATAATAAATATATAAATTATAAATGTATATAAATCATATATTTTCATATTTTAGTTAATCTTATTTATACACAAAATAATAATATGTAAGTAACATATAAAATAATAATGTTAATAGTGTATATTATTTGGAAAAAATCGACCGTGCATGTAATAGATGGTTTAGAGGAAACTAATTATAGTGTGTCATCCACACTATTAAAGAGAATAAATTATTTAAAAATAAATATAAAATAATTTAGTACGGTGTTATTATTCTCCATATTCTAGGCGATGCATGTGATATTTTCTATCTAAAATTTTCAATTCTTTTAGAATTTTTTGGTGTTACATTTTCTCTAGCATTATTAAATTTTATCCTCACAATTTAATCTCGATCATTGTAATCATGGTTTTGAAATATTGAACATATTTTTTTTGGAAACCCATATTATAAAAAACTTAATAAAAACTCTTATTAATAATATAGAAATGGAAGCACAAAGCACTTACAAATTATTATATACATGGTTTCCAAAAAAGAGAATGTATGTGTTAAGTGAAAACAAGGATACTCACGAAAAGTATAAATATTTGAAGAGTGTTATTGAGGTAATTGATCTAAAAACTTAAATGATAAATAGAATTTCATGTAAATAAAAAACCATATATCAAATAGTTTTTAAAATTGTTATTGATATCATAAAAAGTACTAGTAATAGGATAATGTTTTATTTCAAGATCATTGTCCTAATGTTTATGAATTATTTTATTATATAATAATATAGTAAATTGTACATACTTTTGTTTGTTTTATTTAATAAGAAAAATTCCATCCTTTAGTTGTAATTCAATCAAATTTCAATTGATCACTTACTATACGAAATGAATTTCTGAAAAAGATTTTTTATTCCCAAAGCACAAACATTCACCGTTAACGGATGATTAGATCCAAAAAATGACTTCATGTGTTTCCATTTATCTCTAACTATTTTCTAGAAACCAATACGGGTAGGAAAAGTCAACTAATATAATAAATTAACCCCAACACCCTAATGTAACACAGTTTATTTTCAATAATGTATATTTTTTCAAACTTTTAAATGGTGACAATAAAAATTTATTTAGGACATCCCTTAGGATAATGGTAGGTGATAAACCCTTATGAACCTTCAGTCATGTGTTCGTGCCCCAAAACCTCATCAGATGAAATTGGTTATCAGTTGACATGCATGTTTTTCTTTTCTTAAATCTATATTAGTATAATTATTATAATGTTTCCAAAAAAATATGGACATCCTTGCAATTAAATTATTCATTAAATACCATTTTAAAAAGGGTTTCAAATCAAATTATTTTTAATTAAATCTATAATAATATTTTTTGACTATTATTAAAATTTAATTCATGGTAATATTTACCAAAATCGTTATCCATACCTTTAAACTTATGTCTATAAAATGCACATGGACTATTATTCAAATAACTTTCCCACAAAAACATATAATTTCTATAAATTTACCATAAAATATCCTTATTAATGGTAGAACCCAATCACATAAAACCATAAAAGGTGTGTTTATAACATTAAACGTATTATAAATCTTAATATCATTAACTCATTATGTTATCCAAAACTCCAATGTTAATGATTGCACATGTGCATCAGTAATTTTACACAATCCAAATATGATTCATGATTCTTATTCCAATATACAAGTTATAAAATATGTCAATAATTATTATTTTTGAATACAATAATACCCCATCCATTTTATTTGTAGATATGTTCTTCTATGTTGTCATAGTTATCCTTTATATGAGTTCATTATCTTATATAATTCATATATTATCCACATTTGAAACAGAAATCTATAAATGGTACTATATGATGTGAATTATAAATTTTCCATAATTCGTTTCATTTTCCATTTGTAATTCATTGAATTATACACTTATTATTCAAAAATCAATTAACACTCCATTGAGACACATTATTTTAAATCTAATGCACCTTCTATTAAACCTAGGTAAATTATTGTCATCCACTATTAAAATAAATGATAACAGTTTGAAATGAAAATGTGAATTATCCTGTTAATATCTCCTATGAGTGTTACGATAGATGTGCAATATAAAATGTTGTCATCAAACATGTAATGATTAGGTCAATTCCATTGCATGTTTTTAAATATTATTAACATAAGTCACATATGTTTATGAACCAAGTAATATTTTAGTATCCATATAGGGACGTATTTTATTGGAAGAAACACAATATATATACATTAACAAACATTAGTATGTTCATCCTCAACAAAACACAAAGTATATCATAAAGTTAAGCTACCTAATTTATGTTTTTCTAAATCTAGTTCTAACGGTTTCTATAAAACATCATAGGATACAAACTGTAGTGACCCAAACCCCAGTACCAAAAAATTAGGGACTTATTTAATACATTATCATAAGATATATGTTCTAAAACTCCAAAGTCTCAAATAGTATATATGTCATGGTAAACTGGATATGTACAAGATTCCCATATTACTTGTTAATACAAAAATTACAATATATTGGTTTTGAGAATATCATTATTCCCTCTTGAATATACTATATTATATTTTTTATTCACATCCTAGATTCATGGGAAATGAAAAAAACAATGGTGTGCTTGAATAATATTTAAGTGTTATGTAAATAATATGCTATCCCAAATAAATGTTCATAATCATTATGGAAAGCTAAATAATTGAACACACTAGACAAGTAATAAATACAATTATAAGGGCGTAAATATGGATATCAGATTAATAATAAAAAATACGGAATGGTAAACAACTAAACTCATATTCTATTTAATTAATAACATGGCTGTCATAATTAGATTATGCCTCATCAATATGGAAGTGTAAATAACTAATAATACATACTATTTAATAAATATACTTAGAATGAAATTCATACATAGATATTATAATTGTGAGAATCTCAAGTATAATAATTAAAAAATATGTAATAAACAAAATTATTAATTATTTTATTCCATGATGACATGCATCATGATTGCTCAACATTCAATTCCATTCATGAGAAAAATTATCATACAGGGTGCAAACCCATTGGGGTTTTCAACCTGATTTCATGATATATTTATAATTAAGCTCATGAGACTACTAATGTATCAATGAAATATCTATAATACTTCCCTATAAATGTATCAAATGTTTTATGAGTTCCTCATTGACAAAATAATCAACTTAATTCATAATCAATGGGATTTATAATCAAATATATATATATATATATACAGTAATGAATTCAAATATATCAATATTTCCAATATATACAAATAATAGTATATTTGTAGCCTCATATGTAAATATTTTATATAATTTAAAAAGATAAACATATAAATGATAAATAATATAGGTATTTTTTTATATTCAATGTCTAATGATTATAGGAAAGTGAAAATTTCAAGGGAATGTTATTTACATCAAAAGAATAAAGGAAGTGAATATTATTACAATACTTGGTACAAATAACTATAAACCAACAATATAAATAATAAGGATGGAATCAATAGAAAGTATACCCATTTATTTAATAATATTGTGTTTTTCTCATTTATGAATACACATACTATACAATGGTGTAAAAAATTGTTAGGAGAATATACTTCTTATATAGAAAATCACTTTTTGTACCAAAAATCATTTTGAAAATCCTTTTCACTAGAAATAAAATTTAATAATAGATAATATCTTGAATATTTGGAAAAAATGTCATCATGAATAAATTTATAAACATGTAATGGAATAATCATTGAAATAAAGGATATATGACTTCATAATTCTATAAATGTAGTAAATTTTAAGAAGAATATACATTTTAATATTAAAATGGATATAAAAGTTTCTTGTTTGGAGTGAAAAACAAAATTCCATTAAAAAGACTTGTGAAAATAAAAAATTTCCACGTTTTTTTAATAAATCGTTTTTCTAAGGCTAAGAAATGATTTTTAAAAAAAAAATTGGGAAGAAGTTAGATTTCTAGTCAAAGAGTGAAATGAAGTAAAATGTTTATAAAATAATATTCTCAATCATATAAGGTACCATGAAGTGGAAAATGGTACTATTAATTTTAAATATAATTAATTACCAAAAGAGCCTAAAATTAAATGGGTTAATTATAAAATTTTCAAATAATTTACTTTAACTATAATTTATGAAAAAATATTGATTAAAATTAAATTGTAAAATAAACTGTTACTGTGATCACAATGTTTTAATTAAAATTATTAAGTTAATATATTATGTTTTTAAATTATGATTCCACTTTATAGAATTTAAATACAATATAAAATAATATAATTTTATTACACCAATAATCAATGTATGACGTAATCAATGATGTAAATGTTTAACCCAATGAATTATAATTGAGTTAAGAAACTCCTTACCTTACACATTCTTTGGGATGAATTTGTTTTAACCACCTACATATTGTGTTTTAATATGTTATTAACTAATACTAGAACCATATTAATATTTATAAAATCATATATTATCCTTTTAGGACATCTTATAGCCAATAATTATTAATCATTCTAAATTTCCATTATTTCATATATTCATTACCTTGTTTTCTCATTCGTGTTACATCTTTAATGATATAGTTGTTGTTTATATTATATTTTTAAAAAATATAAATTATTAAAACTATGAAATAATTATCATATCTTTATCATAATTATAATATTAATAACAATCATGAATTATCTACTAGAAAAATGAATTATGTTACAATCATAGATATTGTAGGTTATACATACGCATGAGTAATGTTTCTATTTTTCAATTATTGTTATATATGTTATATATTATCTTTAAATAATTATAATAATATCATATATACCATATTATTTACTTAAATATACTTATATATATCATCCACGTTGTATGATGATGAAATGATACTCACACCGCATCATGAAGGTGGTTGTCCACACACACACACAAACAATGTTTTCATCATTAACTATAAGAAATAAAATGATATATTATATTTTAATAATTATAAAAATATCATTAATATCATAATTATTTTATTTATATCAAATATATTTGTAAATGATATCCTTTATTACATTCCTTGTAATGTGTTATTGAAAGAAAAATCACATAACATTGTGAGGTGGCAGTCCTCTATACACAAGAGTGACGTTATCGTATCCCATAGAGATTGGAATGTAAAATGATATATGTGATATAATTACTAAAAAGTAATAATTATTTTTTATATATCATATATATACTTTATATCCATATCATACAAAAGCATGGAAGTTTGTAATGGAAAAATGAATGATATCCGTTGGCGAGGCAATAGTCCTCCATACACATGATTGATGATTCTGTAACATAGTTGATAGATGTGGAGATGGATTTTGGCCATTAAATTAAATTTAGATCAAATAATTATTATTTATTTACATATTTTATTATAACATCACGTTTGAAACATAATTTATGTATCTTTAAGAAGAAATAAAATAATAACTCTCATTGAGGAATGTTACCTCTTCTACAAGTATAATACCTAATTTTTCATCAAAGCCTTCTTTGAATGGATTTTATTCCAATGATAGTATTATAGGATTTGATGACGTATTCTAAGAAGGTATTTGGGTTGGTCTTAGACATTTCAAATGGGGTTGAAGGTGTGAATAAGAGAGGCGAGGAGCTGGACTTTTATATGTCATGTGAGTGACATAATTGTAATATTTGAAAAGATTCATTACATCTATGTTATTATAATTCCACAAGGATCCAAAAAGCACCATTATAGATCTTAGAATAGATTTTATAGAGTTTAAAATATATTTTTATCAAAATTAAATATAACATTTATTCCAAAAACCTAAATTTTATTAATATATATATTGAAGTAATTTAAATTTAAAACTAATTTTAAATATAATCTAACCTTATAAATAATTTAAATGAAAATGAATTTTGCAATTAAAATTCATTATCATTCTTTATTCATAAAAAATGAATCCTTTCAGAAAAATCTAAAAACCATTCACCCTAATACAATTTTGAAACAATGATTTCAAAAATAATGTATATTTTAATAAAATAATTTATTTTACAAGTATTAAAAAAGTTTAAATTATATTTAAAAAGCATGATGAAATGATATTTTCGAAAAAATAATTTTTTATAGAAAACATTTATTTTACCTTGAAATGATTATTAATTTATTTCTATTTAATATATAAATAATAAAAAAATTTAAAATTATTTTTTAATTATTTTTTATTCCAATTCTAAACATCCATTAAAATTTCTAGATTAAATATTAGATAATTTTGTTATATGTATATTGGTGTTCCCTAAAAATAAATATTGCGTGAAACCTAAGATATTGAGGAATCTTATAATTGAATTTTGTGAAATATATTGATGAAATTGAAGTTATTTAAAAATAAATATATCATAAAGCCTTGTAGTGTTATATTCTTTTATAATATTTATGTTTTATTTCATAAATGCTATTGAAAACAAGGTTGTTATTATACAAACCCTGAAATTTAAAGGAAATTTTTTTCTAATAATTTGGAATTTTACAAGTCTGTGGCTTCTAACGACGTTTGATTCCGAGGCTCGGTGTGAACGGAATAAATTTCTGAAGTTTAGCTTGGGTACATTCAGTAAAAAAACGAGCATGTTTCTCTATCTTTTGAACCGATGCTCGGAATTGAAATCCGAGGGCACTGATGAACTCACAACTCTGGTAATTGCTTAACGGGATCCTTATCGTAGTTGCATTCGTGATGGAGGAGAAGTTAATTATTGGGTGATTATTTATGATGTAAATAAAAATTGTCGGAACAATTTTTATTTTATAAGAAGTTTATTACCTCCCATGGGTAGTTAAGGGTGGGGCCCTCATCCACCTAACTACCCAAATGTTGATGTTAGAGAGGTGGGGCCCACATGATCCCCAACCATTTAATTTCCTCTAACTCATGAAAAACCCCTCATTAAATTGGAACCCCCCCATTAATTGACAATATCTCCACCTCAATCCATTAAATTATGTCAACCCATAATTTAATGAGGATCCTTCCTCTTTTCCCCCTTTTTATTTAATTTCCAACATGTTTAATAAATAGTGACCCTCCCTCTACCTTCCTTAATTGATTGCCAACACATTTTGTTTAATGTGGTGAATTAATTTTGGTAGAGTTACTTTGCATGTATAATAAAATAATAGGAGGAACCTATTATTTTATTATTGGGGAGGGGGAGATTTCGTTGTGTGGGAAAGATAGAGGGAACAGTTGAGGTTTTAGAAGAACGTCGGCCTCCGATGAAGAACGATGAAGAACGAAGGTTCCATGAAGAATAACAACACACCACCAATCCTCTTCTCCGCGACAAGAGAGGAGACGTCGCTACCTCCTCGATGCACTCCGATGACGCCTACGAACCATTTCCCGGCGATGTTGTCTATCATGACGCCGACGTACGTCTTCGATTAATGAGGTAGGGGATTTTTTATATTTCATTATGTGATTTATACCCTCGGCATGGAATTTAACTATTTGGTGACAAATTAAACCTCTTATGTGGTGGGTGCAGGTTAATGAACAAGCCCAGACCCACCAAAAATTTGTTCTTGATGCAAGGGGTGATTGGTGCTGAAGAAATGGGACATCAACGACAATCTAGAGCATTCTTAGTGGAGATTGGGTCTCGAGACGACCACGGAGGCAGACATGAGCAAAACCGGACCACCAGAATGACTCCAGTGGCCCGTAGAAGCCCCCTGGAGTGCGGGGCACCGTCACCCCAGTGCACCTCTGGTAGAATCCCTCCGCATCTGAAGCCGCGGAAGCGAGGGCAGATCACGCGACCGCATGGGATCCAGGGGAGCCCACTGTGCCACCCTGGCACCACATCCACGGAAAACGCCCCCCCTTCCGAGCCACAGTAGGTCGCATGGACCGGGCTGTGCCGGCCGGTCTGGACCCAGAACCAGGTCGAGTCGACCTGGTTTGAACCGACCTAGGGGGGAATGGGCAGGGTCGGGCCGGGCCCAGACCCCCCCCCACTTCGGACCGTTTTGGGTATTTTGCCAATAACTTGAGCTACAGACCTCTGATCGACGCAATGTCAGTTGCGTAGGAATACATGGATCAATAAAGTCGTTTATTTATATTTCTATCTATGTTTAGGAAATGTTTGGGTATGGTTGGGTTGGTTTTAGCTTTAAACCCAACCAGGCCCCTTGAACGGAAAAGCCAATAACTCTCAGACCGGGCGTCTGATTGACACACCGTCTGTCGTGTTTGGTTTATTTTGAAGAGACGAAACATCAGGATACATCAAATCCGGACTTCGTGATAGTTGATGTATTGAACCCCTTGGCTCGATGAGTGGACCCTCTCAGAATCGAGTGCGTTGTGTGCGGGGACCCTAGAGCTGGTTGCGACTGCGACAGTGACCACTGTACCTGGATCCTCCGTGGGTTCAACAGCGAGGACGACTGTACTTGGATCCTCGGTGGGTTTGGCAGTGAGGAAGACTATACTTGGATCCTCCATGGGTTCGGAAATGAGGACGACTGTACTTGGATCCTCCGTTGGTTCGGCAACGAGAACGACTATATTTGGATCCTCCGTGGGTTCGACATCGAGGACGGCTGTACTAAGATCCTTTGTGGGTTCGGCAGCGAGGATGATTTTACATGGATCCTCCGTGGGTTCGACAGCGATGAATAATATTCTTGTATCCTATGTGGGTCTGGCAATATGACCTTTGTACTTGTATCCTGAGTGGGTCCGGCAAAGTAGGTGATCTTGTATCCTATGTGGGTCTGACAACATAGATGAATCAGTGGCTTAATATGATATTCTCTATTGCTATACGAAAGTTGCATACCTATGTGATCTGAGTCTTGTTTTCAATCATTATCATTGATATGATTGTCTTGTATTCCTGTGTGGACTGGGTTGTGTATTCCTGTGTGGAATGGAGTGTGCTTGGGCTCGATAGTTGGAGATGAACTGTAACTGATTACAAGTATATGTATGGGCATATACCTAAGTAGAGTTGTTTGATACTTCGTGATTGTATATTTACTTTTTGGTTTATCCTTCGTGGATTCTGAGAGACCTTTGGGGGTCTCAGGGTCCCTACTGAGTATCGTATACTCACCCCTGCATGGGCTATGCCCGCACTACGTTGTGTTGGATGAAAACAATGGACACAAATGATTGAGGTGGAGGCTTGTGGAGATGGACGATACTCGGAGGTGGACCACTTGGCGGGATGTAAACGGAGTGGACGACCAGACCTGAGGAGCTGAGGAGTCTTTTTGTACCCACCCTTCAGGTGGGATTTCTGGAGGATGACTCAGTGTTGCTATTTTACTTATTATTTGTGTACTTTCCTTTCAGTTGTACTGTAATTTCAGTTGGGTTTGTATACTGGCCCATTTAGTTCTTAGAACTTACCTTGTACCCAGTTTTACTTTGTGCTTACTTCACTTTCGTACTCTGTTGCTGTTTTTACTTTATAAAAGGCAATCCCTTCCCCTTTTTATCTGGATTTTCACCTTTGGTTTTAGTATCCATCCCCTAGACTATGGATGGAGGGCTTGGGGTAGTCACGACATGGGCCCTGAGGACGAGTCGTGAAAAATTTGTGTCAGAGGAGTCGGTTGTACCACAGTACTCAGAACTATGATCTTTTCTTTCTCTAAAGAAATAATGATAACATTATTGAGTGTGGTTTTCAGTCTAGGGAGTCCAGTGTTGGTACGGAGGCCGACGTATCCATATACCAGGACCCTGACCTCTGATTTCCGACCCAGTGATTGCATGTGTGTTTCTTTTGAAATTTTTCTTTGTGATTACATTGAGTCAGCTCACTAGGTATACTGTTTGACTGTGTCTCACCTGTTTCTTTTCATGATGGCCCCATGAAGGTAGCCATTTAGGGTTCCTAGTTACACACGGGATGGCATGCCACTGAGCGATGGGGTTTCGGTGTAGGGCCCCATAACAGCGGAGGCACCACCGGTACCACTACCCGCTGGGCCACCGATACCACCAGCCCCAGCAGTGGAGAGTGCATGCCACCTGAGTGCGTTGCACGAGTTTCAGCCATAGAGGCTACCTAGGTTTTGCAAAGAGACGAATCCTCGGGTAGCCGAGGATTGGATGGAGGCTATTGTCAGCATCTTCAGATTGGTAGGGACACTATCAGACCTTATGGTGATCCTTGCTTTGAGTCTCATGCACGCAGAAGCGGGTAGATGGTGGAGCCTGATTCTTTAGGTGCATGATGAGGCATCTCTACTTTGGATGGACATTGAGAGCCTCTTTCTTTTAGAGTTTGTTCCATCCACCATCTATGCGGTTTGAATCCAGGAGTTACAACAGCTACAGCAGGGCAGCATGACAGTAGCCCAATACTCGGCGAGGTTTACCGACCTCTCGTGCTACTCCATGGTCATGGTACGAGACCCATTCATTCTGGCCCGGACCTTTGAGCAGTGACTCAGACATGAGATCACGGATTCAATGATCTCCCTCAACATCTTGACAAAAGTGGGGGTGCTAGAGAGAGCCCCCCCAGTGAATAGTTTCCTCGCTGAGCACTCACCAGCAGCGACACCCTCCGTAGAATGACACGTAGCAGAGTCTTCAACAGCCGGCAGTAGATAGAAGATGCATGGGTACAACCAGACCAGGCCGTCAGGTGGGCCACCTCAGGATACTGTTTCTTATGTGTAGGGAACACGACACAGAGCCAACAATATGAGGAGCAGGCAATAATATGCATGTCGCGAGCAGTGTCACATGGCTCGAGACTGCTCGACGTTCCCTGTGGATGAGAAGAAGGTTGTAGAGGGACCTACCAGGAAGAGGTTCGACCGTGGTGGTCCATTGAGGGTAGGCGGACGTGGAAGAGGGGCTGTCCTAATAGTAGGTGGTGGAAGACATTTCGAGGCCCTACCACCACCACCACCAACAGGAGGACCACCTCGACCGCGGGGAACAGCTGGACAGGGGAGAGTTCAACATCAGGCAGCTGAGGCCTACGACCATAGAGCTCCGGGAGAAGACGAGCAGTAGTGGGACTAGATCCAAAAATGGAGGCTTTTGTTCATGTTGCTTCTAGCTTTGTTAATTCCATTGTTTGAGGAGGCTTTATGTCTTTGTACTTTGAGCAGCAGTAATAAAAGACACTTGTTCTTGTGAATTTTTCTTCCTTGTCCTTTTTATGTGGTTGATACTGAGAGGTTCTGGTTAAAACCGTTGACTTGATCCTCACATTCAATATTCCAACTGGAGGAGACCTAGTGACCACACACTGCTATCGACTGTGTGACTCGACCCTTGGAGAAGAATATAACGGATGGATCTCTTGGTAGTAGCCTCGAGGCCTTACGACGTCGTCCATGGAATGAAATAGTATCGTTCATGTCAGGATTGACTGTATTAGGAAAAGAACGTGTTTCATACATGGGATGAGATCAGATTTCTCTTTTCGGAAAAGGAGAAATCCTAATATCTCTTGTAGGACGTAAGTGATCAGGGGTGTATTCAAGTTCTTTACAATGGCCAGTCACACCCATGGTTCGTTGAGCGAACAGTTTACGATCTACTCTAATATCAAAATTCTCAGGTGTGTCTTCTCATAGAAGGATCAGGACATGAGATGATATTGTTGACTTGAGTTCCACGATGACTATGACTTGAGATAGTATATACTCCTAGGAAGGGGAATGTTGTAGCAGAGTTTGTTTCACGATCCCTCACTTGTCAGTAAGTGAATTTGGAGCACCAGGTACCCACATACCTAGTACATAGAGGTCCCAAAATGAATGTGGGATGGAATACCTGTGGATTTTGTGACGAGGCTTCCACAAACATCCAGAGGACATGAATCTATCTGGGTGATCGTAGACCGACTCACCAAGTCATCCCACTTCTTACCGATTAGATAGCATGGCTCAGTAGAGAGCATGGGATGCCTCTACATTCAGGGGATCATATGGCTTCATGGTTTTCCATCATCTGTCGTCTCGGATCAAGACACTCGCTTTACTTCCCGACTTTGGAAGGGATTACAAGAGGCATTTGGGACACCGCTATGCCTGAGCACTGCCTTTCACCCATAGACGGATGGCTAGATGGAGAGGACCATTCAAACACTCAAGGAAATGATCCTTTCATGTGTACTTGACATTGGTCGCAGTTGGGAGGATCACCTATCCTTGGTGGAGTTTGCGTACAACAACAGCTACCACTCCACCATTGAGGTGGCACCATACGAGGCACTATACGGCCGACCATGCAGATCATCTATGTGCTGGACTGACCCAGGGGAGTCAGAACTCATAGGACCAGAGATGGTTCTGGCTACGAAGGAGAAGGAGCAGATCATGAAGGAGTAGATGAGGACTTCATAGAGTAGAAAGAAGTCTTATGCTGATAGGAGGCATAGACCAATGGAGTTCGAGGATGGCGACCACGTTTTCTTATGGGTATCACCTTGGCCTGGATTGTGGAGATTTGGCTGAGGTAGCAAATTATCTCCACGCTTCATCGGGCCTTTTTAGGTCCTCAGCAGAGTAGGTGAGGTGGCTTACTGTCTGGACCTTCCACCTCAGATACACCGGGTGCACGACGTCTTCCATGTATCTTAGCTGACGAGACATGTGCATGGCCCGATGTATATCATCAACCACAAGAGCTGGAAATTTATGACATGATGACATTTTTTAGAGGACCTAGTGGAGATTGAGGATCGACAGGAGTGGGTCCAACGTGGGCGGTCTATTCCTCTTTTACGCATTTTTTGGCAGCATGGTAACATCTAGGAGAGCACATGGGAGCGGGAGGCTTAGATGCGTTCTCAGTACCCTCATTTGTTTCCCTAGTTTATGTCGTAGCTTTACGAGGACGTAATACCCTGAGGTCGGAGATATGTAAATTCCCAGAAATTTCATGGAATTTTTTATTCAAATACTTTGGAATTTTTCGAGTCTGTGGCTTTTGACGGCGCTTGATTCCGAGGCCCGGTGTCCTCGGAATCAATTTCCGAAGATTAGCTCATGTACATTCAGTGAATGAATGAGAGGGTTTTTCTATCTTTTGAATAGGTGCTCGGAATTGAAATCTTAGGGCACTGATGAACTCGCAACGACGGTAGTTTCTTAACAATATTTTCACCCTAGTTGCGTTTTCACTGGAGGAGAAGTTAATTATTGGGGGTTTATGTATGAAATAAATAAAAATTGTCAGAACAATTTTTATTTTATAAGGAGGTTATTCCCTCCCATGGGTAGTTAAGTATGGGGCCCACATACACCTAACTACCCAAGTGTGGCTATAAGATAGGTGGGGCCCACATGAGTCCCAACCATTTAATTTTATCTAACTCATTAAAAACACCTCATTAAATTGGCAAACCCCCCATTAAACGCCAATCTCTCCACCTAAATCAATTAAATTATGTCAAACCATAATTTAATGAGGATCCTTCCTCTTTTCCCCCTTTTTATTTAATTTCTAATGCGTTTAAAAAATGTGGACCTTCCCTCCCCCTACTTTAATAGATTTTTAACACATTTTGTTTAATGTGGTGAATTAATTTTGGGAGAGTTACAATGCGTGTATAATAAAATAATAGGAGGAACCTATTATTTTATTGGGGGGGGGGGAGCTTTCGTTGTGCTAGAAAGATCGAGTGAACTCTTGATGTTTTGCCGGAACTCCGGCCTCTTACGAAGAATGAAGAAGAATGCCGGTTCCTCGAAGAACAATGACGCGCCACCAATCCTCTTCTCCACGACAAGATAAGAGACGCCGCTACCTCCTCGGCGCACTCCGACGACGCCTACGAACCCTTTCCCCATGATGCACTCTACCGCGACACCGACGTACATATGCAATTATTGAGGTAGATGATTTTTTATATTTCATTATGTGATTTATACCCTCGGCATGGCGTTTAACTGTTGGGTGACAAATTAAACCTCTAACACGGTGGGTGCGGGTTAACGAACAAGGCCAGACCCACCACTAATTTTTTCTTGATGAGCTGGGTGATTGGTATCAACGAAACAGGACTGCAATGGCAATACGAAGCCTTCGTAGTGGATATCCTGTCCCGAGACAACCACAGGCACAGACGAGAGCAAAATTGGACCACCAGAATGACTCCAGTGGCCCACGGATGCCCCCGATAGTGCGGGCCGCCGGCGCCACCGCGCCGGCATCCAGAGGCGGTGGCCTCCACCGTCTGTCCGCCGGGCGGAGGCAGCACCCCGGCGCACTGCCGGATGAAGCCCGCCACAGCTTATGTTGTGGTGGTGAGGGAGGATCCCACGGCCGTGTAGCATCTAGGGGAGCACGGGGTGCCACCCTGGCGCCAATTCCATGGAATGCGGGTGTCGCGCCCCCCCGCTTGGCTGGCAGGCCGAGCCAGCGCACCCACCCGGCTGGGCCGAGGTGGGTCGCACGGGCTGTGCCGCGCCCGGCCGGGCCGGGCCACGCCTTAGCAGGCCGGACCCTGATTGAGCCTCCCCAGGGGGGGGTATTGGGCCAGGTTGGGGTTGGCCCAGACCCCTCACTTTGGACCACTTTCAGTCTTTTTTCAATAACATGATATACGGACCTCCGATTGATGCACTGTCAGTTGTGTATGAATCCTTGGATTGAGTCGCTCATTTCGGTATATTACACTCGATGTTTTAAAAAATCATGGGTATGGACGTGTTGTTTTTAACTTAAAAACCAATCGGGCCCCTGGAACGGAAAAGACAATAACTCTCAGACCGGGGGTCCGATTGTCGCACCGTCTGTCGCATTGTGTTTCTTTTGACGAGACGGAACTTCAGGATACATCAACATTGCACTTTTTGATAGTCGATGAATCAACCCCTTTGACTCGAGGAGCAGTCCCTCCCGGAATCGAGCGTGCTGTGTGTGGGGACCCTAGAGCTGGCTGCAACTGCGACGGTGACGACTGTACCTGGATCCTCTGTGGGTTCAGTAGCAAGGACGACTGTACATGGATCCTACGTGGGTTCGACAACAAGAACTAATGTACTTGGATCCTCCATGGGTTCGACAGCAAGGATGACGGTACTTGGATCCTCCTAGGGTTTGGTACTAAGGACAAATGTACTTAGATCCTCCGTGGGATCGGCAGTGAGGACGACTGTACTTGGATCCTCTGTGGGTTCGGCAGCGAGGAAGACTGTACATTGATCCTCCTTGGGTTCAGCAGTGAGGACAACTGTACTTGGATCCTCCATGGGTTCGGCAATGAGGACGACTGTACTTGGATCCTCTGTGTGTTCAACAACGATTACTACTGTTCTTGTATCCATTGTGTGTCCGACAGTATGACCTCTGTACTTGTATCCTGAGTGGGACTGGAAAAGTAGCTGATCTTGTATCTTATGTGGGATCTGACAACTTAGATGAATCAGTGGCTTCATCTGATAATCTCTATCGCTATAAGAAAGTTGTATACCTGTGTTAGCTGAGTCTTGATTTCAATCATTATCATCGATGTGATTTTCTTTCTTTCCTGTGTCGACTGGGTTGTGTTTTATTGTGTGGACTGGATTGTGCTTGGGCTCGAGAGTTGGAGACGAACTCTAACTGATGAATTAGGTATATGTATGGGAATATAAATATGTAGAGTTGTTTGATACTTCGTGATTGTATCTTTCCTTTTTGGTTTATCCTTTGTGGATTCTAAGAGACCTTCAGGGGTCTCGGGGTCCCTAATGAGTATCATATACTCACCCCTGCACGGGCTATGCTCGCACTACATTGTGTTGGATGCAGACGATGAACATCACTAATCGCGGTGTAGGCATGAAGTGTTGTATGGTACTCGGAGGTGGACCACTTGGAAGGATGTACACGGAGCGGACGGCCGGATCCAAGGAGTTGTGGAGACTATCAGTACCCACCCTTTAGGTGGGATTTCCGAATGATGACTCAGTGTTCCTATTTTACATATTGCTGTTGTACATTCCTTTCAGTTGTACTATATTTTCAGTTGGGTTTGTATACTGGACCATTTAATTTTTAGCACTTACCTTGTACCGAGTTTTACTTAGTGCTTACTTCACCTGCGTACTCTGTTGTGTTTTTTTTTACATTATAAAAGGCAATGCATTCCCCTTTTATCGGGATTTACGCATTTGGTGCTAGTCGCCAGCCCCTGGCCAATGGAAGGCGGGCTTGGGGTATTCACGACACCGGCCCCAAGGACAGGTCGTGATAGTTATTATAGAGTCCTGGGGTGTTAATATTTCTTTTTATATTATTTAAATTAATTATTCTATGCATTTATGAAAATATATGGTATTTTTAAAATTATTTTATCATGGAAAACATAATGTTTCATTAGAACTTTCAAAATGGTTTTTAATTGTGATTCAATTAATTTTCATGATTTTGATTCTTAAATTTGAAGTGCATTATTCTATTATATTTTATTTATAAACAGAGTTTAAAAATTTACTATAAAAATAATATCATGGAACCTTTGATGAAATACTACAAAGAATGTTTTCCTCACTACCTACTCATACCGCCCAATGTCTATATACTTGGTTGTTTATATGTTTAGTCTTAGGTTACTGAAGTGATCCATATTTTAGATTTATTATCAATATTTTATCGAGTAGTATACCTTGTCATGCCATTCGAGGGTAAACACATGTCATTTGGAGATCATTAGTCTGGGAGTTTTTGAATTTCTTGTTTATTACTATCTATTTTTGAATAGGATATTTCTAAAATTTCAATATTTTTTTAATTCATTATTGGTCTTGTATTATGTTCTTATTTTTAAAATTAATAACTTAGATGGATATTTATTTTGGTTTCACCATGTTTGGTTTATTATTATATTTGACATGTTTTTATATTTGTATGAATGGAGGCCAATATTAGGTTTAAACCATGTTGGATTCTTAGTAATAATACCCAAATATATATTATTTATAAAAATGTGTGAAATCATTTCTATATAAAAATATATTGCAGACTTAACACTTTTCTATATGACATTGTAATAAAAATTAAGTTTTAGACTTATCAAATGAATGATCAAGTGGAATGGTAGGTTGACCCAGGTTGGTTATCTATAAGATAGTATCATATCCATCAATTTTTTATGTAATGGTGTATTAGAGTAACGAATATTAGAAATATAGATGTAGGTTTTGGTTGATTCTATATAACATCTCCCCATTCTTATCATCCATTTACCATTAGTACTCTGATTTTGAAACTTGAATTTTAAATTTAGTTTTCATTCTTTATAAAATTTCATTTTGATAATTTTTTTTGGAATTGTAATGATTTTATATGGGTTATTTCAATTTTTTTCTGTTTGGGTGAAAAATGTGAGAACAAATAGACAAACAGAGTTCGCTCAAATAGTCTAAAAAAATTTAGTTACAACGTTCTTGGTTTTTTAAAGACCCCAGCAACAATTGCAATATTTCCACTTGTTCCACTAAACTATGTGGAAAAGATATACATAACCATACACCCCATGAAATTATCATATATAAACCACCTTTGGTATCCGATAATCTTTTGGTTATGTTTATTTTCTATTTTGGGTAAATTAAGGGGTTTTAAAGATCCATTGATGTTAATTTGTTTGATTTATTTCCAAATTTATCCTGTAAAAGCTGGTCTAAGTAGTAAAAGTTATTCTCTTAGAAGAAATAAATAATTCAACAAAATATCATGAAAAAACACGATGTTATTGATTTTAAAATTATTTAAACGATGACCATGTAAATTTATAGACTAATAATTTTATGATACGGAATATAATGTTCATTATATTAATCTCTGTTAATGAATCATTTCGAAAATGATACCATTTTAATATATGGTTTTATGATAGGAAATGTATTCCATTTATTTATAATTACTATTTAAATTATTTTTAACCTTTAACACTTTACGTATTCTTAAGAAGGTTATTTGACACCTGGTACTTTCTAATTGAATCATGTATACATTATTATGTAGAGTGTTCCACATATAATGGGATCAATATTCTATTGGGAATCCAGATAAAAATATGTTCATCTGATTAATATATACAAAATAATTCATTTTGTTTTTCTAGTTTCTACTAATATGAAACTTTTGATATAGTGGTAGATATTGACCATTCTATGTGATTGGACTCTTCTTAGGAATTAAAAACTCAATATTCACTCATGTTTCATGGAGATCAATATTCTCAAGTGTAAATATATTTGAAAGGGATAATTGATGGAATATAAATTTAACTAGTAACATCAAAATCCATGACAGTGAGACCCCATGAAGACTTATTTGAAGGATGCAGTCATGAATGGTGTGAGATCATCATTAAAATATGGCTATAAAATGGTATGTATTGGAAATAATTTGAGGCAATATTCCTAATTAGGTATTATCTTATGATTATTAAAATGGAAAAGGCGATAGATCTCTTACATCTTATGTATTTTGAGTAAAATATTAATGAATATAAAACCATTTTACTAATTATATTCCCTTATCCCTTGAGAAATTTATTTATTACCCAATGAATGGTTAATAATTTGAAAGTGGGATCTGTTCAGACCTTTATTTGGATGTTCATACATTTTTAATAGAATCATTATAAGATGTGTTCTATAATTTTATGATTATAGAATAAACCAATATATGTTATCCAATTATGCATGGTATATATTTCTCAATTTATTATAGTATAAGAAACATATTAATATACTGTACGATTACAATTCTTTGAGAACAGAATATGGAATGTAAAGATGAGTTTTTTTAACTCTCTTATATTATCAATGTACCTACCATGATGGGGTTTTATAGAATGATTCAATATTGTGGTCTATCTGGGAATTCTATGAATTTTTTTTTAAATCTTGAAATATATTTACATATTTTTATATAGGTTAATCAATAAAAATTATGTAAATGGTTATAAATAAAATTTAAAAAATATACATGGAAGATGGAATTATGATAGTAGTCTAAAAAACTCATTTTAAGGTTACATTTCTCTCTTTATTATTTCCTTAATTTCATTATCAGGTTTTTCTATTTCATTATCAATATGGATGTTTAAAATTATAAATTCTTTTCATGATAATTTTTTTTGTTTAAAGATGATTATGGATATGTAATTTAAATGTTTATTATACCACCCCTAGACCCACACATATTGACCTACTGAAAAAAATAACATAAAACAATGGATTGAAATCAAATTTATAATCAAAATATCATTAACAATTTTACAATCCATGTGCCTTTAAATATATCATTTTATTGAATCTCTAAAATACTCCATCTAATAAATCTCATGTATTTTAATCTAATAGAAAATATTAATAGTATAAAAAGGTATAAAATCTATAATATCCCTTCAAATATCCCTAAAATTCTCGCTAAAAGGCACTATTATGGGATTTAAATAATTAATAATTTCATTATTAACTTTGAAAAACAGTAATATATGAAGTGGTGAGTTATTTTCTCTTTAAGGGAATAATCAAAGTAAAGTGTAAAGGTGAAATAATTTATACATATGAGGAGGCATAACATGATATCATAAACAGCATGGAATAAATAAAGTATAAATAAAAACATAATACAATGAAATATGCATGGTCATATTATATGGTCATCCATCATTGGAATGTGTAAAAAACAAAAACATGAAATCAAAAGTGTAAATAAATAATACCAACCTCACTAACATAACAATAATGGCTCGAGTAACTACCCATACACAAAATATGGCTAGTATCACTACCCATTCTTCATGAGATATCATGAGAGAGAAACATTACCCAATTTATTATAGGTACATATAATTCTAGGACAACATATCCTATAATGAAAATCATTAATATGCCTTACACATGGTTTCATTGAACATATCATAAAAACCTAAGGAAATAAAATTGGTTTAATATAATTTAAATTTTTTTTTCACAAGGAAGGATTCACTATTTTCTAAAAAACATACATGAAAATACCTTGTAATATAGATGGGTATCCAATGAATTTAATACTAAATCTAAATAAATACTACACAATTAAAATGATTCACTATTTTTTATCTATATAATAATATAAGATGATACAATGTTAAGAAAATAATTTCTCCAGTCGATCGATAAAATAGGAATCCAAGAAAATACCCTCTAATGAAACAAATAGAACATAGAAATTGAACAAAAGAATGAATTATGTGAATGCAATTTTTTATAAGTGGATTAGTATGAGATAAATTATTATTTATGGATCCTTAAATAAATGTAAAATATAATATCATAATCAATCTATAAAATTAAGGTAGAAGAAATCATTTTAAAAATCCCATTAATCTAATATATGAAATATAAGAATAAAATTTTTCAAAGAATTAAGAAAATTGAAATTAAAATTTGATGAAATGAATTATCTTAAAATATGATAAAGGTGGTGGAAATATAAATTCATTTCAAAAAATGAAAATGTTCCACATTATATAGAATATAATGTATTTGGAAATCTTTAAAAAAAATTCCCTTTAATTTTTTTATATAATTTCAATTTGGTTGATAATAACCTTAAATCAATGTGAAATAAATGCATTTTAAAAAATTAATTTGGATGGAATTTTTTTAATATAATTATATAGAAAACAATTATTATCCTCTAAAATGATTTAGTAAAACACTTATTATGAAAAGTAAAAAATACCATTCATTACTAATAGGAGAAGATTAATATTAATGTCAACAAACACATTATTGAAATTACCCTTGATAGAAAAAATATAATGTGATTTGGACGGGGATTATTCCTTTCAATAATATTTTTTGATTGATAATGTGATTTCTCAAATATAAACATTTATGTTAAATGGGTTTATTTTCTAAAATAATAATTAAATCAAACATTTTAAATGGAAATGGAATTATAAAGGATAATTCCATGATCAATTCCATAATAAAAATTCGTGACTCATAGAAAAAAGTACATGGTCCGAGACCTGAGTAAAAAAATAAACAAAACCCTTTTCAGTGGAATTATATTGAGCACAATCCAAAAATACAAAGAAAAAAATATGTTTTATTTTCAAGTAAAAATTTTCATCATATACAATATATTAATGTAAATTCGTCCATTATGTAAAATGTGTCTCAACGAAGGATGTCGGATTTGAAAATACCAAATCTTTCTATATATTGTTGATCCCACTCTAAATCCCCATAAAAAAATTGTATCCATATTAATCATCAATTTTTAAACCTTATTCATCAGAACCATTTTTTGAACATTAGTAATAATTTTTTATAATGAATATATAAGTATGTTATAGATTAGTTTTTACAACTGATTATAATATTTTTAAATATATGACATATTCTATAGGATTTTAATAGTGATACATTATAATTAATGCCAATTAAATAATTACATGATTTTTATAGTTATTTAATATATATTCCATTATTATTTATAAAGTAAAAATTTCATTCCTTGATTCTTTTAATTGTGACTCTTAAATATGAATCCAAATACAAACCTGTTTCTACAATATTTTTATAATCAAAAAATGATATATTTTTATAATGATTAGGTATTAATATTATAAATCATGAAAATACCAAAAAATATCATTTCCTTTATATTTAATTTCATTAATAATATATAAAATTCATTTATTATTCATTATATAATCATAAATATTTCTCCTATGTTGGTGGTAAACTGACTAAAATAACAGAGTGTATTAATTATTATATAATTTTTAAAGTCCTATTGAATATTGTAATATAAAATTTATCTATTATTATAAAAGTAATATATTTCATATATCTCCAATAAATATATTCATATAATCATTATTAATGGGTGGTTTTTACATATTAAATTCATTTTTAATGGAGGCGATAGTTTGCACCTAAGAAAGATTAAGGAACCGATTTCTCAAAGAATAGATGGAGTGATAGTTTATAAAAATTAATATCTATATAATTATAATAAGTTTATAAAATTCATATTAGTGTATTAATTACAATTTTAGGTCTATAATTAGTATGTGGTTTAGTGAAACGATATAGGTCATTCGTGGAGGTTTTTTCCAGACTTGCAAGTGATTCATGATCTCATTCCTTTCTGAATGAATGAAATGAAGGTAAAATTAAAATTTGACAATTTAAAAAATAAATATCTTACAAAAAGCATAAATATTCATCAGAAACATCCATTATGACAACCATATTAGAATTTTATGAAATATTAATTGCATCATGTTGTGAAGGAAACATTTTCTACGTACACAAAATAGATGCATCTATTTTTCATAAAATATAGTACTGAGTGAATAAATAATTGACCTTAAATTAATACAATAAATATTTTGGTATATAATACTACATAATTTATTATATAAAAATATTTTTCAATTTTTTGGGATTGGTGAAATGAAATACTAAAAGGAGAGTAATACTCACATCATGGAACATTGATTTTATTTTTTATTATCCTTTAAATTAATAGATTAAGATATCTAAGGTAGAAAAATTATTAATTATATGAAGGAGTGTTATAGGGTGGAAAAATTTCTATCATTCAATAAGTAACTTTAATATATGTGTTTGAAAATAAGTTGTTTAAGTCCATCTTTTTTTAGGTGAAGGGAAGAGTAGTTTTGTAATCAAATTAACATATAAAAATAATTCATTAGAGGATTCAGGGTTAAAAGCCCACAATACATTGAAAATATTGAGTATGTGGAATTATATGGATGAAGACCCTCTTATGTAGTATTTTTTGGATATATTTGACTGATTTAGGGGTGTGTACCTTCACATTTCACATTGATAATCTATACCTTTTTCATGGTAAATTATATATTCATCCAACATAATTAATTAAAATAGTCATTGTAAATATCGATCATAGAATATAATTTGAATATTAAAATTCTAGATATTTCATTAATTTATCAATTAAAATTTATATTGTTAATCAACGTTAAGTTAATAATTATCTCACATAACACTTAAGGATATTTTTTAAGATAATCATTATTTTATGTATAAAATTTATATGTGATTAAATTTTTTAAATTTCATTAATATTTATTAAAATATTTATTTATTATGAAATAAATTATTTTTATGTTACATTATTATAAAAATATATCAACATTATAAAACAATTCACATCTAATTGAATGGAAATAAGAAAATTCATTTAATTATCAATGTTCCCTATTATTTTACATCTAAAGGTGTTAGTCATGGGTTTTATAAGTTCAAATATGATTTTAAAATGAATAATACTATAAATATATTTAATATTTTACCATCAAAACTATTTTATAACAACATATGAAATTATTATATATTGATAATGTCATGAAACTATTAATTTTGGTAAAAACAAATATTTTGTTCAAAAATAAATATTTTCACAAAATGTTAATAAATTAAAAAAAATTACATTGATATATTATCAATTTATTTTCTATAATTTTATCTAATTCTATTTAGTTAAATTTTATATTAAATATTTAATAGAAAAAATGAAATGATAATATTTTATTATTTAACAAATCCTTCATAATGATTAACTATTTCTGATATTATTTTACAACAAATTTATAATTTAAACAATATCAATATTTTAAAAAATTTATTGATATATTATAACTTATTATAATATTTTTTTAAAGAGTACTATTTAAATTTTAGAATATATCATGATGGTTTTTAGCATGTGTGAATAAAAATATCAATATAAGTATTATTTAATGGAAAATTTTTATACTAAAATATCATAATGGTATTTTCTCCCCATAGAAAAATAATTTTAGAATCTCAAAATTTTATAAAAAAAACTAATTATGTAATACAAAAAAATATGGACATCACCTAAGATATAATTTTAAATCAAAAAGATGCACTGTATTCCCTATGTAAATATAGAATGAATGTAATTTTCCTCTATCGAATTTAATGACTACATCTTTTCCCTCAGTACATAATTGTTTTATATCCTCTTTTCCCACACATAAATAAATTTATAGTTTTATTATGTCTTTCTCTAATGTGTTTATTTCTAATTTTTTTACATATAGAAAATAATTTTTTTTTGTTCATTGTATTCGTCGCATGACCATTCACGAACCTTTATCATTATTTTCATTGGTGTGTCTGGGAGTTTTACTCCTTCATATTATATATATTAATTTTTAATTTTCCATATTAATAATATTTATAACGATTTTTCTAATACAAAAAGTTTATAGGTTGGGAAAATCAACACATTTCACACTATATATGTTTTAAGTATGGTCCATTAATTCTCCGTCCAATACATAAAAAAATATTTATGATAATACTAAAATTAATAAATATAATATGGGAAAAAATTTTATTATAAGAAATAATTCTAAAATTATATAGAATAATTATATTGTGTGTCTTTAGATTCAATTTTTGTTATCCAATGACATTTTAGTATTAGTTTCTCTAATTTATTTAACTTCCATGTAATCATATGTTAAAATACTTTTTATTTTTTTGTAATGATAATGTTAATTAACACAAAAAATCCCATGGGAGAGTCTACATATGTGAAAAGTTAAGTCCAATTCATAGTGCACCAGAATGCAAATTTGAGTACCATTCCCATGAGAGAGTCTACCTATACTTTTATTATATATAAGGTTTACACCAGAGTTATATTTTCCAAATCTATAAATAAAAAAAATAATCAACAATAAAAACAAAAATGTTTATATATATATTTTATATAATTATTATTCTTAATATATCAGTTGATGATTTCTTTTCCGGATCATAAATTATCTCAAACTAATAACATTATAACCTCTAATATTATCTAAACATTATTTTGATAACATATGAAACACCCCCATTCCCACACTCTAGATCTATTGTGGAAAACACAGAACATGCCACACTAGAATTGATACATATCTATGATTAAAATTCCATTCAATGATTTAAAAGCAAATACCATTTTCTTTTGATATTTAGAGATTTTGGAAAAATCCCTAACTAATAAATACATTTATTAACATAAAATGGAAGTTTTTATGACTATATAAGAACTAAAGTAATCTATAATGAATCTCAAATATAAACCATAAATTTTACACACATGATAAAATTTTTGTATTAAAATAAATTGTACATTCTTTTATAACATGGGGAAACTAAAACATAACAATGGGTGTGATCATATACTAGGTAAATTCATAATTAAAGTAAACCATAATGGGGATAAAATTTCTACATGTCCTTAGGCATACCATGATATCATAATTATTATGGAATCATGAAATAGGAAATGATAACATAAGATAATAGATTATGCATGGACATATTATAATACCATGGCATCAAATGAATCCGAAAACAATATAAACAAGACATCATAGAAAAAAATCAAGGCTCATAACCCTATTAATATAATGTAGTGGCAGGGATTACATCCCATGTACTATTGTTGTCTAGGATCGCTTCCGTAACACTATAATATATAATTATATAGAAAAATTACATAATTAATTAGAGGAATATAAAATTATAGTCACACACATCACATACATAAAATTATTAATCTTTATTGCCCATGGTTTTAATCAACATATTATGTATATAATTAAATAAAACTTGTTTTATAAAATATATAAGAGGATTCCTATAAAGAATAATTAATGATTTCATTTGTAAAAATTACATGATAATCACACAGATAATAAATGGCCTTCCATTGAATTTATTCACATATATATATATATATAACTTAATATATACGATTAAGAATATTTTATTTACACCATATATGAACATGGAATATGATTTAGACAAGAATTTATATATTGAATGTTTTATTGGGAATCATGTAGAATATAATTCAATAAAATAGAACATAAGATATTCAAACAAGAAGAAATTAAAATAAAATCACGCCTATATATTAGGATGATTTGGATATAGAAAACTATTTACAGCCTTCGCAAAGATATAAAATAGATTTTAATTAGTTATCCAAATAACTATGGAGGATTTTATCATATTAAGAATACCATATGGAAGGCATATAAAAAAAATGAAGAATAGTTTTATAATAATTATAAAACATTATATGAAAATAAGGATTTCCCTTTACATTTGAAAAAATATGAAAATTAATATTTCATTAAACCATGATTAAAAAAAATTTCATCATTAAAAACCATAACTAATAATAGAGGAAGACCTTTTGGAAATGACATAGAAAGTGGAAAAAATGTTCTTATCGAAATGTGTAAAGAGACACATTTAAAAATAACCCAATTATAACATGTTAAAAAGAATTTTTTTTAAAAAAATTTAATTCAATATTTATTGAAATAATAATATTTTTTTTTGTAAATAAGGAATTTTATAACATTAAATTAAAAAAATCAATTCTAAAAACTAATCATAGGGAAATTTTTTAACTCCATTAATAACTACTAATGAACACCACATCAAAAAAAAGATGATATAAAATTTCCTTAATAAGAGAAAAATATAAATATTTTTGTATCTTGGAGCTTTATATAAATTACATTAGATAGTTAAAAAAGGATATGGTTGAGAAAGAGTTATGTACATAGGTGGGAGATCATTACATACAACGATGCATTTTTAATGAGAACATGCTTCCATAAAAAGAATCATTTTAATGAAATGGATTAATTTACATAGGAATAAATTAAATAAATAATATATAGAAGTAAATGGCAAAAGATAGAATACATTTATTATCAATGGGATGAGTAAAATTCAGGACTCATGAAAGATTAAAGTGAGTTGATAAATGAGAATCATTTTTATGAAAAACCCTTGAAGGTAAATGATGTTGAAAATAAATATAAAATAGTATAAATAATATATATTTCAATAAATTATAAATTTTTTGTACTATATATACCATATAAAAGTAAATTTGTTGATAATGTAAAATGTGTATCAATGAAGGAAGTTTGAGATGAAAATCCCTCCCATTATTTACCTGCATAATTAATCACATGATATATTTATGTAAAACAACAATAAATATCATAATAATCTATTTTATAAACTTATTAATATCTATAATCCTTTTATATACTTTCTTTATAGTTTTTTACAATGAATTTTGTGGTTTATTATAACTTATATTTTACATCGGATGTTAACACATTTAATTGTCATCATATCATATTTAATGTGAATATTGATCCTTAATTATTGATACCATGTTCAAAATTACTTGATTACATTTCATTATGTAATATATATACCATTATTATTTATAATGGTTCATGTAAATCCCATGAGATTTTTAATTACTGGTCTTGTAGAAGAGGCAGAAGTCAAACTTAAGTTCATTGTTTTCTATGAACGAAAATGACATATTATTAACATATCTAAATATTAATATCATAACCCTATAATCATTAAAAATCAATAATTAAGTAATTTTTTCATTTTATTAAATATAAATAAATATTTATTATCATTCATTATAATATAATTACAAGATATGTCAAGTAAGGGGTAAACGTACCGAAACATAATCATTATGTAATGATCTAATGAGAAAGATGTTTTTGCTATACAATGTCAATATTACATTAATAAAATATTATAAATTAAATATAAATCACATATCACCATATAATCAATTATTAGAGCTATTAATGTTGGGTGGTGTTGGAATTCAGAATTTGGTTTTTGGGGAGGCGACATTATGCATGTACGTAGGATTAACATGCCAATTTCTAAATGAATATATGATGTGACGATATATGAAAATTTAACACTTATAAATTAAAATACTGTTTTTAAATTAATATTATTTTAATTATAATACTTTTTTAAATATGTTATCTAGTTATGATAACGGAGATATATCATTCCTGGAGTTTGTAGTTCGTACATACACAAGATTAATGATATAATTCTATAACGAATAGATGGAAGGTTAATATAATATATTATCATATAATGACATTATAATTTACATAAAAAATAGAATAATTTATAAAAATTAACCTTTATACCACCAATATTAGTTATTGATGGAAAAAACCACATCTTATTGTGAAGGATATAGTCTTCACATTTGAATGATCGATGCATTTTTTTCTTTGTGGAAGGTAAAATATGAAAAAAAAATTGATGTTAAATTAATATAATAAAATTTCAGTTTATATATGAATATAAATTAAATTTATTTATATATTTTTGAAACATTAGTATGAGGTAAAATTAAAGATTAAGAGGAGAGTAAGAGTAATGTCAGGAAAATCGGTTTTGCTTGGAAGAAACATTAGATATCATAGGACAAATCATAGAAAATATAGAAAATGGATTTGGTAAGTGGAATAGGATTATAGTATTAAAAAATTGGTATATTTCAGCAATTTAATTAAAGTGTTTTCTATTTTAATGAAGGGTTCATCGTTTATTATTTTATAGGGGAAGGAAGGGTTGTTTTGGAGACACATACTCTTATTAACTTACTTATTTCCACTATTCATGGGGAAAGACCCTCATACATAAATAATAATGGGTATGGACCCTAATATAGTCTAAAATCCTCCCATATATTCTTATTTAGGATTTATTTTACTGATTTAGGGGTTTATACTTTTACTTTTTACATTACACGTATCTACATTTTCTAGGGTACCATTTACATTAACCCATGACAACTAATTAAAATAGAATTTTTTTAATTTTCATATTTACATATAATTTGATTATTATAATATATTTATGATTTTCTTTTTAATATTTTAAATAAAAATATGACTAATAAATTTTAATTTAAATATAAAAATGAAAAATGCATAAAATATGTTTAACAAAGATGATATTTTTAAGGACAAAATAAATTTTGAGTTCAAATTATTAATGTAACGAAATTTTATGAAAAAATATATTTATTATAAATATAATGATTTTTATTTAATATTAAATTCGTGAATTAGTATAATATTTCCAAAATACAAGTTAATTGAATGTGCAAACCAAATATAATTTTCATTTTTATTCTATCCTTTTATTCCAGTTCAAAAAAAAGTTGACTATGGGCTTTCATGGTTTAATATACATTTTTAGATGCATAATTTTATATACTCATTTCATATATTATCATTTATGTGTTTAAATTTAATTAAATAAAATTATTATATATTTAATATATAAATAGAATTATAATTTACATAAAACCATAATTTCAACGAAAAATTGATGTTTTTTGAAAATGCACAAAAATTTATACAAAAAATGTTTTCATATTATAAATTGAAAAACAATTAAAATTAAATATATTTATATTCATAATAAATTTATATATAACAATTAAAATTTAAAATTAAAAATAATAATAGACCAAATTATTTTAAAAACACCTTCTTAATCATTAAGTTTTTATTATATTATTCTATACCAATTTTAAAATTTAATAAATTTCAATGGTTTATATCATATATAGATAAATTATATGTTATCATAATTTTCATTTAATGATTAATATTTTAATGCAATAATGTATCATAACTTTATTTGTTTTTGTAAATAAAGATATTCAACTCGTTATTATTTAAATGAAAATTTATCTTTGGAAATATTGGGTTATCAAAATTATAAATAATAGCTTATTTTATTGTGAAGGTTAATAAATGTCTTATGATGAATTTATTGTGATAGGATGGTATTATTTATCCCATCATGTTTTCAAAAAACATGAATTTTGGGGATATATATGATATGGATTTTAATTTTGATAAACTTTTAATCGTTTCATGTGCCTGTGTTTTGGCATTCATTGATCTATCAAGATATAAAATGGTTCAAGAATCATATAACCAAATATGACATTTGTTCTATAATTAAATCTTCTCATGTAAATCCTTATAATCTATATATGGATTAACACATAATTAATTATTTTATATTTCATGGGAAATTTTATCTTGTTCTTTTTATCACTAAATCTTCAGTAACATCATATGAAAGGAATTAATATAATGGGGAGTAATACCACACGTTAATAAAATATTATTTGTTTTTGAATAATTATTTAATTAGTTAGAACTACTGATGTCCTTGTTAGAATTTTTTATTTTCCTATATATTATCATTACTACATATTAAATGGACGATTGTTGCATGATTAGTAATAAATGTTCATTATTCACATATATATGTTTAATAATGCATGCTTTACCCTGTGATAGTGGTATCCAAAAATATTAATCCTATTAATTTTTATTAGATGCATTGTTACATAATATTTTGTGTAATATTTCTAGTTAATTTAATATACTTGGTTAGTGCATGGATTAGAAATGTTATGCCACTTTACCACACATGGTTTGAAATTAAACATAGTTTTTGGGAAATAGATATTATAGGTTTTAAAAATAAAATGTGAATCCATATGGTAGTTCCCATGTGATCCCTTGGATCCTACATGTTTAGTGCATGTTTTGGCATATAATGTGTCCAAATAATGAAAACATTTTTTATTTTATGTATTTTAAATTTTTTACTCAACCATTGTTGATTTTACCACCACTTTGGGTTTCCTCCATTATCACCCACATGAATATATTCAAGTGGAGATCTAAAAATACTCTTTTCATCTCATTCATGTTTTCAAAATCATTCATCCTAGATATATAAATTTTTAGTTTTTCATGTTTAGATATTAATATTAATTATTTTTAATTTTATGTTAATATTATCATCCTCTATATCGTATTTTCATATCTCTATGTGGTCATGGAGAACATAACCTTGGTTAGGGGTTATATGATCATTGAGTTTCATGATCTCTATAATGTGTAAATTTTTCTTCTAGTCGTATTCTCTACAAATTATATTGTACTTTTCTATCCTTTTGATAACTATATAGTTGTGTCCTTATAACATCATTTTTATAAAAAAAATATTGTGATGTTTGTGTTTTCTAATTTAATTCACATTGAAATTATACGAATTATTTTAATACATTATAAATCTGTAAATATTATTTAAATGTATAATTGATTCATTATTCATAAAAAATATTTCTTGGATGGAAAATCATATTTTTTTATAAAAAATATATGAATTTATTGTGTTTAGAAAAATGGATTAGAGGTTTCATCTGAGATAATGTATTGTTTTAAATTGGTTTATGATATTAAATGATTTTTAATGATGAAGAATAATATACACAACGTTTTTTATGAGTTAAATACTTTTTATATGAGGGTGGAATTATTATTATACTTTATAAATTAAGATTTTTTATTTATAAATATCTAATGATTTCCTTTTAATCTAGATTGATGTAATCACGTTTTAGTTTTGTCTAATTCATTCAAAAAGATTAATTTTAAAATTATTTATTTTAAATGAAATTTCAATTATCATTCGAATCATTACTTAGGGGATCCATGTTTAAGATTTTTTATTATTTTTATGGTTTATTTGGAAAATATCTTCAAAATATATATATTTATATAACATGAAATGTATTAATAATATCTCATTGAGAAAATTACATAAATATTTTTAATACTAGAATATATACCCTTGGCTTCTTCCCTATGGTAATATGTTTATTAAAAATTATGGATCTAAAGAATTTAATGTGATTATTATTTGATGTTTTTCTAAAAAATTGGGTTTTTATAATTTTAGGTATGCTAGAGGGATGAGGAGTTGATATCCTGATAAATATACTTGGGATATGTTATTAAGATATGATAAATTCTTTCCCACCTTCATTATCAATTTTCACAAGAACTCTTCGTATTGATGTCAGAGATAATGTGATGGTTTCTATTTGTGATTATTTACTCTTATTGTGTTTTTAAAATGAATTTCTTGTTGTGTGTTACTTCATGATTACTGTTGTTAATGGATGTATGATTATTTTACTATCATAAAATTGTGATGGTATTTTTCATTAATTTATATTTTTTGAAAACAGAATGTTCTATCTAAAACTGTTATTTGGATATAGAGTGGTGTATAAGATACACTGATGATTTTTTATTAAATAAATCCTAGAATTAATTTTCTATATTTTAATTCCAAAAATATTTCATTACTATATTCGTAATGTAATTTATTGTAACCATTGTTGTTGTCTTACCATATAGATTTAGTTAAAAACCTAATTATACAACTCTTTATTGGTAGAATCGATGAATTTTTGACATTAGGTATGGATTCCATAGAATAACCATAGTTGGGATTCATTTATTCATGTCACCAATATTGATGACCATGTCTGGATGGCTGAGGTCAACCATGGGTCACATAATGAAAATAAATTTTTTATTTTCGGATAATTTGATTTATTTTGAACCCTGATTTTATAATCTAGTTAATCATTTCCCATAAACATGGGATCATTATTTTTTCATAGTGTATGTCATCATGATTTATGTCATATAAAAAGTTGTTAAGATATATATTTTGGTTATGACTTGTTTAGTTTATCATTTTATTTTAAATAATTTTTTCATAGTACAAAAGAATCCAAAATTATATAATCATCATACTGAATTCACAGTATGAAACCACCAAATATATATATTTTACCTTGAAAGGTTTAATCTTTAACCCCCTGACCGTATCTTATTCCCTTGGTCATTTTACAAATATGTTGGCTATTATAAATATAATTTTATCCTTGTCCCAAACCATATCATGTGATGTGGCTGGTTGATCAGGGTTAGTTTTGAGAAATATAACTTATGGAAATTGCGGACTCTCCAAAAATAATTTCTCAATTGTATGATCAGAGTTACTTATGCATTACGAGTTTGTTTGTATTATTGTGGGTGAGAAATTTTGTTCCATTGAGAATATGGTCAATAAATCTTGGATAAACTTTTCCTACATCTATAATAAATTAGGGCATTCAGTCGTTACCTTTTTGTCAAGAACAAAGATCTCTATTAATCTAGAGGGTGCAGGATTATAAAGATGTTAAAAATGATTATCTCTAAGTGTGTTGGAAGGATCAACTTAGAGAAATATGATTAGGGGTTTCCTATGGTCCTGATTTCACATATATAAAAATTAGAATGAGGGATGGTTACCCTAATGAGGTCTTAAGACTTTAATTGATTGAGAAATAATATCAGATCCTCCAGGGAGTCTTTTAACACTCATAAAGAGCATGAAAATTATAATGCAGTTCTTAAGGGAGGTTCAATGCTAATTATAGGTCCATCATTTGTAGAGATAGCATGCTCAAGGAATTAAATTACTGATCAAGGAGGGAATAAAAGGAAACAAGATTAGAGAGGACAAGGAGTGGCTTCTAATATGCTTAAAGCAGATGGTTTATTAGATAATATGACGTAGAAACAGGCCAATGGCGGCTTGGATTCGAGAAAGAAAACTCTATGTATAGAGGTTCTAGTTATTAATATGGGAAACCACTTTATAATTGTGGACAATAATGACTAGGGTCAGGAGATTGTTGGGGATGTGATCTCTAAGGATAATATGGAGGATCAGGTTGAGCACAACAATGAGTTATATGGATTCCTTCCACATTATTCCCAATATTATTTTCAATGAAATAGACCACCCATATGGATGAGGAATATTATTAAGATAAGTAACTAGAAAATATGAAATGACTGTCCATACATACCACTCTAAATGGAGACTGGATCCACCCAGAAATCGAAATCCATTAAAGGGTATATTTTTTCAATGATGTATAAAAATTATATTCGGGATAAGTTAGGTGACCATGATATGCTTCATTGGTTGCTCTAAATGAAAAAAAAGGGAAGATAGATAATATATTTACATAAACCTAGACCTACCTATGTATTCAGATAAATAAATGAAGGAATCAATTTTGATGATTTAGGACATTGAACGAGATGCCAAAATGATGATGGGAAGGAGGATTAAAATTTTGTAAAATGAAAAGCTATGTCAACAGTTTGACAAGAAGGATCTCATATTAATCACGAGATTCAACAAAGGGATCATGACAGAATAAGTTTACATGTAGAGTTTGGAAAATTTACCTTCCCATTTTGAAGACCTTATAATGGAGGATCTGGAGACTCATGTAAGTACTCTTTTCAATAATCCATAAAAGGAAAAAAAGTATGGTAGAATTATTTTGTTTTTAATAGATATTAATTATAATTTTTTAACTTCATGTTTCCCAAATTTTATTCAAATGATTCTTTGTTAATAAAAAAGTAAATTTAGGTTGAAAGATGAAAAGTTTTACAATTAACCCCATTTATTTGGTGGATGAGTCTCATTTATAAGGAAGCACCATAATTTTTCCTCAAAACATCACATTGAAATTATCCTGGATATGCCATTTTTAGTAGTAAATATTCTTATACCACATTTCATTATTCAAGAATAAAAATAGGTATGTATGAATTTAATAAATAATTTACTCTTGATCACCTACTCTAGGACTACTATTTTCATCAAGATATTAGATCTCCAAGTAATCATTAAATTTAATCCTAGTGTGAAAAACCATTTGTGTAACATCCCAAGTAAGTAATGAATAATATATATTCTTATATATGTCTATTTATGAATTAGATAGTGTTTTAAGAGGATTAAAATGAGAATAAATCCAATCATAAGCATAAAAATCTCAAATATTTTTAAAAGATTATTTTACCACCATTTGATGGAGAACCATTTTTAAATATATATTTTGAAAATTTTATAAGTTCTATTTGTCAATATAAACTTATTATTTAGGATTGGGACATTGAAATTTACTTTGGATAAATTTTTGGTATTTTTCTGACAATGTTCATTTTTTAATGAATAGTGAAAAATACTGCATTTTACATCAAAACTGTTTTTCAACTAATTTAATTATATATATAGGTTTTTCTTTTAATTTGTTTTAAATTATAATTATAATATATGTTTAACATTTAATCCAATGGTGGTCATTATAATTGATTTCACTTTGTAATTGGGCATAAACAAGTGCCAAACTTTTCATAGATATTGTCTCAAAAAACGCGCTATTTGTTTTGACAACGGGAAACATTTTTAAATTAATTAGTTTAATTTTTGTGTTTGGAATTTGGTAAAATGGATTCTATTTTTGGAATCAGAAGGTCCATATTATGTAATTATTAATCTTTTGTTTTTGGACATTAAGAATAGTAACAACGGAAATTATCTTTAATTATCGTGATTAATTATAAATCGAGTAGTTAAGGGTAATAAAATAATATCATAATAAAAAAGCAACCAAAAAGTGTCATAATGCTACAGGTTGTGTCATTTATGACCATGGTATTCCTTGTTCCAAACGTAGGGACCCCATGGAATCATTTTTGGGTGATAGTGACACATTATCATTTTATTTTTAAAGAATGGAGAATATCACAAAAGTATGTAACACCTAAGTAAAATAATTTTAACATTGTCTACATAAATTATATCTTGGACTATAAATAGTCATTGGAAAGAAAAAAATATTTCCTACATCATATTTTTTTTATAGTTTTTAGAAATAATTTAAATTGAATTTTTTTATGACACCATGATGATGCAGCAATTACCTCATTAATGAATGATTTAAATAAAATGAACATATAATGTAAAATCTAAAACATAAACTTGTAAAAAACCATTTTAATGAGAATATTTATAACCCTTATCACCTTATCTTCAATAAATATCAATGTGGGTCCTTTAAAATCTGAAACTCATTTTAATATAAAGTAACATTTCTTGACTTTCCAAGAGTGCCCCTCCTCCCTCTTATAAAATCCCCCAACCGCTACCTCCTTACCCACACCTCTCAAGCCATTGGCTTGGAAAAACTCTACTCATTTTATCTCTCCATAGAGCTCTCACAATCCTAGAATCATTAGCTTAGGTAGAAACATCTTCAAGAAACCCTTTTGGTTCTAACCGAGAGGAGTTACCCAATTTAAAGGTAATGTATTCACTTGTGTTATTTTGTTTTATTTTGCTTCTCCAACCCCTAAACACTTTTTATTACTTTCTTTTGTAACCAAAAAATTATCTTCAATATACTAGGATTTTGTTATGAGAATTATTAGAGCTAAACTTACAAACACCTCCATCTAATGGTTAATAAACATACTGTTTCTGTGGATGGCGAATTCCTGCCTCACGAAACGACGATTGTTAAATATTCTTTTAACAACTTTCATGGTGGAAATTAATATATCACTCTATTTATATAAGATATATATTATGTTTATGTTTTCCTTATGCTTCTTTATTTTTCATTTATGGAATACCATTATGGTTCCATTATCGGTAAACGCGATATCTTCACTTTAGGAAGTGCGGACGACCGCCCCCTTAAAGTGATTTGACTCATTAATGCCATATTTGGGACATATAAAGGATGGAGTTAATGATATTATATATTATATTATGTTGGAATTATAATATTACTTTATATCATTTTTATTTCAATCCATTAAATACGAAATTGAAATGAAAGTAGTGTTCATGCGTACGTACAACTTACCGTCTACATGAACGGTGCATTTCATTTCATACCTCTAAATGTTATGTAATATCATAAATGCATTCATATAATGGATATATATTATATATATGATATCTAAATCATGAATATAATTCTGGATATAATGGATATTTTACCACATGAACAACTTGTAATTACATGAATTTTATTTTTGACTCATGTGCCGAGGTTCGAAAAAACGACCATTATTTACTCAAATAATTACATAATGTTCATAACATGGTAATAAGAGATATAAAAGGAATAATGATCATGAAAAAGGTTATTAAGAAAGTATAAATTAACTCAAGTGTATTATTCATCAAATTAAATAACGATCAAGTCATGTCAGACACGAGGTAAGGGACTTCGTCTCAATCTCCTTTCATTGAGGCATATTTTGTTTTTATAAACAGCCTTATATTATATAGTGTATAAAACAATTTGACATTTACATTTATTCAAAATGAATATTTTTTATATGAATAATTTTATTAAATGACAAAAGGGATTTTTTTTGTTGTACATATGCGGTGACAACGACTTCTCCACCGCCGTGACCATTATTTGAGTTCCAGCTTCCTCTACAAGACATAACTTTTTTTAAATGAAAAATAAATACCATGTTTTACTTTTTTCTTTTTTATTGGTATTGAAAATAGTTTTGATAATGTTTTTATTATATCAATGTGTTATTGATATCTTTTGATTGAAATGTGGAAATGTTATGTTTCCTTATGCATTTTTTATGTGATACGATTATGTTATGGTTCGTGGGAATTATTTTTGAATAAGGGTGGTTCCATGATAAACATAGGTCAGGTGAGCCCGATATAGCTCTCAAATTCATTGGGTAACATGAAGTGGTTAAATGCTAAGGTTTCTCCAAAGAGATGTAGGGAATATACTGTGATGGGTATTCCAAATGTAACCATGAGGGTTACTACCTACGTAAGAATGTTATGAATGCCTAATGTTACCTTTATGTCTTATGATTTAAAAGATTTATTCATGATTTTATGAGGTATGTTAATGTGGTTATGTTTTATGAGTAAAGTATGGTTTCATTAATTCTTATGTATACATGGACTAATGCTTTCATTTCATACTTTTATATCTATTACTAGGATTTTTATGCTCATCCCATGTTTTTGAAATTGTTTTCACAGGTCATGGGAAAAGTACATGATGTGTTGATAGTGTCGAAGAAGTGTCATGAATGAATCTATGTTTTATTTTAAATATGACTCTTTTGAATGGGAGAAAAGAATACTATCTTTTATGTAACCACCTTGTTTAAATGTGGAATGTAATGTATGATTTATGATCTAAATCTCTAAAACTCTAAACCTGAAAAGATCCTCAATGTGTATTCATGAAATAACTCAATATTAAGTAATGTTTAAGGTTGGGGGATTATAGTTGGTATCAGTGGTTGGTTTAGAAAACATTAGGAGTTAGAATTATTATAAATTATTATCCAAAAATATTTTCTTTATGGTCAAATTGAAATGATATAGGATTTGAAGATTATCATGTTGCTTCATCAAAGAAATGATTGTTCAGAATGGTTTTCCGCAGGGGAAACATGGATGTAGTGCTAGGAAGGCATACAAAAGGAAATGACCTTCCGAATCCGCATCCTGAGATGGTTAGAATTAGAACTGAATAGTTTGTTGCAGTAATGGTGCAGTTGACTCAAGCGATAAATGGTGGTGGTATCCATTCTTGAGATCATCCAGATCAACAGTAGAGGAACATGTTAGTGGTAGAACATTTCAAGAGGAAACACCCCCCATCATTCAAGGGATAATCTGAACCTGTGCTTGCTGAAGGGTGGATTAAATCACTGGAGAAGATTTTCTATGTCATGGGGTGTTCAGAAAATAAAAATGTTAGTCTTGCAATTTACCATTTTGAGGGTGAAGCATATCACTGGTGGTCGATGGTAAAAAATATCAGGGATGCTGATGAGAACGATTCTCTCGACTGGGATGAATTCAATGTTAGGTTTCTTGAGAAGTATTTTCGTAAGGCTGTTCAACCTAGGATGGAATAATAATTCTTGGAATTGAGGCAAGAGGACAACTCAATGGATACTTATGAAGAGAGGTTCACTCGATTGTAAAGGTGTGCTTCAAATTTTATCTGAGACATTGATAGTAAAATAAATCATTTTTACTCAGGATTAAAGACAAAATATCGAATGGATTTAGCTTCTTGTGAGTTCAAGAGTTATGATAATCTTGTTCGATGTGCTGAGAATGTAGAAATGGAGATTTATAATGATTAGGTGTTCTATAACAACCAACAAGAGAAGAGACCGAGGTGGCAGGAGAAAAGGAAGAATTATTCCAAAAGGTCTTATTGTATGAAAACTGAGTTTCCATTTTGTTATAAATTTAGTAAAAGGCATGCTGGGGAATGTCTTCTAGATTCTAGAAAGTGCTACCGATGTGGTAATATGGGACATAAGGCTCATGATTACACTGAAAAATATCTGGGTGTTGGTATGACCAAATTTTATTTACAGTTAGTGAAATGTTTCAAGTGGAATGAGATGGGTCATTATGCAAATGATTGTTCGACAAAGAGCTTGAACGATGGGAAGTTATCGTACTAAAAGAAAAAAGGAGTGGTGAAATCCTTTGCAACTACTTCAGTAGATGTTGGGCCATAAAATGAAGTGATATCAGGTACTTTTTTTATTTCTCAGATTATGCCAATGTTTTGTTTGATTCAGGGTCTACACATTATTTCTTTCTAAAAATTTTTCTAGAAAATTGGGAATTCCATCTCAAGAGTTGACTCATGAACTTGTGGTAAAAACACCCGGGTGAAATGTTGAGGCAAATACAATTAATAAGAATATCCTTATCCTTATCTGTGGAATGAAACTACATGAAAATCATATAGTTTTACCTCTAGTAGTGTTTGATGTTATCCTGGGTATGGACTAGATCTCTGTTTACCATGTTATGATTGATTGTAGAGCTAAAAAAGTTTCTTTTCAGAAAGATTTTTAGTTTGTGTACAAGAATGATCCCTTACTATTGATAAAATATCAAGAGGCTGAGAATCATGTAAAAGATGGAAATGAATGTTACCTTACACATTTTGTTGAAAATAAAGGAACCGTTCAGATTAATGATGTGCCAGTGGTAAATGAGTATCCTGATGTTTTTCTTGATGAGTTTCCCAGAATAATACCAGATAGGGATGTTGAATTTACTGTTGTCTTAGTTTCTGATGTTAATCCAATTTTAAAACCCCCTTATCGAATAGCTCAAAATGAACTTTTAGAGGTGAAGGAGAAATTTCATGATTTATTAGAGAAAGGTATCATTCGACCTAGCACATCACCATGGGGTGATCCTATCTTTTTTGTTAAAAAGAAAGATGTTTATATGAGACTTTTCATTGATTATAGATCCTTGAATAACATAACTATTAAGAACAAATATCCTTTGCCTCATATTGATGATTTTTTTGATCCTCTCCAGGGAGCATAGTATTTTTGAAAGATTTACCTGAGATCGGGGTACCATCAGTTGAAGGTAAGGGAAGAAGATATTTTGAAGACCACGTTTCGTAAAAGATATGGCCATTATGAATTTGTAGTTATTCCTTTTGGGCTAACCAATTCTCCTGCTGTATTCATCGACCTTATGAATAGAATTTTCCACGAGTTCTTGGGTAAGTTTGTTTTTGTTTTCATTGATGATATTTTGGTGTTTTCTAAAAGTAAAGAGGAGCATGAAAGTCATTTAAGGGTTACTTTGAAAACCATATAATAAAATAAATTGTATGGGAAATTCATCTAGTGTGAGTTTTGGTTGCTAAAAATTTCTTTCCTTGGTCATATTGTTTCTAAAGATGGAATAACTGTTGATCCAACAAAAAAAATGTTGTTGAAGAATGGACTAGACCCCCAAATGTTACTGAAATTCATAGTTTTCTTGTTTTTGTAGGCTATTACCGAAGGTTTGTTAGAAATTTTTCATGGTTATCTAGTACAATGACTAAGCTAACTTGGAAGGGTGTTAAGTTTATATGAAACAAAATGTGATGATTGTTTTCAGGAATTGAAAAGTAGATTGGGGAATGCTCTAGTTTTGGAACTACCTTCTAGGAATAGAGAGTTTGTTACATATAGGGTTGCTTCATTGAAAGGACTTGGTTGCATCCTAATGCAGAATGATCAGGTAATTGCTTATGCTTCACGTCAGATGAAAACTCATGAGGTAATTACCCTACACATGATTTGGAATTAGCTGCTGTTGTTTTGCCTTTAAAATTTTGGAGGCATCATTTGTATGGTGTAAAGTGTGAAATATATACTGATCAAAAAAGTTTAAAGTATATATTCACTCAGAAATAATTTAACATGAGATTGATGAGATGGATAGAATTAATCAAGGATTACAATCGTACAACTTATTACCATCCAGGAAAAGAAAAAAGAAAGTGGTTGATGATTTGAGTCAAAAAATTAATTCTTCATTAATAATGTTGAGTTTGGAATGTGATCCTTTGGTTAAGGATTTGATGACAATTGGCATTGAAGTAGTTGGTGAAGGATGATCTTCTGTTTTGTTTCAGGTATTAGTGAAATCTTCTCTATCAGATAGAATTAAGCAAGAACAGAAGCAAGATAGTGAGTTGCAGAAAAAGGTAAAGATGATTCAGAAGGGTAAGATTCCTGAAATCAACATTCTTAAGGATTGTTTTTTGAGATTTGGGAAGATATTGTATGTGTCGTGTGATTCACTGTTGAAGAAAGTGTTTTTATGTGAAGCTCATAGTTCTCTATTTTCAGTTCATCAAGGCAGTACTAATATTTATAGAGATCTTCAGGAGTACTACTGGTAGGATGGAATGAAAATAGATATTGCTGATTTTACTGTGAAGTGTTTGACTTGTCACAGGTTAAAGCAGAGTGGTAGTTACCGAAAGGGATTCTTAAACCATTACCAGTACCAGAGTGGAAATGGGGGAATATATCAATGGACTTCATTGTTGGATTTCCAAAGACACCTCAAGGTAATAATGTAATCTGGGTTATTGTTGATCACTTGATTAAATCTGCTAATTTCCTTTCTATACAAGATACTTTTTCCCTAGATCAACATTCTTGTTTGTATCTTAAAAAGATAGTTAGGATACATGGACTTACCCTCTCCATTGTATCTGATCGTGATCCCATGTTTACTTCTAGCTTTTGTAAAGGACTTCAGAAGTCGTTGGGTACTGAATTAAATTTTAGTACAACTTTTCATCCTCAATCAGATGGGCAGTTAGAACGAACAATTCAGACATTGGAGGATATTTTACGTGCATGTTCGATGGATTATCTGGGAAGTTGGTACCAACATATTTCATTGGTTGAGTATTCTAATAATAACAGTTTGCATTCCAGTATACAGATGGCACCATTTGAGGCATTATATGGGACGCGGTGTCGAACTCCATCTTTTTTGGGATGAACTGGGTGAAAGGAATTTTATGGGACAGGAATTGGTTGAAGAGTTAGTAGAAACATTTCAGCTGATACAAAGACACTTGATAACAGCATAGAGCAGGTAGAAAAGTTATGCGGACAACAGGAGGAAGGATCTCTCTTTTGAGGTAGGTGATCATGTTTTTCTCAAAGTTTCACCATGGAAAAGTGTGATGTGATATGGTAATAAAGGAATGCTGAGTCCAAGGTTCATTAGACCATATGAAATTTTGGAAAGAGTTGGATCAGTTTCATACCCAGTGGCTTTACCTCCAAGTTTATCTCAGGTACACAATGTTTTTCATGTTTCAATGTTAAGGAAGTACATGCCAGATCCATCTCATGTTTTGAGTCCAGAGGTAGTTCAGTTAGAGGTGAATCTCTCTTATGAAGAAAAATTAGTCCAGATTCTTGACCACAGGGAGAAAGTGTTATGGAATAAAGTGATTCATCAAGTAAAGGTTTGGTGAAATAACAACATGATTAAAGAGGCAACCTGGGAATCAAAAAATGCAATGAGGGATAAATACACCTACTTATTTGATAAGTAAATAAATTGCGGGGATGAAATTTTATAAAGGGGGAAGTATGTGACATCCCAAGTAAGTAATGAATAATAGATATTACTAAATATGTCTATTTATGAATTATATAGTGTTTTAAGAGGCTTAAAATGAGAATAAATCCAATCTTAAGCATAGAATTCTCTAAAATTTTGAAAAGATTATTTTACCGCCTTTTGATGGCGAACCATTTTTAAATATATCTTTTGACAATTTTATAAGCTCTATTTGTCAAAATAAATTTATTATTTAGGATTGGGATATTGAAATTTACTTGGGATAAATTCTTTTTATTTTTTTTACAATGTTCATTTTTAATGAATAGTGAAAAATACTGCATTTTACTACAAAACTGATTTTTCATAGAATATAATTATATAGATAGATTGTCCTTTTAAATGGTTTTAAAGTTTGATTATAATATATTTTTAAAATTTAATCCAATGGTGGTCATTATAATTTATTTGACTTTGTAATTGGTCATAAAAAAGTGCCAAACATTTCATAGATATTGTTTAAAAAAACACGCTATTTGTTTTGACAACATGAATCATTTTTAAATTAATTACTGTAATTTTTGTGTTTGGTATTTGGTAAAATGGATTCCATATTTGTAATCAAAAGGTCCTAATTATGTGATTAATACTATTTTGTTTTTGGACATTATGAATAGTAACGAAGGTAATTATCTTTAAATATCATGATTAATTAGTAATCTAGTAGTTAAGGGTAATAAAATAATATCAAAATAATAACAAATGACCCCAAAATGTGTCCTAATGATACGTTTTGTGTCGTGTATGACAATGGGATGCCTTATGCCAAACTTAGGGAACCCATGGAATCACTTTTGGGTGATAGTGACACTTTATCATTTTATTTTTAAAGAAAGGAGAATATCACAAAAGTATGTAACACCTAAGTAAAACAATTTTAATTTTGTCTAAATAAATGATCTATTGGACTCTAAATAGTAATTGTAAATCTATAGATATTTCCGGCATCATCATAATTTTTTTAATTTTGAGACATTAAATAAATTAAATTTTATTATGACACCATGGTGATGCAGTGATTACCACATTAACGAACAATTTAAATAAAATAAAAAGATAATGTAAAATATAAGACTTACACTTGTCAAAAACAAATTTTATGAAATTATTTAAATCCCCTAACACCGAATCCTCTAAATATATCAATGTGAGTCCTTTAATATTGGAAACTCATTTTAATTTAAAGTTACATTTCTTGACTTTCCAAGAGTGCCCCTCCTCCCTCTTATAAAAGGCCCCCACCTCTACCTAGATACCGACACCTCTCAAGCCATTGGCTCGGCCAAACACTGGTAAATTAATCTCTCCTCATCCCTCTCTTCATCCTAGATTCCTTAACTTAGGCATAAACCTCTTCAAGATACCCTTTTGGTTCAAACCGAGAGGAGTCACCTGATTTAAAGGTAATGTCTTCACTTGTGTTGTTTTGTTTTATTTTGCTTCGCCAACCCCCTAAAATCTTTTTATTCCTTTATTTTGTAACAACATGAGTATCTTAAATATACTAGGATGTTTTTATGATAAGTATTAGAGCTACACATACACACACCTCTGTCTCATTGTTAAATAACATATTGTTTCTGTTGATGGAGAATTTCTGCCTCACGAAATGATGATTGTTCAGTCTTCTTTTAACACCTATCATGGTGGAAATTATGATGTCACTCTATTTATATATTATATATATTTTGTTTATTTATTCCTTCTGCTTTTTTATTTTTCATTTATGGAATACCTTTATGGTTTTCAATATGGGTAAACGCGATATCTTTATTTTAGGAAGTGCAGACTACCGCCCCCTCAAAGTGATTTGATTAATTAATGTCATATTTGGAACATATAACGGATGGAGATAATGATATTATATATGATATTATACTAGAATTATAATATACCTTTATATCATTATGATTTCATTCCATTAAATACAAAATATAAATGAAATTAGCATTCATGCGTATGTACAACTTACCATCTCCATGAATGGTGCATTCCATTTCTTACCTCTAAATGTTATGTATGATTATAAATGCATGCATATACTGGATATATATTATATATATGATATCTAAATAATGAATATAATTATGGATATAATAGATATTTTATCATGTGAACAACTTGTAATTACAAGAGGTTTATTTTTGACTCAAGTGCCAAGGGTCGACAAAACGACCATTATTAACTTAAATAATTACATAATGTTCACAACATGGTAATAAAAGATATAAAAAGAATAATGAACTTTTAAAAGGTTATTAAGAAAGTAGAAATTAACTCTAGTTTATTATTTAGGAGATTAAAGAACGATTGAGTCAAGTCGGACACGAGGTAAAGGACTTCGTCTCAATATCCTTAAATTGAGGCATATTTTGTTTTTATACACAACCTTCTTTTATACGGTGTATAAACCCCTTTGACTTTTACATTTATTCAACTGGAATATTTTTTATATGAATAGTTTTCCTAAAAGACAAAAGGGAATTTTTTTGTCGTACGTATGCAACGACAACAACTTTTTCGCTGCTGTGACCATTATTTGAGTTCCAGCGTCCTCTACAAGCCATAACTTTTTTAAAATGAAAAATAAATACAATGTTTTACTTATATTTTTTTTTGGTATTGAAAATGGTTTTTATAATGTTTTTATTATATAAATGTGTTATTGATATCTTATTATTGGGATATGGAAATGTTATGTTTCTTTTATTCATGATTTATGTGATTAGATTATGTTATAGTTCTTGGGAATTGTTTATGAAGTTGTGTGGTTCCATGATAAACTAAGGGCGGGTGAGCCTGATATAGCTCTCCAATGCATTGGGTAATGCAAAGTGGTTAAACTCTAAGGTTTCTCTGAATATATTTAGAGAATATACTGTGATGGGTATTCCAAACGTAACCGTGAGGGTTACTCCCTACATTAGAATGTTATGAATGCATAAAGTTACCTTTATGTCTTATGATCTCTATAGTTTATTCATGATTAGATGAGGTATGTTAAAGTGCATATGTTTTATGATTAAAGTATGATTTCCTTAATTCTTATGTATACATTGACTAATGAGTTCATTTCATTCTGTTATATCTCTTACTGAGATTTTTATGCTCATCCCATGTTTTTTAAATGTTTTTCATTGGTCAAGGGAAAAGTAAATGATGTGTTGATAGTGTCAAAGATGTGTCAGGAAATAATTTATGTTTTATTTTAAATATTTCTCCTTTGAATGGGAAAAAAGAATAGTTTATTTTATGTAACTGCCTTGTTTAAATGTGGAATATAATGCATGATTTATGTTCTCATTCTCTAAAATACTAAACCTGAAATGATCATCAATGTGTATTCTTGAAACAACTCAAGATCAAGTAATGTTTAAGGTTAGGTCCTTATAATTTCCTTTGGTTTTTTTATATTTTCCATTAAATCAAGTATTTAAAATTTTATATACATTAATAATTTAAAAAATTAACATGCATCATCATTGAATTCATAAAAATACTACTATAGTAACTAAGATAAATATTATTAAATTTAATGTAAGAGATTAATTTTTTTTGTTTCAATATAATATGAACATAATTATTACATGAACTTATTATCTTTATTTTTTTTCAATATTTTTTTCTTTCAAATAAATGAAATTTAATGTCTAGTGGTTTATAATGTGAATTTTGTGATATTCAACATGTTCAGATATGAATTTGAGACAAATATTTTATAAACTTGTATGTGGGGAATCTTTAGATGTTTCTGTTAAAATTTTTTATTATTTAAAATATATATAATAGTTGAGAAAATATTTCTAATGTTTATGGTGTTCCCTTACCCATTATTAAATTTACTAAGATATAATTTTTTTAATATCATCTATTAATTATTTTAAAATATTCAACTATCAAATAGTCATAGAATAAATAATATTTCTCATATAAAATTAATATACATTTTAAATCATGGAATATAATTTCAATATATGAAAATATATATTTGTATAATTTATTTCATGAAATATATATAAATAATTACTGAAAAATTGAGGAAATGTGGTATTCTCTCCTAAAAAAATTATCCAAATTGATGTGAAAGGATTTTTCATAAGTTACTTATCAATAATTTCTTATTTTATTTCCCAATAGGATACACCATAATGGAAAAACTACATGGTAGATCCTATATGGGGGTATACATTACCCACTATATCTTAAGGATTTAGAAATATTTATTACTAAAATAACAAATAACTAGAATATATTTGGGTTTGTAATTGGAGTTATTTCTTATATAGTTAAAGACTAATAAAAATAATAATGTGTAGTCCTCAGATACATATACCAACCTCTATATGATAAATATTTCAAGAAAAAGTATTGTCAATCCATAAAATATCATTATATATCTTGAAACCTTAGACCACTCACTCTCCCATGGTGTGCTTGTGTAATGAACTGATTTGAGATACTATAAGAAACTAGAACCCAAAGCAATATGTTACTGATTGGAAGGGTGTTAATGATCCCTATAAGTGGGTGAATAACTCTTGGAATCAAAAATAATTAAATTTGGAATGATTTCACCCATATTTAATAAGATACATGGAATATATATTGAAATGAAACTAGGAAAAAGTAAATTACATAAACATATAATGATATCAGAAGAGATACCACATAAAATTAGAAGTTAGAAATCAATGTAACAAGTATAAAAACTAAAAGGGACAACATTAAACTAGAACAACTAATCTATTTGGAATGTGAGAAATGTACCACAATCTCACCACCAATTACTTATACCCAATTGACATAAGGCTCACCTCTTCATTACTGTCTCTTTCATTTTCTTACTTATGATGACAACACAAGGGGAAATAATCTATTAGTGGATGAGTTTTATTTGAGATAAACATGATTAGTAAGATCATAGATTGTTTTTCTATATAGTGACTATACAAAAATTTCAGTATACAATATTTTAAAAAAATTACATGAAATAATTTAAATGGTTTTTATTAAAATAATCATAAAGAGATACCCTTTTTCAATGTTATAATATATTTCCTAGTAAAATAGTTTCATATAATGATTCATATGAAATGTTAAATTTTTAAAAATAGGTATATCATATTTAGATTTATGCAAACTGACAAAATGGAATTCATTATTAGGGTCATAACGATCAATATTTCCAGGTCACTTTCACCTCAATAATCATTGATGACTGGTGTGAAAATAAGTCCCTAGAAACTATGCATCAAGGCATACAGAATGTTGGATCACCACATAATGTAAACCCCATTTAATTCCAATATTGTTCCCACAACCCATGCATATATATTTTATCAATGGATAAACCCCACAAAAATTTGACCCCTTTTAAATACTAGTGGATGAGACCCAATACCACACCTTACACCGATGTACTAATGTTTTCATATGTGGAATTTATCAAATAAAACTCAAAGGGCATGTCACATTTCACAAAATACCAAACAACACATAAATAATTAAAAACCTTTTATAAAATCCATGTTATAATCCATTTCACAGTTCATTGAAGAGCACATTTTTAGCATAATTTATCAAAAATCATATTCTCTGGAAAAATGTTTTACCCACACCAATTAATACATTTAATGATTATTAAAAAATATATAAAATAACTAATAAATCCAAGATCAATTAAAGATTATATTACATAGTATAGAGACATAATCTCCCACCTCAATATTGGTTCACACACTATCAATGAAAGGATACATACACAAATTGAGGAATGATAAAAAAAGGGAAATTAATGGAGACACTATTAGAGATTATCTTATCATTGAATCAAATTCAAAAATAAAATGGGTATTTCATGAAGATATATCATCACATACCTTGATAATCTAACAAGATGTGGCAAAACCCATACCATGACAAGAAATCAGATGAAAATCACTAAAGGAATATATAATGTATTGAGAGAGGGATCACATCACAATCAATATACTCATGAATAATTTACTAAGTCCACTTCTGAAAAACAAAAACAATGATAATGGGAAGAGATCGTATCACACATAATAAAATAAGAGCAACTAATGATGTTGAAGATGAAAGCACAAGTTAGAAAGGCTTGAAAGATATTTAACCTCCCCAAATAAAATAGAGGATATCTAGAATTTTAGGGTGATATTGGACATCAAATGAAGTGGGACTTCTACATGTATTTCCTCAAAACCCACAATGTAGGTAAAGTACAAATCGTGATTACATGGTACACAATGTGAATCTCTTGGGTTTTATATATGTAGAAAATAATGTCACATTAGATTAAAATCTCAGTTGATCAATAAAAAACAAGAATGGAATTCAAATCATGAATTCATTTCTCGTCATGATCCCAATTTGTGTCTCTTACACAAATAGAACACATCATAAAAAAACCATTTATAGTGTGAACTAGTTCTACACCTAGATACCATACTCTAGTTCCCATTGAAATCACGCTTGTTTCAACCACCACTATGAACCAAAAACATATTATTATGAATTTTAAGAGAATATTCCATAAATATCATATTACATGATATCCAATAATTGGTCTTCATGTCCATATGAAATGATTGAGAATATGGTTGTTCATAAAATAGTTGAGGCCACTGGTCACTCATCAATGATACATGCTTCTATGACTTGTGTGAATCCAATATGTATCACCACATCATTTTTAGAAATGGAATATAAATAAATTTCAATAAAATATTTATTGCATTAATTATATCCATTATTTGATCATGATAGAAACTTCTAGATCAAAAATATTCTCCTCCCAACTTAGATCATGTGATGGACCTAGATGTTACTTTTTTAGTTGAGATATATGAAACAAATCATGTATACATTCCAAATAAGTCAAATATTTTCATGAATTAGCATACCACACACATTATTAATGATATAAAATATTAAAAAACATATCAAATACATGTTAACCAATTTCCAATGCATATTGTGGCCCAACTATGGAAATAATTTCATGAAAACCAAATTCTAACTGAAAACTCCGAAAAACATCATCAATGATCATAATATGATTTATTCTGATATGGATTTGTAATGAAGTTCTGATGTATATAAAAAATAAATATTGCTTTCTCTATATAAAATAACAAGTCCAACATTAGTTTCCTCAATAACCCCTTCCCAATAAAGAGGATACCTACACATGTCACCATCAATAGCCTCAAATACTACCACTATAATCATATAATTGTTATTGGTATTATAAGTGAACTCAACCCTACCATACGATTACCACCACATTCATGATAAGTATATGAAGTATGAATAGAAAATATACTACATTATAATAATTACATGATCCATGTAACCATTCATTTTTTGATGGTATTCAATTATCAATCTTTCATGAGTGATCACTACTTATTGGAAACTCTTCCAGAATCTTGAACTAAAAAAGGATATATTTCTTAGAATATAAAATATGGAACCCTATGAATCCTAAAAATATTATTCATGTACATAATACCTAGGTTTCTTAATTTAGTGGTGTACACAAACAGAATGAAAAGAGATGATTCCATCTATTGATCAATGACTATCAAGAATAAATTATTTCCTTAATGAGTATGTGGTACTACAACATTGAATTACATAGAAAACTCATCCCATTTCCAAATTGAAAACAAAATACTGGGGATAATATAAGGATTTGAGTGCTCTACCATTATGTACTATAAGGTGTAATAAAGTGAAACATAATAATCAATGATACACTTTATACCAAACAACAAGAGACATCAACTCTTATCATAAAACATCTTCTTAGAACAATGATGGAAACCCCATGAAGTTATATGAAAATAATTTAATATAGAATTAATTATGATTTATGCGATGTAAATAAAATACCCAATGAATATAATACCATCAAAAGGCATAGACTATCATGAAATGGTCTCCCCGCAATGAATAGATTCACATATTCCTTATAAATCATCGACCTTCTACTGGATCTATAGAATAGACTATACGAGAGATGATGATGAATAAAAAATGGTCATAAAATTACCTAAATCATCTTCTTACAAGTCGATATTCCATTGAATAAAATTCCATATAATTTTACACTATTCCTTTAATTCCAAAACAACATGTAGTTGAACATTCTTGTTGAGAGTTCTGAAGGTTAAATTACCCATCCATGGGGTTTGAATGATATAATATTTACCTGTTTTGAGGTATTCCACCATGTTAAAACTTATGATATTTTTTTCATTATAATAAATGATATATCTTAGACTCTTATTTTCTGAAAATACAATGGCCCTCTCCCAAAGTGATAGTTCTACCAAAACATAAGATTATATATTAAAGAAAAAAGCTCTAAATCATGAGGGTGTAAATTTTAACAGGCATCCAAAGATAAAAAGATGCATATTACATAACATGAAAATCATACAATAGAAAAAAACAATTCAGTAACTAGAAGCATCTAATTATGATTCTTACCTCTATCCAACAATACGTAAGGTCAAATAGTAAATGATGTTTTAATCCATATAAAATATTCAAATGTAATCGAACACTTAGTATAGAAATTTAATTTCACAACATTATTCATAATAATAGTCAAATATAATGAAATATTTGATATATTCTTGGAAGACACCTATAGTATAAATTAATTCAAAATATGATATAAATATTAATGATGATACATTTTTAATCTTATGAAAATATAGCCTTTATCTTCACAGGATTGACTAATATTCCTTGTTCTTAAATCATGTTCCCCAAGAACATCACATATAGAATCCAAATATTTCATTTTTGTGGATTCTAGTAATGTTAGTCAATTATATGGATTACCAAAACTATATTATAGTTATTCAGATCCTCATGATCAGTTTACAAATAACCCAAAATTTATTCTATGATTCAAACTACAAAGGTGTTGGGATACTAATGGAATATCTAGTTGATCAAATCCATCAAACCCGAAAGATAATTAGTTAGGAAAAAATATATCACAAAATATTTGAAATGAGAAAAATTTATTCTAAAAGTGGGGTTCATGATATGAGACACCTAAAAAACGAGCTGATGATAACATGACCAACTATCGATTTTCAATATCCTATTTTCCCCATTCATCTAATCAAAATTCTGAAATACATAGAAAAGGGGTACATTTTCATAACAATCACTCGGATCAAATTATAATTTTTTAATCTATAATATATTTTAACCATCACAAATATAAGAAAAAAACTCATGGGATACCAATGGTGAAATTATATGAATAACACAATCATACCTCACTAGATCATCAGGTTGGATATTCTACTCTTTCAGCTTCGATGTATCAATATGATAAGAGAGTATCAATATTGGATGAGTACCCATCTCTATATTGAACATAAAATCTACCTCCCTATCTATTAGAAAACAAGATAATTAATATGGGATTTAAAACAATAATTCCCAAAAAAACTAATGTAATATCTCCAAGACATGGATCATTATCAGTCTTAACTAAAACTACAGACAATTGTGTCTTATGATTCGGGTGGAAAGGTTCTATGTGACAATTCCTCAAACCCCACGCTCCATAAAACAACTACGATACCCCCTTGGTGTGAAATTATGTAGGTAACATGTAAAACAATAAATATTAGAATGGTGATAAATTTTTTAAGCCATCATATTAAGGACATCCAAAATATCTATATTTTGAACAATGAAATATAAGACAAACATTGTATAAAAATATGACAAATATCACAATATAAATCAAAGTATATGCTCGCTCCTTTTTTCAGGAGTAGTTTCTACCGAAATAACATTGGTAATGATCTCTATTAGATGTTTCAACTCATCAAAAAAATAAAAAGATATAATGTAGTGTAAGAAACATATATTAAAAAGACTATATTCTATATAATATATATCAAATATGGTACATCTCCCTATAGAATGGACCGTTTTAACCACCATAGGATAATAAAACTCTACGTGAATCTGATTTACTCCTAAAACCTATGGAAATATCCTTATAGACATTGAAAATTCTAATTATACCATAATATCCTTTGAATATGAAGATCCATAAACAAATATGGGAATAAACATAACCTAGAAAACCCAATATAGATGTCATTGGTTAAAGAAAGTAGAATAATTCTTAATGAGTAAAGGACCATAATTTGAGGTGTTCCCTATCATCCCCCACTGATTGAATGTCCTGTAAACACTATATATGTTGTCGAGAGTGGAGAGGAGACATAATACTATGATCCACATCCAAAATTCTTATGATTTTTATTCCACTTTCCGTTCATTTCACTATAAAACATTGAAGATTTCACTGGGTGTAAGAGAATAGAGGGGAAATAAAATATTTCTTGATATGAACATTTTTACCATTATATCTTAGTAAACAATATTATCCTTGGTTGTTTTCTTTACCATGTTTTTATATGATCAAATTTCTAGTCATAAACCCAAGAGGTATATTTGATCTATCAGATGATAATTAGTTACCATCACCTAAAAAAATGATCTGGATGCACATAAAATTTAGTGTAAGTTGACACCTAGAACACTCCCTTCGGAATTGTACCTCAATATATTATTCATGAACACATGGAACATTCCATTAATCATCACAAACTTCATAAATGGTAGCCTCTAGAATATTAAAATATTTTGAGTATTCCAATATGGAGAATATCTAACTAAAACCTCATATGGAAACCAGGGAAGATGAATCATTAGCTTATTATTATACATCAAACACAGAATGAAGTTGTCAAACAACATAAAAAGTTCAGATTAAAATAAAAATATCATGATTTGAAACTAAAATCAATATTTATACTCAACATTGGAGACACAAATCCCTATATTCCATGGTAATTTTAGGCTTTTCACGGTATGATTTCGACATTCACTCACCATAACCTACCTCACAAGTCCCAATAATCATATGTATTGTTTATGATATCTCATAAGACTAGAAACCTTGTTGAAAAACATCACATGGTAAAAAATTATTATGAAATGACATAGCAATCCCATAAAAAATTGACCTAACACAATCTTCTATTGACTATAAGGGTATTATTGATCCCCCCCTCAGCTAGTGACTATCGGCCACCATAAAGTAAAAATAGGGGGAACTATTTTTCCAAACATAAAATTAAATAAATTTCATTTTTATGTGAATTAAAATTGATACAGAATAAAAAATATAATCAAAGAAATCAACATTAATTATATAAATCAAAAGTAACAATTGAAATATCTATATTGCATGTCCAAAACCAGAAAGGGAAAATTAAATCTTGAATAGTTACACCATGTGATATGTACATAATTTCCCACCATTTCACCACTATCAATGAGTAACTAGTTTGCAAAAACATCACCACATCAATATAATTCCTATCATTTCACTCCTATATAACATAACACAACATTAACAAATTCCTCAAGGAATGTATAGGGATTGAGATAAATTTGTTTAGTAGGATCCCACCCAGGTGTTCCATTTAATGTCTCTAAAATATTTCCCCAAAATGATCAAATTATAGAATACGTGGAAATATAAGAAGATAAATGTGTTTTATCAAAAGCATTGTAAATATTCCCCCATTTCATATATTTTCAATATAAAAGTAGGTAAATTTTTTCAATTTTTATTGAAATAATCAAATATATTAATAAATATATATGTATATCAAATAAAAAACTATAGAAAACAATTTAAAATGGTAAATATTTCTTGGCTCATAAATTCCATGCCATATTTGTTTCCCAAAACACCATAAACATCGACGACTAGTTCTCACACTATCCACTATAACCTTTGCAACATGGTTTGGGACATTGAAATACACCCCTGAATGTGAACCCCCTAAAAAGGCATATAATTTTCTTGGATCTCATAATCATAAATTAGTCTTATAGAGGAACACCCTAGATTAATTATTCTCTAAAAATACAAATGGATGAGACCCAATACCACGCCTTCCACCCCTACACCCAAGGATCAAATGTGTGGTATTTATAAAATCAATATAAAAGCTATTATTTCATTTAAAAAAAATACAGTGAAAACTTTTATTTATAAATAAGTAACTTTTAAGACCCATTTTCAATCCACATTACAATTTAATGACAAAATAATTTCCAATAAAACATCAATAGTAAGCCCATAATTTTTTCCAAAATCCATTTACAACCATAAATAAGTCCATTCAAAGAACTTTATAATTTTATAAAATTATGGTTATAAAAATATTATAGGATTCAGTTAAAATTTATTCTTCTTGAGATAGAACCACATACCTCACAAGGTTTTCACACACCAACCTAAATTAGATCCACAAACCAAGAGTGGAAAGGTGTCAGAATTGTAAGGAATGATGGAACAAAAATAAATTGGCACATATTAGAATTAAAATACGTGAGAAAAGGGGTTGATGAATGGTACATCAACACATAAATTTAAAATTTTATGTCCTTCACCACAACCCACATGAGAAAAATACTATAGATGAATAAATATAATAGAATCTATAGGGGATTGTTAGTGGGGTCACATCCTAGTTATAATGCACCAAAAAGAATAATATTTATTATAAAAACTAAGATAAGTGATTATAATGAAAGGAAAATTAATTAAACGTTATAAATGAATATAAACCAACCAAAAATAAGATCTACAGATCGATCGAAGTAGTCCAGATGATCTAGAACGGCCCAGATTGCTTATAGGAGCCCTAGTGTTTGATGGAGAAGTTACATGTTGAATAGAAGGGGTGTATAAATGTCACACATACAAACTAGGTGAAAACATTCATTAAATTAATTGATTATAGGGTTCAAAATGTTAATATTTAGGGATTTAGGTACAAAGAAAAAGGTGTTGCCTCTGAATAAAATCCTTAGAAACCATTGCATAACCAAAATGGAATTCATATCATGAATAATATTTTCATTGTAAATCAAATTCATTGCTATAAAACAAAAAAGAAACATTATGAATAAAACATTCACAATATAAACTAGTTCAACATCTGGTTCCTTACCCCCGATTCCATTGGAAGAACCTAAATTTACTATAGAGCCCCCTAGAATCACAAAATAATCTCTAAGTTGACTAGGATGTTGTATTTTGGGTTTGGAATGGAAACAAAATAACCATTTTATTAAATTCCATGTAATTTCATCTTTGATCAAGTGACTTTAACCACATAATGAAAAATTACATAACTCTATCCCATTTAGAAATAATGAATATTGAAGAGATTGTGGCTGAAAACCAAAATCAAGTGAAGAGTATAAGAGATACAAACAATCTAAATGTCAACATCACCACATGAGTTAATATAATGTTTCTATATAGCCAAAAGGTTTAGCACACACCTTATTTTGAATTTTTCAACTGATCGAAATTATCATGGCTATATACCATATTAATCTCATGTGGTAACTTGAAAAAAAAATTTAATAACATACAGGCTGTCAAATGTTTTTTAATTAATTAAGAAATCATATATAACTATTTGAAATTTAATTTTTTAGCCTTCAGTTATTCCCAAATGAATTGAAAAATGAAATATTTAATAACAATATCATTAATATTCATATCTAAAATTTATTTCACTATTAAATATAAATAAATGAAATTATAAATTTATTTTATAAAAAATTATATGCATTAAATAAAATCAATCATAATAAATAAATTAAATATTAATATCTCATTAGGGGTTATTTGATGAATTTTATTTATTTTTTATGATTAAAATTGATATCACAATAGTGGAGTAAAAAACTAAGAATACATTATAACATCAACCCAAAATAAAATTTTCTTTGATTCAACTTAAAACATTATGATGAAATGTTTAAAAAATAAACCTTAAGATTCAAAAAAAAAATATTTTCCCATTAATCCATTTTAACAAATAGATCATAAACATATAATTATCTATCCTATATCATAACAATACTGAAAATTTGTTACCTCGACCTTTGATATATGGCTCCAATATTGTTTTGACTGTATTTTGTCTCTTTATTGCACTACCATCCTCGGAGTTCACTAAAGGCACTATATTCCTCATCATTAAGGGACATTAAAATTAAATTATTAAAAAAATAAAAATATATGAATGAGAGGTCCGGATAACGAGACGTTGTATTAATATTTAACTCTATTATTTAGAATAAAAAATTTAAATATGATATAATTATGTATATAATCTCAAAAGTAAATTTGGACAACAATTTAGTGGTTTTTTCATTAACATTTTAATATTAGTATTCTATTTAGGGTATTTATCCACTTGAATAAAATTTTCATAGACCTATATGTCAAAATCTAAACCATATTTTTCACTTTTAGTAACATATATTAAACATACATATTGTTAATAGTCCTGATTTCTTATAGGAAATCTAATTATGTTAATAAATACTTGAGTATTTTTTAATGAAATATCAGTGTATTTGTTACAACAATATCCCAATGTGTTGGTGGAAAGAAGTAAAAATATCATAATCTTTGTGAGGTGTGGATACTATTATATATGTCATTTTGTGGACATATTCAGTACCAACTTTATCATGCAAGAGTTCATTTAAAGTGTTAATAAAATCCATATGAAAAATTGATCAGCGTATCTCCATGATTTTATTCTTCATAATTAATTTTTTGGGATGATGGAATGAATCCCCGTGAATCTAATGACTGTAAATAATTTTTATCGTTATAGTAATAGTCACATTATTAAAAAAATAGAATTTTTTGGGATAAATTATCACCATGTGATTAGTAGAATAAATTTCCAATAATGGTGTTTTTTACGAAGCATTTTCATCAGATCAGACTTTTTTAAATTCTATATATGTAGTATTCAAAAAATATATGTTCTTAAAAATATTATGAAATATTAAATTTACTTTAATTAGTTATATGGATATTCATCTTTATGTTTATTGGGGTGGCTCAATAGATTAATTTTATTATATATAAAAATGGAATAAATTTGTTTTATATTTTTTTTAATTGGGTTAAAGAACAATATAATTAACAGAAAAAAATTACCAAAAACAATAATTCTATATGGAGAATAAAATTAGTTAAATTAATTTATTTGGAGATAGAGGTAGGATCTAATCAAATGGGGGAATATAGTTTTTTATGGAATCGTCCATTTGTGTTTATTTCCATAGCTTCTCTGATATCATGCAAAAATATATCTCATTTATCATGAATCAATGGGGGTGTTATTGCTATAGAGTTACAAAAATTACCAATTAGTGGATTGCGTCAGACATTGATAGTATGCTAATTTTTAGACCATGAAAAAATTAATCAACTATCTTATTTAAAATGAATTGAATGTGTTATCTTGATCAAGAACGATAAATTTAAAATATGTATATTATACATTAACTAGGTCATAAATATAATATTTCTAGGGTATTTCTAATAAATATTCACATAGCCTTATATTTACATAACAAAATGGTTTAGTTTATCTTCCTTTTATCCCAAATAGTGTAGATATTAGGTCAGAAAAAAAAATTGATTCCCACACGATTTTACACCAGTGATCGATGAATACTTGTATTATTAGGTTAGAAATAAACATTTAGTTGTATGATATTCAAATATATATATGTTTTCCATTACTATTTATTAAAATAAATGATCATGTGAAACATATAGGTATTATATTTTAATAAAATGTTTTATTAGTGTCCACTTCAATTTTAAATTCCTAATGTCTTATAGAGCCTCAAAGGGCACCCCTGAGTTCATTAGAGAGAAGAGGAGCATCAAAATAAAAACATATTCCATGATAATTGAGTGATGTTTGAATAAATTGAATTTTATGTGGCCTATTATTTCTTTCTAGTGGTTTCTCTCATTAATGGGGTGATGAATCAAAATAAATCTATAATGATATTGATCCATTTAGGGTAAAAATCATGAAAATTGTAATTTTTTTTCTTAGATTGAACCCTAATTATCTCATTTAATGATTAATAAAATGATTCATTATCTTATAGTGGTCCAAAAATTTAATATGAGTGGAATGGGCCCTAGAATTTTCAGGATCTAGCTAACATTACCATTATGGTCATTTATTTTATCATCCCCTTCTTTTTACTACATTTATTCCTTCAATAACGATAAAACATTGACTTAATGTTTTCAAAAAGTAATTTAATCCTCAATATCTAAAACTACCTCCTATATTATTGATATATAATTTTATTTCCCATGAATTTTATTCATCAGAATAAATGTTATATTGATTAATTATATTGACATTTTATTTTTTAGAATAATTTCTAGAATAAAATTATAGTTTAATGGTCTTTTTATATCTACTAATCATTAATTGTCTGTTCAATAATTCATGTATGATTGTGTGTGAATGGTTAGCAACCTTTATGTAATCCAATACTGAAATATTTTTTCATTTTTTTGAATTTATATTATTTTTTATTATGTTTTTGTATAGAAGTAGAGAGTCATGGCACTTGAAACCATGGAATATCCAATAATTAACCATTATTTTCTTCAATTCATTAAAACATATCCATTAAGATAATGATATATTTGATCTCCCATAATAAAATGTAAAAATAAATTTAGTGATTAGAATGATCAATCACCTTAGCCTCATCAATAAAGTTGATCTCTATTATCATGGTCATGTGTTTCAAAATTAAGATAAAAAATACATGAAAATGTTCTTTACTGATTAAATAGACCCTACTATTTTAATATTCATTATTTTTTTGAAAATTCCAAACATTTTTTTAAAATTTTTAATGTGATTTAATAATAATAATTATTTCATAGGATGAAGGGATTGTTTTTATTTTGAAAATTTAAGGCATCCGAGTCACCATTAGTGCTTCCATTTGAGTAATTATAGTAATTTACAACTTTTTATAAATTCATTCAATGAAGATAATTTCTTATATGATCTAATTTGATTATAAAACATATAATATTAAAATTTACATATATTTGAAGTAAAATATCCAAAACACTCTATGCCATTTTTTGGAATGATAAATCCTGTTAAGTCAACCTCATAATTTTTCACACTTATTTAAAAATATTGTTCTTGTAAATGTATAATTTAAAAGTTATAATTAAAACCTTTACATTTGAAAATTAAAAATAAAATTCTCACACTTTCTTGTTTTCTCAACTGTAGAGGCCATAATTACTATTTTTACTCAATGAAGTGGTGATTAGGTATTGTAATTTATCATTGATAACTCTCAAACTAGAGAAGGAAACAATTTTTAAATTATATTTTATGATTAATTAATGGTCATATAGTGTTTTATTGATTCAATAAAGGTTCACATCTTCTTATATTTCAATAATATGATGTGTTTACCCACACCAGGACACAATGTGAGTTATATGATATTCTGGATATACCATTACATTTAACAATGAAATGTTTTATTTACCAAAATTTTGTGGAGGAGGAGTTATGTATTCCAACTCCAAATATATTTTCCACTAAATTTGTTCTGGTTGACATTGACCTTCCTTGTATTATATCTAAAAATGATATCACTATGTATTATTACATATGATACTATCATTGTTCTATAATTTTTAGTTAGTTCATTTTATGAATGTTGATATTTCAATTCATATTAATCTTCTAGATAATGATATTTCCAAAATTCTCCAAGGGATTACCTAAATTTGTGTATGATGATATTCACATTAATGAAATTCATACAAAAATGATAGATTAATAATTAAATCGAAAATGATGTAGTGATATCAAATTTGATGGCTGATTAAGTTCATCTATAATGTTTTTAGATATTTCATCATGTTGATGGGGTCTACTATAGGAGGAATTGTAACTACAATTAAAAATTTTCTATTTTGGGTTATTTTCCACCTAATAATTATTATATTTTATTAATATAGTTTCTATAAAATAGATTCATATTGGGAATGCCATTTTCTAACGAAGAGTGTCTCAATATCAGCCATTAGTTGGTGCCTTGTGGAAATATCAAAAAATATCCATTTAACCATAGAAATAGTTCATAGATTATATGTAAATATATTAATTAAATGGTATCTCCCAAAGAAGAGTGTTGAATAGGGTGGTGAATAAGAGATGTAAAAAGCAGGCCTGTGGTGCTGCGCCTATCTCATTCCATTCGATGGAATTGTTCGCTCTTAAGTATATTATTTATGTGAGGGGATCTCTTTTCTTGGTTTTGTCTAGTCATTACTTGTTAATTTTTTTTTTGATTCCCTTCCTAGGGGTTTTATTGGTGTTAGGGATATAGCAATTATTTTAAATAATTTTGTTATTATGATTTTATTGAATTTTGATTTATATTTTATGTTTATATTTCTAGATTTTATACACTAATATATGAGGGTGAGGAGGGTATATGTTTATATCATTAACTTATAGAAACTATACACTATAATCCAAGACATAATTTACCCTAGAGAAATATGGTTCATTATTAACAATAAAATTACCTTCAATTTCTATATTATAATGCTCTTAATTTATCAATTTTGAAATTTATTATATATTTAACCTAAATAAATTATTCAATTTAAATTTATAGTGATTGCATTAATATGATGAGGGATGTTTATTAAAAATTATGATTATAAGTTAACAATCTCAAAAACCATTTCATAAAACTCTTAATGTAGGGGTTTATTTGTGAATTTTAAATAGAGTATACCATAAGTGTGTCTCATTTGGAGATAACCCATCCTTCAAAATATCCAAATTTATGGAAGTGGTGAATCACCAATTCAATTTTCCAATTTTTTTTGATTTATTATTCCATGGGTGATGATGGAGATAAAAAAGTCTATATATCAGTGGCATGATGATTTTATTTATTACCATAACATTTATGATAAACCTATTTTTTCAGTCGATCGTGAACTTTGGGTTGTGCATGATGAAGCAATTCATGTAATTTTTCTTCCATAGAGAAATTTATTGAAGAAGATATTTTACGGTTAATATCATTATTCCAATATATATTTTTGACAATTTTTATGTTTTGTTTCAAATTGATGAATAATCTTCGTAGTTTTTCATTCCCATGGTGTATATATTTTATGCAATTTAGGTATAATGATATTCGCCTATAATTTCTAATTTAAATATCTGAATCATGTATCATATTCATGATTTGGAAAAATGAAATTGAAACATATTTTGTAGTACTACGTTGTTTTCAAATGAGTAGAGTAAAATTCCATACCCTAAATTTACCCCATCAACTGATGTGAACAAAATATTAATCTTATTTTGTAATCTGGATATTTATTTTAAGATCATTGAATAAATACATTATAATGTTCTAATACCTTCTAATTGAATTGTGGTTTCATGAAATCATGATAGAAACTTGAACAATATGTAAAAAATAAATCACACTGCTTATGGTGATTGACATTCCATTTATAATGAAGTAATATTTAGTTGAGATTTATCATAATAATGAACAATTATATATTAATCATTACCATATAATTATTTAAATATTAACATTATATGAAGTAGCTATGGGAAACAATTAACCTATACTTTATATTTATCCAACAACATCTAAAAGTTTATTTATATTTAATAATAATTAATGAATTATTTTTATATTTTTGTAATCATGAATATTTTCCAATATGATTTTATTTTAAAATAATGAATCATTTTAATTTATTCAACTATATCAAGGCTTTCAATACATGGTGGGGAAAATAGTTATGACTACTTCTTTAGATCACTAATTGACCAAGAAGAGATTTTTCTAATTGATGAAAGAATTAATTGTATAACTACCTTTGGATTCATAACCTCTCTAAAGAGGGATGGAATCACTAAATTGATATAATATGCAGATGATATTCATGTGACATAAGTTGTGGAGGACCTCTAATGTTATTTTCTATAACACCAGAGGTAGGAACACCACTGTTTATTAACTATCTATTTTTTGTATGTGGTGAAATATCATTTAAATTACCATTGTTAATCAATCATTTATATAACTTTTCAATTGAATCATCAAGGGAAGGAATTTTGTTATTTTTTATATCTTGGTATTTGGAATGAGTAAGACCTTATTATTTTGTACTATAAAAAAGAATTCTACAGTAGTGTTACTAGTCACCATATAGAGGACCACCGTGGTTGCTAATTTATTAATTTTTTTTATGATGATGTAAAATTCGTTTTATTCATAGGAAATTTTTTCATTATAAATACCATTAAGAGGATCACCAAATATTTTACCATTCATTTTTACATGAAAAAGAATATTGCTTCCTAGGTAGGACCACTATAACTAGTTCCACATTGATAAATTTCAGGGTTTTTGTTTTATGATTCACCATTGGAATTAATATCATTGATAGGTTCTATACTACCTTGTATAAGACTATGAAATAATGTGTTGTATGGAGGGTCTATGTAATTTTCTTGTATATGATTAACGCTAGGTATGACGATTATTATTCAAATATTTTTTTTAAATACAGAGGTATTACATAGATTGTGATTTGTGTAGGTTGTTCAATTTTGATAATGATATAATTATGGTGAAGAAATATACTAAGGTTTGAGTTCTCCCTAATTTTTAAGGGGATAAGTGAATAAATCCCTAATACCCACATCTAAAAAATCAATGGTTTCATTCTAATTGTGTTATTGATATTCCATTGATCAAATTTCAAGATATATCGATGGGTCTCAAGAATATTATAAGTAGTAGGTACGTAGACCTATCACTAACTTTTTCAATATTGATTCCCCTCAAAGGATAACTTTATATATTTTGTGGTCTTAATGATGAGGATAGATCTTAATTAATGACTTCTTGGGACATTGAGTTTTTTATCGTGATAGAGATTACCTTAAATATAGGGATTCCTACTATATAGATCACGTGTAGTCATTTTAATGTAAGAAACATCCTCCTAAAAATATTCATAATATAAAAGGTGAAAATTATTTATATATAACAGAATACGATGTAAAATGTTTAATGTTGTGATGTGTGTCACCTTCCACCAATTGATGTTTTAATATGGTAAAGACCAAAAAGGTTTCAACACTTATAGAATGGAATGAGCTATATCTATGTTAATGAGATACCATTTTAGTGGTATTATCAATATACGATGATAAAAATGTTTTCTTAAGGTGTTCAAATTGTAAGATATATATTGGTTATTTATTATAATACATTTATATCATTTTTAGTGTACGTATGGAGTACAATTGACTTGCATTTTGGCTCAACCAGGGTCATCTTGTGGCTACCATGGTCTGACTAGGGAATATAACTCATAAACTAAAAGTCATTGATGAAAAATTTCCGATATGTAGTCATAAAACATAAATTGTTGGAAACATTAATGAATTTTAAAAAAGGACAATTAATGATCGATGCCACTCATTTGTGAGTAATTTATTTCTTTTAGGGTTTAATATTTTTATTTCAAATAATTGTTTTCATGGGTATCCTTTGTTAATTTTTCATGGTTACATGTATGATAATCAGACGGATATGTGGTAGAATCATACCATTGAAAATAAACTTTTATGTCATGGGAATATTTTTTATATTTTTAATATTTAATGGAATGATTCATGTTAAAATAGAACTTACCCATATATTGAATGCATTTGTTAAATAAGATTAACTTATGAGAACACTACATGATATGTTTATCAATCACCCCTTATAGAGAAATAATTATATTTTTTAAATAAAGGTTTCATGAAATTCTACAATTTATTACCATACAATGAAATGATAAAGTATTTATAGATATTATTGGTAATACGATAAGGTTCTCTTAGTTTTCACAATGAAGTAAATAAAAACTCTGACAATTCAGTTTAATTTAAAGATAAATCAGACCATTTATGGTCATGTGATAAGAGATATATTGTTTCTTTTTAATTTCATTAATCCATGAATATATTACATTACTTTAACATTCAAATGCATTTTAATAATTTTAATGTGATTACAATCATAAACAATGGCTACTATATGAGAAATTATAAGAATTATTTAGTACATAAATTACTCTTGAGAAATCCCAATTGGTTAACATTAATTGGTGAAATAATGGAATATATTATGTTTGAAACCATTTTAATCCCATTTTTATGGTGGGATATTACACAATATTGGATTACTAGTGTCCTTGGCGAAGGATCCAATGTAAACCATTCTATTTGGTTGAAATATTGGGTGGACATTTTTATTTAGGGTTCGAGAATATATAATAGGAAAATGAAATGGTTAATCCCTTCTAGGGGACAAGTAAATTTTTTGAGACTATTGTAGTATATGTGGTATATTAACGAACCTCATTTTGGGGGTATAACCAAGGTGAGTTTGGACTGTTGATGTTTATGAGGTATATTTGGGTCCAATTATGTAAATTCGGAAAGGGTGGTGGCATGGGTAACTAGGATACCCAATAGAACCCTTATGTATTACATAAAATGATTTAATTGAATAGAATATGGTATAATGGGGAGACCAGTTATTCCCTTAAAGGATTTTTGTGAGTCTATATATATTGGAAACATGGGCACTATCATGATTTTCCATTTTTTTGAAGAAAAACTAATCATGTGGGGTCATTTTTCCATGAATATGACTCAGGATTATAAAACATGTTCCATTAATTATAGTCATTATATTTCTAAAATTATATTTAGGGGACTTTGAAGGGTCAATCATGTAGGATAGATATTCGTATCAACATGTGCATGGGTTCCCCTTTCGCCAACTCCAAATAGGTATATTGTGTGCTTTGACATTTAAATGAGAGGTTGAGAGGCCCTTTTATAGCTATTGGAGGCCTAGAAACAAGCATTTTTAATGTAAGTACCTATAACTACATGCCCATGTAGGTTTGACTATAATTTTATTACGAAATCTATAAGGTATACATGTCTCATTTATAAGGTATTCATGACATCAAATTAGTGTTTTCATAGCTTCTATAGTGTATTCAAAAAATAATTGAATAATAAAAACATTTGGTATTTTTATAGGGTGTGTGTAATAGAATTGAATACAGTGTACATGGGGATCATTAGAGAATTCATGTAGGTGTTAAACATCACACATGCAAGAACATTGTTAGGGTATTTTCATTGGATTCTAGCAAGGCACTAATCCAAAATTGTTAAAACCCTTCATAAAATGTCATAATTAAATTGACTATAAAATTGGATCCATGTGTCTATTTTAAAATTATGAGCAATAAGATTAAACATAATATAATAATTTACCCATTTATCTCAGTAATTTTACTATTTTAAATGTTTTTCATTGATATAATATAAATGAAAAATTATAAAGTTCTTCTAAAATTGTGATGATATACATAAAATGTTCTCGATAACATGATCTCACAACCACATTATCATATTAGGAAATTTTTTTAGGGAATCAACAGACCATAGTATATGATAAATTATAAAACACACAGAGTTAATATTTATATATTAATATTTCATAGAGATACTTCCCTTGAAATAAAAAATATGTTTTTTTGAATAAGAATAACATCATAATATTTATTAAAATGTGAATGGTAGACAAATATTTTTTTAATACAAGCATAAAATAAGGTAATCAATTATAAAGGGAGAAAATTTTAATCAATTCATGGAAATTTTTATTTATATAAGGCCTTAAATTAAGATAACATACATATATTTTATTTGATCTTCCAGAATTTATTTAAAAATACTGATTATAGTATAAGAAAATTTTAGTATAAGTGAATCATTGAAGGGGAACACATGATAGTCTGGTTGTAGAAATTTAATTCAAGATAGTCCTGTGGATTTTATTGGTTGATTCTTTGAATAATTTGATAACACATATTATATAAATGTAGTTATTCAATTATTGATCAAAGAACTGATGATTGTGAACAATGAGTATGCTGGGACATATAACTGTAATGTGATTACAGATGATTTGTTAAAGTTATCAAGAAAATTATATTTATCCATAATGGGAGATACTTCCAAAATAAAAAATATCACGATGTGATCTTTAAACATCTTTTTTTTCAATTATTACATTATAAAAATTACCTATTCATAATATTTTTGTCAAGATATATGTTTTGTTTTTAGTGCCTTTGTTTGTTATTGATACTGGGTAAGGGATATGTATTTTATTATGGAATAAAAATAATATAATACACCAAAATAGGAATTTTTTAAAATTTTATACATTGAACAACATCAGAGATGTTTATTCCTTTAATAAGTTTTCCTATAATTAGTTCTAATATTTGTATAATTATGTTAATAACAGATTTTACTTGAGAAACACATTAATCAAAGAAAAAATAGCATGATTCGCAATAATCATTCTTCTCCAGAGAAAAATTAATTTTATTATATGACTGAAGAAAACATGATTTCAAAGGAAATAAAATTAATGAAGAAATATCATATCAAATTATTTATGTTAATGAAAAATATTTGTTTAACCTCTAAATACATTAAATGAATACATAATATCTTTTTATTTTAAAAAATATTTATGGTATCACATTGAGTAATTGTGATGAGGTCATGAATAATTTTGATAATTACTTAGAATAATTATCATAAACATAGATTAGATGATACTCTCATGTGTATCATAGATATGATTTATTGAAAATTATATTACATGATGGATACTTATATCACCACCCATCAAACCACATATGATATCAAATAGGCTGCCTAGTATTTCAATGTGGACAACATACCTATAATAAAAAAATTAATAAAAAAATTTACATTCATGCTTTGGATGTTTTCCTAGAGGATTTATTCAATGTTATATAAGAAAATATTCTCACATAATTCCTCTCAATTTTCATAAACTCATAGATTCTCTATTGGATTCCAAAATCAAATCATGAAAATGAAATTGATTTCATGAAAGAAATTTTTTTAGTGAAGAGTCTTCTAAAAATATTTAAAAATATTCGACAAACATGGATTTGAAATTTTTCCAAAAATAATTTTCACTAATTCATTAAATTTCACTCCATTATGGAATATTAAATAACTTTTATAAATGCCATTAGGGTGTATAAACTACTATAATGTAATTAAAAAATGGAAACATTGTTCGATATATAGAAATATTAAATGGATTTAATAGTCAAAAGATGTGATTTTACTAGGAATATATTATGAAATTATTGATTCAATGAAATAATTATTATAATTATTGACTACCTTTTTCAATGTTAATTTATTTTAAATATGGTGATTAGGCCTCCAATTGGATATATTAAATAATATATTTTTATATAATACAAATATACCCCTTTGAGAATTGATTTGGGTGATTGTTGATTATTTTCATATTTTGTTCCCTTTGAAAGGTGTTTCACATAGAAGACTATCAAAAATCACGACCATTAATAATCATGATTAAAATATACATATATTATATATTTTTATCAAAATCTATTCATTGAAGTGAATGAATAAAACCTATAAAAAATCAAGGATTACGTTATTTACTCTATATAAATTTATAGCTAGAGAATCTAATAGATTAAATTTTTTTAAATATTTATAAAAGGTCTTGGTATTTAATTAAAAATAAAAATTATCAAATTTATTTAAGTGAAACATGTAATTTTTCCATTTTATCACATTAGGATTCCACTCTTATATGGTTTGATTAATTATTGATACATTAAAGAGTGTAAGTCTTAAATCTCTATACATCCTATTAATTTTAATGATATGACCCTTCCAAAATAAGTGATAATATATATCATTCTAATCGTGAAAAAGTAAAAATTAATTAATCCATTTCTTATCTATAAATATACCATTAGTTTTAAATAATATATACTGCAAAATAAAAAACATCATCAAAATGTGTTTTTTTAGATGAATATAATCCCAATTACATTAAGATTGTCTCTGAATCATCTAGATGTGGCTATAAATATAATAATGGATCTTATAATGTTAAATAACTCCATCATTAAAAATTTTCTAATTATTTTTCATGTAAGTTAGAATGCTTCTTCCATATTTCAAAATTACAAGTTCATTGATATATTTTGATAGTATAAAAATTCAACATCATATATTTTTCTTTTCTAAAAAATGTTTATCTTATGTTGAAATGTATAATTATAGTAAATTTAATAAATTAATAGATTATATGGTGATCTATTGGAATGAAAAATTGATTTATATTTTTTATTTATTTCATGTGTGTGACCCCACTGAGACTATTAAAAAATAATATTAAAAATTCATTCAATTGGTATAGAAAAATGTATTATCACAAACATTCTGACATTTCCTAGTTTGTGATGAATTAAAAATTTATGAATACTAAATATATATTTTTAAGAATATATAATTTATGAAAATTTCCTCTATGTTAATTATATATATTGACATGGTATGAAAAATATTTCAAAATATTTTCTAAAAAATATAAGAATAAATATCATTCACCCTGCATGAATGACACTCGTTTGTATGTTTTTCAATATAAAAATTTATACCGGTTAAGGAACATAAAAAATAAGGTATTTAAATGGATTCTTGTTGTTAATCATACCTTAAATTTCTAGAATATTGAATTTTTATTTTCATTAAATCCATATTTTTGAATGAAATATGGATTTTGTTCCTTTAGTAGTTTACTAGGTAGTACTAGATGAAACACCTCTTTAATCATTCATATATGTGCTCTATATATTATATAATTATTCTAAAATTTATAACATGATGATGTATGTGATCTTGGAATTCATGATAAATTTCTATAAGTAGAGAAACCACATTAAATAAATAATTAAATAAGCTATAGTCTAGATGATTTTGGCTGTAATCATTAATGATATACAATTATCTTTGAGGACCAATAAGTCCCAATATATAATTACATAATGGCCATAATAGTCAGTAATTTTTTTTTATATCATTTATTCCTTGGGATCCTGGTAGACAAAACATAATCAATGTAAAATATGATGGGATGGCTATGGATTGAAATGTCAAGTCATTAAATCTACTCTACCATCTTTTGGAACTAATGTTGTTTTATAAAAGAAATATTTATTTAGTACATTGGAAAAAATATTTTTTTTGTAGATTATTTTTTTTCTTTTCTCTAATCACTTATATCAATATCGTTATTCTCAATCATATCTAAACTGAAAATTACTATTTTTCATGAGTTCACATATCTCAAAAAGAACACCAACATTAAAACATGAAATAAATACACGGAGTCACATGGTTATTAAAATACCTTGAAGGAATTAAAATTAAATTAAATTATATATAAAAATAATGAATGATATTCCAAAATTATATGTCCAAGAATGTGGTGGAGTACATTTTCCCTTTTTTGTTTGTCAGCATTTTAAAATAAGTTAATATTATACATTACACCAATGATATAAGGAATATATATATTTATTATTATTATTCCATTATTCTTAAACGTTTTATAAAAAAATTATCTATGTGTCATTTAAGTAATGATCTATGTTGTTTCTTATAATTATACCTAAAAATAATTTTTTTAATCATTAAATATAAATGAAACCAATTTATGAGGCTATAAGTTTTGAATTAAAGGGATGTAGGCAATGCATCAATAATTGTAGTTGGTATTGGATTAAAAAAGGATTTATTGTACATTTTAATTGTTTTACAATCATGATTTCAAACCATGAAGAAAATATATATTTTTAATTATTTTATTAGATATTACGAAATTGGATGCGATTCCCTATAATAATTTTCCATCCAGACCTGATGAAATTATCCTAAATTCATTAACGAACGTATTACATTTAAATTTTAATAAATTATTTCAATAATATATTTACATCAAGTAACTTGTAATTGATTTTATTCATTCTCACCTTTAACATAATCATTAAAATCATGGGTTATATTTATCATTTAATTAGATTTTGAATCCCAAAAAGGATTCAACTTGTTGTATCTATAAATGTTCTATAATTCATTGAATATATTTTTTCATATAATAGTTTTTAGTATTGGGGAAATGTATTTCATGTAATTAAATTTTGATCAATTACTAATATCCTTCGTATTCCATCATAAAATAATGTGGTAACATGGGTGGATTTGTAACACAAATATTTTTGTTTTGATTTTTTATTTAATTAATTAATCTTCTGATATTTTTAATTTTCGGCAACACTTGATATAGATTGTGCATATCAAAATAAAAGTTTACTGACATATTGTATGAAAAAATATGTCCATATTGTGCTACATGCAACACATAAATTAACATTTGCTACACACAATGATACATTTTTCTTATGTCACACACAATGTCAATTTCATTCAACAAATTACGTGTCAAAGAAGCCCCGGTTTTTACAAACTACAATGTACTACTAACAATATTAATAAAATATTATTATATTTGTCACCTAGTCATTATAATTGTGGTTATGAATAATATTAATTAAATTTGGGAAATATGGTTTACAATTGTGTATAATATGAATTATTTTGTGACCAATTAATTATAATGGAAATAATCACATTTGAAAATATAAGAAATTATTTACTGGAAGACAATATTTCAATAATTAAATAGGATTTACATAAATACCATAATTAAACCAATTGGGATGAATTATTTCATTGTAACATATTTATTAAATATTCAATCAACAGTTCATCATTCTTATAATGATTTTCCTAGAAAAGATATAATAATAAATCAAATATTAGGCATAAAAAGATATATTTTCTATACAGATGTTTTCCTACCCATTAATGGAAGGCTTGGTTTAAAAAAATTTGAAATTTTTATAATTATTATTTGAAAACATGAAATTCAATTTTTATATAGGTATGTAAAAATTTAATTTTGGTGAATTGTTTTTATTTTTATGAGAAGTTTAACTTTTTTATAAATCATGAAAATACTGAATTTTAATTTAATATCAATTTTTTTCCAAAAAAATATATAGATAAATTTTAATTCAATTTGGTTTTAATGAATAATTAGTTTAATTATACATAAGTTAATATAATTTAGATAATTGAAATAAATTTCACTCTGAAATTCTATAAAAAAATTGATTAATATTTTGAACATTTTTACTTTATGAACTCATTGTCTCCTCCTATATATGGGAATAACGTGGAATTTATACACTCACTCTTATAAGATTATAATGTTAGAAAATGGATTAACAATTTGTAATAATAAAAATGTATAACTTATATTATGGTAAACATTGTTTTTTACCAAAATTATTTGTGAATTTAATTAAAATTAGTTACATTAATTAAGGTAATGAAGAGTTTCATTAGTGATTAAACATTATCATGCGTGAAAAAATAACCTAGAAACATATCCAAAAGCCATTATTAGGGAATATGTTGACGATTATCTACCATTGATCGATAATAAAACATTATTTGAGGCACATTATGTAAAGAACACATCTCTATAGAGATTTTTTAATTATATTTATAAGAATTCCACTACCAGTCAACTATAAAAGTACACTCACCCCTCATTTATTCACACATCAAAAGAACATAGGATAAAAAACCACCCAAATATCCTAAAAACATACCTATGACAATCTAGATGCCAGGTATCACACACATGTATCCATTTTATGGTAAAGTTTTCTCTTTTATTATTGTAAAAAATTCCCCCTTGGTTTCACCTTGGCCCCACATTAATTTTAATGAAATTGGAATTCTCTCGAGTTGACTGAATTGAGCGCACAGTTTGTGTGCACTATTTAATAAATCATGAAATCAAACCATGTGTCCTACTCTAACACATTAATTTTTTTTTTCTAATTACCATTTTCCCTTCTAAAATATACTCCATTGCACCCATTTTTCCCATTTTATACCTAGAATCCATAGACAACCTATAAGCTATCTCAAACTTCATTATAACTCAATTTTAAAGGTGGTTTGGTGGAGGAACTTCAATATCTCCCTAGTAAGTATGTTTACATCCATTTTCATTCTATTTCCTTAGGGTCTTCCCGGACATTTAATGAATCTATAAATGTCCATAAGCTATAGATTCATACACAGATTTTTTTTGTATCATCTTCTTCTAATACAATGGTTTTAGGTTCATTTTTACTCCATAGTGGTGTGGATGTTGTGATCTTGAATTATCACACAAATATTTTCGGTTTTGACACATTTGGTTGGTGATTCATTTTGTATGAATTATTTAATCAGTTATCTTACCTAGATTTATATTTTTATCTTGTTTTTATTTCATTGTATTTTTTGTGAAAACTATTTTTGGTAGCATTTTTTTGTGGTTGATTTTTATGTGGCATTTTTTTTGGTGAAAATCGGTATTTTTAATTTTTATTTCATGTTGTGTCAAGTGGGGTTGTTTTATGATTCATGGAATAGTTTTATTAAATGTTTTTATGGATGAAAATTCATGTTTTCTATGATATTGGTATTCCTTTGATTGTTAACATTTATTTTTAGATGAATTTCATGTTTAAAGCTTGGATAAGTTTCATGAAATTGTTTTATGAAAATTCTAATTGGTTAATTATGTTATAGAACGTGTGAAAATAATATATAGCTATGTTTTAGAGTTTTTATGAACATAACTGATTTTTTTTTGTTTTAATGGTATTTTTTAGCATGTGGTACTTGTTTGTGCTCAATGTGGGAATCCCATGTATCTAGCTAGGTGGAATAATATTACTATGCTAGTGATCCATAGTGGGTTTTCCCCTATTTCACATAGAATATTTGATGTAGAAAACACTAATAAAACAATTATGATTATGTATGGTACCTCTAGGTTATGGGTATGTTCTATAATAGTGGATCCTGCATGAGACATATATTTTTCAGGGTTTATTTTACACTAAGATACGATGTACCTAAGGACCATAATGAACTAGTGCATATGGTTTTTCCCACCACTAGTGATCATGGAATATAATGAATTTATTGTCATAATAGGGTGTGTTTGGATAGGAAATTCAGTATAATTCATGTTTTAAATAAAATTGTTTATTATTTAGTGTTAACCCTTTGAAACTATTTTTATTTAAAAATATTATTCTTTAGAAATTATTGCTACCATTTATTATTTATAAAAAACTGACTGATTTCTATCTTATGATAGTTATCATATAGTATCATTGGGTGGTATCATATAGGGATTAGGATATAAACCTACTTACTCCATTTTGTTTAATTATACTTGGTTATGTGTGACATAGTTAAGGGAATGGTCTTTGGAGATGGCGGTTTGGGTTGTTAGTTCTTTCCTTGGTGCAGTACTGTGGAGAAGGCTTAGAGGTGATGTCTAGTTTCACTATGGTGGTTTTTATGTTTGAAATGATACTAATTTGTAGTTATGAACTTCTTTTGACTTATTTAAATCCTTGTATTCATTTATAATTTTTGTATGGATTATTTCAATGGGAATTTTTTGATTTAATTTATATATTGTTTAATGTAGTTTAATGACTCTACACATAGATAAATCATTCCAAAACCGTGGTATATCATATCCGAGAACCTATACCATCCCATGGGGATAGGTAATTTTTTTAGTCCCTTTCCATAGACCGGGATGGCTGTCTATTTTAATGGATTGTTGATCTGGTTTTTGAAAAAATGACATTAGAGGCCTATTGATCTTTTGGGCCACATTATTATCTTTTGATAAGTTCTATTAGGATGAAGCTAGGATTGTCACGGCTCATAGTTATGTATGTAAGTAGGGTGTCTGGACCACACCTTTCATGATATACCTAATTTACCCATGGGATATCAGGATTGTTTGTTTGAGTACACTTCCTGGTGAGATGTGTGGGCTACAGACTATGTATATGCATCAGTTGGGAGTGTTTTTGTTGTTTATTTCACTTCATTAATGTTTTTGAATTATTTATATTTGATTTATTTTTCGAAATTTTTCATAATTGGTATAATAATGATTTATTTTTTGACAATTTTTTGTGTAGAAACATTCCTTTCAAAAAATCTTCTGTGCACCCACGAGAGTACACCGAAGAGAGTTCTACCTCCCTGATTATTCAAAAAAAGTAGAATCTATGGTTAGTACTTTCCAAGCCCTAGGATAGGTAGTATCTCCCACTCCTGGTGTAACTAGAAAAGAGGTTTCTAGTCCTTTGGAGGAAAAATCCTAGGAGTTCCTAAAGAACATGCCTCTTAAATTTTGTTGTAGAATGGAACCTATGGAAGAATAGGATTGGATTGAGAATATCGAGGGCATTTTTGAGTTTCATGACACATATAAAAGGGTTAGGTTGATGTGTTCCACTTTTACTATAGATGTTCCCATCCATAGGTGGTGGTAATCAGTGCTTCATACTGGGATACATGAAAATCTGATCTTGGAGGACGTCATGGATACCTTCAACAACAAGCACTTTCTTAAATTATTGGTATATACTGTATCCTGGGATTTTATGGAGCTATTTCAAGGGGATCTTTTAGTGTTGTATTATGAGAAAATTTTTGTTAAAATGGTCCAATCTTCTCAAAAAATTGTCTCTGATGTGCTGATGAATGACTAGGATATCAAGAAGTATTTTTGGCTAGAGACCTCTTACCAGGTCTTCCTGGTCAAGATAAAGACTTATTCTGAGGTGGTTGATTGAGTTTTCGTGATAGATATTTATCAAAATGGTATATATAGTTTCTCTGCGGATGTATTAGTGATGGAAAGTGGTACATCATCTAAAAAGAAGAAGGAGTGGGGGGAACCTGGGAAGGAAGATGGTGGTAGTTCATGCCAATCTTCCACTAAGCTTTTATATATGGCTTCTGATGTGAGGACCGTCATGTGCAACATGTGAGGGAGGAAATGGAACATCCAACCAGAATGCAGATCTCCTATGAATCCCAGTTATTAGTGTCAAGTTATGGGACACATGCCGTGATTTTGTAGGATGACACGTCCAATCCAAATCTGGGTTGTGTCTGTGGACACTAGCGGGATGCCAGTTCAATCAAATACGCAGATGGCGATGGTATCTTGATTTAGTACTCCTTGAAGTAGATTTGTTTTATCTTTAGGGTAGATCCAATTTAGGTCAGAGCATCAGAAGAGTGTAGTCATCCTCATGATGTGGAGTAGGTACCATCAAGATCAGATGTGGGACATTGATAGTTCGAGTTATAGTCTTCATTTCACTTTATATAGATGCTACCTTTTTTTATAATGGGGTTACTATTCTGTTTATCTATACATGTTTTGTGGGAATGGTGAATTTTCCAACTAAGTTGTTTTCTGTTATGAAGGAGATCGGGATGCCATTGGGTAAAAAGAGGGAGAAAGGCCTCAGGTGCTCATCGAGTTCACTTATCATCTCTAGGGTTGAGATAGACTGGAACCTTATAGTCCTAGATATGTACATTTTTTACATAATCCTTAGTATGGATTGTTTGGTAAACTTTCATGCACATATTGATTACCATAGGCAGTGGGTGAGTTTTATGATAAATGATGGGACACCTCAGGTATTTCATAGGGAATGAGATCCTCGATTGTGTTGTGCAGGACCCCCATGCATAGAGTTGGGAAATATTATCTTCCAATTATCATTGATCATGCTAGATTACGATGTTCCCTCACCACTGTTTTTTTTCCAAAATTAGTGGCTGAGTTCTCAAATGGATATCTGAATGGTTTTTCAGGATTTCCGCTAGAGTGGGATGTGGAGTTCTCGATTAATTTTGTGTTAGGAACACAATTAATATCTCTTCATTATTATCATATGGACCCCACTGAGCTATGTGAATTAAATATATAGATGGAAATTTTTTAATCCAATGGATTCATTCACCTGAGCATCTCTCCATGGGAAGCTCCTATTATTTTTCTAAAAAAAGTCATATTGGTCCCTCATGTTGTGTATTGAGTATAAGAATCAAAACAAGGGATCCATTAAGAAAAAAATCTATTTTCCCCAAATATATGAATTGTTTGAATATTTTAAAAGGGGAAAAAAGATTTATAAACTATAATTTCATTCTTGTTACCCCAACTCCGTTTGAAAGTGGAAAATTATAGAAAAACATCATTTTGAAGCAGGTATGACCACATTTAGTAATTGGTCTTGCTTTTCTAATTGACCAAATCTCTTGTGGTATTTATGTCACTCATGAATACGGTGTTCCACTAGTATCTAGACTCCTTTATCACGGTATTTTCAGATAGCATACTAGTTTACTCCTGATCTAAGGAAGATCATGAGTGTCATTGGATGATCGTTCTTGGAACATTGCGTGATCATATCCTTTATAAAATGTTTTAAGTGATAAATATAGACTAGGGATGTGAAGTTTCTATTCCATGTGGTCTTGGATTACAAGGTTTTTAAGGACCCCATATTGACTAGTGTGGTTATTTAAATGGAGAATCTATGAAATTTGTTCAAGGCCAGTACTTTAATTGGCCTGACCTGTTACCATCAGAGGTTTTTTAAGGACTTCACAGATTTCATTGCATTTGAACGCACTGAATAGGAAATGGGTAAAGTTGGAGTGGGGCCCAAAATGCCACTCATATTTCAAGGAGATGACAAGAAGTTTGACTACCACCCACATGTTGATATTTCCGGAGTCTATAAAGGGGTATGCGGTGTGTTACGACACTTTGGGTATGGGTCTCCATTATGTGCCTATGCATGATGATCACATGGTGGTGTGTGGCTCTCACAATATCTGAAGTCACAAAAATAATTATTCATACCATGACAGGGATTTCGATGTGATGATACCTGGTTTGAAGTCTTGGTGTCACTAACTAATTGGGGATAATGTTCTAGTCTAATCTGATCACAAGATCATATACTACATCATCGCATAAATTAATCTTAATCTGAGGCAGTGCCATTGGATCGAATACTGGTAGGGGCTCCACTTCCAAATCGTTTATGACATGGTAATGTGAAATTTGGTTCATGATTCCATGACTATAATTTTACTAGTAAGGCTTTGAGGATGTTTAGTGATAACTGGACTCTGATGGGGGACTTTTCTTAGATGCACATGGAGACCAAGGAGCATAGTGGAAGTGAATTCTTGGTGAGTGATCAGTTTATTACTTCTCTTTAATATTTTATTCAGCAAGAGTAGCCAAATTATGAAATATGTTTGTAGTGGTTTCAATTTCTTCAAATTGGAAAGACACATTTTGATTGGTCTTCATCATGTAATGAAATATGGTGATTCAAGGGCTATTAAGTGGTTTTGTTGCCTCTAAAGAAGTTGGTGATGCTAGATAGAAAAAAATATCAATTGTTTCTCCAACCTAGAGATACCAAAATTTAACATAATGTTCATAGGTAGTTATGGTGGCCATATATGAGATGAGACATAGAAGACTTTGTGTCGATATGCTACACATGTATGTAGGTAAAAGAAGAGCATCCAAGACCCTCTAGTTTTCTCCAGCCATTACCCATTCCTACATAGATGTTGAATAAGGTTTCCATGGATTTAATTGTTGGATTACATCAAACACCTTGGGGTACGAATTCCATATGGGTAACTTTTGAACATCTAACCAAATCACCCAACATTATATAAATCATATATATAGATAGTGTAGACTATTGGATAAGATTTTATTTTTAAGATGTGGTAAGACTTTATAGTGTTCCATTATCAGTTATATTGGATAGAGACCCATGTTTCACATCTCAGTTTTGGGAATTCCTTCAGAAGTCCTTAGGGCATTAAATTAATATGATAACGATATTGCATCCTCAGACGGATGGTCAAACACAGCAAGAAAATATTTTTTTTTCAAGAAATGATCCATACATGTGTTTCAATCCAAAGAGGATATTGTGATAATACTTAAGGAATGGCAGAGTTTTCTTATTATAACAGTAACCATTAATCTTTTCTAATGTATACAATTGAGGTTATCTATGTTCAGCCTTGTTGGTCCCCTCTATGTTAGGCTGAGGTGGGTGAGACCTCACTGTTGGGGCTTAACCCTGTGCAAGAGACATCTAAGATGGTCGAGTAGATTAGGAAACAATTATTGACAACATAGTGTGATAAAAAATCCTACTTATAATAGATTCATCAATACATAGATGTATCTATGGGTGATCGGGTTTTCTTGAAGGTGGCCCCTCATATAGGTTATCGTCGTTTATGAATGTAGGGTAAGCTAAGGCCGATATATGTCTGACATTTTGATATTTACAATAATATGGGAAAGGTGGAATATAAGTTAGAATTTCGTTATTATTTTACATCTACAAAAGACCTTTTCTATGTCTCCCAACTAAATATGTAGAACCAATATCCATCCCAAGTGATAAATTTGGAGGAGTTGGGAATAAATCTTGATTTTTCTACTTTTGAGTGGATGGAGAGAATATTTTATTACCAAAAGAAGTTTCTTTAGGGAAGGGTTATTCCATTGGTCAGGTTCCTTTGGAAACATGGGATCAATGTCCACAAAAATTGGGAGTGTAATATGTTGGCTGAAAAAGAGTATTCATTTTTGTTTTTCAATCATGATTTGTGTTGACTTTCTGAGGAATAAAGTATTTCATGGTGGTGAAAATTTTTACATCCATGTACCTAGTTTAAGGCAATTTTTTATCTTCTATTCTAGTAATATATTCTCACTAGGTTTCCCCTAGGCCCCCCTTCAATTTAGAAAATTGTACATGTTTGGATGGGACTGAACTAGGTGACTAGTTTGTGTGCATGGTATACTAAATCCTGCATGCAAACCATGAAATCTATCCAGCTCAATAAATTTTTTTATTAATTCACTTTTTTTCATTTATGAATAAACAATATTTTGCGAATTTCATCTCAATTTTATTCCTATCATCTCGGGATATCATTCAAGCTCTCTAAGCCTCCCTTGGAACTCAATTTTGACGGTTGATTTGGTGGTGGATCATCACGATATCTCATGCATGTGATCTTCCTTCATTTATCCTTAGATTTCATTAGGGGTTACCAAAAATTTATTGAAGATCCAAATTTATAGATGATAGGTATTTGTATTGATGGTTTTTTTTGAAATTTTTATTACTATATTGTGGTTTTAGGATCATTTTAACTCATCTATGGTGCAGCGGTGGTGCAATTAATTCATCACATGACGATTTGAGGTTTTTGACACATTTTTAGGTGATTCCATTTGTAAGAAATATTGGAGGAGTTATATTTGATGTATTTATATGCTTGGCACGTTCATATTTCATTTTGTTTTGTGAAAAAACTATTTTGGTATAATTTTTTAATATAATGATGTTTATGTGGTATTTTTGCATGAAAATGGGTGTTTTCATGTGTATTCGACATTGTGAAAAGTGGGGAAATTTTTTGATTCATGGAATAGATATTTTAAAGGGTTTAATGGTTGGAAATTATATCTTGGTGTGATATTTTTATGCATTGTATATTCAATGTGAATTTTTTGATGGATTTTTAGTGTCATGCATGGTTATATTTCTTGATTTTTTTGAAAATTATGAATGGTTTATTGAGTTAAAAAAAGGTGAAAATAATGTTTCACTATGGTTTGGATTGTAAAAGACCGGAACTAGATTTTTTTTTGTGAATTTTATGTTTTAGAATGTATAACTTTTTTGATCACAATGAAGGAATCCCTGGTATATAGGTGGGTTGACTAGGACTAGTTCGCTAGTGATCTGGAGTGGTTTTTTCCATGTTTTACATAGAATTTTTGACATTGAAAACAATAAATTACTATTATGACGATTATTTAGACCGCTAGGTTATGGGTATGTTCCCAAAAACTGTCTCATGCATGAGTTGAATATTTTTTATTCTTTTTTTTTACTTTGATATGATGTACCAAGGGCCCACAAAATACTACCTCCTAGTGGTGTTCCCGCGACTAGTCCTCATTGAATATTTGTATTTAACATTATAATATGGTGTTTTTGGCTTGTAAATTCAGTAGAATACAAGTTTTAATTAAAATTGGCCATTTTTTAATGTTATCCCTTGTAAACTATTTTCATTTAAAATTTTGAATCTTTTGAAATTGTTCCTACCATTTCTTGTTTATAAAAACATGCAATCATTTTTTCTTATGATGTTTAACACGTGGAATATTTGGGTGGTATTATATTATATTTAGGCTCACACCCTAATTAATCCTTTGGTTCTATTTATATTTGGTTATACTTGGCATTGGTAAGTTAATGGTCTTTGAATACGGTGGTTCAGGTTGTCAGATATTTTCTTGGTGTGGTGTTGTGGAGAAGGCTTTTGGGTGATGTCCCTTTGTCGTGTGGTGGTTATTATATTGGAATTGTTGATACATTGTTTATTTCGACCTATTCTGTATTGTTTAAAACCATTTATGTAGTTCTGAATTTTATTTATGAATTTCTTGGTTGTGAATTTTTATATTCAGTTTATCCATTTTTTTTGTTTAATGATTCTAAACTCGGGTAAATCATTCCCAACCAATTTTTATAAGATCTGAGCACTTGTGCTAGCCTATGGGGATAGGGAATTCACATCAAGCCATTATATGTACTATGATGGGTGCTTGTTTTAATAGATACCAAATCAAAATCATGACACCATACTTTTGTAAGAAATCCAACCAATAATTTCATTTTCAGAAAACAAAAAAGAGTTACCCAAAGAAAAGGTAATATCCTTCAACATGATAATTTATTTTATTTTATTAAACCCAAATTCAATTATTATTATTAAATTATAATATAATAAAATCATTATATATAATATTCTGATATATTTTTATGTTTATGGTTCGTCCTAACCCAACACAACCATCCATCAAACAAGATACACAATCATCAATCGTGTGTACGGTGGACTATCGCCACATGAACTAATGCCATTAATTCTTCCATTAGTACCCTTAAATGTCGGTAATAATGATATAATTACTTATTTTATATTGAATATGTTATATTTATTATTTATTTATTATTATTGAATTATAAAATATTGCATTAGTTCACGCATTAAATTTTGTTGTATTAGATAATTTAGTTTGTGGATGTGTGGACTATCGCCTCCTCAATGCGTTGTGATTCATTCACACATTACATGGAATGTATAAAATATGGTTTTAGTAAAATTATATGATACATATGACATTAAAAATCTACTATAATGATGATATATATAAATATAAAATATATTTTATCTACATTATTTCATTCACTGCGAAAAGAAAAATGGAAACAACATTCATTCATACGTATGACCAACCGTCTCCTAAAATGGTTTATTCGATTTTATTTTATAATATTTTGTAGAATACTATAAATAATTACATAATGAATATATATGATATCTGTATCTTTATTTAAAATATTAAAATAAAAAATTATCTAATTAATGGACTTGATAATAACATATCATAAAATATATGAGAAACAAAGTGGTTATTACTTCAAACATAACTTCAATTTGAAATTTTTAATAAATGGAGAATATACAAGTAATATTACTGTTATAAATGGTATGATATATAACAATATTTTTTTTATTATATTAATTATACACTTATATTTTTTATGTAATATTTTTTAACGTGTATAAGAAAGTTAATACTTAAGGTATGGGATTCCTTATCTCACTTTTACTTTTATGAGATATATTATATATTCACAAATTATTCATATTATGTTGTTTAAAAATAGACATATGAATTTATATATGATAAATTAACTATATTTAATTATATACAAATATTTAAATTATGTTCTTATATGACGGGGACCATGATTCAAAACATACGCATGTATTAAGGGGATTTCTAGTCTCACATTTATTTCTGTGAGACTTATTCCATATTCACCACTTTTTCATATTCTGTGTGATTTATAATTATTATTAATTTACTTTATGATTATTATCCTACAATGTTTTTAAACTGAAATTTATATTTTATTTTCTTTCTGTACTAGTGTTTGGCATTTTTAATTTATAAAATTTGTAAATTGTTTCAGTTTGAATTTGTATTCTTTGAGACAAATATTTTGTTATGCATCTATATTATGTTATAAGGTTTATATAATTACTTTTGACATATTATACCATTAATGTAAGTATTTTAATGATATTTTTATCATAATGTAATCTTATTTTTTTGATAGGGATTAGGATTTAATTCTACCAATTTGGGGAGAGTTAATTTCTAAAAATTTCTCATTTGTGAGGTTTGTTTATGAATATGCTTTAATTGATGAAATATTTTGATCCTACTCTTAATATTTCTCATTTATTTTATACCATTTCGATTATATATTCAATATCTACGTAATGGTACCATTTCCCACTATTTTGTACATAATAAAATTATGAAATAGTTATTAAGAAAATATAACGTTATTTCTCTCCTCAGCTAGAAATGTTTTTATTCAAAAAACTTGTATTATAAAAATTATCTCAAAAATTTATTGAAGTTATATTTTAAATTAAATATGGAAAATTTTTTAAAATTGGTTTATGTTTCAACAAGTTTTTTATATTTTTCAAATATCTTTTATATATATTCAAATTTATTTTCAATGAAAAAAAATTTCAAATTATTTTATAATTTAATTATTTTTTCAAGGTGTAAAAGATATTTTCATCTTGAATTATTTAAATAATTTTATAATATTATTTTATATGTTTTCATATTTTTTTTTGAAATTAAAGTATTTTGAATATTTTTTATGCCTTAAATGTAATTTTCAAATAATGGTTATTTTCCTTTAGAAATACTCTAAGTTCTCATTCAAAATCATTCTCTAGTTAAGATAAAATTAATTGATATAGTTTATTATTTTATAGGGATATGATCTAAGTAAATCATTATTATTAATTATTTTATATTATTGTTTCTATCATGTCATGTTTCTTATGAAAACCATTTCCCTTCCATTGGTTATACCATGATAAAATGCTTAATAAACACACTGCATTTCATGGGTAATTCAATGATGAAATGATCATTAATTGTTCTTATTTTCTATAGATTATTATATTATGAAACTTTTATGATAAAAAATTCACTTCATTGATAAAAGTTTAATGAATGATTAGGATATTGTGGAAAAAATATATATTCGTCTTTTATGTTATGGGTGTGACCTATATCTACATCGAAGGAATTGGGTAATGATTTATATCTTATGAGTTATAATTGGGAAATTTCAAAATGATGGATCTATAATAAGAAGTATTTTTGTTTTAATACAAAATAGAAAATGGGTGTTTCATGATCAATAATTGGAAAATTGTGTGTCGTGATATGTAATGGGAAATAGTTGTGTCCTTCTAATAATGGGAAGCAGGTGTGTCCATATCCATAATGGGAATTTGGTGCATCTTTATCCACTATAGAGAAAAGGTGGGTTATGATCCACTGTGTATATGGTCTTAGTTTTTAAGCATGAAAAATGAAATGGTTTTCAATATTTATGATTTGGCGACAGTTATATGAAATGAGATTATGGTTCATGATTGATTTATGTTGTGTTTTTACTCTTATAATTCATGTATTATGAACAATTAATCTATATTCCATGACTCATGTGTATGATCATTGATATTCATGGTAGTATCTTCAAAATTTATACTCATTTTCTATTACCAATATACTCTTGTTATTATATTGAGTCTCTTTAGTTACCCTTTTTGATTATCTAATCTCACCCATTCGTATGTTTTCTTTGCACATGTTATGATAAAATGTATTATGTAGGAGTATTAAATAAGAATATCTCTTAGAAAAAACTGATCATCTATCACCATGTTAGATGATTTTGTTTTATGATTCTAGAGATACAAAACTATAACACTCCTCATGCATGTAATTTTTTAATGTTATGAATATTCATCTAAAATGATTTTATATCCATGGATGTTAAGCATGTGTTGCTCTAGGAATCAATTTAATTATCTCATTTTGTAATGAGAAGTGAATTACAAAATGGATTAAATATAATATAAAATATTGTAATTTTGATATATATTTAGTTGACATATATGATAATTGATCAATGGACCGGTTTTTTAAATTTAACTATATTATAATAAAATATTATTTCATAAAATAATTTTTATTATTATATTTTATTTTGTTTTTCATGTGGTTTTAAAATCATTTATAAAAATTAGTATATGATTTTTTATTTGAAATTAACATTTCAAAATTCATATAGGATATTAAATTGATGGGAAATGATTTACAAAATTTTATTAAAACATTAATAATTAATTAGTTACTTTCATTCAATTAAATATATGAATATATTTATCTTTGAAAAGAAATATTATATTAACTCATCCTGAAAATAACAAGCGGTAATATTAAGCTCACTTATTCTATACTTTAACAAATCATGACAATTTTTTCAATTCGATATAAATTATTTAATTTTTCTACCCCAAAAAAAGAAGAAATTTATTTTATAAATTCAAAAAAGTGTGAATCTAATGATCTAATACAAACATTTTGTTCCTATTTATATGGAATTATTTCTCCAGGGTTGTTGGTGAAACTCACTAACAAGGGAAATATCTAATAACACACCAAAACCCCTATAGTGTAAAATATAACTTTTTGGAGGAATAGTGAAAATCATCATACAAACCATTTCACATAAAAAAACCCCTTTATCAACTAATTCCTCATATAATATGAAGCATACATATTTCATTATACATTATATATTTTTTTCAAGACAAACCCAGATTAACTTGGTTGTGAACTCCTTTAGAAATGGGTTGTATTTGAAAACTATTATCTCAATCATGGTGAAAGATATATTTTATAATTTAATTAATATTTTAAACATCATTATAAAAAATTTAAGTAATATAATCCAGCTGATAAAACGATGAACATGAGTTAATTTTCCAATAGAATATTTGTCATAATTTTTATTAGGTATCTTACTAAGAGACTCATGATAAACATTGTTAATGATCCAATGTGTAAGGTTTAAAAAATAAATTCGCATATTGAAATAATTAATAACATAACGATTAATGGGTTTAATATTATGACATTCATTTATAGAGATATCCCATTAAATGAAATAAGAAAACAATTCATACATATTCTATTAAAAAAATTCATAATAAAACATCATCCGTTAATTATTAAACTACTCTATTTAGGAAATATTATAGAGGATTGATAATATTTGTATACCATTAATAGATAGTAATTACAACAAATAATTATTTAAAATCTCCAAATAAAAAAACATCCAAAACAGATTATTAGTGAAATAATATTGATATATGTTTAATATGTGATAAAAATAAAATATGAATACAAAAAAAGGATTAAAAATCAAATGAACAAGATAATATGTTTTAAAAGGAACCAACTCATACACACCCCAAATTTGACAGGATAAAACTTTATAAATTTCTATATGTAATATTTGGAGCATGAAATTCAAACTTCTTCTAATGTATATATTAATCATTGGTACTATAAGTATTAACTCTATAGTTATAATGTAATCATAAAATTTATTTTTAAGGATAACATCTTAATTTATGATATTTCAAAAAAAATATTCTTATGAATAATTTAGTTATATTAAGAATGTGATATATAATAATTGTATAGATTTGGATACCATAATATTCTTTAATATCGTAATTATTTTTACACTATATTATAATAATTTCAATTTTATATCCTAACGATCATTATTGAATATTGATTATGTGCATCCTCTCATATCTAGTTCCTTATAATCTATAATTTCTAAGAATACATTATTTGAACAACATTATCACATCAGAATATTTTTTCTTCTTCTCAATACAATACTCATTAATTTACTAGTATATAAAATACAAAAATAGTACATACCATCAGTAATGAGAAATTAATTTTTCTCATTCGTAACGACTCATGACACATGAAATAATCCTAAATGGATTATTATATCTGGTATCGTTCAATACCTTGTCAATATATTAATGATGTCATAGTTTAACAACATCTTAAATTCTTATCTACAGATTATAATCAATAAAATATATGCTACATTGTCAAATAATTTCATGTGGAAACATTATTTTACCGTGAATTAACAAAATTTATGACTATTATCATATTTTTATTTATAGTATATATTTTATATTTACTACTATGAAATCACTAGACATCTCATTACATTTTCGACGTAAAGAATATATTCATTTTTAATGAAACAAAATTATCATATTTCCACTTTATGAATAAATATTATATATTTTGATACTTTTATCAACAAATATAGTTCTAAAAAATAATATAAATTCGGGTAAGATGTTTTAATTCGATGAATTTATATAAATTAATTTAATATATCTGTTAAATAGGGACCTTTATTTATATTGCTTGATTTTTTTCACTATACATAATATTATAATACATGTCATGTTCTTTCTTGAATACTCATTTATTTTGAAAGAGATTCTGTCAATTTGAGTTAAAACTAAAGTTCAAACATGAATATTTCATATGTAATCTATTTTTAAATTCAAAACATCATTCATCCTTTTAATTTATAAGAAATTTATATTCCCCTTGTAACATATTATAAATTATCTATAGTGAATAATGTTTCAATTTTTTTAGCAAAATAGAATCATGTCTCTCAGGTTCCCTAAAATCAATAGATATATTATTTAGTAATGATGTCTTTAGAATAAAATTTTCCTCTAAGTATTATTAATGTCCCAGTTCTATGAAAAGTTTATTTCATATTGAAACTCAAAATCATTTAAATTTATCTTTATCATATCCTTTATATTGGAGATAATATTACTTTATTGAATTACATTGTATCATTCCACAATTATGTTCTTATAGAATGGTTTAGTAAGTATATATGATATACATTATGATGAATGCTTGTTTCTGTTATTATAAATAATAAAAATTTCATATATATATATATATATGTAATAGAATGAGTTTCTTTGAAAAAACATTACTCATATTGTTTCTCTCAACATACCCTATTTGAGTCAACATATAGTTTCTATACCACTTATTATAAAATATATTTTGAAAACAAAAATGAAATTTTTTTATAGGTTATCATTTATCACATAACATTTAAAAGGATTGAATCCTCCTTTCACATAACCATTTAAACAATTGTGTTGAAATATGATTGAGTTAGATATAATATCAAAAAATATTAATTAATTAATGAAATCATGTAAAACATATTCTCTATTTCAATATAATTAGATTATTTTTTTTATATTAACAATGTTTATTTCAAACATCACTTTTATTTTTCATAGTTTTTTAATGGAGTATAATTTTTTCTTCAGGAGACAAACCAGATCATATTTGTAAATATTATTTGTAAAGGTTATGTGCTATGTGAATTTACATATATATATATTAATATAAATCTTCTAATATGGGGGTTTACAACTAGTTTTAAATATTTTTAACTCAATATATTTCATAAAAAAATAATAGAATATACAAATATTTTCTTTAAATCAATATGTTCTAAAAAAACATACTAGTTTAAAATTTTCATGTCTTTTTAGTTTATACAAAGAAGTAAATAATTTCTAAGATGGGTATAAAATAAGATATGTATTTAGATTTTTTTAATTTTAAAAATACTATAATTTATTAATTAAAATAAATATATTTTCTTATTTTAATGTATCATAAAAAAAAATTATATTATATTTATTTGAATATATAAAAAAAAAACTTTTTCTATATAGAAAAAAAAGAATTTTCATTTATAAAAAAATCCTTATTAAATTTCATACATATGATATATATTATACTATGAAATATGAAGGGGATATCTTTTATAATTCACATCTTAAACATAAATCCATTTATCATGTTAATATATAATTCACCAATATAAAATTTTTATATCCTAATTTGTTACCTTATATAGATAAAATTTAATGGGATAGAAATTATAATTAATTTCAAATAATTAATTATGAAATTATTTCATTTATTGAATAATATATTTATATATTTACCTCAATTATTCAATAAATTTAATTCATGTTCTATTAGAAATTATTACCACAAACCGAACAAACAACATTTTACTTATTTCTCTATCTCCATATTATTTTTTTATTTAATTAATTTTATTTGGATGATATAATTTTAACACTCATATTAGTCCATTTTTGTATTTTGCCTTTTCATATTCATAATATAATTTTCATTTTTTTTATTTTTAAAATTAATCTCATCTCAAATAATCATATCAAATAATAACATAGTTTTTTATCCATATGATAAATTTGATAGTTATAATTTAAACTGGAGAAACTAGGTATTAATGTTGAAATAATGGGATTATTAGATAAATAGATATCATGATAGAAATAAAAAAAGTAGTCATTTAATTCCAACCAATTTTAGTACATAAAAACTCATATTGATTCCTTCCTTCAACATGCACTTTAATAGAGTTTTAATGATCATATTTCATTTTTACCTCAATTTTACAACATAATCATTCTTGTTTGGAGCCAATATATTTTGTAAAGCAACATCTAAATAATTCATTCTAACTCATCAGATATTTATGAGTAAATTATATTTTTTACATTTTATGCATAAATCATCTTTCTTTAATAAGACACATTCATATGTTTTCTTTTATTTAATGGTGTTTCATAAAGTAAAAAAGGAATTTTTTATATAAAATATTATATTCTAGATTAGTACAATATATAATTTCATATTTCATATTTAGAGAAAAATAAAATTGTTTTTTTTTTCAATTTATCATTGTTACTAATTTACTCAATATTGATGAAATTAATGTTTATGCCTCTGATTATTTAGTAGTTTCTTAATGTCGCTCACTATTGGATTTTGGAACAATAATTTAACATAATATTTTAGTAGAAAATATCCATATTACCTTTTTTAGTATAGATAATTCATATTTTACAAATCAATGGAATTTATGTAGGATTTATTCGATCCATTTAAGTCAACATTAAGGTATTTTGCCTATAAATGATACTATTAAATCCTTAAATACTATACTCAAATACAATAATTCTATTCATATAGGTTATATAATTTAGTATATGATCATTAAATTTTTATTGTTTGGTTCTGTGAACCAATTATTTTCATTTGAATATCCAAATAAGTGGATATAACCTTTCATATAGTAAGATAAACAACTCAAACAATGATTTTATTCATATTCATGTAATTAATGGTTATTAAGAGAATAATATTGTCTTTTGAGACACATTAATTATACAATCTTATTATATTTATATTTACCAAGAATGATTATTATTTATTATATGTGAGTGCTTCTATTTGTTATTAACCTTCACAAAAAAATTTCTGATGTGTAATCATATGTTATTATCTGATCTTACCTATTAATTATTATAAGTTGTATAGTCACAATTGAATTTAATAATTTTATTTAAATATTTATATATATCTCTTATGGTCATGATATTTAATGTAATAGACTATTTCATTAGTGACAAGAAAATCACACAAACCCCAAGGGATGTTACCCTCGGTGCTTGGCTCGATGTGAGTAACAACATCAATCATTAAATTGTATTTCACCAATTTTTTATCTAACTTCAGTTTGTTTCATTACCAATCACATTGGGTAATTTACAACATTCTCAGTTTATATTATACTTCCTATGGAAGGATCCTGAGAAGAATAGATCCTAATAAGTATGAATTGCATTACATAACCATTTGAAGGAAAACATTCCCTAATATAATTTGTGAATGAGGGGAAATATAAATTTATTTAATATTAATCTAATATTTATTATTATAAATTTATACCATAAATCAGTTAAATAAATAAGTAAACTACCTCAGACAAACACATACTATCCTAGACCATGTTATTCCCAATGTAAATATAATTAATAATGAATGAAACTTTTGAAAATAATTCCCTTGACCAGTAAATAATTTTAAATAAAATAATTAAATCAAACATTTTTAATTCCACTTATGGTTCTTAAGTAAACATTTAAAATTTATAATATTTCATACATATTATTCTTATTTTTTATTCAAAACTTTATAATATAATAATATGTGTAGAAGGGTCCATGACCATATAGGATTCTATCTATTTATTATTTTTTAAATTAAGCATCATATGGGGTATGCACTGGTCCAGAATACAGGGTACCAAATTTTTTACATTTTCATTTATTATAATATAAATAAATATAAATCTTGACTCACCCGTACATGATAAAATAAATATAAAATAAAAACAACCCTTTCACATGGATCATAAAGCAACATTTATTTTGTCGTATCAAATTTAGATAAATAAATAAAAAAATATAACCACATTCTAGGGATTTAATTCCCATTCTCATTGGAATATTATTATCTATATGTATTTGGACTCACATATTTTAAGGACCGTTGGAACAAAAAAATATCCTTGATATGAATATTAATAAATAATATTTATGTTATAAATATAAATTTATGTGTCTCAACAAATACATCCTAAAATATATGTAATGGGCTGGACCCCCCTGGTCCATTACTTTTCCAAATTTCTTGTATTTGGTATATCACAGGGACCATGAATTACTCATAAAGAAGTATTCCAAAAGCCTAGTTCCCCCATTCAGTTCCACCAAAATAGAGGCACTGGTCACAGTGGCACCATGACGGTGGCACAGAGATGGTGGCACTATTATGGAGGTACCAAGATGATGCACATCAAACTGGTGGCACCGTAACGGTGGCACTGTGACAGTGTCTCACCCAATGATGTCTTACCCTTTTTTCCATTCTCCATGTTTTTTAGTTATGCTCCAGTAATGTATATTTTGATATAAAATTATTTTAATACCCTTTTTAAATCCAATAAAACATTTACTAAACTCCAGAGATTCATGCAACCCTTTAGTTACTAAAACATGCAGCCTTTCTCCTCAGTGTCACACACTTCCTCTTACTTTTCAGCATCTCCACTGTTACGTGGATCCATGTATTTAAAAGATATATATTAACTCACATCTGTTACCTCCACCATCTATGAGGATAATTATTAAATAAAAATTAATTCGATCATGTGTAACTATGTTACCACATAGTGAAACCATGATCCGCTTATTTTAAGCGGTTCAAGATTTCATATCTCGTAACTCTACGATGTAGACATTTATCATACAGAGATTATTTTTATTCATCATCGATCCCTTTCTTTTCCTTGGAATTCTTGGAGTCCATCTATTAGAATCATGCACCCGTGATGGATCCCTTCCTACTCAACCAGGGAGTCTTTGGAGTTCTTCTACTATAATTCGTGCAACCCGTGTTCATGGTGCAAGAAAAAAGCATCAATCGTTGATAATCCTGGTAGAGGACATCCTTCTCCTCTATTTACTATGTATCATGTAGGGTGATAATTATAATGCTTTCCCTGGGATGTGGATGAAACCAAATCTTAACTAAGATAATAAACAATCTTTGATTAATAAAGGGGTATGATTGAGGTGATATTGTTGTACACTTGTATCTTCCCTTATATGTTGTGAATTGTATGGTCTTATGAACAATCAAAATAGAAGTATATTGTGGTCTTTTCATGTGAACTAATGAACCTCTATTTCTCCATATAAACTTGTGATTGAATGGTTATAACATTGAAACTGGTTAATCACGTAAATTTGGTTGACAAAATTGATGACCAATAAATAAAAATCATTGTGTGTTCACTCAGGTTAACAAGACGACATAGAGAAACAAAATGAATGGTCTGGAAAAATCTTGAAACTTATTTGCTTTGTTCTTATAATATGTGTGTTTTCTCTCATTAATGATTGTGGGGTGATGTGAATGGGGACAAGATATGCTGTTATTCAGTTGTTGACCTGGGGATTTGTTACCTAATGTTGGGGTTTTGTTTGGTTCTAGTACTTTGAGGGATCTCACATATCCCTTTTTTGGTGAATATATTAGAGAACTGGGTGTGATTGCTTAAATAGTTTCTTGGTTGTTTTTATTCTTCAATCCATTGTTGTATAGACTTATAGATTTGCATGTTAGTTTCCCAATAGTGGTGAATACTTTTCCAATGAAGTCACTTGAACATGATAACATGAATGGGTTCAATGGGGATAGGTTTTCCAGAAATGGGTTGTGCTCTGGTTGTGGTTATTGTACATTTGTGCATGTATGAATAGTTATGAGATTGTTTGTGTATGGGATGGTTTAAGAGCCCTTATATTGGGATGAGTGCATGTTCACCTATATGTATAACTTTTAGTTCTAATGCTTCTTCTACGCACCCCACCCATGTTGAGAACATCGTGCTAAACATCCCCATTTCTAGGAGGAGGGTGTTTTTTCCAACATTCTTATGAGTGGCTGGTTATTAGATTCATTTTTCTCCCTCTCCCAGGTAGTCCAAGACGCTTCGGGAAGGATATGATGGCTTAAGGTCCATTATAGACCAAGACTCTTTAGAAGGGTATGATGTGGTGGTTGTCCCAGGTATGTGCTGGTATGATTATTTCTCATGTTTTTTTAGGATGAGACTCAGCTGTCTTCAGGCGTGGTAGTGGTTGTCGCGGTACAAGTGTAATTGGGCATGTAAACAATTGTTCTGGCCAAGGTGTATTCAGGTGTGGTTGTGGTTGGTGTGGGCCTGGTGTCTGTGGGTGGGGATGTGTGTGGTTGTAGTGGTCTAGGTGTTTGTACGTGGGATGCATGGTTGTGCTATCCCAAAGGTTTATTGTTGGGGTGGTAGTGGGACTGTAGTGGAACTTATGGGGGTGGTATAACACGTAGGGTGTTCTAAATAACCAGTGGGAATGTGGTGCGGGGTACCCAATCAACGATGTTCTATTACTAATACTTTACCTAACTTGGGGTGTGTTCCTTAGTGCGGCTGGTGGGATAGTTTCTTTTCAAGGTGCTTTGGTTATCTCTATTTTCTCATGGGTAATTATAATTCCTCCCAACATGTACACGATTGCTTTTGGGTTTCCCTACTGAGTATACCTATATACTCACGCTACATATATAAAACTTATTTCTGGTTTCCAAGAGGAAATTGTAGATCATTCTGCACTTTACAAGCCTGGACTTCGGGACAATTGTTTTTGCTGCTTTTCATTAATTTTGGTACATTCCTATGAATATTTCTTTTACATATTTAGAACTTTGTTTTTAACATGAATATGAAATGTCTGTTTTGGATTTACTTTTACATTCTGTGTTTTGAGTAGTTTCATATTTACCATCTTATCTCCAGATCATTTTCTATAAATACAGTAATTCCTCCCATATTACGTGTGATTTTATACCCTTGGATATAGTCACTAATATTGGTCCAATTGAAGGTGGGAATCGGGGGGTAAATATCTATCCTTCAACTTGAAGAAGGAAGTGTCTGATGTTTTTTGTCCCTCCCTCATCTTGGAGAAGGTGGGTCCTCACAAAATGGTATCAGAGGTGATGGTTGATTGATTGGATGGAGATGGGGTTAGGAGAAATGAGGATTTCTTGGGGAAATTGGGATAAAATGTTAAGCAATCATGGTGTGTGAAATTGGCAAGGGGAGACTCTCTAGGTCATGAGATTTTAGGGGCCCCGTGATCTGATGAAAGGACTCTATACATACCGAGAGTCCATGTTAGGATACACAGATTATATGGTAGATACCCTAGGAAAGGTAAATGAATCTAATTACTTGTGTTATTGAGTTTTATTGGTGTTTTGGGAATTTAAAATTAATAAAAAATTTACAATTTTTTTTAAAGAAATAATCTACACTACACGAGGTAAGCCATTCTTTGTTTACCTTACATCTATGGAAGCCAGACAACATCTACGAGTAGTGTAGGGGATCGAGGCCATGGTTTCCTATTTGGATGGTTAGAGGAGGGGTAATCTAGAAGAGGGGGACGAAAATTTGTTGATGATAAGTTGTCCCTTTCAGTTGAAGACCCTCAGGAAGTATGAGGCCATCATCAAAAAATGGAGATTAAGGGCTAGAACTGGGAGCTAGTGATAGATTTCCTCATGATCTAGGCTCCGAAAGAGTATTGGGTTCTTCTAAATGTAATTCAGATGTGGTGGGAGGCACGTCAATGGTGAACACTCGGACCGAGTGTAGTATGTTGGAGTTGGGAAGGTTTAGTTCCCACATTAACATCAATAGTTTCCATCCATGCCTTTTCAGTAGTTCCAGTAGGGCTATATGTCATTCTATGTTTGGTAAGAATGTTTGGTACTCTTGCATGTGCCTTGTTCGATTCAAGATCATCACACTCCATTGCTACACCTAGTTTATCCCACTTTATGGGTCTATATTTAGAGATAATTCTCGTGCCCCTGGTATTGAGTACTCTAGTCAGAGGTCAGGCCAACTTTTTTTATGTTCTCAAGGGATGCATACTGATGGTGGGGCCACATCAGTCATGTGGAGACCTCATATGTCTACATATTCAGCCATATGATGTCATTTTAGGCATTGACTGGCTGTTCTTTGTGTGTTTTGTTATCGACCAATTCTAGAGAGGTGTTGTGTTTTTAGATATTGGCGGAAAACATGTAACTTCCATTTGTGATCGGGTTTTCCAAGAGGGTAGTCAATGAGTGGAATCCGTTCTTTCTTTATAAGTTGAGTAGTAAGTGGAATTCATACATATAGAAATGGTGGATGTATCGGGGGTTGTCAGTGAGTTCCAGGATGTATTCCATAGAGCCGTGGGGACTATTTCCCCTCGATGTAATTTTGAGTTTGGGACATACTTAAAACACTGTGCTCATCCGATTTTGATGGATCTCTATAGAATGGTGCCTTCTGTGTTGTGGGAGTTGCAAATTCAGGTTGCTGACCTGATGAAGAATGATTTTATCCGACTGAGCACATCTCCACGGGGTGCTCCAGTCTTGTTCATAAATAAGGAAGATGGTGGTATCAGGATGTGTATATACTACAAAAGGCTGAATCGGTTGATGGTTAAGAACTATTACCCCCTCCCAAGGATAAAAAACCTTTTTGACTAGTTCAAGGGAGTAGGTTGGTTCTCTAAGATCATGCTATGGTCAAGATAATAATAGTTGAGGCTGAAAAATGGTGACATATCAAAGACTAATTTTAGGTTCAGAGATGGGATCATTGAGTTTATGGTCATGTAATTATGTTTTACGAATGCACTAGACGTTTTCATGGGGCTCATGAACTCTGTCTTCTGAGAATATATGGACTGCTTCACAGTCGTTCTTATCGAGTATAACCTGATCTACTCAAGATCATAGGGGGATCACATAAGAATTTGAGGATGGTTTTAGATGTCCTTTGACAGCCCCATATCTATGGTAATTTGTCCATGTGAATGTTATGGACACAAGATGTGCATTTTCTTGAAAAAGTGGTTTCCCATCTCAAAATAGTAGTGGACCCATCGATGGTTGAAGCAATGTTTTTCATGGGAAGCACCCAAGAACATGGTATAGGTTTGTAGTTTTCTGGTTCTAGCAAGATAATACCTGATGTTTGTGCCTCAGTTCTCTCAAGTTTCAGAACCTTTGATAGTCTTTCCCATTAAAGACATTAAATTTTTTGTGGATTGAGTAGTTCCATCCATCCTTCAGTAATTAGAAGGGGAAGATGGTCATATTTGCGGTGATTAGGATGCCTAAGGAATGGGTAGCATTTGAAGTGTTCTGTTATACTTCATGCCTAGTATTGGGGTGTGTGGTGATGAAAAAATAGCGGTGATCTCTTATGGTTATAGGTAGTTACATCTTCAGAAAAAAAATTATGCCACCCAAAAACATTATCTTGAAGCAGTAGTGTTCGTGAGAATGTTGAGGCGACATTAACTCATTGGGGAACACTTCATGGTCTTCAAGGATTACATGATCTTAAGGTAAGTCATCTCCCATCGAGACCTAGACTTGAGGAAACAGTGGAGCATGGAGTTTCTTCATGACTACGACATTAATATTTCCTACACCTCAAATAAGTGGAATGTGGTAGATGATTCCTTGAGCCAGAAGTCAGAGAAGGATGTGGGTCGGGACTCAGTAGATTCTGGAAGGGAAATAGAGGAGTTGGCTACCTAACACCTTGATTCATTGGTGTATTGTGGTAGAAGATGTATTTTCCAAAATATGGTGTATTATTCTATCAAACAGAAGGTGGAAGAGTCTTAGTGGGGGGTCTTAGAGGCTGATGTGATGTGGAGTCATGTTATCCAAAGACAATGCTCCATAAGGATGTTTGGAAGATGGTCTGAATCAAATGATGTTTTCAGGAAAGATATTTGTCCCAATTGAAATGTGTGGGAGAGTTCTCAGTGAGTTCAACCACAGACCCATTCGTGTACGCTCAAGAGTTTAGAAGATTTATTGAGGATTTTAGTGTCAGTTTTGGTGGCCCAAGGTGAAGAGGGAAGTGGCAGAGTTTGTGGAAAAGTGCCTCATGTGTCTGCAGGTGAAGGTTGAACCCCACATTCTAAGAGGCATCCAGTAGCCTTTACATGTACTTGAATGGATGTGGGACGACATCTCGATGGATTTCATCATAGGACTACTGAGGGTAAAAGGGGGATCTGATTCTATGTTGGTAGTGGTGGACAGACTGATGAAATCAACTCATTTCAGGGAAATCAAGGAGTAAAGTGTGGTGGATTCCTTAGCACAAAGGTACGTGGACGAGGTTGTGTGGTTGCATGGAGATCTGAGATCCATATTCTTGGATCAGTATATAAGGTTTACCTCATGAGTTTGGAAGGGACTGCAACATACTTTTGGAACTTAGCTATGCCTTAATACTACATTCCACCCCTAGACATATGGGAAGACATAGCAGAACATCCCAACATTTGAGGATATGCTACAGGCATGTTTTTTGGACTTCGGGGGATCATGGGCATGTCACTTGAATTTAGTGGATTTTTTCTACAACAATAGCTATCATTCAAACATTGTAAATTCACTATTCTATGACGTTTAGGGGAGGTTGTTCCATTCCCCCGTGTGCTGGACAATGGTTGGGGAAGCATGTGTTCTTGGTTTTGAGGTGGTTCAAAGAAAGATGGAGATGGATTGGCTTGTACGAGAGAGGATGAAGGCAACTCAAGACTGGAAGAAGTTGTATGCCGATCATAGGAGGAGACCCTGGGAGTTCGATGTTGGGGACGACATGTTCTTAAATGTCTCCCCTCAGTGTGGGAAACAGTGGTTTGGCATGGGGAGTATGCTTTATCCAAGCTTCGTCAAACCCTTCAAGGTGTTGCGGTGAGTCAGCAAAGTGGCATACAAACTGGCACTACCACAACTGCTACAAAGGGTCCACAACGTCATCCTTGAGTCCCAAATCCATTGGTATCCACATGATAAACCACATGTCCTAGATTGGGGAGAGATATATATTGAGTAAGATGTAATGTTCATGGAGTGAACAGTGGGGATCAAGGATTGTTTGGAGAATGTACTTTGTGGACAATCCATTCCCTTGGTTCCTATGTTGTGGAGGAATGGTGTCCTCAAGGAGGGTACATAGGAACGGGTCATACATATGCATGCTCAATACCAAGATCTGTTTTGTGTTTTGTTCTCTGTTGTTTTGTACTTGATTTTGATGTAATGCTTGACCTTTTTAACTAAAAGTTGGGTTGTTTACCTTTCTCTCTAATTGTGTGTGAAAAAAACCAGACCCTGGGTAGAGGAGGACCTGATCCATAATCAAGGCTCATTAATTTAGATGAAATTAAACCTGTGTGGGAGAGTCAGTGCCACCTAATGTGGATAGTATTGTGACATGGGGGAAGGTAAATCTATAATCCTTATGCCTCGATGATATGAGATTTATATGATTATGTGGTTAATTTATCGGGAACAGTAGTGTTTTATCTATGTTTTTTAGAAGAGAGATGAGAGATAAGTGTTTCTGGATATCAAGGTTTTTTCCGGCCTTCATGCAACTCTATAGTGGTTTTCCCCTGTGAGGTATCATACGAGGTGGTTGTTCAGACCCCACTCCTTTATATGGGTTTACTCTTGGATGAATAGGGATGAGAACAGTTTGAGAGGAATCTGATAGAATGGATTGGACACTCCAGGTCAATTAAATTTTAAAATTTATGGTGTTTAGGTATCATATGAACCATTAGTGGATTATTAAAGTGTTTTCCAAAAACACGGTTCGATCAAACGATTCCACCAAAACATTGGAACCCTAATGGTGGCACCATGATGGTGGAACCATGACGGTGGTATCGTCATGATAGAACTATCAAAATCACACACCAAAATAGAGGTAACACTTACGGTGTCCACTAAACCGGTGGCACTGCTTAAGGGTTCCACAAAATCGTTGGCACCGTTACAGTTTCTCACAAAATGGTGTCCCACCCTTTTTATTTTTTTTCAGACTCCTTGTTTTTTGGTTATGCTCTCGTAACATATCTTTTGATGTAAAAGTGTTATAATACACTTTGTAAAGCCAGTAAAATATGTCTTAAACCCCCAAGAGTCAAGCGACACATTAGTTATCAAAGCATATGTACTTTTACTCAGTTTCACACACTTCCTCGTGCTTTCTATATTCACCCTTGTTACATGGTTTTCATTATTTAAAATATATATTTTAACTCATAGATGTTACCTCTACCTTCTCTGAGGATAATTATTAAATAAAAATAAATTCCATCGTGTATAACCACCCAACCACACGGTGAAACCACAATACTCTTCTTTTAAGTGGTTCATGATTTCATATCTCATGTATCCCAGATATTTCCTTTTATCACAGAGATTGTTTTTTGTCTTACTTGATCCCGATCTTTTCCTTGGTTTGATTGGAGTCCCTCTTTTAGAATTATGTGCCCAGGATGGAGCCCTTCCCTCTCAACCATAGATTCCTTAGAGTTTTTCCTCTTCAAGTTACACAACCCGAGTTCTTGGTGTGAGAAGAAAATATAGGACATTTATTATACAAATATGGGATTTCCTTCATCTCTCATTACTGTGTATCATTCGGAGATGGTATGATAATTCTTCTCTCGGTATGTGTATGAAACAAAATATTACCAATGATAATGATAGGAATTTAATGAATGATGTAGTGTGATTAATGATGATACTAATGTACTATTTTATATTCTCTTATATGTTGTTAATTGTATGGGATTATTCCCACTGAAAATAATAGTCGTTGGGGGTATTTTCTTGCACACTAATAAATTGTTATTTCAATGTATTAACTTGTGATTGAATGGATATAACATTGAAACCAGAAAATCACATAAATATTTATGATAAATTGGATTCCCAATGAATAAAAATCCTTATGTGATCATCCGGATTATCCAAATAGATGAAAGGAACATAATTGATGTTGTGAAAAAATCTGGAATCTTCTTTGCTATGTTCTTATAATTTGTGTGGTTTATCTCATTGATGCTTGTGTGGTGATGTGAAAGGGGATCATATATCCTTTTGTGTAGTTGTTTTCATGTTTATCTGGGTCCATATGTCAAGGCTTGGTTTGGTTCCAGTAATTTGAGGGATCTCAAAGATCCTTTTATGGTTTAGACTTTATAAGAAGACTGGGTGTGAATGCTTAAATTGTTGATTGGATGTTTTCCTTCTTTAGTCTAGTGTTATATTGAAATGTATATCATTCCGTTATTTTCCCTGTAGTAGTAATTTTTTTCCAATGAATTCACTTGAACATGATAACAAGAATGGGTTCAATGTTGATCTGTTTTCTAGAAATCGGTTGTGTTGTAGTTGTGGATGTTGTGAATTTGTGTATTTAGGAATAGGAATGAGAGTGTTTTGTGTATGGGCTTGGTTCTAAATCCTTAGGTTGGGATCATAACATTATTAAATACATGTATAACATTTAGTTCATATGTTTCATATATGCACCCCCTCCTTATTGAGAACTTCATGCCGAACTCCCCCATTTAATTGGGGCTGGTGTTTTTCCCAACATTCTTATGAGTGGAAGGTTATTACCCCCATTATGATCCCTCTCTCAGGTAGCCCAAGACTCTTCAGGCACGCTGTGGTGGCCTAAAGTTCATTTTGGTCCAAGAATCTTCAGGAAGGGTGTTCTATGGTGGTTGTCCAGGTTTGATCATACCGGTTTGTTTCCCAAGCATCTTTGGGATAAGGTATAGGTGCCTTTAGGGATGGGAGTGGTTTTTGAGGCTCATGTGTCATTGGGTGTGGCGGCGGTTGTTCTGGCCCAGGTGTCTTTGGGCATGGTAGTGTTTGTTGTGGACCAAGTGTCTACCAGTAGAAATGAGTGTGGTTGTGGTGGTCCATGTGTCATCGAGCGTGATGTGTGGTTGTGATAGTCTATTAGGTTGTTGTTAGGGAGGTAGTGGGACTACATTGGAACTTATGGGGGAAGTCTGATTTATAGGATTTCCTAAATAACTAGTGCTAAAGTGGTATGGGGTCCCCAAACATTTATGTGCTATTAAAAATACTGTACCAGATTTGTGTTTTTTGGGGAGTGTTCCATGATGATGTTGGGTGGATTGTTTCATTATTAGGTTCTTTGGTTATCTTTGTTTTCTCGTTGGTAATTACAATGCCTCCTCACTTGTGCATGATAGATTTTGGTTTTCCTAACATTGTATACTTGTATACTCACCCAATGTATATAAAACATCTTTCAGGATTCCAGGAGGACTTTGTTGACCATTCAAGACTTTACTAGGCCAGACATTGGGAGAGTTTTCCATCATGCTTTTTTTCTCTTGGTACTTACCTTTTTATTTTTCTTGTACTTTATAGCACTTTAATTTTAACATGCATATGGAAAATGTGGTTTTGGATTAACTTTTCCTTTTAGTGTTAAGAGTTTTTAGTGATTTTCCATATTATCACAGGATATTTTTCAATAAAAATGGTAATTCATTCCATATAATGTGTGATTATATACCCTTGGTGCAAATCGCCACTCCGGGGCCTGTTGAAGGTGTGACACGTGGGTCATTATCACTCCTTCAACTTGAAGAAGGAATGGACTGGTAGATTTATGTCCCTTCACTCATGTTTGTGAAGGGGGGTCGTGACAATATATGAGTTAAATTACTATTGTGAGGTACTATTTAGACCTAAAATTTCAATTTATAAACTTTAAAAAAAATTATCTTGAATTCCTTAAATGGATCATCAATACCAATTGAAAAGTAATTCATTAATAAATTAATTAACGTTTTTATTTTTATGTTATATTTTTTATAATTTTCATTGAAATTTTCTATTAAAATATAAATCATATTGACAATTTCCATAATTTAATAACAAAAAAATTATTTATATATTGATATCCATGTGTGTTTCATAATGTTATGATCATTGTTATTGGGATAATGGGGTCTAGATTGAGGTAATCAAGTGATTCATATCATCCATTCACTATTCTATTAGAAAAAAACTCACACTGAATCTATATATCTTGAGAGAAAAGGAAACTATTCTCTCAAATTCTCTCATTAATGCATGAAAAGGAAATAATGAAAATAAATTATATTTCAAATAATAGAGATATATTTTTCAATGTATAATGAGGTTAAATTAAAATGATTTTCACCGGGGTTATTTCTTGTAATTAAAGGAAAATATGTATCTAATTTAATATAGTAAAAACATATTATTTTGTTTAATTATGTTATGTAAAATGAGCTTCTAATATCGATTATTAAAAAACTACGTTGATTAATGTATTTAAAAAAAATATAGACTATTTTCTTGTCCTGAATTTTCTAATAAAAGTTTATAGAATGTTGAATCATAAAATAATTATGTATTTAAATAAAATAAATATATGTATTTATCATATAATTTAATTAATTTGATTTTCCTGTATATCAAGAGTATGTATGAGAAAAAAATTAACATATTAATTATAAACCTGAATAATAGGTGAATAAATATTTATAATTGTTATACCATGGATAAATTTCATTCTATAATTGAGAAATTAATTTATTATTGAATTTTTCTTTTAACTAATTCTAGTGATACTTTAAATATGTATAGTATCATCCCAATAGGATAATTTCTAAATGTATTTTAATCCTACTCATAGGAATTGATAGGAAGCATATATCACATCATTAAACCCGAAGTGAAAAAGACAGTTCATTGTATTAGTATTGGAAAACATTTTATGAATTAAAAAATGAAATATATTCCCTTTTCTAGAATGTGTTATTCACAACCAAAATCATATTTTGATGGGGCCGTAACCTATATTTCATAGAGGGAATTCCAAAAGATTTTTTAATTAATTTTTTGTTGTTTTGATAGTGATATTTTAATTGATGGAATTTGTGTTATGTTTTAATTAAAATAAAGAGAATTAGTTTTTAGATAATTTAATAGTTATAGGGATCATGTATTTCATTGGATCAAGTGTGTGTAATGAGTATTTTGAATTCCATTGGTCATGGTTTCAGTGAACTAATATGACATAGTGTTATTTTAAGAATTATTCCAAAATGAATTAATTTCATATTTAATTGTAAATTATTATTAATAAATTTAATTATTAATTGTTAATATTTATGATTTTTAATTTATAGTTTTTCCCCTATATAGGTACTTAGGAGTTGAGGTGATGCTTTTAGGGTCATAGAAATTGATCCACCAACCAGGAATTAATGGAGGAAGGTCTAGTCTCAGGTAGATGGCCTTGACTTTATTTCAGTCACGTTATCATATGGTAATTTTATTTTTGGTGTTCCATACTTATTATATTTGTCTACATGTTTCCTTAAATGAGTGGTCTCGACAATAAAATAGTATGGGCTCATGCTAACCTAATATATGAAATAGTCATCCAATATTGGTAAATGATTTGATGGCAGAATAGTGGGTTAATGATTTCTTGTGACCCTTTTTGGTATTTCATGGTGGAGATTGTATGATTTCAAAGATTTATTAGTTTTTTTAAAAAATAAATCTATTATCAAAGGAGGATAAAATACATGAATTTAAAATAAAAATGGTTTATTTTAAGGATTTTATTTAAAATGGTATTTAAATAGTAAAATTAGTGTTTTATAAATTATGTCGGAAATTTTTTGTCTAAGGTCCAATTCTATGTAAAAATGATCGTGACAACAATTTTAAAAGGGTTTAATTGGAAATTATATTGTTTTTTGAATGGAATAATTTAAGGGATTGATTGAGCTAGTTTTGGAATATGTGACCTTAGGTGAGTGATTCCCTATATTCTAATGCATGTGTGATTTTGTATATGAACATCATTATGATTCCTTTGATATGATCCCTATGGTCATTTCCTAATGGATTGATATGTTTCATTATGTTTCACATTTATCTATGATGAATGATGATTGTTTCTTTTGGTATCAATTTATTTGGTTGAATAATATTTATGTGACATGCTCTTATTGAGGGTAGATATGGGTCTGATGAACCATAATTCAAATTTTTGCAATTTATAAATTTAATAAGGGATAAAGTTTATGGGGTAGAGATCTGATAAAAGAACACATATATGGAAAATTTGTTATGATGTGACCTTGGGATTTCATGTGGGTCCCCAATACCATTTTAACCCCAAAGTTTATGTGTGATGTGTATAAATAATTGTGATTAAAATATTCACATTAGAATAAAAACTATTGGTTCCACTTTGAAAGAACTACACATGAAAATTTTTAACATAATCATGGGAGGAAAACCACAATCATTTTATATGGGATGATTTGATGGAAATACCATGTTATATGTGTGGTATGTGTGAGAAATAACAGGTTAAAATTTTATTAGAGGATGTGATGTGGTGTTTCAAGAAGAGGGTGTGCACCATGTGTGTCTATATATAAATATATGACATAACTATGGTTTTTAGTGTGGGATTCCCCAAGTAAAATCAGTACCTAGTTCATCGATGATTACTTGACCCAACATATGTGATTTATCTCAATTCATGTTTGAATTTTCTAATGATGGTTCAAGGACCATGGAATTGATCTAACCCTCACGTAGTGGAGGCGTGGTCCATGGTACCATGTAGGTGATGTGACCCTTGAGCATAATATATATGATGGTTATTATGATAGATTATTCCCATATGTGCGTAGGTAAAATAATTCTTGATGAGTATTAGCTTAGAGTAGATGTTGGTTCATAGGTATCTACGGTTTGATGTAGAAATTCACATGGATTAAATGTTAAATGTGGATCCTCATAGATCAGATATATTATTTTTGGGAACTCAATAATTCCACACGATTATTTTTTATGTTTCATGGAAGGTTATATTTCTATTGGGTAGTTAATTGTGTTGATAAATACATAAACATGGTCTAAAAAATGTGTGATATTCAAATACTGGTTATGTGGTACAATTTGGACCCCTTGAGTGGTATGTTTGACATTCATAGAAAATCTCTTATAGTTGTTCATACAATTATGGTCATGGTTCGATGCTGTATTTTAGAAAACTAAAAATAGAATATATCTATGTTTATGTGTGTCATGTGTTTTGTTTGTAGGTGGGTTTCTTTCATGAGAATGACTATTCATTGTATATATAATTCATGCAACCCAACTAAACTAGAATAGAAATTGGTATTATTAAGGTATTTCAGATTCCAATGGGGGTAGTGGACACACACCTAACATTATAAATAACATGGGATTTAATTTACTTGTTGATATCATTATTTTTATACCTCGTAACATTAAATTCTTAGATATGGGCACATAATATAGGTTTAGTTTGTTGTGGAGGATGTTGATTCCATGGGGGGACTATGTGAGTTAGGAATGAGGTTTAGGTAGTATTTTCTAGTTTTTTTCACATCAATTGAACATGGTGGTGTTTATTATATGATTCAAAATATGCAATATATATATTCATCTACCACTAAGTCTTGTTTTATGGGATCATAACTTCTTTTTACATCCTTGTATTTTTGACTAAGTTGCCCCATGCGGCGTTATCTTTTTTAACAATAGTTTTTTGGAATTCTTGTTATGTGGATGGGTCATAACAAATGTTGAGTATATTTGTTAATGACCATACTGAAATTTTTGTAAACATATATAGTCACCAACTGAATATGTTTGGAAATTTACACTTATCAAAATCCTATGTAATATCGGGTGGAACTTTTAAGTTCAAATGGTGATCCCCACAAGAGAACCTTCATGAAATTCTTGACTGGGGAATTGAAAAGTTTTATCATTACATGTTTTTGGATGTTATTTTACATATATTTATGTATATATGTATGTATTTTAGTTGTATGTAGGTACATGGGTGGTAAGAATAGATTATACCTTTAATCGTGTATTTGGTTAAAACCCATGTTGTTTGTGGTTGTCGAGGGTTGGATCTAGTTTATCTAGAATGAGTGAGGGATTTTTTGGAATAATAATGAATTTTTTTGTGTATTAGAAATGTTATTATATATTGGGAACAACTGTAATCTACATAGTTGTTCAAGATTTATCATAGATTCAAGCTTCATGCACGATACAGTCACCAATGGGTGCTTTCCATTGACATGTATCTTCTCTATAATATATTTTTAACTGAAAAAAAATAAAATATAACATGTTTCATATGAAATAGAATATAAGGGATATTAGATTGTTGTCTTTATAGGGTTTTTTATTGTTTTTTATTTTTTATTTTTTCCCATAATCGGAAAAAGATCATTATCCTCGAACGTTTTTGAGTAAAATAGGCCTTAATGGATAACATCTATGGTGGAACGATGTAACACCCGAGATTTTTATGAGTAATATTTTGTTTTTATATATCATCAAAGGAATCTTTCACTACATACTAGCTTGGATTACTTTACACGCAATCGCGACCTTCCTCGATAGCTTGCGTCGTATGCAATACCGAATTTCACTAAACAACGATATGCTATTAAAATATTATTAAAACTAGCCGTTATGAATAGTAATAACCACTTTTTGAAATTTTATAAATTTTATCTTTCAAAATGGACTTCATTTTTGGATTCGGAATACCGAAATTATCCTAGGGTGATATTTTGGTATTTTTCTGAAAACATTCATTTTTTGATGAATAGTGAAACCACTAGGTGGTAGGTTAAAAACTGAATTTTGCATAAAACTTAATTTTACCGCTTCTATGAATGGAATTTCGAAAATCCGATAGACACGGTTGATATCAGTAAGTAAAATGTGGTTCAATGAGATAAAAATAATTTTTTAGTGAATAGTAACTTTTTACTTTTTTTACCGCGGTTAATAGTAAATAGGGTAACTAAGGGTAAATATGATATTACTATTACCCTAAAACATGTCCTAATTCTATTGGATAAGTGTAATTCGACCAAAAACAATCTTATGAATAAACAATGACAATTTAGGCCCACTTGGGTTAGATTAGAACATTTATTATTAATTTATTTAAATAAGGGTTAAAATAGTTAAAATCAAAGTTTAATAAGTAAATCATTTTTAATATGGGGTTATACATAAGATAAATTCGACTATAAAAATTAATTAGAAAGATAAAAAGATTTCCTACATAATTGTATTTTATTTATAATTTATAGACATTAAATAATATAATTTATTTATGACACAATGATTATGCAGTAATTATCTTATTAATAAAATATTGACATAATTGATGTTATAAACACCGAAATAAATGTCATTTGAGACTTTTTATGAATTCCACTAATTTTCTAGGTTACTATGATATAATAGTGTTGATTTAATCAACATGGTTCGAACATATAATTCTGTTATGACTTTCAAAAAAATCATATATCAAAGTGTTAAAATTAACACAAAATAGTTTTTAAATAAAATAAAATATTATTAATTGTTATTTTATTCCTAAAAATCTAATGTTCGGCCAAATGACTTAGCTAATGATATATATATTAATAATAAACAATTTGGGGTTCTTTTGGCATGTTATGGTATGTTTATTTACCATATAGTGTAAGAAAACAAAAAGACACTGTAAAAGTTAAATTATTTAACTTAGAGTTAAATCTAATTGATAAGGTTACAATAATACCCTAAACTTGTCTAAATCCTATTGGTTGATAGGATTTTGACCCATCCCCACTTTAGCTTCGAAATAAGACCCTTTGGAACCATTATAAACCTATTTTGAATTTAATATAAAATAATATTTTGAGATATTCCTAAGGTGCCCCTCTCCTCCCTTATAAAAGGGCACCTCCTCCCCTCCTCCTCACATCCAATTGAGCACTCAATCTCGGCCAAACCCTGCCATTTTCTCCTCTCCACTCCCCTAGAATAATCCTAGAGGTTCTGGTCTTCTTCAAAGACCATTCTTAGTTCCCTATGTGGAGGATTTAAAGAAGCGTTCCAAAGAAGAGGTAATATCAATTACCGATCTTTTCAATTTCTTTCTTCATCAACTTCTTCTTATTTAGTTGTTTAATGATAAAGTAATAACATAAGTATTACTTACATACTGATATGTTATTATAAATATGAAACGACCCTAATTCACCTTCTATGCATCCTACGGAAAAATGAAATCACCGTGTGTGCGTACGTACGGAATACCGTCTCCACGCCGTGGTGTAATCTATTTTCCACCATCACCTTACAAGGATGGGTATAATGGTGTAATGAGTAACTATTTATGATTTTTATAAAGTAATATTGATACTGAAATAATATATATATACTCCAATACAATTCCACGATCATAGGAACGATATCATCACTCGTGCGTACGTACGGAATACCGTCTCCACGATGTGAAGCGACTCGTTCTACATGATCATCATTACATAGTAATTATATAAATGAATTGAATGAATAAATATTATATATGTTACACTAATAACATTCTGGATATAAGGTATCAATAACCTTAAAATAAGAATAAGAATTTATTCGGCAAAACACGCATAAGAACAAAAGGCAATAAAGACCCGAGTAAAAAGTAACAATGAAATATTACTAACATGAAGCTAAGAATATGACCATATATGATATCATATCAATATTTATGATTCTGGAATAAGTCAATAACATTATTTAAACCATTATACAAGAGCTTCAGACATGTACAAAGCAAATCAGACCGAAGGTAAGGGAAATATCACAATCTCATTTTTATCCGAGATTGTTTATACTTTGAAATTTACTGGGGTGTATTTTATTATCAACATCCATGTTTCCTCAATATGTAATATTATTTCCATTCACCTACAATTTTTTAAATCCATTTTTACCCTTTGGTGAGTTTATAGTAAAAGATATGAAAGGAATCTTTTGTCATTTTTTGTACGAGGTACTTTTTGACTTTTCCGACAAAAGTACGAAGAATGTTTTTTTAACTTATACGACATGAATGGATTATTAAAACATATTTTCCAAGAATATTCCTTTACAAGTATTCAAGTTTATTTTTAATCAACTTCTTTTAGTTTAAAATTGTATGACATGTTAAGAAAGGAAAAGTGTTTTTGAAGTAGAAAGGATATTTTCCTCAAGAATGGAGTTCAAGTATTTTATCAAAATTATTTTCCATATAAGATAATAAAAGGGTTCTGTTTTTATCCCTATTATTACATTGATTTGATTATGTTGTGATGGAAATATTTTTATGAATTCCTTTATCTTATTTGAATTGTTTTATGATGTCATGTTGTTTAAGAATCCCATTTTTATTACATGGGTTACGCTGTGATGTATGGTTTATGATTATGTGGCACACATAAGAAAGGATTCTTTATAATATGGTTGGGACCTATATCTCCCTCCAATGCATTGGGTAAAGATTTTATATCTCATGAGATAGACATGGCTAGAACGGTAGGTTATACCGGTTCAGTGAAATAGGACTGGAATGAGGGTGACTCGGTTCAGAAAGGGACTTTGTCCACTAAGATAGTCATGGCAATGAGTCATGACTAACAAGAAATGATTTTCCCTGATTATTTGTGCATGCCACAAGGTTTCATGTTTCATGTTATGATTATGGGGATCTCATTTTCACTTCTATGATTTGTCCCATGTTAAGATATTATGATCTCTTTTACAGGTTATGTTTTTCAAAAAGATATGATATGATTTTTATTTCCTTTATTTGCCCTTGCTGAGCATTTGAGCTCACCCTTTTATGTTTTCTTTTCCCCAGGTCAGGAATATGGATATTAAGTAGAATATGCTAAAAGGGACCCTAGATATGATGAAATAAATGGGAGACACTGTAGAAGATTTATGAACCAGTTGTTTATGTTTCGCAGTTTCTAAAGACACTATACCTATACGGTCCTTTGTGGTTTTGTCATATGTTGTAATAAGTGTGCTTCAATTTTGAAGTATTAACAATGTATGTAAAGTATGGGTCGTTATAGTTGGTATCAGAGGAAAGGTATAGTCAACCTTTGGAAACTAGGATGTGAAATCCTTAGTAAGAACCCTAAGGAAAAGTCTAAGCATAGAACACAATCTTAGTGTTTTATAAATGGCCATGAATACCCTAGGATAAGACCTTAAGTGTGAAATTTTATCCTTGATTATGTGGTTTTCCTATTATAATTAGTGTTGCTCACACTATTCTTCTTGGTTTTAGTCAATGGCTGGAACCCGAAGGAACCGTGTTAATGCGGAATGCGATGGGCAATGCAATGATTGTCCCCCTAAGCAACCAAACGATATGGGAGCTGGAATGAAAAATCTTATAGCCATGCTCACACGACTTTCTCAAGCTATGAATCATGCAGGACTTCCATACGAGCAAAGGAAGGAGCAACATTCTGTTGAATCCTTCATGAGGCAGCGTCCACCTTCTTTCAGTGGGTCTACTGATCCATCAGTTGCTGAACAATGTATTAGTACTACTGAAAAGATATTTTCAGTTCTTCAATGTTCTGAACATGATAATCTCATCCTAGCAGTGTATCGTTTGGAAGGAGATGCTGATCAATGGTGGAATCTTATTAAGAATACGAGGCAAAGGGATGAAATTGAGTCTATGGAATGGGACGAGTTCAAGAACTTATTTTTCAATAAGTACTTCCCTCGTATTCTCCGAACAAAGATGGAGAAATAGTTTCTTGAACTGAAGCAAAGGGATAATGAATCTGTTGGTACCTATGACGCAAATTTTACACGACTTGCAAGGTACGCTTCTGGTATTATTATCCAACCTGAGAGTAAGATCGATCGATTCTTTAGTGGCTTAAAAACAAGTCTTCGAAGGGCGTTAGCCATAAGGGACTTTAATAGCTACGAGGAAATCGTTCGATGTGCTCTCAAAGTCGAGATGGAGATTGGAGTAACCCATCAGTCACATGGGTTTGATATGAAGAGGAAGATGGAATTCAAAGTAAAATCTAAAGAGCACACTGAAAAGAAGATGAGCTTTCCCTTATGCTCAATGTGTGGAAAGAAACATGTAGAGAGTTGTCTTAAAGGGACAAGTAAATGTTTCAAATTTGGAAAGGAAGGTCATCGGGCATTTGAATGCCGCGATAATGGGAAGAAGATGTCTAATGATGCAAACAAAGGACGGGATACACAGAATGAACCTACTACACTTCAATGTTTCAAGTGCAAGGAGATGGGGCATTATGCCAATCAATGCCCAAATCCAAGGGTTGTTGATGATGGTCGACGTCAACAAAATCTTAAGGCTAAAGTCAAAGGAAAGTCACATGCAATTTCTATCAGCGATGTGGTGTACGATAACGAAGTGGTGAAAGGTACACTTACCATCCACTCTAATGTAGCAAATGTTTTATTTGATTCTGGATCCACCCACTCTTTTATTTCTAAAAAATTTTCTAAGGGTATCACCGTATTACCTCAAAAATTAGATGTTGAGTTAGCTGTGACAACACCTAATGTCACAACAGTCGCATCAAAAGTTTATAATTCTTCTCCAATCGAAGTTTGTGGGAAAGTGCTTCCTGGAAATCTTGTGATACTTCCTTTAGTGGAATTTTATGTGATTCTTGGCATGGATTGGCTTTCTCTACATGGAGATCATATCAATTGCAAAATAAGGGAAGTCACATTTCATATTCCAGATCAATCTACGATCATCTATTGATGCAAGGATGAATATAACCTTCCAGTGGAAATTTCTTCCATCTTATGGGTCTTGATTCCACTGAATGAAGGTTATTTATCTCAAATGGCTGGTGAGAAACTCACGATTAAGAATATTCCCATCGTACGGGAGTTTGATGATGTCTTTTCGGAGGAATTACCGGGTCTTCCACCAAATCGTGAAGTTGAGTTTTCAATAGAACTCGTACCGGGTGCTTTGCCTATTTCAAAGACACCATATAGAATGGCCCCAATTGAGTTGCAGGAATTGATGAAGCAACTCCAAGAGAATCTTGATAAGGGATTCATACGCCTTAGTGCATCACCTTGCGGAGCACCTGTTCTATTTGTTAAGAAGAAAGATGGATCAATGAGACTCTGCATTGATTATCGAGAACTTAACAAGATCACTATCAAGAAAAAATATCCTCTCCCACGCATTGATGACTTATTTGACCAACTACGCGGTGCTCAATACTTTTCCAAGATTGATCTTCATTCAGGGTATCATCAATTAAGGGTCAAAAGGGAGGATATACCAAAGATGACTTTCCGTACAAGGTATGGACACTATGAATTTATAGTGATGCCATTTGGTCTTACTAATGCCCCTGCTATCTTCATGGATCTAATGAATAGAGTCTTTAAGGACTATCTTGATCAATTTGTGGTAGTCTTTATAGACGATATTCTTTTCTATTCAAAGAGCAAGGAAGAGCATGAAGATCACTTGAGAATTATATTGAAGACCCTGATAAAGGAGAAGATTTATTCCAAATTTACCAAGTGTGAATTTTGGCTTCAAAAAGTTGCATTTTTGGGTCATATAATCTCAAAAGAGGGGATATCTGTGGATCCAGCAAAAACAGAGGTTATCGAAAGATGGTCGAGACCAACAACAGTAACTGAGATCTGAAGTTTTCTTGGTTTGGCTGGATATTATCGACGTTTTGTAAAATATTTTTCATGATTATCTAATACACTCACCAAGTTGACCCAGAAAGGAGTTAAGTTTGTCTGGACGGAAGAATGTGAAGAGAATTTCAAGGAGTTGAAAAGAAGGTTATCCAGTGCACATGTGCTCACACTACCTTGTAGTGGAGAAAGGTTTGTGATATACAGTGATGCATCCAATAAGGGATTGGGGTGTGTTCTTATGAAAAATGATATGGTGATAGCTTATGCCTCATGACAGTTGAAAATCCATGAGCAAAATTACCCAACACATGATTTGGAGTTAGCTGCGGTAATCTTTGCATTAAAGATTTAGAGGCATTACCTTTATGGTGAAAGGTGTGATATTTATACTGATCATAAAAGTTTAAAGTATATTTTCACACAAAAGGAGCTGAATATGCGTCAAAGAAGATGGTTGGAGCTGATTAAGGATTATGACTACTCAATCCATTACCACCCTGGGAAAGCAAACAAGGTGGCAGATGCATTAAGTCGACAAGACAATGCTAGTTTATCCATGATGAGGATCACAAAAGATCCAATATTTATGGATTTACAATGGATGGATCTTGGAATTATAATGGAAGGGGGAAAATATTATCTTTCTCAAATGAATGTTCAACCATCTATATATGTGAAGAATAAAGAGGCACAGAAAGAATATGTAGAGTTACAAAAGAAGGTGAGAAATGTTCCTGAATTCAACCTTGATTGTGATGGGATAATAAAGTTCAGGAATCGGGTTTATGTTCCTCCCATCCCCGAATTAAAGAAAGAGCTGCTGGATGAGGCTCATAGTTCTTCATTCTCTATTCATCCTGGAAGCACGAAGATGTATAGGGACCTGAAGGAGTACTTCTGGTGGGATGGCATGAAAAGAGATGTTGCTGAATATGTCTCTCGATGCTTGGTTTTTCAACAAGTTAAAGCTGAGAGACAAAAATCTAAGGGGATGTTACAACCATTACCCATACTCGAATGGAAATGGGAAAACATCACTATGGACTTTGTCATAGGACTTCCTAAAACATCCAAAGGAAATAATGCTATTTGGGTTATAGTTGATCGTCTTACAAAGTCTGCAAACTTCATTGCTATTAGAGAGGATTTCTCTCAAGATCAGCTTGCTAGGATATATGTAAAGGAAGTTGTAAGATTGCATGGAGTACCACTTTCTATTATATCTGATCGGGATCCGAGATTTACCTCGAAGTTCTGGCGAAGTCTTCAGCATACTCTGGATACAGAGTTGAGTTTCAGCACTGCTTATCATCCCCAGACAGACGGTCAGTCTGAGAGAACAATTCAAACCCTAGAAGATATGTTGAGAGCTTGCTCTATGGATTTCAAAGGAGGTTTGGATCAACACCTACCTTTGGTGGAATTTTCATATAATAATATCTTTCACTCCAGTATTCAGATGGCTCCTTATGAAGCTCTCTATGGATAGAAATGCAGGACTCTAACTTGCTGGGATGAAGTTGGGGAAAGAAAGCTATTAGGACCTGATCTCGTTGATGAAATGGCAGAAAAGGTCAGATCTATTCAACAACACATAAGAGAAGCTCAGAGTCGACAGAAAAGTTATGCCGACAACCGAAGAAAAGACCTAGAGTTTGAAGTGGGTGATAAAGTGTTCTTACGAATATCTCCCTGGAAGAGGGTTATGAGATTTGGAAAGAAGGGGAAGTTGAGCCCTAGATATATCGGTCCTTTTGAAATACTGGATCGTGTTGTAAAGGTAGCTTACCGATTGGCGCTTCCACCGAATCTCTCTCAAGTTCACGATGTGTTCAATGTATCTCTCCTGAGAAAGTACATACCTGATCCTTCACATGTACTCAGCTCAGAAGTGGTACCGCTGGAGCAAGATCTTTCTTATGAAGAAAAACCGATAGAGATTCTGGATCGTAGCGAAAAAGTCCTACGAAACAAGACCACTCGATTGGTGAAAGTTTTATGGAGGAACCACCAATTAGAAGAAGCTACATGGGAGCTTGAGGATATGATGAGGGAGAAGTATCCTCATCTGTTTGTTACAAAGTGATGAATTTCGAGGGCGAAATTCTTTTTAAGGGGGGTAGAATGTTACACCCGAGATTTTTATGATTAATATTTTGTTTTTATATATCATTAAAGGAATCTTTCACTACATACTAGCTTGGCTTACTTTACACGCAATCGCGACCTTCCTCGATAGCTTGCGTCATACGCAATACCGAGTTTCACTAAACAACGATATGCTATTAAAATATTATTAAAACTAGCTGTTATGAATAGTAATAACCACTTTTTGAAATTTTATAAATTTTATCTTTCAAAATGGACTTCATTTTTGGATTCGGAATACCGAAATTAGCCTAGGGTGAAATTTTGGTATTTTTCTGAAAACATTCAATTTTTGATTAATAGTGAAACCACTAAGTGGTAGGTTAAAAACTGAATTTTGCATAAAACTTAATTTTTCCACTTCGGTGAATGGAATTTCGAAAATCCGACAGACACGATTGATATCAGTATGTAAAATTTGGTTCAATGAGATAAAAATAATTTTTTGGTGAATAGTAACTTTTTACTTTTTTTACCGCGGTTAATATTAAATAGGGTAACTAAGGGTAAATATGATATTACTATTACCCTAACACATGTCCTAATTCTATTGGATAAGTGTAATTCGACCAAAAACAACCTTATGAATAAAATATGACCATTTAGGCTCAGTTGGGTTAGATTTGGACATTTATTATTAATTTATTTAAAGAAGGGTTAAAATAGTTAAAATCAAAGTTTAATAAGTATATCATTTTTAATATGGGGATATACATAAGATAAATTCGACTATAAATATTCATTAGAAAGCTGAAAAGATTTCCTACACAATCGTATTTTATTTATAATTTTTAGACATTAAATAATTTAATTTATTTATGACACAATAATGATGAAGTAATTATCTTATTAATAAAATATTGACATAATTGATGTTATAAACACAAAAATAAATGTAATTTGATACTTTTTATGAATTAAACTAATTTTATAGGTTACTATGATATATTAGTGTTGATTTAATCAACTTTTTTCGAACATATAATTCTGTTATGACTTTCACAAAAATCATATATCAAATAGTGTCAAAATTGACACAAAATAGTTTTTAAATCAAATATTATATTATTAATTGTTATTTTATTCCTAAAAATATAAGGTTCGGCCAAATGACTTAGATAAGGATATATAAATTAATACTAAACAATTTGGGGTTCGTTTGGCATGTTATGGTAAGTGTATTAACCATATAGTGTAAGAAAACAAAAAGACACGGTAAAAGATAAATTATTTAACTTAGAGTTAAATCTAATTGATAAGGTTAAAATAATACCCTAAACTTGTCTAAATCATATTTTTTGATAGGATTTCGACCCATCCCCACTTTAGCTTCGAAATAAGACCCTTTGGTACCATTATAAACCGATTTTGACTTTAATATAAAATAATATTTTGAGATATTCCTAAGGTGCCCCTCTCCTCCCTTATAAATGGGCACCTCCCCCCCCCCTCCTCCTCACACCAAATTGAGTACTCAATCTCGGAAAACCGCTGCCATGTTCTCCTATCCACTTCCCTAGAATAATCCTAGAGGTCCTGGTCTTCTTCAAAGACCAATCTTAGTTCCCAAAGTGGAGGATTCAAAGAAGCGTTCCAAAGAAGAGGTAATATCCATTACCGATCTTTTCAATTTCATTCTTCTTCAACTTATTCTTCTTTAGTTGCTTCATGATAAAGTAATTACATCAGTATTACTTAAATAATGATATGTTATTATAAATATGAAACAACCCTAATTCACCTTCTATCCATCCTACGGAAAAATGAAATCACCGCGCGTGCGTACGTACGGAATACCGTCTCCACGCCGTGGTGTAATCTATTTTCCACCATCACCGTACAAGGATGGGTATAATGGTGTAATGAGTAACTATTTATTATTATTATAAAGTAATATTGATACTGAAATAATATATATATACTCCAATCCAATTCCATGATCATAGGAACGATATCATCACTCGTGCGTACGTACGGAATACCATCTCCACGATGTGATGCGACTCGTTCTACATGATCATCATTACATAGTAATTATATAAATGAATTGAATGAATAAATATGATATATGTTACACTAATACCATTCTGGATATAAGGTATCTATAACCATAAAAGAATAATAATAATTTATTCGGCAAAAAACGCATAAGAACAAAAGGCAATAAAGACCCGAGTAACAAGTAACAATGAAATATTACTAACAAGAAGCTAAGAATATGACCATATATGATATCATATCAATATGTATGATTCTGGAATAAGTAAATAACATTATTTAAACAATTATACATGAGCTTTGGACACGTAAAAAGCAAATCGGACCTAAGGTAAGGGAAATAACACAATCTCATTTTTATCCGAGATTGTTTATACTTTGAAATTTACTGGGGTGTATTTTATTATCCATATCCATGTTTCCTCAATATGTAATATTATTTCCATTCACCTAAAATTGTTTAAATCCATTTTTACCCCTTGGTTAGTTTATAGTAAAAGGTATGAAAGGAATCTTTTTTCATTTTTCGTACGAGGTACTTTTTGACTTTTCCAACAAAAGTACGAAGAATGTTTTTTTAACTTATACAGCATGAATGGATTCTTAAAACATTATTTCCAAGAAGCTTCCTTTACAAGTATTCAAGTTTATTTTTAATCAACTTATTTTAGTTTAAAATTGTATGACATGTTAAGAAAAGAAAAGTATTTTTGAAGTAGAAAGGATATTTTCCTCAAGAATGGAGTTCAATTATTTTATCAAAATTATTTTCCATCTAAGATAATAAAAGGGTGCTGTTTTTATCCCTATTATTACATGGATTTGATTATATTGTGATGGTAATATTTTTATGAATTACTTTATCTTATATGAATTGTTTTATCATGTCATGTTGTTTAAGAATCCCATTTTTATTACATGGGTTACGCTGTGATGTATGGTTTATGATTATGTGGCACAAATAAGAAAGGATTCATTATAAGATGGGTGGGACCAATATCTCCCTCCAATGCATTGCGTAAAGATTTTATATCACATGAGATAGACATGGCTGGAACGGTAGGTTATACCGGTTCAGTGAAACAGGACTGGAACGAGGGTGACTCGGTTCAGAAAGGGACTTTGTCCACCAAGATAGTCTTGGCAATGAGTCATGACTAACAAGAAATGATTTTCCATGATTATGTGTGCATGCCACAAAGTTTCAAGTTTCATTTTATGATTATGGGGATCTCATCTTCACTTCTATGATTTGTTCCATGTTAAGATATTATGATCTCTTTTGCAGGTTATGATTTTCAAAAAGATATGATATGATTTATATTTTCTTTATTTTCCCTTGCTGAGCATTTGAGCTCACCCTTTTATATTTTCTTTTCCCCAGGTCAGGAATATGGATATTAAGTAGAATATGCTAAAATGGACCCTAGATATGATGAAATAAATGGGATACACTATAGAAGATTTATGAACCAGTTGTTTATGTTTCCCAGTTTCTAAAGACACTATACCTATACGGTCCTTTGTGGTTTTGTCATATGTTGTAATAAGTGTGCTTCAATTTTGAAGTATTAACAATGTATGTAAAGTATGGGTCGTTATAAATGAGATGTGTGAAAAATTGTTTTTATTATTGGTTTTCCTGAATAGGATCTAGGATTTTGTGATTTTGAAATGGATTTGAATTTTTTTTGAAAAAGCGAGGATGTATGGTTTAAAAATTAAATTTTGAAAATGATTCAATCTGTAGGATCCATTTTCAAAAATTACACTAGCTTGACCATGTATATTTAGATATTTTATTAAAAAATACAGTGATTTCTGAAGTATTACTTTTATATTTATGTTGGGTTTTGGAATTTTAATAATTATTTAGTTAGGTTTTTTATATGATGTAGTTGGTGACTATGTATATGAATTTTTCATGGAATTTTATGCAGACTAGCCAAGAATTACCTCAATGATTTTATTTTGTTCTTAGTTTAAGGGACTTTGCTTACGGTTGTTTTTTATAGATAGTGATGTAGAATTTTTTTATTTAAATGAAAATAAAATAAACTGGTGATTATATAGATTAGTTTTCTAGCTTTCTTTGATAGACAGTTGTGACACGGTATATTGGCTCATAAATTTGAATATCGTACTGAGGTTTCTGTTTTTCATTTTTTCAAGAATATATTACAAGATAATTGATTTTTTTAGGATCGATTTGTAATATGTGTGTCGGTGGGTTTGGTTATTAGAAAGTTAGATGGATGTTTTGTTGATTTTTACTGATATAATGCTTATTGTGTGTATTTGATTGTTATTCATATATGTGTGAACACCAATATATTGAATTGGTTGATGACTATATATTCTTAGTGTGAGGGGAACCATCAACCTTGAAAATAATCGATATATGGAATTTCTATATATTGAGGTATACATGTGTATTTAATCATCATCGTAGTGTTTAACTAATATGGGTTTCATTTAAGTACTCATGTATGAGTGTTGTGATGACATTAAATTGTTACACTAAGTATGAGACAAGGTATGGGTGGTAGATACTACGTTTTTTGGTTTAATGATGTTATAATAATGACACAACAGTAGGGAGTATAATTCTATTTATCATGAGTGTATGTTCCTTGTATTGGATGGTTCATGAGAATTGTGAAACTTGTTGTTGGAACGATGTGATGACTGAAGAATGCTGGTGTTTGAATAGACCATTGTTTTTTAAATATGTTGAAATTTTAGATTGATTCTGTTTGTTGGAAATGGTATTGGGTTGGTGGTATAATGATTCGTTTATAACATTGTAAATTACATGACGAGTAGGGATTATAATAAAATGTTGGTGTAATAATATCACAATAATTCCATAATCAACTGAAGAATCATTATTAGGAGATGCGGTGAATCGAATAATGAGGTTGAGTTACATTGAATGAAAATACAATATAACAGGGATGATTGGTTATAATTTTAGAGTAGATGTAACATTCTGATTTTTTAAAAATAAAAACATTGCTCGCTCGCATATATGAAATGTAACATCAAGCATAAGAGGAAAACTATGTATTGTTTTTAAATGGTACCGTCATATCCTAGCCATTAGAATGGATGGTATAAACATGATTAAATTAATTATAATTTTTTAATAGACATATATATATTTAATTAATTTTAGTTACCATATATTTCTAAATTAAAATTAAACACTTTTCAAAATAAAAAAAAAATTTCTTCAAAAAAACTATTTAAATATGCACAAGTGTGGTTTATAATAATAAATAAACAAAAATCTCTTGATAAATTATATTAATGAAATTTATAAATAATACTCTAAATCTTTTTGTAATAATTTATCATATATGTTTTCTATAATTATATAAGAACAAATCAAATTTTATGCATAAAATATGTATTTTTATAAAAAATTAATTTTTCCCATTATGATAGTGAACAGGTTTTAAATAAACTTTTTAAAACATTTATAAATTATATTTAAAAGTGTAAAATTCTTCCTTGAAATATATATACATAATTACTATGCATAATTTTTTTATATTTTTCTGATAAGTTTCATATTTTGAGTGATTGTGAAAAATTATGCATTTTAATAGAAAATTGATTTTTCATCTAAATAGTTAATAATGGTAAATTATATTATTAAATGGTTTTAATGTGTTATTAGATAAATTATATATCATTTAATTTATTTAATGTCATTGGAATCAATTTCCCTTTGAATTTGATAAAAAAACAAAATTTTGAACGATTTAACATTAAATACATTTTGTCTCATTCCGTTAATAAGATTATTTTAAAAACAAATTTACCTAATTCCATGATTTGAATTTTTAATAATGGATTCTGTATTTTTATTTATATGGAACAAATTTATTAAATAGGACCCTTTTATTTTTGGACAATATTAACAATATCTTGGTTATTTTTATTAACATGGTTAAGTATAAATCTGTTAATTAAGGGTATAAATACTATTATAAGTATAGAATTGGATGAGTTAACTTCCAAAAAAACCCTTTTTCTCATATTAAGTGATCTTAGAGATACATGGATGACTTTAAACAATTTATTGTACTCAATTCAATTGAAATTTAATCTTGTCATACTTTTGTTTTTAACAAGTGAAATATTATTCATAAGGGGTAATATAAGGTGTATGTTTGACTATGAATTTTATTTTGAAAGATAAAATGTCTATATTTATCATGAAATATTATTTATAATTTCTAATATTAAAATATTTACCTTAAATTATAATTCAATGATGAAGTAACAATTTTTTAATTATTTGAAATATAAAATAAATGAAACAAATAATATTAAAACAAATATAATATTAAATAAATAGTTAAATAAATTAATATTTTAAATTTATCTTTCATGTTAGTGAATATTTAAAATATTTTTTTGATGACGTCATGTTTTTAAGATATTTGTAAATATTCATGTAACCAATAGTGTCAAAATTGGGTTAAATGATATTTTAAAGTAAATAAAATTGTATTTAATGGCATGAAATTACATAAAATACAAATTATGGAATTTTTTTTACAAAGTTTACAATTTCATTTATAATCAGTTTTTTTAATTTTATAGTAAATATATTCACCCATATGGAATTAAAACACATGTTGTCATGGTAAGAATAAAAAAGGTAAAATAATGGTTAAAACTAAAATCAAGGAATAAAAATATATCCATGAAATGTAAAATATTAATTTTATGAATGGATATAGACTCAAAACCATCCTAATTTATAAATATATTAGTTTTTATTCATTTTTAATAGAAAATTAATTTAAATTTATTTAACATTTTGATGAATTCTAAGACTGTCTCTGCCCTATCTTATATAAGGGAACCCATTATTTTTTTATTTCCACATAAAAACATATTTTTATTTCAAACCCTACACAAATACCTTCCTATAATACCTATAGACATTTAAAATCACATATATTAGTCATAAAACTAACCATTTTGGTCTTAAGGTTTTAAGATAGAGAGATCATCTGAATAAGAGTTATTGTTTTAATCAAATATTTCTATATTAGTTCTTCCATTTATTTTAAATTTTATTGAAAAATGATGGAATAATTACTCCAGTATGCTAAATATAATTATATTTTATTATGTTAATATAATCACCAAAATTTATATCCACTTCCATCAAATTGGGAAATAATTATCATTCATGTGTATGAAAAACTTCCACCTCATGAACCAATATAATTCGTTTTCCACCACTATATCCCAAGATTTTTTATACTGATGTAATAAATGTTTATATATGTTAATAATTTAATATATGTCATTATGAAAATATAATATCTCATTTACACAATTAAATTTACATACATGGATAAATGATAACATTGTTTGTTCTTAGAAGTGAACTATCACCTCCGCGAAGAGATACTCTTTTTTTCCATCGCCACATCTCCTGGTTGATATATATATAAGTATATTTTAGTGATTAATATTATATTATAGTTAATAAAAAAATTTATAAATAAAAAACTAATCATACCATATTTTGACAATGGTCTATGATGAATTAATACTTTACTCATGTGTACGTATGACCTACTCACTCCATGATTATGATATTGTTTATTTACCATAACCATACAACATGAATTTATTAAATTTTTTAATGAAATTATAAAATTGATAATAATTTCATTAATATAATTATGTATATAATGGACATATAACAACTTTTATAGTGGATATCAAACCAAATTTATTTTGGACTCAACTACAGAATATCATTGAAATTATCATCTTAAACTAGATTAATTAAGTAATATATATAAAATTAGATAAAAGAAATAATAAAATTTAATATTTTTATCATGAAATTAAATAATTAGACTAATATTACTATTCAAGAACAAAAATATTGTACATGACATGCATGATTTAATTTAAGAGAATTTATCTCAATTATCTTTCATTGAGATATATTTTGATTGTATACACCCACATTCCTTTATGATGTGTATATAAAACCCATTTGAAATTTCATATCATGCATTTTTTTATTGTTTTATAATGGTTTTTTATTTTATACATTCTTGGGGTGTATGATTCAAAAAATTTAATGTGGTATGGTAGAATATGATTAAAAAATAACTTCTTAAATGTTCTGTGATTTTATTTCAAATTCATTTCATTTATGTAAATATTCATGAGGTTATTTTATATGTTCAATTATATGGATAGAAAATGATTATAAGTAAAATTTTATTTAATTTTTCTTTTCATTATATCATTTTAAAAAACACATATTTTTATGTTTTCAATACAAAAAATTTGACTTTCTTTACAAATGAATACATGAATATTCTTGTAAACCTATACGGTGAAAAAAAACATAACTTTTATCATTAAAATTGTTTTATATTTTTCCTCATAAACAAGCCTATAATGTATATTAAAAACAATAAGCACATTCTTTCACATTTATGGGTATTTTTTTTATGAAAGGGATTGATTATTTCAATAACTTGAAATGTTTTCTTATGAATAGAAATGATATTTTTCTAGTTAAATTTTGAAAATTGAATGATTTTGTGTGTTGTGATTATATAATGTTACTTCAAAATTTCATGGGTGGTTATGTGATAAATATATGACGGATAGTTCTTTGATTGAATAATTATGGGAGGGTCTGTAATAGGCTTCCAATACATTGTGTATGTCATTCGAATGTATGGTTACTCTATTTGTAAAAGTGACATGTATGGAAGTTGACTACATGGTTATTCCTTATATATAATTGTCAACAATAATTATGTACTTATATATATTTATTCATTATAAATTCTTTCAATTCATTTTATGGTAGTATTATTATCACAAAAAAGGTAATAAATGAGTGTATTTTCAACTGAAATTATTTTCTACTTTTTAATGATCAAAAGTATTACATTAATATTTACTTTTCAGGGGTTTTCAGGTTTTCATAAGATTAACATATTTCTATCTTTGTGTACTCCTTACTATTTATTTATTTATTTATCATCGCTTATTTTAAATTTTTTCATTGTTTTAATGGAGGGTATGGAAAAGGATACGAAAAAGGAGAAAACTATGAATATTGGACATAAATAAACATAATGTTTTATTTTAAAGACCTTTTTTGGTGAAAAAATTGATACTAAGTATATGTTTCCACTTATAATGAATGTATTTTTTTTTATGTTTTCCCCTAATTCTCTAAATCAATAGACTTAATGGTTCCTTGAATTTAAATTCTACTTCAAATCCCAAGAATATGTAATGTTTAAGGGTAGTTCATTATAGCTAGTATCAAAGGATGGTTGAGGGAACATTGAAGATTAATATTTTTTTTAATATTTTAGGAAATCATAATGGGTATATATTTTTAGGGTGATTATATGTTCAATCTCTTATAAACACCCATTGAGACTTTCATTTATGAAAATTTATGGTAACTAATGGAATTTTTGGATCCATTCATTTTTAGGTAATTTTTTGTTATTTAATTTGTGGATGAAGATTGAATGGTATGAGATGAACATTGAGGTTAAGAGATATTATGTTTATTTTTAATATGTTTCTCATATTTCTATAATTTTATAAATATTATATGATTATATTTTTGGAAAAGGGGCAACTTATAAGATGCATGATGCCCCATATATTTCAGAAATTCTATGAGAATTCATAATAGAAGAACATGGTGAAAAGGGTGAATCACCATCTACTAGAGGATGTGATGTTCTATTTAGTATAATAAATTTTTCTTTATTTCAACCACCTGACATATAAATATGATTTTTCTCGTTGAAAAATATGTTTTATAGATAATAATGGGATAAAAAAGTTTTTGGTGATTACATAATAAATATTATTTCATGAGATAGTCAATATTCATGGAATCATATACTATTAAGGTAAATAGAATAGTGTATAATTTTTTAGTAAATGTTAAGATATATATATTTTAAAAGTATATGTTGAATGTTTGGTATTACTGTGGAATTTTGGAAATTAATAACGTTTCTCAACATATAGTTTTTTATTTTTAAGGTGCATTTTATTATCATATGCACACCATTTCTATTTTGGTTAACGGTTCATGATATGAGAGATAAATATTTAATATTTTTTGGATTATGTGATTCTGTTGAATATTATTATAGAACATTATGCATGAAAAATTATTCTTAAATACTCAACCATTGGAGAAAAGGATGAGTTTTTTATGGAAATTGATTAATGGATGAACCCCTACTAGTTAACTATGTATATTTATTTATGTATCATGTCCAGGTTGTCATATGATTCCTCAAATAAAAGAAAAGTATATTAAAAGAAAAATATAATCTATTTACTTTTCATACTAATAAATCAATGATACTTTAACCCATCATAGATTTATGTTTTAGTTATTCGTAACATCCCCTAGATCATGTTCTCTAACACTCTGCATCAGAACTTGATTGTTTGTTTTTCTCTTATATTTCATTGTTTCCCCATATGGAATATAAATATGTTTTATCTCATGTTTCCTTCTTACATAACATTATTTTATTTTAATGTGGAAGTTTCATTTATCTATTTTCGAATGGGGGATTTTGGAAAAGATATTTAGAAAATTTAAACACATACTTTTTTATCATATCTTCAAATTTTGAGGAAAAAATTTATTAAATGTGCGAAGGAGAATGTTACAAACCATGTTTTCAAATGAATTTTTTTTGAGATCCTATATGATACACCACATCAATCATAAATAAACCACGTAATGTTTTTTATTTAAATGTTTCTCTTATAACCTACCCTTTATAAGAGAAGGCGTGGATAAGATTAACAAAATTATGAGAATATAGAAAAAAAATATTGTAATGCCCCAAACCTAGAATCCATGAGAAAATGCATTACATTATTGCATTGGCAGGATTACAATGAATCAAATCGAAAAGGACTGATTAGTTTAGTAATTTTTAAGAACCTAGATACATACATGGAACTCATTTTACATTGGGAAGGGAACATAAAAAGGTGAATAACAAAATACAATAAACTACATATTTGAAAAATCCATAAATATCTCTTATACATAACCTGGTGAAAAAAACAAATGAAAGGGGTGAGCTTAAATTCTGATTAAGGGTTAAATATATTGTAACAAAGAAACAATAATATTTGAATCATAATCAATCTTTCATAATCAATATGACAAGGTGAATAGATGAAAAACACACACCATCCCTAAAGTGAGAATGAAAGTGCATCCATAGGTTATGTCATTGAGAAAGCATGATGGATATTAAAAACTGAATTTTAAATAAAGAGAATTATTATTATTTAGACATTAGGTATCTAGCACATGAACCATCATACCGTCATAACAGTTTGAGTATGTGGGTAGAAACATATCTGGTTTATAGAAATAAACTCGAATGGTTTGTCTCCAACAAGCTTACCTCATGAGGAATGTTTAAGAATCGAGGGAATATAGTGTTCCCCACGTGTCACTTTTGGTCCAAATCATTATTTATACGTTGGTTTAATAAAATAATAATACACCATTAAAATATTTTTATTGTATAGTGGATACTAATTCATCAATATATCCCTAGTCAATGTAGAATTTAAAATAAACATTGTATGTGAAATGGAATATGACATAAAGAAATAATTTTATCCATGGTACAAGAAAATTTATATTTAAGATAATTATAATAGAAAATGAAAAAATGACCTCAATGGGGTATTAGATACACCATATAATAATGATAAGGTGCACAATACCATGTAAGTCTCAATGAAATAGAAATTGAGACAAATTACCTTAACTGTGTTTAATCAACCGAGTCGTGTAACAATAAAAATAATAATTCCCAAATTAATCACATAATACCATGAATATAAATAGAATCACGATATTATATAAAAAATTTCATTACACATACACCACATGCAAGAAGTGGTGAACAATGGAAATCTATCAAAATTAAATGTGTGATGAGAAAACCCTCACCAAGATCATATCATTATATTGAGGATAAATAAATGACATAATTATTTGTCATATTTATAAATCCACCTTATATAAGTGTACATATAGTATAAAAAATCATAGTATATTGACACTTATTTTCAAAAATACATAACCTACAAAATAGATTTTTAACTAAATGAATTGAAATTCAGTTAAGATATCCTTTACCAAAGGTTCTACATCCTCCATATTTGATCAAGACTCTTGTATAATGGTTAGAGTAGTGTTATTTATTTATTATATAACTAAAATCATGTTTATAATACCATAAGTAATCTTGTAATAATACATTCCACACATTTATTAACAATATTTTGTTATTTCCATAGTTTCAGGTGTGTTCTCTTCAGGGATTCTAAGGCCGAGGTTAAATATTCATCATTAACAAAATTAAATAATAAAACAGAATTGATAACATATATATATATATATATATATATATTTAGTTCATTTTAAACAATTACATGTGAATTAGACCATCCAATATGCATGGAGAAGTGAAACGAAATATTATCATCTACAAATGCGGTGATTTGAGACAACCTGGATGACAATTTTATTATTTCTGAATAGAATAATAAAATAAGAGGTTTTGTGATGCATATAGAAATAATGTAAAAACATTTCAGTATAAATATGATAATTGATTTTTCATAAATCATTAGATAATAGAAAGGTATAAGGTATAGATGAGAACAAATTTTAAAGAGAAGAATAAGGAATCCTACCTCTTGAATATTTCTCTTTTTAAACTACCTTAAGGCTCTTATAAGTGTTCTTTTTTTGATATCAGAAGCACAAGAATGTGTTATGTGATGTGAAGGATGTAATTTCGTAGAGGGTGGCCAAACAAGAAGGCTTATCGTTATAAAATTTATGAAGGAATTAACCTCCTTTTATAAGTGAGGTGATGGGTATCTTAGGAATCTCAAAAAATATTAAAATATAATAAATATATTATGGGGTTTAGGACACAAAAAACTCATAAAATTAATGTGGTATTAAATTATAGAAGTAACATTATCCTTTTTTGACTTTTTGATCAATTTTATGATTTTCAAATAATTTAATGATATATTTTTTTCAAGAAAAAAATATTTCAAGATAAAAACGATTCATAATTTCCACATTAAACACATTAAAAATGTTTAATATAGAATAACATTTTTTATTATATCATAGAAATATCATATTCTTCTATGGAATATGTGAATTAGCTTAAAAATATAAAATTATTTTTATTTTATATTTTTAATATCATTTATTAGATTTAATAATTAATTAAATTAATATAGAATAAGATTTATGGAATCCATTATGGTGTAGATTTTTTGTCTAAAAATTAAAAAGAAACTTACATGAGAATGATGATTTTATTAGATTTTACAACACTATTAATGTTCGAATAAAACACCAAAAAGCTTAAAATTAAAAAAGTTATTAAAAAATTTGTTTATAGTGTAAACACCTTGTCTAAACATTAAATAAATTATTCAAAAGATCAAAATTTGATTATTGTGGATCTAAAGTGTATCCAAATTTGAATAAAAACTTGATAAAAGTAAAAAAAATATTATATTATATTTTTTATCCAAAATATAGATCATTTATTAAATCATATACTTTTAATAAAAACATTTTTTTGATATTTTTTGTACATCAACAATAATTTCATCCACACTTCCTATGAAATATGGTTAATTATTTCATATATAAAAATTTAAAAAAATAATATCGTAATGATAAATTAATTTCGTTCAAAACAACATTCTAAATTCATTCTCTATTTAGATTCACTATTATACATAACAATACATCATCTTAAATATGTTATTTGTTATATTATTTCCCTACAGAAGCATTGCATATGAATTTTGATAATACACATGTTATATGACACATAAATTCAAAATTAACAATAAAAGTCATAAAAAAACTTAATGATTAATAAAAAATTAAGGAAAATTCTTATTAATACTGAATATATATATATATATATTACAAATTTTCACTTTTTCAGTACTGCACAGGAACTGCGTCGACATTGATAATGATTTTTATACATATCATGAGAAAATATACTTTTCACATTATAAATAAATTATGTACAATATTACACTTGTAATATTGTTATTTAGTTATGAAATTGTGTAAATAAATTTTTATATCATAATAATTTTATGACGATGTCACGAAAAATACTTCATTTTATAAAAACTGTATTTTTAACTATTAAAAAAAATTAAACTATTTTATAAAACTAAAAAATTTCTCCAAATCATTTTTCATTGTATAGAATCAAAAAATGATCTCGATTTTATGAAAATAATTTTCTAAATATTGGAAATTTATGTTTTAATTAAAATCATCATTTACAAGAAAAATACCATTTTTTTCATTATAACTAATTTAATGACACTATGGAAAATTAATTATGGTGTTATAAAATTATAATATACTAATAAGAAAATAATATTTTGACTCATGATAACATTATATGAAAATGATTTATCTTTTAAATTAATCCATTAATTATAAAATTGTAACTCATTATTTAATGCTTATAAAAACACCAACATTTAATTATTATTTTTTAATATATTAACTCTCATTTATAAGGTACCTAAATTATATTTATACTTACATAAGTGAGGATACAATTTATAAGGGTACATTACTCTTCAATAAGGTCAGGTTACTATTTATAAGGGGTACATTTCTATTTATAAGTGTTGTGTACTATTCATTATGGTACATTAATATTCATAAGGGTCAAAATACTATTCATAAATATAAAATAATAATCATAAGGGTCACGTTATTATTCATATGGGTACATTACTATTCTCCAAAACTTATGTACATCATATCTGATGCTAAATATCTTACTAAAGGCAATGGTGTGTGTCTTTTTTTGAAATTAAAATCACAGAAGCAGAAAAAATTATGTTTTATAGATAAGTTATAATTATCTCTTATAACATAGTCATATATCACAATGACCCAATGTTTCATGTATTTTATGTTTTCTAATGGATTGAAATTATCCATACCATAAAATATAGGGGGTTTATATTCTTCCCACCAATATAAAAGTGATCATTAGAATTATTCATGTATAAACCCATCAAAATTGTTCTGGGGGATTCTTCTATTCATGTACTCAATGTCTATCATAGTGTTATAATCAGTAAACTATGTTTTCTAAATCTTTTTCCCATGGTTTTTATTAAACTTTCTTTGACACCAATTATAACACACCGACCCCAGAAGCCCTGCGTTTTTGCATTACATTATTACAATGGAATGATTAAATGGAATAAAATCATTATGCATAGACCAGTTCAGTAGTCTTGAAAAAACTAGATACATAAATGGATCCCATTTTACATTTTAAAGGATACATAAAAAGGTACATAACAAAAGCTAATAAACATCAGCCTTTAAAACTCAATAAATGATCTCTTCTATATAACCTGGAAATGAAAAACAATGAAATTGGAGATCTCACATGCCCAGTATAGTTTACATATAGTGGTAGATTTTAAAAAAATAATATTTAAATAATAATCTATTGGATATAATTTATATGGGATTATTAATAGTTAAAAAACACGCACAATTAATAAAATGAGAATGAAAGTGCTTCCAAAAGTATTTTCAAATTGAAAAAAACATGGATAGTAAAAACTAAATCCTAATATAAAGAGAATTATTATTATTTGGATTTCATGTATCCTACATGTGGACCAACATAATTTCGAGACGGTTTAAGTATGTGGGTAGAAACCCTTATGATTTTTGGATACGAACATGAATGGTTTTTCACCAACTAGTTTTCCTCATGAGACCTGTCGACACATTGAGTAGCTATAGAAGGCCCTAAACACCACTTCCTGTCCAAATAATTCTTTATATTGAGATTTATTAAAAGGAAAATATTCCATTTAAATATCTTTATTCAGTTGTGAATACATATTCATCAATATTTCTATAGTCAATGTAGCATTCAAAATAAACACCGTATGTAAAATGGTATATAAATAAAGGAATTAATAATATCCATGATACATTTTATATTTAATAGAATTATTATTTCAAATAAAAATTGATCTCAATTAAGAATTAGATACACCACATTAGAAATATTAGGTGCACAATACTATGTATGTCTCAATGAAATCAAAATTGAGACAATGTCCCTTACCATGTTGTAAGCAGGTGGGTCGTATGACAAAAAACCAATAACCACCAAATGAATCACATAATGACACAAATATGAAGAAAATCATGATGTCATACATCAAATGGATGTAAAAATATACCAAATGAAAGAAATAGGTGGAAAACAATGGAAATGTCATGGAATGAAATTTGAGATGAGAAAAGTCGTAACAAGATCATATCATTAGATTGAGGATAAATGAATGAAATAATTATGTATGAAAAATATAAATCCCCAAAACATAAATGGATATAGAGTATAAAACAATCAGTGGTCATTCACACATAATATTGGAAAAACATAACCAATGAAATATATGTTTGACTCAACGAATTGAGATTGAGTTAAGATATCCCATACCTATGGTTTGACTTTCTCCAAATTTTTTCGAACCTCTGATATTATGGTTTTTATAGTATTATTTATTTATCATTTAAATAAAATATTGTTTATAATACCTTACATAATCTGTTTATAATTTTTTCCACACATGTATTACCAATATTTTTTTATTCCCATAGTTTTAGGTGCGTTATTTTCATGGTTTCCGAGGTCGATTTATTGTATTCTACCATGTATAAATGAAATAATAATTCAAAATTATTAATATATTATTTTACTATTAAACAAATACATTTTAATTAGATCATCTCATAATTGTGGAATAGTGAAGTGAAAATCTATTGTCAACAAAGGTGGCGATTTGACCCAACACTGATGCCAATTTCATTATTTAAGATTAGAAGAAGAAAATAAGTTATTTTATGAAGTATATACCATAAAAAAACATCATTAAAATATATATATTATATGAGAGTTGACATGAATAATTGGATAATATCCAGGGATATGGTATAAGTGAGAATGAATTTGAAATAGAAGAATGGATCTTACCTCTTGAATATTTTTCTTTTGAAACCAAATTAAGGCTACTAGAAGTGATCTTTGGTGAAATCACAAGATCACAAATGTTTCAAGGGATGGGGAGCATGGAATTTCATAGAGGGGTTCGGATCAAGAAGGGTTATGGTTATAAATTTTTTTATATAATTAACCTCTTTTTATAAGTGAGGTGAATGTTAACTTTGGAATTAAAAAATTATTAAAATATAGTATTTATATTATAGGGTTTAAGAATCCCAAAAGGACAAAACATTAAGGGGGATTTCATTATTGAAGTAATATTATCATTATTTTATTTATGAATATTTTTTTTTGGATTTTTGAACAATTTAATAAAATATTTTATTCATGATAAACAATTTGGTCAATATAAAAACTATTCATAATTATGACATTAAACAGATAAAAAAAATTTAAAATGAAATAAATTTTTTTATTATAGCTTAAAAATTTGATACTCATCTAGGGAATCTGTGAATTATCTTAAAAATATTATATTATATTTATTTTATTATTTTTAATATCATTTATGTGATTTATTTATTAATTAAAATAATTCTGCATCATCTTTGTGTAAGCCATTATGGAATAGATTTTTTTGTCGAAAAATTAATAAAATATTTTACAAGAATGGTGTTTTTATTAAACTATTAAATACTATGATTTTTCGAAAAAAACACCAAAAAAATAAAATAAAAATATAATACTAAATAATGTTTATAGTGTTATCATCTTGTCTTACTTTTAAATAAATTATTCTAAAGGTTTTAAATTTATTCTTGTGGGTACAAAGTGTCCCAAAATTCAAATAAAACATGATAATATACTTTAACTGATTATATTAAATTTTTTATTCAAAATATGTGTCATTTAATAAATATTATACTTTTTATTAAATAATTTTATTTATTTTTCATATGCTTTCACAAGAACCACATCGACATTACAAAAGCATTAATGTTTGTTAATTCATATATAAAAAATAAAAATAAAAATTTGTCAGAAATATAAAATAATTTTCTTAAAAATAAAATTCTAAATTTATTCACCATATGTATTCATTTTTATACATAACAAAACTTATTCTTAAATATTTATTTGTACCTTTATTTCCCTACACAAGTATTTATAGAAATTTGGATAAAACACATATTATATAACTCAAAAAATCAAAATTAATAATAAAATATATAAATAGTAAATAATAAATAATTCATGAAAATAGTTTTTTGCACTAAATTTTCATATATATAAATTACCTATGTTGAAGCTGTTAGTGCTGCACAAGAACAATGTCGACATTGATAATGATTTGTATAATTATGATGAAAATACATACTTTACATGTTCTAAATTAATTAGGCAATATATTCCACTTATAATATAATTATTTAGTCATTACATATCCTAAATAATTTTTTATATTATAATAATTTAATGATGATTTCATCAAAAATACCGTATTTTATAAAAATATCTAATTATTACTATTAAAAAAAATTAAACTATTTTATATAAATCAAAAAAATCATCCTAACCCATTTTCAACATATAGAATAAAAAATGAACAAAATTTTTAGAAAATAATTTTCAAAATATGAGAAATTTAATTTTTTATTTATATAATCATTTACTCAAAAAATACCAATTTTAACATTATAGCTGATTTTATGAAATGTCAAAAAATTAACTAGGGTCTCATAAAATTATCTTATAATGATAGGAAAAAAAATTGATTCATGAATGAATATTATGATAGTGGATTATCTTATAATTTAATCCAGTAATTATAAATTTTTAACTCATTGATTATTTCTTATAAAAATAGAAACATTTAATTGTTAATTTTTTTAAATATTCACATTCATTTATAAGGTTCCAAAAATATATTTATAATTACATGGGTGAGGTTACAATTCATATGGATACATTAATATTTATAATGGTCAAGTTAATATTCATAAGGGGTAAATTACTATTCATAAGGGGTCATGTTTTTATTCATAAGGGTACATTACTATTTATAAGGGTCATGTTACTATTCAAAAGGGAACATTACTATTCATAAGGGTCAACTTACTATTCCAAAGGGTACATTACTATATACCAAAAATTAATCTGATCCTATTCAACTCTAAATATCTTAGTGATTGCAACCATGTATGCCTTTTTTCTGAAATTTGAAGTATAGAAGCTGAAAAATAATGTTTAATGGATATGTTATAACTATACCCAATAAAAATGTGTTATTACAAAAAGGCTCAATGTTGAATGTATTTAAATTATCAATTGAATTTAAATTATTCATACTATAAAATTATAAGGTGTTATAAATAAATATGTATATATTTATATAATTAATTCGTTGGTGACCAATTATTTTTAAATGAAAATAAAACCCTTTTTAAAATATATGTAATTTTTTTTGAGAAAAACAATTGAAATGCGTTGAAATGAGTTTTATATGAATAAAAAACAAATAACTCTCTATAATATATAAAATATATATATATATATATATAATATTCAATATCGTTATTTATTGTTATTAAAATGTGTTTTCTTGAAATGATTTTTGATCAAATAAAATTTTACACTTAAAAAAAGTATTTTTCTAAATAAATGTTTCCATATTTTGATGGGGTATTTGATATTAATGTAATTTTTTAGAATTTTTTTAATTATATTTGAAAAAAATAACTTATTAATTTAAATTTTAATATCAACATTTACATTTCTTTAATTTTTTTTATTTTTCAAGTAAGGTTCATTTGTTGATGAATAGTAAAAAATAAATCAATTTAATTGGAAACAAATTTTTTTCTTAATAATTTATAGTGTTAAAACATAATTTTAAAATTTTTAATGTATAGATCGAAAAATTATATATCATTGTATCCAATTTTTTTTTATTGGAATTAATCCCACATTGATTTTTGTTATAAAAAAATTTCAATATTTTGAACATTCTCACATTAAATCCCTATTTTCTCATTCCGTTGAATGGAATAAATTTAAATTAATTTGACCCAATTATATGTTTTTAATTTTGAAAAATGGATTTCATATTTGGAATAATATGTTCTAATTTTTTTTAAATATATCCATTTTTTCGAAAATAATAATAGTAACATTAGTAATTTTATTAACAAAGTAAAGAGTAAATCATGTAATTAAGGGTAAATTGTTTTATAAATAATTTACTATTACCCTAAAACTTGTTTTAATTTTCTTGGATGAATGTGTTTCGATAAAAAACATCCTTGGATTGATTTTATGAAATCGTGAAGCCACATGGCTTAAATTAATCCATTTATAGTATTTTATTCATGTAAAAGTCAGTCTTTTCAATCCTTTGTTTTTAACCGGTGATATTTTTTTATATGTGATTATAAAGGGGATAAGTTTGACATAAATTATAATTTAATATTTATAAATTTTATCTTCGTAATGGTAATATATTATAATTTTTAGGGGAGAAATAGTAAAAATAAATGTTGAGAGAATGATGTCATTTTACTTGTTTAATAAATGAAAAAATATAATAAATGGTATGATAAATATTAAAATAAATATAATTTTATATAATTAATGTTGTAAAATAATTTTATTGAATAATTTTACATTTTAGTGATTATTTTAACGTGTTTTTTTGATTATATGATGTTGTTACGATTTAGTTTAAAATTCATGTAATGAATGATGTCAGAATTTGACATTTAGGATATTTTAAAATAAATAATATTTTATTAAATTTAATAAAATAAATAAAAATATAAAATCTGGAAAACTGATTCGTATAATATTTATAATTTCATAAATCATATTTTTCTAGATATTTTGATATTTTTTTGTAACTATATTAACCATTAGAGAATAAAAATAAAAGTTGTCAGTGGAAGAACTAAAAAGGCTAAGTTAGGGTTAAGACCAAAATTTAAGTTTTATAAAGTGGTTGAGACTTATATAATTTTTATTATACTAATTAATTTATAAAAAACATCATTTTATTTTATAAATAAAACATTTCAAATAAATTTTTATTTTAAAATTAATTTATATTAATTTAATATTTGGAAGAATTCCAAGACTCCCCTCCCAACTCTAATAAAAGGGAACACATTATTGTACATTACTCAAACATAAAAACCTAATTTCTTATAAGAGATATATCTAAATAACTTCATATAATCCCTCCCCAAATTCTAGAGCCCATTGGTTAAACACCATACTTAGTGGTCTTAAGGTTTCAAGAAAAAGAGATCGTCAGAAAAATAGGTATTGTTTTAATCATGTATTTCAACTTCATTTCTTCTCCAAAATAGTAAAAATATTCCAAATATTATACCTTAAATTTACTATGATATTTTATATTAATAAAATAACAAAAATAAATCTCCACTACCATGAAATGGGATAATAATTTTCTTTCGTGTGTGTGAATAACTACCACCACTTGAACTAGTATAACCTATTTTTCATCATCATCTATCAAAACTAAATTCAATAATGGAATTAAATATTATATATATGATATTTTTTACATATTATTCATTAAGAAAAGATAATATATAATTTTAATTCATTCCTTTCCATTCACGAAAAAATTATAAAAACCTTCAGGTGTATGTGTGAATTATCACTTCAATGAAACGATGTTATTATTTTTCCATCACCACATCCAATAGAAGGAATATATAATTATATTTTAATTATTAATTTGATATTAATCATATTATGATCATTTTGGAAATATAATATTATACTTATATTCTTTCCATAATCACCATTGAAAAATGAAAATGTTACTCATGCGTACATATGACCCACGACTCTATGATTATATGTTATTTCATTTTTCATAACTGTACTTAATGGGTTAATTTAAAATTATAATTTATGATTTAAAATTATAAAAATTTCATGAATATTATTTTAGAGATAATAAGTTTATGAAAATTTTGTCTGTGGACAAAGTACCAAATTTATTTTGGACTCAAGTATATAATAACATCAAAATATATGAAGTGAACTAGGATAATTATGTAATTATGTTAACATGATATAAAATATGTAATGACCATTAATAATATCTCAAGAAATTAAATAATTAACCAATGTCTATCATTTAATAATATAATGATTATACATGACAATTCAGACTCAATGTAAGGGACTCTATCTCAATCTCTTATAATTGAGTCATATTTTGATGTCATATGTCATCCTTATTTTATGATGTGTATATACATACACTTTTAATATTCACATGCTGAATTTATTTATTATCATGTTATTTAATGTTTTTCAGATATTATAATTTCATTGGTCTTATGGTTCAAATAATTCAAAGTGTAATGGGACACATTGATTTAAAAATCAATTTTTAAATGATTAATGATTTTATTAAAAATTATTTTCCTCTATATCATTAATCTTTTTAATATTTTATATGATACATTATATGGATAGAAAAGTATTATAAAGGTAATTTTATGCCTTTTTAAATTTATTTCAATGCTTGTCAAAAAAATAACTAATTCAAGTTTTCTATATAGAACGTTTGAATTTCGTTACAAATGATAAAATAATTGTTATTTTTATTTTATAATTTGAGTAAAACTTCCAGGCCACCATGAAAATTATTATATATTTGGATTCAGAAACAAGCCCTAAAGTTTATTAAAATTAAAAGAAACCCCTTTTCCAATATTTGGGTATTTTGTTTTTACAAATGGGTTTTGGAAATAAACTGATTATTATAATAATATGAAATATTTGTTATGAGTGGAACTGAAATTTTAATAGTGGTATGTTAGAAATTGAAAACAGTTATAAGTTCAAATTATATAATGGTACATGGAAATTTTATGGGTGGTCACGTGATAAACCAGTGATGGGTAGTTCCTTGATAAACTAACGATGGATGGGTCGCTGGTATCCATCCAATGAATTGGGTATGGTATTCAACCATATGGTTATTCCATTTATAGGATTGAAATTCATTGATGTTGAACGCATTGTTAATCCATTTATATAAATGAAATGTAAAACTATATACCAAGATATCTTTATTTGTTATTTGTGATTTCTATGGGTTTTATGGAAATCTTATTATTACAAAAAATGCTATGAAATTAGTTTATTTTTAATTTAATGTATTTACTAATTCATAATGATGAAAGTTAGTACTTTTTGATAATATTTTCATAGGGTTTCATGTTTTTACAAGACCAAAGTATTTTCTTCTGTTGGAATCTCTTTCATGTATTTTTGGTCTTATCATGTATTTTAAAATACTAGTACTCGCCCAATATATTGCTATACATTTTCAATTAATGGGGTTTTAATAAGATATTAATATTTATAAAAGTGGAGAAGAAAAAATATTGTAGGGAACATTTTAATTAGAAAGTAACAATTAATGATAGTGGAATAAGAGTGCATAGAATATGAAGACAACATTAAAATAGTTTACAAAAAATGATAGAGTAAAATTATTTGAATTTGTAAATTATGATGAAGAATATTTGAATTCATATTAAATTTCAATCACAATAACTATAATGCATGCACTGAAATAAATACAATGAGAAATCAATGATAAAAAATTGGTAGTAATGATAAAAATGTGAATTGTGAAAAAAATGAAATTATAACAAATTTAATGAGGGGATGTTAGAGAAAAAAGAAAACTGACTGAAACTATTAATCATTTATATGGAACAATATATAATGAAGGATGTAGAGATCTAAGAAAATGATAAAAATATAAGATTCAATTTAAATATCACAAACTTTTAACTAAAATGATAAAGGTTTTTTTGACTAACAATAATACTCATTTAAAATCATCCCTTCAATGGGAACACTCCATCAAAGCCATATCTTATGTTTCAAATACCATACATTCCTTCCAATGAAAGATCTTGGTTGTAGCATTTCGATGGCCACAACTGAATCTCTCGCTTCTACCAGAAACACATTTTCTGAAACCTTTAATTCCACCTGATGAGGTGTGAAGCAGCATCCGAATCTGGGAAATGAGGACACCAGGCCCACAAACACAAACCATAGTAAAAATATAAGTCTTAATAATTTGTTGAATGCTTAATTAAAATAATCAAGTTTTTATCATTTTACTAGAAGCAATGAAATTTACAATGGTGTTTGTATGATCAAATATGAAAAAAAATATAAAACGGTCACACCAGTATATCTTTTTTGGATATGTCATAGATTTTAGAAATTAAAATTATATTGGAACAAAAACATGTTCAAATGATATGGACCACAAACATGTTTAACTAATATGTGAAATAAACAAATTAAATGGATGTTGTAAAAATTATATGGATCAAAGAAAAACATAAACATTGAACATATGTTATGCAGTATCCATTCCAAAGGTTAATTCAGATGACATGGTAAACATATTCCATTAACCCTAATTTAAAAAGCATATTCTAATAAAGTTTTGAATGTAAAAAAATGTAGAAATCAAATATGAAAAAATATGAAATGGTCAAACTGTAGTATTACCTTACAATTACAACTATAAAATTCAGTTAATTTTTTCACTCTTCCTTACTGAGTTCTCTTTCCATAACAGTGGAATCTGTACATAATAATTAAAAAAAATTACATAACCTGATGAGTAATTTTTTATCAACATTTAGATGGTATTATGTTACCTTACATGATTCATAGGCATTGCGTCTAAAGAAAACTGATCTAGAAATCTTGTTTCAATGATAGAAGAAAAAAAAAGAATAAAATCAATCATTATATACATAAAAATAGAAATTTGGATGAAAAATTCCTTCAGGTATGAATTTTACACAGAATATTCAACTAAAGCATCACCTGTGAATCATCAATGGGCCCCCATGAAGGAAATCTAGAAGTTGTTATTCCCCGACTTTGGGATCATAGGGTGTCTATTGATATAATCATGTCCAATCTAGATAATACATGATCCACTGATCTAAAATGCATGATCCACTAAAAAAGATCCACTACTAAAATAAGACACCAGGTCTACTGCAAAATTCATGATCCACATCCCATAAAAATGCATGCTCTGCTTACCATATAAAAAATGTATTCCACTTCTCATATAAAAAACATGTTCCACTGCTCTAAAATAATTATCCAGTACTAAAATAAAAAACATGATCCAATCCACTAGTCATATGAAATTCAAGATTTACTACTATAGAAATTGATCCACCAGTCTAATACATTTCATGTTATATTTTGTATAACTAAATGTAACTAATAACTCAAATAAAATGTAATGATCAAATTCTAAAAAATATGTTACTAATAATATATTCCACAAAAATATAGTGTTAGTCTATCATGTCACCTATTATGCAGGACCAAAACCTAGAATCACCACAATTGAATGGTTCACTAAATTCCTGCTTATGACATTAAATACAGTTCTGTTATTTGTTATATTTTCATGTAAAATTATTCATGACCAGTCATAAAAAATATATAGAAAATAATGCTGTTATTTTACCTAGATTTTTTTCCAAGTTATAGTTGTTTAATAAGAGTTAATGATCCAGGAGTTTGAGCCCCTTCAAAAGTATCAAATATGTATAGCTACAGATTCAATAATATTTAAAAATAATAAGACATACTAATGAAGTTTTCCTTCAAAATATTATGTATTCAAACCTCATTTCCTGTAGAAATTCATTCAGTACATACTAATACCAGATATCAACCTAAAATGTTTACCAAATGCAATCTTGAAACATGTTTTCATAAGTAATTTGTAAATTGTCATATATAAGAAACATCTTAAATCATTATGTTTTAGGAACATGGAAGTATATGTATACGCAATTTAGAAAATAGATAGTTTATATGAAATTTAACATAAATAATATCTGAAAAAAAAAGTTTTGTTTCTGAAAATAATGTTTAGTAATGACACAATAATCTAAAATCAATGATATATAAGAAAAAAATTATGTATAATAAATCTTCAAAAAATTGAGTATATACAATCCGCAATCTGTAATATGAAAAAATTATATATAAGAAATAAACAAACAATAATTTATTGAATCCTTTTAAGAAATATATAATATTAAAGCACTTATATATAAGAAACCATATAACACTTATGTATAAGGAATCTACAAATAATTTTAGATGATAGCCAATTGAAAAGAAGAAATGAATTATATGTTTTAGTAACATAAATAAACAAAATGAGCACAAAAAATGAATATTTTTCAATAGCATTTTCTAATACAATTTTGAATGTAAAAAAAATACAAAAATCAAATATGAAAAAATATAAAACGGTCAAACTGTAGTATTACCTTGAAATTAAAGCTATCAAATTCAGTCAATTTTTTCACTCTTCCTTACTAATTTCTCCATCCATAAGAGTTGAATATGAACATAATGCTTAAAAAACCAATTACAGAACATGAAGTCACATAGTTTAATCAACATTCAGAATGTATTATGTTACATTACATGATTCATGGGCATTGTGACTAAAGAATACTGATCTAGAAATCTCGTTTCAATGATAGAGGAAAAACAAAAAAGAATATATTCAGTCATTATATACATAAAAATAGAAATTTGTGTGGACAATACCTTTAGGTGGGAGGTTCATAATGAATATTCAACTGAAACATCACCTGAAAATCATCAATGGTCACTACGTAAGTGAATCTAGAAGTTTTCATGCCTCTATGTTGGGATCGTATGACATCTGTAGTGATAAGAATTTCCAATCTCTATAATACATGATCCACAGGTCTAAAAATCATCATCGACTAAAAGAATTTATCCACTACTCAAATAATACAAATGATCTACTACAAAATTCATGATCCACTACCCAAAAAAATAATTCTTTTCTTCTCATATAAAAAACAAGTTCCACATCTCATATAAAAAACATGTTTCATTGCTCTAAAAAAATTATCCAGTACTAAACTAAAATACCTTATCTAGTCCAATGGTCACATGAAATGCAAGATCCACTACTATAAAAATTGATCCACCAGTCTAATACATGTCAAGTCATATTTAGTATAACTAAATGTAACTAAAAACTCAAATATAATGTAATGGTCAACAACTCTATAATATGCCACTAATTCTATCTTCCACCAAAACTAGCGTTAGTCCATCATGTCAACTATTGTGCAGGAACAAAACATTGCATCACCATAGTGGAATGGTTCACTGAATTCCTAATTATGAATTTCAATACATTTTTATTATTTTTTATATTGGGATGTTAAATTCATCATAACCAATTTTAAAATATTTAAATAAAATAATGCTATTGTTTTACCTGAATTTTTATTTATGAGTTATAGTTGTGGAATAAGAGGTTATGATCTTGGAGTTTGAGTACCTTCAAAATCATCAACCATGTTTACATGTAGATATAATAATGTTTAAAAATAAGAAGACATATTAATGAAGTTTTCCGTGAAAATATTATGTATTCAAACCTCTGATCCTGTAGAAATTCATTTAGTACATAATAATACTGCATATCATCCTACAATATTTACAAAAACACATCTGGAAACAAGTTTTCATACGTAATCTGTAAATGTTCATATATAAGAAACATGTAAAAACATTATGCTTGAGAAACTGGGAAAGGGTTTTTTAAGCAATCTGGAAAAGATACAGTATATAAGAAATTTAACATAACAAAAATCTGACACAAGCATTTTTTTTTCTGAAAAGAAAGATTATTTTTCACACTAAAATCTGAAAACAATTTTGTATAAGAAAAAATTTCTGTATAATAATTCTTCAAACAATTAATTATATGCAATCTACAATCTACAATATGAAAAAAATTATATATAAGAGATATAAAAACAATAATTTATTGAATCCTTTTAAGCAATATGTTATATTAAAGCACTTATAAATAAGAAACCTTAGAATACTTATTTATAATAAATATGTAAATAATTTTAGTTGATAGAAAATTGAAAAGAATAAATGAATTGTATGATTTAATTATATAAATAAAAAATGAGCACTTAAAATGCATATTTTTCATTTATAATATTTCTATAAAAATAATAGGAAATATAGTGTAATGTTATATACCTGACTAGATGAAATATTCATGGTTGATCTAACATACCCATTTTCAGTGAGTCCACTATGAATTTAACCTAATACATTTATAATAATAAAAAACATTTATAAAAACACCAATGTAATTGAACATGATTGAAACTAAAAAAACTGTGTGTTGATCCAAATCAGTTATTCATACCTAAAATAGAGAAGATATTGATGTGGTGGAGGAAATATATAACCTTTGAAAATATTTTACATGCAAAAAAATTGACCGAGAAAAAGAAGTACATGAAATGATTGCTGAATTGGAACAAGAGATGTATTGTATTGGTGATTGAAAAATCCATATGTAGCTAGAAAAGCTAATTCATGGAGAGAACATAAAATCATTCTAGAAAAGTATGAGAACCCACCATTTTTGATGCATTGAATCATAATATAGCCTGAAACATTAGTATGAATATAGTGAAATGAGTAACTATAAAGTATATATAATTGTTACTGAGAAGCTATAGAGGAGAAAATACCATATTATGGATGCGTTGAGAGATGGATAGATCTGTACATAGTGAAAATTTCAGACCATTGCCTATTTATTCAAAAGAATAAAATAGGGAGATGGATTATAAATGAAAAAATGGTTTTTGAGATGGTGAATTGAATCATGAAGAGAGTGAAAATCATGCTTCACCACGGTTGATCTCAGAGGATACAACTAATACCAGGAAACTTATGAAATGGAAAGGGATTACGCGAATGGGTGTGGTGGGGGTTAGAGTGATTAAGGGCGGCGGGAGGCAGAATTCACTATTGGATGATGGGAGTAGAGCTCAGAGGATATGAATAGTATGAGGAAACGTAGGAGATGGGAAGCTAGAATTCAAATTCTATAACCATAAAAATATTTTAGTGGATCATAGAAGATGACCCGATACGAAAACGAGTGAAATAGTGAGGAGGATGTTGGAATTGGTTTGCAGGAAGATCTGGGTGAGGGAAAGAGATATCATACCAAAAACCATAGTAGAAGACATGATAAATCGATGGGGCTTTGGTTTTGGAGGGAGAGGGTTTTGGGAACCCTAGCTGGTGGATAGGGAGAGCCCACAAGAACTAGTTTGTAAGAGGAATTGCGCCAGATGGTTCATGATTTTAGAGGGAGCAATGTTTATTTGGGAAACGCGGATGATTGTAGAGATGACATGTAAGGAGAATGGGTGTGTAAGATTAATAGCATGAAACATGGAAGGTGGAATGATAGGATTAATATAGATATAGAATACTCAAAAGTTCAAGGGAGAGTAGGGACAGGTATGCGATCAAGGAGAACCAGTGAAGATTTTTTAAATAGAGAAATGATGTTTAATTTTATATAAATTTGTTTGATGGAAACATGATAATATGTATATGTGTCCACAATTAATGTATTGGTTAATTTGTAAGGTTAATTCCTAATTAGAAAAAGCACAAAACTATAAACATCCTAAAATGTAAATTCTATATAAAAAATTATTTTATATGTAATGACTACTGTCAGGACCTTACAATAGATGTGATGCCTTATTAATAAAATAAAGATCCCCTTATGGGATTAGTTTAAGGTTATTTGGTGTTTTACTATATTTATGTGTGTCAATTTTTCATAGTAGTGTGTAGGGTTTATGTTTTCATCACAGAAGATCATTCAGAATTTCAGAAAAAACAAATTCATGTGGGCATGAATTGAAAACCCGAAGAACACAAGAAATGCGATTAAGGACTGTTGCAACATAACAAGGATGATATTTGTTATAATTGTGTGTTTTTTAAACCTTACTTCATTATGAGTAATGAATTTTTGAAAAAATTGAATGTTTTTAATTCCAAGAGAAGGTATTGTTTTTAGAATTGAGACTCGTACATAAAATCTGATAATTCGATCAACCTTAGTAAACTTTTTCTTATATGAATTATTCCTTGGGAGTTTTCTCATGTGTTTTTTTTGAGCCTCAATAGTTTCAATTTGATTTTTGGACATGTAATAAGGGGTTAACCCCTACGCATGTTTACCACATGGGTAAATGAAACTATGTGGGGTTGCTGAGAAACATAGTTGTTTCTAGATGCATGTTCAAAAAACTAGGTGAAATACCATATTCAAATAAAGAATATATTGGAAACATTATTATATGCTTTTGAAAACTATGCGGAAAAAATGTGAGCAGTGTGAGACCTCTTAATCATCCTTAAAAGGATGGATTTTATTTTTCACCTTCATTGAATTATTTCACTAATAAATATCCTTCAATTCTCTCATGAATGAATATAAGGCCCCTGCCTTAATCCTTACTTAAGCTTGAGTTTTTACAACATTACACATTGAGGATCTTTTCGGGTTTAGAGTTTTAGAGAATTAGATCATAAAACATGCATTACATTCCATATATAAACAAAGTGGTTACATAAAGATAGTATTCTTCATTCCCATCAATGGAAACATATTTAAAATAAAACAAGGATTCTTTCTTGACACTTCCTTGACACTATCATCATATCATGTACCTTTCCCTTGACCTGTGAAAAACATTTCAATAAAAACTTGTGATGAGCATAAAAAGCTCAGTATGGGATATAAAAATATGGATAGGAAACATGGTTACGTATATACGTAAGAATGATATCATACTTTACCCATAAAACATAAGCACTTTATCATACCTCATCAAATCATGAATAAATCATAGAAATCATAAAACATAAAGGTAACATGAGGCATTCATAACATTCTTACGTAGGGAGTAACCCTCTTGGTTACGTTTGGAATACCCATCACAGTATATTCCCTAAATCGCTTCGGAGAAACCTTAACATTTCACTCCTTCGCGTTACCCAATGCATTGGAGAGCTATATCGGGCTCACCCGCCCTTACTTTATCACGGAACCACCCATTTTCATAATAATTCCCAAGAACCTCAACATAATCATATCACATAAAACATGCATAAAGGAAACATAACATTTCTACATTTCAATCACAAGATATCAATACAGCACATTGATATAAAAAAACATTATGAAAACAATTTTCAATACCAAAATAAAAGAAAAGTAAAACATGGTATTTATTTTTCTTTTAAAAATAATCTATGACTTATAGAGGAAGCCGAAACTCAAATAACGGTCACGACGGCAGAGAAGTCGTTGTCGCCGCATACGTACGACAAAAAAATCCCTTTTTAAGTTTAGTAAATGCTTCATATAAAAAAGATTCTTTTTGAATAAACATAAAAGTCAAAGGGGTTTATACACTGTATAAAAGAAAGTTGTGTATAAAATAAAATATGCCTCAATGAAAGGAGATTGAGACGAAGTCCCATACAAAGATAATTTTTTTAAATAAAATAAATCTATTATGTGTATTTACTATAATTACACATAAATAACGTACAAATACAAGATAGGACAAAATAATATCATGACATTATTTGAAAGTAGGAGATTAACCCAAAGAATGGAAATTGGGTTAAGAAGTTCCCTTACCTCGTATCCGACTTGACCCAACGGTTCTTTAATCTCCTAAATAATAAACTTGAGTTAATCAATACTTTCTTAAGAAACTTTTTCAAGTTCATTATTACTTTTATACCATGTTATTAACATCTTGTAATCATTTAAGTTAATAATGTTCATTTTGTCGGTATTTGGTTCTTAAGTCAAAAATAGACTTCTTACACTTACATGTTGTTAATTTGGTCAAAGGTTCGTTATATCCAGAATGATACTATTTATTTGGATAACATAAATATCATATATATTCAGCATATACATTTATTTATAATATTACATCAAATTTAGAGGAAAGAAATGAAATGCACCGTTCATGGAGACGGTTAGTCGTACGTACGCATGAACACTACTTCCATTTCTATTTTGTATTTATGGAATTGAATCATAATGATATAAGAGTGTATTATAATTACAGTATATAACATATATAATATCATTAACTTTATCCTTTACACATCCCACATATGTTATTAACGAATCAAATCACTTTCAGGGGGCGGTAGTCCGCACTTCCTTAAATGAAGATATCGTGTTTACCCATAATGGAAACAATAATGGTATGCCATAAATGAAAAATACAAAATCTCAAAGAATGAATAAACATATAATATATCATATATAAAAATAGTAACATCATAATGGCCACCTTTGAAGGTGTTAAATGAGTATTGAACAATCATCGTTTCGGGAGGCAGAATTTCGCCATCCACGGAAACCGTATGTTATTTAACCATTTTATGTAGTTGTGTGAGAGTGTAGCTCGGATAAATCTTATAACAACATCCTACTATATTGAAGATACTGGTGTTGTTAAAAAAGAAGTAAATAAAAAGAGTTTATGGGGTTGCAGAAGCAAAATAAAACAAATGAACATGAGATAATGAATTACCTTTAAAAGTGTAACTCCTTTTGATTTGAGCCTAAAGGCTTCCTTTGAAAGGATTCTTCCAAACGAGAATCATCTAGGATGAGGAGAGGGATGTGGAGAGAGTAAAAGGGAAGGGTATGGCCGAGACAAAGGCTTTAGGAGTGTGTGAAATGAGGTAGAGGTGGGGGCCTTTTATAAGAGGAGAGGAGGGGCACTTTTGGAAATCACGAAACTATCATTTTATTTTCAAAGGTGTTACGAATTTCTAAGGTCCCACATTGATATATTTCGAATATACGATGATAAGGCTTAGAAATATTCCCATCCAATAGTTTTTGGACAAGTTAAGGTCTTAGATATTGCATTATCTTTCCATTTTATTTTAATCATTAAATAATGAGGTCATCGCTGCATCATCATGATGCCATAAATAATTTAATTTATTTAATGTCTAAAAATTATAAAAAAATAATATGATGTAGGAAATCGTTTTATATTTCTAATGAATATTTATAGACAAAACAATGATTAGAATAACCCCTTCTAAAAATTGTTTTAGTAAAACAATTTATGTTAGTGTCATTTTCACCTTTATTTAAAAAAAGGCATTAAAGTCATTATCTCACCCAAGTGGCTCTATGGGGTCCCCTAAATCGACTCATGGGTTGTATTGGTCGGCCATGACTCATAAAATAGGGGTAGGACATGTTTCATGGTGTTTTCATATTTTTATAATATCATTTTTACCTTAAATTACACTAATTATCTCTAATCGCGATTAAAAACTTAATAAGTTACTATTCACCAAAAAATATTTTAATCTCATTGAACCACATTTTACTTCTTAATGACAACCATGTATGTAGGATTTTTTAAATTCAAAATACAATGATGGCAAAATTTCATTTAAACGGAAAATCAGTTTTTATAAGTACCACTTAGTGGTTTCACTATTCATCAAAAATTGAAGTTTTTCAGAAAATTACCAAAAATTCACCCTAAGCTATATTTGATATTAAGAATTCAAAAATTATGTCCATTTTACAAAATTCAAAGCATATAATTCACATTAATTAATTTAATAATTAATTCCCGCTGTTAGAGCAAATAGCGTGTTTTTATGAAACAATAAGTATCAAAAGATTGACACCAGTTTAAGTCTAATTTCAAAGTGAAATTGATTCCAATGACCACCATTGGATTAAATGGTAAAAATATATTCAGATTACACATTAAGAGCAATTCAAAAGATAATCTAATCATATAAATAAATTAGATTAAGAAGCAGTTTTGATGTAAAATGCAGTATTTTTCACTATTCATTAAAAAATGAACATTGTCAGAAAAATACCAAAAATTCACACAAAGTAAATTTTGATGTCCCAATCATAAAGAATAAGTTTATTTTGAAAAACATTGGTTATAAAATTGTCAAAAGTTAGATTAAAAAATGGTTTGCCATCAAAAGGCAGTAAAACAATCTTTTAAAAATATTAGTATATTCCATGCTTAAGATTGGATTTATTTTCATTGTAAGCCTCTAAAACACTATCTAGTTCATTAATAGACGTAGATAAAAATATTTATTATTCATTACTTACTTGGGATGTTACATCCTTCCCCCCTTTAGAAAATTGCGTCCCCACAATTTATTTACTTATCAAATAAATGAGGGTATTTATCCCTCATTGCATTTTCAGATTCCCATGTTGCCTCTTACATCATGTGGTTTTTCCAAAAAAAACCTTTACCTGATTAATCACCTTATTCGGTAACACTTGCTCCCTGTTGTCAAGAATCTGGACCGGTTGTTCCTTATAAGATAGGTTCTTTTCCAGCTGAACTACCTGTGGACTCAAAACATGAGATGGATTGGGAATATACTTTCTCAACATGGAAACATGAAAAACATTGTGTACCTGAGATAAACTCGGAGGTAAAGCCACTTGGTATGCAACTGATCCAACTCTCTCCAGAATTTTGTATGGTCCAATAAACCTTGGACTTAGCTTTTCTTTCTTACAAAATCACATAACACTTTTTCATGGAGAAACTTTGAGAAAAACATTATCACCTACCTCTAAAGAGAGATCTTTACTCTTGTTGTCCGCATAACTTTTCTGCCTGCTCTGAGCTATTCTCATGTGTTTCTGAATCAGATGAACTTTTTCTGCCATGTCTTCTACCAACTCTGGTCCCATCAGCTTCCTTTCCCCTACTTCATCCCAAAAAGCTGGAGTTCGACAACGTTTGCCATATAATGCCTCAAATAGTGCCATATGTATACTGGAATGAAAACTGTTATTATATTAAAACTCAACCAAAGAAAGATGTTGGTCCCAACTTCCCTGATAATCCATAGAACAAGCTCGTAGCATATCCTCCAAGGTCTGAATTGTTCGTTCGGACTGCCCATCTGATTGAGGATGAAAAGCTGTACTAAAATTTAATTCAGTACCCAACGACTTCTGAAGGCGTTTCCAAAAGTTAGAAGTGAACCTAGGATCACGATCAGATACAATGGAGAGAGGAACTCCATGTAACCTGACTACCTCTTTACGATACAAACGGGAAAGTTGATCTAGGGAAAAAGTATCTCGTATAGCAAGGAAATGAGCAGATTTGGTCAAGCGATCAACAATAACCCAGATTTAATTATTACCTCGAGATGTCTTCGGTAATCCCACAACAAAGTCCATGGATATATTCTCCCATTTTCACTCTGGCACTGGTAAAGGCTGAAGCATCCCTTTCGGTAACTGCCGCTCTGCTTTAACCTGTTGACATGTCAAACACTACACAGTAAAATCAGCAATATCTCTTTTCATTCCATCCCACCAGAAATACTCCCGGAGATCTCTATACATCTTAGTACTTCCAGGATGAACTGAAAAAGGATAACTATGAGCTTCACATAACAACTCTCTCTTCAACTGTGAATCACAAGGCACACAAAATCTCTTCCCAAATCTCAAAACTCAATCATTATCAATGTTGAATTCAGGAAACTTACCTTTCTGAACCAGCTCTACCTTTTTCTGCAACTCACTGTCTTTCTTCTGTGCTTGCTTGACTCTATCTGATAGAGATGATCTCACTGATACCTGAAACAAAACAGAAGAACATCCTGCACCAACAACTTCTATTCCAAAGTTCATCAAATCCTTAACCAAAGGATCACGTTCCAAACGCAACATTTCTAATGAAGCATTACTTTTTCGACTCAAAGCATCATCCACATTAATTTATTTTCCCGGTTTGTAATGAATTGTACAATAATAATCTTTGATTAATTCTAGCCATCTCCTTTGTCTCATGTTCAATTATTTCTGAGTGAATATATACTTTAAACTTTTGTGGTCAGTATATATTTCACACTTTATTCCATACAAATGATGCCTCCAAATTTTCAAAGTGAAAACAACATCAGCTAATTCTAAATCATGAGTTGGGTAATTTACCTCATGAGTTTTCAATTGTCGTGAAGCATAAGGAATTACCTGATCATTCTGCATTAGGACGCAACCAAGTCCTTTCAATGAAGCATCACTGTATATAACAAACTCACCATTTCTTGACGGTAGTGCCAAAACTGGAGCATTCACCAACCCTCTTTTAAACTCCTGAAAACAAACAATGTACCAGATACAACTTTATTTGATGGCCCGACATCTGCTGAAGTAGTTGCAAAGGATTTCACCACCCCTTTCTACTTGTAGTCTAACTGCTTCCCATCACTCAAGCTCTTTGTTGGACACTCCTTTGCATAGTGACCCATCTCATTGCACTTAAAAAATTTCACTAACTGTAAATCAAATTTGGTTTTACCTTTACCTTGATCCTTTTCAGTGCAATCACGATCCTTATGTCCCATCTTACCACATCGGCAGCACTTTCCAGAATTCAGAAGACATTCCCTAGCATGCCTTTTTCCACATTTATCACAAACTGGAAACTTAGTTTTCTTACCATCAGACTTTTTTGAAGAATTCTTACCTTTCTCCTGCCACCTCGGTCTCTTCTTCTGCTGGTTGTTATAGAACACTTGGTCATCGGAAAACAACATTTCCACCTTCTCAGCACATCAAACAAGCTTTTCATAACTTTTAAACTCACCAGAAGCTAACGCCCTTCGATATTTTGGCTTTAATCCTGAGTAAAAATGATTGATTTTACTATCATGGTCTCGGATAAAATTTAAAGCATACCTTTCCAATCGAGTGAAACTTTCTTCATAGGTAGCCATTGAGTCTTCCTCTTTCCTCAATTCCAAGAATTGCTTTTCCATCCTAAGTCGAACAGCCTTAGGAAAATACTTCTCAAGAAACAAACCTTTGAATTCATCCCAATCGAGAGCATCAATCTCATCAGCGACCCTGATATTTTTAACCATAGACCACCACTGATCTGCCTCACCCTCCAAACGGTAAATAGGAAGACTAACCTTTTGATTGTCTGAACACCCCATGACATCGAAAATCTTCTCTAGTGCTTTAATCCACCCTTCATCTAACACAGGGTTAGATGATCCTCTGAATGATGGGGGATGTTGCCTCATGAAATGTTCCACCACTGACATGTTCCTCTGCGGTTGATCTGGCTGATCTCGTGCATTGATACCACCACCATTTATAGCCTGAGTCAACTGAGCCATTACTACAACAAACTGTTCAGTTCTAATTCTGACCATCTCAGGATGCTGATTCGGAAGGTTATTTCCTTCTGTATGCCTTCCTAGCACGACTTCCCTATTTCCTCTATGGAAAACCATTCTGAAAAAACATGTCTTAGATGAAGCAACATGGTAATCTTTAAATGCTATATCACTTCAATAAAAATATTTTTAGATAATCATTTAATAGAATTCTAACTCCTAAAGTTATCTAAACCGACCTCTGATACCAAATATAAGGTCCCAGCCTTAATCATTACTTAATTTTGAGTTATTACAAGATTACACATTGAGGATCTTTTCGGGTTTAGAGTTTTAGCGAATTAGATCATAAAACTTGCATTACATTCCACATATAAACAAAGTGGTTATATAAATATAGTATTCTTCATTCCCATCAATGGAATCAAATTTAAAATAAAATAAGGATTCTTTCTTGACACTTCCTTGACACTATCATCATGTCTTGTACCTTTCCCCTGACCTGTGAAAAACATTTCAAAAAAAAACTTGGGATGAGCATAAAAAGCTCAGTAAGGGATATAAAAATATGGAAAGGAAACATGGGTACGTATATACATAAGAATGAGATCATACTTTACCCATAAAACATAAGCACTTTATCATACCTCATCAAATCATGAATAAATCATAGAAATCATAAGACATAAAGGTAACTTGAGGCATTCATAACATTCTTACGTAGGGAGTAACCCTCTTGGTTATGTTTGGAATACCCATCACAGTATATTCCCTAAATCTTTTCGGAGAAACCTTAACATTTCACTCCTTCACGTTACCCAATGCATTGGAGAGCTATATCGGCCTCACCCGCCCTTAGTTTATCACGGAAACACCCGTTTTCATAATAATTCCCAAGAACCTCAACATAATCATATCCCATTAAACATGCATAAAGGAAACATAACACTTCCACCTTTCAATCACAAGATATCAATACAACACATTGATATAGAAAAAAATTATGAAAACAATTTTCAATACTGAAATAAAAGAAAAGTAAAACATGGTATTTATTTTTCTTTTAAAAAGAAGGTATGGCTTATAGAGGAAGCCAAAACTCAAATAACGGTCACGACGGTAGAGAAGTCGCTGTTGCCGCATACGTACGACAAAAACATTCCCTTTTTTCATTTAGTAAACGCTTCGTATAAAAAAGATTCCTTTTGAATAAACGTAAAAGTCAAAGGGGTTTATACACCGTATAAAAGAAAGTTGTGTATAAATTAAAATATGCCTCAATTAAATGAGATTGAGACGAAGTCCCATAAAAAGATAATTTTTTTAAACAAAATAAATCTATTATGTGTATTTACTATAATTACACATAAAGAAAGTACAAATACAAGAGAGGAAAAAATAATATCATGACATAATTTGAAAGTAGAAGATTAACCCAAAGAATGGAAATTGGGTTAAGAAGTTCCCTTACCTTGTATCCGGCTTGACCCGACCGTTCTTTAATCTCCTGAATAATAAACTTGAGTTAATCTATACTTTCTTAAGAACTTTTTTCATGTTCATTATTCCTTTTATACCATGTTATGAACATCATGTAATCATTTATGTTAATAATGTTCATTTTGTCGGTATTTGTTTCTTAAGTCAAAAATAGACTTCTAATACTTACATGTTGTTAATTTGGTCAAAGTTTCGTTATATCCAGAATGATATTAATGATTTTGATAACATAAATATCATATATATTCAGCATATACATGTATTTATAATATTACATCACATTTAGAGGTAAGAAATGAAATGCACCGTTCATGGAGACGGTAAGCCGTACGTACGAATGAACGCTACTTCCATTTCTATTTCGTATTTCTGGAATGGAATCATAATGATATAAGAGTACATTATAATTACAGTATAATAAAATATATAATATCATTAACTTTATCCTTTACACATCCCACATATGGTATTAACGAATCAAATCACTTTCAGGGGGCGGTAGTCTGCACTTCCTTAAATGAAGATATCGTGTTTACCCATAATGGAAACAATAATGGTATTCCATAATTGAAAAATACAGAAGCTTAAGGAAAGAATAAACATATTATATATCATATCTAAAAATAGTGACATCATAATGGCCACCTTTGAAGGTGTTAAATGAGTATTGAACAATCATTGTTTCGGGAGGAAGAATTTCTCCATCCACGGAAACCGTATGTTCTCTAACCATTTGATGTAGTTGTGTGAGAGTGTAGCTAGAATAAATCTTATAACAACATCCTAGTATATTGATGATACTGGTGTTGTTACAAAAGAAGTAAATAAAAATAGTTTAGGGGGTTGGAGAAGAAAAATAAAACAAATGAACATGAGAGAATGAATTACCTTTAAAAGTGTACCTCCTTTTGATTTGAGCCAAAAGGCTTACTTTGAAAGGATTATGCCCAAAGGGAATCCTCTAGGATGAGTAGAGGGATGTGGAGAGAGTAAATGGGCAGGGGATGGCCGATCCAAAGGCTTGAGGAGTGTGTGAAATGAGGTAGAGGTGGGGGCCTTTTATAAGAGGAGAGGAGGGGCACTTTTGGAAATTATGAAACTATTATTTTATTTCCAAAAGTGTATCGAATTTCTAAGGTCCCACATTGAAATATTTCTAAGATAAGATGATAAGGCTTCTAAATATTCCCATCCAATAGTTTTTGGACAAGTGTAGGTCTTAGATATTACATTATCTTTCCATTTTATTTTAATCTTTAAATAATGAGGTCATCGCTGCATCATCATGATGTCATAAATAATTTAATTTATTTAATGTCTTAAAATTATAAAAAAAATAATATGATGTAGGAAATCTTTTTATATTTCTAATGAATATTTATAGACCAAAAAATTATTAGAATAACCCCTTATAAAAATTGTTTTAGTAAACCAATTTATGTTAGTGTCATTTTCACCATTATTTAAAAAAAGGCATTAAATTCATTATCTCACCCAAGTGGCTCCCTGGGGTCCCCTAAATAGACCCATGGGTTGTCTGGGTTGGCCATGACTCATCCAATAGGGTTAGGACAAGTTTCATGGTTTTTTCATATTTTTATAATATCATTTTTACCTTAAATTACACTAATTACCTCTAATCGCGATTAAAAACTTAATAAGTTACTATTCACCAAAAAATTATTTTAATCTCATTGAACCACATTTTACTTCTTAATGATAACCATTTATGTCGGATTTTTGAAATTCAAAACAAAATGATGGAAAAATTTCATTTAAACAGAAAATTAGTTTTTATTATTACCACTTAGTGGTTTCACTATTCATCAAAAATTGAAGTTTTTCAGAAAATTACCAAAAATTCACCCTAAGATATATTTTATATTCAGAATTAAAAAATGAAGTCCATTTTACAAAATTCAAAGCATATAAGTGACATTAATTAATTTAATAATTAATTCCCACTGTTAGAACAAATAGCGTGTTTTTATGAAACAATAAGTATCCAAAGATTGACACCGGTTTAAGTCTAATTTCAAAGTGAAATTGATTCTAATGACCACCATGGGATTAAATGGTAAAAATATATTCAGATTACACATTAAGACCAATTCTAAATATAATCTAATCATATAAATAAATTAGATTAAGAAGCAGTTTTGATGTAAAATGCAGTATTTTTCACTATTCATTAAAAAATGAACATTGTCAGAAAAATACCAAAAATTCACACAAAGTAAATTTTGATGTCCCAATAATAAAGAATAAGTTTATTTTGACAAACATATCTTATAAAATTGTTAAAAGATATATTTAAAAATGGTTTTCCATCAAAAGGCAGTAAAACAATCTTTTAAAAATATTAGTGTATTCCACGCTTAAGATTGGATTTATTTTCATTTTAATCCTCTAAAACACTATCTAGTTCAATAATAGACATAGATAAAAATATCTATTATTCATTACTTACTTGGTATGTTACAATGAAAATGAGGGGATTCCGCCTTCATGCATCAAAATATATTTATTTTTATCCACATTGATTGTATATTATAAGTGTTTTAAAGTTAAATATCCTCTTTTGTTACTCCATTCATAGTTTATTTTATTAATCTTTGATTAAGTTGGATCAATTAGTATTTTTGTTATATAATTCCTCTTATGCATAATGAAATTATCTTTCCTTATTAGGACATCAAGTGTTGATTATAAAGTGAGTCCAGAAAAGAAGGTATTCAAGACGCCATTCATTATTTACCATTTAGGTATGTCTCCCATGTAATTTTTTTCAAGGTTTAACTTAAAAAAAATTTAATTGGTCATTGAGTCATCTGTATATAATATAGATTCCTTGCATTATATTTAGGGTCATGTGAGTAGTAGACATCACCTCATTCCTCACAAATTCATTGTGTTGATATATGTTAGTTAAAACATCTCTATTTCTCATAGTTTAATTGATATTAAATTTAATTAAAATTTGTTATGAATGAATTGATTATTTATTTATAATACATTTTAATTAATTATTCGATTTCATGGAATAACATAATTTCGTGGGAGTTGAGTCAATTCTTGGATGATATGAGGCAATGATGGTTAGTCCAAGAATTAATTGGGAAGGAGATAGGTTGAGTTAGGTATCATTGAATTAATTTGAGCCTAATTTTTATTTCGATATTTTATGTTCATATAGAATCTTTATTGAATAATTTTATAGGTTATATTAATTGTGTAACCTCATACATAAATTGGGATGGGAACACATTGATTTAATAGTCAACATAGATAATATTTCTTACTAAATTATTCGTTAGTGGTTCCCTGGATGAATAAGAACAATTAGAACATTTATGGATTTCTCAACAATAAATATTTGATTTACAATTGAAAGAATTAGCATTTTAAAATTTTTTATAAGGGGTTATTATTGAAATGATGTTGAATTAAAATAGTTTATTTTTTTAACTATATTGAAATTGTAATTTAGAATTAATGTGGTGGTTTCTAGTAAAGGTTAAATAGATTTATTAAAAGGTACTAGTGTTTGTAAGTAGAATTTTTTTACTTATACAGGGATTTAAAAATTCTAATTGAATGACTTTTCAATGGAAATATATAAGAAATTGATTATGCTATATTTTTCTATTTAACCTCATGTGGTAAATGCTATGTTTTCTAATGATAGACTGCTTTTTTATGTGTACCCTACCATGATTATGTTGTAGAGACTACTGTGGTTATGGTATAATAGGTTTTATTGTTACATGATGATTCATGTTTGTTTGTGATGGATTATGATGGTTTATTTTCAAATTATAGTAGTGAGTTATTCAATATGGATGTGGAATCCCCCAAAATGGGTAGAGATGGGTCTAAAGGACTATAAAAATGTTGATGGGAGTTATGACTACCATGAAATTCTTGGGTTGAGATCTTGAGATGTCCTTTATGAAACTATGCAGGATAACTATTTGATTGTGTGACATTGGAGACCTAGATGGGTTCCCTAATATCATATCAATATCATAGATAATTGGTGTGGGGTATAAACAATTATGATTTATCGTGTCACCATAGAACATGAACATTATCTGTGAGCCTCACAGGAATGAAGTGGTGAGTATTGTTCATGCACCTGAGAGGGAATTCATGATAATGTGAGATGAATTGGGTAGATGGAAATAATGTGTTATATTTGTTGGATTTCGTTGATAATTCAAATAGGAATACTCAATGGGAGTTTGATATGAGGTTCTTTTGAGGATATTTTCCCCATATTTGGATTATATATTTATATTTTTATATAAATGTTGGCCAAGAGTAATTTTTTTTTGCTACATGCGGCACTTGTTTATCACGCGATCTCCATTCCTATGACATATATTTTTTATTTCAATGTTTGTCTGAATTGAGAAATAATGGCTCAAATACTAAAGATAGGCTATAACCTTCAACTAAATATATACTAATACCTATTTTGGGGTATGGTACATGACCCCTTTGTTTTACGAAATATGATGGTTCTAGAGATAGATTACACCCTTAGTTTTGTAATGAATATGTTTTCTGATGAGTTATTGGATAACACAAATGATTAATCCAGATGGGTTTTCCATATGATATAAATTATATAGGCTCTGAGGTCTGATGTAGATCTATATAGATTGGATATGATGTTTTGTGGTTGGGTATATTATCCTCCGGTAATTTTATATCATTGGTAGTGGTGTATTTCTGTAGGGGGATAATTGTTTTAAGAAAACTCTCTCATTGGTCAAATAATTTCTGATGCTTAACTACTAGTTCCAATGTAGGATTCGATCTCAAATTGTGGATAGTGTCACATATTATGTGGAACTAAAAAAACTGAATAATGTGTAGTATATGATTCTAAGATGTCTTATTGACAGCAAAACATGATCCCCTATTTGTTGGCCCATTTGTTATATTTTGATGTTGAAGTGTTGAATGATAATGACTAGAAATTATATATATATATATATATATTTTATGCATTTTTACTTAATCACTACAACTGTCATTATTATTGAGTCACTGGGAATTCATACTGTTTTATTTTATTCGTCACCTACCCATGTACACATCATATGTTTCGATGTACAATGATGGTCATACATGATTTATCATTGGTCGTACATACATCATAGACATTGACATGTTGCACTTGTATGATAGTTTGTGTAGGCCAAGTATTGGTATGAATACAACTTGAGTTAGATAGGTGGATATTGTATTTTTGTAGTTTGATTTGTATATATATTGAAGAGTCTTCCATTTATTATATGATTCCAATTATTCACTGATTAACCAATATTTCTAATTTTATAAGTTATCTACATCATATAAATTATTTTAAACATTATATTATAGACTATAGAGGATATGTTACTCTTATTTTTATTTCTATAGTTATTTAAGATGTAATTTATTAGTATGTTTAATTCCATTTTTTTAAAAAATTAAAGAATTATATGAATGGTTTAGCATATAGGTTATAGTATCCCCCTGGTATGTTTGAAAACTCTTGTTGCCAAAAGCATCTAGATTATCGGTCAGAAAATCTTAAATTACATGGTGAACCCCTACCATTAACCATTTGGGTAGTCAAATCTGAGGCCTTACAATTTTATTATCATGGTCCCCTTCTATAGATATCATAATGTGTGAAATTCATGTCTGAATGTATCAATGATTTTGGCCGCTAAATAAATGATACTATAATATTTTTTGTACCTTTTTATGTTAAAGTCTCTATAATATTGAAAGTAGTTGTCATGAAATCATTATGACATCATAAAGGTTTGATTATAACAGGGGAAATATATTTAGTTATAAAATAAAAAATATTTTACAAAAATTATCACATGATGAATGTAGATATAATTTCAATATGTGAAAAAATTAATTCATGTATAATTAGAATGTGTGTTTTATTAATCCAAATTTATTTATATTTATTATTCTACAACACTAAATCCAACAATTGTTTGGAATAATTTACACATATAATCAAAATTTAAAAAATAACATATAAACAATGTATAAAAATAGTTCATTAATAATAATCTATTATAAGATTAGTCATTTTATAAAAATTTAATATTTTATTGATTTAAAAAATGTATGAAGATAAAGACCTATGAAAAATAAGATGAGTGTGAGGACATATTATTTGGCCATAAAAACACACACACTACCTAATAAACTGACACAACCCATCACACTCAATCCTTTTATAAGTAATATCGATTTCATATCACCAGACATGATAGAAAAATTATATCTCATATGGAAACCATGAATACTATGTTGAGTTGGATGTAAAAAATATACATTTTTTAAATTTCCTATCCCAAAAACATGTGAAACCCTATCAGAAAATCTCAAAATTTGTGACCCCTTAACTAATAAATGTGGAAGGCCCCAAATAATGTTCGAAACTAAATAAATAAACTATTGAAAATAGGGGTTCTCAAAAACTACATTGACCTAAGTCTCTATGAGATTAATTAATTCCAGTCTTACAAAGAACACCTAATGACATACGGGGGATGTGGTTAGAGATAAACTAATACTAAAATACTATATATGATAATCAGAAACATGAAATAGTCAATATGTTAACACCCTCAAATAAAAAATCATAATTATGATACCCAATATAAAAAAAATAAATGTTCTAATAAATAAATATCATAACCCATGGGTAGCATCAATAAAAAACATTTTTTCCAACCCAAAGGGACCTAAGGAAAAAGAAATCGTACAATGGAAACCATTACATAAATAAAAAATCCAATGCACAAAAAATTATTTGAACATAGATCATTATATAAATTATACAACATAGATCATGTGTCATAAGTGGAAAACATTGATATTTTTTTTGGGAAGTAGGAATAATGGTGAACCCATCAGACATTGTGATATGTCTTGAAAAATCCATCTCCATCATTATTGAGAAAAAAAGGTGATCCATTACTACAATCTATAAAAGTCAAAAAAACTTAAAATAAAGTTAAATTATAAAATATGATCATAAAAACAAAAAATTCAAAAAATATAATTAAAAGGAAAGAATAATTTTTTCCACCCTAACCAAATCAACTCAAACCCATATATTTCCCGAAAATTTTAATCAAGAAAAAAATATCTAATGTAAATGTGAATGTGTTTTATAGAAAATATATTTCCAAACCATGTTCTATATTTCTTTTCAATATATATTAATAATCGAAATCATCTTTTGAAAAATTGAGAAACCCATTGTAATGTGAAAATTCATCATTCATAGGGCCCCTTAAAACCACCTCATCTCTACACCTCCATTAAACCATTAACATCATAGAAAAAATGACCTATATATAACACGCTAACATTTAGTCCATGATGTCAGAAAATGGTTCCAAATACCATGTGGATACACTTGCACACTAACATTACAAATGATGTAACCCTTCAATCAATAAATACAGTCACATAATAACCATTGTGAGTGGGGAATTAATTAAGAAAACATAAAAAACATAAAATAATTTCACTATTTATTATTATGTATTGTATTATTAACATTTGGGATAAATAATTTTTATTTTCCCCACAACACTGAGAACCACATCATAAATAATTTTTACATCTCATTAATATTTATTTATGGATTTTATTTTAGTTTAAATTAATGAATTGTTATGTTGTATGTTATATAAAGAATTATAAATGAACAATTTGAAAAAATTAGAAACTAAAAACCATAAGAAAAATAATCTATATAAAACCAATACTCATATACAAATGAAACTATATAGAAATTCTTTAATCATAAAGTTATATGGGGAAATCCCTTTAAAGTAATTATCTTATTTTATTGCACAATTTACTTATAAAATCACTCTAATGTATTCTTATTTTTTATTATGAATAATAACCAATATATATTATATTCTAGCCTACCAAGATCCAAATTTTATAGTGTCATGATTGAAATGATAAGCTACCAATTCAATTGAACGATGAAATAATATTTAATATCTGAGTGAATGTAAAATTATAAACCCTAATAATACAACATTGTTCACTACAAAATGAGAAACTAAAAATCGATCAACTATACAGAAATTTATGCTTATGATCTAAAATTGGGTTATCCTAGTTTACAATATATTTTAATAATATTTAAAGATAAATTTAATACATTCAATACACTTATATTTGTATTTTATAAGATCCATTATTTTATTAATATTAATTATCATTGAATTGATATCTCAATGTGTGAAAATTAACACCTTGATTGGAATATATATTTATTTGATGTTGAAGTTTATTTTTCAATGTATCATAGAAGATTCATAATCCTTGAACTATAAATACTTTTTAAAAATTTATTTTTTGTATTAGGGGAGAGTAAAAGATATGTATTCTACAAATTTTACAGGATGCATGATTTACACTAATTGTTATTTAATAATGTACCAAGCTATGAAATTCCTATTGGGTGAAAAAATGAAATTCTTTATTATATTGAATGGATAATGAACAGTTCAACTATCCATGATTATTTCCTTTTTTATAAATGAATATTTAAATAATAATTAACCAAACATGCAATTAATAAGAATTAGAAAATTTTTGATAGTTACATTGTTTTACAATCGAAGCGTTATGGAATCCAACCATAGAATTATATATAAATCATGGATGGTAATTAATTTTTATAATTAAATATCTATTTGACTATAAAAATATAAATAAGTAAAATTAGTACATAAACCATTATTAAACTCTAAATAAACAAAATAGATTGGTTTTTGAGAATACACCCTTATACATCACATTTAATTATACTATAAAACTAAACCCTTCAATCAATATCTATTTTAATAAATATCATTCCATTTCAATCAAAACTCCCATAAATGTTTCTTTCTAGGAATATTTCAGTTAGTTTTATCATAAAACCCCAATTCTTAATGAAATTTAACAATGAGAAAAATCTTTTCCTCACTCCAAAATTAAATTCCTATTTCTTTTTTTTCTTTGAGATTTATTATATCAAATTCATCAATTTAAATAATAAACATATAATCCATTTACATCCAAATTTTTTTCCTACATCACATTTTCTAATTATTCATTTTTTTATCAATTTAAATACACATATCTTTTTTCCACTACATTAACAGAGCTATATTTTTCATTCCATATATAAATATATTTTTATGAATATTCATTATTTATTTAGCATCTCTATTCTCTTTCCTATCTATTTCTTTATTTTAATATTACTCTATGTTATTTTTATGAAGATCAATAATGATGAGGGAATATACTGTGGAAAATATAAATTCATAATTTTATATTGAATATACCAATGTTTCTACTACCAATGGAGAATCATTATTATATTTTTGTAAAACTTCTACATGATTTTAACTTCTTAATTGGATTGTTTCATCAATTCATCGAATTCATCTACCATGTTTTTAAAGTGGTTTACCACTTTCTCAAATTGTTTTCTCAAGATTGAGAGTATTGTACAGAAACAAACATGAACAATACACCATATAGTAATTTTAATAATATAAATCAAGTTATTTTACTAAATATATATTATGTTTATAATTTTATAGAACTATTAAAAAACCCATACAATTCAAAAACATACAATAAATTTGAAAAAATTTACATATTAAACATTTCCCCTAAAACATGAATTGTATTTACGAAAAATCATCACAATATTCCATTTTACCAAATATTTTTCCCATCCATTACATAAAATCATATAAAAAACAAATCTAAAATGTGGTATGAACACAAAAATCCTAGTAAGAGATTAACATAATGAAAACCCTTAGACATTTGAAATTCATGAAAACACATATAATAATACGTTTATCTCAATGTTCATTGAAATCATGAAATAAATAATTTTTTTAAGAAAACACAAAAAATTTTAGCTCAAAAAAATCATTAAAATCCAATTAAATAAAATGAATACACATTTCAAATAAATAGAGCATCCCATTAATAATACCCTTTAAAAAAATTTAAATAGAATCATTATACAACTCGAATCCCATATAATCATTAATAAATCAATTAGAATAAAATATGGGTGCACCAAAAGCTATTATGGGTTCACCTAGAACTACATCACCCACCCTGTCATATAAGATTTAATGAGATCACATGGTGCTGTCTGGAAAATGCCATTATAATAGTGGTAATAGGCTCACCATTCGCGATCTAGGACACCCCCTTCGTATAAGTTGTAATGGGCTCACTCAATGCTATTTTGTTCTCCCCGTCACATAATTATGATGTACCATATTATAAGAAAACATTTATAAACATTCATTTGTTTATCATTATATATTTGAAAAAATATTTTCACGTTATAAAAAAATCAATTTTTAGTATCAAGTTATGTTTATTGATTTAAAATGAATATTAATATTGAGAGATAAATGAAATCGTAATGAAATGATATTCTTTGAAAATAACTATTTACTCATATAAAGGATGAATCCATGAATTAATTTATCATAATGGTGGGAGAATATTCTCATTTCATGGCAGGTAAACCAAATTTCTTTTCAATTTTTTCAGAAATGTCTCAAAGAAAAACATTTATAAAGAGAGAAAATAAATAATTAAAAAAATTTAAAATTCAAACATGAGTAATGAGGAATTAAAAAAATTCATAAAATAATAGTAATATCATTTTTTGAAACAATTTTATAACACATTGACATGGGTGAAAAAATATTTTTAAGGGGAAAGTTAAATATTCAATTTTAAAAGAAAGTGCCTCATTAATAACACATCATTGAAGGGTAAATTAATCAAATTAATAGAATATGTGTCACAATAGTAAATAAACACAGAAATTTAGAAGCATAAATAATATATTCAATATCCATTTCACCAATAATCTAATAATTACATAATAAAATAAGTATAGGTTTAATTTGAGGAATTTAAATTGTGTTATGAATTATCACACAACATTTATATAAATAGAATCGTATACCCTAAAAATTGATAATAATAAAATGAATAATTGAATTAGATGATGATAATGAGGCTCATTAAATGATATATCAAAGGGTTATATATACATTATAAAAATGATATAAGTGCGAAGAATGCATAAATCACACAGAAGAAAACGAGAGATGAGAAACACTTACCTTACACATTCTTTTTAGTTTATGCATATATTAAACTCTAGCATGAATTTATAAATAATTATATAAATTAATTATATAACTATAATAATTTTTAAAATAACTTATATGATATTTTTACATCATATTACCTCGCATTTATTAGTAATATTTCATGATTTTCATTCTTTCAAGTGTGATCATTTCATGGTTTCATGGTCGGATAACTCATGTAAAATTTTGGATAATTTTTCATATTGAAATAAAGAAATTTAAGTGAAGAGAAATGGTACTAATTCAATTAATGACGTTTATGTGGATACATATATCATTTTGTTTTCTTATATAAGGATAATTCATTTGAAAAAAAAGTTAATGATTAAAGTTTAGTTTAACATTGATGTTTTTTTACCATAACGAACAAATTTAGACCTATTTAAAATTATATCATTAAATCAGCTACAGAACAAGAAATATGTTTTAAAATTCATATTTAAATAATATTATACATGAGAAGTACTTTTATGAACATTTTTGAAAAAGATGAAATAAAATGAATAATCATTTTCCATGGAGACGATTAGGAGCCCTAATTTGGACAATGGTTTCATTTCATTGAATACGAGGATGTTTGAAAAAGGGATGGATATAATATATTAAATTATCAGAATAAAATTCTAGTATATAAATTATTATGTAGTTATTATGACATCATTGATCAAATAGGAATATAAAATTTATAAAAATATATGAAATTAAGAGAGGCTATTTTAGAATGTTTCTCTGAAAAATCGCCTCTTGGAAGGATCAGTTAAGGACTTTCAAATTTTTATTTGGTTTTTCATGGATGAAATTTAATTTCAAGAGAGTAGATTAGAGAGAATTTGGTAGTGATTTTTGGAGATTCTTGGATTCATAGTATAAAGGGGATGGTGGGGTGAGGTATTTACACTTGTGGAGGGGTGGTTTTATGTGATTTAATAATGGTTATATTATATGAAAATCCATCCAAATTTGGGTGGAACTAATTCCAAAAAAATCGATTTAAATTTAATTTTAAAAATTTATTTATTTTTTAGTAACACTTCATCCACAAATTTAATTTTTTAGTTTTTAAGTATGTTAAACTTTTACATTATACCTTTAAACAAATTCATTATTTTACCAATATTTCTATTAATAATTTAATCCATGGCACATTATTTTTGAATAAAAAATAAAATAAATTTAACAAATAATTTGAACTATATGATCAAAATAAATAATCCATTTTGAAAAATCCAATTCAAAATAATGGAAAAATGTAAAATGAAAACCACATACCTGACAAAAACGATTGTTTTCAAAAGTGTATTTTTAAGAAAAAAATCATATTATATTAATTATATGAATAATAATAATAATTGTACGAAAATAAATTATTTTTTAATAATATTAAATATAAATATAATTTAAAACAATCCCACTCATTTATTTTTTAAAAATATTTTAAAGGAAGAATCGTTATTTAATTTAAAAAAATATCAAAAAAATTAATTTTTTAGATAAAAAAATAAAATTATTCCAAAATAATATATAACATAAACTAAAAATAATTAAAGGGGAAATAATATCATATAATAATAGAAATATAAAATTTAAAAAGTTAAAACATAATGGGAATATTAAATTATTTAATTTTATTGAAGTGAAATGAAATTTTTAAAAAAATTGGTATTTTCACTATTCAATAAAACACCCAATATATTTCAAATATATCCCAAATTTTTACCCAAATTAAATCATGGTTTTTATATTTTATAAATTAAATTAATTTTCTAAATTAATTTTTAATATTTTCATAAAATTAATTAAAATATTAACTCATTAACTGAATGAAAATAATATTTTGTGAGGAAAATGTATTTGTGAGTAATAAAATTAACATATTAAAAATTTGATTTATTATTTAAAAATAATTAATTAATATTTTATTAAAGAGTGTTAACATTATATATTTCATAATTATTTTTAAGAGTGTTCAAACGATTCAATTCAACAACAAGATTATAATGGTCACATTTAAATAATAAGATTTTGTGGTTCGTTTGTGATCAATATATAATATATTGTATGCTATAGAACATTGTATTTCCCATTAAAATAACAATATTTTACATTACCACCAAATTAATAATTTTTTTATAAATATTTTAAATTCATATAAAAACCCATGGTTTTGACATTTCAAAATACCTTTTTTGAAATCCAACAACATAAAAAGGATCCACATAACTTATTCTTAAGAAGAAGGAAATGAAGCTACACAGTTCACAAAAAACTAGGATTCCAATTTCTAGAATGTTAAAATATTTACCGGTAAGAGAATTATATCTATATTGTTCTGATTAAGAGTGATAGAGAACATGGTCATTATAATTTTTACCATCACAAAATTGTAAATCTTTTATGGCTTAAAAGGCATTTCAATTCATGGTTAGTAAGATAAATGGGTTATGTTTTTCTTCCAAAATACATTCCTTAATATTGATGAATTATTTTCCTAACTAGACAAAGAACATAAGGAAATAAAATTTCACTAAAAGTATAATTTCATCCTCAATGTGTCTCTAAATGATAAGTATTAGAAATGATTTTCATTCATAATGATATCATCAAAATAAACTTATACCAATAAAATATCCAATATTATATAACTATTTATTCCTCTAATATTTATGAATTAATTAATAAAAATAAGGTTAGGAAAAGATAAGATATTTCCCTAAAATGAGTAAACCTTCATACAAATAAAAACAACTGTAATTTATTAAATTCAACATTCATACCCAATGATCAACATCGATAATTCATGAAAATAACTATATTTAAAAATATTCATAATATTATATACTAAAAATTGAAACCTGAAAAAAAGAAGGACATCATCTCATAATATTCCATGAATAAAATTAATATTTACCTTTAAATAATATCAATCAATCTTAAAAGGCCATTAAATATTTTAATTCCATGTTCAAATTATTATTTCGATAAATATCCTAAATCACCTTAAATCATATATGTTTTCAAAAATATAATTCATAATTCATTTCTTATATAAAATCCTAAGTTATTCTATTTTCCTAATAATAAATGTTTTCCAAAGTAGTGAACATATTCTTAAATAAAATTAATCTATTATTCAAGAAATCATTTTCCAATACCATGGTTATCTATAGGATAAAACATATTATCCCAAAATAGAATTATTATTTTTTGGAAAAATCATTTATAAAAAAATATCATACTATTTGGTACATAATGTATTCTAGTGGTAGATATTCACCAATGTCTCCCTTTTGTTATGGTTTCAATTATCGTGTCATTTTGGACATGATGGGTTTCCACCCATTCTACTGGTTGTGACATTTTCTAAAACTATATTAATATAATCATTATAAAATTTATTATAAATCATAATTATCCTAAAAAATAATCGTAATATATTTTACCTCAATGTTTATCTCATGACTTTAATTTTTCATTTTAAAAAAGTGAGAACCCAAAATAAGCAAAAATTCTGATTTCGTATATACCAAAAAGATCATCAATACCATTAAAAATATATCCACCAAAAGGAATGGAATTATTCAATAAATAACCATTTTCAAATGAAATTTTTTGGTACATGTATCTTGAAATTTATCACCAATCTAAAAAACATCTAATGTAAGAAGTTAAATCTATTATATATATATATATATATATATCCAAATTTATAAAAAAAATCATCGAAAAATAATTAGGTTTTGTATGATCATTATAATTTTTTTAAAGTACCACTATATCATAAATATGAAAACTCAATACATAAATGTATATTTTACTAAATCTTACTTCTTAAACTATTGTCCATTTGTCATTGTCTTATTATTTAATAATTCATTACTATAATCAATTACAGGAATTGTACTATTATGTTTCATCAATATAAACCATGAATTGTTGAGGATTATAAACACAATAATATAATTAATACTATAAATCTAGACATCAGTGTTTCATTGATATCCCCATTATCTTATCAATTGATACCCAACATCTAAAATTTAAATTCTCATGTCCCGTGTTGAAATTTACATTTCTAGAGAGTTGGTAAGGTTGAGATTTTTAAATATAATGAAAAGGATACCATGACCCAAAAAATATTTGGAGAAATAAAAAAGAGTTATATATGTCAAACAATTACTTCTAGGTTTTTTGAATACTCATAAATCTGTCAAAATCATTTAAACAATATTTTGAAATTATAGTTATAATCAAATCATCCTAAAGGGATAAAAATGTTTTCAAATATTTCATTCTTTATATATCGATAAATGATACATAATCTACAGAAAAGAACATCATTATCATATGAAATGAATCATATCATTTTAAAATAAAGATGGTATATTTGGAGATAATACTAATATAAACCCTCTAATACTTAAACCATCATATACTTTATACATAAATTTATTTCAACTATAATTCCAATTTTCTGAAGCATGATTAATATCCTATTAATCCTTCACCTTAAACCACTAAAGGTATTTATAATAATTTGAAAATGTATTCATCCATAAATATATAAATTCCTGATTATATCTATTACTCAAAAGAAAAACTTAAAATGATGCTTCATAACCTCTAATGTTATCTAAATCCTTCTATGATACCCACTATGAGGACACAACCACAAAAAATAGATATTGTAGTTCTTTCAAAATGATAACCAAACTCATTTTCAAAAATATATATTAGGTTTATAGTTTTGTAGAATTGAGAAATAATTATATATAAAAAACCCTTACATTTAATGACTAAACTTATACTTAGTATCATTATTTCCATAAAAACTATCTTTATGAATAATATTCACAAATTTTCTTTTTATCTCAACATTCTCACAATTCTTCCTTAAAATACAACGGTTTTTAAAATTATATGGGACGGTTAAAAATTCTCTATAAGAGATATAAAGAATGAATACCATTTTTACTCTAAATAACATGAAATCACATGTAATGTTCTTTATTATCTAAAATATAATTAATCTAATGAAATAACTAATTTTGACATGAAAACAATCAAACTTTTAGATCAAAAAATCATTAAAATACCTAGTAATGAAATGAAAACCCTTTTCAGAAATTTAAATCATCACATTTATAAAACCATTTAAAAAGACTTTTAACTATAATAACTATGCATCTGAATTCCAATATAATAACTAAATATTGATTTATAGATCTCTTTAGGAACAACTAAATCTATATTAGGCTCACCAGACACTATCTGACCCACCCCATCGTAAAATTTTTAATGGGATCACCTGTTGCTTTCTGGGAGACCCCATTATATAAGTTGTAATGGGATCACCCTACACTATATAAGCCACCCCATTATATAATTATAAATTATCTAATTATAAACAAATATTTTATATTATCAATTTTAATTAACATAAAATATGTGAAAAACTCATTGCATTACTTAAAAAATTTCCTTTTTAGATATCTAAAGACATATTATCTTTAAAAAAAAAGGACAATTAATGTAACGCCCCGACCCCAGTTACCTAGAGTCGGTGCATTATTACATAACTTTGGCATGATCACAAGAAAGATCAAATCTCGAAAGACCTATTAGTTTATTAGCCTTGTAAACACAAGATATATTCATAAGTTTTACATTACGTCATAAGAATGAAATCTACAACAACATAGTCTTTATAGTCTACACTCTTATCCCCTCATACTATCCCTGTAGGTCATTCATAATTTACTTCTTGGAATCCTGGGAAAAATAAAACATAGAAAGGGGTGAGATCAAACGCTCTGTAAGGGTACGTAATTCAGTGGAAACTTTCATAAATAAGCATAAACATTTAAGGCAATGTATAACTAAAACAAAAGCCTTTTAAACTTAATCTTCAACATAGTATGGCAAAAATAAAATGAAATAATGCCATTTACATATTCACATGGATATTCTACTAATAGAATAATGACATGCAATATCAATAACATCTTTCATAATGATGGAATATATAATGCCAGACTATCATAACCACATAGCCAAGGCCTCGTGCCAAGACTACAAATAAGAGTTTGTCAAGGCCTTGTTCTAAGACAGTAGTTTGTCTCATGAGACCTACCGATGCATCTAGGATCTATAGAGGTCTCCACCCATCACATATTAAGTCCAATGCATTCCTCATACGAATAGGTTTAAACATAAGATAAACAATCGTATTAAAACTATCATATGAAATGTCAATATTTTTCCATAAACTATTAATGGTATAAAAATAACACATCCGCAGTCAAACAAATCAAAAAACCTTCAATACAATATTGATGTTTTTTATCATAATTAATCAACTTTAAATCAGTGTAAAATTCATCAAAGGATGTTGACATAGATGAAATCAAAACTCTTTTTAGAGTAATACCTCTTTTTATTTTGAAATAATTTAAGAGTCATATATCTATAAAATAAAACATTTCCTTTGAAAATATTCTCATAAGCTTGTAAGAGAAGTTTCGAAGATTTTATAATGGTGGAAAATATCTGCACCCGCCGTATAAGTTATAAAAACATTCTTACCTTAATTCTGTCGAAAAGGTTAAAAAGTACCTTGTTTGGAAAACGACGGAAATATTCCTTTATAAACCACTTATAAAAGTCAAAAAGGTTATAAATTACTTTATCGCATATTATAGTAAATAGTAAAAATGTTTCGAAATACATTTTTAAGAAACATGGATGTGGATGATAAATAAGTCCCAGTAGATTATTACGTATGAACAACCTTGGATAATAAAGAGATTGCAAAATAAACCATTACCATGTACTTTTTCTTGGTTTGGGGGGTAGGTTAACCTCCTATATAATGGTGAAATAATTGTTATTAAATTATAAAAGAATCATATACATTAATATGATATCATATATGATCATTTAATAATGGTTTGTTAATAATATCTTAGTATTATCGTTGTTTCGGGTGTTAACATACTCATTTTATATTATATGTTTTGTTACATAAGCTGTGTTTTTCATGGATAGGTTGTATCTTATTCATATAAATAATTATATCAAGTCATTATACATTTTTTTAAATCATCAAATGATAATTTTGGTTGAATGGTTATGATGGAGAATGAATCTTATCGTGTTCGTGGAGACGGTAGTCCGTACGTACGCACGATCGACAATATCATTCTTTTGATATTAAAATAATATATAATTAGATGGTATATTATATATAAAGAATACTTATCATGTTATATTTATTATTTACATGAATTAAAAATCATTATTATACCCATGAAAATAATAATATATTGAATAACAATTACACCACGATATGGAGACGGTAAGCCGTACGTACGCACATATGGTGACATGTCATTCAAAGGATAGATAGAATATTTAATATGGATTTATCATATTTATAATGCAATAACAGTATATAGGAGATACTATAGTTATTATTTTATAATGGGAATAACAATTAAAGAAGAAGGTGAAGAAGAAATGATCTTGAAAAGGGGTGGTGAAATCATTACCTTTTCTTCGAGTTCTTCCTTTTGATTTGATCAAAAGAGATCTTTAGGATGGATTTATGATCAAAATAAGGCATCTATGTTGTAGTGAGGCAAGTTGGGAGAGTATTTGGGCAGGGTTAGGCTGAGTTAAAAGGCTTTGAATGTGTAAATTAGTAAGATGGGGGGGGGGTTCCCTTTTATAAGAGGGGTGAGGGGCGCCTTTGGAAAATCTAGAAATATTATTATATAATAAATTCATATTCGATTTTTAATGGCACCAATGTGTATTATTTAATGTTTAAGGTGGGGATAGGTCGAAAACCACTCAACCAATAGGATTTAAACAGGTTTGGGTTACTATATTAACATTATCTTTAAGTATTACCTCTTAGTTAATTAGTTTCACTTTTCTTTGTATTTTTATATTATATGGTTAATAAACATACTATATACATCCAAGAGACCCCAAAGTAGTACATTAATGATACACCGATCATGATATACATCTCTTGGATGAACCATAGATTTTTAAAAATTTAATATCAATTAATAATATAATATTTATTTTCAAAACTCTTTTTTTGTCAATTTTGACACTATTCAATAAATTATTTTTCAAAAATTCATAACATAACTATTACGTCAAACAGAGTTAATTAAATAAATCATAACATGTCATATTATCCTATTAAATTATTGATATTTATAAAAAGTCTCAAATTATATTTATTTGGTTATTTATAATATCAATTATTCTAATTTTTCATTAATTTAGAAATTACTGAATCACCATTATGTCATAAATAAATTTAATTATATAATGTCTAAAAATTATAAATAAAATATCATTATGTAGAAAATATTTTTATATTTCTAATTAATATTTATAGTCGAAAATTCAACATATATAACCCTATGTAAAAATTGTTTTTCTAAAAGATATATGCTTATGTCAGTTTTTTATTTATTTTAACTTAATTAAAATAAAGTGTCCCTATCACCTACAAGTGGCTCCATGGGGTACCAAAATCGACCCAAATAAGCCCATGGTCGGACATGTATCCAAAAATTTGGTTATTACGCGTTTTAGGGTAATTTAGTATTACTATAATATTATATGTTTAACCCTTATTTACCAGATTTACCCTTAACCATGGTAAATAAAAATATTTACCGAAATAATTATTCAAAACGCCTAAAAATAAAAGTTTCCTATTTACATAATATGAACATCCTGATTCCAAATACAGAATCAATTTTTAAAAATTCAAAACACAGAAGTGGCAGAAATTAATTTGAAATTAATTACCGTTGTTAAAACAAAATACGTGTTTTTAAGAGAAAATAACTATCAAAAGATTGACAGTTGTTTATGTCCGGTTTGATTGTAAAATTTCATCCAATTACCAAAATTCTATTAAATGGTAAAAATATATTCTAAATATACTTTAAAACCACTCAAATTAATAATTTATCACTATTAATTTTTTCGATTAAAAAAGTTATTTTTAATTAAAATTTTGTAATTTTCAGTATTCATCAAAATATGAAAGTTATCCGAAAAGTACCAAAATTTCACCCAAAGCTAATTTCGATATCATGAATCCAAAAATGAAGTCCATTTAGAAGATAAAATTTTTAAAATTTCAAAAATTATGTATTACTATTCATAACTGCTAGTTTGATTGGTATGGTGTGTTAGAATCTCGAAGTTGCGTACAATGCAAGCCATTGCATTATTCAAAGGGAAACATACCGTGGAATCTTGGGATGCTTCATTGTAAATTTTTGACGTCCCCATTCTAAAAAGTAAATTTATTTATTCAAATTGAATATATAAATGTTTAAAATATTGGATTTAAAAAGGGTTCACTTTTAAAAGTTTGTAAAAGTGAAATACTGAAAATGAATTTGTTCTTACATTATGTCTATGAAAATCATAATATTGATTCTAAAATTATAAGGATTATATAAAGCTAAAAATTTACTTAATACTATTCATAACCTCTTTTTAAATGCTTGTTTAGTAAGTCGTGGTGCGCTTGAACTCGGTGTTGTGTGTAGTGCAAGTTATTGAATTATTTTGAAGAAATTACACACTATGAAATCTTGGGGTGTTACATTATCCCCTCATTCAATAAAATGCGTCCTCACAATTTGAAATTGTTCTTTGAAAATAAAATTTTGAATATAGAAAATATCATTGTGGGAAAACCCACATCGGAAATTGGGTTAATAAAATTTAGTCTTAATAAGTGGAAAAGAGAAATGAAAGGGTCACCAACAAATTATGATCTCTATTAGGAGAACATTGGTGGCAATTAGAGACATATAATTGGAGGAAAACGTAAATATTTATAGGTAGTGATTGAGGTCATCAATCACAAACAAGTGTAAAATTGAGGGCCTTAAATTCATCAATCTATGATGATTTAAAATACCATCAGTTCATAAAAACATATGGTATTAGGATATAACATTTTATTGTTTTAAGATACCTTCACTATAGTATAAGAATGAATTTCTTCCTTGAATAAGAGAAGAAGAATAATATATACTTGAAAATTAGAGTCTAATCCTTTAACTAAGTTCTACCACAAACTCATCATTCACTCTAAAAAAGATAATAGAACATAAAAATAATATTCTATTTATCCTATTCATATAGGGTTAAAAAATGAATTAATAATTCATCTAGCAGAACCATTAAAAAAATGACATTATTAAATCCAAGACATCACGTGGGTCAGTGGTAGGTGATACACCGTTGTCTCCCTTTGGTTGTGGGTTCATGTATCGCGGCCTTGCCGGACGCGACGGGTTGCCACCCGACCTCCGGGTGGTCCTTTTATGGCAGTCCAAAATAATCAAAACTAGAACTATCCAAAATACCTCAGTCTAAAATTTATAAGGAAGGTAATCATTGTATCACCCCGAGATTTTATGAAAAATTTTATTTTAATTTCAGTAATGTCTTGTGTTGTATTCTACACCAAGATTATCTTGCACTATATGCAACACCGTATTAGCTTGCAGTATACGCAACACTATTCTTGGACCGTGTTACACACAATTTTGATAATAGTTAATCTACGCAAAATTGAGTATATATATATATATTAAATTTATAAATGAAATATGGTTGGATTCTGTTATACGAAACAATGAAGGATTCTTTCACAACACGCAACCCTGACTTGGCTTTCATTACACACAATCGCGACCTTCCTCGATAGCGTGTGTTGTATGCAATACCTGGTTTTAATAAACAATGATATATTATTATAATATTGTCATGAACTAGCCGTTATGAATAGTATTAACTAAATTTTTAATTTTATAACATTATTATTCATCTTACACATTTTCTAGAACATGGTATATGAACAAAATAAATTTTTCGAGTAAAATAAGTATTTTTCATAAAATGCAGTTTTGCCGCCTTTTTATGGCGCAACCACTTTAAATCTAGTTTTTGACATGTTTATATGTTCAATTTGACAAAATAAAATTCTTCTTTTGAATCAAGATGTAAAAATTTACATTAGATAAAGTTTTAATATTTTTCCGATAACTTTCATATTTTAATGAATAGTAAAAACACGGTATATTTTAATTAAAAACATCTTTTTTCATCATAATATCTTATGTGGTTAAATTATAATATTTAATGGTTTTAAAGTATAAATAGAATATATTTTTACCATTTAATATAATGTAAGTCATTAGCCTTGATTTTATATTGAATTCATAGGTTAAATAGATTCAATCTTTTGCAATGTTTTAAACAAAAACTCGTTTTCTTTCGACAACAGGATTAATTTTAATTTAATTTCTACAACTTTTGTGTATTGAATTTGGATAAATGGATTCCATATTTGGAATCAGTGGGTCCAAATTATGTGAATAAGCCACTTTTTATTTTTGGGCATTATGAATAGTAACTACGGTAAATTTTATTTACCATAGTTAAAGATAAATCGGGTAATTAGGGGTAAATATAAGATTATAAAATTACCCTAACACCTGCCAAAATCCAATTGGATGACTAAAAGTCGACCCATATCACCTAAGGGTCGGATTAGAATCATTTAATGGACTTTTTCCCTTGAAAATAACTTAATTATTATTAAAACCAAAGAAAGTGACAACATGTCACTCTATTAAATATTATAAGTATATTAATTTTAATTTAGTGATAAACTTCATGAATCTTCGAACATGAATAGTCTACAGAAATATAATGAAATTATATACATCATATAAATTTATCTATAATTTTTAGGGATTATATAATTATCATTAATTATGACACAATAGTGATGCAGAAATTGTTTATCTAGTGAAAAATCAAGAATATAGTTTTTATTAAACAAATAGTGACCATAAAATGCACAAAACCCTAACCAAAACTTATTGGCCATGTAAATTTAAACCATAAGAATCCAATGGTCGAATATGTGACCATTTTTAGCCTTATAAAAGCGATTATGACACTTATATTATTTTATTTTAAATGATGCCAAAGTTGTCACCTTCATAATTTAATAAATATAACAATTTAAATATTGTGATTTTAAGATGATAAATTCGAGTAAAAGTATTATTGTGAAAGTTAATAGATTTATTTCTATCATAGGATTTTATTTTTAATTTTTAGGCTACAAATATGTATATGAAATAATTATACAAAAATGTTGTAGTATTTATTTTATTAAGAGATAAACCAAATAAATGGTTTTAAAAATAATAAAATAAATATTATATGAACTATTTAATGTGCTCCACTAACATTCGAGATAAATATTACATTTTATAAATCTATTAAAACTTTTAGTTCGAACATATCTTCTGTATTTATTTTATTTAAATTCAAATAAATGAATAGTGTCCAAATTGACACTATTGTTATTTTATAAAAATAACATATTATAAAATAGTTTAAAAATCACAAAAATATTTAAAAATTATAAATTTAAATTTATATGAACTTAAATTTTATTAAGTATCCAATTATGGACAATTCACAACAAATAAGTAATTATTTGTTATAATTTAAAATTTAGAATGTTATTACCACAAATAAAATTAAATTGATTAAATAAGGATAAATCATGTTGATAATGTTTAAAATAAATTCCTAACATGTCTAAATTCTATTGGTTGATGATATTAAAACCTTATCTTATCTAATATTCGAATATGAGTCATTTTTGGATGTTTTTATGTGGGGTTAGATTTATTATAAATTATCATTTTTAAGAATTCCAAAGGTGCCCCTCTCTTCCCTTATAAATAGGCACCTCCTCACTCTCTTCCTCACACAACTTTGAGCCTTCAAGATCGGACAACCCCTGACAAATTCTCTTCTCCACTTCCCTAGAAACATCCTAGAGGTTCTGGGCTTTCTCAAAGACCAATTTTAGTGCCCTAAGAGGAGGTCTCAAAAAGGCGCTTCAAAGAACAGGTAATTTCCATTACCGATTCTTTCACATTTATTTCTTCTTCCACTTCTTCTTCTCAGGTTGTTTCATTATTAAGTAATAACATTAGTATCACTCATATAATGATATGTTATTATAAGTATGAAAGAATCCTAATTCCCCATCTATCCATCTTACGGAAAATGAAATCACCGCGTGTGCGTACGTACGGAATACCGTCTCCACACCGTGGTGTAATCTGTTTTTCCACCAACACCTTACATGGATGGGTATTATGGTGTAAAGAATAACTATACATAGTTATTATAACATCATAATGATTCTGATATATTTTATCATCCACTCCAATTCAATTCAATAATTATGGAAATGATATCATAGCTCGTGCGTATATACGGACTACCGTCTCCACGACGCGATGAGATTCATTCTCCATGTTAACCATTTAAGAATGATTATAAAGTATATATAAGCAATAATAATGAAATATATGACATTATAAAGCTACTGGATTTATGTTTATATATATGTATTTCATCTACTTAATTCCACTCAATTCAATAAGGAAACGAAAACAGCGTTCATGCGTACGTACGACCTACCGTCTCCATGAACGGTGTATTTCTTTCCATTTATCGATCCATTATATATATGTATATTATGAATATATATTATATATAAATCATGTTTTATATTCTATAAATAAGTAATAATGATCTATGTAATCATATGAATAATTACAAGTTAAAACACGAACGACAAATGAGACGATTTTACCCAAAACGCTACTTTAACATGAATTTACAAAAGAATGGGTAATATAAAGTCATAAGTGAACCATATATGATATAATAACAATTAATATGATTCTGTAATAATTCAATGACATTATTTAAATCATTATACTGGAGGTTCGGACACTTACGAAGCAAATCGGACCTAAGGATATAAAGAAAGGTTTTAGGTAAGAAAAAAAAGGGAAGATCTTTATTGGGAGATGTTGAAGATCTTTCACCACGATTAGAAGATTTTATTCCGAGTTTCCAAAGACACTAAAATATTACGGTACATGTGTGTTTTTTTTTCTTATGTATTAAGTATTCAGCAAAAGTAATGTAATATTCATGTATGTCAAGCTTCGGGTCTCTACAGTTGGTATCAGAGGAAGGGTTTAGTCAACCTTTGGAAACTAGGATGCGAAAACGTTAGTGAGATCCCTAGAGATATTTCTAAGGTATGTCTAGGGATTCCCCTATGGATAAGTATACGTATAGGATATAGTCCTAGAACTATGGTAACGATATTAGATTAAACCAAAGATGTTAGATATTGAAGTTACTCCCCCTTTATTATGATTTTTGCCTCTCACACTATTCTTTTTGGGTTTTAGAAAATGGCTGGAAATAAGACGATTCACGATAATGGAGGATATGATGGACAATGGAATGATATTCTTCATGAGAAACCAAATGAAATGGGATTTTGAAGTCCAAACATCATTATTATGCCGAATCACCAATCTCATAATATGATCAATAAAGTAAAATTTGGTATGTTTCCTGACTCGGCTAATAAGAGAAAGATGGAGTTTCATGATGATCATAGAGGAAAGAAAGTTCAATTTCCCCTATGTAAATCATGTGGGAATAGGAATCAAGGAGATTGTTTCAAAGGAACTGGAAGATGCTTTGGGTGTGGAAAAGAAGGACATAAAGCTAGTATGTGCAAAGGAAAAGGTTCAGTTAACACCAGGGATGAGGATAATGGTATTGCTATGACATCAACAATGGTTAAATGTTTCAAATGTAGAATTTACAGGCATTATGCAAACCAATGCCCTAAGGGAAAGTCTCATGAAGAGAATCAGTATGGTTGTATGGGTAGTATTTATGTGGATGATGATGAAGAGACTACAAATGATATGTGAGATGAAAGAATTGTTGAAGCTCAGTCAATGGTTTAAGAATGTAGTGGAATGATTACATGTTTATCATGTGTAATGTTGTATAAGTAATCTCATGGTACTATGGAATAAAGAGACATCTAAGGATTTTTACTCTGTTGTCTTTCCTTGAGTTTTGAAAGTGTATGATTAATGGTACCGGTATCCATGAAAGGTTATTCAAATATTTTTGGAATGTAGATGATAGGCGCATAATGAAGGGATAAGATGATAATGAGATGTTTGATTGTATTCATGAGCTCATGATTGAAATAAAGACTAAGTGATATCATGGTTTGAGTATATAGAATTTTTAGGATTTTGGTATGTGGAAATTGTTAACTTTTAACCGCATTCATGTTTTCACTAAGGTTCAATGGATATTCATTCTTGAAGAGAATACATGATTAAGGTATTCATATATTTGTAATTTGACCAAAAAGATATATCTTATGATATATGGGGGATAAATGATGGAATTCACATGATTGTTCTGTGACACTTCAAGTAATCATTTTCTTTATACTATGAGCTTGGACCGAAGTAGTTTAGATAAGCCTAAAGATTGGAATGTATTATGTTAGACATAAGTTAGTACTGTTTAACGATAACACTTTTTTGATATTATTGATGGGATGTTATAGTAATATAGTTTTAGAAAAAGGGACAACCTGCAGGACGGGCGACAGCCCATCGCGTCGGACAAGGTCGTAGGAATCGAACCCACAACCGAAGTGCGACTGGCCTTTATCGCCTACCACTGGGCTACAGGAAGTCCCTGGTTAGTAGAAACTAGTTTTATTTTATTAAGCGGTATGATATATGAAGTATATGTTCATTAATCTCACTATAGATAGACTTATGTATTATTTGATAACTTTTCTAACCATTTGTTTGAGACAAATGGAATGACCCATCATTCTATCACGTGATCTGCTAACACATCACGAATAACAAATTCAACATCATTTCTTTAAGAGATGAAGTGGAAATTGTCCAAAGAATGACAAACGGTGAGACTATACCAATATCACAAAAGTATTTCTTCTAATTCAAATTTCATCAACTTTAGGGAAATGATCTTGAAAACCAAAAATGTTGTTCTAGTGCTCTTATATCTGATGAATCAGATGGTACCCTAGATCTTCACAAATTTATGGCTTTGTGATTGCTGGATTTTCCACAGCCATGTCCTCTACCACTCTCCATCAGAACATGATGGTTAGATTTCTCTTCCATATCCATATTTTCATCTCTGTGGAAACCCGGTGATTAGTTTATTTGGGTAACTATTACATTTCAAACTTTTGTTTTTAAAGAATGTTTTTGGTATTCCTTTTTTCGATGTGGGTTTCAATTAAAGAAACGTTCGAATAGTAAACCATTTATATCCCCGACGAATTTCGAGGGCGAAATTAATTTTAAGGGGGGTAGAATGTAACAGCCAGAGATTTTATGAAAAATATTATTTTAATTTCATTAATGTCTTGTGTTGTATTCTACACCAAGATTACCTTGCACTATACGCAACACCGTATTAGCTTGCAGTATACGCAACACTATTCTTGGACCGTGTTACACACAATTTTGATAATAGTTAATCTACGCAACATTGAGTATATATATATATATATATATATATTAAATTTATAAATGAAATATGGTTGGATTCTGTTATACGAAACAACGAAGGATTCTTTCACAACACGTAACCCTGACTTGGCTTTCATTACACACAATCGCGACCTTCCTCGATAGCGTGTGTTGTATGCAATACCGGGTTTTAATAAACAATGATATATTATTATAATATTGTCATGAACTAGCCGTTATGAATAGTATTAACTAAATTTTTAATTTTATAACATTATTATTCATCTTACACATTTTCTATAACATGGTATAAGAACAAAATAAATTTTTCGGGTAAAATAAGTATTTTTCAAAAAATGCAGTTTTGCCGCCTTTTGATGGGGCACCCACTTTAAATCTAGTTTTTGACATGTTTATATGTTCAATTTGACAAAATAAAATTCTTCTTTTGAATCATGATATAAAAATTTACATTAGACAAAGTTTTGATATTTTTCCGATAACTTTTATATTTTAATGAATAGTAAAAACACGCTATATTTTAATTAAAAACATCTTTTTTCATCATAATATCTTATGTGGTTAAATTATAATATTGAATGTTATTAAAGTATAAATAGAATATATTTTTACCATTTAATATAATTTAAGTCATTAGCCTTTATTTTACATTGAATTCGTAGGTTAAATAAATTCAATCTTTTGCAATGTTTTAAACAATAACCCGTTTTCTTTCGACAACGGGATTAATTTTAATTTAATTTCTGCAACTTTTGTGTATTGAATAATGATAAATGGATTCCATATTTGGAATCAGTGGGTTCATATTATGTTAATAAGCCACTTTTTATTTTTGGGCATTATGAATAGTAACTACGGAAAATTTTATTTACCATAGTTAAAGATAAATCGGGTAATTAGGGGTAAATATAAGATTATAAAATTACCCTAACACCTGGCAAAATCCTATTGGATGAATACAAGGCGACCCATATCACCTAAGGGTCAGATTAGAATCATTTAATGGTCTTTTTCCCTTGAAAATAACTTAATTATTATTAAAACCATAGAAAGTGACAACATATCACTCTATTAAATATTATAAAAATATTAATTTTAATTTAGTGATAAACTTCATGAAACATAGAACATGAATAGTATACATAAAGATAATGAAATTATATTCATCATAAAAATTTATTTATAATTTTTAGGGATTAAATAATTATCATTAATTACGACACAATAGTGATGCATAAATTGTTTATCTAGTGAAAAATCAAGAATATAGTTTTTATTAAACAAATAGTGACCATAAAATGCACAAAACCCTAACCAAAACTTATTGGACATGTAAATGTAAACCATAATCTTCCAATGGTCGAATATTTGACCATTTTGAGCCTTATAAAAGCGATTATGATACTTATATTATTTTATTTTAAATGATGCCAAAGTTGTCACCCTCATAATTTAATAAATATAACAATTTAAATATTGTGATTTTAAGATGATAAATTCGAGTAAAATTATTATTGTGAAAGGAAATATATTTATTTCCATCATAGGATTTTATTTTTAAATTTTAGGAAACAAATAAGTATATGAAATAATTATACAAAAATGTTTTAGTATTTATTTTATTAAGAGATAAACCAAATAAATGGTTTTAAAAATAATAAAATAAATATTATATGAACTATTTAATGTGCTCCACTAATTTTAGAGATACATATGACATTTTATAAATCTATTAAAGCGTTTATTTGAATATATCTTCTGTATTTATTTTATTTAAATTCAAATAAATGAATAGTGTCCAAATTGACACTATTGTTATTTTATAAAAATAACATATTATAAAATAGTTTAAAAATCACAAAAATATTTAAAAATTATAAATTTAAATTTATATGATCTAAAATGTTATTAAGTATCCAATTATGGACATTTCACAACAAATAAGTAATTATTTGTTATAATTTAAAATTTAGAATGTTATTACCACAAATAAAATTAAATTGATTAAATAAGGATAAATCATGTTGATAATGTTTAAAATAAATTCCTAACATGTCTAAATTATATTGGTTGATGATATTACAACCTTATCTTATCTAATATTCGATTATGAGTCATTTTTGGAAGTTCTTATGTGGGGTTAGATTTATTATAAATTATCATTTTTAAGAATTCCAAAGGTGCCCCTCTCCTCCCTTATAAAAGGGCACCTCCTCCCTCTCTTCCTCACACAACATTGAGCCTTCAAGCTCGGACAACCCCTGACAAATTCTCTTCTCCACTTCCCTAGAAACATCCTAGAGGTTCTGTTCTTTCTCAAAGACCAATTTTAGTTCCCTAAGAGGAGGTCTCAAAAAGGCGCTTCAAAGAAGAGGTAATTTCCATTACCGATTCTTTCACCTTTATTTCTTCTTCCACTTATTCTTCTTAGGTTGTTTCATTATGAAGTAATAACATCAGTATCACTCATATACTGATATGTTATTATTAGTATGAAACAATCCTAATTCACCATCTATCCATCCTACAGAAAATGAAATCACCGCGTGTGCGTACGTACGGAATACCATCTCCACGCCGTGGTGTAATCTGTTTTTCCACCAACACCTTACATGGATGGGTATTATGGTGTAAAGAATAACTATACATAGTTATTATAACATCATAATGATTCTGATATATTGTATCATCCACTCCAATTCAATTCAATAATTATGGAAATGATATCATCGCTCGTGCGTACGTACGGACTACCGTCTCCACGACGCGATGAGATTCATTCTCTATGTTAACCATTTAAGAATGATTATAAAGTATATATAAGAAATAATAATTAAATATATGACATTATAAAGCTACTGGATTTATGTGTACATATATGTATGTCATCTACTTAATTCCACTCAATTCAATAAGGAAATGAAAACAGCGTTCATGCGTACGTACAGCCAACCGTCTCCATGAACGGTGTATTTCTTTACATTTATCGATCCATTATATATATGTATATTATGAATATATATTATATATAAATCATTTTTTATATTCTATAATTACGTAATAAAGATCTAAGTAATCATATGAATAATTACAAGTTAAAACACGAACGACAAATGAGACGATTTTACCCAAAATGCTACTTTAACATGAATTTACAAAAGAATGGGTAATATAAAGTCATAAGTGACCCATATATGATATAATAACAATTAATATGATCTTGTAATGAGTCAATGACATTATTTAAATCATTATACAGGAGGTTCGGACACTTACGAAGCAAATCGGACCTAAGGATATAAAGAAAGGTTTTAGGTAAGAAAAAAAGGGAAGATCTTTATTGGGAGATGTTGAAGATCTTTCACCACGATTAGAAGATTTTATTCCGAGTTTCCAAAGACACTTAACTATTACGGTCCTTGTGTGTTTTTTTCTTATGTATTAAGTATTCCACAAAATTAATGTAATATTCATGTACGTCAAGCTTCGGGTCTCTACAATCATAATGAAGATTCTTTTTTCCACGTAATAACATTTGAACACCTTCATCATTTATTCTTTTAAAACACTGCAACATATGAATTACCATAAAACCTTATTGATTACATTCATGATCCCTTATTCCTTAAAGAATTATAGATATACTGCTTCAAATACAAAAATGTTGTAAACCCAAACAATGATGGAATATACAAATCATTAATCAGTTTCATGGTAGTCAAGAATATCAAATATAATTTATCCAAATCAATCATGTATTATTCTAAATTCACTACCTTGGTATCAGATCCATATTATGTTTTATCTTTCTCTCATCAATATATTTTCCAAAAATTTAACCTGCTATTGAGTCACTTTTCATTATTCCACATAATCTCAAGTCCTTAATGAAATAGTACTGCTGTACAATCCTTATATACTCCATAATTATTATAACAAGTACATTGTTGATACAACACTCAAATGACATAATCAACATAAGAAGTATAATAATACCTCTTTTATGTGGTAGTATCATAACTTGATTATTATCCAATAGAATCATTTGTGGTATAGTCTGATGACTGGGACATAGGTTCGCATAGTGTCAAAACTCCTTGCAAATGAAGCATTGTACATTTGAAACCATTTTCTTACCCTTACAATCACGTACATTGTGCCCTTTTCCTCCACACTTATAACAAACTCCCATTTTTTTCAGGTAAGTTCCAGGGTGTTTATTACCACAGTTATCACATATAGGAAAATTCTTTTATTCCATCTTCCTTTTATCCATCTTTCCCCCTTCCATCCTTTTCGTCTCTTACATCCCTTCAAAGCCATAGGACTCAGAAAACTCTTTACTTATCTTATCAACACATGATATTATTTCTTCATATGATTATAATACATGGGAGACTATTTCTATTATAAATTCTGGCTTAAGATCATGAAATATATGATCCTTCTTTCTCTTTGGATGATGTGCATTGCTGGAGTTCGCATTCCTTCTACTGGACGCCATTTATAAACAATGGCATACACTATATTAGTTTATGAATAACAATACCTAATCCCAAACATGTAAAACACATAACATAAATTAAATAGTTTATGGATATAATCAATAATCATAAAAATTTCTCCTTTGAGGAAGTATATACTCATAAACCCTTCATAATGGATTGTAAAGAAAATGAGAATTATCCTAAGCATATCCCCCAGGAGTGTCGTAACCAAGAGTGCAGCAAGGCCCGTTGTAGTGCACCAGTTCCCGTTCGAGTATAGCTCAAAGCGGTGTTTTAGGGTTTTACCCTAAGGTACATCTATGCCAGAGCCGACTCTACCTGCTCGTATCAAGAGAGGGATGTATTGCTCGGAAAACTCACAAAATCTCTACAATACCAAAATTCTAGGTAGTTCAAAATACTAATCCTCAAAATCTATCTTAGGGTTATGTGCTCTAATCAGAGTTTATCTAAATCTAGTTTCCAAGGTTATTGCTAAAATTCCTCTAATACCAACTGTAATGCCTAGACCCTAGTTACCCAGAGTCTGTGCATTATTACATAGCATAGGAATGATCACACGAAAGATCAAATCTCGAAGTACCGATTAGTTTAGTAGCCTTGGAAACACTAGATATACTCATAAGTTTTACATTACATCATAAAAATAAAAACTAGAACAACATAGTCTCCATATTCTACACTCTTATCCCCTTATACTATCCCTGCAGGTCATTCATAATTTACATCTTGGAATCCTGGGAAAAATAAAACATAGAAAGGGGTGAGCTCAAACACTCTGTAAGGGTATGTAATACAGCGGAAACATTCATAAATAAGCATAAGCATTTAAGGCAATGTATAACTAATAAAAAATTGTTTTAAACTTAAACATCAACATAGTATGGAAAAAATAAAATGAAATAATTCCATTTACTTATTCACATGGATATTCTACTAATCTAATAATCACAAGCAATATCAATAACCACTTTTATAATGATGGAATGAATAATTCCAGACTATCATAACCACATAGCCAAGGCCTCATGCCAATACTACATATTAGATTCTGTCAAGGCCTTGTGACAAGACACTAGTTTTTCTCATGAGACCTACCGATGCATCAAAGAGCTATAGCGGACTCCACCCGTCAGATATTAAGTCCAATGCATTCCTCATATGAACAGGTTTAAATATAACATAAACATTCGTATTAAAAATGGCATAGGAAATGTCAATAATTTCTCCATAAACTATGAATGGTATAAAAATAACACATCCACAGTCAAAAAAATCACAAAACCTTCAATACAATATAAATGTTTTGTATCATAATAAATCAACTTTAAATAAGCGTAAAATCCATCAAAGGATGTTGACATAGATGGAATCAAAACTCTTTTTAATGTAATGTCTCTTTTTATTTTGAAATCATTTAGAGTCATATATCTATAAAATAAAACATTTTATCAAAAATTATTATAATCATTTAAGGGACGTTTCGAAGATTTTATAACGGCGAAAAATAGCCGCACCTGCCGTATAAGTAAAAAAACATTCTTACCTTAATTCTGTCGAAAAGGTTAAAAATCACCTTGTTTGGAAAACGACAGAAATATTCCTTTATAAACCACTTATAAAAGTCAACAAGGGTATAAATGACTTTAACCCATATTCTAGTAAATAGAAAAAATGTTTTGAAATACATTTTTAAGAAACATGGATGTGGATGATAAAGAAGTCCTAGTAGATTATTATGTATGAACAACCTCGGATAATGAAGAGATTGTGAAATAAACCCTTACCTTGTACATTTCCTTGGTTGGGGGGTAGGTTAACCTCCTGTATATTTTTTAACTAACTGTTATTAAATAATAAAAGAATCATATACGTTAATATGATATCATATATGATCTTTTAATATTTATTTGTTAATAATATCATAGTATTATCATTGTTTCGGGTGTTAACTTACTCATTTTATTTTATAAGTTTTGTCAAATAATCCATGTTTATTATTGATAGGTTGTATCGTATTCATATACAGAATGATATCAATTCTTTAAAAAATATTTTTAAATCATCAAATGATAATTATCCTTGAATGGATACGATAGAGAATGAATCTCATCGCGTTCGTGGAGACGGTAGTCCGTACGTGCGCACGATCGACAATATCATTCTTTTGATATTAAAATAATATATAATTGGTTGGTATATCTTATATAAAGAATCATTATCATGTTATATTTATTATTTACATGAATTACCAATCATTATTATACCCATCCAGATAATAATATATTGAATAACAATTACACCACGACGTGGAGACGGTAAGCCGTACGTACGCATGTATGGTGACATGTCTTTCAAAGGATGGATAGAATATTGAATATGGTTTTATCATATTTATAATAACATCACAGTATATAGTATATGCTGGAGTTATTATTTTATAATGGGAATAACAATGAAATAAGAAGTTGAAGAAGAAATGAACTTGAAATGGTGTGGTGAAATCATTAACTCTTCTTCGGGTTCTTTCTTTTGATTTGATCAAAAGGGCTCTTTAGGTTGGCTTTATGATCAAACTAAGGCCTCTATGTTGTATTGAGGTAATTTTATAGAGTATTTGGGCAGGGTTTTGCTGATCCAAAAGGCTTTGAATGTGTGAATTAGTGAGAAGGGTGACTGCCCATTTATAAGAGGAGTGAGGGGTACCTTTGGAAAAGTAAGAAATATTATTTTATAATAAATTTATATTCTGTTTCTAATGGCTCCAAAGTTTATTATTTAAAGGTTAAGGTAAGGATATGTTGAAAAACACTCAACCAATAGGATTTAGATAGGTTTGTGTTACTAAATTAACCTTATCTTTAAGTAATAACTCTTAGTTAATTAGTTTCACTTTTACAATGTCTCTTTGTATTTTTATATTATATGGTTAATAAACATACTATATACATCCAAGGGACCCCCAAAGTAGACCATTAATGATACAACTATCATGATATAAGTCTCCTGGACGATCCATAGATTTTTAGGATTTTAATATCAATTAATAATATAATATTTGTTTTAAAAACTCTTTTATGTCAATTTTGACACTATTCAATAATTGATTTTTCAAAAATACATAACCGAATTATTACTTCGAACAGAGTTAATTAAATCAATCCTAACATGTAATATTATCTTAGAAAATTATTGGTATTTATAAAAAGTCTCATATTACATTTACTTCGGTATTTATAATATCAATTATTCTCATTTTTCATTAACTTATTAAATACTGCATCACCATTGTGTAATAAATAAATTAAACTATATAATGTCTAAAAATTATAAATAAAATATCATTATGTAGTAAATCGTTGTTTCTTTCTAATGAATATCTATAGTCAAAAATCCAACATATATAACCCTATGTAAAAAAATGTTTTTCTAAAAGATATATGCTTATGTAATTTTTGTATTTATTTTTACTTAATTAAAATAAAGTGTCCCTATAACATACAAGTGGCTCCATGGGGTCCCAAAATCAACCCAATGATGCCCATGGTCGGAAATGTATCAACAAATTAGGTTAGGACATGTTTTAGGGTAATTTATTGTTATTATAATATTATTTTTCTAACCCCTGTTTACCGGATTTACCTTTACCCATGGTAAATAAAAATATTTACCGAAGTAATTATTCAAAATGTAAAAAACAAATTTACATATTTACACAATATGAACATCCTGATGCCAAATATGGAATCCATTTTTCAAATTAAAAACACAGAAGTGGTAGAAATTAATTTAAAATAAATTCCCATTGTTAAAACAAAAAACGTGTTTTTAAGAGATAATAACTATCAAAAGATTGACACTTGTTTATGTCCAGTTTAATTGTAAAATTACATCCAATGATGAAAATTGTATTAAATGGTAAAAATATATTCTTAATATACTTTAAAACCACTCAAATTAATAATTTATCACTATTAATTATTTCAATTAAAAAAGTTATTTTTAATTAAAATTTAGTAATTTTCATTATTCATCAAAATATGAAAGTTATCCGAAAAGTACCAAAATTTCACCGTAAGCTAATTTTGATATCATGAATCCAAAAATGAAGTCCATTTTGAAAGATAAAATTTATAAAATTTCAAAAATTAGTTATTACTATTCATAATGGCTAGTTTGATTGGTTGTGGTGTGTTAGAATCTCGAAGTTGCGTACAATGCACGCCATTGCATTATTCAAAGGGAAATGTACCGTGGAAGCTTGGGATGTTTCATTGTAAATTTTTTATGTCCCCATTCTAAAAAGGAAATTTATTTAGTCAAATTGAATATATAAAAGTTTAAAATATTGTATTTAAAAAGGGTTCACTATTAAAATTTTGTAAAAGTGCAATACTGAAAATGAATTTGTTCTTACATTATGTCTGAGAAACTCATAATATGGATTCTAAAATTATTAGGATTATATAACGTTTAAAATTTTGTTAATACTATTCATAACCTCTTTTGAACGGCTTGTTTAGTAAGTCATGGTGCGCATGAACTCGGTGTTGCGTGTAGTGAAAGTTATTGACTTATTTTGAAGAAATAACACACTATGAAATCTTGGGGTGTTATAATTAAAATAAAAACATTGAGCACATCAACATAATAACATTTTAATTTAAAATAAAAATAGAAATATTTATTGTAAAAAACAAATTATTAATGTTTCATGATATCATGAATAGCTACTCATGTATTATAAATTAAAAAACAATCATTTTGTATTTTTTTCAAAAAGACACAAATGAAATCAGTATGAAAACAAAAAACCCTTTCAAAACAATTTTTAAAAATTAAAAAATGATTTCTAATTACATTAATAAATTAATAAAGAAATAATAAAAAAATATTGAGGCACTTTTATAAAACAAAAAGATGGAATGAAAATAGATTTTATGGGAAAATTAAAAAAGAGAGTTTTTAATGAAATCCCCTTATAAATATCAAATCATAAAAGTTAGAATTAATGAAATTAATTAAAAATGTGTCCATTATTTTAATATAACGAAAATATTAAATACAATATTCAAAATTAATTTAAATTATAATATTAGCATGACATAATCCAAGAAGTAAACGTTTATCCCATAGAATGCAAATTGGCTTAAGAATTCCATTACCACTTTGTTAGCAATCAAATCATATAGCCCATAAGGAAAAAAATAAAATGATTCATTTAATACCATGAATATAACGAGTTTCAAAATAGTACATAACAAATTGATTTATATACCCAACAAAAAATAAATCATTTGTAATTAATGCATATATCTTACACAAGAATATGTATAATAAGAAAGTGTTACCATGGACTTACCTTTTTGTTTTTATTTACATTATGTTTATTTATAATGGTCTTATGAATGTAATTAATTAATTAATTAAGTATAATAATACTAATATTATTTTATATGATACTTTTAAAACTCCTTACTGCCCATTTGGTAATAATATTTCATGATTTTCATTATTCAGAGTGTGTTCCTTTCTTGGTTTCATTGTCACATTACATGTGTATTATTCATTATTTTCTTTTAAAATGTAAATAAAACTCTAAATGTTTAATAAATTGTTATTCATGAACTTCCATAATGTTAATTTTTCCAATATATAAATTTACTTTAATACATGAGGCTGATTCCTTTGATAAAATATAAATGATAAATGTTTAGTTTAATTTGGAGGTTTTTTTCAGACCATCATTAAATATTTCTATTTTATATAATATCATGTATATATATTAGACACAAAAAATTAAATATGTTTTAATATGCCTATTAAAATCATATTAAACTAGAATAGTATTTTTTCCCATCATAGAAGGTTTTAAAGGAAAACGAATAATCATAATCCAAAGATATGATTATTCATCATATTATAGACATTGGTTTCATTTCATTGAATAATAAGAGGTAATATAAAGGGATTATTATAATATATTACATTAACAAAATAATATTTTATTATATACATGAGACATTAGTATTTACGTTTTTATGGAAGAAGGAGTTGAATAGAAGTTACAAAAAGAAATGAAATTAAGAGTGGTAGCTTGTGAAAGTTACCTCTCGAATATCACATTATTAAAGGACAACTTAATGAAATTAGAAAAGTTATTTGGTCAAGCCAAAAAAAGACATGTAATTTGGGAGAGTGGATTGGAGATTTTTCAGTTGATAGTTTTAGATCTTCATTCCTTTTGAGGAGAACATTTTGCTGAGTATTGTTATAAATTCTTGTGGAGGGGTGGATTGTATTGATTTTGTAATGATTATATTATAATAATAGAGAAAAACATTTATTTAGAATTAATTTAACTTATTTATATTAATAATTGATTTCTTAAATAATTATTACGTTATAACAACAGATCAAGCACCCATTTAAATTATTAATGTCTTGGTATTTTAGGCTTTTACTTTTTAACATTGACTTGTTTAATTATTTTACCTATACTATGACTAATTTTTACTTCTTCCATGGAATAATATTTATAAATAATTGAATCTATTTTAAAAAAATAATTTCACATAATTTTTGAAATAAAAAATGAAAACCACATATGCAATGAAAAAGTGTGTTTTTAAGATATGTATTTTCTAGAAAAAGATGATTTTATAATAATTGTGTGTCTGATTATAATTATTGAATTAACATAAATTAATATTTAAGGATATATAATATATAAAATTTAAAACATTCCCCATTGGATATTATTTTAACTAATTAAAAATGAGAAATATTAGTAACTTTAAAATAGCTTTCAGAAAAATCCAATATTTAAATCAAATAAAAATGTTATTCAAAAATAAAATATAAAGTTGATATAAAATAATTTAAGTGTATTAAATATAAATAAATAATAATTATATAACCTTAAATAAAATTCTAAATATAATGGGTCTTTGAAAATGATTAATTTATTGAAAAGAGATGATATTTGTTTTAAAAATTGTATTTTTTAGAAATTGTATAAAAACATATTATTTTTTTGAATAAATAACAATATTTAAACCAAAGTAAATATTGATATTTTTATTTAAAAAATTATTATAATTTTATGAAATTAATTTTCTAGAATTCTTTAAAAAATAATTATAATATTCAATCATAAAATGCTAGAAAACCAATTTTTTTTTAATAAAATGTATTTTTTAAAAAAGAAAATTAGTAGACTATAAATTTTAGTGATTATTTATGATGTATTAATTAATAATTTTGAAATTAGTATAACCAATATATGTTTAATAATCTTTATAACACTATACATAACCACTAATTTAATGACTAGATTATAATAGTTACATTTGAATAATAAAATTTTGTTGTTTATTTAGGATTGGTATTGCATATCTTGTATGATATCAAACATAATCATTATATTTAAAATATAATGATATTACAGTTATTTTGATGTTTGAACTCATGGATTATTACAGAATCCATTATTGATGTTTATGTAACCATCCATGGAATTGGATCTTATTTTTGAGTAGATATATAATTCATTAGAATTAAGTTATTTGTATTAACTATAAAAAACATAAAGGACTATTAATTCCCCACCTAGATGTTAATTTTTTATTAGAATTCATTAAATTACATAGACACGCACTTGAGTATCCTTATATTATAGTGACTCGAAAAATGTAACCATAAAAAACCAGTTAATATGTAAACTACATCATCTTTCCATTAATCATTCATTAATAAAACCATTATTAGAAGAATAACTCATAATAATTTTAATCATAATTCAGGGAAAAGAAGCATAATTTAGAGTGAGATCAGATGCTCAATATGAGAAATCAAGGGATATATACAAACATAGACAGAGAAAAAGGGTACAATATCATGAGAAAAACAGTTGATAATAGTACCCTACATATCAATGATTATAATATAGGATCATGGTATGAAATTTATTAGTTCACAAGACATAAATCATAAGATAATCTAAGAACATGACATGTGAGATGATAAAAATGGAACAAAAATGGAATTTTTCCATACAACTAATCATAGAAAATAACTTCCATAGGATTAAAGGATGATTTCTAAGTCTACCACAGTGGAATGGGTTCACTCTTGAAGCTATCATAGTCACCATGCCTCAATCACAATATTATCATAGTAGATATAGTATTCTATTGAACTAATTTTACTCCCTATTTTATTCATGTTTATCTCATGAGATTTAAATATGTACTTAATTAATTGCAAATATATATAGGTATTAACCATCAAAAAATGAAAATAATAAAAATTTGTTCCATTAGATCGTAAACAATTCGTAATTTCAGAACCTAGTAAATGATGTGGGTTTTGTAATAATTAAATCATGGAATTACCCATTGAAAAAAATGGCCACTTCATCATAATCATAATCTATTATAAGGAATAACAATGATGATACTTCTAGATAAAATCCATAGTAAATTTTAATAAATAGTTAATGTTGTTTTTATTAATGAATAAGAATTTCCAAAAATGAATAATTAATCCTTTTTAGAAGAAAATATACAATAAATTTTAAAAACACCTATTTAATATAGGTAAACATCCCAAATATTATGTATAACATTTTATTTGAGAATAATCATAGAAACATGAAATGGAATATTTAAAACAATTAATTTTCATGATATTATAAAATTATCTTAATGATGTGAACTATTAAAAAAATATTTCATTCATATTTTCTATAAAAGTCAAAAGAAATTCATTCAGAAAATCGTAAGAAGTTTAATTTTAAAATTTTTTTTCAAAATTCCATAAATAATAGAAATGAATTTTAAATAAAATAGGGTATTTATAAAAAATAAAATTGAAATATAGTTTTTGAAAACATGGATATTGAATAAGAATCATTTTCACCTAATGAGAGATATACAAATAATATTTCATAAAAACATTCTTCAATACTCATGATAAAATAAAGTGAATAAACTGGAGGGAAAACATGAATTATCATTAAATAATAATATAATAATATTCATTATTTTCTATATTTGTAGATAATAAAATTTCACACTAAAAACTTATTCATAAATTGTATTGATAAATAGTGAGATTGTAACAGAAAAACACTACCAATTCGGTATCCTTTAAATCGTAAGAACCATTAAATAATAATATCAAATGAAACATTAAATATAATAAACACGGGGATATTCATGTTAGAACATGTTTATGTGATGCATATACACATCATTGAAGAGACGAGGTATATAACATATCATATGTCCCATATAATGCAATTTGAGACAAGATTACAATTCCATATGTCTCGACATCCATTATATGAGTCAGAACCACCTATTTAATAATTATAACTTTTCATGTAAATATATTAAAAAATATAATCATATCTATCATACAATATTATATGTATGTATGTATTCTTATGACATGTTTTACTATAATTACTTATTTAAAGCATGTTTTTAGTAAATACTCTTACATTTTTTGTTTATGTTTGGTTTCATTGTTTTCTATAATTTTACGCTGATTATTGTTTAAACTCTATATAACATTACCAAAAATATAAATATCATATATAATTAGTAAATATGTATTTGAAATAATACATAATACCATGAGATATGAAATGAAATACATCCTTTATGAAGATGGCAGGTCGTATGTACTCATGAATGATGATTGCATATTTTAACATAACAATAAAAATAAATTTAAAATATATATTAAATTTATATAATAATTTTAATTACATATATATAATATATATTTGTTAATATTTTTGTTATTACCTTCTATACAAAGTATTAGTGAAAAACGAATCACATTGTTTTGCGAGGTGGTAGTCCGTTGTACACAAAAAGGAAATTATCATATTCTCTTTAGAATGGAAAGTATGATGGTATATATGATATCATATTTATTGAAATGTTTTATATAAAAAGAATAATATATATACATTAGATACATTATTATATCAATCCATAATTAGTGGTGAAGGAAAATGTATTTTGTTTGTTTGAGAGGCGGTAGTCTGTCGTATACATGATCAACAATATAGTTTCTTATTATATGGAGGAGAGAATGGTTTTATTAAATGACCATAAAATAATATAATATTACTATATATATGATATTTTTGTAATTATATATTCATTTTTTAATAATACTTTATGGATGAGTAGGAATAAATAAATTAAAAGTCTCAATTATGGGCATTATCTCTATTCCAGTAAACATTATTTCGTGTTCCACAAAGCCTTACTTTGTTTTCCTTGTGAAAAAACGTTTATAATAATAGTTAAGGTAATTATAGAAGTTATTTGTGAATTTAATAAAAAAAATTGTGTTATGTAAGTGTTTAATGGAGATGAAAGGAGTTATCATTTTATAAGTTGAATAGAGGACACACTTTAATTTTTTGAAATGAAATGATTCCACACAAATATTTCGGATCCCACAAGGAACCAAAATATTCCATTTATAAACCATAGAAGAGATAAGATAAAAACATGACAATCCAATAAAAATTAGATATATATTTGGTCATTTTTATCATTACCTTTCTTGGTTAACACTTGTTAAATATTTTTACCTCTACCATGATTATTAAATTTGATTATTTTTATTATTCATTATGTCAAAAAATTTGGATACAATATCAAAAAATATAAATCAGTATGATTATGAAAAATAATGTTCGAATATTAATATTTACATTTATTATTTTTACCCAAAATTACTAAAATATTTTTTTGAGAAGTCTGTATTTTAGAAACATATAAATACATGAACAAAAATAAATTACTTTTTTATCAAATTTATATCATTATATAAAAAAATATACTTAATATTTTAAATGCATTTATTCCTATTTATTTAGCCATTTTTATTAGATAGGTCTTAAAAACCATTTAATGTTGTAATAATATATTAAAATATGGTAGAACATATTGTAGCATGTAGTGCAAGATATTGATGAAAGAAAATTTAATTGAAAAAAATTATTTCATAAAATCATGTGTTATTAATTTTCACCCCCATTAAAATTAACTTGTACCTAAAATTTGTTTCACAATGGAAAAAAGTATGTATAATTCTAGCATATTACATACATACGTTCCTAAATAGATTTATAAAAATTTTGGTTTCTATACAAAACATTGATCATATGATTGGTATTATTTCATAGAACATTCTATGTATGATCAAGAATCTCCATCATTTGCTACTCATAAAAAATTTCATACTAAAGAGGTATAAACATTGAGATTAGTAGATTTTAAGGGACATTTATATACTTTCCAAGGAGAAATACATGGAATACATCATGGATTTGAGAGGGGACTGGTAGAACAAACAAGTCATTGGGTACATTGCCAATATGATTAATAATTTCAAGGGGTGTGATATACCTAGTCCATAGTTAAACATTCTTCCTGAATCTGGTAACCATCATCGATTTATAAAATCCTATAAAATCCTTTCACCAAATTTAAATTTCAGATCACACCCATGATTATCATCATATATTTTCTTTGGATATTGTGCCTCCCAAATGTGTTTTCATATATGACTATCCTTATATTCACTTTATATTGAAATTTTAAGTCCTAATTTCATTCTGTCTCCAACTACATTCTATAGGGAAGGAGAACAACATTTATTTCTTTTGAGGAATTAAAAATGATCTATATTAATGCTCATGTGAATGATATTTTTGTATGAAAAATCAATTAGAATATCATATTTATCCCAACCATCTTTAAAACCCAATGAATAGGATCTCAATATATATTCTCTCTTTTCAATTATTCTCTCAGACCGACCATCACCATGAAGATGATACGTGGATCCAAAACTCATCTTTGAATCGAGATAATATTAAATACTTCTCCGAAAAAACATGGTAAAACTAGGATACTGATCGGACATAATAGAATATCGTAATCTGTTTATCCTTACTACTTCATTACTATATATCCACGAAATTTGATCCAAATATAAATACTATTAAATTATGAGATAATGGGATGTAATTGAAGGATATGTAATATAATCCATATATCATTATTCATATTTTGTTTTATAGTGAGTATAACTATAAAATACTTCGTGATGTTTTCATATTTAAATTGTGGTATGTGTAATGTATGTAACATCCCCTTCTAATATTTTCTCCCACCCTTGAATTTTTGAATATGAAGCATCAAGATAAAAACACTTTGATATCAATCTTAATTCCATCCATCCATAAATAAACATTCATATAACTATACATATGCATACATCTATTATGTGTTGAGAAATAAAAACTATGAGCTTCCACAAACAATCCATTCTTCATATATTGAATACATGGAATAAATACATAGTTCTTGAGCATTGTAATTTCATTGCAATCAAGGCTAAAGTAATGATCATTACTCACCTTATATATCTCTATATCATCCTTTTTATCCACTTTAATCATCACTTGGATATATTTTTGCACATTATTTAGAGACATAAAATATTTTTCCAATTAATTTAGGATTTATTGATCCTTCCTCAGAAAATCCATAAATATTGCATCTTTTATGTTCCTCAACATGGATATGCTAGCATAATCTTTTCATCTCAAAGCATCGTCAACATTTTTATCTTTCCTAGGGTGATGATTTATTATGTTGTGTCAATCATTAATAAACTATAACTATATCTTATTATTCCTGATCAACTCCTCCAATGTGAATATATACTTTAAACAGATTTTATTAATGAATATGTCACACATTTATCCATAAATATAATTCCTCTATATCATTATTGAAAATATTACTTCAGCTAACTCTAAATCATGATTTGGGTAAATTTTCTCATGAATATTCAATTTTCATGTGGCATAATATATTACCAAGTCATTCTACAGAATAATTAATCCCAATCCCTTCATGGATGAATCACTAAAGAATACAAACCCTTAACCATTTTATGGTAATATTTTTACCATTGAACTGAGTAGCCTTCCCTTTCATTCCCTGATGTTTTCATCATATTGTTATTTCCAATGGATCATGGATCCCTTCTGAGCTAACATGGTATGTTGATTAGATATTCATGAGAAAGTATCTACAACCCATCGATAATATGAATCAAAAAAGTAAAACTACTTATCCCAGCCCTTATAGTTGTTCTATGATATTCTCCAATTACCCCCACCTTTGATGGATACACCAATATACCCTCTCTTGAGATCATATATCCCAAAACATGAAACATTTTTACACAAATTTCTCACTACATAATTTTTTTCAAACATCCTCTCCATACATGGGCACATCATTAATATAATAAAATTATAATCATTATTTTCATTTCTCTTTGAATAGACAAGAATATCAACTATAGATACATCCACAAACAAATCAATATAATCTCTCAATAATCTATTAATTAAACCCATTAATATAGTAGTGGCATTATTAATACCAAATGTAATATCAATATACTCATAGTGACAATAAGATATATGAAATTATATACTAGTTATATACTAATTTTGAACCTCAATTAATTATATCTATAATGAATATAAATCATATAAAACTAATAATATTTGTCTAGTTGACCAAAAAACTACTAAATATAGGGTTAAAGATGAATTTTCTTGATTTGTTTTCCTATTTAGATCTTGATAGTCAATGTAATATTTCATCTTCCATATTTATTTTTGATAAATACAATATGTGAAACCCAAATAAACACACATTATATATTTTATACCTTATTATGATTCTCTAATAGCTTATTTTTATTTCCATCCAACACATTCAATAATATTTTCTATAAATCCTTTGAAATATGTGTATCATTATATATGAGTTCTATTGAAATCTAAACATAAAAATTTAGTAGAATACTAAGAAACATTTATAAAAATATAAAAAAAATTTCCCTCAAAATTATCATTGCATTGATGTTTTTCCCAAAAACTAAGATAAATTACCCTTTTAATTCGAATAAAAACCCAAAAAATGTGTGTGATTTTCACTAGAAACTGGTATTTACCATCGCATTGATAAATGATCATAAGTGGGTTTGGAATATCGAAATTGAGTTCCAATCTAGGAAAATTTATCTGGGAATCATGTAGACTATTCTTTTCAGTTCATAAGATAATATCTAATTAAACTAGTGGAAAATGAAAATATTTTTAGTAATTGTATTCCCTCAAACCAAAATCAATGTTGAATCTTATACTTGAAATGCTATCATCATATCATTAAATGGTTTCATTAATAATTATATATCTATCATTGTGGGTGTAATCTTGATAACATTACAATATTATCGAAATATAGTAGAATGGGTTGATCTATAAAAATATAAGACATTAGTTGTTATAGAGTTGATGGTATGAGTATCTTTCACCACGTCATTATCACACCCCTCATCGGAAATATAGATTGAGTAAAATTTCCCCTTTCCCTTTTTCATAAGTTTTTGTTTATGTTTTTCATCATTATTAAACTTATGAAATGGGAACCAGTTAGAATAATGACCATAACCGTTTCATTTGAAACACATGAGTGTGGGTTGTATATTCTGTGGATATTTATTTTTATTCTAATCATTTGTCATCTTCTTCCCATTAAATTGGAATTTTATTTCCCAATTACCTTCCCATACATATTTAAATAATTTACAGTACCTTATGATATTTTCATTAATATGTTCTAACACACTTTTATCATAAATGAATAATAATATTATTCTCTCAATAATTCTTAGTATTCACCTTTAACTACATATTTCTCTTCTTATCAAATCCATGTGATTTATGGTTAACAATAATATCTATTTCAACCTTGAATTATTGAATGATTTATTCGTGGATATTGAAGTCCCTAATGGGATAACATTATCATCAGTTAAATTTTTATTGAAATAAAGTGAAGTACAAAAATGACAATCATGGAACCCTTCAACTCCCCTGAGACGACGATGGCCTAATGTAATGAATCCCAAGGGAATCCCCTCGAGTAAAATTCACCCCATTGACCTTAAAAATACCCACATTTTGAAATAATACAACCTCACACCCATTGACATCTAGGGAAGCCATGCGATCATCCATTTGGTTCCCCACCCACCTAGTGTGGAACACTTTATTGTTGGAACTAATAATGCCTTTAAACTTCCTGGTGAAATAGCTAATCACCTATAAGGGGGTCAATAAGACCCTGAAGGGAATTTTAAAGGAGAAAAGTATCTATTTCAACTTCAATAACATGCATGTCCCTTTGGTTACATAAGGTGAGACCCCTAATAATTTCCAAGGAATCCACTAAGAAATAATTCCTATGCCCCAACCTGGCTGATAAAGCCATGAAAACCGAGAAATTTCCATGCCAAAACAACCCCATCTCCACAAAACTCCAATGTTACTGGAACTCTAAATTTTAAGTTTCAATCCACTGAATTGGGTGTTATAGAAAAAAAATCTTTACCTATTTTGTTTTATAATGGGAGGGGTTGTGGGAGGCCTTAATTTAAAACAACAAGTAAAAGGAGCCTTACACTGGTTGTTTACAATTATGGCCATGTTAATGAAAATATTTATCATCCATGTGATTATAAATCAGTCTAATGGGGAAACCCCCTCAAGGTACGCAATATTCCTCACATTTTAGAGGCTCCAACAACTTGCATGTATGACCATTGTATGATCAAGCCTCTGCAAACCAAAATATAAGGATCTATGGTACCAATGATGTAGATAGGGAATATTGGCCATGTTAAAATTTGAGAAAGTATGAACACCCTAAAGTGTCACCACACCTCATGAGCCTATTCACGTTCTAGAAACAAATTGGCAAGAATTACTCTTTTTTGATATTGCAACATAAGCATTGGGAACAATAATAAATCACGCACCTTCAGACATTTTCGTCCATTGGAACCTCCCCATTCCATAACCTCAAGGTGAGAAAATTAAACTTTGTAGGGTTTTTTAATCCAAAAAACCTCATTCCCCGCATCTTCATGGAAGTTCATGTCCTTAATCCTAGTAAAATATTTTGAAGTGAAGTGACCTGAAGAGGATAATGTGAAGATACATCCATCAGGGTATAAATTCACTTCAATGAGGTTGGAGAGACCCTACTCATCCCTGTAATTAATTTATAAAATGTTGTGTGGGTAAAGGCTAGATTCTATAATCGAGATGTTGTAATATGTGAATTAAGGAAAACCAATGACGTTACCACTATAGTTTTGATTCCATAATGAGATCTGGCCCATCCCAAAATGCCCATGTGAGTGCGGGAGGAGAATAGAAACAAATGGACAAATATTTTACCTAGTGAGAGAGACTTGATTATCCACATCACATTGTAAGGTTTCTCCCCACAAATAATAAAATTCCTGGATTACCCAAGAAAGATTTATTTTCATGCAGTAAAGAGAATAGTAAATACAATAGAAGTTAATCCCTATTTCTCTAAATGGTCTCACCATCCTACTGTAAGAGGACCAATGTCTTTTTCCTTTAAAGAATGGGTAACATAAAAATCATTCAAGGATCCTTTTGATATAGTTGATGATGGTGATAAGAAACTTGATGTATGACAGATCATGTACCGGGGTAGTCAAAAGAAAACTATTGACTAGTTCAATCTAACAAGAGAAGGATAATAACTTATTCTATTAGTTATGTACATGATCCATGATCTTTCTAACGATATTTTCAAAATCATGGATGTAAAACCTCTTAAATGAAATAGGGGAACACAAGAATTACATAATAAAAATACCTCTCTACATACCCAGGGTATGACTAATAGAATAGATGCGACTAGAAGAGAAGATTCCAAAAATAGAAAATCTAATCTAGTTTTAATTTGACAATTTTACCACTCAAGTGGTTGTAATTGTCCAAAATTATAATCATCCCACTCACAGATCTTTTATATTCATTAATAATGATTATTGAATCATTATTGTATTGGAGTTGGTGGTATAGAACCAACTAATTTATACTTAATTCATTAATAAAATATTATCACATATTTATTTTTCTTATATGTGAAAATGCATGTGATAATGTATTAAGGATATCTGTTGCATTATATGGTCATAACAGATCCCTGCTATGATGAGAACCTAAAAGTTCTATAACACTATTCTCTAATATATGTTCTATGGCTAGATGATGTTATTTTAGGGACATAAGTAATACTAGTCATTAGAGGCGAGGACTCATAAAACATTGAGGCACCTTCTCATGGCGTGAACCCTTGGTAATTTCTAGTTGAATATTATGAGAACGAAACTAGCTAGTAGTAAATCCACATTTCATTATGTAATTGGATGTTCCTATCTACGGATGTGTGTATTGGTCCTTAGACATTATGATTATTAATAATGGGTATTACAACTCGTGCACTTAGATGTATTGATAAAAACTATGATGAAACACTATTCGCAGCGAGGTAGGATATGTTGGGTGCGTCACAAGTGATACTACATTAATATAAAATGTAATAAAGGATTTGTCCCTTCTATTCCATAACAAAAATATATATCTCAGGCCTTTGATGGAATTGATATAGCCTAAATAAATATATGACCATGGTGAGGAATGGGAAATTCCAATTCCAGAAAGTCAAAGAAAAAATAATCGATCATATGGTTTGATAGCACTAGAATGCAACCCACGTGATTCAAGATATTGTGACAAAGGGATTACATTACACAGTAAGCGTTTGTAGGAGGTGACACATCATTACGTCATTAAAGTCTTTCTCTATGAGTGCCTCGTCTTGTTTGTAGATGCTAACCTTGGAGTTTGGTTAGGCTCCCCCTAATGCCGTAGAGAAGGAGGCCTAGAGGGTCACACTCTAAGTGTGTTCATGTATCTCATTTAAATATTTATTTAACAAGTTGAATAAATATTATTCCCGACTATGGTTTAATAATTATTCATGGATGCCTGATCGCATTTATTTCAGAACTAGTTATTCAAGAGAATAAATTGTTGGAGAAATAGTATATTTATTAGCGAGTAATGCAATGATATTTATTTGAGGAATAAATAGTCATTATTCAAGGACTAATAAATGTGGTGGATGAAATTTATAAAAATGGAAAATAAAATTACATGACATGTATATTAATATATACACGCCGTTTAGATTTTCTAGGACATAATGAGAAATAATAATATTTATTTATTTAAATAATATTGGGTGTAATTTGCTGGGTGGATTTCAAGTAATAATAATAGTGAACTATTATTACTAGACATGGGGTATTACTATGAATTAAATTAAATGAATAAAAGATTTCTGGTAATTAACACATATTATTATTCTATAAAATTAAAAATCAAAATTGTATATTTCTCATTAGCCTTTCAATTTTGTGTGGTGTGAACAATGGATTTGGAGAATCAATCGTGCCAAGGGAGAATTATTTTTTTACCAAGAACACACCCATGATACGAGAGAAAGATCCTCCTCCCACAGATCAAGGCGATCGAAGGTGGACATCATAAGAGAAGGGTCTTCTATGTTAGCACCTGGATATCCCTTCAGTAATGTATAGAGATACGTGGAGCACATGTGGATCACCGCTAGAGGAATCCGGCACATGGATTCTATGACGCAATGATGGATCACATCAGATTGAGACTGGATACATCAACGAAGAAAGAATTACATCAAGGAAATTCTTGTAAATTAATTAAATTAATTATAACCAATATATGATGATCTTCTATATAGTTCCAAGACTCCCCACTTTCTTCTTCATTCTTCATTCTATTCCAATGATCCAAAATTTTATTATCATGACAGATCTCATATTAATTGTTGTAAATGTTAAAATAAATGTTTGGTACACCCAACAATGTGCTTCTATTCTAGCCAGAACCTACAAGTGGTATCAAAGGGAGGTTATATCGTTGATTATAATTATTTAGTTTTTTGTTGTTTATTTGTGCGTTTTATAATTTAAATGTTTCAATTCAAGTAAATCATTCTTTAAATATGAATGTCGATATTTTTTCCTCCTCTCCCGTTTCTCGTTCACCTTATAGAAACAAAATTTTCTTTTAATTTTGATTAAAATAAAATAGAATATCTCATCCAGAGGTCCCAAATATTCATGTCCGTTCAACACCATAATACCAGTCATGTAGTCAAAAGAATACGCCATGTAGTCTAGGTTCAATGCATTGGACTTGTCTTCCAAATCACACTATGTAAATGGATCCTATCTAAGTATTTATGACTCTATATGTTGACCATGAATAGGTGGCACATTATTTTAGGATTACACACCATGTGGCCCATAGAACACGACATGTAGTCTCTTTGGGTTAGGGTTGGACCATGTACCCCATACACGGATTTCTTGGCTAGAAACCGTGTAATGCGGATACGAAACGTCGTGTGTCGCATTGAACATCCCATGTACTGTTACAATTTCTGAAGTACATCTAAACACCATGTCCCCGGGCCTGTATATCATATGAATGTTAAACAAGAATTCTACACCATGTAGTCTAAACTACATGTTTGGTACTCGTCAAAATTATTCAAATTTATTAATATTTATAATTATATTATACAAACCTATGAGACGTGTAACATATTTCAGTCAAAAAGAAGCGGCACAACACATGAACAATGTTTTATAAATATGTGTTTAATTTAACATCTGTGTAATGTTAATTTCTACACATTGGGTAATTATGAACATGAATTCACCGGTTTTCCTCCAAGGTAAAAGTTATGTACAAAGATAATTTAAAATAAATATATTTGTTTAAAATTATGATGGATGATAACCTCAAGGAAATTCAGAAAAAAGTGTTAAAGATAACAGGATTGATTAATTAAAGAATATTAATTGATTCGAGCATGATTTATCATAAAAAAGAATGATTAAATAATTGAATGGTAGTTTTATTTATGCGTAAATATTGTTGCATGCTTGGATGATCATGAGCTAGCCCAAGACCTTTTTATGTGAATGGTTTCTTTTAATTTTTTTATTTAAATTAAATTTTTTGGCATGTGATCCTTCACCTCATTAATATGTTGGGCTTGCACACCCAATGTTTCTTTTATGTAAAACCCCATTTTTCCTCTGACCAGTGTGTGAGATAAAAGAACATGTAATGGATGGATCTCCCAAGCTAGTGGATTTGGATCATGTTTAGATCCATGGTGAAACCAATCTAAGAAGATACAAATGTGGATAGGTGGAACGCTGTAAACAGAAATCCAAAAGGTTCAAGGTTTTTCTCCCTTGGGTCTTGGTTTAGTTTATCAACAGCTAGATAAATAAACAAATAGACCAAGTTCCTGATCTTAACATTTATTTTATTTCTGGAATTTGCATGGTTTATTTATTTTGGGTGTGTTTTCATTATCACACAATTAATGAATTTAACAATCATGCAATATGGAACGATAAAAAGATAGAATTATGTGTAAAATATTATCTTATACATGGTTAATCACTTTTTTATATCCCACATAATGTTAAAAAGAATGTATTCAAAGAAAATAAAATGGAAATTTATGTATAAGGATAAAATCCCTCAATGAAATATTATGTTCGTGTAGCCTTCCATAACTTTAGTTATAATCGAACCATAGTTCAAAGTGCTTGACCAACCCTAGTTGGGGTGCTTTAAATTATCGAGGAATTATAAATCAATGTTTTGGGTTAACTTGACTTGGTTCACATCATGGACTGACTACCATAGCAGGACTTGGTGTGACTATGAGGCAAGGGTTGAGGAAATCCAAAATAAAAGGATTTTATGACTGGGGAGTCCACTGAGCGGATAAAGGAGCATCGAGTTAATGTAGTTGGAATTTAGAAATCCTAACTAAAACCCTTCATGTTTCTTGACCAACCATAGTTAGGGTAATGCGAAGGGTAATATGGATCCTTTCCACTAGAATATTCATAAAACAAAATAATCTGAAGTCAATGGTGAGGGCTATTGGATTTTGATAAAATAGTAGGAGACTAATAGGTATTTATTTGTCTCAATTTTATCATAATAAATTACTAAAACTTTTCTCATTTAAAATTGTATAAATATAAAGAATATGACTTCAAATATATCATTTTGAACCATTCACGAGAAGAAAATCCTTCTCACCGACACCAATTTCCATGAGTGGCAGAGACGTTTACGTGTCATCCTTTTCCACGAGAGGAAAGAGTATATGCTGGAAGAGATTTTTCTAGATGCACCTAAGAAAGAGGCATGTTATGAGGAACTATATATCAATATGAAACATGTGGATGATATCACAGATGTCCAATGTTTCATGATATCATATTGTCAAATGATCTCTTTATGCAACATGAAAACATGGATGCTTATAACATTATGTCTACCCTTCAGGATATATACTAAGAGAAGGAGAGACAGGAGAGATATGAGATCTCCAACACCTTTTTTACAACTAATCTTGGAGAGTCTATACTAGATGGGCCTCATATATTCAAGATTATTGGCTACATTGAATGCCATGAAATCTTAGTGATTATGTTCCCAGATGAGTTGTGGAATGATCTCCTACTTTCATCACCTACCAATACCTTCTCTAGATTTATTGTCAACTATAACATGAGAAGTGATGATAAGAGTCTATCAGAACTTTTGACTTCAATTCCCCAGGTATATAAGGACATGGAGCATGACAAACCCACATTTCTTATGGTGAATAAGAAAAGTAAGGACAAGACATATGGTCCAAGGACTTATAAATGGTCTAAAGCCCCCGAGCACCATCCCTTCAAGAAGGGGGAGATCTAAAGGTAGGGCAAGGAATGGGAGGGGGTATTTTTTTCAGGTGGCAAGAAAGGCCACTGGAGGAGGAACTGCTCCCAGAAGTGATTGGATGTGAAATTTGTAATCGTTATTGAGTGTAATCTTTCCATTTCTACACATTTGGTATTAGGTATAGATTTTAAGGATCATATCTATATTCAAATGTAGAAACCAATTAGATTTAGAAATATTTATGGAGGTGAGGTGGATATTCGAGCTTCCAATAGTGTGAGGATGGCTATGTTAGCCATTGGTGATTACCACCTCTCACTAACAACAGAGATGATTTTGGTTTAACATAGTTGTTATTATGTGCCCTGTGTTACCAATAACATAATTTATATATCATGTTTGGATATGGATAGATTTATTTTCATGTTTTGAAATTAGGGTTTCTTATTTTAAAATAACAACGTATGTTATGGTATGGCACATTTATATAATGGTTGGTATGTATTAAATTACGGAAACCATGTGTTGGAAATTTCTAATGAAACAAACTCACATGACCCATATGTCACCTAGTTGTGGCATCATCATCTCAGTCATCTAAATAAGAAGCGCTTGACATTGCTCTACCAAGAAGGATATTTAGACTATACTGAGCTAAAACCACTTGATAGATGTCATGCTTGTTTACAAGGTAAAATGACCAAGCCTTCTTTCTGTGGACAGGGTGAAAGGACAATCGAGCATCTAGGATCAGTGCACCCAGATGTGTGTGGGCCATTTATAATAAAATCTAGAGGTGGATATTTTTTCATTACTTTTAATGATGATTTATATTGATATGTATATGTATACTTAATGATATATAAGTTATAATCCTTAGATAAATTTATGGAATTCAATAATGAACTAGAGAATCATCTTGGAAAGAAGATAAAGAAGATTCAATCGGATCGAGGTGGAGAATATCTATACCAAGAGTTCACTGATATTCTACTGGAGTTTGGGATTCTATCTCATCTCAATCCTCATTATACACCATAGTGGAATGGTGTTAGTGAAAGGAGAAACCTCACCTTGTTGGGCATGGTGTGATGGATGATGAGTCATGTAGATTTTCCATTATCCTTTTGGTGATATGCATTAAAAACCACAACATACACATTAAACCAAGTACCAACTAAAGAAGAAAATAGAATTCCTTCTGAGTTATATAATGGAATTAAACACATTTTGTCGCACACATGTGTATGGGGATTATAGGAATTTGTTAAAGCCCTCTCAGTCAACAAAATAGCATCCTAGGGCACGATGTGTATCTTTATAGGATATCCTAAGGAAAAAAAAGGGTATTACCTATATTACCATTCATACATGAAAGTGATTGTCGCTAGACAAGTCATATTTCATGAGAGCGAGTACATTCTCTAAATGCATAGTGGGAGAAAGATTGTCTTCGATGAAGTTGATACTCAAGATACACAAGAGTTGGTAAATGAAAAATTTATACAATTCCTCATGGAAGAGGTTCCAGAAACCCAATTAATGCGTAAGATATGAATAAACGTAAGGGATTAAGACAGATTTTTATTTCTAGTCACAGAGGTTGGTGAATCCTTATTGATAGACAATGATGTACCTCTCTCCTATAAGGAAGCAGTAGAAATCTCATAATCTACAAGATGGATTGAAGCTATGAATTATGAGATGGATTCCATGTACCAGAACCATATATGGGTTATGGTCAATGAGCCAGTTGATGTAATGCCTTTTGGATGCAAATGGAGAATCAAGAGAAAACTGGACACGTAAGGTCATGTTAGCACCGATAAAGCACGACTAGTTACTAAAGGATTCAGACAGTGTCAAGGAATTGACTATGATGAAACCTTGTTGATCGTTTCAATGTTTAAATGCAGAAGAATCATACTTGCCATAAAAGATTACCATGACTATGATATTTGGAAAATGGATGTCAAAACAACATTCCTTAATGGGAACATTCAAGAAAATGTCTAAATGACACTTCCATAAGGTTTTAGGACACCAGGTGATGCCAAACGGGTTTTCAAATGTAGAAATGCATTTATGGAATAAATCAAGCATCCGGGTCATGGAACATAATATATTATGAAGCCAAAAATTTATTTGGTTTCATTTAGAATGAATGTGATCCTGTTGTTTATAAGAGTTTTAATGGAAATGGGGTCATTATCCTAGTAGTATATGTTACTGACATGTTTCTTATTAGAAAAGATGTAAAAGTCTTACGTATATCAAAGGACTGGTTGAACAATTGTTTCTCCATAAAGGACATAGGTAATGTAGCCTACATTATATGGAAAGATATTATTCTTGATTGATCCAAGAGGCTACTTGGACTAAGTCAGGGTACATACATTGACCAGATACTGAAGATATTTAGTATGGAACAATCCAAGAGGGGATTAGTTCCAGTGTCTCATGGACTACATCTTTATAAGAAAATGTTTCCTTAGACACAACAACATAAAGGTAGAATGTGTAAGATCCCATACAATTCGGCTATAGGATCAATAATGTATTCCATGTTATACTCTAGGCTTGATGTTTCCTATACAATGAGCTTGGTAGAAAGATATCAAGCATATCCAAGATAACATAATTGTACTACTGTTAAGACTAACCTTAAGTATCTGAGGAGGACTAAAGATATGTACCTGGTGTATGGAGGAGTCAAGGAGGTTTTGATTAGAGGATATGCTGATGTTAGTTTTCTGACAGATCAGAACGATCTGAAGTCGTAATCTGAATATATTTTCTGTCTCAATGGAGGAGCTGTGAGCTTGAAGAGTTCAATGTAGATGGTTGTCTCCTATTCTACAGTGGAGTCTGAATATATAGTGGTTTCTTAAGAAGCCAACGAAGCCATATGGATTCGGAACATTGTCCAAAAGCATGATTTTGTGCCAATAAGTAATGATCATGTCACATTGTATTGTGATAATACTGCAAAAAAACCTAGTCCACATCAACTGATAAAGCACATACTCTAGAAGTATCACCTCTTGAGGGATTTTTATCAATGAGATGATGTTGTTGTGAGTAGAGTCTACATGGAAGAGAAAGTGGTGGACCCCATTACTAATGTCCTATTTCAGAAGAAGTATGAATATCATGTAAGAGCTAGCAGGTTAAAGGTTGTAAGTAGTTGGATCTATTCCATGTGGGAGTCTGTTGGATATGGTGTCCTTGAAGCCACTACATTGTACATTATTCGTTAATAAATGATTATCACATATTGATTGTTCTTTTGTGTGAAAATGGATGTGATAACGACCTTAGTATAATTGTTTCATTAAAGGGTCATAGCGAATCCCTGCTATGATGAGAACCTGGAAGTGCCCTAAAATTATTATTGAATATATATTATACGGATGGATGATGTTATTTAAGGGACATAAATAATACATGTCATTAGGGGCGAGGTCTCATAAAATGTTGAGGAACCTTTTCATGGTGTGTGTCCTTTGTAATGTTCAGGAGGCTATTATGAGAACGAGACCCGCTAGTTTGAAGTCCATAATTCATAATGTCCTTGTATGTTCTTATCTGTGGAAATGTGTATTGGTAATTATACTTTAATATTATTATTAATTTGTATTACAACTCGTGCACTTAGTTTTATTGATGAAAACATTGATGACACACTGTTCATAGTGAGGTAGGTTATGTTGGGTGTGTCACGAGTGATATTGCATTAATTGATAATGCGAGAATGGATTTGTCCCTTTTGATCCATAACCGAAGTGGATATCTAAGACCCTTTGAAGGAATTTATATAACATAAATAAATCCAAGTCCATGGTGAGGAATGGGAAAGTTCAATTCTGAAAATTCAAAGAATGAATAACCTATCACATGGGTTGATGGCACCAGCATGAAACCCACTTCATTCGAGATATTGTGACAATGATATTACATTACACAGTAAGAGTTTGTAGGAGGTGACATGTTGTTGCATCATTAACTTTTTTCTCTATGGATGCCTTGGCATGTTGCAAGATGCTAACCCTAGATATTAGGTAGGATCGACCTAATTCCACTGAGAAAGTGGCGTAGAGGGTCACACACTAATTTTGTCCAAGTATCTTAGTTATATATTAATTAAACAAGTTGAATAAATATTACTCCTGACTGTGGATTAATAATTATTCAAGGATGCCTGATCACATATATTTCAGAAAAAGTTATTCAACATAATATATTGTGGGAAAAATATTACATTTATTAGCAAGTAATGAAGTGATATTTATTTGAGAAATAAATAGTCATTATTCAAGGTCAAATAAATTTGGTAGTGGAAATTAAGAAAAATGTTAAATATAAGTACACGCCGGGGATACTAATATATACACACCATGTAGTTTTTCTCATAATTTATGAGAAATAATATTGTTTTTTAATTAAATAATATTAGTTATAATTCGATGGGCGCATGTCAAGTAATAATAATAGTAAAATATTATTATTACACTTGGTGTATTACTAAGAATTGAATGAAACAAATAAATTATTTTAGGAAATTAATTTATTTTATTATTCTATGTAATTAGAAATACCAAATATATATTTCTCATTAGCCAAGCCATTTTGTGGGGTGGTGCACAACATATTTGGAAAAGCTCTGAAGCCAAGATTGAACTCTTTTTCCACCAAGAACTCTCTCATGCTATGAGAGGGAGATACACTTCCCCAGGATCAAGGCGATCAAAGGCGTACATTATAAGAGAAGTCTCTTCTATGCTAGCACCCAGAGATCCCTTCAGCAATGTCCACAGATACATGGAGCACTTATGGATCACCGCTAGTGGAATCCTACAATTGGATTCTATGATGGAATGGTAGATCACATGGGATTGTGACTTGAGACATCAACAAAGAAAGAATCACATCGAGGTAATTCTAATAAATTATTTAAATTAATTATAAACAACATATGATAATCCTCTATAAGGTTTTCATGACTCCCCTCTTTCATTTTCATTCTTCGTTTTATTCAGAAGATCTGGAATTTTTTTATTGTGATAGATCTCAGATTGAACATTATTAATGCTAAAATCAAAGTTGGGTACACCCTCCAACATGCTTCCACTACGCCCATAACCTACATAGAAATCATAAGGTGGGACACTATTGGGTCTATCATCATTTAATGGTATGTAAGAATAGATCCATTTTGTATACCTCTATGAATGAGACGTCTATGAATGTATTGATCTAGAATGAAAAATATCAGAGAGATTAGGTCTTCCAATCTTTGGCCATATGTAGTTCTGAAAAAACCATAGGATTTTCCCATTAAAGAAAACAACAACCACATGTATATGTTGTAACCGAAAAGGATATCAATATTTTGTTTGAGTAGAAGCCCATACCAGAAAGTACCTTGTTGATGAAGCAATATTATACACATCCATGAGATTTTTTCATTCCATTATTGATGGATATGTTAGAACACCAGGTTTTTATTTGAGGTTTATAGGCATCTCCTGGGATAGAGAAAATGCCTCATGAATCGAGATACCATTCAAAAAACCATGATCTATAATGAGATCCACCACAGAAGAGGATATGTTAGCCTGTAATTAATACTTTTAGAAAAGTTATTATATGGTACAATACACATTCTCACTGGCCTTTACATTGAGATGGAGGAGGGGTTCATAGACACGGGGAAGAGAATGAGGGTGGTGGAACAAGAAACCCTAGGTAGGACACCCTATATAAGAAGCCATTGATAGGTTTTGACAACTAATCCTTCTGTATGACCTAAGAAGATCAATAAAATGATGCCTGTAACCCATACTAACCTACCCCACTATTTACACACAAGAGCATCATGGCCTCATTGATCTCTTAATCGCTTGGAATGTCCCCTAGGTTATCATTATCCCTATTGGAGATGATGGTGGGAATCACCTCAAAAAAGTCTGAGGTATCCATTGGGTACCCATTTGACCTGCAACCATTATGACCAGCATTGAGTTTAGAAAATAAGTTGATGGATAACCCTCCCACAACATCTCTGTCATCCATATAAAAACCAGCATCTAGTAAAATATCTGGAATCACCAACATCTTCCTCTTCTTGATGGAAGCATTGAAGTACATGGTGTTCATGTACTCCTCCTTATGCCAGTTGACCCTCACCCCATATTTTCAATGACATTCCTTGTTCAAGATATATAATTCTAGCAGGTCCTTCTTCCTCGAAATCTCTTCAAAGTCATGGTAATCCTAGCCCATCTCCAAACATCACTACAAACATTCATCATCATGCACGATAGACTCAGATTCCCTATTAGGTGAAGCAACATATTTCTTCCACAATTCCAGCCCCAAATTGAGCCTCATTTTCTTTTTTTTTTGAATTTCAGACCTTGAGTGACCATGGGAAGGTTCATTCCATGAAGCCCAAACCAGTTCATGGAGACCAGAGAACTTTTCCTAGAGTTGGTTGTATCTAAACGGATCATTAGGATGCTGCATGAGTGCCGAATAGTCAAAAATGCTATGCAGTAGATGTGTCACCTTTTTGTTCAAGTAAATAGCAATAAAATGAATGTTGGGAAAAAAACATACCACTCATCTCTATGACCACTGATTCCTCCATTGATTATTTCACCATATAAACCTATCACTATAGAATCCATGATCTGAAATCCCCTAACCTACAATGAAATGATTACAGTCTAAATGTGATTTTTGGGGGATAGTAACCCTACCTGTTGTTTCTTCAATGTCACCAAAAAAATTTAAATCACCCCCATCAATCCTTGGATCGAGGCCCAAATACAATACAATACGCTTATTCAACAAGGTCTCCCTCTGAGAACAATCACAACTCTTGCAAATGAAGGTCACCAAGAAAGAATGTAGGCCATGGGTAACTATAGTAATAATAAACTGTTCACCTACCTGAAAAAAAGCCAAACTACAGCTACTGTAACATAAAATCCCAATATGAATGTTAGTTAGGGAAGCCAACATGTATCCCTGTAACTCACATCTTCTATAATAGTCCATGATTCGGGTGGGAATTTTCTTGAGATCGATAATGGAAACAAAACCCCCTTCTTCTTGGATAACAAGAAATTAAAATAATATGTCTTAACCCATGAACTAATTACTTAGTAATTCTAGATGAGAAGTTAAACCATTGAGGGAATTGTTTTTTGGGACTACATCCCAAACTTGTAGCCTTATCTATGCGAGAGGAAGACCTCACCATTATGTTCCTTAATCTAGATCTTGTGCAAGATTCATGATTGATAACCACTAACAGATCCAATGTTGAATAGGTGGTTAAGGATAAAACTAAATGATTTCTATGATTATGGTGGGAGGGAGTAGGTTCTCTTTTTCTTATCACTACCTTCCTGGTTTTGGAGGTTTTTAAGGACTCCATGAGGGATTCTAAGGAGGAATGAAGGGGGTCCTCATAGGGACTCAGCTGGATCCAAATGAAGCACCATAAGAGCTCACACATTAACCCTAGAAAAGATGAATGGGATAACTAGGGAAGGGGGAAGAAACCATAAATGACCAAAGGGCCTCTCACCAAGAGAAATCACCCCTCCGACCAGCTATCCTCAAGGGACTTTAGGAAAAACAGAGCCCGATAGTGTGAGGGAAAACATAGAGAGGTGGCATCCACATTAGAACACATTCTATGATATTCCTTCTCATTGACAGTCCAACCCCCTGAAAATAGTATATTTATGCTTCCAAATCCAATGTAGGAATGATATAATAAGGCTCATCTTGGATCTATACCACCTATTGACTTTTGGGATATAATAAAGATGAATCTTCAACCTCAAAACAGCCCACCTCCTTCACTAGAGGATAATGATACCCTTTCTGGAGACGACGTCAGTTAGTCTGGAGAGAGTGACCTTGAGTGAAGGCAGTGCAAGAATATCATGGGGAAGACTGGGTAGGATATAGCCTATGACCTAGAGAAATATCCTTAAACTTTAAGGACAAAAAATTCTGGAAAGGGGATGGAGAGGTCCGATTTGATGAAAATGTGATCCATCTAAGTAAGTTATCATCACCATGTAACACCAACTGAATAGATACAACAACCTTGGGAATCCCCGATCACTTTGAGGAAGTCAATTTTGATTGAAATGACTACAAAAACCTTTCTAGGGTGATCCACAACGCATTTGATGGACTCTCATTGCCTATTTCAACCTCTGAAGACCACATGGACATGTTTAAGGATGTGTTCCCCATAGAACATGGACTCCTGCACCACATTTCAATGAAGTTGGTATTAGAGGCCATCCCTAGGGGAAAGGAGTTCTAGTAGTGCTCCAAGACTTCCGTAGGCTGGCAGAGCCTCCATGATGTAATGCTGTGCTGAAAAAATGAGGAGGGAATCTTAGTAGCTCTAAATTGTGCAACCAATGTCTAATGAAAACACCATATAACATCCTTGAAAGAACAAGCCGAATATACTAGAAAAACTAGAGAACCCTCCCACACCATTTTTGACTTTGAATCTTCTTCCTTAGGAAATCAAGGTGGGGAAGAAGCCTCAAGCGTGCTGAGGAGGGTGTCGTTAAATGATAAGTTCAAGCTACAACCAAGGGGAAAGGAGAGGGGACATGGGCAGCAGAAAACCCATGAACCTGAGGATACATAAGAAGGTAGATAAATCCACCGAGATCTAGACAATAATATTGTAAAATTTTTGTCATCGGCACAAAAATATTTTTCATTCATCTACCTTTTCTCTTCTAATTCCCTCATTATTTCCACAAAAATAATTCGAGGGGTGTATTTAAAGGAAAATAATATCTTAAACTCATCACACTTCATAGATTCAATTACATATTATTGCATCATATTTATAATGATATTCCTATATAAATAAGCTTCTCCATTCAAATAACTGACATCAAAAATGAAATTTTTATATTGTGAATACTAGAGAGTGGGAATTTTTTTAGTGTTTCCAGTATATTTAGAAACAACTAACAGATCATCAGAACCAAAAAAAAATATTGTGTTTTTTTATTCATGAAGGACTCAATATAATATATTTCTATAAAATAATAATTTCTTCTATCAACAAGAATAATGGATTTTTTCTATTTTAATGATAATATAAATGAAATTTTTTATTCAAAGTCCCATAAGATTCATTTTCTCAGGAGGAAAATAATTGTGTTTTTCATCACATTCAGTTGTACCATGGATATATAAATCATGGAACCTTCATTAGAATCCATGACACATATGTTTTATTCAAGGTTGTTCATTTTCATCACCAAATAAATAATTCATCATGAGTTATGAATAAACTATGCATTACGTAATTCTTATTCCCTCATACTATCAAACTCGGTGCATAGTAAAGACCATTTTCATATATCGGGGTTCAAGGAACCAAGCCCAGTTCAACTTTTCTAGAAATTTTATTCTTAGGTACATATAAACCAGAACTATGTCTACTTATAATTTCTATAGAGTGATATATTTCTAGGAAAACCACATAATCTATTCCTTACAAAAACATTAATACAGTTTTCTATACATAGCCTAATCATAAGCGTTATTCTAATTTTTTATCATCCTATTTTTCAAATGTTAACAAAACCTACCCTTTGATAGAAAATATAATAGTAAAGGATTTTTATATATATAAAATGTATCTTGTATGATGAACATTAATTACATTATAGAAACACACACATGTGGTTCCTAAACATATAGCAAATTTGGAATCTATGAAACAAAAAAAATAGTCATAGGTGAATTATTTCATCTACCGCTAGGTACTTTATAACTATCAGTATTCATTGGAAAATAATACTTAATAAATTTCATCATAACCTATTGAAAATTACATATGAGATGTTGATTTCGTATGCTAAATAAGGGTAAACATAGGGAAACATAAACATAACATGACAAAAATGGTTTGAGAACATGATTATAACTTCTTGAAATCACACTCTTTATATAAAAAATTATAATATTGGGTCATGGAAGAAATATTTGTAGTTCCTAAAAAAATTAATCATAAGGAAATCAAATAACATTGTCAATGAGTGGATAAAAATAGTGTTATAAATTTAATATTGGGATACAGAAAAGCATAAGAAATCATTTCCAGTGTAATCAAGGATCATTTCCAATTCAATCATATTTGAATGGGATCATTCCAAAAAACATTGTAGTAGTTAATTTTCACACCCAATATGATCATAGTGGTCAAATTCCTTTATTTACATGGGTTCACACCCAATTCAAGTCTTTTCTATCTTACAAGTTTTCAACAAATTCCAAATTCATTGGAGGTTGGTTTAGGTCCTTCCAATTACATAATAATAATCCTAAAAATGTATTACATAGTATCATAAAACATTAATCAAATAAGAATGCATGAAAAGAATTATTTTTTATAAGAATTATATTATTTTAAAACCCATGTAATATAAATCGGTTTCATATTCATTAATTCATAACATAACCTAGGGAATATAAATGTTTTCAAAAAAATAACTTCAACATAATCATAATTTATCCTGAAATAGAATAAATATGGTAAAACTAGATTATATCCCAAATAAAAATAAGTATCACAAAAGTTTGTTTCAATTGATTAATATAAAACCAGTAAAAATCACTAAAACATTTATGAGGAAAATATCCTTTATATTTAGAAAAGCTTCTTAAAAATATATAAAAATCCTAAATATTGTAGAGATAATTTTTGATGAAAATAATTGGGGAAAATAATATTGGAATTATTGAAACATTTAATGATCATGATTATCTAAAATTATGTTCATTTTGTATACAATAAATAAAATATTCCTTTCGCATTTTTAGTAAATGTCAAAAGCACATATTTCCCCATCATAAAAGAAGATTATTTTTAAATAAATTTTGGAAAGATAACTAAAGGGTAGAAATTAATTTAATAAATTTGAGATTGGTATAAAATATATATATATAATTTTTCAAAATCATGGATATGAAAGGAAAATAATTTTTGAACGAAGGGAGAAGTAAAGAAGATTTTTAAAAAAATAATACCCTTAAATTATTGAGTACATAAATTGAAAAAAAATGAAGGGGAGTTATATATTATAATTAAATAATTATAAGAAAATAAAATTCATTTTTTTTTATTTAGGGATTGATATAGTATTTTATTATCAAAAAAAATCAAAAATTTATTTGATAAATAATGAATTTATGAAGAAACCTATTTATAAATTTTTTATGTTTTGAATCGTCAGAACTGTTAAATAGTAACATTATATGAATCTATTAATTAATAAAAAGAAATAAATTCAGGATATAAATTCAAAAATGAATTTTTATTTGGATAATAAAATGATATAGTCGTTTAATATATCTTATGTCTTAAGTACGGAAATTTGAGTGAAAACTCTCTTCCATTAAGTCTAAATATCCTTAGTACACATTCAAACCCCTTATAAAATAAATATAAGTTTAATATAAAACTATTAATTTTTTTTAATATTTATTATACCATATATCATTGACTTATTAATTTATACACTTTTTATATTAATAATTCCTTGTTAAAATCAAATTTTATGTATTTTCTTTTTTATTTCCCATGTATATTTTGGATTTATATTTTTTATCATTTTTCGTTGACAAAAAATCCATAATATATATAATTTAATCCAATATATAAATATCATATAAGTTATTTTTATATTTATTTATATTATTCCATAAAACATTGAGATAAAAAATTGATATTCACAATTCATCATAACTGTAGAGAATACGTACTCGTGAATGGTGGTTCCATATTCAAATAGATGATATAAAAAAATATTAATAAAATATTACCTTTATAAAATGATTTTATATGTTATATATGTCATATATATATAAATTAATATTACCCTTATTAGCTCTTACACAAATAGTTAATTCAAAAAAATCACATCACTTTGTGAGGTGGTAGTCTGTTGTACACATGTACACTATTTTCGTATTATCTATGGAATGGAATGAAAGAAGGTATATATGATATCAGAGTTCCATATGAATTATTATATCATAACTTTCTTATATAATAATTAGATAAATCATTATATCCATCGTTGAGAAGTGATTAAAATGAATTTCTTTAGTTTGTAAGGCAACCGTCCGCCAAACACACAATCAATTGTTTCATCTCTCGTTTATGGGAAACATATATGGTTGTAGGTGATGAACTTCACATACCAAAAATATTATAATATATATGAAACATATTTTAATATATCATAATCATGTAATTATATTTGGATGAGGTTGTTGAAAAATATAATAGTACAATCAGTTCTGGATGTTATATTTTCTTTAGAAAAAAACTGGTTTGCACAGAAATCCATCCCTCGTATGATTTTTGAAAAAACAAATGATTATATTCTTAAGGAATATAATTAGGGAAATGATATGTGTATGTATTTTCACAACCAATGGGTCTTGTATGTTTGTATGGGATATTAGATGTGGTTTCCATTTATATGTGAGTGAGATGTAACCATTGGAATTTTTACAAATAATGTATTTCAACCTTGTTTTTTTTCATGAAACAAGGCTCATAAATCGACCATTTTAGATCCTTATAAGATATAAGGTCAAAATATGATTATCTAATAGCAACTTGACAATTTATAGACATCTTTTATCACTTATCTTTTTAGTTAACCCCATCTAAAATATATTTTCCCTTAACCATAGTAATTAATGTAGACCATCTTTAATATTCATTTCAGTCAAAAATTAATCATAACTTATAATATATAAATAATTATTAAAATTCACAAAAATGAAGAATATTTTGTAAAAAAAATTCTAAAATTCTCATTAATCAGTTTTATTATTTGTATAAAAACATTAAATTTAGTTTTTTAGAAAATACTGTATTTTAAAACATATAACAGAATTACCAAAAAATAAGTACTTAATTTATCAATATATTTTCTTAATATAATTACATTATAAATAATATATCAAATGATTTTATACCTATTGATGACACCATATTTAAAATATATCTTATAGAAAATATGTTAAATTTTAATAGTATATTGTGGTTTGTTAGAACTCTGTGTTTCATTTAGTGAAAGACACGAATGAAATAAAATTTAATTATGAAATAAATTTCTTAAAATCTTATGGTTTTAGAAAATATGGGGGAAATTTTTTTCCTAGAATCTACAAAAAAAACAAAAAACTTCTAAGAGGGAGTCTACAAATGAAACCTAAATGGAGTTTATACAACAACAAAATAGATGACATAAAACTTGTTACTATGTTACAAATCAATGTTAGATCCTAACCTTATCAGCAAAAAAGATGCTAAAAATTGATCGAGCATGGGGAGAGAAATATTGACCAGTCTAGAAGGCATTTTTAATTCATCTGTGTTATAAAATTTAAAAGTATAGTAATTAAACATAAATTATGTAGTATATAGACACAATTCTGGAACACATAGAATTTCATAGTTTTTAACCTAAATATAAAATAATGCAACCCATGTATTGGGAGGACTAGTGTGTTTGGAAGATCAGGTACATACAAAATCAAAATGAAATGAAAGAAAATGTCATTATTTTAGACTCTATACTATGACACTAAATCCCTTTGATCTCATAATACTATATAGGACAACATTGGGAATGTGTATATAAGAGGGACCATCTACAAATACTAGTAAGGGAATATGTATGAAAATAAATCATGGATTTTCAGTGAAAAGACAATAACTTGATATCAAAAAGGATATAGAACATGAATAATAATTTTGGATAATTACATAATTAATGAATTATATTATCCAGAAACATTTCAATTTTAAATAGAATATAAAACATAAGAAAACAATAATGTAGGGATATCCTCCATGAAATCACAACATAGTGGATATTTTCCCATCATGGATTATATTTTCTACCTAATATTATACATATGATCCCATTAAAATTAAAAATATCCAATTTAATTGAACCATTTTATAAGATAACCAATTTTAACATATAAATTAATATGTTTTCCATTTAATTGAATTCATATATAAATAATAAGCATTTAAAAGCCATGGAATGGAAATGAGTTAAAGAAACACGACTTATAAAAAATAAAAATAGAATATCATAATTAATTCTCTAAAATAAGTCTTCAATCATTCTTGGATTTTTATATATGAATAATTAATCATTGGATAAGAAAAAAACCAAATTAGAACTAGAGTCATAAAAAGATGTGGTGAAATAATTCTGAAAATATCCCATTTACGTTTAGTTTTATAAAAAAGGGTCAAGGAGAAATTAATGTGATTAAGGTAATAATAATTTAAATAAAATAATAAATTAGTAATGATAAATTTCAGAATTATTTTATTATTTTAAAAAACCATGGAATCATAAAAATATTTCATTAAGTTGTACTCGATATTATGAAATAAAATAACGGATTTCCTTTTAATCAGTTTATCTTAAATAAATAAAATGAAAAGAGAACCTTTAATATTGGTATATCCCTATAAAATAAAGTGGAATTAAAAAAATTATATGTTAGAGAAATATAGAATGCTTATATATGTATTAAATAGGAATAACACTGGGAGAGCTTGTATGATAAAGAGATAAAGGTCATAAACTAACAAAAATAGGATGGTTCTTAGGATTTCCTTATCATTTGTTCAAGAATCATTTTGGATGAACATAAGCCTCGGCCCAGTTGGTGAGGACACTTTATGTTCATCCCAGTGACACGAAATCAAATATGGGAGGAGGCATATATCTGGGTTACTATAGCATTACTATAGAAGGTATTATAATATGTACTATTTTTTACTATTGTAGCTGGAACTATGCATATGTTACACTGGTTTGGTCATCGGGTCCTTCAAGGACTTCAGGCTACCCAATTTTCCTGAGATAGTAATGAATTCATGCCACCTCAAGGCCTTTACATCCGCTCATGGATTTCAGGCCACCTAAAGGCCTTCGGGCCACATGAAATGTATATGCAACTTGTTAGATTTCAAATTAACAAGGATTCAGATGATGATTCACATCATGATAATACAACATAAATGAGTGTTCAAGAATTGGACGTATGATAGGGTATAGAATTTCCATTGGTACTGAGCATGTGTATCTCTACGTAGGACAACTAGCTGACCAACCATGTGATGGTGGAGAGTTGACCTCAATATATATGATTGGGAGGGCCAGTCCCATTTATTCTATTTCGGATGAATTCATCTAAGGCCTTCGGGTCTATTAATGTATCACTAAGACTACATGCCATGTAATGGTAAACCTTAAACCCTTAAAAGCAGGATTAACAAAAATAATAAAAAATAAATAAAGGCCTTAAGGATATTCAGTTAGATACGTTCAACAAATACAATTAACGACCAAAATATTAAAATTATATTAATTAATTTTATAATTAAGAATAATTTATATTTATCATTTAATTTTTTAATTATATTATGTTTAATAAAAATCAACTCAATGGGATACATTTTTTCATTTTTTTAATGGGGGCATTCATTTCAGGGATCTGAGGCCAGATTACTTTGGGGTAGTTTTTGAATTTATTTACATATGGGACTACAACTATTGAGGTGTAATGTTATAAAATAAATATGCTTATATAAATTTAAATGGTGGAAAATATCCATATGTGTTCAAGAATACGGTCGATACAATATTTATAATCTTTATCATTATATGGTGTGTTCATTTATATGTTTTCAATGACCATCATGAACTAGTTTTTTATTAAATTGAAAGGTTATTAATATATTCAGGTATCAATAAATACAATATATGTCATGACTCAACCCACATCGAGGCATGACCCGCAACTACCTGTATCCCACCTTCATAGGCCATATGGTGGAGACTAGCTCCGAAGGAACACCAAACATGGTGATGCCTTTTCGTATGTACCAATACACACACACACACACACAACCAACTCGATGCAAAGTAAAGAGGGAGAATAGTAAAATATACAACGTGCAGTAAAAGTAAACCCTTGAATTCATGGACCACTAAAAAATTATGAGTAAATTAATGTAAATAGAAAGCATAAGGGGGGAAATACCTTCAGAACCTGTACAATGTCCCAACCAGAGAGAAAACAAAAAATCTACAATGGAATCCATACTCTAGGAATCCAAACTGTGACCACCACACGTGGTCTAGGAACCTACAATCCTGATCTCCATGACATCCCGATCAAACCTGTATATGATAAAAATAAAGCACGATACATGAGAGAAAATCCCAAGAATGGGTGATTCTAAACAAACAAAGTAGGATGTCACAAAAATGAGGGGGAGAAGTAAGTGATACAATGTAAAGGAAGTATAGATGATAAAAGAATGTACAGTAAGTGAGTGTAGATCAACCCAATAAGGATATAATTTAAGTTCATGAAAACACAATAATCTAGAGACAATGAAAAGTTGAACTTGTCATAGAGTCTTTTCTACCACTAGAAGGTGATTAGACTGATCGAACTAGGAGAATCTTGATACAAAAATCAAATGGCACACCCTGTACATCATCACCTCTCTTAAAATAAGAGTAACAAGAACCTAATGAGTGGGAGATGAAATTGGGTATATATATATAAATATTCTCAAACTAAAGAAACCAAAACAAGAGAGTAAGGGGATATCTATCTCAATGGCCATCCATGTGAAGAATCACCAACAGTTCCCGGAGTAACCACCTTCAATTCCCAACATATGAGTGTCTTTCCTAATCTACAAGTCAAAGGGGATCAAAAACCACACCATGATACTATCTATGGGTCTGTCTCATCCTCTCGGTGTTAGGCCACATAATTAGGACATGTCGTGGTAGGGAATGTGCCCCTCTTACTCTTGATTCCATGGTTACACAAAAACATTCCACATCCCGGATCTAGATTACGAAGTCATCTATGTTTGAGGACTCATGCCTAGCTCGACTAGAGGATGCCACTGAAGATTCATTGAGGACTCATACCCGGCCCGAATAAGGGGTGAAACTCATGTAGGATGAGGACCCACGCCTAGCGTAGCTAGATGGTTACACTCAAATAGGTTAGAGACCGATGACTAGCTTGGGTGGAGGGTGCCAATATCACATCGATGAGGACACATGCCCGACTCAGATTGATGGTGCCAATTGGATGCCCCTGATATCATTGCCTAATCACTGTTTTCATCGAACACTTCCTAATCATGCATAAATTTTGGAACACATTGCATCATAACACGGATTTCCAAACTGAGTTGACCATCACGTTCAACCCAAAATAACACACATGATAGGCTTTTTATTTTCTCAATATGAAAAACTAGTGAAAATAGAGAATTTCCCCATAAGACACAAGAATGTGTCAAAGTGGGGTACGCCTTTTGACCCATATCATTATAATTCAAATCACTATATCAAAGGGATCAACTCTAATAGAATAACATTCTACATAAGACAACACCTCAAATAGACACTCAATATAATGATAAGTGCATTTGAACCCAGAAAGGAGGGTACTTGAGTCGATGAACTAACTCATGATCGACCTCCAATCATTCCTACGATGTAGAAACTACAACCATAGTCAACCACCATGTTTGTACATGGGAGGCCGACCTTAAACCATCCCCAAGTCCGACCCGCTTCGTTGGGCCCGACCCGCCGGGTTGGACCTGGCTCGTTTACCCGACCTAGGCTGCTAGCTCGACCCACTTCTAACATAATCCGATGTGCCACTAACATTTGTTAAGTCCGATGAGATGATCACTGACTGTGGATCTTGTGGTGCTAGTCTCCTCGTGGGGTTGTGTGGTATGACCACACCCAACTAACAGCAGGTCCACGTGGCTCTGTCATGTTACAACATCACTAGTGCCACAGAGTCGTTGTCGCTCTACGGACAACCGACGGTTCCCTAGAAGTCTGTTACATGGACTAATGGGCTCTATCCAGCCATCTGATCATGATTTCGTTTGTAGATAGGGGTCCCCGACAATGGTGGCTTGACTAACATTGCCTCTGATTGTCGATCCACTGATGATCTTATGCGTCCTAAAGTTTTCATCCAATAACCAAGAAGAACCGGCCACGGATTTTATAGATTTTTCTTCTCTTTCTGTTGAAGAATGAGGATGAACCACTAGAGTGAGAGAGATAGATCATGGGTTTTTAAAGAGAGGTAGAGAGAGATTTTTGGGGTGGGGCTATCCCCAATCTAAAATGCTCAACTCTTTATTAATAATAGTCATGCTTGATGTTGAATCTGAAACCATTGCACCCCCTCATTTTCTCTGGCACCATAGAAAAACACCTCATCCCAAACACAACTACTATATTGTATTTCCAATCTGAGCCTCAATATGAATGTTATTTTTCATGACATTATGGGTAAACTAATTACATTTTATTACAATTTTTCCCCTGGATAGAATTTTCCATAGGAGTCCTGCAACGGCAAATGTTATGCCCCACCTAGGGTAAATACCACATTTTGGAATCAACCAAGGCCTCATATTTCTGACCAAAGATACCGTTTAGGTGGTATCCTATTTCCATTGAATGCATAGAATAAAATATAAATAATATTTTTATAAAATTAATTTTTGGCACACAAGGGCTCAGAATCGCACACTATCTAAGAGCCTAACACTAGAAATATATAGAGATATTTCAAACTGTTAACAGGTGAAAACCAAGTCTCTAAAATATAAATAAAATAATATATTAAAATTTTACACAAATCATATTTCTATAATGAGCCATAAAATTAGTGGAGGTGAATGATGTATGATGTTTATGGATATGGCGAACCAAAAATTTTGTGAACCACATTTTAATTGTAAAATAAAATGACATGTGGATATAAGATTGATATTACACCATAATTAAACTATATATATATATTGATGATGTGGATATTAATATGTCTAGGTGGATGGAAAACATATGAGCTATTAAAATAAGGGAACTATTAAACGAATTTTATTTGAAAATATTCCTCACCCTTAGGTTTTCTCATATTTATCTACCCATTAATAATCTATAGAATAGATATCGGTGAGTCCATAGATACATGGGAAATAGTTATAGATATTAAAAGAGATTTTAAAAGAGTTTGGGTAGCCTTAAAGGCTTATAACATGTGAGGAGAGAGGGTGGTATTTATGAGGGGTGGAGAGGATAGTTAATAAATATTATATTCATATGTTTAATTTTATGGCTCAAGTCTAAAAATATGATGAATTTTTGAACAATATTAAATAATTAGTTCATTATTGTTTTTAATGGGGTTTTACATCATCCCAAAAAGATTACATCATATATTTAACTTTTATTATAAAATATTGTGTTTTTTCGTATTTGAATATAAATAAAAAATAATCTCTTTTCGAAAAATAGAAAAAACAACCTAACCATTTATAAATTAGTTGATTCCAAAATAAATATTTTTTTTTGGAAAATAATATTAGACATATGATAAATTTAATTTTCTATTAAAATCATTTTTAATTTAAAAAACTACTATTTAAATATTTTGATCAATTTTATAATATATTGAAAAATTACATACATCCTTATAAAATTATATTATCATTATAATAAAACATATTATTAATTTATAAATACATTGAATGAAATTTATTTTTCTTTTAAAAAAATTATATAGATGAAAAAGAATAAAATTTAACATTTGTGTGTAAAAAATTAAAACAATTATTTTATCTTTTTAAAACATCCTTATCCTTTACCAGAAAATTAGTATGTCATGTTTTTATATTATAAGATAACATAATATTATTTTAAAAATACGCTGGTGAGGACACAATTATAACAACGAGGTCATTATTCAGAGTATCCAAATTACCATTCTAATGGTTAGATTACTTATATGATGGTCAAATTACTATTATGATATTCACATTTGTGACACTCATATGGGTTTTGAACATTCACTATATATAAAATATTTAATTCATTATTTATTCACTTATAATTTCTTTTAATGTTATATATAATTTATTTTTAAATTAGAGTGTTACATTAATAATATTTCAATTCATTTAAATATTTTTGTTCAGGAGGTCATTTATTCTGGTAGATCAAGAAGATCCAAATTTAAAAATTTTAGTTATAATATTTTCTCTTTTTAATAACAAAAAATTATTTTAAACTTTTGTTGATATATTTATTCAATAAAATAATATTTAAAATTAATGTAATAATAAGTGGTTTGGTGTATATTGTGATGCATATGATTTATACAATACTACATTGCTAAATATGAAAAATTAATATAATCAGAATATAAATTACGTTCATAAAATTATGGGTCAATAAATTATTCCCCCTTTAATGAATTTCATCCCATATATTTCATTTAATGTAAGAAGGTGAAAACAGATGGGGGTACTTATTTATCATTTCATCTTTCGATTCTCATGAACCATTATTGTAATTTTTGGGTTTTCAAAATACTTTTACTATATGAGTTCTCATATTTCAATGAACATTGTCTCCACTGCCTCATATATTCATCAGTTTCACCACCCATGAGAGATAATTTTCAAATTGAGACACCAATAAATTCAATACATGTGATGGATCTGATATAAGCATTAATAGAAAGTATATGTGGAATGCATCACGATACTCTATTTTGGGTAGTGATAGTTGATAAATGTTGGATATGATATGATAATGAATCTCAAAAGTTTTGATCTGTCTAGAATATATATTTTTCTTCAACAAAATTCAATGTGTCTCTTATATGTTGGTATACAAAGGATAAGTTTATATACAACCTCAAACTCTTAGTATCATAAAAAATTGTCAGTATAGATCTTTAATTGACTTTGAGCAACCATAATGAGATTCTGAATGGTCTAGAAATTTATTCTATTAATTTATCATTTTCTTATCCCAATATATTATATTCACCAATTTTATCCCAACATGTGGGTTTTCATTATCTCTTCCCATAAAAGGGATTCATAAAGATCCATTTGGATGCTTTAGTAAAAGGTATTTTTGAACAAGAACACAACCATAAGAAGATTTTCATCCAATACCCCATTAATGTCTATGAAACATTCTCTAAATATGACTTAATTTGCCAAGATAGTTTTATTATAATGGACATTAGTTTGGGAGTGAAAATTAATTTTGATGAGCAATTTGGTTTTTTGAGCATGTTGGTAAATTTTAGTAAACATAGTGTTAAATCTCATATCATGGGATAATTCAATATATAGTGGTGTTCCTTAAATATCCACTTGTTCTATTATCTTTTTACTTGCATTTTGTTGGAATGATATTTTCTCTTGAATAATAATTTAATGTGAGATCACTATAAGATAATCCCCCATAACCCATACATAATTATTTTCTCTTTATGTTTTTAGAAGACTAGTGATAATGTTCTTTGTAATTTTTCCCATTTCCATATAAGAATAATTAATTGTTGAATTTTCACCAAGGAATTATTCCTTCATTCACTTATTAACATTCCCTAAAATTTTATGAATCTTCTGTGACATATTTATTCATTTATCCCATAAATAGTTATTTGTGTGATATCAATAAATCCACATTATACCTAAAATGATGGATAAGATTTATCTATTGTAATCAGTCAACAACAACATTATTATCTCATTATTTTATAGAACTTATAATTTTGTAAAAAATATTACATCACCTTCCTTGTAATTTTTGTACTTCGATGATTTCCATTTTCTTAAAGATTACGTATTCTTATATAGTTTAAAATAATCACTTATGAAATACTTTTCATACTTTATAAGGGATGGTTAAGGAATATATTGAGAAATGAATGATGATACTTCTTCCATTACAATTCCATATAAATCCATTTAATATATATATTTATCAAATGCCTCTCAATAATAATCATGGATAATATTTTCTTTTTTTATATATAAAAAATATACCATATTATTCCCCTACAAAAATGTTAATGTATTGAGATGATATAGTATTTTATTAGATATAACCAATTCAATATTGGATATAATGTATTTTAAGATATGTATATGTTTCACTCTTATCCACATAAAAATAATTTAACCAAACATTTAATGAATGGATCATCTAGTGTACTTATGTTTATGAAATAGATAGTTTTATTCATTAAATTTAAGTATCCAAGGGGTTTCTATGGAAACATTATAATTTTTCATTAGTACCTATTCCGTGTCATTCAATGAATAATCAACATATACCTTGAAAATTTTCCCACATAATTGATTTGTATGTATTGGTGTAGTGATAAGCCTTATTTTCAATTTCTTGAATCAATCTAAGCATTCATTTTTCTAGAAAAAGTTTACTCCCTTATAGGATTGATTTCACAAGAGTTTTTACTATCATGAGAATATTAAGAGTAATAATTTTTAATTTCGATCTAGTCTAGGGATTCTATAGATCTCAATTTCAACTACTTTTCGAGGAGACTCCCCATTTAAATTTTTAATTTATTGGTGCATGACTATCCCATTTATGGTGATAACATGCCACATCAATGATACGTCCACCATATATAATAAACCATTGTGGTAATTTCTATGTATTTTATCCCTTTTTAATGTACATAAAACATAATCTAAACACTCTAAATTATGCTCATTTAATTTTGGATAATTCAAAAAATCATATATAAAGTCCACAATAAACTTTTAAAGGTAATAAATACCTTATTCTATATGCCTATAATGGTTTTTGAATAACTATTGTGTCTAAAGGGATTCAGTAGGAACTCATAGTTTGAAAACCTTATTTTCATTATATTCATGAAAATATATTCCTTATTCTATTTTAATTGGTGATATCACTATAGAAGTTTCACCTTTTGGATGTTCTAGTACCCATGTAGTTGTTCAAACCTTACATTAATCCATGGTATGTGATACTTTTTTTAATATGTTCTTTTTGTGTTCATGATAATAATATTAGATATGATGTTACTAATCCTTCATAATCCTGAAAAAGACTGTTTTACCCCATAGTGAAGCACACTAGTTTATAATACCCCAGTCCAGATTCTCTTATAAATACTTCTTCTATTCCTGAATCTCAACTATTACAATTCAGTAGGGAGTCATGGATATGTGAAAACATATTGGAATAAGTTTATTTTAAAACACTATATGTCATTGATGAGTAATACCTTACATCTCTTTATGGAATACATCAGAATATTCCATCACAATGGGAATTTATTTGAGTCTACTTCCTTCCATTTTCTTAATAATTTGATCTAAATATGCATGCTCAAATGAAAAATAATATTTACGATTGATAACCATATTCCAAATGATATTCACTATCCTACTTACCCATGAACATATAAGAATATTCCATAGGATGTGAATAATTATACCCCTCTCCAAAAAATTCATGTTGGAATTATATTGGGATAAAATAATCCATGCCTAATAGAGAATAAAATTCCACTAAATTATGGATGCTAATATATTTTTTGAGACTTTATCCACAAATATTAAATAGGGAGGATTTAGAAACATGAGATACCTTAATTTCAAAATTTTTTGTTCTAAAAATTAACTCAACCTCCATGTTTTGAGATGGTGTTTAAATTTTTATACTAAATAAGAAAAATATAATGTCTTGTGTATATCTATAATCTAATAGAAAATTATCATTTCATGATTGAATAAAAAATGTACCTATGACCACATTGATTACATAATTTAGAACTAAAATAGTGATAACATATTCCTTTAAATAATCTTTATCCCTTGTATCTTATTTTTGTTAGTTATATCTCAAATACCTTATCTTAGGGAATTAGATTTCATAATTTATATGTTCTATATAGTTGATTTGAAGGACTTATTTTTAGTGTTGATTAGAACCTTATTGTCTTCTATCATCTTATGGTAATTTTTTATCTACATTCTTAATTGATTATCCTATCTTACTTCTCCTCGACACTTGAAGCATATCCATATTCCCATGAGATTGTTTTCAAGATTCTTTAGCCCTCATATTTTAAATGTTGGATGTTCAATTATCATTCCTTCCTTATATTTTTGTATTTATCCTAACGAATAAAAATACATTTTTACTTATTTATCTACAGACTAACAAGGACATTGGGGTCAACAAATCTCAATATCTACATTAAGGGAAATAAATAAAATCTCTTTATATCTATCAAATTTATGGATCATTAAATATTTTGGTATAATAAACATTAATCATCTAAAGAATAATTACACATTACATTAACCATTCAGAAAAAATTTGGAGTTATACTATGAAATCCTTTTGATTTTTTCCTCTAATTCCTTCATTGACTCATAATACTTTCCTTTGATGAATGGATATTAATATATTTATAATACATATAATTTTGAGAAAATATTTATTGAAATATAGTTTATAGAATGCTTCTCAATCTATAGAAACGATTTCCTAATTTAGATTAATGTTCTTGATTAGTGCCAACTAACAATCAGTTTCTTATTTCAAGTAATAAATACCCATTATGAAATTATCATGTTTTGATTGTTGGAGTAAATATAATTTCATTTAAAAAATTTATTATGTTATTGTTTTTTGAAGGGATAATCTGGTCCCCTAAATGTAATAGGTCATTATCTCATGAAGGACACAACCATAACATTTTATATATTAGCAGAAAGTGGTAATTCGACATGATTAATATAATTATTCGTTACATGAGTTATATGATATGGTACTATCATTATGATATTATCTACTAGTGCTATCATTTTAGGAATTTGATAAGGGGAATAACCACATTTTCTATCACATTAGTTTCTAGAATGGTTCCACAAATTTATATCCATTAATTAAAATAAAATACATAAAAATAGTTACAGAAATACTAAAACTAATAATCATATATTAATGAAACAATGAAGATAAAATTAGAAACATATAAATGAAGTGAATATAATTACATAGAAGTTAATATTTTTAATTCTTTGTTATCCATTGTAATATCCCTTTTATGTTTTATATCCTAACAATATATTTAAAACATTAATATTGGTGTGAAAATAGTGTATTATGTTTTTATAGAATATACAATGGGAATGTCAAATATAGTTTAATGAGAGTACCATTTTCATACACTAGGTATAGGTAAAATTATTACCTAGTGATCTATTTTGGGATTTTTACCCTAGGTACATCATAGTGAGATCTATATTCAATTGAAGTTTCTATAAATGTATGTTATTCCTTGGAAACCACTCACTCTAAAAATTATTAATATCTTATTATATTTTATATAAATAGACTTATCCCTAGTGTTATTAGTAAATTATTATATTTGTAGTCCCATAAAAATTATGATCCCTTGATTAGATAGAAAATATAGTGACCTAATACTTTTAAACATATTATTAAATTAATTTTCACGTAAATATGACTTACGAAAACTTATGAATTGGAAGGTTTGGTGTCTTTAGATGACTAGGTAGAAAAAATAACAATGAAAAATAATACAAAAACATTATCATGTTATCAATATTGATCTCTTAAATATATGTGATATCAAAGATATACATTGGATAGCCTAGGGAATACATAGTCAAGAGGGGTTTGCTATAAAGTCTAGTAAGTGAAAAAGAATGATAACTAATAATTGTATATGACTCCAACAGAAGAAATTGATATAATATATATAGGGTTCGTTAATAGTAATATAGGATCATAACATAAAAGGAATACAAAGATGAGTTATAGAAAAGATAGTAAGGTGTAAATAATATAAAATAGTTTATAAGTATAATTCAAGACAAACCTCCGAGATAACATCACATGGTTGGACGATTCCCATTATGGAATAGGGTTACTCCCCAATCTAACAGATATCATCCCATTGGACACATATATTACCAAATTAAATACAATTCTCCATAGGGGAATGGTTAATAACATATAAATGAAAATTTCTGGAATATTATAATGTCACACATAAGATATATTTATCAAAAAAACACTTAGAATGTAATTTATTAATATATTAATGTATTATAAAAAAACAAGTTGTATTTTATAATTAATTACAAGAGTGAATGGATTAAATATTTTTTGGATGTTTTTAAGTGAATAAATAAAAATATTACGTGAAAATTATTTCAATTTTAATTGAGGAAATTAAAATGGCTGGGGATGTAATTTTTGAAATATCCCTTTTAAATAGACTTTTGGTAAAATAGATAAAGATTCATTAATGAGAGTAAGTGGATAACAATTTACATAAAAAAGTTAATGAAATAGCTTGTATTAAATAATAATTTTTTTTTGTTTTTATAATATATGAACAATTAAAACACTTTAGTAATTGGTACATGAAATGAGGAATGAAAATAAGGATCTTCTCTTTAATCAGTTCAACCTAACAAAAGAAATTTAGAAGGGATCATTTAAAATATGTATATTACAATCAAGTAAAGTCAATTAAAATATTTATATATTTTTGGTATATTTATAAATAATATATAATAAGTAAATATTAATAATATAGAGATTGTGTGGGTTAAGGATAAAATGATAATAAATAAAATAAAATAGTGTGGCTGAGAATGATCGTTTACCATAGGTTCCAGAATCCTTATGAACATATAATAATAGTCTAGAATATTAAAATTAAAATCGATAATTACTTTATTAAAAATAAAATCAATGTTAAATTTATTATCTATTGTTAATTAATTTTTATTTAGCATTATTTTAATGAAATGTGAAGATTAATTTCATTCTTTCATGGGTATTTGTTATATGGTTCTCTGATAAGATCATGTTAAGATAATTAACAAGTTTCTTTTAAAAAGGGACTAAAACTATACATGTTAATTAAAAAAATATTAATGTATTTTAATAAATTTACATGGTCTATAATATACTCATGGTTTCTAGTATGGGGATGAAACATTCAGTATATACAGTATCATTTTATTATTAGTTCATATATAAAACTTTATAGAACATCTATGACAATTTTTGGACTTATTTTTTTAAATAGTTATTTTTAAATTAAATTTTAATTAAATGATTTATAATATATTTATTATCATTATATTAAAAAAATATCAATGTTTTATATCCATCATTAATGGAATTGTAGAAAAGGATTCACATTTCTTATTGATGTAGTGAACTAACCATATTGTGAACATTTTTGTTTAGAATTAAAATAAGTAAGGGTAGAAAATATCTATTATTAGATAAAATAATATCATATAAATATATACTAGATATTTATTTTTCTATTTCATGGTGTATGGTTAACATAATGATGTTGTATAAGAAGAATAATATTTATATTATTTTATTTGAGAATATATATCTCCATTTTATTGTCTCCCCTTCGGTGACCCCATAAGTCTCCTAAAATGGTGTCTGGCCGAAAATGGATATTAGGGATGTTTGGAGAGATATGATGATATATTTTTCAAGAGCATCATAAATCATTATGTTTATGTGGTTTGAGGAGAGGGGTGGTGATGGGGTGTATTTATAGGGGGAGTCGTAGAGAGATTTTGAATATTATATTCATTTTTTTCTTACCGAATACTATCAATAGTGAGTAATATTGTCACTATATAATGTAAATGTTTCATCATAAATAATTATAGTGGGTTATTACTACATTATATATGCAATAAATCATGTCTTTAATATTTATTGTCAGATACGATTTTTTTCATAATTTGATTCCTCTCAAAAAATTAATTTATTTTAGATAAATTCAAAAAATATACGAAAAAATTTGCAAAATTTAAATGAAAAATTTAAATCAATTTTTTTAAAATAATATAAAAAATTGGTGAAAATTTGTTTGTAAATAAAATCCATACTTATTTGAAAACCCTACTTTTAATGTTATGATAATTTTTTTAACCCTTAGTAAAATTAAATATTGTTCCATAAAATAATTTTATCATGAAAATATAAGGTACTCTTATCATATAAACTCATTTTATGAAAATAATAATTCTTTAATACCATTATATTATTTTAGAAAATGAAAATCAATCTATCAAATTTTACAAAAATAGAAAAAATCATTTTATCTATTTTATAAAATCTATTTACATGTATCATGTTATACATATGAAATATTTTTATTTTATAATGGATAAAAAAACTATTTTATGCTTTTATAGTAGAATGTAATATTACAACTGTCAGGTAACTATTTTTAATGATCATATGTCTATTTGGACCATAATATTAATATTCAAACAATTATATTACTATTCCAATGACCATGTTTTTAAGTGTCATATGGGGTTCCTATAATCAATAAATACATATCATTTTATTCACATATACTTTCTCTAATGAATATATATATATATTCAAAATGATGATGAATTTTTAATAAATAAATTTCAAATCTTTACTCATGTTTGTTAGTGTTTTCATTTTTGCAGATTACAAAGATCTAGATATTTCTAGTTTATTTAAAATATATTATATTTTTTTCTATTGTAATATTATCAAATTTAGTGGCTATAGTTATTTGATAAATTTATTTCTTAAATTAATGTAATAAAATGTTTATAATTTTTTCATGTGGTGAATGTGATTTCTAAAATACTATATTACTCAATAAGGCATATTAATAAAATAGGAAGGAAAATCAGTAAAAAAAATCAATGTTATTTTATTTAATCAAACAAAATGTCCCCGGTATTGGGAATGTTCTTGGTCAAACCCAAGAAAGTGTTTTTTTCAAATGTATAAAAATTATGTGCAATTTAATTTGAATGAAAAATACTTAAATCATAGTTCAAGATAATGTTACAAGCTTAGGGACTCTGATTTTATGTATTTGAAAAATGAATTAATATTTTTTTTCATATTGTCACTGGAGATGAATCTGTGAAAGAACATGGTTTGGTGCTTCGTCTATAGCAAATTAATAATCATTATTCATATGTATAATTAATTTTTATTATTATTGAGTTAGGAAACCCAATATCATTTTTCTTAACATTCATTCATGTCCACATAGCTTCCATAAATTGTATAATGTGACTATTTATTTAGTAAATCATTGTCTACTTATTCAATATCAATGTACATGAAACATGAGTTGAAGATATAATAGTCTTGAATGGAAAAATAAAACTAATTGTGGAATTAAATGAAATGGAATTTCAAATAATACAATCCCTCATCCATGCATTTCTCGACATAAAAGAATTACCCACTCATGTATGTCAAGAGGAGGTGTTCAAATAAAACAGTAACTAAATGAGGATAAATATACATGAACCTCAATGACCCAATTATGGAATAACACTCTATACATAGGATACTTGATTTTGAATCCCTCATTCATATTTTATTAACCATATTATGGAATCCTAGTTTTTAAGGAGAAACTTGCAAGCCATCTTGCATGAGCTACCTCCTACCCAACAATTACACATTTCATGCATTCATCTGGTTCTTTTGATATTATTATTGATTTTGAACCACTTGAGGTTATTAATACATCTACTTATATATATAATCTTTCCTTTTGTGTATCATTATGTTTCATCCTCTTCCATGAAATAAATACCATGTCATATTATCTCCATCAGTAATCAAAAATTATTATATCCAAACTTCTCTTTGTCACAACCAGATGAACATTCTCCATCTTGACATAGGGTGATTTGAGATCCTGATCCTAAAGGCCTCATGTCTCATTATCTATAATGAACTATTTTTTATGGACATTGTGCTTCATATACTTTTAGAATAATAATAATAGAGTGGTTCCATTTCAACTCTCCATGGGACACTCATTTTGTTACCTAACCAATTTCTATGCTCTGATCCCATATCGAAGTTGTAGTTTTTATCGAGCCTGTTTTTTTTCCAAATATTCAAATAACAACTACCATTGTTTTTTTCATATAATATTACTTTAAATATCATTTTATCTAACATATCACCTATCATAATATTCATTATTTTTCTAAATTCATGTTCATGGAAAAAAAATTTCCCAAAATTATAGAAAATATTCAAAACTCTTTCAAAATCATTCTGATGCATTACTCAGAAAATTTTAAAAAATTATTTTTAATAATTACATAAATAAAAAAATTAATGAATTTAAATTTTAAAATTATATATAACATTCATATGTAAGGAGGAAAATAAAATTTAATCATTAATTCCCTTTTATAACATTTTGTATCCCCATTTTTTAAAAAATATAATTGGAGTGCCTTTTAATAAACAATTCATAATGATGATGAAAACATAGTACTATAAAGTTATATTATCAAGTCTCGACATGTAAATATCCACAATCCAAATTATGAAATTAAACATGTTACTAATGTGTACAATCGTTTTTTATAAAATTGAGTTCATAAAAAAGATACTGTCTATTTTTATCAGAGTCAATAATAAATTAATGTTATTCCATCAAAATTATTTCCACCCATTTTTTACTTCAAATGTTCTATTTTATATGACTAATTCATTAGTATATACACATATATACTATTTTTACATAATTTAAAAAAATCATATCTTGACATTAATTATAAAATAATAAATTTTAAAAATTAATATCATAAATTATATTAAAAGAAAATAATTTGGTGAACAAGTATAATAAATTAAATAATATCAAGTGAATTATATAAAAATAAGCCTTAACAAGTCAACAACACTATAAATCAATGTATATATATATAATTTATCTAAAAGGATATATAAAAAATTATTTTTTCAATAAATCCAAATACGATCATAATAAAATAATCCACAATGGATGAGAATTTTTGGGTAAGAAACAAATGTGCATATAAAATCATACAACCCAAACCAAACATTAAATAATAAACAAAAAAATAGATTTCCTAACATTTCAGTTTAAAAAAATTTAAAAACAAAATAAATTCGACATTTTACAATAAAAAATTATTTTAACAAATTATCAATAGATAAACATTAGTTATATAATATTTATTAGAATAAATATTTTGTTCGTTCAAAATAAAAAATATTTTTTATAAAATCCACTATAATTAATTTAAAATTCATCATGATATAAGTACATATTTTTTACATAATAGATATGATATAAATTTACAAAATTTATTTTCCATGCATACAAAAAGAAAAAAATAGCTTTCAATTTTGATTACCAAATAGATTCATTAATTTATATAATTCAATTTAATATGTTAAATAGATTTGAAATGAGTTTATTTTCTTTAGAAACAAGTTGATTTTTTTGAGACACTATAATGAAATTGAATCATATTATTAAACTAAATAACATTTCCAAACAATATTTATTAAAATATAATGTAATGTTGAACATAAAATTTCATCACCATATAAAAATCCATTTGTACTAAATTAATATTTAAAAACAAACTTTTGATTAGTACGAAAGAAAACATTACAATATAAAAAAAAATTCAACCAAAATAAAATGTATATAATATAAATATGAAACATGGATTTATTTAAATAAAATCAAATTTATTTCCTTAAAAATAATCTTTAAGGACAAAATAAACAATACGATGACTCTTAACATATGATAATTAACATATATAAATATTATTAAAATAAATAAATTAAAGCCACATAATTTCAATATATTATTTTAAAATCATTAATTTCATAAAATATAGAAAAAATTAAATAAAAAAACAATCATATATTTATTACTGAAAATCAACATTAAATCATTTTAAAAAACATTTTACAGTTAAATATATAGAATTAAATATCAATATATTGAAAAATATTATTTTACAAATAAATACCAACAATTATTATTTTATGTAGAACCAATTAAAATCTATAAAAACATACTTTAGATTATAAAGATGAAAATAATATAGTAATATATCAATTATTTTTCATAGAAACATTAATTTTTAACATATTAAAATTACTAAATATTGTTATTCAATTTAATGGGAGAACAAATCGTTCCATAATTAGGTTATTAACCTATGTATAACAATATTAATCAATAAAAATAACATTTTCACAAAATTAATAATAATGAATTAATAGAATCACATAAAAGTGACCTTATATATACTATTTATGTTAAACAATGATTTTAGAACATGGTTAAAGATATCTTTTTAATTTAATAAAAGAATAAATGTAAAAATTAGAGAGAATAATATTCCCATTACCATCAATTTATAACGACAACCTTAGTAAATATGGTAACCATAAGAACTTTTCATTGACCATCAAATATTTAATTTTTCAGTTACTTTTAATTTAGATGATGGATTTTCCAATTTTACAGTGCCCAAGTAGAAGTAAAAATTATAGTATATAATCATTAAAATAATTAATAATCAAAAAAATTACTTTTGGGTTAATCCAAAACTTTTTTGTTAATTGATTTGTTATAGGTTATTTATTTTTTTCATTAATGAAAATTATAATTTATAAAATTTTCAGAAATAATAACTCATCCACCATTAGAAAATTAATATCCTCAACTATTGACATGATTCAAGAGGGTCCACTCATGTCTTTTCCTCTATAAGGTTATGAATCCTCACATTGAGATACCAAAAAATAGTTACACCCACTCATGGATAAATGAATATTTTACTCCGAGATATATCCAATTATAAGACATATTTTACTATTGAAATTTCAGTTATGCCATTTTATGACTATGTTTGATGTTCCAAACATCTTATTTCCATTTATACATCTTAATTTATCACTGGCATCTTAGACACCATTTTTAATTCCTTAAATGGGTTACATTGAACCTCAAACATTTCACCACAAACCTTCACTAACTTCATCATCGTAAAATAAGTTATGATAATATATTTGAGGTTAGTTAAAATTTTTGGGAAATTATGTTCATTTCATTATAGTCATGTTGGTTGCTTTATTTTAATATAAATTAAAATTGTGATTTCATGAAAATCCAAAGATGGAAATTTTTTGTGTATATTTTAATGTGATATTAGAATTAATTTCAAATGTATATTATTGGTATCTAATGATTTGGGGAGATAATGATAGATAAATGAAGATATAGTGCACAGATGAATATTCAATAGGGATTGAGTTTGAGTGACTGTTCATATCAAAATATATATTTGTATAATTAAATGACATGCACATTTACAAGGTTATTCCCTATTAATAGAGTTTTCATGAACAAAGGATGGTGTTAGAATTAATAATAACTTAAGTCAATGGGATGGAGGAAAACACGACCTTTTTAATTAATGTATCCAAACCCAAAAAATAATTGATGAATAAAATATTGGTTCAATGTGCCCTGTATCATAAAAATTTTATTTATGAAGATATTTAACATAGATAACGATAAAAAAATATAAATCAACCTAATGTTTATGGAATTATATTTTAAATTTTGGGGAGTTTCCATTTATTTTGTTTGAGGTTTTTTGATATTTTTTATGTGTCTTAGTATGAATAAATCATATAATTAGCTAAAAATCAATAAAAAACTTGTTATATGTTGGGGAATATTTCATAAAAAGGAGTATTGGACAACTAATTATTAGTATTCAATAGAAAATTTAACTCATTATCTATTCCAATTCTGAAGATGATGAATAAAAATTATAGAATTGAAGTCAAGATTATAATTGGTATCTTATATATATATATATATATTTATGTATGTATTTATGTATGTATGTATGTATGGATGTATTAATGTATGCATATTGGTTTTCTCATTTAATTGAAAACGTTGAAAAATGAATAAAATTTTATCACTATATCTTGATTCACTCAATATGAAGTCAACGGGTTCATTACACGGCCTTGAAAGAAAATACTTGTATGAATATGTTTTCTAGCTATAAAAGAGGGTTTAAGGAATTTCCATGAGAAGTCTATAGACCCATATCAAAGTAAAAATAATAAGTGAGTTGGCATAAATAATATACAACATATCATCAATATATATATATATATATCTAAATGGCTGGTTCTATGCCATCCACATTAATTATCCCCCACATGTTTAAACAACGAGGCGTTTAAAATATCATATATGTAAAAAAGAAATTGTAACATCCCAAGTAAGTAATTAATAATAGATATTTTTATATATGTCTATTAATGAATTAGATAGTGTTTTAGAGGCAAAAAATGATAATAAATCCAATCTTAAGCATGAAATACACTTATATTTTGAAAAGATTGTTTTACTGCCTTTTGATGGCAAACCATTTTTTAAATCTATCTTTTGACAATTTTATATTCTATGTTTGTCAAAATAAACTTATTCTTTATGATTGGGACATCAAAATTTACTTTTTGTGAATTTTTTGTATTTTTCCGATAAAGTTCATTTTTTAATGAATAGTGAAAAATGTTGTATTTTAATTCAAAACCACTTTTTAATCAAATTTATTTATATGATTAGATTATCTTTTGAATAGTTTTTGAAGTTAAATTAGAATATATTTTTACCATTTAATCCAATGGTGGTCATTGGAATCAATTTCACTTTTTAATTGGACTTAAACTAGTGTCAACCATTTGATACTTATTGTTTCATAAAAACACGCTATTTGCTCTGACAGCGGGAATTAATAATTAAATTAATTAATGGAACTTAAATGTTTTGAATTTTTTAAAATAGGCAACCTTTTTGAATTCATAATATCAAATATATCTTAGGGTGATGTTTTGGTATTTTTCTAAAAAACATAAATTCTTGATGAATAGTGAAACCACTATGTGGTACTTAAAAAACTGATTTTTCATTTAAATTAAATATTAAAACCTTTGTGTTTTGAATTTCAAAAATATGACATAAATGGTTGTCATTAAAAATTAAAATGTGGTTCAATGGGACTAAAATAATTTTTTGGTGAATAGTAACTTTTATGTTTTTAATCGCGATTAGTGGTAATTAGTGTAGTTTAAGGTAAAAATAATGTTTTAATAATATGAGATGAACTTGACACATGTCCTACCCTCATTGGATGTGTCATGGCCGACCAAGACAATCCATGGGTCAACTTGGGGATCCCATGGAGCCACTTTGGGTGGGAAATGACATAAATAACTTTTTATTTAATGTTAAAGTAAAAATGACACAAACATGAGTTATTTTACTAAAACAATTTTTACATGGGGTTATACGAGTCAGAGTTTTTATTATAAATAGTAATTGGAAATATATTAATATTTCCTACATCATAGGATTGTTTTTATAATTTTTATATTTTAAATAAATTAAATTATTTATGACATCATGATGATGCAGCGATTACCTCATTAATAAAAGATTTAAATAAAATTAAATGATAATGTAAAATCTATGACCTAAACATGTCCAAAACACATTGGATGTGTGGATTTAGAACCCTTATCACCTTAAACTCGAATTATATCAATTTGGGACATTTTTAATCCGAAACGCATTTTAAAATAAAGTAACATTTCTTTATTTTCCAAGAGTGCCCCTCCTCTCCTCTTATAAAAGGCCCCCACCTATACCTCTTTACCCACAATTCCAAAGCCTTTGGATCGGCCAACCCCTGCCCATTTTGTCTCTCTACATCCCTCTCTTACTCTTTGAAGCCTCACTTTGGGCAGAAGTCTTCCCAAGGAAGCCTTTGAGCACAAACCAAAGGGAGTTACCCGATTTTAAGGTAATGTCTTCACTTGAGTCCTTTTGATTTATTTTACTTCTCCAACCCCCTAAACACATTTAATTCATTTCATTTGTAACAACTCCAGTATCTTCAATATACTAGGATGTTTTTATAATATGGATTCTATCTACACTTACACACACCTACATCTAATGGTTAAAGAACATACGGTTTCCGTGGATGGAGAATTTCTGCCTCCCGAAATGATGATTGTTCAACGGTATTTTAACACCTTCAAAGGTGGCCATTAAGATGAAACTATATTTATATATGATATATAATAATTTTATGTTTTTCTTAAGCTTCTGTATTTTTCATTTTGGGCATACCTTTATGGTTTCCATTATGGGTAAACGTGATATCTTCATTTAAGGAAGTGCGGACTACCGCCCCCTCAAAGTGATTTTATTCATTAAATACCATATGTGGGACGTATAAAGGATGGAGTTATGATATTATATATTATGCTAAACTGGAATTATAATATAATTTTATATAATTATGATTCCATTATATAAAATATGAAATAGAAATGAAAGTAGCATTCATGCGTACGTACGGATTACCGTCTCCATGAACGGTGCATTTCATTTCATACCTCTAAATGATTATGTAATATTATAAATGCATGTATATATTGGATATATATGATATATATGATATATACATTATGATTATAATTCTGGATATAATGGATACATGAACAACTCGTAATTATAAAGGGTTTATTTTTTACTCAAGTACCAATGGTCGTTAAAATGACCGTTATTAACCTAAATAATTACATAGTGTTCATGAAATGGAAATAAGTGATATAAAAGGAATAATGAACTTGAAAAATGTTCTTAAACAAGTATAAATTAACTCATGATTATTATTCAGTAGATTAAAGAACGACCTAGTCAAGTCGGACCCGAGGTATGGGAATTCGTCTCAATCTCCTTTCATTGAGACATATTTTGTTTTACATACAACCTTCTTTTATACGGTGTATAAACCCCTTTGACATTTATGTTTATTCAAAAGGAATATTTTTTTTATGAATCATTTACTAAACCACAAAAGGGAATGTATTTGTTGTACGTATGCGGTAACAACGACTTTTCCACCACTGTGACCATTATTTGAGTTTTGGATTCCTCTACAAGCCATATCATTTTTAAAAGATAAATAAATACCCTGTTTTACTTTTCTTTTGTTTTGGTATTGAAAATGGTTTTCATAATGTTTTTATATCAATGTGTTGTATTGATATCGGGTGATTGAAAGGTGGAAATGTTATGTTTCCTTTATGCATGTTTTATGTGGTACGATTATGTTGAGTTTCTTGGGCATTATTATGAAGACGGGTTGTTCCGTGATAAACTAAGGGCGGGTGAGACCAATATAGCTCTCCAATGCATTGGGTAATGTGAAGGAGTGAAACGTTAAGGTTTCTCTGAAGAGATTTAGGGAATATACTGTGATGGGTATTCCAAACGTAACCAAGAGGGTTACTCCCTATGTAAGAATGTTATGAATGCCTCAAGTTATAAGGCCCCATCCTTAAACCTTACTTAATCTTGAGTTATTACAAGATTACACATTGAGGATCTTTTCAGGTTTAGAGTTTTAGAGAATTAGATCATGAAACTTGCATTACATTCCACATATAAACAAAGTGGTCACATAAAGACAGTATTCTTCATTCCTATCAATGGAAACATATTTAAAATAAACATGGATTCTTTCTTGACACATCCTTGACACTATCATCATATCATGTACCTTTCCCTTGACCTGTGAAAAACATTTCAAAAAATCTTGCGATGAGCATAAAAATCTCAGTAAGGGATATAAAAATATGGAAAGGAAACATGGGTACATATATACATAAGGATGAGATCATACTTTACCCATAAAACATAAGCACTTTAACATACCTCATCAAATCATGAATAAATCATAGAAATCATAAGGCATAAAGGTAACTTGAGGCATTCATAACATTCTTACGTAGGGAGTAACCCTCTTGGTTACGTTTGGAATACCCATCACAATATACTCCCAAAATCTCTTCGGAGAAACCTTAACGTTTCACTCCTTCGCGTTACCCAATGCATTGGAGAGCTATATCAGGCTCACCAGCCCTTAGTTTATCACGGAACCGCCCATTTTCATAACAATGCCCAAGAACCATAACATAAACATATCACATAAAACATGCATAAAGGAAAAAAAACATTTCCACATTTCAATCACAATATATCATTTTAGTATTTTGAAATAATGAATCCATACAAAAAGAAACCATTTCCAAAACCATTTAAAACATTTAATAAGGAGAATTTTGAATCAAAGTGTCCCATACCACCTTGAAGCTTTTAACATTTTAAACCATTAATATCCATATAAATAAATCCTTAAAACCATTTTGAAAACATGGATATTAATAGGAACAAGTCATTAAAACATTTAAAGCGGTATTTTTGTTAAAGGGTTTTTACCAAAATTAGAGACACTTGAATACAATAATTGAGGAATAACATTTAATCAGAACATTATAATATCATGAGAATAAATGGATTCATGATATAATATTCCAAAGGATAGTATATACACCATATAAGATTGAATTGGTGCATAACAACAATGAAGTCTCAATAGGGATGTAAAATGTGATGAAATCCCTTATAAGGAAGGTATCCTTAAATTAAGGATAAATCAATATCAAAATTATGTGTGAAAAATATAAATACACCCAATATAATTGGATATTAAGTGTAAGATAATAAAATTTCATTCACACATATTCAAAGGATGACATATTCAATAACTACATGTTGAACCCAATGAAATCGAAATTGGGTTAAAAAGTTCCCTTGGTAAAATTCGACAGCCTAACGACATCACTTCAAAAATTCATAAAATGAGTTGATGAGAGGTAAAAAGGGAATCTCATCACTTGGACATAAAATTTAAATCAATCAGGATATATAAGAACATATCCCAACATAATAGTATGTGAATAAAAAGACATAACAAACGAAGTCTTTTAAAATGAGGAGGGTGAAAGGTTCCCTTACCGACTTGGGTAACATTCGAAAAGTACACCCCATTGAAGAAGTTTCTTACAATGAATATGTAAATACTCATAAGTGGAATTATATTACAAAAGGAGTGTAATAATGGGATGTACATAAACCACTCAAAGGAAATTGTGGCAAATGTAGCATAAATCTCACGGGAATAAAAGTGAGATGAAAAATCTCTTACGAAAACTCGGCAGCCTAACGTCGCCACATAAAACATCCAAAATGGATCGATGAGAGGAAATAGGGTCTCTCATCATATCACCATAATAAGTACAGTGGGAGTAGTATAAAATAACATCCCAATCATAAGAAATATGAGCTTAAAAAGAAAGACATAAAAGAGTGTACTTAAAAAGAAAGAGAGGTGTAAGATCCCTTACATTGGGTCCGACATGACTCGATCGTTCTTTAATCTCTTGAATAATAAACTTGAGTTAATTTATACATCCTTAATAACCTTTTTAAAGTTCATTATTCCTTTTATATCACTTATTACCATGTCATAAACATTATTTAATCATTTAAGTTAATAATATTTGTTTTGCCGATATTTGATTCTTAAGTCGAAAGTGGACTTCTTACAATTACATGTTGTTCGTGTGGCCAAATGTTTATTATATCCAGAATTGTATTCATGATGTAGATATCATATATGTCATATATATCCATTACATGCATTCATTTATAACATTACATAATCATTTAAAGGTAAGAAATGGAATGCACCGTTCATGGAGACGGTAAGCCGTATGTACGCATGAACGCTACTTTCATTTCTATTTCATATTTTATAGAATGGAATAATAATTATATAAAGGTATATTATAATTCCAGTATAATATCATATATAATATCATAGTTCCATCCTTTATACGTCCTACATATGGTATTTAACGAATCAAATCACTTTGAGGGGGCGGTAGTCCGCACTTCCTTAAATGAAGATATCGTGTTTACCCATAATGGAAACCATAAAGGAATGCCCAAAATGAAATAAATAAGCTTAAGGAAAAAATAAACAATTTATATATCATATATAAAAATAGTGACATCATAATGGCCACCTTTGAAGGTGTTAAATGAGTATTGAACAATCATCATTTCGGGAGGCATAATTTCGCCATCCACGGAAACCGTATGTTCTTTAACCATTTGATGTAGTTGTGTGAGAGTGTAGCTCGAATAAATCGTATAACAAAATCCTAGTATATTGAAGATACTGGTGTTGTTAAAAAAGAAGTAAATAAAAATATTTTAGGGGGTTTGAGAAGCAAAATAATACAAATGAACATGAGAGAATGAATTACCTTTAAAAGTGTAACTCCTTTTGATTTGAGCCTAAAGGCTTCCATTGAAATGATTCTTCCCAAAGAGAATACTCTAGGATGAGTATAGGGATATGGAGAGAGTGAATGGGTAGGGGTTGGCCGAGCCAAAGGCTTGAGGAGTGTGTGAAATGAGGTAGAGGTGGGGCCCATTATAAGAGGAGAGGAGGGGCACTTTTGGAAAGTAAGAAATATTACTTTATTTAAAAATGTGTTTCGGTTTTAAAAGGTCCCACATTGATATAATTCTTGGATAAGGTGATAAGGGTTCGAAATCCACCCATCCAATAAGATTTTGACATGTTTAGGTTATAGAGTTTACATTATCTTCTCATTTTTTTTAAATCATCAGATAATAATGTCATCGCTGCATCATTATGATGTCATAAATAATTTAATTTATTTAATGTCTAAAAATTATAAAAAAATTACTATGATGTAGAATATACTTTTATCTTTCCATTTAATATTTAAAATAAAAAATCTGACTTGTATAACCCCACTTAAAATTGTTTTAGTAAAACATATCATGTTTGTGTCATTTTTACTATTACATTAAATAAAAAGTTATTTATGTCATTTCCCGACCAAAGTGGCTCCATGGGGTCCCCAAGTTGACCCATGGATTTTCTTGGTCGTCCATTACACATACAATGGGGTTAGGACATGTGTCAAGTTCATTTCATATTATTAAAACATTATTTTTACCTTAAACTACAATAATTACCTCTAATCGCGATTAATAACTTAATAAGTTACTATTCACCAAAAAATTATTTTTATCCCATTGAACCACATTTTACTTCTTAATGAAAACCATGTTTGTCGGAATTTTGAAATTAAAAACACAAAGATGGAAAAATTTCATTTAAACGGAAAAATCAGTTTTTATAAGTACCACTTAGTGGTATCACTATTCATCAAAAATTGATGTTTTTCAGAAAAATCCCAAAAATTCCCCCTAAGCTATATTTGATATTCTGAATTCAAAAATGAAGTCTATTTTACAAAATTCAAATCATATAAGTCACAATAATTAATTTAATAATTAATTCACGCTGTCAGAGCAAATAGCGTGTTTTTATGAAACAATAAGGATCAAAAGATTGACACTGGTTTAAGTCTGATTTCAAAGTGAAATTAATTCCAACGACCACTATTGGATTTAATGGTAAAAATATATTCTAATTTCACTTTAAAACCAATTCAAAAGATAATATAATCATATAAATAAATTAGATTAAAAAGAGGTTTTCAATTATAATACAACATTTTACATTATTCATTAAAAAAAGAACTTTATCAGAAAGATTCCAAAAATTTACACAAAGTAAATTTTGATGTCCCAATTCTTAAGAAAAGTTTTATTTGGTCCAAAATAATGTATAAGAGTGAAAAAAACTATATTTAATGACGGTTCTCCATCAAAAGGCGATAAGTGAACCTTTAGTGAAAACTAGGGCATATACGCCTAAAATTGAATTCTTTCCGTATTTTAAGACTTTATCTTTTATTGGATAAATGTAAAAACATTTAGAAACATATATAATCATATTTTAGTTATTTATATCCATTCCTGCCAATACAATGGCTACATGTTAACTACCATTTAAAATAATATTATTTTATTATTAGAGTGCAACGTATGATTTCCAAGAAGCTCGTTGTTGCGTGTTTGGTACGCCATCGAGCATAGCGTCCCATTTAAAGTCATATTAATATTTTATTCAAAAATATGGATAAATATGAAAATGTCATATTCTTTATTTACCTGGGGTGTTACATCCTTCCCCCCTTTTGGGAATTGCGTCCTCGCAATTTTTAAAATTGAGCTTGGAAACATCCTTGAAAGTCCCACATCGGAACAAGAGTCGGTAAAACAATCACTTTAAAATAAAGAAAGATAAGCACAGAGGTCACCCAAGTTAACCCATACTAAGAATCCATTTAGAAAATTATGGACACGGAGGAGAAAACATAGGGTCATGTTATGATGGAGAGTGATAGAAAACATGTTTAGGAGAAAGTTAACAATAAGAAAATCACAAACTTGTGATGGGTTAAACGGTGTTGGGTTCACCAGTAGGAAAAGTTAATAGACAACATTTTTGTTTTAATTTACTTTTTATTGAGGAATTTATTCATAAGGAAACATAATCACTTATCATGTTCACTTTCAACATTTGCTAGATTCCTTAATCAAACTCATATTTTCTCCAAAAGACGAGTTTTTAAGAAGTCTTGTTCACATTAAGAGTACTATAATCAACTTCTAGAGAATCACCTAATCCACCAAAGAGAACTATATACTTCCCATGTATTTAGGCTTTAACCAAGACCAAAACCAAAAAGGTTAGTAAAAGGTCAGATAATCCAGAAAAGGATAACCCATTAAAAAGAAAATCCATGCTTAATCTCCAAAATTTGTCCCAAAAAAACCCAAAGTTCAACGAGGACCATTAGATAAAAAATTTGTCAATAAAATTCTTCAATGTAAACCAATATAATATCGAAACCCAAATATTTGAAGGATTTAGTCACATAGACTTCCAAGTTAAATCATAACATTTATCTCCAAACAACATCAGTTGCTCCTAATGTCTCGTATTGAAAAGTAATTAATCTAATCACATATCTTCCATGATAGGTTAATCATTTTCATAAATAACTCAAAATAAACTTACTCTTAATTCATAAAATCATATAACTAAAAAGAATATGTGAAACTAACCAGGGACTTCACGTAGTCCAGTGGTAGGCGATAAATACCAGTTGTACTTTGATTGTGGGTTCGATTCCCACAGCTTTGTCCGACGCGACGGGTAGTCACACTATCTACGTGTTGTCCTTTTTACAAAACTATATAATTCTCAAATCATTCCCCAAAAACGGATAAAATCATCAAAAATAACCATAACATAATTTAACCTCAATTTTATCTCATTCCTTTCACTTCAATCATATAGTAACCCATAATTACCTCAAAATTAAGGATCATATAAACCCAAATGGTTCATTATAACTATGTCCACAAAAGAAAAGATAACTATTCCTTGAATAAATTTTGCCTATATTAAACATCAGGGTTACACATAATATAAAAAGTCTTCTAATGTATCCCCATCATCAAAAGAGAGTTAATAATCTTAAGAATTTCACCATAACTCTTGAAGCCCTTATATGTTGACATCTTACTCATTCAACATTCTTCATGATCCATTAACCATTCCTTTCCAACTTATTCCGAAATACCTCTTTCCTACAAACAAAATCATGAATCATATCCTAAGATTCCAAAACAGGAAAACAATAGTCATCAAATAGTACATACCTTTGATTGGTCATTGTCAGTTTCTTCATCCTCAATCGGAATGGCATCAGGTAGTGGTAAACGAACATTTGTACACTCTTGGTGACCCCATTCACGAAACTTCTTTATAGGACATGTGTTTGCATAATGACCATGAACAACACATTTAAAACATTCAATTGATCCCTCAGAAAGAACTTCTTTCCCTTTTTTCGAGTCAACTGGATGCTTCCTTTTTCCATGGCAGGTTCTTGATTTATGACCTTCATTTCTACATCTATAGCATATTTCTGTCCCTTTGAAACATTTTCCTAGGTGTTTCTTTCCACATCTTTGACACATAGGTTTTTGAACACACTTACCTTTATGATTATTACCTGTACATCCGTAGGGATTTTTTTCTTGGATATATGATTCCTTAGAGAAATATCTAAGGTTTAGGTGGTCAATCATGACTCCAGATAGTTGGTTAAGGATAATCACAAGAGTTATCATTGCAGCTCCCATATCATTCAGTTGCTTGCTCAAAAAACCGTCACTGTTTTCTTCACATCCACTGTTACTTTGGTGCCTAATAGATCCAGCCATTTAATAAAACCAAAAAGGTCAGTGTGAGTATATCAACAAAACCATCATGTACTAATGAGTAAGATAAACACTAAGATATACTTACTCATTCACTTTATCAAAAACTTGGACTCCTTCTGAAATCCTAACCATTATGGTATTGTCACTTTTGCTTAAATAATACCCTAGCCTCTAATGTTATCTAAACCGACCTTTGATACCAACTATAAGGCCCCATCCTTAAACCTTACTTAATCTTGATTTATTACAAGATTACACATTGAGGATATTTTCAGGTTTAGAGTTTTAGAGAATTAGATCATGAAACTTTCATTACATTCCACATATAAACAAAGTTGTCACATAAAGATAGTATTCTTCATTTCCATCAATGGAAACATATTTAAAATAATCATGGATTCTTTCTTGACACTTCCTTGACACTATCATCATATCATGTACCTTTCCATTGACCTGTGAAAATAATTTCAAAAAAACTTGGGATGAGCATAAAAAGCTCAGTAAGGGATATAAAAATATGGGAATGAAACATGGGTACATATATACATAAGGATGAGATCATACTTTATCCATAAAACATAAGCACTTTAACATACCTCATCAAATCATGAATAAATCATAGAAATCATAAGACATAAAGGTAACTTGAGGCATTCATAACATTCTTACATACGGAGTGACCCTCTTGGTTACGTTTGGAATACCGATCATAGTATATTCCCTAAATCTCTTCGGAGAAACCTTAACGTTTCACTCCTTCGTGTTACCCAATGCATTGGAGAGCTATATCGGGATCACCCACCATTAGTTTATCACAGAACCAACCATTTTCATAAGAATGCCCAAGAATCATAACATAAACGTATCACATAAAACATGCATAAAGGGAAAAAAACATTTCAACATTTCAATCACAATATAACATTTTAGTATTTTGAAATAATGAATCCATACAAAAAGAAACCATTTCCAAAACCATTTAAAACATTTAATAAGGATAATTCTGAATCAAAGTGTCCCATACCACCTTGAAGCTTTTAACATTTTAAACCATTAATATCCATATAAATAAACCCTTAAAACCATTTTGAAAACATGGATATTAATAAGAACAAGCATTAAAACATTTAAAGCGGTATCTTGGTCAAAGGGTTTTTACCAAAATTAGAGACACTAGAATACAATAATTGAGGAATAACATTTAATCAGAACTTTATAATATCATGAGAATAAATGGATTCATGATATAATATTCCAAAGGACAGTATATTCACCATATAAGAGTGAATTGGTGCATAACAACAATGAAGTCTCAATAGGGATATAAAATGTGATGAAATCCCTTATAAGGAAGGTATCCTTAAATTAAGGATAAATCAATATCAAAAGTATGTGTGAAAAATATAAATACACCCAATATAATTGGATATTAAGTGTATAACAATAAATGTCCATTCACACATATTCAAAGGATGACATATTCAATAACTACATGTTGAACCCAAAGAAATCGAAATTGGGTTAAAAAGTTCCCTTGGTAAAATTCGACAGCCTAACGGAATCACTTCAAAAATTCAGAAAATGAGATGATGAGAGATAAAAAGGGAATCTCATCACTTGGACATAAAATTTACATCAATCATGATATATAATAACATATCCCAACATAATATTATGTGAATTAAAAGACATAACAAACAATGACTTTTAAAATGAAGAGGGTGAAAGGTTCCCTTACCGACCTGGGTAACTTTCGAAAAGTACACCCCATTGAAGAAGTGTCATACAATGAATATGTAAATACCCATAAATGGAATTATATTAAAAAAGGAGTGTAATAATTATCAGTACATAAACCACTCAAAGGAAATTGTGGCAAATGTTGCATAAATCTAATGGGAATAAAAGTGAGATGAAAAATCTCTATCGAAAACTCGACAGCCTAACGTCACCACATAAAACATCCAAAATGGATTGATGAGAGGAAATAGGTTCTCTCATCATATCAACATAATAAGTACATTGGGAGTAATATAAAATAACATCCCAATCATAAGAAAGATGATCTTAAAAGGAATGACATAAAAGAGTGTACTTAAAAAGAAAGAGAGGTGTAGGATCCCTTACCTCGGGTCCGACTTGACTCGATCGTTCTTTAATCTCCTGAATAATAAACATGAGTTAATTTATACTTCCTTAAGAACCTTATTCAAGTTCATTATTCCTTTTATATCACTTATTACCATGTCAGAAACATTATTTAATCATTTAAGTTAATAATATTTGTTTTTTCGATATTTGGTTCTTAAGTCGAAAGTGGACTTCATACAATTACATGTTGTTCATGTGGCCAAATGTTTATTATATACAGAATTGTATTCATGATTTATATATCATATATGTCATATATATCCAGTACATGCATGTATTTATAACATTACATAATCATTTAGAGGTAGGAAATGAAATGCACCGTTCATGGAGACGGTAAGCCGTACGTACGCATGAACGCTACTTTCATTTCTATTTCATATTTTATAGAATGGAATCATAATGATATAAAGGTATAATATAATTCCAGTATAATATCATATATAATATCATAGTTCCATCCTTTATACATCCCACATATGGTATTTAACGAAACAAATCACTTTGAGGGGGCGGTAGTCCGCACTTCCTTAAATGAAGATATCGCGTTTCCCATAATGGAAACCATAAATGTATTCCCAAAATGAAAAAAAAACAGAAGCTTAAGGAAAACATAAACATATTATATATCATATATAAAAATAGTGACATCATAATGGCCACCTTTGAAGGTGTTAAATGAGTATTGAACAATCATCGTTTCGGGAGGCAGAATTTCGCCATCCACGGAAACCGTATGTTCTTTAACCATTTGATGTTGTTGTCTGAGAGTGTAGCTAGAATAAATCTTATAACAACATCCTATTATATTGAAGATTCTGATGTTGTTACAAAAGAAGTAAATAAAAAGATTTTAGGGGGTTGGATAAGAAAAATAAAACAAATGAACATGAGAGAATGAATTACCTTTAAAAGTGTAACTCCTTTTGATTTGAGCCTAAAGGCTTCCTTTGAAAGGATTATGCCCAAAGGGAATACTCTAGGATTAGGAGACGGATGTGGAGAGAGTAAATGGGCATGGGTTGGCTGAGCCAATGGCTTGAGGAGTGTGTGAAATGAGGTAGAGGTGGGGGCCTTTTATAAGAGGAGAGGAGGGGCACTTTTGGAAAGTAAGAAGTATTACTTTATTTGAAAATGTGTTTCGGTTTTAAAAGGTCCCACATTGATATAATTTGTGGATAAGGTGATAAGGGTTCGAAATCCACCCATCCAATAAGTTTTTTACATGTGTAGGTCATAGAGTTTACATTATCTTCTCATTTTATTTAAATCGTCAGATAATGATGTCATCGCTGCATCATTATGATGTCATAAATAATTTAATTTATTTAATGTCTAAAAATTATAAACAAATTACTATGATGTAGGAAATCGTTTTATCTTTTCAATGAATATTTATAATAAAAAATATGACATGTATAACCCCACTTAAAAATTGTTTTATTAAAACATATCATGTTTGTGTCATTTTTACTTTTACATTAAATAAAAAGTTATTTATGTCATTTCCCAACCAAAGTGGCTCCATGGGGTCCCCATGTTGACCCATGGCTTGTCTTGGTCGGCCATTACACATCCAATTGGGTTAGGATATGTGTGAAGTTCAATTCATATTATTAAAACATTATTTTTACCTTAAACTACAGTAATTACCTCTAATCGCGATTAAAAACTTAATAAGTTACTATTCACCAAAAAATTATTTTTATCCCATTGAACCACTTTTTACTTCTTAATGAAAACCATGTATGTCGGATTTTTGAAATTCAAAACACAAAGATGGAAAAATTTCATTTAAACGGAAAATCAGTTTTTATAAGTACTACTTAGTGGTGTCACTATTCATCAAAAATTGATGTTTTTCAGAAAAATCCCAAAAATTCACCCTAAGCTATATTTGATATTCCGAATTCAAAAATGAAGTCTATTTTACAAAATTCAAATCATATTAGTCACATTAATTAATTTAATAATTAATTCCCGCTGTCAGAGCAAATAGCGTGTTTTTATGAAACAATAAGTATCAAAAGATTGACACTGGTTTAAGTCTGATTTCAAAGTGAAATTAATTCCAACGACCACTATTGGATTTAATGGAAAAAATATATTATAATTTCAATTTAAAACCAATTCAAAAGATAATCTAATCATATAAATAAATTATATTAAAAAGTGGTTTTGAATTAAAATACAACATTTTACACTATTCATTAAAAAAAGAACTTTATCAAAATGATACCAAAAATTTACACAAAGTAAATTTTGATGTCCCAATTCTTAAGAAGAGTTTTATTTGGTCCAAAAGAATGTATAAGAGTGAAAAAACTATATTTAATGACGGTTCGCCATCAAAAGGCGATAAGTGAACCTTTAGTGAAAACTAGGGCATATACGCCTAAAATTGAATTCTTTCCTTATTTTAAGACTTTATCTTTTATTGTATAAATGTAAAAACATTTAGAAACATATATAATTATATTTTAGTTATTTATATCCATTCCTGCCAATACAACGGCTACATGTTAACTACCATTTAAAATAATATTATTTTATTATTAGAATGCAACGTAAGATTCCCAAGAAGCTCGTTGTTGCGTGTTGGGTACGCCATCGAGCATAGCGTCCCCTTTAAAGTCATATTAATATTTTATTTACAAATATGGATAAATATGAAAATGTCATATTCTTTATTTACCTGGGGTGTTACACAAGTTACCTTTATGTCTTCTGATTTCTATGATTTATTCATGATTTGATGAGGTATGTTAAAGTGATTATGTTTTATGGGTAATGTATGATTTCATTCTTTTGTATATATGAACTTATGTTTCCTTTCCATATTTTTGTAACCCATACTGAGCTTTTTATGCCTATCCCATGTTTTTTTGAAATGTTTTTCACATGTCAAGGGAAAGGTACATGATATGATGATAATGTCAAGGAAGTGTCAATAATGAATCCATGTTTTATTCTACATATGTTTCCATTAATGGGAAAAATGAATACTATCTTTATGTGACCACATTGTTAATATGTGGAATATAATGAATGTTTTATGATCTAATTCTCTAATACTCTAAACTTGAATAGATCCTCAAGGTGTAATCTTGTAATAACTCTAGATTAACTAATGTTTAAGGCCGAGGCCTTATTGTTGGTATCAGAGGTCAGTTTAGATAACTTTAGGAGTTAGAATTCTAGTAAATGATTATCCTAAAATATTTTTTTATGGTCAAATTGAAATGATATACCATTTGAAGATTACCATGTTGCTTCATCTAAGACATGTTTGTTCAGAATGGTTTTCCGTAGAGGAAATAGGGAAGCAGTGCTAGGAAGGCATACAGAAGGAAATAAACATCCGAATCAGCATCTTGAGATAGTCGGAATTGGAACTGAACATTTTGTGGTGATAATGGCGCAGTAGACTCAAGCGATAAATTGTGGTGGTATCCATGCACGAGATCAGCCAGATCAACCACAGAGGAACATGTCAGTGGTGGAACATTTCATGAGGCAACATCCCCCATCATTCAGAGGATCATCGGACCCTATGCTAGTTGAAGGGTGGATTAAAGCACTGGAGAATATTTTCGATGTCATGGGGTGTTCAGACAATCAAAAGGATAGTCTTTCTATTTACCGTTTGGAGGGTGGAGAAGATCAGTGGTGTCCGATGGTAAAAAATATTAGGGACGTAGATGAGATTGATGCTCTCGACTGGGATGAATTCAATGGTTTGTTTCTTGAGAAGTATTTTCTTAAGGATGTTCGACGAAGGATGGAAAATCAATTCCCGGAATTGAGGCAAGAGGAAGACTGAGTGGATTCTTATGAATAAAGGTTCACTTTATTGTTAAGATATGCTCCAAATTTTATCCAAGACCATGATAGTAAAATCAATCATTTTTTCTAAGTATTAAAGCCAAAATATTGAAGGTCTTTAGCTTCTCATGATTTCAAAAGTTATAAAAATCTTGTTTGATGTGCTGAGAAGGTCGAAATGGAATTTGCGGATGATCAAGTGTTCTATAACAACCAATAGAAGAAGAGACCGAGGTGGTAGGATAAAGGAAAGAATTCTTCAAAAAAGTCTGATGGTAGGAAAACTAAGTTTCCAGTTTGTGATAAATGTGGTAAAAGACAAGTTGGGGAATGTCTTCGGAATTCTGGAAAGTGCTACTAATGTGGTAAGATGTGACATAAGGCTCGTGATTGAACTAAAAAAGATCAAGGTGATGGTAAGACCAAATTTTATTTACAGTTAGTGAAATGTTTTAAGTGCAATAAGATGGGTCACTATAAAATTGAGTGTCCGACAAAGAGCTCGAGTGATGGGAAGTAGTTAGACTAAAAGAAGAAAGGGGTGGTGAAATCTTTTGAAACTACTTCAGTAGATGTCGGGCCATCAAATGAAGTTGTATCAGGTACTTTGTTTTTTCAGATTATGCCAGTGTGTTGTTTGATTCATGGTCTACAGATTCTTTCATCTCTGAAAACATTTCTAGTAAAATGGGAATACCATCTCAAGAAATGACTCCTGAACTTTTGGTAAAAACACATGGGGGAAATGTTGAGTCAAAAAGAATTTTTATGAATTTTACGTTTCTTATCTGTTGAAAGAACCTACATGCAAACCTTATTGTTCAACCTATAGTAGAGTTTGATGTTATCCTGTGTATGGATTGGCTCTCTATTTACAATGCTAATATTGACTGTAGAGCTAAATAAGATTATTTTCAGAAAGACTTTCAGTTTGTGTACAAGAATGAACCCTTACTATTGATAACATATAAAGAGGCTGAGAAACTTGTAAAAGATGGAAATGAATGTTACCTTGCACACATCGTTGAAAATAAAGGAACCGTTCAAATTAATGATGTTCCAGTGGTAAATGAGTATCCTGATATTTTTCCTGATGAGTTGCCTGGAATAATACCAGATCAGGATGTTGAGTTTACTGTTGACTTAGTTCCTAATGCTAAGACAATTTCAAAACCCCCTTATCGAATGGCTCAAATAGAACATTTAGAGTTGAAGGAGAAATTGTAAGCTTTATTAGAGAAAGGTTTCATTCGACCAAGCACGTTGCCATGGGGTGCTCCTATTTTATTTGTTAAAAATAAAGATGGTTCTATGAGACTTCACATTGATTATAGAGCCTTGAATAACATCACTGTTAAGAACAAATATCATTTTCCTCATATCGATGATTTGATTGATCAGCTCCAGGGAACTCAGTTTTTTTCAAAGATTGACCTGAGATCAGGGTACCATCAGCTGAAGGTAAAGGAAGCAGATGTTCCAAATAGTGTGGTCCTACAAGATATGGCTATTATGAATTGGTAGTAATGCCTTTTGGGCTAACAAATGCACCTGCTGTATTCATGGACTTAATGAATAGAATTTTCCATGAGTTCATGGATATGTTTGTGGTGGTTTTCATTGATGATATTTTGGTGTTTTCTAAAAGTAAAGAGGAGGATGAAAGATATTTAAGGGTTATTTCGAAAACCATAAAAGAACATAAATTGTATGGGCAATTCAGAAAGTGTGATTTTTGGTTGCAACAAATTGCTTTCCTTTTAAACATTGTTTCAAAAGATGGGATACCTGTTGATCCTGAAAAAACAAAAGTTGTGGAAGATTGGCCAAGACCCACAAATGTAACTGAGATTCGTAGCTTCCATGGTTTGGCAGGCTATTACCGAAGATTTGTTAGAAATTTTTCACGGTTATCTATTCCAATGACTAAGCTAACTCGGAAGGGTGTTAAGTTTATCTGGACAAAAGAATGTGATGATTGTTTTCAAGAGTTGAAAAGAAGATTGGTGAATGCCCCAGTTTTGGCACTACCTTCCAGGAATGGTGAGTTTGATATCTATAGTGACACTTCATTGAAAGGACTTGGTTGTGTCCTAATGTAGAATGATCAAGTAATTGCTTATGCTTCACGAAAGTTGAATACTCATGAGGTAAATTACCCTAAAAATGATTTGGAAATAGCTGTTATTGTTTCTGCTTTAAAAATTTGGAGGCATCATTTGTATGGAGTAATGTGTGAAATATATACCGATCACAAAAGTTTAATGTATATATTCACTCATAAAGAATAGAACATGAGACAAAGGGGATGGATAGAATTAATCAAGGATTATGATTGTACAATTCATTACCATCTGGGAAAAGCAAATAAAGTGGCCGATGCTTTGAGTCGAAAAAGTAATTCTTCATTAACAATGTTGCATTTGGAACGTGATCCTTTGGTTAAGGATTTGATGAACGTTGGCATAGAAGTTGTTGGAGCAGGATGTTCTTATGTTTTGTTTCAGGTATTAGTGAGATCATCTCTATCAGACAAAATCAAGAAAGCATAGAAGCAAGACAGTGAGTTGCAGGAAAAGGTAGAGCTGGTTCAGAAGGGTAAGTTGCCTGAATTCAACATTGATAATGATTGTGTTTTGAGATTTTGGAAGAGGTTGTGTGTGCCTTGTGATTCCCAGTTGAAGAGAGAGTTGTTATGTGAAGCTCATAGTTCTCCGTTTTCAGTTCATCCAGGCACTACTAAGATGTATAGAGATCTGCGGGAGTATTACTAGTGGGATGGAATGAAAAGTGATATTTCTGATTTTACTGTGAAGTTTTTGACTTGTCAACAGCTTAAAGCAGAGCGGCAGTTACTGAAAGGGATGCTTCAGCCTTTACCAGTGCCAGAGTGGAAATGGGAGAATATATCCATGGACTTTGTTGTGGGATTACAGAAGATATCTCGAGGTAATAATACAATCTGGGTTATTGTTGATCACTTGAATAAATCTACTCATTTCCTTGCTATACGAGATACTTTCTCTCTTGATCAACTTTCCCGTTTGTATCTTAATGATATAGTTAGGTTACATGGAGTTCCTCTATCCATTGTATCCGATCGTGATCCCAGGTTTACTTCTAACTTTTGGAAGGGCCTTCAGAAGTCGTTGGGTACTAAATTTAATTTTAGTATAGCATTTCATCGTCAATCAGATGGGCAGTCAGAACGAACAATTCAGACATTGGAGGATATGCTACATTCATGCTCTATGGATTATCAGGGAATTTGGGACCAACATCTTTCTTTTGTTGAATTTTCATATAATAACATTTTTCATTCTAGAATTCAGATGGAACCATTTGAGGCGTTATATGGGAAGCGGTGTTGAACTCCAGCTTTCTAGGATGAAGTGGGTGAAAGGGAGTTGATGGGACCAGAATTGGTAGAAGAGATGGATGAAAAAGTTCATCTGATTAAAAAACACATGAGAACAGCTTAGAGTAGATAGAAGAGTTATACAGACAACAGGAGGAAGGATCACTCTTTTGAGGTAGGTGATCATGTTTTTCTCACAGTATCACCATGTAAAAGTGTGATGTGATTTGGTAAAAAAGGAAATCTATGTCCAAGGTTCATTGGACCATATGAAATTCTGGAGAGAGTTGGATCAGTTGCTTACCGAGTGTCTTTACCTTTGATTTTATCTCAAGTACACAATTTTTTTCATGTTTCGATGTTGAGAAAGTATATGCCAGATCCATCTCATGTTTTGAGTCCAGAGGTAGTTCAGCTGGAAGAGATCTTATCTTATGAGGAACAACTGGTACAGATTCATGACCATAGGGAGCAAGTGTTACGGAATAAAGTGATTAATCAGGTAAAGGTTTTGTGGTAAAACCACACGATGGAAGAGGCAACATGGGAATCTGAAAATGCAATGAGGGATAAGTACCCCCATTTATCCGAGAAGTAAATAAATTGTGGGGACACAGTTTTCTAAAGGGGGGAAGGAGTAACATCCCAAGTAAGTAATGAATAATATATATTTTTATCTATGTCTAATAATAAATTAGATATTGTTTTAGAGGCTTAAAATGATAATAAATCCAATCGTAAGCATGGAATACACTAATATTTTTAAAAGATTGTTTTACTACCTTTTGATGGCAACCCATTTTTTAAATCTATCTATTTAAATTTTTATAAGCTATTTTTGTCAAAATAAACTTATTCTTTATTATTGGGACATCAAAATTTACTTTGTGTGAATTTTTGGTATTTTTCCGATAAAGTTCATTTTTTAATGAATAGTGAAAATGTTGTATTTTAATTCAAAACCTATTTTTAATCATATTTATTTATATGATTAGAATATCTTTTGAATTGTTTTTGAAGTGATATTAGAAATATATTTTTACCATTTAATCCAATGGTGGTCATTAGAATCAATTTCACTTTGAAATTGGAATTAAAATACTGTGAATCTTTTGATACTTATTGTTTCATAAAAACACGCTATTTGCTCTGACAGCGGGAATTAATTATTAAATTAATTAATGAAACTTATTTGTTTTGCATTTTGTAAAATAGACAACATTTTTGAATTCAGAATATCAAATATAGCTTAGGGTGGCATTTAGGTATTTTTCTAAAAAACGTTAATTTTTGATGAATAGTGAAACCACTTAGTGGTACTTAAAAAACTGATTTTTCGTTTAAATGAAAATTTACCACCTCTGTGTTTTGAATTTCAAAAATCCAACATACATGGTTTTCATTAATAAGTAAAATGTGGTTCAAGGGGATTAAAATAATTTTTTTGGTGAATAGTAACTTTTATGTTTTTAATCTCGATTAGTGGTAATTATTGTAGTTTAAGTTAAAAATAATATTTTAATAATATGAGATGAGCATGACACATGTCCTACCCTCATTGTATGTGTAATGGGCGACCAAGAAAATCCATGGGTCAACTTGGGGACCCCATAAAGCCACTTTGGTTGAGAAATGAAATAAATAACTTTTTATTTAATGTTAAAGTAAAAATGACACAAACATTAGATAGTTTACTAAAACAATTTTTACATGGGGTTATACAAGTCAGATTTTTTATTATAAATAGTCATTGGAAATCTAAAAAGATTTCGTACATTATAGTACATTTTTTATAATTTTTAGTCTTCAAATAAATTAAATTATTTATGACAGCATGGTGATGTAGCAATTACCTCATTAATAAAGAATTTAAATAAAATGAAATGATATTGTAAAATCTATGACCTAAACATGTCAAAAACCTATTCGATGGGTGGATTTAGAACCCTTAAAACCTTACCCTCGAATTATAACAGTGTGGGACCTTTTTATTCCGATACTCATTTTAAAATAAAGTAACATTTCTTTACTTTCCAAGAGAGCCCCTCCTCACCTCTTATAAACGGCCCCCACCTCTACCTCTTTACCCACACATCCAAAGCCTTTGGCTCGACCAAACCCTGCCCATTTTGTCTCTCCAAATCCCTCTCTTACTCCGTGAAGCCTCACTTTGGGCAGAAGTCTTCCCAAGGAAGCCTTTGATCTCAAACCAAAGGGAGTTACCTGATTTTATGGTAATGTCTTCACTTGAGTCATTTTGTTTTATTTTACTTCTCCAACCCCCTAAACACTTTTTATTCATTTCTTTTGTAACAACTACAGTATCTTCAATATACTAGGATGTTTGTCTAAGAAGGATTCAAGTGACACTTACACACACCTACATCTAATGGTTAAAGAACATACTGTTTCTATGGATGGTGAATTTCTGCCTCCCGAAATGATGATTGCTCAACATTCTTTTAACACCATCAAAGGTGTCCATTAAGATGACACTATATTTATATTTGATATACAATATGTTTATCTTTTCCTTATGCTTCTATATTTTTCATTTTGGGAATATCTTTATGGTTTCCATTATGGGTAAACGCGATATCTTCATTTAAGGAAGTGCGGACTACAGCCCCCTCAAAGTGATTTGATTCGTTAAATACCATATGTGGGACGTATAAAGGATGGAGTTATGATATTATATTTGATATTACACTGGAATTATAATATACCTTTATATCATTATGATTCCATTCTATAAAATATTAAATAGAAATGAAAGTAGCGTTCATGCGTACATACGGCTTACCGTCTCCATGAATGGTGCATTTCATTTCTTACCTCTAAATGATTATGTAATGTTATAAATGCATGCATGTACTGGATATATATGACATATATGATATCTGCATCATGAATACAATTCTGGATATAATGGATACATGAACAACTTTTAATTATAAAGGGTTTATTTTTGACTCAAGTACCAATGATCGTTAAAACGACCGTTATTAACTTAAATAATTACATAGTGTTCATGAAATGGAAATAAGTGATATAAAAGGAATAATGAACTTGAAAAAGGTTCTTAAACAAGTAGAAATTAACTCAAGTTTATTATTCAAGAGATTAAAGAACGAACGATTCAAGTCGGACCCGAGGTATGGGACTTCGTCTCAATCTCCTTTCATTGAGGCATATTTTGTTTTATATACAACCTTCTTTTATATGGTGTATAAAACCATTTGAATTTTTCATTTATTCAAAATGAATCTTTTTTATAAGAAGCGTTTAATAAATTACAAAAGGAAATATTTTTATTGTACCTATGTGGAGACAACGACTTCTCCGCCACTGTGACCATTATTTGAGTTTCGGCTTCCTCTACAAGCCATACCATTTTTTAAATGAAAATTAAATACCATGTTTTACTTTTCTTTTGTTTTGGTATTGAAAATGGTTTTCATAATGTTTTTATATCAATGTGTTGTATTGATATCTGGTGATTGAAAGGTGGAAATGTTATATTTCCTTTATGAATATTTTATGTGATACGATTATGTTGAGGTTCTTGGGAATTATTATGAAGACGGGTTGTTCCGTGATAAACTGAGGGCGGGTGAGCCCGATATAGCTCTCCAATGCATTGGGTAATGAGAAGGAGTGAAACGTTAAGGTTTCTCCGAAGCGATTTAGGGAATATACTGTGATGGGTATTCCAAACGTAACCAAGGGGGTTACTCCCTACGTAAGAATGTTATGAATGCCTCAAGTTACCTTTATGTCTTATGATTTCTATGATTTATTCATGATTTGATGAGGTATGATAAAGTGATTATGTTTTATGGGTAATTTATGATTTCAATCTTATGTATATATGAACTTATATTTCCTTTCCATATTTTTATAACCCATACTGAGCTTTTTATGCTCATCCCAAGTTTTTTGAAATGTTTTTCACAGGTCAAGGGAAAGGAACATGATATGATGATAGTGTTAGAGAAGTTTCAATAATGATTCCATGTTTTATTCTAAATATGTTTCCTTTGATGGGAAAAATGAATACTATCTTTATGTAACCACTTTGTTTATATGTAGAATGTAATGCAAGTATTATGATCTAATTCTCTAAAACTCTAAACCTGAAAAGATGCTCATGGTGTTATCTTGTTATAACTCAAGATTAAGTAATGTTTAAGGCCGAGGCCTTATATAAATATTATGATCTCTAAGGTAGATTATGTACGAATCATTATGGGAAATTAATTTCAACCATCACTAAATCCCAACAGATGGTTTAGTCTCATCTATTGACTACTTCCATATCTTCCCACCCGACCATTAAAAATTGGGCCTCTACCTTACATACATATAAAATAATTAGGTCATCTAAGGTATCAATTTATTGGGGAAACCCAATAAAGGAATTAGGATATCTCTTTAGGGTAGCCAAAATGGTTTTGTAAATATACCAATAATGAAAAATGTATTCATAATATGATATGGTCAAATGTAAATAAATAAATGAACGGGATAAAAAATTCACCCCTAATACTATAAATATATGGTGACACTTTATGATTACCATACCTATTTCATATAAGTATGAATGTCCCTACGTAGATGACATGATTATACCAAGGGTTTGATAATCACCCTCCCATAACACCATCATATATCATAAGGGGAAGTTGTTTTGGAAAATGAGTCACAAATTAAATGAGGGGGACTAGAATCACCCTTTAACCCATCAAACATCCATATTGATTATTGAAACCACCTAAAAAACACACATCATATGAGGGGAACTTGTTATTTACAAAACATTCTGAGTATATATCTCTTGGGGGAGTAATAACCTCCCTATATTCACATATAACATATCATTGAGGGATATGAATTTCCATACTATCATAAATCATTGAGATGCATAAATTATCACCACAATACTTTTATTCATCATCCAGGATAGTTCCATTCACAAAATCACACATCATTTTTGTTGGTATAGTTGTTTCCCTATAATATCATCACCTATCATCTAGGGGAATAGAATCATACCTATAATCATTTATCATCTATAATGAAAGAGAATAATTATTTCTCTGAAGTCACATATCATATATCATTTATATTAGGAGAAAGAAACACCCCAGTATAGAAACATATATCATATCATTAGGAGGAGTAATACCCCTCCCATAAGATAAATAACATATCACAAAGGTGGAATATTCCACCCCATAAAAAAAATATTATATCATTAGGGGGAATTAAACCCCTACATAAAAATAGAAATCATTTCTTATGTGGGAACATAATCCCTCCCTAAAATCAGATATCACAACAACATGGTGAATGACACCCCTACATAGAAAAATATATCACATCAACGGGGTGGATAATTCTCTCCCCTGGAAACATACATCCGATCATCCGGGGTAATATCACCCCTCCCTAAAAACATATATCATATAATCTGGTGACTATATACCATCTATTGAATTATATATATTATAATCATGCAGAGTAATACCCCCACCTATAAACATATATCATTTCATCAAGGTAAATAGCTCCCATCAATAGATTTATATATCTTATCATTAAGGAGAATTATTCTCAAACCATGAAACATATATCACATCATAAGGGGGAATTATACCCCACATTGGAATCACATGTTTCATACACTTTCGGGAGTTCTTTCTCACAAGATCCTCATATACAATACTCATAGTGGGAATAATCTCTCCCTATATTATCATATATGATATACTTGAGGTAAAACTAATACAAAAAAACTATGGTATATCATAATTGAAAGTGTTATACATAATATCAAATCTAAAACACACTGCATAGGTTGTTATAAAATTAAAACTACTTATCAAACTCACATTATCTATACTATGCTATTTATCACAAGCCTTATAGTACTAATATTCTCTAGGCACAACATGTAACTAAAAAACAAACTATTCTTTTCTATGTCACAACTTTGGTCAAACAACGTATATGGGATCCTCTATCTTATTACCTAGTTCTAGAATCCATGATCATTGTTTAGAAAACATATAATCCCTCAATGAAAACATGATCACATCATGGCCTAATTATTAATACAATTAATATTGCATAATAATATCAGTTGATAGATTATAGAAATATATGTCATTAAAAATGTCAAAATTAGTTGATCCTCAATACCCAACCTACATATGAGTCACTCACAAGGAATACACACTGGATGTATACACATACTGATGGAGAAATGAAACCCCCACCTCATAGTATTTAACATATAAAGAGTCAATAAAATATCAAATAAATTCAGGTGGATCATACTTTGGGAAATAATTTGTATTCTATCACTTACCCATACTAATAGGGTCATAAGGGGATTTAATTCATTATCTACTATAATTATATTATGTAATTTTATCTTTACTGACATTCATATCCCATGTAAATTATATTCATGTTTTTGTTCAAGACCATCAACAGCTATGATATATTGATATTAATAAAGGGTTCTATATGGACCACAATACTATATTTAGAGTTATGTGTTTTAAAGAGAATCATTTCATTTTTAGGTTAAGTTTAATCTTATACTAGTGGTGAGACTACATACCAAATGAAAACATAAAAATGTACAAACAATATAGTGTTTATTAAGGATCGAAAATCTCAATAACTGAGTTACACCCGTAACATTCGATCCATACCTTTTAAAGAAGAAAAAATACAGTGCTCCAACAATAAGTTGTAACATCTAATTAAAAAATTAAAAAATCAAATTTATTATTGAATAATATATTAGAATATGTGTATTATTACAACATTCTACAAAAATTATTTATTATAAAAACATAGACCAACATCACCGTGAACGTTTACAGCATAATATGGGTATACTTATTATAAAAATCCTTGACATTTATCACATGTAAAATCATTTAGTTTGATGAATTTAAACCAATTACATTAATAAATTCATTGGGAGACCTCCAAGAATTAAAATTATATAAAACTATGTTTTTTTCGTCACATAGGGATGCCATCAATGTATTATATGAAAACTACACATTACTCAAGATGATTCCACTATAAACTAGTGTAATCTTCCAAAAATAAACAATAAATAATTTGAATTCAGTGAGATTGTAAGAATGTTTAGGGAGAATAGATGGGGGATTTTTATTAGCACCAGAAAAAGAAAACAAATAAACCAATAAAAAATCAATCAATTTATTTCTAATCGAGGTCCAAAATGGTATAAATAAATATGGAGATATGAAAAAATGTTATCTTTCAAATGACCATATAATGTAAATAAATGATGGGCCTATCAAACAAATGACCAGACTACCCAAATGTTTTTTAAAATGCGACATATAGTGGTCCATAACATGAAACTATGTGTCATCAAATGACACCCTCACCTTTGGCTGAGAAGAAAAGTGACCCACAGGGTTATAATGTGACACCTACCTAATAAATACTATCATGCATTAGAATATAGTTACTAATTGTAATATCCCAATATTAATCTAGACCATTATAGTGTGACATTCCAAGTCACCTTGAAAAATACCTTCCCGAGTAAAACATAAATTTGATGCCTTGCTCTACATGGAATGAACTACCTATTCAGGATGGTTCCTCCCCTCTGATATTCATGCCCCTGTATACTCCAAAACATGAATCACATCAAAGAATGTTTCTACGAAATAAAAAAATGGTCTTTTTTGATAGGGTTTTTGTAAACATAGGGTATTATGTTGGTGTTACCCATTATAGGTGTCCTAAATCATGTGATTCCCTCGACCATGGTGTAACTACCACATGCTTAACACCTCTCACTAAATGACCCTCACCAATCACAATATGAGAATTTACATAGGAAAAAATTCCATAATATATTCTAACCTACCCTACTCCCATACCCATTCAAGAACATGATAAACCACTTTAGAATACTTTCAAATCAAACAAATCCAATGCATTTCGCAAAACCAAAAATTATTATTCAAATCCATTACTAAAAACATCTCATCCTCTATGATCAAAAAATAATATTTTTCATTATTTTAACCATCCAAAAAAATTTATCCAATTAAAAACATCTTGAAATATAACTCATAATACATGAGAAGTATCTTCATGCATCATAAAAGACCATCCCAATTTCTATGAGCTAATTCATGGTCATCATCCAATGACTTCCATTAAATATAGTCATGAAAAAACAACACCTGAACCATCTTCACTACTCAGAAACACTTTATCCACTAAAATCTGATCCCATTATTTCCAAAAAATATATAAAAACAATGTATTTTAAATGTAATTCGGGAATCCTTAATCTACCAACCTTATCATCCATTAGTTTGAGAAAATAGTCTATTGTAGAGAATCACTCGCTCATGGGAAATCCCTAAAATCACTTTTTTATTATAATCAGAACCCTCAGTCTCCAATGGAACACTATATCGCTAAAAAATATATAACATAGTACACAAATATCTATACTACTTTGGTATCACCAATATTTCACAGAGTCTATCATCCTACTACAATGTTTCTATAAATAATCCCCACATCAGACCAATTGACTGCCATATTACATTTTGTTCATTCTAATCATTGAAAATACGTACCCAACTAAAATATAATTGAATAACACTAGAAAATGAATTTTATATTTACCATAAATAGTCCAATTATTTAAATCAAATTTCTCTAACAAAACCAAATCCATGTATTTTTTCATGCATCAATACATCACCATTGCTATTTACAAAAACCTACTTGGAAAAAGACCATTTCCATAGAAAATACATGGTGGATGCCAAATAATAAAACATTACTTATAAAAAATTAAATAGTATGATATTTACAATTATCAACTTCCATCTGATCACTGACAAACATGATCTTCACATAAATTTACTGATTTTCCATAAATAAAATAGTGACCCAACCGAACATCATTCTAACACAACTGTTGACTTAACACTATACACCAATTATTGATGTATATTACTCATGGTTCTTGACCATCATGTAAATCATGTGACTATCACATATTATATTGTGATTATCACTACCTAGTCTATTAAGTGATCTATAATATATGTAGTACCAAAATTATATTATCTAGTTCACCCTCTAGATTCCTCAATAATAAAATTAAGTAACATGAATTTTAATTACTCAATAAGACCTAATAGTTGGCCACTATATTTTACTTTTCATAAAGGGTAACAACTTATCTCTATTTTGATCCTCCTATTTAGGCTCTTACCCAATTATCATTACACCTCAATTTTTCTTTTATAACATGGATGTGAATTCATATCTTAAAGCATCATATCCAAATTAACTATCCTTTATTCTCAAACCTTGCATGAAAATACCCTAAATAAAATCCCATTCATTATTAAACATATGGCATGGAATAATGTGCTAAGAACACTATATGACACTATTATAACATTGGGAACCTCTATTTTCCACATCATTGAACATCTAATCATCATACTAGATTCATCATCCAACAAGTCTATAAAAATTTGACGATTTAATTTATATATTGGATTAATTAAGAAATCATAAACCCCTCAATACATATATGTGTAAGTAATGGTATTGTTAGAAAAATGTTCTAAAATTACCAATATTTTACTTTTCATAAATTAATATTTAATAAAATATAAATTTGTTACATAAATCCATCATTAATTTCCTTGTCTCATCATGAACTAACATAATTAGTCAAATTACATAAAGAACTGAATACCCAAATTCATGATATTTAATAATTAATCATAATGAAATGTTCCACATGCCACCATAGGATTTCATGACAAATAAAAAAAGATTCACCCTCACAGGATAACCATATGTCATGCTAATCCACCTACCATGTCGTTTACAAAAATTGAATCTCTTGAACTATGTTGAGAGAGTACCTATAAAAAAATATAAAAGTTTATCACGTTATATTTAGTTACAAAACAATTATTACATGGTAGGAACACACCTAGGTTCTACCGAGTTATACAACTTGAATCATAAAACCTCATGTGATATCTAAATATTACTTTTATCATATGTATAATTTACCACTAAAAATTTACTTTTAGTGTGTTAATCTTATTTATACAAGGATTAATGTTTAACTATCTAGATAATTATGCATAAAATTCATATCAAATATATAAAATATAAAGAACTTCCCATTATTCCTCTTAAATTATAAATAAATTATTTCCTTTCCTATATCACATACTTGACTGTTCCTCTCATGAATTTATCTGGAATTAAAAGCATCTGCAAATGATTTCAATGTAAAAAGGAATGCACATGCCTTAGTTAAACCCCATATCATGTTAACCTCTAATACGAGAGATTATTTTTGTAATAATTAGTGAATATCCCCATGTTAAACTAAATACCTTACTAACAATTAATCTGAGCCGCATCACTAAATCACATGGATACAATCACTATCACATAATTCAAAAACCAAATAGAAATATCTATTATGGAATTATCTATGCTTCTATTTCAAATATCCCAGGGAAACTCACTTGATGATGACCCCATTATATGATAATAATATTAGTAAGTATATATCAGGAATCTCCTAAGCACAACAAATCCACATGTTAGGTAGCAAAGATTTTCTTGGAATATGCATTCCAGACCACCCCTTCAAGGAATAAAGTCACATCTATGGGATTATAAATATGAACATTCTATGATGATTCAAATCAGATAAATTAAAATTATGGTTTACCAAAATTTAATTTCATTCATATATTTTAGTTGGGAACAAATTTTATGTTTCAATTTGAATTTAATTTCATTATTAATATTTTAGTAATAATAAATTAAATCCTTAATATTAAAATAAATGATTTAGTGTGAAGTATAATCTCACTAAAATATTATATTAGATGACACAATATTGGTTTATGTTGATACCATATGCAATTGAAAAATATTTTTCTATTTTTGGATAAGAATAAATGTCACCATCAAATATGAGAATATGAATGTCATATTAACCTATGATTTTCTGTTAAAGTATATATTCAAACCTATTAATACCCCAAACCCAAGTATGTAAAACATAAATAAATAAGTTCCCATAAATCATCCTTCTTAATAAACCATTGTAATGTAAATACTATTTCTATGAATAAAAATTCTATCACCCAGGTAAATTGGACATAAAATAGTATTGGTGAAAAAAATACTTAAAAAATAATAGTTATATAACTCATGACCAATTTTATATATAGTATACCATATTCATAATAGTAAGAAAATATTAACAGGGCTCTGATTTCACTACGTAATTACATATCCTAGTTCAATATATAGTAATTAGAATAATTTTTTATGTGAAATCAAGTAATCATCCCTTTTCGCTAAATTGTACTAACCAACGATGATTATCTGTATTGATACCCTAATGATTCCATAATCATATATAAGAGATAAGTAAATTTGATAAAATAACAAAATAAATGTTTCCAAATGTTATATAGGGATAAGTAAAAAACAAAGTCTAATGGAACAAAATAAATCTATAAACAAAAAAGCTATTAAAATGAGATATATATCGTGTCAAATTTGGGATAAATACATCCCAAGATCCCATGTGGTCCTATCATATATGAATAAACCGAAAATAAAATAACTACAACCCTGAACTTGTCCAATGTTTTGAACACAATCCATATTCTAACTCCCCCATGTTATCCACCTCTCCCAATAAATAAATGAAATCTTACATACTGGTAGGAGTGATAATAAGAAATGTTTCGGTACCAATTTTCCAATACCACTTAATAAGTGTGTGGATATATCTTAGTAGCACTTAATCAATTATTTCCATAATATTTCAAAAAAAAATTTACATATACTTTGTGATATTCTTAGAAAAGAATTGAAAATATAAACAAGATCATATAGTACCTATTGATCAGTTAGATATATAGTGACACTCTAGGTCAATCATATATGCTTTCATAAGTATTTGATGTCACATGGTACAAATAAGGTTCCACCAATAATACTATCCTATATTATTGAGAGAAGTATTTTCCAATCTATTATACAAATTCATATATGGTGGAATTACACCACCCAATTATATAATCATACATTATAGGATTGGGATAGAACCCACCCAAGAATTTTATTTCATATTATTGAGGTAAATTTGTAATCTCCAGAATACAATAATATATTATATAGTGGAGTACTATCCACCGTATTGTCAAATATTACGTACAATATAATGGGAAAACAAAATTCTCTAATATCATCATAAATTTTTAAGGGAAAAAATTTCCCTAGTAATTCCATTATATATCATTGTAGGGATATTAACCACACTTGAATAACACATCAAAAATATTGGGAATAAACAATTTCCTTTAAGTACATCTTATATCATTGGGTGAATAATTCTCCACTCATAATAAAATATCATATATCATCCAGGGGACACTTAACCTAGAATCTCATATCATTTATCATTTCCTTTGGGTTAATTTGTTTCTCTACCATATGAACATATATTATAAAATTTGGGTGGAAAAAACAATCAATTAAGCCAAAAATCATATCTTCATTGTGGAATAACTCTCCTCCATGGATACATTTTTTACATCAAAAGATGGATTAACTCCCCCATTTGGGAACAAATATCAAATCATTAGGGTGAATTATTCCCCTCCCTATAAATATATATTAATTATTTAACATATATTAGTTCCCCTCCCAAGAAAAAAATATCATATAATTATAAAATTATCTACCTCCCTAAATATATTTGTAATATCCTATAGTGGGAAAGAAAACATCCCTAGAAACATATATTATACAAGTTTAGTTAGTAGAACCTATCCCCGAAAACAAATATTTTCTCATCAAGGATAAAAGTGTCACACTATTTAATATCATATGAAATAGACCTAAAGGAATAATTTATACCTAGAACCTAAATTTTTATATACCCGATGGTATATTCTATCCATAAGGCCACATATAAAATTTATTTTTGGTAATTAACTCTCCCAAACACTGTTGAATTTAACAATCATATTAATTATCCACTTTATTAGACTCAAAAAACATCACTTAGATTGAGATCTCGTGAAAATAATATACCCCCACTTATAAAGCATGAATTTTTATCCCACAGTAGCATCTCATTTCTGATCTTTTATGTCATTAGTAGAATATTGAGGCACTCACTATAATCCACTAATACACATCATGGGTCATAATCACATATATGATCCCCTATCAAATTTTCCCTCACTATGGTCCAATCCCACTGTAAATAGGAACTAAAATCTCTCAATTATACCATTCTCACATAACGGTTTTATCTCTCCTATTGGAAATAATTCATAATAATCACAATATAGAGATGGTGATAGGCCCATCACAGTTCCAATATCAAACTAGGTTAGTCCTATCACACAAAAAATACATATAGATCCATCCTACTTAATCCAAAATGAAAAACACGCATACTAGTGGAGGTGGGAAATTCACCACTTACACAAGTTTAATTTCCAAGAGGATATAACAATATATAATGTATCAAATATTTTTTGGTAATTAGTTTAATTCCATCACATTACACTTTTTGATTAGTTTAGTGGAACCAACCAAAAGGTCCACTCTATTTCAATTATTTTATTACATCTTCTTTCAAATTAATATTTTGTATACTACATATTTATAATTAATTTCATGAATATCGGTGGCCAAGAAATCAATTTAGTAATAAATGGTCCATCATAAACCGATGCACATACATTCTTGTTGTGGTTATTAAATGTTAAAAAATAATTTTTTTGTTAATAAATATAAAAAATAATTGCAAGAACAAAAATATAATTCTCAATATATGTTGCTTAAATAATAGGAATAAGTTTATAGATATCATTTTTCAATCACAACGTCAAAATAATTCTTATCCCATAATTATTTTTCCGTTATGAAATCAAAATCCTACACAACCTCATGTCTTTATCTAAAGTCATAAAATAAAATTAAGGAATTAAAAAAATTTATATTTAATTAATCAATTATAGCGAATGAGTCTTAGTTTTAAATAATTTTACAATAAAACACCATGTTATCGAATCATTGACCAATGACACCCAAAAGTTCAATCACATACAGACATCATTACAATGAGATAAAGTATTCTAATCCATCAGCTTTCTAGTTCTTTATTTAATCTAAATAAATCCAATTTCAAAAACTAATTCTCTATGATTCATGCCTTATCTCTAAATGTCAAATATGATATGTGTATATGTTGTCTATAAAACATTCATCAATTGAAAGAAAAAGACCAATTATTTTAAAATATCCCAGCATGATTTGGGGGGTAATAACTAGAAAAACCCTATATGAAATCCTCACAAATCATAGAAACCACATAAAATAAATTTTAGAGGATGATCATTTGATTTAACAAACTATATACATTAAAAAATAACTCATAATAAACCATAAACCAAGGGGGATCATGTAGTCTTCCGGGAGACAGATAAAGGTGGGAGAGGCTAGCTAAATTCACTAGCCTGAATCCCTATAATGGATATAGAATGGAGGTTCATAACATAGATATTATCCTTATACCCTTCCTTTTAAGAAATATTAAAAAATTATGTTTCCACATGACTTAATGAATCAAAGCATGAACGCCCACCTAGGGTTAGGTATATGAATCAATCATTGATTATAATAATAACCACATCATCCAAAAGAATGTATATCATGGTATCATTTTATAGTCACAAATATTTAAAATTAAAATATTACAAAACAAAAATTATTTTTGGATAGGTAATGTAATTTTTTTTCTAAATTTGATTTTATAATATTTTTCTAAAAATTATTATTTTTAGGTGAATATTGTGAAATATAATGTTTAAAAATATTATTACAATTTCAAATAATTATTTTTTAATAATGACATCATAGTTTTTAAAAACAATGTTATATACCATAAATATATTCATGAAGTAAAATAAATCATTAAATAAAAATATTATATTGAATTTAGAAACATATTATATACTTTTCGAAATAAAATCAACGATTAATTATATGAAAAGTTTTGTTAAAATTATTTTAATTAATTTTGTTATCAAAAATTTCAATGAAGTTTTGAATATTTATTAAACTATCATAAATATAATTTTATTATTTATAAATAAATAAATAAAATTAGAATCAATTGTACACATGGTTTTGTTATAAATTTTTTTGTGTTCTTAAATGACTTTTTTTCTAAAAAACTGTTTCCCAATGATTTATCATACTTTTATTAGACGTGCTTATTAAAAATAAATTAATTGAATATATTAAATTGGATAAAATATATTGAGTCATAAAATTAAAATTATCTATCAAGCCCTATTTAATTTTTAGTTTTAATGAAGAAAAGATTAGTAAAAAAATTAATATGGTAAGGGTTAAAAGGGTTAATGAGGTGGTTAGACTATCATATAATCATTAAAATTTCGATTAAAATTTAGTACAATTATTATGTGAGTGTATTTTGAAATTAAATTATCTTATATATGAGTATTTATCAACTTTTCCCACTATCCCATGAAAATAAATTTATATTATTTGAATGTTTAGAGTATTACAATAGTACCACTCCCCTCACTTATAAAGTGGGAGCTCAGTTCCTCACATATCTACACACCCAATTATATATTATCTTGATATATATGTAATCATATAACCTCCAAAATTCATTATTTACTTATTAGAGGTTATGGTCTTCCTAAAAGAGTAATCAAATAATTATTAATGTGTTTTCCAAGCGAAATTATCCAATTAAGAGGTATATGATTTTACATAGATAATTTAAGATTATTTCTTTTTAAACCACAATAAATTATTACAGAAACATATTAACATAATTAAATAAATATATTAATTATCACTAAAAATTTCATGTCAGATTTATAATAAGTCTATTTCTTTTGTCCATCTAATGAAAATTAAAATGTTACCCATGACCATGTTTTTACTACCACCTTCATCGAGTGATTTATTTCATTTTTCATCACCACATCACAAATAATGTCATAAATACGTATCTAAGAATATATATGATATTAATGACATATTTCATCCATGGACTTATCCTTAAATATTATAAAATCTAGAATTAGGTCAATAATTTTAATTTTTTTCACAATCAGTATCTTTTCTAGATTAGAGATTTAAAAAATTAGTCCATGAATAATACATAATAAAACCAGATAAATAAAAATTAGAAACATCAAATATTATCCATTTATTTCATAACATAAGAACTTTTAATAATAAACAATATTTATTTTCATGTTTAATCTTCCTAAATTTTCTTTGATTCAATACATGAATATATACACCCTCGAATCCTATAAAACATTTAAAAACATTGGATGGGCACAAAAATCTCAACAAGGGATACACAAAGAAGGAAAATTTTGAGCCCTCAAAAAACATGAAACCCAATCACAATCTCTCATAGAGTGATACTTTTCCCCATTATGAAGTATTAAATACTCTTAAATGAATATAATACCATTTTATACCATTTTTATTATAAAAATATTCCCAAAAAACCAATAAAATGTATCAAAAAAACATGTAATGGTCACTTGGACATATTCATACTTAAATAGAATAACTATATAGACAACATCCATGAATATATCTAAATGGAAAATCCATACGGCCAACATTGAAACCCAATACATTGGAGATTATAATGTAACCAAACATAAATGGTTTATCATGTAACCACATGTATTTGGTTTATCACGTGACAAACCCTATTCAGTTTATCACATAACCACCCATCAAATGTCTAAGTACCATTACCTAATCATTACACATAAAATATTTCAATTACACTCATTTTAGTAATAAAATTTCATTTGCAATCAAAGGAAATAATTTCAAGATATTGAAATAGTAAATCCCATTATAAAAAAATTTTCAATAAAAACCCCAAAAAATTGAATAAGGGAGTACTTTTTCCTTTTAAAAACATTAAGGCATATATAGGAAGACAAATATCAAATAACAGTTAATATGGAAGAGAAGTTGTTGTCACATTATACAGTAAAAACATTTAATTAATCTTTTATTATAATTATTCTCATATAAAATATTATTTTTGAAAACTAATTAATGAAATTATTAGTCAAATAATTTTTTTATACACTGTATAAATTATGGGGGTGTATAACATCAAAATATTTCTCAAAGAATGAATGTAGGGAAAAATTCCCTTACCATGAGTCTGAATCATCATGTATGTTCATCATTCTACCTATTTAATAAAATTAGGTTAATTTATTCTTTAATGAAAAAGATTTTCAAGTTTAATATTTCTTTCATATCACTTATTACTATTTTTTAACAATTAGTTAATTATTTGTGTTCCTGTTGGATGTTTTGTCGATATTCAATACTTGAGTCATAAATGTTCATGTTGTGATGTAAATTTTTCATGTGGTCATAATTATATCATCTCCTGAATAATACTCATGAAATAATAATCATTTTTATACATTGGTTGTACTATTAAATTAAACCATTTTTATGGTATAAAATATGAAAAACATTATATTCATGGAGACAGTAGGTAATACAAATTCATGAATAACGTTTTCATTTTTCATTGTTCATTATGGAAATAAGTAATTAATATTTTATCTTTAAAAAATTATAATAATATTATTAAAATAATTATAATAATTTATATTTACTTATCTATATCTTTCAAGTGATTTGGTGAATAGAAATGATTCACATCACTTCATGGAGGTGATAATTCACACGTATTCGTAAACGACATTATCATCATTACATGCGTGGAATGTAAGAACAAAATTGACATTAATAATCTCTTATCATGACAAATATATCATAAATATTATATATAATTATTATTTCTCTAATTTTAAATTGTCTTGATAGATGGTAGTGATAAATGATCTATATAAGTTCTTGAGGTCGTAGTCCTCCATAGACACTAATGAAATGTTCATTTCACATTTTAGAAAATTGGTGAGGGATTCAGGTGATAATATTAAAATAATGAAATATATATTCATTTAGTATACATGATTTATTAGCTCATCATGGAATAATGTTATTTAATTTAAGTGTAAGAAGAAAGAAAACCAAACAACATAAAAAATGATACATCTTATTTGGTTGATCTCCTTTAAAAAACACATTAAAACCCTTAAGAAGGGTGTTATGCTTAAATTAATGCCTCTAAAATATGAATAGAGACAATATGAAAGGGTTTGGTTAGAGTGTGGATGAAGAAAATTGTTCTTTTATTGTCTTTACTAGAGAAGAGTGAGGATATTTTTATAAGAAATGGGAGGGGCTCCCTAGGAAACACTTAAAATATTAAATTAATAAAAATTAACATATTCATCCAAATGAATTTAACATGAATTATATTGAAGATATGATAATGGTATTTCCAAATACTCTAATTCAAATAAATTTTAGACATTTAATGGTTTATATTCAATCTTATCATTTTGGTATCCACAGAATTATTCAATTTTAGTTTTAATTATGGTAAAAATATTTTAAATATTAAAAGGCTATAGAATTTACATATATGGGGAAAATAACAATAATTGTAATATTTATAAACTTTTAGACCTTATTATAGAAACTTTGTATTTTAATATTATTATAATTTTAAAAAAACTAAATAAATTATTATTTTTATAAAATATCATTTATGTCAATTTTGATAGTATTCACTTTATTGAATTTAAATAAAATTAAAATAGAGAGATAACATAAAAACATACCATTGAATATACTTATAACATAATATATTCACCTTTTAAATTATTGTATGGAATAAATTATGTCAAATAGTATTTATTTAAATATATATAATCATTTATTTAATTCATTCATTAATAAAGCAATCATTTTCATCATTGTTGTGTCATAATTAAATCTAATTATTTAATGTATCAAATTATTAATAAAGTTACATAATTTAGGTAATATTTATATATTTATAATTAATATTTATTGTCTAAGACATCACTTATATAACACCTCGTTTAAATTGTTATAGTAATAAGAGTCATGTTTATGATATATCTTCCATTATTTTAAATTAAATGGTATAAATGTCATAATCACACCCAAGTGGATTCCAAATTCCAAAAAATCATCCCATGGATTTAATTACTCAACCATATCACATCTAATAATATTATGACAAGTTTTACTGATGTTTAATATTATTATATTAATATTTTCACTATTATTTACCTGATTAACCATTTAACTATGGGAAATAAAATTCTAAAGTAACAATTTACCTTATACTATTTTGACATGATTAAAAATATCTATCATACATATTAAAAACATCTATGTTAATTTTTTACAATTCAATTCACAGATGTGAAAAAATTAAATTTTAATGCAATCCTCTTGTCGGAATGAGAAATTGGGTTTATTAAGAAATATATTCAAAAGACCAAATAGTTTTTCTTTTCAATTTCAATATTATTTTTATTGTAATGAAATATATTTAATTAAATTGTCAACAAATAATCTAATTACACTTTCAATCAATTAAATGTATAACCTAATTATAATAATAAATTAGACAAAAAATTAGTTTTGAATTAAAATGTAGTATTTTTCACTATTCATTAAAATATAAATTTTAGCATAACAATACCACATTTTATCCCATATAAATTATGATATACTTAATAAAAATAAGTTGTTTTTTGTTCAATATAAATTATAAAAGTTTCAAAAACATGATTTATGTGGGTTTTCCTTCAAAAGGCGACAAAAATACTATTTTTGAAAAACAATCCTATTATCCTTAAAATTTAATTATTTCTTATATAATGTACAGAAAATACATATTATGAAATTTAAACATTATATTTAATTTCTATTTCAGTAATATAATCTAACACGAGTGATTTGATTCTTTTATAAATATAATTATTCACCTTTAAATAGGTTTTTATAAAAATGCATCATTTATATTCAATTGATTTTTTGTTTCATTTGATGTTAATTTGGTAACCAATAAATGATTATATAATCATGTATAACCCATATTTTTATAATTCACTTAGTATTGTTTGTTCCGTCCATTCTAATAGCATGGTGATAAATATGATATTGAATAATATTATTTACTTGTTCGTTTTAGGTCAATGTCACATATCATATACTCTATTGAAAATTGTGTTTCCTTTTAAAAACTCATGATGTTATAATTATAGTTCTCTAATTATATTAAATTATTTTCCTTTATTTAATTCCAACTGTTGAAAAATGGAAACACATCCCATGTGTACATACAAATTGTAATATCTTGGAATATCATATTTCTTTTTTAATATTTACTTATATTCTTAGTTCTACATCAATATTTAATATATAAATATGATATAAATTACATTAATAAATTATTAGGGTGTTTAATCCAGAACCAAGGATCATGAATTATAACCACAAAATCAATACATGCATAACTATTCACACCTACAAAAGGGTTATTAACAAGTAATTATGCATAAATGTGTTAAATGACTTAATTAATGAATGGTATAAAGAATGAAATTTATAATTATGGATATCATATATATGAATAATATATTTAAATTTTGTTAAATGGTGTTTTAATGTTATCCTATAATTTAAAATCCATGGTTAAGGAATAGTATATAATATAATTTTTATTGGAGATTATTTAGGTGTGAAGATCAATTAACTGAATTGTATCTTATTTCCCCTATAAAATCCATTTTCTAATATAGTTATTTATATATTTTAAAATAATAATATAAATTTTCACTCCAATTACAAATATAAACCCTCAAAATAAATTTAATAATTAAAATCATCCATATTTATCATTTTTACCAGAAATCATTTCCCTCTATATCCATATTAATAATTTTTCGTAATTTTTTTATTATAAATAATAAAATAATTTTTTTGATTAAAATTTATTTTATATATTATTTTTTATTCATAATTTTTAATCTAATTCTTTATTTTTTTTGTATGATACATTTATTACACTCTTTACAAATTCTTGATGTGATTTTTTCTAATGTTTACATTAGAACAAAATTTCTTTACATCATATATATTATAGTTTATAAAAATTATTACAAAAGAATCAATATTTTTATAAATGAAATAAAAAAACCACTATTGGTGGATTTTTACAACCTCTATATCTTACAATAATTATTGTCATTTTAATTTCATAAAAGCATTCTAAAGAGGGGTTTTCATTTTATTAATTTATTTTTTTTGTACCATTAAAATTGTAATACATTAGTCTGATATATAATAAAAATTATATTTTTTTGTATAATATTTAACAAGAAAATGTATCAAAACATTATTTGACACATTTTTAATGTAGTTTTTAATTTGGGTTTTTTATGAAAAATTGTTTAAATTTTTTTATTTTATTAAATATTCCATTGTATTATAATATAAATTTCATAAATAATTTTCATTAAATTAATCGCAAAATTTTAGATGAATTGATATAATTATTTCACCCATTAATAATATATGGTTCATACATCATTTTGATCACATTGAATTTTTTCAATTACTTGAATTTATATTCTTTATCAGTCAATATTATTCTTTAAACCTTCATTTTCTCTATCACATAAATGTTCATTAATATCTGTTATACATATCATATTAGTATTTTTTTAATAATATACAATTAATATATATCTTATTACTTGAAGGATTCATAATATGAAATTTATTCTATATATGGTGGAAAATTAATATTTTATATACATGTTTTCATATATATATATATATGTATATTTTGGATTATGAATGAATATTTATTATATTTTTTTTCTAATTGCATATAAATATTATGCATTATACATTTTTATGTGATGAGTGGGGTTCATTACTATATATACCAACGATTCAGTAGAATGTATCATTAAATAACTAGTTGTTAATTATTTAGGTATTTTTTTGGTATCTGGTTAATTGCATAACCAACTATTAAAAGAGTCTTTATCAGGTCCTTTATGATATTATTTAAATTTAATACATTATGAATTTATTTTTTCAACAAATTACCTATTATTTTCCATGTTATCACTAAAATAATATATTTCATGGATAAATTCCATGCTCAAGTTACTAATTAAATGGAATTGGTAATAATTGTTGACACAACCATATAATCAATTTCTTTTGTATTCATGATACAATCTATTGTATGAATCTCCTTTTTCAGCATATGCACAAGCCATTTATTTATTTTATTTCCAATGGTTTAGTGAATGGATCAATGAAGGATTTTATACAGGAATAAAAATGTTTTTCATGAAAATTTATGTCATTGTTTTAACAATACAATGTAATATTTTATTTATATATGTATATGTATCCCGAAACTATTAAACTTCTATATTAGTTTTGATTTGATATCCAATTTAGAATTCCAATATAATATATTAATCAACCACTTTTTGTAACAATATTCTGGGTTATTGGTCTTGGTGTCATAGATTTTTTAGTGGGATCTTTGGTAAGATGATTGTAAATATCATATCTATCATAAAAATTATGATAAACCCTTTTAAATATTCTTGAAATGTATTCATAAAAAAATATTTTTATTTTATAAATCCTTATTTATGATATTTGGAGATATTTAATTTTTATTAATATTTATGGATGTCTCTTAGATTTATAAATGGATAACATATCAACACATGTAACCAATGTATGCATTTCATCCCCCATAACTCAAAAATAACTACTTTTATTAAATATTTTCCCTATATTTCTGATTTTATCTCATGTTATGTCTAAAAAAATCCCCAAGGGATGAAACCTATCATTTCATAGTATATAAAAATGAATTTTTATTACATCACGTAGTAGTATCCAATATATTTTAATGAAACTATATATTATTTTATATATGAAAAATTATTTATGTCCCTTATAATTATATACGAACCTTTGAGATGGGAGGTAGATGTTTGTTTTGGAAATATATTTATTAAAGTGAGATATTGATCTTTGGTGGTTATTGATTTAAAATAATGATGATGAAGAAGATATAGAGAGCATGAAATGAATGACCAAAAAATGATATTCGTAGAAAAATATTTTTTCAACATAAACGAGATTATATATAAGTAAATTTGATAATATAAATCCAATATAAAGAGAAATTTGTTGATGAGTATGTAGTTAAGGTTTCAATATTGGTTATACATGTTACATAATTTATATGTAATCCATAAAATATGAATGTTACTTTTTTTATGTTCTCAATCAAATCATAAAAAGTGAACTAGTCTCTCAAATTTTAACAACATTTGATTATATATTATCATTAACCTTGAAAAAAATATTTATATATATATGTTTTATTTTCAAATGATGTTAGTAGAAAACGTCCATAGATGAGAACCAATGAAAAAATGTAGTGAAGAAAAAGAAGAAGAAGGGGTATAATCCACATATGGTAAATATTGATAGAATAACATGAGTTTATTCTAAAATAGATTATATATTTCTTATGGATATGGATAAGGATAATATGGATAATGATAATATGTAAAGAAATAAAAAAAATCCAGTGACTCATCTGTACGAAGATGGGTTAATAATTGAACCAATTTCCCAAATATCAATGAAATCAACTATATAAGAGCGTAAATGGGAATGTTCAATCTTGTACGATTACCATGACTGATTTTGATATCATAAAATATATGATATTAGGTACTTGGATTATGAAATAAATAATATCTAAATATTCATTTTCTTCCAAATCAAGAAAATAATATATCATTATTATTTATTGAAAAAATCATCATATACAGTGGTATATTAATAAATATTAAATCAACAATGATTTATAATAAAAATATTAATAAAAATGACATTTCCTTTATTTATTATTATTAATCATAGAACTACCTTAATAACAATATGAATTATCAATTATATGGTTTAATTTCACATTATAATGGGTGTTGATTGATATTACATGTATATTGTAAAAATAAAATTCCAAGAGAAGAAAATTAAAATTTTAGTAAGAGGTTGAAATGAAAAAGAAACAGTCTAGAAAGACCACAAATAATAATGAATGAAAAAATTATTCAAATCATATATCATCCAGAAAAGAATATATAACTAGAATGGAAGAATGAGAGGGTGAAAAAATTTTAATAGGTACCGTGAATCAGGAAAATTAGCATAGGGAATGCTGCTCTATCATCTAACCATGGCAGGGAGTAGGACACTTGAAAATAGGCAAGATGCTGGAGAAGATATGTTTAAATATTTAGTCATGTCTTGGGCACTTAAATCTCATTTACGGGGCATTGTTCCTCGGGGACTTTGGGTCATGTTTGGGCCTTGTCCCTATTGGCCTATGGGCAATGTTAGGGTTCCCCCTAAACACATAAAAGGGGAATTATCTAAAAATCAATAAAAATAAATGTTCATTGGGATTTTAGAGGAGTAGGAGATAGATAAATATTTAACTTTTTTGGGAGACTTTATTATCTTTGTCATTTCATCTTCTACCTCAAATGGATCACCAAATTTAAATTCTAAATCAAGAAGATAAGTCATGATTTATATATTTGGAAAAAATATGAATTGTGGATGTTATTATTTTTATATGTACACATTATTATATGTTATAATAAATAATCAAAATATATACCTAAGAAGAAAGATGAGTTTTCCATTGAAATTTATATGATACGCCCCTTAAATCAATGATTCCTTATATAATTTCTGTAGTGGAATTTTTACTGATGAATAAATAACTATATTGCACTGATATTTTACAATATTTTTTTAAAATTTAATACAAAATGAGTAAGATATTTTATTTCACACAAAACAAAAAACATAAAAACTGTAATAAATTAAAAAAATATTTAGATAGTTCACTACTACAATATAGCTATTAATTTAGTTATTATAAATGAATATAAAAATATTGTGACGTGTATGATTGAATTAAAAGGAATTAGGTAGTGGAAGGTCCCCTTATAATCCCCATTTATATGATTTTATAATAGAATTATCTTCACAATTTTTTTGAATAGACCAATCCAAGAAAAATATCACAAACTATTATTATCTAATTGAAATTCTATGTGTCATATGTTCAAGATGGTGTAAATTTCAATGATATCATTGTTAGTGAAATCACTACACTTGATTTCCATTTAATTGTTTTCTCGGGAATATATCTTATTTTGAGATATTGAGGGTCAATTTAACTTGAAATTTGGATAATATAAACCTTTAATTATCAATGTAACAGGACATTGATCACATGTATTTTAAATATTTTTCAATTTTACATTTATTTGAAAGGAATATAAATTCATCAATTAATTTATAAAATGAATGAGAAAATTTTATTCTTGAAAAAGTACTTTTTCTAAAATTGGAAGTTATGATCATTATTTTTTGAATGAAAATATATGAATCATTTTTTTACGATTAAAATAAAACCGATATATTTTTTAAGTTAATATAGCTAATAAAATTTATGAATAAAATATTAATTATACCATATTAAATTCATCTAAATCTCAGAATAACAATATTATCAAATTATGCAAATTTTATATTTTAATAATTTTTTTGTTTTTTAGGTAATCAATTAGAATATTAATCCAAAATAAAAGGTCAATTTTATTACTTTACAAAGATAAAATAATTCACAAATGTTTTTATACCTTTTATATATAATAATAATATATAATTTCAAATTAATAATAATTATTTTAAAGAAATATTTAATTTATAAAAATACATGTTTTGTGTTTATGAAACCAATGTTTTATTTTAAAATAAAATCTCAATTTATTATATTTGAAAAAAATACTTGTATCCAATGTGGTAATTAAGTTTTTAGAAGATTTATCTCAATGAAAATAAAATGAAAAAATCCTATAATAGTCTGAAGGAAGGTTTTTTACATTTTTCTCGTTCAAACACATGAAATATATAACAAGAAAGAGTATTATAGAAGATGAAAACCTCACAATTCACTATCTTATTTACAAGAAAATCAATAGTTGGTAGGATTCACAAAATACTTGAGTGATAATATAATTCATTAAAGATAACATTTTATGTCATTTGTATCATTTCATTTTCATATTCTATGAGAGGTGGATCTATCCATGCCTAATAGCTCAAACAATGGTAGTGGAGTCGCACTAAGAATAGATATGGTTCCTATTTATTTGACATTCAATGTAGACAAAATCAATAAAATAGATTCTTTTTTCTTCAAATGAAGTGACATGGCCACAAGGACCCAAAAGATATTCAGTTACATCACTTTTATGATCTCTAAAAATCCCCACATCTCCCACATTCCTAGAATTTCCCCTTATGGCCCCATCTGAATTTCATTTTAACCATCCATCTAATGTAGGGATCCAGCAAGCCTTAATAATAACTAGAGGTAAATGAATGTTACTGGGGACATTTAGTTACTGATGTATAGTGAGGTCTTTCACTAAGTTGTTGCAACACTCACCATGAAACGTGTTGGGGTTTTGATTAACCACAATAATAATGACAAGGGAATAATGAGAGTTGAAAGGGATATGATTGTGAATGGACTTGTTACATCCTCACCGAAGAACCTGTATGATTTTCAAACAATCCACCATGAATGGAATTTTATTCTAAATGGACATATGGATTTTAAGCAGTTCAAGAAGGAAGTCCTTGAGAGATTCAATATATGTATGATGCATTTCAAATAATTCAAAGTTTTCCCTTCAAATAGAAGTATCAATTTAAAATCATAAAAATAGGTGATAAACTTCTTATCAGTGTTGAATACAAAAAAAGCACCATTAAAAGAATGATATGAAAACACATAGAAGATTATAATAAACTAGAACAGTGTTGAAGGAATGTACCCACAGAAGAGTGAATCTATAAAAAGAAAACCAATTTTTTCAGAATTCTATGACCCATTTTCTGGTCCCTTGAAAGAGGTGGAAATATTTTTTTTGAATCAAGCATCCCATTTGATATCAGTGCATAGATAATCATGTCCTCCTGATTTAAAAAATTATAGTTTGGTACAACCAAGATGTTATCAACAGAAAAGAAAACTTGATTTTCAATACAGTATTTTATTTATATGATATATTTAATTTCTACATCCAAATAGTCTATGAGATCAATTATGGGACCTGTATTAAAATTATTTATCAAAAAATGAGTAAGGAGTTCACATTGACTAGCCAGTGGGAGTAAAGAGTAACTTTTACAATGATTACCTTCAGAATAGGACATATTGAGGACTCAAACCATCATTATTTATTTCTATATGTTCTTCAAGAGACCTGGACATAATGAATATCAATTAATCAATTTTTTTTATTAAAATATATTCAAATAAAATTTGAAATAATGGTCTGATTTATGTGTTATATCTTTAGGATACCAAGTCCCCAAAGAGCATGAGGTATGCTACATTTCATTCAGGGGACTATGAAATCATTTCTTTTAAACATCCAACCACTCCAAAAAATGTTCCTCATTAACACATTATTGGTTTTAATAAATCATATGGGACATGAATACACCATTTATGAGTATAATATCTTTGAAACAACCACATTATTGACTAGACAAGTTCTCCCTATCATTGAGAGAGATTTACTCATCCAAGAAGCATGGGTATTTCTAATATCACTCATACAATTCGTCATGTGAGATAACCTAGGTGTTACATATAACATGGGAACTCCATGGTAAATGAATGAGAGTGTGCCTTTGATTATTTCAAGATCACTGATCATACTATTTTTCCAGTAGGATGCAATATTCTTTACAAAATAAATAATGGACTTGATCCAACTTATTTCTTGGTCTGACTTGATTTTATAATAAATAAGATATTTCTTAATGTTTTTAATAATCCTCTTATCTCATCCATTAAAGATAAAAATATCATCCTAAAAATGAGGTGAGAGATATCATATAATACGTCTTTTTCCATGATGGGTTTTCGGTCACACTTGTCTTCCATGTGACGAAAAAATCTACAGAGATAATCGTCTACAATAAAAAAACAATTAACTTAATGTGGATCCCCTTGTCATGCCACCTAGATAATTTGAAGTATCTTAATGGTGTTACATTCATAATAATGGATATTTAGGGAGACTCAATCGAGGATTTAGTCAAATAGATGGACCTTATGTTGAACACAAAATAGTGCAGGACATTCCATATAAATCTTCATGATATATTATAAAATTCTACCTTGATATCATGATTAATGGAAATTTTCCCTCCCTTTGTGGGATTCATAAGAAGCATAAAACATTTTAAATCAGTAAATTGATATACTTTGATATCCTCCCTTAGAAAAAATTCAAATTAATTCATGGGTATCATTCTATCTGAAATTCAAGTATGTATACTGGAAATAATTTTGCTCATGACTTTGGGAATGGTTTTGACGAAAAATATTGGTCTAGACTAGAAAATTTTACTAGAATTATACACTTTTTGGATTATAGAAATTAATTGAGGATTGAATACCTGAGTGAAGGATACACATTTAAATATATATCAAGAAATCGTTGGTACATCATATTGTATGGTTTTCCAATTGAATTGAAATAAATGATTAGTGAAGCAATCTAAAACATGTTAGATTCATTTATTGATATCAATGATGACTTCCTTTATTTCTATATTAAAATAAGTAGAGTCTAAACAGTTGTTTTCATCCTCAGTAATCACTTTTGAAATGAAACCTTCCATTAAATTCCAATTCCTTAGTGATCTATTAAAAATATTATCATAGAAAGAGACAATGGGTTGCAAAAGAGCATGAAAATTATCTACAATCCCATCTCTATATTTCAAAAAATAATGTTTTATATTTTCCATTATATCCCTTTTGAGTGCAATGAATAATTGGATTTTCCATCCAAATCAAGGAGCCACCTTATTTTGAACATTTTATTTTGTATGTTATCTCTAAGCATGATAAGATTTTATACCATAGAGGACATCTCATATTCTTAATCAATACCTCCCGTGAATTTATTCTTAGTGATAGACTCTTGAATATTAAAAATAAAGAATCCATGGGAATAAATCTCATCATTGAGGTAGATACATTTATCCCTACTCCATTCCCTCATTTTAATCTTGCGAATTTTAATTTGGAGATTAAAATTGGAGGTTTTTTATTGGAGTCATCTGAGTCCCAAATGACATGTATAATTTTAGCTAATGCAAGAATATACGCCCAAGAATTTTTGAACATGATGGGAATATTCTACAACATATCATTTTCAAGATTAATCATTAGAATGGGATGATGATCGGAGTTCTGTCTTGCAAAGGTAATGAATGAAATAATTTTCCAATTTGTATGAGATACATCATTCAAAAATTCCATTTAAATTCTACTTGTTGTCATTCCAATTAAATTCATTATGTGGAATCTAAATTTAGATCCAATATTATTGGATTTTTTAAAATTTTATTTCTCAGCACATGATATGAAATCCTTGATAGATGCAGAGATAAAAATTTGGCCGATTTTTTCCATTACCATGTAGGATAGAATTACATTCACCAATAATGACATAAAGATCAATAATAGTGTTAGATTAACCCTTGATATGATTTAATAATGATACCACATCAACGTAATAGTTGGATTCATTGAAAATTAAGAAGAATATTTTTTTTTGCAGATATATAGAATCTTAAGGTGATGATATGCACCTTTTTAGAACAATAGATTGATTTACCTTCTTATTAAGATCAAATACACAAATACTGAAAAAGTTATTAGGGTCCTCTGATTTTACAATAATGGATTTTCTAATCCTATCAATATAATTTCATCGGTTAGATATTCTATTCATTGGTTCTGAGAGACTAATTATATTTTTTATATACATACAAGCAAGGATCCTGAGATAACCTTCAATTCCAGGGATGGCTGTTCTCTAGTAGTTCTAAAAGAGTGTCTTCGTCTTCATCTTGTTCTGGGGGTGCATCCCCCCTTTTCAATAAATTCTATTTTGTTCTTTCATTTTGATTTTTTTATTGATCCTTCATACTTAGTGTTTGTATAAGACTGTGTTTTGTTTGAATAACCATCATCACATTCATTTTCTAAGTGTGTGCCTTCATCATTCATAAGATTGATGATAGTTGTGCCACCTACTCATTCACCCGATGCCTACAGAACATGTAACATTCATTTTTCCCTATCTTTGTAAAAATTCATAATGTTTCAATTTGAAATCATTTTTTGTCTGATCCAACATAATGGATACATTCATATTAGAGGAAATAATATCAATTAAAAACACATTGCTTTGCAAAGAAGATTAAGTGACGAATATATCTGATGAAAGGGATATAACCTGGTCGATGAGATCCTCTATGGCCCTGAATTGTTTATTAGTATCAATTAGTGTGTTTGAAATTTATTTTTTGATTAAATTAGTATAATAAATTATCAGAAATTTTACTATACTTAATTTATTTTCATTTTTCTTCCTTCCTTGAAAACCTTTTAAAAATTGAAGATGATGCCTGTGTTTGTAGAGATTAATGCCTCCATGAATGATGAGTTCTATTTTTTTTAAAATATTCTCATGGATAATCTATAATGGTTATTTCTAGAAAAATATATAAATATTATAACATGATTACTATTCGGAAATAATTATATTTTTTTACTCCATCACATTCTTTGAATAATGGAAGCACCATACTTTAAAATAGAGACTACTTCCCCTGTTGATTGATTTGTATCATTTTTACATTTATATATAACATTTATGACTATAAACACTTATTTAATGTATTGATATGATATTTAGGAATTTTTTTATAAATTTTGAGTGATATTGCTTTATAATATATATGTTATATTAATAATAAACTGTCATTGTAAACATAAATGTATTAAATGAACATATCAGGGCACCTTTCATAGTTTGAATCCATTTTGTAAAACCTATGAAACTGTAAAAATATTTTGAAAATCCAAAAATAATGTCATAAAAATAGGAAATTCTGTATTATATGAATATATTTTGGAATATGTTTAGCAATTTTAATTATACTAGTAGAGTTATAGAGATATTGACCACACCACCACAAATAACTAATAGAATTGGAAACTATCAACAAAATGAATAAAAAATTATAATATATTGGCCGAATAAAATTAAATATAGATGAGATTTTTTTTAATAAAAGTGATTTTATTATCCAACTATTTATTCGCACTCACAAAATGAATACTGAAAATATGTTGGAGTTTTACATCTTAATGTTTATTTTTTGTTATATGATTTTTATTCCCTATATATTCCATTTCAGGGATGTAAATATTTCCAGCGGATTTATTTTTATAAAAACATATCAGGTAATATAAATGTTTTAAAATTACATTCCAAATTTTATATTTCATGAGTTATTGATTTTAAAAAAATTGTAAGAGTCTTTCATAACTCATCACTCAACGATAAGTTTTAAAAATGTCTCATATTAATGTTTAGTCTTCAATGATTTGTTTCTTCAATCATATGATTTTATTTAATTATAATATATATATATATATATTTTAATGATAATTTTGAGTGAATTTTTTCATAAAGATTAATTTCTTCCCTAAAAATGATATATATTATTAAGAATAATTTTTATTCTCTTTAACTATGATTTTCTACCATGACCATATTTTCCATTTTCTAATTCTCTACATTATATTTTGTAACATTATTATTTTATATCTGATTTAGACATCATATTTACCATCTCTATTTATATAAATTATGTTTAATTGTCCCTTTATTGATGTGGTATTTCACTAATCTAATTTTAAATTCTAACAAGGGGTCATGTGAACCACTATAATCACTTTTGGGTTATGAACTTTTTATCATTTACTCTATTTCGTCGAATATATTCTCATTTATTACATATATATTTGTTATACATGTCCACTAAATATTTAAATAATCACATTACCATTATTTACTAGGTCAATTTAATTTATTCCTTTTATAAATATCTTTTTTAGTGAACCTGATTTAACTTCACTTCCCTTTTTTCATATATCAAATGAAAAAAATGTTTTTAACTCTAAATTGATTATGAAAACCCTATTTATTTAATATTATCTTTGATGATTTAATTATAATATAATAGAAAATAATAACCCTTTTCCTTCTTTATGAGATCCATTACACATTTCAGAAAGAAACACCACGGTATCTTATTTTTACTATTAATTATTATATCCATTTCATAATTTTTTATATACAAGAACTCAATATTCAGTGCATATTCATACTTATTAAACTATATAAAATAATTTTTTAAATTTATTATCTTTATTTGACTCCTAATTTTATATAATTCAATTATTCTTAGAGAAACAAATATAAAATTCAATTCATTCTCCTCATTTTGATCATAATTATGCATTATTTTTGTTTACATTTTCTTATGTGAACAAATGTCCAGGTATATTCTAATAACATTAATGGTTCTTCCATATTGATATATACTAAATTTTGTGAGGTTATTGTATCATGAGATACCTTGTATAATGCTCTAGCTGTTTGACTATCCACACAATGCCATATTCTCTTGGTCGTATCCCTCATTTATAGTGATCATGTGGTATTCCTATGTGAATTAGGTTAGTTTTTCATGTTGTTCAGAGTCGAATTATTCTCATAATGTCATGAATTATGTTATTTCAATATATTTATTGTTATATGACCTTTTTATACAATTTCATATTATTTTTTCAATTTTTTTATAATTATATAAATGTTATCATGTTATGTCTCCAAACACATATATATTTTCTCACCAACATACTTGTCTATTATTATTACCTTATAGTGAATTTTAGATCACCCTATTCATATGTTTCCATTCTCTAGGATATAAAAATGAATGTAAATTAAGGTAAGACATGAATGATTTTAGTGTGTAATAATTATAAATAAATGATAAATATTATTGTGATGAAATTTCTTATATAGATATTCCCCAAAGACATCAATCATTCTATTCTCCTGATTGTGAGATTATTTTCTGATATCTAATATTTAATGTATTGAAATTGATTAAAATAATTATTTTATATCTTTGGTCAATATCATTGAGTGTATAAAAATGATTAGTTATTTTTGGTAAGTATATTTTTCTAGGAAAATATGTAGATAAATTTAATTAAACCACCAAGGATAAGTCAAACATATAGTTCTATGTATACGATATCACATTGAAAATTTGATGATGTTTTGTGTATGTGGTTTTCCAAAAAATTACATCCATTTCATGATAATGGAAAGGGGATTATGATTTATCACAAATTCACCAACATGTAATATACCTAAAAGGATAAATGAGTATTAACTCAATAAATGTTTCATGAATGATGAGTGGTACTAATATTACACACCTTGCTCGAATGTTTTGGGTGATATTATCTGGTCATTCACATTCTCTCTATGAGGGATTAAAAAGCCTTCATTAGATTATGGAATTATGGTAAATAGTATTAGTGTAACAAACCTAATGAAATATATATTGAACATAGATTGGTTTTGGTTGAAAAAATTATAATGTCAAGGTTTTAAATAGTAATAAATTTTGAGTATATTTTTTTCATGAGAAAATTTTAGATAATTCTATTATTATTTTTGATAGTTGTTAATAAAAATAATCCTTTTTAGTAATGGTAGTAGATGATTTCAAATGGAATGATGATAATAATATAATTCAAAGAAAAACTATATATTTTATCATCTGTTAATATAATGGGATAAAACTTGGGGTAATAAATAATATTATTCTACTAATCTATCAACAATTATTGTTAAGAACATGAATATAGTTGATTTTCCAAACACACCAACGATCTAAATGGGGAAGTATGATGGATTTTTATGTGATGAATATGATAGTGAAAATAATATTAAAATTTAATCATCTTAAAATTTTGGAATTATTTCATCAATGGAATTTCTCAAATGAAATGTAATATGTTTTAACAATTTTAATGGTGGAAATTTAGATATTAATTTCTTAAGATAAAAAATTGTCTAGAAGAGACTATAAAAGAGAAAAAGGTTTTTTCCTATGTATCCACTAAGAATTAAATTACATAAATGGGATGACATTGGGAATTACCTAAATCAATGCCTTAATTTATGAGATAAAAAGTATAATAGGAATCATAAATATCTATTCGAAGAAGGGAAAGCCTATAAAAACAAGAAAATAGATGTCAGTTATAAACATGATGTGGAGGGGAGAACACTAACCATCCACTCAAGAATAGTTAGTGCTTTATTTATATCTTTTTCAACAGGCTCATTAATAAAACATATAGTGGAATTCCTTTTGTATACCAAGATTATGTTAACGGGGAAGTTCCTTGTGGAAATATTATTATACTCCATTTAGTGAAATTTAATATAAATTTGGAGATAGGTAATCTATATCTACATAGATACCATAGAAATTAAATACATATATCATATTTTAAATATCAAATCATAATAAGAATGACTATCACCTCATGTTTGAAAATAAACTATCTAGAAGCATTTATTAAAATATATATGCTCAGACCCAATTCATGGGGACTATTAAGATAACATTTTTATAATGAATAAAAATATTTTTATATGTCTATTATGATGTAACATATGAGTTATAGAAAATTACTAAGGTTACAATGTTAGATACAGATTTTGAAATAAATTCTCATGTCATTTATAATTAATGTAAATCAATAAGAACTTCATTAAAGAGTAATAATACAAATTATAATGACCTAGTGTTTTATTGGGAATAATTTAGTCACTAATAAGATGGAATATTTTTTCATTTCAAAACTATTACATTAAATATTTATTTTCACAAGAAACAATGAACTAAAATGAAACTGTAATATTTAATACTAAAATTATTAAATATGATCGTTATATTATAGATATTAAATTACTTGGGAAAAATTGATCTATAAATATTCTTAAATCTTAAATAGAATAAAATGGAATCAGGTTAAGGATAGATCCTTTATGAAGATCATTTTTAGGTTGGATTGGATGTAGCATTACTAGGTTTTCCCTATACCAATCCATGTTTAACTATGAATATTATGTAATGAGAAAACACATATTCTTTATAATTCAATGGACATTGATATTTAGATGAGATAAATTATATCATATTCACAACCCATGGATACAAAATGAACAACCATAAGCAAAGATATTTAATAGAGAAATTCCGGGTAAGTGTAAATATAAATTATTATAATAAAAAATTTAATTATTAATGTAATAATGTAATGATGAAAAATAATTTCCATACTATTAATTGATTATTTTTATTTATTTTTGGTTAATGTCTCTAATAAAGAGTGTCCATGTAAATTTAGATTAAATAAACATTTCAAAATTCTGATGAGTGGATTTTCAGAAAAAATACATTTCATGCAGTGAAGTAATTTCTAAATGGAGTTTATCAATCAAAATGATCTCTTTATAAATATGTATTTTAGTGAGAAAATCAACCAAATAATTTTCCTCTTGGATTATGTCTGTGAATAAATATGTTTAGACCCATAATAACATCCATACATCCCATCTAATAGGTAGTGAGTCTCAATGAAAGATAGAATGTACCACTTCATACTACTTAGACGATAATAGTTTTATCACCTTGAATACAAAAATTGATCTGTCACCTAGAGAGTGAAAAATAGTAGACATTAATGATAATTTTCATTTTATATTTATGAGATGATGTAATAACACATGATCTATAGAAACATAAATTAATTAATCCTCACCAATCTTGAAATATAACACCACATTTTGAAAGACATGGGTTCCCTTTATATTCCACAATAAATATGAATTTTATAAAATATAAAAAATTAGACCGCCACAAAAATACAAAACTTCCAGTTCATTTTTTATAATTACTAAAAATTCCCATTCATATATGAACAGTTAAATCATGAATACTATTCTCTCAAGGATAAATCTGAACTCCATCTGACTATTTAATTTATTTAATTATATAATAAAAAATATTGAATGCCTAAAATGGTAAATTTATGCAATGATTCGTTCCATCAAAACTAGTTCATATGAATTAACTCGACCACCACATACTAAAAGTGATTTATAATATTAAGAGACAATACAATGTCAATTACATGATGAATAACAGATCCAAGAAGCTCTACTCTAAGTATTGGTTGATCAAAGAGATCATACATAGCCCTCCATAACATCTAAGACGTAGTGAAACTAGGGAAGAGAGGAATCATGTCACCCCCATATAGATTTCTTTAGGAATGCATATAGAATTTAGGAACACCATAAGAATGAAAAAATATCTATTTATGTAATATGTAATTTTTAATCCTCTAAATAATAGTTCATCACAAGGGAATGGTCCATCTATTATTGTAGTGCTTGATCCAAAAAAATTCTTGATTCAATAAAGCAACTATTATCTTGTAGACTATACAAATATTAAATATACCATTCTTGGATGGTTCTCGGATCATAAAATCTACATTTAAACTAATGGTGTATCCATTTATAATTTTATTAGCTTCATTATGTAAATGTTCTCGGAGAGCATCCTATAATCCCTTAACTATGATTTTAATGTCCAATATAGAGTAATAAGGATTAAATTCCTCAACAAGAGGAAATACTATCTAGTTATCAAGATAGAAATTTAGATAATTTTTTTCACTAATAATCTAGAGGGATCACTACACGATCTTCTAATAAAATGGATTAACAGTAAACCATATTGAATAATCAATATAGGGAAAATTATCTTTCTAATTCATTAATTATTAAATTTGATATCTTTATCCATTAAATTATAAGTTTTTTTCTTCTAATTTTGTATTTTTTGAATTTATTTAATTAAACAGGTATATTATATATACTATATAAAAAATTAAAATAACAGAAACCAAATTTTTATCTAATATAATCATAGAATAAGATTGTTTTAAATTATCGAAATATATTTTTTGAAAAAAGATGTTGTAATTAATTAATTATTTATTAATTTTAGTTTAATTATAAAATTTTAGAATTTAGACTTGTCCAAATCAGAAAAAAATATGTACTTATGACAAAAATATTATCATAGTATAATTTTCTATTAATTTGAAAATATAATCTATTTTTATGTAAATAGTAAGAATATTATGAGTTAATTAATTGCATTAGTTTATAACATTATCATATCACAAGAATGAGTCCTAATTGTTAAATCATTTATATAAATATATATATATATATATATATGTATAAATTATTATATATCATTTAAAAATATTTTATTCAATTTATAATATAAAAAATTAATATGTTTGAATATTATGTTTTATTTTACACATAAAATAATTTTTTATTGACACAGATTAAAAATATTTCTTCCATCGCTACAATAATTTAAATGTAAAAGATGTATTATGTTTTTTATATCACCATATATATATATATTATCAAATAATTTGAAATATAAATTTCTCTATTGAAATAATATTATTTTCATTAAAATTTATCACTTGATAATTATAAATTGTTTTATTTATAAAAAAGTATTTAATTATTATCATGTAATTAATTGATAAATTTTATTTTGTTATAAAAAATAAATCTAATATATTATTAAATCCAATATAGAAATGTTCCACATTCATTTAGTTGTTAATTAAAACATAATAAGATCAAGAACTTTACTGGGAAAATGCACTTCATTCCACAAAATAGTATTCAATATTTTAAATGTTTCATTTTAAAATATATGTTTCATATATTAGGAAATATAATTTGATTATATACAACAAACATATATGTTCAAAACAATCAACTTTAGTTATCATATATTTTCAGGAAAACATACATTACATAGTAAAAAACTAGTTACCAAGAAAAAATAAAATAAAACAATGTGATAAAATCAAATGGTAGGAGTCAAAAAAATTTAAAAAATGTGTAAAAACATATTAATGAGGATTTATTGGCCTAGATCAAAGTCAAAACATTTTAAAAAAATGTTTAAAAATATATTACTGAGGATTGATCGACCCATTCAAATATCCCATCAAATATTATTTCATTATTAAATCCATTGACCCTTGAACAGTTTCATTCCATTATTGAAAAATAATGTGTGCTCACAAACATTTTAATTTCTCTACTTATTTAAGGAGATCAATTCCACAATTTCAATTATACTATTATCTTACAAAATATACATACAAATACCTAATTCCCCTCTCTTATATGTACTTTCCACTTCTATAAGCCCGTATCCACTATATTTTTTCCATTTCATTAATTTCCACGAAGTATTTTATGATAATGTTATGTATCTACGGGGCAGTAATACATGCTTCTTTACCTTATCTTAATAATATTCTTATATAAAAACAAATACCAAAAAAAATTTATAAAATTTTTAATATAATTATTTTGATGCTATATTATTCTAATTTAATAACAATTTTATATTTTTCATTTGAACCCATTTAAAAATTGAATATTTCATAATATGATTGTGTGGAGTATTTCCTTTATGAAAGGAATATTCCATTATTCCAAAAATAATAACATGGGTGGACGAAAAATTTTATTTAGTTTAAAAATTTAAAAACTATAACCAGATTATTATTATTTAATGATTTTTTTCTATTTCTACACCCCACATATTTTTTGAAAAATAAGGGCATTATTATTTTATGTGTAAACTACCGCCTCCACTAAATGATTTATTCTTTTTTAATTTTTTTTTCCAAACATGGATGATTTTAAAAATTTATATAGTATATAAAAATGATATTTTTGACACTAATAATATCATTGACCGATAATATTTGACAATATATAAGTAATAGAAATAATTAATTGGAATATTAATGTTGAACACCTTAAATGAACATATAAGGGTACCTTTATTAATTTGAGAAAATTTTGAAAAAATAATGAAACTATTAAAATTTTGTGATAGTGGAATAATAGATAAAAATTCACATAAAAAAATTTAAATAAAATGAATAAATTTTTAATAACATTTTAACGTGGCCAATATTTTAAGAGATTTATCGAGAAAATGATCAGACGACCTCATCTAATAGATATAGGTAGAAATAATTAGAAAAATGAATAAAAAATGATAACAATTAGACATTATAAAATGTAATCTCGATGAAAATATATTACAAATGATTCTATTAAACAAAATATTATTATCCAGAATGATTAGCGCACACATATAATTAAAAAGGACAAAAGGTTACAGTTTTTTAATCATAATTTTGTTCGATTGAGACATTAATTTTATTAACCACTATTTGCCATTTATTTATGTAAAGACTACAAATAGATGTATTTTTAACATAAATTTCTATATATATAAGTTGTTTAGATATATATCCCACATTTTATCATTTGTGGTATACAATTACTCGTAACATAATAAACCTATAATTATATGATATATATAAAGGGTGAAAATTACATATATATCAGGGATCTATTCAGATAAGAGTATTTGTTTACTATCATGAAAATGTCATAAAAAATTAGAGACATTCACATATTATAAAAATTCTATACAAAAACATAGCATTTTGTTTAGACCAATACTAAATTCAAATAAATTTTATATCATTTGTTTGATCCTCTATAGATTAATTAATGTACTTTAGAAAACATATACTCATCCTTATATTCCATGGAAAAAATCGTAAAATTGGAGATGAGAAGTGAATCTTAGAAAAGGTTATAAAATCATTAGAATTTAGTTAGTATAGTGAAAAATATAAAACCCCATGAAAATGATTGCCTTAATCCTTATAAAATATTGAACACATATACATAATATTACGTCAGATTAATATAAAACATTACCCAAAATGAAATAGTTGAGGCCCAATATTAATTGTAAGCTATCCATGAGGTAATCTTATGAAATTTCAGAACTCATGAAAACATTACATTAAAAAATCATTTTATAATTAAACATTCCATAAATAATTAGATGAAAATATTTGGAAAATAATACTTTTTTCAGAGTAATATATTTATCATGGAATCTCATATTCAAAGCCCATGTTATCTCATTTTTAATGATGATTATGTAATGTAGGATTAAGAAAACTTGATTTAATTCTACTTGTTTAACTACATGTTTTCTCCCTTATTTTAACCATTGATTAATATATCATTAACCAATACAGTGGAGAGATAGATCGACCTAACCCATCATCATGAGCTATATAGGGTTCACAAATAATGATAGATAATTCTCAATCACTATATAATAAACATAAAATTGTTAATATATAACTTTTTAATCATAAAATTCTTTAAATAAACATTTTAACCTAAAAGAACCACACATTCCATTTCAACATAACATCAAGGAAAAATATATTTTTCCATAGAAACTATAAAAAATATAAAATTCTCTTAATAGTTGGAATACGTTATCAATTGAAAAAACATTTTAAATATTAGATTAATAAAGATAAAAAATAATTATAACAATAGCTTGAAAATTAGGTCAGGTTATATACAACCAAAAATGTTTTCACTTTGAAAATAAAAACATTAAAAATCCATATAGAAAATTGTTGAAAAATAAATTTTAATCCCCTAAAAATATAGTCAAAAGTTGTTGGAAATTACTTTTACCAATATTTTATTTTTAAATTTTATAAAAATTGTTTCATTTTTAAGAACATGAATAAAGAGGATAAATAGTTTCAAATGTTTAAAACAATTTTTAAATGAAAATCCATTACATTATGACCATTTCATATTCATATGTTCTCTAAATCATAAATAATAAGACAATTTTAATTTTATAATGGAATTATAATTTTTTTCATGTTTATTTAATTATATTTATTTATTTATATGATTTATTACCATATAATATATATTTAGTAAAATTTTTATGATTATGTTCATTGTTTTATGGTTGTTTGATTTAGATCCTCAAAACAACATCGACATTGTAACTCTTGTCAAAGGGTTTGTGGGTAAATTACATCATGAGTCAAGAAAAATATTATATTTATTATATTTATAAAGTAAATACAATTCTACAACCAACCATGTGAGATTTTTTGAAAAATGTATCCTCAAATTTCATGGATACTATAACCCTTATGTATTTATGAATAAGAATTTCATTTTTATACAAATTAAAAAATAAATAAAGTAGTTAATGTTTTAATATTATATAATTCTTTTAATAAATATCATATTTATTCATTATTTTTGTCTTTATGGTCAGGCATGCAGGGTTGAGTTGAAAAATGAATAACATCTCTTTATGGAGGTGGTATTCCACACATTTGTTTTTGATGTTATCAATTTTCAACATATGTAAAAGGTAAACATGTATGTTATATATTATATTTGAGGAAATATAAATTTTTCATAAACATAATATATATTCAATTTACCTATCACTTAAAACAACTATATAATCTAGTGATGATAAATGAAACGTGTTTCTCTGTTGTTGCGCTGTTCCACACATACACTAGAGCATCATTTTCATTTCTATTGGAATAGAAATAAAGATGAAAATGGGGTTTTAAATAATAATAATATGTAAATATATTTATGATACTTATTTTATTATTCCATCATGGTGGAATTATTTTTTACGTAGTTAGAAGAACAAATTAACGTGAAACACTATGAATGGAATTATACACTTCTTAGGAAAACCACCATTGGCATACATAGGTAGCCTTCATAGGTAATTATTTTGTTTATACCAGGACACCAAAGATATTTTTATTAATGTTGGGAAGGTATGTGGGTTCTGATTAGTTTATAAAAAAGGATAATTTTTTTAAATGTATGTGGTGATGATGCACCCAATTATTTTTTAGGGGAGATGCACACTTGTAATTTTCTAACTATTTAAAATTATATATATTCAATATAAATTAAAATTTCCTCTAAAAATAAACACATTTTTATCTTTGGTGATAAGATTTAATATATTATTATACTATTATAATGATGATATGATATTGCATCTCTATCACTTAGTTTTTACTATAATTATATCTCTTTAACCTTTACCGTGGAAACTATTTTTTACCTTGTAAATAATTTATAATTACAAAAATAGAGTTTATCACATTACAAAATTATAAAATCCTGATTAGAAATATTTATCTAATTTTTTGACATTCAATTTGTATATTTTGATGAAATATTATTTTTATATTTAAAAATATTTAGAAAAAATATTAAAACTGTTTTTAATAATAAAAATAATTTTATGACATAATACATAATTGTTGTAATTTATATGAAATTTATTAAATTATTATTGTAAAAATGTTAATAACATCATTATAATAAATTTCCGTTGTATAATTTTTCATTGGAAATACTATACATTATGTATTTGTTTTTGAAAAGTCAATTTTTGTACTATTAACCTCAAAATAATTTCATATGAAAATTACAACATACATCACCCAAAAATTATTTTATATGATATATTAAATAATAATGTCCAATTAGTCTATATAAAAACATATAATTAGTATATATAAATTTTATATAAAACCATATAAAATATAGAAACACAATTTAGTTAAATAAACAATTAAATTTTTGATTAAAAATTTATATAAATTCAATTTTAAAGATTTCAATGATTATGGATATATAAGATCAATAACTATAAATTAAAAAATTTATTTATTTCCATGATTACATGGAGTTTCACATTCTTCATCATTTATAGTTTTTTTCATTCAATTTTGGTCATCACCAACACAACTAATGGTTTTTTCACTCGCATCATTTTCTGATTATCATATTGATTACGTAGTCATGTGTTTCTTATATAAAACCATTGACTAATGAGTCACCTAAATTTTCAATACCAAAACCATTTGATCCAAAAACTGAAAAACATTTTTATCATTGAAATGATTCTCATGCAACTGTACCACCTCATGGATGAAACCATGAGATGCACTAGTTAAATACTTCCTTATGTAATAAACATGATGCACATCATATAATTGAGACAATAATTGATGTAAGGCTACATTATCATAATCTAAGACTACAATATCTATAATTTCATCATGTCAAATGATCCACACACTTAACTTTTAATTTATAATGATATGTATATCACCTTTACAAATAGATAATTTAATAAACACATGATCATATACCTCAAATTAAATGTGTTTACTCTTATTATATGCATGACTCCTCGTTATAATATTATATACAAAAATATATTTATGAATCATATTTAACATCTCAGCTATATATTTTACCAATTCTTTTCCTAATAAAATCCTTTAAGAAACATAATCAAAACATGATGGAGTTTGGGATATAATTACATATAATTCCCTCAAAATTATCAATACGTAAATTGGAAAGAGATTTTTTTATATGAAGATTTTCCCAATGAGTGATGTTTCTTCCAACATCACTGATAATGTAATAAAGAATACTGAAGCATAGAATTCATTGTTTGAATTTTTTTTTGACTATTGATCCTTTTTATGTCTAAATATTGTACAAAAATTTAATTTATTATGTAAAAAAATATGAATGAAATCTCAAATATTACAGTCATATATTTGATAATGATCTGATATAATAGAGCTAGAGGATTCATGCAATTTTACTATATGTTTATGATAATTTTGAGCCTGTTGATGCAATGAAAATCTATCTCAAATAAGAAAAACTTGTCCATATTTATTTAAATGAAATATAATAACACCCGTCGTATTATTACCTCAATATTTCCTAGATAATACCACCCTTAAATCCACTTATATATTACTGATTTTCAATTTAGGATCTATAAAATGATAATGTTCCCCCTCTGGGTGTAGTTTCACAGATATAACCTCTTGAAAAATCAAATATTTTAGAGTAATATCTAAAAATTTGTTCTCCATTCCACCCCCAAAATAAAATTCATATGTGTATCTATATATCATAGTGCTACTAAGATTAATGAAGATAGGATAGATATGATATTCATTCAATAATTACATATGTAATTTGGAATAATTTGTAATACACAACCTCTTTCAAAATATCATAACACATTATTTGTCGATGATAATTTTAAAAAACTCACCCATCACAACCAATTCCACCATTTCTTAAAAACCCTTAATTATCTCTATGAATGATTAATTATTTCAAATATCGATTAATTCATTGATAATAGAACCAAAATAGAGGGAGTTCCTACAAAAAAAAATTCAAGGCTAACATTCAACAAAAACATTAAGAAAAGATCTTCTTCCAAATGAAATATGGATAAAGATGCATTATCTGTTAATTAAAAGAAATCAGATACCTTTTTTTCTTTACCTATTTAATAGATAATATTAGGATCAAAATCCTATATAAGTTACAACCATATGTTTCATCATCATGTTCAACTCTTTTGAGTAAATAAATATTTCAAGCATCAATAGTCAGTATATATTTCACATTTTATAGCATATAATAGATCACTCCAAATATTTTATAAAAACACACCATTATATTCTCAAGATAATATTCATCATAATTATTTTCAAAAAATATTAACCATTGTGATGAATATTAAATTTCTAAAAAACTATTCATCATGTAAAAACCATGTCCCTTCATAGAACAATAAAATAAAATACTAATTTCACCAATTAATGTTCAAATGGATATCACTATAAAAAAAATCAATATTATTTTCAGTTCATTGAAAACTTAATCTCATATTCCAACAAGGTTACATTTTAGTGGACAAGTTTGGGATAATCCCAACACTGAGAGGGGGGTGGATCAGTTATTTGGGCATGAAATACCAATTCTATAGTTTTATCCCTATACCTTTTACCTATTAGTATCATGATTGTCTTATTATATATTCCTTGTTAGATCAAATAATAGAAACAATAAAAATATGTGCATTTTATTTTTACAAGGATCACTACTGCATAAGAGAAGCAACATCCAGGTCATGTATGGTGATGACAAATACATGGATTATCCACAAAAATTTAAAAACATTTATTGTTTTTTGAATATGAAAAAAATACTCTAGTCGCAGTAAGTCCCTATACATTAGAGGGGGAAGGGAAAAAATCATCTTCCTGAACTAGTGATGACCTAGGGCGACAAGCAGCTTCTTTCTATTTGTCTATACAAAAACTAACGATAGTCTTGATCCTTATTGATAGGGTAGTTTCTCTTCTTTTACTTTTTTATTTCTATTCACTTGGTTTTTGCAAAGTAGTAGGAAAGAAAATCTCCTTTATTCTTCTATCTTTTTCACTATTGAAAATCCAACTGTATTACTTCTTATTCTTCCTTCGTCTTTAGTGAAACAACCAACTACACTATAACTTGTTTCTTTTTCTTGGCTAGAATCAAAAACCACTTTGTGACTATTCAAACACTAAATATCATCTTACATAGAATCATAAGAATTAATTTCTTCTCCTTTATTATTTTAATGTTTGTATGTGATCATGTATGTGGCGTTCAAGTGAACTTCTATTCTTCTTATTCTATACACAAGGGCACCAGATGTTTAGGTTTTATTATTTAAATTAAATTACATATTAATGTGAATGAAAGAGTGCATGCACATTATACTACTTCTTCTTGTGTGTAAGTCTTAACGGATATAAAACATTGCATACACACATGGTCTCTTTCCACCTATATATCTTCATTGCATGAAACCACACATGAATGAGTGAAATCCCGTGGTACCCACACAATTACTAGGGTTTATTTATACATGTAACATGTGTTCATGCATACATGTATGGACCTTCTTCATGAAATATCCTTATTTACCAAAACACACTTATAAAGAATATATGTATATAGTACAGACATGAGTGTTCTTACCTTCACTTCGTAACCCCGAAGGGTTAATTGGAATTATTCCTCATGTAAGGTGTGCATGACACAGCCTCATAAAAGGAATTTGTAGTCATTCTTCATATATCCAGATGGTTTGAGGGTCTGTCATTGCAATGCAGGAAAAGTGTGTGTATAGAATGGATGTGTACCTATGAGATCACCTTCAAGAATTACAATGAGGGTTTGGATAAACGAATCACACATTCATGGATTTAATTCACACTGAGGTGTCATTCTATTTATTTGTGAGACACTTTAAGAGGCATAACACTTGTTTATGTTTTTTGGTTCTATACTCTTCCTTCACAATATAGAAATATAGATGCTATGTTTTTGAGAAACAAGAGTTCTCGGGTGTATGAATGACGACACCCCTATTTGGATTGGAGGAACTCCATTTATATGAAGGTATTAGATCTTATTCATGCTCAAAATATCTCATTTGAGTATTAATAGATATTCCCTATAAATAACCTAGATCACTGGTTCGTTAAACATTCAAACCTGAGTTTGAGATACTCTGATATTTGCATAGTGATTCTTTTTCAAATGATCTCATATTTATCATGTGCATGTGATTATAATCACATGCAATTCATCCTTTATAAAAAAATGTGCTTCATCCCTACAATACACGGCCTCGCAGCTTCAGTTGATTCAGCCAAATTCATACTTCATCATTTCTTTATATGTTTGAAAATGAAATGACATGCATGATTTCATCAGATTCATACAATCATCATTCATTGGATTAGATTATCAGAAAGGGTTGGTAGCTCAATCTCGGTGGTTCTATAACATCTCTAATGAACTATGATGTCAGGAACCCTTCAAAAGATTAGGGGTAAAAAATGACGATGTGGAAGCTCTACGGTTGTTGGATTGGCTCAGATCAAATAAGGACGATGGAGATTAGATGGTGGAACATGATATTATATAAGCATCCATGATTTCTTCCTCAATTTTTAAATGATAAAAAATATCCATGTGTTCTTATCCCATACCAAACTAGACGCTCAGAATATCAGCTGTTTATAAATCAACTCATCCCAACAGCCAAGTAGATGACCCCTCCACTCATGATACCACCCTATAACATGATCTCTACGGTTTCACTATACACACAACCTCTTCACGGACATTGGCACAATTTCTACACAGGCCTATACACGGACCTACCCAGCTGCTTGCGGGATGGCTTGGCTGGCATCCCATTGGGAACAATCAACATTGCAGTGCATGAACCTCGGGTTGAGGCTGCCAGCTACTTGGTGGACTAGACCAATTTTTTTTGTAAATAGTATAAAAAACAATACTTCTAATTGGAAAATTACATGAAAACATTTATTGAAAAATCCAATCCTGTTCAACTTCCCTTCATTTCAACTTCTTCAAACATCATTCTCTAATCTTTTCCACTTCTTGAAAATTATTTGATTTATTCTTGTTTATATGATCACTATTATAAAGTTATAGCCTCCTCGCTATTTATTTCTGGAACATGTATACCAAATAACACTTCAATATTTCTCATTGGATGATACTTAATTAATTTATACCATGTGTAACTTTAGACACACGTTCTTTGAACTATAGATCGGTACATAAAATTTCTGATTTTCTAAACATGGAGAATTTCCCAATCATGGCATCCAATGCTATGAATCAATTACAATTTTCAAGTCATATTCACATCAACCAATATCCAATCATATTGTATATATTTATTAATTTTGTCTATTATTTACTATTGTTGAAAAAATACTACTTATCCACAATGTGGTCCCAACAATGTACCACATTGTATTTGTTTGTAATAAATCAATGTTCTCTAAAATGATCTGTCAAAATCCAAATTTGATTATTCTCCCCCCTTAACTTTTTCACCTTCCAAAAACATTAATTTCAGTTATTTCTCCCTTATTGATAAGAAATAAAAAGATCATGATAGATAGTGTATCAGCTCACACTTCTGAAATGTGCCATCAATCATTTCAATCTATGTCTACTTGAGAAATTATCTATGTAGAAAATTATTAGATTGGATTTAGACAACATGTTTTCCATTATCAACTCATCATGATACCTCATGAGATGAGAATTTATATACTTGTCTTCAAGGGTATTCCAATTCCATTATAGGATGATTATAAAATTTTTGTTATAAAATAATAAACTAGAAAATCTTACACTTACTTAAAAAAATGGGAAAAACATTCAAGTGAAATATGAAGGATAAGGGACATTGGGGAACTACCATTCTTCTTATGTCACTTGGTAAATTAGTTACTCCACCATTGTAAATTGATATTTATTTTGAGTTACCAAGGGTGATAGATTAAGAAATTGCATACCTTTTCTAATGACGTGATCTTAAATATATCAATTTAATTTGATACCAACAAAAGTTGATACTAATTGAGATAATAACTCTGGTAATGTCTGTATTTTCTACCACTCATGGGGAACACATCTCACCACTAGTTATTAGGTTCAACCTCTAAGAGCTTATATCACCTTAAATTCATTGTATTATAAGAAAAAATATAATTAAAAAATATTTAAGTGAATAAGGTGGATCCTCCTTGCTTCATCAATGTGAACAACAAGGTTGATATAGATTTCTCGAACCATATGATTAATTTTTTACACTTACACAATTTATCATCAATTATAATTGTTGTTGTCTAGATTATATCAAATATTAAATTTCTTTTTGTGTGACCCATCATTCTTCAAGAGCTTTTAAAACAGTAGAATCTCTTGGTGGAACATTCTAATTCTTAATAAATTATTCATAGCATGGAGAAATGTAATGAAATTTTTAAATGTGTGTCCATCCATGTTGAACCTCACACACATGTCTTCCTTATAACCACATGAAATATTATTTTTTTACTATATATAGCTTGAAAATCTTTTATTTCCTTCAATCCTTACAAATATTATGGCTAGATAACTAATAGGTCATTATAATTTGAAGCATCAAGATTGGATCTTCCACAATACTTCTTTTGATTGACCTTCATCATAGGATATTTTTTGATGTGCCGCCCTTCACCTTCTTTGATTTAGACTCCAAGGACTTCTCAACATTATTTCATTGAATATTTTTGGGGTAATTTATTTTTACAACATTATTCTGATTTATTCAAAAGGATAATTCTTCATTATATTAAATTTTTATTTCTTATTTTCTTATCAGCTTTTGGTACCTCTTGACATAAACATGCACTAACCTCATGACCACTCCTGTTGCATACAAAAATAATATTATCAAGAATTGATAATCTGTTTTCAGTGTAAAGATTCTTCTAAATCTATGGATGTTTATTCTTACCCTCTATCTTTCTCCCCATTAAGAAGGTATTCCTCTGTGCTTTTAAATTTTGAGTATTCTACCGACAATTCAATGCACAATGCCAAAATCTATTGCACCACCAACATTGGACCAAAAATCATTACTTCATGATATCTTATGTAATATCCCAAGTCAGTAAATAATAATAGATTTTCACATCTATGTCTATGTATGAATTAGATTGTGTTTTATAGGCTTAAAATGAGAATAAATCCAATCATAAGCATAGAATACTCTAATATTTTTAAAAAATTGTTTTACTGCCTTTTGATGGAAAAACATTTTTAAATGTACCTTTTGAATATTTTATAAGCTCTAAATTTCAATATAAATATTTTATTTAGAAATAGGACATTGAAATTTACTTTGCTTAATTTTTTTTTATTTTTCTGACAATGTTCATTTTTTAATGAATAGTGAAAAATACTGCATTTTACATCAAAACTGTTTTCTCATCTAATTTAATTATTTGGGTATATCATCTTTTTATTTTTTTAAATATTAATTAGAATATATTTTTACCATTTAATCTATTAGTGGTCATTATAATTAATTTCACATTGAAATTTGACATAAATAATTGTCAATCTTTTGATAGATATCGTTTCTTAAAAACAAGCTATTTGTTTTGATAACGAGAATTATATTTAAATTAATTAATTAAATTTATGTGTTTGGAATTTGGTAAAATGGATTCCATATTTTTAATCAGAATGTCTAAATTATAAAATTAAGGCCTTTTTGTTTTTGTACATTATGAATAACAATGACGGTAATTATCTTTAATTATCGTGATTAATTAGTAATCGGGTAGTTAAGGGTAATAAAATAAAATCATAATAATATAAAATGACCCCAAAAAGTGTCCTAATACACTCTTTTGAGTCATGTCTGGCCATGGAATGCTTTTTTACTGAACTTGAGGGCCCATGGTGTCACATGGGTGTAATAGTGACATTTAGGACATGATTTTCAAAAAGAACAGAAATATAACAATTGTTTTTATATCCTAAGTAAAACTATTTTAATATTGTTTACATAAATGATATCTTAGACTATAAATATTCATTGTAAATCTAAAAATATTTCCAACATCATGGTATATTTTTTATTATTTTTAGACATTAAATAAATAAATTTATTTATGACACCATGATGATGTAGTGATTTTCTCATTAATAAACGATTTCAATAAAATGTAAAGATAAGGTAAAATATAAGACATAAACTTGATGGAAACATATTGGATGGGTGTATTTTGAACCATTTTCACCTTATACCTAAAATATATCATTCTGGGACCTTTAAAACCAAAAAACAATTTTATAATAAAGTAACATTTGAAGACTTTCCAAAAGTGACCATCCTCTATCTTATAAAAGGCCCCCACCTATACCCCCTTACCCACAACTCTCAAGCCCTTGGATCTTCCAAACTCAGCTCATATTATCTCTCCACATCCCTATTTTACTCATAGAAGCCTCACTTTGGGCAGAAGTCTTCCCAAGGAAGCCTTTGCCTCAAATTGAAAAGAGTTACCCGATTTAGAGGTAATGTCTTCTCTGGAGTTTCTATGATTTATTTTCCTTCTTAACTCTCCACTATATTCTTATTTATTGATACAATAATAACACTAGTATCTTCAATATACTAGGATGTTGTTATGATATCTATTCTACCTACACTCACACAGACCTCCGTCTAATCGTTAAAGAACATACTGTTTCTGTGGGTGGTGAATTACTGCCTCACGAAACGATGATTGTTCAATATTATTTTAACACCTTTAATGGTGTAAATTACGATGGAACATTATTTATAATATATATATATTATATTTATGTCCAATATATGATTCTGTATTTTATATTTAAAACATACCTTTATGTATTGCATGTTGTGCAAATTCGATAATTTCATATGAGGAAGTGTGGGCTACCGCCCCCTCAACTAATGTGACTCATTCATGCCAAAAATGGAATTTATAAAGAATTTAATTAATGACCGTATTTTTCCTATATAACATATATATTATACAGGAATTATAATATATATATGTATCATTTAGTTTTAATTCATTTAATATGACAAAGATTTGAAAGTAGCATTCATGCGTGCGTAAGGCCTACGATCTCCATGAATGGTTTATTTCATTTTTTATCTCCAAATGTTATAGAATAGCATAAAATGAATATATACTAGATATATATGATATTTAAATCATTAATATCATTCTAGAGATGATGTACTTATAACTACATGGGTAATTCTTTTCAAACTAGTTCATTTTTGACTCATGTATCGAACATTGACAAAACTTATGATTTGAACTCATATAATTAACTAATTATTACAACATGATAATATTTTCTATGAATAGAATAATAAACATTAAATTATGTCCTTTTGAAATAATAAATTGACCTCAGTTTATTATTCTGGAATATAAATAACGAACGAGAACAACTTGGAGTTGATGTAAGGGACTTCTTCTCAATCTCCTTTCATTGAGGAATACATAAATTTATATATGACCTTCTATTATTAGTTTTTTAATAAATCCTTTTAACTTTTAATTTCATTAAAATGTAATCTTTTTACATGAAGCGTCATACTAAATGACAAAAAGAAATGTTTTTGTCTTACGTATGCGGTGACAACGACTTCTCCGCCTCCGTGACCATTATTTCAGTTTCGGCTTCTTTTACACACCATAACTTTTTTAAATGAAATATAAATTCCATGTTTTACATTTCTTTTACTTTGTTATTGAAAGTGTTATTGTTAATGTTTTGATTATATCAATGTTTTGTATTGATATATTGTGATTGAAATATGGAAAGGTTATGTTTCCTTTATGCATGTTTTATGTGATACGATTATGTTATGGTTATTGAGAATTGTTTATGAAGTCAGGTGGTTCCATGATAAATTAATGTAGGGTGAGCCTGAGATTGCTCTATAATGAATTGGGTAATGCGAAGGGGATAAATGCAAAGGTTTCTCCGAATAGGATTAGGGAATATACTCTAATGGGTATTCCGAATGTAACCATGAGGATTACTCCCTATTTAAGAATGTTATGAATGCCTCAAGTTACATTTATGTATTATGATTTCTATGATTTATTCATAAATATTATGATTTAATGAGGTATATAAATGTGCTTATGTTTTATGATTATAGTATGATTTCATTAATTCATATGAATACATAGACTACTGTTTTCATTCATTATTTTTATATCCATTACTGAGCATTTTATGCTCATCCCATGTTTTTGAAATGTTTTTCATAGGTCAATAGAAAAGTACATGATGTGATAATAGAGTCGAGGAAGTGTCAAGAATGAAACCATGTTTTATTTTAAATGTGTTTTCTTTGGTAGAAAAAATGAATACTGTCTTTGATGTAACCACCTTGCTTAAATGTGGAATGTAATGCATGATTTATGATATAATTCTCTAATACTCTAAACCTGAAAGGATCTTCAAGTTGAATTCATGAAATAACTCAAGATTAAGTAATGTTTAAGGTGGGTGACTTATAGTTGGTATCAGAGGGAGGTTTAGATAACATTAGGAGTTATAATTCTATCAAATGATTATCCATAAATTTTTTTTTACTCATTATGGTCAAATTGAAATTATATAACAATTGAAGATTACCATGTTGCCTCATCTAAGACATGTTTATTCAGAATAGTTTTCTGCATAAGAAAAATGGAAGTAGTTCTAGGAAGGATTACTGAAGGAAATTCCCTTCCAAATCAGCATCCTGAGATGGTTGGAATTGGAACTAAACAGTTTGTTGTAGTAATGGCATAGTTGACTCAAGCGATAAATGGTTGTGGTATCCATGCCTGAGATCAGCCAGATCAACCACAGATGATCATTTCAATGGTGGAACATTTCATGAGGCAACATCCTCCATAATTCAGAGGATAATCTGACCCTGTGCTAGCTTAAGGGTGGATTAAAGTAGTGGAGAATATATTCAATGTCCTGGGGTGTTCGGAAAATCTAAAGTTTAGTCTTGTTGTTTACCCTTTGGAGGGTGAAGAAGATCAGTGGTGGTCGATGGTTTAAAATATTAGGGACGCTGATGATATTGATGATCTTAGATAGGATGAATTCAAAGGTATGCTTCCTGAGAAATATTTTCCGATGTCTATTTAACTTATGATGGAAAAACAATTCTTGGAATTGAGGAAAGAGTATGACTCATTGGCTTCTTATTATGAAAACTTCACTCGATTGGCAAGGTATACTCCAAATTTTATCGAATACCTTGATAGTAAAATAAATCAATTTTACATAGTATTAAATCCAATATATCGAAGGGAATTAGCTTCTCATGAGTTCAAAAGTTATGAAAATTTTCTTTGAAGTGCTGAGAAGGTGGAAATGGAGTTTTCCTATGAGAAACTATTCTATAAAAACAAATAGAAGAAGAGACCAAGGTGGAAAGTGAAAGGGAACAATCCTTCAAAAATGATTGGTGGTAAGAAAACTAAGTTTTCATTTATTGATAAATGTTGTAAAAAAATGTTGGGGAATTTATTTTTAATTTTGGAAAGTGCTTTCGATGTGGTAAAATGGGACATAAGGCTCATAATTGCAATGGAAATGATCAGGGTAGTGGTAAGAAAAAATGTAATTTACAGTTAGTGAAATGTTTCAAGAGCAATGAGATGGGTCATTATGAAAATGAGTGTTCGAAAAAGAGCTAGAATGATGGGAAGCAGTCAGACTGCAAGCATAAAGGTGTGGTGAAATCCTTTGCAACTACTTCAGCAGATGTTGGGCCATAAAATGAAGTGGTATTAGGTTCTTTTTTTCACATTATGCCAATTTATTGTTTGATTCAGGGTCTAAACAATCTTTCTTCACTGAAAATTTATCTAGTAAATTGGGAATTAAATTGCAAGAAATAACTCATAAAAATGCTGTAAAAAACCTAGGGGAAATGTTGAGGCAAAAAGAATTTATAAGAATCTATCTGTACTTATCCATATAAAGAATGTACTTGCAAAACTTATTGTTTTACCTCTAGTAGAGTTTGATGTTATCCTGGGAATGGATTGGCTCTCTGTTTACCATGCTATGATTGATTGTAGAGATAAAGATGTTTATTTTCAAAAAGACTTTTAGTTTGTTTAAAATAATGAACCCTTACTGTTGATGACATATCAAGAGGTTGTGAATCTTGTGAAAGATAGAAATGAATGTTACATTTAATATATTTTTGAAAAAAATGAACCGTTCAGATTAATGATGTGACAGTGGAAATGGGTATCCTAATGTTTTTTCTAATGAGTTTCCTAGAATAATACAAGATCATAAAGTTGAATTTACTGTTGACTTAGTTCTTGATTCTAATCTTATTTCAAAACCCCCTTATCAAATGGATCAAATTGAACTTTTAGAGTTGAAGGAGAAATTGCAAGATTTATTAGAGAAAGGTTTCATTCGACCTGGAGCATCACCATGGGGTTCTTATGTCTTATTTTTTAAAAATAAATATGGTTCAATGAGACTTTTCCTTGATTATAGGGCCTTGAATAACATCATTGTTAATAACAAATATCCATTTCCTCATATCGATGATTTGTTTGATCAGCTCCAGGGAGCTCAGTATTTTTCAAATATTGACTTAAGATTGGGGTACCATCAGTTGAAGGTAAAGGCAGAAGATATTCCAAATTCCGTATTTCATACAAGATATGGCCATTATGAATTTGAAGTTTTACCTTTCTGGTTAACCAATGCACCTTCTATAATCATGGATCTTATGAATAGAATTTTCCATGAGTTTTTGGATAAGTATTTGGTTGTTTTCATTGATGATATTTTGGTGTTTTCTAAAAGTAAAGAGGGGCATGAAAGTAATTTAAGGGTTATTTCTTAAACCTTAAAAGAAAAGAAATTGTATGGGAAATTCATAAAGTGTGAGTATTGGTTGCAACAAATTTCATTCCTTGGTCACATTTTTTCTAATGATGAAATAACTGTTGATCCTGAAAAAAAAAGGTTGTTGACGAATGTCCAAGACCCACAAATGTAACGAAGATTTGTAGTTTTCATGGTTTGGAAGGATATTACAGAAGGTTTGATAAACAATTTGTATGGTTGTGCAGCCCACTAACTAAGCAAACTCGGAAGGGTGTTTAGTTTATCTCGACAAAAGAATGTGATGATTGTTTTCAGGAATTGAAAAGAAGATTGGTGAATTCTCTAGTATTGTCACTACCTTCGAGGAATGGTGAGTTTTTTATCTATAGTGATGCTTAATTGAAAATAATTTGTTGCGTCCTAATACCTAATGATCAGATTATTGCTTATGATTCATACCCTACACATGATTTGGAATTAGATGATGTTGTTTTCTATTTAAAAATTTGGAGGCATCATTTGTATGGTGAAAAGTATGAAATATATATTGATCAAAAAAGTTTAAATTATATATTCAATCATGAATAATTGAACATGAGATAGAGGATATGGCTAGAATTAATCAAGGATTATGATTTCATGATTCACTACCACCAGGAAAAGAAAATAATTTGGAATATTCTTTGAGTCGAAAAAGTAATGTTTCAATAACCATGTTAAATTTGGAACATGATCATTTGGTAAAGGATTGGATGAATTTTGTCTTGGAAGTTGTTCGTGCAAGAAATTCTTCTGTTTTGTTTCTGGTATCCATGAAATATTCTCTATCAGAGAGAATTTTGCATGCACAGAATCAAGACAGTGAGTTGCAGAAGAAGGTAGAGCTGGTTCAGGTGTGTATGTGACCTGAATTAAAAATTGATAATGACAGTGTTTTGAGAATTGGGAATAGATTGTGTGTGCCCTGTGAATTACAGTTGAAGAGAGATTTGTTAAGATAAGCTCATAGTTCTCCCTTTTCAGCTCATCCAGGCAGTACTAAGATGTATAGAGATCTTCGAGAGTATTACTAGTGTGATGGAATGAAAAGAGATATTACTGATTTTATTGTGAAGTGTTTGACTTGTATAATGGTTAAAGTAGAGTGGCTATTAACGAAATGGATGCTTTAGCCTTTAACAGTGTCAGAGTGGAAATACGAGAATATATAAATGGACTTCATTCTGGGATTACTGAAGATTCCTCGAGATAATAATGCAATCTGGGTTATTGATGATCGCTTGACTAAATATTCTCATTTCCTTGCTATACAATATAATTTTTCCCTATATCAACATTATTGATTGTATAATAAAGAGATAGTCATGTTACACGGAGTTCCCCTCTCCATTGTATCTGATCATGACCCCAGGTTCACATCTAAATTTTGGAAAGGCCTTCATAAGTCGTTAGGTACTGAATTATATTTTAGTACATCTTTTCATCCTCAATCAGATAGGCAGTCAGAATGAACAATTCAAACATTGGAGTATATGCTACGTGCTTGTTCTATGGATTATCAGGGATGTTGGGACTAACATCTTTAATTGGATGAGTTTTCTTATAATAACAGTTTTCATTCCAGTATACATATTTCACCATTTGAGGAATTATATGGGAAGTAGTGATGAACTCCAGCTTTTTGGGATGAAGTAGGTGAAAGGATATTTATGGGACAAGAATTGGTAAAATAGATGGAAAAAAAGTTCAACTGATACAGAAACACATGAGAACAGCTCAGAGTAGGCAGAAAACTTATGCGGACAACAGGAGGAAGGATCTCTCTTTTGAGGCAGGTGATCATGTCTTCCCCAATGTTTCAACATGGAAAAGTGAGATGTGATTTGTTAGAAAGGAAAGTTGAGTCCAAGATTCATTGGACCATATGATTTTCTAGAGAGAGTTGGATCAGTTTCATACTGAGTGTATTTACCTCCGAGTTTATCTCAGGTACATAATTATTTTCATGTTTCAATGTTAGGGAAGTACATGCCATATCCATCTCATGTTTTGAGTCCTGAGGTAGTTCAGCTGGAAGAGAATCTATCTTATTAGGAACAACCAGTCCCGATTCATGACCATAGGGAGGAAGTCTTACAAAATAAGGAGAGTCATCAAGAAAAGGATATATGGAAAAACCATACAGATGAAGAGGAATCATGGGAATCTGAAAATACAATGAAGGATAAATACCCCCACTAGTTGATAAGTAAATAAATTATGGGGATGAAATTTCATAAAGGGGGAAGGATAAAACATAAAAAGAATTTATTGAATAATATATTTTCATATCTATGTCTATTTATGAATTATATAGTGTTTTAGAGGCTTAAAATGAGAATAAACCTAATCTTTAGCATAAAATGCTCTAATATTTTTAAAAGATTGTTCTACCACCTTTTGATGGAAAACCATTTTTAAAAATGACTTTTGAGAATTTTATAAGATATATTAGTAAAAATAAACATATTCTTTAGAAATTGGACATTGAAATTTACTTTGTATAATTTTATGGTATTTTTCTGTAATGATAATTTTTTAATGAATACTAAAAAATACCTCATTTTAATTCAAAACCGCTTTTTCATCTAATTTAATTATATGGTTATATTATGTTTTTAATTGGTTTTCAAGTGCAATTAGAATATATTTTTACCATTTAATCCAATTTTGGTCATTATCATTAAGTTCACTTTGAAATTGGATATAAACAATTGTCAATCTTTTGATAGATATTGTTTCTTAAAAACACGTTATTTGTTTCGACAACGAGAATTATTTTTAATTTAATTACTGAAATCTATGAGTTTCTAATTTGGTAAAATGGATTCCATATTTTTAATCATAAGGTCTAAATTATGTAATTAAGACCTTTTTGTTTTTTAACTGTATGAATAGTAACTATGGTAATTATCTTTAATTATCGTGATTAATTAGTAATCGGGTAGTTATTGGTAAAAATATAATATAATAATAATAAAAAATGACCCCAACATGTGTCCAAATATACGTTTTTGAGTCATTTCCGACCATGGTAGGATTTTTACCGAACTTTAGGGCCCATTGAGTCACTTGGGTGTAATAGGGACATTTATGACATTATTTTTAAAAAGAAGAGAAATAGAAAGGTGTGTATATCCTAAGTAAAACTATTTTAATATTGTTTAAAAAAATGTTATCTTAGACTATAAATATTCATTTAATGTCTAAAAATATTTCAAACATGATGGTATTTTTTATATAATTTTTAGACATTATATAAATAAATTTATTTTTGACACCATGATGATGCAGTGAATATCTCATTAATGAACGATTTAAATAAAATGAAAATATAAGGTAAAATATAAGACATAAACATGTATAAAATCTATTTTATGAGTTTATTTAGAAACCTTGTCACCTTATCATCAAAATATTTCATTTTGTGACCTTTAAAATCCTAAAATCATTTTATAATAAAGTAACATTTCAAGACATTCCAAAAGTGACCCTCCTCCGTCTTATAAAAGGCCCCCCAACTCTACCCCCACACCCACACCTCTCAAGACCTTGGCTCGTCCAACCTCTACTCATATTATCTCTCCAAATCCTTCTCTTACTCCTAGAATCCTCACGTTGGGCAAAAGTCTTCCCAAGGAAGCCTTCGGCTCAAATCAAAAATTGTTACGTGATTTAGAGGTAATGACTTCTCTTGAGTTTCTTCCTCTTATTTTCGGTGTTCACTCACCAATATCTTATTATTATTTTATCCCATAATAACACCAGTATCATCAATATACTAGGATGTTATTATGATAAGGATTAAACCTACACGCACACACACCTCTGCCTAATGGTTAAAGAACATTATGTTTCTGTGGGTAGCAAATTACTGTCTCACGAAACAATGATTTTTCACTAATCTTTTAACACCTTTAATGGTGGCCATTATGAAGGAAATATATTTATATATGATATATATTAGATTTTTTTCAACTCTATGCTTCTATATTTTATATTTAAAACATACCTTTATGCTTTCCATGTTGTGAAATGCGACAATTTGATATGATGAAGTGTGGACTACCGCCCCCTCAAGTGATGTGAATCATTAATGACAAACATGAAATTTATAATGAATGTGAATAATGAACTTATGTTACCTATATAACATATATATTATACTGTAACTATAATATATTTATATTTATCATTTATTTTTAATCTCTTTAATATGACAAAGAAATGAAAGTAGCGTTCATGCGTACGTACAACCTACCATCTCCATGAATGGTGCATTTCATTTTTTATCTCCAAATGTTATGTAATAGTATAAAATGAATATATACTGGATATATATGATATTTAAATAATTAATACTATTCTATAGATGATGTAATTATTACTACATGGGAAATTATTTTCAAACAAGTTAATTTTTGACTCATGTACCAAACATTGACAAACCGTATGATATAAACTCACATAATTAACTAATTATTATAACATGATAATATGTTATATGAATTGAATAATAAACTTTTAAGGATTTCATTAAGATATAATAAATTGACCTAAGTTTATTATTCAGGAATATAAAGAACAAACGAGAACAAATTGGACTTGAGGTAAAGGACTTCATCTAAATCTCCTTTCATTGAAGCATATTTCAATGTATATATGACTTTATTTTATCATTTGGGTAATAATCCTTTTTTTATTTTAATTTCATTGAAAATGAATCTTTTTACGCGAAGCATTTTACTAAATGACAAAAGGAATGTTTTTGTCTTATGTATGCAACGACAACGACTTCTCCGCCACCGTGACCATTATTTGAATTTGGACTTCCCCTACAAGCCATACCTTTTTTAAATGAAAAATAAATACCATGTTTTACTTTTATTTTAATTTTGATTGAAAATGGTTTTCAAAATGTTTTGATTATATTAATGTGTTGTATTTATATCTTGTGATTGAAATTTGGAAATGTAATGTTTATTTTATGCATGTTTTATGTGATACAATTATGGTATGGTTCTTGAGAATTGTTTATGATGTTGGGTGGTTCCGTGATAAACTAAGGGAGAGTGAGACCGAGATAGCTCTTCAATGTATTGGGTAATGCAAAGGAGTTAAACTCAAAGGTTTCTCCGAAGAGATTTAGGGAATATACTGTGATGGGTTTTCCAAACGTAACCATGAGGGTTACTCCCTACGTAAGAATGTTATGAATGCCTCAAGTTACCTTTATGTCTTCTGATTTATATGAGTTATTTATAAATCATATGATTTCAGGAGGTATGATAAATTTCTTATGTTTTTTGAGTAATGTATGATTTCATTGATTCTTATGTATAAATTGATTAATTTTTTCATTTCGTATATTTATATCCCTTACTGAGCTTTTTATGCTCATCCCATGTTTTTGAAATGTTTTTCCTAGGTCAAGGGAAATGTACATGATGTGATGATAGTGTCGAGGAAGTGTCAAGAAAGAAATCATGTTTTATTTTAAATATGTTTCCTTTGGTGGAAAAAATGAATACTTTCTTTGATGTAAACACATTGTTTAAATATGGAATGTAATGCATGATTTATGATCTAATTCTCTAAAAATCTAAACTTTAGAAGATCCTCAAAGTTAATTCTTTAAATAACCCAAGATTAAGTAATGTTTAAGGTTAAGGCCTTATATTTTATGTATATGGTTTTTGGGACTTCTTAATTATTTGTTGGGATCTTTGTGGGAACCACCTTCCACATTTTTTTATCAACGATAACTATGGATGTAGGTATCTCATCACCTTTACTTTTCTGTACTTGTTTATAATTTTTATTCCACCATATTATTTTTTTGAAACAAATTTAGACACATTAGTGCAAGAAGGTATGGATGGAACCTATTCATTCTCATTTAGTTATGAGAGATCATTGAGTGAAGTCATGATATTATTATCACATGTTGGAGTTCATTAATCCTTATAATCATCCAATCAACATTGAATAACATTAGATACTACCCCATATTTTCTAAGGGCTCAATATGTGTCTTCTCAATATTGGCACACTGGGAATCAAATTATAGAAATTCTGTGTTGAGGATTATATTATGGTCATCAATAATGATATTATTCTCTTCAAATGTATTCTTTAATCATTCAACTTCCACATCGTGCATCAAAACATTTTTTCTAACAATGATTCGTGTTCCTTGATATTTTTGTAATTTACATCCAAATTTATACCCTTAACATCAGTGTTATTCTTTAGATCATTTTCAAGTGCATGGATAATCACTTCCAAATACTTATTGACTCCCTCTTTCATCTCAATGTATTTGATCAACCAAAGGATATCCATATTATTGGTGGAAACTTGAGCCACCTGCTCATTACATTCCATATATGATATGTCATCATTGTCAGAAATGTATAGAGAACTAGATACTTCCTCTCTTTCAGATAAAATGTACATCATATTTATATTTCTCATTTTATTATTTTTAATGCTGATCATGGCCTTGGTAGATATGACATTCCATTCTGATATAACTAAATCTTAAGCAAACCGTCACTTCATCATTGACTTAGTAAAGAAAATCATGTCTTAAACAGGTAATAAATTCAATGTATTGAATCCAACAGAGGTGAACAATATCCCTATGATACTAATTGAGAGGACCATTTTTTGATATACCTAACACAAAAAGGGGGGTGAATCAGTATTGATGAAAATTTAAACAAATTACAACTTTTTATCCCTATATCTCATGACCTGTAAAGATCCTGATTTTTATTCTAAATTTTACCAATCGCATGAAATAATAGAAACCATAAAAAATAAGCGCAAGATATTTTTACAGGGTTCACTACTGAATAAGAATAGCTATATCCTTGAAATTTATGGTGATGATAAATAAATGGATTCTATAGTATAATGTGATAATTGTTATAGTTTTTTGACTAGGAAACCAATATTCTATTTAGTGTGAGTCCCTACACTTTGTATAGGAAAGGGAAACAATCCTCTTTCTAAGATGGTGATGACCTAGTCCAAATTGCAGCCTCTAGCTAGTTCCCAATACTTCCACTGAATACAGTCTTCATCATTCTTGATAAGCTAGGCTTTTCTCTTGGAATTTTTTTGTTATATTCACTTGGTTACATTCAATATAGTAGGCATGAATCTTTCATTTCTTCTTCTCTCTTTTTCGGTTGAGAAAATCCAACAACACTACTCCTTCTTCATTATTCTTCATTAGTGAATCAACCAACTGCATGATAAATTCTTCTTTTTCTTTTCTAGAGTCACAAAAAAATTGGAATTATTGAAACACTATAGGTCATAATACTTGGCATCATTATAATTATCAACATCACATTTTTATTTTCATGTATGCATGTGATCATTCATGTGGAATTCAAGTGAAATTTTCTTTTTTTTTTCTTCTATACAAATGTGCACCAACTGTTTTGGTTTTTTCTTTAAATTCCATTATGTATGCATGTTCCTAAAAGGGTTCAAGCATATTCTGTATCATGTCCTTATTTTGTAGAAACCCTAATGGGTATAAAACTTTCCAAATACACACTACCTATTTACACTATATCAATTTATTTTAGTGAAACTACATATGAATGGGGGAAATACATTTGCACGCAAACAATACATCCAGATTCTTTAAAAATTGAAAATGAGTGAATTCATACACATACAATACTTCCTCATGAAATCACCTTTTTCACCCAAAATAAATCCCCTACAAACATCATAGGTATATCGGGTAGACCGAAGAGTACTTACCTTCTATTCATGACCCCAAACGATTCACTAGTCTTAATCATTTTGCAAGGGATGAACAGTTTTCATTTACACATAGAAGGTGTGGTTCTTCATCAATGAACAAGATGTATCATGGTTTTTTCTTCCCAATGAATGACAGGGGTACTTATGTACCAGATGTGAACATACTGGATCACCATGACAAAGAAAAATGAGGTTTTGGATAAACCAATCATGTATTCGAGGATTTCATTAGCAAAATGGTGCGGTTATTTTTCTTTCACGAGACACTTCAAGAGTAAATAACACTTATTGAAGGTCTGTGGTTCTCTTCTCATCCTTCGTGAACCATGAACGAAGATGCCCTATTTTTGGAAAAATGAGCTCTAAGTTGTATGAATGGTATATCCACTATTTGGATTGGATTGTATACTTATATAGGTATGGAATGAATCTTATTAGCATTCTAAATCTCTACTTTGAATCATCCAAGATCTTATCTTTGAATAACTGAGATCTCTGGTTCCCTAAATCATTCAAACCTGAGTCTGAGAAATGCTGAGATTTTTCGAGTGTTCGTTTTTTAAATGAGATCCTATTTTGACAATAATTTGATGCAAATCACATGAAAATCATCCTTTACGAATAAATTAGCTTAATCCGTTCAATAATTGGCCTCACAGCTTCACTTTCATGGGCCACATTCGAACATGATCATTTCCGCACATGTATATAAATAGAAATGCATGAATTATTTCATCGCATTAATATAATCATCATTCCGTGGATTAGATCATCAATAATAGTCAGGGTCTTGATCTTAGGGGGTCCGTCACAGCTCTAATGAAATTGTATGTCGGGAACCCTTTGAAAAATCATAGCTATAAGATAGCGATGTGGATGCTCTCTGTTTGTTGGATCATCTCATATCGAACATCAATGACCTAGATTATTCGGTGGAATTCGATATTAGATGAGCATGCATGATTTCATTTGTTTTTTTTAAAGGAAGAACCATTTCTTCATGTTCTTATCCGACATTGAACTGGAGATTTGATATTGACGCATTTTATCAATCAACCCATCCTAGGAAGAGGCCAGATTAATACTTCTCCCTTTATGGTTCCACCTCATACTGTGTTCTCTGTGGGTGAACTCTATTCCCACCCTCTTCATGGGATTTAGATCAATCTCTAATTGGTCTGATACATGTATCGATCCTATCACATGCAGTCTATCCTGACAAACTTCCCCTTGGGTGTGATCGACATTGTCCAACATGATCCTCTGGTTGAGGGTGTCGACTTTCTTGTGGGCTACCCCAATTCTTTATGTTCATCCCATAAAAATACATCCATATGTAAAATTTCATGGACACCACTCTTCATAATTCCAATACAATGAAAAGTCCCTTCTTTTATTCTTCTTATTCAAACATCGTGCTCTAATATTTTCCACTTCATGCCAATTATATGAATAATTTCTTTTTGAATGATAACTCTTAGAATCATAGAGCCTCCTTCGCAATTTCTTTTTGGAAATTGGATTTCAAAGAACACTTCATGCATCTTCCATGGATGATACTTCATTTTTGTAAAAACTGTGTCAAATTTGACAGATGCTCATTGAAGTAAGGTTCAATACATCAATCATCTAATTTGATCAAGATGGATAATTTTTCATATGTGGAATCAAATGATATGAATACAAAAAAATTATCCAGACGTCTTTATATCATCCAATATGTAATCACATTCAAATTCCTTATTTATTTTGACCATTATTGACTAATTTTTAAAATAAATACTACTTTTACACAAAGAGTTCCACAACAATTTGACCCTTTTTCAAGTCATCCTTGTTAGTGAGGTGGATAACAATGAAATTATGAAACAAATTGGTAGTAACCCACTAATCCAAGAAAAAATTGAATCTCATTCTTATTTTTTGGTCTCAGACACACTTCTATAAATATATTTTTTATTGGATCAATATTGAATTCAGATTTAGAAACTATGTGACCAAAATATGAAATCAATTAAAACCAAAGATCACATGTACTTAATATAGACATATAATAAGTTTTTAATGTCTCTAAATAAATCCATTGGTGTTTGAATTTTTCTAGAAAATGTTTAGAATACTCCACATATTTGTACATATTTTCATGGAAGACTCTATTTAAAATATATTTAATTACAAAGAGTGCATTCATCATCCAAAATGGAATAAACACCTACTAATAATTTTTATTCCTAGTATTGATCACCATCCACCAATTGTGATCGTCATTAACCCTTAAATAGAGATACCCGTACATGAGATATAACTCTTCCAAATAAGAATTTAATTGGATATGATCAAATACACCATTGATATGAGGAAACAAATAATTTGGTATAATAGTGATGTAATTGAGTGCTAAAAATTCAATTAAACATCTCCTTGAATCAGCCTTATTCTTTAAATAATAGTAGGTGAAGACCAATTTGAAGTGTTATGGTGGATGAAACCCATATCATAAACACTTTCAACATGTTTTTCATTTCCATATTTTATAAATATGTTATTCTATAATGGGGTTCTCATGATATCATAACATCGCACAATGTATTTAAATTAAATTCAAACTCATTGATATGAATAATACTAGAAAATTCTTCAGGAAATATATCTGAATATTATGTTAGAATAGGTACATACTTAATTTGAACAGTTCCTTTATCTTTATTAAATTTTTTTCTATATATCATTATCCTCTAATATTTATTAGTTTTCTGTCCTCCTATTTTTTATTTGAATGTATGAATTCATTATTATATGGAAACAAAAACCCATTTTATAAATTAAATTATTTATCCCAACAATATATCATGTTAATACAAATTTTTATCCAACTTAGAATTGTGTATAAAATGTGTATTCACATTAGTTATTCTAGATTTTTAACGTCGGTTAGAAGGCGATGTAATTTCAAGTGTTGTTTTCAGTAAATTGTTAACATCTGTTAATGAAATTTATATTTTTAAATGAATTATTATATTGGTTTTTCATATGAATTTCTTTATAACAAATGTGAAAAAACCAATTTTCATATCTGTTATGAGATTATTTAGGTGAAAAACTACCTTAATGTGTTTTGTTTGTTATTTATCACCTAACTGACATAAAAAACCATGATGAATGGTTTTTTATGTCAGTATTCATATAATCAAATTGAAAATCTATGATGATAATGTTTTTTAAAATAATTTTCTATAACCAACATTGGAAACCCATTTGGATTTGTTTTTCATGTTGGTTCTCAAATAAACGATATGAAAAACTATTTTTTAAAATAATTTTACATTCAACTCTCTGATCCACTGAAGTCAACAAACAAATTAACAGAAACCCCACTATATAAGAGCAGTAGATGTAGTAGAAAAATTAACAACAATGCCTATTTACACTAATATATTTTAAAATTAAAAAATATATAAATAAATACAATAAAAACTGCAATATGAATTTCCCAGCCAAGCACAATACAATTACATCTTCCACAGTTACAATTTTTATTACTAACAACCTAGATCCCAAACATAACTATAAAAATATTTTACCATTATATGTGTGAGTGTATCAGATGATATGCACTATATGTTTGAGGGTTATCAAAAACATGAAAAATAAATTGAAATCATTTAGCATATATCATGAACAAAATTAATGAAATATTTACAAAAATTTCTTAAAAAAATATCTCGGTGGAATATTATTACAATATATGTTGAAATTATTTCATACATAAATCATAACACATGACATCCACATTCATTTACACCTTTTTATTTATGAAATTTATGTTTATATGAGACTTTCAATTCAAAATAGTTCAATTCTGTAATATATCAAAATGTTACAAATTATAAATTAGAAATAACCTTTTATTTTACATTTTTTATATTGGCACTCTTCTTTCTTATGGTCCCTCAAAATAATTTTCTTGCCTCATTTGAAAATAATATTAGAGAAATAAATTTAGAAATCGTTATAATATAAAAAGGTAATCAAAAATTAAATCTTACATTTAAATTACATTCATAAAATTTTGACACGTTTTACAATTCATAGAACATAACCAATAATGTGATTTCCCCCTTAGGAAAAAAACACTTAACATATAATGGAATATAATAAAAAATATAATTTAATTTTAGTGGTTAATATACTTGAAACATGAATAGCACTTTTTGAGATATATGTTTCATGCTCGTGATGATAATGGAAACATACAGTAGTGAATAATTTAATTATTTTGAAATCATTTTGCATTATAAATTGTTCTTTCAACTTTAGTCACTAACATCGATATGGGTGAAATAAATTGAGGGTCCATAAATCAATATACATAATCACTTTATTTATCATTACAAATTGTATAAATATACCTAACAGAAAAAAATAATTATAAAATTTAAATAAATTAACCATATTGAAATATTTATGGTAATACATATATAGAAAAAAAATAAATCATGTTTATGCCTAAATGATCCCCAATTATAGGGCACATGATAATATTTTTCAAAATCTCTATAGTAATATCATTCCCAAAAATAGTAGCTTTAATTAGAATATGATAATCATCCAATGTAAAATGTTAATATATTGACAATATTTTATGACTACTAAATTTTTAATCTAATGTCAATGAACTTTTTAATTATTATTTTATATATAGTAGTTTTTTACCTTTTACGCATTCCTATAAAAACTAGTTTTATATATAGAAATTAAAATCATTAAAAAATAATACATATATATATATATATATGAATACCTTTATGGTTATATGTCGAAAAAATTTATATGGACAAACTAAAACATGGCCAACTCATTTTCCAACTGTAAACACCTCATCTAGAGTTAATGGTTCTTAGGTTGATATATCTATAATATCATGTACAGTGAACCTACTATTCTCTATCTACTGACAAAAAATTAAATTTTTATTTCAATGCACTATTAAGGGAAAAGTGGGAAACTTGATTGACATCATATACATAAAGAAAAATCATGCTTCCATGGGACAAGGTCATCATGACCAAATACCATACAATTCAGGAGTAAAGAAAATCCATACCCTTTTAGAGAAACAATAAGATCAACATCCACCTTCTCGTCATGGCTCAGTTAACTATCTCGTGTAAGAATGCATGGGCCCAATATAGATGGAAAACACCATACCATCTCATAAAATGAAATTCCGAATAACAATGAGAAATAGAACACTCCCAGATATAAACCACATCTGGGGAATTCCCATGAAAATAAACTGAATGCAATGTCTCTTGAATCAAGGAAAAAATTCCACAAGTATAATCCTAAATTCGAACTCCACACCAATTGAACGCACCGTCACATAGATCAAAGACACAATGCCATAACAGAACTCAAAAATTCAATCACTACATCACCATTAATAAGTTAATATATCAAAATTTCTAGGGTTCATCGCGAACATAAAAAAATAATCAATTCAATTAAAACTAGTAGCACCACCCTTGACAGTTATTCACGTTAATTAAACCATTGAAAATTCAACAGGTAAGAGTATTCACTTTCTTCATCTATTGAGGATGAATTCTATATTCAGTATAAACATCATCACAAATGAAACAATATTATAATGAGGATAATAAGTATATAACTCATAATAAGTGGGAAGTTAAAGAAAAGTGGTTTAGTAGTTGGATAATGACTAGACTCTCTAGGAGGAGGTGGAGGAGTGGGAGCTATTAGAAGTGGTGTGGGAGTAGGATGTGTAGTCTATGATTATAATTTTATGTCTTAAAATATAGACTATACTGATTTTTTGATCCTATCATCCATCAACACATGAATACCCCGTACATTAGCATCCAAATATTTTATATTTTTTTAAACACCATCTATTGAAGAAGATGATGAATATGGAATGTATTTTTTCTCTGATACAGCTACCTGGTATCCTCATACCGAACCTTGGTGTTCATGTTTCCCAAATGTTGTATTAAAAAATATCCTATTTACCCTTGGCTCAAAGACCCCCTATGTGCCCAGCTCGTTAATAGAATTATGTATGAAATATATGTAATGAATCAAAATATATAAAGACATGAATTAAATTAAATAAATATATAATATAAACCAATTAAAATTCTATTAGATACAACCCTAAACTCTTCGATAAGATATTGTCCTTTTTTTCATATGAGACCTCGTTAATGTTTCCTGTCTATTCGGGGGTAACAGAGAAATCTCTATAGAGAATGAAGACTCGCCTCTCAATTTTTTATATTTGAGATATCATATGTTCTTCCAAATACATATACCATCTTCGATATAATGTATGAGGGTATAAATTTCTATTTTGGATCTCAGAATGATATCTCCTCAATTATTATAAATTAATAAAAAATAAATCATAAATAAATCACTAAGAAGATCATTAATATAAAAAATTTATAAAATATAATATTTCACATACATTAATTTTATAATTTCTGGTACTTTATGAAAATTTATTCATTATATCATTATTTATAAAATAATATATATCAAAGATATTATGATTTTTTTAATTACCAATAATGGAATCAGATATGAAGGTAGATTTTAAGTCCCACCATATTCTATTGGCCAATGATAAAAATTTCATTCAATCTCTTCCATTGTTTGGTATATCATATGTCAACTGATAAAATGGAGGGAAAATATATTACTATATATCATTCATCATAAGTAAAATAATAAAAAAAATTGCTTAACAAAACTATTCACCATATGTTAGACAATTTCAAATTTTCAACACTACTCCAATCATCAATCGAAATACTAATTTTTTTAGCCTCAACAGAAGTAAATTTTTTGATTATTTTGAATTTTTACCTCATAGAATATCATTATCATCAAATTATACTTGTATCGTATGGAATTGGATGTGGGAGACTGAATGTTTGTGTAAATTAGTGCGGACCTGTTTACCAACCATCAAACTCTTCTATGACTCTATGGGATTAGATGTCTCTTGCAAAGATGGATAGGGATCATCAAGGGGATAATGTGTACATTCCACCTTATATATATTAATATGATTAGATATATAAGAATGTGGTGGATCATTTGAGTTATTTGTTTTTATCCATCAAATCAAAGCAAGAAACAATTAGTATAGAAATATTCAAATTCAACTACTAAAATACTTATGTAAATAAAATATGAAAAAATAACCAACAAATAAGTAAACTAAATTAATCATTAATGAATTATTATTCATATTTTATAGTTATTAATAATTATAAAAATAGTATTGATATATGAAAATTTATATAAATTAATGGAAACAAATCCAAAAATGTTATGTGAATAGTAAAATTAGTCCCACCTAATAAATAATTTCTTACACCTAATCGAATATTTTCAAGAGAATTAGATAAAATATTATTGTTTTTATTTAACATATTATATTTAAAAGAAATCATCATAATCTATTGATATGGATGTTATATAAGAAAATTTATTTTAATAAAATTAAAACTAGACGTGTACAAAGAAACCATTTAACTTAATAAATAAATTATATTTTTTTAATAATAAAATATATATATATATAATTTTATTAACTTTTATAAAGTAAACAAGAAATATAAATATGTTACATGTAATATTTGTAATTTAAAAAAGGATTGTTTTCGTAAATTCCTTTTTCATGATTGAACTATATGGACCAAACCATGTCTATGACGTGATCATTAATATTATTTCTTAATCATTCCCTACAAATAGGGAGGTCACGAAAATCTAGATATCTGTCAATTTTATCACCACCCATATACTATTTGTTCCCTTTTAAATATATAGACCACAACATATCTAATTGATCGTAATATTGAAAAATCATTTTCTTGTATTTTAATTTAAAAATGATCATTCATATATTCCAATGTATTGATATTATCATGGGTCATTCGATATTCTTAGTGTCTAAAACTATTATTTCTAGTAACGAATTTGTAGTTAAATACCCGAACAGGAAATTTAATGTAATTACACTTCTATATTTCTTCAATGGATTTATAATATTCACTTTATCAAGAAATTGGGATTTCTACATTAGCACTAGATAAAATCATTGAATCTACAAACACCAATATACTAATATTTTTAACCACACTTATATTGTATTTATATTTTATATAAAATTTATAAACATTATTTCCATACCCAGATAATGTTATCAAATTTAAAATTGGACGACCCACTAAACATCAAAATGTTTCTAATGCATTTGACCATCCAAGAAAAGTCTCTTTAAACCATATAACTTTTTTTATTCTCAATCAATATACAAATACCTTTCTTATTTTGATAACATTTTTTGAACAAATTAATATGAAATTTTATATATGGTTGAGAATCACTTATGTTATAAATGCTTTATAAATATACATTCTTTATCTATTCACAAATATATGATTTAACTTTCAAGACACTTGTCCTATTTCCCATATAATTAACTAATTTATGATGAGATGGAGGTAAACCAATTTGATCCACTATAGACATATAGATTCTACACAACTCCGCATCCTCATCAGAAATATACTTCTCGTCAATTGAGTCTCTAGGTTGATATGCATTTTAATCATACCCGTTCATTATCGATAATACACCATTCAAAAGAATGCATATAACGTTAAATCATAATTATAAAAAACTTTATTTCTTACACAAAATGAAACGTTAAATTCACCAAGATATCAAAATAATACAGAAGAAAATACATTTTAAATTTAAAAAGTATTGAAATCACATCGTTATAAAAACTATTTGAACCATTTAGATCAATCACATTATTAAAAATATAATTAATAAAAACACACCTTCATGATATTCATTCTACCATGGATGGGAAACATTATATGAATTTTCACCTTTAAGATTTTTTGCATCATGAAATGAAAATCCTAAAATTTTACACTTTCCAACATCAAATACCTAACGATGCACCTTTTTTAAAAATTTTAACAATAACATTGTGACACATTTATATCATGAATTCACTGAAAATATAATTTATGTCTATTTTATAATTTATGATAAATTGGGGGTAGGATTGTTTGACTTCCACCAGGAGTGGGTGTTTAATCAAAATTTATTCCCACTCAGAGTAAGTTCAAAATTTCATTCAATCCGTATTTATTCATTCCATTCATATATAAAAATGTTACAATAAATAAGTCATATATATTAATATCAACTTATATGAAATAAAGTTAATGTTCGAACTCATGATATCTCTAATATGGAAGCACAAAAAATATTGACTATTTCATCCAAATATTTCAATCATTAATAGATTTTCGTGTCTTTCGGAATGTCACATCAATGTTTTTTACCCTCTCAAAATACTGATCCTTGGATAAATTTTTTTGAGAACTATACATTAATTGTGATCCATTGAATTCCTATTTTAATATTTTATAAGAGATATCCATGAACAAAAACTTTCATTGAACCATGTATATGGTTTTTCTACCATGATTTTTTTGATAATATAATGTATGTTGTTCGGCGGTGGCGCCTACTCTCTCTCCTGAGTGTTAAGGTTTCATCGATGACTTTGCTCCCTTCCCCCCTCTGGACTCGGGTGGCTTGGCATCAGTTTCCCCTCCCTGGGCGATCCTCAGGGGCTTAGTTGTTGTTTTCGTCTCATCTAGGTGGTAGAAGACTTCGGTCTGGCAGGCGGAGGCATTCTGGTGGAGAATTAGGGCTTGGTCATCTTCAGTCCTGTGCGGCTCGCAATCGGCCCCAGTTTGGTGCGGAGGGGTGAGGGGCCTTAATGGTTTTTGTTTTTCAGGTTTTTTTTCAAGGTTTTAATTTTGTGCATCAGGGCTTGAGTTCGCGCGTCTATGCCTCTACGATGTTCCCTTCTTCATATTTGGCCCTTCTCGCTTTCCATGTCTCATTCGTTTAAGAATCCATTGAGGGCTCTTCTGTGGTAGATATTTGTCCGACTCCAGCCCAGAGAGGTGTTGTAGGCTCTAATATGGTCGGACCCCCTCAATGGTGACTTTCCCTTGAGGTGATGTCGTTTCCTCCAGTCCTGGGTGACATTGACTCGACTTATTTCCCCCTGGATCATCATCTTTTCTAGGTTCCACTGATGCGGCTGGAAGATGTTCATGGTTGCAGTGGGGTGATTCCAATTTTGGAACTGGCTTTTGGAAGTGGTGCTGATGTTGGCTTGTTGTTTGATTCTGTGAAGTTCTTGATATAATAGAGGCATGTTTATGCCTTGATTTGTTATGTTGAAGATGTTTTTCGGGTGATGATAGCACGAATGTTGGTGCCTCCGTTGATATCGTTTGATGATCCGGCTACCGATTCCGGTGATGTGATGACAACAAGCGTTGGATTGGGAATCCGGGAGTGTGGATCGAAGAGGATCGCAGAACGAGGTGTTTCATATTCTGTTTTGAATTTGATTTCTGAATCTGAATTTTGATGTTTTTAGGGGTGGATTTTGGAGCCTGTTTGTGGTGTTTGAAAGTTGGTGTCTTGGTATTTGAATTTCTCAATTTTGCATCAATATTGTGAGGTTACCACTCATCCTTAAATTGGATTATTCAGAAAGTGAAAAAGGGATTTGGGGTAATGTCTTTTTTTGAGAAATTAGAGACAATTTATTCACTTAATAAATGTATCTTAGAAAATTTTTATATGGTAGGATTTTTTTTTATTTAACATAGTTGTTAAATTAAGTTTAAAATATTCTATTTTTTATGAATCATACACTCCAAAAATATCTTCTAATAATATTTCAAATAATCAACTAACAGAGACATGAAAATAGTAATAGCATTTCTGATATGTTTTGGTCCATATATCATTAAACTCAACATGATATATATTCTCTACATAAGTTTTTAACAATATAAGTTTTAAATGAACAATAAAATAGGCCACAGACAATGTGAAATACTTAGTATTAGATATGGATTCATTCAATCAGTGCAGATTCCAAATATTGCATTTCAAATTTTATTTCTGAATATAGGAAACTGCTGATAAATTTTCATTCACTATGGAAAATCAGTTGGATGTCATAATTTCTCATCACATATACACAAATATTCATGACATCACAAACATTTTTCATCTTTATAATTTTCATATATTCATTTAAAAAGATGATTTATAGGAATGTACCATAATTCCTTGGAAGAGGTCATTATAACCACTAAATCGTCTGGTAAATTTTCTTTTGACTTATACCGTGTCATACCATATCTAAAAATACTTGGTATAAATTATAATTTTGTCTTATAAATCACAAAATATTTTAGGAAGGCGTGCTTTTTCATAACATAATCCCATTGAGCATATCATTTTTCTCTCATCATAATGGGACATTGGAAGATCATTGTCTTTAGGAAGAATATATTTTAATAATGGTTACAGATCAATAAAACTATTGTCACTCCAAACATGTTGTTCTTTTGTGATAATCAATCCTATCACTGACAATAAAACAACAAATTTCGTACAACCAGAAATCAATGGTAGTTTACCATCACATTATTGATGATATATTTTAATTCCTTCTCAATTGTATCTACCTCAGTATCACGATTTATATATTCAATTCCATAAGAGTAATAATTTGTTAAAGTATCATCATCAATAGATCAAAAAATATTTTTTGTTTTGGAGTACCAAATCTATGGGATATAAATCAGATTATATTCATTGAAAATTAAATGATATTATATATCTTTAAAGTTCAATTAATTCATGGATAGAGGAAAAATTCACTATTTAAAGCATTTCATTTATTAGATTCCAAAATAGCTTAAACACCTTACCCATATTCATCACTTATTCTTAGTGAAATAATCCCAATTTGAGTCCTTATTATCTATAAAAAACATCCAAAATAATTATTAAAATCAAATATCTCGTGAAAATAATATATTTTTGATAAAACTGTGTTTGGGGGATAAATAATTGATTATTTTTATGATAATAATGTTAGTATTGTTATAAAAATTAAATTATTCTATCCACATTAAATAAATTATGGTTTTAAATTTTCTAATATTTTTCCACTACAATGGATCGATCTAGTAATTTCACTAATAAAATAAATATTAATAATAAATTTTTATAGAACATAAATAAGAAAATAATCATAATCCTAAAACATCATATTGAAGATTCGATAAATAATTTAAATAATAATGGATTTCCAAAAAAATTCTCATCCACAGTAAAAAATAATATTTGTGGTGTAATTAGAATATATACTATGTAGAGAACAAGACTAATTAAATGGAGCTTATGTTGATGATACTTATATTATAATATAATTGTAAAAAAACTTAAAAATAAGAAGATATTACTTGTAAATTTATAATTAACATTTATCACATAGAGAGTAATTTATAAATTATAATATAAGAGAAGAAATTGAAAATATAGAAATGAAGTGAAAATTATAAGGAAAATGGAAAATTTGGATGAGAAAATTCATTCACATGGAAGAAATTTAAAAAGAATTTCCATTCAAAAATTTCAAAATTAAAAATCAAATTAACATAACGTTATAAAATTATAAAAAAATATACATTACAATCATTTAATAATTAATACATTTCATTGGGAAAAAGTGTTCATCATCTTGTAGCTTATGCTTTAACTGAAAATTATATAGTAATAACAGTTAAAAATTAGTTACGATTACATGTTATACCACTAATTCTCAAAAATTAATTTCCATGTTTCATATGGGGAAATCAAAATTTTCATGGAGACACTATAATTCAAATTATTCTGTCAAGTATTCATGAATATTTCCGTTCACAGTTATATTTAATCCTTTAACCCAATATCTCATATTTAATAATATTTTTTATGGTATATATGTTCTAATAACACCAATTTAATGAAAAAATGATAGATCCTAAAAAACATTAGTTAATTTTGTGGGATTTAAATCTCAATTGATTAGTATATAACTTGAGAGAACCTACAAATATGTAATCATTACTATATTTTCAAATAATCATTTTATTGAATTTATCGTACAATCATTAAAAGGTGGAAATCAATCATAATTAATGCAATTCCTATGAAAAATAACATCCTAGTTATATCTTGATCCTCATGCGTATGTGGCTGGACATGATGTCAATAAAATTATAAATTTTCTAAAAATTGAATGTTAGTTGACTGATGAATTCATTGATTCCAAACATGTCAAAGTAATATATATATATATATGTTCTATTAATTATCTAGAAAGTGTAATTATATATAGAGGAAAAAATGATTGTTGTATCAATAATACATCAAATTCATTCCTAAAGAATGGGAAACCACTAATATCAGAAGAAAAAAAATACTCATATAATTAAAGGAAAAACACATTGTTGGTTTAAATAAATTAAGTATAGGATAGTGTAAAATAATTTGATCATGAAATTACTTAAGAATTAAATGTACAATAATCATCCAATCAATATCATGTTTAAATTTAGAGACACTTTAGTAAAAATGAATGTTGTTGGAACTGAGTATAGAAATTTTTTGATGATGCATTTTAATATGATATAGATCTTGAAAAAATCATTGAGGATTAAGAGAAAATATATAACAAGTTTCATGATATGACATATTGAGATCAATGGATATATTCAATCCATTCAGAATTGCAATAACTGCAAAAATTCGGGTCATTGGGTCTATGTTCAAAACCTCTAATTGGATTAAATTAGATAGATATAAATTTTAATCTTTGATAAATATAAATGAAAAAAATAGTTATAAGTTATAAATAATGAATTTATAAACAAGGATTATCATAAAGACCTATTATTTAAATTGATGACACATTGTAACATCCCAAGTAAGTAATGAATAATAGATATTTTTATCTATGTCTATTAATGAATTAGATAGTGTTTTAGAGGCTTAAAATGAAAATAAATCCAATCTTAAGCATGAAATACACTAATATTCTAAAAAGATTGTTTTATTGCCTTTTGATGGCAAACAATTTTTGAATCTATCTTTTGAAAATTTTATAAACTATGTTTGTCAAAATAAACTTATTGTTTATTATTGGGACATTAAAATTTACCTTGTGTGAATTTTTGGTATTTTTCTGACAATGTTAATTTTTTAATGAATATTGAAAAATACTGCATTTTACATCAAAACTTCTTTTTAATATAACTTATTTATATGATTATATTATGTTTTGAATTGGTTTTGAAGTGAAATTATAAAATATTTTTACCATTTAATCTAATGGTTGTCATTGGAATCAATTTAAATTTTAAATTAGACTTAAACTGGTGTCAATCTTTTGATACTTATTGTTTTATAAAAACACGTTTTTTTCTCTGACAGCGGGAATTAATTATTAAATTAATTAATGTGACTTATGTGAATTGAATTTTTTAAAATAAACTTCTTTTTTGAATTCTGAATATCAAATATAGATTAGGGTGAATTTTTGGTAATTTTCTGAAAAACATCAATTTTTGATGAATAGTGAAATCACTAAGTGGTAGTTAATGAAACTTATTTATCGTTTAAATGAAACTTTGCCACTTTTGTGTTTTGAATTTCAAAAATCCGACATATATGGTTGTCATTAATAAGTAAAATGTGGTTCAATGAGATTAAAATAATTTTTTGGTAAATAGTAACTTATTAAGTTTTTAATCGCGATTAGTGGTAATTAGTGTAGTTTAAGGTAAATATAATGCTTTAGTAAAATGAGATGAGCTTGACACATGTCCTCCCCTCATTGGTTGTGTCATGGCCGACCAAGACAAGCCATGGGTCAACTTGGGGACCCCATGGAGACACTTTGGTTGGGAAATGACATAAATAACTTTTTATTTAATGTAAAAGTAAAAATGACACAAACATAATATGTTTTACGAAAACAATTTTTACATGTGGATATAAAGATCATATTTTTGATTATAAATATTCATTGGAAAGATAAAAAGATTTCCTACATCATATTTTTTTTTTAGTCTTTAAATAAATTAAATTATTTATCACATCATGATGATGCAGCGATGACCACATTATTTAACGATTTTAATAAAATGGAAAGATAATGAAAAATATAAAACCTAAACATGGCCAAAACCAATGGATGAGTGGATTTCGAATTCTTATCACCTTATCCTCGAATTATAGCAATGTGGGACCTTTTGAATCCGAAACTCTTTTTAAAATAATGTAACTTATCTTTACTTTCCAATAGTGCCCCTCCTCTCCTCTTATAAAAGGCCCCCACCTCTACCTCTTTTAACACACTCCTCAAGCCTTTGGCTCGGCCAAACCCTGCCCATTTACTCTTTCCACATCGCTCTCCTAATCCTATAGGATTCCCTTTGGGCAGAATCCTTTCAAAGGAAGCCTTTAGGCTCAAATCAAAAGGAGTTACACTTTTAAAGGTAATTCATTCTCTCATGTTCATATGTTTTATTTTGCTGCTCCAACCCCATAAACTCTTTTTATTTACTTCTTTTGTAACAACACCAGTATCTTAAATATACTATAATGTTGTTATAAGATTTATTCGAGCTACACTCTCACATAACTACATCAAATGGTTAAAGAACATACGGTTTCTGTGGATGGCGAAATTCTGCCTCCCGAAACGATGATTGTTCAATACTCATTTAACACCTTCAAAGGTGGCCATTATGATGTCAATATTTTTATATATGATATATAATATTTTTATTCTTTCCTTAAGCTTATGTATTTTTCACTTATGGCATACCATTATTCTTTCCATTATGGGTAAACAAGATATCTTCATTTTAGAAAGTGCGGACTACCGCCCCCTGAAAGTGATTTGATTCGTTAATACTATATGTTGGATGTGTAAAGGATAAAGTTAATTATATTATATATGTTATTATACTGGAATTATAATATACTCTTATATCATTATGATTCTATTCCAGAAAATACGAAATAGAAATGGAAGTAGTGTTCATGCGTACGTACGGCTTACCGTCTCCATGAACGGTGCATTTCATTTCTTACCTCTAAATGTGATGTAATATTATAAAAACATGTATATGATGAATATATATGATATATATGTTATCCAAATCATTAATATCATTCTGGATATAACGATCCTTTGACCAAATTAACAACATGTAAGTGTAAGAAGTTTATTTTTGACTTAAGAACCAAATACCAACAAAATGAACATTATTAACTTAAATGATTACATGATGTTCATAACATGGTATAAAAAGAATAATGAAATTGAAAAAGGTTCATAATCAAGTAGGGATTAGCTCATGTTTATTATTCAGGAGATTAAAGAACGGTCGGGTCAAGTCGGATACGAGGTATGGGACTTCGTCTCAGTCTCCTTTCATTGAGGCATATTTTATTTTATACACAACTTTCTTTTATATAGTGTATAAAACCCTTTGACTTATACATTTATTCAAAAGGAATATTTTATATAAGAAGCGTTTACTAAATGACAAAAGGGAATGTTTTTGTCGTACGTATGCGGCGACAACGACTTCTCCGCCGTCGTGACTGTTATTTGAGTTTCGGCTTCCTCTACAAGACATACCATCTTTTTAAAAGAAAAATAAATACAATGTTTTACTTTTAGTTTATTTTTGTATTGAAAATGGTTTTCACAATGTTTTTTTGTGTTGTATTTATATCTTGTGATTGAAATGTGGAAATGTTATATTTCCTTTATGCATGTTTTATGTGTTACGATTATGTTATGGTTCTTGGGCATTATTATGAAGACGGGTGGTTCCGTGATAAACTAAGGGAGGGTGAGCCCGATATAGCTCTCCAATGCATTGGGTAACACGAAGGAGTGAAATGTTAAGGATTATCCGAAAAGATTTAGGGAATATACTGTGATGGGTATTCCAAACGTAACAAAGAGGGTTACTCCCTATGTAAGAATGTTATGAATGCCTCAAGTTACCTTTATGTCTTATGATTTCTATGATTTATTCATGATTTGATGAGATATGTTAAAGTGCTTATGTTTTATGGGTAAAGTATGATTTCACTCTTTGGTATATATGTACCCATGTTTTCATTCCATGTTTTTATAACCCATACTGGGCTTTTTATGCTCATCCCAAGTTTTTTTGAAATGTTTTTCATAGGTCAAGGGAAAGGTACATGATATGATGATAGTGTCAAGAAAGTGTCAAGAAAGAATCCATGTTTTATTTTAAATATGTTTCCATTGATGAGAATGAAGAATACTATCTTTATGTAACCACATTGTTTATATCGGGAATTTAATGCAAGTTTTATGATCTAATTCTCTAAAACTCTAAACCCGAAAAGATCCTCAATTGTGTAATCTTGTAATAACTCAAGATTAAGTAAGGTTTAAGGCTGGGGCCTTATAGTTGGTATCAAAGGTCGGTTTAGATAACTTTAGGAGTTAGAATTTTATTAGTTGATTATCCAAAAATATTTTTTTTTTGAAATTATATAGCATTTGAAGATTACCATGTTGCTTCATCTAAGACATGTTTGTTCAGAATGGATTTCCGCAGAGGAAACATGGAAGCAGTGCTAGGAAGGCATACAGAAGGAAATAACCTTCCGAATCAGCATCCCGAGATGGTCGGAATTGGAACTGAACAGTTTGTTGCAGTGATGGAACAATTGACTCAACCGATAAATGGCGGTGGTATCCATGCACGAGATCAGCCAGATCAACCGCAGAGGAACATGTCAGTGGTGGAACATTTCATGAGGCAACATCCCCCATCATTCAGAGGATCATCTGACCCTGTGTTAGCTGAAGGGTGGATTAAAGCCCTGGAGATGATTTTCGATGTCATGGGGTGTTCAGACAATCAAAAGTTTAGTCTTGCTATTTACCGTTTGGAGGGTGAAGCAGATCAATGGTGTTCAATGGTTAAAAATATCAGGGACGCTGATGAGATTGATGCTCTCGACTGGGATGAATTCAAAGTTATGTTTCTTGAGAAGTATTTTCCTAAGGATATTCGACTTAGGATGGAAAATCAATTCTTGGAATTGAGGCAAGAGGAAGACTCAGTGGCTGCCTATGAAGAAAGGTTCACTCGATTGGCACGGTATGCTCCAAATTTTATCCGAGACCTTGATTGTAAAATCAATCGTTTTTACTCAGGATTAAAGCCAAAATATCGATGGGCATTAGCTTCTCGTGAGTTTAAAAGTTATGAAAAGCTTGTTCGATGTGCTGAGAAGGTGGAAATGGAGTTTGCCGATGACCAAGTGTTCGATAACAACCAGAAAAAGAAGAGACTGAGGTGGCAGGAGAAAGGTAAGAATTCTTCAAAAAAGTCGAATGGTAAGAGAACTAAGTTTCCAGTTTGTGATAAATGTGGCAAAAGGCATGCTGGGGAATGTCTTCTGAATTCTGGAAAGTGCTACCGATGTGGTAAGATGGGACATAAAGCTCGTGATTGCACTGAAAAGGATCAAGGTGAAGGTAAGAACAAATTTGATTTACAGTTAGTGAAATTTTAAAAGTGCAATGAGATTGGTCACTATGCAAACGAGTGTCCGACAAAGAGCTTGAGTGATGGGAAGCAGTTAGACTACATGCAGAAAGGGGTGGTGAAATCCTTTGCAACTACTTCAGCAGATGTTGGTCCATCAAATGAAGTTGTATGAGGTACTTTGATTGTTTTTTCAGATTATGCCAGTGTGTTGTTTGATTCGGGGTCTACACATTCTTTCATCTCTAAAACCCTTTCTAGTAAAATGGAAATACCATCTCAAGAAATTACTCTTGAACTTGTGGTAAAAACACCTGGGGGAAATGTTGAGGCAAAAAGAATTTATAAGAATCTTCCTATCATTATCTGTGGAAACAACCTACTTGCAAACCTTATTGTTCTACCTCTAGTAGAGTTTGATGTTATCCTGGGTATGGATTGGCTCTCTATATACCATGCTAAGATTGTCTGTAGAGCTAAAGAGGTTTCTTTTCAGAAATACTTTCAGTTTGTTTACAAGAATGAACCCTTACTTTTGATAACATATCAAGAGGCTGAGAAACTTGTAAAAGATGGAAATGAATGTTACCTTTCACACGTCGTTGAAAATAAAGGAACTGTTCAGATTAATGATGTGCCAGTGGTAAATGAGTATCCTGATGTTTTTCCTGATGAGTTTCCTGGATTAATACCATATCGGGAAGTTGAGTTTACTGTTGACTTAGTTCCTGATGCTAATCCAATTTCAAAACCCCCTTATCAAATGGAACAAATTGAACTTTTAGAGTTGAAGGAGCAATTGCAAGATTTATTAGAGAAAGGTTTCATTAGACCTAGCACATCACCATGGGGTGCTCCTGTTTTATTTGTTAAAAAGAAAGATTGTTCTATGAGACTTTGAATTGATTATAGATCCTTGAATAATATCACAGTTAAGAAAAAATATCCTTTTCCTCATATCGATGATTTGTTTGATCAGCTCCAGGGAGCTCAGTATTTTTCAAAGATTGACTTGAGATCGGGGTACCATCAACTGAAGGTAAAGGAGGCAGATATTCCGAAGACCGCATTCCGTACGAGATATGGCCATTATGAATTTGTATTAAGGCCTTTTGGGCTAACCAATGCACCTGTTGTATTCATGTACTTAATGAATAGAATTTTCCATGAGTTCTTGGATAATTTTGTGGTGGTTTTCATTGATGATATTTTGGTGTTTTCTAAAATTAAAGAGGAGAATGAAAGACATTTAAGGGTTATCTTTCAAACCTTAAAAGAAAAGAAACTGTATGGAAAATTCAGAAAGTGTGAGTTTTGGTTGCAACAAATTTCTTTCCTTGGTCACATTGTTTCAAAAGATGGAATAACCGTTGATCCTGCAAAAACAAAAGTTGTGGAAGACTGGACAAGACCCACAAATGTAACCGAGATTCGTAGCTTTCTTGGTTTGGCAGGATATTACCGAAGGTTTGTTAGATATTTTTCACGGTTATCTAGTCCAATGACTAAGCTAACTCGGAAGGGTGTTAAGTTTATCTGGACAAAAGAATGTGATGATTGTTTTCAGGAATTGAAAAGAAGATTGGTGAATGCTCCAGTTTTGGAACTACCTTCCAGGAATGGTGAGTTTGTTATATACAGTGATGCTTCATTGAAAGGACTTGGTTTGCTACTAATGCAGAATGATCAGGTAATTGCTTATGCTTCACGACAGTTGAAAACTCATGAGGTAAATTACCCTACACATGATTTGGAATTAGCTGTTGTTGTTTTTGCTTTAAAAATTTGGAGACATCATTTGTATGGAGTAAAGTGTGAAATATATACCGATCAAAAAAGATTAAAGTATATATTCACTCAGAATGAATTGAACATGAGACAAAGGAGATGGCTATAATTAATCAAGGATTATGATTGTACAATTCATTACCATCCGGGAAAAGAAAATAAAGTGGCTGATGCTTTGAGTCGAAAAAGTAATGCTTCATTAACAATGTTGCGTTTGGAACGTGATCCTTTGGTTAAGGATTTGATGAACTTTGGCATAGAAGATGTTGGTTCAGGATGTTCTTCTGTTTTGTTTCAGGTATCAGTGAGATCTTCTCTATCAGATAGAATCAAGCAAGCACAGATGCAAGACAGTGAGTTGCAGAAAAAGGTAGAGCTGGTTCAGAAAGGTAAGTTGCCTGAATTCATCATTGATAATGATTGTGTTTTGAGATTTGGGAAGAGGTTGTGTGTGCCTTGTGATTCACAGTTGAAGAGATAGTTGTTATGTGAGGCTCTTAATTCTTCGTTTTCAGTTCATCCGGGCAGTACTAAGATGTATAGAGATCTGTGGGAGTATTACTGGTGGGATGGAATGAAAAGAGATATTGCTGATTTTACTGTGAAGTGTTTGACTTTTCAGAAGGTTAAGCAGAGCGGCAGTTACCGAAAGGGATGCTTCAGCCTTTTCCAGTGCCAGAGTAAAAATGGGAGAATATATCCATGGACTTTGTTGTTGGATTACCGAAGACATCTCGAGGTAATAATGCAATCTGGGTTGTTGTTGATCGCTTGACCAAATCTGCTCATTTCCTTGCTATAAGAGATACTTTCTCTCTTGATAAACTTTCCCGTTTGTATCTTAAAGAGATAGTTAGGTTACATGGAGTTCCTCTCTTCATTGTATCGGATCGTGATCCCAGGTTTACTTCTAACTTTTGGAAAGGCCTTCAGAAGTCGTTGGGTACTGAATTAAATTTTAGTACAGCTTTTCATCATCAATCAGATGGGCAGTCAGAACGAACAATTAAAACTTTGGAGGATATGCTATGAGCTTGTTCTATGGATTATAAGGGAAGTTTGGACCAACATCACCCTTTGGTTGAATTTTCATATAATAACGGTTTTCATTGCAGTATATAGATGGCACCATTTCAGGCATTATATGGGAAGCGGTGTCCAACTCTAGCTTTTTGGGATGAAGTGGGTGAAATGAAGTTGATGGGACCAGGATTGGTAGAAGACATGGCAGAAATAGTTCAGCTGATTCAGAAACACATCAGAACAACTCAGAGCATGCATAAGAGTTATGCGGATAACCAGAGGAAGGATCTATCTTTCGAGGTAGGTGATCATGTTTTTCTCAAGGTTTCTCCTTGGAAAAGTGTGATGAGATTTGGTAAGAAAGGAAAGTTGAGTCCAAGGTTCATTGGACCATACGAAGCTCTGGAGAGAGTTGGATCAGTTGCATACCGAGTGGTTTACCTCCAAGTTTATCTCAGGTACACAATGTTTTTCACGTTTCGATGTTGAGAAAGTATATTCCAGATCCATCTCATGTTTTGAGTCCAGAGGTAGTTCAGCTGGAAGAGAACCTATCTTATGATGAACAACTGGTCCAGATTCTTGACCACAGGGAGCAAGTGTTACGAAATAAGGTGATTAATCAGGTAAAGGTTTTGTGGAAAAACCACATGATGGAAGAGGCAACATGGGAATCTGAAAATGCAATGAGGGATAAGTACCCCCATTTATTTGCTAAATAAATAAATTGTGGGGACGCAATTTTCTAAAGGGGGGAAGGATGTAACATCCCAAGTATGTAATGAATAATAGATATTTTTATATATGTCTATTAATGAATTAGATAGTGTTTTAGAGGCTTAAAATGAAAATAAATCCAATCTTAAGCATGAAATACACTAATATTCTTAAAGGATTGTTTTACTGCCTTTTGATGGAAAACCATTTTGAATCTATCTTTTGACAATTTTATAAGCTATTTTTGTCAAAATAAACTTATTCTTTATGATTGGGAAATCAAAATTTACCTTGTGTGAATTTTTGGTATTTTTCTGACAATGTTTATTTTTTAATGAATAGTGAAAAATATTGTATTTTACATCAAAATTGCTTTTTAATCTAATTTATTTATATTATTAGATTATGTTTTGAATTTGTTTTGAAGTGAAATTAGAATATATTTTTACCATTTAATCCAATGGTGGTCATTGGAATCAATTTCACTTTGAAATTAGACTTAAACTAGTGTCAATCTTTTGATACTTATTGTTTTATAAAAACACGCTTTTTGCTCTGACAGCAGGAATTAATTATTAAATTAATTAATGTGACTTATTTGTATTGAATTTTTTAAAATAGACTTCATTTTTGAATTCGGAATATCAAATATAGCTTAGGGTGAATTTTTGGTAATTTTCTGAAAAACTTCAATTTTTTATGAATAGTGAAACCACTAAGTGGTAGTTAAAGAAACTGATTTTTCGTTTAAATGAAACATTGCCACTTTTGTGTTTTGAATTTCAAAAATCCGACATACATGGTTGTCATTAAGAAGTAAAATGTCGTTCAATGAGATTAAAATAATTTTTTGGTGATTAGTAACTTATTAAGTTTTTAATCGCGATTAGTGGTAATTAGTGTAGTTTAAGGTAAAAACAATGCTTTAATAAAATGAGATGAGCTTGAAACATGTACTACCCTCATTGGTTGTGTCATGGCCGACAAAGACCATCCATGGGTCAACTTGGGGACCCCATGGAGACACTTTGGTTGGGAAATGACATAAATAACTTTTTATTTAATGTAAAAGTAAAAATGACACAAACATAATATGTTTTACGAAAACAATTTTTACATGGGGTTATAAAGATCAGATTTTTGATTATAAATATTCATTATAAATCTAAAAAGATTTCCTACATCATAGTATTTTTTTAGAATTTAAATAAATTAAATTATTTATGACATCATGATGATGCAGCGATGACCTCATTATTTAACGATTTAAATAAAATGGAAAGATAATGAAAAATCTAAAACCTACACATGGACAAAACCAATTGGATGAGTGGATTTAGAAGCCTTATCACCTTATAATCGAATTATAGAAATGTGGGACCTTTAGAATCCGAAACACTTTTTAAAATAAAGTAACTTATCTTTACTTTCCAAAAGTGCCCCTCCTCTCCTCTTATAAAAGGCCCCCACATCTACCTCATTTCACACACTCCTCAAGCTTTTGGCTCGGCCAACCCCTGACCATTTACTCTCTCCACATCCCTCCCCTCATCCTAGAGGATTCTCTTTGGGAAAAATCCTTTCAAAGGAAGCCTTTAGGCTCAAATCAAAAGGAGTTACAGTTTTAAAGGTAATTCATTCTCTCATGTTCATTTGTTTTTTTTTCTTCTCCAACCCCCTAAACTCTTTTTATTTACTTATTTTGTAACAAAAACAATATCTTCAATATACTAGGATGTTGTTATAAGATTTATTCGAGTTAAAATCTCAAACAAATACATCAAATGGTTAAAGAACATACGGTTTCCGTGGATGGCAAAATTCTGCCTCCCGAAACGATGATTGTTCAATACTCATTTAACACCTTCAAAGGTGGCCATTATGATGTCACTATTTTTATATATGATATATAATATGTTTATTCTTTCCTTAAGCTTCTGTATTTTTCATTTATGGCATACCATTATTGTTTCCATTATGGGTAAACACGATATCTTCATTTTAGGAAGTGTGGACTACCGCCCCCTGAAAGTGATTTGATTCGTTAATACCATATGTGGGATGTGTAAAGGATAATTTTAATTATATTATATATTTTATTATACTGGAATTATAATATACTCTTATATCATTATGATTCCATTCCAGAAAATATGAAATAGACATGGATGTAGCGTTCATGCGTACGTACGGCTTACCGTCTCCATGAATGGTGCATTTCATTTCTTACCTCTAAATGTGATGTAATATTATAAATACATGTATATGATGAATATATATGATATATATTTTATCCAAATCATTAATATAATTCTGGATATAACAAACCTTTGACCAAATTAACAACATGTATGTGTAAGAAGTCTATTTTTGACTTAAGAACCAAATACCGACAAAATGAACATTATTAACTTAAATGATTACATGATGTTCATAACATGGTATAAAAGGAATAATGAACTTGAAAAAGTTTCATAATCAAGTAGAGATTAACTCAAGTTTATTATTCAGGAGATTAAAGAACGGCCCGGTCAAGTCGGATACGAGGTATGGGACTTCGTCTCAATCTCGTTTCATTGAGGAATATTTTATTTTATACACAACATTCTTTTATACAATGTATAAACCCCTTTGACTTTTACGTTTATTCAAAAGGAATCGTTTTTATATGAAGCGTTTACTAAATGACAAAAGGTAATGTTTTTGTCGTACGTATGCAGCGACAACGACTTCTCCGTCGTTGTGATCGTTATTTGAGTTTCGGCTTCCTCTACAAGCCATACCTTCTTTTTAAAAGAAAAATAAATACCATGTTTTACTTTTATTTTATTTTGGAGTTGAAAATAGTTTTCACAATGTTTTTTTGTGTTGTATTGATATCTTGTGATTGAAATGTGGAAATGTTATGTTTCCTTTATGCATGTTTTATGTGTTATGATTATGTTATGGTTCTTGGGTATTATTATGAAGATGGGTGGTTCCGTGATAATCTAAGGGAGGGTGAGCCCGATATAGCTCTCCAATGCATTGTGTAACGCGAAGGAGTGAAACGTTAAGGTTTCTACGAAGAGATTTAGGGAATATATTGTGATGGGTATTCCAAACATAACCAAGAGGGTTACTCCCTACGTTAGAATGTTATGAATGCCTCAAGTTACCTTTAGGTCTTATGATTTCTATGATTTATTCATGATTTTATGAGGTATGTTAAAGTGCTTATGTTTTATGGGTAAACTATGATTTCACTCTTATGTATATATGTACCCATGTTTCCTTTCCATGTTTTTATAACCCACACTGGGCTTTTTATGCTCATCCCAAGTTTTTTTGAAATGTTTTTCACAGGTCAAGGGAAAGGTACAAGATATGATGATAGTGTCAAGGAAGTGTCAAGAAAGAATCCATGTTTTATTTTAAATATGTTTCCATTGATGATAATGAAGAATACTATCTTTATGTAACCACATTGTTTATATGTGGAATGTAATGCAAGTTTTATGATCTAATTCTCTAAAACTCTAAACCAAAAAAGATCCTCAATGTGTAATCTTGTAATTACTCAAGATTAAGTAAGGTTTAAGGCTGGGGCCATATACACATATATCTTATAATTAATATAATAACCTTTGGAGACCTCATGAGGTTATTTATACATGTGTAACTAAATTTTTTTAAAATATATTTTGAGTAAAAACGTTTATAGTAATATTGATATGAATTTTAATATGAAAATCATATAAGGATTAACAATATTGGATATCAAAATTTCAATCAAGCTAGTTAGATATGGGTTGATCTATTTATAAATGAATGGTTATGAGGAAGACAAAACTCGTGGGTTTATGAAGATGGAAATTTTTTAATAGATTCCAAACAATTTAACCAAATATGGTTATGGATTCCATGGAAAGGAAGGACTAAAAAAATTATAAATGATAATGTCTGAGGCTTACTAGAGATATGATAATATCTGTCATTGATTTTCAATGATAATGATTCCAAAACCATAGTGGGTATAAAGATCACAATGAGATATTTGAGTCCTTGATATTGATGAACTTATAGAGTTAGGGCTTCTATAAGAGATTAACGAGGGCTTCCATCATGAAATTGAAGACCTCTAAATGATTTTATAAAAAAATATTTAAATTTTAAAAGGTATATAATGTTAGATATTTAATAAAAAACGTGATAAAGATGTCATGATTTCTTTTTCACACTATTTACTTTTTAAAATACATGAATAATTAATATTTTAAATAATTTATTTATAACCGACATTAAAAATCATTGAAAATTGTATTTCAAGTTGGTTATTATATAAATCATATAAAAAATATGAGAAATTTGATTTTCCACACCGGTTACAAAATAATTGATGTGAAAAAATTCAAATATTTTCATATCTGTTCTAAATAACAAATGTTAAAAAGATTATGTTATAAATAGCATTTTACTAGTTCCATAAAATGATAAACATCAAACTCTACAATGGTAATGACAATAAGGATTACATGAAATTATATTCTTATAAATTATACCATGAACATTTCTATAAATTTATATCCATAATATTACCCTAAATAGTTTTTACTAGGCATTTTTATATTATTTTTTTCAATTTATATTGTTTTTATTTAAAAATTTAAAATATATAATGGAATGTGAAAATTATATTTCAAATGAGGAATTTGAGTAATAATAATAAAAATGTCATGTACTGTTCACCACATTATTTGTGGGTCCCCCATCTACCATAGTAGTTAAAGAAGAAATTGTATCATCATCCTATTTATACCATGATTATCCCCCCTTGAGTGACTAACAATTGACTAGTATTATCATAATGTATGAAATCAATGAAATAAAAACATGGTAATGATGGATAATTATCTATTTCCATTTAATTTTTTAACCAAAACTCAAATCATTTTTTCATGATCCAAATGACTATGCAAACCATATTGGAATCATGTTTTTAATCAATAAAAAATCATTATATTGACATTTGAAACATTTGGAATATTTAGGGGGAATCCTTCTGATTTCTTGGTTGAGTTATTTTTCATTGTATGTAACCTGTCACTGAATCATACCATTATTGTAATGAATTTCAGAAGTTATTTAAAAATAAACATCAACTAAAATAACACTATAATCAATTTCCTCATAGATTTAAATTTCTCAAGAGGCAAATAATCTTTGGAAATTTGTTTTCAGGCATGTGTATAATATAATAATTTTATTTTCATGATCAAAAAATTAAAATTGGGGCATTTTATAGAAATAAAAAATATTTTTATTCCTTATAGTACACTTAGACTTCTTCCTCATTTTTTTAATATGAAAATTAACTTATAATTATATGTTTATTAACATTATAATAATAGGTATTAAGAAAAAATACTTAATTAACATCCACTCTATTGAATTAATCAAATCCTTTTCATTAGTATTTTTAATTATATACCTCCGTAGATCAAATTTACGTTCAAAATGGAAAATGAAATTATTAATTTTTTTTTCATGTACCCCAAAATACATCAAATATTTTATAGAAAGATTTTAACTATCCGAAATATTTCTAAGGGTTTAAATATCTAAAATATATATATATATGGGTTTGTGTTTTGAAATTATCTACTATTTACATGTTTATTGTATATAATTTAGTTTATCTCATCCATTGGTGACTTAATTAATAGGTCTTTGAAACTATTTACAAATTATCAAAAACATATTTCTTCCAACCATTTGGTGTTATTAAATATTATTCTTATTGTAATATTCATTCTTTCATACTTCATTTACATTTTTAGACTATTGAAAACCATTTTGAACAATGTTTATAATCATAAACCATTATATACACCATCAATATAAATATCATGATAATAAAACTATATATTAGATTATATTCATTTTATATTATAATTTTTTCCCTAACATTTAAAAGTATCTAAAAGATCTCCAATTATAACAACCACAACAGTCCATAACATAATCAACTCGTAATGAATTTATTTATAATAGGTACTTTAAATTCCCAAGTTTCTAAGATATTTTTATTTTAGTGTTTTTGGTAATTAGGTAAAACATCACATTAAATTTTAGACAAATTAACATAATGTTCTATTTGTTAACAAAAAAATGAGTTTTATGTTTACACAATTGTTTCATTAAAGAAATGTATTATCTATTTTAGAAAAGACACAATAGAAGAAATAATGAAATTACTAAAAAAATTAAGCATCTTTATATCAGATGTAAAACATTTAGTAATATATAATAAGAAAAAAATACCATTAAGGGATATAAAATTAATTAAATCCCATTTTTCTAGTGAAAACATGAAATCGCATGAAAATGTTTATGTTTTTTCTAATAAAAAACTGATCTTATAAATAAAATCTTTTTAAAAATTAAAATAAGAAAATCCTCTAATTATTAATTTCTGACATGTTATTAAGAATATTAAATCCATGAAATAATCTTGATCAATGTGAAAAATCATGAACAAATTCATTTGGAAAATAAATCTTATACATTTTAAATTTCTTTATCACATGAAATAAAAGGATTTTCATAAAAACCTTTTTCAAAAAATGATATAGGTTTCTATAGAAACACATTTATATCCCATTTTGTCCAATAGTTATCCCATGTTTGAATAATGTAATCCCCATTAATTTTATAGGATGAACCATTACAGTTATCCACTTCATTGTAACTTTCAAAGAATACATCACTACCTGATGCATTGGATATATCAATTAGGATAACCTTTCATCATGATATATATCAATCTCACCTATCATCATCTATAATTATATACTAATATATCATATTAAAAATTTTAGGTTTTCAATTTTTCATCAACATAAAATTTATAAAATAAGTTGAAAATATAGCTAACACGTGTTCCATTTAATCCACAATTGTATAAGGATGTATACCTTTTCATTCAAAATATCTTATAAATAATATATTCCCAAAATAGAAGCAATGTGGTATTCTTTCAAAAAATATGTTAATATAGAGAATAATCTAGATAATTAATAATGATTATGGTGGTCAAAAAATGTGGCAAATCCAGATATATTAAAAAAATTATTCATTTCATAAAAAAATAAACATATGATAAATATTAAAAAGATCAATTTTAAAATATATAAATATAAAGTAAAAATTAATTCATAATTAAATTTAAAAATATTTTATTTATATATAATATAATTCATGTAATATCATGTTGAACAAATATTTGGAAGAGAATGAGTTAAAACATTTATAACAATTCTTTAATATAAAAAACTATACCTTATTTACTGTAAAGTTTTATATGATCACAAACACATGTATAATAAAATCATATATGATTTTTTTTAAAAATATTCATAAAATTTTCAAGTCTATTTAATTATTATATTTCTTCCACATTATTTATTACCCTGTTTAATTTAGATATTAAATCACTATAGTTACAATTATCTGTTTTGGGGTTGTTTAGTTTACATCCTCAATATATCATCAATTTATATACCATGGTAAAAGGGGTTACATTTAAATTTCCTAAAAATTTTTATTCATATCATAATTATAATACTTATATATTTACAAAAAATTTATGAAGTACCATTTATGGGAGATATAAGAAATGAAACTCATCATTTCATGAAGACTGTTTTTTGTATGTATATATAGACATTATTTTCTAAATCTTTTTAGGAGAAAGGAAATATTGAATTCAATATTTACCTTTTAGAAAATCCCATATTTTATATAAATTTCATGTTCATTAATTATTGGTACCCATGTGACCAACCTTTTATGGTGGAAATTAAAATTGAATCATAGAAATTAGTGGATGTGTTATTCAAATCAAACTCATGAGTGGTGTTATCAATTCTAAACATACTAAAACTGAATTAAAATAAATAATATATTATTATTAAATAATAAATATTATTTTATAAATATCATATATATTAATTTTTTCTATCATTTTAACTATCTATTTAATTTTTTTATAGAGAACAAAACATATCTCTCAGTAGAGGTGGTAGTCCAACCATACTAAAGAGCGATGAATTAATTTCCCAAAGGATGGAAAAGAAGATGAAAATTTTGTATACAATAATGATAATGAAATTTTTAAATGGATAAAAATCGTTTTATATTTCTATTTGGAAAAAAATTTCAAACATGGTAATATAAGTAATAAAAATGAAAAATCAGTTAATAATTATACATATTATTTGGATAAACATATATTGATTAAAAATTAAGGTATAATTTGTTATTATTTAAGTGAGAAGAAGACCTCTAGGACATGTGGATGGATTTTAGGAAGGCATTTGGGTATGGATGTTTTGATATTATAGGTTGAATGTGTTTGAATAAGTTAGAATTGTAAGTCCCCTTTTTTATGTTATGAGAGTGACACACTTGTATTTTTTTCAATGTTTTAAAATATTATATAGATTTAGTCATGTTTATGATCCTATAAAACTATAAAATCAAAAAATTATGATAATAAGATTATATACATGATCATCTATTAATAATTATGACTAGATTTCAATGATTTTTTCATTGGTTTTCTCTTAGTTATACTATTTTTATCCTTTACTATTTAAACTATTTTTTTACTATGGTATATATTCATAATAAAATATTCTAATATAGTACTAATATCAATATTTTAATCTCATGATTTAATATAATGAAACATATTTTCAATATTTTATTTATATTGATTTCAAAATTTTATTTTATTATAAATACGTAAACAAAAAAATAATAAATTTTTTAAAACAATTATCTTTCAAACATATAAATGAATTTATTGCAAAATTAAGTAGAATTATATTTAATTTTTAGTTGATTTTAATTTATTTGGTAAAATGGATCTAATTTAACTTTAAATTCATTCCAATATAGAATTTTGATTTATAAATAATTGCATGTATCATACAATTTATCTAAAAAATATTAATATTTCTCCATTCACCAAAAAATAATTGTGCTCATAAAATAAATAAAATAGTCCGTAATATATATTCTGTATATTTAATTTGGATCTTTTTTTAAATTTTAATAATTTAAAACTATAAAATCAAAATATTTAACTTTTAAATAAATTCAACTTATATATAGAAGATTAATTTAGTTAAATAGAACTACTCCTACCTCAATTATTATTTTATAGAGAGTCATTTTTAGAACTATGATGGATATTAATACAAAAAATAATTACTTACAAATAAAAATATTTTTTTATTTAAATTCTTATAAATGTTTTTCAATGGGATTTAAAATTTAAATATAGGAAAATTCAAATGGTTTTTAACTAAACCCCTTCTTTGAGTTTAAAAATATATATTCTCACAATCATTTATTTTGATATTAGTTTCATCAAACTGAATGATTTATTTCATGCTACATTCTCTTTTCCTATATGGAATTAAAATTATAATTTAATTATTCTTCCATTTTTAATTTTATACTTTTAAAATAATGTCTTTTAAATGAATTATATTCATTCTATTTTATAATGAATTTACTTTGAATCCCATATTTTTTACCTTCCAACAATGTTCTCATATATATTTAGAAATTAAGTTATATATTATTTCATGTGGAATATTTATTTCCCATCTAATAAATTTATATTAATATTTTATACTCTAATTTTTAATGTGGTATTTCAAAAAATGTATTTTATAACATAAAAAGTATCTTCTAAACCCCCCTCGCCGTTTTTAGGTTACACATCCCAATATTTTACAACATTTTTATATTTGTTATTCTCATTTATTTCATCCATAATATATATATATATATATCATTGAAATATATTAATAGTTATATTAATGATTATTATTATGGATTATACATATTTGATGATCACATTACAACCAGTTTCAATAAGGGAACCTCGTTTAATATAAATACCATATTTCTAATTTCATGTTAGGTAAATATGCAATAAATTATTTTTAAACATGTGTATCTTCTAAAAACCCTCATTATTTTGTTACATCTTACCTGGTTAAATTATAGTGTATAGGAATTTAATAATACCCTTTAATTATTTATAATATTTTTTACTCATTTTAGGAAACATCACAAAATAGGATCATTTTTATTATTAGATATCAAAAACATCCCCTAAATTTCTAAATACTAGAACTAAATGAAAATGAATTATTATATGTTATTAAAACATGATCATTGAATATTATTTAATTATCTATCATAATGGTTTAAATTTTGATATATCCTTCATTTATTCTTTCATGAAAGATTAGGAAACCAAATTCTTTCTCATGGGTTCTATTATTTTTATTCTTATATATAGTTAATATTTAAACATGTGGTGCCAATTAGAATATAAATGTTAATAATATTATGAGTGAGAACTATTATTTATCCAATTAAGTAGTAATATTTTTATCCCATGAGATACTACGTGGTTGGAAGAAGTGGTTATCGAAAGTATACGATGTTATGTTTTTGGGTAGGTGAGCCTTATATATTGTGCAAATATGTTTATCTTACGAATAATATGGTGAAATTTCCAATTTTTAAGCCTTGAATTTTGGTCATGATATCATGTTTTATGTTGATTACATAAATTTATGATTCCACGATTTTATATATTAAATTTTTTATTCATTTATTTTATTTTCAGGATAATTATATTTATGATTTCATGTTTTTTCTCTAAGAATATAGTTTTTTGTACCATCATGATTTAATATGATTATTAAATTACAATACATTTGAACTAACCTATTTCTTATGTTTCTATTCCTTAGGCTATAAAGATGGTTTTAACGTATGAGAATTATAGAGAGAGTCTTTAGTGGATCAATCATAGATAATTTTTAATAAGAATTGTGTAATCAATTACTTATTAAGATATACCCTAATGAATATAAACAATCTTTTCATAGGGATACAAGATTTTTTTTGGTATTTAAAATTCAAATTATTTAAATTATATAAAATAATGATATTTTTAGCTCATGGAATTATAACAATTGAAGAATTTGTGTGATTATATTAATTTAAATTGTATTGAATAAATCATCATTTATGATTGTAGATTTGATGAACATATAATTAATGTATTATCATTATAATTTTTTTGTTTTTATGGATTTCATTACTTGTACTCTAGAATCTATGAGGGCCATTGAAATCATTTTTCAACAATTCTTTAATTTCTCAAAGAATACATGTTACATGTGAAATTTAGTAATTTGGAATTTTTGAACCCATATGTATCTTTTATCATTTTTTATGTATTCTATAATTTTTCATCCTTTTATGATAAGGGAAGTAAAAGACTATCACTAGAGGATGAATATAACCAAAATAAATAGTTTCCATATATTATGATGATAATATGAGTAATTTGTTCAAACTTTTACCTAATCATTTAACAAGTTTACCATGTTTACACATAATGGTGCATCTTTATTATAATTTAAGTATGTTGAATAATTTTTTGTAGAGTAAAGTAATAGAATTTTCCATGAATTATTATTCATGTGATCATAAATAATTGATGGATTTGTGACACATAGTTATACATTAGAGATATGAAATTAATGTGAACATATGAAAAAAAATAATTTTTCTGTTTATGAAACATAGTTTTTATAAATCAATGAATGGAATTAACTTACACATGATCAAAAATTGGATGTTATAATCGTTTAATAATTAATATATTGAGATTATATATATATTGAGAATGTAAAATATATAAAGATCACAAGAGTTTTGAAGACATATTTTATCATAAAAATATCACCTTGTGGAAAAGGAAATGGATGGAACTTATCGATGAATATAATTACTCAATACACTTACACAATGTTATATTAAAAAATGTACAAACATTTTAGTAAGAGTAATCATGTAGTTATATCCATGTTGATGATAGAAAAGGATCCAATATTCAATTATTATAAGATGAAAACAACCGATAAAACCTCCCATACCAGTACCTGTCCCAAATATTCACACTCCCAAAGGGTGTTCCCAATCCACATGGTCAAGAAACAAGAACATGGGAAACAGAAACACCATGAGATAATGATTTCTCTCAAACCTACTTCATAAAACATAACATATACATATATATACATGATGGGAATAAAAAAATTAAAAGAGTAGGAAAAAATATATTACATATCTAAAATAAAATAAAATAAGTGATATAACTATAATTACATAACATTGTCTAAGATTCATGTATTTATTAAAAGTACTGATAGAACTATAATAGGTACTATATGTGATATCTTATGAAAACTCTCACCATCTCACCACTAGATACATGGAAATAACTGACAGAATCCTCACTACATCACTCTGGAACCTTTCCATTCCCTATATCTGAAGCCTTCACATGATATATTCACTATCAATGGGATGTGATGGGTTTTAGCTTAATATGGTCAGTCTAATATGAACATGTTTTTCCATATCAATTATCAATACAAAATATAAAGCATTCTCAACATTAACGATGAAAATGGATGAAAAATAACTAATAAATTTTATATCAAAAACATATTAAAACATTTTTGCCTTTTCCATATTTACCTAAACTAGGTAAAATAGTTTGAGATACTATAATGTAATGCCCCAACCCTAGAATCCCAGAGCTGGTGCTTAAAACATGGCATGTAATATTTTTTATAAAAATATTCTTATAAAATTACACATCATATCTCATCACAGAGGATATACCAGTATAGATTTTGGAAAACCAGATACAAGTGATACGTTTCCTCAAAATAGTACAAGATATGATTCATATTGTTTCCACCACATATAATAATTCAAAGTTTACAAAGCTAAAAAATCCAATAAAAATAAATTGAAAACATAAGGTCAGCATCCAAAACTCTCTGTAAGGTGTATTAAAACTATTTAATTAAATAATTTTATAAAAATATACTTTTAAAATAATTATAAAAAAAATTATTAAAAAGGGGAAAAAATTAATCTAGTATGTCATCATCATTTTTCAAAGGTAACTTGAAATTATTTTTAGGGAAATATATTACAAAATAGTTTATACATTTTTCTAATGACTACGAATGTAACACATTTCATATTTTTAAAAGAAGTTTATAGAATGCAACACATGATTTAGGAGTTGATAAAACTAAATTATGGGTCCCATGTAAGGGTGTTGGTACAATTTAACACTTGAAATAATACATCCTTATAAATTCACAAAAACCAATATCATAAATCAAATATTAAATAAAAATGAAATTCATGTCATTAATGATGAATTTTATAACCCCTATATTAAAGTTATGAAAATAGATGTTAAATCATCTTTATAAATGCTTTTTTATGTGCTTACATCATTATTCCTTGTTCATTTATTACCATAATCATAAATAAAATATTCTAAACCAAGGATATTTTACTATTCAAATAATCACATAGCTAGTTAAATATTATTCAGATATTTACGGAATGCATCATGTAGGAAAATCATAAAATTATGTTGAGGCCGTGTTCCAATACCATAAATAATAATTTTTTCAAGGTCTCATTTCATGACTTAGTTTGTCTAATGAGACCTACCAATGCATCGAGTGGCTATAAAGGGCCTCATCAGTCATATAATAAGTCATATGGATTCTTCATATGTCTAATAAGTCTTTAAATCAATGTGTCTCCTAGATCATTGATATATTAAATTTTTTCATTCATTTGAAGTGTCCCATTCGACGTTGAATAATACATTTTTCACTTTTATTCAAAGTGTCTCATACCACATTGAATATTAAATTATGTATCTTACTCAATGTGTACCATAACAAATTGAATATAAAAAATTTAAATCCATAAGTTATCCTAAGCGATAGATTTCATTTGTTAAATACTGTCTATATTCGAAAATAAAGTGAATCATGCATCTAAAATAAACATTAATATAAAAACTGTAGGGGTTTTCAGTTATAATTTAGGTCATGTGTTTGCCAATTTTTTCAATGACATGAATGGATAAATAGGAATATGTTTGTACATATTATGATAACTGGTACCCGTAAAATAATATATTGTTTGGGGTTAATATATAAAATAATAACACTTAAATGAAAAACCCTTGTTCTATGAATGTCAACATTTAATATACAAAAACACATATTTTTAATGCACGATAGTTATCATTCATTTTTAAACTATATAGTAATCAATGGAAGTTTCAGACATATTAAATCATATACTATAACTAATAGTATTAATTATGGTAGATTCATCATGATTTAATATATAATATTCATAATTCTAATGCATATATTTCAAGTTTTTTATTAAAAAATAATAATTAATCACACATTAATAACAAGAGAGATTCTTTGATTATTTTATAAAATTATATAATCTCCATTTAAATGATATTATAATTTTTAATTTAAATTATTCATATATTTACATTTTATTTCATGTACATGTATATATTAAACAAAACATAATTCAAACCCTTTATCCTTAATTTTTTTATTGAGACAAATTCATATAATGCTAATTGAAAAAATTGCATTTACATATTCTAAAGAAACATTGGCACACAATAACCAATTTTTTTTTACTATTGTCCAATATAAAATTTTATTTTTTATCATAAAATCAATTAATACATGTATTGGAAACATCCAATTCAAGGTGGATTGGAAAAATATATATGGAATTTCTGCAGTTGTATTTAATTGCAATCTAGCTTGTATTGATTAACTAATCCTAGGTAAAATGAAAACATAGAAAATAATTATAGTAACAATATGTTACCTTCAATTTATTTTAATTTTTAAATGGTTATCTATATATATAACTACATGTGTATTGTTTAAAACATTTTCAACAAATCAAAATATAAATTTCCGAAACATAACTTAATAATAATTTTAATACTATTAAAACATCTTAAAATGGAATAGGACATGTATATATGTATTTTGGGTACTTATATATGAACATGTGGGTTTTTCATCTCTAATAAATAGAAAAATTATAAGGTGAAGGGTCATATTTTAAATTTAATTTTATAACATAAGATGAAATGAATCATAATAGGATTTGGATTAAAATATATATATATTAATATAATATATATATATATATATATATTTGTTTAGATCAACAAAAAACAGTCTTGGTATACCCTTTTACAAGTATTATATGCACAAAACAATCAGTTAATTACTTATAATCATCATTTCAGGAATCCAAAATAGGTTAGGATTTGAAGATTCTATAAACCGTATATATAAAAAGTTTATACATGGGATTTGCATAACAAAAATAGTGTTTGATAAATCCTTACCATTATCATACACCACAAAAAAATACTTAATCACTAATATAAATTATATGGAAACATAAATCATAATAGTATTATAATAAATATATAAATATATATATAGAACCACATATACACATAGTGTACATGTAAGGTTTTCATATAAAAAAAGATACTAGAATTATAATTACATGACATTAAGGGTGAGGTTGAGCCAAGCATACGTTACAGGAAGGTTTAGTATAGGAATACACATAGTTTAATGTGTGAAAAATAGGTATATAAAAACTGTTTACCTATATTTGTATATAAAGTGGTTCGGAAAAAAAATATAGACAATTAAAATGTGATGAAATCCAAGATAGATTAAATTAATACATGAAAAGAAATTAATTATTATTGGATGATAATAAATCAGGTTGATTGACGAAATATAAATATATTTAAATGAAACATGTATTGGAATACATTGATTCATGTAAAAATAAACCAACCTTGTCAGATCCATGGACAAAGAAGAAAATAGGGGCTTTGGATTGGGATAGAGTGTCATAGGTTAAAGCACTGTAATGGAGGAGTGCAACTTCTACTGGTGTGGATCAAGGAAGAATAAGAGGAGAGGATGAAGAAGAAATGAAGCTATGTTCTGGGATCATCCTTGCCTGATCAGATAGTGAAAATTGGTTTTGAAGTTTCAAAAATAGATGAAAAGACAATGTTATTTCGTTGATTTGATCGAATGGTTGTGGGGGATCTGTGAGTATTGAAAGGGTTCTGAGGGAGACATCTAATGCGTCTGAATCAAACAGTTTATGAAATTTGAGGCAATAAGAAGTGGTGGTGGAGTTTGAAGGCTGGACTGGATCGTACCATGACAATCTTATGCGACTATATCAAAAGGCTTTGATTGTGTTTTGTGGAAAAATTTGCAACCCACATTGAAATGGGGAGTGTTTTTTGAACACATAATATAACTCGACACCACTACCTTCATTTTGATGACACAAACACACACACACTATAGGGTCCTTACACATGGGACCCCCACCCAAAGGCCTTGTCTAACCCTTACCCTCATCGATGTGTGACTTGAATCACCCTCTTCTCAAACCTAACCAGGAGCAAACACTAGTCCCTTACGCTAATCAGCATGAACCATGCATTCTAACATCTTTAGACTAACTTCAATTGTCCATTTGAGAAGACCACTAACCTATAGGGATTGTCCATTAGGGATGTCCTTGGTTGGATGTGGTAATCATTCTTGTTTTTATAAAAAATTTATTAAACACTATTGTTAAAAGAATATACATATTAATTTAATTATATGTATATAATCATTATATCCAATACATATCATTAATTTTATAATTTTAAACTCATTTAAAAAAACCATTTTTTAAGTATTATTATTTTAAAAAAATCATAATATAAAACAAATCTTCAATTTGAATCCATAATTTCATTTTGAGAATTAATGCATTATAGTTTTGAAATATATATTACAACCTCAATTTTCATTATTTATCCAAAGGTATAACTTTAAAATATTTATATCCATTAAAAACATTATAAATTTGTAAAATACATATAAATATAGAATACATAAAATAATAAAAATATTTAAAAAGAATAAAATTTTATGATCATTACCGAAACAAATGGTTTCTTAAAGACCCCAACAGCTATTAATGGACATATTAATCTTCAAAGATTAAAAGGCCTTATGAATACTTGTTTAGGGTGATCCAAACATCAAAAACCATTTTGGATTATAAGAATAGTGTTCTATATTACCTTAATTATTTTTATTGTTTCCATAGTAATTTCCATAATGTTTTTCATTATGATAGACTCGAATGATGTTCACTACATACATTTTCTAGTTTTTGTGTTTTTTGGTCTCATAATGATCCTAATAGGAATTCTACTAGGTATCCTATGTTATTTTTGTTCATTTTTTACTTATTTCAATGCAATGTTTTGGGGTTACTATTGAATAAAATGTCTCTTATTTCCTTATGTAAGGAATAATTTTGGATGAAACTGGTATTTAAGAAATTCAATAATAATAATAATCATATTAACTAACCAAAATTTCTTATTAGAAATATAAATATGTATGGGTTGTGACATTTTCCCTAACCTTAACAGAACTGTGCCTTCACAGTTCCATTGTAATCTTATGCTTTCATAGTATCAATTTCTATTATTAAACTTTATGTCCCTACAAGATATGTTTTAATTATTATTATTTAACAAAATTTGATTTAATAATATTTAATTTATACCTCCAGCAGGTCCACTAGTGTCGGTGATTTTCCCAGTTTCCCCCGATTATGCGAGTCCCCTGTACAATTTTTATTTCCTCGATCTCTTTGTCTGAAATGCGGAATGAGAGACTTTGGTCAAACTCATGCACACAAATATAGTATCTAAAGAGAGTGGTAAAATGGGTTTTATGTTAAGAGACATCTTCAAGGACTTGATGTCTATAAAATAACTAAAAAGGCTCGACCTCAAGAAATTTGAAGTATCTAATTTGATCCTATAATCTATAGGACAAGACTAAAAATTGGTCTGTTGTGTGAAGGTCACCCTCAATTGAAGCTTCATGGAAGTCCCCCAGAGACAGAAAACCATAAGCTAGTGTAAAAAATTTAGAAAGACCATCAATGTACTTTCCCTGATGTTCTTGTAATGGTATTTGAGCAGGAACTAGGAAAAAATAAACAAATCCCTAATTATGGATGGAAATAAAGTATTTTGGGAATGTAAGATATGTGGTAAAGATATTAGTTGTTCAAACTAAAGTTTCCTTAGGTATCTAATTCATCCATACATGATTTGAAAATTATGGTTTCTAGTATCTTCGTATTAAGAGACAATATATTGGTTGGTGGATTCTCTCCTTCTATTTGAAAGTTCATGAAAATGTATTAATATGTAAAGAATAAATAAATTTTTTTATTTTGTTCAAATTTCCCAAAATCATCAAGATAGTTCCTCTGATACCAAATGTAATGCCCCAACACCAGAATCCCAGATTTGGTTCCTAAAACATGGTGTGTAGTTTTTTATAAAAAGATGATAATAAAATTACTCATCATCTCTCCTCACATAGGATACTCCATGTCCAGATTCTAGAAAACCAGATACAATTGATACATTTGATAAAAAATGTACTAGAAAATATTGATTTTGTTTCCACCATATATAAGAACTCAAAATTGAATAATCTACCAATTCATTAAAAATAAATTGAAAACATAGTGTGAGAATTTAAAATTATCAATAAATGGTTTTCAAAATAATTAATAAAATAAATTAAAATAATTCATTATAAAATAATTTTAAAACATTTACATAAAATGGAAAAACATTTATTATAGTACATCGTCATCATTTTATGGTAAATATCATAAAAAAGAGTTTATACATTTATTTCAAGGGTAAAAATATAACACATTTCATATTTGTACAAAAAAAATGTGTAATACTGCATATGAGTTAGCAGTTGATCAAACTAAATTAAGGGTGACAAGGAAGGTTGAGGGTAAAAATAAAAAAAAATGAAATAATACTATACTGGAATTTCACAAGAAATAATATCATAAATCACTTATCACATAAAAATAAATTTATGAAATGACAGATTAATTTTCTATCATTTAAATAGAAGTTTGGAAAATAATTGCTAAACATTATTTATAAATGATTTTATATGTGCTCACATCATTATTCCATGTCCATTTATCACTATAATGATATATAAAATATTCTTAACTAAGGATATTCTAATTGTCTAATAATCACATGGTTAGTAAAATATTATTCACATATTGATTGAATACATAATACAGAAAAATCATTACACTCCCTCATGGACCCATGACAGGACCATAAAAAATTATTTTTTCAAGGCCTCGTTTACTAACCAAATTTGTCTCATGAGGCATACCAATGCATCAAGTGGTTATAGTAGGCCCCACCCATCACATAATAAGACCTATACATTTCAAATTTTACTAATAATTCTTTAAATCAAAGTGTCCCATACCACATTGATTTGTTAAATTATACTTTTTATTCAAAGTGTCTCATACCACATTGAATAATTAACATGTGTCTTTAATTCAATTTTTCCACTGACACCTTGAATACTTAAATTATTTCTCTTATTCAAAGTGTCCTATACGACTTTCAATAATTAATTTCATAATCCATAATTTATCACAAGAGTTAAATTTCATTTTTCAATTACTATCTAAATTCATAAATAATGTGAATCATGCATCAAAAGTAAACATTAATCATAAAATTTTATGGTTTGTAAGTTACACATTATGTTATGGCTATATAAAATTTATCAATGACTTTCATGGAAAAAAGTCCTGGATTTTTACCTGTGATGATAACTGGTTCACATAAAATAATATATTTCTTGGTTTCTTCACAAAATATAATATCACATAAATTAAAAACCATTGTTCCATTAAACAAAATAGTTAATATACTAAAATACATTTTTTTGAATATTATATTGTTATCATCCAAGTTTAAAACACACAATGATGAATGGACATTTCAAATAGAATAAATCATAATCTCTAAAAACTAGTATTATTTAATGTATTAGAATCATCATAAATTAAAATATAATATTTATATATGTAATTCATTAATTTCATGTGAGATATTTGAAAAAAAAAATTATACTCACTACACTAACAGGAGAGCTACTACAATTATTATCTAATATTATATACAGGGTTTTTATACGGTCTGATAATATTTTATCTTAATTATATAAAAATTTATGTGTTTATGCATGTAAGTGTATATATTAAAACAAAGATAATTCTAACCCTTTATCCTAAAATTGTTAATTGAGATGCACACATGTAACATTAACTGAAATAACAAGGTGATAAACTCTTCTAAAAAAATTCCGGAACACAATAACAAAATAGGTTTCATTATTGATTTCCAATATAAATTTGTATTTGTGATCATACAATCAATTAATAAATTTATTGGGAATATCCAATACATCGCTTGATTTCAAAAACATATAAAATATAAACACATGTATTTATTTTCAATGTAGATTGGCTTAATTAATTAATCCTTCACACTACGAGGCCTTACAAAATAATTACAATACAAATAAATTATCTTCCATTTATTATTTTCTTTGAAAATAGATAACTACAGTTACGAACACTTGTTTATTGTATAAAACATTATGAAAAAAATCAAAATATCACTTTCCAAAACATATCATCATAACAAGGTTAATATAATTAAAACTTTTTAATGTGAAACAAGACATGTATATATGTATTTTTGGTAATTATATATATATATACATGTGGGGTTTTCATCTAAAATTAAATGAATATTTATAAGTACGGGGATAGTCCTTTAAATGAAATTTCTTATCTTAAGAAGAAATGAAACATAATCATTTAGGAAAAAAACTATATATATATATATCCATGTAACAATATATATATATATATATATATTTAGGATCTCAAAAAAACTCCTATTAATCACTTTTACATGTTTTGAATACACCAATACATCATTTATTTACTGATAATCATTACCTGAAAAACCCAAACTAGATTAGGATTTGAAGATTCTATGAAATTGTATATACACAATGTTTATATATTGGACATTCGTAACAAAAACAAACATTGATAAATCCTTAAAAGTATCATACACCTCAAAAACATCATTTAATCACTAATATCAATCATATGATAACCTAAATTATACGGAGATTAATATAAACATATATATATATATAACCTTATATACACAATGTGTATATATGGAGTTTTTTTATAAAAACAGAAGCTAGAATAACTCTTACATGACTTCAAGGGTGATGTTTAGTAGGGAAGAGGATAGTGGAAGGATCGAGAGTGAAAAACCAATAAGGATATGTTTGATAAAAGGTTATATATACAATTTATATATATATTTATATATAATACAGTTCAGATATAAATAATAATCTAATAAAAAATGAAAAAATCGTTAATTAACTAAATTAAAACATTAAAAATATGATAATTCCTAAAGTATGATAATAAATAAGGTTGATTAATGAAATTTAAATATATTTAAATGAAACATGTAGGGGGTTAGGTTGGTTCATATTAGAATAAACTAAACTTGTTGGATCCATGGAAAAAGATGAAAAGTGGGGCATTAGATTGGGATATAGTGTCATAGGTTGAAGAGGGGCATTTGAGGTGTGCGATGTCTATTGGTGTAGTGAAAGGAAAAAAGAAGTATAAATAAAGAAGAAGAAAGTAAAAAAATGGTTGTGATTGTCCTAACCCCATTCGACGGCTACAGTGGGTCCCGTGGTTTTAAAAATAGATGAACTGACAAGATTATTTTGTGTCTTTGATCAGACAACCACAAGGGATCCATGTGTTTTAAAAGGTTTCTACGCTCAAGATCTAACATGCATGAATCAGAAATTAGATGAAATTCATTGCAATAAGAATTGACAATGGAGTTTAAAGTCTTGATTGGATCAGACGGTGAGGATCTCACGCGACGAGATTAAATGGCTCAGATTGCATTAAGTAGAAAAAATGACTTCCCACATAGAAATGGGGAGAGTTTTTGGACCACCATATATAACTTCAAGTCACTGCCTTCATTTTGATGAAACAAACACACACACCGTGAGGTCCTTATATACAATACCCCCACCCATGGCCCTTGGACCACCCTCACCGGCACTGGTGTGTGACCTGGCTCACCCCCTACTCGGGCCTAGCCTGGACCTACACACGGTCCCCGTTGGGACTCAACAAGCACCATGCATGAGGTCATCTTAGTGATAACTTCAGTTATGTAAGTGAGATTCCCACTAACCAAGAGGGATTTTCCATCAAGGCTTCCCTTAGATGGACAGGGTACTCACCCAATTTTTAATCAAAAAATTATTAATCACAATAGTTAGAAAAATATACATATTAATTTCCTAATATATATATATATAATAATTCCTTCCCATAAATATCATTACTTTTTTAAAATTATTCTCATTTAAAAAACCCCATTGTTTTTAGTATTATTTTTGAAAAAAATTCAAATATAAAACACATCGTCAATTTGAAACCATATTTTAATTTTTTGTAATAAACATTTATAATTTTAAAATATATAATACTACCTCATATTTCATTATTTAATCAAGGTTATAACTTTAAAATATTTATATCATTTTAAAACATTATAAATTCAAAAAATACATATATACTTAGAATACACAAAATACTCAAAATACTTAACTATTATTATATTTTATGACCGTTACCAAAACCAACGGTCACATAAAGACCAAAATGGCTATTAATGATCAAATTCATATTCAATAGTTAGAAGGCCTTATAAAAACTTTTTTATGGTGAACCAAACATTAAAAAAATTAATATTATAATAATTGGTCTCTACATTCCCTCTATTATTATTGTTTCCATTGTACTTTCAATAATGTTTTTCATTGTGACAGAGTCGAAGGATTTTCACTACTCAATTAATCTAGTTTTTGTGTATTGTGGTCTCTTGGTGATCTTGATAGGCCTTCTAGTATGTATCCTAGGTTATTTATGTTATTTTGGCCCTATTATAATGTAGTGTTCAATATTTCTATTGATTAAAATGTGTCTTATTTCATTTTGAAATCATTTATTTTGGATGGCACAAATTTGAAATAAATAAAAACAACACTAATAATCATATTCACTAACATAAATTTATTATTAAAATTGTAAATATGTATGGGGAATCCATATATAACATATTTCAATGTTTTTCAAAACAAATCATGTATCACATAACATATCGAACCCTAAAAGTACAAATAAAAATCAAATGTAACATCACGCCATGGATCATAATAGGTCTTTATAACTATGAAAATCATAAAAAACAAATGAAATAATGTATGTAATTTCACATGATGTATTAATCAAAACTAGATAGAATAGGAAATCCCAAAAAATTGAACCTAAATATAGGTCAAACAAGTCCCTATGAAATGGGCATAGTGAGGAGAAGAACATCCCATGATTGAACTGATTGAAATATCTACAAATTATGATTATTACTACCAATTCCACCAAAGTACTAAAGGAATCCTAGGTGCTGCATTTCCAATCAATTTAATGAAAAATATAATAATTAAAAAAATTAATAAATTTATTTCACAATGCTTTAAAAATAAATTCTCATTTACCATAATATGTAAAATATTATTCTTTCACAACAGAAAACCAATTTAAAAAATGAAATTATATCATAACAATTAATGTAACAAAAAATTAATAAAACCATAGAAATCAAGTTCTCCATCATAGGAAAGATATGTAAACACATACCTCAATCATGATTCACACACAACCATAATAATATACACTAACAAGGAAGAACACAACAGTAATAATGAAATCCATTTCATCAATCATTAAATATCATAATCAATTCCGAATTCAAAATGGTTCGTTGAGAAGATGACAAAAAACGTACATCATTGAAATACCAAGCTTTACTGTAATCAAGATAAAAGTCATTATTTGTAGGAAAATCACATAGTAGATCTTGAAAGGGTCAAGGGAATCAAGACCATAAGATCAGAATATAGGCAAACATATCACAATGGTGATATAATGACTAACAGTAATTTTTAATTTGAATGATCACCTTACCGAAGAGACACTGTGTAACAACAATAATGATTAATCAAGGAATGAAATGATCCGATAGAAGTAGAGATCCCCAAAATCACATGGTATTGCTCTACATTTTTGAGAGATAATGATGAAGTTAAATGGAAATAAAATCATATGTCTATCATGGTTAAATTAAAACTATAGGAAATATTATTGAAATGAAAATATTTGATGCTATGAATTCCTATATTTTCATGATATGTTGAAAAATATTTCACTTACGACTAAGACAACTCTGATTAACCCATACATGACGTGAACTAGTTTTAAATAGTATAAACCATTCATTATCTAAAGTAGATCATGAAATAAAACAAACAAAATATTCTTGTGAAAGAACCCTTTAACGACGTGAAAACATTTAGTAGGATTTTTCTAAATTAACACATAGAAAAAACCCATGGGTCAACCCCGAACCAATAGGTATCCTCTTAAGGTGAATTCACATTTATACCCATAATCCAATAATTCAAAAATTCCTAATTCCCAAAACATTGGAACATTTCAAAAAAATGCCTATCTATCCACCAATGTCCCAAAATTCACCCAAACTGGGAGTGAAAATGAAATGAGAGAGAATAAATTCATGAAAAAAGTAACATGAAAATAAGAAATCCCCAATATAAGACCTTATATCACTGGGAATTAAGTTGGATGAATATTGTTTGGAATGATTTGTGGTCACTACTCCACCATAAATAAATCACTCCAATATATCATGATAATTTTATCCATTTCAAAATAATACTCTAACAAATGGAATCAACCTCCTTGTAATGACCATTAACATATAGAAAATGATCTCTATTGCATTATCGACAACTAAAATGCATACCTATAACTCAATATCATCCAGACTAAGAACATGATGATGATCAAAATGGTATCCCCAATCAAATATCTGATGAAATCATCATCATTATCCTTGTAATGAAATTGAAATTCCAAATTATAAGAAACATGCTCAAGACAATCAGTGAACACAGATTTTGTGACATATCTAAGAGCCGACATACACTATTTTACAACATTATGTTGACCCAACATAGGAGAAACATTTATGAGAACTTATTCATGAATTTACAACTCCAATTCATTATATCAACGATTAATATATGATTTGTTATGACTATGTGAGATGTGAAAATTAAAATGTAAATCTTGCATCCTAAATATATCATAAATGAGTCTTGATCCTATAAGATAGGCATCACCCACTTCTACTCAATAAATATGTGACATACATGGGATACTATACAAATCCTCAAAATTATCCATTCTTATTGATAATTAATATAAATTATTATTAGTTAACTTAACCTGTATTAGATATATATCCCACAAATCACAGAAACCCATGAAATAAGAATGGATAATATCATCTAAGACCTAAATATAACAAACTATCTATCAGTTTGTCTATGGATGTGATGTTATACTCAACATTACATAATTCCCCATCACCACCTAGAAATTATTCCAGTGCAATGAGTTAATCCTAGGATCCCTATCGAAAACAATATTAGAAGGAACCCTATATAACCCTAAAACCACATGTATATAATGATTGCCTGAGTAGACACCTTTAGTTGTGTCCCTAATCAGAATAGGGTGATCTGACTTTCTCAATCAATTAACCACCACCCAAATTTCATCTGTTCCTCATACTGTCCATTGTAATTCTATAAAATGTCCATTGAAATATCATAAAAAATCTAAAATGGCACTAAATGTGGATGGATTAACCTAGAAGGTTTCATATACAATTCATTTAACTCTCAAAGGTGTAGTAGTGTGACACATAATGTGAACTGTCATGTTTCATTATCAGAAATCATAATCACCCTATAATTCAAAATAAATATTCTTATTTCCCATTTGAATGGACGATGATGTAATATAACGGTGAATATTAAAATTTCACCCCATGGATTATGGGATGAGATACTAATATCCAAAATATATTAAATAATCTAAGGGGAGAGACCAACTAGAATTCCTCTCCCTACCACATTGGCATTCCCAAATTTCACTAAACTCTTCCTCCAATTACAGATCATTCTAAATAGAATCAGGGATATATGATGATAAGTGAGCACTAGTAAGAACCATAAATGTAGCATCATCCTTATCATAAAATTTTTATTGAGAAAATATATCCATACGAGTATACTTCTCTTTCGGATCCAGAATAGTTTGTTATGGTACATTCCTACTAATACCATTTACATTGAAATTTCACATCCATATGGTGTATATAATATTGTAGTCAAAATTCTAATGGTATTAAACCCAAAAAATTTAACTAAGATTCAATTCATTGTGAGAAAATACATATCTCAGACTCATATGGTCAGAAGATACATTCAAACTCTCCAAAAATAAATAGTACAACTACCATTTTAAGTGCATGTATATTTGAGATAATCTCTTAATCTATATTGGTGAATTTATTCTCATGTGGGTGAATATATAGAGAGTTATAAGGCACTAAATGATCTTCATACATAATGATACGACCCAGATCAACTCTGGATTCATCAAAAAAATATATATGCACATTACTAGGGTCATGTATTAAAAGAATAGAAGCTGATTTTAGAATTCATTTATAATAATTGATGAAATAATGAAAATTTTCATTCAATATATGTTTACCCCTTTTTTGTAATGGTTAGTCCAAGGTGATTCCAAAATTTAGAAAACCATGATGAATCATAGGTAGTATCAAACAAGATTAAAAAATATCTGATTTTTAATGATGTTCTATTTATCATCCCATGACAGGAAAACCATCAGATTTTTGGGATCAACTGATAATCCATACTCAGAAATAAAATTTCCCAAGAACATCTCTTCTTAGAAATAGAAATTTCATTTCAAAATATTCTCATAAAAATGGTTCCTCCTCAGGATTTTTTGAACCAAACTCAATTTGTGTTCATGTACACAAATGGATCTTGAATAAACTAAAATATATTATATGGAAAATAAAAAAATTTTGATATAATCATATAATATTTCATTCAACATTTCCATGAAATTTTTTTGAGGGTTAGTCCGACCAGACTACATCAAATCATATTAATAATTTTCTTACACACACTTCAAATCCATATTTGGTAGATCAGAATCTCTAACCATTAGATGATGTTAACCCAATATGAAATATTATCTTCAAAAACCAAATTTTACCTTTTTTCTAATCAAAAAAATAATCCACATAAAAATATGGATAATTATTATTTACCACTACCATGTTAAACATTTGATTGTCCACACAGTGTCAAAGTGAACCATCTACCTTCTTAGAAATGAAAACAGTGGATTCCCTTGGTGAAAATAATGGGTGAACAAAACCAGTTTCCATCAGATCCTCTAAATAAATCATGAGATCATTCATCCCCAATGGATATATATGATAATAGGTTATCAAAATTGTCTACTTATTTGGAAATAGATAAATTATAAACTCAATATCCACTTATGTAGGAAGACTAAATAAATCATTAGAGAAAAAAATTTAAAATTCCACGAAAACAAAAATATGATTATTCAAAAAATAAACATCATTAAGATCAACTACAGCAGAAGGAGACAATCTTTGGAGCTCTGGGTGGGAGTGTCCTGCATGAAATATCCTCCAAACACATTATCAATGAAACACTCAAGATCTCCAATTAGCCACAAGAAATGAGAATAACTGATGATAAAAATCATCCTCAACATAATGATTTACAAGATGATGCATCCCGATAATGATGTTAAATAGATCCATGTTGAGAATGAGGAAATTCGTTATGAAATATTCATCAACTATAAAAAAACAATGAAAAAATAAAATATCATGATCATTAATATTTAAAAAAGGTGTCACTAACTTTATAACAAAGGGAATGGGTTCTGTTGGATGTTTAAGAATATCCTCAAAAAATATCGATATTAATGAGTGGTATGAACCTATATGAAATAATAGAACTGTCATTAATGATTCTATAATGATTGAACCATCCTTCTTTTTCTGTACTTGAGTCTACATCTTCTAGAAATTAATACAGCATTTGTAGGTTCATCACACATAATACTTATAGATATATCCCTATTGTCATTGATGCAGAAGCATATGTTGTAGTAGTAATTGAATCCATTTATCATTGTTCAAAATGAATAATATACATAGCCAAAAAATTTGTAAATGGTCATAGAACATAAAAGTGTTTTACATCTTCACATGTGTAGAACAAGAACACCTGGGGTGCATGACCTACCCCCAATGATTACAATTCAGAGGAACAATACAATATGTTACTAAAGGTGTATAGGAGGTATAATACATATAACCACCCCCACCAATCTTTTTATGATCATCCTAAAACCTATTTATGTAATACCAACCACCAAATCTACCACTAGATTGAAGAGATGGTGATGAATAACCACCCATTAATGTTTTATGAAACTCTTTTATAATTCCGTTTTCCACTATATCATTATAGGTCAAAAGATTCATTGTAATTACATATAGTTTTATATTTGGTTGCATACTATTTAGGAACATCAAATCCTTTAAATCTTCAATCTATAAAACTTCTAGTTAAAAATGAACTAGATATGTGGACTGATTGGTGAATGATGACTCCAAATGATCTCCCATCTAGATGTAGAGTGATTTGAGAGACTTATACAACTTTTTAAACATTTTATAATGCTGTTGAAATAAGTGGATATTGAATCATTTATTTTCAAATCCCATGTGTTTATCCACCCATAAAATGGACTCCCACCAACACTTATTCAGACCTGAGATTTTAAACATCCCGCAAATCACATCAATATTATGAGTTGTATCCATGATGTTCAACACCTAATCAATGTTGTATAGACAATCCTACACCTCTCATAGTTTATTTATAACATTAAATTATGTTTCCTTGTCATGAATAATGTCATTTTTTCATTCTCTTTCTCTCCCAACATTAGGCTACATATCGATAACTATGTTCTAGAAATCAATTCATTTTGGTAAATATGAAGAAAAACAAACAAGACATCCTTGATAATATTCTAATCTAAACATAGATTCCCTAGATGAATAATGACTTTTTCATCATAAGAAACATGTGGAAGATGTCTCGTGGTTATATTCATACACATTGAATGATATGAAATGATTAAAAATCCTGATAATCTCACTTCGAAATAGAAAACCATTATATAAAAAATAGATTATGATCAAGGACTAAAATCAAGAGACACACATCCCAACATCCATGGGTAACTTGAGTCTCTTCTTTATAAGATATTGATAGTAAATCACTTAAAACAACCTCCCATGTCCCGAGAATCCTATCTCCCATAAACAAGTTATAAAAACTAAACAAAACATCCTTTAATACCAAACTTTGATGAAACTTTCCCAGATACCCTCAAAAACCAGAAACTAACCTGAATAGTAACATAATTAAGGACGTTTTTGATCCCCTTATTCATGAAACTTTGAACCGAGCATCAATGAAACTAAATGGAATGATTTTTCCATAACCTAAAAAAGATAACAATCCATGTATATATATATATATGATGGGATGAAACATCATAATTGAAAACATGAAATATATTCTATAAAAAATAAAACAACAATAATGATACAACCAAATGTAGCTAACAATATCAATGATACATTTCCAAAAAGGCATATAAAACTAAAATAGGTACTTAATGTGATACCATGAGAAAAATCCAACCATCTCACCACCAGATACTAAGAAATATTTGGAAGAAACCTCAAACCTCACTATGATTCCATGTCATTCCATGTATCAAATGACATAATAAAGAATAAACAATGCTAAAGGGGTGTGTGTGGTGTGATATAGACAAGAATAGTAGGATCATACATGGTTATTCCATATCATGTCAATATAATAAATATTAACATGATCAACATTAAATCAAACGGGGATTGATAAATTGTTAAATATATGTTATATAAATTTTTTTATAAAACATTCCCACTATTACACATTTCTCTAATCGAAGAAAAATAGATTAAATGAATATCACATATTTCAAAGCAGGTCAATGAAAATCATGTATCACTTATTATATCAAAATAAAGAATTAAAAATAAAAATCCCAGTGAAAAACACAAAAAGGACCAAATTAGGCTAATTTACCTGGGAAAGTCATACCAAAAAAATGATAATCATATACATTTAGTCTATTGTTATATACATTGAATCTAAAAATAATAGGAAAACCCATTTAAATTAAATCCCCAACAGGTCTAACGTATCCCTAGAATAATGGTCCAAGGTAGCAGAGGAGCACCCCATGTGTAAATCCTCTATTGTATCTATAGATGAGGTCTATTAATAAATATTCCACTTTTTTCTCAAGGGTACCCATGCGATGCATTTCAAAAAAAATCATCAAAACAATTCTGATAATACTATTTCAAAAAAAATATTGTTTAAAATACCTTTTATTTAATCAAAAATGGAGGAAACAATATTTTCTCAAAACCCCTGTTTCAAAATGGTAATTCTATAGTGTCAATTTATTTTTAAAATAATTTATTCGACTAGAGAAATTATGTTCATCAATTATAGGCTTGAGATGGAACCACCTTCATTTTATTAGTGTCTCAGACATCCACAACAATATTCATCGACAAGATAAATGAAAATGAATCAACATAAGGCCTTGAATCCATTCTTACATATCATAATAGATTCATAATGAAAATAGTTATTTGTTGAAATAAAACAAAATTTACCACAATAACAATGAACACGAAACTAAAACTATAATAATAGTTATCCTTTACAGGAATATTGACAAATATATCCTAAATGGATAAATAAAATTAAAATTAAAAGTTAAATTGACCAAAAAACATAGCACAACAGTGATTATGCAACCAACAATACTGAAAAAGTAGAAAAATAACTAACCCATAGAGATGTTGTGTACCCAAGACATAGATCTCTTGACAAATAAAATGAATTAAAATATTAGAGATCCCCAAAATCATATAATATTTATTCTAGTTCTCAAGAGAAATGACTATAGATAATTTAAAATACAATTAGATGTGCAGGATGGTTAAAACCAAATTACTAAAAATTCATGACATGAGACTCATTAATGATGTGAATTACTATATTATTATGATACTAAAAAAACTCATCGTGTGGGATAAACATAACTACCATAAAAAATTACACGACAAAATCTATATTCATTGTGTGGAAAAAAATAAATGCTGTAAACTAGTTGGAGAAATCTTCCTGAAAATAGATTCAAATGGTGTAAACCTTTAACGAAGTGAAAATGTTCACTGGGAATGTTATATATATAGAATTATAAATATCACTTTGGTTAACCTAAACCCAAAATAAATCCTCTTAAGAATCATTGAAAATTATAACTGCATTCTATTTATTCCAAATAATATATATCCCAAATATTTAGGAAATATTTCTTTATAACTTCTCTACATAATCTAATTTTCAAATATACACCAAAAAATAGGAAAAAGGATACTATAGAGAATAAATACCTAAAATAAGATAACGGGATATTAAATATTTAGTATGTATGTATTTTTAAATTATTATTAATGGTTAATAATCATTATTTTTCTAAATAGGTTCTCAAACAACTTTAATGGGAAGGTAAAATATTTTATATAGATGATAATATTTTACCAAATAAAATTATTGATTTCAATTATGGGAAGTTGGTGAAATTTATATATGAAAATTATATATTGAAATTTGGAATTATTTAATGTGTTACAGAATTACCAAATATGAATAGGGGATAACTTGATGAATCCTATTACTATAAATTTTCTTATATACACAATTATAACTCTGAATTATGGGAATTTATGATAACATTATAAGTGGTGTATTATAAATGTATACATTGACAATTATGTATCACGATGTTTTGTATTCCATTATAAATATTTTGAGAGATTAAATTATAACACTGTTATGAATCCAATATCTATTCCTATTTGGAATTGATATATCATTACCATAGAATTTGGAACTATATATCTAAAAGACCCCTTGAAACAATTATCATATAATAGTGATTGTGTATCACCTAAAATTTTTTTATCATTCCCACTATATAAGGGACAATCTACACAATGAGTGACTTGAACAAATTAATAATAATTTTGTTGTGAGACTTTAGAGTCCACCTCATTAATGTTCTCTAATTATGACCTACAATTCATATAAAAAATTTATATGAGTACGAAGTAGTATATCGATGTGTAGTTGCATTTTACATCATCCTATTTTCATCAAATATAATGAATTTCCAAAAATAATATTAAAATATTTTATTTCATCATACAGTTATTCCCACATGACTTTCATGTTGTGTAGGATAAATATGTACAATGGTAATTTTTTCTAACAATATTAGCATACATTAAATAAATAAAATGGAACATTATAATGATATTTATGGGAATATTTGTTAGTTTTAAACTTATTGGGATGTGTTTAATGTGACGAAACTTGTATGTCCAAAACAAATTGTGGAGATAAAGACTATATTGATAATTAGTCAGAATGAAATCAAGATAGAACAGCAGAGAAAATTGTGTTATGTAGATAATAAGAGAAAGGAATTTGAATCTTAAATTGGAGGTTATGTTTTTTAAAAGGTATATCTTTCGAATATGGTTATACATTTGGGAAAGGTAGTGATTTTTATCCATAGTTGAATCGAGCTATTATATATTTTGTAAAAACATTGAGTTATAGATTTCCATATAAAATTTCACCAATATCACATTAATGTATGTGACATGTTTCTTATCTATTTGATAATGTATTATATTCTAGAACAAATTCAGGGACATACCACTTATTATGTAGTTTTGTAACTAAATTTATCATAATTTTAAGAGCATATACTGATTAGTAACACTAGAGGGAAAGTGTTTTGGAATCAGACACCTCAATTGGTAAAGCTACTTCATAGAATTCATAAAAAAGAAGAGGTAACATGATAACCTAGGAAATAAATAATGGATAACTACCCATATTTTATTACAATATTATATTCATAAAATTGTATCAATTAATTTTTTGATGTTGGAAAGAATATAATTTCCAGGTTTATATTATAATAAATTGACATAATCATAAATAAATTACAACATGATATAAATATAGTAGAAAATAATTTTATAATTTAAATTTTAGAAAATTATCTTTACTTATGGATCTATAATATTAAAATTTTCGTAGAGTTAATTTTTTTTTTCTAGGAATATTGATTTGTAGGTGAATGGTGAAAATAACGTGCCTGAAAATGCTACCAATTTTTTGGAATCAATATTATATAAGTGTAACTTGTGGGTTTTTAAAACCCTTTTTATATTCCAAATATATTTTTAATAAATAAATTAAATTATTTTAAAATATTATACTGAATATTATAACTTATGTGTAACGATACAAACATTTATCAATATAAGTTATCCTTTCTTATAGTAATTTCATCTTGTATAAATCACTACAAATCAAATAGTAAGAATACTAAAAAAATTATAAATGTAGATTTAATGGAATAAATAGTATTTGTTGAAGTTAAATGACATATACTATTTAAATATTTATGTGACCTTTAGATTATATATTATAATTGAAAGAATAGAGTAATTATATCATAAACTATATAAATAAATGTTTTAAGAAATTTAATTAAATGTTGATATTTTTGAAAGTCATAAATAATTAATTACTACATTAATATCAATTTAATAATTTAAAATAAAATTTAATTTCATAAAATATATTTATAAATTAATATTTTTTTGTGTTATGGTTTTAATTTACTATTATGACACTATAAGAAATTTTTTACAGAGTTAAAAGATCAGTTGTAATTTCAAAATTTTTATTTTCCAGGTAAGTACTAATTTTAATTAAAAATTAAATTATTCATGTTTAGAAAGTTATTTTCCTAATATTTTGTTCATTTTTTATTATACACATCGAAAAACAGTTGTATTTATTTTTTGGTATTTTTATAAAATACATGAATTTTGATGAATTGTTTATTACTACAATTTAGAATAAAACTAAATAAATGAATTATAGGGTCATAGATGATGTAAGGAAGATGTAAGATAGAAATCTAGAAATATATTTCATTATTTTAATATATTTATATATATTTTTTTCAAACTATTCGTATTCTTGATAAAAAATAATAAACTAGTGAATATAATAATTCGAAAATACCCCTCCCCTCCACTATAAATACCACCATCACCCCCACTTCTTTTCACAGCTCTAAAGCCTTGGGCCTTTCCCAAATTAAAACCAATAATCACCCAAATCCCCTATCCAACTTTTAGGATCACTTATTTGTATCAAATTACCAAAACATTTCACTAAGTAGGTTCTCAAGGTGGATAAATTGAATAGGTAAAATACAATCCTTTTTCTTTTGATTTCTTTTAAATTTCCTTTCATTTCTTATATTCTCCCCACCACCCCTAGTCCAAATATCATGATAACTTCATTAACTTACATATACTATAATTATATTAGGTTAATGGAATATGAATCATTATTATCTTCCCCTTTTCTCACATTTATTTTAAAAATGAAATCATTGCTCGTGATGTGTCAATTAAATAACATCAGGGGCGATGCAAATTCATTTTATGTTATCAACTTAATGTATGTTAATAAAACCATTATAGTGTTTGAAAAATATTTAAAAATTTATCTTACAACCCTATTTTTGTTCTATAACTAACATATTTACATAATACAAAATGATAAAAATGTGTTTGTTGTGATCGAAAACCACTAAAATTAACCGAAAGCAATAAACATTAACTTTTTCAAATGATTCATCCCCATACTGTTTATCCAAATTATTTATAAGTTAATTTAAAATTATTTAATTTAATTAATATAATATAACAAAAATTCTGTATATTTATCCCCATTTTACACGAACATATATCCATGTAAATAAGAGATCTGTTCAAAAAAACTACGAAAACAAACACTCTCAATTAATGAAATTAAATTCTATAACGGATAAAAAATCCCAAAAATGAAATTAATAAAACAATAATGAATATAATTTAAATATAAATGTTTTTAATTTTTTAATTGAGGAATCTAATTTAATTATACGTGACAATAAATTGAAGAAATAATTCAGACATAAGTTATGGGGAAATATTGAACACAATTCTCTTTCATTGGGGTTTCACATTATCACTCGATTTTCATTTTGGATATTCCATAAATATAATATATTCATGATTATAATATCTTTTTTTTGGGATATAATTGATTTATATGTTACTTTATGACAAACAAAATGTTTTCTTAAAGAACTACTCTTTAATAAACAAATTTTACTTCTCGAGATTGATTCTTCATAACACAAGGTTGTTGATTCTTACATCACGTATGTTAATCCATCATTAATTTGGGAATGAAATGTTTTTGAATTTATTCTTTAAAAATCTAATAATATTCATTTACATGGGTTATTTTATTTCCAATATTGATATATGACATGCATGAAAATGTAAATGTTATGATGTGATGGGTGCAACTAGAATTATATATTCAAAGTAAATGTTATGAAGTGATCGGTGTGCCTATAATTATATAGCACACAAATTAATTTGATAATGTGATGTATCTAATTAGAAAACTGTAATATGCATGAGCATGATGCTATAATTTTTCAAAACCATGTGTGTTAGTTGTCCCCTAAGAAATGATGTTAAATTTTTATACATTTTCACATTCCATGCCTTTATCTAAAGCTTACTCGCATGATTATGATGATGATGTTATTAATTTTCTCAACTCATGTTATATTATTTCATGTTCTTATATATCATATTACTATTATTTTATTCAAACATTTTTATGAATATCCTTGGGTTATTACTTGTACAATGGTGAATTCATAGACTAATAAGAAGCTAGATATGAAAATTTTAAATAAATTATTATGTTTTATTTTGTAAATTGAATGTATGGTCATATATTTTCCAAGACACTAATCCTTTAGATCCTAGTCATGTAATGAATTTAATTGTTTTTTCATTAGGGATTGAAAAATAGTAATGTAAGCGTATGTACATTCATTATAAATGATATCAAAATAAGGTTTAGATAATTTTGGAATTATGATTAGAAAACCATAGTGAAAACCCTTAATTTGAGTAAAATGTTTTGTAAACACATAAGAAGATATTCTAAAAAACTGGACCCCTAAGAAATTCTTTTAGATGAAAGTTGAAAATGTATAAATTATTGATGAATTCATGAATTATGTTTTGTTTAAAAAATTGATATATTAGAAAATGTTGGGAACTTGTAGAAACCATGAAACCAACCCATATGATGTATAATACAATGATTTATTGAATTTCACCCCCAATGATTTGGGAGGTGGTGTTCAAAATTTAATCGATATTCTTACCCATCTATCACAAGTCAATAAAAATAATCAATATAATGTGTAACGTCTTCCATTATGGGAATCAAGTGTTTTATGAAATAATGACCACTAACAATTAGTTTCTCTTATGATCCACTAGTCGCAAAATAGTGGGTCCACATAGTGTAGTAGATATTTTATATGTTTCACTATATAAATATGAAGTAGGTTACTCTAGTCATTTAACATTTAGATTGTGATTCCAATTAATGGTGGTATTTGATTATGGAATCCAAGCCCAAGGATTAAATTTAATATATGGGGTGAGAAGACTTTACGACGATGTTTCATAATAAGTATTTCACTTGAACACATTGAAAAAAGATGGTTAGAGAATTAATAGTGCTGAAAAAAAGGATGGAGAATCTATCATGACCTAAAAAGCTAATTTCATAGGTTTTCGATGTACGGATCAGGTTTTGTTATCAACAATAACAGAAAAATTGATATATTCATTAGAGTATTAAAACGACACCTTCTAAATGCTCTAAAAATTTGAGACTTTTGTGGTTATAAAGAAGTTATTTTATTTTCTCTCAATGTGTAGATGGGGATTGGAGAATGGACCCATTTCCATGGTGCTAAGAAATGAATGATGTTGTTTCAGTATAGAGGAACTAATGAGAAAGGTGGAATTAAAACTCAACCACCCACATGTCAAAAATGTAGGAAGAATAATTGTGGGATCTACCTAAAATTTATGGATAAATTCTTTATGTGTGGCATAGAAGGCCACAATGATCATGAATGTTGAAATGAGATAAAGAATAACAACAATGTCGGGTAGGAAAATAGATAACCACCTGTGGTATAATGCAACAAATTAATGGAGCAAGGGAACTATTCATACTGGTGCACTAAACCACGATCCCTCAAGGGCAATCTGCGTAAGTGGTCACTAAAGCCAAAGAATCAAGGCAAGGCTTATCCCATCACTATTGTTTACGAGGTGCAGGAAACTGGTGTCATACAAGTTAAAATTCTTATTCACTCATGAATGGAAAAAGTATTTTTTATTCTAGTTTAATGCATTCCATTATATCATGATTTTTTTCTAGAATTACTGAATGATATTCATGATAACATTATATAGATATATCTATAAAAACACCAAGTGATGTAATAATTGTTGCCCAAGTAATGGACTCTTCTCTTATTTTCATATGTGGGAAGATTCCTCTAGTGAATCTCATGATACATCCCTCGGTAAAATTTTATGCTATAAAGGGAATCAATTGGGTCTCGTTATATAGAATACATTTGAATTTTTGAGAAAATACAATATATTTACATATTATAAACCAAACAATCCTCCTTGACGAATGAAATAATGATCATGAATTTCCATTATAAAATCCATCAATAGTGTCTGTATTGATTCTATGTGAACAAGCATACCTTACTAAAAAGGATGAGTCCATGGAATGTATCTACCTAAGAGAAATTCCCATTGGGAGGGAATACAATGGTGTATTTCCTACAGGTTACCCAGATTTACTCTTCATCATGTGGTAGAGTTATCAATAGAACTCATACCCGAAGCTACACTTATATCAATGTGTCAATATGTAAAGTCTACTATCTAACTAGAGGACTTAAATAAGAATCTACAAGGGAATCTAGAAAAAGGGATTATATTCCTGAGTTCCCCAAAATGGTTTTTGCCAGTGTTATTTTTCAATTATAAGTGTGGATCAATGAGTTTCTGTTTCGATTATCAATAACTCAACAAGATAAAAATAAATAAAAATCATCATTTTCCAATGTATGATGACTTGTTTGATCAACTGTGAGGATATAAATACTTTTCAAAGGTGGATCTCAGTTCTAGATATCATAATCTAATGGTGATGAAATGAGATATTTAGAATAATACCATCCATACATTGTATGGTCACATTGACTATTTTTTCATCCAATATGGACTTACTAATTCTATAATAATCGTTATAGATTTGATTAATATAGTATTCAGATATTACCTCAGAAAATTTGTGGTAGTGTTTTTCGTTGATATTATCATTTAATCCCAGATCAAGGAAGATAATTAAGAATATCTACATCTCATGGTGGTGACATTAAGGAATGATAAATTGTATTCCATGTTTAACAATTTTGAATTTTTGGTTGCATAAAATCATACTTTAAGGAATTGTGATCAAATTTTAGGTAATTTCTATATACCCTTCATAAAAAATCCAATTTAGGAATGACCTAGACCCACCAGTGTCACAGAAATATGTTGTTTTCTTCGATTTTCTAGGTAGTAACATTGTTTTCTAAAAAATTTCTAACAACTATTAAGGCCACTAAATATTTTAACAAGCAAAGGGGTAAAGTATATCTGGGTAGATGAATGTGAGGAAATGTTCAATGAGCTAAACAAGAGGATGACTACTATACATGTACTCACATTACAAAAAAAAAGATAAACTTTTGTGATATAAAGTTATTGTTAAAATAAAGTAATAGCTTATTTACTAATGAAAAATGATAATGTGATACCCTATGCATCACAGAATTAGAAGATACACAAGAAGAAAAACCCGACACATGATCTAGTGTTAGGAGTTGTGGGTTTTTCCATGAAAATTGGGATGCACTACCTCTACTATGTGAAATGTGAATTATATACAGATCACAAGAGCCTAATGTATATATTCCAAAAAATGGAGATTAATATGCATCAAATGATATGGTTAAATCTAATCAAATAATATGATTTATATATTTACAATCATCCTAGTAAGGAAAACAAGGTAGCTACATCTCAAAGTATAAAATAACCTACTACTCAATCCATGTTGTGGATTGTGGAAGCCCCTGTCTTCATGGAAATACCATGGATGGATTTGGGAATCATATTGTCAAGGAATAAATCCTACCTTTACCAAATTATTTTCTAACCATTTATCAATGAGATGATTAAGTAGGAATATAGGGATGCTCTAGTGTTTGAAATGTCGTTGAATGATGTAAAGGAATGAGATAAAAACTATTATATATCAAAGATGATGGTGTGATTCAGTTTGTAACGAGGCTAGTGTGCCCTCATAACATCCGATAAATAAGTATCTATATGAAATTTCCCATAGATCAAATTACTCTATTTATCCAAAGAGTATCGATAAGTACTATTATCTATGAGAACATTTATTATGGGACAACCTGAAGAAATAGATTGTTGAGTATATATTATGTTATTTGATATGTTATCTAGTTACACCTGAGAGGTATAATACCCTAGGGATGATTCAACCATTTCTTATACCCATGTGAATATGGTAGAATGTCAATATGGTCTTTTTCGTGGGCCTCCGAAAGAAATCAAATAGAAATAACACAATATGTATTATGGTGGAATCACTCACCAAGACATCCCAATTTATTGCTATTCAGGAAGACCTCTCACATGAATAAATTACCATGATATATTTGAAGGATGTGGTGAGACTTCATAAAGTTCCGCTCTCAATTGTATTTATTCGTGATCCCAGGTTCACTTATAATTTTCAGAGAGGTCTTCCACATGCTTTGTGTACTAAATTAAATTTTATCATGTCTAATCACCCCCAAACTTATGGAAAATCTAAAAAGATTATTCATATTCTCAAAGATATCCTATGATCTTTTACCATAGAAATAATTTAATGACGGTATTATCATTTCTCATTGGTTGAGTCCTCAAATAACAATAGATTCCAATAGAGTATTCAGATGGCTCATATGAATATTTTAATAAAAAGAGGTGTATAACTACCACCTCTTGGGCTGAAGTTGGTTAAATAATGCTACTGGGAAGTAATCATTTGTAAGAGATGACATATAATGAATAATCAATCTAGAAACATATCAAAGCTACATAGATTCCTAAAAAGAGTTATTTGCACAAAAATTGAAGGTAATTAGAGTTCGATGTTGGATATAAATTCTTCATTTGAATATCACCATGGAATAGATTCATATAGTTTTTAAATAAATGGAAGGTAAACTCAATGTACATTGTCCCCTTTGAGATCCATCACCGCATAAGAGCCATGGACTACCATCTTTCACTTCCACCAAATATGGCTCTTGTTCATGATGTGTTCCATGCATCATTCTTGAGAAAGTACATACCAGATCCATCACACATACTAAACTCAGAGGTGGAAAAAGTGAAATATGACATATCTTATAAGGAGTATCCAGTAATGATTTTGGGTCATATCGATAATATTATATTAAAAATGACACCTTCTCAATGTGTTGTGGAGGAACCATTAGTATGAACAATAATATTTGGAACCATAAGAGGTGATGAAGGAGAAGTTCTTGAACATTTTATTTAAAACTAAATTTCAAGGGAGAAATTTCATAAAATGGGATGTATGTTAGGTGTAATGTACTGGTTCCAGAAGCCACCCAGAGGATCCCCGTACTCGGTTGGTCACATGGACTTAAGCACATTTACCTATATACCAGAGGTTGTCGACTAGAAGCAAAGGCCTTTGGTGTGTTAGTGGGGAAACTATGCCCTCATTAGCAGAGTACACAGCAGAAGAGAAACTAATAAACAATAGCAGAAGAAGTAAACATCCAACAATAGTAAACAAGGGAAGGCTAAAACAATAAAAATCTAGAGAACACATGCATATATGAAATGAGGCATGATACCTATGTCTAGGAAATCAGAAAAACAAGTCAAAATGCTGGAAATACAATAATGAATACCAAATTATAAAAACAAAGGTAAATAGATATACTCCTCAGCACTACAACCCTCAGCTTTGTCCCATACTCTCCTCCTTCAAAGCAGTCAAGTACCTGAAGTCAAAGGGTGTTTCCCTTGTCTATACCTGCAGCAATATAATATGTTTGGTCCCAAAAGAATGACCAAACAGGGTGTGAGGATAAATCTCTGTAGGAATCCACCCAAAAATTTGTGCCCAACAATCAGTGAGCATATTGAAGGTAATGTATAGTAAACAGTAAATAATGAACAGTGAACATGATAATAGACAGTAGTAAACAATCCAAATATCAACAAGAAATAGTGAAGGAAACAACTAACCACAAATAGAGAACCCTCTAGGAATTACTCACAGCCATTCCATCTTGTCCTAACCAAGAAGTACCAACAACCCTCTGGGTAGTGCACTCAGCCTAACCCCTCTGGATTGGTCATACAAAAATATAAGAATCTCTAAGGAAGCATGCTATGTCAATTCCCCTTATAGTCTATGTTAGTCATGGAATCTCTGAGGATGATCACATGGTACATTCCCCTTATAACCCAATGGTCTAGAGACTCACTAAGGAATATTACTCAGTCAATTCCTCCTATTGCTTGGAGTGGTTTAAGGAAATTCAAACAAAACAATGACTCACTAAGGAATATCACTCGGTCTATCTCTCATTAGTCTATAAAGATCAAGACTATATGAGTAATCTCACTCGGTCTATCCTCCTATAGTCTATAATATCTATGAATCTCTGGGAAACTCACTTGGTTTGTCCCCTATAGTATAAAATGTCCAAGAATCTTTTAGAAGCTCACTCGGTCTATCCCCTTATAGTCTACATCATCAGTTTCTCATGGCCCCGTGCCAGTCAGTGCATAATAATGCTATATGGACAATGTAAATCTACATAGCTAATTGGATAACCAGTCTATAGCATAAAAAACATGTCAGGGAACATCACTCCATCCTATGGTCACAAGGTATGGAAAACAGGTATAACAGCCAGAGGGTGAACAAGACCAAAAGGTCGTTAACAGAACAAGGCATGGGCAAGACATCCAAGCATAGAAATTAACCTCATACATAACCAAATTATCTCTACACAAGAATAAATGCAAGGAATGAAAAACAATAGGTTAAAAATAGTAAACACGCAATACCCTGTTCACGGGTATTGGTAGAAATTTCACATAAAACTCAAAGACATTGAACAAAAAGGAACAAACCACTTACCTTGATTCTAAGATATTGATATAATTGAACTACAAGGCTTGGTTATCCTTATAACATCATTGATCTACAAAAACGTCAAAAATTTCTAACCCACAATAACATGATAATGAGGAGGAATTGGAAAAAAGCTCTTGGATAAGGAAGAGCTTACCACTTGGGTTCCAACGCTATCAACATCGGTCGATTTAGAGAACGGACGGAGGCTCTAGGGCTTGGAAAAGAATCGTGGCCGTACAGGACGCCCTCGATCAAAGAATCTATAGAAGAAGACAGTTCTGGGGTTATGACGTGACTTCAGTCCATTTAATGAAAAAAATAAAGTGCACGGTTTGTACTTTTGGAGTGCACATTGTGTACTTGGATTTTCTGTACTACGCATTATGCGGCCTCCACATTACCCCTACATGGACGTGTCTGTGGCCCCGACATGACCAACACATGGCCTCGCGCAGCAAGGGAGTACACAGTGTGTACTCATAAAGTACACGACATGTACTTCAAAAATATCCAGAAACTCCGTTTTTCACAAAATCTCCAGAAAAAGGTAAAAACATACATGAAAAGAAGGCCGGTGTTCTTAAAAACTTCCCCCCATACATAAATTCGTCAAAACTATCCCTCATGAGGCATATAAGATGAAACCCCAAACAGCTCCGGCCACTGCGATTGTACATCGGCCTCCCTCTCCCAAGTCTCATCCCAGACTCGCACGTCCGGCCATAGCACCCATACCAGAGGAACAGACCAGCCACGAAGAACCATCATACTGTGATCGACAATCTGGATAGGGTGCTCCTCAAATGATGCATCAGCTTCAAGATCAACCTCCTTAGGTTGAATGACATGTGACGGGTCAGAAAAGAAACATCGGAGTGGAGAAACATGGAAGACTTCGTGCATAGCCTGGTACCTCTGAGGTAACTTCAACTGATAGGAAATCGGTCCAACTCTATCCAACACCTCAAATGGCCCGACGTACTACGGTGAAAGCTTACCCTGTCTCTGAATCCTCTTGTGTCCCAAACTCAGTGCGACACGTAGGAAAACCTGATCCATGACCTCATACTCCAGAGGTCGTCTCCACTGATCAGAATAAGAATTCTGTCAAGACTTTGTTGTAGCCATCACTATCCTAATGAACTCTATTTCCTCTGAGGTCTCCTGAACAAGACGAGGTCTTAGCAAAGCTGCCTCTCCTGCCTCTAGCCAGCATAAAGGTGATCGACATGGCCTACTATACATAGCCTCGTAAGGTTACCTATGAATATTATCCTAAAAACTATAGTTTTATGAGAACTCCACAAGTGGTATACGCTTCTCCCAAGAACCTCTAATATCCAGAATGCTTTATCGGAACATATCTTCAACCACCTAAATCTTGTGCTTAAACTGACCATCTGCCTAGGTATGGTATGATGTACTCAAAAGTACCTGTGTACCCAAAGCCTTTTGAATCCCCTACCAGAACCGAGAAGTAAAACGCACATCCCTATATGAAACAATACAGTGTGGAACTCCAAGTAGATGTACAATATATTGGATGAAAAACCGTCCCAGCTCATCAAAATTGAAGGCCTCTTTGATCAGAAATAATTGAGAAACCTTCATAATCTAGTCGATGAAAACCCAAACAACATCATTCCCCTGAGGTGACCTAGGAAAACTGGTCACGAAGTCCATCACAACATAGTTCCATTTCAACTACAAAATGGGTAACTGCTGTAAAAGACCTGCTGGTCGTTGATGCTGCACTTTCACCTGCTGACAAGTGGAACACCTTATGACAAAACCAGAAACATCTCTCTTCATACCTGGCCACCAATACCGGCAGTGTAGATCACGATACATATTGTTGATGTGAGTATGGATTTCCCAAACTGAGGAATGAAAATCCCGCATCAGCTCCTAGAATATGTCTGCTTCCACCCATACGCGTCCCTGGAAACGAAAGATCTCATCCTTGCCTACTGTCCATCTAGGAAGAGGGTCCTCTCTTGACAAACTCTCCCACATGAATAGGACTTATGAGTATGATAGTTGCCTCATTCGTACCCGATCAAGAAGTATAGAGGTAACAACTACAGAAGATAGAAAGGTATGCCCATGTCTGTCTTGCACCTCCAAATGCATCTCAGAGAACAGATCCATAAGCTTCCACTCACATCTTCCCTCATAAACTGTCTATATTTGAGTTCTCTTGCTCAACATATCATCCATTTCATTGCACTTTCCTGACGTATAGGAACACTCAAAGTACAAGTAATGAAGATACTTGACCCAACTGCGATGTCTCAGATTCAGATCATGCTGAGTGAAGATGTACTTGAGACTCTTGTGGTCGGTAAACACCATGAATTTCTCTCCCAGAAGATAATGTCTCCAACTTAGAAGGTCTTGAACAATAGCTGAAAACTCCAGATCATGTGTTGGGTAATTCCTCTTGTGTTCCCTCAACTATCAAGGCACATACACAATGACTCTATCTCCCGGCATAAGCACAACTCCCAGCCCGATACCTGAATCATCATAGTAAATGGTATAGCTCTTTCCCTGCTCTAGAAAGACTAGTATCGGTGCTGACATCAACCTCCCTTTCATCTTCTAAAATGCTGACTCATAGGAATCTGACCATGAGAACATCACCCCTTTCTTGGCTAGATCTATCAGTGGTGATTATAGGCATGAAAAGTCTTGTATGAAACACCTATTCTATCCAGCCATCCCTAGAAAAATCTGCACCATTGAATCATTCTTTGGCTTCTCTCAGGAAACTACAACTCTCACTTTCTATGGGTTTACAGATACACATATCTCTGAGATAATTTGACCCAAGAAGTGAATCTGGTCTATCCAAAAGTGGCATTTCAAAGGCTTAGCATATAACTGATACTCTCTCAGTGTACTCAGTATAATCTCAAGATGGATAGCATGGTCATGTTGAGTGTGAGAGTACACAAAGATGCCTTCCACAAAAACTACCATGAAAGAATCTATGTATAAGGGCCCAGCCTTAAACATTAATTAATATTGAGTTAATACAAGAATTTACATTGAGGATCTTTTCAGGTTTAGACTTTTAGAGAATTATATCATAAATCATGCATTACATTCCACATTTAACCAAGGTGGTTACCTAAAAGACAATATTCACTTTTCCCATAAAAGGAAACATATTCAAAATAAAACATGGACTCTTTCTTGACACTTCCTCGACATTATTATCACATCATGTTCCTTTCCCTTGACCTGCGAAAAACTTTTCAAAAACATGGGATGAGAATAAAAAGCTAAGTAGGGGATATAAAAAACTGAAAGAAAACCATATTCCATGTATACATAAGAACCACTGAAAACATTCTTTACTCATAAAAATAATCACTTTAACATACCTCATGAAATCATAAGGTTTATGAATAACTCAAATAAATCCTAAGACATATTGGTAATTGAGACATTCATAGCATTCTTATGCAGTGAGCAACCCTCATGTATAAGTTTAGAATACCCATTATAGTATATTCCCTAAATCTCTTCAGATAAACCTTAATGTTTAACTCCTTCGCATTACCCAAATAATTAGAGATCAATATTGGGCTCACCCTCCCTTAGTTTATCACGGAACCACCCGTCTTCATAACCAATTCCCAAGCATCATAACATAATCGTATCACATAAAACATGCATAAATGAAAGATAACATTTCCACATCTCAATCACAAGATATCAAAAACACATTGATATAATCAAAACATTATCAAAACCATTTTTAATAAAAAATTAAATGAAATATAAAACATGGTATTTATTTTTCATTTAAAAAAAGTTATGGCTTGTTGAGGAAGCCTAAACTCAAATAATGGTAACGTCGGTGGAGAAGTCGTTGTTGCCGCATATGTAAGACAAAAACATTCCATTTTGTCATTTAGTAAAACACTTCATATAAAAATATTCCTTTTGAATAAAAGTAATAGTCAAATGGGTTTATACACGATAAAAAATAAATTTGGGTATAAAACAAAATATGCCTCAATGAAAGGAGATTAAGATGAAGTCCCTTACCTCGTGTCTGACTTGACTCGACCGTTCTTTAATCTCCTGAATAATAAACTAGTGTTAATTTATACTTGCTTAAGAACCTTTTTCAAGTTCATTATTCCTTTTATATCACTTATTTCAATGTTATGAACATTATGTAATTATTTATGTTAATAACGGTCATTTTGTCGATCTTTGGTACTTGAGTAAAAAATCAACTTCTTATAATTACAATTTTTTCAAGTGGTAAAATATCCATTATATCCAGAATTATATTATTTATTTATATATCATATATATAATATATATCTAGTATATACATTCATTTATAATATTACATATCATTTAGAGGTATGAAATGAAATGCATCATTCATGGAGACGGTAAGCTGTACGTACGCATGAACACTACATTCATTTCTATTTCGTATTTAATGGAGTGAAATCATAATGATATAAAGGTGTATTATAATTACAGTATAATATCATATATAATATCAATAACTCCATCCTTTATACATCCCACATATGGCATTAATGATTCAGATCACTTTGAGGGGGCGGTAATCCACACTTCCTAAAATAAAATTATCGCGTTTACCCATAATGGAAACCATAATGGTATGACATAAATGAAAAAATAAATAAGAATAAGGAAGAAATAAACATAATATATATCATTTATAAATATACTGTCATCTTAATGGCCACCATGAAAGGTGTTAAAAGAAGATTAAACAATCATTGTTTTGTGAGGCAGTAATTCACCACTAACAGAAATAGTATTTTCTTTAACCATTAGACAGAGGTGTGTGTATGTGTAAATAAATCCCTTCTCATAAAACATCCTAGTATATGGAAGATACTGGTTATATTAAAAAATAAAGAATAAATAGAGTTTAGGGGGTTGGAGAAGAAAAATAAAACAAAAGAACATAAGAGAAGACATTACCTTTATATCGGGTAACTCCCTTTCATTTGAACCATAAGGGTTTCTTGAAGAGTTTTTTGCCTATGGTAAGGCCTCTAGGATTAAGGGAAGGATGCGGAGTGATAAAATGAGAAGTTTTTGGCCGAGACAATGTCTTGAGAGTTGTGGGTAATGGGGTAGAGGTGGGGGCCTTTTATAAGAGGGAGGTGGGGCACTCTTGGAAAGTCATGAAATGTTACTTTATTATAAAATTATTTTTGGATTTTAAAGGTCCCACAATGATATATTTCTAGGATAAGGTGATAAGGGTTCGATATAAACCGATCCAATAGGTTTTTGAAAAGTTTATGTCTCAAATTCTACATTATCATTACATTTTATTTAAATCGTTCATTAATGAGGTAATAACTACATCATCGTGGTGTCATAAATAAATTTATTTATTTAATATCAAAAAATTATAAAAAAATATCATTATGTATAGTCTAATATATCATTTATTTAAACAAAATTAAATTTTTTAACTTAGGTGTTACATAATTTTGTTATATTTAACTTTCTTTAAAAATAAAAAGATAAAATGTCATTATCACACAAAAGTGATTCAATGGGGTCCAAAAGTTTGGCACAAGGCTTCCTATGGTTGAACATGACACAAAAAGAAGCATTAGGACAGATTTTGGGGTCATTTTATATTATTATGATATTATTTTAATACCCTTAACTACCTGATTACTAATTAATCACTATAATTGAAGATACTTATTGTCGTTAGTATTCACAATGTCCAAAAACAAAAGAGTATTAATTACATAATTTGGATGTTCTGATTCCAAATATAGAATCCATTATACCAAATTCCAAATACATAAATTTTAGTAATTAATTTAAAAATAATTCCCGTTTTCAAAACAAATAGAGGGTTTTTTTGAAACAATATATATCAAAAGATTGACACTTTTTTATGCCCAATTAAAAAGGGAAATTAATCACGACCAACATTGGATTAAATTGTAAAAATATATTCTAATTAAAATTTAAAACCAATTAAAAAGATAATCTAACCATATAATTAAATTAGGTGAAAAAATAGTTTTGAGGTAAAATGTAGTATTTTTCATTATTCATTAAAAAATGACCATTGTTAGAAAAATACCAAAAATTTATAAAAAGTAAATTTAAATGTCCCAATCCTAAAAAATAAGTTTATTTTGATAAAGAGAGCTTATAAAATTTTCAAAAGATAGATTTTAAAATGGTTCACCATCAAACGGTTGTAAAACAATCTTTCAAAAAATATTAGAGTATTCTATGCTTAAGATTGGATTTATTCTCATTTTATGTCTCTAAAACACTATCTAATTCATATATAGACATATATATGAAGATATATTACTCTTTACTTATATTTGATGTTACATCCGTCGCCCCTTTATAAAATTTCGTCCCTGCAGTTTATTTACTTATCAAATATGTGGGGGTATATATCCCTCATTGCATTTTCAGATTCCCATGTTGCCTCTTCAATCATGTGATTTCTCCACAAAACCATTAAATGATGAATCACCTTATTATGCAATACTTTCTCCCTATGGTCAAGAATCTGGACGAGTTGTTCTTTATAAGATAGAGTCTCTTCCATCTGAACTACCTCTAGACTAAAAACATGGGATGGATCTGGCATGTACTTCCTTAACATTGAAACATGAAAAACATTGTGTACCTATGATAAACTCTGAGGTAAATCCACTTGGTATGAAACTAATCCAACACTCTCAAAGACATCATATGGTCCAATGAACCTTGGAATTCGCTTTCCTTTCTTACCAAATCGCATCACACATTTCTGTGGTGAAACATTGAGGAAGACATGGTCACATACCTCAAAAGAGAGATCCTTCATCCTGTTGTCCGCCTAACTTTTCTACCTGCTCTGAGTTATTCTCATTTGTTTCCGTATCAGCTGAATGTTTTCTGACAAATCTTCTAAAAATTCTGGTCCCATAAACTTCCTTTTATCCACTTCATCCAAAAAGCTGGACTTCGACACCACTTCCCATATAATTCCTCAAATGGTTCCATCATTATACTGGAATGAAAAATGTTATTATATGAAAACTCAACCAAAGAAATATTTTGGACCCATCTCCCATGATAATCCATTGAACAAACATGTAGCATATCCTCTACAGTCTTAATTTTTCATTCTGACTGACCATCTGATTGAGGATAAAAAGCTATACTAAAATTTAATTTAGTACCCAACGACTTCTGAAGGCCTTTCCAAAAGTTAGAAGTAATCTTGGGATCATGATCAGATACAAATATAGAGGGGAACCCCATGTATCCTGATTATATCTTTATGATATAAATGAGAAAGTTTATCTAGAGAAAAGGTATCTCGTACAGCAAGGAAATGAGTATATTTTTTCAAGCGATCAACAATAACCCATATTTCATTATTATCTCAAGGTGTCTTCGAAAATACCACAACGAAGTCAATGGATATATTCTCCCATTTCCACTCAGGCACTGGTAAATGCTGAAGAATCCCTTTAGGCAACTTCCGATCTACTTTAACCTGTTGAAAATTCAAACACTTCACAGTAAAATCAGAAATATCTCTTTTCATTCCATCCCACCAGTAATACTCTCGAAGATCTCTATACATCTTACTACTACCTGGAAGAACTAAAAATGGAGAACTATGAGATTCACATAACAACTCTCTCTTCATCTTTGAATAACAAGGCACACACAATCTCTTTCCAAATCTCAAAACACAATGATTATTAATTTTGAATTCTGGTAACATACCCTTCTGAACCAGCTCTACCTTTTTGTGAAACTAACTGTCTTGCTTCTGAGCTTTCTTAATTCTGTCTGAGAGAGATGATCTCACTGACACCTGAAACAAAATAGAATAACATCATGAACCAACAAATTCTATGTCAAGTTTCATCAGATACATAACCTAAGGATCATGTTCGAAACGTAACATGGTTAATAAATAATTACTTTTTCGACTCAAAGAATCAGCCACTTTATTTGATTTTCCCAGATTGTAATGAATTTTACAAACATAATCCTTGATTAATTCTAGCCATCCTATCTGTCTCATGTTCAATTCTTTATGAGTAAATATATACATTAAACATTTGTTATCGGTATATATTTCTCACTTTACTCCATAAAAATGATGCCTCCAAATTATTAAAGTGAAAACAACAGTAGGTAAATTTAAATCATGTGTAGGGTAATTTACCTCATGAGTTTTCAAATGATGTGATGCATAAGAAATTACCTGATCATTTTGCATTAGGACACAACCAAGTCCTTTCAATGAAGCATCATTGTAAATAACAAACTCACCATTCCTGGAAGGTAGTTCCAAAAATGAAGCATTCACCAATCTTGTTTTCAATTCATGAAAACAATCATCACATTATTTTGTCTAGATAAACTTAACACCCTTCCGAGTTAGCTTAGTCATTAGACTAGATAACCGTGAAATATTTTTAACAGCCCTTTGGTAATATCCTACCAAACCAAGAAAACCACAAATCTGAGTTAAATTTGTTAGTCTTGTACATTCTTCAACAACCTTTGATTTTTTAGTATCATCAATTTTTTCATCATTAGAAATAATGTGACCAATGAAAGAAATTTGTTGCAACCAAAACTCACACTTGCTGAATTTCCCATACAATTTGTTTTTCATTTTAGGATTGCAAAATAACCCTTAAATGACTCTCATGATCCTCTTTACATTTATAAAACACCAAAATATCATCAATGAAAACAACCAAAAACATATCCAAGAACTCATGGAAAATTCTATTCATAAGGTCCATGAATATAGCCTGTGCATTGGTTAACCCAAAAGGCATTACTAAAAATTTATAATGGCCATATCTTGTACAAAATGGAGTCTGTGGAACATCTGCTTCCTTTACCTTCATCTGATGGTTCCCTTATCTCAGGTCAATCATCAGAAAATACCGAGCTCCCTGTAGCCGATCAAAAAATCATCGATATGAAGCAAAGGATATTTGTTCTTAATAGTGATGTTATTAAAAGATGTATAATCAATGTAATGTCTCATTGAACCATTTTTTTAAAAAAAATACGATAGGATCACCCCGTGGTGATTTTCTAGGTCGAATGAAACCTTTCTCTAATAAATCATGAAATTCCTCCTTCAACAGTAAAAGTTCAATTTGAGCCATTCGATAAGGGGGTTTTGAAATTTTCTTATCTTCATGAAATAAGTCAACAGAAAATTCAACTTCCTAATATGGTATTATTCCAAGAAACTCATCAAGAAAAACATCAGGATACTCATTTACCACTGCCACATTATTAATCTGATTGGTTCTTTGTTTTCAACAATAGGTGCAAGGTAACATTCATTTCCATCTTTTATAAGTTTCTCACCCTCTTGATATGTTATCAACATCAAGGGTTCATTATTATACACAAACTAAAATTCTTTCTAAAAAGAAACATTTTTAACTCTAGAATCAATCTTCTTATAATAAACAGAGAGCCAATCCATACCCAGGATAACATCAAACTATACAAAAGTTAAAACAATAAGGTTTTCAAGTTGGTTCATTCCATGGATAAGGATAGGAAGATTCTTATAAATTATTTTTGCCTCAAAATTTCCCCTAAGTGTTTTTACCCCAAGTTCAGGAGTCATTTCATGACACTGAATTACCAATTTACTAGAAAATGTTTCAGAGATGAAAGAATGTGTAGACCCCGAATCAAACAACACACTGGAATAATCTGAAAAAACAATCAAAGTGCCTGATACAATTCATTTGATGGCCCAACATATGCTAAAGTAGTTGCAAAGGATTTCACCACACCATTCTAGTTTTAGTATGACTTATTCAAATCAATTGATCTCTTTTTCAAACATTTGTTTGCATAATGACCCATCTCATTGCACTTGTAACACTCCACTAACTGTATATCAAATTTGGTCTTACCATCGACCTAATAATTTTCAGTGCAATCACGAGCCTTATGTCTCAGCATACCACATCAGTTGCACTTTATAGAATTCAAAAGGCATTCCCCAGCATGATTTTTACCACATTCATCACAAACTGAAATCATAGTTTTCTTACCATCAGGCCTTTTTGAAGGATTCTTCCCTTTCTCCTGCCACCTCGGTCTCTTCTTCTGTTGGTTGTTATAGATCACTTGATAATTGTAAAACTCTCTTTCCACCTTCTCAGCACATCAAACAAGCTTTTCATAACTCTTGAGCTCGCGAGAAGGTAAATCCCTTTGATATTTTGGCTTTAATCCTGAGTAAAAAGGATTGATTTTACTATTAAGGTCTCGGATAAAATATGGAGCATACCTTGCCAATCGAGTGAGGTTTTCTTCACAAGCATCCACTGAGTCGTCCACATGCCTAAATTCCAAGAATTTTTTTCCATATTAAGTTGAACTACCTTAGGAAAATATTTGTCAAGAAATATACCTTTGAATTCATCCTAGTCAAGTGCTTCAATCTCATCAGCGTCCCAAATATTTTTAACTATCGACAACCACATATCTACTTCACCCTCCAAATGGTAAACAGAATGACTAAGCTTTTGATTTTATGAACACCCCATGACATCGATAATCTTCTCAAGTGCTTTAATCCACCCTTCATCTAGCACAAGGTCAGATGATCCTCTGAATGATGGGGAATGTTGCCTCATGAAATGTTCCACCACTGGATTGTTCCTCTACGGTTAATCTAGCTGATCTCATGCATCGATACCACCACCATTTATCGCTTGAGTTAACTGCGCCATTACTGCAACAAACTATTCAGTTCCAATTCTGACTATCTCGGGATGTTGATTCGGAAGGTCATTTCCTTCTGCATGATTTCCTAGAAATTCTTCCCTGTTTCCTCTACGGAAAACCATTTAGAACAAACATGTCTTAGTTGAAGCAACATGGTAATATTCAATATCTATGTCATTTCAATTTGACCATAACACAATTTGGATAATAATTTAGTAGAATTATAACTCCTAAAGATATCTAAACCACCCTTTGACACCAACTATAACACACCAGCCTTAAACATTACTTAATCATGAGTTATTACAATAATTGACATTGAAGATATTTTCAGGTTTAGAGATTTAGAGAATTAGATCCTAAATAATGCGTTACATTCCACATTTAAACAAGGTGGTTACATAAAAGACAATATTCACTTTCCCCATCAAAGGGAAAATATTTAAAATAAAACATGGATTCATTCTTGAAACTTCCTCAACAATATCATCACATCATTCACCTTTCCCTTGACCTGTGAAAGTCATTTGAAAAACATGGGATGAGAATAAAAAGATCACTAAGGGATGAAAAAATATGGAAATAAATTGTTAGTCCATGTACACATAAGAATCATTAAGAACATAATTTACTCATAAACATAAGAACTTTAACATTCCTCATGAAATCATAAGGTTTATGAATAGCTCATAGAAATCATAAGACGTAAAGTGAACTTCAGGAATTCATAATATTCATACGTAGAGAGTAACCCTCATGGTTACGTTTGAATACCCATTATAGTACATTCCCTAAATCTCTTCAAATAAACCTTAGAGTTTTACTCCTTCACGTTACCCAATTAATTAGAGAGCTATATCAAGCTCACCAGAACATAGTTTATCACGGAACCTCCCGTATTCAAAAACAATTCCCAATAACCATAACATAATCTTATCACATAAAAAATGCATAAATGAAACCTAACATTTCCCCATATCAATCAAAATATATCAAAAACACATTGATATAATAAAAAAATTATCAAAACCATTTTCAATACAAAAATAAAAGAAATGTAAAACATGGTATTTATTTTTCATTTTAAAAAATGTTATGGCATGTAGAGGAAACCGAAATCCAAATAATGGTCATGGTGGCAGAGAAGTCGTTGTCGCCGCATACGTAAGAAAAAAAATTCTCATTTGTCATTTAGTAAAACTCTTCATATAAAAATATTCCTTTTGAATAAAAGTAAAACTAAAATGGGTTTATACAACTTAAAAATGTATGTTTTGTATAAAACAAAATATACCTCAATGAAAGGAGATTGAGAAGAAGTCCCTTACCTCGTGTCTGACTTGACTCGATCATTCTTTAATATCCTAAATAATAAAATTGTTTTAATTTCAATTTCTTAAGAACCTTTTTCAATTTCATTATTCCTTTTATATCACTTATTAACATGTTATGAACATTATGTAATTATTCAAGTTAATAACGGTCGTTTTGTCGATCTTTGGTACTTGAGACAAAAATAAACTTCTTATTACTACAAGCTGTTTATGTGGTAAAATATCCATTATATCAATAATTTTATTCATGATGTAGATATAATACATATCATATATATCCATTATATACATGAATTCATAATATTAGATAACATTTAGAGCTATGAAATTAAATGCACCGTTCATGGAGATGGTAAGTCGTATGTATGCATGAACGCTACTTTCATTTATATCTCGTATTTAATTGACTGAAATAATAATGATATAAAGGTGTATTATAATTCTAGTATAATATCATATATAATATCATTAACTCTATCCTTTATACATCCCACATATGGCAGTAACGATTCAAATTACTTTGAGGGGGCGGTAGTCCACACTTTCTATCATAAAATTATCGCGTTTACCCATAACGGAAACCACAAAGGTATGACATAAATGAAAAATAAATAAGCATAAAGAAAACCTAAACATAATATATATCATATATACATATAGTGACATCTTAATGGCCACCATGAAAGGTGTTAAAAGAATATTGAGCAATCATCGTTTCTTGAGGCAGAAATTCACCACTCACAGAAACAGTATGTTCTTTAACCACTAGACATAGGTGTGTGTAAGTGTAAATGAAATCATTCTAATAAAAATATTAGAATATATTGAAAATACTGGTTTGGTTTCAAAAAAAATTAATAACCAGAGTTTAGGGGGTTTGATAAGAAAAATAAAACAAAATAACATAAGAGAAAACATTACCTTTATATCGGTTAACTCCCCTTGGATTGAACCAAAAGGGTTTCTTAAAGAACATTCTACCTATGGTAAGGCTTATAAGATGAATAGAGGGATGTGGAGAGATAAAATTGTAGGATCGAAATATAATATGAGATGCTCAATATACAAGAGGGGGGTGAATTGTATACTTTAAAAATTCCTTTGGAACCTTTAAAGTTAGTTATGAATAACTAGAGTTTCCTTAAGAAAAAGAAAGGCTAAGTTTAACAAAGTTAAACTAAGTAAATTCACAACACCTCTAACACTGAACTGAACTTGGAAAGGGATTCCAAAAGTAGGTTCCGGAAATATGATTCCAGAAATTGAAACTTAACAAAAGTTACAATATGAGATTCTACCTTAAAGCGTATAGAATCTAAACTAATCAGAGTAAGTAAGGAAGTATAAGAAAGTTATACTTTCCTTAAGATACAAAAAACAGCGGAATAACAACAAGTAGTAAAACTACTAGTAACAAGATAATAGTCTTTTAACCCAAAGAGAAGGGTATCCAAAAACCTTGGATAAAGGTCCCTTGATTTATACTTTCAAGAAAGTCTGTCTTACCCACACCAGGGTAATCCCTCGATACGAAGATCGGTGTCTCTGTCTTGCTATCCCCGCAAGCCCTCAACTTAAAGGTAGTTGGCAACCTCTGTCTTTCTCAGCAAGAAATCCCTCGATCTTTAAGGTAGTCGGCACCTCTGTCTTTCTCAGCAAGAAAGCCCTCGATCTTTAAGGTAGTCGGCACCGCTGTCTTCCTATCCCCGGAAGCCCTCGAATGTAATCACCAACATTCGGAGTCGCACGAAGCTTTGAGAGTTAATAAGAGACTCTCTCTCTAGAAATCACTTCAACAGCATGTAGGCACAAAACTCAGTTGTTTTTTCAACAGCACGGAGCTCTTTCAAATGAGCTCCTATTTATAGGTAAGGTTGTCTCCTCTCCAACGGTCATATTTTCCTTAAAGTTCGGAGGGACCTGTACACGTGTCACTTAGACAACGGTTAGTTTATAACAAAATAGACGACATCGTTTTATAACAAAACAAGTGCAACAGAAAGTACGACATCGTTTTAAACTCTAACATAAAGGTTCGGAATAGAAATTTCGGAGTGAAGGTTCGGAGTGAATAAATTCAGAGTGTATAAAACAATGATAATCAGATTCTGTTTTATAGGAGAATTCGGAATGAGAATTCGGAGTAGGAATTCGGAATAGGAATTCGTCATCAGAAATCGTAATGAGAATTCATCATCAGAATTCGTAATGAGATTTCGGAATGAGATTTCTTCATTAGAATTCGTAATGAGAATTCTTCTTCAGAATTCGTAATGAGAATTCGGAATGGGATTTCTTCATTAGAATTCATAATGAGAATTCTTCATTGGAATTCGTAATGGGAATTCTTCTTCAGAATTCGTAATGAGAATTCTTCTTCAGAATTCGTATCCTGAATCTGGAATAGAACTTAGTCAGAATTCATATCCGGAATTCGGAATGAAACTTCCTTATTGTTCTTGTCCAAAATCTGAATACTAAACAGAATGCTTTTATATCAATGTTTTAATGACTCGGAGAAAACGAATCTGAATCTCACACTTAAGAAAAATATTGATGAAAATATGATAAGGATAATTTTTCTTATAAAAGCGATTTTCCTTAAGAAAGCAATTTTCCTTATAAAATCGATTTTCCTTAAGAAAGCCTTTTTCCTTATAAAAGCAATTTTCCTTATAAAATCGATTTTCCTTAAAGATAAGGTGTTTGTGATTTTCAAAACAAGAAGGAATGGAAAAGTCATAAGGAAAACCTTATTGACTCAACAATCTCCCCCTTTTTGGAAAGCACAAACATCCTTACGAAAAAGCTATTCTAAGAAAAAAAAACACATTAAAGCTTATCTCCCTTGGTTTAAGGATATAGATGAATACGACTAACTCCCCCTTAGGCTTTGAAACTCTAAGGATCGTATTCATATTTCCGGAGTGATGTTTCTTTAAGAAAAACTCCCCCTTAAACAAACTCTTATTAGAGTTATTTTTCCTTGGGTATTTTCCTTTCTCCCCCTTTGATAAGCACTTATTAGATTTCCTCTTTTTCTTAAGGATCTTTTCCTTCTCCCCCTTTGTGATTTTCAAAAAGAATTGGAGGGAATGGAAAAAACTTAACAAAGTACCTGAAAAATTAGTAATGACAACAAACGAAACAACAAACACAATTCTCATTATATTTGAAATGTCAGCAACAAAAACAGATTACAACAAAAAGATCGGATTGGTAATTTCGGATCTTTCTCCTTCGACATGAGCCCCTTATGAATTGTCTTGATCTTTTTGAGGTCCTTATGATCTTCCACTTCTTGCTTCTCTAAGACGACTATTCTTGCTGACTGAGCTTCAATGATTTCTTCCTGAGCCTTCAACTTTTCTTCCTGAACTTTCATCTTCTCTTCCTGAGCCTTCATCCTTTCTAGAAAATCAATCCGATGATCCCTTTCAAATTTCCATCTCTGATTAACGGAGTTGAGCTTTCCATTCAGATCTCTCACTTCCTGAATCCGAATGTTCTTTTCCTCTGTTAATTTATCATCGAATGATGCAGTCATCTCATGAAACTTCTTGTCCTCGGTTTGAAATGCATCCTTAACATTTTCCTGAAACTCATCCAGCAACCTCATCTCTTCCACATTTTTCTTCGACCAGCTTGTCATCCTCTTGCAAGATCTTTTATGTGCTTCGTAACCAACGAAGAATGTTTTGAACTGAGCTTCAATCTCAACACACTTATCCATTACCATGGATACGGAGTCGGTTTTCTGATTCAGCGCATGTTGAAGCATCTGGCATCTAGAGTCAATACTGGAGAAGGTTGGAATGGTTCCCACCAACTTCTTCAAGGACTGAACAACAAAATCGTGCCCCAACGATGATGACTCCGAATCTGAAACCTTGCTAGGAGAATTTTCTTCCTCAATAAGCTCCAACTTCCTCTTAGAAGAACTACCAGCTTCCTTCCTCATACTCTTTTCTGAACTCGGGGTATCAGCAAGAATTTGTTTCCCCTTATCTTTTTTCGGAATAGAAACCTGTTCCGGAGATTTCTTCTCGCTATCAGACACTTGAACAACCAAATCTTCCTCATCAGCAACTTCTACATTTTCCTTCTGAGCAGCATCAAGTAAAAGATGTTCTTCTTCTCTCAGACAAGAAACTTCTTCTTCGCCTTTCTCTTCTTCCATAGTCGGAGTAACAAGCTTTGAAGATTGAGCTTCAGATGTTCAGAGCGACAGGTGTTCCGAAGGAGTTCCTTTGTATTCATCTACTTGTTTGAGCACATCTCCTGTCTCACCACTTCCTTCAGCAGCTTCTTCAACTTCTTCCACTTGCTCTACTTCCTCAGTAGCAACAGCCTTTTCCGGAGTAACAAGATTTCATCCTGGAGTCTCAGGTAGAGATTCCAGAGAGAAAGATCTCGGAACGGGAATGGTTGCTGAAACCATTTCGTTGAACTTTAACAAGGCCTGAGCTACCTCAGCCTCGGACATTTTCTTCTTCAGTTTCTTCTCCATTGCTTGTTTCTCAAGCTCATCAGCGGCCTTTTCTTTCAGAGCTTTAGCCTCTGCAGGATCCAATCCGAACTGCGGATCTCCTTCCTTCCTCTTCTCTTTGTCAGCTCTCCACTTCGCTGCAACCTCATCAGTATAGGTTTTCTTCTTCTTAGACTTAGGAGGTGCGGATTGGACTTCCTTAGACTTGGGTTCCTCAGCTTCGACAACCACTTCTTTCAGCTTCCTCTTCCTTACCGGCTTGGATGATTCCGGATCAGCCACTTTCGGAGTCACTTCTACTTGAGGAGGTAGATCAATAAACTTCCCTGACTCCTTGTTAAAAGCTATATTCATTCTCTTAAGAGTGGCATCACTAAGCAACATGATCTTTCACACCCTTGGTTTGGAACTACAAGCTACCTTGAAGGACTCAAGGCACCGAACTATGAGCTTTGACAATATTGCCGGGTACATCACGATCTGAGCTGTCAGATTCCCCTTCTTCAGATTTTCAATATTAAGAAGGATATGCTTCATTAAGTTGAACTTTCTTAGATTTATCAAGAAATCTAAGATGTATATCTCACTTTTCTTCAGGATGTCCTTATCTCCTTTTCTCGGTACAATAAGGCCTTGCACCCATAACTCCAGAATCTGGAAGTTTGTAGAAAGACTTGCTATTTTCGGAGCCTTGTCATCATCCAATCCGAGAATTTCTAATGCCTTTTCCTTGTTGAAACTACCCAAAGAGTCTGGCAATACGTGGCAAATAAACTCAGCTTCCCCTTCATAACTTAGCCCTACCAAGATTGCAGCCTTGGTGTAAGAAAGCTTATATGTCTAGCCATACGATTTGAAAGAAAATTTTTCTCTATTATCTTCCTCGAAGAAAGCAACTGACTCATAAAACTCGACAAGCAAGTCAGAGTAGACTTCATCTTGGTTGCCGGTTTTTGATATCGCAACACTTTCCCATCCATTCAGCTTGATATTCTTTGAAATAATAGAATCATAATTGCTGAAGAAATTCGGATGAACTAACCTCTCTCTGTAGACTAACCACTGAGAAATAGGCTTGGTTGAAGAAATTTCTTGAGAAGCTAACTCTGCAGACATTCGGATTAGAAGTCCTCTGAGATATTCGGAACAGAGAAGATTGAAGTTCGGAACTGAGAAAACTGAGGTTCGGAACGGCCTTAAATCGAAGAGTCATAGCTTCAGCACGCAAAAGCTTGAAATCGATGTGGGACGAGAAAATAGGGTCCCCTTTATATAGGCAATGGGATGACGGTTCAACTTCCTCGGTTGATCTAACAGTTTAGAATGATCTGAGATCAGATATAACGGTTGAAAGCTTGAATCCGATCTTTTTGAGGTTTTTATTAAAGTAAAGAATTAAGAAATCCAAAAACCAAAAACAAACTTTAAGAAATTTCCAGCAAGTAAAATATGATTACGAAAACTTCGGTAAGGAAATCATACCTTTCGGATTAGCTTAGGAAAGTTATTCGTAATGGGTAATATAAAGACAACTACGAAAAACTCAATACGAAAAAATAAATACGAAAAGTCAATACGAAAGACTCAATACGATAAAGTAAATACGAAAAGTCAATACGAAAGACTCAATATGAAAAAGTAACTACGAAAAGTCAATACGAAAAACTTGTTATGGAAGATTCAGTACGAAAGTTCCGTTATGAAAATACCAGTACGAAAGTTTTCCATTCCGGAAATTTTCAATACAAATACTTCCATTCCAGAAGTATTCTGTGCGAAATTATCCTTTCTGGAAAATTGTAGTTCCGGAAGTTCCATTCCGGAAATTTTCGTTCCGAAAAGTTTGAAAACAAATTTTGAAAAACTTTGTTAAATAAGCAATCAAATGTACTCCCCCTATGAAAAGGAGTTTATTACTGTAAGGAGACTTTTTCAATAGAAAGTTAATTAAGGAAGATTACCTTACGGTTATCATTCCTAACTTCTGTTTAATATATTCAAATCTACCAGAAGGCAAGGATTTTGTGAAAATATCAGCAAGTTGATCTTGCGTTCCGATAAACTGAAGAATAATATCTCCTTTGAGTGTGTGATCCCTAAGAAAGTGATGCCTAATATCTATGTGTTTTGCACGAGAGTGATGTGCAGGGTTTTTACTTAGGGCAATGGCACTTGTGTTATCACACAAAATTTGAGTTTTAGTAAAACTCAAGCCATAGTCTGTGAGTGTGTGTTACATCCACAACACTTGTGCACAACAACTACCAGCTGCTACATATTCAGCTTCAGCAGTGGAGAGTGCTACAGAATGTTGCTTCTTGCATGACCAAGAAACTAATGAATCTCCTAAGAAATGACAAGTTCCGGATGTACTTTTCCTATCCATTCTATATCCACCAAAGTCAGCATCAGAAAAACTTTTTAGAACAAAATCATTTCCAGAAGTATAAAATAATCCTAGATCCATGGTTCCCTTAAGGTAGCGAAAAATTCTTTTTACTGCCTTTAAGTGAGATTCCTTAGGATTGGATTGATATCTTGCACATAAGCATACTGAAAACATTAAGTCTGGTCGACTAGCTGTTAAGTAAAGTAGACTTCCAATCATACCTCTAAAAGATGTTTGATCTACTGGTTTCCTAGCTTCATCAAGATCTAGAGAGTTTGAGGTACCAATAGGAGTACTTATACTCTTAGTGTTGTCATAACCATACTTTTTAAGAAGATATTTAATATACTTATGTTGAGATATGTAGGTTCCTTCTGGTTTTTGAGAAATTTGAAAACCAAGGAAAAATGTTAACTCACCCATCATACTCATTTCAAACTCAGATTTCATTAGACTAGCAAAAGAGTCAGTCAAAGATTGCTGAGTTGAACCAAATATAATGTCATCAACATAAATTTGAACAATCAAAACATTTTTCTTATCTTTATTTATAAAAAGGGTTGGATCTGCATTTCCCTTAACATAGTTATTTTGAAGAAAAAATCCAGTAAGTCTATCATACCATGCTCGTGGGGCTTGTTTAAGGCCATACAATGCTTTGGTAAGTCTAAAAACATGATCTGGATATTTTGTATCTTCAAAGCCAGGAGGTTGTTCAACAAAAACTTCCTCTTGAACATAACCGTTAAGAAAAGCACATTTCACATCCATTTGGAAAAGTTTGAAATTAAAGAATGTTGCAAAGGCAAGTAGAATGCGGATAGATTCAAGTCTAGCTACTGGAGCATAGGTTTCTTCATAGTATATTCCTTCTTGCTGATTATAGCCTTTAGCAACAAGTCTGGATTTATTTCTAACAATGACTCCATTTTCATCACATTTATTTCTGAAAACCCATTTTACTCCAATAACAGAAGTTTCCTTAGGTCTTTCAACCAAGGTCCAGACTTTATTCCTTTCGAATTCATTTAGTTCATCTTGCATTGCTTTGATCCAATCATCATCACCTAAAGCTTCATCAGTGCTTTTAGGCTCTAATTGGGAAAGAAATGCTAGATGTTCTACTTCATTTCTTAAGGAACTTCTAGTCCTTACAGGTTGATTTACATCACAAATGATACTATCACTGGGATGATTCTTAAGAAACACCTGATTTGGGTTTTTTAAAACCTGTTCATCAACATAGGGTAGAAAGTCTTCTGGGGTAAATGTTTCAGAAGTATCTTCTAGAACAATTTCCTTATCAGAAGGTTCTTCTATCAAAGGTTGACAATCAGTTTTTGAAAACACATCCGAGGATGTAGGTTGGGAGGTTTTAAAAACAAAAGGGTCAGACTCATCAAATTTTACATGTACTGTTTCCTCAACAGTACAAGTATTTTTATTAAAAACTCTATAAGCCTTAGAGGTTGTGGAATAACCTAAGAAAATCCCTTCATCAGACTTTGGTGCGAATTTATGTAAGTTATCTTTAGTATTCAAAATGAATACTTTACAACCAAAAACCTTGAAGTAGGAAAGTCTTGGTTTTCTACCATTCCATAACTCATAAGGAGTTTTATTAAGAAAAGGTCTAATCAAAACTCGATTTATAGTATAACAAGCAGTACTTACAGCTTCAGCCCAGAAATGTCTAGCAATAGAATATTCACTCAACATGGTTCTAGTTATTTCTTGAAGAATTCTATTTCTTCTTTCAACTACACCATTCTGTTGAGGTGTTCTAGGTGCTGAAAAATTGTGAGTAATACCTTTCTTACTACAAAAAGTTTCAAAATCAGAATTTTGAAATTCTCCTCCATGATCACTATGAATAGTTTTCAATGGAAGGTTTTTCTCATTTTTAACTTGAGCTCTAAAACTTTTGGAATTAGAAAAAGCTTCAGATTTCCTTGCTAGAAAATAGACCCAAGTAAATCTAGTGTAATCATCAACTAGAACAAACACATAGTATTTGCCTCCAATGCTTCCAGTTTGTGTTGGACCAAAAAGATCCATGTGCACCAACTGTAATGCATCAGTTGTTGAGACTTCACCGATTGACTTAAAACTAGATTTATGTTGCTTGCCATATTGACAAGGATCACAAACTTTAGAAGAATCAAATCTAAGCTCCGGTAGATCCTTAACAAGTTTCTTCTTAGAGAGTTTACATAGGTTCCTAAGATTTCAGTGTCCTAATCTTCTATGCCATAACCAAGAATGATCTTCCATTGCACTTAGGCAAGGTAAATCTTGGCTTCTTAGGTCTTCTAAGTTTAAGGTGTAAACATTCTCTTGCCTGTTGGCTGAGAGAATAAATTCTTCCTTGGAATTGTGAACTAAGCATTTATCATTCCTAAAATTCACAAGGTAACCTTCATCACATAATTGAATTATGCTAATGAGGTTGTGCTTAAGACCTTTAACAAAAAGAACATTTGAAATCAAAGTTTTACCCAAAAGAACTATATTACCAATACCAACAATCTCTCCCTTAGAATTGTCTCCGAAAGTTACCTTTCCTCCTTTCGTTTTGATAATCTTTTCAAAAAAACTTTTGTTACCAGTCATGTGCCGGGAACATCCACTATCCATGTACCAAATATTGTTGCTGGAACTTTCTTTATTTTCCTGAAATTAAGAACAAAGTTAGACTTTCGGAATCCAAACTTGTTTGGATCCGAGATTTCCAGACAATAAAATTTTAGGTATCCACATTTTCTTAGAAAAGTAAGCTTTATGAAAACCTAAGGATTGGGTTTTGTTTAGGGAACAATTTTTTGCCCAGTGACCACCACATTGACATTTAGTGAAAAATGGGGCACTTTGAGGAACAAAATAATTGTTACTGAAAACTGGTTTTGCATGGGTATAACCAAATCCGGATTTATTTCTTAAAGGTCGTATTTGAGAATACATCTTATCAAAATTTTCTTTACCATGGGTAAAGTTTGATAAACACTTCTTTAAGGAAAAAATTTCGGACTTGAGTTTTACAACCAAGTTTTTATCCTCAAAATCATTAGTTTTGGAACTAGAGTTAGGCTCGAAAACATTTTTCTTAGAAATTACTTTTTCTAACTCTTTAGAAAGTTTATTCATCTCAGAACTTACTTCCTCAAGATTTTTTGAAATACTTTCAAAATCAGCATTTTTCTTATCAAGATCTTTAGAAAGATCTGATATCTCTTTAGTAAGAATAGAATTCCTAGAATTTGCCTTATCAAGTTTCTTGTTGAGTTTGGAATTCTCAATCTCAAGAAGTTCAGCAAATCTAGAGACTTCTTCATAAGTAGGTAAAGTATTTTCCTCATTAGAAGATGATTCTTCATCAGAAGAGTTATAATACTTACTATCATTAGGATTTAAAGAAACATTGGTCAATGATTCAGCATTTCGTACCTTAGCCATAAGACATTGATTATCAATAGGTAATCTGGCTATAAGACCAAGATTCTTCTGTCCTGAAGATTCATATTTAGAAGATTCATCTGAAGAGTCACCACCACTGGCACTCCAGGTGTCATTAGCTTTCAAAACTTTCTTAGCTTTAGCTTTGTAATACTTCTTCCTGTTCTTTTCTGAATGTCTTTCCTTCCTTTCTTTCTTTTTGAGCATAGGGAAATCTGGTCTAATATGTCCAGCTCTCTTAAATTCATAACAAGTAACTTCTCCATCTTTCTTATCTTTCCTGTCCTTCTTCTTATACTTGGATTGAAAGTTTCTCTGTCCAGCTATCTTGTTCATCCTTCGAGCAAGATTGGCTAATTCATTTTCTAAAACTTCACTTTCACTAGATTCGGATTGAAAAATAACTTTCTTCGATTTGGATCTGGTTACTCTCTCAGGAGTCTTAGCTTTCATCTGATTTGAAGTTGTAGTAAAAGCAACAGTACCATTTCCATTCTTCTTCTTGATGTTGTCAGCATCTCTCTTCATTCTGGTCTCATGTTGTAGAAGAGTTCCAAATAATTCATCAAGAGTAATTTGAGTAACCTTCCTGTTCTCATCTATAGCTGTTCTCTTGGATTCCCATTCATTGGGCATAATGTCAATTATCTTGTCCACAAGAGCTTCATCATCTAAACCTTTTTCTCCCATAGATTGTAGACACTTGACAATAGTCATAAATCTTTGTTGAACTTTACAGATAGGTTCTCCATAAGGAAAATTGAAGCCATGATATTCAGCTCTAAGCATATCTCTTCTAGTCTCAATCACTTTAGAAGTCCCAAAATGTGTAACTTCTAACTTCTTCCATATAAAATTAGCTGCTTCACAAGAAGAAATTTGGCTATATATATTTCTAGTCATTGAACATAGTAAAGTATTGCGTACCTTATAGTTGAGTTGATATTCTTGCTTTTCCTGGTTAGTAAAGGTTCAGACTTCCTTGTCAGGAATTTTATAATCTCCAGTAAGCATCACAAAGTTTTCTACTCCAGTATTGATAACAAAAGTCTTCATACGATCTCTCCAGTATTCATAATCATTACCATCGAAGATTGGTGGCCTTGTAGGATTCAGATTGTCAATCGATCCAACATTAATTCCTGCCATACTGAAAATAACTTTGCACACAAACTTGTTAGTAGCTTAGAATCGAAATCACAAAGTTCGGAATGGGAAAAGTTCGGAATGGATAAACCGGAATGACAAAGTTCGGAATAGAAAAGTGAGCAAGAAAAACTTGTATGTGAGTACAAGTATTTCAGTAACCTTGGCTCTGATACCAAATGTAAGAATGGTATAGAGTAAGAGGTTTCCAACCTCTGATACCAATTGTAGGATCGAAATATAATATGAGATGCTCAATATACAAGAGGGGGGTGAATTGTATACTTTAAAAATTCTTTTGGAACCTTTAAAGTTAGTTATGAATAACTAGAGTTTCCTTAAGAAAAGGAAAGGCTATGTTTAACAAAGTTAAACTAAGTAAATTCGCAACACCTCTAACACCGAACTGAACTTGGAAAGGGATTCCAAAAGTAGGTTCCGGAAATATGATTCCGGAAATTGAAACTTAACAAAAGTTACAATATGAGATTCTACCTTAAACCGTATAGAATCTAAACTAATCAGAGTAAGTAAGGAAGTATAAGAAAGTTATACTTTCCTTAAGATACAAAAAACAGCGGAATAACAACAAGTAGTAAAACTACTAGTAACAAGATAATAGTCTTTTAACCCAAAGAGAAGGGTATCCAACAACCTTGGATAAAGGTCCCTTGATTTATACTTTCAAGAAAGTCTGTCTTACCCACACCAGGGTAAGCCCTCGATACGAAGATCGGTGTCTCTGTCTTGCTATCCCCGCAAGCCCTCAACTTAAAGGTAGTTGGGAACCTCTGTCTTTCTCAGCATGAAAGCCCTCGATCTTTAAGGTACTCGGCACCTCTGTCTTTCTCAGCAAGAAAGCCCTCGATCTTTAAGGTAGTCGGCACCTCTGTCTTCCTATCCCTGGAAGCCCTCGAATGTAATCACCAACATTCGGAGTCGCACGAAGCTTTGAGAGTTAATAAGAGACTCTCTCTCTAGAAATCACTTCAACAGCATGTAGGCACAAAACTCAGTTGTTTTTCCAACAGCACCGAGCTCTTTCAAATGAGCTCCTATTTATAGGTAAGGTCGGCTCCTCTCCAACGGTCATATTTTCCTTAAAGTTTGGAGGGACCTGTACACGTGTCACTTAGACAACGGTTAGTTTATAACAAAATGGACGACATCGTTTTATAACAAAAAAAGTGTAACAGAAAGTACGACATCGTTTTAAACTCTAACATAAAGGTTCGGAATAGAAATTTCGGAGTGAAGGTTCGGAGTGAATAAATTCAGAGTGTATAAAACAATGATAATCAGATTCTATTTTATAGGAGAATTCGGAATGAGAATTCGGAGTAGGAATTCGGAATAGGAATCCGTCATCAGAAATCGTAATGATAATTCGTCATCAGAATTCGTAATGAGAATTCGGAATGAGATTTCTTCATTAGAATTCGTAATGAGAATTCTTCTTCAGAATTCGTAATGAGAATTCGGAATGGGATTTCTTCATTAGAATTCGTAATCAGAATTCTTCATTGGAATTCATAATGGGAATTCTTCTTTAGAATTCGTAATGAGAATTCTTCTTCAGAATTCGTATCCTGAATATGGAATAGAACTTAGTCAGAATTCATATCCGGAATTCGGAATGAAACTTCCTTATTGTTCTTGTCCAGAATCTGAATACTAAACAGAATGCTTTTATATCAAAGTTTTAATGACTCCGAGAAAACGAATCTGAATCTCACACTTAAGAAAAACATTGATGAAAATATGATAAGGATAATTTTTCTTATAAAAGCGATTTTCCTTAAGAAAGCAATTTTCCTTATAAAAGCGATTTTCCTTAAGAAATCCTTTTTCCTTATAAAAGCAATTTTCCTTATAAAAGCGATTTTCCTTAAAGATAAGGTGTTTGTGATTTTCAAAAAAAGAAGGAATGGAAAAGTCATAAGGAAAACCTTAATGACTCAACAAAAATGAGTAGGGTTTGTATGAGACAATGGCTTTATTGGTGTGGGTAAGCTAGTAGAGGTGGGGGCCTTTTATAAGAGGGAAGATGGGTAGTCTTGGAAGGTAATGAAATGTTACTTTATTATAAAATGAGTTTCAAATTTTAAAGGTCCCAAAATGATATATATATAGGATAAGGTGATAAGGGTTCGATATCCACCCAACCAATAGGTTATTTACAAGTTTAAGTCTCATATTTTACATTTTCTTTTCATTTTATTTAAATCGTTTATTAACGAGGTGACCACTAAATCATCATGGTGCCATAAATAAATTTATTTATTTAATGTATAAAAATTATAAAAAATACCATGTGTAAGAAATCTTTTTATCCTTCCAAATACTATTTATATACTAATATATCATTTATGTAGACAATATTAAAATTGTTTTAGTTAGGTGTTGCATACTTTTGTTATATTTAACATTCCATAAAAATAAAAAGATAAAATGTCACTATCACACAAAAGTGATTCCATGGGGTCCCAAAGTTATGCACAAGGCATCCCATGGTCGGAAATAACACAACCAGTAGCATTAGGACAAATTTTGGGTTTGTTTTATATTATTATGATATTATTGTATTACACTTAACTACCCAATTACTAATTAATCGCGTTAATTAAAGACAATTATCGTCGTTAAAATTCATAATGTCCAAAAACAAAAGGGCCTTAATTAAATAATTTGGACCATCATATTCCAAATATTTAATCCATTTTACCAAATTATAAACACAATAATTGTAGTAATTAATTTAAAAATAATTCCCATTGTCAAAACAAATAGCGGGTTTTTTTGAAATAATATCTATCAAAAGATTGACACTTGTTTTTTCCCAATTCCCAAGTGAAATTAATCACAATGACAGACCTTGGATTAAATTGTAAAAATATATTTTAATTACACTTTAAACCCAATTAAAAATATAATCTAACCATATAATTAAATTATATGAAAAATAAGTGTTGAAGTAAAATGCAGTATTTTCCACTATTCATTAAAAAATGAACATTATCAGAAAAATACCAAACATTTATACAAAGTAAATATCAATGTCCCAATCCTAATAATATGTTTATTTTGATAGTTATATTTTATAAAATTGTCAAAAGATATATTTAAAAATGATTTTCCATCAAGAGGTGGTAAATTAATATTTTAAAAAATATTAGAGTATTCTATGCTTAAGATTGGATTTATTATCATTTTAAGCTTCTAAAACACTATATAATTCATAAATAGGAATTGATATGAAAATATATTACTCTTTACTTACTTGGGATGTTACATCTTTCCCCCTTTAGAAAATTTCTTCCCCGCAATTTATTTACATATCGAATAAGTGAAGTATTTATCCCCCATTGCATTTTTAGATTCCAGTGTTGCCTCTTCAATCAAGTGGGGTTTCCACAAAACATTTACATAATGAATCAACTAATTCCACAATATTTTCTCCCTATGGTAAATAATTTGGACTGTTTGTTCCACATAAGATAGATTCTCTTCCATCTAAACTACCTATGGACTCAAAACATGAGATGGATCTAGCATGTACTTCCATAACATTGAATCATGAAAAACATTGTGTACTTGAGATGAACTCGGAGTTAAATCCACTCGGTATGAAACTGATCCAACTCTCTCTAGGATTTCATATGGTCCAATGAAACTTGGACTCATCTTTCCTTTCTTACCAATTCTCATCACACTTTTCCATGGTGAAACTTTGAGGAAGACATGATCACCTACCTCGAAAAGAGAGATCATTCCTCCTGTTGTCCGCAAAACTTTTCTGTCTACTCTGAGTTGTTCTCATGTGTTTCTGTATGAGCAGAACTATTTATACCAACTCTTCTACCAATTCTGGTCCCATCAACTTCTTTTCACCCACTTCTTCACAAAAAGCTGTAGTTCGACACCGCTTCCCATATAATCCCTCAAATGGTGCCATCTGTATACTTGAATGAAAACAGTTATTATAAGAAAACTCAACCAAAGAAAGATGTTGGTCCCAATTTCCCTGATAATTCATCGAACAAGAACATAGCATGTCCTCCAATGTCTGAATTGTTCATTCTGACTGCCCATCTATTTGAGGATGAAAAGTTGTACTAAAATTTAATTCAGTACCAAACAACATTTGAAGGCCTTTCCAAAAGCTTGAAGTTAACCTAGGATCCCGATTAGATACAATGGAGATAGAAAATCCATGTAACCAGACAATATCTTTATGATACAAACGAGAAAGTAGATATAGAGTAAAATTATCTCGTATAGCAAGTAAATGATCAAATTTAGTCAAGCGATCAATAATAACCCAGATTTCATTATTACCTCGAGGTGTCTTCGACAATCCCACAACGTAGTCCATAGATATATTCTCCCATTTCCAATCTGGCACTGGTAAAGGATGAATCGTCCCTTTCAGTAACTGCATCTCTACTTTAACCTATTGAAAAGTAAAACACTTCACAGTAAAATCATCAATATCTCTTTTCATTCCATCCCACCAGTAATACTCCTGAAGATCTCTATACATCTTAGTACTGCCAGGATAAACTGAAAACAGAGATCTATGAGTTTCACATAACAACTCTCTCTTCAACTATGAATCACAAGACACACAAAATCTTTTCCCAAATCTCTAAACACAATCATTATCAATGTGGAATTCAGGTAACATACCCTTCTGAACCAGCTTTACCTTTTTCTACAACTCACTGTCTTGCTTCTGAGCATTCTTAATTCTGTCTGATAGAGATGATCTCACAGACACCTGAAACAAAACATAAGAACATCATGCACCAAAAAATTCTATGCCATTGTTCATCGAATCCTTAAACAATAGATCACGTTCCAAACATAACATGGTTAATGAATCATTACCTTTTCTACTCAAAGCATCAACCACTTTTTTTGCTTTTCCCAGATGGTAATGAATAATACAATTATAATCCTTGATTAATTCTAGCCATCTCCTCTGTCTCATGTTCAATTATATCTGAGTAAATATATACTTTAATCTTTTGTGATCGTTATATGTTTCACACTTTACTCCATACAAATTATTCCCCCAAATTTTTAAAGCGAAAACAACAGAAGCTAATTCCAAATCATGTGTAGGGTAATTTACCTCATGAGTTTCCATCTGACGTGAAGCGTAAGAATTTACCTGATCATTATGTATTTGGACGCAACCAAGTCCTTTCAATGATGCATCACTGCAGACAACAAACTCACCATTCCTATAATGTAGTGCCAAAACTGGAGCATTCACCAATCTTCTTTTTAATTCCTGAAAAAAATTATGACATTCTTCTGAATAGATAAACATAACACCCTTCTAACATATCTTAGTCATTGGACTAGATAACCATGAATATTTTTTCACAATCCTTAGGTAATATCCTACCAAACCAATAAAACTATAAATCTCTGGTAAATTTTTTGGTCTTGGACCTTCTTCAACAACCTTTGTTTTTGAATGATAAACAGTTATTCCATATTTAGAAACAATGTGACCATGGAATGAAATTTGTTAAAACCAAAACTCACACTTTCTGAATTTCCCTTACAATTTCTTTTCTTATAAGGTTTGAAAAATAACCCTTGAATGACTTTAATACTTCTCTTTACATTTAAGAAACACCAAAATATCATTAATGAAAACAACCAAAAACTTATCCAAGAACTCATGGAAATTTCTATTTATAAGGTCCATGAATACAGTAAGTGAATTGGATTACCAAAAGGCATTACTAAAAATTCATAATGGCCATATCTTGTACGAAATTTAGTCTTCAAAACATCTTCTACCTTTACCTTCAACTAATTGTACCCTGATCTCAGGTCAATATTTGAAAAATATTGAGCTCTGTGGAGCTGATCAAACAAATAATCGATATGAGGAAAAGGCTATTTGTTCTTAACAGATATGTTATTCAAGTATCTATAATCAATGAAAATTCTCATTGAACCATATGTTTTTAATGAAATTAGACAGGAGAACCCCTTGGCGATGTGCTTGGTCGAATGAAACCTTTCTCTAATAAATCGAGCAATTTCTCCTTCAAATATAAAAGTTCAATTTGAGCTATTTGATTAGGGGGTTTTGAAATTGGCATAACATCAGGAAGTAATTCAACAGTAAATTCAACTTCCCGATCTAACATTATTCCAGGAATCTCATCAGGAATAACATCAGGATACTCATTTACCATTGGCACATCATTTATCTGAATTGTTCCTTTTTTTAAACAATATGTGAAAGGTAACATTAATTTCCATATTTTACAAGTTTTCCAACCTCTTGATATGTTATCAACAGTAAGGGTTCATTATTGTACACAAACTAAAATTCTTTCTAAAAAGAATCTTCTTTAGCTCTACAATAAATCTTAGCATGGTAAACAGAGAACCAATCCATACACAGGATAACATTATACTCTACTAGAGGTAAAAAAATAAGGTTTGAAAGTAGGTTATTTCCACAGATAAGAATAGGAAGATTCATATAAATTCTTTTTTCCTCAAAATTTCCCCCATGTTTTTTACCACATGTTCAGGAGTCATTTCTTAAGATGGAATTGTCAATTTTCAAGAAAATTTTTTAGAGATGAAATAATGTAGAGACCCTGAATCAAAAAACACATTGGTATAATCTAAAAAAACAAGAATGTACCAGATACAAATTCATTTGATGGAAAAACATCTGTTGAAGTAGTTGAAAAGGATTTAACCACACCTTTCTGCTTGTAATATGACTGCTTCCAATCATTTGAGCTCCTTGTCGAACACTTGTTTGCATAATGACCCATCTCATTGCACTTGAAACATTTCACTAACTGTAAATCAAATTTAGTGTTACCATCTCCCTGATCATTTTCAGTGAAATCACGAGCCTTATGTCCCATATTACCACATCGGTGACAATTTACATAATTAAAAAGTCATTTCCCAGCATACTTTTTACCACATTTATCACAAACTGAAAACCTAGTTTTCTTACCAACAGTCCCTTTTGATGGATTGTTCCCTTTCTACTGCCACCTATGTCTCTTCTTCTATTGTTAGTTATAGAACACTTGATAATCTGAATACTCCATTTCCATCTTCATAGAACATTGAAAGAGCTTCCCATAACTATTGAACTCACGAGAATCTAACGCCCTTAGAAATTTTGGCTTTATTCCTGAGTAAAAATGATTGATTTTCTATCAATGTCTCGGATAAAATTTTGAGCATACCTTTCCAATTTAGTGAACTTTTCTTCATAAGTAGCCATTGAGTCGTCCTCTTTCATCAATTCCATGAATGGTTTTTCTATCCTAAGTCTAACAACCATAAGAAAATATTTCTCAAGGAACATACCTTTGAATTCATCCTAGTCATGAGCATAAATCTCATCAGCGTCTCTAATATTTTTAACCATCGACCACCACTGATCTGATTTACCCTCAAAACGGTAAACAACAAGGCCATCATTTTGATTATCCGAACACCCCATGAAATCAAAAATCTTCTCTAGTGCTTTAATCCACCCTTCATCTAGCACATGGTCAGATGATCTTCTAAATGATGGGGGATTTGGCCCCATGAATTGTTCCACCACTGACATGTTCCTCTACAGTTGATATGGCTGATCTCGTGCATGGATACTACCACCATTTATCTCTTCAGTCAACTACGCCATTACTGCAACAAAGTGTTCAGTTCCAATTCTGACCGTCTCAGATGCTGATTTGGAAAGTCATTTCCTTCTACATGTCTTCCTAGAACTTCTTCCATGTTTCCTCTATGGAAAACCATTCTGAAAAAACATGTCTTCGATGAAGCAACATGGTAATCTTAAAATGATATATCATTTCAAATTTAACATAAAAAAATATTTTTGGTTAGTAATTTAATAGAATTCTAACTCCTAATGTTATCTAAACCTCACTTTGATTCAAACTATAAGGCCCCAACCATAAACATTACATAATCTTGAGTTATTGTAAGAATTCACCTTGAGGATCTTTTCAGGTTTAGAGTTTTAGAGAATTAGATCATAAATCATGCATTACATTCCACATTTAGACAAGGTGGTTACATAAAAGGCAATATTCACTTTTCCCATCAAAGGAAACATATTTAAAATAAAACATGGATTCTTTCATGAAACTTCCTCGACATTTTCATCACATCATGTACCTTTCCCTTGCCCTGTGAAAAACATTTCAAAAACATGGATGAGCATAAAAACCTCAGTAAGGGATATAAAAATACGGAAAGAAAACGTTAGTCTTTGTATACATAAGAATAATTGAAAACATACTTCACTCGTAATCATAACCACTTTAACATACCTCATGAAATTATAAGGTTTATGAATAACTCATAGAAATCATAAGACATAAAGGTACCATGAGGCATTCATAACATTATTACATAGGGAGTAACCCTCATGGTTACGTTTGGAATACCCATTACATTGTATTCCCTAAATATCTTCGGAGAAACCTTAGTGTTTAACCCCTTTGCGTTACTCAATGCATTGGAGATATATATCGGGCTCACCCTCTCTTAGTTTATCATGGAACCACCCGTCTTCATAAACAATGCCCATGAACCATAACATAATCGTTTCATATAAAACATGCATAAAAGAAACATAACATTTATACCTCTCAATCACAAGATATCGGAAACACATTGATATAATCAAAACATTATCAATACCATTTTCAATACCAAAATGAACGAAAATTAAGACACGGTATTAATTTTTCATTTCAAAAAAATTTATGGCTTGTAGAGGAATCCAAAACTCAAATAATGGTCATGGCGGCAGAGAAGTCATTGTTGCCGAATATGTAAGACAAAAACATTCCCTTTTGTCATTTAATAACACTCTTCGTATAAAAAGATTATTTTTGAATAAAATTAAAAGTCAAATTAGTTTATACATGATAAAAAATAATGTTGTGTAGAAAACAAAATATGCCTCAATTAAAGGAGATTGAGACGAAGTCCCTTATCTCGTGTCAGACTTGACTCGATCATTCTTTAATATCCTGAATAATAAACTAGTGTTAATTTATACTTGATTAATAACTTTTTTTATGTTCATTATTCCTTTTATATAACTTTTTACCATGCAATGATCATTATGTGATTATTTAAGTTAATAACGGTCATTTTGTCGATCTTTGGTACTTGAGTCAAAAATAAACTTCTTATAATTACATGTTGTTCATGTGGTAAAATATCCATTATATATAGAATTTTATTCATGATTTAGATAACATATATATCATATATATTCAGTATATACATGAATTCATAATATTACATAACATTTATATGTAATAAATGAAATGCACCATTTGAAGTGCACTGTGTTGCATTTGTTGTCAATGAGGCATGAAGTTGTCTTGGAATGAATGGAAGTCAAGGAATGTCAAGATGTGAATGCCAAAGGTTGTGATGGTGTTGGTGATGAAGAGAGAATGGCCATAGTACTAAGATGCATGTCACTTAGGAGATTCACTAAGTGACATAGGAGATGTGGTTGAAACATTCTCTAGTGACATCTGACGATTGTTGAGCTGATCTTTAAGTTAAAAGAACTTGTATCAAGATGATACAATGTCACAACATTGTTTGAAGACCATGCATTGTATTGACAATGCATGAGGAGATGAAAAGAGAGCCATCCACAACTTCTAAGTGGATGAAGTGAGCTGAAGAAGTCCATGTACTAACTCTTAGTGCATGTGAACATGAAGATGATCCAATTGATCTCTGATTAGATCAATAAAGAACATTGAAGAAATTATGTGATTAAGGAGCTCAGTTGAAGATGAAGACCCTTCGTGAATTCCATTACAAAGTGATGAATAAATGTTGAAGAGGAATGGAGGAATTCCTAAGAAGAAGAGATGAGAAGGAAGGAAGAAGGGAGAATGGCTTGGATGATGAATGGCATTTGACTTTTTATATAAATAGGATACTTTGTTTTTTAACAAAGTGTTCAACACTTCATTTGCCAAAAAATTAGCCAGCCAAGGCACCTTGGGGGTTCAACCCCAAGGCATGGGCATTAGGCACCATGCCCGGGGGAACCCGTGGGGCGAGCCAGGGCGGCAGGGCGCACCCAAGGACACCACATGGGCGCCTGGGACGTCCGGAGGAGCGCAGAGGCAGGGGCCGTGTGTAAGCCCCCGAGGGCACGCGGTGGTGAAACCCGCGCACCCGGAGTGCATAGTGGGCGCTAGGAGCGCGCCCGCAGGAGCAGTGAGTGGGCGCAGAGCGCGCCCGCAGGGAGAACTCGGTGCGGGGTGGCACCAAGAGGGGAGAAGATGCAACTGAGGAGTAGCGGCGGGCGCTTGGGTGATAAAGCGCGGAAAAACCGCTGGAGAATTCGATGTGGGACGCGCATTTTTTCCGCGGGAGCGATCCTGGCCGCACGATCGATCGCGCGCCAGATCTCGGCCGCACATCTGATCCGCGGCGAGATGATTTGATCCAGGCCGTTGAAGATCTGATCCGACGGCTCCCGGCTTATCTTCTACCCCGAGCTCGACCGAAGGTCACCCGCGAGCAGCCGCTGAACCAGAGCCCTCCGAGCACCAGTTTTCGAGTTCCCGACCACCTCTGAAGGATCTAAGACCTCCATTGAGCTCGTCTCTCCATACCGAACACAGCCATGCATAAAAAATGGTGTGCATGCAATGTATGGAGAATTTCGAATAAGGCCGAGCCAAACCGAGTTGCCGAGGCATCGGGGTATTGGTGTTTTTGCATGGGATGAGCCTAAACCGAAGGCTGTGCATGCGTTATGAGTCGCATGCACGTAGAGGAACAAAAATAAAGGGAGCCCGCGTGAAACCAAGAATAAAAAAAACAAGATTTGGAAATATTTTTGAAGATCCGAAGATCTCGGGTGTTTGAAGTTATTTCACGCGGATAGAACCACCTCTCCTCTGCCTATATAAATGAGGCCGAGCCCTCGAGAATGTTTGCTGATCCTTTCTTGAAAATAAGAAGACCCGTGAGTGCCTCTGCCTCGCGAAGTAGAATCCCCGCGCAAAGAACTTGCGCGGGTGAAGGTTCCGGAGCCACCCAAGGCTTCGAAGGTCCCCTGCGCGCTAATCCTTTGCGCGACAGGAAGGAGAGGAGCTTGCGCGATCTTGCGCGCTCCCTCTGTGCACCGTGCCCCCTGCGCGGTAGCACTTGCGCGCCCGCGGTGCCTTGCACCCGTGGCTAGTGCGGCCTAGTGGCCTTGTGCTCTTGCGCGGCCAGTGGCACCAAGTGTGCCTTGCGCTTTGAAGAAGAAGAGAGGCCGCGGCTCATACCTTGTGCTCTTTGAAGAAGAAGTGGAAGTGGCCGCACCCTTGCGCGCCTGGTTGCACCAAGTGCACCTACTTGGCAGTGTTGGAGAAGAAGACCCGAGGCAGTATACCACACCCTTGGTTGTGGGTGCTTGGCAAGGAAGAAGGCTGAGGCCTTGCCTCGTGTGTGTGCCAAGTGAAGTGGAAGACCACACTTTGTGTGTGTGGAGGTGAAGAAGGAAGGCCGAGGCCTTTGTGCCTTTGTGTTCAAAAAGAACAAGAAAAGGCCGTAGCCCTTGGAGGTTGTGCACACTTGAAGATTAAAAGAGAAAAACAAAGTGTGTGTGCAAAGTGGAAGAGTACAAGAAGGGAAGTAGGCCATTGGCATTTGTGTGTGCAAAAGATCTAAAAGGCCGAACCTAGTGTGTGTGCACTAAGTGAAGTGAACACACTTAGAAGAAGGAAGAAAGAGAAGACTCACACAAAGTATAACACACATTTAAGTGTGTAAACAGATTGAACAAAAGTGTGAAGTTCAAGTGAGAAGGTGTGTGCGTAAAGTGACTACACCCTTTGTGGGATTATTGCACCTAGAAGAAAGAGAAGGAGAGTGCATGCATGCATGCACGCACATGCACACGTGAATAAATCCAAACCAGCTTGTGTGCATTTGAGGAGTCCAAGACCAGTGGTTCTTGAAGAATTGAGAAGGCCATGAAATCATTGCATGAATAGACAGAGATTCCATGAACTCAGTGCATGAAGTTGATGTGAACTGAGACTGGACCAGACCGAAGATAAAGATATCAATTGTCTGAGTATTCAGTAATTGGAGAGAGGCCAGGTCATCCTTAGAAGAAGGAGATAAATCCTGAGCAAGACGAGAAGACCTATTCACCACAAGTGATCAGAAGAAGAGCAAGGCCAGCAGCCTTTATCCCAGGCTGCTGAGGATACTTGAAGAACTTAAAGTGAAGAAGAGCTACTCGTGCGACTCGAGGAGCCAGAGAAGACCCTGTGGGACTCAGGGAGAAGAAGTCTTCAGTGGGATTCTGGAGCAGGCCAGTGGGACTCTGGTAACACAGTGGGACGCAGTATAAAGACCCTTCTGTGGGACTCAGGAGAGATACGGTGGGAAGCTGTATCGACCATTGTAATACTAACCGATTATAATGGGAGAATCCATGCTGGGAGAGCATGGCAAGGATGTAGGCCTTTGGTGCCGAACCTTGTAAATCCTTGTGTCATGTGCCTTTTCATTACTGCATCATTCGGGAAAGGTTGAGAGATACAAGAAGAGTGGATCGAGGCTTTAACCAGCCATAGAGGTTTAATTGATTAAGAATCAATTAGTAAAAAGTTTTAAGGGATCACTGATTCCCCCCCTCCCCCTCTCAGTGATTCACACTGATCTGGGCACTTCAATTGGTATCAGAGGGAGGTTACCTCTAAACGATCCAAGGGAGTCTTTATGAAGTGCAGATTTGAGGAAACGAGCAACCAGCCTCAAATGGAGATATCTGCCAAGACTCTGAAAAATAGAAAGAAGAAACAGGCCAAGAAGATGAAGAAAGCCTGTCCTAGCTGTGATGAAGTTGAAACAATGAATGATCTTCAGAGTGCACTCAAATATCTTCAGAAGACAGTTCCCATGGAAGTCGCAAAGTGTATAGCTACAGGCATCCATGATCTTCATGAAGAAAAATCACAGCTAGAAGAAGAAGCCAATGCTATGAAAGATCAGCTGGCTAAAAGGGTTGGCATAACCAACACTCTCAGAAAGTTGGTAAATGCCAAAGATGAAACTGTTTCCCTTTGCAATGAAAGATATGAAGATACCTGTGAAGAATTGCAAAGGAGCTCTTCTGAGAAAGAAATATTTAAAGTAATAATCAAAGATGTTTACCATGCACTGGAGAAGTTGCACAGAGTGTCAATGAATGTCAGAGATGCTCAACTCGAAGAAAAAGTCAAATTGGTGATGGAGCTAGACAATTCATTGTTTGAATTGAAGAAAGTGCATGATGACCAGATGAATCAGCTGAAAGAAAGTTGGGAAGGAAAGCTAAGAGCTGTTGAGGATGAGAAGAACTCCCTTAACATGAAGTGCTTGGAACTAGAGGTGATATTGACAAATCTGCAATCACCCAAAGCTGAAACCTCCCAGTCAGCTGGTAGAAGACATGTTTCTACTCAAGTATGCTTTGAGCAGGATGATTCTAAGAGAAAGACATCCTCTAATAAAAGTGCAACATCTTCTAGAAAGAAGGTACCATCCATACCATCTTGTACTGATGCTTCTAATTGTGTTTCCACAAAAAGTGCAGGATGGAAGAATAATTCCAAACAAGTATGGATGAAGACAATGAAGAAAGAGAGCTCTCCTGAAACAACACAACTTGTCAAGAAAAGTACCCAACAATCAGAAGTACACAAGAGGTCATGATTTGTGGGTCAATGTTGGTGTTGTAACAAGTATGGGCATTGTGCAAAGGATTGTTGGTACAATACACTGAATGCCAAAGCACAGAGGAAGCCCATGCCTAGGGGGAGCAAGCCAGAAGAAAAGTAGCAACATCCACAGGTCCAGAGACATCTATTTACTGCAAATAGATTTGGATTACTTGACAACATCTGTGATGATTGCAAAAGTGGTCAACAAAAAGATACATGTCAATCTCCAACTGTATCCAGAGCTCAAAAGAAGAAAAGATCACAGAACCTGGCTCAGAGAGAATCCTTGGGAAGCAAGTAGAAGAAAGTGGAAGATGCTCCCAAGAAGATTATGAAAAAGGAAGAGAAGACCTTGGAGTCTAAATCCAAGAAGGGTGATGCATCCAGAAGGACCACCAAGAAATGCTTCTACTGTGGAAAGAAAGGACACACCATGGATCTTTGTGAACAAGCCATGGAACTAAATAGAAGCAGACTGAACTCCAGAAGACAATCAATCCAGAAGAAGAAGGGATTGATTGAAAATAAGTTGCCTAAGAGAGGTAGCTTAGCAGCATCCAAAGAACCATGTGGAACTTCCAAAACTGGGGCCACTCTTCCAAATGATTTACTTGTCATATGGCCACATCAGTTGCAACTTGCCAGAGAACTACAAAGAGTTGAAGATGAAGATCTGGAAATTGCTAAAGAAAAAGGGAAGAAGAAGGTTTCACATGAAGATGTGTTGAGATCCACACCAGCACAAACATCAAAGAAGATCAGATGTGCAAGTGTGAAGACTGGTGAAAATGGGGCATCTCGGTTGAGAGAATCTTCTCAACCTTGTTGTTCACATTGATGAACCAAGGAGGTTCCATCTTATTCCCTTATACTCTTGGTATATACATGTGCTAACATTACAGGGAATTGAAGATGATGATCATTCTCATCTGGAGGATGGTTTGGACAGAACGGAGTGCACCCCTTGAGGGGGAGAAAATCTGAAGAAGATGATGTTCTGAGATTAATATCATCTTAAGAAAATGAATGAATGGGGGAGCTTTATCTTTGCACCTGAACATTCTAATGTGTTTTGTGAAATATGTGCAGGATTCAGCAATTCATTGTTATATCTGAAAAATTTCAAACCCCTAAGCATGATCTCACATGTTTACAGTGAATGTGGACAGCTTTGAATTCCTTGGTTACATCACTCTTGTTTTCTACACCGGGTTAGCCCAAGTAGACTTAGAGTTGATTTACTAAAGGTTCTTTGCTAAAGAGAACATGTGACATCATCCCTCTCTCAGTGTTTTTCAAGAAAATACTTTTCAAAGGGAGGAAGTGATATTTTTGAAAGTGAACCACACCACACCTTTGCATTTGATTGCCAATAAGGGGGAGAAAATATTGGCACACATATTGACCCATTCATATGTGCTGAAGTGGTGTATTGACAACAAATACAAAGGGGGAGATTGAAGTGCACTGTGTTGCATTTGTTGTCAATGAGGCATGAAGTTGTCTTGGAATGAATGGAAGTCAAGGAATGTCAAGATGTGAATGCAAAAGGTTGTGATGGTGTTGGTGATGAAGAGAGAATGGCCATAGTACTAAGATGCATGTCACTTAGGAGATTCACTAAGTGACATAGGAGATGTGGTTGAAACATTCTCTAGTGACATCTGACGATTGTTGAGCTGATCTTTAAGTTCAAAGAACTTGTATCAAGATGATACAATGTCACAACATTGTTTGAAGACCATGCATTGTATTGACAATGCATGAGGAGATGAAAAGAGAGCCATCCACAACTTCTAAGTGGATGAAGTGAGCTGAAGAAGTCCATGTACTAACTCTTAGTGCATGTGAACATGAAGATGATCCAATTGATCTCTGATTAGATCAATAAAGAACATTGAAGAAATTATGTGATTAAGGAGCTCAGTTGAAGATGAAGACCCTTCGTGAATTCCATTACAAAGTGATGAATAAATGTTGAAGAGGAATGGAGGAATTCCTAAGAAGAAGAGATGAGAAGGAAGGAAGAAGGGAGAATGGCTTGGATGATGAATGGCATTTGACATTTTATATAAATAGGATACATTGTTTTTTAACAAAGTGTTCAACACTTCATTTGCCAAAAAATTGGCCAGCCAAGGCACCTTGGGGGTTCAACCCCAAGGCATGGGCACTAGGTACCATGCCCGGGGGAACCCGTGGGGCGAGCCAGGGCTGCAGGGCGCACCCAAGGACACCGCATGGGCGCCTGGGACGCCCGGAGGAGCGCAGAGGCAGGGGCCGTGTGTAAGCCCCCGAGGGCACGCGGTGGTGAAACCCGCGCTCCCGGAGTGCATAGTGGGCGCTAGGAGCGCGCCCGCAGGAGCAGTGAGTGGGCGCAGAGCGCGCCCGCAGGGAGAACTCGTTGCGGGGCGGCACAGAGAGGGGAGAAGATGCAACAGAGGAGTAGCGACGGGCGCTTGGGTGATAAAGCATGGAAAAACCGCTGGAGAATTCGATGTGGGACGCGCATTTTTTCCGCGGGAGAGATCCTGGCCGCACGATCGATCGCGCGCCAGATCTCGTCCGTACATCTGATCCGCGGCGAGATGATTTGATCCAGGCCGTTGAAGATCTGATCCGACGGCTCCCGGCTTATCTTCTACCCCGAGCTCGACCGAAGGTCACCCGCGAGCAGCCGCTGAACCAGATCCCTCCGAGCACCAGTTTTCGAGTTCCCGGCCACCTCTGAAGGATCTAAGACCTCCATTGAGCTCGTCTCTCCACACCGAACACGGCCATGCATAAAAAATGGTGTGCATGCAATGTATGGAGAATTTTGAATAAGGCCGAGGCAAACCGAGTTGCCGAGGCATCGGGGTATTGGTGTTTTTGCATGGGATGAGCCTAAACCGAAGGCTGTGCATGCGTTATGAGTCGCATGCACGTAGAGGAACAAAAATAAAGGGAGCACGCGTTAAACCGAGAATAAAAAAACAAGATTTGAAAATATTTTTGAAGATCCGAAGATCTCGGGTGTTTGAAGTTATTTCACGCGGATAGAACCGCCTCTCCTCTGCCTATATAAATGAGGCCGAGCCCTCGAGAATGTTTGCTGATCCTTTCTTGAAAATCAGAAGACCCGTGAGTGCCTCTACCTCGCGAAGTAGAAGCCCCGCGCAAAGAACTTGCGCGGGTGAAGGTTCCGGAGCCACCCGAGGCTTCGAAGGTCCCCTGCGCGCTAATCCTTTGCGCGACAGGAAGGAGAGGAGCTTGCGCGATCTTGCGCGCTCCCTCTGTGCACCGTGCCCCCTGCGCGGTAGCACTTGCGCGCCCGCGGTGCCTTGCACCCGTGGCTAGTGCGGCCTAGTGGCCTTGTGCTCTTGCGCATCCAGTGGCACCAAGTGTGCCCTGCGCTTTGAAGAAGAAGAGAGGCCGCGGCTCATACCTTGTTCTCTTTGAAGAAGAAGTGGAAGTGGCCGCACCCTTGCGCGCCTGGTTGCACCAAGTGCACCTACTTGGCAGTGTTGGAGAAGAAGACCCGAGGCAGTATACCACACCCTTGGTTGTGGGTGCTTGGCAAGGAAGAAGGCCGAGGCCTTGCCTCGTGTGTGTGCCAAGTGAAGTGGAAGACCACACTTTGTGTGTGTGAGAGGTGAAGAAGGAAGGCCGAGGCCTTTGTGCCTTTGTGTGCAAAAAGAACAAGAAAAGGCCGTAGCCCTTGGAGGTTGTGCACACTTGAAGATTAAAAGAGAAAAACAAAGTGTGTGTGCAAAGTGGAAGAGTACAAGAAGGGAAGTAGGCCATTGGCATTTGTGTGTGAAAAAGATCTAAAAGGCCGAACCTAGTGTGTGTGCACTAAGTGAAGTGAACACACTTAGACGAAGGAAGAAAGAGAAGACTCACACAAAGTATAACACACATTTAAGTGTGTAAACACATTGAACAAAAGTGTGAAGTTCAAGTGAGAAGGTGTGTGCGTAAAGTGACTACACCCTTTCTGGGATTATTGCACCTAGAAGAAAGAGAAGGAGAGTGCATGCATGCATGCACGCACATGCACACGTGAATAAAGCCAAACCAGCTTGTGTGCATTTGAGGAGTCCAAGACCAGTGGTTATTGAAGAATTGAGAAGGCCATGCAATCATTGCATGAAGAGACAGAGATGCCATGCACTCAGTGCATGAAGTTGATGTGAACTGAGACTGGACCAGACCGAAGATAAAGATATCAATTGTCTGAGTATTCAGTAATTGGAGAGAGGCCAGGTCATCCTTAGAAGAAGGAGATAAATCCTGAGCAAGACGAGAAGACCTGTTCACCACAAGTGATCAGAAGAAGAGCAAGGACAGCAGCCTTTATCCCAGGCTGCTGAGGATACTTGAAGAACTTAAAGTGAAGAAGAGATACTCGTGCGACTCGAGGAGCCAGAGAAGACCCTGTGGGACTCAGGGAGAAGAAGTCTTCAGTGGGATTCTGGAGCAGGCCAGTGGGACTCTGGTAACACTGTGGGACGCAGTATAAAGACCCTCCTGTGGGACTCAGGAGAGATACGGTGGGAAGCTGTATCGACCATTGTAATACTAACCGATTATAATGGGAGAATCCATGTTGGGAGAGCATGGCAAGGATGTAGGCCTTTGGTGCCGAACCTTGTAAATCCTTGTGTCCTGTGCCTTTTCATTACTGCATTATTCGGGAAAGGTTGAGAGATACAAGAAGAGTGGATCGAGGCTTTAACCAGCCATAGAGGTTTAATTGATTAAGAATCAATTAGTAAAAAGTTTTAAGGGATCACTGATTCACCCCCTCCCCCTCTCAGTGATTCACACTGATCTGGGCACTTCACCATTCATGGAGACGTTAAGCCGTATGTACGCAAGAACGCTACATTCATTTCAATTTCATATTTAATGGAGTGAAATCATGATTATATAAAGGTGTATTATAATTCAACTATAATATCATATATAATGTCATTAACTCCATTATTTATACATCCCACATATGTCATTAATGATTCAAATCACTTTGAGGGGGGCGGTAGTCCGCACTTCCTAAAATGAAATTATCGCGTTTACCCATAATAGAAACCATAAAGGTATGCCATAAATTAAAAATACAGAATCATAAGGAAAACATAAAAATAATATATATCATATATAGATATAGTGACATATTAATGTCCACCATGAAAGGTGTTAAATAAAGATTGAACAATCATCGTTTCATGAGGCAATAATTCGCCACTCGGAGAAACAATATGTTCTTTAACAATTAGACAGAGGTGTGCATAATTGTAATTCAAATACATCTTATAAAAACATAATAGTATATTTAAGATACATATGTTGTTACAAATGAACAAAATAAAAATATTTAAGGGTTTTAGAGAAGCAAAATAAAACAAAAGAACATAAGAGAAGACATTACCTTTATATCGGGTAACTCCCCTTGGTTTGAACCAAAAGGGTTTCTTAAAGAGATTTATACATATGGTATAGCTTCTAGGATTAATATAGGGGCATGGAGAGGTAAAATGATCAGATTTTGGCCGAGACAATGGCTTTAGAGGTGTGGGTAAGGGAGTAGAGGTGGGGGCCTTTTATAAGAGGGAAGAGGCACAGTCTTGGAAAGTCATGAAATGTTACATTATCATAAAATGAGTTTGAAATTTTAAAGGTCCCACAATGATATATTTCTAGGATAAGGTGATAAGGGTTCGATATCCACCAATACAATAGGATTTTGACATGTTTAAGTCTCATATTTTACATTATCATTTCATTTTATTTAAATCGTTTATTAATGAGGTAATCACTACATCATCTTGGTGTCATAAATAAATTTATTTATTTAATGTCTAAAAATTATAAAAAAATACCTTGATGTAAGAAATAATTTTAGATTTACAAAGAATATTTATATACTAATATATAATTTATGTAGACAATATTGAAATTGTTTTACTTAGGTGTTTCATACTTTTGTTATATTTAACATTCTTTAAAAATAAAAAGATAAAATGTCACTATCACACAAAAGTGATTCCATGAGGTCCCAAAGTTTTGCACAAGGCATCCCATGGTTTCAAATGACACAACCATTAGCATTATGACACATTTGTCCATCATTTTATATTATTATTATATTATTTTATTACCCTTAACTACCCAATTACAAATTAATCATGGTAATTAAACACAATTACCGTCGTTACTATTCATAATGTCCAAAAAACAAAAGGGCCTTAATTAAATAATTTGGATCTTCTAATTCCAAATATGTAATCCATTTTACGAAATTCCAAACACAATAATTGTAGTAATTAATATAAAAATAATTCTCGTTGTCAAAACAAATAGCGGGTTTTTTTGAAACAATATCTATCAAAAGTTTGACAATTGTTTATGCCCAACTCCCAAGTGAAATTAATCATAATGACAAACCTTGCATTAAATGGTAAAAATATATTCTAATTACACTTTAAACCCAATTAAAAACATAATCTAACCATATAAATAAATTATATGAAAAATAATTTTTGAAGTAAATTGCTGTATTTTTCACTATTCATTAAAAAATGTACATTGTCCGAAAAATACCAAAAATTTATCCAAAGTAAATTTCAATGTCTCAATCCTTAAGAATATGTTTATTTTGATAGTTATATCTTATAAAATTTTCAAAATATATATTTACAAATGGTTTTCCATCAAAATGCAGTAAAGAAATCTTTCAAAAAATATTAGAGTATTCTATGCATAAGATTTGATTTATTCTAATTTTAAGATTTAAAACACTATCTCATTCATAAATAGTAACATATATAAAAATCTATTTCTCATTACTTACTTGGGATGTTACATCCTTCCCCCCTTTATAAAATTGTGTCCCCGTAATTTATTTACAAATCGAATAAGTGGGGTATTTATCCCCCATTGCATTTTCAGATTCCCATGTTGCCTCTTCAATCAAGTTGGTTTTCCACAAACCATTTACTTGATGAATCACCTTGTTCTGAAATACTTTCTCCCTATGGTCAAGAATCTGGACTGGTTATTCCACATAACATATATTCTCTTCCATCATAACTACCTCTAGAATCAAAACCTGAGATGGATCTGGCATGCACTTCCTTAACATTGAATCATAAAAAACATTGTGTACCTGAGATAAACATGTAGGTAAATCCAATCTATATGCAAATTATCTAACTCTCTCCAGAATTTCATATGGTCCAATGAACATTGGACTCAGCTTTCTTTTCATACCAAATCACATCACACTTTTCCATGGTGAAACTTTGAGGAAGACATGATCACGTACCTCAAAAGAGAGATTGTTCCTCCTATTTTCCGCATAAATTTTCTTCCTTCTCTAAGTTGTTCTCATGTGTTTCTATATAAGATAAACTATTTCTTCCAACTCTTCTACTAATTCTAGTCCCATTAACAACATTTCATCCACTTCATCCCAAAAAGTTGGAGTTCGACACCACTTCCAATATAATGACTCAAATGGTGCCCTCTGTATACTAGAATGAAAACTATTATTATAATAACACTCAACCAAAGAAAGATGTTGATCCCAACTTCCCTGATAATCCATCAAATAAGCACGTAGCATACCCTCCAATTTCTAAATTGTTCGTTCTGACTGCCCATCTATTTGAGGATGAAAATATGTACTAAAATTTAATTCAGTACCCAACAACTTTTGAAGGCCTTTTCAAAAGTTAGAAGATAACCTGGGATCCCGATTAGATACAATGGAGAGAAAAACTCCATGTAACATGACTATCTCTTTACGATACAAACGAGAAATATGATCTAGAGTAAAATAATCTCGTATAGTAAGTAAATGATCAGATTTAGTCAAGCGATCAATAATAACCCAGATTGCATTATTACCTCAAGGTGTCTTCGGAAATCCCGCAACGAAGTCCATGGATATATTCTCCCATTTCCAATCTGGAATTGGTAAAGGCTGAATCATCCCTTTCAGTAACTGCCGCTCTGCTTTAACCTGATGAAAAGTCAAACACTTCACAGTTAAATAATTAATATCTCTTTTCATTACATCACACCAGTAATACTCCGCAAGATCTCAATACATCTTAGTACTGCCTGGATAAACTGAAAACAGATATCTATGAGTTTCACATAACAACTCTCTCTTCAACTGTGAATCACAAGGCACACACAATATCTTCCTAAATCTCTAAACACAATCATTATCAATGTTGAATTTTGGAAACATACCCTTATGAACCAGCTGTACCTTTTTCTACAACTCACTTTCTTGCTTTTGAGCTTACTTATTTCTGTCTGATAGAGATGATTTCACAGTCACTTGAAACAAAAGAGTAGAACTTCCTGCACCAACAAATTCTATGCCAAGGTTAATCAAATATTTAACCAATGGATCAAGTTCCAAACATAACATTGTTAATGAATCATTACTTTTTCGACACAAAGCATCAACCACTTTATTTTCTTTTCCCAGATGGTAATGAATAGTACAATTATAATCCTTGATTAATTCTAGCCATCTCCTCTTTCTCATGTTCAATTCTTTCTGAGTAAATATATAGTATAAACTTTTGTGATCGGTATATATTTCACACTTTACTACATACAAATGATCCCCTAAAATTTTTAAGGTGAAAACCACAGCAGCTAATTCCAATTCATGTGTATGGTAATTTACCACATGAGTTTCCATCTGACGTGAAGCATAAGTATTTACCTGATCATTCTGCATTTGGACGCAACCAATTCCTTTAAATGAAGGATCGATGTAGTTAACAAACTCACCATTCCTAGAAGTTAGCGCCAAAACAAGATCATTCACCAATCTTTAATTCAATTCCGGAAAAAAATCATGACATTCTTTTGACCAGATAAACATAACACCCTTCCGAGTTAGCTTAGACATTGTACTAGATAACTGTGATTTTTTTTAACAAACCTTCGATAATTGCCTACCAAACCAATAAATCTATGAATCTCGGATACATTTGTGGGTCTTGTCCATTCTTCAACAACCTTTGATTTTTTAGGATCAACAGTTATTCCATATTTATAAAAAATGTGACCAAGGAAGGAAATTTGTTGCAACCAAAACTCTCACTTTATGAATTTCCCATAAAATTTATTTTCTTTTATGTTTTGAAAAATAACCCTTGAATGACTTTAATGCTCCTATTTACTTTTAGAAAACACCAAAATATAATCAATGAAGACAAAACAAAAATTATCCAAGAAGTCATGGAAAATTTTATTCATAAGGTCCATGAATAAAGCAGGTGCATTGGTTTACCCAAAACTAATTACTAAAAATTCATAATGGCCAAATCTTGTACGAAACATAGTCTTCGTATCATCTGATTCCTTTACCTTCAACTAATGGTACCCCGATCTCAGGTCAATATTTGAAAAATATTGAGCTCCCTGGAGCTGATCAAACAAATCATCGATATGAGGCAAATGATATTTGTTCTTAACAGTGATGTTATTTAAGGATCTATAATCAACGCATAGACTCATTGAACCATATTTTTAAAAAAAAATTAGACAGGATAACCCCATGGTGATGTTCTAGGTCGAATGAAACCTTCCTCTAATAAATCATGAAAATGCTCCTTCAACTCTAAAAGTTCAATTTGAGCCATTCGATTAGGGGGTTTTGAAATTGTCATAACATTATGAACTAAGTCAATAGAAAATTCAAATTCCCGATCTAACATTATTCCAGGCATCTCTTCAGAAAAATCATTAGGATACTCATTTACCACTGGCACATCATTAATCTGAATGGTTCATTTTTTTCAACAATATGTGATAGGTAACATCCATTTCCATCTTTTACATGTTTCTCAGCCTCTTGATATGTTATCAAAAGTAAGGTTTCATTCTTGTACAAAAACTAAAATTTTTTCTGAAAAGAAACTTCTTTAGCTCCATAATAAATCATATCTTGGTAAATGGAGATCCAATCCATACCTAGGATAACATTAAACTCGACTAAAGGTAAAACAATAATGTTTTCAACTATGTATTTTTCCACGGATAAGGATAAGAATATTCTTATAAATTATTTTTTCCTCAACATTTTCCACAGGTTTTTTTACCACAAGTTCAGGAGTCATTTCTTGATATGGAATTTCCAATTTACAAGAAAAATTTTTAGAGATGAAATAATGTGTAGACCATGAATCAAAAAACACATTGGCATAATCTAAAAAAACAAACAAAGTACCAGATACAACGTCATTTGATGGCCCAACTTTTGTTAAAGTTGTTGCAAAGGATTTCACCACATCTTTTTGCTTGTAGTCTGACTGCTTCCCATCATTTGAGCTCTTTGTCGAACACTTGTTTGCATAATGACCCATCTCATAGGACTTGAAAAATTTCCCTAATTGTAAATCAAAATTAGTATTACCATCATCCTGATCATTTTCAGTGCAATCATGAGCCTTATGTCCCATATTACCACATCATTATCACTTTCCTTAATTCAAAAGACATTTCCTAACATGCTTTTTACCACATTTATCACAAACTGAAAACATAGTTTTCTTACAAACAGACCTTTTTGAAGGATTCTTCCCCTTCTCCTACCACCTCGGTCTCTTCTTCGGTTGGTTGTTATAGAAAACTTGATAATTGTTAAAATCCATTTCCACCTTATCAACACATTGAACAGGCTTCTCATAACTATTGAACTCATGAGAATCTAACGCCCTTCGATATTTTGTCTTTAATCCTGAGTAAAAACGATTGATTTTACTATCAATGTCTCGGATAATATTTGAAGCATACCTTGCCAATTGAGTGAACTTTTTATCATAAGCAGCCACTGAGTCGTCCTCTTGCCTCAATTCCAGGAATTTTTTTTCCATCCTCTGTTGAACAACATTAGGAAAATATTTCTCAAGAAACATACCTTTGAATTCATCCTAGTCATGAGCATAAATCTCATCAGTGTACCTAATATTTTTAACCATTGACCACCACTGATTTGCTTCACCCTCTAAACGGTAAACAACAAGACTATCATTTTTATTTTCTAAACACCCCATGAAATCGAACATCTTCTCTAGTGCCTTCATCCACCCTTAATCTAGAATAGGGTCAGATGATCCTCTAAATGATGGGGGATGTCGCATCATGAAATGTTCCACCACTTACATGTTCCTCTTTAGTTGATCTGGCTGATCTCGTGCATGGATACCACCACCATTTATCGCTTGAGTCAACTGCGCAATTACTGCATCAAACTATTCAGTTCCAATTCTGACTATCTCAAGATAATGATTTGGAAAGTCATTTCCTTCTGCATGCCTTCCTAGCACTTCATCCCTATATCCTCTTTGGAAAAGCATTCTGAACAAACACGTCTTAGATGAAGCAACATGGTAATCTTAAAATTATATATCATTTCAATTTGAACATAAAAAAATATTTTTGGATAATCATGTAATAGAATTCTAACTCCTAAATTTATCTAAACCTCCCTTGGATTACAACTATAAGCCCCCAACCATAAACATTACTTAATCTTGAGTTATTATAAGAATTCACATTAAAAAACTTTTTAGGTTTAGAGTTTTTGAGAATTAGATCATAATTCATTCATTACATTCCACATTTTAACAAGGTTGTTATATAAAAGGAAATATTCACTTTTCCCATCAATGGAAACATATTTAAAATAAAACATGGATTCTTTCATGACACTTCCTTGAAATTTTCATCACATTATGTACCTTTCCCTTGACCTGTGAAAGTCATTTCAAAAACATGGGATGAGCATAAAAACCTCAGTATGGGATATAAAAATATGGAAAGAAAACCTTAGTCCATGTATATATAAGAATCATTGAAAACATACGTTACTCAAAATCAGAAGCACATTAACATACCTCATGAAATCATAAGTTTTATGAATAACTCATATAATTCATAATACATAAAGGTAACTTGAGGCATTCATAACATTCTTACGTAGGGAGTAACCCTCATGGTTACGTTTGGAATACCCATTATAGTATATTCCCTAAATCTCTTCAAAGAAACCATAGCGTTTAACCCCTTCGTGTTACCCAATTCATTGGAGAGCTATATCAGGATCACCCGAACTTATTTTATCATGGAACCGCCCGTCTTCATAAACAATGCCCAAGAACCATAACATAATCGTATCACATAAAACATCAATAAAGGAAACATAACATTTCCACCTCTTAATCAGAAGATATAAAAAACACATTGATATAATCAAAACATTATCAAAACCATTTTCAATTACAAACTAAATGAAAAGTAAAACATGGTATTTACTTTTCATTTCAAAAAAGTTATGGCTTGTAGAGGAAGCTGAAACTCAAATAATGTTCATGGTGGCGGAGAAGTCATTGTCGCTGCATACGTAAGAAAAAAACATTCCATTTTGTCATTTAATAAAATTATTCTTATAAAAAGATTACTTTTGAATAAAAGTAAAAGTAAAAAGAGTTTATACATTGTAAAAAAGAAAGTTGTGTATAAAACAAAATTTTCCTCAATGAAAGGAGATTGAGACGAAGTCCCTTACCTCATGTATGACATGAATAGATCGTTCATTAATCTCCTAAATACAAAACTAGTCATAATTTCTACTTGATTAAGAATCATTTTCATGTTCATTATTCCTTTTATATCACTTATTAACATGTTATGAACATTATGTATTTATTTAGGTTAATAACGATCGTTTTGTCGATCATTGGTACTTGAGTCAAACATAAACTTCTATTAATTACAAGTTGTTCATGTGGTAAAATATCCATTATATATAGAATTATATTCATGATTAAGATATCATAGATATCATATATATCCAGTATATACATGCATTAATAATATTACATAACATTTAGAGGTACGAAATGAAATGCATCGTTCATGGAGACGGTAAGTCGTACATACGAATGAACGCTACTTTCATTTCTATTTCGTATTTAATGGAGTGAAATCATAATTATATAAAGGTGTATTATAATTATAGTATTATATCATATATAATATCATTAACTCCATAATTTATACATCCCACATATGGCATTAATGATTCAAATCACTATGAGGGGGCGGTAGTCCGCACTTTCTAAAATGAAATTATCGCGTTTACCCAAAATGTAAACCGTAAAGGTATGCCATAAATTAAAAATAACGAAGAATAAAGAAACCATAAAAATAATATATATCATATATAAATATAGTGACATATTAATGGACACCATTAAAGGTGCTAAATGAATATTGAACAATCATCGTTTCGTGAGGTAGTAATTCACCACTCGGAGAAACAGTATGTTATTTAACCATTAGACAGAAGTGTGTCTAATTGTAAATCAAATCCATCTCATAAAAACATCATAGTATATTTATGATACTAATTTTGTTACAAAATAATGGAATAAAAAAAATTTAGGGGGTTGGAGAAGCAAAATAAATTAAAATAACATTAGAGAAGACATTACCATTATATCGGGTAACTCCCCTTGGTTTGGACCAAAAGGGATCCTTGAAGAACTTTCTGCATATGTTAAGGCTTCTGGGATGAAGAGAGTGGTGTGGAGAAGTAAAATGTGTAGATTTTGGCTGATCCAATGGCTTGAGAGGTGTGGGTAAGGGGGTTGAGGTGGGGGCCTTTATAAGAGGGAGGAGGGGCATTCTTGGAATGTCATGAAATGTTACATTATTATAAAATGAGTTTCGGATTTTAAAGGTCCCACAATGATATATTTCTAGGATAAGGTGATAAGGGTTAGATATACACCCATAAAATAGGTTTTTGACAAGTTTAAGTCTCATATTTTACATTATATTTTCATTTTATTTAAATCATTAATTAATGAGATAATCACTTCATCATGATGGTGTCATATATAAATTTATTTATTTAATGTCTAAAAATTATAAAGAAATACAATAATTTAAGAAATATTTTTATATTTCCAATGACTATTTATAGTCTAAGAGATAATTTATGTAGAGAAAAGTAATATTTATTAACTTAGGTGTTGCATACTTTTGTAATATTTAACTTTCTTTAAAAATAAAAAGATAAAATGTCACTATCACATAAAAGTGATTCCATAGGGTCCCAAAGATTGGCACAAGGCATACCATGGTAGGCCATGACCCAACTAGTAGAATTATGACACATGTTGGGGTCATTTTATATGATTATGATATTATTTTATTACCCTTAACTACCCGATTACTAATTAATTACGATAATTAAACATAATTACCGTTGTTACAATTCATAATGTCAAAAAAAAAAGAATCTTAATTACATAATTTGGAACTTATAATTAAAAATATGGAATCAATTTTACCAAATTGCAAACACAGAAATTGTTGTAATTAATTTAAAAATAATTCCCATTGTCAAAACAAAAAAGCATATTTTTTGAAACAATATCTATCAAAAGTTTGACAGTTCTTTATGCCCAATTCCAAAGTGAAATTAATCACAATGAACAAAATTGGATTATATGGAAAAAATATATTTTAATTAAACTTTAAAATCAATTAAAAATATAATCTAACCCTATAATTAAATTTCATGAAAAAGCAGTTTTGACGTAAAATGCAGTATTTTTCACTATTCATTAAAAAATGAACATTTTCAGAAAAATACCAAAAATTTATTCAAATTAAATTTCAATGTCCCAATCATAAATGATATGTTTATTTTGATAAATAGAGCTTATAAAATTTTCGAAATATAGATTTAAAAATGGTTCTCCATCAAAAGGCAGTAAAATAATCTTTCAAAAAATATTAGAGTATTCTATGCTTAAGATTGGATTTATTCCAATTTTAAGCCTCTAAAACACTATATAATTCATAAATAGAAATAGGTATGAAAATATATCACTTGTTACTTACATGGGACATTCCAGTAAGTACAGATGGGAATCTCGGTTTACTAATTCCATTAAAACTACAGGCGCGTTCGTAAGACCGAACGACATATCCATATACACATATACACAATACCTACTCCGGAAAGCTGTAAGAGGTATATTAGATGGCCTAATGAGAAAATGATGATAACCAGACCTCATGTCAATATTCTAGAACACTCATTCTCCTCAATGATGATCGAAGAGATCATCAATCCTTGGCAAGGGATGCCTGTTCTTGATCGTCAACTGGTTTAGCTTCTGATAATCCACACACAGCCTGAGGGTACCATCTACCTTCTTCACAAAAATGACTGGCGAACCCCAAGGAGAAGTACTGGGTCAGATGAAACCCATTGCCTACAACTCCTCCAACTTCTTCTTGATATCCTTTAACTTAGGTGTAGCCATCCTATATGGAGGAATGGACACTGGTGCTACCCCTAGAACGATTTCAACAGAAAATTCTACATCACACTCCAGAGGAAAACATGAAAAGTCATCTGGAAATAAATCCCTAAAAAGATCGACCACTACAGGAAAGTTAAACTATGATATCCTGTAGTCATCCAGATTATGACTACAAATTTGGGTTGTATCTCCTCCTAGACCTTGATGCTCAGGTCCTACTCGACTCTCATGAACATTTCACTCACCTCTATGAAGAAAAGATCTACCCTCTTGTGATATGAAACTCACCCTGTGATGATAACAGTTGACGACTGCATAAAAGGGAACTAACCAGTCCATTACGAGAATGACATCATAGCTCATCATATCTAGGACATAGAGGTCCCATAAGAAGTGACAACCTGCAACCTCAAGAGGTAACTCTCTACACTGACATAAGCTAACCCCTATAGTCCCCAACGGTGTGTCCAGGGTCAAGGTATTGTTAGAGGAAAAGATACAGACACAAAGGCTCTCCACAATAGAAATAGGTATAAAGCTACACGTAGCACTAGTATCAAAAAGTGATGAAGATAACACTGTGTCTACTAAGATCATACCTCGAACTGTAGAAGGTATGGGATTCTGATCATTATGGGTCTGCTCCACAACAAAATTATGTCATGTACTGCGGCCCTGCGACCCTGGCTGACCACTCTGAGCTAATCCACTCTGCACTCACTGGTAACCTGGTTACTGAACACCATGACCACGACCTCCACCTTAGCCCGCATGGATGGAAGAACTCTACTTCCTCGACTGGGGTGAAACTGGCGATGAATCTCTTAAACGCGGGGTCATAAAATATCCCCTACCTCCAGTTGTAGGTGAGAAAATCTGACAAAAAAATCTGAAGATGATCCATCTTTCCCCAAGATCAGCACTCCATCGGGTCTCTATGGCATTTAGGCGTAGTATGCCCACACCTCCCACATTGGTAGCGTTCTACCTGGCTGCCCAAATATATATTCCGCATACTCTTATATCCTTGAGAAAACTACATGCTTCTCTTCCTACTATTAGTAGGAGGAACACTAGCTCTGGGGGTCGAACCACCCTGTATCACTGCTCCAGAATCCCTTAGATTGCATAATGTGATCATGGATTGGTTGATTATTGAGGATATTGAATTCAACTTGAAGATGTTCACCATGAAATAGATCTCCTGCCTGAGACCATCGTCAAACATCCTAGACAGGAACAAATCATCACATACTGGAATCAGCATGAAACACTGCAGCTCGTTAAAGCGAGACGAGTACTCCATAACAGAAAGAGTACCCTTCTCCAGACTAATAAACTCCTAGGATCAATAAGCCGTCAAGGTATCTGAGTAGAAGTAATGATATAAGATGTGCTGAATCTCATCCCAATTCATACTCTTCTGGTTCCCTGATTGTGAGATAAACTTCCCCAACCTCTTTGTGGAGGCTCAGAGCATATAGGTAGCGAGCTTCACCCTCATAAGAGTATTCTACTGCTGAAAAAACCGGGTCAATTAATCCATTGAGGGGCAGGAGGTGCTGCTCCCTTGATGGTATGCATCATCCTTAGAAAGTCTTCCCTAGACTGTGCATCAACACCTGCAATATGTATAACTGCTGGTTACAATACTGGAACAACATGAAGATCTGAAGGTGGTACCTGATCGTCTATATCTATTGTCTGATCACCGTCTTGCAGATGACGTACAACCAACGGACATCTCAGTGGCATAACTATGAATGGTCAAAAGCACACCATAGATCAGGATTATAAAATACTAGAAACAGAAGTGTACAATACGGGAACAAAAGAATGAAACACTCATGTTTTTACAAAACATGACTACACAATGTGTATAAAAAATACATGTCATGTTTTTCTAATCCATTTAAATAGGCATGTACTTCTACCACAACTGGTCGTGTAACACCCCTACCAGACGTCGTGTTGTCCCCACACACGGTGTGTACTTGAACTCCATTCCCTAACCGAGTTTCCGGACATGGATATCCCACATGGTCTTCTTAATCCTAGACTACGCGACCCATTCACTAAGGACACAGAATGTGCTAGACAATGTTTCAATGACCAGTGTTGTTAGTTAGACAATCGACTTCACGTTTCACTCTTACAAGGCATGCTCCCTGAGAACACGATATGTTAGTGGAAGGTTTTCCCTGACCCATGTTGTTCGTGACATGGCCTAGTACTTAGGATACATGGCACACCATGTAATAACATGACACGACATGTAAAGTCAAAGATTCATCCATCCGTGTCATTATTCACACGGGTAGACACAAGGTCACCACAACACGGTGTGTACGTACCATACACAACATGTTCCTGAAGATTTTTTTTATCACAACCCCATGTTTCTTCCCACACAGTCAGTGACACTGTTTAAAAACTACCAGGCGTGTAATAATGATGTACGCGCCATGTATTCTTGGTTTTTCTGAACAGTAGCTCAGAATCTTCTCCAGGGCCCAGAAAACACATAAAACAAGAGTTAATGTGAAAAATAATGATCTGTGAGGGCCCATACTACTCAAGAATCAATGATCGGCATCTAATACCAGTTATAACAATGTAACTAGACAATGATCCACCAAATTCAAGTCCATGAGGGCCCATAATACCTCAAGAACGAAAGTTTGGCGTCCATATAAGATAATTACTATACAACAGATAATCAATCAAATAATAGATATTCTATCAAAGAATCTATCACAAAATCATGCATAATCTACACAATTTTTATCACAACAACATGTAATCGCTAATGCATCCTAGATGACATGGAAAAAATCCATGACATGTGATATCTAGAAAGTTCCTATATGATGCATGAGATGTCATACCCTCATCTCATCGTGTTGCAATAGAAATAGAACCATAATGATATCAACAGTAATAGCACAAATCATATGATTCAGACAAGGTGATATCAAATCAACTCTAAAAATTAAAAAACCAGATGAAATTTCAATAAATGAGATAGTTTGGCTTTTCCTTGTACACTGGTCAGCTACTCCTAAGAACAGCTTATTACCATGTACTTATTCTGTCTTATCCCTGTATATAGTCTCTAAATAGTATGTCAAGTGAAAAGAATTCCTATGATACCACTTTGTAATGTCCCGGTTCCGGAAGGCACCCAGAGGCGCCCCATATCTGGTTGTCACATGGAGTCACACACATTTCCCCGAACGCCAGAGGCCGCCGACTAGCAGCGAGGGCCTTGGGTGTGTTAGTGGGGAAAACTATGTCCAAATTTGATGAGTACATGGCAGAAGAGAAAATAACAAACAATAGCAGAAGCAGTAAACATCTAACAACAATAAACAATAGAAGGATAAAACAATAAAAACTAGAGCACACATGCATATATAAAATTATGCATGATACATATGTCTTGGAAAGCAGCTAAACAAGTCACAATGCTGGAAATACATTAATGTAAACCAATGTAAAAAATAATGTTAAACAGATATAATCCTCAGCATCGCAAGCCTCGGCTTTGTCCCATGCTCTTCTGCTCCAATGAAATCAAGTACCTGAAATCTAAGGGTGCATGACCTTGTCTATACCAGCAGCAATATAATTTTTTGGGCCCAAAAGAATGACCCAAACAGGATATGAGACTAAATCCCATTATGCAACCACCCGAATATCTATGCCTAATAGTCAGTGAGCATATGGAAGGTAAAGTACAATAAATAGTAAACATCAAGTAGTGAATAGAATAATACGCAGCAGTAAACAATCCACATATCAACAAGAAACAGTGAAGAAAACAGCTATCCACAAATAGGGTTCCCTCAGGAATGTACTCACGGCCATCGCCTCTGGTCTGAACCAAGAAGTATCAAAAACCCTCTAGGCTGTGCACTCAGCCTAATCCCGCTGGATTGGTTATACTAAATTATAAGACTCTCTGAAGAAGCACACTTAGTCAATTCCCCTTATAGTCTATGGTAGTCACAGACTCTCTAAGGATGATAACATAGTCAATTCCCCTAATATCCCCAAGTTCAATAGAGTCTCTGAGGAAGATCACTTGGTCAATTAGTCCAATAGCCTCAGGTATATCACATACTCTCGAAGTAATCTCACTCGGTCAATTCCTCATATTGCCTGGAGTGGTTTAAGGAAATTCAAACAAAATAAAGACTCTCTGAGGAAGCTCCCTCGGTCTATCCTCCTTTAGTCTATAATTCTCAAGACTCTCGGAGGAAGATCACTCGGTCTATCCTCCTATAGTATATAATATCGATGACTCTCTCGGATGCTCACTCAGTCTATCCCCTATAGTCTATAATGTACAAGACTCTCTGAGGAAGCTCAATCAGTCTATCCCCTTATAGTGTACAACACCAGGTTCTCAGGGCCCCATGCTAGTCAGTGCATAATAATTCTATGTGGCCAATGTTAACCTACCAAATAATTGGCTAACTGTTCTATAGCATAACAAACTTGTCAGGGAACAACACTCCATCCAACAGTCACAAGGAATTGAAAACAAGTATAACGACTAGAGGCTGAACAAGGCCAAAAGGCCGTAAACAGAACAAGTCATGGGAAAAACATCATAGAATAGAAATTATCTTCATACATACGCAAATTACCTATATAAAAGTATAAAAGAAAGGTAGGAAAAACAATAGTGGAAAAACAGTAAACACGTAATACCCCGTTCACGGGTATTGGTGGAAATTTCACATAGAACGCAAAGGCTTCGAACGGAAAGTCACAAACCACCTACATTGATTTTGGGAGATCAATATATTTGAACCATAACGATTTAATCTCCTTAAAACGTAGTAGATCTACAAAAACATCCAAAACTCTCAACACAGGATAAATTGAGAATGAGGAGGAATTGGAAATCAATGTTCCAGGAAAAGGAAGAGCTTACCACTGCGGTTCCAACGCAAATGACGGTGGTCAATTCGAAGAATGGATGGAGGCATGGGGGCTTAGGGGAGAATCACTGCAATATAGGACACCCTCAGTCCAAGAAGCTAGAGAAGAAGACGGTTCTAGGGTTAAGACATGACCTCGGTTATTTTAATGAAAAAAAAGAATGTACCTGGCATGTACTAGGCTTTTCCGTACTCCGCTTTAAGTGGCCTCCAAATCACCCCTACATGGTCGTGTGTGTGGCCCGGACATGGCCAGAATAAGGCCTCACGCGGAAAGGAAGTACACAACCTGTACTCATAATGTACACCGCGTGCACTTCAAAAATTTCCAAAAACTAATCTTTTCTTAAAAGCTCCAGAAAAAGGAAAAAAACATGCCTGAAAAGAAGGTCGGGGTTCTTACAATAATGTCCTCCTTCCAGAAGCCACCTAGAGGTGCCCCGTACCCAGTTGGTCACATGGCCTCTAGCGCATTTCCCCAAATGCCAGAGGCTGCCGACTAGAAGTGAGGTCCTTGTATGTGTTAGTGGGGAAACTATGCCCTCATTGGAAGAGTACACAGCGGAAGAGAAAACAATAAACAACAACAGAAGTAGTAAACATCCAACAATAGTAAACAAAAGAACGATGAAACAATAAACTACTGGAGGAAACATGCATATATGAAGTGATGCATGATACCAACTTCTAGTAAAGAAGCCAAACAAGTCAAAATGTTCTCAATACAATAGTGGAAACCAATGTACAAAATAAATGTAAATAGATATACTCCTTAGCATAGAAAGCATCGACTTCGTCCCACACTCTCCCGCTCTAATGAAATCAAGTACCTGATGTCGAAGGGCGCTTCCCCTTGTCTATACCTACAACGAAATAATCTTTTTGGCCCAAAATAATGACCCAAACGTGGTGTGAGATTAAATTCTAGTAGGAAACTGTAACACCCCGATCTTCCGTGATACGCTTCTCATTCAATAATGCAATAGCTTGCATTGTACGCAACTTCGAGTTCTAAAACACCGCGACTAATAAAAGTAGCCGTTATGAATAATAATAACCACTTTTTAAATTTGTAGAAATTTTATATTTCAAAATGGACTTCATTTTAGTATTCATAATATTTAAATTAGCCTATGTTGAATTTTTTGTAATTTTCTGAGAACTTACAAATTTTTATGAATAGTGAAAAATACATAAAACAACATTTTTAATAAAAATAATTTATAGTGATAAGTTATACTATTGAGTGGTTTTAAAGTATAATTAGAATATATTTTTACCATTTTATCCAATGGTGGTCATTATAATTAATTTAACATTGAAAATGGATATAAACAATTGCCAATCTTTTGATATAAATTGTTTCTTAAAAAACACGCTATTTGTTCTGACAGCGGGAATTAATTATAAAATTAATTAATGAAACATATATGTTTGGAATTTTGTAAAATAGAAATCATTTTTGAATTCAGAATATCAATTATAGCTTAGTGTGAAATTTTGGCATTATTCTGAAAAACATCAATTTTTGATGAATAGTGAAACCACTATGTGGTAGTTAAATAACTAATTTTTCGTTTAAATGAAATATTACCACTTCTGTGATTTGATTTTCAAAAATCCGACATACATGGTTTTCATTAAGAAGTAAAATGTTGTTCAATGAGATTAAAATAATTTTTTGGTGAATAGTAACTTTTAAGTTCTTAATCGCGTTTAGAGGTAATTAGTGTAGTTTAAGGTACAAATAATGTTTTAATAATATGAGATGAGCATGACACTTGTCCTACTCCTATTGGATGATTCATGGCCGACCAATACAACCCATGGGTCAACATGGGGACCCCATGGAGCCCCTTTAGTTGGAAAATGACAATAATATATATTTATTTAATGTTAAAATTAAATTGACACAAACATGAGTTGTTCTACTAAAACAGTTTTTAAGTCGGGTTACACAAGTCAAAATTTTGACTATAAATATTAATTAGAAATATAAAAAGATTTCATACATCATAGTATTTTTTTATAATTTTAGACATTAAATAAATTAAATTATTTATGACATCATTATGATGCAGCGATGACCTCATTATTTAACGATTTAAATAAAATGAGAAGATAATGCAAAATCCAAGGCTTACATTTGTCCAAAGCCTATTTTATGAGGAGATTTCGAACCCTTATCACCTTATCCACGAATTATATAAGTGTGGGACCTTTAGAATCCGAAAAGCATTGTATAATAATGTAACATTTCAATCTTTCCAAAAGAGCCCCCCCTCTCCACTTATAAAAGGCCCCCACCTCTCCCACCTCATTTACACATTCAAGCCATTTGGCTCGGCCAAAATCTGCCCAAACACTCTCCCAACTTCCCCCTCTTACTCCTAGAAGCCTCACTTTGGGCATAACTCTTCCCAAGGAAGCCATTGGCTCAAATCAAAAAGAGTTACCCGATTTTGAGGTAATGTCTTCTCTAATGTTGTTTTGTTTTATTTTTCTTCTCCAACCCCCTAAAATCTTTTTATTCATTCCTTTTGTAACAACACCGGTATCCTCAATATACTAGGATGTTGTTATAAAAAGTATTCGAGCTACACTTACACACACCTACATCTAATGGTTAATGAACATACAGTTTCTGTGGATGGTGAATTTCTGCCTCACGAAACAATGATTGTTCAACACTCATATAACACCTTCAAAGGTGGCCATTAAGATGTCACTATTTTTATATATGATATATAATATGTTTATGTTTTACTTATGCTTATGTATTTCTCATTTATGGCATACTTTATGATTTCCATTATGGGTAAAACGCGATAATTTCATTTTAGGAAGTGCGGACTACCGCCCCCTCAAAGTGATTTGAATCGTTAATGCCATATGTGGGATGTATAAAGGATGGAGTAAATGGTATTATAAACTATATTATACTGGAATTATATTATACATTTATATCATTATTATTTTGTTCCATTAAATATGAAATTGAAATGAAAGTAGCGTTAATGCGTACGTACGGCTTACCGTCTCCATGAACGGTGCATTTCATTTCTTACCTCTAAATGTTATTTAATATTATAAATGAATGTATATACTGGATATATAAGATATATATGACATCTAAATCATGAATATAATTCTGGAGATAATGGATATTCTACCACATAAACAACTTGTAATTATAAGAAGTTTATTGTTGACTCAAGTACCAAAGATCGACAAAAAAACCGTTATTAACTTAAATAATTACATAATGTTCATATCATTGTAATAAGTGATATAATAAGGATAATGAAATTGAAAATGGTTCTTAATAAGGTATATATTAACTCTAGTTTACTATTCAGGAGGTTAAAGAACGGTTGAGTCAAGTCAGACATGATGTAAGGGAACTTCTTAACCCAACTTCCATTCTTTGGGTTAATCTCCTACTTTCCGATTATGTCATGATATTATTATGTATTTTTACTTTCTTTATGTGTACCTATAGTGAATAAAAATAATAGATCTATTTTATTTTAAAAAATGATCTTTTTAAGGTCTTCGTCTCATTCTCCATTCATTGAGTCAAATTTGGTTTTATACACAACTTTCTTTTATACGGTGTATAAACCCCTTTGACTTTTACGTTTATTCAAAAGGAATCTTTTTTATATGAAGCGTTTTACTAAAATACATAAAGGGAATGTTTTTATTTCCATACTTATGCGGCAACAACGACTTCTCCGCCTCCGTGACCATTATTTGAGTTTCGGCATCCTCTACAAGCCATCATTTTTTTAATGAAAAATAAATACAAAGTTTTATCTTTCTTTTATTTTGGTAATGAAAATTGTTTTGAAAGAGTTTTTATTATATCAATGTGTTATATTTATATCTTGTGATTGAAATGTGGAACTATTATGTTTCCTTTATGCATGTTTTATGTGATACGATTATGTTATGGTTTATGATATGTTTAAACCTATTCATATGAGGAATGCATTGGACTTAATAAGTGACGGGTGGAGCCCGCTATAGCTACTCGATGCATCGGTAGGTCTCATGAGACAAACTAGTGTCTTGGCACAAGGCCTTGACAGAATCTTATTTGTAGTCTTGGCACGAGGCCTTGACTACGTGGTTATGATAGTCTGGCATTATGCATTCCATCATTATGAAAGTGGATATTGATATTGCATGTGATTATTCGACCAGTAGAATATCCATGTGAAGAAGTAAATGGCATTATCTCATTTTACTTTTGCCATATTATGTTGAAGTTCATGTTTAAAAGGCTTTTGTTTTAGTTATACATTGCCTTAAATGTTAATGTTTATTTATGAAAGATTCCCCTATTTTGTTAACCTTACTGAGCATCCGAGCTCACCCCTTTCAATGTTTTAGTATTTTCCAGGATGTGAAGAAGTATTTTATGAATGACCTGCAGGGATAGTCCGAAGACGATAGAAGTGTGTACTATGGAGACTATGTTATTGTAGTTTTTCACTTTATGATGTAATGTAACGTTTACGAATGTATCTAGTGTTTCCAAGGCTACTAAACTAATCGGTATTTCGAGACTTGATCTTTTGTGATCATGCCAATGTTACGAAGTAATGCACCGACTCTAGGTAGCTGGGGTCGGGGCGTTACAGTTGGTATCAGAGGAAGTTTAGTAAAAACATTGGAAGCTAGATATAGATAAACTATGATTATTGCATATAGCCCAAAGATAGACATTAAGGATTAGTATAGAAGAACTTTCTAGAATTTTGGTATTATAGAGATTTTGTGAGTTTTCTGAGCAATACATCCCTGTCTGGATACGAGAAGGTAGAGGCGGCTCTGGAACATATGTACCTAAGGGTAAAACCTGAAAACACCGCTTTGAGCTAGACTCGAACGGGAAATGGTGCACGACACCGGGCCTTGCTGCACTCTTGGTTACGACACTCCCAGGGGATATGCTTAGGATAATTCCCATTTTCTTTACAAACCACTATGAATGGTTATGAGTATATACTTCCTCAAATAAAACCTTTTTATGATTATGGATTATATCCATAAATAGTTCAATTTATGTTATGTATTTTACATGTATGGAATTATGTAGTTTGTTTCATAAACTAATCTAGTTTATGCCATTGTTTAGAAATGACGCCTAGTGGAAGGAATGGAAACCGTATCAATGCACGCACTCCATGTAGGGATTGCCCTCCTGCTCAAGATAATTATTGTGGAGATGGAGATACAACTGGTGCTGATCAACTTATTACCATACTGGGAAAACTCACTCAGGTTATGAATAATAACCTTACTCGTATGGAGCACCCTGATCCGCAACGTGGAGGATCAATGTTAGACCGCTTCATGAGGCAACAACCACCAAAATTTAATGGGGGTATAAATCCATTAGTAGCTGAGCAATGGATACACTCCTTAGAGAAAATATTCCACGCCTTGGGGAGTAGCGAAAGGGAGAAGGTCATCATGGCAGTTTATCGCCTCACTGGAGATGTCGATCAATGGTGGTCGCTGATTCAAAACACAAAGGAAGATGATGACGTATCGAATATGGAATGGAGGGAGTTAAAAGAGCTTTTCTTAGAAAAATACTATCCTCTTGACCATCGAGCAGATATGGAAAGGCAATTTCTAAGTCTGAGGCAGAAGGAGGATGAGAATGTCGCAAAGTATGAGGCTAACTTTACAAGGTTAGCGAGGCATGCTGCCGATTATATATGTAACCCAAGGAGTAAGATTGATCATTTCTTTGATGGGTTAAAACCATTTCTCCGTCGATCATTAGTATAACAATCCTTCTCATTATACGAAGATATTGTCTCGTGTGCTATCAAGACAGAAAAGGAATTCTCTAAGTCTTATGACAACAAAGTAAAGCAAGAGAAGAAGAGAACGGTGGAACAAGAGACAGATAAAGGGAAAAAGGGAAAGAAGGATTTTCCATTATGTGATAATTGTGGGAAGAATCACCCTGGTACATGCCTAAAAGGAATGGTAGTTTGTTATAAATGTGGAGAAAAGGGTCACCAGGCTCGTGATTGCAAGGGAAAGAATGAGGCTGTCAAAGTTGAATGCTACAATTGTAGGGAAATGGGGCATTATGCAAATGAATGTCCTAAGCGTCAAGGAAACTTACCTCAGAAAAGGCCAAGAGATCAAGGCCAATCTTATGCTGTGACTACAGTTGAAGCAGAATAATTAATGTATTGGTGCTTTTGGTCTCAAGGATTATATTCTGGTTATAAGAATAATGTGATATATATAAAGATTGTAGTCCAGTACTTTTTGATTTCAGTAAGGTTTTAATATGATTAAGGTAATCATATTTTTAGTATGTGACAATAAGAGAAACTTTACTCTGTTTGGGGAATCTGATAAATTGATTTTGGAATTAAGAGACCTTTTAGAGAAAGTCTGGACAGAGGTATTTTGGATAACTATAAAGGTTGGAGTGGATTACGTTGATCTTTGGATAATTAATGTTTACGGTTAAAAAATTTATGAAGATTATTTTTGGAATATTATGATACTCTAGTTTTAGGAAAAGGACAACCTGCAGGGTGGGGAATAACTCGTCGCGTCGGACAAAGCTGTAGGAATCGAACCCACAACCATAGTGCGACAAGCCTTTATTTCCTACCACTAGCCTACAGGAAGTCCCTGGTTATTAGAAAATAATTTTACTAATCTAAATGGTATGTGTTAACATTTGGAACCTTATACAATTAGGATAAATAGAATATTTTTGAGTTCCATAACCATTTGGAGTAAAAGTTGGGTTTGTGGTAAAAATTTATTAAAGAATGAAAGTATATATAACAAGTATGTATATTCCCTTACGTTCTTAGTAAATCTCCTAAATAAATTCCTCAACATTATAAAAGGTAACTTAAAACAAAAATGTTGTCGGTTAACTTTTCCAACTGGGGATTCAATGACCGTTTAACTAATCACAAGTTTGTGATTTTCTTGTGGTTAAAATTTCTCCTAATCCTGTTTTCTATAACTCTCCATCAGACCTTGATGGTTTGTTTCTCCTCCATATCCATATTTTCATAGAATCCTAGAATTGGCTATATCGGGTGACCTTTGTACTTATCTTGCTTTCTTTTAATGTTATATATTTATTAACCTTATTTCCTATGTGGGTTATCCTCAAAGGTATTTTCTCTTTTCAACCTTTTATTTTCAAAGAAAAATATCAAATTGCGAGGACACAATTTATTGAAGGAGGGGAGAATGTAACACCCCGAGCTTCCATGATACGCTTCTCATTCAATAATGCAATAGCTTGCATTGTACGCAACTTCGAGTTCGAAAACACCGCGACTAATCAAAGTAGCCGTTATGAATAGTAATAACCACTTTTTAAATTTGTAGAAATTTTATATTTCAAAATTTACTTCATTTTTGTATTCCTAATATTGAAATTATCCTATGTTGAGTTGTTTGTAATTTTCTGAGAACTTCCAAATTTTTATGAATAGTGAAAAATACATAAAACAACTTTTTTAATCAAAATAATTTATAGTGATAAGTTATACTATTGAGTGGTTTTAAAGTATAATTAGAATATATTTTTACCATTTTATCCAATGTTGGTCATTAGAATTAATTTAACATTGAAAATGGACATAAACAATTGCCAATCTTTTGATATAAATTGTTTCTTAAAAAACACGTTATTTGTTCTGACAGCGGTAATTAATTATAAAATTAATTAATGAATCATATATGTTTGGAATTTTGTAAAATAGACATCATTTTTTAAATTCGGAATATCAATTATAGCTTAGGGTGAAATTTTGGCATTATTCTGAAAAACATCAATTTTTGATGAATAGTGAAACCACTAAGTGGTAGTTAAATAACTGATTTTTCGTTTAAATGAAATATTACCACATCTGTGATTTAATTTTCAAAAATCTAACATACATGGTTGTCATTAAGAAGTAAAATGTGGTTCAATGAGATTAAAATAATTTTTTGGTGAATAGTAACTTTTAAGTTCTTAATCGCGATTAGAGGTAATTAGTGTAGTTTAAGGTACAAATAATGTTTTAATAATCTGATATGAGCATGAAACTTGTCCTAATCCTATTGGATGAGTAATGGCCGACCGAGAAAACCCATCGGTCAACTTGGGGACCCCATGGATCCACTTTTGTTTGAAAATGACATTAATATATATTTATTTAATGTTAAAATTAAATTGACACAAACATGAGTTGTTTTACTAAAACAGTTTTTAAGTGGGGTTACACAAGTCCAAATTTTGACTATAAATATTCATTATAAATCTAAAAAGATTTCCTACATCATAGTATTTTTTATATAATTTTTAGACATTAAATAAATTAAATTATTTATGATATTATTATGATGCAACGATGACCTCATTATTTAACGATTGAAATAAAATGAGAAGATAATGCAAAATACAAGGCTTAAATTTGTCCAAAGCCTATTGGATGAGGAGATTTATAACCCTTATCACTTTTAACCACGAATTATATAATTGTGGGACCTTTAGAATCTGAAAAAATTGTATAATAATGTAACATTTCAATCTTTCCAAAAGAGCCCCCCCTCTCCACTTATAAAAGGCCCCCACCTCTCCCACCTCATTTACACTTTCAAGCCATTTGGCTCGGCCAACCTCTGCCCAAAAACTCTCCCAACTTCCCCCTATTACTCCTAGAAGCCTCACTTTGGGCAGAACTCTTCCCAAGGGAGCCTTTGGAAAAAATCAAAAAGAGTTACCCGATTTTGAGGTAATGTCTTCTCTAATGTTGTTTTGTTTTATTTTTCTTCTCCAACCCCCTAAAATCTTTTTATTCATTTCTTTTGTAACAACACCAGTATCCTCAATATACTAGGATGTTTTTATAAGAAGGATTCGAGCTACACTTACACACACCTACATCTAATGGTTAAAGAACATACAGTTTCTGTGGATGGCGAATTTCTGCCTCACGAAATGATGATTGTTCAACACTCATATAACACCTTCAAAGTTGGCCATTAAGATGTCAATATTTTTATATATGATATATAACATGTTTATGTTTTACTTATGCTTCTTTATTTATCATTTATGGCATTCTTTATGATTTCCATTATGGGTAAAACGCGATAATTTCATTTTAGGAAGTGCGGACTACCGCCCCCTCAAAGTGATTTGAATCGTTAATGCCATATGTGGGATGTATAAAGGATGGAGTAAATGGTATTATACACTATATTATAATGGAATTATATTATACATTTATATCATTATGATTTTGTTCCATTAAATATGAAATTGAAATGAAAGTAGCGTTCATGCGTACGTACGGCTTACCGTCTCCAGGAACGGTGCATTTCATTTCTTACCTCTAAATGTTACGTAATATTATAAATGAATGTATATACTGGATATATAAGATATATATGACATATAAATCATGAATATAATTCTGGATATAATGGATATTCTACCACATAAACAACTTGTAATTATAAGAAGTTTATTGTTGACTCAAGTACCAAAGATCGACAAAACAACCGTTATTAACTTAAATGATTACATAATGTTCATATCATTGTAATAAGTGATATAATAAGGATAATGAAATTTAAAATGGTTCTTAATAAGGTATATATTAACTCTAGTTTATTATTCATGAGGTTAAATAACGGTTGAGTCAAGTCAGACACAAGGTAAGGGAACTTCTTAACCCAACTTCCATTCTTTGGGTTAATCTCCTACTTTCCGATTATGTCATGGTATTATTATGTATTTTTACGTTGTTTATGTGTACCTATAGTGAATACACATAATAGATCTATTTTATTTTAAAAAAATGATCTTTTTAAGGACTTCGTCTCAATCTCCTTTCATTGAGTCATATTTGGTTTTATACACAACTTTCTTTTAAACGGTGTATAAACCCCTTTGACTTTTACGTTTATTCAAAAGGAATCTTTTTTATACGAAGTGTTTTACTAAACGAAAAAAATGGAATGTTTTTCTTTCCATACTTATGCGGAGACAACGAATTCTCTGTCGCCGTGACCATTATTTGAGTTTCGGCTTCCTCTACAAGCCATCATTTTTTTAATGAAAAATAAATACAATGATTTAACTTTCTTTTATTTTGGTATTGAAAATGGTTTTGAAAGCGTTTTTATTATATCAATGTGTTGTATTTATATCTTATGATTGAAATGTGGAACTGTTATGTTTCCTTTATGCATGTTTTATGTGATACGATTATGTTATGGTTTATGATATGTTTAAACCTATTCATATGAGGAATGCATTGGACTTAATAAGTGACGGGTGGAGCCCGCTATAGCTCCTCGATGCATCGGCAGGTCTCATGAGACAAACTAGTGTCTTGGCACAAGGCCTTGACAAAATCTTATTTGTATTCTTGGCACGAGACCTTGACTACGTGGTTATGATAGTCTGACATTATGCATTCCATCATTATGAAAGTGGTTATTGATATTGCATGTGATTATTCGACCAGTAGAATATCCATGTGAAGAAGTAAATGGAATTATCTCAGTTTACTTTTGCCATATTATGTTGAAGTTCATGTTTAAAAGGCTTTTGTTTTAGTTATACTTTTCCTTCAATGTTAATGTTTATTTATGAAAGATTCCGCTATTTTGTTAACCTTACTGAGCATCTGAGCTCACCCCTTTCAATGTTTTAATATTTTCCAGGATGTTAAGAAGTATTTTATGAATGACCTGCATGGATCGTCCGAAGAGGATAGAAGTGTGGACTATGGAGACTATGTAATTGTAGTTTTTAACTTTATGATGTAATGTAACGTTTACAAATGTATCTAGTGTTTCCAAGGCTACTAAACTAATCAGTCTTTCGAGGCATGATCTTTTGTGATCATGCCAATGTTACGATGTAATGCACCGAATCTGGGTAGCTGGGGTTGGGGCGTTACAGAAACCACCAAATGATCTGTTCCTAATAGTCAGTGAGCATATGGCAGGTGAAGTACAGTAAACAGTAAACAGTAAGCAGTGAACAAGATAATACAAAGCAGTAAACCATCCACAGATCAACAAGCAACAGTGAAGCAAACAGCTAACCATAAACACGAAAACCTCTGGGAAGTACACACGGCCATCCCTTCTGTTCCTAACCAATAACTACCAACAACCCTCTATGTAGTGCACTCAACCAAACCCCTATGTATTGGTCATACTAAATTATAATACTCTCTGAGGAAGAACGCTCAGTTAATTCCCCTTATATTCTAATGTAGTTAGGGACTCTTTGATGATGATCATGTGGTCAATTCCCCTTATATCTCCAAGGCCTAGAGACTCTTAGAGGAATCACAATCGGTCAATTCCTCCTATAGCCTGTAGTGGTTTATGGAAATGCAAACAGAACAAATAATCTCTGAGGAATCTCACTTGGTCTATCCTCCTTTAGTCTATAATGCTCAAGAGTCTCTGAGGAAGATCACTATGTCTATACTCCTATTGTCTATAATATCCATGACTCTCTGGGAAGCTCAATCGGTCTATCCTCTATAGTCTATAATGTCTAAGACTATCTGGGGAAGCTCACTTGTTCTATCCCCTTATAGTCTACAACACCAAGTTCTCGCGGCCCCATTCCAATCAGTGCATAATAATTCTATATTTCCTAATTAAACCTATAGAGCTACATGGCTAACCAATCTATAGCATAAAAAACATGTCCGGGAACAGAACTCCATCCTATGGTCATAAGGCATGGAAAACATGTATAATGGCTAGAGGCTGAATAATACATAAAGGTCGTAAATAGAACAAGGCATGGAGAAAACATCCAAGGATAGAAATTATCCTCATACATAACCAAATTACCTTTACACAAGCATAAATGTAAGGAAGGAAAAACAATAGGGGGAAAAATTGAACATGCAATACCCCGTTCACAGGTATTGGTGGAAGCTGCACATAAAACTCAAAGACTTCTAACGGAAAGGCACAAACCACCTACCTTGATGCTAGGAGATCGATATACATGAACCACGAGGCCTTAAGCTTCTTAAAACATTGTATATATTCGAAAACGTCCAAAATTCTCAACCCATGATAAATTGAGAATGAGGAGGAATTGGAAAACAAAGCTCTAGGATATGGAAGAACTTACAACTATGGTTCCAACGCAATCGACATCGGTCGATTCAAAGAATTGATGGAGGCTCGGGGGCTCGGAGGAGAATCCCGGCTGTACGGGATGCCCTCGTTCAAAGAAGCTTGAGAAAAAGATGGTTCTAGGGTTAAGAAGTGACCCGGATAAGTTTAATGAAAAAAATAAAGTACATAGGATTAACTTTTGGAGTACACGACATACACTAAGTTGTTCTGTACTCCACTTTATACGGCCTCAACATCACCCCTACATGGACATGTGTGTGGCCCGAACATGGCCAGCACATGACCTCACATGGAAAGGGAGTACACGACGTGTACTCATAAAGTATATAGAGTGTACTTCAAAAATTTCCAGAAACTCCCCTTTTCTCAAAAACTCCAAAAAAAGGAAAAAAACATACCTGAAAAGAATGCATGGGTTCTTACATTAGGACCAAAACTTCTATCAATGTAATTAATAAATTATAATAGTAATTTTATATAGTATAAATCACTTAAAATCACATAAGGACCATAATATGAACTTTATAAATGAAGAATTAGTAATATAAGAATAATTTTAATTTTTTAAAGATCCATTACTGATGAAATAGTAAACTGACTATTGGAATAGTAATACGACCATTATGAATTGTAAACGTGTCAATTGAATAGTAATCTGACCCATTAATTTACAAATTAAATTTAGGCATCTAATAAATGAAAATATTCTATATTTTTATCATAGTCTAAAAAAATATTTTAAAAATTAATAATTATGCTTTGGCATTTTTTTAATTCATACATTTTTAATTAAAATATTACGAAACATTTTTCAATTTCAACGAAAAATTATTTTTGATAAAATGAATTTCTATTATATTTTTTATGACATATAGTTTTATGAAAATTTTATGAGACCTTTATAAATATTTCAGAGACATAATAAATCTGTTTTATTTTTTCAAATCTGTATTTTCTATGTGAATGATGATTTTAATTAAGAATTAAATTACAAATATATAGAAAATTATTTTCATAAAAGTGAGCTATTTTCTTAATTATGTTTTCCAAAAAATGGTTGGGTTATTTTTTGGAATTTTTCTAAATTACTTGAACTTTTTATGAATAGTAAAATTTGATAATTTACAATGAAAGCTATATACATGAATTATAGAGTCATAGATGATTTAAAGATGATGTAAGCCCAAAATATAGAAATATATTTTATTTTTTAATATATTTAGATATAATCCTCAATCAATTCAATTTCGTGACCCAAAATAATAGACTATATAATAATGATAAAACACCCCTCTCATCCACTATAAATACCACCCTCACCCCCTATTCTCATCACAGCTATGAAGATTTAGTCTTGGAAAAAAATCTACCCAATAGTCTTACCAATTACATAACCTAATTCTAACATAACATGGTCTCATCAAAAGAACAAATCCTTTTCCTTTGTAGCTTCCCAAGGAGGTTAATTCCAAGAGGTAAAATACTCTTCCTTTTTCGTTTAATTTCTCTTCAATTTAATTTATTGGCAAATATTCCTCTCATATGTCCCCATAAAAAATGAATCTTAACTCTATTACATTAAATATAATATAATTATATAATTTTTATGAATTATAAATCATTAAAACCATCTATCTCGCTCTTTAATTTTAAAAATTAAATCATTACCCGTGATGTGTAAATAAATAAACATCGGGGATGATGCATATTCATTTTCCTGTAACTCATTCAAAACTGTCAACAAAACCATTAAATTAGATGAAAAATTCATTACAGTTAATGTTCAAACCATATTTATGTTATGGAACTAACATATTTAATTAATATTAAATGGTAAAACAAATTTTTTTTGTTGTTATTGACAAACCACAAATATTAACCTAAAACGGTCATCATCAACTAGTATGTAATGATTTATCCACACACCATAATATAAAATTATTGTTATGATCATTTAAAATTATGTAATATTAATAATAACACTTAGTAAAAATTCAATATATTTATCCAAATTTTACATGAACTTTCATTCATATATACAAGTGAGCCGATCATGAAAACTAAGAACACAAACACCCTCGAACAATGAAATTAATCAATATAACTCATCTAAAAGCCCAATAGTATAAATAATAAAACCATAATTAATAAAATAAATTTTAAAAAGGTTCTTTAATTTTAATTTAATTAATATATTGTGATTATAATGGACATTAAATTGAATAATTCATTCAGATAAAATTTATGGGGAATTCTCAAACTCAACTCTCTTTCTTTGGGTGTTCTATTTTTGACCCCATTTTCATTATGGATATTCATTAAAAATCATGTATTAATCATTATATTACCTATTATATTATATAAATGTTAACAAATTGAGTTTATAACAAGAAACTTGTTATCCCAATGAATAATTATTATAAAGAACACACATTTTAGTCTCAAGATTGTTTCTTCTTCACTCAAACTTGATGATTCGTACATCATATATGTTATTCCTTATTTAATTTGGGTACACAATTTTTTTAATGTATTTTCTATTAAATTAATCCTATTATTTTACATGGTTCATTTTATTTCCATTATTTATAAAAACCATGCCTGATAATTTAAATGATTTGATGTGATGGGTGCACCCGAATTTATATTGCAAAAAGTAAATGTTAATATGTGACGGGTGTACCAAGAATTATATAGATCTCTAATGCCTTAGGAAAAATTATTTATCTATTAATGAAAGATAAATTATCATGAAAATGATTCTATATTTGTTTAATGCTATTTTTGTTTGTTGACCACAAAGTCATGTAGTTTCCTTTTTATGCATTTCCCTATTACATGCCTTTATCTAATGCTTCCTATAATAATTATGATGAAGATTTTATAATTATGATCACCTAATGTAAAATTGTTTCATTTTCTTATAAAGACCCTTAATAGGATTTTATCTGAACATTTTTTTGATGTATATCATGATAATATTACTTGTTCTAAATAGAATATGAAGACCAATAAGAAGCTAGAGATGAACGAATTAACTAAAAGTTTATGATTAATTTTATAAATGTTATGTATGGTCATAGTTTTTCCAAGATAATAAAAATTTGGATTTTTGACATTTAATTAATTTATGTTCTTTTATCATTGAATATTATGTATTGTTAGTATAAGAAAATTTGAGTCACTATTTTTTGTTTTTATTATTTAAACCAATGTAATGTTTTATTATATTATAATAACCATATTTAGTCACTTTCTTTAACAAAGTAATAAAAATGCTATATGTGGGTTTGAATTATTTTTATAATTATATAAAACACATTTTTTATTTATTTAATAATTAATTTCATCATTATCATATCTATAAATTTTTTTACAAATTTATTTCTTACATGAAAATGATTTTCCCTAAAAATTTTATTTTTAATTTTTATTTTCATTCTTATATTTAACATTCATTCATATAAACTAAATAAATTGAATCTTGAAAAATAGATTCAAAATTTAGTATCTATTTACTGAAATCATATTTTAATTACTATATCAATTTTAACAATAGTGAAATGTTTTTATGGTAAATGTTTTCCACCACGGTAAAGGTTAAAAGGATAAATGATTGGACAAAAAATGTATATAAATTAAAAATCACTGAAAAATGAATAAATAATTTTTTTAGTGTTTATTTTCATCATATTTACCTATATTTTAATATTTTTCAATATTGGGCCACATTCCCATAAAAAACAGTATTTTATATTATTATTTATATTTTTTACAATGGTGCCTCTCCCAAAACATATAAAAGGTAAACCCCATTACTAAATTAAACAAGTACCAAAATCATCAAAATATCGAACAATATTTTCAAAAATTCTATCACAAACCTATTTTACAGAAGTTAAATGTTTTGATTTTTCGAAAATAGCCATCTATGAATTTTGACTGTGTTTTTCATATGAGATAACCAATGAAAGTGTTATACGTTCCCACAAACCTCATTCAATTTCCATAATTCTTAATCCAATTTGTAACAATTATAACCATCATGAAATTATGAAATATGTATACTTAATATACTGAAATATTTTTTTAACGAAACAAAAACTCTTAATTTATTTTTTATTTATTGGAAAATAAAAACATCACCCATACATACATGAATAATATCATCATTAAGAACCTATATATGTAATCATTCATCAAGAAAAAAATTATATGGATATAAATATTTATTTCAAGAATGTATAGGATAATTATGAAATAGTTCAGTTATGTGAAAGGTAAACCATTGTCCACCTTACATTCCTTTATTTCTGATGAAAAAATTATAACAACACCAATGTGAATATGTGGACTACCACATCAATGAATAAAATATTTGAATTTTCAATAAAACTATTCATAAAATAAAAAAAAAATTTTATTGTATATATATGATATTTATGACAAGGTTAACATTCAATTGGTCCAAAAAACATTACCAATGTTCATGAACCAAAACCATTGAATCCAAACACATGTAAAAAATAATATAATATTTTATAAATTCTCATCCCTTTTTCCATTCATGGATTTCTCGTGGTTTGGGAGAAATATAAAAAATTTAGATGTTTTCATTAAGATTACTCTATAAATATGGATGTGGTTTTTAAATTATTATTAAAATTATGGAATTAATTTCAGGTGTTAAAAGTTAATCGGGGAAATTAATATAGATGTTTTGAATGTATTTAAACAATTTAAAAGTGTGCTTAGGATTATTGAAGTATTATATATAGAATTTCATAATTATTTAAAAGTTATTTAAACTGAAAATTTTGTATATTTATTGATACTTTTACCCTTATGAGTGTGATAACTTTTTTTAAGAGCGACATCAATTTTTACAGGGGTGAGTATGAGTAATTATTTACATAAATTTGTTTTATAAAGTTAGAGCTCATTTTCTCAAATCGATTTAAAGTGTTTTAAATTAAATCATTGATTTGAAATTATATTAAGATATTTTTAATGATTGATTAATGAATATTTAATGGAATCAAATTTAACATAAATATATATGAAATAAATTATGGAATATTTTGTGGAGTTATAGAAGTGTTATTATTGTTATATATAAATCCTAAATATTAGTTTCATCCCCACATTTGAGTCTATATTAATTACTCTAGTTCTTTAGTGGCCCAAAACTCACCATCCAATATATTAAATCCAATAGAAAATTCATATAAAGATTCTCCTAGGACTCTATGAATTCTATAATCTTCCACTGTCATATTTTTTTATGGTGTGGAATATTTATTCCCTTAGGTAAAGGATCTATAAATTCTCTATATTTTATAATATGAAAAAGATTATTTTTAGTCATTATTTTTTTCTATTTTGATTAATGTAACTAACCAATATAAAAAAATAACATGAAAATTTTAGATATTTTAAATAAATAACTGATAATTTATAAATTATAATAAGGGGGATATATTACACATTATATAATTTACTCTAATAAATAGTAATTATTTAACTTGGAAAGGATGATTTCATTAGACATTATAATGTTAGTTTTGATTATACTATAATTTCTTGAAATACAATTAATGTGATTTTATTATTTCATGAAATTGAATTTTCTATTACTTCTTGAATAAAATTGTAATATCATCATCGATTAATTTCAATAATTTAATTAAATATAATCTTGTAGGTTGTGGAAAAATATAGTGGTCGTCGAATTAGGAAATTTATTTTTGAAATATAATGTACAAAGAAAATATTTTATAATAATTTTAGAAAATGTATTTTAATGATTTAAGACAAGTTATATATAATGATATTTCATAATCTATAAAATTATCTGGAAATAGTGGAAATAAATAGTTTATTATTACAGAATAATGATAATAAATTTAGAACTTATCCCATATAGGGATTTGGACAATTTCATGACATTATGTTCTTATTTTCATTGATAAAATTAATATTAAAGAATTTAATGGTGTAAAACTACTAAAATAATTATAATTAGTTTTATATCATAAATATGTATCTTAGAAAATTGAAAATGAAAATTTCGTATGTGAAATTATTATCATTATTTTGGTAAATGATATTTTGGAATGTATATATATATATAATAATTCTCATAGATTATTATAAAATTCATAAAATATATTCTTAAAATAGAAATAATATAACATATATAAATATTAATATCTGTTTTGAAATAATTAATTTGTGAGATCTCATTCTATTGAAATATTATTGTTGACTCTAATATTTTTTGGATTATGTGTTTTCAATTATTATCCCTATTATTAATGGATTATATTCTTCTGTATTTTATAAAATCCTAATTATGGTAATGATTTTATTATATTAAAATTTTCATGTTGAAGAAGTATCATCAAGATTGTTGTTGTGTGAAAATGAAGAATAATGTATAATAAAAAATTAAATAAATATTATTTATTAATGAATATTTCATTGCAAATATTTATAATAATTATAAATTAGAAATTTTATTATTAAATATGTTAATGAATATTTAATGATATATTAAATAATTCCTTTAGTGATGAGCAATTGTGAGGTTATTTGATAATGGTTGAATTTTTTTGTTATATTGTCTATAGTTTTAAATGAGATTACTTTTTGAATAGTACATTAAATGTGTATTTATGATCTATGGATTTAAAGACTTGATGTGATTTAGTAATAAACGTGTACTATTTGAATAATGGGAATTGAGGCTTGAGGTTCTGACGGTGGAATAGGGAATCTATTTGATGGCGATATTGGAAGGGGAGATCAGATCTGATTTTATGTTCATTGGTGTTACGGAAGTAAATAGGAATGAAAGAAAATGATGAAGTTAGGGTTTCCAGTTTTTTGTACAGGAAACTAGGATTTGGGGTTGACAATGAATCATAATTTTTAATCATTAATGATTGTATGATACTATATATTTAGTTTCTATATATGAGAATCATTTTGATACCATCCATTATGATGTCATATTTTGTGTGGTATCATTTGATGAGTCCAAATATACATAGCTGACTATGAAATGGTAATTGAAGTTATAAAATAATGATGTTGGTTCTTGATTCCTAAAATATTATAGTAACAACATTTAAAATAAATTAAATTAATTAACAGAACAATCAAAACGTTGGGAAGAAGATTGAAATTTTAAACCTAGAAATGATATGTGTATTAAATAATTAATCCATAATTAAATAATTTATATAAATAAATCATAATGATTATATGCTTTTAATATCTAGGCCCTTGAAATGGAAGTTGTGAGTCCAATGTTACATTTTTAGTTGTAGAGTATAAGGATATGTAGTTTCTCAATGTGTGGTTGTGATCCTTAATATATATCATTTATGTTTTTTGATATTATTTTTTGCCACCAACATATTTCAAGGGTGACTAATACCCAGTGGACTTAAGGAGGGTGTTTTCCCAATAATATTGATTTGTAGGGATTTGTTGTATATCCACCCCTTCTAGCCTACTCTATTCTCCTGGTAATATCTTCTATTGTTAGGCATGATGGTTATCATTCCATATACATATATGTATAGTTATTAAATGGATTATTGTTATTTCACATACATATATCTATGGTTATAATATTAAAATGATTACTATATATATATTTTGTAGAACATACAATTGGTATAAGTATAATGAATGTTTTATGGGATGTGGTGGATCCAAAAAACTATTTAGCTACTATATGGAGATTTGTTTTGGGGTGTTTAGATGATGTGGTGCATGGGGTTTATTATATACTTTTTCCCAAGTGTGTTTGGGCTGACCTACCCTAGCCTAATTGACACTTAGTCAGATTACATTTGGAGAGAGACGTATTAGGGCATACGGTATTGGCACTGAGTAGAAAAATAGTGGGAAATAGGTTATAGGGTACCTTAATTATATATTATGTGTAATTTTATATGATAACATGTATGTGATACTTAGTGAGTGAGCCATTATGGGGATGGGAAATGAATTGTAAACATGCTTATGTGAGGAGGTGGATTCATTTGTTTGCACAGTTGGATTTATTATATATCTCTATCATTTATAATGAGAATTTGTAGTGAGGATCCCACTATGTATACATGGATTTCCCACACAACATATATATATATATATATAAATTTTTTTTATGTCAATAAGTGATGGTTGGTGATCGAGTTTGACATTACTTGTTTCAGGAGTTATTTTATAATTATTGGAGCCTTTTGGCAACTTCTAATGATATTTTTTGTGTGTCATCAGTTGATTATGTAGCATATAATTACATTCATGACATTTATAAATGTTTATTCTTATTTTCATATGATCATTATTTGTTTGGTTTTTTTCTATCTTATCTATCTCATCACTCATATAATTAAGGGTAATACCTCCCAAATATGTGTATGTTGTACCATATGTGATTGTAACTAACCCAAGTCATTTTCATGGTTGGATCCTTGTTTCATTATCTACCACCACACATTTTTGTCCCATGAGGGATACGATTGTGTTGAGGGGGTCATCATCGACTGGTATTAAAGGTGATGATTGATAGATAGGTTGTATTATGGATCTAGAAAGTGGTGCGGATACATTTGATGGTACAGAAATTTTGTCAACTGATCTTAGAAAATGTTGTAAACTAGTGATTCAAGAAAAAGACATTTTAGTAAACCCCCATGAACTCATAGACAATTATTCAAATTTTATAAAAATCCTAAGAGAATTGATCTTTCATGCAGGGTAGGGACCAAAGAATTTATCATAAATCGTTATTTTTTGTTCCTAAGATGGAATGGGGTAGATAATTGTATAAGATTGACATTGATGTGACTCAAAATTATAATTTAAATATTACCCAAATTAGGAGTTCCAAATGTTTTTGTTTTTTTAGTTGTTCCTCCACGTTGGAAAACCCATCAACATCATGTTGATGATATTTAGAAAAAAATCATAAACTAACTATATATTAGAGTTATATGAATAAGGTGCTAAGAGGAGTACAATCTGAGTGTTCTATCACTAGATACTGTAGATGTATAGATTCTCTATTTTATTACATTAAATAGTGGAATAGTATAATGTGGTATTGATAGCCATTAGTTTGATTTATTCTTGTTGATATCATGGATCATAGTTTATTTGTGATGATTCTACGTGGATTGTATTAACAAAGGTGTTTATTATTACTTAGGGTTAATGAAAAGATAGATGTTATTTGGGGGACATTATGATATCAGTTTTATTGCCAATTTTCTTTCTTTAGCCTAAAGGGGGGGGGGGGGTTATTTGTCAGTGATGTTTTACCTACACAATATGAATTTTGAGGTAAATAATTGATATGTGCTTAGACCATTGAATTACTTAAATTACCCAAATACACATCGATTATTATCCCTTTAATGTAATAGTCTAGGTTTATCTTTATTTTCTGATAGTTATACCATTGAAATTATTATAGACAAACCTCCTAGTTTGGTTGATTGAAACCAAACTAATAAATCTATTTTCTATGATTTTTTTAATCACATAAACATTAGTTTTGACCTAAAACTATTGTATTTATAATATGGTAAGAATTACTCATTAACCACACCTATAGTCTAAATAGAGATGTTTTACAGTATGTATAGATTATCTAACACTATACATATCATTATACTACTCAATCTTCTGTCATTTATTTGGTTTGGTGGGGAGGAGTAACTATTTACTCTCAATTAGGTCCCTAATTTTATATAGGGGTTAGGGATTCTATCATCATGTCCACTCTATACTATTCTATTGGGCTCAATATTGTGGATATTTTTTGTAGGGAATTAGATTATTTAATGACTTCCATTTAGTTAATTAGTAGACTCATCTATCATTCCAGGTGATATAATCTATGGTTCAGTGATGGAAAAAATTATATGAATTTATTTAATTTATTTATTCCATGAGTTAATCAATTAATATGTTTGTTGTGAATTAAATTTTTATATGTTTTGGGATGTGAATATGGATTTATTTTTTATGTGATTATGGGATAGTTTTCTTACATACATTGAATGTATTTTTCTCATATTCTGTAAAAATATTACATATTTGAACACTTGAAGAGTGGGGACACATCAACCATCATGACATATTATTTTATAATCTTTTGTAAACCCAAGCTAGAAATTAATTTCCTCTCATATTAGATAATATCATTTCATGAGGTATGTGTTACATTGATATTTATAATTTTGGAAATCTTATTATGTTGTTATTATTTGATATAATTATTAAGGAATGGTATGTGATGTTAGTATGAAACTCTTGATGTAAGGGTGCACACTTATGATATATAGTAAATAGAAATTGGGAAATTATTTACACTGTATATTTGTAATCAATTAGAAGTTATGGAATAATTTTATGTTAATAACAATTTGTAAAATATTATATTTAGAAAAACAAAATTTTTTCAACATCATGATTTGTTTATGAGGCATTCCCTATGATAAATGGGTTGTTTTGTATCCCAATATTAAATTTAATTTGTTAAATACCACGGTATAGATTTTTTTTGTATAAAAAATTGATGAAATATTGTGACATTATTATGTACATGAGTTATCCAGGAACTCATGTTAAATATGAAATGTTTTTGAAAAAATAAATTTTACCTAAACAATTTCATCATTGGATATTATATTAATTCTGTATAATGACATTAAATGCGACCATCATGGAAAAATTAAATTTATGATAACAGGATTTCTTAAATAAACAATCATAATTATTCCATGAAACATGTATTAATATTAAAATAGGTTTTTTAAAATTAATTCAGTTTTTTTACAAGAGGCCTGGTGGAATGTTTTCATTAACCATAATGTTATGGAATGTAATGAGTTCATTATGTGAAATGGTTGGTTACATGTCTAGAAATAATTTAATAATTTGTAAAAAATAATAATATATATAATTACACGATAAACCTTAGTTTATGAAATTATTAATGTATCATATCTAAATATTTCAATAAACTATTATGAAATCACTACAATAAACTATTTATCATGAAAAGTTAACTGTGAAATATCATGAATGTTATGGGTTTTGTTTAATATCATGGTAAATAAAAATAATACAAGTTGAGATTTTAATTTTTTTACATTCCTAATTTATATTATTGAAAGCCGAGAGATATAGGTTTTTTTACCAAATGGTGTTTCATGACCTTAACTTTATATCTAGGTGATGTGATTGTTTCTAAAGGAATTTCTGTATATTATGTTTCGTTTTAATGAATATGCATCGATTTCTAGTTTTTTATTGTTCTATTGTTTTTTCCATTATTGAGAAGTATAGACAATGGGATATTATTTTCGAACTATTTTAAATTATATTTTAGTAAAACACTTTGATCAATTAGTTTTCATTGATAATTTATTGATTGAAATAAAATATAAGGGTCTAAAAATTCACAGGCCCTTAATTTTTTATAATAGAATATTTTTATTTTTTGGGGAAATTTAAAAATATTTAAGTCGCCTTAAATTTTTATTTTGTAAATTAGAATGAAGTTTTAATTTTTTTTATAAATTATAAAAATTGTTTCATGTTTTAAATATTTATTAATTAAATTAATACGGTCTATCATAAAGGTATTGAAAATAATTATATTCTTTTCTGGATTTTGAAAAATTAATAATGTATTTTCTTAGTTATATACAAGTTGGTTCAACAAAAAATTTTTTAATTCTAAATATACTTTCAAAATTAGACAAGGATTTTATTATTTTTTATGGTAACTTAAATTTTTGAATTTTTTTTATTAAAGATAAAATGAATTTTTCAGGATTTTTATAATGTTATATATATTTTTCTAGGAGTTTGTAATGATATTTTATCATTTAAATAGATTTTGTACGATTATATTTGAAATTATGTATTTTTTAAGCATAAAGAATTGATCCCAAGAATTACAAAATGGTACCTCTAATGTTTCATGATGGTATCCTAGAACTCCCATGTACTAGCTAAAGGTAGAATTAAATCTACGTAAGGGTCATTCAGTAATGTTAAAGGCTATGTAAAGGAATCCTCAAACAATGTGTGGTTCATTCACTATTATTAATGATGGTATAAATGTATTATGCTAATCTAATGTGTTCCTTAAAGTTTTCCCTTTATTATTTAAGAGTAACATGTGATTTATTCTTCTTAGATAAATTTCATCTGCTGTATTCATAGTCTGCATAGTGGTTAAATGGTTTTTTCAAAGACTATGTAAAAGTGATTCGTTCCTTGTGTAAGTGTAAATCAGTGTCACTACTAGCTTTATAAGGCTCCTTTTTAACATGGATTATTTACGAGACTGACTAGGTTACCATAATGTAACACATTAATATTATATATATATAGATTATTTTTATATAGTAAAACCAGTTTCCCATCCCTATTGTCCATTAATGTGTTTTCAATGTATATAAAGACAATAAAATATGTGAATCATATGTTTTTAACCCGTTAAATGATTTTAATCAAATTATTTACATCCATTAATATTAGAATGACCTTAATGATGATGTAATGAAAAATAAATAGAATAAAATTTCATGTAAATTTATGTGAAATAGGATTAGGAATTGTTGGCATAATTTCATATGTTTCCATAGGGGGATATACATACATTTTAAAAATTAGTTTCTTCACTTCATTTGTGTCTCACTAAATTCCACTCATGTTTGGTGGTCCAAACCTAACCTTATTGGATCTCCAAAACTACTTCATATTCATATACGTTTTCTCATGTGTTTTCTATTCATCCATCGTATTCATTTATTCTATGTGTTTTGCATCATGGAAACAACATTAATCCAAATATGGGATCTATGAATTTTCCTAATTTTATATTGTAATATTTAAATCGTCTTTTTTTTAGTTTTCTATTTAGAAGAAAGTTGCTATTTATAATCAGATAATACTCTAGAAAATAATCATAAACCGAATAAATATGTTATAATAAAAAAATTAACAGGGGAGGTTAAATTACATGTTATATAAATATTTCAATTAAATATTATTATTTAACAAATATTGAATTAAATGCTAATTTATAAATTTTCATGTTTCTTATAATAATAAAATGAATTCATATAGTATAATTAATGTGTTAATATTATTTCAAGAAGTGAAGTATTTTTTTATTAAATAGAATAATTAACCAATATTTTTTTTAAATTCCATAAGTTAATTAATGATAATATGGAATTACATGGTTGAATAATGTGACCTCAAAAATATTAATTTTTTTCATTGAAATGGATTTTTAACGTATTCTGCTGATAATAATTTAATCAACATTATATAATAATTTATTATATGAAGTAGATATCGATATTTTATAATCAATATGATTATCATAATAAAGAGAAAATAAATAATTTTATGTTGTATGATTATTATAATAATTCTAAAAATTATCAAAGAGTGATAAATAGATAATAACATGACATTGTTTAGTTATTTTTTGACATAATTGAAATGATATCAGGCCAGGGTGTAAATGTTATTAAAATATAATGATGAAAATTACTCAATAAATCATTATATAAGAATTTTAAAATAGAAAATGTCACATATTCTATTCATTTTATTATTTTGCAATAAAATATTACTCTGGGTATAAACACCAATCATTCCAAGGGATAATTATAACATTATAGTAATAAATTCTTGAAATATAAATATTATCACATGTGGAAATATTAATATCCATGTTGAATTATTACGGATATCTCATTTTATTATATGGAAATATATTTATTACCTTTGGGATTTTCTAGATATTTTATTCTATTAACTTATTCTTGTCACATATGGTATATATCTTTGATATTTTAAAAAAACTATAGATGTTAATTCATGGATTATATTAAAAGGGGAAAGTTGAAATATTTATCTTTGATATTGTTTTTATGTAAAAGAGATGCTAAATATTGATAACAGAAATAAATAAATATTTTTAATCTATGTAAATTTTTTGGCTAGTATCAATGGGATTTATACTGTTTAAATCAGTTAAATAAGTACATTAATGAAAATTTAATGATTTTACAAATCATTACTTTGGGGAATTGTGGGCCTAAAACATTTTAAAAAATATTGGATTACCATATTCATTTTATATAGTTTCTTTTGAAATTATCTATGTAATAATACATTGAATATGTATTTAAGATCTATGTATTAAATTAAATGAATGAAAACCTATTATGGTTGGAATAATCGAAGGAGATTCCTAAGGATATGATGGTTGAATGGGGTGTCAGTTATAATTAAGATAAAGTGTAGGGATGCTCGAGTCAATGATGGGGGAATGAGTTGTTAGATTGAATCTAATATTGGAATGGAATTATAGATGTAATACTTTGAGTATTAGTAATGAGGATGGAACTAGGACAGATTTAACGTGTTATTCTGGGATTTCCAATTATTTTTACATTGGAAGTTGGGATGCATGATTGATAATGAATCTCTATGTTGTATACTTGTTTTCATTTTGTTATTATATAATTCATTTCTAGATGTTGGAAGTATTTTGATACATACACTGCCAATGAAAATTTGACGTTGTAATATGGGATGACTCCTAGAGTACCTAGAGGATTTTGAAGTGAAAAATTAATTAACGAATGAATGAGGTTGGATATTAATTCCTTCTATAGAATGGAAACATACTTGTGAATATAATGAAATAATTATTAGTACCATTTGAACTTGAAATTTAAGACTAAAATGTTAATCCTGGAAATGATAATGGTTATAATTAATTAGAGGATAATTAATATATTAATGAATAAAATTTTAACATGATTGTTTTGTTCTTTAGATACCTAGGTCATATATTTAGAAGTCATGATTCCTATGTGGCATTAACAAATATTGCGTAAAATGATAGATATGTAAAAACCTAAAATAATATCAATGGAAAATCACTTCTCTAACTATGTCATATAGTACAAATCACGAAAAATTACATTAAGAAAAAATAAAAACATTATAAATGAAGAATAAATAAAATAATTGAAATTAAGGAAGCTTTACCAATGGAATAGTAACTCGACACTTTAAAAGAGTAATGTGACCATTTAGAGTAGAATTTTGATAATAAAATAATAAACTCACATATGAATGTATAAATAAATTTTGGACAACTTATAAGCTATAATATGGTATAATTATATCATATTATAAATTGATAAATGATTTCGAAATTATTAATTTAATATTAGTATTTTTATAAAACATAAATTCTTAATTATAATTTCCTAATTTAAAAACTACTTTTAATAAAATATATTTTCATTTCAATATCTTCATAAATTAATAATTTTGGCCATATTATTATAATATAATTATATGATTCCATTATTAATTTTCAATGAGTTATAAATACATGTAAAATTTAAAATTTAGTATTTTCCACGTAAATGATGATTTTAATAAAAAAAATATTTCTCATCTATATGAAAATTATTTTTCTTAAAATTGAGTTCATTTATGAATTATAATCATTAGAAAGTATTTAGGGTTAATTTTTAGTGTTTTTTCTATAATTGTTGAATTTTTGGTTAACCGTGAAATAAATTGATTTATGGTATTTAAAAAATTCATGTATTAGTGATTCATATATGATATTTGGAATATGTAAGTCCATAATCTCAATGTATGAGTCATAATTTTATTATATTTATTGATAAGTTTCAAATTATTCATATTATTTATCCAAAATAATAAAATAATGAATTAAATAATAAAAAACACCCTCTTCATACCAATTAATAGCACCCCCCACATCTTCTCCTCACAACACCAAAGCCTTGATAATTATCCAATTTATAACCAAAATACTTAAAAGTCTTTTCTTAATGTATATAATCTATTTTTTTAACCAAATTACCATATCAAATTCTCCAACGACAGTTTGAAAATAAAATAATTCTAGAGGTAAAATCCTCTTTCATTTTCATTTATTTTCTTTTCATTTAAAATTATTATCTTCTTCTCTACTATCCACCACTCATCCAAGTGAAATGATACCATAAGTATCCTATATATACTAAAATGTTATTTTTTTTATTGTAATAATCCATCATATAACATCTCCCCTCCCCCTCTTATTCTAAAAAATAAAACATCATCCATGAGGTGTAATTTAGCTCGTTCAAAGAAGACAAATTATAATTTTATTTTACCACCTATAAAGCTGGTATTATAAATATTATAATTGTTTACTTATATTGTAAAATTTATGTTATAAATTTTTATTATGTAATGTAAATATTTTATTCATAATATTAAATTATAAATCAAAATGTGTCTTTATAATAAAAAACAGAGAAAATTAATCCAAAAAAATTTCATTAACTTTTTATCTAATGAATCATCCTCATGTCTAGAAACAAATTAATATAAAATACCAATTAAACTTTTTAAATAGCACTTAAACCATATAATTTCAATTTTGGACAATTATACCAATTTTACAAGATCATCCATGAATGTATACAAGTCAACTGATCATGAAAACTTATAAAATGAACAATCCCGAACAATGAAATTGATCTCAATAAATCATCATAATGGCCATAACGGAACTAAATAAAATGATAAAAAATAATATAAATGTATACACAATTATTTATTAATTATTTAATAAAAATATATTCATGATCCATTATATTAATGTGATGATTTCATTCTGGCATATGGTAAGGGGATTCTTGAACCCAAATTCAATTCTTTGGGTTATTCTTTATTCCAGAAAAACATAAGTATGGATGTTCTTAATATTAATCAAATATAATTTTATTGTTCTTACATTTTATTTTATAGGATATAGAATCTTCCATTAATATTTTATAAAAATTTTGGGATTTTTCTGAAATAAACCTTCTTTTTAAAATCATACCTTTTATAACTACTGATTGGGTTTATTCATCACTCAATATTGATGATTCATGTACCAAAAACGTTATTACCTTTTTATTTTTTGTCGCCCAAATTTATTTATGAATATATTCTTTATGAAATTATCATGAAAAAAATTTCCATTTCAAGGGTTATTTTATTACATAAATTATTATATGTTCGATGTGGCATGAAAGATTATGTAAATGTTATGATGTAATGGGTGATCTAGAAACTATATAGTGATCTAATGAAATAGTTAATTTGATGCATATCATCAGATAATGTTCTCTCTTTATGAATATAGTTTTATATTTATGTACAATTATGATAATGTGATGATTGTGAACATATTTTATGTGTGAACATGATGCAAGATTTGTTCCCAACTATGTATAGTATTTGACCACTAAGACATGATGTTTAATTTTTATGAATTTATGCATTGAATTATGTAATATAATTCTTCAAGTAATGGTTATTATTATGATATTATTATTATGTTATGATGATGATGATTATACTCACCATTTTTATATTTATTCATTCCCTTATCTATCGTCTTACTTGTATTTTAGACAATCAATTTATTTATTCTATATCCTTAGGTGACTACTTATAATAAGGAGTATATGTGGTCTAAAAAGAAGATATATTATTTGTAATTAAATAATATTTATTTTTAATTTTAACAAATTTATGTATAATCCTTATTTTATGACGACACTAAACTAATTCATCCTGTATTTGTAACACTTTTATTATTTTCACCTTTAAAATTATATCATATTTATAAAATAAATAGCATGTCCCCTACCATTGTTATCATTGAATAACATAGTTATCATTGTAATAAGTGTTAGATAACATTATTGTTATCCATTAGTATGAGACTAAGTAAATGTAATCATTCAAGGAGCATTGTTTTAGAAAAATTCTAAAGGTAGGTATCCCACAAGATATTCCTTTAGATTTAAATTCAAAATTGAGTAAATTATTTATTTATATCTTTTTTACTATGGATTTTTTGAAAACATTTATATTTTAGAAAATTTGTGAACCAAGAGCGACTTGGAAAACAATCCATGTGAGGGAGAATTATTTGATTTCCTAAATGACATCCCCAATTCCTTGGGGTGGCATTCAAAATTTCTTGTCAATTATTACCCTACCATCTCAGGATATTAATAATATGCTGAATAATTTTAAAAAAACACATTTATTTTGAAATTACCACTAATGTTTACTGGATCTTTTTATCCACATGTCACATAATTGTGGGTCAACTAAATGGAGAAGATCATTATTGTGATTAACTATTCATGTAAGGATAAGGTGACTTTGGTAATATATCTTTTAGATATATAGGTTATACAAAGGTGGGTGATGATTAATTACCCAAAGGAGAAGGGTGAAATTGATAAGATGGAGTGGATGGTATTCATGAAAATATTTCATAATAAGTATTTTCCCTGAAACATTCTAACAAATATGGGGAGAGTATTCCTGGTGGTGAATAAAAAAATAGGTTAATTTACCCTAGATGTGGAATTATATTTAAATATGATTAAAATAAAATCATTTTATATTATTTTTAGCAATTATTGAAGAATAGAATGATTATTTGGGGGTTTAAAATAACCCTTCAAAAGTCTATATAAATTAGAGACTTTTGGAGTTACGAAGTTTTTATTTGAATTTCTCTCAATGTGGATATGTATTTTCATGAATGGTCACATGTATAAAGATATAGGAAATGAAACATTGAGTTTTAAGGTGTAATATCCCATGATAAAGTTGAAAAATAAAACTCAACCACTAACATGTAAAAAATATGTGAAAAAGAATCATTGTAATTTCCTCAAAGGGACATGGATATGCATATTTTCTGAGAGATAATGACACAAAGATCAGGAATTTACAAGAGACATGATGAAGAACGAAAATTTGGTATAGGAAAAGAGAGACCAACCCATGGTTCAATACTTCAATTTTAGGGATCAAGGTCAATATTTAGGACAGTTCACTAAACCTCGAATCCTAGTAGTCAATCAGCATCAATAACCAAAAAAAGATCAAGGGAAAGATTATTCCATCACTCTTACTAAGGTCGAGCATGGCAATTATTTGATGACAGGTAATCTAGATATTCATTCAATAATAGAAAACATACAATTTTATTATGGTTCTAAGCATTATTTTATATAATAAAAGTTTTGGTAAACTATTCAATCACCACCTCAGAATATGAATGTAGAGTTATATGTGAGAGTATAAAATTGGGAAATTATTGTATGGAATGTATATAAATCCTCCCCACTTCTGTTCTATAGACAAAACCTCCCATTAAATAATCACTTACATATTTTGGTGGATTTACCTGGTATATTGGTCATGGATTTGGCTTTCTTTATTCAAATATGACATCCACCATTAGAAAGGGAAATCACTCTTCTTATGTGGACGCATCCTACAATTCTGTTCAAGTGTAAGGAGGAGGATTGATATTTTTTAGTATCACCATCTAAATTAGGGATATTACTACACTGTGATAAGGAATATCTAGCTCAAATGATTCATATAAGGGATATAATCATTCTTGAGGGCATGCCCACCGTGAGGGACTACAACGATGTGTTCCCGCAAGAATTATATATTCTTCCTCAGGACCAAGAGGTTGATTTCTAAATTGAGCATAATTATGGATAATTTTTATGTCAAACACTCCTAATATAAAGTCCCCCATTGAGTTCGAAGAAATAACGAATAAGATAATATAGAATCTTGAAAAGGGTATTATATGCCTATGTTCCTCAGGATGGGGTGTTCCAGTCTTATTTATCAATAAAAATAATTGATCAATTTTCCTCTGAATTTATTATCATGATATCAAAAAAATAATTATAAAGAAAAAGTATCCCCATCAACAGATAGATGACTTGTTCGATCAACTTCATGGGGTCGTGTATTTCTCTAAGGTGGACATTTGAACCAAATATCACCAATTGAAGGTGGGGTAAGAAGCTATTATAATGATAGCCTACCATATAAGGTATGAACATTATGATTTCATAGTTATTTCATTCAGACTCACTAATGCATCATAAAATGTTCATGGACTTTATTAATAGATTCTTAAGATATAACATGAAAAAATTTGTGGGAGTCTTTATCGTTGATATTGTAATATAAATCAATACAAATTAGGTACATTAAGATCATTTAAATACTATTATAAATACCTTATTAAGTGAGAATATATATAAAATATACAATAAATGTTAGTTATGGAAGGAGGAAGTATCATTCTGGGTGCATGTTATCACCATAAAAGGAATATCTATGGATCATTCCAAGAGAAAGGAAATAAAATAGTGTACCAGGACAAAATCTATAATAGAGATTTATAGTTTCTATGTTATATCTAGTCATTATCTAAAATTTGTGAAGAACATATGATGATTGTCAAACCCATTATCCAAGCTGACTCAGATGGGAGAAAAAAACAGAACTACTAAATGTGAGGGATAAATCAATGATTTAAAAAAAGTGTGGTCAGTGAGCCAGAACTCACACTTCCAAAAAATGTGGAACACATTGTCGTATACATCGATGAATAGAATATTTTCTTCGGATATGTGTAGGTAAAATATTATACTATGATATCTTGCACATCATTCCATTTGAAAATTCATGAGAAAAACTGTTCGATGAATGATCTGGAGTTGGCAGTTGTGATCATTGAATTGAAAATATGGTGGCATTATCCTTATGTGGAAACATGTGAAATATATATTTTTCATAAGATCCTAAAATATATATTCACATATAAGGTGATAAATATGCATTAGTGATGATATTTTGAGCTCATCTAGGATTATGACAGCTCAATCCACTATCACCCCATAAAAGAATATAATGTGGTCGATGCTCTATATAGAAAGGATCCATCAACATTATCAATGATAATAATCAATAAGGATCCAATACTCTTATATTTTCAATGGATATATGTGGTAGTAATTTAGGTAGGAACACCACCAATCTATTCTCAAAGGATTTCTCAGTTGTCCCCCAAAAATTAAATAATGGATGATCACTGAAATGGTGTGAAAATTCAGAAGAGGGTGTAATCAATGAGAAATGGGAAATAATAGGAGTTCAAATATAATGATAGGTGGGTATTAATATTTTGGTCATGAATATGTGTACCGTCAATTCTAGAAATTAATAAATAGAATTTGAATGATGCACATAACTCAAACTTCTCTATTCACCCAAGGAGCACAAAGATGTATCAATATCATTGAGGAAACAAATGGTGGGATATTATGAAAAAGTATATGGTTGAATATACATTAAAATTCCTGGTATGTCACCAATTGAAGGAAAAAAGATAAAATTTTATTGGGATGATGAAACCATTACCCATACCAACATAGAAATGGGGAATCATCACCACGGAATTTGTCAAAGGACTTATGAATACATCCATTAGAAAAATTGATATATGGGTTGTTGTGGATCTTCTTCAAATAAAACTCACAATATAACAATTTTAGAGGACTAATCACTAGATCATATTCCATGGATATACATTAGAGAAGTGATGATGATACATGTATTACCATTAACGATTGTGTCAGATCAAAATCAGAGATATCATCAATGTTATATAAAATTATCCACCATTATTTAAACACTAAGTGTAACTTATATATGGATTATCATCCTCAAACATATGTCCAATATTAATAAGTTATTTAGATACTAAAATATATGTTGAGATAATATTCTATAGGCTTGAAATGTGGATGTGACCGACATGTTCCTCTGTATTAGTTGTCTTATAGAAATAATTTCTACTCATGAATCCAAATGGATCCATAAGATTATTTTGGGGGAAATATGAATAACAATAACATGCAAGGATGATGTTTGTGAAATTTAGTTTCTAAGACCTGAAATTGATGAAGAAATTTTGGTGATAGTGAAAACCATTCAATAAGACATCATTGTATCCCAAATTCGATAGAAGAACTATTCATAAAATCATTGATTAGACCAATATTTTGAGGGTTGGTACAAAGTATTCCTCCACATATCACCATGGAATATGATCATGAGATTTTTTAATAAAAGAATGATGATACCCAGGTATATTTACCCATCAAGATTCATTATCGATTCAGAGATGTGGTCTATCGACTAGAACATAAACTTATAATGTCTCAAGTACATGATACATTGTATATATCATTCTTGCAGAATTACATATCAGATCACTAGCATGTACTAAATCAATAGGTTGTACAGTAGGAGAATGACCATCCATTTCAGGAGTAGGCAATGCTGAATATGGACTATATAGATAATGTTATATGAAACAAGACTACTCACTTGGTAAAATATATATGGAGGAACCACATGTAATAAGAAGAATCATGAGAATTGTAGGAAGTAATTAAAGAGATGTACAATCACATGAATTCAACTTAAAATGTAAAAAAATAACGAGGGTAAAATCTCATACGGGGGATGAATTTAGCAACCCAAAATTCTATTAATAGAATTTATCTTATTATAATTATATAATATTTTATATAGCACATAATTCCACCTTAAAAAATATGAAGTTTATAAATTAAGAATTGATGAATGAAGAGAAATTAAGAGACCATTATGAATTGAAAAATAACATGACACTTTTATATTGTAATATGACCATTAAGAATTATAATTTGGCCAATATATTAGTAAACACATATATGAATGTATAAAAAAATTTATAGATCTTATAAATCATATTGGAATATAATTATTTAATAGTATAAGTAAATAAATTTTATAGAAATTTTTGATTAAATGTTTCTATTTTTATAAAACATAAATTATTATTTAAAAATATATAATTAATATAATAAATTCAATCGAAAACATGATTTTATAAATTTTTTTCATAAATTTTTTTCGTGTTTTCGAATGATTATAAGATAATTATATAATGTTTTGATTAATATTTCATTAACTTATAGAACTAGTTATAATTTTCAAATCTGAATTTTTTATGTAAAATTTCATTATATCAAAAAATTACATTTATCATATTTTGAAATTCATTTTTCTCAAATGTAGTTCATTTTTGAATTCTTAGTTTTAGAAAATTATTTTGGGGATTTGTTTTTGATTTTTCTAAAGTAGTTGAATTTTGTGAATAGTGAAATATTATCATTTACGGTATGTATCAAATATGTAAATTATTGAGCCATATATGAGGTATGGATGATGCAGGCCCATAATATATAAAATTACTTAAATTGTTTAATATATTTAGTGATAAGTTTCATACTATTCATGGTATCAAGAAAAAATAATAAATTAATGATTTAAAATATCAAAAACACCCCTATCCTCCCCTATATATACCATCTCACACCTCCTCTTTTCATTACAACTCTATTGCCTTTATGCCTATCCATTTTCATTGAAAACCACATTAAAATCAAATTCCCCAAGTCTTGGAGACTTTATTCTCAACAAAATAACATATACAATTTCTATAAGGTGGTTCTCAACGAGGATATTTCAAGAGGTAAGATCCTATATCATTTTCACTTAATCTCTTTTCATTTTCATGGTTTTCATAACATCTCCTCACGTCCACTAATCCATGTGGAATGATAACTTTAGTATATTATATATAATATAATTTTATTATTTTGATGGAATAAACCAACATCAATCCTTTTATCCACCCTATTTTATTCTAAAATAGAAAACATCATTCTTAAGGTGTTAATTTATTGCATGTAATGACAAAAAAAAATTATTTACTTTTACTTCATTAAAAATGGACTTAAAAATTAATTGATAAATTAGATTGTAAATTATAGGTTTTAATTTTTTAATTTTTTTGAACTATCATATATTTATAATATTAAATAATAAAACAAAAGGAGTTCAGTGTGATAGAAAATTTCTTAAATAAATCTAAACCATTTGAATTAATAGGTTATATATGGAATATTCATCATATATAAAACTAATAAATGAAATTAAACTTCTTTATGTCCAATAATAACATATAATCTCAAATATATATAAATTTCCTAAATTTATATGATCTTTTATGCATGTATACAATTGAAACGATCATGAAAAACAAGAAAATGGACACTCTCAAATGATGAAATTAAACTCTATAACACATCATAATATCTACAAATGAACATAATGAAATTATAATAAATTATGTAGATTTATAACTGGTTCTTTACTTAGTAATTAGTGAATCAAATTTTATTATCCATTCTATTATAGGTAATAAAGAATTCACAAATAAAGTTAAGGGATTCTCAAACACAATTTCCTTCCATTGGGTTATTTATCTTTCATAAAAAAAATTTGTATAGATGTTTCTAATATTCCAATATATAGTTTATTTTTAAAAAACATTTCTTTTCATGGATACACATGTTTATATTTTGATTTTTTGACAAATGGAATTATTTTTCCAAAAGAACTCTTCTTTTAAAAAACACATCTCTTACTTATCATGTGATTATTTATTATATAATCAAGATTAATGATTATTATTTCATTTATGTTATTACAGTTGTATTTTTGGATCCCCCATGATTATTCAAGAATGTATTTTCCATGAAATTATCATGAAACACACTTCCATCCCATTGGTTATTTTATAAACAAGACTTTTAAATTTACAATATTGAATGAAGGATTATGTCGATGTTATAATGTGATGGGTGAGTCAAGAAATATGTATCACTATAATTAATTGTTTAATGTGATGTATCCCAGTAGATTATGTAAAATACGTGTGAAAATTATTCGATATTTGTTCACAATGATAATGATATAATCATTGTGAACACATGTTATGCGAGAACATGATGCTAGCTTTATTCATAACTATGGGTTGAATTTGACCACTAGGAAATTATGATTCATTTTTATGCATTTAAACATTCCATGTATTTATGTAATTCTAAATATCATGGTAATTATTTTGATATTATGCTTGTGTTATTAAAGTGATGATTATGCTAACCAATGTTAAATTGATTTATGTATTCCTATTCCCTCTTGTTGGTATTTTAAATCACCCATTTCGTTGAAATATATATCCTCTGGTGACTACTTATTCTATGGATTACATAGGGGCCAATAAGAATATAGAGAATAAGGAATTGAGTAAATTTTATATTTTATTCTATAAATGTTATTTATATACCTATTTTTCACTTGACAGTAAACCGTTTGATCATGGATTTGTAACACTATTATGATATTTAACTTCAAAATGATGTAATTGTAACTTAAAAAAATGCAAGGTCGTTTTTAGGTAGTTTCACATAGGGTAGTTATGATACTTATATATATAATGATAATTTTTTTTACTTCATATACTACCCCACCCATGATAAGATGGTGGTCGACACATAGTGGGCTTTGGGAGGGTGTTGTTCATATCATCCAGGTTGGAGAGGAATAGATGACTGACTATCCCCTCTACCCATAATCTCTTATTATAATAATATTATTTGCATATTGATTTTTGGTTATATTTACCCTTAAATGTGTATATAGGTATGTAAATTCTTATGGCTAAATTACACAGACATATATATCTCAATATAGTATCATAACTTTTATTTATGGTAAATTATATATGTGTTGTGGTGGATTGAATTATAATTCTTGACATATGGGATGTTTTGGATTTATAAAACTACTTAGTTACAATATGGAGAGATAGTTTTACTGGTTAGATAAGGTGATTGATATGGTGGATTTCATATTTAATTATTCTGTGTGTCCTTGAGATGGGAACCTTTATACCATGTGACGTCGAGATGGAATAATTTTAGAGAGATATGGCTCTGAACATTTTATGTAGATGTCAATCACTAAACTAGTGGGGATTTGGTATCAAGTTTCCTTAATTTTATTTAATGTTGGATAATATATGATTACATATATGTGATACATAGTTAGTGGCCTACGGTGTATATGAGAATATAATTGTAAACCTATCCGGGTGATGAGTTGTATTCATTTTGTTTTTTGGGGAATCAGAATGGTTCTTCTACATTTTTCATGAGTGGTTTTGTGTACCTTTATAGTATTCATGTTATGCTAAGAAAACATATATATAAACGTTTTAGGATAACATGGATTGGTTTGCAGTTTTTCTAGACATTACATGTTTGTAGATTTTGGATGGAGTTGTTGGAGATTCCTGGTCACTACCATGGATCAGTTTGACTCTTTTCAATTATTTTTTATTTTTTTCATTACATTAACTTCATGTATTGAGATTTATTCTTCTATTTATATTAGAATGTAATCTTTGGTTGTTTTATCTTTCATATAACTCTTATTTCCCAAATCATAGAATTATTTTCTTCCAATTTTTTTAAGATTTTACACATTTGATGATCTTATCACAGTTTTGGCCTATTATAAGAGGTTATCGGGAATTATTATCTCAATATCTAATTGTCTTCCATGGTAGAGTACTGTTTTGGGGTTGCGTTCATGAAACATTAAGAGCTAAATATACGATATTAAAGAATAACTTTTTGTTTGACATGTACGAATAAGTTATGAATGAATGGGATCCAAAAATAAATATAAAAATATGGATATATTATAGTTTAACAATAAATTAAAAAAATTTATATCATAGTTTGGAATGAATCTGTCCAAGTGAGAATCTAAAGAAAGGTTTTATTTAAAAATCTCATATATACTTAGATTTATTATGATTAAATTTATATCATGATAAATATTGGTAATTTCATTCATATCCCCTGTCTCTTTCTTATCCTCATGTTTTTTATGGTTTTAATGTATTATGTCAATTTGATATCATTTTTATACTCAAAATTTATGAAAGAATTTTTATATAAAATAAAATTTATTTATCCTTTTTTATCATGAAGACATTTACATCATAGACATATTTTAATTTTTTGTCAAAAATATAATTTTCTATACTTCTATGATTTAGTAAAGTCAAATTCTCTTAGGATTGACTTTGTGATCAATAGTACAAATAATAAATTGTTGACATTTTACATACTGGTAATTTTGTACTCCCATTATAAAAGTTTTTAAATAATATTTTTACCATTACTAGTGGATAATAATTTCTCACTAATATGTCCATTATTCATTATCATGTATCAAATACATATTACCATAGTACTTCAAATAGATTCGTAATCATATTATGTAGTTTTTTTAAAAATGGTTACTATATGTTAATGGATATTATTTTGTTTAATGATTTTATAATTGTGTTTTTCAATTTATTTATTTATATTTTTAAATTAAAAAATACATTTTCGTAGATACACATTATTTATTATCAACATTCAATTTTTATAAAATGTTTCAAAGAAATGTTTTTGAATATCTTTGATAAAAATTGATATGTATTTTCAAGTGGTTAATACATTCTTTTATGAAAAAATTAGAATAATTGAAAAAAAATATTTTAAATGTATCAATTTAAAATTCATATTAAATTAATATTTTTAAATAAACCTTAAAATATAAAAAATAAAAATAATTCTTTCCTTCATTTTTTATTTATAGTTTATTAGTCATTTTAGTCACCGTGATTATTCTGATTTCCATGTAACATTATTGACTATCACTCTTCATTATTATTTTTAATTTTTATTTCTCATTTATGCGTATGTTATTTTCTATCCTGATTTTATTTATCATGTCAAGATTTTATTAATGGAATACTATTTATTCATATACTTTTACATGAGTCACTTTTAATAGAAAATTATTCCATTAACTATGGAAAATTGATATTTTGTTTAATAGTTTGGTTAAAAATATTATTAATTAATCAGGAGTAATTTTTAAGTATTTCAATGATCATTATAAAGATATATGTGGAAAGAATATGGAATGTTTGAGTGATGGGTGAGGTTTAAAATTTTATATCACCCAATGTTTATATAATGTCCAATGACATAATCAGTTATGCATACCTATTGTATTATTTGGGTATTTGGTTTATTTCCTACCTAATTATTAAAAGATACATTGTAAAGAAAATTATTGTAATATTCGAGATATTTTATATTATATATTTAATCACTAAGAAATTATCCATTATAGTTTTGGTGATTACTACATTGATATCATTAATGGATAATTTTTTGTGTCAGGTTTGATTAAGTAGGATATATATTTATAATTCCCTCTATCTATGTTTCTATTCAATTAGTATATATTATTCAATTACCTACATGAAACCCATTATTTTAAATCTATGCTCACTGTTTTTTGGTTTAAATTCCTATGTGTATCAATAAAATATCATTGAATAGTGTGAAATTGGAATAAGAAATTTTTATGGAATTTTAATTAGTGTTTGAATCTTCTAATTTAATTTGAAAATTATGTATTTTTATTAGTCTCCCAAGAATGTGAAATTGTTATATTGGTTTTGATATATTGTATACTATATTGTAAAGAAGTAATACAGAAAATGTTTCATTTAGGATAGCTATGTCCAGTTTGTTAGGTCATTTAACAATGTGAAAAGATAGTCATTTCATGATTCCACCCTAACAAGAAATCCCCCATGGTGTGACCTAGTGATTCACTATGACATCCACACATTCAAGTGACTTAATGTGGTATGGCCTCCCCTATTTTAGTGTGGCACACCATGCTCTTATGGATTAAATTCAATGGCTAATGATTTCGTGGAATGGTATCCTATATTAATGTTGTAGCCTCCAATTTTATAGTGATGGACCTAATTCTATAATCCATGAAACCCAACAAATAATTACATCATGATGAATCATATAGGTTGTAGAATACCCACCATATTCCATAAAAATAATAAAATAAATATATAATGTATCAAAATTATACATGGTGTACATGGTGTAACAACCTCTACCATGGGATGACCATATCAATAACAAAACATCTCATGGCTTGAACCTAATCTATTTTAAAAATATTGACGTCTTACAGACATATTAATCAATAGTTTCGCTCCAATTCTATCCTCTTGTCCATCCGAGCACATGATACACCACCATACCTCTAAGAACATTGGAAAATAATATCTCCATGATTTACCAATAATCATAATTTTGATCTAATATTTAATTTTCTATATTTCCCATGCTTTAAAATAAATTCCCGACATATTTATCATTCAATAAAGTCATGTTCATTGAAAAATATATTTTATCCCTTATCATGAATCAAATTAATACTATGATATTTGATATTTCTATTTTCTCTGAGATGTATTTGATGTACTACATTTTCAAATATACTCTTATTGATGACTTAAAATTTTATTTCAAATAATGATAATTCCTAACTGTTATTTTACATAATTTCATGATATTGATGAGGAATGTGGTAAAACAAATATTTTTTGTTGTTGAAAAAATAAATTTTATAATTTATGTTTGTATGAATATGAAATTAATATGATATATTGAATTAGTTTATCATTTATAAATGGATGGGTTATTATTTGAAAATGGTTCACATTGATTTCTAGTAATGGGTAAAGAAAATGGGTAGGAAAGGGATCATATAAAAAAATTATATTTTACATTCACACAAACTATAAGATTTTTATGTATATACAGACTGATCCTAAATAGTGTAATTATATTATAACAATCTTTGGATTTAATAAATCAATATATGGATATTTAGTTAATTTATGTGGAATCATATAGTGTGATAAAATATATTTCATATAAAGAGAAAATATCAATGTTTCCCAAAGTTAGCAATGTGTTAGTAAATTTTTTTATTTAAAATGGATAAAATATATAATTCATGCTTGATTTATGAACTTCTATACTAACGTTTATATTTACCTAATACACAAATTTTATGATATTTCAGTTTTAAAATTGGATATTTATCACTTTTCTTCTTGAAGTAAATAACAATTCTAATATTCATTAATATTCAAGAATTGGTTTATTATTAAATTGGATTTTTAATGAAATAAATAGTTTATATCCTAATAATATAATTGAAATCCTTTGAACCAAATAGATTTTAATGTCTTTTGTTTTAATATTTTTCATTATAATATTATCTCATGATGATTTAGGATACTTCTTACTAATAGTGGGATATATTCCCTTAATGAATATTAATTAAAAATCATTTTCTTTGAAAGTAATAAAATTTGATTTAGAAACAATCCTACACTCTCAAATGAAGTTCATAACTGGGATTCGATCATTTTCACAAATGTATATAAATGTCATGTGTGCATGTCAACCTCAAATAATATATATAAATTATTCTTCTATATGTATTAAAACAGATAAATACACAAAAAATTATTAAAAATTAAAATATATGGACATAATTACTCTTATAAGATACAATATTTTAATCAAATTAAGAAAAATATATTGATAAGTAAACAAATATTATTTATAAACAAAAGAAGAAATATGTGAAACAAACTAAATTTTTATATCCATGTGAAGTGCGACAACTAAAAATTTCACCACCTCAATAGCCTCAAAACTATTCATATGGTCTTATTCAATAGCATAGTAATGACATTTCCATACATTAATATAATTTTGTAAAAGTAATCTGTATGCACAAAATTGTTTTATATGTTAGTAATGAGAAAAAATCTCTATAAGATACATTTTATTATTCTATAAAATTCTATTTACATGATAATCTATGAAATATTATTTAAAAAATAAATCATTAAATTTACCCAAAAGGATCATGAAACCCTTTCAAATACATAAATAACTGGTTCTTTTAACTATGTATAGGTTGGGGCACTATGGGGGGTTATCACGACTACTGAGTCAGAGGCACTAGAGTGGTTGGGTGAAATTCATCAACCCTTATTATAAGGACTCATCAGTAAACCTTACATAATCCTCAGTTTGGATAAAGAATTTACATTATTTAACATTGAGGATATTTTCAAGATTAGTGTTTTAGAGAATTATTACATAAATATAACATTACATCTCAAAAAAATGTTAATTAGAAACTTATAATCTATCATATTTTTTCACAACAAAAAAACTCATTAATAAATCCTAAATTATTTTCTTCATAAATATCATCATTAATTATTCATTTCTCTTATCCATCCTTATACCCTGTGAGAATCATTTCAAAAACATGATATGAGCATAAAAATATCAGTAAAGAATATAAAATAAGCAGTAAAACCAGTAGTCCATGATTATTTAAATAAAGTTAATACATTTTCATAAAATTATACTTTTCACTCATAATACATAAACTAATTTTCTTACATATTGTAAACATAAGATTCCTATAAAACATCATATAAATCATAAAACGTAAAGGTAACTTGTAAATTCCATATCATACATAAATTGTAGCTTTAATATCTACATAGGGATTATCCTTTATGGTTACATTTGGAATACCCATCAAAATATATTCACTAAATATCTTAGGATAAATATTATCATTCACCTCTATCATGTTACCCAATGCATTGGAGAGCTATCACAGGCTCACCCACCCTTGGTTTATCACAGAGCCACCCATATTTTGTTTTTCACGTTACCACCATCAAATTTCAATGTACCATTACATAATCATAACACATAAAATATTGAAGTTATCCAACATTCACTCATCAATCACAAGAAATTAATTAGCTATATTGAAATATTCAATCCTTTTCCGGAACAATTTAAAACAATTAATAAATATATTTTAGAATAAATGTGTCCCATAAAAAATTGAATCTTTTTAAATAATTTATCATTTTAAAACATATATTATTGTATATATAATTCCTTAAAACCATTTTGATTACATGGAAAACAATGATAATTATTTAAAAGAATATATATTTTTAATTATTAAAATGATGTTTTTGTTAAAGATTTTTGTAACACTGGAAAAACATTTGAATAAATCTAATTAAATAATAACATCAAACAAAAAAAAATAAATATCATGAGAATATGAAAATTAATGATATAAAATTTCAATGGTGTTTTATATACACATTATAGGATATTAAAGGTCCACAATATTCTTATATGCCTCAATGATTGGAGATTGATACGTAGACCCTTACGAAGAAAATATCATCAGATAAAGGATAAATAAATGATATAATTATGTATGAAAAATATAAATACACTCAATATAAGTGTATATTAATTGTATAACCATTATAGTTCATTCACACGTACTCATGGGAAAAGACAAATGAAATGAATATTTAACTCTATAAATGAAGATTCAGTACATATTTCACTTAAAAAATTCGAAATAATTTTTCAATGGAGAGTTTATTGGTAAAAATAGTATATCCACACAAAGGGAAGTTAAAATTACCACATAAACAAAAAAATAGTTATTACACAAATAATTTTGGCGTAATATATTCAATGAAGTATGCATAAAACCCAATGAGTGGAAATTGAGTTCAGAAATTCCCATAAAAATATCATTTAGTTAATAAAATAGTCTGATTATGCATATTCACTATAATTATACATAAATTATGAATAAATACTATATAGTTTATAAAAATTTACTTCCCACATAATCATACATGACATAATCAAGATGTAAAATATTAACCCAAACAATGTAAATTGGTTTAAGAATTTCCCATACAAATTTCTTATAAATGACGTAAGAATTTTTCAATAGGGTTATTATGTGTAGCAACTGTATATCAACAAAAAGTTAAGAGGAAATTAAAACACGAATATATAAATAGTGATTTCACACATAATCATGGATTAATATAATCATTGAGGCATGCGTAAAACCCACTGAGTAGGAATTGAGTTTAGAAATTCCCATACAAAGATCATTTGGTTAATAAAATTGTGATATTTTGTGTATTCTATATAAATACATATAAATAATGAATAAATACATGATGGGATAGAAAAATTTATTTCTCACATAATCATATCACTGCATAATCCAATAGTTAATGATTAACCCAACGAATGGAAAATGGGTTAAGAAGTTCCCTTAAAATAATTTGGCACCCAAAAAGCGTCACTAAAATATTCAGAAAATGATTTGATGAGAGAGAAAATGGTTAATCATTAATTTTAAATAAAATTGAATGTAATATGTATATAGAAGAACATATTGCAATATAATAAAATTTAATTAAAATACCTAACATAAATAAATTATTTGACTAAAACTAGAGGGTGAAAGGTTCACATACCTTGTGTCCAACTCATCACATATATTCCTTTTTATTCCTAAATAATAAAAATAATTTAATTTGTACTTATTTTAGAACCATTATAATGTTTATTATTCCTTTTTTCACTTATTACCATTTCATAAAAATCACTTATTTATTTAATTTCATACCAGAATTTTTTTGGTGTTTGGTACTACAGTCAAAAATAAACTTGCTTTGATGTAACATGTCCATGTAGTCAAAAGTCCACCATCTTCAGATTATTATTATTCTTTATTTAAATATTCTATATATACTGTATATATTTATTTATTATTTCCATAATATTTTGATTTAATAAATGAAATGCACCATTTATGGAGATGATTGTTCATACGTACGGATAAACGCTACTTTAATTTCTTTCTCGAATGTAAGGAATGAAAAGAAAATGATACATAGGTATATTGTAATTAATGTATAAATTATATGTTATATATGTTATATAATTTAATTTAATCCATCCATTATATGTTTCATGTACATCATGAACGAGTCATATCGCATTAAGGGGGAGGTAGTCTCCACTTACTCAAATCAAATTATCGTATTTACACATTAGGGTTATCATAAAGGTATGTTGAAAATAAAAATTACAGAAGAATTAAAATAGAAATAAATATAATATATTTCATATATAATTATAGTTCCATTATAATGGACACCATTATATGTGATTGGGGATAATTTAACAATCATGGTTTTTTGAGGCAGTAGTTCGACATTCAATGAAATAATATGTTTATGTCCAGTGGATGGAGGTGTGTGTAAGTGTTGTAATAATAATTCATATAAAAAAATACTTATATATTGAGTAAACTGGTGTTGTTTTGAAATTAACTAACAATAATATCATTGGTAGTGGAGAAGTAAAATAATGGAAAGTAACTTGATAGAAGACGTCACCTATAAATTAGATATCTTCTTTTGATTTGATTGAAAACAATTTATTGAATTTTCTTCTGCCCATGGTAAGTCTTCTAAGACGAAAATGTGGATGTTTTAAGCTTATTTGAGTAGAATTTGGATGATACAAGGGTCTTTAGAGGTGTGAGTAAGTGGGCAGAGTTCGTGGCCTTTTATAAGAGGGAGGATAGGCACTTTCAGAAAGTCTTGAAATATTAGTTTATTATAAATTCAATTTTGATTTAAAATGGTCTAAAAATCCTTCAATTCAAATATAATATGATGCATTTTACAATACCCATCATCTAATAATATTTAGAATATTTTTTTATATTTTTATCCTTATATTTTTTAACCATTATTTTACCCTTTTCAATCATATATTGATATCAAGTTATTTACACCTTATGGGTTAATGTAGTTTCCATATCATGTAAAAAGACCAACAAAAAATTCATTTATGAGAAATTAGGTCTTATCTCAACCATTTTGCCAAATCATTGTTTTTTATGAATTTTATATCATTTAATGAACTATTTGATATTTTATGTTATAAATTATGTCAATTTTAGACACTATTCATACATGACTTTTTCACAAATTCATAGCAACATATTTCCTTGGAAAATACACTAAATAAATCATAACATGTGATATTCTCCTAAAAATTTCGTGGATGACATAAATTATCAAATAATATTTATTTTAATTTTATATTATCATTTTTTTGAATCCTTTATTATTGAATCAATCTCTACAACATCATTATGTCATAATTAAACATATTTATTTAACATAAAATAATTATAAATAAAATAACATGATGTATGAAATCAATTTATATTTATAAATAATATTTATATTCTTAGATATCAGTTATATAAACCCACATAAATGTATTTATTCAAACAATACATGTTTCTGTTATATTTCTCTTTACTTTAAATTAAATATTATAAAATGACATTTTCACACCCAAGTGGCTCCCTGTGGTCCTAAACTAAAATCAAAGATGTCCATGGTTTTCCATAACTCATCCAATTGGATTTAGACACATGTTTGGGTAGTTTTATATTATTATAATATTATTTTTACCCTTATTTACAAGATTTACCCTATAACCATAGTAAATAATAATAAATATTGAACTTACTATTCATAATGTCCAATAATAAAAGCTACCTATTTACACATTTTAGGCCTCATGATTCAAAATATGTTATCAATTTTTCAAAATTCAATGTAGAATATTAGCTGAAATTAATTGAATATTAATTTCTATTGTCAAAACCAAAAAATCATGTTTTTAAGATGTAAAAACTATAAAAAGGTTGAAATGTGATTTTCTCCAATTTTAATATGAAATTAATTAAAATGAACAAAATTTTATGAAATTAGAAACATATATTCCATTTATACCTTAAAACCATTATATAATATGATTTAACCATATGAATTATCTCGATGGAAAAAGTTGTTTTCAATTAAAATTTATCGTATATTTTAATTTATCAAAACATGAATTTTATCAGAAAAATATCAAAAAATCATCCAAATTAAATATTGATGTCTATATTTTAAATAGAAAGTGTATTTTGAAAATTAAAACATTTAAAGGTTTTAAAAACGAAATTATAAAAAATTTCTCTATCAAAATGTGATAAAATTCGCTTTTTATAAAAATAATTCTTTTATTCAAAAAGATGAATTTTTTTCTTATATAGTTTCTAGAAAAAAAAATAGATTAATTTGGAACATTAAATTTAATATATAACATATATTTTTAAATAAAAATCCACGAAGAGTGATATGATTTTATAAACACAATTATTCTCTTTTTAGACAGGTTTTCATAAAAACACATCCTTTATATTTAATTAGATTTTATTTCCCATTCTAATAAATTTGGTAACCAATGAATCATTATTTAAACATGTCTAAACCATATTTTCATAAATCAATTGAAACTATTCATTCCCTTATTCCAAAACAAGGTTATAACTGTATCATTTTAATAATAAAATTTTGTTGTCTATTTGAACTCGACGTAGTGTATCATGTATACTATTGAACATTGTGTTTCATTCACCAAACATAGAATGTTACAGCTCTTTAATTTATTGAATAATTATGAAAATAAATAATGAAAATTGTTTCTACTATAGGTGTGGAATTTTAAAAAAAATATCTTTTCATCTATTAAAATTATAATTTATCAAGACATAACCAAAAAATAATATATAAATGAAACTGTATTAAAATAAATATTAAAAAATACCAACTGAGGCTTGAAATGATAAAAACAAAAACAAATCCATCAAATATCATGCATCATGGGATAAATCTTTTGTACATAAAAAAGAAAATCTAATACATCATTTATGAAAACCCATTTGATATCCTTTGATGCAAATCAATCTGTATAAACACTAATTTATCATTTATTTTCATAACTGAGTGGAAACCCCAATATTAAAAAGGGATTATAAATAGGGTATACTAGAATAAAAATGACCATATATAGTTTAGAAAACATCACATATAATCATAATCTAACACCCGTGGATTAAATTTTGTTTTCCGTAAATTTTTCCATGTATAGTAATCACCATAAAAACAAACAAACATGAAGAAAAATGTTATATAATGTATTAATTAAATATAAATTCTCATAACATTCTCACCGTAGTTCCGTATGAATATCCATACATTCCTATTTATATAAATGGGTATTTAATCAAAATGAACAATTTGGAAAATAAATTTTTTGAATATTAAACAACATCACCATTCATTATTCCAGAAAAAACATCATTATCCTTTGATAAAATTATTAAATTAAATATTATTTTTTATAATAAATATGAAATAATACCATAAATTAAAATAGGTTATTTATTAATAAATATTTATATAAAATTTTATTAAACACCTTGTATGTTAAAAATTTCTAAAAAAAATATAATTTATAACCTCAAAATCCATTTATTAATCACAAAAATTTCAGAGAGAAGAATTGAAATATATTTAAAAAATAAAAAATGGAAATTAAATATCAAGGAAACATCAAATTAAATTCTGAATCAAAATGGATAATGTTGAATAAAATAACAAATTTATAAAATAAACAACATTTTGGGCATTCAATGATATTAAAAAATGTATTACATATGTAATTCTCCACAGAAAGTCCTAATGAATCAGACGAAATGGATTATAATAACTAAATCATAATAGGAATATAATATTTCTAAGACCATTAATTAGATTCCCTTACTATAAACCCATATACCAATTAAATAACTCAAAATAAATTATTGATGGATAACATAAAAAACTTCTATCACTGTAATTTAAAAACCCAATGGTTTTCATTTGATTATCCAGGATAATATGGAACACAATACTTTTATAATCATGATATATAAATATATAAATATATAAATATATAATAACTACATTTTTTCAAGGAATGAGTGGATGATGAAAAAATATGAATGGTGATAGAGGATAACATTTATTCATTTGGGGATGAATGAAAAAGAATGAGGGAAAATAAATAAATGAGAGTGGGTTTCTCCATAATGGGCATGAGCCTTTGCAAAAAGGGATATAAAATGATATGTGTCTCCTCTTCTTAAATTAAACTCTATAGAATAATATTTTATATAAAAATGTTTTTAATAAAATAAGAAAACATTTTTTTTTAAACATCCAATAGTAATAATACCTAAAATACAATTTCATATGAATTCAAAATATAATACCATCAAAAATATTGAAAGTATTATAATATTAGTAACAAAACCTACTAACAAAGATAAATAATATATATCGTATTTATATTAAATAATTTTTTTAATAATAATATATTAAACATAAATACATAAATTATCCAACCATATAAATATATCATTAATATTATTATAAAAATATGTAAATCAAATATAACGAGTCTGGTGATGTATGGAAAAAAATATAGTTTCATATATTTTTTTAGAAATTAATTATCTTTATTAATGATAATAGTATTGTGCACTGAGTCATCAATTTTATATGATCTCAACTCATTACACTATAGAGTCCAAATTCCCTCCGTTGAGACTACACGTCAGATCACACCATAATTAATATACATAATTGTTTTTAAAAATAAAAATATTTCAATAAAATAATACAATTTTTTTTAAAACATTAATCAAATTTTACTACAGGATATACTTCATATTTTCATCTATATATATTAATTAATATATACAATAATGTATCTTACATTATTCTTTATATATGATTGAGTGATGTACCTAGATTTTGTATAAAATTGAGCACTACGTTCATTTGTTCGTTATGAATTATCATGTTTTGTTATCTCCCATATAACCGTTGAACCATATTCTTTATTATCTGATTTATTTTCAAGGTTTTTTTTTCAGAAAGAGATTAAACATATGTTTTTTAATAGAATACATTAGGTATCATTTATTTTAATAAACATTACATAAGTCTCATCGATTATCCTTGCATCAATTATATTTCATGATAATTTCAAATGGAACATTGAATTGATGGAAATACCTATTAATATAAATTAAATTAATTTTTTTCCTGATATACAATAGTTTTATACACTAATTATAGAAAAATATTTAATTTTTTTAAAATTATTTTATAGTACTTTTTAATGAGGGGTTGACAACAGTGGATGATCACTACTCAAAATGGGGGAAGGAAGTGATAGAATTGTTGGGCGTATTCTTAGTTGGCGCACTGCGTAACACCTCCTCAATTAGATCATCTCATAGTTTCTGTTCTGATGAGTTGTTTTTAATGCACTCCATTGACCGCTTGACTTAATTCATACGGTGACACATTTTTTTACATGAAAACATTAATTAACATGGAGTTTTTTCCTATATTAGGAGGCAGAGGAAAGGTATATTAACACACCAACATCAACAAAACCAAGAGAAAATACAATTTGCTGATTTCATTTATTTTATGACCATCTTTACTTCTCTCTTACTTTTGATCCACAGTTTTCATCTTGAGTATTACATTTCAGATCCCTTCCATTTTGGGGAGTCGATAACCATGTACCTCTTAATTTCAGTGGATCCCCCTTTCAGGACTAGCTCTCATAGCATTCCCTATTTTGGGTGTTCCACATAAAAATTTCTGGTGTAAACATTATTTTTCTGAACATAATTTTCCACTATGCATCTGTTTTTTTAATAGGAATGATTTTATTTCTGTTGCGCGTTTGCTTTTCGATTTTTTTCACGTTCATCACATTCATGTAATTCCCATCATCTTGTATCATAGGGTTTCATTATTTTATTTCATTTTTATTATGGGATCTAATTACAGTCAGATGATTTCCCTGAATAGTACCGGCTACCAAATTTGGAGAATTAAAATAAAAAATATGCTTTTTGTCAAGAGACTGCATCTTCCAGTGTTTAGTACCCAGAATCTAGAGAGGATATCAGATGATGAATGAGTGTTCGAGCATGAGATGGTTTGTGGATTTATTCAACAATGGGTCAAAGTCAACATGATGAACCACATTTTCCACATCTCTCACACCAGAACATTGCGGGTGAAGCTTGAGACGACCTACATTTCCAAGATGGGAAACAATATACTGTTTCTTTTCAAGAAAATGATGAACTTAAGGTAAAGAAAAGGTACGTATATTTCTAATTAATTATGTGAATATCAAGGAAGATTTTATTTTTTTTCTAGCATTGGTGTCAATTTTGAAAATGTAGATTTATTTCTATTTATGTTTAACACTATACCTGATTTATGGGAGAATATATATGTTACTCTAACCAGTTTTACTTCTAATAGTGTTGTGACCTTTCATTTTGTCATGTATTCTATTTTAAATGAAGAGGTCAAGATAAGTACTCATGATAAATCTTATTCAGATCTTTTAATCACTGATAATAGAGGGAGAATCTAAGACCAGGTCCAGAGCAATCGAGGTAAGAGCAGAGGTAGAAGAATATATAGAAAGATGTAGAGAGATTTTGAATGACATCATTGTGCTAAGAAGGGGCATGATATGAAGATTTGTTTATGAGCTGAAAAGAGAGAATAAATTAGAAGATATCCACATAATAAAAATTTCAATGGATATGACCATATCTCCACTACAACATGGGTTAACTTGTTATTGTTTAGGACTTCATTAAAATTGCATCTGATGATTCTCGCTGGGTTGGTGATAGTGGTACTTGTTTTCCAATGACATCAATGAAGGAGTTATTTACATATTTCAGCCCATGTAAGTTTGTTATTTTGAATACGGGAAATGATGTTCATACTCATGTTATAGGAATCAAGACTATTGCTTAAGTGACCATTATAGGAAGTAAACTGATTTGGATGAATGTTCGACATGCGCCAAAGGTTCACTTGAATATTATTTCTACCAGCGTTCTTGATGATGAAGTTTTTATTATCACTTTTTATGATTTTCAATGGAATATTTACAAGGGATAATTTATTGTGGCTCCAGGGAAGAAGAAATCATGTTTTAATAATACTAGAGCTTCTATTTCTTGTGATATTGTTTGAGTTGTTGGGTGTAGTGTTTCATCCAAGTTGTGGTATAAGTGGCTCAGTCACATCAGTGAGAAAGGTCTGGGTTGTTTGGACAATAGAAATCTTCTTCCAGATTTGAATAGTGCCAAATTGGGAAAATGTTATCATAACATCGGAGAAAAATAGAGCAGAGTGTGTTTCAGCAGTCATCTGACACGTAGGATGTCACATGCACTTGAATTGGTATATTCTGATGTTTTGGCCGTATGAAATCTAAGGCCTTTAGTGGTGATATTTATTTTGTTTCATTTATTGATGAATACTCATGAAAGTTATGGGTTTCTGTTTTGAATGCCAATAGTTAGGTGCTCAATTTTTTTAAGAAATTTCATGTTTCTGGTGAAAGTGAATCAGGAATAAAATTGAAATGTATTCGCACTAATGAAGGGAGATAATATTGTGGTCTGTTTCATCCGTATAGCATGTGGGAAGGTATTCAGTATCCGAAGATTCCATCCAAGACACCAAAACTTAATAGTGTAGCTGAGTGAATGAATAAGAAATTTATAGAAAGAGTTTGTTGTTTGCTTTCCGAAGGAAATTTTACTCGACATTTTTTTGGTAAGGCATAACTTACTACTACTTATAATATAAATTTATCACATGAAGTTTCATTTTAGATAGACACTCTATGAAAATTTTGGTATGGTAATGAGATCTTGTAAGTTCACTTGAGTGTTTATTGTTGCAAGGCTTTTGTTCATGTGCCTAGAGATGAGAGATCTAAGTTGGATGGTAAGACATTCTACACAGTTTTTATTGGATATGGACACGATGAGTTGGATACATGTTCTATGATCATGTTTTGAAGAATCTTTTCAGAATCCTTCATGCAATGATTATGGAATATCAGACTATTTCAGACGTTGATAAGGGATAAAAATGTACTTCTCCAACTTCTGATGGTTTTGTCAGTCTTGATCCAGGTTCTGATTCAAATTTACCACATATTTTTTATTCTGATGACCACATTGATATAAAGAACAATTATCAAGGTGAATAGGTTAGAGTTGATAATTCCAATGAACATTCTGTTTATGATGATCTGGTTCCAGGAGTTATAAATGAACCCACAGGTGCACTCTGTTGGTCATCTCAGCATCACTCCATTTCTACACGATATTCCCATGATGAGTATGTGGTCATTGCTGAAGGTGGAGAACAAGAATATTTTAAAGAGGCAATAGAATGTGAACTGAAAGACATATGGTTTGAAATAATAGATGTCAAGATGGAATCATTTCAAGATATCAAAACTATTGAGCTGGTGAAGTTCCCGGTAGGAATGAGAGATTTGAAAAATCGGTTGATTTATCGAATTAATAATAAATAATCATGTTTCATTCCATGATATAAGGAATGCTTAGTTGTTAAAGGAATCCATCAGATGAAAGGTATTTATTTTGATGACATTTTCCCCCTGTTTTCAAAATGATATCCATTTTGTTTGTTCTTGGATTGGCTGCTAGTTTAGATCTGCAGATTGGGAAGTTTGTTGTGAAGACACCTCTCATCCATAAAGATTTAAGGGAGGATATTTATATGAAGAATCCAAAAGGATCTATTGAAACAGATAAAGAAAAAAATTTCTACAAGTCAATGAGGATTTTTTTTGGTTTGATGAAAGCTTTGAGGAAGTGGTATAAGAAGTTTTAAACTTTCATTTATCATCATGGTTTTAGGAATACATCTTATCATTGTGTTTTTCTTCAGAGATTTACTGATGATGATTTTATTATACTATTTCATTATCTTGATGATATGATAATTGATTGTCAAGATACATCTTGAATTGATAGATTGAATATGGGTCTTTTTTAGGATATTACGATAATAGACTTGGGTCCAGCACGACAGATTCTTGGAATGACGATCTCCCATGACAGGAAGGCCAATAAATTGTGGTTATCTCAGGAGAGATACATTGAGATGATTCTTCAGAGATTTTATATGGATCAGGATAAAGTAGATAATACTCCTCATTATTTACATTTTACGATCAGTACCAGTCAGTCACCTTCTACTGATGAAGAGAGAGAGGAGATGTATCACACACATTATTCAAATTCCATTGGTTTTTTGATGTATGCAATGGTATATACTTGTCCTGATATAGATCATGAAATTGGTGTGGTTAGTTTTTTTCTATCAAATCACTGTAGAGAGAATTGGATAGTAGCTAAGTTCATTTTTGGTTATCTTCCTGGTACTTCTGATCTGAGATTGTGTTTTGGAAATGGGAACATTTGTGTTGTGTCTTTAATGATTCAGATGTAGTAAGAGATATCATTTCGCGGAAGTTTACATCAGTCTATTTTATCACGTTTTCTGGGGGGGGTTGTATATCAATAGTCTAGATTGTAGAGATATATATCTTTATCTACCATAGAGTCAGAGTTTTTTGTAGATAATAAGGCTTGAAAATAATTATTTTGGATGAAAACATTTATTCAGGATCTCAATTTAAATCTTAAGGGGTTTGTTTTATTTTGTGATAGCCAGAGTGCTATTTTTTCAGAATGAATTCTACTTTTCATGGCAGGTCTAAACATGTTATGTTAAATATAATTAGATCTGCAACATCCTTGATTCAAGATAGATAGAGAGTTATATGATCCACACTGATAAAAATTGGTCAGACATGTTGACTAAGAGTTTACCCAGAGGAAAATATGAGACTTACCGATAATTTGCAGGGTTGACAGTGATCCCCTCTTGAGTCGGAGTATGAGTTTTTTGGGTGCCTTCCATGATGGTGCACCACGTAACACCTCCACAATTGGAGCATCATGTGGTTTCTCTTTTAATGAGTATTTTTTAATTCGGGACATGATCGTGTGTATTAATTCACATGGTGACACACTTTAGACATGGATATATTAATTGTCTTGGAATTTTTTCCCTATATAAGGAAGAAGCATCATGGAATTTGAACAAAATAGAATCTAATACACTGAGAGAAAATCCTATTTTGGGATCATATTTATTTTACAATTATATTTCTTTCTCTCTACCTTTTGAGCCACACTTTTATTCATGAGTATTACTTTTGAGATCCCTTCTTTTTTGGGATGTCACTACCTTGCACCACTTGATTTTAGTGGATCCCTCTTTTTGGACATGGTCTTGTGGTTTTTCTCATTTTGGGTTTTCCATGTAAGAATTTCTGGTGTCAAATTTATTTTTAGGCACCTAATTTTGTCGATGCGCATTTTCTTTTATCAGAAGGGATTGATTTTATTTCTATTGTGCATTAGCTTTTCGATTATTTTCATGTTTGTCACTTTCCCATATTTCCCAACAAGATTACCCCTGAATGATGAAGTGATCAACAATAATATCGATGGTGGTTCTCGATAATGGGATTGGTTGTCAGACTTTGTAAAAAATTAAGATAATGATTATTCAGGATGACACTCTTGATAGTTTCTACTTCACATCTATGGCAGTTTTTCCATGTTCCTTCAGGGGCTATGTTAGAGACCAAGGATTCTGGTCTCTCTTGATAATATTCCAATGACCTTATAGATCATAATTTTGTAATAGTGTTAATGTGATTATCTAATAAAATATTTATTCTTTTTCTTTGCCTTTTTTTATTTTATTTTTGTTCTTTAACTTGTTATAATTACCCCCTATCCCACTAAAAAACATGTTTTATGCTTCACTTTTTTATTAAAGTGTTTGTGTCCTAACTAATACATATATTATTCAATAGTCTTAATATGGAGTATATGAATTTTATTTCATATATAATAAACATTTTAGATGTATTTAATGATTTTTTTAATGTGCCTCAATAAATTTTTCATTAAAATGTGTTTGAAATTCCGCAGGGATCCACCTATACGTTATTTCTAATGGGAGAAGAGGCCATGCAGCTAATCAGTAAAATAGAAAATTATTATAGATGTATTTATATGTATAAATATATAGTTTTATATATTATGATATATATATATATATTTTGTTTGTTTTATTTTGTTGGAATTATGTCATTAATATTTTTATAAAAAAATGTTATGTTTTTATGTAATTGATTTTATGAAATGTAAATAATCTTTTACGTATTATATTTATTATTATTTTTTCTATGATGTTTTATTTCTATGTATGTTCCCATATGTATCATTACATGATAATATAACTAACATAATCATTTTTTTCCTATATATCTTGTTATAAATAACTTATACAAAACATTTATCTCCATTTCTTTTAGTTAAATACTACGTTATTGTCATTATTGTATAACTATAATATTATTATTAAATATAAATATATTCATTATATATATATATATTGTTATTTATATAATTACCATGAAATTTTATTTCAATCCTTCAATTCATTTGTTTCAATGAAACTCATAATAATGAAACATGTGACTTTAATACATGGTATCAGAACTGTGTATTATTTCGAAATCCACCATTTCTATATGACAAAAATTGTTCATATATCGACATGCTTTTTTATGATCATATTTATTATAATTTTATATAACTCCATTTCTAGATTTTATAAGTCAACATATTCTATAGAATTTGAATGTACTAGTAAAATGTGGATCTCAAGTATAATGTATTCATTTCAGTGGTGTTTAATATCTAGAGTTAGTTTGAATATATAATGTTCCAAATTAATCAATATATTAGTGAAAATTATTTTTATTAGGTTAATATATTTTTTCTTTAAACCATTCTAATGGTATTTATAATCTTATTTTACATACCTTTCATTTTTATATTTTTATTATATTTATGAAATTATTTTTATTTTAAATTTTTTTTAACATGCTTAGGAAATGTTTTAAATTTTATTTATATAGTTTTTATATATTTATATTTTATTTCATTTTAATTTTCCCTTTTTGAAATTTATTTTGTTTTATATGTTTCATGTAGTAAACATTGAATGATTTTAAAATATAAACTTCTACTAAAATATAAATGAGATATTGAAAAAGTGGCTAAATGTATTTAAATTGTTGATATAAAAATAAACGTATTCATTTTAATAGACAAATGAAATATACATTAATGGTAAAATCAATGTCTGGGGTGAGGTTTTGTTTCACATTGAGGTGTGAGAATTTGACTACTGTATCGAGATTCCTATGCTCCGTGATGCGGTGGAGTCTGATGACCTAGAGAGAGTAGATCCTCAACCACTATAACCTAGACCGTTAGATTCATTGTATGTGCCTGAATGGGAGAAGGTATCAACTGCATGTCATCATGCACACCCAATTCATTTACAACAACAGTAGTGGTAAGACCATCCATCATCTCATGGGGGACCATACATGCAATAAAAGACATGACATGACTATTGGATGCATTGGAATTACCCTTGATAGAAGCTTAAATAATCCACAAATTGAGAAAACAATGGATTTACAAATAATACAGATGGTTCTCATGTCATATAATGCACATCACTAATCTATTGATTCTAGGTTGTTAGAGGGCTGACCTCGGCCAGTGGAACAGGTGAGGCCACACATGCAACATTTCATCATCTACATCATCATCACCATGGCTCCATAGCACTAGTAGATGATGGAGAAGGTTCTTGAGTTGGAACCTCCACTTCATGTTAGGAAATTTCATATCCCCAGTGTGGAAGATCGAATATTCTACCATGAACTACATGATAAGCTGGAATCATCCCTAACACTGCAACATGGATTGATTTCAGGCTATCACCCTCGTCTAGATCACTCATGCATATAATTTTCTTTACTAATGTATGCTTCAAATAGATTCAAATTGTATTATAAAATAGTAAAATAAATAATCTAATTGAATTTTTTGGATGCCAAATCTTGAAGCCCTATTCTGTAAAAAGTAGGATACAACATGGAATTAATTTTACACAATTGTAAAAACTCAGCTTACTCATAAATAAGAAATAACATCATAGGTACCCCCATGATATGAATTTCTACTCATCTTCCCTAGAGGTCGATATACAAGGAATGTTTTCAGTGCCAGTCAATGTCATGTATCCTCGTCAGCTTTAATATATAAAGCAACTATAATTTTCTTGATGGTAATGGAATGTGCTCAATAGAGCCCTACTAGAGGACAACTCCATGTTGCTGGTTCTACTCAATAATAAGAAATTATATGAGTGTTAGTAAATCTAAACCATATGATGTCTAGAAATGTAGTAATAATTGATCTTTTCAACTAAATCCCAATATTGAATCCATTAAATCTAAAATATCATGAGTGATTTGTCATAAAAATATGATACTAAAAATTAACGATGATTATATTATGAAATATTGTCATCAATTACGGATTATATATACTTATGTATGTTGTTAGAAGATTGTTCAACATGAGTCCATATGCACCGAAATAGTGTGTTATATCTCTGATGAAGTTGTGTTCTTGACTCCACTTGTAAAATTAAACATCGAATTTGATACATAATAAGAAATTAAATTCAACAACTATTACTGGAATTAGGAATTATTATAGTTGACTGATCATACCAACATCCATGGGAAACATCATGGAGTACCTCCACAGGCAGCGACTAACCATCAAGACTAGGGATGTTTGACGGGATGCACTCTCATTCAAAAATCGGAAAACAGATGTTGAATCTTCCAAGATCCGGGAAGTTTTCATGAGATGAAATCTATAATTATCATTAAGTGAAATCCAAGAATGATGTTCCCTTGTTTTCTGTCTACTCCCAATCAAAATCCTCTAGTTTCCTTAGATACATTATGTGCACATGTATACCAGAGTGATGAGAAAACAACGTCCCTCCAATTATCTGTAATATATAGGAGTATGAATGATGCTTAATAGTCTTATCATCAGTGTCATCGAGTAAATATATAAAATGAATCTCAATCTGCCTCATAGATATCGACCCGTCATCTATAGGAGAATAATCATCCAAAATTTCAATGCTTAGAAATCTATGAACATGCTTTGGCCAGTTTATGGAAAAGGAACACTCGATGACTAGAATCTTTGTCAAATTTCATTTCAACAACTCATTAATATTGTATTTCATACATTACCCTCTTTTGAATCCCATCAAGGGTTAGTTATTTCTGTCAATGAAACAGTTCACACAATTGGAAAATGTCTATTAAAATGGGGAAGTTATAGGTAACTTATATATCCCATTCACGACACTAATGTTATAATCCACAATATTTGGGGTTATGTGTTCGAACCCCTTGTCCCCATCATATTCTAATGTCTATTTCTATTTTGGAATCTATATCACATAATCATACACTTCTTTTCTAGCCTGCAGTATTTGTCCATAACATTATTCAAACCTCTATTGACCCGACATATATTCAACACAGAAGTGGTCATATTTCACATAAATTGATTTTATGTTTACTTTAAAATAAATAATAATAAAATTTACATTACATAACAATCCTTGTGATTAGCTTCATCAAAGGTTTCTTAGGGTGTTTTTATGACATGTTACTAGTAATGTGATTGATGGAGTACTGATGATGTGCTTTGTAAGTCACCATGTATCAAGGTCCGCATTGATTGCTTGATTCAAATGCTAAAAGGAATTCACATAGTCAGTCACAACATATATTTAGTTCAAAAATCATGATGTCATAAATATAACAGATGGTGTGACACGTATGTGGATGATTATAGATTCTTATTGAGGGTGATTCTAGACATTGAATTTGAAGGTTAGAAAATTTCAATTTTTGAGGAAGCTCATACTTGTGTTCATCCAAACTTGACAGAAGATCATACTTCATTAGATTCTGAATTTTTTTCATTTATTATCTTAATAATAATTATGAATTTCCTTAATTTTTATGTTGACCTTGTTAATGATATGATAAAACCTAATTTTAGTTCAAATATTTTTTATAATATGGCATGGATGGAAAAAAAGAAGGAAATTGGGATGCTTTATGATGATTGAAATGAATCATATCGAGGGATGTCAAAATTGTTATCCATAACAAGAAACAATGACTATGTTGTATTTTATCATTATTATAATTTACATATGTCTCAATATAACAGACTTGATCCATCTTGTTGTTAATTTCATCAGTTGTTCTATTCATTCCATCCCTATATTTCTACATTTCATTTTAGAAAACAGTTTATTCAATATAATGGAATGTTTTCATATTGATAAATTAATGATGTATTGTTGATTATAGAAACACATAATAGAGACAGTTCACCTCTTCTTCATCAATTTTCCATAATGGATCATGAAATCCATGAATCATAGAGTTGGTTTTTGGCATGTATCCACAACAATTTCACTCACTTTTAGGGTGTCTTTTTGATAACTTACCATCATCAGCCAATCAATGAAGTGATTAATGTGAGCCTTGATACATGGGGAACACTAAACTCACACCTTCAGTACTACATCAGACACATTACTATGAACATGTAAAAAAAATCAATAATGAACCTACAAATAAAGCAATCCCATAGATTTGAATGCAATTTCATTGTAAATATTTACTATTTCAACATAAAGATAAAACTCTTTATGTGAAATTTAATCAATTATATGTAGTTTATGAGCTGGATCAATGATTGTTTGAATAATGTTCCAAAAAATCCTCAATTTTATTCATGATGTGTATGATTTTTTGATGTAGGTTCCAAAAGAAAAATTGACAATTTCATATGATGGGGGAAAGATGTATGGACAGATGACCACAAACACTATTGAGTGCCTCAACCATATATTCAAGGGGATTAAAAAGTTACCTATATCTTCCCTAGTTTAGGATAAATTTTACCATTGTGTAAAGAACATCCTTGATACAAAGAAACTAGCCTTGTATGGGACTAAACATTATCTACGGTACAAAATGCACTATTAATGAGAAATTGAAAAGAACATTGATGAATCTTATGGTTACTTTGTTTTCCTTTTCTATCGACTGGGTTGGGCTTTTTTAGAAATTTTTATTCCTTGTTTTGTTTACAATGATGCTGATAAAGATAGTGGTTCAATATCTATGTAGTGGATTGAGATGTATTTTGCGCCGTTAGCAAATGATGATGATTAGCATATATTCATGTACTATTTTCATGCATATATATGACAGATCATTATAGGGATACTGTGCATGGATCACATAGGTATGCATGTGCACATGATATATCTGAGGATACTAGAAGAATTTGATCATGTTGGGACATACATCTGGGGATCAACATGCTTGGATTAAAATTACTGATAATTTTGCAAGGCATGACATTCAGACTACATGGATCTTGGGGGAAGTGATGTCCTACCTCAAATGTGGGAGTGGGAGTGCATCCAATCTCTCTTCTTAGATACTTCTAGATAGATTCTTCCAATAATGGTGCATTTGATGCGGTAATGTGGGAGTGGGAGTGCGTCCAATCACTCGCCTCTATTATTTTCGGATTATATTAAGAATTATTGAATTTAAATAGTTATTATTTATCACTTTTGATTTTTTATTTTATAGGTGGAGTTAGGCACACAACTTTGTTACTACTCTAACAGACCATTTGGTTGAATACCATCTCATGTTGGGTTGTCACCGACCCACCGACATAAGTATATAAAATCATTCATTGTTCAAAAAATTTCATAATATAATCATATTTAGTTTCTAGTAACACACATGTTTAAAAAATCTCAAATGTCATTACATATTTCATGAAATCGATACTAGGATTTATTAGACTGGTTTCCTACATAATTCACTACTTGAATTCATGATGCTGTGAATATTTTTCCAATCATTTGCTTTAATATTACTGAGTGCCACCATCCTGATAGAGTCATGCACTAGTTTGTATGTGTTCAGTGCAATCCATTACATCCGAGATAGTTAAAACAACTTCATGGATTATAGATGATGTGGAGGCAGGAAGTCAACTAATGCTGACAACATTCCCAATATCTCAACCTCTATTGAAGATGATATGTTCTTTATTTCCATGGTGTACATATGATAACAACCCATCATTTAGATAATTCCAATTATGATCCATGGTGTAGACTGTAGTCTTTCATTTATCATACATAACCTTGTAGAGGGATTTATGATATGGTAGGTCAATAAATTTCAATTCTTTTTTTATTGTACTATTGTCAACATCATTCTGAATATCGTTAAATCATACTCAAGTTAAACCAAATATACCCATGAGTGATATAGAAGAGGAGGAGGTTTCTTGCCTGGTATCGATCCATGCCGCAATGCTGTGGATGATGTGAGATTATCATGTAGTTCATGAAACCATCCATGGTCATCCATCCTAATGAGATGAGGTTGTTTTCATTGAAGTGGTGGTTTTTACTTAGGAAAATCCTCGAGTAGATGTTGAAGCCAATGAGCGACACTGATGATGATATAGACCACATCGTTATACATTTTAGGTATAAGGACTAGGCCTTATTATATACATAATCTAGAATTTAGTCACTAAAAACCCCTTTTTTACATTTAGGATCTTTTCATTTTTAGAGCTTTAGTGAATTAGGAAAATACATTAACAACATAACACATTATTACATAGTGGATACCATAAAAACAGTTTCAATTTTTTTTCAAAATATAAAACATTAAAACCTAAAACATGACTCCGTGAAAATTCTTCTACATTTAACACGACTTCATTCATTGCCTTACACATCCATTAACCTGTGAGAATCATTTAAAATCATGGGATGAGCATGAAATCTTAGTAATGATGAAAAAGAAGGAATGATCACATTAGACCATGAATACTCGTAACATATTAAAACATTTGCAAAATACATGCTTGTCACTAATATATAAATACATCATGTAAGATCCACACAAAACACGAGAACATAAATATATTCATAAAGGTATCTTGGTGCATTACTTACATTATCTTGTAACCATACTTTGTTACCTTATAATTTGTAACCCTCACGGCTACTTAACTTTGTGTAACCATCGCAGTTACAATTGGAGTAACTATACGGCCGACCTCCAACATACTCATACCCATTTAATTTGAGGGAGATATAGGTCCCACCCTACATCATAAATAATTCCCTATAACCAAAACATAATCATACTACATGAATAATTCCATAAAAACATTGCTTTGGAATTACGTAAAACTGAATTTAAAAATAAGATTATTTATGAAAATCCCCTTATAAAATATCATAAAATTGAAGAGAGATATAATAGAGTGGATGGAGTATGTATATATACTATAAATATAGAAAAAACATAATATAAACAGAACCCATCACAATAAAAATTTACATAGCACATAAATAATGTTGTACAAGGATAACCCAAGGAATGGAAATCTGGTAAAGAATTCCCTTACCTATTGTTTGTCTTACTTCCAAAATGATTAACCCTATTGTATAATGGTTAAAAGAGTGTTATTAATATTTTACAAGAACATGTTCATGATTATAAAATCTTATGAGATCATTTCATAACATAATTTCACCCTTTAATTGTTAGTATTTTTCTCCTTGCACTGTTTTTGGGTGAGTTCTTTACATGATTTCCATGATTGGTTCATGGTGGATGGTATTGACTATTGGAAGTAAAATTATACAATTGGAATAGAAAGGTATTTACATATTTACAGTACCATAATTTATACCATTTATCATTTTCATTTTTATTATGAATATTATTCAAAAGTTAAAACATTAATTATGTTCGTTTAGATCATTTTAGTGGTTCTTTGATAATAATAACCTAATTTTGTCTTATAAATTAGAACAATGAGTACAAAAGAATTCCAGAACCATGTGTGATTCATAAAACATATATTTTTACCTGGTTCAACCATATAAATGGGTTCATTACAATACTTGAATGAATTATTGGAAATTGAAATCACATCGTCCACGATGTTAGTAATTTCGACACATCATGGACAATGTTTTTATTCATTAAATAATTGGGAGAGGAGAAGAATAATGAGGAGGAATATTCCATGAACAAGAGAACATCCTGAATATTCAATATTATGGATATTTCATTCCTCTTGGATAAGAGGGGGTGAGAATAGAATAAAAAAAATCATGAAATAAAAGAAAAATTGAGAAAATTGTCTCTAAAATTCGGCAGCCTAACAGTGTCTCTTAAAATTTCATAAAAAATGGTTTGATGAGAGAAAAGGAATATATCATCACTCATACATAAGATGGATAGTATGGAAGGATATGAAATGGAATATCCCAATATAATTTAAAATGGAAATGAATAGAATAACATAAAATGAAATAAATAAAAGAAAATAAAAGAGGATGTTTACCTCTTGATCTCTTCTCCTTGGGATCCTTTTTAAGGGCCTTAGTTTTGGACTTTTGGTAAAACCAGTAGCTCTAGGACGTGGGTAAGAGATTAGGTGGAGTATATGGGTTGATCCTATTCATGACTCATGGCTTGAGAGGTGTGGGAAGAATAGGGGAGTCAAGGTGGTATTTATAGTGGAGGAGAGGGGGTATTTTTCATTATTTTAATCATTGTTATAACATTTTTCCCTAGATTATGAATAGTCCTAGTTAATGTGACTTCAAATAGTAATAATGTCATTTAGTTTAAACCAAGTGTTCTTGCATCACTTATGGTGTCATGAATAGTGCATTATACTGATAATTTGATTATACGATACTTTATGGTATTTCACTATTCACCGAAAATTAAGGAATTTCAGAAATATCTAAAAAATTTACCCCAACCATTTTTTGACATGTAGAATTAAAAAATGAGGTCCATTTTTCGAAAATAAATATCTAAATATTATTAATTTAATATATAAAATAAAAGCATTCCTAATTCAAAAATTAATAACTCTAATTCTATAACAACTACTATATCATGATGAAAAATTAACCCAGATGTAATTATCTTAAAGCCACAAGAAAATAAAATAATAATATAATTTACTATTAACTAGAGTCATATTACAATTCATGTTACTATTCTTAAGGGTTTTTTAGTATTCACCAAAAAATACAAGTTGGTTCCAATAGACTCCAAATAACATACTGAACTCAATTGTAGATGACATTTTCCTGAAATTCAGAACATAAAAGTGGAAAAATTATGTTTTAAAGGCTAGTTTATAATATCTACTTTAAGAAAATGTTCCTTTCATTTAAATATATTTTTAGAAAAACATGGGGTGTTATATTATCCCCACCTTCTTGAAATTTCATCCTCGTAATTTTACTGACTTATTAAACAACTAAGGGTATTTTTTCCATCAACGCATTTTTAGACTCCCATGTTCCTTCTTCAACCATGTGGTTTCTCTAAAAAAAACCTTTACATGGTGGATTAATTTATTCTGCAAAACATGTTCCCTTCGATCAAGAATATGAACTGGTTTCTCTTCATAATAAGGGTTCTCTTCCAGCTGAACTGCTTCTGCTCTCACGACATGTGATGAATCTGGCACACACATTCTCAACATCAAGACATGGAAAACATTGTTTGACTGAAACAAGCTTGGAGGAAAAGCTACACGGTACATCAATGTTATAACTTTCTCCAAGATTTAAAAAGTACCGATGAATCATGGACATACCTTCCCTCTCTTACTGAAACCCATCACACTTTTCTAAGGAGAGATTTCAAGGAAAACATGGTCACCTACCTCAAAAGAGAATTCTTTCCTTCTGTTATCTACATAACGTTTCTACATACTCTGAACTGCCCTCATGTGCTGATGGATCAACCTCACTTTCTCAGGAACTTCTTCTACAAATTCTAGACCCATCAACTTTCTTTCATTGACTACATTACAAAATTCTATAATCCGACATCGCTTCCCATACAAGGCCTAAAAAGGTGTCATCTAAATACTAGAATGAAAACCGGTATTATAAGAAAACTCAACTAAAGAAATATGATGATCCCAACATCCCTGGTAGTACATTGAACAATATTGAAACATATCTTCCAAAGTTTGAATCGTTCGTTCTGACTACCCATCTGATTAAGGATGAAAGTTGTTCTGAAATTTATCTCTGTGGCCAACGACTTATGATGTCCCTTCCAAAAGTTAGAAGTGAACCCTAGATCTCGGTTAGATCCAATAGAAAGAGGAACTCCATGTATCCTGACAATCTCCTTGAAGTACAATCAATAAAGATGATCCAAAGACATTGAATATCGAATAGATTGAAAATGTGCAGACTTTTTTAATCGATCAACAATAAACCAAATAGCACTGTTACGTCGAGAAGTCTTTGGTAGTCCCACCACAAAGTCCATGGATATATTGTCCCATTTCAACTATGGAACTTTCAAAGAATGAAGCATTCCATTCGGTAAATACTGCTCTTCTTTAACCTGTTGACATGTCGAACATTTCATGGTAAAATCAGAAATATCTATTTTTATTTCATCCCACCAATAATACTCCTGAAGGTTTATGTACATCTTTGTACTACCAGGATGAACAAGAAATGGAGAACTATGAGCTTGACACAACAAATCATTCTTCAACTGAGAATCACTAGGAACACACAACCATTTTCCAAATCATAAAACACAATATTTTCCAAGTTTAAATTATGGAAACTTACCCATTTTAAGAAATTCTACCTTTTTTGTAGCTCACAGTCATCCTTTTGTGCATGCTTAATTTTTTCTGAAAATGAAGACTGTACTAAAACCTGAAAAAAATAGAGGTATTCCCTGCACCTACAACATCTAAGTGAAAATTCATCAAATTATTAATCTAGGGATCATGTTATAAACCTAACAAGGTTAATGATGTGTGATGTTTCTGACTCATGGAATCCACCACATTGTTTTCTTTTTCGGGATGCTAATTGATCGTCCAGTCATAATCCTTTATTAGTTCTATCCATATTCTCTGACTCATGATTAATTCCTTCCGAGTGAATATATACTTTATACTTTTATGGTCAGTATATATTTGGCATTTAGTTCCGTATAAATGATGCCTCGAAATTTTCAAAGCAAAAAAACCACAGCATCCAATTCCAAATCATGTGTGGGATAATTTAGCTCATGAGTTTTAAGCTATCTCGAAGCATAGGCAACTACCAGATCATTCTGTATGAAAACACTACAAAGTCCCTTCAATGAAGCATCACTGTAGATGACAAACTCACTATTTCGGGAAGGTAAGGACAAAACTAGAGCATTCACCAATCTCTTCTTCAATTCCTAAGTACAAACATCACATTCTTTTGTCCAAAAAAATTTAACCCCTTTCCATGTTAACTAAGTTATTGGGCTACATAATCGTTCAATGTTATTAACAAACTGCCAGTAATAACCTGCTAAGCCCATAAAACTACGAATCTATATAACATTTTTGGTTCTTGGACATTCATCAATAACATTTGTTTTGGAAGGCTGAACTGTTATTCCAAGTTTATTTACAATGTTCCCATGAAAAGAAATCTTTTGAAACCAAAAATCACACTTGCTGAATTTTCTATACAGTTTCATTTCATTTAATTTTTGCAAAACAATCCTTAGATGTTTTTCATCTTCCTCATTATTCATAGAAAATACCTGGATGACGTTAATATATACAACCACAATCTTATCCAAGAACTCATGAAATACTATATTCACAAGATTCATGAATACAATAGGGGAATTAGTTATTCCAAACATCATAACACTAAATTCATAATTCCCATATCATGTACGAAAGTATATTTTTGAAATTTCATCCTCATTCACCTTCAGCTGATGGTATCCGGATCTCAAGTCAATCATGGAAAAGTATTGAGATCCCTGGAGCTGATCAAATAATTCATCAATATGAGGAAAAGGATACTTGTTTTTAACAGTGATGTTATTCAAAGCATTATAATCTATTCAATGTCTCATGGAACCAACTTTCTTTTTAACAAAAAAAACAGGTGCTCCCCATTGTGAAGTGCTGGGATGAATGAAGCCTTTAACAAAAAAAATTAAGTTATTCATTTACCACTGGCACATCATTAATTTGAATTGTTCATTTTTTTCAACAATATTAGCATGATAACATTCATTTCCATTTTTAAATAGTTTATCAGCTTCTTGATATGTTGTCAATTGTATGGGTTCATTATTGTATAAAAACTGAAAATCTTTTTGAAAAACAACTTCATTAGCTCTACAATCAATCTTAGTATGATAATCAAAAATCCAATCCATCCCGAGAAAAACATCATACTCGACTAAGGGTAAAACAACAAGGTTTGTAGGTAAAGTCTTTCCATAAACCACAATAGAAAGATTATCATAATTCCTATTGTCTATAACATTTCCCCTGGTTTTTTGACAATAAATTCAGGTCTCATTTGTTGAGGTGATTTTTCTAATTTACTAGAGAATTTCTCAGAGAGGAAGGAATGTGTAGACCCCGTATAAAACATAACATTAGCAAAATATGAGTGAACAAATAATGTACCAGATACAACATCATTGTATGGCCGGACATCTGCTGATGTAGTGGAAAAGGATCTAACTACTACTTTCTGCTTTTAGTCTAGATTTTTTGCACCATTCATATCTCTCTTTGGGTAGGGATTTGCATAATGACCCATTTAACCACATTTAAAACACTTTACAGTCTGCTTATATGGATTAGTATTTAGATCATTTTTGTTACAATGTTGGCCCATATGTATAAACTTACCACATTTAAAACACTTCTCAGTTTTTCTAAGACATTCCCAAGGGTTTTTTTTCCACACGTTTCACAAACTGTAAATTGTATTTTTTTTACCATCAAATTTCGTTGGTTGATTGTTACCCATTTCTTGCCAGCTGTACATCTTCTTCTCATTGTTTCCAAAATTCATGTGATCATCAATAAACTCCAACTCTACCCTCTCAGGAAATAGAAATATTTTTCATAACTTTTGAATTCATGGGAGGCCAACACCCTTCGATACCTTGGTTTCGATCCTGAGTAAAAGTGGTGCATTTTTCTATCAAGATACAAAAAAAGATTTGGAGCATACCTCGCCAGTCTTGTAGAATTCGCATCATAAACAGCTATTGAATCTTCCTCTTTCTGTTTCAATTAAAGGAATTTCTTCTCCTTTCTACATCCCACCACATTAGGAATATATTTTTCCAATAAAAGACTTTTAATTTCGTCCCACTCTAAGTCATAAAAATCATATCTACCCCTGATATTCCTTACCATTGACCACCACTGATCAGCTTCCCCTTCAAAAAGGTAAATGGAAAGACTTACCTTTTTATTTTCTGAACATCCCATAACGTCAAATATCTTTTCAAGGAATTTGATCCTTCCTTCAACTGCTACTAGGTCAGAAGTTCCATTGAACACAGGAGGATGTTGTCTAATAAAATGTACCACTACTATCATGTTCTGTTGTGGTACCTTTATTGGTTATCCTGCTTGGATTCCACCACCATTTAATTCTTGCATTAGCTGATCCACTACTGCCAAAAACTACTCGGTTCCAATCCATACCATTCCGAGCTATAGTTCTGGAAGGATGTCTTTTTGTCATTCCCTCTCCTCTTCAGCATCCATGTTCCTTATGCAGACAACCATTCTGAACAAAAAGGTCTTAGATGAAGCAACATGGTAATCTTTAAATTCAAAAACATTACAATTTAAACATAGTGTGAAAATCATTTATGGTATTCCATAAACATCACCCAAACCCCTGAAGATATCTAAACTATCCTCTGATATCAACTATAATGACCTGACCTTATTACATACATAATATTAAAATTATTCAAGAAAAAATATCTTTTTTACATTAAGAATCTTTTCATGTTTATAGCTTTAGTAAATTAGGAAAATACATTCATAACATTAAACATTATTATACAGTGGATACCATAAAAACAGTTTCCATTGTTTTATCAAAATATAAAACATTAAAAATTAAAAAAAAAGACTCCTTGAAAATTATTCAAAATTTAAAATGGCTTCTTTCCTTATCTTACACATCCATTAACCTATGAAAATCATTTAAAAACTTGGGATGAGCATGAAATATTAGTAAGGTATGAAAAATAAGGAAAGAGCACATTATACCATGAATACTCGTAACGTATAAATTTTTGTTCAAAAGAAATGATTGTCACCCATATATACTTACTTAGTGTAAGATCCACACAAAACATGAGAACATAAATATATTCATAAAGGTATCTTGGGGAATTATTTACATAATCTTGTAACCATTCTTGGCTACCGTATAATTTCTAACCCTCATAGCTAGCTTACTTTGTGTAACCATCGTAGTTACACTTGGAGTAACCATACGGCCGACCTCCAACTTACTCATACCCAATGAATTAGAGGGAGATATAGGTCTCACCCTTCATCATAAATAATTCCCAAGAACCAAAACAAATCATACTTCATGAATAATTCCATAAAAACAATGTTTTGGAATTCCGTAAAACTGAATTTTAAAAGAAGTAATTTAAAGAAAAGACCCTTATAAATATCATACAATTTAAGAGAGACATAAAAGAGTGGGTGGAGTATGTATATATAAGGTAAATACACATAATTAAACATAATATAAACAGAACCCATCACAAAAACAATTTTAATAGCACATAAATAATAATTTATAAGGATATCCCAAAGAATGGAAATCGGGTTAAGAAATACCTTATAATAGGTTTTTCTTACTACCAACTTGTTTAAACCTCTTGTATAATGGCTAAAAGAGTGTTATTAATATTTTATAGAAAATTTTCATCATTATAACATCTTATATGATCATTTCATAACATCATTTCACCCTTTAATTGTTATTTGTTTCTCCTTGCACTGTTTTTGGGGGAGTTCTTTACATGATTTCCATCATTGGTTCATAGTGGATGTTCATGTAGATTGGAATTGAAATTCCATAATTGGAATGGAAAGGTATTTACATATTTAAAGTACCATTATTTATACCATTTATACTTTTGATTTTTAATATGAGGATGATTCATATGTTAAAACATTAATGATGTTCGTTTATATCATTTTAGTGGTTTTTTGAAAATAACAACCTCATTTTGTCTTATAAATTAGAACCATGAGTAAAAAAGAATTTAAAAACCATGGTTGAATCATAACACATATATTATAACCTGGTTCAGCCATATAAATGATTTCATGACCAGACATGAAAGAATAAATGGAAATTGAAATCACATCGTCCACGATGTCGGTAATTTCGACACATCGTAGACAATGTTTTTATTCCTTAAATGAGTGGTAGAGGAGAATAATGATGATGTGGAATTTCCATGAACATGAGAACATCCAGAATATACAGAATTATAGATATTTAATTCCTCTTGGATAAGAGGGGTGATGAAATATGAAAAAATAATCATGAAATAATGAAAACATGAGAAAATTATCACGACAATTCGGCAGCCTAACGACGTCTCTTAAAATTTAAAAAAAATAGTTTGATGAGAGAAAGGGAATATCTCATCACTCATACATAATATGGACAGTAAGTGGGGATATGGAACAATATATCACAACATAATTCAATAGGGAATGATATAGAATAACATAAAATGAAATAAAAAAAAGAAAATAAAAGACGATGTTTACCTCTTGATCACTTCTCCTTGAGATCATTCTTAAGGGCCATGGTTTTGGTCCTTTGGTGAGAAAAAAAGATCTAGTACATGGGGAAGATCCATTGGGGGAGTATTGGGAAGATCATACACATGGATCAAGTCTTGAGAGGTGTGGGAAGAAGAGGAGAGTGAGGGTCGTATTTATAGTGGAGGAGAGGGGGTATTTTTCATTATTTTAATCATTATTATAATATATTTTGCCAAGATTATGAATAGTCTTAGTTCATGGGACATAAAATAGTAACAATGGCTTGTGAGTTCGAACCAAGTTTCCTTGAATAACTTATGATGTCATAAATAGTTAATTTTACTGATAATTTGATTATATGGTATTTTATCATATTTCCCAATTCACCGAAAATTATAGTATTTCAGAAAAATCCCAACAATTTTCCCCCAAACGTTTTTTCGATGTGCCAAATTGAAAAATGAAGTCCATTTTTTGAAAATAAATTTCTAAATATTATTAATTTAATTTTTAAATAAAATCATTCCTAAATTAAAAATTAACAACTCTAATTCTATAACAACTTCTATATCACGGTGAAAAATTAACCCAAATGTTATTATCTTAAAGCCTTAAGAAAATAAAATAATAATAAAATTTACTATTCATTGGTGTCATATTACTATTCATATTACCATTCATAAAGGTATGTTACTATTCACCAAAAAAACTTTTTGGTTCCAATAGAATCCAAATAACATACTGAACACAATTATAGATGACAGTTTCATGAAATTCAATACATAGAAGTGGAAAATGTATGTTTTAATGGCTAGTTAAAAATATCTAATTTTAAAAATGATCCTTGAACTTATATTTTTTTTATAAAAACATGGTTTGTTACATTAGGCCACACCTATTCCATAGGTCGAGGTCAGACCTCTCGGTGTCCAGCCTCATCTGATTGGGGATGTGAATTAGGGGGAATGAGATCCATCTATATTTTTAGGATATCTATTATTTTATCCAGTTTCATATTATATGATATTCTATCATGTGTCATTTCCAATACCTCCATATTTCATGCGATATCCTTCATATCTTGTATGGTTCCTGCCTACAATGATGGAGGGTCCTTCTACTACACTAGTAGGAGAAGGCTGGGTTGTTTAGGATGACATCCAGTTTAAACGTCCTCCCATTTTAATATAGAAAAATAATCCAAAAATAGAAGATCTAGTGCCCAAGTATCCGCCATTTATATGTCTTCATACACCACCCTAGCATAGATCTCAGTGATCTCGATACGGGCGTCCCATTCGCACACCCCCTTGTGGGATGGAACCTCACCATAGATGTTGATTATAATCATTCTTGTATATGTTTTTATGTATATTAAATTGAGGATATTATTTTTACTACCAAAATTTTTTACTTGTTTAGCCATTTTTTCAATTTTCATTTATATTTTTTCCACAATTTATATTTTATAAACCTTCAATGTCGACTACTTGAAACATAAGAAAACTAATAAAATTTCTAGTATGGGACTTTAAAATCATATAAATTATTAACAATAAAATCAATATAAATAAAATCTATAACATATCTTAAGAATTTAAAAATTTGTTGAAAATGAAATTTATTTCATAAATATAATAAATAATAGAAAATTAAATAAATGTGAAAAAGATTATAAATACCATTATAATGGTTTAAAATAAAAATAAATTTTCCGAATAAAATTTATTTTTAATAAATTATTAAAGATTTTTGAACATTATAGATTCAATCTAACCATAGATAATATACCCACTAAAATTAATATTTCTACTTGAGCTCCACCTTTTTATATTATATTAAAATCATATAGTATAGATTGATTTATAAAATCCAAAATGGATTTAATGTAAAATAATAATAGCCATGAATAGAATAAAAAACAATTGAGCTAAAATCACATCCAGTACACCATAACTGAGGGTTTTTTTTTAAAAAATGTACAGTTTATGTGTCCTTCATTCAAGTCGAAAATTTCATTCTTATGAGTTTTATTAAATCAAATGAAATGAATGATTGAATGAAAAAAGTAAAAAAAATAACAAAAAACTATATATATATAATGTATATATTCATAATGTGTATATTTATAATGAATAATAATATTATTGTTATATAATAACAAATAAAATTAGTATTTCACTAATCCAAATGATGAATAAAATAATTTAGAAGTGATTTTTAATAAGATATACATGAAACAGAATAATTAGATTAGTTCTATTATAAATAACGGATAAATCTGGGAACATACTTTAAAAAAGAAAAAATATATAAATGTAATAAATAAATGATTATTTACATATCACAAAATATATTTCAGAAAAACATAATATTTTCACTTCCAAATATTAATGGAATTATTAAAAATACAAAACCAAAAGAATAAATATATATAATGAAAAAAATATTTATATTTAGAAGTGTAGAAACATTTATAATTATATTAATTATGTACTATTATTATAGAAAAGAGGTAGGGCCTTTGCCGTCTGTGGACAAAACTGAAAGGTGGTAGGGAACTAAACGTCTTTCATACATAGTTTTTGAATTTTTTTTCATGGAAAAATTTAATTTTTTAAATAAAAACTCAAAAAAATTGACGTTTTATCCACTTAAAAAATTGGATCACTATTTTACACAACTACATCTAATGGAATTTTTTTCACATTTTGTAGGAAACTGTTTAAGGATATTTTATCAAATTCATATTTTAACATATTTTTCTGTATTATAATTTTAATTATTCACCAAAAATATATTTTGATATTGTTTATAGTCATTTATTATCCTACTATACACATCCTCCCCTTAGATGAAATTTCATGATTGTTAAAAAAAAAACACAACTATCATTCAAATATTTAGTTAAGAACATGATTTTTTTCTTTTATTATCTTGTGGATAAAATTGAACCGGTAAAAAAATATAATATTTTAAACGAAAAAAATAATACTTACAGAAAGGAAATTTAACACTATAACATACCGTAATATAAGAGGTTTTTGAAACTTCCCCACAATTCATAGAATTACTTTTTTATGATATTTTATTTCATAGTTAAAATAAATTTCATGAAAATAAAAAATATATCTAGCCTACACAATAGAATCATTAATCTGTCATATAATCTCTTAAAACATGAAATATTTTCATTAAAACACTTTTGAAAAAAAACAAGAGACGAATAAGCTATATGTGAGTATAATCAAGTAATGCCTTCAGAATCCAACTTGTTATAATAATTTTCTATAAAATTATTTAATTCTTTTTATAAAAAAATAAATATCAAATCCCAAAATTTTATAATTTCAATATATATTTTCTCTAACAATTAATAAATATTATAGTATTAATTTATATATTTTTATTTATTAAATTTATATAATTCACATATATTTTTCATCTTGATTATATATTTTTAAAATTTTATTCATTCAATTTCCATTTATCAAAAAATAAAACATAATATTGTATATTAAATGTAATAATTTTCCTATTTTTTGTAATGTGATAGAACACCCAAAATTAGGTACAATTATAGAAATTCATCTGTTAATCATGGTTTCATATGAATATATTCAACTTTTTCCATAGTGTAAACATCTTCCAACAATAGCTCAATAAGATATATCTTCTACATTATAGAGGTAAATTTTATATTTATCAAATTTGAACATGTTTTTTAGTTCTTATATAATTTAATATTTAAGGTACATTAATTATCATATTTGATGAACAAGTAAATCTCCACATTTACTCTAATATTTTTCATTTTTGATGTTATCTAAACTACTTTTTTATTATGAACATACACTAATAAAAAATAATTTTTAATTAAGGTAGTAAATTATATCTTATTGGAGTGTAATTTAAAATAGCTACATCTAACAAAAGCATATTAGTGAACATTTTTTATTATAAATATATTTATAATAATATACATTATAATAACCATAAAATTTATTTTTTATATATATTATATATTGTTCAATATTCATGTGTGTATTGCACATGATATAATATTCATTAAATTCATAATATATTAAACCTCTGGATCCCTATAATAATATTTCATATAATGCCACAAGAAATTCAATTCTGGGCCCAGTGGATGTTAAATTTATCGTGCATTTTTTATCGATTGATATTTATTCAACATAATTGTCATTCTTTACTTATCAATTAAATTATTTACACCTATTGATATTGGCGTGGACATTCATTTAATGTGTTTTTATTTCTAATTATATGAGTTTCATATAGTAATAACTTATGATCATAAACTTATTTCAACATCATTAAAAAAAATTAATCAAAAGATAAATGTCATCACTCCAGCATACAAATCTCGAAGGTAATTATAATTTTGAGTAAATGTATTTAAAAACATTTTTACATAGTATGTATCAAATATTATACCATTAACATATATAATCATTAATATTAATTTTTTACATTTAGATGCTTCTTTCATTTAATCCCTTTTAGAATTTCATGATCCCTTGAAAAGTATCATGATTGTAATGCTAAAGTCAACTAGATTGTATTCATATAAATATAACAAATTTAACAACTATGAATGATTAGTTTTCACAATTATCCAGAAGGAATCCTTCAATTTTCTAAATATAAACATTCTTTTCATGTTCATTGTTGAGGAATTCTAGATATATGACCATTAATTTTTTTAATAAAAATTAATTAATCTGTTATTGAAAGACAAATCTTTATTTTTACATCCATTGAACTAATGATAATTTATTAACAAAGAACACATATTCCACATAAAAATAAATCATAAACATGGGATTATTTTTTTTTAACAAAGTTCTTCTTATTTATTTCACATATTTTATAAAATTAATATCATTGCAATCATGTTTTAATTGATGGATCATAGAGGGAGATCCCAATACAAGTTATTCTAAATATATTTGATTTTCTAATTTATAGTTTCAACTTTTTTAATGGTAATGATTTGCAGGTGGTTTATTTATGGAAATAATAAAAAAGGGTTGAGTCAAAGAGTGTCCATCTAATTCAATTTAAAATACATAACACTAATTACTCCTTAAATCTGAGTAAAATCAATACTTTTTTGTATTAAAAGTCACTCTTACAAAAAATTAATATCTAATAATTATCATTTTATCTTATTAATTCACAAAAATATCCAACTATAGATATATAAATTATGAATATACATTGTACTTTTATTATAGATGGCGCAATACATCTATGATTTAATTAGGATTTCAATTTTTCCCTCACATATCAATAACACATTACATAGTGAATAATATTTAGAAAAAAATTATGTATGAATGAATATACATGTGTAGATATCATCCACTATAATATAAAAATTCTATGCTAATTTTAACATCAAAATATTAAATAATTATTATTCTACAAACATCACCCTAAATATGGTTATCGATTATATTGAACTCTACTATATTCTCACATGCTAAACACCATGTAATTATATCTGAATAACCAGTTCATTTAATCTTCCAATTTACATTAATCACATAGATATTGAACATAGTATATAAAATTTTAGTTATCTATCTCATCGTTTCATCGCATATATAGAGTTGTATACAATTAAATAGCATAATATTTTATCTAATCACTCATTCTAATCGATGTATATTATGGAATTACAAGATATTATAGTGAAGAATTCTATTTTATTCATTACACAACCCTATATTTACATTCACATCCACCATATTTCAAATATTCCTTTAAAATTATAATCCTCATAAAAATTTTATTTATTCTTTGAACATGACATATATTTGAAAAATTATATATTTTTTTAATCATATTTAAAAAAATTTCTCATATGTTGACACTATCATTTATTTCCTTTATCCCATGAATCATTTTGGTAATCATCATCATGTATAATAATTCATTATCACCTAGAAAATTCCATATATATATAGATTATTTATCATTGGAGATAACCATAAATCTATGATCTCTGTCTCTAATAGATAAAAGCTATGTTGATAGTAGCATATTACAACAAAATATTATTTATTATATTGGTATGCAATGAAAAATATCATAATATATCAGGTATAATTCATATGGAATAATTTAAAACTTATATTTAATGATACACTAATAATATTGTACTGATTTTCAACTATCATGCTATATTATCTTCAACAAAATTAGAGTTATTCCACATCATATATCAACTGATTCATAGATTAAGATAAATAACTGTTTTCATTTTCAAATGTGGATCATGAAACCAATAATAACCATCCCTATTTTTTTTATTTTACACATAATTTTTTATAACAATGATATATTATTTAACAAAAAAAATTATTATCTCATTCCATCAATGCTAATGAAAATATTTCATTGATATTGGATTAATTTGTATTCATATTAGGAACCATGATATTTTCATTATTTTTTATCTGTGAGAAGCCATTTTCTATATAATAAATTAAACATATAGAATTGATAAAATTCAAGAACTTCATACAGAACTGAAAGTAATATAAAATAACTGAAAACAGTGTGGGTATATAAAAAGAGATGTGACTTATTTAGGGAGATAAAGTTAAATGAAAACATAGCACATCAAAGTAACATTATTGATGTTGTGTGAATAGAACATGGTTGTTGTCAAAGGGTATATCTATTTCGTTGATGGAATATTTAATATTAAAACAAATTTTTCTCCAACGGATTGATCTATTCACCAGATAAATTAATTAAAGAAACACCTAGGTGGTTTTCAAGATCAAATTGGTGGTTTTCCCCTTATATTTGATATATGTGTAATTTTTTTTACTAGTAGTTATCATTAGTGAAAAATAAATAGATTGTATGGGGTAAATTTCATAGAATGTTTACTAGTTATTATTATATTAGTTCTTTATGTGTAGTGTTCCATGGAAATATATTGTTACATATTCAATTGTAGTGGTTATTTCATATGGAAAACGACACATTTTCAAACAATAGAAATCCTTGTGTTCTTTCATTTTGTTATTTACCTATTATTATTGGTTGGATAGTTTAGGTCACCTACTATGATTGAATTAGTGTTCATAAATTTTTATGGTCTAGTTTATTAGGATTACTAATTTTAGATACAAATATTTGTTTCATGGGGGGTTCAGAACATCCAGTTTCTTGGTTTGACATTTATTATTCACATACAATTTCTTTCTTTCAGAGGTTGTGTTTTAGAATTTCTATATTCGAAATAACATGGAGTATTAGAACATGGATTAGTTTTTTAACGAAACTAATGTAAATTATTTTAGGGCTCATGAGTAACCAATAATTTTCCTCATTTACATTTTAGTTGTTGAATTATTATTTTATAAATTGTGTAGAAATAATATTTAGAGTTTTGGTATTTGATAGATTATTCATATTTCAGTTAATGAAATATAAAAGTCGACCAATATATGTATAAGAAGGATTTGGATATTAATTTGATCAATGATATATAAAAATAAATGTCCATTTCAGTGTTGAAATTTATCTTTTAATTTTTTTGGGTGATGTCTATATAATATTATCCTAATACATGACCTTCTTCAAAGTGAAAATAATTAGAAAAATAATGTCGATTCTTAGAGAATATATGTGAATCATAAATATTTGAGCTATGTGTTAATATTGTTGGTTTTATTGGTATTATAACATTGGAATGTTATTCGATTTAGGATCATTTGAATTAATTTAATTTGATCATGATTTTTATATAGTCAAATAGTATTATTATTTCCAAAGGCATATATAGATTAATTATTTTTCAATCACACATGGAAACATGGAATTATCTAGGGGATTATATTTATAAATATAGAGGTAATGATAACATTAATTTCAATGATATTCATGATCTTAACAATAATCATTATATTTAGATGATATGGGTTTAACAGTTACCAAAAGTGAATTTAGTATAAATGGTATGAAATGATTCAAAAAGAGAATATAGTTGAGAATGAAAGATCTAATAACAGAAATATGTATTATAAATATATATTTTCAATTTTACTTCAACAATTAACAGTTAATAAATTGGAAACTTACAAAAACTATAATGTCTATAACTTCCACTCTGATAAGATTTATCTAATTTTATTAATAGTGTCTACAAATTATGGAGAGGATGAGGTGTTGATCCTATGTGTCATGATATCAACAGTGTATAAAATCCTTTACTAACGAGGCTCATTTTAATCAACTTCCAAAATTGGATTAAATTATATATTTGTTTTTTTGGAATATAATTGTAAATATTATAGATAGATAAGCAGTTGAATTTTTAATCATATGATATTCATTCATTAAAACATAGAAAATATGTCTTCTGAATATATAAGTTTCATATTATATCTCCGTTTTAGAATAAGACATTTTTTATTTAATAATGATATATAATTATATACTATATTTGAGAATAGTTTTTTTTGTAATACAACACATTGTTTCATGGTTATTTCAAGATATTTTAATAATGTATCTTTCTATATATTGAGGATTAAAAATGATGTACATCACGTCGGAACATAAACATAAAGAATTATGAGGTTCTTCCATGACTATATTTTTCAAAATATCTATAGTAGATAATATATATTATCTATTATAGTATTTGAAAGGTATTATGAAATGGAGTATATAATATGAAAATAATAAATCCATGACATGTAGTGGAAGGTTACACTAAAAATAGATAGAAAAAATAATTGAATTAAATGCTTGATGTTGTTTATAATGATGTATTAATAAAAAAATTAGTTTGATCTCAATTGGGAAATGAACTATTTTATCATCATCAGTATTTCTATAATGTATGTTTTATTATTTTTAACATACACATGGTTAAGGTATTCAACACCTACATGAAATAGTGATCTATAGTGAATGATATGAAATAATGAACAAAAAATTCCATTTATTTTATATTGACGATTATTATGGTTGAATGGTGCTCTAGATGATCTATTTTATGAATGGAATATATATTGGGATGACTATTCTTAGGAAAACAATGTATAACTATTTATCAGAATAGATAAATTGAATGTTTAATGAGAGATCATGGACTATTTCATAAGGTTGAAAATTAATGAGGTAGTTTTGGGATGTAGTTTTTAACTACGTGGGTTATATCATGACTGTGATTCGTTTAAAACCAATGTGTTTGAATCTTTTATAATGATTATTTTCATGATGGAATACAGACATTACTGAAGTAAAATTTTTCATATGAGTCATGTATTCACATGTCAATGTGATTGATTATGATAAATTATAAGACTCATCCTAGATATGATTATCACTTAACTTTGATGATAATAGTTTTAATATATGGGATAAAAAAATTTGAATAGTTACTTGAGACATACAAATCAATTTCAATGAATAGAACTTGAGAAATTATCAAAATTTGGTAGAATACAATGTAAGGAGAAAATAAGCAACATTGAAAGCTGAAGATGAGACAAGTATAGGTTTTATTTTTTGGTATATAAAAGATAACTAATGATTAATTATGATATGTGAAGCTAAATTCTCAATTGTAAAGTAGAAATCAAGTTCACAATGTATAATAACATTATGAATCTATATAATCCTCGAATTTTTATGCTTAAGGTTGATTTTTTGATAAACATAATCTTGCAGGATCTCAACCATTAGGGTGGAGTTTGTTTAAAAAGGTATGAAGAACCATACCAAATCATGGATCTAAAATAATTTTTTTTAGTTCTTGATAACATTGGTGAGATCTATAAAATATGTGAAAAGACAAGATAGACCGACTCATTACATTGGGAATTATAAATTAAGTTAAATATACTTTCTATTAATGCCCCTAATACATGGGAACAATCATTTTTACCGCAATGAAAGAAGAGCCTTTAGAAAAAGTTAGAATTTTATCTAAAGGAGGATGTGGATAAAAGATTCTAATACACTTATTTATAAAATAGCATAAAATTTATAACATTGTAACTACAGAACATCAAATGGAATTAGCATCTGAAAAATATGAAATATAAATTTATACAACCATAATTTCGGATTTTTTTAAAATTTGGTTAGAATTGTATAACATGGAGGACCAAAGATCTCCAATGATCCAATATAATTAAATATTCAAAATAAATTATGAATTATTCCAAACATGGGTCTTCTACCCTTATATACATTGTGATGAATGATTGATAATTATTATCATGTTGGGGAGTTATAGGTAATTCATTTATTGAATCAATATTTCATTTAAGGCATGTCTCTTTTGAGTTTGAGGAGATTCCAGAAATTTTTAATAATGTAGGTGTAACGTTTCATATATGAATCTATATGTGGAATCCATCAGAAGTATTGGATGATACTATGTGATGATTCTTGGTATAAGGACTCTTACATATGTGTATATTTTTTCATATTTTGTAAAGATAAATCAAATGTTACGATATTCTATGTCATTTTTATCATAGATGTATGAAATATTATTTTAAATTTATCTCCATTGTCTTATGTATCTTACTATACGAAATAACTATCGAATGAGAACTCATACTGTATCCATGATCAAGTGAAATATTTCCCCAAAAAACATTTTTTATTGAACTTGTTTGTCTGGAAATTAGTTGTGGTACTCCTCAATAAATATACTGAGTGGGGGTAAATGTATAGTAAATATATTATTCATATTTAATATTATACAATATATTACTCTATATTTTGTAATTATAGTAATTGTTTTTCTTCTATTATAGTTTTGTTTTCCCATGGAATGAGATTATTTTTCAATCCATGTAAATCATTTTTTTCATTCATTAAAATTCTTTACTTCATATTTATATCCTATTCTATTGGGGTATAATGGAAATATATTTTTGGATACACTATTTGGTGTTGTTGAGAATTTCTATCATTCGATGTCCTTGTCCCGCATTTATGGTCTTGAAGAAACATTTCCTTCGGGAATGTTAAGGTTTTAAATCAGTATTTTCATCCAAGAAAATATTATTAATAATTAATACATATAAAATAATATAAATTCATTTATAAAAATAGGGAAAAACAATTTAATGAAATTTATCTAATCAATTATTCTTATTACTAGACAAACCAATTTATTCAAATATTCAGTATAACTCATTTTCATATCTTCCATATAAAATAATATCCCATTATTATTTTCTTTAAAAATTTGCAAGGATTGATAAATAATTTTTCATTTCCATTGTTATCATTGAGAACATTTATGGATATTTTTTTGTGGATTCATTAACCTTTATAAAATTGTTCATAAGAAACAATGCATAATTACTTTGCTTCAATAACCAAACAGATGTTGTTTGAGTTCACCATTTTCATTTGTTATAGAATCCCATATGTCATTTCATAATATATATATTCACCAATAAGATTATTTATTTATGGTGTTAAGTATTTCTCATTATAAACATTTCATGTCACATCTTCTGCTAAATGGTATCATTATTTTTTAATCACAATTCCCATTTAGTGTTTATATCATTTTTAATGATATGATTTTATCATCATAGGTAACACACTGTATATTAGGGTGTCCTTCTATTACAATATATAATCAAAATAACCCATTGTTTTAATTTTATACATCCTTCCTAATTAAATGTTTTTTAAATAGAAACCTCTTTTATGTAATATTGTAAACCCAAACATTTATGATGTTGAACTCATTATGTTGTGGTATACCAATCTAGTGCACCTTCAAATTATCTGAAGAATGGATCTTATGAATGATATTAATGAATGTCATTTCCCCTACTTTGGATCCCCATTAACTATATCCTTGGAAAATTAATCCATCACATCCAAAATATTGATGAACATATATATAAACATCCCCCCAACATTAAGTATATGAACAAGAATATGATTCGGATGGTCAATCTGTCATTCAATTTTCTTTATTAGTGTCAATATGTTGACGTGTGGAACATAATAATAATTTTTATAAGACAATTAAATTTACATAAAAAATAAATTATTCTATGTTTTTCATTGTAACACATTCAGAGTTCTATAATGATAGTTATACACCCATCACTATTTATAGTCAATATATGGAATCTATTTTTGTTAGGGGTATGAATTTTTATATCATTGATTCAATTAAATACAATGGCTGTTGTTGGTATCAGTACTACATATTCAACCAAAAAAATTATTAATAAATTTTCACCATCAACCTTCATATTCCCTTGCACAATCAATCTGAGTGAGCCACCTATACCTCATCTATAAACTATTTAAAATTTCATTGTATTCATTGCAATTGTTGTAGTATAATTGACTTATGGATTCATTACTTCAATAAAAAAATTATTTTCTATTTTTTTGTTGGGTCCATTATTTCCATCCACATAAAATAATATCTTTTTCAATATCCCATTACATTGCGATATATTCTTGGTCTATCCTCACAATTTTGTTATCATTAGTTTGCTTTGTGAGTAATTGACCATTATATTACTATTTTTCATTACATTGTACTTCTAGTTGAATAATACATCAAATAATCCCATCATATAATTTATTTACCTCTTAATATCTATATTCCAAAAATTGAAATCCACTTCAATCTTAGAATAGACATGACTGGAGTCTAATTGGCCTTGGGATCCTCCTTTAATTTAGAGTATTCACCTAAATGGAACTAGTCTATTGACATCTATTTAGTATGTTCATCATGTTTTCCCACTACACTATAATTTATTTCTCTGTTCATAATATGGTGCTTCCTATCCTATATCATTATCACTAACCATTTTATCACCTCAATTAATGTAAAACTAATTTTGGCTCATTGAATCTATGTTCACCCCCCATTAAAGGACGACCTCAATTGGATGACGATGAATGTACAAGCACTAAAACATTACACAGTAAAATTTCATGAAATTCATGGCCACATAGGTCATAATTAATGATCTATCCTAGAACAATACAGATTGAAACAAGTCTAGCATCTCTATGAGAATCAAAGAAATGTTTAGATATATGAGACCTATCATTCATTATTTCATAAAAAATTATAATCACTAATAGGTTGACACACATAGCTTCAACATAGCATGATAATCAAGTATTTTGACTAGGGACAACATCATTATTCCTAGTATTATAACTTGCTAGTGTATTAATATGATCCTTAGCTGGGATGATTCCCTTAAGACCAAAGACTAATCCAGGAATTAACATACAATTTTATATGATGGTTGCATTAGATATATATATATACACACAGACACAGACATAGACACACACATATATATATGTATCCATCACATCATCAAAATATAGTTCCTCTTTATTAGGGGAACAGTTTTGGTATGGTTAAGGATGATGACCATATATTTTACATGCAGATTGGGAACTGCATTAGGACTCAAACTACACCCACTAAAGGAATTATGACTACTCTTATTCACAAGTACATACCAATTCTACTAGTGAATTTAATACATAAAAATATAGAAAATTTGTCAAATCATATAACACATATCTATAAGCCAATTATCAAATATAAAGAATATAACAACCATTTTACCTAAAATATTTCATATTACATGGATTTGGAATATAGTAGATTTTTTTTTAATGTAACCTAGACCATCAAAGTAGAGGGAAATAATTCAAAAATTAATAATATGGAAAACAAAAAATATTAAAATATACTCATTACATAGTCTTAATTACCTAGGACAATGAAAGTATGAGGCCATATTATGAACCATAAATTGTAGGTAATGGTTAGTGATCTAGTTAATCTATTAAAACACATTCCATTACATTCCAATTTCTATAACTCCACTAGTAATTTCCTTCTCTAGTTTAGAACCATAATTATATTTGATTCACATCATAATTTCAATTAAATAGTATTTATTTCAGACCTTGGTAATCCATCCTTCATCACTAGATATATAACCCTATAATATCTTGTTCAAAAAATTTAATTATACTAGAATGAAAATTCTGTAATATTCTTCCCATTATTTATATTCAATTAGTAATTCTTTATAGACTAAAACAATTTTTCAAATATTTCTTAACATATCCCTAAGATATGTTATAGACCTTTATGTTAATTTTTTTTTGTTTTTATCATTATTCCAGACTCATTATTTTTTAGACATGTGTTTAATATCATCTAAAACATAAAAACCATATTATTTGGATGTGAAAGAATCCAAATATCATTCAATATATTTCTAATGTAAATAATCAACTAAAATTAATTTGTATAATCAAATAATTGAATAAATAAATCAAAAAATAATGAACACCCATTAAAATAGTTTGTTATTTTATTCCAAGTTAAATATTAATTCCTTATAACTTTTCACCATCTTCCCATGTGTAACATTTTTGGTTTTTAATGAATTTATTTTTTACGGTAAATTTAAATTTTGAGTTTAGTGGGAAGACCGATGTTGATTTTGTGTTTCAGAATAGAAATATGAGAGCATTGATTCTTTGAGGTGTGGTTTTAAGATGGTTTTAAAGATCTGGTTACTTTTTAAAGTGTCCAAATGATATTTTTGAGTTCTTATTCTCAAAAAATATTTCTAAAAAAGAAGGCAGATAAAGAATGTTTGTTTAATCCAAGAATATATTAAGGGGAAAAATGTAGCCCATATTTGAAATTGATAGATGTTAGACAAACCATGTATGGTGGGGTTCTAGGATGTGTGAGATGTATATAGTTTTTAACAGAATGTGTTAATAGGATACAAATGTTTTCAAAACACATGTAGACTATCCCACAATATTAGTTCAACATAAGTAGTGAGTGCACATAGTCGGAACTCTTTCGTGACCAACTCTGCGGCCAAACCATGTGACTAGTTTGAAATGCAGTTCCCTTCAGAGAGAGGCACTACATGGTTTGTGCATGGTTATCCATACTTTTTGTCTATACTATGTAGTTCATTTTAATGGGTTAAATTCACAAAAAACATGCCCCCCATATTTCATAATTATTTTCCTCTGTTATCTATTTCACATGTAGAGTGTTGCAGAGCCCTCCATTCTTCTCCCAAAATGATTGTATCCTCCTTCCTTGATCTGATCATCAATTTGAACAGTAACTGATGTGTTAGATTAATTTAGGTATTTCTTTTATTCCTCTTTGTTTTATTATTATTAATCATTTTTTATGTAATTCTAAATAAATATGTTCGCATTTTCTCTATTTTCATGGAATTTTTAAGAAATATAGATTTATATTGGCCCTTATCATATTAGAGGTTTATATTTGATGAAATATCACTAATAAGTATAATGTAGGTTGTGGATATATTTATCTATAAAGATCTATGAATTATGATGTGCATAATTAAATATACATATTTGAGTTTTTTGGGTGATACCATTAATAAATTAATTCTTTTCATTAAATTGTTTTTTTGAATTTCTGAGATTCTGATTGGCATTATTTATCACCTATAATTATATTATTATAGGAATGGGTATTTTGGTTTGTTGAGAGGGTTATGATAATTGGATAAATTACTTATAATGTGATATTACAATGTGAGTTCTGAGAAAACATGGAAAGAATGGACTGATGGATTGAAGTGATGTAGATCAATGAGACTATGATGAAATAGTTTTTCTATATGAGGTAATTGGACATGATATTTGGGATGGTGTTGACCATTAGAAAATTATTTGATGTGATAATAGTGTCAAAGAGTATAGTGATAAACTTTTCATGTTTGGGTGACAAGGTCACAAGTGAAATGAGGTTGTTTTCTTCTTTGGAATAGGTATTGGTTTGTGATTTCCACTCAATGTTGTTGGAAAACATTTTTTTTGGAGTTGTGTGCACATGGATAGGACTCAATTATCATGGTGTTGACCAAAATTGTGTGTGGAGGCCTCTATTGATTGAATAGATTACGTTCTATTTTTTTCCTTCAGTTTTGGAGGAGGATATCCTGATATAAATCAATTGGATATAGTGTTTGAGACCACTAGTTGGGGTATGAGGATAACTATTTCAAATTGAGGCAGAATGTCATTGATTATTAGAGGATTTTTATCATCATCCCTATAGATGTTGAACTGATTAACCAACTATGATTTTTTATTCATTGTAAGATAGATATCCCTGTGTATTTGGACATAATTTTTTTGATCTAATAATGTCATTTGTAAAGGACATATATGGGACATGTGATGTTACTGATGGGAATATTAATCAGATGCTGGTTTTACTAGATGTGTGACTGTATAAGGTGTGAGATAGAAAAAATTGATAGCTTTCATGTATATGGATGATACCCCAAGGTTATTCTGCTATTACTGACCATAGATATATAATTCTATTCAAGTGTTGTTTGAAGAGGTTAAATCCTTAATTTTGGATATTGATAATGAGTTAAGTACGTTATGTAATTTAACATTACGTGATTTTATTTATTTACTAAAGAATGCACTTTTATAATTATTGATGTAAGATAGTAACATGTTGATGGCAGCCTTCTGATTTCATACTCACATCCTACACAAGCCCATGCAGAATAGTCAAGAAATTAGTATTTTGAGATTAGGGAAGGGTCCAGGTTCATGATTTTGGAAATAGTGATCAAGGATTAAAATGTGGAAGAAATATATTAAAAAGGGAACATTTTGGGTCTTCACTTTTAGGTGGAGTCTCTTTTATGGGGTTCAGTCATTTTTTATATGATATTCCTTGGGGGGTCTTGCATTATTATTTTTGTTTTACTACCATGAAAGTACAGTTTATTTATGTCTTTGTATTTTTACGATGATATTTAATTTCCATTATAAATAATTTCTTCCAATGAGATTGGTATTTGTGCTTAACTAGTATTTTATTATCATAAGAACATTACTATAACATCATTAGAGGGTATAGTATTCAAAATATCATCGACATGAACATAATTTCTTCTCAGCAACCATTGGTGTATGGGGAGGCATGCCTAATGGATAGTGGTCCTCTATCCTAGAGCACTGTTTTCAATTGTCACCTAGGTGAAGGATCTAAAATAAATTTAGTGGAATTTATTTTACATTTGGTATTATTATTTTGGTTACGCAATACCTGATGTTAGGTTACATTATAAATTTAATAAACAGATCTTGTTTGTGTTCTCACAGCCCCATGCGTATGAGAGTGAAAAATTTTACAAGGTTGGGGAAATTGATGTTATACTTTTTTGCTTTTAAAGTTGAGTGATATCCTCATTGAGTGGTGCAATTTAGTGTTATGTTATTGGATTTTGATATTTTTACCCTTATATTGATATGGAATGAGAAGAGTGTTTATTCATAATTATAGGCACATTGGATTATATGATGTGTATATATTATTGTAAGTTTTATTGGGTACATATAATAATCAATGAGGGGTTGGGATGTCTAAACTATAATCAATGAACTAAGAAGCATATTCATACAATTTTTTAGTGTAATTTTATATATCCATCCTATGAATGTGATAATATGCATATATTGTATTTAATGCTATGTGTATATGTTATGTATGGTCTAGACTCTAATAATTGTTTAAAAGAATAATGGAATGAGGTGAATTTCTTAAAATGTACAAAAAATTCCTACATTGAATTTTTATTGCATTATTCATATTTACCATAGATTAATGATATCTCTTATGCATGATATCTAGTTCGTGGGTCTATTATAGGTTAGAAAGGGGTCATGAGGTGAGATTATATGTGATACCTACCACTGATAGGTGTAGTTAATGGTGTATGTGGCCAGATGACATGTACACATGAAAAGATTCAATTTCTGTTGCAGTTTTCCATGTATGTTATATATATATATAGTTATTAATTTTTTGACCATGGTTTTTGTTCTTCAACATGATTCCTCCTATAAAGACTTCAATTTAGATTTTGGAGGGAATATATGTTGTTCCACTAGAGTGTGAATGGGATAAGGCCCTTAAGGTCCAGAATTATCATGATCCAGATTTACACCCTCCAATGAAGGACAGAGAGTTGTATGAGTTGGATGGTTATTGTTCCATGTCTTGACAAGTGTATTTGAGAATTTTTTTGTGATTAATATTTGGAATTGATAGGGGATCTCAAGAATCTGGTTTATATATTTATTATTTGACTATAGAGTTCCAATTTTAGCACCTACCATTACTTCTAGGTGATGTTGGAGCATTGAATATAGAAAATTAGATTAACTCATTCTTTATTATTTTAAACAATCTCTTGAGAAACCCAACCCAGAGCGTAAAACTGGCTATTTATATGATCATAGGAAAAGACACGTGATAGTTGGATTTACATGTTTAGGATGGTAAGAATAAAGGACATTCATAGACTGATTTAGGGACTATGTTTGTTAGGATCATTTCCCTGGTGATGTGGAGGGTGGTCATGAAAGTGAGATCATATAACAACATTAGGGAGACACATACATTAGGGATTATTCGATGAGTATCACAAAGATTTCCCGATTTGTGACATCAATGAATGGTAATAAAAAACTACGGTGAGGAATTATTAAGATGTTTTATGGTATGACATTAAGATAAAATTAATCATATTGAGGATGACCTCGTTCTCAGAGATAGTGAGATAGGATTTAATAGTTGAGGTAAACCTAAAGGACTGAACGTTATCAATACTGGTATAGAACTAAGTGAGACAGGTAGTGATGCTTCTAGTAGATGTAAGCGAGACTGGGAGGAGTCTTATAATTCCACTAAGGCTAGAGTTTATCGATGGCCATCTAGGGATGGGTTATCAATAGTATTATTCCAATGTGGGAATACATATAATGTAAATACTATATATGGGTGACTTTCAATATAGTGTCAGACATGCATCCTGTTGGGGAACATGTAGTTGTTCTACAGAAATTCTTCTCAAGTAGTTGGGAGTCAGGTAATTGTTTAGACTCATGGATCTAGGGTTTGACTAGGGGTGATTCAGATAGCTAATAGCTGGGATTCTAAAACATGTTAAGATCATGTAAAAGGGAAATAAAAAAATAGTGGGGTCAATGGTTTCATGATAGTCTAGCTCCATAGGGAGGTTAGGCCTTGATATATAAGACATTGAACCAAGTGAGTTATATTGGACTAATAGGGTCTGTGTATGATGGGGAGACAGTGATGGATTTATGTACACGATAATCATGTCATGTTATTTTTATTCATGATGGATACGGGTGGACATGATTCATGTGTTGTTGTTGAACTAACCAGGTGTTTGTTAGTGTATGTGCACTGAGTAAGATCCATTGGTTGTATCAAATGCATAGGAATCAAAATTTTGATGTTCATGAATGAATATATATATATATATATATATATATATATTGTGAGATTAATTTTGGAGAATCAGTTTAATACAGGTCCTATGAGCCTTGGTTGTGATATTGGGCAATATAAGAGTCATTTTTCACATGGGCATGAGGTGGGCATCATATGTAATATAGGGAATATTGATAATAGGTGGAAATACATGAAATTTTGGGTGAATTGAATGACATGGGTATATAATAATAACATTATGAGTTTCCTGAATGATAGTTTTTTATATGACAATGTGTACATCTTGGTATGGCCCTAGGAAACATCATAATGATGAATTATGATTAGAGAAATGATCTTTTCGGTAATTCCTATGGTGGGATGTTACATAATGGGAGTTAAAATGTGACTATGTAACTAGAAAAGATAAAGATGATGGTTATGATATGGATGCATTCAATACCATCTTAGCATGAGAACACCGATATTAGGGAAGATCTATTGTGTGGTGGGGAGACTATAACATTATTAAGTTTATTAGTGCATCATTTATCAGGATACTTTGACTTTTGAGTTGGTAGTGAAGACCAAAAATAATTTCAAGATTCAAAATTAAATAGTAGATTTTGAATAAACCTATGTTTTTTAGAAGGGTTTTAATGCCGACCGAGTGGCTTAGTTTATTGAATGACTTTTTGTGGAATCAAGAACTAGAATCACTTTTGTGGAAAGTGAACAAAAAGGCACACAGTTTTTTTTAATTGCGTAGACATTGAAGGGAAAATGTGGAGTATATGTTAATATAGAAAAATGGTTATAAAAATATGAAAGGTGGATAGCACCAATAGGATATATTTCTATAGGTTTTAACATAGGTTTTTTTCATGCTACTCATAGTTTGACAAACTGTGTGGCGTATCTTGCATGATAAGGGCCAATTATCCAGTAATAGTGTAGATTTGGAATGTGGTATATGAAACAAATCTTCCCAAACCATGTGAAATATTATTAAATGTGGACTATTCATAGAGCGGTAATAAATGGATGGAAAATGGATAGACAATCCATGTGGCCAAACTCTGCGGTTTCTTAAAAGGAGAAAAATTAAAAGACTACTCCTCCCCCTTATTTAATTTTTCTTCTCCTTTATGCTTCATTTATTGTGAAATTAATGGGATTCAATACATTATTCTGCCACATATGGTCTATCATCATTAATTTTTGTGATCTCCAATTTGAGTATCATTGTGTGTGTTTTATGTTTAGGGGTATGTACTATATACCCCTTGCCTCCTTTCATAGTTTATATTATTATTTGGATTCCTATTTCATATAAATTAATTTTAAATATTTTTGTGGATTTTTTCTATAATTTGTATTAGTCACCTATTAGAATAGATATGAGGGTTTTTTCTATTAGTTAGTTTCAATGTGTTTATGGTATGTGGTTTATAGCCATATCCTTAATTATATGTGTTGTATAGGGTGTGTTTTCAAATACACAATGGTGTGTTTTTTGGGTGAGATCTTTAATAAAAAATGATTTAATTTTTATTTTCTACATGATATTATTATATTTCAATGTGTGTTATCTTCCCTCTTTAATTATGTTATGAATAATATGGTCCTGTGGTTGGATGGGCTTATCGTTTAATTTTTTAAATTAATTAAAATGGTATTTGATTGTAAGTGTGTCATGGGAAAATGAAGAGCATCCTCTAAAGTATTTAAGAGATGTTGATCAATCAGACTGATATTTTGAGGTTCATAATGCCAAGGGAATAGACTAAGATATGTGGGATTTTGTTGGATATCAGAAATTGAGGTGATGTGATCATCATGATGAGTTGTATGGTGAAAAAAATGACGTGTTTCGGTGATATGTGTATATGGGTAAATGATGTTTCTAGTTTGATATATACATTTTTGTGATTTTTTCCACTATTATAGGATAACATATCCATCATATTTGAATGAACATAGGAATGACGTAGATATTGTTGTATTTAACACTCCTTGTGGGTGGAGGCCACCACTGATTGTGAAACATATGGAATGGTGATGACCATCACCTATAGAGGGGGTGATCACTATAAGAATCCATGATGTGAGGTTTTTAAGAACAATGTTTGGAGGATGAGAATTTATGTTTACATATGGGGCTCTTTGTATGATATTGTTGGTGGATTCAAATTGACATGCCTTGTGACCTCGGGTTTTTGAGACAACTCTGATTTTTTATTCATTGGGGTAGGGATATTATTGTTCCTTGGGACATCAGGATGTTTAGATAACCATGACATTTTTAATAATGTCTTGATGTACCTATGAAAATATTATTGGGAATGTAAAGGGATTCCTATTGTACTCACTACTAGGATACATGGGGTGTTGGAAGGCATGATGTGTCAGGTGACTAGATTGTTGATGGGATACTGATGTTCAAAAAATATGTAATACTATATTTATATTGTTCCACCCTGCCATTGTCCAATATAGAAAAAATCATCTACATGGCTATTGACCATGAATAGAGTGGTTTATGTTATTTAAGCATGAATGAAGTTGGTATTTATTTATATATTTATGAACTTAATAATTATGGATGTAAGGCAGGTACTTGTTCGTGGTGGTATAATGGGTTCATATTGACTCCATAATAGTGCCCCTCAAGAGGCTTATATATTTTATGTTTTTTATATAAGTTAAGGGAAAATGTTTATTCTTTTTAGAATAGTTATCGGGGATTCATAGTTGAATATACTGGATGAAAGAAGGACTATGTTGGTTATTAACATTGAGTTGGAATTCCTTTTCCTACCTCTGAGTTTGTTATTATATTATGACCATGGGTGATCTTGATTGCCTATTTTTGGACTATGTGAGATGTAAACTTTTTTGATATTTATAGGTATTACTTTTGTGTTCTTATTGTTGTTACATATTATTTATTCCACTATATTTTGTATTAATGATTTCATAATACATTATTATCAAATGAATTTTATTATATAATCACCATTGTGTTTAGTCATTCCAATTTACAAAAAATACACCGTTTTCTAGTCAGAATCCTTGGGCTTGGAGGGGAGGTATTTCAACAGCCTATTGGTACTCCACCCATAATATAAGATTCAAGTGGATTCGAGGTTGGGGATCTACATCCTTATTATCAAAATGTATTGTATATCCCATGTATACAATGTTTGACTTGACATACACATGTACATATTATCTATGACTAATATATTCCCATTAGGAATAGATACAAAATATGCCTTCATTATATTATTATCTCTATCATGGTAGATTCATATGAACAATTTTTTTCAAAAAATATATGATTTTCATAATCAATAAATCCTACGAGTATAATTTTGATTAAAATGGTTTCCCAAACAAACAACATTTACATACTTTATATGATAATAATCTCATAAAGGTTGAAACAAATTATTTACAAGTTTTTATCATTATCACCTGATTTTCAATAATTTTTCATAATAAATAAAGTAGTTGAAAACATATCAAATAATAGTGACTAGAATTGGGCGGATCAATCCTTTTCCAAAAACAAATATATGGGATTAAACATAGTTACTTTTTTTATGGAAAACCATGATATATTTTATATAAATATATTAAATAAATATATTATTACATGTTTTCCTTAGTGATAGTCATTTTATACCAATATATATTTATCATTAGTTATGTTCTTTGTTATCACCTGAATTTTATAACTTGAATAATTATTTACAGTTTTTAGAACACAATCATCATTAATATATTTATTTAAATTAGAAAATTGTTCACTATTTTGATGTAATTTTCTATATAAAAAGTGTTTTTAAATATTTTTAAAAAAGTTATTTTCAATTAATTTTTATATAAATTTACATATTCAATTGAGTACCTGTTTAATGAAAATTACATATCTTTAATTGAACATTTTCCTTGTTTTCTATGAAATTTTTTAAAACTGTTACAATTTAGAGTATTTATAAGGAAAAGGAAATAATTATCTATATCATATCAAATATTCTTTGATATATCTCTTTAATATTGAAGACACACATCAACAACCATCATGAGATACCTTGAGCCAGTACATAGGTTAACCATCCCTAATACCCATGGTGTATTCAAAATTATTTTGGGAAAAAATTAGGTGATGTGGGAATCAATCGTAACAAATGAAAATCATTTCATCTATAATGAAAATTTTGAAAAAATAATACCCAAATAATATGTCCTGAAATTCATTAAAAAATATTATTCAATGAAACATAATGTACCAAAATGAGCGTCAGAAAAATGAAATCAATATAAGAGGAGATATTATGAAAATAAAATAAAATAAATACACAACTAATATTATTGTTCACACCAAAAATCACATATTCCACCATCCCCATTTGACTATAAATGTGTAATGTTCTGATTCTCAAAGAAGGATGACCGTATATATATACCTAAAAAAATCAAAAGATTACTTATTGGTATACCTAAAAATTGAAAGTGTATATGGTGTATGGGAATATAATGTCTAATCACATCCGAAAATGTAATCAGTGTGAAAAATATATGTAATAAGATGTAATTATGAAATTTAAACATAAAAAATTGAAAATAAAAAAAAATTATTTTAATGAATGAGGAGATAATTATGTTTATTTTAATTTATATCCATTAAAAAGTGATCACAAAAAAAATTATACATGTTATCTAAAAATATCAATCATTTCACCAACCCTTTATGGGAATTTTTCATAGTGAACTAAAGGAATGCGATTTAGAGACACATATCTATATTAAAAAACTATAGGAAATTCATTATGGGGATCCACTAAATTGCCATAAATTCCTCTTTGTAATTCAAGACATATTATTATAGAGGATTAAACTAAAAAGGTTTCATCAAGTGAAATCATGAACCCATATTGGCCATAATATTCTTTGTTATCTAGAAAGGAACATCCACTAACATATTATGATATAGGTCTAGTTCCATCATCATTACATTAGGATAGTAATATTTTTAATTTCTTCAATCCTCCGTCAAGGAATTTTTGAATGATCATAAAACACATTCTTTCTGAGGGTTTTTAGTTTAGAAGGGAATGTCCTATAATATAAATAAATCAAAATTAATAAAAAAGTTAAATTAATAAATTAAAATTTTATTTCATTAGAATTTATGGCAAGAAATTTATAAAAAACAACATTAATTATTTTCATCAAAATATCTTCAAGAATTATTGGAATTTCTTATTATGCCCAATATATAAAAAATTCATTAATACATTATGAAATACTTATAAACACGAATTTGGATTATAAATCAATTATTTTTTTAAAAATTATTCATCCATCAAAGGAATTAAAAAAACTAAAATATGTATAATGCAATTTATAACTACTACATAAATACTATATTAGATTAAAATAATAACAAATAAAGAGTCACCTACATATGATATAATATTTAATAATTTCGATTTATTATAAATAATTTAATACCACTCTCTTGGATGTGTACAATACATATTAAAAAAATATAAAACCAAAATAATTAACCTATACAATCTACTAAGGCTTTAAAATTGAGATAACTTACTGAAATGTCACATGGTATATGCAATGTCAATAATCTGGTGAGGATAAATTAAATAAGACCACTCCAACACCCAAAGAACAAATCCTTTAATGTTTTAAATGTTTCTTCTTAACATGGAGAAACTCCCTAATCAACCTAAATCAATATTTAGAGGTGATATATGAATGTGTATAATAAAATGAGTTTGTGGAAGGATAGAAAAAAAATGGGAAGAAGACGAGAGAATTTCCGAATTTTGAACCCCATTGTAACGACCCATTGATTTACTTGTTTTTTTTATTTTGGAGTAAATATGAATTTTATCCCAAGAGTTAGTGTTAATTTGTTAATAATGAATCTGATTAAAGATATGCTCATTATAATTCATCAATCCTACTTTTTTGATAAGGATTGATGTCTAAATGGGGATTCGAGTTCATTAATAAATGATGTAGTGGGGTCTTGCATTCCAAGTATGAAATTGAAATAGTAGGAAGTAAAAAACACCAAAGAAAACGGATTTGGGACATTTTTTGTGATGTGGGAGTATGTTTTTGGTGTTATAGGGTTATGTTCAATGGATGTGGGTGTCATGCCTTGGGGGTGTCTGCTAAGGAGGGATGACACCACACCATGTTGATGTACATTGAGGCCATGTGTGGGGGAAATACATATAGTATACACATGAAGGGGATATGATATAGTGGAAGAAGGATTTTAGTTTTAATCTCTAATATTTTGAGGGTTCAATGTACCATTAAAGTAAACAACACAGTACAATTTTATTTGGAAGGAAGACCATATTCCTCAGCATAAGTTCTACATCATGCCTATCCCTCAATTGTATGGTTTTCATGAGGAACCCCATAACCCACCCACACCACATTATTCTATTCATCACATTGAATTTCACCATTAGGTTTCCACCTCACTACCCACCTAGTTTTATGTGATGTTTTACAAGTAATTAACAAATCCACATCCTTATATTTGTTATGGGAGTCCATTATGGGACAGGGCATTTTAGATTTCACACTCTTCATTCTTATCCATTTTCAATCTTCTAAGAATATAAGTGAATTTTTTGACATATATACATTAGCTTATAGGGATTTAATCCATTTCATCCCATGATCTACCTCACTTTTTCGATTGCTAATATCTATGGTTTTGATGATCAATTTTAGTAATGATATAACAACATTGTAATGTAATAATAATGAATCTATAGTGATTTTTCCTTGTGTGGATATGGGATTTCATGGAAGAATGAATTCATGATTTTATTTAATGTTTAATCCATAGTGTTACCCCTAATAATTTTTCAACGATTATGAATTATTTTCTTAAATTAATTAGTTAATTTTAAATGATTATACTTCTATTTATATGTCACACTCTATGAGAAAATATCATAGGTGATGGTTTGATATTGGAAATTGAATTTATGATCTTTTTAAATATAGTATGTAACTCTACATTGATGGTAAATCTAGGTATGATTTAAGAGGAACCTATAATATAATGTTATATTTTGTTTTGGATTGATTTTTTAAAGGCATACATGCTGCATGGGACCATGTAGAAGGACATTGTCAATTAGTTCCCTAGATAAAGATATAACGTGGAAATGAGCCTCCTTATGTTGGAATATGTTCTCTTCAAGAAACATGTAAATTTAGAATCTATCGATTTCTATACCACTAAAGGGGTAAAATGATGGTTGAACTAAAAATATACCTTGATCAGTACCAGGATAAAAGAGGATATGAGTGTAGAATATATTTATTTTTATTCCATGTTTGGTAGCAAGGAGAGGATTGGTCCTAGTAGAGATGGGTGAGATAAAAATACATCTCAATCATACCAAGTGGCACCCTTATAATAGTGTATTTATCCGTAGAATATGCACTGAGAATAGAAAATTACACAATAAAAGTAATGTTGTGATTAAGTGGGATTTATATTGAGAGGTGGAGATATCCTCCTAGAAAAATTTTAGATGGGACCCATGTAATTGTTGTAATAGAGGAATTGGATGTTGATGTGGTTCAAAAACCTCAGGTCTTTGTCAAGTAGAACCTACATTATATTAGACTGTCGTCAGATATTTTAGATATATTAGTATTACGGAAAAGAGAAGAATATGGTTTTAGAAATTACCAATGGGCACCAAGATGAGATAAATGAAAATTTTGAGGTGACCAACATTTTTGAAAATATTGATGATATGTGTTCAAAATGAGGGGAAAAATCATTAGTAATTGGCACCCTATGATGAAATGGTAAGATTGTGAGATGGATTTATTCTCTATTGTGTAATTTTTTTATGAAATATGCCTTGTTTAGGTAATCCATAAGTTAGAATACCCTACCCAATCCTGAATGAGATGGTGCTGGAAGGATAATAATTAGTATGATGGGGTCCTATCTATGTCTAATATATGCCTTAAATTGAGTGAGATAGTATTTTTGGACATTCTAGAGTGAGAAGGGTTCTTAGATTGATGTAATGTTAGACTAGATAAACATCCTCACCTTGATAAAGATGGTGGAAGTTGGGAACATTATCAGTGACTACGGGGTCAGGATTATAACACAACTTCATCTGGTAGTAGAGACCATTCCTTTAAATACATGGTTGTTTTTGTGACATGTATGGACATAGCATGAGTGGTATGGGGTTGGTATAGGCACCTTCAGTAAACTTTTGTACCCCTGTAGAGAACATAGAACTATAATATATTCTTTTGGGAAGTGTTCAAAACATAGTAGATTCCATATCCTTAATAAATAGCTTTATACTGGGATCTGATCTCTATAACATGGGGTGATAACTTGATTCTAACATAATGATAACATTAGTATGATTAGTTATCATGGTTTCCTGATCAGTATAAGAAAAAATATATGTGTAAGGAATAAGGGATCCTTAGTTATCACATAATGATTTATATTACTCTTTTACAAATTTACTTTAATTATGTATAGATTTATATCATGGTGTGTATTATGATAACATATTAAGTCCCATATTATATTTTTGAGACCATGAATCGAGACCCATGTGCATGTGTAGACTTTATTTATAGTTCCAGTTATGAGAATATGTTTTTAATATGATTTGGCTGGGAAAAAACAATGGGTAATTTGTGATATGTATTTGGGTGGATCATTTTTCGAAATAGAACTATTTTAATTTATTTTTAGTATATTTTTTTCATTTCATAGTATATTATTTATTTAATTATTTATACTATGATGTTGAGATTGATATTTTTCTATTTTCTTTGTTTTTTAATATAATTCCATTGAACAATATCCACATTTTATATGTGGTACCTCATTATAATTTGACAGCATCTGTTATATGGTGATCACACTTGAAATAACGAAACACGTTATAAAGATATCAGTGAGAAGCATGATCTTATGGATAGAATTAATGAAATGTGGGTGGATTGTTCCTTGGTAAATAGTTAACTACAGTGATGAGAGTTTCACTCTGGATGATTTTTTTAAGTTTAATATCAAACAAATGATATGGTCATAGATTTATGATTATTATATCTACTAATTAAATCATATAATACCATTGAGGCTTCTTAAGGATAAAAGGAATCATGTTGTGGAGTATTTACTGTCCCAATGATTTCACATTCAATTATATTTTTTGAGGATATCATATAATGGGGAAATCTTACTGCTGACAAGAAAATACCTACACGATTTCATAATTTCATATTGATTTGGAAGAACACTTAAATCCCAATTACGCAATATTTAGGTATTTTAAGAAAAAATTGAATAGAATGTGAAAATGTTGAAGAAAAAGAAATGAGGAGAAAAATAATAGAAACAAGGAACTATCAATCCCAACAGTTGAATGTAATGTGGATGGTTCAAAAATACGAAGGATAAACCATCCCATTTGTTGGAGTGTGTATCATGAGTGGTGAAGGATGAAATATGTGTTTTATATCATTTTTCAACAATTTTATTTTTAATAAAAATTATAAAAAAATTATAAAAATTATAATTTTTTTTAAAATCAACTTTTTCAAACGCAATATTTTATAACAAATAATTATTTACCTTTTCATCATGATAATTATCATTTACTATAGTAAATTATATAGTATCACAAGTCAACAAAACATAGTATTAATTTAATGGAAAATATATTTTTGAATATACTCAATATCTAAAATTCAATAAATTATTTACATGAATAACATTAAAATTGAATTTAATTTCATAATATTTCATTGATATAAATCAAAACATTTTTGGAAGACATGAAAATAAATTTTACGTCTCATGTATGATCCCTGAAATTCATAGTCTTCTTTAATAGTAACAAGAAACTTTCACACAATCCATAAAAAATAATTATTTAAAATTATTAAAATGAAATTATTATTGTAGTGTCCGATTAGGTAGTGACGAAGAGGGATTTTTTTTTATTTACAGAGAAGTATATTGATATGTAAATGAAATATAAAGTAATGATGGGTGATAGTGAAGAGATAAATGAATTAAGAGGATGAATACTGAAATAAGGCGTCATGTTATTGAAATTACTGTGTGTGCAACCTTTTATTAATTATTCATATAAAAATGTGTGAATAATATTAAATTTTGGTATAAATGTTTATAAATAATAAGTATCTATATAATTGTTGATTTTTTAGATCAAATTATATGTAAATCAATGGGAATGACAATTTGAAGAAGCGATAATTCTCTAACACATAGTACTTCACTATTTGGATGTGATGGATATTTAATAACATAAGGATCCTTGATTAAAGAAGTTCCAAATAAAGATGGAAGATTCAGAATCCAAACATTGATTATCTATCATAAAGACTATTATACTAGATAGAGAATATCACTTGGATTATCATTAGAGAATTATATATGTGAATATCAAATTAATGAAATATTGATGGTTTATAAAAATAATAATGATGATTATTTATATATCTAATAATGATATGGGAATATTTATGAAGTGGTTTAAGGTGATTTGATGCATTTTCTATTTCATTTAGTCTTTTTGAAATGTTGTGGTTAGATTGGTGGTGTAATGTTAAGATTTGAAGTATTTTTTATTAAATTTGAGCAATTATAAAATTTATATTTAATTTATTATTATTTTCCTTGTATGAAAATTCTAGGAAATGTGATGGATGACACATTTATAAAAATAGATTTCTCTATATGATATATAAGAAGTACATTGAGATAAAGTTGATTAATTTATAAAGACCCCAATAGTTCAAATTTTGATATGAAACTTATTTAATATGTAAAATAAGATATTTTAGAGTACATAAAATATATTAAAATGAAATTGATTAATTGTGAAATTTAATATATATTATAGAAATACATCAATATAGATAAGAAAATTTTACACTTTTGATATATACGATATGATACAAAAATATTTTTTTTTATTTTTATACATAAAAACAAGAAAGGTATGGAATAAGTATTATACATTTCATGTTTTATTGATGCACATAAATAAATATGGAAAACATATATGATTTTATTAGATAATATATTTCAATGTGGCTATTAAAATTATCAAATGAAAGAAATTATTGAATGATATATAATACTTTTAGAGTTTACATAATATGTAATCATATTTATGTAATATCATATAAAACAATAATTATTAAATTTATTAAAAGTGATGATACATAATATTTTATGACCATTAAAATAATTCTCAATATATTTCATAAGTGATAAATCACAAAAGTATCAAAGGATAAGTGATACATAATACATATGACTTGATATATAATATATCTCAATTCATTGGTAAGGGTTAAAATTTATAAAAAATGTAATATTAATAGATCATAAAAATAGAAGATCATATAATTATCTAAAAGTCAAAAAAAATATTATTTTTAAGAAATCAATGATTTTAATAATGAATAATGATGTTCTGAACTAAAGATGATGGTTTTTGTGAAGAGGGTTCAACACTGTGATTGGAAGTGTCACACTATAATGATATTGCAATATGTTATTATAAATTCTTGTATATATTAAATTATATTTTAATTTATTGTGTATTTTGAAGAAGAAACATCTTGAGGGTGTTCGAATATTAAATGGAGGTATATTTTAATTTTATTGACTAAAAATTAAAGATTATACATTATTTTTAAGAGAACCTTTAAACTGGATGTGATTTTAATTATTAAAAATATAGAAGATTCATTCACAATTTTACATTAATAAATAATATAAAATTAATAAGGGAATGTGTATATGGGAATTATGAAGAATCTAATTCTATATTTTTTTGAACATCATGTGTGATAATAAGAGAAATTATGGAAACAATTTATATTGAATACATCATATTCTTCGAGGAAGAATAATAATAAAAGAAATAGAATTAGAAGTGGGACTACAATAAAAGGACACTATAACCTATTTACAAGTTTAAGGAGAATACTGATGATTTTCCAAAATTGTATTCCCATTATCATCGAAAACCAAAATTATTAAATATGAAGAAGAAAAAAATGACAATGAAGTTGATAAAGGTTGATACTACTATTGTTTGTTCATATCCCGTGGGTTGAAATTATTCAATACTATACAAATAATTGTATTTAAGATCATAGAAGGACCAAAAATGATTATTTTTAGTTGATAATTCCTCTATGATATTAACTATATTGGATAACCCATTTGTATTTGAGTACATATTATTGATGAATAAGATCACACAAGAGTGTTATAGTGAAAGTAAGAGTAGAGAATAACAACATGTTCAGTACTCTATTGTGAAGAACCATTGTAGACTAGAAGAAGATTTTCTAATGTATCATATTGATGAACTATGAAAAATTCATTAAAAAAAATATTCTTTTAACTATATAGATTAAGTATATTCTCTTGTGTGACACGGTAAATATCTATATCTATGACAGGAATCGAACACTAGAAGAATTACATTATGAAATATGGGCCTAACCATATTAAAATTAAAAGTATAATATTGAAATAATTTAAACAAATTGTCCAATATTATTTCAACCATCCTCATCTTAGTACAACACATGATCCTTTGAGGGAACTATAATTGGTTTGAATGATAATCTAGGATTATTTTTATTGGATATATTTTCATTGAATTTTTTTTAAATTATATAAATGAATTATATATTTTTTGAATCTTTATAATTACCATATATTGAAAATAAAAATATTAACCCTCCTAAAAAATTAATAGTGGTTTAATCTAAAACAATAATGAACTAAAAAAATTTGAATAGAAGATAATAATGAAATAAAAATAGAATTATATTACACTACTAATTTAAGGTATTAAAAATGTGCTTCATCTTTGATATCTATCGAGATGTTACCTCTTGAAAAATCTAATTTAAGCCACAATGATTTTGAGTAAATTGAATCTATTGAAGAAATAAAATATGATTCAAAGGATTACTTTAACAATGTTATATTAATGTTTTCATATAAATTTATTTTTATATATATGTATATGTATATAATTATATATATTTAACTTTATCTAAGAACTACATGATGATAAAATGTAACAGGAATTAGAAGCTAACAATATAGATAGAGTATGGAAAATCCTAAACAAATGAATGAGAAATTTTTGACATTGATGAATCTAATTATATTTTTGCTTCCAAAAACATATAATATAATTTGAAATAAGATCTCAAGATCATATAATTTTAAATATACTATATCATCAGGGAAAAAACTAACCCTTATTATTGAATATTTTTAAAATATATTTTTTTAGTAAACTTGATTATATTTGAAAAAAGATAAAAATAATATAGATGAAAAAATACTAAAATTTTACATTAACATCATGGTTTGATTTGATAATTTGTAGAATGTATAACTCTTATTAGAAAGCTCCAATAGTGTTTTTTGGATCTAAAAATAACATCAAAAAATATCTAAATATTATTATTAAAAGAAAATGAACATGTTTTATTGTTCGCTATTAGTTATGTGGATGGTTTTCCCCAAATAAAATTTACGATTGTTACAAGGAGATAACCATAAACACTAGTTAATCTTGTTTATTTAGTTTAAATTTCATATTATTTCATTTCTAAAGAACATTTAGGTTTATTGTTTTTAGTATTTATGTTGTAATTAATATATATAATCCCAAATATTATGAATAGGACACTTTTACTTAGTGTCCGTTTTTTTACTATTATAATTCAATTAAGTAAAAACATCATTTCATTTCATTAAAAATATTCATGAAATTTAAATTATCATTATGCTTTCCCTTAACTATCTATATACTCTATGAAAAATAAATTAAAATTTGTGATGAGAACAAAATTATTATTATGGGATATAAATAAGATTAATGAAATTGTTAGTCTATAAATACTTATTAAATATTTATCTTTTTTCGAAATAAAAATTGATTTCAAAATATACATGTTCTTATTCAATAAATAAACTACTATTCAGATAAATATTTTAATAAAAAACTATTTATTTATCCACAAATAAAAAATAAAACTCATAAGTATTCGTTGAAATCATGGAATATATATAATGACATATTTTGAAAATTTATACTTTCCGAAATTAATATGTAAAATATATTTTTCATTTACCTTATGAAATAATAATATTTACATAAAAACCCATTGAAATATAATATAGATCATGTAGGTAACATGAAGTATCATCTTCATATAATTATTAATTATTCATAGAGAAATCATCACAATTATTCTTGTAGTAAAAATTGTACATATTATTGAAATATCCTTCATAGTTATAAATAGAATAAAAATCATATTGTATTCTCATATTGTCTTCGGAGAAACCATATTTTTTAACTCCATCTCTTTACCCAATGTATTATAGATCTTTAATGATCACAATGAAATGTAGATTAATATGCAGCTAAATGTAATCATAAAAAACACCCTAGAACCGTAATATAATCATAACACATAAAAGCATGTATCACAAAAAGAGTATTATCACAATTAAAAAATCAATTTCTAATATTGATATATCATATTCCCTTATAAACCAATTTTAAAAAATAATATTCCAGGGAAATAGGTAATTATGGTTTTCCTATATAAAACATTTATGATTTTAAATGATTATTAATATAAAAAAATAGTTATTGTGTTAGGAAATTTTATTACCTCTATAGGAATTAAAATATGACATTTCTTTTGTCTTGTATAAATAATATCAAAATATTTTGTGTAAACAATCCTTTTCAAAATAGTTGAATGAAATTCCTTAGTTACATAAACAATAGTTTATAATTATTTTACATAAATACAGATGTATCAATAATGATTTTTTTAATAATGATATGGTAGAAAATATTAGTTTTTGGGAAAATATAAATTATTTTTTTATAGGATCAGTTGAATCAGACTCATCATGTACGTTATATATCATCTTGAGTAATAAATTTAGGTCAATTATTATCTTTATAAGGATTGTTTTTATTTTCTATTATTCCCTTTATCTTATCTATTACAATGATTTATTTAATTTATTAATTAATTAAATTCACAATAAACATTTGGTTTATATTTATTATAAACATCCAAATTGTCTTCAGTAAGTAAACTATTATCAAATAATTCATTTTCCCATCACATACATAATTTTAATTATGGAATAATTATAATTTTCATAAATCAATCATACCTTTACAACAAATCATAAAATATGGTTCTCATAATAAAAATACAATACAATCGTAGAGATGATACGCTATCATGCATTTTAGTAACATTTCCATTTTTCAATGATCATTTTGAATAAAATGTAAGAATCATTTTATCGTAATAGAATAATATTCATATCCCAACTATCATATTATTTACTTATATATAATTTTTTATATCATCCATTTTATGTGGTGATGGAAAATGTTTCACATCTCTTTTTGTAGGTGGTAGTGAACAAGTACGCACGATCGACATTATCATGTTTAATTAAATGTAATTATCAAAATGTAAATTATATATTTTCATTAAATATTTATATATATTATATAAATATAATATATATATATATATATTAATTCCATCATTATAACACAAAATGAGAGATGGTTATGGAAAATTAATTACATATATTCATGAGGATGTTGTCTTCCGTACACTTGATTGATCATTTATTTTCACATTTGATGGAATATTAGATGGATATTGTCTATCAAATAAACAAAAAACACATATTTATAAGGAATATAATGTTTTTATTTTAAAATATTGGGTAAGTAATATTTTTGTAGGTGGATAATGAAATAAAAAAACCATATGGCTAAAAATAATATCTCTAATTTGGAATGTGTCCCTTGACTAACATTTTAACCCCTATAGCGATTATTATATGCCAAAAAAAACTTCAAGTATAAGGATATGTATTAATTTATGGCTTTTGGGTAGGTATTGTGTTACCCAATATAGATTTAATGCATAAATAAATAGTTAAAAGAGATTCCATTTTATAAGAAGGGGGAGGAGCAATCATGAATTTCACAAAATATTTAATTATTATAAATTATTTTCCTATTAAAAATTCCTTCCGAAATATTTATTTAAAATAATATATTGGTATTAATCTATAACCCCTTATCCAAAAACTATTATACAGGTTCTTACAATTACATTAACTCTATCATTTAGTTTTGAAACATCACTATCACATTTGACATTATCACTATATCATAAGATTCTACATTTCGGTTAATAATGTAACCATATAATAAAAAAAAATGATAAATGAACCTTAGATTATTTCATTGACCACTTCCAATTAATTTTTTATAGTACAACATTTTTTTGAAATTCTATATCATTTAATAATATATTATTTTAATAAAATTTAAATAGGTACAGTTTTAAGAACTATTCATTTAGTTTGATTTTATTAAAAAAATTTATAAAATCGTGGAAGCATAATACAATAAATTATTATAGAGGTATTTTTTTTATTATCTGTAATATTAGTGTTTCACCTTAATTCCATCAAATTATACTACTTTAAATACTATAAATATTATTTATTTCATTTTTCAAATAGTTGATTAATTACAACATCATTGTTGTTCAAATAAATAATATAATTATTTATTTACTAAATATAGAAAATAAATTTACATAATCAATATAAATCATTTATCGTTAAAAATAAAATTTATAATAAAATAGAGCCTCTACTTATTCTGATGTTAAAAATATTATAGCATTTTAGAACAATAATGATGAATTTTTGAATTATCATTAATTTTTTTATAAATGTTATAAACGCCAAAATTCAAGAAAGGACATATACTGGAATATTAAATTATTATAGATGAAATGGTCTCATAAAATTAAATTATATATATTTTTTTGGAATATCTCATCATAATCATTTTATTTTTAACCTTAATTATTTATTTTAACATTTAAAATGGTTTCAAAAAAGTTCTAATAAAATAAAGAAATATAATTAATTATAAAATATTATTTAGTTATTTGATCAATGTCTACCAAAATGTCATATTTTCCTCTAATTAGTCTATATTCAAGAAGAATTTTTCTTTCCGTATGAACAAAAATAGAATTTTAATAGATGACATAATCCAAAATAAATTAATAATATATTAATACTAACTTTAGAGATAAAACAATATCAAAAAGGTAAGGGAATGGTATGGTAATTCCCTAAAACGTATGAAATATTTTATATAGAGATTGAACCTCAGTATAAAAAACTCAATAGTAATACCTGATTTTAAATAAAAATCATTATATAAATAATAATCCTTCAAATTCATCAAAATGTTCTAGAATATGATTGAAATCACAAAATCAGAAGGATTTGGTAACAAATTCTTCATATAAAATTTTTACAGTTATTTTAAAATTATATTAATAACTCTTATAGTCTCATACCAAAAATATATTAAACATAATCATACAATCTTTAAGATATGATAATCATTTCCCTAAATAACTACAATCACCATAAATATTTATTTAGATATTATATACATCAAAAAAATAATTCTGTTTTGAATCCTCAAATAACATTCCACAATGCTCTGTTTACCTTAATTATATATTATTCCAAAAAATTATGAACATATTCTAAAAAATTAATCAAATAATCACCAGATCAATTATAAACACCATCGTTATCTAGAAAATATATTCAATTTTCACCAATGAAACATAGTAATTATATATCCATCTAGTTACCTGAAAAATTTATTTCTTACTAACCAGGACATCACATTGTCTAGTTGTACATGTTGAATCCCATTCACCCATCCGATGTGGGTTCAGGACCTATAGCCAAACCAAATGTGGGAATATGTCACCTGGGATGTGGGATACCTTTATCTAATTCATTATAATTATTATCAAATTTATAAAATTTAACATTAATCATAAAATATCACAAAAACACTAAAGGTTATAAATACACATAATCATTAGTCCATTAAAGAAAAATATAATTCTTCATCAAATAACTTTTTCATATTTTTAATTTAATTGTTATAAACACACCAAAAATCAATCAAAACACGAAAAAATGATGCCAAAAATATTCACATCACAAAAAACCTATAAAAGTGGTGTATAATACTTTTAAATTATAATCATCCTTATATATACCACTATTGCATAGCTCATTATTGTAAGAATATTAATCGTTTAACCTTATTCATTGACCATAGTTTTTATCTTATTTCTTAATACTTCATTCCTATAGAAAAATAGAAATCATTTCATAATATTCAAAAATAAAAAAAACATGATACATGATATAATCCGTACCATTCATATCTCATTTGATGTTTTATCATCTTCAATAATAGTGGAATTATGCAGTGTAAAACATTCACATGTACAGTCTTATTAATCCTTCTCATATGACCTACCCTCATACAACAAATTTCATAATCCTAAACCTCCCCATATTTACATCTTTCTATAATACCTATGGATTTATTTATTTTCCAATTTTCTCTTTATCTAGGACATTCCTATTTTAATGGAAAATAATTTCATTATTACCTCTATTAAACATACAAAAAATTATCCCATTCACTAATGAAATTATTCATGGGTTCTTATTCTTGCATTCATAAAGATAGTTCAATGACTATTTTCATCTTTAATACCTCTATCACTAGAATTTATATAGATATTCTCCAGGTTCACATTTTTAATCATAAATCATATTGGATGGTAAATAATAACAATATTATTTTTCAATACATATTCGATTTAATTTAGTTTAACATTTATACATACACAATATTTTACATTACGTCCATTTTTACATTACTTTCTATTGGATCTAGAAACATACTAAAACAAAAATATAATACTTTTATCATGTCAATAAAATTATAATAAATCAAATTATGATGTGGATTAAACTATGATATCATTAACCATGTAATTTCTAGATGACTCTAGTTTCCCAAAAAATTATAATTTTCCATAACCTATTATCCTTTATGGATATAGAATACTTTTATCTTATTTTCAAATATCAGCCAAACCCCTAATGATATCTAAACAATTCTATGATACCAATTAATGGACCTAACAAAAAATATTACATAATCTAGTGTCGATAAAAAATATTCTATTTTCTTTAATTACAAATGAATATATATATATATATTTAGAGTTTTATATATTTATTTAATAATTATTATACAAGATTCCAACACATTAAAAAGATGACACATCTAATTAATATCCATTTTTTCAAAATATTAATCATTTAATTTAAAATAATACTTCCTTTCCTGAAAAGTATCATCAACATTCATCTAACTTATTCCATTACCATAACTAAAACTAAACCTTAAATTAAACTATTTGAAATATGGGATGAGAATTAAAATATTATTAAGGGACATAAAATGAAAAAATTAAAATTATTAGTCCATGAATACATAAATTTTTTTTATCATTACTAAAAATAATTTTGGTGATAAAAATAATCATTTTAAATCCCTCAAAATCACATTATTGTCCAAATGATTTTCATTAAAAAAATACATCAAAATATTAATGTAAAAAATTATACTCATGATTTTTATTATAAATATTAAATATAATATAATATTTTTTACAATGTTTTTCTTTTCAACCTCACTATGTTTCATATATATTCCTTTACCTTATGAAATCATATGATTGCCATTAACACTAGTAAAACAAATAACTTGTTATGGTAACTTGAGTCATTATTTTTGTATCATCCATACATACATATTGAATTACCTTCACAATTATGATTGGAATAATAATTGAAGTTACTCATCAATTAAATATCATTGTTATTCATGTAACAACCATTACAGTATATTCCCATAATATCATTGGAGAAACATAATTCACTAACTCTTTTACTTTTCCTAATGAATTGATGGGATATAACAAGATCACCTGACCTTGGGATTCCCTAGGAATACCCTTAATAAAAATAAATTACCATTAATAGTAACTTAATCATAAATCATGAAAAATAAAACATTATTTTCATCATTAATAATCCATTTTAGGATTTTTATATATCCCACTCCTTTAAGACTAATTTTAAAAAAAATATAATCGAAAAATAATTGTATATATTGTTTTTTAATAGATCATGAAAAATTATGAAGTCATCCAAACATAACAAAATATTTATGGTGATGAAAAAAGTCGTTGATTCCATATAAACTAAAATAGAATAATCCTTTTATATTTTGTAAGGAATTAAAAAAACATTTCATAAAGGTATTAATTTAAAAAACCATATAAATAAAGAAATTTGAGACATAAAAGTCCATTTCTAATTAATTAATTTATAAATAAATATATTCATAAAATAATTTATAAGAATTAATATTGATGAAAAAGTGAGTTTAATGAGAAACATTGGAATAGGTTTATAAAAAAGAATCCCCTAAACATGAGTTTGATTCATCACATATGTTCTTTATATTTAGGAAAAATAATCATTGGAAAATTAATTACATGCTTCATAACCTTTTTTATATGTATATTTTTTTTATTTTAATTATTACCATTCTATAGTCAATTCATTACTTAATTAAATTCACATCAGACATTTAAGTGATGTTTTTTTAATAATTTCAAAAAGGCATTGGTATGAGAATCTATGGAAAATGATGTAATTATTCCATTAAACTCAGAATATTATTAGGTAAATAATTAAAATTTTGAAACCAATAATTTATTATGTTTATGATAAATTTAATTTGTTTGAATAGCGAACACGGTAATCCATTCATATAGATGAGTAACAGATCCATTTTTTCACGATCATTTAGAAATGAAGGTAAATAACATTTTCTCATTACATAAATATCCAAATATCGTAAATAAAATATTAGTAATTTAATTATACATTTAAATATTATCCATGTAATGTATAAATGAAATATGAATCAAATCAATCAGTGATGGTCATAGTCCACAGGTACACAAAAACAATGTTATAATTTGTTTGTGAATAGAAACGTATGAAATTAATTTTTATATGATATGTTCATAATGGAAAAAAATTCATGAATATAATATTTATACAATAAATAAATAATTATATTAATACTTGAGATACAATTGTAGAAAAATTATTACATCTATTTATGACGTGGTAGATCTCGAAAAAGATGAATAATGGTTTTATTTCCAATTTAATGAAAGACAAGATGGATTTAGGTTGTTAAATTAATATAAAAACGATAAAGTGTAGGGTCCCTTGGTATAGAATTATTGAATAGTGTAGTGATATACCATTTTCAAATACTAAAAACAAATAATAATTTATTATAGTTAGAAATATGTCAAAAATGCAGGGAAAATAACACAGATAACAATGATTGTTTTTAATGAGGTTTTGATCATTAAGATTCTAGTCAAATCACTAATATATTTTACTTCATGAAGATACTACTGTTAAATGCATCCTAACTCTTGAAATTGAGTGATAACCAGATTATGTATATATGAAGCTTAATTTTCTTCACACCAAGTCGTAAAACAAATGTGTTTTGAATGAGTCCTTAGCTACATTATTTTTATCTGGGAGGTATTACATGAAATTCCTAATCGATAGTATAAATTAACCAATCAGAAATATGTTGTATGTGAAAAGGATAAAAAAATATAATGTAAAAATTTATTATAGAAAATATTACAATATATAAATAATAAAAAAAATTAAAATAAAAACAAGGAAGATAATGTAGAAATCCAGTACCTCTCGAGTACATTAACCACTTCACTGGTGTATGATTAAAATGATGAATATATTTAGCGATCATATTTGAAAAAAATAATTCTATTATTTTTCTTGATCAATTTTGAGTGGATGAAATTGTATTATCATGTGTGTGTTAAATCATTTACACTGGAATATGTTATTTATCCTAGAAAAGTTTTCCTAGATTAGTAAATAATAATATTTTGATATCATATATGTATAGAATATCAGAATGAAATTTTTATTGTATAATAATACAATAATATTTCTATTACATTTTATTGATAAACACATGATGAAAACAACATAATTAGTATTTATACTTTTTAATTAAATATTAAAATGAAAGATTTATTATTTTAAATAAAATAATCCAAAACAAATTAAAATTGTAAAATAATTGAAGGAAAATAAAATATTTCACATTATACAGACAATTAGAACTATAGATAAATATAAAATTAAATGAATATCAATTTCTCATGAACATGTGTCCATGAAATAATTATATGATAGTTTTAAACACTCTATAAAATTATTTCAAAATAAATTAATGAGACATTATTTATGAACATCAATATAATATCATGAAATTTAAAAATAAATAATATTTTAGAAAAATTAATTTTCAATTAATAGATGATCAAAAATCACCATTGAAAATAACAATTTTTGGTTTACGACCTATCCCTAAAAATATATAAAATAGTTGGTAGTATACCATTCTAATTTTATGAAAAAAATAAAATAATAAAACTAAAACAAACTTATTATATGGCACTAATCAATCTCATGATTTACGAGAAAAAATAAAAAAAATTCTTACCTTGGAAGTCCAATGATTACACAAGACTTATTGTTTCATAAATTCCGATGGTGAATCATGACCTTACATTGGAAGGGTATAATGGTGGATCACTATGAAATATTTCCTACCAATATAATGAAATTATCTATTATCATTTAAAGATTAATTATTTAATAAGAATAAGAATCAAAATTCAATAATATATAACCAATAAGAAGAAATAAGTCACTGTACTTGATATAAAATGGAAGAACTTATATTGGATCCTAAAGATTATTCTACAACAAATTTTTATAGTATATGAAAAAACAACATGTTATTAAATAACTCACTATTTGATGATTAATGATCGCTCAATTCACTATGGGTACCCAATGGTGACTAATCTAATTGTCGATAAACCATAGTGAATCGAATAATAGATGATACCCAAGTTTGACATACCTCCCAATTAGAGTTCAACGATGACTTGTCTCACTATTAGTGTCCAATTATGACATAAACACAATTTGTGGCCAATATTGACTTGTGAGTCACCACTAATAACAAACAACAACAGTTATGAGAAACCAACATAGGTAATATTTGAACCAAAGAAGCATATTGAGATAGAAGAAGATAATATTTATTAAATTAAAAATTTAGATTCCAATGAAATCAAAATCTAGGAGAGGAGTAAAACCTGAGAAAATAATATTATAAATAATGATAATTCATAAAAATATATTTTGAGATTATGTGATATTCACTGTATATCAATAAGTTGTGGTTTGAAAAACATGGAATAAAACATAATAATAAATAAGTGTAAATTCACATGGTACCAAATAATAACATGCTGCAGTTCGAAAGAGAAAAAGTGGGAGATCTGAGGGATCTAACATATCAAATCGAAGGGCCAATGAAAAATATGAGTTTGCAAATCAGATTAATAGTGAAATATAATGATCACCCCACATAGAATCGAAGAAATGTCTTCCATGTCATTTATATAGATGAAAGTACCAATCCATAGTTTTTTCTTGATATAGGGGATCAAAAATAGTTATCATAACCGCATAAATGGGTTTATGGGCCTAGTGGATGACCTATTACTTGTCCATGTGTCAATGAGTGTGAAATGTGGGACATATGGAAGGGACCTCTTTTGAAATGTGTTCACAATTCACATATAGAATCAAAGCATCCTTGTGGGATTCATATGCAAGGACATCCTTTGGGGTTGACCATAATGGCTCCCCTATGTGGTTGAGGGAATGAAAATATGGATTATAATATATGGTCAATATTTTTTATATAAATTAATTAAACATTGGAAAAATATATATGAATTTTTAATGTAAAATATTTCCTTCAACTTCTGTAATTTATGAAAATTAGAGATAATTAAATAATGAACTTGATAATTTAATAAATGGTTAATAGATATTATTTTATTTAAATAACTAATATTGTTAATGGTATTGGAACAACTTCTAAATACATACTAAGTTCTTTTTTTATATTAAAAAAACAAATTTTAATAAATTTAATTAAAAAATGTCCCCATTTAGGAAATTTATGAAAAAATACATTAGCATATAAAGGATCAACCCTTTTAAAAAAATAACAATTTTTAAATTAAAAAAGTAAAATATTGACATGAAAGTAAAGAAATAGATACAATCTTAGAAGAATTAATAAATTGTTATAGTTTAATAATGTAGTTCTAAATAGTATGGTCTAATTATCATTTGATACTATCAGAAAATTATACCGAGATATATAAATCATGTTAATAAAATCAATCTTCTAACATATGTAATTAAAATTTATTTTTCTCCAATTTAAAATAATCTATTGTTTTTGGGAAAATATCATCTAAATGTTTCTCATCAAGAAAAATATATAAACATATATCAACATCAATTAAATTATATCAAATAAATGAAATAAAAAAATAAATTGGTTTTTCTATAGTGCTGATGAGATATTTTTTGAAATTATTAGAAATTGACTTAATATAGAAGATATGATTTTTATCAAAAATAATATTATAATATTACAAAATTTGTTTTATATAAATAATCAGTGTGTAGAAAATTGGAGTGAAAACATATTCCTCATCAACATTTGATACTGGTATCAAAATTTGTTTTCTAGTGCTACATGAAATAATGTTTTTTATTAAAATGTGTAACATACTTGAAGTAATTTTCCAGTAATGTAAGTATCTTTTAATATCAAAATTGATGTAAGATAGTAAAACCAATTTAATTCTCATTAGAAGAGAACCGTCGAATAAAAAACACCCTTGATATATATAATTAATATTTTAAAATCCATAAGGTAACATTAATTGGGGGTTTACTGATATCTATAACACACACATTTAGAAATATAAAATCAGCATAAGATGTTTTAAAATACATGTGGTTTTATATAAAGCCTATTTATAAGTTATCATTATAATAAATTCAATATTCATCTACATCTAGTTTAGAATTTTTTTCTCATAGGGTGTTATCATATATTTATAAATATTGTGTTGAAACATTTTAACATGTTATTTATCATAATTAACATGATTTATGAAAGTACCATCATTTCTTGGAATAAAATTTAAAGAAGAAGAAAATTTTAATTCCCCCATTAAGACTATATCAAATTCAAATTTCAAAAATTTTGAAACATATATAAAATGATTATCATTTATAGGAAAAAATAGCAACAACATAAATTTTTTTAATCAATATATCATTTGAAACTCCCTTTATAAATGAGGATTTATCAATATTACATTTAACAAAATCAATTTAAATTAAAAATACACTTAGTCTCTCATAACAAGCTCGAAAAGATTTCTTGTGTTCACAAAATGAAATATATATTATTCCAACATGATTTGAAAATTAATTACTTATAAAACTATATGGCTCTTTATCATATGCTTCTTTTGAGATTACACCATTTAAAAATGATATTTTAAAATAAATTTAAAATGTATTAAAAATTTTAAAACATTGAAAATATAATAAAATCCAATGGGAATATAATATATAAAATGGTATAAATGAATCATTAAAATCAATTCCATATACATGAAGACATTATTATGAAACGAATAATTGTTTATATCGAACTATTTTACCGTACTTATCCATTTATTTTTGAAAAATTCATTTCCTTCCAATAGAAATTGAATCTTTAGTTAACTCAACAAGATTCCAGAAATTATTTCTATCAAACCGGTTATGTTTAGAATGCATAGAATTTATCTTGATTGAATATTTCAAATATTCATTAATATTAGAAACCACAAAATCTGCTATAATTTTACATTTAGAAAAAAAATGATATATTATACTCGTAACTCCATATTCATCATTTCCTATAACATTTTCTAAATAGTTAGGATTTTTGTGTTTTCTAAATTAATGTATCAGAATGAGATTCAATATTTTCCACCTCATGTGATTCATAATTATTTTCTGGTTTAACTTCATTAAATTTAAATCATTCAAAATCTTCATCATTATCAACATTATCATTTCATTGTTTTTCATTATTTTCAGTTAACATTACATTCATAGATTTATTAAATGTCATAGTTCCCTTATTATATCCCTTATAAGATTTACTATTGTTATATTATACAAAAATAATTCCTTCATCAATTTTAGTATCATGTTTTTATATATTATCTTCAATTTTTAAACTGTAGAGTTTACATCCAAAAACATAAAAATAGCCAAATTCGAATTTTTTTTCATAAACAGCTCATAGAGATTTTTTCATAATAATTGTACGATGTAAACTCTATTTAAGATATAACAGCCAATTTTAACTGATTACGCCCAAATATATTTTATAATGATGATTTCATTAATAAATGTTAATTCTATTTCACAAATAGTATGAATTTTTCTCTATACAACACCATTATTTTATATACTTCTAGGGAAGAAAAAATTATGGAAAAATATATTGTTTTCATAATTTTTTTTTAAAATTATATGTCAAAAACTATCCTCATTTATTACTTATTATAAAATTAATTATTTAAATTTTCTACTTTTGATGTTTCTTATATAATGTAATAATCTTGTTCAAGGTTTCACATTCATGATATAAGAATATTTATGAAGTAAATATATGAAAATCATATTCAATAACAAACACATATATTTTAGAACCTAAATTAGCATCTCTCAAGGGTCTAAGTCATTCAATATGATGCAATTCTAAGAATCTATATATTTTAACTACATTAATATTTCCACAACGATCTTTTTACTACCTACCATTTAGAAAAGAATCGCATACATGATACATACATGAATTGAAATTTTGGAGGATCCATAACTTTTTCATGTTTATCCTTCTTTTATAACAATTTATGATGAACATATCCCAAACTTCTATGCCAAAACAATTTTTCATTAGGTATAAAATTTATGAATTTTTAATTACTATGTGTAACTTAGAATAATAAATAGAATATATATTTTGATTTATTTTAGAATAGAATAAATAATATTTTATTTTTAAATTAGTCATTTATTTTCATGAAATTTGACACTCATACCAACAAAAAATGTTATGAATTTCAAATTATCTTTTGTTTTAATCATTTTAAAAATAATAATTCAACAATTATAATAGAAGATAACATGCATAGTTATCCAAAACCATTAACAATGCCTTTATTGTTATCGTTGAATGTTACCTTACCTCCATGACAAGCCTAAAAAGATAAAATGTAGAGATTTCACTTATCATGTTCTTTGAGTACCCATTATCCATATACCATGTGACTATAGTATTTTTCAAGCAATATTCATACAAAAGAAAAATAATTTAGATGCTTGTTTTGGTACATATACTATTTGAGGCCGAACTAGAATAACAGAAAATCTTTTTGGTACCAATACATATTTGAGACTTTTATTATAGTGTCATCTATAGGATATATTTTTAGAAATAAATATCCTAGAATAACTTAAATACTGAGTAAAATATAATGAATATTCATTTACATAAATTTCTTTCTATTTGTATTTATTTCAAGTAACATTTGAGATATTTCTAATTATTCTATTAATAAAAATGATTATATACATCTTAGGATCTGGATTGCTATAACCAGAACCTATTTTATCAATATTTATGTTTTTTCATTTCAATTATCTTATAAAATTTACATTGTCCTAAAAAATTCACATTAGGTTTACCTTAATACAATATTATACATTAAAATGTTTTTATTGTATTTTTTAAATATCATTTAGGTCAACACGTATTTTAACAAAAGAACATGTACTAAATTTTTCTGTATCTTAATTTCATGTTTAGAATTAATCCATTCATTTTTTAATTTATCAAAATAATAAAAAACTAATTTAAATATTCTATCTTGAACAACATTGATTTTTTGTAAGAAATATTTTATTCTCACATTTGAATCTTCAACATTGATCAGTTTAGAATCTAAAACTTTCTCCTATTTACTGATATAAAAAAAATCATTTAGTTTTTTATTTTCATATTTAATATTCATATTTTCTATTTGCAGTTCCCTATATAGTTTACCCATTCATATGGTATCACATTGACATTTTTCAATTTTAATAGTTTATTTTTCAACTTCATTTTAAATATCTTATTCATAAATATAATTAAAATAATATTCAGAGTGTATCAAATTTAAATTTGTAGCCATCAAACATAGATTCAAATTTTATTTTTCACTTTTTGATATAAAATCACATGAGTCTAAATCATCTATACAACAGCATAAAACAAGATATTCCTTTATTTTACCCTTGTATCACTTGTATTTTCTAACATGATTTAATTTTATATAGTATTATATTATTTCCCAATTTGTTCACTCATATAATCTCAATTTAAAAACATCATATTTTATACTTTTACAACATATATTACCATTTCAATCATATTTTTGATGATCTATCATTGGAATCTTCTTAAATTCAATCTTATCCTTCATGAAGTTGTAAACACCTTTGCGGATATTTTTAATTTCATCATTCACATTTTTCTATAACTCATAATTATAGGAATTATAAATAAAATTTATATTTTTGTTAAATTATGTACCTTTATGTTTATCATGGCCAAACATGTTTTCATTCACCATTTTGAGCTCATATTAAAGAATTTTTCATACAAATTCATATGAATAATGTTAAGTGAAATCCTTTCTTTCATCAATTGATAAATTATTAGAATTACATCACATGGGTAGTCCTTGATGTAATATTTTGCTTATATCTTCATTCATCGTGGTCTCTTGAGTGTAATAATAATGTTCACAATTTTGGTGAATCTATTGTACATCAAATTTATGCATTCTTGATTAGTCATTATGAATTATTTAAACATAGAACTATATAAAACTATGTTTGTTCTCTATAACATATATATTCATTGAGGGGTGACATTTTCTGGCCTCTAAATGTATGTAGTAGATTTACATGAAAAAATATGACTATACATATTTTTAAATATAGAACATTATAAGTAATTCATAGCATTTTAAATTTAAAATCATAATTTTAGAATCATTACTAGTGATATCTTCAAAATATAAATTGGTTATTTTATATGGTTTTCAAATTATATCCCAATAATCTGATATATATAGTTAAAAAATAAATCCATTATGTCCATCCGGTAAACATACTCACTCACATTAAAGTGCAGTTCTCCGATGTCATTCAACATCTTGAAATCCTAATAGTCCATGATAAAGAGGATGATATTTTCATTAAAAGTATAATACTAGGAAAATATTTATTATATAAATAGATATAAAAATATCATAAATCAAATCCACAAAAAGGAAACATGATCTAATTCAAATTGTTTTGTCCCTAGGTATGACAATAGTGACTAGAGGAGGTCGAGTTTTCAATTTTAGATTATAAAAAACAAATAATAATATTTCATAGTTAGAGTAGTGTTAGATATGTAGTGAAAATAAGGCAGATAATTGATTAATTATTTAAATAGGTTATATCAACAATATCTTAGTCCCCTCGTAAAAAATTCTCTAATATATGACGACACTAAAATTAATTAGATCCTTACTTTTGAAATATTGTATTAAATTGATTACATACATTTGAAATGTAACCTCTTCAATCATGGTTGTATCACCACCTTAAATTTTAAAGAGACACAATATACCATCCATTTTAATTGGAGGAACAAAATAACCTTCCATTTAGATTATATGAATAACCAAATGTGACAGCTTTTTGAAGGGAAAATATGAAACAAAAATCTATCGAAAAAACAGATTGTAAAAATATTTAAAATTGAAAAATTAAAAAAAATAATTGAAATAGCTAAGTATATGATGTTGGGATCCAATGAATTAAATGTTCATTTATCACAATATTGGTGGAAGATGAATTTGATAAGGATTCATAGTGATCGTATCACAACAATAGAGGTTGATGATGTTTCTTTATTGGTTTAGAGTATCTGAAATTGTATCCTCATTTATGTGTAAAATGGGCTTCAATGGTATATTTTATTTATCATTTACGTGGTATCCTAGAAATTTAAAGAAAAATCATTAAAAAGTACATCCATATCAAATAAAATATTGGAAATTCTTAGTTAATAACAATATAATTTGATGATGATTTCCTTTTTTGTTAAAGATTAATAGATAAAAAACCACAATCGATATATATATATATATATATATATATATATTTCTTCAAGAAAAATTAAAATTAAATATTTATTATGTTTCATATAATAATTAAAAATAAATATAAATGTTAATGAAAAGTAAAAAAATTAAATCAATCATATTATACAAGAAAAAATAATTAAGAAAAATGGATCTTCAAATACATATCAACTATATATGAATAACTCCATGTAAAATAATGCTAATGTTAACATTACACACCATACAAATTTATTTAATCATAGAATAATAAAACTTTTATTAAATTTTTTTTATAACATGAAATGAATAAATGAATAACAATTTAGAAATATATATTTTTAACTAATGGTGGCTCATGACAACGCACTGAAAGTAGAGAACAAAGGCCCATGACCTAGCACTGAAAATAGTGAATGGTGGCTCATAAACTACTATTTGAAAATTCAAGAAAAAAAATAATCCAACAAAAAAACTTATTACATGCCACCGAAATACCAAATGATTTATCAAAATATATATAAACATTGTAGTTGTTGGATTTCCATGGGTGACTCAGGACTCAACATTGCATGAATTCTAATGGTGATTCATGATGTATCTTTGGATGTTTCTAGAGGTGTATCCCTAAATAATATTTACGAATAAAAAAATTAAATTACATATGAATATCTAAGGAGTATTATTATGAACCAAATAAGAAAAAAAAATTAAATTTTATGAATGAATAATTTAATACACTCGATAAAAAATCGAAGAGATTCAATTGGTGCTCGAAGAAGTTTCTATAAAATCAAAAGAGGAATAAAATAGATCTAGAAAGAAATAATAGTATGATGACCAATGCAGACTCAATTCACAATGTATACCCAATGGTAATTTTCATAGTGTTTATACCCAATAGTGAATCAAATCCATATTGATATCCAACAACGACATGTCTCACTATTGGTGTCTAATGGTGACTTGACTCACCATTAGTGTCCAATAGTGATTTAAATCATCATTGCTAACAAATGATGACTCATGAGATTCCATCGAAGACCAACGATATCTCTAATGTTATACTAGCTATGTAAATCATTGAACTAGATATGAATTCAATGGTAAATGAAGATAATATTTATATTAATAAAAAATAATAATACCAATGAAATCAAAACCAGGTTGATGAGGACCACATAAGAAGAGAAGCTTATAAGGAATTATCACTTAAACAAATCCTCATCAAAGATAGTGTGTCATTCAACAAAGATATAAATGTTTTTTGTTGGACCAACAAGGATGAAAAATTAATAAAATGTATAGATAAGCGCATGATGGTTTAAATAAGAACTTTCATGAGTTTCAAAGAGGATAATAGGGAGATTGAATAGATCATATATATTAATTTGGTTGCTCGATTAAGTATTTTAGATTTTAAATTAGATGAATTGTGCAACCTAAAGAGTATCCCACGTCGAATCAATGGAAAGCCATGTGAGTGGTATATCATGCAAGAGGCACTTGTCCATCATTCAAGCTAGCTTTTGTGGATCAACACTAGTTATCACATGTACACACAGGCTTATCGGACCAACAAGTGACCTATATTAAACAAATAATCTATCTAGAACACATTGCAAGCCTCAGGAACATGCTCACAAGTAATATGTTTTCAGTATAAACACAAATGTTCCTAGTCTCCATGTGGAATCCCCATAGTAGGCCTTCTGACAGGGATGGTCATAATAGCGATCCTATGTAGTTGAGGGCTAGAAAATGTGCCTCATAAAGGATGTAAATTTTTTTATTTAACGAAATTAAAAAATAAATTAAGAGAAAAAAAATAAAAAATTTGAATTATTAATCAATAATTTTTATAGTCATTTTTTCACAATAAAAATAGACATAATTAATTAAGGAAATTGGAAATTTAATTAATGTTTAATATAAAGTAATGTATCAAAACAAATAATTCAATTAAAGGTATTGGAAATAATTTAAAATAATAAAACAATGAATATTTTTGAAACTATTATTATTATATATTTATGTTTATGGTTGATTTTATGGAGGTAAAATGAAAAATTAAATGAAACATGTGGTAAAAACTATATCTATTCATTGGAAAAAAATCTTTTGTTTTGCATCTTATTACGTATAGAAAAAATATTTTTATTAAAACAAGTCTAATATAATGCTATAATAGATTATATTAATGAATTATGGTAGGAATATGTTGAAAAAATATGTTTTAAAGTCTGATGTAAACGGATGAATTTGTGCACCATTACACGATAGAAGAGGGACAACCTTGAAATTTTCATAAAATAGTAAATAAATATAAATTTATATTAAATTAACAATTCATAAAAACTAATTTAAATTGATCATATCATGATTATGAGTAGTATAAATTTCATAATAAAAACTAGATAGGTGTTATCTATGATTTACCCCTATATTTATGGTTCTAACCCATTGATAACCCTTATATACAATTGAAATAATATTAAAATATTAGACACTTTAAGAGTTAATAGTTTTAAAATAAAATGAAAAAAATACAACATGAATGATTTCATTAACTATATAAAATTAAATTTTCCAAAACAATGATTTTTTTGGAAATTTTATAACATAATACAATATTATTTTCTTAAAATAACAATAATGTCAATTTCTGATCTATTATTATAATTGATTTTTATAGCATCATGAAAACCAATGAATTATAATATAATAAATTCAAAAATCCATATCATGATATATATATTAATTAAATTCTTCAGTCACCTAAATTAATTCAGATTATAATACTTTTAATATTAATAGCAATATTTATTTTATTTATGGATTATTTGAATAATTACTTCATCAGTGTTGAATAAGAATTTAAGGTAATAATATATTCAATAAAAATTAAAACTAAATTAACATGATGTATATAAATCATTTATTATTATAAATAATATTTATAATTGGACATATCCTAATGTTTATCCTCGTAACAAAAATAATATAGTCATATAAACAAGAGTGTCAAATTTTCAACATTTCATTAAAAAAGATACTCTAAATTTTATAATAAAATAAAAATGGAAAATACATTCCATATAACTGAATATTTGAAGAATCGGGACAAAATTTAATTATCCAATAAAATAAATATAAGTGTTCGTATCGCTTTATTTTCCATATTATTGTATTTTTAATTCTAATTACTATATATAACCTTTATAATATTAAAAAATTACAATGTTTACTATTCATAATGAAAAAAATAATGGAGAGATGTTTACCAAATTTGGACCAACCAATTGTAAACATAGTATGTATTTTTCAAATATTAAACACATAATTTGATGATTTTGATTTATAATTCAATTATAAAAGTGAAAATAAAATCAATATTTCACAAGAATGAACTTTTTTAACATAAAATATTATTATTCTAAATTATATTGTAAAATCCTTACAAAAATAATTATAATACCTTATATTAAAACCTAAATAACTTATTTTTTATTATAATACAATAAAATAATTTGTATTTTTAAATACTATAATGGAAAATACTGTTTTCAGTGAAAATCAATATTTTTGACAGTTCATTGAAAAATAAAACATATGAAAAAATCTAAAATTTCAATCATAAAATAATTTTGATATTATGATTCTAAATTTTATTTAAATATTTTATCAAATAAAATTTATAAATTATCCAGAATTTAATAATATTATTCAGTCAAAAAAATTTAAAACTGGTTTTTGTTAAAAAATTAACTTCTTATAACTAATTGGTTTCACTAAAATGGGAGTGATTATGTCTAAATTATTAATCAATAAATTATAATTTATTATAATATATATATATGAATTTTAATAATTATTTAATCTTATTCCTAACCTATATCTGGACATTTATATTATAATGATCATATATAATTAATTAATTTTTGATGTTCCTTTATGTTTTTTGTTGCATACCTTGAAGAACGTCTTATTTTCAAATACATGGATAAAATTATGTTAATAAAATTAAAAATACTAGATATTATATAATTCTTATATAAAAAGTTAGTAATGATGAAAAAATGAAAAACTTATAAAATAATTTTAATCTAAACTTCAATAACAAGTTTGGATGTATAGAGAATTTCCATGTAATTTATAACATGACTAGTCACTATGATGTGGAAAAAAGTACAAACCAACCAAATATGATTCGTCCTCTATAAGGGTAATAAATAAAAAAATTATATTATTGGACAGTAGAAAATAATATGGGTAATCCTTATGGTGTATCAAAGTGAAGAAAAGTGTTTAGAAAATCACACATATGAATATTATAAATTTTACTTCAATATGGAATATATGATTCTAATCCTGAATAAATGTCCATATTATTGATCTTTGTAAACATGAAATTAAAAAAATTATAGATTAAATCTATGAAAATAACCAGAAGAATGAATCCAATTAATAAAATGGAGTCTTTTTTGGAATATATCATATAATAATAATTAGAGATGTTTCCAAAAAGAGAAACTCAATGGTTTCTGATAAACAATGTGGAAAATCAATGATGAAGGGGAAACAAAAAAATCGATTTTTTTAGATTTTGTGACATATGCAGTCCCATATTAAAAGAATAATGTGAAAAAAAGGAAGACCATATTGTCTAAAGAATAAACTTTTTAAAAATTCATAATTGTAATCATGAAGGGTTCTCATTAAATAATAGATTAGATAAAATAAATTATTAACTGAAAATAATTGTTTTTCCATGTGTTTCTCCATATTTATCTATTATAAAACAAAATTATTACTATATATCTACTTTTTTAATATTATTATAGAGAATTTGTGGTGATGTATAAAAAACTATTTGATAAATTTGATAACATTACAGTATGAAGAGTTATCCATCACGATTCTTATTAAAAATATATCATTTTATAATCCAAATATATACTTGGAGTAAACATTAATAAGAGAGTCCAAATTGAAGAATAAATAGTGCATCTATTCAGGTGAAACTCATAAGGTAAACAATCTTAAATACGATATTGTGTAAATATGTAGACTTTGACCAATCTTGAACAAAAATGATATTTATGTAGAAATTTCATTTTCTAATACATTTTTTAATTAGGTCAAATATATTTATTATTATGGGCATTTCTTGATCTAGAATGTGGGATTACTGTAATCCATCATTAATATTCTTGATGTGTTTTTTTATTAATGGATTTACTATCCATGTAAAATATTCTAAAAAATGTTTATATAATGAAATATTATTTTATATCTGTATATACAATTTCATATACATATTTATTGTGTAGGTTGATTACTATTGTTTTATAATCCAAGCTAGAACATGTAGATGTAATTTTGATTGATTAATAGCTCATTATAGTGAAAATTGTGATTATACATGTCTTTTATGTTAATCAATATTTATAATGGGAAAAATATAAATGTTAAATTTATTGAAAAAATATGATGATATCTATTACATTCCGTTATCCTCGTACCTCTGAATTTATAAAAAATAAATTTAAAAATAATAATTAAATTAAATTTAAAATGTGTAAATTTTAAATGATTTTTCATGATTAATCCAAATATGTTGGTAAAATTTCCCCATGAGATTCTTATTAAGATAATAATAATTTTTGGTACTTGTTTATAACATATCAATTTGAATTAAAGTGTATAAATATATATATATTGATGTGGGTTAATGATGAATAATGTATAGAATTTGGTCGTGAATAGTATAATTAAACATTGTGTTCTTTTTATTAGAATATATGTTCCCTTCAATTAATTATAATGTAGAAATCTATGATTAAGTGGGAAAAAGAGATATAGATCTTTTTATTAAGAATCAAACTACACATATTATGACTATTAAACATGAATAATATGTGAATCAATTAAATATTCTATTGGATTAAGATAGAAGTGTCTACCACATGATACATTCATTATTTTAATGGCTTAGTATATACCTACATAATGAGTTAGGATTAATGAAAGATATATCCTCAAATAAACATAGATAATTTCTATTGGGATTATAAATAATAAATGTTTTTTAGTTATTAAAAAATATTACATGGATTTTGATTGGTGAATTCATAGTATTATGTTAGAATTAATGAGTTACTAATTAATTATAGAAAAACTCATAAATATTATTTATATGATGATAAATTTTATATGGATTATGTTTAATATTTATAGGTGTGTTAGGTAAATTCAAAAAGTCATTTATGTTATTTTTTGATGTTTTAGAGTTATTAGAGATGAGATGGTATTGTTATATGAGCTTCTGAGTATATTTGAATTAGTCAAAATTCAACAAAAATATATTTTTTTATAAAAATAATAATTAGAAAAGTATTATATTTCACTACGATACTTGTGGATTTTTTAAGATGATATAGAAGAAGAACTCAGTTCTGAAGATGATGAATTAGAAATATAACTTATATTTCACACTATAATATGTAACATTTTAAATATGGAACATAATATTTTTCCAAAATTATATTGAAATATATAAATTCAACATTTGTACAGTGATATGTAAAATTTATTATATATTATATAGTAATTATCAAAAGGATATACTGATTTCTTGATACGTAAGATATATTTTTATACTATTTAATATATTTATCAAATATTATAACAAAATATGTATCTGATTAGATTCATTGTGATACATAATATTAATTGTTGTAGTGTAGACATAAATATTTAAAAGGAACCAATAATAAATTCATATATATAATTTTTCAAAATTCATATTAATATGATGAGTAGCTAAAATACATACTATGATATATTTGTTATTTGGAGTATATATTATATATAATTTCTAATATTTATGATTTTGTAGAAATATATATTTTCTATTTTTTAAGTCATGATATGTATGAGTTTATGATATTCAACTAATTATTTGTGACACTTTAGAAGTGAAAAAGTCATATATACCTAAGGTGTATGGATTCGTAATATATTGTACCTAATTGATAAAATCATTACATTTTATGTATGGGTTAATTGTTTAAATACATTAATTATTTCTAGCATTTAAACTTTTAATATTCAATATAGATAATAAATTCATAAACAACATAATTATTTTTTATGAAATGTTTCTAGATAATAATTATAATGCTGTAATTTATTGAATAATGGTTTATTATGATGAGGGTTCATACGTTATGAGGATAAGTTATATATAAACATGGTAATACTATATGAGAACCATCATTCATGTGTAAATTTAATTATACTATAATATGGGGATTTATTGAACAATAAAAATATTTTTTCTATTACAAGACTAAAATAAGATATATTTTATAGTTTTAAATTGAGAATTATATAACTTGAGTTATAGATGAGATCATCTTGTCATGATTAAAAGGGTTAATATATATAATTTAATTAATATATTCCCTTGATTTGATGAATATATAATATTAAATGATGCATGGAGGGACAAGAATTTAATAATGGGGAATGTAATGTTATAATCTTAGTAACATCATGTGTATTTGATTGGAGTGATGTTGATAACATTATAAAGAGATAATGCCATGTAAAATAAGAAGGAAGAATTAGAAAATAAAGCAATTTTTGAGAACACATTCCATATGGTTTTTCTATTTTTTAGAAGTAAAATAAATAAAATAACTGATGTGGTACTGGTAATTTATAACCAGTATCATTGAATAAAAAATAATGGAATGGTGATAGAAGAAGTCGAGAATTGGGAAAGTCTGATAGTAATTTTTTGTATATATATTTTTTGTTGTGATTCCCGATGAATGTGGATTTTCTTCAATTGTATGACATATAAGGTACAATGAAGATTGAGTAGATATTTAATAGTTGATGTGTATAAAACTATAGCATAATATCTTATGGTAGTCAGGTTCTGTTATTGAACAAGAGTATAATACAATCATGATTTAGTGAAATCCATAGTAGATAATATTTTCTCGTTATGTTGTGTGTTGGTGAGATATATTGTAAACTAGAGGGACTATGTATAAGTTACCATTTGGGAGCCTACATTCATATAGGGAGATTTAAGAGACTTTTTAGAGACAGTATATTTGAATTCACTTGAATAATATTTTGGTCATTTGTGTCTCAATGTTGACCTCAGTATATTTAAGAGTTTATTCCAATATTGGGATTTTATAATGAAAAATTACCATGTGATTCTAATCATATATTATTTACTACTTCCAATAAAGATTATTGTATGTTGGTAGATAATAATAAAATCCATATTTATCAACTATTATATTTTTTGAATAAATATATTATCAATCATTAAAATCTAATGAATTTGTGAATCATTATTTATAAATATTAAATATTTTCACCCTCTTGTAGTGTAGTTGCATGATATTTAAATTTCACAAAAAATTAACATTCATTATTTAATTAAAATTAAAATATAAAACAAGATAATTGTGGTTTGAAAATTACTCCGACCATAATTCTACCCAACTTAGATAAATATTAAATTTTCTTAATAAAATTCGTGAATGTGTTTAAGTATTAGTATATCCTCGGTTTGAAAACATTTTTATTAAAAAAACATCATATGTAATTTTTATGTAATAATATATGAACATGAACTTACCTAGATATATATATATATGAACTACCGACACAATGAATGGTCATATTATAAACAAAAGTAGGTCCAGGATCCAAAGAGAACTTGAACCATTCAAAAATATTAAAAAAATAGAAAAAGTGGTAGTGCAAGAGGGTTTACAAAGGTAAGAATAGAGCATACCATACACATCTATTTCAACAATATGTGAGAAAAATTTTGGGATTACAAAGGACCATCATGACGAGACCTCCATAACAACCCTCTAGGGAAGATCATCAACAAACTATTTTGCTTCTCTATAAACACGACCAAGTTCTAGTAGAAGAAGCTCAAGGAGACATGGGCATGAAATCAACGATGGATGAATCCTCCAAGGAAAATCCCTAGAACTTTCCCACATAATGTGCACCACTGTACTTGAGTAAGATTCCACCCATACGTGCTTGCAAAAATGGTGGATAAAATAGTTGACAACATTATTCATAATATATAATTTAGCATCAGGTGAAAAACCAACTTCGATATAATGATAGAAGCATCCCATAATGAATCCAAGACGGTTACAGAACACCCCACCAAACCAAGAATGTCTAGGTGTACTAGATGCTGAACATCAACATTTACTTTAAACGATGATGAGATGGGAGGAATCAATCTAATTTATTTCAACATCAAAGGATTCATGACCCTACTAGATACTCGAAGAATTATTAGCATTATAAGATTATAGATATTATTATACATTGTACATGTTTTTATGTTGGATGTAGCTTGCACTTCCCTGTAAACAACAGTCAGAACATCCTTCAATGTGGGATTTCAGTTGTGAAAAATAACCTGATTCTGCACCCTCTAAATATATAAAAATGCCACCACAACAGCAGTGAGAAGAAGTTCTAAGACCTGCTGACTTTGACCAGCTGTAGTGACCTAGTTCATGAAATCATCAAGACTATTAGTTGATATAGGAATCCCAAAGTCCTCTTGAATGTTCTTCCAAAATCTGCAAGAGAAGTTGCAAGCAAAGAAATGATGGTGAATTGTTTCTTCTCCTTGGGTTCCCAAATAGCAGCAAGGGGCCAAATGTATTCCTATTCACTACCGCAGTTGTTCCACATGTATCCATCATTTCGAAATCCGATATGGAATTAGGTAATTAGAGGGGATAATGAAAGGTTTTTTTAATTCTGTAACTGTAAGAGGGTAGTTTCATTGCTAAAACATAAGTATATGTAATACTCCCTTGATATGAACTTTCCATAGCTATTGGGTGTCCAGATCAAGGATTAAACATCCATGAAGTAATAACACTGCATAGCCAGCTTAATATTATCTGGCATAGAATTTCACAGAGCCTTGTTTTGGTGAATATCAGCAATTGAGATATCCTTCAGCTGTAGAGGGATCTCTATTCATTCTATGGTGGGCTTGTTCAGCCACTTCGTTGTCAGGAAATTATGGTTGGATGAGCTGGAAACTGGACAAGAAGTGTAGTGAATGATTCCAATATCAGCATGTTTAATGTTAGGCCATATGGAGGAGGACACAGATGTTGGGTACCCATTATTCAAAAAATATAATAAACCATTATATACACAATAACTCATGACCATACATCCATTATTTAATTTCCATTCAACTCCATTAGTTATCAGGTTTTGAATTTGATACATGTATTCCTTAAATATTACTTATATAAGAAGATAGAAACATAAATTTTTTGAAATAGAACTCATTGAAATATTTTCGTTCATTTTTAAATACAAAATAATCTGAAAACCCCAATTTATTATTTAAATGTTGTTAATGATAACCATTTTTATGATCCCAAAATAGTAGATATGATTCTCCATCAAACATGTAGAATTTTATAATAATTATTTTATATCAATTTTAAGTGAAACATGGGAATAATTTTCTGATACAAATAGTTTATAGAGATCATTAAAAAATAAATTTGTAGATCCTACCATAATCTACTATTTAATATCCCAGAATTCTCAGAAAGACTATAGAATTAAAATATATGGACATTCAATGATGGAATTCAATTTTGATATTATATTAAGGATTTATGGGTGTAAAAAACCATATGTACCACCAAAAAGTGTTCTAGGGTCACAATATGGTAAAATAATGGTTTTACTAATTTTTTCCTCATTTCATATGTACTGTGGATGATCTGGAGATAGTGTACACTTCTAGAAATGTAACCAACCAAAAATCATGTCCACTATGTTGAATATTCACTATAAAATTCCATGCTCATAATTGTAATCCATTGAACACAACGTCTCACTATATATTTTTATTTCCACTAATAAAAGTTAATAATAAAAATGCACCACAACAAACTAGTATTTCTGTTTGTACCTAATGTTTTTGTTTGAAACTTTTTCTGAAACATTCAACTCTAAATAATACCAAAACCCTCTAAAAACTATATTATTCTTATTAAAGACATACTATAACTATTTGAAATTATTTTCACTTAAATATTATCATTCTATAATTAATTTCACTTCTTAAATATAACATTTTTTTTTCAAATGTCATCCTATAACACAACAATTGAAAATATTTTTTTCTTTTAAAAAAATTAAACAACTTCCCAATATTTAAAAAATGAAATCGTGTAATTTTTAACTTAATTAAATACTTCACACAAACACAACTGAAAAATTCCATGGTTTAATAATAAATTCAATAAAAAGTAATTAACAACCTGGATTATTATCATTTAAATATATATCATTTAATATTATTATACAAAAATTGAAATAAAAAATAAAATGTAATGTTTAATTCTCACTCATTAGGTCACATTATAAATTTCCATTGAACAAGAGTTATTTTATTATTCCCATGAATTTTAAATTTTCTAAGGGTTTAATCTATTTTAGGTAATTATTAACCATATTTTGTAAAATATATCATGTAATATACTCACAAAAAACATCCAAAATTCTACCAATAATAAAAATAAATTTTTTATTTTAGATAAATATAAGTTAAATGTGATATCCAATTAAAAAAATCATATTTTTTAAAAATACATAAAAATAATTATAGAAATATGATCACTATATGATTAATTCCTCTAAATTAAAAAACCTTGATTCCATACCACTTTTACAAATTTAAATCAAACAATTAGAGTTTTCACATATTTAAATAATAATGTATTAAAATATTTCAATTCTAAATTAATTTAAAATCATTTCTCTTATTATAAAACATTTATGTTAATTTGAAATCTATATTTTTCTGAAAAAAATTCAAACTCATGCGTTAATTTTCTTTATTTCATTAAATCATTTAAATCAATATTAACATAAATAATGAGGAAAAAATATCTTGTAAGATTTGTGGATGACCATAAAGTTTAGGATTTTCAGACCCATATTTGAAATTGATTTATTTTGACATTTAATCAATAAAAACAATTAATTATAAGTCTATTAAATGAAAAATCACATAAAATATGTCAATATATACAAAAATATTTTAATTAAAGAATGATAATTTTGATTTCCACAAAATATCATTAAATAAATAATATATTTTTTATTAAATAAATACGAACAATAAATAGAAATAATATATATAAAATATGGTGATAAATATTATAATTCATCATCAACAAAAGTCTTTAAGATATCTCAAAAAAATGAAATGTGAAACATTAATGGGTTGATAAAATACACACAATCAAGAAATCCCCAAGTAAATTGTGTTTCCTCCATAAAGAGGTTTATTGAGTGTGTTTATTGATTATTTATCACATTAATATAATCATACTTCTGTATACCACTAACTTTTCATCACCCCTCATGATCTGATACTAGTTTTTCATAAACCAATCCAAGGATCCACGACAACGTACTCGATTAGGCCCACCACCAAACTCGAGGTGCTCTCATGTTCACTGTGGTCTAGAATCATGTTTCATTGGTGTCAGACTTCCATATTGGGAATTTTTTTTCCATTTAATATTAATGTTAATATATAATAACAAAATAATTAATCTAGATACCCAGTCAAAATTTTATAAAAAACAATATCTTCTAAAAAAAGATACATGAAGACTATGTAACCAATATGAGTGACTCGCTACAAAAAATATAATACTAAATCCATGTGATTCCTGAAAACCATCGCATATATCTATTACCATTATAGAAACAATGATTTAATGTTCTAATACCTATAAAAATAATAGTTCCAATATTCACCAATGAAATTAATTAAATGAATTCATCATAGAATAAAAACCCAAGGAAGGTATATGTAGGATGATGGAATATAATAAAAAATCAGATCTAATTAGATACTCCAGGTACAACCCCAATAGAAAAACATTACCTACCAGTTTGATCCATATCATATTAAATTAAACTATACATTGAATGAAAAAATTACATTTTTATCCATTTACAACCACTTACATGTGATCTATAAAAAATGTGAGTAAGGAATAAAAAAATAGTCCAATTATCACTTCCAAGTCACTGGAAAAGTAAATAGAGAACTAATAGTTAAATAACAAGAGACATTGTATGTACATACTCAATACATTAACAAATCCACTAGATAGTTTGTTTTTATTCAAAATATTTCTCCCGGGATAAGTAGCACTAATTATGATAAATTTTTTTACTAACTATGGATCACTAAGTATAATCATGCACCAATATCATTAAAAATATAATGAATACAAGCAGTAAAAATCAATAAACCACGTGTGTCATGACTTCTGGTCCCTCCAATGTACCAAAAACCTCCCATGATTCTCAATTTATTCAATAGTTCAACAAATGATTATTTTCAGATGATAAAATACATACATTAAGAATAATTTCATTCAATAGGGAATAATATATCATATAATACATAAAACATAAAAAATCAGGGTTTCCCACATAATCAACATGTTAAATATTTAAATTTAATTATTAATCATTAATATAAAGCATCATTAATTTTTTGAATGAAATTTAAATAATGTATTTCCTCATATACTATTCACACCTATATAAAACTAAATAATTCATATAATTTTTTCATAATACCACCCCCAAATTTAATGAAATAGAACAATGTAATTGTTATAAATATTTTTTCATCCAAACATAATTTAATAAATATAATAAAATTCAGTAAAATTTCAAATAAATTATTGTTCATTACATTAAAAAACATAAGTAGACACCTACTTATATAAGAAACATTGATTATATTATTTTTTCTATAAACCGTGAAATTTTATCCTTTAATACATGGAAAATTATTTTTAACAAATGTGATTCCTTGAAAAATTAAATTAGACTATTTTTCAAAGCCCTATAAGTGAGAACACTTTTTGGAAAGTCATGTGTTTGAAATATAATCTGTAACGATGTGAGAATTTGGAAATAGACATCTCCTAGAATATTTGGTGTGCATCATGTGTGTGTAGAGTTAAAATAGATGTAGATTCTACACATTTATAGAAATAAAATTATAAATAATGATAATTATAATACTACTACTATAATAATTTATATATGTGTGTTTTAATATGGTTCTATATTTATCATTTAAATATAAAATTATTACCCAACTATAGAAAATTGGTTTCATGTGAATGATATTTCAATATAATTGATTATATAACATGATAAGTAACCAAAATGATCCGGAAAATAATATGAATATATATTTTATACAAATGTAAATATTAAATATTAATCAAATTATATAAATAAATATATTAATAGGTAATAATAATTTACCAATAATTTAATAAAAACTGTCAACATATATTGGGTTTTTCTAAAATGAAATTTGATGTCTTGGGTATGATTCAAGACACACATGTTATTTATGCAAAGTCACCAGGACTGTGAAAAGTAACTATGAAAAAAAAAACAAAAAAATATTTAATAATCCACTATATATGAAATATAGATAATCCTTAAATTTAAAAATTATCAAAGATAAAAATTTTTGTTCTAATAATATTCTTGGACGTTATGATTTCTGACATTATAAATTTCCCCATTTTTTCATTTTAATAGAATCTTTTGTGTTTATGTATTAGTAAATAATCATTATGATATCATATAATATCAAATAAAATCAACATATCTGTTTTGATAATAATAATTTTTCTATTTAAAACCCCCTAGATAATCAGGTGGAATCCTAACCACATAATGGATCATAATATGTTTCATTAAAAAATAAATTATCCATATAATGGAGCCAAAACTACAAATAATACAGACCAAAATAATTAATCCTCAGGTACTTTTTAACTCTTGAACATACTCCATTTATATAGTTTCCATTTTATCACAACAGTTAACAATAAAAAAAATAATTACTCAGTTTCATTAATAATTACATATATACAATGAATGGTACATTAAATTTAATAAGAAACACTTCTTTGAAATATTTAATTCATTTATAAAATTAATTTTTTTTAAAATAATATTAAAATGATGATAGTCAATAAGTGATATGTTTACAACCCAAATTCAGACATAAAATTATATACTTAACATAAATAATTTGATACACCGATATAAAAAAAATATTATCTAGACATATATCATTCAAATTATAATGAAAATGTCAATGTACTGTAGAAGTATTTGATGTCAATTCTCTTACTGCACAATTTTATTTGATATCTCACATTACTCAAACATAAGACCTAATAAAAAGATATGTTTGTTCAATGATTAACATAATTTTCTAACTTCTATTAACTATTTTCAGATATGTAAATAAAATAAATTTAAACAATTGGATTTTTATGGTTAAATATTGGGATCAACTATTTGTTTAGGTATTTCCACTTTTTACTGAAAATATGAATAGTCTTAAAACCATATAAGATACTCATGAAACAACATTCTTTCATCATGGAGTGTTATTTTACTATGAATTGGAAATATAAAAACCCTTCCATATTCCTCCTAGAACTAATTACCTCAACAATAGTTTAGCACTGCTTTCGATACATGTAAACAATACCCATACACCCTACCAATTTAGTAAACATGAATCTTCCAAACATGTCTCGTTCAATATCATTTCAAAATGAAAACTCAACTGTATAATTTTTAGACACATTATAATCATCAAAATACACTTCAATGACATTCTCTAACAATTTATATTTAGTTAGACTAAATTATTATCATTATATCATTCACTTTATCTTTAAAAAACCATAAATTCAGTCATTTTGATGGGAATACAAGTCACCAAACAATCAAAATTATAATTATCATTTAAAAAACATAAAACCAAATCCCAATATTCAAATTTTTCTTACCACATAGTGGTTTAGATATTATTAACATGTTATAAATCACCTTGTAGCCAAAAAATCATACCACTAAAACATCATGAAACTACTTTAGAAAATGTTGATTTACCACATCTGCATAAAAAAAGATACATTAACATAATTTTTCAAAAAACCTGAAATTAGTCAAAATAGTTGAACATAAATAATTTTATTTATTTATAATAAAGGAAAACATATTTAAAATTACCTAGGAAACTAAATTTATACTTTAAAGAAATTTTCAACCAAACAATATTAATCATGGAATCCACTTAAGACTAAATACACTATCATTTGAATAAATTATATTCAATATATTATCTCAAAATAATTAGTATTGAATACCACACATCATTTAAAATTTATTTCATTAAATATAGATTACCCATATAAGGTCTTATTACATATTTTGAATTTCCATTTTTTTAAAACAACTACCTCATTGAAATCCATCCTATATGACTACATATATATGTATATATATGTTATATTAACTATATATCATTACAATATAACTACAAAAAACATAATAAATTGGTAAATTAATGAATAAAATTATTGTCACATCACTCTAGTACACATTTCAAGGAAAAAATATAGCAAAATATAACCATATACAAAATTTACCGCTTTCATAAAGTACCAATCAAAAGTTTTTAAAATGGAAGCTGTTTCATTTACGTTAAACATAGTTGATGTAACCATATAATCAACATTATATTATTTTTATTTTATTTCAACCTATTTCATTTTAGAAATTATTCGAATGATCAATTTTATGGATCTGATGTGATCGAAATTGGTTGTTTTTACTAAAAATATGAAAAAAATGGTTACACATTAATACTAAAAGAAATTCTAAAAAAATTATAAAAAGTTTATGAGAATCTCACGTAGTATCCCAACAATAGAAAATTAAATTTTTTCACTTAAATATTCATTTGTTTCATTAATATTAGTGTGGTTATGTTTATAATTAATAATTATATTTTGTAATTACCACCCGAAAAACATAATAACACCAATATATATTAAATAATATTTACATTTTGAATTTTAGATAACTAATTGATAAAAATTTCAAATACGAGATCCAGTATTAAAAATAATTAATTTAATGTAATTATTAATATAATCAATATAAACATTAATTTAATAATTTCTTAAATGATAAATTTAAATTTAAATTTTACATGAAATTGAAAATATTGTTTTGAGGTAGTTTTTAATTTATAAATGGCCCATAAATATTTATTTTGAATATAAAAATATTTTAAAAGACTAGTTTTAAAAAAATGTTGTATATATTTTATCATAATTAAGGACTTCATACACACACACATCTATATGGGAAAAATTATGTTGATGAACAAGAATTTAATTTCTGTTTTAATAACCACATTGAATATTATATATCTAAAATATATATTTAAAAATTCTTACACATAAATCACAATAAATAATAAAATTTAGTTTTCACCCCACTGACTTTACATCAACGAAGAAATAAAAATGGAGACAATTAATTACTCCCATAAACTTAAAATTGACTTATCTTAGTTTATATTTAAGGGTATAGTTTATTTTATAAAAATATATCAATTTAGGTATAGTGATATTTAATACTATAAAAAACCCAATACAATTTATAGTTTTCATTTAGTAAAATTAATGTTTTACAGGAAATCAATTTAAAATAATATAAAAAATTAATAAAATTCCTAAAATAAATAAAAAAATATGAATAATATTTTTTTATTTATTTTAATTAAAATTCCTTTATTGTAACATGATTTTATTAAATCCAACATAGAAAATTAGTGCTTTCCTAAAATAAAACATATCTGCGATAATGAATTAAATTTAAAATCGATATGCATACCAATTAGTTTGTTTAAAAATATTCATATTATTTTTAAATGTAAACATTTACAACAACAAAAAGTAAAATCTAGCTTTAAATTAGTTATTTTATGATTAATTTATGTAAATTCATTTTAACATTAATTATGAGTCAATAGTTCTTGATATGATATTTATATATGAAATATTTTAAAAAATAGATGCACCTTTTACATTTTGATTCATTACAAACACACATATGTAAAAAATGCATTAAAAATTAAATTGAAATAATCAAGATATGAAATTAAAATGTGGGAAAATATCATTATATAATAAAAAGTCATCCTGATTTCCAAAAAATGATTATTCAGGCAATAACTGATTTCAAATTAAGGAAATGAAACTTTTAAATAAATACCATATAATAAAAATTATTTTCAATATAAAATATTTTATTTGAAATATATAAGCATTGGACATATCCCACAGAAACAAAGTAGAAATGTCAATAGAAAAATGGTTAGAAATATCCACTCAATCCCAAACCCCATTTTTTAATAAATATTCTACCATTCCCCTTATTATTATGATTGTTATTAGTCATCCTATAATATTCAAAAAGTCATATACTCATTTTGAAGTGACTCAATAGCATGATGGTGTTATGACACCATCTAATCATTAGCCAAACCATGTTATCCTAACTTGAGACTCTGATTAGTCTGCCACAAGACTTGAGGTGCATTCTCAATCACCTATGGGATAAAATCATGTTTCATGGGAATCAACATCCACAATAGGAAATAATTTATCCTATAAATACAATAATCAATAATGAATAATGAAAAAAAATTCATAGAATTTACCACGTCGTTCCAAAATGAATATGAAGACAACCAAACTAATAAAAGAGGTACACATCCAAAAAATAGAAAGGAATTTATTGAAAAATACTTATGACACATGAATAAAATCACATTTCAAAACCTCTATTTCTTAGTCAATAATATATTAGTCTGATAGATATAGATGTAAGAGCCATTATCTATATTAAGAAAATCATTCAAATGGAGACATTGATGTCTAAATACACCCAAAGGGTGTATTTTTTTTTGAGATTATAACAATCCATATAGGTTTCCATGAACTAAACAATGTGTTATCTAGAGAATTACAGTTTTAAAAATATATATTAGATTAATCATTAATGTAAGAAACACATATTAAAGATAATTTAAATTTACAATCAATTAAAAACCTGAAAGAATACATATGAGAATGGAAACATAATATATCGGGTTTCCCACCACCACGTCATTAAATTAATATATAGGTAACTAAGCGAGAGACCTAGAGATACAATAATGAATTACACAAATCAATTGAAGTTTCCTTGTAAAAGTCATGTAATTCTTTATCAAGAAACAAAGTAGTGTAATAGTTATAGTGATACTATAATTCAGTATCCATTTATCAGAAATTGGAAGATTCTCAATTTTGAGAAAAAATACTATGTTTACATGGATAGTATTTCCTCTAACCTAGAGTGATATGAGTCTTAGTACATCTTATTTACCTAATGATTCCCTTTAGTAATAATTTATTATTAGTTTTATTATAGACATATTTCATAATAATAAAACACATATATTACGGGTGCTATAGTTCAAGATGGAATTTTATTCCACATAAACTGAACACAGTTTAAAATATATGTGTTTTCCATATATTCAAATTTAGGATTAATTTGAATTTATTTCTCATAATTACGAGGAACTTTAGGTAATTTTTTTAATGGGAAACCTTTAAATAATTTTCTCAAACACATGTAATGCACCATATGATGTAGTGAAATATATTTATATATATATATATTATGCAGTCCATTAACCCAAACATTTGAAAACCAAACATGTTAAAAGTTGTAAATATTTTTATTCCTCAAAATAAATAAATCATGAAATAATAGGTATAAAACATTTGTCAAAAACATTAATAAACTATTGTTCAATACATTGATTGGAATAAGGAGCCACCTTTCCCCTTAAAACATATTAATAATATTAATTGGGTGTTAATCATTTAATTCCCTCAAAAAAAGAATATTGAATAATTATAAATGAATTAGTATAATAGAAAATAAAATCCAAAAAATTATTGATACGCTAAATGTGTGAAAACATACAAAAAATAATGAGACAATATTAATGTCCCACATTATTTGAGGATAATTTGTAGAGGTGAACTATTACTCAAATGAGGCAAATTCCTATTGGTTTGGAAACTTTTTCTTCATATAGTGTAATGGTATGGAACTTCTTAACCCTTTACTTTATGTCTTGTTGAGTCTTAGAGATGTTTGGTTGTTTTTTTGAAGGGGATATAGAGGATTTAGGCACTGTTTTTTCATTCTAAATTCCACCACTACTTACAGCATAGATTTTCTAGATAAAGTAGTGAACATATTTTCTTGGGTGTGATCTTGTGTAACATAGGTCGTGCAGTCATGACATACATATGGAATGGTGATGGGTATGTTATTTTGGTGATATTCTTGTTCTTTACACATATAGGAACCATTCCTAGTGTTATCATGACACTAGAAATGTAACATTGGTGTGGGAACTCATGTGAAATGGGGAAGAGATATTCACCATGTCGTAGCCTATAGACTATCATGGGAAAATGAATAATTCCTCTAAACTAAGACATGGTTTCTGGACAAGGAAAAACACTGAATATCCTCTATGACTATAACCATTTCATCCTCTAGTTTTTCATGATATACAAATTCTATTTTTATAACATGTGAAAAAGAGTATCTATTGCTGGGGTATCAGACTGTGTGTGGACCAACGGATACAAAAACTTGTTTGGGGTATCAAAACATCACGGTGAGGGATTTGGGATTGTAATTCTAATTAATAGCTTAAAACATCTTTTTTAAATCTATATCCATGATTTTACTTTTTTCTTAACTATGATCCTTCTACCCATTAACATTCACCTCATGTGACGTTCTGGTTCAATTACATTGCCTTGGATCATTTGTATTTGTGTTCTTCAGATTGAGGTAAGCCTCTCATTTCCTATAATCTAATATTTGTAATTATATTATATCTGAGATTTATATTTAGTTGGATACATTCTATATTGTTTTGGATCTATTTTAGGGATTATTGTTCATTGGAATATGGGGGTGTTCCATTTCATATTTTAATGGATGAATCATATTTATATTCAATTTGGAATGTCTGTTATAAAAATCTGGGTCTTTTATAATTATCACATCATAATTTTTTAAATAAAATCATAGTTAATACAATTAGAAGTTACTGAGAGTCTTTTTTATTGAAAAAATATGTATTTCAAAAAATCACATGAACATGGATATAATTATTTTATTAAAAACTTCATTATATTATCAAAATATATATATTTATATTCTAAAGCTTCACAGGATAACTTGGGGATATACACTAGAAAAGGGAGTACAATAAAGAACAATAAGGGAATAATATAATAATATTATAAGGTAATGTAATAAAAGTGAGTCAACAGGAATAACATGGTTACATAAAAAAGTGATAATAGTTTTGAGGAGGATTGAAGCATTGAATAATATAATAACATCCATGAAACATATGTAATGTTGAAATAAGAAAAAACATGACATCATAAACACATGTTAATGCTAAAAATAATATATAAAAACATAGTGTCCTACTTATAACCTCATATTAACCATAAATGATATATCATGAGAAGAGAACATTACCTAATTATTAAGAGGGATATATAATTTTATTCCATTATTTAACATTCATATCATGTTCATGTATTTGGGTTACACATATATCATAATACATAAGAAATATTTTCATCATAATTAATCCATCTATTATGAATTATGGGTTTCAAAAATTTAATCTCTATATTATTTAGGTATAAGTACATTTAATTAAATACCTTATAGTGAAAAAATGTGGATGGGTATTAACTACAAAAAAATTAGGCATGGAAAATCGAAGGATAATTTAATTGGCCTAAATGGTATACATTATAATTGGGGCAGTTGTTAATTAGTTTAAAATTTGGCCTGATAGTAATTTTAAATTAATTTTACTTTAATATTCATCGGTACAAATATATTTCAATTGAAATAATTGGAAATCAAAAGCCATGATATAAATAATGTTCATGGGAAAATATGTGGGGTAGTGGATTCGTCACAATAATAGGCTGAATCAAAAATAATTATAAAAGATTATTAGTATCTTTGAAACACCTTTAGAGGGATATAGAGAGTGATATAAGGATTGAAATAATTCTTTATAGGTTTTGAGTGGATATGATTGTGGGATTCTGTGATTTTTTCATACAAATAGAGTGAAATTGTTTATTAATTTCTAAAAATAAGATTTGGACTCTATATAAAATAATAATCAAAACCACTAACCTTACCATGGGTTTTGACCTTATTTTTTACTAAAAAGTTGTGTATTTCAATATTTTATAACTCTATGAAATGACCTCAATAATATAATAACATTTGTGATGTGAAAACATAATATGAGTTCTCAAAGTCTCATGAAAGGATTATAAAATTAATAAAATAACATAAAAAAAATTATTTATAATGGAATGCATAATTTTGATTGACAATTAACTTAATAGTATTTTTGACCTATCTTTTGGGCATTTAGGATGTTATAATAAATATTTTATATTTGTAATGTATATAATAATTACCCAAAAATTAGACTCTCTCAATTTTTTTAAATGTTTTTAATTTTATATTTTAGACATTAATATTTTAAAAAATAGTATTTATTTTATGAAAATAGTTCTATAAATATTAATATTTACACCATAAAATGAAAATCCACATTTATTGAAAAAATATAGGTTTTTAAGACAGTAACAATTTTCCAACCAATATAAAGATTATGATGGACTTCATTAAACTATATTATCATTTATAAATAAAAATAATTATTAAATGTGGTTAATTCATGAAATTATGATTTATTTACAATTCATTTAATTAATTAGTTTGAGTTTTTTAATTAAAACCATAAATTTTCCAAAAAAAAAATTGGGTTTTTCATATCAGAATCTAATTTTTATAAGTGACATTATATGATCATTTATAATTTAATAATAAATATGAATAAATATAATGAAAATTTAATTTATAAATAGGATATATAAATTCATTCTTTTAGGGTCTACATACATGGCCCCATATTACACATGCATACACTCTAAGGGTAATATGTGCAATAATAAAACTTTCATGGTTTTGTATTGTGATCTCTATATGGTTGACATTATCTCACAAATGATTTCAATAATTGTTTATTTATTGAATCTTGGCTTGAAATTGATCATGGGAAAAACCTAGTGATTCCATCTCCCTTGAAAACTCAAATAAATTGTCTTCTTATTGTATGATCCAAATTTTCAAGGACATCGCTTCTTCTACCTGTGTCAATTGAATAATATTATATCCCCTAATATAATAATGATTATTATCACTAAAAAACATATATATTATCAATAATTATTATTTAATATTTTATTTTAATAAATATAGTCTATGATATAACCATATAAAAAAGTGGTTTATTTTTTATCTATAACTATACTAATTAATAATTAATTTACTAATTAAAAAAGGAAAATCATTTAAACAATTTCAATTAATCTAACTCTTCCCCCTTAAAAATTTCACCCTCAAAATTTCATTCCAACCACTAAAATTGATAAGGGTACTTCTAATTTATTATCCCCCAACGTTCCAAATATCCTTATAGGAACTTGGGGTTCCACCAGAACTCTTTGATTAGGCGAATAGCCTTGTTTCATTGAACATTGTCTCTATAATATAAGATTATGAAAATTTTCTCATTATATTAATGATTATTATCCAAGGGTACCTTCTCAAGATTTTTTACATGTAATTGTAGTGGTATGTACTTACTCAAGAGAGATACATTGAACACTTCATGTACATGAGATATGTCAGGTAAGAATTATAGTCGATAGTACGCAACACTGATGTGATCAAGAATCTCAAAGGGGATGATGTATAATGGACTACTCTATAGCTTCTTCCAAATTCTCCAGACAATATTCAATGGTGAAATATGAAAGAAAACATTAAATCTTAACACAAAAACATTATCTCAATGATTATTTTCTAAATCTATTTTCCATCAACATTATGTAGATTTAATATGATTCTGAATGAACTGAAACTCCAATAACATTTAATGAATAAAATCTGGTCCCAAAAGCTGCTACTCTCCAACTACATCCATGTATGTATAAGACCAAAACCTATCCCTATAAAATGTCTCAAAATGTGTAATTAGAATGATAGAATTGGAATTTTTATTATATTAAAACTTATCTAGAGCAAGGTGTTTTTCTCAACATCTAGGGAAAACTATTTAAAAATATCCTATTATATCTTCTATAGTGTGAATATTTTTTTTCCAATATCAATCCATTTGAGGGTGATAATAAGTACAGAAATAAAAAAATTTATCAAATTATTGTTTAAGTCCTCTCCAAAAAGAATATTTTTTAAAAAATACCATTATCTTATAAAATTGATAGTGTCACTCCACATTTTATTACCACTCATCTTATGTATATCATTGGAGATTTTTTCTAGAGAAAAATATTTCTTTATTGCAATGAAATGTTAGAACTCTATAAGTTTTTCTACTCCCATAAAAAAAATTTCCATCCTTTAGATTTCTTGTGGAATTTGACGATATATATCCACTGTCATATTTTTCTATATCCATACTATTTTTTGAAATTGTTGCATCATAACCATAGACTTAATTAATGTGTACTTTACCTGATGGCATATCATGCATTAAGGTCTAACATTTTATTCTCCCTCGTTTTGTTATCATACTATATGTTTTTATTCAAATCTATATACATCTTAATTCTTTATATATGAATACTTATGGATGATCAATACGTAGCATCAAGAAGATACTTCTTCATATATAGTTGTTATAGGATACATATTTGTGTTTGAAACCTTATATGTCATTATTTATGGAATTTTGACTATGAATTATTGACTAAATTTATATGTAGATCCTATTCAACAATTATTACATCTCTGATCTTATTGTGAATGAAATTTTGATTAGTTATCTGAAAAAGGTAGTATAAAAATCCTTGGATTATTCCCATTTCCATCCAATTCATTTTGATAAATACAATATAACAATAAATCCTCACCATAGATGGGGTTGTAAGATCTTTTCTACACATAGAATCTACCATGATTATCACCTTTATAGAATGGTAATAGATTGAAAATAATTATTTTTTATCAGATCCAAACACCCTTGTTGGTCCATATTAGAGTTTTTTTGTGTCATTAAAGAATTAATTATTTTATGATATGTATATATGTCACCATTCTCAATTTATAGATAACGTCAACAAATACTCAATCAAATGATCGTTTTTTCCAATTCAATATGGTGTGTTGGGGTTTTACAATCATGGATATTTAATTTGGGGGAGTAATAAGCATTCAATTTTCACTTTTCATGAGTAAACAACCAAATCCAATTTTGGATGAATCAATGTAGATAAAAATATTTTCCCATTAGTTGTCAATTAGAGCATTGGTGGAGAAATTGGGCTCTTCATTAATTCCTTAAATACCTACTCATAATTATCGGTCTAGAAAAAGATGCCTTCCTTCATATTTATCCTAGTTAGTTGACATATATTTTATAATGATTTTCTCAAAAATTTAGTATAGTACCTAGCAAATAAAAGGTATGTATTGACATTCATCATAGATGTTGGTTTTTACAACCCATTAATGTCATTAATTTTTGAAAATTAAAATATATCGATATATGGTGAAAAAATTCCACAATAATGTTACATTACATATATATAACATATAATTACTATAATTCAGATATATATTTTCCTTTCTCACATTATTCAATACAAACACATAAATACTCCTCTTATTCCTAATTACTTTTTTAGAATAGAATAATTTTATTAATAAAGATAATAAGCAATATGATGAGGTATTCCCTAATGATTATATTTATTATGTCCATGAAAATTGATGAATATTTAGTGAGTCTATATGGAATCAATCTGTACTCATCATTTTTTATGTTGTTTGAAACTAAGTCATGAGAATATCCACCTTCATTATATAGACATGAAAATATACCAACGATATATCCATGTTGGATAAGTGTTAGGATCCTATTATATGACAAAACAAGTAAAAAAATCAATGTCATGTGATACATGTTCTTTTTTCTCTTATTGATCTTATGTTAACAGTTGTATTGAATTATTGACCCACCATTGTTTTTAAAAATGGCACCAGTGTACCCCCACATTGAAGAAAATTGGAATATAACCTCTTTATACATATTCCCTAATAGTTTCTTATAGAGATCATCAATTTCAATTGTAGTCATTATATATAGAGTATTTGATATTTGTAAATCTATTGTAATATGTAATATCCCAAACTCAAACACTCTATTAAGAGGGAGATGATAAAATTAATCACGAAACTCATTTCTGTTTTTCTTCCCAATATGAATTTCATCAAGGATGTTTTTTTTCATTTTGTAGCCATTTTACATAGATATTACTTCACCCAAGAAAATTATATCCATTTTTAAGAAGAGTATTCTCATTTTTTTCGTCCTCCTCATTCAATAGGGATAAATATAGAGGAATAATTAGGATCAGATGATAATTTCCATTTTATGGATATTTATGTTGGATGTATATAAAGAAACCCAATCAATACATATAATTTCATTAATTTTATTTGAAGGGTGCATAATATACTTATGATGAAGTAATTGACCCTTTTCTTATCTTCACCAATAAATTGACCTCCATGTGTTGAGATAGTCATTGAATAGTTTAAAAACCCACGTGTAATATAAATGAATGTGTATAAGAAGAATCTAATTGTATATTCAGTTTCAATAATGAATAACAAGAATATATACCACCACTTATTTTTTAGTATCCAAATAAATAATTTTGATGGAAATACTCTTCACTACTCTCTTTTCCTAATAGGTTACCATTTTATGTTATCGTTAGTAACCCATATATTAGTTCATAAATTTTTTTTGTGTTTTTTTTCCTTAAAATTGATTAATTTGATAGTAGTGTATGATTTGACATGAGTAATCATTACTCCCATCAAATTGATGAGTTTATCCCATCATAATTTTATATCTATGATCCCTTCCTTCCAACATCTAAATAATTTCCCTATCCACTATGTGAAATTTCTAGGATACTACATCCCACACTTTTAACAAGGGGGATGATTGAATTTCATGACCTAAAGAGATTTCTATATAACAATATCATAATTTAAATTAATTATCTACTTCATGTATCTCGGGCCATGCTACCAATCTTATTTATACATTTATATTTTGAATTTGCGAACACATCAAGAATATTTTCTCAGAGTTAAAAAGGTTTTGAATCGCAAAATATATACATAGTGTTGTCTTTATCCCACTAAAAATGATTTCAACATTACATTTAGGGTCAATGATAATTCCAAAGGCCTTTCATGTAATCCCTATGAAGTTATCCACAAATGACCAGATGAGTCCAATATTATTTTTTATAAGGCCAATGAAATCCCTATAAAATCAATGTTAAAGAGAATAGTTCAAAAAATTCAATTCATTCCTCTCCATTACATCAATATTGCCCTTATGAATCATACTTTTTATCAGAATCCTCCTATCAAGACCCCCTATTCACAAAGTGTACCCCTCCAGGGCTAGAAATGTGAGAATAAAGATAATGAATCATGAGTCCGGCCTCAAGTAGGCCCCAAGTTGGACACATGAACCATGTGTATAGTAAATAAACAGATGGGAGTCATTACCCACTAAGAGAGAACATGCAGAAGAGAGAGATAAAATAGACACCAACCAACTCCACCTCATATAGAAATATAAACGAAATTCCAAGTACACATATGTAATTCAATTCAAAACTACTACAACTGAATGGGGATAAACTATAAATAACAATGTAAAGTGAACACAACAATAACCACAATCCCGAACAGCTCTTGTAACCCAATGCTAATATAAATTAGCATGATCTTCAACCTTCTCCAAGTGACCTGAAAAAGAGTTTATATATACATAGGGTGAGTATAACATTATACTCAGTATTCATCACCGGAGCCTCTCTATAAAAAGTAATGAAAAATTTCTAAATCACATTGAACAACAAGTAAAACTAACTCGTCACCAAAAAAGGTACACTAAGTTCCCAGACTCACAATGGATACTCTCTCCATGTAACACATACAAGAGTATATAATATAATAAATAATATCAAGGTTACCCCGCTACTACATCCCCACTAGTTTTTTGCCTTGCCCCAACATTGCACATCCTAAGAATATCTCTCTAAAAAGGTTTACCCGCAGACACCTAGGTAAAGAACCACAACATGCACCTCATGCAGCAAACCCACCATGTACATATAAGAAAAGCAACTAGGTATTTTTTGGGATCCACCAGAGCATGCATAACGTGTGTCATATGTCGGCCATTATCCCTTAAGCCATTATAGCCCAAACATAGAGTGATAATCCTCAATATGTCACAACATATACACGTTATTCCTATAGTAGTCCATGCGAAACTATATCCAGAATATATGTGTGTGAATAACCACAACCCATTTCAGCCATCTACCCAAATATATGGGGACAAAAAACTGTTGTGCCTACCAGCATGATTAACTACCCATAGAACAGTGCAGGTCCAATAGGGGTAGTCATCTATCCATCATCCCACTAGAATGTTGGGGAAAACAACTCAAGGCTCAGAATCCCCAAAATGTCAGTTTCCCTAACTGACGTGGTGGACTATCATATCGAAACAAAAAAATAAAAGAATATACTATATCTCACAACTACATTATAGACATAACCTAGTCTTAGACACACTACAACTAACGTATCTTGGACTCCTAGCTTCCACTTATATGACTTGGTATCCTAAAATTACACAACCTATTAATGAGAATTATTACATTACTTCATTCTCTTTTCATCAGTTGCACATTATGTTAATTAATTCATTATTCATTTGTTAACTATTAAAAATTTCCACATTATATTTCATTATAATCACAACCAATGATCATTGTTCTTTTAAACTACAACCTTAGCATTGCACCCCACCCTCTCCAACCCTAAGGGTTAACATCACTTTTTCGGTTATTTATTTACATCATTACATTCCCATATTGTCATGCGTTCTAGAAAAATATTATATGATTTTTAACACAAGGGTGCTCGACATAGTGAATAGATGAATAACTCGTCGAGTCTTTTCCGCCTATAGCAAGAGCGTAGACTCATCCTCCCTTGAGAAGCTAAACACAGAAAGCATGTGGCATACCTCACAAGTCTTCTCCCCTTTCGGAAGAAAGGTATAGTGGACCAGCTACCTTGAGTAGTGGGGAATGTAAAGAAGATTAACAACCAATAATAATCACAAAGAATCCAAACATTAACATCCAAACTATTACATCATCTCGAGTATCCTCCCTGACACCCACATGCATAAAACGATGCATCTCCCCACTCCGTGCATCAAATTCTACCATGAATAGTAGACCTTCCTGCCTCTACATAACACAATATCCATCCAGCCTCACAACACAACACAAGAAGCCAAACAAAACTCATTCTAATTGGGCGCTTATCCCTTAAACAAGAATGAGGGTAACTCAGAACCCTACAATGAATTATATTTTATAAATAAACCAGTTCTTTAATCCATCTTGTATTAATAGATTTTTTATTCATAGGTTCCTAATTTAGGAAACCTAAGAAGTAATCTATCACAAAATAATTAAACATTCATACAACACCATTTTTATTAACATCAAATTACAATAAAAAGAACCCAGTTCATTTACAAGTCTCATTATCTTTAGCCAAATAATTATCAATTAATTTTGACTTTATGTTATTTACCAGTTTCCATCAAGAAAAAAAATATAACCAAGCATTCATATATATCATACTATCTAGCAAAATAAGACTCAATAAAAGACCATCAATATCAATTTATTTAATCAGTTCAAATATTTATTATGCCAACTACATTGTGATCCAGTGTGATAAAACATTCTAATTATATACATTCACATAAAGGAAATTAGAGTCAATGAATCTCCTACCTCAAACAATTCTCGATGTTCTTTATACAAAAATGAGCCACACAACATGTTACGATCTCCTCTACCGATGACAACTGTATTCAAACAATGATACAGAGACACCACCACATTGTTCAAAAACCAATTAAAGTCTATTAAAAACATGGGGATACCACTCCATAAATGGAAAAGGTGATACATAAGGAGATGATCCCAAAATAATGATGATAGGTCATACGTTATATCAAATATTGATTGATACTACTTGGTTTCATAAAAATAGAGTAGTACCAATCCAAGGAGGAATGTTTTATTGTGAAACTCCTATGGGATGGAATTTAAGGTTCAGGCATCTCGTAGCTGAGAAAAATGAAGAAGAAATTGGGAGGAAGTTATATTATCCCTGGATAATATTTAACGGAGTAGTGGTTTAAGATATGATGTATTTTACATTAAAAGAAAATCGCATTAAAATATATGTTTTGACCAAGTAAAATTATCCATAGCCATATGAAAATTAATATATGAGTTATGTCCTTTGAATCATCCATAATTTTCTTTAAATGAGGCTTTAAATTCATTTTACGTCAATGGAAAAGTCAAAGAGGTGAACTGTAGGAAGCTGGAAACATTGTTCATTAATACAAAATTTGGAAAAGGAAATAGGTCACCATCAGAACCTCACCGGTGTGGAAGCACTGTTCAAGAACTCAAAATTTCTCAAAAGAAAGAGGTCACCATTGGAACCTTACCAGTCTAGAAACACTATTCATGATCTCAAAATTTGGCAAAGGAATGTGGTCACTTATGGAACCTCACCATTCTAGACAAACTTTTCATGAACTCAAAATTTGGCAATGGAAAGAGGTCATCGTTGAAACTGCACCGTTCTAAAAATATTGTTCATTATTTTGAAATTTGGCCAAATAAAAGAGGTCACCATTGGAACCTCACCATCATGGAAACACTATTCATGAACTCAAAATTTGGGAAAGGATAGAGGCCATCATTAGAGCCTCACCAATCGGAAAACACTGTTCATGAACTCAAAATTTTGGAAAGGTAAGACATCACCACTGGAAGCTCACTGTTTGGGAAATACTATTCATGAACCCAAAATTTGGAAAAGGAAAGAGGTCACCATTGGAACCTCACCATTTTGGAAACACAATTCATGAACTCTAAATTTGGTAAAGGAAGGACGTCACCATTGGAACCTCACCATTTTAGAAACTCTGTTCATGAACATAAAATTTGGAAATGGAATGAGGTCACTATTGGAAGATCTCCATTTGGGAAACAATGTTCATGGATTCATTATTTTGAAAAGGAAAGAGGCTATAGTTGGAACTCTGCATTTCATTATTGACATTAGCCTACTGATTACACTATTTACATAAGGTTATAATTGACACTGTTCACATAAGTTTACCGTTGCACTATTCATCTAAGGAAACCATTATAATGTTAACCTAAGGCTTCTGATGGACCTATTCAAATAAAGTTACAATTGGAATTGTTCACGTAATGTTACCATTTCATAGTTCACATAAGGCTACCTTTTCACTTTTCTACTGAGGCTACCATTGGATCTATTTAAAAGTTTACCGTTGGGGTTGTTCATATAATAATAAATATGGGAAAGTGTTGGGGATATGTCACCTTGACCTCCCAGAACACCTAAAACACCAAATTTCTGAAATGGAATGGAACAAATAGGTTTGGGACATTCCATTATATACCTCTCAAGGAATTCTCATCCTCGGGAATTCAAAACCAACCTAAAAAGAAACATTAAATAATTCTGATCAACCACCCATCAAGATACCTCTCAAAATAGAGAAATCCTCAAGAAGAAACTAAATAAAGACATCTCATAAACACGAAAGTTCTATAACCACAAAGGGGACATCGTTTAATGAGATGATATAAACATTTAAAAACTATGGGTACTGAGCACATATTTGTGACTCACGTTCCTAGGTAATCTACTACATGCAACTGTGTGGCTACAAGACTTGAACTAAGGGGATAGAATTCCCATAAAACACCTTCTCTTTGTCGTCTTATATATTCACAGGTCACTCCTCAATGTTTGCATCATCATCCACATTGATCTCTCCCCAATAAATGATGTGAGAGTTATCATGAAGATAATGAAAAAGCTGTGAAAATTGAAAAACATCATGTATCTGGCTTATCTGTGGGGGAAGTGATACTCGATGCGCCAAAGGTACAACATGAGATAACACCTCTAGAGTCCCAACATTCCAAGGAGAAAGCATACTCCCATGACCAAACCATCCCTTTCCATGATAGGGATACAGCTTCAGAAACATGTAATCCAAAACATAAAACTCTATTGGAATCTTCCTTTGATTGGAACATGTTTTGTGATGATCTTGCATCATCTTCATCCACTCACAAATTACCGCAACCATCTCTGATGTATTCTGCAATTGTTAAAGTCTTTGAATTACTAAATCTCTGACCCTGTCCGTCACAATAAAGAATAGAAATTCCAACAATACAAGGCTCAAAACGGTTCCAAACCGATGATGGAGTGAAAAATATTGTTGTTATAGAACTCAAACAACTATAAGTACCTCATCCACGAACATCCAAAATCTAGGACCCAAGAGTGTAACAAGTCATCAAGTGTGTGGATGTTCTGCTCCATCTTCCCATCATTTTGAGGATGAAATGCAGTGCTGAGGAATAGTTCTAAACCAAAATCATGATGGATACCTCACCATACCCTAGAGGTAAATTGAGGATCTCGATCAGAAATGGTCATCCAAAGGACTCCATGAATTCTCACTACCTCCTTTAGATACTTCCTCAACAAAACATCCACTGAGTTTACACCATTATTTCCTTGAAGTGCGGTGATTTGGTTAAATGATCCACTAACACCCAAATATCATCATATCCTCCCTGAGCTAAAGTTAATCCAGTAACAAAGACCATTGAGATGTCCTGCAACATACACTCGGGAAAATACAATTGCTGGAGTAGACCCCCAGGAAAATTGTGTTCTGCCTTCACCTTCTGGAAAAAAACACAATGAGAAAAAAACTCTGTAACTTCATGCTATAGCCCAGGCCACCAAATCATACTCTTCAAGTATTAGTACGCCATTGTCAAGCTAGGATGTATTGTAAAAGGTTAACTATGGAACTTTATAAGATCCATCTCACGCATTGCCAAAGAACAATTATCCTTCCATGATTCAACACTCTGTGTTGTTCTTCCTCAGACCAACCATCATGTGCTTTTCCCCAATCAACTCAGTCTCTCTGGACCTCCACCTCATGATCCCCTAAATCAAACTCTTCCACCTGCTGCACCAGATATGAATGAACTGACATCTTGAAAAGACAACCTCTCCCCCAACAACTCCAATATCAAGATTTAATGCTAACAGTTCTTCCATCACTTTCGAGGAATCACTAGATTCAAACAATAAATTATAAATTCACTTCTTTCTCAACACATCAGTCACAACATTCCACTTTCCCGGGGTATACGATATTTCAATGTCTTAATCCTATAAAATCTCCATCCACTGAAACTGTCACAAGATTAAGTAACACTGAGAGAAAACATATTTAAGGCTCTTATGATCGGTAATAACCACAATATTCTCTCCAATGACGTTATGTCTCAAAAACATTAGACAAAACAACCCAGATTCCCAATCAATATCATGGGTGGAATTGTAACATTAATGGGGATGAAACTGCCAATACCCATGAAAAGCAATTGATATCTGCTGTATCAGAACACATCCTAACCCTAGATGCGTAGCATCACAAAAAACACCAAACTGAACATCCTCTACTAGAAGACGAAAAACTAGAACACTTACTAACTTATCCTTTTGATACTCAAAATATCCCTAACAGTAATCAGTACATATGAATGCATGATTCTTCCTTGTCCAAGCTTTCAGAGTAGTCACAACTTGAGAGAAATAAGCTATGAACCTACTGTAGTATCCTGTGAGACCAAGGAAACTTCACACCTCAAAAAATATATTGGGGGCTTCCCAAGACACAACTTCTTATATCTTCTATGGATACAAAGCTACTCCCTTCTGGGACATGACATGCCCCATGTAACAGACATCTCTATCCCAAAACTCACACTTTGGCAACATCACAAATAGCTAATGTGGACTAAGAACTCCCAAAATGGCATGTAGATGCTTGCACACTCCTACTAAGACGTGGGGTACACAAGGATGTCATTGATGAAAACCCCCCAACCAACTTGTCTAGGAACTAACGGAACACAACTTTCATCACTACCATGAACACCGCAGGAGAATTTTTCATGCCTAATGGAATTATAACAAACTCATAATGCCCATGATGACAACCAAGAACAGTCTTCGGGATATTATCATCCTTCACACCCATCTGATGATATCCTGACTGCATGTCAATCTTTGAGAACAAACAGGAACACTTCAGTTCAACTAATAAATCATCAATACATAGAAAAGAATAGTTATTCCTCATCATCACTTTGTTTAGGCAACAATAATCAACACACAACCACAAACGGTTGTGAGATTGCATCACAAACAAAACTGGTACACCCCACGATGACACACTCGACCAAACAAAACCGCACTATAATAGTCCATCAATATTTATACATAACTCTTGTAACTCACAAGGTTACACACTATATGGATACATAGAGATGGGAGACACTCATGGTTATAGCTCGATCCCATACTCAATCTCTCATCGAGGGGGTAATGCTACAACATCTTCTAGAAAGACATATGTGTACTCTTATAGATCCCTAGAAAATGCCAACTATTGAGCCTCTGAAGAACTCAACATCAACTCATCCTTCATGGATGATATGGAAGGTACATTCCTCTAACCCATCCATGGGTCCCGTTCACCAATGAACAGCACTGGCTCTCCATCCAAAAATTAGAACACAACCTACATCCTAAAGAAATCAACAATATCCTACACTGAATACAAACAATCTATACCGAGGATGAAATTATATGTTTGTATTTGTAAACATAGGAAATACCCCAAAGATTAGTGCTTCACTAACATTAGCTCATAGTCTCTACATACATCAAGTAAGTTATCTTGGCCTCCAACTGGAGTAGTCAACACCAAGGGCACTAGAATCCTATCTACCTCATGACCCAAAGCAAGCACAAGTGTTTGTAATATTAAGAAGTTTGTCACTATTGAATAAAAAAAGGAATACACCAAGGTTAAAAACAAGCAGAGTGTACCTCGAATGATGTCTGGCTCTCTAGGAGCAGGAAACGCTAAAGAATGAAGATGACCACGACCTCCTCCATGGTCTCCCTGACCCTGATGATGACCACCATCACGTTCGTTCTCTCCTCTCTTAATACGAGGAACATCATAAGGATATCATTGACCTTCCCCATATACCCTATACTTATCCAAAATGGTGCAAACTGCTGGTACTGCCTCGGCTGGATGTTCCACAATGGAGGAACCTAGAGCAGAGCACCTAGTTCATGATGACTGATCTGAAAGGTCAGGCACTCTCTGTACTAATAACCTCGACCATGACAAGAAAATAAATTTCTTGATGCCTTCGCATAGGCCTAAGAGCTTCTTCCCCTAATGAAACAAGATGTTAATGGCTCGGACCTTCCCCCAGCTGAAAGGAAACACTTCTGCCCCAGAAACTGAGAACCCTAGACCACATCACTTCATCATGAGGAATCAAGATGAATCCCCTCTCATGATGATCTAGTTCTGTCCAAAGTCATCTCGACAACCTTGGACTTTGATAGAACCTCTTGATACTTCTCAGTAAAAATGGGGTGGCCTAGCTTTAGATATATGGATGTAAAGCCATCCTGAAATGCCTTTCCTTGTCCTCCACATCTGGAAACAAGACAAAAACATATCATAAATGGTTCCTAAAACTTATTATGAACTCTCCCACACTGGAGATCCCTAGTCGAAGGGTACAGAGCTCTTGAAAACTGGATGCCTTTTTATTCAACGAAAGAAACTCATCTCTGAACTTGTCGTGGAACTCCTCCCATGAGAACACTGACTCCTCGTGATCCCTCAGAAAAAAACCACCACTACCTCGCTTCTCATTGTAGCATCGCCCCAACCAAAGACCCCCAATTATCCTTTCGATCATGGATCTAACATAGACATATCTCGACCTCCTCAAACAAGTCATCTATTAATGCTTATAAAACGGGGAACTCATACTTCTGTAGAATCTGGTGCTAAAAATCTCATAGTTTCTTCCTCTATATACCGCCATCATCAACCACTACATGGCGGGTATTTTCAGGCCCAACCTGCTGGACATCTTCTATGTGATCCTAATAAGGACATTGACCTAGATCCATACCTGTAAAATAAAAATAGTTAGATCACTTAAACATGGAATATAGAAGACTCAACATTAATTAATTTATTTTTTTTCTTTTATCCATTTTAGGTAAACCTATTTCAATGTCTACCCATTAAAACACAAGAAAAATGAAGAATGATACTTGATCCATTCCTAGGTCTCTACCCATCTACTAGTATCACCTCTTTTAGAAGCCATTGTAATATTAATGTTCCATACATCAGATCATAGTGGGCCATAAATTCTTATGTTTTAGCCGGTGTCCAATGATTACATCACTTGCTAAACAAGACTGACACTATTTCCCTACCAACCCATGAAAAATCACCTATGCCTAACACCAAACTCTATACAATCTCTCATCCAGTCCTTTGATACCAATCTATCATGACCCCCTCCTCACAAACTATATGCCTCCTAGGTTGGCAATGTGAGAAGGAAGATAATGACCCCCGAGTCCCACATCCAATAAGCTCCTGGTTGGCGACTATCACCAAGGGTGTAGTAAACACACATATTGGAGGCATTAACCTCTAAGAGAATACATGTGGAAGAGAGAGAAAATACAGAAACCAACAAACTCTAACTCAGATAGACAAATAAATGAAACCCCAAGTACACAACTATAATGTCATGCAAAACTACTACAACTAAAAAGAGAAAAAAAATCAAATACCAAAGGAAAGTAAAAAACAACAGGAACCACAAACTCGAAAAACCCCTATAACCCCAAGATAGTAGAAACCAAATTAATCTCCGACCTAATCAGGTGACCTGAAAAACATTTTATATATACATAGGGTGAGTATAATAGTATACTCCGTAGGATCCTCCTCATAGCCTCTCATGGAAATGTAACGAAATAATGCTAAAGCAAGGTGAACAACAATTTAAATGGACTCATCACCTAAACAAGTATACTATGTTCCTAGCCTCACCTTGGATACTCTCAAAAAGTATTGCATACAATATTATATAATATAATTAAGAATATCATGGGTACACCGCTACTACTTCTGCACTTGTTTGTCTCTTTTCCCCAACCTCACACATCATAAGCATCTCTCTCCAAAAAGGATTTCTAGTAGACACCTTGGAAAAGCACCATATCCTGAAATTCATGGAACAAAACCACTAAATATACTCAAAAAAGTAACTAGGTATTTTATTGGAGCCACCACAGTTCACATAAAATGTATCATAGGTCATACATTATACCTCAAGCCAAAACAGACAACAAACTGAGTAAGAGTCATCAATCTGTCACATCCTATAAATGTTATGCCTATAGTAGTCCATCGAAAACAATATCCAGAATATATCTGTTTGAATAATAACAATCCATTACAACTCTCTACACACGTATATGGGGAAAACGAACTCTTGTGCCCACCATCATATGTAATTACCATGAAAATAGAGTGGGGCCAAAGGGGGTACTCAGCCATCCAACCTCCCAATTGAATGTTGGGTAAAACACCCCCATGGATTAGAATCCCCGGTTTTCCAGTTTCCCAAACTGAAATGGTTGAGTAGGGTATAGAAACACAAAATGTAATGAATACCCTGTATCTCACAACCACACTATTGGAATTACCTAGTCCTAGACACACTGCAACTAATGTATCTCAGACTCTCAGCTGCCACTTCTAAGAATAGGTATACTATAATCACACAACCATTTATAGAGATTAATTACATTGCTTCATTCAATTTTGTATTAGTTTCTCTCTATATTAATTAATTAATTAAACATTAATTAAAATTTAATAATTTCCACATTATATTTAATTAGAATAACACCCTAAGGTCAGTGTTACATTATATTACATCCTTAGCATTTCACCCCAGTAACATCAACCCCATGGGTTAATATCATTTATTCAATTATTTATATATATATTTTATTCCCATATTCCCATGAATTCTATAAAAACATTACATGCTACTAATCATTATGGGGGACCAATATAGTTAGTAGATGAACTATGTGTTGAGTCTTTGCCGCCTATATCAAGAGAATAGACCCATCCTCCCATGAAATGATGAACACAGAAATTACATGGCATACCCTGTGCGTCTTTTCCCATTTCAGTGGAAGGGAAATTAAGACCAGCTACCATGAGTAGTGGAGAATGAAAATAATATAAACAACGAATAAGAATAATAAAGCATCCAAACATTCACATCCAACCTGTTTCATCATCTCTGGTGTCCTCCGCGACACCCACAATCATAAACTAATGCATTTCGCTACTCTAGGGATCACCTGCTGCCAAAACTAGTAGGCCTCCCTACCCCCACATATCACAATAGACCTCCAGACTAACATCAAAACACATGTAGCATGGAAACAAACATCATATGAATTGAGCTATTGGCCCTTAAACATTCAAGAGGATAACATAGAACCCTACAAGGAATTATCTTTTATCAAACAACAAGATCATTAATACATCTTGGATTAACCGATTTATTATTCGTTGGTTCCAACTTTGGGAAACGTAAATAGTAATCTATCATGAAATAATTAAACATGATTACTACAAAAATTTTATTAATATAAAATTACAACAAGAAGAATCAGATTCATTTACATGCCTCTATTTCTTTATCCAATAATTATAAATTATTTCTGGCTTTATGTTCTTTACCAATTTCTATCAAGAACCAAAATCTAAAAAAACAAGCATAGTAATAACACTATCAAGAAAAATAAGAGGCGATAAAATATGATCAATATCAATTTATTTATCTAGTTCAAATATTTGTTATGTCAATTCTATTGTGATCGAGTGGGATAGAAATGGTAACTATACAGATTCACATAAAATAAATGTGAAGAAATGAATCCCCTACATCAAACAGTTCATGACGTTTTTTATATGAGATTGGGCCATACGTCAGGTTATGATACCCTCCCCCTGTGACAACTATACTCAACCGAGGATGCAGAGACACCACCACACCGGTCAAACCCCAAATAAAAGACTATTATTAATATGTAGATACAATTCCATAAAAGTTAATGGAGAAACAGAAGGAGATGAACCAAAAAGAATGAAGATAGATCATACCTTTTATCAATGATTGATCTATACTACATGGATATATCAAAATAGAGTTGAACCAATCTAAGGAAGAATTTATGATTGTTTAACTCCTAAGGGATGGAATGAAATTTTTGAGCGTCTCACAGCAGAGATAAAGAAAATAAACTAGGAAGGAAGATATATAACCCCTTTAGTATATTTAATGGAGTAGTGGTTTATGATTTGTTGTAATTTCCATTAATTGTTGATTGCATTAGACCACATTGTTTGACTATGTAAAAGCATCCCGAGCCTTAGAAAAAATAATATAGGAGTTATGGAATTTAAATCGGCCATAGATTCATTAATGAGAGGATTTAAATGCATTTTACGTCAAAGGAAATGTCAAAGGGGTGAACTTTAGGAAGCATGAAACACCATTAATTAATACAAAATTTTGAAAAGGAAATAGGTCACCTTTGGAAAGTCGCCATTCTTCAAACACTATTCATGAACTCAAAATTTTTCATAGGAAAGAGGTCAATGTTGGATCCTCACCATTCTAGTAACACTATTCATGAACTCAAAATATGTCAAAGGAAAGAGGTCCCCGTTGGAACATCACCTTTTTCGAAACACTATTCATGAACTCAAAATTTGGAAATGGAAAGAGGTCACCGTTGAAACCTCACTATGCTGGAAGCACTGTTCATAAACTCAAAATTTGGAAAAAGAAAGATATCATCATCATAACCTAACCATTCTAGATACAATATTAATGAACTCAAAAGTTTTCTATGGAAAGAGGTCACCGTTGGAATTTCACCATTCTGGAAACATTATTCATGAACTCAAAATTTGGCAATGGAACGAGGTCACTGTTGGAACCTCACCATTCTGGAAACACTGTTAATGAACTGAAAATCTAGAAAAATAAAGAGGTCAACATTGGATCTTCACCGTTATGGAAACACTGTACATGAACTCAAAATTTGGTGAAGAAAAGATCCTACTGTTGGACCTCGCTATTACACTATTCACATAATTCAACTGATGACACTTTTCACATAAGGTTAAATTTGCACTGTTCAATAATGGATGCCTTTGTACTGTTCATCTTAGGCTACCGAAGACACTATTCACACAAGGTTAATGTTGACACTATTCACATAATGTTACCATTTTACTATTCACCTAAGGCTATCGTTTCATTGTTCACCTAAGGCTACTGTTGGAACTTTTCGCAAGGCTATTGTTGGTGTTGTTCAACAAATTGGAAATTTGGAAAGTATTGGGGATTTGTCTTCTAGATGTCCAAGAACACATTAAAAAACAGATTTCAGCAATGGAATGGACAAGAGATGTTCGGGCCATTACATCAGATACCTCTCAAAACGTTATCATCCTCAAGAATTCAAAACCCTCATAAATGGAAACAAGAAATTAATTTGAACAACCACTCATCATGATATCACTAAAAAGAGTGTAACCCAAAAGAATTAACTAATGAAATCCATCTCATGAACACGAATGGTCTATAACCACAAAGGTGAAATCATTACATGAAAAAATTTAAACATCAAACAACTCAGGGTACTGAGCATGTATTTGTGACTCACGTTCCCATGTAATCTCCCCCATGCCACTATGACACCACAAGACACAAACCAAGGGAATATAATTCCTACACAACAACTTCCATTTTTGGTTTTGGATATCCCCAGGTCTCTCCACAATGGTCGCATCATTATCAACATCGATCTCTCCCCAATCGATGACGTGAGAGTCAACATGAAGATAACGACTGAGCTGTGAAACATGAAAAACATTATGTATCTAGATCATCTACACTGGAAGTTCTACAAAATATGCCACTACACTAACATGAGATGTCACCATGATAGGCCCATAAAACTGGGCAGAAAGCTTACTCCCATGAACAAATATTCGATTCCCATGACAGGGAGTCACCATTAGTACACATCATCCCCAACATCAACCCTAAGGGTCTCCTCCATCGATATACAAAGATTTCTGATGATCTTGTGTTGTATTCATCCTCTAAAAAATCACATGATCCATCTTTGTTGTATTCTGCACTAATTCTGGTTCGAGAATAGTTGACTCTCCAACCCTAGTCCAGAACAACGGAGAATGAAAAGGCCGGTAGAACATGGATTAAAATGTGGCCATACCAATGGTGGAGAGAAAACTATTGTTGTGTGAGAACTCCACTAAGGGTATATTTCTCATTTGTGAACCTCCATAATCCAAGACTTAAGAGCATAACATGTCTTCAAGAGTTTGGATTCTTTGCTCTGTCTGAACATCTGCCTGAGATTAAAAAGTAGTGTTAAGGCATAGATGAGAACCAAAATCAGGCTGGAGATCTCGACACACCCTTGAGGTAAAACGAGTATCTTGATCAGAAATTATTGTCGTTGGGATTCCATGAAGTCTCATCACCGCCTCCAAATACTGCCTCGACAAAACATCCACTAAGGATGACTCATTGATTTCCATAAAATGGTATTATTTTATTAAATGATCCACTAACAAACAAATAACATCATGTACTCCCTCAGCTCGAGGTAAACTTGTTACAAAGTCCATTGATTTGTCCACCCACTTCCACCGAGTAACATCTAATGGCTGGAGAAGACTACCAGGAACATGGTGTTTGGCCTTCACATTCTGGAAGACTATACCTCGAGACACAAACTCCACCACTGCATGCTTTATCCCATGCCACCAAAAATTATTCCACAAGGCTCAGTACATCTTTGTCATGCCAGGATTCACAACTAATGTTGAACTATAGAACTTTATAAGAACCATATAACACATCTACAAAGGAACAATTATCCTTCCATGATACAACACTCGGCGTTGTTCATCTTCAGACCGACCATCTGGGGCTTCTCCAAAAACAACTCGGTCTCTCCAGACCTCTACCTTATGAACCACCAACTGGGACTCTTCTACCAAATGCACAAGATATTAATACACCATCATCTAGAAAAGACACCCTCTTCCACCATCTAATCGAATATCGAGATATAATGATCAACGTTCTTCCATGACTCTCCGGGAATCAATATATTCATGCACTGCATCACAACGTGACTTCCTACAACATCGGATCAAACACCACAGATGCCAACTCAAAATCATGGGTCGCATTTTTACGTTCATGGGGACACAACTACAAATATCCATAAGAAAAGAAAAACTTATGCTACATGAGAACACAACCTAACCCCAGATCAAAAGCATTGCAGAAAACGTCAAACTAAACTCCTTCTAATGAAAGACACAGAACTGGATCACTTACTTACTTCTCCTTTAGATACTCAAAAGCTGGCTGACACTGATTAATCCATATGAACACCTAATCCTTCCTAGGAAAAGCTATTAGAGGAGTCATAACTCAATAGAAATCATCTATGAACCTAATGTAGTAGAATGCGAGACCATGGAAACATCGCAGCTCTGAAACTATATTTGGGGATTACTTAGACACAAATGCTTCAATTGTTTATGGATCCACAGGTAATCCCTACTGGGACATAACATACCCCATGAAATGGAAATCTCGAGCCCAAAACTCTCACTTTGATAACATCCCAAATAACTGATATTGACGAAGATCTGCCAAAACAGTGTGTAGTTGTTCGACATGCTCCTCCTCATACGTGGAGTATATAAGGATGTTGTCAATGAAGACCACCACGAAAAAGTACAAGAATTCTGGGAAAACCGCATTCTTTAATACCATGAGCATATATGGAGAATTTTTCACGATGAAGGACATTACAACGAACCCATAATTCCCATGATGAAAACGTAAAGCAGTCTTCGGGATATCCTCACCATTCACATGCATCTAATGATATAATAACCCCAAGTCAATCTTGTAGAACAAACTTGCACCTTTTAGTTGATCGAATCAATAATCAATTCACTGACTAGGATATCTATTCCTCACAATCACATTATTTAAGTGATGATAATCGACACACAACAGTAAATTATCGTCAGCCTACTTGACAAACAAAATTGGTGCACCCCATAGTGAAACACTCATCCAAACTAAATGGAACATTAATAGACCATAAAGATGTATGTTTAAATATTGTAAATCATAAGAGTTCATCCTATATAGAGACATGAGAACACAACCTAACCCCGGATCAGAAGCATTGCAGAAAACGTCAAAATAAACTCTTTCTAATGAATGACACAGAACTGGAGCACTTACTTATTTCTCCTTTAGATACTGAAAAGCTGCCTGACACTGATCAATCCATATGAACACCTATTCCTTTCTGGGAAAAGCTATTAGAGGAGTCAGAACTCAATAGAAATCATCTACGAACCTAATGTAATAGAATGAGAGACCATGGAAACATCGCAGCTCTGAAACTATCATTGGGGATTACTTAGACACAAATGCTTCAATCGTTTATGGATCCACAGCTAATCCCTTCTGGGACATAACATACCCCATGAAATGGAAATCTCAAGCCCAAAACTCTCACTTTGATAACATCCCAAATAACTGATATTGATGAAGATCTCCCAAAACAGTGTGTAGTTGTTCGACATGCTCCTCATCATACGTGGAGTATATAAGGATGTTGTCAATGAAAACCACCACGAAAAAGTCCAAGAATTCTGGGAAAACCGCATTCTTTAATACCATGAACATAGATGGAGAGTTTTTCACGATAAAGGACATTACAACGAATCCATAATTCCCATGATGAAAACTTAAACTAATCTTCGGGATATCCTCATCATTCACATGCATCTAATGATATACTGACCCCAAGTCAATCTTTTAGAACCAACTTTCACCTTTCAGTTGATTGAATCAATAATCAATTCTTGTACTAGGATATCTATTCCTCACAATCACATTATTTAAGTGATGATAATCGACACACAACAGTATATTATCGTCAGCCTTCTTGACAAACAAAATTGGTGCACCCCATAGTGAAACACTCAGCCAAACTAAATGGAACATTAATAGACCATAAAGATGTATTCTTAAATATTGTAAATCATAAGAGTTCATCCTATATAGAGACATAGAGAAAGGATATTATCTTGGTTTTAGTTCGATCCCAAACTCTATATATCATCAAGGGGGTAATGCTGTTGAGCAATGTATTGTTTTCAAACAATTCAAAATAATGTTTTTTAAAGGGGGAGATTATTTTAAATAATACTCTGTCTCTTTATGATGGTTTTGATGCTCACAAATACCCTTAATTATTTACTAATTATTTCGTTGAGTATTTTGCAGGAATTTATATTATTTATTTATTTCATATAACGAGATTTTATACTTCATTTATTCCGAGATCAATTTTAGCGCGTTCTGGAATCACTGTAGTGCGAGATCATTTTAGCGCGTTCTGGAATCACTGTAGTGCGAGATCAGTTTTAGCGCGTACCGGAATCACTGTTCATACCCTACGTTGATGAACGTAACGTATGGATGAAAAGTTTACTTTTTATGTTAAAAGAAACGTATGGTTAAGGAACCTTACGTTATTTTGAAACGTATGGTTAATGAACCTTACGTTGTTGAAAAGTATGGAAGAAGAACATTACGTTTGGAAGGAACCTTACGTTTTTGTTGTTAGACAAGTATGGAAGAGAAACCGTACGTTAGTTTTAAGTGTGGAGTTTGTTTCTCAAAAGTAAGGGTCATCAACCTTACTTTTATAATCAACCGTACGTTCTTTGGAGAGTTGAAGCAAGACAAAGTATGGATGATCAACCCTACGTTTGAATTCTGAAGAGAAAATATGTATGTTCAACCTTACGTTTGTGAACCTTACGTTTGTAAACCTTACGTTTGTGAACCCTATGTTTGGAGCCACGTCATCAACCCTACGTTTGGCGTCGGGATATTTTTGACAGACGATATTTCCTTTTGCATTGGTCAAACAGGCGGATTATTAAGCGGATTTCGAGCCGATTCTTAAGTACGACTTTGACGGAATCAAAGACGATTTTCAACGGATTAATGATTGATTTAAAACGGAGCTTTTTATGCCGATTCTTCAGGGAAGTTACAACGGCTCTGTTATTTAATATCGCAAATCTAAAGGAGATTTTTATAGATCTATTTATGCGGAAGATTTTCTCAGATTTGAATATATATGTTCTATCTTGGAAACTTCGTATATATATATACACAGGAAAGTGTATGAAATATACAGATTGATCTTTTAACGAGCAAGAAACAGAGACTGTGTGAAGACGTTCTTTTCTGGTGATCGAGAAGAAGTGTAAAACCTTTATTATCGAAGGAAGATATTGATAGAAGATTCACGTGTTCTTCATCGACTATCTGTTGTGAATCTACTGCTGCTGAAGTTGTGAAGTTTCTTGTAATATCTATTGCAACTGGATCGACTCAGAACAGTTTTGATTACATATATTTATTTTCAGAAGACGACGATCTATCTACTGTCAATTGCATTCTGTTGCAATTGTTAAGAACAACTGGAGAAGTGTTTTCTTTATCAAAACCTTTTTTTTGAGTGATCAGCTTCTCGTTCTAAGCTGTGTGGGTTCGTGTTTGAACCAGGAAGGCTGTGTTTGCCTGAAACTTGTAAAGGTGTCAACTGCCTGTACTCAGTTGTGAACAGGTTTGTGGAAACGAGGACCAAATAGTGAAAATCGCCAAGCTCGTGGATTTGAGCGTTGGTGGAGTGGACTAGGGGCCTTCTGTTCCCCGAACCACTATACATCCTTGTGTTCATGATTTTACTTTTTCCGCTGCATATTTAATCGTGCTAAAGCATAGTGGACAAAATTTCTCTAAATTGAAGAGATTGTGATAATTTTGAAAAGACACAATTCACCCCCCCTCTTGTGTGTAATCCGTAGATTCAGATCCAACAATTGGTATCAGAGGAGGAGCTTCTTATTTTTAAATTCTTATCAAGCTAGAAGTATTTAAAGATTATACATAGTGTATCATGGCTGATATGAGAGAGGGAATGTCAATGGTCAGAGCACCTTACTTTAATGGAGATAATTATGGCTGCTGGAAATCACGTATGATTATTTATCTGAAAAATCTTGGTTACAGAGTCTATTCAAAGATTCTGACTCCCTATGAAATTCCTGAAAATCCTGATACATGGAGTGCTGCTACAGAGGCTGAGTATGACATGAATTCAAAAGCTATGAATGCAATCATCTGTGGTTTAGGACCGGATGAATTTAACAGAGTATCTTAATGCCCGACTGCATATGAAATGTGGAAAACAATAGCTGTTGCTTATGAAGGAACAGATAATGTAAGACAGATGAGATATGCAACTGCTAAATTAAAATTCGATACTTTCAGAATGATTGAAGGAGAGAGCATCACTCAGATGAATGGAAGATTGACAGAAATTGTCAATAATATAACAGCTCTAGGAGAACCAATCAAGCAGGCTGATCAAGCGTTAAAGGTACTGAGAGTACTTCCTACTCGATGGAATGGAATCTCTGCAGCAATCAGACAATCAACTTCTGTTAAAGATCTAACTATGAGAGAGATGATTGGTACATTGATGATGTACGAGGATGAAATGAAAGATGAGGTAAATGAGCATAAAGTCTACATAAAAAGGGAAAATACTGCTTTGAAAGTGACTTCTCAACAAAAGGATAGAAAGATGAAGAACAGAGAAGTAAGTGCTAAATCAGAAAGTTCTGATTCTTCAAATTCGGATGAAGAACTGGCTCAGCTAGCCAGAAAATTCAGAAAGTTCTACAGTATGAAGAAAGACTTCAAGAAATCCTTCAAGAAGGATAGAAAGGAAGTGAGATGTTATGAATGCAAAATGATGGGACATATCAGACAGGATTGCCCAAAATTGAAAGATGCAAAGAAGAAGAAATTCTTCAAAAGAGATGATTATGAGCAGAAAGACAAGAAAGCTATGAAAGCTACTTGGAGTGTTTCTGAAGACTCAAGTAATTCTTCTGAATCAAGATCAGAGAAGGAGGAAGCCAATTTAAAAGCAAATATGTGTTTCATGGCTGAAACTGATGAGGTACACTCATACTACTCCTCTGACTCAAATAATGAATCAAACTCTGAAACAGGTTTCTCAAATAAAAAACTTGCAGCTTACTGCAATATGCTTGAAGAAAGGTATGACTCATTATTTAAAAAATATAAATCTATAAAGAACTTGCATAAAACTATTTCAGATGAGAGAAATACTTTTCTAAAACAACATAAGGAATTAATTGACAAATACAACTCTGCTGACTCAAATAAAATTAATTTTGAATCAAAAATAAAAACTCTACAGGATGAAGTAGAATCTTATAAAAAGGCTGCATTAGTTTTTACAAAAGGAGAAAACGCCCTAAATGAGATACTTGGAAAAACTGTAATTAAAAGGGAAAGGCTTGGAATTGGAAGTAAAGGATAAAAACCTAAGTTATACAAAAATTATTTTGTTCCTAGCACTATACAGGTTATTTGTAACTTCTGTGGAACAAAAGGTCATATAGCTAAAAACTGTTTTCTAAGACAACCTCAAATATGTGGAATTAAGAAAGCTTATATTTCCAATGATCTATATGATTCAATCAATCTTAAGAAAACAAAGAAAATCTGGATACCCAGATCACTGCTTTCTAACACTCCTGGACCCAACAAAATATGGGTACCAAAGCAATTTGTTTGAATGACTTTGCAGGTAACAGGTCATCAAAGAAAGAAAGAAATATGGTATATGGACAATGGCTACTCAAGACACATGAGTGGAACTTCAGCTAATTTCTCTTCTCTTACTCGAAAGGAAGGAGGACTTGTCACCTTTGGTGACAATGCCAAATGAAAGATTATTGGTATTGGAACAGTTGGAGATCCAGAGACAGTCTCAATCAACAAAGTACTTTATGTACAAGGGTTAAAACACAATCTAATAAGTATCTCTCAACTCTGTGATGATGGAAACACTGTTGATTTTACTAAAAATAGTTGTACTGTTTCTAAAGATAAACTGTTTAAGTTTAGAGCACCCAGAACTGATAATGTTTATACTTTGGATTTGTATTCCTTGTGTAAACAACAAGTAAACTGCTTAACTGCTAATATAAGTGAATCCTGGATCTGGCATAGAAGACTTGGTCATTGCAATATATATGCTTTACATAAATTATCTATGAAACATCTAGTTTCTGATTTGCCTAGTCTCAAATTTGAAAATGACAGATTCTGTGATGCATGTCAGCTTGGCAAGCAACACAAATCATCATTCAAATCTGTTAATAAAGTTGCTACAACTAAACCTCTAGAACTTATCCATATGGATTTGTTTGGACCTTCAAGAGTAGCAAGTTTAGCTGGTAAATTATATGTTTATGTATTAGTTGATGATTATTCTAGATTTACTTGGATTTTCTTTTTGAAATTTAAAAGTGAAGCTTTTAGTTTATTTGAAGGTTTTTGTAAATCTATTCAAAATGGAAAAGGTTTTAATATAATCTCATTGAGAAGTGATCATGGTGGAGAATTTGAGAAACAGGAATTTAATTCCTTTTGATCAAACATGGGTATTAAACACACCTTCTCTGCTCCAAGAACACCTCAACAGAATGGGATTGTAGAAAGAAGAAATAGAACTATTCAAGAAATGGCTAGAACTATGTTAAATGAATATAGCCTACCTATATATTTCTGGGCAGAAGCTGTTAATACAGCTTGTTATATAATGAATAGAATTTTAATAAGACCTATTTTGAAAAAGACACCCTATGAACTATGGAATAACAAAAAAACTAAAGTAAATTACTTTAATGTTTTTGGATGCAAGGTTTACATCTTGAATACCAAAGATAATCTTGGTAAATTTGATCCAAAATCTGATAAAGGTATTTTCTTAGGATATTCTGCAACCTCCAAAGCTTATAGAGTCTATAATAAAAAGTCAAGGATTGTTGAAGAATCAGTTCATGTGAAATTTGATGAATCTGATCCTTTTGAGAAAAGGATAGAACAAATAGATGAACCTGATTCTAATGAAAACATGAGACTTGAGAATTTAAAGAATGATTTTGAAAATGATATAAAAGAAATTCAGTCCAGTTCAGAAGAACATGACACTGAAGAACCCTTGAATGTAATGCCTAGACAGTCTAGAACCTTAAAGAATCACCCTTTAGAATCTGTGATAGGTGACTTAGAGACTGGTATTCAAACTAGAAGAAACCTTGGAAACATAGTTGAATTCTCTGCTTTCCTATCCCAACAAGAACCTAAGACCATAGAAGAATCCTTAGATGATGAGAGCTGGGTAATAGCAATGCAGGATGAATTGAACCAGTTCAAGAGAAATAAGGTTTGGGAATTAGTTGAAAGACCACATGATTATCCAGTAATAGGAACTAAATGGGTCTTTAGGAATAAACAGGATGATCAAGGGATAATAACTAGAAATAAAGCAAGATTAGTAGCTAAAGGATATAATCAAGAAGAAGGAATAGATTATGATGAGACCTTTGCACCTGTAGCTAGGTTAGAAGCCATTAGAATCCTTTTATCCTATGCATCTTATATGAATTTTAAATTATTTCAGATGGATGTTAAATCTGCCTTTTTAAATGGTTATTTAATGGAGGAAGTTTATGTTGAGCAACATCCTGGTTTTGAAAATTCTCAAAAACCAGATTCTGTTTTCAAACTTACTAAAGCTCTTTATGGCCTTAAACAAGCACCTAGAGCTTGGTATGAAAGACTAAGTTCTTTTCTTTTGAAAAATGATTTTACTGTTGGACTGGCAGATCCAACACTCTTTAAGAAAACTGTGAAAAATAATGTTTTGTTGGTACAAATTTATGTTGATGATGTAATTTTTGGATCAACCAATAAAATTCTTTGTCATGAATTTTCAGAATTAATGCAAAAAGAATTTGAAATGAGTATGATGGGAGAATTAAATTTCTTTTTGGGTCTTCAAATATTTCAAAAAGATTTTGGAAATGTTTTAAATCAATGCAAATACATTACTGATTTACTTTAGAAATTTGGACTTGAAAACAGCAAGCCATTTACAACTCCTATGTGTACTAATATAAAACTTGATTTGGATGAAACTGGAAAATCAGTGGACAACAAGTTATATAGAGGTATGATTGGTAGTTTGTTATATCTTACTGCTAGTAGACCAGATATAATGTATTCAGTATGTCTTTGTGCTCGATTTCAATCAAATCCCAAAGAATCCCATTTAACTGCCGTTAAAAGAATTTTTAGATATTTAAAAGGTACTATTTATCAATCTCTGCTTTATCCAAAAACCTCTGACTTTAATTTAATTTCATATTCAGATGCTGACTTTGGAAGCTGTAGATTAGATAGGAAGAGTACTTCAGGAACATGTCACTTTTTAGGAAAGTCTTTAGTATCATGGTCTAGTAAGAAACAACACTCAGTTGCCCTGTCAACAGCCGAGGCAGAATATGTGTCTGCAGGTAGTTGCTGTGCATAGGTGTTGTGGATGAAAAACACTCTTATGGACTTTGGATTAATTTTCAATAATACACTTATTTTATGTGATAATACTAATGCAATTAATATTTCAAAAAATCCTATTAGTCATTCTAGAACTAAGCACATTGATATAAGACATCACTTTTTAAGAGATCATGTATTTAAAAAGAATATATTTTTAGAATTTGTAAATACAGAAAATCAATTAGCAGATATTTTTACTAAACCACTTCCCACGGCAAGGTTTGAATTTATTAAGGGGGAGTTAGGTTTATTTAATTTTAAATAATCTTTTTTTTAAATCTTATTCGGTTTTCGAATTCTGCTTAATTTCTGTTTTCCGCTATAAGTAATTTTATTTTGTTTTAAATAAAAGTAATGATTAGTGATTACACGGGAATCAAGGCTGTCAGAACCGTTTCACCTTCTAAACTGCTTCACCTTTTTCAGAAACCCTTTCGAAAACCTAAAACCGCACATCTGCTCCAAAACCCTTTTCTGAATCTTCAAACCCTAAACTTACGAACCTTCAGAAATCGTTGTTGGAATGGAAAAGACTAAGCATCCAGATGAAGTCGAGAGCAGTGCTGCAAAGAAACCTAAGGTAGTAGGTCGGAAAATACTGCAAGGTAAAGTCATAGATTTAGAGTGGCTGTTTGAAACTAATTTACTGTTGAAGCAAGCGTTGTCGTTTCAAAGCCTTGAGCAAGCTTTTAATAGTGCAAATTCTGAGTTTCTATATGAGGCAGAAATGAGACATTTCTTTAGAACTGTTCAGTTTAGCCTTGGAGATACGGAGGATAGTTTATTGGCTCAAATAGAGGATAAGGACTTTTCAATATCATCTGTAGAGATAAGTAAAATTCTTAACTGCCCTCATGAAGGAGTTTTTCATTTCGATTTACGGAATATTGGAGATTCTGTACATAAGTCTGAAGACATTATGTCTTTTCTGTTTGGAACCAGAGTGATAAAGAAGATGTTTATTAAGGATTTGGAGCCCGATCAGAAAATTTTGGTAAAATTTGTTCAGACTGGTTTAGCACCAAGAATGGCTGAGATGGAGAAAATCCTATACCCGGACATGTATATAATGTATCTTCTGATGTGTGATATTAAGTTTAATTTTCCTCGGTTTATGATCATATATCTGAGTTACTGCTGTCAGAGTGAAGCAAGAATTACCTTTTTCCCTTATGGAAGGTTCATTTCTTTGTTTTTGTTTAAAAGAGGAATGATCAGATTGGTAGATGCTGGGGTGAAATGTTACCACAGTAATGTTTTCAATGCTGGAACGTTAAGGAAAGTAGGATACTTCTGGAGCACAATTAAAGGAAAACTCTTACCTGTTGGAGCTGAAGAAAACTCGGAGAGTGCTCAGGCTCAACCGGCTAAGTCCAAGGAGGGACAAGCAGAATCAAGAGTTAGTACAGTGGCAAGGAGAATTCGTTTTGAGATGGAGGAAGTTGAGGAAGAGAGAAGTCAAGAAGGACTTCAATCTAGAAGGAAGAGGTCAATTTATGAAGAAGTTATCTCTCCTGCCTTGAAATCCTCTGAACCGGTAATTTCTTATTCATTTGTGAGAGAAGCTGTTGTGGAGGAGACTGCACCGATAGAGGAACCAGCAGCTCAAACAGAAACTCAAGAATCACCTCAATCTGCTGTTGTGGCTGTTGAAAAAGTAATTCAACAAGAACAACTTATGGAGGCAGTGCCTGGTGAAGAAGTGGCCGGACCTCAAGAATCAGTAGAAGTTAGAGAGACTACTGTTCATGATGAACATTCTTCTGAAGCTCATACAGAGGTACTTCAAGAAGATTTTTCAGTGGAAGAGTTACAGGCTTCAAAAGATAGTTCAGTGGATCAACCTTGTCAGGACAAGGACAAAGAACAGTCGGATGCAGATTCCTTACCACTTGCCCTGCTTCATCAACCTACTTCTGAACATGAGAATCGAGCACAGGGTGCCCCTGATTCGAGAAAAGAAGAAGTTGTTGAGTTGTACAAGCGTATCTCTCAGTTAGAATCTGAGAATGTTAGTCTCAGAAATTCTTTGGACTTAGAGCAGTTGAAGTTTCAGAAGCTGAAAGAATGTACTGTTTCAAGACAGGAAGTAGATTTGTTTAATACTGATATGCTGCATGCTGTTGATCAGTTAAAATCAGAGATGGTAAAGAAAGATGATTTGTCTGAGTTGAAGATTTACATGGAGAATAAATTTGAGATTTTTGCAAACAGTGCTGTGAGTGGATCAGGCTCTTCACCTGATTTGATTCGGAGATTTCAAGCAATTACTGGATCAATGAGCAATATGAGTGACAGATTACACGATCTTCAGTGTAATAGTGCCCCTTTGTCAGTTTTTCTTGATAATCAGAGATTTTTAGTGGATCAGTTGACATCTGGAGAGCAACCGATTAGGATTCTTTTGAATCAGTTATCAGAAAAACTGGATCTTTTTGTTGAAAAAGAAGAAAGAATGCATGAGTTTTTCAAGGTTAATTTGATTGAAGATATTCATATGACTCAAGAGAACAGAGATCTTATCATCAAGTTAGGAGATGGGATGATGAAGAGACTCAGAGAACAGTTTACAGAGATACAGACCGTGTTTCAAAGGAAATAGACACCTTTTTCCCTGTCTTATCTATGAACCTTGATTCCTCTGTATATCACAATCGTTTATATATAACAGCTTGTGAATGAAAAATCTTTTCTTATTTATTTTGTTTTGTTTATTTATTTATGATAAAGTTAGCCAGTATAACAAATTCACTTATTCATACACAGTTAACTATAGCATTTACTTATAGTTCAGTGCAATATTGAATGTGTTCAAATCCGTAATTTTTTTTTCATTCTTTTTGATATCACAAAAAGGGGGAGAATTTGGATAAACACAACATTTAAATTCATTTGTTTCCTATGAAGAAATTTGGATATATGGAGAATTTGGATATATACGATATTTATCTTTTATCTATTTTTAGCTGAAAATTTATTTTTATGGGGGAGAAATTTTATTATAGTTAAATATTGTTTTAATCCTTTCAAAATTCTAAAATTTTATAAAACTAATTTTTCAATAAAGATTGCAATTAAATTAGTTCTATTATTTTTATGGGTTTTGTGATCATCAAAAAGGGGGAGATTGTTGAGCAATGTATTGTTTTCAAACAATTCAAAATAATGTTTTTTAAAGGGGGAGATTATTTTAAATAATACTCTGTCTCTTTATGATGGTTTTGATGCTCACAAATACCCTTAATTATTTACTAATTATTTCGTTGAGTATTTTGCAGGAATTTATTTTATTTATTTAATTCATATAAGGATATTTTATACTTCATTTATTCCGAGATCAATTTTAGCGCGTTCTGGAATCACTGTAGCGCGAGATCAATTTTAGCACGTTCTGGAATCACTGTAGTGCGAGATCAGTTTTAGCACGTACTGGAATCACTGTTCATACCCTACGTTGATGAACGTAACGTATGGATGAAAAGTTTACTTTTTATGTTAAAAGAAACGTATGGTTAAGGAACCTTACGTTATTTTGAAACGTATGGTTAATGAACCTTACGTTGTTGAAAAGTATGGAAGAAGAACATTACGTTTGGAAGGAACCTTACGTTTTTGTTGTTAGACAAGTATGGAAGAGAAACCGTACGTTAGTTTTCAGTGTGGAGTTTGTTTCTCAAAAGTATGGATCATCAACCTTACTTTTATAATCAACCGTACGTTCTTTGGAGAGTTGAAGCAAGACAAAGTATGGATGATCAACCCTACGTTTGAATGCTGAAGAGAAAATATGTATGTTCAACCTTACGTTTGTGAACCTTACGTTTGTAAACCTTAAGTTTGTGAACCCTATGTTTGGAGCCACGTCATCAACCCTACATTTGGCGTCGGGATATTTTTGACAGACGATATTTCCTTTTGCATTGGTCAAACAGGCGGATTATTAAGCGGATTTTGAGCCGATTCTTAAGTATGACTTTGACGGAATCAAAGACGATTTTCAACGGATTAATGATTGATTTAAAACGGAGCTTTTTATGCCGATTCTTCAGGGAAGTTACAACGGCTCTGTTATTTAATATCGCGAATCTAACAGAGATTTTTATGGATCTATTTATGCGGAAGATTTTCTCAGATTTGAATATATATGTTCTATCTTGGAAACTTCAGATATATATATACACAGGAATGTGTATGAAATATACAGATTGATCTTTTAACGAGCAGGAAACAGAGACTGTGTGAAGACGTTCTTTTCTGGTGATCGAGAAGAAGTGTAAAACCTTTATTATCGAAGGAAGATCTTGATAGCAGATTCACGTGTTCTTCATCGACTATCTGTTGTGAATCTACTGCTGCTGAAGTTATGAAGTTTCTTGTAATATCTATTGCAACTGGATCGACTCAGAACAGTTTTGATTACAGATCTTTATTTTCTGAAGACGACGATCTATCTACTGTCAATTGCATTTTGTTGCAATTGTGAAGAACAACTGGAGAAGTGTTTTCTTTATCGAAACCCTTTTTTTGAGTGATCAGCTTCTCGTTCTAAGCTGTGTGGGTTCGTGTTTGAACCAGGAAGGCTGTGTTTTCCTGAAACTTGTAAAGGTGTCAACTACCTGTACTCAGTTGTGAAAAGGTCTGTGGAAACGAGGACCAGATAGTGAAAATCGCCAAGCTCGTGGATTTGAGCGTTGGTGGAGTGGACTAGGGGCCTTCTGTTCCCCGAACCACTATACATCCGTGTGTTCATGCTTTTACTTTTTCCGCTGCATATTTATTCGTGCTAAAGCATAGTGGACAGAATTTTTCTAAATTGAAGAGATTGTGATAATTTTGAAAAGACACAATTCACCCCCCTCTTGTGTGTAATCCGTAGATTCAGATCCAACAAATGCTATAACCTTTTATGGAATGACATCAGGGTACTCTTCAATAACCCTTAGAAATGCCAACTTTTGAACCTCTAAAAATATCAACATCATATCTACCATCATGGATGATAAGAATGAAACACGCCTCTAAACCATATGAGGGTATCACTCTCCAACAAACACCACTATCTCTCCATCCGCATTACAAAACACAAAATATCGCCTAAACCTATACATGATAGCCTGCACCAAATAAAAATTATCCATACCGAGGATGAAATGATATGGTTGTGTTAAAAAACATAGAAAATCTACCCAATAGTGGTGCTTCCACAACACTACCTCATAGTCTCTACATACTTCAATCAAGACATCTCTTCCTCTAACTGGAGTTCTCAACACCAAGGGCAATGAAAGCCTCTCTACCACAAGACCCAAAGCATGGAAATGTATAGGTAATTTGAATAAGTGTTTCACTATTGAATCAAACATGGAATACACTAAGATAGAAAACATTAAATGGGTGCCTCATACATCGTCTTTCTCTCCTGGAGCCGGCAATGCTAAAGCATGAAGCTAACCGCTACCTCCTCCACAACCTCTCTGACCCAGATGACGACCACCACTGTGCCCGAGATATGCTCTCTAAGGACGGAGAGAATCACAAGGATGTCATCTACCAACCCTATCTACCCTCGGTTGTTCTAAAGCTGGTGAAACTTTCTACTACTTCCTCCGATGGAACTTCATCAACCGAGGATCCTGGAGAAGAGAACATGGTGCATGATGAATGCTCTGTAAGGTCGGGAACTCTCACTGATGATGACCACAATCACCAAAAGAAATACTAGAACATGATCCCTTGGAATAGGCCAAATAGCTACTCTCCCTATAAAAACAAGATGTTGAGGATAGAGGCCTACCCCCGGCTGAATGGAAACTCTTCAACCCCGAAAATTGGGAACCCCAAACAACATCTCTATTTCACGAGGAATCATGATGACTCCCCTCTCGTGATGATATAATTCTTTAAAAAGAGTGTTTGACAACCTATACCATTTCTAGAACGTAAAGATATATCTTTAGCATAAATCGGATGACGAGGCACTGAATCTATGGATGCAAAGCCTCCCCGAAATGCCTCTCCCTTGCCTCTTCATTATCCAATAGTTCCAAAGAATATCATAAAAGGGTCTTAAAACTGATTCCAATCACTTGCACACTATACCTAACCTGTTGAATTCTATAAAGCTCTTGGAGGTTGGATGCCTTCATGGTAGAAGAAATAAACTCAACTCTGAACTTGTCTTGGAACTCTTCCGATGAGACATATGACACCTCGTGATCCCCAAGAAAGAAGAACCACCACTACCTCTATTCTCCATAAAGTGTCATCACAACTAAGTACAACCATGCCTCTTTCTGATCATGGATCGAACTGAAGAATATCTCTACCTCCTCTAACCTGTCATCTATGACTGCATCTGAAACAGAGCCCTCGTACTTCAAAAGACTATGGCGCTGAATGATTCAGAGTTTCCTCCTACAAGTGTCGTCATCGTCATCCTCTACCCAATGGTGTTCTGTTGGCATATCCTGCTAAACATCTTCTATGTGATCCTAACGAGGTCATCGACCAGGAGCCATTCTTGTAAAATAAAAAATATTCTGATCTCCCAAACTAGGAATATGTAAGACTCAAAATTAAATAAGTAATCTTTTTCTTTTTTTCCATTTACGGATATCCTATCTGAAGGTCTACCCATTCAAACATAGGCACACAGAAGAATGATGCATGATCTTTTCCTAGGTCCCTACATTGTATCTAGTATCACCTCTTTTAAAATCCATTATAAAATAAAAGGGCCATACATCAGATTATATGGGGCCCTAAATGCATATGTCGCAGCTGGTCTCCAGTTTTTACATAACATGCTAAACTAGAATGACAATGTTTACCTAGAAACCAATGCAATCTCCCATGTGCCTAACACCAAACTCCATCATATCTCTCTACCAGACCTCTGATACCACACTATCATGACCCACTCCTCATAAAGTGTACCCCTCCTAGGCTAGCAACATGAGAAGGAATATAATGACCCCTGAGTCTCACCTCCAGTAGGTCCCGAGTTGGCGACCTGCACATAGGGTATAGTAGACACATAGATGTGAGGAATTTCCCACTTTGGGAACACATGCAGATGAGAGAGATAAGATAGACACCAACAAAATCCAACTCAGACAGAAATATAAATAAAATCCCAAGTACACATATGTATTGTCATGTAAAACCACTACAACTGAAAGGGAAAAAACTGCAAATACCAATGGAACATAAAAACATCAGCAACCACAATCCTGAACAGCTCATGTCACCCCAAGCTCATTGAAACCAGATTGAGCTCTAACCTACTCCAAGTGACCTAAAAACCAAATTATAAATACATATGGTGAGTATAAAATTGTAGTCCATAGGATCCTCTATGGATCCTCCCATTCAGATGTAAAGAAAGCACGCTAAATCATAGTGAAAAACAAGTGAAACTAACTTGTCACCTAAACAGGTATACTATGTTCGTAGCCTCACGATTGATATTGTCACCATGTAACACATACGTGAATATATATTATAATTAAGAAGATAAAGTGTACCCCAATACTACTTTCCCATCGGTTTGCTGCTTTTCCCTAATGTCGCACGTCCTAAGCATCTCTCTCCAAAAAACTCTTTCCCACAGACACCTGGGCGAACCACCACAACATTCCCCTCGTGCAACAAAAAAACCATGTCCTTGATAGAAATGTATCCATGTAGTTTCGCGGATCCACCACAAGTCACATAACATGTATCATATGTTATACATTATACCTCAGGTCATCACTGCCCACACACCAAGTAATAATCCTCAGGCATTCACAGCCTATACATTTTACACCTATAGAAGTCTGTAGAAAAAAATATCTATAATATATGTTTGTGAATAACCACATGTGATTATAGCCCTTTACACACATATATGGTGAAAAATAACCAATGTTCCTACCAGAAAAAATAACTACCACAAGATGAGTGTGGGGCCAAAGGGGGTAGTTAGCCATCCATCATCCTTCCAGAATGTAGAAGAAGACACCCCCTGGGGCTCAGAATCCTTGGGTTGTAAATTTCCCTAACTAACACGGTGGAGTAGCATAGAGAAACAAAATTATTATAGAATATACTATATCTCACAACCACACTAAAGGAATAAACTTATCATAGACACACAACAGATAATGTCTCTCAGACTCCCGACATCCACTTCTAAGACTAGGTTTCCAACAAGTCCAAAACCATTTAAAGATCTTAATTACATTACTTCATTCCTTTTTTATTAGTTTCAAATTTCCATAATTTCTTCATTACAGATTAATTAATCATCATCAATTCCCATGTTTTATTTCAATAGCATCACAACCAATGTTCATTGTTTCTTTAAAATACAACCTCAACATTGCGCCCAAAAAAATCCATCCCCATGGCTTAACATCATTTATTTAATTATGTAATTATAGAATTATTTTCCTATGTTCCCAGGAATTCTAGGAAAACATTCTATGCTACTAAACACATGGGGGAACAACAGGGTGAGTAGACATACTACCCGTCGAGTCATTACTGCCTATAGTAAGAGCGTAGACCCATACTCCCGTGAAAAGATAAACACGGAAAGTACGTGGAATATCCCACACGTCATCGCCCATTTTTGGAAGAAGGGTATGCAAGACTAACTTACATGAGGAGTGGGGAATGTGAAGCAGATAAACAACCAATAAGAATCAGCAAGCATCCATACATTCACATCCATCCCATTTCATCATCCCTGGTGTCCTCCCCATCATCAACATGAGTAAACCGATCCATCTTGCCACTCTAGTTGTCAACTACTGCCACAACCAGTAGGCCTCCCTTCCCCCACATATCATAACACCCATCCTGTCTCGCATCATAACACAAGAAGCAGGAAAGAATATATCATATCAATTTTGATCTTTTCCCCTAATCAAGAAAGAGGGTAACTCAGAACCCTACAGGGAATTATATTTTATCAATCAACCATATATTTAAACCATCTTGAATTAACCGATTTATTATTCATAGTTCCAACACTAGGAAACCTAATAAGTAAGCTATCACAGAATAATTAATCAAGCTTACGACACCAATTTAAATAACATAAAATTAAAACAAGAAGATCCAGATTCATTTACATGAAACTTTATGTTTATCTAAAAATTTTTAATTAATTCATGATTTACTTACTCTACCAATTTCTATCAAGAATGAAAACATAATCAAAGAAATCTTTAATATCACACTATCTAAAAATACAAGAGGAAATAACATACGATCGATATCAATTTATTTATCGATTTCAAATATTTATGATGTCAATTACATTGTTATCCAGTGGGATAAAACATGGTAACTATATAGTTTCTTGGAAAATAAAAGAGAAGTAACAAATCCCCTTCGTTAAATGGTTCATAAATTTTTTATACAAGAATTAACCACACAATATGTTGTAATCTCATCCCATCCTGACATTTGTATTAAACCGATGATGCAGAGAAACCACCACACCAGTAAACACCCTTGAATAGCATATTAGGTACATCGTGATACCATTCCATAAAAGGGAAAGGAGAAACATAAGGAGATGACCCCAAAATAATGACTATAGATCATACCATATATTGAAGATTAATCGATACTACTTGGTTTTATCAAAACAGTGTGGAACCAATCCGTGGATGAAATTCTTATTTTGAAACTCCAAAATGATGGAATGAAAGTTTTGTGCTTCTTCCAGTCGAGAATGAGGAGAAAGTACTAGAGAAGAAGATATATCGTCCCGTTAGAAAATTTAACAGAATAACGGTTTAAGATACACTGTATTTTCCGTTTAATGTGGATCCCATTAAACCACATGTATTGACAAAGTAAAAGCATCCCAATCCTTAAAGAAATTAATAGTAGAGTTATGGCCTTTCAATCAGTCGTAGACTCCTTAAAATGAGGCTTTAAATGCATTTTATGTCAAAGGAAATGTCCAAGGTGCGAAACTGTAGGAAGGTAGAAACACTATTCATTAATACAAAATTTCTAAAAGGAAATAGGTCACCGTTAGAATCTCACAATTTTGAAATTAGTATTGAGGAATTAAAAATTTGGCATAGGAAAGAGGTCACCATTAGAACCTCACTATTCGAGAAATACTATTCATGAACTCAAAATTTGTAAATGGAACAAGGTCACCATTGGGACCTCACCGTTTTGGAAACACAGTTCATAAAATCAAAATTTAGAAAAGGAAAGAGGTCACCATTGGAGCCTCACTGATCTGGAATCTCTATTCATGAAATTGAAATTTAGAAAGGGAAAGAGGTCACTATTGGAACCTCACCATTCTAGAAATGATGTTCATGAACTCAAAATTTGGCGATGGATAGAGGTCACTGTTGGAACCTCACCGCTCAAGAAACACAGTTCAAGAACTCAAAATTTGGCAATGGAAAGAGGCTAATGTGGGACGTCACCATTGCACAATTCACATAAGGCTACTAATGACATTGTTCACATATGGTTACCATTAACGCTATTAACATAAGCTTACTGTTGCATTGTTTGCCTAAGGCTACCATTTTAATATTCACCTAAGGCTACTGATGACATTGTTCACATAAGATTACCATTAAAACTATTCACATAAGGTTACCATTTCCCTATTCACCTAAGGTGACCATTGCACTGTTCACCAAAGGCTATTATTGGAACTGTTCACAAGGCTACCGTTGGGGATATTCACCGAATTGGTAATTTAAAAATGTGTTGGAGATTTTTCACCTTGACCTCTTGGAACACATCAAACATCATATTTTTAGCTATGGAATGGACCAACGTGGTCAGGTCCATTACACCACCACAGAAAAGATTATGTACACAAAAGATAATATTTAGCAAGAACATCCCTTTTTATGAATTTAATAATGGAGAACAACTTTTTAATTTTGTTGGTCCACTGTTATGTTATAAATTTATTGGAATATCCCCTAAAATTAATATGTATTTTTCACATAACTGACTCAGTTGCAAATGGACCATTCTTTATAGGGATGTAAGCGTTCCTTCAGATTTATTATTCTACTCAAAACATGTGTTAATTGGAAATCTATTATGAGGATTTTCATATATCATACTCGCATGGAGCTTGGAATATAATTTAGACAATCATCATATTGTCCCTAAAATTTGATAATGACTTGGTCTCTCATATTTATTCCTCTTGACTAGATTAAAGGGAAAATTACGGAAGATATTTCTAGATATTATTAAACACATAAAATGGAAACTATGATCATTAAACTGATTAGTCCTTAAGGGTATATCAATATCAATAAAGCATCTGCATTTATTAAGAGAAAGAAAAAAGGACAACAGAGCGGCAGATGGGGTCAGACAACAAACATGCCCTCATCCCCAAGAGAAAGTCTAGAGATCATAAAAAGACATGTCATTTCCATAATCAGAATCCTCAGCAGTCTCCCACTCAGATTGAGACTTTTCCATATTGAGGATTTTCATGATATCCAAATCCACTTTCCTTGACACCTTAGACGACGATCTGGTAGACACAGTTCTAGGTAAATTAGTATAATCCTTACGTGGTCTCCTCTTAAGGGGAGGACCTTTACTTTCAGTAGTCTTTGACTTGCCATTCAATATTGCATCCTTATAAGAGGCATGACCACCGTTGCCCGAGACCCTGATCGGGGAGCGTTCCTTCCCCTGTTCATCTTCAGAAATGTTCCCCCATTTCTCAGGTAACTCAGATGACTGAAAATGCTTCTGGATTTCATGTTGAAAATCATCATGAAGTTGCACATCACCCTGCTTAGAGACATCAACCTGGTGAGAATCAGGGATCACCCGTTCTGGAGTCCACAATGGGATGTCCTCAACTAGAGGAACCTCTTTAGCCAAATCAGATCGAGTATTAGAAGGGCCACTATGAGCCTCCTTCGGAGAATCATCAATAAAAAGCCCTTTACCATGATCAGGAGCCGGCTTTAGAATTGCATCACCATCATGAGCAGAAGACTTTGGAAATATCGAATCCTTCAGGTTGGATTTCCTGCGACAGAGGACTGTTGAATGTCCTCTCACACCACATTTCTCACAATACATATTCTTCCGGCATAATTCTAAAGAGTGTCCAACAGCATCCTTAAGGGTATATATTATATAATAAATGAATTTATAGTTATTATTATATGTTATCGATGAAATATTTCACAACATAATATCTAATTTTCAATTTTTCCCTAAAAATGGTTCATAATTCCATTATGAATATACCGATGTATATCAACTAAGAGAGTCAAACCAATAATGTGATAATTTATCTTTTTCATTTATTAGGTGATGATTGAGTTAATTATCAATGTGTTCTTTTCATGGTTACTACCTCAAGGTACAATTATTCCGTACCTATATCCATGTGTAGTATACAAAATATGATTTTATTTTATATAAAACACATAATATATACCTTACCATAATTTATTTATTTTTTTATTTATTAAATCATCCCTATGACATTCACAATTTTTTCTAATCATAATCCTCAAAATGACTATACCTCCTTCTCATACCAACTTTGATAACCCAATTAGTTTATAAACATTAATTCTTCTTTTATTACATGAAGATTCATTTTATATAATCATATAAGAAAAGGATTAATATTTTAGTACAGAAATTATGTACATTGTAAAATATCTTTAATAGTGATATTAAAACATTATTTTAAACAACCTAACATGCTCTTAAAATTACATCTCACTTGAAAAACAACATGGGATAACTTATTGATGTATATAAGAAAGGGATGGGATATAAATTCCAATAAGGGAATAATCAATGCATAAAAAATGTTAAAGTAGTACATGTGAGTAAAGAGGCATAAAATTGTGGCATATAAAGTTGATAATGATAACCAATACCATAGAATAGTGGTCGATGATTATTTTGTCAATGTAACATAAGGGATGTGGAAAAACCTAAAACGTGACTTCATAAACATAATTCATGTATAAACCCTAAGGCATAATAAAAAAATGTTCTTAGAATAGATTTTTTTCACCATAAATGGAATCTAATAAGATAAAAAATTACCTATATAATTAGATGGCTACATAAATTTGGTAACACCCATCCATCTAATGTTAATAAATTTTATTATAACGTAAAAATGTACCAATGGCTTGAATGATCATGGAAGTCTAGAATAATGTAGCTTTAGGGAATTATTTCTAAAGATATATACGCATCTATTTGAATGTGATCTTATTTACAAGGATTTTTGATGATTCAAATGAAGCCAAAAATTATGTACCCTTATCATTTTAATTTCATTTATGACAGAGATTAATCATTATATTGAATTTTTTTTACATTTGTAGATAAAATAGGAAATAGCTTAGAGGGTTGTGGATTTATCTCTTGTGGATCTGTGAATTTAGGTAGACTCTATTTATTATATTTCCAGAGTGAATTGTTATGAGTTGAATAGATCCAAACTACTTAGAATGGCAGTGGATTCCAACTAAATGTAATATCCCCACCCATTGAAACCACTGAATGAAAAAATTACTAAAACACATTGTGGATAGAACTCACACAAGATTGAAATTACAATTAAAACACCACCTTTATAGGACACTCCAAAACCTCAAAGGATAAAACCCTTAGTTCCAGCATTCCATATCATCAAAACCAAAAGTGTCCCTTGAAATGTGAAAATCTGATAGAAACCAAATCAGATACTTCTTACTCTAGTGGTTGATGATGTTTGTTTTCATATGATTTCTAATGACACTTTGTTTATCCTGTTTAAAATCAACTACACTCTTTCCATCTTTTCCTAAACTACTCTCCACAAATTTTAGGTCTACTATCACATATATTTTGGGATCAACAAATATTTACTTGGATAATTATAAAATTCCTCTGAAGGGACATATTAATAAAGTAATTATAACTACTATTATAGGAAAATAGGACCATAGGAATATAATTTTCCCAAAAACCACTATAATTAAGAAAACATTCTAAGAAAATATAATTAATAACATGGATAGCCCAATATTGTTTCCCCTCAATCTTTTCATGATATTCAAGGATAAAATATAATTAGTAGCCCATATCCACTTGTAATACTTTTAAAAACATATATGTGAATCCAGGGTCCCTGTTAGAACCAATAACAGTGGGAACCCCATAATGTCTCACAACCGATAAAACATAAAATTCCATAAGATGTTCTACATTAATCATCTCAATGATATGAATTAATTATGATGATTTCATTATTAAAAAAATATTAATTTAAATTCTATTATTAACTCTAAGAGTTCATGCCAAAACATTGATGATTCACATGGAAAACTCATCCAACTACTATATATGATAGGGTAGTGGCTATAAAATCATGCATGCCTCTTGGGATTAATATTAATTATATGGCATATATGATAGCCTTAAAAAATATACAATTAAACATATAAAACCCAATAATGAATTCTATAATTTCATGTCAAAATAAACTTTGATAGTAATAGGGTTTATAAGAAAAAAATAATGTTGTATTCATTATAGAAACCCAATTCTTATTTAAAAAAGAGACAATAAATATTATTTAGAATAAACACCTCTACTAGTAGAATGAGACCACTCACCAAAATTCTACCAACCTTTTATGATTTTATTAATGGGATGACATGCCATGACACATACCAACTCGAGAACAAATTTACCAATAAATGATGATTCAGACTTTATCAAAGTCAAGTACACCTTCCAACCGATTTTTTACTCTTAATATCATGATACGAAATAAATAATTACGTACCACTCTTCCAATGATTTTATGATCAATATATATGTTAAAACACTCACATTTTTTTACTAATTCTATGTTTTGTGTTCACACATTACTAATACTAACTAAATATCATGTGTAGTGTAATTATTCTCGTGTAGGAACAACTAGGGAGAGTAGTTGGCCACCAATATTTCCCTATAATCACGATACGCCCCAGAAACATACTAGATGCATCAATGAAATTATCATAAGATGATACAAGTTATGAATGAATAAAAACTTTTCTTGATGATAAAATCTTCTTAAATTCCTTAAAATATCCTTCAAAATTATATTTACAAAAAATAATATACAATTAATGGTTCAAGAGGTTATTAGTGATAAAATCATTGAAAAATCCTGAAAAAAACACCTGTAATAAATAGTGAACCCAGAGAAGCATCAGATCTCAACCACCTTTATAGAAATATCCCAAGACATGGAATTATATAACTTTTTAGAAATCACTATGACTTCATTATTAATTATAGAATTCCCCCAAAAATATTAATTAAAGAGTCCAACAATTCATATTTTGAATGACTGCCATAAAAAGTATGATCTATCAAGTATCAAAAAATAATACCCAAATGATCCATGTACTCCTCTAATTTCGAGTAAACCAAATTATCATCCATAAACACAACAAAAAAAGAGTGTAAAAACCAACTGAATATATATTTCATCAATACTATTACAGAAATAAGATCATTAATAATGTGAAATGGACTGAGTAGAAACAGAAATTTGCATTATCTTCATCTAAACTCTATATTAGTTATATCATCTTTTTTAACTCTCAACATGGGGGGTCCAGACCGATATTCAATCTCTGAAAATCAATGTTCCCCTCTAAGATTATCAATCAGATTACATATCCTAGGGAAGGGATATTTTTTATCAAAATTCAAATGATTTGATATTTTATAAAACACTAAGAGACTGTGTATCATGTATTCATTTTTAAAAAATATGATAGGTGAAGCGCATGGTGACATGATAGGGTGAAAAAATCCCTTTTCCCCGGGTTCCATAGGCTTATCCTTATGTTTTAGTAACTCAAAAGGTGAAATATGATAATATGGTATAGAAATAGGTATTGTACCCAGATGAATGAAAATATAAAAAAAGAAATATTTATGTGGTCATAAACTAGAAATAATATCCGGAAATATCTTATGGTTTCTATAGAACACAACAAGAAGATGACGGGTCAAACAATTAACATCTCTTAAAACATACATGAGATCTCTTTAGTCTATGGAACAACATACATCAATCGTTTAGACATATAATTAAATTCATCGTAAATGAATTATATAACTCCATAAAGAGATAATTATTTATCAAGTAAATGATAATTGTTGATTTGGACCATAATGCTGATTGTAAAATCCATTATAATAATCTAGTAGAAGATTTCATGATCAAGAACTAATATATAACACTCACCCTCCATGATGGCCAGTGTCACCTGGCATACAAGACACATGAAAACATATTCGACCCACTTTTACATAGGTTTGAAAAGATCCATAAAAAATGGAATAATTTCTAAAAGAATGTTTAACAAATAAACTAATAATTAGGATATAAATAATGTGTATCAACTATAAAAAACAAATCTAGTTAAAATGACCGTGAAATAAATAATATAAATATAATTAGAGCTATACCTACATAATATTCCTCTTGTTAACACTTCACTGTCTAAAGATTTCTTATCTCAGATCCTCCTTAAACAATCATTGATATATGAACACCACCAATGGATTGAGGTAAAGACACACCACCCATGAAATCATTAGAGTTAACTTTTAAACCCCTGATGAGAGTGGATGCTAACTTACTATAACCGCAAATCCTTCCTTAAATAAATTATATATGTGTATATTTTTTAAATAATGAAAATTATTGGGGGAAAGAATATAATTAATTTTTGTATAACCATGTATTTTTAACTGATTTAAAACCTCCACATGTTATCTTAAAAAATCCCATAAAATTGTTCGCGAAGACTATTTAACATCCTCACGCTTCATTTTATAGCTAAATGATACACCCTCTCTAAATAGAGAACCAATTATAGCTTCTCTCAATTTGTTTCATAGATATGTCTTCTTCCTACATGTCCTCATTATCAACTACCACCAAAATAGATGGATGGTATGTGAGAATGAACATTTATTAAATATTAGTGCTCAATCCTAGTTGAATCCTCATTGGATTTAGGTAATCATCAGTTACTAGTTCTAGTTTCAAGTGCACAAAATCTACAAAATGGGTATAATAATGTAGGATTGTACACTCTCCATTCTCTATGGTTATAAAATATTTGGCCTTTTACATACATAGGGTCTCAAGAAAAAATTATTGGTAGATTATTTTCATGAAATAAGACAAGATATGATCCTCATATAACATTATTAATAGAATATAGTCCCATAATCGTTTTATTGACCCCTCAAGAATATATGTTGATAAACTCACCATACTGTTCTCAAGATACATAATTTTTTTTAAAAATTCCCTAAATCCACTCAATCCAATCATCAGAATCATATGGGTCTTTGTCCCAACTAAATATGGGTGGATTATTCGTTCTAAAATTTTATCAATAGTCCACAACTCATACCCAGTTCCTAAATCCCACTTAACAAATATTCTGAAGAGAATATATTATTGCTTCTAAAAAAGAAGTTTACCCTTGAAGATTAACCTAAATGACTTATCTCATATATTAATCTATTGGATTTGGAATATATAATTAATAAGGTACTCAAAATGATAAAAAAAATAATACTGATCTTCATAAGAGTAAATTCCAAAATCATATTACCATCCTCAGGTATCTATATCAATGATTTAAAATGAGAATAATTTAAAGTGGATAGGGATTTTATGAATAAAATAATAATCCAAAAGATGGAATATGACCATTTAAATAATCCCAATGACTGTTACATTCAAATAACATAATAAAAAAACTCAATCGTGGAAAAAAATTCCCAACAAGCCACTGTAAATAAGATTCACTCACAAGAGTGATCTATCCATTAACCATTATAGAAATACGATCTAAATTGAAATTTTTTTACATCCATTCAAGAAAGAATCTACCCAATAAATGAAACAAAACATCATGTTGGGTAAGCCATTTGATACTATTTTCTTATAATCCAACTCATGTTAGCTAGAAAATTCACCCCCGGGGGACCTCCACATGCTAGAGTAAAACAATGGGTTGATAATATGTCACATAACAAACATGAATAAGGAAATCATGTAGCATACATAGTAAAAACAATATAACATATATATTATACATAAAACCATTATTCAAATAGGCCAAACTGGAAGGATAACACATGGAACATCAAAACAAGTCATTGTGTGACCATTAATCCCCACCAAACCACCCTTCTAGATAGATTTTGAGGAACATAAAATATGAAATTCTATAGAAGGCCCTTACCTATTCAAAGGTCCTTCAAAAAAACCTCTAAAAACACATAATGGTAAAATAAGGGTGTTGGCATAAATCTATATAGGATACCACAAAGGAACCTACACATCTTCTAATATCCTGAAATAATTAGATGTAGATTTTAAAATAATAATGTCCCCAATAATTTTCACAATGTAGAATGACTTTATAAAACATTTCTTTTTTCAAAAATATTATACCATATTTAAAAAAATTCTAGAATATTTTTGGTATGTACAAAAGTAGGCAAGAACCAATGGATACAACATATAATAATAATGTGAGAAAATGAACATGGAATATATCATCAACTGATAATCAAATAATAAATGATAAATTCAACCATTTATACTCTAACCTTAGAGAATACATGGTATAAAATAAAGAAATTATCCTGAAAATTCATAAATTGGTTAAAAAAATATAAACTCTAGAGGAATTACACAAACTAACATGACATAAATACTCTCATAGCATTAATCTAATAAATAATGTAATGCCTAATTATTATAAATCCATTTCAACCCAATATACAATGTCTAAAAAAATCTATTCAAAACCCATAATAACATTAATAATTCATTTTCAATTAATTCAATTATACATCCACCTGGGAAACCCCTTTTCAAAACCAATTCATCTATTTAAAGAGTATAATCAAATTCTTATTTTATAGAAATCCATTTTAAGAAAACAATAATTAAACACCAAAATCTCATACAATGAAACCATTGAAATGTAAAATCAATAATTTTATATGAATAAAAATTTAAATAGATAATAAAATATTAAAATTCAAGAATTTATGCCTTGTATTGATATACATACCCCATGAACAAAGAAAACCCAATCACATTCGACAATATAGATTGGAAATAAGAAAAATGGACTCTCAAAGACAAGGCATGATGGAAAACTAAAAGGAGTTGATAATAATCATAAAAAAAACGTAATATTATCCATAATAACATCCCCCATCACCTAAATATTAATTTTAAATTAATAAGTAGAAATAATTATTTATAGGGAGATATGCCCCAAACTCCATGGGAATCGAACAACGAATAGAATGACCCAAAGGGAGAAACATCACAAAAAATCACCCAACATCACCCTGGGTTTTGGGAGGGAGAATTCCATGTCAAATGAGTAATGGGTTAGTCACAAATAATAAATATAATATCTTGGAATGCTGCATTTATGTTTTAAATCATTTGTTTATGGGTTAATAGCATCATGTTTTTCATATTATGAATGAAATGTCACATCATGTTAAAAATTCACCGATCAATGAATTTTTAGATTGAGATTATATATTTATGTATAAATTCACAAGACCTAGAATAAATCATAGTGGATTATTAATATTAATAAATTTATACTGTAAATATTGATTTATATCTTATATTTCGACTACAGCTAGTTCCATGTATCATCCCTTCTGTAGGAAATCCCTCAAGGTATATAAATCACGCCACCCCAATGTTCACCCTCTAAATCCATTGAAACATTTACCCATGTACTGATTTTATTCAAACAAATATAATTACTAAATCTATTTTTTATTTTTTGAGACTGATTGTCTCCATCCTCAGAATGTCCAAATTGTACCCAAAAAATGTGATAAAAGAATGAGTATATAAGTACATCAAAGAATGTAACATGATTTTACAAGTGAAAAATATATAATGTATGGGGGATTATATTTACAGTTAATTGGTTTTAATGTACTATTTCATGTATTTCCATTACATTTATTTAATTTTACAGAATAGTAACACCCATAATGAAATGAGATGGGTTTGAATGATTAGTGGACATGGGTGGAAATTAATATAAGGAAATTAAAGTAAGGTATTGAGTGCATAATTAATTTGATAGAATTATTTATAAAGTGTAATGAATATATCAATTAAAATGGTTTATAATTTTCAACAAATGGAAATGAGTTGAAAGGAATGATCAAATATGGTATGTGTGTGGCTTTATTCAATGATGTGGTGGATTAAGAGGTAACACGGACACTGGAAGAAGTTATAAGACCATGTTGTTAGATATGTTGATTCTCTTGTTGTGATCCCAAAGGTATAGAGTATGTGTTTCCTATTCATCATTTTCTAATATATACTTTCTATATACACCACACATGTGTCATGTGTTTATACTAATGCCCAATGTTTTAGGGTTATGGGTGCCTTTCCCATAAATCCATGATGTGGAGGATGGATGGCTTGTTACCCCATATTACACAATCTCTCCCACAAGTGATATTTATATTAAAAATAAGCTATAAACAAATGTAAAATGTTCCTGAATATTAATTTTTTATGTTATTATGGGGTTATTCATGGTTTTTGTTATACATGGTTGGTGGAAGAAATATGGTTTCTGTTTTCTATTATCACGATTCCATCCTTTTCTTGTTATTTGAATGTAGATGTGGAACCCTGTGGTCTCTCATATTTCTTAATATAAGACATGGATAGGTTTACCTTGTTGTTTTTAGAATGGATAATGATTTGTTTTCCTAGGGGTCTTCGTGAATTGTTGCAATGTAAGTGGCTTAGAGATTTAGGATGAATAATTTTAGGGTTTTGGATGGTAAATTATTGGGAAAGTAGTGTGAATTACACTTTTTATAAGTGTGTTTCTTATTATACTACAATATTGGATGTGTTATTGGGTGATTATACCATGGTGATGACTTATATTGGATAGTTAAATTTTCTAGATGGATATTTGTTATAATAATTTCAAATGGGCGAATTACTATTCTCCTCTCAAAATTTCATCAGAGACATTGAATATGATCATAGATGGTATAATATTTATTCAAAATCCATATATATGAAAATTATTTTTACATTTCTCAGATGATTATGGGGAACCTTTTGGATGTTACTAGCCCAATCATTGGATTTTAATGTGTTATTTAATTATTTTTTTATAATAATTCATTTAGAGATGTAATGTGTACCTATCTAGAGTACACAGGAATCATGGTATGATTTACGTATTATTTCATTATGGTATGGTGTTCATGAATGTTTTATCATCTCCCATGATATTTATGAAATTAATATAGTTAAATTTATTCCATGGGTAAAAATTTTATACCCTTATTTGTAGTCTCAAATGTAGGGACCACTGATGGTTTGACACATGTGGTCATTAATCTCTAACATCAATGCAAACCAAGGATGAGTACCTTTGGATGGAGAGGGCTAGTGAATTATTGTATAAGAGTAAGGTTGAGATATATAATGGAGGATGTAATTAGGGACTATATGCATTGAAAGACTTGTATGGGAAATTTTTTCTTGATCATGGTGAATGGCATAGTCTATGGGTACTATCTAGGACATGAGATTTTAGGGCACCTAATTATCTAACGCAAGGAAACCAATTCTACTGAATGACCATGAATGGTAGTGTTTTTATAGGGTATTGAATGATTAATGGAATATTAATAATTATTTATTATGTTCATGTTTTTATTATGTGATATTTTAGAAATAAAATGAATTATTTCAGTAAAATAGAACAAAAATATATTTTATCTAGATTAGTATTTCACTTTACATTTTGTGAATAACTACTGGAAATCAACTATGTGTTGTTAAATATAGGGAGGATTAAAAGTATAATATGTTTAATTTCCATGGAAATATTAAAAGTAAGAAGGGTGATTTGTGGAATAGTATTATACATGTTTTTTACTGGATTGTCTTGGTGAAGTATGAAGTTAGCTGCTTGGATTAGGATCCAAAGAATTTACTAGAGGAGCTCGAGAACTCATTAGTTTGATTTTGGGAATATATAGATCATTTGGTTATATGTGAAACAAGTCATATGAATGTTTAATTTCATCAATGGTGGATGTTTATTCTTGTGGTGTGTAGCGAGGAATATGTTTATTAGGTAGAAGTTCAAAAGATGTTCTGAGAAGACTTCCTATCATTGAGAATTTTTATATTGAAGAGGTCATAGAGTCTAAATCTATAATAGGGTAAATTATCATTGTGGGGGATTGGGATCATGATCAATGATTTTATGTATTTTCCACCAATAATTTTCTAAATGAGGAGTCTCATGCATAATATACTTATGATGTATTCCACCCATCTCTCCTGTATACAGTTTATCCATTTACATTAATGAAATATTTTGAGGTAAAAAATAATTCTATGGTTGTTGAGAATATATACTCACAATAAGTGATATTATTATCAGGGATCCATCGTTGTTATCATTATAATATATTTATCACTATAATGTAATGTTTTCTACGGCCCTCATGGTTTCAAATATCATGGAGTTGAGGAAAAAAAATTAGTCAACAGTCTTTTTGGACTGGTGGATTCTTAGATCAAACTAGAGGCTTCCCATTCACATGAAATACATATAGGGGATATGGTAACAATTATATTATTTATTTATTACATCACAAGGGAATTTTGGTTTTTGTGGTCATGAATAATTGTAGTATAAATCAAAGCCACATCCACTTGTTGGGAAACTAAGTGATGAAGCAAATAATAAATGCCCTCCACACGATGACCATTTTCTTAAAAGGCATAATAGATATTTTTTATTGAGGTATCCATAAATGTTCTAGAAAATTATTCATAAACGTTTGATGAATTAGAAAATATATATTTTTATGAGATCATATGGTTGTATAGATTTTTTTGGAACATTCTCTCTTACTGGGATGCATATTTTACCACATTACATTAATGTGGTTTAAAACATAATTTTTGTACTCAGTTATGTATTATCAACTATTTTAATAATATATAGATAAGAATACATATTAGACCATCCATAATATATATAAAAAGTTTCTGAGCATGTAACTTTGATTTTGGTGGATCTTAAAAAATCACAATCCTTTGGATTGGAATTCTTATAAAAGTAGCTATAAATTATCCATAGACTTGGGCCCATATTAGTAATTCTAAAGCATTCATGTCTATTAAAATTTATGTATAATGTGGGTTGAGATTCATAACTTCCTTGTCCAAATGGTGTGTAGATCATGAGTGATATAGTTCATGTTGTTTATGAAAGCATAAAATAAACAAATGATAAAAAACATCATTCCACCCATAGATGGAGGCCAAAGGATTTTTAAGATTAGAACAATGTTTTCATTATGGATTCTACTGAACCAGGGTAGTAGATATTCAAAATATTTAGTTACATCTCTCCGTGGTTCATTTAAACTTATTATGTTCAAGTGTGTATTGGAGAGGTGGTGTATCGTTTTCCACTCCCACTATGCCTTGATTGGGTCCACAACATTTACTTGTGTCCTAGAATTGTCAATATTTTCATGAACACTCTCATGAAACTATCATGGGAAAATTTGAAGTCATGTTCAATGGGATAGATTATAAGTAATCATATAGATTAAGGATCATCAAGACTATGTGTTTAATGTGTGAACCATTACAATGGGTTTTTTGATGCGGAGTCATGTTTTCTTGGATAAGAGTACTATGTAGTTGGATATTTAGATGTGTTCCCATTACAATAGGTTTTTTCGATTCATTATTTGTCTCTCATTGATTTTTACTGTTTATTTAATTCATTATTCATTCAATATTATTGTGTGGATATTTTATATTATGGTTGTGTGTTTTTTGGATTAAAACGCATAGATTAGGTAACAACCCTTTCCAATAAATATGTGTTAATATAAATACATGTACAAAAATTTTGTGTGAAAATAGTTATTCCTAGATAAGAAAATATATTATTATGGCTAGTGGGGGTTTCTGATTTCATTTCTTGTAGAAGTGTAGTATTTCTTATGAATAGTTTTATTAAAGACTGGTGGTCTGAGGACATTGTGAGATGGTGGAATTGTTTCAGTTGCAATGAGATCCTAGAGATGTATCTCATAATATGATTGTTTAGAACCTAATTTATTTTATATTATTAGGTTCGGTTATGATTCTCATGGTTGATAAATGATTGATACAAACATAATGTATTGGAATATACCTTCTTGGAACTTTCTATTATGTGTTCCTGAGGATTTGAGATTTTTTTGAGATGTGTGATGAAGATCTATTGGATTGAGGGGTTTTTTGGACTATTAAAGCTCAATAAAGATAGTATGGAAATGGTCAGGGTTGTGTTGTCTTGCATGTGTACCTATGTAACACTGGCTAATTGGACATTCCCTAGGGTAGGTTTGGTGTTTCTTATGTTGGTGTAATGGTATTCCTATGCACTATATGAAAAAAACCCCACCCATGTTTAGTGTGGCATGCATCATTAGACATTGGTGCAGTTCCATTAAGGACTCTTGTTTTTTAGTGTAAGGATTTGAAATATTGGTTGGTTTATTTATAAATCTACACACTAAGTCAATATAATCTTTTGGATCCAATTTAGCCTTGGGGATATGATATTAATAATATTAATTATTTTTTATTGTGGAATCCTAAATTTAAAAGAGATGACCTATAACTCTAAATGAAGTAAAATATTATAACATTAGTACTACGATTGAGTTTGAATCACAGGGTTTAACAAGGGTGAACCATCAGGTTTATCAAATCTGAATCCTAGTTGCAGGATACATTGTTGGGGTATTATTGAGTATAAAGATTATTAATTATAAAAAAATTTATAATAAAACTAACATCCCATCACCCCATGGGTTACAATACATGTAGAAGAATGTGAGATTTTGTTTTAATATCTTTTATGATGGTTGACTTGATGATGAGAGGAGGCCTCATCTAGAGTTGATATTGATGTAAATTTCCCCTATATAGTTTTATAGCAACTTTAGGATGTGGAAATATTCAAGAATATTTAATGATTCATTACATGGAAGGTGGATTTATGATATTTATGTATCATTAACTATATTACATTTTAATAATTTTAGGATTCCCTATTACCACTAATATATATTCATTAGGGTTCTATGTAATAAAATATTTGTGAAAATTGGGGGCTTTGAGAGGCTTACTAGGATTTCTTATTTTGAAATCTGGATCACACTACATGTAATGTAGGAGTACAGATCGATTGTTCTTCCTTAAGTATGAATTTCCCCAATAAGTCCCACTTTCACATTGATGAGTTGTGTGTGAATACCCCATGACCACATCCAATAGGCTATGGACCAGAGACTAGATCTTACTAGTCATATCACACACATGTGAGGCCATAGCCTATGGTACCTATATGAATGAACACACATCCATCTCCATGAAATAGTTATGATATAATAATATAACTAATATTAAACTTTCATTCTTAAATTTATCCAAAAAATAGATCATAGAAAATGAATTGGAAGCTTGATCTTGAAAATTGAAAACCCATAAAAAATTAAAAAATATGTATTACATATTCATAAGGTAGGGACTACAATGAAATTTATCCACTAGTACACACCTTAGTCTATCTTGATAACTATTCTCTACCTACTCCTGGTCCTACCAAGAAACCATGAATAATCTTAACATATGTATAAAAAATGACATGTATAAAGAAAGATCATGAATGGGTGATTATAACAATACATACTATGAAACAAAAAACCCCCAAAAAATAAAGGTGAAACAGTAATGAAACAATCTACTCGACCCATAGCCTAAGGATATAGAATACCCAAGTGAGAGATAATATGAATCTATATCTCTATATATCACCTATACACAAGTAGTGAGATCATCACCACATGGTATGTTAATAAATATATGAGATATACCAAAATTGATCCATGAATAACATAGATATACTCAGCACAGACTCCATGCCTCATAGTCTCAACTATCCAACCATCAAAAACATTCTACCTAATGATAAAGGGTATTAATCATCTAGGAGTACTCACTCCATGGGCCCTACCAGACTCGATGGTAGTAAACTGAGAGATATAACTCATCATGTATCACTAAGACAATGAAACATCCATGCCATCCTAAATTGGAAGCATTATATAAAATAGAAAAATTGATTTTATCCATGAATAGAATCACATTGGTTCTAATCAAATCACAATATTTAGATAAGTTATCTCACCCATTAATTATGGATGATTCCATGAACAATACTAGAACACCGAATTTATTAACATAAGAACATGGGATCAATCCCATGACCATTGAGTGACACCAAAAAACTTATGTAGAACTCTAGATACAAAAATAATTAGATAAGGGATTTGAAATAGTACATTTTTGGGACTGCATAAACCCCATCCATAACTACCTACCATGTAGGGAAATATATACATGATGGTACTATGAACATTACCGTATTAACCCTCTGTTAATGCGATCTTCAACAATAAATTTTTTAAACATAGATTCTTCAGCACAACCTAGGAAACATGAATAGTATATAGTAGATCCCACCTCAGTCTCATGAAGGGATACATAAAACTCTATCATAAATAATCCAGAAGAGAGGATAACAATCATTGGATGATTATATGATCCCACATTTTACCACATATGGGTGGTTGAAGGGAATATACCCTTATGATATTGTTCAAGAATTGATAGTAGAAGTGTACCCCTAGGATGAACTCACAACACATATATAACATCAAAATAATGTCAACTATCATGTTATATGTAGAAAAACACTCATGACATGCAACTCAATGGACTCCATTAGAGTTCATGTTGTTAATGATTCATAAGGGTGATGTCTCTAAGAGAGCTTATACTGTGTATCCATGTTAGGATGTAAACTATTATATCATGGTTGTTATGTATCCATGTACCCTCATGATAATCATCACATATATTAGTAAACGATGTATACAAGGGATTACATAGTATGTAATCCTTCCAGATCACTTGGGGGTGTCCTCTCCTACACACGTCCTTCCTGGCCACATAGATATGTAAAAATTATACCAAAAGTACACAATATGATCCTCATATCTCATCCCAATCATCTATCATAGTCCTTCTCGTTTATATGATCTCATCCCCATATACCACCTCATTCCCATTTGTAACTAGAAATGAACATTGGCTTGTGTACACCAAGGATTTGGTTGTGTACATTCGCACATACATGTCCCCTAACATGGCCATTATGTGCTTTCTCTCCACCACCTAGTCTAGCCTCACAACATAGTGTGTACCCCTATTACATGGTGTATATTTCCTAAAATATCAACTTCCACAAACAAGATGAAAACATGTCATTTTCACATGTATTACATGCATCGTATAGTCTTTTATAAATTCTAAATCCCTACAATATACTTGAAACACTATATTTTCACCAATTTCTCAATGATCAACCCCTAGGGGATCGCTAGATTTTTTAATGGGGATATAAAACCTAAAAGTGTATAAATTTTTATTTTTACATAACTAAAATAAAAACACCAATCAAATGATGAAACACCAGTACATTGAGATTAAGTTTAATCCAAGAAGCGACTGCAGCACAATCTTAGAGAAATTAGAATAATGATAGAAACCTGGAAGGGACTCCTATACTCCTTATGTTGATTTTCATGCTTAAAAGGAAAACCTCACCTCACTATTCACTCTATTCATGATATCCTTAAAGGATGAGGTGATATCATGTTTATTAATTAAATATAATTTAATTAACAAACCACCATCCTTTAATACCCACAAATAGTGTCATCTAACTGAGCACCTCAAAAATAAATCTTTTATGTTGTAGTTAGGGTGAAATATGTGTTGCAAACTCAATCATGATCCAATATTTATATTTAAATAATCCTTTCATGAGTTATACAAAATTACTATGAAAACTATTATCTTGAGATATACAATAATTAAAATATTTAAATTCACTACAATAAAAATCTATGTCCAAGAAAAGTCCATACAGAATCAATATATGGATACAAAAATAATCCCAGAAATATAATAAATATGTACATAGAAGAAATAGATTACTTATCATCTCTCCACTGATAAAAATTTTCATCTTAAAAATATAAATCCTATATTCATGTTAGGAAATTTGAGCTCTCATCTAGGTTTTCCACACCCGTGAAATATCTAGATTTCTCTCATTCTCTATATAAAAATATATAAATAGAGAAAAATTCCCAAAAGTTTCTTATCTCTATAGATATAAATCTTTATAAGGAACCCTATAAAGAGAACACCACACCCATTTTCCATCTCTTATAGGTCGACAACATGCAATGAGTCATCCACATGTCTCCAATATTGTGACCCATTGAATCAATTGTGTACCCAGTCCAACTGATGTCATGAGGTCTAGAGTTATAGCACCTCACTAACATAAATAAGAAACTAGAAAAAGGACTATGATTGATTGGGAGTACTGATGACCCATCAAAAACCATAGTCATCATCATATTTACTTAGATAAATTATCCCCTTGTCACCCACTACTAGCTCCATGTAAAGGGACATGAATGTTGTGTCCATCTATATATGACGCGTATATTAGTGAAATAAAATGTCTCCCAAATATAGACTCGAGTGATGTTGTTCTAATGGTGGAGTGAAAACTGTTGCGATTCCAAAACACCATGAAGTTATGATCTCAGATATTTAGTATGTGGGACATCATGGTGAGCCATCTGATTATCTCAACACTATTCTGATGACCTATCTCTAAAAATGGAGCACCCATAATTAATACAACAATATGATACAAATTTATTATTTAATCAATGATTTTTGGCCTCTATCTACTAAAATGTGAGATATAAATACCTATCTAAGAAATATTCCACTACATTTTGGCCACCATACTCAACTCCATAAGATCATAGTATAGCCATCCCTCTACATGGTGCACTACTATTGGATTAAAAGTCCTCAAATCATCATCTCAGAGAATTAATGGAGTCATCATTATTCTTATCAAAGATTCATTACTCCCTAACCATGGAAAATTCATTGAGATCATGTCTATTTGACATCAAGTCTTGTGAGGACTGAAATCAAATCCCAATTTTGGGCATCCCTAAAAGGTTATAAATATGACGGGGTTATAAAAATTGACTAGAGATTCACTATTCCACCATCAACCACACAGATTAACTATGATTATGTCATCCACTTTTTTACCAAACAGATCAAATGTGTAACATTCCCCTTGGGTGAGAATCTTCTACTGCGACTACACCCTCGAGTTATTCTCTAGATAGTATCACATCAACAAGTACTGAGTCCATTATCACTCCCACGTATAATAACACATATTTCAAGATGTGGACCTTTTTAATCCATAGAATAATTAATGAGAGCTCCCAAAGAAGCAGGTACTCTCAGAGAATATCTGGAATGAATCCTCAAATGTATCGCATGAACCTTTCGCTCTAAGGAAATGATGATACTATGCCAGAAGACTACCATGAACCAGTCCAAAATGGATAAGAATCCGGTTTATAAACATCTTATCTTCCTCTTTTGAAATTAACAAGGAGTTATCCATGTGAACAGACAGGGACCTTACATGACCACATTCTGCAAACCTCCAACTACACCATATCTCACAATGATCCACATTATTCAAATGATATTCGAACACAAATATCTAGGTTGTCTCCATGTACTTGTATGTGTAGAATTATGTATATTAGTGAACTGATAAACCCATAATATCCCCAACAAATAATTCTTTATATACGTCCAATAATCTAGAAAACTAAAACCTCATACAACCCACTACTCCAAGGATTATACTATAAAACTTATTGAAGTAATTTTTCTCCACCCACATGAGTCCTTATCCTACTCAAATTATGGTTAATATCTTACATAGGATGAAAAATCAATCCCATGATATGCAAAAACATCTACTCCCACAGGTGGAAATCTACAATGAATTGAGGGTATGAAACCAATTCACACCAATGAATACATTATATCACCACTCTATCATAATGAAATGGTTTTGTGTGAGGCATTGTCCCTCATACATAGTTGGGTCACACAACCAATAGAACTGTATGAACACCTATTCTATGTAATAGATCTTCTAATCATATTGGTGTAGTAAAAAAGCTCCACTATTATCACTAGGCCTCTAATATAGGCTACAGTAAACAAAAGGTGGATAATGCCTCTATACTAACTGTTGTTGGTATAGTAAATCACATGTAATAACACATAACATACTCAAGATACTAGTCTGTAATCCCCTTATTTCTAAAATTAATCATTTACCATAACCAAATTTTCACTATAAAAAGTGTCTACATTGACAACCCATCAAAAAAAACTTACCTAAACACAACAGTCGAAGGATCACATCCACCATAGCTCAAACAATACAATTTGTGTGGTAGTAACTCATGCACATGGTTTTGAATCATTTCATAAGGACATGACTGGGTGGGGGAAGCACCACTATTGATCATGAGTCTAAATTCACATAAAACATCACAATCATAGGTCTCCACCAACCCCGTGCATCACCCAAGAAATAATGTATGTATGATGTTTCAAGATACGATTCAGTTGCATCTGTGTATATCAGAACTAATAAAAAAGTTAATAGGAGACAAATCAAACTGTTAATCATCCTAAAGGCAAATTTTCATGTATTCACTTCATCTATCATCACACTCATACCCCATCTCCATGAGCCTTTCATGGACAACCTTGGGTAAGTTGTCGAAATAAGATTATATATCTACCATATTCTAATAAACTCACATCTCCTCTTCCATTTTTAGGTAATTTTGGAGTCTTGTAAATTTCTTATATATGTTTTTGGTTTCTTCACCATTCATATTCTTCATAGACATATAGTTGTTCTGAAAATCCCATGAACGCTATCCCCATCCATTATAATAGTAACCCTTAATATCTACAGAATTAAATGAAATGGCATGGGATCCCATACCCATAGACCCACCAACATGGGATCAGATCATAAAGCCTAACACACTCCTAGATCCATGATCCTAAATTTAGTTATGATATCCCAATTTATTTTCTCTTATATTCCCATTATCATCACTAATTGTTCACATCTAATATTCCTGACATCCTTCCACTACCATGTCCCACTCATGCACTATATCATAATAATGAATGAATATAAATATCATAAAATAATTGATATATCATTGTAATCCCTAAATTATTTCCAAATAATATGAAAAAATATCAAAACATTCATAGAGGGTTTATCAAGAGGTTTATGATACTTAACAAATACTCATCCATGATCACACTTCCTTTATAAAGCTATATACGATCATAGATTACCATCGATCACAATGACGATGTATAAAAATCAATAATAATGATTCACTCAAACTATTTCTATCTAATAATTAGTTCCTCGAGTGTATAAGATTCCAGAATTAACCACCAGCCTATGGTGCTATGAAGAATACATTCAATTAAGACATTAATCTGATCTAGATGTTTCCTCAAAAAGAGGAAAACTCATAAATCTACCACAAGACATTAATCATCTAAATGAAGTTTTAAATATTCCCAAAACAAAGTAGGTATCTTTATATGATACTCATTATGGCCACTAAACCTACACACATCCTTAGTATGTTCCAAAAGTGCAATCTATTTTGGAATAGGGGGCATCACACCTGGAAAACCAGCTGGAGGTACACCCACCTTTTTCACACCTGAAAAGAATTCCCATTACCTGTTTAATCATATTTATGATCTTGAAATAGAATTTTTCAATCATCATTTATGAATAAATAAATAATAAAAATATATTGTGTCTAACTAGTATATTTTTCAAGATAAATGATACAAGAAAATTTCCCCTAAAGCAACACCAATATGATTTTTTTACCAAAGCTTCCATGTAATTATTCATATCATGAATATAATTGACTATATGTTTTTTAGTGTCCTTGTGAATTGATATATTTCCTACCTCAGCAACACTAGGGTCCCTATATAAAATTACAATCTTATAAAACATTTGTCAATTTTTTCTTAAATACAAAATCAAAACCCAGAGTTGGACAACTCCAACATTTGGTCCATAGAAATGACATTCTATAATGCCACTCTATCATTACCAGATCCAATATTTCCTTATTATCTAGTAATGTGGAATGTTTTACTACCTCTAGTACAATTATAATATGACTAGGGATAGAAACTGACACATAGTAAGCATATCACACATATGGGAGGACTTATGATATGGTACACGTATGCACACACAGATAGACATCTATATTTATTGGTAAAGGTACCATATGATAAGGCATACCATGTGTGTCATATTCATACTTGATTCTAGTTTTTATCCCTTTTTCTATTAGTCATGACAATTGGGTAGTCTAAATCGTCTCATCATAGGCTAGTAGGTCCCATTCTCATTGTCTTGGGAATGTGCATGTGTGAAATAGGATGAGAGATAGACCATGTCATATCATGTGGCATAGTTAAGTGAAAGTAGTGAGATTCTAGGAATTAAGACATTGTGTCTAGAAATGGAAGAACATTAAATATCTACCAAGTATAGGACCACATTGTGGATAAATAAATGGCGATGAAAAAATATAATTTAAAATATGTCCGGAAAATATGATCCGATGATTGGGTTTTGAAATCCATCTTGCCTATGTATTACAATATTGTTTTGGTGGTATCAATATATAATTGTGAGGTTTTACAGAAGGTGATTATTAATAAGAGTTCAAATACACCATTTTTAATGTATATCCTCGAATTGAAACTTATAAGGCCTGTTATTTTCTCCCCTACTATAGTAACTTCCTCAAGTGTTCCTAATAACTTGGTCTATCATGGATCAAACAGATAAGTGTTAATTGGATCAAGGTAACAAAACCATTCATTTTTCTCTCTTTTATGTCAAAATAAAAAATTCATGGGTTTATAGTGGCGGGATTCAATCTATATTTTGTTTGGGTTAGGATTTGGTCTGATTATGTATATGAATCTTGTGGTTTTTTCTTCAAGATTGGTGATGCATGATCACTTTTTTATAACATTGAAAATGGAGATTCTATTTAGAGATTCAACTGTGGTATGGTATCCTTAATCACTCATTCATTAGATGGTCTTTTAGGAATATCATTATTTATTCCATTAGGTAAGTATTATGTATTCTATTATGGAAATTTATTAACAATTTTAAGATAAATAGGTTATAAAGGTAAATTTTCATGAGTTATACCTTTTATTTTTCTTTCCCTAAATGCATGTGATTACTTATTGTTTGGAAACTATGAAAAGTTATGATTTTTGTGTGATGTTATGGATTGAAAAAACATGTGAACACTTTCATTTTTTTCTTAATCTCGCCATATATGATATTGGATAAGAATGTATACTTGTATAATAAATTAGTTTCCCTTAAAATCATAGAATTATGTTTGAACAACCTTCAAATTAATGTTTTAATTTAGATGCAATCACGTGTTGATTTTTTTTTATGTTTCGTGCAAGAGATGAGAATTTTATGACATGTTGTGGTTGTGACATTTGGTGGTTCATATGTTTGGTGTTTTAGGTCTGTGATGCTTGTGACATTTGGTGGTTGTGATGTGTGGTGGATGATATGTGTACTGGTTTTGATGTGTAGTGGTGATGTCTTGTTGTGGTTCTGATATGTGGTGGATTTGGTAGATTATATTTCCGGTGGATGTGAATGGTTGTTTGGAAATGAGGAAAATTAGTGTTATATGGATGAGTTTTAATGTGTTATGTTAGGTCTTTTTCAATACCTATGGACTGGAAAATGATATTGACATAGATAATGAAATGAAATGGGTAGGAATGATTATTTAATGTTGGTATAAATTAATTTATTGTAAATAAACTAAAGTAGGGTGTTCATAATCACTAGGATATAATTAATTATGAAATCAATTGTATAACAAAATTAAATTGCATAGTAATTCAAAAAATCATGAAATTTATTGAATAAAAAGATAGATTATGTATTGTGTGAGGACTATATTTGTGCATTGTAATGGATTTAGAGTGTAAATGATAGTGGTATAAGTTGTGAGGCCTTATTGGGGGAATTATAGTTCTCTTATTGGGTATACGGAGGTTGGTATTGTGAATTAATTTTCTATCTGATAATTTTATGTGGTTTCTACATGAACTCCTAATTTAGTTGTATGTTAACATTGATGAAAAATGTTTTTAGCTTTTAGGTGTCTTATCCAAACATCTATAATGGTGAAGGTGGATTTTCAACTACCCCCTATTCACAACTCTTTCTACAAGGCGATATTGTTATCCATGTGTTGTGATATCAAAAACGAATAATATGCATGAATAATGTTGGTTCATGATACGATGAGGTAATCCATGGTGGGGTTGTTCATGGAACGAGTAAGGCACATAGTTCATGTCCTACAAATTCGCAATATAATTCTATTTTGGTTATATAAAAGTAGTTTTTGTATGATATTGTTTCTAATGTTCCTTTATGTAGTATGTGGATTTAGTTGCTGATGTGTCTTCAAGTAGGATGTGATTGTGTTTCCATATATGTACTTTTACATGGTTACTTCAAAAGGGATATAATCCCCTTGACATATGATGTTGCGACATGGTTGTGAAAAAGCAAAGGCAAAGTGGTTTAATGAAACATTTTATTGATATAATTCTAATAGAATTAATATATTGTATGTTTTATTTAGTGATTGTTCTATTTTGAGAATGGGGATTAGTTAGTTAACCTATTTTGGTGTTTGTTGGTTATTATATTATAACATGGATTCAATAGTATGATCTTTTTAGAAGTCTTGACAAATTGTTTCTATGATAATACAAAATATACATGCTTGGCTCGCCCCACATATATAAAATATATTTTTTACATTTTTAGGTGGACTATAAAGAATATTATTGAGCATTAATATAATGAAATATAGAGTTTTTGATGAAGAATTTCATTATGTATTTATTTAGTATTGATATAAAAATTTTATTTGTATCTTTTTTACATTACACATAACTCGAAATATGGTTTTTGATTTACTTTTTTGCATTATGGGATGGGTTTAATTCAGGATTTTTCCTTATCTCACAATAAATACTGAATAAAGAGAGGTAAATTCCTTCCATATGTTAGATTATTAAACCCTCATATATAGTCACCAACCAATGGCCTTCTCAAGGAGGTACATAGGGTTAAATATCTATTACCATTCATTATCATCCGAGGAACAACCCCTTTAGATAATGGGACTCACAATACATTGAGAAACCCATAAATCCAAATAACATTAGATATGGATATTACATGATAATGGGTATGGGAAAGTTAATAGGGGGAGAAAAATAATAATATTACATGAAAAAGATACAAATTCATACCTTCCATTATTTTGGTATGTGGCGGAACGAATGGTTGATGATGATGGAGACACCCCTGGTGATTTTCATTCGTGCCACATGAGTAGTAATGAAAAGGGTGGATGGTTCCCATTTTATGATAATTTACTTCTAAATAATATTAAAAATTATAATCTTATAATAAATAAAATTGATATTTTTTATTAAGATTATAAAATTTTAATTTATTCGAACAATACTTTTAAAAATAATAAACATTCACTTTTTATTCTTATTTATTAAAATTTCATATAATTGAATATATAAGATAATTAAAATAATCAGTTCATTTAAAGTTATATATACATTATAAAAAATTAAAATAAATACAATTTATTACATGAATAAATTAATTAATTAAAAATAATGTGGAAAAAATCCAATGATAAATCTCCACCAGTCTCGAGGGAAAAATAAATGGAATTCGAAGCATCACATATGATTCACGACATCCAGAGTCATAGTGTACAATCACTAGGACCATTCATAGTAACCTAGAAACACTAAAAATTTATTTCAAATTTTAAAATCAAACAATTCAATAGCTGATTTATCATTGAAATAAAAATATAGTTACAAGAAAATATATGTATTAAAATTATAAAAACCATAAATATTTAAAATCATGGAAATCCAATTAAAATTTTCATATTGAAATCCACGTTCAAATTCATATATTATTAAATTTTTATTTTGAAATATCTTTAGATAAAAATTATAATTATGTCATTTAAAAAAAAATATTTTTACAATAAAACATCTTCAGAAACACTACCTCTACCCACTACACGAGTGATAATATTTCTGGTAATTATCAAATAATCTATAACTGAAATGGATGTATTAAATAATGTAATACACTCCTCAAAATTAAAACCACTAATACTTCATAACTCATTACCATTCAACAATTCTCTAATATCCATTTAAATTCATGAGTTACCATGTTTTAAAATCCTAACTCATCATATTTAAGTATGACATATCATCGATGAAAAAAATAATTTGTTTTGGAATTCAATCATTGTTAATATCTATATTCCAAGTATATAACAAAAATTATTTATAAATAATAGTGTTTTTAGTTATTATAGTTAAAAAACAATAGATCAATGATCCAATATTAATATTTTATTTTCTAAAATATGAAATAATAATACTCTAAAAATAATTTTTTGGGCACCATGGCCACTATTAACAAAACTAAATTAGATTTGATGGCCCAATAAAACATTATTTTGATATATATAATCAAAATATAAGATTTTACATCGTATTGAGCTCAAGCGAACACCTGATTCCAATGTTATTACATTAAATATTTGGAAATAATTTACCAACTTATATTAGAAAATTTAAACATTCCAATGCATTAAATAAACAAATTGGTTTTATTGGGAAATAGGTAGTCGAAAATGTGTTTTTTATTATCTTACACATTTCATAGGTATTTTTCATGGTTCTTTAATCATGCACATGATCCATGTAAAAACATACCTATAACAAAGGAATTCTTTTTAATATTCATTAGAAACATCCAATTATGTAAATGTTACCCATTTAAATCACTATATCTTGAGCTGTTTTTCCCTATGACCATTGAATGTAAAAATTACAACACTTAATTACCCATGTCGTAGTTAGGAGTGCACCAAATATACCATATTTGAGTCTATTTCCCAAATAGTTTGCAAATATATTTCCAAAAAATATTTTATTTATCATGAAATTATTATATAATAAAAACTATAATGTTAAAAAAAATCTCCAATAATTAATTTCATTATGAAAAATTAAAAAAATCATTTTTCATTGTGGATAAAATAACTCAAAAATTCAAAATCAATTATCAATAAAAAACATCAACCAAAATCCTAATATGCATATTGGGAATATTATATGAGGTCAAAACAGTAATTACATTTTTTGAATGGATATGCATCTGAAAAAAATTACACTAAAAATTAGGAAACCAATAAAAAAAAATTTCATCCATTATACCAATACAATAAGCTAACATTTACACAATGTCTAAACAAAAAAATTAATTGACAATAAACCATTTCATTAAAAAATGACTAAAGAAACAACAATTTATATTAAAACAAATCAAAACTCTTTATGATGGAAATATATTTAAAAGAAACCAATTAAAATATCTAATACTATTCAAGACTAACTGCTGAGTTATTGAAAAATATGAAAATCAATAATATATCTCAAAATAATGAGTATTAGAAATATTACTTCCTTTGAAGTTGATTTATTTGAATATAATGTAAATAATTTTCGCCAATATCACAAAAATAAATTTCTGATTTTGAAAAATATCCTCACCTTTGAAATGATATGCATTGATGTTTATTAAACACTAAGAATATTATCACCTCAAATTACATAATTTTATATTTTTATATATGAAGCACTACAAGACATGAAATTAAATATTCATCTACCTATTATTAGGTCATTGTAGAAATACTCATTTAGATAGAGTTGTGTAATTTTTCCCATGACCTATAAATACAAATACAAACCACATTATTTTTTTTGTGATCCAGTTTTTTTATTAATCATATCATGATAGATACACAATGATATATATATATATATATAATAAAAAAATACAAAAAAAATAATGGCTTTAGAAAAATAAATGTTATATATGAAATTATATTTTTATAAATACCAAAATAATAATATCATAGAAATAAGTAAAAACACTATCATAATAAGTCATTTTTTAAATTCAAAAATAAGGATTCTTAATAACCTTTATAAATGAATCTTAAAATAACTATAGTTATGACATAAAAAACATTTAAGACTGTAACATTTATTTTATAAATCAGTTTCAAAAACAATGAACTCATTATATACGATTCATGTTAAATCGGATTCTATTTCATTATTACTTAAAAATAATAATAATGTATTAAATTATTTTTTTAAATCATGGACATACAATTATTATTAAATTTTTGGTAAAACAACCGTGTATGAATTTTTATATAAAAATCTTTTCCAGTATTTAATTAAATTATAACCCATTTATTTATTACAAAAAACAAAAAATTAAAATATTTCAAAAATAATAAATCATTAAAAATATTGGGAAAACACCTCAAAAGATTCCAAATATAATAAAGTAATACATAATTATCAATATTTCAATCAATGAACTTTTTGATAGATCACTGAATATCTAGTCAGCCCACTAAAAAACTAGGGGTGTTCTCAATCAATATAAGAAATAACTAATTTTTATAGGAATCATACTATTCTATTGAGACATATTTCATCCATAATGACTAAAATATATAACAGATACCAAAAGATAAAAAAATATTTCAAAATAAAAAAAATATGTGGTGGTGAAATGAATATGACTACAATTCAACTATTATAATATGTATAATGAAAAAAACACCATTTAATTTATATGAAACATGAACAACGTAGAATCCCCCCTCCATTTCTCTACCAACAATCCATAGGACTGATACACAGGCAAGGAATATTTTATATCCATACTAAAAAAATTAATATAATGTAGACATCACGGTCAGTATTCATGATGTCTATGTATATAAGGTTTGTGAATAACAAGATGCTCAAAATCTCATTGAGTACGTCATATGAGAAATATCAATAACAAAGAAAAAATTTCTAGTTTGAACTATAAATTCTTAAATTAAGCATTCCAATAATCATTATAAAAATTAAAATGATTATTTATACGAAGAATAATTTTCAAGTGATTAAGAAAAACATATGATAAGTTTATCAAAAAAATCCAATGTATCACTACTAAATCATGGGAATAGTCTATTAGTAACTAAGGGATAAAATCCAAATACATTGAATGGTTCTAGAAGAAACATGGGAAAATCAATAGTTATTTACCACCATTCCTTAATGTGTACACATATAGAGAAGGACATATGATAATATAAGTTTTCAATAGACATGAAATACTAAGTGATATAGTTTTGACATATTAGGAAATAATTATAATGTCAACTATGAAATAACATCCCATAACCAAATGTGATATGATTCTATATCCTTCCTATATACATGTGGATCTCTATGAGTCTAAATTTATATTAAGTTTTATAAAATATATAGTTTTCAATTATAAAACTACTTCATTGATAGGGGTTTTACTTACTGATGTAATGTAATTTTATATAATCCAAAAACAGTAATAATATTAATTTCCTTATATAATTTTGATGGAAATTTCATATAATTCATGGAAAATAATTAATATAAAAAAATAAAATACATTAATGAAAAATAATTGAATATCTTTCTTAAAAAAATAGAAAAATATATAAAAAAGCTCATTGAAATATATTTTATGAAATGTTTTCTCCAAATTATTTAGAAAAAAGAATAGGGTAATAAATATTTTTAGTGTTCATTAGAATCATAAAAAAATTACTACATATATAAAATTATAAAAAAAACTATGAAAATGATAGATCATTACAATGAAAAGGTACATTGAGTCATCACACAGCAGAATACATTTTAATTATTTTAAATGGGTATTAATCAAATCATAGGATCTTCTGAGACCTATAGAATAATTATTAATATATTAGAGTCCTAAGAAATTGAAAATATAAAATCATTTAAATCCATGAATACATGGACACTTACAATCAAATATAGAGACAATGGTGGAGTCATTTATTAAGAATAAATGATGAGTACAGGTCCACTATAAAACATAATATCTAATGACCTCTATGTTTTTAGTGTTTCACCTTGACATTTTTGAACACCAAATATAATATCCCAAAACCCGCACATTCAGATTCTATACAGAAATTGTAATATTTGCATTTATGATTATGATACTAATAGAGGTGACCCAATTTGATCCATCCTAATCATTAGAAAGAAATATAAAATATTAGATATCTTTCATTGTACATGACCTTTTTGGTTTATAGTTTTTACAAGTAAGGAAAATCTCCCACATAAACAATACCTATTTCATTAAATTTAACTTCTCCCAGATAATACATATTTTATTCATTCACATTATGTCATGTTCATTATCCATATGATTTCCCTTTTAGAAATAACAAATTCAACCTCATTCACTATACCATGGGGAAGTGGAAAGATAATAATGATGAGTTCAAATTAATATTAATGGTAAAATAAAAATTTTAATTTTAATTTCATTACCAATCAAAACAAGAGAGTAAGGTTGCGATGAAATAATAAAATAATATGTGTATAAAAAAGAATATTCATCACCATAAATACCTAGATCATCCAGAATGATAACATGGAATATAGACAGATGAAAATAAATAGTCATAATAATCAATAATTAGAAGGAATATGATAAAAATATTGATTAAATTGAAATATAAAAAACCCATAGCAAGCATAGATAAAACATATTGGTATCTGTGAGTATCATCTCATTGAAACCATTGAGAACCCGTAATAATTTAAATTACTATATGACCAACGTCCAAAAAAATTATCTGGAGAACTTAATAATTACCCAATGTAATTGAGTGATATTTTTGCACCCCCATAATTTATGATATAGTGGGCTCAATCTGCACCATCAAGGATGCCCCATCATTTAAGATGTATTGGGCTCGTCCGATTCTATCTATATTATCCCATTATATACACTATAACATGCTCACCCAATACTATCAGGTCTAAACCATCATATAATTAATGTCTAAGTACCTCAACATGAGAAAATATATAATCCATTACATCATTATACTCATAAGAAACGATCATTATTCATCTATAAACTGATTAACACATAAAAAAGAAATTTTATTTCATGTTTTTTAATTTGAAATAATCTTCTTCCATCGATAAGAAGAATGAAGTTAGTGTCAATGCTAAATATCACCAGTGGATTATAATTATGAACAAGGTTGTTTTATTTTTGTTAATTTAAATACCATTAAAATATCATTAAAATATTATTGGGTAAAAAATCATTTTACATTTTCAAAATAACTTTTTCAAACATAAAACACATTGGAAATTAATTATATTGAAAATTTTTATTTAAAAAATATAAATTCCAAAAAAATTAAGAATATTTTTTAACTAAAAATTAATTCTAATGGTTTCAATGTAATCTTCAACAAAATTACATTCATGTCGGTGGCTAATTTCATACATGAAATAAAGAACATTTGTTTTGTGTGGATAAAATGTTGGAAAATATCCATTATTGGAAAAATTCTAGGAGATTCCTTTGAAATGATATTTTAAGGAAATATTTGAAAAAATGTCATTATTTAATTAATCTAAAAGGATAAAATTATTTTGAAAATATTTATAGAAAACAATGGTTTTGAAAAAAATAGATTTCTCATCGAATAGAGACACAAAGTCATGTATTTTAAAAAATCTCATTCATTATAAGTACAAATGATATGAAAAAATGGTTCTATTACATTATAATTTCATTAATAAACATTGTATATGATAATTCATGGAAACTATATGATTTAAAAATTATATACATAATCATTCAAAATCCTTATAAAACAATTAGATTGGAGCATAAAGTCTCTTACCACTTTTCTAAATTTTAATTGTAATCCCTATGAGATCATAACCATAAATGTATGTTATAGACAAATTAATATATTTATTTTAATGACATAAAATATCAAATTTAATGTATATCAACCTCATAGAATAATATAGATACAAAATACGGAATTAGTAATGACAAACTCTAATTGTGAAAAAAATTCATTACTACATTAGTATCTCTAAAATTTTCAACCCCATGAAAGAGAGACAAAATTAAATTAATATGTGAATATACATAAATTTAATTAATATAATAATACAAATAATTCATTTGACTAATCTACATGTAATCCACCGACCCTAGTTACCTAGGATTGGTGCATTATTACCTAACATTGGCATGATCACAGAAGATCAAGTCTCGAATGACCGATTAGATTAGTAACCTTGGAAAAACTAGATACATTCATCAATATTATATTATATGATAAAATGGAAAACTAAAAAAACATAGTCTCTATAGTCCACACTCATATCCCGAAGACTATCCCTGTAGGTCGGTCATAAAATACTACTTCATATCGTGGGAAAAGTAAAACATAGAAAGGGGTGAGCTCGGATGCCCTGTAGGATAAAAATATAGCAGAAACCTTTATAAATAATCATAAAACTTCAAGGAAATTTAAAAATAAAACAAAATCCTTTTAAACTTGAAATTAATCATAATATAACAGAAAACAATGAAATAATTCCATTTACTTATTCACATGGATATTCTACTAATCGAATAATCACATGCAATATCAATAACCACTTTAATAATGATGGAATGCATAATGCTAGAATATCATAACCACATAGTCAAGTCATTGTGCCAATACTACAAAGAAGATTTTGTCAAGGCCATGTTCCAAGACACTAGTTTATCTCATGAGGCCTACCGATGCATCGAGGAGCTATATAGGGCTCCACTCGTCACTTACTAAGTCCAATGCATTCCTCATATGAACAAAATTTAAACCTAACATAAACATTCGTATTAATACTAACCTAAAAAATGTCAATACATTATCCATAAAACATGAATGGTATCAAAATAACACATCCAAAGTCAAACATATCACAAAACCTTCAATACAATATGGATGTATTATATCATAATAAATCAACATCAAATAATCTAAAAATTCATCAACGGATATTGACATAGATGGAATCAAATCTATTTGAGAGAAATATCACTTTTTTTAAACCATTAAAAAGTCATATAATTATAAAATAAGCATTTTCATTGAAAATATTATTATATTCCTGTAAGGGAATCTTAATGATTTTATAACGGTGAAAAATAGCCACAGCCACCGTATAAGTTAAAAAAGATATTCTTACCTTAATTTTGTCGAAAAGGTTAAAAAGGACCTTGTTTGGAAAATGAAATAAATATTACTTTCAAAAAAATTTATAAAAAGTCATAAAATAGTATAAATTACATTAAGACATAGTCTATTAAATAGTAAAAATATTCTAAAATACATTTTTAAGAAACATGGATCTGTATGATATAGAGATCCCAGTAGATAATTACGTATAAACAACCTTAGATAATAAATAAATTGTGAAATTAACCCTTACCTTTTAATTTTCCTTGGTCAAGGGTAGTTTAACCTCCTTTATAATGGTAAAGTAATAGTTATTAAATTATTCAAGAATCATGTACATTAATATGATATCACATATGATATTGTAACATTACTGTGTTAATAATTTCTTAGTATTATCATCATTTCAGGTGTTAACTTACTCGTTTTCTATTATATTTTTTGGTACATAATCTGTGTTTATTATGAATATGTTTTATATTATTCATATACAGAATGATATCAATTCTTTAACCATAATTTTTAATCATCAAGTGAGAATTATACTTGAATGGATACGATGAGGAATGAATCTCATCGCGTTCGTGGAGACTGTAATCCGTACGTACACACGATCGACAATATCATGCTTTTGATATTAGAATAATATTTAATTAGATGGTATATCATATATAAATAATCCTTATAATGATATATTTATTATTTAATTAAATTACACAACATTATCATACCCATCCAAATAGTAATGTTTTGAATAAAAATTACACCACGACATTGGGACGGCAAGCCATATGTACGCAGGTACGGTGACATGTCATTAAAAGGATGGATAGAATACTGAATATGGTTGTACCATATTTATAATAACATAAAAGTATATATAAGATATTGGATTTATTATTTAATAATGTAAATGAAAAAGAAAGATGAAGTGGAAGAAGAAAGGATCTTGAAAGAGGGTGGTGAAAACATTACCTCTTCTTCAGGTTCTTCCTTTTGATTTGATCAAAAGGGATCCTTATGTTGGATTTCTGATCAAAATATGGCCTATAGGTCGAAGTGAGAAAATTTGAGAGAAAATTTGGGTAGGGTTTGGACGATCTGAAAGGTTTTGAAGATGTGAGTTAGAGAGAAGGGAGATTGCCCTTTTATAAGACGGGTGAGGGGCACCTTTGGAAAAGATAGAAATATTATTTTCTAACAAATTCAAATTCAGTTTATAATGGATAAAAAGTGGATTATTTAAAGATTAAGGTGGGGATATGTCGAAAACCACTCATCCAATATGTTTTTGACAGGTTTGGGTCACTATATTACCTTTATGTTTTTTATTTAACTCTGAGAAAAATAGTTTGACATTTACCATGTCTCTTTGTATTTTTATATTATATAGTTAATAAACATACTATATACTTCAAACAATCCCATAAGTGGTCCATTAATGATACACCTATCATTATATAAGTATTTTGGACGATCCGTAGATTTTTATGAATAGAATATCAATTATTAATATAATATTTGTTTTCAAAACTCTTTTATGTCAATTTTGACACTATTTAATAATTGATTTATGTCAAAGACTTAAAATCTTTTTTAATATGAAACAACTTTATATAAGTAATCTTAACATGTCATATTAACCAATAAAATTTGTGTATGTCATAAAAACATTCAAATTATTTTTATTTTAACATTTATAATACCAATTATTTCATTCTTTCATTAATAAGGAAAATACTGTATTATTATTGTGTTATAAATAAATTTAATTATTAAATTTCCAGAAATGATAAATAAAATAAAATTATGTAGGAAATAATTTTATCTTTCTAATTAATATTTATAGTCTAAAATATATCATCTATAACCCTATGTAAAAATTATTTTGCTAAAAATTATATTCTTATGTCATTTTTGTATTTACTTTCACTTAATTAATACAAAGTGTCATTATCACTTACAAGTGGCTCCATGGGTTCCCAAAAACAACCCAAATATGAAAATGGTCATCCATGTATCACCAAATAGGTTTTGGACACGTTTTAGTGTAACTAAATATTATTATAATATTATTTTTTACCCTTATTTACCAGATTTACCCTTTAACCATGTTAAATAATATATTAACCGAAATAATTATTCAAAATGTCTAAAAATAAAAGTTACCTATTTAAAAAATTTGGACCTCCTAATTATAAATATGGAATCAATTTTTATAAATTAAAAACATTTATGTGGAAGAAATTAATTTATAATTAATTCCCGTTGTCAAAACAAAAAGCGTGTTTTTAAGAAATAAAAACTATCAAAAGATTGACACTTCTTTAGGTCCAGTTTAAATGTAAAATTACGTCCAATGGAAAAAATTGGATTAAAAATTATAAATATAATCTAATTATAATATAAAACCACTAAAATTTATAATTTATTACTATTAATTATTTCGATTAAAAAAGTAGTTTTTAATTATAATTTAGTAATTTTCACTATTCATCAAAATAGGAATGTTATCAGAAAACTACCAAAAATTGACCCTAAGATAATTTTGATATTCTCAATTAAAAAATGAAGTATATTTTACCAAATTAAAAACTTATAAGTTTAATTTATTAATTTAAAATTAATTTCTGTTGTCAAAACCAAAAGGCGTATTTTTAAGAAATAATATATTTCAACAGATTGACACTTGTTTTTGTCCAATTTCAAAGTGAAATTACTTACAATGACCAGAATTGGATTAAATGGTAAAAATATAATCTATTTTTCATTTAAAATCATTACGATTTATAATTTAACACTATAAATTATTTTGAATTAAAAAGTTCATTTCAGTTAAAATATAGTATTTTTCACTATTCACCTAAATATGAAAGTTATCAGAAAAACTCCACAAATTTATCGAACCTAAATTCCTACGTACCGATTCTAAATAATAAGTTTATATTATCAAATATGATATATAAAAGTTTAAAATATTGGATTTAAAAATGGTTTATCATTAAAAGGCAGTAAACGTTCATTTTTTTTGAAATAAATACTTATTTTATCTGAAAAAAACGTATTTTTTATTAAATTATGTCCAAGAAACTCATAATATGGATTCTAAAATAATATGGATTATATATAGTTCAATATTACATTAATACTATTAATAACAGCTTTTGAACTGCTAGTTTGGTAATCATGTGGTGCGCTTGAACCGGGTGTTACATGTAGTGAAAGTAATTGAATTAATTTAAAAAAGAAACGTACTATAAAATCGTGGGGTGTGACATACTTCCCTCATTCAATAAATTTCATCCTCGTTATTTGAAATTGTTCTTCGAAAATAAATGGTTGAAAATAGAAAATCCCTTTGTGGGAAAACCCAAATCAGAAATTGGGTTAATAAAATTTAGTTTTAATTAGAGGAAAAGGGGAATGAACAAGTAACACCAAAATTATGATCTCAATTAGGAGAACATTGTTGGAAATTAGGGACACATAATTGGAGGAAAAATGTAAATTATACGGTGTTATTGAGGTCATCAGTCGCAAACAATTGAAGAGTTGAGGGAATCAAAACCATCAATCTATGATGAATAAAAATATCATTAATTTTAAAAATCATTAGGTATTAGGATAACACATTTTTTTATTTAAGATCCCTTAACTAATGTTTAAGAATTAATTTCTTCATAGAATATAATATGAAAAAAATATATACTTGACAATTAGAGTTCCATCTTTAACTAATTTCTACCAAAAAATCATCTTTCACTCTAAAAGACAATAGAAATAAAAAAATTATTCCACTTATCTTATTTTTATAGGTTTCAAAAAAAGAGTATATAATTCATCTAGTAGACCCTTTGAAAAACGGCATTATTCAATCTAGGAAATCACGTGGGTCAGTGGTAGGTGATACACCCTTGTCACCCTTCGATTGCTGGTTCAAGTCTTGCAACATTTTTGGACGTGATAAGTTGGCGCCCGACCTCCGGGTTGTCCTTTTTATGGAAATCCAAAAATTATCTCAATCTATACTTATCCAAAATACTTTTTTCCCAACTCACAGTCCAAAATTTATATGGAAGTGAAACACAATGAAAATACTTTCTACCATGTAATAACATGTAAAAACCTTCATCATGTATTATTTTAAAACACTCCAACATCCTGAATTACCATAAAACCTTATTGATTACATTCTTGCTTCCTTATTCATTATAGAATACTGGATATACACCATCTATCCAAAAATGTTGTAAACTCAAACAATTATGGAATATACAAATCATTAATCATTTTCAAGGTGGTCCAGAATATCCAATATAATTTATCCAAATAAAACATATATTATTCGAAAATCACTACCTCAGTATCATAACCATATTATGGTTTATATTTCTCTCAAACATATATTTTCCAAAAATTTAACCTACTATTGAGTCACATTTCTTGGTTCCACACAATCTCAAGTCCTTAATGAAATAGTACTGCAGTACAATCCTTATATACTCCATAATTATTATAACAAGTACATCGTTGATACAACACTAAAATGACATAATTATTTAATAACAACAGAATAAATCTAATCATTCATACTCATCTGTGGTAGTATCATATTTTATTATTATCCAATAGCATCATTTGGTGCATAGTCTGATGATTTGGACATTGGTTCGTGTAATATCCCAACTACTTACAGATGAAGCATTGTACATTTGAATCCTTTTTCTTACCCTTGCAGTCACGTACATGGTGTCGTTTTTATCCACACTTATAACAAACTACCATTACCGTCAGGAATGTTCCTGGGTGTTTCTCTCCACAGTTATCACATATGGGAAAATTTTTCTTTTCCCTCTTCCCATTATCCGTCTTTCTCTATCCCATCATTTTCTTCTATTGCTTATCTTCAAAGCCATAGGACTCAGAGAATTTAGTACATTTCTTATTAACCCGTGATATTATTTCTTCATATGTTGAAAATACATGGGTGATAATTTCCCTTCTAAATGTTGTCTTATTAATGTAAAAGATATGATCCTTCTTACTTTTTGGATTATACGTATTGTTGGATTTCACATTCCTTCAACTGGGAGCCATTTCTATACAATGGTACACATTACGTCAGTTTATGAATTGTAAAGAATAATTCCAATATTTTTAAATACCTCACGTAGATCGAACTGTTTATGGATATGATCTATAATAATAAAATTATTTTGTTTGGGGATGTATATACTCATAAACCCATCAAAATTTGTTGGTAATGAAAATGAGAATTACCCTACGAATATCCCCTGGGAGTGTCGTAAACAAGAGTGCAGTAAGGCCCATGGTCGTGGAACATTTCCCATTAGATTCTAGCTCAAAGTGGTGTTTTTGGGTTTTACCCCTAGGTACATCTATGACCGAGCTACCTCTACCTGCTCGTATCCAGACAGGGATGTATTACTTGTAATACTCACAAAATCTCTAAAATAACAGAATCCTAAGATGTTCTTCTATACTAATCCTCAATGTCTATATTAGGGCTATGTGCTCTAATCAATTTTTGTCTAAATATAGCTTCCAAGGTTTTTACTAAAATTCCTCTGATACAAACTGTAATGCATCGACCCCAGTTACCCAGAGTTGGTGCATTATTAACTAAAATGGCATGATAAAAAAAGATCAAGTTTCGAAAGACAGATTAGTTTAGTGGCGTTATAAACACTAGATACATTCACAATCCTAACATTATATAATAAAACCGAAAACTACATCAACATAGTCTCTATAGTCCACACTCATATCCCCTCAGACTATCCCTAGAGGTCAGTCATAAAATACTTTTTCATATCCTGGGAAAAGTAAAACATAGAAAGAGGTGAGCTCAGATGCCCAGTAAGGATAACAATATAGCAGAAAAATTCATAAATAAGCATAAACATGTAAGGAAATGTATAACTAAAATGAAAGTATTTTAAACTTGAACATCAATATAATATGGTCGAAATAAAATTAAATAATTCCATTAGTTATTCACATGGATATTATACTAATTGAAAAATCACAAGAAATATCAATATCCACTTTCATAATGATGGAATGCATAATTCCAGACTATCATAACCACATAGTCAAGGCCTTGTGCCAAGACAACAAATAAGAAGTTGTCAAGGCCTTGTGCCAAGACACTAGTTTTTCTCATGACACCTACTGATGCATCGAGGAGCTATAGAGGGCTCCACCCATCACTGACTAAGTCCAATGCATTCTTCATATGAACTGGTTTAAATATAACATAAACATTCGTATCAAAACAAGCCTAAAAAATATAAATACATTATCCATAAACCATGAATGGTATAAAAATAACACATCCACAGTCAAACATATCACAATACCTTCAATACAATATTGATGTTTTGTACTATAATAAACCAAATTCAAATAATCTTAAATTCAATCAAAGGATGTTGACATAGATGAAATCAAAACTATTTGGGAGAAATATCTCTCTTTTAAAATCATTTAAAAGTAAAATAATTATAAAATAATACATTTACATTCAAAATATTCTTTATAAGCTTGTAAGGGAAGATTAAATGATTTTATAATGGTGGAAAATAGACTCAACCAATGTATATGTTAAAAAATGCATTCTTACCTTAAATTTTTCGAAAAGGCTAAAAAAGACCTTTTTTGGAAAATGAAAGAAATATTTCATTCAAAATTTTTTAATAAATTCAAAAAAGGGTATAAATTAATTTAACACATAGTCTAGTAAATTGTAAAAATGTTCTAAAATACATTTTTAAGAAACATGATGGTGTATTATTACGTGATCCCATTAGATAATTATGTATAAACATCTCGGATAATAAAGAGATTGAGAAATTAACCGTTACCTTGTACTTTCCCTTTGTCAAGGGTAGTTTAATGTCCTGTATAAAGGTGAAGTAATTTTTTTTATATTATACAAGAATCATATACATTTATAGGGTATCATATATGATCTTTTAACATTTCATTATCAATAATATCATAGTATTATATTCGTTTTGGGTGTCAAATTACTGGTTTTCTTTTATATGTTTTGTTACATAAGTTATGTTATATATGGATATATTGTATCTAATTCATATCCATAATTATATCAAGCACTTAATTTTTTTTAATCATAAAATTTGAATTTGACTTCAATGGATATGACGGGCAATGAATCTCATCGCGTTCATGGAGATGGTAGTCCGTACGTACGCACGAGAGACAATATAATACTTTTGATATTAAAATAATATATAATTGGATGGTATATCATATATATATATTACCTTTATAATGTTATATTTATTATTTACTTGAATTTCACATCATTATCATACCCATCCGAATAATAATATTTTGAATTACAATTACACCATGACGTGGAGACGGTAAGCCGTACGTACGCATGTATGGTGACATGTCATTCAAAGGATGGATAGAATACTGAATAAGGTTTTACCATATTTATAATAACATCAGAGTATATAGAAGATACTAGAGCTATTATTTTAGAATGAAAATATCAAATAAAGAAGAAGTGGAAGAAGATGGAACTTGAAAGAGGGTGGTGAAAACATTACCTCTTCTTCAGGTTCTTCCTTTTGAGTTGATAAAAAGGGCTCTATAGGATGGATTTAGGATCAATATAAGGTCTCTAGGTTGAAGTGACAGAAGTTTATAGAATATTTCGCCAGGTTTTGGTTGAGTCAAAAGGCTTTGAATGTGTGAATTAGAGAGAAAGGGGAGTGCCCTTTTATAATTGGGGTGAGGGGCACCGTTGGAGAATTTAGAAATATTATTTTATAATAAATTCATATTCAGTTTATAATAGCTAAAAAGTGGAATATTTAAAGATTAAGGTGGGGATAGGTCAAAAAACACTCAATAAATAGGTTTTTGATAGGTTTGGGTCAATATATTAACTTTATCATTTTGATTTAACTCTTAGCTAAATAGTTTGACATTTACCACGTCTCTTTGTATTTTTATATGATATAGTTAATAAACATAATATATACTTTCAAGCGACCCCCAAGTGGACCACTAATGATACAAATATGATTATATATGTCCTTTTTCCAAACATTAAATTTTTAGGAATAGAGTATTAATTAATAATATAATATTTGTTTTAAAATCTCCTTTATGTAAATTTTGACACTATTTAATAAATTATTTTTTTTTCAAAGTCTTAAAAACATTATTAATTCAAACCAAATTCATTTAAGTAATAACAACATGTCATATTAACCAATAAAATTGTTTTATGTCATCAAAACTCTCAAATTATATTTATTTCATCATTTATAGTACCAATTATTTGATTCTTTCATTAATAAGGAAAATACTTAATCATACTTGTGTCATAACTAAATTTTATTATTATATTTCTAAAAATTATATATAAAATCCAATTATGTAGGAAATCATTTTATATTTCTAATGAATATTTATAGTCGAAAATATAACATATATAACTTTATGTAAAAATTGTTTTTTAAAAGATATATGCTTTTGTCATTTTTTGTATTTACTTTAACTTAATCAATATAAAGTGTTATTATCACATACAAGGGGCTCCATGGGGTCCCAAAATCGACACAAATATGTCCATGGTTACATAATTATCAACCAATAGGGTTAGGACATATGTTATTGTAATTTAATATTATTTTGATATTATTTTTTTACCTTTATTTATCTGATTTACCCTTTAACCATGGAAAATAAAATATTTACCGAAGTAATTAATCAATATGTCTAAAAATAAAAGATACCTATTTACAAAATTTGGAACTCCTGATTATAAAAATGGAATCTATTTTTCTAAATTCAGAACACAGAAGTGGCAGAAACTAATTTAAAATTAAATCTCGTTGTCAAAACAAAAACCATGTTTTTAAGAAATAATAACTATCAAAAGATTGACACTTTCATAGGTCCAGTTTAAATTTCAAATTGTGTCCAATGTCCAGCATTGTATTAAACGGAAAAAATATAATATAATTATACTTTAAAACCAGTCAAATTCATAATTTATCACTATTAATTATTTATATTATAAAAGTTATTTTTAATTAAAATTTATTAATTTTCACTAGTCATCAAAATATGAAAGGTATCAGAAAAGTACCAAACATTCACCCGAATCTAATTTTTATATTTTAAATTCAAAAATGAATTCTATAATAACAATTAAAAACATATAAGTTAAATTTATTAATTTAAAATTATTTCCCGTGTCAAAAACAAAGGGCGTATTTTAAACAACAATATCTATCAAAAGATTGACAATTGTTTATGTCCAATCTCAAGGTGAAATTACTTAAAATGACCATAATTGGATTAATTGGTAAAAATATATTCTATTTATAATTTAAATCTATTAAAATTTATAATTTAACACTATAAATTATTTTTTTTAAAAAAATTGTTTTCTGTTAAAATATATATTATTTTTCACTATTGACGAAAATATGAATGTTATCTGGAAAAACACCAAAAAATTATAGAAACTAAATTCTTATGTCCTGATTTTAAATAAGAAGTTTATTTTGTCAAATAGATTATATAAAAGTTTCAAATAATCTAATTAAAATGGTTTTATCATTAAAAAGCGGTAAAAGATCATTTTTTGAAATAAATACTTCTTTTATCTGAAGAAAATGAATTTTTTCTTACATTATGTACATGAAAATCATTATATAGATTCTAGAATTATAATTATTATATATAGTTCAATATTCAGAAAATACTATTAATAACCACTTTTGAACTGCTAGTTTGGTAATCTCGTGGTGTGCTCGAACCCGATGTTGCGTGTCGTGCAAGTTATTGAATTACATTGAAAAATAACTTACTATAAAATCATGGGGTGTTACATTATTCCCTCCTTCAATAAATTGTGTCCTCACAATTTGAAAATTTTCTTCGAAAATAAAAGGCTGACAATAGAAAACACCTTTTTGTGAAAACCGACATTGGAAATTGGGTTAATAAAATTTACTATTAATAAAAGAAAAGGGGAATGAAAAATTAACCACCAAATTATGATCTATATTAGAAGAAAATTGCTAGAAATTAGAGACACCTAATTGGAGGAAAAATATAAATATTTATTGAGAGTGATTGAGGTCATCATTCACAAACAATTGTAGAATTACGGGCCTCAATGCCATTGATCTATGATGAATTAAAATAACATTAGTTCCAAAAAACATTATGTATTAGCATAACACATTTTTATTTTTACGATCCCTTACCTAAAGTTTAAGAATTTATATATTCATTGAATAAGAGAAGAAAAAAAAATATACATGACAAGTAGACTTCAATCCTTTAACTAATTTCTACCACAAAATCATCTTTCACTCTAAAAGATAAAAGAAATTAAAAATATTATACTTATCCTATTTGTATAGGGATCCAAAAAAATGAATTTTTAATTCATCTACCAGACCCTTTAAAAAAACTACATTATTCAATAAAGGACATCATGTGGGTCAGTGGTAGGTGATACACCTTTGTCTCCCTTCAATTGTGGGTTCAAGTCTTGCGGCCTTGTCAAATGCGACGAGTTTCCGCCTGACCTCTGGGCTATCCTTTTTATAGAAATCCAAAAATTATCTCAATATATAATTATCCAAAATACTTTTGTCCAAACTCATAGTACAAAATATATAGGGAAGTTAAACACAATGAAAATCCTTTTTTCCACGTAATAACTTGTGAACACGTTCATCATGTACTCTTTTAAAACACTACAACATCTTAAATTACCATAAAACCTTTTTTATTACATTCATGATCTCTTATTTATTATAGAATACTAAATATACTCCTTCTATTACAAAATATTTTAAACTCAATCAATGATGGAATATACCAATCATTAATCAGTTTCAAGGTTGTCAAGAATATCCAATATAATTTATCCAAATCAAACATTCATTATTCCAAAATCACTACCACAGTATCAGAACCATATTATGGTTTATCATTATCCCAACCATATATTTTCCAAAAATTCCTCCTATGATTGAGTCACTATTCTTGGTTCCACACAATCTCATGTCCATAATGAAATAGTACTACAATAAAATCCTTATATACTCCATAATTATTATAAACAGTACATCGTTGATACAACACTGAAATGGAATAATTCATCAATAACAATATAAGAAATCTAATCTTTCCTCATCATCCGTATTAGTATCATAACTTGATTGTTATCCAGTAGCATCATTTGTGGCATAGTTTGATTATTTGGACATTGATTCACGTAGTGTCCCAACTCCTTGCAGATGAAGCATTGTACATTTGATACATTTTTCATACCCCTGCAGTCACGTACAATGTTTCCTTTTTCTCCACACTTATAAAAAACTCCAACTCCCTTTAGGCATGTTCCAGGGTGTTTTTTCTCATAGTTATCACATATGGAAAAATTATTCATTTCCCTCTTCCCTTTATCCATTTTTTTCTCTTCCATCCTTTTCTTCTATTACTTCCCTTCAAAGTCAAATGACTCAAAAAATATTGACTTATCTTATTAACACTTGATAATATTTCTTCATATGTTGATAATACATGGGAGACAATTTTGCTTATAAATGTTTTCTTAATACTGTGAATGATATGAACCTTCTTACTCTTTGGATCATACATATAGCTGGAGTAAACATTCCTTATACTGGGTGCTATTTCTATACAATGTCATACACTAGGTCAGTTTATGAATTGCAACAAATAACTCCAAACATGTAAAATACCGAACTTAGATTGAACAGTTTATGGATATAATCCATAATCATAAAAATGTTTTATTTGGGAAAGTATATACTCCTAAACCCTTCAAAATTGTTGGTAAATAAAATGAGAATTATCATAAACATATCCCCCAGGAGTTTCGTAACCATGAGTGAAGCAATGCCTGTTGTCGTGCACCAATTCTCGTTTGAGTCTAGCTGAAAGCGGTGTTTTCATGTTTTACCCATAGGTACATCTGTGTCAGAGCCGCCTCTAACTGCTCATGTGCAAATAGGGATGTATTGAATGGAAAACAGATAAAATCACTACAATACCAAAATCCTAGGATGTTATTCTATACTAATCCTCAAAGTCTATCTTAGGGATATGTGCTCTAATCAGAGTTTATATAAATATAGCTTCCAATGTTTGTACTAAACATCCTCTGATACCAACTGTAATGCCCCAACCAAAATTTCCCAGATTCGATGCATTATGACATAACATTGGCATGCTCATAAAAGATCAATTCTCAAAAGACCGATTAGTTTAGTATCCTTGAAAACACTAGATACAATCATAAGTCTTACATTTTATGATAAAATTGGAAACATAAACCAAATATTCTCCATAGTACACACTCATATCCCCTCAGAATATCCCAACAGGTCAGTCATAAAATATTTCTTCTTATCCTGTGAAAAATAAAACATAGGAAGGGGTGAGCTAAGATTCCTAGTAAGGATAACAATATATCAGAAACTATCATAAGTAAGAATAAACTTTGAAGAAAATGTATAACTAAAACAAAAGTCTTTTTAAATTTGAACTTTCGTATAATATGGAATAAATAAAATGAAATAATTCCATTTACTTATTAACTTTGATATTCTAATAATCAAATAATCACATTCAATATCAATACCCACTTTCATAATAATGGAATGCATAAATCCATACTATCATAACCACACAGTCAAGGCCTTTTGCCAAGACTACAAATAAGATTTTGTAAAGGCCTTGTGACAAGACAATAGTTTGTCTAATGAGACATACCGATGCATCGATTAGCTATAGCGGGCACCACATGTTACTTACTAAGTCCAATTCATTCCTCATATGAACAGGTTTAAACAAAACATAAACATTCTTATAAAAACTAGCCTACAAAATTTCAATACATTATCCATAAACCGTGAATGGTATAAAAATAACACATCCACATTCAAACATATCACAAAACCATCAATACAATATGGATGTTTTGTATCATAGTAAATCGACTTCAAATAGTCTTAAAATCCCTCAAAGGATGTTGGAATAGGTGAAATCAAAACTATTTTAGAGAAATATCTCTTTTTTTTAAATCATTTAAAAGTCAAATAATTATAAAATAAAACATTTACATTTAAAATATTTTTTATAAGCTTGTAAGGGAATCCTAAATGATTTTACAATTGTGGAAAATAGCTGCACCCGCCGTATAAGATAAAAAAGGCATTCTGACCTTAATTTTGTCAAAAAGGATAAAAAGGACCTTGTTTGGAAAACGACAGAAGGATTCCTTGCAAACAATTTTATAAAAAGTCAAACAAGGGTATAAATGTCTTTATCCCATAGTCCAGTAAATTGTAAAAAAGGTCAGAAATATATTTTAAAGAAGCATGAATGTTGATGATAAATAGATCCTAGTAGATAATTACGTATAAACAATGTCAGATAATAATGAGATTGTGAAATTAACCCTTACCATGTACTTTTCCGTGGTTGAGGGTATTTTAACCTCCTGTATAATTGTGAAATAATTGTTATTAAATTATACATGATTCATATACATTAATATGATATCATATATGATTTTTTAACATTTCTTTGTTAATAATATCTTAGTATTATCTTCGTTTCGGGTGTTAACATACATATTTTCTATTATATGTTTTGTTACATAAGTCATGTTTGTTATGGATATGTTATATTATATTCATATCTAGAAAGATATAAAGTCCTTAAAAATTGTTTTTAATCATCAAATGAGAATTATACTTGAATGGATACGATATGGAATGAATCTCATCGCGTTCGTGGAGACGGTAGTCCGTACATACACATGAGCGGCAATATCATTGTTTTGATATTAAAATAATATATAATTGGACATTATATCATATATACAGAATCATTATAATTATATATTTATTATTTAATTAAATTACACATCTTTATCATACCCAACCAAATAATAATATTTTTGATAACAACTACACTACGATATGGAGACGGTAAGCCGCACATATGCACGTATGCTGACATATCATTAAAAGGATGGATAGAATACTGAATATAGTTATACCATATATATAATAACATCAAATTATATAGAATATACTAGAGTTATTAATTTATGATGTAAATAACAAAGAAAGAAGAAGTTAAAGAAAAAGAAACTTGAAAGAGGGTGGTGAAAACATTACCTCTTCTTCACGTTCTTCCTTTTGATTTGATCAAAATAGATCCTTAAATTGGCTTTATGATCAAACTAAAGACTCTAGGTTGAAGTGATTGAAGGTGAGAGAATATTTTGGCAGGTGTTGGCTGAGACAGAAGTATTTGAAGATGTGAATTAGAGGGAAGGGTGAGTTCCCTTTTATAAGAGGGGAGAGGGGCACCTTTGGAAAAACTAGAAATGTTATTTTATAATAAATTCATATTCGGTTTCTAATGGTTCCAAGGTGGATTTTTTAAGTGTTGAGGTGGAGATAGGACAAAAACCACTCAACCAATAGGTGTTTTACAGTTTTGGGTGACTATATTAACTTTATGTTTTTGATTTAACTCTTAGTTAAATAGTTTGACATTTACCATGTGTCTTTGTATTTTTATGTTATACACTTAATAAACATAAAATATACTTCCACGAGAAACCATGTGGTCCATTAATGATAAAACTATCCTTATATAAGTCCTTTGGCCGAACATTATATTTTTTGGAATAGAATATCAATTAATAATATAATATTTGTTTTAAAAACTCTTTTATGTCAAATTTGACACTATTTAATAATTTATTTTTGTTAAAGTCTTTCATAGATAATTAATTCGAAAATAATTCATTTATGTAATACTAACATGTAATATTAACCAATAAAATTTGTGGATGTCATTAAAACTTCCAAATTATATTTATTTTAACATTTATAACACCAATTATTTGATTATTTCATTAATTAAGAATATACTACATTATTATTGCGTCATAAATGTATTTAATTATTCAATGTATAAAAATTATATAGAAAATCAAATTATGTGGGAAATATTTTTAGATTTATAATTAATATTTATAGTTGAAAATATAACACTACGTAAAAATTGTTTTTCTAAAAGATATATGCTTATATCATTTTTGTATTTACTTTAACTTAATTAATATAAAGTGTGATTATCACTTACATGTGGCCGCATGAGGTCCCCAAATCGACCCAAAGATACCCGTGGTCAGACATGTATCAACAAATATAGTTAGGACACATGTTTGGGTAATATAATATTATTATAATATTATTATTTTACCCTTATTTACCAGATTTATCCTTTAAACATGGTAAATAAAATATTTACCGAAGTAATTATTGAAAATTTCTAAAAATAAAATTTAACTATTTACAGAATTTTGGCCTCCTGATTATAAATATGGAATCCATTTTTCTAAATTCAAAACACATAAGTGGCATAAATTAATTTAAAATTAATTCTCGTTGTCAAAACAAAAAAGCCTGTTTTTAAGAAATAATAACTATCAAATGATTGACACTTTCTTATGTCCAGTATAAATGTGAAATTATGTCCAATGACTGAAATTAGATTAAAATGTAAAAATATAATCTAATTATAGTTTAAAACAACTAGAATTCATAATTTATCTCTATTAATAATTTCAATTAAAATGATGTTTTTAATTAAAATTTAGTAATTTTCATTATTCATCAAAATATGAAGGTTATAAGAAAAGTACCAAAAAATCACCCTAAGATAATTTTGATCATATGAATTAAAAAATGAAGTCTATTTTACCAAATTCAAAACATAGAAGTTGCATTTACTAATTTAAAATTGATTCCTGTTGTCAAATCTAAAAGGCGTATTTTTAAGAAACAATATCTATCAAATGATTGACAATTGTTTATTTTCAATATCAAAGTGAAATTAAATAAAATGACAATAATTGGATTAAATGGTAAGAATATAATCTATTTATACTTCCAAACCATTTAAATGTATAATTTAACACTATAAAATATTTTTGTCAAAAAATTTGTTTTCAGTTAAAATATAATGTTTTCAATATTCACCCAAATATGAAAGTTATTAGATAAATACCAAAAATTTATTGAAAATAAATTATTATGTCCTGATTCTAACTAAGAAGTTTATTTTGTAAAATAGAGTTTATAAAAGTTTGAAATATTAGATTCAAAAAGGGTTCATCATTAAAAGGCGATAAAAGTGCATTTTTTGAAATAGATACTTCTTTTATCTGAGAAAAATGAACTTATTATTACATTATTTCCATGAAACTCATAATATGGATTCTAAAATTCTATGTATTATATATAGTTCAATATTAAGTTAATACTATTCACAACCGCTTATGAACGGCTAGTTTGGTAATCTTGTGGTGCGCTCGAACCCAGTGTTGCGTGTTGTGAATGTAATTGAATTACGTTTAAAAAAATTACTATGAAATCGTGGGGAGTTACACTAACCAAAAAAAAAATTAGTACTTAATATGGAATATATCTCACAAAAATATAGGTGAGATGAGAAAAAACTCAAACATTGAGTCTGATTCATGAAAATTGTTCTTTATCATCAAGAATAATAAACATATGTTAATTATTTAATTTAATTAGAACATTTTTCATGTATTTAAAACATTTAATTCACATATTATAATTATATATACAATTAGTTAATCCAATATGATTACGTTATATGATTAGACGATATTCAGCTTATGTATCAATAAGGAAATTTGTAGGTTAACAATTGTTAAAGAGGTCATTATTTAAAAATATCTATAACAATAATGATGAAATAATTAGAGTATTTGTACATAAATTATAATTTTTAAGAATTTCATGAATTATGGTTATGAATAATGAAAAGATTTTATGATCATGGAGATGGTAGGTTATACGTACACATGAGTAATGATTCCATTTTCAAATGATCATTACAGATAAAAGGTAAGTAATATATTACCATTCCAGAATGTTAATAATTTCATATATGCCACATTATTAATGTAACATCCCAAGTAATTAAAAAATTATGGATTTTAATATCTATGTATGTTTATTAATTATATAGTGTTTTAGAGGCTTAAATGAGAATAAATCTAATCATAAGCATATAATTCTATAATATTTTAAAAAGATTGTTTTACCGCCTTTTTATAAGGAACCATTTTGAAATCTAGATTTTGACAATTTTATAAGATCTATTTTCCAAAATAAACTTATTCTTTTGTATTAGGACATTTAAATTTACATTTGATAAATTTTTGGTATTTTTCTGACAATGTTCAATTTTTAATGAATAGTGAAAAATTCTGCATTTTACTTCATAACTACTTTTTCATCTAATTTAATTATACAGTTATATTGTCCATTTAATTGGTTTTATTGATTAATTATAATATATTTTATCCATTTATCTAATGGTTTTCATTGGAATTACTTTCACATTGAAATTGGACATAATCAATTGTCAAACTTTTGATAAATATTGTTTCTAAAAAACCTGCTATTTGTTTTGACAACAGGAATTATTTTTAAATTAATTAAAAAAATTTCTGTGTTGGGAATTTGTTAAAATGGATTCCATATTTGTAAACAGAATTTCCAAATTATGTAATTAATACACTTTTGTTTTCTACATTATGAATAGTAATGACGGTAATTATCTTTAATTATCGTGATTAATTAGTAATCGGGTAGTTAAAGGTAATAAAATAATATCATAATAAAAACAAATGACCCCAAAATGTGTCATAATGATACTTTTTGTGTCATGGCCGACGATGGTATTCCTTGTGGAAACTTAGGGACCCCATGGAATCACTTTTGGGTGACAGTGACACTTTATCATTTTATTTTTAAAGAAAGCAGAATATCACAAAAGTATGTATCACCCATGTAAAATAATTTTAGGTTTGCCTATGTAAATGATATCTTAGAATATAAATATTAATTGGAATGTTGAACATATTTCCAACATCGTTGATTTTTTTTATACTTGTTATAAATTAAAAAAATTAATCTATTTGTGACACTATGATAATGCAACGATTATCTCATTAATTAACAAATTAAATAAAAGGAAAATATACTGTAAAATATAAGACTTACACTTGTCAAAAACCTGTTGGATGGGTGGATTTCGAACCCTTATCACCTTATCCTCGAAATATATAATTTTGGGACTTGTAAAGTCCAAAAATCATTATATAATAAAGTAACATTTATTGACTTTCCAAGAGTGCCCCTCCTCCCCCATATAAAAGGCCCCCAACTCTACAACCTTACCCACACCTCTCAAACCATTAGATCGGTGAATCTCTGCTCATTTTATCTATCCAAATCCTTCTCTTCATCCTATAATCCATTCCTTAGTTAGAAATATCTTCAAGAAACCCTTTTGGTTCAAACAAAGCGGAGTTACCCGATTTAAATGTAATGTCTTCACTTGTGTTCTTTTGTTTTATTTTGATTCACTGTCCCACTAAACTCTTTTATTATTATTTTTGTAACAAAACCAGTATCTCCAATGTACTAGGATGTTTTTATGAGATGGATTTGATTTACAGTTACACACACCTCCGTATAATGGTTAAAGAACATACTGTTTCTGTGGTTGGTGAATTTTTTCCTCACAAAACGATGATTGTTCAATCTTCTTTTAACACCTTTCATGGTGGCCATTAATATTTAACTCTATTTATATATGATATATATTATGTTTATGTTTTCTTTTTGATTATATATTTTTTATTTATGGCATACCTTATGGTTTCCATTATGCGTAAACGCGATATCTTCATTTTAGGAAGTGTGGACTACTGCCCCTCAAAGTGATTTGATTCGTTAATTCCATATATGAAACATATAAAGGATGGTGTTAATGATATTATATATGATATTATACTTTAATTATAATACCCTTTTATATCATTATTGTTTTACTCCATTAAATATGAAATAGAAATGAAAGTAGCATTCATGCATACGTACGGCTAACCATCTCCATGAACGGCGCATTTCATTTATTACGTCTAAATGTTATGTAATATTATAAATGCATGTATATAATGCATATATATGATATATATGATATCTATATCATGAATATAATTCTAGATATAATGTATATTTTACCACCTGAACAACTTGTAATTATAAGAAGATTACTTTTCGCACAAGTAAAAAAGATCGACAAAACGACCGTTATTAACATAAATAATTACATAATGTTAATTACATGATAATAAGTGATATAAAAGGAATAATGAACTTGAAAAAGGTTCTTAAGCAAGTATAAATTAACTATAGTTTATTATTTAGGAAATTAAAGAACGATCGAGTCAGGTCAGACACGAGGTATAGGATTTTGTCTCAATCTCCTTTCATTGAGGCATATTTTGTTTTATACACGACAATCTTTTATATGGTGTATAAACCCCTTTGATTTTTACTTTTATTCAAAAGGAATATTTTTTATATTAAGCGATTTTACAAAAAGACAAAAGTGAATATTTTTGTCATACGTATGTGGCGACAACGACTTCTCCGTCGCTGTGACCATTATTTGAGTTTCGGCTTCCTCTATAATCCATAACATTTTTTAAATGAGAAATATATACCATGTTTTAATATTCTTTTATTTTGGTATATAAATTGGTTTTGATAATGTTTTGATTATATCAACGTGTTGTATTGATATCTTGTGATTGAAATATTGAAATGTTATTTTTCCTTTATGCATGTTTTATGTGATATGATTATGTTATGGTTCATGGTCATTGTTTATGAACATGGGTGGTTCCATGATAAAATAAGGGCGGGTGAGCCCATGATAGCCCTCCAATTAATCGGGTAATGCGAAGGAGTTAAATGGTAAGGTTTCTCTGAAGAGATTTAGGGAATATAATATGATGGGTATTCCAAACGTAACCATGAGGGTTACTTCCTATGTAAAGAATTATATGAATGCCTCAAGATACCATTATGTCTTATGTTTTATTTTAGTTATTCATAAACCATATGATTTCATGAGGTATGTTTAAGTACTTATGTTTTATGAGTAAAGCATGATTTCATTAATTCTTATGTATACATGGACTACTGTTTTCATTCCATACTTTGATATCCCCTACTAAGATTTTTGTGCTTATCCCAAGTTTTTGAAATGTTTTTTACAGGTCATGGGAATAGTACATGATGTTTTGATAGGGTCGAGGAAGTGTCACGAAAGAATCCATGTTTTATTTTAAATATGTCTCATATGATTCGAAAAAAGAATAATGTATTTTACGTAACTGCCTTTTTTAAATGGAGAATCTAATGCATGAATGATGATCTAATTCTCTAAAACTCTAAACCTGAAAATATCCTCATTGTGTGTTCTTGAAATAACTCAAGATAAAGTAATGTTTAAGGCTGGGGCCTTATAAATGGTATCAGAGTTCGGTTTAGATAACTTTAAGATTTATAATTCAATTAAATTGCTATCCAATAATATTTTTATGCTCAAATTGAAATGATATAGAATTTGATGATTACCATGTTGCTTCTTCTAAGAAATGTTTTTTCAGACTAGTTTTCCATAGAGAAAACAGTGAAGCAGTTCTAGGAAGGAAAACAGAAGGAAATGACCTTCCAAATCAGCATCCTGAGATGGTCGGAATTGGAACTGAATAGTTTGTTGCAGTAATGGCGCAGTTGACTCAAGAGATAAATGGTGGTGTTATCCATGCCCATGATCAGCCAGATCAACCGCAGAGGAACATGCCAGTGGTGGAACATTTCATGAGGCAACATCCCCCATCTTTCAGAGGATCATCTGACCCTGTGATAGCTAAAGGTTGGATTAAAGCACTGGATAATATTTTCGATGTCATGGGGTGTTCAATCAATCAAAAGGGTAGTCTTGCTATTTACTGTTTGGAGGGTGAGGTAGATCAGTGGTGGTCAATGGTTAAAAATATCAGGGATGCTGATGAGATTGATGCTCTTGACTGGGATGAATTCAAAAGTATGTTTCCTGAGAAATATTTTCTTAATGGTGTTCGACTTAGGATGGAAAAACAATTCTTGGAATTTAGGCTAGAGGACGACTCTGTGGCTACTTATGAAGAATGGTTCACTCGATTTGTATGTTATGCACAAAATTTTATCTGAGACTTTGATAGAAAAATCAATCGTTTTGACTCAGGATTAAAGACAATATATCGAACGGCTTCAGATTCTCGTGAGTTCAACAGTTATGAAAATATTTTTCGATGTGCTGAGAAGGTGGAAGTGGAGTTTTCCGTTGGTCAAGTGTTCTATAACAACCAACATAAGAAGAGACCGAGGTGGCAGAAGAAAGGGAAGAATCCTTCAAAGAGGTCTGATATTAAGAAAACTAAGTTTTCAGTTTGAGATAAATGTTGTAAAAGGCAAGCTGGGGAATTTCTTTTGAATTTTGTAATGTGCTACCAATTTGGTAAGATGGGACATAAGGCTCGTGATTGCACTGAAAAAGATTAGGGTGATGGTAAGAAAAAAATTTATTTAAAGTTATGGAAATGATTCAAGTGCAATGAGATGGTTCATTATGTAAACGAGTGTTCATCAAAGAGCTCAAATGATAGGAAACAGTCAGATTATAAGCAGAAAGGTGGGGTAAAATACATTGCAACAACTTCGGTAGATGTTGGGCCATCAAATGAAGTGTTATCAGCTCCATGGAGCTCAGTATTTTTCAAAGATTGACATGTGATTGGGGTACCATCAGTTGACTGTAAAGGAAGCAGAAGTGCCGAATACCTCGTTTTGTACAAGGTATGGCCATTATGAATTTGTAGTAATGCCTTTTGGGTTGAAAATTACACCTGCTGTATTCATGGGCCTTATGACAAGAATTTCTCTTGAGTTCATGGATAAGTTTGTGGTTTATTTCATTGATAATATTTTAGTTTTTTCTAAAAGTAAAGAGGAGTATGAAAGTCATTTAAGGGTTATTTTTCAAACCCTAAAGGAAAATAAATTGTATGGTAAATTTAACAGGTGTGAGTTTTGGTTGCAAAAAATTTCTTTCCTTGGTCACATTATTTCTAAAGATGGAATAATTGTTGATCCTGCAAAAACAAAGGTTCTTGAAGAATGGCCAAGACCCTCCAATGTTACTTAGATTCATATTTTTCTTGATTTGGTAGGCTATTACCGATGGTTTGTTAAAAAAATCATGATTATCTAGTAAAATGACTAAGCTAACTCGAAAGGGTGTTACGTTTATCTGGAAAAAATAATGTGATGATTTTTTTCATGAATTGAAACGAAAATTGATGAATGATCTAGTTTTGGCACTACCTTACAGGAATGGTGCGTTCTATATCTACAATGATGCTTCATTGAAAGGACCTGGTTGCGTCCTAATTCCGAATTATATGGAAATTCCTTTTTCATTACGACAGTTGAAAACTCATGAGGTAAATTACCTTACACATGATTTGGAATTAGCTGTTGTTGTTTTCTCTTTAAAAATTTGGAGGCATCATTTGTATGGCGTAAAGTGTGAAATATATACTCATCACAAAACCATAAAGTATATATTCACTCAGAAATAATTGAACATCAGATAGAGAAGATGTCTAGAATTAATCAAGGATTATGATTGTATAATTGATTACCATCCAGGAAAAGCAAATGAAGTGGCCGATGCTTTGAGTCGAAAAATTAATGCTTCATTAACTCTTTTACGTTTGGAACGTGATCCTTTGGTTACGGATTTGATGAAACTTGGCATAGATGTTGTTTGTTTAGGAAGTTAATATGTTTTGTTTCAGGTATGAGTGAAATCTTCTCTATCAGATAGAATTAAGCAAGCTCAGAAGAAAAATAGTGAGTTGTAGAATAAGGTAGAGCTGGTTCAGAAGGGTATGTTGCCTAAATGAAGCATTGATAATGATTGTGTTTTGAGATTTGGGAAGAGATTTTGTGTGCCATATGATTCACAGTAATGAGAGAGTTGTTATATGATGCTCATTGTTCTCCATTTTCAGTTCATTCTAGCAGTACTAAGATGTATAGATATCTTCGTAATTATTACTGGTGTGATGGAATGAAATGAGATATTACTGATTTTACTATGAAGTGTTTGACTTATCAAGAGGTTAAAGTAGATCATAAGTTACCAAAAGGGATGCTTCAGCCTTTACAATTACTAGAGTGGAAATGGGAGAATATATCCATGGAATTCGTTGTGGGATTGTCGAAGACACCTCGAGGTAATAATGAAATCTGGGTTATTGTTGATCACTTGACTAAATAGTCTCATTTCCATGCTATAGAAGATACATTTTCTCTAGATCATCTTTCTCGATTGTATCTTAAAGAGATCGTCAGCTTACATGGAGTTCCCCTCTCCATTGTTTCTGATCATGATCCCATGTTTACTTCTAACATTTGGAAAGGCTTTCAGAAGTTGTCGGGTGCTGAATTAAATTTTATTACAACCTTTCATCCTCCATCAGATGGGCAGTCAGAACGAACAATTCAGACTTTGGAGGATATTATACGTGCATGTTCGATGGATTATCAAGGATGTTGGGACCAAAATCTATCATTGGTTGTGTTTTCTTTAAATAATAGTTTTCATTCCAGTATACAGATGGAACCATTTGAGGCATTATATGGGAAGCGGTGTCGAACTCTCTCTTTTTGGGATATAGTGGGTGAAAGGATGTTGATGGGAGAAGAATTGGCAGATGAGTTGGCAGAAAAAGTTCAGTTGATACAGAAACACATTAGAACAGCTCAGAGCAGGCAGAAAAGTTATGCGGACAATAGGAGGAAGGATCTCTCTTTTGAGGTAGGCGATCATGTCTTTCTCAAAGTTTCACCATGGAAAAGTGTGATGAAATTTGGTAAGAAAGTAAAGCTCAGTCCATGGTTCATTGGACCATAAGAAATTTGGGAGAGAGTTGGATCAGTTGCATACCGAGTGGCTTTACCTCCGAGTTTATCTCAGGTACACAATGTTTTTCATGTTTCAATGTTAAGGAAGTAAATGCCAGATCCGTCTCATATTTTGTGTCCATTGGTAGATCAGATGGAAGAGAATCTATCGTATGAGAAACAAATGGTCTAGTTTCATTACCATAGGGATCAAGTATTGTGGAATAAGGTGATTCATTAAGTAATGGTTTTGTGGAAAAACCACATGATTGAAGAGGCGACATGGGAATCTGAAAATGCAATGAGGGATAAATACCCCCACTTATTCGATACGTAAATAAATTGTGGTGACACAATTTTCTAAAGGGGGGAAGGATGTGACATCCCATGTAAGTAATGAATTATGTATTTTTATATCTATGAGTATTTAAGAATTATATAGTGTTTTAGGGGCTTAAAATGTGAATAAATCCAATCTTAAGCATATGATTCTCTAATATTTTTAAAAGATTGTTTTAACGCCTTTTGATGGAGAACAATTTTTAAATATATATTTTGACAATTTATTAATCAGTATTTGTCAAAAAAAACTTATATTTTAGTATTGGGATATTGAAATTAACTTTGGATTAATTTTTGGTATTTTTCTGACAATGTTCATTTTGTAATGAATAGTGAAAAATACTGCATATTAGTTCAAAACTGATTTTTCATCTAATTTTTTTTATATGGTTATATTGTACTTTTAATTTTTTTTAAATCTAAATTATAATATATTTTATCCATTTAATCCAATGGTGTTCATTGTAATTAATTTCACATTGAAATTGGAAATAAACAATTGCCGAAATTTTGATAGATGTTGTTTCTAAAAAACCCACTATTTGTTTTGACAACGAAAATTATTTTTAAATTAATTACTACAATTAATGTGTTTGGAATTAGGTAAAATGGATTCCATATTTGTAATCATAAGTTCTGAATTATCTAAATAAGGCTCTTTTGTTTTTGGACATTATGAATAGTAACACCGGTAATTATCTTTAATTATCGTGATTAATTAGTAATCGGGTAGTAAAGGGTAAAACAATAATATCATAATAATACAAAATGAGCCCAAAATGTGTCCTAAGCTACTGTTTGTGTCATGTATTACCATGGGATGCCTTGTGACAACTTAGGGACCCCATGTAATCACTTTTGTTTGATAGTGACACTTTATCATTTTATTTTTAAAGAATGAAGAATACCACAAAAGTATGAATCACCCAAGTAAAACAATTTAGTTTTGTCTATGTAGGTGATATATTAGACTATAAATATTCATTATAAACATAAAAAGATTTCCTACATAATGTTATTTTTTTATAATTTTTAGGCATTAAATAAATTTATTTATTTGTGACACCATGATGATGCATCGATTACCTCATTAATGAATGATTTAAATAAAATGAAAAGATAATGTACATTATAAGACATAAACTTGTCAAATACCTATTGTATTGGTGGATTTAGAACTCTTATCACCTTATCCTATAGATATATATTTGTGGGACCATTAAAATCTAAAACTCATTATATAACAAAGTAACATTTCCTGACTTTTCAATAGTGCCCCTCCTCCCTCTTATAAAAGGCCCCCACCTCTACCACCTTACCCACAACTCTCAAGCCATTGTATCCACCATTCTCTTCTAATATTCTCTCTCCAAATCCCTCTATTCATAATATATGTATTACCTTATGCATAAATCCCTTAATGAAAACCTTGTGTTTCAAACCAAGAGGAGTTACCCGATTTAAAGGTAATGTCTTCACTTGTGTTCTTCTGTTTTATTTTGCTACTCCAACCCCATAAACTCTTATTATTATTATTTTTGAACAAAACCAGTATCTAAAATATACTATTATGTTATTATGATAAGGATTCGATTTACACTTACACACACCTCCGTCTAATGGTTAAGGAACATACTATTTCTGTGGTTGGCGAATTTCTGCCTCACGAAACGATGATTGTTCAATCTTCTTTTAACACCATTCCTGGTGGATATTAAGATGTAGGTTTTTTATATATCATATATATTATGTATATATTTTCCTTATGATTCTGTATTTTTCATTTATGTAATACCTTATGGTTTCCATTATGGGTAAACGATATATCTTCATTTTAGGAAGTGTGGACTATCGCCCCTTCAAAGTGATTTGATTCGTTAATGCCATATGTGGGACATATAAAGGATGGAGTTAATGATATTATATATGATATTATAAAATGATTATAATATAAAATTATATAATTATGATTTCACTCCATTAAATAAGCAATAGAAATGAAAGTAGTGTTCATGCATACGTACGGCTTACCGTCTCCATGAACGGTGCATTTAATTTCTTATCTCTAAATGTTATGTAATATTATAAATGAATATATATACCTGATATATATGATATATATGATATATATATCATGAATATAATTCTGTATATAATGGATATTTTACAACATGAACAACTTGTAATTATAAGATGTTTATTTTTGGCTCAAGTACCAAAGATCGACAAAACGACCGTTATTAACATAAATAATTAAATAATGTTCATAACATGGTAATAAGTGATATAAATGGAATAATTAACTTGAAAAGGATTCTTAAGAAAGTGGAAATTAACTCTTGTTTATTATTCAGGAAATTAAGGAACGATCGAGTCAAGTCAGACATGAGGTATGGGACTTCATGTCAATCTCCTTTCATTGAGCCATATTTTGTTTTATACACAAGTTTATTTTAGACGGTGTATAAACCCCTTTGACTTTTAATTTTACTCAAAATGAATATTTTTTATATGAGGAATTTTAATAAATTACAAAAGGGAATGTTTTTGTCATACGTATTTGGCAACAACGACTTCTCTGCCACCATGACCATTATTTGAGTTTCCGCTTCCTCTACAAGCCATAAAATATTTTAAATTAGAAATAAATACCATGTTTTAATTTTATTTCATTTTTATATTGAAAATGGTTTTGATAATGTTCTAAATATATCAATGTGTTGTATTGATATATTTTGATTGAAATGTGGATATTTTATGTTTCCATTATGCATGTTTTATGTGATATGATTATGTTATGGTTCTTGGGCATTGTTTATGAAGACGGGTGGTTCCGTGATAAACAAAGGGCAGGTGAGCCCATGATACCTCTCCAATGCATTGCGTAATGTGAAGGAGTTAAACACTAAGGTTTATCCAATGTAATTTATGGAATATACTATGATTGGTAATCCAAACGTAACCATGAGGGTTACTCTTACGTATGGATGTTATAAATGCCTCATGTTACCTTTATGTCTTCTGATTTCTTTGAGTTAATCATAAGCCATATGATTTCAGGAGGTATTTTTAAGTTCTTATGTTTTATGAGTAAATTATGATTTCATTATTTCTTATGCATACATGGACAAATGTTTTCATTCCGTAATTTTATATCCCTTACTGATCTTTTTATTCTAATCCCATGTTTTTGAAATGTTTTTTACAGGTCAAGGGAAAAGTACATGATGTGTTGATAGTATCGAGGAAGTGTCATGAAAGAATACATGTTTTATTTTAAATATCTATCCTTTGATGGGAAAAATGAATATTGTTTTTTATGTAACCACCTTGTTTAAATGTGGAATATAATGCATGATTTATGATCTAATTCTCTAATACTTTAAACCTGAAAATATCCTCAATGTGTATTCTTGAAATAGCTCAAGATCATTTATTGTTTAAGGCTGGGGCATCATAATTTAATTTTATATTCTTATATATTATATTATTCTAATGTGGTGGTGAAAAAATGAGTCATATTTCTTTGAGGAGGTAGTAGTCCAAATGTCCACAAATGATGATATATTTTTTTAGGGAGTGAAAAGATAAAAAGTATCTGATATATTATATTTATAGAATGATAAGTATTTCATTAATATCATAAATATTTCATTTATGTAACACATATTTATTATATTTATATATATATATTACCTTCACTGTAATACGTCATGAAAAATGAATATCCTCCCTTTGTGAGGTGGTAGTCCGTTGTACACGCGAGTGATGTTATCGTATGCACTACAATGTGAATGATAAATGGGACTATATGTTATAAGGGATATATAAGTATATATTTTTCATAAATATTTTCATTAATCTTTATATCCATCGTCATACCAAACCATGGGAATTGGTAATTGAAAAAATGACTGAAATCATTTTGTGTGGCATTTCTCCACCATACACAAGAATGGTGACTTTGTAGCCCATTTTATAGAAGTGTTTATTTTTGTTATAATATTAAAATAAAAATGTTTATGTATATGGTAGGTAAAGATGTTATTATATATTCATTCTATAATAATAATTGAACTTGGTGGGGAATTAAATAATACAAAAATGTTGTTTGATGAATATTGCCTCTTAATAGGTTAATTTATTTTGGTTTTCAACAAATTCCATTCATGGATGTATTTATGTAATTAAAAAGTCTTGTAGGATGTGTTTATGTAATTTTTATAGTAATTTTTTATATATTTCTTTAACTTATGAGTTTTTATATTGTCAACAAGGTAGATAGGGGGTGTTCAAATATTAGTGGGATGAGTGATACCCTTGTAATTATTTTGAAAGATAGAAAGAAAACCAATTTTTTCATTTAAATTGGAATAAATAATGGTATATTATCGTTAATATAATTTATATGTTAGAAATATGTCTATCCAATGGGTTTTGGATGAGTTCCATATCATTTTTACGATATATATTTAATTTTTAACCACCAAGTAAACTCCCTATTACCTTATTCACTGTAATAACTATCAACTATTTTCAACAATATTTTTTGGATTTTTTTTATAAGTAAATAAATTTTAAATTAATCAAATCCTAAATATCTATTTTTTTCAAATTCAATATATTGAAGCATAAAATATTAATTTAACAGTATTCTCACTGACACTGTGAGACAACATGTTATTTGTTAGGGTATTTTTTTATAAAAATGTGATTCTATATACAATATATAACTAATAATAAAAATTTTATAAAACTAATTAAATTATTAATGAAATATAATATATAATTTTCAATTAATAAATTCCCCATTATAGATTATGTTAATTAATTAAAATGTAGAAACATCATGAATTTTAATTTTTTTTTAGAAAATTCCATTTGTAACCAAAAAAATTGTAAAACCCAATATAATGCTGATTAAAAGTAATTAAGTGGATTAAATATAAATAATTAATTATTAGTTCACATGAAATTATATTCAAAACATATTAGGACCCCAAAATTTTTTAATTTATAAATATTTAAATACATTTTATAAAAATCATCATTTTTCATTATTCACTTAACAAATATATATTTTCTGGAAAATAAAAAAAATGTCACTAAAAGTGTATAAATATACTAAAATAAAAAATTAAGTTAATTTAATCATATCAGTTTAAAATAATTGTCACAAATTTGGTTAATATAAGTTATTGTAACATTCAGACTCAGATGACATGGGATGATGCCCCGAGCCTATTCACCACAAGACATCAAGCATGCCTCCTAGTATGCTAGAGGCTAACAACTAGTAGTGAGAGTCTGGTAAGTAATTCAAGGGGAAAATATATCATCATTTATCAGAGTAAAGAACTAGTGGAAATAAATAAAAAAACAAAGAAGCCTATATAATAAGAACATTACTCATGTCACAAGATAACTAAACAAAAAATTCAATAATCAACTAAAAGGGAAGACTTTTTATTCATATAAAAGTTTCATGTGTCTATAAGGAAACTAAAATTGAAGAAAATACAAATCACCAAACGTGTCCAGATCCATGTATTATTCCCTTCTCTATGTTCCATCCCTAATTAGCCACCTATCTGAGGGACTTTTCACTTATCCAGTCCTGCAACAATATAATCTATTCGATAACTAGTCAGGCAGCCCAAATAGGGTGTGAGTAAAACTATATAGGCCAATAGGAATGGTGTCATACAACATGTCTAATCATAAGATATTAAATTCAGTTTTGTTAAAAATAAGTACAGTGTATAAATAACAATTTATTACATTATCCTTTATTCTTATATAACTAAATTAACTCTAGGGTTCCCAAGGAGACCAATACCCGAATACTATCCTCATCTTTTACCAAATATTGAGGAATTACCAAGGTAAAATCATATCTTAATACCTTCTTTTTTTCAAAGGACTATGTATTCAATGTTTCTATTATATCTTATTACCTGATTCAACTCATTTCAGAGTTCGAATATTCTAATTGTGAGGCCATAACTCAGAGTTCCATTACTTCAATATTTAATTTCACTATTATTAGCCACATTTTGAATGTTACCAATATCAGAAACATAAGTAATACTCTAATGTTACCATTCTTACTCCTTAATAGAATTACCATGTTCCCATTCCCTTTAATAACAACAATAATGACTATATTACAATTTATAAATCACTATTTAGAATGACCTTGATCCCATTCTCTTTACTCATATGTATGGGGAATATGTGACCATTTTTTACTTCTCAATTAATAATTAACATGTTTTGATTCATTATCACATAATTAATTTTATAATTAACTACCCCTAAAAGAATTACTAATTTAGACATTAGTGAAACAAACTCATTCCATTAGTTTACTCAGCATTTAAGAAAGTTCATTAAATCATTAATTATTTCATAAATTAATTAATCGATATCACAATTCATATTCCATAATTAATTTTCCAGATTTAATTACTCTTTATAATAACAATATCTAATAATTAGTCCCACATTTAATTATCTAAATCACATTATAAAAGGCACATAATTAGTTATCTCAACATACCCATTTAAAAACACAAAAATTAATCCCCTGATTAATTATCTAGATTACAACCCCTTACTCTTATAATAAATTTCCTAGATTAATTACCTAATCAGGCATCCACATATTCTGTTAATTATATCCCCAATTAATCACTTATTTCAATAAATTATCAATGACTCATTTTCTCAATATAATAAACCCAATTCAAAGAAATAAATTCATAAAGGATTCTAGATATTCGAGAATCTTTCATATACATATCAAATCCATGAATATGGGAATTATATTTTGAGCACCTACCTCTGTTTTTTCATGAATTATTTCCCAACAGAAATTCCCAAAACATGGGCAACGAAATGATGTAGATATGAGATTTTTGATCTAAATCCCAAAATCAAGTTATCCAAATATCAAGATAATCAATCTAGATCTATATCTAAACCCATATATTTAGATCTCACCACATAGATTTAAAAATAATGATATAAATGATGAACTCCACCAGAAGATCAAGTGAATAAGAATAAATGATCAACATATGCATCAGGATGAAATCCACTAACCAGGAGAAGATAATTTCATTGATTCAGGCTTTGAATGTTGAACCATAGGGGTCAATCTCCCTTGGAACCCCTCTAGAAAACTATGGGATCATCCAAAATGTGTCAACCCCCAGACTAGGTTGAAATGGGGGTGTTTTGGGTGAATAATGAATTTTTAAATGAAAATTTAGATGAAATAAAAATGAGCACATGGTTTTCCATAGAAGGGAAGCATTGTTAGGGAAACCATGTACTACCCACGTGAAGATCACTATCCAGGATCACAAAATTACTTGTATTTAGGTGCCCAATTTTTCAAATAGTGAACAAACAATGCACAACCCTCTTTTCCTTAACCTTTCTTAAATCCCCACCCAAATGCACCCCAAAACATTACTATATCCAAATGTACATAAAACAAACAAATGTACCTGAAAACATGTCTAAGATGGATCCATATATGGTTGGGATATTAAACTCACCAAACCATTTAATAGCTCATCATTAAGCTTCACTTCCAATCCATGTTAAGACTCTAAGACAAAATGATCGGGGCATTGATCCTTCATATATGCTCCCCCTTCCCATTTTTCTCTTGTAGAACTCAATGATTCCATAACACATGAACTTCAGGCACAATAATTCCCTACAACTCATTCTCTTAGTGATCAAACACATGTATCAGATGCATCTATCTCATGGTCAACCTCAACCACATCGATCACATGAAAAGGGTTATGATGATACCACCAATGTTTTGATACATGGAAAAAACCATTCATACAACTGTATCCCTATGGTAGTGATAATCAGTATTCCACATGAACGATTCTATACACTATATAAAACATCCCAATAATCCTAAAACCCAACATACCCTACCATTGTATCCTATGGTGACCCAACCTAGGAGATGCATGATTGAACACATGATCACCTTCTGTAAAAAATAGGGGTCATATTTAACTATTATAATAAGAAATATTCCTCCTCTAAGCCATAAAAATACATTTCTGAATCAAATTCACCTGCTGAGATCTCTCCTTAATGAGACTTTGTCCCACCAACTAAGACTCAACAACCTCCATCCATCATCATAGTGATCTACATGGCCTTCCATTAATATCTTCATATGCTGTCATATTTATAGCTTCCTAAAATCTATTGTTATAGGAGAACACTACTAAATCCATGTTCGTTTCTGTAGATCCATAGAATTCGAGAACACATTTCCATAGAATATGCTCAAACACATGTATAGTATGTTTTGACTTCCAATCGTTCTATGTATAGAAATCTATACTCAATAATAGTTGTGTGCCTAGCCCTTTCAGAAGGCCCTTCTAGAAGCATGATGTAAAGAATGAATCACGATATGGAACTACAGACTATGACACTACATATAGATTGACTATCACCCAAACATACTGTTCCCCCTAATGTTCTACTATAACCGTTTCAATTAAAGGAATAAAATGTTCAACCTATATGTTCCAATCCAAAATTACCTGAATATATTCATTCTTCATTTGTGTATTTTGATGACCCAACCCAATGTCTCTGTTCACATGATCCCATTTCCAGTTTGGAATAGGCAAAAATTGTAGACAACCACATGTCCATTGATGCTCTGCCTTCATCTTCTTACAAGTGATGAATCCTGTCACAAACCCTCTTATCTTGTATTTCAGACCTTTCCAGCAAAACAATCATCATAGCTCATGGTACATTTTTGTTACACCTAAATTCACCACCCACATTGAGGCTTGAAATTATTACATGAGCTCCTCTCACATGCTCGTAGGTACCACTACTCAATTATTAACATAGATTATCTCATTATAATTTATAAACCATTCCGAATATGACTTCCTACATTCAAAATATACACTCAAGGATAAACACTTCGGACACGCATACTATCTATCCTTAACCCATCTCAAAATTTTAGACTCCACTATAATAGAAACTAGAATCATCTGCTCTTGACTCTCCAAAACCAACACATAAAATTCAGTGAGAAAGGTCATCATCTTCCACTCTACATTCAACTACTGAACTATATGAGTTTTAGTTTTCCCGGTAGTGGACTAAGACACACTATTTCCCATCTTGAGCATATATTCAAGTTCAAAATCTAAATACTACATATACTCAACCCATCTCTGCATTCGAAGATTCAAATCATGTTGTGAAAATATATACTTCAAGATCTTATCACATTATAGACTATAATATATTCTCCGAAAATATGGTGTCACCAACACTTAATATAATAAACGGCTGCAGCCTACTCGAGGTCATTCATCGAGTAATTAAATTCATGAGGCCTCAACTATTGAGACCCATATTCCACAACTCAATGTCCTTGCATCAGCACATCTCCATGTCCGATCCTATAAGCATCAAAATAAATCGTATAATCCTCACCTTAGTAATTTTGAATAAAAATTAATCCCTATGTTAAGAGGTTCTTAAACTACTAAAAATATCTCTCACAAGCCTCTGACCATTAAAATATTACACTTATTTTGGTCAATCCTAATAGCGGTGCTACCAAACATGAAAAGTTATGGATGAATCTATTGTAATAACCAGCTAATCCAAGAAAGCATCCGATATCAAAAAAATTATTAGTTTGCTCTAATTAAACCACTGTCTGGAAATTATATGGGATAATTTTCACACCTTCTTATGAGATTATGTTCCCCATGAAGATTACATGGTCAATCCAAAACATACCCATAGATAGCTTGGTGTATAGCTAATTCTCTCTCAGTGCACCCATGATTATTTCAAGATGCCAGAACTGATCATCATGAGTCTTGGAGTACACCAAGATGTCATTAACTTACACCACCACAAACTCATCCAGATAATGATGGGAGATTCTACTAATAAAATCCCTAAACAATACTGGTTCATTTGTTAACCAAAATAGAATTAAAACAAAAATAAAGGTCGTACATGATTCGGAAAGTAGTAGTTATTATATCATAAGTCTTAAATCTAAACTAATGATACCCTAATCTCAAATAAATGATTGAGAACAAACATTCTCCATACAATAAGTCAAAAACAGATTCATGTAATATGATATTGGTTTTTCACAGTCATTTTTTTCAAATTTCTGTAATCAACACACAAACACAAGCTCTGATATGACTTCTTTGCGAACAAAACAGGTGATCCCCAAGGCTGGTTATGGATAGATAAATAAAAAATCCTCCTACTACACCAACTAAGTCTTATTCTCTTGAAGCTCATTCCGTGTCATTCTATATGGTTTAATAGACATTGGATTAACCCCCAACTTGTGATCAATAGTGAAATCCACATATCTCTCAAATGGTGGCCCTATGATGTCTTGAGGGAACAAATATTGAAATAGTTTCACTACTGGTAGAACAAAATCTTTCCTAAAACCCTCATCATCCAACAAAAGATAGAAAACATGGGCTATGAGCTCTCCCAATTGTTGAGTAATCATCCCGCCTCGACCTGCATGGATTTCTGTCTCGCCACGATGAATATACCAGTCCCCCTTATATGATTTAAAAGTAACCCTTCTATAGTAACAATCGATGTGGGATTGGTATGCGACTATCCAGTCCATACCCATAACTTTGAAAAATCATGTCATATCAATGAGATAATCATCCCACATGAAACTATATTCCCCGATCACTATACAACATCCCTTTTCTAGAAAAATATCACTAGATGGTAATCCCAATGGTGTATCTGTAGTCATTACCTCACTCACAAACATCACCTCAATTCTCAAACCATTAAAAAGTTCTACTGAAACAACAAAATTAGAGGAACCCATATTAAGAAAGGCACTAGCTAATGTACGATGATACTAGAATAGTGATTCTCTCTATTGACGGTATAGCCTTTCTATCCACATATGTAGGTTGTACTGCATATAATTGAGCTTCCCCTATTCCCTTGGATGTTTTCTGACTCCCCTAAATAGCACCACAATGCTAATGTGATTGCCCCTTCCCCAAAGAAACATGTCCACTGTAGATACCCGAAGCTTAACGTACATAGACATTACATTACTTTTGTGGAATACTTAGTACATAACAAAAACACACATACAAGGACCGTAATAGTTTAGTGTCTTTGGAAACTTGGAATATAAACTTCTAATCATGGTGAAAGATCTTCAACATCTCCCATAAATATTTTTTTTTAAAACCTAAATCCTTTCTTTATGTCCTGGGGAAAAGAAAACATAAAAGGGTGATCTCAAATGCTCATTAAGGGTAAACAAAAGAAATATCAATCACGTCATATTCATAAGAACATGTCTTTTGGAAATCTTAACCTGCAAAAGAGATCATAATTTCATAACATGGGATAAATCATAGTAGTGAAATGTAATCCCAATAATCATAACTTAAAACATGAAACTTTGTGGAATACAAAAATAATCATAGAGACTCATTTCTTATTTGTCAAGACTCATTTCCAAGACTATCTTAGTGGACAAAGTCCCTTTCTGAACCGAGTTCACTCCTCGTTTCAGTCATGTTTCACTAAACCGGTATAACCTGCCGTTCTAGCCATGTCTATCTCATGAGATATAAAATCTTTATCCAATACATTGGAGGGAGATATAGGTCACACCCATCTAATAATGATACCATTCTCATGTTTTCCACAAAATCATAAACCATACATCATAGCATAACCCATGTAATAAAAATGGGAATCATAAACATCGTGAAATCATAAAACAATTCATATAAGATAAAGGAATTCATAAAAATATTTCCATCACAACATAATCAAATCCATGTAATAATAGGGATAGAAACAGAACCCTATATTATCTTAGATTGAAAATAATTTTGATAAAACTCTTGAACTCCATTCTTGAGGAAAATATCCTTTCTACATCAAATTATTTTTTCCTTTCTTAGCATGTCATACAACTTTAAACTAAAAAAAGTTGATTAAAAATAAACTTGAGAACTTGTAAATAAATATTCTTGGAAATAATGTTTTAAAAATCCATTCATGCCGTATAAGTTAAAAAAACATTCTTCTCATACATTTTTCGGAAATGAAAAAAAAGTTCCTCGTTCGAAAAAATGACAAAAGATTCCTTTCATATCATTTACTAAAAACTCACCGAAGGGTAAAATTGGATTTAAAAAATTGTAGGTGGATGGAAACAATATTACATATTAAGGAGACATTAATGTGGATGATAAAATACAACCCAGTATATTTCAAGGTATAAACAATCTCGGATAAAATTGAGATTGTGATATTTTCATTACCTTAGGTCCGATTTGCTTCGTATGTGTCCAAAACTCCTATATAATGATTTAAATAATTATATTGAATTATTCCAGAATCATACTTATTGTTATGATACCATATATGGTCATATTCTTAGCTTATTATTAGTAATATTTCATTACTACTTGTTATTCGGGTGTTTATTACTTTTTGTTCTTATGCGTGTTTGTCGAATAATTTCTTATTCTTATATTTAGGTTATAGATATCTAATTTATAGAATGGTATTATTGTAATATATACCATATTAATTCATTCAATTCATTTATAAAATAATTATGCAATGAAGATCTTGTAGAACGAATCACATCACATTGTGGAGACGGTATTCCATACATACGCACGAGCGATGATATCGTTCCCACGATCGTGGAATTGTATTGGAGTGTATGTATACTATTGAAGAATCAATATCACTTTTTAATAGTCATATATAGTCATTATTTACACCATTATACCCATCAAAGTATGGTGGTGGTGGAAAATAGATTACACCACGGCGTGGAGACGGTATTCCGTACGTACGCATGCGCGATGATTTATTTTTCCGTAGGATGGATAGATGATGAAATAGGGTTGTTTCATACATATAATAACATATCAGTATATGAGTGATACTGATGTTATTACTTCATAATGAAACAACTAAAGAATAAGAAGTGGAAGAACAAAATAAAGATGAAAGAATCGGTAACGGACATTACCTCTTCTTTGATGTGCTTCTTTGAGACCTCCTTTTAGGGTACTAAAATAGGTCTTTGAAAAATACCAGAACCTCTAGGATGTATCTAGAGAAGTGTAGAGGAGAAATTGGCAGGGGTTGGCCGAGCATGAAGGCTCAATGTGGTGTGAGGAAAAGGGAGGAGGAGGTGCCCTTTTATAAGGGAGGAGAGGGGTACCTTTGGAATAACTATAACTATTATTTTATTATAAAGTCAAATTCGGTTATAAATAGCTCCAAATTGATTTATTTTGAATCTAAGGAGGGGATGGGTCGAAATTCTATCATCCAATAGAATCTAGACAAGTTTAGGTTCCTATTTTAACCTTATCATCTAGATTTAACATTAAGTTAAATAATTTTACTTTTACCGTGTCTTCTTGTGTTCTTATACTATAAGGTTAATAAACATACTATAAGAAGCCAAAAGAACCCCAAGTTGTTTATTATTAAAATATATAACCTTATCTAAGTCATTTGGCAGAACCTTAGATTTTTAGGAATAAAATATCAATTAATAATAAAATATTTGTTTTAAAAACTATTTTATGTCAATTTTGACACTATTTAGTAATTGATTTTTGTTAAAATCATCACAGAATTATTAGTTCGAAAAAAGTTAATTAAATAAATACTAACATGTCTTATTAACCTATAAAATTATCTTAATTCATAAATAGTCTTAAATTACATTTATTTGGGTATTTAGAACATCAATTACGTCAATATTTCATTAATAAGACAATTACTGCATCATTGTTGTGTCATAATAAATGATAATTATTTAATCCCTAAAAATTATAAATAAATTACTATGATGTAGATAATTGTATTATTTTTCTGGATAAGATTTATGTTTTAAGTTTCATGAAGTGTATCACTAAATTAAAATTATTATACTTATAATTTTTAAGAAAGTGACTTGTTGTCACATTCTTTGGTTTTAATAATAATTAAATTATTTTCATGGAAAAAAGTCCATTAAATGAATCTAATCTGACCCTTAGGTGATATGGGTCTACTTTTAGTCATCCAATAGGATTTTTACATGTGTTAGGTTAATTTTATAATATTATATTTAACTTTAATTACCCGACTGACCTTTAACTATGGTAAATAAAATTTACCATAGTTACTATTCATAATTCCCAAAAATAAAAAGTAGCTTATTTACATAATTTGGATCCACTGATTCCAAATAATTAATCCATTTTTCCAAATTCAATACACAAAAGTTTCAGAAATTAAATTAAAATTAATCTCGTTGTCGAAAGAAATTGGGTTTTTCTTTAAAACATTGTAAAAGATTGAATTGATAAATCCTACGAATTCAAGGTAGAATCAATGCTAATGTCATAAATTATATTAAATGGTAATAATATATTATTTTTATACTTTAAAACCATTCAATATTATAATTTAGCCATATAAATTATTGTGATGAAAAAAGTTGTTTTTAATTAAAATATAGCGTGTTTTTACTATTCATCAAACTAAGAAAGTTACCAGAAATATATGAAAATTTATCCCCAAAAAAAATTTCATGATTCCAAAGAAGAATTTTATTTTGTAAAATTGAACTTAGAAACATGTCAAAAACTAGATTTAAAGTGGGTGCACCATCAAAAGGCGGAAAAACTGCATTTTTAAAAAAATACTTATTTTACCCGAAGAAATTGTTTTTTTCTTATACAATGTTTTAGAAAATGTTCAAGACGAATAATAATGTTATAAAATTCAAAATTTAGTTAATAATATTCATAACTTTTAGTTCATAATAATATTATAATAATATATCGTTGTTTAGTAAAACCCGGTATTGCGTACAACCCATGCTATCGAGGAAGGCCGTGATTGTGTGTAATGCAAGACAAGTCAGGGTTGCGTGTTGTGCAAGAATCCTTTGTTGTTTCGTATAACATAAACCAACCATATTTCATTTATAAATTGAATATATATATATATATACACTCAATTTTGCATAGAGTAACTATTATCAAAATTGTGTATAACACGATCCAAGAATAGTGTTGCGTATACTGAAAGATAATACGGTGTTGCGTATAGCGCAAGGTAATCTTGGTGTAGCATACAACACAAGACATTAATGAAATTAAAAAAACATTTTTCATTAAATCTCGGGGTGTTACCTCCACTAACTCTACTGCATTGTCTAGAAGAACTCAAACTACCAGCCTGATGTAGTGTTGGAGATTCCCTTCCCACAATTGGACTCTGCTCAGCCACTCCTTTAGTATCAGTCTTTCAATATGACTTGTAGAATTTATGTAGATGTCCAACGATTCCACAAGATCAACACTCTACTATTTGTCGTGAATATTGTCGACAATAGTGTCCTGAACTAAAACAATAATTACATATCACCCCAACAAGTTCTTTTCCAACAGACCCTCCTATAGGTGTACACTTCTTTATACATCCTTGGCTATAGTTTTCATAACATGGCATCATTCTCTCCAAAGTCGCACCTCTAGATCATCCAGTAATAGATACCTATCCTGCACTAGAAAACTCTCTCAGGTACTATTAAATTATGAGAACCTAATCCACCACTTATGTAAACATCACCAGCCTGAAGATATTCATCTAGGACATTATTTCACACTTAATTCCATCATGAAAACATTTTTTCGTATCATTCTCATCTCCAGCTAAAATTGGATAAAATTATTGCATATCTGGGTTGTGTCTTGCATATTCGATTACTGATATCCTCCCATGTGTTTGATGCATGATCTCGGAAAATTTATCTTGTCTCAACGTCTCTAGATAAAAGTACTCAAATAACTTCTCCATGATTTCCTTCCATAATATACCATCAGACTGTCAAGAGAGACCCTAAATGTCCCATACTGCTTAGTTTTTCTCCATAGCATATAAATGTCCAACACGACCCTCCTTGCAGCGGGAGTCTCCAAATGGTCAAACATTGTCTTTATGGATTTAACCCAGAATTCATCTAACATATATCCACCCTATACAATTATAATTAAAGGGTGCTGCAACTGAAAATAACTTCTCAACTCAAGTATACTTTCCACAATCCTCCCTGGGTCTCTTTACATGAATAGAATGAAGCGAGTGATGTTCACCCAAAATTTCTCCACATAATCATCAGCAAGTAAAATTAGTGCCTCAAGTTCATGAATTCGAAAAACATTCTTAGGCATGTCCCTCCATCATCCCCTCAACAATATTCATAGATAAATACTCTCTAAAAATCCAAACACATGTATTTGGTCTCATATCACAACATTATAACATTCACATAAGGGGAAAATAATCACAACAAGCCTTTTCCCCCATCCCTCCTCATGGTCAACATTGACGCGCTATCACAACCCTTAACCATTATACACATAGGTTTTGGTTAAATATGGTAGACACACTATCATAATATATTTTCTCATTTACACCCCAAATTATTCTAATTTTATATCATTTTTAAAATATTTGTCATTTTATGTTATCCCCCTTGTCTTCATTATAATTTCACAAAAGGACAAATAGTTTAAGTTCAACAACTTACCCAACACCAATTTTTTTAGGCTTGGATAAATTGATGCATGTCACAATAAACATGATTTCATAGAATGGTTCATGTAGACTCAACTCTCATGCCATTTTAGGCCTTGAATCAATGCTCAAAATTTCTCTAAAACAATAATTACATCACACCACATGTGTATCACCCAAGGTGTAACAATATTAATCATTAACAATAAATAGCAATAACAACAGTCCCTCCAAGAGTAGTTGGGATCCCCCCTGTACATGGGTTCATAAATCCCATGTACGAGATCATTACTGAGAACCAAATATTCATAGTCTCATGTCTACCTTTCCAAAAATAGTAATACAAAAGAAGAAGAAAGAAAACTAGACCCTATGATACCACTTTGTAATGTATCAGCCCAGGTTCCACGCAATGGTACCCCGGTCTGCTTCACCTCAAGACCTCAAGTGCTCCTCTACATATACAAGAGGATGATGACTAATAGTGGGGGATTGGTTAGTCCTTCATGGGGAGACTGTTCAATAATTTACTATAGTAAATCACAAGAAGAAATAAATAGAAAAATGAGGAAGAATATATAACCAGAAAAATAGTGATGTCAGAAGATATCCATACAAGAAATTCAATACTCAAATGAAAGTGAAAACATTATATTCCAATACAATTGTGAAGGGTCTATAATAAAACTGAATGTAAAGACACTTCAACTCCCGAAACAGGTCCTAAACCATTCCTAGTTCGCAAATCCATGATCCCTCCCGAATCATCTGCCTATCCTTGGCTCGTTTACGTAATCTAGTCCTAAATTAATATAATCTATTCAGGTACTGACCAGGGAGCCTGAACGGGGTGTGAGTACAACTCACTAGGTTACCAAAAATGATGTCTAAAACAAATATAGTAAAATGATATTGAATTTAGTTCTACATGAAATAAGTGCAGTGCATAAATAATTAGTTCTTACATTATCATTTATTATAATATGACTACATTTACTCCATGGTTACTAAGGTGACCCATACCCCAATAATAACAACATATCATATAGGATCATGAAGAATTCCCTTCATAATATCATATCTTAATACCATATTTTTTTGAATCTTGAAGTATTCAATATTTCATGGATATCTCAGAACATAATTCAACTCATTCTGATGTTTGAATATTCCCATTTGAGGCCATAACATGTAGTTCCATTATTTCCATTCATTAATTTAACATTTATTATCCTTATTTCCAATGCCTCTAATATCATAAATGTATGTATGTTGACCATTTACCATGCTTACTCATCAATACAAATGACCATGTTCCCATTCATTTTACTCAAAAGAATAATGACCATGATATCATGTATACATATCAATTTAGAATGACAATGTTCCATTTATATGTACCCATAAGAATGATGACCATGATGGCATTTATACATATGAATTTAGAGTGACCATGTTCCCTTCATTATGTGATTATTAATTTACCAATTAATTGTCCACCCCAATTACATTACTAATTCAATAATTTGTTAATCCCATTCATTCCATTGGTTCACTCAATAAGTAACTATGTGCATCAAACCACTAATTAATTAATTAATTAATCAATATCACAATTCACATTCCATATTTAATTTTACAGAACAAATTTCTACATTCTAATATCATATTTCCATAATTAATCCCACAATTATATATCTAAATGACATTATCAAAGCACATAAATAATCAAATATTATTTACCACCACATATCTATTTAAAGAACTCATAAATAATACCTCAATTAATTTTCCATATTACAACTTGTACATATTATAATAAATTCCCAAAATTAATTATATAATTGGGAAGCCCTTTAGTCTTGGGATTAATTCCCAAGCTAATCACCTATATATCAACAATTCTCCAATAGCTCAATTGGTCAATCTATTAAACCCAATTAAATAAAATATATTGCTAATAGATGTATAAATTCTATAATATTGCATATACATATCAAATTCAGGACTATGGAAATTATATTTAATCCACCAAACTCGGTTCATTGACTGATGTTCACCCAGAAGATATAACCAAAATCTGAGAAGCACAAAGACTTAGATATGAGATTCTAGATCTAATTCCTTATAAAAAGATATCCATATAGATCTAGATCTCCAATCCTAAATCTAGATTTCACCACATTGATTCATATTTGAATAAACAATGGATAAACTAAAATATAAAATAAAAAATACGAATAAGGAATAATCAGGATAAGCATCATGATGAAATCCATTTTATAGGGGAATAATGAATCATGGAATTGGGATTTGAATCTTGAAGAACAAAGGTAGACCAGCTTTTTAACCCCTAAAGAATGTTCAACAATCGTCTAATATACATCAAGATAATGCATATGTAAAAAATGGAGGTGTTTCATGGGTTAATGGTATTTTTAAAAGAATTTTTAGAATTATTATAATTGGATGTACAGTTTTCTTAGGCTAGGGAACACAATTTGGCAAACTATGCACTAACTGCACAGACCCAATTATTTGGGATAACATAGTTTCTTAGGTTTAAGCCCACATGTATTCAAACCATGCACAACCCACATATCCTTGAAATTTCTTAAAAACCCACCCAAATACACCCCAAAAAATAAATATATTATAATATACTTTGAAATAACCTAAAGTTTCTAAAAGTGTGTCATAGATGACTTCAGAGAAGGTTGGGATGTTGATATTACCCACAAAATGCGACAAAACCGTTTAAGAAAAGGCATTTACAGTATTAAACAAAAAATTGGTTTTTTTATCTCATGTATTGAAAAAACATATGATGAATTGTAAAAATATATTTAATATAAAATATATTAATTTAAAAAATATAAACCAAAAATTATTTTTTTATTTTATTGGAGTAAAAGAAACTTGTGAACATTAAAATAGTTTTCCATAAAATACTTGCATTTATTTTCAAAGGGTATTTATTTTCATTTATAGTTTTTCTATCACTAAATAATATATACAAACCATATTTTAATAAATAATATAACAGTATTCATAAAATCTATTTCAACAACTATATTCCAATTTTAATATATATTATTGGATGTTTATGTTCAACTGTATGTGCTTCATATTCTATTGAACAGAAAAATATCGGGGTTCTATATAACGCAAGATGAACATAGTGTTGTGTGCCCTTTACACTATAATATATTACAATATTATTTTTAAATATTAAATTTTCACCCAAATACCCTTAGAAATATATTTTTCAGGTTATGAGATGAGTGTGGAATCCATGATCAGGTGACAAAAAAATTTCTAGGGATAATATTACTTATAATAGATGAACACGTATGGGTTTCTAGTGTTCCTCCATGATATTAAAATCCCCAAAATCTTCTTTAACACTATATATAGAGATATAATAGGGAATATATGGAGAAATTTAATAGGAAAAAATTGAATAATATGGGAATTAAATGATACAATCCCATGCCTTCATTCCTAAATAATGGTGGTGGATAGGAATATTGATAACGATGAAGGATGGATCCCCCCATTGGTGTAAAATAAATTCGTTAATATGGATATAATTTTACCTTCTTTTACATTATTTTTGCCTAATATTATCTTATAGTAAAATTATATTTTACATATAATATAATTTTAATACGGTTAAATACTTCACTTTTAATTACACAAAATTTTAATTACATTTAAAAAATATGTTTTTCTTAATCCCAATCGCAATTTAGTATTATTGATTATATATTAAGATATATCAACAAAATATACATATATTTTAGAAGAATAAATATTTATTACAAAATATTTATTATTTTAAATATCATTAATAAATTTATTTATAATATTAATCAATTAAAAACAGGGGTAATAAAAAAATAATTATATATCTCAACACCTCTTAAGAACATATAAAATTATATTTGGTGTATCCAAGTTATATTTCTGACTACAAAGTCTCCCAAAATTTCAATTAAAACTGGACACACATAAAATGAAACATAGAAATGTTATAATAATTTTAAAATACACTCAATTTAAATACTAGTTATTCATTAATTTTAATGTTTTGTAAAATTTGAACAGTATGTGGTCACAATTCTCACCATTATATTATTTTCCACCTATGGAAGTCCCCACAGTAAATTAAGTCATAAAACTAAAAATTTGAATTGATGATTTAATAAATTTACAATTTAGATACATTTTACATGAAAATAACACTATATGAAATTTCATAATAAAAAGTTTTTACTTGAAAACACATAGAGGTAGAAGTTCACTCCCCAACACATTTATTATTTTACTACATATAATTCCCAATTAATGAATCATTTAATTTAATAGTAAGTTATATGAACAATCAATGATATAATAAAAAATTTAGTCTACCTAAATCATGATTAAATATAAATGGTCTAGTTTCTTGTGAAACACATTGGGTATCAACATAAATTTTTTTACCCTTTTTTACCTATGAATTTAATATACAATGAAAAAAAAGATAATTAGGAATAAAAATTACTTCATAAATAATGTATCATTTAAAAATGAAGAAATAATTTATTAAAACTATTTTTTTATTTGACGATGGTTGAAAAAGATAACATTTTTAATACCATGTAAGTACATTAAATTATTCTTCTAAAATAAAAATATTCATACTCCAAAGTAAAAAATTAGGTTTTAGGGATACATATGACTACATTGATGATATATATATGTCCCTTCATGTAAAAAAATATTAGATATCATCAGAGGATTCAATTTAATAGTTTTAATTACTCAAATGAATACCAAAATCAAAATTAATGGTCATTCGTATTTGAACATTTTTTCCCACTTCTTATTGGATGTTCAGGATATCCTAATAAAGTATTTAGATCCAATATGAGTTTGTGGGAATAATTTGGTTCAAATACATGTTTTATTAGTCTTTTTTATATTTAGATGGTACAATGAATGGTCCTCATTTGTTGTGTGCAACATGTGAATCAACATACCCTCCAAAATGGCTATATTCATGATTATAAATTTTGAACGTGAAGAACAATGATTGTAATCCATGTATTTCACTGTCTTGAATGAAAATTATTCCAGATTCCCATGTTAGGGAATAATACATCTTCACCATTCCCTTGCAATAGATTTTCATGATCTATACGTGTCGTGTTTCATATAATTTATTTATATTTCAATATTGAACAATCAAGAGACATTAAAATAATAAATAAATTTCAATTATCTACATAAATTAACCATATAGAATGATATTTATTAAAAATCATCATTATATTAACAATTGTATTTACAAATTTCCACAAATATCATTATTTTAAAGGGTATCCAAGAAATAAAAATAAAAATTAACAATTATCATAAAAAACATCGAACCAAAGAACAATATTCCTATTAGTGATATTATTCATTGTTCAAACATGAATTATATGTTAAAAATATATTTATTTCCCAAAATTTTAAATCATTCAAATATTATGAAACCAATATGGAAAAATGGAAAAATATTTATACATTATACTTACAATCCATAAATACCTTAGCATAACGATTCCCCACAACCCAAAAAATTTCTAAATTTGGTTCCACAAATTTATTTCATTACACATGAACTGAGTAAAAAAAACAAAAATACCTAACCAGTTCAATAATTATTTCAAAATGATTTTCAACCAACCAATTTTAATTCTAAACACATTAATGACACTCTTTTATGTTATTATGTTCTATTATAATCATTATGTTATTTCAAAATAATCAATATTAGATAATTAAATTTCTTTAATGTTGATTTTTTTAAATACGATATCACAAAAAAATTGCATGTTTCCATAAATTCAATTTCAAAATTTTAAAACATTTCAATATTGTATTAGTTCTGATAAGAAACAATAATATTCATTTAAGGGAAAAAATTTTAAACTATCTTACCCAAATATAACTACGTAATTTAAAAGAACCAAGATTTCAATTACAATAATATATTTATAATAATTTGAAACACATTTTAATGATAAAATTAAAAGAATATACACATATTCATATTCTAACTTGTTTTAAAATGCCAATTTTGTTTTACATGTTATGGAATTTACTTCATTTAGAATGAACACCAATTGAATTATACATTTGATATTTAAAATATTTTTACTTTTTTAAAACATTACACTCTATGTTATAAACCATTTAACTATAGAATTTAATTCTCAACATTATTCAAAAGAGTTTATTTTTGTGAAAAATAAACATAAAAAATTGAATTTTACATACGAATAAAAACAATATATCATAAAATAATTGATTAACCAACTTTCCAAAAAATTAGCAGATAACCCCACAATAAAAGACAATTTATTAATACTTTATTTTCATTGGTATTTTGGATTCATACTTATTTATATTACGAAATTATATTAAAATAGTCTAACTACCACCCGACACTTACAAAAAAAATAATATAATTTAAGAATTCAAATATTGTAAAATTCATTCTTTTTCTAGGTATATTTCATTTTGAGTTTTTTATTGGAAAATAGTGTAATATTCTTATTCGGAGATAAAGAAACACAATTGGGTAAATTTACTTAATGTTTAGGGATGTATCTTTTTTTTAATAATGTAGTCCATATATAAATGTTTTTAAATGGTTTACGAGATTTTTCTAAAATTTTGAATGATTTGGTGGTGGTTTGAGTCCATACATTTAAAATGGGCCAAAATGTATTTACAAAGGATTTAAACACCATATAATTGAAAAACAATGTGTATCCAACTCTATATTTTTTACATGAATTGGATCAGAATTGGAATTATTGGAAAATAGTGAAAATAACATTAGTCATTAAAATATTGATATAGAAAAATATAAACATGGGGTGATGGTTTTTTCTGTATAACAAAAAAATTAAGAAATATTTTATGTGAAAGTATAATAAAACATGTATTTTTAATACCCAATGGTTTTAAGTATGAAATAGATATGATTGTTTTGTTTATTTAGTGAAAAGATTCCTCTCTTAACCATAATAAAAATTCCATGAAATCATGTGCTCTACCATGTCTCTGTTGTGATTCTTATATTGAGTAATATCTTCCCAAATCCCATTCAGTAATTATTATATTGAGTGAACTCTACCAAATCTTGTCATGTAACACCTATTTTGATAAGGCACTACCTAGAATGTTGATATAATTAATATACTTGGTGGGATATTTCTATTCCCATGCTAAATTTATTAAATAGTATTCTCATCCCATTTTTAATTTATCCATGGATATATGGTTATGGGTTTTCATGTTTTTGCTACATGTTCATAGATATTCTGGTATGGTTATGAATATGAATTATTATTATATTTTTTAATTAATAAATTAATACACATATTATTACATATTTCATAAACTTATTATCATAATGGTTATGTTTATACATGGTGGTGTTAACCTAGTAGGTTTCAATGACACCCTATTTCTCTATCGTTTGTCACGTAAGATGATTTTAGAGATTAATGTTTGGATAAGGGGAAGTGTAATTGCTAATGATTTGGCTAATTTATGTATTTTATGGAGTTTGGATATGGGAATAACATGTCGTTTGGGACCTTGGTATTTTGATATTACATTGTGTCTTTTCATTTATTTATTTTTAGGGTTTTCAGTTTGACATTTAGATACATTTTATCCTTTCATTACATCATTCATTATTTTTGCCCCTCCTTTCATTTACAATTATTATTATATATTTTAGTCCACTATATCATTACTCTGATATTTTATTTATATATTCCTCTTTTATATTATATTTTATCTCTGAACTAGGGGTATTCTACCAATAGTACACATATCACACCTCCACTTCTAGTAAGTATCCTTTGGCATGTGTGGAGGCATGCTTATGGTCTTGTATAAAACTTGATTTGGAAATGTAATAAAAACCAGATTGGGTGATGTTAATAAGTGGTATAAGAAAAGAATCCTTTTTCTTTTCTATTGTGGAAAGGATTAAAGGAGAGTGTTCTATTTCATGACTTGGTAATGGCCTTGTTCATGGGAGTAGTTGACCCTTTTATCTGGGAAAATTTTGACTACTTTGGGATGTTCTTACTATTCATGATTTTTTTTCTATTGATGTTATTTCACCATGGGTGGATGACATGATTTTTGAAGTTAATGTTTCTTTAGATGTAAACATTTAGCCTAGTATGGAATGAAATTATTCTAATTTCATCATGATATGAATAAAGGGATAATTATTATAATGCATTGTACATGATAGGGGAATATTTATTTCATGTGTTATATACTTTCTTATACGATCATTGATATGATTTTTTGTATGTATTGGGTAAATGAACAAAAATGATTTATTATTTAATGATAAATCACTTGTAGGACATGATTTGAAAGGAAAATATCATTGGTTATCTATTTTTTTCACCCATTGAGGTGGAAACTTTAGTGGCAATAACTGTTCTAATGAATGAGTTTACCTATTAAGGAAAATGAATCCCCTTCATCTTCAGGTTGAGCATTGGGTGTGTGGGAATCAACAAACTCTAACACAACAGAAAATAAGATTCTTATAGATCTTGATGATTATATTAATGTCCAGCATCCTGACTATATCTTGAGGGTCTTGTGATACATGGAAAGGGAAACTGTTTATACTCTAATATCAATGGTAGAGATGATGAGAATGTTTTTGATGCATCCTTAGTCAATGATTATAGGGGATGGAGGCTCCCAAGAAAGTGAATTCAAGATTGATTTATTCTATATTATCTCCAAGAAAAATGAGACACTCACATTGAGGGATGACAAGGCTCTCTAGTTCCTAGATCTGACATAAGAGAACATGTTAATTACTGACTATGCCGAACATCATTCCCACCAACATAGCTTCATTCCATATTTTATAGATTATATGATCTCTAATGTAAGACTTTTTCAGGGAGGTATTTATTAAGAGATCTGGTCACTTGTTAAAATATTTCATGTGAGTATCTTTTTAGATGTGATAAATTCGGAACTCATCATTGAAGGTAACTTGGGAGAGGCCCTGAGTAGTGAATAGAGTGTCTACAAAGAGAAAAATAATTAATCTTATTCTAATGGCAGGAATCATCACTATAATATTTTTAATGAAATAAATGATTAATATAGGAATCATGGGACTAAGAAATCATTTATAGACCATGATCCATTTTATTTATTTCAATGTCATAGAGTCATCCCATAAGCAACCTCAATGTTTTTAACCCACAATCGAGTGTCGTGCTTGAGATAGGATGGGCCCCTAGAAAAGGTTTTGTAGGTGAATGTTGTAGAAAGGTAGTGGTATGGGACCAAGATATATATATGTGTCTGGGAAAGACTCATATAATCCTTAGAAGACATGTATATCGATTTCCAATGAAAATTTTTGTTGGGTATTTGGATTTTGAAAACCAATGTAGGAGTGGCGGTATTAGGAAGAGAAATTCGCATAAGGTATTCATACCAAATCCTAGGTAAAGGGGCATATTTCACTACATGTTATATAGAATACTATGGAAATAGTTGTTTTAAGAACTTATACTATTGAAGGTATTATTGCTCTATCATTTTACAGTTATTTTGATTGGTTTTATATAGGAGGATACCATTATTTTTTTATCTGTTAATTTATCAAATGGGATGGAATTTAATTTCGAAATCAAAGGTAGTGTTTTGAAAATATATACACCAATATAAGTGAAGTCAGAGAATATCGAGTGTTGAAATTCATGTTCTTTAGATATTGGTGGCATCTATTCCTTATATGTACCATTTGTGAATTAAGTTGTAGTTTTTTATTTGATTCTCGATAGAGATTTTTATTATAATTCTATGATCATATTGACTATAACCATTGTAGATTTACATTTATATATCCATAAGTGGAATTATTTCTCACTAGGGTGACTATGATCATCAAGCTGATCATACAAGAACAATTTAGTGTAAATTTGATTTTTTTCATTCCCTAGATTGAAATCCATGTTTAAGATGATGGTGGAATTCATCATGATTATTTTCCATTAGTGTAATACTTTATTATGGATGAAGTTTCTAATGTGGTCTATATATTATTTCCCATGCGGGAAAACAATTTTCTAATCATTTCAGTACTTGTAGAAAATCCATTTTCAGTCCTTACATATAGGATATAACTAGAAGATATTTGAGAGTTGAAATTTTGGTTTAATGTTATGGAAATTAATGGTTTCATATGTCATAAAATGTATCAATGGGGGTCTCTAGCTCTTTACCTAGAAATGATGATGAGACTTTGATCTTATGTGTGGATTATCACAGATTGAACAAGATGATGTTCATAACCTGATATCCTATTATATGTTTTGATAAATTTGTCAAATTGTTTATAGGTTCTAGGATCTTCTACATGATTTATTAAATATTTGGATAAGAGAAGTTGCGGGTGATTCCATCATACATATGTCTTATTCATTTTAGGAATAGGTATGGCCTTTATCAGTTTATAATGACTCTATTTGGTTTGAAAAACTCATCAGCATTATTTATGGCCATGATAAATTAGAACATTCATCTATTTTTAGACTAATTAGTTTTAGTTTTTTACTATGTAATCTCAGTTAACTCCCAGTTAGTTGATGATCATTATAATCATCTTGACATCATATTTAGTACATTGAGATAGCATTGGAAATATGACAAGCTAACTGACTATATTTTCTAATTGGATAATGTGAACTCATTAGGCCATGTCATATTATTGGATAGTTTGGAAGTGGTCCATGAGTAGGTCTAATTCTGGTTATTTCGGGGGTCACACATGAATTTATTTGAGATTCATAGCTCATAGGGATTTGAAGGTAATTATGGACACTTTAGCAAGGAATTTTCACATCTATTAGTTTAAATGTCTAGGATGACCAGGCTGCGAGTGACATTTTTTCAGTTGGATACATGGGAGATAAATTTGATGGAGTTTAAGAGAAGGATAACCCCAGTACCTATCCTTACATTAAATGTTCCACGTAAAGCATATACCATGGACACTGATGCATATAGAGTTCGAATCAATGTAATTCTGATTTTGGAGGATTAATTGTTTGATTAAAACACTAGAATGTTGCGACAAAAAGATAGTTATTAAACCAATAATAATTTCGAGTAATATTTTGTGTAACATGAACTATTGTTCTCAAGAAACTATCTTATGGTCTATATGTTCATGGTTTATATAGATTAAATGAGTATCATGTACATGTTTTCTTAGATGAACAAAACCCTTCAATAGAAGAAGTGAGGATCATGTTTTCATGTACAATGGGAAAGTTAAATTATATTTTTGAAGCCTTGAGAGAGAATAAGAATACATAAGAAATTAAGTATTATTGTGATGAGTGGAGGATGATGAAACACATTACAGACATTCATCTAGATATTTAGGAGTCAAAAGGTCAAGTAAATATTACTAAACCTCTATTATGTCCTTTTTTTCTGGACTAGATCTATATAGAGAAGTTATCTAATCCAAATTGATTAGTTTTTAGTGAATGTATAACTTTCGGTGATCCACCAACGTGATTAACACTTATTGTTTACAATTATATTCTTTTATGTTGATGAGAAAAGATCATATAAGCTTTCAGGATGGGATGATAAGATAATTTCATGGTTCCAGATTTTTATTACATCATGGTTTCAAAAAGATATATCATGATCTCTATATAACATAGTGATGATCATGAATGAAGAAAAAGGTAGAATGATTTTTGGTTATTTTCTTCACCTTCGTGATGGTGAATACTAATCATTATAGGCATGCTGGGATTATTGAGCCTTTTCCCATTCTTGAGTGGAAATGGGATGATGTAACAGTGGATTTTATGATAGGATTACGTAGGTCAACCCATAATAATGTTGAATTATGGGTGATTGTGGATTGACTTACAAATATATCCTCATTTTTTTATCTTGGATTCTATTACAATTTATGATCTGGGTAGCCATTACATACACTAGATTGTTCCGTTACATGGTATTCTAAGGTTTTTCAATAGTGAAAAACATACTCATTTCACACCATGGTTTATGTAGAGTCTTCAAATGGCTATAATATTGGTGTTTTTTTAGTATATCCTATCATCAATAAAATGAGGAGTAATTTGAATAGATTATTCATGTTCTATAAGATAGTTTAAGAGAATGTGTTTTGGATTTTGTTGGATCATAGTCATTTAATATGGAATTTTTTATGTTTTGGAAAAATAAAATATTCCATGTTTTAATCCAGATGTCATGTTTAGAGTACTTGAATGGAATTTTGTTCCATTATCCTCTTTATCTGTGGGATATACGTGAGTCAGTGGTTGTTAGACTATGTCACTTGTAGAAGATGTATATGAAGGTTATATTGATTAGGAGGTTGTTGGTGACAACATTAATCTGGAAGATATCATACACTGACTATTTTAGATGTCCTCTATAGTTTTAGGATGGCCATTGTGTTCTCCTTTGGATGTCTCATCGGTTTTGTACACACTATTTTATAGAATAGTGTAAAATATATCATAATTTTATGTCATTTGATATGATGGTTAGGGTAAGTTCAGTACAGTTACTATTATCCCTTCCATTATGATATAGTTCCATATACCACATGTTTCATGTGTCATAACATCAGATATATTATCCCAACTCATATATTGAGGTGGAATTATAGGATGATGATATTTGTGTAGACTTATCCTTTATGTAGAATATGACATGGAATAAAGACAATAGTGAGATGTATCTATGAGGTAAGTCTATACATCTAGTTCAAGTATACTGGTAGCATGGGCGTGTTCATAAGGAGACCTGGGAGAGGGAGTCTGATATGTGAGCACATTGTCCTGTCATGTTTGATGAGAACCTGTAATGATTATTGTAGAATCTTGAGGATGAGATTTCTTATGGTGTGGAGGTTGTAATGTCCCATATTTTTATTGGAACATCTATATTTGACTCTTTCTCTAACCCTTAATAGATTATTTTTTTCAGAGTTGGAGAGAATTTATTAAGAAAAATGACCAAAATTTCAACGATGAATGTTTTTTGAATTAATAGACTCTTGATATAAACATGTTATAGGGAATTATGAAGGTCTTCAATGGATTTGATTGGTTTTTTAGTTGATTCGGTCCTTCTGTAAATATAGGAATAAAAATTATCTATTGAAAATTTACACACCATGTATATGTTATATGATGTGTAGATACCTCTATACACATTTTGTGAACTAGTTGATGACAATAAGTGGTTACATGTCATGAACCAAATTTATGTCTTATAAATAAATGTCAAAATAAATATCAACCTGAGGTGACCGGATTTTTCGTGTAACATAAAAATGAGGAGAAACATGATGTAGAAGGATTATAAGTAATTAATTCTAATCCCATGTCGTTTTATGTGGGTATAGTGTATGATTTTTTCATTCATTTGATGAATCCTATCATCCATAGACCATGGGATGAATTAAAGATAATTTTGGAATCTCTTTATTATTTTCAGACATCCCAATTACACATTTGATCCATATTGAGTTTTTCATCTATGTTTTCACTATGATTTCATATTTCAATCTTTCATTTTTTTGAAAATCTATTGACCATGTCTGTTTTTTTCTATATATTCCCTCATATCATTAAATGCCTCTAAAACCATTTATTTCTAACCTCATTGGTAAGGAATTTAATTCTTAGTGGAAACAATAATTGGTATAATGATCACATCTAATGGTTATAACACCATTCTGATAGATTTATATGTAATTTGTTTACAACAAATATTATTTTTAAACCTTATGTATTACATCATGTGATTTAAAGAATGAAGTGGATATTACAACATGGAACAAAAAATTATTTTGAGGATTGGGATATTGAATTTTAAATCCCAAATTAACCAAGTTGAGTCAAATTTTTTCATGAAATATCTATTCCTTTTTATGTGGGAAATCAGAAACAATATTTTCAAAAGAATTCATATATTATTTTATTGTATTTACTTTAAGGATTTTGTTTAACATTTTTTTCATTTCTTTTTTCATGCTGTGTATGTTAAATATAACACACAGGAAGAAATATAGTTTTAACTATTTCTCCACTTATCTAAACAAGGATGGATATGATTTATATCATACTCACTGAACATAATTTATAATATTCATGTAGTTTTCTATTTTTTTCAAACACACCGTTCAGCATCAAACTGACTTGATAATTCAAACTCACTATCTAAAAAAGTAATCAAACTCATTTGGTGTTAGATTTATTAATTTAGTAGAAAAAAATTTTATTTTCATACCCACATTATCATAACCATACAATAGCGTTATACCGAAAATACCATTTAATAAAAATGATGTCATGTATTATATTTTGATATTCATGTTAAAACAATTTCATTGTTTCAGTTACAAGATAATTGTTGGTGTTCTAGGGGCCCAGTTATCTCAATGATTATAGAAATAAATCACATCCTTGGATCCAAAATATGACCATTGTGACAAGTAATATAAATACCATGTCATTTGAGAGAGCCCAAAACATTTGATGAATTCTAAACATCTTGGGAGAGCTATATCAAATCTCATCTTCTTGAGAAAAAACCTAAAGTCATGTTGTGAACTTCTTGTTCTACATACATGGATGTTTCAAGAGTTTTTGTTTTTCATTTTCAGACATTGATCATTGGTGATTACTATCAAGGGATTCTGGGGATTGGAGTGTAGACATGACGCTCATTTTTAAATTAAGGGCTTTTGTGGCTAGGAAGATAGAGGTGCGGGTTGAATTCTAAATCGAGGGCGTTCAAGGATTGAAAGTTAGAATCAGATCTTCATATCGAGGGATTACCTAAGTATAGGTATGGTAGACTTTCTATAAAGATTAAATTAGGTGACATTTATCCAAGGTTATTGAATACAATTATATTTTTCTTAAAACAATTTAATTATTTTATATTTCCGCTTCTTTATAATAGAATGTGAATTGTTTTAATTTGTGATCATTCAATTATATATTATTCTTATCGTTACCAATATAATTATGACATATTATTATCACCCTTATTCTGATATTTTTAATTGAAATTGTATTGACTATTAAATTTTTAGTTACACAATATGATTTAGTTTGCCTTGTGATTGAATCGTTGTATTGTTTTACCCTGATCATCTTAACCATAGTGATTGTGATATTTTATATGATTATTATGTTTAAATTAATTCTACTATGATTATTATTAATATCAATTATGGTTTCTGGAATACTTATCCCAACCAACCTTATTACTATATTCATTTTCAATGGACCTTGGGACCGATCTGATTATTATTTTTAAATAAATTTAGAGTTTTTTAAATTTAAATAGTTTATATTATTTTAATCTAATTTTTTATGCGATAAAAATGTACAATTTTAAACATAAAATTCACCCTATAATGTATTCTTCTACCTTCATGTACATTATGTTCCAATAATTGGTATCAGAGCATGTTTCCACTGCTCATATATTTTCATACACTACTTTTGAAATTTAGTAAATTTTATTTTATAAACATCTTTTTTACATATATCTATTACTGTAATGTGAACTATGGATAATTTTAGTTATTTTAAAAATATATACTATAAATGACTGATTAACAGACAATTTGAATCATACAAGACCACCTATTTTCAACGATAATGACTATGAATACTAGAGGGATAAAATAAAGACATTTATTATCGATACTAGTGTTGAATATATTGTTTTACTTTATAGATATTAAAAAATTCCTAACATGTAAGTCAGAACTTTTACCAATATAGAGAAGAATGATTATCAATTGAATTAAATGGTATGAAATATTCTAAATTTTTCAATGACTATTAATATATATATATAGCCAAATTTACTATTGTGAAGTAGCTAATATTATTTGGATGAAACTAGAGATTACTCATTTTAGTAGATATATAGTGTATAAGACTCAAAATGATATTCTATGTGAAGTATACAAAAATATTGAGATTCATTATGGAAAACATGTTTGTAATGTACAATAAAGAATTTCGACAATTATGAAAATTCTATAATCTATGGGAGATAATGAACTAAATGATGAAACCCTTGTTGAATAGATCATAGTCATCATGTCTAATGACTGGGAATAAACAGAACTATTGTTGATGAACCATGAATTGTTACTAGTGTTAATATTGATGAATTGATTGGAACTATCTTGTAACATGAAAAAAATATTGAATGGAGATGCAGAAAAAGACATGAAAAAGAATATTTTATTTTATTTTTATTCTACTAAAATGCAAAAAAATGTCTCCAATAATATTTTAATGTCTATAAAGGGAATGAAATTTGTGATTCAATCAGATTCATGTGAAGTAGATCATTCAAAGAATGAATTATCCAATCATTCTCAATGAATATTATAAGGCCCCAGCCTTAAACATTACTTAATCTTGAGTTATTACAAGATTACACATTGAGGATCTTTTCGGGTTTAGAGTTTTAGAGAATTAGATCATAAAACTTGCATTACATTCCACATATAAACAAAGTGGTTACATAAAGATAGTATTCTTCATTCCCATCAATGGTAACACATTTAAAATAAAACATGGATTATTTCTTGACACTTCCTTGACACTATCATCATATCATGTACCTTTCACTTGACCTGTGAAAAACATTTCAAAAAAACTTGGGATGAGAATAAAAAGCTCAGTATGGGTTATAAAAACATGGAAAGGAAACATGTGTTCATATATACATAAGAATGAAATCATACTTTACCCATAAAACATAGGCACTTTAACATACCTCATAAAATCATGAATAAATCATATAAATTATAAGACATAAAGGTAACTTGAGGCATTCATAACATTATTACGTAGAGAGTAACCCTCTTGGTTACGTTTGGAATACCCATCATAGTATATTCCCTAAATCTCTTCGTAGAAACCTTAATGTTTCACTCCTTCGCGTTACCCAATGCATTGTAGAGCTATATCGAGCTCACCCGCCCTTAGTTTATCACGGAACCACCCGTATTCATAATAATGCCCAAGAACCATAACATAATCGTATCACATAAAACATGCATAAAGGAAACATAACATTTCCACATTTCAATCACAAGATATCAATACAACACAAAAAACATTGTGAAAACCATTTTCAATACCCAAATAAAAGAAAATTAAAACATGGTATTTATTTTTCTTTTAAAAAAGAAGGTATGTCTTGTAGAGGAAGTCGAAACTCAAATAACGGTCACGGCGGCGGAGAAGTCGTTGTCGCCGCATACGTACGACAAAAACATTCCCTTTTTTCGTTTAGTAAACGCTTCGTATAAAAAAGATTCCTTTTAAATAAACGTAAAAGTCAAAGGGGTTTATACACCGTATAAAAGAAAGTTGTGTATAAAATAAAATATGCCTCAATGAAAGGAGATTGAGACGAAGTCCCATACCTCGTATCCGACTTGACCCGACCGCTCTTTAATCTCCTGAATAATAAACTTGAGTTAATCTCTACTTGCTTATGAACCTTTTTCAAGTTCATTATTCCTTTTATACCATGTTATGAATATCATGTAATCATTTAAGTTAATAATGTTCATTTTGTCAGTATTTGGTTCTTAAGTCAAAAATAGACTTCTGACACTTACATGTTGTTAATTTGGTCAAAGTTTCATTATATCCAGAATGATATTAATGATTTGTATAACATATATATCATATATATTCATCATATACATGTATTTATAATATTACATCACATTTAGAGGTAAGAAATGAAATGCACCGTTCATGGAGACGGTAAGCCGTACGTACGCATGAACGCTACTTCCATTTCTATTTCATATTTTCTGGAATGGAATCATAATGATATAAGATTATATTATAATTCCAGTGTAATAATATATATAATATCATTAACTTTATCCTTTACACATCCCACATATGGTATTAACGAATCAAATCACTTTCAGGGGGTGGTAGTCCCCACTTCCTAAAATGAAGATATCGTGTTTACCCATAATGGAAACCATAAAGGTAAGCCCAAAATGGAAAAAACAGAAGATTAATGAAAACATAAACATATTATATATCATATATAAAAATAGTGACATCATAATGGCCACCTTTGATGGTTTTAAATTAGTATTGAACAATCATCGTTTCGGGAGGCAGAATTTCGCCATCCACGGAAACCGTATGTTCTTTAACCATTTGATGTAGTTGTGTTAGAGTGTAGCTCAAATAAATCTTATAACAACATCCTAGTATATTGAATATACTGGTTTTGTTACAAAAGAAGTAAATAAAAAGAGTTTAGGGGGTTGGAGAAGCAAAATAAAACAAATGAACATGAGAGAATGAATTACCTTTAAAAGTGTAACTCCTATTGATTTATGCCTAAAGGCTTCCTTTGAAAGGATTATGCCCAAAGGGAATCCTCTAGGATGAGGAGAGGGATGTGGAGAGAGTAAATGGGCAGGGGTTGGCCGAGCCAAAGGCTTGAGGAGTGTGTGAAATGAGGTAGAGGTGGGGGCCATTTATAAGAGGAGAGGATGGGCTCTTTTGGAAAGTAAAGAAACATTACTTTATTTGAAAATGTTTTTCGTTTTTAAAAGGTACCAAATTGATATAATTAGTGGATAAAGTGATAAGGGTTTTAAATCCACTCATACAATTGGTTTTGGACATGTGTAGTTTATAGAGTTTACATTATCTTTCCATTTTATTTAAATCGTCAAATAATGATGTCATCGCTACATCATTATTATGTCATAAATAATTTAATTTATTTAATATCTAAAAATTATAAAAAAAACTATGATTTAGTAAATCTCTTTATCTTTCCAATGAATATTTATAACCAAAAATATTATCTTCATAACCCCATGTAAAAATTGTTTTCGTAAAACATATTATCTTTGTGTCATTTTTACATTTACAATAAATAAAAAGTTATTTATGTCATTTCCCAACCAAAGTGTCTCCATGGGGTCCCAAAGTTGACCCATGGCTTTTCTTGGTCGGCCATGACACAAACAATGAGGGTAAGACATGTTTCATACTCATCTTATTTTATTAAAGCATTATTTTTAACTTAAACTACACTAATTACCACTAATCGCGATTAAAAACATAATAAGTTACTATTCACCAAAAAATTATTTTAATCTCATTGAACCAAATTTTAATTCTTAATGAAAACCATGTATGTCAGATTTTTTAAATTCAAAACACAATTATGGGAAAATTTTATTTAAATGGAAAATCAATTTTTATAAGTACCACTTAGTGGTTTCACTATTCATCAAAATTGAAGTTTTTCAGAAAATTACCAAAAATTCACCCTAAGCTATATTTGATATTACGAATTCAAAAATGAAGTCTATTTTAAAAAATTCAAAATATATAAGTCACATTAATTAATTTAATAATTAATTCCCGCTGTCAGAGCAAATAGCGTGTTTTTGTAAAACAATAAGTATCAAAAGATTGACACCAATTTAAGTCCAATTTCAAAGTGAAATTGATTCCAATGACCACCACTGGATTAAATGGTAAAAATATATTCATATTACACATTAAGACCAATTAAAAAGATAATATAATCATATAAATAAATTAGATTAAAAAGCAGTTTTGATGTAAAATGCTGTATTTTTCACTATTCATTAAAAAATGAACATTGTCAGAAAAATACCAAAAATTCACACAAAGTAAATTTTGATGTCTCAATCATAAAGAATAAGTTTATTTTGACAAACATAGTTTATAAAATTGTCTAAAGATAGATTTAAAAAGGGTTTTCCATCATAAGGCAGTAAAACAATCTTTTAAGAATATTAGTGTATTCCATGCTTAAGATTGGATTTATTTTCATTTTAAGCCTCTAAAACACTATCTTAATCATTAATAGACATAGATAAAAATATATATTATTAATTACTTACTTGGTATGTTACATCCTTCCCCCATTTAGAAAATTGCGTCCTCGCAATTTATTTACTTATCGAATAAATGGGGGTACTTATCCCTCATTGCATTTTCAGATTCCCATGTTTCCTCTTCAATCTTGTGGGTTTTCCACAAAACCTTAACCTGGTGAATCACCTTATTCCGTAACACTTTCTCCTTGTGGTCATGAATCGGGGCCGGTTGTTCCTCATAAGATAGGTTCTCTTCCAGCTGAACTACCTCTGGGCTCAAAACATGAGATGGATCTGGCATATACTTTCTCAACATTGAAACGTGAAAAACATTTTGTACCTGAGATAAACTCGGAGGTAAAGCCACTAGGTATGCAACTGATCCAACTTTCTCCAGAATTTCATATGGTCCAATGAACCTTGGACTCAACTTTACTTTATTACCAAATCTCATCACACTTTTCCAAGGAGAAACTTTGAGAAAAACATGATCACCTACCTCGAAAGATAGATCATTCATCCAGTTATCCGCATAACTCTTCTGCATGCTCTGAGCTGTTCTCATGTGTTTCTGAATCAACTGTACCTTTTCTTCCATCTCTTCTACCAATTCTGGTCCCATCAACTTCCATTCACCCGCTTCATCCCAGAAATCTGGAGTTCGACACCGCTTCCCATATAATTCCTGAAATGGTGCCATCTGTATACTAGAATGAAAACTGTTATTATATGAGAATTCAACCAAATAAAGATGTTGGTCCCAACATCCATGATAATCCATAGAACAAGCTCGTAGCATATCCTCCAAGGTCTTAATTGTTCGTTCTGACTACCCATCTGATTGAGGATGAAAAGCTGTACTAAAATTTAATTCAGTACCCAACGACTTCTGAAGGCCTTTCCAAAAGTTAGAAGTAAACCTGAGATCAAGATCAGATACAATGGAGAGGGGAACTCCATGTAACCTGACTATCTCTTTAAGATACAAAAAGGAAAGTTGGTCAAGAGAGAAATTATCTCGTATAGCAAGGAAATGAGCAGACTTGGTCAAGCGATCAACAATAACCCAGATTGTATTATTACCTCGAGATGCCTTCGGTAATCCCACAACAAAGTCCATGGATATATTCTCCCATTTCCACTCTGGAACGGGTAAAGGCTGAAGAATCCCTTTTCGTAACTGCCACTCTACTTTAACCTGTTGACATGTCAAACACTTCACAGTAAAATCAACAATGTCTCTTTTCATTCCATCCCACCAATAATACTCCCGCAGATCTCTATACATCTTAGTACTGCCCAGATGAACTGAAAACGGAGAACTATGAGCTTCAAATAACAACTCTCTCTTCAACTGTGAATCACAAGTCACACACAATTTCTTCCCAAATCTCAAAACACAATCATTATCAATGTTGAATTCAGGCAACTTACATTTCTGAACCAGCTCTACCATTTTCTGCAACTCACTGTCTTGCTTCTGTGCATCCTTCATTCTATCTCATAGAGAAGATCTCACTGATACCTGAAACAAATCAGAAGGACTTCCTTAACCATCAACTTTTATTCCAATGTTCATCAAATCCTTAACCAAAGGATCACGTTCCAAACGCATCATTGTTAATGAAGCATTACTTTTTTGACTCAAAGCATCAGCCACTTTATTTTCTTTTCCCGGATGGTAATGAATTGTACAATCATAATCCTTGATTAATTCTAGCCATCTACTTTGTCTCATGTTCAATTCTTTCTGAGTGAATATATACTTTAAACTTTTGTGATCGGTATATATTTCACACTTTACTCCATACAAATGATGCCTCCAAATTTTTAAAGAAAAAACAACAAAAGCTAATTTCAAATCATGTGTAGGGTAATTTACCTCATGAGTTTTCAACTGTCGTGAAGCATAAGCAATTACCTAATCATTCTGCATTTGGACACAACCAAGTCCTTTCAATGAACCATCACTGTATATAACAAACTCACCATTCCGGGAAGGTTGTGCCAAAACTGGAGCATTCACCAATCATCTTTTTAACTCCTGATACTACTTAATTCGATGGCCCAACATCTGCTAAAGTAGTTGCAAAGGATTTCACCAACCTTTCAACTTGTAGTTTAACTGCTTCCAATCACTCACGCTCATTGTCGGACAGTCGTTTGCATAGTGATCCATCTCATTGCACTTATAACATTTCACTAACTGTAATTCAAATTTTTTCTTACCTTCACCTTGATCATTTTTAGTGCAACCACGAGCCTTTTGTCACATCTTAACACATCGGTAGCACTTTCCAGAATTCAGAAGACATTCCCCAGCATGCCTTATCCCACATTTATCACAAACTGGAAACTTAGTTTTCTTACCATCAGACTTTTTTAAATAATTCTTACCTTTCTCCTGCCACCTCGGTCTCTTCTTATGTTGGTTGTTATAGAACACTTGATCATCGGAAAACTCCATTTCCACCTTCTCAGCACATCGAACAAGCTTTTCATAACTTTTAAACTCACGAGAAGCTAATGCCCTTCGATATTTTTTCTTTAATCCTTAGTAAAAACGATTGATTTTACTATCAAGGTCTCGGATAAAATTTGGAGCATACCTTGCCAATCGAGTGAAACTTTCTTCATAGGCAGCCACTGAGTCTTCCTCTTGACTCAATTCCAAGAATTTCTTTTCCATCCTTAGTCGAACAGCCTTAGGAAAATACTTCTCAAGAAACATACCTTTTAATTCCTCCTAGTCGAGAGCATCAATCTCATCAGCGTCCATGATATTTTTAACCATCGATCACAACTGATCTGCCTCACCCTCCAAACGGTAAATGGCAAGACTAACCTTTTGATTGTCTGAACACCCCATGACATCAAAAATATTCTCCAGTGCTTTAATCCACCCTTCAGCTAGCACTGGGTCATATGATCCTCTAAATGATGGGGGATGTTGCCTCATGAAATGTTCCACCACTGACATGATCATCTGCGGTTGATCTGGCTGATCTCATGCATGGATACTACCACCATTTATAGCCTGAGTCAAATGTTCCATCACTGCAACAAACTGTTCAGTTCCAATTACGACCATCTCAGGATGCTGATTCAGAAGGTTATTTCATTCTGATGTCGTCCCAACGTAGTTTCTTTGTTTCCTCTGCAGAAAACCATTCTGAACACAGAAATATCTTAGGCGAAGCAACATGGTAATCTGTAAATGCTATATCATTTCAATCATATTATAATTTAACACTTTTCTTACTCCTAATGTTTTCTAAACCGACCTCTGATACCAACTATAAGGCCCCAGCCTTAAACCTTACTTAATCTTGAGTTATTACAAGATTACACATTGAGGATCTTTTCGGGTTTATAGTTTTAGAGAATTAGATCATAAAACTTGCATTACATTCCACATATAAACAATGTGGTTACATAAAGATAGTATTCTTCATTCCCATCAATGGTAACACATTTAAAATAAAATATGGATTATTTCTTGACACTTCCTTGACACTATCATCATATCATGTACCTTTCCATTGACCTGTGAAAAACATTTCAAAAAAAATTGGGATGAGCATAAAAAACTCAGTATGGGTTATAAAAACATGGAAAGGAAACATGAGTTCATATATACATAATAATGAAATCATACTTTACCCATAAAACATAGGCACTTTAACATACCTCATAAAATCATGAATAAATCATAGAAATCATAAGACATAAAGGTAACTTGAGGCATTCATAACATTCTTACGTAGGGAGTAACCCTCTTGGTTACGTTTGGAATACCCATCACAGTATATTCCCTAAATCTATTCCGAGAAACCTTAACGTTTCACTCCTTCGCGTTACCCAATGCATTGGAGAGCTATATCGGGCTCACCCGCCCATAGTTTATCATGGAACCACCCGTCTTCATAATAATGCCCAAGAACCATAACATAATCGTATCACATAAAACATGCATAAAGGAAACATAACATTTCCACATTTCAATCACAAGATATCAATACAACACAGAAAACACTGTGAAAACCATTTTCAATACCCAAATAAAAGAAAATTAAAACATGGTATTTATTTTTCTTTTAAAAAAGAAGGTATGGCTTGTAGAGGAAGCCGAAACTCAAATAACGGTCACGACGGTAGAGAAGTCATTGTCGCCGTATACGTACAACAAAAACATTCCCTTTTTATGTTTAGTAAACGCTTCATATAAAAAAGATTCCTTTTGAATAAACGTAAAATTCAAAGGGGTTTATACACCGTATAAAAGAAAGTTGTGTATAAAATAAAATATGCCTCAATGAAAGGAGATTGAGACAAAGTCCCATACCTCGTATCCGACTTGACCCGACCGTTCTTTAATCTCCTGAATAATAAACATGAGTTAATCTCTAATTTATTATGATCCTTTTTCAAGTTCATTATTCCTTTTATACCATGTTATGAACATCATGTAATCATTTATGTTAATAATGTTCATTTTGTCGGTATTTGGTTCTTAAGTCAAAAATAGACTTCTTACACATACATGTTGTTAATTTGGTCAAAGATTCATTATATACAGAATGATATTAATGATTTGGATAACATATATATCATATATATTCATAATATACATGTATTTATAATATTACATCACATTTAGAGGTAAGAAATGAAATGCACCGTTCATGGAGACGGTAAGCCGTACGTACACATGAACGCTACTTCCATTTCTATTTCATATTTTCTGGAATGGAATCATAATAATATAAGAGTATATTATAATTCCAGTATAATAACATATATAATATCATTAACTTTATCCTTTACACATCCCACATATGGTATTAATGAATCAAATCACTTTCAGGGGTGGTAGCCCGCACTTCCTAAAATGAAGATATCGTGTTTACCCATAATGGAAACCATTAAGGTATGCCCAAAATGAAAAAAAAACAGAAGATTAAGGAAAACATAAACATATTATATATAATATATAAAAATAGTGACATCATAATGGCCACCTTTGAAGGTGTTAAATGAGTATTGAACAATCATCGTTTGGGGAGGCATAATTTCGCCATCCACGGAAACCGTATGTTCTTTAACCATTTGATATAGTTGTGTGAGAGTGTAGCTCAAATAAATCTTATAAAAACATCATAGTATATTGATGATACTGGTGTTGTTACAAAAGAAGTAAATAAAAAGAGTTTAGGGGGTTGGAGAAGCAAAATAAAACAAATGAACATGAGAGAATGAATTACCTTTAAAAGTGTAACTCCTTTTGATTTGAGCCTAAAGGCTTCCTTTGTAAGGATTCTGCCCAAAGGGAATCCTCTAGGATGAGAAGAGGGATGTGGAGAGAGTAAATGGGCAGAGTTTGGCCGAGCCAAAGGCTTGAGGAGTGTGTTAAATGAGGTAGAGGTGGGGGCCTTTTATAATAGGAGAGGAGGGACACTTTTGGAATGTAAAGAAATATTACATTATTTGAAAATGTGTTTCGGTTTTAAAAGGTCCCACATTGATATAATTCGTGGATAAGGTGATAAGGGTTCGAAATCCACTCATCCAATTGGATTTGGACATGTTTAGTTCATAGATGTTACATTATCATTCCATTTTATATAAATCATCAAATAATGATGTCATCGGTGCATCATTATTATTTCATAAATAATTGAATTTATTTAATGTCTAAAAATTATAAAAAAAATACTATGATGTAAGAAATCATTTTAGCTTTCCAATTATTATTTATAATCAAACATATGATCTTTATAACCCCATGTAAAAATTGTTTTCGTAAAACATATTTTGTTTGTGTCATTTTTACTTTTACATTAAATAAAAAGTTATTTATGTCATTTCCCAACCAAAGTGACTCCATGGGGACCCCAAGTTGACCCATGGCTTGTCTTGGTCGGCCACGACACAACCAATGAGGGTAAGACATGTTTCATGCTCATCTTATTTTATTAAAGCATTATTTTTACCTTAAACTACACTAATTACCACTAATCGCGATTAAAAACATAATAAGTTACTATTCACCAAAAAATTATTTTAATCTCACTGAACCACATTTTAATTATTAATGACAACCATGTATGTAAGATTTTTGAAATTCAAAACACAATGATGGGAAAATTTCATTTAAATGGAAAATCAGTTTTTATAAGTACCACTTAGTGGTTTCACTATTCATCAAAATTGAATTTTTTTAGAAAATTACCAAAAATTCACCCTAATATATATTTGATATTAAAAATTAAAAACTGATGTCTATTTTAAAAAATTCAAAATATATAAGTCACATTAATTAATTTAATAATTAATTCCCGCTGTTAGAGCAAATAGCGTGTTTTTATAAAACAATAAGTATCAAAAGATTGACACCAATTTAAGTCCAATTTCAAAGTGAAATTGATTCCAATGACCACCATTGGATTAAATAGTAAAAATATAATCATATTACACATTAAGACCAATTCAAAAGATAATCTAATTATATAAATAAATTAGATTAAAAATCAGTTTTGATGTAAAATGCAGTATTTTTCACTATTCATTAAAAAATGAACATTGTTAGAAAAATACCAAAAAAGTAAATTTTTATGTCCCAATCATAAAGAATAAGTTTATTTTGACAAACATAGTTTATAAAATTGTCAAAATATAGCTTTAAAAAGGGTTTTCCATCATAAGGCAGTAAAACAATCTTTTAAGAATATTAGTGTATTCCATGCTTAAGATTGGATTTATTTTCATTTTAAGACTCTAAACACTATCTTGATCATTAATAGACATAGATAAAAATATATATTATTCATTACTCACTTGGGATGTTACAAATATACAAGACTGTTGAAAATATGGATTTTCAGCAATGATATCTGAAATTCTATAACGATAATAAAGAAACTGATGATACTGTTAATGATTGTAAGAAATTTTGACACATCAGACATGATTTTGAAAATATGAAAATATAGGATAAGAAAGATTGAAATTGTGAGTGGTATTATAAAAAGAACGATAAGTCAAATGGTATGAATGTCTTAATGGAAAAATACTCTTGGAGTGCTATTGTTGGAGATTCTTTAGATGAATCATCAGATAATGAAAATTCAGGAAAAAGAATATTGGTTTTTTTTCTATAAAAACTATTGAAAATAGTTTTTTCATAGAAAAGGTACACGTGCTGAATCATTGAAAAATAAATCATTAAATGAAAATCATCCTACCAAGAAGGTTTATAATTCATCTGATGAAGATAATTCCCTAGAAGAAGATAATTATTTACATTCATATGAAGAAGTATATAGATTTTATTAATTTCTTGAATAAAAAAATTCAAGAACAAATTTTATAACAAAATAAATATCATATATTTATAATGATCTTGATAATATATGTTTTGAATTTGATTATATTTCTATAAACCATGAGCATAAAAATTATTATAACAATAATCTTCCAATATATTTAGACAAACTAATTTCATAGAAACATATTTTTGATTAAACTCTCAATTATAAATCTAATACTGATGTGGATAAATTTTTTTTTATAAGACTTATGTATAAAATCATTCATTAAATGAAATATTTGAAAAAACATATCACTGGTGATGAAGGTTTTGACAAAATGTATAAAAACATCCTCAATAAGGTAATAGTTAATGAATGGATATACACATTCAAACCCATTTTTTATGATCAATTATGTTGAACATGAAGATTTCCTCTTTTCCAGAATGTTTCAAAGAGGAGTAAATTGTAATAAAAATTGATTTATATAAAAAATAAATATTTTTGAATACAAAAATCCAATTATTAAAATTAAATTTCGGTTCCCAAATTATTTTCATCTATCATTTATGGAGCCAAGAATTTTTGGATTCCAATAAACTAATTTTTTTATCTTCTATAAAATAAAGCAATTTCTAACAAAAATATTACATAGAATGCGACTAGTGGATGTTCCCGACATATAACTTGTAACAAAGCTTTATATTAAAATATTATTGAAATGAATGATTGAAAAGTCACTTTCAGAAAAAAAATCTCATGGAAATATTGTTTGTATATGTAATATTGTTCTTCTTGGAAAAAATTATTTAAAATGATTTAGTTTTTAACTATATAAAGAAAATTATTATAAGAATAATTCATTTTTGTGATGAAGGTTATGTTTTGAATTTTAGGAATGATAAATTTATAGTACAAAATTTAAAGAAAAATATCCTTCATTCTGCAAATGGTCATGGGAATGTTTACACTCTAAACATAGAAGACATTTGAAGAAAAAGAAATACCTTGACATAGTGAAATTTAAATTTGATCATGGTTATGGAATATATGGTTATAAAACTATAACATTAGGAACCTTGAAATTTTATCTAAAATTATACTTGTTAATGATATAACAGAATTAAATTTTTATTTTTCAAAAGTCAACATTCTTTATCAATATGGAATGAAACATAATTCAAGTTGTAAATATATTAGTTAATGGTCAAAAGTTAATTTATTACAGATGGTTCAAATGTATCTTTTTGTTCTTACACACACTATAAGTATTGGAGGAACTCATTATGTATTTTATTTAGTTGATGTCTACACTAGATATACATTGGACTATTTTCTAGGAAATAAAATTTGAATTCTTTTCTAATTTTATAACGCATTAAGAAAAATTTAAAAATGATAGATACCTACATTTGATAACTAGTCATAATTATCAAGGTGAAGAATTTGAAAATTCTTATTTTGAAAAATATTTCAGTATGAAAGGCAGTACACAAAACATTTCAACACATAGAACTCCTCAAAAAAATTGTGTTATTGAAAGAGGAAATAATAAGCTACAAGAGATAACAATATCTATGTTGAGTTAATATTATTTTGAAAATATTTTTTGGATGAAGCTACAAGTAATTCTTGTTATACTATAAAAAATGTTTTAATCAGAAAATTTGAAAATAATGAATCTTATCAATCATAGACATGCCAAAAACCAAAAGTTCATAAAATTAAATTATTTTGATGCAGAGTATTAATTATGTATAAAAAATATAATTTACCTGACGTTTCACACTTATCTGATGAATGTATTTCAATAGGATATTCCACTACTTCTATGTATTTTATAGTTTTCAATAATAATTCTTAAAATGTTGAGGAAATATTATATGTTAAATTTGATGAAATTGGTTCTTTTGTTTTTAAACAACCTCAACATTAATCTTATGATGTGTTTTCCAAAACTAATTATCAAATTTTTCTAGAATATTCTTCTAATAAGGAAATTACTCAATAAATTATTTTTTAATTTATTTCTTATAGAATAATTTCTATCTTATATTGATGAACAAGTTAAAAAAACCGTAATAAATTATTTCATAAGAATCATCCTTGTGAATGTAACATTGGAGATGTAAATAGACATATAAATACTAGATGTGCATTATGATATTAAGAATAACATATTGAAATCTATTCATAATTTAAACATAAATGTTTTGATGAGGCTTTTGGTGATTATTATTGGATTATGGAAATTCATGATGAATGAGATGAATTTTTATGGAATAAATTCTGGACCCTGGTTGAAATACATAAATATAATTCTATGATTTGTGTAAAATGGGTTTTCATGAAAAAAAATTGTGATGAAAATAGAATAATCATTATAAAAAAATACTAGTTTTTAAAGGTTTTAATTAATAAGTGGGACTATATTATAAATAATCTTATTCATTTTTATCTATACATGAATCTATTTATATACTATTACCCTTTTTAGAGTTCATTAATTTCAAACTATTTTCTATGTATATAATGTGTAATTTTCTTGACAGATATGTTAAACATGAAGTTTTGGTTGAACAGCCTCTTAATTTTGAAGATCAATAACATCTTTAATATGTTTTCAGACATATAATAGAACTATATGGCCTTAAAAAATCTCATATAGCCATGTATAATATATTAATATGATTTTTTCTTCTGAAAAATTTTGTTAAGGGAACTACAGATCCAGAACATTTTATAAATAAAGAAAAAAATTGTTGTGATCATTCATATCTATGTTGATGACATAAAATTCAGATCTCCTCAGTATTATTTAACATAGTGATTTTCAAATATTATAAAATATGAGGTTATGATGAGTGGGATGAATGAGTTAACATTCATTATTGGTTTTCAAATTTCCAAAAAATGGGAAGGTACCAATATATCCGAACATTATTATATTAAATATATTCTTTAAAATTATGCATATGAAAATAATAAAAGTATTAATACATCAATCGGTACCTCAAATATTCATGAAATTGATGAATTTGGAAAACATGTAAATCAAAAAAATAGAGGGTTGATAAAGAAGTCTACTATATATTATTGATAGTCATCATATCATAATGTATTTGGTGTGCTTATTGGAAAGATATCAATCCAATACAATATAATCTCAATTAAAAGATGTGAAAATAATATTTCTCTAATAAATGGGAATTCTGGATTTATAACTTTTTATTCCTCTAGAAATTATATTGAATTTTAATGTTTTTTAGATGCTAATTTTGGAGGATAATGAATAGATAGAAAAAGAACATCCCTAACATTTAATTTCATAGGTAATTCATTGGACTCATAATGTTGTAAGAAAAAACACACAGTAGAACATTCCACTAGTAAAGCGGAATATGTCGTAGCTATAAGGGGTTGTTCTCATGTATTTTGAATTCCACACACACTCACTAATTATGGCATGAGTTTTAAAAAAAACACAAATACTATGTGATAACACTAGTGTTATACCTCTATATAAAAACCATTCACATCACACACAATAAAAACACATGGATATTAGAAATATTTTTATTATTGATCACACACTTAATGAATATATTGTTTTACAATCCATTTGAATGTAAGAACAACATTCACTTATATTTATAAGACCATTACCTTACAAATGATTTGAATATATTAAACCGAATACAGGAATGACCTGTATAAACTAATAGTTCATATCTACATTTTAATTAAACATTATTCTTTCCTTAATCTACTAATTTTCTTCGGTGGTGTACATATTTATATTAAATATTTTCTTTGAACAAAATTCTAGTTATAGAAACAGCATTGATGCCCAAAATATTATCACAAGTAGACATTGTTTCATAACCAATTTTTTTAGCAACAAAAACTTTTTCAGTATCAAAATATTCATTACAGAAAATTTTTGAACTCATTATTATTTTTGTTTTTTTGTTTTTATTTTCATTTGAAAAATTTTATTTGAATACAATACATCTATATTCAGATTCTGAAAAGTAAAACTACTTTTTACTTTTCATTATTTTTAATAAATTTATGTTTTATGGTTATTATTTTTAAACACATTATTTGAATCATTTTGAATATGAATTTTTTTTATTTATTTTTAAAACGACAACTGTTCATTTTTTTCAATTCATTAGTTCTTATATATATAATATGGACTGTAGAATCCCAAAAGTCACTTCTCATCACCTATAAATGTAATCTTTCTCATCCCACGTATATTATACTCCAACATACGGTGAATATCTTCTCCACTTGAAATATGTAAGTCAAAAGTATTCTGGCTTCCTATTATTTCAATCATACTCACGTATCAGTCATAAGAAACATATCTAAAATAAATTGCGTCAAAATATTTTTCCAAGATGAAAATATTCAGTGAATTGTTTCTTACTAGAGAATTCTATGACATGTATGACACATCTATAAAAATAATAATTTAGTTCCAATTATGGGAATTGGGTTTTATAGAAAAAACAAATAATCCTGATCTGATCATTTTAGAAAAAGACATTTAGTTTCACAAATCTATGAAGACTGATAAAAAGAATATGAAGGTATTTATTCATATCTATTATAGTGATATTAGTATTTCATCTAACAAAGAAATATATTTTTAAATATTCCATTATAGAGAGACTCATTTTTTCCATCACATAAATTTCTAAAGGAAAAGGGATTATTTGTTTAATAATTAAACGAACAATATCTGTTTGTAATTCATGAGGATTAAAAGAAAATACCCATTTTTCATCTAATAATAGACGTAATGAATATTAGATATACGGGTTTTCTATTTCAAAAAATGGTTATAGAGAAACTATAATTGTTTTAGAATGTTTTTACTTGTTAATATCTTTTTAACACGAGGAATATTAACCAAATGTGTTATATTTTCTATACCATCAATAATATCATGTTAATGTAATAAAATACCAACTAATTATGTTTTTTCCATCCTCCGTATGTTCATTTTTGAAAGTGTGATGTTTTGAAAAATTACTCCTCAATCAGTTCTGATAAATTTAATAGTAATTTGGATTAGATGATACTATAATAAGAATGAAAATTTATTTTGGGATAGAATATTTTTCTGCTAAATACTTAGAATCTGAGACTCTAAAAGAAAAAGTTGGAAGTATCCAATGAATAGTGTAAAATTATATACCGATTTTTTCAAAAAAAAAAACATATTTCTAATCTAAATATGAAGAATAAAAGTTATTATAGTGAAGAAACTACAACTAATAGGAGAAACGAACAAGCATAATTGAAATTAGGATTTCCAAAATTCATTTGTAATCATGTTGATGCTCTTGTGTAATAAATTTGGGCAACTAAATTCTAAAATAATTTAATAAGAAAATGAAACTGATGAATAGAAAGTCTTATACCTTTCGAATTCATAAGCTGATAAAAGGAGTATAAAAATAATGTGCAAAAATCCCAATTATCCCCTCTTTCAATGAAATGTTATCGAAGAAACATAATGTTGGAGAAAAATAGGAACCACATGATATCACTAGTTATGATACTAAGATGTATAATATAGATTAATATATCTACTATGGAGAGATCTTTTAAGAGAGGAGTGAATAAGAAGAAAAAGTAAAAAAGGATGAAGGAAATAACCAGGATCAAAAGTTTGAGTCAGTTAAAATTAATACTAGATCTACTCATGAAACATATATTAAATTTACATCTCTAGGAATTAAACGTTAAAATCCTGATTTTTATGTATCTAAAGGTAACAAATATATTAAAATTTATGATAAGGATGAACAAACTAGATCCGATATCAATCGGAATTAGAATTTAACTGAAGAAGATTTCATATGCCACAATGTTGGACTCCCAATTATGATAAAGTAACATATTTATATCATGAAATCAATTTAAAAGAGATGAATATCTTGTTCATGATCTAATAATAATGGAAAATTCTATTCTTTTATTATGTAGAATGTAAAAAAAAAATTTGTATACCAATAAATCAAGAGTGATATGATTTAATAAATCTCAAAAGAAAATGAATCATGAATCATGATGCTAAATATTTGTTTTCTAATGTATTCTATAAGTATCATTGAATGAATTAAATAAAGTGTCAAAGTGCTCACACAATACTGTTGAGATTGCTATTCTTCTTGTAGAGAAAACAGACGATCTCAAAAATCATTTGAATAAACTCTATGCTGCTTTCAAATATTTACAATGTAATACTACTCTAAAATTGAAAATGGTTAAAAGGCCCAGATGAAAGTTAGTTTGGTGATTTAAAACTAATTGAAAAGATATTTTCTATCGTTTAATAAATGAAATTTATTTATCTAAATGAGATCAATAGCAAGAAGAATAAATTTTTTTTATTATGAAACGTAATTAAAATCATAAAAAATGTAACCATAGTTTATGAAGAAATTTATTAGGGTGATGTAGAGAAGATTGAAACTCAGTATGAAATAATTTATTCTAGGGAATAGAAAATTAAATCTCAGAAATATTGGAATCATAACCAAGTCTAGTTTATTGAATATCAGAAGCAATAGACATGGTCTTAGAAAAATATATTGAGAATATATTATATGATAGAATAGAGTTAAAAAAGATGAAAAAAATTATTTTGGATTTTATAATGAAGAAAAAATAAAAGGAAATGAAATGATTTATTTGTACTCTGGTTTTACATTTCTTTATTGTTTTTATGAAAGAGTTTGACTTACATACATTTTTTTATTGAATTTTTTCATTATTTTTGCATTATTGTTCATTAAATTATCTCATTAGATCAAATATTTTGTTACCTAGAGTTGTTTTTCTCTAAACCCTCTATAGTTCATAGAAGAACTCTCATATTTCATTTTGTTAATAAAAAATGTGAGACAATATTTTATAAAAGGGGATAATGTTTTATAAAGGGGGGTAATAAGAATTGAATAGTTATTTTGAGGGGGAGAATGTATTAGATAAAGAGAAAAAATTTCAGAAAGAGAATACTTTCAGTAATGGGGAATTTTTTTAGAATAATATTCGTAGGGTTTTTGATATCCTATGGTGGAGGTTAGTAATATTATAATTGTATTTAGAAGAGTTTTAAAAATAAAAGGGATATATGTATAAGTGTTTCAATTTTAAATGTGAAATCTGCATAATTTTTTAATCCTCTACTTATTTTTAACTTGTGGATTGTACTTTTGAAAAAGGGGGATATTGTTGTGTCAAAACTACTCTTTTGACTTGTATATTACCTTTTTTTTGTAAATTAAAAACATACTTTTCAAATGATTTATTATTTTTTCTTATTATATTTACTTTAAGGATTTTTTTTACAAGTCTATCATTACATTTTTCAAACTATTTATGTTAAATAGTGTACACACCAATAAATATAGTTTTTACTTTTTTTATATTTACTACAAGGATGAATATGATTTATATCATAATAACAGAAAATATTATATTAGTCACACCCATTATGATTTTTCAACATACAAACCGATCAATATTGATCTAATTACATTAATCATACTCACAATATTAACAGAAAATATCATTCCCATTTTTTATTCACATTTGTATTTTATTGGAAGAGCCATAATCTTTTCGTACCCAAATTATTGTAACTAGAAAACAATGGTATATCGAAAATAAATCCTCTTAATAAAATGATTTTGTGTATACTATTATCATATTCATATTAAAATAATGTTATTTTTTAATTAGAAGATGACCATTGGATTGCAATGTGTCCAGGTATATCTGAGATATCATGAATAAATCTCACTGTTGGAGTCAAAATATGACATTTGGGATGACGCTTGTAAATTCCAGGTCATTTTGAAGTGATTGGATCTTTTGTTGAATTTTAAGCATCCTATGAGAGCACTTTCAGATCTATGATTCTTGAAAAACCAATTATGTCATATTATGAACTGTGAATCATATATACTGGTAGAATTCATGAGTTTTTGGTTAAATTAGTGAGATGCTGATCATTGGTGATTTTGATGGAGTTCATCTAGGGATATGAATATAGACATGCTGATCATTTGAACATTGAGGGCTTCCAGGGTCAGTATGACAGAGGTGTTGAGTACCTTCTTAATCGAGGGATTGTGGGGATATAAATAAAGAAGATGATTATCATATATAGGGGTTACATTGGTGTAGATAACACAATCATTCAAGAATGTAAAAATGTATGGCATTTTAGCCAATGTTATTGGATACCCTAATGTTTCATTTAAAGAATTTTATTATCCCACAATTCAATGGAAAAATAATAGAAAGTGAATTGTTTTACATATTCATATTTATATTAAGTATTCTGTTTATCATAACCAATGTGATTATGATATATTTATTATAATATGATTAAGATTTTAGTAATTAAAATTGTATAGTTTATGATCTTTTTAATTACTCAATACGATTTTTTACTCTTTAAGATTAAATCTTTGTATTGTTTTACTATATTCATTAGAACGATACTGATTACGATCTATTACATTCTTACCCAGTTTAAATCATTTAAACCGTGAATACAATTAATTTTATTAATGACCGGGGGAATACATATCGTAATCATCCATATTATGATATTCTTTTTCATTGAATACATGGTCCAATGCAGTTAATTTTTTAAATACATTAATTGCATTTTTGAATTGAAAAGGTTTATATTATTTTAAAATAAATTTTTTAAAGGGATAAAAATGAATGTTTTAAACCTACAATTCACCCCTCTTTTACTGTGATATCTATAAATACATTATAATATAACAAAACCATGATCATTTACTTATTCAAATATGAACATGAATTTCCAATAAAGATTATGTCAATTACAAGGGTATATAAATTCAATGATGAGGGGTATGGATCTCCAACCATTAGAGAGAACATTATATTGAAGAAGTGAATTTTTTTGAGAATGTTGTAATGCATTTGTTGGATAGTTTCCAAAACTAACCCAATATTATGATGTTGAGGTTTCAATTTAACTCATATTTCGTGTTATATCTATATAAATGTATGCTTATAAAATTACCATAACAAAATTCTTGGAAGTAATGACGAAACTCTCCAAGGATCTATAAAAGGGTATTATATGCCCATGTGTTTTTCCATGTGGTTCAATTGTTCTATTTATTATGATGAATGATGGATTAAGACAAATTTATTATTTATTATTGTGAAAATAACAAATATTTATCTTTAATCATTACTAGATCAATTTAGGGATAAAATTTATGTTTTATAAATGGTATCTTTTATACTTGATACAGTAATTATGATTTTATAGTGATTCTATTTGAACTCTAAAAATAACCTATTACCATCATGTCTATATGTATAATTCCATAGAGATTACCATAATAATATTAAAATATTTTTTGATTATATTCATTATATTCCAATATATAAGAAGTATATAATGATCTATTTAAGACATTACTAATGTATTTGAGAAAAATATATTTCACAAAAATTATTTGAACTATGAAATCTGGGTATCCTAATTATTAGGGGATATATATGGATCCTTTGATGACCATGGTTGATTGAAGGATGGGTTAGACCAACCAATATGATATAAAACTATAGTTTTATTTGGATTTTTGTATACTATTTCTACATGGAATGAAATTTTTATTGAATATGATATTTATGAACCCTGTTAACTATGACTAGATTCTTGTTCTTTTGGAAATATTAATATGCATAACATTATAAGGATAGAAAGCGAATGTGATTAGTTACACCTATACCCATATTCCCCTTAATTGGGGACCCATTTATTATATAAAATTATGCAACATCAACGTGATTGGGTTTTTTATTCATAAAAAATTACATAATGGCAACTTATAACCCACAACAATTAAATATTCAAGAGAAAAACTAATTAACACATTATTTGGAGACAATATTTCGAATATTTTCATTAATGATATACATTAATTTTCTATATGGATAAAATGTGATATAAATATATATATATATATATATATATATATATATATATATACTAATCCCAAGAGATTAAATTATATATTTACATAGAGGATGATGAACATGTTCCCAAGAAGATGGATGTAATTATTCATATGAAATCATTTCTTAGTATATTTTTTCAATCGGAAGGATGAAATGTATTTGATTCTCTATGAAAAAAAATGTTGAATCCTTATCAGTAAAAGTAGTAAAAGGGACCCAAAACACTTTTATATTCAAAATAGAGAGATTTAAATCATAATGTTGGTGATACATACTATATTTCACAAAAATTCTTCTCAATCGTCCTTTCATATCAATACAATGGATGTGTAGATGGTAAAAACTGAGCTATAAAAGAAGATACATGATATTTCATAGATAAAAATTCATATTACTATAATAAAATATTTTCTAAATGAATATTCATCTTATAAATAATAAAATTTAGAATGTATTTTTTGGGATGAGGTGTATAAATCATTAGTCATGGTTATTCATAGATGAAAAATGATGTATAGATATATGAAGAATAATTTATTATGGAACAACATGAAAATGAAAGTTTTTTAGTGGGTATCATGATTATTGGAATTTTTTAATGTTAGGGAGAAATATAAAATGTGTATGGAGATAATGCAACCATTACTATTCCATGTTTTTAAATCAGATTACATCACCCTGTATTTAATTGAATGTATTATTATACTATATAGTATTGGTAAATTAATTTGGTTTATATTTACTCATTATGTTTAGCACATTTAATTTCTATTAATAAATATTTCTCAATTAGTCAATATTACATGATATATATGAAATAATTGGTATGTAATATTATAGTACCACATCCAATATTATTTTTTTATGTTCCTCGTTTTTTTATTTGAGTGGGAAAATTCGTTAACAAGCATTAGATACATAGTTAATTCTGCGCACTACGTATCATACAAACAGTAATCATCAATATTAATGGAATATTAAAACTCCTGATGATATTCTATGATCAAATTAACAAAATTTATTATTAGGATATGATCAATACCTACCCGCAGTGGATTTCTCATATAATATTAATTTTATTATAGAATAAAAAATGATCTAGAAGAGCATTTACATAGGAATAAGTGAAGAACTCTATCATATTGGGATAAATATTGGGAGAATAAACATAGGGTAATGGGTCGTTCTAATTAAATAATAGAATATATTTGAACAATTTAGTGGTATACTAAAATTGGATAGTCATGATAGAAAGTAATATTATAATCATTAATGAGATTTGGAGTTTTATGTTTGGGAAAATACGTAACATTTAATATTTGTATGAAAGTGGGCTTTGAGATTCTATGAAAAAAGAATCATGATCCCGAGATTTAATGTAATGTTTAAGAATATCAATCTTGTTATAGTGGTAGATTATCATCTATTACTTAAACTAATTCTCTCCCATGTTAATGATTTTTTCCTTGTATCTCTACCGAGGAAACACATACTTGGCCCTTTATATATATGAAAATCATAAATAGTGTAACATAAATATGATCTCCATTAAAAGAAATAATTCTTAGAAATATAATATAATAGGTACGGTGTACTATAAAATACCAATCCTAACTTGGTTAAATAAATCAAAAGAAGTCATATGATTTAGGACGAAACATGGGTTCTTGAAGATGTAATAATGAAAATGTGACCTCATTTTCTAGTCAGATAAATTAATTTACAAATAATAAATTATTCAAAGGTTGGTAATATGAAACACCACATGATTTTAAAATATATATTTCCATTACCTTGTTGAATGACATATTTAACATAGAACAGAAGACAAAAATGAATATTGATACTTTTTATTGAGAGAAAATATTTTAATAATAGAAAAACATTACTCATTTTGTTAAATAAAGTTAGAACATACATAATATAAATATAAGGGGAATAAAATTTAATGTAGCTAATAATGTCATAAACATGACATGTTTATCCTCATGGTATTAAAATATGATTATAAGACAAATTCAATCATTTTAAGTTAAGAAATGAATAAAATATTTAATATACGTATTAAAATATATGTAATTCAATAGAATTATTGATTTTAGTAATAAAAATAAGCCTATATAATGGAATTAAATATAATATATTTGTATATAATGATTATAAAATACGTTCATTCAAAATATGAAAATTGGAAATATGGTAATAGAATATATTGATTATGGGAATATCTAATGGGTATGTTTATTAATAGAAAAAATATAAATATTCCTGAATAAAAATAGTTATTATTTAATTAATATGTATTATTAGGAAAATATTATTTTAATATTTATATTTTATAAATGACACTATAATTATAATAAATGTTATGATGAGTTAGTGAGATTAAAATAGAGGATTGAATTTAAATGCGTTTAAAAAGTTATATTTTTATAATATGAATTATTAATTTTAATAGTATTCTGTTAATATCATTTAATGTTAGGAAAGATTAATTTCTAAATATATCATTTTAGGAACCTATTTTTTTATATGATTAAATTAAAATTTTCACTTGTAATTGATGAATATACATTAATGTGTGAGTTTATAAGGAAAATATTAACAAATTATTTAATGAGTAATTTATATGAAATATGGTTAATAGAATATAATGTTTATAATATTATAAAAAAAATTTCTTATTTCTATATTTTACATTTTCATTAAAAAGATAAATTTACTAAATATAGATACTCAATAAGATTAAATGGATTACCTAATTTTAAAACCTAGTTTGAAACTATATAATTAGTTTAATTTAATTTTAGGCATAGAAATATGTTATCATAATAAATGATAATGTTCACATATTACAAAAGGGGATATGCTAAAATGTAACAAATAAAATATCATATTACTTAATGTATGAATTCGTGGATGGGTGATTTCACAACCACAAATTACCACACCTCTATTATTTTTTACTATGTATCAACTTTACCATGGAAATTAAAATTATATTAGTTATGGTATGAATATTTTATGAAATCACACACAAATATCATAAATAAATTGATACCTCCACTACCTCCCTTAAAACACTACAATCATTCAATTATATTCATAATATTTAACGATTTCCCACCTACCAAATTTTTATTTGACTTTTGGTGACATATAGTTCTGGAAAGGTAGCCTAAATCTATAATTTAGAAATTTCCCATGTAGAGATGGTTAAAATTCTTCAATCCTCATAGATATTCATTAACAATTTTAGTTACCTTTACTAATCTACTAATTATAAATATTATTCTACAGAAATAATAATATCATATTAATATCATTATGAATCTGATAAAATGACACTACTGTTATATAACTCTAAAATGTTAATCATTCATTCATGAATCATGATATTTTTTAACATACAAAAACCACCTATATATACAATTCCATAACAAAACCACCATTTTCATCATGAATAAGTATTAGGAAATAAATACTAATAATATGTAACATCTTGGACCCAATTAAAACTTTTATAAATGTACATGATAGAAAATATTGACTCTAAAACACTTCTATGTATGCCAAAGGCTATCGACTATCTTGGAGGGTCTATGATTGTTTGGTGGGGAGAGTATACATGTATAATCAATGTGAACAAAAATGAAGATAACAGATAAAAAATAGAATAGAATGAAATTCAACATCATATTAATAATATCTTGAATAATATTATGTAGCATAATAAAATTTTAAAAAATAACATATCTATATCAAGTATCATTTACAAAATGAGTTCAGGTCTATATGTTATAACAACTGGGAATACAATGAAATAGTTAATTAGTAATATACAACAGGCTATAAAAATTATAAATAAACCAAAAATCAATCTCTAATATCATTGTGGGAATATGATTTGTCTTCTACTCCTATAATCCATAAAAATATAGACAATCTATTTTCTATAGTAATATGATTCCCCTTGTCCCTAATAGCATCTATAGTGTCTGTCTAAGTTCCAATGGGTGTCTTGAATAGGGTGTGAGATAAACATAATAGGTTATGAGAAATTAGGTCTAAAACTATCCCACATGTGTATATATAATGACCAGTGTTTCAAAATAATGTATGTAGGTGATAAATAAATATACTATATCAGTATAGGTTCTATGTGGAACACCCATTATATACCACCTTCTTCAGCCTAATCTATAATGTCTTTAACAATTCAATAATAGTGATTTTTTTTTTAATAGCCCTACGATATAACATTTAATATAAGACATCCCCCAAACAGACATATTCATTTAAGTTATTTGTATGTACCATGGAATATAGAATTGAACATAGTAAATAGAGAATGATGTGGAGTATATAAATTATTGAATGACTCCCATTATGTTCCTTGGCTAAGAATACACCTGAATATGATAATTTAACTTTAATCTTAGGATCATACAACGAATTGCACTTAGGGAATTGTAGTATCACACTAGTTATAAACCCATCTCCCTATAATTCCACCCATGAAATTCCTCATATGAATCCTATTATTGTCGAGGCATAGTATGATGACATATCCTGCTGAGATCCTCTTTGTAAATCCATATAATTATCCCAGTTGTTGCTCAAGGCATCATGTAATAAAATAATTGCTTATTCCATGTTTGTAATTCTATATCAATAAACCAAGTGTCACTGAAGTATTATTCTCTGGCCACTCACCTAGTAATCCCCCCCAAGTAATTCACCATACTATTCCATGTCTCACCAACAGTGTAGTATAATTCTGTTATAATTCATTTAATTTAGTAATCATGATGATCCCATCCATGGAACTTTGATTTAGAACACTTTTATCATTTTTGGATTATCTTATTTGATGGAAATTAATAGAAGAACTGTGCAATTTCAAAATATCATATTTAGTTTTTCCATTCAATTTATAAGGTACAACTCAAGAAAGAGGAAATTTTAACAAAGAACAGGGACCTAGGGACATGGAAAATATTTAATCAAGAAATTATTTAATCCAATTTATGATACATTAATTTTAATATAACGTCCCAAATTCTTGTTTCATGGATCACACAGTAGATGGTGGGACAATTACATTTCCATGAATAATGTTTAAAGGCCTTTAAATGTTATGAGACATAAGTGATGGATTGTGTCTAGGTAGGTATCCTCTGATGAGGAATTAAGGATTCTTGGAATAAAGTAACCATGTTTATAACTATATATTTAACTATTTTTACATTTGTGAGGTGTCTTAATGATGTTTTATCATGATATATGATAACATAAAATATAAATATAAATACACTCAAAACAAAAAAACTATATCACCTAACTTACCTATCTAGACGACTCAATTTCGAGAAATGTAATCATAATTCATATTAATAAAAGAAATTAATGAAATAGATGAATGAACTGAAAATAGAGAATAATTTACCTCCTAGATTTATCATGACACAATGAAAGATAAATTTATATAATAAGGAAAATAATTGGGGTTATTACTTATTTTTATCCATTGTGGTAATAAAAACATTATTCTGTCAGAAAACATGGGAGATATGAAAATATGTAGTATTAAGATAGGGAGATCTTCTTGTGTGGGAAGGTGGATGTGAAAAATAAATGAGTGTAGGATGAGAGAGTCTTAAATGAAAGGATGTGAATATGATAATTTCAACCATTTTTAAATGTTCCATGTTTTTGCGACTAGGATGGCCAAACAATATACAAAGCACCCTCACCCTTTCCTTAGGGAGTAACCCTTCTCGCATGGCTAGGGGAACAATTCTACAAACTAATTTATGTCTTTGAATTATATCAATCAATTAAGTAAATATCTATGTGTGGTTAATCACATAGTTAGAAAAACCACACTCATACCTGGTAGATCACCTATACTACCAATCTAGACCAAATAACCTTATTTTCTATTCTATGGTGCACAGGTTGAAAAAATATGTGACATCATAGAGAGACATCATTGTTGTGATTCATTGTTTTTACTAAGGATGTAAAAACCATTTAGATCACCTATTTCAACCTAAAAATAGATCTTCTATCCCCAAATAAACATCATATCCTCATAGACCCTTCTATAAACTCTTATGAACATTTGTGATGGTAAAAGAATATATTTTAATAAGGATTTTATGAATTCATACATCTCTAAAAAACCGGGATGTTACATCCAACCCTCCTAAATGTAACATATCATTGAGTTTATATGATGGTTCTTGAACATTATATATGAATAATTTTGGACACTGGAAGTATGTGTTGGCCTCACTCTCCCAGTTCTCATAATGCACCTAACCATGTATCAAAAAACACTTGTACAAGAGGAACAATTCAAACACAATGAGACTTTCTACTACGATCAATGACCCAGATCAGATTCACATCAAAATAATGAGAATCCACCAACTTTACCTCTTCAGGATGAATGATATGGGATGGTTAAGAATATTAATATTTAATCTATGAAACATGTGAAGTATATTTTATCGATAAGAACCTCCGAGGAAACTGAAATCAATAGGCTACCATCTTGAATCTCTCAATTATATCAAAATTTCCAACTAACCTAGGTTCCAGTAGCCCTTATTTTTGAATCCCATGATGGTAAAATCTAGTAGAATCACACATGGTCACTTGATCTCCCACCTCGAATATAGAGGTCAACAATGATTATCAATATAAGAATTCTTCTTAGATAGATCTATAACCACATTCTTCCAAATAAAATGTAATTTCTCTAAAGTCTCATAAATTAGATGAGGACCTAGTAACATTTCCACATATAGACCATGGGTGAAGAACATGGCATATCCTATAGGGCCTCGTAAAGAGAAATATTTTTTGTATCAACGAATATATTATTTTTAGAAAACTCAGTAGGAGGTGTTTATTTCCCCCTTAGACCTCTGTAATCAAGGATTTATTCTAAGATAATTTCCTTTACTATCTATATAATATTATAATATGACCCATTTTCATAAGGTGAAAAAATATATATAGAATATCCCATGATCAATTTTCATTCTACAACCCCTATGATAACTATAACGTAAAAAGAGAATCATTTTCATATATGATAGTAAATGGAAATTTATGAAGGAATATAATCATCTAGACTTATATCCATCCATTTTTGTCAATATAAATGGTGTCCAATATATATATATGAAGTGGTAAACCTTCATAAATTGATCAAAAATCACTTTTACTATGTTATAACATCAAAGGATTTCTATAATCCAATGTAAAAATATATAGGGGCGTCATCTCTTTTCCACTTCCAAATGGGTGATAATTGTAAAAATTTATGCTAGTCATTGTTATTTTCCATCACATACTAATAGTTGGAACACTGATTACCGAAACCATATATCCTTATTTTCATACCATGACACAAATAACTGTGGTTTAATTCACATCATATATTGTAAGGAATAGGATGTAAGGTCTGACATGTGGTATGTGATCCTCTCTTCAACTCAACTTGTATGTCTTATGGAACATAGAAATTTACATGGATGTATAATATCTAATCCCCATCAATGACCCAAAAAGGTATTGGGTCCACACCTAAAAATATATCCCTTTGTATTAATCCATAATATTAAAAAATTACTTCATATTCACTCTACCCTTTAGTGAAGAGTTCTCTAATAATGTAGAATGTAAATGCAAAATAAAATGGTAACTCTCCCACTTTTGAATCATATAAAACATGGTCATGAACTACAACTTTCTACTGGACACCTAATGAGCATGTGTTAGAGTTTTCCAATGCTGAGCATCAGCCAAAAAATTACATTTTGTAAGAATATATTGATGAACACAATTTAATGATTTTAGTTATATAACACATATTCATTGTATGATATTTAATTTAAACAATGTGAATATGTATATGGGGGTATTTTTGTTTTTCTATTCCATAATAAACTATCCTAGTAAATAATGCATAAACAATTAATGGAATGAACCGAAAGTACTATATAAAGACCGTATATCAAGTAATTTCACTCATGATCACTCAAATGGAAAGATTTTTATTCCATAACTCACTCACCATGCATCCGAACTACTCCCAGTATGATGCGTGAACCATCATAATAAAATACATTTGTTCTCCCATCTCAATAAAAGTCATTATTATTACTAATTTACACTGTCCTTTGAACAAATGAAATGATTTCTCATAAGCATTAAACCATATTAATATCACACAATTATTTATTGATACCATAAGACATGATTCATAGAGTAGAAATAATTGAATAAACATTCTATCAAACCCAACAAAGAACCAATAAAAATTATATATAAATGTGTTCTTTTCTATCATTCATGAAACAATGTCTGACACCTTATCTGGGTCTATAGATGCTGCTGAATCTGATATAGTGTGACCAATTATGTGATTTTTTTTCCTCTAAAAGTTTCATCTTTGATCTTAGCATAAAATTTGTGCTCATTTAGTTTTCTAAAATGATATTTATATGATTTAAATTTTCATGTCTATAATTTGAGTACACAGTGATTTCATCCAGAATGACTATTGCAAACGAATACAGATAAGGTATGAAACCAAAATTATCAAGGCCATGAAAACTACCATTATATTCATGATACTGAACAACAAGTCAATCAGTCATACATTACATGTCTACTAAGGAATGTTTTATGTGATACACATGAATCCATTACTTGTTCTAAATGGTATCCAACCAACAAATAAATCTTCACGAAAACCTAAGATCCTCAAAACTGGACAAAGAGTTCTCCCTTATGAGACAATGGATTTGTAGAGACCTGAAGCATGACTACATAGACATTACATTACTTTTGTGGAATACTTAGTACATAAAAAAACAGACAAACAAGGACTGTAATAGTTTAGTGTCTTTGGAAACTTAGAACGTAATCTTCTAATCGTGGTGAATGATCTTGAAAATATCCGATAAATATCTTCCCATTTTTGTTTCCTTACCTAAAATATTTCTTTTAATCCTGGGGGAAAATAAAACATAAAAAGGGCGAGCTCAAATTCTCAGTAAGGGTAAGCATTGATAAAATAAAACATACCATATACACTTGAACATAAAAAAACATGAACATTAAAAATCTTGAGCAACGACATAAAACATTGAAGTACATAAGGCATAGATCATAATGGAACATAAATCATGATAAAATAGAATGGGAATAAAACATGTAATTTGTGTCATCCATTAAGCACACATAATGATTTCCATAGTAGCCAAGGGATTTCTGCCAAGACCATCTTTGTGGAAAAAGTCCCTTTCTAAATCAAGTTCACTCCTCGTTCCAGTCCTGTAATACTGAACCAGATTAACTTACCATTCCAACCATTTCTATCTCATGAGATATAAATCATTACCCAATGCATTGGAGGGAGATATAGGTCCCACCCATCTCATAATGAAATCATTCTTTCTTGTGCCATGACATAAACATAAACCATTCATCATAACCCAAAGAATAAACTGGGTTTCATAAACATCATTCCATCATCACATAATCCATATAAAAGAAATTGATATCATTTCATAATAAGGAAAGTGAAACCATGTATATCATAGATACATTATACTTGAACCATAAATATGAAATAATGTCATCTGAGATGAAATATGGTTTTGATAAGATAATTTAAATGAATTCTTGAGGAAAATATCCTTTCTTCTTCAAAATCATTTTCTGTTCAAAAAAATGTCATGAAATTTTAAAAGAAAAGGATTTTTCTGAAAATAGTCATGAAATATTTTGAAGGAATCTTCATGAAAAAAAGCTTTATGAAACTGTAAAAATCTGTTCGTGCCATATAAGTTAAAAACACATCCCTCTCATACTTTTCCGGAAAAGTCAAAAAGTACCTTGTAAAAGAAAGATTCCATACATACCATGTATTAAAAGTCAAAATGGGTAAAAAGTACTTTAAACATACATGAATACTCTTTTATAAAACATGGACATGGATTATAGCAATAACCCCCGTAAATACTTACAAATAAGCAATCTCGGATAAAAATGAGATGTGAAAAATTATCCCATAACTTAGGTCCGATTTGATTTGTAAGTGTCCGAACCTCCTGTATAATGATTTAAATAATGTTATTAACTTATTAAAGAATCATATTAATTTTTATGATATCATATATGGTTCGCATATGACTTTATATTACCTGTTCTTTTGTAAATTCCATGTTAAAGAGCATTTTGGGTAAAATCGTTTCATTTGTCGTCCATTTTTTGACTTTTAATTATTCAAATGATTACATAGATCATGATTTCATAATTCTAGAATATAAAACATGATTTATATATAATATATATTCAGAATATATATATATATATAATAGATCGTTAAATGGAATGAAATATACCGTTCATGGAGACGGTAGGCCGTACGTAGGCATGAACGTTGTTTTCGTTTCCTCATTGAATTGAATGGAATTAATTGGATGAAATACATATATATATATATACATAAATCCAGTATCATTATTATGTCATATATTTCATGATTACTTATTATATATACTTTATAATCATTTATGAATGGTTAATCATTGATAATTAATCTCATCGCGTCGTGGAGACGGTATTCCGAACGTACGCACGAGCGATGATATCGTTCACCTGATCGTGGAATTTTATTGGAGTGTATGTATACTATTACAGAATCAGTATCACTTTACAATAATCATATATAGTTATTATTTACACCATTATACCCATCCAAGTAAGGTGGTGGTGGAAAATAGATTACACCACGGCGTGGAGACGGTATTCCGTACTTACGCACGCGCGGTGATTTCGTGTTCCGTAGGATAGATAGAAGGTGAAATAGGGTTGTTCCATACTTATAATAACATATTAGTATATGAGTGATACTGATGTTATTACTTCATAATGAAACAACCTAAGAAGAAGAAGTGGAACAAGAAATAAAGTTGAAATAATCGGTAACAGACATTACCTCTTCTTTGAAGCGCCTCTTTGAGACCTCTTATTATGGAACTAAACATGGTCTTTATAGAATACCAAGACCTCTAGGATTTTTATAGGTAAGTGTAGAAGAGAATTTTCCAGGGTTTGGCCGACCTTGAAGGCTCAAATTGGTGTGAGGAGGAGAGGGAGGAGGTGCCCTTTTATAAGGGAGGATAGGGGAACCTTTGGAATTCTTAAAAATATTATTTAATAATAAATCTAACCCCACATAAAAACATCCAAAAATGACTCATATTCAAAGAATATATGAGATAGGTTTGTAATCGCATCAACCAATCAAATTTATACATGTTTTGATCTTATTTTAAAAATTATCATTTTGATTTATCCTTATATAATCTATTTATGATTATTTGTGGTAATAAAATTATAAATTTTAAATGGTTATAAATAATCACTTATGTGTTGTTAATTTTACATAATTGGATACTATATGATATTTTCGACTATATAAATTTCAATTTATAATATTAAAATATTTTTGTGATTTTTAAACAATTTAAAAATATGTTATTTTTATAAAATAACAATAGTATCAATTTTGACACTATTCATTTATTTGAATTTAAATAAAATTTAAATAGAAAATATATTCGAACTAAAATGTTTAATAGATTTATAAAAGGTCATATGTATCTATAAAATTAGCGTATTACATTAAATAGATCATATAATATTTATTTAATTATTTTTAATACCATTTATTTCGTTTATCTCTTAATAAAATAAATACTAAAACATTTTTGCATAATAATTTAATATACTTATTTGTTGCATAAAAATTAACAAGAATATCCTATTATGAATATAAATCTATTACATTTCACAATAATACATTTACTCGAATTTATCATCTTAAAATCACAATATTTAAATTTTTTTATATATTAAATTATGATGGTGACAACTTTGGCATCATTTAAAATAATATAAAATAAGAGTCATAATCGCTTTTATAAGGATCCAAATGGTCAAATATTCTACCATTGGATGATTATGGTTTACATTTACATGACCAATAAGTATTGGTCATGGTTTTGTTCATTTTATGGTCACTATTAGTTTAATAAAAAATATATTCTTGATTTTTCACTAGATAAACAATTTCTACATCACTATTGTTTCATAAATAATGATAATTATATAATCCCTAAAAATTATAAATAAATTATTATTATGTAGATAATTTTAATATATTTATGGAGATTACTCATGTTCGAAGTTTCATTAAGTTTATCACTAAATTTAAATTATTATACTTATAAGATTTAAGAGAGTGACATGTTGTCATTTTCTTTGGTTTTAATTATAATTAAATTATTTTCATGGAAAAAAGTCCATTAAATGAATTTAATCCGACCCTTAGGTGATATGGGTCGACTTTTAGTCATCCAATATCATTTTGGAATGTCTTAGGGTAATTGTATAATATTATATATACCCTCAATTACCCGATTATCTTTAACTATGGTAAATAAAATTTACCGTAATTACTATTCATAATTTCCAAAAATAAAAAAGTAGCCTATTAACATAATTTTGACACACTGATTCCAAATATGGAATCAATTTTTCGAAATTCAATACACAAAAGTTTCCGATATTAAATTAAAATTAATCCCGGTGTCGAAAGAAAATGGGTTTTTGTTTAAAACATTGCAAAAGATTGAATTGATTTAACATACGAATTCTAGGTAAAATCAATGATAATGACATACATTATATTAAATGGTAAAAATTTATACTATTTATACTTTAAAACCATTCAATTTTTTAATTTAATCATATAAATTATAACGATGAAAAAAGTTGTTTTTTATTATAATATAGCGTGTTTTTACTATTCATTAAAATATGAAAGTTATCAGAAAAGTATCAAAACGTTATCCAATGTAAATTTTGATATATTGAATCAAAATAAGAAGTTTATTTTGTAGAATTTAACTTATAAACATGTCAAAAACAAGATTTAATGTGGTTGTTCCATCAAAAGGCGGCAAAAATGCATTTTTTCAAAAATACTTATTTTACCCGAAAATTTTATTTTGTTCATATACCGTGTTCTAGAAAATGTTGTAAGATGAAATAATAATGTAATAACATTCAAAATTTAGTTAATAATATTCATATAGGCTAGTTCGTAATAATATTATAACCATATATCATTGTTTAGTGAAACCTGATATTGCGTACAACACACGCTATCGAGGAATGTCCCGATTGCGTGTAATGCAAGCCAAATAAAAGTTGCGTGTTGTGAAAGAATCCTTCGTGGTTTCTTATAATATAATCCAACCATATTTCATTTATACATTTCATTTATATATATATACACTCAATGTTGCGTAGAATGACTATTATTAAATGAACTTGAAATTGTGTGTAACACAATCTAAGAATAGTGCTGTGTATACTTCAAGCTAATACAGTGTGGAATATAGCACAAGATAATCTTGTTTTAGCATAAAACAAATGGCATAAAATAAATTAAAGAGAATACTTATCATAAAATATCAGGTTGTTACATTCTACCCCACTTAAAATGAATTTCGCCCTCGAAATTCATCGGGGTTATAAATCGTTTACTATTCATAGAAACCCACATCGTAAAAAGGAATACTGAAACATAATTTTAAAAACAAAAGTATGAAATTTAATGATTACACAATGTAACTCATCACTGGGTTTCCATATAAGAGAACATAGGTGAAAATATGGATATAGATGAAAAATCTAACCATCATGTTCTGATGGAGAGTGGTAGAGAACATGGCTATGAAAAAGCCATCAATCACAAAGCCATAAATTTGTGATGATCTAAGGTACCATCTGATTTATCGGATATAAGAGCACTAGGACAAAATTTTTGGTTTTCAATATCATTTCTCTAAAGCTGATGAATTAAAAAGAAAAACTTGAATTTCGTACAATCTCACTATTGTTCATGAATTGAACAATTTCCACTACATCTCTAAAAGAAATAAGTTGAATTTGTTATTCGTGAAGTGTTAGCAGATCATGTGATAGAATTATGGGTCATTGCATCTGTTTCAAACAATAGGATAGAAACCGTTATATAATATAAAAAAGTCCATCTATGGTGAGGTTAATCATATACGATTCCAAAAATGAACTTATACTTCATATATTATACTGCATAATAAAATAAAACTAGTTTCTACTAACCAGGGACTTCCTGTGGGCCAGTGGTAGGAGATAAAGGCCAGTCACACATCGGTTGTGGGTTCGATTCCCACAGCCTTGTCCGACGTGATGGGCTATCGCCTGTCCTGCAGGTTGTCCTTTTTCTAAAACTACATTACTATAACATCCCATCAATAAGATCAAAAAAAATTCAATCCGTAAACAATCCTAACTTATGTCCAACATAATCCATTCCAATCTTTAGGCTTATCTAAAATACTTGTTCCAAGATCATAGTATAAAGAAAATGATTACTTGAAATGTCACATAACAATCACGTGAATTCAATCATTTATCCCCCATATATCATAAGATATATCTTTTTCATCAAATTACAAACATGTGAATACCTTAATCATGTATTCTCTTGAAGAATGAATACCCATTGAACTTTAGTAAAAAAATTAATGCAGTTAAAAGTGAACAGTTTCCATATACTATAATCCTCAAAATTCTATATACTCAAACCATGATATCACTTAGTACTTATATCAATCATGAGCTCATGAATACTGCCAAACAGTTCATTTTCTCCAAATCCCTTCATTATGCGCATATCATCTGCTTTCCAAAATATTTGAATCACTTTTCATGGTTACTGGTACCATAAAATTTTTGAAATCTACAATAGACTAATACAAAAATATTCTAATACACCATAAAAGTACCTCAACAATAGTATTCCTGAATACCAATACGTAAACAATTCAATCCATCCTCTTCAATGATTCTCCTGGAATAATACCTTCCTAGATCTAGAAGTAACTTTTTAGGTCAGGGAATTGAGTTGGGTAATACCCATGTTCTCCACAAATAAGACATTAAACTCCATAAAAGTCTATCACTCTATGTCCCTTTTCTCCACACAAATAACATATGTCCCTCCATTTGAGGTATTCCTCATGGTTCTTCTTCCCTTATTTAGAAATCTCCATCTTCCTTTCTTTATGCTCCTCAACATGCGAACATGCCTAAAAGTCTATCTTCTCTTATTTGATGAATTAGGCATACCACTAAATTTCACCTTGTTAATCATATATCACGATGACTGATTTGGCATAATCACAATATATTTCTCTATAGGCATTACACAATTTTGTTGCTTATAGTCACCAATTTTTCCATTGGATTCAATGTTAACCGAATTCCTTCTGGTTCCCTCCATTGACTAAAACACAAAAAGAATTCTGTGTGAGGAAAAAATCATACATGGAAAATAACATAATCAAGGGGGAGTACCTTCAGCATCTATCATCCTAGGTTTAATTCTAATATCGTTACCATAATTCTAGGACTATAACATATACTTATACATGAACATATGGATATCCCTATACATACCATAGAAATATCTCTAGGGATCTCACTAAAGTTCTCGCATCCTAGTTTCCAAAGGTTGACTAATCCTTTACTCTGATACCAACTGTAGAGACCCAAAGCATGACGTACATAGACATTACATTACTTTTGCAGAATACTTAGTACATAACAAAAACAGACACACAAGGACCATAATTGTTTAGTGCCATTGGAAACTTGGAACATAATCTTCTAATAGTGGTGAATGATCTTCAAAATCTCCCATAAAGATCCTCCCATTTTTTTTTCCTTACATAAAATATTTCTTTTAATCCTGGGGGAAAATCCAACATAAAAAGGGTGAGATCAAATGCACAGTAAGGGTAATCATGGATAAAATAAAACATACCATATACATTTGAGCTTAATAAAACATGAACATTAAAAATCTTGAGTAATGACATAAAACATGGAAGTACATAAGACATTGATCATAATGGAACATAAATCATGATAAAATAGAATGGGAATAAAACATGTAATTTGTGGCATCCATTAAGAACATATAATTATTTCCATAGTAGCCAAGGCATTTCTGCCAAGACCATCTTTGTGGACAAAGTCCCTTTCGGAATCGAGTTCACTCCTCATTCAAGTCCTGTAATACTGAACCGAATTAACTTACTGTTCCAGCCATGTCTTTATCATGAGATATAAATCATTACCCAATGAATTGAAGGGAGATATAGGTCCCACCCATCTCATAATGAAATCATTCTTACTTGTGCCACGACATAAACATAAATCATTCATCATAAGCCAAAGAATAAAATGTGTTTCATAAACATCATTCCATCATCACATAATCCATATAAAAGAAATGGATATAATTTCATAATAAGAAAAGTGAAACCATGTAAATCATAGATACATTATACTTGAAACATAAATATGAAATAATGTCGTCTTAGATGAAAAATGGTTTTGATAAGACACTTGAAATGAATTCTTGAAGAAAATATCCTTTCTTCTTCAAAATCATTTTCTATTCAAAAAAATGTCATGCAATTTTAAAAGAAAAGGATTTTGTTGAAAATATTCATGAAATATTTTGAAAGAATCATCATGAAAAAAGGCTTTATGAAACCGTAAAAATCCGTTCCTACCATATATGTTAAAAACACATCCTTCTCGTACTTTTGCCGGAAAAGTCAAAAAGTACCTTGTAAAAGAAAGATTTATTACATACCATGTAGTAAAAGTCAAAATTGGTAAAAAGGACTTTAAACATACATGAATACACTTTTATAAAACTTTTAAATGGATGATAGAAATAACCCAAGTAAATACTTACGAATAAGAAATCTCGGATAAAAATGAGACGGTAGGCCGTACGTACGCATGAACGTTGTTTTAATTTCATAATTGAATTGAATGAAATTAATTGGATGACATACATACATATATATATATATATATACATAAATCTAGTATCATTATTATGTCATATATTTAATGATTACTCATTATATATACTTTATAATCATTTATGAATGGTTAATCATTGAGAATGAATCTCATCGCGTCGTGGAGACGGTATTCCGTACGTACGCACGAGCGATGATATCGTTCCCATGATAGTGGAATTTTATTGGAGTGTATGTATACTGTTACAGAATCAATATCACTTTAAAATAATTATATATAGATATTATTTACATCATTATACCCATCAATGTATGGTGGTGGTGGAAAATAGATTACACCACGGCGTGGAGGCGGTATTCCGTACGTACGCACGCGCGGTGATTTCATTTTCTATAGGATGGATAGATGGTGAAATAGGGTTTTTTCATACTTATAATAACATATCAGTATATTAGTGATACTTATTTTATTACTTCATAATGAAACAACCTAGTAAGAATAAGTGGAAGAATAAATAAAGTTGAAATAATCGGTAACGGACATTACCTCTTCTTTGAAGCGCTTTTTTGAGACCACCTCATAGGGAACTAAAATTGGTCTTTGAAGAAGACCATGACCTTTAGGATGCTTATAGGGATGTGTATAAGGGAATTTGGCAGGGTCTGTCCAAGCATGAAGGCTCAAATTTGTGTGAGGAAGAGAGGGAGGAGGTTCCTTTTTATATGGGAGGAGAGGGGCACCTTTGGAATTCTTAAAAATATTAATTTATAATAAATGTAACCCCACTTAAAAACGTCCAAAAATGACTCATATTCAAATATTAGAAGAGATAGGGTTGTAATCTCATCAACCAATCAAATTTAGACATGTTTTGATCTTATTTTAAACCTTATCATTTTGATTTATCCTTATTTAATCTATTTAAGTTTATTTTTGGTAATAAAATTCTAAATTTTAAATGGTTATAAATAATCACTTATGTACAGTTAATTTTACATAATTGGATACTTTATGACATATTCGACTATATAAATTTCAATATATAATTTTTAAAATTTTTTGTGATTTTTAAAAAATTTAATAATATGTTATTTTTATTAAATAACAATAGTGTCAATTTTGACACTATTCATTTATTTGAATTTAAATACAATCTAAACATAGGATATATTAAAACGAAAATATTTAATAGATTCATAAAAGGTCATATGTATCTATAAAATTATCTTAGAACATTAAATATTTCATATAATATTTATTTTATTATTTTTAAAATCATTTATTTGATTTATCTCTTAAAAAAACAAATACTAAAACATTTTTGTATAATTATCTAATATACATATTTGTTGCATAAAAATTAAAAATAAAATCATATGATGAGGATAAATCTATTAGCTTTCACAATAATACATTTACTAGAATTTATCATCTTAAAATCACAATATTTAAATTTTTATATATATTAAATTACGAAGGTGACAACTTTGACATCATTTAAAATAAAATAATATAAGTGTCATAATCGCTTTTATAAGGCTCCAAATGGTCCAATATTCGACAATTGGATGATTATGGTTTAAATTTACATTATCAATAAGTTTTTTTCAGGGTTTTGTGCATTTTATGGTCACTATTAGTTTAATAAAAACTATATTCTTGATTTTTCACTAGATAAACAATTTCTGCATCACTATTGTGTCATAATTAATGATAATTATTTAATCCCTAAAAATTATAAATAAATTAATATGATGTAGATAATTTAATTAGCTTAATGGAGATTACTCATGTTCTAAGTTTCATGAAGTTTATCATTAAATTAAAATTATTATACTTATAATATTTAAGAGAGTGACATATTGTCACTTTCTTTGGTTTTAATAATAATTAAATTATTTTCATGGAAAAAAGTCCATTAAATGAGTCTAATCCGACCCTTAGGTGATATGGGTCGTATTTTAGTCATCCAATAGAATTTTGGTAAGTGTTAGATAATTTTATAATATTATATTTACCCTTAATTACCCGATTTATCTTTAACTATGGTAAATAAAATTTACCGTAGTTACTATTCATAATATCCAAAAATAGAAAGTAGCCTATTAACATAATTTGGACCCACTGATTCAAAATATGGAATCCATTTTTTGAAATTAAATACACAAAAGTTCCATAAATTAAATTAAAATTAATCCCGTTGTCAAAATAAAACGGGTTTTTTTTTTAAAACATTGCAAAAGATTGAATTGATTTAACCTACGAATTTAAGGTAAAATCAATGATAATGACATACATTATATTAAATGGTAAAAATATATTTTATTTAAACTTTAAAACCATTAAATATTTTAATTTAACCATATAAATTATTATGATGAAAAAAGTTGTTTTTAATTAAAATATAGCGTGTTTTTACTATTCATTAAAATATGAAAGTTATCAGAAAAATGTCAAAAATTTATCCAATGTAAATTTTTATATCCTGATTCAAAAGAAGAAGATTATTTTGTAAAATTTAACTTACAAACATGTCTTGAACTAGATTTAATGTGGGTGCGCCATCAAAATGCGGAAAAAATGCATTTTTTGAAAAATACTTATTTTACCCAAAAAATTTATTTTGTTCACATAACATGTTCTATAAAATGTGTAAGATGAAATAATAATGTCATAACATTAAAAATTTAGTTAATACTATTCATAAAGTCTAGTTCGTAATAATATTATAACAATATATCATTGTTTAGTGAAACCAGATATTGGATACAGCACACGCTATTGAGGAAAGTTGTGATTGCGTGTAATGCAAGCCAAGTCAGGGTTGCGTGTTGTGAAAGAATCCTTCGTTGTTTCGTATAATAGAATCCAACCATATTTCATTTATACATTGCATATATATATATACACTCAATGTTGCGTAGAATGACTATTATAAAACGAACATGAAATTGTGTGTAACACGATCTAAGAATAGTGTTATGTATACTTCAAGCTAATACAATGTGGCGTATATCACAAGATAATCTTGTTTTAGCATAAAACACATGAAATCAAATAAATTAAAGAGAATACTTATCATAAAATATCGGGTTGTTACAGGATTTCATTTCTTGATCATTAGAAAATTCAACTGGTGTTAATCAACATAATTCATAATGTTATGATTTTCCTTCATCATAAAATTTATAAGAGAAACCCAAGGAGACATATTATGAAGGAAAAACTCTTTTGGTTCTAGGTACTCTTGATATTCTTTGAGTTCTTGAACCTCATTCGGTTTCATCCTATAATTGGTGATAGATAATAGTCTTCTTGTAATAACAAGATCAAAAATAAACCCAAACTATCTCACAAGACATCTTCCATAGATTTCGTCAAATAATATATACCAGGAATGATCCAATATTTTAGGGAAGTGTTCCTTACATGTTCTTTGATCATTTTTAAAGAGGCTAGGAATCTAGGATATCTCTCATTGGTTATCATGATTCTCTATTCACAATATGAAATTATATAAATCTAATTATCATTTATATATAAATATACCTCCCTCTAGTAATGAAAACAACATCCTCTAACTATAAAACATGACATGATAATGGTGATGAACCAACAAATTCATTCTGATAATGAAAACAAAAACATATCTTCACAATCATAAAGAGGTTCCCTATGAAGTGATAACCACATATCCGAAGGGTTAATCCCTGCATTGACATACACAGTCTAATATCATTCATAGTAGAGTATCGTGGGTAATAACTCCATATAAGTACTCACTCTATTTATAAATGATTTCATTAAATATTTATTATATAAAATAATCTGATGAATTCATATCAAATAATTAATTTACAATAGTTTATGCTACTAAAATAATAGCTCAAACTATAGGAGGATCACTTCACAAAACTGTTTGTAAATGTTCTATTGAATATTTCTATACAGATCCATGTCCCCAGAGAAATTTCCTGAATATCTAGATAATGCCTACACTTCTGGTGATTTATCACAAAATAATAGATTTCTTGTCCATGTAGACCTCCTTATCAGGATATTCTTGTTGCATTTTAGCTTTCATCTTAACATGGATCTTATGATCTCGATCCAGAATGTGGGGTCTGTGTAGATCCCCTATTAAAATGAAATAGAAAGAAAAGATTAAGGTTCCCCATCCATCCACATGCTTGCCAATAAAATGGAAACATGGTAAACATGGGCTTCTGATGGACCAGTCTACCACATTGATGACATGCCACATTACTTTAACTATGTTCCATATGACTGTTGATTCATCCACAAGAAGATTCAAATTGATGTTTCCTACTACTAGATGAAGTTCATCTAGTTCTAAATGATGACTTTCTCTGACCCACACCACCTTCTTGACATAATTCAATTCGGGGATGAGGTCTGGGTTCACTATCTCAGATATGGAATTCATCCAAAAGATGTTATCCAATGATCAGATAGAGAATAACAACCTATAATTCAGTCATCTCACTATTTTCAACTCATCACCTATAATATTCAATTTGAAGAGATCATTGTATTTTTAATGATATGAATAACACATTATATACAAATCACCATACATAAAGTGAATAAATTATATATCGAGATCAGACATAAATGATTATAATAGACAAAATGGCTACTATCCTGGACCAAAATCCTAAGGACAATGTTACCCAAAAATGGTAGATGGGTGTTTTTGTGTGATCTCTCTACTCAACTCTACCATAGTAGTGGAATTTTGTGTGGAGACCTTAATAAATCCACAAACTATAGGAAGCCCTCACAAAATCGAGGATTTATGACCTAATCAATAATATTAGGAGAAATTGTATGATTCACAATATGAGGTAATACAAGTGGGTTTGGGCCACCACCATCAAGGAATGGTTGTCGCCACCGTTTCGAAACTCAATGTGGGGCCATTGTAGTAGAATATTTTTTAAATTACGAATAACATTACTTAGAATGACATTCAATTGTATAAATATAAGATATATATAATTTGGAAAAGTTTATATCCTTCCTAAAAAAGACTATGAACCCTTATTAGTTTTTAAAGAACATAAAAGTCAAAAGAGATATTACCTGAAATCCCCAACAGAGGTTGTGTCAGAGTCAATAAATCATATGTGATATAAGATGTCTTGGTATATAGTGTTTTAGTTTATTGTTATAAATAAAACATCATAAACATTGAAATTTGAATAATTATTTAACCAAAAAACATTATTTTTGAGTATTAATTTATCTTGTTTTTAATCACCAATTTATAAATATAATTATATCATGATCTAGAGAGTTGAGACAAATTTCCCATGTTATACAATAATATTTTCTATAAGTTGAAATCAAAGCATCATCTAATTGTAGCATAAGCCTTACACCTGGTAACATTATTTAGAAAGGCATATATGTTGATTTCCTTAGATGAACCACAATTGCCAAATTATAAAATACAAGACTTATAAATCACATTTGGAATTCATGTAATTATGATCAATTAATATTTCCATCCCAATAATAATTGGTTCATTAATCTAAAAATTATCATTCGGTATTTTGGGTGTAATCGTCATGCTATATATAAAAACACCATTTTTTTGGATTTTACATGTTATGTAACAAATTATTTATTTCCATAAAAAAGGATTTGTGCATTTACAAATATAAAAATCACAAAATGTATAGTATTCTACATGGAATGCATATAGTGAAATAAACACAACGTTCAATGTTAATCCTCTGGTGCCTATAATGATGCATGATCAGTACATCATTTACATACTAGTCTACGGGTAAAATAGAATATATAATATATATATATATATGAATCACTAAACATTGAAATCAATATAATTTAAATTGTACCAATCCTGGAACAATAGTTCATATACAATGAAATTATAATTTCCCCTACACAAGGGTAAACTACTCATGGGAACAGTAACATTAAAATATTTTATCACTTCATAGTCTCAATTTTCCAAACCAAAATACAAGAGAAAAGAATGAAAATAAGGACTAGTTACCACTTTTTAACATCATAAACACGGTTAACTAATATGTAAGAAACCCATTTTTTCCACAAAATATCAAGCCCTCCACCGCATACATTATATGATATCAGACATCATTGAGGGTCTATGAGGGTATAGTGGAGATACTATAATTTCATTAACATATTCAAATGAAATTGTGATAATTAAAAAAATAGTTGAATAATATTATATAAAATCATAGGAAAAGAATAAATAATAATAATATGAAGGGGAAAAGAATAAAAAACAATAATATATCCTTATTTTTTATCATGTATAATTTTTTTCATGAATGTATTCTATATAAAATGCGAAGGAAACAAAACCTTGTAGTAGGAACATACAAAATCCTATACAAAAATTGAAAAACAATGACACAATAGTGATCATAAATAGAATCATGATCACATGTGAAATACATTATTCATGTAATCTTTCTTAGAGAATAAAACTATGCACCCATAGTGGGAAACATCCAATTGTCTCTATGGGTATCCAAAAAGCCTATTCGGGTAACAATTAGTTACCCAAGAATGGTTTGAGATAAAATATGTAGGACATAAAAAATGTTCTATATAAGTATATAATCTTTGTATATATAATATGTAATGATTAGGAATAAGGAATAATTATGATAATAAAAGAAATCATTTCAATTCAGTTACCCATGAAACACCTATCCACTGCCACAAACTTCAGTCTAAGATGGATTGTCTTTAAACATTTATTAATAATTATTTAATTATATTTTAGTCTTCTGACCCTAGATCGTAGTTGAGGAATCACAGAGATATTAATATACTCTTATAAAGAATTAATAAGTCCATTGGATTTTTGAGCAGACCAAAGGAAATAAAAAAATGATATCATATGTGTAAAGTATCAATATAATCTAGGTCTTTTCTTTGATGTGGAATATGCTTCATTAAATTTAACTAATTTTAAAACTTGTACAGTCAATGTAATTATATATAGGGAATCCAAATATTTCTCTAGCTATATTATTAAACCATAATCATATATGACCATCCATGGAATCACTCATAAAAATTTAGGTATAATGAAGGAAAACAATAATGAAATAGCCTCCAAATTCCTTCCATTGTAATCCATATTGGGAAATAAAATGTTTGTTATAATATAATGTAATTCAGTAATTAATGAGCGAAAATATAGAATTCCCCCATAGGGAACCAACATTTCACTCTTGAAATAATGTTTTTTCACTCTCTAGGTGAGCCCAACCATGAAATTATATGAAGAAAGACATGTCTCACTCATATCATAACATGATTACTTTATAATTAATTTAATTTAAAATTCATGGTGAGTATGACCAATAAATTCAAAGTTACATTCCATGTATTTCCATCATCATGTCATGTAGTGTGTTCATGGAATGAAAAACCCTTAACAATTAACAAATCACTTAATTCCCTTACCCATTAAATTTATAAGGGTTTACGAAAGAATAAATAAATTATAACAATATACATGAACAAAGGGACATTGTTTCTCTATATTGGATCCTTTATTTAATCTAGATTAGGTTTCATTATTTGAATTATAGAATCCTAAATACATGGTTAAAGGACCACACCTTATATTGAAGATCTATTATATTTTAATAAATAAGTATTAAGGGCCTTTAAAAGTGATGCTCACTAAGGGGTGGATGATGCTGAGTTAGGTATCCTTATATAATGAATTTAGGATAATAGTATTTTCCAAAACAATGTGATATCCAATTGATTAAGTTTCTTTTTGATTTTAGGTAGGAGTCACATGGAATTTCTGGTACATGACATGATGAATCTCATAAAAACATCAAAACATTAAGTGATAATAACAATACAAATGACCTTATAATGGAATATAACTTCTCATTAGGTATCAAATTCAAATTTGAGATAGAATATGTCAAAATTAAAAGCATAGATGAATACCCATAAAACAAGGAAAATTTTCTCTCAAGAATTTATTATTACATAATGATATATAAATGAAATTAAAAATTATGTTGATAGATAATATTATTGACACAGATCCAACATGAAGAAAAAACCTGATTTTGATCTCAAATGAGGGAGATATCAAAATACTAATGAGGGGAATAGGTAGAGCATCACATGTGGTGGAGAATAAATGAAAAAGTAATGGAAAAGGGATGATAATGTATTATTATAAAGGAGGTAAATTTTTATTCTAATCCATTTTTAATGGTAGTTTCATTTTTCAACATGATTGTGAAAACAATGTGCCAAACCTGTTCACGGACTACAATGGGTGGAACCAACATATCATGGATATGATCATAGGTCACCAAACAATAGATATCTAATTAATTCCCTCTATCCAAGATGCAACCATCATCACATGGATTGTAACATGATTTGACAAACCAAATGTAGCTCGGGAAGGTCACCTAGATAATGCTCATGTACCCATTCCCATGGTTGTGCATACTAGTGTGCACAATTTGACAAACATTATTGCACCTTCCATGTCCAACATGTATGAGGTATGTGATTCTCACTGACCATTAAATAATCATGCTAGTAATCTATTTCACACAAAAACCACAACTGTATGTTCTAAAAATTCTCTAGGAACCTCGGAACCCTTCCACTAACTCTTTAACACTTTTTTAATGATAAAATCATATTATTAAATAAAATTTTAATGAATCAATTAGACTATAAAATTATTATATGTTAAAAGATATATGTTATTATAGATTAATTTATTCCAAGAAAAGTTTTCTATAAGGATAACATAAAAAATGAATGATCTTTACACTATTAATCAAGGTTGTCAATAAATTACCTGAAACATGGATTTAATTAGTTAAATTTTTTTAAAAAATACCCATAACATCCATTTAATAAATAGAATCTCCTTGAAAAATATTTTAAGGATGAACATGTTAAAAAAATTGGGGATGACATAACTATTTACAAGCTTCATTCAAACCATCCAAAATCACTAACTTCTATTGATGAAAATAAAAAATAACTAAGTTATTTCTAATGTTTAGTTATAATTTAAGATTATAAATGATTTTATATATTAATAATATCTTTAAATAGGTTAAAAATAAATATAGTTTTACAATAGATTATTTTGAATTACTTTAATTCATATCGGGAATAACTGTAAGAATTTTCTCATCTCTATTTTTTTATATTCGGATGTTTTATATATTAAAACTTTATTTCATTATATTTTTGATATATTCCCAAATGAATTTTCTATTTCATATTTTTCATTTAATTAATGGTATTTAAAAATATATATAATGTACTTTCATTCAATGGATATTTATTCTAACGATACAGGTGCCATAAGGGTTTCTTTACCAATCTCATTTTAAAATAAATATTGTTTATATTTTTACATCTATCATTTAAATTATATTTTTTTTCTTCTCTAAAACCTATAAATTTTATTCTCCACCATATATTATAATTTTTTATCACTTTTTATTAAAGAAATTCACCATATTTTTAAAATTTTATTTAAAATTACATTTTAATGTATATTTTACCTTAATTATTTATTTAGGACTGGAATAATTCCAAACTATTTCATCATTTTTATTTTTATAGGGATTTTTGATATCAGATTATATTATTTATTATATTATTTTTCAATTTACATAAGCTTATTTAAAAAATTAATCATATTTTTTCATTTTCAGAATGGTTTCATTCCACAAACTATGTGTCTGTTTAAACTAGTGTGAAAAGATTAATATTTTCATAACACATTATATATGAAGTTCTTTTCCAAATTTTAAGACCATTTTTTAAAAATGTATCTTTATTTCCATTATATCATGTTACTCCAACGTAATTTCAATTATCACTAATTTTTTAAATTTTTAAATAAAATAACTGCTATTGAAATCATTAAAAAATTGCCTCTCATGTAAATGTAATTTTATAATGATCCTATAAAATTGTTTTGCATAAATTAAAAAATAATTTAGTGTTTTCTTCTTCAATAGGTATATAATATAATCATTTCATCGACTATGTCTCCCTTGGGGGATTCTGATCATTTAATGACATTTACTCATGAATCCCACATCTTCTACAGCATTCAATTTTCTATGATGTAATTATCGATGCTTTCATGTTCCCAGGATGCACATACATAAGATGTTACATTATGGGATGAGTGGTTATGGAATTATATACACATAAAATTTATTGAATAATTTCATTTATCAAATTGTATTACATGTATTGGACTAAAAAGTGTACTCAATCCTATATAATAATACCTATTATGTTTATAAGAATGGTGAATAAACTAAATCCATTACAAGACTATGCCTACTTTGTGATAATATATTTAACATTGAGCCTCAATATAAGAAATAAATTTTTCATTCTTATAATTCTACCACATTTTAATTTATATGTTATTTTTTATCAATATTGTTGAATCATGATTCCCTTTCACAAATAACATTTTTTAATTCTACAGAAAATGCATTATTTCATAAATATTATTTACAATCTATGATTATTAGGGTTATATTCTCCTATTTTATGATTATATGATATGTTTAGAACTTCATAGCTTAATTCTTATTTTATTCCCACTAACGATAATAAATTAATAGATTTAATATTTAAATTTATGGAGATGATGTTGTCGACTATTTTTTTTATTCCATAGTTTATGAAGAAGAATATGTTTTTTGATGACTCTAAAAAGGTAACATATCATAATACTATTTGTGGTAATGTTATAAAAAAGTGAAAAATTAGTTGGTAATGTATCTAATCCACACTGACACTAAAACATATTGTTATGTTGTCTTATTTATCATTAGGTGTAATAAATACACAAATAAACTGATGAACTATATATTTATATCTTTCTCCATTTTCAAAAAATAACTAAATCCTATATGAGTTATAGGGATAATTATCTATAAAATATGTGTTTTCTATTTGATTTAAACATTAAACGAATAATGATCACGGTCATTGGACTATGAATGTTATCACGCAAAAACCTACCTCCAACCATGGCCATTTTATAAGCTTGGAACAAACATTTTCATTCTCATTCATGTTATATTTTCAACTAACTTCCGTGATGGATGTTTTTTATACTACCCATATAAGGAATTTTTATCTATAGACTATTCCAATGTTGTAGTAGTTCATGTTCCAATTATGCCCATTTTGAGACAATCTCTGAATATTTTGACTCTGTTCATTCTTTATAAATTTTAAACCTCATAATATTACTATTGAAGAAAAATAGTTTCCATTTAAATGTATTTCAATTAATTATAATCATCAAATGAGATATATAATTTAGAAAATTATATAAATTTCATTATTTTAAACTGATTCAAGGAACTCAACATGTCAATATAACAATTATCAGTATAAAATTTCTAACCATATCACAATATTCTTGTTGGAAAAATTACACATTATTCAGACATGAATTACAACATTGTATCCTATATATAGCCTAAAATAACCATATAACAAAAATATCATGAATCTTCTATTAGATAAGATGTTTTAAATTATACAGAAAAACCAAACATCACTTATAAATTAATAAAAATAAGTCAAATAAAATGAACATAAATCAATTCATTTAATCTTATCTAATGAAATAAAAATTAATTTTCTAATGTCAACCTGGATTTATGTTCTAATAAATTTTCAATGAACTAGTTTTAATCATCTAATATAATCATGATTCATGGTTTTTTTCTTCAAATAAAATAGCAATAAAATTGCATATCAAAATAAACATTATTGGAAAATTTACAATTGTAAAAAGATATTATTTCAAAATACATCACAAAAAATAGAGAATAATTTCAGATACTATATTTTCTTTCTATAAAAAGCCTCAATCTTGAAAACATTATCAAATGGATCCATAAATTTTAACTTAAAAAACAGTATTTAAATTCTTTCGTCAAAAAATTGTTAGATACCACATTAACCATTGAAATTGATAAGTGGCGGTAAATTATACATCCTTATATAATATTATAGTAAAATTTATTGGGTGAAATTTCCTGAAAGATAAATATAATTAAAACATAAAATATATGTCAATTTTGTGTATGAATAGTGTATGAAGATTAAATAATAGATAAAAATATAATTAGTGTATTTTAGATGAAATGAATCATACACATATGTGTAGTTTAATAAGAATAAATAATAGATAAAAATATAATTACTGTAGTTTAGATCAAATGAATCATACACATACTCTTCAAAAGTTGTCCATAATATGAGTTATGTCGTAGAAAGAAGACATATTTTTATAAAGGTAAAAAATAAACATAATATTTTATAAGAAGAATAATAAATTAAGGATTTGTATATAGGTACTAGTAAAAACTATTATTACTAATTCTGATAAATAAACTGTTACTTTATTTGGTTTTTTTAAAACACATGTGTACCAAATTTTTCACCAGGTTGATATAATCAGGACACTACCTTCTGAGTGCAATCACAACTACCTCTCATTGAGGTAGCAATTATATATGATCATTATATTAAAAATTAATAAAACATAATTAAATTAAAACCTAATAACCTATAATATATGAAAAAATGGTTATTCCTATAGGGATTATCAGCTTTATCCCCTCACAGTTGTATTATAATACTTTTCCGTGGGAGAAACATAAAACCTATTAAATATGAATAGTATTGTAACAATATTATTTATTAAATTAAAACTTATAATTAACTAGATTTGTAAACATTAATCATTTCCAAAGTGTTTGAAACTCTATTTGAAAAAAATATATCAAATGAGTTATTATATTATAATAACATCCATGATATTTTAAATCATTTGGGTTTTTCAAAATATCATCTTTGACCGTAATTATTATATGAATAATATTTATAAAATAATATTTTTATTAATATTTGATGTTTATCACGTATTTGAAAACTTATACCTGTGTTATTTATTTTGGGAACGTATTGTCACAACAACATTCCGTAATATTTTTTGATTCCAATGCTCACAATTACCCTTTTTTTCTAATAATTTAGAAATAATTATTATTCAAAAATATAAATCGTTATTTTATTTATATTTTTATGGAATGAAAAGCTAGAGGATGTGTTATGGAAGCACTATTCAAACCCTACTTTTGGTAAATGATAATATGGATCTTCATCCCTAAGATATGATGAATAGATTATATATGGATCATCATTCATACATTTGAAGATAAATGTAGGGATCAATGACCATCAATTATTAGAAATTAAAAATGGATGGAATATCAACCCTTTGTTGGAATCTAAAAACACTATTAATAAACTACGTTCCGGAGATTTAATGTATGGTTAATCAATGATTTTTTTGGAATCAACCTTGCTCCTGAAAGATGAATATATGGATTCCCATCGCTACATTAAATTTTATCTGTACATTTAACACAAATAAAATAATTGTAAATGAACTATATAATAGAAGGAACCCTACACATTGCAAATGAACCCTATGCTATACAAATGAATCTTATGCTATATAGTTAATCCCTAGACAAAACTATTCAACTGCTTAGTATTAATGACATAATAAAATCTATTATCCATGAAATGGCATATCCATAATGTCTAGGTATTATAATGCTTATCTACAACCAATTTAAAAATCATTATGATTAATACAATTAACCGTATTCATCAGAGAAAATAACACTTATTCTTAAGGAATGTTACTACTCCCCTAATTATATAATATTTTAATATATATGACTTATCAGGCTATTATATTGGATCTACTCATCAAAATGATAATTATTTATATAAACTATGTTTTCTCAAAAGATAGAGAGTTTTGAGATTCGATAAAAATACATCTGCATACTTATGTACATCATTGATATAAGGATATTCTGTAAAGATCAATGCTATACATTAGAGATATAATTTTTAAAATCTCATAATAATTCTTGATTATAAAAAAATTGAAGATATTTTGAAAGCTTGATTTTTTTAGATTTATTATTTCTCAATGATAGTCATTTATAAATAAGTAGTTCTATCTACTATTAGTTGTTGTTTCTGCTACAATTTTAATGATCTACCTAACAAATCATCAAATAAAACTCTATTGGTTTATTGGAGTATTGAATACACTCACTCAACTTTTTTAAGTATTATATTTTTTATATATGATTTAGATAATTGGTTACATATAAAGAATCGATAAGGCAATGTTTATCCTTGTTATAAAGTGTCAACTAACAACATAGATTTATGGATTTGAAGGTCAAGTGATTTGAAGATGTTTCTAATAAAATTGACCCTACTTACAGGGAGATAATTGGTGGAGTTTAATATGCAATATTTTTAACCTAAACCACTATAAAAATGAGGCATTCTTTCTTACTATTTATCTTCTACTCATATTTCATATAGAATAAATCACAATATAACTGCATATATCAAAAAGTGACTAAAAAAACATTATTTTTGAATATTATAGAAATGAAAAAATTCATTCCGCATATTGGGTTATCTTTTTATTTTTAGAACCTAATAAAAGGTATTAGAGGTGTGATTTTGTGATTATGCAATTGCTTCTGGAAAAGTATAAGGACTATATAAAGCAGATGGAAATGGATGTTCAAGAAGAAGGTATGTATATGGTTCATTCTCTTAATTTTAATTGTGACCACAACGTATTTTGGAAATCTTCTATGATCATATATCTAAAATAATTGGGCATCATAGTCTATTCAAATATTATCACTCCTTATGTGATTCCTGAAAAACCAGATACATGAAATTCTAAAACTGAATATGAACCTGACATCAATTCCATGGTAATGTGTGGAATAATTTTTTTAATTATTTTGGATGAATTTAATAATGTATTACAACTCCATACTAACTGTAGGATGTGGAAAAGTTTTTTAGTTTTTTATGAAGGAATATATAACATCAAACAGATGAGATATGAGTCCACTAAGATACAGTTCGACACATTTATAATTTTTTAAGTTGAATTCATCACAAAAATAAATGGATGGTTTATAGATATTATCAAAAATATTAATTCTATATGATATCCCAAAAGTCCATCTGATGAAGCTCATAAGGTACTTATAGTACAACCCTCTAAATGGAACTAAATATTTATAGTAGTTGGAAAATCATATCATATCAAGAATTTGACAATGAAGGAACTGATTGGAACATTAATGATGCAGGAAGAAAAAACTGAAACTAAAGTTGAATATCATAATTTTTCAATAAAAAGATAAAATAAAATTATCAATTTATCATCCCAGAAGCATAACAAAAAAAAATAAAACAAGATGTCAAAATATAGTAAATTTCAGATTCCATATATTTAGAAATAGAATTGGATCAGCTATCTTGAAACTATAAAACATTATACACAAATAAAACTTGCTTCATACAATCCATTAAAAATAATGAAACAAAACCTCATGAATAATGATGCTATGAATAAAAAAATTGTGTGACATCAGTCCGAAAATACCTCAATTGAAAGATGAAAAAAATAAGAAAATATTGAATAAGAATGTAAATTATGTGTTTAATTTAAAAAGAGCTATGAATTCAACATGGATTGTATCTGAAGAATCCAACAGCACTTCAACAAAAATTCTGAAAATGGGAACCCAAAAATGGAAGCCAATATGTGATTTATGGCTATGGGAGAAGATTTTGTAAAATTATATTACACATCTACTTCTGAAACTGGTAGATTCTAAAATAATAATTAAACTACCTATTGTACTATTATAGTTGATAAATATGATTTTTTATTAACGAAATTGACATCATTGAAAAATATTCACAATGAAAATTTTGGTTGAAGATATACAATTCTAAAACTACATCAAGATCTAATGGAAAACATCAACACATTCACATCAAAATGTATTGATCACGAATGAAAGAAAAAATAATAACAGGTTAATGTAGATTCGTAATAAAGTGATGGTTTTTTTAAAAAAAAGGATGACAGATTCTGAATTAGGATATTGGAATTAATTTTATTAAAAGTGAAAATTTTTGAATATATAAATATGGGAAAAATTTAAAAATTCAAAAATAATTATTTTTTTCCCAATTTGAAAATTGTGATCGATGATTATTTTGTAATAAATGATCATTACAGTATCCAATTTTAATAAATATATCTCCAAATTAGTGGTATTAAATGTATTTATTCAAAAAAATAGTTTAAAAAAGTGATTTATATATTTAGAAAATAAATAAATTTTGGATTCCCAGATCATTTCTCACTAACACCGCTCAAAATAATAAAATATGTCTTCTAAAATAGAAAAAAATTTATTTCTTTTATAGGAAAAAGTCCATAGAAATAGAAAAGCAATATGGTATATGAATAGTGGTTATTAATGAAACATTAGTAGGGACTCATCAAATTTCATTACATTGACTCAAATTTATTGGGGTCAAGCTTCTATCGGTGACAATGCGAATGGAAGTCTTATTTATGTTGGAACATATTGGTCAGAGTGGATACTCGAGAGGAAGGTGAATTGAGATCCAATTAGTTTTTCTGTTAAAAACATTATAGTTAATTAAACCCCCAATTTTAAAAATAGCACAGTTAAATAAGGCAGTAGAAATGTAAATGTTCAACTGGTCAACAGGTTTCTAAAAGGGTGATTAATCTTTAGATGAATCAGTTTAGAATACCAACTCAACTTTATAAACAAGTCTACTGAATTATCCAAAAACACACACTAACAAAAACTAACTATCAAAGTGTAATCAGAAACAATTTTTTGTTTTACCCAATATAAGCAGCAGATAAAATAAAAAGAGTAATTGAATATTGACACATCATTATAGACAAGATGTTCAGTCTCAAGTAGAGACTAAATCATCTCCACTTGGTGATCACCTGCCACCAAGCTTTTTATATAAATAAAATTTTTATCCACACCCTGGATCGAGGATTCCAATAGCACACCTAGCTGTCCAGGTCAAACTAGACCACTACCGCAGTTATTTTATGGGAAAAAATGTAATAAGTGATTGAGTATGAGGATAGTTTGATATCCTCCAGTAATTCTCAAGAGACAGTGTGTGTAAAATAAATAGACACACTGCTCAAATATAAAAAAATAAAACACAATAGAGTTAAGGATAAGAATAGAGTTAAGAATTCTATGTGTGTTGTGAGGTAAGGATCTAGACTCAATGAATGTTGAGAAAATGTAATTTGAGTCTTCTTTTTGAAGTTGTATTTAGAACAGAGTATCACAGTTTCTATAATCCATCTTGAAGGAGTATAAGTTTCAGCTCTTTAATGTATCGATGTATTCTGAAGCCCTTTTTGCAGAAGGTTGCCTGTTATTGTATTCTTGTAATCTCAAGCACTGAGTTCTTATCTATTCGTATTCTCATAGTCTCTGTCTCAGCGTGTACTGCTACTATGATATATTTTATAATGATAAATATGAGGACCTTTTATACTCCACTATCCTCTAGGAATAAATATATTTGGACATGCATGAACCTCATACTTGTCTACAGATACTCTTATAGAAAACATTTAATAATTTCAAAAAAAATAATTTGTCTACATATGACTGTTAGAAATAAATTTGAATTAATAAAACGAAAACAATTATTTATATCAGTCGGTGAGTCATCTTTGGTGTGTGGGATTCGTTATATCATCTTCGGTGTGTTATATTCGGTGTTTCGACTTCAGTCTGTCATCTTTGGTGTGTCGACTTCGGTCTGTCATACTTTGATCTATCGAACATCGGTTTTTCAACTTTGGTCTGTTGACCTTCGGTCTATCATATTCCAGTGTGTCATATTTCAGTATGTCGACTTCAGTTTTGGTGAATCAACTTCGGTTTTAGTGTGTCAAATTTGGTGAGACGATCTTCAGTGACTTATCCTTCATTCTGACGAACTTCTGTCTCAAGGAATCAAAAAATGAGTATGATGAATTTTTCTTGTATATACAATTAAAAGATTATTTTTTAATCAAAGTATATGTAAAAATGCACTTGTAAACATATTGATTGATGACTATAAGCAATTTTCTTATTAAAATATATTTTCTTATATGAAAAAATTGATTCACATAGTGATAATAAAATTTCATGAAATATTATAATCTTTATACTGAAATAATTTGTGATTATGGATACCACAATATCATATAGGGTCCAAAAATTTCCCCCTTTTTGATAATCACAAATTATGGCATACATGAAAATATATATAGAATAAAGCTATCTTTAACATAGGTGAATGTAATTGTCCAATATAACTAAAGTTTGGCATTACTAGAATTTATTTAAAACAAATATCCCCCTCACTTAATTGCCATATTTATTTTATATTCCATCATTATTTTCTCCCACTTTTCGAATTAAAATAAAAGAGAAATTAAGTAAGGGGAAATAAAGGAAAAGAAAGATACCATAAGAATTTTCATTGAATTTCATAAGAGTACAAGACAAACAAAAAGTCCCAATCGCTATCAAAAAGAAACAATCCATCAAGAAGGCCTTGGATGAAGAGGAGCATTGATTTTGTCTAAATGATCCAATAGAGAATAAGAAGGATTGGGAGTGGTAGATGATTGTGGTGATCTGATCACAACACCATGCAGAGCAAGACCAGTAAGAATAGTAGCAACATGGATAAGACTTCTCTCTAACAACACACAACATAGATACTACTTAGTAATGATCAGTCGAATCTGAGTAAGAGCATGAGAGATAGTCATTAGAGTACTAGGCTGAGAGGATGTACAATTCATGTATCTAGAGAGATCAAAATAGCCTCGGCCTGAACATGCAGAAAAGGTTTGATCTTTTTAATGAATTCATTAATGATTTATCATCTATATTGCGTTGCCATCTCAATGTCATCCTTATTATCCGTAAATTTACTCAGTAAAGGTGTAAAGCCTTTTAGTTGGAGAAAAATCCTTTTGATTTCTTTTGTGACATGGGTAATTCAAAGATTTTCTACCAAAAACGTGAAACTGGTGATGAGGTCATGTTTGGTATATATCATAGTGAACTACTTATCTACTTTTTCCTAAATTTCATTCTGAGATACAGAGGATTCATTTGTGCACTCTCTGACCATATTGTATTCAATATCGGTATTACAATGTAGTTTTTCAAGGGTTTAATTATCAAAATAAATCTGGAGTTTTTGAATTTCCTCTCTCATCACACCCTTCAAAGACATCATATTAGCAGCAACACTTTCATCCAGTCCACGAACTAGATGTTCCACTCAACATTTTTCCATGCTCTTCTTTCAACATTTTCAAATATACACTTACTAGATTAGATAACGAGTTCCTAATAACTTTCATATCACCATTAAAGGAGGTCTTGAAGTCATAGGTTAAAGAATTCAGCTCATTTCTCATCTTCATCACTTCCTATTTCAGAAAAGTATTGTGCCTAATAATAGTTTTATCTGTAGTAATATGATTCAGCTTGATCTCATGAATCACTATTCTAGCAATTTTTTCTGCATCAGCATCTGAGATACTTATTAAGGGGGAGGCTTCATTTCTAGATCCCAATGAAGCTATCACATACTCACATATCTCATTCTTAAACATTTACAAATCATCCATGGTGACATAGTCACTGGGCACTGACGGAGGAACTGGGTCTATTGCTGGAGATTCATCTAATGGAATAGGTATAGAAAGATCTAGATCAGCATGGACTAGTGGAACAAGAGGATGAGGTACCCTTTCCTCATTGGATTCATAGTCTAAACTGAAATAATATTGCCTGGATTACTATTCCACTCTCTAGAAAAAGTCCAATTTCTTGGATCAACAGTATCAATTCGTACCCTTCTTCCATGAGGCTCAGTAATAACATCAATATCATCGATTTATTCATACTGTTTTCTGGACATAACTCCTTGTCTAGGGATAGGAACCAACTGATCTTCAGAATCTGCCTGAGATCATGCTTCTTCAGCTTCACCAGGTACTTCCTCAAATTGAGGTAGTGGAACTACATCTTCTAAATCTTGGACAAAAGACATAATATCATTCAATTCCTGAATGATATCTTGTTTTTCAGCATTGGGATGGAGTGATCTTTCCTCAGGTACAACATCTCTTTGATCATCATCCTGTTGATCAGCAGGCTCAATTCCATCACCAGTTCCACGAACAGATTCCTCCATGGATCTCTTAACCACTTGTTGTTCCACTTTCAGAGAGTCACTCACATGATCAACACTTCCTCTATTATCACCATTATCACCATCATTGTCATCATCATCATCTTCATCATCATCATAATCATTGGATTCTTCATCTGATTTTCTAACATAACCTTCAACTCTAGAAACTTCTGTTTCTTCTTCTTCATCATCACCTAGGATAGTTTCTCTTGAAGTCAATTCCATAGGTGAACTAGAAGGTCCATAAGTCATATTCTTGGGACATCTAGTAATATCAGGATCACTCCTATAATCAAAAGTATATCTTTTATCTCTTTTCACTTCAGCCTCAACTTCCTTGTTAGAATAAATAAGATCATCTCCAAGTTTCAGACCTAGATCAACATGGTCCTTTAGTATAGAAGGATAGTCAATCGGATTGAAATCCTCATACAACCTTTCTTCATATCCTACCCAAAATCACTTCCATGGGTTCCAGAAGATTTTCATTCTTTTAAAAATGTCTTTTTGAATACAAAAACTACTATAGGAAGTTATCACATCATCTCCATATTCTACACAGTCTAATTGTTTCATCATGGTAGAAATAATTCTCAGATAGTATAAGCATGTTTCCTTCTTAGATGGTTTAATCAAATCAGAAATATGTACCATGAGATATCTGCAATGATTCACCTTTATTTCATGTTTCATCAAAAATATCAAGAAGACATCCTGATATTTCACAGTAGAGAAATATTCCTTCCATTAGAAGATTTGATGTTGTGTGAACATAAAAAGCAATCACACTTCTCCATCAAATTCATTTTCAACAGTCCTCATGGATTATTCATTTCTAGTCAGCTCATTCAGAGCATCTTCATATAAAAACGAATTTTAATAGGGTGGAATATTACCAGGATAGTCAGTATAGAAACTTTCATGAGGTACCTATAAGCATTCATCCCATTCAATGGATGAAAAAGCTACTTGTTTTCCTTTTAATACAGATTTAGTTTTTTCTACCTTGGTATCATCCAGTGTCATACTCAAATGCTGATAGAATTCATGAACAATCAAGGGATAATATGGTCTTTAATTGTTGGTAAACCAACTGAGCCACCCTTGAGATTCCAAAACCTTTAGCAGAAAATTTTACATGACAGAAGCCACTCAGTAGACACTTACTTTTTATCTATAACTACTTGTCTTTATAAGCTTGATTTCGCATTACCACTAGTTTCACCCTTTTGACGCTTAGCAAGATGATATTTTCAAGGATCTTCCATTGCGCGTTTAGTCCTTTTGATGGAGAAGAATATTATTCTAGCTATGTTGAGAGGTCGAAAGTCGAGAGAGAGAGGGCCTAATTATGGAAGGCTTTATGGCTATGGAGAAGGTGAAGCGTAAGGATGGATTGGACATAATATATGATTTAGGGATTGTAAATAGGAAAACATAAAATTTAAACTCGACAAGTTGAAAGATATAAAACATCCTCGTTTCACATAAAGTAGATGGAATTTTCAAAACAACCATGACATATATTGGTGTTAAATAATCAGTTTTAAGATGATCGGTTTCACAAAAACAGGTTTCACAAAAATCTGTTTTACAAAAATCAGTTTTAAAAAAATCAGTTTCCTAAATATTGATTTCACAGAGATTGGTTTTACAAAATTCGGTTTCATAAAGATCAGTTTCACGAAGATCAGTTTTAGTAAAATCGGTTTTTTTAAATATTAGTTTCATAAATATCAGTTACACAATGATTGGTTTTACAAAAATCACTCTCATAATGATCAGTTTCACAAAGACAAGTTTTACAATAATCTGTTGTATAAATATCGTTATTATAATGATCGGTTTTATGGAGATCGGGTTAATAAAGATCGGTTTTATAAAGATCAGTTTTATAAAGATCAGTTTTATAAAGTTCGGTATTATAAAGACCAATTTTTTTTAATGATTTGTTTGATAATGATTGGTTTTATAAAGATTGGTTTTATAAATATTGGATTTATAAAGATTGGTTTTATAAATATTGGTTTGATAAAGATTTCCTACTGAATTATCATTCCTCGTTCATGTATGATGTAATTCATTCACTCATAATTTAGGCATTTAGTGTATATATCAGCAAGCTAATGTTCTGTCCCAATAAACTCAAGATTTATATATCATTTTTGATAATAATCTATTAGTATTTGATGTCTTACATAAATATGATTTGTTGTAGGATGAGATATTGGATTCCTATAGATGTTAATAGCACTAGTGTTGTCACAGTTAATGGAGAAATCTTTGAATTGATATCCATAGTCTAGTACAGTGTGTTTGATCCAAAAAAATTGTGCACAATAACTACCAACATCAATGTATTCTTCTTCGGTAGTAGATAATGCAACAAAATTATGATTTCAACTACACAATGGTATTACTGACTTTCCTAACATGTGACATATCCCAGAGGTGATTTAAATATCTAGTTCACAACTAGAATATTGACCATCTAAATAACTTATTAAATCAAATGGTTTTACTCTTGGATAAAATAGTTATATGTTTGGTGTATATTTGAGATATTTGAAAATGCTTTTAACAGCATTTAAATGAGATTATTTTGGATTATCATGAAAGCTATCACACATTAATACACTGAACATAATATCAGGTTTTCGAGCACTATGATAGAGCAGACTTCCTATCAGACCAGTGTAGTTGGATTGATACATTGATTCACCAGCTTCATCAGCAACCAATTTACATGTGGTACTCATAGGTGTATAACTACCTTTAATACCAACCAAATCAAAACGTTTTAAACAGTCTTTTTTATATTTACTTTGATTTAAAATAATAACATCATTATTTTGGATAATCTGAAATCCAAGAAAATTTTAAGTTCTCCCATTAAAATCATTTCAAATACATTTTCCATTATTTCTAAAAAATTAGTACATAACGAATTTCTAGATGATCGAAAAATTATATCATATACATAAATTTTTTCTATTAAAACATCTTCGAAAATCCTTTTAATACACAAAGTAGGATATGTTATTCTTTTAGTAAAACAATGTGATATATGAAAGGAACAAATTCTATCATACGAAGGTCTTGGAGCTTTCTTTAGACCATATAAAGCATTAAAAAGTTTAAAAACATTGTTAAAAAATGGAGATTTGTAAAGCCAGGGGGTTTTAAACAAATACATCCTCAACTATATGCCCATTTAGAAAAGCACTTTTGACATCCATGTGATAAACATTGAAATTCAGATGAGCTACATAAGAAAGTAGTATCATAATGGCCTCTAGTCTCACTACATGAGAAAAGGTATCCTCCTAGTCTATTCCTTCTTCTTGATTGTATCCATGTGCAATAAACCAATCCTTATTTCTAACTATATTACCTAACTCATCAACATTGTGTCCAAAAACCCATTTAGTGAATATTGTCAAAGTCTCCCTGGGTCATTAGACTAATCCCCAGACATTGTTTCTTTCAAATTGTTATAATACTTCTTGCATTTCTACCACCTAAAATTAATCATTGATAGCATCAAAAATAATTTTTGGCTCAAGCCGTGAAACAAAAGATGGATGTTCAAACTGGTTTCTCATAGAAGCATTAATTTTTTCCCTAGATTTAAATCACCTACTATAGCATCTAATGGATGATTCTTGAGAGTTCTAATACATCTAAAAAGAGTTGAACTAGACTCCTCATGATTGTTTATTAGTTTAGACTCAACAGGTGTGGATTCTAGAAGATTCCCAAAATTGGTTACTTTTACAAGGGATTCACTATCATTATCATTAAGGTTCATGGATGACATATCTTTCACAAGATATTCAAGAGAGGCTTTGGGGTCTTTTGGATCAGTCTCAACAAATTTTTCATGAACTGACTCTTCCACACATTTGGTTTTCTTATTGAATACTCTATAGGCTTTACTCGAGATTTAGTAACCTAGGAAAATTCCATCATCACTTTTGGAAGCAAATTTGTAAATATTTTCCTTATAATTTATTATAAATAATTTGAAACCAAAAACTCTGAATTAGTTAACCTTAAGCTTCCTATTGATCCAAAGTTCATAAGGGGTCTTCTTAAGAATAGGTCTAATCCAGAATCTATTAATGGTATACCAAGCTGTATTTATAGCTTCAACCCTAAAATAAATATGTATATTATATTGACTAAGCATAGTCTTATATATTTTTTTGAAGGTTCCTATTTCTTCTTTCCATGAATCCATTTTGTTGAGGTGTTATTGGAGTAGATAAATTGTGAATATAGACATTGGGTGAGCAATAAGATTAGAAATCCAAATTTTAAAACTCACATCCATGATCACTTATCAAGGTCTTGATTCTAAGTCCATTTTGATTTCCAGAGACTAGGAGTATTTGAAAAAATAAGAGAAAGCTTCACTTTTGTGAGCCAGAAAGTATACCCATATGTACCTAGAAAAATCACCTAAAAGTACATATACGTAGGGCTTCCCATTTAATCATGAAACTATTGATGAGCCAAAATAATCCATGTGAACCAACTCTAGTGATTGAGATGTATAATCATGTTTCATTGGATTGAATGAAACACTGTGTTTACTTACCTTTTGATAAGGATTTAACACTATGTTAAGTGAGAATTATAGTTTAGGTAAGTCTCTAACTACTCCATTCCTAGCCAGTTTCCTAATAGATTGCACATTACTGTTTCCCAATCTTCTATTCCACAACCTGGATTCCTTATGAAAAGAATTTAAGAAACATATTCCTTAGTTGAGAATTTAAGTCAACAGAATACACAATCTCATTTTTTAGAGTAATAAATATTAAATCATATTTGGAATTAAAAACATTACATGAATCATTTTCAAATTTGACATTGAAACCATCATCACACAACTGAGTTCTTATGTAAATTTTACATTAATCTATAAAAATAAGTGCTTTGGAAATTAATATTGTTTTAGGGTTACTGATCTAGCCTAGGATGAATATTTTTCCGTTAGAACTATCAATAAATGTTACATGTCCACCATCATCCAGGATTAGGCCCTTGAAGCGTGAGTAGTCACTTTTAATATGTCATGAATATCCAATATCCAAGTACCACATAGTCATAAAAGAACACTATAGGCAACATCCCTGAAAAACATATTAGACATGGGCTAACATTGGAACCCATATTTTCTTGGGTCCTGAGAGGTTAGAAAGTAAAACTTTGGGAACCCATAATTTTCTCACAGATTTCCTATAATTAGAAAATATATTTTGAGACATAAATACCTTGTTCGGAACATTAGAGAACTATTTTTTTATGAAATGGTCTAGAACATGAAATAGTTGTGAATTGTACAGATTATGGAATAAATTTAGTTTGAATGATCATTCTCTGTCCAGAAAAATATCCTAAACGAGTTGTATATTTTGGGGCAATCTGTGTTCCTAGAAAATGAGTCAGGGTATGTTTTCCGGCAGTAAATTTTTCAGGATATTTCTCTAAATTTTCATTTGATAATTTGTGTTTGGTATTTTCTTTTAACTGCTGAGCTCATTTTTCATTCTTAATATCCAGACATGACCTATAATATGCATTTAAATCATTTTGTCTCTTTAGTGATTTAATTTTGTCCTTGATCTCATTAAATGTATCATCATGAATTTTACAATATTCAAATAGTTAAAAATTAGTCATATCATCATCATTATGTGACTCAATATTATTCTCTGAATAATACACATTATGTATAGGAGAGTTAAGTGTTACCACAGATGTTTTTGTCATGAAAAATAAGTTTCCATGATTGTTAGGTTCACTATAAGAAGCATCATATCCACTGGAGCTACCTTTTGAAGCCTTCCGGGTAGCTTTCATAGCATTTTTATAACCCTTTCCCTTATCTTAACATTTCTTCCTGAATATCAGCTTGGGATAGTGTTACTTCACATGAAATTTTCGTTTTCACTCACAACTGATTATTTCATTTTATTTGTCATTCCATTATATGTATTTATTCCATTTCCCATTTCTAACATACATTCCCTTATAGTTATATTTCTTGAAGAATCATTTCTTTCTATAGAAGTTTTTTAATATCTTTTCATGATGAGCCATCTCCTCATCAGTGTCTAAATAAGACTCTACACTAGTGGAGCTTTCTGTAGGAACTTGTGTTTTTTCATAGTTTTTGTTCTCTGAGGTGGTAGTCATGAATGATACTTATTTATTCCTTGGTTACTCATATAATTATTAATTCACCTTATGTAGTTCCTCGTACATCATAATATTTATTATTATTTCCTTGACTGGTAGATTTCTTATGTCACAAGGTTCTTGGATGGAAACAAAAGTTCCCCTCCATTTGTCAGGTAGGAATCGAAGCAGTCTCGTGATTTGGTCCTTACTGTCCACTGGTTTTCCAATCACACTAATAGTTTCCACTATTTATTTGATCTCGAGATACATTTCATATATAATTTCATCAGGCTTCATTTTAAACTTATCATATATATTAGTGTTTGTATTTAATCTCATTTAACTAGCATTAGTTGTTCCCTCATGAGAAATAGCTAAAGTATCCCAAATTTCATAAGCAGTTTTTCAAGCAGATATTCTATTGAATTCATCATCACCTAAAGAATAGTACAAGGAATTCATTGCTTTATAGTTAATATTATATGTTGATTTAGTCAACTGAGGCCATTTTCCCTTTGTAGTATCAGGCGGTATATTTTGTCCTTCAATTGTATCCTAGATTTCAGGTCCAATACTTTCTATATACAATTTCATTTTTAATTTACAATGAACATTGTTATTACCTTTAAAGAAAGTTTTCCTATTAGTATCAGCACCCCAAACTCTAGTTTCCATAGTTACTTAGAATTTAATGAACTGAAAATTTAGATATGACATAAATTTTATGATTTTTACTGTACAACTAAAATCATAGTTAAAAATAAATTGAAAAAAATGAAAATAAATAAACCATCTAATACCCAATGTCGGTCGGAGAGGATACTCAAGAGGGGGAGTGTGAAATGAGTTCCAATAAAAATTTATGTTAAAAAATTTTTAGTTATAAAAACCACCAATATTAAAAAAAACCAAGTTAATTATCGCAGTAGAAATATAAATGTTCAACTCGTCAACCAATTTCTTAAATGGTGATTAATCCTCAGTGAAATCAGCGTAGAACACCAATTCCACTTTTGAAACATGTCTATAGAAGTAACCAAATACACACAATAACAAAAACTAACTATCAAAGTTTAATAAAAAAAAGTTTTATGTTTTTGCAAATATAAGCAGCAGAAAAAATAAAATAGTGTAATTAAAGATTGGAAGATCAATGTAAACAAGAGGTCTAGTCTCAAGAAAAAACATAATCCTCTCCACATTGTGATCACCTGCCACCAATATTCTTATATATATAATCTTTTGATCCACACCAAGGATCAGGGTTTACAGTAGCACACTCAGTTGTCCATGTCAAACTTGACATATACCCCAATTAATCACGAGAACAAAATCTAATAAGTGATTGAGTATGAGGATAGCATTTTCTCCTTCAGTTATGCTCAAGAGATAGTGTGTGTAAAAAAAATATACACATTACTAAAATAGAAAAAAAAAATAACATAGCAGGGTTTAATATGAGATTAGAGTTAATAATTCTATGTGTGTGGTGAAGTAAGGCTATAGACTCAATGAATTTTGAGAAAATGGTATTTAAATATTCTTCTCAAAGTTATATTCAGAACAAAGTTTTGTAGTTTCTGTAATCCAGCTTCAAGGAGTAGAAAGGATCATCTCATTAATTCCTCGATGTATATTGATGCCCTTTTAGAGAAGGTATCATGTTACAATATTCTTGTAGTCTCAAGAGCTTAGTTCTTCTCATTTCGTATTCATACAGTCTATGTCTCATCATTTACTACTTCTATCATATATTTTATAATGTGAAGATGATGTAATTTTATACTCCATGATCCTCTAGGCATAATGATATTCGCACGTTCATGTACCTCGTACATGTATACGGATACTCCTACAATCAAAATTAAATAATGTCAAAAGCATTAATTTGTCTATATATGACCGTAATAAATAAATTTTATTTAATAAAATGGAAAAAATTATTTAGATCAATCGGCGAGTCCTCTTTAGTGTGTAGGATTTAGTCTTTCATCTTCGGTGTGTCATCTTCGGTGGGTGGCCTCGGTCTGTCATCTTTGATGTGTCGACTTCGGTATATCATACTTCGGTCTGTTGAACATCAGTGCTTCAACATCATTATGTCGAACATCGGTCTGTCATATTTCAGTGTGTTGTATTTCGGTGTGTTGACGTCGGTTTAGTTGTGTCGACTTCGATTTCGGTGTGTTGAATATGGTGAGTCGAACATCGGTGATTCATCCTTCAGTCTTTCAAACATCGGTCTCAAGGAATCTAAAAAATATTATGACGATTCTGTCTTGCATGTAAGATTACAAGATGATTTCTTAATCAAATTATATGTAAAAATATACTTGTAAACATATTGATTCCTGAAAATAATAAATTGACTAATTTAAATATATGTTTTTGTTTGAAAAATTTTATTCAAATAGAGATATTAAAATTTCTTAAAAGAGATGAATCTATATATTGAAATAATTTGTGATTATAAAAACCACTATATCATGGAGCCTCCAACAGAACTATTGGGGATCTAAAGACTATCTCAATTAACATCTAAATTTATATTAAAAGATTAATGAGAAACCTGATAATTATTTCTAAACAATTTTTTGTGGTCTTTTATATTGATTTATCTAAAAATTATTTCTCTTTTTTTTCCAAGATAATCATCTTAAATTTTGAGCACCAAAAACTATTTTTTTTAATTGGCCTTAAATTCCCTTTCTAAAATGAAATTAAACTATTTAATATAATGAAAAATGAATCATGGATCTAGAATAGTATACATAGATATTTCAATATAAATGATCTATTTAAATTATCTTAAAAACAGTTGGTTTTAGATTTGTATTATTATGTTTGAAAATGAATAATTTTTTGATGCATGTCAAATTGGAAAATAACTAAAATAATATTTTAAATATAATAAAAAATGCTACATAAAAACATTAACAAAAAACCCTTATTGATTGGTTTGGACCGTCTAATGTAGCAATTTTTTTTGGTAAATTATATGTTTATGTTTTATTTGATGACTATTTATGATTTACTAGTGCTTATTTTCCGAAAATAAAATGTGAAGCATTCACTAATTTGGAAAAATTTTATAAAATTATTCAAAAGAAAAAAGTTTTTAATATAATTTAATTGAGATGTGATCATGGAGTAGAATGTGAGAATCCAGAATTTAATTCATTTTGCTCAAATATAGGTATTAATGACACATTCTCTACAATAAGAACACCTCAAAAATTGTAATTTTTTAAATAAAAAATAGAACTATTCATGAAATGGAAAGGACTATGCTGAATGAATAAAGTCTCCCCCCTGTTTTTGGGAACAATCTATATGATCATCTTACATATTAAGTAAATTATTTTAATATTACCTTTTATTAAAAATAAACCCTATAAAATTTAGATTAACAGAAAACCTAATGTAATATACATTAAAGTATTCAGATGCAATTTGTATATATTTAATACTAAGGATAAACATCGTAAAATAAATTCTAAAGCTGATGAAATAATATTTTTAAGATATTATGCTACATCTAATGATAATTGAGTGATTAATAAAAAGTCAAGATTTTTTTACAGAATCGGTTCCTGTGATTTTTGATTAAACGGAATAACTCATTACAAAGAATGATAAAATAGACAAATTACTGATTAATTTGACAACATGAGACTTGAAACCCCTAAATATGATTCTGGAAAGATATAAATAAAATTCATCCTAGTTCAGAAGAACATGAGACTGAAGATCAATAAATTTTCTTGCCCATATTGTCTAGAATTTTAAATAACTATCCTTTAGAAACAATCATAGGAGACCTAGATGCATGAATTAGAAGAAATTTTGGAAACCATACTGAATTATATGCTATTTTTATCCAAGCTAGAACATATTCAAATTGATGAATCATTAAAAGATAAATTTTTTTATCTGTGCATGAAGAACGTACCAATGCAGAAGAAATTGATATTAAGAATTATTAGAAATATCACTCGAATATCTTGTAAAAGTAACCTAATGGATCCTTAGAAATATACAGGATGATCAAGTTATCATAACTAGAAGGAAAATATATTACAAGATAATGAATATTTTTAAGAAGAAGGAATGATGAAATATTTCCCATTGTAGCTAGATTAGAATCCCTTGAAATACAGTTAGATAATGCATCTTATAAAAAATTTAAGTTTATTTAGTTGGATGTTAAATATATATTTTTAAATTGTAATTTAACTTAGGTAGTTCATGTTGAACCACCTACAGCTTCTATAAAACCTCATAAGCCAAATTAATTTTTAAAACATACCAACAGAAAATTATGGTATTAAACATACTCCAAGAGCATGGCATGAGATTTTTAGATCTATTTTGAAAATGTATTTTCTGTCAGATTAGTATATCCTACTTTTTTTTGAAACAACTGGCTCTAAAATTTTACTTGAAAAAATTACTCTACGTGAATTTATTTTTCGTTCAATAAATAAAACAATTTGTAATTATTTCTCAAATTTAAGGCCAAAAAGAATTTAAAATTTATTTGATGGGAGAACTGAATTTATTTTTAGGATATCATATTTATCAACAATATTATCAAAATATTTTAGATAATTGTAAATATATTATTGATATATTTAAAAATATTGGACTTACAAATAGTAAAACTTACATAACTCCTATGTGTACACATATAAAACTGGATTTGGATGAAGCTAAAAAACTATTTAACAATAAGTTATATATATTTATGATTGGTAGTTTAATATATATTACTATTAGTATACTAGAAACAATGTAATATATATTTTTATCTTCAATATTTCATTCAAATGATAAGTAATTCAATCATACTACAATTAATATAATTATTAGATATTTATAATAAATTATTTTTCAACATCTTCATTTTCCCCCATACATTTTATTCTAATTAAATTTCATATTCAGATGATGATTTTTGAGGTTTTAGATTAGATTTCAATATCACCTCAGCAACCTATCACATTTTAGAAAAATATTTATTATCGTGGTAAAGTAAGAAGAAAAACTCAATTGACCTATCATCAGCCAAAGCAGATTATGTTTCTACTGGAAGTTGTTATGCACATGTATTGTTGATGAAAAATACTCTATGATATTTTTGGACAAAATTTTAAAAATATACCTATTCTATTTAATAATATTAGTGTTATTAATATTTCAAAAAATCTAGAAATTCATTTTATGACAAATCATGCATATTTCATGCATCATTTTCTAGGTGATCATATCCATAAAAGGGATATTTATTTATATTTCTTTAATAAATAATATCACATTATTGATATATTTTTTAAACCAATTCATAGTGAATGTATTGATTTTATTAATGGGAGATACGAATAATAAATTTTAATGAAAAGTTTATTAATTTATTGTTATAATCTCTCTATTTTTTTAAACAATATAATTTTTCATCGGTTTGTTTATTTTTCAGTTCTGCATTGATTTGATTTAAACCAAAATCTATTTTAAAATATTAAAATATTTTAATTTTCTATTTAATTTTAATTAATATATTATTAATCAATGCATGAAAACCATCAAACATACCCTAGAATTTATACACCTTCACGACTCTTCGAATTACAGATTGATTCTCATTGCAATATTCTAAAACACTAATTCTTCGAAACATTAATATCAAAACCATAAGAAATAGACACATAAAAAATATTTGAAGATTCAAAATTTGGTACGCCAACTTACCCACCATTCAGTTATCATAAACTTCTTTCAAGGTAAAAAAAATATGATTTTAGAATTTAAATGAGAAAAAAAATTTCATTAATGACAACCATTATATTTTAAAATTAGAATATTATTTTTTAGTTGGTAACACTCCCCTATGTTTTAAAATAGATGTGAAATTGTTTTGTAGACATGAATCATTTAGATTTTGAGTCAATATAGAGTCTATAATCACTATTATTCATTATGATGAATATTCTATTTTTTCATCAGCAATTGTATTGTTTCTTTATCCTCTATGAGAGGGATTTTCATTTTTTATTAATGAATATCAGTCATGAAAAAAATATGTCATAAGAGATTCTATTATCATTTATTGGAACAAGATATATCAATAAAATATTTACAAAAGACCATAAAGTTGGTTTAAAATTTATTATGATGTTTATTTGATCTTAAATTTTACTAAGAATATTTAAGTTAGTGAATGAATTGTTTTTAGACATGTATGTAACGTTTCTATATATGAAGTAAACTAGGTTTAATTTATATGATTTTATGTTGAAATTTTTATGTAATTATTTTCACAAAGAAGAAAAGATGGGATTATATCCTTATGGGAAAATAGATCCATTTCTATTGCAGAGAAATTCAATATTCAGAAATATGCGTTTAAGATATAGAAGTCATTACAATAAAATTTTGAAAGTTGTTGTTTTAAATAAATTCAGATATTTTTGGAGAAACTACTAAAATTTACTTTTATCTATTAGAGTCGAACATAGAAAAATGTTGATGGATGCTACTCAAGGTGAGTAGAGGATGATACCATCAGTTAGTTATGTCAGACCATAGCATAATGAATATGATAAATCAAGACACAAAGAAGGAGGATTCTTTCAAAAAATAAGAATAAAAAACTACATTCCTGGTACTGTGGATGAAGTTTGATATGAAGTTGAGCATGAGGCTCATGTGAATGAGAATACTGAGAAACTGGATCATAAAAAAGAATAAAACATGGAAGAAATCCATTCCTCTAAAAACATGTGTCTCAATATTTTGGATTCAATAGATGTAGGATGATCTATAGTGAGACACAAATTATAATGTTATAGAAATTTATGTTTGTATTTGGTGGATGTTTATCGACTAATAGAACACTTTTCCCAGTCTTATGACTCTATTGATTGATATATATAATATTTCTTCCATAGTTAAATTTGGGTGAATGAACATAATTTTTTTACAACAAGAGATAGAGGTAGAAAAAATGTTGAATATTTGAGTAGTTTAACTATACCAAGAACTGATCTTGAATCCCTTCAGTCTCAATTAAATTTTTTTATAAGACTCGTTTATTTTAATGTGAGATCTTGTAGAGTTTATGATATAGTTTTCTAGATAGATAAATATTTTGAAATATCAATCAATGAAAAAGTAATATTTTGTGAGATAAATCTATTTTTGAGAATTGAATTTCATTCTATTAGGGACATTCTTATAGATTTCTCATTCTCTCAACAAACTCCTCGAGACCTGATAAGACGATTTGAATAAAAAACTAATCATAGTTGATTTCAATAACAGACTACACACTCTTTAATGTGATATTACTCCTTTGAATGTTCATCTTGATAATCATAGAGATTTAATAACACATAATACATGTAATACATCCTTTTTGGGACTTGTCATTCATCAAATTTTAGATAGGTTATCTACATTCATTAAGCCTAAATAACGAGTCAATGTGTTTTCCATGGTTAATTTAATTGAAATCTTGAATCTTGGATACGATTCAATGAAGATTATTAATTTTTAGAAATACATGTTTTACAAATCATTTTGAATCCTATTAGTGAAGATTCTTTAGATTCATGGTTTTGTTCAATCATTTCCTCATCCAGTTCCACCTAATACCCATTCATATTCTGATCAAAAAATCTGTCTTGACCTAAGATGATTTTTTGAACAATTCTTATGTTTGTTGTGGTATAAACTCATAATTCCTCAAAAATATTTGATCTGAATTAAAGTTTACTTTCCATTACTTTTCAATTTATACGATTAATATTTTTTAAATTTTATTAGTGTGTTATTTATGGTAAAATTTACACTTCTATATTACCATTATTATTTTTCTACTAGTTATGCTATAAAAATAATTTATAGTTCAATGATATATTAACTATGGTTTATAACATTTATTATTCTGAAAAATATTTCTGATATCTCAAAAAGGGGGATAATATTTGTGAACCCAAACATAACTTATTTTTTTGGAGAAAATCAGTGAAAATTTGGTAGGGAAATTTTTTTATATATTTTAATTAAATGATTAATTTCAAATTTAAAAGTATCTATTTTTCCCCATAAAAATAATATTATGAAATAGATTTATTTTATTATATCATATTATAGTTTAAAAATCCTACATTTTCTATAAATAACATAATGGGTTTTTTATCCTTAAAATGGGGGATATTTTTGGTCATGTATTGGAACAATATGTCTCTATAATATATAATGATTTTGATGATCAAAAATACCCTTCATTGTTTCTAATAAATTTTTTTGATGTACATTTCAAAAATATATATCATGATTTAATTTATGTCTTTGACAGAATAAAAATCTATGGGTTATGTTAAGGAAACACTATTCAAAGATGATATTTGGTAAATGAACGTATGTATACTCATCCCTATGATACACTGAATAGATTTCATATGGATATACATCCTGATAATTGTTATTAAACATTTGGATCGACGACCATGTGTTCAGAGGAATGAAAATTGTAAGGAATATCAACCCTACATTAGAATCTAGAAATACTATTCATACTCGACATTTGAGAGATTTAACTTATGGTTAATCAATACTACATTGGGAGTCAACCTTTTGCTGGAAAGACGCACATATGGATTCTCATCACTACATTACTTTCACTCCAAAAATTCCATTCAGATGAGAGTATGGTTAAGGAACCATACGTTGTAAGGAACCCTACACTATGCAAAGGAACCCTATGCTATGAAAAGGAACACTAACTACGAAAACGAAACATATGTGATGCAATATAAACCTATTTTTAACAATTCAAAAATGGATTTTTATTTCCACAATATAATCTGATTTTCATTCAATGGTATTTCTAGAATTTGAGAGTAATTGAATGCATCTCAATGACCAATTCAGAAATCATTATGATCATTTCAAAGAGCGTATTCACAAGATATAATAAATCCTAATTGGAAGGGAAGTTACGACTTGCCAGATTATTTCTTATTTGAATATCCAAGACCTATCATCTTATTTTATAGGATATTCCCAACAAAATGAGTATTATTTATATTAATGTAGTTTTATAAAGTGATATAGAGCTACGAGATATGATAAAAATAATTTTGTTTACCAATTTGATGTACATATATTCTCTAAATACTTATTCTACACTTTGGAGATATACAATTTTAAATATCCAACTAATACTTATTGGTGATCAAGTTGAGGATCATTTGAAACCATGATCACTTCATAGTTAGTAATTCATGATGACATTAAATTCTAATGAAGAAGATCCATCAAATTTTAGTTTCTTTTGATACTCTAATTGTAATGATCAACCCAAACAATCATTAAAACAAATTGTATTGATTTATTAGATATCAACTATTCACACATAGTTGTAGTTTAAGTATCATATTATTTTACTATGATGTGGATAATTGGTTCACTATAAAAAATCATAAGGATATGTTTAGCCTTGTTGTAAATGTTTCATCTACATTCACAATGTTGTGGATTAGATTGTCTTGTTATATTATGACTTTCTAGTGAAATTAACAATTATGGAAAAGAGGTTGTTAGTGGAGTGACCTGGGGATCCTTGTGCCCGAACAACTATAAAAGTTTTGTTCTCATTCCCTCTATTTATCTAATTCACATATATCATGTTGAAGAAAACAATTCATATCTGCATAAATCACAAATGGAGTCAAAATCTAGAGTTGGTGATGATTTTAAAAAAGACCCAATTCACCCCCTTTTTTGTCATGATTATATTTTTCAGCCTAAATATTTATACATCATAACAATTTAAACCACATCATAGAGATTTTTTTAGAAATTATAGTTATTTTTATAATTGATAAAATAATTGTGAAAATCCATATAAATTCATATCATATAATAGAATAGAAAACAAAATAGAGTATCATGGTGCCAAATACTTTTTCATGACTTCATATCCTTATCCAGAAACCTGAGATAGTGTTATCACTTAATGAACATTAATTTACCAAACCTATTGAATATTTTTATTTACCTAAATTCAAATTTCATGATCTATATATTTCATGAATGTATTCATTTTATATTGACAAATACATTCTAATAAAAATAAATTTAAAAATCTAAATATCTAAACATATATATTATAGAATATATATAGAAATTAACATATATAAAAACATTTTAATATGAAACGTATTTTATAATTCATATAATGCATGCTCAAATTGTACAATAATTATATTTTTAATTTCCTCAAATCATGATGAATATGACCTAGATGTGTTTAATGAAATTTTCCCTCATAAATAATATATATACGGTGCATAAAATAGAAAAGTATCATAATTTAGAAGAAAATTTATATTATTGAAAATATTTTCATATAGATTATATTTTTTGACAATGTTCAATAGTTATCATAATAGGGAAACATTTATATGGTATTGAAAACCATTGAAGGGTACATTTCAAGTGATATTAAATATACAGTAGGGTGTAAAAAACATCAATGTTTTTAGAAAATATCTAATTAATTTGTAATTATTTTTTGTTGTATTAAAATTTTAGCACATTATAAAATAACCAATCAATGAAAATATGAAAAAATATATCTATAAAATTATTTATAAATCTTAAATATTTAAATTGATAAAGGAAAAATAATATAGGAAAAAACTGGAGACATTTGTAGCTATCAAAACATAATCAATGAGTGAAAAAATTCAATACAAAAAAACTATCCCTATTTAAAAATTATAAAATGAATAAAAACTTAAAAATATTCTCCATATTTATATGAATATCATGAAAAACAACATTAAATTAATCTATTATAAATAAGTACTAATCTAGATTATCAATGTTACTTTTTTTGAATGGGAAATCATATAATATTTCAATTCATGTGAGAGTTTATATTATAAAAAAAATTAAATCCATTTCATGTCAATTGTTTGATATTAGATAAAACCTAAAAACTTTCCTAATATGTAAAATAATTTTTTTGTAATGATTATTTAAAATCTAGCATCCTTTATATGATTAAAAATTGACATCCCAATAAACAAATTAAATTATTATATGGTTTCTAAAAAGTGAGATATATTCCCACTTATACATTCAAAAATATAAATAATACAATGATTATATTCTAATAAATAAAAATAATAATGATTTAAAAATGGGGTTTAAATAACAAACCCCTCCTCTTTATGAAGAATTAAATATAAATTTTAAATTTTTCCAAAAAAAAATTGAATAATTTACATTAAATTAAATTACCATAATATGAAATTAAAATAATGTTTTTAAAAATTTTAAATCAAATATCACAATATAATGATAAATAAAAATATTAAATTTAAACAAATTTATGTACTATTGAGACATTTTTAAACTGTTTACACACAATCTAGAATTCAGTTATTTTTGACCTGTCTATTGTGGAAGGATCCTATCACAATTATCTCATGACTTGTAATGGCCTCAAAAATTCCTTTCATACAATGAAACATAAAAAATATTTTGAAAACACCATTTATAAAAGATATACAGTAGATAAATGTCAAAAACCAAATAATTCTTTTTCACATATATTAGATATTTCTTTAGAAATATAATTCACCTATAATTCTCAATAGGGTGTTGGATATAAAAATTATATTTCATTGAAAATAACCTATGGCAATCGAAATGGAATTTTTTTAAAGAAAAGAAATATTTAAAAACAATAAAACAAAATAAATAATATCATAATCCAAATATCAAAATAACAGCAAAAAAATTAAAAATACAAATCAATTTTTTTAAAAAAAATATCAATTATTAACCATAAAGATAATATTTTCATCCACATTTAATCATTAAAAAATTATTCAAAAAATATATAATTGATTTTGGTGGTTGTTCATCATCTAGTGGATTATGTGGAGGTAAATCAGACCCTCTTCCTTGTGCATGTTGTGTCATGTACTTCTCTATCATTTCATTCTTCTTCTCAATCCATAAAAGATGATTCTCCTCTAGCTACTATAGGTGTTGATGGAGGAACTTATTCTCTCTACATAAGATCCCTATAAACTCATTCTATACTCATAACTTCTCATCTAACTATTAAGATTATGATTAAGACTTTGTACAAGATCCACCAAATCAAGATGAAGAACACAGAACTATTCAATAATAACTGGCATGAGTCAATAATGAAATAATACCAATCATATATCATTTATTAACACTATACCATGTGGAATACAACTTTGATGTCTCATTGAATACTAGTGAATTTTTGTCCTCACTATCATCCAAGGACTAACTCTCAACATGTCTGTCATAAGTTTTAACCACATTTGCCTCAAACAAACGTAACATAAAATTACCCTAATTAAAATATTAATTTTATTTAATTTTAATAATAAAGAAGATTACTGACCATAATCTAACACTTTCAAATACAATAAATTTTTCCATTTGAAATAAAATTGTGCATCCTCTAAAAAACATTGAAATATATAACAATGGGATTCTAATTTTTTTTATGAATATAAAATAAAAATTACTATTTAATATATATATATATATAATCATTAAATAAAATTACATAGTATATTCCATTTATGAATACTAAATTTATGACTCCCAGCTCTCTGTGTGACACCATTTATTCCCTTAGTTGTACTAAATTAATGTGAATTTCCTCTCAGAACATTCACACATCTAGGGGGAATAAAATCCATCCAAAACATGAGATGAGATGTAATGAGATCAATTCATGTAGAAATACTGATAAAAAAAATATACCATCATTATTATCTACGGTTATGTTCCTCATATTATACAATGATGGATGACAACGCTCACACATACAAATCTCAAAATACTATTAGATAATGTAAATCTTGTTATCTTTTCCGAGATATGAAAAATGATACAAATAATTAATAAATGAAAAATAGTATTTCAAAAAATAAAAAATATGGGTTATTATTTAAATTCCATATAATAATAAATCATCCAATGAGAAACATCAATGTAAATTTGATCCCAAGACACCCATGGTATAAAATAAATTCTTAGAATCACATATTTGTTAAAATATTTACATATGAAAAGATATAGAATAAAAGTAAAAATTATCAAAAAGTTATTCAACTAATAAATTGATAAAATATGATAATTCATGAAATTTAACAAATATATAAAACATAAAAAACCTATAAATCCATGGATCAATATCATGTGGGGGAAATCTCTCATCAATTGGGTCACAAATCATTAATATCATTTTTACATGAGACCACTAGGTCATTGTTGATCTGGGAGAAACATATATTTCAGAGTTTAAGGCATCATGTTGATCATCATGAAAGAAATCTCATTCTTGGATAGAATACATCTTATTATAATCATTTTCTTCCATTTGAAACTAGTAAATAATGTTGTCTTCAAATAATAGACTATATGTATTGTATATAAATTTTAATATAAAAATCATGTAATTGGGAAATGATTTATCCTCATCCCCATCTTCATTTTTGATGATTAAAAAATGATTATATTGCTCTTCAAAATCATCAATTTATATATGAGCTTCATAATCTTAATCTATTACTTTTAAATAAATTTGTTATGTCATAATCATTATTAACACTGTAATCATTTAAATGTAGTGTTTAATCATTGATATTTGTATTTTTTCATGTGAATGGTGTGTTTGGATTTTTTTGAAAAAAGTTATATTCCTTACACTTCATAAAAAACTCTCTCACATTTTATAAATTGGATTTCTAAATAAATTATTTTGTTAATTACCCACTATTCAATTAATTCTCTAAAAGAAGCTTAATAATTTACTGAATAAATTTTTTAATCCTAATTAGAATAAATAAATGGATGGTTTAATACAATAAAGTTATTATATTTATTTTCAATGAATCCATGAATTATATGAATGTGTAGTCTTCTAAAATTATCAAAACAATGGAATTTAAACTAGCTTAAATAATTTTTTTCGAGATAAATATTCCCAATTATTTCATTATGTGATGTATAAAATTCTTCATCACATTATTTATAATGAGATCATTTTATTAAGACATCACTATTAATTATTTTTTATATTCATGTTTTTGAAATGACAAAAAATTCCACCAATATGGATTATATGATCTACCTAATTTGAATGGTGGGTGAATCAATACCAATAATAAATTATATGTTTAATATTTATATTTTGATGCCTAAAAAATGAATATTTTTAGAATCAAAATAAATAATAAATTTATTTCAAATATCCAACTAGATATTATTTACAATTCTTGTCTCTTATACGATTAAGAAGAATTTCATTGCTCTTGTTATTTAATGGTGGATACAGAAATTTGTTCCTACTTATTATTGATTTGAGCATCATATAATATACATATAAAATCTTACTAATTTACAAAAAATATAATGAATCAGTGATAGTATTATTGAACATTCAAATTATATCATTTCTACAAATTTGAGAAGAACATATTTTAGAACTTTATGTTGTTCATCATATAAAATCCATCATTTATGAACTACACCTATTCCATGACTGGGTCTATTACAAATAGATTATTTATGTGTCACGTAACTATTATAATATCTTTCATTAGGACCCATTATATTATGACTTTAGGGAAATTTAGGTTGAAATGAATGGGAGAATAAAAAAATTCCTCATGACAAAACACTTCTTATAGTGACACTTCTAATGTATCATTGTTACATACATTTATCATATATTTTAGGATGATTCACTCATATTGGTACATGTATCATATCCTTACTATTCCACCACATTTTTTATTCTTAATAATGTAATAATAAATGTTCAATTTTATCCAAAAATGTTGAATATATCAATTAAATTTTATATAAAATTAATAAGAAATATTGTTTCTTCTAAATTATTGATCTTAGTTTGTCAACAAAGTATAAATTTCACCAAAAAAATTTTATAACTGTTTTAGTATATCCCAAATAAAATAATATACCAAGCTTATATGTCCTTTAGATAATAGTCTAACAATTATGGCATGGAAATCATGGTATTTAAATCCTATAATATGACCATTTCTAACACATTAAGCCAAACTAGAAGAATAAAAATCCACAATCAACAGACTGGAATTCTAATGACATAAAAATGAATGATTTTTTTAGAAATTTTATTTTATGATTTTGGATTTTTTGACTTCTATGATCATTAATATTCAGGTAAATCATGTAATTTTTTCCATAATTTTGATGGGAAATATAATCAATTAAATACATTTTCTTTCCTCCTTTCCATGCGTGTCCAAAACTATATAAAATATGATAGTTGAATAATTATTCTCTATATTAATAACATATGACATGTGATCTTCGAAAAAATTAGACAAATATGGAATGTGCTAACAAATGGATTATTTTTATGAAATTATGATCCTTCCCAAAAGCAATTTATTTCCAGTTGGTTTTATTCATTCCAATATAATGCGAGGTAATGAAGAGGAAATATAACTAAAACCAATATAGGATATCATTTTTAGATGTTTATTTCTCTCAATTATATCATTTATAAATTTTTTCATGTTACATTAGATATGATGGTCTAGTGGATAAAATAAAAAATACAAAAAATGAATAACATTTTACGTTATTTAAAAGAATAAACTCATTGATTTTTTTCATATAGTGTGAACATGTGTTTTAACCATGTTCACTCCATAAAAATAAATATCAATACACTGATAATCCAATAAAATTACACATTAATGATAATTTTATAATGAATTTTTGTTTTAAAAAAACATCATATTTATTGACATCATTAATACAAAAATATTTAATTTGTAAATAAATATCCAAAAATAAATATAAATTGAATATAAAAAATTTCGAGTAACCTATAGTGAGTGGTTACATCATAAAATTAGTACAAGATAAATGTGATTGTATCCCAAAGGAATGAATATTTAAGAATTCATGGAAACTAGATAAATTCCTTAATATCACATTAAATTCAAAATCATAACAGTAAACCTAGTATTTTAATGGAGAATAAAATAAATTACATTAGAAAATCTCAACATGAAAATCATATTACATTTATTCACGAAGTAATAAAATGAAATATAATAATGTGGTGATCCCAGATGTTCTATAAGTGTAAGCTTATAATAGAAGTTAAAAATACATGAATAATGTGGAATGAATAAATGATGGTAAAATAATTCTATATAAATAACCACATGATCAATAAAAGTATCCATGTATCTAATTAAAATTAAAATAATCTCATGGGCTTAAATATATAATTTCTTATCGATATAATTCACAATTTTGGACATCTAAAACATACAATTGACGAATTGTTCAATGAAATCTGAAAATATCATCAAGTATTTATGCCATGAAATATAGAGAGATGGGTAAGGCCTCAATAAAACCAATATAGTTTGTATAATTAGACATAAATATGATTAAAGGGGTTATTATTGACCTCTCCCATCATATAATAGGTCCACTTCATTCATCCGATTAATAAGAAATTCCACTTAATCAACTTGCCATTAAAATATATAACATTTCATAATATAACAACTAGAATATTAAATACAAATAATTTACCTAGTAAAACTGATCATAGAACACCAATTGATATTGGTTAATGGAATCATTAGATCATATCTTCATCATAAGATTATATGAAGGGTGTTCTCATAGATTAAAATACATTTTAAGTATCTAGAGAAATTTTCAAGAAGAAACTACTCTTAAGACAAATAAATAACATTCATAAATACTAAAGTATTTTTCAAATATTAATAAAATATTTTTTATTGAAAATAATTTTATTAACATATATATTTAAGTTAATATCATTCAACAGTCATGACTACGTGAAATTTTATTTCTCCCATATAAGTTAAAAAACATTCCTCACACACTTTTGAAAGGGAATTAAAAAAACTACCTAATTTAGAATAATACAAGAAGAATCATTTTAAATAATATTTCAAGATATAATAAATTGGAAAAAATTAAATTATTCAATAATTATGTAATAGTAAAATCCTTCATTATTGCATTTTTTAAAAACATAGATATGGAAGAGAAGTGGGTTTTGAATGATTATATAAATAAAGAATAGTTTTATTAGAAAGATGTTTTCCATCTCATGTTTACCTAAATTGTGAAAAATGATCGGAAAATAATTTATATTTATGAAATAAAGAAATGAAATTAATATTGATTTGATTTAGGGTGTAAATGTCATTTATTGTTTTCTAAATGTAAATTAACATAAACAATCTCAAATAAAAATGAGATTATAAAATAAACCATTAAAAGTTTTTTACTATTTGAATAATAACTCCAATCAAAGAAATAAAATCAAAAGAGAAATTAAATAATTTCATTATAATGATATCAATGATATAACATATCCCTTTTTTATTTAAAACACATAAGTGAAGATAAGTGTATAACATAACATATGTCCCAAAAAAGAAAAATTAATATTGTAAACCCTTACTGTAAGTCCGACTTCAATCACACATGATCAAACTACCATAACTATAAAAATCTATTTATTGTAAATATATTCTAGAATAATAATCAAATATTATTTATTTATATTATTTTATAACAATTTTATTTAATATTATTTATTAAATAATTATTTAATGTGATAACTAGTTTATTTTTTAATAATGTGTAATTCGATGGTTATTTTTTATTCTACATCATTTATTTTAATCATCTTAAGAATATTAATAATTATATAAATATAATATATATTCATTTTACATCTATTTTTAGTAATCTTTAATATTTATTAATAGGAAAGTGAATTAAAATTTTCCTAGATATTGTAGGTTATACATACGCTTGAATGCTATTTTAATATTAGGACTAAAGAAACGAAAGTACAATAAATAATAATTAACCTTTAAATATTATTATTATATAATATAAATAATTAGTATTAATAAATATTTCATTATTAACACCTAATTAAAATATATATAAAAAACATATCAAAGTGCGGGGTAAATGTTGTTGTCCATAAGTACACAAGAGCTGCATTATTATTCACTAATGAATTTCATGGTAAGAAGGTATATGTCATATTAAAACTATATAATTGTTTAATAATTATAATTAACATATATAATCACTATACCCATCCTAATTACAATCCATGATTATTTTTGGTGGATAATTAATTGAAACACTATGTGGAGATGATAATTCATCTGTATGTATGAGTGATACATTCACATCCCATTAGGTTAGAAATATGGATAATAAATATAATTTAATAAAATTAAAAACACTATAATTTATTAATTATAATCTATTTATTGTTTTATGATAAATTAAATACATTTAAATGAATTAAAGTATAATTTAAAATTAGGTGATTGGTTTTGGTGTATACTTGTTAATTGAAAAGTACTTTCGATCTCCTATAATGGATCCTACGGTTAGTATTTTCAAATAAAAATCCCTATATAATGTTCATGATAATTTTATAAGGAATTTTATTTTTGTGTATGGTTGAGAAACATGGATCAATGTTATGTAACCAGGTGAGAGAGGATTTCCTCTTTAATGATTGTGGTGAGGGGCACGTTCAAAATAACATAGAAAAATAAAAAATAAAATATTAATTCTTTAGACAAGTGAATTAAAAAATATGTGGATTATAATATGTTTTATTATGTTATTGACATAGCACATTTTTAATAAAATATGAAATGTTATAAGTGGACTTTTAATCCATATCTTTTGGTTTAACCCCTTAATTAACATATTATTAACCAGTGTAACAACTTATCAACGGTTAATGTGTTATAATTTAACATATAAGGTTAAACTTGTCTCATAAAAGATCATGATATTATATTTTTTACCATACTATATCCTCATTTTCCTATTTCATTACAATTATAATTGTTTCATTAGTTAAAAAAATTTATTTTAATTAATAAATATTCATTCCAATTTTAATACTATTAATTTAATTTTTATCAAAATACATAAAATAAATGTATAAATTTAAATATAATCCTTTTACAAGAATCTAATGTTTGGTATTCATCAATAAATGATTTTTGTACAATACAACTAATTCAAATTATTTTAATTTTAATACATTTAAATCCAATTTTTCATTTTTTTTATTAATTGAAGAAATATTATGTCACGATTTCTTACACATTTTAGTTAACTATATAATTATACAATATATGAAAGAAATTTCCATCATGAATATTAATTCATTAATCCCAAATAATATATTTTATATTTATTTTTCACTTTCTTTTATATATATATGAATACATTAGTGAAATTTAAAACCACGCGAGTTACCCATTGAAATATTCTTTGATTTAAATATTATATTTTTTATTTTTATAGAAATGTGTCCATTAATAAATATAGATTCAGTATAAGATCATAAATTCTAATTTAACTACATTATATTAGAGTTAAAATGAAATATAATCAACACATCCAATAATTGAAACCTATTTAAACTAGATTTATTCTGTACTAAGGTAATAAATTTTACCATGGTTATTATTTGAATTAATAATAATAAAGGTGGATTTTTTTTCCAAATTTGATTCTCTTAATTGAAAATATGGAACCCAGATTATAATATTCAATTTCTATAGGTAGAATTAATTAATTTTAAAATTATCGCAAAAAACAAGAAGAAAACCACATTTTATAAAAATAATCTTTTAGCATTAAATTGGGGGTTTTCTTATCATATTCAGTAAAAATAATTATATTAATGTTAAAAACATTTATTGAATATTTAATATAAAAATTTTAGTAAAATATTCAACAAATAAAATATAATAAAATTACCTAAATTTAAAATACATTGTGCACAAAAAAACTATTTAAAAAAACTATTTTTATTACTTTCAATGTATATTTTTAATTTTTATTTCGTTGATAAAAAAAAAATATTTAATAAATATAGAAACCATAGAATTTATTAAATTATTTGTCAATATTCATACCCTCCATTTTTATTTCAATGTTATTATCCTAAACAATATTACAGTGAATTTATACTCAGGGTTTTTGGTATCCCAAGATATGGAAGAGATTAAATTTATTTAAAAATAAATTTACCATAAAATTAATCGATGATAAATTCTACACCATAATCAAAAAATTATTTCCCCACAATTTGAAATTATTCATTTTAATCAAGGGTATTACATTTTATTATTTATTTTTGGAAACAATTATAATAAAAAGGGTTGGTAAAACATCCTCTGAAAAAGGGAAAGGGGTATACAAAGGTAATTTGAAATAACACATTACATGATTTCAATGTCGGATAGAAATAGTAGAATGTTAAAATATTGAAATAGAGTAAAACATAATAACTAAACACTAATATATTGTTATAGAGAATATGGTCATGAGAAATTTAAAGACCACAAATCCTTAACTATCTGATGGATTAAAAGACAATTGATTCATCAGAAATTAATGTAAATAGATAATAATTTTACACCAAGATTATTTCCCAATGTTTGAGGTATTAAATTACAATCTTAAATATTTACACCAAAAAAATATCATTTTTTATTTCCATTTTATATGTGAAATTACATCATTTGGTTGTGATTCTATTAGTTTCCACATCATATTTTACTTCATGAAATAAATATTCACGATTATTTTTTCATTCCTAAATCAATAAAATTACCTATTAATGAATCATATGATCTTTAAAATAATTACAAGTCATTAATAATTTATATATATATATATCATCCCAAATATATATATTTAGAACTACTCATCCAAAATTTAATTAATATATTCAGTCAGCATAATAACATCCAAATTTAATGATAATCTATTGCATTAATGGTTGTCCTTATGACCCTTAAAAAATAAATTTTTCAAAATTGAAATTATAATTTATTTATAGGTCCACTAAATCTAGTAAAAATTAATAATTTAAACTAAATAATGTCTCTATGAATTATAACATACCACATATCTGAATACCATGATCATTAATTTTTTTAAAACATTATAATAACCAAATTTAACAAATAAAACATAATGAAAACATAAATTCAATCAAAATATAACTCTTTTATCATTTCATAGAAACCATGATCATTTGTAAAATATATTCCTTGTCACGACCCATCCTTGGGGCCCGTGCTGTGACTACGCCAAGCCCCCCTTCCATAGGCCAGGGGCTGGCGACTAGCACCAAGGAGTAAATCCCGGTAAAAGGGAAGGCATTGCCTTTGTAAAGTAAACCAATAACACTACAGAGCAAGCAGGTGGAAGTAAACACTGAGTAAAAACTGGTACAACAGTAAGTGTGGAAAAGTAAGTGGGCCAGTATACAAACTCAAACTGAAAGTAGAGTACAACTGGAAAGGAAAGACAACAACTGAAAAGTAAAGCCGCAACGTCGAGATCTCCACTGGAAATCCTACCTGAAGGGTGGGTACAGATAGCCTCTACTGCTCCTCGGGTCTAGCCGACTGCTCCGAGTAAGTCCCACCCAGTGGTCTACCTCCAGGTACCATCCTGCTTTGCAAGCCTCAACCACGATCAGCGTTGTCCATCGTCCTCAACCAACACAACGTAGTGCGGGCATAGCCCGTGCAGTGGTGAGTATAAGCTACTCAGTAGGGACCCCGAGACCCAGAAGGTCTCCTAGAATCCACAAAGGATAATCCACAAAGGAAAGATACAATAATGAAGTAACATCTGACACTGCTTAGGTATATTCCCATACATATACATAAGTCATCTATTCTCATTCGTTCAATGAACGTACCCAATCCAAACTTCGGAAAATGATTCCGGGCACACCGGGCCTTGGAATCATGTGCCATCAAGAAATTGCGTTCTTGTAAAATCCAAAGAAAATTTTAAAAAAAATTCCGTGAAATTTATGGGTCTTTACATCACTCCCACCACAAGGCTTTACATCCCTGTAAAGATACATCATAAACTAGGGAAACAAAAGAGGGTACTGAGCACGCATCTGAGCCTCCCGCTCCCAAGTGCTCTCCTGCAGGTTCCCGTGCTGCCATCTGATGAGCACAAGAGGAATCGACCGTCCACATAAGACCCACTCCTGTCGATCCTCAATCTCCACTGGGACCTCCGTAAAAGTCTCCCCATCCCCAACGCCCATCTCCCCATGGCCAATGATATGTGTCGGGTCGTGCACGTATCTCCTCAGCTGAGATACGTGGAAGACGTCATGCACCCGGTGCAACTGAGGTGGTAGAGCCATCCGATAGACAACCTCTCCAATCCTACTACGTACTTGTAATTGACCAAGGAAGCGTGGATATAACTTGCCGCCTTGGCCAAATCTCCGCAAACCACGTCGAGGTGAGACACTCAAGAAAACGAGGTCTCCATCCTCGAACTATAGTGGCCTCCGCCTCCTGTCAGCAAAAGAATTCTGCCGACTCTGAGCTGTCCTCTTCCGCTCCTGGATGACTTGGACCTCTCTGGTCTTACAAGAGCTACTGTGATTTCTTCTTTTCCGATAAGAGAAATCTGGTCTCATTCCCTGGATGAACCACGTTCTTCACCTAATACTGTCAATTCTGACATGGATGATACTATTCCATACCATGGTTGACGTCGTAATGCCTCGACGCTACTACCAAGAGATCAAACCGTTACTCTTACCTCCAAGTGTTGAGTCACATTGTCGGCATCAGTGTGTGGTCACTGAGTCTCCTCCAGTAGGTCTCTCAATGTGAGGGTCAAGTCAACGGTTTTTTAAACCGAAACCTCTTAGTAACAACACAAAGAGAGGATAGGAAGGTAAACACCAAAAAGAAGGTTTCTTTTATTACTGCAGCTTGAAGTACAAGACACAAAGCAACATCAAACAAACATCAACAGTGCTAGAAGCAACATGGACAAAAGTCTCCAGGTCTGGAGCCAGTCCCGCTCATGTCCATCTGCTCCCTGTGGTCGGGGTGGTCTCCTAGGTGGTGGTGGTGGTAAGGCCTCAAAGCCTCGTCCACCACCCGCTGCTCGGACAACTCCTCTGCCTCGCCCGCCTGCTCCCTGCAGACCTTCATGGTCGAACCTCTACCTGGGAGGTCCCTCTACCGCCTGTTGTTCATCAGTAGGATGAGTCGGGAAGTCTCGAGCCATGTGACCTTCCCCGCCGCATGCGTAGCATTGCCTGTACCTCGAGAAACTGGCTCTACTTCGTGTGCTCCGCACAATGGAATCATCACCCTAAGATTTCCCATCTGATGGTCTGGCCCACCAGGACCTCTGCGTCACCTGTCGACTGCCTACTGCAGAAGACTCCGCTACGGGTCTTCCTGCGGAGGGTCATGCCGCTGGTGCCTGCTCGGCGAGGAAACTCTCCACCAAAAGGGCTCTCTCCAATACCTCGGCCTGCGTCGGAATGTTGAGGGAGATCATCGAGGACCTGACCTCATGCCTCAGTCCCTGCTCGAAGGTCCGGGCCTGAAATAATGGATACCGTACCATATCAGTGGAGTAGCGCGAGAGATCAATAAATCTTGCTGAGTACAGGGCAACCGTCATGCTGCCTTCCCGCAGCTGTAGTAGCTTCTGGATACGCACCGCACGGAGGGTGGCTGGGACGAACTTCGAGTGGGAGATTCTCTCAATGTCCGTCCAGTGGAGAGATGCCTCATCGTGCACCTGGAGCATCATGCTCCACCATCTGCCTGCTTCCCCATCCAGGAGGCTCGCTGCGAGGATCACCATGAGGTCTGCTGGTGTCCTCACTAACCTGAAAACCCGTTCAACTACCTCCAGCCACTCCTCAGCTGCCTGGGGGTCCGTCTCCCCACGGGACCTGGGTGGTCCCTGGCACTAGAACTCATGCAGTGCACTAAGGCGACGTGCATCGTCAGCGGCTGGGGCTGGAAGCATCAGTGGCTCGGCGGGTAGAGGTACAGTCGATTCCTCAGCTGTCAAAGGGCCCTGTACCGAGGCCTCGTCGCTCGGTGGGCTCTCGCCACACACAACACTCGGAACCCTTGCTAGATGCTGTCGTGGGGCCATCCTGAATAGAGACAGGTGTGCCCCGGTCAGATCAATATACCCGGTGAGCTGACACAAAATAATTACAAAGAAAACATGAAAAACATGTGCAATCATTGTTTTCAAGCATTAACTCGGAAATCATAAGTCATGGTCCTAGTGTACGGATACGTCGGCTGCCGCACCAACACTGGACTCCCTGGACTGATAACCACACTCAATACTCTTAACACTATTTCTTTACATTGAAAAAGATCAGAGTCCCAAGTTCTGCGATAGAACTGAAATCCTTTGATACCAATTTGTCACGACCCGTCCTCAGGGCCCATGCCGTGACTACCCCAAGCCCGCCTTCCATAGGTCAGGGGCTGGCGACTAGCACCAAGGGGCAAATCCCTTTAAAATGGAAGGCATTGCCTTTGTAAAGTAAACCACAAACACCACAGAGCAAGCAAGCGGAAGTAAAGACTGAGTAAAAACTGGTACAACAGTAAGTGCGGAAAATTCATTGGGCCAGTATACAAACCCAAACTGAATGTAGAGTACAACTAGAAAGGAAAAATAGCAACTAAAAAGTATAGCAGCAACGTCGAGCTGTCCACTAGAAATCCCACCTGAAGGGTGGGTACAGATCACCTCCACTACTCCTCGGGTCCAGCCGAACGCTCTGAGTATGTCCTGCCCAGTGGTCCACCTCTAGGTACCGTCCTTCTACACCAGCCTCAACCATGATCAGCACTGTCCATCGTCTACATCCAACACAACGTAGTGCGGGCATAGCCCGTGCAGGGGTGAGTATAAGCTACTCAGTAGGGACCCCGAGACCCCGAAGGTCTCCCAGAATTCACAAAGGATAATCCACAATGGAAAGAAAAAACCACGAAGTAACATCCGACACTGCTTAGGTATATACCCATACATATACGTAAGTCATCTATTCTTGTTCGGCTCCAACATCCGAGCCCAAGTACAACCCAGTCCACACAGGAAAGAAAAACGTAAATGCACATAGGATAGCACCACATAATCCACATAGGAAAGCAAAACAGGATTCAGCTCACACAGGTACACATCATTTTTAAAGTAAGAGAGATGATCAGATGTAGTCACCGATTCATCTTACTGGGACCCACGTAGGATATAAGCACTGTAGTAATCGTCGTCGAACCCACAGAGGATTTTGGTACAATTGTATTCATCGTCGAACCCACATAGGATTCCAGTACGATAGACTTCATCGTCGAACCCACATAGGATTCTCGTACGATAGTATTCATTGTCGAACCCACATAGGATTCCAGTACGATAGTCTTCATCGTCGAACCCACATAGGATTCCATTACGATAGTCTCCATCATCGAACCCACATAGGATTCCATTACGATAGTCTTCATCCTCGAACCCACATAGGATTCCAGTACAATAGTCTTCATCGTCGAACCCACATAGTATTCCAGTACGATAGTCTTCATCGTCGAACCCACATAGGATTCCAGTACGATAGTATTCATTGTCGAACCCACATAGGATACTAGTAAGATAGTCCTTATCGTCGAACCCACATAGGATTCCAGTACGATAGTCTTCATCGTCACAGTCGCAGTCGCAGCTAGCACTAGGGTTCCCGCACAAAACAAGCTCGTTCGGGAGGGTCGACTCCATGAGCCGAGAGGCTGATACATCAATTGACACATAGTCCAGATTTGATGTATCCAAAAGTTCTGTATCGTCAACAAGAACTCAACGACGCAGACGGCGCGTCAATCGGACGCCCGGTCTGAGAGTTATTGGCTTTTTCGTCCCAGGGGCCTGGTTGGTTTTTATGTCAAAACCAACCCGACTGTACTCTACCTACGTCCAAACCTCGAGCGGGGTAATCCAAAAGATCTGTCTCACTTAGAAGAATCCAACAAAGTTTACGACACATCAATTGGACGTCTGTAGCTCAAGATATGAGCGTTTCCGCTCCGAGGGCCAGGTTGGTTTCGTATATAAACCAACCGGGCCGATCCCAAAGTATTCCAAAACCTTAAGTGTAATATACCAAAACGACCGTCTCGATCCAAAGATTGCATCTCTGCTGACGGTGCGTCGATCGGAGGTCTACAGCCAAAGATATGGGCAAAAGACCGTGAGGGGTCCGAAAACGGGGGGCCTGGGCCTGGGCCGACCCGGCCCAACCCCCCCTGTGTCGACCCGACCCGGTTGGGCGCTGCCCGGCCTGGGTGGCTCGGTGCTGGCCGAGCGGCCGCACCGAAGGGAGCCGTGGCCCCCCCGCGCGGGGGCGGCTCCGTGTCAATGGTCGCGGCTTAAGCTGCATCCCTACTTTGGTCCTGCGCGGCCGCGCGACCCTAGCTCGCCTCTGTGGCTGTAGCCGCGGAGGATTCTTTCCTGCGACGCGCCTGGCACCGGCGGGGACTTACATGGACCACCGGACGCACTCCAGTGCTCCGATTCGCCTGTGGTCTTCTCCAGTGATCGTCTCGGGACCCGACCTTCACTACAAAGCCTTCAAAACAGCCGAGCGGCTTGTTTTTTCATCGTCCGTCGTCCGCACACCAAGAACGAAAGTACGGTGGGTTAGGACTTGTTCGTTGGTCCGCACCCACCACGTTAGTGGTTTAAAAAGTATCACAACAATCATTTAATCACAGGCCGTGGATATAAATCACAAATATTTAAAAGAATCAAACCCTTACCTCGTCGTAGTCATCAGACGAGTTCTTCACGGAATTGATCGTCGCGGACGAAGATGATCGTCGCGTCGCGGAAGGGCTTCGCGTCGTCGTAGTATACGGCGTCGCGTCGACGATCTCCGAGGGTTAAAGAAAAACAAACAGATTTAATTTCATGAATTAAATCTGTGTAGAGGATAAAATCCACAAAAAAATTTAAAAATATCTGTAATCTCCTTCCAGAAGCAGTTTATCGAAGATTTGTCGCTGGAGGAGAATCATCGGCGTCGCGGTACACGGCGTCGCGTCGTCGATCTCCGAGGGTTCGGCGTTCTTCGTTGCATTTTATCTAAGGCTAAAATTCTTCGCATTCTTCGCGTTCTTCGCATTCTTCACGTTCTTTGTGAAGGAGGATGAAGATACAGTTCTCCAAATCCTCTCAACAAGTAACCCGTCAACAAAAAAAGGGGGTGTTGGTCTTATTTTATTATTATGCCAACAGTTTGAAAAACTGGTTGAGAAACGAACCATTAATTTGGTGAATTAATGGTAATGACATAACAATATATTTAATGAGAGCGTTATGAGTTTTAGAAAATGCTCCAGTTGAATTTCATTAATGAGGAGTTTTCACGGGTGCGTTACATAGAGGGAAAGAAATTGTGGGGATCGTGCGGGCCCTACCTCACAAATATCCTACCAAGAGGGTTGGATATTTAAGGTTCCACCCTATCCACTTTAACTCATATTAAGCAGATTTAAGTGGCTTTATGTGGCTTTAGGTGAAATAAAATAAAGTTGCCGCACCACTTTATTTTATTTTCTTTACTTAACCCCAAAAATTAAATACCACACCCGAGCAAACATAACTCCAGAAGAGGTGTTTCTAAGCAAAACCCGGCGCTGCAAATCTATTGGTGCCCTCAGAATTCGATTCCGAGCACCGGTTCAAAAGTTATAAAAACCCGCTCGTTCATTCTCTGAACGTAACCGAACCAAACTTCGGAAAATGATTCTGGGCACACCGGGCCTCAGAATCATGTGCGGTCAGAAACTGCGTTCTTGTAAAATTCCAAAGAAAAATAAGAAAAAAAATATTTCCTTGAAAATTACGGGTCTTTACATTCCATAAATCTACAAACATTGTAACTACATAAAAGATAACATGAAACACTTTTTCATAAACTCGCAATCTATTTTTATGGTTACACAGTAAATCCCATTTTCTTCTTAAATTTGAGTATTCTCTTTTACCATATAAAGAATTATAAACACTACATATGGAAAAAATTAAGGGTTGTTTTTTAGTTATTCATGTATTCTAAAATAATACCACCATACACTAAAATCCCTTTTGTTGTTCATTTTAACCATTCAACATATTATATAAAATACTTAAAAAAATATTACAATACATTATTTATATGTTTCACGATTCCTATTACTATTATATCATCTATAAATCAAATGCGCGTTTTAATTATGTAATAATAATACTTTAGAACAATTGTCATTAAATATTGGTGTTTGTAAAAAAATATGATTTCCATTTATCCATTATATTATTTTGAGGTATATTTCCTTGACACATTGGAAATTAGTTTGTGTAATCACTCAATTTCTCTAAATATAAACAATGAAAATTTAATTCCACTCCATTAACCTTACATTCAAAAATATTTTGGCCTTTCTCTCTAAACAGTATGAAAACATCTAATCCTTTTAAACAAGTATCATGGTTTTTCATTCCACAATTTTTACATGTTAAAAATCATTCTTTTAATTCTCCCCTTAATCATTTTTTCCCTTTCATCTTATTCTTACATTTATTTAATTAAAATCTATATAATATGGATTGTTTTTTATCAATATTTATTGGAACTGAAAATATATCAAAATAGGATGAGTATGTTTTGGAGATTAGAAACCTTGGAATGATTGGATTAATACTATCAATGAAGTGATAAAACTTTATATATGGAATATGTTTGTAGTGTAAAGCATCCCATGATAGGAATATAATTTTTGGTTTATATATATTGAAAATTGTATTCTACCTTCTGTATGACACTATATAATTGTTCCTTGACATCCTATCATTCCATGCATTCTATTTTATTCTCACCCATAGTGTTTTTAGTCATTGAACACCATAAATATGCATCCCATGGATGATGAAAAAAAATCCCATGTATACATTCCCCCTTCAATTATATCCCAATGATATAAACATTATTTCTATGAAACGTATCTATTTTTGATATAAAAAAATTATTTCTAGTCCCATTGAATTATAGATGCTCCTGATGCCTGAAGTGGACAAGCATTGTCACACTGTGTTGTGTATCATTAGGTTACTACATATGATAAATTTATTTAGTCATTACCTTTGTTTCTACCCCAATATTGTAACAATTGTTCTGAATCCCACACCATATCTAGCTTTAGCATCATTATCATCCCCATTAGGAAATTACCTATATAGATTATATGGTTTGATAACATTTATAGTCCTTCCATAAGGAAATTTTTTTGAAAAAATTAATACAATAAATTTTATTAGGAAATTTTTAATGATAATGTATCATTTCCAAAATTCTCAAACACATAAAATATATTAAAATTTATACATAGCTACTCTCAAAATAATTAAAATGGGTTCATTGGGAATATTCTCAATGTTAGTTATAGGGTTATGTTAACTAATATATATATTCTAAATCTAGTTCTAAAGATTTTTTATTATCATATACTAATACCAACTATAAGTACCACAACTCTAATAAACTAGAGTTTATAGTTACTATTACATTTTAAATTTTTATACATGATCACTTCATAAAGGAAGAAATAGTTCAGTAATCAAGGAAAAATAGAAACATAGTTGATTTTTACATTACATTTGAAATAACAGAAATGAAAATATTGTATTTTATGGCAACAATATTCATTTTAAATCTAAATAAACAAAAAATCATAACACACATCCTCTAATATATAGTAAATCAAACATGTTAAAGGCGTGAGATCATATCCTTAGTATGTGAAACTGTACAATGGAATTAAATAATGAATGAAAATATGGAAAAAGTAAATGGTGATCACATACTTCATTATAAATAATATTATAATAAACATACCCATATATATCATTGAAAATAAAATAATCAAATGGACATCAATAATTACATTTATAAGAATGGAATTCATAATGTCATCCATTTGAAACTTTCTATCGAGGAATTATCCCAATGCATTGAAATTTACTGTCAATGAATATTGAAAATAAATCTTCATAAATCGGTAATACCTCTCCTAAATCTCAATTGTTTTGTTCTTATGATATAAACTGAATCATAAAAGGGATATATTAGGTCTCTCCCATCACTTACTATTGCTAATTCATTCACAATACTACGTAATAAACATGCTTTAAAAAACAATTTTCCATATTATATAAACATGAATACATAATAGAAATACATCCCCTAGTTAATATAATAATATAACATGTTAATATATATGATGGGTGTTATAATTAGATTATATCGTTAATATAATATTAAATAAAATAATTTGTGAGATAAGAGAATACTTTAAAAATATAATTGGGAAATTTATTCGGGAAAAGTATCCCATCACATTGAAATCAATTATTTAATGGAAAATATGTTTTCTCATAATAATTAAAACAAATTAATTTAATTAAATATTATTAAACTATAGTTGGAGCTTCAAATAATTTATCATTAATGATAGATGGAAATTTTATTGAGTTTTTATAAGTTAAAAAATTATCAAACAAACTTTTACTTGAAAATTTTAAATGTAAATCCTACAGAAAATATCAAGAAGATTAATTTCAATTAATTTTTAATGATGTAAAACATTGGTAGAAATTATATTAAACATTGATAGAGTAATTGAAAAAAATTCTTTATTATTTCTATAAAATAATAAAATTGAAAAGAACAGTTTATCGAAAGAGTAGGAAAATAATTTCAATCTTATTTAACACGTATTTGTTATATCAAGTGAACATTAGTTGAGGATAATAAAATAAAGAAAACATATTTTCAATGAATCAAATTATTATTATAAAATATATTTGGTTTAAAATAGAACTATTTTATAATTCTATCTTCAGAGACTTTGACATAAACAACACCGATTAATTATGTAATTTTGAAAAAAACCCAGTATACTGCAATATCTTTTTTTTCATAAAACCGATTAATAAAATAAAATAAAATAAATCGTTAAATATACTAAATTCGAATATAATCATTATATAACATATCAAATGGTCTTTATATAAACATCATCAATGGATATAGGTTTATAATATAACATACATTGCAAAAAAAAATATTTTATATAATAATCCTTTACCTATTTTTTGAATTCCATCATACATGTCAAAAAGTAATGTACAATAGATATATATTTATTACACACATATATCCCAGATCCATACCCATATTTTTTTTACGTATATCATTTTATCACATTTTTTTAACAATTCATTATTAAAACCACAGTTCTTGGTTATAACTACTTCTATTGTCTTGTATGTTATGGTTCGATGTTTTTGGTCCCTGTAAATTGATCATGGATCTATTATAAATAATTTTTTTTCATGATATAAATATAAGATATTTTATTATATATGTAATTATAATTATTAATAAAATCTATATATACTAAAATTAATTACTTTGTTCATGAAGATAGTAGGTTATACATACGCAAGACATTGTTTTCACAATTATATGGTTGAAAAATTATAGGAAAATAATAATCCGAATTTCCTGAATTATTATGATATATTATAAATCATTTAAATTAATTAAACCAATATTTATAATTATTAAAGTTAAAAATTAAATAAAAACAAATGGCATTGCTTCATGGAGGTGTTAATCCATACTTATGCCGGAGCAACATTATTTTTTTCTGATGGATAAGAATGAAATGATATAGATATTAAATTATAATTAGAGTATAATTATGTCATTATTATCATATATATATATATATTAAACCCATCATAAAAAACAAACTAGAAATAGAGTGGTGGAAAATGGATTGTATCACTATGTAGGGATGGAAAGTCGTACATGGGAACATGAAATACTTTCACATTATATTTTTTGAGAATTAGGGTTGATAATAGTGAATTCATAATCATATAAACATTTTACTATTTTTGAAATTGTAGATTTTTTATTTTATGATAAATATAATTTTTTAAAAAGTGGTAATTAAGAAGTAAAAAATTATTTTTATTGGTTATGGTGGATACATATTATTTCAATGAAATCCATTGGATTTTATCGTCAAGATCTTATGGGTGGTCTCTTCGACATAAAATTCCATATATAATTTTATTGAGGATTTTTATTGGGGATTTTCTAAGGTTATGTTTGACATAATAGTGCTAATGTCGTATAAACACATCCTCTTAGACCTATTTCAGGATTCATATAATTATTAAATACATTAATTAATTATTAATTTTACAAAATTTAATTAATGTCAACTTTGATAAAAGTAATTATATTGTATATTAAAAACATAAAAGTGGCTATAGAATTCAAATATAATTTGTTATCACAATACTAAAATTTTATATGAATCTATAAAATTCCTGAACCACTATTGATGACTTCTAAATAAGCATCAAAAAATTCACAAGGGAGAAAATAACTGAATATGGTTATTATTACCAATGAAAAATATAATCAAAATGAAGCTTTATGAGAGCATCAAATGGTGAGAACCTTTATGATAATCGTGATCATATAGCATTTATAAGTTCACACGAAGCCTCCATCCATAATGTGTAACCTGTGGAGGATCCCATAGGGCCCCCTATTCAACGAGTCCCTCTGCTTTTGAGATAGTGTTTCAAAAAACCAAAAACTACATAGGTGGTAGCCAGAAGATTTCCCCTAGTCCATCCATGTTGCAGGTGACTTGAACATGGCATTCCAACTTGAAAATCCGGCGGAAATGGAAAGTATGATCCACAAAAGATCAAATGCCCGATTGGTTAAAATTTTCATGCAACTTATCATCGATGTGAAGGTTAATTATGCTTGGAAACATACAATAAAAATCACTTATACTCTGAGCCTTTTTAAAATAAAACAAAGGAGAAAAAAGTGAGGATGTGGGAGATACACATGGTTAATCAAAGACTTGTTGCATACACCTGACAATCTGTAATACACAATGACTCCCCAAACACATGTCAATCTCATTTCACAATGTCCCATTAGATTATTAAAATATTTTCAGAGAAATCCTTGGGTATTCCTTGGAAACCATACTATTCTCTATGATACTCCATGGGAAAAAATATAATTTTCCACAAAATTATCATGCACTCCCATATGACCCATAACTATCATGAAATGCATCACCGAAAAATAGAGTAAATCTACATGACATTACTCATTCAACTTTTGATGACTCTCATTCATTGTTAAATAAAAAAGGTGAATAAAATAGGGAGGTGGTGGAAGTCAATCATAGTTGTAAAACACTCACGACATGTTGTTGAGGCATGTTGTGTTGTCCCATGAGACCCTTAGACAATCCATCCTTTTCACAAAAAAATCCCCAAAAAAATCATTAAGCATCTCACATATGTAATTCAATAGTTACATGGGTATTTTTAAGGACCTTTTATATGCCAATTTTAAAATAATGAAGTCTATCAACACATCTGTATGATCAAACAAGTCACAATTAATTTGAAAAAAATCCAAAAATGCAGGGGTTGATGGGAGTGACTCAATATCCCTGAAAATATAGTGATGACCTCGAACCATTCATTGGAGGACACAATCATAAATGTTTATCTCTATAAAATTTAACTAAATCTAGTCTGTATTCTCATTATATATTACACACAAAAAACATAGGTGGATTTCCTATAAATTCCAAACCCCAAAATCTAAAATTTTTGGACTTTAGATGATTTGACTCATAGCCAATGGACTAAAATGCTCAAGGGCTAAATGAGACTTCTCAAAGTAGGAGATCATGTGACCCACAAGCCTTTAGTCAGGTAATACACTATAAAATATTTGGATAAATAATTAACCATATGTAAGGTATGTCGTATAATAATTCATAGATCATATGGAGGACTACTTTCATGGTGTGCAAAGAGCGTATCCTATATCCCTCAAATCATTGAATACAAAATATAAACAAATAATGAACAAACCTAAGCCATTACCAATACATGGGATAGAAAAAGATCAAATAAAAAATACTTAATAGAATTAAATATTTGTTTTCCCTCATGTTCTTCATGTGAGTCATCCAAAAACACATGGTGATACTAGGATGTCATCTAGTTCATATAGATCCTCATAATCAATCCATTTGGGACCTGAAAAGTTTTTCTATTATGTCAAAGAATGTCATAAAATCTTATTGGGTACACTAATTCGGTCCTGAAACAACCACTTGGACATATCAACTGATCTTTGAGACGTCTTTTATATACATATCTTAATTTATAAAACAAAATATTATCATGACAGCCCAATAAGATGGTTTCACCTGGTCATGAAAACTGATCTCTCACGAATCACATTGGATAAGTCATACAAGACCTACGATTCCCTTTAGTCATGTTGTCCACATAATGCTATGAACTCAAAGGATATTATCTATGATAATCATCATCCTCTGGAAAATTTCATACTGACTCTTTTGAAAACCTCTATATGTATCAAACCAACTCATTAAAAGGATATCATTGCATGTCAACTAGATCATGTGACACCACATGGGAATTCCATATAGGTTAGGCGATGTTTCTAGAACAAACCATCTGGATCGTGAGATTTCCTCTAAACAAGTCAAATGGGTCATGCGACAACCTCCAGACAAGCAAGACATGTCATACGGGAATCCTCAAGATGTAAACCAAATATAACGGGTACTGTGATGACCTTTATTCCTGTAAAATTCAATATACGTAGTCCACCTATCTCGTGCTCTGATATATATATTGACCTTCTAGGGTAATCCCAGCACATAAGTTTCTTATTCAAAGATATGGCATTGGTTACATAAAATCAATTATTCTCACAATGTGCATGGATCACATGATATTTTTGAGTTTCAGTGATAATGAAATCTGCTCTATAATCTTTTTAATGTTATGGGAAAACTTGTTGTGTATTCCAAAAATAAATTGACCTATTATGAATTTGATTCCTACTATAACATGGATACATAGGACATCCCTCTGAGACCTGAGTTACATTATATATCAACTCAAGGAAATCCTAGTACATAAGTTCTACATAATAATTAATTAAAATCAAATTTTCTCCATTTTTTCTCACACCGATCATGGACCACGTGATCATGGGAGTTGAGGTAATCATACAATCTACACTAGGAGTCTCTACAATGATTGGGGTAACCGTGAAATATAGTCCCTAAATGAATGTACTATGAAAACTATGTCACTCTCCATACTCAGGATACATAGGATGTCACTCCCGGGCCTGATTTTGAAAACGTGGTGTCCTAGAGGAACCATATAAGACCATTCCACGTGACATAAAATTTTAGGGGTCTAAAAAACTACATGGGTTTTGATTCCTTCAGTAACCAGGATTTATAGGATCCCATATAATGGCACAATCCCCTCCTAAGAATATTAACTACCTCCTTACGTGGAAACACATTCTAATGAACTGGGTTATATAACTTCAACCAATAAGCAACAACCTATTATTGGAAAATGATATAAAACTGTTGATAAATATATATGGATCCACTAAAGAGATCCAAGTACATTTTACATGAAATAGAATTAATTTATAGTCATTTTTTAGGGAAATCAGTCCCAAATTATTAATAGGTAGAGATTAAAATATATATAATAAATATTTATGAGAGTCTGGAAGTGGGAAACAATCCCCCTCCCTGAAATGGTGTAATGATCCAAACATCCCATCATCTCGACCAATGGGATTACCCAAGAGTCATTATGCCCGAAAACCTAAATGACCACCAAACATTGTAAACTGGATATGTACATATTTATAGATGAGAGAACCATTTTGAGTTTATAAGAATGATGAAAAATGGAAGTCTCAATCCTAGAAATTTAGTGAGGCCCTATGATTATCCCCTGAATAAATCCATTATGTGAAAATCATTACATGCCTCGAATTCTAACGAAAAAATAGTGAACCTGAAATAAATCTATATATTAATAAATGACCAGATTATAATATGTCAGAACATTTTTATTTTTCAGTCCATAAAAATAAAAATTTTGTACTTTATTTGAATCTATCTAATTAAAAATAATTGGGTTATAAAATTTCATTCCATTTTTTTACAATATATGTAAACAACACTCGCATGCACAATGTGAATCTCTTTAGCCACTATGTTTTGAAAAACATATAAGAACAAAGCTTTATGACATGCACAATCATATAAAAGAACATTTGTATCCACAATTCTTATAATTCCATCCTCACATTGAAAATTCCATTCAAAAATATTGGTCAGATTGAGAAAAAACGTCAATTGGGTTAACCATGCATATCTGATTATGAATTATTATACCTACTATATAATAGTAGGTGGATTCCTTGTTCCTTATTTTTTACGTGATTGAAGATACTGCTCTCGTCTATAGCATGAAAACCCAAGGCAAAATATTTATCATCAAGTGTACATTCAGGTAAATAATGTGTGGTTACGACTATAGGAGGTCAAAATGAAATCTCAATATCTCAAAATCTACAACAATAGGTGGAAAATATGATAGTGTGGTAGAACCCCCAACACTTTACAATCCCAACCATGGATGTTTCCAATGAGGCTATCAAGCATGGAACGTGGAATATCCGCATTGCCTCGTAAAGACTGTTGGTAAGCCAGTAGCCCACGTTGATAAAACCAACCACATTGGGAGCTTATTTTTGGAGAATGAAAACTTTTTCCTTCCATATATAATGAAGGTGGACAAAGAATCCAAATATAGTCACATTTCACTTCAGGTTCCACTATGGGGGGGAACCTTCCAAACACTATCGCCAGCATCATCCCATCGATTCCTACTAGTCACTTGTTTTTTGTAGCACCCGACACATAGTCTCATTTGATACCCCTTAATGGGAAGGAAGGATCATCATGGGAGGATGGATCCAAATATTCAAGAGATATGAGATCATATCCCCACTCTTATTGGTGATACCTATCGATATACACTAGTATGAACTAGAAAAGAGGCTTATATGTTTTCTTTCTCATACTAGGTCTATGGGAACAATTATCACATCTAGCATGGGGGAGGTGTATATACCTACCCCCCTGCATAATGTCCATTACCAAAGTCTAATTCCCCAATGATGAAAAAAAGTGTATTATATCCCCACTTCAATTAATGATATCTACATGTACACAATGAAGATAGGTAATATGTTGGATCATATCCCTGTAAATAGTTTCATAAATTTCCAATATATTTTTGAAAGATTTGAAGAGCCCCACCAACATATTTTTACACTATAGATGATAAAGTGAATGGTGTAAACTCCTATAAATATATAAAGGGAAACAATCTAATAATCATGCAAAAACTGATTTTACTGGATTATTAAAAAACTCTTCCTCCCATATAAAAGGATTATCAGTATATTTCAATAAAAGACGAGGCACCAAAATAAGATTATCTCTCATTCCAAATGGGGATCACTAGGTGGGAGTGGAACTCACCTTGAGATATTGGAAAACGCTTGTCAAAAATGTCTAGCATCATTTTTTATTAACACAAAATTAGGATCATATCCTTGTTTTTGGCTGGGTCTCACCATGTGAGAGGGGAAAAGGCCTCTGGACATGCACATTTTCATATCCCTAATGTCCAATGTCAGACTCAAAAGGCCTGTGATAGTTCATATATCTCCATTCTAACCACTCCTAAAAATCTGATAATGAAACAAGCATCCCGAAATGCTCAAATTCCTATCAAAGAATCATCTTAGAATATTACAGCAGATCACGGAATAAGGTGAATATTCCTACTTTAACCATATAATGACAGTACTAGAAACATTCCAATGTAATACATGAGGGGTATCATATTTCTTCTCATATTTCAGTGGTCCATTATCATATTATGATGGGGAATTCATATTCAGATATGGATCATATAATTTATCCAACCAGGTCTCACTAAGTGAGAGTTGCAACACCTCAAGATAGGCTCATACTATTAAAAGTAAAGACTAGAAGCATATCCTAAAGGATTAATAATGAGGAAAATTATTGGAATATTACAACAGCATATTATTAGTGTGATCATACTCTCGTTACACATGACAGTTACATAGAAGTTCTATAATCTATCACATAGAAGGCTCGTATCCATATGAAATCAAATAAGGCAGGTCATCATATTTTACCATGATGTAGAACATGTACCATATTCCAAATCATTTCAATACTACTATTTTTTAGGTCATTTGATACATATTCTCAAAATTTCGTGGGTCTATCGACTCTTGTATTATAGAAGAATAATAATGTGTTCACTACCATGATGTTCCTTCTTGTGGTGGTCTGGAGAAGGATCACATGGACTCTAATTCACACATCAACCATAGAAAAAACATAGAAATATATCACATAGATAATGAAATCATACCCTTTTTGTGAAACATCTATATAGAGTGGAGTAAAAAATCTAACACCTTCATATAGAGATGTGTGTGAAATTTCGAGTCCAATTGTACACTGTTCCCCATCAACCTACATCAAAACTCCACTCTCGTAGACAGGAGACCATAAAATCCATATTCTAATGTATTAATGTATGTATGTGTTTATTTCTAATGAGGAAGATGCCAAAATAGACATATGGTGGGAGTTATCTAAAAAAACCTCCCCATCTTGTTCCTTAACCTTAATACTTCTATAAATGAGGACTATGGTGATCAATAAAAGGAGTGAATTCCTTACAAATGCCAAAAAATGCCTGAAAATCATTAGCGACTGAAGGAACAATATATCCATTTTCTAGGATACAAGTTTTACCATCATAATATGAAGATACATTGCTATCATCTTGGCCTAGTAACTATGACCATGGTCTTGGATCCAAACATGGAAAATAATAGTGCAAATATGCAACATGATTTCCACCGTTACATTGTGACACTTTAAAAGATGATCTCCAAAGAAACTTCATGAATATGTATTCTTAGATGGGCACATTATGAAGCATTAATATTTTCCACACCATTAGAACAATATATCCCATTATAATCTAATCTATGTAATGTAATAGAATCCGAAAAAATTAGGTGACCAAGTAACACTCGAGCCAGCTAGTCACCACAACGAAATGAGCCCGCTATAATGATCCCTATATATCAATAGAGGAAAAAAATGATGGATAAATGACATAAAATGTGGCCCCTAGAAGTAATATAAACACATTTAGGACATATAGAATTATGTAGCGATCTTCTGGATAGATACCCATGAATAATATATCTTATTATGGGATACAATCTTACAAATATCCCAAATGAGCATAGCTTCACCACATCAAAATGGATGTAATAGTAGCTGCCATATAATCAATATATATGTGGGCTTGGTCCACAAATACAAGATAATATATACCACTACCTCCACCCTTCAAAACATTAATTACTGAGAGGAATCGAAGAAAACCCTTCGAAACCGTAGGTGAACACCATCCTTGTGGGATGGAGGAATTTATATCTCAATCAACATCACTAGGTTCATTATCCATTGAGCGGGACTTTGAAGAATTAGTTGTTACTTCAAATCACCCTCACAACACTAGGCTAGGAAATTTTATATCTTCATATTCACCATGGGATTCACCATTTCCCTAAATAGAGTCATTGGATCCTTGCCAACATGAACAATCAATGCCAAGAATGACCCCAAATGACCACCACCCCATTGGGTTGGGATCATTTTTTTATATTCATCAAGAAATAGAGAATATATCTTCTCTAGGTTGAGTGGGAATAATCAACGGTATTTATCCCACCTGTTCCACTGACCATAAGAGAAACTTACACTAATCAGGGCCCATATGAGAACCACAATCAGAAACTCCATCATATTCAGGATTAATAGGCCGATATGGGAGGAGTGTACAACAAAGGAAATCAAACCATACCGAGGCGACAAGAAAAACTGTCCCAACAAGGCCGAGGGAATAAATAATGACCCAAATGAAGGTATTACATAATCATCTGATTGCATTTAATTGAATCGATGGAATTTCTTTTATAATTATTCTTATGTGAATTTCCACACATTCAACATGGTATACATCAATATGACTCAATCATAGAGCGAAAAAATGTGGAAAAAAGTATCTAGTATTTGGGTGATTTAGATTCTCTAAATGAGGTTATACACACAACGAACTAATGTTTGTTTCAATATTTGTAACAATAGAATAATGAGTTTCCACTTCCTCATTGGAATACGGTCAATGAAAAAGGAAAAATCATGGATACATCATGATCACCACCCCATTGAAATCAAGTTCCACCCATAAGGTAAATGTTTTTAAAATATGATTATCATGACTCACATTCACCATGATGAAAGTAGGGATAGCATATTTCCATACCCCTACTTCCTTACATTTTAGAAGGGATAATGACCCATGAGACCCGCCTTCAATTGGTCCCGTAGTGGCAGCTAGAAACAAGGGGATAGAATCACACAAAATATAGAAGGCATTTCTATTTTTATTTAGTAGAATTAGGAGATAAGACAGTAAAACCCAAACAACTACAAAAATGGAAGTAAAAGTAAAACCAAAACAATCCATTCCCATATGCATCTTCCAATAATAACTGCTACAAAAAAAAATCAAATCACAACAAAGGGATTTACCAAAATAAATGAAAATAAATGTCTGGGGTCCCAAAATCTGAGATAATACTATCTAAAATGGTACTTGAAATACTCCAAGAAACATCAATGTAGTTTTATATACAAAGGGTGAGCATATAGGTATTCTTAGTTGGTAAACCCAAAGCTCTTGTGTAATAATGGGGAGGAATTATAATTACCCATGAGGAAAATAGGTAACCACGTCACCTAGAAAGGTACATATCCACCCAACCTCACCAAGACGCACTCCCAAAATAACACATGTTGGTTAAATTAATAGTAATAACACATCGATGTTTCGGTACCCTGCAAAACAATCCCATTAGTTCTCACCACAATCCCCCCCCCCCCCCCCCGTACACACCTAGGATACCACATCCCCACAAAAACACACCCACATACACCAGGGCCAGATCAACTATAGCCACTCTCGAAGACACCTAGGCCAGAAAAGCTACTTCAACACCCGAAGACACCTGGGCCCCATCCCGAAGACATTTGGGAAACAACCGTCCCGCAAAGACCTTGGAAAACATCCCAAACTACCATTCCTAAAAAATCATGGGCTGTAATGGAACTCAGGCATCCATAGCCTACCAGAAGAGTCTTGGGCTACTCGGGAAAGGGAGCAGAAAAATAGCTAATAATTATCCACTCATATGAGTGTTGGAAAAAACACCACCATGAAGTGGGGGTTTTCTGCACGAAGTGATCAACATGGGTGGGGTGAGAATAAGAAACATAATAACAATGTTATACATATAGGTAAACAATAACTCATCCTAACCTAGGGGTTCCAATACCATCCCAAACACAAAAGACCTCACTATTATTCATAAAAGGAACAATAGCCACATCCAGGTCACAAATCATCCCAAGAAAAACAAATCAACATTGAACCCATTATTGTTATCAAATTCAAGTGGATTCATTTAAATAATTTTTCACTACCGGGAAACTAACAGGAATAAAAAAACCAATGAAGGAAAATAAACCAAAGAACAAATTAAGCATTCAAACTGAGGTTCTCCTGTAAGGTCATGAAAAAAAATGGGTCTGTGAGATCCATAGATGTACTAGAACCAAACCAATCCCCATCATATGACTCCACATAGCCTCGGATCCACAAAACAAAAACTGCACCACAATTAGGGGATCCCATCCCCATCCACATCACCCATAAGAATCAATCAGTTCCACACATATTACCAATAAAGTGCAAGGGAGTTTGAATATTCAAACACACCATTCATTATGTTTTGTTCAATCCATTTGGTTAACCAGGGTGACCATATAATGATTTTTATTCATTTGAAATCTATTTCATAAAACAAATAAACATGATTAACCAATTTCTATGTTATATCCATTAAATCATAGAATTATCCCGAAAACATAGTTTCATTAGTGTACAAGAAAGGACCGCCAACAGACATGATTTGTTTGTGGACATAAGCCCATATAATTCACAACATATAAAAATGGTGAAAGAGTATAACATCATTATTAAACACAACCAATAATTTTTTAATACCATTTATTATCTTCGTTAAGGTTTGGATTCATCCATACCCAAAGGAATATCATTATACCCACCCTGCATGATACACAGTAAAGAGAGACGATGAATAATCCTACCTAGTTGATCATCGATCAATTTTTTTTCACATGCCAAGAAATGGTGATGTGCGTCTGGTAGCGGAGGAACTCCAAGGACACCAAGAGCGGGTAGGTATGGCTGTAGAACAGTCTTACCACTAGCCTTGGGAGGGGGGATTGAAAACACACCAAGGAAAAGAAATGTGACTAGCCAATAAGAAGAAATAATTAATTACAGTGTGATAAAAAGGTGAGATCATGGAGTTAAGAGATATGAATTTTGAACGGCTGTAAATGTGGATCGTGGTTTCTCCACGTGGTTGGGTGGGTACCTGCGAGGGAATTAATTTTCATTAAGTAATTTTAATTTGAGAGGTGGCCATAATGGCTGTGTGTTAAATGGGTTTCCTTTAATTATGGGAAAACGTGTAATAGGGATGGAACTGGAAAAGAAATTCCAAAACTCGAAACAAAAACAAAGGGGGGAACACTGTTTGGTGAGACACCATACCTGTGCCCTGGTCACGGTGCCACCCTCACAGTTCCATCCTCATAGTGATACCGTAACGGTTCCACCTGTTAGGTGGAACACCATAGGTAGTGAAACCGTTTCAGTGAGCTGCAGTGATGGTGTGACCTCTACGGTGCCACAATCATGGTGCTGTCGTGATGGGTTCCACCATCATGATGCCAATGTGACCGGTGATACCAATTTGGTGTAACCATTTGATAGGATATTTTTCTTGTCAAACTACTCAATGAGTCACTGTCTAGGCCATTCCATCAGATGCCTCTCATATAATTCTTCCCCTTGAGAATTGAAACCAGGCCCGATGAAAATAGAGGGGTCCGAACTACCACCACGAAAGATACCTCCTTAAGTAATCCTCTTCAACATACATGGAAACTTCTCCCTCATCTATCATCTAAAAAAACACTGATACACTACCCCTCATCTCCCCTATATAACTACACAAATATGTAAGGTTCATACCGTCCAATCATATTGATTAGGCTGTCCCTTATTCCATGTCAAGATATTTTCTACTTGGGGTGGCACTGACTCACTCAGATGGGTTTAATCGCATCCACTTTAATGCATCTTGATTAGGGATCAAGTCCTCCACTCCCCACAGGCTGGACTCTTCACACACATCTATAGATAAAAACACAAAACAATTCATAGTTTATAAGGTCCATATATACATCAAAATATTATATGAAATGACACATATCAAAACACAAAAAAGATCTGGGTACCCGGAATACATCCTTTCCTCCCATTCCTAGGTACACTACTTGAGGCCCCTATACCTCTATAAGACAAAAAAAGGAAAAGGTCCATCTGAGAAGATCCATCACTTCATGATCCTCAATCCCCACTAGTTGCTCTATGAATATCATGTAATCCTTGATATCCTAATTTCCCCAGTCTAGGACATATGAATCATCATGTAGATACTAATGGAGTTGAGACATATTAAATACATAGTGCACCCTCAGTAGCAGTGGTGGTAGCGCCAGCTGAAAATCCACTAAGGTTTCCCACCGCAAAACCACCAAGGGTCTGACGAACATGGGATAAAGATGACTCTCCATGCCAAAACATTGTTTCCAATGCCGAGGGGAGACGTTCATGAACACATGGTACTCAACATCTATCTCCAAGTTTATCCATTAATGATCATCATAAGACTTCTACCGGTCTCGCACTGCTTTCATCCTCTCCCATATAAGCTAAATGTTCTCCGTTGTGCTCTACACTACCTCCGAGCCAAGAACACCTGCATCCCCAACATCATCCTAGCACATTTGTAAGTGAAACAACCGCACGTACAAGGCTTAGAATGGAACCATGCCAATGGTAGAGTGATTGCTATTGTTTTTTGTAAACACTCTCAAAGGCAAGTGTTGTACCCATGATCCCCTGAAGTCTAAAACACAAACTCATAGAATATCCTACATTGTCTAAACTAAATTTGGAAATAAAATTCAACATTTATAATAAAAAAAATTATATCAAATAATATTGTTTACTTATTTTTTGGTCAGAATGAATAGATAAAATAGTAAAAATTAATTATCGCGGTTAAGGTAATAATGGGTTTACCTTGGGGTCAAACTAAATAGATGAGGTTTAAAATGATATATAATATTTTTTAAAACATATTTTGCGGAAATTTAAACCTTATAACCTAAATGGAACTATAATGGACTATTTTTGTGATTTTGAGTATTTGATAAATGTGGGAACACTTTATTACTTGAAAAAAATTCATCTCTTTCCTCTCCTGAAATTATAAAAGGCCACCCAATTTACTATCTTAGAAAATCATAGATAAACAATTTATTTTACCAATTCTAATATAAATATATAATTTACATATCTCCTCACATCTTAGATCCCTCTATGATATTATAAATCAATTATATGAAGGCTTTAGGGTTGATGTAAAGTGGTTTTTTGAAGAAGAAAAGTTTTAAATAATGTTTTTTACTGCTTATTATAAATATATCAAATATTCTAAATATATGATTTTATAATAAAAAATTTAAATCCCGTATTATTTTATGTTTTTATGTTAATGGAATATATTATATCAATTTCAGCTTTTAATAAATGGGATACAAAACCATCGATCATGTTTACAAAAGAACATCGACTCGTGAATCAATGTTATTCCTTTTTCATCTCCATCTATCACTGTAGGATGTAATTATATATTAATGGATTATATTTTATATTTATGATATTATAAGACCAATTTTATAATTTTACCACCTAATCCTTCTTAAAAAAACCTATTGTGAAATCAATAATGATTCTCATGTGTATTTTGGACTACCGTCTCGTAAACCATTGTGATGAGTTTTAAATTTTTATTCTACATTTATTAAAATATGGATTGATTAGATAAATAAATAAATATGATATATATATCATAATAAACTTTTTTAATTAATATTTCTTTTCACTAAACCCTCCCCAAGATGTGTACCTCTCATGACGACACAATGGTAGAAGAGATATAGTGACCCCCCAAGTATGGTATCCAGTAGGCCCCGGGTTGGTGACTTGCACCGAGGGTATCATAAACACAGAGATGGGTCATATTACCCTCTAAGATAACACTTGAAAAAGAGATCTATAAGATAAACACGAACAAACTCATACACATACTCCAATATAAAATAAAAATGAAGGTGAACATATATAATGAAATGAAAAAACTATTACCATTGAAAGAAAATAGTGAGTACCAAATGAAAGTAAAGATAGACGTAACCGCGAATCCCAATAAAATACTGAAATACCAAAAACTATTAGTAAGTATCCAAATATCCAACATTATCTAAATTTATTGAAAAACACTTTATATATACATACAGTAAGTATAACAGTATAATCAGTATGATCTTATCTAGATACTCTCATGAAAAAGGTAATGAAATCATTGTAAAGAACTGTAAAAAATAAGTGAAACTAACTCATCACCAAAATAGTTATACTAATTTCCTAGCCTCCCCACGGTTACTCTCAACATGTATCACATAGATGATCATGTAATATAATAATTAATACCATGGTAACCCTTCTACCACTTCCCTGGTAGTTTTTCATTCTTCCCCAATGTCATAGATCCTAAGCATCTCTCTCAAAAGGCTACACACATACACCCAGGCGATGCATCAAAAGATGCACCTCTTGAAAACCACCCCCACATTATGTAACCAAATGTAACCTGGTAGTTTTTAGTAGTCACCAAATCCGACATAACGTTTATCATACACAATGTATTATAAATCATGTTATCACACCCCATACATTGAGTAATGATCCTCAATACATCACAATCTATAGACATTATATCTATTGTATTACCATAGGAAACTATATCTAGAATACATGTGTGTGAAATAACCAAAATAAATGACATCCCTCTACACACGTATATGTGTAAAACTAATTATCCGGCATACTATCAAATGTAACTACCAAGAGAATAGAGCATGGACTACAGGGGTAGTCCGCCTTCCATCCTTCCACTTGGATGTTGGGGAAAACACCCCTAGGGCTTAGAATCCTTTTGGTGTCAGTTTCTGTAACCAACATTGTGGAGTAGCATATAAAAAAAATGAATTGCATGATATAATATTGCTCAAGGCCACACTATGGGAATATCCATGTCTCAGTCTCAAATACTCATAACGCATGTTGAAGTCCCGGCTGCCACTACAAGAAAATATGTCATATAAGCACACATAAATTTAAATAGCAATATTAAGACATCTTATTCCTTTTTCATCATTTTAGCATTACATTAATTAATTAATAAACATTAGTTAACCACTAACATATTCCATGTTACATTATATTTGAATAAAAAAATGATCCATTCCCTATATGTATATGAAAATAGAGTACATGGTTTCTCAGAATTCACAACCTGATAATTACATCCTAGAAAGCTCCAACCTCATGGGTTAAAAATTTATTCATTAAATAATAGCATTAAATTCTATATTTACAGTTATTATATAAAAAAAATATAAGCTACCAAACACAATGTGATCAAAATGATGAATACATTAACAATATGATGAGTCTTTTCCACATGTAGTAGGAGCGTAGCCTCATCCAACCACGAGAAGATAAATACACAAAGCATGTGTAATAACCCGTGCATCTTTTTATCTCTTGTAAAAAGAGTAACCAAAACCATATTTTTCAAGAAGATTATAATTTAAAGAAGATAAAATAATATATGGTCATCGAACAAGCAACTAATTCCAACAAGTATCCATCTATCATAACAATGTGTAATCCCATCTTTAACACATTCTACAATATTTAGTGTCTTCTCCAACACCTAATGCATTTCGCGATGCATCTCACCACACAAAGAATCATCTTCTTCATCATTAACCATGCCTCCCACCCCTCATACCACAACATCCATCTATAACCTTCCATCCTTGTCTCACAACACATCTAGGCTTCCACGCCCCACATTCGACAACATTCCTCTCATATCAGGTATCTTATGATCAAAACAAATATGCTCTTTCCCGCACAACATACCACAACTTACCCCCATGGTCACCCATCATAGGCACACATCACATTAGTTCCACCCTACCCCTCTTACCTCAACTGTCATCCATTCTCATTCATCATAGGCACACAACACATCCCAAGATGTAGGAAACAGATATAGAAACCATTCCCTTTTCCCATAACCATGGCATCCTTAAATCACAGACAACGTCCACTCGTAGAATAAAAAAACAATTTAAACACCCTTTATATGAAATCAGGTAATTCAATTCATACCATGGAATTATAATTTATATAAAAATTGGTTAATATTGAATCATGAATTAACCAATTCATTATTCCACTATTCCAAATATGGGAACACTAATAAACAATCTATCTTAAGATATCACAAATTAATTCAAAAAATACAATTACATGACTTTAATTATTTAATATAAATATACAATCATGGATAAGGGATATTACCGAACTATATTAAACATGCATACATTTATGAATTTGATTAACAAAAAATTACGAAAATAATAACCAAATTCATTAAACATGACTATGTAATATTTTATTTAATTAATTATCTATTAATTTTTCCTTTACGTTCATTGTGAATTTCTTTAAATAACTATATGACTGTCCGAGGAACGAAAATATAAACATATATATAGAAAATAAATATTCAAACCATTATCGCAGTACAAATAAACAACATCTATATGGGATAAAAAAAATTAATTACGTTCAAGATATTATTTAGTTAATTTCATTATGATCCAATGTGGCTAAATCATGATAACAATAAGATTTCACATAAATAAATATAGAATCAACAAGTCCCTTACCAAAAAAAGGTTGTCGGCATTCCTATCACAAGAATGAACCACACAACAGATCTCTAATCAAAACTCCCACAATAACTACATCCATAAAAGGATACTATATCACAACATCACCCATAACAAAAAGTCAAACCCCATTAGAACCATCAGTATGAAAATTAAATTGTACAGTCAGAATATATGAAATTAATCATGATCAAATTTTGAGAAACCACAAGAAAAATGAAGGAATAATGATCATTGGATCACCGAAGATCAATGATAGAAGGACAAGGTTAGATCCCCCACAAAGGGAATCCAAAATTCCAAAAAGGGGTTGTTGGGTGTCCCATAACGAGTGAGAGGGGTCGCCACCAAATTAGGGTTTTTAGAAAAACCTAAGGGGATGAAATGTTTTAAAACATTAAGAACCATGTACATAAATGATGTGTATTGTCCTCTAATGTCGTGTAATCCCTAGGAATTAGTTTCTTATTAAAAACAATTCGTAAATTCATTATATTTATTTTTCAATCCCCGAAGTATTACATGATGGAAAAAATGCTTTCACATCATGCAACTCATCATGACATGAAATACTTATCTTTCTTCTATCTGTTAGTGGATGAGATTTTCCAAACATCCTCTAAGACTCCTTCGAGAGCCTCTGTCTTTGTAAAAACACAAATGGTCTATAAAATTTTTTTTGGTCCCTTACAATAGACACATATCATAAAAATATTTTCCTCGAGAATCCAAAACCATCTTAAAGGAGAAACAAAAAATATTTTGTCTGAATAGAGACCCCATGAGAGTCCACTCAAATATCTCATCACCACATCATCTCATCCTCCAAACTAGGGGAACAATTATAAATCATAGAAAAACCAAAAACATATCCTAAAAACTCTCTAGGTAGAGATGAATCTCAAAATATATATATCCACAACAAGAATCATGAGTAATCCATCTCATAGACCAAAAAATTGTCTATAACCACAAAACAAACATCATTATAAGAGAAGATATATACAAAAAATAGATTAGGTTACTGTGTGTATATTGGTGACTCATGTTTAAATGTACTATATAGCACACCACTATGAAACCAAAAGACACAAATCAAGGGAATATCATGCCCTCACCACACCATCTCTTGTGGGCCTTGGATCTCTACATGTCACTCCTCTAAGTGTCCATCATCATCAACATCAATCTCATCCAAATCTATGATGGGAAGGTACTCATTAAGATAAATACAGATCTATGACATGTAAAAAAATAATGTATCTGAATCATCTTTGGGGGAAGTGCTTTTAAATATACCACATCTCTCACCCAGACTAAGATCTCAAAGTTCCCAACAAAATAGGGATAAATCTTAGCCAAACGACATAAGATTCACTAAAATTGATGGGGATTCAAAATCTGATAAACATTATCCCCATCATTGAATTCCATAGGTCACATCCTATGAACAACATAGGATTTATGATGATCTTTCACTGCTATAATCCTCTCATGAATCACCTAAACCATCACTATTGTATTCTGTACGAGTTTCGGCCCCAAAACTGCTAACTCTCTAACCCTAGTCCAGCACAACGGATAATTGAATGGTTGATGATATATGGCTTTAAATGGATCCATGTTGATTTTGGTGTGGAAAATATTATGTTATGAAAAATATACCATGTAATGGTTCCTCATCAATGAAACTCTAAAGTCTAGGCAATAATTGTGTCACATGTCTTCAGGAGTCTGGATAGTTCTCTTGTTCTAACCCTCTATATGCAGATGAATATTATTGATAAGGAATATATGGTAACCAAAAGAATACTGGAGATATCTCCAAACCCTATAAATAAAATAATGATCTCAACAAAAAATGACCATCCTTGGGAATCCGTGGAGTCTCACAATCTCCACCAGATACTTCCTTGAGAAAATATGCATTGTGGTCCACTCCTTGATTTCAATAATTGGGGATGAATTCATCTAAAAATACACTACCAAAAATTTTGAGTCATATCCTTACAAAGATTGAGGTAAACTGGTAATAAAATCATACTATATTTCGTCCCATAATTCCTGAGTAAAATATATTAGATGGGGAAAACCACTAGGAACTCGGTGCTTGACCATCACCTATTGGCAGACCATACATCGAGACAGAATCTATACAACTAAAGGATTCCACCCAGGACACCAAAACTGACCGATCAACGCTCAATACATATTTTTCATTCTAGGATATACTGCATAAGGATAACTATGGAACTCTATTAGAAATATTTCATGTATCATGAGTGAAATTAAAATCTTTCACTGGAACAACACCATGTGTTGTTTATCATTAAACCAACCATTAGGGTCCTCACCACAAATAACTCAGTCTCTCTAGACCCCAAACTTTGGATCCCCCAACTAGGATTTTCCACCTTCATTTACATATATGGTATCACCATCATCTAAAAAAGACAATATATGCCCCTCAAATTCTCCCATATAATGGTGAAATGTTGAATGTTATTCCATCACCCTCTAAAAATAACCTTATTCACTCACTGCATCACTACACAACATCATGATTAGCACATGTGTATATGAAATATAAAATTCATAATTTAATATGTACTCCATCCACAAATTCAATCACATGTTCATGTCATGTTGGGAGAGAACATACCTCATTCTCTTATGCTCGGTGAAGACCACAAAATTTTCACATATGAGGTATTGTCTTCATATCCTCGGAGAAAACAACATTACATCCAACTCGAGATATTGTGTGGAATAGTTACACTCTCTGTATTTAAATTTATCAAACCATAAGAAAGGACTGATCTATCCTATCTCATAACACAACCAAATCCATGATGTTATGCATCATGGATAAATACATCATTCAGGAATTCTTCTGCTAGAAGAAAAAAAAATGTAGCATGGACCAACATCCCCATCGGATAAAAAAAATCTCTCACGCACATATTGTTACATTAAAACACCTAATGCTTTCTGTTCAACACTATTATAGGAGATGAATCCCAAGATAAATAGGCTATGAAAATCTAATAATACACTACACATCCAAGAAATCTTATCACATATATCACTGGTTTGGGGGCATTGAAAGACAAAAAAGCATATATATTCGTTATATCTAAAACTACTCTCTATTGGGATACAAAATTCCCTATGAAATAGATTTCACTATCAAATAAGTCGCATTTTGACAACATCTCAAACAGCTGATAATGACAAAGAACAACCAAAATAACAGACATATTCTTTACATGCTCCTCTTAGGACATGAATTGCACAAGAATTTCATCAGTTAAAATCACAACAAAAAATTATCCAAGATGTCATAGAACATGGTGATAATTATTCTCATAAACCTAACTTGATCATTTTTTCACACCGAACTACATAACAAAAAACTTATAATGACCATGACGACAACATAAAGAAGTTTTCTAGACATCCTCATACTTCACACCTATATGATGATATCTAATCGATAAATCGATCAAAAAGAACCAACATTAACCCTTTATTTGATCAAATAATTCATCAATATGTGGAAGGGTTAGACTTTCTTCACTGTCACCTAGTTCTAGAGATGATTTTTGTTACCTAACCACAAACTCCCTTTAGCCATCATTATGAATAAAAATATTTCACACCGTGATGACACTGTTATCTAAATAAAACCACTCCAAAAATGACCATTAAGTTGTATTCATAGAACTCACAACATAGAAGGTGACATCCTAAATAGATAGATCGAGATAAGAGACACTCTTGGATTTAGCTCAATATAGAACATGATCTCTCATCGAGAGAGTAACGCAACAACCTATTCTAGAAATCCATTAGGTTAATATTCTATGACCTTGGGAAATGACAAATATTTAATCCCTCACAAACTAGTCATTATGTTATCCTTCATGGAGTTAAAGGAAGAAAAATGCATATAAACCATTCGAGGTTCTTTCTTGTTAACAATCACTATGGGATATCTATCTCTATTTAAGAACATAACCTATATCCTGATGAAATACATGGAAGGATGCATCAAATAAAACCAATCTATGTGGTGGATGATTTCATATTGTGGTATCTGAAAAAATATATAATATACCCAACAGTGTTTCAGCCCAAGAAAATGCTTAGAGAATCAATATTCCAAAAAAATGATAGATCGACCTCCAAAAGTCATAGTCAATGCGAAAGGGATTTTTAATTCCCTCTACCTGATGTCCCAACACATGAAAAAGGTTAGATGATATATCGTGTGTGTCTCTCCTAGATTAGAAAATCCATTCAACCAAGTAAAAAACAAGAAATTGGTTTCTAGAACGACATCTAGATCACCCGAAACTGCAAACGGTATAGTAGGATGTTGAACAAAACCTGATCTATAACCAATAAAACCCTACTAATGAACACCACTAGCAACATTCTATTCTCTATGAGGAGGGGGAGTGTCTTGGGGCTATCATATACTATACCCAACCACTATCTGTTGATCCCAAACTAGAGCAGCTTGTTGTTGTTACCTCAACTGGAACTGCCACAACGATGGCACCTGATGAATAAAAACTGGAACATGTTGAATACTCATAATGGTGACACACTCTCATCACTGATGAACTATTCCTCTATAAGAAAAATCGGGGTATTATTCCTTGGAATATGAAAAAGAGTATCTTTCCCTGAGGAAAAGATACATTTATGGATGTGACGTACCCCCGACTATTCGGAATCCCTTATATCCTAAAAAATTAGAACCTCGGACCACATCTCTTCTTCATGAGGAATCCTGATGAACCCCTGTCTTGAGAATATAATTATGGATAAAATCCTCATGATGAACTATTCACTCTCTTTCACCACTAGACACATCTTTTTCTTCATTGGTGGTACATGGAATAAGATATTTGGATTCTAATTCCCCTTGTAATTCCTCACATGGGACTCCTCTTCCAGTCACAGATCTGAAGGATATCACAAAAGGTACATAAAACTGATCCTAAACTCTTGCACAATAGAGATCCTCTACAAATGGGTAAGATGATCATAATAATTGGATACCTTCATTTTAAAAGAATGAAACTCTTATCATGACTATACTTGATACTCCTCCCAAAAGACTACTAACTCTTCATGATCCTTGACAAACTAGAACCACCACTACTTAACTTCCCTATACAACATCTTCAGATCCAACGATACCCAATGCTTATTATGAGTATAGATCAAACTGATGGATATCTGAACCTCCTCCAACATATCCTCTAGGACTGTATCTGAATTGGATCCCTCATACCTCAATAGACTATAGCTCTGAAACTCTCGGAGTGTTCTCCTCTAAGTGTCTTATTTGTAAAACTCTAATTTTTGGTGATATGTTGATAATATTTGTTAAGAATCTTGTCTATGAACCAAATGAGGATTACAAGCTATATACATGCCTTCAAAATAAAGAACATGTAGTGCTCTTAATACTACTAGGTATTAGACATTAACATTAATTAAATTTTTTATTATTCATTTTATATTAACCTAACACATGATGTACCAATTTGGAAACATGAACATAAAAGAATTGTCCGTGATTATTTCATAGATCTCGACCCTAAAATCCATATAATTACTTTTAGTAGTAGTTGATATTTAAAAATTCCATTCATCAGAACATAGAGTGACATGAATACACATTTATTAATTAGTCTCCCATTTTTACAACGCCCACTAATCATAGAGTACATCATTTCCCTACCAGCCCATTCAACATCACATGTGCCTAACTACAAATTCAATCCTATCCATCAACCAGACCTCTGATACCACCATATCAAGACCCCCTACACACAATGTGTAACCCTCATGGGCCGTCAATGGGATAAGTGAGATTGTTCACATGAGTACCTCCTCTATTTTTCCTCGAGTTGGTTGATAGCACTGTGGGAAAACTAAACAAATGGGAAAAATATCCCTATAAGATAACACATGTGTATGATATAGATTAGATAGACACCAAATAACTATGGATAAGACTTCAATATAAAATACAATCCATTTTTCAAATATTTAATGAAATGAAAAAGATACTACAATTGAATAGAAAATTCATGAACGAAAAGAAAGTTATGAAGGAAGAGACCATGAATCCCAAACAAATCATGCTAAACCCCATGCATGTAGTAACCAGCCTTATATCCTACATGATTCAACTGAACAAAAAAATGTTTTTATATAAATAGGTTGAGTATAAAATTTTAACTTTTAGGATCCTCTCTGAAACCACTAATGAAAAAGGTAAAAAAATCATTCTAAATCATAGTTAATAACAACTAAAACGAATTAATCACCAAAATAGTTATTTTATGTTCCCAACCTTTCCATGGATACTCTCACCAATTATCACATACAAAAGAATTTAAAAACTAAATAATTTCAAGGGTACCCCACTACCACTTCCACAATGTTTTTCCTCTCTACCCCAACATCGCACATCCTAATCATATATCTATAGGAAGGCTTTCTCACAGACACATAGGCAAAGAGCCACAATATGAACCTCCCGAAACAGACCATCATATCCACAAATCCAAAAGTAAACATGTTTTATCATGGAGACACCACAACCTACATAACATCTATCATACATTGGGTATTATACCTCAAGCCATTACATCCCATACAATGAGTAAAGATCCTCAATCCATCTAAACCTATTCAATTTTTACTTATAGTAGTCGTAGGGAAACTATATCAAGAATTCATTTGTGTTGAATAACCACAAGCCATCTAGGCCCTCTACACACATATATTGGAAATCTAACTGCTATGTATATTGGAAAAATTACCTTTAAAGAGATGATATTGAGGCCAGAGGGGGTAGTGAGCCATCTATTCTCTAACCAGGATGTTGGAAAAATCACCCTCAAGGATTTGAATCCCTGGGGAGACAGTTTCTCTATCCAACGGGGTGGAGTATCGTATAGAAACTCAAAAATTAATGGATATAATATAGCTCAAAAACATTCTATGGGATTATCCTAGTCTCATAATCATCTTTAGATATCATCTATTAGACTCCCGACCACCACTACTAAGAGAAGATATCATGTAAGAACACAACCTTTTGATGTGATAAATCATGTTATTTTATCCCTTATTCATAAGTTTCTATTTATGATCTTTAATTCTAGAAAATTATTTAACCATTATCATTTTTCACAATAAATTACATTATCATCACAATAAAGACCCATTCATTCCATGCATAATCAAACCGTGTCCATAAATTCTTTGAATTTAAAATCTCATCATTGCATCCTTCCTATCTCCAACTCCATGGTTTAAAATTTTATTCATTAATTAGAAATATTATTTTCTATAAAACCATGTATTCTTTAAAAAAATTCATAGCCACCAACCCCATGGGGTTCAACATGGTTGTTGTTGAACAACCCATCAAGTATTTTCCACCTATAGTAGGAGTGTAGACTCATCCAACCATGACAAGATAAACACGAAAAAATGATACATAGCCCACATATTTATTATCTTGGATGGAGTGTAACCAAAACAATATAGCTCAACCAGTGGGAAGGAATGGAGATAAACAATAATATATCCCTCGACCAAGAAGCTAATTCCAACATGAATCATGATTTCATAAAAATAGTTAACCCCAGATTCAACATGTTCTGTCATCTTTGGTGTGCTTCTCAAGAAAAAATGCATATCCAAATGCATCTTGATACTCAAGGGGTCAACTAATGCCACATCAACTTAACATCTCTACCCACAATAACACAATAACCCTCGAGGCTCGTCCAGAACTGGGTCACAAAACATCTGATCCTCCCCTTCCAAAATTCCAAATTATCCCTCTAGGCGTAACCATCCTATAATCACAACACATTGAATCCTAGTAGGTGTTTTCTATCCCTCTCCATTAGAAAAATATGGTTATTTTTTCTTCCACATCAATGTTTTCTTACATGGAATCCTAGTTTATTTTATCTCAAGTGACCCTTTTACTTCAATTTTTTTCCATGAATGTGATCGTTTTAATGACAATTTTTCTGATGTGCGATTTTCAATGAAATTTCCGTGCCTAATTTTAAAATTACAAGGACACAAGTTCCAAAAGGGGGGAATGATTTTATAAACCAGGTATTTATAGAATAATACAATTTCATATATAATAATATTTCTGAATTTAATATTAATTTTTTTATGGGGAACACTATGTACGATAGAATACCCAACATGCAAAAACCGGTTTCTCTGAAATTTTATATTTTATACAACACTTATACCAAAATATAATACTAGAATAACATTATTATTTTAAATGGTAGTTAACACCTACACTTGGTATTGAAGAGAATGAACATAATTAGATATATTATTATTTAATATATATATATATTAAATGTTTTTACATTTAACCAATGGATTTTAGAGGCTTAAAATGAAAACGGATCAAATTTTAAGCATAAATACTCTGATTTTTTAGATGGTCGTTTTTACGCATTTTGATGGTGTACTATTTTTTAAAATAGTTTTTGACACTTTTATTTTTTATATATGATAAAATAAAATTATTTTCTATAAGAGGTTCATAGAAATTTACATTCACTGAAATGTTTGTAATTTCCTAATGAAATTCATATTTTTATTTTTAATGAAAAATACTGCAATTTAAATGAATGTTTCCATTTTATCTAATTTATTTATATAGTTATACTATTCTTTTAATTGGTTTTAATGTTTAATTGGATTATTTTTTATCCTTCAATACAATTACACTAATTTGAATTAATTTTACAATTCAATTAGACATAAATACATGTAAATATTTTGATAGTATTTACTTCATAATAACCTGGTTTTTGGTTTTTACAATAGGAAAGAATTTTCAATTAATTACTACATGTTCTATATTTTTAGTTTGAAAAAATAGATTCCATATTATGAATCATATGGTACAATTTTCTTAAATATGTACCTTTTATTTTTTGACATTATGAATAGTAACTTTAGTGATTATTTTAATTTATCATGGTTAAAGGTTAAATAAGGTAACTATAGGTAAAAAATAATATTATAGAAATATAATACTACCCTAACACTTGTAAAAATCTTATTGGACGAGATATGTCCATCCTTGGGCACACTAGGTTCAATTTGAGGACCCCATTGAGCAAATTGGGTATGATAATGACCTTATATAATTTTTAATTTATGGGATTGGAAAATATAACATATACATGTATCTCTTAACTAAAATATTTTTAATTTGGATTATATAAATGATCTATTAGACTATAACTAACGATTAAAAATAAAAAAATATTTCTTAAATCATTGTATTTTATTTATAATCTGTATACATTAAATAATAAATTAACTTCTGACCCTATGATGATGCAACGATAACCTTATTAGTGAAATATTTGATAAATGATATTATAAATATTAAAATAAATGTAATTTGAAAATTTTGATTCAATAAAATAATTTTTTGGATGAAATTAAAATTTGATTTATAAGTTAATTTCTTTTCTTCTATAGAATAAATATTTTTGGACATTAACAAAAATCAATTTCTAAATTTTGTAAAAATTGGAATAAATGATTTTAAAAAAATAATATTTTATTTAATCATATCATAGTCTTAAAAATATATGATTTGGAAAATTGACTTATATAATTCAAAAAAGTTATTTGGGGATCCACATGTTGTTTTCTGGTTATTTTATAGTATATATAGTTACCATATGTTATAAATATACAAGAAGACATTGTAAGAGATTCCTTTTTTAACAATGGGTTAAAGCTAAAAGATAAGATTCATTTTGTTATGTAGTCATACCTAATACATATTATTTGAGAGGATTTAAATCCATTTTCATATTATCCTCAACATTTATCAATTTTTAATAATTATAATTCTAATATAAATTAATAATAAAAATATTTCATGACATTCCTAAAGTGCCCCTCCTTTCTCTTACAAAAGGCCACCACCTCTACCCACTTACTCAGACCTTTCAGGCCCCTTGTCACATATAAATTATTATAAAAAAAGCACCCAAAATCCCTAAATTCTATATAGTAGACTAAAATTGAGAATAAGGATACTCAAGGAAGCATTTTCTCTCAAAACAATAGGTGTTAACAAATTTAGATGTAATGTATCCTATCAAACTCATTTGATTTATTTTAATATTACATCCCACAAGCCTATATTTATTCATTTATTTTATATAAAATAGTACCTTTAATATACATGGATGTTTTTATGACATTTTTTTGAACTACACATACACACACCAACATATAATGGATATTGATCATATTGTTTTTGTGTACGATGAACTAGTGCCTCACGAAACGACGATTGTTCATTTTCTCCTCCCTCCTCTATTGGTGGCCATTAGGATGTCATTGTATTTATATATGACATATATTATATTTATACTATCTATAAACTTCTAAAAATCATGTTTAACACATACCTTTATGCTTTCCATCATGTGTAAATTCGATAATTTCATCTCAGGAAGTGTGGACTACTGCCCCATCTAGGTGATGTGACTCATTCATTCCATACATGGAACATATTAAATATGGAACTAATGAAATTATGTAACATATATAATATTAAATCATTTATTATATCTCAAAGTTGTTATAGACTATTCAAAATACATATATATTGGATATATATGATATTAAATCATTAATAATATTCTAGGGATAATGGTCTTTTGAACACATGGATAATTTTCATCAAAACAAGTCTATTTTGAACTCAAATACTGATCATCGATAAAACATTAAATATTAAGTAAAATAATTAACCAATTGATATAAGATAGTAATAAGTTATATAAAATGAACAGTAAACATTTAAAAGGATATAAATAATGTTTAAATTAAACAATGATTATTATTCAGGTAATTAAATAATGAACAAAAAAAGTCAGACCCAAGGTAAGCAAAGCTTATCTTAATATCCATTGATTGAGGTAAATATCTATGTCATCAGTATTGTTTTTTTAAGAATATGTTTGTATAAAATCTGATTTTTTTACACTAAATATACTCTTATATTGTTTGTATTTATAATTTTCTCACAAAATTATGCTATTGATTTATCCTTAATCTAATGATACCATTTTTGTAAGGGAATTCGTCTCAATCTCCTTTCATTGAGGCATTTCATGATAATGCACACCTTTATTCTTTTTCAAGGTGTATATATATGCAATATGACATTTAATATCTATATTTTTTCTATAATAATTTTATATATTAAATCTTGGTGATTAATATTAAGTCGTTAATGTATATTGGGACACCTAGAATGTTTGAATATTTAATTAACAAATATTCCTTATTTAGGATAATAAATTAAATATCTATTTATATATGTATAATTGAAATATATAGAAAATATTATGTCTATCTAGAATTTATCTCAATTTTTTCTAATGGGAAATTTTACATGAAGACTTTTTCTTTATTTACATAATGACAAAATTAATGTTTTTAACATATACGGTGAAAACGAATTCTCTACCAGCATAACCATTATTTGATATTTGGCTTCCAATATAATACATAATTTCATTTAAAAGGAAAATAAATACCTTATTCATTTATATGGAAATCTTGGTATTTAAAATGAGTTTTTAAAATAATATTTTATATTCATACAAAAATATTTTTCAGTAGTAATTAAAAGTGTTTTTTTCAAAAGGGTTTTGTAATGAATGTGTTTTTAAAATGGTACTTGAGCATTGTATGAAACCGGTGAGCTCTATATAGATTATATGATCGGTTGAGAAACATTATAGCTCATGTTTCATCCCAATATAGCATATAATAATGTTTGAGAACTGTTATACTCTTGGGCGAGCCGGATGTAGCTTATACGATTGATGGTCCCAATTATAGATCTCTAACTGGGAAATAAACCATATAATCATTAATATTTGAAGCTGTCTGAATTGATTTTTGGTATATCATGATGTCAGTTCCCAAAAAGATTTTTAATTTCATGGAATTGGTTTTTTTTCATTGTGAAAAAATTATGAGTATTATTCATGTGAAACAGCTTTGTTTCTTTCGCTCAAATAACATTGAATGGGTTCTCTGGTGTTTACTAGACAAATGGGTATTATTTTTTATATGTACATGGATTTTTATTATAATCCTTAATTTTTAAATTCTTTTCTTAGGGAATACGGACGAGTAAGTGAAACAACTAAAATTTGAAAACTTTATCAAAAAACAATTCTTGTTTTTATGGCGTTTTACTATTTTTTGAAATCATTGATCGCGTAGAAGTGTCTAATTTGTAATATTTGTGATGTAGAGAAATAGTTATGTCCTAATTCTCAAAAAAACTATTCCCAAAATGATCCTAAAATTAAATTCTTGACATAACTCAAGATTATGTAATGATTAAGGCTGGGGCCTTATTTTTAGTATTAGATGATGGTTTATGAAATATTAGATATTAGGATGTTTTCTAATGTGTTACAGATATCATCAAGTGTTTATTATTATAAGGTAGATCATAAGATCAATGACATGGAAACCTCTTATAAGGATTTATGTTTCAATATTTTAAGGTGATTAATGTTTTTTAGAGATATATTTTTTTGGCGTAATTATGGGTTATGACATATGAAAAATGAACTGCATAAGATAAAATGTTTGGTTGAAATGTGTTATGGTTGTTTTTTAGTATTTTATCTCATTTTGTGAATGTAATAATAATTATATTGTTTTTTGAAATGGAAAACACTTAGAATGTGTGACAACCCATCATGTCAGAAAAGGGTGAAGGAATTGACCTGAAAACTGAAGTGTGACTATGATTTATCATCTACCACTAACATACATTAAGTCTCTAGTTAGTATGATTTATTATTTTTAGTTAATTGAATTTATGGATAAAAAATATATTTATTTTTGGAACATAAGTTTTATGATAGGGAAAATTAATGTGAATATTTATAATACAATAATAATGAATTGATGATGTTTTTAAATGACAAAACTCATGTATTTAAATGTTTTATAAAAATAACAATCAATTTGAATTATTAAATAAAAATGAGCTAAATTGTGAATACTCTGTAATTCTGGAGTTATGCTAGTTTTTTACATTTTTTTATTTTGGTCATTTACCGAAAAATAAAATTCTTAGTTGATTTATTCTATTTTTTTCATATCTTTATTTTATTTCCTTTATTTTTGTCTTCTGGACCAGGTGATGAATCAATATTCTATAGGCCGTGAAAATAAAGAAATTTAAAGACTATTTTGAGATGACAGCATGGACCCGTCCACCGTAACATACATCCATCTCAGCCTACACAACTCCAAATGAATTTATTATACATGGAAATTAAATAAGGATAAATGATGAATTTCCACAATAAATTAAATGTTGCATTAAATACATTAAGGACATCATTGAAATGAATGTTTTTGAATGAAACTGCCCAGATCCTTTGCCCAGAATTAAAAGACTCCAATAAAAAATCATAACTTCTATAAATGTTGTCTAAATGAGATGATTTTGGGAGAGTGAACGGAAAACACATTACTTAACAACTTTTATGAATGGGTCGATGCATTATTTGTCCAATTAATGGATCCAAAACATGAAATGTTATGGAGGAATGAAATTTTCCTATAAAAGGAGTAGAAATCATACCACTCAAAACATTCAAATCCTTCCCAACACCATTCCAGAAACCAATGAGGGGAGACCAAGGGAAATTTATGATTTTAATTCCATTATTTTTTTATTTTAGTTTTCCTTTAACATGTAATGAATTCATATTTTTTATATTAAAGAGTTTCCATTTTCTTCTTCCACCCATTTTATCTTCCAACTCTAATTATCATTCTCTCCCTTCCTTTATTCCATCATGATCTCTTTGCACATTGACATGGATGATGAATATCTCGAGGCTTGGAAACAAGGGAGGTTTCATGGAGTTCTTTATTATTCTACATTAACTGAAAATATTTTTATTTTATTTTTGATGGAGGAAGAAATATTTAATGGGTGCGACGGTCGTCCACCACGATACTATTTCAAAATCCCTTTCTTTCCATTGATTCATTCATTTCCTCTCCATTATATTAAGGAATACCTGCATATAGTGTATATGGGGTTCCCATATGGGATGAAACAATAGACGGTGGAGCCGGTTCATTTAGGAATTTCATTATCGGTACAGGTGTTTCCATACATGACTATTGGTGGAGGTGTGGTATTGTGTGCCAGACACATGCTAAAATCACACACTCATTAAATCAAAGGAATGTAATTCATTAATGTGGTATCACAAAATGGATTATCTAATTGATTTTAAATAATATATAAATTACTAATTAATGTTTTTTTCCAACCTTAGGACCAAGTGAATTCATCCCTAATTTCATTTTTTCAGCATTTTCATTTAGATTTAATGTTTTCATTACATTATTTTAATTTCATTATTTACTAAAACCCATAATACCATTATTTCATAATGAATATTAAAAACCCTGAAAGGAATATAATATGTGAATTAGAATTATTTATTGAACCAACGATGACACACATTAAGTGAGACAACCCTAGTCAGCCATTATGTTGCATTAAGAAAACATAGTATTTCTATTTTCCTTGCCCCATGACCGGCGTGCATCAAAACTAGATCCCTTTCCAAAGAGAAAAGTAGTTATTTAAATCACCTTTTCATGATTCACATTTGTTAATATGTTTTTCTTAATTTAAAAAATTATTTTTCCATGATGTATTCTAATTCAATTTGTTTTCATGGAATAATTACTCATAGGTGTATGAGGAAGAAATATATTACAATATGAATGAATTTCAATGAAAGGATGATTACATAATGATAAAGTTTAAACAGAAGGATGGTGGAAAAGAAACATGTATCTAACTTGATTATTTGATGGCCAAGTCCGATGAACTCAATGATTACGTAGAATGATTCAAGGGAATAAAAAGCACCATAGTTCTTCCAATATTTCAATGAAAGCATCCATGAAGTTGAAGCCAATCCCATGATGGAGGATCTCGACTACCTTCCTCCATCTAGTGATAATCAACTCTAATATGCACTCTCCACCGAAGATATGATTCAATCCAAACCAAATCAAGCATATGATAAAATCTCTAACTCACACTATTTCAATTTTATAGAAACTAATTTGTGTATAACTCCCAACTTTTTGGAATTTTCAGTATCGGATGACTCTTATTATGCCTTGGAGGATGATGATGAAAAAGAAGATACACCTGTTGAGGCACACCAGGAGATCCCAAAAGACATTGAATATTCTTTTGGGGTAATACAAGAAGAGAAAGAGAACGTTTCACAAGTAGAAACAAAGGTGGAGGAGGCTCCATAGTTTATCCTACCTCCTACATGCATGTTGTAGAACAATGTGAAGGGGGTGGATTTTTTGTCCTCTATCCATGGAGTCCTCTTGAAAAATAATGAAGAACTACAAGTGGGGAAAAGCCACATGTGGTGGTTAAATTCAAATAACACCCCCACCATCAAATTATAGATAACACTTGGTATTTACCACTCGAGGCAGTAAAAATTTAGGGCCCATATGGGGAATCATACAAAGATTTATCATTAAATGTTTTTTATGTTTCAAATACTGGTTTTATATTAGTCTAGCATGTGGTCCACTCCTACTTTTCATTTTGAGAATTAATGACATGACCCTAAATCATAAGTGAGTAATTCTATTATGTAGGTTCATATATGGGAAAAAGAATCCTTAAATAGAAGAAGTGGACTAAATCAATATTTAAAAAGTGACTTCATTTTTAATGTTAAATCTTTTAAACTCCTTACAATTTTTTATCCAAAACATGATTTAAATATTAAAGATAAAATATCATGTCCACACTTGAATTACTGATTTACATAAATTATCTTAGAGACATGAGTTTTTTAGTAATCCTATGATTCCATACTTTATATTTAAATGTTAATGAGATTGAATGAGTAAAATGGAAAATTTAATTTTTAAAATAAAGCATAGTTATCGAAATAATGACTCATTATATAAGGTAATTATTTTATTTATGTAAATTAATTTTTCCTAGCATTTTTCATACATTGAATTTCTAAAATTTATGTGAATTGAAATTTTATTATTAATCATTCCATGAGTGATTGTCCAATATCATATGTCTCATTCCCGAGAGTATTTATAGACCAAGTAATTCATATTTATTCATGATCATATTTCTCGAGTGATATTTGGACATGTCACTGATCAAAAAATTTATTTGAACTTGTCAAATATATGATTGTACAAAAGCACATTTAAAATTATTGAGGAATTTTTTTAAAAATATTGTATCCTTAATGACCACCTTTACAAAAATATTTCACTGACCCCATAGAGGCCATGAATGATCTATATAGGCTTGATCCATCGTCAAAGACGTTTTTATCAATTCCTACCCTACACTATGTATTTGCCTAATAATTAACAATAAAGTGTGGGGTTAAAGGGAATCATGGTGTAAGGAATGTTATAAATTGTAAGAAAAAAAAATTATTGGTGATATTGTGAGAATTGTAAGATTTTTAGGAATCATTAATTGTACATCATCATTTCCACTCTTGAATTTAAAAAAACATATAATAAAAATGACCAAAAGAACCAAAAAATGGGAATATGGATTGTGATTTGGGAAAACAAAAAATCACCATTTTCCAGACCGAAAATCCACTTATCGAATGTGGTTATGTGATGTATATGTTGTTTCATCTAATCATAACTTTCAAAGAAATAAAAAAATTGAAAAAAATCCAAGGGGTGCACTAATCATTCATTATTATTTACATGATCATGACCTTAATTTGAGTTTTTGGGGATGTGGGTCTAACTACTTTGAAGAGGATAATTTCATCACACTTTTTGATATCATGCATTATACATAAGATATAAACCTCCTCCTTGAGCCTTAATATTTAAAAAAATCATATCATACAAACCTTATGCCTCAGAGTTATTTGACCATTCATTGTAAAGTGGTCATGATTTTATGTGCCTTTTTTCATTACAAAGCAGAGAATGTAGTTCATTTATAAGCTTATGGATAAGGTGAGTGTTCTCATGATATGGTAATAACTCAACTTGAATTGTATCATATGATATGAGTGTAAAAATTAAATTGATGGGTAAATCAGGATGTGGCATTTTTAATAATAATGAATTGATAAACCTAAATGAATGAAGTATGATGTTCCATCATTTTTATGGGGTAATAGTAAAATACACGAATTAATTGTTTCTAGGAAAAATGGTAAATTAAATTGATATTTTATGTAGATTTTTGAATGTTTTATTTGACATCGAAAACTGTTAAATTTTGTTATTTTGAAATTTGAATAATGGTATTATTTTTGTACTCTGAATTAAATGTTGTGATTTTATGCTTGAGGGAATGCATGGTTTACGTGTGAGGGTATTTGACAGAGTAAATTTATGTGAATATTTTTTAATGAAATAATCAATAATTTTTGATGATTTTAAATGATAAACCCATTTTTTTAAATGTTTTATAATATTAATGAAATTTGTATTATTGAATAAAAATCAGCTAAATTGTGAAGAGTGTTTAATTATATATTTTTGATAGATTTTTATGTCAACAATATTTTTGAAGTGTCTTTAAAAATATAATTCATAATTGATTGATTTGTTTTTATAGTAATCCTTCTTTTGTTTCCTTTATTTTTTTCTTTTGGACGAGGGGTTGAATCGATCTTATTGATGTCGTAAAAAATAAACGATGTAGAATAGTTTTTTGGGTGGACAGCATGTACCCATCCACTGTAACAGACCTCTATCTCAGACTAAACACCTCCAAATTCATTGATTCTACTTGGGGATGAAATAGGACTAAAATTGATGATTCCAAAATATATTAAATGGAGTTTTGAATCTATTAAGGTGGTCAATGAACAGAGCATATTTGATGGAAAATGCTTGGATACTTCATCCTGAAATAGAAGGTGTTAATAAAAAATCATAACACATCAAACAGGACGCCAAAGGAGAAGAAATTTTTATGGTGAACAGAAAACACATTAAGGAACAACTTTCATGAAGGGTCCACACATTATGCACCCAATTAATGGGTCAAAACGAAAAATATTAAAGAGGATAGAAATTATCCTATAAAAGGAGAGGAGATCCTACCTCTCAAATCATCCCAATCCTTCCCAGCATCATTCAGGTCACCAAGAAGAGAATACCAAGATCCATTTAGGTTTTTTATTACATTATTTTCATTTTATTTTATTATACTTATCTCATGTAATGAATTCATATTTTATATATTAAAGTGTTTCCATTTTCTTCTTCCACCCCTTTTCTCTTCCAAATATAATTCTCATTCTCTTTCTTTCATCATTCCATCATGATCTCTATGCACATAACCAAGGAAATTTAATGACTCAAGTCTTGGACCCTGGGGAGTATTCATGGTGTTATTTATTATTTTGCTTCAATTGGAAATGTTTTTATTCTATTAGTGTTGGAGGTGGAAATATTACATGGGTGTGACGGTCATCCACCACGACATAGTTTTCAAATCCATTTATTTCCATTGATTAATTCATTTTCCACCCCTTATATTAGACCAAACCTTAATATGTTGGATTTAGGGGTTTCCATTAGGGATCAAATGGCATACAGTGGAGCTGGGTCTTTTAGGAACAACATTCTCATTTGAGGTATTACCCTACTTGACTACTGGAGTAGTTGTGGTTTTGTGTGTCAGGTGCATGATAAAATCACACACTCATTAAATAAAAAGAAATTAATTAATTAATGAAGTCTCTATAAATGTATTATAAAATTCAATTTAAACAATAAATAACTAATGAATGATTCAGTGTTATCCAATCACAGGACACAGTGTTTTCTTCTCTAATTTCATTTCGATAGAATTTGCATTTAGAATTAAAGTTTTCATTTCATTATTTTAATTTAATTATTTTCTAAAACCCTTAAAACAATTGTTTTCATAAATTATATTAAAAACCGCAAAATGAAAAACAATAGGTGAATTATAATTTGTTATTCAACAAACATCGATTCTCTTCAAGTGAGATGACCTTGGTCAGCCAATATGTTTCATTAAGAAAATATAGATATCTGTTATTCTAGGTCCCATGATTGGCATGCATTATTTTATCAAATAGACATCCTTAGTGTAGTAAAATTATTTTGTGATTAAGTTATAAATGTTATTTTTGAATACATTCACTATTATGGGAGCACTATAATTCTATGGAAAATAGAATACTGTGGGATTTCATTTGAAGAGTAATGGTTTAATTTTATTTTTGAAGAATCTATGTTTTTATAGTGGTCAAATGGTGATTTGGGTAATTAATGGAAATTTTTAACCTATCATAAAGAATATATGATTAGGATAATTACATTTTAGTATGAAAAATTCATAGTAGTCGATGGGTGATCATCCATGCTCTTGGACTAGGCTGCTGACTTTTATTTCAAGATAGAAGGGCACGGGCCTAACATCCTCCCAAGTGGGATACTGTATGTCAAAATTTGTGGTAGCGGGGTCCAGCGTTCGCGCAGCCCCCTTTTAGTTGAATGAAAATAGAAATAATATTTTATTTGGAGGTAAATTTTAAGATCTACTATAGATGACTATGAGATCAAATCATTTTCAAATTTGGGTATCAATCATAGTTTGGTTTATTTTGAATAATTTTACAGAAAATTATTTATTTAATGGTGTTTTTTGAGACTTGGGTATTTTTTGTTGAATTCTTCCGACTACGAGTAGTATTTCTATTCATAAATTATTATTATTTTTGGATTATATGATCATGTACAAACCATTTTAGTTTTGGTTAATGTATACAGACTGGGGAAATATATAGTTCATGTTTTGTGAATTATCTGATTCTTTTGATGTTTATTATAGAACTTAGTTTGTGAACAAGTCATCTTAAATACACATAATTTGGAGAAAAGACGAGTTTGTGGTAGATATTTATTAAAGGATCATACTATGAATTTCAAGTAAATATATTTCCCTATGTTATTCTTCTATGTAGTAAAATAATTCCTCATCTTTTTAAAAAGGATATTAAAACAACAAGTTTTTTCATTTTCTTTTTCTACTAGGTAATCAAATACCGTTTTACCCCTTAGATGTTTATGTTTTTTTTCAGGTTTTTAACTTTCTCGTGAACTTGTTTTCTATCACTCTCAATCAGAACAAGATGGTAATTTATTCTTCTATATACATGGTTTCAAACATAGAATCCTACTATATGTTATCTCGAGTGATGATTTTACTTCTATTTCTTTATTTTAAATAGATTGTTTTAGGTATTTTTATTCCGATGTGATATTTTCAATGATGTCTCAAAGCCCAATTTTAAAATTTTGATGTCACAATTTCCAAAAGGGGGGAATGATGTAACATCTAAGGTATTTATAGAAAAGTACATCTTCATATGTAATAATATTTTTGAATTTAATGTTAATTTTACTTTATAATGGATACTATATATGATAGTGCACACATAACACAACAACGAGTTTTTTCTGAAATCTTACGATGCACAAAATACTATGTTATACCAAAAAATAATATAAAAATAATAATATTATTTTAAATTGTAGATAACGCCGAGTCATTTTATTGGTTGGAATTAATATAATTTATTATAATAAGATTTTATATATATGATAATGTTTTCACGTTTATTCAATAAATTTTTGAGGATTTAAATGAGAATAAATCCAATTTTAATCATATCATACTCAAATATTATTAAAAGGTCATTCTACTGCATTTTAATGGTGAACAATTTTAAAAATTAGTTATGACACTTTTATGAGTTATATTTGATAAAATAAACTTTTATATGGAATTGGAAAATAAAAATTTACTTTAGTTGAAATGTTGGTATTTTAAATGATAAAATTGATATTTATATGAATAGTAAAAAATACTTTATTTTAATTGAAAACATCATTTTCATCTAATGTATTTATATCGTTGGATTTTAATTTTTATTGGTGTTAATGTATCATTGAATTAATTTTATATAACTTAATCTAATTATGATCATTGGCTGTAAATTTACATAAAAATTGGACATAAACACATATCAATCTTTTTATAGTTTCTACTTCTTAAAAAACTAAATTCTGGTTTTGATTATAGGAATTAATTTTAAATTAATTACTAAAACTTATATGTTATTAATTTGAAATAATATATTCCATATAAAGAATCATATGGTCTAATTTGCATAAATATTCACTTTTTTATTTTTAGACATTATGTATAGTAACTTCAGTAATTTTTTTTATTTACCATGGTAAATGGGTAAATCAGGTAAATAAATGTAAAACACAATATTATAATAATATATGACTACCATATCAATTTTTATAATACTATTTTATGATATATGTCCGACCATGGAAATCCAAGGTTCGATTTGAGAACCCTATAGAGAAAATTGGGTATGATAATGACTTTTATAATTTCCATTATAATTAAAGGTTGAATATAACAAAAACATGTATATCTTTATTAAAAAAATTTAATTTAATTTATATATAGGATATATTTAAATATATATATTAATTATAAATATAAATATTTTTCCTATAAATGGTTGTTAATTTATTAATTTTAGACATTAAATAAATATATATATTTTGGGAACAATGATGATGCATCGATTACATTATTAATAGAATATTAAAATAAATGATATTATAAATATTAAAATAAATTTAATTTGAAAATTTTGATTCTATACATTTTTTTGGATGATAGCAGAATGTTAGAGAAGATTTAATTCCCCCCATTTGATGAATTCATGTTTTTTTGACTTATGAAATCAATTTCTAAATAGTGACAATGTTGATAAAATAGATTTTTTAAAAAATACTATTACCTTTAAGGATATAATAGTCATAAAAATAAATGATTTGGCCTAAAAAAATAAATAATATTAAATTTTTTTTATTAACCACTTTTGGTTCTCTTTGAATTTTATAGTAACTACAGTAACCATATAGTATGAAAATACAAGAATACATGATAAGAGTTAATGTTTTTAAATAAGGGTTAAAGCGAAAAGATATGCTTAATAATGTGCCCTAAACTTGTCTAAAACCAAATGGTTTATCGTTTTTAGTCCCATAATTATCTTATCCAAGAAATTAATCACTTTGGAACTATTATAATTTGATAATGAATTAATAATAAAATTATATTTCAAGACATTCCTAAAGTGCGTCTTCCTTTTATAAAAAGCCACCACCTCTACCAACTTACCAGAACCTCTCAAGAATCATGAACTATTATAATTCTTCTAATAAAATATCCCAATATACCTCCCTTCCTCCTAGAATTCATACATTGAGATGGAGGCAAATCACGGAATAATTTTGGAACAAATCAAAATCGGTTTCTATGTTTAGAGGTAATGTCTTCTCATAAGACCATTTCACGTATTCTCCTCATAAAACACCAAAACTATATTTATTACATTAATTTATAAAAACACTAGTATCCTCAATTTACTAGGGTGTTTTTCCTCTATGGGTTTGACTTAAACTTACATATACCTTGACATAATGGATATAGAACATATTTTTTCTTCGTATGGTGAACTATTGCCTCACGAAATGATGATTGTTCAATTTTCTACTACCACATATCATGGTGGCCATTATGATAGAACAATATTTATAGATTATATATATTATATTTATATTATGTATATTATTCTATTATTTTTAATTATAAAATTCATTAATGCTTTCTACAATTTGTAAATACGATAATTTCATTTGAGAAATTGTGGACTACCGCCTGCTCAAAGTGATATGACTCATTAATGTCATACATGGAATGTATAAAAGATTAAGTTAATGAAATTAAATAAAATATATAACATATATATTATCTGTTATATACAATATATCTTTGTATCAATTATTTTTTTGTTCTTTTAATACGACAAAGAAATTATTGTAGCGTTCCTGCGTATATACGACCTACCCTATCAATGAACGGTGCATTTCATTTCTTATATCCAAATGTTATTGACTATTATTATTAAAAATATATTAGATATAAATGATAATTAATTCATAAATAATATTCTTTATAATGGAATTATAAACACATGGATAATTAGAATCAAAACAAGTTCATTTTTTATTCAAATAACTAACATCGAAAAAATGATCGATATGAACTCAAATAATTTTTTAAATTTATAAAACATTGAAATAAGTGATAAAAAATGAATAATAAATTTTCAAAATTATATAAAGGAATTATAAATTAATATATGTTTATTAATCGTGAAATTAAATAATGAACAAGACAATTCAGACGCAAGAGAAGGGAAATCATAACTCAATCTCCATTAATTGAGGTAAATATCCCTGAAATTGGTTTTGATTTTACAATAATTTAATTAAATAATGTTCGATTGTTTTACACTGAATATCCAATTATATTGGGTGTATTAATATTATTCATAATAAAAACTTTCATTGATTTATCCTTAACCTAATGATTCAATCTTTGTAAGGGACTTCATCTCAATATACTTACATTGAGGAATTTCAAAATAATATTCACCTTTATTCATTTATACGGTATATATTCAGACCATATGAAATTTAATAACATATTTTATCTATACTCTTTTTATTTATAAAATCATGGAGATTTGTGTTTAAATGTTCAAAGTGCTATGAGACACCTTGTATGCTTAAAGATCTAATTTTCAAATCATTTTCTACATTATATTGAATTACATATTTATTTATAAGGTTATAAAATAATATATAACATTTTATGTGTATCTTGAATTTAATTTTATTATTTCTAATGGAAAATTTTTATATTAAGGGTTTTAATTTAATTTAAAAATTTTAAAAGGATTGTTTTTTAAAGTATAGAGAAACAACGAATTCTCTGATGCTTTAACCGTTATTTGATATTTGGATTCCTCTATAAGACTTAATGACTTTTAAAAAGAAAATTGTAACACCCCAAGCTTCCATGATACGCTTCTCTTTGAATAATAGAGTAGCATGTGTTGTACGCAACTTCGAGATTCTAACACGCCGCGCCCAATCAAAGTAGTCGTTATGAATAGTAATACCCACTATTTGAAATTTCATACATTATATCTTTCAAAATGGACTTCATTTTTGGATTTTGAATATTGAAATTATCCTAGGATGAAATTTTGGTACTTTTCGGATAACTATTATATTTTGATGAATAGTGAAAATTACTATAACTTTATTAAAAACATATTTTTAATCGAAATAATTAATAGTGATAAATTATTAATTTGAGTGGTTTTAAAGTATATTTAGAATATATTTTAACCATTTAGTACAATTTTGGTCATTGGACATAATTTCAAATTTAATCCAGACATAAACATGTGTCAATCATTTGATAGTTATTGTGTCTTAAAAACTCGCTTTTTGTTTTAACAGCGGTACTTAATTTTAAATTTTTTTTTGGCCACTTCTGTGTTTTAAATTTGGAAAAATGAACTCCATATTAGGAATCAGGGTGTCCAAATTTTGCAAATAGGTAACATTTATTTTAAGACATTTTGAATAATTACTTCGGTAAATATTTTATTTACCATGGTTAAATGGTAAATCCGGTAAATAAGGGTAAAAAAATAATATTATAATAATTATAAATTACCCTAAAACGTGTTTCAAACTTATTGGTTGATAAATTTCTAACAATGGGCATCATTGGGTCGATTTTGGGACCCCATGGATCAACTTGTATGTGATAATGACACTTTATATTAATTAAGTTAAAGTAAATACAAAAATGACATAAGCCTATATCGTTTCGAAGATTTTTTTAAATAGGGTTATATATGTTGTATTTTTGACTATAAATATTCTTTAGAAAGATAAAAAATCTTTCCTACATAATGGTTTTTATTTATAATTATTAGATATTAAATAATTTAATTTTTTAGGACACGATGATGATGTAGTGATTAAATTATTAGTGAAATATTAAAATAATTGATATTATAAATACCCAAATAAATATAATTTGAGACTTTTAATGAATTAAAATAATTTTATAGGATAATATGACATGTTAGCATTGAGTTAATTAGAGTTTTTATATGTAATCATGCTGTTATAAGTTTCACAAAAATCAAATACCAAATAGTGTCAAAATTGACATAAAAGAGTTTTTAAAACAAATATTTTATTATTAATTGATATTAAATTTCTAAAAATATAAGGTTTGGATAAAAGACTTTTATACCGATATTTGTATCATTAATGGACCACTTGGGGGTCTATTGTAAGTATATAGTATGTTTATTAACTATATAATATAAAAATTCAATGTGACATGGTAAGTGTCAAACTAATTAACCAAGAGTTAAAACTAAAAGATAAGGTTAATATAATAACACAAACAATTAAAAAATATATTGGTTGAAAGGATTTAGACCCATACCCACCTTAGTCTTTGAATAATCAACTTTTATTCCATTAGAAAATGAATATGAATTTATTATAAAATAATACTTTATGTTTTTCCAAAAGAGCCCCTCCTCCCACTTATAAAAGGACACCACTTCTAACCAATTCGTCAAAGATCTCAAGACTTCTGGCTCGTCCAACCTCCACCTAATTAATCTCCCTACATCCCTACACTCCTTTTATAATCCTTACCTTAAGAATAAGGCACTTCAATAGTCATTTTTGGTTCAAACCAAAGGTAGTTACCCAAATATAAGGCAATGATTTCTCTTAGCTTCTTTTATATTATTTTACGCCTCCAACCCCTAAAATCTTCTAATTTTTCTCATTTGTAAGAAAATAAGTATCCTAAATATACTAGGATATTGTTTTTAGAATTATTATAACTACACATACACACAACTCCATTTAATGGGTGAAGAACATAATGTTTCGGTGTATGGAAACCAAACGCCTCACAAAGCGATGGTTGTTCCATTATCTCCTATCACCTATAATGGTGTCCATTATTATGGAAATACAATTAAATATGATATTAATGATATTTATTTTATATATAAGCTTCTTTAATTCCATTTTATAGCATAACATTATTAATTTCATGTTGTATATATATACGATAATTTCATTTAAGGAAGTGCGGATTACCGCCCCCTCAAAGTGATATGACTCGTTCATACCATACAGTGAACATATTAAGGATGATGTTAATGACCATAAGTAACACATATATGATATTATATTATACTTGAATAATAAAATACCTACGTATCATTTGGTTTTGATTCCTTTTAAAATGAAAAATGAAATAGAAGTAGCGTCATGCGTACGTACGGATTAATGTCTCCACGAACGCGATAAGATTCATTTCCCAATCATCTACATTAAAGAAAAATTATCATTTGATGATTAAAAGTAATGTTTATGGACATGATATAATTATGGATATGAATAAGATAAACCTATCCATAAAAAGCATGACTTACGTAACGAAGCATATAAAGGATAACGAATCAATTAACACCCGAAACGATGATAATACTAAAATATCATTAACCAAGCAATATTAAAAGATCATATATGATGTCATATTTATAAACATGATTCTGGAATAATTTAATAAAAATTATTTAACTATTATACAGGAGTTTAACATACAAACTATCAAGGAAAAGTTCATGGTAAGTGGTTTCCATCTCACTCTTTATTCCCGTGAGATTCATTCCATATTGCCACTATTACCTATTTTGTGGTGTATGTACTGCCCATAATTGTATTCCTTGTGTAATACACTTTAATTTATGTGTATTTACATATTCCTTGTATGATACCTCTTTCATGGGGTGTATGTTTTATTAGTTAACATATCGGTAAGGTTTAATTTCATAATCTCATTATTATCTGAGGTTGTTTTTACGTAAGTATCTACTGGGACATATTTATTATCCATGTCCATGTTTTATGAATGATTTTTCAAAGGAATTATTTTCAGGTACTTTTTACTAAAACATCATTTCAAATGTTTTAAATATGTATTATTATAAATCTTTCTCTTTAATGTCCATGTCTTCAAAATGGGTTTTAAGGATTTATTTATATGGACATGAATGTTTTCAAAATGTTAATTACTTTCCAATGTTTCAAAGTGGCATGAGACACCTTGATTAAAAAATTACTTAAATGAATTCTTTTCTAAATTGTGTGACTTTTAAATTATTTCATGAAAAAGGGGTATTTCTCTCAGAGTTTTACAAATCATTTTCATATGTGTAAAAATTATTTAATGGATTTTAAAATTGTTTTGATGTTGATTTATCATGATACGAATCATCCATATTGTGTTGAAAGTTTTGTGATATGATTGACTATGGATGTGTTATTTTTATACCATTCATGGTTCATGGTGAAAGTATTGACATTTCGTATGCTAGTTTTAATACGAATGTTTATGATATGTTCAGACTTGTTCATATGAGGAATGCATTGGACTTAATAAGTGACGGGTGAAGCCCGCTGTAGCTACTCGATGCATCGATAGGTATCATGAGACAAACTAGTGTCTCCGCACGAGGACTTGAAAAAATATTATTTGTAGTATTGGCATAAGGCCTTGGCTATGTGGTTATGATAGTCTGAAATTATACATACCATTATTATAAAAGTGGTTAATGATATTGCATGATATTATTCGACTAGTAGAATATCCATGTGAATATGTAAATGGAAATATTTTATTTTTGTTATATTATGTTGAAGATCAAGTTTAAAAAGATTTTGTTTTAGTTATACATTGCCTTAAATGGTTATGATTATTTATTAATGTTTCTGCTATATTGTTATCCTTATTGAGCATCTGAGCTCACTGCTTTCTATGTTTTATTTTTCCCAGGATTCCAAGAACTGTATTGTGATTGATACGCAGGGTTAAGCCATGGGAATAATGGAATTCATAAAGGATTATTTATGTTGTTTTGTATGTTATAAAGTGTAATGTAACATTAATGTATGTAATATATTTTCCAAGACTGCTAAACCGATTAGTCCCTTAGGATTTGATTTCTGTTAATCATGCCAATGTATTAAAATAATGCACCGACTCTGGATAAATAGGGTAGGGGTGTTACAGTTGGTATTAGAGGAAGTTTGGAAATAACCTTGGAAGAGATATTTAGATAAACTCTGATTAGAACACATATCACTATGATAGACTTTGACGATTAGTAGAGAAGAACTTCCTAGAATTTTGATATTGTAAAGATTTTGTGATTTTTCTGAGAAAAAAATCCCTGTTTGGATACGAGCAGGTAGAGGCAGCTCTGGAACAGATGTACCTCAGGATAAAACCTGAAATCACCGCATTGAGCTAGAATCTAATGGTAATCGGTGCATGAGAATGGGCCTTGCTGCTCTCTTGGTTACGTCACTCTCGGGGGATATGCTTCGGATAATTCCCATTTTCTTTACCAACCATTATGAATGTTTTATGAGTATATACTTACTCAAAGAATAAATTTTTATGATTATGTATTATATCCATAAACTGTTTAATTTATGTTAAGTGTTTTACATGTTTTTGATTAGGTATTTCTATTCACAAACTAATCTAGTGTATGTCATTGTTTAGAAATGGCGCCCAGTAGAAGGAATGAGAACTCCACCAATACGCATGATCCAAAGAGTAAGAAAGATCATATCATTCATCGTCTTAATACTGAATTTAGAAGGTAGATAGTCTCCCATGTGTTATCATCATATTAATAAATAGTATCATGTGTTGATCAGATAAGTAAATAATTCTCAGAGTCTTATGGCTTTGATGGGAAGCCAGAGAAATAAAGGATGGTAGAGAGAATGATAGATAACGGGAATAAGGTAAAGGAGGATTTTCCCAAATGTGATAACTGTAGAAAGAATAAAATTGGAAAATGCTTGAAGGGAATGGGAGTATGTTATAAGTGAGAAGAAAAATGACACAATGTAAGAGACTGCAAGGGTAGGAAAAAGATTTCAAATATACGATGCTTCATCTGCAAGGATTTTGGACACTACGCAAACCAATGTCCCAGTCATCAGACTATGCCAAAAATGATGCTATTGGATAATAATCAAGTTATGATACTACCACATATGAAGAGGAATGACTAGTGTTCTTATGTTGTAATTTTGGAGTTTTTTCATTGAACTGTTGTATCAATGATTTACTGGAAATAAATAAGGATTGTTCTGTAGTACAACTTCATTGAGGATTTGAGATTTTATGGTATTAAGAAATGTGACTCTACATAATGTTAATTGTTTTTGAAAATTACATGGTTAATGGAAAGATAAACCTTAATTTGCTCCTAATATTGAGGTATATGATTTGGAATAAGATATGATTGATTTGGGTAATTTATATTGGATATTATTGACTGCCATGAAACTGATTAATGATTTTTATATTACATTATTGTTGGGGTTTACAACATTTTTGGATGGATGAAGTATATCTAGTATTCTATAAAGAATAAGGGAGCATGAATGTATTCAATAAGGTTTTATTGTAATTCAAGATGATTCAATGTTTTAAAAGAATACATGATGAACGTATTCACTTGCTATTACGTGGTAAAAAGGATCTACATTATGATTAGCTTTCATATAAATTTTTGGACTGAGAGTTTACAGAATTATTTTGGATAAATCTAAAGGTTGGATGAGATTATGTTTGAATGTTTATTTTTTGTTTTTTATAAAAGGACAACACAAAAACCGTGTGACGACCCGTCGCGTTAGACAAAGCTACGGGAATCGATCCCACAACCATAGTGGAATTGGGATTTATTGCCTACCACTGGACTACGTGAAGTTCTTGGATGGTATAATGTTGTTTTTGTAAGGTCTTGATATGTGAATTATAAATTCATTATATTTGGAACCCTATACGATTAGGATAAATAGAGTATTTTTGAGCTGTATTATGTTTTGGGGTGAAATATGAGTTTGTGGTAGAAATTTATTAATGGATAAATCTCTAATTATAAATTATGTATATCTCCTTATGATCATATCCAATCCCATAAATAAATTTCTCAACATTAAGAAAAGGAACTTAGAACAAAAATGTTGTCCTAGATGGTACCTTAGATCATCACAAATTTATGGCTTTGGGATTGTTGGCCTTTTCATAGCCAAGTTCTCTAGCACTCTCCATCAGATATTGATTGATAGATTTCTCTTCCATATCAATATTTTCCTACATTGAACCCAAGTATGTGTTATTTTTGGTAACCTTCATACTTACCACTCTTTATTTAAAATAGAGGCTTCATTTATCCATTTTTCGATGTGAGATTTAAACTAAGATATTTTGAAATGTCATCCCCAAGTTTCCAATACAGCGAAAAAATTGCGAGGAAACAATTTATTGAAGGAGGGGAGAATGTAACACCCCAAGCTTCCATGGTGCACTTCTCTTTGAATAATAGAGTAGCGTGTGTTGTACCCAACTTCGAGATTCTAACACGCCGCGACCAATCAAAGTAGCCGTTTTGAATAGTAATACCCACAATTTGAAATTTTATACATTTTATCATTCAAAATGGAATTAATTTTTGGATTAATAATATCTAGGATGAAATTTTTGATCTTTACAGATAACCTTTATATTTAGATGAATACTGAAAGTTACTAAGTTTTTATTAAAAACTAATATTTAATTAGAAATAATTAGTAGTGATAAATTATTAATTTGAGTCATTTTAAAGTATATTTAGAATATATTTTTACCATTTAATACAATGTTGTACATTTTACATAATTTCAAATTTAAATTGGACATAAACAAGTTTCAATCTTTTGATAGTTATTATCTATTAAAAACACGCTTATTGTTTTGATAACGGGAATTAATTTTAAATTAATTTCTGCCACTTATGTGTTTCAAATTTGGAAAAATTCACCCCATATTTGGAATCAGGATGTCCAAATTGTTTAAATAAGTAACTTTTATTTTTAGACAATCTGAATAATTACTTCGGTAAATATTTTATTTACCCTGGTTAAAGGGTAAATCCAGTAAATATGGGTAAACAAATAATATTATAATAATAATAAATTACAATAAAACATATTTTAACACTATTGGTTGATACATTTCCGTCCATGGGCATCTTCGGGTCAATTTTGGGACCCTATGGATCCACTTGTAAGTGATAATGACACATTATATTAATTAAGTTAAAGTAAATGCAAAAATGACGTAAGCCTTTATCTTTTAGGAAAACAATATTTACATATGGTTATATATGTTATATTTTCGACTATAAATATTCATTAGAAAGAAAAAAGGATTTCACACATAATGGTATTTTATTTATAATTTTTAAAAATTAAATAATTTAATTTTTTTTATAACACAATGATGATATAGTAATTACATTATTCGTGAAATGTTAAAATAATTGATATTATAAATACCCAAATAAATATAATTTATGACTTTTAATGAATTTCAGGAATTTTATAGGTTAATATGACATTTTGGGATTGAGATAATATACTTTTTTCAAAGTTATAATGATGTTATAATTTCCACAAAAATAAAATACCAAATAGTGTCCAAATTGACATATAAGAGTTTTTAAAACAAATATTATATTATTAATTTATATTAAATATCTACAAATCTAAAGATTAGATAAACGACTTTTATCATGATAGGTGTATCATTAATGGACCACTTGGGGGTCTCTTTGTGGTATGTAGTATGTTTATTAATTATCTAATATAAAAATACAATGTGACATGGTAAGTGTCAAACTAATTAACCTAGAGTTAAAACTAAAAGATAAGGTTAATATAATGACCCAAACCTATCTAAAATCTACTTTTTGAATGGTTTTAGACCTATACCCACCTTAGTCTTTGAATAACCCACTTTGGTGCGATTATAAACCGAATATGAATTTATTATAAAATTGTACTTTATGTTTTTCTAAAGAGCCCCTCCTCCCACTTATAAAAGGACACCACTTCTAACCAATTCCTCACACCTCCAAAGCCTTCTGGATCATCCAACCTATCCCCAATTAAGATACCTACATCCCTATCCTCCTCTTAATAGCCTTAACTTATACATAAGGCACTTCAATAATCCTTTTTGGTTCCAACCAAAGGTAGTTACCCAAATTAATGGTAACGATTTTTCTTAGCATCTTTTCTTTTATTTTACTTCTCCAACCCCTAAACTCTTCTTATTAGTTACATTTGTAACAAAATAAGTATCATAAATATACTAGGATATTTTTATTATAAGTACTTGAACTACACATACACACAGCTCCACTTAATCCATGAATAAATTAATGTTTCGGTGGATGTCAACCAAACGCCTCACGAAGCGATGATTGTTCAATTATCTCCTATCACCTACCATGGTGGCCATTATGATGGCACTATAATTAAATATGATATTAATAATATTTAGTTTATATATAATATTCTTTAATGCCAATTTATATCATACCATTATTCTTTTCATGTTATATATATATATACAATAATTTCATTTGAGGAAGTGCGGACTACCGCCCCCTCAAAGTGATATGAATCGTTCATACCACACATGGAACATATAAAGGATGATGTTAATGAACATAGGTGACACATATAAGATATTATATTATTCTGTAATAATAATATACTTATGTATCATTTGGTTTTTATTCCTTTTAAAATGAAAAATGAAATAAAAGTAGTGTTCGTGCGTACGTACGGATTGTTGTCTCCACGAACGCGATGAGATTCATTTCCCCATCATAAGCATTAAAGTCTAATTATCATTTCCTGATAATAAGTAATATTTAAGGACTTGATATAATTCTGGATATGAATAAGATACAACCATTCCATAACAAACCCGACTTACATAATGAATCATATAAAGGAAAACGAATCAGTTAACACCCGAAACAACGATAATAAGAAAATATTATTAACAAAGAAATATTAAAAGATCATATATGATATCATATTTATGAATATGATTATTTTATAATTTAATAAAAATTATTTAACTATTATACAGGATTTTAACATACACACTATAAAGGAAAAGTAAAAGGTAAGGGGTTTTCATCTCACTCCTTATTCCCGTGAGATTCATGTCATATTGCCACTATTACCTTTTGTGTGGTGTATGTACTGACAATAATTTTATTATTTGCGTAATACACATTAATTTATTATTATTTACATATTAATTGTATGATACCTCTTTCATGGTATGTATGTTTCGTATGTTACCAAATTGGTAAGGGATAATTTCACAATCTCTTTATTATCCGAGGTTGTTTTTACGTAAGTATCTACTGGGTCATATTTATTTTCCATATACATGTTTTGTGAAAGATTTTTCAAAGGAATTTTTATTAGGTAATTTTTACTACAACATAATTTCAAATTTTTTAAATATGTATTCTTATAAATATTTCTCTTTAATTTCCATGTCTTCAAAATGGTTTTTAAGGATTTATTTATATTGACATGAATGATTTTAAAATGTTAATTACTTTCCAAAGATTCAAAGTGGCATGGGACACTTTGATTCAAAAATGTCTTTAAATGATTTCTTTTCTAAATTGTGTGACTTTTAAATGTTTTCATGAAAAAGGGGTATTTCTCTAAAAGAGTTTTACAAATCATTTTCATCTATGTGAAAATTTTTTAATGGATTTTAAAATGGTTTTGAAGTTGATTTCACATGATACAAATCTTACATATTGTGTTGAAGGTTTTGTGATATGTTTGATTGTGGATGTGTTATTTTAATACCATTCATGGTTAATGGAGAAAGTATTGAAATTAAGTATTCTAGTTTTAATAAGAATGATTATGTTATATTCAAACCTATTTATATGAGGATTGCATTGGACATAATAAGTGACGGGTGGATCCCGCTATAGCTCCTCGAAGCATCGGTAGGTCTCATGAGACAAACTAGTGTCTTGGCACGAGGCCTTGACAAAATCTTATTTGTAGTCTTGTCACGAGGCCTTGGCTAAGTTGTTATGACAGTCTGGCATTATGCATTCCATAATTATGAAAGTGGTTAGTGATATTTCATGAGATTATTCGACTAGTAGAATATACATGTGAATAAGTAAATGGTAATATTTTATGTTTTCCATATTATATTGATGTTCATGTTTAAAAGGCTTTTTATAGTTATACATTGCCTTAAATGTTTATGATTATTTATTAAAGTTTCCCCTATATTGTTATCTTTACTCAGCATCTAAGCTCACCCCTTTCTATGTTATATTTTTCCCAGGATTCCAAGAAGTGTATTGTGATTGATATGCAGGGTTAAGCCAAGGTAATAATGGCTTTCATAAATGATTATTTATGTTGTTCTGTATGTTATAAAGTGTAATGTAACATTCATGTATGTAATCTATTTTCAATGTCTTCAAAAATGATCGGTCCTTTAGGACTTGATTCCTTGTAATCATGCCAATGTATTAAAATAATGCACAGACTCTGGGTAACTTGGGTCGGGGCATTACAAAAATAAATAAATTATTCCATTATTATAGTATCTATGCATTTAAAATGGTTTAATAATTGAAATTTGAATTCTCAAATTAAAATTTATTTTATATTGGATTAGAAGTGTTTTTAAAAATGGTTTTCCGATGATTGTTTTTTAGAAATAATACATGTGCATTATATGAAACGGGTGAGCCCGATATAACTTATTTGAATTTTTTATCCCCATTATTACTCTTGGGTGAGACTGATATAGATTATAGTAAGGCTGATCCCCAATATAGAAATCCAATTTGATGTCCACTATATGGTAATTACAATTAGAAGATGTTTGAAAGTATTATATATAGATTTTTGATTCCCTAAGTCACCTAAAAGAGTTTTACTTTCTTACAGTTGGTTTTAGTGGTTTTTATCGAGATAAAAGTATGAGTGTTATTATTGTGAATTTTTTTTATTTCATCTTCTCATAGAAAATTGAAGGGGATATCTTGGTTTAACTAGACTAATCATTTTTATTTATTTTAATGTCCCTTACTGAGATTTTTATGCTCATCCAATGTTTTTTGAATGTTTTATCACTTATTATATGAAATTCCAAGAGAAATTAATAATTTGATAATATTTTTATCAAAAAAGGAATTAGAGTTTTTACGTAGTTTTATTGTTTTGAAAAATATTATTAGAGTATAACTGTTTACTTTGTAATATATGATATGGAATGAAATAGTTATGGCAAAATTATCTGAAACTATAAACCAGAAAAGATCCTTAATGTGAATTATTACACTACTGGAAATTGCACCTATACCCACGGTTTGAAACCGTGGGTATAGCCCTTGAAACCGTGGGTATAGGGTATACCCACGGTTTCGCCAACCGCGGGCTGGAATGCCGTCGCAATAGCCCTATACCCACGGTTTTTAAAAAACCGTGGGTATAGACCCAGAAATTTTTATATTACCCACGGTTCATTGAACCGTAGGTATATATGTATACCCACGGTTTTATAACCGTGGGTATAGTTTTTTGCAGCTCCGGTATATATGTATACCCACGGTTTTATAACCGTGGGTATAGTTTTTTGCAGCTCCAGAATATACCCACGGTTCACTTAAACCGTGGGTATATATGTATTCCCACGGTTTTATAACCTTGGGTACACATGTTTCCAGCGCCAGAATATTTCCACGGTTCAAATGAACCGTGGGTATTTGCAATTTCCCCCGCATCAACACAGGCCTGGCAGCAGGCTCTGCAATTCTACCTGAAGACAAAATATAAGAACAAAATATAAGAACAAAAAGTATGCAGCTTGCAATTGAGAAAGTTCCGCCAAGTTCTGTTTTCCGCATAACAAATTTCTGATCATCCTACATGGAACAATGTGCAAGTTAAAAATAAGTCTAATTATAGGCATTGAAAACATTACATGGCTATATCTTGAAACCACAGGGAAAAAATGAAGCAATACAGATACTACCAGCACAATGGGAATAATGGATATTGCATTAAAGATGTTCAACAAGAATAGTGATTTGGAGACAGGAATTTCATAATAAAAGAAACTTGCAAGCTGCACAACATAAATTAAAATGCATTAAAACATCAATAAAAGCCATGGAAATGAAAACATCTAGCAAAAATTTGTGCCAGCCCCCCCCCCTGCCCACTGCTTGTCCCCCTGCCAGCCCCCCATGCTTGTCCCCCTGCCAGCCCCCCCTGCCACCTGCTTGTCCACCTGCCAGCCCCCCCTGCCCCTTGCTTGTCCCCCTGCCAGCCCCCCCCCCCCCCCCCGCTTGTCCCCCTGCCAGCCCCCCCTGCTTGTCCCCCTGCCCCTGCCAGCCCCCCCTGCCCCCTGCTTGCCACCTTGCCAGCCCCCCCCCCTTCCCCCTGCCAGCCCCCCTCCCCCCTGCTTGTCCCCCTGCCAGCCCCCCCTTCCCCCTGCTTGTCCCCCTGCTTGTCCCCCTGCCAGCCCCCCCCCAGCCCCTGCCAGCCCCCCCCCCCTCCCCCCTGCTTGTCCCCCTGCCAGCCCCCCCTGCTTGTCCCCCTGCCAGCCCCCCCTGCTTGTCCCCCTGCCAGCCCCCCCTGCTTGTCCCCCTGCCAGCCCCCCCCTGCCACCTGCTTGTCCCCTGCCAGCCCCCCCTGCTTGTCCCCCTGCCAGCCCCCCCTGCTTGTCCCCCTGCCAGCCCCCCCCCCCCCCGCCCCCTGCTTGTCCCCCCACGCAGCCCCCCCCCTGCCCCCTGCCAGCCCCCCTACCCCATGCTTGTCCCCCCCTGCCAGCACCCCCCCCCCCACCCTGCCCCCCCTGCCCCCTGCTTGTCCCCCTGCCAGCCCCCCCCCCCCCCTGCCCCCTGCTAGGCCCCCTGTCAGTCCCCTGCTAGTCCCCCTGCCCCCTGATCTGATAACCAAGTTTATCTGATCTGATAACCACAACATCTTCAGCACTGCCAGATTCAGGTTTAACAGGTACCAATTCACCAATTCTGACATGTTTAGCAGCATGAGATAAGACAGGAATAGGCTGAACTACATCATATTTACAGACCATGTTTAGCACCCCTTCCCCCTGCTGGACACCCCCTGCTAGACACCCCCTCCCTCTGCTGGACAACCCCCCCTGCTGGACACCCCCCCATGTCGGTCAGCATTGCTACAGTTGCGGGCCACAAGCATTCGGCCCTACCGGATCAGGCAACACCAATCCAACCAAATCCTCATCCGCGACAGTTGCAGGCTACAAGCATTCAGTAGGGATTAATGGAAGAAATCAACATGAATACAACGACAAATATGTTCCTTTGAGGAACAGATTTCAGGGGCTACATGTAGAAAACTCATATGCTGAGAGTAATGTAAAAAAAAATCCAAGACTAGTTCTAAAGCAAAAACCTCCTGGAAAGACACAAAAAGGGCTTGGAAGCATGAGAGGAACTCACATGATCCTAAAACTAGAAGGATTCATGTGAAAGGGGTGCCCCAAGGCAAGGTATGTACTGAAAATGCTTGCAGGGACAGTCCAAGCAGCAAGGTGATTTGGAGAAAGAAAAATCAACCTATAGTGAAAAAAAAAATCCTTGGTGGTAAAGCTGTCCAAGGAAAAACAGGTTGTGTTTTGGGTTGTGAAGAAGAGAACAAACCTAAAGAAGTGGAGACACAATCCATGGGGTAAGTGTGCTCACAAAGCATATATTTTAGAGCTGAAAAGAGATCTGGTTTAGAGCTGGATGTTGCATGCAACAATGGTATCAATTCATGCTAAAAGTGGACACCCCAGGACAGACCCCCCCACCCAAACCCAGACCCCCCAGGAAAGACCCCCCCCAGACCCTGGACACCCCAGGACAAACGCCCCCCCCTCACTGGACCCCCTAGACACCCCATGGACAGACCCCCCCCCCCCCCAAACCCAAACCCACTCCCCACCCTTGACACCCCCTGCACCCCCAGTACCACCTGCACCCCGCCCCCCCCCCCAGGATATTATTTGACATTACATCTACAATTGGTATTCCCATCAAAATGGATAGAGCAACTGAGGAGGCACATTATGGGTATTTTGCTAGAATAATGTGCATTTTGCTAGAGTTCTTCTAGAAGTGGACCTTAATTCCACCCTCATTGATCGGGTTGTGTTATCCACAAATGAAGATGACTTGTTTTTGAAAATTGAGTATGAACAACTACCCCCCTGCCCCCTGTGAGCCCCCCCCTTCCCCCTGCCAGCCCCCCATGCCCCCTGCCAGCCCCCCCCCCAGCCCCCCACCAGCCCCCCCCCCCTCCCTGCCCCCTACCAGTACCCCCTGCCTGGACACCCCCCTGCCCCCTGTAGCCCCCCCTGCCACCCCCCCTGTCCCCCAGCCAGCACCCCCCTGTCCCCATGCCAGCCCCCCTGCCATCCCCCCTGCCCCCTGCTTGTCCCCCTGCCAGCCCCCCCTGCCCCCTGCTAGTCCCCCCGCCAGCCCCCCCCCCTGCCCCCTACCAGTCCCCCCCTGCCTGGACACCCCTCCCCCCTGCCTGGACACCCCTCCCCCCTGCTTGTCCCCCCTTTCCACCCCCCTGCTAGTCCCCCCTGCCCCCTGTTGGTCCCCCCCTTCCCCCTGCTAGTCCCCCCCTGCCACCCCCCTGCTTGTCTCCCTGCCAGCCCCCCTGCCACCCCCTGCTTGTCCCCCTGCCAGCCCCCCCCCCTGCCCCTGCCAGCCCCCCCCCCCTGCCCCCTGCTTGCCCCCCTGCCAGCCCCCACCCCCTGGCCCCCTGCTTGCCCCCCTGCCAGCCCCCCCCCCCCCCATGCCCCCTGCTTGTCCCCTTGCCATCCCCCCCTGCCCCCTGCTTATCCCCCTGCCAGTCGGGAGCCGGGAATCGAGAGCAGCGAGTCGGGAGCCGCGAGTCGGGAGCCGCGAGTCGGGAGCCGGGAGGCGGAGCCGGGAGTCGGAGCCCGGGGTTTGAGGCCGGGGAGGGGAGTCGGAGGCCGGGGAGGGGAGTCGGAGAGGAGAGGGGAGTGTCGGGAGTCAGTGGTCGGGGAGCGGCGTCGCGGCTTGGGGAGGTAGGGTAGAGCTCGATGTGTCGCGGATTTGAGGAGAGATTGAGGAGGAGCCCGATACAAGGGATCGAAAAAAAAATTAATACCCACGGTTTTAATAAAACCGTGGGTATAAACAGCAAAAAAACATACTATCCCCACGGTTTAAAGAACCGTGGGAATAGGTGCGTGGGGATAGACCCCATTTCCAGTAGTGTTAACATAACTCACGATTTTATAATTCTTAAGGATGAGGTCTTATATGTAATATATGTAATTAATTTAGATTCTTGAAATTATATGATTAATTAAATTTTATTCTTTCAGGGGGCCTATAAATCAATGTAACCATGGTGTGAGAGCTTTTTTATTACAATCTCATCATTTATCAAGTTTCTTTATGAATATTTGTCCAATGAGGAAATCATATTCATTTTCTCTCTTGATACACAAATATATTCTAATAATTGGGAAATTAATAGATAATAAATTTATCCTTTCATATATCTCTCTTAAATGATTTAATAAAACTAACGATTATTATTAGGAAACATAATCATTACTCCTCCCTTTTTTCTAGAATCATTTTTCTATAATATACATGTTTTCAAAAAATGATTCCAAATTATTTTAGAATTATACAATGGATTAAATAATTATTGATTATACCTATATTTTAATTTTTAGAGCATTTTAAAAAAAACAATACTTGATTATTATAAACAATTCAAAATTAAATATACAAAAAATTAGAAAGTAATACTTTTACTATAATTTATAGAACAAAAAACATGTTCAATTTTCATGAATACATAATTCTTTAAATATTCCTTTATAATTTTCATAGGTTATTTTAAAATAAAATTATTAGAAATATTTTAATGTTATAAAATGTTTTTTAAAAGAAGAAATTATATTTTCTTTTGGATATGTTATAAATTAATTATTAATCATTGTATATAAGTTTATATGGTTATTTTCAATTAAATATTAGTTGAAAATGTTTTATAAAATTTTAAAAAGGTTATTTTAAAATTGTTAAGGATATTTTACATAGTAAATAAACTAAAAAATATTTCTAAATAAATTAGATAAAAGAATTTATCCTTTGATATCACTTAGGAATTACAAAGGATATGATCTTGGGATAACACACATAATCTTTCTCTATATGGTATGGGTCAATAATTACATGATTTAGATGAAAATTTATCCAATTCCACTTGATGTACTAGGAATAAATTTATATGAAACCACATTATTTCTCAATGGGATATTATATTAGGAAATGGTTAAATTATTATGAAAACAATTTTATTTTTACAGGGTATTGAATGGAGAAATATTTTTTAAACTAAATTATATTCATGGGTTGTGATATGATGATTATTTAATGATATTATGGAACACCAATATATGGTTCTTGTTATGTAATGGGTGGGATATATATCTCCATACAATGTATTGGGTGTTCAGTAATATTCAATGATCTCAGAGGGTAACCATGTTATTAACACAAACCCAAATATAGGTTACACTTGGAGGTTAACCAAAGCCAGAAGCAGGTACATAAGTGGATAGAAAAATCATAACATGTTACTTATGTATTGTTTTTTATCCATTATATAATCTTCTCTATGTTTATTAGTATTAAAAAAATCTATGTATTAGGTCAATGTTATTATCTTGTGAATTATGTACTTTTAATCTTTTATTATTATCGTCTTATGAGGTGCCAAGGTTTATTCCATGACACATGTTCATTTTACATCATATAAACATTATCTTTTTTAAATATAATTATCATGTTATCGTACATGTTGTGCCAGGTTTTTTTATATATCATGTTTACTTATATGGAGCATTTCATATCAATAATTCTTATATTTTCTTTCCCATGGTTATATAGAAATATTCAATGTAGGGAATATATATAAAGGGTAATAAATTTGATGGACTTTGTTGGAGACATTTAAAATATATCATGAATTTAGAGGTTATGGAATATAGTCTCCAAAGATGCCGAACTAATATATTCAACGAGTCTGTATTTTTATACTATAATTAATCTTCATCCAAAAAGGTACAATATCTATGTTTTAAAACATTCATTCACTATATTTATTAATGTTAATTCTCCGAATTTTTTTAATACATAGAATTAATTACTAATAATTATGTATACTTAATTCCAAATATCATAAATTATTACTAATTTTCATAAATTATTCTTTAATATTGTTAATTATTACTAAATAATAGTAATTATTACAAATTATTTGTAATTGAAAAAAAGTAATTTTTATTTATATGAATTATAGTTAAATTTCATTAATTATCTAATTTTTCACAAATTGTTAGTAATTATTGATAATTGTTTCTATTTTTTCCTAATTATCAGTAATTCTAACATCTTATCAATATTTATTAAAATTCATACTAATTCATTCAAATTATCAATTATTTTTTCTAATTTTTAATAGTTATTAGTATTTTTCTCTTTTTTTGGAATATAAATTATATATTTACTACATTTTACTAATTATGTTTCATTTTTTCTAATTATGAGTAATTATTTCTAATAAGAAAAATGTTTTTCTAATTCAACATATTATCGGAAAATATTACTAATTATTTACTTATTATTTCTAGCTATTTAATAATCATTCATAATTTTGGTTAATCATTACAATTTATTGATAATAATTTCTAATTAATGAGAAATATTATGTATTATTACTAATGATTTTTTAATTTTCATTCATTATTAATTTATGTTTACAAATTATCTATAATTAATTTCTATTACAACAAATTAATAATTATTTCAACTAATTATTGCTAATTTGAACTAATGTTTTTTTAATATTAATAATTTCCAATATGAAATAAAATTATCAATATACAATTAAAAAATTTAATAAAATTATTTCAAAATTTATATGTAACACCCGAGACTTTTATGTTATATAAATCATCAAATGAATCTTTTTCTACACAACACTTGCTTGGCTTGCTTTACACGCAATCGTGACCATCCTCGATAGCTTGCGTCGTACGCAATACCGAGTTTCACTAGACAACAATATGCTATTAAAACTAGCCGTTATGAATAGTAATAACCACTTTTTGAAATTTTATAAATTTTATTTTTCAAAATGGACTTCATTTTTGGACTCAGAATATCGAAATTAGCCTAGGGTGAAATTTTGGTATTTTTCTGAAAACTTTCAATTTTTGATGAATAGTGAAACCACTAAGTGGTAGGTTAAAAACTGAATTTTGCATGAAACTTAATTTTACCGCTTCTGTGAATGGAATTTTGAAAATCCAACAGACACGGTTGATATCAGTAAGTAAAATGTGGTTTAATGAGATAAAAATAATTTTTTGGTGAATAGTAACTTTTTACTTTTTTTTACCGCGGTTAATAGTAAATATGGTAACTAAGGGTAAATATGATATTAATATTACCCTAACACATGTCCTAATTCTATTGGACAAGTGTAATTCGACCAAAAACAAACTTAGGAATAAAATATGACCATTTAGGCCCACTTGGATTAGATTAGGACATTTATTATTAATTTATTTAAAGAAGGGTTAAAATAGTTAAAATCAAAGTTTAATAAGTACATCATTTTTAATATGGGGTTATACATAAGATAAATTCGATTGTAAATATTCATTAGAAATCTAAAAAGATTTCCTACATGATGGTATTTTATTTGTAATTTTTAGACATCAAATAATTTAATTTATTTATAACACAAAGATGATGCAGTAATTATCTTATTTATGAAATATTGACAAAATTGATAATATAAATACCAAAATAAATGTAATTTAAGACTTTTTATGAATTACACTAATTTTATAGGTTACTATGATATATTAATGTTTATTTAATCAACTTGGTTCGAACATATATATCTGTTATGACTTTCACAAAAATCATATATCAAATAGTGTCAAAATTGACACAAAATAGTTTTTAAATCAAATATTATATTATTAATTGTTATTTTATTCCTAAAAATCTAAGGTTCGGCCAACTGACTTAGATAAGGATATATATATTAATAATAAACAATTTGGGGTTCGTTTGGCATGTTATAGTTAGTGTATTATCCATATAGTGAAAGAAAACAAAAAGACACGGTAAAAGTTAAATTAATTAACATAGAGGTAAATCTAATTGATAAGGTTAAAATAATACCCTAAACTTGTCTAAATCCTATTGGTTGATAGGATTTCGACCCATCCAAACTTTAGCTTCGAAATAAGACCCTTTGGAACCATTATAAACCGATTTTGACTTTAATATAAAATAATATTTTGAGATATTCCTAAGGTGCCCCTCTCCTCCCTTATAAAAGGGCACCTCCTCCCCCTCCTCCTCACACCAATTTGAGCACTCAAGCTCGGCCAACCCCTGCCATTTTCCCTTCTCCACTTCCCTAGAAACATCCTAGAGGTTCTGGTCTTCCTCAAAGACCAATTTTAGTGCCCTAAGAGGAGGTCTCAAAGAGGCTCTTCAAAGAAGAGGTAATTACCGTTACCAATTCTTTCATCTTTATTTCTTCTTCCACTTCTTCTTATTAGGTTGTTTCATTATGAAGTAATAACATCAGTATTACTCATATACTGATATTTTATTATATGTATGAAACAACCCTATTTCACAATCTATCCATCCTACGGAAAAAGAAATCACCGCGCGTGCGTACGTACGGAATACCGTCTCCACGCCGTGGTGTAATCTATTTTTCCACCATCACTTTACAAGGATGGGTATAATGGTGTAATGAGTAACTATATATGATTATTATTAAGTAATATTCATACTGAAATAATATATATATATATACTCCAATACAATTCCACGATCATAGGAACGATATCATCACTCGTGCGTACGTACGGAATACCGTCTCCACGATGTGATGCGACTCGTTCTACATGATCTTCATTTCATAATGATTATATAAGTGAATTGAATGAATTAATATGGTATATAATACACTAATACCATTATGGAAATGAATTATCTATAACCTAAAGATAAGAATAAGAATTTATTCGACAAAACACGCATAAGAACAAAAAGTTATAAAGACCCGAGTAACAAGTAACAATGAAATATTACTAACAAGAAGCTAAAAATATGACCATATATGATATCATATCAATATGTATGATTCTGGAATAAGTCAATAACATTATTTAAACCATTATACAGGAGCTTCGGACACGAACAAAGCAAATCAGACCTAAGGTAAGGGAAAAATCACAATCTCATTTTTATCCGAGATTATTTATTCGTAAGTATTTACTGGGGTGTATTTTATCATCCACATCCATGTTTACTCAATATGTAATATTATCTCCATCCACCTAAAATTGTTTAAATCCATTTTTACCCTTCGGTGAGTTTTTAGTAATACGTATGAAAGGAATCTTTTGTCGTTTTTCGTACGAGGTACTTTTTGACTTTTCCGACAAAAGTACGAAGACTGTTTTTTTAACTTATACATCACGAATGGATTTCTACTGTTTTATAAAGCCTTATTTTCATGAAGCTTCCTCTAAAATATTTCATGACTATTTTCAATAAAATCTCTTTCTTTTAAAATTGCATGATGTTTTGTGAAAAGAAATTGATTTTGAAGAAGAAAGGATATTTTCCTCAAGAATTCAATTCAAGTGTTTTATCAAAATTATTTTCCATCTAAGATAATAAAGGGTTCTCTTTCTATCCATATTTTTACATTGATTTGACTATGTTATGATGGAATTATGTTTATGAATTCCTTTATCTTATATGAATTGATTTATGATGTCATGATATTTCAAGAATCCCATTTCTGTTACATGTGTTATGCGATGATGTATGATTTATGATTATGTGGCACACATAAGAAAGGATTCATTATAAGATGGGTGGGACCTATATCTCCCTCCAATGCATTGGGTAACGATTTTATATCTCATGAGATAGACATGGCTGGAACGGAAGGTTATTTCGGTTCAGTGAAACAGGACTGAAACGAGGAGTGAACTCGGTTCAGAAAGGGACTTTGTCCACTAAGATAGTCTTGGCAATGAGTCATGACTAACAAGAAATGATTTTCCATGATTATGTGTGCATGCCACAAAGTTTCAAGTTTTATGTTATGATTATGGGGATCTCATTTTCACTTCTATGATTTATTCCATGTTAATATATTATGATCTCTTTTGCAGGTTTTGATTTTCATAAAGATATGATATGATTTTTATTTCCTTTATTTTCCCTTGCTGAGCATTTGAGCTCACCCTTTTATGTTTTCTTTTGCCAAGGTCAGGAAGATGGATATTAAGTAGAATATGCTAAAAGGGACCCTAGATATGATGAAATAAATGGGAGACACTGTAGAAGATTTATGAAACAGTTGTTTATGTTTCCCAGTTTCTAAAGACATTATACCTATATGGTCCTTTGTGGTTTTGTCATATGTTGTAATAAGTGTGCTTCAATTTCGATGTATTCACAATGTATGTGAAGTATGGGTCGTTATAGTTGGTATCAGAGGAAAGGTATAGTCAACCTTTGGAAACTAGGATGTGAAAGCCTTAGTAAGAACCCTAAGGATAAGTCTAAGCATAGAACACAATCATAGTGATTTAGAAATGGCCTTGAATAACCTAGGATAAGACCTTAAGCATGAAAATTTTATTCTTGAATTATGTGGTTTCCTATTATAATTAGTGTTGCTCACACTATTATTTTTGGTTTTAGTCAATGGCTGGAACCCGAAGGAACCGTGTTAATGCGGAATGCGATGGGCAATGCAATGATTGTCCCCCTGAGCAACCAAACGATATGGGAGCTGGAATGAAAAATCTTGTAGCCATGCTCACATAACTTTCTCAAGCTATGAATCATTCAGGATTTCCAAACGAGCAAATGAGGGAGCAACATTCTGTTGAATCCTTCATGAGGCAGTGTCCACCTTCTTTCAGCGGGTCTACTGATCCATTAGTTGCTGAACAATGGATTAGTACTACTGAAAAGATATTTTCAGTTCTTCAATGTTCTGAACATGATAAAGTCATCCTAGCAGTGTATCGTTTGGAAGGAGATGCTGATCAATGGTGTAATCTTGTTAAGAATACGAGGCAAAGGGATGAAATTGAGTCTATGGAATGGGACGAGTTCAAGAACTTATTTTTCAATAAGTACTTCCCTCGTATTCTCCGAACAAAGATGGAGAAAGAGTTTCTTGAACTGAACAAAGGGATGATGAATCTGTTGGTACCTATGAAGAAAATTTTACAAGACTTGCAAGGTACGCTTCTGGTATTATTATCCAACCTGAGAGTAAGATCGATCGATTCTTTAGTGGCTTAAAACCAAGTCTTCGAAGGGCGTTAGCCATAAGGGACTTCAATAGCTACGAGGAAATCGTTCGATGTGCTCTCAATGTCGAGATGGAGATTGAAGTAACCCATCAGTCACATGGGTTTGATAAGAAGAGGAAGATGGAATTCAAATAAAAATCTAAAGAGCACACGGAAAAGAATATGAGCTTTTCCTTATGCTCAAAGTGTGGAAAGAAACGTGGAGGGAGTTGTCTTAAAGGGACAAGTAAATGTTTTAAATGTGGAAAAGAAGGTCATCGGGCATTTGAATGCCGTGATAATGGGAAGAAGATGTCTAATGACGCAAACAAAGGAAGGGATACACAGAATGAACCTACTACACTTCAATGTTTCAAGTGCAAGGAGATGGGGCATTATGCCAATCAATGCCCAAATCCAAGGGTTGATGATGATGGTCGACGTCAACAAAATCTTAAGGCTAAAGACAAAGGAAAGTCACATGCAATTTCTATCAGCGATGTGGAGTACGATAACGATGTGGTGAAAGGTACACTTACCATCCACTCTAAAGTAGCAAATGTTTTATTTGATTCTGGATCCACCCATTCTTTTATTTCTGAAAAATTTTCTAAGGGTATCACCGTATTACCTCAACAATTAGATGTTGAGTTAGCTGTGACAACACCTAATGGCACATCAATCGCATCAAAAGTTTATAATTCTTCTCCGATCGAAGTTTGTGGGAAAGTGCTTCCTGTAAATCTTGTGATCCTTCCTTTAGTGGAATTTGATGTGATTCTTGGCATGGATTGGCTTTCTCTACATGGAGCTCATATCGATTGCCAAAGAAGGGAAGTCACATTTCATATTCCAGATCAATCTACGATCGTATATCAAGGCAAGGATGAACCTAACCTTCCAGTGGAAATTTCTTCCATCTTATGGGTATTGATTCCACTAAATGAAGGTTATTTATCTCAAATGGTTGGTGAGAAACTCACGATTAAGAATATGCCCATTGTACGGGAGTTTGATGATGTCTTTCCAGAGGAATTGCCGGGTCTTCCACCAAATCGTGAAGTTGAGTTTTCAATAGAACTCGTACAGGGTGCTTTGCCTATTTCAAAGACACCTTATAGAATGGCCCCAATTGAGTTGCAGGAATTGAAGAAGCAACTCCAAGAGAATCTTGATAAGGGATTCATATGCCCTAGTGCGTCACCTTGGGGAGCACCTGTTCTATTTGTTAAGAAGAAAGATGGATCAATGAGACTCTGCATTGATTATCGAGAACTTAAAAAGATCACTATCAAGAACAAATATCCTCTCCCACGCATTGATGACTTATTTGACCAACTACACGGAGCTCAATACTTTTCCAAGATTGATCTTCGTTCAGGGTATCATCAATTAAGGGTCAAAAGGGAGGATATACCAAAGACGGATTTCCGTACAAGGTATGGACACTATGAATTTATAGTGATGCCATTTGGTCTTACTAATGCCCCTGCTATCTTCATGGATCTAATGAATAGAGTCTTTAGAGACTATCTTGATCAATTTGTGGTAGTCTTTATAGACGATATTCTTGTCTATTCAAAGAGCAAGGAAGAGCATGAAGATCAATTGAGAATTATATTGAAGACCCTGAGAAAGGAGAAGCTTTATGCCAAATTTACCAAGTGTGAAATTTGGCTTCAAAAAGTTGCATTTTTGGGTCATATAATCTCAAAAGAGGGGATATCTGTGGATCCAGCAAAAACAGAGGTTATCGAAAGATGGTCAAGACCAACAACAGTAACTGAGATCCGAAGTTTTCTTGGTTTGGCTGGATATTATCGACGTTTTGTAAAAGATTTTTCACGATTATCTAATCCAATCACCAAGTTGACTCGGAAGGGAGTTAAGTTTGTCTGGACAGAGGAATGTGAAGAGAATTTCAAGGAGTTGAAAAGAAGGTTATCCAGTGCACCTGTGCTCACACTGCCTTGTAGTGGAGAAAGGTTTGTGATCTACAGTGATGCATCCAAGAAGGGATTGGGGTGTGTTCTTATGCAAAATGATATGGTGATAGCTTATGCCTCACGACAGTTGAAAATCCATGAGCAAAATTACCCAACACATGATTTGGAGTTGGCTGCGGTAATCTTTTCATTAAAGATTTGGAGGAATTACCTTTATGGTGCAAGGTGTGATATTTATACTGATCATAAAAGTTTAAAGTATATTTTCACACAAAAGGAGCTGAATATGCGCCAAAGAAGATGGTTGGAGCGGATTAAGGATTATGACTGCTCAATCCATTACCACCCTGGGAAAGCAAACGAGGTGGCAGATGCATTAAGTCGACAAGACCATGCTAGTTTATCCATGATGAGGATCACACAAGATCCAGTATTTATGGATTTACAAAGGATGGATCTTGGAATTATAATGGAAGGGGAAAAATCTTATCTTTCTCAAATGAATGTTCAACCATCTATACATGTGAAGATTAAAGAGGCACAGAAAGAAGATGTCGAGTTACAAAAGAAGGTGAGAAATGTTCCTGAATTCAACCTTGATTGTGATGGGATAATAAAGTTCAGGAATCGGGTTTGCGTTCCTCCCATCCCCGAATTAAAGAATGAGCTGCTGGATGAGGCTCATAGTTTATCATTCTCTATTCATCCTGGAAGCACGAAGATGTATAGGGACCTGAAAGAGTACTTCTGGTGGGATGGCATGAAAAGAGATGTTGCTGAATATGTCTCTCGATGCTTGGTTTGTCAACAAGTTAAAGCTGAGAGACAGAAGTCTAAGGGGATGTTACAACCATTACCCATACCCGAATGGAAATGGGAAAACATCACTATGGACTTTGTCACAGGACTTCCTAAAACATCCAAAGGCAATAATGCTATCTGGGTCATAGTTGATCGTCTTACAAAGTCTGCACACTTCATTGCTATTAGAGAGGATTTCTCTCTAGATCAGCTTTCCAGGATATATGTAAAGGAAGTGGTAAGATTGCATGGAGTACCACTTTCTATTATATCTGATCGAGATCCGAGATTTACCTCGAAGTTCTGGCGAAGTCTTCAGCATACTCTGGATACAGAGTTGAGTTTCAGCACTGCTTATCATCCCCAGACAGATGGTCAGTCTGAGAGAACAATTCAAACCCTAGAAGATATGTTGAGAGCTTGCTCTATGGATTTCAAAGGAGGTTGGGATCAACACCTACCTTTGGTGGAATTTTCTTATAATAATAGCTTTCACTCCAGTATTTAGATGGCTCCTTATGAAGCTCTCTATGGAAAGAAATGCAGGACTCCAACTTGCTGGGATGAAGTTGGAGAAAGAAAGCTATTAGGACCTGATCTCATTGATGAAATGGCAGAAAAGGTCAGATCTATTCAACAACACATAAGAGCAGCTCAGAGTCGATAGAAAAGTTATGCCGACAACCGAAGAAAAGACCTAGAGTTTGAAGTGGGCGATAAAGTGTTCTTACGAATATCTCCCTGGAAGAGGGTTATGAGATTTGGAAAGAAGGGAAAGTTGAGCCCTAGATATATCAGTCCTTTTGAAATACTGGATCGTGTTGGGAAGGTAGCTTACCGATTGGCGCTTCCACCGAATCTCTCTCAAGTTCACGATGTGTTCCATGTATCTCTCCTGAGAAAGTACATACCAGATCCTTCACATGTACTCAGCTCAGATGTTATACCGCTGGAGCAAGATCTTTCTTATGAAGAACAGCCGATAGAGATTCTGGATCGTAGCGAAAAAGTCCTACGAAACAAGAACACTCGCTTGGTGAAAGTTTTATGGAGAAACCACCAACTTGAAGAAGCTACATGGGAGCTTGAGGATATGATGAGGGAGAAGTATCCTCATCTGTTTGTTGCAAAGTGACGAATTTCGAGGGCGAAATTCTTTTTAAGGGGGGGTAGAATGTAACACCCGAGACTTTTATGTTATATAAATCATCAAAGGAATCTTTTTCTACACAACACTTTCTTGGCTTGCTTTACACGCAATCACGACCTTCCTCGATAGCTTGCGTCGTAGACAATACCGAGTTTCACTAAACAACAATATGCTATTAAAACTAGCCGTTATGAATAGTAATAACCACTTTTTGAAATTTTATAAATTTTATTTTTCAAAATGGACTTCATTTTTGGACTCAGAATATCGAAATTAGCCTAGGGTGAAATTTTGGTATTTTTCTGAAAACTTTCAATTTTTGATGAATAGTGAAACCACTAAGTGGTAGGTTAAAAACTGAATTTTGCATAAAACTTAATTTTACCGCTTCTGTGAATGGAATTTCGAAAATCCGACAGACACGGTTGATATCAGTAAGTAAAATGTGGTTCAATGAGATAAAAAGAATTTTTTGGTGAATAGTAACTTTTTACTTTTTTTTACCGCGGTTAATAGTAAATAGGGTAACTAAGGGTAAATATGATATTAATATTACCCTAACACATGTCCTAATTCTATTGGACAAGTGTAATTCGACCAAAAACAAACTTAGGAATAAAATATTACCATTTAGGCCCACTTGGATTAGATTAGGACATTTATTATTAATTTATTTAAAGAAGGGTTAAAATAGTTAAAATCAATGTTTAATAAGTAAATCATTTTTAATATGGGGTTATACATAAGAGAAATTCGATTGTAAATATTCATTAGAAAGCTAAAAAGATTTCCTACATGATGGTATTTTATTTGTAATTTTTAGACATCAAATAATTTAATTTATTTATAACACAATGATGATGCAGTAATTATCTTATTAATGAAATATTGACAAAATTGATAATATAAATACCAAAATAAATGTAATTTAAGACTTTTTATGAATTCCACTAATTTTATAGGTTACTATGATATATTAATGTTGATTTAATCAACTTGGTTCGAACATATAATTCTGTTATTACTTTCACAAAAATCATATATCAAATAGTGTCAAAATTGACACAAAATAGTTTTTAAATCAAATATTATATTATTAATTGTTATTATATTCCTAAAAATCTAAGGTTCGGCCAAATGACTTAGATAAGGATATATATATTAATAATAAACAATTTGGGGTTCGTTTGGCATGTTATAGTAAGTGTATTAACCATATAGTGAAAGAAAACAAAAAGACACGGTAAAAGTTAAATTAATTAACTTAGAGTTAAATCTAATTGATAAGGTTAAAATAATACCCTAAACCTGTCTAAATCCTATTGGTTGATAGGATTTAGACTCATCCCCACATTATCTTCTAAATAAGACCCTTTGGAACCATTATAAACCGATTTTGACTTTAATATAAAATAATATTTTGAGATATTCTTAAGGTGCCGCTCTCCTCCCTTATAAAAGGGAACCTCCTCCCCCTCCTCCTCACACCAATTTGAGCACTCAAGCTCGGCCAACCCCTGCCATTTTCCCTTCTCCACTTCCCTAGAAACATCCTAGAGGTTCTGGTCTTCCTCAAAGACCAATTTTAGTGCCCTAAGAGGAGGTCTCAAAGAGGCGCTTCAAAGAAGAGGTAATTACCGTTACCAATTCTTTCATCTTTATTTCTTCTTCCACTTCTTCTTCTTAGGTTGTTTCATTATGAAGTAATAATATCAGTATTACTCATATACTGATATGTTATTATAAGTATGAAACAACCCTATTTCACAATCTATCCATCCTACGGAAAAAGAAATCACCGCGCGTGCGTACGTACGGAATACCGTCTCTACGCCGTGGTGTAATCTATTTTTCCACCATCACTTTACAAGGATGGGTATAATGGTGTAATGAGTAACTATATATGATTATTATTAAGTAATATTGATACTGAAATAATATATATATATACTCCAATACAATTCCACGATCATAGGAACGATATCATCACTCGTGCGTACGTACGGAATACCGTCTCCACGATGTGATGCGACTCGTTCTACATGATCTTCATTTCATAATGATTATATAAGTGAATTGAATGAATGGATATGGTATATACTACACTAATACCATTCTGGAAATTAATTATCTATAACCTAAAGATAAGAATAAGAATTTATTCGACAAAACACGCATAAGAACAAAAAGTTATAAAGACCCGAGTAACAAGTAACAATGAAATATTACTAATAAGAAGCTAATAATATGACCATATATGATATCATATCAATATGTATGATTCTGGAATAAGTCAATAACATTATTTAAACCATTATACAGGAGCTTCGGACACGAACAAAGCAAATCGGACCTAAGGTAAGGGAAAAATCACAATCTCATTTTTATCCGAGATTGTTTATTCGTAAGTATTTACTGGGGTGTATTTTATCATACACATCCATGTTTACTCAATATGTAATATTATCTCCATCCACCTAAAATTGTTTAAATCCATTTTTACCCTTCGGTGAGTTTTTAGTAATACGTATGAAAGGAATCTTTTGTCGTTTTTCGTAAGAGGTACTTTTTGACTTTTCCGACAAAAGTATGAAGAATGTTTTTTTTAACTTATACGGCACGAACGGATTTCTACTATTTTATAAAGCCTTATTTTCATGAAGCTTCCTCTAAAAGATTTCATGACTATTTTCAATAAAATCTCTTTCTTTTAAAATTTCATGATGTTTTGTGAAAAGAAATTGATTTTGAAGAAGAAAGGATATTTTCCTCAAGAATTGAATTCAAGTGTTTTATCAAAATTATTTTCCATCTAAGATAATAAAGGGTTCTGTTTCTATCCATATTTTTACATTGATTTGACTATGTTATGATGGAATTATGTTTATGAATTCCTTTATCTTATATGAATTGATTTATGATGTCATGATGTTTAAAGAATCCCATTTCTGTTACATGTGTTATGCGATGATGTATGATTTATGATTATGTGGCACACATAAGAAAGGATTCATTATAAGATGGGTGGGACCTATATCTCCCTCCAATGCATTGGGTAAAGATTTTATATCTCATGAGATAGACATGGCTGGAACGGAAGGTTATTTCGGTTCAGTGAAACAGGACTGAAACGAGGAGTGAACTCGGTTCAGAAAGGGACTTTGTCCACTAAGATAGTCTTGGCAATGAGTCATGACTAACAAGAAATGATTTTCCATGATTATGTGTGAATGCCACAAAGTTTCAAGTTTTATGTTATGATTATGGGGATCTCATTTTCACTTCTATGATTTATTCAATGTTAAGATATTATGATTTCTTTTGCAGGTTTTGATTTTCATAAAGATATGATATGATTTTTATTTCCTTTATTTGCCATTGCTGAGCATTTGAGCTCACCCTTTTATGTTTTCTTTTCCCTAGGTCAGGAAGATGGATATTAAGTAGAATATGCTAAAAGGGACCCTAGATATGATGAAATAAATGGGAGACACTGTAGAAGATTTATGAACCAGTTGTTTATGTTTCCCAGTTTCTAAAGACACTATACCTATACGGTCCTTTGTGGGTTTGTCATATGTTGTAATAAGTGTGCTTCAATTTCGATGTATTAACAATGTATGTAAAGTATGAGTCGTTATATTATACTTTACAAGATTTAAATTATTTATGTCATCCTGGAATTTTTTGTTTACTATGAAAATATAAATTTATTGAGATAGAACCCAGAGGTAGGAGAGTATATGAGGATAAAAATTGTGGTTGAAAAAATCTATTATGTGATGTATATTTGGTTATATTAGTTTTAATGGGAAATTAAAAAGTATATTACACCTCAAATAGTTTTATTTTTGAAAAGATCAATCATAAATAGTTTCAAACAATAATTTATATGATGAAAATATTAAATGAATTTTTTATGGATACCATTATAAACTATTACTCTGTCGAATTATTATTTTTAATGGGAAAATGATTCTCGTCGAAAATAACACTTCCATTAGCATCACACATAGTGACACTAAATGTAATTGTAACATGATGAATTTCCCAACAAAAAATACCCCATTTGTCCACATGGATCTTGACCATGCCAGAATTATATTTGATGGAAATCATTTTCTATTGAATTTTTTTTAATTTTCAAAGTGTATCATTTCATATAACAAAATTATCTATCTTTTTGAATATTTTTTATGGGGTTCAATCCATACAGAAATTAAACTTTTCCCACATTTATAATTTTAATTTAATTTAATCTCTAATTATATGAGGTGTCCGAATATATATACCATCTGAAAAATATGTTTACAACGATTTACTAAATGAAATATAAAGAAATAACCATACATGGAAAAAATTAAAAAATTATTGAAAAACACTCATGGTTAAATAAATAGAAGTATTAATGGAATATAATTTCCCCTTAATTATTTATTCAATTTGTTATCATAGGGAATATAACATTGATAAAAAATGCATTTGAAAATTTTATAATACTAAAATAAATGTGGGTCACAAAAAAAAATTAATGAAGTCCAATAAATTTATAAAAAACTGAAAACAATTATAAAATTATAACATATAAATACCATGCCATTTAATGTCAATATGAATCATAGGGATCATTCTCAATGGCCATAAGAAGATACAAATATTTACCATATGTCAACATACCATATAATTAGCATTGGAATGGGATTTCACACTAGCTAAATGAAGAAAACATTATTCGGAATGTAAAATGACCTTGGTCTAACATGAATCATGGATGAAAATTTTGGAACACATATCATCTAAGGGTTATTTTTTAATATTGAGTAATATTTAGATTTATTTGGATTCTTATTTTTCGTTCAGATAAATAGGGACTCAAAATCTATATGTGATATTGGGAATTGTTGTTTAAAAAACAATATATAATTTTCAAGCTCACTCATATATTTAGTTAAAATTTATTTATAGAAATTTGATAAAATAAATAATGTTACTAAAGAAAATAAATTTGAAATTTAATAATATATAAAACCAATATAAAAAAATATAAAAAAAATATAAAAACATTGAGAAAATAAATATGTATTGATCTTATAGTGAATGAAAAGATTAAGACCAAACAAGGAGTGATAGTTTAAAAACCTAGAAGACAATAAAAAAACCTCTCTTCAACCACATGAATCTTATCGAAAAACCAAATCATTAGAATATTCATATCACAATAATATATTCATCAACATGGAAAAACAGAATGCTTTAAAAAAATAGAAGCTCATTGATTAAATTTTTTAGAAAATAAATATTCCAAAAACCAAATCCTACTATAAACTATATTCATAATATCGGTAGTTTAAATATGATATCATAGATAATTTGCATAAATATTCTCACTAATTATGTCATATATTTAAACACATAAAACAGAAAACTACAATAATAAGAATTGTACTCATGAAAAATACAATGAATGATTAAAAATGGAAATGAAGTGATTTCATCAAATTCTCATGTTTTATAGTTATTCTAATCAATGAAAAAGTGAATAAAATTTATAGACACACCATAAATGATTGGATTATTTAATCATCATTTTTTGATTTAACAACACTAAATATATTAAATCCATATTTTAATGTATTTTAAAACATCTTCCATCTATTGATGACATAATTCTATAACCCTATATCAATCTATCTTCTGGTGAAAAAATCATAGCACATAACATCATATCATAGGATATCCAGGTTTTATAATATAAAATTAAATTCATTGATTTTATAACCACTATATTTCCATCCATCTCAACTAAAGAAACTATAAAATATAATGTTAAGTAAATCATATAGTAAATTGTACATTGATTTTAAAATCAATCGATATAAAAGAGATATAGACTCAAAAATAAAAACATTTTTAAAATTTTCAATACATATGAAATAATTTGGGATGATTATTGAAGTAAAATGGAAATAAATCCTATTTATACATAAATTAATTGATTTGTCTCACTTTCGATTAGTGTATTAAGAGAACAAACTCATTATTAAGATAAAAATTGATTATCTAATATATAATTTCTATATTAAAGTAAAAAATATATATTTAAAATATTTTACACACCCTATATATCATCACCATTTTAAAGAAATTAATCTATCAAATTTACACACCCTATTAGAATAAATAGCTCCACACCATAAAACTAGATATTTCATTATTAAAACTCCATATACAAAGGATTTTAAATGATTATTCGATAGAAAGAAAAATATAAGGTAATATGAATAATAAAAAAGAAAAAATATTTATATATCTTATCCCCCATTAAAACATTTTGATATTATATTTATTAAGATCTGTAATGTTAAAAAAATATTAGAGAATAAATTGAGAATCAAATGTTATATCTAAATAAGATGGGGTCCAGAAATTTGAACATACTATAATTGATCATTCAATGCATGTAAATAATATTATTCTTATAAATATTGTTTTAGAGAAAATATAATTTATTTTTTAATGTCATATAGAGTTTCAATATTGACTAATAATTAAATTTTATGAAACTCATTTCCTTTTTTGAGTGGTTTTTAATATATTTCTAAATGGGAGGCATTACCACCTAAGAGAACACATGTGAAAGGGAGAGAAAAGATAGACACAAACCAAGTCCAACTTAGAATAAAATATAAACTAAATCATAATTACACAAATGTAATGTCATGAAAAACTACTACAATTGAAATGGGAAAATTGTATGTACAAATGGAATGTAACAACAACAACAACAACAAGCCTGAAAAGCTCCTCCAACCCCAATCTCGTAGAAAACATATTGATATCTGACCTCCCCAATGTGACTTGAAAATATTTAACATATACATTGAGTGAGTATAATTTTGGAAAAAGAAATAGAGGCTACCGTTGGACCTCACTGTTCAGGAAAAACATTTCTTGAACTTAAATTTGGGAAAATGAAATAGAGGCTACCATTGGACCACACTGTTCTGCAAAAACTGTTCATAAAATCAAAATTTAGGAATGGAAATATAGGCTATCATTAAACTCCACTATTCTGGAAACATTGTTCACATTAGGTTGCCATTGGAACTGTTCACAAGGCTACCGTTGGAACTATTCACAGTGGTCTACCATTGGAACTATTCACTGAATTCATAATTTTGAAAAGTTTTGGGGATAAGTCACCATGACCACCATAACAGCTCTAAAACTAGATTTTTACCTAGGAATAGACCAGTTGTAACACCCCGAGCTTCCACAATACGCATCTCATTCAATAATGCAATAGCTTGCATTGTATGCAACTTTGAGTTCTAACACACCGCAACTAATCAAAGTAGCCGTTATGAATAGTAATAACCACTTTTTAAATTTATAGAAATTTTATATTTCAAAATGGACTTCATTTTTGTATTCCTAATATTTATATTAGCCTATGTTGAATTTTTTGTAATTTTCTGAGAACTTCCAAATTTTTTTGAATAGTGAAAAATACATAAAACAACTTTTTTAATCAAAATAATTTATAGTGATAAGTTATACTATTGAGTGGTTTTAAAGTATAATTAGAATATATTTTTAACATTTTATCCAATGGTGGTCATTAGAATTAATTTAACATTGAAATTGGACATAAACAATTTCCAATCTTTTGATATAAATTGTTTCTTAAAAACACGCTATTTGTTGTGACAGCGGGAATTAATTATAAAATTAATTAATGCAACTTATATGTTTGGAATTTTGTAAAATAGACATCATTTTTGAATTTGGAATGTCAATTATAGATTAGGGTGAAATTTTGGCTTTGTTCTGAAAAACTTCAATTTTTGATGAATAGTGAAACCACTAAGTGGTAGTTAAATAACTGATTTTTCGTTTAAATGAAATATTACCACTTCTGTGATTTGATTTTCAAAAATCCGACATACGTGGTTGTAATTAAGAAGTAAAATGTGGTTCAATGAGATTAAAATAAATTTTTGGTGAATATTAACTTTTAAGTTCTTAATCGCGATTAGAGGTAATTAGTGTAGTTTAAGGTACAAATAATATTTTAATAATATGAGATGAGCATGAAACTTGTCCTACTCATATTGGATGAGTCATGGCCGACCAAGAAAACCCATGGGTCAACTTGGGGACCCCATGGAGCCACTTTAGTTGGAAAATGACATTAATATATATTTATTTAATGTTAAAATTAAATTGACACAAACTTGAGTTGCTTTACTAAAATAGTTTTTAAGTGGGTTTACAGAAGTCCAAATTTTGACTATAAAAATTCATTAGAAAGATAAAAATATTTCCTACATCATAGTATTTTTTTTATAATTTTTAGACGTTAAATTAATTAAATTAATTATGACATCATGATGATGCAGCGATGACCTCATTATTTAACGATTTAAATAAAATGAGAAGATAATGCATACTCCAAGGCTTGAACTTGTCCAAAGCCTATTGGATGAGGAGATTTAGAACCCTTATCACCTTAGCCACGAATTATATAAATGTGGGACCTTTAGAATCCTAAAAGCATTGTATAATAATGTAACATTTCAATCTTTCCAAAAGAGCCCCCCCCCTCTCCACTTATAATAGGCCCCCACCTCTCCCACCTCATTTACACTTTCAAGCCATTTGGCTCGGCCAAACTCTGCCCAAACACTCTTCAAAATTCCCCCTCTTACTCCTAGAAGCCTCACTTTGGGAAGAACTCTTCCAAAGGAAGCCTTTGGCTCAAATCAAAAAGAGTTACCCGATTTTGAGGTAATGTCTTCTCTAATGTTGTTTTGTTTTATTTTTCTTCTCCAACCCCCTAAACTCTTTTTATTCATTTATTTTGTAACAACACCAGTATCCTCAATATACTAGGATGTTTTTATAATACGTATTCGAGCTACACTTACACACACCTACATCTAATGGTTAAAGAACATACAGTTTCTGTGGATGGCGAATTTCTGCCTCACGAAACGATGATTGTTCAACACTCATATAACACCTTCAAAGGTGTCCATTAAGATTTAAATATTTTTATATATGATATATAATATGTTTATGTTTTACTTATGCTTATGTATTTATCATTTATGGCATACTTTATGATTTCCATTATGGGTAAAACACGATAATTTCATTTTAGGAAGTGCGGACTACCGCCCCCTCAAAGTGATTTGAATCGTTAATGCCATATGTGGGATGTATAAAGGATGGAGTAAATGGTATTATACACTATATTATACTGGAATTATATTATACATTTTTATCATTATGATTTTGTTCCATTAAATATGAAATTGAAATGAAAGTAGCGTTCATGCGTACGTACGGCTTACCGTCTCCATGAACGGTGCATTTCATTTCTTACCTCTAAATGTTACGTAATATTATAAATGAATGTATATACTGGATATATAAGATATATATGACATCTAAATCATGAATATAATTCTGGAGATAATGGATATTCTACCACATAAATAACTTGTAATTATAAGAAGTTTATTGTTGACTCAAGTACCAAAGATCGACAAAACAACCATTATTAACTTAAATAATTACATAATGTTCATATCATTGTAATAAGTGATATAATAAGGATAATGAAATTGAAAATTGTTCTTAATAAGGTATATATTAACTCTAGTTTATTATTCAGGAGGTTAAAGAACGGTTGAGTCAAGTCAGACACGAGGTAATGGAATTTCTTAACCCAACTTGCATTCTTTGGGTTAATCTCCTACTTTCAAATTATGTCATGATATTATTATGTCCTATATTGTATTTTTACTTTCTTTATGTGTAAATATAGTGAATACACATAATAGATCTATTTTATTTTAAAAATGATCTTTTTAAGGACTTCGTCTCAATCCCCTTTCATTGAGGCATATTTGGTTTTATACACAACTTTCTTTTATACGGTGTATAAACCCCTTTGACTTTTACGTTTATTCAAAAGGAATATTTTTTATACGAAGTGTTTACTAAACGAAAAAAGGGAATGTTTTTTTCGTACGTATGCGGCGACAATGACTTCTCCGCCGCCATGACCACTATTTGAGTTTCGGCTTCCTCTACAATCCATCCCTTTTTTTAATGAAAAATAGATAAAATGTTATACTTTTCTTTTATTTTGGTATTGAAAATGGTTTTTATTATATCAATGTGTTGTATTGATATCTTGTGGTTGAAATGTGGAAATGTTATGTTACCTTTATGCATGTTTTATGTGATACGATTATGTTATGGTTTATGATATGTTTAAACCTATTCATATGAGGAATGTATTGGACTTAATAAGTGACAGGTGGAGCCCGCTATAGCTCCTCGATGCATCGGTAGGTCTCATGAGACAAATAGAAGTGGAATTGGCCGAGGCCCTTTCCCAATTTGATTTATGGTTTTGGCCGAGGCCTTAATCATTTTAGATGTCTTGGCCGAGGCCTTGAAAAAATTTTTCAGAATGTCCGGCATTATACATTCCCTCATTATAAAAGTGGTTATTGATATTTCATGTGATTATTCGACCAGTAGAATATCCATGTGAAGAAGTAAATGGAATTATCTCATTTTACTTTTGCCATATTATGTTGAAGTTCATGTTTAAAAGGATTTTGTTTTAGTTATACATTGCCTTAAATTTTTATGTTTATTGATGAAAACTTCCGCTATATTGTTATCCTTAGTGAGCATCTGAGCTCACCCCTTTCAGTGTTTTAATATTTTCCAGGATGTAAAGAAGTATTTTATGAATGACCTGTAGGGATTGTCATAAGAGGATAAGAGTGTGGACTATGGAGACTTTGTTATTGTAGTTTTTCACTTTATGATGTAATGTAACGTTTACGAATGTATCTAGTGTTTCCAAGGCTACTAAACTAATCGGTCTTTCGAGACCTGATCTTTTGTGATCATGCCAATGTTACGAAGTAACGCACCGGCTCTGGGTAGCTGGGGTCGGGTCATTACAGTTGGTATCAGAGGAAGTTTAGTACAAACCTTGGAAGATAGATTTAGATAAACTCTGATTAGAGCACGTAGACCTAAGATGAACTTTGAGGATTAGTATTGAATAACTTCCTAGAATTTTGGTATTGTAGAGATTTTGTGAGTTTTTGAGCAATACATCCCTGTCTGGATACGAGCAGGTAGAGGCGGCTCTGGCACAGATGTACCTAGGGGTAAAACCCGAAAACACCGCTTTGAGCTAGACTCGAATGGGAACTGGTTCACATCAACGGGCCTTGCCGGACTCTTCGTTACGACACTCCCGGGGGATATGCTTAGGATAATTCCCATTTTCTTTACAAACCACTATGAATGGTTATGAGTATATACTTCTTCAAATAAAACCTTTTTATGACTATGGATTATATCCATAAATAGTTCAATTTATGTTATGTATTTTACAAGTATGGAATTATGTATTTTGTTTCATAAACTAATCTAGTTTATGCCATTGTTTAGAAATGGCGCCTAGTGGAAGGAATGGAAACCGTATCAATGCACGCACTCCGTGTAGGGATTGCCCTCCTGCTCAAGATAATTATTGTGGAGCTGAAGATACAACTAGTGCTGATCAACTTATTACCATACTGGGACAACTCAACCAGGTTATGAATAATAACCTTACTCATATGGAGTACCCTGATCCGCAACGTGGAGGATCAATGTTAGACCGCTTAATGAGGCAATAACCACCAACATTTAATGGGGATATAAATCCATTAGTAGCTGAGCAATGGATAAACTCCTTAGAGAAAATATTCTATGCCTTGGGGAGTAGCGAAAGGAAGAAGGTTATCATGGCAGTTTACCGCCTCACTGGAGATGCCGATCAATGGTGGTCACTGATTCAAAACACAAAGGAAGATGATGACGTATCGAATATGGAATGGATGGAGTTCAAAGTGCTTTTCTTAGAAAAATACTTTCCTCGTGACCATCGAGAAGATATGGAAAGGCAATTTCTGAGTCTGAGGTAGAAGTGGGATGAGAATGTCGCAATGTATGAGGCTAACATTACAAGGTTAGCGAGGCATGCTTCCGATTATATACGTAACCCACGGAGTAAGATTGATCGTTTCTTTGATGGGTTAAAACCATTTCTCCGTCGATCATTAGTATCACAATCCTTCTCATCATACGAAGATATTGTCTCGTGTGCTATCAAGACAGAAAAGGAATTCTCTAAGTCTTATGACAACAAAGTAAAGCAACAGAAGAAGAGAACGGTGGAACAAGAGACAGATAAAGGGAAAAAGGGAAAGAAGGATTTTCCATTATGTGATAAATGTGGGAAGAATCACCCTGGTACGTGCCTAAAAGGAATGGGAGTTTGTTATAAATGTGGAGAAAAGGGTCACCAGGCTCGTGAATGCAAGGGAAAGAAAGAGGCTATCAATGTTGAATGCTACAATTGTAGGGAAATGGGTCATTATGAAAATGAATGTCCTAAGCGTCAAGGAAACTTACCTCAGAAAAGGCCAAGGGATCAAGGCCAATCTTATGCTGTGACTACAGTTGAAGCGGAATAATTAATGTATTGGTGCTTTTGGACTCAAGGATTATATTCTGGTTATAAGAATAATGCGATATATATAAAGATTGTACTGCAGTACTTTTTGATTTCAGTAAGGTTTTAATATGATTAAGGTAATCATATTTTTAGTATGTGACAATAAGAGAAACTTTACTTTTTTGGGGAATCTGATAAATTGATTTTGGAATTAAGAGACCTTTTAGAGAATGTCTGGACAGAGGTATTTTGGATAACTATAATGGTTGGAGTGGATTAAGTTGATCTTTGGATAGTATTATTTAAGGTTAAAAAATTTATGAAGATTATTTTTGGAATATTATGATACTATAGTTTTAGGAAAAGGACAACCTGCAGGGTGGGGCATAACCCGTCGCGTTGGACAAAGCTGCAGGAATCGAACCCACAATCATAGTGCGACATGCCTTTATTTCCTACCACTAGCCTACAGGAAGTCACTGGTTATTACAAAATAATTTTACTAATCTAAATAGTATGTGTTAACATTTGGAACCTTATACAATTAGGCTAAGTATAATATTTTTGAGTTCTATTATCTTTTTGAGTGAAAGATGAGTTGATGGTTGAAACTCTAATTGTCAAGAATAAATATATATATACCTATCTCTTATTCAATGAATAAATTAATTATTAAACTTTAGTAAAGGGATATTAAAACAAAAAATGTGTTATCCTAATACCTTATGTCTTGTTGAACTGATGATATTTTAAATCAACATAGATTGAAGGATTTGAGGCCCTCAATTTGACAGTTGATTGTGATTGATGACCTCAATCACTCCCTACAAATATTTACGTTTTTCCTCCAATTATATGTCTCTAATTGCCACCAATGTTTTCCTAATCGAGATCATAATTGGTTTGTGACTTTTTCATTTCCCTTTCCCTCTTATTAAGGCTAAATTTTATTAATCTTATTTCTGATGTGGGTTTTCCTCAAAGGTAATTTATCTTTTCAACCTTTTATTTTCAAAGAAAAATTTCAAATTGTGAGGACGCAATTTATTGAAGGAGGGGAGAATGTAACACCCCGAGCTTCCACAATACGCATCTCATTCAATAATGCAATAGCTTGCATTGTACGCAACTTTGAGTTCTAACACACCGCAACTAATCAAAGTAGCCGTTATGAATAGTAATAACCAATTTTTAAATTTATAGATATTTTATATTTCAAAATGGACTTCATTTTTGTATTCCTAATATTGAAATTAGCCTATGTTGAATTTTTTGTAATTTTCTGAGAACTTCCAAATTTTTATGAATAGTGAAAAATACATAAAACAACTTTTTTAATAAAAATAATTTATAGTGATAAGTTATACTATTGAGTGGTTTTAAAGTATAATTAGAATATATTTTTACCATTTTATCCAATGGTGGTCATTAGACTTGATTTAACATTGAAATTGGACATAAACAATTGTCAATCTTTTGATATAAATTGTTTCTTAAAAACACGCTATTTGTTGTGACAGCGGGAATTAATTATAAAATTAATTAATGCAACTTATATGTTTGGAATTTTGTAAAATAGACATCATTTTTGAATTCGGAATATAAATTATAGCTTAGGGTGAAATTTTGGCTTTGTTCTGAAAAACTTCAATTTTTGATGAATAGTGAAACCACTAAGTGGTAGATAAATAGTTGATTTTTCGTTTAAATGAAATATTACCACTTCTGTGATTTGATTTTTAAAAATCCGACATACATGGTTGTCATTAAGAAGTAAAATTTGGTTCAATGAGATTAAAATAAATTTTTGGTGAATAGTAACTTTTAAGTTCTTAATCGCGATTAGAGATAATTAGTGTAGTTTAAGGTACAAATAATGTTTTAATAATATGAGATTAACATGAAACTTGTACTACTCCTATTGGATGAGTCATGGCCGACCAAGACAACCCATGGGTCAACTTGGGGACCCCATGGAGCCACTTTAGTTGGAAAATGACATTAATATATATTTATTTAATGTTAAAATTAAATTGACACAAACATGAGTTACATTACTAAAACAGTTTTTAAGTGGGGTTACACAAGTCCAAATTTTGACTATAAATATTCATTAGAAAGATAAAAATATTTCCTACATCATAGTATTTTTTTTATAATTTTTAGACATTAAATTAATTAAATTAATTATGACATCATGCTGATGCAGCGATGACCTCATTATTTAACGATTTAAATAAAATGAGAAGATAATGCATAGTCCAAGGCTTTCACTTGTCCAAAGCCTATTGGATGAGGAGATTTAGAACCCTTATCATCTTATCCACTAATTATATAATTGTGGGACCTTTAGAATCCGAAAAGCATTGTACAATAATGTAACATTTCAATCTTTCCAAAAGAGCCCCCCCTCTCCACTTATAAAAGGCCCCCACCTCTCCCACCTCATTTACACTTTCAAGCCATTTGGCTCGGCAAACCTCTGCCCAAAAACTCTCCCAACTTCCCCCTATTACTCATAGAAGCATAACTTTGGTCATAACTCTTCCCAAGGAAGCCTTTGGCTCAAATCAAAAAGAGTTACCCGATTTTGAGGTAATGTCTTCTCTAATGTTGTTTTGATTTATTTTTCTTCTCCAACCCCCTAAACTCTTTTTATTCATTTATTTTTTAACAAAACCAGTATCCTCAATATAATAGGATGTTTTTATAAGAAGGATTTGAGCTAAACTTACACACACATACATCTAATGGTTAAAGAACATACAGTTTCTGTGGATGGTGAATTTCTGCCTCACGAAACGATGATTGTTCAACACTCATATAACACCTTCAAAGGTGGCCATTAAGATGTCACTATTTTTATATATGATATATAATATCTTTATGTTTTACTTATGCTTCTGTATTTATCATTTATGGAATACTTTATGATTTCCATTATGGGTAAAACGCGATAATTTCATTTTAGGAAGTGCGGACTACCGCCCCCTCAAAGTGATTTGAATCGTTAATGCCATATGTGGGATGTATAAAGGATGGAGTAAATGGTATTATACACTATATTATATTGGAATTATATTATACATTTATATCATTATGATTTTGTTCCATTAAATATGAAATTTAAATGAAAGTAGCGTTCATGCGTACGTACGGCTTACCGTTTCCATGAACGGTGCATTTCATTTCTTACCTCTAAATGTTACGTAATATTATAAATGAATGTATATACAGGATATATAAGATATATATGACATATAAATCATGAATATAATTCTGGAGATAATGGATATTCTACCACATAAACAACTTGTAATTATAAGAAGTTTATTGTTGACTCAAGTACCAAAGATCGACAAAAAAACCATTATTAACTTAAATAATTACATAATGTTCATATAATTGTAATTAGTGATATAATAAGGATAATGAAATTTAAAATGGTTCTTAATAAGGTATATATTAACTCTAGTTTATTATTCAGGAGGTTAAAGAAAGGTTGAGTCAAGTCAGACACGAGGTAAGGGAATTTCTTAACCCAACTTCCATTCTTTGGGTTAATCTCCTACTTTCAAATTATGTCATGATATTATTATGTCCTATTTTGTATTTTTAATTTATTTATGTGTACCTATAGTGAATACACATAATAGATGTATTTTATTTTAAAAATGATCTTTTTAAGGACTTCGTCTCAATCCCCTTTCATTGAGGCATATTTGGTTTTATACACAACTTTCTTTTATACGGTGTATAAACCCCTTTGACTTTTACGTTTATTCAAAAGGAATATTTTTTATACGAAGCGTTTACTAAATGACAAAAGGGAATTTTTTTTTTCGTACGTATGCGGCGACAACGACTTCTCCGCCGCCGTGACCACTATTTTAGTTTCGGATTCCTCTACAAGCCATTCCCTTTTTTTTAATGAAAAATAAATACCATGTTATACTTTTCTTTTATTTTGGTATTGAAAATGGTTTTTATTATATCAATGTGTTGTATTGATATCTTATGGTTGAAATGTGGAAATGTTATGTTACCTTTATGCATGTTTTATGTGATACGATTATGTTATGGTTTATGATATGTTTAAACCAATTCATATGAGGAATGTATTGGACTTAATAAGTGACGGGTGGAGCCCGCTATAGCTCCTCGATGCATCGGTAGGTCTCATGAGACAACTAGAAGTGGAATTGGCCGAGGCCCTTTCCCAATTTGATTTATGGTTTTGGCCGAGGCCTTAATCATTTTAGATGTCTTGGCCGAGGCCTTGACAAAATGTTTCAGAATGTATGGCATTATACATTCCCTCATTATGAAAGTGGTTATTGATATTTCATGTGATTATTCGACCAGTAGAATATCCATGTGAAGAAGTAAATGGAATTATCTCATTTTACTTTTTCCATATTATGTTGAAGTTCATGTTTAAAAGGCTTTTGTTTTAGTTATAAATTGCCTTAAATGTTTATGTTTATTGATGAAAGCTTCCGCAATATTGTTATCCTTACTGAGCATTTGAGCTCACCCCTTTCAGTGTTTTAATATTTTCCTGGATGTGAAGAAGTATTTTATGAATGACCTGTAGGGATTGTCAGAAGAGGATATGAGTGTGGACTATGGAGACTTTGTTATTGTATTTTTTCACTTTATGATGTAATGTAACGTTTACGAATGTATCTAGTGTTTCTAAGGCTACTAAACTAATCGGTCTTTCGAGACTTGATCTTTTGTGATCATGCCAATGTTACGAAGTAACGCACCGGCTCTGGGTAGCTGGGGTCGGGGCGTTACACCAGTAAAGACTATACCATTAGAGTAACATTAGATGAAAGAAATTACATTCATTTTAGTTCTGAAAAAATATTAATTTCTCTCAGATAAATATTAAAAATAACATACAATAAAATGTCCACCAACATTTTGTAACATATTTTAAATGATATTAGACTTTTTTATTAGGAATTTAAATTTATGGTTTCTTAATATTTATCATAACTATATTTCATTTAATGTAGTCAACTCTTTCATTTTTTAAAGAATTACTGATAATATCAACAAAATAATATATAGTTATAATAATAAATTGAAATATATCTATATTTTGTGTTTTATTTTATTGGTAATAGTATCTTGTACAATTTTATTTTACTAATGGTTTTTGTTTTGAGTTTTTATATTAGTAAATAGAAATTATATTGTCAAATATAATTGGTTTTGGATTTAACCATAACTGGAAATGTTTTTGTGTCTATTGCATTAACAAAACATGAGTGAAACCACTCAAATATTCCTTATATTTAGATTCAATAGTGGATAGCTTTATCGAGTAAATATTATTTATATACCATGAAACTACTAATTACCCAATAAAATAGAATTTTTTAAATGTACACTTTATATCTGAAAAACAAACTTTAACATCATCTTAAGAGTAACTCTTACGAATAAAATAATATATGGAAAAATAAAATATGTCAGGTTCAAAATAACCATTTACATAACCAAAATTATTTTTAATCAATTATAAATGTGATTAATAGGTTCAATAGAAGTCTCATAAATAAACATTCATAAAACATTATGCCTCTTTTAGTAGATGTTTGTTATAATAATATTTTGATCATAACTCTATGATATTTTGGATCAAACTATTTTTTAACTTTAACTAGATTAAGTATAATATAAGTTATCATCACAATAAATATATGTCACACATGTAAAAAAATTAATATATATCTACTATAATTATTTTTAACTAAAATAAAACCATATTTTTTTAACAAGGATGAAATAAATCTCATTAATCATACTTATTTCAAAATCAATTTTTTTTTGAAAATCACGAGAATGTTTTTTTTAAAATGAATGAAAAATAATATCATGGAAGAAATTTGGAATAATAAAATTATCATTAATTTTTTTTAAAAATTTATTTCATCTATATTTCATTTAAATAATAAATATTTATTAAAAATATGATAAGTTTATCATATCGTGCTAATAAGTCTTGTTTAACACTATAATGAATTTTGGAAGGAATATAAATATTTTCTTAAAATTTAACATCTTCTAAACCATGGGGTTATTAAATATATATTAAATCTATAACATATTAATTAAATATAGTACACCTAACATCCATTTTGAGTAAATTAAATTTCATATGTTCTATGAAGGGAAAAAAATTCAAATAGATTCAATCCTAGAAACCTGTAAAAATGTTTTCCCATAATCCATGTCATTGAAAAAAAATAATTCCTAGAAAATAGAACTAAAATTTTCACTAAACTATTATATATTAATCAAGTTTTATACATCAAGCTAATTTTACTCATTTCTATGGATTTTTCATTGAATATTCCACTAAATTTCAAAAATTACTCTGTTTTTACTGATTTATCTCTTCTTTCTTGACACATATCAAAATTCCATAACCTATTTAATCTTTAGAATTTTTATGTTCATATTAATATAAATATTCACGATTCACATATTATTATCTTATGTAATTATATATTTTGACATTCAAAATATTCAACAATATAAGCAACATTAATTGGATGGATACATAAAATGACCCATTTTTAGTTAATAAATTATTATTACTCAATTTTTTATTTCAATCCGTACATTTATGTATCATTACAAATTTATAATTCCATTTTTATAAATTTAAATGGATTTTCAAATATTTATTTTGTTTAAATTCCAAAAAAACTATATAAAATATTTCAAAAACATGATCTTGAGTATTAACCTCCAATGTTTTAAAAAATAAACAAATCAATTACATCAAATATTACATGAAATATTTCTCAAAATCATAATTACTATTTTGATAAAATATATAAGTCGTATTAGTTTTGGAATAACTAAATAAAAAACCATTAATATTCTTGGGATCATGTTTTTTATTATGAACATTAATATTCAAAATTAATACTTTTCAACAACAAAATATTACGTATGAATGATTTGGTTATTCTACATTCCACTGCACTTAGGGAGTCCTATTTTGTAATTAGATAAATAATTTATTATTTATATTATAGAAGTATATATTGTAGGCTACAACAAAATAAATTATATTAAGAATATATTCAGTCAATAAGATTATGAAATATCTTGATGAATTATATTTTTTGTTCAAACATTCCATTTTTTAAATTTTCAGGGTTTGGGAAGTTATTTGTAACATCATTCTTTGAAAGAAATGATTTAAAATAAAAATTAACTAACTCACCACCACGACCACTCAAGGATGTATCAAATTAATGTCTATCTAAATTTTTTTGAAAATGATGAAACAATTTAAAATAAGTAAAAGAGTCGGATTTTTATGTCAGAAAATATTACCATGAAATTATTTTTCTATCATAAATTAAGACCATAACAATATTTTTCTATGATATTATCAATTTTTAAGACCAAATGAGTCAATGTAAATTTACTATAATGATCTGGAAGTAGAGACTTCACCAATTAGTTTAAATCGACTCTTATTTTTTTTAGTGAATTGACATGGATCTTAAATTATTGAGATGTAATTCAAATGTTATGGTTGTTTTATTACATGAAATATGTTACAATCGTTAGATAAATTTAAAAAAAATTATTGTACTATATTTCTTTATAGTTTATGATAAATACGTTGATTTAGTTAAATAATGCAAATTATATTGTCTATGTTAATATGGGATATATTTATAAAAAATTTTGATTTCTATTTTCCACAAGAATAAAAAACTTCTATAAATTGAATAATACATTTATAAACCCCAAAGATCTCAATTGAAACCTTATTAGACAAATGACTAATTCTAACAAGGTTTATATTACAACTTATGTCCAGAAAAATTGGATTTATATTTTTACCTAGAATTGATACATCTCCAATTCAAATTATTTTATATTTTGAATTGTCACCAATATGAACTCATCCATTATTTACCTTTTTATAATTTTTAATTGGATTTATCTCATATCAAATGGTGGGTAGAACTGATTTCCATAATCCACTTCATTAAGATTATATTATATATAATGTTTTTAAAAAATTGATAGGGCTAAGATATTTGTACTAAAAATATCATGGGTCCAATTATATTATAAAGTAAATCATAAGGATAATTTTATAATAGTGTAATGTGTTCCAAAATAATTACTACATTATCCATGAAACAAAATTTAAGAATAAAAGAAGATGAATTTGAATGAAAATTATCTCCATAATAAAATAAAAAAGAAATTAATTTATATATAATTCATTATTTCCATAAAATAGATGGGATTTATACCATGAGAAAATGTTTTTTAGTCATGTAATGTGGTGGTGAGAAACTTAAAGTTGTAGTTTTCCATGAACATAACACATTGTTAATGAAATGATGTTTTGAGATAATAAATTTAAAATTTGAGAGTCTTTTGGCCAATTTTTCTTCTTTAAATTCACATTTAATAAAGAGTAATTATACCCCAGAAAATAATATTCTTTATGGATTCAATATTATAAATTATGGATATAAAATCAATTATATAATCAAAATATATGTTTGATTTATGCCATTAATAATTTTATGAGAATGAAATTTGAAATTTGAAAATGATCATAATTCATGTACTATATATCACTTCAAATAATGTAAGTCCACATTTTGCATCGTGATCCCTTTTAATTAGAAATTTTCCATTCACATCATCATAATAGTAATTTCACCCCCACGATAAACATAATTATTAAGGTTCCTTATCATAAAATCACATAGAAATCATGTACTAACATCATAGTCAAATGTGTTTATTGAGACATTGAAGTAAATTTTAATCTGTGTTTTAAGGTATGTTCTCATAATTTAATCACAAAAAATTATTCACTTTTTCATACCTTCATAAGGAGTTGTTCATAATCCCTCTTTCATGTATCCTCATTCAAGAGCTCACTTAAAAAACTATATTCATGATCTCCCTATACAATATTAGTTATTGAAAACTATAACTGAAACATAGATACTAATTTCATGTTTGTGGTTACTCAGCATAAGGTATAAATACCACATACTAATAATAATGAATAATATTGTAAGAAATAAACGAATAGAATTAAATATTTCAAAGGGTCATTTTTATGAATAGGTTTTCAAAGTATGTTTTTAATAAGGATATGATTATTATTTTGGAGGTTAAATATCTTTAATTTATGTGTGGGGGAAAATGTTATGAGTTTTTTTCCATTAACATTTGAATTTGAGATTGACTTGAAGATTTGTCATATATGGAAAATATGTGATATTTTTATCTAAAAATATTTTTATTTTACTATGAATAGTTTTCATATAATTTAAATATATTCTATACATTACACTTCCCATTGAGTTCATTAATCACTCAATATAATGTATGATGATACAATCCTTTTATAAATATTATTACAATATTTTTGAAATAAATATCTAGAAACTACAACCCATTCACCGAGGGGCCTCATCTATTTAGAGGACTATATTCATAATACTTACTATTAAATGACACTATTTTAATCTCTACAAGGACCTCTGTAATCATTTTTAGCTCCTCGAACCATATAGGATAACCTAGGAAATACATAAAAATGTGTTATCTAAAAAACATAGTAAGGGAATAAACATGATTACAAAGCATGTCATATCAATCCAAAGGCATAATATGATTTGTAGATGTAATGGATCATGACAAATTGGTGGGAAAATAACATAAATAAAATAGAATCATAATATCAAGGAATCATATGAACCATAATACAAAATTAAACAACACATATGCATAAGTTAAGGATAACTAGAAAGACAACATTTCATAGTAGAAAAGGTGCTATCATGGATTTTGATTACACTCGAATATCATAAATAATTTTATGAGATATAATAATTATTCATTTAATTTGTTTCCTTTTTTATCCCTTTACAACTTGTATATAACACCACATGATTTTAATATATTATATTCTTTATATAAGTCAATTTGATCAATATTGTGGTCTACAAAAAACACTAAACATAAATATAACTGTGATATATTTATATAAATAATTTTTATTTTTAATGATAAATAACCTAGATACTGAATTAGAGATTTTTATTAGGAGTATCATATTTATGAATTATATGTAAATACAAAATAAATTCGTCTTTTAATAAGAATGAAAATAAAATAGATCAAATTAACTGATTAATATGATAATTTATTGTTTTTGTATGACAAACATTTCCATTTAAAAAATAATTAGAATAATAATAAATTTTTTTCATATTAATAATTGATATAGAAAAATTATGTTTTTAGATGATTGGAAATAAGAATAATAATTGATCATATATAGGAATATCATTTTCTAAAAAAATCTATTTCAATTATAGATTTTGATTTTATTGAAAAATAAAATTTACAAATTTTGGATTTAAATATTAATAAAAAACAACATCATTTTTTATTCCCACATATAAATATTAATGTAGTATGAATTTTTACACTATTTTAGAAAATTACATTTTTAGTCAAAAAATGTGGTTTTCACAAAAAAAAATTATATTTTATTACACTTTATCACCATTAGAAAATGACCTATAAATTATTAAATAATATTAAATAACATTATTTTTATTTTTATAATGTTATTATAAATTTAAAAATAATTTTTATCTTTTAATACTTATGGTTAGCATTTTTTATAACTAATTTAAATTTATATTTCATATAAAACCAATTTCTGGTATTTTCAATGAATCGAGAATTTTTTATGGAAAATTTAGTATTGTATTAATTTAAAAGACTCGTATACTTTATTTTTTATAATTTAATTTGTATCAAGATAATCAATATTTGAGATCATTAAAGATAGGGGATGATAATGCCTACCGCAAAAGCTGAGGTTTTTCTTCTCTTCCGATTGTGTTTCCTTGGTTTACCATCAGTTTGATTCATCAATAAATAGTTTCAAACCTAAATGGGAGACGAGGCATGTGGTATGTGCCTCGAAAGCTCAAAAAATTCAAAGCTCTCATGATTTAAATACCTAAGGGATTATCTTTTGTCGAAGCACTCAAGCATCCTGAACACGGCAATGCCTCTATGATGTGAGTTCCTCAATGCAAAAAAGCATGATGACGATAATTTTGTAGTTGATGTAGATCCTGAATCTATGAAATAGCGGTCGTGACTCTATCCATTTTCAATCATGGGGAGAATCTCTTATCTCAATGGAGATAAGCCTTAGTCTATCCCAGAACTAAATTTGTAGGTAGCATACATCTGGAGTTTCCTGGACGAGAAACTTGTTCCAATTGGGAAGGTATATTTTCATATGTTCCTCAAAATCACAAGACAAACATTATTGAGTTTGGCATTAAAGGAATCTATCATTAAATCCTGCTGTTATTTGGATCTTGGACTAGGACTATACATTCAACCCGAACACATCATAGAATACTATGGTGAAAATTTGGTTGCAACTCCATGGCCTTAGCTGGTATTTCTCGCATCTGAAAATCTTCAATGACATCACATCATGTATAGGTAAAAATATGAAAATTGATCAAAGAACCTTGAATGCAGATATTGGGCTTTACGCGCGGGTGATGGTCAAAGAGGATATTACTTCTAAGCTTTCGGAGGTGATCAACATCATTGTAAATGAGTTCAAAATGGAGATTTGTGAGGAATGTGAACGAATTCCTCTGTTCTCTGAGTTTTCCATGATTATGGGTCACTCCCTCCTAAAATGATAATTTGTGAAGAGTCAGGTTGATAATACCAAAAAATATGGGTGGACTGATTTCAATCATAATAAGAAGAACCAATCTATGGCCATTATCATCCTTGCTCCTCCCAAAAAATCCTCAGATGTATTGGTTAAAAGATCCAATTTCCTTGGGGAGAGTTCGGGTGCCACCTGGGCTTATCAGGTTCATGAAGTGGAAGACACCGAGATTTACCATGGTAGTCTGGAAGACATCGAGCAAATGGTGCTAGAGATTTTTTATCATCCACCATATTCTTCATTTCCTAATTGTTCTACTCTAATTGTGATTTAGAAAATCGGTTGCATGATGATAGTATCTGACTTGGAGATCTTGTGGAATAAAGCTCCCTTACTCACAGATGGTTCACATGCACTGGATCTAGCTCAGGTTGTTGGAGAAATCACTCTTTTCTAGATACAAGTACAATAAGGCAATGCTGCTAAGGCTGTAAGATCTGGTGTGAATTCTCAGAATTTTCATGTTCCAATTGTTGAAAAAAACTTTTTAGTGAGAACACATACTTCCCCTACATGCACTGCCAATACTTTTTCTACTATGAATGTTAACTCAGTTTCCCAAAACAATCGTGTTTTACTTCTTGTGACTGCCAAAATAGTAGAAGAATAGTATAATCTCGTGTTCTATACATTTCATTAGAACAAAAGCTTTAATAAAGAAAAAAATGATGGTCATATAACCACCCTTAGATCTATTAATTCACATGCCTGTTTAAATTATTTTAATGTCTTAGATGCTACTAAAATATTGTCTTCTTCTCCTATGAGAAGACATGCTATAAAGACACCTTCTGCCTCCTCCTCAAAGCATAGATGATCAAAGAGGAACAAGGGTTATATTTGTTATAAAAAAATCTGTGCTCCGGCTCCAAAAAATATTTTAAATGGATGTTATTTTTTGGAACTGTCAGGGTATAACTAACTCTAACACCCTTTTGGTGCTTAAAAGGATTTCCTTGACTCATAAACCAAAAATCATAGCTCTATCTGATCCAAAAATTAACTTTACTCTGAAATTATTTCATCTTTATATTGTTTGTTATAAATTTCATGGTGCATTAAATAATGGTTGAAGTGTGGAATCTCTTTGGATCTTTTTTCACACATTGTTGAAAGATGATAATATTTTCAAAATCTCTGATCAACTGCTCACATGTCATTTTAACTATGTTAACATGCATTTCATTTTCACCTTATTTGATGCTAAGAATTTATACCAAGATCGTATGACTCTTTCGAATGATCTCTCTTCTTTAGATAACTCCATGCATGAACCATGGTTGGTTATTGGAGAATTTAATTCCATTCTTTCCCCCAGTGAGAAAATAGTCCCTTCTCCCACTCCCATTTCTTATAGAGAATTTACAGCCTTGATAGAAGAGTGTAATCTAGATGAAATCAATCTTACAGGTGGGAAATTTACAAGGTATTTTAGGCATTATAATCAGCTTGATTCTAGTAAAAATTATAGGCCTCTAGTGAATGACCCAACTCTTGATGCATGGGATACCATCTACAACATCACCTTACCAAAACTAAATTCTAATTATCATCCTATTATTTTTATCCTTCACTCTAAAATAGATAAACATACTATTCTTTTCAAATTTAACAATTCTTGGTCTGATAATTTATTCTTCTATCACCACATCCAATGTTTTTGGGAATCTATGAATCATCACTTTGATGCTTTTTTATGTATTACAAAGATCTATAATCTTAAACATTTCCTCAAGTGTTGGTGTGTTACTATATAAAAAAATTATCGGGACATTTCCAACCTTTAGAATGAGCTCAATCGAATACAAAATAACTCTACTAACTCTGATTTTTTTCCATTGATCTTTAATATGAAATAAACATATCTGTTGAGCTCAACTCCCTTTTAGTGATCAAAGAGAACTTTCAAAAACAATTTTTCTAAACTACATGGCTCACAGATGGTGATAGAAACACCATGTTCTACATTTCCCTATAGAGGATTAGGAATATCAGTCACCCGTTAACCATTCATAAAGAAATTAACTATATTGATCCCTATGAGGCAACCATAACTTCTCATGTGGTCACTTATTTTGAGAACATTTTTAATGGTCCAAATATTAATTATAATATTCTTTTTGGGATCATCCAGACTCTGGTATATGAGTATGACAACCTCTTTCACTTGAGTACTTCTCTAGACCATGAAATCAATGCCAGTGTCTTTAATCTTAACCCTAATAGTGCTCTAGGTCTAGATTTTTTTAATAATGGTATTTTTCAGCTCCACTGGGAGGGTGTTCGGGTAGATGTTTTTAAGGTTGTTAAATATTTTTTTAATACTAGAATCCTTCCTTATGGTCTCAATGCCTGAATCCTGACCTTAATTCCAAATGTGGGAAATTCCTATGAAATCTATTTATTTAGGCCTATTTATCTCATAAAATCTCTTTATAATATCATTACCAAACTCCTCACCAACAAAAATTCTTCATTATGTAACAAAATAATATCTTGGGACCAAAGAAGGTTCATCAAAAGTAGATCCATTCATGATTGTATTTGCCTTTATTCAGAATGCACCAACACACTGAACAATGTTTCTAGAAGGGGGAAATATTGCCATTAATCTCGACATTGGTAAGGCTTTTGATACATTATATTGGTCCTTCAAATTCAAAGTCCACCAAAATTCTGGTTTAAATGTTATGTTAATAACTAATATTCAATCTTTCTTCAAATCCACCTTAATATCTATTCTTGTCAATGGCTCCCCCCAAAAAATATTTTAAATGATAACATGGGTTCCCCAAGGTGACCCTCTCTCTGTTATCCTCTTATCCATCCCAGAAGACTATCTTAGAAGACTTCTCACCTCTTCTGTTCATCAAAGAAAACTCAAACATATACAATCGGCTATAAATATAAACATTCTAACCCACATTATTTATGCCGATGACAAAACCATGTTCTTCAATGGGGGTAAAAGAAATATTCTTAACATTAAAAATGCATTATTCCACTATGAAGAGGTCTTAGTTCAATCCATTAGTTGGAACAAATCGTTTAACTTATTTTTAGAAACTCTTTCTCCATTCTAGGAAAGGTCACATCAATGAAAATCTTGGAATCAACGAAGGTTCCTTCCATTTACCTATTTGGGAGTACCCATTTTTTGCGGTAGGCCTAAATCCATATACATCAATGTTGTTGTTGATTGGGTGATTGATCTACTTTCCTCCTAGAAATGGAAATCACTATCCATGGATGGAAGGATATTACTTGTTAAATTGGATATTTTCTCAAAAATGGTTTACTCCCTAATGATCTACAAATGGCCACATGGACTTTTCAAGAGAGTAAATAACTATATTAAAAAATTTGTTTGGACCTAAATTATTATTGAATGGAAACATGTTACCATTCCCTGTTCGACCTACTGAAAGCCTCTTAATAGGGGTGTCCTAGGTATTAAAAATATCTAACTTTTAAATGAGACTCTACATGCCAGACTCACCTGGAGAATGATCCATATTAAATATGACTACATAGAATTCCATAAAAATAAATTCCTAGAGAGATTCAAAAAAAGGAATTTGATCTTTGTCAATTCCTCTCATTAGCCTTCCATTAGAAACTAGTTTACTGATATCATGAATAACTCAAGATGGATGGTTAACGTGGACTCCACCATATGATTTTGTCTTCATAACTAGACTAGTATTCCCCTCATTTCTATGATACCTATTAATAACTCTCCGGACAACATCAACTGATCAATAAAGGAGGTTATAAAATCTAGTAATTTTGAGCTCCCTGACACTATCATATAGGTTGTTAATGGTTACCCTTTATCTAAAGATGATTAATTATTATTTGGTAACCTTCACACAATGTTATTCTAGATTTAATTTTTTTTACAAAAATTTTTTCTTGAAGTCAGAGTCTAATTTTTTATGGTTGAAGTCATTTGAAAAACCTAGGATTAATCCATTCAGAAATAATCTCATTTGGTGTATTGGGAATAACTATATTCCTGCTGAGATATGTCTCTAATATTTTGGTATCCAGCTCTATTATAATTTTCATCTATGTCATCAACATAGAGAGGATATCAATCATCTATTTTTATCATGTGCTACAACCTCTCTTCTTTATAATTTTTTTACTAACATGTTTGATTGGCATATGGTTATTTTTTGACAATATTTTCTCTATGATAAAACAGTTTATAAAGCATTATTCTTCCCCAAAAATAAATAACCTCTTCCTAAATAATGTTTTGGATCTCATACATGTTATCTGGTAAGATTGAAAATCCATTATTCATAATAATTCATCTTCTATCTTTATTTCAGTTCAGATGCGAATTCTTATTTCCTTTAGAGATGCCTCCATGTTCCAGAAAACACATTATGAATATTCGATTGGTGGGTTTATGATCCTGTGACATCTTAGTATTGATGTAATCTTCACTCATCTGAAATTATTTTTTGAGTTTTCCGGGAAAGCCCCTATTTCTGGATGGATCAAGATCAATGTGGATGGTTCCACTAATAGATATATGGGACTTACGAGTTGTGAAGCTAATTTAAAATACTTTTTATGTCATTTTCATGGTTGTTTCTATGAAATTTATGGTGTCCCATTTTCCCTTGATGTTGTGATATTGGTTCTGATTCATGCCATTAAATTTGTGAAATAAAAATATTGGATCAAAATCTTGATTGAAAGTGGATCCACCACCATTTTTAATGAAATTTGGAATGGTGTGGTTCATCTTGCATGGACTCTTACTATGAGTTGGGAGAACTACCTTGACTCACTTATGGAGCTCAAATACATTGCCACTCATGCTTACTGTGAAGTGAATAGGTAGGAAGATGTTCTTGATAACAAGAGAATCAACCAGGCCATTATATGGATTGACAATTTTTTGTTGACCTTCTCCCTATCTATGAAAAATATTTTAATAAAATTTCCTCATTCAGAATCATTTAATTTCTATTTTTTAATAAATTGTTTCCTGGCATTTTTCCTGGACATTACCTTAAAAAAGATCATTTATCCTTATATATAAATTGAATTCTGAAAAGCATTATTAACATTTGATCATGTTTACTCATTTATGTGTTTATATTTTAAAATTAACATTTCATTCCAATATAAATTAAAATCAATAAATTGATTTTATAATTTTATATAAAAATGTTATAATTCATTGAACATTTCTATTTTATTTTTTATCATTGAAATTAATTAGTCGGTTTAGAAAATTTGTTTCCATGGTGAATTTTTAAAGTTATAGAAGTTATTTACAATGGGGAAATGCCCAACCCATTATAAACACATGTTTCTGAATGAATATGTGAGGTTTATATTGAAACAAACTCACCCCTTTCCTCATTTTCCATTAGTAAATCCATTTTTCTATAAATCAAGATTTTAATGGATGGAAATTAAATAGATATTTCCCAAACTACCCTTCACTTCACTAATAAAAGGGAAAAATATTTACGAAATTAAAATAACATATCGTTATTATTTATCTTTAAATATATTACACAATTTCCTTATAAAACTAAATTGCACATTAAAGTGACTCAAATTACCATTTTTTGGCAACACATATTCGTTTTCAAGGTGATATGCATGTAAAATCAAACACAATAATGTGTATATTATCCAGTCCATAGTTTTCATTAGAAGTATCTTCATAAAAAATAATTGAAACAGTAATAAAATAATGATATTTGTATCTTTAATATACATTAATGTTACTATATTAATTTTTTTTATCATTTTGGTATTCATATATCTAAACAGTTAAAATAAATAAAACTACCATTCATGTGTTGTATGGACAACCACCTACATAATTTTACATGTTTAACATTCCATAACAACATTACATAGACAGTTCAATGTATTCCATTGAAGGATAAATATTATTGTTATGGTATCATTAAATCTCTAGAATGAAAATAAGAGGAACCCTTAATGATGTTCACAACAAACAATCATCACCCATTTAATCATTTCAAATAATAATTATTAAAGTACAACAATCTACTCTTTCTGTGAAATTTATTTATATAAATTAAGCACTATTTCTTCTCATATATAATTCAAAAATATCATAACAACAATATAAACTAAAATCATTTTTCTTATTGACTAATTATATTATCACATAACCACTATATAATCATTCATTAAATCTGGGTCTGTTCATTTTAAGGTTGATTTTACCACCCACATGAAAAATTCTATGAAATCATAAAATTAGTGACTATAGAAAAATGGATACATGTAAAATATGATATAAATTAATAAAAATTGTTCTTTTTTTGTTTCTAAGATGTTTTATCAATATTTAATTCATCAATTAATAAATCATGCTTCAGTTTTGAATAATTAGTAACATATGATTTAAATCCATTAATTCTTCAAGGATAAAGACTAAACTAGTCATAAATGGATTTTGGATCTTTTAAAAGTATTATAAAAAATACATATTTATAACATTAATTAATTTTTAATTATTATCATTTCATCAATAATTAATATGGAAACTGATACTATGAAACCAACAAAAAAGTCCCTGATCATTAATATACGATGTGAATAATGTAAAGAATTCATGTTGACTGTAAATATTTATCAAATTTAATAATGATATTTAATTTGAGTATGTTAATAAATTAATATATTGAGTTATAATTTTTTTGATATATCGGGTTGACACACAACCCTGGATGTCGGGAACAAGAGTTAAGGGTTTCATATCAAATCCATCTCCCTCAAACATGTTTAGTATTATGAACTATATTTAGTTTTTGTGGTCCATATTATAGAAATCTCAGATATTATATAAGGAATTGACTTTTTATTAGGTAATTTAATTTCCAATATAACACCTATATTTATTGGTTACTTGATTAATCTATTAACTAAGATGAAAGGGTTTTTCTTAGTGTCAATAAAAATTAAATTAGACATGTTACATGTTAAGCACCATTATTCTTTTTTTAGAGAATTCACTTCCCATAAACATGATATTATAATATTATTTATAATTAATGGGATTTAATATCTAAATAATGTTCCAATATTCTTGTGTAAATTGGTACTGTATTTTCCCAAAAATTAAGGATTTTTGGAAACTCCAATAAACATTGTGGGGTTACAATTTTTTATCTCTGAAATTGTTCTTACATGATTGGGTTTTCCCACCCCAATATTTTATGATATTTTATAATATCCCTTTGTAAAAAGTATTTTTATAAAAAAATGTTGTTTTATTATTTTTTCAATATGTCTTGAAGAATGGTAATTTCAAATATTAAAAATTAACCATTTATATTCAAATGAGTTAATTAAAAATCTCTATAGAATACATTATTTCATTTTCTTGGATACATTATTATATATACTTTGAAAATTAAAAATAATATTTTTTTTACTTATCCTTTTATAAAATTCATTTTTACGTGACCTGTATCTTTTACTTTTACATCAATTTTTAGTGAAAAGTTATGTTTTCACTTAATTTTTTATTTCCATTTTCAATCAGGGTTTCTAAAATATAGTTTCTATTTCACAATGTATATTATTATTATTTATATATATATTGGTGTAATTAATTGAAAATAATAAATAATCGAATTCATGATTCATTTTTTTTGCTATAAATAATAAATTATACAGAAAATATGTTTTTACTATATGTTAACAAAACTTAAGGATCTGTTTTTTATTCTTGGGATATGATCCTTTGAACCCGTATTAATTATTAATCTAAAAGTATTATGATAATTTAACTTCTATTATTCAATTATCTATATTTCCATTTACCATTATGATGTGTTCATCAAATTTTACATATTACATTTATTATTATATTTACATTGAAAGAATTGCATTTTTTCAAAATGGAGAAAAGTATTGGAATTAAATATTTTATTATTCTGATAAGGATAAATACTTTCTACTAGCATAATATAATCATGTATTTATATTTTTTTATACATTATATATATATACATGTATTAATCTTCTAAATGTTACTTAGATAATGGTATAAAAGATCTTCTTGACACTTTTGATGAATTTATGGGACTTTAACATGTGATGGGTACGTCTGTACATTATATAGCCCCCGAACAAATTTGAAGATCTCAAAAATTAATGTAATTATTTGTATTTAGTGTATCCATACCAAATTCCTCAATATTTCTCAACTACATTATTGGTGACAAGTAAAATTTCCTTGCATATATCCCGGACTGTGTGTTTTAAATGTCTAAAATTATGCATTCCATCATTTTGCGGTTTTTTTGATTTCTATATTTTAATTTATTATATTGGATATATAATTATTCTAGATTCCTGTTAACTATGGGATCATATTGTTTACATATTCCAACCATGGTATTTGTTCCATGTTTAGGAATTGAATACTTCAGTTATATGTTTCCCTTACTAAGAATTTGGGCATATCCATTTGTTGTTTTTTCAATCCCCATATTATGAATAAATTTAATATATGTGACATGTTTAAAGGGATTCTGCATGTGTAATGATTTATTGGATACATTAAAGAATTATCCCGAATTATTTGGTGTCCTATATATAAGTGATAAAATTCTCATTAGTTGTGAATAAAATCAGCTATTTTAGTTTAAGATGTGAAATAATTCTATAAATATATAAAACTAATATGATCTTTAAGATATACATGTTTTAAAAATAGTTAACGATTTTTTAATTATTGATTGTTATATGTTGGACCTTACAACTAGTATCATATTTTGGATGCAATGCATCTATCTACGAGAACTAAAATCTGGAGTGAGGTTTCATGGAATGACTGTCTGTACCACAAAAAATGATTAGATAATGTTGAATGTTATGATATATGATAAAGGTAATTTATGTGTTGTTAATTTTATATTTCACAGTGTATCAATGTTATAGATAACCCTTTATGATTTGTATCTGATTTAATATAAAGCTAATGATAATCATTTTATTTGTGTATTATGATAATAGAACTTTAGTTAAACTCTATGAATGAGTATAAGTATTCGGTAAAATCCAGATGTAATATTAAATTAGAGAATATGTTGTCTTCCCTCTGAATACTTCTAATTATGTATACAATATGGACATAATTGCTCTATAACAAATATTAGAAGGAGTAAAAACCAATATAAGGGCCTATTGGGTACTATCATGACCATGACCTAGTGCAATATTAAGTGACCTAACTATAGAAAAGGTCTTATACTCCAGGGGGTATGATTTTATAAATCATGTTATCATTAAGAACAATTGTAACGGATTTAATAATGATGGTAACTAATTTGGTTTTACAAATTTATAAAATTATTGTCAATTATTAATGAAGGATTTATCAAAGGAGTCATAGGATGATATGAAATTATCATATGTCCAAATAAAGGTGTTATAAGTGATTTTATATTTACATTGATGATTTCATATTAATATTTTGGATATTATCAAAAGAAACATTCTTTTAGTATTTGGTTTGAACAAGATCAAGAAAATGAAGAAGAGAAAGGTATTTATATATAAACCACTATATCATTTAACTGAATAAGGGATAATACCTAAATTGTATATAATTTTCATATATTCCTATTTTGAAGTAATTTATTTTCTAATTCATACAAAATGTTGTGTTGTTTTCATTATATTATATATTATTGATCTTCTACACTAAACTATTATCATTAGTCGGTGATATTTTCAAATAATATTTAAGTATATATTATAATATATGAGCACCATGGGAAACAGATTTGGATTATTCAAAAATATTACTACGTAAATTTTCTGTAATAATATATTAAATGGTATTAATAACTTCGAAAATTGATTTTATGGTAATTTTAAGTTTTCATGGATAACTATTGGAGAGTTTGTTATTGAGGAATGGATAAATCCAATGTTTAAAAAAATGATATTGTTAATGTAATTTATGGCATGACTGTGATGATGTGTATTAGATATTAATTGGAATTATTTAGATTGGTAATTGACTCAAGATATCTATGTAAATGTTCATCTCATTTTTAGGATTATGATATATAGTAACTATTGTGTGACCTTATTAACTTTTCGTTATTAAAATTTTAGTATCAAATATAGAATAATTTTTTATAGGAATTTATTATATTGTTCATCTTTAATGTCTTAGAGATTAAAATTTTATTTTAGATAGGTATGTTATTGAGAATATATGATTGAGTAAATACATAATTGGGTATATGATTCATATAATGATTAATAATGTTTTAGTGAGGATGTATAGGAATTTAAGTGCATATATTTCAATTATTATTATTTTTAGAATAATTTTATTTTTTTGGAAATTAGGGATTTCATTTCTTAGGATTACGTTAAGAAGTATTAGAGAACCCAAATCAATGTAACTTTTGATGAACCATGAATGATTAATGTTAAACTAATAGTGATATAGGTTAAACAGAGTCTGATACATGTTTTTTTGTAAGAACTATAAGCTCACATGAGAGTGTTATTAGTTGATACATCTTGTTTTCAAAATTTCCTATAGTTATTTATCATATATCACATATAATGATCATCAGTCATGTTCACCCTTTGTTTTTATTTTTTGATGTAACTTGAATGAAACATAGGTGTGACGCACAATGTGGAAATATCCGCGATAAAATACTTATCTATATGGAAATTGGAGTTATAAACATTGTGAATATTCAAAAATAGTAACAAAAAATATAATTAACAATGTGAACATTGGATAAGTACCAAAGACACTAAGTAAGATACAAATGGATTCTCAATATAAATCAAGTGAAAAAAATTATGAAAGGAAGATGATTCCATTTACTATTTTTCAGATATGTGGGAGGAATCATGAGTAACATTTCATTAAATGGAAGGTTAAATTATATAAATGTGTAAATTAAGTTTATCAAACACACATGTGTAATGAAAATAGATAATCTATATAATATCTTTAATTAATTTATTTTTTTGGGAATTTTGAAATTCAAGGTCCAAATGCAAGTTTCAATGAAAAAAATATTCCACAAATTTTTTTTGAACAATAATAGTTTTAAAAAATTCATTGAATATATAGAATATATTGAAATAATATTTTTACTACTAATTTAAATGTTACCATCATATATTTTTTTTTGTCTTTTAACTGAATCATGTTTTTTCAGAAGAGATTTGGTTTTAGCATGACTTGAGTTCCTAATTTCCTTTATTTATTTATTTAATTACAATTAATGTTATGAAAATAATTAATAAATATACATTTTTCATACATATATATTTTATGGTTAAAACTTTTATTCTAATAGAAACTCTTTTTTCTTTAATTATTTATATTTAAAATTTACCAATTCATAATTGTAGATATTTAATATGATAAAATGGATTTCAAATTTATAATTAAAATGTTAAATTAAATATTTATTTCAATTTCAATTTTTTTCATTAAAATAATTTTATAATAATGAATATTTTGGTACCGTGGTAATATTAAAAAACAATTTGTATTTTGATAAGAGGAAATACCATAAAATGTTTTAAAAAAAATTATAAATTTATTTTTGAGGATTTAATTGAATTAAACTCACTCATATTCACCATTTTTCCTTTCTAAATCCCATTAAACATTAGTATAGTAATTTAATTATTCAAATTTAGTGGGAATTTTAGAACTACCCTTATCATTTCTTATAAAAGTGTAACATATTCACCACTTCTAGACTAGCATTTCCAAGAAAATTTATCATGAAAATCATCCAAATTTATCCTAATATAACATTACTACACTATAATGATATTCATTTCAAAAATATTTAGCATAATTAATTAATTTACCTAGAGACTTCTTAGGAAAATTTTAGTCCATGACATCAATATTACCAAATAATATGTCTTCCTCTTATTTACCATAGTTTCCATTTAATCTATACACATTGATATAACGATATTATTAATATTTATATAAAATAATGATTATATATTTGATTTATTATCATTTTCTATTTAAATTTCTCATCCATTAGGGAAATAATATCCTTTTTTTGGGCGTTTTGTGGACAGCTTCCTCTATGACTTTACATTGTTCATTACCTTTAATGACTTACAAGGATGTTTATAATGATGGTATTAAACGATAAATTTTATGATTATGGTATCATAAATTTTATTTATTATGAAATTAGAGTTCATAATAATAATATGATCAATAAAAAATGATCATTAAATTTCTCATTTAAAATAAGAATAATAAGAGGTTAATGATCTCTTCATTTTTTGAAATATATCTATTTAAATTATCATATATTTATAATACACTACTGTTATAAAATATCACACACAAAACAGCAAACTAATATCATTATTATTAAATAATAGTTATATTATAACAAATACACATCATAATAATTCATTAAATTAGGCTATTTTCATGGTTGGGATGCTTTAGCTATCAAAATAAAAAATACAATGGATAGAAATGATGAATTATTATGGGTAATGTTTTTTGGAATGATATTATTTAAATTATTAAATGTTTTTTTTGTTTCATGAAATGTTATATCAATAAATAATTAAATAGTTAGAAAAAAAATCGATAATTACAATTCACTGAAATAAGGATCTAATTAGTTACATCATCAATGGTAAAGAATAAAAAATTAAATAATATATTTGATGAAATCATAAATTATTATACAAAATCCAGATCAGTAATCTTAATGGCTTATTATTTGTGATATTTTTAAGTGGAATTAATACAAACATTGTTATTATTAAACTAGTACAAATGATCAAGACAAAAAACAAATGTTGTAAAAAATTAGAAGAAGCCAATTAGGGAATGAATATTTATGAAAAGTATAAATAATAATATATATTAATAAGTTTCTTAAGTAAGTTATTATTATATTTATATTCTTATACAACAGGATAACACATGTATATGAATGTTTGGAATACAATTAAATGGTTTTCATCTAAAATTATTCTCTTTGAGACTTGTTTGTTATATTGAACCTAATTTTAATTATGTTGTTTATATACATAAAATTTGATATATTATATAATTATTTATATTTAAATATTATTAATTTAAATTTAATTACAGCCCTCTCTTTCAAGGGATTTTTATAAATTTTTTACACAATATATATGGAATAATCTTAGTGTCAATTCATTGTCAATGAGACATGCAATATTTTAATAACCATGATTATTATTTATATATAGTTAACCTCTTTGGGATATGATTTTATCACAACATTTTTATTCAATTAATTTTATAATAATAATCATATTACCTTATTTAGGTTTCTACTTATAGATTTTTCTCCATTAGTAATCATTTTTGTTAAATAAAATCTCCTTCCTTAAGTGCTAAATTATTATCATGAACATTATTATTCATTTATGGGTTTGTCCAACTATAAAATATTATGTTATTTTAAAATTCACATTGGAAATTGTATATATTAATTATATAGAATTTTATTAATATTTTTACATTATTGATTTTAAATAATATTAATTTTATGTATAAAAAAGTGTCAATCATAATTAATTTTTTTGGTAAAAATTAACTCTATAAAACATTATTTCATTTATAAGGCTCTATTACACGATATTGTTATAAAATTAATGGTTTCCAATGGGTTTTCACTTCTCCATTTATAATTAATTTTATATATGACTAGTAACTACCTCTTTTATGTCACTGTTAAAAATTATTTCTACAAGCTATTTTATGTTTGAAATTGTATTTCCTTTTACATTTGAAAAATGTTTTTACGTAGTAAGATTTATGTATCACTATTTATAATATAATATATATATATATATATGGTGGTTAAACTCATTATACAAAATTATACAATTTATTAACACTTTTTTGGTGTTATCATATAAGAATTGTTTTGAAATGACTTTTTTTATTTATATTAACATCCATCCAGGTTTCCTTTTTCTTATAGTTGATATTTATTTTCATTTCAAACAATATAATTAATTTCCTTTAATGTCTTGTGATCATGATTATCATTATATTAAATTACCCATATACTCATATCTCTATATGGTGTGCTCATCACATTATATATATATATTTCAGATTCAAAGATGATATCCTAGAAAATCAATTCTTCTATTTTCATGGGAAATTTATAGGAATTTTAGATGTTGTGCCAATAAAGTTGATAATTTTCTACTAACATGGGTTGATCATGTATTGATATTCCACAATTATCCTTATATAGATATCCATATTAGAATCCATTCCAAGGTAACATAAATAATGATATAAAATGTCTCATTAAATCTTATGATGGCGGAATTGCACTTAATCATGTGATGTGTGGGGATAAGAGTGATGGTTCCCATCAATGTAGAAAAATGTATCATAAAAAACACTAGGTTTTAGTATTTTATATATTATCACCCAATTCATAAAGATATGTTGATTTTTTTCTTGAGTAAAATTAATGTTTTTTTTGAATAAAACCTTGAAAATAGGGGTTTTTTATAATCTGTATTATGAATTACATCATCATGAGATCAAAATTATTCATATCCAGGATTTTATTAATTATCATGGATATATAATGTTTTATAATTCATTTTTATTATATATTCATATTTCTTATTTATTCCCAAAAAATATTTTCTACATGTATATTCCATTTATTTCATTAGTGATATGGGTTTTAAAGGATAATTTGAGGCTACCCCATACATTTTTTACTTTCTCCATTATACGAATAAAATTTATTCCCTTGATATGTATTGATGGACACTACATTATCAGAATTCAACAATTTTTTATATCCCATAATAATAACCTTTAAATAATTTTATTTACAAAAAAATACAAACATGTAGTAACAATATATTAATATTCTCACACACAATAATATAATATATTCAAATGATTGAAAATATACGTATTGATTTTTATTAACAACCAAGAATAATATCACCTCAAATTACATCATTTTATGTTATTATATATGAATCATACCAAAATATGAAATGGAAGGTTCACCTCCATATTATTAGGTCACTGTAGAAATAATCATTAAGATAGAGTTATGTAATTATTCCCATGACCTATAAATTGAAATAAAAACCACTTCATTTTTTGGGATCCAATTTTTATATTAATAATATAATGATAGATATACACTAAAAAAATACTTATATAATTCAAAAAAATATTTCCATTAAAAAAATACATGTTATATATGATTTTTTTTAAAAATAATTGTAAAAAATAAGTAAACACTCTATCATAATAAGTTTACTACATTAAATTCAAAAATAAGGATTCTTAATAACAATTATAAATGTATTCCTAAATAATTATAGTTATGATATAAAAAAATATGTTAGACTAAAAAATTTCTTTCATAAATCTATCTCAAAAACAATGAACTCATTATATATGGTTCATGATAATTTGAAATCCATTCCATCTTAACGTAAAAGATTAATAATCAAGTTTTAATTTTTTTTTAAATCATGGAAATAAAATTATTATTATATTTTTGTTAAAATTTCTCTGTATGAATTTATATATCAAAACCATTACCAGTATTTAATTAAATTATTACCATGTATTTATTACAATCAATCATGCATGCAATCTTTTTTTACCATTTTCCAAAGCCGGTTAGAGGGACCCGGTACCCGAAGCTGGTTTAAGGGAAACCGAAAACCAAAATACATACTTCAGCCAATTTCAAATTCAAAATCCACTCCAACCTCCATCCACCGTACACCACCCATTGCCTCGATCCACGATCCCATCATCACACATCACCATCCTTAAAGGTACATTGCCATCCTTGTAGGTCACTAGAGAACAGATTCCAGAACACCCATAGCAGGTCGAACCCTCCTCTATCAGCATCGTCGTTTCATTGAATAGAGGAAAATAAAAAATCAAAAACCATCATCCTTTCTAGAAACACGAAATCTAGCTGGAAAATGAACCAAGAAATCTTCATCTTCATCACCACATAACAAAAATTAAAACCTCTCTTTATCGAAAAAGAGACTGCCCCTGCATCCTAACACCTGATCTCCAAAAAAAGAAAAAAAATCTACAGAAAACTGTATCTTGAAATAGAAAACATGAGAGTTTGTCCTGCCTCCGCTAGAGCCCCAACACCGGTTCGAAACCTCCAGATTCATCCACAGAATGCCATCGCAAAGTCACCAAAACAAAAACAAGAAGCATGAAGGATGAAGGGAGAAAACTAAAAACAAAAAAATGGAACAGAACCTGATCAAGAACCATATCTTGTTCCAAATCCCATCGTCACCAACCAGCTGACCCCTGGAAGCCACACCCAACACCAAGATCCTGAATCCATGAATGAAAAGGCTCCCTCATCCCACGAAATCTGGGACTCAATCACAGGATGAGCACACCACTGTGAAACCCAAACCAGAGAGAGGGTTCGAGAAAAGGGTGGATGAATCAAGCGCATCGTCACAACAGCCGAGCCAAGGAATACACCGCCGCGAACAAAAAACAATGGTTGGAAGAGTGAGGCCAGGCCTAGGCGGAACCCGGAGGCGGTGACGAGAGAGAAACCCTCGCCCTGCACTCTACGATGCCCCTTATGGGCCCATCATTACATCTGTTGTGAGTAACATTTATTAAAAACAATCATAAATTAAAATAATTCAAAATTAATATATTATTAAAAAATGTAGAATACACAACAAAAGTTTCCCTAAATAATAAAATAATACAAAATATTCAATATTTCAATCAATAAACTATTTGTGAAATCACTGAATATCATGATATCCCACGGAAAAAGTATGGGTGTTCCCAATCAGTATAAGAAACAATAAATTTTTACAAGAATAAATCATTTCTATTGGAAAATATTTTAACCATAACCACTAAAATATATAATAGATACCCAAAGATAAAAAATATTTCCAAATAGAAAAAAAATTTGTTATTGAAATGAATATGACCATAAAAATACCAATATAATATATATAATAAAAAACATCAGTTACTTTATATGAAACTTGAACACCATAGATTCCCCCACCATTTCACTACAAACAACGAATTGTTCTAATACATAAGCAAGGAAAATTTTTTATCCATTCTGAAAAAATCAATTCAATGCAGACATCACGGTCAATAAACTTGAAGTGCGTGTATGTAAGGTGTGTGAATAATAAGATGCTCCAAATCCAACTGAGTACTTCATTTGATAACTATCAGGAACAAACTAAAAATTTCTAGTTTAGACTAAAATTTATGAAATTATACATTCCATTAAACACTATAAAAAACAAAACGACTATTTATTCAAATAATAATTTTCAAGTGAGTAAGAAAAATATATGATTAATTTATAAAAAAAATATCCAATGTTTCACTACTAAATAATGGGAATAGAACAAATATAACTAAGGGAGTAAAATCAAAATACATAGTATGGTTTTATAATTAATATGGGAAAATAGATAGTTATTTATAACCATTCCCTAGTGTGTTCACATGTAGAGAAGGACATATGATAATCGAAGTATCCACATGACATGTCATACCAAGTGTTAGAGTGCTCACATATTAGAAAAAATTATAATATTAACTATGAAGTCACATCCTATAACCTAACGTCCTACGAGTCCATATTCATCTTATATACTTTTGTATTTCTAGGAGTCTTAATTTATAGCATGTTTCATAAAATATATTGTTTCCAATTATTAAACTCATTCATTGATAGGGGTTTTACTTACTAATGTAATGTAATTTTATATAATCAAAAACATTTATAAAAAAATTATTTCCTAATATAATAAATATAGAAATTTCATATAATTCATGGATAATAATTAATATAAAAAATCAAATATATTAATGAAAAATAATTGTATAAGATTATCAAATACATAACATAAAAAATATAAAAATAGGGCATTGAAATATATTTTATGAAATTGTTTCTCCAAATAATTAGAAAATTTTATAGGATAATAAATATTTTTATATCATCATTTGAATGAATTTTTTTTCTGTAAATATAAAAAATTATAAAAAACGAAACTGATGGATCATTTCTATGAGATGGTACATGGAGTCATCATACACTAGAATACATTTTTATAAATTTAGTGTGGTATTATTCATATCGTAGAATAATTTAAGGAATATTGAATAATTATAAATATATAAGATTCCTTGAAAGTTGATAATAATCAATCTTCTAAATCCATTAATACATGGAAACTGACAATAAATTGTATAGACAATGGTGGAGTCTTTTATCAGGAATGAATGATGATTATAGTTCCACTCTAAAACATAATATCTAGTGACCTCTAGGTTTCTAGTGTCTCACCTTGAAATTAATGAACCCCCGGTATAGTATCCCAAACACCATTATACAAATTCCATACAGAAATTGTAATATATACATTTATTATTTTGATACTAATAGAGTTGAACCAATTTGTCCCATTTAAATCATACAATATCAAAATAAAATATTATATCACATTCAATTTACATCACCTTTTTGGTTTATAGTTTTAACAAATTGCGAAAATCTCTTAAATAAACAATACCCATTTCATTAAATTTGATCAGCTCCCGCATAATACATATTTTATTCTTTCACATTATGTCAGGGCCATTATTCATATTAATTCCCTTTTAGAAATAATATATTTATCCTCACTCACTATAACCTGGGGAAGTGGAAACATATGAAGGATGAATTAAAATTAATAATAATGGATAAATATTCATTAAAATATTAATTTCGTTTACAATAAAAACTAGAGAGTATAGATATGAGAAATAATCAAATAATATGTGTATAAAAAATAATATTCATAACCATAAATACCTTGATCATCTAAAATGATAACATGGAATATAGATTTATTAAAATAAATAGTCATAATAATTAATAATCAGGAGAAATGTGATATAAATATTGATTAAATTTAAATATCATAACCACATAACATGCATAGATAAAACATATTAGAGTATTGGAGCTTTATCTCACTGAAACCATTTAGAACCCTTAAAATTCTTAATAAAAATATGACCAACATTCAACCAAATTATACAGAGAACATAAAAATCACCCAATTTATTGGAGTGATATTTGGGGTACCCCCACCATTTATGATAAAATGGGCTCACACTGCATTATCTAGGAGGCCCCATCATTAAAATGTAATGGGATCGCCCAATTTTATCTAGATTATCTTATTGTATTAGCTATAACATGCTCACCCAATGCTATTGGTTCCACTCCATCATGTAATTAATGCCTAAGAACCTTAACATGATAAATTTATGAGCTATTCCCTCATTATAATATCGAAAAAATCATTATTCATCTATAAACTGATTAACTCATAAAAAAGAAATGGATTTCACGTTAATATATTTAAAATAATCTTTTTTCTATCCATTTGAAGAATGAGTTTGGTATCGATGCTAAACATCACAAGTGGACAATAAATATGAACATGTTCGTTTTTGTTTCATTATTTTAATACCCTTAAAATACCATTAAAACATTCTTGGGGAAAATATCATTTTTCATTTTCTAAATAAATTTTTAAACATAAAACATATTAGAAATAATTTTCATTGAATATTGTTATTTACAAAATATAAATTATAGAATATGAAGAAAATTTTTAACTAAAAATTATTATTAAGGATTTCAATGTAAGATTCAATAAAATTTCATTCATGTCAGTGGCTAATTTTGAACATGCAATAAAGATATCAAATTATCATGTTCAAATAAATCTATATCATGATCTAAAACCATAGATTTTGTTCTCACCACATATATTTAGAACTAATGAAATAAGGGATGAACTCCACCAGAAGATCATGTAAAGAAGAATGAATAATCAAGATAGGAATCTGGTTGAAATCCACTAACTTGGAGAATAGAATATCTTTGATTCGGGTGTTTAATGGTCAACCATGGGGGTCAAACTCCTTTGAAACCCCCCAGAAAAAAATTGGATCATCCAAAATACGTCTACCCCAAGACTAGGTTGAAATGATGGAGTTTTGGGGAATACAAATTTTTTAAAAGAATAATTATAAGAAATAAAACTACAGAAACTATTTTCTTTGGAAGGGATGATTTGTTTGGGAAACCATGAACTAACCACGTCGATCTCACTATCTAGGGTTGCATAGTTACTTGGGTTTAGGTGCACAATTTTTCAAATAGGGTGCAAACCGTGCACTACCCCCTACCCTTAAGATTTCATAAATACCAACCCAAATGCACCCCAACACATTACTGTAATCAAAGGTACATAAAACAACCAATGTACCTGAAAACTTGGCTGAGATGACTCCATAGATGGTTGGGATATTACAATCCATGCACCTTTTAACACCTCATCCTCAAGCTTCACTTCCAAGAATTTTTATGTCAATTAACCAAAATGACTAGGGCATTGAGCCCTCATATATGCTCTTCTTTCCAATTTTTCATCTTGTAGACGTTAATGTTTCCATAACACACGAACTATAGGCACAATCCTTATACACAACACTTTATCATAGTGATCCAACACATGTATTAGATGCGTCTATCTCATGGTCATCCTCATCCACATCGATCACATGATAAGGGTTTGGATGATACCTTCAATGTTTTGATACATGGAAAACATCATTCATAACACTATACCTCTATGTATGTGCTAATAGGTATGCCCCTAGAATGATTTTCTAAACTATCTCAAACTGACCAATAATCTTAAACCCCAACATGTCCCACCACTTTATCATGTTGTGACCCAACCTATGAGACACATTATTGATCACATGATCACCCTCTTTAAACTATAGGTGTCATCTTTATCTATCATCCTACAACTTCTTGCTACTCTGAGCCATAACAATACATTTCCAAATCAAATGCACTTTCTCAAATGTCTCCTTCATGAGACTTAGTCCAACCAAATCAGACTCGCCAACCTCCATCCATCATACTAGTGATCTACATGTATTTCCATAAATATTCTCGAATGGTGACACATGTATAGTTTCCTGAAAACTATGGTCATAGGGGAACACTAATAAATCTATGTTCTTTTTAGAATATACATTGAATTAAAGAACAAATTTCCATAGCATATATTCAAATATGTGTATAGTTTGTTTTGACTACCCATCTGTCCATGTGTGGAAATTTGTACTCCACAATAGTTGTGTGCCAAGTGCTTTTTGATTCCCCTTACGGAAGAATGATGTATAGAATGAATCACAATCTAAAACTATTGATCACGCCACTCCATGCAGATGGACTATCACCCAACCATACAGTTCTCCAAAATGATCTACTATAAAGGTTTCCATTAAAGGAAGAAAATTATCATCCATTATGTGTCGATCCATAATGACGAAAATAGAGTCATTATTCCTATGTGAATCTGGAAGACCCACTATAATGTCTCTATTCACATCATCCCATTTTCATTTCAGAGTAGACAATAGTTGTAATAACCATAAGGTCATTGATTCTCTACTTTCATCTTCTGAAAAGTAATTAATCGTGCCACAAACCCTCCAATCTCATTTTTCATACCATTCCACCAAAACATTCATCATATCTCACGGTACATTTTTGTTAAACCTCGATGAACCTCCCACTTAGAGTCATGAAATTAATACATGATCTCCTCTCAAATGTTCGTATGAACGACAAATAAATTATTACCATAGATAATCTCATCCTAATTTATCAACTATTCTGAATATATCTCCCCATATTCGAAATATTAACTCAAGTATAAGCACATTTGATCATTATACTATCTACCCTTTACCTATCTCAAAATTGCAGACTCCACTAAAATAGATACCAGAATCACCTTCTCTTGACTCTCTAAAACCACCACGTGCATTTTATCCAGTATGTTCATCATCTTCCACTCTACATTCAACTACTATACCGTCTCATTTTGTGTATTTCTTCTCATGGAATAAGCCACACTACTTACCTTCTTGGTAATATATGATAGTTCAAAATCAAAAGACTACATATACTCATCCCATCTATGAATTCGAAGATTAAAATAATTGTATGCAAATATATACTTCAAGATCATTTAAACATTATGGACTATAATATTTTCTCCCAAAATATGGTGTCACAATCATAAAATAGAATAAACAACTACAACCAACTCGATGTCGTGCATAGGGTAATTACATTCATGAGGCCTCAACTACTGAGACCCATATTCCACAACTTGATATCCCTACATCGGCACATTTCCTTGTATAGTCCGAGAAGCATCAAAATAAAGCGTATAATCCTCACATGACTTAGGTATAATAAAAATTAGTCCCCATGTTAAGAGGTTATTCAACTCTTAAAATGATATCTAACAATCCTCTGAACATTCAAACATTACTCCTTTTGTGGTCAATCCTGTATGATGTGCTACCAAACAGGAAAACTCTTGGATGAATCTATTGTAAAAACCAACTAATTCGAGATGGCATCAGATATCACGAACATTCTCAGGTTTCTCCAAATAAACCACTACCTGAACATATTGGAGTTTATTTTCACACCTTCTTATGATATGATATTTCCCATGAAGAGTAATTGGTCAATCCAAAACAAACACATATATAGCATGGAGTATATCCAACACTCTCTCAGTTTACCCATGATGATGTCAAGATGTCAGACATGATCTTTTTGTGTCTATGAGTACATCAAGATGTCATCCACTATCACCAACACATGATCATCCAGATAAATATGGGATATTCTATTCATTAAATCCATAAACACTACTGCTTCATTTGTTAACCCAAAATGAATTAAAACAGACTAATAATTTTCTTACATGATTCTATAAGTATTACGTAGTATATCACAAATCTGAAATCTAAACTCTTGATACCCTGATCTCAAATAAATCATTGAGAACACACATGCTCCCTTTAATAAGTCAAACACTGATGCGTGGAATATGATATTGGTTTTTCACAATCATTTTTTTTTTCAAATTTTGGTAATCAACAGACAAAAACAAGATCTGATCATCCTTTTTTGAAAACAAAATAGGTGATACCAAAAGTAGGGATCTTCGATAGATAAATACATTATTCTCCAACTCCTCCAACTATGTCTTAATCTCTTTAACTCATGCGGTATCATTATCTATGGTGTAATAGACACTAGATCAAGCCCCAACATGATATCAATAGTGAAATCCACATCTCTCTTAGGTGTTGGCCCTATGAAGTCCTGAGGGAAGACATATTGAAATACTTCCACTACTTGTGTGAGGAAATCATTCCTAACACCCTCATAAAACAAGAAAAGACTGGAATCTTGGGCGATGAGATCTTCCAGTTGTTGAGTAATCATCCTTCCTCTACCTACATGGATTTCCCACTCTCCACGATGAATATAATGGTCACACTTATCAGATTTAACAGGATCCCTTCTATAGTAACAATCGATGTGGGATCAGTATGCTATTAGCCAGTCCATACCCAAAACTAGGACAGAGCCTATCATATCAATGACATAAAGATCCCATAGGAAATTATATTCCCTGATATCTATATAACATCTCATTCATAGAATAATATCTCTAGACGGTAATCCCAACGGTGTATCTGTATTCATTACCTGACTCACAAACATTACCTCCATGCTCAATACATTGACATGTTTTACTGATGCAGTGAAATGAGAGGAACCCGTATTAAACAATGCATTATCTATTGTAGAAGCTACTATAATAGTGATTATTACTGTTGATGGAAAATCCTCCCTATGAAAAAGTGTCGAATATAGTACATGTAACTGGGCTTCCCCTCTCCCATTTGATGTTTTCTGACTCCCCTGAGTTTCACCACAATGCTAATGTGAGTGATCCTTCCCAAAAGAACCCAGTCCACTACCTATACTTCTTCGGCCTGTAGAACTCAAACTAACATCCTGATTTTGTGTAGAAGATCTTATTCCCCCAAGCAGACTCATCCCATCTCGTCCTTCAGTACCCGTCTGTCACTATGACCTGTAGAATTTCTATAGATGTCCAATCTTGCCACAATATCCTCACTACACTAGTGGCTGGAAATAGTGTTGACAATGGTGTCCCAAACTAACACACTGATTAGATATCACCCCCGCATGTTCTTTTCCAACTAACCCTCCCGTGAGCGTATAATGATTTCTACTACCTTGACTATAGTTGTCATAACAAGGAATCATGCTCTCAGAAGTCAAACCTCCAGGTCATCCAGTTATAGCTTCCTATCCAGTATATAAAGCCTCCCTTAGGTAAAATTAAATATAGGAGCCTGATCCACTACTTATGTAAACATCATCAGCCTGAAGTTATTCACCTTGGACATAATTTCACACTTATGTCCTTCAAGAAAACATTTTTTCATAGCTTCCTCATCTCCGGATGACATTAGTGAAAATAATTGCAGATCTATGAAGTTTCTTGCATATTTCATAACTAATATGCTCCCATGAGTTTATGCATGAACACAAAGACATTGTCTTTTCTCAAATTATCTAGATAAAATTACTCTAAGAACCTCTCTAAGAACTCCTTCCATAACATACTTCCAGTTTTTCATTTTATTCACTAAATATCCCTCAGTTCTTCACTGATATCTGTAGCATATAATCGGCCAACATGACCCTCCTCTTAGTGGGTGTCTCCACATGGTCAAGCACCATCTTTATGGATTCCACCCAGAATTCATCTCACGTAGTTACACCCTCTCCAATTAGAATTAAAGGGAGCCACAACTAAAACCCCTTTGCATCTCAAGTATACTTTCCACAAACCTCCTTAGTTCTTTTTTCGTGAATTGAATGAAGTGAGTGATGTTCACCCAAAATTTCTCAACATAATCTTTAGATATAACAATTATTTCTTGAGGTTCCCTAACTAGAAAAACATTTCAATGCATGTCCCTGAGTAATCCCCTCAACAAGATTTATAGATGAATACTCTCTACAAAGCTGAACACATGTATTTTGTCTCATATCATAACATAATAACATTTACGTAAGGGGAAAATAATCAAAACAAGACTTTTCCCCAATCCCTCCACACAGTCAACACTATAGTGCTATCACTAACAAGGGTAAACACACTATCATAATATAGTTTCTCATTTAGGCAAAAAATTATTCTAATATTACATTATTTATAAAAATAATTATCAATTTATGTTAGCCTCCATTTATTCATAATAATTTCACAACATGGAAAATAATTTAGGATCAATAACCTACCAATAACCAATTTTCCAATGCATGGATAAATTGATTCATGTCACAATTACCATTATTTCCAATAATGGTTCATGTAGACTCGACTCTCATACCATTCTAGTCCATGAATCAACACAAATAATATCTCTAAAACAATAATCACATCACACCACAAGATTATCTCCCAAGGTGAAATAATATTCAACAATAACAACAAATATCATTAACAACAGCTCCTCCAAGAGTACTTGGGATACCTCCTCAAAATGGGTTCACAACTCCCTTGCACAAGATCATTACCAAGCCCAAATCAACATAGTCTCATGTCTAACTTTCCAAAAATTGTATGACAGAAGAAGAAGAAATAAAACTATACCCTCTGATACCACTTTGTAATGATTCATCCCAAGTTCCATGAAACAGTGCCCTGATATACTTCACCACATGACCTCAAGTTCTCCTCCATAGATACAAGAGGTTGTCGATTTATAGTGAGGGTCTGATATGTTCTTGATGGGGATACTATTACCTAATTTACTATAGTAATTCACAATATGAAATAAATAAACAAATGAGGATGAATATATAACCAGAACAATACCCATGTCACAAGATATCCATACAAGAAATAAAATACTCAAATGAAATGGAAAACATTATATTTTAATACATGTGTCACTTGTCTATAATGAATATCAATGTAATGACAATTGAACTTCCCAAATAGGTACTAAACCATGTCTGTCTTGCTCATCTATGCTCTATCCCCAATCATCCACCTTTCCCAGGGTCATTTACCTTATCTAGTCCTATAACAATATAATTTATTCATGTACATACCAGGCAGCCCGAATAGGTCGTGAGTACAACTCTGTAGGCTAGAAAAAATGATGTCTAAAACATGTCTAGCCAAATGATAGTGAATTTAGTTCTATATGAAATAAGTACAATGCATAAATAACTAGTTCTTACATTATAATTTTTTCTAATATGACTACATTTACTCCATGGTTTTTATGGTGACCCATACCCTAATAATAACTCTATCTCATATAGGATCATGAAGCTTTCCCTTTGTAATATCAAATCTAAATTCCATATTCATTCTAAATATTAATGTATTCAATATTTCAATGATATCTTAGTACTTGATTCAACTCATTCTGAAGTTGGAATATTCCCTTGTGAAGCCATAACACGTAATTCCATTATTTCCATTATTTAATTTCACATTTATTAGTAACATTTCCAATGTTGTCAAAATCATAAATTAATGTAATATGACCATTTCACATTCTTACTCATCATTATAATGACCATGTTCCCATTCTATTTACCCATAAGCATAATTACCCTCTTACCATGTATATATTTAAATTTAGAATGAACATGTTCCCATTATATGTACCCATAAGAATGATGACCTTGATGGCATTTATACATCTCAATTTAGAATGACATTGTTCCCTTCATTATCAGATAATTAATTTACAAATTAATTATCCAGCCCAATCTTTTTACTAATTCAACAATTAGTTAGACACATTCATTCCATTGGTTCACTCAATAATTAACTAAGTACATCAAAACATTAACTAATTAATTAATTAATTAATCAATATCAAAATTAACATTCCCTAATTAAATTTACCGAACTTATTTCCAGATTCTATTATAAAATATCCATAATTAATCCCTCAATTAATTATCTAAATAACATTATTAAAGGCACATAATTAATCAACAATTAATTATCACAACATATCCATTAAAATACATCATAATTAATCCCTTAGTTAATTATCCTGATTACAACCTCTACCTATTATAATCAATTGCTAAAATTATTTATATAATTGAGAAGTTCCTTAGTCTCGTGATTAATTTTTTAGTTAATCAATTATATCAATGATACTTCGATAGCTCAATTGGTCAATCTAGTAAAAGAAATTAAATGAAATATATTGCCAATGGATGTTATAAATTCTATAATATTGCATATACATATCAAATTCAAGACTATAGGAATTATATTTAAACCACCAACCTCGGTTCAATGATGGATTTTTTCCCAAAAGATATGCCCAAATTTCCGGAAGCACAAACACGTAGATATTATATTATAGATCTAAATCCCTAAATCAAGATATCAACATATCATGATCTCATATATATAGATCTAGATTTACAATACTATATCTATATGTTAACACATTGATTTAGATATGAATAATAATATGATAAACTTCACCAAAAGATGAAGCGAATACCATGGAATGATCAGGATAAGCATCAGGATGAAATCCATTTTCTATGAGAATAGAGATTCATTGATTTGGGATTTGAATCTTGAAGAACAAAGGCCTAACAAACTTTTAACCCCTCAAGAATACTTGAGGATCGTCCAAAATACATCAAGATATAGTCTATGTCTAAATGGAGGTGTTTCATGGGTTAATGGAATTTTTTAAATAATTTTGTGATGAAATAAAATTTCATGCACAATTTTCCCTTTCTGGGGCACACAATTAAAAATTTGTGCTCTAACCTGGTAGACCACACTATCTGGGATCACACAGTTTCTTGGGTTTACACCCATGGGTTTTTAAACCATGCATAACCCCCTGTCCTTGAAATTTCTTAAAAGCCCACCCAAATACAACCGAAAACATAAATATATACAAATACACCTTAAAATAACCTAATATATCTAAAAATTTGTCTTATATAACTTTAGAGAAGGTTAAGATCTTGAACCTCCCAAAAAATACAACAAATATTTTTAAATAAACATTTAACGTATTAAGTGTAAAATTGGTTTTTTATCTCATGTATTGAAAACACATATGTTGAATGGTAAAAAAAATATTATGTATAATATATTAATATCATTATTATAAACCACCAATTATTTTTTTATTTTATTATAATAAAATACACCTATGAAAATTAAAATACTTTTTTCAGAAAATACATCCTTTTGTTTTCAAAGGGGATTTATTTTCATTTATAGTTTATCTGTCACCAAATAATATATATGAACCATATTTTTATAAATCATGAAACTGTATTCATAAAATCTATTCTAATATCTATATTATAAATTTAATATATACCATGGGTCGTTTTTATTCAATTTTAAGAGATGGATATTCTATTGTATATAAAATTATCGGGGTTTGCATAACCTAAGATGAATATAGTGTTGTGTGTCCTTTACACTATAAAATATTACACTATTCTTTTGAAATATAAATTTTTTACAACCAAATACCCTTAGACATAGATTTTTCATGTCATGAGATGAATGTGATGTCTCTAATGATGTGACAAAAAAATTTAGAGGGAAAATATTACTTGTAAAAGATGAATAAGAACTGAATTCTGGTGTTCCACCACGACAATAAAATCAGAAAAATATTCTTTCATAATACTTATAGAGATAAAAAAGACAATTTTCAGAGAAATTTAATAAGAATAAATTTAATAATATGGGAATAAAAGTATAAAAACACATGCCTTCATTCATGAATAAAGGTGGTGGAGAGGACTATTTATGATGCTGAAGGATGGATCCCCCCTTTGGTGTAAAACTAATTCATTAAGATGGAATGTATTTGAGGTTATATTATATTATTGTAACCAAAATTTAACTATTAGTAAAATTATATTTTACTTATAATATTATTTTAATATGGTTAAATTATTCTCTTTTATATACAAAAAATTTCATTACATTTAAAAATCATGTTTTTCATCATCCTAATATAATTTAGTATAATTGATTAAATATTATGATATATCATCATAATAAACATGTATTTTAAATTAATGAATATATATTATAAAATAATTATTATTTTAAATATCATCAATTTATTTATTTTATCATTAATAAATTAAAAATAGAAGTATTAAAAATATAATTATATATCTCAACACCTCTTGGGAACATTTAACATTATAATTGGTGTCTCTATGTAACTCTTTGGACTACAAAGTCTTCCAAAATGGCCATTATGACTGGGCAAACATAAAATGAAAAACATAAATGTTACAATAATTTTTAAAAACACACAATTTAAATTCCTGTTAATCATTGATTTTAATGATTTCAAAAATTTGAATAGTATGGTGTCATAATTTTCCCCATAATATTGTTTTCCATGCTTGGAAATCCCCATAGTATATTAACTCATAAAACTAAAAATTTGAATTGATGATTTAATACATTTAAAATTTAGATACTTTTTACATGAAAATAACACAATATGAAATTTAATAGTAAATATTTTTCACTTGAAAATACATAGAGGTAGAAGTTCACTCCCCACCACATTTACTATTTAACTACATATAATTCTCAAATAATTAATCATTTTAATTGAATAGTAAGTAATGAAAACTATCCATGATATAATAAAAATTTTAGTCTCCCAGATTCGTGATTATAATAAAATTATATAGTTTCTTATTCACCTCATTTGGTACCATTCCAAAATGATTTACCCTTTTTTACTTAAGAATTACATATCTAATGAGATAAAAAATTGAAATATATATATAAAAAATACTTTAAAATAATTTATCATTTAAAAAATAAATTTAGGAAATAAATTGTTTTATTTGATGATGGTGGAAAAATAAAAAAATTTAATACCATGTTATTACATGTAATTAATCCTGTAAAATAAAAAATTTCATAATCAAAAATAAAAAAATGTTTTAGGGGATACTTATTCCTATATTGATGAAAAATATATACATCTCTCTTCACGTTAAAAAATATTACATCTCATCAGATGCTTCAATTTAATAGTATTCATATATAAAATTAATAACTATATCAAAATTAATGGGCATTCAAATTTGAACACTATTTTCCCACATCTTATTAGGAGATTGGGATGTCAAAATAATTAATGTAAATAAAATAGGATTTCATGGGAATAAATGGAGTCAAATACATGTTTTATAAGTGGTTTTTATAATTTGAGGGAACTATGCATGGTCCTCAGATGGTGTATGCAACTTGTTAATGAACCTTCCTTCAAAAAGGGCTATATTATTGATTTTGAATTTGGAACATGAAGAACAATGAATGTAATCTATGTATATTACTATCTTGAATGAGAATTATTCCCCATTACCATTTAAGGTAATAATTCCTCTTCACCATTCACTTGAAATAGATTTTCATGATCTATATACTATATATTTTATTCAATTGGTTTATATTTAAATATTGAACATTCATGAAATATAAAAATAATCAAAAAATGAATTTTCTACAAAAATTGACCCTATAGAATGATATTTATTAATAAATCATCATTATATTAATAATTTAATTTTCAAATTTTAAAAAATATCATTATTTTAATGTGTATGGAAGAAATCAATAAGGAAAATTAGGAATCATCATAAAAAACATCGAACGAAATAGAAATATGCCTATTGGATATATTATTCACTATTCAAACATGAATTCTTTGTTAAAAGTATATTTGTCTCCAAAAATATTATATCATTCAAATATATGTAAACCAGTATATAAATATAGAAAAATATTTCTACATTATACTTACAAATCATCCATACCATAACATAGTGTTTCAACACAAAACAAAAAATCTCCAAATAAGTGTAAAAACACTAATTTAATTACACATAAACAGAGAAAAAAACATCAAAAAACCTAATCGTGTCAATAATTATTACAAAATGATTTTCAACCAACCAATTTTAATAGTAAAATCTATTAATGAAACTTATTTATGTTATTATGTTATTATGTTATATTTTAATCAATATGTTATTTAAAAATACTGAATATTAAAAAATAAAAATTCCTTAATATTGATTATTGGAAATTCGATATCACAAAATAAGGTATGTCACCATAAATTAAATTCAAAAAAAATTAAAACATTGTCCACTTTAAATTCCTTCTGATAAAAAAAATTAAAAAATTATAGAAATACATTTAAAACTATGTCACCCAAATATCATTTCCTAAAATTCAATGAACAAGGATTTCAATTATCAAATTCTATTAATAATAATTTGAAATACGTTTAAATGAGCAAATTAAAATAATATACACATTTTCATATGTTAACTTGTTTAAAAAGTCCAGTTTGGTTTTTCAAGTTAGGGAATTCACTTCATTTAAAATGAACAGTAATTGAAATGTCAATTTGATGTGTAATATATTTATACTTTTGAAAAAATTACACTCTATGTTATAAACCATTTAACTAGCGAATTTAATGGTAAAAATTACTCAAAAGTGTTAATTTTTGTTAAACATATATATAAAAAATTGAATTTTATGTATGAATATAAATAAAATATCATAAAGTAATTAATGAGTCATCTTATTAGAAAATTAAGGGACAAACCCACAATAAAAAACATTTCATGAATACTTTATTTTCATTGGTATTCAGGATTCGTGAATATTTAGATTTGGAATTCATGTTAAAATATTTTAACTACCACCCTACACTTCTAAAAAATTTAAATACAATTTATGAAATAATAAGTTTTAAAATAATTTATTTTTCTATTTATATCACTTTTTGAGTATTTTATTAGACCATATTGGCATGTTCTTCTTCTTAGATGAAGAAACACTAGTGGGTACATTTACTTAATGTTTAGGGATGAATATTTTTTTGAAATAATGGAGTCCATATATAAATGTTTTTAAATATTTTATGAGAGTTTTCTTTCATTATGAAGGATTTGGAGGTGGTTTGTGTTCGTATGTTGAAACTTGGCCAATAACTATTTAAAGAGAATTTACATGCCATATTAAAGTTACACCATGTGTAACTGATTCTAGAAAGATGACATGAATTGGTTGAGAATGGAAATTATTTGAAAAGAGTGGACACAAATCTAGTCATGTAAATATTGATCTAGATAAATATAAACATGAGGTGAGGGTTATTTTGTATAACATAAAAATTAAGAAATAGGTTATTTGAAATGATAACAAAACACGTATTCTTCAGACCTAGTGGATTTAAGAATGAAACACCTATGATTGTTTCATTTAGTCGGTGAAAACATTCCTCTCTCAACCCTAATACAAATTCCATTAAATCTTGTAGTCTCCTCCTTTTTTCAAATGTTATGATTAAAAGTTTTATCCATGGGGATTTTTTATACTTATGCTTACTTCTCCTCTTGATTTTCTCTCAATTGTTGATTTTTAAATCTATTGTCCACATATTTTGTGTTATAATCATGATCCAATGTGATCTAGGATTTCTTCATTGATATCCATTATCTTTCATTTCATTGGAATAACCCATTTCTAGTGTTTCTAAAAAACATGGTAATTGTAGGGGTCTAAAACCAAACCCTATTATCTATTTATTGAAGTATTAAATATAATATTACTATTAAGCCTTTGAAAAATGTTCTATAATTAATTTATTCATTTAAGAATGGTAAATCGTTGATTGGTTTGAATAATTATTTTTCATAGTTTTTGGGTTCCATTTGGGCGAGTTTACTCTTGATCAAAGACAATTTAATGAATGGATTAATTCATGTTTATCATTACATGAGTTTTAAGAAATTTAATGATATATATTCACTATAGAAATGGATTTTTTATATAATAATGGATGAAATTGTAATAGTTTCAGGAAAAGATAATAAATTAAATGAATAAGTAAGTAAAACGTAGTGATTTTTATAATTTACGATTGATCATTGTGATGTGATAATTTTATATACTTATAGTATAGAATTTTTAGTAATTATTTTAATGCTTATATGGATATTGTTCTAGAATGTCCATACTATAATGTTTATATTGACTGTCCCCATCTATATTTTGTATGTAATGCTTGTATTCATAGTGCTCCACCAAATCCATGTTGTGATTCTTATATTGAGTGAGATCTCCCCAATCCCATGAAGTAATTCCCATATTGAGTGAACTCTACCAAATCTCATCCAGTAAGACCTATTTTTGAGAAGGCGCTACCTAGACCTATGTTATAATTCTTATATTGGTAGTGATATTCTTTTTTCCATGCTAAAATTATTATACATAATTATCATCCCAAATTTTTTATTTATCCACATATATATGGGTATTGGTTTTCATTTTTTTGCTACATGTTCAACGATATTCATGTATGGTTTTGAATAAGGATTATTATTATATTTCATTAATTGATAAATTAATACACCTATTATTTCTTATTTTATACACTTATTATCATACTGGATATTTTTGTACATGGCGGTGTTAAATTTCTAGGTTTCAATGGAACCATATTTTTCCATTATTCGGCACATGAGAATATTTCAGAGATTTGTGTTTCGATAAGGAAAATAGGCCTTACTAATGATTTGGATACATTATGGTTGGGTTAGTGTTTGGATATTGGAATAACATTTCATTTGGGACCTTATTATTTTGATATTACATTGTTTCATTTGATTTATTTAATTTTAGGTTTTCCAGTTTGACATTTAGATACTTTTTATCTTATAATTACATCATTCATTATTTCTTGTTCCTCCTTTGATTTAAAATTATTATTATATTGTGTTTCCACTATTTCATTACTCTGATATTTTGTATATATTTTATATTTATACAATATCGTTACTCTGAATTAGGGTTATTATAGCTATAGTATACATATAACACACCCACTTGTAGTTTATAGCCTTTGGCAGATGGGGAGGCATGCTTATGATCTCATATGAAACCTGACTTGGAAATGTGATAAGTACCATACTAGGGGATGTTAAAGATTTTTATCATAAAATAATGTTTTTTTCTATTTGTTAAAGTTTGATAGGAGAGTGGGATGATTCAGGGCTTGGTAATGTCCTTGTTCATGTGAGTATTTGACCCATGTATGTGGGAGTATTTTGACTACCTTGGGATGTGATTACTATTCCAGAAATTTTTTACTATTGTTGTTATTTCCCCATTGGTGAATGACATGTTTTTTGAAATTAATGTTTCTTTAGATGTATACATGTAGAGAAGTATGGAATGACATGACTGTTAATGAATCATGCTAGGAACAATGGGAAAAATATTAAAATGCATTGAACATGATAGAGGAATATTTATTCTGGTGTTATATACTTTCTTATATGAACTATGATATGAGATGCCTTATTTATTTGATAAATAAACAATACATAACTATAATTTCATGATAAAACACTTGAAAGACTTGTTTAGATAGAGAAATATCATTGGTTCTCTTTTCATGTCACCTGTTGAGGTGGAATATTTTTTGACAGTCATTGTTCTAATTAATGTGTTTACATTATAAGTAAAATGGATCCGCTTTATCTTGGGGTTGAGCATCATGTGTGTGGGAATCAACACACTCAAACACAACTAAACAATATATTCCTATATATCAGGATGATCATATTGATGTTCACCATCCTCACAACATCTTGAAGGTCTTATGATACATGGAATGGAAAAATGTTCATACATTAACATCAATGTTAGATATTATGAGAGAGTTTTAGATGCATCATTAGACAATGATTATAGGGGATAGAATATCCCAAGAATTAGAGTTCAATATTGAGTTAGTATATATTATCTTCAAGAAAAATGAGACACCCATTAAAAGTTGGGTGAAGCTTTCTCTGTATATGATCCATGAATATTTCAATAATGATTTAATATACTATTGCAGTCTATATAGAAATGGGAGTTACCTTGTATGTAATTCAATGATAATTTCCTAATCCACATCAATCCATAGACATTGAGGGATGATAAGGCTCAGTAGTTCCTAGATCTGACATAGGATCACATGTTAATGACAGGATATGCCAAACATCTCACTAACCAACATAGCTTCATGTCATCATTTACAGATGATATGATCTCCAAAGTATGTCTTTTTCAGGATGGTATGTATTACTAGATCAGGTCACTTGATAAAATTTTCCATGTGTATATATTTTTAGATGTGATAAATTAGGAACTCATCATAAAAGGTAACATGGGAGAGGCCCTGAGTAGTAAATATAGTGTTTATCAAGGGAAAACTCATAACTCTTCCTTTGGTGGCATAAAGAATCACAATTATAGTTTTAATGAAATAAATCGTGATTATAGGAATCATGGGACTTGGTAATCATCTCACCATGTTCTATTTAATTTATTTTAATTTGGTAGAGTCATCCAATAAGACACATCAATATTTTTAACCCACATTGGAGTGTTGTGCTTCAGACAGGATAGGCCCCCAGAAGAGGTTTTGTAGGGGAATGCTACATAAGAGTAGTGGTAGGGGACCAGGATATATACATTTGTCTAGGAAATACTAATATAATCCTCAGAATACAAATAAATATATTTTCAATGAACTTTTTTGTTGAGTATTTGGATTCTGTACCCCAATGAAGGAGTGGCAGTTTTAGGCAGAGGGAATATCATAATGGATTCATACTAAATCCTAGGGAAAGGACTAGTCCACTATATGTTTTGTACACTATTGTAGCAATTCTCATTTTAGGAACCTCTAACATTGAAGGAATGTTTGGTGTAACTTTTAATAGATATTTTTATTAGTTTTATATAGGAGTATAACATTGTTATTTATCATCTATTTTCACAAATGGGATGTGTTTTTATATGGAATGGAAATATAGTTTTTCGAAAATATATAAACCATTAGGAGTGCATTTAGAGAATATCATGTGTCGAAATGTGTGTTCTCTAGAAATTGGTGGCATCCATTCCATATAGGTACCATTTGTGAATTGTAATATAGTTTTTGATTTTATTCTTGGTATGGATTTTTTATTCCAATACCAATATCATATTGACTATAACTAGAGTAGATTTACCTTTATATATCTATATAAGGATTTAATTCTCATGTGGGTGACTATGATCTTAATGCTTGTCACACAATAACAATTTAGTGTAATTCGGTTTTTTCATGCCCTAGAGTAAAATCCATGTTCGAGATGATGGTGGAATGAATCATGAATATTTTTTTAGTGGAATAATATTTTATGTATGTATTTTCTAATGAGATCTATATATTATTGCCCATGCGGGGGAACACTTTCCGAATCATGTCAATACATGGATAAAATCCATTTTCAATCCTTACAAATAAGATATTGATAGAAGATATTTTATAGTTGAAATTTAGGATGAATGATATAGAATTTAATGGTTTCATATGACATACATTGTATCCATGGGGTTTCTATAGCTCTTTTCCGAAAAAATGATGATGAGAATTTGAGATTATGTGTGGATTATCATAGATTGAACAAGAATATGGTCATAAACATACCATCATTATTTAGGGACTTGATAAATAAGATCTTCCATATATTTCTAGACCAATTATTATTGATATTATACAATGCAATATCAGTTTACTCCCAGGCAGTAGATGATCATTCTGAAAATCTTGACATCATCAATAGTACACTAAGAGTGCCTGGGAAAAATTCCAAGCTTACCAAATATAGTTTCAAGTCGGTTAATGTGAACTCATTAGTCCATGTTATATTACAGGATATAGTGGATGTTTTCCAAGATCAGGTCTCATTCATGTTATATTGGGAGTCACCCAAGAATTTAGTGGAGATTCATAGATCCCTTGGATTTGAAGGTAATTATTGACACTTTATAAAGGAATTTTCCCTTCTATTGGTACCAATTTCTAGGATGAACAGGATGCGAGTGACATTTTTTTAGTTTGATACATGAGAGATAAATTTCGTGGAGTTTAAGAGAAGGCTAACATCAATACCTATCCTTACATTACATGTTCTAGGTAAATAATATACCATGTAATTTGATGAATCTTGAATTTGAATCAATTTAGTTCTGATGTTGTAGGATTAATTGATTTCTTACAACACTAGAATGTTGAGACCAAATGGTATGAATTAATACACTACTGATTTGGAGTTATATGTTGTGAAACATGATGTAATGTTCTCAAGATACTATTTTATGGGCTAGTTGATCATGGTCTATATTGACAAAAATATCCTTAGGTACATCTTCTATTTTATAAACATAACCCTTCAATATAGGAGGTGAGTTGATTATTTGTAATTATTCGACATCAGGTTTTCTAGTACAATGGGAAAGGTAAATTTTATTTTTGATGCCTTGAGAGAGAATATGAATACAAAAGTAATTCAGTATTCTTGTGATGAATGGAGGATTATTTAATGCTTTACAAACATGCATCTAGATATTTATGAGTCTCGAGGTCATTTATCTATTACCCAACAATTATTATATCTATTTTTTATTTTACTGGATCAATATAGAAGATTTATCAAATCCAAATGGATTAGTTCTGAGTGACAGTATATTTTCTGATGAGCAACCAATGGGATGATCTCTCAGTATTGATAATTATCATCTATTATTTGGATGATAAAAGATCTTATGAGCTTTCATGATGGACTGATAAGATAATTTCATGGTTTTAGATCGAAACTACATCTTGGTTTCAAAAAGAAATATCATTATCTTCATAGAACATAGTGATATTCATAAATGTAGAAGGAGGTAGCATGATTTTTGGTGAGTTTCTTCACATTCCAGTCGGTGAATGCTGATCATTATAGGCTAGCTGGGATTTTACAGCCTTTTCCCATTCCTGATTGGAAGTGGGATGATGTCACAATGAATTTTATGATAGGATTTTATTGGGAAACCCATAACAATGTTGGATTATGGGAGATTTGGGATCGACTTACAAAGATATCCCACTTTCGTCTACCTAGGAGACTATTACAATTGATGATCTGGGTAGCCATTATGTGCTCAGGATTGTTTGGTTAGATGGTGTTCTGAGATTTATCATTTGTGAAACATATTCTGATTTCACATCACAGTTCATGTAGGGTCTTCAAGAGGATATGGTATTGTAGTTTTCTTCATCATAGCCTATCATCCAAATAATGACAAGTAATTTGAATAGATTATTCATGTTCTAGATGATATGTTACGATAATGTGTTTTTTATTTTGGTGGATCGTTGTCATTTCATATGAAATTTTTTGATGTATTGGTAAAATAAAAATTCCAATGATTCAATCCATATTGGATGTTTAGAGTACTTCTATATGATATTGTTCAATTATCCTCTTTACATGCTAGCTATAGGAGATTCAATGGATGTTAGATTGAGTCACTTGTATGATATGTCTAAGATGGTTATGTTTATTATGAGGTAGTTGCTGACAACAAAAATCTAGAATAGATCCTACACTGACTATTGTAGATGTACTCAATAGTTTTAGGATGGTCATTGTGTTCTCATTTTGATGTCTCATAGGTTTAGAAAACAATGTTTTACAAAATAGTGTAAACTATATCCCAAATTTTAGGTTATTTGAGATATTCTTAGGGTCGGTTCAGTGGAGTTACTTTTATCCCTTCCACAGTTCTATAGTTGCATCTACCGCATGTTTCATGTGTCATAACATAATATATATTATCCAAACTCATCTCATGAGGTTGACATCTAGGATTTAGATATTTGTGTAGATCTATCCCTTATGGAGAATTTGATATGGATTATAGAAAACAATTACATGTATCCTAGAGGTATGTCTATACCTCTAGTTCGACTGTAGTGGTAGCATGGGCGTGTTTAGGACGAGACCTAGGAGTGGGAGTCTGATAAGTGAGCTCCGTGGAAAGATATGTTTTTCATGAACCTGTAATGATTATTGGAGAATCATGAACATGATCATTGTTATGGTGGGGAGGTTTTATTGTCCCTTATTTTTATAGGAACATCTCTCCTTGAGTCTTTCACTGAGCCTTGGTAGATGAGTCTTGTTCGGTGATGGAGAGACTTTATTAAGAAACATGAACTAAATTTCAATGATGGATGTTTTTAAATTAATTAACTCTTGATATAAACATGTTATAGGAGATTTTTATGGTCATCCATGGTTTCAATTTCTTTGGTAGTTGATTGGGTCCTTATGTATATATTGGAATAAAAATTATCTCTTGTGCATTTACACACCATGTACATGTTATACGATGTGTTGCGGCCTCTATACACATGTTGTGAACTAATTAATGACAATAAGTGGTTACATGTAATGAACCTAATTAATGACTTGTAAATGAATATCAAAATATATATTAACCTGAGGTGATAGTTTTTTCACTGTAACATTACAATTAGGAGAAACATTATTTTAAAGGATTTTAATTCATTTATTTCTATTCTAATATACTTTAAGGTTGGTAAAGAATATGATTATTTCATTCATTTGATGCATCCAATCATCTGTATACCATGGGATGAATTATAGAATATCTTTTACTCTCTTTATTAATTGCAGACATAACAATTACATATTTGATCAATTTTGAGTTTTTCTTCTATGGCTTCATTACCTTTTCATGTTTCACACCATTATTTTGTTGAAAATCTATTGAGCATGTCTATTTTGCTCTATATATTCCCTCATATCATTAAATTCCATGAAGACCATTTATTTTTTACCCCATTGGTAATGAATTTAATTTTTAGTGGAAAAAATAATTGGTATAATTATCCCCTACAATGTTTATAACACCATTCTGATAGAATTGTTTTTGGTATGTGATTCCTACAAATAATATTTTTTACCCTTTAGAATAATTTCATGTTATTTAAATAATTAAGTTTATTTTTCAATATATAACCCAAAATTATTTAGAGGATAGGAATGTTAAATTTCATGTCCCAAATAAATCTAGATGATTCAAAAGTCCTCTTGACTTATCTATTCATTTTTATTTTTGAAATCACAAACATACATTTCAAAATAATTCATATGTATTTTTATTGTATTTACTATAAAGATTTTATTTTACATATCTGTCATTACATTTTTCATAATGCATATGTTAAATATAATACAATCCAAGAAATATTATTTTAGCTATTTCGATGTTTATCCAAACAAGGATAAATATGATATATATCATACTTACCAAACATAATTTTTAACTGTTATTTCGATTGGGATATTTCTCGAACTCACTAATGAGTACCATACTGACTAGATAAATAAAACACCCTATCTTAAAAAAATAATCATACTCTATTTTGTTACATTTTTTATTTTATCAGAAAATCCATCCTATTTTTCACACCCACATTATCAGAACTTTACAATTGTGTCATATTGATAAATACATTTAATCAAAATGATGTCATGTAGTGTATTTTGATATTCATGTTAAAACAATTTAATTGTTTTAGTTACAAGATAATTGTTGGAGTTCCAGGTGTCCATGTATCTCTATTATTGTATAAAAAAAATATGATAATTGGATCCAAAATATGACTTTTGTGATGAGACATATAAATACCAAGTCATTCGGATAAGATCATAACTTCTAATGAATTCAATACATCTTGTGAGAGATCTATCGAATATCAAATTCTTGAGAAAAAACATAAAGTCAAGTTTTGAAATTCTAATTATATATACTTGTGAAATAAAATAATTTTTGTCTTTCTTATTGAGACATTGATCATTGGTGATTACGATCTAGGGATTTTGAGGATTGGAGGGTAGATAAGATGATCATTTGTGGATTAAAAACTTTTGTGGCTAGGAATATATAGGTGAAGTTAAATTCTAAATTAAGGGATTTCTAGGATTGAATGATAGAATCTGATCCTCATATCAAGGGATTACTTAAGTGTGGATAAGGGAGACATTCATGAAAGCATAAATTAGGGGGCCTTTATCATAGGTTATTGGATACAATTATATTTGGGTTAAAATAATTTAATTCTTCTACATTTCCATTGCATACTAATAGAAGGTGAATTGTTTTAATTATTGATCATTATATTCTATATTATTTTTATCGTAACTAATATTATTATGATATATTTTTATCACATTAATTGCAAAATTTTTAATTAAAATTTTTTTGATTATGAAATTTTTAATAAGACAATATGATTCAGTAGTCTTTATGATTGAATCATTTTATTGTTTTACTCTAATCATAATAAGCATAGTGATAATGATATTTTATATGCCTAATTTTTTAAAATTTATTATACCATGAATATTATTAATATGTTTTACATCTTCTGGAATAATTATCCTAACCAACCTTATTAGTGTATTCATTTCTAACATACCTTGGGCCCAATCTGATTAATTAATTTGATTTTTTTAAATTTAATTAGTTTATATTCTTTTAAAGTAATTTTTAATGGATAAAACTGAACTTTTTTAAACATAAAATTCACCCACTCTTGTATTATTCATTATTCATGTACATTATGATCCAACAATTAGTATCAGAGCATGTTTAAACTGTTAATATATTTTCTTACACTACTTTTTCATGTTAGTAAAATTTGTTTTATAATCATTTTGTTTAAAAATATATATTACAGTAATGTGTACATTAGATTTATTATTATTATTTTAAATATGGAAGTATTAAATGACTGATTAATAGACAATTTGAATCATACTAGACCACATATTTTCAATGGTAATGACTATAAATACAAGAGAAATTAAATTAAGACATTTTTTATCGATACTAGTGTTGAAAATTTTATTATGATTACTAGAAATTAATAAGTTCTGTATATATATGTCATAACTTTTAACTATATAGAGAATAACAATTATCAATTGAATTTAATGGTATGAAATATTTTAATTTTTTCAATGACTATAAATATATAAAGTCAAATTTATTATTGTGAAGCAACTAATATTATTTGGATGAAACTGGGGATTACTCATTTTAGTAGATCTATAGTGGATAAGACTAGAAAAGTTGTTCAATTCGAAGCCTAATTTTTTTTTGAGATTCATTATGTAGAACTTGTTTTAATGTATAATAATGATTTGCAACAATTGTGAAAGGTTTATAATCTATCAGAGATAAGGGAATAGATGATGAAACCCTTATTTAATAGATCATAGTCATCATGTCTAATGACTGAAAATCAGAAAGAACTGTTGATGATGAATCATGAATGGATACAGGTGATAATACTAATGAATTGTTTGGAACTATCTTGAAACATGAAAATATATTGAAAATCGATGTAGAAAAAGACAAGAAAAATAATGCTAGAATTTATTTTTAAACTACTATAAAGAAAATAAAATCCCCTGAAAAAGACTATAAAGTATACAAAGAGAATGAAATTTTTGATTCAATCAAATTCAAGTGAAGTTAATAAATAAAAGAATAACTTATCAAATCATTCTCATTGAAAGAAAAAGATTGTTTAAAATAACGATTTTCAGTAAAGATTTATGAAATGCAATAATGATAATAAAGAAAAAAATGATACTAGTAATGATTGCCTGAATGATAGACACATTAGACATGATTTCTCAAATATTTAAACAAAGGATAATAACGAATGACATTATGAGTGGCAGTATAAAAAGTACAATAAGTCAAAAGTTAAAAATGTTAAGGAAAAAGACTCTTGGAGTGATAGTGTTGGATATTCTTCAGATGAATCATTAGATAATAAAAATTCAGGACAAATCAATATTGGTATTCATTGTAGAATACCTATTGAAAATCATTTTTTCATTAAATAGGTACACCATGCTGCATCTTTGACTAATATATCATTATATGAAAATTAATCTACATACAAGGGCTATATTTCATCTGATGAAGATAATTCCCCATCAGACATTAATTTTTTACCTTCATATGAAGAAGTCCTTATATTTTCTAAATAACATGAAAACCAATATTTTAATGTTAGTATGATATTAGAAAACGAAAATGGAAGAACATATGTTATGAGAAAATATATATCATTTATTTATAATGATCATGATAAGATATATTTGGAAATTGATACTATTTCTAGAAATCTTATGGATGAAAATTCTTATAAGAATAATCTTTTAATATATTTGGAAAAATTAATTTTTGAGAAAAATGTTTTTTGACTAAAAACTCAGTTTTAAATCTTATAATAGCGTGGATAAAAAATTTGGTATAATACTAATGTTTGAAGTAATTTATTTAATGAAAAATTTGACAAAATTTACCGATGGTAAATATGGTTTTGATATAATTAATAAATAACTTCATCTATAAGGTAATAGTTCATAAATGGTATATACTCTTTCAAACACATTTTTTAGCAAAAATATTATTTTTCTTGAATTTTTTTTCAATAAGTTACAATGAGGAGTAAATTTTAATTAAAAATGTTCTTTATAAAAAAACAAAACTATGGGAATCAAAAAATCCTATTTTTAAAAATGAATGTGGGTTCCCAAAATTTTTTCATCTATCATTTATAGATCCTAAAACTTTTGGATTCCAAAAATTTAATTATTTTATTTTCTGGATTACAAATGAATTTACAAAAATAAATGATATGTGGATAGAGTATGTTACTAACATATGACTCATAATAATGAGTAATTTTAAAATATTAATAAAATTAATGATTAAAAATTAAATATCAGAAACAATGATCAAGGATATATTATAGGTATATGTAATATTGTTCTTCTTAGAAAAACAATGATTTAAAAAAAAATTTGTTTACTGTATTAAGCTCAATATTATAAGAATAATACATTTATGTGATTATGTTTATGTTTTGAATTTTTTGAATGATAAATTTATAGTACAAAATTCTATGAAAAATATACTTCATTCTACAAATGGCATGAGAATGTTTACAGACTAAAGATAGAAGAAATTAGAAGCAAAGACGTACCTTGACTTAGTAAAATGGAAATTCGATAATGGTTATGGAATATAAGGTTATGACACTATAACATTAGGAACCAGGAAAATTTAACTAAGAGAATATTTGTTAAGGATATACAAGAAGTAAGATATTATTCCTCAAATGTCTATGATCCGTGTCAATAAGGAATGCAATGGAATGAAAGTTGTAAATATTTTAGCAAATAGTCAACACCTAATTTATTACAGTTGGTTCACATGGATCCTTTCGTTCCTAAACAATGTATAATAATTTCAGGCACTCATTATGTATTTTTTTTAGCAGATGACTACACTACATATACATGGGTCAATTTTCTATGAAATAAAATTTGAAGTCTTTTCGTATTTTAGAACGTTTTCAGCCAAATTAAAAAATGAGAGAAACCTACTTTTGATAATTATTCAAAATTATAATGTTGAAGAATTTTAAAATTCAAATTCTGAAAAAAATAGAAACAAAGGAATTACATAAAACATCTCAATACCTTGAACTCCTAAAACAATTGTGTTATTGAAAGAAGTAATATTATGATTCTAGAGATAAATAGAACCAGGTTGAGTGAATATTCTATTGAAAAACATTTTTTGAGCGGAGCCAGGAGTACTACTTAGTATACTATAAATCATGTTTACCTTGAAAATTTCATTATAAAACACCTTATGAATTAATACTGGCCAAAAAACAAATGTTTCATACTAAAAATTATTCAGATGCAAAGAATTCATTTTGAATAAAAAATATAATTTTCAAAAAAATTCACCCTTATCTGATGAAGTTATTTTATTATGATTTTCCACTATTCTATGGATTTTATAGTTTCAATAATAATACTTACAATGTGGTGGAAACAAATCATGTTAAATATGATGAAAATGGTCCTTTTTTTAAAATAACTTCAACCTGAAACTTATGATATGTTTTCCAAAAATAATTTTCAATAACTACTAAATGATTACACTAATAAATAAATTAATCAAGAATATTTTTTTGAATTATTTATTCCATAATACAATTTATCTTATATTGATTAACATGTATTAAATAAACCAAACCAATTGTTTTTTAAGAATTATCCTAGTGATAGTATCATTATTGATTTCAAAAAACCTATAAATATTATAAGTTCATTATAAAAATAAATAGATAATATAGAATTCTATTCACAATTTGAAAAATAATTTTCTTATGAGTATTTTGGTGATGAATATTGGATTAATGAAATTAATGATTAAATATAATAATTTTTAAGGTATAAATTATAGACCTTTGATGAAAGACGTAAAATTATAACTTTGTGATTGGGGTAAAATGGGGTTTATGAAAAAATGTGATGAAAATGGAATAATCATTATAAATAATTAAAGACTAGTTTCTAAGTTTTTAATAAAAAATAAGGAATATATTAGGAAGAATCCAATGATCTGGTATCTATACTTGAATCTATTTAGATACTATTTGGCTTTGCAGCATTCATTAATTTCGAACAATTTTATATCGATATAATGTGTTATTATCTTCGCAGATATGTTCAGCAGAATGTTTTTGTTGAAAAAAATCTTACGTTTGACGATACAAAACATCCACAATCTGTTTTCAAACATATAAAATCATTATTTGGACTTAAACAATCTCATAGATCCAATTATAATATAATAAAATAATTTTTTCTTTAAAACAATTTTGTTAAGGGAAATACTGATCCAAAAAAATTTATAAATAATAAAAACAAAAAAGGCTTGATCATTCATATCTATGTTTAGGACATTATATAAATATCTCCTCAGTATTCCATAACATATTCTTTTTCAAATCCTATGAAATCTGAGTTTAAGATGACTGTGATGGATGAGTTAAAATTCATTAATGGTTTTCAAGTTTCCAAAAAAGGGGACGGGACTTAAATATCCCAACATTATTATATTAAATATATTCTTAAAAATTATGCATATGAAAGTACTAAAAGTATTAGTACTTCAATTGGTACCTCAAATATTCACAAAAATTGCTAATGTTGGAAAAAAAGTAAATCATAAAATATTGAGGGATGATATGAAGTCTACTATACGTAATATATAGTTATCGAAAAATAATGCATTTAGTGTGCTTATTTGAAAGATATATATATATTACAAAATTAACTCATTCAAAAAATGTGAAAAGAAATTTTCATTATTTAAAGGGAACAATGGATTTTGAACTTTTTATTACTCTTGAAATGATTTTGAATTGAAATTTTCTTCGGATGCTGATTTTGGAAGATAAAGAATTGACTAAAAAAGAACATCCATATTTTTTATTTCTTAGGTGATTCATTAGTTACTTAGTATTGTATGAAATGAAACCCAATATAACATTGCACTAATGAAGCTGAATATGTGGTAGCTAGAAGTTGTTGTAATCAAGTATTTTGGATGGATAACACACTCACTAATTATGGCATATGTTTTCCAAAAACTCATGTACTATGTGATAACACTAGTTCTATATCTCTATGTAAAAACCCTACGCATCACTCACATGAAAAAAACATAAATGTTATAAATAAATTTCATAGTGATCACAAACTTAATTAATATATTATTACAAAATTCATTTGAATGAAATAAGAACATGATGATATATTTATAAAACCATTAACTTCCAAAAGATTTAAATACATTAAACAAAACACATTAATGACTTATGTAAACTAATAATTCATATCTATTTTTTTTTAAACCATATTCATCCCATAATCTAATCATTTTAATTGGGGGGTAAGTATTTATTTTAAATATTATATTTAAAAAAAAATCTTATGGGAAAAACTGTATTGAAACCCAAAATATTATCGACTGTAGAAATAGTTTCATCACCAATTTTTTAGCACTAGAAAATTTTTCAGAATCAAAATATTACTTACAAAAAATTTTTGTACTCATTATTATTTTTTTATTTTTTTTCATTTGAAAATATTATATTGAATCCAACACATATTTCTCGAGATTCCTAAAAGTAAAATTTATTTTTACTTTTCATTATTTTTAATAAATTTATGTTTAATAGTATTTATTTTTAAAACCATTATTAGAATCATTATGAATATGAAAAAATTATATTGTTTTTAAAACCATATGAGTTAGTTTCTTTCAATTCATTTGATCTCCTTGATATAATATAGACCTTAAAATCCCCAATGTCACTTCCCCTCACCTATATAATGGCACCCCTTCTCATATCACATATATTATCGTCTAATCTATGGTGAATATTTGTTCCTCATTAAATATCTATGTCCACAGTTTTCTCGATTCAAATTATTTCAATCGTACACCTGTCTCAGTCATAAGTAATGTCTAAAAAATAAATTTAATCCAAATTTTTTTCCAATATGAAATTATTCAGTAAATGATTTCATAGAAGAGACTTATATGACAAGTATGACTAATCTTTAAAGAGAATCATTTAGTTTTGTTCATGGGAATAGGGTTTTGTAGAAAAACCAAATACTCATGATCTGATCACTATAGAATAAGTCATTTAGTTTTACAAATCTATGACGATTGATAAAAAGAATATGAAGGATTCTATTCAGATCTATTATAGTGATATAAATATGGCATCTTACAATGCAACAGATTTCATAAATATTCTATTAGAAGGAGATTCATTTATTCCACCATAGAAATTTCTAATGGAAAAAAGGATCATTTATAAAATAAATTATTGAACAATATCTTTTTGAGATTGATGAGGAGAAAAATAAAAATAGTCATTTTTCATATAATCATAGAATTAATGAACATTGGATATAATGCTTTTCTATTTTATGAAATGGTTATAGATAAACTCTAAATTTTTTTATGTTTTTACTAGTTACTATCTTTTCAACATGAGAAAGATAAACCAGATGGGTTATATTTTCCATACCATCATTAAAATCATGTCTGATGCAATCATATTCCAACTAATTATGTTTTCCATCCTCAGTATGTTTATTTTTGAATCATGATGTCTTGAAAAATTCTTCCTCAGTCAGTTTTGAGAAATTCAATAGATTTTTTGGATTAAAGATGATACTATAAGAAGAATAAATATTAATTTTGGGCTATAATCAAAAACATTTGATCAATATGAAGATTCTGAGACTCTAGAAGAAATAGTTGGAGGAATCTAATGAATACCATAAAAATATGTACATATTTTTACAAAGAAATCAATAAAATCCTAATTCCATTCTAAATCTGAAGAATAAAAGTGATTATTGTGAATAAATAAAAACCAAATGTAGAATGAAACATGTATAATTGAAATCAGGATTTCCAAAATTGATTCATTATCATGTTGGAGCCATTTTTGAAAAGATTTGGGCTGATGAAAATCTAAAAGAAAGTAATAATGAAATGAAATTGATGAATAGAAGGTCTTATACCTTTGGAATTAATATGCTATTGAATGGAGTATAAAAAAAGTGCCAAAATCACCATTATCCCCTCTTTCAATGAAATGGGATAGAATAAAAAGAATTTTGGAGAACAATAGTAATCACATGATGTCTCTGGAGATTATACTAAGATGCATAATATCGTTTAATATATCTAAGTTGGAGAGATATCTGAAGAGAGGAGTGAAGAAGAAGAAAAAGTAAAAAAGGATAAAGATGATAAAATAGTTAAAAACAAATGTTTGAGTTAGAAAAAATTTATATTAGCTCTACTCATGAAACATCTATTAAATTTCCATCCCTGGATATTAAACATTCAAATAATGATTTTTAGGGATCAAAATTTTGAAAAGTTATTCAAATTTATGATAAGTATGTACAAACTAGATCTGATATCAATAGGAATTAGAATTCAAAAGAATAACATTTAATAAGCCACAATGTTGGAATCCTAATAATAAAGAAGACTCATATAGATGTCAGATAATTTTTTTAAAAAGGATAAATATTTTTTTCAAGTTGTTATAATAATTGAAAATATCTTCTTTTATTACCTAGAATGCACCAAAAATTTATTTTGTGGCTGGGAATAAAAAACGACTGATATAATTCAATAAATATCAAAAGAAAATGAATCATGAATCTTGATACTGACATTAAGGTGTTTGATTAATGGTATAAGGATCATTAGAAAGAATGAAATAAAGTGGCAAAGTACTCACACAAGACTGATGAGACTATTTATCTCATGGGGGAGAATAGCTGATCAAAAAAATATTTTTAATAAACTCTAGGATTATTTCATCTATTTACAATGTAATACTACTCAGAAATTGAAAATTGTTAGAGGCCAAGATGAAAGTCAGTCCAGTGATTTCAATGTAATTGGAATGAGGTTTTATATCATTCAATCAATGAAATTTCATTATCCAGATGAGATCAATAACATGAAGAATCAAATTTCCTTATTATAAAACATTATTTAAATCATAAAAAAGGTGACCATTGTTCATGCAGAACTGTACCAGTGTCATGAAGAAAAGATTAAGGCTCGGGACGAAATAATTTAACACATGGAATAGAAAATAAATTTTCAGGAACATTAGACACATACCCATGTTTAGTTGATTATTGATCAAGAGAAACAGATGTCGTATTAGCAATAATCTCTTGACTTGGTCATAGTTGGTAGAAAAGAGTTCAGGAAGATGAAAACAAATATTTTAGATCTTATGAAAAAAACAGAAATCATATGACTTATTTTCTTGTTTTACCTTTAGTTTTTGAAACATTTTATAAAATAATTTTACATGTCTACATTTGTTTATTAAATGTTTTCCATTATTTTTGGATTATTTTTCTTTCAATTATCTCATCAGTTATAATAATTTATTACATTGTATTTTTTTCCTCCATAAATATTCTATAATTCGTAGAAGAACTCTCATATTCCATTTTGATAATCACAAAAGTGACACAATAGTTTATAAAATGGTAGAATGTTTTCTAAAGGAGGATAATGAAGATATATTATTTTTTCATGGTGGAAAATGTATTTGATAATGAGAAAAACTATCAGAAAGTGAATTCTTTAAGTAATGGGTAATTTTTTTAAAATAAGATCATTAGGGATTTTGATATCCTGTAGTGGAGGTTTGTAATATTATAATTTTATTCAGAATATATTTATAAATAAAAGATAGATAATTATAAGTGTTTTACTTCTAAATGAGAAATTGATATAATTTTTTAAGCATCTACTTATATTTAACTAGTATATTGTGCATTCAAAAAAGGGGGGCATTTTTGAGTAAAAATTAATCGTTTGACATATATATTGTTTTTTGTTTTGGAAATGAAAAACATAATTTTCAAATGATTTATTATATTTTATTTTTGAAATTACGTTAATGTTTTTATTATACAAGTCTGTAATTAAATTTTTTATACTATATACTTTAAATAGCGTACACACTAATAAATATTGTTTTGACTATTTATATATTTATCATAAGGATGAATATGATTTATATCCTAGAAATTGAAAAAAAATTATATTAGTCATGCCATTTCGGATCTCCAACATATAAATGATCAATATTGAACTAACTATCTTAATTGTACTAACTATCTTAATAGAAAATATCTTTCCCATTTATTGTTCAGTTTTTTATTTTATGAGAAGCACCATATTTTTATCGTACCAACTTTATTGTAACCAGAAAACAATGGTATATCAAAAAGAAAACCTTTTAATCAAAATGATGTCGTGTATTCTATTTTCATATTCAGGTAAAAATAATGTCATTTTTTTAGTTACAAGATTACCATTAGATTACAAGGTGTCCAAGTATCTTTGAGATATCAAGAAGAAATCTCACTGGTGGTGCCAAAATATGATAGTTGGGGTGAGACCTATAAAAACCAAGACATCTTGCAGAGATTAGAAATTTGGATGAATTCAAGGAATCCTATGAGAGTTCTGTCAAATCTACGCTACTCGAAGAAAACCATTAAGTCATATTGTGATGTCATCATTCTATATACTTATGACTTTCGTGAGTTTTTGGTTAACATAGTGAGATGCTGATATATGGTGATTATGATGGAGCTCATCCACGGATAGAAACATAATCATGCCGATTATTTGTGAATCGATGGATTCCAAGGCTATGAAGACAGAGGTATCAAGTACCTTCAAAATAAAGGGATTGTGGGGATATGAAGAAATAATATGATCATAATATAGAGGGGTTACCTTGGTGTGGGTAACACAAGCATTCTTGAAAGTATAAATCAAGGGTATTTTAACCAAATTTATTAGATACCCTTATGTTTTGGTTAAAATAATTTTATTATTATACATTTCAACTACATTTTAAGAGAAAGTGAATTCTTTTACATATTCATATTTTTATTATGCATTCTATTTATCATAACCAATGTGATTATGATATATTTATAATACACTAATTAATATTTTTGTAATTAAGATTGTACGGATTACGTTATTTCCAATTACTCAATATGATTCAGTACTCTTTATGATTTAATCGTTGTATTGTTTTAATCTAATCATCAGAATGACACATATTAAAATCTATTACATATTTACTCTATTTAAATCATTTAAACTGTGAATACGAATAATTTTAATTATGATTGAAGGAATACATATTATAAACAACATGATTATGATATTACTATTCATTGAATCCGAGGCCCAATCCAGTTATTTTTTTCAAATACATAAATAGGATTTTTCAATTAAAGTAGTTTATATTTTTCTAATCAAAATCCCTTTAAAGGATAAAAGTGAATGTTTTAAACCTACAATTAACCCCCTATTTTACTGTGATATCAACATATACATTATGATCCAACATAACCATGATTATTTATTGATTAAAATATGTCAATGAACTACCTATGTAAATTATTTCTATTACATGGGTCCTTAAATCCAATCGTGAGGGGTATGGAGCTCTAATAGTTAGGGAAAACATTATAGTGCAGATTTGAATTTTGTGTGAGAAAATGTTTAGGTATTTCTAGGATTTTTTCCATGACTTAACCAATACTATGATGTTGAGGCTTCAAATGAACTCATATCTATTATTATACCAATATTAATGTGTGTTTATAAAATTACCTTAACAATATTCTCGGATGTGAAGAAGAAACTCTCTGAGGATATAGATTAAGGGTTTATATGCCCGTGTCTTTTACCATGTGGTTTATTTGTTCTATTTATTATGATGAGTACGGGATTAGTACACATTTATGAGTTATTTTTGTGAAAATAATAAATATTTACCTTCAATCATTACATGATAAATTTCGGGATAAAGTTTATGTTATATGAATGGTTACTTTTTTACTTGATATAGTAATTATGATTAAATAGTGATTCCATTTGAACTCTATGAATCCCCTATTACCATCATGATTACGTTTATAATTCCTTATAGATTACCATAATAATATTAAAATGTTTTTAGATTATATTCATTATTTTCCAAGATAGGTGAATTCCATAAAGATCATTTTAGGATGGCTTAGACCAACCACAATGATATAAAACTATAGTCTTATTTGGAATTTTTGATACTATCAGTGCCTGGAATGAAATTTTCATTTAATATGATGTGTGTGAACTTTGTTAACAATGATCAGATTCAAGTTTCTTTGGAAATATGAATGGGTATAACATTTCAAGGATATGAAGAGAATGTGATTAGATACACCTATACCCATATACCTTTTAAGTGGGTCCCATTTTTAATATAAAATTATGAAATATAAAAGTGATTGGGTAGTTTCATCATACATAATGACATAATGGAAACTTATGACTCAAAATAATTAAATATGCACGAGAAAAACTACATAACACATGATTTGGAGATAGTATTGGTAATATTTTCCTTAGTTATATAATTCCATTTTCTATATTATAAAATTGTGATATATATATACTGATCCCAAGAGGTTTAATTATATATTCACCTAGAGGATGATGAACATGTTTCCAAGAATATGGATGTAGTTAATCATAGAAAATCAATTCTTAGAATATTTTTACCAACAGAAAGATGAAATGTATTTGATGATCTATGAAAAAAAATTATTGAATCCTTATCAATAAATGGAGAAAAATGGAACCAATACACTTTTATTTTCAAAATATTGAGCTTCAAATCATAATGTAGGAGATACATACTATATTTCACAAAATTTCTTCTCAACCATCCATCCTTATGAAGACAAAGGATGTGTCAAAGATAAAAATTGAGCTGTAATAGAAGGTGCATAATAATTTAGAGTTAAAAATTGATATTAGTGTAATTAGAATATTTTTGAAATGAATATTCTTTTTATCAATAAAAAAATTTTGTAAGGATTTTTTGGATGAGGTTTATAACTCATCAGTCATCATTAATCACAAGAAAAAAATGATTTATTAACATATTAAGAAAAATTTATTATTGTACAAAAAGAAGATGAAGATTATTGAATGGGTAGTAGTATTATTGGAATTTTGTAATTTTAGAGAGAAATAGAAAATGTGTTTGGAGATAATGCAACAATTATTATTCCTTATTTTTAAATCAGATAACATCACCAGATATTTAGTTGAATGTATTCTTATACCATACAACATTGGTATAGTAATTTGGTTTACATTAGTTTAACTCATGATTTTTAGTACATTTAATTTCTATTAATGAATATTTCTTACTTAGTTAATGTTAAATGATATATATATAAATTAATTTAATGGAATTTTAGAGTACCACTCCCAATATTATTTGGTTATAATCCTCGATTTACCTATTTTTTTGGAGAATTCGTTAACAAGAATTAGATACATTGAAAATATTGAACACTACTTATCATCCTCACAATAATTTTAAATATTAATGGAATATTAAAACTCATTACTATATTAAATGATAATATTAATAAAACATAATTTTAGGATATGATCAATACCAACCCATAGTGGTGTTCTCATATACTAATAATTTTATTATATAATTAATATTTCACTAAAAGAGGATCTATATAAGAATATGTGAAGAACACTGTAATAATCAGATGAATATTGAGAGAATAAACATAGGGTAATAGAATGATGTCATTAAATTATAAAATATATTCGAACAATTATGTGGCATATTAAAAATGGATAGTAATGATAGAAAATGTAATATTCGAATCATTAATGAGATATAGATTTTTGTGTATGTGAAAAAGTGTTACATTGAATATCTCTATGAATGTGGGTCATGATAATCTATGAAAATAGAAACATGAGCCCTAGATTCATTGAAAAATTGAAAAATATTTATCTTATTGTGATTGTAGCATATCATCTATTACATCCACCAATTCTCTCCCAAGATAATGATTTGTTAATTGAATCTCTATCGAGGAAGCACATACGTGGACCTTTACAATTACTAAAATAATAAATAGTGTAACATGAATATGATCTATCTTAAATTAAATAATTCTTAGAAATACTAGATAATAGGTATGGTTTAATACAAAATACAAAACCCTAACATGGTTAAATATATCAGAAGAAATAAAATGTTTTAGAAAGAATAATGGGATCATGAAGATGTAATAAGGAAAATGTGACCTTATTTTTTAATCAAATAAATGAATTTACAAGGATGATACTATTCTAAGAGTGTTAATATGTAGCACCATATAATTTTGTAATGTATTTTTTCATTACCTTGTTGAATGTAATATTCAGCACAATACACAAGACAAAAATGAATAGTGATACTTTTTATTGAGATAAAATATTTCAGTAAAAGAAAATCATTAATCATAATATTAATTGAACATGGAATATAATTAATATAATTATAAGGTGAATAAAATGGAATGTAAATAATAATGTAATGAACATGAAATTTTTATCCTCATGGTATTAAAATATCACTATAAGACAAATTTAACTTTTTATATTATGAAGTGAATAAAATATTTAATATATGTTTTAAAAGATAAGTAAATCCATAAAATTAATGATTTTAGTAATCTAAATAATCTTATATAATGGAATTAAATATAATATATTTTTATATAATTATTATAAAATATGTTCATTTTATATATAGACATTGGAAATATGGTCATTGAATATATTGATTTTGGGTACATCTAATGAGTATGTTTAGTGATAGAAAAACTATAACAATTTCAGAATAAAATTGTTATTATTTATTTATAATGTATAATTAGGAAAATATATTGGTAATCTTTATATTTCATAATTTAATGTATAATTATTATAAATGTTATTATGAGTTAGTGAAATTAAAAGGAGGATTTAATTCAAATAGGTTTAGGAAGTTATATTTTTAGAAGATGAAATATTAATTTTAATTTTATTGTGATAATATTATTTACTATTACAAAAATATATTTCTTAAATATAAAATTTTAGGTGCCTATTTTCTAATACTTGTAAATAAATTTTTTCACTCATAAATGATTAATATATTTAAATGTATAAGTGTATACGAAAAATAAAAAAAATAATTTAAAGAGGAATTGATATGAAATATGGTTAATAACATATAATATTTATAATATTATTTAAAAACATTTCTTATTTATATATTTTACATTTTCATTTAAAAGATAAATTTACCATATTTAGAAACTTAATTAGATTAAATGAATTGACCATTTTTTAAAATCAGTTTGAAACCAGATAATTAATAGAATTTAATTTTTAGACATAGAAATATGTTACCCAGATAAATTTTAATGTTATAATATATTAAAAGGGGCTTTGATAAAATGTAAAAATATCATAATACCCTATCTTTGAATACGTGGATGTGGCATTTCTAAAAAAAATTACCCCACCTCTATTATTTTTTACTTTGTATCAACATTACTTTTTTAATGAAAATAAAATAAGTTATGGAATGAATATTTTATGAAATCACACACAAATATAAAAAATAAATGGATCCCTCCACTACCTCCCCTAAAAAAATTAAATCCTTAAATTATCTCTTAAATATTTAATTATTTCCCACATACCACATTTCTATTTGATGTTTGGTGATAAATTGTTCAAGAAAGGGAGCCTAAATCTATAATTTTGAAAGTTCCCATGTAGATATGGATAAAATTAGTCAAGCCTCATAGATATTCATTAAAATTTTTAGTTACCTTATCATCTACACTAATTATAAATATTATTCTAAACAAATAATAATTTCATATTAACATCATTAAGAATCTGATAAAATGATACTGTACAATTCCATAACAATGTCGCCATTTTCATCACAAATAAGTATCAAGAAACAAATACAAATAATATATAACATCTTAGACCCAATTTAATCTCATTTATATGAACATGTAATAAAATTGGTCCCCTAGAATGCTTCCATGTATTCCAAAGGCTATTGACTATCTAGGAGGGTCTATGATGGTATGGTGGGGAGAATATATATGTATGATCAATGTGACAAGAAATGATGATAACAAATAAAAATAGAGAATAATATTAAATTCAATATCGTATTCATAAAATCTTGAATAATATTATGTAGGTGAATAAAATTTAAAAAATAACATATCTATATCCAGTATCATTTACAATAATTAGTTCAGGTCTATATGTTATAAAATTTCGGAATACATGGAAATAGATAAGTAGTAATATACAGTAAGTAATAAAATTGAAAAATAAACAATATAAAATCAATCTCTAATATCATTGTGGGAACACGATTTGTCATATACTCTTATAATCCATCTCAATATATAAAATTGGTTTTCTATAGTAAGATTATTTCCTTTATCCTTAAAAGCTTTTATATTGTCTATCCATGTAGAAATGGGTGGCCCGAGTAACATGTGAGATAAACATAATAGGGTATGAGAAATAGGTTCTAGAACTATCCAACAAGTGTATATACAATGATCGGTGTTTTTGAATAATGTATATAAGTGATAAATAAATATACCATATCAGAATAGGTTCTATGTGGAACACCCATTAGATACAACCTACTTCAGCCTAATTTATGATGTCTTTAATTATTCAACAATAGTGATTTATTTTTTTATAGCCTTTGGACCTAACCTTTAATCTACGATATCCCCCAAATAGCCATTATCATATAGGGGATTTGTATTTACAATGGAATATATAATTTAACATAGTAAATCGACAAGTTTGTCGAGTATATAAATTATTGACTGAATCAAATTATGTTCATTGGATAAAAAGACACCTCAATATAAAAATTTAAATTTAATCTTAGGATCATCCAATGAATTTCACTTAGGGAATGTTAGTATAACTCTAGTTATAAACCCATCTCCCTACAAGTCCATCCATGAAATTCGTCATAGGAATCCTATTATTGTCGAGGCATAGTATAACGTCATATCCTGCTGAGATCCTCATTGTATATCAATTTAATGATCCCAGGTGTTTCTCAAGGAATAGTGTATTACAATAACTTCTTTTTTCCTTGTTTGGAATGCCTAATCCAGGACCCAAGTGTCACTCAAGGATTATTCTATGGCCACTCACCTGGAAATCCACCCCTCCAAGAAATTATCCAATGTATTCCATGTGTCACCCATAATGTAATATGATTTTGATATAATTAATTTAATTTAGTAATTATAATGAGTCCATCCAAGGCACTCTGATTTAGAGCACTTTTGTCATTTTTGGTATGTCTTATTAGATGGCCATGAATATAATAACCCATGATATATAACAATTAAATTAGTGCAGTTGTCCATCCAATTTTTATGGTACAACTCATGGATGAGGTAATTCAAAGAAGGAAAAGCACCTAGGGACATGGAAATTCATTAATCCCCCAATTATTTAATCAAATTTATTATAAATTCTTTGTATTATAATGTCCCAAATGAATGTTTCATGGAGCACAATGTATATGGTGGTTTGATTAAATTTCCAGGAATAATGCTTAAAGGCCTTTAAATGTTATGCGATGTAAGTGATGGCTTATGTCCAGGTAGGTATTCTCTGATGATGAATTGAGGTTTCTTAGAATACACTCAACATGATTATACCAATTTATCTAAATAGTTTGACATTTATTAGTTGTATTAATGATGTTATATCATGATGTATCATAACACATAATATAAATAGAAATATACTCAAAACAAACAAACAACACCACCTACATTACCTTTCTAGATGACTCACTATCCAGTATCATAATCATATTTGATATTAATAAGAGATAATTATAAAATATATAAATAAACAGAAAATTGGTGATAATTTTCTTGATGGATTTATCATGAAAAAATGAAAGATAAATTAATAAAATAAGGAATATTATTGGGGATATTAATTTCACCCATTGTGGTAAACAAAACATTATTCTAAAGGAAAAATGGGGGGTATGAAAATATGTGGTAGTAAAATAGGGAGATAATCTCGTGTGAGAATGCAGCTGTGAAAAATAAATGATAATGGAGTGAGAGAGACAAAATTAAAGGAGGTAAAAATGGTAATTTCAACCATTTTTAATTGTTGCATGTTTCGGAAACTTGGATAGCCAAACTATGTCCAAATAACCCTCAACCTTTCCATTGAGAGGAACCCTTCTCGCATTGATATGAGCACAATTGTCCAAAAAAATTGGTATTTGAATTCCCTTAATCCATTATGATCACATCCATTCATGGATAATCACATACTTTTAAAAACCACACACATAACATGAACATAACCACTACTACCAATCTCTACCAAATAACCATATTTCATATTTTATGGTTCATAGGTTGAAAAAATGTGTGAAATCCTCGGGTGACATCTTTTTTTAGAGTCATGGTTTTCACTATGGATGTGGAAACCCAGAAGATCATGTATTTAAACAAAAAACTGGATCCTCTAGAACCAAAAAACATCATATCCTCATAAAAACATCCTTGTACTCTTATTAACATTTTTGATTCCAAAAGCATAGATTATAATAGATATTTTATGAATTCGTACATCTCTGAATAACTTGGATGTTACATCGACACCTCTTTAATATAACATATCGTTGAGTTTCTATGATGGTTCTAATTCATCATATGTGAATAATTTTGGAAACATGGAATATTTATTGGCCTCACACTCTGAGTTCTCAACATGCACACAACCACGTTTCGAAAAACACTCATACAAGACGAATAATTCTACCACAATGAGTCATTGTGCTGGAATCAATGATACAAATTCGATGCTCATCAAATTAATGGGAAGACACTAACTTAACCTAGTTAGGATGAAGGATGTGTGATGGTTAATAACATTAAATTGTAAATTATGAATCATCTGAAACATATTTTATAGATAGGATCCTCTGAGGTAACTGAAATTAATAGTCTATCATCTTGGAGGTTGATTAACAACAAATCTGACTCCTTAACCTTCCTTCGTAACAAGTTCCTGAATAAACATAAAAATGGTCAATCTAATTACCTCACCTCCTCTCTCTGGCCATCCATTCATAATTCCATTGCTGACATCATGCATAACTCAAGATGTATGGTTTGTTCAAGCTCCACTATACAATTTTGTCTTAATAACTAGACTGGTACTCCGCTCATATTAATGCTTTCGCAAGATAAATCTCCAGATAACATCAATCTAACCATAAATCAGGTCATGCACTCTAGTAGATTAAATCTCCTTGATCTCATTAAGGAAATTGTGTACAATTAACCCTTTATATATGGGGATGGTCTCCTTACTTGGGAGCCAACTCAGAACGGTATTTTGGATTCCTAAAAACTTCTTTCATCATTTTTTCAATAATTCTGATCCCACTATCACATGGATTATGATTTATGATAAGCCTTAGATTAAACCTTAAAGGATTATCCTTGTCTGGTGCATCACCCACAATAGCATTCTTACAGAGGTTTCACTTCAGTCTTTTGGTGTACAGTTATGCTCTAACTGTAAATTTTGTCACCAAAATAGGGAGGACACTAATCACTTATTATTATCTCGTACTACGGTCCCTGCTTTTTGGAATTATGTTACTAACATTTTTTACTACAGATTGTTATATGATGACCCTATTTAATCCCAACGAAAACATTGTGTAGAAATCGACTCTTCTCACCAAATCATGAATCGTTTCCAATCTGCGATTGATGTGATCCTTCATGTGATCTGGAATGATAGAAAAACAATTATTCACAAAAATTACTCATTTAATCTTAATACAGGATGGATTAAAATCTTTATTGTAGTTAAGAACACATCCATCCTTCAGAAAGGACACCGCGACACTTTGATTGGGGACTTTATGATTCTCTGACGCCTCAACATTGATGGCTTTTATACCAAGACAAAGCTCTCTTTTATGGTGTTCTCAAAAGCCCTGAATCTTGTATGGATCAAGATCAATGTTGATGAAGCTTCTAGAGGAAATCCGGGCCATGCAATATGTAGGGCCATTTTTAGAGAGTATCTTGTTCATTTTTACGGATGCTTCTTTGGAAGCTGTGCCACTGCCTCTACCCTTGAAGTTGAAATGATGGTAGTGATTCAAGCCATTAATTATGTTAAGATAAAAGGATAGAATAACATCTAGATAAAGAGTGACTCCACCACCATTGTGCATGATATTTCGAATGGATTGATTCACCTTGCATGGCCTCTCACTGCTTGATGGATAAACTACCTCAATTACATTCTTGAAATCAGACACATTGCCACCCATTCATATCGGTATGAAAACACGGTTGCGGATGGCCTTGCCAACAAAGGAGTCAACCAATCCATGACATGGAGTGACTCTATACCGGTTGATCTCCATCGCCATTTCATTAGAGATTGTAATAAGATACCATCTTTTTGTTTCATGTAACCCTCCTCTCTCTTTTCTTTCTCAATAAATTTTTTTTCTTGTCTAAAAAAAATGTCTATCATCCTGAATCTCTCAATAATATAAAATTATGGAATGAGCCTATGTTTTAGCTTCCATTTTTTTGAATACCTTAACGGGAAAATCTTGGAGAATCATGCATGGTCACTTGATCTCCCACCTCAAATATAGAGGTCAACAGTTTTGATCAATATATGGATTCTTCATAGACTTATCTATAGCCATATTCTTCTTAATAAGATCTAATTTCAATAAAGTATCTTAAAATAGATTTGGACCCAATGTCATTTCCTCATCTAGAACATGGTTGAAAAACATGGCCTATTGTATAGTGGCTCATAAAGAAAAATATGTATTGTCTCTTGGAATATATTATTTTTAGAAAACTCAGCATGTAGTGTTTATTTCCCCCTTAGACCTCTGAAATCAAGTATTTATTCTAATTGCATTTCCTTTAATGTATATATCATATGATAATACGTCCCCTTACTTATAAGGTGATATAATTTACTCAGAATAACCCATGTGAAAATTTCCTTCTATAACCCCTATGATAACTACAACGTAAAAAGAGAATCATTTTCATACATGATAGTAAATTGAAATTTATGAAAGAATATTTTCATCTGGACTTATATCCATACATTTTCATCCATATATATGTTATCATATATATATATGAGGTGGTAAACCTTCATCAGCTGATCAAAAATAAAATAATCTATGTTATAACATCAAAGAATTTCTAGTAATCCAATGTAAAAATACATAGTGACATCATCCCCTTTCCTCTACCAAATGGGAGATAATTGTAAAATGTCATGTTGGTCATTGTTGTTTTCCTTGACATTCTAATAGTATGAACACTAATTACCCAAACCATCTATCTCTATTTTCATACAATGACACAAATAACAGTGGTTTAATTCATATTATATATTTGAGGGAATAGGATGTAAAGTCTGACATGTTGTATGTTATCCTCTCTTCAACTCAACTCATATGTCCACTAGAACAAATAAATGTCCATGGATGTATAATATCTAATCCCCATCAATGACCCAACAAGGCAGTGGGTCCACAACTAAAAGGATATCCCTTTGGGCATAGCCATAAGGATCAAAAATTTACTTAATATTCAATCTACCCTATTTTGAATATGTCTCTAATAATGTAGAAATTAAATTCAACATAAAAGTGACATTCTCTTACATGTTAATCATAGAAAACAAGGTCATGAGCTGCCACTTTCTACATGCCACCTAATGAACATGTGCTTGTGTTTTCCAATGCAAATCATCAGCCACAACATTACATTTTTTTAGAATTAATGCATGATCGAAATTTAATAACTATAGGTGTTCAACACATATTCATTGTAAGGAATTTAATTTAAACAATGTTAATATGTATATGGGGGTATTTTAGTTTTTATATTCCACAATCATCTATCCTTGTAAATAATGCCTCCAACAATGAATTTAATGAACCACAAATACTATATAAAGATAGTATATCAAGTTATTTAACTCATGTTCACTCAATTGGAAAGAATCGTATGCCATAACTCGCTCACCTTGCATCAGAAATACTCCCAATATGATGCCTAAGCTACCATAATAAAATATATTAGTTCTCCCATCTCTGAAAGTCAATATTATTACTGATTTCCATTATCCATTGAACTAATGTATGTTTTTTTCATAAGCATCAAACCATATGAATATCAAACTATTGTTTATTGAGACAACAATGCAAGATTCATGGGGTAAAAATTATTGAATAAACGGTATGTCATATCCATCAAGAACCAATAAACACCATATATAAAAGGTGTTCTTGTCTATCTTCCATAAAAATATTTCTCACACCCTATGTGTGTCTATAGATACTCTTGAATCTGATATAGTTTGAAAAAATAAGTGATTTGTACTCATATAAAAGATTCATTTTTGATCTTAGCATAAAATTGGTGCTCTCTTTGTTTTGTAAAAATGATATAAAAATGATTTAAATTTTCATGTCTCGTATTTTATACATCTTGATTTCATCTAGAATTATTACTAAAAACGAATATAGATAAGGGTTGACAAGAAAATTATCAAGGCCATGAAAGGTAATACTATATTCATTATACTGAACATCAATTTAATCACTTATACATTCCATATCTACTAAGTATAGTTATATGTGTTACACATTAATGCATGGCTTGTACTAAATGGTAGACCGACCATAAATAAATCATCATGAAAATATAAGATCCTCAAAATTAGACAATGAGTTCTCCATTAAGAGACAGTGGATTTCGTTTCATGATCATTAGCTAATTCCACTGGTGTTAATCAAAGTAATACCTAATGTTACTATTTTCATTAATCATAAAATTGATAGGAGAACACCAAGGTGACATACAATGATGGAAAATCCCTTTATGTTCTACGTACTCTTTATATCTTTTGAGTTCTTGAAAATCATTTCGTTTCATCCTATAAGTTGTGAGAGATAATATTCTTCCTCTAATAACTATATCAATAATAAACTCAACCTACCTCACAAGAGGTATTCCATACAATTCATCGAATAAGAAATTCTAGGAAAGATCCAATATTGGAGTGAAGTATTCTCTACGTGTTCCCTGATCATATTCAAAGAGGCTAGGAATCTAGGATATCACTCCATGATGATCATAGTTATCTAGTTCCAATCATGCATTATATAATAATATTTTCCATTATGAATAAATATACCTCCCTCTAGTATGGAACAAATCCACCAATAATAAAAAAATGACATGATAATGGTGAAGAACCAGCAATTTCATTCTGATAATCAAAAAAAAATTATCATATCAAGCATAAAGTGGTTCCCTATGAATTTATAACCACCTAACCCAAGGGGTAATACTTGAATTTGCATACACATTATAATATCATTCTTTGTAGAGTATCTTGGGTCATAACACCATTGAAGTACTCAGTCTCACTCTAAATGATTTATATAATATTTTAAAATATAAAATTATATAATGAACCCATATCGAAAAATGATATATACCTATGTTTAGGCTACTCAAATAATAAAACAAACTATAAGAGGCTCAGTTCACTACTCCATTAGTAAATGTGCTATTGAATATTTCAATACAGATCCATGTCCTAGAGAAACTGCATGAATATCTAAAGTATTCCAACACTTTTAGTGATTTATCACATAATAATAGATTACAAGGCCATCTAGACTTCCTTATCATGATTTACATGTATAATTTTAGCTTTCATCTTGACATGGATCTTAGGATCTCTCTCTAGAAAGTGGGTTCTGTGTATATCTGCTTTTACTATGAAATGGAAAGAGAGAATTATGGTTCCCCAAACTTCCACATACTCGTAAATAAAATGGAAACATGGTAAACTTGTGCTTCATATGGAACTGTCTACCACATTGATGAAACTCCACATTACAATCTCTATGTTCTATATGCTTGTTGACTCGTCCACAAGAAGACTCAAATAGATGTTTCCTAATACTAGATGACGTTCATCTAGTTCTAAAAGATGACTTCCACTAACCATCATCACCTTCTTAACTCAATTAAATTCGGTGATGACCTCTTGGATCACTATCTCAGATATGGCTATCATCCAAAATATGTTATCCTATGATCTGATATAGTGTAATTGCCCATCATTCACTGAACTCACTATTTCCAACTCATCACCTTCATGATTCAATTATAAGGGATGATTGTGGATTAAATGAGATGAATTATACATTATATACATAACACCAAACATAAAGTGCATAAATTATTTATCAAGATCAGATAAAAATTAATAAAATAGACATCATGGCTAGTATCCATGACCCAAAAGCCAAAGGAAGACGTTCCAATAAAATTGTATATGGGAGATTCAACTGGATCTCTCCACTCAACTCTACCATTGTAGTTTAATTTTGTGTGGAAACCTTACTAAATCCAAAAAAATAGGAAGACCTCACAAAACTGAGAATTTAATACCTAATAAAGAATATTAGGGGAAACTGTGTGATTCATTATATAAGGTAATACTAGTGGATTTGGGACACCACCATTATGGAATGGTTGTCACCACCATTATGAAACTCAAACTGGGGCCATCGTAGTGGAATATTACTTAAATTACTAATCGCATGACTCATAATGTTATTCAATTGAATAAATATAATATATATACAAATATATCAAGTTTATATCCTTTATAAATAAGATTATGAACTAATATTACTATTATAAAATACACTTATAGGTCGCATTTAAAGATCTTAAAAGTCATAATAGATAATCCTTGAAAGCCACAATTGAGGTTGGGTCAGAGTCAATGTATCATATGTGATAAAAGATTTCATGGTGTATAGAGTTTTAGTTTAATGTTATAATGAAAACATCTGTGACAATGAAATTTGAATCACTATTTTCCCCAAAAAATATTATTTTAGAGTTTAATTTTTCAACTTTTTACTCACCAATTTATATATATAAATATATCACGGTCTTTTTATATGAAACAATTAACCCATGTTATAGAATAATATTTTTTATAAGTTGAAATCCAAACATCATGTAATTCCATCATAACCCTTACACCTAGTGACATGATGTAGAAAAACATATATGTTGATTTCATTAAATTACCAACTATTCCAAATTATATAATAAATGATTTATAATTCATAGTTGGAATTCATGTAATTTGTATCAATTAATATTTTCATCTCAATAAAAAATGGTTCATAAATATAAAAATTATAATTGGTTATTTGGGATGTCATCGTCATGTTATATGGTAAAACAACATTTTGAAGGATTTTACATGTTATGTAACCAATTATTTATTTCCTTAAATGAATGATTTCTGCATTTAAAAATATAGAAATCATGGAATGTATAGTTTTTCACATGGAATGTATGTTGTGAAATAAACATGACGTTCAGTGTTAATCCTCTGGTTCCTATAATTATGCATGATGAATACGTCCTTTCTATTCTAGACCAAGGGTAATATATAATATAATATATATATATATATATATGAATCCAACAATATTGAAACAAATATAATTGAAATAGGACTATCCCCAAACAATAAATCCTATAAAAGGTAATTAGAATGTCCCCCAGATGGGGGTTACCTACTAATAGGAACAAGTATATTAAAATTTTTAATGACAACATTTCTCTATTTTCTAAATCAAAATACAAGAGAAATGGAATAAAATAGGGACATGTTACCACCTTCAAACATCATAAACCAAGTTCAGTATAATGTAAGAAAACCATTTTGGCCACACAAACTCAATCCCTCTACCCCATACATAATAGGCTATCAAAAATCATGGAGGGTCTATGATGGTACTGTGGGGATACTATAATTTCATAAAAATATTCATATGTAATGGTGATAACTAATAAAATAATGGAATATAATTATATATAATAGTAGGAAAAAAATATTAATATTAACAATATGAAGTGGAAAATAATCAAAAATAATAATATATCTTTATTGGGTATCATGTATAATTTTTTTCATGCATGTATTCTATATTAAATGGGAAGGAAAAGAAACCTTGTAGCAGGCATATACAATATCCTATACACAAATTGAAAAAATGACACAAAAGATATCATAAATAGAATCATGATCACATGTGAAATCCATTATTCATATAATCTGTCATAGAGAATAAAATTAGGCACCCATAGTAAGAAACTTCCTATTATTGCGACGTGTATCCATAAAGGCAATTTAGGTAACAATTTTCTCCAAAAGCATGGTGTGAGATGAAATATGTAGGATGTAAACAATGGTTTTTATAAGTATCTAGTCTGTGTATATATAATCATCAATATTTATGTATAATGAATAATGTTGATAATAAAAGAATCCATGTTAGTTCATTTTCCCATGGAACACTTACCCATTACCACTAACGTATTCCTAAGATGGATTGTCTTTGAACATTTTTAAATAGTTGTTTAATTATATTTTAGCCAGGGGACCCTAGATCATAGTTGAGGACTCCCAGAGATTAATATACTCATATAGGGGATGCATATGTCCATTAGATTTTAGAAAAAAAAAATACAATAGGACATCATATGTTCAAAGTATCGATATAATCCAGTTCTATTAATTGAATTGGTAGATGTGTCATTAAATTTACCTAAATTTAATACTTTTTCAATCAATTTAATTCTATTTTATGAATAAAAATATTTCTCTTGATTTTTTATTAACCCATCATCTTATATGACCATCCATTTAATTCCTCATAATAATCCTTGTTTAATCAAGGAAAACTATAATGACATATCCTCCAAAATCCTTCATTGGTAGTCCACATTGGGAAATAAAATGTTTCTTAAAGTATAATGTAATGAACTAATTACAATGCCTAAATATAGAATTACCCCCTAGGGAACCCACATGTCACTCTTGGAATAAAGAATTTCCACTCTCAAGGTAAACCCAATCTTGAAATTATATGATGGAATACATGGGTCACTCATATCATAATATGATAACATTATAATTAATTTAATATAATAATCATAGTGAGCGTTACTATCAAATTATACATCAGATTCCATGTATTTTCATTATCATCTCATATAGTGTGGTCATGGATTACCAAACCCATAATAATTAAAAAATCACATAATTCCATTATCCATTTTATTTATAGAGGATGACAAAAGAATAAATAAATTTTAACAAAGTACAAGGGACATGGATTCTCTATATTGGTTACTCTATTTAGTCCAGTTTAGGTTTCATTATTTTATATATAGAATCCTAAATACAATGTTAATCTAACACACCTTAGATATAGGTTCTATTACATTTCAATAAATACGTATTCATGGCCATTAAAAGTGATGCACTCTAAGGGGTGGTTTGTGCTGAGTTAGGTATCCTTCGATTATGAATTTAGGCTAATAGTATTTTCAAAAACAATGTGGTATCCAGTTGATTAAATTTTTTGATATTAGGTAGGTGTAACATGGAATATATGGTACATTAAATGATGAAACACATATAAACATCAATACTTATAGTGATAATAACTAGTCAAATTACCTTATAATGGAATATAACTTCTCATCATGTATCAAATTCAAATTCGTCCAAGAATATGAAAAAATATAAAGCATAGAATAATACCATTAAATTTAGAAAATTTTATCTCATGAATTTATTATTACATAATGATATATAAATGAATTTATAAATTAAGTTGATTGATAAGATTATTAACACAGATCCAATGTGAAGATAAAAACATGACTTCGATCGCAAGTGAGGGAGATATCTTAATACCTATGAGGATAATAGGTAGAGAATCACTTGTGGTGTAGATGCAATGAAAAATTAATGTAAAAGGGATGATAATGAATTAATATAATGGAGGTAAAATTTTAATCTCATCTATTTTTAAATTTAGTTTCATTTAGCAACATGATTGTGAAAACAATGTTTTAACAATGTTCACTAACTACAAAGGGTGGAACCAACCTATATTTTATAGCTTCATAGGTCACCAAAATATACATATCTCCTGAATTCCATCTATCCTAAAGGCAACCATCCTCACATGCATTGGATAATGATTTAACAAACCAAATGCAGCTCATGCATATCACATAGATAATGCTCATGTACCTATTCCTGTGGTTGTGAATACTAGGGTACGCAATTTGAAAAACATTATTACAGCCTCCAGGTCCAGCATGGATGAGGTTTTTGATTTTCACTATCCCTTCATTAATCATTCCAATCATCTATTTCACGCATAAACCACAACTCTAGGATCTAAAAATTCATTAGACACCCCTGAACCCTTCCACAAACTCTTAAACATATTTATAAAGATTAAAGTAAATGACTAAATAGAATATTAATGAATCTATTTACCTAAAAAATATAATATGTTAAAAAATATATGATTTTATAGAAAAAATTATTATAAGAAAATTTTTCTACAAGAATAACATTAAGATGATTTATCATGACGCTTTTACTCATGGTTGTCAATAAATTACCTAAAACATGGTTTTAATTATTTACATTCTTATAAAATATACGAATACCATGTATTAAATAAATATAATATCTTTGAATAATCTTTTAAATATGAACATGGTATAAAAAATAGGTTCCAACATAACTATTTGGTAACTTTTTTTACACTGTCCAAAATAATAAACCACAAATGATGATATTAAAAAATAACTAATATATTTCCAGTGATTGGTTATTACTGAAGATTATAAATGATTTTATATATTAATAATATCTTAAAATATGTTAATATGATGTATATTTTTACTATAGAGTATGTTTAATTACTTTCATTCATATTGAGAATAACTGTAATGATTTTCTCATCTCTATTTTTTCATATTAGGATTTGTTATATATTCAAACTCTTATTTCATTATATGTTGTATATACTTCCAAATTAATTTTTTATTCAATATTTGTCTTTCAATTAATGGTATTTAAAAATCTATTTCATGTACTTTCTCTGAATGGATATTTATTTTAATGTTACTAGTGCCATAAGGGTTTCATTACCAATCGAATTTTAAAATCAAAATTATTAATATATTTACCTTTATAATTTTTATTTTTATTTTTTTCTCTCTAAAACCAATAACTTTTATTCACCACTATATATCATATTTTTTCACTTCTCATTAATAAATTTCACCATTTTATAAAATGTTTTTGAAAATTACATTTGTATGTATATTTAACCGTATCTATTCATTTTGGACTGGAATAATTCCCAAATATTCTAACATTATTAAATTTTTTTAGAAATCCTTATCTCAAATTATATTATTTTTTATGTTATTTTTCTATTCAAATAACCTTATTTACAAAATTAATCATATTTTTTCAATTTGAGTATGGTATCATTCCACAAACTGTGACTATATTTACCATTGTGTGAAAAGAATCACATTTTCCAAACACATTATATTTGATGTTTTTTTTTAATTTTTAATTCCATATTTTAACATGTATCTTTATTTCAATGAAATCATGATTTTCCGATTCAATTTCTATTATCATTATTTTTTAAATTTTTACATAAAATAATATCTATTGAAATCCTAAAAAAGAATTTCCATTCCTGAAAATTTAATTTTATGGTGATCCTCTAAATTTTTTTGAATCTATTCAAAAACACATTAGTGTTTCTTTTTATTCAGTAGGTATATAATATAATTATATCATCTACTATTTCTATCTTAGTTGATTAAGATCATGTCATGATATTTATTCACGAATCCCATTTCTTCTATAGCTTTAAATTATCTATGATGTAGTTATGGATGTTTTTATTTTCACATATTGTATATGTGTAAGGTATTAGATGATGTGATGAGTGGGAATGGAATTATATACACATTAAATGTATTTTGTAATTTTATATATCTGATTATATGACATTTATGGGAATAAAAATTGTACTAAATCCACTATAATACTACCCAATATATCTATAAGAATGGAGAATGATCTAATTCCATGATAGGACTACGTATACTAAGTGATAATGGCATTAACAGTGATCCTTAATATATTAAATTAATTTTTTATTCTTATGTTTCTTCCACATTTAAATGTATATGTAATTTTTTTATCAATATTATTGAATCAGGTTTCAACTTTCACAAATAACATTTTTTATTTCTATAACAAAGGTATTATTTCGTGAAAATTATTTACAATCTAGGATTATTAGGGTAATATTCCCCTATGTTATGATCATATACATTGTTTAAGACTTAATACCTTCATTATTTTTTTATTCCCACTAATGATTATAAATTAATAGATTTTATATTTAACTTTACAATGATAATGGTGTCGATAATTATTTTTTTCCATTGGTTATAAAGAAGTTTATGTTTCATGATGACCCTAAAAAGTTATCATATAATAAAACTATGCGTGGTAATGTTAAAAATTGTGAAATTTTTTTGGTAATATATATAATCCCCAATGAAACAAAATAATAATGTTATGTTGTGTGATTTATCATTAGATGTAATGAATACACATGTATACAGATGTACTATATATGTATATCTTTCTCCATTATCCAAAATAACTATATTATATACAATTTATATTTATAATTTTCTATAAAATTTGTGTTTTATATATGATTTACACATTAAATGAAGAAAGATCGTGGTCATTGGACTATGCATGTTACTCACAGAAACAATTGCCTCTAACTATGGACATGTTTTAATCATGAGACATAAATTTTCTGTCTCATTAATGTTAAATTTTCAACTCACTTCTAGGATGGAATTTTTTTATACTACCCATACAAGGGAGTAGTTTTATAGACTATTCCTTTGATGTAGTTGTTCGTGTTCCAATTATTCTTATTTTGATACTATCTCTGAATATTTTGTCTCTGATCATTCCTTAAAAATTTTAATCCTCAAAATATTACTATTTGAGAAAAATAGTTACCATTTAAATGTGTTTCAATTAATTATCATCATTAAATCAGCTATATTATTTATAAAATTAAATAAATTTCTCTGTTTCAATGTGATTCAATGACCTCAACATGTCAAAATAACAAGTATCATTATAAAATTTCTAACCAGACCACAATATTCTTGTTGAGAAAATTAGACATTATCTTGATTGGAATTACATGTTTCTAAACTATTTATAGCATGAAATAACCATATAACTAAAAAAATAAGGAAACTAATATCGGATAAGATGATTTAAATGATACTCAAAAACAAAACAATACGTCAAAATCATAAAAAATACATAATTAAGTCGAATAAAATGTTAATAAAAAATTTCATTTAATCTTATCTAATGAAATAATAATTAAATATCCAAATTCAACCCACATTTATATTCTAAAACACTTTCAATGAACTAATTTTTATTATCAAATAGTATCATGATTCATAGTTTTTTCTTCAAATAGAATTGAATATCAAAATAATGATTAATGGAAAATTTTCAACCATAAAATGAAATTTTTTCGAAGTACATCATAAAAAATAAGGAATAATTCCTAAAACTATATTCTATTTTCTATAAAAATACTCTATTTTGAAAACATTATCAAAAGGAATCATAAATTTTAATTTAATATAAAATTATTTTGAGTCATTCATGAAAACATTGTTAGATACCACATTGATCAATGAAATAGATATGTTGAGGTAAATTTTATATCCTTATATATTGTTATAGTAAAATTTATTGGCTGAAATTTATAGATAATTAAAATTAATTAAAAGATGAAATATATGACAATTTTGTAGATGAATTGTGTATCAAGATTAAATAAAAGATAAAAATATAATTATAGTATTTTGGATCAAATGAATCGTACACCTACTCTTTAAAAGTAGTCCATCATATGAGCTATGTCGTATATAAAAATAATATTTATATAAAGCTACATAATAAACATAATATATTACAAGGAGAATTTGAAACTAAGAATTTTTATATATGTATATGTAAAAAATGGTATTACTATTTCTCATAAATAAATTATTACATTCTTAGTTTTTTTATAAATATTTGTGTTTCTTATTATTCATCCGGTTGGCATAATCAATACAATGCCTACTTAGTAGAATCACAACAACCAATCATTTGGGTAGTAATTATATATGAAATTTATAATAAACATTAAGAAAATAAAATTAAATTAAAACAAATAACTAGTGATATATGAATGAAATGGTTATTCTTATATGGATAATCAGCTTCATCCCCTCAATATTTTATTAGAATAATTTTCCTTAGGAGAACCATAAAACCATAAATATTAATAGTAGTGTAACAATTTTTGTTTTTAAATTAAAAATTATAATTGACATGAATTATAATCTTCAATGACTTTGAATGTGTTTTAGAATCTATTTACAGAAAAAAAAAATTAAATGACTTATTATAGCATAATAACATCCAAGATATTTTAAATCTAGTCTGTTATTTAAAATATCATCATAGACTGTAATTATTATTAGAATAAAATAAATAAAATATTATTTTTAATAATATTTGATGTTTCTAGTGTATTTGAATATGAATACTTGTGTGATTTATTTTGGGCATTTATCGTCTCAAACATACTCTATAATATTTGATAATTCAAATTTTGACAAATATTCTTGTTTGTTTTATAATAATGTCGCAATAATTATGATTCAAAAATATATATCATGATTTTATATATACTTTTGATGGAATTAAAAGCTATAGGATTTGTTATGGAAACACTATTCAAACCCTAATTTTTTTAAATGATCATATGGATCTTCATCCCTACGATATGATGAAATGTTTTTATATGGATTACATCACTACAGATGATATTAAATGTAGGTATCAGTGACCCTGTATTTTTAAAAATTACAAATGGATAGAATATCAACCCTATGTTGGAATCTGAATACATTGTTTATACACTTTGTTTGAGAGATAAAATGTATGGTTAATCAATGATTTGTTTTGAATCAACCTTGAACCGGAAGGATGAATGTATGGATTCTTATCCATACATTACTTTTGATCTATACATTTCACACAGATAAAAGTATTTTTAATGAAACATACATTAGAAGGAATCCTACACTATGGAAATGAAACCTTGTCGATAGAAATGAATATTATTCTATGTAGTAAAATCCTGAACCTAACTATTCAAAAGATGAGTTTTAATGAGATAATACAATCTATGATTCATGCAACAGCCTTTCGATATTTTCCAGGTATTATAATTCTTCTTTGAAATCGCTTAAAAACACATTAAGGTTGAATCGATTAACTATATTCATGAGAGAAAATAAAAGATATTCATAAGGTAGGTTACTACTCCATTAATTATATAATATTTTAATATCCATGACCTATCACGCTAATATCTTGGATCTACTCCTCAAAATGAGAATTATTTATATAAAATATGGTTTCAGAAATGATAGAGAGTTATGAGATTCGATAAAAATACATCTGCATACTTATGTACATATTTGATATAATGATATTTTTTAACGATAAAGGAAATACATTAGAGATATACTTTTTCAAATCTCATACTAATTCTAGTTTGTAAACAAATTGACGATCATTTGAAGCCATGATTTTTATTTTTTAAAGTTAATCTTTTATAAATATGTAGACCATCTACTATTTGTTTTTGCCACTACTACAATTTTGGAGAATTACATAAACAATCATTAAATAATACCCTATTGATTTATTGAATTATTGAATCCAATAAATAATTTTTTTGAGTATTATATTATTTTACTATTCATAGGATAATTGGTTCACTATAAACATACCATATGGAAATGTTATCCTTGTTAAAAAGTGTCAAATAAATGCACTCATATGTGGATTTGATGGTCATTTTATAAGAAGATATTTATATTAAAATTCACCCTACTTATAGGGGGAGTGTTGGTGGAGTTTTCTAGGGGATATTTTCCCCCCGAACCAATGTAAAATTGATTTGTTCATACATACTATTTATCTACTGCTCATATTTCATTGAGAAGAAAAAACTACATTGATGTATAAATCAAAAAGAGATTTAAAATAATTATTTTTGATTATTGTAAAAAAGAAACACAATTTTACCCTATTGGGTTATACTTGTATTATTTTAACCTAATAATGGATATTATAGGTGAGATTTTGTGATAAAGCAATTGCTTGTGGAAAAGAATAAGGTCTATATAAGATAGATGGAAATGGATGTTCCAGAAGAAGTTATGTCTACGGTTTATGCTCTATATTTTAATGATGTCATCAATGGATATTAGAATTCATGTATGATCATATATCTTAAACAATTAGGCTCGAGAGTCTAATCAAAGATCATCACTCCTTTTGTAATTCCTAAAAAAACATACACTTTGACTTCAAAAACCAAATCTGAATTTGACATGAATTCCAATGTAATGAGTGGAATTATTTTTGGAGTTTTACATGATGAATTTAATAATGTATTAAAACTCCATTCTAACTATAGTATGTGGAAATTTATTTTCAATTTTTTATAAAATAATATATAACATCTGACAGATAAGATATGCTACCACTTTGCTACAGTTCAACACTTATAGAATTTTTTATGGTGAAAGCATCAAAAAATATAAATGGATTGTTAACAGATATTTTCAACTATATTAATTCATTATGATATACCAACAGTCAATCTGATGAAGATCTAAAGGTACTTATAGTACTAACATCAAAATAGAATGGAATATCTATAGTAGTTGGAAAATAATCTCTTATCAAGAATTGGACTGTGTAAGAACTGATTGGAATATTGATGATGTAAGAACCAGAAATGAAAACTAAAGATAAATATCATAAGTATTTTTTGGAAATAGTGAAAATACTATTATAAATTTATTATCAAAAAACAATAACTAAAAAATAAAACAATAATTCGACACATATAAAATTTCATATTCCACATATTCAAAAATAGAACTGGCTCAGCTATATGGAATGTTTAGAAAATTATATACAAAGAAACGTTACTTTAGAGAATACATTAAAATTAATGAATCAAAACCACATGAAGAAATATTATATAAATGAAAATATTCAGTGACATCAGACCCGACTTACCTCAATTGAATGATGGAAAAGGATAAGAAAAAATAGAAGAATAGTGGATATTATGAGAATAAAGGGAAAATAGATATGAATGCAATGTGTAATGTATCTAATGAATCCAATAACACATCAAATAAAATTTCAAATAAATAGCACCCTAAACAGAAATCCAACAAGTGATTTACGGATAAAGAGTAAGATGATGTAAAATCCTATTACACATCAGATTTTGAAACTAGTTGTTTCTAAAATAATAATTTAACTACCTACTGTACAATTCTATATGAAAAATATGATTATTTATTAAAGAAATAGATATCATTAAAAAATATTCATACTGTTGTTTTAGGTGAAAGAGACACTATGCTAAAACAACATCAATATCTAATTGAACATTTTAACTCATTCACATCAATAAGTATTGATCATTATAGGAAGATAAAATAATTACTAGATAAAGTATATTCTTTTTAAAGTGATTCATTTTTTTAATAAAACGAGGAATTATTCTAAATTATATTATTCGAATAAATGTTTTTAAAAGGGAAAATTTTGGAATAGATATCCATGGTGAAAAATAAAAAATTCAAAAAAAAATTAATTTGTTACCGATTAAAAAAATTTGACCAATGATTATAGTGGGATAAAATTTCCTTATAGTAACAAATTTCAATAAATAAATTACCAAATTAGTGGTATTAAAAATCATTTTTCCAAAAAAATAGTTTAAAAAATTGATTTAAATATTTTCAAAATAGAAAACTTTTGGATTCCCTGATAATTTCTCACTAATAGTACTCAACCAAATCAAATATGGATTCTTAAACAGAAAATTTTTTAATTTATTTTATATGAATAATTCTATTTGAATAGAAAAGAAATATGGAAATGAATAGTGTTTATTAAAGAAACATGAGTGGGGACTCATCAAATTTTTATACATTGACTAAAATTGATTGAGGTTTAGTAACTATTGGTGATAATGAGAAAGGAAATATTATTGTAGTTGGAACATTTGGGGATCTATAGACTATCTCAATGAACATAGTAATATATATACAATTCTTAAAGAAAATCTTGATAATTATTTCTAAAATATGGGTTGAGTTCTTTTATGATGATTTATCTAAAAATTCTTTCACTTTTATTAAAAGATATAAATCCTAAATGTTGAGCACCAGAAACTAAATATGTTCTTAAATTAAAATAAAATAACACATAGAAATAAATATGAATCAAAAGAAATTGAAAACATAGAAATTGAAATATATATGATCTATGAATATTTTCTCATAAATAGTTAGTTCCTGATCCCTATTCATAAGTTTGAAAATGATAAATTTTGCGATGCATGTAAAATTAGAAAATAACACAAATAATATTTCAAATAATTTAAAAAATGCTACATATAAACATTTATAAATAATCCTTATAGATTTGTTTGGACCATCCAATTTATCCATTTTGGTGGGTAACATACATCATTATATTTTAGTTGATTATTATTTTTGAATTATTGGTGACTATTTTCAAAAACTCATATGTGACATGTTCACTATTTTTGAAAGATTCTATATAATTATTCAAAAGGAAAACGTTTTTAATATAATTTCATTCTGAATTGATCATGGGGGATGATTTTAGAATCAATAATTTAATTCATATATCTAAAATATGGGTTTTAACAAACCTTATCACAAATAATAACACCTCAAAAAATGGAATTTTATAAATAATAGATAGAATTATTCACGAAATGGCAATTGGTATGCTGAATGAATAATTTCTTACCACCTATTTTTGGGATGAATAAGTAATAACATATTACTACATTATGAAAATTGTTTTAATAAGACCTTTTATTAAAAAGAAACCCTATGAAATTTGGATTAATATAAAACCTAATGTAAATTACATTAATGTAATCAGATGTAATGTGTATATATTTAATACTATGGATAACCTTTTAAAATTAAATTAAAAATATGATGAAAAAATATTTTTAGGATATTATGCTACTTCTAATGACAACAAAGTGATTAATAAAAAGTCTAGAATTGTTACTGAACTAATTTCTATAATTTTTTATTAAACTAAAAAATTCATTAATTATAAAGATAAAATATATAAAATTACTGATTAATTTTATAACATGGTACTTGAAACCACTAAAGATGATTCATAAAATGATATAAATAAAATTCAGTCTAGTTCCAAAGAACATGAGACTAAAGATCAATAAATTTTCTTGCCCATATAGTCAAGAATTTTAAATAACCATACTTTAGAAAAAATCATAGGTTACCTATATACATGAATGCAAAAAAATTGCGAAAACATGATTAATGTTATGAATTTTTATCCAAGCTAGAACCTATGCTGATTGAAGAATCAGTAAATGATCAATTTTTTTTATCAAAGAAAAAAGTACATACTAATATAGAAGAAATGAATGTTGGCAATTATAGGAAAGGACATCGGATTATCTATTTAGAAGAACCGAATGGATCTTTAGAAAAAGACAGGATGATCAACTGATCAAAACTGGGAAAGAAGATATATTACAAGCTAATGAATATTTTGAAGTATAATGTATGATGAAATAATTTTCCACTATAGCTATATTAGAATCCAATAAAATCTATTTAGAAAATGCATCTCATATGAATTTTAAATATTTTCATTTGGATGTTAAATGTACATTTTTAAATGGTAATTTATCAAAGGTAGTTTATGTTGAACAACCCCCTCCTTCTAAAAACCACCGTAAGAAAAATTATTTTATAAAAATTACCAAAGAACATAATGGTCATAAACATGCTCCAAGAGCATGGTATGTGATATTTTTATCTTTCTTTTATGAAAATATATTGTCTATTCGATTATTATATCATATTATTTTTAATAAAATATTTTCCTCTAAAATCTTTCTGGAAAAAATTTTTGTTGATGAATTTATCTTTTTTTCAATAAACAAAAATTTTTGTAATTATATCTGAAATTTAATGCCAGAAAGAATTTGAAATTTTAATAATGAGAGAAATGAACTTATTTTTTAGTATTTCATATATATGAAAAATATTATAGAAATGTATCAGATAATTTTAAATGTATTATTGATTTATTTAAAAATATTGGACTCGAAATTGGTAAAATGTATACAACTCTTATGTGTACCCATATAAAACAAGATTTGTATGAAGCTAGAAAACCAATTGATTAAAATTTATATAGAGGGATGATTGGTAGTTTAATATATCTTGTAGCTAGCATACCCGACATAATGTTATATATATTTTTATATTCTATATTTCTATCAAATAATTAATAATACATTAATACTAATATTAATTGAATCATTAGATATTTAAAATGAACTATTTTTCAACATATTCATTACCCCCCCCCCCAAAAATTTATTTTAATTCAATTTCATATTTAGATGCTGAATATTGAGGTTTTAGATTAGATTGAAAAATAACCACAAAAACCTATCACTGTTTAGAAAACATTTTAGTATCATGGTAAAGTAAGATTTAAAACTCAATTTCCCTATCAACAGCCACAACAGAATATGTTTCTAATGGTAGTTTTTATGCACAAGAACAGTTGATAAAAAACACTCTATGATATTTTTAGACAAAATTTTAATAATATACCTATTTTCTATGATAATAATAGTGTTTTAAATATTTTAAAAAATTATGAAATTCATTATATAATAATGAAAATGTATATCATGAATCATTTCTAAGAAACCATTTCCTTAAAAGAGACATTTATTTAGATTTTTTTAATAAGGAATATCACTTTTTTGATAATTTAACTAATACACTTCATAGTGAATGTTTTGAATTTATTAATGAGAGATAAGAATAGTCAATTTTAAAGAATAGTTTATTAATTTATTATTATAATCTTTTTATTTTTGTTTCTTTAACAATATAATTTTCCAACTGTTTGTTTATTTTTCAGTTACGCATTTATGAGATTTAAACAGTTATTTATTTTAAAATGTTCAAATATTTTCATTATCTATTTAAATGTAATGAATATATTTTAGGACCCTGGGGCACACTGATATTGGAGCGGTGAATCAGGGTGACCACTTTTTCTTTTAATGGGACGGATCTTGTTCCCACTTTGGTAGGAACTTGTTAAACCTGTATGATGAATATGATCAGAATGCAAACATTCACATGCAGAGATATGACCAAAAATATTTTACATAGTTCACCACTAAGGGCTACATCCAAGGATCATATGTCGACATGTTTTCAATCGTACCAAATTCCACTAAACTTCACTAGATGTGGATTACAAAGGATTGGGAATATTCACTCTGCCATAGGCTCAATGCATTTATAAAGGTTCAGGGATAGCTCATTGCGTCCCTAGGGTAACTCCTGTTAACTCCCCATGGCTCAATGCCTTAGGTGAAGTCCCACTCAGTTTATAGACGTGAAGGTCACTTCATCATTGGAAAAGAATTCATCTTCTATTGTATGTAGATGCTCTATTGAAGTCCAACTCTCACCAGTAGACGAATCTCACTTTGCGCTGAGGGTACCGGGAAAACTCCCAGCTTTACTATAGCTTAATAAGACAGGCGTACTTCAACAACACCAGGCGTGCTTCCCCAAGCTGGCGTGCAAGTTTCAAAGACTGTGCGCAAGTTATAACTGGCATTCAAGTCCACCTCAATGACTTGCATGACACTCACTTTAACAAATTCAAACTTGTGTGATCCTCATTCATTTTTACCCAAACTGGTTTTGGCACATAGAAAACAACTGTCATGCAACTTATACTTGCACGACCCACAACCACTTGCGCCACCACTACACCTACGTGACGGGAGCACTGAATTTATCTATGTCTCAAACTTCATTCCAAATGTGGAGGGGTGGTCTACTATTTATAGGCAAACTAGAAAACCTGTGCATTGGTGCACAAGCCTCCTCTTGACGTGCAAGTTCTGGAACGCAACTCCAACCACCCTAGCCTCTCTCGGGCTACTCACTTGCACAACCAAAAAATACATGTGTGACCCTCTTCTATTTTCCATATATTGAAGTTATGATCTAGGAAAACATATAGTGCACAACTTTCCAATACTCTTTGGCACCGGTGCGCAAGTTATTTCTTGATGCTCAAGTCACATGCACGACACATGTCCGGTGCACAATTCCCTTTACCAAAAAAACATTTTTCCCCTTTAGTCAAATTTGAGGTCCAAGAAATTTTGAAAACACTGAAAAACAGTGCCACCTTTAATACTGTTATCTGTTTTAACTGTTTGAATACTTTTCAGGCACACATTTTGAACTTCTACTAAGGATTGACAACAAACACAAACCATTCTCTAATTAATGCACAGATGGCCATGGTTCCAAAAATACCCACCATTGTGTTTGTTGGCAGTCTGTAAATAAATTCAATAGATCACCATCCACGTGGAAACCAAAAACACAAGAATCAACTCAGCCAACACTCTAAGTCAATGTGATCAATGCTCGGTGTAGAAATCAAGAGATAAAGCTTGAATTGGGTTCCTATAAAATAAATTCCTTCCCATCATATCACTGAAACTAAATTCAAAATGTGTCACAAAAGCATTACATGCCTGACTTTATTCCTTTCTCCCCTATTGACAATAAACCCACAGGCCAGTAATTGTTCTTTGTTCATCTCAAACCACACTCTCCCTGGATAGTATCTCCCCCATAAACCAGAATCGTATCCCTACACAGATTGAAAACAATTAACATAACTGGGGAGAGGGAAATTCCGTAACCTCTTTATGCACTAGAAGGTGGATGAACACCAAGGTTCAACATATGCTTCTCAAACACAGTCGTTGACAGTGGCTTGGTCAATATATCAGCCACTTGCTCATCAGTTCCCACATGATCCATTCTAATCACCCCTTTCTCAACATTTTCCTTGATGATGTGATATCTGATCTCAATATGTTTCATATGAGAATGGTGAATAGGATTATTTGTAAGATCAATTGTGCCCTTGTTACCATAGTAAATCATCATTGGTTGCTTCACCTCATCACCAATATATGTTAATTGATGCTTCATCTATTACTGTTGAGTGCATGCCTTTGCATCAGAGATATACTCAGCTTCAACAGTACTAAGAGAAGTACTATCTTGTTTCTTGCTCAACTAGCCAACACATTTATTCCCAATATAAAATGCTCCACCACTGGTGGAATTTCTATCCACAACATCGCCAGCCCAGTTAACATCAATAAAATGCTAATAATTCATTGTTCCTTCCTACAGAAAAGTATAAGCCACAATTTTCAGTACCTTGAATATACCTCTTGATTATTTTTTCTACCATATGTTCCTCCTTTGGATTACTCTGAAAGAAGGATGCAAGACATGGGGTAAAGAAAATATCTGGTAGTGTCGCTGTCAGGTACAGTAGTCTTCCAATGATCCTTTTTTACATGGTGTGATCTACAGAGGTCCCATTCTCATGCTTTCTATGTTTAGTTCCAATTGAAATTGGAGTTGATATTGGTTTGGATTCTTTCATATTAAACTTCTTCAGTAGCTCTCTCACATACTTTTCTTGAGAGATGAAAGTGTAATCCTTATTTTTAATCATCTGTTTCCAAATGAAATATGCGAGCTCCCCAATCATAGACAATTCAAATTCTCATTTCATTTGATTATAAATTCATCCACTGATTTCAACCTACTACCACCAAATATGATATCACCAACATAGATTAGAACATTGAACTGATGTTTTGGGGAATTCTTCACATATAGACTGTTGTCTACTCCTCCTATTTTGAATTCTAGCTTCTTGAGATATGAGTCTAGACGGGAATACCATGCTCGTGGTGCATGCTTCAACCCATATAGAGCTTTCTTTATCCTGCAGACATTTGTTTCATCAGCACCAAGAACAAAACCCACTGGTTGTTCAATGTAGACTTCTTATTCGAGTACAAAATTCAATAATGTTGTCTTGAAATCCATTTGATAAACTTTATATCTTCATTGGAGTTCCATGTCAAGGAAAAGCCTGATTGACTCCAGTCTTGCCACTGGAAGAAAGTTTTCTTCAACATCAACGCCTTCAATCTGAGAGTATCCTTTACATACCAGTCGTGCCTTGTTTTTTATTACACTTCCATGCTCATAAAACATGTTCTTGAAGATCCATTTTGTACCAATAACATTGTGACCTTTGGGTCTCTGGACAAGATCCCATGTCTTATTTTTTTCAATCTGATCTAATTCTTCATTCATGGCTTTCACCGATGATTCATCCTTTGCAGCATCTTCAATTGAGGATGGCTCTTCAACTGAATGAAATGCATATTGCATGTAATTCCTCATCCTACTTGTTTATGTGGGTGCACTTATGTCCCAAATTATGTTAGATGGATCAATCTCAGCTCTACAATTTCTCCTATGCGGTTCAGGTGCATTCTATCCAGCCACATTTTCTTCTTCAGATTCTTCTTCTGAGTCAACCCCATGATGTGACTACTGAGTGTTTTGTATATCTTCTTCTATTTTTTTATTTTTATTTTCTCCATTTTCACTTTTCTCCTCACATTCTATCACATCAGCATATGATGTCCTTAAAGCATTTGTGGTTTTCTCTTCAATTATCTTAACATCATTTATTTCTACAGTCCTTACTAATAGCTTGTTGAAACACTTGTAGGCTTCTTTGTTCATTGGATACCCAAGTTATATTCTTTCATCATCATTGCCACCAAACATTCCTTGATATTTTTTAAATTGAATCTTTTTCAAGTTAACTCTTAATAGTAACAAATTCCTCCTCATGACGCTCAACAGTCTTGGAATTTTCCTCTAGTTTGGAGGTGAGGTAATTGATAACCTTTGCCTACTCTTGAATTCTCAGTTTTAGATCCACTATATCATCATTTCATTCAAGTATTTTAGTCTGTAAATTAACCAATACTTCTAGTAGTTCAATTTTAGCTTCATGTTGATCAACATATTTAGTTTATTCTTCTACAATAGATTTACACTTATTGCAACTTTTACATTTAATCTTGTTATTAATAACAGCATCCTTAAGTTGCAACTTAGGATCTACACTAGTTTTCTACTGATTTTCTCCACCAGTATCTTCTGATTTTTCAAGAGTGTCCATCATGGAAGCATGGCTCCCAGTTTTATATTCTGTTTCTTCTTCATCACGGAATTCAATATCATCATCTTCCTCTTCACAGGAAAAACTTTTCCTCTGTATCTTCTTCCCAGATTTGATGTATCTATTTTTGGAAATCCATTTCATAGGATTCTCAATGACTTCTACATCGGATTCATCATCAGAAAACATTCATTGTCATTGAGAGACAATGTGTCTGACTCTTCTATAAGAAAAAAATTCTAGAGGTATCTTACCTTTGAATTTACCATTTCCATTCTTCAGCTTCTTGGTGATGAGAGAAAGAATTTCTTTTTCCTCTTCATCTTCACCACCACTATCTTCAAAAAATTTCAGTTTTTCTATAGATTTTAATGAAATTTCCTAGCTTACACGAGTCATGGAATCTTCAGGTTTTACTCTAATATCATAGGCCCCTAGACTATATAAGATATCATCAAGATATAGTCTAGAAAGATCTCTTTCTTCATGGACAGACACCTTTTCATTGTACATAGGAGGAAGTCTTCTCAAGAGTTTAATTACGATATCAATGTCTTTGATTTTTTCTCCAAGACCATTAATTTCTCCCATAACATCAGTATTTCTATTGAATAATAAATTTTATTTCTCATTAGGATGAATCATTAGATCATCATACCTGTTGTGTAGGACTTGTAGTTTTTCTTCCTTCACTTTTCTATCTCCTTAATTAATATTTTCATGATTATCCCAGATGGAATTTGCTAAGGTGAAACTCAATAACATTAGATAGATCTGATCAAAAAGGGCTTCGGTGAGAGTATTTTTCACTTTAGCATTAGCATCAAGAATTTTCCTATCGACATCTGTCATAGCAATCCCTGTTGGATCAGTAACATGTATACCTAGGACAGTGGAAAAACGACATCAATTCCAAGGGATCATAAATGAGATCTCATTCTATTCTTCTAGAACTGGAAATTACTTCCATCAAAGAGAGGGACTCCCCAGATATTGACTCCGTTCTGCATGACGACAAAATAAAGTTTCAACACCAGCAACCTTTACGCTCTGATACCACATGTTGGACAGTGGGACACCCTTAGAAGGGAGGCGTAAATCTGGGTGAACACCTTATCTTTTAATGTGACAGATCTTGTTCCCATGTTGGTTGGAACTTGTTAAACCTGTATGATGAATATGATCAGAAAGAAAACATTCAAATGCAGAGAGATGACACAACATTTTTTACATGGTTCACTATTAAGGGATATTTCCAATGAGCACACACTGACAAGTTGTCAGTCGTACCAAATTACACTAAACTTCACTAGTTGTGGATTACAAGGAATTGGGCACAATCACTCTGTCCCAGGCTCTCGGCCTTTACAAAGCTTCAGGGATAGCTCACTTCATCCCTTAGGTCACTCCCATTGACTCCCCCTGGCTTACATCATTCGGTGAAGTCCCACTCAGTTTAAATAAGTGAAGGCCTCTTCATCATTGAAAAATAATGCATCCCCTATTTCATGTAGATGCTCTATTGAATTCCATCTCTCACCAGTAGAAGAATATCACATTGCACTGAGGGTAACAGGAAAACTCCCAGTTTTTGGGTAACTTCAAAAAGACAGGCATACTTCAATAACACCAGGCGTGCTTCCCCACACTGGCACGCAAGTTTCAAAGATGCCACGATAGTTATAACTGGTGTGCAAGTCCACCTCAATGACTTGCACGACACTCACTTCAACAACTTCAAACTTGCATGGCCCACATTCCTTTTCACCCAAACCGGTTTTGTTGCACAGCAAACAACTGTCACACTACTTATACTTGCGCGACCCAAAACCACTTGCACGACCACTACACCTGCGCGACGGGAGCACTATATTTCTCTAAGTCTCGAACATCATTCTATATGAGGAGGGGTGGTCCAATATTTATAGGAAAACTAGAATACCTATGCAGTAGTGCACACACCTCGTCTCGGCGCACAAGTTCCAGTGTGCAAGTCCAACTGCCCAAGCATCTGTCGTGCTACTTACTTGCGTGACCAAAACAATACTTGTGCGGCCCTCTTTCCATTGCCATATTTTGATGTTATGATCTTGGAAAACATATGGCGAGCAACTTTCCAATCTTCCTTGGCACTAGCATGCAAGTCAGTTGCATGACACATGTCTAGCGCGCAATTTTGTTTACCAAAATAACACTATTTTCCCCTTTAGAAAAATTTGAGGTCCCGAAATTTGGAAAACACTGGAAAACTATTTCACCATCAATATTGTTATCTTCTTGACCTGTGTGAGTAATTTTATGGAAAAAATTCTGAACGTCTTCTGAGGATTGAAAAAAAACACAAAACAATCTCCAATTTATGCATAGATGGCCATGGTTCCAACATATATTATTAATCAAAGCTAGAAACCCATCGAACTGATCCTTGTATTTTTACACCTTCACGAATCTTTAGATTACTGATTGATTATCACTATAATATTATAAAACATTAATACTTTGAAAAATCATAATCAAAACCTTTAGAAATTGGTACCTAAAGAATATTTGAAGATACTAATTTTTGTGTACCAACTAACCCACCATTAAGTTATCAAAAACATATTCAAGGTAAACTGATATAATATTTAGTATTTAAATGATAAAGTATTTCTATAACGACAACCATTTGATTTTAAATATTATAATTTTAATTTTTAGTTTGTAACAATCCCATAATGATTGAAATAGACGTGAATTTGATTTTTAGAAATGAATCATCTAGATTTGGAGTCAATGAAGACTCTATAAACACTTTGATTAATGATGATGAATTTTCTATTTCATCATTGTCAATTGCAATGTTTTTCCCCCATGAGTGGGATATTCATTTATTCTTAATGAATATTATTTATGAAAAACATTTTTCCAATGAGATTATATTTTCATTGATTGGAAAAAGATTTATTAATAAAATAATGAAAAAAGACCTTACTGTTGATTAAAAATTCAAGATGTTGTTTATTTAATCTGTAATTTTACTGGGAAAAGCTGTGTTAATGAATTTATTGATATTATAAAGGTATGATCTATTTTTATATCTAATATAAATTATTATTGATTTATATCATTTTATGTTGATATATTTAAGCAATTATTTTCATAAAAAAGAAAATATGGTATTCTATCCCAATGGAAAAATATTTCCATTTTTATTCCACAGAAACTGAAAAATCCGAGATACGCGTTTTAGATATAGATTTCATAAAACAAAATTTTGAATGTTGTTGCTATCAATAAATTAGAATATTTTGGATGAAAATACTAAAATTTTCTTTTTCCTATTGGAGTGGAACAATGAAATGTGTTGATGGAATCCAATTAAGGGGGGTAGAGGATGATACCATCAATTAGTTCTCTCAGACCATATCTTGATGAAGATGATGAATCAGGAAATGATGGAGAAGGATTCTTTATAAAAATAAGAAAATATATATATATTCTTGAGTTTGTGGATGATGTTGGATATGAAGTTGAGCATGTGGGTCATGTGGATTAGAATAGTGACAAAGAGGATCAAAGTGAATAACACAAAATGGAATATATCCATGCCTCTAAAAACCTTCCACTCAATATTTCTGATTTTATAGATGTAGAAGGCTCTTTAGTGAGATACAAATATGAATATCATTGAAATACATGATTGGATTTGGTGAAATTTTTCGACTAATACAACAATTTACCAAGTATTATAACTCCATGGATTGATATAAGGAAGATTTCTTCCATTGTTAATATGGGGTGAATGAATAGAATTTTCCATTACAACAAGAGATTATTGTTTGAAGGAAAATTTATTAATATTTGAGAAGTTCAACTATACCATGATTTGATCATGAATCCATTCAGACTTAATTAAAATATTTTATATGAATCATTTTTTTCTGTGGGAGATCTTGAAGAGTTTATGATTTATTTCGCTAGATAGATAAATAGTTTGAAATATAAATCAATGAAGAAGTCATATTTTTATGTGATAAATCTATTGTTGGGAATGAAATTTCCATATATTAGGGACAATCTTCAAGATTTATCATCCTCTCAACAAACTTCTCCAGACCAGATATTAATATTTGAATAAAACAATGATGACTTAGTTGATATCAATATCTAACTGCACAATCTTTAATATTATAGTACTCAATTGAATGTTCTTCTCAAAAATCAGTGTAATTTAAAAACACATGCAACATTTAATGAATCCTTGTGGGGACCTGTCATTCATCAAGTTTTAGATATGTTTTTTGCATTCATTCATCCTAAATAATCAATCAATGAGTTTTTCATGGTCATTTTTGATAAAATTTTGACGGTTGTATAAGATTAAAGGAATATTATTAAGATGTGGAAATACATGTTTAACAATTCGTTTCGAATCCAGTAAGTGAATCATTTTTAGATTCATGGTTTGGATCAAAAATTTCCTCATCTAGCTACACCTACTACTCATTCATATTCAGTTTAGAAAGACCATTCTGACCTGAGATCATATTTTTGGACAATTCATATGTTTATTGTGGGATGATCACATAAACTCACAAATTAAATTTACCGAAATTAATGTTTACATGACATTAAATTTATAAATATATGATTAATATTTTGTTAATTTTATTATTATTTTATTTATATTAAAATTTATACTATTATATTACTTTTCTATTTTTTATACTAGGTAGAATATAACATTCATTTAATGTACAGTGCTATATTAACATTGGTTTATAAAATATATTCTTTAAAAATTATTTTTGATATCACAAAAAAGGGGGATATTATTTGAGAACGACAAAATTACATTTTTTTTGTAGAAAATCAGTGAAAATTTGTAGGGGATAAATTGTTTAATATTTTCATTAAATAAATCATTTTCAATTTAGAGGTATATTTTTTTATTCTTCATAATAAATTTGAGAAATCTAATTATTTTATTATATCATACTAGAGATTAAAAATAAAACATTTTTTGTAAATAACATTATGGTTTAATTTATCTTTAAAAAGGGGGAGGTTTTTGGTCATGTATTGGAAGAATATGTCTCTATAATATGTAATGATTTTGATTCTCCCAAATACCCTTCTATGTTTTCTAATTAATTTGTACTAAGTACATATCAAAAATATATATCGTGATTTTATTTATGTCATTAATGAACTGAAAATTTATTCGATGTGATATGGAAACACTGTTCAAAGCTGATGTTTGGTAAATGAACATATAAATCATCATCCGGATGTTATGCTGAATACTTTGCATATGGATCATCATACCTATGATGGTTATTAAACATAGGGATTGACAACCCTATGTTTATAGGAATGAAAATCATATGGAATATCAACCCTACATTGGAATCTACAAACACTGTTCTTACCCGACATTTGAGAGATTAAAATCATGGTTAATCAATACTACATTTGGAATCAACCTTGTGATGGAAGAATACACATATGGATTATCATCCCTACATTAATTCCACTCCAAAAATTTTATGCAGATGATAGTATGGTTAAAGAACTATACATTGAATGGAACCCTATGATGTGCAATGGTACCCAGCACTATGCCAAGGAACCTAGAACTATGCTAAGGGACATATGATATTCACTTGAAACCTATGTTTAACTATTCAACAGTGTTTTTTAATTCCACAATATAATATGATTTTCATGAAATGGTAGTTCTGTAATTTTAGATTAATTGAAACCATATCTATGACCGATTAAGAACTCATTGTGATCGTTTAAATGAATGTATTCAGAAGATAAAATCAATCCTAGTCTTATGGAAAGTTACGACTCGCCTGATTATATCTTATTTTAATATCCAAGATCTATAATCATGTTTTATAGGAAATTCCCCCAAAAAATGAGTGTTATTTATAAGAATGATGTTTTCCAAAAAGATAAAGAGTTACATGATTTGATAAAAATAATTCTATATACTTATGTTCCTATTTGATATACATATACATTGTAATGACCAATGATACACTTTGGAGATATAAAATTGAAAATATCATACTACTTCTTATTACTTCTCTATTTGAAAGATCATTTGAAACCATGATCACTTTAGAGTTATTCATTTCGGAAGACATTTAATTCTAAAGATGAAGATCTATCAACTGTCAGTTGCTTCTGCTACTACAATTGTGACGATCAACCCAAAAAATCATTAAAACAAACAGTTTTGATTTATTGGATATGAACTCTCCACACTTAGTTATAGTTTTAGTATCGACATACTATACTACGATGTGGATAATTGGTTCACTATAAAAGAACTAGAAGGACACGTTTAGCCTTTTTGTAATGGTTTAAACTACATGCACAATTTTGTGGATTTGAATGTCTAGTTATATATTCATCTTTCTAGTAAAATTCACTATCTTGGAATAGAGTGTGTTGGTGGTGTGGACTTGGGGATCCTTATGCCTGAACTGGTATAAAATTGTGGTTCTAATTCTTCCTATTTATCTAAATGTTATATATTATATTGAAGAAACCAATTCACATCTGCATAAATCACAAATTGAGTCAAAATATATAATTGGTGATGTTTTTCAAAAAGACACAATTCATCCCATCTTGTGACATGATTGTATTATTCGGCCTAAATATTTATATAACATACAAGTTTAAACCAACTCATATAGTGTTTTTATTATTTATATTTAGATTTAAAATTGATAAATTAATTATGAAAATCCATATAAATTCATATCTTATAGGAGAATAAAAAAACAAAATAGGTTATCATGGTTCCATATACTTTTGTTTGACATAATATCAAAATATGGAAATTCTAGATAGTGCTACCATTTTATAAACATGAATTTATCAAACCTATTTAATCTTTTTAATTCCATAAATCAAAAATTCTGGATCCATATATTTCAGGAACAGATTCATTGCGTATTGAAAACTATATTCAAAGAAACATAAATATCAAACTCGAAATATCTATAATATTTATATTATAGAATATATATCAAAATTTTCATCTATTAAAACATTTGAATATGTAACAAATTTTATAATATATATATTATTCATTTTCTACTTGTCCGAAAATTATATTTTTAGTTTCCTCAAATCATGATTAAGATTCACTAGATGTGTTTAATGAAATTTTCACTCATAAACAATTTATATATTGTTCATAAAATAGATAATTACCAGAATTGAGAATCCCATTTTGATGATTTCAAAAAATTTCATAGAGTTTTTATAGTTTTACATTGATCTCAAGGAATCATAATAGGGAAACTTTTATATGGTATTGAAAAACATTTAAGGTCACATTTATGTGATATTAAATATTAAATAGGGTATGAAAACATCAAACTTTATATAAAATATATAACTAATTTCAAATAATTATTTACGTATTTAAATTTTAGCACATTATAAAATATCATATCAATAAAAACATGAAAAAATATATCGAAACAACTAATTATTTATTCCAATGATTTAAATTGATAAATAAAAATTACTAATGAAAAAAAGTGGAGACATTTGTATATATCAATACATAATCCAGAAGTGACAAGGATCCACACAAAAAATCATTATTAACACCATCATGAAGTAAATGTGTGATTTTGAAAATTTTTATGAAGACAATATATTTATGTTCCTCCTCAACATTATCAATTTATATATGAGCTTCATCATCATAATCTCTTAATTTTTTACATACTTTTGTGACATCATAATCATTATTAATACTAACATCATGTAAATGTGGGATTTAATCATTGATATTTTTCACCATTCATGTGAATAGTGTGTTTGGAGTTTTTGAATAAATTTATATTCCTTACACTTCCAAAAAATCTCCCTCAGTTTTTCTAAATTGTATTTTTAAATTTTTTTATTATTTTAATTACACACTTTTCAATTAAATATCTTAAAAATAATAATTATTTATTGAATAAACTTGTTAATCCTAATTAGAAAAAATAATTGGTTTTCTTAATAAAATATATATATTTTATTTATTATTAATGATTCTATGAAATATATGAATTTTTAGAGTCCTAATATTTTCAATCCAATGGAATTTAAACCAGGATAAATAATTTTTTTCCAGATAAATCAACTCAATTATTTCATTATATAATGTATAAAATTTATCATCACATTCGCTATAATAGGAGAATTTTAGTAAAACACCACTTTTTATTTTTTATATGCATGTGTTTGAAATCAAAAAAAAAATTCCATAAGTATGCATTATATGATTTAACTAATTTGAATGGTTAGTGACTCAATACCCATCATAAATTATATCTTCAATAATTATATTATGATACGTGAAAAATTGAAAATAATTAGAAATATAATAAATAATATATAGATTTCAAATATCCAACTAGGAATAATTTACATTACTTTTCTCTTTTACCAGTAGGAAGAATTACATTGTGCGTGTTCTTCAATGGAGGATATTGTACATGGTGGGTACTTTTTTGTGATTTTATCATCATATAATATTCAAATAATATAATAAAAATTCAAAAATAAAAAATATAAGGAATAAGTTATATTATTATTGTCTATAAAAATTATATCATTTTTACAAAATTTATAATAACATATATAATAAATTTATGTTGTTCATCAGCTAAAATCCATCATTAATGAACACCATAAATGCCATGACTAGGTAGATTAAAAATAAATTATTGATGGGTCATGTAACTGTTATAATATCTCCCATTATGACATATTGGATTATAATTTTAGGGATATTTAGTTTTAAAATAATTTTGAATAAGAATATTTCTCATGACGATACACTTCTAATAGTGACACTTCAACTGTAGCTTTGTTACTTAAATTTTTCAAATATTTTAGCATGAATAAATCATATTGGTACACTAATCATATCCTTATTATTCCACCACATTTTTCATCCTCAATAATGTTTAAATTTCACTAATATATTATGATACCAATTTTAGTACATCCCAAACCAAATAATATAAAAACCCTATATGTCTATTCCATAATATTCGAACAATTATGACATGGATTTCATTGAATTTTATTCCTATAATATGACCAATTCAAACAAATTATGCCAAACTAGATGAATAAAAATCCACATTCATCATATTGAAGATCTACTAACATAAAATGGATGATTTTTTAGAAATTATATTTGATGCATTTTGATTCATTAACTTCTATGATAATTCATTGACAAGTAAACCTTGTTTTTTCCCATAATTTTGTTAGGAAATATAATCATGGAATTACATTATCTTTTCCCTTACCATGTTTTTCCAAAATTGAATAAAATATGTTATTAGAACAATTATTCTCTATATGAATAAAATATGACATGTGTTGTTCCAAAATATTAGAATAAAATGGAATGAGCCAAGAAATAATTTATTTTTATGTAATTATCATCTTTTCCAAAACCAATTTATTTCAAGTTTTTTTATATTTGGTCTAATGCAATATGAGGCAATGAAGAGGCAATATATTTCAAACCCATATCAGATATCATTTTTATAGGTTTATCTATATCAATTATCTCTATTATAAAATTGTTTATGTTACATTATAAATGATGGTCTAGTGGATAAAATAAAAAAACCATAAATGAATAACATTTTCCATTGTTGAAAACAAAAATTGCATTGATTGCTCTCATATAGTCTGAACATGATTTTTAACAATGTTCACTCTATCCAAATTAAAATCCATACGTTTGGAAGTCACTAAAATTTAACATTAATAATAATTTCATAATGAAATTTTGTTTTGAAAAATCATTATATATACTGACACCATTAATACACAAAAAATTATACACATCAATCAATATCCCAAAATAAATATATATTGTAAATAAAAAATTTATAGTAACCTATAGTGAGTGGAAACAACATTACATTAGTACTAGATAAATGTGATCATATCCTAAAGGACTGAAAATATAATAATTCATGGAAAACTAGATAAATAATTTAATATCACATTAAATTCCAAATCATAACCTTCAACCTTGTATTTTCTTTGAGAATATAATAAATCTCTTTAAAAAATCCCAACATGAAAATTATATTACACTTATTCATAACCTAATAAAACAAAATATATGAAAATGGTGATCATAGATTCTCTTTATGTGGAAACGTATAATAGAAGTTAAAAATAAATTAATAATATTGAATGAATAAATAATTATTGACTAATTCCATATAAATAATCACATGAGAAATAAAATTATTCGTGAATCTCATAAAAATTAAAATAATCTGATGGTCAGAAATATCTAATTTCATAATGATTGAATTCACAATTTTGGTCATCTAAAACATACATTTGATGCCCTGTTCCATGAAATTTGAAAATATAATCAAGGACTTATGCCAGTAAATCTAAAGAGACGAGTAAGGCCAAAAAACAATATACTTTTTCTAATGAGACATAATTATGCTTAATGTGGTTATGATAGACTTCTCCCATTATATAGTATGTCTAGTTCATTCATCCCAGGAATAATAAATACAACATAATCAACATGGCATTAAAATATATAACATTTCATATTAGAAGAACTAGAATATGAAATATTAATTATTTCACTAATAAAACTGATCATAAAACATCCATATTAAAAGTTTAATGGAATTATTAGATTGTTGGTTCATCATAATATTTTATAAAATGATTTTCACATCGATGAAAATACTTTATAAGTATCGTTAGAAATTTTCTGGCGGAACATACTCTTTCGACAAAGAATTAACATACATAAATACTAAAGTATTTATCAAATATTAATAAAATAATTTTATTGATTTTTTTTATCCAATATATTTCAGTTAATATCATTCAGAAGTCATGACTACATGAAATTTTATTTATCCCATATATTTTTAAAAAAACATCCCTCCCACACTTTAGAAATAGAAGTAAAAAATCAACTTATTTAGAAAAAGACAAGAATATTGAATTTAAATAATATTGTACGATATAATTACATTGAAAATTTTAAATTATTCAATAGTTGATTAATTGTAAAATCCTTCATTAATACATTTTTAGAAAATATGGATATGGAAGAGAAAGGGGTCTTGACTGATGATAGAAATAATGAATATTTTAATTAGATAGATGTCTTTCGTCTCATGTATACCTAAATTGAGAAAAAATTTAGGAAAATAATTTATTTTTTTGAAACAACCAAATAAATTTAAATTGATCCGATTTAGGGTATAAAATTCATTTAATTTCTTTTATTGGTAAATTAAAAATAACAATCTCAAATAATAATGAGATTATAAATTAAACCATTAAATGTTTAGAAATATTTGAATCTTAACACAAATTAGTGAAATTAAATCAAATGAAAAAGTAAAAAATTAGAATATAACAATAACAATGATATAACATATCAATGTATCTATATTTAAAACTCATAAAATAAGATAAGAGTATAACATAACATATATCCTAAAAAAGAGAAATTGGTATGTTAAACCCTAACTATAAGCCTGACTTCAATCATACATGATCAAAATTTCAGAATTATAAATATATTGTTATTATACATACAATCTAGAATAATAAAAAAAATTATATTCATATATCCTTTTAAAACAAATTTATTTAAAACTCTTTATTTAATCATTATTTTATGTGATAACTGCTTCGTTTTTCATGAATGTTTAATTATATAACATTTTTTCTTAGTAAATTAATTATTTTACTCTTCTTAACAATATTAATAATTATATTAATATAGTATATATTCATTGTACATCTTTTTTTCGTAATCTGTAATATTTATTGATAGAAAAATGAATTACACTTTTCATAGATATGGTAGGTTATACGTACACTTGAATGATTTTTTAACATTCTGACTAATGAAATGGAAGTACAATAAATAACAATTAATCTTTAAAAAATTATTATATCATTTACAAAATAGGTATTAAAAAATCTATCATTATTAACACCTAATTAAAAATATGGAAAACATATCAAAGTACAGAGTGGATGTTGTAGTCCATAAGTACACAAGAGTATAATAATTATTCTCTAAATAATTACAAGGTAAGAATTTAGATCTTACATTTTAACTAAGTAATTTTAAATAAGTATGATTACCATATATAATCACTAAACCCATCATAATAACCATCCAAGATTTTTTTTTGTAAAATGAATTGTAACGATATGTGGAGACGGTAAGTCCTTAGTATAGAAGAGTGATACAATCATATCCCATTTGATAAGAAATATGGATAATAAAAATACTTTAATAAATATAACAACACTTAAATTTATTAATTATAATCTAGTTTTTTTATGATAAATTAAATACATTTAAATGATTTAAAAAAGATGTTAAAAAAAGATGATTGGTTATGGCGATTACATATTCATTGAAAAAATAAATTTCAACTCCTATCATGTATCCTAGGGTTAGTATTTTCAAATAAAAATTCCTATATAATTTTCATAATAATTTTATAAAGATTTTTTTTTCAATGTATGGTTGAGCAATATGGATCTATGTTGTGTAACCAAGTGAGAGAGGATTTCCCCTTTACTGAATGTGGAGAGGGGAAAATTCCAAGTAACATATAATTTTTTTTATTCTTTAGATATGTGAATTAAATTATCTAGGGATTATAATATAATTTATTATGGTGTTTAAATAACATATTTAAAATAAAATTTTAAATTGTTTAAGATGTGTTTTAATCCTTATCTTTTGCTTTGAACCATTAATTAACATATTATTAACTGTCATAAAAACTTATTAATAGTTAACGTGTTATAATATAACATATAAGATTAAACATATCTAATAAATTCTCATGATATGATATTTTTTTACCACACTATATCCTCATCTTCCTCTTCCCTTACTATCATAATTGTTTCATTTGTTAAAAAATTATTTTAATTATCTAATATTCATTTAAATTTTGACACCATTAATTTAATTTTTATAACTATATATAAATGAAATATTTCAATTCAAATATAATCTTTTACCATGATCCTAATTTTTACTATTAATCTATAATTGTTTTGTAATAATACAACTCATTCAAATTATATTAATTTTAATACCTCAAAAACCAATTTTTCAATTTTTTTATTAACAGAAGAAATTTTATGTCAGAGTAAATTAGGCATTTTATGAAACTATGTAATTACAAAATATTATAAATAGTTTTCCATCATGAAAATAAATTCATTAATCCCAAATTGTTTATTTTATTTTCATTTATATCTTTTTTTATCTATATATGAACACATTGGAAATATTTAAAACTTTGTCAGTGACCCCTTGAAACATTCTTTGATTTAAATATTATATTATTCATTTTCATTGAAATGTGTTCATTAATAAATATAGTGTCATTATATGATAATAAATCACAATTTTCCTACATTTAATAAAAATTAAAATGATATTTTATCAACTCATCCAATAATTTAAGCCAATTTTAAATAGATTTATCCTCTACTGAGGAGATAACTTTTTCCATTCTTATTCTTCAAAATAATAAAAATAAAAGAGAAATTTTTTACAAATTTGAATCTCTTAAATAAAAATATGGAACCAATTTTATTATATTAAATTTCTATAGGTATAATAAATAAATTTTATAAAAATCACACAAAACTAAAAGAAAACCACATCTTAGAAAAATAAATGTTTTAGCCTAAAATGGGATTTGTTTTCATTTTTTATTCAGTAAAAAACACTATATTAATGTTAAAAATCATTATTGAATATTTAATATAAAAATTTTCAGTAAAATAATCAACAAATAATATCTAATAATGTTTTCTAAAGTGAAAATACAATGTGCACACAAAAACTATTTAAAAAATACCATTTTTTTAACTTTCAACGTATTTTTTTAATTTTTATTTCATTGATAATAATGAATTTAATAAATAAATATAGAAAACATATAATATATTATATTATTTGTCCATATTAAAACCCTATATTTTGATTTATATGTTATAATCATAAACAATATTACAGTTTATTTACACTCAGGGTTTTGGGTATCCCAAGATATGGAAGAGATTAAATTTATTTAAAAAGAATCCTACCATAAAATCAGTAGATGATGCATTCTACACCCTAATCAATAAATAATGTCCCCATAATTTGAAATTATTCTTGTTAATAATGGGTATTATATTTTAGAATTCATTTTTGGAAGACATTTTCTTAAAAAGTGTTGGTAAAACACCCTCAAGAAACCTGGGAAGGGAAATAAAATGGTCATTTGAGATAACACATTACAGTATTTCAATGTAGGAGAGAATTAGTGGAATGTAAAAATATTTATATAGAGGAAGAAAAGAGTACTGAAACACTAATATAGTTTGATAAATAATATGGTCATGAGAAATTTAAAGACAACAAATCCTTAAATATCTGATTAATGAAAAGACAATTGATTCATCCGAAAATAATGTAAATAGATACCAATTTTACATCAAGATTATTTACCAATGTTTAACGTATTACATTACGATATTTAAGAATTACTCTGAAAAATATATGTTTTCATTTGAATTTTATATGTGCAATTACATTATTGGGTTGTGATTCTATCAATTTACACATCATATTATACTTCATGAAATTAATATTCATGATTATTTTTTCCTTCCTAAATAAATAAAATTACTTATAAAAGAATTATAAGATCCATAAAATAATTACGAGTCATTAATTATTTATATATATATTTCCATAAAAATATATATTCATAACTACTCAACCAAAATTTAATTAATATTTTAATCAACCATAATAACATCCAAAGTTAAAAATAATCTATTCCATTAATGGTTATACTTATGACCCTTAAAAAATTAATCACATCAAATTGAAATTCTAAAAATTTTGTAATCAGTCCACTAAATCTACAAAAAATTAATCTTCTAAAACAAATAATGTGTCTAATAATTATTACATATCATATGTGAATACCACGATCACTTAAATCCATTAAACATTATAATAAAAAAATTTAACATAAAAACTCAATAAAAACATAAATTCATCAAAAATATTACTCATTTTTCATTATTTAGAAAAAATCATCGATTATAAAATATATTCCATAAATATTCAAACATTATAACTCCATAAAAGATACCATGCCCACTTTTTCATAAAATCAATATCTATTTTGAAAGTCACTAATTCAATCCCATTTTCTTCTTAAATTTTAGTAATCTTTTTAACCCTACTAAGCATTATAACTACTACATCTGGAACAAATTAATCGTTTTATTTCAGTTATTCATGTATTTTCTAATAATATCATCTAATCATTAATCATCATTTATTGTTTATTTATACCATTCATCTTATTAAATCAAATAGTTAAAAAATAATACTATAAAATTTTTATATTTTTCCTGATTCCTATAACTGGAATATCATTTAAATATTAATTCTACATCATAATATTGTAATAAAAATACATGAGAACATTAGTCAATAAATATAGGTGGTAATAATAAAATAAGCTTTACCTTGATCGCTTATATTATTAAGAGGTATATTTCCTTGATGCTTTGGAAATTAGTTTGTTAATCACACAATTTCTCAAAATTTAAACAATGAAAATTAAATTCTTCATTATTACCATTACATTAAAAAATATTAAGGCCTTTCCCTCTAAACTTTATGAAAACTTCCAATCCTTTTGATCATGTATAAAAGATTTTATTTCCACTATTATCACATATGAAAAATCATTATTTTAATTAACCACCTAATCTATTTTACCATTTCATCATATTATTACATTTCATTCATTAAAATCTATATAATATGGATTTTTTTATCAATATTTTTTGGAAAAGATAATATATCCAAATAGGATGAGTATGTTTTGGATATTAGCTCCATTGGAAGGATTGGATTAATACCATCAATGAAATGATAAATCTTTCTATTTGGATTATGTAGGCAGTGTAAAGGATTCCATGATTTCCATATAATTTTTGGATTATATATATTGAAAATTGTGATCTACATTTAGTCTGAGTCTCATTAATTTTCACTCACTATCCACTCATTTTATTTGGAAAAATAATTTTTAATAACATTTCTTTAACATCCTTTCATTCCATGCATTCTATTTTATCCTCACCATTAGTGATTTTAATCAACGACCACCATAAATATGAATCCCATGGGAGATGATAAAATTCCAGGTAAAAATTATCCATTTCATTACTTCCCAAAGATATGAAAATATTTTCAATGAAACATATCTGTTAATTATATAAATAATTTATTTTTAATCCCATTGAATTATAGAGTATTTTGATGGATAAAGTGGAAACACATTTTTATTTATATTGTGTATTAGTATGATACTACATACGGGAATTTTTATTACTCATAGCCTTAGTATCTCCCCGAATATAGTATTAATATTTCCCAATCCCACACCATATCTATCTAAACCGTCATTACCATCCCCATTAGGTCAATCTCTATAGATTGTATGCGTTGATAACATTTATAATCCTTCCATAAGGATAATTTTTTGACCAATTTAATACACTAAGTTTTATTAGGAAATATTTAATCATATTATATAATTTCAAAACAACTAAAACACATAAAATAAATTTTATTTTATTTATAGCTACTCTAAAAATAATTAACATGGTTTCTTTGGAAATATTCTTAAATTTATTCATAGGGTCACGTTCACTAATCTATGTTTTCTAAATCTAGTTCCAATGGTTTTTTATAAAAATTATATAATACCAACTATATGTACTACATCTCTAATAACCTATTGTTCATAGTTACTAGTAAATTGGTACATGATATACATGATCACATAAAAAAGGAATAGTTCAGTAGTCATGAAAAAATTGAAACTTAATTGATTTTCATATTACATTTGAAATAATAGAAGGAATCATATTATTTTTTATAACATTATTATTTTTATTATCTCACTAGATAAAAAATTAATAATACAAATCCTTTAATATAATTTAAATAATTTATAATAAAGGTGTGAGATCATATACTTAGTATGGGTAAGTGTACAATGCAAGATAATAATGAATAAAAAATATGGAAAGAATAAATGGTGATCACATACTTACATATAAATAATATTAGAAGAAACTTATCCATATATAACATGGAAAATAAAATAATCACAAGGACATCAATAATAACTTTTACAATAATGGAATTCAAAATGTCATACATTTGAAACTTTCCATCGCAGCCTTATCATAAGGCCTCTAAATTTACTATCAAGGAATTGTGAAAATAAATATTCATAAATGGGTAAGACCTCAACTTAAACCTAGTAGATGTTTTCTTATGATACCGACTGATTCATATAGGGGGTATATAATGTCCTTTAAATCACATATTATTTCTAATTCATTCACAATAGAACATTATCATCATGTTTTAAAAAATAATTTTCGATATTATAAGAACTGGAATACCTAATATTAATACCTCCCCTAGTTAATATGATCATATAACTAGTTAATATATATATGACAGATGCTATAATTTGATTCTATCATTAATATAATATTTAATAAAATATTTTGTCAGAGATTAAAATACTTTAATAAGATAATTGGAAATGTTCCTGGCTAAAATTATCACATCACAATGAAATAAATTATTTAATGGAAAAATGATTTCACATATTAAGTAAAACATATTCATATAATTAAATATTATAAACATTTAATGGAATCATCAAATAATTTTTCTTTTATGATAGATGGAAATTTCATTGAGTTCGTATAAGTTAAAAAATTATCATACACACTTTTACATGAAAATTAAAAGTGTAACTCCTTCATAAAAAATCAAAAGGATTAATTTAGATTAATTTTTTATGATGTAAATCATTGGTAAAAATTATATGAAACATTGATTTAAAAATAGAAAAGAAATATTTAATATTTCTAGAAAACATGGACTGGAAATGAATGGTATATCGAAAGAGTAGATAAATAATTCCAATCTTATTTAAAACATATTTTTCATATCAAGAGAACATAAGTTGAGGATAATAAAAAGAAGAAAACTTATTTTCAATCAATAAAATTATTAATATAAAATATCTTTGGTTTTAAATAGAAATATTCTATAATTATCCCTTATGAGACATTGACATAAACAATCTAGATTAATTGTGTGTTTATGAACAAAAAACATGTATTCATAAGTATATTTTTTTTTTCAAAATCCTAATGAAGTAAATTAAATATAATTAAGATTTAAATTTGATAAATATGAATATAATCATTATATAACATATAAAATTGGCTTTATATACACTTAATCAATGGATATAGGTGTATAACATAACATATATTCCAGAGAAAATTATGTTAGATAATAAACATTAAACTCAATATTGAATTCCTTCATATATGTCCAATCATAATTTATAATATATTTATATTTATTAAACATATATATCCCAGAACCATACAAACATATGGTTAATATATAACATTTGATCATGTATTTGGTAATAATTATTTATTAAAAACACAGTTCATGGTGATAACTTCTTTGAATGTGTTTTATGTTTTGGTTCGGTGTTTTTGGTCCATGTACATTAATAATGGTTCCATTATAAATAAAATTGTATTCATGTTATTAATATAATATATTTTATTATATATGTAATTATAGTAATTAATAAAATTTAAATATATAAAAATTAATTACAATGTTCATGACGATAGTTGGATATACATACACATGACATTGTTTTCACAATTACAAATATTGAAATAAATGAAGTAAAATAATAATCCAAATTTCATGAATAATTATAATATATTATAAATCATTAAAATTAATTAAACCAATATTTATTACAATCGATGTAAAAAATAAAATAGAAAAATTACATTGCTTCTTGGATGTGGCAATCCACATGTGTGCTCGATAAACATTATTCTATTCCAATGGATATGAATGAATGGATATAGATATTACATTATAATTAGATATTATAATTATTTCGTTATTAGCATACATATATATTAAACCCATCATAATAAACATCCCAGAAATATAGTGGTGGAAAACAGATTGTATCACTATGTGGGGGTGGTAAGTCGTACGTGGGAACATGAATTACTTTTACTTTCTATTTCAGGATAAATAGTGTCGATAATGGTGATTTAATAATAATAATAACATTTTACTATATTATTAATAGTGCATTTTTGATTTTATGATAAATATCATATGTCAAAATGTTATAATTTAGATGAAATTTTCTTTATTTGTTAAGGTGGAACTTATTATTTATTAGAACTCCATTGGATCTCATCATAATAATCTTAGGGTTTCTCTCATGGAACGAAAATTACCTATATAATTTTATTAAAGAATTTTATTGGGATTTTTTAAGTTAATGGTTGACAGAATAGGGCTAATGTGGAATAAACAAGTCAAAGGGAAGTTACATTTTTATAATTGATGTGATAGGAACATTGAGAGAATCATAAAAAATAGAAAAATTAAATTCTCTAAATAAATGGTTCAAAAAGGATAGGAATTATAAGAAAAGTTATGATTGGATTTATTTCCCAGAAAAAATATAATTTTTGGATTAGTTTATGTTTTTTGTGAACATTATATTTGGTTTGACCACTCAATTTACTTATTTTTATAATAAATGCGGTTTCATATATTTCACTATTAAAGGGTTATAAATTTACATATAAGTAGAAAATTATCTCATAATGACAATGATCTGACATTTTTGACAAGATCACATCCTCTTGGACTTCTTTTATGATTCATATAATTTTAAAATACATTACATTAATAATAATTTTATAAATGTTAATTAATATCAACATTGAAAAATTGCATTTTATTTTACATAAAATACATAATGGTGGGGATTGAATTCACATATAATTTGTTATCACAATACTAATATTTCTTATTAATCTATAAAATTCATCAACCATTATTGATTCCCTCTAAATAAGAATCAGAAAATTCACAGGGGAAGAAATACCAAAATATTGTTATTATATCCAACACAAAATAATATGAAAATGATGTTTTATGAGAGATTAATATAAAGAGAAAATTTAAGATAATCGTGATCATGTGACCTTTATAAGGAAACATGGTGCCTCCATTTATTATGCATAACCTATGGTGGATCCCATGGAGCCCCCTATTCAATGAGTCCCTCTGCTTTTTTGAAGGTGCAACAAACATCCAATAACTACATAGGTGGTAGCCAGATGAATTATTCAAGTCCTTCTTTGTTGAAGGAGACATGAAAATGGTAATGAAAATTGAAAATCCCTTGGAAATGGAAAGAAGGATACACAAAACATATATTCCCCTAGTGGTCATAATTTTCAATGCAACTTATCATCGATGAGAAGTGTAATTATTCTTCGAAACATCCCGAAAAAATCACATATACTTCGAGCCTCTGTAAATAACACAATAGAGATAAAAAGTTAGGATGTGTGAGATACTCACAGTCACTGAAAGACATGTGGCCAACCACTAACAATCTGCAATACACAATGTTTCCCTAGTGACATTTCAACCTCATCTCACAATGTACCTTAGGAATATTTAAATCATTTCAAATAAATCCTTTGGAATGTTTGAGAAACCATACTATCCCCTTTGATAATCTATAGGGAAAAAATAGAATTTTCCACAATATTCTCTTTTACTCCCATATGACTCGTAACTATCAAGTAAATCATGTTTTTTCCCATACTTTTGTTAGGAAATATAATCATGGAATTACATTATATTTTTCCTTACCATGTGTTTCCAAAACTGAATAAAATATGTTATTATAATAATTTTTACCTATATGAATAACATATGACATGCGATGTTCCAAAATATTATACTAAAATAGAATGTGCCAGGAAATAGATTGTTTTCATTAAATTATCTTTTTTTCCGAAGCCAATTTATTTCATGTTTTTTTATATTCAGTCCAATGAAATATGAGGTAATAAAGAGGAAATATATTTTAAACCCATATCGAATATCATTTCTAGAGGTTTATCTATATCAATTATCTATATTATAAAATAGTTTTTGTTACATTATAAATGATGGTCAATTGGATAAAATAAAAAAACCACAAATGAATAACATTTTCCATTATTGAAAAGAAAAATCGCTTTGATTTCTCTCATATAGTCTGAACATGATTTTTAACAATGTTCACTCTATCCAAATAAACATCCATACGTTGGGATGTCACTAAAATTTTACATTAATAATAATTTCATTATGAAATTTTGTTTTGAAAAAATATTATATATAGTGACACCATTAATACACAAACAATTATACACATCAATTAATATCCCAAAATAAATATATATTTTATATACAAAATTTCTAGTAACCCATAGTGAGTGGTGACATCATTAAATTAGTACTAGATAAATATGATCGTATCTTAATGGACCGAATATCTAATAATTCATGGAAAACTAGATAAATAATTTAATATCACATTAAATTCAAAATCATAACCTTCCAGCTTGTATTTTATTTGAGAATAAAATAAATCACATTATGAAATCCCAACATGAAAATTATATTACACTTATTCATAAGCTAATAAAACAAAATATATGAAAATGGTGATCTCAGATTCTCTTTACGTGTAAATGTATAATAGAAGTTAAAAATATATTATTAATATTTAATGAATAAATTATTATCAATTAATTCCATATAAATAATCACATGAGTAATAAAATTATCCACGAATCTCATAAAAATTAAAATAATCTGACGGGCAGAAATATCTAATTTCATAATGACTGAATACACAATTTTGGACATCTAAAACATAAAATTGATGCCATGTTCCATGAAATATGAAAATATCATCAAGGCCTTATGCCATGAAATCAAATGAGATGAGTAAGAGGAAAAAAACCAATATAGTTTTTCAAATGAGACATAATTAGGCTTAATGGGTTTATGATAGACTTCTCCCATCCCATAATATTTCCAGTTCATTCATCCCATGAATACGAAATACAACTTAATCAATATTACATTAAAATTTATAACATTTCATATTAGAAGAACTAGAATTTGAAATATTAATTATTTCACTAGTAAAACTGATCATAAAACATCCATTTTAATTGTTTAATAGAATTATAAGATCATATGTTCATAATAAGATTATAAAAAAGGATTTTCACATCGATGAAAATAATTTAGAAGTATCGCTAGAAATTTTCTGGCAAAACATACTCTTTCGATAAAGAAATTACAAACATAAATACTAATGTATTTTACAAATATTAATAAAATATTTCTATTGAAAATAAATTTTTTATCCAATATATTGAAGTTAATATCATTCAAATGTCATGACTAAATAAAATTGTATTTATCCCGTATATTTTAAAAAAACATCCCTCTCAGACATTAGAAATAGAAGTAAAAAAATAATCATATTTAGAAAAAGACAAGAAGATTCAATTTAAATAATATTTTATGATATAATTACATTGAAAATTTTAAATTTATAAATCATTACTTAATTGTAAAATCCTTCATTAATACATTTTAGAAAACAAGGATATGGAAGAGAAGGGGGTATTTTTTGATGATAGAAATAATGAATATTTTCATTAGATAGATTTTTTCCATCACATGTATACCTAAATTGAGAAAGATTATAGGAAATTAATTTATTTTTATGAAACAACCAAATAAATTTATATTGATCTGCTTTAGGGTATAAATGTAATTTAATTTCCTCTATAGGTAAATTAAAAATAACAATCTCAAATAATAATGAGTTTATAAATTAAACCATTAAATATTTGGAAATATTTGAATCTAAACACAAATTAATGAAATTAAATAAAATAAAAAAGTAAAAAATTTGAATATAATGGAATCAATGATATAACAAATCAATGGTTCTATATGTTAAACTCATAAATGAAGATAAGAGTATAACATAACATATGTCCCAAAAAAGAGAAATTTATATGTTAAAACTTAACTATAAGTCTGACATCAATCATACATGATCAAACTACCATAATTATAAATATATAGTTATTATACATATATTCTAGAATAATAAAAATATGTTATTTACATATATCCTTTTATAACATTTTTATTGAAAAATCTTTCTTAAATCATTATTTTATGTGATAACTGCTTCGTTTTTCATAAATGTATAATTATATAATATGTTTTTAGTAAATTAATTATTTTACTCATCTTAATAATATTAATAATGATATAAATATAATATATATTCATTGTACATCTATTTTTAGTAATTTGTAATATTTATTAATAGAAAAATGAATTACACTTTTCATAGATAGGGTATGTAATACGTACACTTGAATGATGTTTTAACATTCTGACTAATGAAATGGAAGTATAATAAATAACAATTAATCTTTAAAAAAATTATTATATCATATACAAAATAGGTATTAATAAATATATTATTATTAACACCTGATTAAAAAAATGAAAAACATATCACAGTGCGGAGTGGATGTTGTAGTCCATAATTATGTAAGAGAAGAATTATTATTGTCTAAATAATTGGAAGGTAAGAAGTTAGATCTTATATTATAACTATATAATTTTAAATAAGTATAATTACGATATAAAATCACTAAACCCATTATAATAACCATCAATGATTTTTTTTGGAAAATGAATTTTAATTATATGTGGAGATGGTATGTCATTAGTATGGATGAGTGATAAAATCACATCTCATTTGATTAGAAATATAGATAATAAAAATAATTTAATATATTTAAAAAAACTTGAATTTATTAATTATAATCTAGTTATTGTTTTATGATAAATTCAATACATTTAAATGGTTTAAAGAAGATGTTAAAAGAAGATGATTGGTTATAGCGATTACATATTCATTGAAATAAATAATTTTCAAATCATATCATGTATCCTAGGGTTAGTATTTTCAAATAAAAATTCCTATATAATGTTCATGATAAATTTATAATGAATTTTTTATCAATGTATGATTGGGCAATTTGGATATAGGTTGTGTAACTAGGTGAGAGAGGATTTCCCCTTTAATGAATATGGAGAGGGGCACATTCCAAATAACAGATAATTTTTTTTATTCATTAGAATGGTGAATTAAAATATCTATGGATTATAATATAATTTATTATGGTGTTTAAATACCATATTTAAAATAAAATTTTAAATGTTATACGATGTGGTTTAATCCTTGTATTTTTCATTATCCCCTTAATTAACATATTATTAACTGTCGTAACAACTTATTAATTTTTAATGTGTTCTAATATAACATATAAGGTTAAACATATCTCATAAATGTTCATGATAAGATATTTTTTACCACACTATATCTTCATTTTCCTCTCCCCTTACCATCATAATTATTTTATTTGTTAAAATTTTATTTTAATTAAAAAATATTCATTTCAATATTGAAACTATTAATTTAATTTTTATAAGTACACATAAAGGAAATATTTCAATTTAAATATAATCCTTTACCATGAAACTAATTTTTACTATTAATATATAAATTTTTTGTAACTATACAACTCATTCAAATTATATTAATTTTAATACAACTAAAACTATTTTTTCAATTTTTTATTAACAGAAGAAATTTTATGTCTGGGTAGATTAGGCATTTTATGAAACTATGTAATTAAAAAATATTATAAATAATTATCCATCATGAAAATAAATAAATTAATCCAAAATTATATATTTTATTTTCATTTATAACTTTTTTTATCTATATATGAACACATTAGAAATATTTAAAACTATGCAAGTGACCCCTTGAATCATTCCTTAATTTAAATATTATATTATTCATTTTCATTGAAATGTGTAAATTAATAAATATATTGTTTGTATAAGATAATAAATCTCAATTTTCCTACATTCAATAACAATTAAAATGAAATATTATCAACTCATTCCATAATTTAAGCCTATTTAAACTAGATTTATCCTTTACTGAGGAGATAACTTTTGCCATGCTTATTCTTCAAATTAATAAATATAAAAGAGGAATATTTTCCAAATTTGAATCTCTTAATTAAAAATATGGACCCTATTTTATAATATTCATTTTTTATAGGAATAATAAATAAATTTTATAATAAGCACACAAAACAAGAAGAAAACCCCAAATTATAAAAATAATTTTTTTTTGCCTAAAATATGTTTTTTTCCTTTTTTTATTCAGTAAAAATATTATATTAATTTTCAAAATATTTATTGAATATTTAATATAATAATTTCAGTTGAATTATACAAAAATAATATCTAATAATGTTTCCTAAAATGAAAATACACTGTGCACAAAAAAACTATTTACAAAATACCATTTTTATTAATTTCAACGTATTTTTTAAATATTTATTTCATTGATAAAAAAGAATTTATTAAATAAATATAGAAACCATATAATATATTAAATTATTTGTTAATATTCATACCCTCTATTTTTATTTATATGTTATAATCATAAACAATATTACAGTTTATTTACACTCAGGGTTTTGGGTATCCCAATATATGTAAGAGATTAAATTTATTTAAAAAGAAACTTACCATAAAATCAGTAGATGATGCACTGTACACCCTAATCATAAAATAATGTCCCCACAATTTGAAATTATTCTTGGTAATCATGGGTATTATATTTGAGAATTCATTTTTCGAAGAAATTTTCTTAAAAAGTATTGGTAAAACATCCTCTAGAAACAAGGAAAGAGAAATAAAAATGTCATTTGAGATAACACATTACAAGATTTCAATTTAGGACAGCATTAGTGGAATGTAAAAATATTGAAATGGAGGAAAAAAAGAATACCGAAACACTAATATAGTTTGATAAAAAAATATGGTCATGATAAATTTAAAGACTACAAATCCATAAATATCTAATAAATTAAAATACTATTGATTCGTTATAAAATAATGTAAATAGATACTAATTTTACATCAAGATTATTTACCAATGTTTAAGGTATTACATTACGATCTCAAAAAATTACTGAAAAAAATATATGTTTTTATTTGAATTTTATATGTGCAATTACATCATTGGGTTGTGATTATATCAATTTAAACATCATATTTTAATTCATGAAATTAATATTCATGATTATTTTTTCATTCCTAAATCAATAAAATTACCTATAAAAGAATTATAAGATTCATACAATAATTACAAGTCATTAATTATTTATATAGAAATTTCTCAAAATATATATATTTAAAACTACTCAACCAAAATTTAATTGATATTTTAAGCCACCATAATAACATACAATGTTAAACATAATCCATTCCATTAATGGTTATACTTATGAGCCTTAAAAAATAAATCTCTTCAAATTGAAATTCTATATTTTTTTAATTGGTCCACAAAATCTACAGAAAAATAATCCTCTAACAGATATAATGTGTCTAATAAAATTTACATACCACATATGTGAATACCACGATCACTTATTTCCATAAAACATTATAATAACATAATTTAACATAAAAACTCAATGAAAACATAAATTCATCAAAAATATAACTCTTTCTTCATTCTTTAGAAAAAATCATCGATTATAAAATATATTCCACAAATATACAAACATTTCAACTCCATAAAAGATACCATTATCCAATTTTTCATAAAATCACTATCTATTTTGAAAGTCACTAATTCAATCCCATTTTCTTCTTAAATTTCAGTATTCTTTTTAACACTATTAAGCATTATAAATACTACATCTGAAACAAATTAATCATTTTATTTCAGTTATTCATGTTTTTTCTAATAATATCACCTTATCATTAAAGATCATTTATTGTTAATTTTTACCATTCATCTTATTAAATCAAATACTTAAAAAATACAATAAATTTTTTATATGTTTCATGATTCCTATAACTAGAATATCACATAAATATTAATTATATATCATAATATTGTAATAAAAATACATGAGAACATTAGTCATTAAATATAGGTGGTAGTAATAAAATAAACATTACCTTGATCCCTTAAATATTATGAATTATATTTTCTTGATTCTTTGGAAATTAGTTTGTTAATCACGCAATTTCGAAAAATTTTAACAATGAAAATTAAATTCTTCTTCATTACCATTACTTTCAAAAATCTTAAGGCCTTTCTCACTAAACATTATGGAAACATCCAATCCTTTTGATCAAGTATCAAATATTTTATTTCCACTATTATCACATGTGAAAAATCATTATTTTAATTAACCCCCTAATCTATTTTACCATTTCATCAGATTATTACATTTCATTCATTAAAATCTATATAATATGGATAGTTTTTTATCAATATTTGTTTTAAAGGATAATATATCCAAATAGGATGATTATTTTTTTGATATTAGATACATTGTTATTATTGGATTAAGACTATCAATGAAATGATAAATCTTTGTATTTGGATTATGTAGGCAGTGTAATGTATTCCATGATTTCCATATAATTTTGGGTTTATATATTTTGAAAATTTTGATCTACCTTTAGTCTGAGTCTCATGATTTTTCACTCTATATCCAATCATTGTTCTTGGGAAAAATAAATTTTTAATAATATTTATTTAACATCCTTTCATTCCATGCATTCTATTTTATACTCACCATTAATGATTTTAATCAATCACCACCATAAATATGAATCCAATGGGTGATGATAAAATTCCGTGTAAAAATTGTCCCTTTCATTACATCCCAATGATATAAAAATATTTTCAATGAAACATATATGTTTATTATATAAAAAAAATGTTTTATAGTCCCATTGAATTATAGAGTATTTTGGTTCATAAATTGGAGAGGCATTTTTATTTTATGCTGTGTATTAGTATGATACTACATACGAGAATTTTTTTCACTCATATCCTTAGTATCTCCCCTAATATATTAATAATATTTCCAAATCCCACAAAATATCTATATCATCCTTCATTACCATCGCCAAAAGGTTAATCCCTATAGATTTAATGCATTGATAACATTTATAGTCCTTCCATAAGGATAATTTTTTGAACAATTTAATACAATAGATTTTATTAGGAAATCGTGAATCATAATTTATAATTTCAAAACAACTAAAACACATACAATAAAATAAATTTTTTTATAGCTACTCTAAAAATAATTAACATGGTTTCATTCGGAAAATTCTTAAATTTATTCACAGTGTTATGTTCACTAATCTATGATTTCTAAATTTAGTTCCAATGATTATTTATAAAAATTATATAATACCAACTATATGTACAACATCCCTAATAACCTATAGTTCATAGTTACTAGTAAATTGGTACTTTATATACATGATCACATAAAAAAAGGTATAGTTTAGTAGTCAAGAAAAATTTGAAACTTTTTTTATTTTCACATTACATTTGAAATAACAGAAAGAAACATATTTTTTAATATAAAATTATTAATTTTAGTATCTCACTAAATATAAAATTCATAATAAACATCCTTGAATATTGGTTAAAGAATATATAATAAAGACGTGAGATCATATACTTAGTATGGGTAAGTGTACAATGCAAGCTAAAAATCAATGAAAAATATGGAAAGAATAAATGGTGACCACATACTTACATAAAAATAATATTAGCAGAAACTTATACATATACATCATGGAAAATAAAATAATCACAAAGACATCAATAATATCTTTTACAAGAATGGAATTCAAAATGTCATACATTTGACACTTTCCATCGCAGCCTTATCCTAAGGCATCTAAATCTACTATCAAGGAATTGTGAAAATAAATATTCATAAATTGGTTAGACCTCACCATAATCCCAGTAGATGTTTTCTTATGATACAAACTAATTCATATAGTGGATATATAAGGTCATTTTCATCACATACTATTTCAAATTCATTCACAATACAACGTTATCAACATGTGTTCAAAATAAATTTTTGATATTATAAGAACATGAATACATAATATAAATACCTCCACTAGTTAATATGATTATATAACTAGTTAATATATATTTGATGGATTTTATAATTAGATTTTATCATTAAAATAAGAGTCAATAAAATATTTTGTCAAAGATTAAAATACTTTAATAAGATAATTGGAAAGGTTCTTGGCTAAAATTATCATATCACAATGAAATAAATTATTTAATTGAAAAATGATTTATCATATTAAGGAAAACATATTCATTTAATTAAATATTATAAAATTTTAATTTAAGCTTCAAATAATTTTTATTTCATGTTAAATGGAAATTTTATTGAGTTCGTATAAGTTAAAAAATTATCATACAAACTTTTACCTGAAAATTCAAAGTGTAACTCCTTTAGAAAAAATCAAAAAGAATATTTTAAATTATTTTTTTATGATTTAAGTCATTGGAAAAAAATTTATGAAACATTTATTTAATAATTGAAAAGAAATCATAAATATTTCTAGAAAACATGGGCATTGAAATGAAAGGTATATCGAAAGAGTAGATAAATAATATAGATCTTATTTAAAATATATTTTTCAAATCAAGAGAACATTATTTGAGGGTAATAAAAAGAAGAAAACTTATTTTCAATGAATAAAATTATTAATATAATATATATTTGGTTTTAAATAGAAATATTCTATAATTATACCTTAGGAGACTTTGACATAAACAATCCAGATTAATTATGTGTTTATGAAAAAAACCATTTATTCTTCAGTATCATTTTTTCAAAACCCATAATAAGTAAATTAAATATAATTAAGATTTAGATATGATAAATATTAATATAATCATTATATAACATATAAAATGGGATTTATATACACTTAATCAACGGATATAGGTGCATAAAATAACATATATTCCAAATAAAATTATTTTAGATAATAAACATTAAACACAAGATTGAATTCCATCATACATTTACAAACATAATTTATAATATTTATATATTTATTAAACATATATATCCCAGAACCAAACCTATATATGGTTTACATATAACATTTTATCACATTTTTGGTAGCAATTATTTATTAAAACCACAGTTCATGCTGATAAGTTCTTTGATTGTGTTGTATGTTTCGGTTCAGTGGTTTTGCTCCTTGTACATTAATCATGGTTCCATTATAAATAAAATTGTATTCGTCTTATAAATATAATACATTTTATTATATATGTAATTATAGTAATTAATAAACTTTAAATATTTAAAAATTAATTACAATGTTCATGATGATAGTTGGCTATACTTACGCATGAGATTGTTTGCACAATTACAAAGATTGAAAAAGATGAAGTTTAATAATCCAAATTTCATGAAAAATTATAATATATTATAAATCATTAAAATTAATTAAAACAGTATTTATTACAATCGATGTAAAAAATATAATAAAAAAATCACATTGCTTCTTGGATGTGGTAATCCACCTGTGTGCTCGCTAAACATTATTTTATTCCAATGGATATGAAAGTAGGGATATAGATATTAAATTATAATTAGATAGTATAATTATGTTGTTATTATCATATATATACATTAAACCCATCATAATGAACATCTCAGAAATATAGTGGTGGAAAAAAAATTGTATCACTATGTGGGGGTGGTAAGTCGTATGTTGGAACATAAAATACTTTCACTTTCCATTTCATGATAAATAGGGTCGATAATGGTGATTTAATGATAATAATAACAATTTACTATATTATTAATAGTGGATTTTTTATTTTATGATAAATCTCATATGTTAAAATGTAGTAATTTTTAGGGAAAATTTATTATTTTTTGTTAAGGTGGCAACTTATTATTTATAAGAACACCATTGGATCTCAGCGTAATGATAATAGGGTTTATCTCTTGAGAAAAAAATACCTATATAATTTTATTAAAGTTTTTAGTGGGATTTTTTAAGGTAATGGTTAACAGAAGAGGGCCAATGTGGTATTAACAAGTTAGTGGGGAGATACATTTTTATAATTGATGTGATGGGAACATTGTGAGCATAAAAAAATAGAATAATTAAATTCTATAAATAAATGGTTCAAAATGGATAAGAATTATAAGAAAAGTTTTGATTGGATTTATTTCCCACAAAAAATATACTTTTTGGAATAGTTTATGTTTTTTATGAACATTATATTCGGTTTGACCACTCAATTAACCTAATTTGATAATAAATGTGGTTTCATATATTTCACTCTTAAAGGGTTATAAGTTTACATATAAGTCGAAATTGTCTCATAATGTCTATCTTATGACATTTTTGACAAGATCACATCCTCTTGGACCTCTTTAATGATTCATATAATTTTAAAATACATTACTTTAATATAAATTTTATTAAAGATAATTACTATAAACTTTGAAAAAATTAATTTTATTTTACATAAAATACATAATGGTGGGGATTGAATTCAAATATAATTGGTTATCACAATACTAATAGTTTTTATTCATCTATAAAATTCATGAACCATTATTGATTCCATCTAAATAAGATCAGATAAATAATAGGGGATAAAATACAAAAATATTGTTATTATATAAAACACAAAATAAAATTAAAATGATGTTTTATGGGAGATTCATATCAAGATAACATTTAAGATAATCATGATCATGTGACCTTTATAAGGACACATGATTCCTCCATTTATAGTGCATAACCAGTGGTGGATCCCATGGAGCCCCCTATTCGATGAGTCCCTCTACTTTGGTGAAGGTATATCAAACATACAATTACTACATACGTGGTAGCCAGATGACTTATTCTAGTCTTTCTAGGTTGAAGGTGACATGAACATGTTAATCAAAATTGAAAATCCCATGGAAATGGCCAGAAGGATACCCAAAACATATAATCCCATAGTTGTCATAAATTTTAATGTAACTTATCATCGATGAGAAGTGTAATTATTCTAGGAAACATCCAAGGAAAATCACATCTACTTCGAGCCTCTGTAAAATAAAACAATGGAGATAAAAATTTAGGAGGTTTGAGATACTCACAGTCTCTAAAATACATGTGTCTTACCAATGATAATCTTCAATACACAATGATTCCCTACAGACATGTCAAACTCATCTCGCAATGGCCCTTAGTAACATTAAAATAATTTCAAAGAAATCCTTTAGAATGATTGAGAAACCATACTCTTCCATTTGATACTCTATGGGAAAACAAATAGAATTTTCCACAAAATGCCCTTACACTCCCATATGACCTGTAACTGTTATGCTATGCATCATTGAAAAATAGTGTAAATCTAGTTGACATAACTAATTAAACATAAAATTACTCGAAAAAATTATTACCTAAAATAAGGTGAATAAAATAGAGTGGTGGTGGAAGTCATTAATGGTTTTAAAACACTCACGACATGTTATAGAAGCATGTCATGCGGTCCCATGATACCCTCATACAAGGCATACTTGTCACATGGAAAGCCCTTGAAAAGTCATTGAGCATGTCACAGATGCCATTCATATAGAGACCCTAATCTTGACATAAATGGACATTACATTACATTTGCGAAATACTTAATACATAACAAAAACAGAAACACAAGGATCGTAATATTTTAGTGTCTTTGGAAACTCGGAACGTAATCTTCTAATCATTGTGAAAGATGTTCAACATCTGCCATAAAAATATTCCACTTTTTGTTTCCTTACCTAAAACCTTTCTTTAGATCCTGCGGGTAAATAAAACATAAAAAGGGTGAGCTCAAATGCTCAGTAAGGGTAAAAATGGATAAAATAAAACATACCATATACATTTGAACTTAAAAACATGAACATAATGTTTAAACATCAAAATATTGAGCAACAACATTAAACATGGAAGTACATAAGGCATAGATCATAATGGAACATAAACCATGATAATATAACATGGGAATAAAACATGTAATTGTGGAATCCATTAAGAATATGTAATTATTTCCATAGTATCCAATGCATTGCTACCAAAACCATCTTAGTGGACAAAGTCCCATTCTGAATCGAGTTCACTCCTCGTTTCAGTCCTGTAACACTGAACCAGATTAACTTACCATTCCATCCATGTCTATCTCATGAGATATAAAATCATTACCTAATGCATTTGAGGGAGATATAGGTCCCACCCATCTCATAATTAAATCATTCTTACTTGTGCCACAAAATAAAAATACATCATTCATAATAACCCAATAAATAAAATGGGTTTCATAAACATCATCCCATCATTACATAATCCAATTAAAAGAAATGGATATCATTTAATAATAAGAGAAGTGAAACCACGTAAATTTTAGAGACATTATACTTGAAACATACACATATGAAATAATGTCATCTTAGATGAAAAATGGTTTTGATAAAATACATGAAATGAATTATTGAGGAAAATATCCTTTTTTTCTTCAAAATCATTTTATTTTCAAAAAATGTCATGCAATTTTAAAAGAAAAATCATATTGTTGAAAATAGTTATGAAGCCTTTTGGAGGAAGCTTCATTAAAGCAATGCTTTATAAAACCGTAAAAATCCTTTCATGCAGTATAAGTTTAAAAAACATTCTTCTAGTACTTTTGTCGGAAAAGTCAAAAAGTAACTCGTATGAAAAAAGACAAATGATTTATTTCATATGTTTTTATAAAAACTCACCTAAGGGTAAAATTGGATTTAAACAATTTTTGTTGGATGGAAATAATATTACATATTCAGGAAACCTGGATGTGGATGATAAAATACACCCCGGTAAATACCAAAGTATAAACAATCTCGGATAAAAATGAGATTGTGATATTTCCCTTACCTTAGGTCAGATTTGCTTTGTAAGTGTCCGAACCTCCTATATAATGATTTAAATAATGTCATTGACTTAATCCTGAATCATAATCATTTTTATGATATCATATATGGTTCACTTATGAGTTTATTTTACCCGTTCTTTTGTAAATTCTAGGACAAAGAGCATTTTGGGTAAAATCGTTTCATTTGTCATCTGTGTTTTGACTTGTAATTATTCATATGATTACATAGATCATGATTAAATAATTACATAATATAAAACATGATTTATATATAATATATATTCATAATATACATATATATAATAGATCAGTAAATTGAACGAAATACACCGTTCATGGAGACGGTAGGTCGTACGTACGCATGAACGCTATTTTCGTTTCCTTATTGAGTTGAATGGAATTAAGTAGATGACATAAATATATATACACATAAATATAGTATCATTATTATTCATATATTTCATGATTTCTTATTATATATACTTTATAATCATTCATGAATGGTTAACGTGGAGAATGAATCTCATCGCGTCGTGGAGACGGTAGTCCGTACGTACGCACGAGCGATGATATCATTCTCATGATCGTGGAATTGTATTGGAGTGTATGTATACTATTTTAGAATATATATCACTTTACAATAATCATATATTGTTAATATGTACACCATTATACCCATCCAAGTAAGGTGGTGATGGAAAATAGATTACACCACAGCGTGGAGACAGTATTCCGTACGTACGCACGCGCAATGATTTCTTTTTCTGTAGGATGGATAGATGGTGAAATAGGATTGTTTCATACTTATATTAACATATCAGTATATGAGGGATACTGATGTTATTACTTAATAATGAAACAACCTAAGAAGAATAAGTGGAAGAAGAAATAATGTTTAAAGAATCGGTAACAGACATTACCTCTTCTTTGAAGCGCCTCTTTGAGATCTCTTTTTAGGGCACTAAAATTAGACATTGAGGAAGACCAGATCATCTAGGATGTTTCTAGGGAAGTGGAGAAGATAATTTTTTAGGGGTTGGCCGAGCTTGAACGCTCAAAGTGGTGTGAGGAAGAGATGGAGGAGGTGCCCTTTTATAAGGGAGGAGAGGGGCACTTTTGAAAAAACTAAAATTATTATTTTATTATAAAGCCAAATTCGGCTATAAATAGCTCCAAATTTATTTATTTCAAAGCTACGGTGGGGATGTGTCGAAATCCTCTCATCCAGTAGAATTTAAACAAGTTTATGTTCCTATTTTAACTTTATCATTAATATTTAACATTAAGTTAGATAATTTTACTTTTACCGTATCTTTTTGTGTTCTTACACTATAAGGTTAATAAACTTACAATAAGAAGCCAAACGAACCCCAAGTTGTTTATTATTAATATATATAACCTTATCTAATTAATTTGGCCGAACCATAGATTTTTTGGAATAAAAAAACAATTAATAATATAATAGTTTTTTTAAAAAACTATTTTATGTCAATTTTGACACTATTTAGTAATTGATTTATTTGAAACTCATAACAGACTGATTAGTTCGAAAAAAGTTTATTATATCAATACTAAAATTTCATATGAATCTATAAAATTAGTTTAATTCATAAAAAGTCTAAAATTACATTTATTTTGGTATTTATAACCTCAATTATGTCAATATTTCATTAATAAGATAATTACTGCATCATCTTCGTGTCATAAATAAATTAAATTATTTAATGTCTAAAAATTAAAAAATTAAATTAAATTATGTAGGAAATATATTGATATTTCTAATCAATATTTATAGTCGAATTTATCTTATTTATAACCCTATATTAAAAATGATATACTTATAAAACTTTGATTTTAACTATTTTAACCCTTCTTTAAATAAATTAATAATAAATGTCCTAATCTAATCCAAGTGGGCTTAAATGGTCATATTTTATTCCTATGGTTTTCTTTGGTCGAATTACACTTATCCAATAGAATTAGGACTTACGTTAGGGTAATAATAATATCATTTTTACCCTTAATTACCCTATTTACTTTTAACCATGGTAAAAAAAGTAAAAAGTTACTATTCACCAAAAATTATTTTCATCTCATTGAACCACATTTTTCTTACTGACATCAACCGTGTCTCTTGTAGTTTTGAAATTCCACTCACAGAAGCGGTAGAATTAAGTTTTATGAAAATTTCATTTTTTTAACTACCACTTAGTGGTTTCACTATTCAACAAAAAAATGAAAGTTTCCAGAAAAATACCAAAATTTAGGGCTAAGCTATATTTGATATTATGAACTGAAAAATGATGTCTATTTTTCCAAATTCAAAACATATCGGTCTCATTACTAAATTTAAAAATTAATACCCATCGTCAAAACAAATAGTGTGTTCTTAAGAGATAATAACTATCAAAAGATTGACACTTGTTTATGTCTGGTTTAAATGGGAAATTACGTCCAATGACCAACATTGTATTAAATTGTAAAAATATATTCAAAATATACTTTAAAACCACTCAAATTAATAATTTATCACTATTAATTATTTTGATTTAAAAGTTTGTTTTTAATTAATATTTAGTAATTTTCACTATTCATCAGAAAATGAAGGTTATCCGAAAAGTACGAAAATTTCACCCTAAGCTAATTTCGATATTCCGAATCCAAAAATTAAGTCTATTTTGAAAAATAAAAATTCAAAAATTTCAGAAAGTGATTATTACTATTCATAACGGCTAGTTTTAATAATATTTTAATAGCATATTGTTGTTTAGTGAAACTCGTTATTTCGTACTACACACGCTATCGTGGAAGGTCGCGATTGTGTGTAATGCAAAGAAATTCAAGGATGCATGTTGTCCAAGCTCCTTTTTGTGTATCTTACATCACAAGACATTAATGAAATTAAATGGAATATTTTTCATAAAATCTCGGGGTGTTACATTCTACCCCCCTTAAAATGAATTTCACCCTCGAAATTCGTCGGGGTTATAAATGGTTTACTAAAAGAAAGTATCTTTCATAGAAACCCACATTTTAAAAAGGAATACCAAAACCTGGATTTAAAAACTAAAGTATGAAACATAACGGTTACCCAAATTAACTCATCATTGGGTTTCCACGTAGGAGAACATAGGTGAAAATATGGATATGGAAGAAAAATCTAACCATCATGTTCCGATGGAGAGTGGTAGAGAACATGGCTATGGAAAAGCCAGCAATCACAAAGCCATAAATTTGTGACGATCTAAGGTACCATCTGATTCATCAGATATAAGAGCACTAGGACATCATTTTTGGTTTTCAAGATCATTTCCCTAAAGTTGATGAAATTGGAATTAGAAGAAATAAATTCGTGATTTTTGTATATTCTCACCGTTAGTCGTTCTTTGGACAATTTCCACTTCATCACTTTAAGAAATGAAGTTTATTTTGTCATTCATGATGTGTTAGTAGATCATGTGATAGAATGATGGGTCATCCCATCTGTCTCAAACAAAAGGTTAGAAAAGTTATCAAAACTTACATAAGTCGATCTATAGTGGGATTAATCATATATAGTTCCTAAAATGGACTTATACTTCATATATCATACTACATAATATAATAAAACTAGTCTCTACTAAACAGGGACTTCCTGTAGGCCAGTGGTAGGCAATAAAGGCCAGTCTCACTTCGGTTGTGGGTTTGTTTCCCACAGTCTTGTCCGACGCAATGGGCTGTCGCCCGTCCTGAATGTTTTCCTTTTTCTAAAACTAAATTACTATAACATTCCATAAATAATATCGAAAATACTTCTATCCATTAACAATACTAACTTATGTACAACATAATCCATCCCAATCTTTAGGCTTATCCAAAATACTTCTGTCCAAGTTCATAGTATAAAGAAAACGATTAATTGAAATGTCACATAACAATCACACAAATGCCATCATTTATCCCCCATATATCATAATATATATCTTTTTGGTCAAATTACTAACATTTTAATACCTTAATCATGTATTCTCTTGAAGAATGAATAACCATTGAACCTTAGTGAAAACATGAATTCAGTTAAAAGTTAACACTTTCCACAAACCAAAATAAAAAAATTCTATATACTCAAACCATGACATAACCTTCTCCTTATATCAGTCATGAGCTCATGAATATGGTCAAACATTTCATTTTCTCATTTTCCTTTCATTATGCGCATATCATATTTTTTTCCAAAAATATCTCAATCACATTCTATGGTGACTAGTACCATTGAAAACCACAATAAACTAATACATAAATATTACAATATTCCAAGATACTATATACAACATTATTTTGGAATCCCATTACATAAACACTTAATCATTCCACCAAATTGTTGTTATATTCAACATCACCAATAGTGATCACATGTGACTTCCATTTTTCCTTTTCCTTAAGGGGTTGCTCATTTCGATCATCACTATCCCTTGGATTAGGTCATTTATTAGCATAATTCCCCATTTCCTTACACATGAATCATTGAAGTGTTGGTGGTTCGTTCTCTACAGTATTTTCTTTATTCACATCATTATAAACCCTTTTTCCATTACTTGGACACTCAGCTGCTTGATGACCTTCTTTTCCACACTTAAAACATTTTCTAGTCCCTTTAAGAAAATCTCCACCATGCTTCTTTCCACACTTTCAGCATAAGGAAACATTCATCTTCTTATCACCATTATTATAGGATTTCTCTTTGAACTCCATCTTTAGTTTCTTGTCAAAACTATGAGATGGATAAGTAACACCAACATCCATTTCTAACATGATAGCACAACGCACAATTTCTTCATAGCTACTGATGTCTCTTATAGCTAATTCCCTTAGAATATTTGGTTTTAAGCCACTAAAGAATCGATGAACTTTACTTTCAGGTTGGATGATAAAGCTAGATGCATACCTTGCAAGCCTTGTAAAATTCGCTTTGTATACACCAACAGATTCATCATCCTTTTTCATTAGGTCAAGAAACTCATTCTCCATATTTGTTTGAAGAATACGAGGGAAGTACTTATTAAAAAATAAGTTCTTGAACTCATCCCATTCCATGGACTCAATTTCATCTCTTGGCCACTTATTCTTGATAAGATTCCACCATTGATCAGATTCACCTTCCAAACGATATACTGCTAACATGAATTTATCATATTCACAACATTGAAGAACTCAAAATATCTTTTCAGTGGTACTGATCCATTTTTCATCAACAAGTGGATCAGAAGACCCACTGAAAGAAGGTGGACGTTGCCTCATGAAGGACTCAATAGAATATTGTTCCCTTCTCTGCCCATTTGGAAGTCCAGAATGATTCATAGCTTGTGTAAGTATAGCAATAAGATTTTTCACTCCATCTCCCATAAAATTTGTTTGTTCAGGAGGACAATCATTGCATTGTCCATTGCATTGATCAACACGGTTCCTTCGGGTTCCAGCAATCGTCTAAAACCCAAAAAGAATAGTGTGAGAGGCTAAAATCATGCTAGGGAAAACAACGTAATAAAGGGGGAGTACCTTCAAAATCTTACATATTGGGTTACTGTAATTCTATTACTAAAACCTATACTTATACTTAACCTTAGGGACATCCCTAGACATACCTTAGAAATATCTCTGGGAATCTCACTAAAGTTCTCGCATCCTAGTTTCCAAAGGTTGAGTAAACCTTTCCTCGGATACCAACACTAGATACCCTAAGCTTGGTGTACATGGAAATTACATTACTTTTGCGGAATACATAATAAATAACAAAAATAGACCCACAAGGATCGTAATAGTTTAGTGTCTTTGGAAACTGGGAACATAATCTTCTAATCGTGGTGAAATATCTTCAACATCTCCCATAAAGATCTTCCACTTTTTGTTCCCTTACGTAAAACCATTCTTTATATCCTGAGGGAAAATAAAACATAAAAAGGGTGAGCGCAAATTCTCATTAAGGATATGCATGGATAAAAAAACATACCATATATATTTGAACATAAAAACATGAACATAATGTTTAAACATCAAAATCTTGAGCAACGATATAAAACATGGAAGTACATGAGGCATATATCATAATGGAACATAAACCATGATAAAATAGCATGGGAATAAAAAATGTATTTGTGGCATCCATTAAGAACATGTAATGATTTCGATAGTAGCCAAGGTATTGCTGCCAAGACCATCTTAGTGGACAAAGTCCCATTCTGAATCGAGTTCACTCCTCGTTTCAGTCATGTAACGCTGAACTGGATTAACTTACCGTTCCATCCATGTCTATCTCTTGAGATATAAAATCTTTACCCAATGCAATGGAGGGAGATATAGGACCCACCCATCTCATAATGAAATCATTCTTACTTGTGCCACAAAATAAACATACATCATTCAAAATAACCCAATAAATAAAATGGGTTTCATAAACATCATCCCATCATTACATAATCAATATAAAAGAAATGGATATCATTTCATAATAAGAGAAGTGAAACCATGTAAATCATAGAGACATTATACTTGAAACATACACATGTGAAATAATGTCATATTAGATGAAAAATGGTTTTGATAAAACACTTGAAATGAATTCTTGAGGAAAATATCCTTTTTTATTCAAAATCATTTTCATTTCACAAAATGTCATGAAATTTTAAAAGAAAACGATTTTGTGGAAAATAGTAATGAATTATTTTGGAGTAAGAATCATGAAAACAAGGATTTATAAAACCGTAAAAATCCTTTCATGCTGTATAAGTTAAAAAAACATTCTTCTCATACTTTTGTCAGAAAAGTCAAAAAGTACCTCGTACGAAAAATGACATAAGATTCCTTTCATATCTTTTACTAAAAAATCGCCGAAGGGTAAAATTGGATTTAAAAAATTGTAGGTGGATGGAAATAATATTACATATTGAGGAATCATCGGCATGGATGATAAAATACAGCCCAGTAAATACCAAATGTTTAAACAATCTAGGATAAAAATGAGATTGTGATATTTCCCTTACCTTAGGTCTGATTTGCTTCGTAAGTGTACGAACCTGTTGTATAATGATTTCAATAATGTCATTGACTTATTCCATAATCATACTCAGTGTTATGATATCATATATGGTTCACTTAAGACTTTATTTTACCCGTTCTTTTGTAAATTCTATGTTAAAGAGTGTTTTTGGGTAAAATCGTTTCATTTGTCGTCCGTGTTTTGACTTGTAATTATTCATATGATTACTTAGATCAGGATTACATAATTCCAGAATATAAAAAATTATTTATATATAATATATATTCATAATATACATATATATATAATAGATCAGTAAATGGAAAGAAATACACCGTTCATGGAGACGGTAGGCCGTACGTACGCATGTACGCTATTTTTGTTTCCTTATTGAGTTGAATGGAATTAAGTAGATGACATAAATATATATACAAATAAATATAGTATCATTATTATGTAATATATTTCATGATTACTTATTATATATACTTTATAATCATTCATGAATGGTTAACGTGGAGAATGAATCTCATCGCGTCGTGGAGACGGTAGTCCGTACGTACGCACGAGCGATGATATCGTTCTCATGATCATGGAATTGTATTTGAGTGTATGTATACTATTTCAGAATCTATAAAACTTTACAATAATAATATATAGTTATTATTTACACCATTATACCCATCCAAGTAATGTGGTGATGGAAAATAGATTGCACTACGGCGTGGAGACGGTATTCCATACGTACGCACGTGCGGTGATTTCGTTTTCCGTAGGATGGATAAATGTTGAAATAGGGTTGTTTCATACATATAATAACATATCAGTATATTAGGGATACATATGTTATTACTTAATAATAAAACTACTTAATAAGAAGAAGTGGAAGAAGAAATAAATTTGAAAGAATCAGTAACGGACATTACCTCTTCTTTGAAGCGCCTCTTTGAGTTCTCCTTTTAGGGCACTAAAATTGGTCTTTAAGGAAGGCAATAACCTCTAGGAAGTTTCTAGGGAAGTGGAGAAGACAATTTGGCAGGGGTTGGCAGAGAATGAAGGCTCAAAGTGGTTTGAGGAAGGGAAGGAGGAGGTGCCCTTTTATAAGGGAGGAGAGGGGCTCTTTTGGAAAAACGAAAAATATTATTTTATTATAAAGCCAAATTCGGTTTTAAATAGCTCCAAATTGATTTATATAGAATCTAAGGTGGGGATGGGTCTAAATACTATCATCCAATAGAATTTAGGCAAGTTAAGGTTCCTATTTTAACCTTATCATTTATATTTAACTTTAAGTCAGATAATTTTACTTTTAAAGTGTCTTTTTGTGTTCTTACACTATATGGTTAATAAACTTACTATAAGAAGCCAAAAAAACCCCATGTTGTTTATTATTAATATATATAACCTTATCTAAATCATTCGGCCGATCCTTAGATTTTTAGGAATAATATAACAATTAATAATATAATATTTATTATAAAAACTATTTTATGTCAATTTTGACACTATTTAGTAATTGATTTTTGTGAAACTTATAACAGACTGATTAGTTAGAATAACGTTAATTATATCCATAAAACCATGTAATATTAACCTAGAAATTTAGTGGAATTCATAAAAACTCTCAAATTACATTTATTTTGGTATTTATAACATCAATTATGTCAATATTTCATTAATAAGATAATTACTGCATCATCTTTGTGTCATAAATAAATTAAATTATATAATGTCTAAAAATTACAAATAAAATACCATTATGTAGGAAATCTTTTTATATTTCCAATGAATATTTATAGTCGAATTTATCAAATGTATAACCCTATATTAAAAATGATATACTTATTAAACTTTGATTTTAACTTTTTTAACCCTTCTTTAAATAAATTAATAATAAATGTCCTAATCTAATCCAAGTGGGCATAAATGGTCATATATTATTCCTAAGGTTGTTTATGGTCGAATTAAACTAATCGAATATAATTTGGACATATGTTAGGGTAATAATAATATCATTTTTACCCTTAATTACCCTATTTACTTTTAACCGTGGTAAAAAAAGAAAAAAAGTTATTATTCACCAAAAATTATTTTCATCTCATTGAACCACATTTTTCTTATTGAAATAAACCGTGTCTCTCGTATTTTAGAAATTCCACTCACAGAAGTGGTAAAATTAATTTTTATGAAAATTTCATTTTTTTAACTACCACGTAGTGGTTTCACTATTCATCAAAAAATGAATGTTTCCAGAAAAATACCAAAATTTAGGACTAAGATATATTTGATATTATTAACTGAAAAATGATGTCTATTTTACCAAATTAACAACATATCAGTTGCATTACTTTAATTTAAAAATTAATTCTCATCGTCAAAACAAATAGCGTGTTCTTAAAAGATAATAACTATCAAAAGATTGACACTTCTTTATGTCTGGTTTAAATGTGATATTACATCCAATGACCAACATTGTATTAAATTGTAAAAAGATATTCTAAATATACTTTAAAACAACTCAAATTAATAATTTATCACCAATAATTATTTTGATTAAAAAGGTTGTTTTTAATTAAAATTTAGTAATTTTCACTATTCATCAGAAAATGAAAGTTATCCGAAAAGTACCAAAATTTCACCCTAAGCTAATTTCGATATTCTAAATTCAAAAATGAAGTCCATTTTGAAAAATAAAATTTCAAAATTTCAAAAAGTGGTTATTACTATTCATAACGGCTAGTTTTAATAATATTTTAATAGCATATTGTTGTTTAGTGAAACTCGTTATTGTGTACTACACACGCTATCGAGGAAGGTCGCGATTGCGTGTAATAAAAGGCAAGTCAGGAATGGATGTTGTGAAAGCTCCTTTTAGTGTTGCATACAACACAAGACATTAATGAAATTAAAAACAATATTTTTCATAAAATCTCGGGGTGTTTCATTTCAATAAGAACTTGGATCTTGTGAATGCCCTTTTATACGAAAATTTGACAATAATGAAGTCCATCAGCATGTCTGTATGATCAAACAAGTCACAATTAATTTGAAATAATCCAAAAATAAAGGTGTTGAAGAGAGGGACTTTGAATCATAGAAAATATGGTGACACTCTCGAACCAGTCCTTGGAGGAGTCTAACAATGTTGTTTGGCACTATTGCCTTTCCCAAAATCCAGTCAATTTTCTCATTAGATATTCCGCAAAATGTACTGAAATACTAAGGTGGATATGCCTATAAATTCCCAACCCCATCCACAAAAAATATTGGACTCTACGTGATTGGACTCATGGCCTATGTACTAACTTGCTCAATGTCTGGACGAGACTTCTCAGAGTAGCCAATCTTGTGAACTAGAAGCCTTTAGTTTGGTAATACACTAGAAAATTGCCAGAGAAATCATGAGCCCTATGTAACTTACGTCATTTTATCCTTAATAGATAATGTAGAGGAATGCTGGCAGGGTCTGCAAATAACATATCGTATATCCCTCGGATCATGGAAGAAAAAATCTAAACTGCTATTGAAGAAAACTAAGTAATTATCAATACAGGGGATAGAACAATGATCAAATGGGAAATACTTAATAGAAAAAAATCTTTATTTTCTCTCATGATATTCATGTTAGTCATTAAAAAACACACGGTGATACTTGTACATGTCATCTGGAACATTTAGATCGCCATCGTCATGCCATTTGGGACATGAAAAATCCTTCAATCATGTCATAGAATGTCATAAAATCATTTTGGATACAAAAATTTTGGTCCCAAAAAAACCACCTGGTCATAACAACAAATCCATGATACATCCTTTAGATACATCTCCTAACTCATATAACACCATATTATAATTTCATCCAAGTGTCATCGTTTCACATTGTCATCAAAACTGGTCTATCACGAAACTATTTGGACAAGTCATCTCAGACCAACGATGACCTCTAGATAGGTTGTCCACATCATGATATAACCACCATGGATATTGTTCATAATAAGAAACATCCACTGGGAAATGTCACACTTACTCATTTGAATCCCTATATATGTATCAAACCAACTCTTCATAATGAAATCATGTCATGTCAACATTATCATTTGACACCACATGGTAAATCCATATAGGTTAGGCAATGTTTCTAGAACAAAGCATCTGGATCTTGAGATGTCCTCTAGACAAGCCAAATGGGTCATGCGACAACCTCCAAATAATCAAGACAATTCATACGGGCATCCTCAAGGTTTATTATAAATATAAAGGGAACAATGATGACTTTGATTCCTATCAAATTAAATATATGTAGTCCACCTACCTTAATCTTCGAGCTCTATATTGACTTTCTAGGGTAATCCCAACATATAAGTCGCTTGTTCAAATAAATGACATTGATTACTTACAATACCTTTTTCTCATAATGAGCATGGATCAAATGATATTTTAGAGTTTCAATGATCAAGAAATTTTCACAATAATCCTCCTTAGTGTTATGGTAAAACTCATTATGTAAGTCCAAATATCAATTGACCTATAATGAATTTGATTCATATTATAATGTGGATACATTAGACATCCTATTGAGATCTGAGGTCCGTGATATATCATCTCCGGGAAACCCGAGTATATAAGTTCCACTTAATTCTCAATTAAATGACCATTTTCTTCCTTTTCCTCACACAGAGCATGGCCCACATGATCATGGGAGTTGAAAAAATGATACCATTTGTACTGGGAGTCTCTAAAATTATAGGGATAACCTTTATATATAATCCTTAAACGAATGAACTATGACAACTAAGTCACTCTCCATACTTAGGATGTGTAGGATGTCAGTCCATGGCCTAAGTTTGAACATATGGTGTCCAAGAGCAACCATATAAGACCATTCCACGTGATAAAAAATTATGTGGGTCTAACAAAATACATGGGTTTTGATTCCTATAGTAAGAGGGAACTGTAGAATGCATTATTATAGCTCAATCACCTCCTAAGAATATTAACTTCCTCCTTAAATGGAAACAAATTCTGATTAAATGTTTTATATAGATTCAACCCAATAGAAACTTCCTATTACTAGAAAATGATTTCGAACCTCAGATACCTAGAGATGGATCCACTAAATAGACCCAAGTACTTTGTACAAGAAATAGAATCAATTGAAAGTCATTTTCTTAGGGCATTCTGTCCCAAATTAGTATTAGGAATAGATTAATGAATATATATTAAATATTTATGAGAGTCCTTGGGTGGGAAAAAATCCCACTCAACCAAATGGTGTAATGATCCCGACCACCCATCATCTCGACCAATGGGATTACCCAAGAGACGTTGGTCCTGAAAACCGAGATGAGAACAATCCTATGGAAAGTGGATACATATATAGCTATGAATGAGATAATCATTATGAGTTTTTATGAATGGAATACAAAATAGAAATATAAACCCAAAAAAATTAGTTAGGGACTATGATTATCCCCTCAATAAAACCATTGTGTGAAAACCATTCCATTCCTAAAATTCTGACAAAAAAATAGTAAACCTGACATAAATATATATATTAATAAATTACCTGGTTATGATCTGTGATACCATTTTTATTTATAACTCCATAAAAAATTGGGGAACCTAATTTGAATCTATGTAATGAAGACTAATTGGTTTATAATCTTTCAATCCATTCTGTTTTACAGTATATGAAAACTACACACACATGACCAACATGAATCTCTTTAGACACTTGGTTTTGAAAAACATATACAAACAAATAATTTAGACCTGATTAATCATATAAATGAACTTTTGTTACCATGATTCTTATAATTCTATCCTCACATTGACAATTCTCTGTAATCATAATGGATGGATTGAGAAAAAAGGACAATTGGGTTAACCATGCATATCTGATTAAGCATTTTTAAGCCTATGATATAATAGTAGTTGGAATCCCCATTCCTTATGTTTTTCATGATTGAATACACTGCTCTCATCTATAGCTTGAGAACCTAGGGAAAAATATTTATCATCCCTTGTTCAATTAGGTAAATAATGTGTGGTAAAATCCTTTGCAGTTCATATTGAAATCTCAACTGCTCGATATCTACAACAAAAGGTGGAAAATATTTGTGTTTATTAGTACCACAAACATTGTACAATCCAAACCATGGATGTTTCCCTTGAGGCCCTCCAAGCACGGAACACAGAATATCTTAATTTCTTAGTAATAATTGTTGGTAATCCTGTATCCATCATTGAGACAAACAACCACCATGGGAGCATGTATTTTGTGAACAAAAAAATCCACCTTACATATATAATGAAGGTCGACCAAGAATCCAAACATGGTTCAATCTCGGTTCAAGTTTCACTAAGGAGGGCCCCACCAAACACAGTCTATAAGTTCATCCCATCGGTTCCAACTATTCACTTATTTTGAGTACCACCCGACACATTGTTGCATCTGATAACCATTCATACGAAGGAAGGATCATCAGGGGTGGATGGAACTGAATATCCAAGAGAGGGATCATATCCCCACTCTTACAGATGATACCTATCCACATACACTAGTAGGAAATAGAAAGCATTCTTATATACATGCTATCTCAAACCTGGTCTATGGGAATATTTAAACATCAAGCATGGGGGAGGTGTGTATCCCTTCCCTCATGCATAATGTCCATTGGAATAGTCTAATGGCCCCAGGAAGAAAAAATATGCAGTATATCCCAACATCATTTAATGATATCTACATGTACACAATGGATATAGATAATGTGAGGGGTCAAATCCCTATACACACTTTTCTAAATTTCCAATATATTTTAGCAAAACCTGAAGAGATCCTCCAACATATTTATCCACTATATAAGATAAAATGAATGGTGTAAAATCCTATCAATATAGAATGTTAAACACAACACTCTATCAATCATGAAAAACTGATTTCACTAGAGCAATAATAAACTCTTTCTCTAACCTAGAAGGATTATCGGTATATTTCGATAATGGAAGAGGGAATAAATGAGATCATACTATCATTCCAACTAGGGATCACTAGGTGAGAGTGGAACACACCTCGAGATATGGGAACATTCATGTTGAAAATGACTAGCGGAATTATCCATTAGCCCAGAATCAGGATCATATTCTAGTTTTGGTTGGCTCTCACCATTTGATAGGGGAATAAGCCTCGGTACATGATCATTTCGATTTTGAAAAATTCTAGTAGCAGAATCCAAAGCACCAAGATCGGACACATATCCCCATTCTGGACAAGACCAACATTGTGATAATGGAACAAACATCAGGATGATCTCATATTTCTATCAGTGAATCATCATTGAATATTCTAGTAGATCACAGAAGAATGGAGTATATTCCTACTTCAACCATAGAATGATTATGCTGGAAATATTCCAAGGAAATACACGAGGGGTATCATATTTCTCCTACAATTTTAGAGGTCCATTAGCATATTATGATGGGGGATTCATATTCAGATATGGATGATATAATTGAACAAACCAAGGACCACCAAGTGAGAGTAGCAATGCCTTAAGATAGGCTCATAATCATTCCATGAAATACTATAGGGATATACCAAAGGTTCTATAATGAGGAAAATTATTGAAATATTTTAACAACTTCTTAGTAGTGTGATCATAGTCTCACAACACATGAATATTATATACATGATCTATAATTTAGGTACATAGAAGGGTCATACCTCTAAAAAATCAAATATGGAAGGTCATAAAATTTTTACCATGATGTAGAACATGGACCATATTCCAAATCATCTCAATACTAGTGTCCAAAAGGTTGGTTGATACATATTCTGAACAAGTCCTGGGTCAATCAAATCTTATATTATAGAATAATAAGAATGCATTCATATCCATGATGTTTCTCCTTGTGGTGGTGTGTAGATGGATAACATGAACTCTACTCCTAACATTATCCATGGTCCAACAAAACACAAAAATATATGACATAGATAATAAAATCTTCCCCTTTCCCAGAAACATCTCTAAAGGCTAAAGTTTAAAAATCTGACACTTTTATAAAGAGATGTGTGTGAAATTTTAGTGCCGATTGTGTATGCTTCCCCATAAAATTACATCAACACTCCACTATCATCGTCATAAGGCCCTAAAATCCATATTCTAAAGACTTAATGTATGAATGAGTGTATTTCTGATTTGGAAGAGGCTAAAATTGACATATAGTGAGAGTTATCTAGAAACAACCTCCCCATCATGTTCCTTCACCTTGCTACTTCTATCAACGAGGACTGAGATGATATAGAAAAGGAGTAAATTCCTTACATATTCCAGAAAATGTGGGCTATTCATTAGTTACCGATGGATCAATATATCCATTGTCAAGGATACAAGTGTCACCATCAAAAAATAAAGATTCTTTGATATTATCTTGACCGAGAAGCTATCTCCATGGTCCTTGATCCAAACCTATAAAATAATAGAGCAAATAGGCAACACGAATTCTTCTATTACATTGTGACACTTTGAAATATGATCTCCAAAAGCACCACTTGCATATGATTTTCTAGATGGGGACATTATGATGCGTTACACTTTTCCACCCCCTTATAAAAACATAACCCCTTAGAATATGTGCCATCTAATGTTATAGCATCCGAAAAAATTTCGGGACCGGGTAATGCTTCACTCATTTGGTCACTACAATGAAATGAACCTGCTACAATGATGCCCTTAGGTCATGAGAGGAGGAAGGGGATTGACAAATGACATCAAAATTATCCCATAAAGGTAATTAAAACACATTTAAGACATAACTGAATTATTTTGTGATCTTCTAGATAGTTTCCTATGAATAATATTTCATATCATGGGCTACCATATTTCAAATATCCAAAACGATCATAGCTTCACAACATGAAAATGGCCGCAGTTGTAGCTATCATAGTATTCATATAGTTGTGGACTCGGTCCCCAAATACAACTGAATATCTACCACTACCTCTACCCCTCAGATCATTAATTACTGAGAGGAATCAAAAGAAACCCTCAGCAACCATAGGTGAACACCAACACATTGGTTTGGGGAATTTATATCTCAATCACCATCACTAGGTTCATCATCTATGAAGTGAGACTTCAATGAATTAGTTGTGATTTTAAATAACCCTCACACGACAAAGTTATAATAATATATATCTTTATATCCATCATGGAAGTCATCAATTTCCAAAATATAGTCACTGGGTCCTCACCAACAGGACCAGTCAGTGCCAACAACGCCCCCAAATGACCCCCCTTCTATAAGGCGGGGTTCATTTTCTTCAACATTGTCCTGAAAAAGGGAATTTATCTTCTCTATGTTTGGTGGGAATAATTAACAATTTTCATCCCACCTATTCCACCCACAAATGGAGAATCATAACTTATTTAGGGGCCATCTATGTACCAAAATCAGAAACTCCCTCATAGTCAGGATTTATAGGTCGAGATGAGAGGAGTGTACGACAAAGGAAACCAGAACCTACTGAGGCCACATGAAATACTATACCAAAATTTACAAGGGGACATATAAGTACCCTAACTAAGGTAGTACAGAATCATCTATTTGTGTTTAATTGAATGGTGGACACCTCGTTTCCAATTATGCCTATGTGAATGTCCTCACATTCAACATGGAATACAACAAACTGAATCAAACTAGGAGGGACAAAATGTGGAAAATAATTCATAGTATTAGGGTGATTTTGATGCTCTAAATGATGTTGCGCTCACCAATAACCAATGTTTGTTTCAAAATATGGAACCATTGAATAATAATTTTCCACCTCCTTAGTGGAATATATTCAATGTAAAAGGAATGAGCATGGATACATCATGATCACCTCCCCAAAGAAATTGATTTCGTTCTGAAAAGGAATAGTTTTCAAAATATGATTGTCATGACCCTCCTTCAACAAGATGGAAGAAGGGAAAACAGATTGCCAAACCCATCCTACCTTAAGTAGAGGGAGTAATAATGACCCCCTCCCCCCTCGAGACCATCCATCAATGGGTCCTAGAGTGGAGAATAACAACAATGGTATAGAATCACACACAATATGAAATGCATTACACTTTTTATTTAGTATGTTCAGGAAATAAGATAGTAATACCCAAAAACCTCCAAAGCTAGAAGTAAAAGTAATGCCAAAGAAAACCATTCCCATTTGTAGGTTCCAATAACATGTTCTACACAAGAATACAGAGAACCCAAAAAGGGATGTGTTGAAATAAAATAATGGAAATGGAAATTGTCATAGCGTCTGATCTAATAGGGTATGACATGATCCTTGAAATCCTCATGGAAACCTAAATTTTGTTTTATATACATATGGTGAGTATACATGTATACTTGGTTGGGAAAACCAAAAGCTCTCTTTCACAAGTGGAGAGGGATTCTAATGCTCCGTGAGAAAAGGGGGTAACATAATCATATAGAAAATAACCTATCCTCCAAACCTCACCAAGACACACCCCCCAAATAAAACATGTCGGGTAAAGTAACAGTAATAACTCATTGATGTTTGGGTAACCTATACCACAGTCCCACTGGTTCTCACTGTAGTCCCACTATCATGCCCCCCTCCCCCACCCACACACAATTTGGAAAACTACCCCAACTACCACGCCTAAAAATATTGGGCTATAATGGACCGCAAGACACCATATCCCGCTCGAAGAGTCTATATCTACTCGGGAAAGGAAGTATAAAAGGAGATAATAACTATCCACTCATTGGAGTTTTGTAAAAAAACTCCCCATTTAATTGGTGGTGTTCGGCACAATGTGATCAACTTGGGTGGGCTATGAATAATAAACATTGGTACTAAATTATACATATAGGTAAACAAGCACTCGTCCTATCCTTGGGGTCCCCATCCCATCCCATACACAAACTCCCTCAATGTTATTCATTCATAAAAAGAACAACATACACATCCAATTCATAACTCATCCCTAGAAAAATGAATCCCCTTTGAACCCATTATTGTTATCAAATTCAACAGGTTTTATTTAAAAAATTCTTTAGTACCGAGCAACTAGTAGGCATTATAAAAAACCATGGAAGGGAAATCAACCAAGCAACAAATTAGGCACTTACACCCAGTTCTCAAGTAATGTCACAACGACAAAAGGGGTATGTGAGATCCATTGAAGTACTAGAACCAAACCAAGCCCTAATATATGACCCCCCCCCCCCACAGCCTTAGATCCACAACCCAAAAAATACACCACAACAGGGGATCCCATCCCATTCCACATCACCCCACCAGAATCAATCAGAACCACACATATTACCAAGGTAGGGAACATAAATTACAGATTCAAACACACAATTCATTAAGTTCCTTTCATTTAATTTGGTTATCATGGGTGACCTTAGAAGGATTCTTATTAACTGAACATCCATTTAATAAACCAATTTTAGATTATTAACTGTTTTCCATGTTACAGACATTCAATAACAGAATTATGTGGAAAATAGAGGTCCATTAATGCACAAGAAAGGACCGCCAATGACCGCCATTTTTCATGGACATAAGCCCATTTAATTCAAAAAATCTAAGCAGATGTTAAATATTATAATAAAATCATCAAAAACAACCCTTCATTATTTTAAACCCATTTGTTATCTTCTTTATGGTTTGGTTTCATCCATCCCCAGAGGAACATCATCATACCCACCCCGCTTGATACATGGTTAAGAGAGACAAAGGAATAACCCAACCTGGTGGCTCAATGATCAATGTTTTTCTCTACGTGCCAAGAACTAGGGATGAGCGGCTTGTATGGGAGAAACTACAAGGACTCCAACTGTGAGAAAGAAATGCTCAAGAACGGGCATACCACAATCCATGAGAGGGGGGATTCCATACAGAAAATGGAAAAGAAAAATATACTAGCCAAGAAGAAAAACGAATTAATTCCAGTTTGATAAAAAGGTGAGATCATGGAGTTAAAGGATATGAATTTTGAATGGATTTAAAAGCAGATCGTGGTTTCTCTACGTGGTTGGGTGGTTACCCACGATAGAATTAATTTTCATTTAATAATTATCATTAGAGAGGTGTCCATAATTGTTGTGTGTTAATGTGGTTTCCTTTAATTATAGTAAAACATGTAATAGAGGAGGAACTAGAAAAAAAAGTCATAAACCGGGAAAAACAACAATGGGGGGGTCATTGTTTGGGGATACACCATAATGGTACCATGGTCACGGTTCCACCCTCACGGTGCCACACTCACAGTTCCACTGTAACGGTGCCACTATTTTGGTGGAACACTTAAGAAGTGCCACCCTTTCGGTGAGCGGTAGTGATGGGGCGACCGCTACTGTACCACTATTATAGTGTCATCGTGACTGGTGCCACCCTCATGATGTCTCTCTTACCGGTGCCACCTTTTTTGTTGAACCACTTAATGGGACCGATTTTTTTACAATATTTTTAATGAGTCACTATATGGGTCATTCCATCATATACCTCTCAAACTATTTCATCCCTTGAGAATCTAAACTAGGTCAAATGAAAAAAGAGGGGTCTGGACAACCACCTCGAAAGATACCTCTCTGAGAAAACCTCCTCTGCATAAATGAACAATTCTTTCTCATATAACATATTAAAAAACATGGATAAACTACCACTCCACTCCCCAATGTAACAACATAAACGTGTAAGGTACATATCGTCCAATGATATGGATTTGGGAGACCCTTCATCTATGTTATGATATTATACTATGCATGTGGCACTGACCCACCCACATTGTTTTAACCACATCCACATTAATGTGTATTTATTAGGGATCAGTTCCTCCCCTCCCCACTGTTGGGACACTTCACACACATCAAGAGAAGAAGGAAAACAACACAATTCATAGTTAACAAGTTCCATCAGTACATCAAAATCAAGTATGAAACAAAACAGAACATAACTCAAAACAACTCTAGGTAATGGGAACACATATTTTCCTCCCATTCCCAGGTACTCTCTTTGAGGCCACCATCCCTCCACAACACACGAACCAAGGAAATGGTTCATCCACAAATAACCTTCTCCTCATGATCCTTGATCCTCACTGGTCTCTCTATGAATATCATGTCATCCTCGATATCTATATTTTTGAAGTTGAGGATGTGTGAATCATCGTGTAGATACTGACAGACCTGAGACATATGAAAGGCGTAGTGCACCCTCATTAGCGGTGGTGGTAGCGCCAGCTGATAAGCCACTTTTACGACTCTCCGCAACACCTCGAAGGGTCCGAAGAACATTGGAGAAGGCTTACTCACCATGCCGAACCTATTTTTTCCACCCAGAGGGTATTATTTCAAGAACATGTAGTCCCTGACCTCAAACTCTAAGGATCTACTTCTATGATCGGAAAAAAGACTTCTATCAGTCCCGGGCTGCCTCCATCCTCTCCCGTATAAGCTGAAACTTCTTTGTTGTGCTATACACTACCTCCGTTCTAAGAAAACATGCTTCTCGAACCTCTTCCTAGCACATGGGTGAGAGAAATGACCTCCCATATAAGGCTTTGAATGGAGCCAATCCAATGGTATAGTGATTTCTATTATTGTAGGTAAACTCTACCAGAGGCATGTGAAGTACCCACAATCCCTTGAAGTCTAAAAAAGCTCGTAGAATATCTTCCATCATCTGAACTGAATTAGGAAAAAATAATTCAATATTAATAATAAAATTAATTTATATTTAATAATATAGTTATTTTTGTCAAAATGAATAGTTAAAATAGTAAAACTTAATTATCAGGGTTAAGGTAATAATGGGTTTACCTTGGAGTCAATCTAAATAGATGAGGGTTTAAATGATATAGAATATTTGTTAAAAAATATTTTATGAAATTATTACCGTATAACCAATATTTAACTATAATGGACTATTTTGGTGCTTTTGGGTATGTGAAAAATGTGGCCACAATTTTTTACATGAAAAAATTCCATATATTTGTTCTCATGAAATTATAAAAAGTCACTCCATATACTATCCTCGTAAAACATATATAAACCATTGGTTTTACAACATAAAATGTAAATATATTATTTAATTATCTACCCACATTGTAGATCCCGGTTTGATATTAGAAATCAATTTTAGAAAAGCACTAGGGATAAAATAAAGTGGTTTTTGGAAAAAGAACTAATGTTTTAAACCAGTTTTTTTACTCCTTATTATATATACATCAAATATTCTGAAATTATGATTATGTCATAAAAAAATTAAATCCCATATTCTATTATGTTATTATGTTAATGGATTATATTATATCAATCTCATCTTTGAAAAATTGGGATACAAAATCATCGATCATCTATATGAAAAACCATCGACTCATGAATCAATGTTATTTGTTTTCCATCACCAACTTTTGTGGTTGGATATATTGATATATTAAAGAATTATATATTATTTTTATGAAATTATAATACCTATTTTTTTATTTAACCACCTAAACTGTCTTACAACAGAACATATTGTGGAATCAAAAACTAATCTCATGTGTATAGTGGACTAGAGTATCACAATCCATTGAGGTGAGTTTTAAATTTCAATTCTACATTTATTATAATATGGATTGATTAAATAAATATATATATGATGTTTCTATCATAATTAAACTTTTAGAATTATGATATCATGTCACTAACGTGTCCCCAAGATGTGTACCTCTCATGAGGCCACAATGGTAGAGGAGAGATAGTGAACCCCATGTTCGATATCCAGTAGACCCCAGGTTGGAGACTTGAACCGAGGGTATAATAAACACAAAGATGGGTGGTATTACCCTCTATGATAACACATGATAAATAGATATATAAAATAAATACCAACCAAATCATACCCATACATCAATATAAATTAAAATTGAAGGTGAACATATGTAATGCCTTGAAAAAACTGCTACAATCAAAAGAAAATGGTGTGTGCCAAATGAAAGTAAAGATGGACGTGACCAAGAATCCAAATAAAATCCTGAATAACCACAAGATATTAGAAACTATCATAATCTCAAACATTATCCAAATGTCTTGAAAAATAGTTTATATATACATAGGGTGAGTATAATAGTTTACACATTAGGATACACTCTAGATACTCTCATGAGAATGGTAATGAAATAATTGTAATGAACTGTGAAAAATAAGTGAAACTAACTCATCACCTAAATAGTTATACAAATTTCTCAGCATCACCATGGTTTCTATCACCATGTATCAAATATATGATCATATAATATAATAAATAATGTTTCACGACCCATCCTAGTGGGGCCTGTGTCGTGACTCCCCAAGCCTGCCTCCAATAGGCTAGGGGATGGTGACTAGCACCGTGTAGACATGTTAATAACATGGGAGGCATTGCCTATGTACCTGTACACATGCACTCATATCAAAGAACACAATACTGAAATGTGAAAACCACTAAGGAAAAAAATGCATGCATACAACTAAACCCAACCAACAGAGTATGACGAAAGGTAGAGTACTAAAAAGTAAACTGGGTCAGAATACAAGCCCACCATAAAAAGAGTCTGAAAACTGCAAAGTCCAACCTTAAAGCACAAATGTTACTGGGAATACTACTCATATCCATAGGAACACCTTGTCTTATAGGTAACTCAGAATGCTCGGTCATGTCATGGTCCGCCTTGGACTCTTTCAAAAGGCTGCTCGTCTGCACAAGACACCATACATACGGGCGAAGCCCATGCAGGGGTGAGTATAAAAATACTCAGTAAAGGACCCTGAAAACCACCAAATAGTACAAAAAGTAAATTTAAAATAATATATTCATAGATTATGTCAACAGATCATATATAACAAACTAGATATACTCCAAACCTAGAACCATGGTCTAGAAACAAGTCACACAACCGCAAACCCCCGTTTGGGATTCAGTTAAAAAAATTTGCGAAGCACTCGTTCTGGGAGAACACATTCCACGAGTATTATAGATTTGAAGATGTCCGTCCGAGAAGTACAGTTCATTGGGAACCGTCAAGAGAGGGAGTCACACACATTACGGGAGGCACCCTCCTATGGGGGAAGATTTCTGTTAGATAAAAGCGCTCATTATGGGAGAAACACTCATGAGTGGGAAAGATCACGATACACGTATGAGGATCACAGCCAGGGCCATGGTGGATACTACGACTCATTCGGATTCTCCAGTTAGGTGATGCACCTACTAGGTAGAGAATCAAATCTCGGTAGAGTTGGTCATGTAGATGCCTAACTCTACCTAGTGTTAGGAATGGATAGAGGATCTCGATCCGGGCCTCTCGGATGGATGCCTGACTCTATCATAGAAAGTCCTGCTGAAGGGATCATACTCCTCTGTGAGGAAATGATACCTGAACATCAGGAAAACAAGAAGAAAGGGAACTAACCCAAATGAAATATAACCTATATATGGAGAACAAGAGGTCCATGCCATTTTCCAAAAAGTTCACTATGTTTAGAAAGTTACATGCCTAGTTGTCATACCCCAAGTACTGCCCATACACGGTTATCAACCCGTGTACTCTAACCAGTGTATGTGTATCACCAGGATACACGTCGAGTCCCGCATAGCTACTCCTGTCATATTGTACACGCCGTGTTCTGAAGCCATGTAGATCATCCCATGTCTATTAAATTCTCAGAATACACGTCGAGCTTCGGGGAAAGTCCAAAACGCCATGTGACTAGGTTCACATGCCGTGTGATTCCTCTCTAACCACCGAAACCCTGGCCACCGCCAGAACTACATGGCCTGTTTTTCAGACGTACACACCGTGTATTCTAGAAATTTCCAGAAACAAAGACTTCTGCCGTCGCACCTCTAGTGATGATCCTTTCCTCAATCCGGCCATCCGATCGCCACGAAACTTCTAGGTTTTGGTCTCCCCGACACCACGAAGCCTCTTCTAGATTTTTCGGCACACCGTTCAGCTCCAAAAACATATTTTGATATTCCCGCGCAAAGAATGCTCGAAGAACGCACTTTTTCAATCTAGTTCAATCTTTCTTCCTCCATAGTCGTCGCACCCTCGCAAGGTCGTTGTGGTGTCGAACCTTAGATTTGGGATAGTTTTGTCATAGAATAGATGTGCAACGATCCTTTTTTCGTCGCCCCGTGAAAAAAATGAAGAACGTGTGAGAAAATAAAAAGAGGAAGAAATGCAATAAACAAAATGAGGAACGAACCCTCACCGTCATTCATCACGGGGTTGATCTTCTCCCGTTAGCTGGCTTAAACGGAGCAAGAATCGACAATAACAGTACAACATGAATCAATTCCCCGAATCATCCCGATAAAACCCTCCCACAAGAACAAATGAATCCGCGGATCAACTTGTTCGTGGTTGATCTGTGTTTGTTGTTAAAAATAAAAAATGGGGAAAATAATTAAAATAACAAACCACTACCTCAGCAGGGATCGGTCGCTGATGAAGGTGTCACGATGCTGCCGTCATTGAGATCCTTCAACGTTGTTGTCACAACGATTATAAACTCTCATCTGTCATAGTTCACCATTGAGGGTTTGCTCTAGCGCTCCGCGGATCCTCCAGAAGTTTTTCCCAAAAGTTCGTCAAAAACCACCAATCACTTAACCCATTAAAAATGGAAACATGATTGAAACTTAAGATATGATGTGGTATTAATGACTCCATCATTCCATTCTTGAGTCATTATGATGCTTCATTAAAAAGGAAACATATGTCTCATTGATATGCTGCAGCGGATGTTTCCATAAAAATAAAATAAACATTTAGAAAATTATTTTATTTTTATTTTAAAAAATATATCAAAAAATTAACATTTTCCCTCGACCCGCATCGGGAAAGGTTAGGCTAATTCGCATGTAAATTCATCGTCCCAGACGCAACGGTGCCCTAAGATTTTAAATATGGGCATCTGTTTGGAAACTACCACAACCGATCACAAGTGTCGACTCACAAAACATAAAAACAGTTCAAACTACCATTCTAGGCTCACTGAACCATGGAATGGTGTGCCATCTTCGTGCCCGGCCTCGAAATAATTCCATATAATATTTAAAAACAATACACAGAAAAATATGATACATTACATTCTCCCCACCCTGGGGCTTTACTCCCCCGAAAAGCCAAAACAATGGCTACCCAAAAAGATGAGGGTACTGGGCACAAATCTGGGCCTCCCGCTCCCACGTACTCTCCTGAAGATTCTGTGGTGCCACCGGACGCGCACCAAAGGAATTGATCACCCAAAAAAGATCCTCTCCTGTCGATCCTTGATCTCCATAGGGTACCCAACAGTGTTCACTCCATCCTCGATGTCTGGCTCGCCCCAGTCGATGACGTGCGACGGGTCGTCCCCGTACCTCCTCAACTGCGACATGTGGAAGACGAAATGTACCTGATGCAACAGTTGCGGAAGAGATAAGTGGTACACTACCTCACCAACTCTGTATAGTATCTAGAAGGTTCCGATGAACCTTGTCCATAGCTTGCTGGCTCGGCCAAATCGTTGTAACCCTCATCGAGGTGAGACCTGAAGAAAGATGCAGTCTCCCTCTTTGAACTCCAGAGGCCTCTGTCGTCTGTCACATAATACATCATCCGGATTTGTGTAGTCTTCATCCACTCTCGGATAATCTACACCATTTCTGTGGTATCTCGCACCAACTTTGAACCCATGAGTGCTGACTTTCCAGGGTTGGTCCAACAAAGTGGAGACCGGCAGGGTCTCCCGTACAAGGCCTCGAATGGTTCTATAAAAATGGTGGAGTGGTAGCTATTGTTGTATGAAAAATCCAATAGTGGTAGGTGGTCCTCCCAGCTACGACCAAAGTTCGACATACAATCTCAAAACTTATCCTCGAGAACCTGAATGGTCCTCTCCATCTGACCATCAGTCTGGGGATGAAACACTGTGCTCAAGCGTAGCTGAGTCCCAATATCCTCTTGCAATCCCTTCCACAATTGGGATGTGATGCAGGGGGTCTTGATATGAGACAATAGTCAAGGGGACACCATGAAGCTGATCTATCTACTTCATTTAGAGGCATCCCAATCTCTCTACGGAACTCCGCTACCTGATAGCTAGGAAGTGGTCTAACTTGGTGAGTCGGCCAACGATCACCCAAATGGAATCATGAACCTTGGATGTTAGTGGTAAGCATGTCACGAAGTCCATAGATAATACATCCCACTTCCACTCCAGAACTTCTATGGGGTGAGCTAATCCCCTTCAAACTCGGTGCTCAGCCTTCACCTGCTGGAATGTGAGGCATCGAGAAATGAACTTCGCTACTGCTTTCTTCATGCCTAACCACCAAAACTACCATCAGTGATCCTGGTACATATTTTCCACCGTAGGATGTACCACCAAAGGGTATGTATGAATCTCCCTCATGACCTCTTCCTACAATGTTAGTGGCACAACAGTGCTTCCTCTGAATAAAAGAATGTGCTCCCCACCTTGTAAATATTAATCAGGAGCATGTCATGTGGACAATTGGGTAAGTAAAGCCACACAGTTGACATCCCCAAGTCATCCCTCCCTAACTCGCTGTAATAGTGGAGGGGTGATAACCATCGACTGCAGATAATATGTATCCTCTTCATCGATGATGGAAAACTGTAACTCGGATAACTGCTATGTCGCCTCACTCATCAGTTGTGAGCTTGACGTTCTTCTAAGAGTATCCACCACCTTGTTCCCCTTTCCAGGAGTATAGATGATCTCAAAATCATATTCCTGGAGGAACTCTAGCCATAATATCTACTGCAGATTCATATATTTCTGAGGAAATATGTACATAAGCCTCTTGTGGTTAGAGTAGATGATAAATCGCTCTCCCATCAGGTAGTGTTTCCGCATATTCAATGCGAAGACCACCGCTGCCAACTCGAGATCATGGGTCATATAGTTCTGATCATGTGGCCTAATATAGTGCGAACCAAAAGAAATCACTACATGCCCCTACATCAGGAAACAAATGAGCCCAGTCCCCAATGCGTCATAGAAAACTACATATTCGACACCCTCCTTCCACAATATCAAGACAGGGGCGCTCGTCAAACTCTATCTAAACTTCTCAAAAGTTTGATGGAAATTCTCCATCAATATTAAGGGTTTACCCTTCCTGTTCAAGGCCATCATTGGTGCTAATATCTGAGAGAAATCAGGAATGATCCTTGGGTAATATCCTGCCAACACAAGGAAGCTCCACACCTCTGTCATGCTTGGAGGTGGCTCTCATGCTAACACAGCCTTTACCTTGGCTGGGTCCACAACTACTCCATCTTCTGAGATGAAATGTCCATGAAAGGGGACCTCATGAATCCATAACTAGCACTTCGAGAGCTTCCCATAATGCTAGTGCTCCCGGAGTATGTCTAGAACCATCCACAGGTGTCTTGTCTGCTCCTCCTTTGACAATGTGTACACAAAGATGTTATCGATGAAGACTAATATGAACTAGTCCAAGTATGACTGGAAGATCTGGTTCATTAGTCCAATGAACACCACGGGGGATTTTTTCATTCCAAAAGGCATCACCAAGTACTCATAGTGGCCACAGAGGCATATAAAAGCCGTATTTGGAATATCCTTGTCCCGCACTCTTAGCTGGTGATAACCTGATCAGAGGTCAACCTTCGAGAATAACTATGCCCCTATTAGTTGATTGAATAGGTCATCGATTTGTGGTAGTGGATACATGTTCTTCACTGTCACCTGGTTCAGGAACCGGTAATCCATGCACAACCTCATACTCTCGTCTGCCTTCTTGGCAAACAAGACTGGGGCCGCCCAGGGTGAGATGCTGGGTCTCACGAAACCCTCGCTCTGCAAATCCTCTAACTTCACCCTCTACTCATGAAGATCTGTGGAAGCCATCTGATATGATGATAGGTAATTAGGTGTCATCCCAGGGTGTAAGTCGATGTAGAAGTAGATCTCCCCTAGGGGAGGTAATCCTAGAACATCTTTGAGAAAGACATTCTCGTACTCCGCCACTACTGCTGGGAACTGGGAGCTCACAACATTCACTTCTCCGAGGGAAAGGCGAGTCAACACATGGGTGATTGGCTCCTCCCTCATGTTCATAATTTCATTCTGTGCTGCCTGGGTTTCCTTTTCTCTAACAAAGAAAAACCTCCTTCTATCACGACAGACACACTTGACTCTTCACCTAAATCAGTCAATCTAGGCAAGGACTGAAGATAACCAATCAATAGAGATAATGATGTCATAATTCCTCGACACTACCACCAAGAGGATCCAAACGAAACCCTCTCCTAAAAGGATAATGTCACACTGTCTGTAAAGGTGTGTCATCGTCGAGTCTCCTCCCGTAGGTGTCTCTAAACGTATGGATCGAGTCAACGGTTCTACCAGAATCTCTAGGTTTTGTGCAAGACATGTGGCTATGGAAGAATAACTAGCACCTATGTCTATAAACATGATAGCTGAGGTAGAGAAGACAAATATCGTACCTTGAATCATCCCTGGAGTCCCTGGGACGTATGCCTCAACCGCATGCAGCTATCCCCGTCCATGTCCCCCAGCTCCCTGAGCCTGGTGCAGACCTCCTGGGGGTGGTAGTGGAAGTAAGTCGAAGCATCTAACACAACCTGCAACTCTCCCCGCTCTTCTTCCACGTCCGCCACCTTGCGGGACTGCCTATTCAGTCCTTTGCCTCTACCTCGGTGGTCTGTCCACCGCTTCCCTGTCAGCAGCTCAATGGGTTGGGTAATCTCTAGAGAGATGTCCACTATTGTCGCATGTGTTGCATCACTTCTCCCTAGGCTGACTAGATCCAGCTTGAGAGCCCTGGACTGTCGATCCCCTGTCATGGGTCCTCCTATGACATTTCCCAGGTCCAGGTCCCTGTCCCTGACGTCGGCTCCCTCCTGCTGGGGTCTCTACACCTGTGAGCCTGCTGCTGACTACTGGCGGGTGTCTCTGATCCACCAAGAAGCTCTCAATCACTAAGGCCCACTTGAGCACTCTAGCATACGTCAATATGCATAGAGTTATGACACTAGCTCAGATGTCTTGTCGTAGACCTTGCTCGATGGTCCGAGAACTGAAGTACTGATCCCTAACCATATCCATCGAGTACCTGGCGGGGTTGGTCAACCTCGATGAATATTCAGCTACTGTCATACTGCCCTGCTGGATAGGAAGAAGCTCCTGGATCCGTACTACTCTTATCGTAACATGAGAAAACTCCTCCATGAAGAGTCACACAAACTCCATCCATTAAAGAGTCTCCTCGTCGTGAGTCTGTGTGGTCAGACTCCACCATCGTCCCGCTGAACCCTGGAGAAGGCTCGCTCCTAGGATCCACCTCTGGTCTGCGGGTGTCCTCCCTAGGCAGAAAACTCTAGTCACCACCTCAAGCTAGTCCTCAGTCGCCTGGGGGTTGGGCTTGCCTCGGATCCTGAGGGGTCTCTGTCTCTGGAACTCAAGTAGTTCTCTAAGACTATGCTCCTTACCGATCGATACTGCAGGTACCACAGGATGCTCCACTGGTGGTGGCATAACGGGTGCACCACCTAGTGGAAACTCTTGGGGAACTGGTCCATGTATCAATGCCTCGTAACTGAGGGGGTCATCTTCAAGATCGTGCTGCTGAATCCTAGTAGGTATGCGTCATGGAGGCATCTTGTATGGAAACAAGATGTACCATAGTAAAAGAGTATATCTGGATAGCTAACACAAAGGATATGGAAAAAACAAACCATTCCTATATAATGCATGTACATTTTATTCCCCCAACATGTGTTTTTGTGTACCAAGTTGAAAAGAAGGTTATCAGAGTCCTGGTGTATGGATTCGTCAGCCACTGCACCAACAATGGTGTCTCTAGACTGAAAGCTGAACCTGAAAAACTCAACACTGTTTCCCCACTCCAAACTCACAGACTGTTGGCCCTAAGGTAGTACCGACCACCTCTGATACCACTCTATCATGACCCATCCTTATGGGGCCCGCGTTGTGACTCCCCAAGCCCTTATCCAATAGGTCAGGGGCTGGTGACTAGCACCGAGTAGGAATTATACTAACATGGGAGGCATTACCTATGTACCTGTACACACACACAAATCTCCAAGCCCACAATGATGAAATGTAAAAACCATTAAGGAACAAAAATGCATGAATAAAACTAAACCCAACCAACAGAGTACGACGAAGTGTGGAGTACTAAAAAGTAAAATGAGCCAAAATACAAGAACACCAAAAACAATAGTTTGAAAACTGCAAAGTCCAACCTGTAAGCACAAAAGGTATTGGGATTGCTGCTCGTAGTCGTAGGAACGCCTCAGCTTGTAGGGAAATCAGAATGATCAGTCCTGTCCTATTCTGACCTAGACTCTATCAAATGGTTACTCATCTTTACAAGACACCAGACGTGTGGGAAAATCCCATGCAGGGGTGAGTATAACAATACTCAGTAGAGGACCTCAAAAACCACAAAATAGTACACAAAGTAATGGTATAGAAAGCTATGCACAGTGTATGTCTACAGAACATATAGAACAAACTAGATATACTACAAAACCAGACCTGTGGTTTTGAGACAAGTCACACGACCACATACCCCCATTAGGGATTTATTTCTAAGATTCCATGAAGCACTCCTTCCAGGAGAACACACTCCTCGAGTTATATAGCTCTGATGACGTCCATCCGAGAAGTACCATTCATCGGGAACCATCACGAGAGGTATTCAAACACATTACGGGAGACACACTCTTGAGTGGGAAGATTTCCGATAGATAAATGCACTCATTACGGGAGACACACTCTTGAGTGGGAAAGATCATGATACACAAATGAGGATCACTACCAAGGCCATGGTGAATACCGTGACTCATCTGGATTCACATGTTAGGTGATGTACCACGTAGGTAGAGGATCAACGCCCAGTAGAGTTGGTCACGTCGATGCCTGAATCCACCCAGGGCCAGGAATGAATAGATGATCTTGATCCGAGCCTCTTTGATGGATGCTAGACTCTATCACAGAAAGTACTACTGAAGGGATCATACTCCTGTGTGATGAAATAATACATGACCTTCAACAGAATGAGAATAAGGGGAACTAACCCAAATGAGTGATGTCCAAGATACGGTGATAAAAGGACTATGCCGTAAAACAAAAAGTACACGACGTGTAGAATGTTATACACCGTTTTGTATGACCCTGGGTACTGCCTGTGTTCAACAGCTCGTGTTTTAGGCTGGTCATGTAGAAAAACTGAGTACACGGCCTGTAGTATGATGTACACACCATGTCCGAGTGACTAGGGTTGGCCCCGTGTACACTGGCCATGTGCCTGTACATGGTTATAAACCCATATACTATAACCTATGTCCATGTATCCCCTGGATACATTTCGTGTCCCGCATAGCCGCTCCTGTCATGTTGTACACGCCGTGTTCTGAAGTTGTGTAGATCATCCCGAGTCAGTGTACTTCCTCAAATACACATCAAGCATCGGGGAAAGCCAAACACACCTTATGACCAGGGACACGCGCCATGTGATTCCTCTCTAACTCCTAAAACCCAAGCCACCTAAAGTAATACAGAGCGTGTTCTTTGGAAGAACTCGCCGTGTACTCTAGAAATTTCTCGAAACATGGACTTCCACCATCATGCCTCAAGTGATGATCCGTTCATCAATCCGACCATACGATCTCCGCAAAACTGTTTGGTTTTGGTCACCCTGACTCAACGAAGCCTCTTCCGGTATTTTTGGGCCTTAGTTTGGCTCCGAAAACATATTTTAATCTTCCAGTGCGAAGAACGCTCAAAGAACTCCCTTTTCCGATCTGGTCTGATCCACCGTCTGCCATCATTGTTGCACCTATGCGAGGTCATTGTGGTGTCAACCATCCGATTTGGGATCGTTGTGTTTCATAATGGATGAGCAATGATCCTATTTTTGTTGGCCAATGATGAACAAGAAAAACGCGCGAGAAAAGAAAAAGAGGATGAAATCCTATAAACAATGTGAGGAACGAACCCCCGTCGTCATTCGTCATGGTGTTAATCTGCTCTCATTAACTGGATTAAACAGGGCAAGAATCAACAATAACAAAACAACATGGATCAATTCCATGAATCATCCCTATAAACCCCTCCCATATGAATTACTGAATTAGCGAATCAACTTGTTTGTGGTTGATCCGCGTTCGTCATTACAAATAAAAAATATGGAAAAGAATTCAAATAACAAAATCCCTACCTCATCTGGGATTGGTCATTGAAGAAGGTTTCACGCTGCCGACGTCGTTGAGATCCTTCAACGTTGTTGGCGCAATGATTCTCATCTCCGATCAGTCATCGTTCGCCATTGAGGGTTTACTCCAGCGCTCTGCGTATCCTCCAGTGATTTTTAGCAAAAGTTCGTCAACGACCACCAATCTATTAACTGATTAAAAAGGGAACACGATTGTCATTTAAGATACGTTTCGGTATTAATGAATCCATCTTTCCATTCTTGAGTAATTATGACACATCATTAAAAATAATAAATTTGTCTCATCACTACGCTGTAGTGGAGGTTTCCATAAAAATAAAATAAATAATTTGGAATTTATTTTATTTTTATTTTACTAAAAATATCCGGAAATTAACATTTTCCCTCGACCCGTGTCGGGCGAGGTTAGGCTCATTGTTATGTAAATTCATCGTCCTAGATGCAATGGTGCCATAAAATTTTAAATCCTGGAATTCGTTTAGAAACTTCACTACCGCGCACAAGTGCCTACTCACTTTACTTAAAAAAGTTCAAACTACCATTCCGGGATCACTGGACCATGAAATGATGTTTTGTATTCATACCTAGTCTCAAAATAGTTCCATATAATATTTAAAAATAATACACAAAAAAATATAAGACATTACATAATTCCATGGTAACCCTGCTACCACTTCCATCATAGTTTTTCATTCTGCCCCAACATCCAACATCATAAGAATCCCTCATAAAAAAGGCAACCCACATACACCTTGGTGATGCACCAAATGATTCACCTCGTGAAATCGACCTCCACATTATGTAACCAAATGTAACCTGTTAGTGTTTAGGAGCCAACAAATCCCACATAACTTGTATCATATATCAAGTATTATACCTCAATCCATCACACCCCATACATCGAGTAATGGTCCCCAATACATCACAGCCTATAGACAATATACATATAGTACTACACAAGAAACTATATCTAGAATACATGTGTGTGAAATAACGATAATACATGTCATCCCCCTACACACGAATATGTGAAAAACTAATTGTCCTGAATACCAACAAATGTAACTACCAAGAGAATAGAGCATGACCTAATGGGGAAGTTAGCCTTCCATCCTCCTCTAAGATGTTGGGGAAAACACCCCTATGTTTTAGAATCCATGAAGTGTCTGTTTCTGTGCCAAACATTGTGGAGTATCATATATAAAAACTTGCATATCATGATATACTATAGCTTAAAACCACACTACGGGAATATCCAAGTCCCATACTCCACTACTTAATAGCCATTATTTAACCATGAACATTTTCCATGATACTTTGTAATAGAATCACCTAAAATATACATGCCCTATAGGCCGAAGAAAATAGAGTACATGGTTTTTAAGAATTTTCAACCTCATAATTACATCCCAGTAAGCTGCAACCCCATGTGTTAAAAATTTATTCATTAAATAACAACATTAAATTAAATATTTCTAGTGATTATATGAAAAAATTATATGTTACCAAACAAAAGGGGGTCAACATGATGTGTACATAAACAATCTGTTGAGTCTTCACCACATATAGCAGGAGCGTAACGTCATCTAACCATGAGATGATAAAAATGGAAAGCATGTGTAATACCCCACACTTCTTTTTGAATCTTGTAAAAATTGTATCCAAAACCATATTCCTCATGATGTTTGTAGAGGAATAAGGTAAAAAAATATGTTCATCGACCAAGAAGCTAATTAAATGAAGAATCATGATATCATAATAATGGGTAAGCACAACTTTAACACATTATACAATCATTGGTGTCTTTCAAAACACATAATGCATATCGTGATGCATCTCACTACAGTATGACTCAACAACTTCATAAATAACCAGGCCTCCAACCCCTCATTCCACAACATCCCTCTAGAACCTTCCATCCTAGGATCACAACCCATCAGGGCCTCCATGCTCCACATTCCACAACATCCCTTTCGAATCTGGAATCCAAGGATCAAATTTTTTTTGTCCTTCCCGCACCACATACCAGAACAGAACCCCACGATCACCCATCATAAGCTCACGTCACATTGGAGGATTCATACCCCTCTTACCATAATTTTCCACCATGCTCAGCCATCCCAGGCTCACAACACCTCGCAAGCTATAGGAAACAAACATAAAAACCATTCCATTTCCTCATAAGTAGGAAATCTATACATCACACACAACGACCACTCATAGATCCAAAACATAATGAAAATGGCCTTTGCAGGAAATCATGCATCTCAATTCCAATAATGGAATTTTCATTTGTGGACCAAATGGATAATACGACATCATTAATTAAATGATTCATTATTCCCCTATTCCAGCTTTGGGAACACTATGAAACAATCTATCTCAAGCTATCACAAATATATTCAAAAAATACAATTACAAGACATTAATTATTTAATAAAAATCAACAATCATGATAATGGTTAATTAACCAACTCAATTACACTTGTATACTTTCATCAATTGAACTAACATCAAATTATAAAAAAACCAAATTCATTAAACATAACTCTTTAATATTTTATCGAATTAATTATCTATTAATTCCTCCTTTACGTTCAGTATGAATTTCATTCATGAACTATTTTCTATAACAAGGAAGTTATAGAAAACAGTATATCCGGAAAATAAATATGCAAACCATTATCACTGAAAAAATACAATTTCTATATGTGATAGATTCCAATTTTTTAATTAGGTTCAAGTTATTATTTGGTTAATTTCATTATGATCCAATGAGTATAAATATTTCTATCTTGATGATTTCATGTAAATAAATATTAATGAAAAAATACCCTACCTTAAAAAGGTATTCAGTGTTTCTATCATAAGAATGAACCGCTCAATAGATCATTGATCACCACTCCCACATGAACTGCATCCATAGAAGGATTCTATAACGCAACCTCACCAAAAAAACCAATAGAAATCCCATTAGAACCATGGGTATGAAAATTACATTGTACGGTCAGAATATATGTTCATAATGAAGGTCAAACCGAGAAAAACTGATATAATAATGAACGATGAATGAACCTCGGATCACTGATGATCGAATATAGAGTGCCAAGGTTAGATCTATAACAAAGTGAATCCAAAATTCCCAAGAGGGGTTGTTGGGTGTCGCATAACGATTGATAAGGGGAGCCAGCACAATACACAAAGAAATGGAATATCATTCCAACAACCCACCTTCATTTGGTGTCCTTGGATATCTACATGACGCGCCTCAATTTTACATCATCATCAACATCAATCTCACCAAAATCTATGATGTGCAATTAATCATGAAGATAAAGACAGAGATATGAAACATAAAAATAATGTATCTAGATAATCTTTTAGGGGTGTTATATTGGATATGACACATCTCTCACCTGAAATAAGAACTCGAAATTCCCAAAAAATAGGGATTAATCTTACTCCCATGACAAAAGATTCACTCCCCATGATGGGGATTCAGCATCAAAAAACACATTATACCAATCAACAAACACCTTAGGTCACAACCTATAATCCAAAAAGGATTTATGATGATATTTTTCTTCTTTAGTCTTCTCATTAATAAATAGAACCATCACTATTGTATTCTGTACATGTTTCAGCCGGAAAACTGCAAACTCCTTAACCCTAGTCCAGCACAACGGAGAATTAAAAGGTCGAAGATAGAAGTATTTAAATGGTTCCATGTTGATAATGGAGTGTAAAATATTGTTTTAAAAAATATATATATAACAAGGAATGGTTCCTCATACATGTGCCTCCAAAATCATGGACATAATTGGGTAACATGTCTTCAGGAGTCCGGATTTTCCGCTTGCTCTGAGCCTCCATCTGTAGAAGAATATTAGTGATTTGGAATATATGGGAACCAATATAATAATAGAGATATATCTAAACCCTAGAAATAAAATACGGATCTCGGTTAAAAATGATCATCCTTGGTACTCCGTGGAGTCTCACATCCACCTCTAAACACTTCCTCGACAAAATCTACACTGATCTTCACTCCTTGATTTCATCATTGTGGAAGGAATTCATCTAAAAATCCACTAGAACTCATATAGTTTCATACCATCACTAAGATTGAGGTAGACTTGTAATAAAATCCCACTCTATTTCCTCCCACAATCATTGATTAACATATAATAGATGGGTAAAACAAATAAAAACAAGATGCATATCCTTCACCTTTTGGAAGACCATACATCGATTCATAAACAATGCAACTGAATGATTCATCCCAGGCCCCCAAAACTAACCTCTCAATGCTCGGTACATATTTTTCAATCCAGGATATACCACCAATGGATAACTATGGAACTCTCTGAGAAATATGTCATGTGTCATGAGAGTACTTAAAATCCTACCATGGAACAACACCTTGTGTGGTTTATCGTAAAACCAACTATCAGGGGCCTCACTACAAAAACTCAGAATCTCCAGACCCCCAAACTCAGGATCCCCCAAATGTGGTTTTTCCACCTTCATTTACATATGTTGTTTCACTGTCATCTAATAAAGACAACCTATTCCTCTTGAAATATCCCATAACTATGGGAAACATAGAATGTTATTCCATCACCCTCTTTGAATAACCTAATTCCCACACTGCATCACTAGATGACTTCATGATTATCACATGTGTATATGAAATATCAAATTCATAATCCTATATTTAATCCACCCACCAATGCTAACATATGTTTATGTCATGTTGGGAGAGAACATACCTCAGGCTCTTATACTCAGTGACGACCACAAAACTCTCACATATGATGTATTGGCTTCATATTATTAGGGAAACAACATTGCTTCCATCTCTAGATCATGTGTGTAATAGTTACACTCATTGGGATTTAACTTCAAAAAACTATATGAAAGGACTGATATATGATTTCTCATAAAACAACCCCATCCAGGATGTGAAGCATCACAGAAAACATCAAGATGGACTTCTTCTGCTGGAAGAAAATGAAATAGAGCATGGACCAACATCTCCATTAGATACACAATATCTCTCTAACACTTATTAGTCCATATGAACACCTAACCCTTTCTGGTCAACACTGTTGGAGGAGATGAATCCCATGATAAATAGGCTATGAAAATCCTATATTATCCTACATGACCAAAAAATGTTATCACCTATATCACTATTCTGGGGACTTCCCAAGACAAATATGATTATATCGTCTATATTTCTACAACTATACCCTAATGGGATACACAATTCCCATGGAAATATTTTTCTCTAGAAAAAAAAACTCAAACTTTGATAACTTCCCAAACAACTGATCCTGATGATGAACATCCAAAAAACACAGAAATTCTCTGCATGCTCCTCCTAGGACAAAACATACACAATAATGTCATCAATTAAAATTACAAAAATACTTATCCAATATTTCATATAACTTATTGACACATAGGATCATAAACATTTCATAATCTTTTTCACACCAAACCACATAACCAAAAACATGTAATGACCATAACCACATCATAAAGAATTATTTAGTACATATTCATCCATCTCACATATTTGATGATATCTCAACCGTAAATCGATTATAAATCACCAACATTCACCCTTAATTTGATCAGATTATTCATCAATATGTGGAAGAGGATAGTCGTTCTTCATTGTCATCTGGTTCAAGAGATGATAATTGATACAGAACCACAAACTTCCTCAGTATTCATTATTAATAATACTATTGAACACCATGATGACACACTTATCCGAACAAAGCCACACCACAACAGGCCATTGATCTGTATAAATAAATATCGCAACCTGGACGGTGACATCAAATATGTATACATTGAGTTAAGAGACACTCTTGGATGTAACGCAATCCAGAACATTATCTCTCATCGAGACGGTAATACAACAACCTCCTATGAAAATACATCAGGGTAATATTATATAACCTTGGGAAATGAAAACTATTTAAACTCTCACAAACTAGGAATTATCTTATCCACAAATAGGTCATGAAAAATTAAACCCTATAACCCATTTGAGGGTCTTCCTTGTTAACAAACGTCATTGGATCTATATCAGTATTGAAGGGAACAACCTACATCATGAAGAAATCCATGAAAGGATGCATTGAATACAACCATTCTAGTTGGTGGATGATTTTATATGGTGGATTCAGAAAACATAAGAATTCTACCCTACAGTGTTTGAGTCCAAGAAAAATCTCAGAGAATCTACTTTCAAAAAACATGTTAGCTCGACCTCCAACAGTTGTAGTCAATACCAACGGGATTTATAATTCTCTCTGCCTCATGTCCCAGAACATAAAAAATGTCAAATGATATATAGACGATGTCTCTCCTAGAATTGAAAATCCATTAAACCAAGTATTAAAAAAGTAAATGATTGCTAAAATGACATCTTGATCACCCAAAACGGGAAATGGTATAAAAGGATATTGACCCCAACCTTCTCTACAACCTATCAAACCCTGATGATGACTACAACTAGGGACATTCAATACTCTATGATGATGGGGAGTTTCCTGGGGATATCATAGACTAGACCCAACTACTATTGGCTGATCCCAAATAGAAGCATCTTGTTGTTGCTACCTCATCTGCAATTGCCTCAACAATGGCACCTAAAAAAGGACACTTGGAACATTTTGACAACTCATAATGGTTAGACACTCTGGTCACTGATTAACAATGTATCTATAATAAAAACATATGTATTATTTTTTGGAATAGGACTAAGAGGTGCTTCCCCTAATGAAATGAGACCTTTATTGATGAGACATACCATCAGATAATTGTAATCTCTTCCATCCTAAAAATTTGGAACCATAGACCACATATCTTCTATCAGAGGAATACTGAAAACCCCCTATATTGATGATCTAATTGTGGATTAGATTCTCTTGATGAACTATGCTCTCTCCAGCACCTCTAGATACATCTTTTTCATCATGGATGTGACATGGGATAATATATATGGATTCTAATTCTCCTTGATATGCCACACCATGGACTCCTCTTCCTATAATAGATCCGAAGTATATCATAGAAGGTACCTAAAACGGAACATAAAACACCACACAATAGATCCCCACTACCAAAGGGTATAATGATCCTAACGATTTGATACCTTCATTATCAAAGAATGAAACATAGATCTGAACTGTTCTTGATACTACTCCCACAATATTACTAACTCCACATGATCCTTGAGGAACTAGAGTCGCCACTACCTTACTTCTCCATAAAACTTCTTCAAATCCAACGATAACCAGCGGTGCTTCTATGCATAGATCAAACTAAAGGATATCTCAACCTCCTCCAACTTGTCATATATGACTATATCTGAAACAGAGCCCTTATAACTCAATAGAATATAGCTTTGAAACGCTATGAGTTTTCTCCTCCAAGTGTAATTTTGGTAAACCTCTTATTCATGGTGATATGTTAGTAATAGTTGTTGAACATCTTCCTTATGAACTAGATGATGATTCCAACCTGGATCCATGCCTATAAAAATAATCAAATAATAATCATTTAGGGATCCTAAAAAATTACATATAAGACATTAACATTAATTAATTTATTCCCATTATTCATCTTATGTTAACATGTCCCATGATAAACCATCTTGGAAACATACACACTAAAAAATGGCCGGTGATTATTTTCTAGATCTCTACCCTACAATAAATATCAATTATTTTAGTATTAGTTGATATTTTCAAATTCCATGCATCAAAACAAAGGGTGACATAAATACTCATTTATTAGTCGGTCTCCCAGGTTTACAATGCCCACTAAACATAGCATAAATCTGTTGCTTACCATCAAATTCAACCACACATGTGACTAACTATAAATTCAATCCAATTCCTCAACCAAACCTTTGATAAAACTATATAAAGACCCATTCCCCCAATGTGTAACCCTCCTAGGCTGTCAATGGGATAAGTGAGATAGTGCCCCCCGAGTCACTCCTCTGGTTGTCCCCGAGTTGGTAGATAGCATCGAGGGTAAAATAAAAAAACAAATGGGAGGAATATACCTATAAGATAACAAATGTGTATGATATAGATACGATAGACACAAAATATCTCTGGATCAAACTGTAAAATGAAATAAAATTCAAGGTTCAAATATGTAATGAAATGAAAAAGATACTACAATTGACATGAGACTTAATGAACCAAATGAAAGTAATGAAGCATGAGACCATGAATCCCAAAGAGATATTGATAAACCCAAATCTAGTAGTAACGAACCTCATATCAAATATGCTTCAACTGAAGAAAAAAAATATTTGTGTATACATTGGTTGAGTGTAAAATTATAATCAATAAGAACCTCTCTAGAACCACTCATTAAAAATGTAAATTAAGCATCCTAAAGCATGGTGAAAAACAATTGAAACTAATTAATAACCTAAATATGTATTTTATGTTCCCAAACACTACATGGATACTCTCACCAATTATCACATATAAGCGAATATATTATAACAACGAATTTCATGGGTAAGCCACTACCACTTCAATAATGTATTTCAGCTCTGCCCCAACATCGCACATCCGGATCATATATCTCTAGAAAGGCTAGCTCGCAGAAACATAGGCAAATAACCACAATATGCATCTCCCAAAACAGACCACCACATCCACAAAACCAAAAGTAAACAAATAGTTTCGAGGAGCTTCCACAACATACATAACAAGTATCATAGATTGGGAATTATAACCCAAGACATTACATCCCATACAATGAGTAAATATCTTCAATCTATCAAAACCTATACACATTATACTTATAGTAGTCCTTGGGAACCTATATCGAGAATACATGTGTGTGGAATAACCAAAAGCCATCAAGGCCCTCTACACACATGTATGGGAAAACTAAATGCTATGTATACTAGCACATGTAATTTCATAAGAGAATATAATGAGGCTAGAGGGGGTAGTCAACCGTCTATCCTCCCATAAGAATGTTGGGAATATCACCCCCAAGGCTTACAATCCATGAGGTGATAGTTTCCCTAACCATAAGGGTGGAATAACATAGAGAAACAAAAAATGTAGATGATATAATATAGCTCACAACCAATCTGCGGGATTATCTTAGTCTCCGAATCAACTGAAAATATCATCTATCAGAGAATAGACAACCACTAATATAACAAGATATCCTACAAGCACACAACCATTTGAATAACTAAATTTTGTCATTTTATCCCATTTTCATAAGTTTCTATTTATGTTCATTAATTCTGGAAAATTAATTAACCGTTATCATTTTCCACGTTACATTACATTAGAATCACAATAAAGATCCATGTCTTCTATGCATAATCAAACTGAGTCCATAAATTCTTGGAATTTAAAACCTCATCATTTCATACTTTCTAGCTCCAACCCCAAGGTTTAAAAATTTACTAATTATTTAAAAATATAAATTTCCATCTTACCATCTATTTTTGGAAAACATTTATAGCTACCAATCAGAAGGGGTTCAACATGGTGGTATATGAACTACCCATCAGATATTTTCCACCTATAGTAAGAGTGTAGACTCATCCAACCATGAGAAGATAAACCTAAACAAAATGTGGAATGCCCCGCATAATTCTTATCTTGGAGGAAATGTAATCAAAAATATATAGATCAACCAGTTGGAAGTAATGTAGATAAACAACAACATGTACCTCGACAAAAAAGCAGATTCTAACAAGCATATATATTTCAAAAAAATAGGTTACCCTAGATTCAACCTAGTCCATCATCTATGGTGTGATCTTCAATAAAACATCCATATCCCAATGCATCTTGATACTCTAGGGGTCAACTGATGCCTCATAATCCTAACCTCCCTGTCCACAATATCATAATATCCCTCAAGGCTCATCCATCCTAGGTTCACAACACATCTGAGTCTCCCCACCCCATATACCATATTATCCATCCAGACATATCCATTCTTGGATCACAACACATTGAATCTTAGTATGTGTTTTATATCACTCTCCATTAGAAAAAAATTGTTATTTTTTCATCCATATCCATGTTTTCCTACATGGAATCCTTGTATGTCTTATCTCGACAGACCTTTGTGCTTCTATTTATTTATATTAAAGTGATTTTTTGTTAACACTTTTTCCGATGAGGGATTTTCAATGATGTTTCTGAGCCTAATTTTAAAATTCCGAATAAGCAATTTCCAAACGTGGGGAATGATGTTACAAACAAGGTATTTATAGAATAATAAAATTTAATATCTAATAACAATTTTTAGTTTTATATTAATTTTAGATTAATGGGAAGACTATATATGATTGCATACCCAACACACAAAAATATATTTCTCTGAAATTTTACATTTCATACAACAGTGAGTTTATCCCAAAAATGATACAAGAATAATATTATTATTTTAAATGGAAGTTAACACCTTGCCTTTGTATTGGTGAGAATGAACCTAATTAACTATATTATAATTTTAGATATTTTTAAAATGTTTTTACATTTATCCAATGGATTTTAGTGGCTAAAATGAGAATGAATCAAATTTTATGCATAAAATACTATGATTTTTTTTAAAAGGTCATTTTCCACCGTTTGGTGGTGAACCTTTTTAAAAATATTATTTGTCAATATTTTTTTCATGAAATTTAATTCTTCCTTATAATTGGGTCATAAAAATTTACTTCCGTGAAAATGTCATTATATATTTGATAAAATCCATATTGTTATGAATATTGAAAACTAGTGCAATTAAAATAAAAAATTCCATTTTAACTAATTTATTTATATAGTTATATTTTTATTTTAATTGGTTTTAATGTGTAATTGGATTATTTATTATCATTTAATACAATTAAAGTAATTTTTAGTAATTTTTCATTTCAATTAGACATAAACACATGTCACTCTTTTGATAGTTTTTAATTCATAAAAACCCACTGTTGGATTCGACAATAGGAAATAATTTTTAAATAATTACAACAAGTTCTGTGTTTTAAATTTAAAAAAATATAATCCATACTATGAATCATATGGTACAAATTTTTTAAATATTTTCCTTTTATTTTTTGACATAATGAATACTAACTTTAGTAATTATTTAAATTTATCATGCTTAGTGGTTAAATCAGGTAACTATATGTAAAAAATAATATTATAATAATATAATACTACCCAAACACTTGTAATAATCATTTTGGATGATATATATCCAACCACGAGAACAGTTGTTTCAATTTAAGGATCTCATAGATGATCTTGGGTAAGATAATGACCTTTTATAATTTTTATATTAAGGAAAAGGAAAATGTAACATTATAATGAATCTATTAACTAAAATAAATTTAATTTGGATTATATAAATGATAAATTAAAATATAAGTATTGATTAAAATAAAAAAAATATCTTACATCAAGGTATTTTATTTATAATTATTATACATTAAATAATAAATTTATTTATGACCTAATTATGATGAAATGATAACCTTATTAATGGAATATCAAAAAATTGGTATTATAAGTGTTAAAATAAATATATTTTGAAACTTTAGATTCTATAAAATAATATTTTGGAGGAAACTAACCTTTGAGTTATATGTTAATTAAATTTTTTCTAAGAAATAAATAATTTGTTACTGTAACAAAAATAACTTTTTAAATATTATCAAAATTGACATACATGATTTTTTAAAACAGGGACTATTTCATTAAATGATATTATAGACTTAAAAATATATAATTTGGAAAAATGACTTATATAATGTTAAATATGTAATTAGGGATCGACATGTTGTTTTATTCTCATGTTATAGTAATTATAGTTACAATATATTATGAAAATACAAGAAGACAAGGTAAGATATAATTTTTTTAACAAAGTGCTAAATCTAAAAGGTAAGGATCATTTTTTGACCTAAACTTGTATAAAACATATTATTTAATATTCTTTAGATCCATAATCATGTTATACTCTAAATTTATCACTTTTTAATTATTATAATTCGAAATTAAATATATAATAAACTAATATTTCAAGACATTCATAAAGTGACCCTCCTCTCTCTTACAAAATGCCACCACCTCTCCCCACTTACTCACACCTTGTTTTCCCCTTGGTGCATCCAAATTATTAAAAAACTGCTCCCAAAATCCCTAAATTCATTATAGTACCCTTACATTGTGAATAAGGATATTCAAGGAAGCCTTTTGGATAAAATTAATAGGTGTAACCAAATTTAGGGGTAACATCTTCTCTTAAGATCCTTATATTTATTTTACTAACCCCACCCAAAAAACTATATTTATTTTATTTATTTTATAAATAAATATAATATTCAATATACTTGGATGTTTTTCTGATATGAATATGACCTAATAACACACACACCTTCATCTAATTGATATAGAACATATTGTTTGTATGTATAGCGAACTAATGCCTCACGAAATGATGATTGTTCATTTTTCTTTTACCACCTCTATTGGTGGCCATTGTGATGCCACTATATTTATATATGAAATATATTATATTTATACTATCTATACACTTCTGTAACTTTTATATAAAACAACCATTTATTCATTCCATCATGTGTAAATATGATAATTTCATCTCAGTAAGTGTGGACTACCGCCCCCTCAAGGTGAAATGACTCATTGATTCCATTCATGGAACATATTAAATTTGGAGCTAATGATACTAGGTAACATATATAACATATTTATTAACTATAATTATTAGTTACGTTTGTATCATTTATATTTCATTCCATTAATAAGATAACGAAATTAAAGTAGTGTTCTTACGTATGTACAACATACTATATCCATGAATGGTGCATTTCATTTTTTATATAAAATTGTTATAGACTATTCCAAATAAATATATAATAGATATATATGATATTAAATCATGAATAATATTCTGGAGATAATGATATTGTGACCACATGGATAATTTTCATCGAAACTAGTTTATTTTTTACTCAAATACTGATCATCGACAAAACATTAAATATTAACCAAAATAATAAACTAAGTGATATAAGAGTGTAATAAGTGATATAAAAAATATTATTTAAAATTAAAAAGGATATAAATATTTTTTTAAATAAACTACATATTATTATTCAAGAAATTAATGAATGAATGAGACAAGTCAGACCCAAGGTAAGGGAAACTTAACTCAATCTCCATTCATTGAGTTAAATATCCATATCATTGGTTTTTTTTTCTAAAATAGGTGTGAATGACCTATTATTGTTTTACATATAATATTAACTGATATTTGGTGTATTTATATAATTCACACATAATTATATCATTGATTTAACTTTAATCTAATGATAAGATCTTTGTAAGGGACTTCATCTCAATCTCCTTTCACTGAGGCATTTCATGATAATGTGTACCTTCATTTTTCATAAGGTGTATATATATAAAATATGAAATTTCATATCCTTATTTTACCCACACTAATGTTATTTAGTAAATGATGGAGATTAATATTTAAATCATCAATGTGGGGCAGGACACCTAGAACGTTTGAAGATTTTATTATCAAATATTTTTTCTTCATGATAATAAATTACATAATTGGTTATATGGGTATAAAAGGAATATATTGAAAATAGTAAGTCTATCTGAAAAATAATTCAATGTTTTCCAATGTAAAACATTTATATTGAGAGTTTTACTTGCTTAAATAATGTAAAATGGAATATTATTAACGTATACGGTGAAAACAACTTCTCTTCTAATGTAACCATTATTTGATATTTAGATTCCTCTATAAGCCTTAATTTAATTTAAAATGAAAATTAATCCCTTATTCATTTATATGGATATCATGGTATTTACAATGAGTTCTTATGTTAAAATTTTATTTTCATACAGAAATGTTATTCAAATGTGATTGAAAGAGTTTTTCAAAAGGGTTTTGTGATGAACCTATTTTGGAAATGGTACTTGAGCATTGTATGGAACCAGGGATCTCTATATAATTTATATGATGGGTTGAGCAACATTATAGCTCATGGGTGATCCCTAAGTAACTTATAAGAATTTTTTAGGCCCCATTATACTCATGGGTGAGCCCAATATAACTTATACGATGGGTGATCCCAATTATATATCTCCAATATGGAAGTAAAATATATGGGCGTTCATATTGGAACCTGTTTCAATGGGTTTTTGGTATATCATGATCTATGTTACATAAAAGATTTTTAATTTCATGATATTTGTTTTATTGTTTTCTATTGATAAAAAATTATTTCTGTTATTCATGTGAAACTGTTTTTATTCTTCCGCTCAAAGACTATTGAATGGGTTATGAGGTTTTTACTAAACTAATGGGTTTTATTTATTTTTCATACATGGATTTTTTTTAAATCCCTAATTTTTTAAAAACAAATCATAGGGTATAAGTAATGGTAGGTGAAAAAATAATTCAAGAATATTTTTATTAGGAAATAATTTTTTTTAAAGAATTTTATTTTTTTGAAAATGTGGATAGAGTAGAAGTGTCTACTTTGAAATATTTGAGATGTAACTTAATAGTTATGTCTTATTTCTCAAAAACACTAAACCTGAAAATATCCTAAATGTAAATAATTGAAATAACCCAAGATTATGTAATTTTTGAGGATATGGCCTTATAGTTTGTATTAGAAAATGGTTGAGAAAACATTGGAGATTAGGATGTTTTCTGAAGTGTTAGTGATATCATAATGTGTTTATAATTCTAAGGTAGATCATAAGTTCAATATCTTAGAATCCCGTTTTGAGGATTTATTTTTCAATATTTTAAGGTGGTTAATGATATTTTGGAGAAAGTTTTTTGATATAATTATGGGCTATTACTAGTGAAAAATGAAATTCATAAGAGAAGATGTTTGTTTAAAATGTGTTATGGTTATTTGTGAGGATATAATCACATTTTTTCAATGTAATAATAATTATATTGTTATTGAAAAAGGAAAACACATACAATGTGTGACAACCCTTCATGTCGGACAAGAATGGGGGAGTAGAATAGACTACCAAAGTGTGACTAGGATTTATTTTCTAATACTAACATACGTCATGTCCCTTATTAGTATGCCTTATAATTTTTAGTTATTTTATTTTATGTATAATAAATAAGTCGATATTTGAAACTTAATTTTCATGAAAGAGCAAATTAATATTTATATTTTTAATACAACAATAATGATTTTTTGATGTTTTTAAATGATAAGACAGATGTATTTAAATTTTTTATAAAAATAATTTTCAATTTGGATTACTGAATAAAAATGAGCTAAATTGTGAAGAGTGTTTAATTCGGTATTTTTTAACATTTTTTACCCAAAGGGTATTTTGGTCATTTCTGGACAAAAATAATTTCAAAGTAAGTAACAATTTTTCTATCCGAAAACCAATTTTATTTACTTCTTTTTTATCTTAGGGTCCTAGGGATGAATTGATATTTATAGGCCATAAAAATCAATGAAGTTGAAGAGTTTTTCGGGCTGACATCATGGACCCCACCACAGTAACAGACTTCCATCTCAGCCTACACATCTCCAGATGGGTTTATAATACATGGATATTAAATATGATCAAAAATTTCGTTCCCATAATAAATTAAATGTGGTTTGAATCCATTAAGGTAGTCATTGTTCAAAATATTTTTTAAGGATGTTGCCTGGATCCTTCATCATGAAACAGAAGACCCCAATAAAAAATCATAACTCCTACAAAAGGTTTCCAAATGAGCTGATATTTGGAGTGTTAACGGAAAACGCATTAATCAAAAACATTTATTAAGGGGTCTATGTGTTATTCTACCAATTAATTGGTCCAAAACGTAAAATATTATAGAGGAAATAAATTTTATTATAAAAGGATATGACATCTTGCCTCTCAAATCATTCCAATCCTTCTGAACACCATTCGGAAAACAATTGAGAGAGCCCAAGGGCCATTTATAATTTTTATTCCTTTATTTTATTTTTATGTTATTTTTATTTCCTCGTGTAATACATTCAATGTTTTTATATTAAAGTTTTTCCATTTTCTTCTTCTCCCCCTTTATATTCGAACTCTAATTCACATTCTCTCTCTTCCATCATTCCATCATGATATCTATACAATTTTGCATGGAAAGTGAATAACTCAAGGCTTTTACCTGGGGTAGGTTTCATGGTGTTTTTTATTATTGGGCTTTAATTGCATATGTTTTTATTCTATTTGTGTTGTAGGTCAAAATATTTCATGGGTGCGATGATCATCCACCATGACACTATTTCTAAATAAACTTATTTCTATTGATTCATTAATTTTCCCTCCATTATCTTATGAAAATCCTTAATATGATGGATTTGGGTTGCCATAAGGGACTAAATGGAATACGGTGGAGCAAGGTATTTTAGTAATAAGATTCTTGATTAAGGTGTTACCCTACATGACTACTAGAGGAGGCGTGGTTTTGTGTGTCGGGGGCATGATAAAAATACACACTCATTAAATCAAAGGAAATTAATTAATTAATTAGGATTCATTAAATTTATTATAAAATTGAATTTAATCAATAAATAAATAATGAATCAATCTGTGTAATCCATCCTTAGGTCCAAGATCTTTGTTCCCTAATTTCATTTTTTCAGCATTTTCATTTAGATTTAATGTTTTCATTTCATTATTTTAATTTCATTATTTCCAAAAACTCTTAAAAAATTGTTTTCATAAATTATATTAAAAAACCAAAATGAAATAGAATAGGTGAGATGGAATTAGTGATTTAACCAACTGCGACACAACTCAAGTGAGACGACCCAGGTCAACCACTATACTGCATTAGGAAAACAAAGAAATTCGCTTTTGCCACACCCCGCGTGTTGCGTGCATCAAAACTGGTGCATTTCCAGGGAGATAAGTAATTATTTCAATCACTTTTTAAAAATTCACATTTATAGTAAATATGTTTCATTATTGTAATTAAAAAATTAAAATAAAATTCATTTTCCATGATGTATTCAAATTCAATTTTTTTCATGAAATAATTACTCATTGGTACAAGAAGAAGAAATAGATTACACTGGGAATGAAGTCCAACGAAGAGCTAATGCTCTAATGATATGGTTGAAACATAACAAAAGAGGGATAGAAAAATGTATCTCACTTTATTATTTGATTAATATGGACGATGAATTCCAAGATGACGTATAAAAAATCATGGCCAAGAAAAAAGCACTATAGGTCTTCCAGGATTTCAATGAAAGCATCCATGAAGTTGAAGTCAAACTCATGGTGGAGGAGCCCGAATACCTACCTCGATCTAGTGATAATCATCTCCATGATGCACTCTCCACCTAATAAAAGATTCAAGCTGATCCTATTCAGAGAGATGATACCATCTCGAAATCACACTCTTAATATTATAGAAACTAATTTGAGTATAACTCCCAAAATTTTTGAATTTTCAGAAATGGATGAATATTATTATGCCATGGAGGATGATGATGAAAAAAGATATTCAAATGTTGTGGCTCACAAGGATCTCACAAAAGACACTGAATATTATTTTGGGGGAATACAAGAAGAGAAAGAGAATGTTTCCCAAGTAGCAATGAAGGTGTTAGATGCTCCACACATCATCTTACCCCCTCTATGAAAGTTGTACAACATTGTGAAGGGGGTGGATTTTTTGTACTCTATATATAGAGTCCTCTTAAAAAATAATGAATAAATACAAGTGGGGAAATTCCAATTGTGGTGGTAAAATTCAAATAAGATACACCCACCATCATATTATCGATAACAGTTAGTACAACACATTGGAGGCAGTAAAAATTTGGGGCCCACTTGGTGGATCATACAAAGATTTATCATTAAAAGATTTTAATGTTTCGATTAATTGTTTTCTATTAGTATAGCATGTGGTCCACTCCCCTTTATCATTTTGAGAATTAACGACATGACTCTAATTCTTAAGTTAGTAAATATCTTTTGTGCGTACATATATGGGTAAAGGAAGCCTTAAATATAGGAAGAGTACTGAAGCATTATTTAAATTTGGGAGTAAATATTTAATGTTTAATCTTTTAATATCATTACAATTTTTTTTCCAAAACATGTTTTGAACATTAAGGATAAAATTTCATGTCCACACTTGAATTATTTCTTAACATAATTTATCTTGGAGACATGAGTTTCTTAAGAATCCTATGATTCCATATTTTATATTTCAATGTTAATGAGATTGATTGAGTAAAATGGAAAATTTATTGTTTAAAATGAAGAAAATATATTGAAATGATGACTCTTTATATTGTATAATTATTTGATTTATGTCAATGAAATTTATCTACAATTTTTCATACATAGAATTTATTAAATTCATGTGAATTAATTTTTTACTAATCATGTCATGAGTGATTTTCCAACATCATATGTATTATTCCATAGAGGATTTCAAACCATGTACTTTCTATTTATTCTTAATCATATTTCGTGATTGATCATGGGATATGTCAATGAGCAGAACATTCATATGAACTTGTTAAATATATGACTCTAGAAAAGCACATTTAAAATGATTGAGGCATTTGTTGAAAATCCCTTATCCTTAATGACAACCTTTACATCCATCCTTATTTTAGCCCATGGAGACACAGAATGAACATTATAGGGATGAGACACCATTCAATCCTTTTTTATACATTCCTACCACAATATTGTTATTTTCATGATATTTTTTAAATAATGACTTGTGGTGAATGGAATCATGGTCGAAGAGATGTTATACATTGTTTGGATAACAATGTGGTGGTGTTATTGTTGTAATAGTAAAAGGTTATGGAATCATTCATTGTACTTCATTCTTAGCCCATCTTGAATTAAAAAAAATATAAAAAATTATAATCAGAAACAAAAAATGAAAAAAAGGATTTTGATTTGGGAAAACATAAAATCACCATTTTCTAGAACGATAGTCCTCTTATTGTATGTTGTTAGGTGATGGATGAGAGGTTTTATCTAATAATAAAATTCATAAAAGTACTAATTTAAACAAAAATTGAGACGGTGCATTTTTCATTCATTATTCTTTACTTGATCATGACCATAATTTGTGTTTTGGGGAAGTGGGTCTTACTATACTGAAGGGGTGAATTTCATTACACTTTTTCATATCCTGCATTATACATAAGAGAAAAAACTCCTCCTTGAGCCTTAATTTTTGGAAAACATAGAATCATACCAACCATAAGTCTTAGTTTTTTTTGATACTTTGTTAAGAATTCCTAATGATTTTTTGTTCATTTTTTCTTTACAAAGCAGACAGAGTAGTTATTTTTAAAGATTATGTATAAGGGGAATGCTCTCATGATATGAGCATAACACTACATGAACTGTATCATGAGATATGAGATTAAAATCTCAAAGGTTAGGTAAATCATGATGTGGCATTTTTAACAATAAGGAATTGATAAACATGAATGGATGAAATACAAAGTTCCGTCATTTTTCAAGGGGGGAATGTAAAATACAAGAATTAATTGTTTCTTTGAAATATAGGAAATTAAATTGATATCTTATGTGTATTTTTGAATGTTTTATTTGACATTGAAAATTGTTAAAAACCATTATTTTTAAATTAGAATATTTGAAATATTGGTGTCCTCTGAATTCTATGTCGAGATTTTATGCTTGATAAAAAGAATGGTTTATGTGTGGGGGAATTTGACAGAATATATTTATCTGCATATTTTTATTAGAATAAGAATTAATTTTTGATGATTTTAAAAGATAATACAATTTATTTAAATGTTTTATTAAAATAATGGGAAATTAAGATTATTGAAAAAAACAAGCTAATTTGTGAAGAGTGCTTAATTCTGGATTTTTGACAGATTTTTATGTCAAGGGTATTTTCGTCACATCCTGAAAAATATATTTCAAATTTGAGTGATTTGTTTTTTTTGGAATACTTATTTTATTTCAATTATTTTTGTCTTCTGGACCCGGGGATGAATCGTTCTTATAGAGGCTGAAAAATCAATAAATTTGAAGAGTTTTCTAGGAAGATAGCGTGGACCCAATAACTGTAATGGACATCCATCTCATCCTTCACATCTCCAAATGTGTTTATTACACTTGGGGATAAAATAGAACTAAAAGAGTCATTCCCAAGATAAATTAAATGTATTTTACAACCCATTAAGGTGGGCATTATGTAGAATATATTTGAAAGAAGCTGTATGGGTCCTTCATCTTGATAGAAAAGTCACCAATAAAAAATCATAACACCTACAACTAGTGGAAAAAGGAGAACAAATTAAGAGGGTGAATAGAAAATACATTTAAGGAACAACATTCATGAAGGCTCCACACATTATTCATCTAATAAATTGGTCAAAAATGAAAAAAATTAGGGGGGAAAGAAATTATCCTATAAAAGGAGAAGAGGTCCAACCTATCAAATCATTCCAATCCTTCCTAACACAATTAGAGGCACCAAAGAGAGGAGCTAAAGGGATATTTAGGTTATTTATTCCATAATTGTCTTTTTATTTTAGTTTTCTTTTCTCATCTAAATCATACATATAATTTATATTAAAGTGATTCCATTTTCTTCTTCCACCACTTTTTCTTCCAACCCTAATTCTCATTCTATCTCTTCTATCATTCCATCATGATCTATATAAACTTCAACATAGAAAATTAATAACTCAAGGCTAGGACCTGGGGGTGGTTTCAGGTTGTTCTTTATTATGTTTCTTTAATTGGAAATTATTTTTTTCTATTTGTGTTGGAGGCATAAATATTTTACGGGTGCGATAGTCGTCCACCACGACACTATTCTGAAATCTATTTAATTCCATTGATTTATTCATTTTACCACAATTTTCATAGTAAAACTCTTAATACAATGTATGTGGGGTTTTTATAAGGGATGAAATGGAATAAGGTGGAGCTGGGTATTTTAGGAATAACATTCTCTGTTGAGGTGTTACCACACGTGAATACTAGGAGAGGTGTCGTTTTGTGTGATGGGTGAATGCTAAAATCACGCACAAATTAAATAAAAGTAAAATAGTTCATTAATTAGTTTTCAATAAATATATTATCAAATATAATTTAATCTATAAATAAATAATGAATGATTCCTTGTTATCCAACCCTTCAACCAAGTTCTTTCATCCCAAATTTCCTTTTTTTTCTTCCTTTCCATTTAGATTTTAAGTTTTAATTTAATTATTTTAATTTAATTATTTTATAAAACCCTTAAAACATGTGTTTTCATAAATTAAATTAAAAACCCCAAAAATAAATAGAATATGTGAATTATAAATACTGATTTAACCAACATCGACGCTCTTCAAGTGAGATGACCCTGGCCATCCACTGTGCTGCATTATGAAAACATAAAAATTTTGTTTTTCCATTCCCCATGAAAACCATGTGTCATTTTATAAAATTGATATTATTAGTGTAATAAAATGATTTGGTGATTAAGTTATAAATGTAATTTTCAAAGACATTCACTATTTTGGAGGCACTATATTCCTAAGGAAAGTATAATACTATGGAATTTCATTTGAGGAGTAATGGTTTAATTTTATTTTTGAAGTATCTATGTTTTTATATTGTTCATATGGTGATTTGATTTATTTATAGAAATGGTTAACCAATAAAATAGAATATGTTATTAGGTTAATTAATATTTAGTATGAGACATTAAGAGTAGATTATGTTATTTGGAGATAAATTTTAAGATTTATTGTGGAGGACTTTGTGATCGAATCATACTGAAATTTGGCTATCAGTCATATTTTGGATTATTTTGGGGAATCTTACAGAATGTCATTTATTGAATGGTATTTTTTGATAATTGGGTATTTTTGTTGAATTTTGGATATTAATAGTAGTATTTCTTTTCATAAATGATTATTTTTTGGGGGATTATATGATCTTGTACTAACCATTTTGGTTTTGGATAATGTATAAAGAATGGGGAAATATATAGTTCACCTTTTGTGGATTATGTGATTCTTTGGAAGTTGATTCTAGCACTTTCAGGCATGACCAAATCATCTTGAATACTCATCATTTGAAGAATAGATGAGTTTTTGGTAGATATAGATTAAAAGATCATAATATACATTTCAAGTAAGTATTTTTACCTATGATCTTATCCTATGTTATAAAATAATTCCTTAACATTTTGAAAAGGATATTAAAACATAAATTTTGTCTATTTAAATTTTATAATAGGTAATAAAATACTGTTTAAGCCATCAAATGATTATGGTTTTTCTGGTTTTATCATGATCCTGTTTTCTATCACTCTCAATCAGAACAAGATGGTTAATTATTCATCCATATCTATGTATTCAAACATGGAATCCTACTATATGTGATCTCAAGTGATGATGTTACTTCTCTTTATTTATTTGAAATTGATATTTATATTGACTCCTTTTCTGATGTGATATTTCAATGATGTTTCTAGGCCCAATTTTTAAATTGTGAGGGCACAACATCCAAAAGGATAGAATTATGTAACATCCAAGGTAATTAGATAATAATAAATCATCATATGTAATAATATTATTGAATTTAATATTAATTTTATTTTAATGGGGAGACTATGTATAATAGTGCACTCGACATGCACCAATGGGTTTCTAAGAAATCTTACGTTGTACACAATACTGAGTTATACAAAAAAATAATATAAAATATTATTATTATTTAAAATGGTAGTTTAATCTGAGTCGTTGTATAGGTGGGAATGAATAGAAATATATATATTATGATTTTATATACTTTTTAATAGTTTTTACATTTATTCAATTGATTTTATAGGCACAAAATGTGAATGAATCCAGTTTTAAGTATAACATACACAAATATATTTAAAAGGTTATTTTACTACCTTTTGATGGTGAACCCTTTTTAAAATTATTTTTGACAATTTTATAAGTTATATTTGATAAAATAAAATACTTATTTGGAATTGGGACATCAAAATTTACTTCGGATGAATTTTTTTTATATTATATGATAAAATTGATATTTATAGAAATAGTAAAAAATACTGCATTTTAATTGAAAATTGCATTTTCACAATATTTATTTATATTGTTGGATTTTAATTTTAATTTATTTTATTTATAATTCAATTGATTTGATATCATTTAATCTAATTATGATAATTGGATGTAAATTTTCATTTAAATTGGACCTATACACATATCAATCTTTTGATAGTTTGTACTTCTTAAAAACCAGCTTTCTGGTTTTGACAATAGGAATAAATTTTAAATTAATTACAAAAACATCTATATTATTAATTTAAAATAATCTATTCCATATATAGAATCATATGTTCCAAATTTCATATATCCTTACCTTCTATTTTTTGGAAATCATGAATAGTAACTTCAGTAATAATTTTTATTTACCATGGTAAATGGCTAAATCATGTAAATAAGGGTAAAAAATAATATTATAATAATACAAAACTACCCTAAAAAATGTCTTAATACTTTTTTATGAGGTACGGACAAGCATGAAAAACCGTTGTTCGATTTCAAAACCGCATGGAGCTAATTGTGTATGATAACGAAATTTTATAATTTCAAATATAAAAAAGTTCAATTTAACATAAATAAATTATATCCTAAATAAAAAATTTTAATTTCATTTATATAAATGATATATTCAACTATATATATAAATTATAAATATTTAAATATTTCGTACAAATGGTAATTTATTTATTATTTTGATACATTAAATAAATATATATATTTTTGAAACAGTGATGATGCATCGATTAAATTATTAAAGAATTATTCAAATAAATGATATTATAAATATTTTAATAAAATTAATTTGATAATTTGGATTCTATACAATTGTTTTGGGATGATAGTTTATTGTAAGGGATGAGTTATTTCCTTTGGTTTGATGGATTCAAAATTTTATCGCTTAAAAATCAATTTCTAAATTGTGAAAAAATTGACAGAAATGAGTTAAAAAAATATTTTATTAAATGATATAATAGTCTTAAAGATAAATAATTCGACCAAATAACTTAAATAATATTAAAATTTTCATTAATTATCCACTTTTGGTACTCTTTGAATTTTATTATAACTATATTAACCATATATTATGAATATAAAAGAAGTCATGATAAGAGTTAATGTTTTGAACTAATGGTTAATGCATAATGATGAGGTTAATCATGTGCCTTAAATAAGTCTGAAACCAATTGTTATAGCTGTTTTAGACCCATACTTATCTTATCCTATAAATATATTACTTTGGAACTATTATAATCTGATAATCAATTAATAATAAAATAATATTTCAAGACTTTCCTAAAGTGATCCTCCCTTTTATAAAAATCTGCCACCTTTACCCACTAACTAGAACCTCTCAAGCCTCTTGGACAATAAAAATTATTCTAAAAAAATTTCCCAATATCCCTCCCTTCATCCTAGAACACATACATTGAGAAGAAGGCTACTCAAGGAATCCTTTTGGAACAAATGAAAATTGGATTCCATATGAATAGGTAATGTCTTCTCTTAAGATCCTTTCATTTATTTTCTTCATTAAACACCCGAACCTATATTAATTCCATTAATTTAAATAAAACACTCGTATCCTCAATATAATAGGGTGTTTTTATTCTACGGGTTTGACTTAAACTTAGAATCACCTCCATATAACTGATATAGAACATATTGTTTCCTTTTTTGAGAACTATTGCCTCATGAAATGATGTTTGGTAAATTTTATACTACCACCCATCTTGGTAGACATTATAATCGAAAAATATTTATATGTGATATATATTCTATTTATTTAATCTATATTCATCTTTAAATTTTTTTATAGCATTTTTTAATGCATTCTCTAATTTTTATATACGATAATTTCATTTGAGAAACTGTGTTCTACCACCTCCTAAAAGTGATATGAATCATTCATGTCATACATGGAATGTATAAAGGATGGAGTTAATGAAATTAAGTAACATATATATCATAGATATTATATATTAATTATAATATAACATTGTGTCATTTATTTTTCATTCTTTTATTATGAGAAAGAAATTTTTGTAGCGTTCATGCGTACGTAAGTCCTACCATATCTAGGAATGGTGAATTTCATTTCTTACATCCAAATGTTATGGAATATTATAAATACATATATATTGGATATATATTATATTTAATTCATGAATAATATTCGTTATAATGTACTTATGAACACAAGGATTATTTGAATCAAATAATGTTCATTTTTTACTCAAATAACAAACATCGACAAAATGTTCGATACGAACTCAAACAAATAACTAATTTCTATAACATGGTAATAAGTGATATAAAATCAATAATAAAATTTAAAAATGTTCTAAAAGAATCAAAATTTAGTATGTGTTTATTATTTATGATATTAAATAATTAAAGAGACAATTCAGAATAAAGATAATTTATATATTAACATAATCTCCATTCATTGAGGTAAATATCCATGTCATTGGTTTTGTTTTTCCAATAATTTTTTTAAATGAAATCTAATTTTTTTACACTAAATATTCACTTATATTTTGTGTATTTATATTTTACACAAAACATTTTTTATTGATTTATCCTTAATCTAATGATACATTATTTGTAAGGGACTTCGTCTCATCTCCGTTCATTGAGTTATTTATTAATAATATTCACCTTTACTCTTTTATATGGTATATATTCATCCCATATGAAATTTAATAACAAATTTTATCTATACTATTATTATCTATTAAATCTTGCAGATTTGTGTTTAAATGTTGAAAGTTGTATTTGATACCTTGAATGTTTAAAGATCTAATTATCAAATATTTTTCTTCATGATATTAAATGACATATTTATTTATAATGTAATAAAATGAATATATTGAAAATTTTATGTCTATTTTGAATTTCATTCTATTATTTATATTAGAATCTTTGAATATAAATAATTTTACTTTTATTACAAAATGACAAAAGGAATGTTTTTTTAATTTATACGCTAACACTGAATTATCCACCGCCATAACCATTATTTGATATTTGGATTCTTCTATATCCTTAATGACTTTTAAAAAAAATTATAACATTAGTTCGGTATCTATGCATTTAAATTTTTTTGATAAATTAAAATTGAAATTCCATATTGAAATTAATTTCATATTGGTTTAGAAGTGTTTTTAAAAGGGGTTTTGAGATGAACTTGTTTTTTAAATGGTACTTGAGTGTTATATGAAACAGGTTAGCGCTATATAACTTATATAAGGTGATGATCCCTATGGTTAAAACTGATATAGCTTATACAAAGGGTGGCCCCCTATATAGAAATAAAATTTGGATTTCAACCATATGGTAATTAAAATTATAAGATGTTTTAAGGGGTAATATATATATATATATATATATGATTCCCTATGTAACATAACCGAGTTTTACATTATTTCTATTGAATTTAGTGTTTTCATTGAGATAAATGTATAATTATTTTTGTTATGAAATTTTTTTATTTCATCTTCTTATAGGACATTGAATATGATATATATTTTTAACTATACTAATGGTTTTTATTTTTTTTATTTCTCTTACTGAGATTTTTATGCTCATCCCATGTTTTTGAATGTTTTTCAGTGGTTATAAAAAACACTAAGAGAAATGAATATTTAGATACTATTTTTATCAAAAAAGGAATTCTTGTTTTAAAGGTAGTTCTATTGTTATAAAAAACAATTGATAGAGTAGAGCTATCTACTTTGTAATATTTGATATGTAATGAAATAGTTATGGCCTAATTATTTATATTTATAAACATGAAAATATCCTTAATGGGAATTCTAGACATAACTGAAGATTTGATAATGTTTAAGGCTAAGGCCTTATATGAATTATATTGAATTTATTTATATTCACGAAATTATATGATTAATTAAATTTTATTTTTTAATTGGTCTTATGAATCAATGTTACCATGGTGCTAAAGCTTTTATATTACAATCTCGTTATTTATCATGCTTGCTTATGAATATTGTTCCAATGATTAAATAAGATGAAATTTCTCTCATGAAACACAAATATATTCTAATAATTTGTAAATTACTAGATACTATATTTATTCATTCATATTTCTCTCTTAAATGATTTAATAAACCTAATAATTTTTATTAGAAAAAATAATCATTACTCATCCCTTTGTTCTAGAATCCTTTTTTGTCAATACACATGTTTTAAAAATATGTTTCAAAAAATACATTATAATTCTCCATTGGATTCAATAATTATTATTTATACAATTTTTCAATTTTTAAATATTTTTTAAAAATTTAAATTCATGATATCTATTAATCGATTCAAATTTTCAATATACAAAAGAAAAAGAAAAAGTAATTCTTGTATTAATATTTATGGAACAAACAACATTTCTAATTTTCATGACTATAGAATGTTTTAAATCATCCATTATTATTTTTGTAGGTAATATTCAAATAAAATTATTTTAAATTTTTTAATGTTTTAAATTTTATTTCAAAGAAGAAATTATATTTACTTCATGATATGTCATAAATTAATATTTATTCATAGTTTATATGTTTCTAAAGATTATATCAGTGAAAATGCATTTAAAAAATGATTTATAAAATTTTAAAAAGTTGTTTTAAAATTGGGATGAATATTTTAGATAGTAAATGAAATAAAAAATATTTCTAAAACCTTTCCATAAAATAATATATCCTTTGATATCACTTATGAATTACTGAGGATATGATCTAGGGCTAACATACATAATCATTCTCATTATGGTATGGGTTTATGATTACATGATTAATATGAAACTTGTTCTACTTCCACTTGATATACCATGATTAAATTTTTATGAAACCTCGTTATTTTTAAATGGGATATTATTTTATGAAATGATCAAATTATTATGAAACCTATTTAATTTTCAAAATTTATACTCTGAAGAAATATTTATGAAAAAAAATTCTTTCCATGGGTTCTATTATGATGATTGCTTAATAATATTGTGGAACACCATTATATGGTTCTTGTTATGTGATGGGTGGGATATATATCTCGATACAATTTATTGGGTGTTCATTAATGTTAAATGATCTCAGAGGGTAACCAAGTTGTTAACACAAACCCAAAAAGCAGGCTACACTGGCAGGTTATCCAATTCTAGAAGCAGGTACAATGGTGGATATCCAAATCCGAACCTGTAATCTATGTCTTGTTTTGTATCCATTATATATGGTTTTCTATGTTTACATGTATTCCAAAAATCTATTTATTATGTAAATTGTAACAGCCCGAGATTTTATGAAAACTATTCTTTTTAATTTTATTAATGTATTGTGTTGTACGCTACACCAAAAGGAGCTTGCACAACACGCATCCTTGATTTGCCTTGCATTACACGCAATCGCGACCTTCCTCGATAGCGTGTGTAGTACGCAATAACGAGTTTCACTAAACAACAATACGCTATTAAAATATTATTAAAACTAGCCGTTATGAATTGTAATAACCACTTTTTTAAATTTTGTAAATTTTAGTTTTCAAAATGGACTTTATTTTTGGATTCAGAGTATCGAATTTAGCCTAATGTGAAATTTTGGTACTTTTCGGATAACTTTCATATTCTGATGAATAGTGAAAATTACTAAATTATAATTAAAAACAACTTTTTTAATCGAAATAATTAATAGTGATAAATCATTAATTTCAGTGGTTTTAAAGTATATTTAGAATATATTTTTACAATTTAATACAATGTTGGTCATTGAATGTAATTTCACATTTAAACCAGACATAATCAAGTGCCAATCTTTTGATAGATATTGTTTCTTAAAAACACACTATTTGTTTTAACAGTGGGATTTAATTATAAAATTACTTAATGAAACTTCTATGTTATGAATTTGGTAAAATAGACTTCATTTTTGAATTCGGAATATGAAATATATCTTAGGATGAGATTTTGGCATTGTTCTAAAAAACATCAATTTTTGATATATAGTGAAACTACTAAGTGGTAGTTAAAAAAAACTGAATTTTTCATAAAACATAATTTTACCGCTTATGTGAATGGAATTTCAAAAATCCGAGAGACACGGTTGATGTCAGTAAGTAAAATGTGGTTCAATGAGATGAAAATAATTTTTGGTGATTAGTAACTTTTTACTTTTATTTACCACGGTTAAAAGTAAATAGGGTAATTAAGGGTAAGAATGATATTAATATTACCCTAACACATGTCCTAATTCTATTGGACAAGTGTATCTCGACCAAAAACAACCTTAAGTGTAAAATATTATCATTTAGGCCCACTTGGATTAGATTAGGACATTTATTATTATTTAATTCAAAGAAGAGTTAAAAGAGTTAAAATCAACGTTTATTTACTAAAACATTTTTTATATAGGGTTTTACATGAGATAAATTCGATTGTAAATATTCATTAGAAAGCTAAAAAGATTTCCTACAGAATTTTATTTTATTTGTAGTTTTTAGACATCAAATAAGTTAATTTATTTATGACACAAAGATGATGCATTAATAATCTTATTTATGAAATATTGACATAATTGATGTTATAAACACAAATATAAATGTAATTTGAAACTTTTTATGAATTCCACTAATTTTCTAGGTTACTATGATATATTAGTATTGAGTTAATCAACTTTTTTTGAACATATAATTCTGTTATGACTTTCACAAAAATCATATATCAAATAGTGTCAAAATTGACACAAAATAGTTTTTAAATCAAATATTATATTATTAGTTGTTATTTTATTCCTAAAAATCTAAGGTTCGGCCAAATGACTTATATAAGGATATATGTGTTAATAATATAAACTTTGGGGTTCGTTTGGCATGTTATAGTATGTTTATTAACCATATAGTGAAAGAAAACAAAAAGACATGGTAAAAGTTAAATTATTTAACATAGAGTTAAATCTAATTGATAAGGTTAAAATAATACATTAAACTTGTCTAATTATTATTGGATGATAGTATTTAGACCCATCCCCACTTTAGCTTAGAAATAAGACCTTTTAGAACCATTATAGACCGATTTTTACTTAAATAGAAAATAATATTTTGAGATATTTCTAAGGTGCCCCTCTCCTCCCTTATAAAAGGACACCTCCTCCCCCTCCTCCTCACACCAATTTGAGCACTCAAGCTCGGCCAACCCCTGAAAAAATACCTTCTCCACTTCCCTAGAATAATCCTAGTGGTTCTGGTCTTCTTAAAACACCAATCTTAGTTCCCTATGAGAAGGATTCAAAGAGGCGTTTCAAAGAAGAGGTAATATCCATTACCGATCTTTTCAATTTCTTACTTCTTCAACTTCTTCTTCTTTAGTTGTCGCATAATGTAATAACATCAGTATTACTTACATACTGATATGTTATTATAAATATGAAACAACTCTAATTAACCTTCTATCCATCCTATGGAAAAAGGAAATCACCCCGCGTGCGTACGTACGGAATACCGTCTCCACGCCGTGGTGTAATCTATTTTCCGCCACCACATTAATTGGATGGGTATAATGGTTTAATGAGTAACTATATATAATTATTATAAAGTGATATTGATACAGAAATAGTATACAAACACTTCAACACAATTCCACGACCATGGGAACGATATCATCGCTCGTGCGTACGTACGGAATACCGTCTCCACGACGTGATGAGATTCATTCTCAATGATTAACCATTCATGAATGATTATAAAGTATATATAATAAGTACTAATGAAATATATGACATAATAATGATACTGGATTTATTTATATTTATATGTATGTCATCTACTTAATTCCATTCAATTCAATAAGGAAACGAAAAAAGCGTTCATGCGTACGTACGGACTACCGTATCCATTAACGGTGTATTTCTTTCCATTTACTGATTTATTATATATATGTATATTATGAATATATATATATAAATCATGTTTTGGAATAAAGTAACCATGATATATGTAATCATATGAATAATTACAAGTTAAAAACACGAACGACAAATGAGACGATTTTACCCAAAACGCTACTTTAACATTAATTTACAAAAGAACGGGTAATATAAAGTCATAAGTGGACAACATATGATATTATAACAATGAATATGATTCTGTAATAAGTCAATAACATGATTTAAATCATTATACAGGAGGTTTGGACATGTACAAAGCAAGTCATACCTAAGGTAAGGGAAATATCACAATCTCATTTTTATCCGAGATTGTTTATTCGTAAGTATTTATTGGGGTGTATTTTATCATCCACATCCATGTTCCATCAATAAGTAATATTGTTTCCATCCACTTACACTAGTTTAAATCTAATTTTACCCTTCGGTGAGTTTTTAGTAAAGAATATGAAAGGAATCTTTTGTCTTTTTTTCGTACGAGGTATTTTTTTGACTTTTCCGACAAAAGTACGATGAATGTTTTTTATAACATATACGGAAAGAATGGATTTTTAAATCAGTATTTCCAAGAAGCTTCCTTTACAAGTTTTCAAGTTTATTTTTAATCAACTTATTTTAGATTAAAATTGTATGACATGTTAAGAAAGGAAAAGTATTTTTGAAGTAGAAAGGATATTTTCCTCAAGAATGAAGTTCAAGTATTTTATCAAAATTATTTTCCATCTAAGATAATAAAAGGGTTCTGTTTTTATCCCTATTATTACATGGATTTGATTTGGTTGTGATGGAAACATTTTTATGAATTCCTTTATCTTATATGGATTGTTTTATGATGTCATGTTGTTTAAGAATCCCATTTTTATTACATGGTTTATGCAATGATGTATGGTTTATGATTATGTGGCTTACATAAGAAAGGATTAATTATAAGATGGGTTGGACCTATATCTCCCTCCAATGCATTGGGTAAAGATTTTATATCTCATGAGATAGACAGGGCTGGAACGGTAGGTTATACCGGTTTAGTGAAACATGATTGAAACGAGGGTTACTCGATTCAGAAAGGGACTTTGTCCACTAAGATAGTCTTGGAAATGAGTCTTTACTAACAAGAAATGATTCTCTATGATTATGTGTGAATTACACAAAGTTTCATGTTTTAAGTTATGATTATTGTGATTACATTTCACTGCCATGATTTACCCCATGTTATGAAATTATGATCTCTTTTGCAGGATAAGATTTCCAAAAGTTATGTGCTTATGTATATGATGTGATTGATATTTCTTTTGTTTACCCTTACTGAGCATTTGAGCTCACCCTTTTATGTTTTCTTTTCCCCAGGATATAAAGAAAGGTTTTAGGTAAAAAAAAAGAAGATCCTTATGGGAGATTTTGAAGATCTTTCACCACGATTAGAAGATTGTATTCCGAGTTTCCAAAGACACTAAACTATTACGATCCTTGTGTGTGTGTTTTTTGTTATGTACTAAGTATTACGCAAATGTAATGTAATGTCCATGTACGTCAAGATACGGGTCTCTACAGTTGGTATCAGAGGAAATGTTTAGTCAACCTTTGGAAACTAGGATGCGAAAATGTTAGTGAGATCCCTAGAGATATTTCTACGGTATGTCTAGGGATGTCTCTAAGGTTAAGTATACGTATAGGTTATAGTACTAGAATTACTCTAACGATCATATAATTTAACCTAAGATGTTAGATATTGAGGGTACTCCCCCTTTACTATGTTGTTTTCTCTAGAAAGATTTTTTCCTCTCAACGAATTCTTTTTGTGTTTTAGTTAATGGAGGGAACCAGACAGAATTCGGTTAACATTGAATCCAATAGACAAATTGGTGACTATAAGCAACAAAATTATGTAATTCCTAGAGATAAAGATATTGTGATTATGCCGAATCAGTCATCCCGATATATGATTAACAAGGTGAAATTTAGTGGTATACCTAATTCATCAAAGAAGAGGAAGATAGACTATTATGCATGTTCGCATGTTGAGCAGCATAATGAAAGGAATATTGATATTTCTAAAGAAGGGAAGAATAACCTTGAAGAATACCTCAAATGGAGGGACCGATGTTATTTGTGTGGAGATAAGGGTCATAGAGTGACAGACTGTTATAGAGTTCAATGTATTATTTGTGGAGAACATGGGAATTACCCAACTCAATGCCCTGACCTAAAATGTTACTTCTAAATCATGGAAGGACTTATTCCAGGACAATAATTGAAGAGGATGGATTGACGTGTTTATGTATTGGTATTCAAGAATAATGTTGTTGAGGTACTTTTATTGTTTATTATAATATTTTTGTATTATTGTGGTTTTCAATAATTTTAAGGTACCGGTAACCATGAAAAGTGATTCAAATATTATAGAAAGCAGATGATATGCGCATAATGAAGGGATAAGGAGAAAATGAAATGTTTGACAGTATTCATGAGCTCATGATTGATATAAGGACTAAGTGATATCATGGTTTGAGTATATAGAATTTTGAGGATTTTGGTATGTGGAATGTGTTAACTTTAAACTGCATTCATGTTTTCACTAAGGTATTCAAGAGAATACATGATTAAGGACTTTGAATGTTTGGAATGTGACCAACAAAACATATCTTATGATATATGGGGATCAACGATGGTATTAAATCTCTGGTAATCGTTTTCACTATGTTATGAGAGTGGACTGCAGTATTATGGATAATCCTAAAGATTGGAATGGATTATGTTGGAATAAGTTAGTATTGTTTAAGGATAGAAGTTTTTTTTTGATATTATTGATGAGATGTTATAGTAATATAGTTTTAGAAAAAGGACAACCTGCAGGACGGGTGACAGCCCATCGCGTCGGACAAGGATGTGGGAATCGAACCCACGACCGAAGTGCGACTGGCCTTTATCGCCTACCACTGGCCTACAGGAAGTCCCTGTTTAGTATAAACTAGTTTTATTATATTAAGCAGTATGATATATGAAGTATAAGTCCATTTTAGGAACCATATGTGATTAATCTCACTATAGATCGACTTATGTATATAATTTTTGCTAACCTTTTGTTTGAGACAGATGGAATGACCCGTCATTCTATCACATGATCTGCTAACACTTCACGAATAACAAATTCAACTTCATTTATTTAAGAGATGAAGTGGAAATTGTTCAAGGCATGAACAACAGTGAGATTGTACCAAAATAAAGAAAATATTTATTCTAATTCAAATTTTCAACTTTAGGGAAATGATCTTGAAAACCAAAAATGTTGTCCTAGTGATCTTATACCTGATGAATCAGATGGTACCTTAGATCGTCACAAGTTTATGGATTTGTGATTACTGGATTTTCCATAGCCATGTTCTCTACCACTCTCCATCAGAACATGATGGTTAGATTTCTCTTCCATATCCATATTTTCACCTATGTGGAAACCCAGTGATTAGTTTATTTGGGTAACCGTTACGTTTCATACTTTTGTTTTTAAAGATTTGTTTTGATATTCATTTTTTCGATGTTGGTTTCTATTAAAGAAACTTTCCAATAGTAAACCATTTATAACCCCGATGAATTTCGAGGGCGAAATTCATTTTAAGGGGGGTAGAATGTAACAGCCCGAGATTTTATGAAAAATATTCTTTTTAATTTTATTAATGTATTGTGTTGTACGCTACACCGAAAGGAGCTTCCACAACACGCATCCTTGATTTGCCTTGCATTACACACAATCGCGACCTTCCTCGATAGCGTGTGTAGTACACAATAACGAGTTTCACTAAACAACAATACGCTATTAAAATATTATTAAAACTAGCCGTTATGAATAGTAATAACCACTTTTTGAAATTTTGTAAATTTTATTTTTCAAAATGGACTTTATTTTTGGATTCGGAGTATCGAATTTAGCCTAAGGTGAAATTTTTGTACTTTTCGGATAACTTTCATATTCTGATGAATAGTGAAAATTACTAAATTATAATTAAAAACAACTTTTTTAATCGAAATAATTAATAGTGATAAATCATTAATTTCAGTGGTTTTAAAGTATATTTAGAATATATTTTTACAATTTAATACAATGTTGGTCATTGAATGTAATTTCACATTTAAACCAGACATAATCAAGTGACAATATTTTGATAGATATTGTTTCTTAAAAACACGCTATTTGTTTTAACAGCGGGATTTAATTATAAAATTAATTAATTCAACTTCTATGTTATGAATTTGGTAAAATAGACTTCATTTTTGAATTCGGAATATGAAATATAGCTTAGGATGAGATTTTGGCATTGTTCTAAAAAACATCAATTTCTGATGAATAGTGAAACTACTAAGTGGTAGTTAAGAAAACTGAATTTTTCATAAAACTTAATTTTTCCGCTTCTGTGAATGGAATTTCAAAAATCCAAGAGACACAGTTGATTTCAGTAAGTAAAATGTGGTTCAATGAGATGAAAATAATTTTTGGTGAATAGTAACTTTTTACTTTTATTTACCATGGTTAAAAGTAAATAGGGTAGTTAAGGGTAAGAATGATATTAATATTACCCTAACACATGTCCTAATTCTATTGGACAAGTGTATCTCGACCAAAAACAACCTTAAGTGTAAAGTATTATCATTTAGGCCCACTTGGATTAGATTAGGACATTTATTATTATTTAATTAAAAGAAGAGTTAAAAGAGTTAAAATCAATGTTTATTTAGTAAAACATTTTTTATATAGGGTTTTACATGAGATAAATTCGATTGTAAATATTCATTAGAAAGATAAAAAGATTTTCTACAGAATGGTATTTTATTTGTAATTTGTAGACATCAAATAAGTTAATTTATTTATGACACAAAGATGATGTATTAATTATCTTATTTATGAAATATTGACATAATTGATGTTATAAACACAAAAATAAATGTAATTTGAGACTTTTTATGAATTCCACTAATTTTCTAGGTTACTATGATATATTAGTATTGATTTAATCAACTTTTTTTGAACATATAATTCTGTTATGACTTTCACAAAAATCATATATCAAATAGTGTCAAAATTGACACAAAATAGTTTTTAAATCAAATATTATATTATTAATTGTTATTTTATTCCTAAAAATCTAAGGTTCGGCCAAATGACTTAGATAAGGATATATGTGTTAATAATATAAAATTTGGGGTTCTTTTGGAATGTTATAGTAAGTGTATTAACCATATAGTGAAAGAAAACAAAAAGACACGGTAAAAGTTAAATTATTTAACGTAGAGTTAAATCTAATTTATAAGGTTAAAATAATACCCTAAACTTGCCTAAATCATATTTTCTGATAGGATTTCGACCCATCCCTACTTTAGCTTCAAAATAAGACCCTTTGGAACCATTATAAACCGATTTTGACTTTAATATAAAATAATATTTTGAGATATTCCTAAGGTGCCCCTCTCCTCCCTTATAAAAGGACACCTCCTCCCCCTCCTCCTCGCACCAATTTGAGCACACAAGCTCGGCCAACCCCTGCCAAAATCCCTTCTCCACTTCCCTAGAATAATCCTAGAGGTCCTGGTCTTCTTCAAAGACCAATCTTAGTTCCCTAAGTGAAGGATTCAAAGAGGCGTTTCAAATAAGAGGTAATATCCATTACCGATCTTTTCAATTTCTTTCTTCTTCAACTTATTCTTCTTTAGTTGTTTCATGATAAAGTAATAACATCAGTATTACATACATACTGATATGTTATTATAAATATGAAACAACTCTAATTAACCTTCTATCCATCCTACGGAAAAAGGAAATCACCGCGCGTGCGTACGTACGGAATACCGTCTCCACGCCGTGGTGTAATCTATTTTCCGCCACCACATTAATTGGATGGGTATAATGGTTTAATGAGTAACTATATATGATTATTATAAAGTGATATTGATACTGAAATAGTATACAAACACTTCAACACAATTTCACGACCATGGGAACGATATCATCGCTCGTGCGTACGTACGGAATACCGTCTCCACTACGTGATGAGATTCATTCTCAATGATTAACCATTCATGAATTATTATAAAGTATATATAATAAGTACTAATGAAATATATGACATAATAATGATACTGGATTTATTTATATTTATATTTATGTCATCTACTTAATTCCATTCAATTCAACAAGGAAACGAAAACAGCGTTCATGCGTACGTACGGACTACAGTCTCCATGAACGGTGTATTTCTTTCCATTTACTGATTTATTATATATATGTATATTATGAATATATATATATATAAATAATGTTTTGGAATAATGTAACCATGATCTAAGTAATCATATGAATAATTACAAGTTAAAAACACGAACGACAAATGAGACGATTTTACCCAAAACGCTACATTAACATGAATTTACAAAAGAACGGGTAATATAAAGTCATAAGTGGACCATATATGATATAATAACAATGAATATGATTCTGGAATAAGTAAATAACATGATTTAAATCATTATACAGGAGGTTCGGACACGTACAAACCAAGTCGGACCTAAGGTAAGGGAAATATCACAATCTCATTTTTATCCGAGATTGTTTATTCGTAAGTATTTATTGGGGTGCATTTTATCATCCACATCCATGTTCCATCAATATGTAATATTTTTTCCATCCACTTACACTAGTTTAAATCTAATTTTACCCTTCGGTGAGTTTTTAGTAAAGAATATGAAAGGAATCTTTTTTCGTTTTTTCGTACGAGGTATTTTTTTGACTTTTCCGACAAAAGTACGAAGAATGTTTTTTTTAACTTATACGGAAAGAATGGATTTTTAAAACAGTATTTCCAAGAAGCTTCCTTTACAAGTTTTCAAGTTTATTTTTAATCAACTTCTTTTAGTTTAAAATTGTATTACATGTTAATAAATGAAAAGTATTTTTCAAGTAGAAAGGATATTTTCCTCAAGAATGAAGTTCAAGTATTTTATCAAAATTATTTTCCATCTAAGATAATAAAAGGGTTCTGTTTTTATCCCTATTATTACATGGATTTGATTATGTTGTGATGGAAACATTTTTAAGAATTACTTTATCTTATATGGATTGTTTTATGATGTCATGTTGTTTAAGAATCCCATTTTTATTACATGGTTTATGCAATGATGTATCGTTTATGATTATGTGGCACACATAAGAAAGGATTCATTATAAGATGGGTGGGACCTATATCTCCCTCCAATGCATTGGATAAAGATTTTATATCTCATGAGATAGACAGGGCTGGAATGGTAGGTTATACCGGTTCAGTGAAACAGGACTGAAATGAGGGTTACTCGATTCAGAAAGGGACTTTGTCCACTAAGATAGTCTTGGTAATGAGTCTTGAATAACAAGAAATGATTTTCTATGATTATGTGTGAATGCCACAATGTTTCATGTTTTAAGTTCTGATTATTGTGATTACATTACACTGCCATGATTTACCCCATGTTATGAAATTATGATCTCTTTTGCAGGTTAATATTTCCAAAAGTTATGTGCTTATGTATATGATGTGATTGATATTTATTTTGTTTACACTTACTGAGCATTTGAGCTCACCCTTTTATGTTTTCTTTTCCCCAGGATATAAAGAAAAATTTTAGGTAAAAAAAAGAAGATCTTTATGGGAGATTTTGAAGATCTTTCACCACGATTAGAAGATTATATTCCGAGTTTCCAAAGACACTAAACTATTATGATCCTTGTGTGTGTGTTTTTTGTTATGTACTAAGTATTCCGCAAATGTAATGTAATGTCCATGTACATCAAGATACGGGTCTCTACATAAATATTGTGCTTGGGTGAAGTATGTACTTCTAGTCTTTTATTATTCATTTCTTAAGTGGTTCCAAGATTTATTCCAGGAAACATATTCATTTTATATCATATAAACATTAAGTTTTTTTAATATAATTATCATGTTCTCAATCACGTAATCTCATGTTTTTTAATATGTATCATGTATACTCTTACAGAGAATTTGTGATCAATATATCTTATGTTTTCTTTCCCAAGGTTATGTAGAAATTTTTTAAGTATGACATATACATAATGTGTAATAATTTTTATGGTATTTTTTGAAGACCTTGAATATATATCAAAAAATTATAAGTTAGGGAATATAGACTCCAAAGATTCCAAACTAATACAGCACACATCTATTTATTTTTATACATTAATTAATCTTCATCCAAAATTGTATAAAATCTATGGGTGAAATTATTAGGTAAATATATTAATTAATGATAATTATCATAAATTATTGATACATATCAGTAATTTCTGTAAATTATCCATAATTAATTCTAAATAACATTAACTATTTCTAATATTATGTAATTAGTATTTAATATTGTTAATTATAACTAAATAATGGTAATTATTACTAATTATTGGTAATTATAAATAAATAATTTTTATTTATATCAATTGCAGATAAAATATGTTAATTATCTATTTTTTCCCCAAATTTTTAATAATTATCGATAATTTTTTCTATTTTATAATAATTATCAATATTTTTAACAAATTATCAGAATTTTTTCTAATTCATACTAATTATTTTAAATTATCAATTAATTTTTCTATTCTTTACTAGTTAACAGTATTTTTTTTATTTTCTTCAAATATTTAATACATTTTACTAATTATTTTTCAATTTTTTTCAAATTATCAGATATTATTTCTAATAACATAATTTTTTTTTCTAATTTCCTCATATTATTAAAAAATAGTACAAATTACTTACAAGTTATTTCTAATTATTTACTAATCATTCAACATTTTGGGTAATCATTACAATTTATTGATAATTATTACTAATTATTGATAATTATTATGAATTATTACTAATTATTTTCAAATTATCAATAATTATTAATTTTTGTTTACTAATTATCTACTGATATTAAAACTAATTACTAATTTTTTGACTAATTATCGCTAATTAGATCTAATTTTTTTATATTAATTCTAATAAATTCCAACGTGGAATAAAATTAATAAATTAACTATTAAAAAATTAATATAATTATGTAAAAATATTTACTTTTGAAGAATTAAAATATTTAAGGGGTCTTAGAATTAGTAGTTTATTATAAAAATTTAAATTTATTAAGATAGAGAACAGAGGTAGTATATTAGATGAGGATATAAGTTGTGGTTGAAAAATTCTATTGTGGGTTTTATATTTTGTTATATTAGTTCTAATGGTCAATTTGAAAAGGATTTTACACCACAAATAGTTTTATTTTTTAAAAGTTCATTCATAAATAGTTCCAAACATTAATATATATGATTGAAATATAAAATGAATTTTTTATGGATACCATCACTAATACTACAATGCCAAATTGTTATTTCTAATGGGAAGATGCTTCCCATCATAAATAACACTTCCAACAGCATCACACATAGTGGAACCAAATGTAATTGTAATAGGAAGAATTTCATAACAAAAAATACCACATTCAGTAGCATGGCTCTTGACCATACTAAAATTATATTTTATGGAAATCATTTCTTATTGAAAAAAAAGTGATTTTCGATATGAATCATTTCTCGTACCAAAGTCACCGAACATTTTGAATATTTGTGATGGGGTTATATCCCTAAAAAAAATAAAACTATTCCCAATTTTATAATTTTTATTTAAGTAATTCTTTAATTATATGTGATTTCTAAATTTATATTCCAACTAAAAAAGATGTTTAGAATGATTTACTAAATAAAATATAAAGATATAACCATACATGATACAAATTATAAAATTATTTAAAACCACACATGGTAAAATAAATAGTAGTATTAATGGAATCTAATTTCCCCTTGATCAGTTATTCAATTTTTTATCATAGAGAATATATCATTGATAAAAAAATCGCTTTTAAATTTTTATAATACTAAAATATATGTGGGTCATAAAAAAATTAATGATGTTGAATATATTTATAAAAATCTTAAAATAATTATAAAATGATAAAGTATAAATACCAAATAATTTAATGTGAATAAAGAAACATATATAGCATGGTCACTTACCACAATTAGATGCCAATTTTTACCATATTCTAACATACCATTGGAATGTGTATGCACACAAGCCAAATGAAGAAAATATACATTGTAATGTAAAATAACCTAGGTATAATAGGATTTATGAATGAATATTTAGGATCACATATTTCGTATGGGTAATTTTTTAATATTGGGAAATATTTATATTGATAAGGATTCATATTTTTCATTATGATAAATAGGGACTGAAAATCTATTTGTGATATTTTAAATTGTTATCGAAAAAACAACATACAATTTTCAAGCTCACTCATGTATTTAGTTAAGAATTATTTATGAAAATTTGATTCAATAAATAATATGATTAAGGAAAAGAAATTTGAAATTATATAATACATAAACCAATACAGAAACATAAAAATAAAAAAACATATAAGAACATTGATAAAATAAATATTTATTGTTCTTATAATGAATGAATAAAATAAGACCAATCATGTAGTGATAGTTTAAAACCTAGAAATACATTATAATATATTATTAAAGTATAACACCATGAATGAAGATTCATTTTCATTGACCGAAATTAGAAATATATTCTCTAAGCTGACTATAAGTATCCCCCTCAATCCAGGAAGTTCTAAACAAAAACATTAGACAAACCTCACTTCAAGCACCAGAATCAACTCAAATAAAACAATTGTTACAATATTTATCGACTGATAATCATTTTATCAACATGAAAAAATAGAATACATTAAAAACATAGTAGCCCCTTTATTAAAATAAATAGAAAATAAATATTCCAAAAACCTAATATTCATCGAATCTATAGTCATAATGTCGACATTTAAAATAAGATAAAATAGATAATTTGAAAAAATATTTTCATTAATTATGTTATATATTTAAACACATAGATCAAAAAACTATAATAATATGAATTGTGCTCATCAGAAATACATTGAATGATTGAAAATGAAAATAAAGTGATTTCATCAAATTCACATGTTTTCATGTTATTATAATCAATGAAAAATGAATAATATTTATAAACACTCCTTCAATGGTTGTATTATTAAATCATCATGTTTTGTTTTAACAACGGAAAAAATATTAAATCCATTTTTTGATGTATTTTAAAAAATGTTTCATCTGCCGACGACATAAATATATGTCCCTACAACATTCCATTTTTTGGTGGAATAAATATGGCACATAACATCATATCATAGGATCTCCAGGTTCTACAAAATAAAAATAAATTTATTTCTTTTATAACCACTATATTTCCATACATCAAAAATAATGTAACTAAAAAATATAATGTTAAATAAAACTTATAGTAAATTTTACATTGATTTTAAAATCAATTGATACAAAAGATTAATAGAATCACAAATTAAAACATTTTTAAATATTACAATACATATGAAATTAATTTTGATGATTATTGAAGTAAAATTGAAATAAATACTATTTATACATAAATAATTTGAGTTTCCTCACTTTTTATTAGAGTATTCTGGGGTCAAACTCATTATTCAAAAAAATTTCTCATAGAATATATAATTTCTATATTAAAATAAAAAAAATTACATTATTTTACAGAACCTACTTATCTTCACAATTGTAAAAAAATATAATCTATCAAATTTAATCCCCCTATTATATTAAATAGATCCCCACTTTAAAAACTAGATAATTAATTATTAAAACTCTCTGTCCCTGTGATTTTAAATGATTAATCCATAGAATGAACAATATAAGGAAATATGAAAAACATGTAATATAACATATTTATATATCTTATACCCCATTAAAACGATTTGATATTAAAATTGTTAATATCTGTAATGTAAAAATAAAATATCATAAAATAATAGAGAATCAAAAGTTAAATCTAAATAAATTGGGGACCATAAATTTGAACATACTCTAATTGATTTTTGATCCATGTGAATAAGAATATTCTTATAAATGTAGTTTTGTAGAATATCTATTATATGTTTTCATGTCATATAGAGTTTAAATATAGACTAATATTGAAATTTTTTGAAACTCATTTTCTTTTTTGAGAGGATAGGAATATATAGACAACTATCGAAAAATATGATTGATTTCTGATCAGAGAATAGTATAATGTCTTTTAATATGATTTTTAAAATAATAAAACAATGATAGTAACTAAAAAATTGATTATTATTTCAGAGAAACTAATGGGAATATTATATCCTGGTAAATAGGACACCAATTCTTGTATCAAATAAAAAATATCACACTATATAATGTGTTTGATGTTATGATGGCTTTAATAAATTGATTATCTATAAAAATATTGGTAAATATAATGTTAAATTGAATATTATATTAAAGAGAATGTATAATATTATTTTATATAATTTCATTGATTTCAACCAAGCCATTGTCAAAATTTAGGAAACATATATTAAAATTTAGATTATTTTTTATTTATCTTCTCATATCCTATATATGTATATAATTTGATTTTTTTTAATATATTTAAAATGAAATTAATAACACCTTTTAGATTTTTATATCAGTTACATTTTAAAATATATAACTTTCCTAACCCCTTCCTCATATGGTGAACCCCTCATAGTTCGGCAATGTGAGATGGGAGATAATGACCCCAAAGTCCCTCCTCCATTAGGCCCGGGGATGGCGACTAGTACCGATGGTATATTAAACACAAAAACGGGAGGCATTACCATCTAAGAGAACACATGCGAAAGAAAGAGATAAGATAGAATCAAACCAACTACAACTTAGAATTAAATATAACTGAAATCCCATGTACACATATGTAATGTCATGAAAAAATACTACAACTAAAAGGGGAAAACCGCAAGTACATGTAGAATGTAAAAAAACAGTAACCACAAGCCTGAAAAGATCCTGCAACCTAAAGCTAGTAGAATCCAGTATGATCTCTAACCTTCCCCAACTGATCTAAAAATAGTTTATGTATACATAGAGTGAGTATAATTTTGGAAAAGGAAATAGAGGCTACCATTGGAACTCACTGTTCACGAAACACTATTCATGAACTCCAAATTTAGAAAAGGAAATAGAGGCTAACGTTGAATCCCACTATTCTAGAAACACTATTCACATTACGCTACCATTGGTACTATTCACAAGGCTACCATTGGAATTGTTCACTGTGGTCTACCGTTGTAACTGTTCACTGAATAGAAAATTTTGAAAAGTATTAGAGATATGTAACCTTGACCACCAGAACACCTAGAAAACTATATTTCTACAGAGGAATAGACCAGCGAGGTCTGGCCCATTATAGTGACATTAGATGAATGAAATTACATTCATTTTAGTTCTAAAAAAATTAAGTTTTCTTGGATTAATATTAAAAATAACATAAAAAGAAATGTCCACCCACTTTTTTTACATATTTTCATTGCTATTAGACTTTTTGATTAAGAATTTAAATCTATGGTTTCTTAACATTGATCATAACTATATTTCGTTTTATGTAGTCAACTCTATTATTATTTATTTCTTTACTGATAATATCAACAAAATGTTATTTAGTTATGAAAACCGTGTTAAATATATCTATATTTGGTGTTTTCTTATTGGTAATAGTACTTTATATCATTGTATTTTTCTCAAGGCTTTTGTTTTGAGTTTTAAGATAAATAAATAAAAATTATATTATCACATAGAATTGGTTCTCGATTTATACATTGCTGAAAATGTTTTTATTTCTATTACATTAACTAAACATGAGGGAAACAACTACAATATTCCAAAAATTTAGACTGAATAGTGGATAACTATGTAGATTAATTCTTATTTCTTGACCAAGAAACTATTGATTCCACTAGAAAATTTTACTTTCATAAATTAATCATTATATCTGACCAACAATATTTATCATCATCTTATGAGTAAATCTTATAAGGAAAATTATTTCTAGACAAATAAAATATATCAGGTTTCAAATATCCATTTGCATAACCAAAAATATTTTTATTCGTATTTAAATTTCATTTATTTAGGTTCTCTAATAGTCTAATAAATAAAAATAATTAAAACATAATGAACCTTTTACTATATATTAGGTACATTAATTTTATGATCATAACTATATGATTTTCTGGATCAACCAGTTCCCTAAATTTATCTTGATCAAATTTAATATAAGTTTTCATTAGAGTAAATATATATCACGCATGTTAAAAAAATTGATAAATATCTATTATAATTATGTTGAATTAAAATAAAACTATATGGGTTTTGAAATATTCCAAAACCATCGAAGAAACAAATCTCATGCTCATATTCATTTCAAAATCATTTTTTAATATTTTTTCTTAAAACACCAGAATAATTTTTTCTTAATTTGAATGAAAAATACTATCATGGATGAAATTTTGAATAATGAATGTTTATTTAAGAAGTATTTAATAAAATTTATTTGATCATTTTATCATTTTAATATATAACATATGATTTTAGGAAAGTATATTTAACATCCATTTAGAATAAACTAAATTTCACATGTTATATGATGGATAAAAATATTATAATAGAATCAAGCATTGAAACTTGTGAAAATGTTCTACCATAAGCCATGTCATTTTCTAAAATATATTATTTTTAAAATAGACGTAAAATTTTCTCTAAATTGTTATATTTTAATCAAAATTTTCACATCAAGATAATTTTACGCATTTCAATTGATTTTTCATTGAATATTTTTAAAAATTATAAACATTATTCTATTTAAACTGATTTATCTCATATTTCTTGACACATCAAAATATCATCATGTAAGTAATATTTTGAATTTTTATGTTCATATTTGTATAAAAATACTTGATTCACATATTTTTTATCATATGTAATTATATATTTTGACGTTATAAATATTCAACAATATTTACAATATTAATTGGATGGATACTTAAAATGACTCATTATTTAATTAATTATAGAATATTTTTACTCAATTTTATATTTAAATTCATATATTTAATTATCTCTATGAATATAAAACTATTTTTTCTGAATTTATTGGGATTTTGAAATATTTATTGTGGTTTAAATTCCAAAAAAAACTATAGAAGATATTTCAAAAACATGATCTTGAGAATTAAACTCTAATATTTTAAAAAATAAACAAATCAATTTCATCAAATATTACTTCAAATATTTCTCAAAAACAGAATTAATTATTTTAAAAAATATATAATACATATTTGTTTTGGAATAACTAAATAAAAAACCTTCAGTATTAATTGGATCATTTTTTTTATTATGATATGTAATATTCAAAATAAATACTTTACAACAAAAAAATATTAAGTAAAAATGTTTTTGTAATCTTACATTCCCCAACACATAGGGAGTTATATTATGAAATTAGATAATGAATTTATGTTTTATATTATTGAAGTATGTACTGCAAGCTATATCCAAATAATTTCTAGTAATAATATATTCCAAAAAAATTATATAATATCTTGATGAATTATATTTTTTAGTTCAAACATGATATTTTCTATATTTTCAGGGTTTTTGGAAGTTATTAGTAATACCTTTCTATGAAAGAACATATTTACAATAAAAATTCACTAACTCACCCCCGTGACCACTCTATGATGTATCCAAATGACTTTTTTTCCCAATTTTCTGAAAAAAAATAAAACAATATAAAATAAGTAAAGGAGTCTAATTTTTCTATGAGAAAATATACCCAAGAAATACTCATGATATCATTAATTAATACCATCACAATGATTTACTTCTGTACTCTAAATTTTTTTGACCAAATTTGTCAATGTAAACATAATATAATGATATAGATATAGAGACTTCACCAATTAGTTTAAATCGAGTCTTATTGTTTTCACTAAATTTACAAGGATTTAAAATTCTAGAGAAGTTATTAAAATTTTAGGTTGATCTGTTACATTAATTATGTTATAGTCAATAGATAAATTTAAAACATTGTATTGTGCTAGATTATTATTTTTATAGTCCATGGTAAATATTTTGATTTGATTAAATAATATAAATTCCAATGTCTATATTAATTAAGGATAGATTTAAAAAAAATTATTTATATTTCACACTAGAATAAAATATCACTCTATAAATTCAGTAATAAATTTATCAATCCAAATGTTCTCCATTTAAAAATTATTACACAAATGAATAATTTTAATAAGGTTCTTATATCATCTTAAGACATGAAAATGATAAATTATATTTTTACCAAGAAGAAATACATCTCCAATTCAGATGATTTCAAATTTTGAATTGTCTCCAACATTAACTCATCCACTATTTGTCTTTTAATATTATTTGAAATTTGATTTATCTCATATCAAATTTTGGGTAGAACGGATATCCAAAATCCACTTATTTCATATTATAATACTTATGATATTTTAATAAAATTTATAGAAATAATATATTTGTACTAAAAACATCTTGGGTCCAATCATATTATAAAATAAATCATTATGATCCTTTTACAATTGTATACTGTGTTCCAAAATAATTATTACAAAATTCAAGAAAAAAAAATTTAATAATAAAAAAAGTTGAGTCTGAAAGAAAAATATCTCCACAGTCAAATAAAAAAAAATTAAATTTGTATATAATTAATTATTTCTCTAAAATAGATGGGATTTATACCCTGAGAAACTGTTTCTCAATAATGTATTTTGTTGGAGAGTAACTTAAACATGTAGTAGTCCATGAATTTAAGACATTGTTAATGAAATTATGTTTTGAGATAATAAATTTCAAATTTTAGCATCTTTTGGCCAATTTTTCTTCTTTTAAATCATGTTTTATAAGGAATAATTATACCCACTAAAATTGGTTATTTTTATTGATTCAATATTACATTATATAGAGAAAAAATGAATCATCTGTTCAAAATATGTGTTTTTATTCCATACAAATTTTTATGAGAATGAAATTGGAAATTCCAAAATAATCTTAGTTCATAGACAATATATCAGTTAAAATAATGCATGCGTACTTTTTGAATCGTGAACCCTTTTAACTATTATTTATTCATTCACATCATCATAATAGTTATTTTATCCCCACGATAATCATCCTTTTTAATGTTCATGATCATAAACTCCCATAGAAATCATGTACGAATAGCATAGTCATATGTGTAAATTAATACATTGAAATATTTTCTTATCATTGTTTTGAGGAATGTTCTCATAATTTAATTATCAAATAGTGTTCATTTTTGACATACCTTCATATAGAGTTGTTCATGATCTCCCTTTCATGTATCCTCATTCAAGATCTCCCTTTAAAAACAATATTCATGATCTCCCTATAAAAACTCAGTTAGTGATGACTATAACTACAAAATGGAAACTAATTTCTTTGTTGCGGTTACACACCACAACCTATAAATACCACATACTAATAATGAAACAAATAATAATAAAGGATATAAAGAAATATAATTATTTATTTTAAAGGGTCATGTTTAGGAATAAGTTTCCAAAATAAGATATTAATATGGTTTTGATTATTATATTAGAGGTTAAATAGATTTCATTGATGTGTGCTGGAAAATGTTATGTGCTTTCATTACAATAGAAATTGAATTTGAGATTGACTTGACATATTTGACCTATAACGAGAATTTGTGATCATCCTATCTAAAGATATTTTTTTCCTCTCAATTTTTTTCATATTATTTACATATCTTATACTAATTCCACTTCCCATTGAGTTCATTAATCACTCAATGTAATGTATGTTAATGAAATCCTTTTATATATATTATTACAATACTTTTGAAATTAATATCTAGAAACTACAACACAATGACCGAGAGGCCTCATCTATTTAGAAGACTATATTCAAAATACAAACTAATAAAATTCCACTATTTTAATCATCAGAATTCCATCTTATATCCTATTTAGCTCCTGGAACCATATTGGATAACCTAAGAAATACATAAAAAAGGTGTTATATAAAAAACCTAGTAAGGGAATAAACATGATAACAAAGCATGTCATATCAATTCAAAGGTGTAATATGATATCTAAATTTTATGGATTGTGAATAGTTAGTGGGAAAATAACATAAATGAAATGGAATCATGATATCAAGGAATCATACAAACCATAATGCAATATAAAACAACACATAGACATAAGTTAAGGATAACTATAAAAACAACATTAAATAGTAGAAATGGTGCTATCCTAGATATGGTTTACACTCGAATATCATAAATAATATAACGAGATATAATCATTATTAATTAAATTATATATCTTTTTTCTGCATTTAAAACACGTATATAACACCACATGATTTTAATGTATTATTTTCTTTAAATAAGTCAATTTGATCGATATAGTGCTCCTCAGAAAACACTGAACATAAATAGAACAATGATATATTTACATAAAATTTTTATTTACAATGATGAATAACCTAGATTATAAATTAGAGAGTGTGACTAAGAGTATCCTATTTATGATTTATATGTAAATACAAAACAAAGGATACTTTTAAGAAGAATTAAAATAAATTAGATTAAATAAAATGATTAATATGTTCATTTATAGTTTTTATATTATAAAAACTTCCATTTAAAAAATAATAAGAATAATCACAAATTTTTTTGGATATTAATAATTGGTAAATAAAAATTTAGGTGTTATATGATAGGAAATAAGAATAATAACTGATCATATATAGAAATATCATTTTCTAAAAAAATATTATTCAATATTAATTTATGTTTTTATTAAAAAATTATAATTTATAAATTGTAGTTTATAAAATTAATAAAAACTAATATTTTTTCTAAATCCCACATATAAATATTGACATTGTATGAATTTTTTCACTATTTTATAAATATACATTTTAGTCAAAAAATGTAGTTTTCACCAAAAATTATAATTTATTCAACTTTATAACCATAAGAAAATGACCTATAAATTATTAAATCCCATTATATAATAAATTATTGTTTTTTTAAGGTAATTATAAATTTGAAAATGTTTTTTATCTTTTAACACTTATGATAATCATTTCATATAACTAATTAAAATGAAAATTACATATAAAAACCAATATTTGGTATTTTCATTGAATTATGATTTTTTTTATAGAAAATTCAATATATTATTTATTTAAAACAATCATATCATTTATTTTTTATAATTAAATTTATATCAACATAATCAATGTCCAATATCATTAAACAATATATAATAATTTAATTCTGAAATACATTATTAATCTTAAAACATGTTTATGCATTTATGAGTTTATCTTTTAAAATTATCATTACATACATATATAAATTAAATTCAATAAAATGGTTTTATAATTTTAAATAAAATTTTTAAAATTGAATGAATGTTTCTATTTTAGTTTTTATCATTAAAATTAATTACTCAATTTAGAAAATTTGTTACCTAGGTGAATTGTTAAGGTTATAGAAGTTTATTTAACAAGGGGAATTGCCCAACCCACTATAAACACATGTTTCAAAATGAATATGTGAATTTTATAATGACAGAAACTCACCCCATTCCTTATTTCCCTTACTGAATATTTTTTTCTGAAAAAAATGAAATTATATGATGGAAATTCAATAATTACTTCTTAAAGTACACTTTACATCACTAATAATAGGGTAAAATCTTTTCAAATTGAAAATAACATATCGTTCATATTTATCCCGAAATATACTAAATTGTTTCTATATAAGACTAAATTACACCTTAAAGTGACTCAAATTTCCATTTTTTGGCATAATAGATTCTTTTTCAAGGATATTTCCATGGAAAATCCAAATCCTTAATGTGTGTATTATCAACTACATTATTTTCATTAGAATTATATACATAAAAAATAATTGAATATATGATTATATAACATTATTAGTATCATTAATATACATTGATGTCACTATAATATTATTTTATCATTTTCGAATTCATATATCTAATCCATTAAAATAAATAAAATTTCCATTCGTCTGTTGTATGGACTACCACCTACATAGTGTAACATGTTTCACTTTCCTTAACCAAATTACATATATAGTTCTAAGTATTCTATTAAATGATTAATATGATTGTTATGGTATCATTATATAACAGGAATGAAAATTAGAGGACCCATTAATGAAATTCACAACAAACGATCATCGTCAATTTAATTATTTCAAATATGAATTACAAAATTACAACAATCTAAACATTCTATGAAATTTATTTTTAAAAATTATTCTCTCTTTCTTCTCATATACAATTTAAAAATATCATAATAGTAATATAAAAAAATATTTTTTTCTTCTTTTTTAACTATATTATCACAAAACCACCACATAATCGTCCATTAAATATGGGTCTGATCATATCATGGTCGATTTGACCACCTACTTTAAATATAATATGAATTTATAGGATTATTGACTATAGGAAAATGGATACAAGTAAAATATTATATAAATTAATAAAAAAAATATTTTTGTTTCTAAGATGTTAAATAAACATCTAATTCATCAATTAATTAAACACACATCACTTTTGAATAATCAGTAAAAAATGTTTCAATCCATTTCATCTTCAAGAATAAAGACTAAACCAGGAAAGAATGTATTACGGGTCTTCTAAAATTATTATACAAGATACATATTAGTATCATTAATGAATTTTTAATTATGATCATTTCATCAATAATTAATATGGACACTAATAATATGAAACAAAAAAATTAGGCCCTTATCATTAACATCTGATGTGAATAATTTAAATAATCTATGTAGACAGTTAATATTTATGAAATATATTAATGATAATTTATTTGTGTATGTTAATAATATAATATATTAAGTTATACATTTTTTTGATATATTAGGATAACACACATCCAAGGATGTTTGGAACAAAAGTTAAGGTTTTCATATCAAATCCATCTATCTCAAACATGTTTACTATTATGAACAATATTTTGATTTAGTGGTCCATATTATTGAAATTTGAGATATTATATAAAGAATTTAATTTTTATTAATTTATTTAATGTTAATTATAACACCTTTTTTATAGGTTATTTTATTAAAGTGTTACCCAAGGTGAAATGGGATTTCTTAGTGTCGATAATAATTGAATTAGACATGCTACATGTTTAGCACCATTATTCCATTTTAGGGAGTATTCAGTTCCCATATAAATGTTTTTGTATTATTATTTATAATTAACGGGATTTAATATCAAAATAATGTTCTGATATTAATGGGTAAATTGGTACAACATTTTCCCAAAAAGTAATAATTTTTGGAAACTCCAATCAACATTGTCGGGTTATAATTTTTTATCTCTAAAATTTTTCTTCCATGATTGGGTTTTCCCACCCTAATATTTTATGATATCTTATAATATCCCTTTTGTAAAAAATTATTATTTACAAAATGTTTTATTATTATTTTTCCAATGTGTCATGAATAATGGTAATTTCAAAAATTAAAAATTATCCTTTCATATTCTAATTATTTTATTCAACATTCCCTATAGAAAAAATTATTTCATTTTCTGGGATACATTATTTTTGATTCCTTCAAAAGAAAAAGTATGAATTTTTTTACTTATCCTTTTATAAAAATCATTTTTATTTGACCTATATCTTTTACCTTTACATCAATTTTCAGTGAACTTTTATGTTTTTACATTGTTTTTTATTTCCATTTTAAATAGGCATTTCTCTATTAATGTTTCTTTTTCACAATGTGTATTATATATATATATATATATTGGGTGAATGAACTCACAATACTGAATAATCTAATTCATGATCAATTTTTTTGTGGTATCAATAATAAATTATATTAGAAATATGTGTTTTTATATGTCGACATACCTTAATGATATGTTGTTTATTTATAGGGATTTATCATTTCAAACCATACACATTATTAATATAAAATGATTATGATCATTAAAATTCTATTATTAAATTATCTATATTTTCATTTCCCTATATGATGTGTTCATCAAATTTTACATATAACATTTTTTATTACGTTCACTTTGAAAGAATTATATTTTTTCAAAATGGGGAAAAGTATTGGAATTACTTATTTTTTTTATTCTGAAAAAAATGAATATTATCTACTAGGATAGGATGATCATGTATTGTTATTATTTAATTCATTGTGTAGATAACCTTGTTTTAATCATCCAAATGTTACACAGGGAATGGTTTGAAAGATCTTGGTGACTCTTATGATGAATGAATGAGACTTTATCTTTTGATTGGTAGGTCTCTAAATTATCTATCCCACTGAAAAATTAGGATATCTCAAAAAATAAAATAGTTAATTGTTTTTAGTGTATCCCAACAAAATTCATCAATTTGTCTCGACTATATTATTGTCGACAAGTAAATTTTCCATATATAATGCATTGAAAATGGGTTCTAAATGTCCATAATTATGCATTCTGTCATTGTGTGGTATTTTTTTATTTCCAATTTTTAATTTATTTTCATGGGTATAGAATGATCCTTGATTCATGTAAACTATGGGTTCATGCAGTTTACATATTCCAACCATGAAATTTTTTCCAAGATTATGAATTAAATAAATCATTTATATTTTTCCTTTACTTAGCGTTTGAGTATATCCATTTCTTAATTTTCTAATCCTAATATTTTCAATAAATGTATTATATGTGACATGTTTAATGGGATATCACATATGTAATGAATTATTTGATACATTAAAGACTTATCCAGAATTATGTTGTGTCTTATATATAAGGGATAAAATTACCATTAGTTGTGAATGAAATGGGATATTTTAGTTTATAATGTGAAATAATTATATATATATATAAACCTAATATGATCCTTAATATACACATGATTGAAAATTAGATAATGATTTTTTAATTATTGATGGAAATATGTTAGACTATACAACTAGTTTCATATTTATGATGGAATATATCTATCTATGAGAACCGAACACCGGAGTGAGGGTTTATAGAATCACTGTTTGTACCATAAAAATTATTAGATAATGTTGAATATTATGATATATGATAAAGGTAATTTATGAGTTTTTATTAATGTTGATCATAGTTTCAATGTTATAGATAACCCTTTATGATAGGTATATGATTTAATATAATGGTAATTATATAAATTTTATTTGGGTATTATGATAATATAACTTTATTTAAATCCCTATGAATGAGTATAAGTATTGGACAAAATCTTGATATTAGAGAAAATTAGATAATATGTTTTATTCTCTCTGAATACTTAGCATTATGTATACAATATTATTATAAAGGCTATAGAAACAAGTTTCCAAGGAGTGAAACCCAATTGAACGGCCCACTGGGTACTAGATTGACCACGAGCTAGTACAAAATTATGTGACCTAACTATACACCTGGTCTTATACTCCAGGGGGATATGATTCTATAAATCATGTTATCCTTAATAACCATTTCAAATGATTTAATACTGAGAGTAACTAATTTTGGTATAATAATTAATTAAATGAATGTATACTATTGTAACACCCCAATCTTTCATGGTACGCTTCTCTTTGAATAATAAAGTAGTGTGTGTTGTACGTAACTTCGAGTTCAAACACACACCACAACCAATCAAACTAGCTGTTATAAATAGTAATACCCATATTTTGAAATTTATTAAATTTTATCTTTCAAAATGGACTTCATTTTTGTATTTGGAATATATAAATTATTCTAGGGTTAAAATTTGGTACTTTTCGAATAACTTTTAGATTTTGATGAATAGTGAAAATTACTAAAATTTAATTAAAAACAACTTTTTTAATCGAAATAACTAACTATGATAAATTATGAATTTGAGAGGTTTTAAAGTATATTTAGAATATATTTTTACCATTTAATAGAATGTTGGTCATCGTACATAATTTCATAACTAAACCACACATAAACAAGTGTCAATCTTTTGATAGTTATTATCTTTTAAAAACACGCTTTTTTTCTAACAGCAGGAATTATTTTTAAATTACATTCTACCACTTCTCTATTTTGAATTTAGAAAAAAATGGATTCTATATTTTGAATCAGTATTTAAAAATTGTGTAAATAGTTAACTTTTATTTTTATACATTTTGAATAAATATTTCGGTAAATATTTTATTTACCATGGTTATAGGGTAAATCTGGTAAATAAGGGTAAAAAATAATATTATAAGAATAATAAATTACCCTAAAACATTTCCTAACCTTATTAGTTGATACATGTCAGACCATGGTAATCTTTGGGTCTATTTTGGGTTTCCATGGAGCAACTTGTAGGTGATAAGAACACTTTATATTATTTAAGTTAAAATAAATACAAAAATGACATAAGCATATATATTTTTGAAAAATAATTTTTACATAGGGTTATATAGGTTGGATTTTCAACTATAAATATTAATTATAAAGGTAAAATTATTTCCTACATAATGGTATTTTATTCATAATTTTTAGACATTTAATAATTAATATTATTTATCACAAATTAATGATGGAGTTTTTTCCTTACAAATGAATGAAACAAATAATTGGTATTATAAATGATAAAATAAATATAATTTGAATGTTTGGATGACATCCATGAATTTTATTGGTTAATATGAAATTATATTATTACATAAATTAATTTGTTTCTAATTAATAAAGTTGTTAAGACTTTAACAAAAATCAATTATTGAATAGTGTCAAAATTGACATAAATGAGTTTTTGAAACAAATATTATATTATTAATTGATATTTTATTCCTAAAAATATAAGCTTATTCCAAAGGACTCATATCATGATAGGTGTATAATTAATGTACCACTTTGGGGTCCCTTGTATGTATATAGTAGGTTTATTAACTATATAATATAAAAATACAAGGTTTCATGGTAAATGTCAAACTAATTAAATAACAGTTAAAACTAAAAGATAAGTTTAATATAATGACCCAAACCTATCTAAATTCTACTGGATGAGAGGTTTTGGACCCATACCCACCTTAATCTTTAAATAATCCACTTTTGAGCCATTAGAAACCGAATATGAATTTATTATAAAATAATATTTCAAGATTTTACTAAGGTGCCCCTCCTCCCCCTTATAAAAGGACAACACTTCTAACCAATTATTTACACTTTCAAAGCCTTTTGGTTCGGAGAACCCATTCCAAAATACTCTCTCCACATCCCTCACCTCAACCTAGAGGCCTTAGTTTGATCATAAAGCCAAACTATGGATCCCTTTTGATCAAATCAAATGGAAGAACCTGAAGAAGAGGAGGTTAGCCTACCCTCAACAATGTAAAAGTACAAGGTAATGGGTTTTCATCTCACTCCTTATTCTCATGAGATTCATTCCATAATCCCACTATTACCTTTTTTGTGGTGTACTTACTACCCATAATTGTATTCTTTGTGTAATAGACTTTAATTTATGTGTATTTACATATTCATTGTATGATACCTCATTCATGGGGTGTATTTTTCATAAGTAACCAAATTGGTAAGGGTTTATTTCACAATTTCTTCATTATCCGAGGGTTTTTATACATAATTATCTACTGGGATATCTTTTTAATCCACATTCAGGTTTCTTAAAAAAAGTATTTCAAATTATTATTGCTATATTATAGACTATGGGTTAATGTAATTTTTTACCATTGTTGACTTTTTATAAGAAGTTTATAAAGGAATATTTCCATCGTTTTCCAAACAAGCTCCTTTTTAACCTTTTCGACAGAATTATGTTAGGAATGTAATTTCTTTAAATTATACGGCCAGTGCGGCTATTCTCTGCCCTTATAAAATCTCTGAGGCTTCCCCTACAAACTTATAAGAATATTTTCAAATTAAATGTTATTTTTATAATTATGTGACTTTTAAATGATTTAAAAAAATAGAGATATTTCTCTCAAATAGTTTTGATTTCATCTATGTCAACATGTTTTGATAAATTTTACACTTGTTTGAAGTTGATTTATTTTGATACAAATCATCCATCTTGTATTTATGGTTTTGTGATATGTTTGACTATGGATGAGTTATTTTTATGCCATTAATGGTTTATGAATAAAGTTTTTGCATGCTAGTTTTAATGTGAATGTTTATATTATATTTCATCCTATTATTAAGAAGAATGGGTTTTACTAGTAATTTCTGGGTTAGGGAATGGTAAAATTAAGCCCTCCGGGTTGGGTTCTGGTTACAGCAGACCCTCCGGGTTGGTGTCCCGTTATTAGAGGCACTCCGGGTTGGTGTCCGTTTATTAGAGGCACTCTGGGTTGGTGTCTGGTTATTAGAGGTACTCTGGGTTGCTGTCTGGTTATTAGAGGCACTCTGGGATGGAGTCCGATTACAGAGGCTCTCCACGTAGGAGTCCGGTTACAGAGGCTCTCCGGGTTGGGTTCTAGTTATAGTTTCCCTTAGGTCTTGGAACTAGGCCTTGACACAAAAATTAATGTTCGTCATTATTCATTTTCATCATTATGAAAGTGGTCAGTGATATTTCATGAGATTATTAGACTAGTAGAATGTCAATGTGAATAAATAAATGGAATTATTTCATTTTTATCTTTACCATATTATTCTGAAGTTCAAGTTTTAAAATATTTTGTTTTAGTTATCCATTGCCTCAAATGTTTATGCTTCTTTATGAAGGCTTCCTCTATATTGTTATCCATACTGAGCATCTGATCTCCCCCCATTCTATGTTTTATTTTTCCCAAGATGTGGGGAAATATTTTATGAATAACCTGTAGGGATAGTCTGAATGGGATATGAGTGTGGACTATGGAGACTATATTATTGTAGTTTATCACATTATGATGTAATTTAAACCTTATGAATGTATCTAGTGACTCCAAAGCCACTAAACTAATCGGTATTTCGAGGCATCATATTTTGTGATCATTCCAATGTTACGTAGTAGTGCACCTACTCTGGGTAACTAGGGTCGGGGAATTACAGTTGGTATCAGAGAAAGTTTAGTACAAACCTTGGAAGCTAGATTTATGTAAAATCTTATTATAGATCATAGACCTAAGATAATCATTGAGTATTAGTATAGATGAACATCCTTGAATTTTGGTATTGTAGAAATTTTATGAGATTCCAAGAAATACATCCCTGTCTGGATACGAGCATATAGAGGTGGCTTTGGCACAGATGTACCTAGGGGTAAAACCTGAAAACACGGCTTTGAGCTAGGCTCAAATGGGAAGTGGTGCACAAAAATGGGCCTTGCTGCACTCTTGGTTAAGAAACTCTCGGGGGATATGCTTAGGATAATTCTTATTTTCATTAAAAACCATTATGAAGGGCTTATGAGTATATAATTTATCAATGAAAACATTTTTATGATTATGGATTATATCCATAAATTGTAAAATTTATGTTAAGTGTTTTACAATTATGGAATTATGTATTTTGATTCATAAATTGATCTAGTTTATTCCATTTTTTAGTAATGGCGCCTAGGTGAAGAAATGGAAACTGTATCAATGCACGCACTCCTTGTAGAGATTTCCCTCCTGCTCAATATAATTATAGTGGAGTTGGTGATGTAACTTGTGCTGATCAGCTTATCACCATACTGGGACAACTCACCCAGGTTTTGAATAATATCCTTACTCATATGGAGAAACCTGATCCATAGCATGGAGGATCAATGTTAGATCGCTTCATGAGGAAACAACCACAAATGTTCAATGAGAGTACAAATCCTTTGGTAGCTGAGAAATGGATATGTTCCCTAGAAAAAATATTTCAAGCTTTGGGGAGTAGTGAAAGGGAGAAAGTTATCATGGCAGTTTATCGCCTCACTGGAGATGTTGATCAATGGTGGTCATTAATACAAAACACAAAGGAAGATGATGAAGTATCAAATATAGAATGGAGAGAGTTCAAGGGATTTTCATAGGAAAATACATTCCTTGTGACCATCGAGCATATATGGAAAGACAATTTCTGAGTCTGAGGCAAAAGGAGGATGAGAATGTTTCAAAGTATGAGTCTAACATTAAAAGGTTAGTGAGTCATGCTGCAGATTATATAGGTAACCCAATAAGTAATATGGATCGTTTCATTGATGGGTTAAATCCATTTCTCCATTGAGCATTCGTATCACAATCCTTCTCACTGTACGAAGATATTGTCTCGTGTACTATCAAGACAGAAAATGAAATCTCTAAGTCTTGTGACAATAAATTAAAGCAAGAGAAGAAGATAATGGTGGAGCAAGAGATAGATAAAGGGAAAAAGGGAAAAAAGATTTTCAATTATGTGATAATTGTGATAAGAAACATCCCGGTACTTTCCTAAAAAGAATGTGAGTTTGTTACAAATGTGGAGAAAAATGTCACCAGACTCGTTATTGCAAGAGAGTGAAAGAGGCTGTCAATGTTGAATTATACAATTGTTGAGAAATGGGGCATTATGCAAATGAATTCCCTAAGCATCAAGGAAACTTTCCCCAGAAAATGACAAGGGAGCAAGGCCATTCATATGTTGTTATTATAGATGACGTTGAATAATTAATGTATTTGTGTTTTTGGACTCAAGGGTTATATTCTGATTATAATAATAATTATATATATATATATAAGGATTGTATTGAAGTACATTTTGTTTTCATTAAGGTTTTAATATGATGAAGTTAATCATATTTTGAGTATGTGATAATAAGAATCATTACTTTGTTTGGGGAATCTGATTTTACAACTGATTTTGGAATTTAGAAACCTTTAAGAGAGAGAATTTGGATAGAAGTTTTTGGATAACTATAATAAGTTGGAATGGATTATGTTAAACATTGGATAGTATGGATTTATGTTAAATAATTTCTTCAGATTATTTTTTTTATATTATAATATTATAGTTTTAGGAAAAGGACAACCTGTAGGTCGGGGGATAACACATCGTGTCGGAAAAAGCTGTAGGAATTAAACCCACAACCATAGTGTGACATGCCTTTATTACATACCACAAGACTAAAGGAATTCCCTGGTTATTAGAAAATATTTTTCCCAATCTAAATCGTATGATTTAATATTTGGAACCTTGTATGATTATGATAAATATATTATATTATATTTCTATTATCTTTTTGAGTGAAATATGAGTTTGTGGGAGAAATTAGTTGAAGGTTGAAACTCTACTTGTCACATATATATATATATATATATACCTCAATCTTATAAATTATTTCATAAACATTAGGAAAGGTATATAAAAAAATTCTATTATCCTAGTAAATTATGTTTTGTTGAACTGATGATATTTTAAATCACAATAGATTGAAGGCTCTGAGGCCCTCAATTTTACTCTTGTTTGTGATTGATGACCTCAATCACTCCCTACAAATATTTACATTTTTCCTCCAATTATGTGTCTCTATTTTCCACTAATGTTCTCCTAATTGAGATCGTAATTCGGTGGTGACTTTTTCATTTCCCTTTCCCTCTAATTAAGGATAAATTTTATGAACCTTATTTCCGATATGGGTTTTCCAAAAAGGTATTTTCTAATTTCAACTTTTTATTTTTGAAGAAAAATTTCAAATTATGAGGACACAATTTATTGAAAGACAAGAGAATGAAACACCTCAAGCTTTCACGGTACACTTCTCTTTGAATAATACAGTAGCGTGTGTTGTACACAACTTCAAGTTCTAACACACACCACAATAAATTAAAATAGCCGTTATGAATAGTAATACCCACATTTTGAAATTTTATAAATTTTATCTTTAAAAATGGACTTCATTTTTTTATTCTGAATATCGAAATTAGCCTAGGGTGAAATTTTGGTACTTTTCAAATAACTTTTATATTACGATGAATAGTGACAATTATTAAATTTTAATTAAAGACAACTTTTTTAATTGAAATAATTAATAGGGATAAATTATGAATTTGAGTGTTTTTGAAGTATATTATGAATATATTTTTAACATTTAATAAAATTTTGGTCATTGAAAATAATTTCATAATTAAACCGAACATAAACTAGTGTCAATCTTTTGATAGTTATTATCTATTAAAACATGCTTTTTGTTTTAACAACTGGAAGTAATTTTAAATGAATTTATGATACTTCTGTGTTTTGAATTTGGAAAATTGGATTCCATATTTGTAATATGGATTTCCAAATTGTGTAAATAGGTAACATTTATTTTTAGACATTTTGAATAATTACTTCGGTAAATACTTTATTTACCATGGTTAAAGGGTAAATCCGATAAAGAAGGGTAAAAAATAATATTATAATAATAATAAATTACCCTAAAACGTGTCCTAACCTTATATTTGGATACATGTCCGACCATGAGAATCTTTGGGTCGATTTTGGGACCCCATGTAGCCACTTGTAGGTGACAAGGACACTTTATATGAATTATGTTAAAATAAATACCAAAATGGCATAAGCATATATCTTTTAGAAAAAGAATTTTTACATAAGTTTATATCTGTTGGATTTTTGACTATTTATATTCATTAGAAAGATAAAAATATTATCTACATAATGTTATTTTATTTATAATTTTTAGACATTTAATATTTAGTATTATTTTTGACACAATAATGATGTATTATTTTCCCTATTAATGAAAGAATCAAATAATTGGTATTATAAATGATGAAATAAATATAATTTAAACTTTTTGATGACATCCATGAATTTTATTGGTTAATATGACATTTTAGGATTACATAAATGTATTTGGTTCGAATTAATAAATTTTTAAGACTTAAAAAATCATTTATTGAATAGTGTCAAAATTGACATAAATGAGTTTTTAAAACTAATATTACATTATTAATTGATATTATATTTCTAAAAATCTTTGTATCGGCCAAAGGACTTATATCATGATAGGTGTATCATTAATGAACCACATGGGGGTCACTAGGATTATATAGTAAGTTTATTAACTATATAATATAAAAATACAAAGTGACATGGTAAATGTCAAACTAATTAACTAAGAGTTAAACATAAAAGATAAGGTTAATATAATGACCCAAACCTATCTAAATTCAATTTTTTGAGTGGTTTTCGACCGATCCCCCCCTTAAACATCAAATAATCCACTTTGGAGCCATTAGAAACCGAATATGAATTTATTATAAAATAATATTTCTAGATTTTCCTAAGGTTCCCCTCCTCCCCCTTATAAAAGGACACCACTTATATACAATTATTCACACTTTAGAAGACTTTTGGTTTAGAGAAACCCTTCAAAAATACTCTCTCAACTTCCCTCACCTCAAAATAGAGGCCTTAGTTTGATCCTAAAGCCAACCTAAGTATCCCTTTTGATCAAATCAAAAGGAAGAACCCGAAGAACAGTAGGTTAGCCTACCCTCAACCAAGGAAAAGTACAAAGTAAGGGGTTTTCGTCTCACTCCTTATTCTCATTAGATTCATGCCATATTTCCACTATTACCTTTTGTGTGGTGTAATTACTGCCCATAATTGTATTCTTTGTGTAATACACTTTAATTTATGTGTATTTACCTATTCATTGTATGATACCTCTTTCATGGGGTGTATGTTTCGTATGTAACCAAATTGGTAAGGGTTTATTTCACAATATCTTCATTATCTGAGGTTGTTTATATGTAATTATCTAGTGGGGCCTATTTTTCATCCACATTCATGTTTCATAAAAAAAGTATTTCAAATCATTATTACTATATTATAGACTATGGGATAATGTCATTTTTACTATTGTTGAATTTTTATAAGAAGTTTATAAAGGAATCGTTCTGTCATTTTCCAAACAAGGTCCATTTTAACCTTTTCGACAGAATTAAGTTAAGAATGTCTTTTTTTAACTTATACGGTGGGTGCGGCTATTTTCCACCATTATAAAATCTTTAATGCTTCCCCTACAAACTTATAATAATATTTTCAAAGTAAATGTTTTTTATAATTATGTGACTTTTAAATGATTTAAAAAAAGAGATATTTCTCTCATATAGTTTTGATTTCATCTATGTCAACATTATTTGATAAATTTAACACTTTTTTGAAGTTTATTTATTATGATACAAGTCATCCATAATGTATTTAAGGTTTTGTGATATGTTTGACTATGGATGAGTTATTTTTATGCCATTAATGGTTTATGATTAATTTTTTGGCACGCTAGTTTTAATACGAATGTTTATGTTATATTTCATACTGTTCTTTTGATGAATAGGTTGGACTAGTATGTTTCTGGTTGAGGACCAGTAAAAGTAAGCCCTCTGGGTTGGGGTCCGGTTACAGTAGACCCTCCAGGTCGGTGTTCAGTTATTAGAGGCACTCCGGGTTGGTGTCCAGTTATTATAGGCACTCCGGGTTAGTGTCCGGTTATTAAAGGCACTCCGAGATGGTGTCTTGTTTTTAGAGGCACTCCCGGTTGGGGTATGGTTACAGAGGATCTCTCGGATGGAGTACACTAAAAGAGGCTCTCCGGGTTGGGTTCTGGTTACAGTTATCCCTTAGGTATTGGCACGAGGCCTTGACACAGAAATTAATGTTCGTAAATATGCATTTTCATCATTATGAAAGTGGTCAGTGATATTACATGCGATTATTCGACTAGTAGAATATCCATGTGAATATGTAAATGGGATTATTTCAATTCTATTATTGCCATATTATTATGAAGTTCTCGTTTTAATGGATTTTGTTTTATTTATACATTTCCTCAAATTTTTATGCTTATTTATGAATGCCTCTCCCATATTGTTATCCTTACTGATCATCTAAGATCACCCCTTTCTATGTTTTATTTTTCATAGGATGTGAAGAAATATTTTATGACTGACCTGTAGGGATAGTATAAAGGGGATATGAGTGTGGACTATGGAGACTATATTATTGTAGTTTTTCATTTTATGATGTAATGTAAACCTTATGAATGTATCTAGTGATTCCAAGGCTACTAAACTAATCAGTCTTTTGAGAGTAGATCTTTTGTGATCATGCCAATGATACGTAATAATGCACCGAAACTGGGAAACTGGGGTCGGGCCGTTACAACTATTATTAAAGGATTATCAAAGGAGTCATAGGTTCATCTCAAAGTATCATATGTTAAAACAAAGGTATTATATAGGGTGTTATATTTACATTTATGATTTCATATTCATATTTTTTATATTATCAAAAAAAGTTTATTTTAGTATTTGGTTAGAACAAGATCAAAAAAATGAAGAAGAGAATGGTATTTATATATAAAGAACTATATCATATAACTAAATATTGGATCATACATAAATGGTACAGATTTTTCTTATATTCCTTTTCTGAAGGAAAAGATTTCTTTTCTAATACAAACATAAGGTTGTGTGGTTTTAGTTATATTATAAATTAATGCATTCTACAATAAACTATTATCATTACTCTATGATATTAGTTAATTATATTAAAGTATATATTAAAATTTATATGGACCATGTGAAACACATATAGATTATACTTCTATATTATTACATAAATGATATGTAATATTATATAGAATTATATTAACAACCTAGAAAATTGATTTTATGGTAATATTATGTTTTCATGGATAACTATTGGAGAGCCTGTTATTGAGGTATGGATAAATCAAATGTTTAAAAAACACATGATGTTGGGAAAGTAATTGATGGTATGACTATGATTATGTGTATTAGACAGTAATTGGAATTATCTCTAATGTTAACTGACTATAGATATCTATATATAAGTTCATCTCATTTTTAGGAATATGATAATTAGTAACTACTGTGTGACCTTATTAACTTGTTGCTAGAACCATTTTATAATCCAATATAGAATAATTTTTCTATAAGAAATTATTATATTGTTGTGATTTTATTTCTTAGTGATTAAAATTTATTTTTAGAGAGGTAGGTTATTAAGAATATATGATTTGGGAATATAAATAAATGGGTATGTGATTCATAGAATGAGTAAAAAAAATTTAGGAAAGATAAGTAGGAATTTGAGTGCATATATTTCAATTATTATTTGGTTTAGATTAGTTTTATTTTATTAGTAATTTGGGATTTCAATTTTATGAAGTATTAGATAACCCAATTCAATGTAACATTTTGTGAACCATGAATGATTGATGATAAACTGATAGTGATATATGTTAAACAGAGTTTTCTACAATATTAGTTGTAAGAACAATAAGCTGGCATGAGAGTGTTATAAGATGATACATCTTGTGTTTAAAATTTCCTATAGTTATTTATCATACATAATATATAATGATCATCACTCAGGTTAACCCTATTGGTTTTATTATTTGATGTAACTTGAATAAATCATAGGTGCTAGGAACAATGTGGAAATATCCTCGATAACATACTCATCAATATGGAAATTCGAGTTATAAACCTTGTGTTTATTCCAAACCTACAACAAAAAATATAATTAACAATGTCAACAGAGAATAAGTTCCAAAGTCAATAAGTAAGATTAAAATGGATTCTCAATATAATTCAAGTGAAAAAACTGATGTAGAGAAGAGGATTCAACTTACCATTTGTTAGATATGTGGGAGGAATCATGGGTAACATTTCATTAAAGGGATGGGTAAATAATATAAGTGTGAAAATTAATTTTATCAGACACACATGTGTAAAGAAACAAGATATTCTATATAATATGTTTCAATAAATGTTTTTTTGGCATTATAAAATTCATTGTCCAAATCCATGGGTCAATTAAAAAAATACTGACCAAATTTTTTTTGAACAATATTTATACTAAAAAATTAATAGAACATATAAAATCAATTGAAATAATATTTTTACAACTAATTTAAATGTTATCTTCATAAAAAAAGTTTTCCTTTTTTTAATTGAATCATCTTTTTTCAAGATAGATTTGGTTTTAACATGACTAGGTATCCTTATTTCCGTTATTTATTTATTGAATTACAATTAATGTTAATATAATAATTAAAAAATATAATATTTACTTAAATATAAATTTTATTTTTAAAACAACTAATCTTATATAAACTCCTTTTTTGTTTAATTATTTATATTTAAAATTTACCATTATATAATTTTAGATATTTTATATGATAAAATGACATTCAAATTTATAATAAATATGTTAAAATTATATATTTATTTCAATTTTACCTTTTTTTCTTTGAAATAATTTACTAATAAAGAATCTTTTTGAACCCTGGTAATAATAATAAAAATTATTTTGTATTTCAATAAAAAAATACTTAATTTTTTTAAAAAAATTTATTAAATTTATTTTATAAGAATTAATTTACTTAAAGTAACCCATATTCCCCATTTTTTTCTTGTTTAATCCCTTAAAACATTAATATTGGTATTTAATTATTCAAATATTGTGTGAAGTTTCAGAACTACCCTTATCTTCCCTTATACAATGGTAACATATTTATCACTTACAGACACACTTTTCCATGAATTTTTATCATGAAAATCATCCATATTTAACCTAATATAACTCCCTTCCACTATAATGATATTCATTTCAAAAATATTTATCTTAACTCCTTTATTTACATTTAGACTTCAAAGGAAATTTAAAGTCCCCGTCATCAATATTACTCACTAATATGTTTTCTTATAAATTATCATCATTAAAATTTATTCTATACACATTGATATAATGATATTATTATAATTTATATACTATAAATATTATATATTTGATTTATAATCATTTTTTATTCATATCTCTCATCCATTAGGGAAACAATATCCATTGTTTCAGCGTTTTGTGGACTACATCCACCACGATGTAACATGTTTCGTTACCTTCACAACCTTACAAGGATGGATATAAATGTGTTATTAAATGATAAATTTTATGATTATATTATCATACATTTTATTGATTAACAAATTAGAGTTATTAATAATAATATGTAAATATAAAATCATCATTAAATTTATCTTTTAAAATAAGAATACTAAGAGGTTAATGATCTATTCATTTTATGAAATGTATCTATTAAAATTATCTTATATTTATAAAACAATCCTATTCTAAAATATGACAATAAAAAACCAAATAATATCATTATTATTCAGGAATAGTGATATTATAACAAGAACAGATCATAATCATTCATTAAAGCATGTTTTTTCATGGTTGGGATGGTTTTTCTACCAACATGAAAAATACTACAGATAGATATGATGAATTTTTATGTGTGTTCTTTTCGAATAAAATTTTTAAAATATTTAAATTATGTATTTTTGGTCAAAAATTTTATATCAATAATTAATTATCTAATTAGGAAAATACAAATCGATAATTATGATTAACATAAATAAGGATCCAATCAATTACATTATCAATGGTAATGAATAAAAAATTCAATAATATATTTGACGGAATCATAAATTATTATATAAAATTGCCATCAGTATCCTTAATGATCTATTTTTAATGATATTTTTATGTGCAATTAATACAAACATTGCTATTATAAAACTAGTACAAATGATAAAGACAAAAAACACATGTTATAGAAAATTAAAAGTAACAATTTAGATAATTATTATTTATGAAAAGTATAAATGAACTGATATATAAGTGAGGTTTTTCAATAAGTTATAATGATTTCTATGTTTTTTATATAATAGGATAATGCCTGTATATACATGTTTGGAATAAAATAAAAGGGATTTCGTTTAAATTTATTCTATTTTAAACTTTTTTGTTATATTTCACCTAATTTAGATTATGTTGTCTATATATTTTCAATTTGAGATATTATATCATGAATTATATTTAAATATTATTAATTTATATTTAATTATGATCCCTCTATTTCAAGGATTTTTTATTAAATTTTTACTCAAGATACAAGGTTTAATCCTAACCAAAATTATTGTTCATTAGGAAATGTTATATGTTAATAACCATGATTATTATATATATATATCTTTAAAATCTTAGGGATATTATTTTATCACAACATTTATATTCAATTAATCTTACAATAATAATCATATTACCCTATTTAGGTGGCTATTGATTGTGTTTTCTCCATTAGTAGTCATTTTATTAAATAAAATCTATTTCATCATGTGATAAATTATTATCCTAAACATTATTATTCCATAATTGGTTTCTCCCACAATAAAATATTATGTTACTTTAAAATCCACTTTGGAAAATGGTTACATAAAATAAATGGTGTTTTATTAATATTATTACCATGTTGGTTTTAAATAATATTAATTTCAAGTATAGAAATGTTTCAATCATAATTAATGTTTATGGTCATCATTTACAAGACATAACATTATTTCATTTATAAGGTTCTATTAAAAGATATTATTATAAAATTAATGGTTTCCAAATGGTTTTCAATTATCCTTTTATAATGAATTTTATATATGACCTGTAACTACCTCTTTTATGTCAATGTTAAAAATTATTTCTACAAGATATTTTATGTTTAAAATTCTATTTCCCTTTACATTTCAAAAACTATTTTACTTAATAGGGTTTCTGTATGAATATTTATAATATAATATAATATAATATATATATAGGGTGGCTAGACTCATGATACCAAACAATAAAATTCATTAAATTTTTTATGGTGTTATCATTTAAGAATTGTCTTGTAATGATGTTTTTTTATTTATGTCAACATCCTTCTAAGATTCCTTTTTGATATACTATATATTTTTTCGTTTCAATCCATAAAATTTACTTCTTTTAAAATGTTTTTGTTTCCGACGCTATCACCGGGGCGCACGCGCATCCGTCCGTGGAGGACGCGCAGCTGTTTCCCCGCATTCCCGCTTTCCAAAGGCGGGCGGCATTCATTCCTTGATCAGGTACGTCTACTCCTTGATCGATATGGGATGGTGGGATGCCGGTTCTACCTTCTATGGATTCCTCCTTAGAACTCATCACCTAGTCCGGGTCTCCCCCATAGATTTAATACTTTGTTCGTGAATGACATTCTCAGTGCCATATCTTCATGGACGCCGGTTAATTACACTACTTCCGTCAAGACATTCCATAGGGTTTTGACATGGTAGCGACCTTCGGTCGGAGTAGACGACAACATCAGTTATGTCGGGGCATCTCTGGGTGCATGGACATAGGGGAACCTGTATTCTTCCTCATAAGAGGGCATCTCAAGGGTGCAGAACCCGAGGCGTGCATATGAGGTTTTCCTCAGCTTCCTGTGTTTAACACAGGGTATTCCGCGAGTTTAACGTCTTAAGGAGATGGTTATGCCAAAGGCATTTCATCTGAGGTTTTCCTCAGGCATCTCATGTTTATCACGAGGTAGGCCGTGAGTTTAACGTCTTACGGAGACGGTTACGCCAATGGCGTGTCATCCGAGGTTTTCCTTAGGCATCTCATGTTTATCATGAGGTAGGTCGTGAGTTTAACGTCTTACAGAGATTGTTATTCGAAAGGCATTTCATCCGAGGTTTTCCTCAGGCATCTCATTTTTATCACGAGGTAGGCCATGAGTTTAACGTCTTACGGAGATGGGATGAGGCTGATCGGAACGTCCCATAGAGATGGATCAGATTGGTACTTCCCTAGGAGGGAACACCTGGACGTTTTACCAAGGGTATGGATCAAAAGGCCCAATGAGGACGGATCTGAGGTGGTACACCCCACGGAGGGGAGATGTCACATCGTAATGGTTGAACTGAACACCACTAAGGTAGGATCAGGGGAAGTGCACCCCAGGATGGGATACACCATGGATTACCATTGGTTGGGATTGAACCTCTTGGAGGTATCCTACGTACCCTGTGTAGAGGAAAGGGATCAAAACCCACGTAGTTTTTTGGGGTGATGAATCGGGGTGTATGCAGAGGGAAACGACCATGAGATATGATCGGGCTTACACGTGGATAGCAGCCTATGCGCCGCTAGGAGCAGCGAGGAGGTGGATGGCATGATCCCACCAGGATGTGGCGGCCCGGGTGAGAATCAAGATGGGTGATGGATGGATGAATGAAGTGGAGTGGGATGAAATGGGACCATTGCAGGGGGGAAGGTGAAGTTGGGCTTGAGCCTCGAAGAGACCTCCAACTTATCCCTGTGGTAGGGAATCAATGTCCGCGTAGTTCAGGATGGTGCTGGTGGACCGACGTGAAGGTGGACCTTGGTCTGATAGATGTTTTCAGTGAACCGACATGAAGGTGGACCTAGGTCCAATGGGAATCATCCGCGAACGGACATGAAGGTGGACCTTGGTCCTATGGGAATCGTCAGCGAACCGACATGACGGTGGACCATGGTCTGATGGGCATCATCAGCGAACCGATGTGAAGGTGGAAATTGGCCCGATGGATGTCGTCAGCAAACCGACGTGAAGATGGACCTTGGTCCGATGCGTCAGCGAACCGACGTGAATGTGGACGATGGTCCAATGAGATATGGGATTGAACCTCAGGGAGGCTTCCTACGTACCATGCCTTGACATGGATCAAAGACCTCGTAGTTCAAAGGGTTTCATCGGTGAACTGACGTGAAAGTAGACCCGGGGGTCCACTAGTGGTGGGCTTGAACCTTGGGAAGGATTCCTACGTACCATTCCTTGACATGGATCAAAGTCCTAGTAGTTCAAAGGATTGATGGAATACAGTTTAAGGTCATGCAAGATGGTAGTGAACCCTGACGTGAATAAACGACGGGCGGTGGGTGTTGGCGAACCGACGTAAATGAGGGACTTTGTTCCGATGGGAGATGGGATTGAACCACTGGGAGGATTTCTACTTACCAAGCCTTGACACGGATCAAAGTCCTCGTAGTTCGGGTTTTGGAATACAGTTTAACGTCATGTGGGACGGGGGTGAACCGACGTGAATGTGGTTAGAACGACCTGATGGTGGGTTTTAACCTCGTAGAGGCTTCCTATGTACCATGCCTTGACATGGATCAAAGACCTCGTAGTTCGGGTTAGTCACAACGGCTTGTCGTCGGACTAGAATGCAGTTTAATGTCATGCTGGACAAAGGTAGAACTCGACGTGAATGATGATGAGTGGGCTTGAACCTCAGGAAGGCTACCTACGTACCAATCCTTGACATGGATCAAAAACCTCGTAGTTCAAATGGGTTTGCAGTTTAATGTCATACGGGACAAGGGGGGCATACAGTTTAACGTCATGCTGGACGAGGGAGAAACTCGACGTGAATGAACGACCGAGCAATGTGGCTTGAACCTCATGGAGGCTTCCTACGTACCATGCCTTGACATGGATCAAATTCCTCGTAGTTCGCTATGGGTGGGGGTCAGGGTCGATGCTCACTCTAAGCCAACGTGAGTCATGCTCGGTGTGAGAAACAAGAGGTTGCAAGGACCTGACCATCGCGTCGCGAAGGATGCGTCTGTGAGAAGCGAAGAGGGGCTTACGCGTTAGGCGGCCCATGGTGCTGGGACTTACTCTAGGATGAAGGCCCGTGGAAAAGGATGACGATAGTTTCGGGCTTGAGCCTTGAAGTGGCTTCCTATGTACCATGCCTTGACATGGATCAAAGACCACATAGTTCTTGTGGGGCTTTGTTGGCAAACTGACGTGAAGGTGGACCTTGGTCCAATGAGTGGTGGGCTTGAACCTCTGGAACGCTTCCTACGTACCATGCCTGACATGGATCAAAGACCTCGTAGTTCATTTGGGAATGGTTGTGCAGTTTAATGTCATGAGGGACAAGGGGGGCATACAGTTTAACGTCATGCCGGACGAGGGCGAAACTCGATGTGAATGAAGGACCGAGCAATGTGGCTTGAACCTCATGGAGGCTTCCTACGTACCATGCCATGACATGGATCAAAGTCCTCGTAGTTCTCTATGGGTGGGGGTCAGGGTCGGTGCTCACTCTAAGCCCACGTGAGTCATGCTCGGTGTGAGAAACAAGAGGTTTCAAGGACCTGACGATCACGTCGCGAAGGATGCGTCTGTGAGAAGCGAAGAGGGGCTTACGCGTTAGGCGGCCCATGGTGCTGGGACTTACTCCAGGATGAAGGCCCGAGGAAAAGGATGAAGATAGTTTCAGGCTTGAGTCTTGAAGAGTCTTCCTACGCACCATGCCTTGACATGGATCAAAGACCACATAGTTCGTCTAATGACAGCTTACCGCCGATTGGTTGGTTTCAACGGCTTACCGTTGGATTGTGTCACAACAGCTTACTGCTGGATGGGGATGTGAAAAACAGTGGATGGGGCTTACGCGAGGAAGCTGCTCGGGTGCCGCTAAGGAGCGGCAATGGTGAATGGGGCTTACGCTAGGAAGCTGCCCAGGTTCCGCTAAGGAGCGACAAGGGTGAATGGGGATTACGCAAGGAAGCTACCCGGATGCCGCTAAGGAGCGACACTGGTGAATGGGGCTTACGCTAGGATGCTGCCCGGGTGCAGCTAAGAAGCAGAAAGGGTGAATGGGGCTTACTCAAAGAAGCTGTCTGAATGCCGCTAAGGAGAGGAACTGGTGAATGGGGCTTACGCTAGGAAGCTGCCTGGGTGCCGCTAAGGACTGGCACTAGTGAATGGGGCTTACGCAAGGAAGCTGCCCACAGTGTATGGGGCTTACACTCTAAGGCGGCCCACAGTTCCTTCCTCATGTATGGCCATGAGGGCATCCCAACTCACTAGCAGGTCGAGGTAATCACCTATGCACTAGTGCACAAGCGGGATAACGCCAAGGGCATTGGAATCTATCCGAACAAAGGGAGATGAAAAGTGTGAATCACATGAACAATATTCAGAAAGTCGTGAGAGTGGCGTGGTGATGGAGGATAACTGTTGACTGTGGCGGAAACGCATCATCCATATCACATTATCCAGAAATGAGGACAAACAAATGAGGGTCGACTCCTGAACGTGTTCGAAACACAGGACCTGACTCAAAGTGTCGCCCAAAGTCTTCTGGGGCGTTGGCCCAGGACAGTAGGCGGACCAAAGGTCTATCATCCATACTGTTATAGCAATCGGACCATAGGTCTATCATCCATACTGTTAGGGAGTCCCAATAGACTTGGAAGTGAGTGACGATCTGAATGAAGGACACGCAAAGCGTGAGGTGGAGTGATGGAATGTTTGAATGGATTCCAATGCTCTTGATATTACACCACTGTGAGCATGGCATAATAAATCTCATGCTAGGAGCATAAGGCATCTCTCGTATAGGTCAAGAGGCATCCTATGTTTTGAACATAGGGATTACTACAATTTATAGTCATATAGATGGGACTACTGGCATCTCATGCTAGGAGCATAAGGCATCTCTCGTATAGTGCAAGAGGCATCCTATGTTTGGAACATAGGGATTAATATAGTTTATAGTCATGTAGATAGGACTACTGGCATCTCATGCTAGGATCATAAGGCATCTCTCGTATAGGGCAAGCGGAATCCTATGTTTTGAACATAGGGATTACTACAGTTTATAGTCATGTAGATAGGACTACTGGCATCTCATGCTAGGAGCATAAGGAATCTCTCGAATTGGGCAAGAGGCATCCTATGTTTGGAACATAGGGATTACTAGAGATTATAGTCATGTATATAAGACTACTGGGAAAAAGGAGCCTAGAAATGGTTGGTGTTGGGACATACGCCAGGGCAGTCCTTTCTGGTTCAACCTGGCATAGGAGCCAAGTGATTGGGTTTTGAGGAGTTGCCTGAGGAATGGTTCGACTCAAGGTACTCTGGGAATTGATGATGAGAACCTCAACTCACAACATAGGAAACAAACCAAGAGGAATACATCAACTCAAGGTGTTTCATGGTGTGTGGAGGAGTGCCTCAAATCATGGGGTTACATAGGTGGAAGGTGGGTGCACATAAGGGTGCAATGGATAATCCCGACGTCCAGGCACGAAAAGTTCGTGGTGCGACTCTCCATATTTCATGGGGGTCTGTAATGGTAGAGAAGGGATCGGTGGGCGCGAAGGTAGGATCCTTGTAAAGGATAGGTCTTCACGAAGTAGCTTCATGGAGCATGGCCTCGTGGAGCAATGGTCTCTCGTGAAGCAAAGGGCTCTCGGGAAGCTTGGTCTCGCGGAGCAGCATCGTGGAGCATAGGCTCGCGGAGCATGGACTCATGGAGTATGGTCTCGCGGAGCAGCATCGCGGAGCATAGGCTCGAGGAGCATGGACTCACGGAGTATGGTCTCGCAGAGCAGCATCCCGGAGCATGGCTCACGGAGCATGGACTCACGGAGCCTCGGCTCGCGGAGCAACAACCCGAAAAAAGCTGCTCACGGAGCATGGCTTCGCGGAGCCGCAATGTGGAGCTCCGCTCGGCCGCCCATGGGGAGAAGTGGCCGTGGCCATCCGTCTGGAGAAGGGGGGGTTAGATGGGTATTAATAGGCAAGGGGTGCCGCGAAGCAGAACTCCCGCGCCACCTCAGGTGCTTCGTGGCGCGCTCGCGAACGTCAAATTTGTTCGTGGAGAGGTACCGCCTCCGGAGCATCTCGGCGGGCTCACGAACGTCAAATGCGTTCGCGGAGAGTCACCGCCTCCAGAGCTTCGCGGAAGGTCTTCGCGGCGTATTGCGAACGTCAAACAGGTTCGCAGAGCTTCCCGCCTCATTGCTTCGCGGCGGTGCTCCGCGATCACGGAGGGGGCTTCGCGAATGGGCTTCATGAACCAGATTTCCAGCCAAAATTCAAACATCCATAACTCCTAATCCGTAACTCCGTTCGGGCCCTACGACCTACCAAATCGAAGCTTATGAAACGTTCTATGATCTTGGATCATGTATGGAAGAATTTGGAAAATTTCAGGAACGCGTTTTCTGGGGTCTACAGTTATCATCATGATTATCATCATATTAAATTACCCATATACTCATTTCCCAGTACGGTTTGATCATCAAATTATATATATATTTCAGATTAAAATATGATATCCATGATAAAAAATACATCTATATAAATGGTAAATTTAGAGGAATTCTAGATTTCGTTATGCCAACAAAGATGATAATATTCTTCTAACATGGGTCGATCATGTATTGATATACCACAATTATTGTTAAATAGATATCCATATTATAATCCATTACAAGGTACCATAAAGAGTGATATAAAATGCCTCATTGAACCTTATGATTAATTAATTGTAATTAATAATTTTATTGGTGGGTCTAGCTATTATATATCCCCTCAATGCATCAAAATGTATCCTAAAAACAATAGGTTTTGGTATTTTTTGTATAATAACCCAATTAATAATGATATCATGATTGTGTTAATGATTAAAATTAAGTTTTTTTTGGAACAATGACTTTAAAATATGGGTTTTTGATATTCTATTTTATGAATTCCATCAACATGAGATCAGAATTATTGGTATCCATGATTTTATTAAATATCATGAATTGTTAATGATTTATAATTAATGTTTATTATGGATTCTTTTTTCTTACCTATTCCCAAAAAAATATTTATTTCATGTCTATTTAATTATTTCATTAGTGATATGGTTCTTTTAAGGAAAATGTGAGGTCACCCATTCATATTTTTTACTTTCTCCACTAAACGAATAAAATTTATACACATGACATATATTGAGGGGTAGCTCATGTTGATGAATGTATGGGAAATGTTTTAAGACTTCCCATGAATTAATTAGTTTCATATATATAACAGTAAAAAATCCCAATAGTTAATAAATTCAATATGTTAGTTTATTATGCGAATTTATTATCTAACTATGTAAAAAAATATCACTCACATATTAGAGATTAAATAAAAATTATTAATTTTGATATTATGGATGGTTATATCATTGTTTTTATAGCTTTAATCAATGAGATATTGCTAAGGGTTGGTCTATGTGTAGTAGACTTGACAGTGAATGATTAATGAAACATAATTTGTATCCATGGAAATGTTTAGATAAAATTGAATATTGGGATGTATATTGCATATAATAAAAGGGTTTATATGTTATTGTTGATAATAGTTTCAACACTATATATTCCCCTTTAGTATATGTATATGACTTAATTCCATTAAAATAATGGACAATTAATTTGAGGATTTGGATGATAGAACGTCCTCTAAAACCATTTGATAATATCTATTTAATAAGCAACATCTTGATGTTTCGGTAATGTAGAGACAATATGGGTTTTCCTAGAAATGTACCTCAATCAAGATACTATAACTGTATGATAGATCTAGAACATATGTACCAAGGTGTAATAGCCTCAAAAATGTGAAATTGAGTATTAAATCGATCATCATAGGGTGCATGAAAAATACACCTAACTGCAAACCTATTTCAACATTACTAGTTTTTATGATATGGTTAATAAAATTTCATAATGAACCATGTTATAGGGTTTATTAAAAATGTCATCAAATTTTTTTTATATATCCTAATAGAATAAATGGTTATTGATTAACAAGGATTTAACATTGGAGTCATATGAAGATCATCAAGAATCATTTGTTAAAATATAGGTTTCATAACATGAGATAAATTGTGATTTATATATTCATATTCATATTTTTCATATTATCATAACCATTTTAGTTATATAATATATTTGAAATTTTACCATTGAAATGATTTGGAGGAAGCTATTAATGTAGAATCCACTATGTCTTATAACATAATAAGTGAGAATGGTTTATAATTTTAATAATTGTATATTATGATATATAAAATTGTGTATCATTGTATTAATAAGTAAATTTAGGTTATAAACATAATAAAAAATAATATTTTTTGTCATTGATGCTGAAAAAATCTTGAGGCGACGATGTTCAATAAATGAACTACTATTTCAAAGAAAATTCTGAAAAAATAGACCAAAAAATCCACATAAGAGACTATATTTGAAAATTTCCCTAAATTTGTGGATAGTTTTAGGTCACAAAAAGTCATATTATTCATAAAGGTATTTTGGAATCATCCATACAAGAAATGTATACATTTTTAACCGCATTTCAGGAGTGTTACTGACTGCACAGAGCATTGACGAAAACCATCTCACAACATAACTATAGTTGGCAATGCAATGACCCATTAAAATAATAATGAAAATTTAAGAAGGAACCCATGTATTGTTAAAATTATACCCTTTCATCCATTGGGAATATAAATATCTCCCTATTTCAAACATTTAATTGGATACTAACATTCATCTTCCCACAAATTCCATATAGTCATTATACATAGAATCTTGGTGAGTAAGGGATGATTTATATTTCTAAAGAAATCCTTTCATCATGATATATCCTCACATTGGTTATTAAGAACATCTCTTATGGATGATATTCATTTCTTGATATTCCATGAATTTCATAGATGAAGAAACCCCTTTGTTCACACGATGTTTCACATGGCACATATCCTTCATGAAACCAGCCCCTAGGAACCCAGAATATACTTGGAAGTAGGGAGATCCTATTTTTTTGAAACATACCCTCTCACGAGACCCATTTCATATATGAGACATATGAAATTTAAAAATATATCATCTTTTTTAGAAAGATATCATTCAAAAAACCAATTCTCTTGGTCACTCAATGGTTCCTCCATTCATCATATCCACTTTCATGGATTTTAAGTGCCCATTCCCACATTGAAAATCATAGAAATGTTCTGATGCACCCCAAATTCAAGTGAAACCAGTACCAAATACACTAATGATTTCCCAATTCATTCCCAGTATTAATTTGGCCTCTTTCATACATACTACTCATAAGTATAGGTACCATAATGCATATCTCTCTTAATTATTGGTAGCATAATGTTGGGTTACTCTGATAAGAACTCTTCAATGTTAGTTCCAATTACATATCTTATCTAGAATTACATGAGTTGGTGTAACACATTTCATGGAGGAGGCGTCATTTCGTGAAATTATGTACCACTCTTGGAGTAGGTTTCTTATATAGATCTTCCTTCTCTCCCCGACATGCCCCCCTTAAGGGTTAAGACCTAACCACATGTGATCTAAATGATTTAAAACATCCTAGCTCTATGTCATAGTTTTAAAAAATTAAAATTCCTAAAATTTAAAGAAAAACATGTCATATAATAATATCCTTAACCTATATGTGGATAAAAAGATTCCCCATAAATGATTCACATGGGGTGACCCCCACACCCCCTACAATATTAAAATAAAAAATAATCAATCATGTATAACTCACATTGGTTGATACCTCCTCATTCACCATGTTATAAAATTCATCCTTGTGTAGAATCCATGTTTATGTACCACACTATATGTCATTGATGGACATATGATGATATGACCACACTTAACGTATGATATTAAAATGTGTGTACCAATCATGTCATGTGATATTAAATTATTGAATTAAACTATGTGGATTTTCATCCCTGACCCTTAAATAGGGTATATAGGATTCCTCCCATAGTTTTAATCGTAAGAAATTCAAGTGGTAAATAATCCACATTGGGACACACTTAATTATTCATCAGGTTCCAACAAGACTCAAATCTTGTCCCCATCCAGTCCATGCGCGACTTTAAATCTTTTTCCAACATATCCCCACAAGATATTTAACCTCTACGAAACCTTCGCCATAAGAATTTAAAAATGTTCCCATATTCTAAAGACAGTAATCTCATTATCATATCCACAATCCAAACCCCATATAATAACAAAAGAATGCATGAGGTACACATCCCCATAAAATGAACACCCCTAAATTCAACTACATTGTAACTGACATGGCACTCCAAGACTTCCATTACCAAGATGAATCTCAAATGTCATAACCTCTAAAAGTGGATGTATTTATTAGTTATTTATATACCCAATGTCCAAACATTATTATATTTGGCATGTCGGACTATACACCTAGTTAAATGTTTCTACACATTCATGTTAGAATAAGATTAATTAACCGGCTCCCACCTTGGGATAGAACTAAGGACAATTTCAACGAAAACCCATTAATCTATGAGGGAGACATGGAATAAGAATATACTTTCATGAAGAATTACCTTGAATGGGAAATAAAACTCACACCATTTTATTTTTTTTCAATGACCCGTTATCTCTGATAAAATTTATAGAATTATCCAACAATTAGAATGTTGGAATGTGATGAAATAGAATGTAGTGTGTCGCCACAAGATGGAGGGAAATTTTGGGACAAGAAAAAGTCATTTTAAAAATAAATGGTAAACCATGTTATAATCCCATGTCATCAATGAGGGGCCCTACAAAATCTAGGAGACAAAAAATTAACATTTCATTGGATTCAGATATTTAATGGCATTTCCCACATCTAAAATAGTGGGTCCAACATGATACTCTCTGATAAACCATGGCAATTAATGCTGAGAATCATTGGCCTGTGACATTGTAAGAGGCCCCAGCCTTAAATATTACATAATATTGAGTTATTTCATGAATACACATTATGGATCTTTTCATGTTTAGTGTTTTAGAGAACTATATCATAAATCATGCCTTACAATCCACATTTAAACAAAGCGGTTACATAAAAGAAGATATTCATTTTTCCCATCAAAGGAGACATATTTAAAATAAAACATGGATTCTTTCGTAACACTTCCTCAACACTATCAACACATCATGTACATTTCCCTTGACCTATAAAAAACATTTCAAAAACATGGGAAGTGCATAAAAATCTCAGAAAGGGATATAAAAGTACGGAATGAAAACATTAGTCCATGTATACATAAGGATTAATTAAATCATACTTTACTCATAAAACAAAAGAACATAAATATACCTCATAAAATCGTATGGTATATGAATAACTAACAGAAAACTAATGTCATACAGGTAACTTGAGGCATCCATAACTTTCTTACGTAGGGAGTAACCCTCATGGTTGCGTCTGGAATACCCATTACAGTATATTCCCCAAATCTCATTGGAGAAACCTTAGTGTGTAAATCCTTCGCATTACCCTATGCATTGGAGATATTTTACGGGCTCACCCACCCTTAGTTTATCACAGAACCACCCGTCTTCATAAACAATTCCCAAGAACTATAACATAATCATATCATATAAACCTTTCATAAACGAAACGTAACATTTCCACATTTCAATCACAATATATCAATACAACACATTGATATAATAAAAACATTATCAAAACCATTTTCAATACCAAAATAAAAGAAAAGTAAAACATGGTATTTATTTTTCATTTATAAAAATTTTATGGCTTGTAGAGGAAGTCGAAACTCAAATATTGGTCGCGGCGGCGGAGAAGTCGTTGTCACCATATATGTAAGACAAAAACATTCTATTCTGTAGTTTAGAAAAACGCTCTGTATAAAAAATATTTCTTTTGAATAAAAGTAAAATTCAAAGGGGTTTATACACTGTATAAAAAGTAGTTGTGTATAAAATAAAATATGCGTCAATGAAAAGAGATTGAGACAAGGACCGATACCTCGTGTCCGACTTTACTCGATCATTCATTAATTTCCTTCATAATAAACTAGAGTTCATTTCTACTTGCTTAATAACCTTTTTTCATGTTCATTATTCATTTTATATAAATTATTACTATGTTATGAACATTATGTAATTATTTAAGATAATAATAGTTGTTTTGTCAATCTTTGGTACTTGACTCAAAAATAAACATCTTATAATTACACGATGTTCATGTGGTAAAACATCCATTATATCTAGAATTATATTCATGATATAAATATAATATATAACGTATATATCCAGTATATACTTGAATTTATAATATTACATAACATTTAGAGGTAAGAAATGAAATGAATAGTTCATAGAGAAGGTAAGTCGCACGCCGCATGAACGCTACTTTCAATTCTATTTAATATTTAATGGAGTTAAATAATACTGATAAAAAGGTATATTAGAATTCCATTATGATGTCATATGTAATACCATTAACTACATACTTTATAAATCCCACATATGGCATTAACGAATCAAATCACTTTGAGGGGGCAGTAGTCCGCACTTCCTAAAATGAAGATATCGAGTTTACCCATAATGGAAACCATAAGGTATGCCATAAATTAAAAATACAGAATCATAAGGAAAACATTGAAATAATATATATCATATATAAATAGAGTGACATCTTAATGGCCACCATGAAAGTTGTTAAAAGATGATTGACCAATCATCGTTTCTTGAGGCATAAATTCGCCATCCACAGAAACAATATGTTCTTTAACCATTAAGCGGAGGTGTGTGTAAGTGTAAATCAAATCCTTCTCATAACAAAATCCTAGTATATTTGATATACTTCTGTTGTTACAAAAGAAATTAATAAAATGAGTTTAGGTTTTAGAGAAGCAAAATAAAACAAAAGAACACAAGTGAAGACATTACCTTTAAATCAAGTAACTCTTCTTGGTTTGAACCAAAAGGGTTTCTTGAAGAACTTTTTGCCAAAGGAAAGGCTTATAGGATGAATATAGGGATGTGGAGAGATAAAATGATCCGATATTGGCTGAGCTATTGGCTTGAGAGGTGTGGTAAAGGTGGTAGAGTTGGGGCTGTTTATAAGAGGGAGGAGGGGCACTCATGGAAAGTCAAGAAATGTTACTTTATTATATAATGGGTTTCAGATTTTAAAGGTCCCAAAAATAAATATTTCGAGGATAAGGTGATTAAGGATTGAAATCCAATCATCCAATAGGTCTTTTACATGTGTAAATTATATATTTTACATTATATTTTCTTTTTATTTAAATCGTTCATTACTGAGGTAATCGCTATATCATCATAGTGTCATAAAAAAATTGATTTATTTAATGTCTAAAAATTATAAAAACAATCATGATGTAGGAAATATTTTTATCTTTCCAACGAATTTTTATAGTCTAATATATCATTTATGTAGACAAAATTAATTTTTTTTTACTTTGGTGTTACATACTTTTGTGATATTCTCCTTTCTTTAAAATTAAAAAGATAAAGTGTCACTATCACCAAATATTGATTCCATGGGGTCCCAAAGTGGGCCCAAGGCATCCCATAGTAGGTCATGACACAACCAGTAGAATTAAGACACATTTTTGTGTCATTTTTTATTATTATGATATTATATTTTTACCCTTAACTACATGATTACTAATTTATCACGATAATTAAAGATAATTACCGTCGGTACTATTCATAATGTCCAAAAAAAGAGTCTTCATTAAATAATTTAAACCTTTTGATTCCAAATATGGAATCCATTTTACCAAATTCACAACACAGAAGTTATATTAATTATTTTAAAATTAATTCATGTTGTCAAAACAAACAGCGTGTTTTTTAGAAACAATATCTATCAAAAGATTGAAAATTTTTTATGTCCAATTTCAAAGATAAATTAATTTAAATGACCAGCATTGGATTTAATGGTAAAAATATATTCTATTTACAATTTAAAATCAATTAATAAGATAATCTATCTATATAATTAAATTAGATGAAAAAGCCTTTTTGAAGTAAAATGCAGTATTTTTCACAATTCATTTAAAAATGAACATTGTCAGAAAAATTCCAAAAATTTATCCAAAGTAAATTTCAATGTCCCAATATTAAATAATATGTTTATTTTGAAAAATATATCTTATAAAATTGTCAAAATATATATTTAAAAATGGTGTTCCATCAAATGGCGGTAAAACAAACTTTTAAAAATATTAGAGAATTCTATGGATAAGATTGGATTTATTCTCATATTAAGCCTCTTAAACACTATCTAATTCATAAATACAAATAGATATGAAAATCCATAAATCTTTACTTACTTGGTAAGTTACATCCTTCCCCCCTTTAGAAAATTGTGTCCCCGCAATTTATTTACTTATCAAATAAGTGGGGGATTTTTTACTCATTGCATTTTCAGATTCCCATGTTGTCTCTTTCATCATGTGTTTTTTTCCAGAAAACCGTTACTTGATGAATCAACTTATTCCACAATACTTCCTCCCTGTGGTCAAGAATCTGGACCGGTTGTTCCCCATAAGATAGGTTCTCTTCCATCTGAACCACCTCTAGACTCAAAACATTAGATAGATCTGGAATGTACTTGCATAACATTTAAACATGAAAAACATTGTGTAACTGAGATAAACTAGGAGGTAAATCCACTCAGTATGAAACTGATCCAACTCTCTCCAGAATTTCCTATGGTCTAATGAACCTTGTACTCAGCTTTCCTTTCTTACCAAATTGCATCACAATTTTCCATGGTGAAACTTTTAGAAAAACAAGATCACCTACATCAAAAGAGAGATCCTTCATCCTATTGTCTGCATAACTTTTCTACCTTCTCTGAGCTATTCTCATGTTTTTTATATCATCTGAACTTTTTTTTACAACTGTTCTACTAATTCTGGTCCCATCAACATCCTTTCACCCTCTTCATCCCAAAAAAATGGAGTTCGACATGGCTTCCCATATAATGCCTCAAATGGTGCCGTCTGTATACTGAAATTTAAACTTTAATTAAAAGAAAACTCAACCAAAGAAATATGATTGTCCCAACTTCTCTGATAATCTATCGATCAAGAACGTAGAATATACTTGATATTCTGAATTGTTAGTTCTGACTACCCATCTGATTGAGGATGAAAAGTTGTACTAAAATTGAATTTAGTACCCAACGACTTCTGAAGGCCTTTCCTAAAGATAGATGTAAACATGGGACCACAATCAGATACAATGGAGATGGGAAATCCATGCAACCTGACTATCTCTTTAAGATACAAAATAGAAAGTTTATCTAGAGAAAAACTATCCCATATAGCAAGGAAATGAGAAGTTTTTTTCAAGCGATCAACAATAACACAGATTGCATTATTACCTCAAGGTGTCCTCGCAGATCCCACAACGAAGTACATGGATATATTCTCCCATTTCCACTCTAGTACTGGTAAAGGATGAAGCATAACTTTCGGTAACTGTTGCTCTGCTTTAACCTGTTGACCAGTTAAACACTTCTTATTAAAATTAGTAATATCTCTTTTCATTCAATCCCACCAGTAATACTCCCGAAGATCTCTATACATCTTAGTACTGCCTGGATTGACTGAATACGGAGAACTATGAGATTTCCATAAAAACGATCTCCTCAACTGTGAATCATACTGCACACACAATATCTTCCCAAATCTCATAACAAAATCATTATCAATGTTGAATTCAAGAAACTTATGCTTCTGAACCAGCTCTACCTTTTTCTGCAACTCATTGTCTTGCTTCTGAGCTTGCTTAATTCTTTCTAATAGAGTTGATTTCACTGATACCTGAAACAAAAAAGAAGAACATCATACAGAAACAACTTATTTTCCAAGGTTCATCAAATCCATAACTGAAGGATCACATTTAAAACATAACATGGTTAATGAAGCATTACTTTTTTGACTCAAGGCATCATCCACTTTATTTTCTTTTCCCAGATGGTAATGAATTGTACAATAATAATCATTGATTAATTCTAGCCATCTCGTATATCTAATGTTAAATTATTTCTAATCGAATATATACTTTAAACTTTTGTGATCATTATATATTTCACACTTTACACCATACAAATGATGCCTCCAAATTTTTAAAGTGAAAACAACAGTAGCTAATTCCAAATCATGTGTTGGGTAATTTACTTCATGAGATTTCAACTGTCGTGAAGCATAATAAATTAACTGATCATTCTGCATTAGGATGCAACAATGTCCATTCAATGAAGCATCACTGTAGATAAAAAATTCACCATTCCTGGAAGGTAGTGCCAAAATTGGAGCATTCACCAATGTTCTTTTCAATTCCTAAAAAAAATCATCACATTCTTTTGTACAGATAATCTTAACACCCTTCCGAGTTAGCTTAGTCCTTGGACAAGAAAACTGTGAAAATTTTTTAACAAGCCTTTGGTAATAGCCTGCAAAACCAAGAAAACTATGAATATCGGTTACATTTTTGGGTCTTTTCCATTCTTCAAAAACCTTTGTTTTTGCAGGATCAACAGTTATTCCATCTTTAGAAACAGTGTAACCAAGGAAAGAAATTTGTTGCAACCAAAACTCACACTTTCTTAATTTCTCATACAATTTATTTTCCATTAGGATTTTCAAAATAACCCTTAAATGACTTTCATGCTCCTCTTTACTTTTATAAAAACCCAAAATGTCATCAATGAAAAAAACCACAAACTTATCCAAGAACACATGGAGAATTCTATTCATATGGTCTATGAATACAGCAGGTGCATTGGTTATCCCAAATGGTATTAATACAAATTCATAATAGCCATATTTTGTACGAAACATAGTCTTCATAATATCTTCCTCCATTACATTCATCTGATGGTACCCTAATCTCAAGTCAATCATTGAAAAATATTGACCTCCCTGGAGATGATCAAACAAATCACTGATATGAGGAAAAGGATATTTGTTCATAATAGTGATGTTAGTCAAGGCGCTATAATCAATTTAAGGTCTCCAAGAACCATATTTTCTTTTAACAAATAAGACAAGATCACCCCATGGTGATGTTCTAGGTCGAATGAAACCTTTCTTTAATAAATCTTGCAATTTCTCCTTCAACTCTAAAAGTTCAGTTTGAGACATTTGATAAGGGGGTTTTGAAATTGTCTTGGAATCAAGGAACTAAGTTATCAGTAAATTCAACATCCCAATATGGTATTATTCATGGAAACACATCATGAAAATCTTCAGGATACGCATTTACCACTGGCACGTCAATAATCTGAATGGTTCTATTGTTTTCAACAATATGTGCAAGGTAAAAATCATTTCCATCTTTTACAAGTTTCTCAGCCTCTTGATATGTTATCAACATTAAGGTTTCATACTTGTACACAAATTTAAATTCTTTCTGAAAAAAACTTCTTAGCTCTATAATCAATAATATCATGGTAAACAGAGATCCAATCCATACCCAGGATAACATCAGACTCTACTAGAGGTAAAACAATAAGGTTTTCAAGTCGGTTCATTCCACAGATAAGGATAAGAAGATTCTTATAAATAATTTTTGCCTCAACAATTCCCCCTAGTGTTTTTACCACAAGATTAGGAGTCAATTATTAAGGTGAAATTCCCAATTTACTAGAACATTTTTCAGAGATGAAATAATGTGTAGACCCCGAATCAAACAACACATTGGCATAATCTAAAAAAACAAAGTACCTGATACCACTTCATTTGATGGCCCAACATCTTCCGAAGTAGTTGTAAAGAATTTCACCACACCTTTCTGCTTGTATTCTGACTACTTCACATCATTTGATCTCTTTGTCGAACACTCATTTGCATAATGACCCATCTCATTGCACTTGAAAAATTTCACTAACTGTACATCAAATTTGATCTTACCATCAAACTGATCTTTTTTAGTGAAACCACAAGCTTTATGTCCCATATTACCACATCAGTAGCACTTTCCAAAATTTAGAAGACATTCCCCAGTAATCCTTTTACCACATTTATCACAAACTAAAAACATAGTTTTCTTATAATCAGACCACTTTGAAGGATTCTTTCCTTTCTCCAGCCACCTCAGTATCTTATTCTGTTGGTTTTTATAGAACACTTGATCATTGAAAAACTCCATTGTCACCTTCTCTGTACATCGAACAATCTTTTAATAATATTTGAACTCAGGAGAAGCTAAAGCCCTTCGATATTTTGGCTTTAATCCTGACTAAAAATGATTGATTTTATTATCAAGGTCTCCGATAAAATTTGTAGCATACATTACCAATTGAGTGAACCTTTATTCATAAGAAACCACATAATCGTCATCTTGCCTCAATTCCAAGAATGTTTTTCCCATCCTAAGTAGAACAACCATAGGAAAATATTTCTCAAAAAACATTCCTTTTAATTCATCCCAATCAAGAGAATCAATCTCATCAACGTCCCTAATATTTTTAACCATTGACCACAACTGTTATGCTTCACCATCCAAATGGTAAACAACAATACTGACCTTTTGATTGTCTGAACACCCCATGATATTGAAAATATTCCCCAGTTCTTCAATCCACCCTTCAGATAGTACATGGTCAGATGATCCTCTGAATGATGGGGGATGTTGCCTCATAAAATGTTCCACCTCTGACATGTTCCTATGTGGTTGATCTAGCTGATCTCTTGCATGGATACCACCACAATTTATCCCTTGATTCAACTTCTCCATTACTAAAAAAGTTGTTCAGTTCCAATTCCGACCATCTCAGGATGCTGATTCGGAAGGTCATTTCCTTCTGTATGCCTTCCTAGCACTGTTTACCTGTTTCCTTTGTGGAAAACCATTCTGAAGAAACATGTCTTATATGAAGCAACATGGTAATCTTCAAATACTATATCATTTCAATTTGACCATAAAAAAATATTTTTGTATAATCATATAATAGAATTCTAACTCTTAAAGTTATCTAAACCGACCATTGATACCAACTTTAAGGCCCCAGCCTTAAACATTACTAAATCTTGACTTATTTCAAGAATACACATTGAGGATCTTTTCAGGTTTAGAATTTTAGAGAATTAGAACATAAATCATCAATTATATTCCACATTCAAACAAGGCAGTTACAAAAAATACAATATTCATTTTCCCATAAAAGGTGACATATTTAAAATAAAACATGGATTCTTTTGTGACACTTTCTCGACAATATCAACACATCATGTAATTTTCCCTTCACCTATAAAAAACATGTCAAAAACATTGGATGAGCAAAAAAGAACAGTAAGTGATATAAAAGTATGGAATAAAAAACATTATTCCATGTATACATAAGAATTAATGAATTCATGCTTTAGTCATAAAACATAAGAACTTAAAAATACTTCATGAAATCATATTTTTTATGAATAACTCATAGAAAACAAAAGACATAAAGGTAACTTCATGAATTCATAACATTCTTACGTAGGGAGTAACCCTCATGGTTACGTTTGGAATACCCATTAAAATATATTCCCTAAATCTCTTTGGTGAAACCATAGTGTTTAACTCCTTCATGTTACCCAATGCATTGGAGATATATCACGGTCTCACCCGCCCTTAGTTTATCACAGAACCACCCTTCTTCATAAAAAATTCCCAAGAACCATAACATAATCGTATCACATAAAACAGGCATAAAGGAAACATAACATTTCGACATTTCAATCACATGATATCAATACAACACATTGATATAATAAAAAAACATTACAAAAACATTTTCAATACAAAAATAAAACAAAAGTACAACATGTTATTTATTTTTCATTTAAAAAAATGTTAAGGCTTCTTGAGGAAGCCGAAACTCAAATAATGGTCATGGCGGTAGAGAAGCCGTTGTCGCTGCATACGTATAACAAAAACAATCCCTTTTGTAATTTAGTAAAACGATTTTTATAAAAAAATATTCCTTTTTAATAAAAGAAAAATTAAAAGGGTTTTATACACTGTATTAAAGAATGTTGTGTTTGAAACCAAATATGCATTAATGAAAGGAGATTGAGAGGACGTCCCATACCTTGTGTCCGACTTGACTTGATCGTTCTTTAATTTCCTGAACAATAAACTAGAGTTAATTTTAACTTGCTTAAGATACTTTTTCAAGTTCATTATTACTTTTATATAACCTATTACCATGTTATGAACATTATGTAATTATTTACGTTAATAACGGTCATTTTGTTGATCTTTGGTACTTGAGCCAAAAATAAACTTCTTGTAAATACAAGTTATTCAAGTGGTAAAATATCCATTATATCCAGAATTATATTCTTGATATAGATATAATATATATCATATATATCCAGTATAGACATGCATTTATAATATTACATAACATTTATAGGTATGAAATGAAATGCACCGTTCATGGAGATGGTAAGTCGTACGTACGCATGAACGCTAAATTCATTTCTATTTCGTATTTAATAGAGTTAAATCATAAATATATAAAGGTATATTAGAAATAAATTATCATATCATATGTAATACCCTTAACTACATCCTTTATACGTCCCACATATGGCATTAATGAATCAAATAACTTTGAGGGGGCGGTAGTCCACACTTCCTAAAATGAACATATCACGTTTACCCATAATGGAAACCATAGGGTATCCCATAAATGATAAATACAGAATAATGAGGAAAACATAAACATAATACATGTCATATATAAATAGACTTACATCTTAATGGCCACCATTATAGGTGTTAAAAGAAGATTGAACATTCATTGTTTCGTGAGGTAGAAATTCGCCAACCACAGAAACAGTATGTTCTTTAACCATTAGACAGAGGTGTGTGTATGTTTAAATAAAACAATTCTCATAAAAACATCCTAGTATATTTTAGATACCGGTTTTTTTACAAAATAAAATAATAAAAAGATTTTAGGGGGTTGGAGAGGAAAAATAAAACAAAATAACACAAGTGAAGACATTACCATTAAACCGGGTAACTTCTCTTGGTTTGAACAAAAAGGGTTCCGTGAAGAGATTTCTGCCTAAGGTAAGTGTTCTAGGATGAAGAGACGGATTTGGAGATACAAAATGAGCAGATCTTGGCTGAGCCAATGGCTTGAGATGTGTGGGTAAGGTGGTAGAGGTGGGGTCCTTTTATAAGACGGAAGATGGGCACTCTTGGAAAGTCAAGAAAAGATACTTTATTATATAATGAGTTTCAGATTTTAAAGGTACCAAAATTATATATTTAGAGTATAAGGTGATAAGGGTTCAAAATCAACCCATCCAATAGGTATTTGACTTGTCTAAATCTTAGAATTTATATTATCTTTGAATTTTATGTAAATCATTCATTAATGAGGTAATCACTGCATCATCGTGGTTTCATAAAAAATTTAATTTATTTAATGTCTAAAAATTATAAAAAAAATATCATGATGTAGTAAGTATTTTATATTTCAATGAAAATTTATAATCTAATAGATAATTTATGTAGACAGAATTAAAATTGTTTCACTTAGGTGTTCCATACTTTTGTGATATTCTCCTTTCATTAAAAATAAAAAGATAAAGTGTCACTATAACCCAAAAGTGATTTCATAGGGTCCCTACGTTAGAACAAGGCATCCCATGGTCGGACATGACACAACCAGGATCATTAGGACACATTTTGGGGTCATTTGTTATTATTATGATATTATTTTATTACCGTTAACTATATGATTACTAATTAATCACGATAATTAAAGATAATTACCGTCGTTACTATTCCTAATGTCCAAAAACAAAAGAGTCTTAATTAAATAATTTGGAACTTATGATTCCAAATATGTAATCCATTTTACCAAATTACCAACACAAAAATTGTAGTAATTAATTTAAAAATAATTTTCGTTGTCAAAATAAATAGCAGGTTTTTTAGAAACAATATCTATCAAAAGTTTGAAATTTTTTTATGTCCAATTTCAAAGTGAAATTAATTACAATGAGCACCATTGGATTTAATGGTAAAAAAATATTATATTTACACTTGAAAACCAATTAAAAATATAATATATCCATAAATTAAATTAGATGAAAAAGCAGTTTTGAAGTAAAATGCATTATTTTTCACTATTCATTACAAAATGAACATTGTAATAAAAATACAAAAAATTTATCCAAACTAAATTTCAATGTCCCAATACTAAAGAATAAGTTTATTTTGGAAAATAGGGCTTATGAAATTGTCAAAAGATAGATTTAAAAATGGTTCGCCATCATATGGCGGTAAAACAATCTTTTAAAAATATTAGAGAATTCTATGCTTAAGATTGGATTTATTCTCATAATAAGCCTTTAAAACACTATCTAATTCATAAATAGACATAGATATTAAAATCAATAATTCATTACATACTTGGGATGTTACACATTGTCATCATGGTTCCCTCTATACATCAGAATGATTTCATAATGTAGGGGAATGTGTAATAACATTAACTATTACTTTAATAATAACTAAACCAATAAATATTACGAGACACAAGACAAAATAATACATCATGAAAATTACAACTAATGTCGGGGAGTAGGAAAATTTGTTAGGGAATTGTGATAAAAATACACTCAAGCCATTACAACTACATTTTTTAACTTTTGGGTTACCATGACGCTTCTAGCACATTGAGATCATCCAAATAAGGTTTATTGACTATCTTAGGCACTGGTATAAGCATTAAGTGGTAATACCAAAAAGGGACTTGGACCTTCATGAACGTAAGGCATCAATGCCTTTCCAACACTGCCACCACTGAGGGCCGCACACATGGAATCCTCCCCCATTCCAATAGATTCTTCATTGATGGCATATCCTTGGATCACTCTAGGAAGATAGTATCCAACATATATGTGTTTGAAGACAGTCAATAAATTCTTGCAGTGACCACTACATGGGTGCCTCTTATAAAGGATACCACTAGAAATCATCAGCACCCACACTGAGAAGCACCACACACCAATGAATAGGTTCATTCTAACTTCGCTTCACTGAACTGACCTAATATACTCAACATTTACATTAGGGTAGAACCCATGATAGTTCCCGATAAAGTGATTCTTAATGGATTATGTGGAAACTTCCACTATTGGATTATCTAACAATATACCAACAACACATTAACATGGATCTGACTTTCTCCGTGATTTATCAATACCCTGATTACTGCGTATGTTGGTCGGGATAAATCTCTTAGTCTCTAGCACCACCACCAGCTATTACAAGCCATACAGAGATAAGTAATACTGGCACATGCATCCTCCCCACATTCCCATCAACCAGTATATAGGTCCTCCCCATGTTAAAACCAATCAACATGGTAACTCCCCAACCCTAGTTACCTAAAGTCGGTGGATTACTACATAACATTGGCATGATCAAAAAATATCGACTCTCGAATGATTGATTACTTTGGTATCCTTGTAAGTACTAGATACATAAATAATCTTTACATTACATTATGAAATAAAACAAAAAAAACATTTTGTTCCCTTTAAACAAAATTATATCCCTTATCCTATCCCTAGTGGTCAACCATAAAATACTACTTCACATCCTAGGAAAAATAATACATTGAAATGAGTGAGCTTAGATACTCATAAAAGATAAAAAAATATAGCGGAAAATTTCATAATTAAGAATAAACATTTAATGTAATGTATAAGACTAAAACATTTTCTAGTAATACATAAAGATTATCATCTTATGGAAAATATAAATCAAATAATTCCATTTACTTTTTCATGTGGATATTCTACATGTTGAGTAATCACATGCAACATCAATATCATATTTCATAATGATGGAATGCATAATGAAAAACCTCATAACAACATTGTTAAGGACTTGTGCCAAGACAATAGATTTTCTCATGAGACCTACCAATGCGTTGAGAAGATATAGTGGGCTCAACCTGTCACTTACTATGTCCAATGAATTCCACATATGAAATTGTTTAAATAGAACATGAAATTTTTTACTAAACCAACATAAAAAAATATCAATAAATTATCCATAAACCATGAATGGAAAAAAAATTACACATCCACTGTCAACATATCACCAATCTTTCAATACAATATGGAATATTTGTATCATAATGAATCAACTTCAAACAGGTTTAAAATCCATCCAAGGATGTTGACATAGATGAAATGAAAATATATTTGAAAGAAAAACCTATTTATATTTTTAATCCATTTTAATGTCAAATAATTATAAAAGAAATAATTTATTTTGGAATTATTCTTATATTCTTGTAAGGGATGCTTATAAGGTGATTTAATGGAGTAAAATAGCCACACCCACCATTTAACATAAAAAAATTTCTTTCTTAAATTTTTTCAAAAAGTTCATAACAGATCTTATCTAGAATATGACAGAATTATTATTTTATAAACATATTATAAAAATAAAAACAATGGTATAAATTACTTTAACCCATAATCTGTAAAATAGTAAAAATGTTTTGAAATTCAATTTTAATAATCACGTTTGTGGATGATAAATAGGACCCAGTAGATACTCATGTGTAAACAATCTCTTATAATGAAGAGATTGTATAATTAACCCTTAATTTGTACTTTTACTTGATCAAGGGTATCTTAATCTGCTATATAATAGTTAAATAATTTTTATTAAATTATCCAAAAAAACAAATACATAAATATGATATCATATATGATCTTATAATATTTCATTTTTAATAAAATTTTAGTAGTATCATTGTTTCTGATATTAACAGACTCGTATTATTTTATATGTTTTGTAATGTAAGTCATGTTTGATTAATATAGGATGTATTTGATTCATATACATAATGATATTATGTTATTAAATATTATTTTTATTCATGTGATGAATATTATTCTTGAATAGTTATGATGGGGAATAAATTTCCTCGCGCTTTTGGAGACTGTAATCTGTACGTAATCATGAGTGACAATATCATTTTATTCATGGTGATATCATATGTAATTGGATGGTATATAATATATACAAAATAATTAACATGTTTTATTTATTATTTACATTAGTTATAATCATTATTATACCCATCCAAATAATGAAGTGTTTTAATAACAAATTACACCACAACGTGGAGATGGTAATCCGTATATATGAACATATGGTGACATGTCATTCATAGGATTGATAGAATATTGAATATGGTTTTACAATATTTATAATAAAATCCCAGTATGTATAATGTGTTAGAGTTATTATTTTGGTATAGAAGCAACAAATAAATTGGAAGTGGAAGAAGAAAAGTGCATTGAAAAAGGGTGGTGAAAATATTACCTATTCTTCGGGTGTTTCATTTTGAGTTGATAAAAAGGGAAACATAGGTTAGATTTATGATCAATGTAAGGTATATAGGTATATGTGAGGGTATTTAGGAGGATATTTGGTCAGGGGTTGGCTGAACCAAATGTCCTTAGAGGTGTGATTTTGTGAGAAGGGGAAGTTCCTTTTTATTAGAGAGGTGAGGGTCACTTTAGAAAAAGCAGGAAATATTAGTTTATTATACAATCATATTAATTTGATAATAGATAAAAAACGAATTGTTTCTAGGATAATATGGCAATGGTTCCAAAACCTCTAAACCAATAGGTTTTACAAAGGTTTAGGTCACTATATTAAACTTATCATTTAGATTTAACTCTTATTTATACAATTTAACTTTTACCATGTATTCTTGTATTATTATACTAAATGGTTATCTAACATAAAATACAATGAAAAGAGAACCACAAGTTTTTAATTAATGACATATCTATTATTATATATGTCCTTTGTACAAATGATATATTTGTAGGACTGTAATATCATTTAATAATATAGTAAAATTTTTAAACTCATTTGTGCTATTTTTGACACTATTTGGTATTTTGTTTCTCTGATAGTCATTAAAACAAGATTACTTAGAAAAAAATCATTTAATCAATCCTAACAAGTCATATTAATCTAGAAATTCATTTAATGCATCAAAATTATTAATTTACATTTATTTTGATATTTATAATATCAATTATTTAAAATCATTCATTAATAAGGAAAATACTACATCATCATTGTATCACAAATAAATTTAATTATTTAATATATAAAAATTATAAATAAAATACCATCATGAAAAAATATAATTATATATATGATGAATATTTATAGGTTAAATTATCTAATGTATAACCCAATATGAAAAATTGTTTAGTAATTAATCTTTGAAATTAACACTTTTAATTCTTCATTATATAAAAAAATAAAAATTTCCTAATCTAATCCATTTGGACTAAAAGGATCATATTCTATCCCTAAGGTAGATTTCGATTGAAATACTATAAACCAAAAAAATTAGGTTATGTTTTAGTGTAATTAAATTATCATTTATTCCTTTAATTACCCAATTTACTTTTAACCATTGTAAATAAAAGTCAAAAGTTACTATTCAGAAAAAACTATTTTCATCTTATGGAACAACTTTTTACTTACTTATGTCAACCGTTTTTCTTATATTTTTGAAATTCAATTCATCAAAGCTATAAAATTACATTTTATGCAAATTATTAAATTCTCCTAGAAGGTGGATAAAAGGAGGTAAAAATTTATATAAAATTTGATATATGTAATATTATTATAAAATGACTCATATGAATTACATTGAACATAAATAGGTGTTATTAAACTATTTATATATAATATAAATTTAAATAAAATATCTAATTATTTAAATAAGAATTCAATTTTAAACAATAATGTAGTGTTTTTCAATATTCCTCAAAATATTAATGTTTTCAGACAAATTCCAAAAAATCACTCTATGATAATACTGATATTTTGAATTAAAAAATGAAGACCATTTAGAAAAATAAAAGTTATAAAATTTTAAAAAGATGGTATTAGTCTTCATAATTGCTAGTTTGATTGGACGTGGTGTGTTAAAACTCCATGTTGTATGCAACACAAGCTATTGTATTATTCCAAAGTTAACATACTATAAAAACATGGGTTGATACATTCTCCCATCCTTCAGATGATTTCATCTTTGATATTTCTAGAATATTAATACATAAAATGATTTAAAGGGTTCTTCATCATATGTATATCGGGGTCCCATGTTACCTCTTCCATATTACGATTTATGTATAGAACTTGTATCAGACGAGTCATCTGGTTTCTCAAAACATGTTCTCTTGTATCAATAATCATAACAGGATTTTCACATTTTAACAGATCAGTTTCATGTACAATTTCCTCATAGGTGAGTACATGCATTGGGTAAGGAATGTATTTTATCAATAGTGATATGTGGAACACATCATGATCTTTGGAGGGACATGGAGGCATTGCTATACAATAAGAAACAACTCCAATTTATTCTAGAATTTCGAAAGATTTGATGTACCTGGGACTTAATTTACCTTTCTTATCAAAGTAGATAACACCCTTCTATGGATATAACTTCATGAAAACATGATCTCCTACTTGAAATTCCAAATCCTTCTTTCCGTTATCAGCATAGCTATTTTTCCTACATTGATCTTCTTTGATGTGGGTTTGGATAACATTCAATTTTTTCATTGTATCCTCAACATGATCCTGGCCAATGAGTTTGAATTCACCAAATTCATCCCAACAAGTTTTTGTGTGACATATCATTCCATATAATGCTTCATATGGTTCCATCTTAATAATCGAATAGAATCAATTATTATAGGAAAATTTTACAGGAGGTAAATATTGATTGCACATAACATGATAGTTATGTGAGTAAAATCTCAACATGCCTTCAATTATTTGAATAGTCCGTTCTAATTGTATTCCAGTTTGAGGGTGGTAGGCAGGTCTCAAACAATGTTCAGTATCCAAGAAATTATAAATAATTTTCCAGAATAATGATGTAAAACATGGATCATGATCAGAAATAATAAGTAAAGGTACTCCTTGAATTCTTAAAACATCATTAATATATAGACTTGGTAGATGTTCAAGTGGTAAATATTCTAGTATAGCATAAAAATGTGCTAACTTGGTATGAAGAACAACAATGACCCTTATTACATCATTACATCTAGGATTCATTGGTATCCCCAGGACAAGGTACATCATTATAACATCCCATTTTCACTTAGGTATGGGAAGAGGTTGCATGAATCCTCTATGATGTTGCATTATAGATTTCACTTGTTGAAAACCCAAACATCTTGACGCATAATCAGAAATATCTCTCTTCATGTTGTCCCAAAAAATGATCCTTCAAATCCCTATATATCATAGTGCTACTAGGATGTATAGAGAAATTGGAGTGATGAGAATCATCCCGCATTTTCATTTTTAGATTTGGTATACCAGGAATGCAATGTCTCTTCATAAATATCAAAATTCCATCTTCGTATATGAAGTCATTCAACATTCCATCATTCATAGCTGTAGTATTCTTTTGAAACTCATCATCATCAGTCTGATAAAACTTTATCCATTCTAATAAAAATGGTTTGGATACATTTTGAAAAAGTATTGATGTTTCACCTTCCATTAATATTCCCATATACATCTTGATCCTAGAAAATAAGATCTCCTTCAATGCTCATACTTTTCAAATCTCCGTGATCCTTTCTTCTCAATGAATCTACCACCTTTTTTTCCTCCCCCATTTGGTTTTGTATAGTGAAATCATAATCCATGAGTAGTTCAAGTCATCTTATTTTACTAATGTAATGTTATTTATATGAGAAAATATACATCAAACTCTTTTGATCTGTATAAGTCTCACTTTTTTCACCATAGAAATATTGCCACCATATTTTCAAAGCAAATATTACAGCTGCTAACTCAATATCATGAGTGTGATAGTTTTTCTCATGAATTTATAGTTGTTGTGATGGATAGGCAATAACAATATGATATTTCATATAGACACAACCAAGTACTTTTATTAATGTATCACTATAAATAACAAATCCATCATTCCCTGATGGTACAGTCTATATAGGATCATTTAATAATCTTCTCTTATGTTCTTCAATATAACTTCACACTATTTAATCTAAACCAATTTAACCCCTTTATGTGTGAGCTTGGTCAATGGGTTTCCCAATTGGGAAAAATTCGATACAAAATGCCGATAATAACCCACTATACCAATAAAATAGAATACCTCAGTTATACTCATCAGTGTTGGCCATTTCATGATTACCTTAGTCTTTAAAGGAATGATAGAGATTCCATCTTTAGAGAAAATATTTCCCATAAAATAAATTTCCTGAAGCCAGAATTCACAATTTCTAATCATCCCTTATAATTCATTTCATCAGAGGGTTTTTAGAATATTATGAAAGTTATTTTCATGATCTTTATAGATTTTATATTTGTAAAAGACATCATTAATAAATATAACTACAATGTCATTATGATATTCCCTGAAAACTGTATTCGTTAGATCCATGAAAATAGAGGTCGCATTAATTAGTCCAAAAAGAATTACTATAAACTCTTTATGCCCGTACCTAGTTCAAAATGTTGTTTTCAGAATCTTTTCCTAATTCACACATAAATAATGGTATCCAGATTTATGGTTAATAATTGAAAAATATTGATCTCAATGAAGTTTATCGAAAAAATCATCAATGAGAGGTAGTGGATACTTCTTCTTTATTGTTATAGCATTGATCTTCATTTAGTCAAAGAAAAATCTACTAGATCCATCATTCTTCTTAACAAAAAAACTGGGTCTCCCCATGGAGAAACACAAGGGAGAATAAATCCATTATTACCTAATTCCTCTAGTTGTTTCTTTAGTTCCTCTAACTCCACAGTGGCCATTCTATATAGTGTTTTCAATATATGAATTTAACCAAGAATTAAATAAATTTAAAACTCAATTTCTCATTCTGGAGGATGTCTATGTAAATTCTCTGGGAAAAAATTAACTTATTTTTGTATAATATGTACATCCTATATTCTAACATTCATTTCGTCACCCATATTTATATCATTATCTTCCTCCCAAATAATTGAATTTAGTACAGCTACTCGGGGTGGATCAGGATAAGAATTATATGGTGATGTCACTACTCTAAAGATAAGGTACTCTTTATCATCATAGAAAATTGTAACCTCCTTATTCTTACAATAAATTTTTACATCAAGGTCTGAAATCCAATCCATACCAAGGATTATATCAAATCCCATCATGGGTATGCTGATGAGATCAATGGATAAAGTACATTTATATTCCCTAATGGAGAATGATTCACAAAACATTGTTGCAATGATACTTCCCAAAAGAGATTTGGCTGACAACTCTCTTGGTAAATCAAATTGGAAATATCCAATTTTCTTAGGAAACTGAGAAGATAAAAAAAATGTGATGATCTATAATTAAATAAAGAACTGGCTAAACTTGAGGAAACTGTTAAATTACCTACCACTGCATATTTAGAATCTTCAAACTCAAGAGTACTGATCTCATAAGCTTGGACTTTCCCTCTAGTACTTTTCTAAGTCTACTATATTTTGTACCTAGAACATTCATTTTTAAAATGCCCCATTTCTCTATAAATTTTTCATTCAACATTGATAGCCTATTTCCTTACCATGCAATCCCAAGAATTTTTTACTTTTTTACAACACTTGTAACAGACTCCCATTCCCATCATGCTAGTACTTGGGAGTTTATTCCCATGTTTAAAATACGATGATTATTCAAATTTACCCTTATTCATATTATTTTAATTTCTAGAGTGTTCGAAAGATCTCTTCTTCTATTTCTTTGCATTAAAGTCCTCAAACTTAGCGAATTCCTTTTCTGTCTTGATAACACATGAGAAAATTTCTTCATACGATGAGAAGGATTGTGAGACTGATGATTGATGGAGAAATGGTTTTAACTCATCAAAGAATCGATAAATCTTACTCTTTGGGTTTCATATACAATCTGCTGCATTCCATTCTAACCTAGTAAATATAGGCTCATACTTTGAAACCTTCTCATTATCCTTTTTCCTCAGACTCATAAATTGACTTCCCATATCTACTCGATGGCCACAAGGAATGTATTTTTCTAAGAAAATATCCTTAAACTCCACCTATTCCATATTTGATTCTTCTTCATCTTTTTTTTTATTTTGAATTAATGACCACCATTGATCTGTATCCCATGTGTGCTGATAAACATACATGACAACATTTTCCCATTCGCTACTCTGTAAAGCATGAAATATTTTATTTAATGAAGTTATTAATTACCCAACTATAAATGGATTTTTAGTCCCATTGAACATTGGTGGGTTTTTCTTCATGAATATTTCAATCATTTTTCATCCGCATTGTGGATTAGTGTGTTCCAAACGTGTAAGGTTATTATTTATAACCTGAGTTAGTTTACCAAGTATGGTGATAAGATGATCAGCACTAGTTTCACCTCCAATTCCACTATAATTATCTTGATTAGGATGTAAATCCATATATAGATTATTTGAATTTATACAGTTTAAATTTCATCCACTTGAAGCCATTTCTAAAAAATTTAAGACACTAGATTATTTTATTAATTAGAAAACATAATTCCAATTATATAAAATACTGAACATAAATTGACAGTTTATGTATATAATCCATAATCATAAATCAAATTTCATTAAGGAGGTATATTCTCATAAATCCTTCATAATTGTTAGTAAAAAAATTGAATTATCCTAAGAATATCCCCAGGAGTGTCATAACCAAGTGTTCAGCAAGGACAGTTGTAATGGAAAAGGATACTTGGGGTCACTCCTGATACTCCTTGTCAGTTTTTTCACTCATAGGTACATTTGAGCCCGAGACGCCTCTACCTACATGTATCCAGATAGGGATGTATTTCATGGAAACTCACAAAATCGCTACATTTCTAAAATTAGTATAAGTTCGTCTATACCAATCCTCATAGTCAATCTTAGGGTAATATTATCTAATTAAAGATTTTCAAAATCTTGTTTCCATGGTTTGTACTAAACTTCCACTCATACCAACAATAACGCCTCGAACCTAGTGACCCAGATTTGGTGAATTATTACATAACATTGTCATGATCACAAATGATCATGTCTCGAAAGACTGGTTAATTTAGAATCATTGTATGTCCAAGATATATAAATAAGTTTACATTAAATCATGAAAGAAAAAACAAAAACATTTTTCCCATTTGAACATTATTATATCCCTTGTCCTATATCTATATGTCAACCATAAAATACTTCTTCACATCCTAGGAAAAATAAAACAGAGAAATGGGTGAGTTCAGATGCTCTGTAAGGATAACAATATAATAGAAACTTTTATAAATATGCATAAACATGTAAGGAAATTTATAAGACTAAAACATATGCATTTTAAACTTAAAATTCAGCATTATATGAAAAATATAAATCAAATAATTCAATTTACTTTTTCAAATGGATATTCTACTTGTCGAATAATTAAATGTAATATCAATAGCAAATTATATAATGATGGAATGAATAATGCAAGATTTTATAACAACATTGTCAAGGCTGTGTTACATGAATAATAATAAGATTTTGTCAAGGACATTTCCCAACATAATAGTTTGTCTCATGAGACAAACCGATTCATCGAGAAGCTATTGCGGGTTCCACCCGTCACTTACTATGTAAAATTAATTTCTCATATAAAAATGATTAAACATAACATAAACGTTATTATCAAAACCTGAATACAAAATGTCAATAAGTTATCCATAACCCATGAAAGGTATAAAAATAACATATCCACAGTCAAACATATCACAAAACCTTCAATAAAATATTGATGATTTTTATCATAATAAATCAACCTCAAATAAGTATAAAATCCATGAAAGGATGATGACATAGATGAAATGAAAAATATTTCAAATAAATAACTATTTCTATTTTGAAACCATTAAAAAGTCACATAATTATAAAATAAAACATTTCTTTTGGAATTATTCTTATAATATTGTATGGGAACCTTGGAATGTGTTATAACGGTTGAAAATAGCCACACCATCCGTATAAGTCAAAAAACATTCTTTTCCATAATTTTGTCGAAAAGGTCTTAAAGTACCATGTTTGGAAAATTACAAAATGATTCCATTATTAATAATATTAAAAAATTCAAAAAGGATTTAAAAAACTATAACACATAGTCTATGAAATAGTAAAATTGTTTTCATATACATTTTTAAGAAACATATATGTGGGTGATAAAGAGGTCCCAGTAGATACTCACGTATAAACAACAACGAATAATGAATTGAGAGTATAATTAACCCTTACCATGTACTTTTCCTTGATTGAGGGTATGTTAGCCTCTTGTATAATAGTTAAATAATTGTTATTGTGAACCAAATACATAAATATGATACCATATAAAATATTCTAACATTTCATTGTTAATAATATTTCAGAAGTATCATTGTTTTGGGTTATAACATATTCGCATTACTTTATATGATCTATTATATAAGAAATGATTGATATAGATAGAATGTATTTGATTCATATCTATAATTATATTAATTTTATAAAAATTATTTTTAATCATAAAATTAAAATTCTTGTTTAATTGTTACGATGGCGAATGAATTTTATCACATTCGTGGAGACAGTAATCTATACGTACACACGAGCGACAATATCATTGTGTTCCAACAGATAAGTGTAGAGTACATGTCCTTTTCCCCACAGATAAATGTAGAGGTCCTCCCCAATCCATCAACATTCAGTATGGAGGTCCTCCGTATGTTCCCATCACTATTAAACACATAGATTCTCACTCAATCAATTCCATCCAATCAAGAGGTCCTCCATTCTCTATCGAAAATCCTCATTGAGGTATTTCCTGTGAGACCATAAAAATAAGTTTATGTCTTCCCCAAACCTCTATGAAGTAGCATATACTTTCTATCAATGATAAAGACTATCCATGCTCTATTCAACCATCATGGGGAATGTGGTAAAATGCCTTCCATTATAGGAAGAACACATGGATGTGTCTTCCCATCATTGAACACTACTATTATGAGGTTATAGATATTTAAATAAGGTAATAATCAACCCAAATTATAGATTTTCTAGAAAAAGCCAACAAAATTAGATTTCCATTCAGGAACATGAGTTCCACAGGTCCCTATATCCCTCTGTAGGTACTCACAAATGTAGGATATTCGAACCTCCTTCAAGGGACTCTCAGTGAAATTGTCTCATTCATAAATAATTTTATTCCTCTCTAACTCCGCATAAATATTTAGTGGGATTTATATGTCAATATTGAGACCCTCAGAGGATGATGAGAACTCCACTAAGACACATATATATGGTACCACCATATCATAGGATTCAATGGTGGAAACCCCATCATATATGGTTGTGGTATTGAATTTATATTTTCCTCCAAAGGAAAACCCAACATGTAGTAGCCTTTTAATTCCTAAAATGTACCCTTTCTCATTCAAGAATCCACAAAGAAATTCTACATTAGTGCTCCCACCCATATCTTGGGTTATGCTCATCGATGCCGGAGGTGACAAAGTGAAGTACCCATCCTTTGATAAGGAGGAATTGTGGGATTTTCTAGTCAACATCCAACTATTGGTGTTATTTATTCAATATCCAACTCCAAAATTTGAAGTCCTGGTGTCCCATACTGATGGAAACATAGTTTTTATTCTCTAAATCATCTAGATGACATAGCACATCCTTTATAAACATTAGTTGGTCTACCTAGGGAGTCATGATCACTGAAATACCATTTAATGGATATAATACATGATGAGATTTTTGCACACCCTATAGTGCAACATTAGAGGACTTATGGATACAACCAGACTCTCCAAAAAATTATCATCAACAGGGTTACAGTGGTCATACATATCATGGAAGATGAATATCCACTTGTCCATATCATAGGATAGAGAAAATTATGATTTCCACAATTATATCCATATAGTATGAAATTTTGACCTATCTTTTGAAGATAAAGGTTCCTCTATATATATCAACATTATAATGTTGTTCATCATCAATCCACCATAGGATCAAAGTTAACAGAGATTCGACACAAGGAACAATTATGAAAACCCACCTCAATGGTGGATGTATTACTTTGCAGACTCTTTGGCGTGTGTCCTCACCAATCCATTGAGGTAAAAATGGGCCTTATAAGTCCCCCAATTATAGGTTTCGACCTATCTATATGTACATCAGCAAGTGAAACCAATATGTTTAATAATATGACCAATCCAAAGTTGATCTAAAGGTGGAGACAAAACCTAATGTAGAATCTATTTTACAATATCTAAGGGAATGAAAAATTATTAACACTTATATAATCACTAAAGAACACCTAAAATAAAATAATTCATTAATGTAACATATCACTCTTCCATTGGATAATACATTCCTCAATGACCAAGTGACCCTATTCAATCTTGGTGGCCAGAAAAACCCTGTCTCGGTAGAAGCTATTGGATATGGAAAGTGGCCAATGTTTGAGTCACCGACCCCACCCGAGGGATATGAGTAGCTTGATTACCTACCTCATTATCAGGGTTTCATTACTCCTCAATCATATGAGACATTAAATTCATTTTCCAACATATTCCCTAAAATTTAATAAAAGATAGACATTCGTATGAATCTCCTCGAGGATTTGGAAACATTGTAGGTGTCCATATCACCCAATGTAATATAATATCATGCATGGGTAATGATTATTATAGAACCATTAGATTTTTGTAACCTGAAATTCACCCCGTTAAATTTAATGAAAATCCCACTATAGAATCTGGATCACAATGACTAAACATGTGTCCCTATGTTGGAGTCTCTAGAGAAGTTAGATAATACCAACATATGATGCATTGTTCATACTATATAAGGGTCTTCATTTATCCAGGGAATATAGCTAACCATAGGGTTAATTACTAGATGTTAGGGTCTTTAATGATTGTTTCACCACTAGTTCAGGTCCACTACATGAAAGATGATTATCACTGTTCTCTTTTAGTCAAAATGGAGGCTTCATGATCGGGTTAGAAACTTCATCTCTTGATGTAAGGGAGTCAAGTACCCACTTGACATACTAATGATCCAAGAAAAATTTCCTATAATGTTAATGGGAAATGAAGCTAATGAGTTTTTACCTAACCTCATCTCCCCAAATTTCCTTTAATTATTTAAAGAGTCTCTAAAATAGGAATATTTTGTGAAATAATATCTATAACAGATTAGGAAAGATTCATTCCAATTAGCCCTTTGAAATATGGCGAGAAGACCTATAAAAAAATAAATCAGGCACCAGGATCATATATTTTCCTAATATAGTGCGTCTAATGGTTTTGTTGATGGATTCAACTTGTTGACTAAAACCCTAAAAAGTGATTCCTCCCCTAGTGTAACATCCCCTACAATAACCTCAGTACAAATAAATACCATGATGATAAAATGTGCCTCCAGAACCAATCAAGATTAGGATTTGAGGGGACTTTTTCAAGTTAGATGGAACATAAACTACACCTTTAAGAATACACAGGTCCTATTTTACTTTACATATTCCATGGAAAATGATAATTTGAAATTCCAACATTGAGAGAGACCCTAGGAGGCTAGAATCAAAAGCCTCCCAAATAATTTCCATTACTAATGGATCCTCAGTCACACTATCATGTAATGAATTTTGTTCAAATATTTCCTCCAGAATAAATTATATGTTTGGTTATTCATGTTTTTCAATGTTCTATAAATGGTGAAACATGTCTCCATGTATAATGACAATTACAATGTTGAATCTTGTGAATTGAATATGGATCCAAGACATGGGACACAGATTATATTTATTAGGTGTGTTGTAAGGAATTTTTTCACGCTCGTGGTATTATATTTCGCTATTAGTATGGTCAGAAAATCATATGGATTTAATTCCTCCTCTAGCTATTGACTCTATATATTCATCATATTCATTCATGTCTTTAAGGAATAGGCACAGATGACTGAATGGAAACCATAGTTCTAAACTGATTCTTAAAAAATATCATACACTTGAATACTTTATGATCACCAATATTGGAGATTATCTCATGGTCTACCCTACTTTATACTCTGTTAGAAATTATGAGCTTATGTACACCTTAATGAATGTATTTGAACTGTTATACCACTTTATAATGCATCATCGTGAGGAATAAAATGTAAAACCATAAATTTTATATGTCTGAAATCAATCAAGGAATGGTATTGGACACAAAATCCACTCGAATAGTCATGAATGATCCCGAAAACAATCCATTCATCATAAAAAGACTAGGTAGTAGGTCTGATGGAAATCATTGAAACACTGTCCTCCTTGTCCATTCCATCTAGTATGCCTTCTTTGCCATCTGTTTTAGTTTACCAATAAGACCAATCATGATCAAACTATGACCAATCACATCCAACAAGAGTTTGACCACAATTGAATGATAGCTACAAGTCATTTTTTCAGTGCAATAAATCATGTTAGTAGTATAAAATTTGTTACATGATCTAGGCCCCCTTAATTAAGAATGTAGAATCTTCTACACACCCTTCCCAATAGAGAGCCACCCATTCAATCTATAATATTCCATTGGAAAGGAATAATGATTTTGTAATGTACCTTTCATGTACACCATCAATGAATTAAATCCTAGATTTTATCATATTATAAATGAAAATGGATGAATCCATTGAATATGTTTTGAAAACCCCCTTCAGTATGAAGCTGAGGTAGTTCTCACAGAGGCATACTCTGCATAGGCTTCCAAGAGAGAGTAATACTGAATCACCATTTTATTTTATGGGAATTACAATAGTTTCATGATGATGTGGAAAATATATTCATTGCCTGTCAAAATATAGTACAATTTCCTACAAATCTGTTAATTTCTAATGGATATTAGTTATAGGATCAACTTTAAATAGGGAATTATGATCCATAAGAGGGGACTCACGAAAGAAGATTTGACTCCCTTCAAAAACCTAATCTAGGGATGTGATAAGATTGAGCAGAAACCACACACAAAAATTTATATGATGACTTATTATAGTGGTTTGATATCAGGCACAATATTCATGTGAGCCTCACAAGATACATCCCTTAACATGCTTCTATGATATCCCTATATTCATTTCTATGTAGTTTTCCCATATTCGAACCACCAGTGCCTAAAATAATATGTCAATGGCCGATTAGGAATACTATAGCATGATTTATATACCAATAAATCTTTTTAGTCCTATATATATTTCGTATACTACAAAAGGGAAGGGAAGAAGATTCAAAATAATTTATTTGAGAACATCAATGCTCCCAACAATATAGAAGACAATACAAATGATCCTTTTGAATAATTTAATGATACCGTAATTCTCTAGATCCATTGTTTTGTCACATAACTTCAAACTAGGGGGTTATATTGATGTATATAAAAATGGTTTATGTTGTCCCGGATAAAAAGTAGAACGGACATATTACCTTGTACTCCTATGCCATGTTGTCTCGACTAATACTAGATTCCACTACTGTTGTGATGTAAGGAGAGGCTCCCTATATATACACTAATTTTTGGAATTATCCAATGTTCTGTATAGTAGGGATGAGTCGATAAAGATAAACTCATAAATATTTCTTTGATATCAATGGAAGACCACATAGATGAAAAAGTGATGGAATTGGATTGATATATTTTATCACCAAAGGACCAAAGGGATGAATCCACATAATTTTGATTTATAATTAACTAGATTAGACACAAGCTCTTTCCATGGATTAATTGACCATTATTATTTGTTTGTTTCCTTTGGTCATCATGTATAAGATGATGAAGGGGATTTGGGTCATTCCCTTGATGCATTTTATATGGTTGTTTCCACACCATTTATGAGTTAATCATAATGAACCTTTGTAGAAGGAATGAACCAAGACCAACACAAATCAATTTCTATATTTATCCTGAAGAGAAATACTAGAATGTGGTGTTCTTAAAACAAGACAATAAAATATATTTTTTGGTCTATGAAAAGATGTCAATGACAAGAAATGTTGTCTCTATTCATCATCTCGGCATCCCCGTGGGTCATCACAGATACATATGACCTTCCCGGAATATTATTCCATATCATGGTTCAATGTTTAAGGCCAAAGGTTAAAATATTAATAAAGAAAACATTTTTAGGTAATTCCAATGCCCAAGGTAGCTATCCAAAATCATACCATTAAGAAATAATAATGAGATGATTAGTGTCTGGATCAACTTCTAGGACCTCAAATACCATTCTCCACTGGATGATTTTCCCTTTCCATTGACAATGTTTTGGGTTAATGCTATAGTGTTGTTCTAGACTATCTACATAATTAAAGTACACTCAAGTACAATCTGATCTAGATGGACCTAATGGATGAAGATTCCACCTCCTTTAGTGTCCCCTAAGATAAATTTAACTACCAAGTGATTCAATTTGGCTAAAACATGGCATTATTTCATAGTCTTTTCTATTAAAATATTTCTTCACAAAAAATGAGGAATAGAACCATGATTTCAGCACTAGAATCATGTTGGACCATGAGATTTATGTCCCCATTTTACATGTAAGGGGAGTCTCTTATTTATTTTCCATGTTGATCAAGAGTAACTAAAACATAGGAAAGAAAGAGTTGGTGCCCCTCCAAGAATTTAACCATCAATTAATTTTCTAATTACCTTCTCATAAGGAGGTTATTCATGTTCCCCGATCGAAGAATGGTAAATCCAACACCTTAAAATGTTTATCAGTGTCTCATGTAGAGCCCTATCAAGTTGAACTGGTCATCAATGTATCTCACTAAAGAGTTATTTACTACTTCACTTATGATGATTAAAATACATAGGTAAACCAAATGTATTTGACGAGTTACACTCTATGTCAATAATGGCTCACTGAAATAGAGGAAAAAATTATTTGAAAACTCCATTAATAATGTATCTATGTTATGCAACCCTCCCATCATATCAAGTTGAAGGTGAGTCAATCCACTAACATGGAGAGTAGTTTACCATTTAGTGTGGGACTAACTATGAGATAACTCTCTAAAAATTATTATTTAATGAAATTCTTCTTCGTAGCATCCAGTGAGATTTGATGATTTATATTGTCAATTGTGTTCATAGTATATACTATAGAATCTATTATGTATGGTTGAAGAACTCCCATAAGATTCATAGTTGTGTATTTTAATTACCATCAAGGTCTATTCCTGCATTATCTTCACATAAAGATTTCAAGTATGTCAGAGTCATGTGTAATTTGTGAATTGAACACCATAAGTTCTCAAAAACAAAAAATATATTCCTGGACCATTGTAACATGGGGGATTGATGTAGGGGACTATACCATCCAACCACAACTCACCAGTGTAAACTCATCTTTACCACAACTAAATTATATTTCAAATGGGATGATGAGAATCTCAACAAAAAAATTTGATACTTGATATCTGAATTTGTTTATGATCTCTCACCTCATACATTTATTTAGATTTCCTCACACTATTATCTTGTAAAAAATAACTATCATCTGGGATTATGAACAGATGATTTTTTATTCCAAGTTCAACATATAGTCTAACCATACTTATCGGTACCATGAACATGAAAATCGGAAGATTAAGGTGATCAAAAATACCTTCTCTTGTATTTTGTAGAAGATGGTATGAAATAATAATAAAGTTTCCCCTAAAATATCTATAACTCCATATGGGACTATCATATTAACAATCGATATTCCACTTAGATTACCCCATACTCTATGGTATATATAACATAAGTATTTTTTCTAACGATGATCAGTTTTTGTAACACTAAAAAAATGTATATAACCAGAAGATTCTTAAAGGAATTTCACATATCCAATTTTTTGAAGTAGAACCCCTATTAGAAAATGGGATTCATTACCAACACAATATGGAGAGTCACCAGAATAGAATATCAAGAGCATTTAATAATATGGATTTCCATCTCACCATTATAAATGGTGTCAGGTTGCTTGCTCTCAGATTTTCTAAGATACCTATAAAAAATCCACCAATATTACAGGTCAAATGGGAAGGATAACACATTATCCGAATGATCTATACCAATTTATAATACTATATGATCATAATGTATCAAGATAATATCAAACCTCCCCCCAATTACATGTTTCATAAGAAGTGCTTCATGTGGGGATCCCCTAAATATCAAGAATCCTGAAATTAATTTTTTTTTCAAGGTCCAGGTAATATGAACATAAATATTAATAGATGCTTAATTAAAAATAACCTTAAATATTTTAAATGTTCCATTAACCATGCCCTCAAACTAGCAGAAGCACTATGGTCAAACAAAAATGACGCTAAACTATTTGCAACTTTCCAATGATATATTACCATTACCAACTTTAACCATGGTTAGAACACTACATCCCTAATCTAGGAGTTATGGTCCAATAATTATGACCATAAATATTTATATCCACGATCTATAACACCCCAAGTAAATAATGAATATGAAATTTTCATATTTATCCATATTTGTGAATAAAATATTAATATTACGTTAAAGGGGATGCTATGCACGATGGCATACCCAATACGCAACAATGAGTTTCTTGGGAATCTTGCGTTGCACTCTAATAATAAAATAATATTATTTTAAATGGTTGTTGATGCCTAGTCGTTGTAATGATGGTAATGAACAGAACTAACTTCAAAATGATTATATATTTTTGTCAAATATTTTTACTCTTTACAATAAATGTTAGAGGATTAAAAATGTGAATGAATCTAATTTTAAGCGTAGACATTCTAATATTCTTTAAAAGGTCGGTTAACAACCTTTTGAAGGTGAACCCCTTTTATATCTACTTTTTGAAAATTTTATGTATTATATTGGACAAAATAAAATTTTTATTTAGAATCAGGAAATCAAAATTTATTTGTGTAAATTTTTGGTATTTTTCAGAAAAATTTCAATTTTTAATGAATAGTGATAAATGTTGTATTTTAATTCAAAACCACTTTTTAATATTATCTATTTATATGTTTAAATTATCTTTTGAAATGGTTTTAAAGTGAAATTAGAATATGTTTTTACAATTTAATCCAATAGTGGTCATTGGACTTAATTTTACTTTGAAATCGGACTTAAACTATTATCAATCTTTTGATACATTTTGTTTCATAAAAACACGCTATTTGTTTTGACAGCAGGAATTAATTATTAAATTAATTAATGAAACTTATATGTTTTGAATTTTTTCAAAATAGACATAATTATTGAATTCGGAATATCAAATGTAGCTTAGGGTGAATTTTTTATAACTTTTTGAAAAACATCAATTTTTGATGAATTGTGAAACCACTTAGTGGTACTTATAAAAACGAATTTTCTGTTTAAATGAAATTTTTCCATCTTTGTGTTTGGAATTTCAAAAATCTTACATACATGGTTGTCATTAATAAGTAAAATGATGTTCAATGGGATTAAAATAATTTTTTGGTGAATAGTTACTTATTAAGTTTTTAGTCGCGATTAGATGTAATTAGTGTAGTTTAAGGTAAGAATAATGTTTTAATAAAATGAAATGACCTAGACAGATGTCCTACCCTCATTGGATGTGTCATTTCCGACCAAGAAAATCCATGGGTCAACTTGGGGACCCCATAGAGCCACACTGGTTGGAAAATGACATAAATACATTTTTATTTAATGTTAAAGTAAATATGACACAAACAAGAGATGTTTTACTAAAACAATTTTTACATGGGGTTATACAAGTCAGATTTTTGACTATAAATAGTCATTGGAAATATATAAAAAATTAATATATCATAGTATTTTTTTTTATATTTTTTATACATTAAATAAATTAAATTATTTATGACATCATGGTGATGCAGCGATGACCTCATTATTTAACGATTTAAATAAAACGGAAAGATAATGTAATATCTAAGACCTACACATGTCCAATACCTATTGGATGGGTGGATTTATAACCCTTATCACCTTATCCTAGAAACACATCAATGTGGGAAAACTAAAATCTGAAACTCATTCTAAAATAATGTAACATTTCTTTACATTCCAAGAGTGCCCCTCCTCTCCTCTTATAAAAGGCCCCCACCTCTACCTCCTTACCCACACATCCAAAGCCTTTTTCTCGGCCAAACACTTCCCATTTTGTCTCTAAACATCCCTCTATAACTCCTAGAATCCTCACATTTGGCAGAAGTCTTCCCATGGAAGCCTTTGAGCTCAAACCAAAGCGAGTTACTCGATTTTAAGGTAATGTCTTCACTTGTGTCCTTTTGTTTTATTTTTCTTCTTCAACCCCATAAAATATTTTTATTCATTTATATTGTAACAAATACAATATCTTTAATATACTAGGATGTTGTTATAATAATTATTAGAGATACACTTACACACACCTACATCTAATGGTTAAAGAACATACTGTTTTTGTGGATGGTGAATTCATGCCTCACGAAACGACGATTGTTCAACATTCTTCTAACACCTTAAAAGGTGGACATTAAGATAACACTATATTTATATATGATATATGATATGTTTATGTTTTACTTAAGCTTATTTATTTTTCATTTATGGCATACCCTTATGGTTTCAATTATTGGTAAACGCGATATCTTCATTTAAGGATGTGCGGACTACCTCCCCCACAAAGTGATTTGATTCGTTAATACCATATATGGTATGTATAAAGGATATATTTAATGACATTATATATGATACCATACAGTAATTAAAATACTATTATGTATCATTATGTTTAAATTCAATTAAATATGAAATATAAATGGAAGTAGCGTTCATTCGTACATACGGCTTACCGTCTCCATGTACGGTACATTTCATTTCTTATCCCAAAATGTTATGTACTATTATAAGTACATATATATAATTGATATACATGTAATATATTTCATATAAATTATGGATATCATTCTAGAATTATAACATATATATATATCTCACATTTTGTTTTAATTCCGTTAATATGACAAAAACTAAAAGTAGCGTTCATGCGTACGTACGACCTACCATCTCCATGAATGGTGCTTTTAATTTTTATCTCCAAATTCTATGGAATAGAATAAAATGAATATATAATGGATATATATGATATTTAATACATCAATACTATTCTGGATATGATGTACCGATAAATACATGGAAAATTATTTTCCAACAAGGTCAATTTTTTACTCATGTACCAAACATCGAAAAAAATGTCTGATATGAACTCATATTATTAACCAATTATTATAACATTAAAATATGTGATATTAACTAAATAATAATCTTTATAGGATTTCCTTGAGAAATTATAAATTGACCAGAGTTTATTATTCAGGAATATAATGAAACGAAGAAGAGAAGTTGGACTTGAGGTAAGGGATCCTACTCCTCTCTTTCTTTTTAAGTACACTCTTTTATGTCATTTCTTTTAAGAACATATTTCTTGTGATTGGGATGTTCTTTTATATTAATCTTACTGTAATTTTTATGTTAATATGGTGAGAGACCCTATTCTCTCTCATCAATCCATTTTGGATGTTTTGAGTGGCGCCGTTAGGCTGCCGAATTTTCGTAAGAGATCTAACCTCTCTCTTTCTTTTTATTTACTTTCCTTTATGTCACTTCTTTTAAGATCCACATTTTTTTGTTGGTGGGATGTTATTTTATATTTATCTTTCTTTAAACATTATTTTAATATTATGAGAGACCCTATTTTATCTCATCAATCCATTTTTGTATGTTTTAAGTGGTGTGGTTAGGCTGTAAAGTTTTCGTAAGGGATTTTTCATCTCACTTTTATTCCCTATAGATTTATGATACATTTGCCACAAATTCTTTTGAGTGGTGTATGTACATCCAATTATTTTTCTCATTTTGTAATATACTTCCATTTATGATTATTTATATTAATGTTGTATTGTCCTTCTTTCACGGGGTGTATGTTTCGAAAGATACCCATGTCGGTAAGGGAACCTTTTACCCTCTTCTTTTAAAAGACTTATTTTGTTATGTCTTTTAATTCACATACTATTATGTTGGGATATGTTCTTCTATATCCTTATTGATGTAAATTTTATTTCCAAGTGATGATATACCCTTTTTATCTCTCATCAACTCATTTTCTGAATTTTGAAGTGACGTCGTTAGGCTGTCGAATTTTACAAAGGGAACTTTATAACCCAATATCGATTTATTTGGGTTCAACATGTAGTTATTGAATATGTCATCCTTTGAATATGTTTTAATGACCTTTTATTGTTTTAAACATAATATAAACTTATATTGGTTGTATTTATATTTGTCACACATAATTTTGAGATTGATTTATCCTTAATTTAAGGGTACCTTCTTTATAAAGGATTTCACCACATTTTATATTTCTATTGAGACATCATTGTTGTTATGCACCAATTCACTCTTATATGGTGTATATACTGTCCTTTTGAATATTATATCATGAATCTAGTTATTCTCATGATATTATAAAGTTCTGATTAAATGTTATTCTTCAATTATTGTATTCAAGTGTCTCTAATTTTGGTAAAAACCCTTTAACCAAAATATTGCTTTAAATGTTTTAATTATTTTTTCTTATTAATATCCATGTTTTAAAAATGGATTTAAGAATTTATTTATATGGATATTAATGGTTTAAAATGTTAAAAGATTCCAGGTGGTATGGGACACTTTGATTCAAAAATCTCTTTATGAAATGTTTTAAATGGTTTTGAAAATTTTTTACAGAATGGATTCATTATTTCAATATCTTAAAATGTTATGTTGTTTTTTCAATGTGGGAATGTTATCTTTCCTTTATTCTTACGTTATGTACTATTATTATGTTATGGTTCTTGGGCATTGTTATGAAGATGGGTGGTTCCGTGATAAACTAAGGGCGGGTGAGCCCGATATAGCTCTCTAATGCATTGGGTAACGCGAAGGATTGAAACGTTACGGTTTCTCCAAAGCGATTTAGAGAATATATTGTTGTGGGTATTCCAAATGTAACCAAGTGGGTTACTCCCTACGTAAGAATGTTATGAATGCCTCAAGTTAACTTTTATGTCTTATTATTTCTATGATTTATTAATGATTTGATGAGGTATGTTAAAGTGCCTGTGTTTTATGGGTAAAGTATGATTTCATTCTTATGTATATATGATCTCATGTTTCATTTCCATATTTTTATAACCCTTACTGATCTTTTTATGCTCATCCCACGTTTTTGAAATGTTTTTCACATGTCAAGGGAAATGTACATGTTATGATGATAGTGTCAAGTAAGTGTCAAGAAGGAATCCATGCTTTATTTTTAAATATGTTTCCGTTGATGGAAAAAAATGAATACTATCTTGTATGTAACCACTTTGTGTAAATGTGGAATGTAATGCATGTTTTATGATACAATTCTCTAAAACACTAAACATGAAAAGATCCTCAATGTGTAATCTTGTAATAACTCAAAATTAAGTAATGCTTAAGGCTGGGGCCTTATAGTTGGTATCAAAGGTCGGTTTAGATAACTTTAGAGGTTAGGGTATTCTCTAAGCATATGTCACATTACCATAATGGTTAGGATTTTAGAAAGAGTCCTAGTTTTAGATAAAGTGAATGAGTAAGTATATCTTAGTGTTTATCTTCCTCATTAGTACATGATGGTTTTGTTGATATACTCACACAGTCATTTCTGTTTTTAGTGAATGGATGGATCTAGCAGGCACCAAAGTGACAATAGGTTTGAAGGAAACTGTGGTGGTTCTCTGATTAAGAGACTGGATGAAATGGTGGATTTAATAATGATACTCATGGTCATTCTAAACCAACTATCAAGGAGTCATTATCATCCACTTGAACCTTTCTATATTCTGTAATGTATCATGTATGATATGACCAATCGATGTGGAAGTTTAGGTAATAATTATAAAGGTAACCATTAGGGTTTATATGATCCTTACTTTTGAGGTAATTATGGGTTATTATATGTTATGATGGAAAATGAAAGGCATGAGATAAACTTGAGGTTAAAATATTTTATGATTATTTTTTGAAGATTTTATCTCGTTTTAGGGAATGTTTTAAGAATTATATAGTTTTGGAAAAAGGACAACACGCAGACCATGTGACAACCCGTCGTGCCGGACAAAGCTGCGGGAATCAAACCCACAACCAAAGTGCGACTGGTATTTATCGCCAACCACTGGACTACGTGAAGTCCCTGGTTTGTTTTACTGATTCTTTTTTGTTAGATGATTTTATGAATTAAGAGTAAGTTAATTTTGAGTTATCTATGGAAATTTATTAACTAATCATGGAGTATATGTGATTATGTTAATTACTTTTCAATACGAGACTTTAGGAGAAAATGATGTTGTTTGGAGATAAATGTTACGATTTAACTTGGAAGACTATGTGACTAAATCCTTCAAATATTTGGGTTTCAATCTTATTTTGGTTTAGTTTCATGAATTTTATGGAAAAATTGTTTATCGAATGGTCCTCATTGAACTTTGGGGTTTGTTGGAAAAAATTTTGAGATTAAGAATATATTTTATTTTTATAAAGGGTTATCATTTTCTGGATTATCTGATCTTGTACGGACCTTTTTGGTTTTGGTTTTGGTTAGAGTCTAAATACATGGGAATTATATAGTTCTATTTTGTGGATTAGGAGATTCTTTAGAAGTTGATTATAGTAATCTTAATGTGAACAAGTCTTCCTAAATACTCGTCTTTTGGAGAAAACATGAGTTTGTGTAAGTAATTTAATAAAAGTTGAAAGTTAACATGATAAGTGATTATTTTTCCTTATGAATAAATTCCTCAATAAAAATTAACTTAAAACAAAAATGTTTTCTATTAACTTTTCTTACTGGGGAATCGAATACCGTTTAACCCATCACAAGTTTGTGATTTTCTTGTGGTTAACTTTCTCCTAAACATGTTTTCTATCACTCTCCATCAGAACATGACCCTTTGTTTTTTCCTCCATGTCCATATTTTCATACTTGGAATTCTAGTATGGGTTAACTCGGGTGACCTTTGTACTTGTCTTTCTTTATTTTAAAGTGATTGTTTTACTGACTCTTGTTCCGATGTGGGATTTTCAATGAAGTTTCCATGCCCAATTTTAAAAATTGCGTGGATGCAATTTCCAAAAGGGGGGAAGGATGTAACAACCCAAGTAAATAAATAATATGACATTTTCATATTTATTCATATTTGTGAATAAAATATTAATATTAATTTAAAGGGGACGCTATGCACGATGGCGTACCCAATATGCAACAATGAGTTTCTTAGAAATCTTGCGTTGCACTCTAATAATAAAATAATATTATGTTAATTGGTAGTTGACCCCTAGCCGTTGTCATGGCGGGAATGAACAGAACTATCTTCAAAATGATTATATATGTTTGTCAAATATTTTTACTCTTTACAATAAATGTTAGAGGATTAAAAATGTGAATGAATCGAATTTTAAGCGTAGACATTCTAATATTTTTTAAAAGGTCGATTAACCGCCTTTTGAAGGCGAACCTCTTTTGAATCCACTATTGACAATTTTATGTGTTATATTTGAAAAAATAAAATTCTTATTTAGAATCAGGAAATCAAAATTTATTTGTGTAAATTTTTGGTATTTTTCAGAAAAAGTACAATTTTCAATGAATAGTGAAAAATGTTGTATTTTAATTCAAAACCTCTTTTTAATATTATCTATTTATATGATTAAATTATCTTTTGAAATGGATTTAAAGTGAAATTAGAATATATTTTTACCATTTAATCCAATAGTGGTCGTTGGACTTAATTTCACTTTGAAATCAGACTTAAACTATTGTCAATCTTTTGATACATTTTGTTTCATAAAAACACGCTATTTTTTTGACAGTGGAAATTAATTATTAAAATAATTAATGAAACTTATATGTTTTGAATTTTTTTAAAATAGACATCATTTTGGAATTCGGAATATCAAATATATCTTATGGTGAATTTTTGGTAACTTTCTGAAAAACATATATTTTTGATGAATAGTGAAACCACTAAGTGGTACTTATAAAAACTGATTTTCCGTTTAAATGAAATTTTTCCACCTTTGTGTTTGGAATTTTAAAAATCTGACATATATGGTTGTCATTAAATAGTAAAATGTGGATCAATGGGATTAAAATAATTTTTTTCTGAATAGTAACTTATTAAGTTTTTAATCGCGATTAGAGTTAATTAGTGTAGTTTAAGGTAAGAATAATGTTTTAATAAAATGAAATGACCTAGACACATGTCCTACCCTCATTTGATGTTTCATGGCCGACCAAGACAATCCATGGGTCAGCTTGGGGACCCCATGGATCCACTTTGGTTGGAAAATGACATAAACACCTTTTTATTTAATGTCAAAGTAAAAATGACACAAACATGAGATGTTTTACTAAAACAATTTTTACACGGGGTTATACAAGTCATATTTTTTACTATAAATAGACATTGGAAAAATAAATAAAATTTAATAAATCATAGTATTTTTTTTTATATTTTTTAGACATTAAATAAATTAAATTATTTATGACATCATGGTGATGCAGCGATAACCTCATTATTTAACGATTTAAATAAAATTGAAATATAATGTAATATCTAAGACCTAAACATGTCCAAAACCTATTGGATGGGTGTATTTCGAACCCTTATCACCTTATCCTAGAAACACATCAATTTGGGACCATTAAAATCCGAAACTCATTCTAAAATAAAGTAACATTTCTTTACATCCCAAGAGTGTCGCTCCTCTCCTCTTATAAAAGGCCCCCACCTCTACCTCATTACCCACACTTCCAAAGCCTTTGGCTGGTCCAACCCCTACCCATTTTGTCTCTCCACATCCCTCAATAACTCCTTGAAGCCTCACATTGGGCAGAAGTCTTCCCAAGGATGCCTTTGAGCTCAAACCAAAGGGAGTTACCCGATTTTAAGGTAATGTCTTCACTTGTGTCCTTTTGTTTTATTTTTCTTCTTCAACCCTCTAAACTCTTTTTATTAATTTATTTTGTAACAAATACAGTATCTTAAATATATTAGGATGTTTTTATAAGATGTATTCGAGCTACACTTACACACAACTACATCTAACGGTTAAAAAACATTCTGTTTCTGTGGATGGTGAATTTCTGCCTCACGGAACGACGATTGTTCAACATTGTTCTAACAAATTCAAAGGTGGCCATTAAGATGACAATATATTTATATATGATATATAATATGTTTATGGTTTACTTAAGCTTCTTTATTTTTCATTTATGCCATACCTTTATGGTTTCTATTATGGATAAACGCGATATCTTCATTTAAGGAAGTGCGGACTACCGCCCCCTCAAAGTGATTTGATTCGTTAATACCATATGTGGTATGTATAAAGGATATATTTAATGATATTATATATGATACCTTACTGTAATTAAAATACTATTATGTATCATTATGTTTAAATTCCATTAAATATAAAATAGAAATGGAAGTAGCGTTCATGCGTACGTACGGCTTACCGTCTCCATGTACGGTACATTTCATTTCTTATCTCAAAATGTTATGTACTATTATAAGTACATATATATAATCGATATATATTTAATATATTACATCTAAATTATGGATATCATTATGGAATTATAACATAAATATATATCTCACATTTTGTTTTAATTTCATTAATATGACAAAAAATGAAAGTAGCGTTCATGCGTACGTACGACCTACCATCTCCATGAACGATGCTTTTAATTATTATCTCCAAATGCTATGGAATAGTATAAAATGAATATGTAATGGATATATATGATATTTAAAACATAAATACTATTCCGGATATGGTGTACCTATAACTACATGGAAAATTATTTTCCAACAAGTTCAATTTTTGACTCATGTACCAAACATCGACAAAAACGTCTGATATGAACTCATATTATTAACCAATTATTATAACATTAAAATATGTGATATGAACTGAATAATAATATATATAGGAGGTCCTTATGCAATTATAAATTTAATAAAGTTTATTATTCAGGAATATAAAGAAACGAACAAGACAAGTTGGACTTGAGGTAAGGGATCATACTCCTCCCTTTCTTTTTAAGTACACTCTTTTATGTCATTCCTTTTAAGCTCATATTTATTGTGATTGGGTTGTTATTTTATATTACTCATACTGTAATTTTTATGTTCATATGATGAGATACCCTATTCTCTCTCATCAATCCATTTTGGATGTTTTGAGTGGTGCCGTTAGGCTGCCGAATTTTCGTAAGAGATCTAACCTCTCTCTTTCTTTTTAAGTACTCTCCTTTGTGTCATATATTTTAAGCTCCTCTTTGTTATGTTGGGGGATGTTCTTTTAAATTTAACTTTCTATAAACATTATATTAATATTATTAGAGACCCTATTTTATCTCATCAATCCATTTTTGTATGTTTTAAGTGGCGTTGTTAGGCTGCCGAGTTTTCGTAAGGGGTTTTTCTTCTCACTTTTATTCCCGTGAGATTTATGCTTAATTTTCCAAAAATTCCTTTTATTGGTGTATGTACTTCCCATTATTTTACTCATTTTGTAATATACTTTCATTTATGAGTATTTACATCAATGTTTTTTGTCCTTCATTCACGGGGTGTATGTTTCGAAAGATACCCATGTCGGTAAGGGAACCTTTCACCCTCCTATTTTAAAAGACTTCTTTTGTTATGTCTTTTAATTCACATACTATTATGTTGAGATATGTTCTTATATATCCTTATTGATGTCAATTTTATTTACAAGTGATGAGATACCCTTTTTATCTCTCATCAACTCATTTTCTGAATTTTGAAGTGACGCCGTTAGGCTGTCGAATTTTACTAAGGGAACATTTTAACCCAATTTCGATTTCTTTGGGTTCAACATGTAGTTATTGAATTTGTCTTCTTTTGAATATGTTTGAATGACATTTTATTCTTTTACAATTAATATCCACTTATATTGTGTGTATGTATAATTTTCACACATAATTTTGATATTGATTTATCCTTAATTTAAGGATACTTTCATTATAAGGGATTTCATCACATTTTACATTTCTATTGAGACTTCATTGTTGTTATGCACCAATTCACTCTTATATGGTGTATATACTGTCCTTTGGAATATTATATCATGAATCCATTTATTCTCATGATAATATAATGTTTTGATTAAATGTTATTCCTCAATTATTGTATTCAAGTGTCTCAAATTTTGGTAAAAACCCTTTAACCAAAATATCGCTTTAAATGTTTTAATGATTTGTTCTTATTAATATCCATGTTTTCAAAATGGTTCTAAGAATTTATTTATATGGATATTAATGGTTTAAAATGATACAATCTTCAAGGTGGTATGGGACACTTTGATTCAAAAATCTCTTTATTAAATGTTTTTAATTGTTTTGAAAATGGTTTTTGAATGGATTCATTATTTAAATATCTTAAAATGTTATATTGTTTTTTCAATGTGGGAATGTTATCTTTACTTTATTCTTAAGTTATGTGCTATGATTATGTTATGGTTCTTGGGCATTGTTATGAAGACGGGTGGTTCCGTGATAAACTAAGGGCGGGTGAGCCCGATATAGCTCTCCAATGCATTGGTTAACGCGATGGATTGAAACGTTAAGGTTTCTCCGAAGAGATTTAGGGAATCTACTGTGGTGGGTATTCCAAACGTAACCAAGAGGGTTACTCCCTACGTAAGAATGTTATGAATGCCTCAAGTTACCTTTTATGTCTTATGATTTCTATGATTTTTTCATGATTTGATGAGGTATGTTAAAGTGCATGTGTTTTATGGGTAACATATGATTTCATTCTTATGTATATATGAACTCATGTTTCCTTTCCATATTTTTATAACCATTACATAGCTTTTTATGCTCATCCCATGTTTTTGAATTGTTTTTCACAGGTCAAGCGAAAGGTACTTGTTATTATGATAGTGTCAAGGAAGTGTCAAGAAAGAATCCATGCTTTATTTTTAAATATGTTTCCGATGATGGAAAAAAAATGAATACTATCTTTTATGTATCCACTTTGTGTAAATGTGGAATGTAATGAATGTTTTATGATCTAATTCCCTAAAACTCTAAACATGAAAAGATCCTAAATGTGTAATCTTGTAATAACTCAAGATTAACTGAGTTTTAAGGCTGGGGCCTTATACGATCATCCTAACTCTATGACTTTAAACTAGTACCATCCTGATTCTGAGTTTTACAACTTTTAACTACATTTCGCATCATCCTCAAGACATGATATTAAACTATACCAATACCCTATGAAATTAATGTTGGAATCCTCACACAACATGTTTGACATGAATCAAATAGGACTACCATCCACAAAAAGTGGTGTTAGACTATTTCATTACCCAATTCTATAATCAAGGGATTCCCGATGACAACAATAGGATGCCGATATTTAATCATTAGAGGGGATCTACCCCTCATACATTTATGATAAAATTCCATAAAATCATGAAAAACTATGTGTTTATTGATTCGATTTCTCATGGGATATGTAGTGACAACTAATCATTCATTCTCTAGGCCTAGACCAAATGTTCACCAACTCTTTAGCCCCATGGACCCATTTACGATCCAAGCATTACAACATTGAACTACGCATTGTTCATCTCAAATTTTCCATGTGGTATTTGATCTTCACTGGTTACATTAATGTTGGGTTTTACCTCTTCCATATAACACAAATACACTTAATAAATACACCTTCCTTGTCTAATTATCTTCGCCTTAATCATTCTAACAAATTTTCTTTGGTCTGAGTATACATTACATTCACTTTGTGATATTTTTTTACAATATCTATATGTTATAGGAGATTGTATTCCATACTATAATGATTAAATATATCCCCTTCTCACCATTCATATAACAAATAATAACTCACCATTAGATCATGATTCATGTAATTAAATGGTTTTTTGTGGTCTAAGACTTATGCTCATGAAATGTGTGCAGCTATCTTTAGGTTCTTCTCATGTTGTGTAGGGCCTCTTAGGTCCCAGAATAGATACCATAAATTATTTTCCTTCCCCCTCATGGGCATGGATTACATTTCCCCATTGATTTTAGTGAGCCTATTCCCCCACAACATTCCCGAACAATGTTTACGTCCATTCTAATTTGCATGGGCTATGGAGTGACGCCTAAACCTTATGTCAGTTTGTATAGTTAAATAATATCTATTACATGTCTTACAATCTCCAAAAAAATATCTCATGGGCCTCGTATTAACGTATAATTCCCATTAATTTTCCTTCTCCTAATAGATGTTATACATTCCCTCTAACCTAAAATGAGGAAGAAAAGAATGGGACACTCAATATATAACACCATCAATGGTATCAGTAAAAGATGTTAAACGATATCATCAACATTTTTTAACTTGTTGTGCTACATATAAGATTACTCATTATCCTCATCCTAGAGGGTTTTCCTTTCTCGTGTTTGTCTCCTACCCTGCCAAATTCCAAATATATGTGCATCATAATTCCCATTTTCATGGATATATAGAAACCCCTAAATATCTCATCATGGGTCAGGCCTCTTCATCTTCTTTTTTTGGTTCTTATAGACGCCCAACAATAAGAGGTCGACCCATGTTATATATGTTTTAATGTTTTTGTAGATGAGGGTATATTTTAACTCCTTTCGTGTCTGTTTTCATTCCGTTATACCATTCGATTCTATTTTAGACACCAATTTCCTAATTTTATAAAATCAATATGATCAAAAACCAAAAAATCCAAATACTGTCTGTTACATAGGTCGTTAAAATATTATAATCTGTAGTCTTACCAATGTGACAATAAATTAATGAGCCCAATTCCCTCAGTGCATGAAATTTTAATATGTCCTTACCCTGTTCAATGATTATAGGATGCTGTATATGATGAGTGTGGGATGGTATTAAAAAAATAACCCCATATGATGTACAAATTACATGTCTAATTAATATTAGATAAACAATAAATAATAGCATCCTTAGTGCACAATGATAAACTATGCTACTACCCAATATGAAATTGGGATTTCCCATATGATAAGGTTTCTATTAGAAAAACATTAACCTATATAAAATTAGAGGGTCTCTTAATGTTAGATGATTTGATATCCTATCAAGATATAAAGCCACCCCTCTAGTGATAGTCTCTTGGCACTCTACATCCCAAAACTACATTTGGCTTGATTTCCTTTCTCATGAGATATTTATAAAATCCCATATTTCTAATCCTATTTTTAGCCTATCCATCCACCCATTCTAGTGTGTTACCCCATAGTTCTCGTTTTGAATCTCACAAACTCCCATGATCATGCAATTCATTCAAGTTAATGGTAGAATATCTACCATGAAACTCAATGGTCCATTCATAACACTACCTTTTCCAATTCAACGCTCAAGGATTACAAATATTTAGTTACTCATTATCCTTATGATTTGAATGGGATCTGAATTTCTAATGGTCATAATCCACACTTTCTCACCTCCCGTATTGGGATCAGATATTGATTTATCTTCTGTATCATATAACATATCCCATTTTTCGAACTCATTCAATTGCCAATTTCACATTATTTAACCCTAACCCTAATCTATGTGGTTGTTGAACCTATGTTTCAAAAATTTTAAATAATATGTCCATTCTCTATGATCCAAATCTATTTACTATCATGGTCATGAAAGTCAGAAATGACCTCATGGAATTTTTTTGGTCATATTTTCCCCTCATTTTGTGTTCTACCGTGAAATCAATGGGAAAAGAGTATCGCTACATATTTCATACACCAAGAATGAATCACAAGATCATAGGAGTTGAGATAAAGTTATTCCCTTGAATTGTTGAGATGCAAATGCACCCCAACAGTCTCAAACCTATCACTTATATCTTGGAGATTATGCCCATGCATTAGGACATTAAATAGAGCTTTAGTACACATAATAATGTTCTATGAAGTGTGAAGCTTTTTTCTCCTCAATTCACATTGGGTTGTCACACCTCAATTTAATAAAAATCAATTTTGGATTTTTTTTCCATTGGTCAAAACGATGTCCCCTTAAAATATGTTCCCATCGGTCCAAAATCAATGACCTTAAACATGGATCCCATTATTCATAACTCTAAGAATATAAACCAAGAGCTTGACATTATTGTCACAAAATGTTACAATATATTAATCCACATGCTAATCACATTACATTAAACTATGAGATACCTCATCCTAAACATATTACATTAAACAATGTGTCCATAATTATCATTTCAATATGTTAAATTGTGGGTCACATTATGCCCATTCTGGAGAAACCCATTATTCTATTGTCGGATACCAACCAGAAAATTCACTCTCATCAACCATTACTCAATATCCAAAATGAATCTTTCTTCAGAAGGTGAGTCTGTAATTTTTCCATATTGATACACATACCCAATGTTCTCAATTCCATGGTGGAATAATTCCATGAATATTGTAATCCAATCCGATATTCAATCAATACATCATCATTCTTAATGAGCCCATCAATATGGATCATCCTACTATAAATCCAAAAGAGTCCCCTTGATAGCAAGGCCCCATGATATACTGGACCACCTACCATCCTGACCACATGGTCGAAAAGAATATGGAAAAAATTTCATTATAGAGATTATGTTTCAAAAATATTTAATGGTCTAACAACATTTTTTTTCCACAACACCTAGAAAAATTATAATGTATGTCATGTTTCAAACATGGTTAGTAGTTATCCTCCATTATCACGTCACCCACTTTTTGTCCGAATAAGAAGAATCTTGATTCATTGTATTTATTCCCCTTTGTTTGGGTGGTATTAAAATCCACAAATTTTACCCAAATCATGCACTAGTGAACATTATAAAATCAGTTTTTTGTTTAAAGATTCATGTTCTCTATCCACAAACCTTTCTATCCAAAACACTCCAATTATTAATCAAAAAATCCACACCCTAAGTTTTCATCAACTTTCTAAAACTCTCATAAAAGTGAGAAATAAAATGGGTTTCCCTTGTTTATATCACATATTATCACTAATGTTTTATCATTTATTTGTCACTAGTTATCTCATTAGTGTGAATAATGTGTGGAAATAAATTTTAAGAAAATAATCTAATCTATGAACACTAAAAACATAAAAAAATCCATTAAACAGTTAGGATTGTCATCCAAATATTAGATACTCTCCTTTATTATATGGTTAATGAAAAATTATCTATGAATTGGAAAAAATGTTTGGGAATTAATTCTTGGATAGCCTATATTGAATGGAATAATGTGTTTTATTCCACACATATAGGTTAAAAATATCCTCTTTAACATCAAGACGAAGTTCTTTTTCCATAATCTACATCTGGTCTATCTCACCTAAAAACATGGAAACCTGAGTTTCTACCATCTCCATCTTAGGCTCATCCACCTCTAAATAGGTCCCTAGATAGTTGATGGTGTATATTTGAGTTATATTGAAGTCCACGTTCTCTTAATCATTCCATTATAAATACAAAATACCATCTTTAACTTCTTGATGCAACATGGTGCCTATATATTAGTGATTTCACTAAGAGATATCAAATTAAACGTGCACGAAAATTTATCACTCAAGGAGTGGAACATATGATAGTTTTAGAAGTGATTCAAATCTCAAAATTCAAGTCCAATGGTTTTCTATAAATTTGTAGAGATACCCCACAATGCTTGGAATGGTATATCTTTAATAACAATTGATGAAATTTTCCACTTTCCTCGACTCCTTGTATCAGATTACTCGATTCTCCATGGAATCATACGATCCAATATCAACAATTTACCCATGATGTGAATTAATTTATGGAAAAAGTATCACCAACATATTGGTGTAAGTATTATATAAATGTAATTTCTGAAGTTCACTAAGCCCCAAGATTTGGGAAAACATGTCCTCCCATAACCTCATAGTAGGTGTTTTATAAAATTCATATGGTTCTTCCTAGAAATGATTAGCCAAATATTCCAACTCCACCATCATTTATAGTGGAATGATCTCCACTACTTTCATAGAGTATTACTTCATAACAACATGAAATAAATATGCATCTAATATAGGTATGGTGTAGATATCCTCATCATTCATTTAAGAATCATTTATAATGTATTTATCCCCCTTTGAGGCTTTATCATTTTCATCATCCAATTAAAATACTTCTTATGTGGGAAAAAATATCACATAATCATAAAACATACCCTTTGTGAGTAAAATATAAAACTCCTCCATCACAACGACATTCCTCAAATATCCTACAATTAAAACCTGTGAGATCAGTTTGACATCCATGGCCTCTACATCCATCTCTACTAGGAGAGATGTCCCAATTACCGTCACCTCAAATTTAGGCACTAATGACTCAGATTACACCATTATTGTTAGTGCCCTATACATTGGATGAACATCCATTTAAAAATTATTTGGTGACAATCAGAAGGGAATAACAAAAAAGATAAAAACTAAAAGGATAGAATGTTTAAAATATTAATATTGTTCAGTTAGAAACTCAGATAGATTCAGTGGTAAAACTACTTGAGACGAAATATACCCTATGGTCAGTACAATTATTGTAGGAGGAACCACTTTCTATGGGTGGAAACATATAATAGGAACATCTAGGGTATTTACTACTCATCCCCCTTGATAGTTTAGGATACCTCAAACACTACCTTGGATTTTTCGTGAACCTCCCCCTATTTTGTGATTTCCATCTCCTTAAGAACTAGAAGAAGGAATTAGAAAACATGTTTACAGTTTGAATGATATTCTAAAAGAATGGATTTATTTGAAGATATACCTAAATGTTGGTTGGATGTTCATATATAGCTAAGTTTCAGTGGCCTTCACATCGTGAGGACTCTCAGATCCTTAATCTTTATTTGTACCTATAGATGTGTGCCCCACATGGACATTCAAAGGGGAAGACAAGCCTAACAACAGCTTTACCCAATCGTTATGGGGATGTGATGCCCTCGTGATTGTAGATTACATCATCTATTTAAACTACATGTTTCTTTATCTTAGTGTAGGAGACATATAATCATACCATTGAGAGACCCAACCTACTGTAGAACAACCTATTAGTGATGAGATATAACCACAACCATAGAGGATTGGTGAACTTTTTTTGAACTCCCTAACTCTTCCAATCATTGGGAAAAATAACATCTCGAGATATATCAAAGTAATGTAACCATTTTCATATTTAATGGAAAATCATCCTCAAGATATCCCTTGAGGGTCCATCATCCTCTAACATTAACATTACAAAGTGAATCAAACCTATTTCTACTTCACTTAATATGGATCCCTCCAATTTGGGGCTAGGAATTGTCTGGTCGTTTTCCACTGCTCTGGTAATCAGTCGAGCTCTACTTCCATGGAAAACCTTTCCTATTACTCTATATTGACCCCATGCTGGTAAGGAACCTCCTTCCAAAAAATCTTGATTGGTTCATCACATCATTATTTATCCAAAATATTATCCCTCCCAACTATGTGGATATTCATGTATAGGTTCACAAGCAGTTGTGATCCGTGGTAATTCCCTCTTCCACTTTTCACCATTGTGTGTAATGACTCACCACTTATATTGGAGGACAACGGGTAAGATTAATTAATTAAAATCTATTTATATGATCATGATAATCCACTATAGGAATCAAAACACTTATTCAAATGTTATGAGGTCTAGGTCACACAGATTTCCTGGTAGTTTACCCTCTCAACTAGTACCCATCCATGAAGGGGTAGGTGGTATAACCAATTCCTTATGCTTCCTACACAGTTTGTATACAATATACCTATGAGAATGTGGGCCTAGTGAAACATTAATCATTCTTTGTAACCAATAATACAATAGTTGATGTAGATAAACAATAGTTGGATGTTTGTAGTTAGAGGGGTGATATGATTTGGATACTCATATCCCCCATGTGTGTGGATACCAAACCATATGAAGAATGGAAGGGCTCATAAAAGTGGAGATTATTCTTCCACTAGATAATATTATAAATCACCATCAAAAAATGCAACAATACATGTATTACTAGTTTGATGACCTTCCTGATCTCCAAAATCACTTCCTTGATAAGGGTTCCCGTAGGATCCCCTTATATACATTCTAATATGGGGGCATCAATCCACACACTAATCTAATGATTAATCCTTACAATATGACCATTTGAGACATATGATTCATGCTTTATGTTGGGAAATTTTTTTGTATGAAGATGGTATTTTTTTCTGTATTTGTTACTGATGGTCAAAATAAAGAATGGGATGAAGAAGGTCTCCAATGTTAATAGAGATCGGCTGAAGTGAGGATTCTTGGAGAATTTTTATGAAATCATATCATTGGATGTCAAGATTGGACAATTATTCCTGATGTAAATTCATATTACTGTTGAACTGATCATATTTTTAAGGAATGTGTTTCAATGGTGACATATTTTTTAAAACAATGAAGAATTGTGAGGGATCATCCATGAGAAGATGATTGAAGAAGAATGAGGATTTGAAGAAGACCATGTAACTCTTCATGATTTCATGAGAACCATGCAAGAGAATACAAGAATAATAGAATCATAGAATGATGGTTGAAGAAGAAGAGACAATGGGTAAGGACTTGGCATTCTAAGGTAGCCAAGAATTTTACATTGTATCAAAATAAAAAAAATTATTTGTTGATTCATATTTCACAAATATCATAAGTTAAGTGAACATGTGATGCAAACCTTATGATGGAAAGGGAGAGTAAAGGTGAAACTAGTCATATGCAGTTCTGATTGGAATGAATGATGTTTCTAGAAGATAGTAAAGTTACTGTGCTTCCTGTTGATAATCTGATGATGCTAAAGAGACTGACGTGCCCAATACGATGTTAAATGGGGATTTGCACGATACGTCAGGATATTGAGCGACACATTGGGGTTTTTGCACGTAGGTGTCAATGAGGTCTATAAATAAGTGTTGACCCCCTCACATCAAACAAGCTCAACACATAGAAGAAATCAGAGCTCCGAAGTGCATAAGAAATATATGAAAAGGTAGTTGTGTGAAAGAAGTGAAATTTGTGCACAAGAAAAAATAGTTGTGCGCTAGAAGAGATTTGCGCACATGTTTGATATTGCTTGCATGTGGTATTCTGTGACAAATGTTGAATGATTCATGAATGTAGTTAATGTAGCATGCAAGACTCCCAAGAGGGGTGCATTAATGTTTGGGGTCCTATAGGCCTTCGACATGTGCATATCACTATTGAATTAAATTTGTGAAGAAAGAGGTACTATGAAACATTTTTTTCACAAAGAAAATTTGTACTACACTCATGTGACTGGTGTTTATTTCCCTCGTTTGGGCATTGTGAGGTGAATAATAAATATACATGAAATTGAACTCATATCTACACAAAGAAAGAAATTCATATAATGATACACTCGGCTTTCAGTATTGAAAATATGAAAAAATATTAAAAGAATAAGAACAAAGTGTGGCCAATGGAAGACTAACAATCATATGGGGCAGCTCAACTATGATGATGCTAAGATGAATTGTACATCATTGATCCCATAATCAAAAATATATTTTGTGATTCTGAAAAAGTAAAGAGAAGTGATCTCAGTGTATTTTGTTTTGTGATGAAGAAGAATGATAGAAGAAGAGAGGGTTTCAGTGATGTATGTTTTTCATTAAAGAAGTAATAGAAGAAGAGTTTTAATATTATTGGATTGGTGTAGAGAAATAATAGGTTGGTTACATCATGATGCTAAGTAATTAACAAGGATAAGAAGAATGTTTTCAAATAACGATGTTTCACTATAACATCCAAAATGTCTCAATATGAGGAATATACTTGTGGTGTTTAAAACTCATTTAACATTGGCAAGACTCTCTTTCAAGGTAGTATAATGAACCAACTAGAGGCTGTAAAAGATTGTCTACACTTGTAGTATAAAGATCCAACATGTGTAAGGGCATATCCTACTTGTTGCATGTTGGAAGAAGATTATCTCTCTTCCCCATCCTACTGTAGGGAGTCATATATACTAGATTATTGTTTTCCTAGTTGATATAATATATCTACATATAACATTATAGTGTAGAATCCATGCATTTGTCATTCTCATGCATGTCAAGAATGTTGTTGATCTTATTGAGTGGTGACCCTTATAAAAATATCACGTGCATATTTTTACTGACTTCTATTATTACATGAGATAGGGAATAGAGAATAATAGAATCATGATCTTTACAGGTCAATAGGTATAGGGATATAAAGTTGGAATTGGCTTAAAAATTCCCTAACACTAATTCCCCCCTACTCTTAGTGTTAGGTGTATCTCATACTGGTCCACTCACTTTAACCCCATAGATTCTTATTGATTGTCTCCAAAATTCCCTATTATGAGTGATCCTTTCCCTGATAAAATTCCATAAATAATTTAAATGGACCCCTAAATAGACTTTATATAGTTAATTTAGGATTTTTTTGAATAACTTCTAGAAAGGGTTATCCTTCATCCATAGTTTGGTTTCACTCTCCCCGTACACCAAGCACAGTACTTTCCTTTCTATGGTAATCATTTTCTGTGGACATCAAAAAATTCCCTATTAGAAGGAATTAAACATAAATAGATCCTTCGACCAATATCCCAAAAATCTAGTAAAGATAACAAAAGTTAATAAATACCTCCCCATGATGTACATTTAATGTGTTAGTCCCCTGTGACCACCTATATTGTTCTTTGATAATATTCCAAAAATGATTGTTAATGAGAAATTGTGAGGCCTCGTCTACCTCATAAAGCTATACCCACTACATCAATTCCTCAAACTCTGTACACAACTAAAATGTCCAATATTCCCTATCCCATTAATCTGTGAATTTTCCAACATATTTGATATCCCAGTAGTTTATCTAACCCTGAGTGTGTCTCTAAAACCCACCATGAATATATTCTCATACTGAGGAGGAGACACCTCCACATCCATCACCACCCCATTATCATTCTTAACTTGGTTTCATGTATTGTTACTAGTGAGAGACTCATGGAAATTCTTAATGTCCCCCCCCCATAGCCAGGTTCCATAATTATATTCCAGATGAGCACCAGAATAGATAGGTTCACTCATCTTCTTCCATATCATGGATGAATATGTTATCCCTCATCCCAAATATATAAAGTTTCAATATGTTCTAGAGTGAATATTTCTATTCTTCCTCCATATGTAGTGTCATGATTATGAAACAATATAATGCATTACAGTCACTCAATCCAATCATAAGGTTCTCATCCAACATACTTCTTCTATTTGATGGGGATTTAGTTTCATCTTTATGGATTTTTTCTAGAACATATATTTTTATATGAAAATGGTTTGTGAAGCTCAGTTCATGAAGATATTTTAATGAAGGCCAAGTCTGCATAACAAATCTATTTTTAGAGGTATGGTCAAATATGCATGTTTTTTTGAATATATGGATTTTATGATTGGATATAATTGATTTCCCAAGGCACTCATGAAGGTCATTAGTTTTGTGACAACAAGGAAGTATTTATGTCTATTTTGGAAATTGTGTGGTCCCCTAAGGGGTCATACACCAATTTATAGGTATATGACCACGCTGTGCATTGTGAATGAGATTCATGAAAGGGACATATAATCAACAATTAATACTGTATTTCCCTTTAAGGGATATCATCCTCCCCCCTTCTACTCCAATTCTGACGGGGGAATTTTTTGATGCTGAAATACACATGTCACATGGGTGTTCAAGAAATGAATGGGATATTCAAATATAATTTGTTCTAATATGGAAGAAAAACAACTTTAGGGACTTGATTTATAACAGTTCCTACCTTAAAAAATGATTATAGCACCAATATGTCTTTGGTAATGTAGATGTTCGTTAGTTACCTCCGTGAAGTGTATGTCCAGAATTTTAGGACCCTGTTTCATTATATTCTACAAATGCATAATGATATTATAGTAACCTTTTCCTAGTATGAGTATGGTTTTAAAATCTATGGACCATTAATGAATATCAATATAATTCATAAGGGCCCCCATATTTTGAAAAAAAATCATTGCATCTACTAGGCCTATGAATATACCCTATTGTCTTAATTTTATGTTGACACAACCATTTAGCTTCCAAAAATTGATTTGAATTTGTAATAATCAAATGCTTCATAAGAAATATAGGATATGGATTTTTGAAGGTATATATCCTTAAAAATGTCACATTTCATGGGTTCTTGAGAACTTTATCCACATCAGATTTTACATTTAGAGTGTTCCAAGAACATCATGAAAGTGGAAATCCCATTATAGATTTTGAGCTGTTTTGAGGAACATATACATCACGAAACTAACCCCTATGCAGACCAAGACTAACACTGAGGTATGTGAAGCCTATTTTGTGAATAAAACCATTTCATAGGACCCTTGATATCCACAAGACACCCATACATCAGGATGATCACAACATTAAAAACCCAAAAATTCATGAAACCCATGCTCATTTCCGTTCAATGGATCCACCTATTAGCTGATCCTAATTCACAAATATTAATTGACCCTCCCCACTATGATAATCCATGTTTAATTTAGTGGAACAAGAAAATTCATGTGAATCTAGTATCACACCCGCATGTGTCCACTTACTTCATTCCATGTGATGCATGATACTCTATTCTACCAACATATCCTAATCATAAGAAATCAAATTCCTATAACTCTTATGAATCTGTAACATAAATTCAAACCTCTTAATTTTAACTCCTCCATGTTAGTGACAACATAATGTCCAATCCATATGTGAATAAGTGCTAGTATTTTAAGCCATTTTGTTGGAATCAATGAGGTAAACTATGTAGTTGTATTGTCAGAGGGTCCATATGATGGATCTTCATTTTTCCGTGAAATGGCCTCCCTTTAGGTGTTAGAACCAACCACATCAGATCTATATGACACAATGATTTCTTGCTCGACATCCCTATCATATGATAACAAACTGCATGCAAAAATTCCCAAAACATTTGGTAAAACAATACCCTTCCCCGGTGTCATGATCATAGTATTATCTACGTATGATTAGAATGGGATGACCACCATTCCTCCAACCCTATGTAATGAAGACATTATTTACATTATATGACTCACATGTGATGACACCTCCTCACTCACCATAAGATGAACATAATCCTTGGGAAATATACACATGTAATTACCACACCATTCCTCATTGATTTTCAAACTGTGATTTTTTTATCCTTACCACATGACGTTAAACATGATGGATTGGTAATGTCCCACAATGTTGAAATATGATGTCAACCTATATGGTTTATAATCCTTGTCTCTTAAACTAGGAATGTATGAATATTACATCTTGTTTAATCCAAAAAAATAAAACTATGAAATCTATCCCTAGGGACACACATAAACACCCATCATTTACCCATAAGGCTCAAATACTATTCCCTTCATTTCTGTACATGACACTAATCCAATGTCCATCATATACTCACATGATGATCAAACTACACTGAAGAAATCCCAAAAAACATTAAACTTGGTCCAATATAATTTTTTTGATAAACTTGTTTCTTACACTGGAATATCTACACCACGAAATTAACATGGGAGTCATGAGGTAAATATCCTCTATAGACATACATCCTATAAATCAACCACCTCATTACCATCATGGAATTACCATGGCTAAATTCCCTAGATTTATCACAGATGATATTTCCTCTTGAATTGGAATAATGTAAAAGTTACCAGTGTACCAAACATCCAGTCATTCCCTAACTTGCCCAGAATGACTAGTCTCATGACTGAAGGTTTCTTGCCTATTAAAACAAAAGAAGAGTAATTAACAGGTGTTTATATTTAAGTGTCACTAGTAAGGAGTTCCATGTACGTGACATAATATATATGGTTTACCCGATATAAAATGTCATAATATAAAAAGGTGACATGATCTAAGAAATTAACTTTAAGGAGGAATACATATGAGGATGAACAAATATCCCATCATCTCCTTTTTATAAAGGAGCAGGCATCACTAAAGAAATTTATGGAAGCTAACTAGCTTTGGAGAGTGGGATTATGGGAAAATAGAAATTAACCTATCACCTCCATGAAGAGGGATTATTTTATTCCATAGGGAAAGCATTGGAAAATGATAAACATACAAATATTCATTTTTGGGACATATTTATCAATTGTATTGCGCTATATTCTATAATTTATAATGGTTATGTGAAAAAATTATGAATAATTAATCATTCATTTTACTTTAAAGGTAAGGAAACCTATATTAAATGGTATTAATAACCATGAAATGTTATTTTATGTTAATTTTATATTTTTATTTTCAGTATTAGTGGAAACATTATTTTGGAATGGATAACTCTTATGTTTAAAATAATAATTTTTTTTATCTAATATAGTGTGGTTTTATTTTTAAGATGTAATTTAGATGTTAATTGGATACCTTATGAAAGAAAATTGATCCATGATATTTCTATTAAATTTTATATTATTTTTTGTATTATAAAATAAATTGACTAGTTTTTGACCTTATAAAGTAGTGGTTAATTCCAATTGACGGATAAATATGGAGTCAATTATTTGGTCAATATGTAACCTCATAATGATTTAATGTCCTGGAGAATCAAATTGGTTTTTGGAATGATAAGTTAATAAATATATATACTTAGGTAATATAAATGCATGGGTATATTATATTAGTAATGAATAATCTTGTTTGAGGTAGTATATAATGGATTTTGAAAGAACATATTTCAGTTATTATTCGGTTTAGATAAATACAATCTTCACAATAATTTAGGATATCTATTTTAAGTGTTATGTTAAATATTATTACATAACATAAATGAATGTATATTAGGATGAAATAATAATAATATATGTTATAATTAGAGTCATATATATTGAACTATGCCTGATACATATTGACTTGAAAGAACTATTTACTACCATGATATTTTTCTAAATTTTATCATATTGATGTTGAAAATTTTAGTGGTTATTTATGATAATTCATTTATAAATATCATCACTCATGTCAAGTATTTAAGATTATGTTATTGATGTAACATGAGGTAACCAAGTGTATGTGGAACATTGAAGACATTGCATTGATGAATAATACATCAAAATAAGAGCCGTAATGGTGAACCATGAAAATAATCCAAACAATATATCATGAAATATGATTAACAATGTTAACAAAATCAAATCCCAAAGCACATTTAATAAGTGATTGATGGATTATAATGAAATATAAATTGATGAATATGATAAATGATCGAGGATTCCGTTTCTTATATGTGAAAAATATGTGTAAAAAATAGGATATTATCCTAAAAATGAAAATTAATTATATGATTTTGGTGATAAATGTAATCAAAATCTCATTTTTAAGGGAAATACAGAAGGAATTTTGTTGGGTTATTATTTAAATAGTGGTGGATGTTATGTGGCTCAATGTTAAAATCCCAGGGCCATGGTGGGAAATAGTCACAAAAAAACATGACAAAAAATGAAAATCATTTTAAACAAATAATAAGAATCTGAAAATGAGTATTATCTATATATCTTTTTAGTCACTTATATCATGTATGATTCCACCAACTACTCTATATTCGGTTATAAAATCCACTAGTGGTGTTATTTTTATATAATTTTTTTTAGTTTCTATATAATGTTATTCCTTATGTATCCGGGTAATATATCCTCATTATAATTCAATGAGAAATTTAGAATGGGTTATCCCTTTTATAAATAACTTATAATCGTATTTCATATTGATGAATCTCATACCAAATCCTAAATAAAATAGTGAGCATCCAGTTATGTATGTTTTATTTGGAGTCCATTTTAGAAATTAATTACAGTAAAACTTATAGGGTAAATTTTATATATGGTGGGGACTGTGATACCCTATGATTTTAATATGCGAGTTCCGTTAAATAAGTAAATGTATTTGATAAATTTCTCCAAATGCGATGTTGTACATACACAAAATAATAATATATTTAGATATAATATATTGATTTATCTAAAAACAATAAAATCCAAGATATTAATTTAGTAGGATTCTTCTAGATTAACTATTTTATGAATTATATATATATTTTAAATAAAATCTAATTTTAATTCAAATAATGTTCAATTATATTTCTGGAAATGAATAATAAGAGAATTTATTTTCTTTTATGAGATACACATTTATATATTAATAAATGTTATTAAGGATAAATTATGTTTCATATTAATAATTTGTTAACAGAAATTTATTTGTAAATGATATAAAATAAGAATAAAAATAGTTAAAATAGGAAAATATATTTTTCCAATTACAATTTTTTCTCCATTATATTATATGATTTTATTAAAAAAATAATTTTTTTTTATTTTAAATTTATTAAAATTAACTTTATTTTATAATTAGTTACCTAAAAATATACTTAATATGAAATTTTTATCTTTTTTTGAAATTATTTTTTTACAAACATTTGTTTTAAACAAAAAATTTAATTTGATGAAATTATGTATATATAATATTGACCTATAAATTTAAAAAAAATTTATGGAATAAAATATGAACTTGTGGGATATAATTATTAATTTTAAAATATTATCTATACATGGATAACATATAGGGAATAATTGTATAACTAAATTAATTTTTACTTAATTACGAAAATATAATTCAGTCGTTTCTTTCAATCATGAATTTTTCCATGTACAATATGCTTTTTATTTAAATAGATTCCCAATATAATTATTTTTATAATAATTAAAATTAATTTAATATAATCATTCTCAATGAATATTTTATATTATATATAAACATAAATCATAAAACATTGCATCTCTATAAATGGTTTTACACATTTAAATATTTATATATTTAAAGTTACATTCATACCTATTGAAATGTTATTTTTTAAAATTGTTTTCATAATCGAAAATATTAGAATCAAATTAGTGATTTGGGTAAAATTTAATTTTTCTTGTTAAAATAAATAACAATGGTTTAACAATCATTTACAATTTTAAAATGTAAAAAATGTAAAATTTTACATACTCTATGGAAAAGGAAAAAATAAAAATAACATCTTTCCAAAAGGATTATTGATTTTTAATTCAGCCAAATATTACCCCTTTCAAAATTTATATAATTTTTAAGCCCATGACCATTTAATTGTGAAATTAAATTTTTGAAATTTGATTTATAATCATAAAACTACTCTTTTATGTACTTATAAAAGGGTATCATATTTTCCACTACATGACTATATTTTATTCTGTATTTCTCTTTAAAATAATACAATTTTCTCCTCCTAGAAGCATAATAATTGTTTAAAATCATCTAATCACCATTATTATTCATAAGACCTCCATTTCTAATGTTTATTCAAAGGGAAATTTAGGTCCCCACCGTGGGTGTTATGAAAAACTAAGTTATTTTTCTATTGTTTTATTTTAAATATATTTTCAACAAAATAATAAAATTGTATTAGTATCATTTCCAAAATATAATTTTACATTATTAATTAATGAATAATTTTGTATGCATATTCCCTATCAATTCCTAAATATTTAATCTCATTTCTGTTTATTGTGTGAACTATCACCTCCCTATTATAACATGTTTCATTTCCCTCCAACTTCGTAAAAGTATGGATCCATGGATGATATTAATGTAAAAATATGATTATTATTGTATAATTGAAGGTATTATATGCTATATTATTTTCAACATCCCTATTTTTCTAATATATTTATTTGGTATATATGAAGAAATAATTTTAGAGCTAGTCATTGTGACATCCTAATATTCCAATGCCCAATAATCCTTATTGTTGATATAATAAAAATATAACATGTTTTAAATGATGCATGAAATGTTTTTATGAATGAATTGAATTACATATTGTTGAGGACATAGATTGGAAATCTAAGGATGTCAATGAATCTAGAATATTGGTTTTACCCAATGCGTGACATAATCTTTTTCAATATAGGGTAGTTTGTGAAAGATCATGCCTAGAAATATTGGCAGTTTTATTAAATAAATAAATAATTTCATACATATTATATTTCCATGATCTAGACTACTCTATATAATAAAAGTTATTGATAATAAAAGTGGTTTTCTATATAACCCTATTAATTTTGAAAGGAGATGTTGGAGGATAATATGTGGGCGACCAACATCGGTTCATTGTTTGGGGATTGATGTGCCAATAGAAACTGTAGATCTCATAAACAATTATGAAATAGAACCTTATTCAACAATTATTGATCAAATTTTAATGTGAGATTTTTTTAGTTGTATTTTATCATGATACCAATTCTATTTAATTGAAAAAAAATAAATTCGTGAAGAATATTGATTTATGGTTTAACAGACAAAGAATGGTTTTTATTTTATCTTCTTAGAATATTTACAATTGATATTACATTATTAATCCTTCTTATTCATACTAATTTTTTACTCTATGAAAATGCATCATCAAAATCCCGAAAAATTATTCATTTTTGGGGAAAAAAATTTGTTCTCTATTCTTTTGCCTTATTCGTTCATTGTTGAAATTATATTTTTTTAGTGGTTCAACAAATGCTAGGTAATCAACTATTCTAAAACATTTATTTATATCAATGTATTCATACGGTATATTTGGGTTTGACATCGAAGGCATATTTTGTGTTTGGATTGATAGTGGATGATCATGATTGGATCATGAATTGGGATTCATGATATGGTACATGGAAGTGGAGTGAATAAATGGTTGAAAATTATTTAATAGATTATATGATCAGAATCTAACCATCAGTGATCGTAAGTCTTGGTTAAATAATATGTAAATATTGTTGGTGAAATTTACAGTGAAAACTTACACCCCATATGAATTCTTGGATGCACAAAATACATGAAACTTCTAGAAAATTCCCATATAAATGGTGTGTATTAAAAATAACACATCACATGTAGAACCCCTTCTATGGATCGAGGTTTTACACATAGAGAAAGGTATAACATGTTGTTTGAAATGTATCAAATTCATTGTGACATGTGTTACCCACTATGTGACATAACCCGACGTAATGGTATTTATGCATAGGGTGTACAAGAATTGAAAGTTTTATGTATATGGGAATGTCCAAAGAACATGGGAATTACCAGATACTTGAGCAAAGATACATAACCGTACATGGCCTTGTACATGGGCATGCCCAATTTATGCAAGCATATCCTAAAGAACATTGGAATGAGAATAATCACTTAGGATGACTCAGGGATGGATGGAAAATCCCTATACTCCAAGTACACTACATCTACATTATCTAGGATATGTTGAGGACTATTTTACCTTCATTATGAACTAATTCCTTAGTGCATTTTCCCTCAGTTTATTCATCATTACGATATAATGAAGAATCTTGTCTTGAGCATTAGATGTGATACCCTGTGTGGAATTACTCTCATAGAGATTTTTAGTAATCCCTCTTGAGGTATAGTGTTGGATACTCTATCATAACTTATACCATATTTTAGTTTCTAAAAAATAGAATTATTATCATCCATGTGATTTTATCCTCTATTTAGAATGTTAATAAAGTTGTGTTTTTATGTGTCCTCCATGTCGTAATGTTAGATCGCCTGTCTCTATCTTGATATACATTGAATTATTTTGCATCATTATATAGAGAGATATCTGATGAACATGAAATTTTGTATGAGAGCTATTATTGTTTACTACATTGTGGATTATGTTATCCAAGGCAAGGGTCATCATGTATACACATGCAAAATCCTAGGATATCTTTGTTGTCGTGACCTTACCGTGAGATATAGTGTGAATCATTACTATATTTGGATGTTATTTTTATTTGTATTATTTTTGGAATGTCATTCCCATATAATGAGATGGAAACTCCCTTGATTTTTTTTGTTATGTGATTTTGGGTTCACCTACTAGGTATTATTGTACAACCCATGCATAAAATTTTCCTTCACATTTCATGTCATAATAAAATAAAAGGTTGTCCAATGGTGCCCATAGTATACTAGGTGAAAAAGTGGAATAACATATCTTAATATAATGTTTTTCATACAAGGTGTTTCATTTGATTATATTTCACTTATTCTAGTTAGTTTAAATTTCATTATATTTATAATGGGATTTCATTTTTTTATTTATTTTATCTAATTATTTTTGGGTACTCTAATTTTTGGATATATGGTTATTCTTGCATTGGGTATCAATTATCGTTTTACATTTCATAATTATATATGTATCTGTCATGTCTATAATCATACAGGTACATTCTACTAAGGCCTCAAATGTATGTGTTGTGCATATATGGAACTTTTCCCATAAACTGGCCAATTGGAGGTCCGATTGGGGTGTCTTGCATGGTTTACCACCATAAAATATAGAACAAGTGGTTCCGGTCATTAATGTGTTATATCAGAGCTTGGTTAATCCAAGGAAAAATGTTCCAACATTTACTAGTAGAGAGGAAGGGTTTGTAATTTATAGAAATAGTGTTAGAATACTTTGAGTTTGTCTCTATGTCCATGAAATTTAATTTTTTTGTAATGGTCAATTTATCCATCCACTATAATTATGATGACCAACATATTAACTCATATGGGCCCCCATATTTTGAAAACAAATATACCATTGTATCTGCTGGGCCTATGAATATACCCTTATGACTTAATTTTATGTAGACTCAACCATTCAGCTTCCAAAAATTGATTTGAATTTGTAATAATCAAATGCATCATAAGAAACATAGGATATTGATTTTTGAAGGTATATATCCTTCAAAATGTCACTTTTCATGTGTTCTTGAGAACCTTATCCACATCTGATATAACTATTAGAATGTTCCGAGAACATCATGGAAGAGGAAATCCCATTGTCGATTTTGTAGTGTTTTGAGGAACATAAACATCTTGAAACTAACCCCAATGAAAACCAAGACTAACACTGAGGTATGTGATACCTATTTTTTGAAACAAACCATTTCATAGGACCCTTGATATCCACAAGACACCCATACTTTATAATGATCACATCATTAAAAACCCTAAAATTCATAAAACCCATGCTCATTTCTGTTCAATGGAGCCACCTATTAGCTGATCCTCATTCACAAATATTAATTGACCCTCCCCACTATGATAATCCGTGTTTAATTTAGAGATGCAAGAAAATTAATGTGAATCTAGTATCACATCTGCATGTGTCCACTTACTTCATTACATTTTATGCACGAGACTCTATTATACCAACTTCTTCTAATCATAAGAAATCAAATGCCTATAAATCTTATGAAACTGTAACATAAATTCAAACCTCTTAATTTTCACCCCTCCATGTTAGTGACAACATAATTTCTAATCCATATGTGAATAAGTGCGGGTATTTTAATCCATTGTGTTGGAATCATGGAGTTAAATGAGGTAGTTATATTTTCAGAGGATCCATATATCGGATCTTCATTTTTCCTTGATATGGTATCCCTTCAGGTGTTAGAACCAACCAACTCTGGTCTATATGACATAATATTTTCTGGCTCGACATCCATTTCATATGATAATAAACTGCATGAAAAAATTCCCAATACGTTTTTTAAAACAATACCCTTCACCGGTGTCATGATCATAGGATTCCCTACATATGATTGGCATGGGAAGACCTTCATGCCTCCAAACCAATGTAATGAAGACATGATTTCCATTATATGACTCAAATGTGATGACACCTCCTCGCTCACCATGGGATGAACATAATCCTTTGGAAATATACACATGTAATTCCCACACCATTCCTCATTGAATATCTAACTGTGATTTTTTCATCCTTACCACATGACGTTAAAATTTATGGAATGGTAATGTACCACAACATTGAAATATGATGTCGACCTATATGGTTTATAATCCATGTATCTTAAACTGTGGATGTAGAAATATTCCATGTGGTTCAATCTGAAAAAAATACAATTACGAAATCTCCCACTAGGGACACACATTAACACCCATCATTTATTCCTAAGGCTCAAATACTATTCATATCCTATCCCTAAATGACACGAATCCAATGTCCATCATATACTCACAGGATGATCAACTTACACCGAACCAATCCCAAAAAACATTAATCATCATCCAATATAATTTTTTTGATAAACATTTATCTTAAACTGGAATCCATACACAACGAAATAAACATGGGAGTCATGAGGTAAAAATTTTATATAGACATACATACTATAAATCAAAAACCTCATTACCATCATGGAATGCCCATGGTTAAATTCCCTAGATTTATCACAGATGAGATTATCTCCAAAATTGGAATAATGTACAAGTTACCAGTATACCCAACATCCAGTCATTCTCTAACATGCCCAGAATGACTACTCTCATGATTGAAGTTTCTTTACCTATTAAAACAAAAGAAGTGTAATTTACTAGTGTCCACATATAAGTGGCACTGGTAAGGAGTTCAATGCATGTGACATAATATATAATGTTTACCCAATATAACATGACATAATATAAAATGGTGACATGATATAATAAATTAACTATAAGGAGGAATCCATATAACGATGAACAAACATCACATCTTCCACTTTTGATAAAGTAGGAGGCATCATTATAGAAATTTATGGAAGGAAAATATCTTTGGAGAGTGGGATTATGGGAAAATAGAAATTAGCCTGTCACCTCCAAGAAGATGGATTATGTTATTCCATAGGGAAAGCATTGGAAACTGATACACATACAAATATTCATTTTTGAGAGATATTAATCAATTTTATTATGCGATATTCTATAATTTATAATGGTTATGTGAAAAAAGTATGAATAATTATTCATTAAATTTACTTTTAAGGTAAGAAAACCTATATTAAATGGTATTAAAAACCATGAAATGTGATTTTATGTTAATTTTATATTTTTATTTTCACTATTAGTTGAAACATTATTTTGGAATGGATAACTCTTATGTTTAAAATAATTATTATTTTTAGCAAATATATTGTGGTTTTATTTTAAAGATGTAATTTAGTTATTAATTGGAAATATTTTGAAAGATAATTGATCCATGATATTTATATTAAATTTTATATTATTTTTTGTATTATGAAATAATATGACAAGTTTGTGACCTTATAAATTAGTGGTTAATTCCAATTGACGGATAAATTTAGAGTCAATTATTAGGTCAATACGTAACCTCATAGGGATTTACATTCTTGGAGATTCAAATAGGTTTTTGGAATGGTATGTTATTAAATATATATAAAAAGGGTATATATATAGATGAGTATTTTATATTAGTAATGAATAATTTTATTTGAGGTAGTATATAATGGATTTTTAAAGAACAAATTTCATTTATTACTAGGTTTCGATAAATATAATGTTCACAATAATTTGGGATATCAATATTATGTATTGTGGTAAAAATTATTATATAACATAAATAAATGTAACTTAGGATGAACTAAAAATAATATATGTTATAATGAGGGTCATATATATTAAACTATGTCTGATACATGTTTACGTGAAAGAACTATTTACTAACATGATAGTTGATTAAATTTAAACATATTGATGTAGAAAATTTTATAGGATATTAATGATAATTCATTTATAAATATCATCACTCGTGTCTAGTTTTCTGGATTATTTTATTGATGTAACGTCAGGTAACAATGTATATGAGGAACATTTCAGTCATTACATTGATGAATAATACATCAAAATAAGAGCTATAATGGTGAACCACACCAATAATACAAACAAAATATCATGAAATATGATTATCAATGTTAACAAATTCAAATCCCAAAGCACATTGAATAAGTGATTGATGGATTATACTGAAATATAAATTGATGAATATGATGACTGATAGAGGATTCAGTTTTTTATATGTGAAAAATGTGTGTTAAAAAATACAATATTATCCTAAAAATGAAAATTAATTATATGATTTGGGATATTAAAGTTATCATACTCTCAATTTTAAGGGAAATAAAGAAGGAATTTTTTTGGGTTTTTATTTAAATAGTATTAGATGTTATGTGACTCAATATCAAAATCCCAGGGCCATGGTGGGAAATAGTCACCAAAAAACATGACAAAAATTGTAAACATTATGAAACAAATACCAAGGAATCCAAAAATGAGTTTTATCTATATATATTTTTAGTCACTTATATCATGTATTCTTTCACCAACTACTTGATATTCTATTATAAAATCCACTAGTGGTGTTATTTTTATATAATGTTTTTTTAGTTTCAATGTAATGTTATTCCTTATGGATATGTGTCATATATCATTATTATAATTCAATGAGAAATTTAGAATGGGGTATCCCTCTTTATAAAGAGCTTATAATAATATTTCATATTGATGAATATCATTCCAAATCCTAAATAAAATCGTGATCATCTAGTTATGTATGTTTTATTTTGAGTTCATTTTAGAAATTACTTACAGTAAAACTTATAGGGGAAATATTATTTATGGTGGGGAATGTGATACCCTGTGATTTTAATATGTCATTTAATTCAAATAAGAAAATGTATTTGATAGATTTCTCTAAATGCGACGTTGTACATACACAAAATAATAATATATTTAGATATAATATATATATTTATCTATAAACATTAAAATCCAAGATATTAAATTTGCAGAATTTTTAATGATTAACTACTCTATGAATTATATATATATATATATATATTAAATAAAATATAATTTTAATTCAAATAATGTTCAATTATATTTCCGAAAATGAATAAGAAGAGAATTTATTTTCTTTTACAAGATACACATTAATATATTAAGAAATATTATTAAGGATCAATTTTGTTTCATATTAATAATTGGTCAACACAAATTTATTTTTAAATGATATAAAATAAAAATTACAATAGTTAAAAAAGGAAAATTAATTTTTCCAATTAAAATTGTTTCTCATTTATATTATATGATTTTATTAAAAATCTAAATTTTTAAATTTTTAAATTTTCAATTTATTAAAATTAACATTATTTTATAAATATTTACAAAAAAAAATTAATATGAAATTTTTTTCTTTTTTTGAATAATTTTTTTACAAATATTTGTTTTCAACAAAACATTTAATTTGATGACATTATGTTTATATAATATTGACCTAAAATTTTATTTAAAAAAATTAGGTTATAAATTATGAACTTTTGGGATATAATTATTAATTTTAAAATATTCTCTATACATGGATAACCTATAGAGAACAATTATATAACTAATTAAATTGATACTTATTTATAAAAATAGAATTCAGACGTTTCTTTAAATCAAGAATTTTTCCACATAAATTTTTTTTTAAAATAAAATCCCAATATAATTTCTTTATTTTATAATAATTATAAATAATTTAATATAATCATTCTCATTAAATATTTTACATTATATAAAAACATAATACATAAAACATTTCATCTTTATAAATGGTTTTACACATTTAAGTGTCTAAATTTTTAAAGTAACATTCATACCTATTGAAATGTTATTTTGTGAAATAGTTTTCATAAAAGAAATTATAAACATCAAATTAGTGATTTGGGTACAATTTAATTTTTCCTGTTAAAATACATAACAATGGTTAAACAATCATTTACATTTGTAAAATGTTAAAAATGTAATATTTTACTTACTCTATAGGAAAGGAAAAATTAAAAATAACATGTTTCCGAAAGGATAATTTATTTTTAATTCAGCCAAATCTCACCTCGTTCAAAATTTATATAATTTTTAAGACAATGACCATTTAATTCAGAAATTAGTATTTTTAAATTCGATTTATAATTCTAAAACTAACCTTTTATGTGCTTATAAAAGGGTATCATATTTTCCCCTATATGACCATATTTTATTCTATATTTCTCCTTAAAATAATAAATTTTTCTTCTCCTAGAAGCACAATAAATGTTTAACATCATCTAATCACCACTAGTTTTCATAATAACTCTATTTCTAATGTTTATTCAAAGAGAAATTTAGGTCCCCACCGTGGGTGTTATGAAAAAATAAGCTATTTTTATATTGTTTTATATTAAATATTTTTTCAACCAAATAATAAAATTGTATTTGTATCATTTCTAAAATATAATTTTACTTTATTAATTAATGAATAAATTTTTAAGCATATACCCTATCAATTCCTAAAAATTTAATATATTTTTTGTTTATTGTGCGAACTATCAAATCCCTAATATAACATGTTTCATTTCTCTCCACCTTCGTAAATGTATGGATCCATGGATGATATTAATGTAAAAATATTATTATTGTCGTATAGTTGAGGATATTATATGCTATATTATTTTCAACATCCCTATTTTTATAATATATTTATTTAGTATATAAGAAGAAATAATTTTAGAGCTAGTCATTATGACATCTTCAATTTTCAATGCCCAATAATCCTTATTTTTTATATAATAAAAATATAACATGTTTTAAATGATGCATGAAATGTTTTTACGAATGAATTGAATTGAATATTGATGTGGACATAGATGGGAAATCTTAGGATGTCATTGAATCTAGAATACCGGTTTTACCCTAGGCACGACATAATCTTTTTCAATATTGGGTAGTTTGTGAATGATCATTCCTAGAAGTAATGGAAATTCAATTAAATATATAAATAATTTCATACATATTATATTTCCATGATCTAAAATACCATATATTATAAAGGTAATTGAAAATTAAAGTGGTTATCTATATAACCCTAAGAATTTTGAAAGGAGATGTTGGAGGATAATTTGTGGGTGACCAACATCGGTACATTTTTTGGGGATCGATGTGCTAATAGAGATTCTAGATCGCATAAACAATGATGAAATAGAACCTTATTCCACAATTATTGATCTAAATTTAATGAGGGGTTTTTTTAGTTGTATTTTATCATGTTGTAAATTCTATTTTATTGAAAAAAATAATTTCCTGAAGAATATTGATTTATGGTTTAATAGACGAGGAATGGTTTTTATTTTATCTTCATAGAATATTTACAATTGATATTACATTATTAATCCTTCTTATTCTTATTAATTTTTTACTCTATGAAAATGCATCATCAAAATCCCAAAAAAATTATGTATTTTTGGGAAATTTGTTTTTGTAGTTCTCTATTCTTTTTTCTTTACTCGTTCATTGTTGAAATTCTATTTTTTTAGTTGTTCGACAAATGCAAGGTAATAAACCATACTAGAACATTTATTTATATCAAGGTATTCATATGGTATATTTGGGTTTGACATCAAAGGCACATTTTGTGTGTGGATAGATAGTGGATGATCATGAGTGGATCATGAATTGGAATTCATGATATGGTACATGGAAGTGGAGTGAATAAATGGTTGGAAATTATTTAATAGATTATATAGTCAGAATCTAACCATCATTGATGGTATGTCTTGGTTAAATAATATGTAAAATTTTTTGGTGAAATTTACAGTGAAAACCAACACCCCATATGAATTCATGGACGCATCAAATACATGAGACTTATAGAAGATTCCCATATATATATTGTGTTTTAAAAATAACACAGCACATGTTGAACCCCTTCTATTGCTCAAGGTGTTACAAATAGAAAATGGTATAACATGTTGTATGAAATGTATCAAATTCAATGTGACATGTGTTACACACTATGTGACATAACCCGGAGAAATGGTATTTGTGCATAGGGAAAAGAAGAATTGAATGATTTGTGTATTTCGGAATGGCCAGAGAACATGGGCATTACCAGATACATGAACAAAGATACATACTCGGACATGGCCTTGTACATGGGCACGCCCAATATATGCAAGCATAGCCTAGAGAACATTGGAATGAGACTAATCACCTAGGATGACTCAAGGATGGATGGAAAATCCCTATACTCCATGTACAATACATCTACACTATCTAATATATGTTGAGGCTTATTTTAACATAATTATGAACTAATTACTCAGTGTATTTTCCCACAATTTATTCATCATTAGGGTATAATGAGTAATCTTTTCATGAGCATTAGATGTGATACCTTGTGTGGAATTACTCTCATAGAGAGTTTTAGAAATCCCTCTTGAGGTATAGTGTTACATACTCTATCATATCTTCTACCATATTTGGGTTTCTAAAAAATAGCATTAATAACAACTATGTGTTTTTATCCTCTATTTATAATTTTAATAAAGTTGGGGTTTTATGTGTCCCCCGTGTCGTAATATTAGATCGTATGTTTATATGTTGATATACTTTAAATTAATTTGCATCATTATTTAGAGAGATATCTGATGAACATGACATTTTGTATGAGAACTTTTATTTTTTTTCTACATTGTGGATTATGTTATCTAAGACAAGTGTCATCATGTATACTCATGCAAAATCCTAGGATAACGTTGTTGTCATGACCATAACGTGATATATAGTGTGAATCATTACTATATTTGGATGTTATTTTTATTTGTCTCATTTTGGATTGTCATTCCCATGTAATGAGATAGAAACTCCCTTGATATTTTATGTTATGTAATTTTGGTTTCTCCTACTAGGTACTGTTGTACAACCCATGCATAAAATTTTCCTTCACATTTCATGTCATAATAAAATGAAAGGTTCTTCGATGGTTCCCTTAGTGTACTAGGTGAACAAGTGGAATAACATATCTAAAAATAATATTGTTCATACCAGGTGTTTCATTTTATTATAGTTTACTCATTATAGTTAGATTAAATTTAATTATATTAATAATGGGATTTCATTTTTCTATTTAGTTTTCTAATTAATTTTTCATACTCTCATTTTAGGATATATGGTTGTTGTTGCATTGGGTATCAGTTATTGTTTTAGATTTCATAATTCTATATGTATTGGTCATATGTGTAAGCAGGCATGTACATTCTACTAAGGCCTCAAATGTAAGTGTTGTTCATGTATGGAAATTTTCCCATCCACTGGCCTACTGGAGGTCGGATTGGGGTGTCTTACATGGTTTACCACCATAAAAGCTAGTACCCATGGTTTCGGTCATCAATGTGTTATATTAGAGCTTGTTTAATCCAAGGAAAAATTTTCAACATTTCCAAGTAAAGTGGAAAGGTTAGTAATTTCTTGAAATAGTGTTAGAGTGTTTTGAGTTCGTCTCTATGTCCATGAAATTCAATGTTTGTGTAATGGTCAACTTATCAATCCACTATAATTCTGATAACCAACATATTGACTCAGTACATGAATGCATTGGAGTAAGGGAAAACCTTAGTGCATGAGTCATATAAATATGGGTTATGGTTTCCATGTCCTTGATGTGTAATATACACATATATTGTTTTTACTATGGTACATCTTGCCGATTTCATATTGCCTCCATTAATTTTTCCAACTAGCATTTCATAAAATTATTTCTTGGAAAGTCAAATTTTTAATGAGCCTTTGATATGTGGACTTGTTTAGGTGGTGATACCTCTTGGTGGCCTTTCATCTAAACTTAAAACCTTCAAGTAGCTATATTTTATATAATTAATGTTAAATGAGGTCACAGATTTTTAATATACAACATGATTTTCAGTTATTACAACCCCTAATGTTCTAGGTAAATCCAAACACTAAGGAATATAAGGACTGTTCTGAGGCAGTTACATGTGTTTTTCACCACATTAGGACGCATGATGACATGATGGTGGTCCGAGAAGAAAACTTTATTTATATATCTATTAGAAGATAATGCGTTCTAGTGATAGTAAAATTAGGAAACAAATGTTTCATGGATATTGTTGTAGTTCATTTCTAAATAGTATTTCTCCCCATATATGTTGCATGATGTGAAAATTCAAGAGCCTCTACCACATCAGTAGGGTAGCATGACCATGGATATATATTGATCAATGTTTACTAACCTCTATTAACAATTTAATGATATGGTTTTATATCCTTTCTTAAGGGTATAGACCATGAACAAGGAACAACACATAGTTATATGGGTTAGTATAATACCACATTAAATTCCTACCTATGATGTGGTGCAAGAGTTTTCTTTACAAGTAGAGTGTTTTTTGGATGAGCGGACACTAAATGTATATTTATGTTGTCGGAACATATTTACTTGTACATTAGATGTTGGTACATTATGGTAGATCTATGGATATAGATGTTTCAGATAATTTAAGAGGGGATCTTAAGATTGAGGTTTTATAGTCTAGGACTCGTAGGATTGTTTCAATTAGCCTGTGTAGAGGTGGTGCGACTACTATGATGGGTAGGGACAAGTTTTGGTGGGTTTTCCAAACCAATGTATATCTATTAGTGAATGAGTGGATAGAATACCCATGCTTATATAGTGGTAGTGATAAAGAGTTTTTTAGAGTGGAAGACGTGATATGGGGTAGAGAGAGTGGCTAAAGGTGGCAGATGATTTGACCTATTTCCACCACCACCTATAGGTGGTCCCCCTGAGATTAGGGAGATGGAGAATAGGGATGAATACATATGCAGTAATAGGTTTCCTATATCCCAAAACATCTAAGGATGATTAAAGGTATGATATATTCCTTTTTATAGCTTAGCAACGATATAGATAGAAACTAGGGAAACCCACTATTTTTTTACTACACCACAATATTTAGACCTAGATATTCATGTTGAGTCTTAAGTTCATCCTTTGTGACTAGAGGCTACTACAAGGAAGGGTTCCGAGATCAGACACTTTCTATGGACATCTGACTTAGCCACTGCAGAATAAATATTTATATGGGTTATCCATATGGTGGTGTTGAGGAATTTTGATTCCATACTAGGTGTATAAAATATATACCTAGTTCATGCATATTGTCTCTTTCGAGAAGTGTATATTCTGTTTGTGTATATTGGACAAGGTTTAACTTGATCTATGAGAGGTAAACCTAGGAAAAGTATTATTGATTAATATTTATGAGGGTATAACCTATTACTCATTAGTTAGCTAGAAATAACATTGTATTATTGGAAAATATTGGAATTTTTGCTTCTTGAAATGAGGGTGAATTATGAAGATGGATTTCTTATGGTCCTATCATGGTTACCTCCCCAACAAGAGATACAAATATACATATACGATCACCCAGGTTCTACCATGAAATTTTATACAACAAATGATATTGATGACTAATAGTTGTGTGATATAAATGTGTAGTTGGAGGACATACACAGGAAGGGATTCCTCATACATAGATTTCCCCCATTAAAGTCCCCAATGTTAATTCCCACTAATAATGATAAGAGATTTAGGTTGTGTGTAGATTACCATAAAATAAACTAGGGGGATGTAGGGAATAATTATATACTACTGAGGGTGAATTTCTCCACTGACTAGTTGTGAAGGGTGAGATGGTGGTCAGAGATTGAACTCGTATTAGGTTATCCCCAATTTTGAGTACATGAGATGGATATACCAATGATGTCCTTCTGATATCTCTATAGTCATTATGATTACATGGTGGTTCCTTTCACTTTGAAGAATTATACTAATGTATTCAGGTGAATCATAAATCAAATCTTTCATCAATTTTTAAATTTTTTCTTGGAATACTTCATCAACAACATCCAATTTCAAATTGTATTTGATGAGGATCAGGTGAGAAAATGGAGTGTCATCCTAGACCTACTCTAAGATAACTATATTTGTTGAAATTCCACAAATAAAAGGTTCTATATTTGAGATGTCAGATATTTGGGACATGTCATCTCAGAAGAAGGTGTGGGAGTAGACTCAGTAAATTTTGATGATATTTTAGCATCAGATCATCCCAAGAGTGTGAAGGTGGGGTAAAACAGTCATTGGATGGAAGAAAAATATAAGATATATGGGTCTATTTTGACTATGATTTTGGAATCCTTAACATTTTTACCTAATAGGGGAATCCTTTCTTGTGGAAATAATGGTTTGAATAGTATTTTAAAGTGTTTCAATATAGGTTGTGTGGTTCCCAACATATTGAGACTTACAAAGGAGACTATTGTCTTTGTGGTGTTCTATGATTCCTCTTGAACTGGTATTAGATGTGTATTAATGTATAGAAAGTATAGATAAACATGGGTAATCTATGTTGATACCTCATGTGTGTAACTACACCACCAATTTTCTAGAATAAGAAGTTGTAGTTCTCACACTGAATATTTTCCCACAATACAATATGGTTTTTTGGTTTGTCTAATATTTTCACAGGAAGTGTCACTGTTATATCTTCTCATAGAAGGACATTAATTTTAGAGTAAGATAATGGCTAGAGTTTTGCATGAATTATTACTTCAATTTAGTATGTACTCTTTATTAGGGGAACATTATGGATGATTCTCATAGGATGATATCTTGTTCAATATGACCGAAATAAAGACATCAAGGTAGTAAACCTCACTATATTTATCCTTAGGGAACAAGGATCGTGAATCGTACCTCTATTAGATAAATGTTACCCACACTATATTTAAAGTGTGTTTGGGATTTTCATCTTGGATATACCTTATGTGATACTTTACATACTCATATATCCTCTAGAAGCTATCCTCATGGATTTTATGAAGGTGGGGATAATGTAATATTCTTATGGGGATGGATAATAGTACTACTGTTATTGTGAGAGGAGGTGATGAGGTAGTCTGAAACATGTAAATCGGGCATATATCTATGTGTTTGAAGATTCACCATAACCGTTGTAATCAATTATGGTATCCATAGATGAAAAATTGTGTATATAAAATTGCATCTCTTTGCCTCACTTATTACCAGGTAAAGGCTAAGAACCAAGTTCCAGGGTATTTAAATCAACCACTAGAGATTATAGAGTGAATGTGGGATGATATATATATTGAATTTATGACAATTGTACCATGATCATCTTGACGAAATGATTCAATTGGAGTTATCATATATGGTCATTCCATGTTAAACCACATCCTCGTTATTAGTGAGAATAGTTCTATTGGGAAATTGGGATGCCATTAGATAATAATAATAATAGTATTTATTAACATATTTCCCTTGATGATAGTTGTAACACCACAAGATTTTATGAAAAATATTATTTTTAATCTCATTAATGTCTTGTGTGATATGCTACACAAAAAGGAGCTTGCACAACACGCATCCTTGACTTGCCTTGCATTACATGCAATCACGACCTTCCTCGATAGCGTGTGTAGTACGCAATAACGAGTTTCACTAAACAACAATATGATATTAAAATATTATTAAAACTAGCCATTATGAATAGTAATAACCACTTTTTGAAATTATGTAAATTTTATTTTTCAAAATGGACTTCATTTTTGAATTCAGAATATCGAAATTAACTTAGGGTGAAAATTTGGTACTTTTCGGATCACTTTCATTTTCTGATGAATAGTGAAAATTACTAAATTTTAATTAAAAACAACCTTTTTAATAAAAATAATTAATAGTGATAAATTATTAATTTGAGTGGTTTTAAATTATATTTAGAATATATTTTAACAATTTAATACAATGTTGGTCATTGGATGTAATTTCACATTTAAACCAGACATAAACAAGTGTCAATCTTTTGATAGTTATTATCTCTTAAGAACACGCTATTTGTTTTGATGACGGGAATTAATTTTTAAATTAAGTAATGCAACTGATATGTTTTGAATTTTTTAAAATAGACATCATTTTTCAATTCAGAATATCAAATATAGATTAGGCCTAAATTTTTGTATTTTTCTGGAAACTTTCATTTTTTGATAAATATTGAAACCACTAAGTGGTAGTTAAAAAAAATTAAATCTTCATAAAACTTAACATTACCACTTCTGTGAGTGGAATTTCAAAAATCCGAGAGACACTGTTGATTTCAATAAGTAAAATGTGGTTCAATGAGATGAAAATAATTTTTGGTGAAAAATAACTTTTTACTTTTTTTTACCACGGTTAAAAGTAAATAGGGTAATTAATGGTAAAAATGATATTTTTATTACCCTAACACATGTCCTAATTCTATTGGATAAGAGTAATTCAACCAAAAAAACCTTAGGAATAAAATATGACCATTTAGGACCACATGGATTATATTAGGACATTTATTATTAATTTATTTAAAGAAGGGTTAAAATAGTTAAAATCAATGTTTAATAAGTATATAATTTTTAATATAGGGTTATTCATAATATAAATTCAACTATAAAAATTAATTAGAAATATAAAAAGATTTCCTACATAATGGTATTTTATTTTTAATTTTTAGACATTAAAAAATTTAATTTATTTATGACACAATGATGATGCAGTAATTATCTTATTAATGAAATATTGACATAATTAATGTTATAAATACCACAATATATGTAATTTTAGACTTTTTATGAATTCCACTAATTTTATAGGTTAATATGACATGTTATTATTGATATAATTAACTTTTTTCGAACTAATCAGTCTGTTATGAGTTTCACAAAAATCAATTACTAAATAGTGTCAAAATTGACATAAAATAGTTTTTAAAACAATTATTATATTATTAATTGTTATGTTATTCTAAAAAATATAAGGTTCGGCCAAATGACTTAGATAATGTTATATATATTAATAATAAACAACTTGGGGTTAGTTTGTCTTCTTATAGTATGTTTATTAACCTTATAGTGTAAGAACACAAAAAGACACGGTAAAAGTAAAATTATCTAACTTAATGTTAAATCTAAATGATAAGGTTAAAATAGGAACCTAAACTTGTCTAAATTATATTGGATGAGATTATTTCGACCCATCCCCGTATTTGATTTGAAATAAATCAATTTGGGGCTATTTAAAACCGAATTTGGCTTTATAATAAAATAATATGTTTTGTTATTCCAAAGGTGCCCCTCTTCTCCCTTATAAAAGGGCACCTCCTCCCTCTCTTCCTCACACCACATTGAGCCTTCATGCTCGGCCCACACCTGCCAAATTCTCTTCTACACATCCATAGAAACATCATAGATATTCTTGTCTTCCTCAAAGACCAATCTTAGTTCCCTAAAAGGAGATCTCAAAGAGGCGCTTCAAAGAAGATGTAATGTCTGTTACCGATTCTTTCAACTTTATTTCTTCTTCCACTTCTTCTTATTAGGTTTTTTCATTATGAAGTAGTAACATCAGTATCACTCATATAATGATATGTTATTATAAGTATTAAACAACCCTATTTCACCAACTATCCATCCTACAGAAAACGAAATCACCGCGCGTGCGTACGTACGGAATACCGTCTCCACGTCGTGGTGTAATCTATTTTCCACCTCCACCTTACTTGGATTGGTATAATGGTGTACATAATAACTATATATGATTATTGTAAAGTGATATTGATTCTGAAATAGTATACATACACTCCAATACAATTCAACGATCATGAGAACGATATCATCGCTCGTGCGTACGTACGGACTACCGTCTCCACAACATGATGAGATTCATTCTCCATGTTAACCATTCATGAATGATTATAAAGTATATATAATAAGTAATCATGAATTATATGACATAATAATGATACTGGATTTATGTGTATATATATGTATGTCATCTACTTAATTCCATGCAACTCAATAAGGAAACGAAAACAGCGTTAATGCGTAAGTACGGCCTACCGTCTCCATGAACGGTGTATTTCATTTCATTTACTGATCTATTATATATATGTATATTCTGAATATATATTATATATAAATCATGTTTTATATTCTGGAATTAATTAATCATGATCTATGTAATCATATGAATAATTACAAGTCAAAACACGGATGGCAATTGAAACGATTTTACCCAAAATGCTCTTTAACATGGAATTTACAAAAGAATGGGTAATATAAAGTCATAAGTGAACCATATATGATATCATTACAATGAGTATGATTCTAGAATAATTCAGTGACATTATTTAAATAATTATACAGGTGGTTCAGACACTTAAAAAGCAAATTAGACATAATGTAAGGGATAATTTTGCAAATTTCATTTTTATCTGAGATTGCTTATTCGTAATTATTTATTGGGGTTATTGTTTTCATCCATGTCCATGTTTCCTAAAAATGGTTTCCTGTATTTTTAAAGTCCTTTTTACCCACTTTTGACTTTTACCACATGGTATGTAAGGAATCTTTCTTTTGTTTACGTTACGAGGTACTTTTTTTGACTTTTCCGGCAAAAGTACGATAAGAATGTTTTTTTAACGTATACGGCATGAAAGGATTTTTATGGTTTTATAAAGCCTTATTTTCAGGAAGCTTCCTTCAAAATATTTCATGACTATTTTCAACAAAATCTTTTTCTTCTAAAAATGCATGACATTTTGTGAAAAGAAAACGATTTTGAAGAAAAAAGGATATTTTCCTCAATAATTCATTTCAATTGTTTTATGAAAACCATTTTCATCTAAGATGACATTTTTTAACATGTGTATATTTCAAGTGTAATGTCTCTATGATTTACATGGTTTCAATTTTCTTATTTTTAAATGTTATCCATTTCATTTATATGGATTATGTGATGATGGAATGATGTTTATGAAACCCATTTTATTTATTGGGTTATTATGAATGATGTATGTTTATTTTGTGGCACAAGTAAGAATGATTTCATTATGAGATGGGTGGGACCTATATCTTCATCCAATGCATTGGGTAATGATTTATATCTCATGGCATAGACATTGCTAGAATGTCAAGTTAAACCGGTTCAGTAATACAAGACTGGAACGAGGAGTGAACTCGATTCAGAAAGTGACTTTGTCCACTAAGATGGTCTTGGAAGCAATGCCTTGGCTACTATGAAAATTATTACATGTGCTTAATGGATGCCACAATAACATGTTTTATTCCCCTGTTGTTTTTTCATTCTTAACGTTTCTTTATGATCTATGCCTTACGTACTTCCATGCTTTATGTCATTGTTCGGCTTTTGATGTTTAAACATTATGTTCATGTTTTTAAGTTCAAATGTATATGCTATGTTTTATTTTATCCATGCTTACCCTTACTGAGCATTTCAGCTCACCCTTTTTATGTTTATTTTTCCCCAGGATATAAAGAAAGGTTTTAGGTAAGAAAAAATGGGGGAAGATCTTTATGGGAGATGTTGAAGATCTTTCACCATGAATAGAAGATTACGTTACAAGTTTCCAAAAACACTAAACTATTACCGTCCTTGTGTGTCTATTTTTGTTATGTATTAAGTATTCCGAAAAAGTAATGTAATGTCCATGTACGTCAAGCTTTGGGTCTCTACAGTTGGTATCAGAGGAAAATTTTAGTCAACCTTTGGAAACTAGGATGTGAAAACTTTAGTGAGATCCCTAGAGATATTTCTAAGGTATGTCTAGGGATGTCCCTAAGGATAAGTATACGTATAGAATATAGTCCTAGAACTATGGTAATGATGTTAGAATTTAACCTAAGATATTAGATATTAAGGGTACTCCCCCATTACTATGTTTTTCCCTAGCATGATTTTTTCCTCTCACATTATTCTTTTTGGGTTTTAGAAAATGGGTGGAAACCGGAAGATTCACGATAATGGAGGATATTATGGACAATGGAATGATATTCTTCATGAGAACCCAAATGAAATGGGATTTGGAAGTCCAAACATCATTATTATGCCAAATCAGCAATCTCATAATATGATCAATAAACTCAAATTTGGTAAGTTTCCTGACTCGGCTAATAAGAGAAAGATGGAGTTTCATGATGATCATAGAGGAAAGAAATTTCAATTTCCCCTATGTAAATCATGTGGGAAGAGGCATCAAGGAGAATGTTTCAAAGGAACTGGAAGATGCTTTGGGTGTGGAAAAGAAGGACATAAAGCCAGTAAGTGCAAAGGAAAATGTTCAGTTAACACCATGGACGAGGATAATGGTATTGCTACGACATCAACAATGTTTAAATGTTTAGATGTGGAATGTACGAGAATTATGAAAACCAATTCCCAAAGGGAAAGTCTCATGAAGAGAATCTGTATGGTCGTATGGGTAATATTTATGTTGATGATGATGAAGAGACTACAAATGATATGTGAGATGAAAGAATAGTTGAATCTCGGTCAACGGTTTAATAAGGTTGTGGAATTATTACATGTTTTCAAGTGTAATGTTGTATAAGTAATCTCATGGTACTATGGAATAAAGAGACATCTAAGGATTGTTACACTATTTTCTTTCCTTATGTTTTCAAAGTGTGTGATGAATGGTACCAGTATTTTTGGAAAGTATATGATATGCTAATAATGAAGGGATAAGAAGATAATGAGATGTTTGATTGTATTCATGAGCTCATGAATGATATAAGGAGAAGATTATATCATGGTTTGAGTATATAGAATTTTTGGATTTTTCTATGTGGAAAGAGTTAACTTTTGACAACATTTATGTTTTCACTAAGGTTTAATGGGTATTCATTTTTCAAGAGAATACATGATTACGGTATTCACATGATTGGAATGTGACCAACAAGATATATGGGGGATAAATGATGGTATTCACATACTTGGTTGATGACATTTCAAGTAATCATTTTCTTTATACTATGAGACTGGACAGAAGTATTTTAGATAAGCCTAAAGATTATAATGGATTATGTTGTACATAAGTTAGTATTGTTTAATGATATAATTTTTTTTTGATATTATTTATGGGATGTTATAGTAATGTAGTTTTAGAAAAAGGACAGCCTACAGGATGGGAGAAAACTCATCGCGTCGGTCAAGGCTGTGGGAATCGAACCCACAACTGAAGTGCGACTGGCCTTTATCGCCTCCCACTGGCCTACAGGATGTCCCTGTTTAGTAGAAACTAGTTTTATTTTATTAATTAGTATGATATATGAATTATAAGTTCATTTTAGGAACCATATATTATTAAACTCACTATAGATGACTTATGTATTTTTGATAACTTTTATAACCTTTTGTTTGAGACAGATTGAATGACCCATCATTCTATCACATGATCTGCTAACACATCATGAATAACAAATTCAATGTCATTTCATTAAGGGATGAAGTGGAAATTGTTAAATTAACGAACAATAGTGAGATTGTACCAAAATCATGTAAGTATTTCTTTTAATTCATCAACTTAAGGGAAATGATCTTGAAAACCAAATTTTTTTTCCTAGTGCCTTTATATCCGATGAATCAGATGGTACCTTAGATCATCACAAATCGGTGGATTTGTGATTGCTGGCTTTTCTATAGAAAAGTTCTAAACCACTCTCCATCAGAACATGATGGTTATATTTTTCTTCCATATTCATATTTTCACTTATGTTCTCTTACGTGGAAACCCAGTGATGAGTCAATTTGGGTAACCATTAAGTTTCATAATTTTGTTTTCAAATATTGGTCTTTGTATTCCTTTTTACGATGTGGGTTTATATTAAAGAAACTTTTGAGGAGTAGAACATTTATAACCCCGACGAATTTCGAGGGCGAAATTCATTTTAAGGGGGGTAGAATGTAACACCCGGAGATTTTATGAAAATTATTATTTTTAATTTCATTAATGTCTTGGGATGTATGCTACACCAAAAGGAGCTTTCACAACACGCATACTTGACATTCCTTGCATTACAGACAATCACGACCTTCCTCGATAGCGTGTGTAGTACGCCATAACGAGTTTCACTAAACAACAATATGCTATTAAAATATTTTTAAAACTAGCCATTATGAATAGTAATAACCACTTTTTGAAATTTTGTAATTTTTTTTTCAAAATGGACTTCATTTTTGGATTCGTAATATCGAAATTAGCTTAGGGTGAAATTTTGGTACTTTTCGGATAACTTTCATTTTCTGATGAATTGTAAAAAATTACTAAATATTAATTAAAAACAACCTTTTTAATCGAAATAATTAATAGTGATAAATTATTAATATTAGTGGTTTTAAAGTATATTTAGAATATATTATTACAATTTAGTACAATGTTGGTCATTGGATGCAATTTCACATATAAACCAGACATAAACAAGTGTCAATCTTTTGATAGTTCTTATCTCTTAAGAACACGCTATTTGTTTTGACGACGGGAATTAATTTTTTAATTAAGTAATGCAACTGATATGATTTGAATTTGGTAAAATAGACATCATTTTTCAGTTCATATTTTCAAATATATCTTAGGCCTAATTTTTGGTATTTTTCTAGAAACTTTCATTTTTTGATGAATAGTGAAACCACTAAGTGGTAGTTAAAAAAATGAATTTTCATAAAACATAATTTTACCTCTTCTGTGAGTGGAATTTCAAAAATCCGAGAGACAAGGTTGTTGTCAGTAAGTAAAATGTGGTTCAATGAGATGAAAATAAATTTTGGTGAATAGTAACTTTTTAATTTTTTTACCACGGTTAAAAGTAAATATGGTAACTAAGGGTAAAAATGATATTATTATTACCCTAAAACATGTCATAATTATATTGGATAAGTGTAATTCGACCAAAAACAACCTTAGGATGAAAATATGACCATTTAGGCCCACATGGATTAGATTAGGACATTTATTATTAATTTATTTAAAGAAGGGTTAAAATAGTTAAAATCAAAGTTTAATAAGTATATAATTTTTAATATAGTGTTATTCATAAGATAAATTAGACTATAAATATTAATTAGAAATCTAAAAAGATTTCCTACATAATGGTATTTTATTTATAATTTTTAGACATTAAATAATTTATTTTATTTATGACACAAAGATGATGCAACAATTATCTTATTAATGAAATATTGACATAATTAATGTTATAAATACAAAAATATATGTAATTTGAGACTTTTTTTGAATTCCAATAATTTTATTGGTTAATATGACATGACAATATTGGTCTAATTAACTGTTTTCGAACTAATCAGTCTGTTATGAGTTTCGCAAAAATCAATTACTAAATAGTGTCAATATTGACATAAATAGTTTTTAAAACAAATATTATATTATTAATTGTTATTTTATTCCTTAAAATATAAGGATCGGCCAAATGACTTAGATAAGGTTATATATATTAATAATAAACAACTTGGGGTTCGTTTGGCTTCTTATAGTAAGTTCATTAACCTTATTGTGTAAGAACACAAAAAGACACGGTAAAAGTAAAATTATCTAACTTAATGTTAATCTAAATGATAAAGTTAAAATAGGAACCTAAACTTGTCTAAATTCTATTGGATGAGAGGATTTAGACCCATCCCAACCTTATCTTCGAAATAAATCAATTTGGAGCTATTTAATACCGAATTTGGCTTTATAATAAAATAATATTTTTTGTTATTCCAAAGGTGCCCCTCTCCTACCATATAAAAGGGCACCTCCTCCCTCTCTTCCTCACACCAATTTAAACCTTCCAGCTTGGCCAACCCCTGCCAAATTCTCTTCTACACTTCCCTAGAAATATCATAGAGGTTCTGGTCTTCCTCAAAGACCAATTTTAGTGCCCTAAAAGGAAATCTCAACGAGGCGCTTCAAAGAAGAGGTAATGTCCGTTACCGATTCTTTCAACATTATTTCTTCTTACACTTATTCTTATTAGGTTGTTTCATTGTGAAGTAATAGTATCAGTATCACTCAAATACTGATATGTTATTATAAGTATGAAACAACCCTATTTCACCAACTACCCATCCTACGGAAAACGAAATCACCGCGTGTGCGTACGTACGGAATACCGTCTCCACATCGTGGTGTAAACTATTTTCCACCACCACCTTTCTTGGATGGGTATAATGGTGTAAATAATAACTATATATGATTATTGTAAAGTGATATTGATTCTGAAACAGTATACATACACTCCAATACAATTCCACAATCATGAGAACGATATCATCACTCGTGCGTACGTACGGACTACCGTCTCCACGGCGTGATGAGATTCATTCTCCATGTTAACCATTCATGAATGATTATAAAGTATATATAATTAGTAATCATGAAATATATGACATAATAATCATACTGGATTTATGTGTATATATAGGTATGTCATCTACTTAATTCCATTCAACTCAATAAGGAAACGAAAACAACGTTCATGCGTACGTACGGCCTACCGTCTCCATGAACGGTGTATTTCATTCCATTTACTGATATATTATATATATGTATATTCTCAATATATATTATATATAAATCATGTTTTATATTCTTGAATTAATTAATCATGATCTAAGTAATCATATAAAAAATTACAAGTCAAAACACGGACGACAAATGAAACGATTTTACCCAAAACGCTCTTTAACATAGAATTTACAAAAGAATGGGTAATATAAAGTCATAAGTGACCCATATATGATATCATAACAATGAGTATGATTCTGGAATAAGTCAATGACATTATTTAAATCATTATACCGGAGGATCAGACACTTACAAAGAAAATAGGACCTAAGGTAAGGGATAATTTTGCAAATCTCATTTTTATCCGAGATTGCTTATTCTTAATTATTTACTGGGGTTATTGTTTTAATCCATGTCCATGTTTCCAAAAAATGGTTTCATGTATGTTTAAAGTCCTTTTTACCCACTTTTGACTTTTACTACATGGTATGTAAGGAATATTTCTTTTGTTTATGTTACGAGGTACTTTTTGTGACTTTTCCGGCAAAAGTACGATAAGAATGTTTTTTAACTTATACGGAATGAAAGGATTTTTATGGGTTTATAAAGCCTTATTTTCATGACGATTCCTTCAAAATATTTCATGACTATTTTCAACAGAAACCTTTTATTCTAAAATTGACTGACATTTTGTGAAAAGAAAATTATTTTGATGAAAAAAGGTTATTTTCCTCAAGAATTCATTTCATGTGTTTTATCAAAACCATTTTCATCTAAGATTAAATTATTTCACATTTGTATGTTTCAAGTGTAATGTCTCTATGATTTACATGGTTTCACTTTTCTTATTATGAAATGTTATACATTTCTTTTATATGGATTATGTGATGATGGGATGATGTTTATGAAACCCATTTTATTTATTGGGTTATTATGAATGATGTATGTTCATTTTATAGCACAAGTAAGAATGATTTAATTATGAGATGGGTGGGACCTATATATCCCTCTAATTCATTGGGTAAAGATTTATAACTCATGAGATAGACATGGCTGGAATGGCAAGTTAAACTGGTTCAGTAATACAGGACTGGAAAGAGGAGTGAACTCGATTCATAAAGGGACTTTGTCCTCTAAGATGGTCTTGGAAGCAATGCCTTGGATACTATGGAAATCATTACATGTGCTTAATGGATTCCAAAATTACATGTTTTATTCCCATGCTATATTATCATTCTTAATGTTTCATTATGATCTATTCCTTACGTACTTCCATGTTTTATGTCATTGTTCAGCTTTTGTTGTTTAAACATTATGTTCATGTTTTTAAGTTCAAATGTATATGGTATGTTTTATTTTAACCATCCTTACCCTTACTGAGTATTTTAGCTCACACTTTTTATGTTTTCTTTTCCCCAGGATATAAAGAAATGTTTTAGGTAAGAAAAAAGGGGGAATATCTTTATGGGAGATGTTGAAGATCTTTCACCACGATTAGAAGATTACGTTCCAAGTTTCCAAAGACACTAAACTATTACGGTCCTTGTGTTTCTATTTTTGTTATGTATTAAGTATTCCGCAAAAGTAATGTAATGTCCATGTATGTCATGCTTTGGGTCTCTACAGTTGGTATCAGAGGAAAAGTTTAGACATCCTTTGGAAACTAGGATGTGAAAACTTTAGTGAGATCCCGAGAGATATTTCTAAATTATGTCTAGGGATGTCCCTAAGGATAAGTATACGTATAGGATATACTCCTAGAACTACGGTAATGATCTTTGAATTTATCCTAAGATGTTAGATATTGAGGTTACTCCCCTTTAATATTTTGTTTTCCCTAGCATGATTTTTGCCTCTCACACTATTCTTTTTGGGTTTTAGAAAATGGCTGGAAACAGGAAGATTCACATTAATAGAAGATATGATGGACAATGGAATGATATTCTTCATGAGAAACCAAATGAAATGGGATTTTGAAGTCCAAACATTATAATTATGCCGAATCAGCAATCTCATAATATGATCAATAAACTCAAATTTGGTAAGTTTCCTGACTTGGCCAATAAGAGAAAGATGGAGTTTCATGATGATCATAGAGGAATGAAAGTACAATTTCCCCTATGTAAATCATGTGGGAAAAGGCATCAAGGAGAATGTTTCAAAGGAACTGGAAGAGGCTTTGGGTGTGGAAAAGAAGGACATAAAGCCAGTAAGTGCAAAGGAAAAGGTTCAGTTAACACCATGGATGAGGATAATGGTATTGCTACGACATCAACAATGGTTAAATGTTTTAAATGTGGAATGTACGAGCATTATGCAAACCAATTACCTAAGGGAAAGTATCATGAAGAGAATCAGTATGGTCATATGGGTAATATTTATGTTGATGATGATGAAGAGACTACAAATGATATGTGAGATGAAAGAATTGTTGAATCTTGGTCAACGGTTTAATAAGGTAGTGCAATGATTAAATGTTTTCATGTGTAATGTTGTATAAGTAATCTCATGGTACTATGGAATAATGAGACATCTAAGGATTGTTACACTGTTGTCTTTCCTTAAGATTTGAAAGTGTGTGATGAATGGTACCAGTATTTTTGGAAAGTAGATGATATGCGCATAATGAAGGGATAATAAGATAATGAGATGTTTGATTGTATTCATGAGCTCATGACTGATATAAGGTGAAGGTTATATCATGGTTTGAGTATGTAGAATTTTTGGATTTTGGTATGTGGAAAGAGTTAACTTTTGACAACATTCATGTTTTCACTAAGGTGTAATGGGTATTCATTTTTCAAGAGAATCCCCGATTAAGGTATTCACATGATTGGAATGTGACCAACAAGATATATGGCTGATAAATGATGGTATTCACATGCTTGGTTGATGACATTTCAAGTAATCGTTTTCTTTATACTATGAGCTTGGACCGAAGTATTTTAGATAAGCCTAAAGATTAGAAAGGATTATGTTGGACATAAGTTAGTATTTTTTGAGGATAAAACATTTCTTTTTGATATTATTTATGGGATGTTATAGTAATGTAGTTTTATAAAAAGGACAACCTACAAAATGGGCAACAACCCATCACGTCGGACAAGGCTGTGGGAATTGAACCCACAACTGAAGTGCGACTGTCCTTTATCGCCTACCACTGGCCTACAGGAAGTCCCTGTTTAGTAGAAACTAGTTTTATTATATTAAGTAGTATGATATATGAAGTATAAGTCCATTTTAAGAACCATATATGATTAATCTCACTATAGATGACTTATGTATTTTTGATAACTTTTATAACCTTTTGTTTGAGACAGATGGAATGACCTATCATTCTATCACATGATCTGCTAACACATCACAAATAAAAAATTCAACTTCATTTCATTAAGGGATGAAGTGGAAATTGTGTAATTAACTAACAATAGTGAGATTGTACCAAAATCATGTAAGTATTTCTTTTAATTCATCAACTTTAGTGAAATGATCTTGAAAACCAAAAATTTTGTCCTAGTGCCCTTATATCTGATGAATCAGATGGTACCATAGATCATCACAAATCTATGGATTTTTGATTGCTGGCCTTTCCATAGCCATGTTCTCTACCACTCTTCATCAGAACACGATGGTTAGATTTTTCTTCCATATCCATATTTTAACCTATGTTCTCCTACGTGGAAACCCCGTGATGAGTTAATTTGGGTAACCATTATGTTTCATACTTTTGTTTTTAAAGATTGGTTTTGGTATTCCTTTTTACGATGTGGGTTTCTATTAAAAAACTTTCAAGGAGTAGACCATTTATAACCCCGATGAATATCGAGGGAGAAATTCATTTTAAGTGGGGTATAATGTAACACCCCGAGATTTTATGAAAAATATTATTTTTAATTTCATTAATGTCTTGTTTTTTACGCTACACCAAAAGGAGCTTGCACAACACACATCCTTGACTTTCCTTGTATTACACGCAATCACGACCTTCCTCGATAGTGTGTGTAGTACGCAATAACGAGTTTCACTAAACAACAATATGCTATTAAAATATTATTAAAACTAGCCGTTATGAATAGTAATAAACACTTTTTGAAATTGTGTAAATTTTGTTTTTCAAAATGGATTTCATTTTTGGATTCGGAATATCGAAATTAGCTTAGGTGAAATTTTTGTACTTTTCGGATAACTTTCATTTTCTGATGAATAGTAAAAATACTAATTTTTAATTAAAAAAAACCGTTCTAATCGAAATAATTAATAGAGATAAATTATTAATTTGATTGGTTTTAAAGTATATTTATAATATATTTTAACAATTTAATACAATGTTTTTCATTGGATGTAATTTCACATTTAAACCAGACATAAACAAGTGTCAATCTTTTGATAGTTATTATCTCTTAAGAACACGCTATTTGTTTTGATGACGGGAATTAATTTTTAAATTAAGTAATGCAACTGATATGTTTTGAATATGGTATAATAGAAATCATTATTCAGTTCATAATATCAAATATAGCTTAGTCCTAATTTTTGGTATTTTTCTGGAAACTTTCATTTTTTGATGAATAGTGAAACCACTAAGTGGTAGATAAAAAAATGAATTTTTCATAAAACATAATTTTACCTTTTCTGTGAGTGGAATTTAAAAAATCCAAGAGACACGATTGATGTCAGTAAGTAAAATGTGGTTCAATGAGATGAAAATAATTTTTGGTGAATAGTAACTTTTTACTTTTTTTACCACGGTTAAAAGTAAATAGAGAAATTAATGGTAAAAATGATATTATTATTACACTAACACATGTCATAATTCTATTGGATGAGTGTAATTAGACAAAAAACAACCTTATAAAAAAATGACCATTTAGTCCCACTTGGATTAGATTAGGACACTTATTATTAATTTATTTAAAGAAGGGTTAAAATAGTTAAAATCAAAGTTTAATAAGTATATAATTTTTAATATAGGGTTATTCATGAGATAAATTCCACTATAAATATTAATTAGAAATCTTAAAATATTTCCTACATAATCGTATTTTATTTGTAATATTTAGACATTAAATAATTTAATTTATTTATGACACAACGATGATGCAGTAATTATCTTATTAATGAAATATTGACATAATTGATGTTATAAATACCAAAATATATGTAATTTGAGACTTTTTATTAATTCCACTAATTTTCTAGGTTAATAGGACATGTTAGTATTGATATAAATAACTTATTTTGAACTAATCAGCCTGTAATGAGTTTCACAAAAATCAATTACTAAAAAGTGTCAAAATTGACATAAAATAGTATTTAAAACAAATATTACATTATTAATTGTTATTTTATTCCTAAAAATATAAGGTTAAGCCAAATGACTTATATAAGGTAATATATATTAATAATAAACAACTTGGGGTTCGTTTGTCTTCTTATTGTAAGTTTATTAACCTTATAGTGTAAGAACACAAAAAGACACGGTAAAAGTAAAATTATCTAACTTTATGTTAAATCTAAACGATAAGGTTAAAATAGGACCCTAAACTTGTCTAAATTCTATTGGAAGAGAGTATTTCGAACCATACCCACCTTTTCTTCTAAATAAATCAATTTTGAGCTATTTAAAACCGAATTTGGATTTTTATAAAATAATATTTTTAGTTATTCCAAAGGTCCCCCTCTCCTCCCTTATAAAATGGCACCTCCTCCCTCTCTTCCTCACACCACATTGAGCCTTCATGCTCGGCCATGCCCTGCCTATTTCTTTTCTCCACTTCCCTAGAAACATCATAGAGGTTCTTTTCTTCCTCAAAGACCAATTTTAGTGCCCTAAAAAGAGATCTCAAAGTGTCGCTTCAAAGAAGAGGTAATGTCTGTTACCGATTATTTCAAATTTATTTCTTCTTCTACTTCTTGTTCTTAGGTTGTTTCATTATTAATTAATAACATCAGTATCACTCATATACTGATATTTTATTATAAGTATGAAACAACCCTATTTCACCAACTATCCATCCTATGGAAAATGAAATCATGGCGTGTGCGTACGTACGGAATACTGTCTCTACGTCGTGGTGTAATCTATTTTCCACCGCCACCTTACTTGGATGGGTATAATGGTGTAAATTGTAACTATATATTATTATTGTAAAGTGATATTTATTCTGAAATAATATACATACACTCCAATACAATTCCACGATCATGAGAACGATATCATCGCTCGTGCGTACGTACGGACTACCGTTCCACGACGTGATGAGATTCATTCTCCACGTTAACCATTCATGAATGATTATAAAGTATATATAATAAGTAATCATGAAATATATGACATAATAATGATACTGGATTTATGTTTATATATATGTATGTCATCTACTTAATTCCATTCAACTCAATAAGGAAACGAAAACAACGTTCATGCGTACGTACGACCTACCGTCTCCATGAACGATGTATTTCATTCCATTTATTGATATATTATATATATGTATATTCTGAATATATATTATATATAAATCATGTTTTATATTCTGTAATTAAGTAATCATGATCTAATTAATCATATGAATAATTACAAGTCAAAACACGGACGACAAATTAAACGGTTTTAACCAAAACGCTCTTTAACATAGAATTTACAAATGAATGTGTAATATAAAGTCATAAGTGAACCATATATGATATCATAACAATGGGTATGATTCTGTAATAAGTCAATTACATTATTTAAATCATTATATAGGAGGTTCAGATACTTACAATGAAAATCGGACCTAAGGTAAGGGATAATTTTGCAAATCTCATTTTTATCCGAGATTGCTTAATGGTAATTATTTACTGGGGTTATTGTTATCATCCATGTCCATGTTTCATAAAAATGGTTTCATATATGTTTAATTTACTTTTTACCCACTTTTGAATTTTACTACATGGTATGTAAGGAATCTTTCATTTGTTTAAGTTACGAGGTACTTTTTTTTGACTTTTCCGGAAAAAGTACGATAAGAATGTTTTTTTAACGTATACGACATGAAAGGATTTTTATGGTTTTATAAATCCTTATTTTCATGAAGATTACTTCAAAATATTTCATGAATATTTTAAAAAAAACCTTTTATTCTAAAATTTCATGACATTTTGTGAAAATAAAACGATTTTGATGAAAAAAGGATATTTTCCTCAAGAATTAATTTCAAGTGTTTTATCAAAACCATTTTCAACTAAGATAACATTATTTCACATGTGCATGTTTCAAGTGTAATGTCTCTTTGATTTACATGGTTTCACTTTTCTTATTATTAAATGTTATCCATTTCTTTTATATGGATTATGTGATGATGGGATGATGTTTATGAAACCCATTTTATTTATTGGGTTATTATGAATGATGTATGTTTATTTTGTGGCACAAATAAGAATGATTTCATTATGAGATGGGTGGGACCTATATCTCCCTCCAATGAATTGGGTAAAGATTTATATCTCATGAGATAGACATGGGTGGAATGGAAAGTTAAACCTATTCAGTAATACAGGACTGGAACGAGGAGTGAACTCGATTAATAAAGGTACATTGTCCACTAAGATGGTCTTGGCAGCAATGCCTTGGATACAATGGAAATCATTACATGTTCTTAATGGATGCCACAATTACATGTTTTATTCCAATGCTATTTTATCATTCCTAATGTTTCTTTATGATCTATGCCATACATACATCCATGTTTTATGACATTTCTCAAGCTTTTGATGTTTAAACATTATGTTCATGTTTTTATGTTCAAATGTATATGGTATGTTTTATTTTATCCATGCTTACCCTTACTGAGCATTTTAGCTCACCCTTTTTATGTTTTCTTTTCCCCAGGATATAAAGAAAGGTTTTAGGTAAGAAAAAAAGGGGGAAGATCTTTATGAGAGATGTTGAAGATCTTTCACCACGATTAGATGATTACGTTCCAAGTTTCCAAAGACACTAAACTATTACCTTCCATGTGTGTCTATTTTTGTTATGTATTAATTATTCCACAAATTTAATGTAATGTCCATGAACGTCAAGATTCAGGTCTCTACAATAGTTTTAATCAATGATTCTCTCCCCATATAATACTATTTTAGAGGATTTCATAAGGATTTTTCAAATTGGTTTTGTTTGAAAAAAATCAATTTATCTCAATACATATTTCCAGACATAGAAGACCATGTTCTTTCTAGAGGATAGGATACAGAATTTCATGTTCTTCTTTGTTCATAGTTGGTATTATGACTTACACTTGGTGAATTTAACATATAATAAGAGTTACACTTTAACCAATACTATAGAACCATTCTTGGATAGGTATTTTTGATCCAATATGTTATCATTAAGTGGGACTAATCTGGTTGAGTCAGCACTCATGGTCATAGAGTTGGTTATGGAAGAAATGATGAATTTTTAGATAATACAAGAGTAGAGGAGGACTATTTAAAGCCATCAAATGTCTTATATAGACTCATGATGGAAGAATTTAGAGTTATACGAGTGGGACCATGTTTTCCTAAAGGTATCACCACTTCATGGAATATGATGATTAGCTCGGGTGAGATAAATATCTCTAATATTCATTGGCCCTTTCCAGACAAATCATAGAGTTGGTGAGGTAACATACCACATGAATCTACCACTATAGTTAGACCATGTAAATGATGTTATTCATGTGTCACAACTGAATAGTATCATGAAATACCTATCACATGATTTTAATTAGGATCAATTAGACACTATGTATGAAGTTAAATTTATAGGGTATGTAATAGATATTAATGATCATAAGGGAAGATCCTCTTTTGGTGACTAATTCCCTTTGTGCAGGTTCAATGAAAATACATGAATCTTCACGAGAGCACTTAGGATTGGGAGAACCATATGAAATATCAGAACCCCCCATCATTTTGAGTAACCATTTTGTTCATAATGTTGTAAAAATCACTATTGTTTAGGGAATTCAATATCTCATTTTTTCTTAAATTCATTTAGAATATAGTAAGAAATATATAGGGAGATAGGGGCTAAGATAGTGAGGGTTTATAATGCTTGGTGACCCTTGGTGTTGATATATAAAAAATAAACATATTATATCATTCAATCAATTTTTTAGTAAATAGTGAAATAACACAAAAATGGGTGCTCATATGATAAATCTGATATATTCAATGAATATGAAATGTGTGTTTTACCCTATATATGGAATAAAAATTTTCATCATCGAGTATGTATAGATTTTAATTTTATGTACGTAATGATATTTTAATAAATTAACTGATTTGATTATTACACATTATATCTTCATGAAATAGACTCATCTATATAATAATATTAATAAAAAATTCTCTAGCGTTATCCACATAAACTCCAAAATTATCTTAGGAATCATTATAGTAGGCTTCATATAAGACCAATATCAAATCTCTTTTTAGATATCGATGTACTAACAAACATAATGTATCTTCGAAATGAAGAAAAAACTAAAGGGTACTTTTTCAACAATTGATGAGAACTAAAGGAGGGATATTTCATTCTGTAATTATACTATTTTTTATTTTCATTCACCGAATATAAATCAATTCTTCTAACAGTTTTATTTTTACCTTGATGAATAGATTTTTTTGTTGGATCTTTATAGATTATCAATAATTGATAATATTTCGTTGTGCTTTATAAGTCCAATTCATTACTCATGCTACAAAAAAATCAGTACAACCAATATAAATGCTGATGAAAATTCCTCAATTTTTTTTTGGTGGTTTCATATCAAAATAATTATTATTTCAGGTCCAACATTACTATTTTCCAGTGGATCGAAATATACCTTCTAATCAACAATTGTGATACTATTATTTGTTGTAATGGATTGATATAATGGTTTCAAGATCAGGATTAATGACATGATTGTGGTGTTTAGTGATAGTGAATGATTGGGAATGGTTTGGGACTTTTGATTCTCTGAATAGAAGAAGACAATGAAATTGAGCAATGAGATAGAATAACCTAGGGGATAAAAGGTTTTAAATTATGCCCCTAGTGATGTCAGGTATAGTTCATGATAGATCCACATATCATTTGAAATATTTTCAGTAATGGAAATAGTGGTATTATCCCACAAAGATTCATTAAGAACCTAAATGGTTTGGGAAATTTCCTTTTACACGGTGTGTAGTCTAATGTAAAAAATTCATGTATTACCACTTTTACAGTGCTAGTGTTTACATGTAATGGAATTTATAACATTTTCTGTTACATGGGACACATTACATTTTATATAACATTATGAATAAATGTGTACTCTTCATGTACCATTTCATGGAAATGGATAGGTTAATAGGCATGACCATGATACATGTGACTGGCCTAGTACTCGTACATTTCTACGTACTCGTACATGAACATGGATAGGGGTTTGAAAAATGTACATGTACTCAACCTAGTGTAAATGGACATGGGATGAAGCACATGGGACGAACCATGGATATAATTAAACATCTTGTACTACATGTTCATGTCATGTAATTTATCTAGGATATATTTAGGAACTTTTCCATCATTGAATGATATAGTTTCCCTAGGGTGTATTCCCTTGGTTCATTTACTATAATCGAATAGTGAGGTGTCATGTAATGGGTATAAAATTTGATCCCTATGATCAAATGTTTTGCAGATATAGTCATAGGAATCCCCATTTAGGCTGAATGTGGGATCCTCTATTGTGTTTTTCCCTAGGAGGGGATCAAAGAATCTGTGTGACTAACATACATGGAAATTGATGCCATGATTTGTGGGATAATCTTTTTTGTGATTATTGTGTCACCCATAACCCTGGATGTGATCCCTTATCTTTTTATAGGTCTCTTTTGAAGTATATTACAAATGTATTCCCATAGATTACCTATAAGAATAACCTCTAGGATGATCTCCATCAAAGTTACCCCACTTATGGAGTGAGATCTCCATGTTAAGTATTATACTATTAAATATAGAGGAATCTGAGTCTACGTATGTGGGTGTGACATTACCCAAATATATAGCATCAATCATGAGTATCACTAGATTTTAATATTATATGTTGTATATTATTATTGATATTCCATTGTGATGTGATAACCAATATATTGATGTTTTATGTCTTATGATTGTAATGTGTCCTACATGGGATTTTTATTTTCACCCCATCATTGGATCTTCCTATACATGTGACATTATATATAGATTTAAAAACATTTAACATGGTACTTGTTGGAAAAATAGAATTTCGGTCTTAGCCGAGTTAGATAGTATTAGGATTGTAGAAGTGTTCAATTTGATTGTAGTACCTTATTTCTAGTCAGTTGGACTTGCATTAAATTATTGGTGGGACTATAATTGGAACTAAATAAATTATGGGATTTTTGATACTCTAATTTAGAAATATTTTTTAAAAAATTCATTGGTTATTACTTATATATTTTCTTTTCATAATTTAATGTCTATTGGGAATTTGTGCATGGATAGATGTTTCATAGGTTATGGACTCTCATATGGATTTCATTACCATTCGATGACTGTCCTCATACCCATACCTATTCATGTTAATGATGGGATTTCATAATGGTATTACTACTATCTAAGATGACCATATTGGGTTAGTTCATTTAATTAGATAACCATATAAAGATATAATAAAAAATTATTATCTTTAATATTATTATTTAAATTAAAAATAAGAAGAGGATAAAAGTATCTTCTTTCTAATCATTTTTCTTATATAAATTATCAACAATTTAAAATACAGTTAAAAGTAATAAATATCACACAAATAATTACCAAATAAGACCATTATTCGTCGTGTATTACTATATTACTAAAAACCGGCTCAGAATAATTCATTAAATTATTGTACGCTCTTGTTTGGGTTTTTTAACCACATACATCAACAATAATATGAATTTAAATCATGAATTAATAAAAAATTAATTTATAGTATATTATAAATAAATAATATTTTTATATATTATATAAATATTCTATTCTCTAATTAAGATAATATATTTCGTTTATTAGGAATCAATGAAACATGCTTCTTATAAATTCCATATTCACTGCAAATACAAATTATAAGCATGGAAGTATTCCATAATAAATTATATGATTATGAAATATCTCAAGTAGTAAACTTTGTGAAAATGTAATGCAAGAATTTTTAATGATAATGAATACAATCACTACAATCAGGAAACAAGTACAGACATCAGAGACCATAAATACCTGATGTTATAAATTGGATGAATTCGTATAGAAAATGTATATTTATAAAAATCATGAATTATCATGTATATTAATAAGTGTATTAATAAATTTTTTAAGATATATAAATGTATGATACAATTGGGTGATGTATGTCAACAGATGTCAAGAATTGGAGGTATGTATTTTTATATCAAAATCGTTCATTTCATATATGATTGGTTTTATGTACATAGATCCATTTATGTGATCTATATAAATCCAAAATAATATATTATAAAATTAATTTACATTTAATAATATTATTTTATTTTAAATAATGATATATCTCTTCAAGATGTTTAGATTAATATGACGCAAAATCTAAAATAGTTTTTCGTAGTCTCAATTCTAATTATTTGAGGCATGTTTAACATTAATAAATACGATTAAATAATATGTAGTTTTAATTTACTAGCTATACGTTTTGATATTATATTTTTATTCTATCATTTCTACATGAAAATAATTTTCATTATCAATGTGGATATTAATAATGAAATTTCCTGAGTGAAAAGGATTTTTTGAAACTTCAATCATATAATGTAAGTGAAAATGTTTTATCATGATCAATTTTCTTCCTTGACTGGGTTCTCCAACAATAATATTTTATGATATATTATAAAAACTATTATAGAATATATATTTTAAAAAATATTATTTTATTAATTTTTTTACACTATGGGGTTTCAAAAATGTTAAACTAAATATTAAAAATTTCCCATTAATAATAAAAAAATTTAGATCAAAATTTATATAGAAAACAAGAATTCATCTTCACAAATCCATTATTATAGATTCTATTAATATTTATTGGTTTAAATGATTTTTTATCAAAATGTTTTAGAAAAATCAATGTGACCCATAATTCCCTCTTTAACATCAATTTCAAAATGATTTCAAAAATCTATTTTATGTTTTCACTTATATTTCCCAATAAATGTGTAAAATATTCACCCTAATATGGGTTCTATTTTAGATTTTATAATTTAATATGTATATATGATTTTATGTAATGTACTAATTATACCTAACAATTCAATTCAAGGTACCTTCATTTTTTGTATTAGTCAAGTGTTCTTCTTCACTAATGTTTCTCTTTTATGTCAACATCCTTCTAGGATTCCTTTTTTATACATGGATATTTTCTTTTGAAAAAACCATATTTATTTCTCATGTTTACATATGATACATATTATTATTGTGTTGAATTATTCCAGAAATTGTTACTATATATTATGTGACCATCAAATTATATATATTTTAGATTGAATAGTATTCCCCTTAAAATAATATTATTCTATTGACATTGGGAAAAGAATTGAAATTACATATTATTTTATTCCAATATAGAATATTGTTTCCACTAACTATGGTTCATAATGTATAAATATTTTATATTCTTGAATATATGTATAGTCATGTTTAAATTCATCCAAATTTTTATTTGGTGGGGACTTAAAAGTTAATATTGAAACTAAAGGTGAATATGATAGAAATAATCAAGAAATATATATAATATAATTATATATCCCCTTTATGAATAAAAGGGTATCATGACAAAAAAGAGGCTTGGTTATTTTGTTTATACCTTCCTAATTCTAAAATATTTTTTTACACTTGTCTTCAAATCGAGTAAATTGAGTTGGAAAAAAAATGATAATAGTATATTGATGTCTACTATTTTATATTCTATCTGAACGAGACCATTATTACTAATTACTAGGTTGTTTTATTTTCATGTATATATATTGACCCCAAATTCATGTTAATTTTGGATTCATACTTTTTTACATATCCCTATAAAAATGTATATTCTATGGGTTGTCATGATTTCTTCAGTTATATGTGTCACAAACTAAGAGATTCTTATCACACCTTTATTATCATTCAAATCCCCATGGTATGTCTATTTTTACTACACAAAACATTCTTTTAGAGATAACACTTTCTGAGGAACATATATGATATTTTGAGGACATATAATTAATTAATTAATTTCTTATATATGATGGAATATATTAATTAATCATGAAAGAAATGGGATTTATTAAATTATGATTTTTCATAAATAGCTAAACCACAAAACCAGATATGATCATTCAAATATAATATATTAAATATTCATATTTTTATGTGTTATTATATATAATAAGATCATATATTTTAATGTTGGTATCAATGGGATATTGTCAATTTGTTTCTTTAAGACCCAAAATTAAGAGTTCAGTTAAAGGGAATCACAGTGAAATTTATTATCCATGTGGCCAATAAAAAAATTGATATTTCAATCTAAATTATATAGAGGAAAAGAAATTACTTATATTTGAAATTATTATCAGTATAAATAATCACATATCTCATATACGATAGTCATTTATGAAATAAAAAGATAATGATTTGGGAATTGTGTATAGAAGTGAGCATTCAAAGAAATGTGTTATTGAATAACATAAAGCCTTCAGAAAAAATAAACTCTTAATTATCCATAAAACCTATATGAAAATCACCATGGTTTTTCGTAAAATAATAGTTAGCATAAATAATTCATTAATGGTAATAAAAATTTTAATTTTGTGATAAAAAATGATAAGAGATATAAAATAACCCATTAATCGAGTTTTATTTTAATGAAGAAATTTTAGAATCTAACTTCTGTCATGTAAAAACATATCGAAGTATAAGAGGATGTGATTGGTATATATTTGAGAGACATATATATTGAATTTCATCTCACTCTATACCTTAAATGAGAGGGATAGAAAGTAAGTTACTGAATTAAAGTTCATGTCCCAAATTAAATAGGGTGTATTAGATAGATCCACTACAATATGTCAATTTGTGTTCTCCATATGCACTTAATAGCCTATATAATCAAATTAGGTTAATTAATTAATTTTTATATTACATTTTAAATATATTTATAATTTACTATGATTATATAATGTTTATTTAAAAGAATTTCTCTTATTATTAATGATTAATTTCATTGTTCTAAAGATGTTCATTTCATTGTTCCAACGTGGGACCACACGAGGATAATCATTGAATATCATTGAAAATTAGAATAAAACCCAATAATTGATATGAAATGATACTAAATTCATTTTAAAAATTGAAATTTTCTCAAATCTGTATATGTTTTACAACATAGGGGTTAGTCGTTTCATAAAAATATTAACATTATTAATTCAGTTCAGTTATGTTGTTATACCAACTATCAAAAATTAAATGTATTTTATTTAATAAAAAGGTTATGAATAACTTCTACCAAACACCCCTATATCTTAAATTAACAATTTTTTATACTGTTTGTAAAAACCATAAGATTTTATGAAATGTAGGACACTATAAATATAATATTATTAAAACATGATAGATATAACTTATTAACTAAGTTTGGTTGTAAAAATAGAAATAACAAAATTTTTGAAATACATTATTAATAATAAAGAGAATATATTGATTTTTAAGTTCTTAAATATTAGTAATGACATTATAAGAATTGAAAATATGTATTTATAAAAAAAATATTTCATTGTATGAAAAAATAATAAAATTGTTTTCATAAAATTAATAACTGATATTAATAAAATGAAAATCATTTTTTACTAAAAATTTAAACATTATCAAAGAAATTTTTTTTGTGATTTATATAAAATGATTAAATTTTTAATGAATAGTGTACAATAATGTATTTTATTTAAAACATTATTTTTATTTAAATAATTTATGAATTGTTATTTTTTGTAATGTATTAAAAGAAAAATTAGATCAATAATGTAATTATTAATCTAAATAAATTTAATTGAATCAATTCAATGCTGAATTTTTGTATAATATTATTATATACTTATAAAATCATTTTATTGGAAAAACTATTTATTTTTTCTGCATCAATAAGGATTATTAAAAACTAAATTCTACTAATTATGTGGATTTAATTTTAAAAATTGATTACATATTTATAATAATCATTAATAAAACTAAATAATTAAATAATCATAATTTTTGGTCAAAATTAATAGTACAAATTGTATAAATTATTTCCTGTAGTTAAGACTAAACTTGTTTACTATGTGTTAAAGTAAATACAGAAATAGACAAAAGAACATAAAAACATGTCCAAATAATATTTTATAGCCATATATCTGTCTTGTATCATCCACAGTTCATTGATTATCCATTTTGGACCATTTATTAATGTTTAAAATGTTTGTATAACATTTTATTTTCCAAAATTGCAAGACACTCACATCCCCCACTTATAAAAGGTCACCCTTTATTCTCTACCATTTACCCTTATTAAAACTTTTGGGTTTGAAAATACCTATATATATATCTTTCATATATAAATATATATATACAAAAGTAAATTTAATATCATAAATATTACCATGGAATTAATTATGTATAATCTAAAAGTGGCGGTTTGAAGAAGAGTTGTCATTCATGACTGAGCATCGTTGTTTTTTTTATTCTTCCACATAATACAAAATGCAATCAATTATGGTGACATAATAACATTATTACGTCACATGTAAAAATATTTTTTAAGTAGAAAAACATAAAAACATCTCCACATCAATCAAACATGAAACAAAATCATTGTTCATGTTTATATTGAATTTCCACCTTGAAAACATATGTAATTCATTTTCCATCGTCACCACACATGGTTGTTCATGATGTCGTTTTCAATCATTAAATATTATATTCAAAACATAATAATTTTTTTAAAAGTAATATACCATATTCTTTATTTCTTTCCAATCCATTGAAAAAAGATTAAGTTGTTCATGTGTTAGATAGACTACCACATTATTAAGTGATTTTATTTATTTATTAATACCAAATCACATGGATGATATATGTAAGTGTATTTAACAATATAATATTGTATGTACTATTTAATTACTATTTTTTATTATTAAATAACCCATACATTTATTATATTATGAATATTGGATAATTTCAATATTTCTCATTCCTACATATGTAATTTCATCACCATGATTGTAAAACAAATAAGGGTTATATTTAAAATTATTATTTTTGTATAAAATATAATTAATAACTGATTATTACTCTTTATATGAATTGAAAATGACCCCTATGACAATGTACAAAATTCTGATTCCATTTTGAAATTTGGAACATATCACCCTCAAAACATCTGACATGCATGTAATTTATTATGTATTTAAATTCGTCATTAAAATAAATAAAACCACAATTTTTAATATAAGAAAATAATATTATATAATTATCTTAATAAAAAATAAAATTTTTTATTATACATGATATAAAAGAAATAAAAAAAATATGTATATAGGATAAGGTATTTATGTCAAAACTTTCTTCTTTCAGACGCTTATACTTTTATAAACCCAATTTCGTTAAATCATTAAAAAACAACACCATTATATAGTATATCACAACACCTTAATAAATCCTTATATTTAATGTTTTAATTCATGAAATATAATCTTGTGAGTTATTATTCATATGTTACCAATAGAGTAAGGATTTATGTTTCAATATAATTTTAATTGTTGTTGTTTATGAATGAATATTCATATATATATTTTTTTGATCATTGTCTAATAAATACCATTTATCTTCTTAATAATAATTATTTATTAAATTATTTTATGATATTTACATTTTAATCACTATGTAATATATAATGATTGAGGTAATGTTTTTAATAAAATATGACTTTATGTCTCTATTCAGTTGAAAATAATTTTCCTTCCCAATCAATGTTTTAAAAATATATTTTCAATAATATTTCTAGAATTCTATATATAATTTTCTTAGTTAAATTTTTATCCACGTTTTAAACATTTAGAAACAGTTTAGAAGGATTACCATTGTCGATTTCTCATCAAGTGTCATTTTACCCTTTTTATATTAGTTAAAGGAATTGTTTTTTATCTTATAAAACATGTATGGAATTACCACCATCATAAAGGCATAATTATTGAATTATTACTTTATAAGATTATAGGGTTTATAAAGGTAATATTTTCTACAATAATTTGTATATTATAAGAATTTAATATACTTGTTTAATGTGATTAGGGAATTTTCTATTGGATATATTCCATGTAATCCCTTACGGACATTTCCATACACAATAAAATCCTTTAGCATTATAGATTCCGTCTAATTTCATCATATATATATATATATCACCCATATATAACAATTTTATACTACATTATTTTGATAGGGTTATACATCTCTGATGTTAATTTCTTAAACAATATTTTTATAAAAATTCCTTTATTTATGATATGAGGAAATATTATGAAACATATTTTCATTTGAAGGTCAATTATTATGGTATTCCTTTTGATTGATTTCTATTTTACAGAACAGTTAAATTATGTACTTTCCATGAAATGTGTGCATGTATTAAGTTCTAATGCCTGGGTTGAAGCTTTAGTCTCATGAGGCATCGTGTATGTGATTTGGGGGTATACCTAATCTATTATGGTACTTTTTCCACTATGTGACTTTGTCTAAGATGTTATCCAAGGTTAATTTTTTTTATCATGAAATATTTTGATGAATGATTAATAATGATTCCATGAACATATGAAACCATGTTCTTAATGTTCTTGTTCCATTTTATTATTCATAATACCTCTATTTTATAATACCAATCTATACTTTTGACTCACATTTTATAATCCCTTTTCATGTTTATTACCATACGAGGATTTTTATCTCACACATTTATATTTGGTACATCCAAATGTTATCACTTCCTTTGGTCTTGAATTGATCTTTACAACATGCATGAAAACATGACATTCCAGATAGTTGTTTGTGAACTCCTAGGTAATGTACTTTTTAAATTCAAAAATACATTATGAACCATTATGAAGGACTTGAAAAAAAAGTTTGACCTAAAAATTAATATGAAATATTTCATTTGATAACCTTGGATGAGACTTGTAGACTCATAATTTAGGAAATAATTTTCATTGATATGTTATTATTTATAAGGTTGTATGTTTCCATATTTTTATGTAAATTAATTATCATATTGTTTCTTTTTAATTTTTTCATAATTGTGGAAAATATGAGAAATCATATAAAACCCCAATGTGTTTTCCAATGTATATATTTCCCTAATGAGATACCTAAATTATTGTGAACATAATTTAGAAAACTTGTGATCATTCCAAATGAACTTTATCATATTTGTATTAACAACTATATATTTGATAAAATTCCAAAAACATTAATGATTATAATGGTCATGTATCTTGGTTGTTTATCTGTTAATAATGAAAATGAAAACAATATTCAATTTACTAAATGTCAAAAATGTAGTAAGAGGAACATGGAAAATTACTCAAATGAATTTTAAGATGATTTATGTGTGGATAGAGAAGTAAAAAAAGAATCTTATTGACTATGAAACATATTGACTGTTGTTAAATACATACAAGTAGAAAATATTTAACCATCAGAACCACTAATATATTTTGGGAATTTTAAGATGATTTATGTGATGGTTAGTTTGGAATTTATCTCATAGATGATTTTATGAGTAAAAGTTATTTTAATATCTTTAAACATATTTTATTATAAAATATATTTTTTTAGTATTTTGATGTGATTAATGGATTTTTAAGAAAATGTTCTTTTTATTGAGGTTTGTGTAACCCTTATGTCTAAAATTTTATTTATCATGATATATTTTTTTACTGAAAAAACTAAATCCTTGAAGGTAGAGGTTATATAATCATTATGTTTATTTAGTTATCAAAAGATTTATGTTTGAATTTTCCTTTGAAAAGTAATATGAAGGTGTAATAATTTTGGGAATTACAATACCTTGTGCACACCATTTATGGTTTTGGTTATTGTGTTCATTAATTATTAATATGTTAATGTGATTTTATTGAATCATTTGAGCTATTAGAAGTTTACTTTACCGCTTTAATAACAAAAATTCATCTTGAATAATAATCTATTGGAGTAACAGATGTTGTAGTGGTGATAAGTTATTAAATGATGAAATCATGCATTCACATATAGAAAAAAAATTTATTATTACAATTAAAAAAGGTGAGGAATTTTAAAATTTACTAGGAAGGGGTAAGGCTCTAATGGATGATGTGGATAAGAATCCATGGGTATGTAATAATGAATACCATTTGTATAAACTCTAATAAAACTACCAAATTCTAGAGGAAGACAGCTCAATGTTGAGTTTGATGTAAACTGTCCATCAACATAGGACCTCTTTTATGTATAATAATCCATTATCATTTCACATTGATAAATGTATTGTAGGATTATTTGATTATTTATGAGGTACCTTAATATCATGATCAGATACATTATATACCATAGTTTAGTGGTGACGCCCTTTAAGGAGCTGTAAACAATAGTAGAATCAGTTTAGACCCATACCAGAACAAAATTAACTATAATGTAGGATTGAATGCCATTGATAATAGGTCAATCCTTCACTTAAAGGGATCCCCATGAACTAAAATAGACAGAGAAAATAAAAAATCATTCGACCTCTCAATCCTCAAAAAAATCCACCCATTCATTTCACAAATGAAACATGGACCATCCATATTGAGATTCAAACCTCGTTTTGGTGGCATCCCAAAAATAAACCAACCATGATAATGTGACCTTTGGAAAAAATAATTACAGTACCTATCATTTAACAACTTTTTCATAAATATTTTCCACTCCCTTTTCTCAAATGAACACTGAAGTCTGATGTTATCCATTTAGAATCAGTGCTGAATGAAATTGTCAACATAAATAGTCAAGGATGTTACTCTTGTGAACTGACCAAAAAATATCTATATTGTGATGGCCAGATCATTATGAATAAATAATTGGGTAGTCAACTCCACCATTGTTTGTTTGACACAATATAATTTAGAGGATATGTTAACCCCTACTAAATCACCTATTTATAAGGGTATAACGAATTGTTTTTAATACCATAGATGAAAATTTTGAGCATAATATATACTTCCTTGCAACAAATAATGCATCCTTATATATCTCGTTCTGATGTGTTGTATATGACTGATCTATAAGCCTTAACTAATAAGGATCCTGATGAATAACATGTATAGACACACATATTTGTACAGTCGAAGAGATTGGTGAGATGAAATATATCACCATGATCCTTGTTTAAAAAATCCTGTGTAAAGACTCGGAATTCACATGGATCATTGAACGTGAGATCTGAGTTGGGAAATAGAGGTAAATGAGTGTAAAACTAAACTATTATTCACCCCAAACCTCGTATTACCTCGGTCGTCCATTCATCATGCATAGAACTGTAGAAAGAGAATATGGATTTATTGTTTCCTCTTTTGATTAAATGAGATCCTTTTTAGTGTTCCTTGGTTTTACCCTTATTTTACTACAAAAAACATTTCCCAAAATGTTTTTATTTAGATATCCTCCCATTCTAGCCTTGCATGAAGACATTCTAGCATCACAGTCACACTCATTAAGCTGATACCACCCACTTACATCGAATTAGATGTTCATGACTAGTAAGCCTAGTGATACATTTAATCCGATCAAGATTATCATATATACGAGTTCAAAAGTTTTTCTATATATTTAAGGACCATTTTTGGCCCTTATTAACATATTGGGATTTTATCTTGAGGTAGGTTAGATCACACTTAATAATATTTATTATTCCTCCAATTGAAACGATTCAGTTATGCCTTTTTTTTATTTGATATGAGATCTAGTCCACCACCTCTCCCATATGATCAATATGAAGCCTCCCATAAATGATAAGATCACATAATTATTCCATCGTGAAGTTCCATTTGAATACAAATATAATTGTTTTGGTACATTGAGCTCACATCTCTTTGTATTTTCTAACTACTTGTAGACTAAATTTTCATGATTTATGAATTCATTATTACACTTAATATACTCTTCTAAGACTATATTGATGATGTTAATAGTGGTCTATATTTCATTGAGAGATAGAAACATATCCTTTATGTACTTTAATTTAGACTCGCTCTGAACCTAACAAACACACCTAAAGGGCTAAATGATCCCAACATGCATGTTGTATTTGATTAATCTATTAAAAGAATCCTATGTAAAGATAAAAGAAAATGGGATAAAAATTCCCTTATCTACATCCTCAAACTAATATAAAAAACCATATCTTCTACCCATAAAGCATATATAGAACCCTGGTGAAATGAGGAATTTATACATACAATATTTTGTAAGTGGGGAGATTCCCATTCACTAGAGAACCCTTATAATAAACCACCATTAATGAGTGTAATATGATTTATACATGTCAAATTTAATAAAAATGTTTGATACTTGTGTTTTTTATTATCTTTTTCAATCATATCTAGAAATATACTAATCGAACAATTTATAGAATTGCCTCTAACAATGATGTTGTGCTCCTAAAAATCTAAATAGGGAGGTTACTAGAATGTCTTTTTTATTACACATGAGAGAACCTTTTATAAATAAATTCAAATAATTCATAGAAAAAATTAAATGAGTGAGGAAGGGTCCATAACTATAAAAAATGAACTAGGTTTGAAGAACATGCCACCAAAGGGAGGTGAACTCCTCCTAATAATTCATGAACATCCTCTAGTAGATTTATTAGTATAATTTCATAGTGGGTCACATAAAATAGTGCTAGTATGTGATCTTTCTCATGGAAGATCTCAGGATTAATAGAATGGATAACCTAAATTATTTAATTCACTTTTGTAATGGTGAAAAAGTAATGATTATTTTTCACTAAGACCACATTAAATATAGTGTAAAAAACTATAATCATGAACTTTTGGGAAACATTCCTTTCATTGAGGGGTTTGGTTCAGTAATAAAATATTTAAATAATGTTCATGTCGTAAATCTAACCACTTCAATATCATTAGATAAGGAAGCATCATCCAAAAAAATATGGGAACTATAGTTTTTATTCCATCATCTTATTCTCACATAAAAATAAGAAGTGTTTTTTGATTACTCTTATAATAATATAACATTAGAATTATCCATATGGGTATTTTTGAAAGAATCTTCACTACAAATGTCTTCACTGTATACTTCATCAAGCATATAATCTAACTAAAAATATTATTTTGAGTTTTTTTCTATGTCCTAATACATTGAATAGAGCTTTTGAATCCAGATTATAAAATAATTCATCAAAATTATAAAAAAAAATATTACATATAGATCCATTCACTTCATTGAATTAGATAAGATGAGGAGGTGAGAACCTCATTATAGAAACTTGGATCATAAGTCCAACTGTTTGAGAATAATAATAATATATTACCCTCATCCCTACTATCATGATTTGTTGGAATGGGAAAGTAGTTTTATATAGCTCAAACCATGTGCGTGACAATCACCTTTTGGAAGGATGAGATCACAAGTAGGTTCGTAATAAACCTGTCTAGGTGGAACCATCTGTGGTTTTGGCCCGTCGGATTGCTGCACTAGTTATTTTTCCCTCCCATATTACCCATATCGATCAATCCTATTTGAAATGATATTGTGGAAAATACTTGACTAGATTTGTTTAAAATGTCTATCCTCTATTATTTTCTGAGGTCTCAAGAACGGAATATAAATTTCCACCAACAGACCAATCTGATTTACAATGATTGAAAGAACATGAAAATTTCTATAAGGGAACCTTCCGTGGAGGTCACATTTTGTATAGAAAAAAATAGATAAAACATTAAGGTTTCTCCATTAAGACATCGGTGGTAATGAAATTATCATAAATTTCAACTCCCTTCACTGATATGGTTGTGTTATAGAATAAGCGAATATGATGGTTGTTATGATTTCCATAAATAAAATGGAAATGGTATCTTTTTTTGAGAAAACAAAGAAATTTTTCATTCATTATATTTGGGTTGTAATGTAGATACAATAGATAACTTTTATTATATATCTAAATGGCTATAAATTTTTTTTGGACCCATGAACCTATATCGTGGATATTATGTATGAAGAATGTTAACATTGAAGTGGGGTGGGGAAGGATTTCGATCCTATCATCAGAGGGTATTTGGAATGTATTTGCTAGTGAAATTGATCTAGATTTAATTGGGATTGGGTTTTCATTCCTGGTTAAATGAGGATATTTATCTGAGTGAGAAATCTTGTGTCTAGAGAATAGTTTGGATAGACAATAATATTGGATTCGCTTGGACTAAAAGTTTCATCTGAGAGAACCATGAAACAGTTGGATATATGGAAATTGATGTGAATTTTGGGAGGAAGAACAATTGATGGAGATTTTATAGTCAGAGGATTGAGAGCACTCAACAGTATTACACTGGAATGATCATGGAAAATCATTATGGTTAGAATATACAAAATGAAACATGGATTTCAAATGAATCAAGGTATGCATTTAAAAAATTATTATTTAAACATGAAATTTAAAATATGGACATTAAATTTAATAGTTTGAATAAGAATAATATAAATTTGAAAATTAATTTTTTAGAATAATAAAAATATTTTGATAAATAACTACTTCAGTCTTGTTCATGTCCTCATATGATTCAAGAAAACTTTTCCCCTAATGAATAATTTTTTAATGAATAGGGATGTATACTTATTATGTTTTATATACTTTTTTCAATTATTTAAAATGTTATATTTTTAGGAAAATTTTTAAAAATTAAAATTGTTTTATTATGTTTTTAGGTATCTAATTTAGGTCATTTAAATCAATATCATGATAAATTTTGATATTAAAAAATTTCCTACTTTTGAATAAAATTTCGTTATAAAACTATTTTTCGAAGAAAATATGGGTTTAACATTAAATTAAATTACAGAATTTATAAAATTTTATTTAAAAATTGATTCCAAATTTATGATTATATTAATAAATATTATATAATATGTTGAACTTATTTTTTTGCCTAATTAATAGAAAAAATAGAAAAAATTAATTACCATGGTTGTGGCTAAAATGTATTTAAAATCAGTTAATCTAAAAATAGAATGTTTGAAATGATATAATAACTTGAATCAATCCAATTTTATGGAAATATTTAGACCTTAAGTCATTTATGTATTTAAAATAAGACCTTTAGGATCTGCATTATTTGTTTATTAGATGTGTATACCATTTTCACTTTCAAAAAATTACATTGTGTCCTCTAGTACACTTATAAAGGGGAACACCATATCATATATTCTTTAAACATATAACAACTACATGTTATGATAGTCCCTACCCAAATACTATACATAATTACATTCCCATGACCTTGAGTCTTTGGTTATATCATAATAAAATTCTATGGAGTTATGGGGAATAACTCTAATGAGACAGTCTGAAGAGGGGGTATTTTTCTTATCTGATAATAATTGTTATATTTATTCCTCCACCTCCATTAAAACATGATCATTCCTGACGATTTAAAAAAAAAATTATCCAATATATAATTATGTTATTATCTTAATTTATAAGATTAAAACCATCTCAACATCCAACAAATTGGATTGGTAAACCATACAAGTAATATAGAAAATTATCATCAAATTAAATTAACAATTTAAAAAATGTTGAATCCCAAATCGCACTAAATAATTGATTGATTTATTCTAAATAAATATAAATAGATGAATCTGATGAATAAAATCGAATTTAGTTTATTATACATGAAAAATATTTTATGAAAAATTGGAAATTTTCCTAAAAAAAATCAATTATATAGTTATGGAGATAAATGTTATCAGACTCTCAATTTCCAGGGGAAGACAGAAGGTAAAAAAATTGGTTTTTATTTAAATTGTGTTGGATGTAATGGGACTCAATGTCCTAATATAAGGGCCAATGTGGGTAATAGTCACTAACAAACATGTAAAAATAATGAAAAATACTATGAAACTACTACAAATGAATAGGTTAATGAGTTTTTTATATATATTTTATTGTTACTTATATCATCCATGTATTCACCAAATACTATATATTGAGTTATAAAAACCACTATTGGTGTAATTTTTATTTAAATAGATTCATTATCTATGGGATGTTATTACATATGGATCCAGATCTTATATCCTTATTATAATTCTATATGAAATTAAGAATGGGTAAGCCCTCTTTATAAGGGCTTATAATAATTTTTCATATTGATGAAACACATTCTAAATCCTAAATAAAATCATGATCATATAGTTATGCATGATTTTTCATGAGTTAGTTATAAATATTAGTAATAATATAACTTATAGGGTAAAATCTATTTACTAGGGGGGATATAACACCCCATGATTTTAATATGTTATTTCATATAAATAGGAAAATGTATTAGATAGATTTTACCACATGTAACACCATACAGACACAAAATAATGATATATTTAGATATAATATAAATATTTATATATAACCATTGAACATCCAAGATATTAAATTAGGGGTATAAAAAACGTTTAACTAATTTATGAATTCTATTTCTTTAGAAAATATAAGATACTCCTAATTCAAATAAAGATCAATTATATTAACTGAATTGAATAATTAGATTATTTAGATTATATTATAAAGAACACATTTTTATATTAAAAAATATTATTAATGATTAATTATGTTTCATATTAATAATTAGTGAACACAATTTTTTTAGACGATATATAAAAATATTAAAAATATTAAAAATTTGAAAATTTCACTTCTCCAATAAAAACTATTTCTCCATTAGATTTTATGATTTTATTCAAAAACTAAATTTATAATTTCTTGAATCATAAATTTATAACAAATAACTTCATTTTTAAATTACTTATATCATAATATTCAAGTATGACTTTTTATCTTTTTTTAATTCTTACTTTATAGTATGAAAATACGTTCTCACGAAAACATTAAATTTGATTAATTTACTATTATATAAGATTGAACTAAAAAATTATTAATTTTTTACGTAAAAGAATATGAACATTTGGAATAAAATTATTTATTTTAAAATATTCTCTAAATATGGATACACTTTGGTGAATAATTCTATAATAAATTAAATAGTTACTTATTTATACAAATAGTATTCACTCATTTCATTAAATCAAGTATTTTTCAATGGATTTTATGTTATTGATTAAAATAAAAGCCCCATATAATTTATTCATTTTATAATAATTAAAATTATATGAATACAATCAGGCTTATTGAAAATTATACCATATATATAAACATAATAGTTAAAACACTATATATCAAGAAATGGTTTTACACATTTAAGTGTTTATATTTTTAAATTAATATTAAATACTATATAAATTTAATTTTATAAAATTTTCTCATATTTTAAATTATAAGAATCAATTTTTTGAATTGGGTAAAATTTAATTTTTTTATAAAAATTTATAACAAGGGTCAAAAAATAATTTCACTAGAAAAATGAAAAAAAAATTAGAATATCAATTAATCTATGGAAAAGGGAACAAATAAGCATAAATTTTTTCAAAATTAATAGTTTATTTTTATTCCTACCAAAAATAAACCATTTCCGGAATTATCACATTTTTAAGCCCTTTACCATTTAATGGTGTAATTAAATTTTTTAATTTCAATTGATAATTCTAAATAGACACTTTTCATCCCTTATAATATGGTGACATATTTTCTACTACAAGGCTCAAGTTTCTTCTATTTTTATCCATCAAAATAAAAATATTTAATCCTCCTAAAATTATAATCTAAGCATAAAATCATTTATTTAGCCATATTTTTCATAATTCATCGATTTCTATGGTATCTTCATAAATAAATTTACGTTGCCACCGTGGGTGTTCTAGAAAAATTAGTTTTTTTATTAAATTTTATTCTATTAATAATATTCTAAACACAATAATTTAATTTTATTACCATCATATAGACATTATAATATTAAATAATTAATTTTGGTATGATTATTTATATATATATAACCCATAAATTCATAATAATATTATCAATTTTTTTGTTTGTTGTTCATACTATCACCTCTATAAAAAAAACATCATTCATTTTCTTCCACCATCAAAAAATTATGGATCCACGGTTGGAATTAATGTTCAAATATGATTATTTTTTTTATCATTGAGGGTGTTTGATAACATATTATTTTCAATATCCCTATTTCTACAAAATATTTATTTGGGATATTCGAAGAAATAATTTTAGAGCTATGCTCCGTGACATTGTGAGATTCCAATGCCCAGGAAGCATCAGAGTTGATATAATAAATATATTACATGTTCTAAATGATGCATGAAATGATTTTATAAATTAGCGGAATTACATATAGATGAGGACTTGAATGAGAAATATAATACAATCAATTAATATCCAATAAATGTTTTCCTTATATACAACATATCCTTTGTCAATGTTGGGTATTTTATGAATGATCATTCATAGATATATTGGTAATTAAATTAAATAATTAATTAATTTCATACTTTTTATATTTCAATGTTCTTGACTCCCCTATATAATAATGCTTACATAAAATTCAATGGGTTCTCTAAATGAACCTATGAATTGAGAAAGGATATGTTGGAGGAGATTTCCTAGACAACCAACATCAGTTCATATTTTGGAGATCAATTGGCCAATATTGTTTTTAGATCTCATAATGATGATGAAATAGAACTGTTATTCAACAATTAATGATCCAAAATTAAGGTAGTATTTTTTATTTTTATTTTATTATTATATCAGTTATTTTATATGAAAAATTATAAATTTGAGAAATAATACTAATTTATGGGTTGATAGATGAATCATTGTTTTGGTTTTATGTTCATATAATATTCATAATTGATATTACTTTTGTATCCCTTCTTATTCATATTATTTTGTCACCCGATGTAAATGAATCATCAAAATACCAAAAAAGTGTGATGTTTGTTCTTGATATGTTTTTTGTATTTTCCTATCCATTTTCATTATTCGTTAATGTTTACATTCTATTTCTTCAGTGGTATAACAAATACAAGTTAATAAACCATTCTAAAACCATTATTTGTTCTAAGGTAATTATACCGTGGATTTGGGTTTGACATTGAAGGCACACTTGATGTGTGCATAGATGGTTGATGATCAAGAAATTAAAAATAATTGGTATTCATGATATTGATCATGGAAGTCGAGTGAAGAAACAGTAGAAAATTAGTTAGTGGATTATATAGTCAGAATCTCACCATCGACGATGGTAAGGCTTGGTTAACTCAGATCTAAAAGTTGTTGGTGATATTTATAGAGAAATCCATCATTCTAGATGAATGTATGAATTCATAAAATATACAAGAGTACATGAAAATTCCCTAATACATGTTTTATAGTAAAAATAACACATTACATGTAGTACCCATTTTATGGATTAAGGGTTTACACATAGAGAATATTATAACATGTTTTGTGACATGTATAAAATTCTTTGAGACATGTCTTAAACACTATGTGATATGACCTGATGAAATGGGTTTTATCCAAAGGGGACACATGAATTTAAAATTTTTATGTGTATGGGTATGGGAAAAGAATATGGGCTTAACATGATACTTAGATTTTTCTAGGTACCCAGACATGGCCTTGTACATGGGCACACCCACCATATATGGTCATAACCTAGAGTAAATGGGAATGAGTTAAATCAAATAGGAATGCTTCTGGCATAAAATAAATTCCATGTACTACCAGTACACAACATGTAAATTATCTAGGATATCTTGAGGCCCTTGTTCTATTCATTATGGGTGAGTTTTTTTAGTGCGTGTTCCCTCTGTTTATTCATCATGAGGGTATATTGAGGTATCATGTCCAAAGTAGTAAATGTGATAACATATGTGGAATTAGTATCATATATATTTTTAGAAATACCTTATGAGGCCTTGTGTTGGTTCATATATCATATCTATACCATATTTGGGTTTCTAAAATTCAGTGAGACTATTATAAAGGGAAATTGATCATATATTTACATTGTTAAATGTGTTGGGGTTTTATGTGTCTTCCATGGCCTATGGTTTTACTCCCTATCTATATCGTGATATATTTTAAATTATTGTGCATAATTATTAATTGAGAGATCTGATGAACTTGAAATTTTTAATGAGAAGCATTCGTTTTTCCACCTTATGGATTAAGTTTTCCTACACAAGCGTTATCTTGTATACTCCTATAGAATCCTGGGCTGAATTTGTGGTTGTGAATGTACCATGAGATATAGGACGTCTCATTAATATATATGTATGTTATTTATATAGGACTCATATTTGGATTTGCATCCTATGTAATGAGACTAAAACTCTCATGATTCTTTATGTTATGTGATTTTGGGTTCTCCAACCTGGTATTGTTATACTAACCCTTGAAAAAGATTATCATGCACATATTATGACATAATAAAATTAATGTTTGTTCAATGGGGTCCTTAGTATACTTGGAGAACAAGTGGAATATAATATTTAAATAAAATATATTTCATACTATGAGTTTTAATTTATTATAGTTCAATCATTCTTGTTGATTTAAATTCTATTATATTTATAATTTGATTGGATTTTTCCATTGATTATTTCTAGTAATTATTCCATACTCTCATTTGGGGATATATGGTTATGATTGAATTGGTTATTAACTGCTGTTTTACATTTCCACATTATATATGTATTGGTCATGTATGAATGTATACATGTAGATTTATATAAGGCCTCACATGTAAGTGTTATGCATATATGGAAATTTTCTCCTTCAATTAACCTTTTAGAGTTGGTATTAGGGGGTCGTACATGGTTTACCACTATAAAATCTTGAACCATTAGTTCAGGTCATCCATGTGTTTATCAGATCTTGATTAATCCTATTATCAAAGTTCATATATTTATTGTAGAGAGCGTTGCATTGAAATTTATGGAAATTTTGTTAGAGTGTTTTGTGCCTGGCTCTATATTTAAAAAATCCATTTTTAATGTAATGGTTGATTTATCCATTCACCCAATTTCAGAAAACCAACTTTTTCACTCAGTACATTTAGGCATTGGTCATAGAGAAAACATTGGTGCATACATCATATATGAATGGGTTTTGTATTCGATGTCCTTGATTATTCATATACACAAATATTCTTTTGGCTATGGTACATCTTGTATATTTCATAATGCCTCGATGAAAATTTTCCATCTAGGATATCGTAACAAGATTTCATGGAAAATCAAATTATTAATGAGGCTTTGATATATAGACTTGTTTTTGTGGCGTTACATCTAGGTGGTCTGTCAGCCATACCTTCGACCATCGAGTAGCTATATTTTTCTGAAATAAAGTAAAATTGTACGACAAAATTTGAACATATATGATGATTTTCAATGATTAAAACCCCTCATGGTCTGGGGAAATCCAATCCCTAAGGCATTTGGGTAATTTCTTGAGGCAGTTACGTGAGTTTTTCACCACATTAGAACACATGATTACTTGATGGTAGTACTAAAAGACTCAATTATTCATATATCTATAAAAACATAATGGGGTATAGTGACAGTAAAATTATGAGACTACACTTTCATGGATATTGTTATAGTTCCCTTTAAAATAGTATTTATCTCCATCTAAGTTACAGGAAGTGTGCATCTATGAGATTATACATCTTCAGTAGGTCAACATGACCATGGATATATACTGAAAGAGGTTTAATAACCTCTGTTAATAATATATAGACAAGGTTTTATATCCATTATTATGGGTATAGACAATAAAGAACGTCATATACATTGTTATATGTTTTAGCTTGATGCCTCATTACCTTCCTACCTATGATGGGGTGGAGGGATGTTCTTTATTTGTAGAGTTTAATCTGGATGAGCGGACCCTAAAAGTGATTTTTAGTGTTGGTTACATACTTACATTGAATTAATATATTGATAGAAGAAGTTAGATAATGATATATAGATGTGTAGTATTATTATGAGTTGATCTATGTATAAAGGCTTTATGGTCCAGTGCTCTTATAATTGTTCCAGTTAGCCAATGGAGAGGTTGTGCTACTATTATGATGGTTAGGGACATATTTTTGGGGGCTTTACAACCCAATTTATAACTATTAGAGATAACGTGGATAGAACCCCCTTTTTTATATAATGGTATGAATAAAGTGGTTTGTGGAGTGGAACATGTGTTTGTTGGTCATAGTGACTTTCTGGAGGCGAATGATGATTTGACATATTGACACCACCACCCTAGGTGGTCACCCCGAGATTATGGAGCTAGATTAATGGTGTGATCACATATGTAGGTATAGGATTCCTTTATCCCAATGGATCTAAGGAATGCTATAGTTTTGATATGTGTCTTTTTATAGATTATTTTCAGTAGAGATAGAAACTGGTGCGACCCACCATTTTCTTACGACAAACATATATTTTGACGTAGAAATTAATATTGAGTCTTTAGCTCATCCTTTGAGATTGGAGACTCATACAGGGTACGATTCAGAGATCACACACTTCCTCTAGAAGTGTTTCTTATGCATTGGGGAATAAATATTCAATTGGGTTCTCCTTATGTTTGCATTGAGGAATTACGATGTCGAGCTAGGTATATAAAATATATAGATAGTTCATGTGAATGTTTAATATTTCAGGAAGAGGATGTGATGTATTTTTATAGATGGTACAAGTTTTTCTTTGTTCTATGAGATGTAAACCTAGGAACAGTTGTATTGGTTAATATTGGTGAGGGTATAACCAATCACTCACTAGTTGTCTAGCATCACCTTTGGATTATTGGATGATTTGGGATTCCATTTTTCTTTAAATACTACTGAAGTATGGTGATAACATTCTTCAGGTCATGTCAATGTTATCTCTATAGAAATAGATAGAAGAATACATATACTATCACATAGGGACTACCTTGATATTTTATCAAACAAATCATATGGATACCACATAGAATTGTTAGATAATGGGATAGTTGAAGGGAATATAGTGGAATCAATTCCTCATACATTGTTTTCCCCCATGCGAGTCCCGAATGTTATTTCCCACTAGAAAAAGATAAGAGACTAAGGTTTTCTGTAGATTACCATCAAATAAACCAGGAGAATATAATGAATAATTTACTACTGCTAAGAGTGAATGTCCTCTTCCACTTGTAGTGAGGAGTGAGATGGTAGTTGAAGAGTGAACTTGTATCAGATTATCCCAAAATTTGATTACATGACATTGATATACCGATGATGTCCATCTGATATCTCTATAGTAATTATGATTAATTTTTAGTGCCTTTCATCATGAAAAACTGTGATGATGTGTTCATTTCAATCATAATTCAGATATTTTAACACTGGTTAAATTGGTTCATGGAAGACATAATCAACAACATCCTATTTCACATTGTGTTTGGGGAGGATTATTTGAGAAAATTGAGTATCATCTTGGACCTAATATTGGATAACAATATTTATTGAATACCCCTAATGTGAATCATCTATATTCTTGAATTACAATATTTATGATATGTTATCTCTTAATAAGTTGTGGTAGTGGACCTAGTAAATGTTGAGTTGATGTTAACATGGGATCATCTCATGTGTGTGAAGGTGGTGCAAAGATTTCATTGGATGAGAGTATAAAATAGGAGATCTAGGTCTAGTTTCTCTAGGTTATTTGTATCCATGTCATTTTTACCTAATAAATGAATCTTTTCATGTTTAAATAATGGTTTGGATAGGCTTTCAAGTGTTTTAGCATAGGTTGAGGGTGACCTATATATTGATACACCCAACGCAAAGTGTTGTTTATGTGGTGTTTTATGATTCCTACAGACCTGATATTAGACGTGGTTTAATGTAGAAAATTTATAGATAGATAATGGTTAATTGAATTTGATACCTCATGGGTAGATCTACACCAACAATTCTCAAGAATGGGATGTGGTAGTTCTCACACTGAATATGTGTCAACACTGCCTTATGATTTTTTTGTTTATCATAAATTTTGACTTCAAGAGTCTTAATTATATCTTATCATAGAGAGAAATAAATTTTAGAAAGATATTGTGGATAAAGTTTTACCATTATTGTAACATTAATATAGTATAAACTATCTTTTAGTGGAACATTTAGGAAGATGCTCTTTAGAATATATCTTGTTCAACGTGATCGTGCAAGACATCGATGTAGTTAGCCTAACAATATTTCTCCTAAGTGAATGAGGATAGAGAATATTATATCTAGTAGATAGATGTTACCCACACCACTTTTAAAGTGTTCTTGGGATTATCATCTTAAGGATACCTATTGTGTTACATTACATTTTCATATATCCACTAGATTCTCTCATGATTGATTTCATGAATGTTGGAATGATGTAATATTCTTCTAGGAAAGGATAATGGTACAAGTTATGTTGTGAGAGGGGGTGATGAGGTTGTTTCAAAAATCCACATCCGCAATACATATATGTATTTGAATATTCACCGTGACATTTATAATCAATTAAGGTGTCCATTGATGGAGAATCTTGTAGAAATAATATCCCTTCGATACCTCACTAATTATTAGGTCCAGGTTAAGCACCGAGTTCCAGTGGATTTAAATCCACCAGTTGAAATACTATAATGGATGTGGGATGATATATCTATTGAATTTATGAAAATGTTACCATGATCATCTTGTAAAAAATATGCAATTTTTGTGATCATAGACTAAATTTCTATGCTATCTGACATATAAGTTATCAGTGAGCATAATTATATTGAAAAATTGGGATGCCATTACATACTTATAATGGTATGGCTTCACATATTTCCCATGACGACAATTTTAAACATTGATTCTCACCCCATGTCCCTCTATTAAAGAGGATTGCATTAGGATTTTTCTATTTGTTTGTGTTTGAGAACATCATTTTATCCCCATACGAATGTCCAGACTAAAAATACATTATAATTTCTAGAGGAAATGATACAATATTTCGTGTTTGTCTTTGTTCATAGTTGAGATTATCATCTACCATTGGAGATGTTTGTATATAATAGGAGAAAAAAATTCACCATTAATACAAAACCATTTGAGTCCATTTATGAGGGATCAGATATGTCACCACTAAAAGGGAATAATATTATTTTTTTATAACTCATCAACCTAGAGTTGGTTCAAGTGGAAATGATGAATCTTATGATTATACAAGTGCATAGGAAGACTGTGCAGAGCCCTCATAAGTCTTATATATTCAAATGATGGAGGACATTAGAGTTTTTCTAGTGGGACCATGTGTTCATAAAGTTATCACCTCTTTATTGACTATGGATATTAGCTCAGTACAGATAAATATCTCAAAAATTCATTATCTCTTTACAGATAAAACATAGAGATGGTGAGGTTGTGTACAACTTGGCTCTGCCAGTATAGTTAGGCCAAGTAAATAATGTCACCCATTTATCTCAACAAAATAGTATCATGAAACACCTATCACATAATATGAACTGGGTTCAATTAAACATCGATGATGGTTCTAAATTTCTAGGGTACATAATAGAGATTAAGTATCATAAGGGATGATCCTTCATTAGTGAGTAATTCCCTTGGTGCAAATTTGGTGGCAGCACATGAATATTGATGAGGGGCACATAAGAGTGGGAGCACCATATCCACGCAGAGTACCCTCATCATTTTGAGTATCCAATTTTTCATAATGGGGTGAAAATAAATATTGATTAGGGAATTTAATATCCCTTTTTTCATAAATGAATTCATAATATATTATGTAATATTTTAGTGGCTAGGGGCTGAGAAGGTGGGGGGTTTTAAGGATCGTGACCCTCTGTTATTATATATAAAAATAAATTATTAAATCATTCAATCAAATTTTTAGGAAATAGTGAAATAACTCACAAATGACTTCTCAGATGATGAATCTGGGATTATCATTTAATAGGAAATATGTGTTTTACCCTATACATGACACACAAATTTTCATCATTGATTATTTATTCAATTTATAGTTATAGATGGAATGGTATTGTAATAAATTAACTGACTTAATTATTACCCACTTTATCACCATGACATAGAATCTTCTATAATATAATAGTAATGAAAATTACATAGGGTTAGCAACATAATCCTTTTTATTTTTAGAGTATTAATTGGATAAGGATTCATGATTTACTAATATGATATCAATTTTTGGATATAAATGTGCATACAAAGATCATTGATATCATAAATGGAGAAAAAACAAAATGGTACTTTTCCAAAAATTTATCAAAACTCAATGATGGATATGTAATCTGCTATTTGTACAATTTTATTACCTTTTGTTAAATCTAAATCAATTCTTCTAATATTTTTATTTTTATCATGATGAATGAATTTTTGTTTTTTTATATCATCATAGATTATCAATAATTGATAATATTTCATTATACCTAATTATTTCTCTTCATTCTTCACTAAACAAAAAATTGATTTCAACCAATAAAAAGTGAGATGACCATTCCTCAAATTTATGTTCGTATTTTTCCATCCAAATCATCATGATTTCATATCAAAAATCCCAATAGTTTAGTGGTAAAAATATACCTTCTAATTATCCATTGCGAAACTGCTATTTATTGTAATTGATTGATTACCAAGTTTTAGGTTCAGGATCAATGACATTTTTGTGGAGTTGAGTGACAAATGATGATTGGAAATAGTTTGTGGCTATCAATTCATTACATATAATAAGAAAAAAACATGGGACAATGAGGTAGAATTATGTAAGGGATAAAAGGTTTAAAATTAGGCCATTGGTGATGTCAGGTAATGGTCATCTCATATCCACATGTCATGTGAAATATTTTTAGTAAAATGAATTGTGGTGGTGTTCCACAAAGACTCATGAAGAACCTAAATGGTCTAGTAAATTCTCAACTACACTATGTGTAATCCAAAGTACATTGTTCATGTATTGACCCTTATACAGTGATAATGTTTACATGTGATGAATGTTATAACATTTTGTGTTATGTGGTACACATTCTATGTGGCAGAACTAAATGAATCAATGTGTATTCTTCATGTACACTTTCATGGAAATGACTATATTAATGGTCATGACCAAAATAAATGGGTCAATCGTGGTACACACACATTGCTAAGTATTTGTACATGACCAAGAATACGATTATAAAGGATGTACATTTCCTCAACCATGGGTACATGTACATGGGCTGAAGCACATGGGAAGTCCCAAGTTTAGCAATAAACATCTTGTACTACAAGAGAATGTTATGTAATTTTTCTATGATATCTTGATGAACTTTTCCTCTATGGAATTAAATAGTTTCCCCAGGGTGTATTCCCAGGGTTCATTACCCAAATGGGAAGAGTGAGGTATGAAATAATTGGTATAATATTTGACCCCTATTTTTAAAATTATTCATGATATAGATACAGAAATCCCCTTTGAGGCCTATTGTGGGAATCTTTATTGTATCATTTCCATATGTTTGATTCAAAGAATCACCATGACCAACATATATGATAATTGATCTGATGATTTGGGGGACTTGATTGTTGGGGTTATTGTGTCCCCCATAACCCAGGTTGTGATCCAATATCTTTTTATATATATCTTCTAACCTCTATCACATATTTATTCCCGAAAATACCCAAAAATAATAACATATAGGATAAAATTTATTAGTGTTATCGTGCATGTGGGGTGAGTTTTCCTAGATGACCATTATCTATTAAAATCAAGAATAATTTGAGGCTATAATTGTGGTTTAGATATGACCCTTGTTGTTATCAATATATGTCTCATATTTTGATTGATATTCACTTTTTATTCAATAACTAATCTCTTAAAGTTGTATGTTTTGTGATTTTAATGTGTCCTACATGGTGTTTTTATTCTCACCCCTTACTGGGATATTCCTAAACATTTCACATATTATGAATATGAAAATATATTTTACAAGTAACTTGTTGCAAATGGAAAATATAGTTCATAGTTGATCTAGACAATCCTTGATTTGTATGAGTGTTGAATTTTACTATAGTCCCCTATATATAGGTAGTTGTACTTCAAATAAATTATTTGTGGTACAATACATAGAACTATATGCATTATATTCATTTTTAATAATATTTTTTTTTATATTTTTATAAAAATTAATTTGGTATTAGTTATTGCTTCCCTTTTCATCGTCTAATGACTATTCGAGATGTGTGCATGCATACGTTTACCATAATCTATGGCATCTTGAGTGGATTATATTAATATTCGATGCTTTTGGTCATCCCTTTTCCAATTCAATGTAGTCATGGGCTATAACAATGGGCGTGCTATTATATAATATAACCATAGTGGGTATGTTTATTTCATTTGATAACCATATAATGATATAATAAAAATTGATCATCTTTAATTTAATCATTTTAATTATGCATAAAATGGATAATTGTCTCTTATTTCTAATTATTATCCTTATATAAATTATCTACAAATTATTATAATTTAAAAATTAAGAAATATCACACAAAAAATCACCATATAAGATCATTATTCTTTTGTTATAAATATATTACAACAAACCACCTCATAATAATTCATTAAATTAGTGTACGTTAATGTTTGGGTTTGTTTAACAAAAAAATTTTACAATACTATGAATTTATATCATGAATGAATATAGAAAAAATAATTAAATTTATAATATGTTATAATGATATAATAATTATTTTTTGTTTCTTTTATGTTATATAAATATTATATTTTCTAATTAAATTAACCAACTTTGATTATCTAGGATCAAAAAAACATTCTTCTTATCAATTCCATATTCACTGCTAAATACTGAAATAATTCTGCAATAATTTCATAAATAATTATATGATAATGAAAAATCCTAGGTAGTAACCTTAGTGATCATTTAATACTTACATTTTAAATAATAATGAATACATTCACTGCTATCCTGAATCTGGTATAGACATTAGAGAACAAAAATACCAGATGATGAAAATTGGAATAATTCATATATAAAATGAAAATATATCAAAAGAATGAATGATGGTGTATTTTATTAAGAATATTATTTATGTTTTTAAGAAACCTATATTGTTAATACAAGGGGGTGATGCATGTCAATGGAATTCAAGAACTATAGATAAGTGTTTTTATACCAAATTTCATCTCTTAGGTACATGTTTGGTTTTAAGTACATAGATTAATTTATCTGTTCCATATTCATCCAAAATGATAAATTACATAATTAATTATCATATAATAATGTTATTTTAAGTTAATTAATGATCCATATCTTTCATGGTGTTTCGATTGATAAGATACTCAAGCATAATGATTATTTCTCTGTTTCAATTCTAATTATTTTAGGCATGATGCACGTTAATAACTTTGATTTCATTATATGTAGTATTAAATTTTTAGGTATATGCTTTGATATTATATTTTTATTTGATTTTTATTACAATAAAATCATTTTCCATATTAAATTTTATATTGATACAATAATTTCCCGAGTAAAACAGATTTTTTTGTAACTGAAATCCCATTCTTTAAGATAAAATGTTTTATCTTGACCATTAATTTCCATGACTAGGTTCTCTCACCACAATATTTTATGTTATATTATAATAACAATTTTATAAAAAATATTTTTTAAAAATTATGAGTTTATTAATCAACATTATGGGGTTTGAAAACTTTTATACTAAAGTATTAAAAATTTCCCATTCATAATCAAATATTTTGGATTCATGATTTATAAAGAAACAAGAATTCATATTCATGGAAAAATTATTAGATATTTTTTTATTTAATGGTTTTTATTATTTTTAACATCACCAATTTTTAAAAGAATCCAAGGGACCAATAATTTCCTCTTTTACATCAATTTCAAAATGATTTCAAAAATCAAATTTATGTTTTCACTTATATTTTTCAATCAATTTTCATATTATTTTTTCTAAGATAGGTTTTATTTCAGTTTTTATACTCTAATATGTATATATAACTTGGTTTAATGAACTTATCATACCAGAAAATCCAATTCATGCTTCCCTCATTTGAGGTATTGTTTAAGAGTTTATATTCACTAATATTTCACTTTTATGTCAACATACTTCTATGTTTTCTTTATAAAACATGGACATTTTCTTTGAAAGAACACTGCTTATTTCCCTTGTTTTTTTATTATAATGAATATTGTATAATTTAATTAGTCATATAAACATTACTATATATTGTGTAACCATCAAATTATATATAATTTAAATTGAATGTTGTTCACAAAAAAAATTATTTTATTAATATAGGATAAAGTATTCGAATTCCATTTTTTTATTCCAATGTAGAATATTTTCAGATACTAATTTAGGACCATTATGTATTAATATTTTGAATTCATCAGGATATATATAATAATGTTTTAATTCATCCAATTTTTTATTAGGTAAGGGTATGCAAGTTAAAATTGACAAATATAGTAAACCATATACAGAGAAAAATGAATTAATAATATTGGACATTCTTATCAGAATAAATAAGCACAATCCTCATATCTATTGGTCATTTATAAAATATAAATATACTGGTTACTGAATTGTGTATAAAAATGGGCATTCAAAGCAGTGTCTTAAAAAATAATGTAAAATATTTTGAAAACAAAATGAACATTTAATTATCATTAAAATCTATGTTAAAATCAATATGGTTATCCCAAAAATTATCCTTGGCATAAATAATTTTTTAATGGTAATAATGATTTTAAATTTTTGTTAAAAAATTTCTTAATAGTTAGAAATGAACCCATTAATCATGATTTATTTTAATAAAGTTATTTTAGAATTTAGCTTAAGGAATGTATAAACCCATAAAAGTTTAAAAGGATGGGATTGGTATATATGTGAGAGACACTTGTATTTAATATCATATCAATATTTACCATAAAATAGATAGATATAATGTGATTTATTGAATGAAAGTTCATGTCCCAAATAAAATAGGGGGTATTAAATAAATCCACTACCGTATGTCTAGATTAATTCTACACATTCACTTGAAATCCTAAATATTCGAATTAGGTTCATTAATTTATTTTTTTATTAACTTTTAAATATATTTTTTATTTACTATAATTATATTTTGTTTACTTACAATTAATTAAATTATATATAATGACTAATTTCATTATTATGAGAACGTTAATTTCATGGTTCCATGGATGTACCACTTGGGTATAATCATCTAATATCATTTATGTTAAGACTAAAATTGATGAATTGAAATGGAAGATATTAAATTCATTATAAAAATTGAAATTGACTGAAATATCAATATGTTTTACAACATATGGGTTATTCATTTTATAAAAATGTTTACCTTTTTTTTTAGATCATTTAAGTTGTTATACAAACTATCACAAAATAAATTTATATTTTTAATAAAAAGGATATGAATAAATTATACCAAACACCCATAGATCATAATTTAATACTATTTTTTATACTATATATAAAAAGAAACACAGAGATCAGACAATCCTCTGAATACAATAAATATATTATTAAAACATGACAATTATAACATATTTATTTAATATGGTTGTATAAATAAAAATAACAATATTTTCAAAATGAATTATGAATAATAAAGAGAATATATTCATAAATATGTTCTTAATTATTAGTATTGTCTTTATTATAATTGAAAATATCTGTTTCCCAAAAACCAATTTATATTTCAATGTATAAACAAAAAATAGAACTACCTTTTTAAATAGTAAATGATATTATTATTATTAAAATAATTTTATAAGAAAAATTTAAATATTATCAGCAAAATTATTTAGGTGATTTTTATAAAAATATTTTTTTTATAAATAGTGAAAAATATTATCTTTTATTAAAAACTATATTTTTCATTAGGCCACCAAAGAAATTACATTTTTATGATAGTTTAAAATAATAATTAGTTCAAAAATGAAATTATTAATTCAATTAAGGTTATTTGAAACAAATTAATGTTGAATTTTTGTATAAAATTATTGAATACTTTTGAAAACATTTTATTGAAAATACAATTGTTTTATGTATAAATGGGTTTTATTTTAAACAAAATTCTACTAATTCATTGAATTTAATTTAGAGAATTGATTAATTATTTTAAATAATATTTATCAAAATTATATAATAAAATAAAATCATTTTTTGGTTATAATTTATAGTAAATTAGGTATAAATTATTTATTGTAGTGAAGGCTAAAACATGTTTACTATGGGTTAAGGTAAAAACAATAACGGTTGGAATGAAATAAAAACTTGTCCTAATTCTATTTTATAGACATATATCAACCTAATATCATCTAATATACATGGATGAGCCATTTTGGACACCTTTAAATTTGTAAAATGTTGGTATAACATTTAATTTTCATAAATTCCAAGCCTCCCCTCTCCCCCATTTATAAAATTATAACCCTTTTCTTTCCCATTTACCCTTCTAAAGAATGTTGTTTTTGAAAAAAAAACTATCAAAATATCTTATTTAATTAAATCTCCACATACTCGAGTCAATTTTATATCACAAATATAATCATGTCATGTATTATGTATAATCTAAAATTTATGGTTTGAAGATGAGTTATCATTCATGACTGAGCATCTTTGTTTTATATCTTCATCCACCTAATTCAAAATGTAATCAATAATGATGAAATAATAAAATTATTACTTTATATATAAAGAAAATTAATAGAAAAACATTATACCATCTCCACATTAATCAAATGGGAAACAAAACCATTGTTCCACATTACATCAGACTACCACCATGAAAACCGATGTAATTCATTTTCCATAGTCACCACACATAGTTTTTCATGATACTATATTTAGGCAAAGAAGATGTGAGAGACAGGCTATTCCTGTCCCACCCCCAAATTTATTTAGAATGAAAAGGAGACACAGCAGACAAGGGAGGGGAGGGGTCGATAGACCCACACCCAAAAGCCCCTTACAACCCACACCAAAAAATAAAAACAAAGAAAGAAAAAGACTCAAAAACAGACACAACAGCAGCAACATCATGTCACATCCATCCAGTACCAGCATCCAGCAGCTAATAGCTAAACAACGACCATCATTCAACCTACAGCAACAAACGACATGCAGCAGCAGCAACCTGCCAACCAGCATTCACACCCAACCAGAAACCAACATCCTCATTTTCAAACAACCAGCACCTCTTTTGACCACCGAACATCTCCCAGCATCCCACTTCCACTCCAGAAACCAGCCAAAAAATAGTAGAAACTCAATGAGGAACCAACAACTAGCAACAAGAATCATACAAAAACTCAGAATAGAACCAATCACACACCCCCACCAGCACTCAGACCATGCAGTGGAACCACGTCTTACACCTCCTCTCAGAGCAGTAACCAAAAGCAAGCAGCCCAGTAACCAGCTGCCATTCCTTACAAACCGGTCAAGGACCAACATACAGAAAATTTCATCCATCAATACACATCTATCATCACAACTAGCAGAACATGACCATCAACCCTTGCTCCAAGAACCAAACCTCAGCACACTGAGAGATGACAACCAGCACCACATGTCGTGGCCATCAACCATCACCGAACTAAACCCATACCACTTCAGGAACCAGACACCACAGCCCAACAAAACTCCTAGAACCCACTACTTATCCAGACCAGCAAAAAGACCATAGCACAAAAAAGAAACCCAGAAACGAACCTGCCTCCACGCAGAGTTCCAAAGTGAGAAAATAGAACCATCTCATGACAGCCCAGGCCAAACCAAATCCTTTGCTCCCCACACCGCATCAAGGATCAGCAAAGTCCCCCCGCACAAAATACAGTAGAACCGAGGCCAGGCCCCTCCATGCCACTTCTTGGAGGAACAATCCATCGAAGAAACAAAACGCCGCACCAAGAAGATTCCAGATCTAGCCCACACCTCCAAGGATCCAAATCATCGAACGACGGGTAGACTAGATCTGTGTTGTTTGTCATAGGAAAACGCCATCATCCGAAGCTGACATCCAAGGATACCAGACTTTTGAATCTTCATAGCAAAGAACAGATCTAGAACCGCAACAAAAAGATCCATCGTAACCGAACCAGATTGCCAGAAAGGAATTTAATATGACCCTTTTGACAATGTTCAAAACATTCATGCTCCTTTGAAATTATGAGTACATCACCCTCAAAACACACGACATGAACATAACTAATTATGTAATTAAATAAATCATTAAAATAAATAAACTAATTTTTTTAATATAATTTAATAATATTATAAAATAATCCTATTAAAAAATTAATTTATATTTTTATTATACATTATATAAAATACATATTTGATTAATTTTGACCCAAAATAAGGTATTTGTGTCAAAACATCCTTTTTTCAGACACATGATCTTTTACGAACCTAATATCATTAAATGATTAATATACAACATATATATATATATATATATTATCACTATACATTAATAAATCATGATACATAATTTTTTAATTCTTTAAATTCATTCATGCGACTTAGCATTCATATGTTACCAGCTGAGTATGGGTTTATGATTCAATCTAATATTAATTTTCATTGTATATGATTGATTTCTAATTGTAGAAAATATTTTGATCATTGTCTACCAAATACCATTTATATTCTTATCAACACATTATTTATTAAATTTTAATATGATATATATATATATATTAATCACTATAGAACATATAATGATCGAGGAAGTAATTTTAATAAAATATAACATTAGTTCACTATTTGGTTGAAAGTAATTTTCCATCCATATAGATGTTTTCAAAACATATTTTCCTGAATATTTCTAACATTCTACAAAATATAATTCTTTATTATATATTTATCCATGTGTTACACTTTTCTGAAATGGTTTGGAAGGATTAACATTGTAATTTTCTCATTAAGGGTCATTTAAACATTCTTATATTAGTTAAAGGGAATTATTTTCTAACAAATACAACATGAATGTAATTACCCAACATCATAAATACATAATTATTTAAATATTATTTATTAAGAATATAGGGTTTTTTAAAGGTAATGTGTTCTATAATAATTTGTATATTATTATATTTTGAATTGTTGTTTCATGTGATTAGGGTATTTTCCATAGGATATATTCTATGAAATAATTTAAATCCATTTCCATATATTATTAAAACCATTGGCATAATAGATTACTCATAAAATCAACATATATGTATCAAACATATTTACCAAGACTGTTCTTCCTTATTTTGATTGGGTAATACATCCCTTATGTTAATTTATCAAACACCATTATTATAAAAATTCTTTTATTTATGATATGAGGAATGATTACGAGACTTATTATCCTTACATGGTCAATTCTAATGTTATTCATTATGATTGATTTGTGTTTTATAGAACACCAAAATTATGAACATTTCATTGAAGGTGTTCAAGGATTAAGGTCCAATGCATTGGTTAAAGATTTAGTCTCATAAGGCATAAAGTATGGGATTAAAGAGTATATCTAATCTGTTATGGTACTTTGACCACTATGTGCCTTTGGCTAAGAATTTATCCTAGACTACTTTTTTTTCTATCATGTATATGTTTTTGAACCATTACCTATTATTACATGATCATACGAAACCATGTTCTTTATGTTTCAATTCCATGTTATTATTCATAATATATCTATTTTATGATATCATGCTATAATTTTTACTCACATTTTATTATACCTAATCATGTTTATTTCCATATAAGGATTTTTATATCACACCTTTATTTTATGTACTTAACAAGGTTATCACATTTTTTGGTCTTTACATGATCATCACATCATTCATGACAACATGCATTTACACACAGTTTTTTCAGCACTCCCAAGGGATATACTTTAGAAATTAAAAAAAACATTATGAATTGTTATGAGGGACATGAAAACTTTTTTTGGTTCGAAAATTAATTTGAAAACATTATATGGATAACCTAGGATGAAACTTTTCAACTCATAAATTTGGATGTAATTATCATTGATAACTTCTTCCTTTTAGTATTTTATGTTTTCATTTTTTATGTTAATTGATTCTCATCTTGTATCTTTTTTATATTTTATTAATTTCATCAAATAAGATAAATCATATAAAAACACAATGTGTTATCCAATGTAATGATTACCCTAATAAGATACCTAAATTTATGTGAAGATAATTTTTACATATTCTAATAATTCGGAATGATTTATCTCAAATTAATATTAACTACTAGATGGTTGATAAATTTCAAAAAACATCTAGGAATAGAATAGATAAGTCTCTTGTATGTTTATCTATTAATTATGAAAATGAATAAAATACTCAATTTACTATCTATCCAAAATGTCATAAGTGGAACCCTAGATAATGAATCAACTGAATTCGAATATGATTTATGTGTAGATAGGTTGGAAGAAAAAAAATTTATTGACTCCGAAAAATATTGATTATTGTTTACATCGTATAGGAATACAAATTTGAAGCATATGAATAACTAATAGATGTGGGGAACATGGTAATTGTCAATGTCAATTACATAATTCAATTATTATTATAAAGGAACTATATTGAAAAAATAAATGATGTGGAATGATAGAATTATAAATGTTTTTTAACATGATAATCAAGTTATTGAATTATTGTAATCAAATATTTTTATCCATATAATAATAATGAATATTTTATAAATAATTAAGGAGTATTTTTTATTTAATGATATTCAATAATATTTGGCATGGTATTATTGACCAAGAAGTGTTATTTAATGTTAAGGATATAATTAAAATAAAAATACAATTGGGGGATAATTATATTTAATATGTACTTCATTCAGAATAAATTATATTCAATCATATTTTTTTTTATTTTTTTCAAATGAAGTATTTGGGTAGAAATCTATAGAGGTAAAAAATTAATTGATTAGAAATCATATTTTTGACTATGATTACCATATTTCTGAGAATGTTATATGATCTAGTAGAATTTTCAGTATCATTTTTTTCAATAGTTATAGAAAAGAGTAACACTATCAACATAGATAAAACATATCACATTTGATATTGTCATAGGGCTTTATTCCACAACCGATGGGTGAAAAGGTTTTAGTTTCTTATACTAGAAAATTTAATGTGCTGGTTAGTTTGACATTGTTTTTTCTTTGATGATTAAATGGATAAATATGATGTTAATATATTGAAATATATTTTATGATAAAATATATTTTTTAGTATTTTGAGGTGGTTAATAGTATTTTGAGAAAATTTTCATTATATTTATGTATGTGTAACTCTTATGTTTGACATTTTTTTTAATATAAAATATTTTTTGAACAAAATAATTAAATCCTTGAAGGTAGACATTATATAACCTGTATGGTTATTTAGTTATCAAATTATTTTTTTTGAACTTTTTATTTGGAAATTACTATGATGGTGTATTTATTTTGGGAATTATCATACCACGTTCATGCCATTTATGTGTTTTTTAATGACTAAAGAATAGAGTAATATATTAATATGATTTTATTTAAAGATTTGATCAATTAAAAGTAAATTTTAGTGCTTCAGGAACCAAAATTCTACATGAATACTAATCGATTGGTGTATTAGATAATATTGTTGTGATAAATGATTAAAGGATGAAATATTTCATTTCAAATGAAAATATAAATTATATTATTACTGTGAAAATGGTGAGGAAAGTTAAAATTAGCAAAAAAGGGGAATGGTCCTCAGGAATGATATGGAGAAGAATCACGTGGTTATAATATATTGAATACCAACTGAATCACCTCTAATGATACTCACACATTCTAGTGGAAGAGATCTCAATAGTGAGTATGACATGAACTATCCATCAATAGAGGACTTATTTTCATGAAAATAACCCATCATGTAACTATATTGACAAATTTAATGCATTATTAACCGATTATTTATGAGGTACCTTCATATCTTGATTGAATACGTTGTAATTAGTGGTTTTGTGGTGAGGCTATTTATGTAGCTACAAACAATCCTAGAATCAGTTTAAACACTTATAAAAACAAAATTCTCTACAATGTAGGATTTAAGGCCACTGATCATAGGCCCACATTCCCCCAGAAGTGAGTCCTATTAACAAAAATAGACAGAGGAAATAGAAATTGTTAGACCTATTAATCCCCTAACAACACCAACCCTTCATTACACCAATGAAACATGAACCATCCATATTGATATTTAACCCAGGTTTTGGTGGCATCCAAGATATCTAATTACCTTGAGAAAATGACCTTTAGGAAAAATAATTTTATTTCATATTAATAATCAATTTTATCACAAATGTTTTATCCTTCCTTTTTTCAATAGAACACCGAAGTCTGTTGCTATCCACTAGGAATCCATGATGAACTAAATTATCTATAAAAATAGTCTTGGATGTTACACTTATGAACTGACAAAAAGCACTCTATATTTTTATGGATAAATCATCATCAATTAATAATTGGGCAGTCAACTAAACCATTGGATGTTTGAAGAAAAATAATTTATAAGCATATTTAACCACCATATACTTCACCTCTTCATCACAGGAGACCGCCTGGTTTCGAATACTCTAGAATAAAAAATTTATATTTATATATATTTATGTACAACAAATAAGGCATCCCATGTTTCTGGTTCTAATGTGTTGAATAATATTGATCTATAATCCTTAACTAAGAAGTAACCTGATGAAGAACACATATAGACACACTTTTCTGGATCATTCAAGAGATTGATGAGATGAAATATATCATAATGATCATTATTTAAAACTTCTAGTGAATAGTTAATAAATAAAAATGCTTCATTGATTTTGAAAATTGAGGTGTGGAATAGAGGGAAAATAAGTTTTCAATGAACCTAGTATTAAACCCAAGAACACATATTTCTATGGTCAATAATTCATCATGCATGGAACTATAGAATGTGAATGTGGGTTTATAGTGTGATCCCATGATTATATGACATCATTTTCTATGTTCCTTGGTTTTCCCCATATTTCACAAATATGAACATCTCCCAAAATTCTTATCTTTAGATATCATCCCATGATAGCCTTGCATGAATACATTCCATCATTAGAGTCACTCCCATAAATCTGATATGTCCAACTTCCATTAGAGGATACATTCTCTACCAAAAATGCTTGTGATACATTTCTTCTGAACAAGAGTCTCATTTGAACGAGTTGAAAATTTCTTATATATTCTTAAAGAGGATTTTTTGAACCTTATGAAATGATAAGGCATTTATGGATATATAGGTTTAAAAAAATTAAAATGTTTTATTCTTCCACTAATGGAAGGAATCTAGTAAATCCAGTTTCTTATATGAACTGAGATCTAGTCCACCACCTAGCCTATGTTGAGTAGAATGCCTCTTATACAAGATTGGAGCACCTAATTAGTCCATCTAGAAGTTCCATTTCAATATAGTTATTCTGGTTTTGATACATTGGTCTCATATATCTATGTATTATATCACTAATTATATACTACTTTTTTATGATTTATTACTTCATTGTTCCACATAACATACACTTTTATGACAATGTTGAGGATTCTAGTGGAAGTCAGGATTCCATTGAAAAATATGACCATATACTCTAAAAAAATTAAGTGAGACTTGCTCTGAACCTAAGAACCACACCTAAAGGGTCAAATTATCCCTTTTTTCATGTTGGATTTGATTAATCGATTTTGGGAATCCTACGTCAAGATAAAGAGGCTTTGACATAAATAATACCCTTATCTCAACCTTTTAACTGATATAAAAAACCCAAATATTGGACTTAACAAATATATAGAACCATGTTGACCAATATAATATATAAATAAGATATTTAATAAGCACGGAGAAGCCCATGGACCATAGAACCCTTAATGTAAATAACTAGTGAAGCCTATCATATGAATTATACATGTTATATTTAATAAAAATATTTGATAACTGTGTTTTTCATTCGTATCATCAATCATCTCATACACTATCCGAATTAAACCATTTATAGAATTTCCTCTATAAAAAACGTGATGATCAATAGAAATATATATAAGAAGGTTCCCTGAATGTCTTTTTTTATCACACTAGATAGAACCTTTTATGAATAGTTCCAAAGACTTAATGGCCAAAATTAATTGAGTGAGGAAGGGTCTTTAACTATAAAAAATATGAACCGGGATAGAAGAACATGCCTCCTATAGGTGGTGACCTCCTCATAATAATTCATGATATTCCTCTAGTATATCTATCATTTAAATCACATAGCAGTCCACAATCAAATTACCATGGTATGCCATCAGGATCATGGAAGATCTCGGGATTAAGATAATGAATAGACTTCATTATATATTTCTCTTTTTACTGGGGAATATTAAATTATTATGGTGAAATAATAGAAAATTAAGAATTATATAAAAACTAGAATCATGATCTTTTGGGAAACATTCCATCATAGAGGGGTTAGGTTCTTCAACAAAATATTTAATAAAAGTTCCCTCCGTACCTCTAACCATGTAAATATCATTAGAGAAGGAGCCATCACCCAAAATAATATCATTATTACTGATTTTATTTCTTTATTTTAAGCCCACATATAAATAATAAGTGTTTTTTGTTTCCATTTATAACCATGCCACATTGGCACTCCCCAAAATAAATCATTCCTGATAAAGAAGAATCACTTCTAGATGGGTCTTTTTGAAACAAAATCACTATTAATTTCATTGCTCTATACTCCCTCTATCAAAGAATCCAACTACAATATTTATTTCTTGTTGATATATATAATTAGATACATTAAAGGAGTCTATTGAATTCAGATTATAAAATCAATCTTCAAACATTTCAAATTTTTTATAAACACATATCCATTCTCTTTATTCAATTGGTTTGGATGAGGAGGTGCGATCCTCTTGATATAAACTAGGATCATTAGTCTAACTATTTAATAATAAGAATCACAAATTACCCTCATCCCTGATATCAAGATCCAGTATAATGGGATAGTTTTTTTAATATAGATCAAACCAAGTGAGCGACGATCACTTATTGGAAATAAGATATCACATGTAGGTTAGTAAGGAACCTATCTAGGTAGCAATAGGTATGGTTGTGTCCCTTTTTATTATTTCACTAGGTTTATTTCTCAACCATATTACCCATATTCTTTAATCATATTTTAAAGATGATTGAGGAAAAGTCTGGAATAGATTTTTTTTGTACAATATCCATCCTTTATTCTTTCTAGAGGGCTTGATAATGGTTTTGAAATGTCCCCCAATATACCATACCAATTTATAAATATTGAAATAACTGAGGCCTTTCCATAATGGTATCCATCCTTAGAGGTCAAATATTGTGTAGACAAATAAATAAAACATTTATTTTTTCCCACTGAGACTTCAGTGAAAATGAAATGGTCAAAAATCATTACACCCTTTGCTAATAAGGCCGAGTTCTAGAATAACCAAATATGATGGTTGTTAGGATGGACAAACAAAATTGGAAAAGGATCATTTTTTGTCAAAATGATATATTTTTAGACAACATCTATTTGGGATCTAAGACAGATAGAATGGTTAAAATTATTTTATAGAACAAATTGGTTATAAAATAAAGCTTCATCTGTAATCCTATAACATTGTTGTTTCAAATGAGCAATGTTAACATTATAGTGGGAGATGTATTTTGATACTGACATCGGAGGGTATTTGGAATGTATAGTTTAATAAATTTATATAGAGTCCATTTTGTTTATGTTCTCATTCATGGTTAAAAGTGGGAATTCATCTGAGTGAAAATTTTATGGGTAGAGAATAGTTTGGATGGTTGGTACCATTAGATTCTCTTGGACTATAAGTATCATCTAGGAGAACCATGAAACTATTTCATAGAGAAAAAGGGAAGTCACATGGGTGAGTAAGAATAATTAAGGGAGAGTATGGTGTGAGAATATGGAGAACACTCAATAGAATTACACTGGAAGGATATCGGAAATGCTTCTTTTGTAGATTATAAAAAGTAAAACAAAAATTTTAAATGAATCAATGTATTAATTATTAATTTTATTATTTAAACATGAACGTTATAATCCAGCCATTATATTTAGTAGTATGAATAATAATAATTGATGTTTGAAAATTATGTTTGAAGGATATTGAAAATATTTTGATAAATAATTACTTCCTCATTTTTCATGTCATTATACGATTCAAGAATACATTTTCCATTAAAATTGATATTTATTAATTTTCATGAAAAAAATAATTAAAATAATTTTTTATAATTTTTGATAATATATTTTCAAAAAAAATAATTTGAAACAAAATTTAAATTTTATATTAGGATATATTTTTGTTATTTAACATTAATGATTAATTTTTTTAATGAATTCTGAATAATAATTTTTTTATTTAAAATTTACATATTTGGTTCATTAATTTAAAATGTAATATTTTTATAAAATATATTAAATGTAAAATCAGTCCAATTATGCTATTATGTATCTAATTTTATTCTTGGTAATTAATTTCGTGATGAATTTTGATATTAAAACACTTCATACTTTGGAAAAAATTTCGTTGTGCATTTGTTTTTTCGAAGTGATTATGGTTTTGAAATTTAATTAAATTATTAAATTAATATAATATAGTTTAAAGAAATTTATTTCATATTTAAAATCATATTAATTAATATTATATAATAAAGAGAACTTAATTTTTTCTTAAATAAATAGTAAAATAGAGAAAATAAATTACCACAGTTATGGATAAAAAGGTTTTCTAGGGGGTTAAACTAAAAAAATGTTTAAGATGAAAAAATAAAATGTATAAATCAAAATTTATGGACATAATTAGATCATAAATCATATAAGCATTTACAATGGGTTATTTAGGTTCCATATGATTTCTGTAATGCATGGGTATAAATTTCTCCATTTCGAATAATTAAATTGTGCCCTCTTCCACAATTATAAATGGGAACCTCATATGTTATAATGGTTATTCTTGATGATGAACCTAATATATACATTCTATATTCCTGAAATATTAATAATTTTTCAATATTAATATATCCTATGTTATCTTATGTTTCCTTCCTTTGAAAATGAAATCATCATTTATGTTTACGATAGACATCCACCTCATAAATTAATGTGATTTTTTTTCACTAAATAAAATGTACAGTATATATAAGGTTATATAAATAACTTATATGATTATTATGCTATAATTATTATTATGGAAATAAAAAACACATAATTTGTTTGAATCATGATGATTGAAAAATAAAAATGATACTCATCGGTACATATGACATCTGATCTCAATGATTGTAATGTAGATAATTTATAAAAACCAAAATTCATAGTTATTTTTAAAAATATAATGTATCGAAAAATGATAATTATTTTTGTATAATTTTTTATATATGATAAAACAATACCCCTTTCACCATGGTAAAAAAATATGTTGTTTTGAAATTAGGAAATAAACATCCCAAATACTCTAAACTTGAACACAACTTCTTCTGTAACTAAGGACATAAATAATATATATAAATTAGATTGTTCAAATAAAATGTTTTTAACCTGTAATTTTTTAATACAAATAATAACTGACACAATTTTATTATAATAATGAAAAATGGGATAAATTAAAATATCTGGATATGAGGTTAGGGTTTCGTCTGAAAACATAATTTTTAATGAGATTTGTACATTTAAGAACATAATTTATTTTTGTGGTTTATTTACACTTAAGTTAAATATTATGTCATTAATTTTTCATAATTCATTATATTTTATGTTACATTTAATTTACATAATTCATGTTAGTTAGGATTCAAAAGATACCCAATATGTATGGTTTTATATTTTAATGTAATTTTAATTGGCACTGTTTATACTTAAATTTATGATGTAGAAAAATATTTGATAATTTAATTATTAAAAACCTTAAATTTTTTCATTTAATTTTTTTTAACAAATTCATTAGTCATATTACATTTATTATATCTATAGTACCTTAAAATATTGATAATTGTTTTAAGAAATGGTGATTTATTTCGAACTAGTTATGAACCTTTTAAAATCCCTATTAATGCTTTCTGAATATATTTTCAAAAATAGTTTTAATATTTTAATTTTTTATTAAAACCATTCTTACCAATTATTTAATTTTTTAAAAATGTTTTGAAAATAATAATTCCTCCCTTATTTAAAAAGGTAAATTTTTATCATTTTGACAATATTTTTAATGGAATGATTTTTTACTAATTAGACATGTATTTATTTAACCGGATTCATAAAAAATAAAATCACGGATGAATCCTCTACAGGCATACATGGTTTTTTTAGAAATTTTGTCCATAATTTTTTTAAAATTTTTAGATTTTAAATTTGAGTTTTTAAGTGAAAACATTATTTTTATCAATATAGGTTATATTTAGTCTTTTAGAGTCATCTTTAAAAATGAAGAATAAAATTTATGATATGGATTTATTCTACATTATGTAGATATTTTTACTCATATATACCTACTATATTATCCATCCATTTTTTGGGAAACTATATTCTATATGTTCATTTTCCAAGAACCATTGTTAAAAATAATCCTTTGATTATGATATTAGGAAGGATAATGAAACATAAATTATTTCTATGGGAATTTTATATGTTATGACTTATGATTTTTTAAATGTTTTTGTACCTCAAAATTCACAAAAATGATATAATGTGTGAGCCTATATAGTTCACTAATGTATTTGGTGTAAGATCCAAACCTATCTTAGAGATGAAGTATAATTGATTTCATGTACAATTTTTTCTTCATTATAGTACATTTTTTGGGTTAAAACATGTGGTGTGTGTGGGTGGAATTTTGAGAAAATTGAAGTAAAAAAATTTGTTTGCAGTTGGAACACGATTTGGGTAACCATGCACCCCATCCAACCTGACCATGTGAACCATGTGAGTGCTATTTTTAATGGATGGTGAATAGTTTTTTAAACTATGCCCCTTAAAAAATTAATCACGTATCACTACAAAAAAGGCCATCAGTTAGTGCATGTTTATTGAAAATTGTGACTTTCGCCTTGAAATTTGATCACAAAAAATAATTAACCACAATATTTATTTTTAAAAATACTCCAGCCCACTGAAACTCACTTATTTTGACCCATATTCCACCCAAGGATGTATTTCATGTTTTGGGACCTCTCTAGACATATTTTAGGACCTCCTAACCTCTATTTTCAGGAATAAAATCCCAGATAGAAGGCCTCTTTTCTCCTGATATGTGAATTCTTCTAATGTGGTTCCCTCAATCATTCATCTTTCTATTTGATTTATTTCTATGATATAATCCACTATATTAAAAAAAATATCTATACGGTGTGATCTAGATCCATGATTCTAGATCTATATGTAGATTTTCTAGATCTTAATTTTCCTAATCATGATTAAGGGTTTTGAAATTTGAATCTTGATCTACATTCTTGATCCCTTCTATTTCTTGGGATTTCCATTGGTGGGTTATCCATCGATAAATGGAGGTAGGTGGTATAATTTTCAATTCACATTGTCATGATTTTAATAAATGTATGAAAATTGTATAATTTCTAGCATTATATTGTATTTAAAATTTATAAATTCGGTTAGTTAGTTTTTCAAATAGATTTACTAGATTTTTGATGAAATATATGATCAATTGGGGTTTATTTGTGAGATTGATGGTTTATACAACCATATAAGTAAATAGATAATTAACCAAGGTACTAAGTGATTTTTTTTGTAATTAATATTTGATTAATTATAACATATTGGTAACATTTTTTTTGAAAAAATTTAATACATTAATATGATAAAAAATTACAAGAGTCCGAAGTGTGTATTTTTAAAAAATCATCAAACAAGAATGGAAAGATGTCAGTAAGAATGATAATGAGATATTGGTGTCCTGAGTAGAGAAAATAAATTTCAATTTCATATAAATTCATCAATATCATTATATTATATAATAAATTTAAGATTAATTATGAGATATTTATAACATGAGATGAGTTAATTTATGATAGATTAATATTGAAGATATTGAAATTAATTATTGGGATAATAAATTATAGATTTATTTATGAGATGTTGATGTCAGGAGTTAATATTAGTAATGGCATATTAATTATGAGATATTGATATTATAGAGTGTAAAAATTAATCATGTGATTTTAGTTTGAGAATATTGATTAATCGGCTTTTAAATTATTTAATGGTTTTGGTGATTTAATTAATTGGTGGATTAATTAAGGGTAATTAAGTGATAAACTAATAATTGAGTTAGTAATGAAAATAATGTTAATAATTAATTGTTGAATTAATTATGTGTTAATTAATGGTAACATGATATTTTAATTTTTTATTAATGATTTGGAACGTGGTTATTCTAAAGGGTGAAGTATAAATGGTAGCATTGATATTAAATTGTGAATTAATGAATGGGAACATGGGAATTATATTCTAAATTAATGAATAAAAACATGGTCATTATAATTTCTAGGGTATGAATTGGGATATTTAAAATCAATTGTGAATTAATGAATGGGTACATGGTCTTTCTACTATTTTAGTTTAACGATAACATGTCATTCAAGTTTGAATTAGAGAGAAAAAATTCTCTAATATACGAACTCACTTGGAAAGTAATCATGCTCTTTTATGTGCTGAATGTGGTATTTATATATGATACATCCTATGAATAATATGGTCATAAAAATGGGTTGCAGCATGTATTATAAAATGATATTAACTAGGAATACTTTAGTCTCTATCATGATATGGAGCTGGTATTAAGTTATGGGTTTCTTCAAGAACCCTATAGTTAATATAGTTAAATAAGGAATAAATAATAATGTGATAGTTATATACTTATGAATTGTCCTTTTTCTTTATACAACTATATAAAATAATATCTGACTGGATTATTTTTAGACACAATTGGTTGTGTCCTACTGAGTTGTACTCACACAAAACTCATGCTTCCTAATTGGTACGGAAATATACTTTATTGTTTTATGATAGGTTAAGGGAAAATAATATGGGATAGATTGTTGATTTGGGATGGATCTTGGGTGATAGAACAATATGTGGTTTAGAACCATCTTTAGGGTCATTGATGTTCTTATTATTTATTTTTTTTACAATTGAAACAAACATTAAGATTTTTTTTTACTTTAGATGGACATTGTATTTCATACTTTGATTATCTTAACATATTGGTATTGATAATGTTATGTCTACTTACACTAATGTTTATTTATTTTCCACGCATGTATTTATTTTATAAAATATGGTATATTCTTCCCAAGATCAAAATATCTTACCCTCAATGTTATTCACCGGCCTCTGGCACATGGGGAGGTATGCTTCGGGTCAAGTGACTAACCTTCTTGTGACACTATTGTCTGGCTCTTAGGTATAAATGTCAAAAATTGGTATCAAATGAGTTGTTTTCTTTTTATTTGGTATTTATATTTGGGAAAGGTACATAATATAGTAGGTAGATTTAAATATTATACACGTGTAACACCCCAATATTTCATTGTACGTTATTTCTTCAAAGTAATTCAATAACTTGCAATACACGCAACACTGAGTTCTAGCGCATCTTGCCTTACCAAACAAGCTGTTTAAAAGTGGTTATGAATAGTATTTACTAAATTTTGAACTTTATATAATCCTTATAATTTTATAATCCATATTATTAGTTTCTTATACATAATGTAATAACAAATACATTTTTTTCGATAAAAGAAGTATTTTTCAAAAAATGAAATTATACCTCTTTTTAATGGCGATGAATTTTTAAATCCAATATTTGAAACATTTATACATTAAATTTGACAAAATAAACATCTTATTTAGAATATAGTCATAAGAATTTAGTTTCGAAAATGTTTTGGGGGTTTTCGGACAACTTTCATATTTGAGTGAATAGTGAAAAATACTATATTTTAACTGAAAACAAATTTTTATATAAAAATAATTTATATTGTTAAATTATACATTTTAATGGTTTGTAAGTATAAATAGATTTTATTTTTAAAATTTAATACAATGATGGTCATTTTATGTAATTTCACATTGAAATTAGACATAAAAAAGTGTCAATCTTTCGGTAGTTATTATTTCGTAAAAATACGCATTTTTTATATGACAGCGGGAATTAATTTAAAATAAAAAAATTCAACTTCGATGTTTTGAATTTTGTAAAATATACTTAATTATTTAATTTTTAATATCAAAATTAGTATAGGGAGAAATTTTGGTATTTTTCTGAAAACATTCAATTTTTTATGAATAGTGAAAAACACTGAGTTATAGTTTAAAACCGAATTTTTATTTATATAATTATTTATGTTATTTACATTTATTTTAGGAAAAATATATATACATAATACTTATATAAGTTAAATTTAATTCATTGTATTCAGTTTATAATAATTTTAGATATAAAAAAATATTATTGAACTTTTCACCGTATTTTACCAGTCTCCTATGAGAATTTTCAAATTGACATAAAAAATAATTTTACCACTTCTGTGATTAGAATTCATAAACTCTGAGAGACGCGGTTAATATCAAGGAGTAAAATTTGGTTTAATAAGATATAAATATTTTTTGCTGAATAGTAAGTTTTTTCTTTTATTTACCACGGTAAAAAGTAAATAGGGTAATTAAGGATAAAAATGATATTATTATTACCCTAACGCATGTCCCAATTATCTTGGATAAGTATAATCCGAAAAAAAAACATCCTTAGGAATAAAATATGAACCTTTTTGGTCATCTTTAATTAGACTAGGACATTTATTATTATTTTATTCAAAGAATAGTTAAAAGAGTTAAAATCAAAGTTTAATAACTGAAACATTTTTAATATAGGGTTATACATATGATAAATTAGATTATAAATATTCATTATAAAGATAACAATATTTCATACATAATGGTATTTTATTTATAATTTTTAGACATTAAATACTTTAATTTATCTAAGACACAATGATGATGCAATAATTACCTTAATAGTGAAATATTAAACTAATTGATATTATAAATATCCAAATAAATATAATTTGAGATAGTTAATGAATTCCACGAATTTTATTGGTTAATATGAACATTTAGGGTTGATTAAATGAATTATTTTCTAAGTAATAATGCTGTTATAAATTTATCAAAAACAAAAATACCAAATAGGCTCAAAATTGACAAAAATGAGTTCTTAAAACAAATATTATATTATTAAGTGATATTCTATTCAAAAAATATAAGGTTTGAAAAAAGAACATATATAATGATATTTATATCATTAATGGACCACTTGGGGGTCTTTTGGAAGTATATAGTTTGTTTATTAATGATATAATATAAAAATACAAAGTGACATGGTAAGTGTCAAACTAATTAACTAAGAGTTAAAACAAAAAGATAAGGTTAATAAAGTGACCCAAACCTATCTAAAACCGATTATTTGAGTTTTTTTTACCTATACCAACCTTATAAATTGAATAATCCACTTTGGATCCATTAAAAACCAAATATTATTTTATTATAAAATAATACTTTATGTTTTTCCTAAAGATCCCCTCCTCCCCCTTATAAAAGGACACCACTTCTATCCAATTCCTCACACTTCTAAAGCCTTTTTTCTCGTCCAACCACTACCCAATTAAGTTCCCTACATCTCTCCCCTCCTCATAGAAGCATTAATTTATAGATAAGTCACTTAAAGTGTTGTTTTTTATCCAAATCAAAGTGAGTTACCCAAATTAAAGGTAACGATTTCTCTTAGCTTCTTTTCTTTTATTTTACTTCTCCAACCCCTAAACTCTTCTTATTATTTTATTTTGTAACATAACCAGTATCCTAAATATACTAGGATATTGTTATGAGAAGTATTCTAACTACACTTACACACATCTCCATCTAATGGGTGAGGAACATAATGTTTCTGTGGATGGAAACCAAACACCTCACGAAACAATGATTGTTAAATTATCTCCTACCACCTCTCATGGTGGCCGTTATGATTTCACTATAATTAAATGTGATATTAATAATATTAATTTTATATATAATCTTATTTAATTCCAATTTAGATCATATAATTATTCATTTCATGTTTCATATATATACAATAATTTCATTTGAGGAAGTGCGGACTACCACCCCCTCAAAGTGATATGACTCGTTCATACCATACATGGATCATATAAAGGATGGTGTTAATGAACATAAGTAACAAATATAAGGTATTATATTATAATTTAATAATAATATATCTATGTATCATTTGGTTTTTATTCCTTTTAAAATGAAAAATGAAATAGATATAGTGTTCGTGCGTACTTACGGACTACTATGTCCACGAATGCGATGAGATTCAATCCCTATTGTATCCATTCAAATATAATTCTCATTTTATGATTAAAAATAATGTTTAAGGACTTGATATCATTCTGGATATGAATAATATATAACTAATCCACAAAATACATGGATTATGTAACAAAACATATTAAAGAAAACGATTAAGTTAACACCCGAAACGACGATAATACTAAGATATTATTAAAAAGGCAATGTTAAAAGATCATATTTGATATCATAATTATGTATATTTTTAATTTTTAATTTAAAAACAATGTTTTAACTATTATAAATGAGTTTAACATACCATCGACTACAGAAAAGTACAAGGTAAGGGTTTTTTTCACAATCTCTACATTATCCGAGATTGTTTATACGTAATTATCTATTGCGACCTCTTTATCATCCACATCCATGTTTTTCAAAAAGGAATTTTCAAATCATTCTTACAATTTTATAAACAATGGGTTAAAGTCATTTATACCCTTGTTAAGATTTTTCTAAAATGGATTGAAAGGAATATTTTCATCGTTTTCCAAACAAGGTCCTTTTTAACATTTTCGACAAAATTAATGTAAGAATGTATTTTTTAACTTATACGGCGGGTGCAGCTATTTTATGCCGTTATAAAATCATCGATGCTTCCCTTAAAAACTTATAAGAATATTTTCATAGTAAATGTTTTATTTTATAATTATGTGACTTTTAAATGATTAAAAAATATATTTCTCTCAAATTGTTTTGATTTCATCTATGCAAACATCCTTTGATGGATTTTAAGCTTATTTGAAGTTGATTTGTTATGATACAAAACATTCATATTGTATTGAAGTTTTTGTGATATGTTTTAATGTGGATGTGTTATTTTTATACCATTCATGGTGTGTGGAGGATGTATTGACATTTCATATGCTAGTTTTGATACAAATGTTTATGTTATATTTAAACTTATTCATATGAGGAATGAATTGGACTTAGTCTGTGATGGGTGGAGCCTGATATAGCCCCTCGATGCAACGGTAGTTCTCATGAGACAAACTACTGTCTTGCAACAAGTCCTTGAAAATATCATATTTGTATTCTTGGCACGAGGCCTTGGTTATGTTGTTGTGATAGTCTCAAATTATGCATTCCATCATTAGGAATGTGGTTATTGATATTGCATGTGATTATTCGATGAGTAGAATATCCATGTGAATAAGTAAATAGAATTATTTATTTTTATTTTTTCCATATTATGCTAGAATTATAGTTTAGAAGGATTTTGTTTTATTTATACATTGCCTTAATATTTTATGCTTATTTATGAATGTTTTCGCTATACTGTTATCCTTACTGAGCATCTGAGCTCACCCCTTTCTATGTTTTATTTTTCCCAGGATGTGAAAAAATATTTTATGACTGACCTGCTGGGATAGTCTGAAGGGGATTTGAGTGTGGACCATGGAGAATATATTATTGTATTTTTTCACTTTATGATGTAATGTTACATTTATGAATTTATCTAGTGATTCCACAACTACTAAACTAATCGGTCTTTAAGGACAAGATCTTTTGTGATCATGCCAATGATACATAATAATGCACTGACACTGGGTAACTGGGGTCGGGGGATTATAGTTTGTATAAGAGGAAGTTAAGTACAGACCATGAAAGCTATATTTAGATAAACTCTGATTAGAGAACATATACCTAAGATGGACTTTGAGGATTAGTATAGAAGAATTTCCTAGAATTTTGGTATTGTAGAGATTTTGTGAGTTTTCTAAGAATTAAATCCCTGTCCAGATACGAGCAGGTAGAGGCAGCTCTGGCATAGATGTACCTAGGGGTAAAACCTAAAAACACTGCATTGAGATAGACTCGAATGGGAAATGGTGCATGACAACGGGCCTTGCTTCACTCTTGGTTATGACACTCCCAGGGGATATGCTTAGAATAATTTTCATTTTCTTTACAAATAATTATGAAATGTTTATGGGTATATAATTCCTCACTTAAAACATACTTATGATTATGGATTATATCTATAAACCATTCAATTTACATTAGGTATTTTACAAGTTTGTAATTATTCATTTCAATTCATAAACTGACCTAGTTTATTATATTTTATAGAAATAGCACCCAGTAGAAGGAATGTGAACTCCAGTAATACGTATGATCCAAAGAGTAAGAAGTATCATATATTTCATAGTATTATTCAATCATTTATAAGGGAAATAGTCTCCCATGTATTCTCTACATATGAAGAAATAGTATCATGTGATAATAAGATATGTAATGAATTCTCTGAGTCCTATGGCTTTGACGGGAAGCAATAGAAAAAAATGATTGAAGCGAGAAGTATGGATAAAGGGTATAGGGAAAAGAAGAATTTTCACATATGTGATAACTGTGGGAAGAAACACCTTGGAACTTTCCTGAAATTAATGGGAGTTTGTTATAAGTGTGGAGAAAAAGGGCACCATGTACGTAACTGCAAGGGTAAGAAAAATGTTTCAAATGTATAATGTTTCATCTACAAGGAGTTGGGACACTATGTGAACCACAGTCTAAACCATCAGACTATGACCCAAAATATGATATTGGATAGTAATCAAGTTATTATACTACCATAGATTGAGAGGAATGATTAGAGTTCTTATGTTTTCATTAAAGAATTATGTCATTTGAGTGTTGTATAAACTATGTACTGGTTATTATAATTATGGAGTATATAAGGATTGTAGTGTAGTACTATTTCATTAAAAACATCAGATTGTGTGGAACCATGAATAGTTACTCAATAGCAGGTTAAATGTTTTTAAAATATATGGTTGAGATAAAGATAATCCATAATATGCTTCTGATACTGAGATAGTGATTTTTTAATAATACATTATTGATATGGATAAATTATATTAGATATTATTTACTACCTTGAAACTGATTTCATTAATCATGAACTAGGGTTTTGTGAATCAGATCTAGATCTATGTTATTGTGTCTCTTGATTTTTGTGTATTTATGTCGGGTGATTTTCTAAAGAATAATTGAGGTAGGTGGTCTAATATTAATTTCCCATAGTATTGATTTAATTACTTGTATGAAACTATTTAATTTATATCATTATTTAGAAATATTAATACCTAAATTGTGTTACTTAATTTGAATGATTTATTGATTAGTTTATTGTTGAAATAGATGATTAATTGGAGGTTTATATATGAGATTAAGGGGATATCTAATAAAATAATTAATTAGGTCATGAATTTAGAGATTTTGAGATTTGTGATTTAGAAAATTATTTATAGATTAATTAGGAGATATTAGAATAAGGAGTTGAGATATTTAATGGTATATTAATAATGATGTAACTGATATTAGGAGATTAGATAATTAACCGTTTCAAAATAATAAGATATTTATATTATGATAAATGATAATTAATGATAGATTAGTTATGAATATATTCACAATACACATTGAGATAATATATTGTACATTTATTTTTTAGATATTGATATCATTAGTTAGGATGATTAATGGTTGATTAATTATATGATATTGATATTTTAGATTTCAATACTTAATTTTGTGAAATTAATTATGGGAATTGAGTTCGAGAATATTGATTAATCAATGGAAAAATTAATTAATGGGTTTGGTGACTTAATTGATTTGTGGATTAATTAAGGTTAATTAATTCATAAACTTATTATTTAATAAGTAATGATAATTATATGAATAATTAATTATTCAATTAATTATGTGGTAATTAATATGAATATGGTCATTCAATTGTAAATTAATGAATGGGAATATAGAAATTAAAATGGGTGATGTATGAATGGGAACATGGTAATTAAATTGTAAATTAATGAATGTGAATATTTCCATTCAATTGTGAATTAAATAATTGGAATATTTTCATTCTAATATGTGCTTTATGAATTGGAACATAGTCATTCTATTATGATTTTACGAGTGGGAACATGGTCATTCTATTTGCTGTAGTTTTAAAGGTAACATTGAATTAAAGTGTGAATTAATGAATGGTAACAAAGGTACTCCGTGATATGTCCTCACTAGTACATACTTCAATCACCGTTTTGATTCAAAAAATGTATTGAGATATAATATCACCTTAGAATACTTCGGGCATCACCATGAGGTGAAGCAGGTATTTGGATATGTTATTACCTAAAAACACATTGGGCTCTGGCATGAGCCAAATTTGGTATTGATGTGAGGGTGTCCTCAAGAACCCTGTTTTTACTGTGGTTAAATATGAAATAAATTATAATGGGACAACTTTTTTACTTATAAATTTTATTTTGTTTCATAAAAATTAATGCACTATAATCTTCCCAGATTTTTTCCATATAATTAGTGGTCTCCAACTAATCTGTACTCACACCACAAATGGGATGACTGATTGGTACACAAATATACTTTATTGTTTCAGGGCATGTGATGGGAAAAGGCCCTTGGTTATATTAATGATTTGGGATAGAGTATTGAAGAGGGAAGTAGAAATTATTCGGTTTACTCTTGGGAGTCATTGGTGTTATTATTTTATGTTTTCATTTTTGACACCTTATACTTACATTAGAATGGAACATTTTCTATATTATTTGTATATTGTATTTAATTATTTTTTATACAGACATATTGGTATTGATATGGTTTTATATGATTATTATTTGGTATATTTATTTTCCATTAGTGAATTACTCAGATAAAATTTGTTATAGTCTCACCATGATCAACATATCACACCCTCACTATTAGTCCACAAAATCTGGCATAAGGGGAGGCACACATGATTTTATATGACTGATCAACTCAGGGAACTGGAATTTGGATCCCAGTATGGGTTGATAAATTGTGTAAAGATTATATTAACATGAAGTTTCATGTATGGGATTATGGGGTAAACATATTCTATTATGGGACTTAATCCAAAATGTGATATTTTTTTGGAATATAGAAACCACTCAAGTTTATAACATTCTATATATTTCTAACAAAATTCTGGTGATTCAATTATATTATGATACCATCAAATTTATCATATAATTATTTGTGTTTACTCATGTTAATTAACTTTTAAGATATTAGGTTATAATTTGGACTCATAGGTAATGATTGCTAACCAATTGTTTTCGTTACTATGATTTTAAACTCACCCTTTATCTTACATGTTTCCTTAGGTTATCCTATTTATTTTTAATTGATCAAATAGATTTAGGGGATCACTACTTTGAATAAAATAAAATATGTCATTTTTTAGATTCTATTAATGTTTTATAATTATTTGATGTTTAGTTAATGAATTTTCATGAAGATTATTTTTTGAATTTAAGTAATTATTAAATGTAGGGGGATTAATGGAAACAAATGTGGTTTGAATTGTGATATTTTTCTAAAAATATTCATATCCGACAGTGAATAAATTTTATACATCTTGTAAAAATTCCAAATGAGCTACCACAAATAATAAGTAACAACTAGAACATAATTGAATTCCCTATCAATTAAGATAAGATAGGGTTAGATTCTCAAGGATATGAAAGGGTTAAAGATGATAATGAAAAGAATATTTAATTTAGTATAAATAAGAACATTGTGATGTGGAAAAATGGAAAATGACTAAAAGGAACTAGATGATGCATTTTATGTAGAAAAAAGGGAACAAATATGCTAATTATTGATGAAAAATAATTATTCATGATAATAAGATATAGAGATAATAAATTAAACCAAATGAACCACTAACATTTCAACATTGTATGATAGGGTAAATGATTCATTATTCATGTAATTACTTAATCCATAGATTAATTCCTAAGGAACTATGCTATAGAAATCAATTATATGGAATGATTGATTTGTTTTTCTAATGGAACTCAAGAATCGTGTTGTTTAAATATTTTAATCAATACAATTTCAATTATATGAATTATGTATCTACTAATGATTATTTAGAATTATAATTTAATTATATTATTTCAAGAATATTTTTAATGATTATAATAACATAAAAAAAGAATATTTTATCTTAAGGTGATATATTTTTGAAAAAAACATGATTTATGATAAGAGAATCACTAATATGTTATTGATGTTGAGATAATTATATTAAATTATAATGAGCTATATAGTAAACCATAGATGTGAGAAAAAGAAAAAAATTTAGGACTAATGTTATTATATAATATTTTCATCATATTCTTGAGAATGTAATTGGATAAATGTGAATTATGAATATAAATTTTTTACTATATGTTTTTTTAAATGAAAACTAGAAATTATTTTGGGAACCTATCACTTCGATAAAGGAAATTGGCCATAAACCCACAATTGAAAGATGACTACGTTAATCAAAAACCAATGGTTTTGTGATGTAATCGGTAGTCTAATATTGCTTTCACATAACAATTTTATAGAAAATTATTATGTTTAGTTTTGATAAACATATTAAAAGATAAACTATTTTTAGTATTTCGATATAAATAATAGGATTTTGGGAGATTTATCATTTGGTCGAGGTCTATGTGACCCTTAATTGTAAAATAATAATTAACGTGAAAGATTATTTATTTAGAACCTAATAAGTAATTGAATTTTCAGGATGTTTTGGATGTAAAGTTATTTAGTTATGGAAGAGTTTATGTTGACTCTTTGTTTTTGATATTAAATTGAGGGTATATTACTTTTGGTAATTATCTTACCTTATGATAAAAATTTATATATTTTTTTAAATTTTGGATTATATTAAAAATAATTTTGGAGAATTTTTTGGTGTCATGTGATCCATTTTAATAAAAGCTTAGTTCTTTAGGAAAAAAACAAATCAACATGAATAATAATTGTATGGAGAAAAAAATGAGATTTTGGTAAAAAATTGTTAAACGTTGAAATCAAACTTTTCAAGTAAGTATATTTCATTATACCCTTAATCTACATTGTAAAAGGAATACTCAATATTATGAAAGAGACCTTGAAATAAAAATGTTATTCATTTTCAATAAATTAGTTGTCCATTCTCACTTAAAATAAGTATAATGTTATCTTCAAAATATAGATTCATTCGAAATAAATTTTTTCACATCCAAAAAATGATTTCCAAATTGAAAGCCTTTTTATGTGATAAAATATGTATTTCATTTTCCATCTCTTTGAGTGGAAGGTTTATTAATATCTTTTATGATATGGGTTTTCCCAAAAATGGATATGCAAATTTCACTCCATTATTAACAAAAAAACATAAAATTTAAATGATATAATTTATTTCAATGGGTTACAATATTACAACATTATATTTTAAAATAACACTATGTTTGAGAGCATATACAACATAAAACACCATGTTTTAACGAACTATGTTATACAATGAAATATTATTTTTTTAAATGCTACTTTAATAACCATTTCATTATATTTGGAAGTAAAAACTAGAATAATCACATTTTTTAAATTATGTATGAATGATAAATAAAATATATTGATAAATTAAAGCTTAATTCCTCGAAATATATTTATTGGCTTCAAAAACACATTTTTTTCAAAAAATTGTTTTTTTATTTCTTTTTATCAACAAATAATAATATCAATTATTAAATGTTATAGAAACATGTTTTTAATAAATAAATATCATTTTTATAAAAACAATTTATAAATATTATGTAGATAAATGCACGATATTTTTCTAAAATGATTAATTCCTTAATAAATAGATAAAATACTAATTTTTATTGAGAAAATTCTCTTTATATAAGTCATTTGATAAGTTATATTTTTTTAAAATTCTTTAATAATAAAAATAATAAAATTATGTAATTTATAAAACAATTTAGTTTATTAAAATACATGTTATGTTCAAATTATAAATGTAAACTTTTTATAATTTTCAAAATATTTTCTTTGGAAAACTTTTATGTCATTATATTTGAGGGTTTAATTTTAAATTAAATTTTACCAAAAATTGGAATTAAAATTTTAATAAAGGAATATAAATATTGAATCATGATAATTTATATTATATATCAGTTCATATAACTTTTTTTATCAAAATGAATATTATGAATAATAAAAATTAATTACCTCGATATTAGTCGAAAAAAGTTATCCTGGGGGTTAATCTAAAAAGTTAAGTGATTGAATTATCTAAAAACATTTTTTATGATGTTTTTTTTCTATATTTCAAAATTGTATAAATTATGTTTCTATAATGATAAATTTTTAGTCATTTTAATTTTTAAAATGTGGGTATTCCATTTCGTTTTAAAACACTCCATGAGAGTCCTCTCTCCCTCTTATAAAAGGGAACTCTATCTTCTCTCCTCTCTTTATATAGAATTCATCTGTGGATAAACTAAAAAAAGAAATACCTTAATTAAATCACTACCCAATTACTAGAATTATTTTTTGAATATAAATCAAAACGAATGTGTCTTTCAGTATAATATAAAAGAGGGATCATGAAGAGGAGGTATCATTATAAAACATGCATATTTGTTTTCTTTTAATATCAATAACACATAAAAACATAGTAAATAATGATGATATGATGAAATAAACTAATATAATACACTGCTGTTTAATTTTTTTCTACTTACTAACTTAATACCATATTAACTTCCGAAAAATGGGAAATGAAACGATCATTGATATGTACGGTGGACTTCCGCCTAATGACCTGATGTAGTTTTCTCTCCATTATCACATTTCACAACTATTAATGATGATGCATTTACTATTTATATTTTATATTCAGGAAATATTTATCTTTATATAAATTTAATATATCATACAAATTCAAACATAACCAATCACTAAAAAAATTTAATATTGTGTGTCCATATGGAAGGCTACAACCCTATGAAGTGATTTGATTTGTTTTTTATAAAAATTCACATAGAAGGTATATTAAACTATTTTTAAATAAATAATATTAGATTTATGATTTAATTGTGATTATATAATTATATAATTGCACTTAACATGTTTCTATCAACATTTTTGGAAATTGGAAATATTATTAATGTGTATATATGACTTACCGTCTAATTGATTTTAATGCAGTTTAGTATAAAAAACCACAATACATGGTCATTTTTCAAATTATATTTTATTTATTAAATTTTTATTATTATTTATTGTTATTCTATATAATATGGAATAATTAACCCTTTTACGATGGTCAAATAAACAATCCCAGTTATGAATTTTGAAATGCTTTTCTTCCAAGTACCTGAAATTGATATAAACGATCATGTTTTAAAATGTTTCATTAGAATAAATAAATAAATCTTTATTTTAATAATTTATTGAATCTAGAAAATGGTATTAATAAAAAAATTATATATTTTTATTATACATGAGATAAAATACATACAAGAAAATTTCAAGACATAAGGAAAGGATCTTCTCTCTAAACATATATTTTTCAGATATATTTTATTTTATGAAAATAATTTATTATAATTGTGTATATACTACCCTATAAGATATTATACAATAAATACTTAATAATTCTGGATATTTTACATTACAATTCATTTATTTCATTTATGGGACTTGGGAATAAATAGTAACCAATGAGATAAGGGTTTATGTATTAATCTCTTTTTAATTGGGTTCCATTATGCTCAGATTTCAATTTTAAAATATTATTCAATTATTAAAAAATAAAAATACTATTTTTATTTATATCTATTTATTTGCGAGTATTTCATGAAATTAATGTAATTCCCATTCTTTTATACTTAAAATTATTTAGATAACGTGTTTAAGAAAAGATAACACCATATATCTATTTGGGTAAAATTATTTTTCTTCTAAATCAACGATCTCTAATTTTTCATAAAGAATATATTCAACATTATCCAAATGATTTATTAAATAAATTTTACCTATGAATTAATTTTTTAAAAATATTTTCAATGTAATATTTTTTTCATTTTCATAATAGGAGACTTTTTTAAATTTTTATAGTTGTGTGAATGAATTTTTTTTAAACTTATACAACATGTATTGAATCACCCATCATCATGAAAAATCAATTCATTGACTATTCCTTTTTAATTATCCAATAATATTTTAAAATATGTTTTTTAATATTCTGCAAGTTTTTATATTATGATAATTCAATCTCAAATTCAAATGGTATTTTCCAGATGATATATTCGATGTTACCATTTAAGGACACTTTCAACAATGAATACAACATTTGATGTCATTGATTGCTTCTAAATTATTTATATATGTCCCACATGTATATAAATATTTTAGTATACTTTTTTGGATGGGGTAATTAATTCCTTATGTTCATTTCTCAATCACCACAATTCTGATATTCCTATGATTTTTATATGAGGAGCAATTATTTAACTTGTTTTCATTAAATGGATTATTCATGTCTTTTGTCTTATGATTGATTTAATTATTATATCACACATTAATCATGAAAATTTAATGATGGGTGACCCATATACTAGTTGAATTCTTGGGGTAAATCATTAGTCTCATATAGAATTATTAATGGGATTAGGGTGTAGACTATAGCGACCCCGCCTTTTCTTACATTACTATTAAATCATTTCAAAGATAAACAACATAATAGTATTACACATAGAGGATCCAAAGTTTTAGAGTCTTGGGAAAACTAGGACCACACATAACAAATACAACATCAACCATAAACATTTATTTAATTTCTTCTTCACTAGCTTCTTAGTGGCACTTTTCCTCTCCTTAGTACATGTAGCCACCTAAGGATATACATTAAAAAGGGGTGAGATAGAAGCCTAGTAAGATGATATATAAGAATAATATAGCATGGGGTGAGCATAATCATAACATAGGCAAAATATCATGAACATGAGAGGAGCATAAATAAAAGACATGAAATGTGGCAATGCATAAAAATGAAACATCAAGTCTTAGTGGTTAACTACCACGCATACTTGTGGACAAAGCTAGAATGTTGTTCACACAACATTTCACATTTACTCATGAGATTCAACACTTTACCCAATCCATTGGAGTGATGTATAATTCCAGGCGCACCTGTCACATTTAAACATTCCTATTTCATTATATAATTCCCGGCGCACCCGTCAAATCATAACATTATAATTTATCATACATTCCATAATGAACATAACTAAACCATGAAAATTAATGGGTTTCATCTCATAAAAATACATTCATAAACATGTGGTTCCCAAAATAAAGAGGGAACAACATACTTGATACACGAATCATCAACCTTGAATGAGAGGTAAAAGTTGAGTTTATAAGAGAATAGTTCTTTCGGAAAACATTGGGATTGACATAAACTACACAATAAAACATGTATATACCAGTAAATAAAAGAAAATTATGATCAAATTATCTTTAAGGAGTGACCATATCAAAAATGGACTGAATGAGGTAGAACCCGAAGGAAGAAAATTGTGTTCGATATTTCCCCTTACCTTGTACCTGAATGCTTCCTTCTATTTAATGTCCTGTATAATGACATTATATTCATTAATTAGAAATTCGGAAACATTTGTACGTTAATAGGGTTTATTATGGTTTCATTATGTCATATTATTTTCCTTTGGATGACTTATATAGTTTAAAAACATTGTTCGGGATGTTTGTTTTTATAGTTTTTTTTCTTGGGTGGTTCACTTGTAATTTTAAATTGAAGTTTGTGTAGAACAAGAGTAGACATCCAGAACTTATATTACATTTTATTAATTATATTATAGGATATTGAATGATCTTATAATAAATCACATTATATCCATGTGGATGAATCATTAGATAATAATTAAATGATGATTATTGGGGTTAATTTGAGCGGTTTTTTGATCACAACGAACTTGTTTTAACTTTTCACATAGTAATATGGCCATAGGTTATTTCCAGAACATAAAATAGAACATAATACATATAACATATTCTGTTTCAACAATAAAAATGGTTTCATGACCATATCTGAAGGTAGAAATAGAAGAAGAGAGCATGTCGTTTTTGAAGGTGATAAATTAACCCTCATGAACAATGTTCTCTTTAATGAAATAAAAGGAAGAGGGAAAGGGTGTGGGGTGATATAATATCCCATTAGAACAATAAAATTTTAGTATATCTATAATAATGGAGATAAAAATCAATTTTAATGAATATAGGTGGGGAGAGATCAAGAAAGGAACTTGAACTTGAAAGGAAATTAAAGGAGAAGAGGGAGAGAAATTACCTCTTAAATCTTCCTCTTGAGATCCTCCTTAAGGAAGCTAGTCTTTGTCTTTTGATGATACCAGCATCTTTTGGACGTGGGGGAAGTGATAGGAAAGATGTTTGGGCAGATTTTAGAGAAGTATTGGAGCTTGAGAAGTGTGAGGAAAAGAGGGAGTGAAGGGTGGCTTTTATAGTTGAGGGGAGAGGCGTTTACTTAATATAAAATGGATTAGTTTATTCATTTCATCTAAGACAAGGAATAGTGAGTATTGAACGACCATGAATATTAATTTTATAATGTAATCCCGAACCAAGTGGGCTTACATCATAATAACATCATCTATTACTCAATTAATACATTATTTAGCATTTATTGTGAATTATCGGATTCAACTATTCATAAAAAATTCATGTATCTGAGAAAAATCCCAAAACTTTACCCCAACAATTTTTCAACGTGTATAATCCAAAAATGAAGTCAATTTTTCTAAAATAATTTTTTACATATTATTAATTTAATATTCAATTAAAATCATAATTTACTTAAAAACCGTTTTTAAGATTAAAACTGATTTTATAGTTAAAAAATTACATAGGGTCTCATAACATTATCTAATGACTATTAGACATTGATTAAATAATTTAGGAATACATTTCAGGGAAATAAATATTCTTTTAAATTAAATAATTAATTATAATTAATTATTTATGACTTATAAAATACCAAAAATATTTAATAAGGTCAAATTGTCACTTTCTAATATGTATAAATTTTATTTTATTATTCATAGGTAATGATACTCTTATTTACTATTCATAAGGGTCATATTACTATTCATTAGGGTAGGTTACTATTCATGAGGGTAGGTTACTATTCACCAAATGTTATTTTTGTTTCATTAGACTCCAAAAATCATCTTGAACACAACCATGAATGTCAGATTTTCAAAATTCCAAACATAGAAGTGAAAATTTTATGTTTAAAGGTTACTTATCACTTATTAGTTCATTTTGTTGTGTTATCATGTTATTTTATGACATATTTATAAGAAGGGAATTTCCATTGAAAGACTTTGGGTCATTACATTCTTCCCCCCTTAAGAAATTTCGCACCCAAAATTTTACTTTACCCAAACAGGTGATGGTACTTCTCCTTCATTTCCTCTTCTGGTTCGCATGTTGCTTCCTCAAACTTATGGTTCATCCACAACACTTTCACAAGATGGATTTTCTTGTTGCGTAGAACCTTATATCTCCGATTCAGAAAATTTACTTGCTGCTCCTCATAGGAGAGATCATCTTCCAGCTGCACCACCTCTGAGTTTAGTACATGTGAGAGGTCTGGTATGTACTTCCTCAGTAGTGATACAAGAAACACATCATGAACATGATCCATATTCGATGGAAGTTCTAGAAGATAGGCCACGGCTCCTATACGTTCAAGGATCTCAAAGGAGCCAATGTACCTTGCGTTTAACTTCCCTTTCTTCCTGAATCACATGACTCTCTTCCATGGAGATATTCGAAGGAAGACTTTATCTCCAACGTCAAACTCCAAGTCCCTTCGATGATTGTCAACATAGCTCTTTTGATGACTTTGAGCAGCTTTGATGTGTTTCTGGATGACTTGAACCTTCTCAGTCATCTCTTGAAAAAGATCGGGCCCAAGTAGCTTTCTTTCTTCAACTCCATCCCAACAGGTTGGAGTTCTACATCGCTTCCCATAAAGAGCTTCATACGGAGCCATCTGAATACTGGAGTGGAAGCTATTGTTGTATGAGAACTCAACCAATGGGAGATGCTGATCCCAACCACCTTTGAATTCAAGAGAGAAGGATCTTAGAATATCTTCAAGTGTCTAAATAGTCCTTTCAGACTGGGCATCGGTTTTGGGGTGATAGGCCATGCTGAAATTTAATTCAGTTCTCAAAGCATGTTTAAGGCTCCTCAAGAATTTAGATGTGAACCTTGGGTCATGGTCAGAGACAATTGAGAGTGGAACACCGTGTAGTCTCACCACTTACTTCACATATATCCTTCCAAGATGTTCAATAAATAGGTCTTTCTGAATAGCGATAAACTGGGCATTCCTGGTGAGTCAGTCAACCACAACACATATCACATTATTTCCCTTTGACACATTGGGAGACCTGTGGCAAAGTCCATAATAAAATTTTCTCATTTCTACATTGGTATAGGCAATGGATGCATCATACCCTTGGACTTTTGTCACTCAGCTTTAACATTCCGACATACCAACCACCCTGATATATATTCCACAATCTCCTTCTTCATGTTATCCCACCAGAAGTGTTCTCGGAGATCATGGTACATCTTCGTACTCCCAGTATGGATAGAGAAATATGAGCTATGTGCATTATCCAATAGATCCTTATTTATCCCGGGTGATGAAGGCACAAAAAGCCGTGTTCCAAACCGAATCACACCATCATTATCGATATGGAACCTTTGCAGCTTCCCTTCCTTTACTAAATTCACCCTTTTTTGTATCTCTACATCATCCCTTTGTGCTTCCTTAATCTTCTCTTAAATGGATGGTTGTGCAATCATTTGGGCAAGGTAGGATGTATCCCATGCCCTTAGGATTTCCAAATCCATTCTTTAAATATCCAAGAAGATAGTGTCTTTCTCAATCCGCAACATGGTTAGAGTTACAGGTTCTTTTCTGCTTAGACCATCAGCTACATTGTCCGCCTTTCTAGAATGATAGTGAATAGTGCAATAGTAATCCTTGATTAGCTCTAACCATCTCCTTTTACTCTCGTTGAACTTCTTTTGTGTGAATATATACATCAGGTTCTTGTGGTCAGTGTATATGTCACACTTCTCGCCATAATGGTAGTGTCACCATATTTTCAAAGCAAAAATCATGGCTGCCAGCTCTAGATCATGTGTCGGGTAGTTCTGCTCATGGATCTTCAACTGTCGTGAGGCGTAGGCTATCACATTATCACTTCGCATGAGTACATAACCCAAGCCTTTCTTTGAATAATCACTGTATATCACAAAAATTTCTCCACTTTTTGGTAGTGTGAGTATAGGTGCAGTGATCAGCCTTCTCTTTATCTCCTTGAAGCTTCCCTCACATTATTCCGTCCATACATACATTACCCCTTTCCTTGATAACTTAGTTAGCGGGCTTGACAATCATGAGAGATTTCTCACAAAATATCGGTAGTACCCAGCTAATCCAAGAAAACTACATATTTTTGTGATACTAGAGGTCCTGGGCCATTCCTCAAACGCCTTTGTCTTTGACGGATCCACAGAAATTTCCTCACATGTGATCACATGTCACAAGAACGTGAATTGATTCATCAAAAATTCACACTTTCTAAACATGGTGTGCAACTTCTCCTTTCTCATTGTTGCCAACACAAGTCTTAGATGTTCTTCATGTTCCTCCTTATTCATGGAGTAGATGAGAATATAATCGATAAACAGTACCACAAATTTGTCAAGATAATGTCTAAAGACTCTATTTATCAAATCCATAAAGATTGCAGGGGCATTAGTATGTCCAAAGGGCATCACCAAAAACTCTTAGTGCCCATACCTTGTAAAAAAGTTAGTCTTCTGAATATCTTCCTTCTTCACCTTTACTTGATGATATCCAGAATAAAGATCCACCTTTGAGATGTATTGAGATCCTCTTATGTGGTCGAACAAATCATAAATCCTTAGGAGAGGATACTTGTTCTTTATGGTGATCATATTGAGTTCCCGATAATCGATACACAGCCGCATGGTTCCATCCTTCTTCTTCACAAAGAGCACTGGCGCACCCCAAGGTGATGCACTATGGCATATGAACCCTTTGTCCAGATACTCTTACAGCAGCTTCTTTAACACCTCATGTTCGATAGGAGCCATCCTATAGAGACACTTTGAGATAGGAGTAGCTCTAGGTATGAGTTCAATTGATAGCTCTACATCACGATCTGGGGGAATTCCTGGTAACACTTCAGGAAATACATTGACGTATTCCCTCATGATGGGAATTTCCTCAAGGTTGGAACTTTCCTTCCACTCAACCATTTGGGAGAGTTCTGCTTCTTTATAGGGAATCAACACCCACACCATTGATGGGTTTTTCAAAGGAGATTCATGATCTTCCTTGCATTTGTAGAGGAGCATGAGATGGTTCGTAATATGAAAATATATTTCCTTTTCCTGACAGTTGATATGTGATCTATATAACGAGAGCCAGTCCGTTCCCATTATAGTGTCGAATTCCACCAAGGGAAGTATTACAAGATTTTCCGGAAGAATATTCCCACATAAATAAACAGGAGAAGATTCAAACCCTTGGGTTTCAATGATTTCACCACTTTCTGTTTTTACAGATATCTCTACTTCAAAGTTTCACGGCTTCGATTCTATAGTTCTATAAAATTTGCAAGATATAAAGGAATGCGTAGAACCAGAATCAAATAAGACTTTTTCCATTCTGGAGTGAATAGAAAGTGCACCTTTTACGACTTCATTATCATGATCCACCTATGAAGTAGTGATGGCATAATCCTTCCCTTGTTCCATTGGATTTGGTGGTTGTGGCGCGGATTACCCTCTAGAGCTCGAGGTTTAGTGCACTGGTTTGAATAGTTCCATAGCTCCCTACCGTTGTAGCATTGAACCACGAGTGGTTATCTCCTTTCATCTGCAAGATTATCCATCCTTTTCATTTATTTTTGACACTCTTGAGCATGATTTCCTTCTTTCCCACACTTGAAGAATTTTCCCGTCCATTTGAGGCAGTTCCCGTTGTGTAACTTCCCACATTTTTGGCATGTGGGTCATTGATTTTTCTTCCCACCTTTTTCGTTAGATCCACCAGCTTGAAAATATATCCTTCACTTCTTATCACTATTTCCAAGAGACCATTCTCAAAACACTATCTCCACTTTGATAGCACACCAAAAAACTTCTTCATAACTCCCAAAGTCTTGAATTGCAAGAGCCTTTCGAAGGTGTGTTTTTAATCCACTAAAGAATCTATCGATTTTGCTATCATTGTTGATAACAAAACCCGAAGCGTACCTTGCAATCCTTGTGAAATTCGATTCATAGGATGTGACAGATTCTATTTTTTTTTGCTTCAGCTCTATGAATTCTCTCTCCATCTTCGTACGAATAGTTCCTGGGAAATACTTGCTAAGAAACATTATCTTAAAGTCTTCCCATTCCATCTCTTCAATTTACTCCCTTGGCTTGGTGTTCTTAATCAAATATCACCATTGATCAGCTTCCCCATCTAGATGATAGATGACTAGAGTAACCTTATCCGTCCCAGAACAGTGAAGCATGGAAATGATCTTCTCTATGGAGTTGACCCATTGTTCCCCATCTAGTGGATCAGAATATCCACAAAACGTCGGTGGTTGTTGTTGCATAAAACATTCAATCGCTAGTTTCTCCCTCTTCAGTGAATGAGGACGTTCCCCATTATTATGGTTATTATTCTTAACCTAAGATAATTGGGTTAGCATCTCTATGATGTTATGAACTCCACCTCCCAAATTATTAGGGATATCGTTCGGGCAATCGTTGCATTGTCTCTCGCATGAGTTGTTGGCCTGATTTCTCCTAGTTCCCACCATTTTCTAAAATAAAAAAGGATAGAACAAAAAATAAGTAAAAAGGTCATTAATAACTTATTCATTTAGAAAATTATACCAAAAAATAACATATGGGATACCTAGGTAAATATCCTTGTGTGAATATTTGTACTTAGTCTCATGTTGTGGGTTTTCTCTAGGGTTCACTAATCTTAATCCCCAAATTAACTAATCCTTTCCTCTGATACCAACTATCATGACCCCACATTTTAATACATTACTAATACATCATTTCAAAGATAAACAACATAATTTTATTACACATAGAGGATCCAAAGGTTTAGTGTCTTAGGAAAACTAGGACCACACATAACAAATACAACATCAACCATAGACATTTATTTAATTTCTTCTTCACTAGCTTCTTAGTTGAACTTGTCCTCTCTTTAGTGCATGTAGCCACCTGAGGATATACATCAAAATGGGATGATCTATAATTCCATTAAAAGGATAGATAAGAACAATATAGTATGGGTTGAGCATAATCATAACATAGGCAAAAGATCATGAACATGAGAGGAGCATAAATAAATGACTTGAAATGTGGCAATGCATAAAAATGAAACATCATGTCTTAGTGGTTAAGTACCAAACATACTTGTGAACCATGATAGAATCTTGTTTACACATTATCTCACATTTAATCATGATATTCAACACTTTACCCAATGCATTGGAGGGTTATATAATTTCTGGCACACCCGTCACATTTAAACATTCATATTGCGCTATATAATTCTCGGCGCACCCGTCACATCATTACATTATCATTTATCGTACATGACACAATGCACATATAATATGAACATAACTAACCGATTAAATGTAATGGATTTCATCTCATAATAACACATTCATAAACATTGGGTTCCCAAAATAAAGAGGGAACAACATACTTGATACAAGAATCATCTACCTTGAATGAGAGGTAAAAGGTGAGTTCATAAGAGAAGAGTTATTTTGGAAAACATTGGGATTGACAAAAACATCATTATAAAAAATGTATATCCCAGAAAAGGAAATAAAATGATGGAAAAAATGATCTTTAGGGAGTGACCATATCAAAAATGGAGTGAAAGAGGTAGAACTCGAAGGAAGAAAATTGGGTTCGATATTTCCCCTTACCTTGTCCCCGAATGATTCCTTCTCTTTAATGTCCTGTATAATGACATTATATTCATTAATTAGAAATACAGAACCATATGTACGTTAATAGGGTTCATTCTGGTTTCATTATGTCATATTATGTTCCTTTTGATGACTTATAGAGTTTAAAAACATTGTTCGGGGATGTTTGTTTTTATGTTTTTTTTCCTGGGTGGTTCACTTGTATTCTTAAATTGAAGTTTTGGTAGAACATGAGTAGACATCCAGAACTAATATTACAAGTTATTAATGATATTATAGGAGATTTAATGATCTTATAATGAATCACATTATATCCATGTGGATGAATCATTAGATAAGTATTAAATGATGATTATTTGTGTAATTTGAGCGGTTTTTGGATCACAACGAACTTGTTTTAACTTTTCACATAGTAATATGGCCATAGGTAATTTCCAGAACATAAAATATAACATAATACATATGAAATATTCTGGTTCAACCATAAAAATTGTTTCATGACCAGATTTGAAGGTATAAATGGAAGAAGAGAGATTGTCATTTTTGAAGGTGATAAATTAACACCTCATGAACAATGTTCTCTTTAATGAAATAAAAGGAAGAGGGAAAGGGTGTGGTGTGATATAATATCCCATTAGAATCATAAAATTACTATATATTTATATTACGGGATTTAAAAAAAATTGGATGAATATAGGTGGGGAGAGATCAAGAAAAGAACTTGAATTTCATATTAAATTAAAGGAGAAGAGGGAGAGAAATTACCTCTTAAATCTTTCTCTTGAGATCCTCCTTAAGGAAGCTAGGATTTGTATTTTGATTAGACTAGAAGATTTTGGATGTGTGGGAGGTTATAGGGAAGATGTTTGGGCAGAGATTAGATAAGTCTTGGAGCTTGAGAGGTGTGAGGAAGAGATGGAGTGAAGGGTGGCTTTTATAGTGGAGGGGAGAGGGGTTTCCTTAATATAAAATTGACTAGTTTATTAATTTCACCTAAGACAAGGAATAGTGAATTTTGAATGACCCAGAATATTAATTTTATAATGTAATCCCGAACCAAGTGATATTACATCAGCATAAGATCATCGATGACTCAATTAATACATTATTTAGCATTTATTGTGAATTATTGGATTGAACTATTTATCAAAAATTCAAGTATCTCAGAAAAATCCCAAAAAATTGCCCCTAGCATTTTTGGATGTGTAGAATCCAATAATTAAGTCCATTTATAAAAAATAATCTTTTAAATATTAATAATTTAATACTCAACTAAAATCATAATTTACTTATAATACAGTTTTTAGATTAAAACTGATTTTATAGTTCAAAAATTACATAGGGTCTCATAACATTATGCCAAAAATATTAGACATTGATTAAATAATTTATGAATAAATTTCAGGGAAATAAATATTCTTTTAAATTAATTAATTAATTATAATTAATTATTTATGACTTATAAAATACCAAAAATGTTTACTATGGTCAAATTGTCACTTTCTAAGATGTCTAAATTTTATTTTATTATTCATAGGTAATGTTACTCTTATTTAATATTCATAAGTGTCATATTACTATTGATAAGGGTAGGCTACTGTTCATAAGGGTAGGATACAATTCACCAAAAATTATTTTTGTTTCATTATACACCAATAATCATCTTGAACACAACCGTGAATGTCAGATTTTTAAAATTCCAAACATATAAGTGAAAAACTTATGTTTAAAGGTTACTTATCAATTAGTAGTTCATTTTGTTGTGTTTTTATGTTATTTTATGACATATTTATAAGAAGGGAATTTCCATTGAAAAACTTTTGGTCCTTACATAGACATTATCCATTTTGGGATTTTTTTTCCACTTTATGAAATATTATTACATGTTATTGTTGAATAATTTTTATGTCATGTTATATGTTTCTACCAATTTTCCTATTTTTACATGAAAATATGATATAATTTTCAATATAATATTCTTCCATGTTATTACTCAGAAGATATATCTTTTTTTATATCAAGATATAATTTTTCCTCACAAGTTATTCATCCATTGCATGATTATTATATTTCTTTACTTTATTAGTTCTAAATTTCATTTTATGTATTTTCCACAGTTATCATATGTAGTTTGAGGAGATCGAATTGATTTTGGAGGTCACAATGAATTTTTTTTTAAAAATATATATCATCTTTTAGTTTCGTTTGATGTTTTATTTACCTAGTCTTCCAAAGACACTTCTCCTTGTGATATTTTGTCTATAATTGTTGGTTGTTTTATACTAATTCATTCAAATGTCATAATTTTGAAAAACTTGTAAAAAAACAATAATAAACATCCTAATATAAAAAATTAAGTTATATAAAACTAAAACTCCTCTAAGAGAAAAACTAATATGGTCTAACATTGTACACACAATCTATAATTGTTATTTTGGGATACTATAACTCAATGAAAAAGTTGAAAATTTTTAACATCTACTATGGGAAAATGGTTCAGTAAAGGGTTTTAAAATCGACATGCCCATTTTGAAATATAATACATAAAAACAACCTCTGAAAACAATAGTTTTCAACATTTATAAAACTACTTTCAATATAAAATAAATTAAAAATAAAATTATGTTTTCCCTTTAATAATTCACAATGGTCATTCCATATGAGTATAAATATTAAGGAAGTATTTCATGAAATCTCTTTTGAAACACATTTATTTAAAATAAAAAATACATATATTAAAACCAATTATCCTTATAGATAAAATATTAATTCCTTTTGAATACTTTAAAATATATTTCTGATTTAATGAATCCAATTTTTTTAGTAATATAAATCAAATTATTATTAAAAAAACATAATTATAATTGGTACATTTATGGATATATATTGCCTAATCAACTTAGAGGATTTTTTATAACACCAAAATCCACATAATGTTTATAAAGCCAATGTGCTCAATATTTTATAATGAATTTTCAGGATATCCATTTTTCTATTTGAAGTTTAAAATCAGTTCATGAAAAACAATATTTTTAAAATGTATTTATATATATATATATATACTTATTATTTTATAAATATTGATGTATTTAGTACACTAAGATTTAATGAAACCTAATAATGTTTTTAATCATAAATATATTATATGTAAATGGACGTCAAATCAATGTGATTATTACATTGACATACAATAATTTAGATTTAGGGATCCTCGAAAATAACAAAATAAAATCATAATCACATGAAATGAAAAATTTCAAGATGTTGCAATATTTTTTTGGAAATACTGACATATAAAATGATAAATACAATAATTAAGGATAAAATAATTATTAATTAAAATAATGTTTCACATAGTTCCCACATTAAATTATAAAATGAAATAAATACGTTTCAAATTTTTAAAACATAAGAACTTTTAAATAAAATGTAAAAGAGCATTTAAAATATAATTTTGAAATTAAATATTTTTTATTTCATTAAATGTTTTAAAAAAAATAATAGAAATTAAATATATGAAATAAAAATTATTTTTTGATGATGATCTATTTTAGAATAATTTTAGGAAAAAGTTTTAAATGAATATCATTAAAATAAAATTTCTAAAAATCAAATTCTTTATTGTAAATAAAATTTCAACTTAATAAATTTGATATAAACCATGGAAAAATGGATATTCTGAAAATTATAATTTTATTATTGGGGAAAATAAATAATTAAATTTCCATTAAAAATTGTTTTAGGAAATAAAAATATAATTTTTTTAAAAAACAATTAAAATTAAATTAAATAAGTAATAATTAAATTGGTTTTTTTGAAAAAAAATGTGAATAAAAAATCATCTCACTTAAAATTCAATACTCAGATGACTTTGGAAAATTAATTATTTAACAATGGAGAAGTGGCTAACTTCATATAGTGTTAGGGTTATTCAACAGGTTATGAGGGATTATCTCTATATAAATATATAAAATGAGTTTAAATATATTTTCTAGAAAATATTTGAAGGTGATATTCATGAAAAATTATAATCGTTTCTACCATTTTATAGTGATGAATAAAATATAATTTTATATTTTAAATATCTCATAATGTTATTGTTTCAGGATTACATAGAAGGATGGGATGGGAAAACCCATTATATTTTGTGATTTTGTTAACTATACAATCACATATTTATAAAGAATCCCCAAATTTTACATAACTCGAAATTTTAAATTGTTTTTTACAAATATATATATATATATAATATCTATTTTAACCATTCCAATCTTCTATGGGATATATTTTCTATCCATTAATGGCTATTATTTCTAAATTCATATGAAGAGGTTATCCTTTGTTTGGTAGTTCGTGGGTTATATTCCTATAATCACTGGGGGTGTAAAACTATGGTAAGGGTATATTGAGTTAGGCCACCTTCATTTTATTATATTTAGTGGAGACAAAAATTTAAATATATGATAGATGATGATATACAAGGAGTTTTTGAGGATTAAGGTATATATTTGATAACGGAGGAAATCGGTTGTATGATCAGATGATCATGTTTCTTCTGATCAAATGGTAATAATGGATAAGGATGTTTTTAATGGTGGAAAAAAATTGTATAAAAAAATGATCCCACATAATAACATCATTTCTCTAAATTATTCTATATAAGATAATTTATTTACTAATACTAGAATATGAGTGGAATGGTGTCTACTTTTGAACATTCCATGACAGCTACTCATGTCATCTCCTCATTGAAAATGCTTCCCAATAATGTGTTTCTTCCAATATAACTTTTATTATCACTAACCATTTATTTAGTTACTCACCTTATTTCCATCATTTGGCTAGATACATTCGACTCTACTAGATATTTTACCCTATGGGTCCCACATGTGTGTTTAAGGGTTCCACGGATGGGCTATGGTTGTCTGTTTTCATATAAAAAAAGTATGTTTTAAAATATTGGATATAATATTAAATGTTATTAAACATATATATATAAATTTATCATTTTCTGAAAATAAATGTACTTTATATAATTAAATATTGTTTTCTTTCTGTTAATTATTACTCACATCATAATTTAAAATAATAGTCATTAAAATTTAAATAAGTTTTTTACATAAAATGAAATTATTTTTACAAACATACAATACTAAAAATTAATTTAATAAAAGAACATATATCTATTTATAGAACTACTCTTGATACTCTAATTTTGTATTAATAGTATATATAATAAATATTAAACATCATGTATTAATGGTATTAATTAAAATTATATTCTATCAAATGTTTTTATATAAACATGATAAATTTAGTCATGTATTATATAAATAAATTCAATATGATCATAATGTAAATTTTTTTATACTATTAATTTCATTAAAAATGGAATAAATTACTATTTAAAAGTGGTTATCTCATTTTTACTATAAATATAAGTACTCATAAAAAGTTTTAATAATTAATTATCTATATATTATTGTTTTTATTAGCATTCAAGGATGGTTCTTACATTTCTACAACTATGAATCTACACTCTCTTTCTCATTGGTGTATTCTAATTTATGTTTCATCCAAATGATTATTCATATAATACTGGTGATCATTATTTTATTGGATTACTTCCTCTTATGTTAATTAAGTTTTTTATGAGTTTAATTTTAGATTAAAAAGTTGTTAAATCCTATTATAAATTGTTCTCATATAGATGTTAGATTCGGTGTATTACATTAAATAAAATGAACCCTATTCTTATTTTATTTAACCTACTATTTTATATTTATTTAAATTAAAAAATTTATATGGATATTCTAGAACTTTATTTTGACCCACTTATAGTAATTATGCCCTAGAAATTATTATATAAATAATTAAACAATACGTCTTTATTTCTAATGTTCAATATAAAAGATCTTCGTCCTTAAAAATTAAATTCATTATAGTCACCTAACATTAAAAATAATATTTAATTATAATCTTAAAATTAATCATACCTTCAATAATGTCTTCAATCCTAGAGTCACATAGAAAGAGAAAGAATCCAGGATTGAAAGTGGTACCAGATGGAATTTTCAAAATATACTATTTACCATATCCAAATTAATAAAGTTGGGGTTCTATAAAATTCATCAAAACATAGGAAAATAGTTAAAATGGTTTCTTTATTGATATAAAGTTCTATGAAATCTATTTGAACATTATTAAAAAATAATAATTTATAGATTCATCTCCAAATGTATTAAAAAATTCATTGATACTTCAAGAAATATTATTTAAAATATAATGAATATAAGCTACACAGAGGTTATCCACTTCCATAGATCCATTATAATTAATAATATGTTCACTTTTTTTTATAAAATTTTCATAGTTAAAAATTATTCTAAGTGTACATTCCACATCCATTATAGTGATCATGTTGGTAATACAGTATTTTATCATAGAAATACAATAATCCCTCAAAATATTAGTCTATAATATAGGTATTAGATTTGTCATTAATTTTTTTATGGAATCATTGATACTGAATATGATTTCAAAGTACTATAAGAATGAATTCCAAACTATCCTTAGATGTAGATATTATATAAGGGAGATAAGTTTTTTCAGGATCTTCCTCCACCCATTTTTAGCCACTTCTTAACTAAAAATTCCCAGAATTAGTGATTTATGAAAAGTGAATTTAATTCGAAAAATAAAAATTATTTTAAACTAAATTTACTAATATCTCATAATTGCTAAATTTTTTCTATGATAACAATTATGGAATCTCATGTTAGGCACTCTATTATCGGATTCAAAAAGAATACTATATAAGTTAAAAAAAATTATATTATAAATTTCATGTCCTTTAAAAATACATAGGTACATATTGTCTATGTTTCAGAGAATGAGGATAGAAATTGAAAAACTTATCTCACTCCACAAATTACTTTTCGTAAGTATAAATCGTATATGACAAGATTTAATCTACTCCATCTATATACATGTACTCTATACCTATCATTTGTGAAACTCTTACTCAACTAAGAACCCTACTAAAAATATATGATACATAGGTCAATAAAATTTCTCAGTATGGATTATTCAATTAAAGATAACACATAATCAGATTAATATTTTAAAAATTCTGTCAAGAACAGTATTTTCAAAATAAATTGTACAATTTTTTATAAAATAACATTTAAACATAAAAATATTTTCCCCTTAATAATGTAGAATTTGAATTCAAAAAATAAAACAATATATTAAGAACATGTTTTTTTAGTCACATTAGAAATACATATTTCATTTAAGTAAAAAAATTAATTTATTAATGAAAATGATTCATAAAATTAATTATCAATAAATTAGGATATCCTCAAATTAGTTTTCTTATTTATAGAATCAAGTTAATTATTTACGAAAAATAGTTCTCAAATAAGAAAAAAACCATGAAGCCTTTTATAACATTTTATTTTACATATGGACTTCCCATATTGGAGGGTTGGGTTTACTCCATAAATCCTTTTATTGTTTAAAAAAATATGTGGTATTATATTTCCTAGAACATTGTGAGATTTTTTGGATTTTCCACTATAGTTTTAAATCATATCTTTAAAAAGATAATTGTAAAAATGGATGCAAATGTTTATATAATTATATATGTATATCTGTTAGAGTATAAATATTTATATATATTTAATTATAAAACAATGAAATCCACTAAAATTAAAAACTAATAATATAAAAAACAAACATGGATGGTGAATTTGAGGGATTATTGCATGACTCGGAGTATTTTAGATTTGCAATCACCCATCAAAATTAAAAAACATTAATATAAAATTAAATGATAACTCTAAATCAGCTAAATTACTTTTTATAAATACTCACATATAAAATAATAAATTAGAACATTAATCATGAAATAATTAACCCATTATAAAATTAAAAACATGGTTCCTATATTAAATTTTAGAATTAATTACTTATTATATAATTTATAAAATAAAAAATCACTCTTTAGATAAAATTATAATATATTTATCAAATATAAAACTTCATAATGGAAATGGATGAATTTATAACAATGTTGGTTTTTGGAATATTAAAATAGAATATAAATTTTTAAAATTAAAATCTATTTCCAATAAATAAACATTATTTACTGATTTTAAAAATAAAATTTGAATGATTTCCCTTAACATAACAGTTCCAAAAAAAAGGTAGTGATTTAAAATTAAAATTAACTCTTATGAAATTTTAAATCAACATTGAATAAAATATTTATACATAATATTATAATTTTTATAATTGGGGTTGTAAAAATTGTAAATTGAATTTAATTAAGGAATTCAGAAAATGAAAAAATTAATTTTTTAAAATAATATTCCTCTTAATTAAATTAATAATATAAATAAAATTAAATATTTTCATGAAAGATAGGTCTTATAAAAAAATTAATCCACTCACATAAATTTTAACAATAAATCATCATTGGAAAAATTAAATATTGAAAAAATCATAAGAATGAAACTTGAGTAGGAGTTTGGTTTATCCAATGGGTGAAAAGGGAGTATATATATGATTTTAAATATTCTATCCAATATAATTTAGAATGTGTTATTCCTAAAAAAATTATAATCAGGTATAAACATTATTAATTGATGAATACAATTTACCTTATAGTGATCAATGTTTTATGATTTTATTTTATTTTAGAATGAAAGGAAAAGTAAGTATAGAATTATTATTTTTGATTCTATTGTTTATAGAGTAATGTTCTTATACACTACACCCATGGGTGACATTACATGACATTTTATTAAATATTATTTTATATATATATATATAACATTTTAATTAATCACTGTAAAACTTCTTGCTGAATTCATGGACTTCCTTTATTGATTATTATGGATGATGACATGTGAAGTGTTCACCATTTTTTTGGTAGTTTTATCATTATATTATTATCTTTAGAAGATGTTGACAATAGTTATAAAAGTATTATTGAGCTGCGGAAACTATGAATTATTTTGGTTAGGCGAGGATGAGGTTAAACATGGTGGTATACTATGATGATAAAAGTGATAATTAGGGATCTGGATCATTATATGGGATAAAGAGAATACATGTTACAATAATATATGGTTGATATTTTCCTAATCAGGTGTAGATAATGTAAAAAAAATTCTAATTGTGATTGAATAGTGACTGCAATCATGATCCAATATCAAATTATTTCTTGTTTAATTACAATATATAAGATAAAATATCATTTATGAACAAAATATGTATGTAATGTTTTTTGATCATGAACATATTTATCATTGATCCATGCTTTCTACTCTTCCATTGGGCATCCCTAAAAGTTGCACCATCGTTGTACTCTGAATTCTCACTATCATAATACATAGGGACACTCCCTCTACCACCATGTGGCTGTCCAGGTAGACCACTACCATATGGTTGACACTAAAAGTCAAAAATTTGTGGTTGGGGGTCCTTGAATGGCCGATAGTTGGCCAATTGGTTTTACAAAGTGTGTTTTTTTTAATCTAAAATTATATTAAATAAAAATAACAACATGTATAAATAGTTTTTTTCTTTTAAAATTTTGGGTAATAAGTTTAATTATTATTGTATTTATAAGAGATTTTATATAAATTAATTTGAAAACATTATACTAAATAATTAATATAATTTTTTTACATATCATGAAATCCTTTTTTTCAATCCCAAAAATCATCAAAATATCAATACGAGTTTATCTAAAAATTCATTATATAAGAATTGTTGAAACTATTAATTTTTTAAATTAATATTTAAAATTAATATTATACTTCATGTAATAATTTTATTAAGAAAAATTAAATTATAACCACTATTTTTATATAAAAATTCTAAACTGAATTATAACATATATATATATATAATAAATAAGACCATAACAATTAAAATTTTTATTTTTATAATAAATTGCTTTAAAAAATGGTTTAAATGGTTATTTTTCTATTGACATACCATTTTTCATATAAATAACCCACATTAAAAAATTCATTATGTGTTGAAATGTAGGTCATAAGGAGATGAGTTCCAATTAAATTGAAGAGTCTAGTTCTAAACATATAGGGAAATAAAATCCAACATAAGGAAAATGTTATTATTACATCACATAAAATAAGGTCATAAAAATATATTTTAATTTAATGATATGGTTTAATAAGAAAATAATCATTTAATTTCTTATAAGAGGAATTGAATCATAAAAAATGATGATTAAACTGAGATTGAAACATAAACCCTCGATACTATGGTAATTTTTGAATCATCACTCCCATTAATTATGTAAATTACTTGTAACTTAGAAGATTAGACATTATAATGTATTCATGATATAATATGTAAACGAGAATTTTATAAACCATTTAAATTAAATTATGTGAATAAAATAATGTTTGTCTCATAGAAGGATGTTTTGAGATGAAAGCCTTTCCTCCAGTCTAGATTTCGGAATATATAATATTAATCTCCATTACAATAAAATTATATCTATTTATTTTTCATGAAATATATATAGGTATAATAATTTATATTTAAAATATTTATTTCATTTACATTAATGAATTTTTTAATTATGCAATCATTTATCCCCATGTTAGGTGTTTTGAGGAACCTTAGTTCATAATTTCCAAACGTTATTAATTTTTTACAATGGTTAATAGGGTCACTAGTTATATCATATCTAGAATGATAATAATGAAATAATTATAATGTTCACAATAAATATAAAATTTGATTGATTAAAATGAATTACCATTATGAATATTTAACCATGTTACTATCATGAAGACGGTAGTCCACACATGCGAATTAGTAACGTTTCTATTTTTCAACGATCCTGATATAAAAAAGTATTATGTTGTTTTTTATTTTTTAAATTTTCAAAATATCATATATATCTTATTATTTCTATAAATACAGATACATATACCTTTCATGATATGTGGATGGTAAAAAATGAATCACATCGCTTCAAAATATGGCAGTCAACAATACACACGAACAACATTATCATTTTTTCTCATGGACTTGATGGTAAGAAATTATAAGGTCTATTAGATTTATAGTGTTTAATATTTCATTATTATCATTTAATAGTATTAAACCAATCCTAAAATTAGTCATGATAGGATATGATCGAAATAGAATTACATCAGTTTGGGGGTTGATGTCCTCCACACAATTGAATGATTGTTTTGTTTCCCTTTTTGTAGAAGGGGAGATGAATATATATGTTTTGATATTTAAATTGTAAGATATAATTATATGTTATATTCCAGTGGTATTATATCATCATTACTATGTATGATATTAAGAATGTGTAATAAGTAATTTAAAAAAATCCTCTACTTTATGAATGGTACCTCTTCTTTAGAAAACATATTTAATGAAATATCTATGTATGTCATATAACATAATTTAGATTAAACCATGGAATATAAATATTAGAGAGGGATGTGATGATGTTATTGGTGTATTTATTGGATAAACCATGGGTATTATGAATTATAATGAAAACAGGATAAGGCTTGACATTTTATATATGGGGAAGATGGCGCAATTGTAATTTTAGAAAACAAAATGTTATACCCACATTTTACAAAATACAAAAGGCTCCAAAATTCATCATTCTAAAAAATTATAGAATAAATGTTTGATATCTATATAGACAAAATAAATTGGTCTGGTTTTTCGTTCATTCTAAATGCTTTCAATTTACATTAACCCATGGTATGCCTACTTTATCCTTAATTGTGAAATTAATTTTTAATATTTTAACAGTTCATTATGACCAAATATTAAAATGAATGTATTTTATAATATTATTTATTCTTATCAAAAGTATTAAATCCAATTTTATAAATTGAATTCATACATGTGATATGATTTATATCTTATAAAACCCCCAAACATGATATAAAATGGTTTTCCGCATAAATTTTTTCATAAGTATGAAATATTTTTATATCAAAATCCAATGTGAAACTCATCTTGATTACATAAATTTGATTAATAATAAAATATATGAATTTATTTTAAATTTCATAGTTTTATACAAAATAAATATTTTTAAATTATTTAAATGAAAATGAAATTTTCAATAACAACTACTATATTCTACTATTCATTAAAAAAATTATCATTTTATAAAAAATCCAAATGAAAATTCATTGAAATATTATTTTGACTTGTTCATTCCAAAAATATAGTTAGGTTTTGAAATAAAGTTTTTATAAATATATTAAATAATTAATTATTTGTTCACAAAAAATCAATAACAATTCATTTTTTAGAAAAAGGTATTTTCGAAGACCATAATGTTTTTACAAAAAATTAACTACTTATTTATAAATATATTTTCATTATCCTAAACACATAATTTTGAAAATATGGTTACTCCTTCCAAAAAACAAAATTTAATGGGTAGGATATAAATTTCCATTTTATATAATAATATTTTGATATTATATGATGGTTTTTTTAAACTCCGGGTTGTATGTTTTATACACTACCAAAGATAGAGTTCTTTGAAAATATATTATTTTTATATTTTACACCTTAAAAATAAATTTCTCCACATAAATATTAACATGTTCCTGGAAATCAAGGCTATGTCACTCTAAAAATCCACTGTGGAAAATATAATTGAAATAGGGTTAGTAAAACGTACTCTTAGAAAAATAGGTGAGGAAATATGATGGTAATAGAATAACTAGGATTCTAAATAGAATAACATTATTTGTAAGTAAAAACATAGATTTAGATTGAATATGAATTTATGAGATAATTTTATAATTTTTTTATATAGAATAGAAATTTTATTTTAAAAAAATTTGCATTATAAGGTTTTTTCCTAATGTGGATGGCTTCTTTTAGCATATATATTTAGAACAGATGAAAATATATGTTCATTAAAAGTATTATTCTGTAAAATTCAATGTAATTTTGATATAAAATATTATCATATATTTATTAGTTATATTTTATGGAGTCATAGTAATTGTAAAAATATTAGAAATATGTTCAATAAAATTCTATAAAATCATTTTTTTTCAAAAAATTTGATTTTTAGACAATAAAAGGCTTTGATTAAAAATTTTATTTGAAAATTTTAATATTTAAATTTAAAAACAGTAATTTGATTTTTTTTTCACAGATTTTTAATATTGTATTAATGTCAATTACTGTGAATTTTTTAAAAATATGTATATTTCTAATGAATAATGAGAACTATATATTTTTATTGTGAATTGTATTTTAACTTTAATTATTTATATATTAAAATTTAAATTTGGATTTTTACAAAAATTTAATTAGTAAATTATTATTAAAATTCTAAATTTTAGTCTTTGGAAAGTATTTTAAACATAAATTTTTTATATATAAATTTTATAATCAAAAAGACTCATTTATGAAAAATAATTCTTCATCACATTATGTTGGATTAATTTTTAATTAGATTATCTCTCATCAATGTTCTCAATTTTGACAAATGGATTCCATGTTTGGAATTAATCAGTCAAACATGAGATAATAAGTACATTTTAATTTTTTTAGTATGTATAGTTACGTTAGTAAAATATGTTACCAATGTTTGGAGTAAATAAGGTAATTAAGAGTTAAAAATGATATGAAAAGGTCCAAAAATGATCCTAACTCTAACACCACAATCCATTATGGATTTATTTTTTGGAATAAAATAAATTTTATTTATGATTTTCATTAGACATTGCACCATTTTCATCATGAATTATAAATAAAACCATGATAATATTGGTATACAAACTATATTAAGTTTATCATTTTATAAAGGAAAACTATGTTTGTCTTGTGGTACACAGAATACTGAGTTTTAGAAATCTTTAATATACCATTAATATTACAATTTAACATGATATTTTCTTCCTTGCCATTGTATTTTGGGGAATTATTAATATTATCAATATAAGGCCCCGACCTTAAACCTTACCTAATACTGAATTAAATGAATAATTCACATTGAGGATCCTTTCAGGTTTAGAATTTTGGAGAATTAGGACATAAATATTACATCACAAAAGATTACAAAGTAGACACTTATACTAAGTTTCCATATAATAAAAACTCTTAAAAAACATGTCTAGTTCCATGTTTTATATAGCATTACTTTCTCCTTGACTCTATTCAACATTAAGTCCTATGAAAAACATTTCAAAAAAACTTGGGGTGAGCATAAAAAGCTCAGTAAGGGATACACAAAGAATGAAAACTCTTAGTTTATCAAAACAACAAGTAAACCATGTATACTTTATCAAAGTAATACTTTTCATCTTTATGAAGAAGTAAAAGCTCTTCACTGAATAAAATATCATTACTTACCCTTTTGTAACAAAAATATTACCATAAAACCCATATAAAGATCACATAACATATAAGGTAACTTGGGACATAAATATACTTAAGTAGAATAACCATACGGTCGACTTACACACATAGAACTTAATGGAATATCCATACGGACAACTTCCATACCCAATTCATTTGAGGTTATAACGTAACCACCCGTCTTGGTATACGCGGCACCACCCGTCCTATGGTTTATCACATAACCACCTGTCAAATGTCCAAGTACCATTATAAAATCATAAGATATAAATCAAATATAATAGAAATAAAACATTTCCACACTTTGATCACAATATATCACATAAATATATTTACATAACAAATCCATTATAAAAAACCATTTTCAATACCAAAATACATTAAATAGTATATGGTATTTATTTCATTTTAAAAACATTACGGCTTGTTGAGGAAGCGAAAGACCAAATAATACCCGCGGCGGCAGAAAAGGTCTTTTTCACCATATACGTTAAAAGAAACATTACTTTTTTTTCATTTAGTAAAATGCTTCGTAGAAAAATATTCCTTTTGTATAAAAGTAAATGTCAAAGGGGTTTATACGCCGTATAAAAGATAGTTGTGTATAAAACGAAATATGCCATAATGAAAAGAGATTGAGACGAAGTCCCGTACAAATATAATTTTTAAATAAAATAGATCTATTATGTCTATTAACTATAAGTACACATAAAGAAATTACAAATACAAGATATGACATAATAATATCATGAAATAATTTGAAAGTACAAGATTAACCCAATGAACGGAAATTGGGTTAAGAAGTTCCCTTACCTCGTGTCCGACTTGACTTGATCATTCTCTAACATCCTAAATAATAAACTTGATTTTATTTATACTTGCATAAGAACTCTTTTCAAGTTCATTATTCCTTTTATATCACTTATTTCCATGTTATAAACATTATGTAATCATTTAAGTTAATAATGTTTGTTTTGTCGATATTTGGTTCTTAAGTCGAAAGTGGACTTCTTACAATTAAATGTTGTTCGTGTGGTCAAGGGTTCCTTATATCCAGAATGATATTCATGATTTGGATATCATATATATCATATATATCCAGTATATACATGTATTTATAATATTACATAATCATGAAATGCACCGTTCATGGAGACGGTAAGCCGTACGTTGGAATGAACGCTACTTTCATTTCTATGTCATATTAATGGAATTAAAACTAAATGAGAGATATGTATATTTTAATTCCAGAATTTCATTCATCATTTAGATGTAAAATACATAATAAATATCCATTATATATATGTACTTATAATAGTAAATTACATTTGGGGATAAGAAATGAAATGCACCGTTTATGGAGACGGTAAGCCGTACGTACGCATGAACGCTACTTTCATTTCTATCTCATACTTTAATAGATAGAAATAATAATTATATAAAAGTATATTATAATTCCATTATAACATAATATATAATAACTTTAAATCCATCCTTTATACGTCCCACTTATGGTATTAACGAACCAAATCACTTTGAGGGGGCGGTAGTCCGCACTTCCGAAAATGAAGATATCGCGTATACCCATAATGGAAGCCATAAAGGTATTCCATAAATGAAAAATACAGAATCTTAAGGAAAATATAAATATATTATATATCATATATAAATATAGTGACATATTTATGGCCACCTTTGATGGTGGTAAAAAAATATTGAATAATCATTGTTTCGTGAGGTAGAGATTCGCCATCCATAGAAACAGTATGTTCTTTAACCATTATATATAGGTGTGTGAAGGTGTAGCTCGAATTATTATTATAAGAACATCCTATAATATTTAATATACTGGATTTGTTACAAAAGAAATGGATAAAAAGAGTTTAGGGGGTTGGAGAAGAAAAATAAAACAAAAGAACACAAGTGAAGACATTACCTTAATATCGGGTAACTCTCTTAGAATTGAGCTCAAAGGCTTCTTTGGAAGACTTCTGCCCAAATGGAGGCTTCTAGGAGTAAAAGAGGGATGTGGAGAGACACAATGGTCAGGGTCTGGCCGAGCCAAAGGCTTGAGAGTTGTGGGTAAGGTGGTAGAGGTAGGGGCCTTCTATAAGAAGAGAGGAGGGGCACTCATGGAAAGTAAAGGAATATTACTTTATTTTAGAATGATTTTCTGATTTTAATGGTCCCACATTGATGGGTTTCGAGGATAAGGTGATAAGGGTTCTCAATCCACCCATGCAATTGTTTTTGGACATGTTTAGGTCTTATATTTTACATTATCTTTCCATTTTATTTAAATTGTTAAATAATGAGGTAATCGCTGCATCATCATGATGTCATAAATAATTTAATTTATATAAAGTCTTAGAATTATATAAAAAATATCATGATGTAGGAAGTATTTTTATATTTCTAATGAATATTTATAGATAAAAATATGCCTTGTATAACCCCATATAAAAATTATTTTAGTAAAACAACTCATGTTTGTGACTTTATTATTTTAAATTCAAATAAAAAGTAATTAATGTCATTTTACTACTAAAGTGGCTCCATGGGGTCCCCATGTTGACTCATGGATTTTCTTGGTCGTCCATGACACATCCAATAAGTGTAGGACATGTTTAAAGTTCATTTAACATTATTAAACCATTATTCCTACCTCAAATTACACTAATTACCTCTAATCGCGATTAAAAACATAAAAGTTACTATTCAGAAAAAAATTATTTTAATCACATTGAACCAAATTTTACATCTTAATGACAACCACGTATGTCAGATTTTTGAAATTAAAAACACAGAAGTGTTAAAGTTTCATTTAAATGAAAAATCAGTTTTTTATGTACCACTTAGTGGTTTCACTATTTATCAAAAATTGAAGTTTTTCAGAAAAATAACAAAACATCAACCTAAGCTATAATTGATATTCCTAATTCAAAAATAAAGTCCATTTTACAAAATTCAAAAAATATTAGTTTCATTAATTAATTTAATAAGTAACTCTCGCTGTCAGAGCAAATAGCGTGTTTTTATGAAACAATAAGTATCAAAAGAGTAACACTAGTATAAGTGTGATTTCAAAGTGAAATTAATTCCAACGACAACTATTGGATTTAATTGTAAAAACCTATTCTAATTTCACTTTAATACCAATTAAAAAGGATATCTAATCATATAAATAAATTAGATTAAAAAGAGGTTTTGAATTAAAATACATCATTTTCACTATTCATTATAAATGACCTTTATCGGAAAAATACCAAAAATTTACACAATGTAAATTTTGATGTCCTGATTCTAAAGAAGAGTTTTATTTGGTCCAAAATAATGTATAATAGTGTCCAAAACTATATTTAATGGAGGTTCTCCATGAAAAGTCGATAAGTCGACCTTTAGTGAATATAAGAGTATATATGCCTAAAATTGAATTATTTCCGTATTTTAAGCCTTTATCTTTTATTAGATAAATGTAAAAACATTTAAGAAACATATATAATCATATTTTAGTTATTTCTATCCATTCCTGCCAATACAACGGCTATGTGTTAACTATAATTTAAAATAATATTACTTTGTTACTAGTGTGTAATATAAAATTTCAATGAAACTCTTTGTTGCATATCGGGTACTCAATCGAACATAGAAACCCCTTTAAAGTAAAATAAATATTCAATTCATAAATATTAATAAAAATTAAAATGATTTATTCTTTATTCACCTGGAATGTTACATCCTTCCACCTTTTGGGAATTTCTTCCACACAATTTTATTCACTTATTAAAATAAGTGGGCGTATTTATCCCTCATAGCATTTTCAGATTCCCATGTTGCCTCTTCAATCATGTGGTTTTTCCAAAAAACCTTTACCTGGTAAATTTCCTTATTTCACAACATTTACTCTCTTCAGTCAAGAATCTGGACTGGTTGTTCTTCATAAGAGAGATTCTCATCCAACTGAACTACCTCTGGGTCAAAACATGTGATGAATATGGCATCTAATTTCTCAATATCAAAACATGAAAAACATTGTGTACCTGAGATAAACTCAGAGGTAAAGCCACTCGGTAAGAAACTGATCCAACTTTCTCCAGAATTTAATATGGTCCAATGAACCTTGGACTCAGCTTTCCTTTCGTACCAAATGGCATCACATTTTTACATGGAGAAACATTGACAAAAACATGATCACCTACCTCGAAAGACAGATCCTTCCTCCGGTTATCCGTATAACTTTTCTGTCTACTCTGAGCCGTTCTCATTTGTTTCTGAATCAACTGAACTTCTTTTTCCATCTCTTCTACCAATTCTGGTCCCATTATCTTCCTTTCACCCACTTCATCCCAAAAAGTTGGAGTTCGACACCGCTTCCCATATAATGCCACAAATGGAGCCATCTGTATACTGGAATGAAAATTGTTATTATAAGAAAACTCAACCAAAGAAATATGTTGGTCCCAACTTTCTTGATAATCCATCGAACATGCTCTTAGCATATCCTCCATGGTCTGAATTATTCATTTTGAGTGCCCATCTGATTGCGGATGAAAAGGTGTACTAAAATTTAATTCAGTACCCAACGACATCTGAAGGCCTTTCAAAAATATAGAAGTAAACATGGTATCACGATTGGACATAATGGAGAGGGGAACTCCATGTAACCTGACTATCTCTTTAAGATACAATCGAGAAAGTTGATCTAGGGAAAAATTATCTTGTATGGCAAAGAAATGAGCATATCTAGTCATGAGATCAACAATAACCCAGATTTCATTATCACCTCGAGATGTCTTCTGTAATCACACAACAAAGTCCATGGATATGTTTTCCCATTTCCACTCTGGCACTGGTAAAGGCTGAAGCATCAATTTCGGTAACTTCCACTTTGCTTTAACCTGCTGAAAAGTCAAACACTTCATAGTAAAATCAGCAATATCTCTTTTCATTCTGTCCCACCAGTAATACTCCTGAAGATCTCTACACATCTTAGTATTTCCATGATGGACTGAAAACGGAGAACTATGAGATTCACATAACAAATAACTCTTCAATTTTGAATCATCAGGCACACATAATCTCTTCCCAAACCTCAAAACACAATCATTATCAATGTTGAATTCATGCATCTTACCCTTCTGAACCAGCTCTACCTTTTTCTGCAACTCACTATCTTGCTTCTATGCTTGCTTGATTCTGTCTGATAGAGATGATATCATTAATACCTGAAAAAAATAGAAGAACTTCCTGCACCAACAAAATCTATGCCAAAGTTCATCAAATAAAAAACCAAAGGATCTCATTCCAAACGTAGCATGGTTAACGAAGCATTACTTTTTTAACTCAAAGCATCAGCCACTTTATTTGCTTTTCTCGAATGGTAATGAATTTGTACAATTATAATACTTGATTAATTCCAGCCATCTCCTCTGTCTCATGTTTAATTCTTTCTGAGTGAATATATACTTCAAACTTTTGTGATCGGTATATATTTCGCACTTTACACCATACAAATTATGCCTCCAAATTTTTTAAGCCAAAGAAACAGCATCTAATTCCAAAATCATGTGTAGGGTAATTTACCTCATGAGTTTTCAACTGACATAAAGCATATGAAATTATCTGGTCATTCTGCATAAGGACACAACCATATCCTTTCAATGAAGCATCACTGTAGATAAAAAACCCACCATTCCTGTAAGGAAGTTCCAAAACTGGAGCATTCACCAATCTTTTTTGCAACTCCTGAAAACAATCATCATATTCTTTTGTCCAGATAAACTTAACACCCTTTCGAGTTAGCTTAGTAATTGGACTAGATAACCATGAAAAAGTTTCAACAAAAATTCGGTAGTAACCTGCCAAACCAAGAAAACTATGGATCTCAGTTACATTTTGGGTCTTGGCCATTCTTCAACAACTTTTGTTTTAGCAGGATCAACAGTTATGCCATTTTTTGAAACAATGTGACCAAGGAAAGAAATTTGTTGTAACCAAAACTCACAATTTCTGAATTTCCCATATAATTTATTTTATTTTATGGTTTGCAAGATAACCCTTAAATGACTTTCATGCTCCTCTTTACTTTTAGAAAACACCAAAATATCATCAATAAACACAACCACCAGTTATCACCTGATTCAAAAGAGCCATCAATGCAGTAAACTGCTCAATTCTGATTCTGACCATATCTGGTTGCTGATTCGAATAGTCATTATACTATGTATGCCATCCTAGAAAAGCGTCTATGTTTCTTATATGGAAAACCATTCTTATCATAGAAATATCTTAGGCGAAGAAACATGGTAATCTGTATATGCTATATCATTTCAATCATTCCATAAAATAATTTATAATTTAACAATTTTATAACTCCTAAAGTTGTATAAACCGACCTTTGATACCAACTATAAGGCCCCATCCTTAAACCTTACATAATATTAAATTAAATGAATAATTCACATTGAGAATCTTTTCAGGTTTAGAATTTTAGAGAATTAGGACATAACTATTACATCTCAAAAGATTACAAAGTAGACACTTCTACTAAGTTTCCATAGAATGAAAACTCTTAAAAAAAACATGTCTAGTTCCATGTTTTATATAGAATTACTTTCCCTTGATCCCATCCTTGACCCTATTCCACATTACTTCCTGTGAAAACAATTCAAAAAAACCTGGGGTGAGCATAAAAAGCTTAGTAAGGGATAGAAAAAGAATGAAAACTGTTAGTTTATCAAAACAACAAGTAATCCATGTATACTTTAACAAAGTAATACTTTTCACTGTTATGAAGAAGTAAAAACTCTTCACTGAATAAAAGATCATTACTTACCCTTTTTTAACCAAAAGATTACCATAAAACCTGTATAAAGATCACATAACATATAAGGTAACTTAGTACATAATCATACTTAAGTGGAATAACCATACAGTCGAATTCCACACATATCACTTAATAGAATATCCATATGGCAGAAATCCATACCCAATGCATTGGAGGTTATAACGTAACCACCCGTCTTGGTATACACGGCACCACCCGTCATATGGTTTATCACGTAACCACCCGTAAAATGTCCATGTAGCATTATAAAATCATAAGACATAAAAAAAATATAATGTAAAGAAATAATTTCCACAATTTGATCACAATATATCACATAAATATATTGACATAACAAATCCTTTATAAAAAACCATTTTCAATACCAAAATACATAAAAGAGTATATGTTATTTATTTCATTTTAAAAACATTACGGCTTATTGAGGAAGACAAAGACCAAATAATACTCGCGTCAGCGGAAAAGGTCGTTGTCACCGCGTACATTATAAGAAACATTCCTTTTTTCATTTAGTAAAACACTTCATAGAGAAAGATTCCTTTTGTATAAAAGTAAAAGTCAAAGGGGTTTATACACCATATAATAGATAGTTGGGTATAAAACGAAATATGCCTTAATGGAAAGAGACTGAGACGAAGTCCCTTACAATGATCATTTTTAAATAAAATAGATCTATTATGTGTATTCACTATAAGTACACATACAGAAAGTACAAATACAAGATATGACATAACAATATCATGACATAATTTGAAAGTAGGATATTAACCCAATGAACGGAAATTGGTTTATGAAGTTCCCTTACCTCGTGTCCTGCATGACTCGATCGTTCTATAACATCCTGAATAATAAACTTGAGTTAATATATACATTCTTAAGAACCTTTTTCAAGTTCATTATTCCTTTTATATCAATTATTTCCCTGTTATAAACATTATGTAATCATTTAGTTTATATTTTTTTTTTGTCGATATTTAGTTCATAAGTCGAAAGTGGACTTCATACAATTACATGTTGTTCGTGTGGTCAAAGGTTCTTTATATCCAGAATGATATTCATGATTTGGATATCATATATATCATATATATCCAGAATATACAGGTATTTATATTGTTACATAATCATGAAATGCACTGTTCATAGAGACGGTAATTCGTACGTACGCATGAACGCTGCTTTCATTTCTATGTCATATTAAAGGAATTAAAACTAAATGATAGATATTTATATTTTAATTCCAGAATTATATTCATCATTTAGATGTAACATACATCATACATATCCATTATATATATGTACTTATAATAGTAAATTAAATTTGGGGATAAGAAATGAAATGCACCGTTCATGGAGACGGTAAGTCGTACGTACGCATGAACGCTACTTTCATTTCTATCTCATACTTTAATGGAAAGAAATAATAATTATATAAAGTTATATTATAATTCCAGTATAACATAATATATAATAACTTTAAATCTATCCTTTATATATCCCACATATGGTATTAACGAATCAAATCACATTGAGGGGGCGGTAGTCCACACTTCCTAAAATGAAGATATCGCGTATACCCATAATGGAATCCATAAAGGTATGCCATAAATGAAAAATACAGAAGCTTAAGGAAAATATAAATATATTATATATCATATATAAATATAGTGAAATCTTTATGGCCACCTTTTAATGTTTTAGAAAAATATTAAACAATCATCGTTTCGTGAGGCAGAAATTCGCCATCCATAGAAACAGTATGTTCTTTAACCATTATATGTAGGTGTGTGTAAGTGTAGCATGAATGCTTATTTTAACAACATAGTATTATATTTAAGATACTGGAGTTGTTACAAAGGAAATTAATAAAAAGAGTTTAGGTGGTTGGAGAAGCAAAATAAAACAGAAGAACACAAGTGAAGACATTTATTTAAAATCGGGTTACTATCTTAGATTTGAGCTCAAAGGCTTCATTGAAAAGACTTCTACCCAAAGTGAGGCTTCTAATAGTAAGAGAGGAATGTGGAGAGACACAATGGGCAGGGGTTGGCCCAGCCAAATTCTTGAGAGGTGTGGGTAATGTGGTAGAGGTAGGCCCTTTTATAAGGGGAGAGGAGGGGCACTCTTGGAAAGTAAGGGAATGTTACTTTATTTTAGAATGAGTTTTAGATTTAATGGTCCCACATAGATTTTTTTTAGGATAAGGAGATTAGGGTTCTAAATCCACCCATCCAATATGTTTTGGACTTGTGTAGGTCTTATATTTTACATTATCATTCTATTTTATTTAAATCGTTAATTAATGAGGTAATCGCTGCATCATCATGATGTCATAAATAATTTAATTTATTTTAAATATAAAAATTATAAAAAAATATCATGATGTAGAAATATTTTTAGCTTTGTATTGAATATTTATAGTAAAAAATATGACTTGTATTACCCCACATAAAAATTGTTTTAGTAAAACAACTCATGTTTGTGACATTTTTATATTAACTTTAAATAAAAAGTTATTAATGTCATTTTCCTACCAAAGTGGCTCCATGGGGTCCCCAAGTTGACCCATGGATTTTCTTGGTCGGTCATGACACATAAAATAAGGGTAGGACATGTGTCAAGTTCATTTCATATTATTAAAACATTATTATTACCTTAAATTACACTAATTACCTCTAATCGTGATTAAAAACAGAAAAGTTTCTATTCACCAAAAAAAATTATTTTAATCCCATTGAACCACATTATACTTCTTAATGACAACCATGTATGTCGGATTTTTGAAATTCAAAACGCAGAATTGGTAAAGTTTTATTTAAATGAAAAATCAGTTGTTTAAGTACCACTTAGTGGTTTCACTATTCATCAAAAATTGAAGTTTTTCAGAAAAATACCAAAACATCACCCTAAGCTATATTTGATATTCCAAATTCAAAAATGAATTCCATTTTACAAAATTAAAAACATATAAGTTGCATTAATTAATTTAATAATTAACTCCCGTTGTCAGAGCAAATAGCATGTTTTTATGAAACAATAAGTATCAAAATATTGACACAAGTTTAAGTCCGATTTCAATGTGAAATTAATTCCAACGACCACTATTGGATTAAATGGTAAAAATATATTCAAATTTCACTTTAAAACCAATTCAAAATATAAAATAATCTTATAAATAAATTCGGTTAAAAAGGGGTTTTTAATTAAAATACCAAATTTTTCACTATTCATTAAAAAAATGAACTTTATCGAAAAAATACACAAAATATACACAAAGTAAATTTGGATGTCCTTATTCTAAAGAAGAGTTTTATTCAGAATAAAAATATGTATAAGATTGACCAAAACTATATTTAAAAGAGGTTCTCCATGAAAAGGTGATAAGTCGACCTTTAGGGAATATAAGAGTATATATGCCTAAAATTTAATTCTTTCCGTATTTTAAGCCTTTATCTTTTATTTGATAAAAGTAAAAACATTTAAAAAACATATATAATCATATTTTAGTTATTTTTATCCATTCCCGCCAATAAAAAGACTATGTGTTAACTACCATTTAAAATAATATTATTTTATTACTAGTGTGCAACGTATGATTTCAATGAAACACTTTGTTGCGTATCGGGTACACTATCGAACATAGCAACCCCTTTAAAGTAAAATAAATATATAATTCATAAATATTAGCAAAAATGAAAATTATTTATTCATTATTCACCTGGGATGTTACAATCAATCTTAGAAAATATATACTTTTCACATTTGAATTATTCATCTAATAATTATAATTCAAATAATAATCATTAAAAATATTAAAGAATGTTTTTTAGAAAAATAAAATATTTTCTAAAATGGGGGATAATATTTCTTGGTGCAGATATTTTAAATTTAATGATTACCACTTTTTTTAATCATATTTGAAAAAATAAATTTCATTTTATATTTTAGGATATCAAAATTATTTTTGGCTGAATTTTTATTTTTTTCTTGGATACTTCATTTTGTGATGAATACTGAAAAATAAATAGTCTTAATTGAAACCTTCCTTGGAGTATAATTAATTTATATTGTAGAACTGTATTTCAAAATATTATTGCTATATAATTATTTTAATTATATATCAATAAATCCAATGTTCGTAATTGGAAGTAATTTCTTATTGAAATTGAAAATAAATAATTTGAAATATTTTTAAATTTATACACCTCAAAACTCGACATTCTTTTCATAGTTGTTGGCATAATTATATATAAATTTTTCCACATGTGTGAATTTAATTTTGACAAAATCATATCCCAAATTTTTATTCATCATAATTGATAATTTATAATATGTGAAAAATAATTTTGGACCATTTCAATTAGAGAAATGAGTTAAAATAAATTAGACTTATTAATGAAAAAATGAGTTTATTTAGTGGATAAACATAGAATATATGGTTTAAAAATGACTCAAAGCATCTCCAAACCCCATTATCTGGACATATATAGACACTTATGACCTTATTCTCTAATTTTATGTGTTTTTATGATAGTTTCCTATGAAATTGACCCATATTATATGTTATTTAATGAAAAATAATAAAAATATACATTTCTTACATTTGATTATAATTAATATTTTTTAGGGAAAAATAGAATAAATTCAGTTTTATACATTATAGTGGAATATAAAATAGTATTTTATCAATATAATTTAATTTATTTTTTTTGATAATATAATCACATTAAATTTTTAATAAACTCTAATGCTAAAATTATTTAGTTAATAGTTAAATATAATTAATGATACTAATAACATTAAAAGTAAAGTAAATTGAATGAATTATAATGTTACATTATTTTTCAAATGAATATATCATTTTCCATTGGTATTAACATAATGGATTTGATTTCCATTATTATATTGATATTTAATAAATTTAATTTTATTGAATAATTTGAAAATTTATATTAATGTAATATTATAATAACATTATTTTGTTTAATTGATAAAAAATTAATAAAAACTATATATTCTATAAATTTATTTTCAAATATTTATTAATAACTAACATGGTGCATTAATGGATGGGTTTTTCCATTACATGAACTATATTCACCCTTAAATAATTGAATCTCAGTTGGCACAGTTATGATTATAGTGTTGTTTTTCATGCTTTACATGTGCTTATGTTAATTTAAATTCTCAACACAAATAGGATTTATACATTTTAAATTAGATATCATAAATAATATTAGTGAGACAAAACTTTATAATAAATAATAATCTACCATATTCTTAAATATTAAATTAATTAGGTAACAAAACTAGTAGACATATTGAAAAAATGTAAAATAATGAAACATATGATTTAAAGAACTAAATTTTTATAACATTTGTGTAATTTTTTTAAAGTTTTGGATCTACCGTATCTTCAATAAACACATAATTTTAATTTTTTGGTCATATTTAGGAAAAATTGATTAGCCAATAGTGAAAACATTGAGAATTTAAAAGAAGACCACTCTTATACAACTATAAAAGGGCTCTATATCTCCCCAACTCTACACACCTATAAAACCATTAGAATCAACTGATATCTAAAAAGTTAAATTAAAAATAACATACCCAGATTATAGAAGCCATAGTTTGTTCATTAATACGTCATTTAAATTATTCAGTGAAAACTCAAGGAGGTAGTCTGAAAAAGAGGTAACGATCTTCAAATGAGTGTTTTATTTTATATCTTTCTCAACCAAATTAAAATATTACTATATAATTAATATATTATAACCTCCGTAAATTTAAATATATTTTTATGTGATTTTTGTAAACAAAAACACACACACTTCAATTAAATGGGTTTCAAATCAGCGTCTGTGAGTATGAAGGGCAACTTCCACATGAACCGATGACGTTCGTTTTTCAATTACCACCATTTAAGGTAGGGAATAATAATTATAATGATTTTTACATATGATATATATTTTATTTATTAACTAACCTTACATTAGGAATTATTGTATGATATGTAACTAAATTCATCCATTTTTTGGGAATATGGCAATGCCATTCGTGGGTTCGACGGACTAACTCCTCATGAAGCGATGTGATTTATTCACTCTTAAAATGGAAATTATTTAAAATTTGTTTAATAAAAAAATGATATATATATATATATATGTTTGAAATAATATTGATAAGATAATGATAATATATATACATATATATATCATTGACATTCTTTCGTCTGGTATGATAAGAAAAGGGAAACAACAATAATGCGTACGTAAGGTATACCATCTCCATAAATAGTGCAAATAATGTCCTACCACTAAATTATATGGGTTTCTATAAATAAATATATAATTAATATATATAATATTTACATAGTGTATTATATTTGTTAATGATTAAAATGTGATCAAATTAACCAGACCAGAAATTACAATTCAAAACTTATACAAAAAATAGATTTTTTATTTCACAAAATGAAACTTTGTTCAAGGATTGTGAATAAATGGGTAAGGGAATGAAATAAGAAAATAAGATATTGTATAATTTATATGAATATATATATTTCATAGATTTATAATAATAATATATTTATTAAACATGTGGTTTAAAGGTGTACTACGGATGTCCTGACTAATTGTACGGGATTCGTCTCACTTTTTACTTCCATGACTCCCAATTCTAGTTCTCAGCCTATTTATTATATGTGGTGTGTATAAATACAATTATTCTATATTATGATGTTTCTATTTAAAATTAATTTTATTTTCACATCCATTTTATTATGTGTCAACTAAATAGTATAATGTTTTTAAAGTTAACAAATCAGTAAGAGAATTTTGTCTCAAATTTACGTCTTTGAGACACAAGATTTGTTATGCACCTATATTTGTTTAATGGTATTATATAAAAAACATTTCACATGTTATATTATTAATATTTTTATATTTATTATATTTTTTCATTCATTTTGTTTTATTCTTTCACAGGGTTTATGATTTAATATCACTTAAATAGTAAGGGATTATTTCTATAATCACTTTATTTATAGTGATTGTTTATGATTATATATCCATTGATGAAATATAATGATATGTCTCACCAGAATACGAATTAAAATTACCATATTATTATTATTCAATATATATCCATTTATTGGTTTCAATAATCCACTAATTTGGTACATAAGATAAGTAAGAAAATGTTTTTATGAAAATCTAACTTATTTTTCTTCTCATTCGGAAATCTATTGTCTTCCAAAACATTGTTTTCTAAAAAATGTATTTTTTTATAAATGATAATTTAATATTATATTCAATGAGAAGTAATTTCAAAATGTTTTATGTTATTAAAAAGTGTTTCAAATAGTTTTCAGAGCTTCCTTTTTACTTTTTCAAGGATACATTCAAAGAAAAATGTTTTTAAAGGGTATCATATTTTAAAAAGTTATATTCACAGATAAAAGGATATTTACTTCATGAAATGTTTTAAATGACTACAAAATTAATTCCTTATATGTTTTCAATGATATTTTTAATGAAATGTATTTTTAATATTTTCAGATAGTGATTTTCAATGAAAGTTATTTTCCTTATGAAATTTTCCAAATGATCATTAAAAATCCTTCTCCTTATATTATGAAATACTTTTATATTCATTATTATTTAATTTCTATGTCATCAAAGTGAATGATTATTATTCCTTGTTATAATTTTTTAATCTCAGGCCGATTTTTAACCCATTTATCTCCAATAGGTTATAAAATGATAAAAATATTATGAAAAATAGTTCTTTTAACATGTAATGGTATAATAAAATTATTATAAATCCTATCCATTTTACACATGTTATGAATTGATGCCATTTTTATGATTACAATTTCAATCAATGTTTTATGACATTGTGATTTTTTACAATCATGTGGAACATATACGTATAATTTCATTATCTTATAAAAGGGACCTATTTCTCATTCCAATGAATTGGGAAAAGACTTATATATATCATTAGACATACATGGAAGGAATGGGGATTGATATCAGTATAGTAAAATAGGGGTAAAATAAGTTGTGAACTCAAACCAGTAATGTATGTTGTCTATATTAATGTTTTATTTTGTAAACTAATTCCATAATATGGAAGGGGTACCACTAGCGATAGTGGTCTGTCCTGCCATATAGGTGTAGCTCCAATAATTTTTCAATATTTTTATTGGAAATATGACATGAATTCATGGTAATTAATTTTTTTTATGTGTCACCCATAATTCCTTGTCATATTCCTAAGTATTTCTCTCATGTCTTATATTTATGATTTCCTTATGATTTAGGTCTTATAAACTTCTAATATATTTTCCATGACTCTTGATTATGATATCTGATATGAAATATAAATGTTTCAAATATTTTTCTTATTTTCCCACAACCTTGTATTCTTCATTTTCATTTATATCTATTTTATATACCCTTACTGAGAATATGTGGTTAAACATTCATATGATTTCATTCCCATGGTTATGAAGGTTTTGTATAGGCTATGACTATGGCAGTACTAATTAGGAAGTTTATAGTTTGATTCATTGATGATTATTTAGTATATGAGGATATTGTGTTCCATGTTCCCAAAGGTACTAAGACATTTTGATCTTCAATAATGTGTTTGAGTAATATAAATACTTTTATTATAAAATAATGGGATTTCAATATATGTTAATATATGGGTCCCTATAGTTGGTATCAAAGGAAATATTTATTAAAAAATTCTCAAATAGGAATAGAAAACTTTAGTGAAATCCCTATAGATATTTTTAAGGATATGTCTACGGATTTCTATAAGGATAATTCTAAGGGTGATTTAATGTATTGGAAAATGATATAGAAATTTTTCAATGGATTGAGAGAGTTATATATAATAAATTAAGTCTTTATCCATATACTAAAAAATTATGTGGATCTAGAATAGATTTACCATGGTAGAATAACCCCAAAACATAATATTGATCTAGGATCAATCTTTAACAACCCTTAGTTTTTAGGAATTTTGAATCCAAATTAATCAAAAATCATTGATGAATTGCATTACCCAATACACCATGTTATGTCTTATTCGTATACAAACCCATGTTATTCTGATGTGATACTCAACACATTACATATCTTATGTTACACAACACTCTATGATTGTATTTTCTTTCACACAAAACTATGCTTCTTCGACAGTTTGTGTTACACCCAAGACTGAGTTTTACTAAAATATAATATACTGTTAATAATATTATTAAAATATTATTATTACTATAACCTAGCTATTAGAATGGATTTTATGAATAATAGTTACTAAATTGTTAAATTATGGGTTATGCATGTATATAATATGAATTATTTGGTATCTAATTAATTATATATGAATGTTATAACTATTTGAAAAAAATACCATTTAGTTAAAATATTTTTTCTATACACAAACATGATTAATAATAGAAAATTAAAAAAATAATGAAATGATTTAATTTATTTATCTCTATTATATTTTTATTAAACTTTTTAACACTAATATACGTTTTTGTTAGGGAAAATGAATTATATTAAATCAAATTTTTCTGGGAAAAAGATTATTTTTCTAAAATTTGGTTTTTTCCTTTTGATGGTTCATTTATTTTAAAAGTAAAATTTTAAAATTTTATAAATTTTAATTTGAAAGATAAATTTTATTAATGAAAATGTATTAATGATATTATCTTATGGGGAATTTTTTGTTTTTTCGAACATGTTTCATTTTTTAATGAGTAATGAATAAATAATGAATTTTATTTAAAATAATTCATTTTGTTTATATTATATAAATATTTATATAATAATTAAATTGATTTTTATTTAAATATTTAACAATTATAAATCTATTAATAAAATTTAGTTCATTTAATTCAATTTAATATTTATATTGGATATCAAAAATTTCAAAATTGTGATTTTTTCACTTTTTGAAACCAATTGTTTTGTCTCATCTACCTGATTAATTTTAAATTAATTGTTTACACTTATGTAATTAGAATTTAGAAAAATAGACTTTATATTCTAAATCATAATAATTTATAAATTCGAATGTGTTAATATTAATTTTTGTCCAAAATCGATAGTGAATAATGTTAATACTAATTTCAGTGACTAAGATAATAAGAAGATTACTAAGGGACAAAACCTTACTATTATGCAGAACAAATGACATATAAAAATTTCCAAAAATAAATTTTATGGTCATATTTACACCATATTCTATCATTTTTATAAAAAAAATCATTCTTCGACACATTTTGGATGTAAGACCTCCATATTGTGTTTCACTTTATTTATTTACAAGAATGTCGCTCCTCCTCTAATATAAATGGGGATGCAATATCCCCAAATATTAACACATATAATTACACATTTCATAGAAAATAAATGTCCAAATATCTTCCCAAATTCTCCTATATATACCTATAATCCTCACCATTCGTAGAAATCTACCTTAGGATGTTAATTGGTTCAAACAAATAGAAGATGCCTGATAAATAAGTAAGGGTCATCAAAATGAATTTTTTTTGTTGCCATATCCACCCTATTAAATAATTTTTATATAAGGATTATATAATATCATTATTATATTAAATATATTTCTATTATGTTATGATGAGGGTATTAACAACACCCATACACACTTCCCTCAAATGGGATATGCAATCATCATATATGTGTACATTGAACTACCACCCCACAAACCAATGATGTTCGATATTCCATTACAACATTTCATGGTTAGTAATATGGGTAAAATTATATATTATATATGATATATATTATATTTTGTAATTCTATATTCTTTTTTAATTATGATATAACACATAACTGCATTCTTTCTATTTTTTAGAATATATCAATTTCTTTATGATGTATGGAGGAATACCACCTCACGAAGTGATATGATTTGTTCATGCATTACATGGAATTTTTTATGTATGGGATTAATATAAATATTTTTTATATATGAAATAAAAATTCTATTTTATTTTTAATATATATATATAAATATATAATTTGACTTTATTTCTTAAAAAATGACCCTAAAATGGAATCAATGTCCATACATACATATGGTCAACTTTCTCTATGAACGATTTATTTCATTATTAATTTCTATATTTAATAGATTATTATAAATACATATATACTAAATATAATATATATTTATATGTAATGTTTTAATTTATGTAAATTATTCAATCACGATAAAAAAATAATGATAAAAATACCATGTTATATTATGTATGCAAACACATTGGTAATTACTCGAAACATAACATTAATATGTAATTATTAATAAATGGTTAATATTAAGTCATAATAAAATAATATATGGTATTATATATAAGTATATTTTTCATTTTTATATTTATAATAATATTATATTTATTATAAATGAGTTTTGAACTTGTACGAAAAAATTCAAGACTTAATGTAAGCGTATTTATAGTCTCACTTTTATTTCTACAAGACTTTTGACATATTCACCACTAGTTTGTTTTATGAGGTGCATATACTACAAAATAATTTTTTACACATTTAATTCCATTTTTATAATGATATTAAAATTTTCAATTAATATTATTATTTCATGGTCCTCACGAATTAAACGTTTCTCAAGTAGTAATGTATTTTTTATCACCATTTATTTTCTTTTAAACACACGTTATAGTCAAAAAATTACTCTTATATATGGTGTATATTCTTCCCATGAAATTATTTTATGACAATTTTCATAAAATATATTTTTATTTAAATATCCAATGTAGGATCTATATTTTACGTTTTTGTGGTTTAAATGTTACTAAATTAGTAAGGGAATTTTGTCTCAATTTTTATTCTCTGAGACTTATGTGATGTTATGAAACTATATTATTGAATTATGTTTATAAATTAACACTTTGAGATGTTATATAATGAATATAAATATTTCCATAGGATTTTACGAGTTATTTAATGTCATTATTTCATGTGTATTTTTATTCAATATTACCAAAGTGATAAGAATTTCTTGACCAAATCTCATCATAAATGGGGATTGGTTATGATTATGATTCAATTGATGAAATACTATGGTACATATATTGATAATTCTCTTCAAATTTATTATTTTCTTGTAATACATGATATGTTAATGTAATGGTAAAAAAATTTCACCCATTTTTAATTAATGTAATAATTTTTTATTTATAAAATCAAATGTTATGTTTCTTCCCAATTAATAATTTGTTTCTTTCAGAAAATGGTTTTTTTAAAAGAAATTCATTCATTTTAAAATTATAATACAAATTTCACAATGTATTTTTAACCATTATTTAACAATTTAAAAAAAATTCATTTCAAATAATTTTTTTTCTCAAATCCATGATATTTTCTATCCTTTTTAAGGTGAACAAGTAATGTTCATCATGTATAAATTTATTCACTGTTATGACCATAATTACTTTGAAAATTCAAGTTAACATTTAAAAGATAATTATTGAGTAATGTTTTTCCATAATATTCTAAAAATTCGATATTTTTAATGGTGTTTCAAAAAAATTAATTTCAAAAATTTTTTAAAAATTATATTTTAAAGATGACATGAAATTATGGAGGAGAATTGTTTTAAAATATATTTAGAAATTATTTTCCATTATAGATGATATTTTTTGGTGCTTTCCACCAATTAATAGTAATTTGATCAAAATAAAATATTATTATCCTTTTTTTGAATAGTTTTTGTAGAATTTTATTTTTTTTATGAAACTCATTTATTTTATAAGGATTATACCATGATGAAACACTCTTTTATTAAAGGTTTATGCTTTTTGGAAATGGTTATGAAACATATTTTTTCCGTAGGTGATTATACTATTAAATGTTCATAGTGCCAATTTTATTTCTTTGGTTATGATATGATGAATTTATTTCTATATTGTGGAAAACATAAATATTACTATAATTATGTGATCTTTTGGACAAATATAACATGAAAATGTGTTGGGTAATGATAAATGGAATATGTGGTTAAGGGGTACATGGATTGTTAGTACAATCTAGAAAACAAATATGGTACTTAAGTCTTAGACTGATCATAAATAAATATGGTACAAGATTTTTAGCCTAATCATGAATAAAACTGGTTACACAGGTTATACCTCAAGCACGAAGAGCACATATTGGATATTTTCCAAGACTGAAAAAAAGAGGGTACATGGGTTGTATCCCATGAACTAAGACAAGTAGGTATATATTTTTTAGACCAAAAATTAATATTTTAGGGAACATGGTTTTTTAGAAAAAGGACAATATAGGAACACCGGTCATTATCCCATGACTATCATGTTATAAATGTTGTGGTAGGTAGCCTTTTCATAAAGTGATCTGTGATTAGGTGTATTCCACAATTATACTTCCTAATTATATTATATACTCTCATGTAATATTCTATTGATTCCCTCATGATTCATGTTTTATGTACTAACAATATTATTTCTATGGATCATGATTTTTATATTTGTTATGTAGGGTATGGTCTCTAAACTTCATACACATTTTGTCACACCCTTATGTTCATGTAATGCTTATGAATCTACCATTTTAACCCTTCATGAGAATCTATGTTCTCCCCTTTCTTCTATTACCTTCCATGGGTTATAAATTAATATTTCAATTAGAAGTACTAAATTTAATGATCTTTATCGGAAACATCGAATATCTTACTCTACACTAAAATACTATGTTTTAGGTTTCCAAAGGGGCTAAACTATTATTGATCCCAGAATGTATTTGTGTATTGTGAGTAATATTATTTTATAAAATGAAATATCAAAATATTATAAGCCATGGATTCTTTATTTTGGATCAAAGGAAATATTTAGTAAACTATTGGATAAAAGTATGATTAAACAGTAGTAAGTTCCTTTGGGATATTTTTTGGGATGACCCTATGGGAAATACTAAGGATGAGTTGATTTATATGACAGTATAATATATTTTGGTAAATATTTGAGGTTGTGGTTTCTAATACATTACATAACTGTTACTAAAAATGCATGGGGATATTGTAAAAAATAACCACGGAGTAACAACCTTAAAATCACTATTCAGAGCTATACCCAATCAAGAACTAGGGAATGATAATAGGAAAATCAATACACCTAGTTTGACACTCTGATGGGATTTTATTACGAAATTTTCTAACTCCATAAGAACCATTTTGGAATATTTAAATATAACACTTATATGAATAAAATACGATCAACTTAAAGTGTTATAGATTAACAAAAAAATTGTCATTATTTACACATCCTAAAATTGATTTTTCCTGATTTTGAGGTCTTACAATATGATAAATATTCCTCATGGTATTCTATCTATATTTATTCAATAGAGGGTACCATAAGGATTATTTTTGACAATTAATTCAATTGATAATTTACTAATGTGTATCCAAATTAGATGATGACTGAAGTGGAAGAAATAAAACCAAATCAGTCATCATAAAACATGATTAACAATATGAATATTAAACAACTCTAGGACTCATTGAATAAATTAATAATATAAGTAACTAATATTTTAGAAAATGGAAACCTTGGTGGAACTAAGATTCAATTTTCAATAATCATTAAATCTTCAGAGAAGTATAGAGGAAATTATTTGAATTTAACTAGGAGGTACTTTATTTGTAGAAGAGGAAGGTTACCAATCTTGTGAATTCTGAAATATGATAAATGGGACATGTATTGAAATTTTGTTGAATATTAATCAATAAAAATTACCACCTACACTCTAGTTCTTAATTTGTATAAATTTTGGCTTTATGCAATACAATATCCTAAGGGGAGACTTGTGAAGGGTATGAGAAATGTTGTATATGTATTGTTTTTTCAATTAGTGATGGTGAGACTATAAATGAAATATGAGATGAAAGAGATATTGAGTTATATGATCAATAATCCTAGTTATTTTCTCAATAAGGATTTGTCATTATTGAGTTAATTTGGTATTATGAATTAAGAATGATGAAACATATATTGATTGTTCTATATATGTTTTTGTATTATAGATTTCAAATAATATTTTCAATGATGCCAATGATCAAGAAAATTACATATTGGCATGGTAATATTTTATGAAAAATATAATATTAATGTAATTTTATACTTATTATTTTTTCGATGGTGATAAAATTGTGTTAGTTTTTGATAATGAGATTTTTTTTGAATAATGTAATTTTTATAAAATTGAGGACCCTCGAACTGATAAAAGATTTAAAGATAATGTAGTTTATGTTTTTATTGATGGTGTTTAAAAAATTGTGTTATCTATGGAATATATTTAATAATATATGGTTTTGTTAGATGAATGATGATTTATTATTTCTTCATTAAGGTTATATATTAATTAATGTTATTACCATGTTTGTAGAGAATACATGATGAAGGTATTCAAATGATATGTATTGAAAATCAATAGAAATATTATGATATATGAGGATAAATGAAAAGTTAATTTTGATTATTTAGTGACCTTATACATAAAGTTTTATATTTTCATCTTTCCATATGGTCAATGGGTTTACTATTAATGAAGCAATTCATTTTGAACCATGAATGTGATTTTTATGATTAATGTATTATTTTTTCATATGAAGATATATTAAAAATGTATGTATTTTCAAAAAAAATCACTATTGATAAAAGAAGGGAGATTGATGTCGTATCGTTCTACCTATGGTTCTTATGATTCATTAGTGCTTCTGGAATAACAATTTCACCATTATTTTTTGAGTATGAGATGAACTGAAAACGTTTTAATGCATAACAAAATTTTTGATATTATGAATATGAAATATAATGAAATCAATAAATAATATCTCCCTGTAATGATTCTTAAACATTAGTAAAAAGATCCTAAATTAAATTGTTTTCCTTTTATCATCATTTTTTATGATATCAATGACATCTTCATTCCTAGTTGGGAATTATAGTCAATATCCTTCTCCATATCACTCACATTCATGTGATTAAATATCATTATCACTATATATAATTATTTAAACTTTCTATCCATGTATAATGATCAATTACAACATATTTTTTTATGTGGAAACCTAATTATTAGTATCTTTTTGAAACCATTATGTTTTTAACATTCCCTTTTTAAATAATGTTTTATTATTAATTTTTATGATGTGGGAAAATGAGTTTGTATGATTTATTTTCTTCAAAAATATTTAAATTCATTGATTTCTTTCTTTGAATTCCCTACTATGTTATTATTTCCTCATAAAAAATACAATGATGTAATTATTCTATATAAAACTCATAGATTAGATTTTATTAAATTAAACACTATTTTTGGACTGTGATACACTCATTAAAAAGTTCTATCAATATCTTTTTTTCATGAAATATTTAGTTAAAGTGATCTAAAATATACTGTTAATTTTATTAATTAAAATACTATTATATTAATCTCATAGATGTTCGAATGGAATATATGAATAATACATACAAAATTATGAAAATATTGTTTTAAAATGTGTATATTATTATTTTTTTTGTTACTAAAACATTACAAATGAATTTATGATCTATTTGAAAACAATGAAATTCCATGTCTGAAAATATATTTTTCCATATAAAAACAAGTTTCATATAGATAAATTAAACAAAACACTTTTAGTGATTGATTATAAATAAATTTATATATTTTATATATTCATTCAACTATTTAAAACTCATCAAATGTTTTTTATAGAAAATAAATATCAATTCATTCAATTTTATACATAAAAATACTATTTTTTCAGAAAGGCGGTTTAACAACAATTTAATGCCACAGTTATTAAAAAGCTAAATTTTAAAACATTTATAAAGTGTAGATTAAGAAATACGAATTAATTTTTAATTAGTATTTCTAAAATTATAATATTTTTAATTGTTATATTTTTTCATAGAAGCTTTATTTTTTGATAAATATTAAAAGAATTACAATTTTTAGTTAAAATATACCATTTTATTCAATATTGTTATATAATTAATTTATATTCTAAATTATTTTTAATTTATAAGTAGATAAGTTAAAAATCCATTTTCCCAATTTAGTTTATTTTAATCATTGTCAAATTTAAATCAGATATAAAAACATATCACTATTTTGAACATTTTCAATTTAAAACTACATTGATTTTTTCGATATATGGGATTAATTTTTAACTATTTTTACAAATTATCTGATTAAAAGTTTTAAAATTTTAATCCATATTTGGAATCATAATATTTAATAATTTATAATAATGTCAAAATAATTCTTTACAAAAATCATTAGTGAAAAAATTTATAATTAATTACATAGATTAAGTGAATATATTGTTTACCAAGGAATTAAAAATAAATATTAACGTTCTAAATGAGCTATCAACATTTCCAAATCCATTTTTTGGAAATAATTAAATCATACAACCTATTCTATCAAAAAACAACTCATTATTGGATTCACATGATTTAAGTGTGACCCCCCAAGAGTGTTTGGCTTTGGGTGTTTATAGGAATGACCCTCATCATCCATTATAAAAGGAAATTCACCTCCCCCACTTCTTCACACCTCGCCTTACATTTCTATGACCCAATAAATTTTACAATATTTTCTAAAAATCCATGATATCAACCTAGAATACTTACATTGGTATGATATCAATGAAAGGATTTCCTCTAGTTCAAACAAATATGTGTTATTAGAATAAGAGGAAACATTCATCAACATGAGTTTTTTGTTTCATTCAACACACAATTATAATATTCTAATATCATGATTATATAATACCCATAGTATAATTAATATACATAAGTTGTTTTTATAATTTCAAATCCTACACCTTCACACACTTTCATCAATTGTGATACACAATCATCATTCATGTGGGTGATAAACTATCTCCTCAATATTAGATTTCTTTCATTCATCCATGACCACATTTCATGGTTTGGAATAATGATGCAGTTAAAATTTATCTAATATTTTTTTATGTTTATTTATTATTATTTATTTATTATATAACACGTACCTTCATTCTTTACATTTTTTCAGATTATGTTAATATCGTTTATGGGTAAGGTAGACTACCACCTCACAAAGTGGTGTGATTCGTTCACACATTACATACAATGAATTTAGGATGGGATTATAAAATATGTGATATATAGAACATAATAATTTATGATTAATAATAATATTTATATATCTAACTTCATTTTAATTCATACAATACATTAAATAAAGTAAAAAACATTTATGTGTATGTATGACACATCATCTCTGTTAACTATGTATTTCATTTCCTATATCAATATTTGATAGAATATTTAAAAAAATATAAAAAATATATATGATATTTATTTTTTTCTAAAAATAATTTAAATTAGTAAATCTGGATCAAATTAATAGGAACAGAAATAACAAGTCTGTAATATATATGAAAAACAACGTGGTTTTTACGAGAAACATAATATTAAAGTGAAATTATTTATAAAAAAACTAATAATAATTCATAATAATGTCATATATGTTTTTAACTATATAATTTTGTTTTCATTTAAAAATTATAATAATATTTTATTTATTATAAATTATTTTTGAATATGTGTGAAAAAAATTCAAGACTTAAGGTTAATTTATTTCAATCTCACATTTATTTATGAAAGACTTATGTCTTATACATAGATCCTCTATATTGTGTTGTGTATTTACTTCCGAATAAAATATTATATTAATTGTATTAAATAATTAATTTATTTTATTCTTTCAGGGGGCTCGTGGTTCAAAATTTACTGAAGTAGTGCTAGATTTTTATCTCCCATATTAAATTTTTATAAGACACAATATATAATCACCACCTCTTTATTATATGTTGTTTTTAAAAATACTAATATTTAATTTTATTATTATTATAATATATATATTTATTTAAATATAAATTTTACTATCTCAATTTCATGGGGTTTGTGATTCAAAATAACTAAATTGGTTTGGAAATTTTGTCTCAATTATCCTTTATTGGGACCAATGTTATGTTATGAAACTATATTAATTTATGAAGTCTATAAACTAACCATAGACATGTTTTGTAATGAATATTTCTATTTTCACCATATTTTAAGTTTACTTAATTTTTGTTATTTCATGGGTATTTTGATTGAATGTTACAAAAGTGGTATGATTTTATTGATATAATGTCATCATTTATCTGGATTGTTTATGATTACGCTTCCATTGGTGAAATATTAATGTCAATATCTCCTTTAATCTAATTAATTTTAATCACATATAGTTACTGATGATATATTCATGTGATAGTATCATTTTTACACTCTTGGGTTCCTAATATAAATAAGAAAATGTTTTTTTGATAATCAAAATATATTTCTTTTTTCATTCAGATATATGTTTTAATTTAAAAATGTATTTCCTAATAATGTTTAAAAAATGTTCCACTATTATGTAGTGATTTTTAGAATAAATTTTCAAACATGTTTTCTTGTTTAACAACAAGAGTTGAAAAAGAATATTATCATGATTTTCTAATCATGGAAATTTTCTATATAATTTTTGATACACAATGAATTTTAAACATTTACAAATTTATCCACTACGATGAATAAATTTTATTTTAACCTTAAATTTATTTTTTGAAAAGATTTTTTTTCATGTTATTTTGAAAATTCATAATTTTTATTTTATTTCAATGAAAAATATTTTAAAAAATGATTTAAATTGTGCGTTTCAAAGAAGAAATGATATTTTATTCATGAAATGTTTTATAAAATCATTCAAAATTTTATTCTCTCTAATATGTTTTATGTTTATGTTATTATATAATTACTATTAATGTTATCTTATACTCCATTTTTATTTCTTCTTTGGATGGATATGACTAAGATGAAATGTTTTTTATGAAACATGATTCTTTTCAATGGGTTATACATTGACGTATCCCACTTCTCTTCAGGGGATATTCCATGAAGAAATCATTATGGATCCTTTATATTTTCTAAAGCTGGTGGTAGTATGAAATTTTTATAATAACAGTTTCAAACCATTGGTTATTAAATTATGAATGTTTAATCACCTTTTGGAACACATAAATTTATTTTTTGGTATGTGATGGGTTGACCTTTATCTTTATTCAATTAATTGGGTAATGATAAATGGTATATGAGATTAGAGGGTACATGGGGGTTTTCCCATTAATAAAAACAATATGGTAAATGGGTTGTATCAAAAACCTTAAAGGTAGAGGGTACATGGTTTATATTAGAAGCTTGAAAATAAGAGGGTACACAGGTTGTATCCAAAGACAAAAATCATGAATGGTCGCACATTTTAGTCAAATACCCAAAATAAGTTGGTACAAGATCTATAGACCAATCCAAAAAATGAGTGTGTACATTGGTTGTAGTCCAAGCATGAAAACTCGTGGGTCGATGGGTTTGTAGACCAATCCCAAAGCAGGTACATGAGTGACTATCCCATGCGTAACATGTTAGAATGGTCTTGGTATGTAGACTTGATATAATATTTTTAATTCTTATGTGTGTTCCACAATTTAATTTATAAATAATTTTTAGTTATATAATGGAGTAAGATGGAGATTCTCTTATGATTCTTGTCTTATGAAAATCTCATATTTATTCAATAATTCTTTATTGTGTCCTTTGATCGGAAGGGTATGACTATATAATGTTATCCCCATGTTCTCATAACCTTATATTCATGATGTGAATATGTATCTCCCCTGTCCACCCTTACTATGAATCTAATATCAACCATTTATTATGTTTTTCCCATTTTTTATAAATAATTGTTTTTATTATGAGTACTAAAGGGAATGATATTTGTTGGAAACACTGAGAATCTATCATCTGACTTTAAGATCATGTTCTAGGATTCCAAATAACTAAACTATGATGGTACCTATGCGTGTATTTTTTTAATTAAATAAATATTATTCTAATAAATTTAATATCCATGCATGTTAATCATTGTTTTCTATATAATTGGGAACTCACACACAAATATAGTCCTTACTACATATATGGTTTGACAATCGGTGATGATATGCTTTTAGAAAAAAAAACTTATATTCCCTCATGAATGAGTTTAATATAAGATGATTATTGATAACCTAGGTTAATACAAAGTAATTATATATTAAATAATAAGTTCTCATGGTTTATACATCCTATAATTGTTTATTCATGATTATTCAGTATCCCTATATGATTATGATGTCCTACAGGATGGATTTTTTATTCATGAGATGAAACTTGAATGAATATGTGTTAATATTGAATTTAATGGAATTTTTTTTAATAATCATCCAATGGGATGACGATTACTATAATATTTTTTGGGATTATTCCAATCAACTTCTCATGGAAGATGATTAACAATGTCTATCTAAACAAACTCTCTGACTCACCGATTATGAGAGGAAAATAGTTCTCTAAGAGTAAGAGTAGTGGAGACTATGTATAAAATAGTAATCTATTTTATTTTTCAATAATATGAGAATAAACACCCATAATCATGTCTTATTGGAATAAAAAAATGTTTTTACTATGGAATGGAATGACACAAATCTTGTAACTCCAATGTAAAAAATGAAAATGTTGGTTATTGAGATGGATGAGAATGATAGTATCCATATGATATCATTGAATATTGGATTATTTAAATGTAGTAAGTATGCTAATTATTAAAATTCATATACTAAGGGGAAATCTAGTAAAGAAATTAAGAATGGTGGAGTGAGGTCTGGTCATATAGGTAATGACTAAGATACTATTGATGCCATGTTAATGGATGTGAGTCGTAAAGAATATGGATGATAAATGATATTTAAATGATTGAGAACAAGGTGTGATGAAAGAAGTATTAATGTTTTACATTTAAAATATTTTTTTATATGAATCATGAATAGAATAAGAATTGTTAAATATAATGTTTTCACAATGGATTTGAATGGATAGAATTAGATAGAAATGTGACTTTATGGAATGGTCATATACATGGAAAATTTATGGTCAAGGGAAAAAAACTCATAATATAATTCTATTGTATAGGTAATGATGTTTTGATGAAGTTGTTTTTTATTCGGATAAAATAAGTTTGATGTTACTGAATACCAAGGAACATGTCAGTCATTCATAGACAAAATATTTTTTTTGTTTCCATTGATGATGTTTACAATGTTTTTGACATTAAGGAATGTATCCAATAATCTATAAAAATAATGAGGAAGCATGTTTTCATTAAATATGATTTTATGGTAATTCTAGTTATTAACATGTTTCATGTAAATAAATCATGATGTTATTTACATGTTTGGGATCTGATGACCAAGATCCGTTGTATGGTTTATAGAGGATTCACAAGGAATTTTTTTAAATCAAATGAAAATATTAATAATGTTTTGGATATTAGTATTTTAAAAAAGATATATGATAAACCATTTGTGGAATTGTTTATGTTGAATATTGGATTTTATTTTAATTATCAACATATTATATAACCATATCATGATTTATGTATATTAGATAACCTATGCTATCAATTTTTTCAATGATGAATATAAGTAGATTGAATGAATTTTCGTTATATATATGAAATATATGATCTATTAGTTCTTTATGAATTAAAATTTAACCATTTTTTTCATTTTCTAAGAGTTGACGTGGAATTTTTTCATTGAAAAAATGGTGAGATTGATGTTATAAAATGGAATGAAATTAATTAATTATATTTTCTAATGATAATTATTCAATTTTATTAAAATTATCTTCAACTAATTTTTTTCTTTTTTATCATATTTATTAAGAAATTAGTGGCATATTTAACACCACATTGGGTTAGGTTTTTGGGATTTATTTATTTCTCTATATCCCTCACATTCTTTTGATTAGTGATATTTATCAGTCTTAATGTAAATTTATGATTTTATTTGATCCAATGTATAATACCGTATTAGAAAACCTAGTGTGTGTTCTTCTATATGAAATTATCATTTCAAATTTTTATTTTTAAATAGTATTCATTATTTTCCATTTTTAAAATGTGGTTTTATATTAAGTATAATTTTATTAATTAAACCTTTTAGGACACATATAAATTTTGAGGGTGAAATTCCTTTGGGGGGTATAATGTAAGACACAAAGTTTTTGTGAATTATTTTTTGTGTGTAAAAAGTTAGATTACATTAATGGTTTTAATTTCAAGATACATCAGGTTAATATATGTTTTTAGGAAACACTAGTTTGGCCCTTTTATATATGAAAAAATAATTTCAACTTGTTGTATATGTATCATTGTGTTCATCTAATGTTATACACAACGCTATGTTGTACCTAAATGTGATATACTATTACTATTAGTATTTAAAAAGATAATTATAAACTATATATTTTTATTATGGGAAAGAATAAGATTGACTAAATTTTGAAAAAATATATTTTTATTGTTTTATTTTTATCTATTTTTTTGAAACAAATTAAGAATCATTTAAATAAAAAATAATGTTTTTATGAAAGACAATTTATGTTATTAAATATAGGTTAATCGATCAAGGTTAATATAATTGAAAATTACCAATTACCCCATTTTAATGTTTTATTTGAAAAAATAAAAAAAAATAATGATATTTTTTAAAATTATATTATAGTGAATTGTCAATAATTTTCTGATAATTTTCATTTTATTATGAATAATGAGAAATACTGAGTTTAAATTGATTGCATATTTTTTATTTAATTTATTTATAATTCTATTTTTTTATTTTGAATTAGTTTAATGTAAATTGTGTTCGATTATATATATATATATAAATACAATTTAAGTAATTTTAATCAATTTCATATAGAAATTGAATATAATAAAACATTATAAACTTTTGATTGGGTTTTTCCTTAAAAAGACTCTTTCACATATAAATACAGGACTAATTTTAAATAAATCTTTTCCACTTCAGTGAATTGTATTTGGAAAAAATATATTCAATAGTTCTATTTGTAATAATTTATTATTTATAATAATGAAAATATAATTTTTTACCGACGTGATTAGTGAAAATATATAAAACTAATTATAGTGATTAAGGTAAAAAAGTAAAATTAGTGGTTAAAATTAGAATATAACTTCTGTAAATTTGAAAAAACATATCCAAACCGCATTATTTGGAAACTTTTAGTCACTTATTACCTTATTCTAAAACTTTGTGAATTTTTTAGATACTATTCCATGAAATTGACCCATGTAACAATCTAATTATAAAAAATTTAAACAACATACTGTTCTTCCTTTAAAATTCTACAACGCCTTATAATAATTTAAAAACAACTAATGATTATTTATAAATAATATTTAGGATAATAAATGAGATTTATAAAAATGATTATTTGTTTTATATTTTTTGAGATAAAATATTTACAATAATTGATTATGAAATACAAACTCATGAATTATTTAGTTAATAATAATGTATGTCAAATAATACTAAAAGCATTAAAAGTGATGTAGAATGAGATAATTATTTTGTTAAATTATTTATTAAAATATTATATCATGATATAATTATTTTTACATAATTAATTTTATTTATATTATTTTCTTGATTTAGTTTTTAATTTAATAATAATGCATATTGTCCAAGTTGACATTAATGTTATTTTATAATATATATTATTTTATTAATTGATTTAAAATTACTAAAAAACCTAACATATTTAAACTTATTTTTATATATTAATTGATATAATATATGATCCACCTATGGAAAAATGGTTCTGTTATAATTACTATATTTAATATTATATAGAAAACTCTAAGTTAATATGGTTATAGTTAATGTAGTGTTTTTTCCACAAAGAATCAACTTGTTTTTATTTTAATTTTTAAAAAATGACAGATTTAAAATATATAAATTAAATATAATATTTAGAATCAGTGATTCCCAAATATCTAATACATTTCAATCTAAATTATTATTAATTGAAAATTTACATGGGTTAGAAAACTAGTTTACATAATGAAAAAATAGATAAATAAATAAAACTTAAGAGTTAACAACCCAAGTATTTATAGAAAGGGTATAAATGTCTTTTGGATAGATTTTTCAACCACATAATCCCTAAAAACCATTAATTATCAGTTTTTAGATACATGATGTAAGCATGACCTCCCAACTATGATTACATGTTAGTGTGTACAATAATGCTACTCCTCATCAGCTATAAAATGGAACTCCCTATCCTCACTTTTTCACACATGTCAAGACATTTGGATTAAACATTATCTTAAAATATCACTATAAACATCCATACCCTCACCCAAGAAACCCTATTTTTTCCAAATATATATTGTTTTAATTATTTAGTGCAATCCCATGGAGGATACCTGAATTAGAGCTGACTTTGGATAAATGTGTTTATTATTTTATATCTTCCTCAACATACTAAAATTATTGTTACATCATTATTATATAATAGCCTATTTATATTTTATATAAATACTTTTTTATATTAATTTTATGACCTAAAAAGAAACACACTTTCATAAAATGGGTTTTGAAATCATCATTGGTGTGTACGGCAAACTACAACCTCCCGAATTGACGTTGATAATTATTTCCATTTCCCTCGTTCAATGTTGGGAAATATGTTGAAAATACATATTATAATGATATATATGAAATTTATGATATTAATATGATTCCTTAATTATTATATCATAGATATATTCTTTCTTTTTATTTTTTGGGAATATGATCACATTGTTCGTGTTTACGGCAGACTACCACCTCGTGAAGTGATGTGATTTTTTCACATTAAATGAAACGTACATAGTATGGGTATGACAATCATAAGTTATATATGTTAAATTATAGTTACACTATAATGATAATATATATATATATATATATATCATTTAATTACTTTTGTTCAATACATCTATAAAGTGGAAACACTGTTCTTGTGTATGTATGTCCAACCGTCTCCATGAACATTGTATTTATTTTAATATCCCTAAATTTTATGGGATAATATAAACAAATATGTAATGAATGTATATAATATTTATATTATGGTTTAATTTCTATAAATTATGAAATCATGGTCAGTTTAATTAGGCCATAAATAACTATTCAAATCTCATACCAAAAACAAAGCCCCTATAACCTAAAATATAACTCTAACAAATGATTTTTATTATATAAGTAATTTATTGCAATAATAAAATTATATATGGTAAGATATATATAAATATTTATATTTTATATAATGATAATAAAAATATATTTTTATACATGAGATCTGAATGCATACGAAAGAATTCTTGACTAAAGGTAAGGGATTTGTCTCACTTTTTCCTTTTATGATGGAGATACTAGGTTCACCATATATTTATTTTATGTGGTGTGTATAATTAAAATAAATATTTATTATTATGTTTCTATAAAAAATATTGGTATTTTTACATCCATATTGATATTTCTATTCTATTGGATTTATAGATCAAAAGATAACAATTTGGTAAGGATATATTGTCACAATTTTACTTCTTTGAGACCGATGATATGTTATGGACCTATGATTTTTAATGAGGTTTATATAATAATAATTTTACATGTAATTTTATTAATATACTTAATTTGATTATATTTTTTTCTTTATTTATTTTAATTATTTCACTGGTATTGTGATTCATTGTTACTTATGTGGTGAGAATTTTTTGAAACATTTTCACCATTTATCAAGGTTATTTATCATTATGCTTCCCATAATTTAAAATTATGATCAATATCTAAATAATAAACATAAATTTTATTCTACCAAATTAATACAGTGTATCTTCATGTAATGGTTTCACTTATCCACTCTTAGTAAAAAATATATTTAATAAAATTAAGTTATGATAATCCAACATTTTTCACTCTTCAGTTGGAAATCTATATCCATTCAAAAGAATATTTTATAAAAAATATTCAAAAAATGTTCTCGTAAATTTTATTTTGGTTTAATATAGTATAAAAATAATTTTAATATTTTTTTTGTATTTAAAATGTTTTTAAAATAATTTTCAAATAATTTTTGTTAGTTTTAAAGATTATTTTCTTTGAAAAACGTTTTGATAAGGATTTAATTTTTCTATAATGTTATTAAAATTTCAATACTGATGTTCCTAAATATATTTTTGAAAAGAATTTTAAAATATTTCCTCAAAATTTTCCTATCAAATTTTCAATGAAAATGATTTGGAAAATCATTAATTAAAGTGATTTTTATGTTAAGTAATTTTGATTAATGAAGGTTCATTATTATATATAGAATCAATTCTCAATATATAATGAAATCCTTTAAAAAAGTTTATTATTTTCAAGGGATACTTTATAAATAAACCAATATTATAATTTATTTGAAAGATTTAAATTTAATAAAACCATTTTTTATGAAACCGGTTTCTCTTCCATGGGTTATAATAGGATAAAAATGTTATGAAACTCACTTGTATTCATAGTTCATGTAATTATAAAAACATTATAAAACATATATGTTTTCTATAGGTAATGATATGAATAATGGTTTGTGATAAACATTTCATTTCATGGTTTCTGATATGAGGAATGTTTATGATATTTTGCAATAGAAATGTGTAATTATATTATGTGATGGGTTGGACTGATGACTTCATCCATTTCGTTGGGTAAAAATTTCTATATCTCTAAAAAAATTGTGTGAATGGGGAGAGAACCTGTTATTATAATACAGGGTCGTAATGAAGAGTGAATTCAGTAGGGTAACAACTTTTTTTTGATCATGATGGTTTTGGGGGTAATCAATTTTCACAATAAAATGATGTAACTGGGTATTGTGATGTGTCCTTACTAGTAGGTGTATCCCCCGTGAAGTGCCCTGATATGTTTTGGAGAAAAATATTATCTTCTAGGGTATCTAATAAAATTACTAATAATGGATTTTCAACTACCATGGGCCGAAACCATTTTCTTCCATGTCATTTCTTCTAGATGTGTTGCTAATCTATATATCCACATAATTCCACACGGAGGTATCTAATATTATCTCTGCCTCAGTCTCCCACCCCTATTGAGATTATCACAGGTCTTGACCTACATTACCCTTGAACGCTGCCTCTATCGTGCTCCCTCTCCTGGTCTACCATCTGTCTGTAGCCTTATGTATCCAACCTCCATATTCCCCCAGTTTCCACTATAGTCTCTGTGTTTTCCATTTCCCTATCACGGTTGGGATAATGCTCTTCCCAACCTAAGATTCTCGTGAACTCCCAATATCAACATCCTCCTAATCCCAGAATTCTTGTAGTATGTCATGTTCTCAATTCATATTCCTCCTTCTCCCAGTTTCATCATACCTCTCTATCGTGTTCAATCCTACATCCAATATCTTCCTCATGCTTCCTCCCTTGCCACCCATGTCCTCTACATATCCCTACTGTCCTACAATGGTTACCTATCCCATTCCGGCTTCTACTCCTACAATCAAGAGACAACATCTACATCGAAGTTTCAATACTTCATTACAACAATAGATTTCTCTACAATCTACTGGTAAACCACTTGATGTTCTTGAATTTCAATCCCACCATCAAGGTCAGATTCTCTACTCTAAACATGTCAATTCCGCATCCATCCATTTCAATCAAAAGAAGTCCATTCTTCGGAAATAGTATCAGATATCCATTTTTGATATTTTTATATAAGGTTATCATTAGTTTATAATTTATTATCCATGTCACACAAAATATATGCCTCCATATAAAGATTAGTTTTCTATATATATAGGGTAATAATTTTATCTATTGTTATTCCCACCCTCAGCTAAAGATTATTTCTCTTTCTATTTCATGTTTATCTTCTTTCAGTTGATGTGTTTCTCACCAGGTTATAGTTCGGAGGATACAAATTGTTTTTGTAGAAAATTAACATTTCTCCACCATTATATCTATCAATTCTATGAAAAATGATGACCATGTGAATCAACATGAATTAAATCATTCTCTCACACATATATGTATTTACAATTATTTGAAATTTTTAACAAAATTCAAATTATTTGTGTCACATATCACCTATCCTGATTTAGAATATACATCTAAACATCTTTTGGTTATTTTTACTACATATTTACCAGCATTTATCTCTATCCCCTACATCAAATCATATAGTAAAGTGTCGGTAAGAGTAATTGTTTTAAATATTACCTAAATTTATTTGTCTGTATCATGCATTCTTTATCTATTGATCATTATAATTAAAAAAATCTTAACTTATGTGGGTTTTCATTTAGTATTATATCAATCCAATATATATTTCATTCACTATAGTAGAATATAAATATAATTTTATTTTCTATAAAATAATGTCACTTCAGAAAAAACCAATTAGAAGAAGGTTGGTTATTTTTTGTGTTATAATTGTGTCGTTAAATGTCACCAACATCATCTTTACATCCTTTTCTATTCTTATCCATTTTAAAATGTATGTATATTGTGACTTTTCCTTCTGTAAAAATTTGTATTTATATATTTTCATTTCAATATATAAAAATCCAAATTACAAACAATGTGTTTCACTCATTCACTGGTTCAATTAGAACCTACTTCCTCATTGGTTCTCTATGGCCGATGTTTCTCTGGAAAATCAATGTATACAAGGATTTTTCAAGAATTGGTGATATCATTAGAGAAGAAGGTCTGGGTATAGCCCTTCCTTTATATTGATTAATTTTTCATTATAGTTTATTGATAGTGCAATATATATGTATTTTTTGCCTCAATTTGTTCATTAAAGAACAAATTATAAAAGATAAATTGTAAGAGAACCATCCTGTAGTTTTTCATATAAAAATGATGTATTTTTCTTAAGGATAGGTTTGTAATGATTTCGCTTAACAAAAACTGTAGATATTTGGATTATTATACAATAGAAAATTTATTTGCCATGGTTGTTGGTGAGGTAATGTCCCTTCTTCAATCTTTTTTATTCCATACACGACAGAAAAAAAATTCAGTGATACAAAATATCAAGACAATTCTTGCTAGATCATCTACATGTTTGTTTTTTTGGAATGGGAAACACACATGAATTGTATTGAAGGTTGAATATATGGTCCGGTGGTGATGCCATTCTCACAAGAGAGACTAAAGATCATCTTAACTGTAGCTAAATGAGCCTATTACAAAATCAATAATTATGATTTGACGTGTGATCTATAATATTTCTATTCAAATATTTGACTATTTTCATTATCATTATGTTTTAATTATTTTATCATAATATCTTTTATTGTAGATAGGTATATTAATGATCTGTTTAACATCATTTTTTGAGAACATCATTTCCCATAGTGTTTCTACTAAATGTTTCTTACAATATGATGTTCTAAGAATTTTCCAACCTTTATTCAGTCCGTACTTTTAGGGGATCTAATATCTTTTGAATTTTGATTTTTCTATGTTTTTTAATTCTTTTAACTTTGTTTCTTCACCTTCTTTTTAGATTTTTTTTGCTTGAAAATAATTTTCAGGGGTATTTTGACACCCTAAATGCTTTGGAAAAAACACTAGGTTTTATACCTATTACTTTTCACCATATTTTCTTCATTATTTAGTTTGAAAACAAAATTTAGTTATTTTATTTATCTTATAAAATGGTATAATTGTTTTTAATATAATATGAAGGGTATGGAGTCAATTTATGTTGTATTTAGTAGTCCCTTATATGTATTTTTTCAGTTCTTGAAAATTATTATTCATTAATAATTAATGCACAAAATGAACTGTATTGAATGATATTATGTACTGGTCCCATTACATTACTTGTAAAATTTAATAAATTCATGATATTTTCTTTATGATTTCATTGAATTCCGATGAAAAATCAGAATGATTGATCAATTGAAGGTTTGTAAAACTGATAAGTAAATAGTTCCCAACTCTGATGTCTACAGTTCCTTGAAACATGAGTTACATCTTCTTATTCTCTTGTCAAAATGCTAAAAATTCATTAAAAAGTCATTATAATTCATAAAAATTTCATTATAATTCTCAACTGTGGTTTAAGTAATGGTGGAAACTCAAAATAGCTTTATTGTTTTGGAATTTTTCTGCTGTATTTTTGATAAATATCTATTCAGGTTTACCACTTTAGATTTCAATCCACACTGGCCCCAAACTTTTACTACATGAACTAGTTTTTCCCATTCTAGAGTTTTGATAGTAATGGTTTTAAATTTAAAATAATGATTATTTAATTTCCATAATCATTATATAATTTCGTTATTGTGTTTTATTTTCTAGACTATTTATATATACATGTTTTTATAAATAAATCATATATAACTATTTCTGTATTTATTATACAAGTGTTTCTGATGTCATAATACATAATTTTGTTATAACTTTTATATGAATAACTATATCACGATTTATGATGTATAATAGTTTTTTTATTTCTTATGATGAACACTGTTGGTTGGTATAGATGCTTTTGTATCAGGATTTAGTATGTACTAAATGAATCCCTCTTCCTTGAACGTCTATGCATTCATCTATAACCAAATTTAGTAACATTTTATTCCAGAAAACATATGCTTTTTGATTCTATAAAAAAAACATTCTTATTGATTCTTTTTTCTTCTTAGATTAATTACTTATTAGATATATTCCATTACTTATGAGGTTTCCTTATTGGATTTGTTTCCAATGATTTCACTACATAAATATTCCGATGTATTATTAGTTGATTCTATTATAACAAATGACTGAATTAATCTCATTAAACATCCTTATATTAATTTAACTAGAAGTATGGGTATATTTCATTCAATCATAATGTAACATTTTTCCTCTAATCTTCAATGTTATATCATTTTTCTAGGTAATGGTAAGTTATCTCTTGAATGCAGGCTTCATTTCTTATTATGTGTAGAAATGTTTTGTATTTGGTTGATTTGATTTATAGATGAAAATATATTTTAACATGTAATTGTGTCAACTAAATATTATCGCAAATACATGGATGTATATAAGTAAGAAACCAATATCGGGAAGGGTAATGGGTAATCCCCTATCTACATGGTTGAGGCAAGTATTTAGGTTGTCAGTAGATCAGTCCTAGGTATTCACACCTTTCCTGTTTTACTTTCATTAGTTTCTTAGCCAGTACATTGGTGTATTCATTGGTGGGAATGAAATTAGGCCCACTATGAAAAGGACATTATCTCACATTATTGAATTTTTCTTCACCATCGAAGGTTGGAATTTTTTATTTGACATGTTTCCATTTTTTTCATAATCTATAACTTCTTGTGATATAAATATTAATTTTCTTATTTGATTCTCCCCCCTCTTCATTGAATCTCTATTAATCCAGTTATAACAAAATATTTCAGTATTCTATTGCATAAAACATATGCATGAAGATTCCATAAAATATACATGCTTATAGGTTCTTTTTTCTTTTTAGATTAACGTCATATAGAATTTATTCCATTACATACGAGGTTGCCTTCCCTTATTAGTTTCTAATTATTTTTCTTCTTTCATATTCTAATATATTATTCTTGGATTTATTACAACATAACATAAAAATATTCTCAGTTACTATCCTAATATTTATTTATCTAGAAATATGGGTATGTAGAATTGAATCATAAGGTAACATCCCTCTCATATTCATCATTATTTTTTGTTGATAGGTAATGGTAATTAACCTCTTGCGTGAAGGCTGAAGATCTTACTATGTGTGAAAATGTTGAGTAAATAATTCAATTGATTTACAAATAAATATATATTTATGCATGTAACTGTGTCAACTAAATCTATTCGCAAATACATGGACAGATGGAAGTATAAATCCACAATGTGTAAGGTGATTAGGTAAACACCTATCCCCTATTCATTGTTTCTTATCAAATATTATATATAATGTTTTTTTACTATGAATTATATATTTGCACTTATATTTCATTGTATATGAATTATAATGGCTTCATATTTTATTCATGGAGACTTCACAAACTATGATGGATCATGATCAACATGGATTATGCTTCCCAGGGAAATGTGCACCTATAAGTATAATGTAGAAGAAACATTTGATTGAAGAACTGGTGATATTATACTTCTGTATACATAAACATCAACAATGCCCATTTTTTAAACAAACATTAAACTTGTATGGAGACATGCAATGTCTAAACATGCATTAAAATCATATATTCAAATGTTCGAAATATTTAATGGTCCATAAACATCAACAGAATACAGTTCGATATTCATTACACTTCTATATAAAAATGTATACATTAAATTAATGTTGTATATTGTTTAAATGTAGTAATAGAATCTATAAAATTATTGTTTCAATTATCTATCATGGTTTCATACTCTACAATTATTTTTTATTATTCAAAAATGTCAATTTATTTAACATACTGATAATAAAAAAGAATTTTAATTAAGTTATTACATTTTTGTTAATTATTTATTCGCAAAATAATTCTTTTGTACATTGAATGGTCTGGAATGTGATACTTAGATCATGAATATTGAGATTTTTATAGTGAAATAACATTCAAAAAATCATTATCGAATCATGAAGGTATTCATTTTCATTATATATATATTAATATTTCTCTATGTTTATATCTTCAATTCATGTCTGAAATGTCCAATGTTAACTTATGTTCATATAATATTTATTTTTTCATATCTATTTTTTATTTCATCTTAAATTCCCCTTTTACATTTACGGTAAATTCTTATACAATCCACAAAAGCACATCAGATTTTTGGTATAATGTTTTAAAAAATTTAATGACATTACTAAAAATATACAAGATAAAGAGAATCTATATTGTAAGGCCACTCCAATATTTATCAATATCTTCATCATGATTTTCATTAGCTTTCTCAAATATCATATCGATGTGTTTTCTTTAAAATTATTTAGAATATTTATTCCATACTCAAAAAGTGTAGCAACAACCATTCATTTTTACTCCTACCACTAAATGAAACCCTACTAATTAAAAAACATGATTTTCTTTTTGTTCTTCGTAAATAATTAAAGTTTAAACTCTGACTTATTTATCAACCCATCATTAATCATCGAACTGATAATGTTCTTAAACAACTCATATAGTGATTCTATTTTACTAACAATAGAAACATTGTCTATCTTGCATGATCATACACATTTTCAAAGAATCATGGTTTTTTATTTAAATAAAGAACAAAACAAGATAGTAGGGAATCATATCAAATAGTCATTGAAATAGATTACGGAGGCATGGCACAATGATCAAATAGAAGGCATCCTTTTAATGGTACATTTCATTATGTTTCTGCAACCTAGAGATGATTTCAATTTTATGGCTCATTTTTGGCTAATTCAAACAAAAATCTCAAATATTCCATAGCACTTCATGAAAATGAAGCTACTTCGACATACCTATAGCTATTGTTTTACTACTTATAACCACTGTTATATGTCCTATAGAAATAGTTTTCAAAATCGTGGCTATAGACATTTTTTTCAATGACCTATAGATACTATTTTCCAAAATTGTGGTCATAGGTTTCTCACCCTTCCACAGGATAAAAATCCCTACTAAAATTTTGGCAGGATGGCCTACTTCTATGGTTTGGTGTCTACAAGCATGATTTTTATTAATATATATCTATATATATTAATATATAAAAATATATGTTAAGTGTTAACCTGTGTAGTGGTAAGTGTCATAGGTTGGAAAATGGGAGGTGCAATGATCGAAACTCGGTGGGCACATTATTTAGTTTGGTTATTCCCATGGTTTTCAAAAGCTATATCCGTGGTTAAAATGATGGAAATAGATTCATATAGTCATGGTTTAAACCCTGACTATAGTTCAACCACCACTGTAGTGAAATTTGAGGACTATTTCCACAGGTTTTAAAACTGTTTCAATTAGAAGCTACATGCATCGTTAAAACTATGGAAAGAGGTTGAGACCTACTACAATAATGATAGGGGTGACAATTTCTCGAAACTATGGCAATAGGGACTTTTTCTAGTTGTGTAGCTAAAAAAATCACATCATTGAATGGATCATATACCTCTCTACAGTGAATACAAAAAACCTCTATCTGTGGGTGGCTGGGAACCGACAATGAAGGAGATGATTCTCCAACATCTTCAATGGTAAGGTGAGGAAAAGGCTACATCAACAAAGTGATGTTGGAATTATGATTAGGGGACATAACATATAATTCTTTAATGAAATTTAATATTTGAAAAATTCATGATTCAATTAAAATACACAATTTCATTTATTCATTCTTCATTGATTTTTGAGATGGCCAAGCTATTTTCATCATGGATATATTACATTATAATAGGTATTAATTAATTTTTTTTGATTCAATAGTTTAATGTATTAGAAAAAATAGAAGGGCACTCATAGAAATTGATATAAGCATTTTATAGAGTTTAATAGTTTAAATAAACTTGTACTATATTTATTTGGATAATATCAAGGACTCCCAAATGTGATATCTGATTACAAAAACATATTAAATTATTAATTAATGCATTTTAATTTTTCTAAAATAATTTGATGAATTTTTTCTGTATTCTTTTATTTTTGGGAGGTCTATTCATTTGTGGGTGTGATATGTGAACACAGATTCCTAGGGATTGATTAATCTGATGTGTACGGATCCATGCATGCTTATCTATATGTGATATATATATATATTATGCATGAAATTCACTTCATATGAGGACACATCATTAAGTTGTGATTTTCAATTTCCATTAGAGGGGTAAAAGTTTATTTATTGATCTCACCTTATATATGCATATATTGTATAATAATATTACAAATATTCCAATCATTAATTTCAATTTCTAAAACACTTCCATGGAAGAGATATTTAATTTATGTCTAAGAAAAGTTGCCCAAGAAGACAGGTGATCATATATTTTTTTGGACTATGTATGTTAGAATAGTTTTACACCACAAAACTATCCAACCCGAATATATTTCATGTTTTTATCTTATGTTTTGTCTCTATCATTTTTCTAATGTTTATGGATTTTGGTTTGTTAATACCCAATTAAAAAGATATTATTTTTGACTTCTCATGTTTTACAATTACATGTAGTTTTATTATCAAATGTTTTGTTCTCATCTATGAGATGTAGTTATATGAAATTTCATTCACACTTTAAAAATTTAAGATGATTATATATATATATATTTGATTTTAATTTTTTATCTGTATTAAATAATTTGTACTATTCTCTTTCTTCCTCTTCTAATATTGCAAGGAAATGGAAATAATTATTGAATATATTATGTTCATGTTAACTTTTACATTTATAGTTCCACATATAACTCTACTTTTATTAAATTATACATAAAAGCTATAATGGTACATATAAGATATAATTTTATCCTTTCAGCTAATAAATTTATGTATAGTGACCATATATTAATATTTAGTTTTCTTGAGCTATATTGAAGTGTTGCAGGAAACCACTTTGAAATCAATCAACATCCACAAGTGCTGGACCATTGTACCCATGACATAGGGAACTTCTGTTAGGCTATTAATAATAAGGAGGTTGCTCACACCGTGTGACTATAAACTGTATATCACATAATCTAAAAACAGTACCTACTATTATAAAATTCACCCATTTTTTTCACATAAATCATTCTCTATAGACATGTTCTTATGTTCCCTCATTTTGAAAACAATATATAATATTTTACTTTCTTAATTTCAATTTGGGGGTCTCAATGATATTTTTTAGTATTTATTATTAAAATTTTTGGATAATTCATGTTTTTTATTCCTCCAAGGTGAAAATAAATTATTATTGTTTTTATGTATAATTTATGATGAATCATGATAATTTTGTATCTTTTTACTAAATTTTTTTTTTATTAAATTCCAATTTATTCTTTTTCATATATTGTGTATGATTCATATTCTTATTTTTCATTTATTATCATTATTATTGGTGGGTATTCTTTACAAAATCATTCCATTTTCAAACACAAACCATTACTTTAGTATGTCGTGTGTACGAATAGGTGTGTACCAGTTATTTTATATTCTTATGTGTCATAAAATATTCCATGACTTATTACAATGATATTATCCCATTTCATATATTCTTATTTCCCTTATGATTCATGTATTTCGAAATGCTAACATTTAAGAATTGAATAATGATTTTGATCATTAAAATGTAGGTTGAATTTTTCTGATTCTATTATTATGTTTTCGTAACCTTATGTTGATTTTATGCTTACGTATCTACATTATTTACCTTAATAAGAATCTTAGATCCCCAATTCTTGTTTTTCTTTCACCCAGTTTATGAAGAATTATTTTAGGTAGGTTATTTCTATGTGGAGTACTAAAAGGATTGTTCATTGTGGGAAACAAAAAAGACCATTCACATGATTATAATGTTGTGTTATATGATTCTAAAGGCACTGAATTATTGGGTTCCTAGTGCATTTGTTTATGTAACATAATGAATATTGATCAAATATTATGTAATATCCATATTTGTTAAGCCCCTTTTAACTATAATAACAAATATATTAATATTTTCGGTTGAGTATAATTCATCTATAAACAATAAATGCTATATTATATAACTTTTTATTGCAATTTAGTTTGGATTATAAACTTTATAATATTTTACTTATTGAGAAGATGGAAATACCACACTACTATTTTTATGAAAATTAATATTTTTAACGTAACAAGACAAAATGATCAAGTTGGTTGTAGATATTTTTATGAAATATTAAATATTTATATTCATCGTGTTATTTAAATTTTATTTTTTTGTGATTAAATAATTATCCTAAATTTTTATACAATTATGTCGGAGTAATAATAAAATTAACAGAAAAAAATAGTTGATGAAAATAAAAATTAATTTAATTTATTTATAGATAATTAATGTGATAAAAGAATATTATAGATAAAAATTACATGTAAAAGATATATTAAAATATTTTTTTAGAAACTATTTTTTAAAATATTTTATTAAAATCATTGTTATGAATAATTCATAAAGCATCATTAATTCTAATTTACAATAAATAATACATTATTAAATGATATAAATTTCATTAAAATCATAAATTTATCCACGTTATTGATATACGATGGTTAATAAATTTTTTTCCATTTATCGGACATGTATAAAATGATGGTATATTCATTGAGCCTCATAGAGTAAAAACCCTTATGATCACAGAAAGTGTGAAATGCAATAAGGATGTTGTAAAATTGGAGGATAAAGGTAGAAATAGCATCATAAATAGACTAATTTTCACTATATGTAATTCCTTGGACCAATTTGTTACCAATTTTAAAAATTAATTTGTTTTTTTTGGCATTGGTAATTTAAATTAATTTACCATTTTTTAAAAATCCAAGATTACCCCTCCACTCTCTAATAAAATGGAATATCATAATTTAATTCATTCATCAAGACCAATTTTGGATATGATAATCTTGACCCAAATCCCTTACTAACATATGTAACCACATTTTGGAGGCATTATTTATGTAATAATACATATCTAATTGGACATAAGGTGTTAAGAGTAGTAGTTTTTCCTAAGAATATGAATCATTGTCAATCGACCATTTCTATTATATTTCCTCTTCCACCTCCTTCATATATTCTGTAAACCATCTTTATATGAAAAAATGAAACTCATAAATATGTATAGGTTTTTTCACATTAAATTTAAAACCATTATACATCACTTATTTCATCAAATTGGATATGAAACAAACATTCATGTGTATGGCGTGCTACCACATCATGAACCGATGTGAATCATTTTCCATCACGTTATCTCAATAAAGGATTATAGTTATTAAATTCATGATTATAGATGATATTTTTGAACAATATTAATATTTTGGGTTTAAATATCATTTATATTATTAATATTTATTTTAATAAATAATAATAATTTCATCCTTGTTTACGTTTGGACTACCACATTGATGATGCAATGTGATTTATTCTTCATAACCACATCAGATGGATGATATATATAAATGTATATTTAAAAATTTAGTATGATATTTATTATATAATGATCATTATAGAATGATATAATAACACATACCTTTTTTCTATAATGATCATTGAAAAATGGAAGCAATACTCATGCGTATGTACGACCTACAATATCTATGATAATAATGTAATTGATTTATCCAAACCATTATCAAAGGATGAATTTAAAATTATAATTAATTTATAATAAGGATTATTATGTAATGATTATTATTTTTAGATGATGTAATATGTGACTCTTTGTCCATAGTCAGCATATTCGATCCATTTTACACTTTTGAATCAAATATTATAAAAAATTATTGTAAACAAAAATAATTAAGTAATTATTATAATTTGGTTATTATATAAATAAAATGAATAATTCTCCTGAAATAAGTTCTCAATAATTTTATTATTTAACAAGAATTTATTATTTGGGATGATAAAAAATTTCTATGATGAGTCTGGTCCATGTTAATGAAAAATTTAGCCTAAAAATCATTTTAATTTTATAATAAATCATTTTCAAAATAATTCTCTTCAATTTCCATGATTTTTAAATCCTATTATGAATTTATTTATATGGACTAAAGTGAATTAAAAATTGAATTTTAATTCACATCTTTTTAATTGTTTTTAACATGGTATCCTAATATGGTATGTTTTGATTTCATTACAAAATACAGAACGGATGTTATATTTTAACATATATGATGATAAGGAAATTTCATTCCCTTTTACCAGTAATGTGATGTTTGGATTCCATTACGTGAATTCATATTTCAATAAATAACGAATAATTACATTCCTATTGTATATGTATTTTGGAATTGAATTATATTTTGAAACGATATATGAATTTTGAAATCTAAATTTGTTCAACACGTGGGTTTAAAAGAGTTTAATGGGGTTTTAGTAACGATTTGATCCATTGACATTGATAAAAAAGAGTTTAGATACATTATATATCATGTTTGATCTGGTTATATCTTATAAAATTGGTACAAAAATATAGTACACCAACTAATTAGGTAATGATTATATTATCTCGAGATAGATTTTAGATGTTGGGTTTATGGTTATTCTAATGTTAGGGTTATTGTAAGGATTCTATGATGATGAAGTCTCATGGAAACTATAATAATTAACTACTTATTCTAATCAGTTTTCATTAAAATCATTCTATTTCAAAAGAGAATATTTTGTTAAAAAAATCTCATTTTTGATAAACGACATGTTTTGATTTAATAGTTTTTTTTGGTTTTCGTGTTTTCGTGTTTTCCACTAGACTAACAGATTTATCACATTTATGTCACATTCGAGGAATATTGTTCCCATCGCAGATTTTTAAATTCCATTTATATAGATTTTATAACTATTATGGACATGAATGAGGTTAACATCACATTTCATATTATATTTCATAAATAGAAAACATTATTATTTATAGATGTTTTGTTTATTGGGAAAATGTATACTAGGTAGAATTTTTCACATTATAATATAGTGAATTTTTATGTAAGTGTTATGAAATAACTCCCTAAAAAATCAACTTAAATTACCATTGGCTATAAATGAATATTAATTCTAGGTTAATGTCCCAAGAATATGTAAGGTTTAATGTTGTTACCCTACTATTTGTATTAGAGAAAGATTTTGATAAATTTAGTGGATGAAAAAATATTAATAACTTTATAATAAAAGATTATTATTTATGGTTAATATTAAATGATATAGGATTTGATTATTACCATAATGCTTCACCCATATGATATTTGTTTAGTCTGGGTTTCTATATAAGAAATATGTAATCTAGTGTATAAATTCACAAATAGAACAAAATCGTGCAAAATATGTAACCTGGAATGGATGAAATTAGAAATTATCAGTTTTTTGAATGATAGATCAATTGTTGAAAACTATATATGTTGAAGAATCAATTATTTATAATATCTATATCCACAACACGTAAAAAATGATTATAGTTCATTATTTTTTGACCCAAAATCCTCCAAAATTAGTGGGATATTTTTATAAGGTGGTATCTAGATAATGCCTAAATTTCTTATAAATTATATTTTATGTCATGCGGTTTCCAAAAAATGAAATGTAGACCCATGAGATTTTTTTTCAATGCGAAGTCGATCAATGGTAATATTTTTTTTCATAATTTAAAAGTGAACGATTTCAATAATTCCATAGAATGTGACACATTTATGAATGTCTTCCATGAGAAATAAATCCTTAATGTTATTTAAATCAGGATGGAGACAATTTTCAAGGAATTGAGAAAATGGATGATTATTACATATATTTGGATGAAAAAATATTTCATGTTTGGCCATGTATGTAATAGAAATAATTATAGATAGTGATAGTAAAATTAGTGAGTGATACTCAAGGTGTAAACCAAGATAGTAAATGGATTATCATCAAATTTATTCAAAAGATATGAGAAACCTGTTTTTTTCAATAAGGTAAAATTAAATTTTATGACTCTTGTATATTCTATGACATAAGTTAGGGAAAAAGGTTCTAATGATAGGAAGTTAGTCATTATTCATTAATGTAAACAATATATATGAAAATTAATTTCACATATTTTGATATGTGTGGTAATTATTAGCCTGGAGAATCTCAATGAAATTATGGAATACGTTACAGGTTTGTTAGGATAGGTCCTAGGGATTTTGAATAAAAATAAAAGATTAAAAAAATCAAATAATGGTTTAATCTATAGTCATCCATCAGTGAGATGTTTTAATTTTAATTATTTGGATAAATATTCTAACAAATGTCCAAAGATAGTAACTCTGAATAATTAACATATAGAATAAAATCAAAATGGCATGGGAAATATTATTCTACTAAAATAGTTCACATAATTCTATTTAATGATGTTGTGATAGGTATGTTATATGTTTTTTTTTAATATGAAAATCCCCAGTTTGACTATGGATATTCACCTTCATTGATTTTTGTAAAATGTTTTTGAAAATTGGGTGTATCTCCTTTTGAAAGTAAGATAGAAAATATGGTAAGAAATATATATTAAAATTTTAAATAATACATTATTTACATGAATATTCATATAATTATTAGTGGCATGGTCTTCCCTATGAATATTTTTGGACTTCTCATGGTATATTTTGATATTATATTGGCTATGTATTTCCTTTGTGAGTATCATGATATGATAGATTTCTAATCCAGAAGAGTTTTATTCAATGATTTCATACATTTTATAGTCTACTAATAAGGTGAGAACTTGATTATAGATGATAGTTAATGTTAAATAAATCTTTTTTATGAAAAAATAAAATAGTCTAAATTAGTGACGTGTTAATAAAAAATGAATATATGAATATTTTTATAAAGAATTAACTAGTGTTATATATGATCAAAATGTTGAGTTCACTATTAATATACTAATTAATGATATTTAAATTTTAATACCCCTTATTGAATGGAAAAATTACATCTTTTGGAATTTAAAAATAAACTGTAAGTGTATCAAGATAAAGTGTTTTTAATCCATGTACATCATCTCAAGGGGAGAATATTAGTTATTAGAAATAAATATGATTATGTGATGTTTCTTTATTGATAATAGAGCATTGAATAAAATAAAATTTTTTAAAAAAAAAATTCTTTATATTGTTGATTTGTTTGATCAGATCTAGGGAGAATTGTGTTTTTTAAAGATCAATTTCAACTCGAGGCACCAATAGTGGATGGTTTATGAGGATGATATACCCAAAAACTTATTTTGGACTACATATAGACATTATGTATTTGTATTTTTACCCTTTGGATTGTCTAATGCACCATCTATATTTATAGACCTTGTGAATAAGGGATTTAATTTAATTGTAGAAAAGTTTTTGGTTTTGATTATTGATGATTAATCGATATATTCTAAAAGAAACATAATCTGTTAGAGACATATGTAAAATTTAAAACTATAAATGAAAATAAATAAATAGAAAAATTTAGTAACTATGACTTTTTTACAAAAAAAATCATTTCTCTAGCATAGTATTTCTAGATATAAAATAACTATTGACTTCGCTAAAGCTAAATTTGATGAAGAATGGATAAGTCTATCAAATGTCTTGTATATTTTAGTATTCTCAGTTTAATTGGTTAATATAGGTGGTATGTTGAATTATTTTCTAATATATATACCCTGCTGACTAAAATAACTTGAAATATAGTTAAATTTATCTGAACAAAAGATTGTAAGGATTGACTTCTAAAACAGAAATGAATAGTGGTGAATGATACAGTTTTCACCTTTTCCTAAAGATATTTTGAATTTTTCATCTATAATAATTTATTGTTTGGAATAAATGGATTCATTCTGATGTATTGTGATAGGTTAATTTCAAATTACTCTATGTCACTGAAACCAGATGAGTTAAATTATCCTACACATGATATAAAATTAGCTAATATGATATTTTCGTTAAAAATAGTTCAAAATTTTTATATGAAGTGACATTTAAAATATATACTGATATGAAACATAATAATTATATATTTATCAAAATGTGTTGAAAATGGGGATGAAAATATTAGTTCCACGAGGATAGATACTCTGAGAGGGGGTGAATAAGGGTATGACAAATTAAAATGACTACCCCCTTTGATATTGTTTTGCTGCATGACAAAACCCTCTTCTACCTCTTTCTTAATGTATTGTATGAACAAACCATAAATCATACACATGACACAACGATTTTAACATGGTTCACCCTCACTAGGCTACGTCTAAGGATCATACGCCGACAATGTGCCGATGTGACAATTCCACTAAAAGTGCACTGTTGTTTACATGTTCGAAGAAGACTCACTATCCCTCCGGGATTATAACCACTCAAAATTTGAGAACTCACTGCTCTATCAACTGATCTGAGCTCACTACTTCTTCAGAAGATCCACTCACAGTTTATAGACCGGTGGGTCTCTTCATTTTCATAAATACATTCATCATCAACTATATATAGATGATCTATTGAATTCAAAATTTCATCCATTTATTGATACCCCTTTTCCCCTGAACATTGGTAATTCCTTTAGAAAAACCTTTGCAAATCACCCTATTTCACGAGGCTCCCAATTTCGAGATGCTCAAACAAGCCTTCGTGAAGATCCTTCCTTTTCACGAAGCAATCTCAAAAAATACTCCAGTGAAGCTCAAGTCATCTCCGAGCGACTTCCCTAGCGAAGCTCACTAAGCCAACTCAGAGCTCGCAACTATTGTGGAGCTAAATTTGCTGCTACGAAGCTCTTCTTTCCTGAAGAACATAGCCTTCACGATCCACCTCCACGAGCCAAGAGAAAATGATTTTCTTCAAAAACTCTGTATTTCTCTCTTCTAATTTGCTATGGGGGGTCGAGAATTATTTATATACGATTCCACCAACCCTCAGAATTTCTGTGCGAAGTCAATGCCATGTCATCTAAAATCGCGAAGCTCCAAAATTTCTGCTGAAATTCTGTGAAAATCTCAAACCCCCACGTAAATTTTCTGATCGAAAAGATCATCGAAATTGTGTAGAATCCTATAAATTATTTCATTCCTTCACCACAAAGCTCTACTCGCAATATCCTTCGGCACTACAATTCTCTTCAACACTGCCGTTCGTGAAGCCTGAAGTATTCGCGAAGAATCACCGACATCATTTTTCTGGTCGTAGAAAAATCCAATCCATGAAGCCTATCTTCGCAAAACTCATGACTTTTCCTTATTTAAATATGATAATCAAGTATATCCACTTTTCACGACTCTTGCCAACCTACAAATTTTGGACACCAAAAATTTGGCAATCATTGGAAAACGGATCCACCATGTATCTATTTTATTGTACCGCCTCTAGATCATATGTTGCTTTTTCATGGTTTCCTTTTTCAACATGGATTGTCAACATCTCTGGATCTCGTCAATTTACCATGGAAACCTGCATTGTCAACAAACACAATCAACCCAAAAATACTACAATGATACATTGAGGGATTTTTTCCCAACAGAAAATATGGTTTGAATTAATTTAGGATTATGATAGCATGATCCATTATCAGTTAGGAAATTAAAACAATATACCTGATAGTTTGAGTCTAAAATTAATGATACATTAACCATGTTACATTTTAAACAAGCCCCATTTTTTATCATTTGATAAATCATTCCATATAAGTTATAGACATAATAATATAAACTCAATTTTTTGGTGGTAGTACAATAATCCTTTTTAGAATGAATAAAAATAACATAAAAAGAATATTTTGAGTTACATGAAAATGTTAATTGGTTTATAAAGGTATATTTCCAAAATATAATGTAAAAATTTATTTTTTATTTATATTTAGATATATATTATGTGTTCCTCATGTTTCTAAATAGTATAATGAATTATTTATTAAATATAAAGTTCTTGGTTTTCAATTTATATTGGAAGTATTAAGAAGGTTTGATCCCACACAGAGTTTTACGTGTGGGATGGATTGAATATAGATATTGTCAACATAAACATGGAATATTTAAATATTAAATGGGTTAAACCAATATAAAGATTACCAAAGGGGTTACTTATGAATTTCCTATTGATATAATGTAAATTGAAAAATGTATCCATAAATTTCGTAGTTGGATTTACGAATACATCTCTTGTGGATAATACAATTTGGGTTACTCTTTATTAAATTAAATAAATCTAGCAATTTTCTTCTGATGAATGATGCTATGTATTTGGATCAATATTCTCCACTGTGTCTTAATAATATTGTGTTTCAAAATAGAGTTTATTTCTCCATTATATCTCTTCGTGGTTACATATTCACTTCTAATATTATTTAAAGGGCATCATAAGTTGTTTGATACTAAATTAAATTTTATTATAACCATTCATCATCAATCTGATAGATATTCATAATGAATAATTTATACCTTGGAATATATGTTTCATTCTTATTAAATATATTACATGGGATGTTGGGATTAATATCTTTCATTGGTTGAGTTATCTTATTATAACTGCTTTCATTAAAGTTTACATATGGAACCTTTTAAAGAATTATATAGAAATAGATTTCAAAAGCCATATTTTTTTAATGATGTTAGTGAATGTATGTCAATGAGAGAATAATTAGTAGATGAAATGGATATGAAAGTGAATTTAATCTAGAAATAAATAAAAGGAAATCACAATGAAGTCCAAACATTTATGTGAATAACAAGAGGGAAGAAAAATATTCTAAAGCAAGCATTCATGTTTACTATAATGTATTTTCATGGAATAATGTTTTTAATTTTATAAATAATGGGAATTTAAATCCATGGTTCAATGGAATTTCTAAAATCATGGATAATTTTGGATCAGTTTCTAATTGAGTAGCCTTACCTTTGAGTTTATCCCTGGAAAACAACTTTTTTTATTTTTTGATGTTATTAAAATATGTGAAATATTCACCTCATTTTCATCCCTATGGTAGTTTAATAAGAAGGGATGCTTTTATATGAGGAAAAAATGATTATAAATCATAACCATATAGATCATGTATTATGTAGAAAAGTAATTTACAAGAATAAGGTTTATTGAAATGGACATATGGTTGTGGAAGAAATTTGGGAATTTGGAAACACTACAGGGGAAAGGTTTCCCCACTTGTTTAATAGTGAATAAAATTTATAGGATGCAATTTTGAAAGTGGGACGGCTTTAATTTCCTTTATAATTTCGACATAAGTTTTTTTCATAAATTTATTTTATATATTTTAATCATTAATATTAATTATAAAAAAATTAGAAAATATTAATATTAAATGAAAATAAATTATTTCAATCCAAACAGGATTTTCAAGAATTATATGGATTAATTTAAATGCCACATTTACAAATTATTTAAGTTTAATCTCAAAATATAATTATTTTTTTTATCAATCATGTCAAAATTATCTTAAGGTGGAATTTTGATAATATATTTTTAAATATTGACATACCAATGAATATTGAAAATGTATATATTTATATAAATTTTAGTTTTATTTTAATTTATTTACAAATTGAAAAAATATTTTGGTATGGTTTTGAAATTTAATGATTACATTTTAGTTAAAAAAATATATTCATTGGAATTAATTTAAATCATTAATTCTGTATAAAAACAATATATACGTTAAAATTCAATTTTTTTAAAAAACAATTTTTCATCATTCATGTTCTGTTTAGATTTTAGTAAAATTTTAAAAAATTTATATTTTTAATTATGAATATTGGGTTCCATTGTCGGAATTATTTTCACCGAACTTATTAAATATGTCCATTTTAATTTTTTATAAATATTTCCAGTTATGTTAATAAATTTTTCTAAAATGATAAAAAGGTAAATCAGGTAATTATGGGTTAAATATAATTTTATATGGCTATAAAATATCCCTAAAATTTTCAAAAATCTTATATTATAATTATATCTAGTAAATTGTCATCTGAAATTATAGTATATGACCACATTCAATTTTATTTTGTTATGGCCTTTATAACATGGTATTTAATGAATATTAAAATATTTCTTACATATTATTTTAATAACAATTATATTTTTAACACAGGGATAATAGAATATATGTTCAGTTAAAAAAATATATTGAAATATAAATTATTTATCTTATTCATGAGAATTTATTTGCAATTATTAGTGACCAAATAACGACGTCAACTATTTACACAACACTCCCATATTAATAATTCAATTGAAATAATATTAAAATAATTTAAATTTAAAATATTTAAATTAATATAATTTGGGGTAACTAATTTTATCCATGCATTTGTTTAATTAACGTGACATGTTCTGTATTTTTTAATTTTTATAATTTTCTGCTGTATTTTTTATATAAAATTAATGTACAGATATAACAAGTGTCTTTCTAGATATATTATATTAATATAGATTTGATTAAATGATAAAAAAGTACATAAAATATTATATTCATCCAATTTCCTAGTACATGGTTTATAATATCATCCATGTTCCATTTATGGACCTTTTTTAGTTTTATAGTTTTTATATTGAACCTCAAAGGGTAATTATTATTATTGTCATGGTAAAAGTAAATGGGGATAATTAGGGTTTAGAACCATAAATATAATGGTAAAAACATATTAATAACATTTAAAATTTTTCTTATATTCAATTATTTAGAACCATAGAAATCCGATATTAGGAAATAAATCTTTTTAGGGCCATTTTTTGTTGAAAATTAATTTATATTAATTTAATATTTTTAGAAATTCAAAGAGTTCACCTCTCATCTCTTATAAAATAAATATATTATTACCTTAACATCAAACTCAAAAATTTATATTTTAATAAATTAAAAAATAGATTCAAAAAATCCCTCCCCACATACTATATCTCTCATTTAGGTTATAATAACATCCTTAGTGGACATAAGGTGTTATGGAAATGAGGTTATCTGATGAATAGGAATTATTCTTAACAAAGAATTTATTTTTTCCACCACATATCAAATATTACATACAAATTATTATATAATCACACTTATATATACTATCTACATTATTTTTTATAGTGTAATGACCTATATCTTCACCCACTTCCATTAAATGGAAAACAAAATAATCGGTTTGGGTGTGTGGAAACCATCCACATCACGAAACGATGTAAATAATTTTCCTCCAATATCTCTTATATCTAGATTATAATTATGAAATTTTATATAAAAATTATATTAATGAAATATTTATCATTATTAAAATAAAATATATAATTATTATAATTACAATTCCATTCATTGAAAAATGACAACGTTCTTCGTGAGTAGGTGTGGACTACAATCTCCACGATGAGTTGTGATTCTTTTTTCATTCCCACATTAAATTAAAAAAATTTATAACTATATTCAAATAATTAATATGGTATTTATTATACTATAATAATTTAAAAAATGTAAATTAATAATTAACTTTTTAATAATGATTATTTAAAAATGGAATCGTTATTCATGTGAATGTACGACCTATCATCTACATGATTGTATCATAGTTAATTTTTCATTAAAATATTTAATGGATGTATTTTAAAGTATAATGATATATAAAAATTATTGTTATTTCATTGTTATTATTGTAGATATAAGGGAATAATTACCACTTTTACCATATTCAACCTACCAGTTTCATTTTTGACTTACTAACCGAATATAATCAAAACACATTATGTAAAGATAAATAATTATGTAATTGTTATTACATGGTAATAGGTAATATAAATCGAATGTTATACCTGATAATGATTCCTATGTAGTTAAATAATTATCATATTTTTATTATTCAATAAAAGAAATAATGTATGTGATGGGTCAAACTCAAGGTAAGATACATTTTAACAAAAAACCTCAATTTAATTTTAATAATGAATCATTTACTAATATATTTAAATTCAATATATCTATTTCTAAAATTATTTTATGAATGTATTTATGTGTAAACAATATAATAATAAATGTAATATTACTCAAATTTATATTAATACATTTCAAAAATGAATATATTTGTATGATTTCTTGAGTTTCATTACAAAATAAAAAAGGAATGCCTCGGTTTATCTTATATAGAGAAAAAAATATCCCACTTCTATAGTTTATATATGAAGTTATTTTTCCTCGATGTTATTTAATTTTTTATTCAATGAAAAAACACGAATTTACTTTTTTGAGTATTTTTTATATAATAATTTTTCAAAATATAAAAGTAATTTTATATCATCAAGGGTTTTGAAAAAAGGTTTATAAGATTTTTTCAGGGGTTTCATTCATGATATGGTCCTTTTACATTTTATAAAAAAATATATGAGAACCATTGTAGTGCATCAGTGATCATATTATAGATTATTTGATGAGTATTCCATATAGTTCTCTAACAAATTAGGAAAATATAATCTTCTCTATAAAATTATATTAGATGTCATTAGAATGGTTATTCTGGTTGTGATTGTTTTTTGACTGTTATATGATCATGAAATACTAAATAAACTAAATTAATTATCTATACATGTTAATGAGTTTTAATTTAAATTAATTTATTTAAAATTCTATAATAATGATTTTTTTTGTAAAATACTCATTTTATATAAAATAGATTTATTTTACGAAAAGGGGGTTTTTATGATATATCATTTTTCAATAGACCAATTGATTTATTTTATAAATATACCATTCAAATATTTTATGCCAAAACCATATTTTAAAATTTCATTAATAGTGATTCAATTATTATTAGGGATATGGTTTAAGGTGAGAACAATTTTTTGATGATATTTAATGAAAATGGAAATCTTTTCTTTTTAATGCTTTTGTATTATTAGAAAATTACAACTGATTAAAACCATATACATTTTAATATATGGGATTTTTATGTAATTATTTTAATCCAACCATATAAACCTATAAACCAAATATATATTTTCGAATTCAATTATGATAATTCTACTTTAATTTCACTAGAATATATAATTTTTAATATAGGGACCTTAAAATTTTTGTCCTTTAATTATTTGTTTATAAAAATATCTTCTGGTTCTCTAGGAAATGAGTATTTGAAAAAAATATTCTTTATGCACGGAAAATAACTTCTAATAGATAATATTATTCATAAAAAATGATATAAATACATTCCTCTTACCCATAGATGTTAACAAAGTTTATAAAATATGATAACATTGTAAGATAATTCCAAAAATGATTAAATTGTCATATTATTCTCTAAATCCAATGTTCAACATAAATCATTCCAAGAAATAACCATAGGTTATAAATATCTTCAGATTAAAAAATTTTATTCTATTCTACCTATATAATACTTCTTATTATATATCATTTTAGACCTAAGGGTTATATATACCTCAACCCACTGAAACATCCCCCCAAACACCATTCACAACCTCAAACCCCAAAAAATCAAAAACATTTGACCATAAAACATGTTTCCCAAAATTAGAATAATATTTATACACAAAATTATTAAAGTAAAAAAAATTAATACAAAACATTCCATCATACAGGATTGTGGTGGGAGTTGCACCCTTATCACCCATTGGTTATGGATTCAATCCTGATGGCCTTGCCGGAAGTAATGGTTTACACCTTGCCTATATGATATCAATTTTACAAAACTATATAAAAGGAAATTTTATATTCATAATTAACCTTGATCATAAAAAGTTATCAAGGATATGATGAACATCATAAAAGATACTATATTCATCGAATCACATTTTTTTCTCATAGATTTTATATCTAGAACATTCATTTATAGAAAATAAATTAATATTAATTGACTATCAATAAGTCGACATCAATAACATATTAAGAAATATATTTTCCTCTATCATGTTTTTTCCATAAAATAACTCCTTACCATTAAATCACCACTCTAGTTAATTTGCTCTATTCAATATATTCTTACAGATACATTCTGAATAACTACTATGTAACAATCCAAGTAACTTCATTTATTGTTATAACCACAATACCATTGGTCAAAATACTTTAAAACATGTTTTTTGAGTTCCATCAATCAAAAACATCAATCATTTCACATCAATGATTACCATAACATAGGGAAATTGGAATTAATCATTTTATTGGGCCATTAACTCATATAATGAACATGTTCCCCAAAACTATTAAATTTAGCTTTTATTAGTTACATATATTTAAATTTATCCCCTTGAATCTTGTTGAAAGGATTCTTCATTTTTATTTATAAATTAGCCACTTTGTGCCCTCCAATTACACACATAATCCACCTTCTAGTTCCATTGAGTGATTTTCAATGGTGCCTATTGCAACATTTTTAACATCTTGGAAATTTATTATTTTATTATTTATCATCTTTACCAATATAAAATCAATAAGGAACAATAATTATCTTCATGGATGCATTTGGTGATTAAAAAATGTAACATATTTTAATCTTAATTTGTGATTTCATGTTTGGAATGATCACATAAGGCTAATTTACATTTCCATTAGGGTTATCATCACATATGGGAAATCATTAAATTTCCCACCATAATGGTTTTTGGCATTCATTATCCAAATTTCAATCATTTAATTAAAGTGAAAATGAAATAATATTAGAATTAATTATTATAAAAAAGATGACATGAATAAACCTTGAAGGAATAACATTCAAATGGAATGTATATCCTAAATTATGAGTCTCTATGTTTGATTCTTGTTTATCCATAGTAATATTTATTGCTATGTTTTCAATCCTATCATTTTTTAATGTAATTCATAATTTTTCATAATGATATTTTTTTACAATGCATATCCATCAGGACTGTCAAAACATGTGTACACAAATAGATATTTTCGTACATGAAATGTTGACAGAGACAATACCAATGCGTCATTTTTTTTTGTTATAACCAAGGTAAAATCATTTTAAAGCCACATAAACCTATATTATACATATTAGGATTAAATTGCTGAGAACCCACTTGAATGTTGAGGCTATTCGGGATGTATGTTAATATAGTTAGGTATTTATTTATGTTGAACATTGGATTTAGCGACTGATATGAATGTGTATTTATTTTTGGAAATACATTATATTCATTTAAATATTTATAGTTTTGTACAATCTCAAATGTCAGATGGAGTATGTGGATATCATTTTTTGGATTCATGTGATCTGTTATTAATTAATCAAATCCATTTAAACATAAAAGTAATTTATATTAAATACTAATCATTTGTGAAATGGATGAAATTTTGGAAATAAATGATTATAGGGTAAAATAATACTTTTTAATTTAGTGTATTTACACATTTTTTAATTCTATATGATTGAAATATCCCTCAAATTTTTGAAAGGGACCATGAAATAGTTATAATCCTCATTTTCAAAAATTCGATGTTCCCCTCACAATAATAATATATAATGTTATATCCTAAATTTTAATTCATTAAAATCCATTTTGTACAACCCACAAATTCTTTCATATTTGTAAATTTAGTCAGTTTATTACCCTCATAATTCCATTTCAATATTATTAAGAGGATGTTTTACATACCATTTTTATAATGTTGGTTTTCCCACAATGGTATTTTTGAAAGACAAGAACTTGATTATTGAGAAAAAGTTCACATTGATATGAAACAATTTATTTAGATGGGAATAATGTAAAATGAAATGATTTTAAAATTACATTTTGTTTTATAGTGTATATAAAACACATCATTGAGTTTATAAAAACTGGAATATACTATTAAAATATTATTATTTAAACATAAACTCTAATTAAAAGACATTAAATTATCTGGTATCAACAATAATGAATACATTTTGAAAATTAATTATGAAATAAAATGAAAATATATAGATTAATAGTTACAGTATTCTTTGTAAAATTTTTATATGATTAAAAAGTGTTTTTTCTAAAAAATAGATTTTTATTTCTATTTATGAAAAAATAAATACATTTTTTTACTTTAAAAAAATTGTTTAATAAAATTAATTTCAATTTATCAATAAAAACCTAAAAATTATTTAAGATGAGTTTTTTAAATTTTTAAATTTTTTTTTATATAGTGAAAATCATGATTTTATTAAAAAAACTATATATAATTCAAATTGATTACAATCTCATAGTTTGTTCAATAATGTTTCGAAATAAACATTAGTAAAAATAATTTATTATTAATCCAATTTATGATATGAATTAAATTTCATGTTGAATTTTTATATAATCTATTTTTATAATAATGAAAACTTTTTCATTAAAACCCATTTTATCATTGATAATAGGTGATTAATATTATATTAAATTATTCCACATATACTTATTTTGTTTCTAAAATTTTATTCTATATTTGTAGTCTCCCTAATAATTATTATATACTATGGTAAAATTATTATTTTTAATACCAAAATATTATGAATGTAAAAAATAATTATTGTAGTTAATGTTAAAATGAGTTTATCAAGAGATTAAACTAAAATTAAATGGGGTAAAATAATATAAAAACATATACAAATACAAATTTATATAAATAATTATAATATATATATATATTATAAGGTTTATTAATGATCCATTTTAAAGCATTTTGGTTTATAAAACATTGGTATAACTTTTTCTTTTCAAAAATTCCATGTATTCTTTATGCACCACTTATAAAAGAGTATTCCCTATTAAATCATTTTAACTATAAAAATATTATTATTTGGACCAATAAAAGTACATATAAATTCATTAATTATTTATACACATCCTCAATTAATTATTTTTTTCATTAAGATAATTTACAGAGGGGTTAGTTATAATCTTAAAGAGGATGTCTAGAAAAGAGTTTTCATACTTAACAGAGAATCATTGTATTATTTCTTATTCCTCCACTATAAAGAATTAATAAAGCATTATTATTTAATAAAATAAATATATTTGGATTATAAATATTTTATTTTTCAATGTAATAACTTAATAACATCTCCACTTCTGTCAATTTGTAAACTAAACTGTCATCTATGTGTATGGAGGACTATTGTCTCGTAAAATAATTTAGTTCATTTTCAATCATCAGATCTCATAGATTTTCTTAATGATGGAATTAATTATTATATTTTGTATAATATAAATATAAATAAATCTTCAATAATAACATATCATACACCTTCTTACCATAACATCATTGAAATAAGATAACATTGTTCTTATGTACAGAGAACTACCACCTTGCAATGGGATGTGATTTGTTTTTATTTATATTTCCCATGAATGGTAAATGTAAGTGAATTTTGATAAATAATTATATACTTATTATATAACTATAATTATTTAACTATAATTTATTATAAACCTTATTTCCATCATTATCGTATAAAATTGAATAGTTATTCATATGTACATGCGGCTGACCATCTCCAAGATTGTATCAGACTTCATTTTTCATGAACACAATTCATTATTATTTTTAAAATTATTATTTATGAATAAAAATTATAGAAAAATATAAATATTATTATTCTATTTAGCAGTGAATAATGAACATTATTATCATAATCAACACATTGAATCAATTTTAAAATTTGGAACTAAGAAACTAGAAAACAATATATGATGATATTAATGATTAAGTAAATAAATATATCATTAAAATAACAAAATAAATAATTTAATTAAAATTAATTAAACCAAGAAAATTTTTTAGGAAAAAAATAATTCATATTATTTTATTATACGTGAGATAAAAAAAACACAACATTGTTTAGACTTTAGGTAATTGTTTCATATAAAAACATATATCATTGAGACACATGTTATTTTATGTACATAATATACATTAATTGAGAATATACTACTTGATTAGATATTTTATAATGAATCTTTCATACTCAATGGTATATTAATTTTCAATTCATATATATAGTTTCTTGAATTTATTATTCAAATGTTACCAAATCTATATGGGTTTATGTTTAAATCCCATTTGAGTCAATATAATTTTTTCTTAAATTCCAATTTTAGAAAATAATTATATTTATATATAATAAATACAGTAAATTTTCTTATACTCTATTTGTTGATGAAAGTTTAAGGTAATAGTTCCAATTTAAAATTTTTTCCATTAAATTTTTGAAATTTTTTTTTGAAAATCCAACATTATATTTCATTTTCGATAAAAATAAATAATCATTCAAATTAATGTTTTATAAAAATATAATTAACAATATAATAATTATTCAAAAAATTATTTGTTTAAGATATTTATATCCATGATTTAATTATGATTAAAAATATTCTAATGGAATATTTTTTTCATTTTATAATCTAGCATCTCATTATCATTTTTAATATTATGTGAATGGAATAGTTTTTTATAAACAATTTGTGGAATTTTCTGTCATAATAACCACTCAATTTATTTAATATTCTTTTATATTTTTTCACTTTTATTTTTAAATATTATTATTTCTATAAAATTTTCTATTTTTTATGCATTGAATATTTTTTTTAAATGAAATGGATTATTTGATTAAAATGAACTTCTATGTAATATTTTATATACACAATCATCAATGAAGATAATTGTTATGTTATATATTTCTTCTAACATAATTATATATAAATCACATATAAATCACTATTTAATCCTCCATTCTCTTGATGGGTTAATATATACCTAATGTTCATTACTAAAATGGATTCATTATGAAATTTCCTTTTATTGTGATATGAGGAAATATTGTGAAACCCATTTTATTTTTTTGGGTACCTCATATGTTATTCGTCATGATTGATTTAATTTTCTAGCACACATAAATAATAGAAATGTTTTGATGGGTGATCCTATATAGAGCTTCAATTCCTTAGAAATATCATTTGTCTAAAGAGTCTTCTTTTAGGATATTATAGAGTAAACAAAATCAATTATGGGACTTAGTCCACTATGTGACATTGTATATCTAATTATCCTTGACGCATGTTGATGTCATTATATATATTTTTTCATGTTTCCTATGTTTCAATGATCTTATGATATAATTTTCATTATGTTATTATTCTATTTTATTACTTATGATCCTTCTATTTTATGATATCATGTGATATTTTTTAATCAAAATATCTTTTTTATCATGATTATTCCCTTACTAGACATTTTTGTTCACCCCACTTTTATGTATTTCACTAGGACGTCCTACATTATTTTAGAATGTCAAATTGTTTTATTAGATCAGTATGGAGATAAAAAAATAAGTATGAACTTTTCATTTTTTTATGTTTTATGTACTTATTCTAAATATGACAATATGAATCATGATATTTGGGGTGTTATATTTTTCTCCTCTTATTACATTATACTTCATTAGATAAATCGCGTTTTTCAAAGGGTTTATTTAGAATAGGTTTGCTGAATGTTGTCAAAGGGTGCATTGTTACATCATATCTAAAATTAAAATAAGTAAGCTGTTATAAATTTAGTATATATATTATAATTCTAATTATAACTTTGAATAATTGTTAAAAAATGAACTATGTTACAATCATGGAGATTATGGATCGTACCTGTGTTTGATTTAAATTTACATTTTTCACTAATCATGTAAAAAAGAAGCTAATTGTTATTTTATCTATCCATAATTATCATCATATCATAAATATTATATAATTTTAGTAAATAAAAATACTTGTACAATTCACATAATGTTTTATAGAAAACCCAAATATAACTCTTCATGAAGAGGTAGTCCTCCATGCACAAAAAAGGTATATCTTTAACTGAATTATGTTGTATGAAAGTATATGAAATATTAATTTTCTAGAATAATTAATATTTCATAACAATAATATTTAAACAACAAATAAATTATCATAAATATCCAATAGATGAAATGATGGAAAAGGAAATAAATTGGTTCATGATGCAGTAGTCAACTTTACCTGAGAATAATGGTTATACATCCAATTTGATTGTCACGACCCCCTCCCACAAAAAATGCCCCTCCTGAGCTAGAAATGGTGAAAGGGGGATAATGACCCCCGAGTCCCACCTCTAGTAGGCCTCGTAGTGGTAAATAGCACCAAGGGTATGAGTTTTCACTAATATGGGAGGCATTACCATTTTTTACTATTCAAGATCGGGAAATAGGGCGAGTCAAACACCAAAAGAAAAAAACAAGTAAATGAAAATAAACCCATAACCAAACCCATATGCATGTTTTATACAATACTGAAACAAAAGTACATGTACAATAAAATATCCAAAGTACGATTCCAAATGAAAGCAAAAACTTCATCCAATGAAACTCCAACACCCAACTATCATTGCCTCGCACGGTCCCTAAAGTCCTCCTGAAAACTTGAAAGTAAAAGTAGCATGAGCATACAAGTATAATAAGTATGGAAACCTAAAGCTCTCGTAGACTGGTGGGGAGACATCCTAATGCCCCGTGAGAAAACAGAAGAAACCAAAGCCTAGCAAGGAATCTATCCATCCAACCTTACAAGCCACACTCACCAAATATCGCAAGTCAATATAGTAGTCTTGTAATATTATCAACGTATGGGTACCCTGCACCACCGTCCCACTAAATACTGCTTAGGCCCTCACGCTTAACGCTCTGATGCTTCCCCCTCTTCCTGATCTAGTGCTGCTACCTGGCTATACAAAGCTCGAGCTAGTGCCACAACCTAGGCATATGAAGCTCATAGTATTCCGCCCGCACACAATCCTCGGCCATAACCACATCTCATCCTGTATCCCGTCGGCACTCAAACCCCGGCCATAACCACACCTCATCCGGAAGACACCTAGGAACCACATCACATCTAATCCCGAAGACACCTGCGAACATATCACATCCTCATCCTGATGACTCTTGGGAAACATCTGTCGTACCCTGCAAAAATGTTCTTAGAGTATATAACCTGGATGAGGGAGCACATGGATGAACAGTAATCAGCCATCCTTTAGATGTTTGGGAATCTAACCCCCCCATCCCACGGGTGTTCAGCACATAGTTTTCAACATGGGTGGGGTGCATAAATAAAAACAAAGCATACAGATTTATATAATTATATCAACCACTCATCCCATCCTAAGGCTTCTACACAAATGATCTGAGTACATGCCTCGACACTGCTACCTTGAAAGTAATAAGACAATAAATATCCCCAAACCCCATTAAGGTTTTCATGCTTTCACAGTTTTAGATTATCAGTTCTTTAACTAGTGAGAAACTAACAATAACCAAACATGATCAATAATTCTTAAAACATATCCCTGACAAGCAACACAAAACCATTTTTTTATAAGCCAATTAATTCCATTGATTATCTGTATTTAATAAACTACCATGTCCCACAATTCATTAGCTAACTATTCTATTTTTTGTTCCTATGCACAACCCATCCCTGCATCCCTGATTCTAACCACTATAACCACAAAACATCAGAAACAATACCCATACCACATCATCATCCCTTTGATACCATTTACCGCAGCCCTTCTGCCCATCACAACCATATCATACACACCATGCCACATCCCATCCAACCGCTGCCCCGCTGCCACCTGATCCAAAACAACCCATGAAACACCCCTTTACATAATTAAACCCCAACCTACACCCACAAATTCATTCTTTCATTTAGTTTAACCGTGGTGATCATGCAAGGGTTCCATGTAATCATTTAATCAGCCAACATTACATGACTAACCAATTTCCTCATTATATGAAATTCCATCCACAAAAAAACCAAAAAAACAGGTCCACATTTAATTATGCATGCAAATACCCCCAAAGACCGTGATTTTCATTAGGCATGTGCATTTAAATTCACAAAACAATCAAAGGGTACAAGTTGATGGAAAAAAACAACAATGACAAAAAAATTTCCCCAAACATGTTCTTTAAAAAGTTATTATATTTATTTACTAGTTTAACCGTATCTCATGAAAACAAGAGTATACCCACCCCAACATGATGCACAAAAAAAATATAGAGAGATGAATGTAAGATCCTTGCCTCAATGGTTTTTGACGAAAACCCCAAAAATGAAGAATGCACAAGAAATTTGTGTTGATCCTCCAAGGATCCTCCCTAGATCTCTTCTCCTAAGACAACCAAAACCAAATCCCATCATATTTGGAATCCATGCACATTGATATACCCATAACGGGCATAGGTCTATGAAACCGATAGTAGAGTAGGAGTAGATCTAAGTAGATCTACGAAACCAAACAAGAACGATCACATACCTCAAGAAACCGGCTTTGATTCAAAAGAAAAGCCTTCGGATCGCTGCCAAATCATTTGGGAGAATTTCTCCTACATTCAAGGGAGGTTTATCCTGAGTTTTGGCCACTTAGATGTTTAAATGAACCATATAGAGGCAAAATAAGTTAGATCCACAATTTTAGGATCTAGATTTAAGTGCTCGCACAGCTCTTCCAAATGGTTTGACAAACCATGCGCTAACCGTGTGTTAGCTCTTGACTCGTAAAACACTCCTCGCACAGTTAGTCCACACGGTTATCCAAATCGTTCGCTAGTCGTGCATTAGCCACTACCTCTAAAACCAACCTCACACGGTTTGGCCGCACGGTTTTAGAAAAGCGTGCGCCAACCGTGTGAAATCTATTTCCATTTATATTTCCATAAAAGTCCACCCAAACATACCCCCAAGTCACCTTGATCTCTCAGAACACCTACAACACCACATTTTCACAAAGGAATGGACCAGAGAGTTATAACCATTACATCAGATACCTCTAAAAACATTATCGTCATCGAGAATCCGAAATCCTCTTAAAGAGAAAACGAAACAGGGATTGAACAACCACCCATCGACATACCTCTCAGGAGAAAACCTCCTTGTTACCAAGGAACACACCCTTCCTCACCTATCTTCTGAACGATCACAAACATACTCCTCCTCTCCCCCATGAACCCATGAAATGCCAAATATTAAAACATCTGGTCATGAAGGTGATGGGTTTTCCTTCCTCCATGTTAAGATACTAACCGCTTTGGCCGACACTAACTCGCCTACATAGGTTTAGGCGCATCCACTATAATGCGTCTTAAATAGGGATCAAGTCCTCCCCTCCCCAAAATTCAGGACACTTCTTATGCACTTGAAACACATTTTATAGTTCACTAGGTCCACTAATAGATCGTAAATAGGTAAGATACAAAACAAGATAAAACTCAAAACAACTCTGGGTATTGGGAACGCATTTGTTCTTCCCATTACTAAGTACTATCCTAAAGCCCAAGATACCTCAATAGCAGACAAACTAAAGGAATGGTTTAACCACGAAGCATCTTCTCTTCACGACCTTCGATCATCCCGGGTCACTCCACGAATGTTGCATCATCCCCGATAACTAGCTATCCAAAGTCGAGGACGTTTGAATCTTCGTGCAAGTACCGATGGAGCTGAGACACATGGAAGAGGTCGTTCACCCTTTGAAACGGTGGAGAAAATGCGAGTTGATAACACACCTCGCCAACCCACTACAACACCTCGAAGGGCCCGGCGAACATGGGAGAAATCTTGCTTAACATTCTGAATCTTCGCTGCCCGTGCCGAGGATAGAGCTTCAAGAACAAGTGGTCCCTGACCTCGAACTCTAAGGGTATCATCCTATTATCGGCATATGACTTCTTCCAGTCTTGATCTTCCTTAATCCTCTCTCGTATAAGCTGAACCTTCTCTATCATGCTCTGCACCACTTTCGGGCCAAGAACACCTACACCTGTGACCTCTGTCCAGCATACGGGTGAGCGGCACGACCTCCTGTTCAAAGCTTTGAAAGGATCCATGCCAATGGTAGACTGATAGCTGTTGTTGTAAGAGAACATTATCATAGGAAAGTTTTGTACCCATGATCTTCCAAGGTCCAAAACAAATTCTCATAGAATATCTTCCAAAGTCTGGATGGTGCGTTCTATCTTCCCATCTGTGTGGGGGTGGAAAGCCGTGATGAGGCATAGCCGGGTGCCAAAATCATGTTGCAATCCTATCCAGACCCGCGAGGTAAACAAGGTATCCTAATCGGAGATTATAGATCTCCTAAATCTATGCAACTATAACACCTCATTCACAGACCTCTGAGCTAGTGCCTCAACCGTACTTGATTCCTTGATTACTAGGAAGTGGGATGATTTTGTCAGCTATTCGACCACTACCTAGATGGCGTCGCAACCCCCTTGAACTCTTTCCATCCCCATTTAATAATCCATTGATATGTCATCCCAATTCCACTTGAGGACATCTAAAGTTTGTAACAGATCTCCTGGGATGCGGTGTTCAGTCATTACATACTGACACACGAGGCACTTTGCTACAAACTCTGCTACTACTCGTTTCTCCCTGAGCCACCCGAACGGCCCTCTCAATCCCTGGGACATCTTGGAAGCTCCCAGGTTTACTACTAAGGGTGAATTGTGGAACTCACCAAGAACGCTCTCACACATTGCCTCTAGAACAATCTACTTCCCCCAAAAAGCATCTGATTCATACCATCGTCAGACCCTAGCTAGCCCGATCGTGCATCACATCACTCTCTATGTCTCCCAATGTTACTCCTCCACCTTCCATAGTAAGGAGTACTGCACTATCATATGAAACATACATCCTCTACCACGATCTCCCCGTATATTAAGGTGTAGTGCAACCAATTATTCCATCGCCTTCCGGACATCTGCCGAATTTCGAACCGCGCCCTTCCTCCTACTCAAGGCGTCAGCCACAACATTTTCCTTGCCTTCAGTGTAGGAGATTTCGAAGTCATAGTCCTGGAGAAACTCCATTCACCTTCACTTCCAATAATTCAAGTCCCGCTGGGAGAAGATATAATTCAAACTCTTGTGATCCGTGAAGACCATGAAGTGCTCCCCAGTGAGGTAATGCCGCCACAACATCTGTGCGAACACAACCATCGCATGATCTAGATCGGGGGTGGGATAGTTACGTTTATTATGACGTAACTGCCTAGACACATAAGAGATCACCCCTTGTTGTTACATCAGCACGAACCCCAAGCCTTTCCCTGAGGCAACAAAGAATACCTAAAATGTTACTCCCACATCTGTTAATCTCAGCACTGGGGAACTAACCAACTTTCCATTTAGAAAACTGAAGGCTACCTCACACTGATCATGCCACCTGAACGATTGATCATTATTTGTCAAGGCTGTCAAAGGTGCTGAATCTTGGGAGACGTTGGGAGCAAACCTCTGGTAGTATCTTGCTAGTCCAAGGAAACTACGATGTTATGCCATGTTCTTGGGTGTTGTACAAGAAACAACTTCCTCGACCATTGATGGGACCACCACTATTCCCTACATAGACACCATGTGTCTATGTAAGCCTACTTCATGAGTCCAAAACTTGCATTTGGACAACTTCCCATACATTGGTGATGTAGGAGGACCTCTAAAACCGTTCTCACCTACCCATAATGATCCTACCTTGATCTTGAGTAGATAAGGATATCGTTGATGAAGACGACTATGAACGGGTCTAGGTATTCCCAAAAGATGGAGTCCAAGAGTCCCATGAACACAGCTGGTGAATTTTTAATGCTGAATGGAATGACCACAAACTCCAACTGCCCATATCTACACCTGAAGGCAGTTTTCGAGATGTCACCCTCTTTCAAACTCAACTGGTGATATCCAGACCACAGATCGATCTTAGAGAACCAACCTGATACATTTAGCTTGTTAAAGATATCGTCTATATTCGGGAGGGGGTAGCAGTTCATGACGGTTACCTGGTTCAGTCTCTGTTAGTCTACGCACTATTTGAGACCACCATCTTCCTTTTTTGTGAAAAATACTGGAGCACCCCACAGTGATGCACTCGGTCAAACAAAATCTTTCCTCATTAGATCATCAATCTGAATCTGCAACTCCTGTAGCTCTGAAGGTGTCATCCGAAAGGGGGCCATCAAAATCATACGGGCACAAGGTTGTATGTCTATTCCGAACTCAATGTCTCATCGAGGGGGTAGAGTCACCACCTCCCCGGGGAAGAAATCCATGAACTCGCTGACAATATCGATGACTTCTACCATTTTCGTATCTGCCAACTCAACTGAAAGCCTAACTTACGAGGAAAGAAAGGGCTCCACTCGCCAGCCACCCTCTAGGGAACCCTGCTCACTAACGAAAGTCACACGTCGGCTGGCCAATCCTGAAAACACAACCATTCTTTGGAAACAATCGATGATGGCACACACCGAGAACAACCAGTAGATGCCTAGAATGATGTCGTATGGCTGCATTTGTTGTAAAAGGATGTCTCCACTATATTGGTGTGGCCCTAACATCAACATAATTAACCGGAAAACACAAGACAAGTTGGTCTGACCTTAAAATGGCCTATTCAAAACTAAGGGTACATAAATTGTCTCTATGTCTAGGCCCAAGGCACATGGTATACTGGGCGCAACAAAGGAGTGTGAATCTCCGGAATCAAACGAGGCATAGGAAAAGGTACTAAACAAGAGGATTGTACCACGAATGACTTTTGGCCTTGCTGGAACTGCTGCCTCTGTGGCGTGCAACTGCCCGCGCCCAACTCCTCTGCCTCTCGGGTGTCGGCCACCCCCCCCCCCCCCCCAACACGCCCTGGTCGAGGTCCCTGAGGAGCATCCTGAGGTTGGCTTCCTCCTGCAAGGTCTGCCCTCATAGGAGTGGGATCTCGCTGCCCCTACTACTGCTACTAGAAGGGCATGGCTGGAACTACTATTGCTGAGGCGGGTGCTGTACTGGTCCACCTCCACTGTACTGTACATGTTCTGGGAACTAGTTCTGAAGGTGCCCACGACTACCACAAATGAAATACCTCGATCTCGGGCCTGATAGAAAAGGGTGAGGACTGGGAGATCGGAACGGAAACTACTGAGGCATGCTCCCTACTAGTCGGATCCTAGATGGCTCTGATGCTGGAGGCCTACTTCTGATGGATTTCCCCTTCGATGAGCCTAACTAGATTCCCTCTCGCGACACGCCTCCCATCGTTTGCATCCTCTCCAACACTTCATCCTCCTTTTGGACCTCCAAGTACGTTAGTATGGTGAAGGAAGTAAACAAATACTGAATAGGAGGTCGAAGTGCGTCCTCCAAACGTCTCGCCTCAGTCTACCCATCTGGAAAGAGGTCCGGAGAAAAATAGAGGAGATCCTTGAACTTGATCCCCAACTCTCTCACGGACAGGCTCCCCTGCTAGAGGGAGAGTATATCCAACCTATTTTCATCATTCATTTTGGAAGAGATAAATTCTGCCCGGAACTCCCTATCGAAATCTTCCCACGTAACCATAGTCTCTCTCTTCTCCCAAAGATAAGGTGTACACCACTAACGTGCTGCTCCCCGCATCTGGTCAGAGCTAGAAGAACCCAGAACTCTCCCAGAGCTGGGATCAAGATGAAAGCTATCACCGTCTACTCTATCTATCTCTCTATCTCCATGTCAGAGATGATTATGTCGTACTTCACTAGGGTCTACCCCTAAAAATAACAAAGCGTCTTCTGCCACTGATCCTCCTCCTCCAATCGGTTAGCCCTCGGTCGAGCAGCCAAGTCAACCCACAGGGCCTCAATTTCCCGCAATACTCGTGGTCGTCACCCAGGTTCCATATCTGCAAGGTAAACAAGGAATTCCTAAGCATGAGTATTCTAGAATATTGGTCTTAAATTTTTCTGAGACTATTTATTCATTTATATCCCCAAAATACCCCTGAAACAGAAGAACACAAGTCATCATGATGCATGTACCTTTCCTAGGGTCTATAGATTGCAATTAATGTTGCCTCACTTGGTTTTTAGGTAGGTCCAGAGTCCTTTCATCGGTTCACGGGGGGCCCTAAAATCCCATGTCATAGCCGGTCATTCTTAGCCTACTTCACTCTCTAAGATCACTGACACGATTGCCCTAAAATCCCATGCAATCCTCACTGTGCCTAACTCCAAACTCCATCCTATCTCTCAACCCTCTACCTATGATACCATTCTGTGACGACCCCCTCCAACCATAAATACCCCTCCTGAGCTGGAAATGGTGAAAGGGGGATAATGACCCCCGAGTCCCAACTCCAGTAGGCCCCGAAGTGGTGACTAGCACCAAGGTTATGAGTTTTCACAAATATGCGAGGCATTACCATTTTTTATATTCAAGATCGTGAAATAGTATGAGTGAAACACCAAAAGAAACAAAAAATTAAATGAAAATAAACCCAAAAACAAACCCTTATGCATGTTTTATACAATATTGAAAAAAAGTAAAAGTACAAGAAATGCTCCAAAGAAGGATACCAAAAGAAAGAAAAAAGAGCAACCAACGAAACTCCAATGCCCAACTAGCAAGGTCATTCATGGTCGCAGAAGCCCTACTGAAAACCTGAAATCAAACATAGGGTGAGAATAATAGTATACTCAGTAAGGAAACCTAAATCTCTCATGTATAGGTGGGGAGACATCCTAATTCCCCATGAGAAAATAAAACGAACTAGGACTATTAATGAATCTATCCACCCAAACTTACAAGCCACACTCACAAAATATCACACGTCAATAGAGTAGTATAGTAATATTATAAAATTATGTGTACCCCGCACCACCTTCCCACGAAATACTTCTCAAGCCCTCATGCCTAACGCTCTGATGCTTCCCCCTCATCCTGAGCTAGTGCCGCATCCTGGCCATACAAAGCTCATAGTATCCCACCTGCACAAAATCCTCGACCAAAACCACATCTCATCCCGTATCCCACTAGCACTCAATCATCATCCATAACCACTTCTCATCCCAAAGACAGCTGGGAAACACAACACATCTTATCCTGAAGACACTTGGGAACATATCACATCCTCATCCCGAAGAATTTTGAGAAACATCTATCATAACCTGCTCGAAGGTTCTTGGGATATAGATCCTGGAAGACGGAGCACATGGATGAACAGTAATCAGCCATCCTTTAGATGTTTGGGAATCTGACCCCCCCCCCATCCCATGGGTTCTAGGTATATAGTTCTCAATATGGGTGGGGTGAGTAAAGAAACATAAAACGTGCAGATTTAATAATTATATTAACCACTAAACTCATACTAAGGATTCAACACAAATGATCTGAGCACATGCCTCGGCACTGCGACCTCGAATGTAAGCACACAATAAACAGCCCCAAACCCCATTAAGCTTTTCATGTTTCAACATTTTTAGTTTATCAGTTCCTTAACTACCGAGAAACTAACAATAACCAAACCAAATAAATCATTCTTAAAACATATCCCTACCAACCATAATTAATGTTAGGGAAAACACAAGAAACACAAAACCATTATCTTTTATAATCAAATCAATTCTGTTGATTTTTTGTGTTTAATCAACTAACATGTCCCACAATTCATTATCTAACTCTCCAACTTTTTATTCATATGCACAACCCATCCCTACAGCCCTGCTACCAACCACTATAACCATAACACATCGGAAACAATACTTGTACCTCATCATCATCCCTTTGATACCATTTAGCAAAGCTCTGTTTCCCATCACAACAATATCATACATGCCAAGCCACAACCTAGCCAACCGCAGCCCCACTGCTCACCCGTTCCACAACAACCCATGAAACAACCTTTCAAATAATTAAACCACAACCAACAACCAAAAATTCATTCTATCATTTTGTTTAACTGGGGGATCACGCAGGGGTTCCATGTATTCATTTAATCAGCCAACATTACATGATTAAACAATTTCCACATTCTATGAATTTCCATCCAAAAATCAAACCAGAAAAACAGGGCCACTTTTAATTGCACAACAAAAGGCCCCCAACGACCGTGAATTTTAGTAGGCATAAGCATTTCAATTCCAAACACAATCAAAGGGTAATAATTGATGAAAAAACAACAATAACAACAAAATTTCTCCAAACCCATTATTTATGTAGTTATTATCTTCATTTAATGGATCAACCGTATCTCATGAAAATAAGAGGAAACCAACCCCTCATGATGAAAAAAATAGAGAGAGGTGAAGGTAAGATCCCTACCTCAATGGTTTTTGAGGAATACCCCAACAAACGAAGAACACATAAGAAAGTAGGGCTGATCCTCTAAGGATCCTCCTTATATCCCTTCTCATAACACAGCTAAGACCAAATCTCATCATATTTGGCATCTATACACATAGATCTACCCATAATGGGAGTAGATCTAAGAAACCTAGAGAAGAGGAGAAGTAGATCTAATTATATCAATGAAACTAAACAAGAATGATAACTTACCTCAAGAAATCGGATTCGATTTGACAAGAGAAGCATTCTGATCTCCTCCAAAATGCTTGGGCAAAGTTCTCCTGCCTTTTAGGGATGTAAATCCCGAGTTATGGACACTTATGTGTTTGAATGAAAAATTTATAGGCAAAATTAGTTAGATCCACAATTTTAGGATCTAGATTTATGTGCCTGCATGGTTAGTCCTCAAGGTTTGACAAACCCTGCGCTAACCGTGTGTTAGATCCTACCTCGTGAAACACTCCTTGCATGGTTAGTCCGCATGGTTAGCCAAACCGTGTGCTAGCCGTGTGTTACCCAATACCTCTAACACCAACCTCGCACGATTTTGCCACACGGTTTAGGTAAACTGTGCACCAAATGTGTGAAAGCTATTTCCCTTTAGCTTTCCTTAAAATTCCACCCAAATGCACCCCAAGTCAACTTGACCTCCCGGAACACCTTCAGCACCACATTTTCACAAAGGACTGGATCGAATATCTCCGGGCCATTTCATCTGATAACTCTAAAAACATTCTCGTCCTCGAGAATCCAAAATGCACTTAAAAAGAAAACGAAACAGGGTCTGAACAACCATCCATCGAGATACCTCTCAGGAGAAAACCTCCTTGTTACCAAGGAGCGCCCACATCCTCACCTATAACTTTAATGATCAAAAACCTACTGATCCTCTCCCCCATGCATCCATGCAATGAAAAATATTAAACTATATGGTCATGTAGGTGAGGGTTTTCCTTCCTCCGTGTTATGATACTATCCGATTTGGGCGGCACTAACTCACCCACACGGGTTTAGGTGCATCCACTTTAATGCGTCTTAAATAGGGATCAGGTCGTCCCCTCCCAACATTTCAGGACACTTATGAGGCACTTGAAACACATTTCATAGTTAACCAGGTAATGAATTACATCATAAACAGGTACGAAACAAAACATGATAAAACACAAAACAACACTAATTACTGGGCATGCATCTGTGCTTCCCATTCCCTGGTTCTCTCCTCAATCCCACCATCCCTCCATGGCACACGAAACAATGGAATGGTTCATCCATGAAGCACCTTCTCTTCATGACCTTTGATCATCACGGGTCTCTCCAAGAACGTCGCATCGTCCCTGATATCTATCTCTCCCCATTTGAGGATGTGTGAATCATTGTGCAGGTACCGACAGAGCTGAGACTTATGGAAGACGTTGTGCACCCTTTTTAGTGGCGGTGGCAATTCCAGTTGTTATTCCACCTCACCTACCCACTGAAACACCTCAAAGGGAACGACGAACCTGGGGGAAAGCTTGCTTCCCTTTCAAAATCTTCACTTCCTGCGCTGAGGATAGACCTTCAGGAACACGTGGTACCCGACCTCAAACTCCCAGGGTCTCCTCCTAATATTTTCATAAGAATTCTTCCAGTCTGGAGCTACCTTGATCCTCTCTCGTATAATCTGATCCTTCTAGGATGTGCTCTGCACCACTTACGGGCCCAGAACACCTAGTTCTCTGACCTCTTTCCAGCATACAGGTGAGTGGCATGACCTCCCATACAAAGCTTCGAAATGAGTCATTCCTATGGTATAGTGATATTTGTTGTTGTGAGAGAAATATATTAGAAGAAAGTGTTGTACCCATGATAATCCAAGTCCCAAAACACATCCTTGTAGCATATCATCCAAAGTCTGGATTGTGTGCTCTATCTGCCCATCTGTCTGGGGGTGGAAAGCAGCGCTGAGGCATAGCTGGGTGCCAAGATCATGTTGCAATCCTCTCCAGACCTGTGAGGTAAACCAGGTATATGGGTCGGAGATTATAGATCTCGGAAGTCTATGAAACTGTACCACCTCATTCACATACCTCTGAGCTAGGCCCTCAACCATACCTGACTCCTTGATTGCTAGAAAGTGGTCTGATTTCGTCAGCTGGTCCACCACTACCCAAATGTCATCGCAACCCCCTTGAACTCTGGGTATCCCCGTGAAAAAATCCCTCGATATGTCGTCCCACTTCCACTCAGGGATATATAAAGCTTGTAACAGACCTCCTAGGATGAGGTGTTCATCCTTCCCCTGCTGACACATGAGGCACTTTGCTATGAACTCGGTTACTGCCCATTTCACCCCGGTCCAGAAGAAGTTCCCTCTCAAGCCCTAGTACATCTTGGAAGTTCCCGAGTGCACTTGCAGGGGTGAGTTTTAGAACTCACAAAGAACTCTCTCGCGCATTTCCTCTGGAACAAACAACTTCCCTTGGAAAAGAATCTGATTCAGACCATCCTCCGACCATCCTTCTGGAGCATTGCCCTGGCTAGCTCGATCGCACATCAAATCACTCTCTATGTCTCCCCACTGAGACTCCTCCACCTACCGTAGTCTAGAGGAATGCACTGTCATCTGAAACAGAAAACCTCTACCACCATCATCCCATACATCGAGGTGTAGTGCAACAATTTCTTCCATCGCCTTCCAAACATCTTTCGACTTTCGAACTGTGTCCTTCCTCCTACTCAAGGCATCAGCCACAACATTTCACATGCCTTAGGTGTTGGAAATTTCGATGTCGTAGTCCTCGAGGAAATCCATCCCCCTTTGCTACCGTAAATTCAGGTCCCGTTGGAAGAATATATACTTCAAACACTTGTGATCCATGAAGACCATGAATCGCTCCCCGATGAGGAAATGCCGCCACAACTTCAGTGCGAACACAAATGCTGAAATATCCAGATCATGGGTGGAATAGTTACGTTCATGAGGACGTAACTGCCTAGACCCATATGTGATCACCCCTTGCAGTTGCATCATCACTCACACCAATCCATGGCCTTAGGCATCACATAATACCTGAAATGTTACTCCCTCCTCTGTTAATATCAACACTAGGGCACTAACATACTTTAATTTTAGATAACTGAAGTTTTCCTTTCACTGCTCATCCCACACGAAAGCTCAATCCTTCTTCGTCAAGGTAGTCAAAGGTGCTTCAACTCGGGATAAGTTGTGCATGAACCTCTGGTAGTAGCCTAATAGTCCAAGGAATCTACGATCTTCTGCCACGTTCTTGGGAGCTTCCCAAGAAACAACCTCCTCGACCTTTGATGGGTCCACCGCAACTCCTTGCTCGGACACCGCGTATCTGAGGATGCATACTTTTTGATTCCAAAACATGAATTTAGACAACTTCCCATAAATTTGGTGTCATCGAAGGACCTCTAAAACCGTTCTCAAGTGCAAATCATGATCCTCCTCTGATATTGAGTAGGTCATGATGTTGTCGATGAAGATGACTAAGAACTGGTCTAGGTATTCCTGAATGACGTAGTTCATGAGTCCCATGAACACGACTGGTGAATTTGTAACGCTGAATGCCATGACCACAAACTCAGGGTGCCCTTATCTGCACATGAAGGATGTCTTCGAGATGTCACCCTCCTTCACCCTCAACTGGTGAGATCCAGACCATAGATATATCTTAGAGAACCATCCTTCTCCCCTCAGCTGGTCAAAGAGATCGTCTATCCTCATGAGGGGGTAACTGTTCTTGAATGTTACCTGGTTCAGTCTCTGGTAGTCTATGTCTAACCTGTGACCACCATCTTCCTTCTTTGCGATTAAAACTAGAGCACCCCATGGCGATGCACTATATCGAACAAAACCCTTCCCCATCAGATCGTTAATCTGAATTTGAAACTCTCGTAGCTCCAAAGGTGCCATCCGATAGAGGGCCATCAATATCGGATGGGTAGTAGTTTGTATGTCTATTTCGAACTCAATGTCTCGTCGAGGGTGTAGACTCACCACCTCCTCGGGGAAGACATCCATTAACATGCTAAAGATCTCAGAGACTTCTACTATTTCCAAATCTTCTGACTCAACTGATTGCCAGACTAATAAGGACATAAAGGGCTCCCCTCACCGGCTGCCCTCTTGGAAACACCACTAACCGACAAAAGTCACATGTCGGCCGCCCATGCCGGAAAAAACAACCCTTCTTCGAAAACAATCGATGACGACACACACCGAGAACTACTGGTAAATGGCTATAATGACATCATATGGCTGAATTTGCAGTAAAAAGAGATCTCCACTTGATTTTTGTGGCCCAAACATCAACCTACATCCCTGGAAAACACGAGACAAGTTGGTCTGACCTCCGACTAGAGTATTCAAAACTAGGGGTACGGAAAGTGTCTCTATGCTTAGGCCCAAGTCACAGGCTGGACTGGGCACAAAAATGGAGTGTGAAGCTCTCGAATCAAACAAGGAATAGGAAAGGGTACTAAACCTACTGATTGTACTTTGAACGACTTCTGGCCATGCTGGAACCACTGCCTTCGTGGAGTGAAACTACTGGTGCCCAACTCCTCAGCCTCTCGGCTATGGGCCCCCCCGGACCATGCCCTGGTCGAGGTCCCTGAGGAGTGACCTGAGGTCGACCTCCTCCTACAACATCTTCCCTCGGAGGACCGGGATCTCGCTGCCCTTGTTGCTGCTGCTGGAAGGGCCTGGCTAGAAGCATAAGTGGCTGAGGTGGGTGTCGTATTAGTCCACCTCCACTATACTTTACTCGGTCCGGGTACTGGTTCTGAAGGTGCCCACGGCTGCCACAAATGAAACACCTAGGTCCCGGGCCCAATGGAAAAGGGTGAAGACTGGGATATTAGAACTGAAACAGTTGAGGCCTGCTCCCTACTGGTCAAAACCCAGAGGGCCCTGATGATGGATGCCTACTGCTGACGGATTTCCCCTTCGACAAGACCAACTGGATTCCCTCTCGTGACACGCCTCCCATCATGTGCATCCTCTCAACCACATTATCCGTCTTCTGTACCTCCATGTACGTCGGTAGGGCGAAGGGAGTAACAACATACTGTAGAGGAGGTCAAAGTGCCTCATACAAATGTCACGTCTGAGACTCTTCATCTGGAAAGAGGTATAGATCAAAACATAGGAGATACTTTAACTTGATCCCCAACTCTCTCACTGAAATGATCCCCTGCTATAGGGAGAGTAGCTCTTGGCTCTTCTCAGCCTTCATTGTGGAAGACAGGAATTCCGCCCGAAACTCCCTCCCGAATTTGCCCATGTAACCTCAGTCTCCCTCTTCTCCCCGAGATAGAGCATCCACCAATGATGCGCCGCTCCCCGCATCTGTCTCACAGCTAGAGGAACCCAGTACTCCACTGAAGCCCGGATCAAGCTAAAATCATTCAACAACACCTCAAGCTAACTCCCTATCTCCATGTCATAGATACTGCCCTCGTACTTCTCAAGGGTCTGCCTTTGAAAGGCAAGAAGCGTCTTCTGCCACTAATTGTCCTACTCCTCTCGGTCCGCCCTCCGTCGATCATCCAAGTCAACCCCATGGCCCTCGATCACCCGCAGTACTCATGGTCGTCTCCCAGGTGCCGTAGCTACAAGGTAAACTAGGAATGCCTAAGCCCGAGTTGTGTAGAATATTTTTCTTAAATTTTTCATAGACTTTTTTTTCATTTTTAATCCCCAATATAACCCAAAAACACAATAACACAAGTCATCATGATTCTTGTACCTTTCCTAGGGTCTCTACCCTGCAATCAATGTAGCCTCACATGGTTGTTTTGTAGGTCCAGAGTCCTTGCATTGGATCACGTGGGGCCTTGAAATCTCATGTCCTAGCCGGTCTACCCTATCCTACTTCATGCTCCAAGATCACCCGACACTGTTTCCCTACCATCCCATTCAATACTCACCGTTACTAACCCCAGACTCCATCCTATCTCTCAACCCTCTGCCTCTGATACCATTCTGTAATGACCCCCTCCAACCAAAAATTCCCCCCTGAGATGTAAATGTTGAAAGGGGGATAATGACCCCCCGAGTCCCGAATCCAGTAGGCCCCGGAGTGGGAATAGCACCGATGGTATGAGTTTTCACAAATATGGGAGGCATTACCCTTTTTATTATTCAAGATCCGGAAATAGGATGAGTCAAACACCAAAAGAAAAAAAACTACTAAATGAAAATGAACCCAAAACCAAAACTATATGCATGTTTTATAAAATACTGAAACAAAAGTACAAGTACACGAAAAGATCCAATGTATGATACCAAATGAAAGAAAAAACTACAACCAATAAAACTCCAATGCCCAACTATAAAGGTCCCGTACGGTCCCTGAAGACCTCCTAAAAACATAAAAGTAAACTTAGGGTGACCATACAAGTATACCCAGTAGGGAAACCTAATGCTATCGTGCACAGGTGGGGAGACATCATAATGCCCTGTGAGAAAACAGAAGGAACCAAAGCCTAGAAAAGAATCAATCCACCTAGACTTACAAGACACACTCACCAAATATCACAATTCAAAAGAGTTGTATAGTAATATTATCAAATTATGGGTACCCCGCACCACCTTCCCACTGAATACTGCTCAAGCTCTCACGCCTAATCTTCTGATGCTTCCCCCTCTACCTGAGCTAGTGCTGCAACCGGGCCATACGAAGCTCGATCTAGTGCTGCAACCTAGCCATACGAATCTCATAGTATCACACCGGCAATCAATCCTTGGATATAACCACATCTCATCCTGTATCCCGCCGGCACTCAATCATCGGCCATAACCACATCTCATCCCGAAGACACCTGGGAACCACATCACATCTCATCCTAAAGACACCTGGAAACATATCATATCCTCATACCAAATACTCTTGGGAAACATCTGTCATAACCTTCCTGAAGGATCTTGGGCTATAGAACCTAGAAGAGGGAGCACAGGGATGAATAGTAATCAGCCATCCTTTAGATGTTTGGGAATCTCACCTCTCCATCCCATGAGTGTACGGAACATAGTGCTCATCATTGGAGGGGTGTTTAATGAAATATAAAACATATAGATTTATATATTATATCAACCACTAATCCCTTCCTATGGATTCTACACAAACGATCTCAGCACATGCCTCGACACTGCTACCTCGAAAGTAAGCACCCAATAAACAGCCCCAAACCCCATTAAGAATTTCATGTTCCAACAGTTTTGGTTTAACATTTCCTTAACTACCAAGCCACTAACAATAACCATACCAGATCAATCATTCATAAAATAGATCCCTTCCAGCCACAACTAAAGTTAGGGAGAACACAAGAAACACAAAACCATTATCTTTTATAAGCCAATCAATTCCATTTATTTTCCGTATTTAATCAACTACTATGTCCCACAATTCATTAGTTAACTCTTCCACTTTTTATTTATATCCAAAACCCATCCTTGCAGCCCTACTTCCAACCAGTATAACCACAACACATCAGAAACAATATCTGTACCACATCATCATCCCTTTGATACCATTTACCACCGCTCCGCTGCCCATCAAAACCATATCATACATGCTATGCCACAACCCAGCCAACCGCAACCCCGCTGCTCACCCATTCCACAACAACCTACAAAACACCTCTTCACATAATTAAACCCCAACCAGCACCCACAAATTCATTCTTCCATTTATTTTAGCCAAGGTGATCATACAAGGGTTCTAGGTGTTAATTTAATCATCCAAATTTACATGATTGACCAATTTCCACATTTTAGGAAATTACATCCACAAAAAAACCCAGAAAAATAGGGCCACATTTTATTGCGCAAGAAAAGGCCCCCTACGACCTTGATTTTCAGTAGGAATAAGCATATTCAATTCACAACACAATCAGAGGGTAAGCATTGATGAAAAAAATAACAATAACAACAAAATTTCCCAAACCCATTTTTTAATCAGTTATTATCTTTATTTACATGTTCAACCATATCTCATGAAAACAAGAGGATACCCACCCTGTATGATGAGCAAAAAGAGAGAGAGATAGATGAAGGTAAGATCCATACCTCAACGATTTTTATGAAATCCACAATAAACAAATAACGCATAAGAAATCAAGGATGATCCTCTAAGGATCCCCCATAGATATCTTCTCCTAACACAACCAAGACCAAATATCATAATATATGGCTTCCATACACTTATATCTACCCATACGGGAATAGAACTACAAAACCTAGAGAAGAGGAGGAGTAGATCTAATTAGATCTAAGAAACCAAACAAGAACAATCACATACCTCAAGAAACCGACATCAATTCACAAAGAGAAGCCTTTGAATCGCCTCCAATACTCTTGGGCGAAGTTCTCCTACATTCAAGGGAGGGTAATCCTGAGTTATGGTGGCTTAGGAGTTTAAACGAACCATTTAGAGGCAACATGAATTAGATCCACAATTTTAGGATCTATATTTAAGTGCTTGCATGGTTAGTCTCCACGGTTTGACAAACCGTGTGCTAACCATGCGTTAACTCTGGCCTTGTCAAAGACTCCTTACATGGTTAGTCTGCATGGTTACCCAAACCGTGCGCTAGCCGTGCATTAGCCACTACCTCATACACCAACCTCATACTGTTTGGCTCCATAGTTTAAGAAAACTGTGTGCCAACCGTGCGAAATATATTTCCATATAGCTTTCCTTAAATGTCCACCCGAACGCACCACAAGTCACCTTGACCTCCCGAAACACCTCCAGCACCACATTTTCACAACGGAATGGACCGGAGTGGTCCGGAAAATTACATTAATGGTAGTGGAGATTGTTTTATTTTATTAAATTTACACAATAAAATCATAGTATATCTGGGATAATTATTTTATTATATAATTATTACATAGTATCTTCTGGAGGTGGTGGAAGAATAAATAAAAATAGTTGTTATTAATTTCATCTAAATTTGGTGTATATGGTAAACACATATATATATCTTATACTCCTATCCATTGACATGTTAATACAGTCCTTATATACATTTATCAAACACCTTCATTTTTAAATTACATTTCTTTGTGATATGAGGAATTATTATGTATCCAGTTTATTTAAATTGTTATTTTATATTTTATAAATTATAAAAAGTTTAGTTATTTGGAAAATGTAAATCGAGAACATGATATGAGGAGTATAACTAGATATCAATCAAATACATTGGGTAAAGCGTTTGTCTCATGAGGAATCATTTATGGGTATACAGAGTAAAACTAGTCCATTATTGGGCTCCTTCCCCCATGTGATATTGTTGGGGATGTTTTTCATGACCCATGTTCATTTTAATTATATGTTTCTACTGCACTTACTATATATAAATGATAATATGATACCATGATTCTTATGCCATGAATTATTGTGATTACTAAAGATAATTATTTTTTATGATATCATTTTATACCTTTTACTCACATGTTTTTCATATTTATAATTTATATCACTTACTAGAATTCTTATCTCACCCATTCTTATTATGTAGTTCCCCAGGAAATTCTGTGTAGATTTTGGAAATCGAATGGCATTATAAACTCATAATGGAGAATAAAAAAATAATGATTTCATGTTTCAATTTTGTTTCATGTTTTATGTACCCTATCATCAAAAACTTATAAGACCTAAAATATTTGTCTTGTAATTATTATATTATTTATTTCAATTATCGAAATTATATTTCTAAATGTTTTGGGTTTATACAGTCGGTATCAATGAAATATCAATTAATTTTTACATATTTTTCTATAGAACAATTTAGTGAGAACCATATTTAAATGTATAAGGATATGACATGTTATAGTAGAATATCATGTAATAATAGTTATGCACAGTTTAATTGGGTTTCAACTAGTTACATACATTTTTTTATACTAAATGAAGATTTATCTCTAACATGGTTGTATGAATGGGTAATAAATGTGAAAGGGTAAATTGGGTTTTACTCAACCTATAACTAGTTCATAAAAGCACTATTTCAAGTACACCTGGTTTGACACTCCCAGGTGTATTGATTTGAATATTCAAAAACCAATTGTGAACCATTATTAAGAAATTGAACTGATTGTTTCGTTAGAAACCCTATTAGGAAAGGTAATTGTGAATTAACTAGTTTGAAACCAAGAGAAAATTAAGTCATGATATATATGTAATTTATACTTTATTCCTTATTAGATTGTCAAATTCCTCTATTGTATGTTAATTAATTCTCATATTGTATCTTTATAAAATTTAATTAATGATAGAAAATAGTATAAAGCATTCCATCAACCAGGATGATGGATAATGTAATGATTTTCCTGAAAATTGTCTAACATAATTGAAACATTTGTTATATATCATCTGATCATCCCAAATGAGATATATCAAATTATGATTAATAACCAGAACATTTTTTAATTACTAAGAACATCAAAGGAAGAGTATTATGGTGTCTCATAGAATTTAAATTTTAAATGATAATATATAAAGTACGATTGAATTTCCGACTTTTCTAAAATGTTTGATGAGGTGTGCTGGAAAGTGAAACAAAGGAACTAGATGATAGAGTTTAAAATGAGGGTATAAAAAATAAAATTACAGAAGAAAATTATTGGGTATAGGTAAAAGGATAATGATGATAAAAGTAAACCTAATGAAACAAAAACAATTCTATTCCATATATGTGGGTGATTTTTTTCATTATTAGATTTATTTTTTATGTAACACCTTGAAATTATTAAATAAGGATATTTTATATGATACAATTTTTAACATAAAATAACAAACATAAATGGAAATATAACACCCCAAGACAATATAAAATATTTTCCAAAAACACATAAGTCTCTTCAATAGATTTTATTACAAAAAAATAATTTAGCTTTTGTTACATGTAAAAATAAGTTTTTTTGATAGCCTGACTTACACACAAGACCAAGATTTAAAAAAGAACAACATATTATAAAAAATCTTTTATTAAATAAAATAACTATAACTAGAAATTTATTTTTTGGGTATGAAATGTATTAAAATATTATGAAATTTATTGTTTTATATTGATTATAAATAAAATAAGGATCATTTAAATGAAAAAAAACATATTTTTTGGAATTTTTTATTTTTTTAAAAGGTGGATCATTTATGCTTCGCACATAGAATTGAAAATTAATTTATAAATATTTTTTAAATAAATTATAATTAAATTATTTTTGATATAAGAATACTAAAACTAGATTATGGTGTATTCTTTTATTTTTTTAGAAGTTTCTTTTTTTTATGAATAGTGAAAAATACAGAATTATAATTGGAAACTAATTTTTTTTATAAATATTTAATAATGATAAGATATATTTTGAATTATTTTTAAAGTAGAATTTAATAAATTATATGTCTATTAATTTAAATCATTAATTCTGTATAAAAACAATATATACTTTAAAATTCAATTTTTTTAAAAAACAATTTTTCATCATTCATGTTCTGTTTAGATTTTAGTTAAATTTTAAAAAATTTATATTTTTAATTATGAATATTGGGTTCCATTTTCGGAATTATTTTCACCGAACTTATTAAATATGTCCATTTTAATTTTTTATAAATATTTCCAGTTATGTTAATAAATTTTTCTAAAATGATAAAAAGGTAAATCAGGTAATTATGGGTTAAATATAATTTTATATGGCTATAAAATATCCCTAAAATTTTCAAAAATCTTATATTATAATTATATCTAGTAAATTGTCATCTGAAATTATAGTATATGACCACATTCAATTTTATTTTATTATGGCCTTTATAACATGGTATTTAATGAATATTAAAATATTTCTTACCTATTATTTTAATAACAATTATATTTTTAACATAGGGATAATAGAATATATGTTCAGTTAAAAAAATATATTGAAATATAAATTATTTATCTTATTCATGAGAATTTATTTGCAATTATTAGTGACCAAATAACGACGTCAACTATTTACACAACACTCCCATATTAATAATTCAATTGAAATAATATTAAAATAATTTAAATTTAAAATATTTAAATTAATATAATTTCGGGTAACTAATTTTATCCATGCATTTGTTTAATTAACTTGACATGTTCTGTATTTTTTAATTTTTATAATTTTCTGTTGTATTTTTTATATAAAATTAATGTACAGATATAACAAGTGTCTTTCTAGATATATTATATTAATATAGATTTGATTAAATGATAAAAAAGTACATAAAATATTATATTCATCCAATTTCCTAGTACATGGTTTATAATATCATTCATGTTCCATTTATGGACCTTTTTTAGTTTTATAGTTTTTATATTGAACCTCAAAGGGTAATTATTATTATTGTCATGGTAAAAGTAAATGGGGATAATTAGGGTTTAGAACCATAAATATAATGGTAAAAACATATTAATAACATTTAAAATTTTTCTTATATTCAATTATTTAGAACCATAGAAATCCGATATTAGGAAATAAATCTTTTTAGGGCCATTTTTTGTTGAAAATTAATTTATATTAATTTAATATTTTTAGAAATTCAAAGAGTTCACCTCTCAACTCTTATAAAATAAATATATTATTACCTTAACATCAAACTCAAAAATTTATATTTTAATAAATTAAAAAATAGATTCCAAAAATCCCTCCCAACATATTATATCTCTCATTTAGGTTATAATAACATCCTTAGTGGACATAAGGTGTTATGGAAATGAGGTTATCTGATGAATAGGAATTATTCTTAACAAAGAATTTATTTTTTCCACCACATATCAAATATTACATACAAATTATTATATAATCACACTTATATATACTATCTACATTATTTTTTATAGTGTAATGACCTATATCTTCACCCACTTCCATTAAATGGAAAACAAAATAATCGGTTTGGGTGTGTGGAAACCATCCACATCACGAAAAGATGTAAATAATTTTCCTCCAATATCTCTTATATCTAGATTATAATTATGAAATTTTATATAAAAATTATATTAATGAAATATTTATCATTATTAAAATAAAATATATAATTATTATAATTACAATTCCATTCATTGAAAAATGACAACGTTCTTCATGAGTAGGTGTGGACTACAATCTCCACGATGAGTTGTGATTCTTTTTTCATTCCCACATTAAATTAAAAAAATTTATAACTATATTCAAATAATTAATATGGTATTTATTATACTATAATAATTTAAAAAATGTAAATTAATAATTAACTTTTTAATAATGATTATTTAAAAATGGAATCGTTATTCATGTGAATGTACGACCTATCATCTACATGATTGTATCATAGTTAATTTTTCAATAAAATATTTAATGGATGTATTTTAAAGTATAATGATATATAAAAATTATTGTTATTTCATTGTTATTATTGTAGATATAAGGGAATAATTACCACTTTTACCATATTCAACCTACCAGTTTCATTTTTGACTTACTAACCGAATATAATCAAAACACATTATGTAAAGATAAATAATTATGTAATTGTTATTACATGGTAATAGGTAATATAAATCGAATGTTATACCTGATAATGATTCCTATGTAGTTAAATAATTATCATATTTTTATTATTCAATAAAAGAAATAATGTATGTGATGGGTCAAACTCAAGGTAAGATACATTTTAACAAAAAACCTCAATTTAATTTTAATAATGAATCATTTACTAATATATTTAAATTCAATATATCTATTTCTAAAATTATTTTATGAATGTATTTATGTGTAAACAATATAATAATAAATGTAATATTACTCAAATTTATATTAATACATTTCAAAAATGAATATATTTGTATGATTTCTTGAGTTTCATTACAAAATAAAAAAGGAATGCCTCGGTTTATCTTATATAGAGAAAAAAATATCCCACTTCTATAGTTTATATATGAAGTTATTTTTCCTCGATGTTATTTAATTTTTTATTCAATGAAAAAACACGAATTTACTTTTTTGAGTATTTTTTATATAATAATTTTTCAAAATATAAAAGTAATTTTATATCATCAAGGGTTTTGAAAAAAGGTTTAGAAGATTTTTTCAGGGGTTTCATTCATGATATAGTCCTTTTACATTTTATAAAAAAATATATGAGAACCATTGTAGTGCATCAGTGATCATATTATAGATTATTTTATGAGTATTCCATATAGTTCTCTAACAAATTAGGAAAATATAATTTTCTCTATAAAATTATATTAGATGTCATTTGAATGGTTATTCTGGTTGTGATTGTTTTTTGACTGTTATATGATCATGAAATACTAAATAAACTAAATTAATTATCTATACATGTTAATGAGTTTTAATTTAAATTAATTTATTTAAAATTCTATAATAATGATTTTTTTTGTAAAATACTCATTTTATATAAAATAGATTTATTTTACGAAAAGGGGGTTTTTATGATATATCATTTTTCAATAGACCAATTGATTTATTTTATAAATATACCATTCAAATATTTTATGCCAAAACCATATTTTAAAATTTCATTAATAGTGATTCAATTATTATTAGGGATATGGTTTAAGGTGAGAACAATTTTTTGATGATATTTAATGAAAATGGAAATCTTTTCTTTTTAATGCTTTTGTATTATTAGAAAATTACAACTGATTAAAACCATATACATTTTAATATATGGGATTTTTATGTAATTATTTTAATCCAACCATATAAACCTATAAACCAAATATATATTTTCGAATTCAATTATGATAATTCTACATTAATTTCACTAGAATATATAATTTTTAATATAGGGACCTTAAAATTTTTATCCTTTAATTATTTGTTTATAAAAATATCTTCTGGTTCACTAGGAAATGAGTATTTGAAAAAAATATTCTTTATGCACGGAAAATAACTTCTAATAGATAATATTATTCATAAAAAATGATATAAATACATTCCTCTTACCCATAGATGTTAACAAAGTTTATAAAATATGATAACATTGTAAGATAATTCCAAAAATGATTAAATTGTCATATTATTCTCTAAATCCAATGTTCAACATAAATCATTCCAAGAAATAACCATAGGTTATAAATATCTTCAGATTAAAAAATTTTATTCTATTCTACCTATATAATACTTCTTATTATATATCATTTTAGACCTAAGGGTTATATATACCTCAACCCACTGAAACATCCCCCCAAACACCATTCACAACCACAAACCCCAAAAAATCAAAAACATTTGACCATAAAACATGTTTCCCAAAATTAGAATAATATTTATACACAAAATTATTAAAGTAAAAAAAATTAATACAAAACATTCCATCACACAGGATTGTGGTGGGAGTTGCACCCTTATCACCCATTGGTTATGGATTCAATCCTGATGGCCTTGCCGGAAGTAATGGTTTACACCTTGCCTATATGATATCAATTTGACAAAACTATATAAAAGGAAATTTTATATTCATAATTAACCTTGATCATAAAAAGTTATCAAGGATATGATGAACATCATAAAAAATACTATATTCATCGAATCACATTTTTTTCTCATAGATTTTATATCTAGAACATTCATTTATAGAAAATAAATTAATATTAATTGACTATCAATAAGTCGACATCAATAACATATTAAGAAATATATTTTCCTCTATCATGTTTTTTCCATAAAATAACTCCTTACCATTAAATCACCACTCTAGTTAATTTTCTCTATTCAATATATTTTTACAGATACATTGTGAATAACTACTATGTAACAATCCAAGTAACTTCATTTATTGTTATAACCACAATACCATTGGTCAAAATACTTTAAAACATGTTTTTTGAGTTCCATCAATCAAAAACATCAATCATTTCACATCAATGATTACCATAACATAGGGAAATTGGAATTAATCATTTTATTGGGTCATTAACTCATATAATGAACATGTTCCCCAAAACTATTAAATTTAGCTTTTATTAGTTACATATATTTAAATTTATCCCCTTGAATCTTGTTGAAAGGATTCTTCATTTTTATTTATAAATTAGCCACTTTGTGCCCTCCAATTACACACATAATCCACCTTCTAGTTCCATTGAGTGATTTTCAATGGTGCCTATTGCAACATTTTTAACATCTTGGAAATTTATTATTTTATTATTTATTATCTTTACCAATATAAAATCAATAAGGAACAATAATTATCTTCATGGATGCATTTGGTGATTAAAAAATGTAACATATTTTAATCTTAATTTGTGATTTCATGTTTGGAATGATCACATAAGGCTAATTTACATTTCCATTAGGGTTATCATCACATATGGGAAATCATTAAATTTCCCACCATAATGGTTTTTGGCATTCATTATCCAAATTTCAATCATTTAATTAAAGTGAAAATGAAATAATATTAGAATTAATTATTATAAAAAAGATGACATGTATAAACCTTGAAGGAATAACATTCAAATGGAATGTATATCCTAAATTATGAGTCTCTATGTTTGATTCTTGTTTATCCATAGTAATATTTATTGCTAAGTTTTCAATCCTATCATTTTTTTAATGTAATTCATAATTTTTCATAATGATATTTTTTTACAATGCATATCCATCAGGACTGTCAAAACATGTGTACACAAATAGATATTTTCGTACATGAAATGTTGACAGAGACAATACCAATGCGTCATTTTTTTTTTGTTATAACCAAGGTAAAACCATTTTAAAGCCACATAAACCTATATTATACATATTAGGATTAAATTGCTGAGAACCCACTTGAATTTTGAGGCTATTCGGGATGTATGTTAATATAGTTAGGTATTTATTTATGTTGAACATTGGATTTAGCGACTGATATGAATGTGTATTTATTTTTGGAAATACATTATATTCATTTAAATATTTATAGTTTTGTACAATCTCAAATGTCAGATGGAGTATGTGGATATCATTTTTTGGATTCATGTGATCTGTTATTAATTAATCAAATCCATTTAAACATAAAAGTAATTTATATTAAATACTAATCATTTGTGAAATGGATGAAATTTTGGAAATAAATGATTATAGGGTAAAATAATACTTTTTAATTTAGTGTATTTACACATTTTTTAATTCTATATGATTGAAATATCCCTCAAATTTTTGAAAGGGACCATGAAATAGTTATAATCCTCATTTTCAAAAATTCGATGTTCCCCTCACAATAATAATATATAATGTTATATCCTAAATTTTAATTCATTAAAATCCATTTTGTACAACCCACAAATTCTTTCATATTTGTAAATTTAGTCAGTTTATTACCCTCATAATTCCATTTCAATATTATTAAGAGGATGTTTTACATACCATTTTTATAATGTTGGTTTTCCCACAATGGTATTTTTGAAAGACAAGAACTTGATTATTGAGAAAAAGTTCACATTGATATGAAACAATTTATTTAGATGGGAATAATGTAAAATGAAATGATTTTAAAATTACATTTTGTTTTATAGTGTATATAAAACACATCATTGAGTTTATAAAAACTGGAATATACTATTAAAATATTATTATTTAAACATAAACTCTAATTAAAAGACATTAAATTATCTGGTATCAACAATAATGAATACATTTTGAAAATTAATTATGAAATAAAAAGAAAATATATAGATTAATAGTTACAGTATTCTTTGTAAAATTTTTATATGATTAAAAAGTGTTTTTTCTAAAAAATAGATTTTTATTTCTATTTATGAAAAAATAAGTACATTTTTTTACTTTAAAAAAATTGTTTAATAAAATTAATTTCAATTTATCAATAAAAACCTAAAAATTATTTAAGATGAGTTTTTTAAATTTTTTTATTTTTTTTTATATAGTGAAAATCATGATTTTATTAAAAAAACTATATATAATTCAAATTGATTACAATCTCATAGTTTGTTCAATAATGTTTCGAAATAAACATTAGTAAAAATAATTTATTATTAATCCAATTTATGATATGAATTAAATTTCATGTTGAATTTTTATATAATCTATTTTTATAATAATGAAAACTTTTTCATTAAAACCCATTTTATCATTGATAATAGGTGATTAATATTATATTAAATTATTCCACATATACTTATTTTGTTTCTAAAATTTTATTCTATATTTGTAGTCTCCCTAATAATTATTATATACTATGGTAAAATTATTATTTTTAATACCAAAATATTATGAATGTAAAAAATAATTATTGCAGTTAATGTTAAAATGAGTTTATCAAGAGATTAAACTAAAATTAAATGGGGTAAAATAATATAAAAACATATACAAATACAAATTTATATAAATAATTATAATATATATATATATTATAAGGTTTATTAATGATCCATTTTAATGCATTTTGGTTTATAAAACATTGGTATAACATTTTCTTTTCAAAAATTCCATGTATTCTTTATGCACCACTTATAAAAGAGTATTCCCTATTAAATCATTTTAACTATAAAAATATTATTATTTGGACCAATAAAAGTACATATAAATTCATTAATTATTTATACACATCCTCAATTAATTATTTTTTTCATTAAGATAATTTACAGAGGGGTTAGTTATAATCTTAAAGAGGATGTCTAGAAAAGAGTTTTCATACTTAACAGAGAATCATTGTATTATTTCTTATTCCTCCACTATAAAGAATTAATAAAGCATTATTATTTAATAAAATAAATATATTTGGATTATAAATATTTTATTTTTCAATGTAATAACTTAATAACATCTCCACTTCTGTCAATTTGTAAACTAAACTGTCATCTGTGTGTATGGAGGACTATTGTCTCGTAAACTAATTTAGTTCATTTTCAATCATCAGATCTCATAGATTTTCCTAATGATGGAATTAATTATTATATTTTGTATAATATAAATATAAATAAATCTTCAATAATAACATATCATACACCTTCTTACCATAACATCATTGAAATAAGATAACATTGTTCTTATGTACAGAGAACTACCACCTTGCAATGGGATGTGATTTGTTTTTATTTATATTTCCCATGAATGGTAAATGTAAGTGAATTTTGATAAATAATTATATACTTATTATATAACTATAATTATTTAACTATAATTTATTATAAACCTTATTTCCATCATTATCGTATAAAATTGAATAGTTATTCATATGTACATGCGGCTGACCATCTCCAAGATTGTATCAGACTTCATTTTTCATGAACACAATTCATTATTATTTTTAAAATTATTATTTATGAATAAAAATTATAGAAAAATATAAATATTATTATTCTATTTAGCAGTGAATAATGAACATTATTATCATAATCAACACATTGAATCAATTTTAAAATTTGGAACTAAGAAACTAGAAAACAATATATGATGATATTAATGATTAAGTAAATAAATATATCATTAAAATAACAAAATAAATAATTTAATTAAAATTAATTAAACCAAGAAAATTTTTTAGGAAAAAAATAATTCATATTATTTTATTATACGTGAGATAAAAAAAACACAACAATGTTTAGACTTTAGGTAATTGTTTCATATAAAAACATATATCATTGAGACACATGTTATTTTATGTACATAATATACATTAATTGAGAATATACTACTTGATTAGATATTTTATAATGAATCTTTCATACTCAATGGTATATTAATTTTCAATTCATATATATAGTTTCTTGAATTTATTATTCAAATGTTACCAAATCTATATGGGTTTATGTTTAAATCCCATTTGAGTCAATATAATTTTTTCTTAAATTCCAATTTTAGAAAATAATTATATTTCTATATAATAAATACAGTAAATTTTCTTATACTCTATTTGTTGATGAAAGTTTAAGGTAATAGTTCCAATTTAAAATTTTTTCCATTAAATTTTTGAAATTTTTTTTTGAAAATCCAACATTATATTTCATTTTCGATAAAAATAAATAATCATTCAAATTAATGTTTTATAAAAATATAATTAACAATATAATAATTATTCAAAAAATTATTTGTTTAAGATATTTATATCCGTGATTTAATTATGATTAAAAATATTCTAATGGAATATTTTTTTCATTTTATAATCTAGCGTCTCATTATCATTTTTAATATTATGTGAATGGAATAGTTTTTTATAAACAATTTGTGGAATTTTCTGTCATAATAACCACTCAATTTATTTAATATTCTTTTATATTTTTTCACTTTTATTTTTAAATATTATTATTTCTATAAACTTTTCGATTTTTTATGCATTGAATATTTTTTTAAAATGAAATGGATTATTTGATTAAAATGAACTTCTATGTAATATTTTATATACACAATCATCAATGAAGATAATTGTTATGTTATATATTTCTTCTAACATAATTATATATAAATCACATATAAATCACTATCTAATCCTCCATTCTCTTGATGGGTTAATATATACCTAATGTTCATTACTAAAATGGATTCATTATGAAATTTCCTTTTATTGTGATATGAGGAAATATTGTGAAACCCATTTTATTTTTTTGGGTACCTCATATGTTATTCGTCATGATTGATTTAATTTTCTAGCACACATAAATAATAGAAATGTTTTGATGGGTGATCCTATATAGAGCTTCAATTCCTTAGAAATATCATTTGTCTAAAGAGTCTTCTTTTAGGATATTATAGAGTAAACAAAATCAATTATGGGACTTAGTCCACTATGTGACATTGTATATCTAATTATCCTTGACGCATGTTGATGTCATTATATATATTTTTTCATGTTTCCTATGTTTCAATGATCTTATGATATAATTTTCATTATGTTATTATTCTATTTTATTACTTATGATCCTTCTATTTTATGATATCATGTGATATTTTTTAATCAAAATATCTTTTTTATCATGATTATTCCCTTACTAGACATTTTTGTTCACCCCACTTTTATGTATTTCACTAGGACGTCCTACATTATTTTAGAAGGTCAAATTGTTTTATTAGATCAGTATGGAGATAAAAAAATAAGTATGAACTTTTCATTTTTTTATGTTTTATGTACTTATTCTAAATATGACAATATGAATCATGATATTTGGGGTGTTATATTTTTCTCATCTTATTACATTATACTTCATTAGATAAATCGCGTTTTTCAAAGGGTTTATTTAGAATAGGTTTGCTGAATGTTGTCAAAGGGTGCATTGTTACATCATATCTAAAATTAAAATAAGTAAGCTGTTATAAATTTAGTATATATATTATAATTCTAATTATAACTTTGAATAATTGTTAAAAAATGAACTATGTTACAATCATGGAGATTATGGATCGTACCTGTGTTTGATTTAAATTTACATTTTTCACTAATCATGTAAAAAAGAAGCTAATTGTTATTTTATCTATCCATAATTATCATCATATCATAAATATTATATAATTTTAGTAAATAAAAATACTTGTACAATTCACATAATGTGTTATAGAAAACCCAAATATAACTCGTCATGAAGAGGTAGTCCTCCATGCACAAAAAAGGTATATCTTTAACTGAATTATGTTGTATGAAAGTATATGAAATATTAATTTTCTAGAATAATTAATATTTCATAACAATAATATTTAAACAACAAATAAATTATCATAAATATCCAATAGATGAAATGATGGAAAAGGAAATAAATTGGTTCATGATGCAGTAGTCAACTTTACCTGAGAATAATGGTTATACATCCAATTTGATTGTCACGACCCCCTCCCACAAAAAATGCCCCTCCTGAGCTAGAAATGGTGAAAGGGGGATAATGACCCCCGAGTCCCACCTCTAGTAGGCCTCGTAGTGGTAAATAGCACCAAGGGTATGAGTTTTCACTAATATGGGAGGCATTACCATTTTTTACTATTCAAGATCGGGAAATAGGGCGAGTCAAACACCAAAAGAAAAAAACAAGTAAATGAAAATAAACCCATAACCAAACCCATATGCATGTTTTATACAATACTGAAACAAAAGTACATGTACAATAAAATATTCAAAGTACGATTCCAAATGAAAGCAAAAACTTCATCCAATGAAACTCCAACACCCAACTATCATTGCCTCGCACGGTCCCTAAAGTCCTCCTGAAAACTTGAAAGTAAAAGTAGCGTGAGCATACAAGTATAATAAGTATGGAAACCTAAAGCTCTCGTAGACTGGTGGGGAGACATCCTAATGCCCCGTGAGAAAACAGAAGAAACCAAAGCCTAGCAAGGAATCTATCCATCCAACCTTACAAGCCACACTCACCAAATATCGCAAGTCAATATAGTAGTCTTGTAATATTATCAACGTATGGGTACCCTGCACCACCATCCCACTAAATACTGCTTAGTCCCTCACGCTTAACGCTCTGATGCTTCCCCCTCTTCCTGATCTAGTGCTGCTACCTGGCTATACAAAGCTCGAGCTAGTGCCACAACCTAGGCATATGAAGCTCATAGTATTCCGCCCGCACACAATCCTCGGCCATAACCACATCTCATCCTGTATCCCGTCGGCACTCAAACCCCGGCCACAACCACACCTCATCTGGAAGACACCTAGGAACCACATCACATCTAATCCCGAAGACACCCGCGAACATATCACATCCTCATCCTGATGACTCTTGGGAAACATCTGTCGTACCCTGCAAAAATGTTCTTAGGGTATATAACCTGGATGAGGGAGCACATGGATGAACAGTAATCAGCTATCCTTTAGATGTTTGGGAATCTAACCCCCCCATCCCACGGGTGTTCAGCACATAGTTTTCAACATGGGTGGGGTGCATAAATAAAAACAAAGCATACAGATTTATATAATTATATCAACCACTCATCCCATCCTAAGGCTTCTACACAAATGATCTGAGTACATGCCTCGACACTGCTACCTTGAAAGTAATAAGACAATAAATAGCCCCAAACCCCATTAAGGTTTTCATGCTTTAACAGTTTTAGATTATCAGTTCTTTAACTAGTGAGAAACTAACAATAACCAAACATGATCAATAATTCTTAAAACATATCCCTGACAAGCAACACAAAACCATTTTTTTATAAGCCAATTAATTCCATTGATTATCTGTATTTAATAAACTACCATGTCCCACAATTCATTAGCTAACTATTCTATTTTTTGTTCCTATGCACAACCCATCCCTGCATCCCTGATTCTAACCACTATAACCACAAAACATCAGAAACAATACCCATACCACATCATCATCCCTTTGATACCATTTACCGCAGCCCTTCTGCCCATCACAACCATATCATACACACCAAGCCACATCCCATCCAACCGCTGCCCCGCTGCCACCAGATCCAAAACAACCCATGAAACACCCCTTTACATAATTAAACCCCAACCTACACCCACAAATTCATTCTTTCATTTAGTTTAACCGTGGTGATCATGCAAGGGTTCCATGTAATCATTTAATCAGCCAACATTACATGACTAACCAATTTCCTCATTATATGAAATTCCATCCACAAAAAAACCAAAAAAACAGGTCCACATTTAATTATGCATGCAAATACCCCCAACGACCGTGATTTTCATTAGGCATGTGCATTTAAATTCACAAAACAATCAAAGGGTACAAGTTGATGGAAAAAAAACAACAATGACAAAAAAATTTCCCCAAACATCTTCTTTAAAAAGTTATTATATTTATTTACTAGTTTAACCGTATCTCATGAAAACAAGAGTATACCCACCCCAACATGATGCACAAAAAAAATATAGAGAGATGAATGTAAGATCCTTGCCTCAATGGTTTTTGACGAAAACCCCAAAAATGAAGAATGCACAAGAAATTTGTGTTGATCCTCCAAGGATCCTCCCTAGATCTCTTCTCCTAAGACAACCAAAACCAAATCCCATCATATTTGGAATCCATGCACATTGATATACCCATAACGGGCATAGGTCTATGAAACCGATAGTAGAGTAGGAGTAGATCTAAGTAGATCTACGAAACCAAACAAGAACGATCACATACCTCAAGAAACTGGCTTTGATTCAAAAGAAAAGCCTTCGGATCGCTGCCAAATCATTTGGGAGAATTTCTCCTACATTCAAGGGAGGTTTATCCTGATTTTTGGCCACTTAGATGTTTAAATGAACCATATAGAGGCAAAATAAGTTAGATCCACAATTTTAGGATCTAGATTTAAGTGCTCGCACAGCTCTTCCAAATTGTTTGACAAACCATGCGCTAACCGTGTGTTAGCTCTTGACTCGTAAAACACTCCTCGCACAGTTAGTCCACACGGTTATCCAAATCGTTCGCTAGTCGTGCATTAGCCACTACCTCTAAAACCAACCTCACACGGTTTGGCCGCACGGTTTTAGAAAATCGTGCGCCAACCGTGTGAAATCTATTTCCATTTATATTTCCATAAAAGTCCACCCAAACATACCCCCAAGTCACCTTGATCTCTCAGAACACCTACAACACCACATTTTCACAAAGGAATGGACCAGAGAGTTATAACCATTACATCAGATACCTCTAAAAACATTATCGTCGTCGAGAATCCGAAATCCTCTTAAAGAGAAAACGAAACAGGGATTGAACAACCACCCATCGACATACCTCTCAGGAGAAAACCTCCTTGTTACCAAGGAACACACCCTTCCTCACCTATCTTCTGAACGATCACAAACATACTCCTCCTCTCCCCCATGAACCCATGAAATGCCAAATATTAAAACATCTGGTCATGAAGGTGATGGGTTTTCCTTCCTCCATGTTAATATACTAACCGCTTTGGCCAACACTAACTCGCCTACATAGGTTTAGGCGCATCCACTATAATGCGTCTTAAATAGGGATCAAGTCCTCCCCTCCCCAAAATTCAGGACACTTCTTATGCACTTGAAACACATTTTATAGTTCACTAGGTCCACTAATAGATCGTAAATAGGTAAGATACAAAACAAGATAAAACTCAAAACAACTCTGGGTATTGGGAACGCATTTGTTCTTCCCATTACTAAGTACTATCCTAAAGCCCAAGATACCTCAATAGCAGACAAACTAAAGGAATGGTTTAACCACGAAGCATCTTCTCTTCACGACCTTCGATCATCCCGGGTCACTCCACGAATGTTGCATCATCCCCGATAACTAGCTATCCAAAGTCGAGGACGTTTGAATCTTCGTGCAAGTACCGATGGAGCTGAGACACATGGAAGAGGTCGTTCACCCTTTGAAACGGTGGAGAAAATGCCAGTTGATAACACGCCTCGCCAACCCACTGCAACACCTCGAAGGGCCCGGCGAACATGGGAGAAATCTTGCTTAACATTCTGAATCTTCGCTGCCCGTGCCGAGGATAGAGCTTCAAGAACAAGTGGTCCCTGACCTCGAACTCTAAGGGTATCATCCTATTATCGGCATATGACTTCTTCCAGTCTTGATCTTCCTTAATCCTCTCTCGTATAAGCTGAACCTTCTCTATCATGCTCTGCACCACTTTCGGGCCAAGAACACCTACACCTCCGACCTCTGTCCAGCATACGGGTGAGCGGCACGACCTCCTGTTCAAATCTTTGAAAGGATCCATGCCAATGGTAGACTGATAGCTGTTGTTGTAAGAGAACACTATCATAGGAAAGTTTTGTACCCATGATCTTCCAAGGTCCAAAACAAATTCTCATAGAATATCTTCCAAAGTCTGGATGGTGCGTTCTATCTTCCCATCTGTGTGGGGGTGGAAAGCCGTGATGAGGCATAGCCGGGTGCCAAAATCATGTTGCAATCCTCTCCAGACCCACGAGGTAAACAAGGTATCCTAATCGGAGATTATAGATCTCCGAAATCTGTGCAACTATAACACCTCATTCACAGACCTCTGAGCTAGTGCCTCAACCGTACTTGATTCCTTGATTACTAGGAAGTGGGATGATTTTGTCAACTATTCGACCACTACCTAGATGGCGTCGCAACCCCCTTGAACTCTTTCCATCCCCATTTAATAATCCATTGATATGTCATCCCAATTCCACTTGAGGACATCTAAAGTTTGTAACAGATCTCCTGGGATGCGGTGTTCAGTCATTACATACTGACACACGAGGCACTTTGCTACAAACTCTGCTACTACTCGTTTCTCCCTGAGCCACCCGAACGGCCCTCTCAATCCCTGGGACATCTTGGAAGCTCCCAGGTTTACTACTAAGGGTGAATTGTGGAACTCACCAAGAACGCTCTCACACATTGCCTCTAGAACAATCTACTTCCCCCAAAAAGCATCTGATTCATACCATCGTCAGACCCTAGCTAGCCCGATCGTGCATCACATCACTCTCTATGTCTCCCAATGTTACTCCCCCACCTTCCATAGTAAGGAGTACTGCACTATCATATGAAACATACATCCTCTTCCACGATCTCCCCGTATATTAAGGTGTAGTGCAACCAATTATTCCATCGCCTTCCGGACATCTGCCGAATTTCGAACCGCGCCCTTCCTCCTACTCAAGGCGTCAGCCACAACATTTACCTTGCCTTCAGTGTAGGAGATTTCGAAGTCATAGTCCTGGAGAAACTCCATTCACCTTCACTTCCAATAATTCAAGTCCCGCTGGGAGAAGATATAATTCAAACTCTTGTGATCCGTGAAGACCAAGAAGTGATCCCCAGTGAGGTAATGCCGCCACAACATCTGTGCGAACACAACCATCGCATGCTCTAGATCGGGGGTGGGATAGTTACGTTTATTATGACGTAACTGCCTAGACACATAAGAGATCACCCCTTGTTGTTACATCAGCACGAACCCCAAGCCTTTCCCTGAGGCAACAAAGAATACCTAAAATGTTACTCCCACATCTGTTAATCTCAGCACTGGGGAACTAACCAACTTTCCATTTAGAAAACTGAAGGCTACCTCACACTGATCATGCCACCTGAACGATTGATCATTATTTGTCAAGGCTGTCAAAGGTGCTGAATCTTGGGAGACGTTGGGAGCAAACCTCTGGTAGTATCTTGCTAGTCCAAGGAAACTACGATGTTATGCCATGTTCTTGGGTGTTGTACAAGAAACAACTTCCTCGACCATTGATGGGACCACCACTATTCCCTACATAGACACCATGTGTCTATGTAAGCCTACTTCATGAGTCCAAAACATGCATTTGGACAACTTCCGATACATTGGTGATGTAGGAGGACCTCTAAAACCGTTCTCACCTACCCATAATGATCCTACCTTGATCTTGAGTAGATAAGGATATCGTTGATGAAGACGACTATGAACGGGTCTAGGTATTCCCAAAAGATGGAGTCCAAGAGTCCCATGAACACAACTGGTGAATTTTTAATGCTGAATGGAATGACCACAAACTCCAACTGCCCATATCTACACCTGAAGGCAGTTTTCGAGATGTCACCCTCTTTCAAACTCAACTGGTGATATCCAGACCACAGATCGATCTTAGAGAACCAACCTGATACATTTAGCTTGTTAAAGAGATCGTCTATATTCGGGAGGGGGTAGCAGTTCATGACGGTTACCTGGTTCAGTCTCTGTTAGTCTACGCACTATTTGAGACCACCATCTTCCTTTTTTGTGAAAAATACTGGAGCACCCCACAGTGATGCACTCGGTCAAACAAAATCTTTCCTCATTAGATCATCAATCTGAATCTGCAACTCCTGTAGCTCTGAAGGTGTCATCCGAAAGGGGGCCATCAAAATCATACGGGCACAAGGTTGTATGTCTATTCCGAACTCAATGTCTCATCGAGGGGGTAGAGTCACAACCTCCCCGGGGAAGAAATCCATGAACTCACTGACAATATCGATGACTTCTACCATTTTCGTATCTACCAACTCAACTGAAAGCCTAACTTACGATGAAAGAAAGGGCTCCACTCGCCAGCCACCCTCTAGGGAACCCTGCTCACTAACGAAAGTCACACGTCGGCTGGCCAATCCTGAAAACACAACCATTCTTTGGAAACAATCGATGATGGCACACACCGAGAACAACCAGTAGATGCCTAGAATGATGTCGTATGGCTGCATTTGTTGTAAAAGGATGTCTCCACTATATTGGTGTGGCCCCAACATCAACATAATTAACCGGAAAACACAAGACAAGTTGGTCTGACCTTAAAATGGCCTATTCAAAACTAAGGGTTCATAAAGTGTCTCTATGTCTAGGCCCAAGGCACATGGTATACTGGGCGCAACAAAGGAGTGTGAATCTCCGGAATCAAACGAGGCATAGGAAAAGGTACTAAACAAGAGGATTGTACCTCGAATGACTTTTGGCCTTGCTGGAACTACTGCCTCTGTGGCGTGCAACTGCCCGCGCCCAACTCCTCTGCCTCTCGGGTGTCGGCCACCCCCCCCCCCCCCCCAACACGCCCTGGTCGAGGTCCCTGAGGAGCATCCTGAGGTTGGCTTCCTCCTGCAAGGTCTGCCCTCATAGGAGTGGGATCTCGCTGCCCCTACTACTGCTACTAGAAGGGCATGGCTGGAACTACTATTGCTGAGGCGGGTGCTGTACTGGTCCACCTCCACTGTACTGTACATGTTCTGGGAACTAGTTCTGAAGGTGCCCACGACTACCACAAATGAAATACCTCGATCTCGGGCCTGATAGAAAAGGGTGAGGACTGGGAGATCGGAACGGAAACTACTGAGGCATGCTCCCTACTAGTCGGATCCTAGATGGCTCTGATGCTGGAGGCCTACTTCTGATGGATTTCCCCTTCGATGAGCCTAACTAGATTCCCTCTCGCGACACGCCTCCCATCGTTTGCATCCTCTCCAACACTTCATCCTCCTTTTGGACCTCCAAGTACGTTAGTATGGTGAAGGAAGTAAACAAATACTGAATAGGAGGTCGAAGTGCGTCCTCCAAACGTCTCGCCTCAGTCTACCCATCTGGAAAGAGGTCCGGAGAAAAATAGAGGAGATCCTTGAACTTGATCCCCAACTCTCTCACGGACAGGCTCCCCTGCTAGAGGGAGAGTATATCCAACCTATTTTCATCATTCATTGTGGAAGAGATAAATTCTGCACGGAACTCCCTATCGAAATCTTCCCACGTAACCATAGTCTCTCTCTTCTCCCAAAGATAAGGTGTACACCACTAACGTGCTGCTCCCCGCATCTGGTCAGAGCTAGAAGAACCCAGAACTCTCCCAGAGCTGGGATCAAGATGAAAGCTATCACCGTCTACTCTATCTATCTCTCTATCTCCATGTCAGAGATGATTATGTCGTACTTCTCTAGGGTCTACCCCTAAAAAGAACAAAGCGTCTTCTGCCACTGATCATCCTCCTCCAATCGGTTAGCCCTCGGTCGAGCAGCCAAGTCAACCCACAGGGCCTCAATTTCCTGCAATACTCGTGGTCGTCACCCAGGTTCCATATCTGCAAGGTAAACAAGGAATTCCTAAGCATGAGTATTCTAGAATATTGGTCTTAAATTTTTCTGAGACTATTTATTCATTTATATCCCCAAAATACCCCTGAAACAGAAGAACACAAGTCATCATGATGCATGTACCTTTCCTAGGGTCTATAGCTTGCAATTAATGTAGCCTCACATGGTTTTTAGGTAGGTCCAGAGTCCTTTCATCGGTTCACGGGGGGCCCTAAAATCCCATGTCATAGCCGGTCATTCTTAGCCTACTTCACTCTCTAAGATCACTGACACGATTGCCCTAAAATCCCATGCAATCCTCTCTGTGCCTAACTCCAAACTCCATCCTATCTCTCAACCCTCTACCTCTGATACCATTCTGTGACGACCCCCTCCAACCATAAATACCCCTCCTGAGCTGGAAATGGTGAAAGGGGGATAATGACCCCCGAGTCCCAACTCCAGTAGGCCCCGGAGTGGTGACTAGCACCAAGGTTATGAGTTTTCACAAATATGCGAGGCATTACCATTTTTTATATTCAAGATCGTGAAATAGTATGAGTGAAACACCAAAAGAAACAAAAAATTAAATGAAAATAAACCCAAAAACAAACCCTTATGCATGTTTTATACAATATTGAAAAAAAGTAAAAGTACAAGAAATGCTCCAAAGAAGGATACCAAAAGAAAGAAAAAAGAGCAACCAACGAAACTCCAATGCCCAACTAGCAAGGTCATTCACGGTCGCAGAAGCCCTACTGAAAACCTGAAATCAAACATAGGGTGAGAATAATAGTATACTCAGTAAGGAAACCTAAATCTCTCATGTATAGGTGGGGAGACATCCTAATTCCCCATGAGAAAATAAAACGAACTAGGACTATTAATGAATCTATCCACCCAAACTTACAAGCCACACTCACAAAATATCACACGTCAATAGAGTAGTATAGTAATATTATAAAATTATGTGTACCCCGCACCACCTTCCCACGAAATACTTCTCAAGCCCTCATGCCTAACGCTCTGATGCTTCCCCCTCATCCTGAGCTAGTGCCGCATCCTGGCCATACGAAGCTCATAGTATCCCACCTGCACAAAATCCTCGACCAAAACCACATCTCATCCCGTATCCCACTGGCACTCAATCATCATCCATAACCACTTCTCATCCCAAAGACAGCTGGGAAACACATCACATCTTATCCTGAAGACACTTGGGAACATATCACATCCTCATCCCGAAGAATTTTGAGAAACATCTATCGTAACCTGCTCGAAGGTTCTTGGGATATAGATCCTGGAAGACGGAGCACATGGATGAACAGTAATCAGCCATCCTTTGGATGTTTGGGAATCTGACCCCCCCCCCATCCCATGGGTTCTAGGTATATAGTTCTCAATATGGGTGGGGTGAGTAAAGAAACATAAAACGTGCAGATTTATATAATTATATTAACCACTAAACTCATACTAAGGATTCAACACAAATGATCTGAGCACATGCCTCAGCACTGCAACCTCGAATGTAAGCACACAATAAACAGCCCCAAACCCCATTAAGCTTTTCATGTTTCAACATTTTTAGTTTATCAGTTCCTTAACTACCGAGAAACTAACAATAACCAAACCAAATCAATCATTCTTAAAACATATCCCTACCAACCACAATTAATGTTAGGGAAAACACAAGCAACACAAAACCATTATCTTTTATGATCAAATCAATTCTGTTGATTTTTTGTGTTTAATCAACTAACATGTCCCACAATTCATTATCTAACTCTCCAACTTTTTATTCATATGCACAACCCATCCCTACAGCCCTGCTACCAACCCCTATAACCATAACACATCGGAAACAATACTTGTACCTCATCATCATCCCTTTGATACCATTTAGCAAAGCTCTGTTGCCCATCACAACAATATCATACATGCCAAGCCACAACCTAGCCAACCGCAGCCCCACTGCTCACCCGTTCCACAACAACCCATGAAACAACCTTTCAAATAATTAAACCACAACCAACAACCAAAAATTCATTCTATCATTTTGTTTAACTGGGGGATCACGCAGGGGTTCCATGTATTCATTTAATCAGCCAACATTACATGATTAAACAATTTCCACATTCTATGAATTTCCATCCAAAAATCAAACCAGAAAAACAGGGCCACTTTTAATTGCACAACAAAAGGCCCCCAACGACCGTGAATTTTAGTAGGCATTAGCATTTCAATTCCAAACACAATCAAAGGGTAATAATTGATGAAAAAACAACAATAACAACAAAATTTCTCCAAACCCATTATTTATGTAGTTATTATCTTCATTTAATGGATCAACCGTATCTCATGAAAATAAGAGGAAACCAACCCCTCATGATGAAAAAAATAGAGAGAGGTGAAGGTAAGATCCCTACCTCAATGGTTTTTGAGGAATACCCCAACAAACGAAGAACACATAAGAAAGTAGGGCTGATCCTCTAAGGATCCTCCTTATATCCCTTCTCATAACACAGCTAAGACCAAATCTCATCATATTTGGCATCTATACACATAGATCTACCCATAATGGGAGTAGATCTAAGAAACCTAGAGAAGAGGAGAAGTAGATCTAATTATATCAATGAAACTAAACAAGAATGATAACTTACCTCAAGAAATCGGATTCGATTTGACAAGAGAAGCATTCTGATCTCCTCCAAAATGCTTGGGCAAAGTTCTCCTACCTTTTAGGGATGTAAATCCCGAGTTATGGACACTTATGTGTTTGAATGAAAAATTTATAGGCAAAAATAGTTAGATCCACAATTTTAGGATCTAGATTTATGTGCCTGCATGGTTAGTCCTCAAGGTTTGACAAACCCTGCGCTAACCGTGTGTTAGATCCTACCTCGTGAAACACTCCTTGCATGGTTAGTCCACATGGTTAGCCAAACCGTGTGCTAGCCGTGTGTTACCCAATACCTCTAACACCAACCTTGCACAATTTTTCCACACGGTTTAGGTAAACTGTGCACCAAATGTGTGAAAGCTATTTCCCTTTAGCTTTCCGTAAAATTCCACCCAAATGCACCCCAAGTCAACTTGACCTCCCGGAACACCTTCAGCACCACATTTTCACAAAGGACTGGATCGAAGATCTCCGGGCCATTTCATCTGATAACTCTAAAAACATTCTCGTCCTCGAGAATCCAAAATGCACTTAAAAAGAAAACGAAACAGGGTCTGAACAACCATCCATCGAGATACCTCTCAGGAGAAAACCTCCTTGTTACCAAGGAGCGCCCACTTCCTCACCTATATCTTTAATGATCAAAAACCTACTGATCCTCTCCCCCATGCATCCATGCAATGAAAAATATTAAACTATATGGTCATGTAGGTGAGGGTTTTCCTTCCTCCGTGTTATGATACTATCCGATTTGGGCGGCACTAACTCACCCACACGGGTTTAGGTGCATCCACTTTAATGCGTCTTAAATAGGGATCAGGTCGTCCCCTCCCAACATTTCAGGACACTTATGAGGCACTTGAAACACATTTCATAGTTAACCAGGTAATGAATTACATCATAAACAGGTACGAAACAAAACATGATAAAACACAAAACAACACTAATTACTGGGCATGCATCTGTGCTTCCCATTCCCTGGTTCTCTCCTCAATCCCACCATCCCTCCATGTCACACGAAACAATGGAATGGTTCATCCATGAAGCACCTTCTCTTAATGACCTTTGATCATCACGGGTCTCTCCAAGAACGTCGCATCGTCCCTGATATCTATCTCTCCCCATTTGAGGATGTGTGAATCATTGTGCAGGTACCGACAGAGCTGAGACTTATGGAAGACGTTGTGCACCCTTTTTAGTGGCGGTGGCAATTCCAGTTGTTATTCCACCTCACCTACCCACTGCAACACCTCAAAGGGAACGACGAACCTGGGGGAAAGCTTGCTTCCCTTTCAAAATCTTCACTTCCTGCGCTGAGGATTGACCTTCAGGAACACGTGGTACCCGACCTCAAACTCCCAGGGTCTCCTCCTAATATTTTCATAAGAATTCTTCCAGTCTGGAGCTACCTTGATCCTCTCTCGTATAATCTGATCCTTCTAGGATGTGCTCTGCACCACTTACGGGCCCAGAACACCTAGTTCTCTGACCTCTTTCCAGCATACAGGTGAGTGGCATGACCTCCCATACAAAGCTTCGAAATGAGTCATTCCTATGGTATAGTGATATTTGTTGTTGTGAGAGAAATATATTAGAAGAAAGTGTTGTACCCATGATAATCCAAGTCCCAAAACACATCCTTGTAGCATATCATCCAAATTCTGGATTGTGTGCTCTATCTTCCCATCTGTCTGGGGGTGGAAAGCAGCGCTGAGGCATAGCTGGGTGCCAAGATCATGTTGCAATCCTCTCCAGACCTGTGAGGTAAACCAGGTATATGGGTCGGAGATTATAGATCTCGGAAGTCTATGAAACTGTACCACCTCATTCACATACCTCTGAGCTAGGCCCTCAACCATACCTGACTCCTTGATTGCTAGAAAGTGGTCTGATTTCGTCAGCTGGTCCACCACTACCCTAATGTCATCGCAACCCCCTTGAACTCTGGGTATCCCCGTGAAAAAATCCCTCGATATGTCGTCCCACTTCCACTCAGGGATATATAAAGCTTGTAACAGACCTCCTAGGATGAGGTGTTCATCCTTCACCTGCTGACACATGAGGCACTTTGCTATGAACTCGGTTACTTCCCATTTCACCCCGGTCCAGAAGAAGTTCCCTCTCAAGCCCTAGTACATCTTGGAAGTTCCCGAGTGCACTTGCAGGGGTGAGTTTTAGAACTCACAAAGAACTCTCTCGCGCATTTCCTCTGGAACAAACAACTTCTCTTGGAAAAGAATCTGATTCAGACCATCCTCCGACCATCCTTCTGGAGCATTGCCCTGGCTAGCTCGATCGCACATCAAATCAATCTCTATGTCTCCCCACTGAGACTCCTCCACCTACCGTAGTCTAGAGGAATGCACTGTCATCTGAAACAGAAAACCTCTACCACCATCATCCCATACATCGAGGTGTAGTGCAACAATTTCTTCCATCGCCTTCCAAACATCTTTCGACTTTCGAACTGTGTCCTTCCTCCTACTCAAGGCATCAGCCACAACATTTCACATGCCTTAGGTGTTGGAAATTTCGATGTCGTAGTCCTCGAGGAAATCCATCCCCCTTTGCTACCGTAAATTCAGGTCCCGTTGGAAGAATATATACTTCAAACACTTGTGATCCATGAAGACCATGAATCGCTCCCCGATGAGGAAATGCCGCCACAACTTCAGTGCGAACACAAATGCTGAAATATCCAGATCATGGGTGGAATAGTTACGTTCATGAGGACGTAACTGCCTAGACCCATATGTGATCACCCCTTGCAGTTGCATCATCACTCACACCAATCCATGGCCTTAGCCATCACATAATACCTGAAATGTTACTCCATCCTCTGTTAATATCAACACTAGGGCACTAACATACTTTAATTTTAGATAACTGAAGTTTTCCTTTCACTGCTCATCCCACACGAAAGCTCAATCCTTCTTCGTCAAGGTAGTCAAAGGTGATTCAACTCGGGATAAGTTGTGCATGAACCTCTGGTAGTAGCCTAATAGTCCAAGGAATCTACGATCTTCTGCCACGTTCTTGGGAGCTTCCCAAGAAACAACCTCCTCGACCTTTGATGGGTCCACCGCAACTCCTTGCTCGGACACCGCGTATCTGAGGATGCATACTTTTTGATTCGAAAACATGCATTTAGACAACTTCCCATAAATTTGGTGTCATCGAAGGACCTCTAAAACCGTTCTCAAGTGCAAATCATGATCCTCCTCTGATATTGAGTAGGTCATGATGTTGTCGATGAAGATGACTAAGAACTGGTCTAGGTATTCCTGAATGACGTAGTTCATGAGTCCCATGAACACGACTGGTGAATTTGTAACGCTGAATGCCATGACCACAAACTCAGGGTGCCCTTATCTGCACATGAAGGATGTCTTCGAGATGTCACCCTCCTTCACCCTCAACTGGTGAGATCCAGACCATAGATATGTCTTAGAGAACCATCCTTCTCCCCTCAGCTGGTCAAAGAGATCGTCTATCCTCATGAGGGGGTAACTGTTCTTGAATGTTACCTGGTTCAGTCTCTGGTAGTCTATGTCTAACCTGTGACCACCATCTTCCTTCTTTGCGATTAAAACTAGAGCACCCCATGGCGATGCACTATATCGAACAAAACCCTTCCCCATCAGATCGTTAATCTGAATTTGAAACTCTCGTAGCTCCAAAGGTGCCATCCGATAGAGGGCCATCAATATCGGACGGGTAGTAGTTTGTATGTCTATTTCGAACTCAATGTCTCGTCGAGGGTGTAGACTCACCACCTCCTCGGGGAAGACGTCCATTAACATGCTAAAGATCTCAGAGACTTCTACTATTTCCAAATCTTCTGACTCAACTGATTGCCAGACTAATAAGGACATAAAGGGCTCCCCTCAACGGCTGCCCTCTTGGAAACACCACTAACCGACAAAAGTCACATGTCGGCCGCCCATGCCGGAAAAAACAACCCTTCTTCGAAAACAATCGATGACGACACACACCGAGAACTACTGGTAAATGGCTATAATGACATCATATGGCTGAATTTGCAGTAAAAAGAGATCTCCACTTGATTTTTGTGGCCCAAACATCAACCTACATCCCTGGAAAACACGAGACAAGTTGGTCTGACCTCCGACTAGCGTATTCAAAACTAGGGGTACGGAAAGTGTCTCTATGCTTAGGCCCAAGTCACAGGCTGGACTGGGCACCAAAATGGAGTGTGAAGCTCCCGAATCAAACAAGGAATAGGAAAGGGTACTAAACCTACTGATTGTACTTTGAACGACTTCTGGCCATGCTGGAACCACTGCCTTCGTGGAGTGAAACTACTGGTGCCCAACTCCTCAGACTCTCGGCTATGGGCCCCCCCGGACCATGCCCTGGTCGAGGTCCCTGAGGAGTGACCTGAGGTCGACCTCCTCCTACAACATCTTCCCTCGGAGGACCGGGATCTCGCTGCCATTGTTGCTGCTGCTGGAAGGGCCTGGCTAGAAGCATAAGTGGCTGAGGTGGGTGTCGTATTTGTCCACCTCTACTATACTTTACTCGGTCCGGGTACTGGTTCTGAAGGTGCCCACGGCTGCCACAAATGAAACACCTAGGTCCCGGGCCCAATGGAAAAGGGTGAAGACTGAGATATTAGAACTGAAACAGTTGAGGCCTGCTCCCTACTGGTCAAAACCCAGAGGGCCCTGATGATGGATGCCTACTGCTGACGGATTTCCCCTTCGACAAGACCAACTAGATTCCCTCTCGTGACACGCCTCCCATCATGTGCATCCTCTCAACCACATTATCCGTCTTCTGTACCTCCATGTACGTCGGTAGGGTGAAGGGAGTAACAACATACTGTAGAGGAGGTCAAAGTGCCTCCTCCAAATGTCACGTCTGAGACTCTTCATCTGGAAAGAGGTATAGATCAAAACATAGGAGATACTTTAACTTGATCCCCAACTCTCTCACTGAAATGATCCCCTGCTATAGGGAGAGTAGCTCTTGGCTCTTCTCAGCCTTCATTGTGGAAGACAGGAATTCCGCCCGAAACTCCCTCCCGAATTTGCCCATGTAACCTCAGTCTCCCTCTTCTCCCCGAGATAGAGCATCCACCAATGATGCGCCGCTCCCCGCATCTGTCTCACAGCTAGAGGAACCCAGTACTCCACTGGAGCCCGGATCAAGCTAAAATCATTCAACAACACCTCAAGCTAACTCCCTATCTCCATGTCATAGATACTGCCCTCGTACTTCTCAAGGGTCTGCCTTTGAAAGGCAAGAAGCGTCTTCTGCCACTAATTGTCCTACTCCTCTCGGTCCGCCCTCCGTCGATCATCCAAGTCAACCCCATGGCCCTCGATCACCCGCAGTACTCATGGTCGTCTCCCAGGTGCCGTAGCTACAAGGTAAACTAGGAATGCCTAAGCCCGAGTTGTGTAGAATATTTTTCTTAAATTTTTCATAGACTTTTTTTTCATTTTTAATCCCCAATATAACCCAAAAACACAATAACACAAGTCATCATGATTCTTGTACCTTTCCTTGGGTCTCTACCCTGCAATCAATGTAGCCTCACATGGTTGTTTTGTAGGTCCAGAGTCCTTGCATTGGATCACGTGGGGCCTTGAAATCTCATGTCCTAGCCGGTCTACCCTATCCTACTTCATGCTCCAAGATCACCCGACACTGTTTCCCTACCATCCCATTCAATACTCACCGTTACTAACCCCAGACTCCATCCTATCTCTCAACCCTCTGCCTCTGATACCATTCTGTAATGACCCCCTCCAACCAAAAATTCCCCCCTGAGATGTAAATGTTGAAAGGGGGATAATGACCCCCCGAGTCCCGAATCCAGTAGGCCCCGGAGTGGGAATAGCACCGATGGTATGAGTTTTCACAAATATGGGAGGCATTACCCTTTTTATTATTCAAGATCCGGAAATAGGATGAGTCAAACACCAAAAGAAAAAAAACTACTAAATGAAAATGAACCCAAAACCAAAACTATATGCATGTTTTATAAAATACTGAAACAAAAGTACAAGTACACGAAAAGATCCAATGTATGATACCAAATGAAAGAAAAAACTACAACCAATAAAACTCCAATTCCCAACTATAAAGGTCCCGTACGGTCCCTGAAGACCTCCTAAAAACATAAAAGTAAACTTAGGGTGACCATACAAGTATACCCAGTAGGGAAACCTAATGCTATCGTGCACAGGTGGGGAGACATCATAATGCCCTGTGAGAAAACAGAAGGAACCAAAGCCTAGAAAAGAATCAATCCACCTAGACTTACAAGACACACTCACCAAATATCACAATTCAAAAGAGTTGTATAGTAATATTATCAAATTATGGGTACCCCGCACCACCTTCCCACTGAATACTGCTCAAGCTCTCACGCCTAATCTTCTGATGCTTCCCCCTCTACCTGAGCTTGTGCTGCAACCGGGCCATACGAAGCTCGATCTAGTGCTGCAACCTAGCCATACGAATCTCATAGTATCACACCGGCAATCAATCCTTGGATATAACCACATCTCATCCTGTATCCCGCCGGCACTCAATCATCGGCCATAACCACATCTCATCCCGAAGACACCTGGGAACCACATCACATCTCATCCTAAAGACACCTGGAAACATATCATATCCTCATCCCAAATACTCTTGGGAAACATCTGTCATAACCTTCCTGAAGGATCTTGGGCTATAGAACCTAGAAGAGGGAGCACAGGGATGAATAGTAATCAGCCATCCTTTAGATGTTTGGGAATCTCACCTCTCCATCCCATGAGTGTACGGAACATAGTGCTCATCATTGGAGGGGTGTTTAATGAAATATAAAACATATAGATTTATATATTATATCAACCACTAATCCCTTCCTATGGATTCTACACAAACGATCTCAGCACATGCCTCGACACTGCTACCTCGAAAGTAAGCACCCAATAAACAGCCCCAAACCCCATTAAGCATTTCATGTTCCAACAGTTTTGGTTTAACATTTCCTTAACTACCAAGCCACTAACAATAACCATACCAGATCAATAATTCATAAAATAGATCCCTTCCAGCCACAACTAAAGTTAGGGAGAACACAAGAAACACAAAACCATTATCTTTTATAAGCCAATCAATTCCATTTATTTCCCGTATTTAATCAACTACTATGTCCCACAATTCATTAGTTAACTCTTCCACTTTTTATTTATATGCACAACCCATCCTTGCAGCCCTACTTCCAACCACTATAACCACAACACATCAGAAACAATATCTGTACCACATCATCATCCCTTTGATACCATTTACCACCGCTCCGCTGCCCATCAAAACCATATCATACATGCTATGCCACAACCCAGCCAACCGCAACCCCGCTGCTCACCCATTCCACAACAACCTACAAAACACCTCTTCACATAATTAAACCCCAACCAGCACCCACAAATTCATTCTTCCATTTATTTTAGCCAAGGTGATCATACAAGGGTTCTAGGTGTTAATTTAATCATCCAAATTTACATGATTGACCAATTTCCACATTTTAGGAAATTACATCCACAAAAAAACCCAGAAAAATAGGGCCACATTTTATTGCGCAAGAAAAGGCCCCCTACGACCTTGATTTTCAGTAGGAATAAGCATATTCAATTCACAACACAATCAGAGGGTAAGCATTGATGAAAAAAATAACAATAACAACAAAATTTCCCAAACCCATTTTTTAATCAGTTATTATCTTTATTTACATGTTCAACCATATCTCATGAAAACAAGAGGATACCCACCCTGTATGATGAGCAAAAAGAGAGAGAGATAGATGAAGGTAAGATCCATACCTCAACGATTTTTATGAAATCCACTATAAACAAATAACGCATAAGAAATCAAGGATGATCCTCTAAGGATCCCCCATATATCTCTTCTCCTAACACAACCAAGACCAAATATCATAATATATGGCATCCATACACTTATATCTACCCATACGGGAATAGAACTACAAAACCTAGAGAAGAGGAGGAGTAGATCTAATTAGATCTAAGAAACCAAACAAGAACAATCACATACCTCAAGAAACCGACTTCAATTCACAAAGAGAAGCCTTTGAATCGCCTCCAATACTCTTGGGCGAAGTTCTCCTACATTCAAGGGAGGGTAATCCTGAGTTATGGTGGCTTAGGAGTTTAAACGAACCATTTAGAGGCAACATGAATTAGATCCACAATTTTAGGATCTATATTTATGTGCTTGCATGGTTAGTCTCCACGGTTTGACAAACCGTGTGCTAACCATGCGTTAACTCTGGCCTTGTCAAACACTCCTTACATGGTTAGTCTGCATGGTTACCCAAACCGTGCGCTAGCCGTGCATTAGCCACTACCTCATACACCAACCTCATACTGTTTGGCTCCATTGTTTAAGAAAACTGTGTGCCAACCGTGCGAAATATATTTCCATATAGCTTTCCTTAAATGTCCACCCGAACGCACCACAAGTCACCTTGACCTCCCGAAACACCTCCAGCACCACATTTTCACAACGGAATGGACCGGAGTGGTCCGGAAAATTACATTAATGGTAGTGGAGATTGTTTTATTTTATTAAATTTACACAATAAAATCATAGTATATCTGGGATAATTATTTTATTATATAATTATTACATAGTATCTTCTGGAGGTGGTGGAAGAATAAATAAAAATAGTTGTTATTAATTTCATATAAATTTGGTGTATATGGTAAAGACATATATATATCTTATACTCCTATCCATTGACATGTTAATACAGTCCTTATATACATTTATCAAACACCTTCATTTTTAAATTACATTTCTTTGTGATATGAGGAATTATTATGTAGCCAGTTTATTTAAATTGTTATTTTATATTTTATAAATTATAAAAAGTTTAGTTATTTGGAAAATGTAAATCAAGAACATGATATGAGGAGTATAACTAGATATCAATCAAATACATTGGGTAAAGCGTTTGTCTCATGAGGAATCATTTATGGGTATACAGAGTAAAACTAGTCCATTATTGGGCTCCTTCCCCCATGTGATATTGTTGGGGATGTTTTTCATGACCCATGTTCATTTTAATTATATGTTTCTACTGCACTTACTATGTATAAATGATAATATGATACCATGATTCTTATGCCATGAATTATTGTGATTACTAAAGATAATTATTTTTTATGATATCATTTTATACCTTTTACTCACATGTTTTTCATATTTATAATTTATATCACTTACTAGAATTCTTATCTCACCCATTCTTATTATGTAGTTCCCCAGGAAATTCTGTGTAGATTTTGGAAATCGAATGGCATTATAAACTCATAATGGAGAATAAAAAAATAATGATTTCATGTTTCAATTTTGTTTCATGTTTTATGTACCCTATCATCAAAAACTTATAAGACCAAAAATATTTGTCTTGTAATTATTATATGATTTATTTCAATTATCGAAATTATATTTCTAAATGTTTTGGGTTTATACAGTCGGTATCAATGAAATATCAATTAATTTTTACATATTTTTCTATAGAACAATTTAGTGAGAACCATATTTAAATGTATAAGGATATGACATGTTATAGTAGAATATCATGTAATAATAGTTATGCACAGTTTAATTGGGTTTCAACTAGTTACATACATTTTTTTATACTAAATGAAGATTTATCTCTAACATGGTTGTATGAATGGGTAATAAATGTGAAAGGGTAAATTGGGTTTTACTCAACCTATAACTAGTTCATAAAAGCACTATTTCAAGTACACCTGGTTTGACACTCCCAGGTGCATTGATTTGAATATTCAAAAACCAATTGTGAACCATTATTAAGAAATTGAACTGATTGTTTCGTTAGAAACCCTATTAGGAAAGGTAATTGTGAATTTACTATTTTTAAACCAAGAGAAAATTAAGTCATGATATATATGTAATTTATACTTTATTCCTTATTAGATTGTCAAATTCCTCTATTGTATGTTAATTAATTCTCATATTGTATCTTTATAAAATTTAATTAATGATAGAAAATAGTATAAAGCATTCCATCAACCAGGATGATGGATAATGTAATGATTTTCCTGAAAATTGTCTAACATAATTGAAACATTTGTTATATATCATCTGATCATCCCAAATGAGATATATCAAATTATGATTAATAACCAGAACATTTTTTAATTACTAAGAACATCAAAGGAAGAGTATTATGGTGTCTCATAGAATTTCAATTTTAAATGATAATATATAAAGTACGATTGAATTTCCGACTTTTCTAAAATGTTTGATGAGGTGTGCTGGAAAGTGAAACAAAGGAACTAGATGATAGAGTTTAAAATGAGGGTATAAAAAATAAAATTACAGAAGAAAATTATTGGGTATAGGTAAAAGGATAATGATGATAAAAGTAAACCTAATGAAACAAAAACAATTCTATTCCATATATGTGGGTGATTTTTTTCATTATTAGATTTATTTTTTATGTAACACCTTGAAATTATTAAATAAGGATATTTTATATGATACAATTTTTAACATAAAATAACAAACATAAATGGAAATATAACACCCCAAGACAATATAAAATATTTTCCAAAAACACATAAGTCTCTTCAATAGATTTTATTACAAAAAAATAATTTAGCTTTTGTTACATGTAAAAATAAGTTTTTTTGATAGCCTGACTTACACACAAGACCAAGATTTAAAAAAGAACAACATATTATAAAAAATCTTTTATTAAATAAAATAACTATAACTAGAAATTTATTTTTTGGGTATGAAATGTATTAAAATATTACGAAATTTATTGTTTTATATTGATTATAAATAAAATAAGGATCATTTAAATGAAAAAAAACATATTTTTTGGAATTTTTTATTTTTTTAAAAGGTGGATCATTTATGCTTCGCACATAGAATTGAAAATTAATTTATAAATATTTTTTAAATAAATTATAATTAAATTATTTTTGATATAAGAATACTAAAACTAGATTATGGTGTATTCTTTTATTTTTTTAGAAGTTTCTTTTTTTTATGAATAGTGAAAAATACAGAATTATAATTGGAAACTAATTTTTTTTATAAATATTTAATAATGATAAGATATATTTTGAATTATTTTTAAAGTAGAATTTAATAAATTATATGTCTATTAATCCAATTTAGTTTTCTTATCAAATATATATTGAATTTTGATTCAAACATTTCAATCTGTTGAATATTTTCACGTTAAAAATCCTCTTTCTCAACACATCTAAGAGATTAATTATAGTTTATATTCTTCCAATTAAATAAATTTAATTTGAAAAAATCGATTACATTTTTAGAATAATTATATATATATATATAATCTAATAATGTTAAATTAATTTGTGGGTATAATAATTCCTAAAAATTATTAAAATTGATTACAAACATTACGGTTAAATCGATGTTTTTAATATTACCTATGTTTTTTATTAGAAATATTTTCATACACACATTGTATTTTTATTTAATAAATTTTATTTAATATTTAGAATAATTTTATCAAAATTATGAAATAAAAAAATTAATTTCATTCTTAATGAATAAATAATATAGGTAAATAAAAGATACATGTTATTGGGGTAAAAAACATAAAGGATAAATATTGTTAAACATTAAAACTAAGTGGTAATATAACAAAACTATATTTTATATTGTTTTATTGACGTGTTTTTCATACTCCTAAATAATTACCTCCATTATTTATCAATTTTTTGGGATCATGATGTAAGGGAGACCACCCAATACTTAACACTTTTTGGCATCTATAAAAATGTAAAACCTCATTATTTAAAAAGGGAAATTTATCCCATCACTTATTCACAACATAAATCAACATTGGATAGGAGAAACCTTGATAAAATCACATATAAACCTACCTCACCAAATTCTATATGCCTTATATATAGAATAACTCTATCTATTGACGGATTCAGTGAAAACATAAAAGGATACCTAAAGAAGAGCTACTGTTTCTCAATGAGCATCTTTATATTACTTCTTTCTCCACCTCCTTCAATTTTCCTTTTAACATACCATTATATTAAAATCATTATCTTCCATACACTGGTATTTTAATATTATATGTGTATTAAATAAAACCATCTCGAACTTCTATATAATGGATTATGAAATTATCATTCATGTGTTTGGCCGACTATCACCATGCAAACCGATGTCCTTGGTTTTTTATATTAACACTTCTCAAGGATGGGTATGATGATTTATTTAACGTATATAAAATACATATATATATTTGTATAGGATAATTATACCTTGTTACTAATTACATAATATATACCTTATTGTTTTCTATTATGAATGTTACATGTAACGTCACTTGTGTGAATGGATGACTACCGCCTCATGAAACAGTGTGATTCATATTTCACTAATGATTCACATAGATGGTGATAAAGAAAAATTCAATCATTATAAAAGATATAAATCATATATTTATGATACTACTGAAATATTTATTTTTTTTAAAATATAATTTATATCATTTCATTTCATTTCATTTCACTCACATAAACATGATAACATCATTCACATACATGTCGGTCATGAACTTCACAAAGCGATTCCACACTATTTTCATCACCAAAAAACATGAATATTATATATATATATAATGGTATATTTAATGTTATTATAATTTTGAAAATCTAACATATTACTTATATCCTTTCCGTAATTATGGTTGAAAAATTGAATATGTCACTTATGTGTATGTGTGGCAAACCATCTCTGTGATCGTAACAATATTAATTTTTTTCAAAAATAATTTAGGATGGGTTTTGAAACAATATTTGATTAAAAAAATATGATAATTATTCATTATATTATATAACTATATAATTTTCACTTGAAATAGATCCTTCAATATAGAAGAAGCATGATAATATAAAGAAATTAATAGCTGAAACAGTTGAAAAACTGAATGATTCTTAAGGAATGGTTGGTAAGATATTATAAAAGGATAATATATTATATTATAAATAATAATTATGTTTTTTATAAATTATTATCGTCTTTATAACAACTATAAATTATGTTAAATAATGTTCAATCATTATGAAGTGTGAGGTAAGGGATTTCGTCTCAAAATCATTTTATTGAGCCATATTGTAGTCTTATGCACAAATTTTTTTCTATATGATGTATTTTAATTTAATTTTATGTTTAATATTATTAATAATTCATTATTAATGGTATATTAATTTTTAGTTTTAATTATTTTACCAAATTGAATTTTAATTAAAATTTACAAAGTGTTAAGGGATTTCTTCTCAATTTACATTTATTTTAGACTTAATTATTATTATGAACTAATTCACTTTTATGTGGTGTATATAATGCCCCATTAAAATGTAATATCATGAATAATACATTCAGCACGGTATTTTATGTTAAATTTTTAATTATTTTTTAAATGGGTATTTGACATGATAATTACCAAATAGTAAGAGTTATGTAAAATATATATTTATATTTCCATTCATAACATTCTCTTCAAAAAAATAACCTTCGTGTAATTCTTTTTAATTGCATATTGAATTTTAATTAAATGTCCATCTTACTATGTGATGTATATTATTAGTTCATAAATAGTATTCAATATTTACATATAATTTTTACATTTATGGTTACTTGATTAATTGTAAAAATATTGATAAAATTGTATCCACTACCCAATAGTAGTACTTGATAAGGAACATTTTTTTGGAATTAAATTTATTATTTTACATAATAGTAGTTATTTGAAAATGTATTAAATATATTGGAAAAGAGTTATTACAATCCCATTGATGCATCAGTGATCTCATGATAAAAATTAGTTGACCAAATCTTATGGGTTTCTACCCACAGACATAGGCTATCTTGAGGAAAAATCATGAAAGATACTATCATCAAGATAGAACATGAGTTTTCATATTTCGGATAATATTAATTCTATAGTTATTGTTATTACATACGATTATTTTATTAGTTTTATTATTTAGGGTCATGTTTCATGCTTATGTGATTATTTATATAGCCTTAGTTGATCATCTTTTATTCAGTCCATATTATGATTATGGGTTTGATTAATTGGAATGTTTTTCAGTAATATTCCATTCCATGTTTATTATTTATTTTTCATTCATGATTTCTTCCACTGTACTTAAAATATATGGATAATTTTATCTCAATCTTATTTTTTTATATCTCAAGGATATTAAGAATGCATATTTGCATGAGTTTTTAGGGATTTAGTTTATTTAATGTTGTTATGTATTATGTTTTGTTTTCATTTACAAATATAAAATGGACAACTTGTGTGTACCTATATTTCTGATAATCATAATGTTTTGTTTTTCTCAAGATATAATTTCATATAGCTATGCCAACTTAAAAATTTAGGCACCAGATATTTTCTACTAGGGTAGAAATCATTACAGTTGGTATCAGAGTAAATATAGTAGAATCTTTGATAATTATCATTAGAAACATATAGATTATAGAAAATAAACCTCAGTTATAATTTGAGTGTATGAATATTAAAACATCCCAATGTCAGTGTAAGGTAGAGATTATATGGTCTTTCCAATTACTGAGTTATTTTCTAGATTCAATAATTGGATGTGGTTTTGGAAAAGAGGTACCCAGAGGTAATAACTAAGAAAAATGTGAGTTGTGAGTGACCATATCATCACCGAGTGTATGAAAATCAGACATACTGTAAAAATTGTTTGACAGTACTACGGAATATTATTTGGATAATTCATATTTTCTATAAAAAAATTATGAATTATTTGAATAGATGATGACAATTAATCACCCCTGATAAACCCTAGATCAAAGAATAACATATATTGAAATAAAATAGATGATGTATTTGTGTATAAATATTTATGACATGGAATTTTCTTATATGAATAATGAAACATCTATGGATTTTTGTAAATTTTAGTGGAATATATGTTTTCATTAATATATGAGTTATTAACACCATTATAGATTTGTTCTTCAGTTTGATCCTATTTTCAATGTACTAAACAACCTTATTAAAAATGTGTCTAATATGAATTTCACCATATTAAGGGAATTTTTTAAAAATAATTGGGATTTTTGTGTTTTAATAGAACACTTATTCAAGTAATAATTCCTTTACATTTTTTAGACATTATTTTAAAGGTGTTGATAACTATTTGGGTTAATATGATCATTAATGACATTGTAGTAATAGTAAACTATAATTATTATACATTTTAAACAAAATGTATTAAAACCCTATGTAATATTGATATTTATTGATTAATCTTATTTCAAGGAAGTCCATTATATTGTTTTGGGAAAGTTAAAATAATTATATTAATATTGTTTTATAAGATGAACAACTCACATGTCAGATGACAAGACATCACATCGGGAAAGTTTGTGGGGCTTGAACCCATGACTGAATGATGATAATGGTTTCACACCATCCACTGGTCTATATGAAGTCCTAGTAAATATGTTATTGTATTTAGATAAATTATTTGAGAAATATATTTTAATAATGTACCAGTTGGGTTTTTTGAGGCTTAGAGATTAATTTATTTTATTTGTTAACTTGTGGTGATAATATTATTTCCATTAAATATTTAGGGATAAAAGGGTATAATTTTCACTTTTTAAAGGATATCATGATCTATTAAAATGTAATTTTAGATCATAAAGCATAAAAAAATAATTGTGTGATATTTATTTATAGGAAAAAAAATTAATTAGATATTGATAAAAGAATAACCAATGGATAAAAATGTTCTTATAAAATAGAATCATATAAAGTAAGAATATGTCAATGCACTATTATCTTGTAAAATAATTATTTATATTTTGGAATATTAATCTTTAAACAAATAGTTATCCTATTATAATTATATCAAATAAATATTACAGTCTTTTATAAGATCAATGATTTATATATTTGAGTCCCTAAAATTTACATTGATCATTAAATTTCATATGATCGGTGAACACTATTAGTCTTTATGAGTATTTACACATTTTTTCCATGTATGTATCTTTATTTTATCTAAATTTTATCCTATATAGAAACCATTTTAAATGTTATTCAATATGACATTGGCACTTCCCTTTCCATATACTTATGATATTGTTTTTTACCATTTTACTATGATCGTTTTTAGAAATTTTAATTTTAAAATATGGATTACAAATGACATGTTTAAATTTTAAGGATGAAATTCATTTATGGTGGAGAAAATATAACAACCTAATGTTCTAAATTAAGGACATTGTATTTGATAGCATGTATAATAGAAAACCATAAGAATACAAATGAATATAAAATAACAATATATTATGATATATTTATTTGTAAATAAATTAAATCTCTCCAATATCATGTATTACTCAAAATCTTGTGTTTGGACTGTGTGACACCCAATTACAAGTTTCTTCAATACCATGCCAAGAGCGAGTTTCCCAAACAATAATATATTATTAAAAAATTGGTCTTTAATATAAATGTTATAACCTAACCATTTAGTTATAGGGTATGAATATTAATTACTAAATTACGAAAAATATGTCTTTTTTAATTAGAGATAAAATAATAATAATTTTAAAAAATTCTTTCAAAACATATTTTTTTAAAATGGATTAGTCGCACTTTGAACGCATAATTTAAAATTAATTATTAACTGTATTGGAAAATTTATTTCAAAAAATAAAAACTATTATTGAAATTGAAATACAAATATTATCTTATGGTAAATTATTGAGATTTTTCTATGTTATATTTTTTTGAAGAATAGGGATGAATGATGATTTTCAAATTAAAAAATGACTTTTAATTTTAATATTTTATTATAAAAAAATGTATATTTAATTTTTTTACAAAAATTACATTAATCAAGATTTTATTAACACAATTTAGGTCATTGGGATCAACTACATATTGAATTTTGATATAAAATCATTTCAAACTATTTATCATTTTCATTTTAAAAACCCTCTTTCGCATCCCATCTACGCGTGCAATTTCATATTCGGTTCTTCAACTTATGTCAGATTAATTTGGAAAAAATTATATCCATATTTGGAATCATAATAATTTATATTATCTAATAATTTATACATAATTTTCGACAATAATAAGTTGTGAAAAAGATATAATTAATTACCATGATTAAGGTTAAAATGATATTTTTTATATTACATACATTTGTATTTAAATTAATATTAAATGCACTTTTTTAATAAATATTATTATATATATATATAGTAACTAGATATATTTTATCAAAAAAATAAAATTATTAATTATCTTTTTAGTGGATAACATTCCAAGGTAAGGATAAAGATTGAACATATTGTGGTAAAAATCTAAAAGGGTAAAATTGAGTAAACATAATGAATGAAGAATAATATGAAAAAATGTATTTCTATTTGATCAACATATTTCTTTATTGACAACATATACCTACCCATATATTATTGATCTATTTTTTAGGCACATGATGTAACATCCCAACACAAGTATGACGCACTGGTGCTTTGAGATGGTTGGTTACATTAACTGAAGCATGCCTCCGTGAATTCTGAAATCTAAAGACACGTAGTGAGGTTCAAATATATATATATATAATTGTGAGACTATACCACATTTACCAATGTAGCACCAGAACATAAATAATTAAACAAGAATAAAATGATAATAAATAATAACCATATATCATACCATAATAATAAATACTAATATCACATGATAAACCAAAATGTGAAACAATTAACAGGAAAATTTTCTAAATGTCTCAAGCCATATATGTGTTATGTTTCAAATGAAATTACCAAAAAATTGAAGCCCCCAAATAGAACCTTCCACAATGTAAATATTCATCATCCTTTTTTCCATTCCAACTCATATGTCTTATTTAAGGAATTATCCCTTGTCATGTGTGGAAGATATGAAGTCTATTTGGGTATTGATCAAGTAGCCTGAGTAGGTATTGAATACAACATAGTAGTCCACCACTAATGATTTGAGAAAAAATAACATTCTATAATAGTGTACGACAATGTATATACAATAAAATAAAATAAAACAGGTAAAAAAAGTTTGAATATTCAATTATTATTTATTTAATGAAAACAATTCTTAGGATCATTATGAAACTAGAACCATCATTACCAACTTCATCCCATGCTAGTGTCTGATCAGTCACCAAAGAATATCACATTTCATTATATAATGGGATATAATTAATAATTTCCTTTCCCAATTCATATAAATACTACTCGAAACCCTATTTTAATGATAATACCCTGGATGTAAATCATTATGTCTATCACTCCATGAGTATTTAAAGCTTGAGTCTTGATCCCACACTTCACTTTCATCAGATATTGGATTTGAAGAATCAGTCCCTATCATACAATCATTTTTATCACATATAGGGTTTTTAGCATTAATAATTATCCTAAAAACATTATCAAATATATCACATATATCACATATATAAAATTATATGATTTACATTATGATTGATCATCATTAACCTTCTAATAATAAATTTTCATCATGTTTATCCATTTTAATTTATCATAAAATTCAATGTGCATCACTTCAATTAACATAAAATAGTATGAACTATTCACCATTAAACCATTTATCAATATTTGATCATATAATACATTAAAACTTCACGGATAACAAAATCATATAGATACCTATTTTTTACATGATGGAAAGTGAAATATTTCTACATATAGTTCTATATCCTTGAACTAAGATAGTGTGTGATTCTGAGGTCTTGTGTACGCAGAATTTATTTTTATAAAAAAAATATATTTTATATTACATGCAAGAAATTTCATAAAGAAAACATGAAAAATATAAAACTAAAACTCATATTTGAAATACAAGACCACAAGTGATACTGTAATTCTTTATTTACGCTAGTCACAACCTAAAATATCTCAATCTGGGGAAATGAAATATATCTCTCCTTAGTGGTATGTTCTGTGAATTAATTAAAATATTAATTTAATAAATTTAAATAAATAAAATACTTCATATTTCTATTTAATATATCACAATATATGTTTCCCCACGGTTATAATCATAATACAATCACCATCAAGATCTTTCTCCCCTCTACTTCATTTGGCATAATCACCCTAAACAATGATGAAACCATGGATAAAAGAAGATAAAATCAAAGAAAATGAAATGAATTCCATAGATAATAGCATATCACATTAATCAAAGATTAACAACCCAATATCGAGGTAGGAATCGTTAATTTTTTGATTTCACACATTTATATTAAATTCATTTAGAATATCAATTCATTTCATTAATCTATGAAAAGCATGGCCTATTCAAGTGTCTACATACATGTTTAATTGATTATTAACTGGTTTTATATCCCCTTATATGCTTATCCTTGATCATTGGCCCTAACATCATGGAAAATATCTCTAAAAAATATTTATATGATCTTACCCCTCACCTTTCACATTTATCACCATCTAGACCCAACTGTCCTCATTCAACATTACTCGGTTGTACTGAGCGTGATCGTACATCCATAATCATGATGAATCCATGTGCGAGGGATGTATCAATGAATCATGGATAGATCTGGGTGGTTTTTTGGTTGTGGATGACAATTTTAAAGATACAAATAATAACATTTTTTGATGGTAGGTACTGGGGTGTGCGGTGTGTACGTGGAAACTGCACGGGTTGATGAGTATCATTTTACAACCTCCAGATTTGCATAAATGAGAAACAATTGCAAGATGTTCCATTCATTGTAGTATAAGAGTCTTGACTCGAGGGAAAGAAAATGAATCTAAAATTTAGGAAACATATCTTCATATCCAAAAAAATTACCACATGATCTATACTATGATGACCACACAGTGTGTATTCCATATGCTTTAGTGGGTAAGGTTTAGGGAATTTATAAGGATGGAACACCAGGAAGACTCACGAAATTTAATACACTAGTTCCCCAAGTGGAAGAGACATATGTAAAAACACGTGGCTAGGAACATTGCTTGTTCCCAAGTATACTGGCACAAACAGAGACACGAGAGGCACTGAGTGTTATCTGACACAGCATGTACAAATGTATACAGACATTGTTCAGCTAGAAAAACCCAACCAAGCACATCCAGTTGGACTTTGAGAGGCATGGGAACACCATATAGATCCTCTTCATTATATGTATCTCTATGGATATAGACTTATGTGTACCTCTAGGTACATTGAAAACTGATGTTTCATGACCATAGATTTTTTTGGTTCACCACACACATCATGTACACTTGGTTTCCTCTGAGGAAACATCAATAATCCTTATCTGAATCATATGTACTCGGATTTTGGATCATGAGTAGCCTATCCAATGTAATAATTCACGTAGAACATGATAGTTCCATCTTTTTTAGATTTTAGAATATAATATGACTTATTATAGGAACAAATATAATTTATATTATCCTCAACAATGATAGTTATTATGAAGAGGACCACCTAAAATACTAGAGTGGAACTCTGCTTATGTATCAGGGCGCAGTTCCACTATGGATACCTATTGATTGGAACCCCATTTAAGATAGAGAATAGGTCCCCATGACACTATAAGAGAACACCATAATTTTCGGTACTTGTCCTCTCCAGATACTTATAGAGTGGAACCCACCACCACCACCACCCCCCCGGATGCACTATGGTGTGGGTCATCTACATGTATTTTCTATCCCCTGGAATTTAAGAAATTTTTGTGAGGCTTGGACCTCCACACAATTTTTTTGGAATACATGTGAGATATTGGGCATCATTGATGGACATTTGGAACTATTTAAGAAACTTTTTGCTCTGATGAGCTATAATATAGAGATCTTATTTCTCATTAGTTTGGGTGAATTTTTTCAAGAAATCAATATATATATATATCAGGATCCATACATTTGGATATAGGTAACCTACTACCATGGGTTGTGAAGATTCATGGTTTATTCAACTTTCATTCCATGATTAGCTTCTCATGGTTGGATATGGTTACTCTCCTGCTATATGTGGTAACAAATCAGTGTGTATTTCATCTACACACTGTGTTAATCTCTTTGTTTTAGGAGGAGGTTACTCACTCACTTTTTTAGCTTTATCATGTTAACTACATACATTAAATCTATTGTTATTGTATCTCCAAATTATCCCGCTTCAGAATTCATGCACCTTAAATAGTATATATATCTCTATCCGGAAATGGATTTGCAAGAACATGTCGTTTCTTTAAAACATGGTAGATAGGTCAGCATTGAATGTAGATGAACTTTGTGATACCATGTAAATTGGACTTATACGGTGCCCATTGCTTGAAGATCATGTGCTAAGATATCTCAATATAATAAATTTGAGTTTTTTCAAGATGGAAAATCTTTCGGGATAAGTATTTATTATTTTCACATTACTATTCTATTTAAAGTATTGTGATTGTGTGTTGTCTAGAGGTATTTCATGCATGGGTTTTCTGCTAATATTATTTCATCAAATATTATTATTAATCATCAATTTTTCATCAAGATGTCTACGTTAGTTCATTTTGGTACTTTGGAAATGGTAACCCAATGACATTATTGCATTCGATGCATGTTTCCAGACCCTGGACATTGGATCTGGGCTTTGTTAGTTTCAACTCAAGAAAAATTTAGTGTTGGGTCATAAAATATTGGAGTCAATGGTGTTTTGATCTTTGGGACCAAGAATGGATTAATCCCATGATGAGGATTCTGTTGGTAAGTAATAAAAATCATTTTTATTGTCTCTAGTGTAGCTTTTAGGACAAGAAATCCGGTGATTTTATTAGTGGCAGACGTATCCATTCACCAAGACAATGAATTTATTCATTTATACTTGGAAAACTATGTTATTTTTTGCAGGGATCAATGAAACATGAATCATATATTTTTATTCCCTGACAAAACTTTTGGAATCATTTCACCATTGATATATATATAACTATATATACATGTTCAAATGATCATGGTATGTCCCAGTTATATTTTAGGTTGTCTCTCTAATGACAGCTAGTCGGGATACATGTTCATGATCATGAAGACGATATGATGATAGATGAGTCACTAGTTCATGTTCTATAATAGTAAATTATTCTTCAAGGTGTAAAGGTATTAGTACCTCCACTTGTTGAGTACCAGTGTATCCCAATACTGTAGGATGATTTTTTGCTTAGTATTAGCACATTTTATGAGTTCTGATGCTAGATGAGAATAAAGATCCCCAACAATCCAAATCCTCATGTGGAATATTATTGTCTACATTAGGTGTTCATTGAGCATTTGTACATTAGGACACTGAATGATCAAGAAGTTTCATTGGAATTTGGCATTTTCCATAGAGCAGTTGGGCACTGATGGAGTCACTTTACCAAGATTCATGATGACTTGAAACACTCATGGCCCAAAACCAAATATCTATTTTAGGAAATGTACCACTACTCCTTATTGTGCTCAGTTCAAATTCATGATCTTATAGTGCATCATCTATGAGGGATGAAAATGGATTAGTATGAAATTAGGATTATCGATCTTACATGATACTCTCTTAATATAATCTAATATGGATACATTCGATCATAAAAGATTTAGAATGAACTCCCCAAAGAGACCCATACAAGCATGGTGCCCTAATGGGCCCACCTATACCGGGGTGTTGTTAATGTCATTGGTGATAGAGAGGTTTATTTTAGAGGAACTCCAGGAAGAAGGAGCTGGTAGTGGGTTTAATAGGGCTAAGTATTCTACATCAACTACAAGAACAAGGTATGGAATCTCAGCACAAGAGACCTATCTATGATCAGGATTCGGAAAATGGTTAGCGGTATCATAGGGGACTAGGGAATCCTGGAGAGGGTTAGTTTTGTTTTTATGATATGCATGATCACACGGTTTGTGACTGACTAACCATACATGTTGAGAATCATAGGATGATAGCTGAAGGACCACCACAATAGGGGCAACAATGTGATAGGGGATCTCCCATGAGAGGGAAGGGTGGTCCAAAAGGAGGGATGAATAACTGAAGAGAATGAGGTGAACTATGTGGGTGAAGAGGATATTATATCATTCCACATCCCCCACAATTTGTCCCATATTAGGCTCAGGGAGCATTTGGTTGAGGCTCTAGACAGCTATAGTCTATGGAAGGTTATTACCCCATGTCACATGAAGGGATAAAAGGCATGATATGTGTATTTTCCACTTATAATTCATTATTAGTAGACATTGTTCACATAGATTACATCATCTCTATAATTTTGTGTCAAGATATGGATCTCCCAATTGGGGCCCTATCCTAGCATCTTTGTCTAGTTGTTCTTATAGGTAACTCTATTTTTGAAACCTTCATCTGGAAATAGTGAAACCTATCACTTTGTAGAGATAGATTCATTTGGTACCATTTTTTCATCATTACAGATTCGTATGATTTCATCATGGTTATGTATTACATATAAATGGGAAGAGATATTATTAACTATCACCATATATGAGATATATGCCTCCACACCGGTGGGAAAATATTTTCTTTTTCTGTCAAGAGAGATCTCAAGAAAGGGAAAGCACTTATTTTAGTAGAATTATTCAGATCAACACCCATCAATTGGAGAGTGTATTTTATGGTTCATAACAATATTTGTAACCTTATATTTTTTTACCTATGAAGGATTATATGCACATATTCCCCAATGATTTTTTGACACAACCTCATAGGTGGGAGATAGAGTTATTTAGTGACTTACATCTGAGTACCACTCCGATATCTTCTATTGTAGATCATATATCCCAAACGAATATATAGGATGTATGTCTATCATTGTAGGGCATTTGAAATAATGGATTCATCCTTCCAAGTGTATCCACGGGTCCTGCTATAGTGTTCTTCATTAAAATGTAAGATGAGATTTTGAAGCTTTTCATGGATTATCAACACATAAAACATTACATGATGAAGAAAAAGTGATCATTTCTAAGGATTCGTGTCTTTTTTTAAAATTTTAGTGGCGTGAGGTTGTACACAACAATCGACCTTGTGTTGGGATACCACTAGTTTAGGGTTTTCAAGGAAGATATTCCATTGTTAGAATTCCAATTTCCCTATAGACAATATGAGTTTCTAGTTCTATAATTTTTTGTGATGAACGTGCCCACCAAGTTATTGGATTTGAAGATCCAGTTACTCAATTTGTAATTGGACCAGATTTCAGTTTTCATCATTAATGACATAATCATCTACATTAAATCAAATCAAACTAATTTATGGAACATAAGGATGGTTCTGAATTTTCATTGAGAGAACCAAAATTATGGGAATCTCTCAATGTTTCAGTTATGGATTCACAAAGTTCACTTTCTAAGGAATGTCAATTTTTTCTTGTTTTAGCCATGGACCTAGTGAGGATCAGTGTATATCATTCTTGGGAGGTATCGAGGAGTGTGTTAGAGGTGAATTTTTTTTCCTATATTAGTTATGTACTATATTAGATTTATGACAGAATTATACTGGATTAAAACCCATTATGTATTCTCTAACATGGAAAATGATACATTTTACCTATACCGAGTAGTACCAATGGGTATTTGAGGTGGTTAGGAGAAGAAAACAAGTAACCCTAGGTAGATACTATTGGAGGGGGGTGTCAGGTATGAACTGTACTGAGATTACTTGGGAGAATGGATCCATTGTGTATTGATGAAACTATATGAAGTTATCACATAGGAGTGGAGGAATTTTAGAATCCATGTATATAACTATGTGACTCACTGATTAGAGAGGGTAGTGGTAGAATTCTCCTAGAGGATGTAGAGGAACTACCTTCTTGGGGATCGATTACTAGTTTAGTTAGACCAACAATGTCTATAGAACATCTTCACTCAATGATACTGGAACCTAAGACAATGACCTAATTTATAATTCATATAGGACAATAACATTGAGAGATTATACACTCTAAGTAAGGTAAATGGGGTATCATATTCCCTTAGTAGGATGTCCCATGCTTTCGTGGTGTAGGAGACTTCAGAGTAATCAAATTTCTTATAGCTGACCCCGATAGAGCTGGAGCGTCTAATTTTATTGAACAATGGTGTTGAATCCATCGGTTCTTAAGCCTGTGAGAGAGTTCCAACTATGATACATTGACGATGAGGTCTTTTCTAACCATATATCAAAATGGGATTAGCTAGATGGATATTCTAAATGGGAATTAATTCATCATTTTCCACAGACAGATGATGGTCTCCATCATGATGCAGGAGGAGGTGATGAAAATTTTCCACACTTATAACCTACCAATACATACCGGCATACAAAATATTTAAATATACCATTAGAAGAAATTTTATTAGTCTAACATGTGGAATATAATATTTGATTTTGTCTCTATGTGCCTCACCTATATGTATGTGAAGGCCGAGTACCTGGTTTCGACAGCTTTTTTTTCATCCCATAAGATCTAATATTAGAAGTGGGATGGACTATACATGGAATTTGTGATAGATATTCCATGGAATATTATTATCCATGACATAATATGGGTGATATTTGACTCATTCATGATGTTTTAACACTTTTTTCTATTAGGGAGAAGAGTTCGGTGGAGTCTATTCAGAACTTGGACATACTGGAGTTCATTCACCATCATTGGGTTCCCTCAATGATTAAATCAAATCATGATGTATAGTTTACATCATGGTTAATTAATGTGTATAGAAGGAATTCAAGCACCAAATGAGGATGATTACAACTGTTCCCCTCATACATATTTGAGAATATAGCACATGATCTAGGTGTTGGATGATATGTTGATGGAATGTGTTTTTGAATTTGGTAAGAGACTAGAGGATCATATTATATTGTCAGAGTTTTAGTAAAATAAGAGATACCACTATACCATAATGAATTTTGAGGTATTATATGGGATTCCCTTTAGGATCACCCTTTATTATAAGGAAATCAATGATATGTTGCTTGTGGGACTAGATTTGGTTTAGTAGAACAATGAAAAGGTCTAGGTTATCAGTGAGATGATGAGGATGGACCAATGTAGGGTTAATGATTAAAAGGATTGTCATCCTAGGACATTGGAGTTCCATAAGAGTGTCACGACCCGTCCCCCGGGGACCGTGTCATAACTACCCCAAGCCCGCCTTCCAAAGGCCTGGGGATGGCGACTAGCACCAAAGGCGTAAATCTCGATACTGGGAAGGCATTGCCATTATAAAAGTAAATAACACAATAGAGTACAATAGGAATCAATCACTAGGTAAGCAGTAAACAACGTACTGAAGTACAAGGGCTGGAAATACATTCCCAAAAGAATGGTATAGCTACAACTGAAAGTAAAGTACAACAGAAAAGACGAGCAGCTGGAAGATGACACGTAGCTCCTGGATTGTCCACCACAGATCCTACCTGAAGGGTAGGTACAAATTCCTTCCTCAGCAATCCACGTCGGATCGTCCGTCTTTCTATCTCCTCTGGGTACCGACTCGTCGTGAGATCCACCTCTGGTTACCGTCCAGTCGTCGAATGCTCGGCCTCCGTCAGCACTGTCCGTCCTCTGCAACCAACACAACGAGGTGCGAGCATAGCCCGTGTAGGGGGTGAGTATAACGATACTCGGTAGGGTCCCCGAGACCCTCAATGTCTCTATAAATACAACAAGGATAACCACAAATCAAAAACTCAACAGAATACCCTTATATAGGTATAAGCCCATACTTATACCTAGGTTATCATGTAACCCATCTCAATCATGAGGAAACACAAAGGTTATGAAATCAACAGATAACCACTACTTAGGTATATGCACATACATATAGCTAAGTTATCAAGTGACCCATCTCAATCATTAGGTAAACACAAAGTTCATTGACTCAGCTCAAACAAGGATTTAGTCATGATTTCAAAAACATAACTACTAGGGAACTCCTCCTCTATCAAGTAAAGTGGGCCTTCTACTACAACCAAGCGCTTCCCACTAACCTTGGACTGATATAGTACTCCAGCTGTTGAGTACTGTGGGCCTGCTACTACAACCAAGCACTTCCCAACATGGGTCTGCCGCTACAACCAAGCTCTCCCCCTCATAGCCTCCAGAGGTACTCCTTTTGTTGAGTACCGCGGATCTGCCGCTACAACCAAGAGCTCCTCTGCCGTGGGTTTGCCGCTACAACCAAGTTCTCCCCACTGGGCTATCCAAAACACACTGAGTCGATCGATCAGCAGTCGTCAAGTCTCATGCAGCTACTAGGCAGTACTGTGGGCCTACCGCAGCAACAAAGGGCATCACACCATGGGTCTGCCGCTACAACCAAGCGCATCCCCTCATAGTCTATAAAGGCACTCCTTCTGTCGAGTACCACGGGTCTTCCGCTATAACCAAGCGCACCTCCGTCGTGGGTCTGCTGCTACAACCAAGCGCACCCCACTGGGCTATCCAAATCACCCCGTACTATTGTATTTGGGAGGATCCGCACCACGAGCTACTAGTTGATAGTCCAAGTATCACAAAGTCCACTAAGAAGTATCTCAAATGACTGCCTCGTCATAGGGGTCTCAACGCAACAAACGCCGCGTCAATCGGATGTCCGGTCTGTGAGTTATTAGCCTTTTCGTCCCAGGGGCCTTTTCGGTTTCGTATGGGAACCAACCCGGTCGTATATAAACGTTACCCCGAACTCTCATAGGGTATACTCATAAGGACTATTTTTCAACTATATCACCTATGCCACTGACGGTTCGTCAAACGGGCGTCCGGTCTAAAAGTTATCAGATTTCTCGTTCTAGGGGCCCGGTTGGATTTCAGGTTCAATCCAACCCAACCACTATCCATCTGCATAAAAACCTCAGTCAAATTATGCAAAAAGTTCTGTCTCATCAAGAGGAATCCAACAAAGTCGACGGAAAATCAATCGTACGTCCGGAGCTCAAGATATAATTGTTTCTGCTCTGAGGGCCCGGTTGGTTTCGTGTTCTAACCAACCCGGCCATAGAAAAAGTTCTATTAAACCTTGAGTGTAATAAATTGAAATGACTCTCTCTATCTAAGGATTGCATCGCAAAAGACGGTGTGTCGATCAGAGGTTAGTAGCCCATGTTATGGGCGTTTGAACAAAAACTGCCCGAAGATAGGGGGTTCAGGCCCGGTCTGACCCGGCCTGAGACCCCCTGGGTGGGCCCGAACTGGGTCAACCCAACCCGGGTCCGGGTTTGGCCCACTAGGGAGCGGCCCGGCCCGGAAGGCGCCGCCCGGCCTTGCACAGGGTTCCGGCCCTGCGCGGGCGGCCCGGCCCTGCCTGGGCAGTCCGGCCCGGCGCGGGCGGCCGTGTCCGGGATGGCCGGTCTGGCTCGATGGGTGTCGCGTGTTGAGCAGACGCAGGGGGTGCCCCCCCCCCTTGGATTTTTAACCACGGTCCCCTCATGGGGTACCGCCTGTCCACCTGTCGAGGGTTACAAACCCCCGGTATTCCGGATTCCGGCAGGCTATAATGGCCGGTCCGTTGCTGTTGTGGGACCTGCTGGTCCCGCCCCCTTGAAGCACCGGCGACCGGAGGTCCGGCCGCCCTCCATGCTCCACCGCGGCCGCAGGCCACGACCTTTTCCGACCGGCCCGGCACGATGGCGCCACGCCCCTCCGCCGCGGCCCCGCTCTGACCGCGGTGTCTTCGTGGTTTTCCGGCACGGTGCGACGGCGCCGCACCCCTTTGTCGCGGCCCGACTCCGGCCGCGGGTTCGTTCGGCCTCAACGGCGCGGTGTGACGGCGTCGCGCTTATTCGCCGCATTCTCCTTATTTCTGTGCGGTGTCGTTGCACGTGCGCCTTGGTTCATGCTGCGACAAGAACAACATCGAAGGAGGAGGAGAGTCGGCCGTGTTTGTGCGGTCCGACCTCCTTCCGTTAATCCGATAACAAGCAGCTAAAAGAATTTACATTTGGATGAGAAAGAATAAAAATGAACACAAATCCAAAACCCTTCCTAGATAATTGTCATCGCACGTTAGGCATTGTGGAGATCGGACGTCTATTTTGTGGACGTCAGGTTGCATCCAAGGATGAATCAGTGTTGGCGACTTCACGTTCTTTGAATAGCAGAGCGTTGATCGTCGAGTTAGAATGTAGTTCATTGAATTTAGAAGGTTACATCATCATTTGTTTTTCACCCATGGCGGTGTCTCCCCCTTTGATTGAGATCTGGGAAGCGTTCTTCACGTTCTTCATCGAGGAAGATGAACTTCTTCAAAGGAAATATCGCTCCCTCTATAAAAATCCCAACACAACAAAACAACCCCCCAAAATAAAATAAGACTTATATTATTTTATTTCATCAAGCCAAGCATTTCAATTTTTAAAAATCAAACACATAACTCACTTAATTAATTAAGTGAGATGGCATGATTAAAGAAGTGAGAGGGGGAGGTGAGTGGTCTCATAATTAATTACAAGGGGAGTTAAAGAGTGGTTTTAAGGTGTTGAGGGAGTGTGAAGGGATGTGGATCGTGTGGGACCACCTCACTACTAACCTCACATGGGTGGTTTGGTCCACCCAACCTCCATCCTTAGGATTTAACCACTTTAAAGAAATAAAATTAGTTGTACAGTTTTTATTTCTCGAATGTCTTTATCAACAAAACTATACAACTCTTCCCGAGAAAACGCAACTCTAGAAAAGGTCTATTTAAGAAATTACTGGCACTGCGGTTTCATCGACGCCATCAGATTTGAATTCCGAGCACCGGTTCAAATGTTAGAAAAACCCACTCGTTCGTTCACTGAACGTACCCAAGCTAAAATTCGGAAATTGATTCTGGGAACACCGGGCCACGGTATCAGGCGCTGTCAGAAACTAGGTACTCATAGAATTCCAAAGAAATTACGAAAAAAAATTCCTTCAAATTTTCAGGTCTTTAAAATACTCCAATCTCAGGGATTTACGTCCCCGTAATGCTATAACACAAACTAGGGGAAAAAAAGTGGTACTGAGCATGGAAATGAGCCTCCCGCTCCAATGTTCTCTCATGGAGGTTCCCGTGCTGCCAGTGAATGTAGGCCTGAGGAATCGACTGCCCACGTAGGACCTACTCCTATTGATCCTCGTTCTCCACTAGAACCTCTGTGAATGTCACCCCATCATCAACGTCCAACTCTATACGGTCGATGATGTGTGAAGGGTCATGCACGTATCTCCATAGCTGAGATACGAGGGTGACATCGTGCACCCGGTGCAACTGAGGTGGAAAGGTCTTGTGGTAAACCACATCACCTACCCTTCTGATGACCTAGAAAGGTCCGTTGAACGGCGGAGATATCTCGCCGCCTCGGCTACATCTCCATAAACCTCGTCGAGGTGAGACCCGTATAAGAACGTGGTCTCTATTCTTGAACTCTAGAGGTCTCCCTTTCCTGATTGTAACTGAAACTCAAAACTCATGCTGCCACGAGGGTAAGGTTGGCTGACTCAAGATTGATCGGCTTCACCCTCCTATGCATGAGTTTATCTTGTGCTGAATGGGGTTCCCTTTTCGCTGACCAAGGAAAACCCATCCCATCATTGTAGGTAAACCACAACCTCTTTTCCTAATACAGTAAATCCGTGTATGAACTGTGGATGCCCAGTCCATACCCAAACTAACGTCGTAAGGCCTCGACGCTACCACCATGAGATTCCAAGCGAAACTCTCTCCTTGAGGGTCAGATCACACTGTTGGCGTAAGTGTGATTATCGAGTCTCCTCCCAAATGTATCTCCATATGTGAGGGTCAAGTCAATGGCTTAACCGGAAACTCTAGGTCTGGGACAAGACTCGTGGAAGGATGGAATGCTTTATATCAACGTTTGTTACTACGGCAGCTAGTAGTGGACACAGACTGTCCCTCGAATCATTCTTAGAGACATTTGGTCACTCTCCTTGACCGCATGAAGCTACTCTCTTCCCTTGCCATCCAGCTCCCTGATCCTGGCGGGGAAAACAATGGCGGGTGGTTGTAAGATGTTGAAATGTACACCACCTCATGCTGATCTCCTAGCTTGGCCTCCATGTCTGCTACTCTGCAGATTTATATGTCCTTAACATTTCCTCTCCTTGAATCATACGCAAGCCCAAGTCTCTAAGACTGGCACCGGTTCGCTACATTCCAACTTCTAACATTCTGTAGCTGTATTCGTTCAGCCAGAGAGCATTCAACCACAATGTTCTATCTAGAACCCTAATGTGAGTAGGAATGCATAGAGGAAAAAGGGATGGCTCGAGTATCCTTAACCACACTATGCTCAGAGGTCCAAGATCTATAGCACTGATCGAATCATATTCATTGAGTACCCGTAATGTTTGGTACGCATCGATGAATACTCAGCTACCGACACGTCATCCTGCCGAAGCTGTATAAGATCATGAAAACTCTCATCCACATCCACAAGCCAGTACTCAACCGCCTATGAGTCAGGCTCAGCTAGGAACCTGAGGGTATCTGATGTTGGAACACGTGTAAGGAAGTGATCCTACATGTGTCACCTACCGGTACCACCAGTTGTAACTGCTTACCAACAGGTAGTGATTATAACTAACACACTACCCGAAGGCACTATTTCACGCATCGTTCCACGTACCAAAGCCTCATCACTATGCAGACCATCCTCACGGACACTCACTAGAAAACACTAGTAGCCAAGCCTACCATCCACTCTACTGGTGCCTCAGCTAGGCGGAAAACTCTAGCAATTGCCTCCAGCCAGTCCTCTACTATCTGGGAATCTGCCTCACCTCGTAACCTCGAAGGCCTCTACTGCTGGTAATTGTGCAATGCGCTCTGTCGGCGTGCACCGTTCTCTAGTATGGAAATTGGCATTTGCTACCCAACAGGTGGTGTTGTTGTTGGTACACCACCCGAGGGTGCCAATATAGTAAAAGGGCCCCACACTGGAGCCTCGTCGCTCAGTGGGCCGTCATCGTATACTATATCAGAACTCCAACTGACTGTCTATGTGGAGACATCCTGGACAGATGCGACATGGTCAACGATTTATACCTAGTGAGCTGACCTAGTTTTGGCTAACTTTGAAACTTTTGGAAACACAAACGCAATCAGTGTTTTCATGAACTGAGTCGGAAATCAGTAGTCAGGGTCCTGGTGTATGGATACGTCAGCCTCCCGCACCAACACAAGACTCCCTGAACAAAAAACCACACTCAGTACCCTTAACACTATTGGTTCACAGAAAGAAAATATAAGAGTTATACGTTCTGCAGTACATCTGACTCCTCTAATACCAATTTTTCATGACCCTTCCCCTGAGGCCCGTGTCGTAACTACCTGAATCTCACCTTCCATAGGCCAGGGGCTGGTGACTAGCACCAATGGTGTAAATCTCGATACTAGGAAGGCATTTACATTATAAAAATAAATAGCACAACAGAGTACAAGAGGAAGAAATCACTAGGTAAGCAGTAAACAATGTACTGAAGTAAAAAGGTTGTAAATACAAGCCCAAAAGAAAGGTGCTGCTAAAACTGAAAGTAAAGTACAACAGAAAAGACAAGAAGCTAGAAGATAACACGCAGCTCCTGGATCTTCCACCACAGATCCTACCTGAAGGGTAGGTACATATGCCCTCATCAGCACTCCACGTCCGATCGTCCATTCATCTGTATCCTCTGGGTACCGACTCATCATGAGATCCACCTCTATGTACCGTCCAGTCCTCGAACGCTCGGCCTCCATCAGAGTTGTCCGTCGTCTGCAACCAACATAATGAGGTGCAGGCATATCCCGTGCAGGGGTGAGTATAACGATACTTAGTAGGGACCCCGAGACCCTCAAGGTCTCTCTAAATCCAACAAGGATAACCACAAAGAATAAACTCAAAAGATAACCCTTACATAAGTATAAGCCCATACTAATACCTAGGTTATCAATTAACCCATCTCAATCATGAGGAAACACAAAGGTTATGAAATCAATGGATAACCACTACTTAGGTATATTCCATATATATAGCTATGTTATCAAGTGACCCATCTCAATCATGAGGTAAACACAAAGGTCATTGACTCAGCTTAAATTAGTATTTCCTCATGATGTCGAAACCATAGCTGCTGGAGAACTCCTCATCTATCAAGTACAGTGGGCATGCCGCTACAACCAAGCGCTTCCCACTAACCTTTGACTGCTGTAGTACTCCACCTGTCGAGTACGGTGGGCCTGCTGCTACAACCAAGTGCTTCCCTCCATGGGTCTGTCGCTACAACCAAGCGCTCCCCCTCATAGCCTCCAGAGGTAATCATTCTATTATGTACTACAGGTCTGCTACTACAACCAAGCGCTCCTCCTCCATGGGTCTGCCACCACAACCAACTGCTCCCCACTGGGCTATCTGAAACACACCGAGTCAATCAATCAGCAGTCTTCATTTCTCATCCAGCTACTAGGTAGTACTATGGGCCTGCCGTTGTAACCAAGAACATCCCACCATGGGTCTACTAGAAAAACCAAGCGCACCCCCTCATACTCTATAGAGGTACTGCTTCTGTCGAGTACCATGGGTATGCCGCTACAACTAAGCGCACCTCCGCCGTGGGTCTGCTACTACAACGAAGCGCCCCACACTGTGCTATCTGAATCACTCTGTACTCTTGTCTCTAGGAGGATTTTCTCCACGAGCTACTGGTCGATACTCCAAGTATCACAAAGTCCCACAAAGAAGTATCTCAAAGGACTTCCTGGTCATAGGGGTCTAAACGCAACAAATGACGCGTCAATCGGACGCCAGGTCTGTGAGTTATTAGCCTTTTCGTCCCAGGGGCCTGGTTAGTTTAATGTGCGAACCAACCCATCCATATCTCAACTGTACCCCTAACTCTCATAGGGTATATTCATAGGTACTGTTCGTCAAAGAGATCACCAACATCGCTGACGGTTCGTCAAACGGGTGTCCGGTCTAAAAGTTATCAGCTTTCCCGTTCCAGGGGCCCTATTGGATTTCGGGTTCAATCCAACCCGGCCACCATCCAAATACATACAAAAATTAGGAGAAGTATGCCAAATGTTCTTTTCTCACCAAGAGGAAACCAACAAAGTTGACGGCATGTCAATCATACGTCCGAAGCTCAAGATATAAAAGTTTCCGCTCCGAGGGCCCGATTAGTTTCGTGTTCGAACCAACTTGGTCGTACACAAAATTCACCTAAAACATGAGTGTAATATACAGAAATGACCGCCTCGATCCAAGTATCACATCGCAACTAACTTTTTATCGATCGGAGGTCCTTAGCCCATGTTTTGGGAGTTTGAACAAAAACCGCCCGAAGATAGGGGTTCGGCCCCGGTCCGACCCGGCCCGAGACACCCTGGGTCGGCCCGAACCGGGTCTACCCGACATGGGTCTGGGTCCGGCCCACTAAGGTGCGGCCCAGCCTAGCTGGCACGGCCCGGACTGGCTAGCGCCGCCCGGCCCAACATAGGGGTCTGGCCCAGCACGGGCAACCCGGCCCGGCCTGGGTGGTCCGGTCCGGCGCGGGCGGCCCGGTCCGGCGCGGCCGGTCCGGCACGGCCGGTCTGGCTCGACGGGTGTCGCACACATAGTAGAGGCGGGGGGTGCGCTACCCCTCCCCCCTTTTATTTGTAACCGCGGCCCCCTCACGGGGGACCTCTTGTCCAGCTGGAGGGGGTTACAATCCCCCGGTCTTCCGGATTCCGACCGGCCATAATGGTCGGCCGGTTGCTGCTGTGGGACCTACTGGTCCTGCCCCCTTGAAGCGCTGGCGGCCGGAGGTCCGGCCGCCCTCCATGCTCCGCCGCAGCCTTGTCTTCCCGGCGCGTCGCAATGGCGCCACGCCCCTCCGCCGTGGCCCCGCTCCGGCCATGGTGTCTTCTTAGTTCTCTGGCACGACGCGACGGCGCCGCGCCCATTTGCTGTGGCCCAACTTTAGCCGCGGGTTCATTCTTCCTCAACATTGCGGTGTGACGGCACCGCACTTCTTCACCGCATTCTTCTTATTTCAGCACGGTTTCGTTGCATTCGCGCCCTTGTTCATGCCTCAACAAGAACAACATCGAAGTGGGAGGAGAGTCAGTCGTGTTCGTGCGGTCCGACCACCTTCCGTTAATCCGATAACAAGAGGCTAAAATAATTTATGTTTGGATGACAAAGAATAAACACAAACACAAATCCAAACCCCTACCTCGATAATTGTCATTGCACGTCAGGCGTCATGGAGATCGGACGTCGATTCTCTGGACGTCGAGGTGCATCCAAGGAGGAATCGTTGTTGGCGAATTCACGTTCTTTGAATCGTAGAGCATTCTTCATCAAGGTAGAAAGTCATTCGTTGACGTCGGAAGGTGAAATCATCATTTTTGGTTTTCCCACGGCGGTGTCTCCTCTATTGATGGAGATCCGGGAAGCATTCTTCATGTTCTTCAACAAGGAAGATGAACTTCATCAGAGGAAATTTTGCTCCCCCTCTCAAAATCCCAGCACAACAAAACAACCCCCCAAAATAAAATAAGACTTATAATATTTTATTTAATCAAGCCAAGCATTTCAATTTTTAAAAATCAAACACATAACTCACTTAATTAATTAAGTGAGTTTGTATGATTAATGAAGAGATAGGGGGAGGTGAGTGGTCTCACAATTAATTGCAAGGAGAGTTAAAGAGGGGTTTCAAGGTATTGAGGGAATGTGATGGGATGGGGCTCATGTGGGCCCCACCTCACTAATAACCTCACATGGGTGGTTAGGTCCACCCAACCTCCATCCTTAGGATTTCACCACTTTAAAGAAATAAAATTAGTTATAGAAATTTTATTTCTCGGAAGTCTTTATCCACAAAACTAAACAACTCTTTCCGAGAAAATGCAACTATGGAAAAGGTCTTTTTATGCATTTATCAGCGCTGCGGTTTCATCTGTGCCCTTAGATTTCAATTCCGAGCACTGGTTCAAATGTTAGAAAAACCCGCTCGTTCATTCACTGAACGTACACGAGCTAAACTTCGGAAATTGATTCCGGGCACACCGGGCCTTAAGAATCAGGCGCTGTCAGAAACTGCGTACTCGTAAAATGCCAAAGAAGTTAAGAAAAAAAATTCTTCAAATTTCCGGGTCTTTATAAAGAGTGACCAAATTTTCTTGGTATTATTCCAATAATGACGATCATAGTTGATCTTTCAGGAATAATATATATCATTGGGGTTGATCAGGTCATTAGATTTCATTTAGAGGGTTGGTTAGGTTTCTTACTACCTCACCCTACAACCATAGATTGAGTGGGATCGTGAAACCATTAATGTGTTGAAAATAAGGAGACATTTTCCTAAACATATTCATGCCATCAATATGGACAATCCAACCATCGATGATGGATCCAACTTTTTTTAGAACCGTGTGGTGATTGAGGATTGACATGAGAGGACCCAGTGATTGTGGACCTTCCACATGGTTTGCATGTGATGGAAGAAAATGAATGTGCGTGAGAGATTAAATAACTGGGAGATACAGATATGGTCTTAGTATCCCAAATTTTATGATTATTCATTCTTTTTAAGGATGATAAAATTTAATGATATAATTATGTAGAGACCCAATTATTTCCATGTAAGGCTTGGATTTTTTTACATATATTTCTAAATATAGTAATTGAGAAAAAATGTGATTCTAATTACTATTTTTCCTGGAATTAGTATTATTAAAAATTGATATATTTTATATTAAACAGAAGTATTTTTATAAAAAATTTAGAAAACTATTAAATGAATGAACATATCAGAAATTTGAGAACACCATTGAGCCTATAACGTGTTTTTTCCTAGGCACGACCTAAAATTGATTGTCATGTGGTGTTTGGATATATCACCCATTGGAGATATATTATGTTAATTAATTAAATGACTAATTTTATTAATTTAGTTGAATAACCAAAAATGGAATTCCATTAAATATATTATCTTGGATATTATTCCATGCATTGCATCATAATCCTAGTACCTTCAAGATCATCTCTCCATTAAGTTCCATATGCCGAATCACCTCATAAGATAATGAAAATCTAGATTAATGAATACTTGGGTAAGGACAATGAAATGAAATCCTTCAATAGTTGTTGACAACGTTCTTTGTTTATAAACAATCCAATCACCCTATTGGACTCTTCAATTTTATTTATAATTCCCATTGTAATTAAACTAAGTATGAAAATCAATCAACTTATTTAATATGTTCCAATAGTGTCCTTAGTATGCACATGTGTACCAGTTTAATTGATTATTAATTGGTTTTATATTCTTAGGTAACCTTTTTTTTGTAAACATGGCCGTGAAATCTAGTAAGCGATTGAGAAAAAAATATGTTTGTTATTTTCTATATCTAATTTTTTTCTTAACTGGTAGGACCCTTCGGACCTAGTTTGACATTGTGGGGTGGTATTGGTGCTTATCCAGTCTCTAAAATCATGACTAATTAACATTTTATGGACTGATCAACAAATCAGGGTAACATCTAGGTTTTTTATTGGTCGTAGAATATATTTTTAATGATTGTAATATGAATCATCATCAATGGAAGGAACATGGGCCTTCAGAGTGTATGGTGAAACCCCATGGGTGGATGAGTACGATTTTTTCATCCACCAAACGATAAAAATGGAAAAACTTATCCAGATACACAATATTCATGAGTACATGGGGCCAAATTCAAAGGGTAGAAGTTGGATCTAGCACGCAGATAATAGATATGGATTTCTGTGAAGAAAACATCAACTACAAGTCATATACCATGATGAGAACATAATGTGTATCCCCTATACTATGTATTTTTGTGTTTTGAGAATTTATAAGGATGAAACACTGTGTATTCTCCCAACACACCATCTACCACTTCCCCAAGTCGATGGTTCATGTGGTAGGGCACAAGACCTAGAATGTGCTATATGTTTGTGTACACAGGAACCTCTAGATACAAGAGTGACACCCTTGGAATGTGACACGTGATATGCTAAAGTACACAAATATGACATGAATACAAGGTCAAGATGAATCACATAGGTGGGACCCTATGAAGCATGTTCATTCCATGTAGATCATTTACATGCCATGTGCCCCTAAATGGTAAAAGGGGCATGTAACTCTAGTGACATGATCATGTGAAAGATCAGAACCACACACCATATGGGTCCCCTCACATGTAATCTACCCCTTGGTTCTAGTTTAGGAAACAAAATTATTCAATATCTTCTTCATTATAACTTGTACATTGGCCCAGTAGAAGACAATTTGAGGTATTTTTATGTGTATAGTGTGATGGTATGCTTTCATTGTGGATCTTGGAATATGATGTGAGATTTTTAATAAACAACACATATTTAGTAAATTCTAAATGATGGAAGTTATTAGGTTGAGGTTTACTAGAAACAACAGAGTGGATGCCACCTGACACAACATAGAATGGGCCATCTATAGATACATACTAAGTAGAACCCACCTATTGCATAGGGAAAGTGTACTTTTGACACTAGAGTGTAACTTCCCAATATTTTGGTTTGGGAACCTCTAGATAAAATTCCAATGTGGAACCCCCCCCCCCCCTCCCACGCACTAGGGTGTGGTCCTTGTAATTGTATTTTAAGCCCCCTAAATGACAAACATAATGAAGAATCTTATGAGTTTACACAATTACATATGGGATGACGTGTGAGAAACTGGGAGTCATTGATATGATTTTGGAACTATTGGAAACTCGTTTTTAGGTTGTGATATGATATGGAGTTCGCATTTCTCTCTCATTTGAGTTTCTTTCGATTGGGAATATATATATATATATTTGTTTGTTTTTTTTATATATTTATATACATATTAGTATCTATAAATTTGTTTTTGGGTACTCAACATACATGGTTTATGAAGACATACAGGGAATTCCATCAGATTTCCATGTTTGGCATCTCATGGTAGGATGAGGATACTCTCCAACTATAGGTGGAAAAGTATCAATATGTAGTTCATTTACACACGAGGTTAAACACCATATTTTATGTGGAGGTTTGGCTTTCTATTTCTTGGGATAACCTACATCATGCTTACAACCTAATATTTTTATTCATATAGTATCTCTTTTTGATCACCTATTAATGTTCCAGATGAAACCCAAGAGTCATAATTTTTAATTAAAATTTTCAGGGGATAGAAAACAATATGTACAATTTCTATGGTTGGGACCCAAAACATTCCAACCATTGTTACATAACCATCCACTCCTCTGTATGGGTGCATGGTTTCTACTAAGAGGGTGAACCATTTGAAAAACCGTAACCCAACTATGGAACCACCCTCTATATGAGGGTGCATGGTTTGCTGGGGGTGGGAACACAATTTGGGAAAACAATTCACAGACTCTGCATATCCCCTTTGTTCTAAATTTATCAATATTCACACAAAACACTCTGAAAATAACCTACCAAATATATAAAATAATAATGGTGAAAGAGTAACTATAATTGATCTATATACAACTCCATAACATTTTGAGATCATTCATTCTCTCTATCTTATAATAGCTCGTCCTTAATAGATACTCCCAAGCATCACTAATTTATGAAGTTAAAAAATATCATTCCACTAAACCTACATACTAGTTAATGTTTCCCATGGGTCCTCCTAAATAGATCTGTGTTTCATAATACCTATACAATCAGCATGATCTTTCCCATTAAAACATTCTCACTACGATCCATAACATGTATTAGATTCTCTTCAAAGGATACATTAATCACAATCATAACATCATCAATATAAATCACATGATAAAATTTAAGGTGATACCATTTTTATTGTAACATAAAAAAATCATCATGTATAACACTATACATATGTTGATGATTCAATTGGTAATCCACTGGAGAGATTCCTTCAACAATCATAAAAATTCCAAAAAACCTAGGCTCCATATTTCCCTACGTTTGAATCCTACAATGAACCAATTAAGGAAACACATGAAGAAATAAAAAATCACCCAATTTAATCATGATAGGTATTTGATGTCTCTCACCATATGTCTTTTTCAAACACTTTACCATAAATAAATGTTCTTTGAATCAACAAAACATATTTTTACATACCCTACATGAGTATAATTCCTAATAACTCTAACTCACATACATTTATAAAACCTAGAGGTGATCTGAATGTTCTACCATAAATAGTCTAATATAATTATATATAAATTTTTTATAGATAATTGTTTGTATATGTGAACTACCGAAGAGGTATGTGATTTGATAATGACCCACTAATGTCAAGAATTCACACTAGTAGAATATCCTGCAAAACATGTATTTTACATTATGACATCCCATAAGTATATGGTTGTAACGAGGTACTCAAAAATACCTTTGAACCAAGTGGTTTCTATAAGACTTACTCGAAACAATACAGAGAACATGATTCATGTATGGAAACTATACTTCAACAAACCCCATGCCGATGGATGATATTTTAAATGTAATAATCTCCCAGTTGATCCATAATGAATGTCTACCATATATATAATAAATGGGATGCTTTTGTAAAATATTACTCTATAACAAAAATATAAGCATTCCACAATGAAATCCTCATTAGACCCACCATAAATTCCAGAGTAATGTAATCCAAATTCCAATCCAAAATGTTAAAAGGACTAGTAAAACACCAGGTCATTTATTCTCATACATAACCTATTAGAAGTTGTAGCTTCATTTATTAGACCCGGTAATCTTGATTTTTAAGATTATCCACTAAAACTATCAATGTATTCTAGGATTCATTTTGTTCAATACTATATACACCACCCACTTTGAGGCATGAAAATCACACATCTACTCCTATAACATAATCTTAGGAACAAAATTATATCCTTGATCATGGATAGTCTCATCCTCATCTTTGGTCAAATATAAAGGTGACTCCCCACCTTCATGTCCTTCCCTCTTGTCCAGACACTCTGGATCCTCATCTGGTCTCTCCATGTTCTGTATCAAAGGTGTAGACTATACTAATTTTGATATAAGGGTTACATAGTTGTACCCCCCCCAAACACAACAAGAATATTATCCTAAAAATTAACCATATTCCACTTAGAAATAGACTCTATAATTTTATATGTTTATTCCTTTCTACATAGTTCATCAGAAGCCCCATTTCACTTTACATTTTTATATGATATATTAGAGTTGAATGAATACGAATTATCAACTATCCATTATTGATAGATATAAAAATCTCATTGAGAAAGATTATATATATTTCTCGTGAGGATTTTATACATTATAAATATATTTCTTAGTAAATAATTCCACCAACACATCAAAACATAAACCATAACAGATAACTCATGTTTGTGTTTCGGGAAATTCCATTCATGTTGACTCAATTTCTGTGACACATATACCACAAATAAATATCTATGAATCCAAACTACTCCCACTCCTATCCTAGATGAATGAAAAACATTATTGGTGAATTCTTAGACAAAATGACATCATGAAAAACTCATATAAGCCATTACTACTTCATAAATTTATCTATGGTATATATGAAGATCAAGATATAGGTTTATGATACCATAATCTTAGGTAACTCTTGGACAATCGACAATATCCTCTCAACTTGTCAAAGAGATCCTCGATATATGAAATAGGATATTAGTACTTTATTTTCATCATAATCACCTTCCAGTAATCAACACATAAACATACAGTTTGGTCAACCATATTAGAAAAAAATACAAATGAATCCAAATGTGATATTCTCAAATAGATAACTCGCTTATACCTAAATTATTTCAACTGATTATTAATCACTTGATGATCTATTGGTTCTATTATATTAAGTGGTTTGGAAGTTGGATCATCTATAATAATGATCTCAATAGTAAAATAAACATCTCTCTTAAGTGTTTTATCTGAAAATTCATAAGGAAGTCCATCGCATAATAGGTATACTATAGTGAAAAATATTCGATGATTTATATACCCATCATGCTATAAAATACTATCATCCTGGGTGGTTAGATTCTGTAGTTGATAATTCACTATATGTGTATGGTCTGCCATGATATCCCACTCTCCAAGATGAACATTATTGAAACCCTTATGGGATGTAAAATTTAACCTATTATGGTAATAATCAATGTGGTTTGGATATGCTACCAAAAAACTATTTCTTAAAATAAAGTAAAAAATTACATTCCTTGTATATAAATATCCCAGAAGAAATGATAAATCACAAACATAGTAGATTACCCTTCTCATAAATAGATATTTTTCATCCAGACTCCCAAATATGTTTCAGTCATCATAACCTCACTAATGAACTCCATAGGTAGACAGTAGCCATTCACAAGCTGATGAGATATAATGAAATGAGAGGCACTAGTATCTAATAAGAAACTAGGAAGCATAGTATCTAAAAGAATAGTAACTTTGAAAATCGATGGTTTAGCCCCGATATCCACAAGTGTAGGTTGAACTATACACAAATTTTCTTCACTGATACCCTTTATTGTAGTCTAATCCTCTTATGAAACACCAATCTATTAATTTGGGAAATAATTCTATAAAGTACCATTTCTACTACCTTGACTTACATGGCCAGTAGAACTCCAACTTCTAGATTGATATGGGGTAGAAGACCCCCGTACAACACTCTCATTCTATCTAACTCTTATGTAATTACACATCTAACATATGTTCCACATAACTATTATAGATTTCCCATCGAGACAAAATATTTTCACTTAAATAGTGGTGAGGAACATTGTTTATGAATTTGAGTTTTCCTACCACACTGGTGGTGGAGCACTCTAGCCATTTCATTAGTAACATAACCATCCCATGGCCACTATACTTTTCTCTCATATGGTTAAAATTTTCATAGTGATGCTTCCAACTTTTATAAGGCATACCTTCTGATCATCTAGTAGAAACAACTTGTATCTCACTAGATGCCTCTTTTCTGTCCCCTCATATGTTAGATACTAATTTACAACTTTTTATAACATTTTAATTCAAATGATGTTTACCTAGTACATAATATAATATTTAATCGCATATTAAAAATATTACTCCATATTATCCTCATCCCTTTGCAGTACAGGAACAAAGATCTTGAAATCTGCGATGTTTCTTGTATATTCCATCACGAACATACTCAGCTAGGTCAAAAACATGAATTTATCTTCCCTATCTTTATTGATATTATAAGGGTGAAATTTATCCAAGAACATATGTTTAATTTATTTCCATGCCATATTTTATATTTTCCATACCATGTCTTGATGTCCCACTAACTCATCAATATATCACATAACATATAATCATCCAATTTGATTTTCTTCTTAGGAGGAGTCTCCATATTAACAAAGATCATATTTATATGATGAGTCCATAACCCAGATACCTCATATCCACCATCTCCAAGGAATGTCATATAGTTATATAAATGAAACTCTCATGTCAATTCAAATAGAAATTTTCTAACCCAACATGGGTCTCTTTCAAAAATCAGAAACCACGAAAATTTATCATGGAACTTCTCCCTAGTTTCCACAAATAGGAACTATCAAATCCTCATGTTCCAATTTAGGTGGAAAATTTCCATCAATGTCTTCATGGAATCCTATGAACATGAATCATAATGGAGACATATTTATATAATTTTAAACACATTTTATAGGAAACAGTACATAACATTTACTCATTTACATATGATGGATTCACATAATCTGATATCATGGTCTGCCCCATGCCACACCACTTAGTCAATACCTGGGAACTAACACTACCCTCAACCATCACTCAACTAGCTCATGGATTACTATGGATAAAATATTTTAATATAACAAGGATTCATAATTGGTAACATTTTACCATTTAAATTTTCTATATTTACAATCATTGTCAATTAACAATTTCATTTTAGGATCCATTTGAATTTAAATTATTCAAGTAAAGAACATCAATCACATTTACAAAACATGCTGAAAATTACATTTTTGTGTGTTCCAAAAAGGATGCATGTCATATAATAATCATGAGTTCCTATATTTATTATTGTATGATCAACCTTCACTCCATACATTTCTATGAATAAAATCCTAGAAAACATTAACAACATCACCATCAATTTAATCTATATAGGGGAAAAAACATATAACTGTAACAAAAAATTTCAATAAATGCAATCCCACAATGGGTTCTTGGATTTTACCCTTCCCCTCTCCATATATGTGTTATCTATTACCATGTATGAGATATTATCTAAGTCTCAACTAATCCTTGTGTCCAATCTACCATTCATAGATAGTGAGGTAATATAATATAAAAGAAACCACCCTTTGATACCAATTTGTAACATCTAAACTTGGGTTCCACTCTTCAAACCCCAAAACCTTTGGGCACATCACATCAAGAATGAATCCTTCAATACGAGAGGCTTCCAACTTGTAGTGACTGTTAAATAGATGTATTGTGTAGAAACTATACACCGATTTTTGAACAACGCCTTCATAAAAATAATTAAGCAATAACCAAATGACAATACCCAATAACTAGATATCATATATTAATAATAAATGATAATATCACATGATTATCCAAAAAATGAAACAATAACTAAAAAAAATATATAAACATACCATGCCATATAATATTCATGTGTCAAATCAAAAATCCAAAATAAAGACTCTGACAGCTCCAAAATTGGTCTTGGCACCATGTCCAGATACCTTATACTAGAACCAACAAAAATTAGTTGTCTAATATAACGCTCTAGCTCTTATCCTATCATATGAACATGAATCCATCTCAGGTGTAGATCAGGAATCCCATAATAGGCCACCACTAATGGTGTATAAAACAATATCCGTGTAAATTTGTGTATCCAATTTTATAATGAAAAAAATACAATACAATAAGTAAACATTTTAACTATTCAATTATTATTTATTGAACAACATAATTTCCAAATTTTATGATGAAACCAAAACCATCAATATCTTCTTTATCCCATTCTATAGTCCAAACCTTCCCCAAAGGATATCAAATATTATTACATCAAGAGTTTTCATTAATCAATTATTTTCAATATTCATATATAGAATTCTTGGAATTTTTCTCCAAATAAAATATATTTGGTGTAGAATGTCATGTCTAGAACCATGTGGGTTTTTGGAGAATCATTCTCTATATCACTACTCTGTTTTATCACATTTGGGGTTTTGAAGAATCATTCCATGTCCCACACTCTTTTTTATCACATATGGGAATTTTAGGGATCATTTAATTTCCCATAAATGTCATCATATATATATAAATAACACACATATCATGTTATTTCATATAAAATAATGTTAATAACAATTAACCTCCGTATCAAAAAGTCATGGCAAGGTAAACCATTTTAATTTATCATTAAATTTAATGATCATCATTTTAATTCTCAAGGAATAATATGAATAATTCACCAGTAAACAATTTTTCATAATTTAATCATATAATCCATTAACGCTTAAATTTTAATCCAAATATCCATTAATTCAAATTAAAAACCAAATATTAATCACAAAAAAAATCAATTTCACAACTCCATTAGTTCACCATTTTCATAGTCCCATTAATGGCCCAATTTCATAATCTCATTAAATAATGAACCACTAAATTAATTCAAATAAAGATTCAATTCAAAACAAAGGAAATGGATATTACAAAATTAAATACATAAAAATAATGTAAGACAATGCCAATATAAATTTATACCACAAACCGCAAGGTCATTAAAAAGTGTTCCCCAAATGGAATACCGTAAATTAAAGAGGAACAATATAATTTAAACAAAAAGACACATAAAATCTAAGACAAAATACTACATTACATATAAAATTTAAATTGATCCATTGAATATAGATCTAAAAATTTCAAATAAAAGTTAATCATTACTATTCATCTAAAAAGAATGATGGTTGAGAGAGATAGAATTCTTTGTATATGAAACAACATATTATAGGAGAGATGATCCTTAAATTGAATCTTTGATTCATCTAGAATGGAGATTATAGAGCCATGGAACCCTCTCTTGGACCTCAAAAAATAGGGGACAACATCATATGTCATGTTGGGTAATATAATGGTCAATTCTTGTGGGGCGTGGTTTTTAATAAAAATTATATGCGGTTTAAAAACCACTCACATGGTTTCCTAGGTTAGGGAATACATTTTTCCAAACCATGTAACTTAATTATGTGGCCCACCATAGGAGTTCCTATTTTCTCCTTAGAGGGTGCATGGTTTTAAAAAATATGCACCAAATATGAAATATTCCACTTTTTATAGTTTCACTGTTAGTTGTGGTGGGGCACACGGTTTTCAAAAACCATGCCCCAACCATGCACTTCCCCTTTTTCTTAAAAATTTCTAAATTTTAAACCAATGATAAAAGTAAAAAATTTGAACAATATGAAAAACTAAGGGTAAAAGGGTACATATAAATGACATAAATACATCAACAGAAATGTTTGGGACCCTGCACATGAGGTAATCTTGACCTCCTAGTAGTGATTTATTTTGGGTTTTTTTATAAGAATGAAACTCCTTCACAATTTCAAAAATGGAAATGAATCCATTAAATTATTCTACCATTAATTACAATTTGGATTATAGAATAACAGACCTATTAACATCTAAATTTATCTCACCTCATCCAAGATGACTTCTTTAGTGCGTCAATCAACCCAATGAATGATTATGGGAAATCATACGAACGATTCTTGAAGAAGATGTAATGTACTTAAATGGCTCTCTTTATTTTACATCTTTCTCTACATAAATACGTTTTTCTTAAACTATCCTGATATAATAATCATTGTATCTTCCTTTTATTTGTATTTTATTATAATATGTTAATTACATACGAAAATCACAAACTTCCATTAAATGGGCTGGAAATTCATCATTTGTGTGTGCACTGGACTACTTCCTTGTGAACCAATGTCCTTTAATTTTTCCCTTACCAACTCCCATGGATAGGTATGATGATGTATCTAAAGTATAAATATATATATGATATATATAACATAAATATAAATATGGGCTAAAAAATCGTATATATCATATTAATTTCCATTTCTTATGAGACATGATAATTTCCCTCATGTGTATGGTGGATTACCACCTCACGAAGCTATGTGGTTCATCTTTCACTAAAGCTTATGATGGAAGCTGATAGAGATAATATTAAGAACTATATGTGATAAAATTGTAATATTTATTAAATTAATTACATATTAATCATTATAAAAATATCATATATATCATATTTTGCTTTACATTTCACTCAAATTAATATGACATCATTGTTCATGAACATGTGGACTACCCCATTCACAAATGGATGTGATCTATCTTAATTAACACACCACATGAATGATTTATATACATATATATATGTTATATATGATGTTATGATCAATTTTTAAGATTGAAATATTACATACACCCCTTCCATAATTATAACTGAAAAGAGGAAAGTGTTACTCATGCATGTGAATGTCTTATTATCTGTATGATTGTAACATCCATAATTTTTTATATACATCCATCATGACTGGTTTTAAAAGAGAAATTTATTTAAAAACATTATAATTAATTAATTATTATTATACTAAATAAGATAAAACTGTTTAATATGTGAAATAAATTTCATTATTCATGATGATAGTCAAATGAGAAACCCATGCTATTAACACCCAAAAATTCAAATAATGAATGATTATTAATTATAGGATGTTAATATATATTAAAATGATTATATATGTTATTTTAAATGTTAATATGGTAGTTTAATAATGTTATAACATGTCAAAAACCACAATATACGTGGTTAAATCACGTTCAATCAAAGGGTATCATGAGGTAAAGGATTCCATATCAAATTTACTTCAATTTAGAATATATTAATGTTATTAAACTAATTTCATTAATATAGTGTATATAACAATACTTTTACATTTAATATTAATAATACATAATTACTCATGGTATATTTAGTTTCAATTTGCATTATTTCATCTTAGTGGATTTTGATTAAAAGTAACCAAGTGTTAAGGGATTTAATATCAATTTATATTCCATTGTGACTTCTTTGTAATTCAGCTCCAATTATCAATTTTTTTTATATACAATAATTTTTTAAATTTAATAACATTTATAATAAATTATTTTGGGTATTTTGTGTTCCATTTTTTTCCAAGGGAATTGTATTTAAAAACAAAAAAAATGTTGAGAGATATTGTGCAATATCACTTTATTTTGTGATTCATAACCTTCTATTGAAAAATACACATTCACGTTATATGTTTTGATTGAAAAATAAAAATATATTTAATATAAATATTAATATTAATTTTTGATTTATATGAGTATTTCATTAATATTATAACATTATTATATATAGTATTCACATTGAATGTTATTAGAATAAATACGAAAATATTGATAACTCTGTATCCATTAAAAAATACAGATATTTAATAATTAATAATGTATATGAATTAAATAAATAATCCTATATATGATGAATTCATTGGGAATTTAGTACATAGGTTTTGGATCATTCAATGAAATCCACTATATGCATCAGTAGTCTTATTAGATAAATTAGATGGCAAAATCAGAGGGTTTTCTACCCAAAGGCATAAACAATTTTCAGGACATGTCTTGATAATAATTATCTCGAGGATAGATAATGACAGTTCAGATTCCCAACACTATGAATTCTATAATTATTTATATTCAATTTTATTATTAAATTAGTGATTTTTTCTAATTTCATGTTTGTATAACAGGTGATTGATTACATGGAATTTTTGAAAATCTTGAATTCCTGAAATATTATGAACAAGTTATTGATTAATTGTGATATTTTTTACTCATTTAACATTCCATATATATCATTATTTATTGATTCATGATGACTTCATGTGTACATAACCCTTACTGAGCATTTCAGCACACTTATATTTTTTTGTTTTCCCCAGGATATAAAAAAGAGCAATTTGAATTAGTTTTTAAGGATACAGTTTTTTTTATTTTGTGTTATATTTTATTATCATTTACCAAAATACAATGTTTAAGTTTTTTTATCTATTTATCAAAATCTAGTAATCCTTTTAATTCTTTAGGATGTGATTCATATATCTTTTCCAATGTAATATAATAAGGCATTGGCTCTAGGTTACTGAGATCAGGTTCATTATATCATATTCAAAATTCTAATTCCTATTGATATATGGTTTGAAATAATTGAAGTATAAATATTGAAATTTTTATCTATTATAACATGATAATCATTTGGATGATTTATTTTTATAAATTTTATTCCTGTTAAAAGAATTGATAAACTATTAGTTATTTTTCGACATTATTTTTTCTTTATGGAAGTGAAATATTTTTTTTAATTTTAATAATGAAAATGAAAGGTGATTTCATTGTATGGTCATATTTTTCGGGAAATTCATGATTGAGGAAAATATAACCTTTAATATATTTTTTATGTTTAGGTAATTATAATCAATCAAATGTATTATTTGAGGGAAAGAATGAGTTTTATAGAAAAAAATAGTAAATAAAAAAGTTATTCAATGAATAATTTAATTTTTCAATATGTTCATTATATTATTGATAATTTAATACTATAATGGTGAATATGAAATTCCACATTTTATATTAGATTTAAAAAATTAAACACTGAAATCCTAGAGATATCCCTTCATATCTAGAATGTTCATGGAGCATGAACCTAATAAAGAAGGGTGATAAGGGAGAAGTTCCTACCAGTGAACTATATGTTGTAATTTTTAGTTTGATATTGATTTTATAGAAATGATATGAAGGATATGTATAGGGTTGTTTTTGGTAAACATTTTTTTGGTTCAAATATTATAACGTCCTAACTGAGGTGCGATAAACTAGTTCCCATACTAGTTGGTAACAAGACCTCTGGAGTTCCTCCCCATATTCTAGAGGATTACGTCTATCAGTGAGGGTCAAATATATAACATGGGGAGACTATACATACATTATCAAAGGAGAAAAAAAACAATAACCAAATGATAATAAACATAACGAAAAATATACAAGTATCACATGATGAACCAACAAGGAATTAAATATCCAATATTAAATAGTAGACAAGTCATGTCACATATATGTCATGTGTATAAATAAATCCAAAACATAAAGATACACTAAAACATTCCTAAGTGGTTCCCAACATCATTAATGTTTTCCTCATCCAAGATTCATCTCATGCCAGCCATCTAACAAAGGGAACATTCCCTTATCATATCTTACAAACATAATTTCTATTCAGGTGTTAATCAGGTAGCCTAAGTATGCTGTGTATACTACTCAGTAAGACAACACATATGTTATCTAAACAAATTTATATTCCATAAAAGATTATACAATTGTATAAATAATAAGGTACAATGAAGTAATTATTTATCCCATTTCATTATTATTTTATTAACCATATATAACCCCCATGTAAAATAAGTAGAGAACCATCATTACCTACTACTTCTCATTCTAGATTTTAATCCATATTACATATGTAAACAAAAATACTTATAACATGGCCATTTATTATCCATTTAACTTCATAGAAAAGCAACATGGAATTATAGTTCAATTCCAAACTCATTGGTTTAGAACGTCATATCTAGCACCCCGTCAGTATTTAGACCATCAACCCTTGTCTCAAACCACATATTTATCATATATAGGTATTTTGAGCATCTGACCATATCAAACACTCGTTATCACCTATGGGTATTTAGTGCATCAATATGTGTCCCACACTTGTCGATTAGTCGATCACATATACCAAATATATATCATTTTACTTGGTTAATCATCAATATCCCATTTATCAACACTTCACATTATAGTATTCTATTTTAATATATCAACACAATCATTATTTTATAAATTAATTAGAAGTAGTAATATGAACAATCCACCTTTAAAACATTTATCATCATTTTATCATATAATTAATTAAACCTTATAGGTTTATCCAAAGATCCCATCATTCTAATTATCAATCAATTCCATATCCCATTAATTGTGAAAATTATAAAATCCCAAAAAATGGCCAATTCAATAACCTCATCATCCCATCAATTTCATAATTACACCATTAAATTAATTATTTTACAAATTAATTAATACAATTCAACATGAGATCTCCAAAACAAGAAATTTCTGTTTCAAATTTTCAAACAAAAAATTATAACCTGAACTATGGGATATGAAATTTAGACCACCCTCTTTAAAAAATTCTAAGCTCGGATCGATGATTAATCGGATTAAGATTCCAAAAAATCGAGATCTAAACCCATCACAAACAAAGGAAATAATCCATTAAAAAAGATGAGAGAAATATGGGGGAGATTGAGGATGCTAAATGGGAAGAGATTACATGTTTAATGAGGAGTTTACTAATGAATTTGATCTTAATTTTGTCACGAAAAATCTTTGATGGCCATATAATACATAATGGTGCCTCCAAAAAATAGGGAGAATGTGTTAGGTTGGGTTTTGAGTGAATGTGGGTGAATGTTGGGGGGTTAAGAGATTTAAAAATAAATATTTTGGAATAATAAACTGAGTGCCTGATTTCCTAGCTTGGGGCACATGATTTTCCAAACTGTGGACCTCATATAGGGGTTACATGGTAATTAATAAGTGGGAACATGGTTTTAAAACCACCCAATAACCATATAATCCCCATCTTATTGAAGTTCAATGGTTTGTTAGGTGTCCGAACAAGATTTGGGAAATCTGTGTGCCAATTATTCACTCATAAATTTCTTATAAAATTTCCCACACTTTACCTGAAATAACCTAGAATTAAATCCAACCAATAATAAAAAAAAATAGTGGAAATGAATAATTATATACCATCTTGAGTCATCTCAAGAAATGGTTGGGATATTACAATATCATCTCCTTCAATAGCACATCCTCATGTTTTACTCCCATGAATCTCATGATTCCAGTTTAAAAAACAAAAAACCATTGATACCTCACATTTTATTCTCTCCCCTATGTTTCTTCCTTAACATATCCCTGTTTGCAAACCTCATGAACTATCAACGCTTTATTACCCAGGAACACATTCTAATTTTGATCCATACCAACTATTGTATACTACTAAATTAAAAAAGTAGTCTTGAACACAACATCAACATCATTAGTCACATGAGAAGGGTTGGGGTGTTACCAAAGGAGTTGTGACACATGAAATGCATAATTAATAGCACTATACCTTTGTGTGAGAGTCGATCAGTATACCAATGCTGTGATTTTTTCCACAACCTCAATAGTTCTAACAATCCTGGGAAACGACATGAACTGTCTCCAAATTTAATGGTGACCCAATCTACGAAACACCTAATTGAACACATGATGACCCTCTTTAAACATAAGGTGTCATTAACTACTAAAAGAATACCAATTTTGTATACTCTTTCATCCATCTATATGATTTGAATTTGTTGAACCTTTGTTGAAGACTCTTGCACATGACTCAGTCCCAAAAAAACTGACTCACCCACCTCTATCTAGTATAGAGGTGATCTTCATGGTCTATTATAAGAAGCCTTATCTTCTGTTATATAAATAGTTTACTAATAACTATTATTATTGGTGAACTCAAAAAGTGTTAAGTGCGTCTCTCAAAACCTAAAAAATTCAATAAAACACATGCGTATCACATCCTACCAAACTTTAATAGTATGTTCTGACTTCCCATTTGTCCATGTGTAGAATTAATACTCATAAATACTTGTGTACCATGCACATTCTGCAATCCTTTCTTGAAAAAACAAGTAAAACGTGATTCATGGTCTGTAACTATAATTTGTGGCACACCATGAAGATGGACTATCTCTATAACGTACATATCTCCCAAATAATGTGCTGGGAAAGTATTACTTATAAGGTAGATAATATCTACTTTAATCAATTGGTCTATTATCACAAAAATTACATCATTCATAAGCAGCGTTCTCAAGAGACACACCAAAACATACACGGTAACATTCTCCCACTTCATTTATGGATTGGGTATTTGCTATAGTAACCCACTAGGTCATTGATTCCCGGTATGCACCTGTTTAGACGTGTTGTGTCATTCCATTAACCCTTAAATTTAATTTTCTATTTCTAGTCACTAATACGAAAAACATAGGCCATGGTATATTTTGTTCAAAAAAGGATGCCCTTCCCACTTTGAGTCATGAGACACTTGTATCAACTCTTATTGCATGTTCATTAGCACAAAAATCCAAAATCCAAATATATATGATCTCATCCCCAACTGTGGTCTAGTATTAAGGTGACTCTTTACCATCAAGGCTTTCCCTCAAGTCCAACCCCTTAAGATCATCGTATATCTTCTCACTGATTCAGATGAAAATTGTGGTTTCTATTAGTATTGATATTAGATTCTTCCTCTCCTTGACATCCAAAACCCCAACATGCATATCATCCAAAAAATTCACCATCCTCCATTCATAGCTAGACTCATGATGTAACTAATTATATGTTTTTTTCTCAAACAATTAGAAACATTATTTTACATATGAGGAGTTTATTCTAGATCAATGTCGAATGACTAAATATACTCAACACATGTCCACTACTGGAGATTAAAATCTCCATAAAACTAGATATACTTCAATCTATTTTTATTGGTATACATAGTATTCCATTATAAAATTTGACAATTCCACTAGCACACCAATGTAAAAACCAGTACAACTAACTCTTCATCATGTGTAGGGTCATTCTATTCATGTGGCCTCAAATTTATTGACCCATATTCCACAACTCATTCAACCGGTATCAACAATCATCCAAGCCCGATACCAAATGTTTCACAAATTATTTTATACTCCTATAAATGATGTAGGATCAAGATCAGTGCGGTAGTGAAATGTTTCGTTCAATTCAGTAATTAATTATCAAATGACACACACCATTAAATCATAACTCCCTTCATTGTTAATCGCCAAATTAGTGATTCCATATGGTTTAAAACAAGGATAAACTTCTATAGTATCCATAAAATCCCATAATGAAATATATATAAAAAACATTTTTTGGATTATCCCATGAAATAGATTCTTTATCCTTCTATAGGACCACATACAAACCTACCTCTAAGGTGATGTCACCTAGGAAATATACATGATTAATCTATAATTCACACTTAGATAACTTGGACCATATCTTATCAACTCTTACCATTCTCAATACAATTTCAATACATTGGACATGATCATTATGATCCTTTGTGTACTCCAATATGTAATCTATAAAACTATCAAAAGGTAATATATATATATATATATATATGAGGATGATTTTATTCAGCAATTCCATAAGTACTTCCAGAGAATTATCCAGCCTAAACGACATCAAAATAAACTCATAAAGGTCATACCTAATACTAAATTTTATTGATGGTATATCTGAAGTGAAATTTTTTAATTGAGGACAACCTAATATCATTTCAATCTTGGATAACAATAAAGACCCCCTCAACTAGCCAAAGTGATCATCTATATATGGAATAGGGAATGATTTTTTTACTATCATCTGGTTGAACTTCTGATATTCAACACACAAGATCAAGGACCAATCATCCTTCTTCGAAAACAAAAACAGGGAAATCCTAGAGGATTTACTCAGATGGATAAACCCATTATCCATCAACTCAGTCACACCACAAACAATCCATTGAAGCTTGTTGGTGCCATTTTATAAGGTGGAATAGAAACTGGATACACCCCTAACATGAGGTCAATATTAAACTCCACATGTCTATCAGGTGGATGTATTGATAAGTCCTTAAGAAACTTGTCTTAAAACTGATCCAGTACGGTTTGAAAGATATCATGAATCACACCCCATCATTTAGAAAAGGCCTGAAAAATGTGTGGTGAGATCCACTAGTTGCTTATGAATTGTACCTACATGGTCCCCTTTATATCCCAATCACCATAATGAACATAAGTGTCACCATCATGAGATGTAAAAGTAATTATTTTGTGGTAACAGTCAATGTGGTCTCAACATGATACTAATCTGTCCATACAAATATTATTTAAAATAAAGACATGTCATCGAATTAATGTTCCCAAATGAAATGATACACCCCAAAGTCAATAGAAAACCCGTTGAATAAACATATTTCACTTGACCATACACCCAATAGAGGTTCGATCATCATAAACCCACTCATGAACTCAACCATATAAATTCAATCATTAAAACGTTGGGAGAAAATAAAATAATTAGGGGTAAGAGTATCAAAAAGGCACTATAAATCATAGAAACCATAACAACAGTACCTCTAATTTATGATGGACTAGAATAATTATCCACAAGTGGTCCGGCATCATTATCCAAGAATGTAATCTTAATTGCATGCAACTATCAAGCCCCACATTTCTAAGATTCTTTTTAAGCCCCAAGAGAAACAAAACACTTCTTATATGGGAGATATTTCCCAAAAGTACCTCATCCACTACCTTGAAATCAATATCCCATAGAACATAACTACAAAATTGGTACAATGTAGAAGACCTCTTTCACATACATTGGATCTTCCTTACTGCTCCGTAACTACCCATCTGTCGTGGGTTCTTGAAAAACCAATGTAGATGTACCATCCTATTACATGTTCTACACTGTAATGGTGGGGTAGGATATTGTTTATGAAAGTTACTCATCCTACAACATCACTAGAAGAGTTCTTGAGTAATATCATATTTAACTGATCCTTCCCCCTGACCACTCTGATTTCTATCTCCAACGTTTACATTCTTGGTGTGATGATTCATACTCATAGAAGATGCAACTCATGATAATCTATATTATATAACCTATGTTCCACAAGAAACATCTTTCAGGTTCCCCTTATATATGTGAGCCTGATTTATAACTTCTAAAAATATCCATATCCTAAATATGTTAAGATAGGAATTAATTTCTTATTTGAGCCCATCCTCGAATTGATTCACTATATTAGCTGCATCCCCTTCCAAAGCTGGAACAACTCACTATATAGTTGTAAAGCATCTTGCAATGTCTATTAAGGAAATTATCCCCTAGGACATCCTCATGAATGTTTCTTCCCTCTTAGACCTGAGCGTCTTATAGTAAAAGTTCTCAAAGATCATTTACAGGAATACATTCTATACCATATTATCTAGTAATAAATATGAATTATTTATTTCCCAATGATGCTTCACTTTACAATTTAACAGATATTAATTTATTTTAACTCAGTTCTCACCACGGGCCCCTAATTTGGAATGAATTTTCTGAATAGACTCAATCCAAAACTCATATTCTTTATGTCCACCATCTCCAACTAATTTGAGAGGGACTTACAATTGGAACTCATGTTTCAGTTCGAACATGATCATCACAATACACCCTCAACCTCTTTATATAAAATGCATAAGTTTAGCCTTGTTCTCAAAAACTTCTATATGGATTCCTCACCCAAAAGTATTGGATCCTATGGTTACACTACCGGAGGATCATTTATAGATATTCCCTTATTTAATCATATTATCAAGATTCTTCATGGATAAATAATTTTCAAATAAACAAATAGTCCTTTAGGACACATTAATCAATATTAAAAAAATTTACAAGAGTATTGACTTAAATCCATAACAAGTCATCAATAATAACCCTTTAAATGGTTGAAAAAAAGGTAAAATCACTACCCTCAACCACCCCTTATGTAAAGTCATTGATAACAGAGGTTAAATGTTTTTACTAAGTATGTTTTTCATTAAAATTTTATTTATCAACTTAATTTTCAAAATTTATCATCATTTCAAAATTTTCAATTTCATATTATGCATATCTTCATTCAAAAGACACTAGTGAAGAAAATAATTTCCATTTAAACAACTTACCGAAAACCAAAATTTTCGTTCCTTATTAGAATGGTGCATCTCACATAAAAAATCATGAGTTCAAAAAATGATTCATGTTAAAAAAACTCTCCTTCTATTCTAGGAAAAGATGAAAAAAATCAAAAAATAATAATATTGCACCACAGGTGCATCACCCTATTAAAATAATAGAAAATGTCACATAAAACCTCAATAACAAAAATTCATCCTTAGGTACCTGGAGTTTTCCCCATGTGTGGGTAAGATACTCTAATTCATGAGCTTATAACCATGTACTTAGTCACCATGTTATCCTATCTAAATTTCCCAAATAATAAGATATAATAAAACAAAATAAAACTCATTTTTAACGAAATTGTTATATCTAAACCAAGGTACAATAAACTAGTTCCCTAGTCTGTTACTCACATGAATTTTGGAATGCCTCCCTGTACACCAGAAGTTGTAGACTAGTAGCGAGGCTAAAATATATTACACTGGGAGATTATTATTTCTTTATCAATGCAGCACAATTGAGGAAATAAATAAACAGTGAAAAATTTATAATAACCATAATCAAAATAATACTGGTATCACGTGACAATCAAAATTGGAAGGTAATATCGAAACTAAAACTGAAGATATTTCATGCCATATATGATTCAATTATTTTAATAATACTCAAAAAATAAAGACACAATGAAAACTCTCCATGTGGTTATGGACATAAAATATGGTTCCCCCATTAATGATTGATCCATTCTTATCCATATAACATAGGCCCTTACCATTGTCCTATTTTTCTTGCATGAAGTCTTTTTGGGTACCGATCAGGCTGCCTGAGTGGGGTGTTAATGCAAATTAATATCTACCATCAATGGTGCATAAAAAATATATAGTCAATAGTAGTGTATGTAGTTGTATAAACAATATGGTACAATAATATAAATCATTATCACCATATATTATTCATTAATTTACCAAATAAGACACCCAGGTTCACGATCACACACAAACCATAAATAAATCCACCGGCCTATGTTGGGGTCTCAAATATATAAAAAAGGTAAAAAAATTATTATAACATGGTATTCCACTATCCATTTCATTACAGTTTATAGAAACACCACTTAAAACCACAGTCTAACACTAAACTCATGGGTGTAGAACATTATTTTCAGCACCTCATGGGTACTTGGTGCATTAGACCTTATCCCGTGCCTTATTATTATCATGTATCTATATTTGGTTCATCATACCATGTCCCATCCTCATTATCACAAATTGATATTTGAAACATCAGTCTTCTTCGCATACACGTATATCAACCAATCACTTATATTACATTTAACATGGTTAATAATCATTATACCACCTAAAAAGACTTCACATCATGGAATACCATTTCAATATATCAATTAAATGATGATTACATACATTTATATTATGGAATAATATGAAAAATTCACTGTTAAACCATTTATCAGCATATATTTATATAATTAATTAACCATTCAAGGATAATCAAATAATCCCATAATTTTTATTATTAATCAATTACTTATCCCATGTATTAATAAATTACACAATCCCATTAATTGGACAATTTAAAAACCCTAACAACCCACTAGTTTCATAATGACTCCATTCAATTAATTAATTTACCATTTCATTAATCCTATTAAATATGTGATTTCTAAACATATAAATTTCTATTTAAAAATTTCATACCCACAACTATAATTAATAGAATGGAATTTATGATTTATACTATCAGCATCATGGTCATTAATGATAGTTTTACAATGGAAATCCCAATGTTTAAAAGGAACGATAAATTCAACAATGAATAATTCAATCAAGAACCAAAACCTAGATTAAGATTCCAAAACATTATGATCTATCAAAACTTATTTATAAAAACATACCCAATGGATGAAATCCTCCGTTCAAATTTATAGATAACTATGGGAATATGGATGAAACAAGTTTGGAAGAGATTATATATAGGTTGAGGTGCATATCCTGTGATCAAATATTTGAGTCAACATGAACTGAATTTTGAATGCCTTATAATCCCTTAAATAGCCTCCAAAAAATGAGGGATAATGATTAATGTCGATCGGGGGTGAATATATGTGAAATACAAGTTGTTTAAGTATTTTTTTAAAAAATTGTGGAAAATTATACAGTATGAATTGTCTAATAGGATTATGTGCATATTTTTTCAAATTATGGGACCTAACTATGTGCCTCTTATAAGATACATATAGTTACTTCTAATATAGTATAAGGCCCCACCCTTAAACCCTACTTAACCTTGAGTTATTACAACGTTACACATTGAAGATCTTTTCAGGTTTAGAGTTTTAGAGATTTAGATCATAAATCTTGTATTACATTCCACATTTACACAATGTGGTAACATAAAAGATAGTATTTATTTTTTCCATCAATGGAAACATATTTAAAAATAAAGCATGGATTGTTTCTTGACACTTCCTTCACACGATCATCATAACATGTACCTTTCCCTTGACCTGTGAAAAACATTTCAAAAACATGGGAGGAGCATAAAAAGCTCAGTAAGGGTTATAAAAATATGGAATGGAATCCTGAGTTCATATATACATAAGAATGAAATCACACTTTACCTATAAAACACAGGCACTTTAAAATACCTCATCAAATCATGAATAAATCATAGAAATCATAAGACATAAAAGGTAACTTGAGGCATTCATAACATTCTTACGTAGGGGGTAACCCTCTTGGTTACATTTGGAATACCCACCACACTATATTCCCTAAATCTCTTCGGAGAAACGTTAACATTTCAATCCTTCGCGTTACCCAATGCATTGGAGAGCTATATCGGGCTCACCCGCCCTTAGTTTATCACGGAACCACCCGTCTTCATAACAATGCCCAAGACCCATAACATAATCATATCACATAACATAAGCATAAAGTAAAGATAACATTCCCACATGAAAAAACAATATAACATTTTAAGATATTGAAATAATGAATCCATTCTAAAAACCATTTTTAAAACCATTTAAAACATTTAATAAAGAGATTTATAAATCAAAGTGTCCCATACCAATTTGAAGCTTTTAACATTTAAAACCATTAATATCCATATAAATAAATTCTTAAAACTATTTTGAAAACATGGATATTAATAAAAACAAATCACTAAAACATTTAAAGTGATATTTTGGTTAAAGGCTTTTTACCAAAATTAGAGACACTTGAATACAATAATTGAGGAATAACATTTAATCAGTACTTTATAATATAATGAGAATAAATGGATTAATGATATAATATTCCAAAGGATAGTATATACATCATATAAGAGTGAATTTGTGCATAACAACAATGAAGCCTCAATAGAAATGTAAAATGCGATGAAATCCCTTATAAAGAAGGTATCCTTAAATTAAGGATAAATCAATCTCAAAATTATGTGTGAGAAATATAAATACACCCAATATAAGTGGATATTATGTGTAAAAAAATAAAAGGTCATTCACACATATTAAAAAGATGACATATTCAATAACTACATGTTGAACCCAAAGAATTCGAAAATGGGTTAAAAAGTTCCCTTGGTAAAATTCGACAGCCTAACGGCGTCACTTCAAAATTTAGAAAATGAGTTGATGAGAGATAAAAAGGGTATCTCATCACTTGGAAATAAAATTTACATAAACAAGGATATAGAAGAACATATCCCAACATAATATTATGTGAATTAAAATACATAACAAAAGAAGTCTTTTAAAATAAGAGGGTGAAAGGTTCCCTTACCGACATGGGTATCTTTCGAAACATACACCCCATGAAAGAAGGACAATACAATATTGATGTAAATACTCATAAATGAAAGTATATTACACAATGAGTAAAATAATGGGCAGTACATACACCACTCAAAGGAATGGATTGATGATATAAAATAGGGTCTCTCATCAAATTTAAATATTGTTTACAGCAAGAGAAATATAAAATAACATCCCCCAACATAACTAAGAGGAGCTTATAATAGGTGACATAAAGGAGAGTACTTAAAAAGAAAGAGAGAGGTTAGATCTCTTACGAAAATTCGGCAGCCTAACGGCGCCACTCAAAAAATAAAAAATGGCTGGATGAGAAAGAATAGGGTCTCTCATCATATGAACATAAAAATTAAAGTAACAGTAACATAAAATAACATCCCAATCACAAGAAAGATGAGCTTAAAAGGAATGACATAAAAGAGTGTACTTAAAAAGAAAGAGAGGAGTAGGATCACATACCTCAAGTCCAACTTGTCTTGTTTGTTTCGTTATATTACTGAATAATAAACATTGGTCAATTTTTAATTGATTAAGGACCTCCTATAAGTATTATTATTCAGTTCGTATCACATATATTAATGTTATAATAATTGGTTAATAATATATAAGACGTTTTTGTCGATGTTTGGTACATGAGTCAAAAATTGAACTTGTTTGAAAATAATTTTCCATGTAGTTACAGGTACATCATATCCAGAATAGTATTTATGTTTTAAATATCATATATATTCAGTATATATTCATTTTATACTATTCCATAGCATTTGGAGATAAAAATTAAAAGCACCGTTCATGGAGATGGTAGGTCGTACGTACGCATGAACACTGCTTTCATTAATGGAATTAAAACAAAATGTGAGATATAGATATGTTATAATTCCAGAATTAAATCCATAATTTAGATGTAATATATTACATATATATCCATTATATATATGTACTTATAATAGTACATAACATTTTTTTGATAAGAAATGAAATGTATCGTACATGGAGACGGTAAGCCGTACGTACGCATGAATGCTACTTCCATTTCTATTTCATATTTAATGGAATTTAAACATAATTATACATAATAGTATTTTAATTCCAGTATGGTATCATATATAATATCATTAAATATATCCTTTATACATAACACATATGGTATTAACGAATAAAATCACTTTGAGGGGGCGGTAGTCCCCACTTCCTTAAATGAAGATATTGCGTTTACCCATAATGGAAACCATAAATGTATGACATAATTGAAAAATAAAGAAGCATAAGTAAAACATAAACATATTATATATCATATATAAATACAGTGTCATCTTAATGTCCACCTTTTAAGGTGTTAGAAGAATGTTGAACAATCGTCGTTTCGTGAGGCAGAAATTCCCCATCCACAGAAACAGTATGTTCATTAACCATTAGATATAGGTTTGTGTAAGTGTAGATAGAATATTTCATATAACTACATCCTAGTATATTGAAGATACTGGATTTGTTACAAAATAAATTAATAAAAAGAGTTTAGGGGGTTGAAGAAGAAAAATAAAACAAAAGGACACAAGTGGAGACATTACCTTAAAATCGGGTAACTCCCTTTGGTTTGAGCTCAAAGGCTTCCTTGGGAAGACTTATGCCCAAAGTGAGGCTTCAAGGAGTTATATAGGGATGTGGGGAGACAAAATGGGCAGGTTTTGGCCGAGCCAAAGGCTTTGGAAGTGTGGGTAAGGAGGTAGAGGTGAGGGCCTTTTATAAGAGGAGAGGAGGGGAACTCTTGGAAAGTAAAGAAATGTTACTTTATTTTAGAATGAGTTTCTGATTTTAATGGACCCACATTGATGTGTTTCTAGGATACGGTGATAAGTGTTCTCAATCCACCCATACAATAGGTTTTTTACAAGTTTATGTCTTAGAGATTACATTATCTTTCCATTTTATTTAAATCATTAAATAATGAGGTCATCGATGCATCACCATGATGTCATAAATAATATAATTTATTTAATGTCTAAATAATATATAAAAAGTAATATGATGTAGTAAATTTTCTTATCTTTCAAATGACAATTTATAGTCAAAAATCTGACTTGTATAACCCCATGTAAAAATTGTTTTAGTAAAACATCTCCTGTTTGTGTCATTTTTACTTTAACATTAAATAAAAAAGGTATTTATGTCATTTTCCAATAAAAGTGGCTCCATGGGGTCCCCAAGTTGACCCATGGATTTTCCTGGTCGGACATGACACATCCAATGAGGGTAGTACATGTGTCTAGGTCATTTGATTTTATTAAAACATTATTCTTACCTTAAACTACACTAATTACCTCTAAACGCGATTAAAAACATAATAAGTTACTATTCGCCAAAAAATTATTGTAATCCCATTAAACCACATTTTACTTCTTAATGACAACCATTTATGTCGGATTTTTGAAATTCCAAACACAAATATTGAAAAATTTCATTTAAACGGATAATTAGTTTTTATAAGTACCACTTAGTGGTTTCACTATTCATAAAAAATTGATTTTTTTCAGAAAGTTACCAAAAATTCACCCTAAGATATATTTCATATTTCAAATTCTAAAATGATGCCTATTTTAAAAAATTCAAAAAATATAAGTTTTATTAATTAATTTAATAATTAATTCCCGCTGTCAAAACAATTAGCGTGTTTTTATGAAACAAAATGTATCAAAAGATTGACACTAGTTTAAGTCCGATTTCAAAGTGAAATTAAGTCCAACGAACACTATTGGATTAAATGGTAAAAATATATTCTAATTTAATTTTAAAACCAATTCAAAATATAATTTAATAATATAAATAGATTATATTAAAAATAGGTTTTGAATTAAAATACAACATTTTCAGTGTTCATTAAAAATTGAACTTTTTCATAAAAACACAAAAAATTTATGCAAAGTAAATTTTGATGACCCGATTCTAAATAAGAATTTTATTTTGTCAAATATAACACATAAAATTTTAAAAAAGTGGATTTAAAAGAGGTTTGCCTTCAAAAGGCAGTTAATCGACCTTTTAAAGAATATTAGAATGTCTACGCTTAAAATTGGATTCATTCTCATTTTTAATCCTCTAACATTTATTGTAAAGAGTAAAAATATTTTTCAAACATATATAATCATTTTAAAGATAGGTCTGTTCATTTCTGCCATTACAACGGCTAGGCGTCAACTACCATTTAAAATAATATTATTTTATTATTAGAGTGCAACAAAAGATTCCTAAGAAACTCATTGTTGCGTATTGGGTACGCCATCATGCATAGAATCACCTTTAAAGTAATATTAATATTTTATCCACAAATATGGATAAATATGAAAATTTCATATTCTTTATTTACATGGCGTGTTACATCCTTCCCCCCTTTTGGGAATTGCGTCCTCGCAATTTTTAAAATTGGGCATGGAAACATCATTGAAAATCCCACATCAGAACAAGAGTCAGTAAAACAATCACTTTAAAATAAATAAAGATAAGTACAAAGTTCACCTAAGTTAACCCATACTAGGATTCCAAGTATGAAAATATGGAATGGAGGAATATACAAAGGGTCATGTTCTAATGGAGAGTGATAGAAAATATGTTTAGGAGAAAGTTAACAACAATAAAATCACAAACTTGTGATGGGTTAAACAGTATTCAATTCCCCAGTAAGAAAAGTTAATAGAAATCATTTTTGTTTTAAGTTACTTTTTATTGAGGAATTTATTCATAAGGAAACATAATCACTTATCATTTTGAATTTCCACTTTTATCAGATTCCTTACACAAACTCATATTTTCTCCAAAAGACGAGTATTTAGGAAGACTTGTTCACATTAAGAGTACTATAATCAACTTCTAGAGAATCACCTGATCCACAAAAGAGAACTATATACTTCCCATGTCTTTTGACTTTAACCAAAAGCAAAACCAAAAAGGTTAGTATAAGATCAGATAATCCAGAAAAGGATAACCCTTTATAAAAAAAATCTATTCTTGTTCTCCAAAATTTGTTCAACAAAACCCAAAGTTCAACGAGGACCATTCGATAAACAATTTGTCCATAACATTCATTAAAGTAAACCAAAATAAGATTGAAACCCAAATATTTGAAGGATTTAGTCACATTGTCTTCCAAGTTAAATCGTAACATTTATCTCCAAACAACATCAGTTGCTCCTAAAGTCTCGTATTGAAAAGTAATTAACCTAATCACATATCCTCCATGATTGGTTAATAAATTTCCATAGATAACCGAAAATCAACATACTCATAATTCATAAATTCATCTAACTAAAAAGAATCAGTCAAACTAGCTGGGGACTTCACGTAGTCTAGTGGTAGGCGATAAATACCAGTCGCACTTTGGTTGTGGGTTCGATTCCCGCATCTTTTTCCGGCACGACGGGTTGTCACACAGTCCGCGTGTTTTCCTTTTTCCAAAACTATATAATTCATAAAACATTCCCCAAAACGAGATAAAATCATTAAAAAATAATCATAAAATATTTTAACCTCAAGTTTATCTCATGACTTTCATTTTCCATCATAACATATAATAACCCATTATTAGCTCAAAAGTAAGGATCATATAAACCCTAATGGTTACCTTTATAATTATTATCTGAACATCAACATCGATTGGTCATCTCGTACAAGATGGATTACAGAAAATAGCAATGTTCAAGTGGATGATCATGACTCATTAATAGTTGGTTTAGAACAACCACGAGTTTCCTTATTGAATCCCCCATTTCTTCCAGTCTCTTAATCAGAGAACCACCACAGTTTCCTTCAAACCTATTATCACTTTGGTGCCTGCTAGATCCATCCATTCACTAAAAACAGAAATGTCAATGTGAGTATATCAACAAAACCATCATGTACTAATGATGAAGATAAACACTAATATATACTTACTCATTTAATTTATCTAAAACTAGGACTCTTTCTAAAATACTAACCATTATTGAAATGTCACTTATGCTTAGAGAATACCCTAAACTCTAAAGTTATCTAAACCGACCTTTGATACCAACTATATGGCCCCAGCCTTAAACCTTAATTAATCTTGAGTTATTACAAGATTTCACATTGAGGATCTTTTCAGGTTTAGAGTTTTAGAGAATTAGATCATAAAACATGCATTACATTCCACATTTACACAAAGTGGTTACATAAATGATAGTATTAATTTTTTTCCATCAACAGAAACATATTAAAAAATAAATCATGGATTCTTTCTTGACAGTTCCTTGACACTATCATCATAACATATACCTTTCCCTTGACCTGTGAAAAACATTTCAAAAACGTGGGATGAGAATAAAAAGCTCAGTAAGGGTTGTAAAAATATGGAAAGGAAACATGAGTTCATATATACATAAGAATGAAATCATACTTTACCCATAAAACACAGGCATTTACCTCATCAAATCATGAATAAATCATAGAAATCATAAAACATAAAAGGTAACTTGAGGAATTTATAACATTCTTACGTAGGCAGTAACACTCTTGGTTACGTTTCGAATACCCACCACAATATATTCCCTAAATCTCTTCGGGGAAACCTTAACGTTTCAATCCTTCACGTTACCCAATGCAATGGAGAGCTATATCGGGCTCACCCGCCCTTAGTATATCATGGAACCACCCGTATTCATAAAAATTCCCAAGAATCATAACATAATCATAGCACATAACTTAAGCATAAAGAAAAGATAACATTCCCACATTGAAAAAACAATATAACATTTTAAGATATTGAAATAATGAATCCATTCTAAAAAACATTTTCAAAATCATTTAAAACATTTAATAAAGTTATTTTTGAATCAAAGTGTCTCATACCACCTTGAAGATTTTAAAATTTTAAACCATTAATATCCATATAAATAAATTCTTAAAACCATTTTGAAATACTGGATATTAATAAGAACAAATCATTAAAACATTTAAATAGATATTTTGGTTAAAGGATTTTTACCAAAATTAGAGACACTTGAATACAATAATTGAGGAATAACATTTAATCAGAACTATATAATATCATGGGAATAAATGTATTCAGGATATAATATTACAAAGGAAAATATATACACCATATAACAGTGAATTGGTGCATAACAACAATGAAGTCTCAATAGAAATGTAAAATGCGATGAAATCCCTTATAAAGAAGGTATCCTTATATTAAGGATAAATAAATCTCATAATTATGTGTGAAAAATATAAATACACCCAATATAAGTGGATATTAAGTGTAAAACAATAAAATTTCATTCACACATATTCAAATGATGACATATTCAATAACTACATGTTGAACCCAAAGAAATCGAAATTGGGTTAAAAAGTTCCCTTGGTAAAATTCGACAGCCTAACGACGTCACTTCAAAATTCAAAAAATGAGTTGATGAGAGATAAAAAAGGTATCTCATCACTTGGACATAAAATTTACATCAATAAGGATATAGAAGAACATATCCCAACATAATTGTATATGAATTAAAAGTCATAACAAAAGAAGTCTTTTAAAAGAGGAGGGTGAAAGGTTCCCTTACCGACATGGGTATCTTTTGAAACATACACCCCGTGAAAGAAGGACAATACAACATTGATGTAAATACTCATAAATGAAAGTATATTACACAATGAGTAAAATAATGGGCAGTACGTACACCACTCAAAAGAATTTGTGGCAAATGTAGCATAAATCTCACAGGAATAAAAGTGAGATGAAAAATCCCTTACAAAAACTCAGCAGCCTAATGACACCACTTAAAACATACAAATATGTATTGATGAGATAAAATAGGGTATCTCATCAAATTAACATAATGTTTACAGAAATAGAAATATAAAATAACATCCCCCAACATAACAAAGAGGAGCTTAAAATAAGTGACATAAAGGAGAGTACTTAAAAAATAAAGAGAGAGGTTAGATATCTTATGAAAATTTGAAAGCCTAACAGCGCCACTCAAAACTTCCAAAATGGATTTATGAGAGAGAATAGGGTCTCTCATCATATGAAAATAAAAAATATAGTAAGAGTAATATAAAATAACATTACAATCACAAGAAAGATGAGCTTAAAAGGAATGACATAAAAGAGTTTACTTAAAAAGAAAGAGAGGAGTAGGATCCCTTACCTCAAGTCCAACTGGTCTTGTTCATTTCTTTATATTCCTGAATAATAAACATTGGAAAATTTATAATTTCTTAAGAAAATCTTATAAAGATTATTATTCAGTTCATATCACATATTTTAATGTTATAATAATTGGTTAATAATATGAGTTCATATCAGACGTTTTTGTCGATGTTTGGTACATGAGTCAAACATTAAACTTGTTGGAAAATAATTTTCCCTGTAGTTATAGGTACATCATATCCAGAATAGTATTGATGTTTTAATTATCATATATATCTAGTATATATTAATTTTATACTATTACATAGAATTTGGAGATAAAAATTAAAAGCACCATTCATGGAGACGGTAGGTCGTACGTACGCATGAATGCTACTTTCATTAATTGAATTAAAACAAAATGGGAGATATATATATATATGTTATAATTCCATAATGATATCCATAATTTAGATGTAATATATTACATATATATCCATTATATATATGTACTTGTAATTGTACATAACATTTTGAGATAAGAAATGAAATGTACCGTACATGGAGACGGTAAACTGTACGTACGCATTAACGCTACTTCCATTTCTATTTCATATTTAATGGAATTTAAACATAATGATTCATAATAGTATTTAAATTCAAGTATGGTATCATATATAATATCATTAAATATATCCTTTATACGTACCACATATGGTATTAACGAATCAAATCACTTTGAGGGGGCGGTAGTCCGCACTTCCTTAAATGAAGATATCGCGTTTACCCATAAGGGAAACCATAAAGGTATGCCATAAATGAAATATACAGAAGCTTAAGTAAAACATAAACATATGATATATCATATATAAATATAGTGTCATCTTAATGGCCACCTTTGAAGGTTTTAGAAGAATGTTGAATAATCGTCGTTTCGTGAGGCAGAAATTCGCCATCCACAGAAACAGTATGTTCTTTAACCATTTGATGTAGGTGTGTGTAAGTGTAGCTAGAATACTTATTATAAAAACATCCTAGTATATTGAAGATACTGTATTTGTTACAAAATAAATGAATAAAAAGAGTTTAGGGGGTTGAAGAAGCAAAATAAAACAAAAGGACACAAGTGAAGACATTACCTTAAAATTGGGTAACTCCCTTTGGTTTGAGCTCAAAGGCTTCCTTGGGAAGACTTCTGCCCAAAGTGAGGCTTCAAGGAGTTAGATATGGATGTGGAGAGACAAAATGGGTAGGGGTTGGCCGAGCCAAAGTCTTTGGAAGTGTGGGTAAGGATGTAGAGGTGGGGGCCTTTTATAAGAGGAGAGGAGGGGCACTCTTGGAAAGTAAAGAAATGTTACTTTATTTTAGAATGAGATTCGAATTTTTGTGGTCCCACGTTGATGTGTTTCTAGGATAAGGTGATAAGGGTTCTAAATACAGACATCCAATATGTTTTGGACATGTTTATGGCTTAGATATTACATTATCATTCCATTTTATTTAAATCGTTAAATAATGAGGTCATTGCTGCATCACCAGGATGTCATAAATAATTTAATTTATTTAATATCTAAAAAATATAAAAAAGATAATATGATTTAGATTTCTTTAGCTTTCCAATTAATATTTATATTCAAAAATCTGACTTGTATAACCCAATGTAAAAATTGTTTTAGTAAAACATCTCATGTTTGTGTCATTTTTACTTTAACATTAAATAAAAAGGTATTTATGTAATTTTCCAACCTAAGTGGCTCCATTGGGTCCCCAAGTTGACCCATGGATTTTCTTGGTCGGACATAACACATAAAATGAGGTTATTACATTTTTCTATGTCATTTCATTTTATTAAAACATTATTCTTACCTTAAACTACACTAATTACCTCTAATCGCGAATAAAAACTTAATAAGTTACTATTCACCAAACAATTAATTTAATCCCATTGAACCACATTTTACTTCTTAATGACAACCAAGTATGTCAGATTTTTGAAATTCCAAACACAAAGATGGAAAAATTTTATTTAAACGGAAAATCAGTTTATATAAGTACCACTTAGTGGTTTCACTATTCATCAAAAATTGAAGTTTTTCAGAAAGTTACCAAGAATTCACCCTAAGATATATTTGATATTCCGAATTCGAAAATGATGTCTATTTTAAAAAATTCAAAACATATAAGTTTAATTAATTAATTTAATAATTAATTCCCGCTGTCAAAACAAATAGCGTGTTTTTATGAAACAAAACGTATAAAAAGATTGACACTAGTTGAAGTCTGATTTCAAAGTGAAATTAAGTCCAACAACCACTATTGGATTAAATGGTAAAAATATATTCTAATTTCACTTTAAAACCAATTCAAAAGATAATCTAATCATATAAATAGATTATATTAAAAAGATGTTTTGAAATAAAATACAACATTTTTCACTATTCATTAAAAATTGAACATTTTCGGAAAAATACCAAAAATTTACACAAAGTAAATTTTGATGTCCCGATTCTAAATAAGAATTTTATTTTGTCAAATATAACACATAAAATTGTCAAAAAGTGGATTTAAAAGAGGTTTGCCTTCAAAAGGCGGTTAATCGACCTTTTAAAGAATATTAGAATGTCTACGCTTAAAATTGGATTCATTCGCATTTTTAATCCTCTAACATTTATTTTAAAGAGTAAAAATATTTGAAAAACATATATAATCATTTGGAAGTTAGTTCTATTCATTCCGGCCATTACAATGACTATGTGTCAACTACCATTTAAAATAATATTATTTTATTATTAGAGTGCAACATAAGATTCCCAAGAAACTCATTGTTGCGTATTGGGTACGCCATCATGCATAGCATCCCCTTTAAAGTAATATTAATATTTTCTTCACAAATATAAAGAAATATGAAAATGCCATATTATTTAATTACATGGGGTGTTATAGATAGATAATGATTTTAAAAACCATGCACTAACCATGTAACACCCCTATGACTTGGGTTTCATGGTTTACTTGGGGTAGGTTCACAATTTGGAAAATTTGTGTGCCAACCGTGTACATCCCATTTTCTTCCAAAATTTCTCAATTTTAACAATAAAAACCAAGAAACAAAAACCCATACAATGTATACCAATCTAATGGTAAAATAATACAAGTAATAAATCATGAATCATCTCTAATAATGTATGTATCATTCAAATATTTTTTAGATTTTGAGGTGGTTATGGTATTTTGGATAAAGGTTCATCATCCTGAGACAAGTGCACCCCTTAGGCCTAAAACTTGATTTAAAATGAATTAATTTTTTTAAATAACATAATTTTAACCATGAATAATATTTTTTTCTAGAATGAAAGTAATTTTAGTTATGGAATGATTTAACATGATCATTAAATCTTACAATTGATATGAATGTGTATCAATATTGGGTATTGTATTTATTTTTATAAACCATTTCTAGTTTTGGTTAATGTTTAATGAATGTTTGAATATTATGATATCATTTTATAGAATCATGAGATTTATTCTAAGTTATTTTTAGTTCATCATGTATAAATAAATTCTACTTATTAACTCATTATTTAGAGGAACAGATGATATTGTGGTAAATAAATGAATAAAAGATGAAATATTTATTTTAATGTAAGTATATTTCATTAATTTATTTATCTATATGGTTAAAGGATACTTGATGTATATGGAAATGGACTTGAAATTAAAATATTATTCATTTTAGATTAATTTATGTTATCTTATATCTTAAAAAATTTCTAATATCATATCCTAAATGTGCCTTCATTATAAATCCATGCCTTCACATCCACCACTATTTACATATTTTGACTTTGTGATATGTTATGACCTTTTTATTTTCATTTCCCTCTTTTAGTGGATGTTTTATTAATCCTTATTAAAATGTAGGTTTTCCAATGATAAATTTTTTTTAATATAAAACCCTTTATTATTGAGAAAATTATCATATTTAAAGGATGTAATTTATTTATTAAATGTTGAATGTTTCTCCCATGGATTTTTAAACACTATATTCAATAGGGTATACTACATAAAAAACTAAATTTAAACAATCCATGAAATAATATTCAAATATAATTATTTAGATGAGATATTTATAACATTGAGATATAATTTAATGGTACGGACAATATTTTTTTTAAAATTATATATGAATGTAAAAGAAAATATATTAAAAAATAAGAACTTATTTATTGGTAATGCCATTATAGGCTTTAAATATATATTTTTCTCAAAAATTAATAGTAATTTATTTTTATGAAAAATAATAAAAATATTTTTTTCAACATTTAGAAAATATTTTAAAAAAATAAATTCATTTTTAAATAACTTTTAAAATTATTTTTGTTTGAATTACTAGTATTTATCTCAAGAGTTTATATTTTCTAATAAATATTTATTAATACAGGTTTTAGTTGAAAACAAACTATATGTCATATATTAATGAAATACATATTTTATTTCAAATTTTTTTAATGTACTATATATTAATTTATTTTATTATTAATTGATTTTATGTTAATAAAATTAATATGAAGTTTAAATTTATTTTAAAAATATTTAATGCAACAAAAAATAATTAGTTGGGAAACAATTTTTATCTCTTATGGAGGTTTAATTTTAGATTAAATGATTTTAATTATAAGAATATAAATTAAAAAAATTATATATTTTTAATCATCATTATTAATATTATAAAATAATATCATCTTAATTTTTTGGTAATAATGAATAAAAAACATTAAAAATAAGATAACACATTTATGGTTCAAACATGGTTATCAAGGATTAAAAAAACAACATAACTGTTAAATGACCATAAAACTAGTCCAAAAACTAATAATATTAACATTTCAAGTTTATATATTTTAATTTTCAATAATGATCTATTTTTATCCTATTGGAATGTGTAATACATTGGTATGACTTTTTCTTTTGAAATATTTTGTGTGTCTCTTCCACCACAATTACAAAAGTGTAAAAACTATTTTATACTTTTTAAATTTATAAATATTTTTGGATAATCCAAAACAAACAAAAATTCCTTCATTACATACCTAGTCATTTCGTATAGATTTTTTTTCAAAAATCCATTCTTCAGAATTGTTATGTGTAACTGAAATGAGGTGGTTTGAAAAAGATGTATCATTTTAAACCAAGAATGTTTGTTTTATATATTATTCCTCCATAATTAAAACTTTAATAGTCATTTTTATGTAAGAAGTTAATTTTTCCACATTAAAAATTTTTATACTATGCTAATTTCATTACATAAAATCATATCCACTTCCATAAAATTGAGTAATAATCCATTATCTTTTGTATGAGGGACTACCTCCTAACGAATTGATGTAATAATTTTTTATTTATCACCTTAAATAGATGTTTATGATGAATTATTTGATATTTATTTATTATATTAATTTTATATCATCATTTTTGTAAAATTAAATTAATATAAAACATCTTCAAATACACTCGATTGAAAAATGATAGTGTACTTTGTGTTTACGACTTTCTAGCTTGGGAAGTGATGTGATTTATTGTTGATTACCACATATCAGGGATGTAATATGTAACTGTTTATAAAAAAAATAATATGATATATGTAATTCCCTGAACCTAATTAACCATAGTCAGTGCATTATTATATAACACTGGCATGATACAAGGAATCATGTCCCGAAAAACCGATCGGTTTAGTATCCTTGGAAGTACTAGATAAATTCATAATTTTTACATTATGTCGTGATATAAAAAATCAACAAAATTTTGTCCTCGTTGACCACACTTATATCCTTACTATATCCCTATAGGTTAACCATAAAATATCTATTCACCTCATGCGAAAAATATAACATAAAAAGGGGTGAACTCAGATGCCCAGTAAGGATGACAATATAGTGGAAACATTCATAAATAAGCATAAACATTTTAAACATTGTATAAGACTAAAACAAAATACATTTAAAATTAAAATTCTTCATAATATGGAAAAGATAAAATCAAAAAATTCCATTAACTTATTCACATGGATATTATACTAGTCGATTAATCACATGCAATATCAATAGCCATTTTCATATTGATGGAATGCATAATGCCAGACTTCATAACAACATAGTCAGGGCCTTTTTCCAAGAATACCGATAAGATTTTGTCATGGCCTTGTGATAAGACACTAGTTTGTCTCATTAGACCTACTGATTAATCGTGGATATATTGCGGGATCCACTAGTCACTTACTAAGTCCAATGCATTCCTCATATGAAATGGTTTTAACATAACATAAACATTTTTATTAAAACAAGCATACGAAATGTAAATACATTATCCCTAGACCACAAATGTTGTAAAATTTACACATATACAGTCAAACATATCACAAAACCTTCAATACAATATTTAATATTTGTATCATAATAAATTTACTTCAAACAAGCTTAAAGTCCATCAAAGGATGTTCACAAAGATGAAATCAAAACTATTTTTAAATAAATATGTCTTTATATTTAGAAATAATTTAAAATAAATATAATTATTAAAGGAAACAATTATTTTGAAAACATTCATATAATCTTGTATGGGATGCTTAGATGATGTTATAATGGTAGAAAATAGCACCACCCGTATAAGTCAAAAACAAGACATTCTTACCATAATTTTGTCGAAAAGGTCATAGAGTACCTTGTTTGGAGAACGACAGAAAGATTCCATTAAAACCAATTTATAAAAATTCAAAAAAAGTTTAAATTACATTAACACATAGTCTAGTAAATAGTAAAAATGTTTTAAAATACATTTTTATGATACATGTATTTGGATGATAAAGAGGTCCCAGTAGATACTTATGTAAAAAAACTCAAATAATAAAGAGAATGTGAAATTAACCCTTACCTAGTACTTTTCCATAGACGATGGTATGTTAAACTCCAATATAATAATTAAAATATTTTTATTAAATTATACAAGTACAGTATACATAAATATTATAACATGTATATTCTTATAATATTTCGTTGTTAATAATATTTCAGTAGAATCATCATTTCAGGTGTTAACTGATCTGTTTTCCTTTATATGATCTGTTACGTAATCCTCGTTTAATATGTATAGGATACAGTTTATTCATATCCAGGATTATATTATATTCTTAAAAATTATTTTTAATCCTAAAATGAAAATTATTCTTGAATGATTATGTTGGGGATTGATTCTCATCGCGTTCGTGGAGATAGTAATCTGTACGTATGCATGAGCGACAATATCATTATATTGATGGGGAAATCATATGTAATTGGATTGTATATCATAATTAGATAATAATTAAAATGTTATATTTATTATTTACATTATTTATACTCCTTATTATACCCATCCAAATAATGAAGTGTTTGGATAACAAACTACACCACGACGTGGAGACGGTAAGCCGTACGTACACTTGTATCCTCACTTTTTCATTCATATAATGGATTGACTAATTAAAATGGTTATACCATTTTTATAAAAACATCATAGTATATAGAGGACAATGTATTTATTATTTTATAATGGAAACCACAATGAATGAATAAATGGAAGGAGAAAAGAACTTGAAAGAGGCGTTGAAATATCTACCTCTTCTTTGGGTTCTTCTTTTTGATTTGATCAAAAGGGCTCTATAGGATGTCCTTATGACCAAGGTAAGGCTTCTAGGATGAAGGTACGAATGTTGGGAGTATATTGGCGTAGGGTTTAGATGATCCAAATGGCTTTGGAGGTGTGAAATTTAGAGAAGGGGATGCACCCTTTTATAAGAAAAGTGAGGGTGACTATAGGAAAAGCTTGAAATATTATTTTATAATAGAATATTTTTAGGTTTATAATGGCTCAAAAATAATATATTTATAGTATAATGTGGGTATGGGTTGAAAATATCTCAATAAATACGTTTTGGATAGGTTTAGGTTACCATATTTACTATATCTTATAGACTTATATCTTTGATAAATTGTTCGACATTTACCATATCTCTTTGTATTTTTATATTATATGATTAATAAACCTACTATAACAAGTAAAGAGAACCCCAATTTGTTCATTGTTAAAATATTTAACCTTAACTATGTCCTTTAGACGAAACATTGATTTTTAGGAATATTATATCAATTAATAATATAGTATTTGTTTTAAAAACTCAATTATGTAAATTTTGACAATATTTAGTATTTCATTTTATTGGATGACATTAAACCTCTATCACTTTGAATAAAATTTATTTAACCATCACTAATATGTAATATTAACCTATATAATTAGTTAAATTAATCATAAGTCTCATTTTACTTTTATTTGGATATTTATAATATCAATTATTTTAATATTTAATTATTAAGGTAATTACTACATCATCATTGTGTCATAAATAAATTAAATTATTTAATATCTAAATATTATTAATTAAATCCCATTATTTATTAAATGTATTTATCATTATAATGATTATTTATTGTCTAATTTATATTTTTTGTATCCATATATTAAAAATGGTTTAGTTATTAAACGTTGTATTTAACTCTTTTAACTATTCTTTAAATAAAATAATTATAAATGTCCTAAACTAATCCAAGTAGAACAAAGGGTATCATATTTTATTCCTAAGTATTTTTTGGTCGAATTAAACTTATCCAAAAGAATTAGGACATGTACAAGGTATTCATGACATCATATTTACCATTAATTACCCTATTTTCTTTTAACTGTGATAAATAAATGTCAAAAGTTATTATTCACAAAAAAATTATTTTCATCTAATCAAACAACATTTTACATACTTATATTAACATTGATTCTCTGTTTTTTTAAATTCATCTCACGAAAGAGGGAAAATTAATTTTTATGAAAATTTGCAAATGCTTATAGGAGGTGGTTTAAAGACGATAAAAAGTTCAATAAAATTATTATATATCTAAAATTATTATAATATGACTGTAATTAATTACATTGAACTTATATAAGTATTTTGCATCTATTTTGACTTAAAATTTTGTAAATAAATAAAAAATTTATTTTAATACAATTACGTTTTTATCAAATAACGGATTGTTTTTCTATATTCATAAAAAATCGAATGTTTTTAGAAAAATACCAAAAAATAAACCTAAGCTAATTTCAATATACTGAATTCAAAAATGAAGTCCGTATTAAAAAATAATATTTAAAAAATTTCAAAAAGTGGGTATTACTATTCATAATGTCTTGTTTGATTGGTCGTGGTGCTTTAGAATATCGAAGTTGCAAACAATGCAATCTATTTCATTATTAAAAAGGAAGTGTACCGTAGAAGCTTGGGGTGTTACATTCTTCCATTCTTCAAATATTTTTTCCTAGATATTTTTAGAATACTACCGCAAAAATAGAATCGGCTGGTTCTTGATCATAAGTTCATTTGGTTCTTACGTTTCCTCTTCCATCTTATAGTTTCTCCATAGAACTTTTACCAGACAAGTCGTATGGTTTCCCACCACTTGTTCTCTGGTATCAAGAATCTAGATAGGCTCTTCTCAAAAAAATAGATCAAGTTCTAATTCATTTTCCTCATAGGAGGGTACATGCGTAGGGTTAGGTATGTATTTTCTCAACAGTGATATGTGGAACTCATCGTTAAATTTAGAGAGACATGGTGGCATTGCCAAATGGTAAGCAACAACCCCAATTCATTCTACACTTTTGAAAGGCCTGATGTACCTAGGACATAATTTACACATCTTACTGAATTGTATAACCCACTTCCATGAAGATAACATCAAGAAAACTTGATATCTTACCTAAAATTCCAAATCATTCATTCGGTTACCATTATAACTCTTCTGCCTACATTGAGCTGTTTTGATGTTGGTTTGGAGAACCTTAACATTTTTCATCATTTCCTCAAATTTTTCTGGGCCTACAATTTTTCTTTCACCAACATCATCCCATAAAGTTAGTTTGTGTCATAAATTTCCAAATAACACTTCATATGGTTCCATCTGAATACTGGAATAGAATCTATTGTTATAGGAAATTTATACTAGAGGTAAATATTGATCCCACATACCTTGAAAGTCTTGAGAGAAAGATCTAAACATGTCTTCTAAGAATTGAATAGTCTATTATTATTGTCTATAAGATTGAGGTTGGTAGGTAGTGTATAATCAAAGTTCAGTATCTAAGGCCTTCTCAAGACTTTTCTAAAATCGTGATGTAAAATGGGGAACGTAATCAGAAAAAATCTATAGCGGTACACCATAGAGTCTTATAACATTAATAATATTTAGTCTCCCTAGACATTCAAGTGGTAAATATTCTCTTATAGAAAGAAAATTTGATGACTTGGTAAGACGATCAACAATAATCCCTATTGCATCATTCCTTTTATGAGTCTTTGGTAGCAACATGACAAAAACCTTCATAATATTATCCCATTTCCACTAATGTATAGGAAGAGGATGCATGACTCTTCCAGGCTGTTGCCTTCCAGCATTCACTTGTTGATTAACCATACATCTTGACACAAAATTAGCAATCTCCCTCTTCATGTAGTCCCACCAAAACTATTATTTCAAATCATTGTACATCATCATACACCTAGGGTGGATAGAGAAATTGGTGTTATGAGAATCATCCCATAATTCTATTTTTTGATCGGGTATATCAGGAACAAAAACTATCTTCCCAAATTTCAAAATTCCATATTCATTTACGAAGTCACTCAAACTCCCATCATTTACAGTTTAAATATTCTTTTTAAACTCCTCATAATTATTATAAGAACTTTTTATCCTTTTTCGTAAATATAGTTTGAAAAAAATTTGAAAATGTATTTATGTTTCAACTTCCATGGTTATTACCATATCCATCTTTACTAGATCCATGAAAAAAGGATCCCTTTCAACTCTAATATTATTCAACACACCGTGATCTTTTCGGCACAAAGAATCTACCACAATAATTTCCTTCCCTATGTGGTTGTGTATTGTGCAATAATAATATTTGAGTAGTTCAAGCCAAATTCTTTTCCTCGTGTTGAGTTCTTTTTATGAGAAAATATACTTCAAACTCTTCAAATCAGTATAAATATAACATGCTTCACCATAGTGTTAGTGTCTCTATACCATCAAAACAAAGATTACAGCTACTAACATAAGATCATGATTGGGATATTTTTTCTAATGAATTTTTAACTGTCGTGATGCATAGGCAATAGAACCATCATTATTTATAAGGAAGCAACCTAGTCCTTGCATGGAATCATCACTATGAATAACAAACCCATCGTTCCCTGATGGTAGAGACAAGATAAGATAATTGAATAATCTTCTCTTTAGTTCTCCAAAACATTGATCACACACTTTTGTCCAAACAAATTGACCCCTTTACGTGTGATTATGGTTAATGGGTTAGCGAACTAGGCAAAATTCTGGGCAAAACGTCGATAATAACATGATAAACCAAAAAAACTGCATACCTTAGTTATACTCATTGGTGTTGTATATTCTTGGATCACCTTGGTCATTGAAGGATCAATAGATATTCCATCCTTAGAGACAATATGGGAATGAAAATAAATCTCTTGAAGCTTGAATTCACAGATTCTAAACTTCCCATATAATTCCTTTCTTCTAAGAGACATTAAAATAATGCCCAAGTGATTCTTATGATATTTGTATCTTTTGGAGTATATCGAGATATCATTAATAAATACCACTACAATGTCATCAATAATTTCATTGAAAACACTATTCATTAGATCCATGAAGATAGAGGGTGAATTACTCAATCAAAAAGGTATTACACTAATCTCTTAATGCCCATACCTGGTTTGAAATACTCTTTTCAGCATGTCTTCCGCCTTCACACACAATTGAAGATATCCAGATCGAAGGTCAATCTTTGAAAAAGATTTAGCAACATGAATTTGGTCGACTAAATCCTTAATCCGAGGTAGGGGAAATTTCTTCTTTATTGTTATAGCATTGATCACCCTGTAGTCAATGCACAGCTTCATAGATCCACCTTTCGTATTAACAAAAATGACAGTGGCTCCCCGTGGAGAAACAATAGGGTGAATAAATCCCCTATTACTAAATTCCTGTAGTTAATTCTATACTTCCACTAATTCCACAGTTTCCATTCTATAAGGGGTCTTTGATATGGCCCTCAAACCAGGAATTAAATTGATGGAAAACTAAATTTCTAATTCATGAGGATGTCTAGGTAAATCCTCTAGAAACACATAAATATATTCATTCACAATAGGTACATCCTCTATTAAAACATTCTTTTCATCACACATAATTATTTAATTCTCTTCCTCCCAAATAATTGAATTTAGTATAGATTCTGGGGGTGGATCTAAATAATAATCATTTGGTGGATGTTTTTCTTTAAGGATAAGGTACTCATTGTCATCATCGAAAATTGTATCCTCCTACTTATTACTATAAATTTTAGCATCATGGTCTGAAAAACAATAAATTCTAAGGATTATATCAAATTCAATCATGGGTAAGATGATGAGATCGGCAGATAAAAAACATTTATATGACTTAATGGGAACTAAATCTCAAAACATTGTTGCGATGATACATCCCTTAGGCGTTTTGACTGAAAACTCCACAATTAATTCAAATTAAAAATATCTTATTTTTTTAGAAAACATGGAAGATATGAAATAATCCGATGATCTAAAATCAAATAAATAATTTTCTAAACTTTAGGAAACCCTTAAATTACTAGTCGCCATTTCTTTTGGAGCTTCAACCTCAGCATTTGTGATTGCATAAGCTTGGCCTTTCCCCGTTGTCATTTTCTGAGGTAAGTTCCCTTGGCGCATAAGTCATTCATTTACATAATGTCTATTTTCACTACAATTGTAGAATCTATCATTGACATACAATTTCTTTCTCTTTGAATCATGATTTTGGTGGGCTTTTTACCACACTTGTAATCGAATCCAATTCCCTTCCAACATGTACCTGAGTGTTTCTTCCAACATTTAACACATGGTGGATATTCCACACATCGCTTTTTCCCATTATTTCCATTTCAAGAGTGATCAACAAATCCCTTCTTCTCTTTCATTTTTTTGAAGTCATAAGACTTATATAATTCCATTTCTTTCTTGATAGCACATGAGACAATATCTTCATAAGATGGGAAGGATTTTGAGACTAATGCTCGACAGAGAAATGGTATTAACCCATCAAAGAATTGGTCAAAAATACTCATTGTGTTACCTATATAATATAATTAATTCCTTGAAAACCATATAAAATTGGCCTCATACTTCGCGACAACCTCATTCTTCTTTTTTCCTCAGACTCAGAAATTGTCTTTCCATATCTACTCAATGTTGATGAGGAAATTATTTTTCAATCAAAATATCATTAAATTCCCTCTATTCAATGTTCGATACTTCTTCATGTTCCATTGTGTTTTGGATTAATGAGCACCGTTGATCTTCATCTCCCGTGAGGCGAAAAATAGCCAAGTAGAATTTTCCCCTTTCGCTACTCCCCAAATCACATAATACTTTCTCTAAGGAATTTATCCATTTCTCAGCTACAAATTATTTTGTACCCCCATTTAATGTTTGTTGTTGTTTCCTCATGAAGCGGTCGATCATTGACCCTCTATGTTGTGGATCTGGGAACTCCATATGGGTAAGATTATTATTCATAACCTGAGTGAGTTGTCCCAGTATGGTGTTAAGCTGATCAGCACTAGTCGCTTCACTAGTTACAGTATAATTATTTTGAGTGGGGGGAAATCTATATATGGATTAAAAGCATTGATATAGTTTCAATTACTTCCACTATGAGCCATTTCTAAACAATGGAATATAGTATATTTGTTTATGAATCACAATAAATAATTAAAACTTGTAAAACACTTAACAGAAATTAATCAATTTATGGATATAATCTATAATAATAAAATAATGTTTTCTTTGAGGTAGTATATACTCATAAATATTTCATAATGGTTTGTAAAAAAATGAGAATTATCCTATTAATATCACCTTGGAGTGTCATATCTAAGAGTGCAGCAATGCCCGTTGTCGTGTACCAAGATATCCCAAGTCAGGCCCAAAACTCCTTGTAATAGTTTTCACTCCAAGGTACATCTATACTAGAGCCGCCTCTACTTACTCGTATATGGACAAGGATGTATTACATGGAAAATACCAAAAATATCTAAATTACCAAAATTATAAGAAGTTCTTTTATACCAATCCTCAATTTATATCTCATGGTAATGTGATCTAATTAGAGTTTATCTAAATCTATTTTCCAAGGTTTGTACTAATCTTCTTTGATACCAACTGTAATGCCCCGACCCTAGTTACCCAGAGTTGGGGCATTATTACATTACACTGGCATGATAAAAGGAACCACTTCCTGAATGACCGATCAGTTTAGTATCTATAGAAGTACTAGATACATTTATATGTTTTAAATTACTTCGTGAAATAAAAATGTCAAAAAAAAAATTTTCCCCATTGACCATACATATAACCGTATCCTATCCCTATATGTTAACCATAAAATATTCTTCACCTCTTGGGAAAAATAAAACATAGAACAGGGTGAGCTCAGATGCTCAATATGGATAACAATATAGGTTAAACTTTCATAAATAAGTATAAATATTTAAGGTAATTTATAAGACTAAAACAAAATCATTTTAAACAAAAAATTCAGAATAATATGGAAAATATAAAATCAAATAATTCTATTTACTTATTCACATTGATATTAAACTAGTATAATAATCATTTGAAAAATCAATAACAAATTTCATAATGATAGAATGCATAACGCCAGGCTTCATTACCACATAGTAAAGGCCTTGTGCCAAGACTACAAATAATATTTTTTCAAGCCCTAGTTCCAAGAATATAGTTTGTCTAATGAGACCTAGAGATCCATCTAGGAGCTATAGCGGGCTCTACCCATCAATTACTAAGTCCAATTCATTCCTCATATAAAAAGTTTTAATCATAACATAAACATTCATATTAAAAATTGCATAATAAATATAAATACTTTATCCATAAATCATGAATGGTGTAAAAATAACACATCCACAGTCAAACATATCACAAAACCTTCAACACAATATGGAAGATTTGTATCACAATAAATTGACTTCAAACAAACATAAAATCTATCAAAGGATGTTGACATAGATTAAATAAACACCTTTTGAAGAGAAATATCTCGTTCTATTTTGAAATCATTTAATATACATATAATTATAAAATAAAACATTTATTATGAATATATACTTATAAGCTTGTATGGGATGCTTAGACGATGTTATAATGGAAGAAAATAGCAACACCCACCATATAAGTTAGAAAAAGACATTCTTACCTTAATTATTTTGATAAGGTCATAAAGTAACTTGATTGGAAAATGATGGAAAGATTCATATCAAAACATTTTATAAGAAGACAAAAAACGTTATAAATTACTTAAACCCATAGTCTAGAAAATAGTAAAAATGTTTAGAAATACATTTTTAAGAAACATGGATGTAGATGATAAAGAGGTCCCAGAAGATACTTACATAAAAACAACAACGAATAATAAAGAGATTGTCAAATTAAACCTATGGTATGTTAACCTCCGGTATAAAAGTTAAAACATTATTATTAAATAATAAAAAAATAATATACATAAATATTATCTCATATAAAATCTTATAATATTAAATTGTTAATAATATTTTAGTAGTATCATTATTTCTAGTGTTAACTGATGTTGTTTCCTTTATAATCTTTGTTACGTGAACCATGATTCTTATGGATAGGATGTATTTTATTCATATCCTGAATTATATTATGTTTTTAAACATTGTTTTAAATCATAAAATTAATATTCATCTTGAAATATTATGATAGGGAATGATTATCATGTCGTTCATTGAGACATTAATCCGTATGTAGGAACGAGCGATAATATCATTATATTTATGGAAAAATAATATGTAATTCGATGGTATATAATATATAATGAATCATTAACATGATATATTTATTATTTACATTAGTTATACTCGTTATTATACTCATCCAAATAATGAAGTGTTTGAATAACAGACTACACCACGATGTATAGATGGTAAGCCATACGTATGCACATATGGTGACTCTGTTATTCATATGATGGATAGAATAATGAATATGGTTGTACGGTTTTTATTATAACTTCACATTATATAGATGATACTGGAGTTGTTATTTTATAATAGAAAAATCCAAGAAAGAGGAAGTGGAAGGAGAAAATAACGTGAAAGAGGTCACAAAATATTTACCTCTTATTCGGGTTCTTCCTTCTGATTTGATCAAAAAAGATTTTTTGGGTGGCTTTCTGACCAAGGTATGTCCTCTAGGATGAAGGGAGGAAAGTTGTGAGGATATTTGGGTAGTTTATGGTCGAGTTAAATGGCTTGGGTGGTGTTAAATTAAGATAAGGGGAAGTTCCCTTTTATAAGCGAGGTGAGGGCCACTTTAGGAAAATATTGAAATATTATTTCATAATAAAATAATTTTCGTTTACTTTTGGCTCAAATATAATTAATTTCGAGGATAAGGTGAGCATTGGTCAAAAACCAGTCATTCAATAAGTTTTTTTATAGTTTTAGGTCACCATATTAACCTTACCTTTTAGATTTAACTCTTAGTTAAATAGTTTGACATTTACCTTGTCTCTTTGTATTTTTATATTATATGGTTAATAAACGTACTATAACAAGGAATTTTCACCCCATGGGGTTAATTATTTATATATATAACCTTCTATAATCCCTTTGACCTATCCTTAGATTTTTAAGAATATTATATCATTTAATAATATAGTATTTTTTTAAAATAACTCAATTATGTCAATTATGACACTATTTAGTATTTGATTTTTTGGAAATCCATTAAAACATTATCACATCGAATAAAATTTATTTCACCAACTCATACATGCCCTAGTGACTTATAAAATTAGTTTAATATATCAGAAGTCTCAATTTAAATTTATCTGAATATTTATAATATCAACTATTTTAATATTTCATTATTATGGTAATTACTCCATTATCATTGTGTCATAAATAAATTAAATTTTTTAATTTCTAAAAATTATAAATAAAATTTCATTATGTAGGAAATATTTTTAGATTTCTATTTAATATTTATAGTCGAATTTATATTTTTTCCAAACCTATATTAAAAATGTTTTACTTATTAAACATTGAATTTAACTCTTTTAACTCTTCATTAAATAAAATAATAAGAAATGTCCTAATCTAATCCAAGTGGAAAAAAGTGGTCATATTATATTTAGAAGGTTGTTTATGGTCTAATTATACATATCTATTAGAATTGGGACATGGGTTAGGGTAATTATGATATCATTTTTACCCATAATTACCCTATGTACTTATAACTGTGAAAACTAATAGTCAAATGTTACTATTCAACAAAAATTATTTTTATCTTATTGAACAAAATTTTACTTACTGATATTATCCATGTCACTCAAGTTTTTGAACTTCAACTCACAGAAGCGGGAAAAGTTTGTTTTAAGAAAATTTGCAAATGCTCTTAGGAGGGGGTAAAAGATGGTAAAATGTTCAAAAACAATTATATATCTAAACTTATTATAAAATAACTCCAATTAATTAAATTGAACATATATTGGTATTATATTTCTATTTTTACATAAAATAAATTTAAATAAAATAAATAATTATTTAAATATAAAGTCATTTTTATCAAATAATGCAGTGATTTTCACCATTGATCAAAAATTGAATGTATTTAGAAAATTACAAAAAAATCACCCAAAACTAATTTTGATATTCCGAATTCAAAAGTGATGTCCATTTGAAAAAATAAATTTTATAAAATTTCATAAAGTATGTATTTCTGTGACACCCTAAGATTTTATGAGAAATATTATTTTTATGTATTATGTTATACGCCACACCAAAATAATCTTTCATTAAACACAACATTGTCTTGTCTTGTGTTACACGGAAGAGAAACCTTCCTCGATAGCTTGCGTTGTATGCAATACCGAGTTTCCCTAAACAACGATATGTTATTAAAATATTATATAAACTAGACATTATGTATATTAATACCCAATTTTTGAAATTTTATAAATTTTATCATTCAAAATGAACTTCATTTTTGGATTCGGAATATCAAAATTACCCTAGGGTGAATTTTTGGTATTTTTCTAAACACATTCAATTTTTGATGAATAGTGAAGACACTAACTTATTTGTTAAATCTGACTTTTTTTTAAATAATATTTTATTTTATTTAAATTTATTTTAGGTAAAAATATATACATATTACTTATATATGTTCAATGTAATACATTTGAGTCATTTTATAATATTTTTAGATATATAAAAATTTTATTGAAATTTTGACCGTCTTTTACCCACCTCCAAGGAGAATTTGCACATTTACATAAAAAAAAATAATTTTACCACTTTTATGACTGGTATTAAAAAAATCTGAGAGACATGGTTGATATCAGTAAGTAAAATGTGGTTCAATAATATAAAAATAATTTTTGGTTAATAATAACTTTTTACTTTTATTTACGACGGTTAAAAGTAAATAGAGTAATTAAGGAAACAAAAGATATTATTATTATCCTAAAACAAGTCCTAATTCTATTAGATAAGTGTAATTCGACAAAAAATGACCTTAGTAATAAAATATTACCCTTTAGGTCCATATGGATTCGATTAAGACATTTATTATTATTTGATTCAAAGAAGAGTTAAAAGAGTAAAAATCAATGTTTAATAAGTAAAACATTTTTAATATAGGGTTATACATAAGATATATGCAAAAATAAATATTCATTATAAATATAAAATTATTTCCTATATAATGGTATTTTATTTATAATTTTTATATAAGAAATAATATCATTTATTTAGGACACAATGATGATGCAGTAAATACCTTATTAATAAAATTTTAACATATTTGATATTATAAATACCCAAATAAATGTTATTTGAGAGTTTTTATGAATTAAACTAATTTTAGAGGTTAATATAACATATTATGGTTAGTTATGTGAATTTTATTTGAAGTAATAATTCTCTTATGAATTTAGAAAAAACAAAATACCAAATAGTGTCATTATTGACATAAAAGAGTTTTTAAAACCAATATTAAATTATTAATTGATATTATATTTCTAAAAATATATTTTTAGGAAAAAATAAATATATAATACAATATAGGACATTAATGAACCAATTGGTGTTCGATTGGCAGTTTATAGTATGTTTATTAACCATATATATAAGAATACAAGAAGACACGGAAAAAGTTAAATAATTTAACATGGAGATAAATATAATGACAAGGTTAAAATGGTAACCTAAACATGTCTAAAACATATTGGTTGAGAGGTTTGTGACCCAAACCAACCCTAGCCTCGAATTAAGCTACTTTAGAGCCATTATAAAAAGAATATAAATTTATTATGAAATAATATTTAATGTCATCCCTAAGGTGCCCCTCACCACTCTAATAAAAGGGCACTCCCCCTTCTATATAATTCACACATCAAAAGTCATTTGGATCGACCATAACCTTCCCAAATACACTATAAACTTTCCTCCATTCATGCTAGAGTCTTTCCATTAGGCATAAAGCCTACCTATGGAGCCCTTTTGATCAAATCAAAAGGAAGAACCCGAGGAAGAGGTAAATATCTCACCACCTATTTTAAGATACTTTCTTCTTAAACTTCCTTGTTCTTTGTTATTTCAATTCTAAAATAATAACTCCAATATCTTCTATAAAATTTGATGTTATTATAAAAAATGTATAACCATATTAGTTATTTTTTCCATCCTATGATTGAAAAATTCACCACATGTGCGTACGTTTGGCTTACGGTCTCCACGTCGTGGTGTAGTTTGTTATTCAACCATTTCATCATTTGGATGTGTATGATAATGTGTATAAATGATATAAATAATAAATATAACATTATTATGATTCTGTATTTATGATATACCATCCATTTATATACGAATCTAAAATCAAAAAAATATATCATCACTCATGCGTACGTACGGCCTACCGTCTCCACGATGTGATGCGACTCGTTCTACATGATTTTAATTGAATAATGATTATATAAATGAATTTAATGAATATACATGATATATATTACACTAATACCATTCATTAAATGAGTTATCTATAACCTAAAAAGTTTAATAAGAATCTATTCGACAAAACATGCATAAAAACATAATGTAATGAACACCCGAATAACAAGTAGCAATGAAAAATTACTAATAATAATATAATAATATGACCATGTATGATATCATAACCATGAGTTTTATTTGTTAATAAGTCAATGACATTATTAAAATCATTATACAGGAGGTTCGGATACGTGTGAAGCATATTGGACCAATGGTATTGGAAAATCTCACAATCACATTTTTATCCGAGATTGATTATACTTCAGAATTTACTAGGGAATATTTATCATACACATCCATGTTTCCTCAATATGTAATATTATTTATGTCATCCTACTCTTTTTAAATCAAATTTTACCTATTTGTGGATTTTAGTAAAAGATATGAATGGAATCTTTTTTCGTTTTCAGTATGAGATACATTTTGTTTTTTCCAGAAAAATTACAAGAATATTTTTTAACATATACGGCATGAATTGGTTTTTATGCTTTCATAGAATATTAATTCCATGAATCTTCCTCTACAATTTATCAGGTTTATTTTTAATTTACTACTTTTAGTTTAAAATTGTTTGACATGTTAAGAAAGGAAAATGTTTTAGTATTAGAAAGGATATTTTCATCAAGAATGGAGTTCAAGTCTTTTATCAAAATTATTTTCCATATAAGATAATAAAGGGTTCTGTTTATATCCCTATTTTTACATTTGTTTGGTTATGTTATGATGGAATTATTTTTACAAAGTCCTTTTATCTAATATTGATTATGTTATGAAGGCATGATGTTTAAGAATAGCATTTTCATTACATGTGTTATGCTATGATAGATGATTTATGATTTTGTTGAACACATAAGAATGGTTTAACTATGAGATGGTTGGGACCTATATCTCCCTCCAATGCAATGGGTAATTATTTGTATCTCATGAGATAGATATGGATGGAAAATCAAGTTAATCGAGTTCAGTGATACAGGACTGGAACGAGGAGTGAACTCCGTTCAAAAATAGACTTTGTCCATTATGATATTATTGGCAATGAGTCCTGACTAATATGAAATGATTTTCTATGATTATGTGTGTATTCGATAGAGTTTCTTTTGTTATGTTATGATTATTGTTATTACATTTTACTACTATGATTTCTCCCATGTTATTATATTACGATCTCATTCTAAGGCTATTATTTTTAAAATGTTATGTTTTTATTAATATGATACTATTGATATTTAATTAGTTTTCCCTTAATGAGCATTTGAGATCACCCTTTTGTACGTTTTATTTTCCCCAGGTTAAGAATAAGGGTATTAAGTACGATATGCCGAAAGGGACTGCAGATATGATGAAATAAAAGGGATACAATGTAAATTCTTTATGAACATGTTGTTTATGTTTCCCAGTTTCTAAAGACACTATACCTATATGGTCCTATCATGGTTTTTTTATATGTGGTAATAAGTATGATTCAATTATGAAGTAATAACAATTTTTGTAAATTATGGGTCGTTATAGTTAGTATCAGAGGAAAGGAATAGTCAACCTTTTTAAACTAGGATGTGAAAGCCTTAGTAAAAACCCTAAGGATATGCCTAGGCATAGAACAAAATATTAGTGTTTTAGAAATGGCCATGAATAACCTATTATAAGACCTAATGTGTGAAATTTTATTCATTATTATGTGGTTTTCCTATTATGATTAGTGTTTCTCACACTATGAATGTTGGTTTTAGTCAATGGATGGAACCCAAAGGAACCATGTTAAATCTGAATGTGACGGGAAATGCAATGATTATCCCCCTGAGGAACCAAACTATATGGGAGCCGGAATGCAAAATATTTTAGTCATTCTCACACAACTTTATGAAGTTATAAATCATTCATGACTTCCAAAAGAGCAAAGGAAAGAAAAATATTATGTTGAATCCTTCATGAGATAGTGTCCACACTCATTCAGTGGGTCTACTGATCCATTAGTGGCTGAACAATGGATCAGTACCACTGAAAATATAGTTTCAGTACTTCAATGTTCTAAACATGATAAAGTCATCTTAGAAGTATATCGTATGGAAGGTGAAGCTGATAAATGATGGAATCTAATCAAGAATATGTGGAAATGAGATTAAATTGAGTCCATGGAATGGGACGAGTTCAAGAACATATTTTTCAATAAGTAATTCCCTTGTATTCATCGAACAAAGATGGAGAAGGAGTTTCATGAACTAAAGAAAAAGGATGATGAATCTGTTGGTACCTACGAAGAAAATTTTACAAGACTATAATGGTATGCTTCTAGAATTGTTATCCATTCTGAGAGTAAGATAGATCGATTCTTTAGTGGCATAAAACCAAGTCTTTTAAGGGTTTTATCCATAAGGTACTTCAATAGCTAAGAGGAATTTTTTCGATGTGATCTCAAGGTTGAGATGGATATTAGAGTAACCCATCAACCATAAGGGTTTGATAAGAAGAGAAAAATGGAATTCAAAGGTAAATCTAAAGACCACATTAAAAGGAAGGTGTGTTTTCCCTTATGCTCAATGTGAAAAAAGAAACATGGAGGGAATTCACTTAAGGGGACAAGTAAATGTTTGAATTGTGGAAAAGAAGGTCATCAGACATTTGAATGCTGCAATGATAAGAAAAAGATTTCTAGTGATGCGAACAAAGAAAAGGATACATAGAATTAACCTCCTACACTTCAATGTTACAAGTGTAAGGAAATCGATAAATATTCTAATCAATACCCTAATACAAGGGTTTTTGATGATGATCGATGTCAACAAACTCTTACAGACAAAGAAAAAGGAAAGTCACATGAAATTTCTATTGGGGATGTGTAGTAAGATAACGAAGTGGTGAAAGGTACACTTACCATCCAATCTAAAGAAGAAAATGTTTTATATGATTATGGATCCGCCCACTCTATTATTTATAAATAATTTTGTAAGGGAATCGTCGTATTACCTCAAAAATTAGATGTTGAGTTAGCTGTGACAACCCCAAATGGCACAACAGTCACATCAAAAGGTTACAATTCTTCTCTGATTGAAGTTTTTGGGAAAGTGCTTCCTAAAAATCTTTTGATCTTTCCTATAGTAGAATTTGATGTGATTAATGGCATGGATTGGCTTTCAGTATATGGAGCTTGTATCAATATCCAATTAAGGGAAGTCACATTTCATATTCCAGATCAATCAATGATCATCTATCGATGCAAGGATGAATATAACCTTCCAGTTGAAATTTAATCCATCTTATGAGTATTGATTCCAATAAATTAAGGTTATTTATCTCAAATGGTTTGAGAGAAACTCATGATTTAGAATACACCCATTGTATAAGAGTTTGATGATGTCCTTATAGAGGAATTGTCAGGTCTTCCACCAAATCGTGATGGTGAGTATTCAATAGAACTCATAGAGGGTGCTATAACTATTTCAAATACACCTTATAGAATGGCCCCAATTTAGTTGCAGGAATTGAAGAAGAAAATCCAAGACAATCTTGATAATGGATTCATAATCCTTAGTGAAACACATTGGGGAGCACCTGTTCTATTTGTTAAGAAGAAAGATGGATCAATGAGACTCTTCATTGATTATAGAGTTCTTAACAATATCAGTATCAAGAAAAATTATCCTCTCCCACGCATTGATGACTTATTTGACCAACTACACAGATCTCAATAATTTTCCAAGATTGATCTTCATTCAGGATGTCATCAATAAAGGGTCAAAATGGAGGATATACTGAAGACAACATTCCGTACAAGGTATGGAAACTATTAATTTATAGTGATGCCATCTGGTCTTACTAAATCTCCTACTATCTTCCTGGATCTAATGAATAGAGTCTTTATAGACTATCATGATCAGTTTGTGGTAGTTTTTATAGACGATATTCTTGTCTATTCAATGAGAAAGGAAGAACATGAAGATCACAAGAGAATTGTATTAATGACCCTAGGAAAGGAGTATCTTTATTCCAAATTTACCAAGTGTGAATTTTGGCATCCAAAAGTTTCATTTTTGGATCACAAAATCTCAAAAGAGGGGATATCTGTGGATCCAGCAATAATAGAGGTTATCGAAAGATGGTTGATACCAACAACAATAACATTGATCCAATGTTTTCATGGTTTGGCTAGATATTATTGACTTTTTGTGAATTATTTTTCATGATTATCTAATCCACTCACTAGGTTGACTCGAAAAGGAGTTAAGTTCATTTGGACGGAGGAGTGTGAAGAGAATTTAAAGGAGTTAAAAAGAGGGTTATGCAGTGCACCTATGCTCACACTGCCTCCTAGTGAAGAAAGGTTTGTGACCTATAGTGATGCATCAAAGAAGGTATTGGGGTGTGTTCTTAGAAAAAATGATATGGTGATAGCTTATGCCTCAAGATAGTTGAAAATACATGAGAAAAATTACCCAACTCATGATTTGGAATTAGCTGCGGTAATCTTTGCATTAAATATTTGGAGGCATTATCTTTATGGTGAAAGGTGTGATATTTATACTGATTATAAAATTTTAATATATATTTTCATAGAAAATGAGATGAATATGTGCTAAATAATATGGTTGGAGCTGATTAAGGATTACGACTACTCAATTCATTACCACCCTGGGAAAGAGAACAAGGTGGAAGATGCATTAAGTTGACAAAACTGTGCTAGCTTATCCATGATGAAGATTAAAAAAGATCCAATATTTATGGATTTACATTGGATAGATCATGGAATTATAATGGAAGGGGAAATATATTATCTTTCTCAAATGAATGTTCAACCATCTATACATGTGAGGATTAAAGAGGAAAAAAAGAATATCTAAGGTTACAAAAGAAGGTGAGAAATGTTCCTCAATTCCACATTGATTTTAATGAAATAATAAGGTTCCAGAATTGGGTTTGTGTTCCTCCCATCCCAGAATTAAAGAATGGAAAATTGGATGAAGCTCATATTTCTTCATTCTCGATTCACCCTAGAAGCATGAAGATGTATTGGGACCTGAAAGAGTACATCAGGTGGGATGACATGAAAAGAGATGTTGATGAATATATCTCTCGATGCTTGGTTTGTCAGCAAATTAAAGCTGAGAGACAGAATTCTAAGGGGATGTTACAACCATTACCCATTCCAGAACGTAAATGGGAAAACATCACTATAGAAATTTCCACTTGACTTCCTAAAACATCCAAAGGCAATAATGCTATATAGGGTATAGTTTATCGGCTTACGATGTCGGCACAATTCATTGATATTAGAGAATATTTCTATCTTGATCTTCATTCCAGGATATATGTGAAAGAAGTGGTAAGATTGAATGGAGTACCCCTTTCTATTATATCTGATCGGGATCCTAGGTTTACCTTTATGTTTTGGTGAAGTCTTCAGCATATTCTAGATACAGAGTTGAGTTTCAGCACTGGTTATCATCCTTAGATAGACAGTTAGTCTAAGAGAAAAATTAAAACTCTATAATACATGTTGAGAGCTTGTTCTATGGATTTCAAATGTAGTTGGGATCAACCCCTGCATTTGGTGGAATTTTTTTTATAATAATAGCTTTCACTCCAGTATTCAGATGGATCTTTTTAAAGCTCTCTATGGAAAGAAATGCGGAACTCCAACTTGCTAGAAAGAAGTTGGGAAAAGAAAGCTATTAAGACCTGATCTTGTTGATGAGATAGAAGAAAAGGTATGATCTATTTAGCAACACATAAGAGAATCACAGATTCGAAAAGAAAAATTTATGCCGACATCCGAAGAAAAGACCTAGAGTTTGATGTTGGTGATAAAGTGTTCTTACGAATATCTCCTTGGGAGAGAGTAATGAGAATTGGAAAGAATGGAAAGCTGAGCCCTAGGTATATTGGTCCTTTCAAAATAATAGATCGTGTTGGGAAGGTAGCTTAATGATTGGCACGTCCACTGAATCTTTCACATGTTCATGATGTGTTTAATGTATCTCTCATGATAAGTACATACCTGATCCATAACATGTACTAAACTCAGATGTTGTACTTCTGGAGAAAGATCGTTCTTATGAATAACTGCCAATAGAGATTCTGGATCGTAGAAAAAAAGTTCTACGAAACATGTCCACTCACTTGGTTAAAGTTTTATGGAGGAACCACCAATTAGAAGTAGCTACATGGGAACTTGAATATATGATGAGGGAGAGGTATCCTCATATATGTGTTACGAATTGACGAATTTCGAGGGTGAATTTTTTTTAAGGGGGGTAGAATGTAACACACGAAGATTTTATGAGATACATTTTGTTTTTATGTATTATGTTAAAAGAAATAGCAATTGAATCTTTCACTACACACAACAATATCGTGGTTTGCGTTTCACACAATAGAAACCTTCCTTGATTTCTTGCATTGTACGCAATACCGATTTTCCCTAAACAGTGATATGTTATTAAGATATTATATAAACTAGCCGTTATGAATAGTAATAACCAATTTTTCAAATTTAATAAATTTAATCATTCAAAATGGACTTCATTTTTTGATTTGGAATATCTAAATTAACCTAGGGTGAATTTTTGGTGTTTTTCTGAAAACATCTAATTTTTGATAAATAGTGAAAACACTGAGTTTTGGTTAAAACCAACTTTTTATTTAAAAAATAATTTATTATATTTAAATTTTTTTTAGCTCCAATTAGATACATAATACGTATATAAGTTAAATTTAATTCACTAGATTCATTTTATAAAATTTTAGTTATATAAAAATTTTATTTAACTTTTGACAGTCTTTTACCCACCTCCTATGATAATTTGAAAATTTAAATAAAAATTAATTTTACCACTTCTAGGAGTGGAATTTCAAAAATCCGAGAGACATGGTTGATATCAGTAAGTAAAATTTGGTTCAATAAGATAAAAATATTTTTTGGGGAATAGTAACTTGTTACTTTTATTTACCACGTTTAAAAGTAAATATGGTAATTAATGGTAAAAATGATATTATTATTGCCCTAAAACATCTCTTAATTCTATTAGATAAGTGTAATTCTTCCAAAAAAACATAGAAATAAAATATTACCCTTTAGGTCCACTTAGATTAGATTAGGACATTTATTATTATTTAATTCAAAGAATAATTAATAAAGTTAAAATCAATATTTAATAAGAAAAACATTTTTAATATAGAGTTATACATAATATTAATTCGACAAATAAATAATAATTAGAATAACAAAAATATTTCCTACATAATGGTATTTTATATATAATTTTTAGAAAATAAATAATTTAATTTATTTATGACACAATAATGATGCAGTAATGACCTTATTAATGAAATATTAACATAATTGATATTATAAATACCCAAATAAATGTAATTTGAGGCTTTTTATAAATTAAACTAACTTTTAGGTCAATATAACCTATTAGGGTTGGTTAGATGATTTTTATTCGAAGTAATAAAGCTGTTATGGATTTAGCAAAAAACCCAAATAGTGTCAAAATTGACATAAAAGAGTTTTTAAAACAAATATTAAATTATAATTGATATTATATTCCTAAAAATATATGTTTCATCAAAAAGACTTATATAATTAAATATAGGACATTAATGGAACAATTGGGGTTTTATTGGTAGTTTATAGTAAGTTTATTAACCATATAGTGTAAGAATACAAGAACACATGGTAAAAGTTAAATTATTTAACATAGAGTTAAATCTAAATTATAAGTTTAAAATGTTAACCTAAACATGTCTAAAACCTATTGGTTGAGAGGATTTAGACCCATCCTTACACTATCCTCGAATTGAGTAACTTTGAAGCCATTATAAATAGTATATCAATTTATTATAATATAATATTTTATGTTCTTCCTAAGGCCCCCCTCACCTCTCTTATTAAATGGAACTCCCCCTTGTCTCTAATTCACACCTCCAAATACATTTGTATCGGCCAAACCTAATCCAAATGCCCTATAAAATGTCCTACCTTCATCCTAGAGTCCTTACTATAGTCATAAATCCAACCTAAATACCCCTTTTGATCAAATCAAAAGTAAGAACCCGAGAAAGAGCTAAATATCTCACCACCTATTTCAAGTTCCATTCCTCTTCCACTTCCTCCTTCTTTGTTATTTCCATTCTAAAATAATAACTCCAGTATCCTCTATATAATTTGATGTTAATATAAAAAATTTACAACCATATTATATATTTTATCTATCCTTTGAATGAAAAAGTCACCACACGTGCGTACGTACGACTTACCGTCTCCATATCGTGGTGTAGTTTTTTATTCAAAAATTTCATCATATGGATGGGTATAATAATTTGTATAAATGATATAAATATTAAATATAATATTATTATGATTATTTAGATATTATATAACATCCAATTATATACGATTTTAATATCAAAAGACTGATAACATCGCTCGTGCATACGTACAGCCTACCATCTCCACGATGTGATGCGACTCGTTCGACATGATCATTATTTAATAATGATTATATAAATCAATTGAAGGAATAAATATGATATATATTACACAAATAAAATTATATAAATGAGGTATATATAACCTAAAAAGAGGAATAAGAATCTACTCGACAAAACACACAAAAGAACATAAAGCAATGAACACCCGAATAACAAGTAGGAATGAAATATTACTACTACAAAGATAAGAATACGTCCATGTATGATATCATAACAATAAATATGATTCTGTAATAAGTTAATCACATTATTTATATTATAATATAGGATGTTCCGATACGTACGAAGCATATCAGACCTATGGTAAGGGATAATCTCACAATGTCATTTTTATCCGAGATTGTTTATACTTCAGAATTTACTGGGGAATATTTATCGTAAACATCCATGTTTTCTCAATATGTAACATTATCTCTACTCTCCTACAATTTTTGGAATCCAATTTTAGATATTTGTGAATTTTAGTAAAATATATGAAAGAAATCTTTTGTCATTTTCAGTATGAGATACTTTTTGACTTTTTCGGCCAAAGAACGAGAATAATGTTTTTAACGTATACGGAATGAATGGGTTTGTATGATTTAATAGAACATTATTTCCCTGACTATTCATTTAAAAGATTTCAAGATTATTTTTAATTAACTTGGTTTAGTATATAATTTTATGACATGTTAATAAAGGAAAAAAATTTGATGTGGAAAGGATATTTTACTCAAGAATAGAGTTCAAGTGTTTTATCAAAATTATTTTCCATCTAATATAATATAGGGTTGTGTTTCAATCCATATTTTTACATTGATTTGATTATGTTATGATGGAATTATTTTTACTAAGTCCTTTTATCTTATATGGATTATGTTATGAAGGCATGATGTTTAAGAATCCCATTTCTATTACATGGGTTATGCAATAATATAAGATTTAGGATTTTGTGGAACACAACTGAATAGATTAATTATGATATGGGTGGGACATATATCTAACTCAAATGCATTGGGTAAAGATTTATATCTCATGATATAGACATGGATGGAATGAAAAGTCAATCCGGTTAAGTGATACAGGACTGGAACAATGAGTGAACTCGGTTCAGAAATGGAATTTGTCCACTATGATAGTCTTGGAAATGAGTCTTGACTAATATGAAATGTTTTACTATGATTATGTGTGTTTTCCACAAAGTTTCATGTTTTATTTAATGATTATTTAGATTACATTTCACTACTATGATTTATCCAATGTTATGATATTATGATCTCTTTTCCATGTTAAGATTTTCAAAATTTTATGTTCTTATGAATACGATACGATTGATATTTCCTTTATTTAACCTTACTGAGTATTTGAGCTCACCCTTTTTTATGTTTTCATTTCCCCATGTTAGTATGAAAGGTATTAAGTAGGATATTTCAAAAGGGACTCTAGATATAATGAAATAAACGGGAGACAATGTAGATTCTTTATGAAACAGTTGTTTATGTTTCCAAATTTCTAATGATACTATACCTATATGGTCCTATCATGGTTTTGTTATATGTTTTAATCAGTATTCATCAATTCTGAAGTAATAAAAATGTATGTAATGTATGTGTCGTTATAATTACTATTCATAACAACTTTTTTGATTGGTCGCAGTGCGTTAAAATCATGAAGTTGCGTACAATTAAAGCTATTGCATTATTCAAATAGATACACACCATGGAAACTTGGGGTATTACAATATAATAATAACTAATTACATATAAAATTATATTTAAATTTTCTCCATATTCATTATTTGAAAAATTGAAATGCTACTCAGGCATACAAACCACCTACCATCTCTATGATTGCAAAGTATTTCATTTTTTATAACCATAATTCATTAATTTTAATAATAGTATAATTTCGTATATAAATTAATTTTTTTATTATTATTCTATATTTGTTGGAATAATTAACCCTTTTACCAAATAAACAACAATAAATCCATTTTTAAATTATGAACTATGATTATATAAAATACATGACATAGACCAAACAGATTAGGTAATTAAATATGTCATTAAAATAAATAATGTAAATGGGTTACATAAATATTATTAAACCTGTAAAAGGTTATCAAGAAAAAAATAATATAAAAAATATTATTATACATGTCATAAAAGGATTAATGACAATGTTGGGACTCAATGAAAGAGTTTAGTCTCACAACATTTTTCTTTGAGATACATGTTTTTTAACCTAATTTATTTTTATGGTGTAATAAATTTCTCATTATAAATTTTATCATGAATCATCCATAATTCAGAATTTTTAATATCATATTATTTTAATTCATTCATGTGTTTTATGATGGAAAATTTACAAATTAGGTAAGGGTTTTTGTTTCTATTTCATTTTAATCATTAATATTAATGATTTAAGTTGCATTATAGAAAATTATTTTATCACTATGTAATAAAACCATTTCATTTTATTCATGTCAATTATATCATGAAATTATCAATTATTAATATCATTTTTCTCAATTTTATACTTAAAAATATTGATATATGTTTTTATGAAATGCTGATTTCATTCCCATCAATGGTCAAAAATCATTTTTCTAAAATATCAATTATTTATAAAAATATATTCATAAATATTTTGAAAATTTTACACATGACTTATGAAAGAAATATATTCCCATTTGTTACATTATACAAAATTATTTTAAAGTAATATTCATGTTGATTTCTATATGTGAGATATTTTATACTTGAAACAGTAGTGTGAAATGATTTTTATTTTATATAGAACAAGAAAAATTTATCAAAGTCATGAAAAATTATTTAATTAATGCTTATATTATAAGTATCCATTTTCATTTTTAATGAATTTATTTTATATAAACATTTATCTTTATTTGATTCTTGGTATATATTTTTTAAATGATATTTTATTTTCCTTAGCTAATATTCCATTTACGATTTTAATGTCAATTTCATCAACAAACAAAACCATTAATGTTATGTAATGCTTCTAAATTCTATGTATGTATATCAGAAAAATGTACCTGAATCATTATACCTTCCATTGATGTTATAATACATGAAATATATTAATTTCTCAGTCCCCATCATTATAAAAATTCATTTGATTATTATATGAGGAAAGAGTACGCATCCCATTTTCTTTCCAAGGTAATTCTTATGATATGCATTAAGATAGATTTATTGTTTATTTAACTTATAAATAATAAACATGTAATGATGTGTTCTCATAAAACATTCTCAAATTAATTGTTTAAATCATTAGTCTCATGATGCATCATGTATGGGATTAGGAATTAAAACTAATCCATAATAGGACATTTTCCAGCATGTGTTACCATGTAGGTTATTAGCCTTGACTCATGTTTATATCATGGTATATTATTTTGTAACATTTTTTATTTTTATAGTGTCATATTATACAATGTTTTATATGTTATGATTCCATGTGATTACTCAATATGATTCTCTTTAAGATATAATATTATTCTTTTGAATCACAAGTAATGCATCCTTGTCATGTTTATTCCCTTAATGAAATTTTCCTATCAACCCTTCATTAAAGTAGTTACCCAATAATAATATAATGTTTAAAAACGTCAAATTTATTTATAATATCACTATGTATAATAAAAAAATATATCATTTTGTTTCTTTTTCTGTTCTATTTATCTACTCTTATAAATACACATGGTCAAATGATCAATAGGTTGTAAATATTGGAGCATTATTTTTAAAAATTATGGGATTTTATGTGTAAAATTATTGATTCACTATACTATATAATAATAAAATAAGTTATAATAAAATAATTTTAATCATATATGAAAACCATACTATTTCTATAACCATCACTAAAGGAAGTGGATAAAAAATGAATGTTTATCATGGAGGAGGTTAACAACCCATATTGTGAACATTGTTTTCATTATTGAATTAGTAGAGAAGAGAACATGATAGATGATAGATACATCATTAGAACATAAACAATCTAGTATTTTTATATTATAGGTTTCATTATGTCATGTGGGATGTGGTATTTTAAGTGGAGGTGGAAGAAGAAACGAATCTAATAGTTATATATTGATAATATTACCTCTTAAAGACTATCCCTTTAAATACACCATAAGGATCTTTGATTTTTTATTCATGATTAAATCACATTGATGACAGTTGGGGGAGATGAGAGGGTATTTTGGAATAGTTAGGGTAAGATACATGTTTTATATGTTTTAATGAGAAGGGTTGGGGAGGGATTGTTTTTATAATGATAGAAGATCAGTTTTTTATTAATATTATAATCACTAGACTATTAGTTGTTCATTGGAATAATAATAGTGTTTATTTTTGTGATTATATAATGAAAATGGTGCATGTAAGTTTGAAATAATTTTTATATACATCATCCCATATACAATAAAACATGTATTTAATATTTATTGTTAAATATATATTTTTTTGATATTTTACTACTCACAATAAAATCTGAAATTTAAAATATTACATTAAAAATCTACCTATCCATTTATATAATTAAAGATTTTAAAAATTAAATCCATTTATTAAATAATTTTTTATATATGATAATATTTTTGAATAAACCCCTAATTTAATTAATAAATAACAATAATAATATTGTTATTTGTTTTTGGACACTATGAAAATTTTCTAATGGTTTCGTAAATTAATAACACCATAATAATGAAACATACTAATTTTTATAAGACTATTTATTAATAATAATATTTTATTTTATATCACAATTTTTTATGAAATTGAAAATAAAATCTATATGTTTTTAAAAAATAGAAACAGTTATATTATTATTTTGAAATTTTTATTTAATTTTATAAATATATAAACATGTTATATTTTAATTTTATAATATACCTAATATTAATTTTCAATTACATAGGTGAGGATACAATTCTATAAATCATCTTAATAACCTTAAAAGTTAGATTACAATTCAAAAATTCATATTAGTATTCCAACAGTAAGATTTGTATTGGAAATATGAGTTACAAACATTATATAAGTATCTCACATTTAATTTTTTTTAATTCAGGTTTATTGTCAGTCAAGGTTGTATAAATTTATATTTTCATGATGAATATTATATTATTGATATTATGTTTTTTGAGTATTTATTCGTGATTACGATTATTCTAGTAGATCGAGAATATGATTATTTTTTTATTTTGTTATCTAATTCTCTAATTTTCATTCCATTGTAATATTTCACTTCTTATTTACATATTTAATCATTAAATATAATGATAAATTTAATATAATAAATCAATATTTCACCTATAATGTGGTTCTTATGCTTCAAATAATTTTACATTACTAATTAGGTCATAACTGTATAATCATAGATGAAATTCCATTATTAAAATTTTCGGCAACTACATTCATCCCCCTTATAATATTTCACCCATGAAAATTAAATTTACATAATAATGCTAAAAAATGTGCAGTTAATTTGTTCTCAGTTTTTTCCAATGGTTCCCATGTATCTTCAAGATATATATAGTTTCATTAATGTATGTTAACTAGATGAGTTATATTGTTTCATAGAACAATGTAACACTATTCAATGATAATCATTAGATAATACTCATAATAAATATCATTTAAAATTTTTCAAACCTCTAAATTCATTACCTTTTGAAACATAGTATATATATTATTAAATGGGATACATGTAAAATTTCATATACATGAGACAAGATTGATTGGAGTTCTAGTTGATAGGAAACAACTCTAGTTTTATCGATAATTTCAATGAGATTGATGTACCTTGGTCTTATATTTTCTTTATTCAAAAATCTCATCAATCTATTCAGTGAATATATGTAGAAGAACACTTTATCTCTTACTTAATTATCTAGGTTACATTGAAGATTCTCAACATAGATCTTCTATAAATATTGAGGTGCCCTGATGTTTTATTGATTGGCCTTTCCCTTCACTGCAATTTCTTTGTCTACTTATTGTCCTCATACTTGTTTTCCACATTCATTGAAACCAATATGTGTTCTACATCATTTTTGATAATGGTCTTAATATGGATCCATTTATATGTTTATCTAGAATATATTGTTTTATTAAATCTCTACCAGATCAGCTTGATTATACCATCCTACATTGAATTCCATTGAACATGATCTCAACATGTCCTCAAATATTATGATAGTTTTCACATAATATCTATTAGTTTGTGTATCATAAGTCATATTGATATTGAATATAGTGTTAAGAAAATGTTGGATAAATGTTTTTATCAAGGCGGTAAACCATGGGTCTTAGGTATATATAATTAATAGTGGTATTGTATGATGACTCCCCATATCTGTGGCGTATAATCATGACTTTTGATCAAGTGGGAAGTCCTATCATGATGAATTAAAGTAGAGAATTATTTAATGATGATCTACCAAAACCTGAATAGTATTATATGATCTTGATGACTCAAAAATACCAATGAAAAATTCCAGGGTTATTTCTTCCGATTTGTATATTGTTATAGATAAAGGATACATCATTCCCTTGGTAATTATTCTTTATACATTCACTTACTAACATACCAGGAATTTTGATATATATTATATAATCACCTAATTCATATTATCCTACAAATATTTCACTTAGGGTTATTGATACATATTTATTCTCCTCATCTTCATGAAGAATGAAGAGTTATGTTCATTATTTAACAACTCATTTATCATAGGATTTGATGAAACTCATAGTTATAACACAAATCATACAACTCCTTAAATTTTTTTATCTCTTAGAATTTTCCATTTCTTATTAATTCCAAATTCGTATGTATTCCACACACTCTCGGTGAGGTTCTTTTATACTATCAATAATGGATGTATGAAAAATACATAGGTAAAGATTTGATGATTTTCATTCCTTTTTAAATTTAATTTCCACCTAAAAAAATTATAAGAATATTAGATCATTCTCATTTATTTTCATGGATACGGTTATAGAGTTCTTTACAATTAGAGTATCTTTTATATTATTTCCCATCCAATGATATTAATGTAATAAGAATTAATATTACATGATCAAATCTACTCAACCTTGCAGATGCAAGTTAAGATATTAATGGGTGAATATAAATATGAGGCTCTTAATATCCATATATATTGGTTCTTATACCCATATAAATATTTCCACCAAATAATCATTGTGAATATCATTGTAACCAACTCCCAATCTTGTTTTAGGGTATGTTTCTCATGAACATTCATCTTCCTTATGTTGTAGTAAATCACATTATCATTTTTCATCATTACACAGATGAATATATTCTATGAAGAAAAATTATATAATAAACCAAGAACTCAACTTAATGGTAGGGAAAAATATTATAGTAATAAACCACTATTTTATTTCATTGATGTTATATTCACATTAATTAGTCTAGAAAAATAGTAATCCCCTCTATGTTATACTAGTTAGTAGGTTTTAAAATCATGATATGTCTCTCAAAATTCATAGTGAATAACAAAATTTCACACATAATCTATGAATATATATTACAGATTCAATTTTGGCCATTAATTTAACACATTTGACTTAGAGGGGTCTAAAGAGAACACTTTTCCAGTGAAAAAATTCCACAATAATGATATGTACACAATTAAAAACTCATATTTACTATAAATTTAATATAGATTGTCCTATGGTAACTTCTTTAATAGTTTATTAAATTACTTTTCATTATCCTCTGTGATTATAGATTATATCATAAGGTTATAAAAAAATAATACGAAAAAATTCTCATGTAAACTCCTATAGACTGTATACATTACTTCCCTATAAATATGTGGACAATTAGTGAGTTTTTATGTCATCACCTTTAATACATAATGTCTATACACTATTTGAAATTATGTATTGGGAATTTCCCCATTAATTACTTTTAGTTGGTGATATCCTAATCACTTAATCACCCTAGCATAGTAATTTGTCCAATGTAGTTGATACAAAAACTTACTAATTATTGGAAGTAGATACTTGTTAATTTTCATGATTCTATTGAGTTTATGAAAATAAATTCTAAATTACATTGACCCAGCTTTCCTTTTGATGTAGACGATTGGTGTACCCAATTTTCAAGCACTCAAGAATATAATCAATTGATCCATATTCCCATGTAATTACTTCATTAGTTTTTTCACCTCATTGGGGGAAATTATATATAAAATATTTAATATAGGCAGTGACCATGGTATAATATAAATAGGTGAATCCACATGTCGATCGTGAGGGATACAGAGAAATTCTACATGGAATACATCTATATAATGAATTTCAGTGGGAATATCATCATGAATTATTCACTCTATTTTATCAATAATTTGATTCATATATGCCTTATTAAAATGAAAAAATGTCCTTTCTTGAGATATTGACTCCATAGGATATTTATCCTTATCTATAGACATGATAAAAAATATAGGACAACTAAACAATATAAGAGTGATTTTACTCTCCCAATATTTGTTGTTAGAATTATATAATGATAACCAATACATGTTCAATATAGCATCAATTTACACTAAAGGAAGTATTCAAATATATGTCAGATGGTTCAGTCAAAAAACATTAACTAGCTTGATGTATTATACATGGGATATAATAATATTTCTATATAATATTCTCACATATCTCTCAACCCCCATGTTTTGAGGCGGTGTTCATATTGTTTTACTAGACATTAGTGTTATCGAAAAAATTATAAAATCATATTTAAATAATTAATTCTCAATTTATGAATGAATAACCATCTTATTGATCTCTTTTTCATTCTTATTATCCACCTCAACAGTATTGGTAGAATATTTCTTCCATCTCCATGTAGTATTGTAATTTATTTTAATTGTTTATATTTGACAACCATTATCATAGGGAATTTTCTATCATAATTTTCATATTCTTGTTTATGTAACAATATTTTTTAAAATTAGTGAAAGTATTAAACTTATTTTCATTCATTTTGTTGGGATTATTCAACACATTACAAGGATTAATTATAATAATTCTCTTTTTTCCACACATGAAGCTCCTATAAATTCCCTTGAGTCAAAATCTATGATACTACAACCCACCTATTTGACACAAGGGATGTTGGGTTTTCTTTCATCCATTGGAATAATTTTTTATCCTCCAAATTTAAACTCAATTTTGTTTCTTTTTTTCTCTACCACCGTGATACCATTGAGATTAACCAGTATCATTAATGACCATAAGTTAATAATTCACCACATATTTATAGATATAAACTTCATTAATGGATATACAATATCTTATTCTTTTTATTTATCAACTAAATAAGAAATCCTTTTACATTTAGTCCCAATAAAAATGTCATTATTGTGACATTAATGTCATATAATGCTTTCCACATAAAATCAAATACAATTATCTTCTTATCTCTTAATTATGAGGAAATACCCCTCCATTTTATATTGGAGTGTTTGGAAAATGATTACAATATAATATTAAATGGAATACATCTCATTCCATGTAATCAGTTTCTTTTATAGGCTTCATGTTCTCAATCAATGTACACCCCTGATCAACTTCTCCCACCATGAAACAAACAAAAAGCATTAATTTATCAAATTTAGGTCATGAGAGGACATATAATAACATATAAATAGTGTTTATCAAGTTTTTATTATGAGTGGATATGACTATCCACTAATAGTGTTAGGAATTGTTCATGTTAATGAATAAAAAGAAAAATTACATTATATATGAGAAGGAGGGAGTTTCACGTTATTTAAGTTGTTTTTTCATAACTTCATTCTTTTTTTATAGTACTTACATTATGTTTGTATCTCCAAATTCTATAAATTTAGCTATATCATTATTAAAATAAACTCATTTTCAATCAAATTGGTTTTTTTTTCGGATACCATAAATGTACAACAATGAAAATAAAACATTTTGAAGGATAATACATCATAAATAAATCATATAAATAGTAAAATAAGGAAATTTGATATAACAACATGTAAATGAAATTTATAAAAAATTTTTGGAGTCACTATAATTAAATCTTAGTTATCCATTTTAATTTCGTTATATGTGTTTTTTACCTAAAAATTATTTAAATTGTATTATTATTATTTGTAAAGAGTTAGTGAGTTTTCAAAATCAAATCCCATAGGAGGTTCTTAGTAGGATAAAAATAAGTCCACTTTGTCATACACTAAATTTACTTTTTGTGAATACCCAAAGATCATTCATTGGGTCATTGATCTTAGGTAAAATTGTTTCAGAGACACTTCTACTTGTAATATCTAGATTAGAATGTAATTTCTTTGAAGCAAATCACTTTATAGTAAACCAAAATTCCATTATATTTTCTTATATATAGAAATATCATTGGTCCTCTCACTAAATTATTTTGGTACTAATCCCAAGATATAAGTATTCATTTTCTTATTAAAAATTTTAATGACCCAAGATTTTTATAAATATTATTACATGATATTTAATATAAATATCCAATAAATATAACCCAAATAACAATATGAAAAGTGTCTTTATAATACATGGTTCATAATAAATAAACAAGAAAACTAATTATGTTGACCAACATAATGATCTCCAAACCCAATTTATCTCTTAAAATTTCAAATAATAACATAGGGAACACATAATAATACATTAAGTGAAAATAATCTAGTAATGCAACGAACATGATAAAGAAGAATAGTGTTTTATTAAAAATGCATAATATGATATCATAAAAGATAGTTCTCATTAATAATCATATTATATAATAACATAAGTGATAAGGATTCATTAGATCATTGAAACATCATAAGGTTCAAACAATATAAACTATGACATAACATTAAGTCTATGATAACAGCCCAGACAATAATAATTAGTAGACAAAGTCCAAATATTAATTAGGTTTAACACATTATACCAAACTTATTATTGCCTAATACAATATAATTAGACAATAAATTAGACCAATATATAGGTCATACCATCATAAAAGTAAAATCATTATGTGTTCCACAAATGGAAATCAAACATCATGTACCAACAATAGAAATACCCTTAGAAGGAAATGGGTTGGGTAATATTTCCTCAGAGCACAATCAATGTTTATTTCATAAATTTAACACCCTGACCCTAGAATCCAAGAACTCGTGCATTATTTTAATAAAATTTCATGATTAGTAGGAATCATGTCCCAAAGGACTGATTAGTTTATTAGTCTTGGAAACAAGATACAATTTTATGTTAAACATTACAACCTTAATATAAAAATTACACTAATTTATTCCATTAGAAACATCCAAGCTTCCATGATTATTCCTTCAAGTCACTCATAACAATCTTCTTTATATCCCTGGAAAATGAAACATTATAAAGGGGTGAGCTTAGATATCTTAGTAAGAGTAAGATATACAACACAATATAACATAAACATTAGGTTGGGTGAACAATTGAAAACACATGCCTTAATGAATAATAATCATGAGCAATTTATGGCAAGAATATGCGATGAGTAAATAATGCCATAATAAAATATAGTCATGGGTTTTCTACTAGTCGAATAACGACATTAAATATGAATATATAATCTCATAATTATGTAGTGAATAATTTTGGACATTCTGAAACATTTTTTCAAGGCCTAATACAAGAATTATAAAAATGATTATGACCTCAGCAAAAAACGTATATCAAAAATTGGGAAATGCCTCAGTCAATTACATATCAAATTATCTCTTGAGACCTATCGATGCATTGAAGATCAATAGAGGTCTCCACCCATCACTTACTATGTCCAATTCATTCCTCATATGAAAATTTTGAAACATATCCATAACATTCTTATTAAAACTAGCATACAAAATGTCAATATTTTAACCACAAAACAAGAATGGTATAAAAATAGCACTTCCACGGTCAAACATAACTCATTCAATATAATATGGAATATTTTATTATAATAGATCAACCTCAACAGAGTATAATTAAGGATATTTACATAGATAAAAATAATCATCAAAACTATTTGAGAGAAATATCCCTCTTTTTCAGGAAAACATTTAAAAGTATCACTATTTATGAAGAAGCTGTATAAAATAGATTTTTTAATATAAGTTTCCAATACCACTTTGAAATTTTTGAAAATAATTTTTATTTTAAAACTTTAATTTCCGTATAAATAAATCCATAAAACCCATTTTTAAGACCTATTCATTAATGAGAACGATTTAGAATAATAAATCATTCAAACATTTAAAATGATATTTTAGTTACAGTTCCTAACCAAAAGAGAGACACTAAAATAAAAATAATTGGGGTAATAATAACTTTATTATATCATGATAATGAAGAGATTCACTATATACTATGTCAAAGTAAATTATATACACCATATAAAAGTGAATTTGCGTATAACAATAATGAAGTCTCAATGGAATGTAAATTAACATGAAATCCCTTATAAAGACCATATCCTTAGGTTAAGGATAAATCAACAACATAAATATGTGTGAAAAATATAAATAGAGTCAATATGATCAGATATTCAGTGTAAATATGTAGAGACCCGTATCTTGACGTACATTGACATTACATTACTTTTGCGGAATACTTATTACATTACAAAAACACACACACAAGGACCGTAATAGTTTAGTGTCTTTGGAAACTCGGACTATAATCTTCTAATCGTGGTGAAAGATCTTCAAAATCTCCCATAAAGATCTTCCTTTTTTTTACCTAAAACCTTTCTTTATATCCTGGGGAAAAGAAAACATAAAAGGGTGAGCTCAAATGCTCAGTAAGGGTAAACAAAATAAATATCAATCACATCATATTCATAAGAACATAACATTTTGGAAATCCTAACCTGCAAAAGAGAGCATAATTTCATAATCATGGGATAAATCATGGCAGTGAAAAATTAATCCCAATAATCATAACTTAAAACATGAAACTTTGTGGCATACACACATAATCATAGAGAATCATTTCTTATTAGTCAAGACTAATTGCCAAGACTATCTTAGTGGACAAAGTCCCTTTCTGAATCGAGTAACCCTCGTTTTAGTCCTGTTTCACTGAACCGGTATAACCCACCATTTCAGCCATGTCTATCTCATGAGATATAAAATCATTACCCAAGGCATCGGAGGGAGATATAGGTCCCACCCATCTTATAATGAATCCTTTCTTATGTGTGCCACATAATCATAAAACATACATCATCGCATAACACATGTAACAAAAATGGGATTCTTGAAACATCATGACATCATAAATCAATTCATATAAGATAAAGGAATTCATAAACATAATTCCATCACAACATAGTCAAATCAATGTAAAAATATGGATAGAAACAGAACCCTTTATTATCTTAGATGGAAAATAATTTTGATAAAACACTTGAATTGAATTCTTGAGGAAAATATCCTTTCTTCTTCAAAATCAATTTCTTTTCACAAAACATCATGCAATTTTAAAAGAAAGAGATTTTATTGAAAATAGTCATGAAATCTTTTAGAGGAAGCTTCATGAAAATAAGGCTTTAAAAAAACAGTAGAAATCCGTTCGTTCCGTATAAGTTAAAAAAAACATTTTTCGTACTTTTGTCGGAGAAGTCAAAAAGTACCTCGTACGAAAAACGACAAAAGATTCCTTTCATACGTATTACTAAAAACTCAACGAAGGGTAAAAATGGATTTAAACAATTTTAGGTGGATGAAAATAATATTACATATTGAGTAAACATGGATGTGGATGATAAAATACACCCCAGTAAATACTTACGAATAAACAATCTCGGATAAAAATGAGATTGTGATATTTCCCTTACCTTATGTCCGACTTGCTTTGTAAGTGTCCGAACCTCCTGTATAATGATTTAAATCATGTTATTTACATATTCCAGAATCATATTCATTGTTATGATATCATATATGGTTCACTTATGACATTATATTACCCGTTCTTTTGTAAATTCCATGTTAAAGAAGCGTTTTGGGTAAAATCGTTTCATTTATCGTAGGTGTTTTGACTTGTTGTTCTTGACATCATTATTACTTATATCATGATCTAATTACTTCCAGAATATAAAATATGATTTATATATCATATATATTCAGTGTATATATATATATATAATAGATAGATAAATAAAATGAAAAACACCGTTCATGGAGACGGTAGTCCGTACGTACGCATGAACGCTGTTTTACTTTCCTTATTGTCTTGAAATGGATGTAAGTAGATGACATACATATATATATATATATACATAAATCCAGTAACTTTATAATGTCATATATTTCATTATTATTTCTTATATATACTTTATAATCATTCTTAAATGGTTAACATGGAGAATGAATCTCATCGCGTCGTGGAGACGGTAGTCCGTACGTACGCACGAGCGATGATATCATTTCCATAAATATTGAACTGAATTGGAGTGGATTATACAATATATCAGAATCAATATGATGTTTTAATAACTATTTATAGTTATTCTTTACACCATTATACCCATCCATGTAAGGTGGTGGTGGAAAATAGATTACACCACGGCGTGGAGACGGTATTCCGTACGTACGCACGCGCGGTGATTTCTTTTTCCGTAGGATAGATAGATGGTGAAATAGGGTTGTTTCATACTTATAATAACATATCAGTATATGAGTGATACTGATGTTATTACTTCATAATGAAACAACCTAAGAAGAAGAAGTGGAAGAAGAAATAAAGATGAAAGAATTGGTAACGGTAATTACCTCTTCTTTGAAGCGCCTTTTGGAGACCTCCTCTTAGGGAACTAAAATTGGTCTTTGAGGAAGACCAGAACCTCTAGGATGTTTCTAGGGAAGTGGAGAAGAGATTTTGGCAGGGGTTGGCCGAGCTTGAGTGGTCAAATTGGTGTGAGGAGGAGGGGGAGGAGGTGCCCTTTTATAAGGGAGGAGAGGGGCACCTTAGGAATATCTTAAAATATTATTTTATATTAAAGTAAAAATCGGTTTATAATGGTTACAAAGGGTCTTATTTCGAAGCTAAAGTGGGTATGGGTCGAAATCCTATCAACCAATAGGATTTAGACAAGTTTAGGTTCTTATTTTAACCTTATCAATTTGATTTAACTCTAAGTTAAATAATTTAACTTTTACCGTGTCTTTTTGTTTTCTTTCACTATATGGTTAATACACTTACTATAACATGCCAAACGAACCCCAAATTGTTTATTATTAATATATATATCCTTATCTAAGTCATTTGTCCGAACCTTAGATTTTTAGGAATAAAATAACAATTAATAATATAATATTTGATTTAACAACTATTTTGTGTCAATTTTGACACTATTTGATATATGATTTTTGTGAAAGTCATAACAGAATTATATGTTCGAACCAAGTTGATTAAATCAACACTAATATATCATAGTAACCTATAAAATTAGTGGAATTCATAAAAAGTCTAAAATTACATTCATTTGAGTATTTATAACATCAATTATGTTAATATTTCCTTAAAAGGGTAATTACTGCATCATCGTTGTGTCATAAATAAATTAATTTATTTAAAATCTAAAAATTATAAATAAAATATCATTATATAGGAAATCGTTTTATCTTTATAATGAATATTTATAGTCGAATTTATCTTATGTATAACCCCATATTAAAAATGTTTTAGTGAATAAACTTTGATTTTAACTCTTTTAACTCTTCTTTGAATTAAATAATAATAAATGTCCTAATCTAATCCAAGTGGGCCTAAATGATAATATGTTACACTTAAGGTTGTTTTTGGTCGAGATACACTTGTCCAATAGAATTAGGACATGTGTTAGGGTAATATTAATATCATTCTTACCCTTAATTACCCTATTTACTTTTAACCGTGGTAAATAAAAGTAAAAAGTTACTATTCACCAAAAATTATTTTCATCTCATTGAACCACATTTTACTTACTGACATCAACCGTGTCTCTCGGATTTTTGAAATTCCATTCACAGAAGCGGTAAAATTAAGTTTTATGAAAAATTCAGTTTTTTAACTACCACTTAGTAGTTTCACTATTCATCAAAAAATGAAGGTTTTCAGAAAAATGCCAAAATTTCATCCTAAGCTATATTTCATATTCCGAATTCAAAAATGAAGTCTATTTTACCAAATTCATAACATAGAAGTTTCATTAATTAATTTTATAATTAAATCCCGCTGTTAAAATAAATAGCGTGTTTTTAAGAAACAATATCTATCAAAAGATTGACATTTGTTTATGTCTGGTTTAAATGTGCAATTACATCCAATGACCAACATTGTATTAAATTGTAAAAATATATTCTAAATATACTTTAAAACTAATCCAATTAATAATTTATCACTATTAATTATTTCGATTAAAAAAGTTTTTTTTAATTATAATTTAGTAATATTCACTATTCATCAGAATATGAAAGTTATCCGAAATGTACCAAAATTTCACCTTAGGCTAAATTCGATACTCCGAATCCAAAAATGAAGTTCATTTTGAAAAATAAGATTTACAGAATTTCAAAAAGTGGTTATTACTATTCATAACGACTATTTTTAATAATATTTTAATAGAATATCGTTGTTTAGTGAAACTCGGTATTGCGTATTACACACGCTATCGAGGAAGGTCGCGATTGCGTGTAATGCAAGGCAAGTCAAGGATGCGTGTTGTGCAAGCTCCTTTTGGTGTAGCGTACAACACAAGACATTAATTAAAAAGAATATTTTTTATAAAATCTTGGGCTGTTACATTCTACCCCCCTTAAAATGAATTTCGCCCTCGAAATTCATCGGGGTTATAAATGGTTTACTATTTGAAATTTTCTTTAATAGAAACCCACATCGTAAAAAGGAATATCAAAACCAATCTTTAAAAACAAAAGTATGAAACGTAACGGTTACCCAAATAAACTAATCATTGGGTTTCCACATAGGTGAAAATATGGATATGGAAGAGAAATCTAACCATCATGTTCTGATGAAGAGTGGTAGAGAACATGGCTATGGAAAAGCCAATAATCACAAATCCATAAATTTGTGACGATCTAAGGTATCATCTGATTCATCAGGTATAAGATCACTAGGACAACATTTTTGGTTTTCAAGATCATTTCCCTAAAGTTGAAAATTTGAATTGGAATAAATACTTTCTTTATTTTGGTACAATCTCACTATTGTTCGTGCCTAGAACAATTTCCACTTCATCTCATAAATAAATGAAGTTGAATTTGTTATTCGTGAAGTGTTAGCAGATCATGTGATAGAATGACGGGTCATTCCATCTGTCTGAAACAAAAGGTTAGCAAAAATTATATACATAAGTCGATCTATAGTGAAATTAATCATATATAGTTCCTAAAATGGACTTATACTTCATATATCATACTGCTTAATATAATAAAACTAGTTTCTACTAAACAGGGACTTCTTGTAGGCCAGTGGTAGGCGATAAAGGCCAGTCACACTTCGGTTGTGGGTTCGATTCCCACAGCCTTGTCCGAAGCGATGGGCTGTCGTCCGTCCTGCAGGTTGTCCTTTTTCTAAAACTATATTACTATAACATCCCAAAAATAATATCGAAAAAACTTCTATCCTTAAACAATACTAACTTATGTCCAACATAATCCATTCCAATCTTTAGTCCTATCCATAATACTGCAGTCCATTCTCATAACATAGTGAAAACGATTACCAGAGATTTAATACCATCGTTGATCCCCATATATCATAAGATATATCTTGTTGGACACATTCCAAACATTCAAAGGCCTTAATCTTGTACTCTCTTGAATACCCATTGAACCTTAGTGAAAACTTTAATGCAGTTAAAAGTTAACACTTTCCACATACCAAAATCCTCAAAATTCTATATACTCAAACCATGATATCACTTAGTCCTTATATCAATCATGAGCTCATGAATACTGTTAAACATTTCATTTTCTCGTTTTCCCTTCATTATGCGCATAATATCTCAATCACTTTGAATACCACATTAGACCAATACATAAATATTCCAATATTCCATGATACAACATTATTTTGGAATCCCATTACATAAGAACTTAATCATTCCACCACATCGTTGTCATATTCAACATTGCCAATAGTGATCGCATGTGACTTCCCTTTGTCCTTTGCCTTAAGCGGTTGCTCATGTCGATCATCACTAACCCTTGGATTAGGGCATTTATTGGCCTAATGTCCCATCTCCTTGCACTTGAAGCATTGAAGTGTTGGTTGTGCGTTCTCTGCAGTGTTTGCTTTATTCACTTCATTAGAATCCCTTTTTCCATTACTTCGACACTCAGCTGCTCGATGACCTTCTTTTCCACACTTAAAACATTTTCTAGTCCCTTTAAGACAATCTCCACCATGCTTCTTTCCACACTTTGTGCATAAGGAAACATTCATCTTCTTTTCACCATTATTCTGAGACTTCTCCTTGAACTCCATCTTTCGTTTCTTGTCAAAACCATGAGATGGATATGTAACACCAACTTCCATTTCTACCTTTATAGCACAACGCACAATTTCTTCATAGCTACTGAAGTTTCTTATAGCTAATGCCCTTCGAAGACTTGGTTTTAAGCCACTGAAAAATCGATCAACTTTACTTTCAGGTTGGATGATAATGCCAGATGCATACCTTGCAAGTCTTGTAAAATTCGCTTCGTATATACCAACAGATTCATCATCCTTTTGCTTTAGTTCAAGAAACTCCTTCTCCATCTTCGTTCGAAGAATACGAGGGAAGTACTTACTGAAAAACAAGTTCTTGAACTCATCCCATTCCATGGAATCAATTTCATCTCTTTGCCTCGTATTCTTAATAAGATTCCACCATTGATCAGCTTCACCTTCCAAACGATATACTGCTAAGATGACTTTATCATGTTCATAACATTGAAGAACTGAAAATATCTTTTCAGTAGTACTAATCCATTGTTCAGCAACTAATGGATCAGTAGACCCACTGAAAGAAGGCGGACGCTGCCTCATGAAGGATTCAACAGAATGTTGCTCCTTCCTTTGCTCGTTTGGAAGTCCTGCATGATTCATAGCTTGAGAAAGTTGTGTGAGCATGGCTACAAGATTTTGCATTCCAGCTCCCATATCGTTTGGTTGCTCAGGGGGACAATCATTGCATTGTCCATTGCATTGATCAACACAGTTCCTTCGGGTTCCAGCCATCGTCTAAAACCCCAAAAGAATAGTGTGAGAGGCAAAAATCATGCTAGGGAAAACAACATAATAAAGGGGTAGTACCCTCAATATATAACATCTTAGGTTAAATTCTAAGATCGTTAGAGCAATTCTAGGACTATAACCTATACGTATACTTAACCTTAGATACATCCCTAGACATACCTTAAAAATATCTCTAGGGATCTCACTAACGTTTTCGCATCCTAGTTTCCAAAGGTTGACTAAACCTTTCCTCTGATACCAACTGTAGAGACCCGTATCTTGACGTACATTGACATTACATTACTTTTGCGGAATACTTAGTAGATTACAAAAACACACACACAAGGACCGTAATAGTTTAGTGTCTTTGGAAACTCGGACTATAATCTTCTAATCGTGGTGAAAGATCTTCAAAATCTCCCATAAAGATCTTCCTTTTTTTTACCTAAAACCTTTCTTTATATCCTGGGGAAAAGAAAACATAAAAGGGTGAGCTCAAATGCTCAGTAAGGGTAAACAAAATAAATATCAATCACATCATATTCATAAGAACATAACATTTTGGAAATCATAACCTGCAAAAGAGAGCATAATTTCATAATCATGGGATAAATCATGGCAGTGAAAAAGTAATCCCAATAATCATAACTTAAAACATGAAACTTTGTGGCATACACACATAATCATAGAGAATCATTTCTTATTAGTCAAGACTAATTGCCAAGACTATCTTAGTGGACAAAGTCCCTTTCTGAATCGAGTAACCCTCGTTTCAGTCCTGTTTCACTGAACCGGTATAACCCACCATTTCAGCCATGTCTTTCTCATGAGATATAAAATCATTACCCAATGCATCGGAGGGAGATATAGGTCCCACCCATCTTATAATGAATCCTTTATTATGTGTGCCACATAATCATAAAACATACATCATCGCATAACACATGTAACAAAAATGGGATTCTTGAAACATCATGACATCATAAATCAATTCATACAAGATAAAGGAATTCATAAACATAATTCCATCACAACATAGTCAAATCAATGTAAAAATATGGATAGAAACAGAACCCTTTATTATCTTAGATGGAAAATAATTTTGATAAAACACTTGAATTGAATTCTTGAGGAAAATATCCTTTCTTCTTCAAAATCAATTTCTTTTCACAAAACATCATGAAATTTTAAAAGAAAGAGATTTTATTGAAAATAGTCATGAAATCTTTTAGAGGATGCTTCAGGAAAATAAGGCTTTATAAAACAGTAGAAATCCGTTCGTGCCGTATAAGTTAAAAAAACATTCTTCGTACTTTTGTCGGAAAAGTCAAAAAGTACCCCGTACGAAAAACGACAAAAGATTCGTTTCATACGTATTACTAAAAACTCACCGAAGGGTAAAAATGGATTTAAACAATTTTAGGTGGATGAAAATAATATTACATATTGAGTAAACATGGATGTGGATGATAAAATACACCCCAGTAAATACTTACGAATAAACAATCTCGGATAAAAATGAGATTGTGATATTTCCCTTACCTTATGTCCGACTTGCTTTGTAAGTGTCCGAACCTCCTGTATAATGATTTAAATCATGTTATTGACTTATTCCAGAATCATATTCATTGTTATGATATCATATATGGTTCACTTATCACATTATATTACCCGTTCTTTTGTAAATTCCATGTTAAAGAAGCGTTTTGGGTAAAATCGTTTCATTTATCGTAGGTGTTTTGACTTATTGTTCTTGACATCATTATTACTTATATCATGATCTACTTACTTCCAGAATATAAAATATGATTTATATATCATATATATTCAGTACATATATATATATAATAGATAGATAAATAAAATGAAAAACACCGTTCATGGAGACGGTAGTCCGTACGTACGCATGAACGCTGTTTTACTTTCCTTATTGTCTTGAAATGGAAGTAAGTAGATGACATACATATATATATATATATACATAAATCCAGTAACTTTATAATGTCATATATTTCATTATTATTTCTTATATATACTTTATAATCATTCTTAAATGGTTAACATGGAGAATGAATCTCATCGCGTCGTGGAGACGGTAGTCCGTACGTACGCACGAGCGATGATATCATTTCCATAAATATTGAACTGAATTGGAGTGGATTATACAATATATCAGAATCAATATGATGTTTTAATAACTATTTATAGTTATTCTTTACACCATTATACCCATCCATGTAAGGTGGTGGTGGAAAATAGATTACACCACGGCGTGGAGACGGTATTCCGTACGTACGCACGCGCGGTGATTTCTTTTTCTGTAGGATAGATAGATGGTGAAATAGGGTTGTTTCATACTTATAATAACATATCAGTATATGAGTTATACTGATGTTATTACTTCATAATGAAACAACCTAAGAAGAAGAAGTGGAAGAAGAAATAAAGATGAAAGAATTGGTAACGGTAATTACCTCTTCTTTGAAGCGCCTTTTGGAGACCTCCTCTTAAGGAACTAAAATTGGTCTTTGAGGAAGACCATAACCTCTAGGATGTTGCTAGGGATGTGGAGAAGAGATTTTGGCAGGGGTTGGCCGAGCTTGAGTGCTCAAATTGGTGTGAGGAGGAGGGGGAGGAGGTGCCCTTTTATAAGGGAGGAGAGGGGCACCTTAGGAATATCTCAAAATATTATTTTATATTAAAGTAAAAATCGGTTTATAATGGTTCCAAAGGGTCTTATTTCGAAGCTAAAGTGGGGATGGGTCGACATCCTATCAACCAATAGGATTTAGACAAGTTTAGGTTCTTATTTTAACCTTATCAATTAGGTTTAACTCTAAGTTAAATAATTTAACTTTTACCGTGTCTTTTTGTTTTCTTTCACTATATGGTTAATACACTTACAATAACATGCCAAACGAACCCCAAATTGTTTATTATTAATATATATATCCGTATCTAAGTCATTTGTCCGAACCTTAGATTTTTAGGAATAAAATAACAATTAATAATATAATATTTGATTTAAAAACTATTTTGTGTCAATTTTGACACTATTTGATATATGATTTTTGTGAAAGTCATAAAAGAATTATATGTTCGAACCAAGTTGATTAAATCAACACTAATATATCATAGTAACCTATAAAATTAGTGGAATTCATAAAAAGTCTCAAATTACATTCATTTGAGTATTTATAACATCAATTATGTTAATATTTCCTTAAAAGAGTAATTACTGCATCATCGTTGTCTCATATATAAATTAATTTATTTAAAGTCTAAAAATTATAAATAAAATATCATTATATAGGAAATCGTTTTAGATTTCTAATGAATATTTATTTTCGAATTTATCTTATGTATAACCCCATATTAAAAATGTTTTAGTGAATAAACTTTGATTTTAACTCTTTTAACTCTTCTTTGAATTAAATAATAATAAATGTCCTAATCTAATCCAAGTGGGCCTAAATGATAATATGTTACACTTAAGGTTGTTTTTGGTCGAGATACACTTGTCCAATAGAATTAGGACATGTGTTAGGGTAATATTAATATCATTCTTACCCTTAATTACTCTATTTACTTTTAACCGTGGTAAATAAAAGTAAAAAGTTACTATTCACCAAAAATTATTTTCATCTCATTGAACCACATTTTACTTACTGACATCAACCGTGTCTCTCGGATTTTTGAAATTCCATTCACAGAAGCGGTAAAATTATGTTTTATGAAAAATTCAGTTTTTTAACTACCACTTAGTAGTTTCACTATTCATCAAAAAATGAAGGTTTTCAGAAAAATGCCAAAATTTCATCCTAAGCTATATTTCATATTCCGAATTCAAAAATGAAGTCTATTTTACCAAATTCATAACATAGAAGTTGCATTAATTAATTTTATAATTAAATCCCGCTGTTAAAACAAATAGCGTGTTTTTAAGAAACAATATCTATCAAAAGATTGACATTTGTTTATGTCTGGTTTAAATGTGCAATTACATCCAATGACCAACATTGTATTAAATTGTAAAAATATATTCTAAATATACTTTAAAACTAATCCAATTAATAATTTATCACTATTAATTATTTAGATTAAAAAAGTTTTTTTAATTATAATTTAGTAATTTTCACTATTCATCAGAATATGAAAGTTATCCGAAATGTACCAAAATTTCACCTTAGGCTAAATTCGATACTCCGAATCCAAAAATGAAGTTCATTTTGAAAAATAAGATTTACAGAATTTCAAAAAGTGGTTATTACTATTCATAACGACTATTTTTAATAATATTTTAATAGAATATCGTTGTTTAGTGAAACTCGGTATTGCGTATTACACACGCTATCGAGGAAGGTCGCGATTGCGTGTAATGCAAGGCAAGTCAAGGATGCGTGTTGTGCAAGCTCCTTTTGGTGTAGCGTACAACATAAGACATTAATTAAAAAGAATATTTTTTATAAAATCTTGGGCTGTTACAAAATAAATCATAGGACATTGACACATATTCTTGTAAATGCAACACCAATGACTTGGATGTTTAACTCAATGAATGGAAATTGAGTTAAGATTAATCTTATCATGTTCATATCAATGACGTGAGAAATTATCAATGGAGTTATTATGTGTATCAAATGTATATCCATAGAACGGGGAGTATAAATTACTACACAAATAATAAACAGTGATTCCACACATAATATTGGATTAAAATAATCAATGAACTATGCGTAAAGCCCAATGAGTGGAAATGGAAATTTAAAATTCCCTTACCTATTGGGTATCTTATGAAACATACACACCAAGAAAGTAGTATCATGCAATGAAGATGTAAATACCCATAAATTAAAGTATATTAAAAAAATAATTCAATCATGGGAAGTAAATAATCCAAAAAAAAGGAAATAGTGGCCAATATGGCAAGAATCTCATGGGAATAAATGTTAGATGAAAACCCCTTACTTTGTTGTAATCATTTGAGTTGTATGAAAAAAAGACAGTGACCACAAAATTAATCACAGAATACCATTAATGTAAATATAATCATGATAATATATATCAATGGTAATTACACAATACATCACATTCAATAAATAAGTGGTGAATAATAGAAATCTCACAGAATTAAAAGTGAGATAAGAAACCCCTTACCTCAAGTCCGACTTGTCTTGTGTGTTCACTGTTCTTCATGAATAATTAAAATTAGTTAATTGATAATAGATGAAGAACATTTTTATAGTTTATTATTCCTTTTATATCACTAATTACCTTGCTATAACAATTATTTAATTATTTGAGTTCATATTGTATATTTTATCGATGTTCGATACTTGAGTAAAAAATCAACTTGTTATGATTACCATTTTTCCATGTTGTCAAAATTCCATTACCTCCAGAATGATATAAAAGATTTATATATCATATATATATATTATATTTATTATATATATATATATATGTATTTATAAAATTCCATAACATTTGGAGATTAGAAATGAAATTCACCATTCATGGAGACGGTAATCCATACGTACGCATGGACACTACTTTATTTATATTTTGTATTTTAATAGAATTAAAACATGATTATACATAAATATATTATATTTATAGTATAATATCACATATAATATCATTAAATTCATACTTTACACATCCCACACAGGTCATTAACTAGTCATATCACTTTGAGGGGGCGGTAGACCACACTTCATCAAATGATATTATCGTGTTTTACCCATAATGGAAACCATAAAGGTATGATATAAATAGAAAATATAGAAGAACAAAGAAAAAATAAACATAATATATATCATAAATAAATATAGTTCCATCATAATGGCCACCATGATAGGATATAGGAGATAATTGAACAATCGTCGTTTCGTGAGGCGTTAGTTTTCCAACCACAGAAACAATATGTACTTAACCCATTAGATAGAGGTGTGTGTAAGTGTAGTTCAAATCCTTATCATAAAAAACATGTATTATATTAAGGAAACCTGTTTTGTTATAAAATATAGGTATAAAAATAGTTTAGTGGGGTTGGAGATGTAAAATAACAAAAAATATAACAAATGAATTTAAGAAAAACTCTTACCTTTAATTTGTGTAACATCTTTTGGATTGAACCAAAAGGACTTCTTGATGTGACTTCTTTCCAAGGTAAGGCTTCTAAGAGTAACATAGGGGACTTGAGATATTATTTTGGCAGGTTATGGATGATCCAAAGGGATATAGAGGTTTTTTGAATTGGTTAGAAGTAGTGTACTTTTATAAGTGGAAGGAGGGGCTCTTTAGGAATGTGTGAAAATATTATTTTATTATATTGTGATATTTAGTTTCTAATGGACCAAAACTAATTAAATTCTAAGATAAGATGAATCATGGTCAAAATAAAATCATTCAATAAAAATTGGACTGGTTTTGGATATTTTTTAATATTAATAATTTTATTTATTTAAATCATTTATTAATGTGGTAAATACTACATCACTATTGTGTAATAAATAATTTAATTTATTTTATGTCTAAAAATTGTAAAATAAAATTTCATAATGTAGGAAATATTCTTATCATTCTAATTAATATTTACAGTCGAATATATGACTAATATATCCCCATGTAAAAATTGATTTACAAAGGGATATTTGTTTGTGTCAATTTTCCCAATACATTAAGTTAATTAAAATAAAGTGTCGTTATAATTAATAAGTTACTACATGTGGTCACAAAATAGACAAAAAATGAACATGGTCAGTCATGACTCATCCAATCAGGTTTGGACATGTGTTAATGTAACACCTGAAATTTTTATGAGTAATATTTTGTTTTTATATATCATCTAAGAAATCATTCCCAACATACTAGCTTGGCTTACTTTACACGCAATCGCGACCTTCCTCGATAGCTTGCATCGTACGCAATACCGAGTTTCACTAAACAGTGATATGCTATTAAAATATTATTAAAACTAGCCGTTATGAATAGTAATAACCACTTTTTGAAATTTTATAAATTTTATCATTCAAAATGGAATTCATTTTTGTATTCGGAATACCGAAATTAGCCTAGGGTGAAATTTTGGTATTTTTCTGAACACTTTCAATTTTTGATTAATAGTGAAACCACTAAGTGGTAGGTTAAAAACTGAATTTTGCATAAAACTTAATTTTACCGCTTCTGAGAATGGAATTCCAAAAATCCGACAGACACGGTTGATATCAGTAAGTAAAATTTGGTTTAATGAGATAAATATAATTTTTTGGTGAATAATAACTTTTTACTTTTTTTACCGCGGTTAATAGTAAATAGGGTAACTAAGGGTAAATATGATATTACTATTACCCTAACACATGTCCTAATTCTATTGGATAAGTGTAATTCGACTGAAAACAACCTTCTGAATAAAATATGACCATTTAGGCCCACTTGGGTTAGATTAGGACATTTATTATTAATTTATTTAAAGAAGGGTTAAAATAGTTAAAATCAAAGTTTAATAAGTAAATAATTTTTAATATAGGGTTATATATAAGATCAATTCGACTATAAATATTGATTATAAATCTAAAAAGATTTTCTACATAATGGTATTTTATTTATAATTTTTAGACATTATATAATTTAATTTATTTATGACACAATGATGATGCAATAATTATATTATTAATAAAATATTGACATAATTGATGTTATAAACACCAAAATAAATGTAATTTGAGACTTTTATGAATTCCACTAATTTTCTAGGTTACTATGATATATTAGTGTTGATTTAATCAACTGGGTTCGAACATATAATTCTGTTATTACTTTCTCAAAAATCATATATCAAATAGTGTCAAAATTGACACAAAATAGTTTTTAAATAAAATATTATATTATTAATTGTTATTTTATTCCTAAAAATCTATGGTTTGGCCAAATGACTTATATAAGTATATGTATATTAATAATAAATTATTTGGGGTTCTTTTGGCATGTTATGGTATGTGTATTAACCATATAGTGTAAGAAAACAAAAAGACACGGTAAAAGTTAAATTATTTAACTTAGAGTTAAATCTAATTGATAAGGTTAAAATAATACCCTAAACTTGTCTAAATCCTATTGGTTGATAGGATTTCGACCCATCCCCACTTTAGATTCGAAATATGACCCTTTGGAACCATTATAAACCGATTTTGACTTTAATATAAAATAATATTTTGAGATATTCCTAAGGTGCCCCTCTCCTCCCTTATAAAAGGGCACCTCCTCCCCCTCCTCCTCACACCAAATTGAGCACTCAAGATCGGCCAACCCCTGACATTTTCTCCTCTCCACATCCCTAGAATAATCATAGAGGTCCTGGTCTTCTTCAAAGACTAATCTTAGTTCCCTAAGTGGAGGATTCAAAGAAGCGTTCCAAATAAGAGGTAATATCCATTACCGATCTTTTCAATTTCTTTCTTCTTCAACTTCTTCTTATTTAGTTGTTCCATGAAAAAGTAATAACATCAGTATTACTTACATACTTATATGTTATTATAAATATGAAACAACCCTAATTCACCTTCTATCCATCCTACGGAAAAATGAAATCACCGCGCGTGCATACGTACGGAATACCGTCTCCATGCCGTGGTGTAATCTATTTTCCACCATCACCTTACAAGGATGGGTATAATGGTGTAATGAGTAACTATTTATGATTATTATAAAGTAATATTGATACTTAAATAATATATATATACTCCAATACAATTCCACGATCATAGGAACGATATCATCACTCGTGTGTACGTACGGAATACTATCTCCACGATGTGATGCGACTCGTTCTACGTGATCATCATTACATAGTAATTATATAAATGAATTGAATGAATAAATATGATATATGTTACACTAATAACATTATGGATATAAGGTATCTATGACCTTAAAATAAGAATAAGAATTTATTCGGCAAAACACGCATAAGAACAAAAGGCAATAAAGACCTGAGTAACAAGTAACAATGAAATATTACTAACAAGAAGCTAAGAATATTACCATATATGATATCATATCAATATGTATGATTCTGGAATAAGTCAATAACATTATTTAAACCATTATACAGGAGCTTCAGACACGTACAATGCAAATCGGACCTAAGGTAAGGGAAACATCACAATCTCATTTTTATCCGAGATTGTTTATTCGTAAGTATTTATTGGGGTGTATTTTATCATCCACATCCATGTTCCCTCAATATGTAATATTGTTTCCATCCACTTACAATATTTTAAATCCAATTTTACCCTTCGGTGAGTTTTTATTAAAGAATATGAAAGGAATCTTTTGTCGTTTTTTCGTACGAGGTACTTTTTGACTTTTCCGACAAAAGTACGAAGAATGTTTTTTTTAACTTATACAGCATGAATGGATTATTAAAACATTATTTCCAAGAAGATTCCTTTAAAAGTATTCATATTTATTTTTAATCAACTTCTTTTAGTTTAAAATTGTATGACATGTTATGAAAGGAAAAGTGTTTTTTAAGTAGAAAGGATATTTTCCTCAAGAATGGAGTTCAAGTATTTTATCAAAATTATTTTCCATCTAAGATAATAAAAGGGTTCTGTTTTTATCCCTATTATTACATGGATTTGATTATGTTGTGATGGAAATATTTTTATGAATTCCTTTATCTTATATGAATTGTTTTATGATGTCATGTTGTTTAAGAATCCCATTTTTATTACATGGGTTACGCTGTGATGTATGGTTTATGATTATGTGGCACACATAAGAAAAGATTAATTATAAGATGGGTGGGACCTATATCTCCCTCCAATTCATTGGGTAAAGATTTTATATCTCATGATATAGACATTGCTGGAACGGTAGGTTATACCGGTTCAACAAAACAGGACTGGAACGAGGGTGACTCGGTTCAGAAAGGGACTTTGTCCACTAAGATAGTCTTGGAAATGAGTCATGACTAACAAGAAATGATTTTCCATGATTATGTGTGCATGCCACAAAGTTTCAAGTTTCATGTTATGATTATGGGGATCTCATTTTCACTTCTATGATTTGTTCCATGTTAAGATATTATGATCTCTTTTGCAGGTTATGATTTTCAAAAAGATATGATATGATTTTTATTTCGTTTATTTTCCCTTGCTGAGCATTTGAGCTCACCCTTTTATGTTTTCTTTTCCCCAGGTCAGGAAGATGGATATTAAGTAGAATATGCTAAAAGGGACCCTAGATATGATGAAATAAATGGGAGACACTGTAGAATATTTATGACCCAGTTTTTTATGTTTCCCATTTTCTAAAGACACTATAACTATACGGTCCTTTGTCGTTTTGTCATATGTTGTAATAAGTGTGCTTCAATTTTGATGTATTAACAATGTATGTAAAGTATGGGTCGTTATAGTTGGTATTAGAGGAAAGGTATAGTCAACCTTTGGAAACTAGGATGTGAAAGCCTTAGTAAGAACCCTAAGGATAAGTCTAAGAATAGAACACAATCTTAGTGTTTTTGAAATGGCCATGAATACCCTAGGATAAGACCTTAAGTGTGAAATTTTATCCTTGATTATGTGGTTTTCCTATTATAATTAGTGTTTATCACACTATTCATCTTGGTTTTAGTCAATGGTTGGAACCCGAAGGAACCGTGTTAATGCGGAATGCGATGGGCAATGAAATGATTGTCCCCCTGAGCAACCAAACGATATGGGAGCTGGAATGAAAAATCTTGTAGCCATGCTCACACAACTTTCTCAAGCTATGAATCTTACAGGACTTCCAAACGAGCAAAGGAAGGATCAAAATTCTGTTGAATCCTTCATGAGGTAGCGTCCACCTTTATTCAGTGGGTCTACTGATCCATTAGTTGCTGAACAATGGATTAGTACTACTGAAAAGATATTTTCAGTTCATCAATGTTCTGAACATGATAATGTCATCCTAGCGGTGTATCGTTTGGAAGGAGATGCTGATCAATGGTGTAATCCTATTAAGAATACGAGGCAAAGGGATGAAATTGAGTCTATGGAATGGGACGAGTTCAAGAACTTATTTTTCAATAAGTACTTCCCTCGTATTCTCCAAACAAAGATGGAGAAAGAGTTTCTTGAACTGAAGCAAAGGGATGATGAATCTGTTGGTACCTATGAAGCAAATTTTACAAGACTTGCAAGGTACGCTTCTGGTATTATTATCCAACCTGAGAGTAAGATCGATCGATTCTTTAGTGGCCTAAAACCAAGTCTTCGAATGGCGTTAGCCATAAGGGACTTCAATAGCTACGAGGAAATCGTTCGATGTGCTCTCAAAGTCGAGATGGAGATTGGAGTAACCCATCAGTGTGAAGACCCAGACCCCCTTGGTCCCTTCCTTTGCCAAAAATCCGGTTTCCTTACCGATCGGCGAGACCGATCGGTGAGACCGATCGGTGAGACCGATCGGTGAGACCGATCGGTGAGACCGATCAGCGAGACCGATCGGGGAGACCGACCGGTGACACCGATCGGTGAGACCGATCGGCGAGACCGATCGGCGAGACCGACCGGTGACACCGATCGGTGAGACCGACCGGTGACACCGATCGGTGAGACCGACCGGTGACACCGATCGGTGAGACCGACCGGTGACACCGATCGGTGAGACCGATCGGTGAGACCGATCGGTGACACCGATCGGTGAGACCGGCCCTGCCAAGTTGTTCCAGTAATGTTCCTTTTTCGCAAATAGGGTCTTAAACCCTATTCTTCCTTGCTAAAAATATCTTGGAAATCCGAAACGCGCGCAAAGGTCTTAATTAAATGCTTCATTAATTCATGGGTCAGTTAAAACCACCCAGCGCCATTAATGATGAGTCAAGCCACGTGGTCAACCCACGACTCCCTCGTCTTCCGTGGTTTTGTGTTTTCATCTCAACCGTCCCCAGCCCTTATAATTAAGGGTTAGGCCGTGGTTTTCCCCCTTCTTCGATCGTGGCCCTTCTGGTGCATCGGGACCGCCGCGTCGTTATCCGTAAAGTTCCGCGCCCCCGGCCTAAACGTCGATCATCCATCAACAGGTAGGGAATTTCTCTCGTCTCTCACCTTTGTGTATCATGCGGGGTGGGCGTTACTTTTGTTCCTATGGAATTGGTTGAACCAAACCCTAATGAAGATACTAAACGAAGTTCTAAAGAAAGAAGGGGAAGGGGTTGTGATCGTTGTTTATGCTTTATCTTGTGATCATCCCTTTTGTTGTACTGGTCTATGTTTTCTGAAAATTGAGGCCGTTGGTGGTCGTGTGTGTGTGCACTTGAATCCCCTCGTGATGTTTTAAATGGGTTGCTGAAATTGTGAACTCCTGCTGTGAAATTGGTTAATCACGTATACCCGGCTGAATAATTGAAAGCACCAGGATCAACCCTTTTGTGATAACTAACGGATAGAACACATGGAATTTTGAAATCATGGAGTGTGTTAAGTCGTTTAAATCTGAAAATCCCTGACTCGTGTTGGTAGTGGTTGTTGGTTGTTTTCCCTTTGGGCCGTTTGCTGGAAATGTGGGAGGGGATGGGATCCCCCATTCTTTTTATACTCTCGGTGGCTGTGTGAATTTGGGGGATGGGATCTCCTGTTGGCATGGTTTCAGTGGTTGTGGGTTTTTATCACAAACTGGGGAGAGATCCTCTGTTGGCAGAACCGGGTGTGAGTGTTTTGGTTGATCTATGCTTGACGTTTTCCTTGGTTATGCTTATGTTAGTTGCCCAGTAGTGCTTAAAATTAATTGAACATTTGACTGAACGTGAAACAAGAATGGGACAAATGGTTTTGTGGGCAAGGGTCGTGAATTGTGACTCGGGCGTTGTGGTATTGTGTTCTGTAGGTTGGCTAGGAAAACCTAAGTTTTGGGTGAGTGTTTGTTACCTATATCTATACTTGTAGCTTTGTGTTTCTTATTCGCGCCCCACCCCAGTGGAGCACTTAGTGCCGAACACCCCCATTTATGGGGGAAGGGTGTTTTTCCCAACACTATACTTAGTGGCTGGTTATTAGCTCCTTTTCTGCTCCCTTTCCCGGATAGCCCAAGTACCTTCGGGCAGGCTGTGATGGCCTGAAGTCCATTATTAGCCCAAGAACCATCGGGCGGGGTGTTGTGGTGGTTGGCCAGGTGTGTGCGGCAGGTGGTTTCCCAAGTGTCTTCGGGATGAGGCCCAGGTGTTTTCGGGTGTGGCAGTGGATTCTTTAGCCCAGGTGTCTTCGGGCGTAGCGGTGGTTGTTCTGGCCTAGGTGTTTGCAGGCATGGTTACTTGTGACAGTTGAGGCCCAGGTGTGTGCGGGCGGGATTTGGCAGTGGGACTGCGTGTGGTTGTGGCCCAGGTGTGTGCGGGCGGGATTTGGCAGTGGGACTGCATGTGGTTGTGGCCCAGGTGTGTGCGGGCGGGATTTGGAAGTGGGACTGCGTGTGGTTGTGGCCCAGGTGTGTGCGGGCGGGTGTGGCAGTGGGACTGCGGTGAGAATGGCGGGATTGGTCCGATGCGTAGGATGTCTCAATAACCAGTGGGAAAGTGGCGCGGGGTACCCAAACATCGATGTGCTCTTATATATATATTACTTGACTTGCGTTATTTGGGGAGCGAACCTTGGTGAGGCTTGGGATGGATAGTTGCCTTGTTAGGTGTTTGGTTTACTCTTTCTCACGGGACTTTAGTACGTTTCCCCCACTTGTGCACGAGAGTCTTGGTTTTCCCTACTGAGTGTACTTGTATGCTCACCCTACGTTTACTTTCAGGTTTCCAGGAGGACTACCAGGGCTGCGCGGGACCCTATTAGTCGGACAGTTGGAGTTGTCGCTGTTGTCGTACCTTTGTTTTCTTTTGGTATTGTACTTGAGAGCTTCTTTTTCTTTTGTACTTGTACCTTGTTGTAAACTGTTTAAACATGCATGTGGGAATGGTTTACTTTTGGCTTTACTTTTCTTTCTATCTTGGTGTTGTTGGGTTTTCTCCTCCTTATCTTTTGATCCTATAAAATAAAAAGGGTAATGCCTTCCATTTGCGATAACTTCCTATACCCTTGGTGCTAGTCGCCACTCCGGGACCTATTGAAGGCGGGTTTCGGGGGTCATTATCTCTCCTTCAACTCAAAGAAGGAAGGGCCTGTCAATCTGCTGACCCTTCCCTCCTTTTGGTGAAGGCGGGTCGTGACAGAATGGTATCAGAGGCAGAGGTTGAGAGATAGGACGGAGTCTGGAGTTAGGCACAGTAAGGATTTCATGGGATGGTAAGGAAACAGCGTTGGGTGACCTTGGTGCGTGAAATAGGCCAGGGAGGACCGGCTAGGACACGGGATTTTAGGGCCCCCCGTGATCCGATGCAAGGACTCTGGACCTACCGAACGACCAAGTGAAGCCACACTGATTGCAGGGTAGAGACCCTAGGAAAGGTACATGCATCATAAATGACTTGTGTTCTTGTGTTTCTGGGATGTCTTGGGAAATTAAGAATAAATTAAATCTTAATAAGTTTTGAGAACGGTTTTCCTTGCACTACTGGGCTTAGGTATTCCTTGTTTACCTTGCAGCTATGGCACCTGGAAGGCGACCACGTGTGGTACAGGCGATCGAGACTCCTGAGACTACCTTGGCCAATCAGCAGAGAGCTGATCGGGAGGAAGAGGACGACCGGTGGCAGAAGACCCTTCGAGCCTTTCAGCGACAGGCCCTCGAGAAATATGAGGGCAGCACCTCCGACATGAAGACGGAAGGCTGGCTGGAGGAGCTAGTCATAGCCTTCGGCCTGATTCGGGCCCCGACAGAGTACTGGGTTCCTCTGGCTGTTAGCCAGATGCGAGGAGCTTCACGGCAGTGGTGGATGCTTCACCTGGGGAGTAGGAAAGAGTCTGAGGTTGCTTGGGCGGAATTCGAGAAGGAGTTCCGGGCGGAGTTTCTCTCCTCGACAATGAAGGCGGAGAAGAGACAGGAGCTACTCTCCCTCCAGCAGGGGAGCATGTCCGTGAGGGAACTTGGAATCAAGTTCAAGGACCTCCTGCGTTTTGCTCCAGACCTCTTTCCCGATGAGGAGTCTCGGGCAAGACGTTTGGAGGAGGCGCTCCGACCCTCCCTCCAGTATGCTGTTACTCCCTTTACCCTTCCGACATACTTAGAGGTTCAGAAGAAGGCCGAAGTGGTGGAAAGGATGCACACTCTAGGCGGACTGTCACGAGAAGGGATCCAGCTGGGACCATCGAAGGGGAAGGCCGTCAGCACCAGGCCCCCAGCATCGGGACCCTCCAGGTTCCGACCCGCAGGGAGCAGGCCGCAGCAGTTTCAGTTTCGATCCCCTGGCCCACGTTCTTTTCCTTCGGGCTCGGGACCACGGTGCTTCATCTGCGGGAGCCCTGGACATATTCGGAGTCAGTGCCCCGATCGGGTGCAGTACAGTAGTGGCAGTCATCCCCAGCATCCGCCACAGCAGCAGTTCCCAGCCAGACCCTTCCAGCAGCAGCAGCAGGGACAGCTAGCTCCCGCTCCTCCGCAGACAGACATAGGAGGGGGAGGCCGACCTCAGGGCGCTCCCCAGGGACTTCGACCAGGGCGTGGTCGGGGAGGTGGCCGACAGCCGAGGGGTAGGGGAGCTGGGCGTGGACAGTTACACGCCGCAGAAGCAACAGTTCCAGCAGGGCCAGAGGTTGTTCGAGGTACGATCAGTGTGTTTAGCACTCTTGCTTATGCTTTGTTCGATACCGGAGCTTCGCACTCCTTTGTTGCACCCAGTCTAGCCCGCGCCTTGGGTCTAGATGCCGAGAGACTTCCAGTGCCCCTGGTGTTGAGCACACCAGTTGGAGGTCAGACCGACTTGCTGTTCGTTTGTCGGGGATGTAGACTGATGTTGGGGCCACATCAGTCGGTTAAGGATCTCCTTCTGCTACAGATTCGGCCGTACGATGTCATCCTAGGCATCGACTGGCTATTTTCTGTGTGCGCCGTCATCGACTGTTTCCAAAGGAGGGTGGTGTTCTCCGGTTTGGACGGCCAGCGTGTTACTTTCACCGGCGAGCGGAGCTGTCCGAAGGGAAACAGGAGGGAGGAACCTCTCCTCTCCTTGTTGACCGAACTGACGATAGAATCAACAGATGCGGAAATGGTGGAAGTACCAGAGATCGTTCGTGAATTTATGGACGTCTTTCCTGAGGAGGTGACGACTCTACCCCCTCGACGTGATATCGAGTTCGGGATAGACCTGCAGCCCGGCTCTCGACCAATCTCGATGGCTCCTTACCGGATGGCACCTTCGGAGCTACGGGAGTTGCGGATACAGATTGACGATCTGATGAAGAGGGGTTATGTTCGTCCAAGTGCATCACCGTGGGGTGCCCCAGTCTTGTTTGCGAAGAAGGCAGATGGTGGCCTCAGGTTATGCATAGATTACAGGAGGCTGAATCAGGTAACAATCAAGAACCGCTACCCTCTTCCGAGGATAGATGATCTTTTCGACCAGCTGAAGGGGGCAGGATGGTTCTCGAAGATCGACCTGCGATCCGGGTACCACCAGCTGAGGGTGAAGGATAGCGACGTCCCGAAGATGGCGTTCAGGTGCAGGTATGGGCACTTCGAGTTCGTGGTCATGCCCTTTGGTGTTACGAACGCCCCGGCCGTGTTCATGGGGCTTATGAACTCCATCTTTCGGGAGTACCTGGATCGGTTTGTGGTGGTGTTCATCGACGATATCCTGATCTATTCAAAGTCAGAAGAGGACCATGCAGAGCACCTGAGGACAGTTTTGGAGGTCCTACGACAGCACCAGCTCTATGGGAAGTTGTCAAAGTGCAAGTTCTGGGCGCGAGAAGTGCACTTCATTGGACATGTAGTGTCTGAGCAGGGAGTAGCAGTCGACCCATCAAAGGTTGAGGCAATTGTTTCTTGGGCAGCACCCAAGAATGTGGCGGAAGTTCGGAGTTTCCATGGACTGGCAGGCTACTACCGGAGATTCGTACCCAACTTCTCCCGGGTAGCAGCCCCTTTGACGGCTTTGACCAAGAAGGACCAAGTTTTCATGTGGAGCGAGAAATGTGAGTCGTCCTTCAGCTACCTAAAAGAAAAACTGGTTAGTGCCCCAGTGTTGAGGTTGCCAGAAGAAGGGATGGCCTATGAGGTATTCTGTGATGCTTCAGGACAGGGCCTGGGGTGCGTATTGATGCAGCGACAAGGGGTGATCTCTTACGGGTCCAGGCAGCTACGCCCCCATGAGCGGAACTATGCCACCCATGACCTGGAGCTTGCAGCGGTGGTGTTCGCATTAAAGCTGTGGCGACATTACCTCTTTGGGGAGCGCTTTGTGGTATTCACCGACCACAAAAGCTTGCGCTATATCTTCTCCCAGCGTGACTTGAACTTGCGACAGCGGAGGTGGGTCGAGTTTCTCCAGGACTACGACTTTGAGATCTCATACACTGAAGGTAAGGGAAACGTTGTGGCTGATGCCCTGAGTAGGAAGCCGCATCAGGAGGTGGTTCGGGAATCTGCTGATGCTTGGAAGACAATGGGGGAGTTGGCTTCCTTGCACTTGGATGCAAGGGTGGAAGGTACTAGAGGTTGTTTGTTTCAGATGACGGTACAGTCCTCCTTGTTGCAGCAAGTGGAAGAGTCTCAGTGGGGAGATCCTGAGGTAGAAGTGTTGCGGGATCGTGTCGATCAGGGGAACGCCCCGGAAGGATGGTCGGAGGACAGCCGACATCGGATGCTCTTTCATCGGAGGTTGTTTGTTCCAGAGGTGATGCGTGATGAAGTCCTTCATGAGTTCCATAGCTCAGCCTTGGCGGTACATCCGGGTGTTTCGAAAATGTACCAAGGCCTGAGGGGACAGTTTTGGTGGCCCGGGGTGAAACGGGCAGTGGCAGAGTTCGTGGCTACATGCCTGGTGTGTCAGCAGGTGAAGGCTGAACACCGTGTTCCTGGTGGTCTGTTGCATCCTCTAGATGTTCCCGAGTGGAACTGGGACGACGTCTCAATGGACTTCGTCACGGGACTACCCAGAGCTCAGGGCGGGCATGATGCTATCTGGGTAGTGGTGGATCGATTGACAAAATCTGCTCACTTCTTGGCTATCAAGGAGTCGGGACCCGTGAGTACCTTAGCACAGAGGTACGTGGATGAGGTGGTGCGTTTGCATGGAGTTCCGAAAACGATCGTCTCGGATCGGGACACTCGATTCACCTCACGAGTCTGGAAGGGGTTACAGCATGCTTTTGGCACCCAACTACGCCTTAGCACTGCTTTTCACCCTCAGACTGATGGGCAGACAGAGCGGACTATCCAGACTTTGGAGGACATGCTGCGAGCATGTGTTCTGGATTTCGGAGGATCATGGGTACGACACTTGCCTTTAGTAGAGTTTGCCTACAACAACAGTTTTCACTCTACTATCGGCATGGCTCCTTTTGAGGCTTTGTATGGAAGACCATGTCGTTCACCCTTATGCTGGGCAGAGGTTGGTGAGACCGGTACTCTTGGACCAGAAGTAGTGCAGAGCACCACGGAGAAAGTCCAGCTAGTGCGGGAGAGGATGAAAGCAGCTCAGGATCGGCAGAAATCTTATGCTGATCGTCGGAGGAGGCCCCTGAAGTTCGAGGTGGGAGATCATGTGTTTTTGAAGGTTTCCCCTCGACGGGGGCAGCGGAGTTTCGGAAAGGGGAGTAAGCTCTCCCCTAGGTTCATCGGACCTTTCGAGGTGCTGAGGCGAGTTGGCGAGGTGGCATATCAGCTGGCCCTACCACCTCAGTTGGAGAGGGTCCATGACGTCTTCCATGTCTCCCAGCTTCGTCAGTACTTACATGATGACTCTCATGTCATCAACTGGGGAGAGCTAGACGTAGGAGGAGACGCGACCTTCGAGGAACGGCCAGTCAGAATCGAGGATCGCATGGAGAAAGTGCTCCGTGGACGAACCGTCGGCCTGGTTCGTGTGTTGTGGAGACATGGCGGCCTCGAAGAGAGTACGTGGGAGAGGGAAGCACAGATGCGTGCCCAATACCCCGAGTTGTCCTGAGCTTTGAACCTTTGGTGCCTGTTGTGACAGAACGTTTGACCTTTTTGGCTATGAAATGTGCTAGGTTCCTTTCCTCTGTTATGTGTGGGAAGCCCCGGCTGAAGGGAAGGGGAAACCCGACCCCTAATCAGGACGCATTAAGGTGGATGCGATTAAACCCGTGCGGGCGAGTCAGTGCCGCCCAAAGCGGATAATATCTTGACATGGGGGAGGGGGACTCCCCAAACCCACATGACCGGGCGGTTTGGCGTGATATGATGCTTGGTTCTTGACAGGGAGTATTTTCAATTAGCGGGGGTCCACTCCTAAGAGGTATCTTCGAAGATGGTTGTTCGGATCCTCTCTTTCCTTCTAGTTTGTTTTGATTCTCGGGGACGAGAATCGTTTAAGAGGTATCTGATGTGAAGACCCAGACCCCCCTTGGTCCCTTCCTTTGCCAAAAATCCGGTTTCCTGACCGATCGGTGAGACCGATCGGCGAGACCGATCGGTGAGACCGACCGGTGACACCGATCGGTGAGACCGATCGGTGAGACCGATCGGTGACACCGATCGGTGAGACCGCTCGGTGAGACCGATCGGCGAGACCGATCGGTGAGACCGATCGGTGAGACCGATCGGCGAGACCGATCGGTGAGACCGGCCCTGCCAAGTTGTTCCAGTAATGTTCCTTTTTCGCAAATAGGGTCTTAAACCCTATTCTTCCTTGCTAAAAATATCTTGGAAATCCGAAACGCGCGCAAAGGTCTTAATTAAATGCTTCATTAATTCATGGGTCAGTTAAAACCACCCAGCGCCATTAATGATGAGTCAAGCCACGTGGTCAACCCACGACTCCCTCGTCTTCCGTGGTTTTGTGTTTTCATCTCAACCGTCCCCAGCCCTTATAATTAAGGGTTAGGCCGTGGTTTTCCCCCTTCTTCGATCGTGGCCCTTCTGGTGCATCGGGACCGCCGCGTCGTTATCCGTAAAGTTCCGCGCCCCCGGCCTAAACGTCGATCATCCATCAACAGGTAGGGAATTTCTCTCGTCTCTCACCTTTGTGTATCATGCGGGGTGGGCGTTACTTTTGTTCCTATGGAATTGGTTGAACCAAACCCTAATGAAGATACTAAACGAAGTTCTAAAGAAATAAGGGGAAGGGGTTGTGATCGTTGTTTATGCTTTATCTTGTGATCATCCCTTTTGTTGTACTGGTCTATGTTTTCTGAAAATTGAGGCCGTTGGTGGTCGTGTGTGTGTGCACTTGAATCCCCTCGTGATGTTTTAAATGGGTTGCTGAAATTGTGAACTCCTGCTGTGAAATTGGTTAATCACGTATACCCGGCTGAATAATTGAAAGCACCAGGATCAACCCTTTTGTGATAACTAACGGATAGAACACATGGAATTTTGAAATCATGGAGTGTGTTAAGTCGTTTAAATCTGAAAATCCCTGACTCGTGTTGGTAGTGGTTGTTGGTTGTTTTCCCTTCGGGCCGTTTGCTGGAAATGTGGGAGGGGATGGGATCCCCCGTTCTTTTTATACTCTCGGTGGCTGTGTGAATTTGGGGGATGGGATCTCCTGTTGGCATGGTTTCAGTGGTTGTGGGTTTTTATCACAAACTGGGGAGAGATCCTCTGTTGGCAGAACCGGGTGTGAGTGTTTTGGTTGATCTATGCTTGACGTTTTCCTTGGTTATGCTTATGGCAGTTGCCCAGTAGTGCTTAAAATTAATTGAACATTTGACTGAACGTGAAACAAGAATGGGACAAATGGTTTTGTGGGCAAGGGTCGTGAATTGTGACTCGGGCGTTGTGGTATTGTGTTCTGTAGGTTGGCTAGGAAAACCTAAGTTTTGGGTGAGTGTTTTTTACCTATATCTATACTTGTAGCTTTGTGTTTATTATTCGCGCCCCACCCCAGTGGAGCACTTAGTGCCGAACACCCCCATTTATGGGGGAAGGGTGTTTTTCCCAACACTATACTTAGTGGATGGTTATTAGCTCCTTTTCTGCTCCCTTTCCCGGATAGCCCAAGTACCTTCGGGCAGGCTGTGATGGCCTGAAGTCCATTATTAGCCCAAGAACCATCGGGCAGGGTGTTGTGGTGGTTGGCCAGGTGTGTGCGGCAGGTGGTTTCCCAAGTGTCTTCGGGATGAGGCCCAGGTGTTTTCGGGTGTGGCAGTGGATTCTTTAGCCCAGGTGTCTTCGGGCGTAGCGGTGGTTGTTCTGGCCTAGGTGTTTGCAGGCATGGTTACTTGTGACAGTTGAGGCCCAGGTGTGTGCGGGCGGGATTTGGCAGTGGGACTGCGTGTGGTTGTGGCCCAGGTGTGTGCGGGCGGGATTTGGCAGTGGGACTGCGTGTGGTTGTGGCCCAGGTGTGTGCGGGCGGGATTTGGCAGTGGGACTGCGTGTGGTTGTGGCCCAGGTGTGTGCGGGCGGGTGTGGCAGTGGGACTGCAGTGAGAATGGCGGGATTGGTCCGATGCGTAGGATGTCTCAATAACCAGTGGGAAAGTGGTGCGGGGTACCCAAACATCGATGTGCTCTTATATATATATTACTTGACTTGCGTTATTTGGGGAGCGAACCTTGGTGAGGCTTGGGATGGATAGTTGCCTTGTTAGGTGTTTGGTTTACTCTTTCTCACGGGACTTTAGTACGTTTCCCCCACTTGTGCACGAGAGTCTTGGTTTTCCCTACTGAGTGTACTTGTATGCTCACCCTACGTTTACTTTCAGGTTTCCAGGAGGACTACCAGGGCTGCGCGGGACCCTATTAGTCGGACAGTTGGAGTTGTCGCTGTTGTCGTACCTTTGTTTTCTTTTGGTATTGTACTTGAGAGCTTCTTTTTCTTTTGTACTTGTACCTTGTTGTAAACTGTTTAAACATGCATGTGGGAATGGTTTACTTTTGGCTTTACTTTTCTTTCTATCTTGGTGTTGTTGGGTTTTCTCCTCCTTATCTTTCGATCCTATAAAATAAAAAGGGTAATGCCTTCCATTTGCGAGAACTTCCTATACCCTTGGTGCTAGTCGCCACTCCGGGACCTATTGAAGGCGGGTTTCGGGGGTCATTATCTCTCCTTCAACTCAAAGAAGGAAGGGCCTGGCAATCTGCTGACCCTTCCCTCCTTTTGGTGAAGGTGGGTCGTGACAATCAGTCACAAGGGTTTGATATGAAGAGGAAGATGGAATTCAAAGGAAAATCTAAAGAGCACACTGAAAAGAATATGAGCTTTCCCTTATGCTCAACGTGTGGAAAGAAACATGGAGGGAGTTGTCTTAAAGGGACAAGTAAATGTTTCAAACGTGGAAAGGAAGGTCATCAGGAATTTGAATGCCGCGATAATGGGAAGAAGATGTCTAATGATGCAAACAAAGGAAGGGATACACAAAATGAACCTACTACACTTCAATGTTTCAAGTGCAAGGAGATGGGGCATTATGCCAATCAATGCCCAAATACAAGGTTTGATGATGATGGTCGACGTCAACAAAATCTTATGGCGAAAGACAAAGGAAAGTCACATGCAATTTCTATCAGCGATGTGGAGTACGATAACGAAGTGGTGAAAGGTACACGTACCATCCACTCTAAAGTAGCAAATGATTTATTTGATTCTGGATCCACCCACTCTTTTATTTCTGAAAAATTTTCTAAGGGTATCACCGTATTACCTCAAAAATTAGATGTTGAGTTAGCTGTGACAACACATAATGGCACAACAGTCGCATCAAAAGTTTATAATTCTTCTCCGATCGAAGTTTGTGGGAAAGTGCTTCCTGAAAATCTTGTGATACTTCCTTTAGTGGAATTTGATGTGATTCTTGACATGGATTGTCTTTCTCTACATGGAGCTCATATCAATTTCCAAAGAAGGGAAGTCACATTTCATATTCCAGATCAATCTACGATTGTCTATCGATTCAAGGATGAATATAACCTTCCAGTGGAAATTTCTTCCATCTTATGGGTCTTCATTCCACTAAATGAAGGTTATTTATCTCAAATGGTTGGTGAGAAACTCACGATTAAGAATATTCCCATCGTACGGGAGTTTGATGATGTCTTTCCGGAGGAATTACCGGGTCTTCCACCAAATCGTGAAGATGAGTATTCAATAGAACTCGTACCGGGTGCTTTTCCTATTTCAAAGACACCTTATAGAATGGCCCCAATTGAGTTGCAAGAATTGAAGAAGCAACTCCAAGAGAATCTTGATAAGGGATTCATACGCCCTAGTGCGTCACCTTGGGGAGCACCAGTTCTATTTGTTAAGAAGAAAGATGGATCAATGAGACTCTGCATTGATTATTGAGAACTTAACAAGTTCACAATCAAGAACAAATATCCTCTCCCACGCATTGATGACTTATTTGACCAACTAGGCGGAGCTCAATACTTTTCCAAGATTGATCTTCATTCAGGGTATCATCAATTAAGGGTCAAAAGGGTGGATATACCAAAGACGGCTTTCCGTACAAGGTATGGACACTATGAATTTATAGTGATGCCATTTGGTCTTACTAATGCCCCTGATATCTTCATGGATCTAATGAATAGTGTCTTTAGATACTATCTTGATCAATTTGTGGTAGTCTTTATAGACGATATTCTTGTCTATTCATAGAGCAAGGAAGAGAATGAAGATCACTTGAGAATTATATTGAAGACCCTGAGAAAGGAGAAGCTTTATGCCAAATTTACCGAGTGTGAATTTTGGCTTCAAAAAGTTGCATTTTTGGGTCACATAATCTCAAAAGAGGGGATATCTGTGGATCCAGCAAAAACAGAGGTTATCAAAAGATGTTCGAGACCAACAACAGTAACTGAGATCCGAAGTTTTCTTGGTTTGGATCGATATTATCGAAGTTTTGTAAATGATTTTTCACGATTATCTAATCCACTCACCAAGTTGTCCCGGAAAGGAGTTAAGTTTTTCTGGACGGAAGAATATGAAGAGAATTTCAAGGAGTTGAAAAGAAGGTTATCCAGTGCACCTGTGCTCACACTACCTTGTAGTGGATAATGGTTTGTGATATATAGTGATGCATCCATGAAGGGATTGGGGTGTGTTCTTATGCAAAATGATATAGTGATAGCTTATGCCTCATGCCAGTTGAAAATCCATGAGCAAAATTACCCAACACATGATTTGGAGTTATCTGCGGTAATATTTTCATTAAAGATTTGGAGGCATTACCTTTATGGTGAAAGGTGTGATATTTATACTGATCATAATAGTTTAATGTATATTTTCACACAAAAGGAGCTGAATATGCGTCAAAGAAGATGGTTGGAGCTGATTAAGGATTATGACTGCTCAATCCATTACCACCATGGGAAAGCAAACAAGGTGGAAGATGCATTAAGTCGACAAGACAATGCTAGTTTATCCATGATGAGGATCACAAAAGATCCAATATTTATGGATTTACAAAGGATGGATCTTGGAATTATAATGGAAGGGGGAAAATCTTATCTTTCTCAAATGAATCTTCAACCATCTATACATGTGAAGATTAAAGAGGCGCAGAAAGAAGATGTAGAGTTACAAAAGAAGTTGAGAAATGTTCCTGAATTCAACCTTGATTGTGATGGGATAATAATGTTCAGGATTCGGGTTTGTGTTCCTCCCATCCCCGAATTAAAGAAGGAGCTGCTGGATGAGGCTCATAGTTCTTCATTCTCTATTCATCCTGGAAGCACGAAGATGTATAGGGACCTGAAGGAGTACTTCTGGTGGGATGGAATGAAAAGAGATGTTGCTGAATATGTCTCTCGATGCTTGGTTTGTCAACAAGTTAAAGCTGAGAGACAAAAGTCTAAGGGGATGTTACAACCATTACCCATACCCGAATGGAAATGGGAAAACATCACTATGGACTTTGTCACAGGACTTCCTAAAACATCCAAAGGAAATAATGCTATTTGGGTCATAGTTGATCATCTTACAAAGTCTGCACACTTCATTGCTATTAGATAGGATTTCTCTCTAGATCAGCTTGCCAGGATATTTGTAAAGGAAGTGGAAAGATTGCATGGAGTACCACTCTCTATTATATCTGATCGGGATCTGAGATTTACCTCGAAGTTCTGGCGAAGTCTTCAGCATACTCTGGATATAGAGATGAGTTTCAGCACTGCTTATCATCCCCAGACAGACGGTCAGTCTAAGAGAACAATTCAAACCCTAGAAGATATGTTAAGATCTTGCTCTATGGATTTCAAAGGAGGTTGGGATCAACACCTTCCTTTGGTGGAATTTTCTTATATTAATAACTTTCACTCCAGTATTCAGATCGCTCCTTATGAAGCTCTCTATGGAAAGAAATGCAGGACTCCAACTTGCTGGGATGAAGTTGGGGAAAGAAAGATATTAGAACCTAATCTCGTTGATGAAATGGCAGAAAAGGTCAGATCTATTCAACTACACATAAGAGCAGCTCAGAGTCGACAGAAATGTTATGCTGACAACCGAAGAAAAGACCTAGAGTTTGAAGTGGGTGATAAAGTGTTCTTTCGAATATCTCCCTGGAAGAGGGTTATGAGATTTGGAAAGAAGGGGAAGTTGAACCCTAGATATATCGGTCCTCTCAAAATACTGGATCGTGTTGGAAAGGTAGCTTACCGATTGGCGCTTCCACCGAATCTCTCTCAAGTTCACGATGTCTTCCATGTATCTCTCCTGAGAAAGTACATACCTGATCCTTCACATGTACTCTGCTCAGAAGTTGTACCGCTGGAGCAAGATCTTTCTTATGAAGAACAACCGATAGAGATTCTGGATCGTAGCGAAAAAGTCCTACGAAACAAGACCACTCGATTGGTGAAAGTTTTATGGAGGAACCACCAATTAGAAGAAGCTACATGGGAGCTTGAGGATATGATGAGGGAGAAGTATCCTCATCTGTTTGATACAAAGTGACGAATTTCGAGGGCAAAATTCTTTTTAAGGGGGGTAGAATGTAACACCCGAGATTTTTATGAGTAATATTTTGTTTTTATATATCATCAAAGGAATCTTTCACTACATACTAGCTTGGATTACTTTACACGCAATAACGACCTTCCTCGATAGCTTGCGTCGTACGCAGTACTGAGTTTCACTAAACAACGATATGCTATTAAAATATTATTAAAACTAGCCGTTATGTATGGTAATACCCACTTTTTGAAATTTTATAAATTTTATCTTTCAAAATGGACTTTATTTTTGGATTTGGAATACCGAAATTAGCCTAGGGTGAAATTTTGGTATTTTTCTGAAAACTTTCAATTTTTGATGAATAGTGAAACCACTAAGTGGTAGGTTAAAAACTGAATTTTGCATAAAACTTAATTTTACCGCTTCTGTGAATGGAATTTCAAAAATCCGACAGACACGGTTGATATCAGTAAGTAAAATGTGGTTCAATGAGATAAAAATAATTTTTTGGTGAATAGTAACTTTTTACTTTTTTACCGCGGTTAATAGTAAATAGGGTAACTAAGGGTAAATATGATATTACTATTACCATAACACATGTCCTAATTCTATTGGATAAGTTTAATTCGACCAAAAACAACCTTATGAATAAAATATGACCATTTAGGCCCACTTGGGTTAGATTAGGACATTTATTATTAATTTATTTAAAGAAGGGTTAAAATAGTTAAAATCAAAGTTTAATAAGTAAAGCATTTTTAATATGGGGTTATACATAAGATAAATTCGACTATAAATATTCATTATAAAGCTAAAAAGATTTCCTAGATAATGTTATTTTATTTATAATTTTTAGATATTAAATAATTTAATTTATTTATGACACAATGATGATGCAGTAATTATCTTATTAATAAAATATTGACATAATTGATGTTATAAACACCAAAATAAATGTAATTTGAGACTTTTTATGAATTCCACTAATTTTCTAGGCTACTATGATATATTATTGTTGATTTAATCAACTTGGTTCGACATATAATTCTGTAATGACTTTCACAAAAATCATATATCAAATAGTGTCAAAATTGACACAAAATAGTTTTTAAATCAAATATTATATTATTAATTGTTATTTTATTCCTAAAAATCTAATATTCTGCCAAATGACTTATATAAGGATATATATATTAATAATAAACAATTTGGGGTTCGTTTGGCATGTTATGGTAAGTTTATTAACCATATAGTGTAAGAAATAAAAGACACGGTAAAAGTTAAATTATTTAACTTAGAGTTAAATCTAATTGATAAGGTTAAAATAATACTGTAAACTTGTCTAAATCGTATTGGTTGATAGGATTTCGACCCATCCCCACATTAGCTTCTAAATAAGACCCTTTGTAACCATTATAAACCGATTTTTACTTTAATATAAAATAATATTTTCAGATATTCCTAAGGTGCCCCTCTCCTCCCTTATAAAAGGGCACCTCCTCCCCCTCCTCCTCACACGAAATTGAGAACTCAAGCTCGGCCAACCCCTTCCATTTTCTCCTCTCCACTTTCCTAGAATAATCCTAGAGGTCCTGGTCTTCTTCAAAGACCAATCATAGTTCCCTATGTGGAGGATTCAAAGAAGCGTTCCAAAGAAGAGGTAATATCTATTGCCGATCTTTTCAATTTCTTTCTTCTTCTACTTCTTCTCCTTTAGTTGATTCATGATAAAGTAACAACATCAGTATTACTTACATACTGATATGTTATTATAAATATGAAACAACCCTAATTCACCTTCTATCCATCCTACAGAAAAATGAAATCACCGTGCGTGCGTACGTACGGAATACCGTCTCCACGCCGTGGTGTAATCTATTTTCCACCATCACCGTACAAGAATGGGTATAATGGTGTAATGAGTAACTATTTATGATTATTATAAAGTAATATTGATACTGAAATAATATATATATACTCCAATACAATTCCACGATCATAGGAACGATATCATCACTCGTGCGTACGAACGGAATACCGTCTCCACGATGTGATGCGACTCGTTCTACATGATCATCATTACATAGTAATTATATAAATTAATTGAATTAATAAATATGATATATGTTACACTAATACCATTCTGGATATAATGTATCTATAACCCTAAAAAAATAATAAGAATTTATTTGGCAAAACACGCATAAGAACAAAAGGCAATAAAGACCCGAGTAACAAGTAACAATGAAATATTACTTACAAGAAGCTAAGAATATGACCATATATGATATCATATCAATATGTATGATTCTGGAATAAGTCAATAACAGTATTTAAACCATTATACAGGAGCTTTGGACACGTACAAAGCAAATCAGACCTAAGGTAAGGGAAATATCACAATCTCATTTTTATCCGAGATTGTTTATTCGTAAGTATTTATTGGGGTGTATTTTATCATCCACATCCATGTTCCCTCAATATGTAATATTTTTTCCATCCACATACAATTGTTTAAATCCAATTTTACCTTTCGGTGAGTTTTTAGTAAAGAATATGAAAGGAATCTTTTGTTGTTTTTTCGTACGAGGTACTTTTTGACTTTTTCGACAAAAGTACGAAGAATGTTTTTTTAACTTATAAGGCATGAATGGATTCATAAAAAATTATTTCCAAGAAGCTTCCTTTACAAGTATTCAAGTTTATTTTTAATCAACTTCTTTTAGTTTAAAATTGTATGACATGTTAATAAAGGAAAATTGTTTTTGATGTAGAAAGGATATTTTCCTCAAGAATGGAGTTCAAGTATTTTATCAAAATTATTTTCCATATAAGATAATAAAAGGGTTCTGTTTTTATCCCTATTGTTACATGGATTTGATTATGTTGTGATGGAAATATTTTTATGAATTCCTTTATCTTATATGAATTGTTTTATGATGTCATGTTGTTTAAGAATCCCATTTTTATTACATGGGTTACGCTGTGATGTATGGTTTATGATTATGTGACACAATTAAGAAAGGATTCATTATAAGATGGGTGGAACCTATATCTCCCTCCAATACATTGGGTAAAGATTTTATATCTCATGAGATAGACATGGCTGGAACGGTAGGTTATACCGGTTCAGTGAAACAGGACTGGAACGAGGGTGACTCGGTTCAGAAAGGGACTTTGTCCACTAAGATAGTCTTGGCAATGTGTCATGACTAACACGAAATGATTTTCCATGATTATGTGTACATTCCACAAAGTTTCAAGTTTCATGTTATGATTATGGGGATCTCATTTTCACTTCTATGATTTGTTCCATGTTAAGATATTATGATCTCTTTTGCAGGTTATGATTTTCAAAAAGATATGATATGATTTTTATTTCCTTTATTTGCCCTTGCTGAGCATTTGAGCTCACCCTTTTATGTTTTCTTTTCCACAGGTCAGGAAGATGGATATTAAGTAGAATATGCTAAAAGGGACCCTAGATATGATGAAATAATTGGGAGACACTGTAGAAGATTTATGAACCAGTTGTTTATGTTTCCCAGTTTCTAAAGACCCTATACCTATACGGTCCTTTGTGGTTTTGTCATATGTTGTAATAAGTGTGCTTCAATTTTGAATTATTAACAATGTATGTAAAGTATGGGTCGTTATAGTTAAGGTGGTTTTGTATTATTAGGATAATCTTTTTACCTCTAATTACCCTATTTAACTTTAGCCACGGTAAATAAAAGTCAAATATTACTGTTCACCAAAAATTATTTTCATCTTAATGAACCAAATTATACTTAATAATAATAACCATGTATGTCGGATTTTTGAAATTCAATTCACAGATGTATAAAAATTTCATTTAAATGAAAATGTAAGGTTTTTAACTACAACTTATTGATTTCACTATTCATCAAAAATTGATGTTTTCTAGAAAAATACCAAAAATTCAGCCTAATCTATTTTTGATATTAAAATTTTAAAAATTATGTTTATTTTAAAAAATAAATAAAAATGAAGTTGGATTAATTAATTTAAAATTAATTCTCATTGTCAAAAATAAAATTCTTATTTTCATGAAATATTGACTATCAAAATATTGACACTTGTTTAGGTTCAATTTTAAAGTGAAATTACTTCCAATGACCAATATTGGATTAAATGAAAAAATATAATATAATTACACTTAAAAAAAAATTAAAAATATAATCTAACCATATACTTATTTTAGATTAAAAGGAAGTATTGATTTAAAATACAGTATTTCTTACTATTCATAAAAATTTAAATATTATTAGAAAAATAAAAAAATTTCATCCAATGAAAATTTTGATATCCTGATTCTAAATAATAATTTTATTTTTTCAAATTGAATATGTATGTGTCAAATATTGTATTTTATAAGGGTTCACCATTAAAAGGAGGAACACTGCATTTTTTTAAAAATACTTCTTTTCTATGAAAAAATGAATTTGTCCTTATATTTTGTCTAAAAAACACAAAATATAAATGTAAATATTATATGGGACATATATATATAATTAAAAATTTGGTTATTAATATTCATAATCTCATTCTAAATGGTTGTTTTGATAGGTCGGGGTGTGCTCGAACTTGGTGTTGTGTGTAGCGCATGCTATTTAATTATTTTAATGAAAAAACATACTATGAAATCTTGGGGTGTTACATTCATCCCCCCTTTTTGAAATTTCTTCCTCACAATTTTAAAATTAGGCTTGGAAACATCATTGAACGTCCCACATCCGAAAAATAGTTAATAAAACTATCAATTTAAAATAGTGAAAGAGAAGTAAAATGATCACCTGGAAAACCCATACTGGGATTCCATGTAAGAAAGCATAGATATGAATGATAAACTAAGTGTTAGCTTTTGCTGGAGAGTGATAGAAAACAAGATCAAGAGAAATTTAACAACCAGAAAACCACAATCTTTTGATGGGATAAACGGTAATTAGTTTCCCAGTTGGAAAAGTAACCATACAACATTTTTTGTTTTAATTTTCATTTCATATGGATGAGGAATTTATTTATGAGAATGACTAATAACTTAAAGAGATATTCATAATTTTTATGTATAGTTTTATCCTTTTATAAATTCATACCACTAACTCCTCTCATTTTCTAGACGATGAGTATTCAAGGTGACTTTGTCACACCTAAAGTGCTAGAATCAACTTCTAGAGAATCAAATGATCCATAAATGATAAAATATATATTTCCCTTGACTTTAGTGATTAACCAAAACCAAAATGGTTAGTATAAGATCAAATGACACCTAAAAAGGATAATCCTTCAGAGAAATAAAAACGAATCATAATTTATATAATTAAACCAACATTACCAAAAGTTCAAAAAATACTATTCAATAAGAAATTCTTCCATAAAATCATTCAATATAATCCAAACTAATATTGAAACCAAAAACACAGAATAATTTTCTTACGAAGTCTTCCACATTAAACTGTATCTCAAAATGATATCGACTACACTTAAAGTCGCATACCTAAAAGTGATTATCCTAATCACATGTTCTCTAGGATAGGTTAATGAATTCTAGAAATTTCCACAATTACTATAATACAGAGTAAAAAAATAGACAAAAACCCACCATTACTCCTCAATTGAAATCCCATAGTATTATATTTTCCTTAGGCATATAGTGTTACCAAAAGAATTAATATCTTCTAAAATAAAATTTACCACTTAATCACTAAATAATTTACCTATACAAATTATAAATCATATGTTCCCAAAGTCATCATATTCTTGATCCATAAAGTCAATTAACTAAAATTAATTAGTCATACTAACCCAAGACTTCACGTCGTCCGGGGTTAGGTGATAAATCCCAGTCACACTTTGGTTGTGGGTTTGATTCACGCAGCTTTGTCTGACATGAGGGGTTATCACTTGGCCTTTGTGTTGTACTTTTTCAAAAATTATATATTATATAATTCCATAAATGAAATAGATTCCTTAAAATAATCAAAACATAGTATAACCACCAATGTTATCTCATACCTCACATTTTCATCCCAAAAATTAATAACATGTAATTGCTTCAAAATCAAGAATCACATAAATCCAAATGGATATTTATAACTATATCCAAAAATGAAAATATAAATATTCCTCGAATAGAAATTTCACATAAATAACTTTAGAGTTAGAAATACGAGAGAAAAGTATGCCAATATAATCTCATCAACAAAGAGCACTAATAAATTGAATCATTTTTCCATCCAATTATTCCCACATAGGTTCTTCCTTGACCAAGAGTTTATACAATAGAATGGGGAATTGACTTGAATGATTCCAAGGTCCCTTAAATTTATGACAAATGAATGTAATTGGATTATTAGGATCATTTTTATTTTCTTCCGTTGTACTCTTCATTTTTCCTCAGAAGTTATTTTCTTTATGCCCTTCATTCTCACACATAATGCATTTCATTGTTTCATTAAGACACTTTCTTGGGTGTCTCCTTCCACATTTCTGGCATGATGGAAATTCAGCATTCTTATCTCCATGGTCTCCAATTCTAGATCACTTATCATTCACTGCCTTTCTCTTCTTTGAATAGTCTAGGAGAAGGTTAATATATAAGTTATTGATCATATTTTTAGAAAACCAATTTAGCATGAACACAATATCTTTCACACCTGTCAACATTACATTTTGTTTCTCATTTCCAATATTATTCCCACCATGTACATCATCTTCAATGTTACTATGACTTCATTGGAATCCAGTCATTGACTAACACATGAAGGCATTTTGTGAGTCATAAAATCATTTAGAGAATATAATAAAACATAATTTTTAATCTAAAACACCTTAGGATTAACCAAGGTTATTTATTCTCATCTTATATTAAAATTATTCAAATTGTTTTTAAAATAAAATGTGAATTATCCTAATCATATCCCCCGAGAGAGTCGTAACCAAGAGTGCAACAAGTTCCATTTTCGTGTACGAGGATACCGTAGGTCAAGCCCGAAACTCCTTGTCAGAGTTTTAACTTCTAGGTACATCTGTGCCTGAGCTGCCTCTAACTGCTCATATCTAGATAGTGATTTATTGCATGGAAAATACACAAAATCACTACATTACGAAAAATTATAGGATGTTATTCTATTCTAATCCTCAGTGTCTATATTAGGGTAATGTGCTCTAATCAGTGTTTATCTAAATCTATTTTTCAAGGATTGTACTAAACATCCTCTGATACAAACTATAATGCCCCAACCCCAGAATCCAAGAGCTGGTGCATTATTTTAATACATTGGAATGATTACAAGGAATCATGTCTTGACTGACCAATTAGTTTAGTATTCATGGAAACAAGATACAAACTTATTGTCAAAATTAAAACGTGAAAATAAAAAAACACTAATTTATTCTATTAGAAGCATCCAAGCTTCCATGATTATTCCTGGAAGTCACTCATAACTAGCTTCTTTATATCCTAGGAATTTGAAATATGAGAAAGGGGTGAGCTCATATGCTCAGAAAGATTAAAAAATACAATTGAAATTAACATAAACATTAGGCATTATGAATAATTAAAAACACATGCATTTATAAATAATAAACATGAGCAATTTATGGCAGGAATAAGAGGTGAGTAAATAATTAGATAATAAAACATAGTCATGGGTGTTCTACAATATCGAATAACCACATGAAAAATGAATAGATAATCTCATAATTATGGAATTCATAATGTTGGACTTTCTGAAACATTTTTTCAAAGCCTCAACAAAGAATTCTAAAAATTATTGTGGCCTCTGCCAAAACCATATATAAAAAATTGGGAAAGGCATCAACAAATTCCACATCTAATTGTCTCATGATAATTATCAATGCATCGAGGATCTATAGCGGGATCCACCCATCACTTACTATGTCTAATGCATTCCACATATGAAATGGTTGAAACATAATCTAAACATTCGTATTAAAACTAGCATACAAAATATCAATATTTTAACCACAGACCATGAATGGTACAAAAATAGAACATCCACATTCAAACCTAACTCATTCAATACAATATAAAAGATTTTATTATAATATATCATCCTCAATAGTTAATAATGAATGATATTGACATAGATGTAAATAATCATCAAAACCATTGGAGAGAAATTTCCCCCTTTTCCTTGAAAACATTTAAATGTCTCACTATTTATCAATAAGCCTTTTAAAATAAATTTTGGAATCAAATTGTCACATACCACATTGAAACACTTAAAATGAATTTTAATTTTAAAACATTAATGTCCATATAAATAAATCCATAGAAACCATTTCTAAAACATGGACATTAATGAGATAGATTTAGAATAATAAATCTTTAAACATTTAAAATGATATTTTAGTTATAGTTCATAACCAAAAGAGAGTCACTTGAATAAAAATAGTAGAGGTAATAAAAACATTATAATATCATGAGAATAAATGGATTCATGATATTCTATGTGAATTTAAATTATATACACCATATAAAAGTGAATTGGTGTATAACAACAAAGATGTCTCAATGGAGTGTAAATTGAGATAAAATTCCTTATAAATACATTATCCTTAGGTTAAAGATAAATCAATGAAATAATTATCTAAGAAAAATATAAATACACTCAATATGATCAGATATTCATTGTAAATAAATAAGAGGAAATTCACACATATTCATGAAAATACAACACCAATGAGTTGGATGTTAAACTCAATTAATGGAAATTGAGTTAAGATTACTCTTATCAAGTTCATATCAATTAATTGAGAAATTATCAGTGGATTGATTATGAATATCAAATGTATATACACTGAAATGGGAGTGAAAAATGCTACACAAATAATAAATAGTTATTCCACATATAATCATGTAGTAAAATAATAAATGAAGTATGCATAATTCCCAATGAGTGAAAATTGAAAATTAAAATTCCTTACTGATTTGGTAACTTATGAAATATACACATCATGAAAGAAGAATCAATAAATGAATATATAAATACCCATTAATTAATGTATTTTAAAAAAATAAGACAATCATGGTCATTAAATACTCCACACAAAAGGAAATAGTGGAAAATATATCATGAATCTCACGGGAATAAAAGTGAGATGAAAAACCCTTACTTTGTTGTAATCAATCAAGTCGTATGAACAGAAGTTATTAACCACCAAATAAATCACAGAATATGATAAATCTAAAGAAAATAATGATAATATATATCAAATGGCAGTACCAAATACACCACATTCAATAAATAAGTGGAATATAATGGAAATCTCACAAAATTAAAAATGATATATGAAACCCCTTACCTCATGTTAGACTTGTCTCATATGTTTCTTGTTCTCCCTGAAAAATAAACATAAGAAAAATTATACTTGATGAAGAACATTTTTAAACCTTATTATTCCTTTTATATCACTTTTTAGCTTTCAATAATAATTAGTTAATTCTTTGAGATCATATAGGATATTTTATTGACGTTCGGAACTTGAGTAAAAAATGAACTTGTTATAATTTAAATTTTCCATGTGGTCAAAATAAAATTATCTGATGAATGATATAAAAGAGTTATATATGATATATATACTATATATCCAGTATATATATGTATTTATAATAGTACATAACATTTTGAGATAATAAATGAAATGCACCGTTCTTGGAGACGGTAAGCCATACTTACACATGCACACTACTTTCATTTCTATTTTGTATTTTAATTGAATTAAAACATAATGATAAATAGATATATTATAATTAAAGTATAATATAATATATAATATCATTAAATCTATAATATATATGTCCCACAAAAGTAATTAACGATTTATCTCACTTTGAGGGGGTGGTAGTCCGCACTTCCTCAAATGAAATTATAGTGTTTTACCCATAATAGAAACAATAATGTTATAATATAAATTGAAAATACTGAAGAGAAAAATAAAAAATAAATATAATATATATAATATATAAATATAGTATCATCTTAATGGACACCATGATAGGGGGTAGGATATAATCGAACAATCAACGTTTCGTGAGGCGTTAGTTTTCCAACCACAGAAAAAACATGTTCTTCACCAATTAGATGGAGGTATTTGTAAGTGTAGTTAGAATCCTTCTCATAATAAAATTATAGAATATTGAGGATATTAGTTTTGTTATGAAATAAAATAATAAAAAGTGTTTGTAGGGGTTGGAGAAATAAAATAAAACTAAATAAAACAAAATAATTTAAGAGAAATTGTTACCTTTAATTTTGCTAACTTTCTCTGGTATGAACCAAAAGGAATTCCTAATGTAACTTCTTCCCAAGGTAAGGAATCTAGGTGTATGATAGGGATCATGAGAGCTTATTTGGGAAGGGTTTTTATGGTCCAAGGGGAATGAGAGTCGTGTGGAAAGGGTTAGAAGTGTTGTTTTTTTATAAGGGGGAGGAGGGGCTCTTTAAGAAAGTGTGAAAATTTTATTTTATTATATAGTGATATTCGGTTTCTAAAGTTACAAACTTAATTAAAGTCAAATATAAGATGACTCATGGTGGAAATATAATCATCAAATATGAATTGGATAGGTTTTGGATATTTTTGTAATATTAGTAATCTTATTTATTTAAATCATTTATTAATGAGATAAATACTACATCATTATTGTGTAATAAATCATTTAATTTATTTGAAGTCTACAAATTATGAAAAAATACCATAATGTAGGAAATATTTTTTTCCTTACAATAAATATTTATAGTCGAAAAGATGACATATATAACTCCATGTAAAAAATTGATTTACTAAGTGATATTTGTTTATTTCAATTTTTCCTTTACTTTAAGTTAATTAAAATAAAGAGTCATTATAATACAAAATTTGCTCCATGGGATCCAAAAATATACAAAACGATGACCATGTTCGACCATTACATATCTAATAATGTTTGAACAAGTTTTTAGATAATTTTTTATTATTATTATATTCTTTTTTCCTTGAATTTCCCTATTTACCTTTAACTACGGTAAATAAATGTCAACAGTTACTATTCAATTTTTTTTTTAATCTTACTGAGCCCAATTTTACTTACTAATAACAACCATGTATGTCATATTTTAAAAATTAAATTCACAGAAGCAGAAAATTTTCAATTAAATGAAAAAGTCTGGTTTTTAACTTCTACTTAGTGGTTTCATTATTCATAAAAAATTGATGTTTCTCTGAAAAATGCCAAAAATTCAGCCTAAGCTATATGGGATATTCAGAATTATAAAATTATTTCTATTCTACAAAATTCAAAACATTGAAGTTTTATTAATAAATTTAACATTAATTCCCGTTGTCAAAACAAGAAATTTGTTTTTAAGAAATATTATCTATCAAAAGATTGACTCTAGTTTATGATCAATATTAAAGTGAAATTACATACAATTACAAAAATTGGATTAAATGTTAAAAATATAATCAAATTACACTTCAAAACTAATTAAAAAGATAATCTATCTATATAAATAAATAAGAGTAAAATGTTGTTTTGAATTAAAATAAAGTATTATCACTATTCATAAAAAATGAATATTATAAGAAAAATAAAACAATTTCATCCAAAGTAAATTTTTATGTCCTGTTTATAAAGAAGAATTTTATTTAGTCAAATTGAATATGTAAAAGTGTAAAATATTGGATTCAAAAAGGGTTCTCAATTATAAGGTGGAAATGCTACATTTTTTTAAAAATACATCTTTTATCTGAAAAATTGATTTTTTCCTTATATTATGTCTAAGAATCACAAAAGATGAATGTTAACATTATATCGTATATATATATATATATGTAATGTAAAATTTGTTTATTAATATTCATAATTTCATTCTAAATGGTTAGATTGATAGGTTATTCTTCACTCGAACTCAGTGTTGTGTGCAGTGCAATCTATTGAATTATTTTAAAGAAGATAACATGAAACGAAATCATGGGTTGTTACAATAAAAATTACCAATAAATGAAATAATTTAATATGTTATACATAAAAATTTTAATTAATAATTATAGGCCCCATATTTAATGTTTAATTAGAAAACATAATTGGAAAAGATATAAAGTTGGGTGTATAAGTGAACCATCAAAATAGTGTTTTGAGGAATCATTTATTGAATTACAAAGAATGAATAAAAATGTAATTTTCATTGAAAACCATGGTAAAATAATATGGTAATTTATATAAATTTATTTAATTAAATAAATAATTAATTGAAAAATATATATTTTATAAGATAGTTTCTTAAAAAGATTAAAGGATATAAATGTTCCCCTCAATCAGGTTTGACATTAATGAAATTATATGATAAATGATCATACTAATGTATAATCACATTAATGGAATAAATAATAATCATTGAATTTATTTAAGATACTTATATAATAAATTTTTCAATATTAAATAAAAAGAAATGGACAATGAAAGTTAGTTATTGTGATAAATCTCACATCGCAATGAAAATATTATTGTTCAGAGAGATCCCATCACTTTTTCATAGATTCATTACACACATGAACTTAACATCCTAAATATTCAAATAAAATTGATTAATTTTTTAACTTAAAACCATTTAAATCTATATTATGTTTTCAATAATTATATTATATTTTTTTACAATATCTTATATAACATAGAAGGTTTAATTTTGTTGTTCTAGGGGCATTTTTTCTTTGTTTCATGGTTGTAAATCTTTTGGATATTTAATAAATTTATTTTAAAATATAATAACACTCAAAAATTGATCTTAAAATATTTTAAGGCCCAAATTATTTTATAATTATACCAAATAGACTTATGTTTTTCAACATAGGGATTATTATATTAAAAAATATTACTATTATACAGTTAGTTCATTTATGTGGTTTTACTGACCATCAAAAACTACATTCATTTATATCTAAAATTGGTTCCTAATAAATTAAAGGATCACGATATCAGTTATAATAAATTTATGATCCTCATATTCGACAACATCAAATATTTCTACAAACATTTGTGAAGAATGTAAACAAAAAATAAGTATGTTTTCCACAGAGGCTGTGAGTCCAATCTATTGGGAAAACCATTTTTATTTTCGAAAGCGGAGTAAAAAGAAGAGTTTCGTTGGTAGTTATTATATTAGAACAATAAAATTATATTAAATTTATAATAGTAGATTCAGTATGTCAGGTTTTATGGGTGGTTTGAGTTATAGGAGGATGAATAATCCAATTGAATATGGATTAATTGTGAATATTACCACCTAAACAATCACTAATGAATTATTCCTCAATTTAGTTTGGATTTAACTTTTAGTGATGATAGAATTATGAGAGTGTATAGAAAATATCAGTGGGGGTTGAATAGTTTAGGTAAGAATTTGAGCATAGATGGTTTGGGGGAAAAGTTGTGGTGATGGGTGGTATTTATAAGGAGATGACAATAATGTTTTTTGAATGTTATATTTATTAGTATATGACTTCGTCTCATCACTAAAAATATTTTTGAATATTTTGACTAAATATCATAAATATTTAATTTAATTTCAATGTAATGGGCTCTTACATCATCTCAAATTCAATATATAATTTATTGAAATTTTAATATTGAATATGGTTTTCTAGTATTTCAATATTAATCCAAAATCAAACTATAATAATAAATTACGAAAAATTAATCCTTAGAAAATTTTTATGTTTATATTTTTAAAATTAAATCAATTTAATGAAAACAAATCTATATATGAGAAATATATTTTAAAAACACATATTTATTTGAGAATTAACAATTTCAATATTTTGATTGATTATATGACCATTTGAAAGTTAAATTACATTTTTATAAAAATATATTATAATTATAATGAAACAAAGTATTTATTTATATGACAATTGTATAATAACAATTTTTATATCAAATCCAAATATTTGTTAAAAATTAAATATAAATACTAAATGTTTTATAAAAATCGAATCTCTAATATAATTATTTTTAAAAAATTTACTTACATGAATCATGATATAAACATGTCATATTTTCATTCTATAATATACATAAATATTATATTAAATTTAATGAAGTTGGGTTACTGCTCTAATAATTAGGTTAATATTCTCAATTGTCAATTAACTATTCCAATTGTCAAATTACATTTCCAATGTTAAGATTTGTAATGATAATATGTCTTTTCTACATTCAATAAATACTTTACATTCCATAAATTATTCATTCACTTATATTTTCAATCAATCTTCTATAAAATTAAATTTTCATTATAAATAAATTATTAAAAACATTTTCTATTATTAGAATAGTGTTTTTTTGAGTGCATTTATTCTTGGTGGATTTAGAAGTTCTAAATTTTCAGGTTATTTTATTTTATTTCATACTTCTTTATCTAGTTATAATATCACCAATCTTTATAGCCATAATTATTATCGAAATGAAATTTTCATATTAAGATAATAATATTTCTTTTCATCTATCCTATAGTTTATGAGAATTATATTATAATACATTAATTAATATTAAAAAATTATAATCACAAGGGAAATTACATTGAAATAATTTTTATTATTTACCTGATAATTATAATAAAAACTAGCCTTATCTCTTATTTTTAGTTTGGTGTTTCCCCCACCATGTGGATATTCATCCCTCCAGAAAATTTTAACTTTTTTTACTTTTGAAATTCAAATATATATTGCTTCTTATGATCATAATATTTCTCCTTACCTCTTATAAATATTAATTTATATCAATATTTTGATGATGTGGGTATCAATAATGATATATTTGAAAATTATTCATTTTCAAATATTTCAAATATATTTAAATAAAAAAAGAATAATAGATTTTGACACAAGGATTCAATGAGGGAAAATGATGTTCATAAGAGTACCATTACACATGCGAAAAGATTCATAAAACTTCAGGGATGTCATCAAGGATGATCCAAACATGATTTTAACATAAATTTAATGATTTTTATATTGGGTAAAGGATTATAACATCATTAACAATTTTTAAAATGGATTTTTAATCTCTTACTTTTTTATACATGTGGGTTTGGCCCAAACATATTTGTTTTTTGATTAACCCCTTAAAATATATTTGGGATATAATAATATAATTTTGACTAATTATTTCTTCTGTTCTATCTAACAATATTTTACTGTTATATAATAGTGGAGTTTTATATATTCCAACATCCATTAATTCATGTCATGAATCTATAGAAATTTTATCTAATGATAACATCCACTTTCATTGTATGGATGGATTATAATTTCTTCATATGAATTTTGGTAGGAAACCCCTTTATTTTACATGGTATAATCAAGATATTTTGAATTATTAATGTTTTCCCGTTTTTCCCCATATGTTTCTTATTCATCATTATTAGTTATTTGACCATTTATATTATTTTAATGCATTAGGTAAATATTTATATCATTTTTTATTAGATGTTTTTTTGGAAATGTGAGTAAAGCCATTCCCATATGGTATTCTATACACTATGTATCTTATAATGGTAGTGAACCTAATCCTATATGGGACTCATTCAACTATAAAATAGATTTATTTGAAGTGATCCTTGATATAAGAGTTTATTTTTATATTAATATTCCTCTTTTAAACATTAATTTCAAATTCTTATGAAATTATATTTCATAATTCTTCATTGATATTTGTTAATGTTTTCCCACTATTATAATTCATGTTTTATGTTATGCTCAAATCCTAATTTAATGAGTATTGTTTTGTGTTATATGATTTTTTGGACCTAATTATATCATGTAAATCCATGCATCTTGTTTAATTTTATCATACCATTATTCCCTAATCATACTCACTTATGATCTTTTATTGAGGAATACAATGTTTATCCTCCCTAATCATCATATCCCACCATATGTTATGTAATCCTTCCCCATGTTTTTAGTGATATTAGTATTATTGATGTTTACTATAGGGTATCATGTGAAAAGGATATATTTCAAAGATATTGAAAATAATTTATAATATGTTAGTAATGTCTATATTCTATAAATACAGTAATCTATTTGGTTCTATTATGTTATTTATTGATAAGTGTAATTAATATTCATGATAATAATTAAATATGTTAGAAAAAAATGACTATGTCACCTCATTTGGTACCATTTTATGGTGTATATATATTTTTTAGATTATAGTTGTCATTTTTTGGTATCATAACTAATTAATAATATTGAAAAACCTAGGGTAATTTTATTTTTTTAATCATTATATAGTTTTTAATAAATATAGTGTGTGTGTTCTTAGAAACAAAATCTTTGTATAGATACAAACAAGTGTGTAAAATATAATGAATGGGTGTACCTATGGGTATCATGCCATAAACATTTTGTTTCAATATTAACTTGAAATTTACCTTGTGCCCGATAAGTGGGTCAAATTACACACCTATTTTTACACTCATGGGTGATATTATTTATTATATTCATAATATATTTATGATTCAGGATAAATAATTAAAATATAATATAATTTATATATATATAACAAGTTGTGTTAGAGAACCTAATATAAATATTACCATTGATAACAAATATTAAAACTTATAAATTCATTATTTAGGATAAAAATGTATGTAATGATTTATTATTTTTAACCTAATAGTTTTATTATTATATATTCATTAAAAATTATGAATTCTACTCATTAACACTCAAATATTTTTCTTTATGGTTGAAAATAAGAGGAACTGATTTCACAAAGGGTGTGATGTATAATAAAATTATTGTATTATTGAGAGACTTAATCCCATGGGTGATATATTTATAAGTATTCGAGTCATGGTAACCCTATTTACTCAAGACATTATTACATAATGGAAAAAATTATTAACTCATGAATAAACTATGTATATAGAAACAGTTTATATAGTGCTTCATGTAGAAAATCCACCCTCGTTTGGTGTGTCTTTAAACCCGCTTACGTAGGAGAATAGATCTATTCAATAGAGTTTACATTTATTATTTTAAAGGAAATATCACGTCAAAAGGTTTTATTAGGCTTTCATCATTTGGAGGCTCAGGTTAACCAATGATATAACTTTATTATGGAAATAAATGAAACTAAAAAATAGTTGACACTATGTGAATGGAGGTGTACAATAAAAGCATCCATGCTAAATGTTTTCCACGAAATTCTAATGTGAACGTGGATTGATAATTCCAATTGATAAAATAAAAATATGATGAACAGATTAAAACATATAATGATACCATCATATGGCTATCAATCCCTGGATCCAATATTATTACATACATAAAATGTATTGTTTAACAATTCATTATTTACACAGAACTAATTTTTCAAATGGAATAATTCATCTGTGATTTTGGAATGTTGCATGAAATTATTCGACAATCACATAGGGTGTAACTATCAATATGATAATCACTTAATTCAAATGGCTTTAAAATAAATAAAATTAAAGTGGATTTTCATTGAACCATGAATGTAAAATTTCTAGTGGAACGAAAAATGAACTACTAAAGAGTCAAAATTAAATAATAATCAACATGGATATTTATTCAAAGTCACAATTATGTAGTCCATGTGTTGGATGGGTGAAAAAAGATCACTATTGTAAAATAGGGATAAATAATATGGTCAATTTTACTGAGAATATAATGGTCCAACTAATGCACTACCCATATATTAAATCTTTTGAGGAAAGGAATTTGAGAATTATAAAAATCCACACCAAAAACACTATATAATAACAAAACTAAGGAAAACTATTCTCCTTGACCTATAGAATGAGTAAGACCAAATGGAATCTCAACCAATGAACTGAATCCTAAAAAAGTTGTACTTGTTAAACTTGTTCTAAAACCAATAATTTTGAACGTCTTATTTTATTGTGGTTATTTCTATTCATTCATGTAAATAAAATTTCAAATAATTTTAATCCATCATCATAAACAACAGATATTTAAATATTAGGGAAACCTATAGTTTGTGTGATTATTTCATCTAAAATTTATAAATCAACTTTGATAATTATTCGTGGGAACATACAGCCAGCAGATCATATTCTTCTTCAATAAGTATAAATCTATTTGATATTTATAATGGATTGTATATATATAAAAATAGCTCTTATCAATTATTAGGATATAAAGACCTCATTTCATATCCCAAATCATCACATTGTCAAATATTTTTACAATGATGAATATGAGATCCATTTGGAAAATAATTCAAAAATATAGTTGTGGATAACGAAAAGTAAGGGACTCTATGATCAAATGGTTATGGAAAAAGTCAAAATCGATAAATTATTATTATATTGAAATATTTTGTTGTTTCAGTCAACAAATAAGTGAATATTCCCTTGAAATGTAATGTTTTATTTTCAATTAGTATCAAACCATGTTTTATACATTTTTCAAAGAATATATATAGAATGACCCTTATTTAATTGGAGTTGTTAATTTATTATCTTCATGTGAATATCGAAAAGATATTTCTACACTCATGTGATTTATCATGGTGTCCACGAGACAAATTAATCATGAAGAAGGATTGATCCTTTTAAAGGATCCTAATTTTTCTCAAAGGATATTCTAAGATATGGATACCAGTAAATGAAAATAAAGAAGGATGATATAAAAATGATATACTATTTAATAATTGACTGACATCATTAATTCATACTAATTAAATTTAGACTAAAAAATTATCTTCTATTCATAATGGATTTGATGAATTGAATCCTTAATGATTCCCTTGAGACATTTTTAGAGATTATTTATCGATGATATTATCATATATTGGAAGATATAGGGAAACCCTTAAGATCATTTATGTTATGTTTTAAATATCCTGTAAATGGATAAATTGTATTCCAAGTTCAAAATTTATGAATTATAAAATAAAGAATTTAAATTTTTGTAATATGAAATCAAAATAGAGGGTATATATATGGATCCATTAATACATAAGTAAATGAATAATTGGAGAGACCAACCCCAATGACAAAAAATCAATGTTTTCATGGATTAGATAGATTCTAAAGATGATTTTTATGAAATTTAACATGAATTTTAATTATTGTAACATATTACACATTTAAGGTAGTTATGTTCCCATGAATGGAAGAATGTGAGACAATATTCAAGGATAATATAAACAAATTAGTCACTACACATGTGATTACATTATGATGTAGTGAATAAAGGATTACTATATATAATGATTATTAATTAAAGGATTTAGGATGTGAATATATTGAAATAGAAAACATAATAACTTTTTTCAAATTACAATTAATGACTCGTGAGAAAAATTCATGACACATGAAAAAGATATATCCATACTAGTCATTGAATTGAAAATTTTCTAGCATTATATCAATGGTAAAACGTGTGATAATTGTACTGATAAAAACTTCATAATGTGTTTATTCAAAAAAATGGAGATAAAATGTGAAAAGTGATATTTTAGGATCTTTTAAAATACTATGGTTTATGAGTACCTTAAAAAATTTGAAATGAAAATAAGTTGATTGATACTTTGAGCTGGAAGTGTCATGCAACTTTAACCAGGATGATCACTCTAAAAACCCAATGATTTTGGATTTAAAAAGGATTAACATTGAAAAAATTATGGAATAAGAGAAATCCTACAATTAAAAATTGATATCTCAACCATCCATCCATGTTAAGATCTAGGAGGCACCAGTAGATGTTTAGGAATTTATAGAAGATTGTGGATAATTTTTTAGAGATAAACATTGAAAATTATAGAAAAATATGATCAGAGAAAGAGATATGTGTTAGAAAAATACTATAAATGAAGAATTGTTTTGTATGATTGATATATTTAACTATTATATTGCTATTATAGAATTAAAAAATATATAGAGATCTTAGAGAGATTTATTGAGGTATAACAAGAGGATTGATATAGCACCATATGGTTATCTATGCTGGTAATGCCCATATGTTAAGCCTGAATTATATAATTCCAAGGGGGGAGATGATATAATTTCAATTACGAGTTTGGGAATGAGAGAATATATGAATGTATTTTATTATTATACTCTCTAAAATAAATAATTTAATTAATTCTATTTATGTTTTTTTATATATCTATATAAATTCAATGCATTTCATTTCTGTTAGATATGATTTATTTCACAATGAGTATAAAACGATATTCTTATTTGACATGGTAATTCCCCATGACATAACAATATCCATTTTATTAGAGAAGGATATGATGTTAAACAAAATTATTTAGATAATACTTTTAATAGCATTCTATATTGAGTTTTGCTTCAGTTCTTCATATCTTCATTACAATGATGTTCAATCTGAATGGCCATTCATTCCAATACGGATATGTTGAGGCCCTGTTTAATGGTTTCAATTGACATTGGTATCAATAACTTCCACTTGTATTATTATATTAAAACATCAATTACCATTCTTGGATCAAAATGGTTCTACTTAAGGGTCTATTTTAGAAGTGGTTTATAACTATTATATGTTTGTAAGATGTTCGAGAGTCCATGTTGATGGGAACAAACCATTCTTTAGAGATAATATAGATTATCTATTTTGAGTTTTATTTTAGAGAGATGTTAATCCATCAAATATCACAATGATTTAATTTTAGTATATTTTTAATTAAGGGGGAGTTATTTATGTGGTGTATTAGTATATTAAAAATACATTAAATTAAGGGGATGTTATTTTATTATTATGAAATTCCTCCAAACACCTCCCATGTATATTATGAGATCACTATATAATTTTTAAGAAGTATATAGATGATTTATAAATTGTACTAAACTCAATTGTCTTATCACTAGAAAATGATCTCCTTGTGAGGAAAAAATAATTGAAAATAATTGATCATTGAGATATAGTATTTTAAAACTATATAATTTATCAATTTAGTGTTTTATGGGGGAGTCCTAGATTTTATTATGTCAAATGGGATCAAGTTAATATAATGATTTATTGTTTTTCTACCCCATATCCATTATAGTAATGAATTTTGAGAGAAATATTTTTTATGTGGGGATAAAATGTAAACCATCATGATTTTACAAAGTATTTTCATTTAATTAATACTATGTTGAATAAATTCTTTCAGACATAAAAAAAATATTTTTTAGGATAAATTATTAGAATACAAGAAATGTAATAATAGGTTATGATAACATTGAAATAAACAAAGATTAGATTTAAAATTAAAATATTTTATTATAAAAACTATATTTTTAAGGTTATTTTTTATTACTATATAATGTATTTATAAAATTCAAATTAATAATTAAAAATTGATAGATTACTAAAATTGAAATATATTAATATAAATAATTAATTATTTTCTTTATTTGAAAAATATTTTTTAACATAATAGTATTGTTTTTTGATGAAATTTTTTAAAATTGTTTTTCTTTTTAAATACACTTGAATAAATAATTGTTTTTAATAAAATTAATGAATATAAATGCATGAAAATAAATTAACATCCATCCAATAGTTACTAATTAGAATGTAATAAGAATAAATTTCATTTAAAAAAGATTAATAAAAACAAAGAGTTATTGAATATCGGGTAAAGGGAAGAAAACAGATGAGAGGGATAAAATATATTGGAGTTTCTCCACATTTTCAATTAAATATTTCTAATCACACATTAAACTATGGTGTCTTCACTACCCATCTTTAGAATTAGTAGGTAGGTGGAGGGGTTTGGGGGCTAGGAGTCCCTCCCCCATTGAAATTAAGATCTATATTATTCATCTTCCAAACACTCCCCCATAGAATACACACACCTACCAAATTCATACAAGTTATAATGTTTCCTCATTAAAATTCATTTTCCAAAAAACCCAATAGGAAAAAATTAGTCAAAGTAAAATATTACAACCACATATAGTCCCCATGAAAGTTAGTTTTTATAATGAAATAAGAATTTTTCAATTTAAACATCATTATATCAAGTAAAATATTTATAATGATACCAGTTTGATAATCCTCTTGAAATAAATTAGAAACGTTGTTGGTAGATCAGACACATTACTTGTTGATATCTCGATGCTTAATTATCTATTCTCTAAAGTTGAATGATTCCAGTGTTATGTGTTTTTTTTGAAAATATTAATTAAATCATTTATTTCATTTTTTATTCACACAACATTATATTTAATTAGTACATTGGGTTGAAATACAAAATAAGTATGAATTCCACTTGAATGATATAACTCATAAACCACATCCAAATATATTCTCGATGTTAATTGTGTAATCCAATTATTCCACATGATTTGAAATTTTGATAATGTATATTAAATTTTTTCATCTACAAGATTGGTAAGTGCCTCCAACTATGAACACATATCTAGTTTTTGATCATGCATTGTGCATATATAATAAATTAAATTATAATACAAAACCATCATAATTATTTTACAATTCTCTAGAATAAAATAAACCCATATGATTTGTGGCATAAAAATTCAAAAATATGTTTAATTCTACTAGAGTTTATTTATGTTGAGGATGAACAAAATTGTTCATATAATTTAATTAGGAATTGATTTATTAGGATGAGTAAAAACATAATTTCTATGATAAAACTAAGGTTTAGTAATTCAAGAACATCCAATACATCATTTAATAAACAAGGATGAAAGTGATCATTCTCTATTTTTAAATATCGAACAACCATTTTTGTACATAAAATAGTATCTTTATCATATTATTTTTTTCAATGCCTTTTAAGTGTAATTTTATAGATACAATTCCATGAACTGTCCCATAGGGGTCATTTCGTGACTCCCGATGCCCACATCCAATAAATTATGGGATAATGACTAGTACAGTGATGTCGTATCACTATCACAGGAGGTAGAATCATATGTACCTATACAAAAAAACACACATCTCTAAACCTATACAATCATAAATTGTATAAATTACAGAGAACCCAAGAATTCATACTTCTAAATCCCATAACCATAGTAGAAAAGGAAATAAAATAAAGTATATAGGGTCTAATACAAGTCCTCCACAAAGAGTCTGAAACATAAGTCCAACCTGATAATTTTTTCTTGGACAGATTTCCGAAATCTATAAGAAAAAATCTCGGTCAGTCTAGTCTCACAAAGTATTATCTGGTCTTTCTCCACTGAGGGCTTTGTCAAAAGTTCAATCGTCTACACAAGACATGACATGCGCATGAAATTCCTATGTATGTGTGAGTATAAAAACACTAACTTAGAGAAACTGAAACCAAAAATCATACAAAAATATAAATACAATAGTCTTTATAATGGTATATTCCTACAATACATATAATAAGAATATCCAAATATACCAAAAAATGACACCGACTCTATTGGTAAGTCGCAAAAACCGTATACTAGCCTAAGATTTCAACTCATATATTCCACTAGTATCTCATCTAGTATAACATACTCCAGAGTCCGATATAAATGAATAATTCTATCAAAAAGCTACATCTCATCAGGTCCCATCAAGATAAAGAACACACTAATAGTCTAAAGATATTATGATGCACATATGAGGATCACATCCAAGGATATGGGGTGATACCAACAAATCAATCTGGATTAACTTGGTATGTATGGGATCAACACCTATATAGTTTTGGTCACTATGAATCCAGTTACTCCATCTATGACATGCATATGAATATAGTATATCAATTTTGGCCTCTCGGTGAGATTCCATCCACTAGATCTTGGATTTCCATAGGAAGATATCATATTTCAAGGTGTATGAAATAATTCCATACGAACCATCTGTAAAGAAAAAGGGGAATGATACATAACGAAATTTTCACATGATATATTGTAAAATAGATCCAAGCCATGTGAAAAATATTACATGACATATAGTAGGGGTCACATGCCCTGCCCCATGACACCAAGTCCAGCCTATGTCAATTGAACATGTAATAATGTTGTGTCCAGGTAGTACTACTTGATGTGGTTGCTGCCTGTATAGTCTACCCATGATCTAGTGCAAGGATTCATCTCATATATGTATTCATGTGTACAAGTACATGGATTATCCCCTAACCTATTTCTAGGTCTCATTAATTTGGTGAAGTACACGACATGTATGATTCCCGTGTAGTCCACCATGTATCTATATACTTCCCAAGGTACGCATTTAGTCACCTAGAATAGACCATATGTCATTTAACAAGGTCACATATTCTGTAGAACATAACATTCTCTCGAATCCCTATCCTCTACTCAAAGGTCTCCTCATGGAATGTATATTTAGTTTACATGCAGTGTATTTCATGATTTTCTCTAATTTAGATTTGATGTCCATGATCATTTTGAATATAATGGTCTCTTATATAGAGATCATTTCTCCATGAGATTGAAGATCCCACTCAAACAAAAATATGAATTATTATTTAACAAACTCCACTATCAGGTATTCTTATAAAATGATTCCGAGAATCATTTTTCATGCATTTATGAACACTCAAGAGGATGAAATCATGAATACACCATTGTCATAATTGATTTGTCTCCATTCTCACATATTTTATATATCATTTAGATCCCAAATCTATGATATTAAATAATTTCACTACAAAATTAGTGTTCAATGATTAATATATTGGGATAAGTCATGAAATGTCCCAAATAAATAACACTCAGGAGAAATTATGAATGTGGTGAGAAAATAAAATATATATATATGGAGGAATAATCCTAGATGGATTCTTATGTTGATCTCAATATTTTTCTATTAGATCAATAATAAAAAGAATCAAAATCTCAAAGAATAATATCCCATCAAAACCCAATGAAAATACACATCCTGTAAGATTTGAGGATCAATTAGAACATTGATTGGCCCACATACATCATATAAATCAATAATGTGGACAAATCATGTTAAAACACCTAACCTACCTCGATAATATTCTATCACTTATGAAGAATAATGTTTTATCACATATTTTGTTAATATCCTTTGAATCTATGGTATGTTTATCATCGATCCATGATATCATCGTCATCCACCTGATGTAATTCTCCCATAGTCTCTCTAAGGGTTCCCCAATGTCTCCATGGTTATGCAGTTAAACATAAAATTCAGAAAATATAATTTACTTGAAGATTATAAATCATTCCATAAAAAACATTAGATAAAATAATTTATTTATTTATTTTATTCATTATAAATCCCATAATGAATTCTCTACAAATGTCCCACACTGGATAATGTTAAATTATTCCAAGGGGAAACAACTTGGTTTCAACACAACTATTCCCTAATATTTCTAGTACAATCCTTTGTTTGGATGTTATTCCACTTTTTATGAAAAAATGCATGCCTATGAGATTTAATATATTTAATATATTTCAATCATTTATTTCAAGATGACCAGGCCATGAAATAGCTTGTTGTATCATTTCCATTAGTTGGAAATAATACATATAATATTAATAAATAATAAACCGATCATCTAAATAATTCTCCACATCATGGCCCATTAAATCCTCAAAAATCGAAAAAATGGCTTATAAAAAAGATATGGGTACTGATAATAAATCTAATCCTCTGGCACACATGTTCTCTCACGATGATTCTTGTGCTACCACCAAACACAAACCAAAGAGATTGATCAACCTCAAAGGATCATCTCTTACCGATCCTCGATATCTTTTGGGTAATCAGTAATGATCTCTCCATCCTTGATGTCCAAATCACCCTATACAATAATGTGTGATGGTTCATGTACATACCTCTTCATCTGTGACATGTGGAAGACATCAGTTAACTAGTCTATTTGAGGAGGTAGAGCTAAGAGTTATGCCTCTTTTCCAACTCTATGATGTTTCATGAAAGGTGTGATGATATTCAGTGATAGGTTGTAACCCCGAACAAATATCTAAAATCCTCATTGATTTGAAACCCATGTTAACTCATGGTCTCCATCCATGAACTCCAATGGAATATTTCTCCGCTAAAAATAACAATTTTTATGACTTTTTATAGTCTTAATATTCTATTTGATGATATAAAAATTCTCTGTAGTAACTTAGAAAAACGTAAGGCCCATTAGTGATGACTCTCATAGGCTAGTCTAGCAATGTGGTGACCTTTAGGGTCACCCATAAAAAGAATATAATGGTTCCATATTGATGGATGAATGAAAGAGGTTTTTTTATGAAAAATATTGAACCAATTGTTTATTCTCTCAAATATGTCTGAGGTCTAACATTCAATCTTGGATAATTTCATTCATAACCACAATGGTCCGCTAAGTCTTGCCTTTAGTTTGGGGGTGAACACCTGTTCTCAATAATAATTTTTTCAAAAACACCTTCAGTAAACCATTCCATAACCCGGAAATAAACTTATCATCTTGATTAGAAACAATAGCCAATGGAAATCCATGGATTTAGACTATATCTTATGCATAGAGGTGTACAAATTCCTCTACATAACTCTACTCTCGTATAGCTTGGAAGTGGGGCTGACATGGTGAGCTAGTCTATCATCACCCTGCAGGCATCATGTTCCCTAGTCTAAAATTTTATGTCTGACACGTAGTCCCTAAATATATCATCCACATCCACTCTTCCCACTAAAGGGGTTGAGATAACATTATAGAACTTTATTTTCAGTCTTCACTTGCTATTGAGAATGGAAGCAATACACAAAATCTGCAACTCCATCCATCATACTTGGCCACCAATACTGACATCTGAGATCCTAGTACATCATTCCCACACGTCTATATACCATTAAAAAAGATTTTTGTAACCCCATTAGAACCTATTAATATAACTCCACTAGTACCTTTTTTCATCCCATGAAAAGATTAACCTACTTCATACCATTATAAAATCAATCAGGATCATGTCTAGTGGATATCTAATCATGTAGGGTCTTGTATTAGGTTTCCCCATGTTGTGTCTCCCTAACTCACTATAAGATTTCAGGGGTTTCAGCCATAAAATGGAGTTAATCTACGTGATCTCTATCCAGAAAGGATAACTACAATAATGAAAACTACTATAACTCCTTGTTCAGAAAATGCAAAAAACAAATTGTAGAAGGAAGTTTCTACCATGTTCCCCTTCGCAAGATTAAAGATAATTTCAATGTCATATCCCAGAGGAAATCTTTCTATCACGACTATCTCTAGTTGAGATCATTATTATAGATGATATACTTGAGACTCTTGTGATTAGAGTAGATTATTAACCACGAACCCATTCAGTATTGTCTCCACATCTCCAAATATAACATTATCACTAAAAGCTCAATTGCATGCATCACATAGTTGTTCACATGTGGTTTCATCTTGCGTGAACCATAGGCAATCACCACGTGCCTCTACATTGGAACACAACTGATCCCAATTCCTAATGCATCAAAGAACACTACATACTCAACGCCATTATCTGGAATCCTCAATATGGGATCACTCATAAAACTCACCCTCAATATATGAAAAGCCTTATGTAATATCACTTTCTACCTAAAAAGAGTCTCTTTTCTAGTAGATGGTTTCATAGGTGATGATACTCTAGATAAATCAGGTATGATTCTCTAGTAAAATCATTTAATCCCAAGGATGCTCTATACCTACACCACACTCATAGGTGGATCCAAATTTAACACTGCCCAATAATTGGATAGCTACATTACCACTCAATCAACTAAAATAAAGTTTCATATAAAGAGGACCACCTAAGTCTAGAACTAGTACATTGTGCTATTTTTGTAAAGCAGTTGCAATCCATGTATGTCCAAAACTACCCTCAAGTGTCTCACATGATCATCCGCAGATGCTGAGTACACATGGATATCATTGATGAAGACTTCCACAAATTGGTCAAGGTGAGGTTGAAGGATATTTTTCCTGAGTCCCACGAAACCTAATAGGGAATTCATTTCACCAATGTGCATTACCATGTAATATTATTGACTATAGTAAAATATCATTTTTGTCTTCAGTATATCCTCATCCCATAATCTTAATTGTTGATAGCATAATATAAGGACAACATTTTATATCCACAATGCCTCTCTCAATTGATCAAATAAGAAATCTATTCTCATTAGTGGATTTTTTTTTCTTGTTAACCTGATTCAATCACCGATATTACGTAGAGAACCACATCCGTGCATCTACTTTCATTGTAATCATATTTGAGGATTCCAGGATTAAAAATATGTTTAATAAATTCCATACTCTTAATTTCTTATAGCATCGACCTCTGGTCAAGAATATTTTCAAGTTCCATCTGATAGACTAGCATAGAAATTGGTGACATATCAGGGTGTAGATCAATCGATAGGTCAATCCCTCAGAAGGATGGTTATCCATGAACATATTTTGGTAAGACATCATCATACTCCACCACCGCTATATAAAACATGGAACACACAACATCCATTACACCAAGGGTTAGGATATCAAACTGGTGAGTAATCGGTTTCATCCTCCTATGCATGAGTCCATCTTACACTTCTTGGGTTTTTTTTCACTGAAAAAGATGTACTTGGTTCTATCACTACAGACACACTACCTCTTTCACGTAAATTAGTTATTCTAGATGAACTGTAGAGAATAAATCCATATCAAGAATGATGTCATAAGGCCTCAACGCTACTACCTTGACATTGATATAAATACTATGACCTCCATGAGTTAGGTCACATAGTATGAAAAAGTGTGTGATCACTATGTCTTCTATAGTAGGAGTCTCCATATGTTAGGTTCAAGCTAAAGATTCAACCAGAATCTCTATGTTTCATAAAGGGATCTAGCATGAATGGAATTAATATCAGCTATGTAAATTTGAACCTCATCTATGGTATAAAATATAAAAATCCTACCTTGAGTAGATCCTAGGACCTATGGGTCATAATATCTGAAAACTTGTAGTTGGGCCAATGTAGTGACTAACAAATCCCAACTCCAATAGGCCAAAGGATGATTACTACTATTGAGAAGGAATATCACTGATATGGGTGGAATTAGCCTACAGGAATGTACACATATACACTTATCCAAGACATTAAAATTTTGATATATAAAACCAAATGAACAACCATGCATACATACAACTATATCCAGTAACTAGAGTACGACATGAAGTAAAAGAACATAAACTGTACCAATACAAGCCCAATAAATAGAGTCTAAAACACAATTATCATTTGAATGTAAGTACTAGGAATACTGTAAGAAATCCACATGAACACACCCCAGTCTTTTCAGTCTCACTAAACAAAATTTGGTCTTATTTCACATAAGAATATGTCAAAAGTCCGATCTTATGCACAGTATAAGACCCATGCTAGAAATGACCATCCAGGGGCGAGTATAAAAATTCTCATTATGACACTGCAAAAAAAAAGAATACCAAAAAGTAATCACATTCATCTCTACACACTATATGTTTATAGCATATATAATAGGAATACCATGATATACTCATGAATTAAAGACAATATAGAAGAAATTCACAACCATATTATACCAGTATAGGATTTCATTTTAAAGATTTCATAATGCACTCATCCAGGAGAACATAGTTCTAATTCTTATAGTATTGATTGCATTTTTCTGATAGGTGCATCTTGTGGTGTCTCATCATGTGAAAAAACTGGATGATATTTCGAAGAGAATACAATACACATATGAGGATCACTGTAAAGTCCATCGGGTGTTAAAAATAACTCAACATAGATTTACACACTATGTAGAGGATCAATTCCCATGTAGCGTCAATCATAAAGATATGATGAACTCCACCTATGGAATGAAGATCAATAGAGTATATCACCTAATTCGAATCAGAGGGATTCCAATGACTCTATCATAGGATTTATATATAAGGGATTATAGTTCATGGAGTTATAAATTTTCCCCTAGCTACTAACCCTCATATAATCGATAAGGTGAATTAACCCTCATGAAATATTTCCATGATACAAAGGAAATGTTATACAAGCAATGTATAAAAGATTACATGACATGTAGTATGGGTCACACACAATGTCTCTTGATGCTAAGTCATGGCCATATAATTGGACCACGTCATCATGTATGGTCCATGTTGAACAAACAAGAATGTAGGCTGCCTATGTAGTCAACATGTGTGTTAGTATGTGGCTCCTAACTCTGTGCATGTAACTATGTACTAATACATATCATAGCCAATTTACCATGTCAAGTTTGTGTCTGTGTGGTGAAAGTGGGCTACTCATATCCCCCCCTCCTTTGTTTGGGTACTTCCTAAGGTAAACACTTAGTCACCTAAGAGCATCCAGACATAGTGTGATAGTTTTCCCAAGCTGTGTGATTCATAAATTTCACCCGAAAGAATAGCTACCACTCAGGGGTTTGCACATGACATTTAGATCATATTTATACTTTGTGTATCATGGGATTATCCAGAATCCTAGATCCAATTTCCACAATCATCCCGACCCTTCATGTCTCTAATATAGAAGTCATTTCACCGTGATATTGAATTTTCAAAATCATTCAGCTCAATATTCCACAGAACAAATAATTCTTCCATTAGATATTCTTGGAAAACAAATTGAACTATCGATCTTCATTGTGTGAAAAAGAACACAAATAAACTTTCAATCAAGAATCCACCATCATCTGAATCTCTCAGTCTCAATCATATCATGTATGTATTATCATACCTATCCATGATCTACAATATAATATCATTACACCACGAAATGAGTGTGAAATGATCTATCAATTAGAATAAGTTGAGTTGTGGGGGAAAAATAATGCCAACGATGATTGATGAACATGGGGAGAAACCCACAAAAATCGATTAAAGGAACAAACCTCAATCAATGTTCATGTCAATATTGATCTATATCGATTAGAATGACACTAGAAATATTCAAAATAACAGAGAATAATCTGCCATTAAAACTCTAAAAAAATATACCAATCCCAAAAGATGATCAAACCACAGATAAATCAGTTAGTTCATTAGTCCTTGTCTAGAATATAAATAAATAATGGGGAAGAATCAAAATTAAAAATATGCCTTACCCTGATTTGGTTTGATCATTGATGAATACCGACACTATTTTGATGTCAGTTGGATGGATACATTGAATCAAGGGTATGTTAATTTTCGATCCACGATCTTATCTTAGTTCGCCAAAGAGGATTCTCCAACAGTCTCTCCAAGGATCATAAAATGTCTCCAGGGTTATACGGATAACCATGGAATTCTTATATAATAACCTATTAAAATAATTTAAATAAATATGGTAACCAAAATTAAATAAATTAAATAAAATAATTCATTATATTATTTTTTTCAATATCTCACCAATGATGAATTTTCTGCAAATGACCCTCATCAACTAATGTTAATTCGCACCAAGAGAAAACCTCACATTTTGAACACAAGGGCGGTCTCAGATTTCTAATGTAATCCTATATTTAGATGTTATTCTATTTTTTCAGGATAACTGCATGCTCCTTCTCTTTAATATATTTAGTATATTTAAAATGATTATTCTAGGAACACTAGATTTCCAAATCACATTTCATCTTAGTTCCTGGTCTGAAAAATAATCCATATAATATAAAAAAATAATTCATGGTAAATCTGAGACATTCCATACAAAAAATATACCACATCATATATGTTCAATTATTTATCAAAAGAAAAACTGTATTCCTAAATGTTATTTGATATCTAATACTTATTTGATGTTAATAATTGCCTCATTGATTACATCTAGAGTGTTAGTGATATTTAAATCATCAACGTATAAAAAAAATTCACATCCACTTGTTGTTTTCATAATAAAAACACCCAATAATATTTTTTAATTTAAAAAGGCCCTATCATTCATAATATTCTCTCAAATTATTATATAAAATGGTCCCAAATTAATTTAATCCATACAAATTTTTTGTAATTTAATTGAATGTGAGACATTGGGTATTTATTTCAATACATTTGTAAACTTAAATACCTCAAGTACACTCATAAATAAAATAATTTGAAGTTATCTTTATAAATAACTCATAAAAACATCCATATGATTCATATTAGACTTTTCATCTAATTTAAAGATGAATAGTTAAGAAAAATAAATAGAATAAATAATAGAATATTATATATCCTTATAGTCAATTTTTGTTCCCTAAGGAAAACCTTGGGTTAAAAAATGTTATTTCTATCATAAAATAAAATTTTATAATTTTTTTATAAAAATCATAATGGGTATGATTATCACATGTTATTAAATACACCTTTTTTATGTTCTCAAACCCCTGTGATATACTTATGATCATTTATGATCTTTGATTGATAACTATAATGTTTTTTCTTATTAAGAAACTCATCTCACATTTTCTTAGGATACCATTCTAGTGGTTATGAATGATAGTATAAAGTATTATGATTAAAATTGGATTTCAATTGAGAGGAAGATATTTGGGGTTGTTGATAATGTTTAAAAATCAATTTATTATGTATGTAGTATCCAATGACACTAAACCAATAAATTATGCTGTGTGATTTATTTTGAGATGAAGTTGATATTCTAAAAAAATGATGTATTATATAGGAATGAAATGTTTCAGTCAACTAATTGGACACGATTAACATATAAACTAATAATAAGTTGAACTAAAAACCACCAAAACACCCCAAAACAACATGGATAATTTAAATATTCTTTAGTAATATTTTTTTTTCAAAAGAATCACAAATGCCTTCCAAATTTCTAAAAAATGATTAAAAACAAATTAATTCAATGAATAATAAAGTTAATCAAAATATCATTTAAATAACTTTTTGGTGATATATTTATTTGGAATCATGTATCAAAAATAAAAATGTAAATTTTTATTTTTTTTATCCTAGAAAGTACCTAATTTTGATTCATTTTATAGAAAAAAAACATAGAATTATTTTTTTACAACAATTATAGTTTCATTCACTAGATTACATTCTTTATGTGTAGTAATTTGATAAATTCCATGTATGAAAAAGAAACTAATTAATGGTTGTCTAACCTCATATAATATTATCAATCCAACATTTATCATTTAGTATTTTTATGATTGAATCACAAAAATACCAAAAATGGAATTCTTTGATAATAAGTAAACAAATAACCCTGAGCCTTATGATTATTCTGATAAACATTAAATTAATATAGGATCCGCTCCATTTTAAGTGATATTAATAGCACTTTTGATAAAAAAAATATATTTTAAATAAAAAAATAAGATTACAAAGATAAAATATTATGGAAAATTAGATTCCCATTAAAGATATAATGATTATAATTGAAATCCATTAATCAAAAAAACCACATAACCAAATTTTTAAGAGGACATAAAAGGTATGATCATGATATGGTTAATTATTTTATTTCAAAGACACATTATTCCAAAAAACTATTAAAATTTCTAATTAAAAAACTTGGGGTTTTAAAATATGTAAACATGTGAGAACGAACCACCATATTAATATGTTTATTTCCAAAACATTAAGATCATTATAAATCCATACAATCTATTTGAAATAAAAATCAATTTAACAAAAAATTCTCAAAAAATATGTATTTAATTTATTACATTGTATTAAAATAATGGAAATCCCTTTTACTATAAAATAATTTGAAAACCATATTTATAAAAGTTCTAAATCACTTCCCTCTTAGAAATTTTCTAGGTACATATTACACATCTATTTTTTTCATAATCTTGTTTTTTCTTGTTTTTTCTTGTTTTTTTAAAAAGTCACTATTTTAGTGAAAATATAAACCTAAAAAAACCAATCCATAGAGAATACAAATAATTAAAAGATAAAAAATATTATAAAATTACAAAATTTGAAATTAAAATGATAATAAAACACTACCTTATAGAAAATCACGTATCGAGTATTACCTCATCATGACATTTACATTGAATCCAAAATAGTGTTGAGACCTGGTAAGGCTCAAATTGAGAATTAATTATTGGTACCCTGAAAAATTAGGTTGTGCCATAATATAGAATCACAGTGATTATATTAATCCCCACCAATGCACCATGATAATACCAGAGACCTCAAGATGCCTCCATCATGAACTAAAGAGAAGAAAAATGATGAATTCAATCCCTCAAAATACAGAAACATGAATTAAAAGTCACCAATAAATATAGAGCTAATAAATACCAACTCAATTAACACTAATACCATTTAATATCAAAAAATATGAAAATGCCTCAAACGATCATCACTAGACCTGAATGAGAACTATTTGACAGAAAACCAATAAAGGATCAATAATCACAGAAAAGAACTATAACTCAGTTACATGTCATGAAACATCCACAAGACAATTGAATATAATATACCATAAAATTGTCAACTACAAAAAGATATAAAAAATATGTTATCGAGTATAATCTATGAACCAATACAGTAATCTCATGTAGCATCAGCATGTCAAGAATATTTCACCACACTAAGATGTTATACCTCATCCAAAGCAAAATCCCTTAGGAAAAATGTATAAGAAATATCTTGGGAATAGATCATAGAGGAATTTTATGAAGATGATGCATGAAGAAGAAGAAGTGTGTGGAATATTCTAAACTCCCAATACATTAGATTATAAACCAGATCATCACTGGAATCATAGTGATACAATGGTATATAACTTCCACAATATTAAAGGTCATAATACCTTATGTACATGAACATAACATGTCAATACCAGACACTAAATAATAAAACCATGATAACCTAATCCCTCGCATACACACACAAATACATGAAAATTAAGAAAGTAAAAAATTACACAGAATACTAAATAAAATATATAGGGTTTATATTGTTTTTATTTGTTTCCAATATCCACAAAATAGTACTCCTTTAATTTATAATACTATCAAAAGTTTCAAGAATCATAATCATTAAAGATAATTATTTAAACATTTTCCCAAAACATATAATGGAATGTATTCATGTTTAGTGTCTCATTTATAGCGGATTCCATCCAATAATCATGTAGTACTAACATAAAAATTAATTTCACTCTATTGAAGCTTCATGAACTATGATCTCTAGTAGCAATACCCATATAATTGTTAACATATTTGGAATAGAATAAGTTTCTATTATGAAACTATAAAGAACACTTTTGATTCTAACCTTTACTAATAACCCACAAGAATAATAATTCATCGTTATATTATTCATTACCTCAATATAGTAGTCCATGAAATCCATTCACACATCATTCACATCACTAAATGAACATTCTTTTCGAATGTTATCATCTATTGAATCATCTTACCACCATAGAATACATTTCTTATTTCTACAGAAAACCTCTTAATATAGAACAACCATATATAGTTTCTTATTTTACTAAAAATACTATTATATGATTACCAATTCAGAAAAATATCCCACATAAGGATTTGTTGATTGAATATATAGAAACTACTAACAATTTGAGAAATATAATCCATCACAATCACATCAGATAGAATCTCTATATCTATCCACAAGACCATTTCCTAATTAGGAAAAATATTACACCTATCATTCTTATACTATAATATCAGTGAACAGCTTCATTAGATCAAATACATAGCTATCACATATAATAACAAAACATTAACATCTAGAATGTTTTGTATGAATTTATATTTCATGGTTATATTTTTTATAAATGAATGAAACATTAGATTCATGGGAAATTTTATTTCACACTAACTTTCACAATAGTGAAATTCACCCATCAATATCCTTTGTGGATCCTCTAATAGAAGTCTTAACCATATTGAATCTCCCATATAATCCAATTCCGACATGCATGAAACATTTTTTTGGACCACGAATCCTCATTTTATAACCATGGAATCGAGTTATTATCATTCAAACATAGGTGACAAAAACATTTGATTCTCTTCATAGACATTTAATCCACATGAAATTCTATATCAATGTAATACCATAAGGAATCATTAATCCTTATTTAAAATTGATAGATGTTATAATCCTTTTAGATGTCATATGATCAATTTCAAGGAAAAAATTGTGTTCATTGATGGATTGGTCATGAGACTTCTTACAACTACCATTACAATATAAATGTTTATGTCAGTATGAAAAAAAACATACATAAGGATTCTTAACACTAATTAAGACATATCTTTTTCAAAATAATTTTACTAATATTCCCTTTTTAGTGTTACTTCAATGAAAATTTTTTGTCTATGGTTAATGGTTTTGTGACCTGATTGAATCAGGACATTGAAAACCTTGATATATTTTATTAGATCATGTCACTTTAATATAGATCAAAATTGTCTTCATTTTAATATCCTCTAATATTTAACACTAGTATTTTCATCTCATATCCTTCATTATTTGTCATTAATATTTCATTCAAAGAAAACATTACTTCTTGGATCCTTTAAATTTCTAATACATCCTAAATTATGTCATCACCATGATATATAATGATTATAAAATAGTCATCATCCCATGTCGTATGGTAGTAATAGTGATATGAATTTCTAAAAAAAATAACTATTTTGGTGAATAATTCAATCCATAGATAATATAATTTTTGACAACATGTATTTTTTTAATCCATGAATCCCACTATCTACTTCATAAGAATTTAATTTTTCAATTCACCATATTTAAATTTTCTCTTTACATCAATGTACTTTATGCATAGATTATTAGTATAAAATGTTCACATTATTTTCCACATAGTAGTATTCTTAACTACAGATTAAATATTTTTTTTAGTCAATACCTTCCTTCTATTGAAATTCCATTACCACTATTCATTACATGTAAATTTTACTACCATCCAATATAATTTCAAAAAGGAAATTCTTTTTTCTAGTGATTATTTCTACTAGGTCCACTCATTCATCTCCCATGTTCCCTTATAAAATGATGAACTCATTTATTATTTAATCATTATCCCTTAATATCTAGACAATATGATTGTATACTCCACCATATGTTATAAGTAAAAATTTTATATCAGTTCCGAAAATTTGAACTAATTAATTGAACCTATTAGATCTCTATATATGTGATTCAAGATTAACTCCTTCAAGAAATTTCTATAACAAAACATCACATTTAGAAACACTTATCTATGCCTCAGTGGTCCTTGGATATTCATGAAAAATTTCCACCACACTATCATCTAATAGTTTAGTGCCAACATTTGAACTCTATATGAATTTTTTCTTCTAGATATCACACTACGATCAACGCATACTGGAATATTTGATTTATTGTTATAAAATTTCTTCTTAAACATATTCTAGTCTTTCGAAAATACATTCTCTATAAAGAGAGAATAATCCTTCCTATGAATTTTTTTTATGTTTTTAAAATTGAATAATACCATCTTTTTCATCTACATGTCCCACAAGTAAACATGTCTTAGTAATTTCATATTGCCATTCATTTTTTTTATCATCTACATACAAGTTTGAAATCCCCTAAAATAATTATATTATGAAAGTTATATTTAGTTTTACAAGACCATGTCTTCTCGAAATTCCCACATCCCAATAATGAAAATATACATATATTAACCATTTAAATTGTCATGTTCACTTATTCCCGCCATATTTCATAAAATTATTGAATGTATCCACATTATTGATACCATATCTAATAAGATCAACTTCATTTTCTCAAGAAAAACATTTTTGGTGTTCTATGAATAATCTTCTCCATCCCAATCATCATTTTCTAAAATATTTTTCTAATGTCTCTTGTACTATACTCACTAATATTTTCATATCATAGTCACTTGATATAAAATTTTTAATCCTTATAAATATATTATTCTATTAAATAAAAACAAAAAAGACATCAAACATATGTATATGAAATTATACACAAACTTTACTAATTTCATATTTAATTAAAATCACAATGTAATATATCCCCCAAAAACATAAGATTAAATCTATAACCCAATAATCTTTATGAAAAATATCTAAATTTTATGTTCTATGTTTATTGTTATTTAGGTTGATTGAAGCTCGCTAATAATTCCTATGAACACCACTATCAAAAATCACTAAGTATATGTGATTGAGATTTGTCATGCATTTTATCATTAGAACCATCAATTACCTCTTCATTGAGTACTTTTTGTTGAAAATCACTCATCTTTTGACTCCTATAATTTCATAAACTAGAAAATATATCTTTATATAATATTTAAGTAACATATCACGTATTATTCATAATACCTCAAGCGACCATCGTAGATACTCATGTTATTTTCCTAACTCTTATTGAATCACTTTCTACAAACCCATGCTAACCATATTATAGTATATAAATTTGATTCTATGGAAATATTGGGATGTGTCTCATATCATTCCATTTTAATAAAAACACCTTTCCTTTTGGATACTAACATCACATTTCCCCATGACATTAGGAGCCTCTTATTCAATGTAATTCACATTGTTAAATCTCTAGAATTCAAAATTCGCCATAAATAAATACACTATAATTCATTAAAATGATATACCATTATCAATAACCCATGATTAGATCATAGTTTTGACATATAGAAACAAGATTCTATTTCCATTAACTAAATTTATAAAACATGAACATCTTTAATCGTCCCTCAATGAAATTACCTTAAAACCCTCATATTCCTTTTAACGAAGTCCTCTATTATAAAAATTATATCATATTTCTCTAGGACATTAAAATTTAACTAATATTTTTTTAAAGACAGAACATGTAATTTATTTTTACTTCTCTATAAATTTGATCACCCTTTACAATAGGAATTTATTTTATATTCAGAAGGATCTACAATATCATTTTATATAAATTCTATAATAAAGATTAGATTACTGGAATCCAAAAATAGAAATTCAGTTTTATTGAAATAATTAAAAATTACTATTACCCTTTCATCCCATTACACATGAATAAAATACTATAGCAGGTTATTATATACAACATATGTTCACTTAAAATTGAATAATAGCATATTCCCTCGGGTATTAGTGATATTATTTACATGATTTTCCATTATATTACCATATGATAATCCCATACCAATCAACTGTTACATCACGATTAATATCTTAAATGATACAACCTTCTTATACATATTTTTGAGGAGTTCCCCTATCTATTTTCAAATTTTTATCAATAAACTTCTAAAATCTACATTACGAGTTAAATACATCATTAATAGGGAAAGGGATCTACTATTTATTCATTACAATTCCATGTTTTCTATATTCTCTAGTTTATGTCCGCTTAAATAAACTTTTTTTTCCTTCTAAATATTATAATAATTGATATGTATTCTCCAAATTAAAAAATCTATCTATTTAAAATTGACCAGTAAGACATTACATTATTTTAATACTATACCCTCAATTAAATGTTAACACAAATGAATTGAAATAATATATAATTTATCATGAGTTTTCCAATTGTCCATTTTCAATCACACAAATAAATCCCTGATGCCACTTTTTATGATTCTTCCAAACCCATGATCAACTAGATGATACCCAAGATTCATGTCAAAAGAATAGAAAAACTATTCACTAGAATACACAGGACCAGAAAAACTCCCAGACTTGGTTTACATGAAATTATAATGATAGGTTTGAACACTAAATAACAACACAATGTCAATATCTTATCACACAGTCACACAAATCCTCAAAAACATTAATAAAAAATAAAATAAACATTGAATAAATTGAAATACATTGGGTTTCTATTGATTTTACATGACTCCTATATCCATCTAATATAACTATATTGTTTCCATAAAAATAAAATGTTATAATAATTACACTCATTTAATATCACAATGATCATGTTATCCAAAATCATATTGCGACACATATAGGACAAATAACACTCGTATATTATGGGTACCAAACTATCATATTGTATCACCAACTATTATAATTTTCTAAATTCTCCAATTTAATCATGGATAAGTTCTATTTCCTATGAAAATCATCATATAATTGCTAGAATCTAGTGCATATTGAAATTTATTCCAATGACTCTTTAAATTAATCTTACAGTCAAAAACAATTTACAAAAAATCTATAATGGGAAGAATTTTTCATAATACCATTAATTATCCCAAATTAATATAACCTAACATCAAGATACATTTATTGTAGAACATATAATAGTATATTCCAATATAAGTATAACTACTTCTCAAACATCCCACATCCACAAATTATTTTGGTTTCTACTCTACCAAACGTCATGGTTGATCTATATTATAGATTTTTTTATGAATTTTTGTATTCTAAACTAGAACATGATTAATAATTCTAGAAAAGGAGAAGATATGTATTCTTTAACATAACTACTAATGAAGGACAACCAGCATCCTGAAAACACAAGGAAGGATAAAAAATATATAACAAAACTAATTAAGAGACAAAACTAATAATGGTTGCAAACAAAGGACATTTATCCATCGCCTGGTGGAGTCAAAACCATTATAATAAAAATTACAAAAGAAAAAATGGTTTCAAGTGCGGTGGATCATGAAATAAGACTAATATAATAGATTAATAAATTCCTTGGATATAAATGACAAAAAAATGACCCCCCAAAACTAAAATGAAAAAAATGATCAACTGAGGTTCCAAAAAATTCATATTTTCATAGTCCAAATCCTTTATAAACATGATTATTTTTTATCATAGGTGGGAGTACAACAAGGAAATATATTGGAAGGTAAATTGATATGTTTTAAGGAAAAATATATTATTAAAGACCACACCAAACCTAAAAAATATATGGTTAAGGGGATGGAAATGAAACCACTAAAAGGTATGAAAATTATGAAAATTGTCATCCCATGTAAGTGGAGTAGCTATAGGAGAGGATATGAGTGGAGACGTGGTCTGTAGGACTGGAAAAGGGAATATATAATAAATATGATGATGAAACCCAAATATAATGATGGGAGAGGGAAAAGATATATATCAAGGGGAGAACATTGTAGTCTAAGATATGATTATTATAATAGATAAAATAGATCATCAATAGATGTAAGATGATATATATTTTATTAGTGATGTTGTAATGTTATTGTAAAATAATTCAAAGTTACATTGAACCATATTTATTTTAAAAAAATTAACAGGTGAAACCAATGATGAAGAACAAGGCCCAATGAATACTTTTTTTAAATTATCTTTGTGTATTTTTATTAGTTATAATAACATAATCAGTGAAATAATATAGAGAGTCTTTGAAATAGGTGCAGTTCTATGTATTTATTCTATTGAAAACTCAACCTCGCAATTTAGGGGAAGACTATGAATGTCGTTTGCATATATATCATCATATTTATGAATAACCTGAACAATTTCAATGTTGTGTTTTTTCAAAACTATTTCCGGTAAATATCCCAAAATTATAGGTTAAAAAACACATATTATGTAAGTAATTTTCATTTGGTTTTCCTTTTCATTCTCAACACGATTATTTAATGAATTTGTATTGTTGATATCTTCTGTAACATTATATTATTGACAATTGATATGTTTTATATACTAGGAGTGACATTCAATACCCAAAATTACATCAAATTCAACTATTGGAACAACAACATTATTAACGTGAACAATATTAGAAAAAATGAATATCAAGTTGGATTTAGAAACGTAATATTTTTTATCCTATAATAATATTTTTTTCACTAAAAAATCATTAACTATTCATTTATATAATGATGTGAAAATATTATAAAAATTTTTTTATATCACATAGTGGGTGGAACTAGAATCAAATAAAATTTTTAAATCCTTTAGTGGAAAACAAGTGTATTATGAACCAATTCACATCGAACATCGATGTTTGCAATAGTTATTGAATTATATTACCCTACTCTGCTTGAATTATTTTTTGATATGTTCACTTTTTATCTGTGGAATTAGTTGGAATATTTACCCATCTCATTATCATGGAAAAATTTATCTTTAATGATTTTTTCATTTCCATTTCATTAATATGAATGATTTTGACTTCTCTACATTTTATGTAAAATCTTTTTCCTTTTAAACATTAATCAAGGTGTTTCCTTCATAAAGTATCACATATCGCAAAATTTGAATTTCTCTTCTTCTACATATCATGTTTTTTAATCATCCTCTTCTTCTATATATTATCCTTGAATCCATGATGCATAGAAAATATTTTCTCAATATTCATCACTAGTTATACTACATTCTCATATTATAATAATGTTTTAGAGACTAGTTCCCTTTATAGGATTGTCTTATGCCCGTAAAATAAATAGTCGATCAAACACTTGGGATTATGTTAGTAGTCCATAGTGTTACTATAAATCCATCTAAATTTAAATTCATACTATGTAACAATTACTAATCCTTTTATCTTAGACTCAAGAATTATTTCTCAATATCATCTCACTATTCATGAGGTAAATATCATTCAATTATGTACCCTAAAATCCATTCATTCCATTACCACAATTTTTTCCACATTCATTGTGTTTCGAATTAATCACCACCACTACTCAGAACCACTTAAGAAATTTTAAAATACAAGAACAACCATATCTCTTTAGTTACATCCCAATGTGATAAACATATTCTATGTTTAAATAATCCATTTCCAATATATAAATGGATTCTTATTCTCATTAGTTGTTGAGTGTGGTAATACATAACGTGGTATAAAATTATTACACCGTGGATTAAATTATCATGAAACTTTATATGGATAATTATATTTGACATGACTTGAGTCAAATACCCTAATGAAGTTATAATTTCATTAGTCAAACATCCAACTAGACCTCTAGCATTATTATCTTTCCTATTAGGTAAATTCATATATAAATTATGTGATTGATACTATTTCAAATCGTTCTTCGCGGTTTTATTTATAAATAATGGCATACATTAAATTTTAGAACAACATTATGAATAATAATGTACAATTTTTAAACTAGTCAAACACTTGAACAAAGATGAAAATTTATGAATAACTATTCATCTAATCATAAATATGGTTTCTTTGTTAATAATTTCAATTCCTAAAAATATATTCAAATATTTCAAAATAGTTATTAATTATAATGTTAATTAACTAGATAAAATTCCAATAGAGAGTCACACCATGTGTATAGTTGGGGAAGAATCACGTTGCACTAGAATGATTACTATAATATACTACCCCAACTCTTTTTGAGGTTTTAGACCCTAGATACATATATGATAAAATAATATCCACTTTTACTATCAATACAAGGATATATTTATAGGAAACACAAATAATATCTAACTTACTAAAATATTGGGGTCTTATAATGTACTTAGACATGTCCTTATAGTCAAACAGATGAAAATGATCACAAGAAACCTGTTCCTATATCTAGTACCTATGTATTCTACTTAATTTTTCATTAAAACCATCTATATATACGCTAAAAATAGTATCCCATAAAAAGAGTTAGCATTATTTTATTTATACTCAATATATGTGATCAAATTACAATGTACCAAATATTTTAGTAGTTCTGGAAAACCTGACACATATTGAAATCTAGAATTACATTTGAAAACATAAAATAAAAAATAGTATTTTCATTAACACCATAATTATTAATTCCTAAAATTCCATACATAAAAATAATAAATTAACTTTATATTTTCCTATTAATACAATTATATGAAATGGTTGATCTCATATTCCAAGTATGTGATTCAATATAGTGAAAAATAAATAAGGAATGAACAATATAGTAGATATAAATAACTGTTTCTTTATAAATTATCACATTAGAAAGATAATTATCCCAAAATATAAAAAATATTCAAATAATACCTTGTACATAAATAACATATTTGATAATGATATAATGTTTAATTATAATCATATTAAATATAAATTTTATTCTTGTGCTAAACATCTATATAAATTGGTAAGTCCTTATCAAAATACTCAAACTATTTTGTATTATGAGACATGCCAATACATTCATGGGATATATATACTGTTATACAACCATTACTTTATAAGTTCTGTGAATTTTTTATATCAATAAATAGTAAATCCTAGTCAACATGGATTGAAAATAAAGAACTTTCTAAATTAGAAGAACTATCATTTAGAATATCAATATTTTCCAAAGTCAAACTCATAATAATATTTTAAAATAACTATGGTGGATGGTATCATTATTTTACATCATCAATAAATCATAATATTCATAAAATTATGTAAACATAAATAATAATAATTTAAAAGGTCACTAGAATATTTTCTGATGAAACATGACTTTTCACATTAATATAATTTATTAAAAATCTAAAATTGTCAAAATAAATAATGAAATAATATTATTTTAAAATAAATTGCCATTGTTTTAATGGAATATTCAATGAATTTGGTGGTCATGAAAATGGGAAATTATTTTCCTACCATATATGTAAAACTAATATTCCATTCACTTTTTTAGTAAAATTGTCAAAACTACCTCATTCGAAAATGATGCCATTTACTTTTTAAAAAAATCATACATGGGTAAAAGTTTCATTAATAATTAATTTAATTGTTTTAAAGACATTTTTTAAAAACATATTACAAAAAATAAAGACATGGAATAAATTGATTTCTAATAGAGTAGAAAAATATGGTTGGTTTTTATTGAAATCGTTAGTTTGGTATCATGATTACATATAGTGAGGAAAATGAATGGATAAATATTAATTTCATGAAAAAACTATATGCAAATAAAATATATTGGGTTTAAGATAAAAAAATAAAATAATTCCCAAAACTGATACATTAACAAAAATAATGACGAATAATGACGAGGTTGTCAAATGAACCCTTACTATAGGTGCAAATTCAAGGATATATGTTTGAATCATATGTATAATAATTTATAATTTATTATAAATCTATTATAGAACCATAATAATATATATACTACCATATATGATTTAATTATATCCTTTTATCACTCATTTATTTACAATTATTTATTTAAATAACTATTCTCGGGGATAACTAAATAATTTTTTTGTATGTTTTAGTTTTGTAGTTCTTTTCCTTTTATAATAATAATTGAAAAAACCACTATAGAATATTAATAATTCTATATTATATATTTAAATATTTATTATCATTTATATAATAAAGTGATATAAAAACTAATTACACCATTCATAGAGATGGTAGGCCGTACGTTGGAAAGAATGAAGTTTTGACATTTAAATTGATCGAAAAAATAGAGGTAAATAATAATTTAGTTTTAAATTAACAATTTTAAAGAATATATTTGTTATATAATTATTAAATCAATATTTACCACCAAAATTGTAAATAATAAAACATATTCGTATCACATCACATCATGGAGGTCGTAGTCTATACATACATATTAGCGATGTTACAATTTTCATTTGATAGAAAAGAGGGTTGATAATGGTGGTTTCATAGTAAGAATAAGATTTTAGTGTATTTAGGATACTATAGTAATTTTTAATGATAAATAATATATATTTATATGAGGTAATGGAAGAATCATAAAATAAAGCAACCGGTTAAAGTGTATACCTCTTCTTTGAAAAAACTCATTTATATCTCCTCTTAAAAACCATATGGTTGGTCATTTGGAACGAAAACCAATTATAGAAATGGTATAAAATGTTTGGGAGAGATTTGGTAGTTTTTGGTTGATCTTAGTGGATAAATATTGTGCAAATAAGAGAGATAATTTGATAAATTTTATGAGGAATGTAAATTTCATGTCTAGAATTAACAAAAAAGAGATTAAAAATATTACCTATTCATTATCAATAAAACTTATTCCACAAGGAATGGCATTAGAATAAAAATAGGGTAAGTTGGAATTTTTCTCATCCAATGGAATTTAGATAAGATTTTGTTTCATTTTAGTCTAAATTTATTAGTTTATCCTCTTTTTCAACCAATTTTATCTTATTAGTGGAAATAAAATTTCAATATTAATGGGATATAATTTTACTTATATCGTAAAAATTTGTTCCTAAATGATAAAGGGATGAATTTTAGACAATTAATAATCCAACATTTCATATTTAAATATTTTATAATATTATTTAACAATTTAATAAAATAATTGTCATGATATACTAATAAATACATTTTATTGACTATTAATATAATTTAAATTTGAGAACAACATAAAATATATGAAATTGCATATAATCCATTAAAACTTCTATAATCTGTTAATTTTATCTAAATTTTTTATGTATACAAATAATTCAACCATGTATTTTTACTTTTAATATTTTTAATATTATTTATTTTAATTTTATATTAATTGAATAAATACTCTATCACCTTTCAGTAAGAATATATGTAAATTTTTTATAAAGAAATATAAAAAATTAAATTTACATGGTAAATTTTTTTTATAAAATTCTAACAAATCATATCATAATTTTACGCTTATAAAAAATAATTTTAATTATTTAACTCATGATGGTGACACCCAACGAGCCCATACGTGAGTTGTAAGGGCTCCTGCTTTCCATCTAAAATAACTAATTGAAAAACCAGGTGGAGGTGAATTTTTGGGGTACTCTAGCAGTACTATAGCAACCACTTTTTGTTACTATAGCAGCTTGAAATATTCACCTGATTTGGGCCATAGAGCCAAAATTTTGGGATTACAGGTCTCTAGAACATTGGGTCATCAACAGCCATCAAGAATTAGGGCCTTCGGGCCACAAAGACCATGGAGTAGCCTAGTTCACATAGAGCGGGCCCCAGATGAGGATCAAAGTAAATAATAGCGGTCAATAGAAGCAGAGCTAACCAAATTGGAAGATTGAGTGGGTATATCGACCACCATGATGACTAGGCACCATGCAGCTTTGTTTGGGGAAATGCAAGTAGATCGGCTATGCAAGGTGTAGAGATAAGCAATAAGTGAAGTAGAATTTGGGGAGGGGAAATTCTAGTGGGTTGGGCCAACAGGTCATGTAATGGGCATCGTATGATTCTTGGCCGTCAGGTCATGTATTGGCCTTCATGTCCTTTCATGAATTGTGCCTTGGGCCTATGGTTCATTTTAGGGTTCCCCATCAACCCTTAAAATGGGGATTATCCATAATAAAAAAAAAAAAGGCCTTCGGGCCATTCAGGTAAGTCAAGAGGGTGAAATGTGTTTTTATTATTTTATTAAATTAATTTAAATGTCATAATAAAAGATAATAGATCAAATTGGAAATATATTCATGAATTATATGATCTTAGAAAAAATTCTACTCATATAATAGGATAAACTCATTTGTAAGATAAGTTTTGACGCATTATAAAAATATTTGAACTCCATTTTACAATTCTTACCGCTACATACGTGAAAATATTTTCCATGGTTACACTTCGTAAAGATACAAATAAAAGGTATCTTTTTATCATATTTGAACATCATGATTCCAAATATTCTATCAATTTTTTATGAATCAAATTTTATACGTGAAAATAATTAGCTAAATATATGTCTCCAAAAAGCAATTAAAATCATTTTTTTAGAATGTTATATTTTTTAGTATAAATCATATTTCATTAAAATCCCTTGAATTTAAAAAATATGAGATGGATCTAAAAAATATAATTGAATAATATATATATATATATAATTAATATCTATCACGAATTGTGTTAAATTTTATTTATTGAGACAAATACATATTATACACATAAAATATTGTTTTAGAAAAAATTATCTCTTTTACTTTGAAATAGTTTTTATTTTCATTTCCAATTAATGGATAACCAATAAATAATTGTATGAACGAAAAAAACTTTATAATATATTTATTAATATTCATAACCACCAATCCAAATTCTTAAGGATAATTATCACATTAAATGATATTATTTAAATAGTATAAACCATTTAATTTAATCTTGGAGTTGTTTTTATAACAACATATGAAATAAATATAATTAATTTATAATGAACTATACAAAAAAATATCAGGGAATTCAAAAATGAGTTTCAGTGAATCTATATTTATTTTTATATTTTAAATTCCAAAAATTTTATTTTCTCTAATGGAATATAATAACCCAACATATCAATATCACCATTATCATTCAAAAAACGTACTTTTCCTATTAGGAATATAATACATAGTTTAAAACCTAATTACATTTTTTAATCCACATGTTGTACAAATAAACACATTACACATGAAAAAATTAAATCAAATAGGAATTATATGGTTTTTATTGTACATATATTCTAATCTTGATTTAACAAAAAGATCCAACAAAAAAACAATCAAATTTTATTACCATAAATTATTTTAATTAATCATAATCTATGAAATACCAATTCATAATACCTATTTGAACCACATTTATGTTTAAAATCATTTTTCACCAATACATTTCAATCCTAAAACCCATTCCATACTCAAAATTGGGATATTATTAAAAATTAAAATGAATATACTATCAGAAAATAACAATAATTTTAAACAAAAAATCCAAAAAAAATTTAAAAAAAACTAATTACATAATTATTTCGTAAAGAAAATTTCACATTGAGAAAAACAACATATACATTGAAATCCTACTTATGAGAAACTATAATATTGATTTCTAATAATTATGAACCTATTTTATCATTATATGACTCACCAAACATCAAAAAACCAGGATTTCAATTATAAACATATATTTATAACACTCGAGAAATATTGTTATCAAAACAAGTAATAGAAAAAATTTCATATACAAATCTTAAGTTGTTAAAAAAACCCAAAATGATATATAAATAATGTTATCTACTTATTTTAATTTAAATACCTGTTTAAAAAATCCATTTTAGGATGAAAATCTTAATTCCCTTTTAAAACATCACTCTATATGTTATAAAAACATCAACCTATGAATTAAACAATCTATTATACTCAAAAGGAATCATTTTTGAATAATAAAATACATTGAAAACAAAAAGATAACTGATAATACTAAAAAATTCATAAAATTTTTTTAGTTAGCCATTGATAATCATATTTGGATACCCAAAAACCAAAAAATATATATTCATAAACTCTTTTATTTCTTATGAATCAAGTATGTGTACATGATAAAAAAATCAAATATTAATAAGAAATTATGATTACCTCCCTACACAATGTAATATAATTAATATACCTTATAAAATATCTATAATAGTTCAAAAAAACAATGGAGAATAAATTTGGAATTTTATGAAAAATAATTAAAACAACTTAATTCATGTAACTATAAAGTGAATCATTATATCATTTAAATGGGTTTTTATTTAATTAAAAATCCATGAGAAAATATTTAAATAACATAATTAAATAATTACATAATTAAAAAACCCATTATGTTTAGTTTTCAAGAATAACATCCTTAAAATAATAGAATTTTAAAAAATTAATATATTTTCTCACTGAATTAAATATCACAAAAATCCAATAATAAATTCATATGATGAACAAAAAAACTCATTTATTTTTTACTAATCAATAATAATATTATCAATCCTATTTATAAAATTCAATATTCATATATATGAATAATACTAATCCAAAAAACTAAATGTTAACCCCTCTTCAATTTAGTCAATATCGGAAAAAATTTAAATTATTGTAATTTGATATTTCTCAGGATCATTAAATTAAATTTGGATCCATTACATTTTAATGTATTTTAATATTTTTCTTCAGTATATCATGTTTAAATAACTATAAGAACAACTCATTTAAATATTAAAATTATATCAATGAATTTATATTACTAGTATAATAGTTATATATGAAATGTATACAAAAATATAAAACCATATAATACATTTTCTAAAAAAATATTGAAAAACATGATCATAAAAAGTTTATGTTGGTTAGAGTGGAATCTCAAGAGGCGGTGAGTTGAGTTCGTACATAAAATTTCGGTTGAAAACATTATTATAAAGACCCCCCCCAAATTTAGAAAACTACCCAAATAATTAAAGAAGAAGACATATATATGTATAATTTGCTAACATGTTTCTCAAATTGTGATTATTACTTATTTGAATTAGTGTATTACACTACATCAACTATTGAAACAACTTTACAGAAATAAATAAATACACACACTATCCAAAACTAACTATCAATGTGAATGAAAAAATAGATTTATGTTTTAGAAAATATAAGGAGAAAAAAATAGATAAAACAGTATAGTACAAAATATAGTGCACAGTGAATCAAAATAAGAGGTTAAGTCTCAAGACGAGACTTAATCCTCCCCACATGGTGATCACCTGCCAGAAAGCATTTTATATTATAAATAAACATAATACATAGCCTATATCAGGGTTTACAATATTTTTCAAAAACTATCTAGGGTTCACACCCTATTCCATATTGATTCGTTGGAAAAACAAACAGTACAATCCACGCACGGTCTCTTCAATAGTTATACGTGGAAAAAATGTAGATGAAGTTTAATGTGAGGATATTTAGTATCTTCTAGTGTAACCATATCAAATAGTGTCTGAAATATATAGCCACACACACTTATAGAAAATATATAAAAAAAGAAACACAATAGATAAATTTTTAGGAGATAGAGTTTGGAAGGCTCTACGTGTTTGTAATTTAGATCTTGACTCCTTAAAGAGAATAATTTGATGTTTGAGTCAATCATTGGAAGTTGTCCCCAAAACAGAGTTTCAAAACTCTAGGTACTATCTTTTAAGAATTGAGTGTTCTGCTTCTTAAAATTTCATGAGACATAGAAGGCGGCCTAATGTTGTTTTCCCGAAATGATCTTCTTGATGTTCTTTAGGGTCACAGTGAAGGTTCTTAAATCGTTATTATTTATTCTTTAGTAATTTATACCTTATTCATTTAATATCACAACTTCCTTTACTTGTTTTCCTTTGGGCCTCTATATATCTGTATTCCTCAGTCTACTATTTCATATTTGAGGTAGAACAATATTATTAACTTCATCACGTGAAATATTTCTTATACCTCTTATTGTCACGATATGGTCAGCTTATTTTCCTACAATAATAATTAATTAATTAAGAAGCATTAATGTTCGAAAATATGACTGTTAGAATAATCATAAGAATTAGAAATGGTAATGGTATCCGTAGACTAGTAACGATAGCCTTCACTTTGGTAGGATTTAATAGCAGGTGCACATTGGCATCCTCCAACTGTAACCTTCCATCGGTAACCATTTATAGTAACCTTCAACAGTAGGATTGCATCATTGACCATTGTATTGGTGACCATTTATCAGTGACCTTGTTTCAGTGACCTTTTATCGGTGACCTTATATCGGTGACCTTATATGGGTAATCTTGTATCCGTGACCTTGTATCAGTGACCTTGTACTTAGATAAATTCGACACTATAAGATTAAAATAAGGTCAATGAGATTAACAGTACATTAGTATTACTTTTAGATTATCATGATTTTCATACAAATGATTATCCGTTTGGATAAAAAAATATGCTTTATAAAAATGAAACATGATATGCGATTATCAAAACATGATTTGGGATTATCAAAACATGATTTGGGATTATAAAAACATGATTTGGGATTATAAAAACTTGTTTTGGGATTATCAAAACATGATTTGGGATTATCAAAACATAAGTTGGGATTAAAAAAAATCTGAGTCCAACAATCTCTCCCTTTTTATAGTCACAAATTTTGTTAGTATTTTCAAAATTAGGGTCAAAATCATCGTCTAATTTCATTAGTGATTCTATTAGTTATGTTAGAATAAACATATTTTCATAATAATTCATATTCAAATATTTCTCCACCTTTGGGTAGCTTTCTCACCCTTTGTGATTAACAAAAAGTGTACATAAGAAAAATATATAAATGAGAGTGTTTGAATTGATAAAACAGTATTAAAATAGACAAAAAGAATACACCAATACCAATCATCTTAGACAGTCCACACTCAATCCACATATGAGATGTTCAATGGAGAATTGTCTTTGCAAGCTGAGGATGCATGTTCTGAAGGTGGAGGGATATGATGAGGGATGACAGTTTGCGGTGTCTGATGAGCAGCCACTGAGGAATCTGTAGACCTATAGTGAGTACATCTCTGTGGAGTCGTGGGTGTCACACTTTTGATGGCTTGGGTAGGAGTCATGAAAGGAGCATCACAGTTGGGAACTGAAGCAGCTGAGGTAGAAGGAAAAGCTGGAGGAAAAATTATGGGAGTTCAGTCCATATGGAGGAAAGGCAAGAGAAGATTCATTAAGTCCATAATAATACTGCCCCCTCTTTACATGGAAATGATAAAATTATTCTTATTCTCTATAAATTTTCCCAATGTAGGAGTCAGCTATCGAAGCCTGTTAACATGATCTTTAAAGGCTTCGGTGACTGGCGGAATCCTTAAGTTCCCCAACAACTACTTGAAGTGACCATCAATCTGATGCTTAGTATATACCCTTTTGTAATAAAAGTCAACATGATCCTTAATGGCCTTATGATCTTGAGAAGCATCCCTTAAATAATCTCCCACATGATTATGAATTTTCTTGGTAACAAAAATTACTTGATTCACAGATTGAGGGTCATGGGTACTGGCACTGAAGAATATTTCTACTTCTTCTCTAGAAACAGATCTGAAATCCCCTATATCAACTGCAGGAGATGTTGAAGTGCCAGAAAATGAACCTATTGGTGCTATAGAGAAAGCCAATGTATCTATGAAAGATTTTTTAGCCCACTAATGAGCCTTTTCAAATCATCATCTTGGCCTTTGACATGTGTTTCTCTAGACTTCTTTGAGTCCTCGAACAATGTTACCCACTGCTGAACCAGACTCTTGATATATCTAAGACCTCTATCCACCTGAGCTCTTGAAGCCATATATGCATCTAAGCTAGAAATATAATGCTTCAATGATTTCATTGATCCTTCTAATTCTTTTACCTGATTCTGACATACCTTGACCTCATGTAACATTGCTGCGTGAGAGGTAGAAACTAGCCTTTCCATTGTAGAAGTGAATGCTTCTTGATTTTGAGTTATAGCAATCTCTAAACCAACAAGCTCACATAAATGTGGCTCCTCATATTTGAATTTATTGACTTGAAATATAATTTCTTCACATAGTCTCGAGGCTGATGTACTACAGGCTGCATAATAGTAGCTTCTGAAATAGTAGAAATTAGAGGACTTGTAAGAGTTTGGTCATCTTCAGAATCTCCATATTCTAAAACTAGCACCACACATCCAGGAGAATTACTCCAATCATCAATTCCATGAACAACAACAACTGATCCTGTAGCAACATGCTCCTCCCATTAGGTGGAGAATTCTTCTGATCAGCCACATCTATCTCTTCCATACCACCTTGATCATTAGCATCAGCAGGAGGGTTCACTACTACTTATTCCACATAATTTCAATGACTTACAAAACGATTCCATCATCAACTAAATCAGAAACTGTTTCATCTGCACTTTCTACCCATTCTGTATGTCCTATTAGAGGACTAAGACTTAGAAATTCTTCTCCACATTCAGCAGCAGCTGTTTCAATGTTAGCATGACTTGACTCATCATCTTCATCCTCATCTGAGGTACCTCTAATGTCTCTTAAGATATTTTTATCCCCTTCTTATTCACTGGTTTTCTCATCAATGTCCCTTAGAATAGTCTCCCTTCTAGGAAATATCATTGGTGGGCTAGGCTCACGAAATTATACATAATTAGATGAGGATTTGAGGAAAATACAGGATAAAAACTAACATATGTAGGAGAATCCTCTCTTTCTTGAACAACCATAACTTATTCTCCTTCTTCATCTGAGTAGGCAGGCTCAACATCATCAGGCTTAAGACTAGGGTCTCTCTTATTCTTAGGCCTAATAGGATGGGCCATAGGTTTAAACACTTCATATACCTTAGCCTAATCATTCACCCATCTCCTCAGCCATAGATTCCAGTTGATCTTCATCAACTTTCATATCAATTTGGTGGTGAAATGGTTATTTGGCACAACTATAGTTTGCTCCTTTGCTCCAGAAATTCCATTCACTTTCAACATAACGGATAGTAACATAGCATGAAATAGGGAATTGGATTTCGAACTTGGCTTGGTAATATCTTCTAGTTTAATCCTCAATAGCCTACATAAATTAATTTTCTATCCATCTGTTAATAGATACAAAGGGAAAACATCCTGAAACATTAAAGTTGCAAAGTCCCCAGTCCCAGGACATAAAAAATGCTGGACAAATGTGAAAAGAATCATATCTTCTCCTTTTATCTCTGTAGTAATATTATTTCAATGGATCACACTCCATGTCAGTTCATCCTAAGCTACTTCATAAAAAAATAACTTTGTAGTGGGAGGTACCACTTTGGAGTAATAGTCAAAAATTCATTCATGTGGTACTCTCAATCATTCAGACCATTCAGCATAAGAGAAGCTCACACTTTCTCCATTCACCTGGAAAGTCATTCTCTGCTCATCCTCATACTTCTCATACATGAGGTACTAATAAAATTCATTCACTAAATTTAGGTAATATGGTCCATTATTGTTAGTAAAAAAACTCAAACCATCCCTGAGCTTCATGTTCCTTCAGTACTAAAGACCGGCGCAACAACAACCACTCCAAACTGAACTCTTTATCAACCACTATTTCTCACTATGATAAATGATGGTTAGGAAACTTCTACACTATCTGGATTCCTCTACTATAATTATCTCTTAGTCTCTTAGGATCTGGTGCATCTCCTTCATTGGCAACCATTGGAATTTTCACTATTGTCATCAATCCAGAGAGGTATTAGGCTTTCAGTATAGGTTTTAGGTTTAAGAGAAAAATATTTGGGAAAAGGATTGATCTAGATCGAAATGTGTTATGTTTTTTAATTTTATCATTTAGGGATCAAGAAAAAAAATCACGTAAAAGAAATAAATAAAACTACAAACATTTTAGATTCCAATAGAAAATTGCTAAAGTCCCAGACATAAGTCGACTATTGGCAAGGCGTCATCAGTAAGGTCTAACAGTGAGGTCATATCTGTAAGGTATAATGGTGAGGTCCTATCAGTAATTTCAAACAGTGAGGTCATATCAGTAAGGTCTAACAGTGAGTTCATATCTCTATGGCCTAATGGTGAGGTCCTATCATTAAGGTATAATTGTGAGGTCATATTGGTAAGGAATAACAGTGAGGTCATATTGGTAAGGTCTAAGGGTCAGGTCATATCAGTATGGTCTAATGGTGAGATCCTATCAGTAATTTCTAACGATGAGGTCCAATTGGTAACTTCTAATGGATGTGTTTCTAACGTTTAGGATTCTAACAGTGAAGTTTCTATAGGTGAAGATTTTAATGGTGAGGTTTCTTACCGTGAGGTTTCTAACGGTGAGGTTTCTAACTGTGAGGTTTCTAATGGTGAGGTTTCTAACGGTGAGGTTTCAAATGTTGAGGTTTCTAACTAAACATTTTATCCTACCTTACTCATGTTTGATGTAATTTAACCTCTTAGAATTAAAAGGCTTTGTGAATAAATATTCCAATTGGTGTTCTGTACCAATGAATTCAAGAGTGATATCACCTATTTGATAGTGATCTCTCGTGAAGTGATGTCTCAAATCAATATGATTTTTCCTAGCTTGATATACTAGTTTTTTAGAGATGTTAATAGCACTTTTGTTGCCATAGTTTATAAGGACATCTTTGAATTGATATACATAGTCTATAAAAGGGTGTTTCATCCCCAGAATTTGAGCACAACAACTACCAGTAGCTATATATTTATCTTCTACAGTAGATAACGCAAAATAATTCTATTTATTACTATTCCATGATACTAGTTACTTGCCTGACATGTGACATGTTCCAGAGGTTCTTTTTCCCTCTAACTTACAACTACAAAAGTCAGTATCTGAATAACATATTTAGTTAAACGGTTGTCCTCTTGGATAAAAAAATCCTAAATTTATGGTAATCATGAGATGTTTAAAAATAATTTTAACAACAGTTAAATGAGATTCCTTAGGATTCGCATGAAAATGAGCACACATGAATACACTAAAAATAATGTTAGGTCTTCTAGTAGTAAGGTATACAAGCCCTCCAATCAGACCACTATAATTTTTTTGATCCACTGGTTTACTAGTTTCATCAGCATCCAACTTACCAATGGTACTCATAGGTGTATCACTACCTTTATTACTATCCAAACCCAAACATTTCTAAAGGTCCTTAATATATTTAATTTTATTAATAATAATACCATTTTTATTTTAGAAAATTTGAAATCCAAAGAAAAATTTAATTTCCCCCATTAAACTCATTTCAAATTCTTCTAGCATCATTTTTGAAAAATCAGTACACAAAGAGTTTTTAGAGGATCCAAATACTATATATTATATATAAATTTGTACTATTAAAACATATTTGCAAAGAGATTAAAAAAAATTAGGATTTTATAATCATTTATTAAAACCATTTTAAATAAGAAAATAACTAAGTCTCTCATAACAAGACCTTGGATCTTGTTTCAGACCATATAATTCTTTTGACAGTTTAAAAACACAATTTGGAATATGGGGATTTGTAAAACCAGGGGGTTGTTCAAAAAATACATCTTCAACTGTTTACCCATTTAGAAATTAACTTTTGACATCCTTTTTATAATGTTTGAAATTTAGATGAGCTGGAAAAGCAAGAAGTATCATAATGGATTCTAGTCTTGTTACATGAGCAAAGGTTTCCTCATAGTCTATCCCATCTTCTTGACTATATCCTTAGGCTACTAGTCTAGCTTTTTTTCTAACTATGTTTCCAGATTCATCATCTTTTTTTCTAAACACCCATTTAGTGCATATGATCAAGGTGACTTCATGTCTATCCACTAATTCTCAAACTTTGTTTCTTCCAAAATGATTTAATTTTTCTTCCATATCTATCACGCAAAATTCATTACTTATTTCATCATTGATATTTTTAGGTTCATGTTGTGAATGAAAAGCATGATGTTCAGTCTAGTTTATCAGATAATATCTAGATTGTGTCCCTCTATTTAGATAAAAAACTACAACATTCAATGGATGATTCTTGAGAGTTATAATACCTCAAGAAAATAGTTGAACTATACTCGTTGGGGTTGTTTACTGGTTCAGGCTCAACAGGTGTAGATTCTGGAAGAATCCCATAATTGGTTACATTTATAGGGGGTTCAATATATTTATCATTAAGGTAGAGAATTGACATATATCACTCATGATGTTCAAGAGAGGTTTTGGGTTCATGTGGATCTGTCTCATATGATTTGACATGAACTTATTCTTCCACACATTTGGTTCCCTTATTAAATATTCTATACAATTTACCAGAGATTGTGTAACCTAGGAAAATTCCTCAAACACTATTTCAAGAAAATTTTTCAGGGTTAAATTTAGTGTTAACGATAAATACATTATATCCAAAAAAATTAAAGATATTAACCTTATGCTTCCTATTATTCTAAATATCATAACAGGTCTTCTTAAGAACAGGTCTAATAAAGACTATATTGATAATTAAAAAACCAATGTTAATAGCTTCATCCCAAAAATAGATAGGCAAATCAAATTCAATGATCATTTTCCTTTCAATTACTTATAGTGTTCTATTTCTTCATTCTACAACACCATTTTTAGGTGTTCTATGAGTAGAGAAATTGTGTGTATAGCCATTATGTGAGGAAAATAGTTCAAATTTATTATATTCAAAATCATGACTATGATCACTTCCCAAGGTCTTAATTCTATATCCACTAATATTTTCTATAGACTTGGAATGTTTAATGAAGTAAGAACATGCTTCACTTTTGTGAGCTAGAAATTATACCCATGTATATCTAGAAAAATTATTTACAAGAACATTTACATAGATCCTTCGATTTAAACATGAAACTCTTGATGGTCCAAAAAATTCCAAGTAATCCAACTCAAGTCGTTGACAAGTGGAAACTTTTTAAATTGGTTTGAAAGAAACTTTGTGTTTTTTTCCCTTTTCAAAATGATTAATATCTTTGTTAAGTGGGAATTCTAATTTTTATAAGTCTCTAACTAAACCTATCCTTGTCAGTTTCTTATGTGATTGCACATTTTAGTGTCCTAATCTTCTGTACCATAACCATGATTCCTTATGAAAAGCATTTAATCATGAATCATTTTGCATAGAAAAAGAATACAAATCCAAAATATATACATTTTCCGTTCTAATAGCAGTAAATATAAAATCATTTCTATAATTAAAAAAATTACATGCATCATTTAAAAATTTATTATTGAATCCATAGTCAAACAACTCATAAATACTTAGCAAATTGTATTTTAACCCATCAACAAAAAGTAATTTTAACATTAATAAATTATTTGGGTAAATAATATGTCCTAAGCAATCAATCTTCCCTTTTGGATTATCACTAAATGTGACATGTCCGCCATAAAATTTAATTAGGATATTTAAGAATGAGTAGTGTCCTGTCATGTGCCTTTAACATCTGTTGTCCATGTACCAAACAGTTTTACAGGAGATCTTCAGAAAAATTTCCTGCAAAACATATTACATGAAAGGTAACATTGGTTCCCAGATGTTCTTGGGTATATATAGGTTAGCAAGTAAAAGATTGGGAACCCTTACTTGTCTCATAGATTTCGTATAATCAACAGAAATATTTTGTGACATAAACACTTTTTTTGGTCCTTTAGATAATTGTTCTTCCTAAAATGGTCCAGAACATGAACTAGCTGTGAACTGTCTAGATTTTTGGAAAAATATCGTTTTAATAATTCTTCTCTATCCTAGTTGATACCCTTGACCAGTTGTATATTTAAGGGCAATATATTTTCCAACTAACTGAGTCAAGGTATCTCTACTAGTAGTAAATTTTTCAAGATCTCTCTTCAATTTCTCATTTGATATTTTGAGTTCGATATGTTCTTTTAAAAACTATGCAAATTTTTCTTTCTAAATATCCAAATCAAACTTATAATTGGAATTTAGAGAATGCGGAATTTTCTATAGTTTGTATTTATCATTTAGTTCATTAAAGGTGTCCTCCTGATTTCCACAGTATTCAAATAGTTCATCATTATTTATATTTTCATTATTTTATGATTCACATTCATTCTACGAATAGTAAGTATTATGTACAAGAGAATTAGGTTTTACCTCAATAGTTTCTATCATGAAACACAGGTTTTCATGTTTGTTCTTTTCAATATCAAAAGTGTCAGATCCACTGAACTATCTTTTGAGGTACTCATGGTGGATTTCATAACATTTTTATTCCCTTTTCTCTTTTCTGGATACATCTTATTAATTTTCATATTGGGAAAATCAGCTTTCACAAGATCTATTCATTTGAACTCATAAAAAACTATCTCATTTGTGCGATAATTCCATTTCTAGTCATTTTCCCACTATCCTTTATTTTCATACCTTCCTTTGTAGTCTGACTTTGTAATGAATTTTTTTTTCAAAGAACATCTTGAATCTCCTTGCAAGATGAGCCACCTCATCATCAATGTATTAGTCAGAGTCTTCACTGGTAGAAGTGTCTACAGGAGCTTGAACATTTTCTTTATCCTTATTCTTTGAGTTTGTAGTCTTGAATGTTATATAGTTTTTCCTTGGATCTACATCTAATTCTTGATTCTCCTTAAGTTCTTATTCATACATCATATGTTTTCCAATTAGTTCCATCGCAGGTAGCTTGCCTATGTCACATGATTCGCAAAAAGAAATATAGGTTCCTCTCCATTATTCAGGTAGGCATCGAAGAAATCTCATAATCTGGTCCTTGTTGTCCACTAGTCTCTTAAGAAAACTCATAGTATTCAATATTTCTTTGAACATGAGATACATTTCAGAAATAAGTTCATCAAGCTTCATTTTAAAATTATAAAATATAATAGTTTATTCATTTAGTCTCATTTATTTAACATTGGTTGTTCCCTCATGTGAAATAGCTTAAGTATCCCAAAAATTTTATGTAGTTTTATAAGAAAATATTCTATTGAATTCATCATCACCTATAGAAAAATACAATAAATTCATTGAATTACATTTTTTACTACATGTAGCTTTAGTCAACTAAAAACATGGGTCCCTAACGGTAGTATGAAATATATGTTGTTCTTCAATTGTGTCCCAGATATTAGGTTTCATGCTCTCTAGATATATTTTCATTTATAATTTCCACTGAGTATATTAATTACCATTAATGAAAGGTTTCCTATTAGTAGTAGCACCCTCAACTCTGTAATCCATTAATAATTAGAATTTAATGAACTAAAAATTTAGATTTGACCAAAATTTTAACATCTTTAAGATACAAGTAGAATCAAAGTTGAAAATAATTTTTTATGGTTTCACTAAAGTATAGGTAGTATCAACAACAGATTAAACTAACCATCTGATAAAAAAAATTGGACAGAGTGGACTATCAAGAAAGGGGTTAATTGAGTTCCTACATAAAATTTCTATTAAAAACTTTACTATATAGATCCCCAAAATTTTGAAAACGGCCCAATTAATTTAGGAAATAGAGATATATATGTCTAATTCGTCAACATGTTTCTCAACGGGTGATCAGTCCTCAGTTGAATTAGTGTATAACACTTATTGAACATTTGAAATAAGTTTATTGAATTAAAAAAATACACACACTAACCAAAACTAAAAATCAATGTGAAAGCAAATCATTTTTATGCTTTAGGAAATATAAGCAGTGGAAAATAGATAAAACCGAGTATAACAAAATATAGTGCAGAGTGATGTAATAAAAGTGGTCCAGTCTCAAGCGGAGACTTAATCCTCTACAATTTTTTATCACCTTTCACCATGTAGTTTATATTAGAAATAAACATGATACCCAGCCTGTATCAGGCTTTACAATAGTTTTCACAAACTTTCTAAGGTTTACACCCTCTTCCACATTTCTTCGTGGTAAATACAAATTGTACATACCACACACTATCTCTTCAATAGTTATACATGGGAAACGAATTTAGGGGAATTTTGATTTGAGAATATTCATTATCCTCCAGTTTAAGAACAACATACAGTGTGTAAAATTGATAGACACACACAATTATCATAAATGTAAAAAAAAAGAAACACAACAGAAAATTATGATGAGATTTATTTTAGAAGGCACTATGTGGTTATATTTCTTATGTTGACTCATTGATGTGAAGAATTTTATGTTCGAGTCTATATCTAGAACTTGTCTCAAAAAAATAGTTTCACAAATCCAGGTACTATATTTCAGTATTTAAGTGTTCTCTTTCATGAATGATCTTGAGACACAGGAGTCTCCTGATATTGTTTTCCAGAAATGGACTTCGTGATGTTAATGGGGTTCTTTGTGAAGTTTCATGAATTGTTCTTCCTTGTTCTTGAGTAATTTTATCTATTTTAATTTAACTTCTAAACTTGCATTAATTTTTTATCTCTGTTCCTATATATATCATTATTCCCTAATCCACTCTTTCATATTTGAGGTCTGACAATAAGAGTAAGTTCATCATGTGAAATATTTCTCGTACCTTGTATTGTCATGATATGGTGTCCAGATATGTCTATAGTAAGAATTAATTAAGTAATAAGAATTAAAGTTAACAAATATGACCATTATAATAATCATATGAATTTTACAAAGTAAGGGTATCGATAGATCGATAACGTTAGAGTTCACATCAGTAGGATTCAATAGCAGGTGCACATCGGTAACCTCAAACTGTAACCTTCCATCGGTAACCTTCAGCAGTAACCGTCAATATTAGGACTGAATCGTTGACCTTTGTATCAGTGACCATGTATCGGTGACATTGTATTGGTGAACTTGTATCAATGACCTCGTATCGGTGACCTAGTATCTGTAACCTTGTATCAGTGACCTTGTATCAGAGACCTTGTATCAGTGACCTTGTATCGGTGACCTAGTACTTAGATAAATTCTGAACAGTAAGATTAAAATCAGAGCGGTGAGACTAACAGTACACATGTATTTCTTTGAGATGAGCATGATTTTCCCATAAATGATTATCCTATATGAGAAACTAGATGATTTATATAAATGAAAAATGATTTGGTATTATCAAACCATGATTGGGGATTATCAAAACATGATTTTGGATTATCAAAACATGATTACGGATTATCAAAACATGATTTGGGATTATCAAAACATGATTTGGGATTATCAAAACATGATTTGGGATTATCAAAACATGTTTTGGGATTATCAAAACTTGTTTTAGGATTATAAAAACATGATTTGGGATTATCAAAACAAGTGAGTCCCACAATTTATTTCTTTTCATTCCAAAACCCATGATTTAAATTCCAAATTTATAAATGTTACCCTAACAATTAATTTCATCCCATAGTAAAAATACAATAAAACCTAATATTTCCAAATTTATTTAATAATTATTGACATTATTATTAAAAATTCATGTTAATTAGAGATTGAAAAATTTATAACAATAAACATTAAAATCTTGAATTAACTTATATATTATGTATTTAAATCATGGAATCAATGTATATGTAAAATTATGAAGAAATTATTTTTTTAATAGATATAGATCTCAATCCTTTTAAAAATTTACAAAACACGTATTATACATGTTTTTATTAAAAATAATCCTCATTAAAAAGAAATTATCATAAATATATAAATTAAATATTGTATAAATACACAACATAACATTAATATAAATTCACTGTTGCATGACCATTACGATATACTCCAATGAAAATTTTGGAAAACAAAAACATTGAATTAATTGGACTAAAAATAAATATAAATGAAATATAAATATTATTATTGGAAATAAAATCATTCATTTTGAGCTTGGAAGCATAGGATATATCATCCTAAAATTTCAAATATATGTAAATTGGGAAAGGTTTGGAAGGATTTACATAATCCCTAAATCCCTACATAATATGAACTTCTGCCATATATAGTGTGATCAGGCCTATTTATGTCTTACTTTGGAAGATATAGAGATCTTATTTCCTCATACTACTAATTAAACTTACTAATCATTAGCTTTTTCATCTTTTTCGACTATTAATGTTTTATTCCCTTTATTGGTACCCAATTTGGACCACTAGAATACATGGGTGAGTTCAGGATCACCACAAGCTAGCCTCAAGATCCATGTCTAGAGATTATCACTTATGGTAAAAAGCTACGCCATAAATACTAAAACATGAAAATAATAAGGAAAAAAAATAATATTATTAACAACACACTATCTCAATGAAGAAAATAACTAGATCAAAAATTGACATGAGTAATATACAACTAGTATATATTCTATAATTATAAAACAAAATAAATTAATTACATTACTAATTCTATTTAGAAATCAAAAAAAATTCATGTAACCACTAACATTACATCATCAATGATATAATTATCATATACCTTTTAAAAGATGATATATTATCCAAATTTTCAATAGATAAAAAATTTAGGCATTAATGTCTATATAAAATTGTAGTGTGTTTATTGGGTGTGAATATAATAATGCTAATGGGATTGAACTGTGTACTCTATGTATGATCCATAAGAAACAAACCATAACTTTATTAACTAAACTAAAACATATGACAATATACATTTCATTTAATGTAAAAACAAATAACAAAGATGATTCAAATTTCAAACAAATTACATGTAACTAAGAAGAATGTGTGGGAAAGGCATTAAAAAATATTTATAGTATCACCACAACATTATTGAAATAACTTGCATATCACAAAATATCATTGATATAAGTTCACTATAATAACATTAAGAATATTATTATAAATCCTCGTGGTAGTGTCTCGTCATTCCGCAGCATTACCCCTTGTCGATAATTCCATAGCATGATACAATTATCCATAATCCATGGCTCACTAAGTGATAGTATGCTCCCATATTAAGTAAAACATATCATTACCATGAAGAATAATATACTAACATATTGTGTTGTGTATCATGGTCCAATAAAAGTACCCAAGGCTTTATATGTGTCTCAATTTATTCAAAATTTTATTATTGACTTATGTTCTAATCACAAAACTCTCACATTATGGGGGGTTTTAGTTGTTGATGTAAAATTATTTTATATAAGAAAATAAAAAGAACAATATAATGCATTAGTATTTAGGGATAGTAATAATATACAACAATATTTAATATTATAAAAAAATATTGAACCATTTTCTCAGACAGTAGGAACCCTATAAAAAATATTTATAAATATTTTTTTCAATCCTTCCTCCAAAAATTGGAAAACCCCAAATAAAATACAGTTAATAAATATTTTTTTGTCACAATATAAAGAAAAAAAATCCTTTTATGCACATAAAAATTAATTAAAACATCATGAATTACATATTTAATTTCATTGATGTGTCTTAATGAGTCTCTAATAACTCGAAGCCACATTAAATAATTTAGATTTTTATAATTCAAGTAATATTATCTTATTAAACCTACAAAATCACTATAATTAATTTAAAAACCCAAATTAATTAAATCAAACAATAATTAAAAGAATATTATTTGATAAAACTTATAAAAATATTGTGAGATTGAAGAGGATTTCCAAATCAGGTTATTATGACAGATTGTGTACCAAAAAATCTCCAAATATCCAAATACCTATAGGTTTCAGATCATTTTCCATGACATATATTAACCCTTAATCCATATAACTTATATTTCTATATTCCATGATAAAATCTAAGATATGTTTAAGAAAATGATATATTGAAATATAAGGAGGTAAAAAGGTTAAAAATTTATACCTTTCATCCACATGGTAGGATATATAAATTAATTTTGATAAAGATAAAATAGACCACTCCCACTCCCTCTTTGTAGTTCTTTCTAAAATGTGATGATGAAAAAAAGAGGGGGTGGTTTTATGCCCTTTTAAATTAATTCACCTACACACACACACACTTTGGACTTCTTGGAACTCTTTATTATTAAAATGGATGGTTGGATAGTCCATCCCAATGGATATATGAATTATTCTTCCATCCTACTGGTGTTTGTGTTTGTGTTTCATTTATTTGTAGCCCAAATAATCTACAAACAATTTTTAATAATAATATTATTAGTATTATTATTATTTCATTTTAAAAAATAATAATTATATTTTAATTTCAAGATATATAGTGGTTATTGACACAACAAAATTATTCTTTATAATAATGAAAAATTAGTATAATTGATTATATATTATGAAAAATCAACATAATACACAATTCATATAAATTTTTATTTATTTTTAATATTACAAATAATATCTAGTATACCATTAATAAAATAATTTAATATATTACTCAATTAAAAAATATGTAATAACAATCAAAAGGTAAAAATAAAAACATCATAACAAATCCTAACATAATGATTATATACTCAATTAGATAAAAGACATTGATAGAAACCCTAAATGGTCTCTAGGAATGTTCTCACAAACTATGATATAGGTATAAAATGTTAATAATTTTTTAAACCATGTTGTTGAATTATTGATTTATCATTGAATGAATGATATACCAGAAAATGATAATTGGGGAGTGTAATTTTTCCTATTAATAATCTTGAACCATAATTATTTCATCGTTAAGTTTTCTTATTGAAGGGAACAATTGAGTTGATGTGGTAGTACGTAATTTTTCAGAATCATTATTATTTAAAATGACAAAATCAAGAATATTTAAATATGGAAATTATCACATGAAAATATTCAGATCCACAGAGGAAAAAAAGATACGTGATTGGATATATTACATGTTATTCCCAAATAATGTATCTATATAATAGATCCATAAATCTATGGAATTTTAGGATTATTTTCCAATTGTAAAATAATAATTTGTGGGGGATGAATCGATTTTGATAAATTATTAACCTATTAGATTTTTTTACCCTTCCTAAACTATAGAATTATAATGACCAAGTTTCACTCTCATTTCAATACTCACTTATAATTTTTACAAATTTGTTACGAACCTGAAATCGAACAAAAATGGACACTAGGTTTTATTAATTGGGCTTTCTATCCCGTATGGACAACTACATCCTTTGTGTCCAACAGTTATTATCCCACACTCACATAGATATTCTATTATTATCAGGAAAACTCCACAATGGTTATTTCCTTATTTCAGTATTACTACACCCAACTAGGTACTATTTTAGAACAAACTTACTATTTTTGTGTGTAAGATGATATTTTGATCTCCTGAGACCATCATCTATAGTAAATGGTCATGTCCTTCTTGGAAAGTACATATCAAAAATTCCTTCTCAGACTAAATAATATAAAAGATTACCTAAATATTTTTAATACCTTATTATATTATATAATCATTGACTGGTGACCCTATACTTATTATTCATAAAATTGAATAATTATCATCACTAAACAATTTTGTTTATCTTATTTTTCTCATTATTCAATGTGTAGGATTATTCATTCACAAAAAAGTTTATTTCAAAAAATATTTAATAGAAAAATTGTTAAATTAATTGTAGGCATCATACACCCACACCCACACACACACACACATTCTCTCTCTATCTCTTTAAGATTCATTTTTTATAATAGTACTAAATATCATCTATCCATTTTTTCAACTACTGATATGTAGATGATAATAGCATCATTTGATTCCCTACTATTTTGATATACAAGACTAGTAACAATAGTAGTATTAAATATTCTCTATTAATTCAAAAAAATATTTTTATTCAAATTATAATAATTTTTAATCCTGTCAATTTCACTTCTTTTATTAATTTTTTTATATTCATATTCATTATAGAAGATTTCTAAATTCTATTATGAAAATCCTCCATGATTTGAGATAGCATAAATCATTCTTATTTCACTTTTAAATCCTAGTAAAATATATTTATTTTAAAATATATGAAACATAAGAATTATTATGCTATATATTTTTCATGAAATTCTATGTAATTTATTTTATATTCATTTTAATATATGTTTTCATGTAGTGATCCTCACAATGAAATCTCTCACTTCATTTCTGGACTACTGGTGAATTAGTAGAACCATATTTAGGAAGAGTTTTTCATCAATATCTGCTACAAGGAATATTATTTTATTTATAATATTATATCGTTAAAATATATCTTTAATCACGAATATATTCAAAGAAACATGATTTTTATACAATTACTGTCAACGGAGAATCATTTAGTTTTATCAACCATTGCTCTTTTAATTTTAGAAATCCTTTATAAAAAGATTACAGATAAACCTTTTAGTGTCAGTCTATCATTCCATAACATTCAGATTTTTCAATTTAAATAAAATTTAAAAATATTATAATTTCTATTAAAAAATTAAAGATGAATATTATTGAATTTTGGATGATTATTATATTGAAAAAGTAGTTTTTTGTTATAAGATCTCCCTATTATAGTTAATTAATATTCTAGAATAAAAATTTATATATATTATTAATGAAATAAAATATAATTACATAATGTATGAGTTTGTATTATGTGATCTATTATTATCTCATAGTAAATTTATGATTATTGTGCTTACTTTATTTTTTACGTCGTGTTTTATTTAAATTTAATGGAAATTATAATAACATTATTTCTTATTTTGAAATTTTCAATGATTTTTGTTATTATTAAAAAAGTAATAAATGTATATATAGTGTAACTCTATAAAGTCATATTCTTAGTAATTATCATAAATAATTGTATGAATATATGAAAAAATATATAGTTTTTTATTTGGAAGAAAATTGGTTTTATTTTAAATAACATATTTTAATATATATTATATAGTTTGATTTAAAAGCCATTTTTATATAATTATTTTTATTTTAAATGTGACTAAATGAACAAATTTTTTTGGATTAATCATATAATAATTATCAGAGAGTGATTTTGTGGGTTTTTATGAAATGATGAGTTCTAGGTTTATAAAAAAATTCTTATATTTACTAATATAGTAACATTTATGGAAACATGAATATATCAACAAAAGTTAAATATTTATAAACCATTTTTCATGAAAAATTATATATTAATAGATTAAAATATAAAATTTAATAAATAAATAATTTATAAAAATATTTTTAAATTTTCTAAACATAAATTATATTTTGTTCTTATAAAAAAATTGGTCATTTTCCTTTATTTAATTATTCATAGAGTTATATTAATTTTGAGATTAATTTTAAAATAGAAATCCATTACATTATTCTTTTAAAAATAAATAATATCATATAAATCACTACTATAAAAAATTAATCTATAAATTCATTTTAATTCATAGAACAATTTTTAAAAAAGGTTTTTTCGTGTTTCAGCTATAATTTTACTGATATCCATTTTTATGATAACTACATGTTTATCATTTTAAATTATTTATCCTATTTGGAATAATTTTTTTTCTTGTTTTGGTATGTCTCATTTCATTTTTAGTTACAAAAATACGTTACCAGTGAAAAATATTGTCACTGTTGTAAAATAAAAGATAGTGTAAAGTTGCAAAATAAAAGGTTATTGTCCTAACATTTCAAAAAAAATTATCATTAAATGCGTTCATAGTGTATTTATAAATCCACCCCTTATTTGTTGTTAATTTGTATCCTTTTTGGATCTAATTATATTGAAAAGGAATAATCCATTTATATTAAAACATTAATATTACAAAAATGTAAGTAATTTAACTAAGAAAAGAGTCAATAATCCCCAACATAAAATAAACACAAAAATTTTAAATATATCTAATTAACATACCATATTTATTTAATAATTATCTCTCACATTGATGAACTTATTTTCATCAGAATAACTAATCAGCCCCCCATTTCCAACAGCACCAATAAGATGATATTCAAAAACACAATTAAATCTATATGTTTGTGATTATTTTTATTTATTATCTTCTTATAAATATTATATAATTATATTTATAAATTAAAAAACATGTTTTTGAATCCATTAATATTCCCTAAATTTTATGTTATCGTAATATAATAACATGTTCCTACTCATTCAATAGTTACTACATCTTCTTTTTTGGGTCATCTTTACCACCTATATAGAAATTTTATTATTTAAATCTTATAAATGACTTATAATACATAAATAAACATAAAAATGTTTAATACACTTAATTTCATATGATTTAATATTTCTATATTGTTACTATTTAATATTATATTTAAAAGATAATTATGTTGTTATTAATGAAATAATAACAGTAAAAACATTGAATGTTTCTCGAAAAATATTTAACATTAGATCTGTGAAATTAAAATGGGACTACAAAAACCTACCAATGAAATATTTTTTAGACTTAATAAAAATTATTAATCTTATGAACTTATAATCAAGTCTCCAATACATTATCCTCCAAACTGAAACTTGTAAGGGAGACATAATTGTCAACACATAAATGTTACTATTAATAATAATTGATTAATATATGATTAATAATGAATTATTAATGATTTGTATTCTGTAAAATAAATACATAAAATTTTCATATAAATTTTAGTAATAAGCATTCATTTCATACAAAGGGATTTAATAACATGTCTAACTAAAAGGAAATTTAAGATAAGGGTTCTTGTACTCAATTTAAATTTCACGAGACATGTTTCATATTAATTACCATGTTTATTTTTATATAGGTATATTTTTATTCAATTAAAAATGATCACATTATACTTTTTATATTGGTTAATTATTTTGATATAATAAATAAAATATTTGGTATTATTTAATGGGATTTTTATTTATGTTTTATAAAATCTGTATGTGTTTCTCATTTAAATATTTTATTCATTAAAAGATGATTTATATATGAAACTATGTTATTTTATGTTTTTTATTTATTTCATCATTAACTTAATATAATACAATTATATCCATATTTATAGTATTTAATATTCTCATGAATGGTCTATTCAACAAATGGTTTAGATTTAAAGGTTACCAAATATGTAAAGGTTATTTATCTCAATATTCATTCATTAAGACATGTTTCATATAATTCATCTTAAATATTTTATATGATATATAAAAATCCTTTCAAAAATATTAGACTTTGTTTATATTTTATTAATAGTAATTAAAAATCATTTTTTCATTCATTGAATACATTTTTATTTGAATGTTTGTAATGAATTTTTCTTGTGAACCTTACTTTGAATTCATTATAGTTTTACACTAATATCATTTTCATCAATGTTCATTTTTTTGTTATTTTCCTCTATTTGCATCTATTATTTCCTAAATTCATTTTATTTTATTTTTACTACCCTTATAATGGTTTAAAAATGAATAATTTTAAAGAAAATTCATACTATTAATTTTGTAAATGTTTAATAAAATTGTGAAAAGAATATTTTATACGCTTATTTCTTGATAAGGTCTTCCCACTGTAATATCAAATATTTATTATGAAGCTTCATTTTTATGTTCTCAAGGTTTATCTAATTAAATTAAATCATTATAGTTCTATTTATTTCATTTTGAAAATTATTTTCAATTAATATGATATTTTGATTTTTATTATGATAACTATATGGGATTATGATTATTGGTTGAAATGAATGTATTCAAGAGTTTTTTTTTATGAAATTGAAAGCCCATATGTTTATTTTTCATATCATGGTTCATTGAAATTATACATGATGATGGATGGGTCTATAATATCCTTCCAATTTATTTGGTAATGATATATTACATGATAAATTAGGTTATAATTCACCTTTAATGTTATTCCACTATAATTGTGATTGTGTGAGTGATATGAATATGTTGTAACAAGTAAGCTTAATTATTATTCTTATGATTATATTCATTATTATGAGGCAGTTTTCTGTAACTATAATTGTAATAAGATAAAACATTGTTGTATTGGGTTTTAATCTCTCATTATAGTCATCTCTTTCATTCACAGTTTTATACTTATCAATTATGTTAGGATTCAGGAAAATAATCTATATTTTTATACATATTTTTTGTGGAATGATTTATTTATACTATGTTCATTTATTTTATTATATTCTTATTAAAATGTGATGTGGTTTTTCAAAATTTTGATCCCATTTTTAATTAATTTCTTTATATCTACTAGGAGATGAACTCTATATTACTATTTCATGTTAAAGAAGATTTTTAAAATTTATTTCATGTCTGATATATCCATAAGGGTATAATTTGTAAAGATTATGTGGGATATGATGAATAGTTTTTAAGAAACTAAAATTATTCATTAAAGTATAAAAAATGTTCATTTGGTGAAAATGATTTGGGTATTATTAATTTATGGTTCTCCAAGTTTTTTTAAAAGAATTATACCAAAAATATCATGTTTATATAAGTGACTCAATGGTTGTTATAGATATTTTAATTATGGATGGTTATATATTTTTCTTATCTAATAGATCCAAAAAAATTTTTGACAGGAATATGTTTTTAGTATCAGATATTGGTTGACGGGTCGGAAACCTTAAATTTGGTATCATCAAATAGTTTATATATCATTACAGGTTTTATTTAACAAAATGAAGATCATATATAAGTTTGAGATAAAAATTTTAATAGATAAGAATAGTGTTAATCATATGGTCAATGGTATAGATACCCTTTTATGTATTATTTGATTTTATTTTGAAGTGTTTAATGATATTTTGGTAGATCATTATTTATTATTTGGACGAATCTATGATTGGGTTTTGGATATACCTTTTCGTAAATATTTGATGTAATATAGAGGTAAATAATATTATTTGGGAAAATTTTTAAATTTTATTCGACAAGATTAATATATTTTGGTATAACATATGATTTGTGAATATACCAACTTGATATGAAATATTTAGAGTTTATTTAGTTATCATATGGGTAAATGTTATGTTCGTTTTGGAATAATATGTACCCAATTTTTTTTGAATTTGTATTTCATAAATTTTCCAGGAATTTTTTAAAAAAATTTATGGCCAATTTATGTGTATATTGTGAAAAAAATTATAGTTATTTCTATATATAGGTTTTATAGTTTGAGGTATTACCTATTAATATTGTAGGATATTGTTACTTCATTATGTATTATATATATTAATGGAAATAATTTTTTTTAATACATGAAAAGTAATATTTTTTAAATAATTTGTTCCAAAAATGTAAAAAATTATTTTATCTAGGATATCATGATCCATTAAGAGTTTATTTTCATAAATTGTGATTGATTAATTCATCTAGGTTGTGCATTATTAACAATATGATATGAAATAGATAATGAAACTGATCAAAACACTCAACTATGTGATAATAATCTTCTTATAGAAATTAATTGAAATCAAAAAAAAAATTATGTTATATTTTATTCTTCAATAGTGCAATACTTCCTCAATCTCAATAAAAATAAAGATGAATCGATCAAGAATTCAATTGAAATGTCACCTAATTATCATTACAATAATTTGATACTCATTTGAAGACATTTATCTTATAAATGTATAACAATATATGAAAAACAAAGAATGTACTTCTTACCAGTGCTATATAATTCTTTTATCATTTACTCTATATTTTTTATAATGAAAATTTTTCATTATTGAGGTGTATTTATTTTGTAAAAAATTAAAAATTATTTTTTAAAAAGTACTCTTTGTTCATATAGAAGGAATAAAAAATAAAAATTTTAAATTATTACATTTCAATACCCTTTTATTTGGACTCGAGAAAAAATTGAACAGATTCGATTTCATTAGGTGGACAATGTGACAACTTGTGGTTTTTAAATAAGATATATATTTTATGGTTTGTTAATTTTCATTTTTATTAATATATATTTATTATTTATACACTTATACAAGGATATATCATATTTTAAGGTATATTATGTAATTTATTATTTTTCATTAATATATATCTTATAAATATTTTTCCTCCATCTCAAAAGGAATGATTTATTTAATAGTTATGAAAATAATTAACATAATTTCTTATTTTGAACTATGAAAATTAATTTTTTAACTTTTAAATATGTTGTCAATAAATATTAATGTAAAATATATAAATTTATATTTTTATTTATTAGGTTAAATAATTTAATTGTGATATTAAAAAATGATATGTTTTTTTCTGAAGACAAATTTGTTCTATTATAAAAAAATATTTCTCAATTTCCTACATGATTTTATTTAAAAATTAAATATTAATGATTTATAGTTGAAATTTTATAAATTTAAATTTATTTTATGATAAAACTTATTAAAATTATCATAGGGCTAATTTTTTATATAATGATATTATTTTGGAGAATAATGAGAAATACTCTTTGGAAAAAGACCATAATATTTATGAAATAATCATGATATCAGAAAGCCATAAATTTTTTTAAAACATACAAATAAACGATGACGTTTTTTAAGGACTGAAATAAATATTTTAAAAATATTATGTATAATTTAGAAACACATTTTTGACTATTTAGAACCAAGGTTTTAATTTATTTTAATACAAAACTAATTTGGTCATTTTATATTAATTAAATTTTCAAAAGGTATAAATTAGTTTCATATTCTCTTATATATTAAGAAACTAATTTTTATAATCAGAAACCTAAAAATTTCATTACAATCAATAATATAAATAATTTGTATATTAAATATTTTTTATTCTGAAAGGGATTTTTTTGTAATTTGTCCTTCTTGAATTCAAATTACTTTATTAGAAATTAACTTTTACAATAAAGAGAAATTGAACAATTGAAATTGGTTTTAAAATTTTAATCACCCTGGTCAAATTATTCAATATGGTCCATTTAATTTTTATAAATAAAAATAAGTTACTATAGTAAAAGTTAGCCTCCATGATAAATACTATAACGCATTGAAATGGATAAATCAATTGATAAGGTCACAAAATTTCAACAGAATTTATCATTAAATGATTATATAGATAATTTATCAACATTCATATTATCTCATGTATGACTATATCAAATTTTTATCCTCATTCCATGAATAATGTAATAGATTTATATATTAATAAATTAATATTAAAAAATGCTACTCCTCTCACTTATAAAAATTTCTATTCTATATCCCTTAAAATCTATTCCAATCATGATCGTCACTATATTTAAGTTTCAATATTTCCTTCTATAAACAATCCATCCATCTTAATTGATTATATGGTCCAAATAATAATTCCTAAACCTCCCATATTTCAATTTACCTTTAATAAGAGAATCAGGACCTTAATGTAAGTGATATATTCTTCATTGCTATTATTTTATATATTTTTGATGTTTTTTTTATGAATTTGATTTATTATAAAATAAATTTTTTTTGAAACCATTAATCATATTTAAAATTTATATTTCAACTATACTAGAAAATATAATTATGCATTCTACCATTAAAACATGTTATTTTTTGGTTGGTTTTAACACCAACTTTTAAATTTTTATAATATTTACCCTGTAAATGTCAAGGCATGATATTATAAAAAAAACTATGTTAAATATCATATATGATACTCTTATTGGGAAGTAAAAAATCACAAAATATTACTATTAAAAAGTAATAGTGGTCACATTTTTGTTGGGATTGTGGGAATGAATGAGATGATCTGAATTATAGAAATATATTTTATATAAATTCATAAAATGAACTTGGTGGTAACCAAGTTATTATAAATGAAAATAAAACCCAACTAAATATTGAGGAAGTTTTTTTTATAAAAACTAATTTATACACACTATTAAATTTTTTCTTAATAAATAAAATTAGTCGTTATTAGTGAAATATGATAATAAAATTTATATGTTATATATCAAATCAAATATATTAAAAATTTCCCAATATGATTGATAGGCTCAATACAATAACAAATCTAATTTTAAGCAAAAAATGATATAATTTTTATAAAGGATGATTTTCTGCATTTGGATAGCGTAATTTATTTAAAAATAATATTTTTAAATTTCTATAAAATTTATTTTAAAAAATTATCATAATTTTCCAAATTTGGAAATGAAAATTATCTTTGGGTGAAATTTTGATGCTTATTGGAATCCATTAAATTTTTTATAAATGATGAAAAATACAAAATATTAATAGAAAAATACTTTTTCACTTATTTTATATTATAATTTATTTAGAGTATAATTAGTTGAACTATATATCAATAAAAAAAATTGGTCTATTGGAATAAATTTAGTTTTTAAACTGGATATAAATACATTTTTAACTTTTAAACTTTTTCTTTTTATAATATTTCATTCCAATTTCTTCAGTGGGATTAATTTTAAATATTATTTTTCCAATTATGTGAATTAAAATTGGTAAAATTTGTCGCTAATTTTTGACATAAATTTAAAAATTATATTTTATTTTCATTTTCTTTCTTTGGTAACAAAAATAAATCGTGGAAACAATTACAGTGGTACATGTAAAACAATTAAAAGGGTTTAAATGAAAAATGATTAAAATGCCTAAAAAATACAAAATTTAATGATTTTTTTGGTATTATTCTACCCTAAAAAAATTAAAACAATATTTTCCATTTATATTCATGTAAATTATTTCCACCTCAATGTGGATTGATTTAATGATGAAATAATATTTATTCAATCCCATAGAAAGACCCCTCCATAAGTATTATTATCACCTATCCAAAACCCCTTTATCCTAAAAATATTTGAAGATCCTAAATATCTATCAAATAATCTCTTACTCACTCAACCTACAAATAATATCTTTTGGTGTCACCTGAATACCCTTCCAACAGTCTTTAATGGATGATATTCAAGAGGTAATTCTACCAAAACACCTCTCTTAATTTCTTTTCTTCTTCTATATCCTCCTCACCTACTTCATCCATCAATGTATGATATATCTGTAATCACATATATAGTATAATTATAGGTTTATAATGAAATATTTCATATCAATTTCATTTCTCATTTTTTCTTATTCACTAAAATGAATCTATTTTCACAATTATAGGGGTTTACCGTATCTATGAATATTAATAATTATTATTCCATTACCGCCTTCATGGATGGTCATTTATATAGTTTTGATGTTAAATAATTGTGTAATAGGTATTTAATAACCTGTTACTCATTCTTAATTGTCATATAAATATAACATTAAAAAAAATGAAACTTGTTTATGATGACTTAAATAAATTTCTAAAATAAACCAAACATTTATCAATAACATTTCATCAAATGAAAAATCCTCGTACTCAAACTAAAAATGATTTGTGGATAAATTCATACAGATTTATGATCATTAATAATATTTCATTCCACTTATGTACTTATAATCCAATTTTAAATGAACCACCATAAACAATCCCAATTGAATTGATCATGAAATAATGAAACGAACACACCCAAAACCATGAAAATAACGAAATTTTATAAATTATTGGGCCTTAAAATGTTATAGAATCATAACATAATGTAATATAAATATGAATAAAATTCTTTAATTAGTTAGTATCATTATTTGAAAAATTATAAATTAGGTTTGAACAAGTCTTCAGGATTTCTATATAAAGGTATGGGACTTCCTCTCAATCTCGTTTCATTGAGGAATTTTTGGATGTTATACGCCGACATTATTTTTTTAGTTTTATACATGTACCCCTTGATATATCATATCATTAATTTATTTATTATCCTATTATTTAATTTTTTAAAATATTATTCTTTTATATATTTTATGATTCAAATAATTCAAAGTGCAATGGGACACAATGATTTAAAAATCTCATATTACATGTTTAATGATTTATTTTTAAAATAATTTACCCCATGAATGTATTAATAAATTATATTATATTTTCATTAATATTAATATAAAAGAATAATAATAAAAATTATATGACTATTTTTAATTTCATTCACTATTTTTTAAAAGTAATCTATTTATGTGTATAATAGGAAATGTTTTGACAAACGACCAAAGGAATGTTATATTCTTAACATACACAGTGAAAAAAGAATTCCACCACCATAAAAATTTTCTAATTTCTAGTATCCTCTGTAAAATTAAAAGTTTTCTTAAATTTAAAAAATATAAACATTTTTTGGGTATATTGAAATTGAATATGTTTTTTCAATGAAAATTGAGTTTTATAATTGATTTTTTAATTAAATAGGAATTTTCATATGGAAGTTTTTTAATGTGGGATTTAAAGTGTCATTAAAATAATTTTATGATGAATTTTATTTATTCACAAAATTTTACATTTCCATTATAAGTGAAATGGTTGATCTTGATAAAACTTATTTGAAGTGTTGAGCCCCATTATAGATCATATGTGAGATAGATATAACTTATAGAACGGGTTGATCCACATTATAACTCTTGAGAAATGGGTGATCCTAATATATCTTAGAAGAAGGGTTGAGCCCCATTATATCTCATTGGTGATCTTTATATAGATTATATAATTTTTGATCACATTATAGATCTCTAATTATTTGGGTGGTACTAGTTTTTAAAGTTAGCAATATTTTTAATACAATTGAAGGGTTTTAAACGGGTTTAAAATAAATGATGATCTAAATCACCCAAATATGTTTTAATTTCTTGTTACTAGTTTTAATAATTTTATTATGCAAGATATATGTTTTTTCATGTTTAAGTGTTTTATTTTATATGATCATAGGTTATTGAAGATAGTTATAAATGATATACGTGTTTTAATGTTTTTAATACACATACTATTTCCTTTCGTTTTATATTCCTTACTAAGTTCTATGTTGAAATTGTCAGTGAGCTAAACCAACTATTTAGTGATTTTGATTACCAAATCATGTGTATAGTTAGATATACATGATGAAATTTTACCATTCTAGTGTATGAATTTCCACATCCACTATTTAATGGTAATTTCAATAGATTAATTGTCGTATCAGAAAGGTTATATCATAGCCCATTCTACAATGATAAATTTTATATATTATGAAATTAATATTAAACAATGATTGTATAGTATAGACACATCTTATTGACTGGAAATAGAAGATTCTTGAAAATCAGGTTCTTAGGGTCACAAGTATTGAGAGATTTTCTCATGAATTTTTCTCATGGTGATCATTAATAATGAGATCATGAGGATAGAATGACCAATTGGAACACCACATTTTTTTGGTGTCATTGGATGATCCTATCTATAGAAATGTGTAATTTTCTCTTGAGTTGAGATATTTATCAATGTGTGAAATTTCTCACACATTGATGAAATATGAAAACCGTGATATTAAAATAATAGCAATGTAGTTTGTGTTCTGTCTGTCATTAGTGCAATAACATTGGTTCAATGGTCAAGAAAGTATTAGTCTCTTCTAGGTTAATGAAGAAATATATATCATGACATGTTGATCAGTATGGTAGTACCTTCATAATACAATGACCATTGAAGTCATGGATAAATCCCTTTGGTAGGAACAAAAATGTGATAAAGAAAGAAATGGATAGTGACACTAGTGTGTGTCTTATGTTATGAAATATTAAATACAAATAGATTATATTACATTATGTGTGTTCTTATGTTGGTTTTCTCTATTGTGACAATACTTGTCTCTTTAGGTATCATGATAGGTTTCAAGATCTGACTCATTGTCGGTAGAGATAATTCACTACATTTGAGATGAGGGTCAAGAGGGTCACACAATAGCATATTCAAGAAACCATCATAGTTAGCTGAATTAAAATATTGGACATTGTTGGACCCTCTATGGGGTTTTGGAGTTGTCCAAGGAGATACAATAATCATGGGAAAAAATTAATTTATATTATTCATCTTAATAATAAATAGAATTTATCTTATTTATTAATTTTATTAAAAAGATTTTAAGTAAATAAATGAAAAATATTAACTAAACATATATTAGTATCAAATATTCCTGGTTTAATTAATTTTTGTGGGAATTTAGAGTCGATTTGATGACTCATTTATTATAATGTAATATATAAATGTATTAAAAATGTGATAATAGTATTTATGACTAATTTTAGTTTTCATTACATGTCATTTATAACATGTTAATTATACATGGCTGAGAATAAATTCTGGATAATTCATAAAAACTCTATAAAAAGAAGAATATAGGAATTCAATGGGGGACTATTCATGTGATTTATCTCCCCTATCCTATATCCCATGTTCTAGAGAGAGAGGCTGAGGATCTAGGAGCTCGAATCATGATCCCTCTTGAGCATCACAAGCAAAGCGATGTAGTGATCCTCAGAGAATCGAATTTGTCTTTTTATATCTTCAGAAGAACGTATATTTCAACGATCAGCACTCCCATGTTTTTTTATTCAGGTGTGGATTATCTATAGGAATATGGAGTTGGATTCTTCATGTAGTGATCACCAACGACAAAGAGGAATTCTGCACGACTTCAGATCTAAAATAGTTTATTTTTGGTTTTATTTGTGTTCTTAAAACTCTTCATGTATTATACTCATATTAAATTGGGATTCGATTTACTGAATTTGATGAGTTCATATTCTACGTCAGGGAAAATTTTAAAATTCCATTTTTGGGGATTCCACTATGTGTTTGGTAACTTAAAATGGTGTCAGAGCGACACGGGCTGATTTGAAGCCAATGAAAAAATTTATGTTTTTATTAATCTATGAAGACAACATTGTTCTTGTAAAAATCTAAAAGAGATATTAGAAATCAAATATTGGATGGAATGTTTACGGACATAAATTTTTTTGAATTTATATTCAATATGATTACCAATAAACACATTTTTCCGATAAAAATTATGTCACCCAGAATATTATTTCAAAGAATCCTTAAATTTCTATTGTATTATATGTCATTAGAATTTAATAGTAATTTTTTTATTATAAAATTTACTAATTTAAGTTTATTTTGAAATGTTTTGAAATCATTTAAAATAAAATAGGTCGAGTTTGTTTGTCCCCTTGAAAATCTATAACATAACAAAAGAATTTAAAAATATTGTCAAAAAATAACAAAAATGGGGAATGATTTTTTTTAAATCTAGCATCCTCCATTTCTTTACAAATGGACCCCATCCAGTTGGTTCCTCCATCCATAATATACTGACGTCTCCCTCCAAGATTGGCTCCCTCCACCACATAGGAACCTCATTATGATGCCCATACCTCATACCAGGTCACATACCTCCCAGTCCATTCAGAACTCCCTCCAAGGGTCGACCTGCTTTCTACTTGTTATAGAATCCTAAACCAGGACATCATGGCCCCAACTGCATGCCGCCTCCTCTAATTCTTACTTAAATTAGGCCACCACTAGCCACTCAGGATGCCTCCTCTGCTGATCTCGCCTATTCAACCCTGATCTGCTAGATCTGGTGACTCATCTATCTATCGTCTACCTCGGCTAAGCCTCGTCCAGCCACTGGACTAGCCCAATCGGCCACTGTCGTAATCTCGTGGCCGATCATAGCCTGTGACATCCCTTCGGTGGAAGGACCTTCCCATAGAATCCATGGTTGTTGGGACCATAAATGATTGTCCGACCAATGCAGCAATAATCATGATTTAAAGTAAATTGCAAAATGCATAAATAAAAGGGACAGTAGATCTAACAAGGAAAACCCCCAAATAAAATGTGTAAAAACCAATTAAAAATTTAAGGATCACTATGGGGTAAATGTGGGTACACCCTCACTTACTTATTACAAGGGGAAAACCCTCGTAAAACTCTCTTAAATAAATGGAAAATAATCCTCAATAAACACCTCAAATATAGGATCTACTGTACCGGTGATGAGAACATATGATGGATAATCTTTGGAAGTGGGGTGACCCTCATTTTATAGTCCTCCTAACCCCTTCACATTTCCTTCTCCAACTGAATGAATTGGTGGGGTTCTTTCCACTGAACACCAACCTAGCCCACCCCCTATGAGAAATTGGGGGTCGGTGCCATCTGAGAAAAACTTTTCTGCCAACACATCTCGCACTTAAATATTTGATTGAGAACCAATCACATCTCCACAGATCATTTCAATCCTGCAAGCATGCTGTTAATGTATTTTTATGGTCACTCGAGGTTCTACACCATCTGAACATATCATAGTTAATCACATTCATCAAGAAATCTATACTATTTTCATTAGTATGAATTTTATGAATAGAAATGCTTCATTAGACCACCACGTCTCAGAAAAAAGTGAAACTATAACAAAATGGGTGTCATCCTGGAATGAAAAGATGAATTCCTTGCAATGTGCAAGGAGCTCTGATTGTCACAAAATAACTAAATCTGCTCTTACTTGTACTAATGCTCCTCCAACAACTCTTGAAACCAAATCACCTCTTTGTATGACTATGTAGCTTCCATGTGCTCTACATCTATCATAGATAAAGCAACAAATAACAATAACTTAAAAATCCAGCTCACATATCCTTCTACAAGAGTAAACACATAACTAAAATTGGATTTTCTCTGGTCAGAATCACTTGTAAAATCATAATCAATAAATCCTTTGATAGTAAAATATGATCCTTCATAATATAATGTAGCATATGATTTATCCTTGATGTATATCAGGATCATATTCACTATGTTGCAATGCTACCATCCTTGATTCGTCATGTACTGACTAAATAAGTCCACTACATGTGCAATGTCTGTTCTATTAAACACCATAGAAAACATAAGGCTACCCACTACTGATTCTTACAGTACTCTAGACACTTTTATTGTATTTTCTTCACTACAAATACTCATTTTATAGGCTAACATGAAATTAACGGGAAGAGGGAGAGATATTTTCTTATAGTCTTGCATGTTGAAGCATTTCAAGACTCTCTATAAGTAACTCTTCTTATATATCCAAATCATCCCATTATTTCAATCATGGTAAATATGGATCCCATGAATCTTGTTTGCTGGTCCCAAGTCCTTCATATCAAACTAAATATCTAATATTGTCTTCATCTCCCAGATCTGATCATTGTTGGGGCCTACCACTAACATGCCATCCACACACAAAATTAGAATTATGAAATAATTACCTTTCAAACCCATGAAATAAGAACAAGTATGTGAATGAAGTATGTGGAATCAAAGTCTCATGATATAAGAATTAAATCCCTTGTACCAACCCCTCAATGACTCTTGGAGACCATATATAGATCTATACAACCTGTAAACCACGTTTTTTACCTTCTACGGAAAATCCTTCTTGTTGTAACATATAGATCTATTCATCATGATCACCATAGATAAAATTAGTTTTCACATACAACTGCTCTAGATTTATTTTGTGTGTACCACACATCACCAGAACAAAAAGAACAGTTGTCAGTCTAATAATAGGAGAAAATACTTCATTGAAATCAATACTATCCTTCTGAGAAAATCCTCTGACCACCAATCATTCACGATATCTTTCCACATAGTCCTTTAAACCCTGATTGATATTAAGGATCCATTTTCTTTCGATAGCCTTCCTTCCACAAGGTAATGAAAGAAGATCCCATGTCTTGTTCCTGTGTAGGGCTTCATGTTCCTCTTATATCACAACCATCCATGTGGATACATCTGGGCTTTGGGTCACCTCTACAAAATAAGATGGCTCTCTATCCTCTATCAATAATCACTACGCATTATTTCTCTCAGTGACATAGTTTGAGTGCCATAGTAGTGCTCCTTTCTCATTATTTTAACGTCATGGTCACGACTCAACCAGTGCATGATCATCATGCTCTGGTAATGTCTCAGAAGAAACTAGTTCTTCCTTGAATTTTTTCCTCAACCTTGACAGTTATAGTTTATGTATTCTCTTTCCTTGTGACATGATCAGTTGTCATTTTCACCTTGCCTTCTACAAAAATGAAATTTCTTCTAATGATAAATTTGTGTAAAGTGGGTTCCCACAACGATACCCCTTCATAGCATCAGAGTACCACCAGAAGATACATTTCCTAGATCTAAAATCCATCTTTGATCATTCCTAGTCATTAAACATTCCATATACAATAATTCCAAAAGTATGTATCTCAGAATAATCAGTGATTTTACCATTCAACATATCTATTAGTTCCTTCAGATCAATCTCAATTGAAGGAGATCAGTTGGTCACAATAGAGAAGGTATTCACTACTTCTTCCCAAAACGTTTTGGAAATTCATATAGACTTCAACAATGACCATGTTCAATCCAACAAGGTTCTACTCATCTACTCTAACAATCCATTCTATAGAGTAGTGTACACCGCTATGAACTGCCTCATGATTCCTTCCTATTGACAAAATTTTTTAAACTCCTCAGTTGTATATTCTCCAAAACAATCATTCCTCAAAAACATGATATTTTGTCCAGATTCAATATATTTTCTTTATTTTAATGTTTTGATGGAATCAAAATCATCTTCCTTCCTCTAGATTGGGAACACCCAACATATCCTGTAATAATTATTAATGACTGATAAAAACAACCTTTCTCTCCCTAGGGATATAACCGGTTCTTTCCAAACATTAGAATGGATCAAACCAGGATCTCATTACTTAATTCTATTGATGTTCTAAACATTAACCTATAATTATTTATGAATACAAAATGCTCACGAAATGATAATGATACCTTTGTAAGACAAGGAAGAAACTTCTGATCCACATGAATATTCAGGCGTCGTTCTGACACATGGACAACCTTTCGATGACATAGAGTCATCAACACTTCCATCATGGTAGATGAGGCAAAAACTATCTTTACCTCCTTGTATGTTTCACCAATAACCACATATAGGTTCTTTGATATCTCCTCCACCATAATTACCCCAAGTGAACCCTTTATAATTCTCATCACTCTAATATTTTTACATCTCTTTCATCTGATATCATCATATTGTCTTAATGATAATATTTTCTTCTTCAATCCCATCATATGATGTACTCCTTAGATGGTCTGTACTATGACATCATGCATTTTCTGTTTGATGTTACTAACTCCAATGATCTTTAGAGTGTGATTGTTATCCATCTACACATGTCTATCCAGTATGGTTTCATACTGTTCAATCAATTCCTGGCAAGATGTCATGTGCCAGTTTTCTCATACGTCGATAATCCATACATCGTTGAGATGCAGCCTTCTTCTACTAGTCATTTCCACTTTACTGAATAGTATATCCCTTTTTCCAAAACTACTCACCCCATTCCCCTGAGAATTGTTTTCACAACTCTTCTTATTCTAATAATCCTTCTTGATGTGGACCTTATTTCCACAATTGAAACTTGTGCCATTCTTCATCTTACACCTTTATTTGTAACTTCAATGATTTTGGTTCCCATTAAAACCACACTCTATTATCCTTCCAATGTCCATTAAAAGATCCTCTACACGGTGCAATGTTGTATGTCTGTCTTCATTGTTCTTGCACCAAATTTCCCCCTCAAGAACTATGGCTACGACATCATTAAAGAGTAGAATATTTTTCAGGATATTGTTGGTAAGGTTGATAATGAGTTGGTCATAGGAACATGGGAAACTCTATAGTAGAATCTTTACACGTTCAGTATCCACAATTTTAAATCCAAACACCATGATATGAGAGAATAGAGTATTGTGATTATTGATGTGGTCGGTCACCAATGATGACTCCACCATCTGAAGAGTGTACAATTTTCTCTTTAAGAAAATATTATTATTTTGTGACTTGGCATCATATAATTTTTTCAGAGTATCCGATATTTTATTTTCCTTCATTTTCTTTACAATGCTTGATAGGAACTCTCTACCAATGCCAAATATAGGTTGGCAATAGAATTTCAATCCATATCGTTCCATTTTTTCTCCAACACACTGACCGAATTTTCACCAATTTCCAGTTGGAAATTATCCTTCTGCAACACTAACCATGTTTTCATTTTAACAAAGAAAAATTATTCCCTTTGAAATTTTCAATCTCGAATTTTATTGCCATTTAGACACACATTCAGTCTATAACCTCCTTCATTTCACAACACTGTATTTAATAATCGCAATTAAATTTTGTTGATGTGATAGATCAACCGTAGTTTCAATCATAGAGCATACTCAAATTTAAGTGAATTATTAATACCTGAAAATGTAAACAACATTGGGCCAGAAACTCGCACGAATACCACTTATTGGGACCCTAATTGATTATCCCACCGGTGCAGCGATAATAATGAGATAAAATATAGTTCCAAATGCAGAAATAAAATATAAAACATAGGTAATGTAGAAAAACCCTAAAATAGGCGGGGTAAAAAACAACATGAAAATAGAAGGATCAAAATGTGGTAAAAGATAGTACACACTCCCTCACATATTAGAAAGAGAAAACCCTTGTAAAACTGTCATGAATAAGTGATGAAATAAACCTCACAAAACCACGAAAAATAGAGAATATTTTGTACCGGTTATGTGAACTAATGAAGGATGAACTTTTGAAGAGGGTAGAGACACCTTTTATATGCCTTCTCACCACTTCAAGTTGCTTTCTCCCACTGGATGATTTGGTGGGGGTTTTTCCACCAAACCCCAACCCAGATTCCCCGCTTAGAGAATGTGGGGGGTGGTTCCATCCAGGAAAATATATTCTGCCGATAGCCATATAGGCTAAACTCACCATGAAACTTCCTATGTTTGCAGGGATATCAAACAGACATACCTCATCTAGAGAGATAGGGAGGTAACCACTATTGTGGGTTCATTTGGAACCACTTGAAAATAATTCATGTGGGTCTTCCTCACTTGAAATTAGGTTGAATAGAACTTCATGGACTATATAGCCTTTGTACAGGGTCGACACTGCCCGGAATAAGCCCGTGTGGGTTCGCTTTGACACGAACAGGCCCAACCCGTGATTTTGAGGGTCTGGATAATATAAATAGTCAAAATTATTTCATTCAATTAATTAAATTTTTTATTTCAATTAAATTATATGAATAAAAAAAATTTATTTAAAACTATCTTTAATTTTATGGATTAATTTAATTTAATTTTTTGTTTAATTTTATTAATTAAATAATATATTTTTTCATTTTAAAGGTAAATTACTCAATGGGACCAAAAAACGTGATAATTTAATTAAAAACTATGGTGACATTTTAAATTCAATTGAATGTCCTCGATATTATTTTAAAGGAAGTTTTATTTATTTCTTCATTTAATTTTTAAATACCCAAGACAATGCGTATTAAATGGTCGTGAGTCATGGAACAACCAATTAATCTCTGGAGTATGTTTATTTATTTTATTTATTTATTTTATTATTACATGTCAATTTGTGAATATTAATTAAGAAAGAACGTTTTGTATATCATTTTAGAGTAATTATATGTATAAGGGCCTCTGTTTACAATTTAGAGTTGTATTTTATACTCCCTAGTCCCTCTCACTTAAAAGCAAGTATTGTTGTATAATGATAACACAACAAGAATTGAACTTTTTTCCAAGTTATACAGATGCACAAGCCATGAGTTTGATGGATTGGGTGGGTAGACACTACAATTCTAGTTGAAAATGACATGACTCAGGGTATTAAACCAGGGTCTAGGTTGGTCCATTATTTACTCAACATATCAACCATTAGTACCAGATCATGATCTATGCATAATTTTATTTTTCAATTGTTTATTATTTTTTTATGTTCAGTTATCACGTGAACACATATAATAATAATCAAGAAAGAAAGTTCAAATGAACATGTGATTTCATGATTTTTTTAATTTCATGCTTAGTCAGTTGTGAGTGTGATCACATCACACATGATAAGAAGATAGACAAATATTTCTTTCATCACATTAAAAAAATAAAACCCTCAAAGAAATATTAAGTCTTAACTGCCTTGAATCTTTCACCTTTGCACAAAACAAGTTGTTTGGGATGCTCGTTATACCCATGTTGAGGGTCTGTCTATCTATTGTTGATTTATTATGAGAGTGATGGGTTGACATTACTACAGTTGAAACAAATAAATAAATAAATCATGATCTTTATAATTTTTACATATGTGTTGTGTAGATCAATTAATGATTTAGGAATTTGGGTATTCGCTCAAAAGATCAAGGAACTACAAGTTAATGCGGTTGGCCAACCAAAAGTATATCATGAACCCTCCATGTAGTGGCACAACCAAATCGTGGATAATATATAGAGAGTATTGGGGATTCATACTACTAGAACACACAAGTGATGGAGTATTCTGATTCTTGTAAAGAGGGTTCCTAGAATCCGATAAAATAATGGGAGGTATTTAATTAATTAATCAAAATGGATAAACTGGCAATCATTATAAAAGCACTAATATGTAAAATTTTATTTTATAGAATATAAAAATATGTACCATAATAAATAATTGCAATAAATAATGGAAAAATTTAATGTTCACACTGGAACGAGTATCCTAGAATAGCAGGGGCACTTTCATATAATACTAGGATATGTGAAACTCATGGAATTAGTTTCCCCAACACCAATTAAGTCACATCAGGAATAGAGGATGAAATTGATTACAGGAGAATAATATAAATAGAATGTGATGGTTATGTCATAATGATATCATAAACGCATTTATTTTATTAGTTGTCTCTATATTAGGAAATCAATTTTCAAAAAATAAGTCTCATATTAGAGAAGTTTTCTATGAGAAATATAATACAATGATATAAATTAAGTGACGGTTACAATGACATATGTAAATTGAAAGGAAAATATCGATCTTTCAATATATCCCTTTCTCATATCATTATATCCCAGTTATTCATAATTTGTCTATTATTAAAAAAAGAATAAGTTATTGAGTAAACGCTTAATTCCCTATTTAAGTAATGGTTATCCAAGTGAATAAAGAATATAAAAGATTGATTCATAAATAATTATTATGGTGAACAAATTCATAGAAAAGGATAAAAGGAAATGGGTAATTAATTCTAGAAACTCATTTGCAACATCCTTCAATGAATGTTTTATTAACACGAGGATATATTAATTTCATATTTAGAAGGTAAACATACGAATTTTAATCTTAATAAACTGAATTAAAGAAGAATTTTACCATATATTCTTCAAGAATATTTATCAATTTAATGTTTTGGTTAAACATGATGGTTATTAAATATAACATGATTATAAAATATGTGTATTAAAATAGACTAACCAAAATAAGTATATAAATATAAATAGAAATCAGGTATATTTTCCATGTGTCTGAGAAAGGGTGTTACTAATGCCAATGGTGAGAAGTACACTCCTTTATTGACAAGTTTAATATTCTTGTAGAAATATTACTTTATATAACCAAGACATTCATATCACATGTCCTTTTGGACACAAGGATACATTGTTTAATTTTCCATAATTAATGTTGTTTTTGGTATTAAATACTCAACAAATAGTTTAGTGATACAAAAATCATTGTAAATATGTGATGAATAAAAATGTAAGACTTATACCCACCTATAGAATGATAATTATTTGTAAAGAAACACTAAAAATGGACATAACAAAATATACCTAATATGGTATTTAGGGTGGGTAATGCTAAAAACGTTTGGTATTATCAACATATTTTGTTTCGATAAAGATACCATTAGAAATAATGGTATTCCACAAAGCTTCATAAATTGGTTCAAAATTTGAGAAATGAAATATCAAAGGGTAATATAGAGGTATATATACTTTATAAGATTCCTTCAAGTTTTTAATGAATATTAATGTGATGTATTATATATATATGTTTAAAATATATGATTTTCTTTTAGTCGGAATATGGAAGAATATATTGGCCAAGAATTCACTGATCGTGATAATGTATCATGTAGTAATTTCAAAATACACAACACCTTATCTACATCATGGAGTTTATGTTAATTAGGAGGAACAACCATGGATTCTTACATGTTATCAGTGATCAACCAATTATATCATGGATCTGTTCTGAAATAGACATTTAATACATCATAATTATTTTGTACTAAGTCTCAATGTTGCAACATTCATAGACATCCTTTATATTGAATTGTTCAATTTACAAATTACAATGATATCTCATAACCATATGTCAACTATAATGACCAAATTGATATCATACGAGTCATAGTATGATGGAAATCCATTATTCCATAAGGAAATGTGTTCTCATCCAAATTGTTTTATAGTATATAAACAATCTTGCATTAGGAAAAAACGTATTATGTATCCATTGTAATTATCCTACTAGTTTTCTAGGATATTTAATAAACCCTAAAGATTTGAAAGTTGTAGTTGAGTGATAGGACATGGTTCTATTATAGGGTGTAATTTTCTCTTAGAGAGAGTGGGAGAATTTTTTACTTGATATTAGTCAACTCTAAATATGTAAAAATAGTATGCATATAAACTATTTTCATAAGTGCATGGAGAATAGAGTATGTTCTGGATACAAATATAGCATTGGAATGAAAAAACAACATGATGTTTTTTTACTCACCATCGTTGATGATAAATTATTCACTGAGAATAATAATTCCTATAAGTAATAAATATATTGGATTTATATATGACTGGAAAGATCAATTAAATTTTAATAATGGATTCCTTATGTAAAATTACAAAGGGGCGTATAAATTGAATAATGCGGTGGTTATTCAAGTGAGATGATACATGGATAGTACATACATGGTACCAATAGGGATCGATTGGTAATACAAAGTTAGTATTCCTAAATCCATCATAATTATACTTTTAATATCTAATTTTTGTTATCAAATTATTAGGAATTTGATTTTATAACAATCAATCATGTATGATATCTATACAACAAAACCTGAAAGGGGTGGTTATGAATTAAATTGAAAATAAAGCTTGTAAGTTACTAAAATATAGTTTAGGATTGACATTAGAAAAATGATTATAGATTGTACATTTTCAATAAATGTTTCCCATGTTTCTATAAGTTGTTAGTGGGAGAACCAAGGTTTTCCAAGTAAAATTTGTTATGCAGTATATAGAAAATTGATTGGTCTTGAAATTAGTTAAGAACAGAATGAAATTTATTCACTATATATTTACTTAATATAGCAACCTATGTTATAGAGAACTATATCTACTAAGTTGAATCTAATGGTTTCTTATAACTATTCAATCGTACATATATTTACATGTAATTGAAAAATACATGTTGGAACAATTCAAGAATTGAATTATATCAAGTGTCACATGAAATTATCTCTCGAGTTTGACATGTTAGTAACATTGGAGGAGAGAAACGTGGTGAGTTATGTCCATATTCTCATGTAATGGATTAATCATGCATGTCTTGATTTGTACAAAAACCAATATTCCCAATATATACTTTATAGTATGCTGATAAATGTTATATATAAGAGAAATTCAAATGAAGTAGTTATAATTATTTGATTTTAAGTCATTATGTACAAAATATATTTACCTAGAAAGTAGATAAAAAGGATACAAGTTTTCAATGGACACAAACAATAATTCCTTAGTTCAATAAGATCTTGTATCACATTTAGGATATTGTTTTGGTCGAGACATGATCTTACATGCCAGTGGTAGCCATACATACAAATACTGAGTACGTTGCAACTTATAAGGCTCCTAATAATATGTTAAATGAAACAATTTTTTCATGTTATTGGAATCACAACATGTTAGAAAATTTTTATCATAATGAAAATTATAACACTCTTACTAGATAATATGTCAAGTTAGTATGGTGGGAAAACGGGATACAGTCAAGGATACCATCTCTTGAGATGTTTTACTCAAAGATATGAGGTCTCTATAACATAATTACTACTTGTTAATATTTTGGATGGCCAAGAACATAAATCCATGACTTGCTATAAATATTATCATGATCATATGAGAAGAAAACATATTTGGTTACCATGTTGGATCTCGTGTAAGTGGGAGTATTGAAAAAGTTTTTTCCCTAAACACATCAATTCAATTATTTTGATAAATTTTTCATGTGTACAATTAGATATACAGGATGAAATCATACCATTATATTGTAGATAATTAAAAATCCATAATTTAATGGTAATTCCATAAATTAATAGTAATATCGGAGAGGGTATAGCATATCCCATTCTATAATGAGAACCTTGAGATACTTTGACATTAATCATAAAAAAATGTCATATGGTCTTGATATATCGTATTAACTATTCATAGTATATGTTTGACTATCAGTAGTTGCATGCCCATAACAATTGAAACCTCTTCTCATGATGTTCTCACTTAGTGATCATTAGTAGTGAGATCATGATCACAAAGCTACCAATTAGAAAACCACAAGTTTTCAGTGTCATTGGATCTTCATATCTATGGACATGTGTAATGGTCTCCTAACATGATATAATTATCAATGTGTACCATTTTATTGCATACTTGGATGAAATACAAAAACCATGATATTGAAATCATGGAGAGGTGTTTTGTTATGGGTGTTTCATTGGTGTAATGAAATTAGTTGAATAGTCAATAAAAGATTTTCACTTCGAGGTATAGGAAGTAATATATCTCAGGATATATTGATCAAGATGGTAGTACCTTCATAAAACCATTGTCATAGTAGTCAAGGGTTAATCCATCCAGTTGGATCATCAACTGATAATGACAGAAAAGGGTGATGACAAGGGTGTGTATCCTTTTTTATGAGAAACTAAATAAAAATATATTATAATATACATTTAATTTTCATAATATGCTTTTCACTATTGTGAAAATCATTATCTCTTTTAGGACCTTGATGGGTTTCTAGATCCCACTCTTGATAAGTAAAAAGAATCACTACAAAGGAGATATAGGCCTAGATTTTCACAAATAAGAGAATATTCAAGAATCATCCCTATTTTTTTGAATATGAATATTTGACATTGTGGGACCACCACTCGGGGAAGAGAATTATCCAAGGAGATACAACCACAAATAAAATAAATAACTTTATATTATTCAGGTTTATTATAATGAGAATTAAATTTATTAATCAAATATATTTGGAAGGATTAAAGTAATTAGATTGAAAATATTAATTTAACAAATATTTGTTTAATATATTCAGGGATCAATTAATTTTTTGGGAACATCGATTCATGTTGATGACTTATTTATTATCCTATAATGTTTTATTATAATACCATAATGTGATAATAATATTTATATCTCAATTTCGTAGTCATAACATGTTATTTATAGTAGTTTAATTATTCAAGGGATGGGAGGAAAATCTATGTAATTCTTCAAATCTCTATAAATAGAAGAAGATAGAAATTTATTGGAAACTATTCCTGGGATTTCACACTCTTTGAGGATCTAGATACAAGATCTTAGATTGAGATTTCTATTAGGAATCACAAGCTAGGCAATGCAGTGATCATCAGAGCGTCAAAGGTGTCGTCAAAACTCCATGCTAACACATAGATTTTGAAAATAGACACTCTAGAATATTTTTGTTGTACATGTATATGATATAGAGGGGTGATGCATAGAATTATTTTAGGGTTGATCACCAAATATGAGAAGACATTGTGAGCAATGTCAGATCTAAACCATGTGTTTTTTTGTTTTATTTTTGTACTTAAAACGCTTAACACGAGATCCTTAGCTTAAAATAATAAATGATTCTCCAACGTCAATGATTTCATGTAATTTGTCAGTGAAAAATATTAAAATCATACTTTTAGGGCTTCTTCTCCATGCCAAATACCTTGACTTTTATGCTCATCTCGTGTTTTTGAAAGGTTTACACATGTTTTATGGATGGTTCAAGGAATATAATAAGTCATAAATTGTTTTCATTAATGAATTAAAGTTTTATTTTAATTATTTTTATATAATGAAAAATTTTATGAAAATGGAAAGTGTTTAATTTTTATTTTATAGGGTTTTAAAGGATGATATATGCAATAATTACATAAAACATGATGTAAAAAGATCCTCAATTTAAAATAAAGTAATTCCATTACTAATACCCAATTTTATGTTATTATTATGTTTTGTTACTTATAGTTTGTAATATAAGAAAAGTTTAGGATACTTTTTGGGGTTATGATGGTGTTATAATCATTCCATTTAAATATTTTACATTAGAGTTTAGTTGAAATCTTGTTTCATTTAATGAAATCCATGTTTCTTCATCTGAAATATTTATGTTTAGAATGGCTTTTATTAGACATAATATGGGAATTTTATTTCATAAAACTGAGAAGAAAATTTCCTCCCAAATCATCATTCCATGATAGTTTAAATGAATATATAACAGTTTTTTATTGATGGATCAGTCGAATTGTGAAATAAATTGTGGTGGTAGCCATGATAGTGTGATAGATGATATACCACAAGGAAAAATTTATTTTGTGGATAATTTCATGAGGTAATATACCTCATCACTTGTGGATTATATGACCTGGTAGTATCTAAAGGATGGAAAAATTCCCAAAAAAGATTTTTGATGTCATGGGATGTTTCTAATAACCAAAGGTAACCATATCAATTTATCATTTTGAAGGTGAATTAGATCTATGGATGTATTTGGTTTTGAATTCCCGATAGAATGATGTTCATGATACCACATAATGGAAAATATTTATAAATATCATCCAAGATATATATTTCCATAAGAATTATCATCTTAAGATAGAGAAAAAATATTAGTATCGAAGAAAAAGGATGATGATTTAGTATCTATATATAAGGAAAACCTTTCACGATTTGAATGATATATATTGATTCATATCGATAGTAAAATTAATAGATATTAATCTGGGTTGAATCCATGTCTACCAAGATTTTTGGCCTCATGATAATTTAAATGTAATGAGACAATGGTTCATTATGACGAAAATGATAATATTTTATTTCCTAACACTTATATTACATGAGATGTCAAGAGTATGAAAAGGTCAAGGTGGAAGGAAATGGAGAAGTAACAAACATTTAATTTTGGAGGTAAGAATATAACATGTTCCAAGTGTTCTATAATAAATTTTGGGGAATAAATTTATTGATCTAGATATAGTTACCAATGTGGAAAGAATGGTCACAATGTACATTATGACCAAAATAAGATTCATGAATAATCTGATAACAAGATGAAAATTTTTGCATTGATAGTTATATGTTTTAGTTGTATTGTTTTGGTTCATTTTGATAATATGTGTCTGAATTTAGTTACATAAAATGAAAATCATTATGATTAGAAATTTAAAGGTGTAAAAAATTCATTTACTACTACTATTATTAATTTTGGGAGAAATTGATATGTGATGAAAGCTCCAGGGAGCCTAATATTTTTCGAGGTATGGTCATTTGTTTAAAATCATAGCACCCATATTTTTTTGTTCTCTATAATGGATAATCATTGGGATATATTTATCGATTTTTAGTAAATGTATATAGTATATGTAACCCATATGATTTTTATTTGAAATCGTTATTGGAGGAACAATGGATTTATTTCTCTCGATATAATTTCAAATGTTATGGAAAAACCACGGCCTTTATATAATCCTTGATTTTAAGGTAATTTCGGGTTGTTACATTTTAGGATGAAAATTGGAAATGTACAAGATAATAATTGAGGTAAAATTTTTTTATTAATGTTGATTATACTAATGTAATTTTGATCATTCAACGTCATTTTGGAATTTTATAAGAATTATGTTTTCTTAATAAAAGGACAACTCATAGACCATGTGACAACTTGTCCCATCTGGAAAATCCAAAGGAATTAAATCTAAAACTGAAGAGAGACAAGGATGTATCACCTACTAATGGGTTATGTGAAATCCCTATTAATATGATTTTTCATTTTAGTTAAATAATTTTAGGTATGAAAAATAAATTAATTTGGGTAACAAGTGTTTTATTTAATAAGTAACAATTGGTTTTGAAAATGGTCTTGGGATTAAGTGATAAATTATATTTTAGAGGACATTCAATATATAGGGAACCCTATTTGATTATGGAAAATAAAATCATTTTTGATTTCTATTGATGAATTATATTTGGATTATATTTTAGAATAATATATGGTTTTATTGTGTAATTTTAGTGTTTTGGGTATAGTTAGCATATATTGCATATTATGATATTTGGAAAAATACATTTTTATAGGATACTATATGATCAACTGATATTAGTTGATGATAAATATTATCTTCGTATGCTAGGTAATCATATCTTTCTCATTTTTTGAGTTTCAATTTTACTCAATATTAATTTATGTAAATTTATGGATTTTTATTTTTTGAATGGTATATGTTGAAATTTTGGTATTTGTATCAAATACTAGAGATTAATGTTTTTTCAGTCACATTAACATTTATTCATTTTTGATAATTTCATTATATTGTACTAATCCTTTTTTATTACTACCTAATGACAAGAGGAAGATATAGTTATCATTCATTGTATTTTTTGGATTCGTATAGGTTTATTATGATGCTTTGTGTATGAAAAATTATCTGTAATACACAACATTTAATGAAAAGACGGAATTATGTAGGAAATCGATTAAATGATGATTTTATACATGTCAGGTAAGTATGTTTCCATATGGTTATATTATAATCATTAAATGAATTCATTAATTTTAGAAAAATAATTTTGAATAAAAAAAAGTTACCTTTTTCTATTCTAATCTATAAATAAAGGGCCTTTTAACTCATCAAATATATATTGTTTTGTAATCATTAACTTTACAATAAAAATATTCGCTATCATGAACCATCAGTACTTGATAGTTAGTTTTATCTTTTTTTCAATGTTTTCAAACATGGAAACCTATTTTCTGTTATTTCCTTGACCATTATACTTCCTTTCATCTCTTTTCAAAAAGAATCTTTATAGATCCTTTTTAAAATGAGGGATTTTAAAAAGGTGTTTTGAATAGTAAAAACATGTTTTTTTCTCAAGATCAAATTTTGATGATTTAATTTACTATTTGGGGAGAGTTAAACATCATTAGAATTTATAATAAAACATTTTGATACATATCAGACATAATAATCTAAATCGATTTAAATCATGTATTGAATTTTGTTATTCAAATGTAAAAGTTATCACATAATAGTTGAATAGTAGTAATGAATGAGTTGATCCAAATTACAAAAATATAGTTTACATTTGTCTAAAATATAATTAAATTGTTTAATAATTAAATATAAATGAAAATAAAAACAAATAGGATATAAAGTATGTGTTTTTAGAAAAAATTATATTTATACCCAAAATTTAATTTTATTTGAATAAATTAAAATAATAAATTTTTCTAAAATATAACAATGAAATTTAGATGACATATGTTTAATAAAATGTTTTTAAATTTATATAATTTTATTATAGGATTAATATAATAATAAATCATATTTCTTGTATAAAATGTAATATTTTTTTAAAAGGTAGTTTCGTAGAATTTTGATGGATATTATTTTTTCAAAAATTAATTTTATGAATATTAATTTTTTTAGAATAATATAACCTAATTTTTAAAGTGAGAATTCTGAAATTATCATAGGCTTAATTTTTGGTGTTTTTCAGGAAGTTATTTATTTTTGATAAATAGTGAAAATAGTGAATTTTAATTGAAATCAACCTTTTCATAAAAATTATATATATATATATATATTATTTTAAATTTGATTTAAAGTGTAATTATTGAAATTATTCACAAATAAAACCAATATATGTCATTGGAATAAAATTCACATTGAAATTGGATATAATAACATTTCAAACTTTTGATCATGTTCACTTTAAAACCCCTCTTTCCTATTTCATAAATGGGATTATTTCTAAATCTAATCATTCCCATTATACAGATTGGATTTGAAAAAATGGATTATATATGTTGAATAAAAAGTTCAATATTATTTTCTAAGTTATAATTATGTTTTATTTATTAAAAATTTAAAGGGGAAAAAATTTGTTGTAGGGAAAAATCAATAACAAGTATTAAGCTTAAAAGGTATAGAATTAAAATAAATAGAATACAAAATTAATTTTTTTACATATTTAATGACCATAAAGATTATTTAACAAATTAATGATCAGTAATTTTTTTTAAATTAATTCAACATCTATTTGGTTGGCTTTGAACATAAAATAAACATTATTTAATCACTTAAAACCACCCCTCCTCAAGTATAAATACCGCCCCATTTCTCATATAAATCGTTAAAACTCTTAAAATATCTAAAAAAACCTATACTAATCACACAACCTAGATCTGAGAATTGTTTGTATCTCACAAATAGAATTTCCACTATATTTATGGGATCTTTAAAGGAGTTGATATTCATGAGGTAATTTTCTAAAAACAAATATATTAATTTCATTTCTTCTTTTAAGTTTTCATCACCTCATTAAAACATCACAGAATCATAACTATATAACAATGTATATAATTTATTTTTATGTTTCTATTGTAATATCTCATATCCATTTCAATTCTCATCTTCTCATATTCAAAGAGATGAAATTGTTGTCAAAATTATATTGGTGTACAATCTTTATGAATAATGATTTTTCATTCTCATTTATGTCATTCATGGATGGTATAGACAAATTATTATGGATAAATAATATTTAAAGAGATATATTATAAATTATATTATGTTATATTACTAACATATAATCATAATGTTAAATTAAAAAAGTAGTTTATGAAGATTGTGAGAAAACTACCAAAATAAACTAATCATTTATAATTGATGTTTTTTAAAAGGAATCATCCTAATATATTAAATAAAAATGATAAATGTGACCATGAATACTTATGGAAGTTCATTTATAATATTTATTTTTACTTTTATAGTTTTATTCCCATTTTATTGGAATATCAATAGTTACACACAAATGAACCGATCAAGAATTCATGGAATGAAAATGCCCAAAATGAAGAAAATTATTAAACATAATTAATGATAAGGTCATTAAGTGTTTTAAAATAATAAAATAAGGTATTATAAATATTAATATATTTATTTATAGAATTAATTACAGTCCATAAGCCATTATATTGTATATTTGGACACGTTTTATGGAAATCATAATTATGGCAAGGGACTTCATATCAATCTACTTTTATTGAAGAATATTTTGATGTTATACCCTCAATTTCTATTATGAGGTTTATATACAACCCATTTGAGAAATCATATCATGAATTAACTTATTCTCATGTTATTTAAGGTTTTTTAATTTTATTTGTAAATAAATTTTCATATTTAAATAAATCTAACTGGTGTGGGATACATTAATTTGAAAATCACAGTTTAAATGTTGGATGATTTAATTTCTAACTATGTTCCTCAATTTTAATATTTTTTAAATTATATTATATGATAATTTATATTAATATAAATTTATTATGAAATAAATTTTTTGTCTATTTTTATTTTCATTCAATGGTTTTTAAAATTATTTTGTTTACATGTTTTGTACAAAATTTTTTTTTAAATGTCAAAAGGAATGTTATATTGTTAACATACATGAAAAAAATTAATTTTCAGCCACCATGACTATTTTTTACTTTTAGATTCCATTTTGTGCTTAAATTTTTTCTTTAAATAAAAGTATTTGAGTACTTTTTTGGGTATTGTTAAATTTGATATGGGTTTTCAAAAAAATTGTGGATTGGTATTGAAAATGATTGTTAAATGAAATGGAATTTTATATGAATGTAGTTTCATATGGGATTAAAATGTTTTTAAAAGGGTTGTATGATGAATGATTTATATTCATGTAATGGTAAATCGGTATTATAAGAGAAATTGGTGTGCTCGACACAGCTCATAAGAAGCTTGAGTCCCATTTTAGCTCATGAGTGAGCCCGATATTACATATACGATGGATTGGGGCCCATTATAGCTGATCAGAAATGGGTGAGCCTTATATAGCTTAGATTAAGGGTTAATCCCAATTACAACTTACTAGTGAGCCATATATAGATTATATGAATGATAATCCCCATTATAGAGATCCATTTCATTAGTTCATAATATTATTACAATTATATTATATGGTTATTCCAATAAAATGGTTTTAAAAATGTTTTATATAAATGATGACCTAAGTCACCGAAAAGGGTTTTGAATAATTTTTTTCGGCTTTAATGATTTTCTTGAAAAAATTGTGTTTATTTATATCATGTGAATGTGTTTCCATTCCAATGCTCATAAGATAATGAAAATAAAGATATATTTTTAATGGTTTTTCATGTTTTTACTAAATTAATCTTTTTTATTATTATATCCCTTACTAATATTTTTTCCTCATACTAGTTTTTATTTACTGGTATTCTTATGTATGAGTTATGGACTATTTCTATAAAACTATATACCTAAATAAATACTTAATGTGATAGAATGTATTTTAATTATTAAAACATAATATTAAATTAAATATATGTCTTGGTTCTTATAGTTGGTGTTATATTATATTATTTTATAAATTTATAGGTTATTTTAGAATTAATAGAATTTCATTTGATGTTTATATTTTATTGATATGTTTAAATAAAGTAGAATTTTTTGATTTCCCAGTTACAGGATCTAAACTATATATTTTCAAAGTATATATTCATAGAATAAATAAGAACACTATATTACAGGATAACTGAGAAGAAAATATCCTTCCAAATCATTATCCTAATATGGTTATAATCTGAAGAGAATAGTTTGTTTTAGTTATTTCTATCGTGACAGAACCTATAAATTTTCATCGTCTCAATGCTATCGAGGAACCCCGTATACCTAGATGGAATATTTAATTTGGGGATCTTTTCCTGGGGAAGCATATTACATCATTTAGGTGATCATCCTACCTAGTTGTGACTTAAGGATGGATCAATTATCTAGAGGAAATTTTTTTTTTCATGAGTTGTTCGGAATTTAAATTTTTTACCCTTTAATTTATTTTTTAAAAGGTGATGATAATTGATGGCATTATTTGGTCAAGAATACCAAAGTGATAGATGATCTTGATTCCATGGAATAGAAAATAGTTAAGAATATAATTATTGAAAAGTATTTCCATAATTATTTTTGACAAACAATGGATAATAAAATTCTTTCAATTTCGGAAAAAGGATGATGATTTAGTGCTCACAGATGAAGAAAATATCCCATTATTGGAAAGGTGTATTCTGAATATTATTTAGGATACTGAAAAGAAAAAAATATATTTTAAATTGAATGACAAAAAATTCAAAAAAAGGATTTGTAATCACGTGAATTTAAAATCTATGAAAATATTGTTCATTATGCTAAAAAAATTGAGACAGAGTTTTTGGGACTTATGTTTCACGAGATGATATGAGTATGAAATGATCAATTTTATAGGAAATATATAAGAAGTAAACTATTAATTTGGGTGGAAATTCTAAAAATTGTTCCTTTTATGGTGAAATATGGTTTTTGGAATGTATATAGCATATACAATGTGATATCGGGGATATATGTTTGGTCCCAAGGTTCAGGGCTACAAATAGAAGAGTTGTGAACAATTAATGATATAGATGACCTATAGGTAATCGATAGTGAGATTTTTTTATTGTAATAATTTCGTAAATTATTCTAATATGTGTTTGAAGATAGTTATGTGGGATGAAAATCATTATTATTGGAAAAAACAAGGTGTATAAAATTCATTTACTACTATCACAATTGTTTTTGGTCCCTCTAGAGAAGTGATTAATCCTCTAGGTAACCTATTATTTTTTGATGGATGATAAAATTTTAAAAGCCTTGGTAACCACTATTTTTTCCCTTTATTTTAATTGAAAAAATTTGGAAGACATTTATTGAGGTTTAATAAATTATTGAGGTATGTATATTCTATATGTTTATGATATAAAAATGTTATTTGGGGAAAAATGAATTTAGTAATTTCAAAATAATTCTAAATGTTATGGATAACCTTTGGGGTTTATTTGATCTTTGATTTTGTGGTAATTTAGGAATGTTACTTTTTGTGATACAAAATAAAAAGCACGAGATAACATTTGATGTTAAATTTTTTACTTAATTTTGATTATATTAATATTATTTTTAGGATTTTCTCTTGTTCATGGGATTGTTATATTTATTATGATGTTTTTTAAAAAGGATAACCCACAGACCATGTGAAAACCTGTCAAATTCCACAATTCTACAGGAATTGAACACAAAACTGAAGGGAAACAATAGTGTATCACAAAACACTATACGACATGAAGTCATAGTTAGTATGTAATTTATTTTTAGTTAACTGATTTGAGGGAAAAATTATTTGTTGATTTTGGTTACATATTTTTTATAGAATATATAACCATTGGTTTGAAAAATGATTTGGGGATTATGTGATATATGTTATATGGGAGGGTGTTCAAAATTTTGGTAACCCTATATGATTTAGGAGATTAAAATACTTTGGTATACATTAAGGAATAATGGTTGGAAGATATTTTGGAATATTAGATAATTTTATAGAGAATTTAAAATTATTTTGTAATAATTTATATATCTCAGATAGTAGATGATTTTAAAAATTACATTTTGGTATGAGACATAAAGAGAGATTGATATTATTGGATGATAAATATTAACTTGGAAGACATAGAGATAAAATATATCTAATTATTGTGTTTTAATTTTACTTTATAGTATTTTGAGGAATTTTAAGGATAGTTATTTATTGAAAGACCTAGGTTGAACTTTGGGTATTGTAGTTGAAGTTTTGAGATTAAAGTTGTTTTTACTCAACAAAAATATTACCCATTTAAGATAATTTCATTATATTATAATAATATTTTTAGTTTCATTCAATTAAATGAAATAAGAAATATATAGTTATATTGTTTTAGATTTTTGGATCTATAGATGTTGTTTCTATTTTTTTGTATCAAAATTCATCATGAATACTCATCATTTAGAGAAAAGATGCATTTATCGTGGAAACTGATTAAAATATGAATTTCTACCTGTCAATTAAGTATGTTTACTTATTCTCTTATTTAATGTAGAAAATGGATTCTTCACTTTTATGAATAGTTTTTTGAATCAAAAAACGTTATTTGTTTACTTTTCATGTCGATAAAATAATGGTTTGTAAACCCATCACAGGTTTATGATTTTTGTATAGTAAAATTTATATTGAACATGTTTTCAATCAATCTACATTATAAAATGATTGATATTTTACTGTTTCATGTAAATGTCATCCATCAGGGAGTCCTAGTATGTTTTATTTCATGTGGCCCTCGTACATTCCCTTTACTCTTTTCCAAATTGAGATTTAGTTATCCATTTTTGATATAAGATATCAACTAGGTATTTTAAATATTCCAAGCCATTAGTTTTAAATAACAAGATCAAAATTTAAAGAATAAATTTATTAAATTGTGTGAGAATATAGAATCACAATATTTTAAAACAAAACAATATGTTCCATATTATACAAGATACCCAACATCGATCTTAGATAAATGACTAAATAAAATTATTTAAAAGTAATAGTCATCACATTGTTTTTATAATAATGTTAATTAATGATTTGAAAAAAATTATGAAAATATAGTTTAAATTTTTTTATAAAATGATTTCATTTTCCACAAATTTTATCAAAATAAAAATCAAATTAATTGAATAAAAGGGATGTGAATTTAAAAAAAATATTTATTCCTCACAATGGAATTTTATATTGATAAATTAATTTAATGACCTTTATTGAGACTATATTAATGAATTAATATGTTATATATTCTATAAAATGGTTTTAAATTCATCCAATATGTTCTATAGGATTAATATGAGAATAAATCAAACATTTATCAGGAACGATATATTTTTTCTAAAGGTAGTTTCACTTCATTTTGATGGAGTAGTTATTTTAAAAAGATTCTACACATTTATATATTTTATTTTTAGAAAATACATTATTTTTAAAATATGACTTTAAATATTATCTAAGGGTGAACTTTTTTATTTTTCAGAGAAGTTTCATTTTTGGTGAATAGTGAAAAATACTGTATTTTAAATGAATACACCTTTTTCACTTAATTTTTTGTAAGAGATTCATTATACTATAAGTTTTATTTATGGTATAATTAGTTCATTTATACATAGATACAAACATTTTAATTCATTCGAATATATTTCATAATAAAATTGTATATAAAAACATTTCAATATTTTGATCATTTTCACTTTAAAAACATGCTTTCCCATTACATATTCAAGATAAATTTTGAATGTAATTTTAAAAATTATATGAATTTAAATTACTAAAATGGATTCCATATTTTTAATATTATTTTTAAAATTATATATTATCATAAATAATATTATTTTGTATGAAAATGATTCTGTGGAAAAAAACATTGTGATATCGTTTAAATAATAGAAGGGTTAAAGATAAAATGTAAAGGCTTAAAATGTGAAAAAACAACAAAATGTATTGGTTTTTTGAGGTATGAATCTACACTCAAAATCCTATACAACATTAATGATGGTAAATATTCTTCGAAATTAATTACACCTCAATGTGGATGGATTTAATCATAAAATAATCATTATTTAATCACTTAAAACCACCCCTCACCATGTATAAATATGACCCATCACCACTCCATTTCTATTAAAAATCCACAAATCTACAAACAAATATTTGAAAACACATATAATAATAACTCTTCTCACATACAATTACATCTATTTTCACCCAATGTCTATTACCATGGTATTTAAGAGATCTTATAAGGTGGTGATATTCAATAGGTAATGTTCTCAGAACACCTCCCGTAATTTCATTTCGTCATATACATTCTCTTAAATTCCTTAATCCATATGGACATGATAAATACAGAATCAATTATATACTTTAGTTTTTTAGTTTATAATGGAATATCACATATCTATTTCATTTCTCGTTTTCTCTTTATAAAACAATCAAAATTATTTTGAAAATTATGGCGGTTTTCTTTCTCAAGGATTACTGATTTTATATTTTCTATCAAATCGTCCATGGGTGGTCATAAAAGCATGATTCTAGTTAATAATATTTTAATATGTATATTATAAGAAATTTCATGTGTTTTATGTAACATTAAAATATTATATTAAAAAATGGAATAAGTTAGTGAAGATAAGAAAAAATAGCCAAAATAGAATTACAATTTATCATTATCATTTTCTCAAATTAATCATCCCCATACAAAAAAATTATAAATGGGGCGAAAATTAATTCGAGATGATAATTAATAATATTATATTCCACTTCTATTGTTTTAATCCCATTTTATAATAACATTATTAATTATACACAAATGAATCAATCGTGAAACAATGAAATGAACACACCCAAAATAAATATAATAATAATATATTATTAATTAATGGGTCATAATATGTTATAAAATTATAAAATAAGAAATTATAAATTTGGATATAGTTTTTGAATGGGGTCATAAAATTCATTAAAATGTTATACAAGAGGTTTTGAACATTATTTTAATTTGTCGAAACTTAGGTAAGAAACATCAACTCAATGTCCTTTTACAGAGGAATATTAATATGTTATAGCCCCAATTTATTTTTTAGGTGTATATACTAAACATTTGACATATCATATCATTTATTTATTTATTTATTATACTGTATGATGTTTTAAAAAAAAATATTCCTCCAGAGGGGGTTTTTATTCAAATATTTTAAAGTGTTATGGGCCACTCTGATTTAAAAATATATTTTTAAAGGTTTATGGATTTAATAAAAAAATAATTTCCCCCAAGTAAATATTCATGAAATTATTTTATATTCAAATATTTGTGTTTAAAAATAAATTATAAAGAAAATTATGTGCTTATATTGAATTTCATTCATTCGTTTTAGATAGGAATACTTGTATGTGTTTTATTCAGTTCATTTTGAAAAATAAAAAACATTTAATTTTTTTAAAATAAAAGGAAACAACTAATTTTCAAAAAATGGTGAATATTAATTAGTTTCTATTTTTTATTACAAGAAAACATATAATATTTAATGAAATTTACTCATATTATTTTTTAGTATTTCAGATTTTAATATGTGTTTTCAAATAAAATGGTGTATTAGTTTTGAAAATGCTTTTAAGAATAAAATTGTGTTTAAATATGAAAGTGTTTTTCATTGGGGAATAAATACTTTTTCAAAGGGTTTAATGATGAATTTTGTTTATTAATTAAATTTTAAATTATAATTATATGAGAAACAGGTGAGTCCAATATAGATTATATGTAGGGTTAAGCCAGATTATAGAACATTGGTGATCCTAATATATATTTTACAAAGGGTTGAGACCCATTATAGATCACAAAAAATGGGTGAGACTAATAGAGCTTATATGATGGGTTTATGCCGATTGTATATCAATGGTGAGCCTGATATAGCTTATAAAAAGGGTGATCCCAATTATAGGTTTCCAATGCATTGGGTAATTTTAAAACCCCATGACATTAAAATGTTATACTTTTATTAATAAATAAATATTGTTCATATTTATCTTTTGAAAAAACATGTTAATAATATTCTATATAATACACAAGAATATCTTGTACACATGACCTAGTTTTACTACCTTATAATGGATATCATATTTTATAACTAATTTTTTGACACTGCTATGAATTATATTTTTAAGAGTATCTATAATTTTTTAATTTATAATGTTGAATTTATATTAGGATGATTTTTTTGTGATTTTTTAGAGAAACACCATACTTTTATTAAAAGACATAATTACTTCAATTTAGTTAAAAACAACATTTTAATTTAAATAATTTTTACATTAAATTATATTTTGAATTTGTTTTTAAAGTCACAATATATTAGTTATGAACATATTAATCCAATGCATGTCATTAAATCCATTTTTATATCTTCTTAGAAATAAAAGATTATTGTAATTTTGACCATTTTTACTTTAAATACCAGCATTCTCCTCACATCTGTGGGATTATCATTAATCTATATTTTCTCACATCTAGGATTTGATTTTTTATAAATGGAAATAAATGTTTCAAATTAGTATAAATTTTTTTGTCTAATATGATCACCATAAATTTTGTCCAAAAAAATTAGTGAAAGTTATTAAAATTATTTATATTGTTGAAGGAAAAAATTAAGAATAATATGGGACTAAACCATAATAATAAGGACAAAAATTACATGGAAGCCGGTCAAAGGTCCATTGGATGAAAATTATTTAACCATGTCATAAATTGGTTCAAAATTTATTAGTTATTGACATATTATTAAATGGATGTTCCCTATATAAATGTTTATTTAAGAAAAAAAGGCAAGAAGTGAACTTTCCTTACCTTTTAATTTTATAAAACATTAAGATTTTCAAGAAACACAATATGTTTGGTTGTATATATCCTCTTGAAATATCAATGGTTTATTATTAGCATAATAATTTAACATAAATTTTTAATGTTGATTTATTGACTTAAAATTATAAAGAAAAGTATATACAATTATTATTTAGTTAAAAAATAAATGAAATAAATGATACTATAAATATTAAAATTGTATTATATTAATTGAATTGTTATAATTAATAATTTTTAGATGAATAAATAATTTTAGACATCTTTAAACATAATATTTTATAATTTCAATATTTGTTTCATACTATAAATTTACACATAAATAAATAATGTAAAAATTCAGATTATTGTTACTTTATAATAAATAATATTTTATTAAATTATTTAAAATTTAAAAATTCCTATATTATTTCTTGATATTTTAATGTTTTAAAAATATTAAATATGCTATATCAAGTAACCAATTTTTATTGTTTAATTAACATATTAACCTATATATTTTATAAATGTTGTTAACGTAGTCCGGGTTTAGACATTGTTTTATCTAGTCAGATGATATTTTTATAAAAACAATTTCCAAAACCGTGATATTTTTATTTTATAAATTATATATAATTTTAATAATCCATGGGATATATATTTTTCACTAAATATCACTTTATATTAGTCTTAATTGTAAATTACATAATATATAAAACAAGATGCTTTAATAAAATTAAAAAATTATAATATTTTTGGATCATAGAAGTTAAAGATTCAATTTACTAAAATGCACATATTATTATTTTTTAATGGTTTTAAATGGAAATTATTCTTATATAGTCCATTATTTTTCCATTTTCGAGTTACATTATATATGTTAGAACACCATTAATGAACATGATTTGGTATTTATAGGATTTCCACTCCCCCTCTACTATAAAAAGGAAAGCACTCTACCCATTACTCACACCCTAAAAACAATTTGGTTCAACCAAGATCATCCTACCAAGTTCTCCAACATTCCCCCCCTACAAAACCTAGAAGCATCACCTTGTTCATAAAGAACTCTATGGATCCTTTTTTGTGAAAAAAAAAGAGTCACATGATTAAGTGGTAACGAACATCGTTATGATTTTTAGATTTATTTCCTTTGTCCAATACTTAAAAAATTAATATTTCATACATGTATAAAAACACATTATCCTAAATATAAAATGTATTTATTATTATAAGGTTTCTACATACACTTACACACACACATCCAACTAATGGGTAATAAACATATTTTTTTTGTGTATGGTGAACTACTACCTCACAAAACGATGATTGTTCATATTCCTTTACCACCACTCATAGTGGCCTTTATGATGGACACTATATTTAAATATGATTTTTATGATTTTTATAATTCCATTATGTTTCTCTAATTTTTATTTAAAACATACAATTTTTCTTTTCATCTTGTATAAATATGATAATTTTAATTAAGGAATAGTTGACTATGTCTGCTCAAAGCAAAGTGAATCATCCATTCCATACAAGAATTTTGTAGAGGATGAACATAATAAACCTATTTATAAGATATAAAATATAAATTACAATGTTATTATAATATACATATATATTTCACTTTTAATTATTTTAATATAATAAATAAATTAATGTAACATTCATGCGTATATAGGGCCTACTGTCTCCATTAACGGTGAATTTAATTTCATATCTCCAAACATTATAGATTTTTATAAATAAATATATACTATGTAAATATGATAATTAATTCATGTATTACATTATCTAGATGATTAAGTCATGATATAACGAATATTATTAATAATTGATATGTCTAAAACATATTTGAGAAAACTATTCATTTAACACCCAAAATATTTAAAATAACGAATGAGTGTTAACAAACAGTTAATAAAATATTATAAGAAGTTAATATATGATACTATAATCCTGAATATGGTTATGGTATATGTTAATATATTATTTTAATCATATTTATAGGAGATTAAATACCAAAAAACTAATGTAATGTTAAGGTAAGGGATTTCATCTCAATTTACATTCTATTGAGAATTATTTGTTGTTATAGACCCACTCACTTTTATATGGTTTATCTACTACCATTTGACTCATAATATCATTAATAATATTCTCCTCATTATATTATATGTTTCATTTCATGACCTAAATTCATGGGTATTATGATTTAAACTTTTCAATGTGGTCTGAAACACATTGGGATGTTTAAATATTATTCACATCCATGAATGTTTAGAATGATAATATTTGCAATCTCACTTACTTTAGTGCTTGTAAAATTTATCATGAAACAATAATTCCATTGTAATAATTTTTAATTTAAAATATCCTTGAATGTCTATATTTACATATGATGGATATTATTATTTCCTAATCTATATATCATTTAATATATGGTGTTTATTTTGATAGTTATTTGATTAACTAGGGAATGTTTGATAAACATGTATATTCTATGCATACATTTCAATTTGATTTCTTGGATAAAATTCTATATCTAGCAGTTTCTAACTATTACATATTTAATTTTCCTTATATAATTACTTGAAATGAATGTTTTATCAGTTATTTACCTTTAGATGTTTATTTATTTAAATTTATTTATTATTTTTTCTATATTATTTACCCTTATTGATCATTTGAGCTTACTGTTATTAAGTATTTCCTAGGTTATAAATAAGAAATTATTGAATAATAAATAAATGATGTAGTTTGTTTCATTTTATTATTTTTAATGTTTTTATTTACTATTTTTACATTTTATTTTAGGTATCATGTATGTAATAGATGATTCCAAGATTACTAAACTAATCGGTCCTTTTATATTTGATTTCTTGTAATCCTGCCAATGTGATAAAATAATGCACTAGTTTTGGGATTCTTGGGCTAGAGCAGTTGGTATCATGGTAATTCTATAAACAACATTGAAAACTATATTTAGAAAACATAGATTATGGATATCAACTCATATATAGAAATTGAGTATAATTATACAATAACATCATATGATTTTGGTAAGGTAGTGATTATTTCAGTATTCCAAGAAATACATTCCAATATGGATAATACGTGTTGGTGAATATCTGTAACAGATGTTCCTAGGGGTAACAAATCTAAAATGGTGTCCTCGACCTAACTCAGGGAAACCTAGTACACAACAATATGCCTTAATGGACACCTGGTTTGATAATCTCATGAGATAGAATTAGGATAATTTTCATTTTTTTAGAAACCTTAAATAAGAAATTAAATAGAAGATGAATATAAATAACCAGGGATAAACATACAGTACCATATATTAAATATGTTGGATCCATTCATTCAACATAATATAGTAATGATTCGTTATTATGTTGTTTTCTATTTTGATAAGTGTTTCCCACACTATAATTAAATTTGTTTTATTCAATGGAAGGATCCAAACGGAAATGTCTTAAAATAGAATGTGATGGACAATTCATTGATCACAAGTCAAATGTAATGATCACTATGGTGAAGGATTTTTTTATCATTCCTAATTAGCTTTAATAGAACCTTATTAAAAATGTGTACCTTAACCAATTATTAGACTCACCATAGAAGATATGGAATGAGTTTACTGAGAGTTCATGTAATAGAGGCCATGAAAGAAACTGGTTCAGATTCCTAGGTGTAATGAATGTGGAAATAATCACCCATGGAAATGTATTATATTTTCAAGAATATATTATTAATAGGGAAAATAATAACACAAATCCAGTAACGGCAATGGAAAAAGTAGATTAATTTTGATGCATTGGATGTGCCTATTGTCCTCCCAAATATAACATCAATGGATAAATGCTTTATGTGTAAATGAATGGCCAAAATGAAATTTGATGTTATAAGTGGTATGCTCATAAATAGAATTAGAATGGTGGTACGAGTAATGGTCATATTGTTGATGATGATGAGACTACTGGAGAAATCTTAAAGTAATGAGGTATTATGTATTAAGATAAGGTATCCATATTAATTGCTTATGGATGACGTAGAATAATCTATTTGTTCATGCACATGGATTCAGGAACTACGTAATTTAAATATTTTATTAGTGATGTAATATTTATAAGAATTATGGTATATATGATGATTATATTATAGGAATTTTTCGTTAATAATTAGAGACTATATGATTAATGGTACTATGAAAATTTATTCATTTTTGAAAAAACATGATTGAGGTAAATATAACCCTTCATATGTTATTAATATAGAGATAATGAGGATGAAATTACTAATTATATTAGTGATCACTACCTTGGAATTGATTAATGACTTTTAAAAAATTGTTCTATGCTATTATTTATAGAATATTGATTACTATTGGATTGATAGAATGTATCCAATAACATTAATCTAACATAAACAATATTGAAGAATTAATGTTTCCAATGAGTTTTATGGTAATTCTGTTTCATAAAATATTTCAACATGATACATCAAAAAAGATTTCACATGTTTGATATATGATTATTAATGAGATACATCATAATTATTGAAGGATATTCATAAGTTCATTTTAGAAATTCTTCGACCTTCTTTAAAACATGTCAAATTAATGAATTTCCAAAAACATAACCATTAATGAGATGGTTTATGTTTTACTTTTTATCGGGTATTAAATATTGATATATTACAACACTATAAAATGACTCATTTTCTATGATATTATATAGAAATAGTTAAGGGTAATACCAAAGGATAATAATGTTCTGATAGAATCACACCAAGTATATATGTACGGCCCCAACCTTTAGTATTACATAATTACGAATAAGGAAAATAATTATTATTTAGGATCATTTTAGGTTTACATGTTGAGAGTATTAGGTCATAAATTACTCAAAAAATATTGAATGTTAAATGTAAACAATTCTACTCCATATAAAGTTTTTTATAAAATAAAAACTCTTAAAAAACATTCATCGTTCCATGTTTTAGACAACATAACTTTTCGTTGATCCCATCATAAACCATATCCATCTTTAAGTCATCTAGAAAACATTTCAAAAACATGGGATGAGCATAAAGATCTCAGTAAAGGATAAAAAATAAAGAAATAAAACATTACCCCATTAACACATTCAAAATATAATCTCTTTAACATACCTCATGATATTAGATGACTTATAAATAAAACATAGAAATCATAAATCATAAATGTAACTTGTGGCATCCATAACATACTGAAATTATAGCTTTCACAGTTACATAGGGAGTTACATTTGGAATACTCGTCCCAATATATTAACAAAATCAATTAATAGAAACCTTAACGTCTATATATTTCATGGTACCCAATGAATTGGACATATATCTCAGGCTCACTCGTCCAAGGTTTACCACATAACCACCTGTATATGTAAACAATTCCAAAGAACCCTAAAATATTCATAACATATAAAACAATAATAAATAAATGATAAAATTTCCACATTCCCATCAAAATATATAATTTCAATAATATTGACATAATAAATTATTTCTAAAAACCATTTTCAAAAATAATGTAAAAAAGGGTATATGGTATTTATTTTTCTATTAGTAACATTACAGATTTTTATGGAAGCCAAATAACAAATAATGCTCGTGGCGGTGGAATATTAGTTCTCACCACATATGATAAAATGAAACATTACCTTTGTCATTTAGTAAAATACAATGTATATAAAATATTCCCTTAGGATAAAATTAAATTTAAATGGAGTTTATACACTATATAAAAGTAAGTCTTGTATAAATCAAAATATTCCTTAAGCAAAGAAGATTGAGAAGAAGTCCCTTATCTCAAGTATGACTTGTCTTCTTTGTTTCTTGTTATTACTGAAAAATAAAAATAAGTTAATTTATAATTGATTAATAACATTTTTGATGTTTATTATCTCATTAATACCACTTATTAATTTTATATAACTTTTTGTTAATTATTTGAGTTCATATAGACATTTGTTTTTATGTTTTTTACTTCAGTAAAAAATGAACATGATATAATTACAAATTTTCCTTGTGGACAAAAGAAAATTATCTCTAGAATGATATTAATGATTTTTATATCATATATATCATACATATATTTATATATTTATTATTAATTTTCCATATTATTTGGATATATAAAAATGAAATGCACAATTCATGGAGATGGTAAGCCATACACACACATGAACGCTACATTCATTTCAATTTTTTATTTTTAATGTAATGAAATCCAAATAATACATAGTTAAATTATTATTAAATTATAAAATAATATTTTATATACATTACATATTTTAATTAACACAATCCTTTATAGGTTTCAAGCATGGTATGAACAAGACATTTCACTTTCAGGGGGCGGTAGTCTGCACTTTCTCAAATGATATTATTGTATTTATACAACAGGAAAAGAATAATGGTATGTTATAAATGAGAATTAAATAAGTATAGATATAAAATAAATATCATATATATCACATATAATTATAGTTACATCATGATGTCCACCATGAGACATGGTAGGGTAAAATCATACAATCATCCTTTTGTGAGGTAGCAGTTTTCCATACACAGAAATATAATGTTTGTATCCATTAGATGGAGGTGTGTGTATGTTTAGTTCGAATCCATATCATAAAAAACCATATTATATTGTGGATATAGTTTTCTCTCTATAAATAGTGAGTAATAAGATCATAGAGAGTGGAGAATGAAAAATAATCGGAAGGAACTTTAGAGAAACGTTACTTCAAATCTGGTAACTTTTTTTTGATTTGAGCCAAATGGACATCTTGAATTGCATTATTCCAAGGGTAATGATTCTAAAAAATATATAGATATGTTGGGAGCTTATTTGGGAAGAGTTCTGAAAATACAAGGGGCTATATAGGTGGGATTAATGGGTTAGAGATGGTGTCCTTTTATAAGAGGGAGGAGGGGCTGTTTAGGAATGTTTTAATGTATTATTTTATAATAAAATTATTTTCAATTTCAAAATGTAAAAAACACATTAAATTTGAATATCATTTGACTATAAGTCTAAAAAAAATCATCCAATAATCATTGTATAGGTTTTGGATATTTTAAAATCCTTATCTTTTTTATTTAACCCTTTGTTAGCTTATTTAACTTTTAACATGTCTCGTTGTATATTCACACTATATGGTTAATATATTTACTATAAAATAACAAGAGGCCAAAAATGTCTCATTTATAATTTTTTTTAACATAATATATTTCATTTGGAAAAATATTAGATATTTAGAATTATTTTATCATTTAATAAAATATTAATTGTTTTTAATACTGATTTTTTTCAATATTTATACTATTCATAACATGAATTTTATATATCCATAAAAACATGATCAATTCTAAAAGGATAATTAATTACAAGATAACACATAATAATAATCAATAAAATTGATGGATGGAATTAAATATTTAAAACTAAATTTATTTTAATATTTATAATCTAATTTATCTAAAAACCTTTTAATGATATAATCATTACTTCATCATTGTGTCATAAATAAATTTATTTATATGATTTTTAAAAATTATAAGTAAAGTACCATGATTTAGGAAATATTTTTATTTTTTTAATTAATGTTTATAGTTAATGTTAACAATTATATAACCCCATATTAATTTTTTTTTAACATTACATGTTGATGATATTTTTATTTTTACTTTAAATAAAAAGTTATTCCTGAAAATACCTTACCCGAGTTGCTTCAAAAGGACAAATGTTTAACCCAATTATTTTAGTGGTATTCCATGACTCATAAAATATGGTGAGAAAAAAAATTTAGTTAATTTTATATTATTATAAAATTATTTTTACCTTGAATTACTCTATATACCTTTAACCACTGTAAATAAAAATCAAAAGATACTATTAACCAGAAATTATTTTCATTTTATTGTATCAAATTTTACATACTGATTAAAACCATGTAAATTGGATTTTTGAATCTCAATTAACAGAAGTGAAAAATTTTCATTTAAAGGAAAAAGTCATTTGTTAACTACTATACAACGATTTTCACTATTCATCAAAAAAATGGAACATTTTCAAAAAAAATACCGAAAATTAACACAAATATAATTTTGATATTGTTAATTAGAAAATTATATTGATTTTACCTTATTCATAAAATATTAGTTTCATTAATTAATTTAAAATTAATTTCTATTTTCAAAACTAGAAAGCATGTTTTTAAGAAGTAAATTCTACAAAAAGTTTGTCAAGTGTTTAAGTCCAATTTCAATGTGAAATTAATTCTAATGACCAAAATATGATTAAATGGTAAAAATATAATCCAATTATAATTTAACACCATTTAAAAATATAATCTAACCTTAAAAATAAATTAGATGAAAAACAATTTTTACTTAAAATGCAGTATTTTTCACTATTTATTAAGAAATGAACTTTATAAAAAAAATACAAAAACTTTACCCAAAGTATATTTTGATATCACTCTTCTAATGAAAACAATTATTTTTTTCCAAATGGAATATATAAAAGTGAAAGAATAATATTTGAAAGGGTTTTTCCATAAAAATTAGGTACCTTTTAAAAATAATACAGTATTTATGCTTAAAATTGGATTCATTCTCTTGTTTAGCAACTAAATGTAATTGGATAAATATAAAATAATTTATCAAACATATTTAATCATAATATTGTTATTTATGTTCATTACCATCAATAAAATGGCTAGGTATTAACTTCCATTTAAAATTATTATATTATTATTTATTTCAATATGACTAAGCATTGTGTGCAACAAAAGACTTCAGAGAAACCCATTGTTGTTTGTCGGCCAATCCATTGAACATAGAATCCCCCTTAAAGTAAAATTAATATTTAATTCACAAACATAAATAAATATAAAAATTTCATATTCTTTATTTACTTGGGATGTTAAATCATACCCCCTTTTAGGAAATTGTTTCTTCTCTATTTTAAAATTGGGCTTGAAAACATCATTAAAAGTTCCACATCAGGAAAAGTGTCAATAAAACTATCACTTTAAAAGAAATAAAGGGTAGTAAAAAGGGTCACTCTAGATAACCCATACTAGGATTCCTTGTAAAAAAATGAAACATAGACTAAGTTTCATGTTCTAATGGATAGTTCAAGAAAAAATTATTTCGAGAAAGTTAATGATAAGAAAACCATAAACTTGTGATGGGTTAAACAGTCATTTGTTTTCCAGTAAGAAAATTCACGATATTTTTTTGATTTAACATAAATTTCATTATATTGGGGAATTTATTTATAATATTTACTATGTAAATAAGTAAATATAATTACATTTCTAGTATAGTTTCATCATTTTGTAAGTTTTTAGCAAAAAACCATCTTTTCTAAAACCGACGAGTATTCAAGATGACTTTGTCACTACGGAAGCACTAGAATCATCATCCATAGAATCACATAATCCAAAAAAGATGAAAAATATATTTCCCTTCTCATTAGACACTATCCAATACAAAAATTGTAATTACAAGATCAGATAATCCCAAAAAGTATAATCTTTTATAAAAAAATAAAACTCTTAATCTCCCAAATTTAACAAAGAGTACCCAATGTTCAAAAAATCCAATTCAATAAATAATAGTTTATGAAATCATTCAATATAATCCAAACTATTATTGTGACCAAAAATTCAGAAGGATTTGATCACATAGTCTCCCTAAAAAATGTTAGCATTTATATCCAAATAACATTGGCTATTCTTAATGTATCATAATTAAAAGAAATCAACCCAATCCCTTCTTCTCTACGATAGGCTAATCATTTCCATAAATAACCCCAATTTCTTTCTGTCCATAATAAAAACCTAGATTCTTCAAAAATAAAATTTAATCAATTATTCCACAACTGAAATCTCATATTGTACTATTTTCTGTAATTATATATTGTTCCCAAAAGATAGAATGTTTTCAAAAATAACCATTATCAGGAAATAAAAAATACTTTTCCCATAATATCGATATCCATTTGATAAAACATAATCTTAAAAATCAACTTATTCATGATCCTAAAAATAATCTAACTAAAAATATTTAGTCATAATAACTAATGACATCATGTAGTCCACTAGTAGGCAAAAAATCCCAATGACACATTGGTTGTGGGTTTGATTCCCATAGTTTTGTCCATCGCGACGTGTTGTCACATGGTTTGTGTGTAGTCCATATTTCAAAAATTATATAATTTAATATATTTCCCAAAAATGAGAAATATTACTAAAAAATAACCATAACATATTTTATCCATAATTTTTATCTAATTACTTTAATTTTTCATCCCAAAATATTATAACCATTTATCACCTCAAAAAAGATCATATGTAAACCTAAGGTTATCTATTATGTCCCATAAAGAAACGATATTTCATTCATTAATAAAATTTTCGCATATCAAAATTCTGATTTGCACAGACATTAAAAATTAATCCAATGTGATTTAATCATCATTACATTTAAACATATCATCATCCATATATACAACAAAACTCTTCAATTCCTAAAATGTAGAAATCCTAATCATAAAACATTATTCCGGATCCATTATCCATGTTTTTCATCTGATTATTTTATACATCATTACTACATAAAAAATCATGCATAATTTCATTTGATTTTATTAATATCAAAACATGATAAAACAAATAATCCACAACTTTCATGGGTTATTTTTAGTTTCCTAATCCTCAATTCGAATGGCATTGAGCATTGGTAGACATATATTTTTATGGTACTACTAATCCCATTCCTAATTTTTTTTGTAGGAAATCGATTTTTATAATTTCCAAGCATACCAAATTTAAAACATTGAATTGATTCCTCAGAAATAACATCTTACCCTTTCCTGGAGTAAACTAGATGCATTATTTTTTCATGGAAGGTTATTGATTTATAGCCTTCGTTACCACATATATAGCGTCTTCTTGCCCCTATCAGGTATTTTACAACGTGTTTCCATCCACATAATTGACACATCGTTTTTTGAATATACATACCTTAATAGTTATTACCGGAACTCCCATTGGAATTTTTTTCTCACATATATGATTCCTTATAAGAATCTGCATGGATTAAGAGTTCAATAAATACATTAGATAGTTGGATGATAATAACCATGACATTTCTAATTGCATCTCTCCATTCATTTGTTTTCTTACTAATGAAGCTACCAATGTTTCTTTCACATCCATAGTTACATTAATGCTTGAGTGATCACACCATTTACTAAAACAAAAAATGAATAGTGTGAGAATATCAGTAAAATAATCATATAATATCTTATGAGGAGGGTAAAAACTAATACACACTTATTCATGTTATCTTAATCTATTAAATTTATCTAAAATAACACTGACTCTACCTAATTTGCTATCCATTATTGTTGTGTAACAAATTCTTAAATAACATCCTAACCATTAAATGTATATAAACATTCCTTTGATGCAAACTATAAGTCCCCAACCATAAACATTACATAATCTTTAATTATGTAAATAATTCATATATAGAATTTTATAAGGTTCAGAGCTTTATAGAATTAGGTAATAAATATAAAAAATCCTGAATATTATTTTTAAACAATTATAATTAGTATACAATTTTTTTATAAAATAAAATCATTTCTAGTTCTATGTCTTAGAGAGCATGAATTATTCTTGATCTCATCCTTTACCCTATTCATTGTTAAGTCATGTGGAAAACATTTCAAAAACATGGGATGAACATTAAAATCACTCTATGGGATATAAAATAAAGTAAGAAAACATTAGAACATAAACACATAAAAAACATAAGATCTTTTACATACCTCAATAAATCATATGATTTTTGAATAACACAAAGAAATAATAAATCATAAAGGTTACTTGTGGAATCAATAACTTACATACATTATATATTTCACAACTACAAAGGGAGTTATGTTTAGAATACACATCCCAATATATTCCCAATATATCTTAAGAGAAACATTAATGTTTACCTCTGTCATGTTACCCAATGAATTAGAGATCTAACTCAGGCTCACTCGCCCTAGGATTATCATCAAACCACCCATATACACATACAATTTCCAAGAACCATAACATAACCATAACACATAAAACATGCATAATAAAAAGAAGACATTTCAAAACTCCAATCACAATATAACATATAAATAATATTGAGGTAATAAATACTTTCTAATGAAACATTTTCAATACCAAAATACATAAAATGTTATATGGTTTTTATTTATCTTTTAAGAATATTATATCTTGTTAAGGAATCCAAATACCACATAATGCTCACGGTGGTGGAATAGACATTGTCATCGCGGACATTAAAAAGAAACATTCCCTTTGTCATTTAGTAAAATGCTACATAGAAAAAAATATTCCCTTTGAATTAAATTAATATTCTACGGGGTTTACACACAATATAAATTAAAGTCATTTATAAATAAAAATATGCCTCAATGAATAGAGATTGAGATGAAGTCCCTTACCTCTGGTTTGACTTGTCTTATATGACCATTTTTATTCATAAACAATAAACATATGTTAATTTATACTGGCTTAAGAAAAAAATTAATGTTTATTATTCCTTTAATATCACCTATTACCATTCAGTAACAATTAGTTAATTAGTTGAGTTCATATTAGACATTTTGTCGTTGTTCAGAACATGAGTCAAAAACGAACTTGTTATAATTACAAATTTTCCATGTGGTCAACCCTAAATTATCTCCCGAAATATATTAATGATTTATATATTATAAATATCATATATATACCGTATATATTTTTTTATAATAGTCCATATAATTTCGATATATGAAAATTAAATTCCCTGTTCATGAAGACGATAAGTTGTACGTATGCGTGAAGGCTACTTTAATTTCATTTTCTCATTTTTTTTAATGGAATGATAACAAAATGACACATCAGTGTATTATTAATCTAGTATAACATAATATTTCATATATGATACATATTTTCATTAACAAAATCCTTTATAGGTTCTATGTATGGTATGAATGTGTAATATCACATTTAGGGGGTGGTAGTCCGCACTTCTTAAAATGAAATTATCATATTTATACTAAATTAAATGAATAAAGGTATGTTCAAATTGAAAATTACAGTGATTATATATAAATATATATCATATTTATCATATTAAATAAATTTTATATCAAAATTTCTACCATGAGAGGTGGTAGGGTAAAATCGAACAATCATCATTTCGTGAGGCATCAGTTCGACGTACATAGAAACAGTATGTTCGTATCCATTAGATGGAGGTGTGTGTAATAATAGATCAAATACATCTCATAAAAACAACATTTTATATTTATGATACTGTTTTTTATATATAAAGAGTGAATAATATGATCTTAGGGAGTGTAGAATGAAAAATAATGGAATGAAACTTGAGAGAAGACATTACCTCAAATTCGGAATCTTCTACTGATTTGTGCCATAGGGCCTTGTTGAATTTCCTTCTTCCTAGGTTAAACCTTCTAGGAGTAATATAGGGATGTTGGGAAATTATTTGGGAAGAGTTTAGAAAATATAAGAGGCTTAAGTTGTGTGAGAAATCAGTTAGTGATGGTTTCCTTTAAATAGATGGAGGAGGGACTCTTTAAGAATGTTTGAATGTATTATTTTTTTATAAAATTAATTTCAGTTTCAAAAAGCCCAAAACTCATTATATTCAATTATAAAATAAATAGTATGAATAAATTCATCCAATAAAAATTGGATAAGATTTGTATATTATTTAATCCATGTCATTTTTATGTAACCCTTTGTTAAGTTATTTATCATTTACCATGTCTTCTTGTATATTCATACTATATTGTTAATATACTTACAATAAAATGAAAAGTGACCCCAAATGGACAATTAATGACATTTTTAACATCATATATGTCATTTGGCCGAATATTATATTATTATGACTATTTTATAATTTTATAATTTATTAATTTATTTAAAAACTCATATAATGTAAATTTTATACCATGCATATAATGAATTTTTTAAAATCCATAACTACGTGATCAATTAAAATAACAACATTTATTAAAATATAACAAGCCATAATAATCCATAAAATTATTGGATAGAATAAAAAGTTTCAATATAATTTTTTTAATATTTATAATCTCATTTATTTAAAACTTTCCTTAATGGGTTAATCATTACATCATCACTGTGTCACAAATAAATTTTTTATATGATGTCTAAAAATTATAAATATAATACCATAATGTATTAAATATTATTATTATTATAATTAATATTGATATTTAAATATATCAATTATATAACCCCTCATTATTATTTTTTAGAAAAAAATGTTTATGATATATTTATTTTAACTTTAAACAAACATTTATTAATGTAATTATATTACCCAAGTGGCATCCAAAGTAATAAAGTTATAAAAAATGCTTTTTCTGGCCATCCATGACTCATAAAATAAAGTGAGGACAAGTGATAAGGTAATTTTATATTAATATAATATTATTTTTATACTGAATTTCCCTATTTAACATTAATTACGTGCAATAAAAATAAAAAGTTATTATTTTCAAAAAAAATATTTTCATCCTATTGACCCAAATTATACTTACCATTGACAACCATGTATATCATATTTTTTATATTCAATTTAAATATGTATTAAAATATTATTCAAATGAAAAATTTGGGGTTTTAACAATTATGTAGTGTTATTCACTATTCATAAAAAATTTAACATTTTTAGAATAATACCAAAAATCACCCAATGATAATTTAGGTATTATGAAATAAAAAATGATTTTTCTTTTACCAAATTAAAAATGGCGATGTTTCATAATTAAATTTAAAATTAATTTTTTTTTGTGAAAATTAGAAAGTGTGTTTTTAAGAAGTAAAAACTTCAAAAAGATTGACATGTGCTTATGTCCAATATCAAAGTGAAATTACATCCAATGACCAAAATTGGATTAAATGGTAAAAATATAATACAAATACATTTTAAAACCATTTATGAAAAATAATCTAACCATATAAATAAATCATATGAAACGTCAATTTTGACTTAAAATGCAGTATTTTTTAACTATTCATTAAAAATGAACTTTATTAGAAAATGTTAAAAATTTATAAAAAGTAACGTTTAATATACCAAATCTAAATAATAATTTTAGAATGACAAAATTTAACATATGAAAGTGAAAAAACTAGATTTATAATGGGTTCTCCTCAATTGGTGTTTAAACTACCTATTAAAAATATTTGAGTATTTTGGCATAAAATTGTATTCATTCTCATGTTAAGCCTCTAAATTTTATTGTAAATATGTAAAAACATTTAACAAACATGTATATCTATAATATTTTTGGTTCTATTCATTCCTTCCAATAAAATTTCAAGGCGTTAACTACAATTCAAAATAGTTATATAATTATTTTTTCTGTATGACTCTGCATTGTGGGAAACATAAGACTTCAGAGAAACCCATTGTTGTGTAGCGGGTTTGCCAACAGACATAGAATCTCATTTAAAGTAAAATTAATATTTAATTAAGATATATTAATAAATATGAAAATTTCATATTATTTATTTTCATGGGATGTTACATCCTTCCCCCCTTTTGGGAATTGTGTCCTTACAATTTTAAAATTTGGCTCAGAATCATTATTAAAAGTCTGACATCAGGAAAAGAAGAAAAAAAACTATAGCTTTAAAAGAAATAAAGAGAGGTATTTTGGTCACCCTAGATAACCCATACTAGGATTAAATGTATTAATAAATGGATATATAAGGTAAACTGTGTGTCATGTTATGTTGGAGAGTGATAGAAAACATGATCCGGAGAATGTCAACTACAAGAAAACCGCAAACTTGTGATGGGCTAAACAGTTAGTGGTTTCCCAGAATGAAAAGTAAAATGATTATATTTTCGTTTTAATTCTATTTAATAAAGATAGATAATTTATTTATGATATTAACAAAGGACATAATGAAATATACTTATTTTTCATGTAGTTTTTCATCCTTTAATAAGTTTCTACAAAAAACTATTCTTTTCTCCAAATGATGAGTATTAATGATGAATTGGTCACACAAGATGTGCTAGAATCAACATCTATAGAAATACATAATCCACAAAATATGAACTAAATATTTTCCTTGAATTTAGTCACTAACTTAAAAATGGTTAGTACTAGATCAGATAATCCCCAAAAGGATAATCTTTTGTAAAAGAAATACTACTCTTAACCTCCATATTTGAACAAAAGGAGTACCCAAAGTTAAACAAAGACCATTCAATAAACACTTGTCCTTAAACACATTAAATTTAATCCAAACAATTATTGTAACTAAAAATTTAGAAGGATTTGATGACATAGTCTCTCCCAAAAATGTTAAAATTTATCTCCAAATAATATCAGCTACTCTTAAAGTCATATACTAAAAAGTAATTAGCCAAATCGCATATACTCTATGATAGGTTAATAATTTCCATAAATAACCCAAATAATTATATTTTCTCAATAAAAACATAGATTCTTCCAAAATAAAATTTCAACCATTACTTCAAAGATGAGATCCCATATTATTATATTTCCCTTAAGCATATAGTGTTCCCAAAAGAGAGAACATCATCCGAAATAACCTTTTTCACATAATCACCAAATAATTTTCCTATACTAAGGATATCCATTTGAAAATGAATATTTTCCCAAAATGAACTTATTATTGATCCATAAAATCATCCAAATAAAAATAATTATTCATACTAACCAGGGACTACACGTAGTCCTATTGTAGGCGATAAATCCTCATCGCACTTTGGTTGTGGGTTTGATTCTCACAGCTTTGTTCGATGTGATGAGTTGTCACATAGTTTTCATGTTTTCCTTTTTCAAACTTTCTTTATAATCTTTTATCCATGTTTTTACATCATATTATTTTATCCTTTTTTCTACACCCAAAATCATGAATAATTTCCCAGGATTTATTTAATGTCTTAACAAGAGTTAGGAAATAATCCATACATTTCATCAGTCATTTTTAGTTACCTCAACCTCAATTGAAATGGAATTGGGAATTGGTAAACATATATTTTTATGGTACTACAGATCCTATTGCTGAAACATCTTCATATGACATCTTTTTGTATAATGACCATGTTACCAATATTTGAAACATTCAATTAATTCCGGGGAATTAATTTCATTCCCCTTCCTGGAGATAACAAGACACTTCCTTCTTCCATTGAAGGTTATTGATTTATTACATTCACTAACACAACTATAGATTCTACCCATCCCTTGGAAGAATTTTCCTTGGTTTTTCTGCCCACAACCTTAATGTAGGGGTTTTTGAATATTCATACCTTTATGGTTATTACCTAAACATTCATTGGGATTTTTTACTCGGATATATGATGCCTTATAAAAATCACCATGTTTCAGGTGGTCAATGGTGAATCCAGATAGTTGGCTAAGAATAACCATGGGAGTTTTAATTCAATATTCCATTTCATTCATTTTCTTATTCATAAAACCACCATTGTTTCCATCTCATTTATTTTCACTTGGTGCCAGTTAGATTCATCCATTTACTAAAACCAAAATGGTCTGTGTGAGTATATCATTAAAATCATCAAATAATATGATATTAGGAGAGTAAACAGAAAGATATACATCTTCATTTTATCTTAAACTCATTCAATTTATCTAAAATATCCATGACTCTTTATAATATGCTAAACATTATAGTTATGTCACTTATGTTTAAATGACACCATAACATCTAATTTTATCTAAACCTCAATTTCATACAAATTTTAAGGGCCCATCCTTAAACATTAAATAATCTTGAATTAAGTAAATAATTCTCATTTATGATCTTATCATGTTTTGAGCATTATAGATTTAGGTTATAACATTTACAAATCATCTTAAATATTACACATAGACACTTCTACTCGGTATACATTTTTTACAATAAAAACATCTTAAAAAACATGTCTGGATCGATGTTTTAGACAACATAACTATTCCTTGAACACATCCTTAACCCTATTCTTCATTAAGTCATGTGGAAAAAATTCAAAAACATGTGATGATCATAGAAAGCACAGAAAGGGATATAAAATAAGAAAAAATTATTCCATCAAATGTTACAAATCATAAGCTCTTTAATATACATTGTGAAATCATAAGATTTGAGAATAACACATAGGAAACATAAATCATAAAGGTAACTTTTAGAATCCATATCTTAATTATAATGGAGCTTTCACAGCTACATGGGGAGTAACATTTGAAATACCCATCACCGTATATTTCCTAAATTGCATTGGAGAAACAATAAAATTTACCTCTACCACATTACCCAATTCATTTTAGAGCTATATGGAGCACACACTCCCTATTTTTATCATCGAACCAACAGTGTAAACAAACAATTCCCAAGAACCATAACATATTCAGATCACTTGAATCATGAAAAAAGGAAAGATAACATTTCCACATTAAAATCACAATATAACCTCTCAGGAACATGCACGTAATAAATGCTTTCTGAAAAACATTTTAAAGACCAAAATATATAATAATGGTATATGGTATTTATTTTAATTTGGAATACATTACAATTTTTTGAGGAATCCAAAAACTAAATAAAGCTCACGACGGTGAAAATGAAATTTTCACCGCGTACGTTACAAAGAAAAATTACCTTTGTCATTTAGTAAAATGATACATAAAAAAATTACCTTTGAATGAAATTAAATTTTATGGGGGTTTATAAAACATATAAAAAATGTCGTGTATAAATCAAAATATTCCATATTGAAAGGAGATTGAGATGAAGTCTCTAACCTCATGTCTGACTTGTCTTGTATGTTCTTTATTCTTCCTGAATAATTAACATATACTTATTTATACATTATTAGGATCCCCTTTTACATTTATTGTTCCTTTTATAACACTTATTACCATTCTATGACAATTAGTTAATTATTTGAGTTCATATCCAATATTCTGTCAATGTTTGAAAATTAGTCAATAGTGGACTAGTTATAAAAACTAATTTGTTCATGTGGTCAAACGTGCATTATCTATAGAATAATATTAATGATTTAGATATCATGAATATCATATATAACCAATATATATGTATATATAATAGTCCATATCCATTGGATATATGAAATTGAAATGCACCATTCATGGAGTTGGTCTGTCGTACGTATGCAAGAATGCTACTTTCATTTCATTTTTTTCATTTTAAAAGGAATTAAACGCAAATTATAAATAGTTATATTATTATTAAATTATAATATAATATTTTATATATGTTATATATGTTAATTAACACCATCATTTATATGTTCCATGAGTGGTATGAATGAGTCGTATTATATTGATGGGGCGGTAGTCTGCACTTCTGCAAATAAAATTATCGTATTTATACAACATGAAAAGTTAAATATAATTAAAGAATAATAGAGATAAAATAAATATTCTAAATATCATATATAATTAATGTTCTATCATAATGGCCACCATGATAGGTGGTAGGGGAAAATATGACAATCATCGTTTCATGAGGCAGTAGTTCGTTGTACACAGAAACAATAAGTTCATATCTATTATATGTAGGTGTGTGTAAGTGTAGTTCAAATAATTCTCATAAAAACCAATTATTTTAAGGATATTTGTGTTTATATATAATCATATAATAATAAGTGCATAGGGAGTGGAGAAGGAAATGTAATGGAAGAAACATGAGAGAAGACGTCATCTCAAATGAGGTAACTTCTTTATTTAGACAAATGGCTCTCTTGAATTTTATTTAGTTTAGAGGAAGGATTATATAAGGAAGATATAGATTTTGGGAGCTTATTTGGGATGTCTTTGGACAATAAAATGATCTTGAGAGGTGTCAATAATGGGTTAGAGGTTTTGTCCTTTTATAAGAGGGAGGATGGGATCTTTTGGAAAGATTGAAATAATTATTTTATTATAAAATTATTTTCAGTCATAAAATGACCAAAATACATCTAATTCGAAGATAATATGATTATAAGTCTATATAAAATCATCCAATAATAATTTGGATGGGTTTTGGATAATTTTGTAATCCTTATCATTTTTATTTAACACTTTGTTGTCTTATTTAACATTTACCATGTCTTCTTATATATTTAATCTATATGGTTAATATATTTAATATAAAATTCCATGTGACCCAAAATGGAAAATTAATTAAATTTTTAACATCATATATATAATTACTCCTCATATTAGATTGTTAAGACTATTTTATCATTTAAGAAATTATTAATTGATTTAAAAACTCATTTATTCCAATTTTTATACGATTCATATCATGAAATTTTAAAAATCCAAATAATATTTTTTAATTAGAAAAAACATAATTAATTTAAATATAAAAAGTCATAATATTACATAAAATTCGTTGAGGGTATAAAAAGTTTCAAAATTAATTAAATTTAATATTTATTATCTCATTTATTTAAAACATTCATTAATGAGGTAATATTTACATCATCTTTGTGTCATAAATAAATTTAATTACTTGATATCTAAAAATTATAAATAAAATACATTGATGTAAATTTTTTTTACATTTATTATTAATATTTATAGCCAATGATATAAATTAAATGACGACACATTTAAAAAAATTAGATAAAAAATAATTGTTTATGATATTATTATTTTTTCATTAACCTAAAAGTTATTAATGTAATTATCATACCCATGTATCATAAGAAGTCCAATAGTTATACCTAATGACTTAATTTTTTAGCCATGACTCATCCAATATGGCGAGGACACATTTTATAGAAATTTTATATTATTATAATACCATGTTTACCTTAAATTAACATATTTACATTTAATTGTGGTAAAAAAATCAAAAGTTACCATACACCAAATATTATTTTCATCCTATTGAACCAAATATTTCTAAATGTAGACAACCGTGTATGTAGGATTTTTTAAACTCAATTAATTGATGTGTTATAATTTCATTTAAATGAAAAAGTTTTATTTAACTACTAAGAAGTGTTTTTCACTATTAATCATAAGATGAATGTTTTTCAGAGAAATACCAAAAATTCATGCAAAGATAATTTTGATATTCAGAATTCAAAAATTGTTTGTTTTTTACCCAATTGAAATCATATAAGATTCATTAATTAATTTAAATTAATTTCTAATATCAAAACTAGAAAGAGAGTTTTTAAGAAGTAAAAACTACAAAATGATTGACTTATTTTTTGTATTATTTCAATGTCAATTTACATAAAAGAACCAAAATTGATTTAAATGGTAAAAATATAATTTAATTACAGTTTAAAACCTTTTAAAAAGATAATATATGCATATATATAAATAAAATGAAAAGATAGTTTTTACTTAAAATGCAGTATTTTTCACTATTCATTAAAATGTACGTTATCAGAAAAACAACAAAAATATAACTAAAGTAAATTTTGATATCCCGATTCTAAAGAAGAAATTTATTATTTCAAATGAAACATATTAAAGTCAAAAAAAATATATTTAAAATGTGTTCTTCATCAAAAGATGGTAAAACTGCCTTTAAAAAATATTAGAGTATTTGTGCTTAAAATTTGACTTATTCTCAATTAATGAATATAAATTTTAATAGATAAATGTAAAGAAATTTATAAAAAATGTTTAACCACAATACGGTTAGTTATATTAATTCCTTAAAAGAAAAAGCTAGGTGATAACTTCCATTTAAAATAATTATATTTTTTTTTGTTCGGTATGACTCTGTATTGCATGCAACGTAAGATTTCAGAGAAACCCATATTTGTGTGTCAGGTACTCTATAAAACATAGAATCTAATTTAATTTAAAATTAATATTTAATTCCAAAATATTAACAAAAATGAAAATGTCATATTAGTTATTTTTCTTTGATGTTTTAATGTACATTTACATATATTCTTAGAGAGTGAGAAAATTACTCAACTCTAAGAAAAATGATATTAAAACCAAATATATTTTTTTGGTACCTTAATTTTGGAATAATCAAGTGGTCCCTTAGGTAATAATAGATTTATGGACTTTGATTGTTAACATTCTTTTAAGCATTCTATCTAGAACTCCCTATTTGGACATGATTGTTATATCTTTCTTTTGTATCCATGTTTTCTTTTCTCACCTATGTTATCCAAATATGGAACCTAGATACATTTCTATTTTACCGTTATTTCTATCTTTATAATATGATGAGTTATTAACCCTATTTAAAATGTGTGGTTTTCAACAGTATTTTATTTTTTAATACAAATCCATTCAGTAGTGATATCAACTTTAAATTATGACGAAATTTTTTTAATAAGGTGGGGAGAATGTAACTACCCATGAAATTAATTTTTTTTAATTTTAGTATAATAATAATTTCTTTATTATATTTCATTATAAAGAACATCATGTTAAGCATATGGTATATAAAATAAGGTATTTTCATGAACAAAAGACCCAGGTATACCCCCTTTTATTGGAGATCCAATTTTAAAACAATATTTGGACACTTTTAGGAATTTTATTTTTCAAAATAAACAGAATTTTTATATATATAATATCTAAATTATATTAGGGTGAATTGTTTTTATTTTTCTGAGAAACCTCATTTTTTATGTATCGTGGAATTTACTAAAATTTATTTAAAAACAACCTTTTCATTTAAATAATGATTAGTGTTAATATATATTTAAAATTGGGGTTTAAAGTCATAATTGAAGAATTATGAAAATATTAATAAAATATATCCCAAGTGAATCATTTTTATTTATAAATTTGATATAAATTATTTTTGTACTTTTTTAATGTTTTTACTTTAAAGAATTGCATTGTCACCACGTCTGTGAGATTATCATTAATATTAATTATCCAATTTCTACAAAATGAATTTTGAAAAAAGAAAATACAAGTTTTTAATCATTAAAATATTATAAATATAATAAAATCAATTTATATTTTCACCAAAAATATTATTTAATGTTATAGAAATTTATTACGGAGATTGAGATTAGATTAAGCTTAATATGGGACTAAACATTAATCCCACTGACCAAAAGGACCCTAAAACTTGTCCAAAATATATTGGATTCTAATTAATATACCATATAACCACTTGGATTAAATTTTATGCATTATTGAAATATTATTAAATTAAATTTCTTTAGATGAATGTTATGTATGGAAAAAAAGGTAGAAAAGGATGTTTTATTACCTTTATCATATATAAAAAATTAATATATGTAAATAACATCATATTTTTTATTATACATATCATTTTGAAAGATAAATGTTTTCATTGTATCGTAATAATTTATCAATAAATTTTAGACATGATTTAGTCATATAAAATGCTTAAGAAATGTCAACGTAGTGCTTATTTAGTTAAAAATTGACTAAAATAAATCAAACTTTAAATATTAACAGTGAATTATGTTTATTTAATTGTTCTAATTAATTATTTTCGATTAATATATCAGGTTAAAAATATTTAAAATTAATATATACAAATTACTATATTTTCTATGATATTGTTATATTAAAATTAAGGAAATAATATCACAATTGACATTATTGTTATTTTATAATATATGATATTTTATTAAATGATTTAAAATTAGTGAAAATACAATATTATAGAAATTTAATTTTATGTGTTAATTAATATTCAATATGGCCTATAAACGGACCAATTTATTATTTATAATTGACATACGGACCCATATATTGTAAAAATATTGTTAATATAGTCTGAGTTTAATAAGTATTTTAGAACATCACCTAAGCTTGTTATAAAAATAATTTAAAAAACACATTGTATTAATACATTATAAATTATATATCATATTAATAATTCAGTGTACCTAAATTTTTTAATAAATAAAACATTATATTACACTTAGTGGTAAAATTACATAGTTTGGAAAACTATATTCTTTAATAAAACAGAAAATGATAAAATTTGGGAAACATAGATGTTAAGGAACCAAATTATTAAAATGCACATATTTTTTTGAGATGTATGTTTTAAAAAATTTAAATCAATTTTTAAACGATATGTTTTCATTATTTAGGGACTTTTAGATATGGTATACCTCCCATTATTGAATAACATTTTGTATTTACAAGAGTGACACTACCCTCCAATATAAAAGGGAAAGCACACTACCCTTTACTCACACCTCTCAATCTACATTTTCTCGACCACTCTCTACCCTAATTGTTTCCCAACATTCCTCCCCTAATACAATATGCATCCTATAAGTCAAAATTATATCCATTGACTCTATTTGGTGAAAAGTATAAGGAGTTACCTGATTAAGAGGTAAAAAACGTACTTATGATGTTTAGTTTTATTTCCATCATCCATTACCTAAAATATTATTATTTCATTCATTTATAACAACTCCAGTATCCCAAATATAGTAGGAATTTTTTATTCTCTATTTTTTACCTACAATAATATGTACTTCCATCTAATAGATAACTAAAACAATGTTTTATTATGGTTAACTAGTGCCTCACAAATTGATGATTGTTCAATTTTTCATTACCACATATCGTAGTGGATGTAATGATGAAACCAATATTAATATATTATATTTATTATATATATATTTTAATTATTTTTTTATATTTTTTATTTATAATGTAAGTTTATTATTTCTATCTTGTGTAAATACTTTAATTTTGATTGAGGATGTGTGGACTACCGATCCATTTAAGTAAATTGACTCATTCATTCCACACATGGAATGTATAAAATATGAACATAATAAAATAATGTAAAATATATATCCTTGATATTATGTTTTCATTATAATATGAATATAATTTTTAATTTTAATTATTTTTAAACAACAAATAAATGAATGTAACGTTTATGCGTATGTATTGCCTACTATCTCCATGAATAGTGAATTTCATGTCTTATCTCCAAACATTATAGATTATTTTAAATACATATTTAAATCATATAAATGATAATTATTTCATTTATTGATTTCATGAGATGATTAAATCAGGATCTAAAAAATATGAACAACAATTGACTTGTCAAACAAATACTTGAGAAAACAATGCATTTAACACCGGAAATAGTTAAAATAATGAATGATTATTAACAAATAGGAAATAAAATACTGTTATATGTTTATATATTATAATATAAACATGAAAATGTTAATTTTATAAGATATTAAAATTTTTTAAACATTTATATAATAGAATAAGGAAAAAAATCAAAATAAATATTGAGGTAAGGGATTTCGTCTCAATTTATATTTCATTGATACTAATTTGTTGTTATGCATCAACCCAATTTAATATGGTGTATATAAATACATTTGACACATAATATCATGAATATTTTTATTCTACTAAAATTTCATGGTTAACTAAATTTCATACCATCATGGGGATTATTATTTTAATGATTAAAAATTTGTGTGGGACAATTTGTGGTCTGTTTAAATATTATTCTCACTAAGAGTTGATCTAATGATAATCATTGAAAAATAACTTCTTTTAATGATTATTAATTTTCTATTGAAACAATAATTTTATTTCTACAATTATTTATTCTAAATTTTCTATAATGTTAATATTTTTATAAAATGTATATTATTATTTTCGAAACTATATATGATTTTAAATACAATATTTATGTTGACAGTTATTTAATTAACTGGGGAATTTTGGTCAATCTATATCATTCATTCAATATAGATATTTTATAATGAATATTTTCTACTAATTAATGATTTTACTCAATATGTGTAATTATTTTTACAGGAAGTGAAGGGTGGATCCCATACATTATATAGATCGTTGATGGGCGAATGGGTTCTCAGGAGACAAATATATTGGACAAATTAAATATATTTATATCCACAGTTTTAAATAATCTTTGGAATGGACACGACTATATAGTTTTTCATGGTCCTTATACATGAAATACATTATTAAAGAATTTCTCTCATTTATTTTTAGTTATTATTCATCCTAGAGATTTTTTGTTAACATATCAATCAATAAATTTCATTTTTAGTTCAATGATTAAATGTAATGTTCATGAGTTTATTACTTTTCCACATTGAATTTTTTGTATAAAATTATTTGAATGGAATTTTTTATCAGTTATTTACATTAAAATTTTGGTTTATTTAAAATGATTCATTGAAATTTTCACATTATTTAACATTATAGATCATTCGATCTCACCCTCCTTATGTTTATTTCTATAAGTTATGAAGTAGAAATATTTGAATAAGAATTAATATAAACAATTTATTTCATGTAATTATATACAATCTTTGTATTTTTTATTTTCCCAATGTATTATGGGTATCATGTATGTGATTTTTCATTCCAATAATATTAAACTGATCTGTCCTTAATTATTTGATTCCTTATAATCTTGACAATATACTAAAATAGTGCATCGTCTTGAAGATTTTTTAGACTAGGTGTTACATTTATATTAATATTGTAATCTGGTGGTATTTTATTCCAATTTTTTGGTTTTGAATTGGTTTTAGGTAAATGATTATCTAAATAAACTAATTGAATTTAATTTGATTGGTATGGGTTTAAATGATTTTATTATGCATTATGTGTTTTTATACATGTTATTTTTATATTTCATATGTTCAGAGGACACTGATGATATACTAAATGTTATTTGAGTTTTCATATTTTTACTGAACTAGTGGATTGCTTTAATTTTATATCCCATCTTTAATTTTTTTGATCATATCATATTTTTTAATTTTTTTGTCAAATTTTTTTCGGATGGGTATGGGAAAGGATGAAGCGATGTTGAGATCCATCATGTGTTTTTAGGAAAGAAATTATTTTTTTCATAATGAGTTTTATATTATGAAAAAAATGTAAATAAATTTTATGGGGTTTTAACTATGAGTTGTGGCCTAATTCTCAAGAACCTGAAACATAAAATGATATTCAATGTGAAAGAATGTAATTTCTTTACCAATACAGAAGATGAGATATTGTTTAAGGATGAATTCATACAGTTAATGGGTAATAAAACTAAAATACTAGAAATAATATCTTATAATTATTAATTTAATATGATTTCGTTATTATATTCATATAATATTTGACAATATAATTACTAGAGAATTTTTTTTATTAAATAATCACTGAAAACTATATTTTTTAATCATTTAGTGACAATAATAAATGTAGGTTCCATGAAATGAATATTGGAATCTATAACTAAAACATAAATAAATATTATCAAATAATAAAATTCATCTTTCTGATTTATTATGGAACAATACTCAATGATAAAAACTATAAAAATTAATCATGTAAGGGAAAAAAATTGATTGTCTCATTAATATTAATTTTAACAATATAAAGATAACATATGGATAATATGTAATTTAAAAAAAATATATATTATATTTACTATTAATATATTACATATTTATATGAATAATAGACATAAATTTATTATTGAAATAATTTATAGTGTTTTAGACAATGTACGGTTCCATGAAAATGGTTTCTTGTCTCAATTTCAATTCATTGTGACATATTTCACATTTATGCATCATGTTCCATTTTAAATAGTTTCATTTCTATTAATGGATATATGAATATATTTTACAGTGTTATTAATTTAATTCATGAAATTTATGATTATAAGTTACCTTTATTCATTAAATTTCTTTTCAAAAATTTGCTATTAAATCTATATGAATTTATTATAACAAAATTTACTTCCCTGAGGTGTGATTTTTCTTATGGAACTATTTTAATAAATATCATTTATCTACATCCCATTTTATATTTTATAACGTTTTTCTATCCTTATTAATTGTATGTAATATTATATTTCATATTCTCTTCTTCAAGGGGTTTTTATCTAATGTATATGTAAGTTGTAACAGTTCATTATCTAAATTTTATTTCTTTAAGAAATTTTTCATAGTACGAAAAAATTTTCTTTAATTTGGATTATATAATTCCACCTTTTCATAAAAGATCATGTTATTATTTTATTCATGTTATTTATTATCTTTTTCAAGTTATTTTTTCAATGGAATTTTATTTAAAACTTTATATGGTATATTTATTTTTAACTAAATTTATAATATTTTCATGTTTTTCTTTAAATAATGTTTCCTTAAAGTCCTTATTGATTGAAAAATTTTATTTCCTAAACATAAATTATTTATAAAATTTAAATTTTTTATGATATTTTAGTATTTAAAATGGTTTGAAAAGTGATTTTTTAAATGTTTTAAGAATGGTTCATTTTAGACATTCCATAAAAAGGTGTTAAATGGAGGTTTTCAAATGCTTACCTCATTGTCAACATTTCAATCTATAATTTTAATTCATATTTTTAAATATCAATCATTATGTTTTTATGTTTTTACAATGTAAATTTGTAACTCTATAACAATACTAACCTATATTTTGTGCTTATTATTTTACTTTGGTAAAAGATACAAGGGATCTCACTAACTATGAACAATAAATTTAATAGTCTAGAAGACATGATATATATTACATTCTCATAATACATAAAAAATATAAAAATATAGAATATAAAATATCATCCGCCCTTCAAATAATTTATATTATCTTTATTAAAAATCTATGGAATGAAAAAAATTAAAGGTGAGCTCAGATTCTCAGTATGTTTTACTTACAGAAGTATAAATAATTAGTTAATATGGAAAAATAATAATGGATGAGTATATAATAAATAAATACAGTTAATAAAAAACCCAGGTTAAATAAAAATATATTTATTATAACAAAATATAAATAAAAAGATGTACAATTACAAATAAATTTTTAAAAATATAAATTCATATTTTAAAACATTCATAATCAAGGCCTCTCAATAAAGACTTCATAAATCATACAATCAGGGACTTTCAACCAAGGAATAATTATTAATAAATGGGGAGGATTAAACTATATACACATATAATATAGATTGATTCTTCTTTCCCTCACTAAACCTATCAATTCATTGAGGTAATATAAATAACTATTCCCTACCAATAACATTCATTTTTTATGCATTGAACATATTTCAATTAATAATTATAATTCCATCAAAAAAATTCCTAATAGTCACTAATTATCTATATAAAATCAACAATATGAAACAATTATAAATCACTTATAAATTAAATAAAACAAACTGATGATAATACTCCAAGAGAAAAAAATGTTGATGGTATCATTAAGAAATTATCCCAGTTTATAAAAATTTTATAAAAAATTTCCAAACTAGTGAACAAAATATTTTCATTGCAAATAACCAATAAAACATGTATAGGAATCCTTAATGGAAAAAAATTTCTGGGCCACAAAAATTGTGGTTCAAATGGTGTATGTAAAAATTATAATTATGTTCTAACCTTGTATAAAAATTTCATAATTTAAAAAGTGAAAGGAATGTTAAATTTTTTTAACTTTTTATAGAAATATAAACATATCTAAGAATTAATTTAAATAATCATTGGATAATACTGAAAAAAATTAGTAAAATTTGTAAATGGATAAAAAGAGTTCAAAGGAAAACATCAGAACAATATTTTTTAGAAACTCCTCTAACATGGGACTTACATTTTATTTTTAGATACAATATTATAAAACTTTATAAATAAACTTGTAAACCCTAAAACCCCCTTTGTGAAGAAAATAGTTTACGATTATGTTATTAATACTATATAATTTTCATATTCCATGTTTGGAAATTTACAATCCTAGAATAAAAGGAAATTATAATAAAAATCCCTTAAATCAAGTCCAAAAAAATTAATATTAACTCTTTATCTCATATATAATTAATATATATTAACATTACAACTAAAATATAACCATATATATAGTGAACCAAGTTAAACACACATAAATAAAAAATCTATTCATGGTTATTAATAATAAATCTAAAAAATAGTCAGCCAACCCTGATAGGTTTTGAGTCAGGGATAAAAGTAGCATAAAAATATTACACTACCATATTTTTTAAAATATATATATAGTTTTTCTCATATAGACCCTATTATTAATATATAAATTATAATTATTATCTTCAAAACACGAGGATTTGAAACATAATAAAGGAGTGAGCTCGAATGCTCAAAATGGGAGAACTTATCATAGAGTAATTGATTGTATCCATGCATAAGATTATTTCTAAGACATATATGTAGTAATAAATGAAAAAACAACCTTATATTCTAGTAATAAATCAATTTATAGAATCATAAGATCCTATGAATCATCAATAATGTAGCCTAAAGAATATGACATTACTCAAACACATCTCAACAATCATATAAAATTTCAGTAATACATAAAATTGATGAATACATTAAAACTAAAGAATAACCTTGAAATCATATAATTTCATGGAAATTAAATACAACATGAAAATACAACATAATCCAATAAATAATCTTGACGATCATTAACAAATATATGAATAGAAAAATTATAGTTAAAAAACCAGGGGTACCTTCTTAGGGATGAGATAATCCTCCCGTATACCCTTGGGCTTAGGATAAAACCTCCTCTATTGTCATTTGGATTGGGGATAAATCTTCAAGTCTACAATTTAGACAGTGAAAATCCCATATACCTCATCATAATAGGATATATTTTTATGAGTATGGTTTTTCATGGTATAAATCCCTTTGGGTACCATTTGGATTTCATGAGACATGAAGTTAAAAAATAAATTGGATGGAAGTATTGGACCCAACATTTCATCATCCATAAGAACATGGTCTATAAAAAATAAATCATTAACATATATTAGTGAGACCATGGAAAAAATAAAGTGTTTATTGTACATAAAAATTAAAATAATTTCAATTCATAAAAAACCAACAAAAAATTATGTTTAAAAAAGCATACATATTCTATATAAAACATGAATTAAATATTTTCACACTAAAAAATGTCATAAACAAAAACAATTAGATAACATGAACAAAATAAATAAAATGATTTCAAAAGTATCATTTTAAAAATAGAATAATTACATAAAAATATAAGTAAGGAGATCAAAACAACACTTCATAAAAGAAATATCCAAAATGGAAAAAAAGTGAAAATACAATAGTAAAAAAAATTATCTCAAATTATGAATTAAAAATTATTTTAAAAATACATTTATTGAATGGAATGTGAATATTTTATAAAACTTTAGTATATATAGTTTCAAATAAAATATACTATAAAATAAATAATGGTTTCAGACAAAATTTACGTGAAAATGATTTGAATAATGTTTAATTTTAAATGGCCCTTTAATAATTGACATTTAAAAAGTATATTATATTTTTATAAAAGGAATTGAAAATAAATTTAGGCTTTTTACTCTTTCAATGAATTTTTAGTAATGAAAATTATAAAAAAATGAATACATTTTAGAATTTTAAATAATTTGAAAATATTTATTTTTTAGATTATTCATTAATAATGGAACCTATAAAATGAAATAAATTTAATGAAAATAATTTCTTTGTTGCATGATAAAATAATTATTATGGAAATGTGGTAAAAACAATTTTATAAATTTGAAATAATATTTTTTTTAATCCAAAATAATTAAATGAATAATTTTAACTGTGTTTTAAAATGATTTAATTTATGAAAAACGAGTATTTGATATAAAAATAATTTTATCTTCAACTGGGGAAATTATGTAATTTGTATAAAGTAAAATACATGGATATTGATGAAAAATCCTATAATAGGAAAATTAATTAATCATAACAAAAATATATTTTCAGGAAAAAATAAAATCAGAGAAGATTAATACATTGGTGGGAAACATTTTTTACGTAAGAAAAAATGTAATAATTCAATATAAAATCTATATAGTATATTATAGAACAATATTGAATGATAATTGTCCAAGAATAAATACTGTGATTTAAGGAAGATACTTTACTCATGAAATCCACTAACAATTTAATGATCTTATAAATCAAATAATTATGAATAATTTTTATTAAAATTGAATGGATTATATCATTACAAAAAGTTAATTCATTAAATAATAAATAAAATATGGAGTATTTGAAAACGTGAATTATTTTTAGAAATAAATGCAACTCAATATAAGATATTTTGAGACAAAACCCTTACTACTAGGGTAAAAATTCATTCACAGACCCCATTAAATGGATTTCATGGAATTAATGTTATAATACCTAGAATAAAATATAATTGTTGATATTTGAAATCAATTAGTTATTATAATTATTAGTTAAATAATAATTTTTCAATAAGTATGAAATATATCTCAATAATGGGAAATTAAGAACAAATCCCTTACCTAGTTCTTTATTCCCTCCTCAAATAGGATTCGATATCAATATAAAAAATTAATCGTCTTATATAAATTACTAATAACGATAACCTTTTATATTAAATTTTATATAGATCATTTATTAAAATATTTTATTTACTTATACCATATTTCAACCTTGTTCTTCAGTGATAATTAAATTATACTTGTAGTATTTCTATAATCTTATAGAATGAAGAAGTTATTATAATAAAATAATATATATTGGAAATAATTTTTCCCTAACCATATAATAATCATGATATTTTTATTATTTTTTTATAAATATATTTTTCATGTTCCCATAGTCATCCACACTTGTATTTCATGGCATTTTCCACGTATTTGGTTACATCAAACCATATTATAACATGCTTTAACTCTATTGGAGAGTATGGTTAAGGAGGTTTTTATTTGACATAATATAATAATAATAGAATTATAATGTTGTTATTTTTATTTATTTATCATGGTGAACCATATTTTAATGAATTTATATAATGTTTGATAATCTAGATGAAAAATTAAAAATGTGTCATTGTGGGGCTGGGAGTCCTCACGTATACATGTTTAGCATCCACATTTCTGAACACTTAAGAGGGGATTAATGTGGGTATAAAATTAACATTGAAGAATCATAAAAAAGAGATATATCATATTTTTTTCATCTTTACAACTATTAAACGATCAATTAATGGTGTTATAAAATAAGACAAATGAAATCTATTCATGGAGGTGATTGTCCATGCAACACACTAACAAAAGTATTTTTTTTTGAAAGTTCATGGAAATGAATAACTAACTGATTAAACCAAAATGTTAAAAAAATAATAGTGTAATAATGATTAAAAATATGTCTAATTATTATAAATATAATATATTTCACTGAGTAATATTAAGATTAAAAACATAAGAAAGAAATAATATCTAAACTGGAGACTTGATCTGTCATTATATGTTTTTGGGAATTTAATTTTATTTGTATTATTAAGATGGGCTAGGGGTTTACTTTTTGGGAGGGGGTTTTAGGGAGATTAAAGAGTTTTATTTTAAAGGATTAAATCAAAATTTATCTTCATATTTAATGATAATAAGTGGAACCATTATAAGACGATAAAATGGGATCTTCTAGATATATTTATCATTTTCAATAATTGTAGTACTCTAATAAGGGATACATGATTCAAAAGTGTAAAAACAGTTTTTCTATGAAAATTAAGGAGGAAAATGCTATCATACATTCATTTTGATGGAAAGAAATAGTGATTTAAAGAATTTTTTTACATTAATCATTTTACCCATTTCAGCTGTTACATTTGGGATTAATTTTTGTCCTCAGCAATTAACATTAATGAAAATATTAATATTTGATCCATTTAAAAAATTTAAACCTTATGGTTTCAAATTTGAAAATAATTTCAACCTGGAAAATATCTAATTGTTTGTAAGTGTAATTTTAAAATAAACACACATAATCAAGTAAATATATTTTTAAAAAAAATAATTATTTTAACCATTAATTTAATATATAATATATAACAATCTTGAATACTAATTTTAATTAAATTAATATATTTTCTATTAAAAAAACTAAGAGTGTTTCATGTAAATGAAAAATTATAATTTCCACATGTAAACAATAAATTAGATGAAATGATCGAAAACAATTTTTATATAAAAGTGACATTTAATTTAGTATTATGAAATATGAGAAATTTAAAATTTTGTTCAATGAACTTTTTAAACCACATTATTTTATTCTTTAAATATATATTTTATGAAATAAATTTTTTTAAAATTTTAAATGAAAATAATACATAGTTAAAAAAATTTAAAAAGATTATTTTAAAACAATTGTATTTTTCGACATATAATCATCTTTTTTAGAAAACAATAATAAATTAATACAAATTAATTTTTGTTGTGAGAAATTAAAATTTTAATTTTATTTCCTGAAACTTAAATACTAATTTTTTAAAATTTATTTGTTTAAAAGAAGACACATAACTGAATGAAATTGGATATTATATATATAATCATATTTAATGTTATACCTTATTAATAATTTGAATTCTTAATAATTAATTATCTACCATATTAGTCATAATAATAGATTAATTAATAATATTATCTTATAGTTTTGGTATTTTTCCATTGATTATATCATGTGACACAAGCTATATAACATAGTATGTATTTTAATGTATCTAAAATCTCAGGGTGTTTTATTCAACCACCCCCAATATGTTACATTCTATCAATTTTAATTATAACCTATTAAAAAATATATTTAGGTGTATCCATATGATTGATATGACTTAAGAGTTAATTTATAGTGTGGTATCTACCTTCACAATTTGGGTGATGATATGAAACTCATCTATTCCTTACTAAGAGAAATATCCAAATATTTTCTTATCATTTAATACAATCATTCATCATGATTAGGTATCATAACTTCAATAATGTGATTTGTTTTATTTGAGATATCATAATTATAATTGTATATATAGATGATTATACAGTGATTTTTAATGAGAAATATGATCTCATTGTTTTTTATTAATATCTAATCTATGTGAAAATGACTAATATATCTTATAAATCACATTTAACTTATCCAAATTATTGATAATAATTATAAAAATAATCGTAATCTATAAACAAAAAATTGGGATTCTATAATAACAGAAGATCACATAAAATTATTAAGGTGTTGATCTTATTCCCTTAGAAAACATCCCAAGACAACAGCGAGGGATATAACTAATGTTATGTTAAGTATTAAAAAAACCTCAAGTAGAGGTTGAGAGTACCTTTTACACTTATTTTTTAAGAAACTTTGTCAAAAATATTTACTGAATAGGGATTTCAATGTTTACTAGTTCTAGGTGGCTGCATATGTTTGTAATCCTAATTAATTTTTAGGTTGGGGATTAATATTTCCTCAGGGAAAAATAAAGACATTTCAGGCCTTAGACATTATTCATATATGTTCTACTAATCATATTCTTTATCCCACTATGAAAATCATGTGCTCAATGTATAATCATACAACACATGAATCATTTTCTCGATTCTTTTAGACATTACCATGGGTTATTATTTAGATACATCTAAAATGTATGAAGTTTAATAATATTCCGTTATAAAACTTTTAAAACATATTATCTATGAAAATCAATCATTTTATTCTTTTAAAAGAAAATAAATTTCGAATGAAACATTTTGTTAATCAAAACATGAATTTACCACCATGGTCTGAACAATTGTATCCAAACTGGAGTTACCACCTGAAATCCTGATTTCCTCCCAATGTACATGAGATAAAAAATTATATGATGGGGTCTATTTCTTTCAATGTGGATAGTATACTATAAGTATCATGTCATATGAAATTTATAATAATTTAAGTGAGAAACAATAGATCAACCTATCATTTATAAATATTTAACCATTATATTAGCCACAAAAACAATTATAATGGTTTCCATACTTTAATAATTCTCCATGTTAGATACATAACCCTAAAAATAAAAGGATTATAAATATGAGTTAAATTCAATAAATAAATTTTTCATCATACGTTCACCTCAAGTTCCACAAAAATACCTTTTCATTCTCCTACTCAGCCTTCCCATCCATCCTATATCAGACCATTTCTCTCTATTATATCCATAGTCATGAAATTTATAAGTGCATTTAGATTAGTGAGAATGTTGTGAGTACAAGACTCATTAAGACAACACTGGTAGACTATAACGTTAGTTCATAAAATATAAAAGTTTATTTATTATATAAGAAGGGTTAGTATATAACAAGAATTATATTAAACAATTAAAAAATATGTTAGTTTCATAAAAATTTCCTCTAACTCCTATGACATATTTCTAGAATAAACATCAGTTATCCTTTAGACACATTCTCCCTGGTGGGATTTATCAAAATCAAATCACACGTCCCATTGAATGGGTAGTCCATGTATACCATCCAATTTATAAAGCATCCCTCTAAAATGAATGCTTAAAATCCTATATTAGATCCCACTAGCTAGGAGATCCTATATATAGATATCATAAAATGTTTTCCACATCTCAATCAAAGGATATTCTAAATAGTATCAAAGTAAATGTTCAAAATAAAAATATAGTAGAACATCACATTTAAAAAAAGATACATAAAAACCAATTATCAAAACAAATAAATTAAATTCATAATTAATACAATACATATTGATGAAACCCAAGAACACGGTAAAGATACTAACACACACCAAATATTATAAAATATAAGATATAATTCACTTAGGGCCACACTTGAATGAATGTGATCATGCCAATAACCAATATAATACATTTCCAATTGTTATGTTATTCCTACTATAAGGTTTCGGAAAATGTACTCCACGTTTAATCAATGAAATGTCAACTAAATCACATTCATGTGTTCTATAACTCAAACCAATCTCCTATAATTCCAAAAAATGTATTTTATTATATATATTTCTAAAATAAATTGAAAACACCACATGTGATAATATTTTCACTCTCTTGGATAATTTCTAAACTACTAATTTAAACCACATCCTATTTTATTCATTTATTCTTCACATAAAATAATAGTTCACTATACGAAATTAATTTTCCCTCTCTTGAATATTATTTGTTTATATTGTGATAACTATTTATTACCTAACATTGATAATTTAGGGTTATTTATCCTTGATTTTTTAATTTATCATTTTCTCCAGAAATATAAGAAAATTTTATTTCACTAACTAAACTATGAATATTATACCTAGAATTTACTCCTTTAATAATGATTCTCTCATGAATAGAAGAGATGGTTGAGTTTTTTATACAAAAGGAAACCTATAATAGAAATAGAATTGTTTGAATATATAATTACAAATATCAAAAAAAATAATTTTTGGACTGGATGGACTCAATTGATAAACAAAAAATGATAGTCTAATGGTTTCGGTATTTTTCAAGAAGGAAATTATAAATATTTTCACAACATTAAACCCCCAAATTAACATATCCTTTTAATTCTTTCCTTTTACCCGAATAAAAAATATGGACCATTTAAAATAATTATTAACATGTGTTATGAATTTTAGAAATGTAAATTGAATTAATTTCCATGATTTTAGACTTTTAAGATCATTAAAATAGGTCACATATGCATTCTAGTGAAGAATAAACATAAAACAAGGGTTTTAGTACTTTTTTTCTAAAAGATAAAATGTGTAACTCTATCATTGTCATACCCATATGTAGCACTTTTTGTTGTGTAATTGTATTTGGGCACCCTTATTTAACCCATTGAAATAACTATATACCCATACACAATGCAGACCTTATAAGGGCCCGGTCATAAACATTACATAATCTTGAATTGAGTTAATAATTCACATAGAGGATCTTTTCATGTTTAGACAAGTAGATAATTAAGTCATATAATATACACAAAAAAAATTATTATTACATGTAGTCATTATATACAGATCCATTTTTTTCATAAAATATAAACACTTGAAAAAAAAATTCATGTTTAGATCCATTTTTAGTGAGCTTGAATTTTCCATTATCCCAACCTGGACCTGATTCATCTTTATGTCCCATGAAGAAAATTTCAAAAAAAACTTGGGTTGAGCATAAAAAGCACATTAAGGGTTAAAAAATGATGAAAAAACTAGTCCATTGATACATAGAAGTCAATGAAATCATATTTTTCAATCATTAGCATACAACCAAAGATCATAATTTATATGAATAAAACATAGAAATCATAAATAATAATGGAAACTTGTGGCATACATAACATACATACATAGTATCCTTCACAGCTACACACGGAGTAACGTTTTGAATACCCATCATAGTGTATTCCCTAAATATATTTGGAGAAACATTAATGTTTACCTATGTCATGTTACCCAATGCATTAGAGAGCTATCTCGGGCTCACCTTCCATCTCTTTATCACGAAACCACCATTAGAAGTAAACAATGCCTAAAAACTGTAACATATGCACATCACATAAAACAAACATAAAAGAAAGATAACATTTCCACATTAGAGTAAAAATAAATCATTTAAATATATTTACATAATAAATCAATTATCAAAACCAATTTCAATACCAAAATATATAAAACGAGTATATATTATTTATTTTACTTTTAAAAAAACATTTCATCTTGTTAATGAAGGCGAAGATCAAATAATACTTGCGCTGGTGGAAAGTTCATTGTCACCATGTATGTTAAAAAAACATTCTTTTTGTTGTTTATTAAAACACACTGTAGAAGAAGATCCCATTTTAATGAAATAAAAATTCCAAGGTTTTTATACACTATATAAAATAATGTCATGTATAATTCAAAATATTCATCAATGAAAGAAGATTGAGATGAAATCTCTAACCACATGTCCAGCTTGACTCGTTCGTTCTTTAATCTCATAAATAATATACTAAATTTAATTTATACTAGCTTAAATCCCTTTTTAAAGTTTATTATTCTTTTTATATAATTTAAATATTTGTAATAAACATTATGTAATCATTTAAATTTATAATGGTCATTTTGTCTATATTGAGTACTTGAGTCAAAAATGAACTACTTATAATTACAAGTTTTTCATGTGGTCAAAAGACCATTATCTCCAAAATGATATCCATAATTTAGATATTATATATATCAAATATATCCATTATATATATGTATATATGATAGTACATAACATTTTGTGGTAAGAAATGAAATGCACCATTCATTGAGACGGTATGCCATACGTACGCATGGATGCTACTTTCATTTATATTTCATATTTAATGGAATTAAAACATAATGATACATAGGTATATTATAATTATAGTGTAATATAAAAAATATATATATACATATATATGTATATATATAATTTCAGTAACTCTATACTTTATACATTCAACATATTACATGATTGAATTTTATAACTTTGAAGGGTCGGTAGTTTGCACTTCCTTAAAAAAATTATCATGTTTACCCATTATGGAAAACATAAGGGAATGTTATAAATGAAAAATAAAAAAGTATTGAAACAATATAAATATAATATATATCAAATAAAAATACAATTCCAACATAATGGCCTCTATGAGAGGCAGTTGGAGATATTTGTCCAATCATTGTTTTGTGAGGCATTAGTTCATCGTCCATAGAAATAGTATGTTCGTATCGATTAGATGGATGAGTGTGGTAGTGTAGTTAAAATAATTCTCATAAAAAACCTATTATATTATGGAAACTTTATTTGTTATTAAATAAATTAATAAAGATATTTTAGGGGTTGGAGACGTAAAATAAATGAAATGAACTTAAGAGAAGCAGTTATCTTTAAATCTGGAATCTCCTTCTAGTTTGAAACAAAAGGTTTACATGAATTGCCTTATGAATATGGAAAGGATTCTAGGAGTAAGAAAGAGATGTAGGGTGCTTAATTGAGCCTATTATGGATGAGCCAAGGGGCTTGAGATTTGTTAGTAAAGGGTTAGAGTTGATGGATTTTTATATGATGGAGTAGGGGCTCTTTTGGAAATATTGAAAAGAATATTCTATTATATATGATTTGTAGTTAATAAAGATCCAAATCTTATTTAATTCGAAGATAAGGTGAATATAAGTCGAAATAAAATCACCCATCAAAAATTTGGCAGGTTTTAGATATATTGTTTTTTAAAATTTATAATCTCATTTATTTAAACCATTCATTAATAAGGTAATCACTGCATCACCATTGTGTCATAAATAATTATATTTATTTGACGTCTAAAAAATATAACTAAAATACCATGATGTATGAAATATTATTATCTTTAAAAAGAATATTTATACACGAATATTTTACATATATTACTCCATGTAACAATTTATTTAGTAAAAGATATATGTTTATGTCCTTTTGGTCTTTACTTTAAATTAATTAATATAAAGTGTCATTTTCACTCTTATGTGGCTTCATGGGGTCCCAAAATAGACCCAAGGATGCCCGTGGTTGTAAATGTTTCAAAAAATAGGATTAAAACACATGTTAGAGTAATTTAATAATATTATAATAATATTTGTTTGCCATTATTTACAAGATTTAACTTTTAACCATGGTAAATAAAATATTTACTGAAGTAAATATTCATAATGTATAGAAATAAAATTTACCTATTTACACAATTTGGACCTCGTGATTCTAAATATGGAATCCATTTTTTCAATGCCTAAACATATAAGTGGCAGAGATTAATTTAAAATTATTTCCTGTTGTTAAAGTAAAAAAGCTTGTTTATATGAAATAATAACTATCAAAATATTAAAAATTGTTTATGTCCAATTTCAAAGGGAAATTATTACCAATGACCAAATTTGGATTAAATAATAAAATATTATTCTATATAAACTTATAAAACCAATTAGAAATATATTCGAACCATATAAATAAATTAGATTAAAATGCAATTTAAAATTAAAATAATGTATATTTCACTATTTCTTAATTATTGAACATTATCATCAAAATACCAAAATTTCCTCCCAAGTAAAATTTGATGTCCTAATTTTAAATAAGAATAATATTTTTCCAAATAGGACATATAAATGTGACCAAAACTAGTTTTAAAAATGATTCTCCATCAAAAGGTGGTAAATTGACCCCTTAATGAATATTAGAGTATTTAGGATTAAAATTGGATTCCTTCATATTTTAAGCATATAATGTTGGTTGGATAAATGAAAAAACATTTCACAAAATGTATAATCATATTATAGTTAGTTATGTTCATTTCCACCAATACAACAAATGTAATTTAACTACCATTTAAAATAATATTATATTATTATTTTTCATTATGACTCTGCCTTATGCGCAACATGATATTTCAAAAAACCTATTGTATTGTGTCAGGTACGCCATAGAACATCGCATCCCCATTGATGTAAAATTAATATTTAATTCGAAAATATTAATAAATATGAAAATTTCTTATTCTTTATTTACATGGGATGTTACATCTGTCCCCCCTTTTGGAAATTGAGTCCTTACAATTATATTCACTTATCAAATAAATGGGGGTATTTATCTCCCATAACATTATCAGATTACCATGTTGCCTCATCAACTATAAGGATTTCTCAAAAAATACATTCACCTAATAAATTACCATATTCTGCAACACCTTCTCTCTTACGTCAAAAATCGGGACTGGTTTTTCCTCATAAAAATGATTGTCTCCCAACTTAACTACTTGTAGATTCAAAACATGGGATAAATCCAGCATATACTTTCTCAATATTGAAAACTGAAAAAAAATGTACCTGGGATAAAATAGAAGGTAAATGTACTCTATATGCAACTAATTGAACATTCTCTAGGATTTAATTTGGTTCAATGAAACTCGGACTCAGCATTCCCTTCATTCCAAAATGCATCTCACTTTTCCATGGAGGAACCTTTGAGAAAAACATGATCACCAACGTCAAATGAAAGATCCTTCTTCTGTTTATCCACAGAAGTATTTTTCCTATTATGAGATGTAATCATGTGATTCCCAATCAATTGAACCTTTTCTGTCATCTCTTCTATCAATTATGGTCCCATTAGTTTCCATTCACCTACTTCATTCCAAAAATATAGAGTTCGACAACGGTTCCCATATAAAGCCTCAAATGGATCCATCTGTATACTGAAATGAAACTATTATTATATGAAAACTCAACCCAAGAATGATGTTTTCCCCAATATCCCTGGTAATCCAATGAATAAGCACATAGAATATCCTCCATAGTCTGAATTTAATGTTCTGACTGCCCATATGATTGAGGATGAAAATCTATAATGAAATTTAATTCTTTACCCAATGATTTCTAAAGTCCATCCTAAAAGTTAGTGGTAAGCATGGGACCATGATCAGATACAATAGAGAGGGTAACTCTATGAAACCTGACTGTCTATTTAACATACAACCGAGAAAGTAGATCGTCAGAAAATGTATATTGAATATGAAGGAAATGAGTTTATTTAAGAAACTGGTCAACAATAACCCAGATTGCATTATTACCTCATGATGTCTTCGGTAATCCCACAATGAATCCCATGGATATATTTTCCCATTTCCACTCTGGCACTAGTAAAGGTTGGAGCATCCCTTTCAGTAACTGTTGATCTACTTTAACCTATTGAAAAGTCAAACACTTCACATTAAAGTAAGCAATGTATATTTTCATTCCATCCCACCAGTAATACTCTTGAAGTTATATGTTAATCATAGTACTGCCGGGATTAACTGAAAATGAAGAACTATGAGTTTCACATGACTACTCTTTCATTAATTATGAATCAAAAGGCACACAAAATCTCATTCTAAATCTCAAAATACAACCATTATTGATGTTAAATTCTGGAAACATACCCTTCTAAACCAACTCTACCTTTTTCTGTAACTCACTATCTACATTCAATGCTTAATTAATTATGTTTGATATAGATGATTTCACTAACATCTGAAACAAAATAGTGGAATTTATTACACAAACAATTTCTATTCCAAAGTTCCTCAAATCTTTAATGAAATGATCTTATTCCAAACATAAAAATGTTAATATAGCATTACCCATTCGACTCAAAGAATCCTCAACATTATTTTCCTTTCAATGATGGTAATGAATCAGGAAATCAGAATCCTTGATTAATACGAACCATATCCCATGTCTCATGTTTATTTTTTTCTTGGTGAATATATACTTCAAACTTCTTTGGTCGGTATATATTTCACATTTTACTCCATACAGATGATGCATCCAATTTTTTAAAGAAAAAATAATAGCAGCTAATTCCAAATCTTGTGTATGGTAATTTAACTCATGAGGTTTCAACTAACATGAAGCTTAAACAATTACTAATCATTCTGTATTAGGACCCAACCATGTCCTTTCAACAAAGAATCATCGTAGATATCAAACTCACTATTTCTGGAGGGCGATCCCAAAACTATATCATTCCCCAATATTCATTTCAATACCTAAAAACAATCATCACCTTCTTTTTTCAAAATGAACATAACAAATTTTCTAGTCAACTTAGTCATATGGCCAGATAACCATGAGAAAGTTTCAACAAACCTCTAGTAATAACTTTCCATACCAAAAAAAACTACAGATATCACAAATATTTGGGGGTCTTGGCCATTCTTCAACTACTTTTGTTTTAGTAAGATCAATTGTTATGCCATATATTTTTTGAAACAATGTGACCATGGAATAAAATTTTTGTAACCATAACTCACACTTGTGGAATTTCTCATATAGATTCATTTCTTTTATGGTTTTCATGATATTCCTTAATTGATTTTCATATTACACTTTTATTTTGAAATAAACCAAACAATCATAAATGAACACAACCAAAAACATATCCAAGAACTCACAGAAGATTATATTCATAAGATACATGAATATAATAGGTGCATTGGTTAATCCAAAATACATAGAAAAAAATTTCTAATGGATATTTCTAGTACCAAAATGGTCTTTGGAATATCTTCTTCTTTTACTTTAAATTGATGGTATCCCAAACTCATGTCAATATTTTGAAAATACTGAGCACCATATAGCTTATCAAAGAATTCATTGATATTAGGGAAAGGATACTTTTTCTTAATTGTGATGTTATTAAATTCTCTATAATCAATGAAAAGTCTCATTGAACCATTTTTACTTAATAAACAAGATAAGATAACCCCATGGTGATGTGTTAGGAAGATTGAAACCTCTATCTAATAACTTCTACAATTGCATCTTTAACTCTAAAAGTTTAATTTTATCCATTCTATAAGGGGGTTTTGAAATTGGCTTTGCATCAGGAACTAGGTAAATAGTAAATTCAACTTCGTGATAAAGTATTATACCAGGAAACTCATCAGGAAAAAAAATATAGATACTAATTTACCATTGACACATCATTAATCTGAGTTGTTAATTTTTTTCAACAATATGTTCAAGGTAACATTCATTTCCATCCTTACGAGTTTCTCATCTTCATGATATGTTATCAAAAGTATGGGTTCATTGTTATGCAAAAACTAAAATTATTTCAGAGAAGAAACCCCTTTTTCTTTGCAGTAAATCTTAGTATGGTAAATGTAAATCCAATCTATACCAAAAATAAAATCAAAATCAACTAGAGGAAAAACAATAATGTATTTATGTATATTCTTTCTGCACATAAGGAAATGAAGTTTCAAATAATATCTATTTGTCTCAAAATTTCCTCTCTGTGTTTTTACCATAATATCATGATTCATATCGTGATATGGAATTCCTAATTTTCTAGAAAAATTATTAGAAATGAAAGATTGTTTAAACCCTCAATCAAACAACACATTGGCATAATCTGAATAAACTAACAGAGTACCGGATACTACTTCATTTGATGGCCCAACAACTACTGGTGTAGTTTTAAAGGATTCCACCAACCATTTTTGTTTGTAATTAATTTGCATTCCCTCAGTTGAGTTCTCCTTTAGATACTCATTTTCATAATGATCCATTTCATTACACTTAATAAATTTTTCTTACTGTAAATAATATTTTTTCTTACCATTATCGTGATATTTTTAGTGTAATTATGAGCCTTATGTCCCATTTTAACTTTTTGATAGCACTTACCATAATTCAAAATACATTCCCCAGTGTTATTTTTCCCGCAATTTTCACAAACTGTAAACTTATGCTTATTACCATCAGACTTTTTTTGAAGAGTTCTTCCCTTTCATCTGCGTCCTCAAATTCTTATTCTATTGTTTTTCAAAGAACACCTATTTATCGGTAAACACCATTTCTACATTCTTCATGAATCAAAAAAGATTATCCTAATGTTTCAACTCACAGGAATCTAAATACCTTCAATAAATTGTCTTTAATCCTATTTAAAATGAATGATTTCACTATGATGATCTTGTATGATGTATCAAGCATACCTTGCCAATCAAGTGGATTTTAATTCATAAATAGCCATTTAGTCATCTTCCTGCCACAATTCCTTTAATGTTTTTTCATCCATAGAGGAACAACATTAGGAAAATATTTTCCAAGAAACATAGCATTGAAATCATACTAATCAAGAGCATCAATTTCCTAAAAAACCCTAAAATTTTTCACAGTCAACCACCATTGATTGGATTCACCTTTTAAACGGTAAACAATATGACTATCCATTTTATTTTAGGAATACCCCATGACATCAAAAAAAAATTCCAGATATTTTATCCATCCTTCGGCTAGCACAGGGCCAGATAATCCTCTAAAATATGGGGGATGTGGCCTCATGAAATGATCTACTACTGACATGTTCCTCTGTGGTTGATTTGGATGATCTCGTGCATGGATATCACCAACATTTATAGCCCGAGTAAACTATTCCATCACTGCAACAAATGGTTCTGTTCTGATTCTAACCATATCAGGTTACGTATTTAGAAGGTTGCTTTCCTACTGATGTCGTACCATCAAACCCACCCTGTTTACTCTATAGAAAATCATTTTGAACATAGAAATATATTAGGATATGTAACATGGTAATCTGTAAATTCTATATCATTAATATAAATTAATTTATGTATATTAATTTAACAATACCCTACCTCTTATAGTTCTCTAAACTAAAATTAGATACCAACTATAAGGACTTGGTCTTAAGCATTTAATAATAATAAATTATGTTAATAATTCACATCGATTATCTTTTCATGTTTATAGATTTATATAATTAGGTTATATCATATATAAAACAACAAGAATATTACATGTTGACACTTCTACCTAGTTTCCATTTTAAAAAAAATTAAAACTCTTGAAAAAATGATCCAGATCTAGTTCTATGTTTTAGAAAGTATGAATTTTCATTTATCAAAACCCTGACCATATTCATCTTTATGTCCTATGAAAATCATTTCCAATAAACATGGGTTGAGCATAAAATGCTCATAAAGGGATAAAAAACAAGGAAATAAAACCTTAGTCCATTAATACATACAAGTAAATGTAATAATACTTTTCAATCATTAATACACCACACAAGATCAAAATATTTATGATTAATACATGGAAATCAAAAAACATATAGTTATCTTGTGGCATATAGATAATACTTATTTTTATCCTTCACAGCTACATAGAGAGTTACGTTTGGGATACCCATCACAATATATTCCTTATATCACTTAAGAGAAACATTAATTTTTACCTTCTTCATGTCACCTAATGAATTAGAGAGCTATATGGAGCTCACCGGCCCTTGGATTATCACAGAACCACCCATATACGTAAAAAATTTCCCAGAACCATAACATATTCAGAAAACATAAAACCAGATAATGAAAAGAAAACATTTCCATGTTGCAATAAAAATATATAATTTAAATATATTAATATAATAAATCCATTTTCAAAACAATTTTCAATAAAAAAAACATAAAAATAGTATATGGTATTTATTTTCTTTTTGAAATAACATTAAGTCCGTATAATGAAACAATTATCAAATAATTCTCACGGCGGTAAAAAGGTCATTGTCACGACGTACGTTAAAAAAACATTCTTTTTTTCATTTTGTAAAATGATTAGTAGAAAAAGATTCCAATTGATTTAAATTAATCCTAAAAATTGTTTATACACCTTATAAATGAAAGTTGTTTATAAATCAAAATTTGCCTCAATGAAAGAAGATTGAGTCGAAATCCCTTACCTCATGTTTGATTTGACTCGTTCATTCATTAATCCTTGGAACAATAAACTAAAGTAAATTTCTCATTTTTTAGATCCTTTTTTTCAAGATTATTTTTATTCTTTTTATATCACTTATTTTCTGGATATATACATTTTGTAATCATTTAATTTAATAAAGGTTGTTTTGTTGATATTTGGTACCTGAGTCAAAAATGAACTTCTTATAATTACATGTTATTCTTATGGTCAAAAGTCCATTACTTCTAGAATTATTTTCATTATTTAGATATCATATATATCATATATATCCATTATATATATGTATTTATAATAGTACATAACATTTGGAAGTAAGAAATGAAATGCACTGTTCATGGAGACAGTAAGCCACACAAACACATGAACGCTGCTTTCATTTTTATTTTGTATTTAATGGAATGAAAAAATAAATATACATAGGTATATTATAATTAAAGCATAATGTAATATATATAATTTCAGTAACTCCATCATTTATATTTTCCATGTTTGGCTTGAACAGGTCATATCACTTAGAGCGGGCAGTAGTTCGTACTTCCTCAAATGAAATTATCGCATTTACCCATTACTGAAACCATAAAGGTATGCTTTAAATGAAAAATAAAAAATTATAGATACAATATAAATGTAATATATATCACATATAAATATAGTTTGATCATAATGGAAACCATGAGAGGCGCTTGCAGATATTTGAACCATTATCATTTCATGACGCATTAGTTCTCCAAACATAGAAAAAGTATGTTCATATCCATTAGATGGAGGTGTGTGGAAATGTTGTTTGAATACTTATCATAAAAACAACATAGTATATTGAAGATACTGGATTTTTTATAAAATAAAGTAATAAATAGAGTTTAGGGGGTGGACAAGTAAAATAAAAGAAAACCTAATGAAAGAGGTTACCCTTAAATCGGGTATCTCCCCCTGGTTAGATCCAAAAGGCTTCCATTAATTACCTTATGCCTTGGAGACTACTTCTAGAAGGAAGAGAGGGAATTTGGGAGATTAATTGGATAGAGGTTTTATGATTCAAGGTCCTTGAGAGGTGTGAGTAATGGGTTAGAGGTGATGGCTTTTTATAAGGGGGGTGAGGAGCTCTTAAGAACGTCTACAAATATTATTTTATTATATATTGATTTTCAGTTTCTAAAGGTCCAAAACATATTTAATTCGAAGATAAAGTGCATATAATTCAAAATAAAATCATCTTATAATAATTTTACTAGTTTTGGATATATTATTTTTGGAATTTTATAAACTAATTTATTCAAATCATTTATTAATAAAGTAATCAATACATCATCATTATGTCAAAAATAATATTATTTATTTGATGTCTAATAATAATAAATAAAATACCATGATGTATTAAATATTTTCACATTTAAAATGAATATTTATATTCAAAGAGATATCTTATATAACCCCATGTAATAATAGATTTAGTAAAAGATATAATCTTTTTTCATTTTTTTTCTTTACATTAAATTAATTGATATATAGTGTCATTATTACTCGTATGTTTCTCCATGAGACCCCAAAATAGACCCAAGGAGCCCCATGATCGAACATGTATCAACCAATTGGATTAGAACACATGTTAGGGTAATTTAATATTATAATAATAGTATTTGATTACCCCTATTTAACAGATATAACCATTAACCATTGTAAATAAACTTTTTACTGATGTAAATATTCATAATGTTTAAAATTAAAATATATTTATTTAAAGAATTTTGAACTCTGGATTCCATATATTTAATCCATTTTTCCAAATTCAAAACACATAAGTGGAATAAATTAATTTAAAATTAATTCTCGTTGTCAAAACAGAAATAGCGTTTTTATGAAATAATAACTATCAAAAGATTGGAAATTTTTTATGTTCAATTCTAAAGTGAAATTACTTCAAATGGCCAAAATTTTACAAAATAGTAAAAAAATAATCTAATTAAACTTCAAATCAATTAAAAAGATAATATAACCACTTAAACAAATTTGATTAAAAGGAAGCTTTAAATTAAAATAATTTATTTTTCACTATTTCATTAAAAAATGAACAGTATAAGAAAAATACCAAAATTTATTACAATGTAAATATAAATTTCTCTATTATGTAAAAGAATATTATTTTGTGAGATAGAACATATAAATGTGAAAAATATATATTTAATAATTCTTCACCATCAAAATGCGGTAAATCGGCCCATTAGAGAATATTAGAGTATTTATGATTAAAAATGGATTATTTTTTATTTTAAGCCTCAAAAATATATTGGATAACTTTTAAAATATTTAAAAATGGTATAATAATATTTTAGTTAGTTATTTTCATTTCTAACAATACAAAAACTATGAGTTAACTACCATTTAAAATAATATTATATTATTATTTTTTAGTATGACTCAGCATTGTGTGAAACATGAGATTTCAAAGAAACCCGTTGTTGTGTGTCAGATATGCCAATTAAAATATCATCCCATTTAAATAAAAATTAATATTTAGTTCATAAATAATAATAAAAATTAAAATTAAATATTCATTATTTACCTGGGATGTTAGAGAACAACCCTTAATCACCCTTTAAAAACTCTAAGTATCCCTTATGCATCATTTGAATCCATACATTACACATACATAGATCATGTTTACCCCTAAAAATCAAATGTAACCATTAAATTATGTATTAAAATAGGAAGATACCACTACATAGTGGTGGAACGCCCATTATAAATATAAGGACTACCCTTACACAAGCTAGTACCCTTTCGCGTGTTGCAGTCTACCTAACATATGGAACATACTCCCTTTTATTGATCCATGAGAAAACTCATTTACCTTTGTAGCTCATAAGGTAACTTTTAAAAACAAAATCCATACAATACACAATAAATATAAATTGGATTTACCATTATTCACACTTAGGCAAAAAGGAATACCCTTACACGTCCAATTGATACAACCACCTACCCTTAAAAAACTAATGTAAATGATAAGTTTACCGCATAAAAATATCAAAAAGAATACTAAGTATTGGATTAAGGAACATACCTATACATAGGTCAATTCAAATTTATATGGGTATAAATTCAGATTAATTTTTTTTTAATTTTAACAACAATAATTATGAATTTAAACCCAAACGGTTTGATGAAAATGTGGATTTAAAAATTATCCCCCATTGATGACTTCCAATCCCTAAAACGTTTTTTTACTAATATTAATTGAACAATATAGTCCACTCATCTTTAATAGTATACATAAGATAAAGTTATAATTTCATTAGTAAATGAAATCTAGCAACCAATTTAGCATATATATATGAAAAATGTGCTCATGTATGAACCAAACAGTTGATACAGAATAATAAATTAGGATCATATGATGAAATGTTGAAGATCACTCTCCACTATCATCTACATCATGATAATCTAAATAATGTTTTCCTAAAAACACTTTATAAAACCCAAGAGTCTCTTGAGTCACCTATATTACTATCCCATATAGAATCTGTATAGGCTACTTTGGGTATGTGTATGACAATGTCAATTGAATCCATGAATACCTATCATAGAATCACATTAGATGCCCGTTAATTCCATAATGATTAAAATTATTGAAATAATATGTATAATAGTTGATAATTTTTCACTTTCATATATACTTATAGCACCAAGTAAATTAATCTCCACCGTATGCAGCCATGGACCTTCTTTTCTACTCTAGCGGATGACTACACCCATGGCATCCATCCTCTTATATTTTTATCTTATTCATATAATATGAAAACTTGAAATTAGAGGGGAGATTTATTATTGATCCTCAAATAATTGGATATTTAATTTGTATCTGGTTTATCCCTAATACCCTTCAAAATCATCACTTTCATACCAAAAATTATAGAATAGGTCATCAAAACAATGTTTCTAACCTATTTTGTATCTCATAGAGAAGAGAAAGCTTAATCATTATTTCCATTAAAACCATATTAAATAATATTATAGGAGAAAAAGGAATCATATTAATTAATAATTATAAATTAGTAGACATTTTCATCTTCCTCTACTAGAGATTCATGAACACTGAAGCGTGATCTTGATTTAATGCACCCGGAATGAAATCATTGAAAAATAGATCCTTGAAAGTCTCCCAAGTCGTCCCAAACGACCTACCAGCCTGCAACATGACATCACATCATTATCTATATATTAATTTAATCATAAAAATAAAATTAACCACTTTCTGAATTTCTAGGGTCATTATCAGGTTGAAGGACCTCTCAATGGGATATATCTAGTCCTCTACATCCGGAGGCACATTAGTGAACTAGATTGACAGGGGATTCTAGAACCTGAAGTTAAAATTATAATCATACATTTTTATCCCACCCATGTGGGATTTACCATCCACAACCTAAAATAGTTGAATAAGTCAATATTGGACCAATTTTATTGCTTGAATGTCAAATGTAAATAAGGTGTCATTATAAGCTGTATCATATTATAATATTAAGTAAAACCAGATATAAAATACATCAATAATTTAGTATCTTTGTAATTTCCAAAAACTCAATGAGGAATCCAATATCGAGAGAAAATACAATAAGTCAAATAACTAATTAGAAAGATGCACAAGGACACAAAAGGGTTCACAACATGGTTTAACCAATGTGGATTCCCATAAGTATAATGAATAAACACTGAATTAATATAAAAGACCCTAAACACACCTCTAGTACAATATCATTATTTAATTATACATATAAAATTAGGTATAGAATAAAAAAAGGTCGTATCAAGGAATCAAGAGATAATACAAGAAAAAATTATCTAAATATCATTAGGAATATAATTATTTGCGAATTATCAAATGAAATAAACATGTGTATACGAAATGTGAACATAAGAGTTACATCCCGAGTAAATAAAGGATTTGAAAGTTTCATATTTATTAATATTTGTGAATACAATGTTAATATTACTTTAAATGGAATGCTATGTTTGATGGCGTACCCAGAACACAACAATGTGTTTCTTTGAAATCTTACGTTGCACACTAATAATATAATAATATTATTTTAAATGGTAGTTAACGCCTAACCATTGTTATGGTGGAAATGAACAGAAATAACAACAATATTATTATATTTTATTGTTAAATATTTTTACATTTATCCAATAAAATATTGAGGCTTAAAATAAGAAACGAATTCGATATTAAGTATAAATATTCTAATGTTCTTTAAAAGGTTAATTAACTGCCTTTTGGTGGTGAACCCTTTTTCAAACTAATTTTTCCCAACTTTATATGTTATATTTGAAAAACAAAAATCCTTATTTGGAATCAGGACATCAAAATTTACTTTGTGTAAATGTTTCTTATTTTTCTGATAAAGATCATTTTTTTAATGAATAGTGAAAATACTGTATTTAAATTCAAAACCTCCTTTTAATCATATTTATTTATATGGTTAGATTATATTTTCAATTGGTTTTAAAGTTTATTTGAAGTATAATTTTACCATTTAATCCAATGGTGCTCATTGGAATTAATTTCACTTTTAAATTGGACATAAAAAAGGGTCAATCTTTTTATATATATTGTTTCATAATAACACGCTATTTATTTTTAAAGTGGGAATTAATTATAAAATTAGTTAATGCGAATTCTATGTTTTGAAATTGGTAAAATTTAAATAATTTTTTAATTTGGAATATAAAATTTACTTTGGGTAAATTTTTGGTATATTCCTGACAAATGTTCATTTTTAATGAATAGTGAAAAAAACTGCATTTTACTTCAAAACTGATTTTTCATCTAATTCAACTATATAGTTATATGGTCCTTTTAATTGGTTTTAAAGTTTAATTGAATTATTTTTTATCACTTAATAAAATTTTGTTCATTGGAAGTAATTTCACTTTTCAATTGGATGTAAAAACAAGTCAATCATTTGATAAATTTTACTTCTTAAAAACAAGTCTTTGGTTGTGACAACGAGAATTATTTTTAAATTAAATACTGAAATTTATGTGTTTAGAATTTTTTAAAATGAATTACATATTTTTAATCAAAAGTTCCAACTTATGTAATTAATACTGTTTTGTTTTTGGTCATTACGAATAGTAACGATGATAATTATCTTTAATTATCATGATTCATTAGTAGTCGGGTAGTTAAGATTAATAAAATAATATCATAATAATATAAAATTTCTCTAAAATGTGTCAAAATACTCTTTTTTGAGTCATTTATGACCATGTAACACTTTTTACTGAACTTGGGGGCCCATGGAGTCACATGGGTGTAATAGTGACATTTTTGACATTATTTTTTAAAAGAATAGAAATATAACAAAGGTTTGAATATCCTAGGTAAAACAAATTTAATTTTGATTACCTAAATTATATCTTATCTATGAATACTCACTAGAAAGATAAAAATATTTCCTACATCATGGTATTTGTTTTATAATTTTTAGGTATTAAATAAATTAATTTATTTATGACACCATGATGATGTAGTGATTACCTCATTAATTAATGATTTAAATAAAATGAAATTATAACATAAAATCTAAAGCATACACTTGTCTAAAACCTATTGTAAGGGTGTATTTATAAACCTTATCACCTTATAATTGAAATATATCATTTTGGGACATTTAAAATCCGAAAACCATTTTATAATAAAGTAACATTTCAAGACATTCCAAAAGTGGCCCTCCTCCCTCTTATAAAATACCCCCACCTCTACCCCCTTACCCACACCTCAAAAAACCTTGTCTCATCCTACTTATGCTCATAATATCTCTCCACATCCCTCTCTTACTTCTAGAAGCCTCCCTTTGGGCATAAGTCTTTCCAAGCAATCCTTTGGCTCAAATCAAAATGAGTTACCCGATTTAGAGGTAATGTCTTCTCTTGAGATTCTTTATATTATATTCCTTCTCCACTCACCAATATCTTAATAATATTTGATCCCATAAAAACAACAGTATCCTCAATATACTAGTATGTTGTTATGATAATTATTCTACCTACACTTACACACACCCTCGTCTAATTGTTAAAGAACATACTGTTTCTGTGGGTGGTGAATTACTGCCTCACGAAACGATGATTGTTCAATATTTGTTTATCACCTTTCAAGGTGGACATTATGATGCAACTGTATATTTATATGGTATTTATGGTATTTATTTTTCTATATTGTTCTGAATTTTATTTTTAAATCACATCGTTATGCTTTTCATGTTGTGGAACTGCAATAATTTCATCTAAGGAAGTGTGGACTACAGCTCCCTCAAGGGATGTGACTCGTTAATTCCAAACATAGAATTTATAAAGAATGTAATTAATGGACTTATGTTACCTATATAAAAAATATATTATACTATAATTATAATATATCTATGTCTCATTTAGTTTTAATTCCATTAATATGACACTGAAATGAAAGATGTGTTCATGTGTATGTACGACCTACCGTCTCCATGAACGGTGAATTTAATTTTTTATCTCCAAATGTTATGGAATAGTATAAACTGAATATATAATGAATATATATGATATTTAAATCATTAATACCATTCTTTATATGATGTACTTATAACTACATGGGCAATCCTTTTCATACAAGTACATTTTTTACTCATGTACCGAAAATCGACAAATTGTATAATATGAACTCATATAATTAACTAATTATTATAACATGATAATATGTTATATTAATTGAATAATAAAAACTAAAGGAATCATTTATAAATTTTCTTTAGTTTATTATTTAGGAATATAATTTAATTAACAAGACAAGTTGGACATGATGTAAGAGGATTTCTTATCTAACATTTAATTCCGTGAGATGTCCATTGTTCGCCAATTATTTATTACATGTGGTGTATAGCATACTTATATTTGATAAATATTATCATGATTCTATTTATATTCATGTTATTAAGTTATTCATTTTGTTCTTATTATCTTTCGATAATATGACTCAATTTATTACAATGAGGTAAGGGGTTTTTATCTCACTATTTATTCACATGAGATTCATGGTATATTTTTCATTATCTCCTTTGAGTGGTGTATGTACTGAAAATTATTCTACTCTTTGTGTAACATACTTTCATTTATGGGTATTTACATCAACATTGTATAGTCCTTCTTTCATGGGGTGTACGTTTCGAAAGATTCCCAAATTAGTAAGGGAACCTTTCACCCTCCTCTTTTTGAAAGAATTATTTTTGTTAAGTATTTTAATTTACATATACTTAATGATGGGATATGTTCTTATATATCCTTATTGTTTTAAAAACAATCCAAGTGATGAGATACCCTTTTTATCTCTCATCATCACATTTTCTTAAATTTAAAGTGACGTCGTTAGGCTGTCGAATTTTTGTAAGGGATCTTCTTAGCCCAATTTCAATTCTTTGGGTTAAACCTATACTTCTTGAAAATGTCGTACTATGAATATTGGTGGATGACTTTTGATTTTTTTACACTTAAAATCCACTTATATTTGGTGTATTTATGTTTTTCACACATAATTATGTAATTGATTTGTCCATAATCTAAGGATACCGTCTTTGTACGGGACTTCATCTCTATCTCCTTTCATTAAGGCATACTTCAATTTATATACGACCTTATTTTATTAGTTGTATAATAACCCCTATTGACTTTTAATTTCATTTAAAAGGAATATTTTTACATGAATCGTTTTACTATATGACAAAAGGAATGTTTTTGTCTTACGTATATCGCGACAATGACTTCTCTACCACTATGACCATTATTTTAGTTTCAGCTTCCTCTACAAGGTATAAACTTTTTTAAAAGAAAAATAAATACCATGTTTTACTTTTGTTTTATTTTCGTATTGAAAATGGCATTGTTAATATTTTGATTATATCAATGTGTTGTAATGATATCTTGTGATTGAAATGTGGAAATGTTATGTTACTTTTAGGCATGTTTTATATGATACGATTATATTATGGTTCTTGGAAATTGTATATGAAGTCGGGGGGTTCTGTGATAAACTAAGGGCGGGTGAGCCCGAGATAGCTCTCCAATGCCCTGGGTAACATGAAATAGTTAAACGTTATGGTTTCTCGGAAGAGATTTAGGTAATATAATGTGATGGATATTCCAAATGTATCCATGATGGTTACTCCCTATGTAAGAATGTTATGAATGCATCAAGTTACCTTTATGTTTTATGATTTATATGTGTATTTCACAAATCTTTTGAATTCATGGGATATGTTAAAAAGCATATGTTATGTATATATTTATGATCTAATGATTTCTTTCTTTTTGTATCCCTTACTATGATTTTTGTGCTCATCCCAAGTTCTTGAAATATTTTTCACAAGACCTAATGTGGAATGGGGTCATGGATGGTATAATGGAAATTTCATGCTGTCTAAAACATAGAATTAGACATGACTCTTTTTTTAGGGGATTTTATTTTGTGAAAAAAAATTGAAACTTAATAGATGTGTCTACTTTGTAATCATTGAGATGTAATAGTAATTTCCAAATTATCTAAATCTCTAAACCTGAAAAGATCCTCAATGTGAATTATTCATTTAATTCAAGATGTCATAATGTTTTATGGTCGGGTCCTTATAGTTGTTATCATAGGTTGGTTTAGATAACTTTAGAGGTTAGGGTATTCTTTAATCACAAGTGACATTACCATAGTGGTTAGGATTTTATAAATAGGCACAGTTGTTTTATATAGATAATGTAAACGAGTTTAAGATAATATGAATAAATATATCTTAGTATTTACCCTCCTTATAAGATATAATATTGTGATTTTACTGATATACTCACACTGAACTTTTGGGTTTTTTTAAATGACTGGATCTAGCAGGCATCAATGTAACAATGGATATGAATAAAACTGTGACAATTTTCTAAACAAGCAAAAGAATGATATGGGATATGCAATGAGAACTCTTGTGGTTATTCTCAACCTACAATCTGGAGTCATGATTGACCACCTGGACCTTAGTTATTCTTATAAGGCGTCATATATGCGAGAAACAAATCCCTACGGATGTTCAGTTAATAATCATATAGGTAAGTGTGTTCAAAAACCTATGTGTCAAAAATATAGAAAGAAACACCTAGGAAAATGTTTCAAAGGGACAGAAATATGCTATAGATGTATAAATGAAGGTCATAAACAAAATAACCTACCATGGAAAAAGGAAGCATCTTGGTGAATCTAGGAAAGGGAAAGAAGTTCTTTCTGAAGGATCAATTTAATGTTTTCAATGTTGTGTGAATAGTCATTATACAAACACGTGTCCTACGAAGATGTTTCAGGAATGCGATCACCAAGATCATACAAATATTTTTTCACCAATACTTAATGCCATTCCAATTGAGGATGAAGAAACTGACATTGACCAATGGAACGTATGGATTATTTCTTGACAAGTGTTTTCCTATAATTGAAATCTTAGGATATGATTCATGAATTTGTTTTTAGGAAAGTAGTATTTCAGAATAAGTTGGAAAAGAATGGTTAATGTATCATGACCAATTTTGAATGAGTAAGAAGTCAACATATAAGGGGTTCAAGATTTATTGTATATTTTAGGACGGTGAAATTCATAAAAGTATTAAGTCTCGTTTGATGACTAGATTTCATTAGATGACTTTTTATTGTATGTGTATCCCTAATGATTGATATATGAAAATTTTATTCAAGGAATAATTATATATTTTTTGGATATTGTTATAAATAACGATTTTGGTTTATATGATCCTTGAATTTGATGTAATTACCAGTTAATACATTTTGGGATGAAAAACGAATGTTATTAGATTACCTTTGTGGTTAAAATATGTTATGGTTATTTTTGATGCATTTATCACTTTTTGGGAATATTATAAAATTAAGTAGTTTTTAAAAAGGTACAACATGCAAACTGTGTGGAAACCTGTTGCGTCAGATGAAGCTGTAAGAATCGTACCCACAACCAAAGTGCCACTGGTATTTATCACCTACCACTAGACTTCGTGATATCCCGGGTTAGTATGACAAATTCTTTTTAGTTGGATGATTGTATGAATCAAGAATAAGTTTATTTTGGGATATCTATGTAAATTATTGACCTATCATGGAGGATATCTGATTAAGTTAATTACTTTTCAATATGAGACTTTAAGAGTAACTGATGTTATTTGGAGATTAATGTTAAGATTTACCTTGGAAGACTATGTGAATAAATCTTTCAGAGATTTGGGATTCAATATTAGATTGGATTACTTTGAATAATATTATGGATAACTATTTATTTAATGGTCTTTTTTGAACCTTGGGTTCCTTTTGTTGAATTTTGGAGATTAAGAGTTGTTTTTCTTTTTGTAAAAGATTATCCTTTTTGGGGATTATCTAATCATGTACAAACTATTTTTGTTTTGGTTAAGGTCTAAAGACATGGGAAATATATAGTTCATCTTTTGTGGATAAGGTTATTCTCAAGAAGTTTATTATAGCACTCTTAATGTGAACAAGTTATCCTAAATACTCATCTTTTGGTGAAAATATGAGTTTGTGCAAGAAATCTAGTAAGAGATGAAAGTCTATGTGACAGGTAAGTGTATTTCCTTATAACTTAGTTAAGATCATAAATAAATTACTCAATTATAAGTAACATAAAAAAATCTATAAACTTTTCCTACTAGAAAATCAAATACCGTTTAACCCATCACATGTTTTTGATTTTCTGGTGGATAAATTTCTCCTAAGAATGATTTCTATCACTTTCTATCAGAACATGACCCTTACTTTTCTCTTCCATATCCATGTTTTAATGAAATTATAGAATGTATTGTCTTGGGTGACCTTTGTACTTTTTTTTCTTTCTTTTCAAGTGATATTTTAATTTACTCATTTTCTGATGTGGGTCTTTCAATGTTGTTTATTAGCCAAATTTGTTTAATTGTGAGGACGTAATTCCCAAAAAAGGGGGGAAGGATGTAACATCCCAGGTAAATAATGTATATGAAATTTTCATATTTATTAATATTTGTGAATAAAATGTTAATATTACTTTAAAGGGAATTCTATGTTCGATGGTGTACCTAGTACGCAACAACAAGTTTCTTTGAAATCTTACGTTGCACACTAATAATATAATAATATTATTTCTAATGGTAGTTAATGCCTAGCCATTGTAATGGCAGGAATGAACAGAACTAACTTCAAATTGATAATATATGTTTGTTAAATATTTTTACATTTATCCAATAAAAGTTAGAGGATTAAAATAAGAAAAGAATTTGATTTTATGCATAAATATTCTAATGTTCCTTAAAAGGTCAATTAATTGCCTTTTGATGGAAAACCATTTTTAAAACTACATTTTTTCTATTTTATATGTTATATTTGACATAATAAAATCCTTATTTGGAATCATGACATTAAAATTAACATTGTGTAATTTTTTTCAATAAAGTTCATTTTTTAATGAATAATGAAAATGCTGTATTTTAATTCAAAACCTCATTTTAATATAATTTATTTATATGGTTATATTATATTTTTAATTGGTTTTAAAGTTTAGTTGAAATATATTTTTACCATTTAATCCAATGGTTGTCATTGAGATTTATTTCACTTTGAAATTGGACATAAACAAGTGTCAATCTTATGATAGATATGTGTTCATAAAAACACACTATTTTTTTGACAGCGGGAATTAATTATAAAATTCATTAATGCAACTTATATGTTTTTAATTTGGTAAAATGGGCATCATTTTTTTACTTGGAATCTCATATTTAATTTGGATAAATTTTTGGTATTTTTCTGAAAATGATCATTTTTAATTAATAGTTAAAAATACTGCATTTTACTTCAAAACAGCTTTTTCATCTAATTTAATTATGTAGTTATATGGATCTTTTAATTGGTTTTAAAGTGTAATTGAATTATGTTTTTATCAATTAATAAAAAAAATTCATTGGAAGTAATTTCACTTTTTAATTGGACGTAAAAATAAGTCAATATTTTGATAAATTTTACATCTTAAAACCCTGTCATTGGTTGTGTCAACATGAATTATTTTTTAATTAATTATTGCAATTTCTGTATTTTAATTTGGTAAAATGGATTATATTTGGAATCATAAGGTCCAAATTATTTAATTAAGACTCTTTTGTTTTTGGACATTACGAATAGTAACGACGATAATTATCTTTTAGCATCATGATTAATTAGTAATCGAGTATTTAAGGGTAATATAATAATATCATAATAATATCAAATGACCCTAAAATGTGTCCAAATACTTTTTTTGAGTCATGGATGACCGTTGGAAGCTTTTTACCTCACTTTAGGGCCCATGGAGTCACATGGGTGTAATAGTGAAATTTATGAAATTATTTTTTTTAAAGAAGTGAAATATAACAATGGTTTGAATATTCTAATTAGAAAATTTTAATTTTGTATTAATAAATTATATCTTACACTATAAATATTCATTTGAATGATAAAAATATTTACTACATCATGGTATTTTTTTATAATTTTTAGACATTAAATAAAAAAAATTATTTATGACACCATGATGATGTAGTGATTAACTAATTAATGAATGGTTTAAATAAAATGAAAAGATAAGGTAAAATAAAAGCATTAAACTTGTTGAAAACCTATTGGATGGGTGGATTTCTCACCCTTATCACCATATACTATAAATATATCATTGTGGGTCCTTTAAAATCAGAAAACCATTTTATAATAAAGTAACATTACAAGACATTCCAAAGTGACGCTTCTCCCTCTTATAAAGGGCCCCCACCTCTACCCCCTTACCCACACCTCTCAAGCCCTTATATAGTCCATATTTTATTGATATTATCTCTAAACATCCCTCTATTACTCCAAGGAGACTCTCATTGGGTAGAAGTCTTTCCAAGAGGTCTTTGGATCAAATCAAAAAGAGTTACCTGATTTAGAGTTAATGTCTTCTCTCGAGTATCTTTATTTTATTTTCCTTCTTCACTCACCAATATATTTGTATTCATTGATCCCATAATAACACCAATATCCTCAATATACTATGATGTATTTATGATAATTATTATACCAACACTAACACACAACCCCATCTAATGGTTAAAGAACATACTGTCTTATGGGTGGTGAATTACTGCTTCACGAAACGATGATTGTTCAATATTCTATTAACACCTTTCATGGTGTTCATTATGATGTCACTATATCTATATACCATATATATGTTATTTATATTACTATATTATTCGTAATTTTATTTATAACTCACATCATTTTGCTTTTCATGTTGTGGAACAATGATAATTTCATCTGAGGAAGTGTGGACTACCGCCCCCTCATGTGATGTGACTCGTTCATGAAAAACAAGGAATTTATAAAGAATGTAATTAATGAACTTATTTTACATATATAACATATATATTATACTTTAATTATAATATATCTATGTCTCAATTATTTTTAATTCATTTAATATGACAATGAAATGAAAGTAGCGTTCATGAGTACGTACGACCAACCATCTCCATGAACGGCGCATTTAATTATTTATCTCCAAATGTTATGGAATAGTATAAAATTAATATATACTGGATATCTATGATATTTAAGTCATAAATACAATTCTGGAGATGGTGAACTTATATCTATATGGGCAATTCTTTTCAAACATGTTCATTTTTGACTCATGTATCGAACATCGACAAAACGTATGATATGAACTCACATAATTAACTAATTATTATAACATGATAATATGTGAAATGAATTGAATGATAAATATTAGAGGAGGTCCTTATGAAATTATAAATTGACCTATGTTTATTATTCAGGAATATATAGAAATGAACAAGACTAGTCATAATTGAGGTAAGGGGATTTCTTTTCTCACTTTTAATTCCGTGAGATTTCCATTGTTCGCCAATTATTTATTTCATATGGTGTATTTTGTACTTCAATTTGATATATATTATCATGAATATATTTATATTCATGGTATTATTGGATTCATTTGGTTCATCTTATATTTTTGTCATACCACTCTATTTATTACAAAGAGGTAAGGGGTTTTTATCTCACTATTTATTCCCATGAGATTCATTCTATATATGTCACTATCTACTTTGAGTGGTGTATGTAATGCCAATTATTCTACTCATTGTGTAATATACATTAATTTATCGCTATTTACATCAACTATGTATGATCCTTATTCCATGGGGTGTACTTTTCGAAAGATACCCAAATCCGTAAGGGATCCTTTCACCATCCTCTTTTTAAAAGACTTCCTTTTGTTAGGTATTTTAATTTAAATATTCTAAATCTGGGGATATGTTATTATATATCCTTATTGTTGTAAATTTTATATCCATGTGATTAGATACCATTTTAATCTCTCATCAACTCATTTTCTGAATTTTAAAGAGACGTCCTTAGGCTGTCGAATTCTTGTAAGGGAACTTCTTAACCCACATTCAATTCTTTGGGTTAAACCTCTACTTCTTTATTGTGTCGTACTATGAATATGTGTGGATGACCTCTGATTGTTTTACACTGAATATCCACTTATATTGGGTGTATTTTTATTTTTCACACATAACTAAGTAATTGATTTATCTTTAATCTAAGGATACGATCTTTGTATCGGACTTCGTCTCAATCTCTTTTCATTGAGGTATACATCAATTTATATAAGACCTTATTTTATTTGTTCTATAATAAACCCTTTTTAATTTTAATTTCATTCAAAAAGAATCTTTTTACATGACGATTTTTACTAAATGGAAAAAGGAATGTTTTTGTCTTACGTATGCGGCGACAATGACTTTTGCGCCGTCGTGACCATTATTTCAGTTTCGGCTTCCTCTACAAGCCATATATTTTTTTAAAAGAAAAATAAATACCTTGCTTTAAATTTATTTTATTTTGGTATTGAAAAATGTTTTGTAATGATTTGATTATATCAATGTTTTATATTGATATCTTGTGATTGAAATGTGGAAATGTTATTTTTCCATTATTCATGTTTTATGTGATACGATTTGTTATGGTTCTTGGGAATTGTTTATGAAGTCGGGTTGTTCTGTGATAAAATAAGGTGGGTGAGCCCGAGATAGCTCTCCAATGCATTGGGTAATGTGAAGGAGTTTAATGATATGTTTTCTCCGAAGGGATTTAGGGAATATACTGTGATGGGTATTCCAAACGTAATAATGAGGGTCACTCCCTGTGTAAGAATGTTACGAATGCCTCAAGATACCTTTTTGTTTTATGAGTTATTTGTGTATTTCACAAATCTTATGATTTCATGGGATATGTTAAAAATCTTATGTTATGTATATATAGATGATATAATTTTTTCTTTCTTACTGTATCCCATACTGGGCTATTTATTCTCATCCCAAGATTTTGAAAAGTTTTTCACATGACATAAAGTGGAATAGGGTCAAGGATATTATCAAGGAAATGTCATTCTATCTAAAACATGGAACTAGACATGACTCTTTTGTTCAAGAGTTTTTATTTTTTGAAATAAATGGAAACTGAGTAGATGTTTCTACTTTGTAATGATTGGGATGTAATAGTTATGTCCTAATTCTATAAAAATATAAACCTGAAAAGATCCTCAATGTGAATTATTCATTTAATTCAAAATTATGCAATGTTTTAAGGTCGGGTTCTTATACTATGTGCCTATCATGATGAATGAATTCACACCTATTTTCATAAATGAACATATCAGACAAACATGTATATTAGTTGAGGTGAATTTAATAAACATCAATTCAAACCAACTAACACATAAATGAACACATAATGATAAAAAATGGTCCACCATATTGTATTGATTAGAAACTATCATAGTTCCCCAGCATGAGTACCAACCTCTATAACTCTTTTATACCCAATCCAAAATGATGGAAAAGTGAATCAAAATGTTAGTGAAACATATCCTTAGAATCCACTTTGTAACCCCCCATACCCAAACCACCATGTTTTAGATGTGGGTATGATATGTCCTCATGTGTGCCTCTCTGTATACATGGGGATACTGACTAGAGGAAAGGGTCTATTCCTATTAGCTGAAATACTATAACATTATTATCATGTCTTAAGAGAGCTATCATAATGGAAGAATGAATAATTAAGTCAATACATAATTTATAAAAAAGTAACGATCAATGTTTTTGCATAAAAAATATATCTCATCCCATGTCATAACAATATGTATATCTATATATATAACAACAAATAATAAATTTTATCAGGTATAGGGTAAAAATAATACCTAAATATGACATCTAAAATATAACTTTGTGGAATTCGTGCAATTTCATACCCTTATGACACCTACATCAATTGACCGTGATGAAGACCTTTATCTTCTTTAGATCCATACCCATTAAATATACATGTTCACTAAAATGACAATGTGGTGTTTGACTATTTGATTAATTATTACACCATGAACACCACATCACCTCAATGTGAAAAATATAAAGTAGGATTGAATGAATTAAACAAGGTATATAAATGAACATAAATAATTCACAAAAATATAAACATATTTAGGACCTTTTAGATAGGCTCAACCTACTTTGGGACCATGATGCAAGAAATATCTGTCATATGCCCGATAAATTCTACATGGTGAGATTGCACAAAAGAATGTGACACTTCCCAATAACAAAATATCCCAAGTACATAAGGACTAATGTCCAGAATATCTCTATCAAAGGATAGACAAAAAAATGTGGCACGACATGCTAGCCAAGATTGCCAAAGCATATACAAACCAATCACAAGCATATCCCACATAATGTATATTATAAATAGTCTAAACCTATACACATAACTGTATAATATAAAATAAAAACACATATGGTAAATGGAATATATGATATATAAATATTCAAATAAAATTAATAGGTATAATAATCATCAAACCCCATATGAATAAACCTAAGTATATAAAAAAATCTACACACACACAAACCCATTAGGATCAAGAATCAGATATTGGTTACTCTAGGATAGACATGAATACCAACAATCATGCCATTAAAATAGAGAAAAACATGTTCTAATGTCATGGAATTTCTAAATCAAAGATATTGAATAATAACACCAATTTTCATCATGGAAACATCACTTAAACTGCGTACATGTGTTCACCTGCACAACCATCATCCCTTGTATTCCTTAAATTGGTTCTATTATTTTATTTCCACAATAAATAAAAACAACACGATTGATAATAATTTATATCTCCTAGTAATTTCCATATTATTAATTAAATCAATAGAATGTGTTAACCTTTTATTCTTTAGATAAAATTATAATTCCACATGAAATAAATTTTATTTTCTCCAAAATAATCCTAGTTATTCTTTTGAAAATTATTCTTTTCCATTCATTTATTATTCTTGGATATTTACCACTTAAGAAAAACATAACTGTTTTTTTATAATGTTCATGAGAGCTAGTTTTTTCAAGTGAACTAGGAATGTGATATCATAAAATTATTCCATTAAACACACTAAACTAACCAATGGAGGATAGAGAGAGATAGAGAGAGTTTATGTTCATTCTTGGAAACTAGACGAGGAATATGATTTGATCTAATAATGCATTAATAATAAATATTAAGGGAATTACTAGAGTAATCAATCTCAATAGAATAACCAAAATCAATGGAAGAGAGATTATATTATTTTTTAAATATAAAAACCACATACATGAATGTATAATTACTTCCCACAAATTAAATTAAAATTTTAATTTGTTTTCTTGTACCGATTCATCATGCTGAGTTTTTTACATCCTTTATTAATATTATTTATGAATTTTTTAAAAATAAAAATAAATAACAACTATTAATTTAATATGTTTATATATTCATAATTGGATATAGTTAAATTTAAGGAAATAAAAATCATAAAAGAATATTTGTCAATATTTGTTTTCAAAAATATGATTTTTGTAAGGGTAACATGGTATTTCCATTACAGAGTTATAAGGTTTAATATAAGGATTCATGGTTAACCTTATGAAACTCATGGAGGGTGTAACCTTACACATTGATACCCTACCCTTACACAATAATTGTAAATATTGGTATACCATTACACATCATTTGAATCCATACATTAACTTTATGCAACTCTTATTTAACCTTATATAACTTTGAGTAACCTTTATGCATCCATTTCTAAAATGAAGCTACCTTTACATAGTGATGAAAGTACCATTACAGAGCTATGTGTAAAATTTATTTGAGTCGATAAGATTACACAAAATGAAATCTACAATTAAATAAAGACCATTCTACCATTACACAAGTATTGGAAACTCTCCATTTACTTTATGTAGTACCTAATATACCTTTATACAACTCAATCCATACACTTATGCAACCCATATAAAAAGGGTAACCTTTGTGTATTCTAAGAGAATATAGGTTTAACCATTCAAAATAAATAGAAACCCAACCCTACCCTTATGAAACTCTTGTAAATGTGTAGTTACCCCGACAAAAATCCTTATGACCACCATGCATATGGTTTGAAGGAACTATCTTTTATGTTGGACCTATGCCTCGTATAAGTGTTGATGTTTAGATGATTATTTTTACTTTCCACCAAAAATACATATGAGTTTAAACAAACATGGTTTTCTAAAAATGAGGATGTTAGATCAAGATATTAGGGTGAGTATTCCCCCAAGGTTTTCATTGATACATTTTATCCCACTCTACAGATAATTAAAATATTATCCCTCAAATCCATTATTAACACTGTTCATCCTTATTCAATCTAGGTTTAATTAGTTCGAGTTCTCTCATACATATCAAATATATTTTATATAATAATCCCTTAATAATGAAATTTAATGACAATTTTACTTACCAAATAAATTTGATTGGTAGTCTCTAGACACATGTGTAGTCATAGGTCCACTCATCATGGAGAAGGATGGTAATTGATTCAATGATCAAACCCAAATTTTGTGGTGATTACCCCTCGGTTCATATTCTCTAAATATATATACATATACCTATATCCATATAGTGATATATTACATGTAATACAATATTCTTATGATTTGAGTGATATTTTAGGATATTCTCTTATACATAGAATATTCCCTAGTGTTTTCACTATGGTTATTTAAACTAATCGCAAAAATTATCGAGAATAATCAAAAAAATTACAAATATTTCACTACTTGGTTTTAAATATTAACATTTATTTTGGTTCATATTTTTTATTTGGCCTTTCATTGAGTCTTGGGTGTTTGATATCAAAATAATGAGCTTCAGGATATTTCAATTTTGTTTCAGAGATTGAGTACACAGTTAATGGGTATCTGTGTGATATATTATTATTTTTACCATTTTTAGTTAATTTCCCTCTTACTTTGATAATGTCGAGTAGGTAGTGCATGGGCAGGTCCACATTATTCATCTCCTTGGGTAATAATTGGGCATATATGTGTTTCCCTGGATGAGCGCACATGGATTTTTCATGGGTAGTCAAAACTGTCCAATAAGTGTGCACGTGGATCATCAATTTGGGATAGAACCAAACAACATGATTAGAAGAAAGATTCCAAAAACATTGGACAACCTATATGGGTGACTTGTGAGTTTATTAAGGGAAGTATAACTTGTGAAATGAATCTTAAACGTTACGACTAAACCACATACAATTTCCAATTTCATTAAAAATGGAAAATTACATTTCTCCAACATTGATTTTTAACACCAAGACCCCTATCATCCCCCATTTGAGTTATGTGAACCTTGTGGGGATTCTCCCTAATTCCATATTCCATTCGTCCTCCATCTATAGTGATTCAATGAAATTTTATCAGGTATTAAGTCAATATATCCAAGGTAATATTATCATGTGTTCTTCCCTATACATTCTCTTCAATTTTCACTCTGACTCCTCTTATCCCATTATTCCTTCGGTATATGGTTCATGTTTCTTCAGTATTAATTAGGGTTTTTTTGGTCTAATTAAGGTTTATTTTGATGGTTCTTTCTTCTTAGGACCTCCATGAATCAAATTTAGTTTATGTTTGTTGATGCACTTGAGTTTGAGGCTGGTTCTGTTATTCATCTAAATTTAAAATTAAATAATCATTGATTTAATGTCTTTTGAACCACATTTTTGTATCAAATAATGTTTTAGGATTATTATAATAGTTATTTGATTCAAAATGTAGTTATTTTATTTAATTATTTGATTATATGTAATTTTTTTTAAAAACCCCACACACCATGTGCTCAACTATGTTCTTCATTATCCTTTTATATGTGATCTATAGTTCCAAAGGTTTTTTTTTGGATTTGAATTTTTTGATTTCTATGATATGAAATGGGTTTAGAATTTTTAATTTTAAATATTTCATTGTTTTTATAAATTATGTTATTGAATATTTTAAAAATGGGTTCTCACTAATAGGTAGTGTGACGCCTGTTAAGCACCATAAAATATCGTTTTCGTGGAAAACACTTCATGAGAGGTATCTAATACTTTATTGGACTCTAATGGGAATGAGATTTCTATGGAATGTGATTCATCTAAAGTGATTATGTTTCTAATGAAATTGGATTTTACATGTGGTGATTGAGGGGTAATTATTGTTTATGTGACTCTTGTGGTTTGTGTCTATCATTATTTTTGGTGGATTTTATTGGATTCTTTTGGATCATCCCGACTTTAGATAAGATATGTGAACCTAGAATAACTTTTTGGTTATCCAGTAAAATATTTATCACTATTTTATTACTACACTCAAGCTAGTGGAACTTAGTATAGATTTTCTCTACCATAGATTTTTTTCACCATAGTTCGGATAAGTAACGTATGACTGAGTGGCAGGTCTATTGATTACATAAACTGTACTAACATAATGGATATAGTTTAAAATGTTCTAGATGATACATTGAGATCCAATGTATTCCTAGGTTTTACTAGGAATTATGTAACTATAAAGGATAATTTAAGTGACTTTGGAAATTTTATTATTTGTATTTTTTTTTCTATTAAACATGTTTAGTGATTGATTCTCCTCCTCCTTATTTATAGTGTTTCTCGTGGATAAAATTAAGTAATCATATTTTAAATATTTATTGGAATGAGATTTGATAATTTTTTTTACACGTTATTTTCTTTTTAAATAAAAATTATGCTCTTTTTACACACATTTCTCTAAAACAAAACATCCACCACTATTGAAAAATATATAAGTTTTAAATGAAAAGGAAAATGTTTCATGATTTGTTTAGAAAATAAAATGTATGAAAACCCATTTTTATAAATATTATTTGAATCATATAGTAATTTAAGCATTTATTTAAATTAAATTAGTAGAAAATAGATAATTCATGCATGCCAACTGTTTTTTAAAACAAATTCCTATACATTTATACTTTTTTTCCGCAGGTGATGGTTTCATATTGGTCTCAATCACTATGGGACATTATTTTCACAACTTTTTTTATATTATTTAAAACCATTAAACCTTTTACTTATTCGTGACACTGTAATTATTTCCAACTCATGAAGATTGGGAATTCCTATTTGGCCTTATCATGGGCCACCTCAGGTGATCAGTTCAGTGTCAACCTGTGATAGTTCATGAAAATTTTGAATCACATTCTAGATTATTTGTAGTACCTAGATTTCAAAATTCCCTTTGTTATTTTTCATGTAAATTTATAAGGAGTAGGTATATAAAGACAAGAGTTTTAGTTATGGAATTGTGTCTATATATCACATTCTATGTCGAACCTTGTATTACCCTACAACGTCTAGTTCTAAGTTTTTAAATTCATTTTTTTATGATGATTGGTGGATTTCTGTTTTTCGGAATTGTTTTTCTATTGTTCTATATTTGGGGAAGGAAATTTGAATATATCTAGTTCTTTTTTGTGAGATCTCAAAGCTTATAAATCCATTTGTATCCAAGGAATGTAATCCTAAATAACACTCTCTAGTTATTGAGTGACCGAAATATAGATGATACCTATATAGGAAAATCACCCATAACAATAGTTATCATTAATTGAATTTATTTTGGGACTTCCTGATTTTGATATCAGTTTGAAACCCTTGTTTTTTGTGGAAATGTTTTCTTATATAATGAATGAGTTTTATTATTTATTTAGTGATTTTCATGGAAATAAATTTCTATATAAATTGAATTTTGACCAAATGAGTTTTAATTACCTAAATTAAAATGAAAGGATGAATAACGGTTTTCATAGAAATTGGGTTGGATTTCTTGATTGGAATTAAGGATTTTTTTAGTTATATTTCATAGAGTGTGGAAATCAAAAATTGTTTTCAAATTGGTTGTTAGTCATATTTTTAAATGATTTTGTGGAATTTCATGGTTGGTTTTTTTGTGTTTGGTGTTTTATTGTAATAGGTTCATAATGGTGATTCGTATTTTTCGGAGATCGGGGTTTTTCTTTTGATTAGATAATTCTCATAGTGATTAATTTATGCATATTTGATGTTCATCTACCGGTGGTTCAATATTAATGGACCCTCAATTTGAAGAACCAAAAGACCAACTTCATGATTTTTGAATGTTGAACCCTCATCCACTATATATTCAAGAAGATACTTTTGTTATGGAAGATTGGATAAATAAAATTGAAAGGATCTTCTGTTTCATTGGGCTTTTTAACTCTCTATGGATTGTGTTTGTTACTTTTATGATCGAAGATCTAAGTTAATTATTGTGTAATTCATTCATTCAGACTAAACCTTGAGAGTAAATATTTGGGGAAATATTCAAGGATTCATTAATTACAAAATAATTCTATGAGGCTATGTAGGATGTGATAGGAGTAGAGATGTTCTACCAACACAAAGGTGATGGGACAATGATGGAATTAATATATATTTTTGTGGATTATTTTCAATATCCTATGAATTTTTATGAGGATTATTATAATAAATCAAAGAGTTTTGAGAATGCACATTGTCCAAATCTATAGTTGAAGGTATCATAGTTTAGTCTAAGCATCATATCCTATGTAGTGATTGAAGTAGTTCCGGATGAGGTTGTGGTATCATGTGTTATTGAGGTAGTAAATCCTCTATCTTTCCCTCTAACTAATGAAGGGTGTTACAACAATGTGATGGGATAACATATAAAATAAAATTCTTCTAGTGGCAGAATTAAGATTCTATATGATATTTCATCATATACTCTTAGGAACAGGACCCGTGTGGGTTATCAATGTCACAAGATGGATCAATAGAATCCTTTTTTCCATCTTCTCAAAGGGCATGTCATCCTTATGGTCATTTAGGACATATTTATATGTTATGAATGGGAAAACTCTAAGGAAGAGTAGAGATGGATCCTCTCTCTCGAATAAGATCATAGTTCAATCACTTGAACATGGTGTGAGTGTGATCTCTATTTAGGGTTCATCATATATTAGGGATTTTTTTATTTAATTTTTTCATTTTTAGTGTTTTCTTGTGAATCCTTTATAGAATACTATTTTGATGAATGCAGGTTTATAGAAATTCAAAAATCATATGTCTTCAATTGGAATCATGTTTTGGGGGTCCTATTTCTACCATTTAATTCCTTTCAGGTATTTGAGTGGAAAATCTAGATTGGATGGTCTAGTGTATGGTGCATGGTTTTTTTGGTAATATGGTTAGAATCTTCATATGGTGTGGATTCCATCATGACCATCATTGTGGATTAACGAGTGATTCCTTCTATATTTTGCTTTTTTAATTATTTTACTTGGAGGAGTTGTAATGTGTATATCCCATTTATATGTTTTTTTTAACTCCTCATCCAATGAATCTTGGATTTGATAAGTTATTAAAATACCTTGGCATTTTTATAAGCAATAAAATCCCTAATGACCATTCATCTTTGTAGCATTGACAATATGGATTCCATACATCATATCCATAATATATTGGGAAATAGGAAATACAATAATGATACATAATAAAATGAAATAAATTTTACCCTTCAATTCTTATTAAAATATTACATATTCATAACGTGTAGAAAGAAACATAATAAGGGTGAGTTCAAATTCTCAGTATAGTTAAGTAAAACAGAAGAAATGATAAATCAATTGAAGTAAACAAACATAGAAAGGAAAATAAATGATATAATTTTCCATTCAATAATTATATAATGAAATTTCAATATGGTAAGATAAGAAACTCGAAACAAATGCCATTAAATCACTGAACTAAAAATTAAATTCATCCATAGATATATCAATGGAAAATTAGAGGGATAAATAATTTTATAATCCTCAACAAAGGAAATAGATATTTATTGGACATTATTTTTCCAATGATCACGGTATATTTACTATCATAATATGGTTTAAAATATTTTGCCAAATAATTTTCCTCATGATACGTCTAATGCATTAAAGAGATTCCATTCACTATTCCCCAACCCATAGGGCTTTCATTAAACAGTCCAAAACCAATGTATTGCATGTAAGAAGAATTACAAGTATATCAAATAAATAATTTTAATTGTAAAATATATATATTGAATTAAAAATATTTATTTATCAACAATACCTCATTGGAGGTTAAGTTCATTATGTTTTTTTAAATTAAAACATTCTTGAGGAAAAGTAAAATTTAAACATTCCCATTTGTCCCATACCACATTAAAACATTTAAATCATAAATCCTATATAATTAATGAAACATATAATATTATAGGAGGATGTTTATTCATGATATAACATGTCAATGGGTATTATACAGACCAAATAAATGTGAATTGGTGAATAAGAAAAGTAATTCTCAATTGAATGTAAATTGAGATTAAATCCCAAAAATCATTGTTACTTTTTGTGGTGTGGTCCATAGATTACTATATAGTGGTTTAAAACATGTTAATAACTAATTCCAAAACCGAAATAATGTTTATAATATGATATTTTAACTTATTACAATATTTTATTACCTGTTTGTTAATACTCTATAATTATTTTAATTGTTCTGGGTGTTAATTTCTTAGCTTTATCGTGTACATTTTGACTATTATTTTTTTAATAATAAATATATCATGGGTTAAAAATTTGAATAATGTAATATAGGGATAAAATTTCATATATATTTAGTACATATTTATTTAGAATATTCAATAATTTATGGGCATGAGACATGAAGTTCACCGTTCAAGGAGATGGTAGGCCATACGTACGCAAGAATGATGCTTTCATTTCATTATTGTATTAAAATAATTAAAAATAAATTATACATGTGTATTATATAAATAATTTATAATATATATAATAAATATTTTTATTGAAAACATATTTTATACATTCCATGCATGTCATGAAAAAATCATATCACATAGAGGGGTCGATAGTCTACACATCCTCAAATGGAATTATCATATTTACACAAAATGGATAGCATAAAGGTATGTTAGAAATAAATATTAAAGAATCATAAGACTTAATAAATTACATATATACATCATATATATAGGTTTTATATCATAATGGACATCAAGATTAGTGGTTGGAAAAAATTGAATAATAATCGTTTCGTGAGGCTGTATTTCTCCATACACCGAAACAATATATTCATTACCCATTTTATGGAGGTGTGTGTAGATGTAGTTATAAAATGTATCATAAAAACATAATAGTATATTTAAGATATTTCTTTGTTATGTAATCATATAATATGAAGATTATAGGGAGTGGATAATGGAAATAGAATTAGAAATCATGAGATAATGTGTTGACTCTTAAATGGGTAACAACATTAGGTTAATAGAAAAAGACATTATTTGAAAGTAATCTTCTCGAGGGGATGCATATAGGTAGTGGGGATGTATTTTGGGAGACTATTTGGGATGGTCTTGGGAGGACTTATAAGATTTGCTAGGTGTTTGTAATGGGTATACGTGGTGGCCTTTTATAGAGAGGGGGAGTGGTACTTTTATATATACTAAGTTGTATTCTATAATAGGTGGTATATCTTAACTAATGTTCTTGATAAATATAAAACTAATTGAGTATAATAGAATCTTGGTCGAGAAAAAACTCATCCACACAAAAATTTGGGCATTTTAATAATTCAGTTAAATATATTCTATGATTCCCAAATTTTATCATTTTTGTTTTTATTGAAGGATCATGTTTTATAATCTAATTAATTTAACCATTAAGACTTTAAAAACTGAGATTTATTATACAATATAGATCCACATAATTATTAATATTATATATAATTTATTTAATTAAAACCCCATGTGTTTTTGGAAATTAATTTTAAATCAAGCACATTTGACGTGCTAAAATCTTGAGTGAACTCGTATCGTGTTGGAAAAGTTTATAATGTATACGGCTCAATATGCTAGTTAAAATAGATTAATTTGTCCAATAATATACCCTACTTAATATTTATTAATGCATAAAAATAAATTTTCAGAATATAGAATTTTTATTAATTTTAATTACTTTAATAAGATTTATTTATTTTAAAATAAAAATAATGATAATTTTGAAATTATTTATTTATTATTAATTTTAAAATATAAATCTAATATTGGACTAAAAATATATTACGTTCTTATATGTGAAACATGATATTATCTTCTTCAAAAATAAATATATACAATAATTAGATCAATTAACTTCACTTTTCATATTTATAGTAACATTTATTTTTGTTAATGATTACCAAAAAAATCCCTACATAGGCATTTCATAAGTACTTTAGGTAACTAAATAATATTTAAAAATTATTGATAAATTATTATGATAACAATAACCCATTTTTCTTACAAAAAAGTATGTGTAAAGTAAAATACAATGTTTTTTACATATCTCAAAATTTTATATATTTCAAAGGTATGGAATATTCCATTTCTATTTTTTTTATTTACCTACCATTTAATATAATACATTTCTATGTAATAATATACCATTAAGCCATATATTTTGGAACAAGTGGGGAAATAATAAAATTATGGCATCCAATGTCATTTTAACAAGTTTTTAAATTCACTTTAGTCCTTAATGTCAAGATTTAGTCCCTTATTAAGCATAATCATACCATAATCACTGTAATTAATTTCAATCGCATTCACTAATCATTATTGTCAAAAAAATTAATTTGATATTATTAGACCCAAAAAATCATAATAATTACTTATTTTTATATAATAATTTCACAATTCTAATCATATAAGTTATAAAATTAAGATGAATGATAATCCCACAAATTAGGTGAGAACAATGTTCAAAAGTATAAAAACACTCAATAGTTTTTTATTTTTATTTATTCAATTTCAAAGAAAAAAATATGATAAAGAAATTAATATTATAAATAGATGCAAAATTGAACTAATATGAGTCTAAAACTAATCTAAAATATAATTTATCATTAATAAATATTATTTAAAAAAAATTAACAATTGTATTAATTTTTAATATTTATAGAAAAATTATTTTAAAAAGAAAATTCCCAAAAATCATTGTAACATAATCTTGAAATTCTAAATTAATAAATGATGATTATTTTTTTATCATAAAATTCATTAAGTTGTCAAAATTTAGTCTTGTATTAGGATTCCCCTCAAAATATGTTAAAAATCATCGTTGTGTGTAACACAAGATAATTCAGTGTCATATGTAACGTAAGATCAAAATTGTGTATAATGTATACCAACAAAATATTTATATTTATTCTAAAAAGAAACTATTGTAATGTCTTGTGGTTTCACATTCTCCATACCATAATTAAATTTTATCCTCATAATTTAATATCCACCTCTATAATTTACTAATTGAAAATATACTATTTTGGAAAGTTACACATCGTAAATAGTGATAATATCAAACTTTCTTAATAAGAATGATTATAAAGTACGAAGTTCATGTATCTAGGTTACCTAGTAGTAGAACATGGGAGGAAAACAGAATCATGGATAGAAAATAAAAATATATCCATCAAGTTCTAATGGAGATTTCTAGAGAACATGTTTAGATTAATGTTGTATCCCACAAGTCCATAAACCGTAGGTGTGAGTAAAGTTAAATGATAACGTAAAAAAATATGATAATAGGGTAAAAATTCGTTTCAAAAACATTTTTTATATAGTTAATGGTATTTTTTCATATATAATAATATAAGTAGATATAAAATCATATAAACATAATATTTTCCTTTGATTACCACTTTAAATATTTCTACTTCATCTCTTAGAACATGGTACAACATATACAAAAGTAATCAATTAACCTCTAAAATTTCATCAATTGATAATATTAAAACATTTTATATATTCTTAAAATTTTCAAATTATTGTTATCCAATCACTTTGGAATCAAATTCAATTATATTCTAATGTGAACATTTCATTAGCCTTTAATCAATAAGAAAAAAATTGAATTTTCACATTCCACACATGTGAATTACATTATCATTTATCCTCTTGATATATGGTAATAACTCAAATTATCATAAAAAATGAATTCTTGCTTATTCTTTATATAAGACCCATGTTATTTGATATATCCCTTAAATTTGAATGTGTTTTATACTCTATCAATGATATCATATACCACTAGTTTATAAGTCTAAATAATTTCCAAGGTTGTCAGAACTTATCCAAATCATTAATTTCTTTATAATTATCACAACATTATGAGCATATTAAATCTATTATATCCCTCAATCATGTGTTTTCAGAATATTTTAACTTTCTACTGAATCACTTTCCTTGATACCATTTAATATAAGATCTCAAATCCTTAATGAAAAAGTACTACAGTACAATCCATATATATTCCATAATTAGTATAACTAGTACATTTCAAATAAAACAATAAAATTAAATTATTAATTACCAAGAATATTAATCAGTCCACTTCATCTTGAGAAGTATCATTTTTTCATCACTATCCAATAGAACAATCTAGGGTACATTACTTTTCCTCTTGAGAAATTTTTTTCTCATAGTTCCAATATCCTTAGAGTAGAATCAATTAACAATGGAAACATTTGTTTACCTTAAAATCACAAACAAGGTGTCCTTTTTCTCCACACTTATAACAATATCCAATTCCCTTAATGAATTTACATGGGTTATTTTTTCCACAATTGTGACATTTGGGAAAATGCTTTTTTCCCTTCATCCATTTATCAATCTTTTTCACTTCGATATTCATGTTCCCTTTAAATCCATTGGACTACGATAATTCTGATGTTATCTTGTTAACATAGTATACTATTTCCACATATGATGAGAATATATGGGGGACTATTTTCAATCAAAATGTTTGTTTACGAACATGAAATATATGATACTTCTAAATATTTCTGACATATGAATTTTTTTTGTTCTCATTTCTTATGCCATGTTCCATTTCTAAGTATTTAAATATACTATATTAGCTAATAAAATTTTTAAAAACTATAACTCTAAACATGGTATATCACATAACATAAAATTATGAATCATAAATCCTAGAACCATTATCTTTGGATTTTTTAGGGAAATCATTACTTCTTAAATCCATCATAACGGTATGTAAATAAATGAGAATTATCCTAAGAATATCCCAAGAGAGTGTCTAACAATGTTACAATTTAGGCCCACAGTTTTGTACCAGGTTACCATGTGTCAAGCCCAGAACACCTTATCAGTGTTTTTACTCCGAGGTATATTGGTTCCAGAACCACGTCCACTTATAGTATCAGACAGGAAGGTATTGGTATGAATTACCACATAATATTTACTCAACCAAAAATATATGTTGTTCTTCTACACATATATTCAATTTAAATCTTAGGTTTTTTTCTCCCTGATCAATGTTTTCTTATTTTATTTTCCAAGGTTGTTTATAAAATTCCATTGAAACCAACTCTGATGCCCCAATCTCAAAAGCATAGAGTCAGTGCCTTATAAAAATACATTGTCGTTATTACAAGGAATAAAATCTAAAAATACCATTCAGTTTAGAAGTCATGGAAATAAATGTTGCAAACCTAATACCCATAATGAATATGAAAATAGTAAATAAAATCACGAGAAATAATAAAATGAAATAAAATGTTTCCTTGGATTCTTATTCAAATTTTTCTTCTTCATAACTTTGGGAAAACATAATAAGGTTGAGAACAAATTCTCAGTAAGGGTATGTAAAGTTGAATAAATATTAAATCAATAGAATTAAATAAACAAGGAAAGGTAAATAACTAAAAACAAATGCCTTTCAATAACGAGATAATGCAATGATATTACAAAAAGGTATGAAACTAGAATCACATTCCATTAAATTAATGAACTTAAAATTAAATGCATCCGTAGATATGTCGACACAAAATCTCATGGATAAATAATATATGAATTATCCTTAAAAGAAATTTTTTTTTTCATATTTCATGTTTCTGAGTCACATTATATATTTAACATCAAAATATTGTTTAAACACTTTGGAAAACTAATTCGCCTCAAGAAACTACCGATGCATCGAGGGGATTTCATTCACCCGTCCCCAACCCCTAAGGATTACCTTAAACAGTCCTAATCCATCAAATTGCATGTCCAAATAATTCCACATATAAAAAATAAATAATTTTTATTATCAAATACCATTATTGAATAAATAATATTAATTTATCTATAATAGACCAGAAGAGGTTAAGTACAACTAGGGTTATTGTCATTAAAACATTCTTGAGGAAAAATAATATGTAAACATTCCAATGTGTCCATTAATATATTGATACATTGAAATAATAATTCATATTGAATTAAATTAAACTTATAATATCATGAGAATAATTTTATTCATGATATAAAAATTCAATGGTAAATATATACACCATATAAAATTGAATTGGTTCATAAGAAAAGTACGTCTCATTGCAATGTAAATTGAGATGAAATTTCATACTGTATCCTTTATTTTAGATGTGTGGACTATATAATCTGGTATAGTAGTTTAAAAAATGTTAATAAGTAATAACAAAACCACATTCATTTTTATAATATCTTATATTAAATTATTAAAATATTTTATTTCACGTTTATTAACACTCGTTCATTATTTTAATTGTTTAGGGTGTTAATTCCTGAATTATCTCAAGTACATTTTGACTTGTTATTTGTTGTTATAATTAAATATATCTTAGTTTCTTCATATCCTTAATGTACAACAAGACTATATTATATTATATATTCATTACATATGTATTTATAATAGCCCATAATATTTTGAGATTGAACATAACGTTCACCGTTCATGGAGTCGGTAGGCCATATGAACACATAAACACTGCATTCATTTAATTTATGTAATAAAAAAGTGAAACCATATATATATTATAATTACAATATCATATGTATTTTATATAATTGAAATAGTATTATAAAAACATCTTTTATACATTCCATTATGGCATGAACGAATCATGTTGCTTTGAGGGGGTGGTTGTCCACACATTCTCAAATGAAATTATCAAATTTACATAGCGTGGATAGCATAAACATATGTTCAAAATATAAATTACACAAGAATAAAAAATTATTAACAACACACACACCCACATATATATATATATATATATATTATAAATATAGTGACTGTCATAATGGATAGCGTGAGAGGTGGTAGGAAAAAATTGAACAATCAGCGCTTCATGAGGCTATATTTCACCACATATAAGAATAGTATGTTCGTAACCCATTAGATGAAGGTGTTTGTAAGTTAAGGTCAAACACTTACCATAAAAACATCCTAGTGTATTTATTATTTTGGTATTTTTATGTAATAAAAGAAAAAAAATGATTATAGAGAGTGGAGAATGTAAATGAAATTTGAAAAGCATGAGGGAATGTGTTACCTCTTAATGGTGAATCTACATTTGTATTATACAAAAACGATTTATTGAAAATATTTATTCCCAAAGGGATGCTTCTAGGTTGAGGGTAGTGATTTTGGGAGACTATGTTGTCAGGACTTGGCCAAAAATAGTTGGTTTGGGGGGTTTTAGTAATGGGGAGAGGTGGTGGCCATTTATATGGAAGGGGTGATAGTTTTGTAAATACTAAATGGTATTCAATAATGGGTGGTATATCATACATAAAGTTCATCCCAAATTGAAAAATAATTGAGTAAATGAAAAAAATGGTTGTGAAAAACTACATCCACAAAAAAAATTATGCGCATTTTAATAATATGGTTCCTTAACATCTAATATTCCCCAATTATATCATTTTGATTTTTAATATAGAACATTGTTTTCTAATCTAATTAATTTAACTATTATCAAAATATAAATGAGAAATTTATTATAAGATAGAGATAAAATAAATAATTGAAACTATATCTAATTTATAAAATTAAATTTTCATGGTTTTTTTAGATGAATTTTAAAACAAGCACATGTGACGCGCTAATACTCTACTTGAACCCATACCGTGATAACAAAGTTTGTACAGTATATGGTTCAATGTGTTAATTATAAAATATTAATTGGTAATTTTTTACATTATTAATTATTTATTAACACCTACAATTCAACTGTCATAACATGGGACTTTTATTAATTTTAAATCATTTTAGAAGATCCATTTATTATAAAAGAACAATATCTTAGTTAATTATTAACAAAATAATATCTATGTTCGCATTTTATAAGAATTTTAAATAAAAAAATAATCACTAAAATTATTGATAAATTATTATGATAAAAACTACTCATTTATATTATATAAGGGTACGTATAAATGAAAATATGTAGTTTTTACATATATAAAAATTTTATAAATGTTAAAGTTAAAGATAGTCCCCTTTTGTCCTTTTCCATACCATTTAATATAGGGAAATCCATTTAATAATATCCCATTGAGCATTATATTTATATAAAAGTGGGTACATGGTAAATTTTTTGCATCAAATGGACTTTGGAAAAATTCCCATGTGATTTTTTCCTTAATATTAATATTTAGTCCCTCATTAAGCCTAATCATTCCTTAATTACAATAATTAATTTTAATCACATTCAGTAATCAGTTAGGTCTAAAACAATAGTTGATATTAATAGAATAAAATTATTATAATAATTACATTAATGAATGTCAAATTTTAAAAATTCTAACCATAGATTTTGGAAAATTAAGATTAACACTAATCCCACAGACGAGGTGTGATAATAGGGAATTTAAAATTAGAAAAACGTTGAAATGCTTGTTAAATTTTATAATTAATTTCAATGTAAAATTGATTACAATGAAATTAATTATATATATTGATGTAAAATTAATTTAATGTTACTTTAAAAAAATATAAAATATAATTTATCATTAATAACTTTTTAAACAGAAAGGGTGTTTTAAATTAAATTACAATAGTTATTATAATTCATCAAAAAATGATGTTTCTCTAGAAAATACCAAACAATTAACTATTATCTAATTTAGATACTTAAAATTCAAAAATTATGTCTATTTGAAAAAAATCACAAAATTGTTAAATTTTATTTTTAATATATTTTCTCCATCAAAAGGCGGTAAAACTCCATCTTTTGTGGAACAAAATCTAATTCAGTGTTGTATGTAATGTAATTTTGAGATTGTGTATAAAAAATTTCAACAAAAAAAATTATTTCTTCTCAAAAGAAAATATTGTAATGTATTGGGGTGTCAAATTGTGCGAACTTTAGTTTTCTTTCTTCATTGGTAATTGTTGGGATCTTGGAACTGGCATGATGGTTGTGGTTATGGTAAGGTTCTTGGTGAGTGGTTTTGGATTTGTTTCATTTATCAAGAATTTTGTTCAATTCAATAGTTTTTTCTTTTGTAAATGTTGCACTAATAATTGTAGTTCTAAGTTATTATGGGTTTTAGGGATTGGATCATGTGATTGTGTGGACCATTCATTTTATCCATCCAACTGAAAACCATTGAAATTTATGGGTAATGAAAGAATAATAATTGATAAAATTTTCATACCCTGGTATTTATTTTAATTTTTAAATTTTCCTATTTTTTATTGGAAATTATCATTATGATCAAGTGTTTCATATTGAATTTTTGATTTTCTAGATAATTTCTCTTCTGTTGCATTGTTTTTGTGCATGAAAAGGTGTAACTATGTGGCTTGATGGTGTTATGACTCCTTTCAGTTCATCATATTCATGCATGCATAATTTTTAATTGATAGATCATGGTAATATCCTAAATTTCTAGTTCATAGAGATAATATTGTGGTTTTAAGTGTGTCCTTGGATGAGGGTGAATGACTTGGGCATGGTTAGTCCAAAACATGCAATAAGGGTGTGTATGGTTCTACAATTTTTTATAGAACTATCCCAAAGAGTTGGAGCATAGTTTCCCAAACATTGTGTCCAAATGATGCAGGTGCCATATGATTTAAATAATAGACATTTCTTTAGTGTATGATTTCCCAAACAATGTGACCAAACCATGTGAAGCTTGCAATTTCATTAAAAATATCAAATTATATTTTTTTTTATTTCTCAACACTACTGGAAAAACAGCCTATACCCACGGTTCAAAACCATGGGTATAGCCCCCAAAACAGTGGGTATAGCCTATACCCACGGTTTTGGGAACCGTGGGCTGGAACGGCGTCGGGATAGGTCCCCAGCCTATACCCACGGTTTTCCAAAACCGTGGGTATAGGTGTCCTACCACCATGTCACCGAAACATATCCAATTGTCACGGTGTCAACGGCTTTTACCCACGGTTTCAAAACCGTGGGTATAGGTCCTAAAATAATGCAGGCACCGAGTTTCGATCTCGCGACCTCTCCGCTGCAAACACTGCGTCTAACCACTACCCTAACATCATCTATATGTATATATATATATTTAGTTAAATCTATTTATAAAAACCGTGGGTATAGAGGGAAGAACCGTGGGTATAGGATTCTCGCGAAAAAAATTACTTTCCCGTGAAAAAAAAAATTTCCCCGCGCACAAAAAAGTGACCTATACCCACGGTTTGTAATAACCATGGGTATAGGAATTTTTGCACAGACCTATCCCCATGTTTTTCCCCAAAACCGTGGTGATAGGTACCCCTATACCCACGGTTTTGGGAAATCGTGGGCATAGGTCACTTTTCAGGACCTATCCTTACGGTTTTGGAGAAACCCGTGGGGATAGACCCCCCCTATACCCACGGTTTTGGAAAACCGTGGGTATAGGTCTTCAATAGACACCTATACCCACGGTTTTCCTAAACCGTGGGTATAGGGGGGGTCTATCCCCACGGTTTTCTCCAGAACCGTGGGGATAGGTCCATTTTCCAGTATTGCAATTTTCAACCCCAAATACCCCTCTCCACACCTGTTGGAGTTGTTCGACCCTTGGGAGGATTTTACCCTCAACCTATAACCTCCCCTCCAACTTCCATGGTGATTATATATAATTTTTTATTATTTTGAGGACAAATATTATGGGTAATATATTTCTCTCTTCTGTTATTTTATTTTTTGTATCATATTCTCAATTTCATCCTTGTGTATAGGTTTCAGGTTTCATGGTTATTAAATTTGTTTTTTTGATAGATTATTATTTATTTTGGTTGTTATTAGTTATTATATCCTATTTATAACCAATTTATACTTCCAACATTGAATAACATGAGCTTGATATAGGTTCCCAATTGAAGTGGTCTTGGAAATTAAAAAATCATTAATTTTATGATATTCACAAATTATTTTTTTACTGAATAGTTATGTAACATTATTTAACTAATTATTAGATATAAAATGTGATTATATTTCCTTGTATTGTATTTTATGAAATTGTTTCTCTAAAACCTTGAATACCAACTACTCAAAAAAATGTGGGGTTAGACTTTTGTAATATATTTGAATTCTAATTGTAATATTTTAGATTTTTAATATATTTTTTTTATTTAGATGTGGCTTCTTAGGATTCACCAATATATTTATAAACTATTATATAGAATTATAAATTAGGTGTTTGATTATTTTGAAAATCTATTGTCACATAAAGTTTATGTGGGGCTTAGTTGGAATCATCAAATATGGTATTCATGTAAAACCCCTCTTCTGATCAATCTCTTTCCTCATTGGATGATAATAGGAATTATATGTCCATCAGAGGGTACAAAAATCATGTGAGTATGGTTTGAATGTATGGGTAGTCATTTTATGATAAATGTTGATATTCTTGGTTGTGTGGCTCATGTGTTGGTTTTTTTCTATCATTATTTATAGTTTATTGTTTGTATTGGACTGGATCAACAAATATATAGATATGATATGGGAACCTAGAATATATAGCTCATTAATGAGAACTTTTCTTTCAAATTATTACGATTATTATCCGACAAGTGTCCCTTAGAATGGATTCACTCTTCTATGGGATTATGCTTATTAGTTAGTCCAGGTACGGTACGATAAAGCATGAGTGGTGTTTATTTCGAGAGGCATGAAACATGATTGATAAATTTTAATAGGTTATACATAACCCCTCATACTCCAAGTTATTCCCATGTTTCCTAGGAACATATGAATATGTTGTAGTAAAATTAGGTTCTTCAGCTAATTTTGAAACTGGTATGGTGTCTTCCATTTCCCATGTTGCATGATTTTCTCTTCATCTCTCCCTTTATTGTCTATATATTTTATAAAAGTATGTAATCCATTTTAAAAAATTTCATAGAAAAATGTTTTTATAATATTTTAGACTTTATTTTTCATTATAATAAAAAATTTCATTATTTCTACACTCCTTTCACTAAATTGAAAGAGGCTCAACCTTAATAAAATATTCTTGATTTAAATGAAAAGTAAAATCAGTCATTATTTTTTATTTTCATAAAATATATTATGGAAAAATATGTTTATAAATTTAATATCAAAAGTATAATTATTTAATATTTTATTTATTTTAAATTCTTATTGAATAGATTAATTTTTCAAACCTGCAATGTTTTTATATGCACAACTATACATTTATTCTTGTTTATAGCATCACTTAGGGGGTCAAAATTGGTGTCTGTTTCCATGGAAAATGTTGGATTTAGCTTTAGAGAGTGACTCACAGGGTCATATATCGATTTAGTAAATTTATGGTTTGAATGGATTGATTTTCTCTTCCTTATATGATTTAGTGTACTTGTACTTTATTTTATTATATGTTGGGATGTTTGTTTTATTTACACTAATTTGTTAAAATTTTGATAAATTATCCCCACATTTACATTGTGATGCGTTTACACATATTTTTAGCACAGGAGGATGGGGAAAACATCTCAGTCCTTATTGTGGGTCATCATGGTTTATCAGTTTGGGTTTGACATATGTTTCTTTATGACATAAACCCTCATTTGATACAAACTAAAATGACCCAAGATAAACATACATAAATAATAAACATATTCCATGATATAGGTAATAGATATAAAAAATAACCACCCAGCTAGTGTACTGAAAGGTTTTTTGTCCTGATGTTTCGCTATATAAACACCATATTTAACTACACATGAAATTATTTCTCCACAAAGATTCTATATTAGAACCTTTTGTATAAGTATGATGTAAAATAATTAACTTTAAAACTTAGGGATTATAAACATAATAAAGAGGTGAATTCAAATAAATAGAAATAGAGAAACATATCAGGGAGTTTTGGATCATAATCATTGGGGATAACATGATGAAGAAACAAATATTTCCATAAAATATTGAAGAATATTATATGATAATCATGAAAGATGTTATAGAAAAATTATATCATAAAAACATTATTAAAGAACATTAAAAGATAATTCTTTTATCAAACACATATCATTAATCCTATAAAATTTTATAATGAAATAAAATAATTACATATATTATACAAAATGTATAATCTTTAAAATAAGGGGATTAATTTAAATGAAATTAATCCTTATAATTCAAACTAATTTTATGAACAACTAAGAAATTTTTCAAAGCCATTACTATAGGAATGATATTAAAAATTTATTATTTCACCATTTTATTATTGGGATAATCCTCTTTTTTACTCTTGGGCTTGAGAAAAAACATCTAGTATAACACATTTCATTAGGAAAAAATCCTCCAATGCACCATTTTTCTGTGATAAATAGTCCAATTTATACCAAATTGTATAGGAAACAATCCTCTTATGTACCAATTTTAGCTAATGATACATATAAATAAACCAATATAATAACATGGCATATAAGGCACCACCCATCATCATCCTTACATATTTTTTAATTAAAATATCAATCAAAAACATATATAAATAAACCTTGGAGAAGTAATTTGTTTCTTAAACATCCAAGTGGAAATATTTCACTTTTTAAATAAAACCCATGAAAATAATATTGGTATCTTAAAACATCCAAATTGTATAAATTACTATACTGAATTAAATAATTTTAAATAGAGATATTGATGACCATAAATAATTTCATACCATGAGATAATAAAATCATAATATTTACAAACTCTCAATTCCCAATATAAATTATATATTAAAGATTTATATATAGTGATTAAAAATCCCCTCCTAAAAGATAATTTTTAGGGGCTTAATAGAAGTGAAAATTAATATATTATCAAGAAAAAACATTTATATACATTTTTGTACAAATTAAATTCCAAAAAAACATGTAAATATAGGAATTTTGAAAACATTAATATAAATATCTAGAAATAAATGATCCTTGAAAATACAAAATTTTTTAAAAAAAGATTAGTGAAAATAATTTGAGGAAAAATAACTTTTAATGGAATTAAAAATAATTGAGACATGGAAAGGATATAATATTACATTATAATTTATGTTAAAATACATTGAAGACTTTTACTTTTAAAAGGAATACATAATATTAGAAAATTTAAAAAACAATATGTTTTAAATAAAACAAGTTATAATAATTTGAAAATTAATATTTCTAAAAATTATGTGTAATAAAAAACCTATAATAATACAAAAAGTTTATCATTTTTTGGATATGGTGGTAAATCTATTTACATGGAAGGGTTGGAAAATCAATTTGATTATTTTAAAATAACATTATTCAAAACTCAAATCATTTAAATATAAATGAAACTTTAGTTTTATAATGATTAATGATATGAAAATTATCATTATAGATAAAAATAATTAATTCTCCATATGGGATACTATAACATTGGTTTTAAGTAAAAAATTATATGGATTAAAAGTATATTAAAACGTGTCGTAATTATTCTTAACAAAAATGAATTTTCAGAAAACCATAGAATTATTAAGTATAAATAATTTTGTATGGTTCATTATATCCCAAAATAGAAGGATAAAATAAAACGTAACATATTCCAAGGTTATGATATATCATTCTTGAAATATAATTTTCAAATAATAGTAATTTTTACATAAGGAAGATATTTGAGTCATGAAAACCACTTATAACATGAGGATAAGCTAAATAAAATCCTTATAAATGAGAGATATATAAATTAAACAGATTTTATCATGAATAAAATTTAATTCGTGATATAATATTTGAAATTTTATGTATATAATCTAATTTTGTAAAATCATGTTCATATATGGTTTTTTTTTCAAAAGAGGAAAATTTTTAGATGAACCCCTTATGGCCAGAGTAAAAAATTCAATAAAACCCCATAAAAGGGAGAAAATATAGTTAACCCTAAAATAAATGAATTAAAATATAATTCATGAAATTTTATATCATATAGTATTTGAAAAATAAGTTAAATAATTCATTATCCATTAATATAAACAATGTATTATTAAATGTAAATAGAAACGAGATGTCAAACCATCTTCGATATTTGTTTTTTTCATGTGCATAACTTTCATAATTATAGAATAAGGGTTACCAGATAAATTTTTATTAATCTTATACTTATATTTGAAATAGTATATTAACTATTAATTATCATATTACATTTATTAATTTCAATTTTCTTCTTATACTTAATTAAAATTGAACCAATGTCAGATTATCTTGTAAATACTAAATAATTATAATATTGCATTAATAATATATTAAATACATAATATAGTATTTATATAACCAAATATTATTCTTCACTTTTATTCTATATTATTAAAAATTTATATCTTTTGTTACCATAGTCACACATAATTGGATTTTAGATAATTGTAATTCGTAGGTGGTTAAATCAACCCATTCATGAACACGCTTCATTTCAATTGCTAAGTGTAGTTTATGATGGATTTCGTTTGACATTTTATCTTTATAACAAAATTACAATGATTTAATTTTTTTTATATTTATCATTATGAACCCCATTTTAATATTTTTATATAATATATGAAAAACATTTCATCATTGTGGTGGGACTCCTCACATATCAATGTTTATCATTCATGTTTCTAATTACCAGATAGGTTGTTAAGACATATATTAAATAGAGATTTTACTATCATAATTATTATTAATTACCACCATTATGACCATCTATGAATGGTAGTAATAGATAAAATAAATCATGTCTCTCTATGGAGGTTATAGTCCACACAATGCACTAACAATGTTCTTGTTTTATTCAAATTTCATAAAATGAATAAAAAGGGTTGTTTTCATTAATATAAAAATTAAATAAGTTGAATAATGGTAAAAAATTATTCATATTATTATGATTATAGGTTATTTTTAAGACTAATATTAAGAATAACTACTTATGATGGAAATAATACTTATGTTGGAGACTTAATCTTTCCTTGGACATTCTCATGATATTAAGTGCATTTTGTTAATGATGTGTGAAGATGGGATAATTTTGTGGGATAAGTTTTTACATAGATTAAAAGGTAATATTATAAAGGCATAAATAGATAATAATGTGAATAATTTATTATTGTAAGTGTCACCCTTTTATAATAGGATAAAAGGGGAACTGTTGGATATACTCATCAGTTTTTCATAATAACATGGATCAATTCATGGGTAAATTACTAAACAGTGTAAACATAGGGGTTTGGGGTAATAAAAGTATAAATATAATCTCATACATTCATTTTGAAACAACGTATGTATAATTTCACAGTTTTTTAAATTTAAAAAATTTCCCAAATTAACATTTACAACGTGTTTACATTCTTAAAAATAATAAAAATGATTAGTGAGAGAAATAAATATTTTATCATTTTACTTAATTTAAAAAATCTTATTTAAAATTTAAAAATATTTTTGACTCGTTAAAATTTATAAAGGTTTAAAATTTATTTTTTAAAATAAACAAACATAACCATATACAACTAGTATTTAGAAAAATAATTTTCCAATAATTAAAAATATTTATAAGATATAAGTATTTTTGACACAAACTTTAATGACATAAATTGATTAGTTATTAATAAAATAAAATATATCAAGATTGAAAGGCAAATATAAACTGAATTTCACCATCTAAACATTTTATTTTAGGGAATGATTGGAAGAATTTTTTAATTCAACTAAAATTATTGTTTAGTTTTATAAAATATTTTACATAGAATTATAATATTGAAAAATATTTTAAATTTAATAATTTTATTTCATAAATGTATAAATTATTATATAAATGGTTTTTACATTTTTTATGATAGTCTTATATAAGGATAAAATTATAAAAGTATAATTTTTTTGAAAACATTATTTTTCAATGGAAAATAAAATGTTTCATAGACTGATCTAAAATTAGTACTATAAAAATGTTCAACTAAATGATTGAAAAAATTATTTTATTTTATAAAATTTAAATTCTAATATTTGTAACCATTTTATTCAAACTAAAATATAACAATAAAATGAAAATATATGTTATTTAAAATAACATTTTATAAAAATAGAAATTATTAAATTTTTACCTCTAAAATTTTTATTGGTATTCCATCATAGACATTATTGTGTATTTTTTAATAATATTCCATTATTATGTTGTTATTTGTTAATATTGGGTATAAAATAGGAAACAAGTTATAGGACAGGGTATATATTTTTAATGGATGCAAAACCATTTTCCATTAAAATATTTATAGTTATCATTCCATATAGGATTTAAATATAATATTATACCCCACAATGTTAAATATTCATAAAAATAAACATCCAATAAGTAAAGTGATCCATTTTTCATACAAGTTTCTATTCAGTAGTTCTAGTTCTTGAAACATGGTCATGTTTTTATAATGTCTGGAATATTAATCATGTAATATTTATTCTATATAACCAATATATAAAACATTATTACTATTCATCAAATTATTTCGGAGAAATGAGTAATATCACATCATTGTGATGGTAAATTGTATATAAACATGAGTGATGTTTACACTTTATTAAATATATTTATAATGAAACTCAAATAATAATTCACTTTTCCGAAATCAATAATATATAGTAAATATTATATATATATATATATATATATATATATATTAATTTTATCATTATTACCATCTATGTAATTAAAAAATTAAAAACATATCACATAGCATCTTGGATGTGGTAGTTTACAAATATGCACAATAATTATCATCACTTTACTAAATATGTAAATGAAATAATATAGATAAGATTTTAAAATCAATTATTTTTACTAATAATATATAATTATTAATTTTTCCTTTATAAATATCCATGAAATGATGTGATAAAAATGAATTACACCACTACATGGAGATAGTCAGTTGTACGTAAGCATGAATGATTTATTTGAACTCTATATGATAGAACAGAGTGGAATATGGGTTGTGACTATATAATATTTACATTTCAGTATATTTAATAGACTTATGTTATTTTATTAGCATATTTATGGAATACTTGAATGAGGTAAAATATGAAATAAATTGACAACACTCAATTAAGTCGTATACCTCATCTTGGGAGAACCACCTTTGGATTACACACAATTCCTTCTTGGTTGGTCCTTACATGTTACCAAAACCTCTAGGTCATCTAGATGAAGGTTAATAAATGTTTTATAAAAGAATTATTTAGGGAATATAGCTCAATAAGTGCATGAACGATAGGATACTATTGTATTTATATAAGAGATATGGTGGAGCCCTTTCAATTAATAAATGTGGTAAATTAATAAAAATAAAATTAATGGTCAACATAACCCAAAATGATATTTTTCTAAGATATGATATGTATAATTTTATATAATATCATTTTAATTTATATTTCTTGTTTGGTTACATTTTTTTGGCATTTCAATATGTTTTTTAGTTGTGATGTTCTAGATAAAATATGTCGTTAGAGTTGTTTAAGAATAATTCATTATGAAGGTCCATAATGTTTCAAAGTTAAGTTCAATAATGTTTCAATAATATCACATATGATTATATACATATAATCAACTTCTAAAAATCATAAACATTCACATAATCCAAAGATGATTTTTTATACATTTGGGAAAGGGAATGAATTACAATGGTCAATGTAGTAAAATGTTATCAGATATGATAACTAAACATGAATATATTGAGATAAAGGTAGTCTAGGTTATAAGGATAGAACTGGATGTTATCTAATGATTTATCATTGATATTATCATGAATAAATGAAGAGTGATCAAATGTAGTACACCAGATGATTTTTTCGTTGGTGGAGTTGAATTGTCACATCTATGTCCCTATTTTATGGAATTTAACTTCTATTATTGGAATATCTTTTTTCCTAGGATCCCCCTTGTATTTTTTAAAAAAATCTAAATTTTTGGGTGGACAGAACTGGGTGCATTGTTAGTCAGGATGGTTTTCTAAACTATACAGACAATCTACGTATAGTGTCATGGTCAAAAAAAAATTATTCCCATTTTCCTTCAATAATTAAACCTATTATGCCCCTTTATTACACAATTTTCCCATTTCATCCATATAAGTCTTCCAAGATCTCTCATACTCCTTTGGAACCCATTCATAATGGGGTTTTGGTGGGGGAAACATCACGATTTTTCATATAAGTGAGTCTTTTATTGTTTTATTCCTTATCTCTAGGGTTTCTTCTCTCTTTCAAGATATTCTAAAATTCCAGAATCTAGGGATTCGTCCCTAGGGTTTTATATTGTGTTTCATGGTTCAATATTTTATATTAGGATTTTTTTCACTTCCTTGTTGTTTGTTTTTGTTGTGGGTGAAGATTCACACAAATTTTTGGGTTTTGGACTTTCAAGGTAGGAGTTTACAAGTGAACACATGATTTTTTGAAGTTATCTTTCTTGATTAACATTTTTAACATGTTTTTCATCTATTTTTTGTGTTGAGAAACCCATTTTTGGAATCAATGAATAAGTTATTAATCTAAATGTATCACTTTGTCAGGGAAATGGGTGTTTTTCATGAGTATTCCAGGTTGTATCATTATGGGATATTTTATCTTTCTTGAAATGGATTTATTAAAGGGTATAAGGACATAAAATTATTTTTTGGTATGGTATTGATGTGAGTTTGTCCTTAAAAGCATCATTTTGAATGATTTTTTGTGAAATACCTTGCAACATATCGTGATATTGTTTTATAAATTCTTTTATTGGGTTTAATGAACAATGTTGAGGGTGAAGAACATTTTTGGGTTACTAGTTTTGGTTTGTATGATTTAGAAATTGATTTTTGATGTGAAAATGGAATTTCATATCATTTGGAACTTTATTGAGAATAACTTGGAAGCCTAGGTATATAGGTGGTATGAGTTGGACCAGTATGTTATTAATTCGTAAGTAGTTGTGTCCTAGTTTCAATTAGAAATTTCAATGATGACAAAATTAACTAAATAATTATAATGGATTCATGACTAATCCGTGAGTGGTGTGTTCTGTACCAGTGTCTTGTCCTTGATAATGTAGTTTGTTGTGTTTCCTATGTCACATTTCACCTAGAGACAATGTACCTATTGTCCCATTGTTAGCTAGTTCTGATTGGTATTTCTTATGAGTCTCACTCATTGATTATATTATACTTATCATTGGCATACATTGTGTTTATATGGAAATTTCTTCATCATGTTTTTCTTCATTAAAATTGGCCATTCATTAAAGTTCCCCTATTTGAAACTATTTTCAACTAATGATGCAACTCATTGAAATTGTTAATAGAAGTTTTTATTTATTAAATCTTCCAATATTATTGTCCTAAAATGTTAACCACATAGAATAATTTATGGTGGAATCATATCGTTATTAGGGTCATAGCCTAACTACAACATTGGGTATAAGAAGACTTGGTAATGATTCACACAAGTGAAAGGTATTTGGAGGTCGTGGTTTGGGTTGATAGATTCTTTCCATGGTGTGGTGTTGTGATGATGTATTAATGGATATTTCTCCTTAACTTGTGTTGTTTTTTTGTCCAACATGCTACCCCTTTTTAGATGTGGCCCTCTTGGGATTTGATTAAAACTATATAAATCAATTCCAAATTTTGTTTAAGGATTGTTTGTTTGTGAATGTTCAAATTTAGATAATTTATTATTTTTGGTTTTTTAATCTTTCAAAATTCAGGTAAATCATTCCAAAACCATTTTTTTATACCTGGGATCATGTATTAGCCCATGGGGATACTGAACGCCTTTTGGGACTTATTGCGGACCCGGTCGATCATCTGTTTGCATTAGGACCCAGCTTAGTTCTTGAAAGAAGGGTATTAGATTATGGTTAAGCTCTATGGGTCATATTAGTTTTGTTGAGTCTTCTTATGCAATATCTATAACTAAATAGGCTTGGAGATCAAGTTTTGAGTAGGTTGTATGGACTGCACCTGTTAGGAAATAAATCAAATCCCCATGGGATGTTGTGGTTTTTTAACTTCTCTTCTAGGTGGGACGTGCAGGCTGCAGACTGCATGTGGTCATTGGGTCAGGTGAAGTGGTTGTTTATTTCATTATTGCTTTGATTTAGATTTATTTACATTTTCTTTTCTTTCTGAATTTTCATATAACAATTGTAATAATTCTTTCTCTTGTTTCTATCTCTTTTTGAAGAAACATGCCTCCCTAAAAATCTCTGATTAACCCATGAGAGGAAGCCCGAGATATTTCACCCTCACCTCTTGATCTAATGTTTAAATAAGTTCTCATCCATGATATTTAGTCTCTTGGGTAGTTATTGGATCCTAATCATTCTTCAGTTAGTGAAGATTGAATTGGTCTGAGGAAGTATAAATCCTTGTAGTTTCTTAAGAACAATCCTTCTACTCATATTGGTAGTACAGAGCCTCAAGAAACATATGAGTTTTTTTGAGAAGATAAATAGAATTTCAAAATATCTCGACAAACCTGAGGGGGTTATGGTGAGATATAACTCATTTATATTAGAAGTACATAGTTGAAAGTGGTGGGAATCAAGGCTTCTGGATGGGAAGAATGAGCGGATTTGCTGGATGGTTTCCAAGACCATATTCAATGAGTATTATTGTCTCAAGGTCCAAGATTTTGTTAGATCCTAAGAATTCATGGATCAATGTTGGAGAGATTGATCCATGATGGAATATGCTAACCATTTTTTTGAGATAGTGTGTTAAATTGTTGATATTTTCTCTAATGAATCTATGAATGTTTTGGATGTTTTAGAAGGGGTTATGACCATAAATTTAAACACATGTATTATTATTCATGATCGGAACCTATGATGAGGTGTTTGATCATTATTTCATGCTTGAGACTGACTGGAATGTAATTTATGAGTTTTATGGAGTGGTTTATTCTATGGAAAGTAGAATATCTTTTGTTAAAAAGAGGTAGTGGAATGAGTAGTGGAAGAATGTTGGTGGTAGTTCAGTCCATCATTCCAGACAGTCTTCATATGATGCTTCTGATGTAGTTACGTGGTGTGCCATCAGTTGGGGAAGGAAAATAACATCCATCCTACATGTACATCCAATCCTAGGTATTTTTATTAAGGTTGAGTTATGTGGAATTTTCAAAATTTTTTAAGACTGATTCACCCATAGCAGAGTGGGGCAGGATCTATGGATTCCATGAGAGTGTTAGTTCAGTCGGAGATGAGTAGGATAGTGTGATCTTAGTTTTGTGGTTGTAGTGTTTAGTATATATTGTCTTCAAAGAATATCTAGTTTTGAATAGAGCCATATGAATGATATCATTCACAATCAAAGCCCAGACATATTCATGTTATGGATCAGGAACTTGTAGGATTAGATGTAGGGTCTTTGATTATTCGAGGTAAAATATTGATTGAATCTTATATATCTATTGTTCTCCTTCATACTGGTGCTTTAGTTTATTTTTTTCTCTTCCCATAGTTTTTATTTTCTTAATTTTATAACCGAGTTTTTGTCTTGAGTGATAGATTTGGTGATGCCATAGGGTATGAAGAAGGAGTAAGGTCTTAAGTTCCCATCATATGTGATTTCCATTTCAGGGGCTGATATGGAATGGGACATCCTAGTATTGTATATTGATATTTTCAACATAATACCAGTAATTGTTTGTGTAGTGCCCATTAAAGTGCATATCGATTGTTATAGGCATCATGTGGGTTTCATAGCACCTGATGGGAGTCCTTGTGTTTTTTTTGGAATGGTATCCTCGGTAGAGTCATGCTGGACCTCCACTAATAGAGTTTTTAAATATTATCTTCTAGTTGTTGTTTCTCATTCTAGAGGATTATGGTCATGCTATGGAGGGTGGATTACCTCATGTAGTGGATAATTTAAATGTGGTGTTTTATGATTATTTTTCAGGCATTCACCTAGAGAGGGACATGGAGTTCTCAGTTGATTTGGTGTCAAGAACATAACTGATATATCATCCCTCATATTGTTAAGAACCCACTATGTTGAGAGAATTAATGATACAACTATACAATTTGGAATCAAAAGTAATAATTCACTCAAACATATCTCAATTGAACACTCCAATTCTTTTTTTGATGTAGGATGATGGATACCATTGGTTGTGCATTGATTTCCAGAATCTGAATAATGTAACCATCCCGAACATTGTTACTTTTCAATGAATAGATACATTTTTTATCAATTTAAGGGTGAAAAGTTATTTTCCAAAATATATTTTCCTTTAGGTTTCCACAATGTTAGGGTGAGAGAGGCAGATATCCTAAAAACGGATTTCTGAAGCATGTATGACCACATTCCTTATTTAGTATTGCCTTTTGGATTAACCAATTATCTATTAGTTTTTATAGTATATGCCCCTCTATGATGATCTTTCTAGAACTTGGAATGGGCTATGTGGTTTATTACGATGCATCATGTATGGGTATCAGGTGTGTTCATATGAAGGGTGATCATGTGGTGGGATATGGGTCTTTCCAACTCCAACCACATAAAAATAATTACCCGCCCCTCAACATGGAGTTGGAATCAGTGATTCCATCTATGAAGACATTGTATGACTACCACATTGGGGGTAATTTTTTGGTATACTCTAATCATAAGATCGTAGCATATATCGTTTCACATAAAGATATTAATATGATGAAGCACCATGATATCAAGTATTTAAAATGGTTTGATATTAATATCATCTATTCTTGGGGAATGGGTAATGTGGTGGCTAACTACTTGAGCAGAAAATCATTGGTGCATGATTTGAAGAAGTTGAGTGATGAGTGAACTCTAAAGGGACTCGATTCTAAAATAAAAGTGGAGACTAAGGTGAACAGTGAAGATGAGTTCTTGGATAGTTTTTAGTTAACTCCCTGTATTTTATAGTTATTTCAGAATGGGAATCCCAGTGAAGAGATATGCCATCGGTCTATGTAGTTTTTTATAGTAGGGAGACATATTTACATTAATCTTTGTCTCTTAAGGGTATCATGTGATTCAAGATCCATTTGGTCGTGCTGTTATCTCTGAGGAATGCGGTTATTTTGGATTGCCACCAATCATTTTTGTCCATTCATCCATGGGATAACAAAATGAATATTGTTTTTTTCGGTAGTTCTGGTGGCCAAGCATGAGACAAGACGTAGGTGACATCGCGTTCAGGTGATATAAATTTTAGTAGGTATAATCAAAGCAAAAAAGGTCCTCTATATTCCTTCATCCTTTACACATTCCTACCTAGAATTGGGATGAGTTCTCCATTAATTTTATTGTTGGATGACCTCGTACACCTCGGGGTAAGAATGTTATTAGGGTATTATTTGATCATTTGGACAAATTAAGCCACTTTATTCTGATGAGAGATATATCTAAAGTGGGTGAGTTGGGCCAATTGTATATTTAGAAGGTGGAAAGGCTTCATGTTGTTCCATCAGCAGTTCTCTCAAATAGAGACCCTACATTTTACCTTTCAGTTTTGGGAAGGCCTTATGATGGCCTTGGGGTCACAAATTATGATGAACGTGAAGTGACATCAAAAAATAAGATGATCATTCAAAGAAAAAAAATTATAATCTAGAGAATTTATTCAAGCATGTGTTTGGTATTTTGAAGATCATCAGATTTCCATTTGGGATTAGTTGCATTTTTATATATCAATAGTTATCAATCCTATTTTTGAATGGATCCTTTCGAGGTGCTCTATGATTGGTCGTGTTGGTGACCTTATGTTTGGATAAGGTAGGTGAGACCTCAATGTTGTGATTGTGCCTTGTACAAGTGGCATCTAGGATGGTCAAGATCATTAGAAAATGGTTATTGACAACTCAGAGTCCCCACAAAACTTATTATACTCAATGGAATTGAGATGGTCAGTTATCTAAGGGTTATTAGGTATTTGTGAAGGTTGACCCTTAGTTGGTCCATAATTATAGAAGGGAAAGCCAACACCGAGGTATGTCAGACGTTTCTAGTTCACCGAAAAAATTGGAAAGGTGGCATACATGTTAGATTTTCCTTCTCAGTGAAAATAAATTATTGATGTATTCCATGTCTCCTAATTGAAGAATTATATCCTAGATCTGTCCAACTTGTTGAATTGGGAAGAGTTTGAAATAGAGAACAATTTATCAGTGTTTGAATGACTGGTACAAATAGTGTATTCCCAATAGAATGTTCTTTCAAGAATGTATATTCCACCAGTATGGATCATTTGGAAGCATTTTAACGATGTGAATGATAATTGGGAGAGTATTTCTTGGGTTGCGAAAGAGTATAAATTCTTGTATTATGATCAGGCTTCGAGTTGACTTTCTATAGTGAAAAGTTTTCATGGTTGTAAGAATTATCAGATCATTGTCCTTCTATTTTGGTATTTTCTCTTATATTCTTGGAATATAATTTTCCCCTATAATCCACCTAGAATTTTTTTATTGAAATTGAAATTATTTAGTGGAAAAAACTTGTCATACGGTTAGGCTGTAAAGTTTACTAAAATGAGTGAACAAACCATATAGAGTTTCTAGGTGAAAAAAATTAGTTATCCCCTTTATTACATTCTCTAATTTAACGTAATGCACACATTTCTTCCCCCATTCAACCATTCCATATATTTAAGGCGTCCACGATCCCTCAATATCCCTTGTAACCCAATCATGTCGGGGTTTTGGTGGGTAGAACTTAATGATTCTTCAATTAAGTGACTCTTTATTTATTTTACTCCTTTTCTATAGATTTTTTTTCTTCCTTCTTGATGTGCGAAAATTAAATCAGCACGTGTTTCCCCCCTAGGGTTTAATATTGTGTTTCATTGTGCAATCATCTTTAATGGGGTTTGTTTTCCCTTTCTTTTGGTACGGTTGTGGTGTGGGTGAAGTTTCATAGAAATTTTGGGGGGTTTGGACTTTCAAGGTAGGTGGTTATATGTGTTAACATTCATGGATGAATTTATGTTTCTTTATCAACTTATTCTCATGCTTATCATCTATTTTGTGTTCTGTGGAAATCATTTTTTTAGCATTGATTATGATCTTAATTTTAATGTCAGATTTTTACATGGAAATTGGTATTTTCATGTGTATTCCATGTTGAATCATGTTAAATGATTTTAGGATTCTTGAACTTGATTTATTAAATGTTTTTAGGGATGGAAAGTCGTTTTTGGTATGTTATTTTGGATAATTTGCCCATAATAGAGGACTTTTTAATAAATGTTGTTTGAAAATACTTGTAACACCTCTTGATGTTTTTCTATAAAAATTTATTGTGTGTAATGAACTACATTGAGGGAATGGAACATGTCTGGTGTACTAATTTTTGTGTGTATTATTTGGAAATATATTTTCGATATGAAAATAGTATTTAATGACATGTTGACCTTGATTGAGAAAAAATGGGATACCTGAGTTTCTTGGTGGGTGTACTAGGACTAGTACTAGTGAATCGCATGTGGCCTTATCTTAGTTTCTCAAAGCAAGATTGATGATGAAAACACTAACTAAATAAAGATGATTGATTGGGGACCATTATGTTATTTGTATATTCCATACTATTGGCTCATTCATTACAATATAGTTCGTTTTTGTTCATATTCCACAATTCACCGAGATAGGATGTACCTAGTGTCTCATTGTATGCTACTACCTTTGGGTATTTCCAATGACTAGTGACCATTTATTATATCATACATACTATTGGCATATATTGTGTCTAGATGGTAATTTTAGAGTCATGTGTGTTTTATCTAAAATTTATCATTCTTCCAAGTTATCCTTTTGGAATCTATTTTCATTTAATCTTTTATCTCTTATAAATTGTTACTAGTAATTACTTTTTATAAAAAACTGCATGTTTTTTTCATAAAAAACATATCACATATAATTTTTTGTGGAATATTATTAGGATTAGGATTACTCCATACATACATATTTTGGTGTATGTAGACTTGGAAATATTTGATATAGGTAAGGCCAGTTATTTGGAGTTGGTGGTTCTGGTTGATAGCTTCATTCCTTGGTTTTGAATTATAGAGATGGCGTGAGGGAGATGTACTCTTGTCATGGGATGGTTTTTGAGATAGAGTTGTTGGTCCATTTTAATTTTGGGTCTCTTGGGATGTGTTTATAACTATATAATTCAATGAAGAATTTTTTAAGGATTGTTCGGTTGGTAATTTTCATATTTAATTTATTTATTATTGTTGGTTGATTAATGGTTCTAAACTCAGGTAAATCACTAACAAGCCTTTTTTTATTATACTTGGGCACTTATTTTATCCTGTGGGGAGAGAGAACATCCTTCATGACTTTCCATGGTCCAGTTTAGGCGCTAGTTCATATAACGGTGCAACTTGGTTTGTGAAATGAATGAATATTATTGAATGAAGATGAAAAAATTATTATCATAGAGAATAAAACATTAAAAATATAGATGTTGAATATATGAAGTTATAATTGTAGAATAATTAGAGAGTTCATGATCATTCTAATGAATTTAATGAATCAATATTGAAAAAATTTACATAACAGGATCTGATAGACCTATTCGAATATGAGTTAAAAGGTACATAGACTATCTGTATAATTCTCAAGATGGTGTTTGTACAAAGTCTATAGATGGAGTTGAAATATTTTTCTAATGAGGAATGACATATTAATGTTATATAACCAAGAAAAATAGGGATGATCATTATATGAACAAATCTATGAGGTTTCATTGGTTAAAGGTCCATTAGACAAAAATATGAATGATTTGACAGATGATGTATTAATATAACATTAGTTAGAGAGCTATGATTCCAATGTATGGAGGTTCTGAATGTGGAAAAGGGAATAAATATTTTTAAATTAATTTGATCTATATCAGAATAATTATGTTTAGATAAATGGGTAAAGGGTACCTAATGAATTAGCACCAAATAATGATATATCATACAAATATTTTTCTTTTGAGAATATCAAATAAATAATCCTGATGATTTACTATTTCACATAAGGGTTTTTACAAAGTATATCATATTAACATACTAAATTAATATTTTAGTGTTATTACATATGCATTTTAATCTTCTTAAAATGGTGACATTAATGTTCTAGTTTAATTGTTATTATCGTTATGAGGATAAAGGTATTTGATGATGTTTGCTGACATTTGGTTGAGGAATATTAAGGAAGTATCTAAACAACTCTAATCTTCCAGTAATTACTAATAGGATTCTATTAGAGTGAATAAGTGTCCATCGTAATTCAGTAGAGTGTGATTTCTAAAATTTTATTTCTTATTGTAAAACACTTTTATGTTCATTCTTATAATACTGAGAAGAACGCCTATATAATGGGGGTATAAGAGTCAGTATGTGTAATATATTTCAAACATGGAGGATTGGAATTTATAATTTATTTTTTTCATGAGAATATGACCAATGATATAAATTGATGAAGGAGGATCATTGAATAGATGACATAAAATGAAGGCTTAAGAGGTTATGTTTCATTGATCAAATAAGAAGTACCATGAGAATTATTGGATGAGATCCTACTCAAATGAACAATATTTATCAACCTAGATATCATTATATAAATATTTAAGAGAATCTGATCGATATTGTTGCATTCGATAGATTATAATCAAACATAGTAAAATCTTGTGTATGTTTATCAAACTGAGCACAATATAATGAAGCATATTATTTGATGAGTAACAAACAAAGACATACTTGATGAATGTTTAGACCCTTCAGATGAAGTACATACCATGAAAATAATGATTGGATTGAATTTTTATAAGTTAAATTTAAAAAAATTAATGTTAGGTTAGAATAATGTATCTATGTGTTTTCATGATCATTAATTCGTTTAGGACAAAAAAAATATAATGATAGTATTTGACGATATTGAATATTGATCACATCTGATTGTGATCCAACTTGTTTGTAGAGAAATAACATTTAAATAATATTATCTTTATATATTGGATAAACAAGTAATAATGATGATCATGTAATATTATTGAAGAAACTATTTGTAAAAATGCTTCTTGAGGGGGTGTTTAATCTAATGGAAATTAAGTGGATATTTGAAGAATGGTTGGGGTATAACTATCTATATCAAAATTGATTATTATTTTTGGGTATATCCATTATTGGATAAAGGGATGATATTTGGGGTTTAAAAACATTTTTTTTGTTCATTTTTTTCTAAGAATAATTGAGTAAAATAATCCATGTGTGGGTGGTGAAAACATGATATGGGTAGTTCATTGTTTCGAACCATATAAATTTCATTTTTTATCATAGAAATTATATTAATACATAAAAAGTGAGATTGTGAAATTTATTTGTGTAGATCATAACTAATGAAAATATATGTTGAGTTAATAAAAATTATTCATGAATGAATTTGATCATTGATTCACCTAGAGTAATACAACAATGATTGAGGTACATTAATTTGTACGATAGAATTTCCATAAAAAAATATAAAACCCTATACTAGGGTTAGAAAATATAAATAAAATGAATAATATGGGTGATTTATAATTTAATGGAATGAACTATCCTAGTCTGAATAATAAGATGTTTCTAATTCATATTTCTCTCATCCCGGAAGTCAGTTATATAGCCCTAGAATTTTCTCCCATTAATGTGGTTTCATTGAAAATTGTGGATAACTGAAATGTGGATGTTGATGGAAAAGGTCATAATTCTATTTTAAATGATCTATCATTTAATTTTTATACATAATTTATTTTTCATCAAATTTTTTAATAAATTATAATGTTAATAAATAGATTTGATGGAAATAAAAAAGTTAGTGAAACTAATTTTGAAATCTTTAGGAGAAGGTTTAATGATATTAAGATGACTGATGACGAATGTACTAATAAGTACATTATAAGAGTCAATGAGATTCTCAGAAATACCATATTTTTCTATGAGGATATTGAATATTCTACTAATATTATAAAAATGATGAGAAACATTCCATATCGCTTTTATGCCAAAGTGTATGCTCTAAAAGATAAGGAATATTTCTATCCTGAAGAACATCAGAATATTCTTCTGGAATACGAAATGATTAAATAAATAGTCATTAATAAGTATACTAAGTAAGTGATTGATTTTTAATGTTATTTAAAAGTGATGTAGGCTGATATATAGGTAGAAGTGGAATCTAGTGATATGGATATAGAGAAAAATGAATTTTACATAAACATAATAATTTATTTGTTATTTATAATATTCAAATAAAAATATTGGAACAATAATGGTATGTAATCTCTGAAATTTTAAAATTATAATTATAGGGGATATTTTTCTCTAAATTTTCTTATGAAGAAGATTGATGATTTTGAATTGAAAAAAAATTTAAATTCATTAAAATAGAAGTAAAATAAGTATAAGAAAAATATTCATTTTTGGAAGAATAAAATTATATAATTAAGAAGAGAGAAAAATGATTCTTCATATAGAATTGAAACTTATTTTTACATAAATTTTTGTCACATATTGGAAGAGGAAGAGCTTCATCAAAAAAATTTAATGATGTATATGATATAACAAAACATTCGTGGATTTTGAGAGAAAATTAATATTATAATCTTAATAAAATAACTCAACTCAATAAGGGAAGGAGGTTGATGATGAAATAAGTTAATTTAAATCTTCTAAGAATGGTTACAGTATAAAAAATATTTGTATTAAACAGTAAATAATTTAAAGCATGAAAAAGGAATCTGTATAATTCTTAATGAAAAATTACAGTTTATAAGATTCATACCCCAATGAGGACAGTATCAATAGGGTAGAAACTACAATTATTAATTAATATAAGAAAAGTATACAGATAATTATTGAATTATAAAAGATATAAAATTTTCTTAATAAAATATTTATTGAGAAATAATAAAAGATATAAAAAATAGAAAACAATGTCAAATTATAATGCTCAGATATGAATGTTTATATATAGTTATGGTTAAAGTGGAATATTCTCAATAAAGTGAAAAAGTCCATTTAATGGATGATAATTTTATTTGTAAAAAATTTAAATGTATATCCTCTTCAATTAACAAATTATTTTCAAAATGTATGTTTTTGGAAAAATTATCCTCCTTTCATGAATAGTGGAATTCATCAAGAAATTGTCTCCCAAAATAAATTCTACCAATGTTTTTCAAGACGAAAAAAACATCATTGAATCAATACTATATAAATGAAATATCATGATTCAAAGATCAAATATAATGTTGTTGAGTATTTAAGATGATAATCAAAATTATACTAGTATATTATGTCCCTACTAGTAAAATTAATTAATCTAGGGGGACCCATAATGAGAAGAAAAGAATAACTTTTCACATAAATAATTTTCAGTTAGAAAATAACGTGTAGTAGTGGAAGAATGTTATTAACCCAAAAAAATAATTATTTTAATTCTACCAAATTTTAGTAGGGAATGATATTTTCTAATGGAAAGGATCTGAAGAATTCCAGAAAATCTAGTATATAGTTATTAGTTATATGTTATTATCATGTATCCATCAATAGAATATGGATAAAGAAAATATATATATATATAAGAAAACATGATGAAACACAATTCATATTTTTAGAAGAAAATGGATAAAAAAGTATAATTAGATTATTGTTTAATGATTCAGAAAAAAAAAAGAGATATTAGAAATATGGGAATTTTATTAAATGTTTCATGACAACAATACCAACAAAATACTAAATCATGAAGATGATTTTAGAAATACAATTCAATAAATAATTTATGAAATACTATGAAAAGATGGAAGGTTTATATGATGAATCTATATATAAATACAAATCCATTAAAAACTATGGAAGATGATCATATGTAAGAAATTACATATCATACTAAATCTCAGATGAAGAATAAGAGTAGTCATATACTCGTATGTGACTCTTCGTCCAATAATTACATATATGGAGCATTGAGGTTCCAAATTATTTACAATATGAATTCTTATTTCTATTGAAATGGAAGTAGTAAATATATATATTATAGAAAATATGGTTATGTGAATTAGATGTTTTACAAAAAAAGAGTCACAAGTCATTGAAAAATTACTAACAATAGAGATAAATGGTTTGCTAAACATAAGGGGTAGAAAAGTTAAATAAGAGGTATGGGTATCATAATTTTATGAATAATAAGTAATAAGGATATTAAAGTGGATTTATTAGGGGGTTCTTTTTTTATAAACCTAACTTATATTGAAATATTAGTTGAGATAGGTGTTGGGTCTTTTTTAAACAATTATATAACAATTGATGCTAATATAAATATATTTGAATATTATTTTGATAATTATCTCATGATAGATGTATAAAGAAAAACATTGAAAAAATTTATTATACACTCTTCTTTTAGATAATGGATTCACCCATGTGGACATAGAGTTTATTGTTAAAGGCCATGTATTAAGAGAATACTATGGGATATTATTCATTATCTTCAGAATTGTTTTCAAATATCTAAGATAATATATAAGGATATGATATGATACTTTTGTTACCCATTTCATTTAATTGTTTATAAGTGGTAAAAATAACCTAGGTGATAAAGAATATTGATTCATCATATGAATGAAATTATTGGGAAAAATATTGAAATTTAATATATTTGATGTTTTATGTGGATGTTAAAAAAAAGAAAAAAACAGGGGATATTGATGTTCCAAAGTGAGTTTGGTTAATTATATGGTAAATATCTCTATATGATTTTGTAGTGGGGAATTTTCAAATTAGAAATGATTATGTAGTTCTTGTAAGAAACATTCTTTATAAATGTTGTGAATGTTTCCGTGTAAATATTATGAATTTTTTATTCAAATTCATATGATTCTATGATGATAATCATATTCATAACATCAGGAACATAATCAAGATCTTTGTTGATTATGTGAACATTATTACATTATAATATAAATAGAATTGTTTATATAGAACATTGTTATTGGATGGACTGTGTCAATGTGAAATGAAAAAGATATGTGTACTGTATGTTACAATGCTCAAACATGTATTTGTCCAATTTTTTAATTTTGATTCATTTGTAATACATGGATGAATGATTATACTCATAAAAAAACTATAAGTGCATCATTTAGTGAGATTTATTTTGCTTACAAGATAAAAATGACAAAAATTACGTCATATGGCACAAAACATGGTGATATGAGCTACTAAATAAATATAGTTCTAATGGTATGATATTTAAAGATGTTCTAATCGATAAAAGGAATTCAATGAAGTTGTATCATAAGGAAATAAATAGTTAAATCAGATATATAAATGGGACAATGATTTAAAATACAAATGATTTTATTTGTATGAAGTACATATAGGATTTTATACAACATATAAGGTATTTTGTGGAATGATGTATCCATTGAAGAATATCATGTCCATGCTAACTGATAGAGAAGAACAATATAGATATGTAGATCAATAAATGTGTGAGGATTCATTAGATTATGGTCTATTAATATAAAATAATATATTCGAATTGATGGATTATAATAATGGAATTGGATGAAGAATCCTGATTTCATTATATAGAGGTCCTTTATGATGAAAATGTATGATATTTTTTGTGATGAAGGTGTGTTGTTTTTCATAGGGATATGTTTTGAAATAAATAGATGGTTCCTACCATAGTTGATCAAAGAAAACATATATCAGAAATATCATTGTCTTATGATTCCATTGGATGATGAATTTCGATGATATACCAATGAACAAAGGTGTTCCTGAAATTTATATGATACATAAATATCAAACAATGACATAAATATATTTATATGTTATTTTTATATATCTTAATGCTGAAAATTAAAATATAAATGTTCCAATATTGTTTGTCATCATAGGTTATGGATGATTAATGAAGCTCCTTAATTGTGAGTTAAATAAGCTTGGAGACATTGTCTAACACCAATGACATTCAATAATTTATCAGGATGATTCCTGAAAATTGGATATGAATCCCATTAAACTCCATTGAGTGGTATATCTGAAATTTTATTTTTTTTCTAATAGGAAAACAATTTTTTGTTCCCACCTATTCAACTAAAAAGTGAACGTATAAAAGTGTGAAAAAATATGTTTGTGGAACGCTGTTCCAAGGGAGAATTTGGGAAGTGATAAATAATTTCTTCTGGAAGTATAAATTAATCTTATAAATGGATAAATGAGTGGAATAATACTAGAATATACAATCAAGATTCATCTAACTATGTGTCATTTTTTGAATAATTAGAAGATTTATTATTTATGGATGAGTTCCCTCTATGTGGAAAAATATTTACCTTGTAGAATTTTATCATAGAAATAAATAAACACATGTGACTGATCTATTTTAATTAGATAGAGAATAATTAGACAAAGGATATTAATATGGACTTGTATCTTATAGAGCATATTATATTAAATGGAATTTAATTGATGACTAATAGAGGGGGAAATATAGAATATAGTTTATGATCAATTGGATAGACGATATAGCATATAGAGAATAATCATAAAGAATTTTGATAAGATAATTTTAAAGAAAAATTTTAAAATGGTCTGAATGAGTTATCAAGGAACATTTATGAATAAAGAGATGTTTTAAGTCCAATGAAAAATTAAGAGGGGTTTTTAACATCACATTGATTATAAGAATGAGAAGGTGAACTTACATTATTGTGTAGAATGAATATATTAAGAAGAATATCTTTTTACATTGAGGAAGAACATAAAAACGAATACATTAAAATGTGGTGTAGAACGGGTTTCTGAAATACCTCATAGTTAAGGTGAATAACCAGCTTGATGTAAGATGATATAAGAAGGAAAACCAATGGAATAACAAATTTTTGCAGAATTGTTGATTGATGGGGGTATAGAACAAGGGTTATCTGGAGTAATGATTATAAGTGTGTGCAATGTAATCCCATTTTTTTAAAAAATAGTAAATATCGTGATACCTTTCCAAACATACATAAAAGAGCTTTAATAAAATTGAGATATATTATAGAAATATTATTATTTAAATATGATATTTATAACATAACCATTTATTTGGAAATTATTATTATAACTAATCACATTATGTAATATATCTATAATGGTCCTATCATAAAATAATTACATGATTTTTTATAAGGAAGTAGTCACTCTATTTTATTTAAAATCATTTTATGAATCAAAAAGGATGTTTAATGAAAATTTGTTTTTATTTAAATTCCTATTTTGAAATAATATATAATTTATAACACATTTTTAAATTTTAATAAATTATTTAAATTATAATATAAAAAATATATTAGGATTAAATTATGTGAATTTTTTATATGATTGATTATTTCAATGATTTGTTAAAAAAATATGATTTTTGAAGTAATACAACTTATTTTCATTATATCTTATAGTTAATATTTTCTATGGGAATTTTATAATGTAATAAAGGGACACAAGATCCTATTTTTAATCCAATTAAATTTATTTGAATCCAAAATATCCATGATTTTGATATATGTTAATGATTATGTTTAAATACTCGTTTTTCAAAAAATAGTTTATTTTTTTCATTGAACACAATTATTTTGAAATTAATATTTTCCACACCTAGAGATTGTATAATGAATAATAAGTACTATATTTGGAATCATTATGTTATAATTTGGTCAACCATAATGCTGTTTGGGAAGGGATTACATTGTATATATGATATTTATGGAATAATTTTTCTTCTCGAATTATAATATCATATCTACCTTTATACTATTCAATATGTTGGAAGATGATAATATTGCTTTTTCATACATGAAGACTACCACATCCATTAAAAAATGTGATCCATTATTCATTTCTAATTTACATAGATGGTGATCAGGATATATTTAATGAACATATACTCTATATATGATATAATAATTGTTCATGAAGGTTGAATTATTATTTTCCTTTCTATTATTATTTCCTTCGATAAGTGAAAACAACATTCAAGCATTTGTATTTCTACCATCTCCATGTAAGGTGTAATTCATTTTTTTATAACTATAATTTTTGAACAATTATAAATATATACATAATTAATATAAATTAAACTTATTCCATTTTTACATTCTGGAGATGATTTATCATTGATCGATTTATATGGATTAAGATCCACGGAACTAATATTCGTATGAAATATAAATCACCTAAAATCTAGAATCAATTATTTTTATACGGAATAGATAATAAATGGGAGTGGAAATGTAGAATTTGGACTATATATGATATTTAAAGTATGTGAATTATTATTTTATATAATTATACTATTTTAAATTTAATTATAAATATGGATATATTTGTCAGGACCCGTCCCACAGGGCACGTTTCATGAATACCCCAATCCCACCACCCAATGGCCCGGGGTTGGCGACTAGAGCCGATGGAATTATTCCACAAGTGGGAGGCATTTTCCATGGTACCTGTACACACACACAAACAACATCTATCTAAATTTACTACAAATTAAAATCCAAGGAAACCATTCATGCAGTCCATTACGTAAAGCTCATCCTGAGAACAATGGGATGTAATGTACAAGGTGGAAACCCATTCCAGTACAAAGTACCAAAAAAAACAAAAATAGAACAGATGTAAAACTCCAAGTCCCTGAAGCTCATCCACTGATAATCCAAACTAAAGGGTATACGAAAGGTAAAATTATAATGTTGTGAATTATGCCCCATCCATCTAATTTCACTAAACACCCCCAGGTCCTGGTCCTCTATGGACTCTATCAAAGCATTGTTTGTTTGTACAAGACACGACATGTGCGGGAAATGCCCATGTAGGGGAGAGTGAAACAAAACGTAGTAGGGGACCCCAAAACCAAAAAGGTAATGAAAAAGAGAAAAAACACAAAGGATATCGCAATCATCTATACTCGGGTATATACCCATATATATACCTTGAAAATCCAGATATAGTCATATCAACCTCTAAGAAAACATGTGGTCGCAACCACACAGCTAGTTTCAGAATTCTCATCGAAGGCTCAAGTCATAACACACAAACCAGTAGGTCAAACTCCTTGAGCTCATCCATCCCAGATGGCACCCTTCTGAGATATGTACTCCATCAGGTAAAATCCTACTATTCTGAATGGTATGTCTGAGAGAATATTCTTTATTGAGAACATTCAACTAGACCATTCTCTATTGTCTAAAAATAGAGGTTTCGTCTTCATATCCTTAATCCTTATTTAAGACTAAGGGAACCCTAGTGAAGAGGCCCACCCTCACCATTGTACACATTATAAGGTCTATGGTCCTAACCATCTTCTGAAACCTATGTCACTCTATAAGGAGTGGACCACACCTGAGTTCATTGTGGGAGCCCTAGCTCCAATATGGTCATCACTTTCATCATGTTTATGGGGCCCCTCTTTGCTACTACATTTGACAATCGAGGGACCATTATCCCCAATTGAGGACCCCCATCCTACTCGATAGGAAAAAACTACTCAACGATTTGAGAACCCTCCCTGGTAAGATAGGGGTGTACCTACTCCAAAAATATAGGACCAATACCCTACCTGGTAGAGGATTACGGACTCTATTTGATCATGTGTGGGGGACTAGAGCCTTGAAATAGAATATGAGTAATGACTCTCTTATTTTGTTCTCTAGGGGGACCCACACCGTAGTACATTAGGGGTGTACCAACACCGGGCTAGAGGACCTTCTCCCTCGCATTGTACAGAAGTACAGACTCTATTGTAGCACAGCATAATGAGGACCCACACCCTGGAATGGCAGGGGAGTACTGAGTCAGAAAATAATGGACCTACTCCCTAGATGGTATGAGATTACTGACTCTATATGCATAGGGTATGTAGGATCCACTCCATAGTCCAATAGGGGAGTACCAACTCCACGGATAGAGGACCCTCTCCCTAACTTGTTAGGGGAGTACTGACTCTTCCTTTATGAACATCTCTAAGAACACGCGCCCTAATCCTACAAGGGAGTAACACTATTAGAGGAAACCAATCCAAATAAAATGAACATGCACCCCATTACGTGGGGAGTCCCATCTCTACCAAATTATAGGGATAAATATTACCCACGCATTAAGTCGTCAAGGGAGTAGCAATCGTAACATATCATTTTAAGAATCTCCCAGATTCTACCCAAAGTTTTCTCATACAAGGAGAGACTCCTCTTCAAAACAAAATTTTCCTTCCTATTACATTATAAAAAACACAAATAAAGTATTTTAAAATTATCATCTCATCGTGGGGGTCCCTATTCCATAGAAGGTTCGTCAAATGAATGCTCAGTTTGAATGTAACGAGAATTTTTTCAAAATGGGGGACTGTGGTGTCCGGGTCCAGTCCGACCGAGTCAGTCTGACCCAACCCGTCCTAACCAGAGCCATCTTGGACAGTCCTGAACTAGCTTGGGTGGCCCACTAGGCATTGGGTCTGCATCACTATAGGATAAAACTAATTGCACAACCAGGCCCACATCATAGGGGGCTGTCTCCATCAACCGAGACGCATCTCTGCCACATCCATCTATCACAAGGTGACACCAGCTGGAATTGCCTCTAATTTCAACAGGTACAATCATGCATATCAGTTTTTTAGGAAAGACCTGAATCTTTGTGGTAGGTTCAGGTCACACTACTGCTTCTTCATGGGGAATCCGCTCTCACCCCCTCTGCAGAACGGTGAAAACACAATAGAATTTCCTAAGGACCTCCAGATGCACTCTGGTGGACCATTCTTCGGCCCAGACAGTGTTCAAGAACCCTTTTTTTATATTATTCGCATCCTGGGGCTCCAAAATCCCATATTATCCCTTTAATCGGAAATATATCGATTACTGGAATTTCACACACATCTTCGGTCCACTCTTCATCGGTTGTCTTTGCTCTTTCTTTGTGTTGTGTCCGTCCCTGATCCAAAATGTTAGATTGGTGCACCAAGAATGCTTTCAAAATTATCGACCGTTCACAAACCCATGAGGAATGTAATGAATGTGGGATAGAAAAGCACAGTAATGAACATTAGTATTGAACATCAACCATTTGTTCTTTTAGGCCTCAACCTGATCCGCTACAAGGATCAAGAAAATGAAAAAAATATATAATCCTACAAGAATGATCAAACAACTGGTCAAAGTGTTCATGGGTAGATATTTTTTTGTCGTTTAAAATAAGTAAAGGGGGATTTAATTAAAATAGCATCCCCTACCTAGTGTTTGGATCACTCGAAGGAATAGAATGATGTTTCATTTCCACGTCGATCCTCATTCCACCAACATTCATCAATCATCAAATGCAGACATCTAGTTCGATCACTTTCATTAATCCCACCATTGTTTTCATTTGCAAATGAGTTCTTCAAGGCTTCTCAACAAAATTCAGAATCCCTCCCACCAATCATCGATACCTGATAATCCAGTAAACATTGAATCATGATTCAGCGTTTTCTATTAAGATGTGTTACAAAACAATTATACTATTTCATTAATATGACAGTGTTCAATTTAGTTGCATTACGTGCTGTTTCACTAAAATGGTTTCATGTGTTCAAAAAAATAAAATAATCTAGTTTATTCTATTTTTAATCTTTCTTAAATTCTCGAAAACTATATTTTCTTGTCGACCCACTCTGTTTGATGTTTTGTACATTGTTTTGTAATATCACAGTTCTAGATGAAACAATACCCTTAGATGTTCAATCTGAGAAACTGTTTAGATATTTTCAAAACAACGCACCATCACCATTTTGATTCATTTAAAAATACACATAAAACTAACTTTCACCCTCGACCTATCCTGGTCATGGTTAATCTCCTCTTAAGGGAAACATTCTGTCATGACCTCAATGGTACTCTCATATTTCCAAACTAGGTTACCTTTTATGAGTCGTAAGGATTTGAAAATAAAATAAGTGTTATATAATTATTTTATTTATGGACAAAACTAACATCCACTATTGTATAGAACAGACCAATAGTAGGACCTTTATAGGAGAATCTCTCTATTCTGAGTACAATGGTACCCTCATATTTTTAATCTGAGCACTGGTTCAAAAGGTATAAAAACACAATGGAACGTTTAATTACTAAACCATAATAAATGTTAAAAATATATTACAGCCACACCAGGACTCGATATTATGTTTCGTTTCAGAGCCTATCCTCTTAAAAATCAAATTTAAATCATGAATAAAAATTCGATTGAATTACAAGATATTAAAATTTCACAACTACATGTTATTTATTCCTTGAAAAGTAAAATCCTAAACTCAGGGGAAGATATCTAAATTCATCAAGAGTCTCTATGATGCATACAAGAATACACCTCAATGAATCATTGAGATTGACCACATTCATGTCCAGCATCTTCAAGGTTAACATTACGCAATAATGGAAATGTGTCTCTATTTCTGCGACTAGTGGTAAAAGCATTATGTACACTGATCCATTTGTATTCATGGGGTTTAGTGGCACACCTCCACGCTAACCAGACATAGATACAAACAGAATCCCACATTTCACATCCTCCCTTGGATGAATTGTGATATAGACTCCATATTCATTATGCATTTATGGTTGACACGAAACATGCATGGGTATTTTCAAATGAAAAAAGGTTTCCATTGAGATAATGTTGGGACTTACTAGGCTATCTGTAGACAACATCTAGTGGCGGAACACCTTACAGATACTAGAACACTAAAAATAACACTAGTTGAATCTTGGTTGAATATGGATGGTAAAAAACCATTTCATACTGATGAAACATCATGAGGTCTAACTCTGTCACAACATGACAATTGAAAACATGACTCTTTGTGATAGTCCACAATGTGCTTCCAGATATTCCCTTTCACCACAAGGGAAAACCCTTCTTTACTATCATAGACACATTGCATCCTCTACCTAATACATTCATTATGGGTATGAATTGTAGTAGTCCATACAAATAATTATTTAGAAAGTCCTCGACACCACGACTAAGAGATCCCAACCCCAACTCTCATCACCAAGTGTAAGGTAACACTATCAGCACCAATGTGTGATCAATGGGTCTCCTCCTGTAGGAGTCTCTTTGGGGGTGGGTCAAGTCTGTGGTCCAACCGAAACTTTTAAGACTGAAATATGACTCACAGAAAAGGAGGACATCTAGAACAGATATATATTTAAAAATGAATCTAAATGAAAAGACACATAGTGTTCCATTAATTTGTCATAGAGCTTCTTGGTCATAAGCCAAGATCGCATGAGATTTTCCTCGCCCACATCCTCCAGATCCCTGATCTTGGAATAGATCACCTCCCGATACTCATCCAGCTGCTCTACCTTTCCTACCATCTTGCAGAACTCCTTTCTCCAAGAACAGTCCCTACCAAATGTCTCATCTACCGACTCCCTCTCAACATCATGTAATGCTGGAAAAGCCCAATAGAGAATCCCCCATCCTTTGGAAGTGTAACATCACCTCTCCTATGGTTAATCATATCCTTGATGCTTCTCTTACACCACTAAACTAGGTGTCTGTGTTCAGGTATAGGTATTCCCCCTACGCCACAATCCAACAACATTTCATCTGTTATCTCCAACAGACGCCTCTACCTCGTGAACATTACTGTTGGTCCCATCCATCTAATCCTCAAATGGGTTGATCTCAACCAAAAAGGCTCACTCCAGCACCCCAGCATACTTTGGTATGCTAAAGGGTATCACATAATCCCTAATCTCCCTGAATAGTCCCTACTCGAAGGTCCATGCCCGAACGTAAGGGTTTCACACCATATCATTGGAGAAGCATTAAATATATGTTAATCTCGCAGAGTAATCTAGTACTGTCATGCTTCCTTTCCATAGGAGCAGTAACCCCTGTATAAAGACAGAGCGTAAAGTCGCCCGAAAGAACTCATCACTTAAGAGGAACTCAATATCAATCCATGTGATCGTCGTCTCATTGTGAATCTAGATCACTATGATCCACCATCATCCCACTCAGCCCTGTAGAAGGCTCGTGGCTAGTACTGCCATCTAGTCTAGGAGAAACCTAACTAGGTAGAATACTCAAATAACTGACTCAAGAAAATCCCCATATACATGAGGATCTATCTCGCCTAAGAACCTGGGAGGTCCCTTCCTCTGAAACTTGTGTAGCACTCTCAGGCTGAATGCATCCCCCACTGGTAGCGCTGGTAGCGAGTGCTGACCAACAGGTGGCTACATCATTGGTGCACCACTGAGAGGTAATACCTCATATTATGTTCCCAGCATTGAAGTCTCTAGTCATGGTAGATCATCATCATGATCATGTTATAGACTCTTATTTGTAAATCATCGTGGTTGAATCTTGAAGTATATCAACATAAAACACATTTAATGAGTATATCAAGAGAGATAAATCCATAAGGACATGTAAATACCAACCATTCCTACATGTTGCATGTACCTTTTATTTCCCCATAACTAGTGTTTCTATATAATAATTTCGAAAGCATATTTCAAGGGTCCTGGTGCATGGATACATCGACTTCCGACCCATCCAATGGCCCGAAGGCCATCATTTTTTTATTGATTTTGATGATCCACCTTTCAAGTGGTGAGGTGGAACCCTTACAAGGTCGCTTGGCATTATTATTACTTGGAACGTAGGCCTTAGATGATTCATTTCCTATAGGATTCAAAAATTACATACAACCCAGACTCACTATTTTGAACTTCTCTTCCCCAGCATCTTCATTGTGAAATTAGCTCTCCACCTTCGCATGGTTGTTCGGATTGGCATTCCCGTGCATTCACATGCTTGTCTTGATGTCAGGTGCCATACCCTCTAATTATCACAATCCATTTATCTTATACTATGGTGAAATATCCTTTCTATTCCACTTTGTAGAGGTTGTTCCATGTAGGTTATCTGGTTTTCATCTACACTTAAGGTAGACTGAAGTCCTTGAGGTGGATCTAAGACCTTGCTGACCCGAAGACCAGGGTGGCCCGAAGTCCTTAAAAGACTTAGGGACCCAATTGGTGGACCGAAGGCCCAAATGGGGGAATTTTCCCAGATACAATAGTTCCAAACAGTACTTACACATTTCCTACTACATTACTACTACAGTACTGCACAATTCCTGCTATTGTAAGGCTACATTAATGCACATTTCCTACTATTATACTGCTACAGTCCCCCAGAAATTATTCCCCCACCTAGATTTGATCACGGGTCGCTTGGATGCACATAAAGAGTCTATACCAACTTGGCTAAGGCTTATGTGACATCGACTTCCAACCCGAAACTGGATTCCTTGACCATAAAGAAGAACTCCAAACTCCTAAGGCTATTTCCCAAAACAAAAAACAACAAACCATTAGTCATTGAGGTAAAAATGACCACATATTATAACAATATTTCATGATCTGTACCACAGGGCCCGTGTCATGACTACCCCAAGCCTGCCTTTCAAAGGCCATAGGTTGACGACTAACACTGAAGCCATTATTCAATATGTGGGAGGTCATTCCTGAGTTACTGTAATAATGAAATCAACTCACAACCAAAGGTACTAAAATGTAAAATCCAAGGATACCATGCAAGCAATACAGAAAGTAAATCACTACTAGAGTACAGTGGAATGGAATGTACAGGGTGGAAATAGGGGCTAGTGAACAATCCCACCAAAAAAATAGAGTAAAAGTAAAACACTATGTTTGTAAAGCTCATCTATTAGGAAGCCTAACCGGAGGGTAGGTGAAATTTAGCTACCCGAAGCTATGTAAGTACACCCAACCTGTTTGATCTCACAGAACACCACTGGGTCCTAGTTCTCCCTGGACTCTGTCAATGTATAGTTCATCTACACAACACATCAAACGTCTGGAAGAATCCCATGAAGGGGTGAGTAAAACAATACTGAGTAGGGGACCTCGAAACCACAAAAAACATGTGGTCCCAACCAAAAATCCATGAACATGAATACTTATTTGTCTCAGCCACTAAAAACTTGTGGTTCCAACCAAAAATCCATTTTCTATATTCTTATCAAAGGCACATGTCATAACACACAAACCAAGATGTCTCACTCCATGAGCTCAGCCATCCTAGATGGAACCCTTCCGAGAGATGCACACCATAAGTTACAATCCTAAAATTCCAAATGGTATGTCTGAGAGAGCGAGCTCCATTGGTAATATTCTAGTAGGTCTGACAATAGTTCCCAGCACTACAGGGTTAGTCGTCACAACCTTACGCCTGATGAAAAACTAATAAAACTCTAGTGAGGAGGACCACTCTCACCACTGTACATGTAAGAGGGAGCCATGCTCCTAGCCATCTAATGAAACCTCTGTCTCTCTTATATAGAGTGAACAAGACCTCAGTCCATTGATGGAGTACTAGATCTATTCTAGGCATTGATTTCATAAATTTGATGGGCCCACTCCTCGCTACTATTTTTACCTCAGAGGGAGCTCCATCCCCCATTGAGGACCCACACCCTACATGGTAGGGGAGTACTACTCAGTGATTGGAGGACCCACGCCCTAGTACGATAGGGTAGTACTGAATATGTCAATTCATTTGTTGAGGACTTGTGCCCTGGTATGATAGGGGAGTACAAAATCCTATAATAGAGGACCCACACCCAACCTGGTAGGAGAGTACCAACTCTATTCAATCACGTCTGGAAGAATTGAGCCCTGAAACATCAGGGGAGTACTGACTCCATTAGTTTTTTTGCTACAGGGGACCCACACCCTAGTACGTTACGGGAGTACCAATCCTAGGCTAGATGACCCACACATGATCATGGTAGAGGAGTATTGAATATGTTTTAGCAATACGTAAGGAGGACCTGCACCCTGAAATGACAGAAGACTATTGACTCATACAATAGAAGACCCGCTCACAACCTGATAGGGTGTACCAACTAAATATGAATTCGGTATGGGGAACATGTATCCTACTCAAATAGATGAGTACCATCTCCAAATATAGAGGACCCGCTCCCTGGCACGACAAGGGATTGATGACTCTTCTTTTATGAACTTTTTTGAGAACTCATTCCCTAATCCTATAAGGGACTAACACTGTCGGTCTAAACCACTCAAAGGAAATAGAACCCACCACCAAGTACATGGGGAGTCCCATATATACCAAATCATAGGTATAATGTGTAAACATGACTTACTTCGAAAAGAGAGTAACCGTACAGACATCTCACCAAAATAATCACCCTGATTGTTCCAAAAGTCAGCTCATACTAAGAGAGCCTACTCTCCAAACCTAAATATGTCATCCTATAATTTTCTGAAAGACTCACATTATTTATTAAAAAATTAATTTCCAATTTCAAGGCTCCCAACACCACTGACTATTCATCAAATGAATGCTCCATTTGAATGTTATAGGAATTTTTGTAAAACGGGGGCTTGCAGCATCCAGGTCCAATCTTACCCAGTCAGACTGACCCGACTATGCCCGACCCAAAATGGTTAGGGATGGTCCACTAGGCCACGGGTCATGCCCACCAGGCCATGAGTCTGGACCACAACCGACCCAACCCACCTCATTTGGAAAGGACTGCTAGCACTACTAGGCTCGCATCGGATCAAGACTTCTATATCTACCCGAACGCGTATCTGACACATATGTTTAGCACCAGGTGGCACCAGCAAGAACCACCACCTATGTCAATGGGTCTGCTCACGCAGATTGGTTCATCCTCAGGGCCCATGTATTTTCTGCAGGTCCTGGTTAGGCCACATCTTTGTCACACTGTAGTTGTGTGGTGGCCGCTGTCACCCCCTCCATGGAATGCCACTAAAGAACACTTCCCTAATAACTGGAATGCGTCCAGTGCCACAACATGTCGTCGCCACTACCGAAATCCCAGAAGAATTTTTGGTGGACCACTGTAAGCACTTTGGTGGTCTGTTCATGGATCTGGAGGGTGTTTCAGAACCCTTACATAGTTTTCTTCACTGCATGGGCTTCAAAACTCCCTTACGATTAATCATAATATAAAGCGCCCGATTTCCAGCATTTCATGGATATCTTCGGTCCACTCGCCGTCAATCGACATCTCTCCATTGTCGGGCCATCACCATACCAAATCCAAGATGTCAGATTGTTGCGCCAAGGATGGTAGTGCATTGATCGATTGTTCACCAATCTGTAAATAAGTTCAAGAATGTGGTGGAGAAAAGAACAATAATCAACTCGAGGATCAAACCTCAACCATTTTTTCATTCCGTCCTGGACCCGATCTATTAGAAGTATCGATAAATTCAAACAAATGTCATCCCACAAGAATGATCATACCATCGGTCAACCTATTCATGTGTTGATCAATGTTTCTCATCTACAAACAAGAACAACATAGGATTTATTTCAAATAACAGACCCTATATAATTTTTGGATCACTCACAGGTGTTGATCAAAGTTGCATCGCCACGTCAGTCCTTGTTCCACCAGTATTTGTCAATCATAAACTACAGACATCTAGTTTGATCCCTTTTATTAATCCTGAAATCATTAGTCATTCACCAATGAATTGATAAAGGTTTCTCATCAAAATATAGAATCCTCCACCCGACCATGGATCCTTGCTAATCCTTTAAAAATTGAATCACGATTCATCATTTTCTATTTAAATGTGTTACAAAGTCACTACATTGTTTCATTAATAAAACAACATTTATTTTTCATTGCGTTACACGTCGTTTCGCTGCAATGGTTTTTAGAGTTCAAACAAAATAAAAATAAACAAGTTTATTTTATTTAAATTTTATCTTAAAATTACAAAAACAATCTTTTTCTAGTCGACCCTCCAAGGTCGATGTTATGTCCATTATTTAGTAATGTTGTTATTCTAGATGCAACGATGCCCTTGGATTTTAAATCCGAGCACCCGTTTAGAAGATTCCAAAACAGCGCACCCATGCCATTATAAGTCGCATAAGAAAACATAAAATACTAACTATCACCCTTGACCTGTGCTGGTCGAGGTTATTCTCCACCTAAAGGAAATATGCCCTCATGAGCTAAATTATACTCATGTATTTCCAATCAGAGTTACCATTTATGATCAATAAGGATTTGAAAATAAAATAATTATTAATAATTTTATTTGTGGTAAAAAACTAACTTCTACTATTGGACCATGCTGGGTAGTATTATGCTATTTATAGTCGAATTCAGAAATTATATGTATAACAGTTCCCTTGTATTTTCAATCCGAGCACCAGTTCAAATGACAGAAAAACCCACTCTCACTTTTATTTAATAAATAATCAAAAAAGTATTAAAATCTATTCCGGTCACTCTGAGACTCATAATTATGTGTCATATCAGATCATGGTCTCTTAAAAATCCAAAAACAATTTTTTAAAAAAATCCATTGAATTTCATGACATTACAATATTTCAATCAAAACAAGTCAGGCATGAGGTAAGTGATTTCTCATGTCACTTTTATTTCTATGGGGAATATGTAATATTCAAAACTAATAACCATTTTGTGCTATGTATACTAACAAAAAATTAATTTTATATTTTATTCATGAAAATAATTTGAATTAATGTATCCATATATGTTCATATAGTTCAGTAGGTTTTAATTTGAATGTTATAGACATTGTAAGAGGTTTATGTTATAATCTCATTGTTTATGTGGATTGTTTATGATTATATTTCCAATCATGAACTTTTATAACCTGTATCTCAATAATGACTTTATTTTTATTCTAAAATTGTTATATTTTCAGAATATATGCCTTCCAATGCTTTTCTACACATTAATATATTGGGAGATTAAATTAATGTTTTATTGAAAATCTTATTTAGTTCACTCTTCGGTCAAAAATAATTTTTCATACATGTCCATGATTTTATAAAATGATTTCATGAAATTTTATACTATTATCCTATTATTATTTAAATTATTTTTTAAATGAATTATTATTTTGAAAAAATTCTTCATTTGATATTTTTTTTGTTTTCTAATCATTGTACTTTTGAATTTACTGCAAAAAATTTTAATGAAATAATTGTATTAATGTACTTATCATGAATGGAATTTCATTCAATCATGAAAAATGACATCATTAGTTAATACATTAAATAACTCAATAGTAATTTTATATTAGATAAATACCCTTAATATTATTAAAATATTTTTATTTTAATAAGTTATTTCAAAATGAAAAAGTTATTATGCTCATGATGTATTAAAATGAATATTTTAAATTAATTTTCATCTATTATGTCATATCATGGCATCCATTATTTATTACTAAGGATATGATATAATTAAAAATCCTTGTTATATTATTTAATGGTTTATGATTATTTTGATAATCTGATTATTAAATATATTTATTTTCCATTTGTTATGTTATGATGAATTTATGAAATGTTAATGAAACCAATTTTCTATTCACAGGTTAGGATACTATATAATGATGAATTTTTAATGATCATGTGGAAAACATATTTATGGATTCCATTAGAAAAAAACTAGTTCAATTCCTATAAATCTATCTAATACGTTTGGCAAAGAACTAAATCTCACAACATAATAATGTGAAATAAGTTGATGTTTTTGATCCACTATGGGAAATTAGATGATGTGAATCATTTACTATATGAAATAGGTTTATGTTCTTGATCCACATTGTGGAACATGTAATGATGCCTTAGATATTATGAGTTGTAAAATGGGGGTTTATTCTTATTCTATTATGATTTTATGGTCTCGATAGTTAAGATTGACATATAAAAATATTATCTATACCTATTATGGTTCACAAAATTTATGTCATGCACGTTTGGTGCCTGATAGATATATAATGATTTATTACTCTTACAATCCGTGTTTTTAAAAATTATAGTTTTTTATTCCATGAATAATGTCTAAAATCCATGAAATATTTGGTTTGAAAATTTTAGGTTATGTTCATGATATCATAAAATTATTCTTTTCTTATTCATTCATGTGATAATTATTTGGTATATTTAATATCTACAGTTTCTGAACATCTGAAATTTGACTTTCATATGATTCCATTACCCATGAAATAAAGAAATGTTAGGTTGGGTATTTCTATGAAGTTTTCTATATGGACGATGATTTTGGGAGATATTTAATATCATTTTAAAATTATTGTTTAAGTATCTAGTCTCATAATACACTAATCATTTAGAGTCCTAAATTTTGAATTTGTGAAATATATCGAAGAAAAACATAATGAGATTTAATTTTTACTTAAGAGATGTATGGTTCAATATTGTTTTTATAATAGTTAAAGGAACGGATTTAAACATTGGTAACTCTTACATGTGACCATTTGGTGAAGCATAACTCTCTGCTGAAGGGATTTACAAGGAAAGGGTTTCCACCAAGGATTATGGTAAGAGTCCCACCCAATAAATGTATCCACCAATTTATTACTCTAAAATGTATAAATTACATCTTATTAGTTATAATTATATATTGTCATAATTTTTACCAGATGATAGGATTAGTAAACCTTCATAGATTATGATTAGAGGGCTTTGATAAAAACCCTATGGATAATTATAAATATTATATTACATCCCAATATTTTATTAAAGATTATATTTTTTGGTTTTCCTAAAAATATATCCTAATATGAATTCTACAAGAGGACATAGTTTTATAACAGAAGCATCTAGGTTAAATAACTTTGAAAACATTTGGTAAAGTATATAATGACATTCATTCTAGTTCATGATGATTATTTCCTCACTAAAAACCTCGAATAAACTATTGTGGGATATTAATTGGTTAATTAATATTTTATTTTAGATTCATTATAAAGGATATGACTAAGATATTGACCATGGATGGCCATTTTTAATCTTAAGGTGGCGTCGATTAAAAAATGCTTGAGGACTTTGACGTCCTATAACTCCCATAATCATGTGGCTTCCCACTGATATTATTGTTTCATTCATTATATATTTTGGTTTTCGTCAATTATGAGAATCATGAGGAATTGTGTTAATGATAAATGGGATGAAAAAAGTTATTTTTTTCCAAATGATTAATCAAGTGAAATGAGAGTTCTAATGTGAATCATGTTGACTAATTTTTAGTATTTATCACATTAAATGATCATCAGTCTCAATATGGGAGAGTTTCCTATCACACTTAATAAGAGAAAAAGAAAATTCATGAAGAACGTCATGGAAAAATGAATTTAATTTCTACATGTATAGAATTTGTAAATATCCACAAAATTTAATTTCTCAAAGGAACATATATTTGTTTGTGTAGAAATTCATGAAAAAAATTTGGTGATTATGAGGAAAAATAAAGTGTTTGTTTTGTGAAATGGATGAGAATAAGGGTATCCCAAAGGAATCATAGGTGGTTGAATTATTTATATCTATTTAGTATATGCATGGTGGTATTTTATGTCATATGATGAAATATATATATAACATTATCAAAATGCTTATGTGATTGAAGGTTTCAGTGATGATGATTAATTGACTACCGAAACATATAAGTGAAAATAAGTATTATGGAATAAGTTGATTATTTTTAGTTAATAGTTTACTAACAAGAGTAATTATTGAAGTTTTTAAATTTTGGGATTAGATAATTGGGTTTTAGAATTATTTTTATTTGTGGTATTATAGTTATAAGAATCAGAAAACATCTAAAAAATATTCAAAATTACTTTTTCATTATGTATTTTAATGAATATATTGAATGGTAATAATGACATATAATAGTGAATTAATTGTAATGATATATTTTTGAAAATAACACGGTTCATTTAATGATAACCCATACAATGTGACCAATTTTGAGATAATAATTTTTCAAAGAGAGAAAATGGATATTTAAATTGGTAAACTAAATGGGATAGTGTAGGTAACCATGATATTGTTTAGTGGTTTGATAAAAAGTATATCACCTTTAATTATTTTTGTTAATTTTTTTGATATATAAAATATAATTAGTATTCCATGATTTTTTTAGGAATATGGAATGTGATATTTTTTGGATGAATGAATATTTTCATTGAGTTGTTATGGTGAATTGTGTTAATATCATGATATAAGATAATATGTGATCATGTTATTCACATGATCTGAAATTGAACATATGTGTTACACTATAATTTCTAAGCATAAATGCAATGTTTTATCATAAAGAAAAATTTGATCTAATATTTCATTATTTTAGGTTTTTCAATTTGGTCGATATTGTTTTGGAAGATTTGTTTGGGAAAAATATTTTTGAATTGATCATGCTATGCTCTAGTGTTATTGGTGATGATTTATATATTAATCTATCAAAATTATTTTCATTAGAAAACTTCTTAAAACAATTTTTGTTTTATTAAAGAATTAGCAGAATATGAAATAATTTTTTATACATTTAAGGAACATATGATCTTTTGAACAATAATTTTAGTTCATTAGTTACACAAAATTCACCTTAAATATTTATTTATTACAATAATATATATTAAATAATAACCAAATTATGACATATTCATTATCAAATGGAATAAAATAATGTAAATAATTTTTATAACACTATATATATTTATAGTAAAATAATTTCATAACATCATGAAAATAAAATTGATCTAAAAAAATTATACTTTTATATGCATTTTTGAGAAATCAATATTCTTTTTTATCATCATATATTTATTGTTTTCTTGTCACAAAAATTCAAATTAACATGTTCTATATCACAGTATATTAGTCAATATATTCAAGTTTTTTCCTTTAAATAAAAATTTAAACTTCCCACTAAGGTTATCCTAGTCAGAAAACATAATCATGTGTTATTTTATGTAGCCATTTTTCATACATTCATTATTGTAAAGATATTTTATTTTCCCCTAGTATGATGTTTATTTTGAATAATTGTATTTTAATATATTAAACATTATATGAATGAGACTATATTGCGAGAGAAAAACTTATTTTGGGGTGAGAGTGAAAAAACTGTGAATATTTATCTCAAAATAATAATATTCTTAGTAAATTACATAACATTTGACAAAATTATTTCTGATAATTGATATATATTATAATATTAATTTGATCATTATAACAGAGTCCTTGAATTGGGGTTTGTAAATATTAGTAACTACATTATATCAAAAATGTTTAATTTTCCAACATAATAAAATTATATTAATTGATTTTTTGTAAATACGGACTCATTTTTTAGTAAAGTGGTTTTATGATTTTATAAGGCTGTTCAATCTAAAATTATTTTTATTGTATTTTGTGTGACAAAATTATAATTAATTTATTCCACTTTTGGATATTTAATTTTATAAAATTCGCATTAATTTTACAATCAAAAAACCAAAATTAAGATGAAATTTTTGGATTTTTCTTAAATGATAGATTTTTGTATGGATAGTAAAAAGGTAGTAATCTCTAAAATATTAGCATTTATTATAATTAAATCAAGTAATTTAATAGTCCCATTATATTTCTAACTTTTTATTAAAGTGAATTATAATCCATTTTATTGTCTAATAAATTGTAGTTGAATAAAAATTATTGATGATTCTGATATAAGATAATTTTTATATTAGAATATATATTTTTATAAAAATTATATTTCATCTTGTTTTAAAAATATTTAATTTATGTTTATGTTTTCCACATTCCAAAGATTTAATTATTAAAATATTGGTACCCTATTTGGAATCATATTTTTAAATTTATTAAATAGGTCTCTTTTATTTTTTCATTATGAATACTAACATTGGATAAGATTTTTCACCTCAATATAAGTAAAATGGGTAATATAGGGATAACACATTGGGAAATGACTTTGAATATTTCACTAAAACGTTAGATCATCTCATTTTATGAGTTATGTTCATCCATTTCAATATAATTCATGCATATATGGCCACATGGAGCCATGTTTTGTTTCATTATGATAATTATATTGACTTAAGAAAAGGGGAAATAAAAAATGTCACACTCTTGACTTTAACTCTAAATTTATTATATAATAAAAATTATAGGTTATGTTTATTTATAAATTATCATTTAAAATATAATATAATTTTTTTATCATATAACAATATTTATAATTTTCAATGATTGAATAATTTCATTAAACACATATGTAGTACCAACATTGTATTTATACTATTAATAGAAATGTTAATCAATAGATTTCAAAAATGTTATCAATAATAAAAAATTGGTGAATAAATTTTTTCAATGTTTTTATAGACTAATATAACATATTATAAATTTTTTAACTCTTTATATATGAATTCCATTTCATTCATTCTATTTATAATGTCAAATTATTTGAATTGTTCTAAAAATGTCAATAATCATATTTTATGATAATAATGTTTTATCAGACTATGTTAAAACAAACGAATCATAAATTAATGAATTTAGGATGATAAATATTATAAAATTTCTTACATTTTTAATTTATGAGTCAACTTTTACCTAATTTGTATAATTATAACAATTTTATAAATAATTGCTTACTATAGTTAAGAATAAATTTTTTACCTAAATGGTTAAACAAATATATATTGTCTAAAATGAGTCCAAAATATTTTAATTTAATTAGATGATTTTATTTAATCATTATTATATTTTTAAAATATATTTCCATTCAGAATCATTTTTCTTGATAGGATCATAATTATATTTTAATAATTTTTTTGTAATTCAAATTATAATGTTTTCCTCCTTTATAAAAGGAGACCACTTATACTATTTTACATGAATTTTTGTCTTATATGATAGAAAATTTTTGTAATAATAAATTTTTAGTTTCCTCTCACAATTTATAGATCATTTTTTATTTATTAAATACCATACTTTCAAGGAATATGTTTTAAGCCATAACAAATTTTCAAAGAAGAGGAAGAACTATTAACCGAGTACTTTCAATGTTAATTTCAATTATACATTGTAAAACCCTTTTTAAAAAAATAAAATAATTAATTTTTCATTATAAATACACTAATATTTTATTATGATTATGGTATATCCTTTTTTTACATCTTTTGCATCCTATAGAATGTGAAAACTCCACTCATGCATATATATGGCTTACGGTTTCCACGTAGTGATGTATTTCATTTTTCATCAACATATTTAATTGATGGTTTTTATGATGGTTTTAGATTTTATAAATGATATCTATAAAATAATAATAATTTTTTAAGTATAATAACATATAGACCTTCATAACTACTAAAAAGTTGGAAAATGATAGTGTTACTCGTGTGTACGTGTGGATTATCACCTCCACGAAGCGATGTGATCCATTTTTCATTACCACTAAACATGGATGATAATAACAATGGATTTGATTAATATATATATTTAATATATGATAAAATAATTAATAAAAACTGGTCAATTATTATTTACCTATCATTCATTTCAAACGTTAAATATTGGAAACAACATTCCTGTGTATATACGATCTACGGTCTCAATGACCAGTGTCTTTAGTTTTTTCAAAATATATTTTTAGATGAAATTATATTAATATCTTGACTATATTTGATATTTATATCATTTTATTATTAATTAAATGTTATTACTGTTATCATACTACAGGGGATGAAATTACCAAACCAAATATATTTTGAAAAAATGCACCGGTCAATACCCAGAAAAACTGATTTTAAAATAGAATTCCTAGTAAATGTGTGTCGAAATTACATAACTAAATAATATATGAGATTATAAGTATGTAATATATTATGGTATATAATTATTATAAATTTAAATTTATTATATATTATGTTATAGAACCTTTAAAGCAATTCAAACATTACATATGATATTTGTCATCTTACTTTTATTTCTTGGGAATATATTCGTTACTCACCATTTAACATGTTCGGGTGGTGTATATACTACCCATAAATTTATATTAAGGATATTTTAATTAAAAGTTTTGGATTTAAAAATCCCTATATGTTCCCCTCTTTTATGTTTTTATTCAAATATTTCCAAACAGGTAAGAGATTTATTTTAGGTTATCATTATTTATATAGATTATTTGTTACTAAATGTAGGATGATGTTTTTTTTGAAATATCTCTCAATAATCTAGTTAACATTAATATTATATGGTTACTTATATAGTATATAATTTTTCTTTTCATTTTAATCTCATTACAATCTCTGGATACTAAAAGTGAATTTTTTATGAAACCCACTATTATTTCACACTTCTTTCAAAAGTATTTTTTCTTCCACCATCATGTATTCTATAAAGAAATTATAAACATTTTATTATATTAAAGTATTATTATATAATTTAATTTTATACCATGTGTTTATTTTATGAAAACAATTAATGGGATATTCTTTTCATTTTCTATATGAGTTACTTTTTTCATTCTTTCAAAAAATATGAAGGAGAGGCTTGTTTTATTTTAATTAAACTAAAAGGAATTTCCTATCATGATATAAAATGAATTATTTAAATACTAATTTTAAATAATCAAATTTTATATTAAAATAAAATTACTTCCTTAATATTTTGGAAATATCAAATTTTAATTAATTGACATCAAAATGAAAGGTGTATCTTCATTAGTAAATATTGCAATTATTCTTTAAAAATAATTTTTGTCTATGTTAAAATATTTGAATGTCAATTTGGATTTACTTGTTATATTATCCAAGATAACATCCTTGTTTTTTTATAAGGGTTAAGATTATTAGGATGGTATGTTTATGAAACACATTTATTTACATGGGACATGTTGTTATGAATATTTTAAATTTTTATCAAACCCTTTTTTCATTAGTAAAGATAGGTGAATATGATTAATATTTTTTGATGTTGTTCCATAAAAATATATGGTATTTATTATATGATGGTTGTGACCCAAAATATATATTATACGAATATATTTGGTTGTGTTCTAAATCGAATTTGATATGTATGGAAAACGAGTCAATGTGCTTGACACGCTATGAGAAACTAGAAAATATGCATGATCCATTTTGGGGAAAACCAATGTAATCAATAAACAATGGGAAATATGTGATTATTTATAAACTATTATGATGTGAAAATGTAGATAATCGGTTTTTTCCTTGTATTATTTTTAAATATTTCTTTATATATTTCTAAAGCTACACATGGAGGCAGGGTATGATTTGGAGGCCTCGTGTTCTAGAAATTAGTTTTATAAATATATTTAATATTAAGCATCCACATCTTATTATGGAAAATGGGATACATCTTAGACAAAATCTTGTTTCATAAATCTATGATCACAGTTGTGACTAGAATTCGATGCTTACCCTAGGGGAGATATAAAATGGGTCAGCTTGGGGAGATTGGAATCCTTTCTTACAAGAATTATTTTCAATAGATTAATTAAATATTAAATTAATTAAATAGATCATTTGGATGAATATAAATTTTCTATAAAAATATCACGAGGCTGAATTCTGATGCACTTGCTACAATATCCTAGGGATAATTCCACAATTCTATCCTCCTATTCTATTAACAAATCAAATTGGACGACGATGAAAATTTGAATTATAGTAGATTAACACAAATAGAATGCAGTGACTCATCCAAATCATTTGTTAGTGAGTTCTACATTTATGATCGATCCATAATCAAGTCAGGGCTCATTAATCAAAGATTTATGACTTTAAATTCAAAATTTTTTAGTAGATCTGTAATTTTTCTTCAATCTGTTCCAATTGCTGAAAATTTCATGATTCCTGAGTATTGAAATATATAGTTATATAATTATTTTCTAATCAATGTATCATCATTCATTACTACTGTCTAATAATGCATGGATAAAGATCATCTAAAATTTAGTTATGGTGATTTTATATCTCGTTGCATCGTGTTCTTCAATGGTTAGACCCCACGTTCCATGTTCCCCTTTTTCGGGTGGTATCAAGACCGATAGTACCCCCTAAAATCATGATATATTTAGAAATATGAACTGTATAGATTAACCATGCATAGATATTAGTAGAATGTGAGGAATGTGTGTTATTTTGAGTATAATGGGTCATATAATATAAGGTATAAGGAACATGTATGTTAGAATCAAACAAAGGAACTATCATAAACAAAATGAGTAGATTTTCAGTAAAAGAAGTCTCAAAACTATGATTTTCAACTAGATCAAGCTTTCCCAGTCATAGATTGCATCATATATAAAGTAGTGAGGCCATAATTTCTAATAATATATCTTGGATCTAGATATATTGGATTTCTAGAAAATCATGACTACATGCTGTGTACAAGGATGAAAAAATGGTGTGTAGATATATCATATGTGGTTTCTAATGATTGGGAAAACATAAAGATGACATACTGAATAGTCCACCTAATGGTTGTGTACTTATTTCCTTGGTTTGAAAAGCCTTGTGATGGAACACACAGAAGAGAAACCACGAGAAAGTACATATCCAGGACCACTATCTTGTACTCAAGTACATGAATACATGTTCTAGTACACAATCATGGGGTCCAACACACGAATACTGATCTATTACCCATACAGGCATAGTAGAACATTGACCAGTCTTTGTTGGGGTGGTAACGATGTGTAATCCATTTACACGATGTGTACTACAAAAAATAATGAAGTCATGTACCAACCAAGGACATGAACAGGTAGTGGAGTAGGACCACACATCGTGTGACTTCTCTCACTCACAGTGTACCACTAGTTCCTTTCTGAACACCTATTTTGTCACGTGAGTATCCTATACTTTGGTTTCCCTTATAGAATATGATGGTTCTATTTTTTGCGACTTTCAAAGCATGATGTGGTATGTTCTAGGAATGAAAACTAAAAGGGGAAAACTTATGAGGGACGTGATCCTACAGGGTCATAAAGACCATTCCGAGCAGTACCCTTTAGGCCTATTGGGTGGTGGAGTTCCTCGATGACCTTACCAAGTTGAACCTCTAGCATAGCAGGGTAGTCGAATATTTAAAGGGTATTGAGTTTCCCTCCAACAAAGATGGGTATTGGGGTCCTTGATGGATACTGAGTTGAGCCTCCAACATATCTATGAAGTGGAATCCTTAACGGATACTAATTTCACCCTTCAACATATATGGGTTCTGGCATCATCGACGGAAATTGATTTGACACACCAGTATAGCTAGGTAGTGGTGTCATTGATGGATTTCAAGTTGACCCTCTATCATTGTGGGACAATTTAATCCTTGATAGATACCTAGTTGACCCTCCCTCATATCATGCATGTGATGTGCATGATAGATATCAAGTTGATTCTCTAGCTTAGTTGTGTAGATTCATCCTAGATGGCTTGCAGAGTGGGACCACTATAATGTACTATAGAATAGGTCATCTACATTGAGCACGTTCTTACAAGACTGTGCTCAAAAGTGATGGAGAATTTGTTGACATGGATAGTTACTTCAAGTCACATAAATGATATTATGGGCATTGTTGGTATACTTTTGGAACTTTTAGACACACATCATCATTTTCAAAGCCATGAGATGAAGATCCCCTTACACTCTCATTTGGGATTATTTGATTGAGAATATAAATATATTATTTTTTATCAACTCATTTTATTTGGTTACACTAATTCTAGGATATGAAAATATGTTCCAGTTATTCCATGTGTTTCCCATTTTTTGATTCTCATGGTTGGATGAGACTACTCACCTTTTATATGTGGAAAAGATTCAATGGTTAGTTCAATTTCTCACTGTTTTTAGACCATTTCGTTTCGATGAGAATACATTAAATCATTGATTATTTTAATTTTTTCTCTTGACTTTGTCTTGAATATACATTCCTTTTATTCCAATTAAATCTCTTACAAATCTCCCTTCATGTTATTGTGTGTCCTAATGGGTATGTTTATACTCTCCCCTTGATGGAATTTTACTACATGTTTCATGTATTCTACAAACCACGTACATTTTCACCACCACTATATAAAAACCTAGGGATACTGAGTTCTTAGACTATGTATGTTTGTCATCATTTTTAATTCAGTTGATGAGCTCTCTTAGGTATTTACTTCTAAAAATTAGTCGGGATGGAAAATATTTTTGGTTGGGCGTGTATTTTTTCTATTACTTTTCAGTTTACAAAACTATACATTAATATTTTATACAGCTTCATCTTGGATTAATTTACATTATATGAGTGTTTCATATTTTATTCTTTTCCTCTGCACCTTTTAATCATGATGGTTGTGTGTGTTCATATAGGTACTTAGGAAAATGACCCATTGAGCTAGTTATGCCTTCGATGCTTTATTCCACTGCTAGCCTTAGGGGGTAGGCATGGGGTAGTTTTAGATCAACCCTCGACATTAGTTTGGTCATGTATGTTTTGGTATAAAAGAATGTTCATTCCTTTGTATGTTGTTAAAACTACATCCCTTTAGAGTATTTGGCTGGGTTTATTGAAACATTATTAATGTTTCTACAGTGTGGATATTAGGAATGAGAATCTAGTTATGGTGTGGTGGTTGATGTATCCATTCACTTGGACCTTGACTACCTACTTCTTGACTCGGTATATAGAGACATTGGTTTCAATGATTTATAGGAAATGCATCATATAGTATTGATCCTTTGAATTCCATTCTTGAGTCAACTCCCCATTATAAATATAAATATATTTATATTTATATTTATATATTCTCTTAGAATTTTCTTAATCTTTCATACCTATCAATACACCTCCTCAATTATGGCCAACCCAGATACATGCTTTGGTTCGTGATGAGGACATGATGAGCGATGGGGACTTAGTTTAAGTACCATCATGTGACCCCTTCCTCATGGTGGATATGATGAATCACATCTACTAATTGAATAGATTTCTTATATCACTCTATGAGTTCTTGCGATGGTGTTCATAGGGGTTCCACACTGAGTTAGATCCACAGGAAGTAGATGATTATCTATAGTTGGTGGTCTATATCTTCTTGTCTATCTGGACACTCTTAAACCAAGTGGTTGCACTGGTAGCTAGAATTTACCTTGGATCAGATGGGAACTAGTGTATCCCTAGTGTGAGGATCCATGATGATTATACATCCTCATAGTCCAACATCCTCTAATTGTTTCATGAGTAGTACTGCCCCTCCTTTTTTCAATGAATCCAGATCATGGTTATTTGATATCTCTATTAGGGAGGAATGATTGTGTTTGAGTATGAATTATGTTTCACAATCCTTATGTGGTATTCGAAAAACATGATCCATGATGCATACTTATAATGAAATATGTTTGAGAAAGGACTCCTTAGTGAGATATATTATATGAAAGTTCCCTTGTGAATCCTCGCTTATGTCAGGGTACAACAGAAAGAACAAGTGATAGAGAGGGTTTTCTAATAGGGATTATAGGTAGCTGGAGATGGAATTGAAAATCACAGAGATGAGTCTTCTATAGAAACAAGAAGATTCAATCCGGTGGGATATCGGTAAAGGAATACCATTCATGATAAGGCCTAGGTATGTGGTCATGTGGTGCAGTGGTAGTGTAGAGCACCAGGGAATCTCAAAGATGGGTTGTGATTTTCTTATAATGGGTGAGTTAACATTTCATGAGGTTGTTTGACTTGAAATGTAGAGCATCATAGACATATAGGTTATGGACCATCAAAAATGGGTAGCACCATGATTAGGGATCTACCATATAAGGACAGGGTGTTCCCTAGAGTGGAGGAGATGACATAGGAGTAGGATGAGATATGGGTAGTGGATTAAATTATGATATCCTTAGACTACCACCACTAGGAATTCAACATCAGGACTAGGGATTGGGGTCATGGGCCACAAATATCTGATGTCTTTGTATGTTTATGATCCCTTGACACCCGATATGATTATAATAACAATATATGTATTTTCATATCTTACTTTAGAATTAGTAGTCATAGGTTCCAGTCATTCCATTATCACTATACACATGGTGTGAGAGATAAAGCTCCTAGATGAGGTGCTAGTCCAACAAATTTGTCATGAGGATCCTATAGGGAACACATTTTCTATACAACTTATCTTCTGTCAGTGTGTTCAATTTATTGGTGTAGAGAGGTCCATGTGGGACTAGTTGGACATGATGATGGAACCCTATAATAACATATTGGGTATTAATTGTTAATCCATAGTCCAAGACCATATTGAATGTCACCGCAGACATGCCAGATGCCTATGCTCTGATGGGACGAGAAACCCTTTTACTAGAGAGAGATCTATTATAGTAGGGAAATTTGGTTATAAAAGTATGAGGTTGAAACCCATCACCCATCAGTTTGAAAGTATATCACATGGAAATGTAGGCTCCTCAAGCATCTAGGTTCCTTCTATTGTGGATGATTGTCCAGACATCTTCCCCCGAAGATGTTCTGGGACTACCTTTGATGTGGGAGATATAGTTTTTAATAGAATTGTATCCCAAAAATCCTTTGATATCTTTTGTGGAATACCTAATAGAACCTAATCATATTTTTTATCTAATTATATAGTTGTAGGAACAATTAGAAAATATTTCAAAAGACCCAGTGTGTTCCCTTTGGATGCTTTAGTGTTGTTCATGAAAAATTATGATTGGTGCTTATGGATTTGTGTGGATTATCATCCCTTAAATTCAGCCATGGTAAATAATTACTCCACTCTACCATGAATTTGTGACCTCTTTGACCAGTGGGGAGGTATTAAATGGTTCTCAAAGTTATATCTCGGGTATGGCTAACACTAGATTAAGGTTCACGGGGCTAATATTCCAAATTTGGCATTCTGATGTCCATGGAGACACTATGAGATTCTATTACTTCCCATTGGTTTTAAAAAAATTTCCACCATGTTAATGGAAATTGTGAACAGGGTTTTATAGTTGTATATGGACTGGTTTTTTTTACATTGATGAAAAACTCATCTAATCCGTGTTATGGGAGTAAGATGTAGTAAACCTAATGATGGTTCTATATTTTCATTCACTGAACAGGATTTACAGAAATATATCAATGTTACTGTTATAGATTCCTGAGGTAAATATTCTGGGGAATTTCATTTTTGGGCACGGATCATCTATGGACCATGAAATTATCGATACAGTGCATTCGTGAGATCCACCAAATAATTTGTGAGAAGTCAGAATGTTTCTTTTCTTGGCAGTGTAATACATGAGTGTTTTGTAATAATTCAATATAATTTATTCCCCTTTGACCCCCTTATGTATAAATGGTTGTTATTTACTTGGTACGAGTAGTTGTATAGGACTTCCGAGAGATGAGGATCAGCATGAAGAGTGCACTAGTGATTAGACTATTAGTGGAATGTATAGTGTTCATTGATTAATTTGATTCATTAAAAGTTAATATTGACTACTTGTTGATGAAACTATAGGTACTTGTAAGATAAAGGTTGAGACAGTTAATACCCTAGGGAAATAACATTTTAATTCATGACCTAGAGTTGGTTGTAATAGTCTTCACCCAGAGGATGTAGAGAAACTATCATATGGGGCAGCTCATTGTGATTTACCCAGACCACTAGAGTCTTAGTTATGTTTTCACAAAGAGATAACATAACATCATATAATAACTCAATATGTAATTATTAAGGATTATGTCTTTGAGATATTCTATAATCAACAGAAGGGAAATGTTCTAGAATTTCCCCCTTATAAGAATGTCCAAGAATCTCTTTGATATGGGGGATTTGGAGCAATTATATTTTTTGTAGCAGACCCTGGTAGAGTATGAGGGAACATATTTTCTTCAATTGATGTTGTTGAGACCTTCACATATTGATAATTTGAGAGTTTCCCAATTGGTAGATATTTAATACATTTTCCTATGTTATCATATATCTATTTTTGACTCATACAATGGATATTATGAAGGGAGAATCATGTTACATTGTTATAGAGATGGATAGTGGTTCCTGTCATGATATAAGAGGAGGATATGTAGGGGTTCCATAGAACTCCACTAGATGTAAATCCTTCTATATCAAAGATATAAAAAAGGCCTTTAGTGACATTTTTGGTGGTCTGGCATGAGATGAAGTTTTGTTTATTTCGCCTCTCAGTGCCTCACTGATCAGTAAGTGAAGGCAGAGAAACATGGTACGAAATTTTTGTTAAAACACATTGAGATCACATAGTGGAAATGTGATGGCATATCCATGAGTTTAGCATAGTAATACCACTCACAACAAATGGACATAAAAAACCTCGGTGATTTTTGGCCAACTCACAATTATAGTTCACTTCGTGTCTATTTGGAAGAAGATTATGGTTGAGATTTTGGGTCAGCTATCTATATGTGAGATCGTTTTCATACATGGGGGAAACTTGATGTTTGACTCTAATTTTAACATGATTTTTCATTAGGATTGTGGAGAGGCCAACATTTGTCATTTGGGAAAAAATAAGGATATGAACAACCTTTCACCCCCAGACCAATGGAGATACGTAATGCATTATCTAGGTCTTAGTGGATATGTTGAGGTCGTTCATGTTATACATCAGCTGAAGTTATGGCGATCAAATTCCCTTGGTAGTGTTTGTGTACAATAATAGCTATCACTCAACCATCGACATGGAACCTTTTGGGGTCCTATGTGGGAGAACCTACAGGTCTCACTTATACTAGATAGATATTGATTATACATTTATTACGCACACAATGATGGTGTAGGTGATCACCAGAAAGGTCCAGGTCATCAATTATTGGATCAAGATATCTTAGATAATAGAGAAATATTATTTGAATCACCATCATTGGAATTTGGATTTGGATTAGGGAGACCATGTTTTCCAATGATTCCATCTACTATAAGGATTTTATAGGATTAGTTGTGTGGGAAACATATCCATGAGGTTCATCAACAATATATAGATTGTGCAGAGGGATAGAATGTTTTCTTACTACCACCCCTACCCCCCAAAGTAGATGTGGGTGAACAGAATCATCCACATGTATTTGGTAAAGATATATTTTCATGACCCTACGCATGTTATCGATATAGAGAAGTTATAAGTGAATGATGAATCTATATTTATTGAAAACCCGTAGGTAATAAAAGATTTTTAGTACATGAGCTTGCTTAGATGAACAATCCCCTTGCTTCTCATGTTGTGGTATAATGGATAAATTATGGATAGGTCATGAGAGCAGGAGATCCAAGTCCAGGCATAATATATTGATATTAATTTTCATTTCGAGGATGAAAATATTAAATAAGGGAATGATATATAAACTTAGTTTTTTATGAATGATTTTCAAAATCTTTAAAATATAAATCAAGATCTAAGCACAGAGACTACCTTTAATTCTCAGGACTAGTGTTCGTAGAATAATTATTCTGAAATCCTTAAATATATAGAACATTAATCTCATTATATGGCTTCAATAAATTGTGATAAATATTTAAAATAATCTAATATCATAAAACTAAATCCACAGTTGAGTCTGGAACGTGGTGTCTGCAATTGTAGTGACATAAAATGGGTCAGTGTGAGGAATTGGAACTTCTCACTCATGGAAATACATTTAGAGGATTAATTAATTATAAAATAAAATAATTAAATAAATTTTGAGGAAGTGATATATTCTATAAGATTGTCAACAATATTTATTCTCTTGTAATAGCTTCATAAATAGTATAACAACCCTAGAGATCACATTTCTTTCTCTATTGGAGAATCACATCAGATGTTGATGAAACTAAAAATCTGAATAGATCATGACACAATGAATTCAATGACACCTCTAAATCATTGTCAGGAGCATTATCCATTGATCATTTATCCATAATCGATGTAGGAGTCACCATTTGGAGATTGGTTCCCTTTTATTTAAAATATTTTAGAATATCTATAATTTTTCATGGATCTGCAATAATTGTGGCCAATTGAAAGCCCCTATGTTCTGAAATTTTTTTTTGTATCTAATCCCGATATCACCATTCATTATTATCGGAAAATATTTCTTGTCCAATGGTCATTTAATCCTTTTTATTGTGATTTCATCTCCCTTTTCTTTGAATTATTCACTGGTTGGACCTTGTGATCCAAGTTTGAATTTTTTAGGTTGTAATAAGAACGATAAGACCCTAAAAACCCTGGAAGATTAAGATATAATAAATTTATCAATGACACAAGAGTTGATACGAGTATCGTTCATGTAAGGGGTGTTCATTTTGGTGAATAATGTTCAAGAAATCAATTGTAGAAGGCACGAGTGCATACCGATCAAATTAAAGAACTCGTGTGGAACAAAAGAGATGATTTCTTATCAATGATGACAATGAACCATCATTTAATAGTAGATATTAATATTTATACAATATATAGAGTTGAATATGATGCGGAATGTCTAGATTCGAAGTAGAGATTGTAGATCTAGAGATCTATGAATTATGAAAAAATCTCGAATACACACAATGTACATGGAAGAACACAATGTACATATCCTAGTCAATGGCGGTGTATAGGGTTTGAGAAATGTTAATGATAGAATGGTGTATAGTCCACCTATATTCTTGGTACCCCTTTCCCAGATCGAACAACCTATGTGGGTATCACACGACCTGGATCTTTTGTGAAAGTACATGGTCGTCAACTCGAGTACATAGGAATGGGGTCTAATAAAAATACATGGGGTCTATTACATGGACACGGGGTACAATATACAAACATGGGGTACCTTAGATGGACACATGGTCTAACACATATACATGGACAATGGGACATGGACCATGTCCCAGTAAGTCTATAAATGTTTTATTGTATACTGACGCATCAAGTACTACTACATGTGATGTATCTATGTACCCTCTATGGACATGGCCATATAGTGGAGCGAGACCACTGGCCATGTAGGTCCCCTCACACATCACGTACTCATAGATTATTTTTTAGGATTCTTTAATTATCTATATCTCCTACATTTGAACTTGGATTTTATACCTTGAGTAGCCTATCCAAAAAAATTTATTATGTATAACTTGATGGTTCCTTTGGTTGTGGTGCTCATGATATTATGTGGAATTATTTGAGCACAAAACCTAATAAGGAAACACCCAATGATGTCACTGATCATCAAGTATCACTGATACCTTTCCGATTTGTACCCTCTAGCCATGTTTTGTCGACTAGTTCATCAATTCCATTACCAAGTTAACTCTCCATCATTTCATGGTAGTGGAATCTAGGAAATATATGATTTGACCCTCCATCATAGTTTGGAAATGGAATCCTTGGTGGATATTGTGTTGGCCCTCTAGTATAGCAGAGTTATGGTGTCTTTGATAGATACTGAGATGATCCTCCTTCATAGATTGGTAGTTTTATTCTTGATGGATACTGGGTAGAACATCCAACATAGATAGCAAATGACTCCCTCTATGAAAACTATTATTACCATCCATCATAGAGGATTAGTGGAATCCTTAAAAAATACCGAGTAGACCCTTCAGCGTAGTTGGTTTGTGGCATGCTTGATAGATACAAGGTTGAATTTATAACATATCAAGGTCTTGGAGTCCTTGATAACATATAGAATAAAACATCCATAGATATACTAGGATGTGTTTCCCCAACATCGATTTTATTCCCACTCAACATTGTGGAAAAATGATGAGTCGTTTTTTTGACATTGATAGTTACTTCTAGTAAGATTTGTGATATATTGGGCATCATTCATTGAATTTTAGAACTGTTGGATACTCATATAATTGGGATGATCTATGTTTTAGATATCCTCTTACTCTTTATTTTGGAATTCATTGAATGAGAATATATATATATTCTACTGTATCTACTCCATGTATTTGGTTTCTATCCTTCCAATAAGGAAAAAAGATGTGTGTGTTGCCACAAGATTTTTTATATTCTTGTGTTTAGATGAGTCTAGTATCATACTATAGGGGAAAAGACCCAATGGGATGTTAATTTACTCACATTTTTATCCCCATTATTTTAGATGATCATACCTTCATGATTGGTTTGGATTGATCTGTACTCATGACTATATCATTCATCTACAATATTTATTTTCCAATTTTATCTTTTAAAGCTCCCTATTCAGCTTTCACAGTGTCCTATAGGGTATATTTAAACTCACTCATGATTCATCTTTTCATGAACATGTCATGTATTATATAGACAATGGAATGGACAACAGTGATTTCCTAGGATCTTTGGGATAATAAATTATTTTACCACATATTGTGGTCGTAGATATGTATTCATTAACTGTCCTCCTCATTCCATTTAATTTTCTAATTTTATTAGGCTGATACATATTTCTGGTTGGGCTTGTGTTTTCCCCCATTACTCTTCTTTTTAAAATACCATAATGTTTCACCATCTAAGGATTCATGCATTCTCAGTTTACTTTATAACATTGTTTCATCTTTTATTCTTTATATCTACACTTTTTTGTCTAGTTGGTTGTGTGTGTGTTTGTACAGGTACTTAAGAAAATAAAAATTTGAGTTATGTATGCCTTAGATACTTATTGCAACCCCTGGACTATAGAGCAAGGCTTGGGGTAATTTCGGCTAAATCCCTAACTTACTTCAGGTCATTAAAGATAATTATTTATTGATTCATAATATTTTATAATTTGATAGTATTAGTTGTTAAACATAACATGTGAAAATATTTCAATACCTATTATTGTGCCAAATCATTATGACATGAACATATGGTTCATCATTAATTTATGATGACTTAGAAAAACTTATTATCTTTTTCTAAATGAAATATTTTTAATCAATTAATATTTATTAAAATCCTGGAATGATTGGGTATGTACATTCTAATTTAATTTTATTATATCAAACCCTTATAATTATCTTATTCATTCGTATTACCATCGATTGATATCTCCCATGTTAATCCACATTGAGAATATGAGATCACCCATTCTGGTGTTTCTTTTCCCCAGGTTATGGAATATGATTTATGTAGTATATGTATATAAAGAGTGTTATGAGAGAAGACCTTTATAGAAAATGAAGAGGATGATTCATGAAATAATAATATTATAAATCTAGTTTATAAGTACATTAAGAAATAATTCTCCTCTAGAATGTATTTTTGAATAATATTGAATATTTATTTCAATATATGTAATATATATGTTTGAAAATAATGGGTTTCTGTAATTGGTTTTAGGGGAAAATTAAGGGATCTAATTCTTTGGAACACTGAAATTTGAACATTTTGAGAACAATGACACATCTTCAAGTGTTTGTAGTGAAATAGGATTCCACTAGAGATGGTGTTGAGTGTCCCACCTAGGAGCTTTCTGAAGCAATGAATTTCACTAATAAGTATAAATTATAACACATTGGTTATAAATCCTTACTATCATAATGAAATGATACCGCCAATTACTTTTTATTTCTAAAAGAAGTTAAAAAAAATGAATTCATGTTGGTGGGGATAAACAACATGAAAAGGATTAGGTATTTGTTCCCAAAAATATTAATAACTTCTGATATCTATAAATTTATAATACTAAATATAAAGTGTTGTTGATATGTATCATTTTGTTTATTGTACAAAAAAAATGTTTCATAGGATCAGTTTTGAATAAAAAAATTTAAAAGGAAGTGATAACAAATTCACCCATTTCCCCTTTATGTGATCCTACACCGATTAGGTAACTACTTAATATAAAAAAATTTGTAAATTTATAGGTGATTTTTTAAATTTCACCATATATATTATTCTAACCCACTCCCTATAGCCTTTCTATTAACACTTTAAACAATTACCATGATATCAATTTTTTTAGTTTTTTAGGTGTCGATAAAGATAGAATAATAGAAAAAATGACCCAAAAGTTATCCATGGTTGATATACTCAGATATATCCCCTTCACATACGCAGATATTATATTTTTTAAAAATATTAGACAATTTAATAAAATAATATTTAACATAATATATAATTAAATTCTTTTTTTGGACTATATAAATAATTTTAGTCTACAAAAAATTAAAACTGTAATGTTTTTTAAGAATAAAAATTTTACATTCTTGTAATAAAATATATTTATTTATAAATATATAGAACACCATAAATCACAAGAGAAATATTTCTCTGTATGTTTTTTAAAACATTTTATTTATTTTTTTATGAGTTTCACAAGAATTTTGTCATTGTTTCATAAGCATTTAGGATAATTATTTCATAACTAAAAAATAAACATAAACTATCATAACGAAAAAATATATTGTTTTTCAATATTAAATTTTATAACCATAAAAAAATATTTTTAGGCTTGTGAAATCATATTACAAATATGAATACTAAGAAATTGATATTTTTGGATGTATTCATCATAAAAAATAATATAAATTTCATTTTTATAAAATAGGAAAAACCATAATTATAAATATATGTTATTTTTTCTAATTGAATTCATCTCATGAAATATTTGTTATTTATAAGAGTATTTTGAATCCATATTATATATCTTCAACATTGTTTATCCCATTTTACTCATTATAATGGTGATAAATTTTATAATAGTTACTATTCAACATAAAAAATGAATCTAAACTACTTACCAAATTATTAAATTATTATTCCTAATATGTAATAAATTTTATAATAAAAAATAAATTTTTTGGAAGAATGTTCTTTTAAAATAAAATTGAAAGACGGGCTAAAAATAGTTTCCTTGAAAAATTCTTTTTTGAGTATAATAGTGAGTTCATACCAAAAGTAAGCATAATTTGGATTAAAATGACATTAATTGAATTATTATTAATAAAAAGGAACTAATTAAATTTTATTATCAATATATATATTCTGAATACATGAAAGGAATAGTTATATTTACATGAAATCAGTAATCATAACAATTCATAATAAAATTAATATTTAAAAAAAGCCCCAAATATTATTTTTTTAGAATTTTCATATGATTAATTGAAAAATGATACCATTTTTATGATAAAAAATCGAAAAATGTGTCATAAAATAATTATAATATTCACTTAAAAATTAAATACAAACTTATTGTGATGAAAACGTATTTTTGAAAGATAAAATGACATTACATAAAATTGATATCATGCTCTCTAATAATTAATTGGTATATTTTTATTGATTGAGACCTATATACATGATTGTTTTTTACACTAATTCATACCCTTCAATTATATTTCTATGTTATAATGTTCAAACTTATATAATAACTATTCATAGTTTGTTTAAGCTCGGTGTTTCTTGTAATACACACTATAGAACAATGTGTTATTTTTTAAAAATATATAAATTGAAATAATAGGGTGTTAATATATATTACCAATACTTTAACACATATTATCCCATGTTTTTTTTCATAAAAACCCATAATTACAACCCAATAATTATGATGCATAATGTCTTTCTAATTTTAGGTACATAAATCATCAAAAAAATAATATTCTTAAGATGTTAATTTTTTATTCTCCAGAGTGAGATCCTGAATCTATTTGATCACATAAAACGATTTTAAATAACTTGATAAATAACATAAAAAAGGTTAGGTAAAATTTATATTAGGGGAATAAACACTATTAGTAAGTGTAACTTGTTTGTCAAAAATTATAACATGAAGTCATAAAATTGAAGTCGTTTTTGTTATCACGTGGAAGAGTAAGATAATTTAAATGGTATTATATCATCGTGGAATCATAGGTAATATGAAAGAAAAATATATCATGAAATAAACCTATATAATGTCTTACTTCTTATACAATATCACATAGTGGAAACAGTCCCATAATAAATCAGGTTTACTACATAATCCCAAACATGAAGCCTTGTGAGAGTATCACTTTAACAAGTCCGTTGAATTGATATCAGGGTGAACCCATCCTAATATTTTCATGATTATTATGTGCTTTATAATATAAATAAATCATTAGTAATCACATAAGAGTTAGCTAAGGAAATGAAATTGGTTTCATAATCTTTACTTACATAATAATTGTAAGAAATTTATGAACGAACATGTTGGAGAACTGATCAAAAGGCATAAATTACAAAATCAATTGAATGTAGAATAATCCAAGAACATATGTGTGAAACAGACATACAAAATTTAAAATAAATCCTCAACTTATTTTCCTTTCATCATAGATGAAAACGTCTTAAAAATGATACATATAAAATTTCATTTGGAAAATACCTATTTCACATGAAATCACATCATACTAAAAATTACCAAATATCATATAAAATATTTTGAAAAAAAAAACACGGAAACATATTAAGTATGATTGAAATAATATAGTGGTCATGGAATCACATAATTCCATACAAACCATTTAAGTTTAAAAAAATATTCTATTTTAATTTTTGTAGAAGGTTTAAAATTTACTTATTGATAAAAACACAATAATATTCTTTTAAAACAAATTTGTAAAAATTATGACGTGTATAAAATTTTATATAATAAATCGTTTTTATAATGTTACAATTAATATTTAATATTTCCAAAAAATAATGGACACAAAAGAAAAATTATTTTTGACTGAAGAGAGTAATGTAGTTATGTTTTATTTAAATAATCTCTTTATCCTATTATATATTAAATAAAAGAACATTTTAGAATTATATAAATATTTAATGAACTCCAAAATGAGAATAAAATTTTTGGGTTTTATTGTACAATAATCAAATAATTTTCTATAATTAAAATTTAATAATAAATAATATATATTAAATTTAGAGTGAAAGATAACCCCTACCTCTTTTTTATAATTTTAAAAACAACTCTCATGATTGAATTTAATGAATTGTAACTTAATTTAACTTTAAGTATGATGGATTCATCATATAATATGTAAATGGGAAGTATTTAAAACATTAAATGATATTAATTGTAAGATCTTGTCCTTATAAATTGAATATTATAATGAATTTATTAAGAATTCACATTCACACATTACATAATATTATTTTGGTCTAAAGATTTATCTATTTAACTCATAAATATTACATAAAAACCCCCAAATATATATAAAGTGGAAAATTATAATTTGTATCTATTTTAATAGTATATAAAAGTATTAAAATGAAATCGGTTTTTTTAGGACAAATCATCATGACATTAAACATGACTTCTTATTTTTATTTTCCCATCATTAAAAAAGTGATTTTTTTATTATGGGATGAGTAAAAATATAGTCATAAGGGACATAAAATTAAAAAATAAATTTTTATTCCACTAATATTTATAAAGAATTTGATTTTTCATATTAAACCTTCCACTAAAATAATTAAAAACAATTTACCAATGAAATCATATTCTCCTCCCAATGCATTTCATAACACATTTAAAAATAAATGTTAAAGTTAAAAATTTAACTCGCAAGATATTTTTTTGAAACGATTAAATACTGATAATAAAAATTTCAAAAATTTATATTATTCAACCATATTATATATCATATACATTATTATACACTGGAAAATCCAATGTATTTTTATAAAAACTCATATAATTATTAAATAAATCATATATGTATCTTGGAAATTTATTTTCATATCAAAAATACAAATGATATAACCTTTATTGTTACACATATAATTTCCATCATAGATACACAAAAAAATAACCACCAATGTTATAGTAGGAATGAACATTTGAGTCTATTTTCTTGATCTCTTAAGAGAATCATAATCTGTTAACTTTTTCCCTTTACCCTATTCATCAAATAGATATAATGAGATCACCCTCCCAAAAATTATAATGAAACCTCTCATCCATAAAAAAACATCCCATGAACCATAATATAACACATAAATTCTTCAATCACATTTTTTTATATATAAGAAAATTCATCTAGATATTGATATATCCAATTGATTTTAAATCAATTTATGAAAATAACAAGAATATTTGAAATTAGAGTTTCTGTATTTAAAAAACATGAAATAATTAATGTAATTAAAAAATAAAATATTGTAAATGGTCTTGGGAGAAGTCTTCATTATCATAAATATTAAAACTACATCATTTACTTTGTCTTTTTTAAAGAAAGTCAAAACATTATTCAAACAACTTACATTTTAAAAACATTGAAATAAATTCAAAAGTGATAAAAAATTCACCAAAAAAATATTTTATTCAAATATAAAATCATCAACAATATAATATTAAAAATATTTACATTGATGAAAAACATAGTTTAATGATAAACATTGAATGTGGATTATTAAAAAAACTCCTTCACCATGTGTCGGTGTCATCATTTACATTCCTTATATTATTGGAAAATAAAACTATGTATATTATTTAGTTTTTCAAGATCCTTTTTATGATTATTATTCTCGTTGTTTAATTTATTAACATGTTAGGAATTTTATTGATATTCAGTTCATAAAACAAAAATTATTTCTGTGGGATGACTATGGTAAATGTGGAAAATATTCAATCATTAATATAATTATAACAATTATATAATTAAAATATATATTCATCAATTATAAATTTATGAAAAATCAAGGTAGATGGTTATAAAAAATATAAATTATCTCATTTGTTGATATAGTATTCCATACTTACAAATTATTAAAATTTAAATTTTTTAATGATCACTGTGGAAAAAATTTAAGGATTATTAAATCATAAAATAGTAACCATAAAATCATTAAAATAATAATTATTATCTAAATACACATATATAACTTCTAATTTATGTGTTGATGAAAAATGAATCACATGGATTTGTGGTGGTGGTAGTCCACATATATGCAAGAAATTTGTTATAATTATTTAGTGGTTATATATTTTTGAAATTAAATGATATATTATCTTTTAAGATTGAAATTTTTTTCATTATCATCATATATGAATATTTATTCCATCATTATAAAAATCTATGAGAGACATCGATAAAAATGAATTACAACAGTCTGTGAGGTGGTTGTCAACTGTACAAACAAGAGATAGAATCCATTCCCATATTATAGTGCTTAGATATAGATATGGTTTTTGAAATTAACATAATAACTTCTTTGTATATGCGAGATAATTGTAATATTATATTAGCATCTTCAGACTGGATCCTGGTCGATAAATAAATAAAACAAAATTGATTAGTTAAGAATGATGTGTCTTATTTGGAAAACATCTTATGGTTTACACCAATATTATTTCTATATTGTTTCATTTTAAAATGAATGAATATAGTATGTGAGGATGTATATATGGAATGAATTAGGGTAGGTCTTTAATGATCTACATTTTTCTTGATGTGTGTTAAAATTAGAAGAATAAGATTATTTTTATTATATTGGCAAGGAGACATCATTTAATTTTACATAATATTAAGTGAATATAAATTATTTTTTCATTTTCTAATGGGTAACAATTCATTAGATTAAAATTTAATATGAGGATGATGTGAAACAATCACATAAAAATACTTTGACAATTTTTGATAAAATTTTTACCCCTTCCATTTTTTTATCCTTTTGTTAACCATTTTTTCAATTATAGTAATTTTATAGTTGTCTACACATTAAGGTTTATTAATTTTAATATCAAATGAAAAATGATCGGCAAATTTACAATTATTTATGTCATTAACCATATCCAATTTATTTTTATGAATATAATATTTATAGGATTTATAAATCATTAAATAAAATATGATTTATTATAAAATATAAATCCTATCAAACTCTAAAATATTAATTTATATTTACATCAATAAGATCTAGAAAAAAAATTCGAATAAAATGCCTAAAAAACAAAACAATATGTATTTTTTATCAATACTATTTGTTTGGAAATATCGGCATAATAATGGTGGTACATAAAGATTTATATATGAGATTAATTATATTTAATGGTGTCTCTAATAAATTTTTAATCATTATTTATGTAGTAGTGGTATATATGACCATATACCAACATGAAAAATTGGATATGAAATAAATAATACAATGATGGTTCTTTAAGAAAGAGTTGAAGGATGGGATATTATACCTTGAGATTGTGCTACATAATGCTTATGAGTGGATTCTTCAGGGATAGAGGAGAAACATGGGTGGAATAAAGAGAGGGAATATATGATAAATGTCAGGATCCAAGTGTTTTGAGTGACTGGGACTAGTAGGATCAGTTGGTTTATAAATAAAACTAACTTTACTTCATTATCAATTTCCAAATATATTTTTTGAATCTATATGAAAATGTAATCCATTCCACAAACCATAACATGGTTCTTGAATATACTATACACCAAATAAGAGTGTATTTCATTATTTTACCATTTTTAGAACAGGTCTCATTAAAATAATACTTTTAGATATGTGTTTGTTAGTTATGATTATAATTAATTTATTTTAAAACCTATAAACAAAATCAAGGTTTTTTTATGATTCATTAGGAGTTTATAGATTTAATTTTAAATTCGAAAAAACATTATTTTATATAAAAAATATTTATTTGGTTATTAATACCTTTTATGGAATATATTACTTCTATGATGGGAAATTATTATGTCATAATACATGCCATATATTTATATCGTGTTTCATATTTTCTGAAAAATATTACTATCTCCTTAAAATTATGAATGAATTACCATTATAAAATATAAAAATAGTGATTCCAAAAATTATATTTATTTTTTTGAAATAATTCTCTTTATAGAATATTCTAAACATTTACATCAAATTAACAATTTATTAAACAATAATAATTTTTTACAATAATATTTTTTATTACTCTTATAAACATTACATTTGACTTTACAAAAGTATGTTATAATTTTTATATATAGTAGATATTATTCAATTAAAACATTTTACAAAAATATAATTTATTTTAAGAATTATTAAATTCAAAAACTAAATTTAAATTATATAAATTTTAAATTTCTCAAAAATATAATTTGTGATTCTTCATATCAAAATCTATTTCAAACTAATTATCTAATGTAAGATAAAAAATGGATATATATATATATATAAGAATTGTTTTTTTTTTGAAATAAAACATATAAATTTATTTTATTTTGGTCTAGATAGATATCCATTTATTAAACTATTTAATGCCTTCATTATTAACTGTGTGATGATGGGATTTTCTTGTTCTAGTTTTGCATACCTGGTTTTGGTTCTGATCTCAATGATCTTGGACATCTTCCACAAACAGTTCTGATCATGATTTCATTGATTAATCTCATTATGGGATTAGTTAAATGAAAATATATAACATTATTTCTCCTTCATAGGCTTTAATAAATGGGCTTCATGGGGCATTAAAATACTATTTGAGGTCATCGATTCCTTCTTCTATGTCAATTATAATATTTTATTACCCTTAATTTAAAACTCTTAATGATATTTTTGTAATATATATATTATCAATCCTTTTTATACATAGATACCTATAAAATACATATTAGTAAAACTATTAGTAATAACCAGTGTAGTGAATGTATTTTCTATTAATACATTACATTGAAACGTATTTATTCAATTAAATATAAGATTTCTTTTACAAAAGTTTGGATCACTACATTATTCCCTCCTTTATTAATTTCACCCTAAAATTTTCAATTAATACAATATATAGAATGATGTTACATTTGTTTTATTTCCTCTTTATATTTTCATGTTGCTTCCTTAGACATCTGGTTCAACTATAGCACTTTGGCTAGCTGAGTTGTCCGTTTTTTGTAGAAAAGTTTATCTAAAATCTATGATCATCACTATCTTCTCATCATATGAATGATTATTATACAATAATGATATTGAACCTTTGATGTTTCAATTTAGTACTTATAGAATAAGGATAGATGGAACAAATCATATACTTGAGATCTATGAGGATGGAGTGGTAATTGAAAAGACTACTCACTAATGTAGTCAGGGATCCCAATTAGTCTAATGAATTAAAGACTTAGATTTATCTTTTTCTAAAACCTCATGAATTTATTCCAGGGATATATATGAAGGAACACCTTATCTCCAACCTTCTACCCTATATATTTTTTTTGATTATCGACATATATTTTATTTCTTCATTGAGTGGTTTTCAAATGATGCTAAATTGTTTGAACCTTCTCTGTGATATATTAAACAATATCAAGTCCCATAATTGACCACTCTCCAACTTCACCACAATATATTGGAGTCCTACACATCTCCCATATAGATATTTTTAATGTTCTTTTTTTATTCTATAATGAAATTTTGTATATAATGATAACTCCACTATGGGATAGTTTGGATAATTTTATACATTGAAATGTATTGAATAATATTGAAATATGAAATCTAGTATTTTAATGGTCCTTTTAGACTTACCGTATTTTTTAGGGTGATAATTAGTTTTTAATCTCTACTCAATATCTAATTAAAACTAAATTAATCTATAGAATCTTGAGGAAAACCATGTATCTTGATCAGATAATACAGATAGTGGAACTCAATGTAGTCTTACCAATTACCTTATATATAACATTGATATTTTTTCAATAGACAAATCAACCTTTATTATAGTGAATTATTCTTAATTGGTAAGGTGATATACTACCACCTTGATAGTGATATTAACTTCGAGGTTTCCTATGGAGACCTATGATAAAATACATTTTTTTTCTTTCATAAAGATATAAATAATATTTATATAATACCATATGGTATATATCATTCAACCCTAACTTGTTGGTATACCAAGCATCAATATGAAAACTCAACAATCTATCTATACATGTTATCCTACAAGGAGTTTTTCATGAAATACCTATACACCTCAGTGCACCCTAGAAGAATCGAGAAGGATGTGATACGTGAATCATCTAGAAGTTCCTCATTTGACTCGCTTTTTTAAAAGACAGAAACCTTGTTTCCAAACCTTATAACTCCATAGTCAAAAAAGTAAAAATCTAGAATATTATTTACCTTATTCTATAGAAATTCATTATATTTTTTCACCACCTTGATCTTCCCAATAATATATGGTTTAGAATATATATGTGAAATGTAGGATTAATATCCTATTTTTTCCCAATTCAATCTTATACTTGTCAATGATTGTTATATCCTTTACAATCCTCGTCATGGATAGACTTACATGATTCATTCGACTCAGACAATCTTATACGTAGTTTTCCTTCCCATTATTATATTGTATTGACCAATCATAATAATTTATATGGTTTAACCACCATCATTGTTGTATATTTACCTCCATCTATGATAATATATACACGAGGGTTTATGATCTATATATATTTCAAAAAAAAATTATAGAAGTATTGTCATTAGTTGTTCAATGTGGTGGTACCTTCATTTAGTTCCATACCATTAATTTTGTATTTCATCTAATTTATATTTAACTAGAAGGATCCAAATACACCACATTTTCATCTGGCATGAATAGAAATAAAAGACCATTTTTATATACAATAGATTAAATGAAAAATCCTTCCCACTAGTTGGTAATGTGATCACATGTGTAGTGATTTTCCACTTCTTCAACTATTTAAATATATCTTAACATTCATTGATCCAAAGAAACATAACACCCTTCCATGTTATCTTTTTTAATTGGATTGATAATCATGGTATATTTCACAAAAAATGAAGATAGAACTCACCTATTCAATTTAATCTATTTATTATTTGAATAGATATTGTCCTTACACAACCTTTACTTTTTCCGGTTTTGAAGGATCCACATATATCTCTTATTTTGTTAGTAAAATTACCTATGAAAAAAAGTTCTCCCACAAAAACTAATATTTATATTACATTGCATTAAAAATATACCTCTACAGGGTCTACAGTACAGTATTTAAATGATTATCTTATTTCTCCTTTAATTTAGTGATGATAATAATATCTTATATTAATAATATGGAAGATTTTTCAATGTAATCCCTAAATACATGATTCATCAAGTCCCTAAATATTGAGGGATTATTTTTGAGAGAATATGGCATCACTCATAACTCTTAGTGACCATATATTGTCAGAAAAATACTTTCACATATTCTATAATTTTTTATCTTTCATTGGAAATATCCGTACAAATTATCATCCATATAGAGGTGTTGTTCTCCACATAGTTAATTGAATTTTTTTTGAAATTATGGAATAATATACTTGTCCTTTATAATTATCTTGTAGATCTATTGATAATCAATGAAGTGGCACATTGAACCATAATAAATTATTAAAAATGATGGGTACACAATATTGTGAATCACTTGAACCTATAAACACTTTAACTAGATTCTCTAACAGTATCTTCTTTAAATATAATATTTCAACAATGTCCATTATACATATAGTATTTAATATTGGAATAGAACTGGATATAAGAATGATTGGGAACTCAACCTTTTAGCTAGGAAGAATACCACAGTATTATCTGGGAAACACAACAGTGAATTCCATTATAATGGGCATGTAATCATTAATAATATTTTCTATAGTATCATTCATTTGAATATGATATTCTCTCCCCAAATGTAATAATATAAATTCTTAGTGTGGTTTTACAAAAAATAATCCAACATTATCCTTATATATATATAGAATATAATGGATATTTTCAATTTGTAGGGTGATTTATTTTCTCCGTAATTTATGTTCTCTCTATACAAGGAAATCCAATCCATGACTAGAGTAGCTTAAAAATATAGGGGTGCATCACATGTTTCATTATAAAATACATCACAAAAATTTGGATAAAGCATGAACTGTATTCTTTGGATGAAATAATTTATCCATTTTCATTATTCACCAATAATTATCCCATGTTTTTAGGTATTGTTGTAATAGTAATACTAAACATTTATGTATTGATTGAATGTGTGAAACCATTGATGATAATACTACCTTTTAAAATATGATTATATATTTTATCGTATTCTAAATAAAAAATAATCATAGGGATGATGATTTTCAAACTATTAAACACATAAAATGGAAACTATGAATATTAAATAGAAACTCATAAATAGCTCAATTTTTTAATCTATTAACTTTTATTCCATTAAACTATGTTATACATGATCAATTTCCCAATATAAAGTTTTTTAGTCATTTTTTATCAGTTAATAATGGTTTTTATGGATATTGTGAATTTACAAATGTATATAGCCTTGATGTGAAAAATCAGTAGTGTAGAAAGGACCATTGTCAAGCACTGCATGATGCTTGAGTCCATCTCAATGTACCCTTTTCAGGTTTATTACCCTTAAGTAACTCTATGTCATCGCCAAATCCACTTATAGAATCCAGAAATTGATTTATATTCTAAGACAATACTAACTTATTACATTAAAATTTTTTGTTATTTTTTCATATATTTTTTCAAATCCCTACTGATTTCACTAGAGTTTTGTAATCATAATCCACATAAATTAACTATAAATTTCTCTAAATCCTGTTATGGAGACCAATATTATAATACATATTATTTCACTATTTATTATATGAAGTTACACATAATACATTCGTGGAAGATAGTGAGGACCAGTGAATAAGTTTCATTCGGTTAGAAACATAAAAAATTGTAAAATTAGTAAAAATCATTAATGAAAACATTTTTAACATGCTCTTAAAATTCGATCATTATAATAAAATTGAATAGGATAATTTGTCGATGAATAAATGAATTGGGGGATTCGTAAATCACATTATAGAATAAAAATAACTTAACATCAGTTTATGTTGTTAATGTGTTCTAAGTGGAATGTCATGAAAACATGTGCACTTTCATAATAACAATCTTTAACAATAATGATTTATATAACCTGTCAACATAAAGGAAATCATGATATGTGGAAACAATAGTAAATATGACATAAAATTTATTTCAAGGATAACCACAAATTCAAAATCACTAGGTGGAAAAAATGGACTAATTTTACTTCCTAATCCCATACATGACATCTAATGAGACTAAAATATAACACAATACATTAGAGAGCTATATATATTTAGGAACACCTGTCACATTCATATCATGTTCATCCATAAGTGTTCCACATAGATCATAGAATATATGGATATAAATCATATATTTTAATCCCTAGATTATAGAGCATAGATTATATATATTTAATTCCCCAATAAATAATGTATAAGTATATCTAGATGAATACCCTTAAGTAAAATGTTATATGAATATTTAATATTTAATTGTATGTCCTGAATATTAGTTGTGAAATGTATGTAAGATATTGATTTTACATAATTATTCATAGAAGGGTTTAATGAGAGTTAACTGGATCTATAATTATATGCAAATCATCAAATCATTAATAAGGGTATGTAAAAACATAACTCAATATATACAATGGGAAATTAGACCCACAATACAAAGAAGGTTCTAGAATAAAAAGGGTAATGAGATGATCCCTTTCCATGAGTGGTTGATTCTCAAAGATTGATAAGGGATACATGAGAGCTTTTAGAGACCTTTGATTATTATACCTTTTATTGCCTATATTAAATCACTAATTTTTAACTATGATCTTATAGTAAATACCTTATATCTATACTCTATTTAATTTTTACCCAAAAATCTGAAAGTCTCAATTAATTATGAAAATATCATCTACGGAAAATTTTGATTTGTAGATTGAAAAAATGTTATTTAATTTATTCCAATAATTCTATACATATTATATTATACACTTTTTGATAAAAATACATTTTTATTAAAACATAATATAATTTTTTATAATAACAGTTTTCAAACCCTTTTAACAATGACACTTAACTTCATAAAATTTTTTTGTCAATGATTTTTAAAATATTTAATTTAATAGTAATATTTTATTATAATGTACTTTATTTTAAAAAATATTGAAATAAATAAAAAATTTCTTTTTATTGAAAATATGTATTACCCAAAAATACAATTTTTCATCATTTCAAAATCTAATTAAAAAACATTATATAATATAATATTAAAAAGTTAAAAATTAGAATAAATACACAGTCCTTTTATTGAATTAGTGAATTCAATAATGGAAATTTGTTCAATTTTGATTTTTTTTCTTTGGGGGGTTAAACATATGTGGTTTGGTCTGGGATCTTGATGTACTTGATATTATCCCCTAATTGGGTTCTCTCTTGCTTTGGTTTTTGAATTACTTCAATAGATAATTAAAGGAAAAATTCCAGAGATACTATCTCCCTTACATGCTCTGATTAATGGGATTTATGGGGTATAATCCTACGAATAGATGCCATTTACACTATCAAATTTTCCAATTGAACATTATCATAACCATTAATATACTAATCTTAAAATTCACTACATTACATATATATTATCTATTCAAATGATTCCTAATGTAATTTTAAATACAATATAATATAACTATTATAAATAACCAATATAGATCATGTGTTTTATAACTACATTAATTGATTAAGTATTTATTCAATTAATATTTCATTTCATTTTTAAATGTTTGGGTAGTTTAACTTATCCCTAGACTCATAACTAAATTTTTCTTGTCCAAATACACAAAAATAACTAGAAATTCATCTCATACCATCAATAGTGACCAAAACCATTTACATATGTTATCTCTTGATTATTAATATAAAAATCCTATAATTACATCCCAAAATTTACAGTCTTAGTGTTTTTGGAAGACTTGGTACATAAAAATTAAAAAGAAACTAAAACATGACATATTTTTTTATTCTTCTTATAGAGTTCATAAATCAATGTTAGATACTAGAACTATATTATAAAACTTAAATAAATTCATAAAAAAATGGGGTGGGATAAAAATCCTAGTGATGGAATACACATGATAAGGAAACATAACTAGTGAGTTAGATGCATAAAATTATTCCATAAAATAGATTTATCATGAGTAATCACAAGGAAGCATAACCTAAAAAAATTTACCATAAGATCCTGGAAACATACGAAATTTGATAATGATATATAGCTTGATATAATCATGTGTTTAGGTTAAATTGAAAATATAAAATCACATGGTGGAAAAAGTCCCATAATATATTGGGATTAATTCTTAACCCCGTCAATAATACCGCATGAGACTAATGAATTACCTAATGAAATATATGACTATATGGGTAAACACAAAATAAAAAGTTTGTAACTTCTTTTCCAAACAAAATAAAACCAATCATGAGTAATAAAAAAATTAAACAACGAAATAAAAAAGGTTACAAAATCGTTCTACATATCATAATCCATGGAAATATTATAATGAAGTGATTTTTGAACCGAAAATTAAGAATTTATTACACCATCAAATTATGATAGATAAATCTAGGAATATATTTTTGAGACATATAGACAAAATTTATAAGTAATACATAACATCAATGGTTGAAGTTATTTATAAAGATGTCTTAAAAATATTATGTAAAATATTTATTATAAAAAATACATTTTACACTTGAAATATATTCTTTAAAATTTAAAACCATTTAAAATATGAATAAAGGATTTTATTAGAAATAACCATGGAATCATATAAAAGAAAATTAAAATTTTGTAGTGGTCACGATGACGGGTAATTTAGTTCTTATTATATAAGTTAAACAAAATTCATTTCACATTATTGTAAAAATGATAAAAAATATTTTTTAAAATTCATTAGAATATTTTTTTAATAACATTTGGTAAAAATTATATTATGGATAAAGATGTCTTTAAAAATAAATTGAATAATTTTACAAATATTCATGAAAATAGTTTCAAAAAATATGGTTGTAGAAGGAAAAGGATTTTCAATCAAAATTTGAAATGAATTTAATTTTTATTAAAAAAATTATCAATTATTTTAACTATAAAATAAGGAATAATGATAATAAATCATACAAATTTTATTAAAAAATAAGATAATAAAACTTAATTAAATTATTATAAAATCATTCATTAATTTTTCTGAAACATAAATTTATGCATAAACAATCTTGTTAATATTATATTGAAACCTAAATCCCAACAACATTGGTAACCTTTTAATAATAATTCTCATGAGTTATGTAGATGAATTATAAACTCGTTTATATTGATTTATAAAATATCTTTGATATAATATGTAATGGAGAACTTTATTCAACATTAAATGAAATTAAATGCAGAAAATAAGATGTGTACCAAAGAATGATGTTTTATAAGGAAACCCTTGCCTAAAGTCCATAATTTTCTGTTTATGTATTTCACATCCTCTAAAGTATAAATATATCATTTAATATTTTTTTAGTAAATAAAATGGTATGTAACTTTATACTTATACCATTTACATTTTTATTGGAATGATGTATTTAAATTCATAATCAGTAATGGTTACGTTGGGTGAGTCGAGGAGGCTCGAGTCACAATTTTAAAATAGCATCAGTGTGTTGTTCATGGGAAAAGGGGTAAATATTCAAAAATATATAGAATAATATTCAGGAAATAATTATAATTTTATCATATAAATAATCCTTTATAAAATACCTGAATTATGTTTATTTAAAATTATCCATGTTACAATCATGTAGACAGTTGGTCATATGTATGCATGAGTAACATTTAATTTTTTTAATGATAAGGATAAAAAGAATTTATGTTTTATTTTAACGATAAATAATTATTATTATTTCATAAATATAATATTATTTATTTAATCACACATACATATACCATTTATGTAACATGGTGAAAAAAATCAATCACATTACATCATGAAGAGTTAATACCCCGTAAAAATGAATAATGATATATTTTTTCAAAAAATTGTAAGGTAAAAAGGTAAATGATAAAATATTTTTATACAATGTGTAATAGGTCTAGAATATCATAAATTCACATAATATCCATCATCAATAATATCTTTTAATGTTTATTATGGAATATTCATTACATCATTTTCTAAGACTGTATTTCACTGTAAAGTAAAAAAAATGGTTTTTGTTTCATGATGGATGGAAGTGGAGATGGAATTATGTTATTATATTAAAACAATGAATATTATTTTATGGAATAAAATTATTTTGTTACATTATCTTGATTTCAAAATGTTTTTATTTAATTGTATGAATAAATATAGAAAATAAATATATGGTAAAAAAGTTACCTCTTTTTCACAGAACCTCTATTGTGATGTACTTTAATCCTCTATTGATTTTATTTTTGATAAAAACAAGGATTATAAGAAATTATGAATTAAGAAAAACAGAATTTTTTATTTTATTTAATACTAAAAAAGGATTTAGGAATGTAAATATGAGATGAATGGGGTTCAATTTTTGTACATAAGAGAGGACATAAGAATAATTTTTCGATAGAAAATGTTATTCCTAAATTTAAAACCATCAAAAGGATATAAAATTCATCATTATCAAACATTAAATGATATAAGGTCAAAATTATTTGTAAAAAATTTCATTTTTTAGTATTATCTTTTTTGTTTTATACCTAGATAAACTTTTTTTAACCTTAATCATCATAACAAATTATTAAAGTTCTTACTATTAATTTTTACCAAAAACTAACTTGACCCCATTATTTAATTTTTATTGGGTTGATTTAAAATTTAGAATCGATTTTTCAAATTCAATTAAAATATTTTCAAAATATAATTTCGTATTTAACCCACAGTCGTGATGAACTACGTTCTTCCAAAATAAAAGCTTTTATAGCTAAATAATTATTTTATGTCAAAATTCAACATTAAATTGATTAAAATGACATAAATTTAATTAATCATAAAATATATAAACTAATTTTTCTCTTAAAACAATTTAATATAAAATAAATAATTTTGAATTATTTAAACGAAAAAATATTTTAATTAAAAACTAGTATTTTTACTATTAATAACAAATAATAATTGTTTATAAAATAGAAAAATTACTCCTAATCTAATTTATAAATAATAAATAAATAAATTTTGTTGATTTTTTCAATTACATTTTTTAAAATTGGTAAATATTAATTTTATTATATGAACATAAATACAAATAGAAATATTTTTTGAGAAAAATGTTTTTTTGAATCATATAAAGATCGTATAAAAAACTAAGTTCATATATATAGATATTGTATAATACTTCATATATAATTTTTAAAATGTGATTATTCATATTAGTATAAAAAATTAAATACTTGGATAAGATGTTGACTTTTAATTAATAATATTTTAATAGTATATCATTGTTTTTATATGCATTATTTTCTTTGTTCAATATATTAGTGAACATAGTGTTCTTTTAATATCTCGGATTGTTATATTCCACCCCATTAAATAAATTTTTTCTATAAAATTCCAACATGATCCCAATAATCAAGGGGTTGACATTCTTAAATTCCTTTTTTCAAAACCATAATTTTAAAAAGGATTATTAAAATTACAACAAGAAAGTCGTATAAGGAAATATGATGTTTATTTTGTAAATTAATTTCAAAATAGCATAAAATTTGGGGGAAGTAAAATCATTGATTTTTAAAGAAGATCCTTTTAGAATAAAACATTATACTTTTGTAAGTGATAAGTGATAGTTGATTTAGATAAAATGAATAACATTTTTGTTTCATGATTATATTCCTATATTTGAGGGTTAATTTTAGTAACTTGATTATTAATATTATAACATATATTTAATTGAAATGTAGGATTTACGCCGTTAACTATTCGTTAAAAACAATATATTCCATTTCACTAAATGATGAGATTTCATGATGAATTTTTTTAAACATGAAACATTATAATTGACATATAACAGATCATATGATACCGAAAAACTAATATCAGGATATCAAAATTTACTAAGGAATTTACAAAATGAGAAAATGGTTAGCATAAGGTAAGATAATTTTTAAAATAAATAATCCTTAATATTAATATTCAAATCATATGTTTAAAATTAATCACTACCTACTTAAATAACCCTCATACCAAACATTATCAACATTAGAATATTTAATTTTTTAGACCCAAATAAACTTTCAAGTTAAATTACTTGTTAGACCAAAGGGTTACATATATCTTTATCTTATGAAACATTTCCTAGAATAACATTAATATACTCAAACCACATAAATATCCCAAAATATTTTGATACCAAAATACGTTTGAAAAAATCCAGATAATATTATTCTATCAAATTATCTAAATAATTATTATTATATACTAACCATTACATATCATATATTATTTTTAGGCCTTGCACCCCTATTGGGCTTCAAATTTGTATTCAAGCCGCACTACCAAGCCCAATGTAAGGGGTTGTCACCCAAGTTGTTTGTTATCTTGTTTCTCAAATTAAATAATAAAGTAATATTGTTGTTTAAACATAAATTTATAATATTATAAAAATTTAGATGAAAATTTTGAAAGTTAACATTAGTAATCAAATCACTAATTTTTTAACTCTATGGTTTTATATAAACAACATTATTTTCCACAAAATCAAATAATTTTGATTAACTCTAATAACCATCATATATATCACATATAAGAGTGTATCTCTTTTTAAATCATGGATTTTTAATAAAAAATAACAATACAATTAAATGTATTTGTTGGTCATTAGTAACATTAAACAAATTCTTCAAAATCATTCATGAATATTTTATGCAGAATAAACCATATATGTTTTCTTATTCACATATCCATATTACCACTGATAATTATAAATCAAATTAATTACTCTCAAGCTCAAAAAAAATAAAAACATGAATACTTCTCCATCTATAATTTTCATAACATAGGATTTAAAGAATTAAATTATCACTTGGGAATGAAAATTTTCTCCACATCTATGACATTGAACATTTATTTGTATCATAGGTTGAATTTTTTTATCTTCGATACTATTAATAAGAATTTTAATTTTTAAAAGGTAGTTAGCTTTTTTTAAATCATTTTATATAAAATATCAACTTCCAATTCTATTGAAGACTTTTCTACACGGTCCCACCATTTCAATGTAAGAAAATGAATCTAATTTTATATTTTCATTAAAAAATTATTTATATGTGGTGTTTTTTATCATCATTGATGTTTTCGGTAATTCCAATATGTTTTGGTTGTTCAACATAATTCGAGATAGCTCAGATCTAATTATCACATGATATATAACATTCATTCCTATTTGGTTAGTCTTATCATCCTGTAAATAATTAAAATTCCCATCAAATTTTTTATTATAATTTTTTTCTTATTTTTATTCGTTAATTAGAATGAATAAAAGAAAAATTATAATAAATAATTAACATATATAAGGGTAATTTTATGAACCTAGAAGGAATAACTAGTAGATAATAATTATATCGTGATATTTGAGATATCAGTTTCATTTTTTTATACAAGGTGGTGTTTTCTAGACTAAAAATTTGTTCAAGTCCACCATAATGTTTTTAAAGAGTTTTTGAATTTCCAAATAATATCCCGTAATAGTATCAAACTAGACATTCCAAAAGGCTCATATTCATAAACTATGGCATGATAAAGTCATGAAAAAAGTTCATCTTTTGGAGTTTTGACTCCAATGTATTACTGTGTCATAGCCACATCCAGCTGCAGTATCCCAAAAGGTTTGTAATTACATATAACCCACTCACTATATACTTAAAAAAATCATAGATATTTTTCTCTACATAGTTTTACCATTATACTTATTAGAGGGTTCACACTAAATTTTTATTGTCTTAATCCTAAAAAAATATCAAAGCCTTTATCTTACATCGACCATATCAACCCAATCCCTTTACACATATAATATTATGCTTTTTATATAAAAATCCAATTATTATAACCTGACTATTATAAGGAATAGTTTCTTTAAAAGACTAGGTGCATCAAATTAAAAAAAATTAAAGAAGACATCTTTCTTATTCTCCTAACTTATCTCCTAAGTCCATTTCATCTCCTACAACATTAATGAATAATGTAAGGAAATGCATAAAAGAAATTGGTATAAATAATAATAAAAGAATAACCCTTATAAGGATGAAAACAATGTGATTCAAAATTATATCATGATATAATATAAGAGAATTCTCATGACATATCACCTAGAATGCTAAAAGAATAATTTGGTATCATAATTTCAGGGAAACATAGTAAATATAGTAGTAACATATAACATCTCATCGATATGAATAATTTCTAATTTCCTAAAACATATCACATGGTGGAAAAAGTCCATTAATGGATTATTTAAACTCCTTAATCTTATACATGACAATCCTTGAGGCTAAATATTTACACAATGGATTGGAGAACAATATGGGTGCACCCATCATTTCATGTTCATGATTTGTGACTGTTAAAAAAATAAAAAGAATGGATAATAGTCTAGGAATATATTTGTGAGATATATATACAATGTTTATAAGTAATACATAACATCAATGCTTCACGTTATTGATACAAATGTCCTTAAATGATTACATAGAAAATTTACTAAGGTAACTACTATATTTTTACATCAAAAAATATCTTAAAAATATGAAAATGTATAAAAAATATATAAACAATTTTCTTTATAAAGAAAAAAATGAATCTTATAATGAATATATAAATTAATAATTGGTAATGTAGGTAGTCAATTTTTTACATGATGTATATGTTAAAAAAATTCCTTTGTGATTTTTGTAAAAATGTTCAAAAGATACACATTTGTGAAATGAAATAATTTACCTTTATACCTGTAGGTAAAATATTAAAAAATGTTTAATCTTTCATTGTAAATTGTTTTTATAATTTTTGATATATTCATCAAAATATTTTTTTTAAACATAGATATGAAATAAAAACTGTATTCAGCGAATGAGATAAATGATGTTAGTGAAACACCTGATGTTTTTAAAAAGAAATGTAAATTAATGAAATATTTCTTTATGAAAATATTTATAACTAGTCTTTAAACTTAATTTTTCTTTTTCTATGTTTTGAATTTCGAAGAATGGTTATCTACAATTGTTATCAATATGTTATTTTGAGTCTAATGAAACAAACATAATATATGTGAACAGTAACAAACCATTATGAATGGTATTATGAATAATAATATGACCCTAATGAATAATAAATTTTAATATTTTTTTATTTTTTTATGTATTTAAGATAATGGAAACTTGATTAATTTTTCAAGATGATAAAAAATGTGTTATAGAAATAAAATTGTTATTTTTTAATAAATAATGATTATATTTTAATATTAATGTAATAATATATAGAAAATTGTTTTCATAAAAGGATTTTATTTTTGAATTCTACACATTGAAAAACATTTATGGTGAATTTTTGGGACTTTTCTGTAATTCTTAAATTTTTGATGAAGATTAAAATACGATAAATTTCGATAAATGCTAAAAACTTGTTTTACTACATCATAGGTGATGCAAGGATGATGTTATCCCAGTTTTTTCGAACTCACATGAATGTTTTATTATTTTGGGTCAGAATAATCCAGACAATTCATGTTCTTGAGGAAAAATACAAAAAATAATGTAAAATCTCTCATCTCTTCCACTATAAATACCAAATTCATTCCCCTATTCTTCTCGCACCTCTCAAGACCTGATCATTGTAAATTTTACACCTAATCCCCTCCAAAAGGCTCTTCCCCACTTTCTAAAGTATTTGGTTTCACCAAAAGGACAAAACCCATGTTCTTAAAAAGGATCTCAAAGAGATGATATCAAGAGGTTAGAATCATCTTATTTTTCACATGTTTTCTTTCCAATTCCTATATTTCATTGTACTCTCTTTCCTTCCACTTATACAAGGGGTATGAAATTTAAAAAATGTAATATATTATGTATATTAACACATTAATGTTAAGGATTCATTATCTTCCTTCCTCTCCTCTGCCACTTTTTCTAAAAATAAAAACACCGTCCACAATGTGCTGATTTACCAAAATCATGGATGACGTGTCCTCAATATCCATTACATACATAATATATGATCATAAAAACCTTTTAATTATTGAAATAGAATTTTCTATGTATAGTTTAACCTATTTTATGGTCTGTAATGAACTTCTATGCATGACATTAAATTAGATAATGAAACAAGTTCCTGATTATCGAGGAACCACATAAATGATTTAAACAAACATCATTAATGGTTTATCTAATGATACATAATCATATATGATAAAAAATTGTTTACTATATCATTATATATTATAGAAACATATCAATACCATTTCATTTCATTTCTATAATTTTGTTTCTATAATAAAAGAAAATCAAATACAAACCTTCCATAGAAATCATTTAAAGAACGCACCCATAACAATGAAAGGAACAAAATACTAAAAATTAATAGGAACAATTATATAATAAAATTATAATATATTGTGTTATAAACATGAATATGTTTGTTATGAACGTAGTAACACACTTTTAACCATTATACATGATGTTTAAATGAGTTTTAAGTAATACAATCTCAAGGTAATATAATTTTTTACCCAATTTCCATTCTTTGGGTTAATATTCTGCTTCATTTTTAACGTGGTATTAAAAACATTTATATGCTAAAAATAGTTTATATTATGATAAATGTGTTTTATTTAGAGTTTATATACTTATTACATCCAATATATCAAGTCTCACTTTAATTATATTATATTTATAAGGGGATTTACATTTAAAATCATCTTTTAAAATTCTTAAATAAGAAAAATCAAAAGCAATTTTCTTGTTCAATTTTAGTTGTAATGTGACTATGTCATGGTTCATGGGAATTTATTATGACAAACGGTGGGACCTAAATCTCTCTAAAAATCATTGGTTATGTGAAATTTGGCGGTCGGCCATATAGTTCTCCAAGGTTAACTTCGACGGTTACACAAATTGTAAGGTAGCTGTGAGGGTTACTAATTATAAGGTAGCCTAGAGGGTCGCAAGATTATGTATTTAATTCCAGAAGATAGCATTATAGTTATATCTATGTTCATTAAGTTTTTTGGGAATCACATGATTCTAAATTCTTGTATATATGGGTGACAATTATGTTTTGTTTAAAATGATTTCATGTGTTTGCAAGTATTCATGGGAAAAAAATTTCTTCTTTTTATATCCCTTACTGAGCATTTTGTACTCATCCCATGTTTTTAAACGATTTTCATTGGTTATAAGGTTGTGTATCACAATGAAGGAAGTCGTGTTAACTTTTATCATGATTTTTCATGGAAATCATGTTTTATTTTAAATGTATTATATTTTTTATGAAATGGATATTGTTTATATGTTATCATCTATATATGAATATAGAATGTTACGTATGTAATATATCCCAATTCTATAAAACTCGAAACATTAAATTATCCTCCATATGAAAGGATGTTAGTTCTTGACTAAAATTCATGATTATTTAATATAATAAGGTCGAGTACTTATAGTTTGTATCAGAGGATGATTTAGATAAATTTAGTGATTATGATAATGTTAATAGAATACCATAAATGATTTTTACATTATGGTTAATTTGAAAAGATATAGAATTAAATATTAACATTTTTTTGACTAAGATATGTTTCTTCAGAATGGTTTTCCGTAGAAGAAATAGCGAAGTTAAAGAGGACATGCACAAACAGAATGAAATCATTTCGAATATATAGCCTCGAATGGTAGAGATTGAAACCATGCAGTTTTTGAAAATAATTGATCAGTTGACATAGTAATTAAATGGTGGTGGCATCTGTACAAGAGAATAACCAGAGGTTACACAATGTAACATGGAGATAATGAAACATTTTATGACACAACACCCTCATACTTTTAAGGGATCTGTTGACCTAGTTGGGTGTGAAGGATGGATTAAAGACCATAAAAATATATTCAATGTTGTGGGTAGTTGAGATAATAAAATGTAAAGTCTTTCCATTTATCATTTTGAATGTCTATATGATTAGTGGTGGTCAATAGTAAAAAAATATCAGGGATAGAGAGGCGATTTATGCCTTCGAGTGGGATGAATTTGATATTATTTTCCTTGAAAAATATTTTCCTAAGGTGTTGAGACTAAGGATGATGATGCGATTACTTTAATTTATGGGAAAGGAATAAGATTCAGTTGTTGTGTATAAATGAAACATCACCCAACATCTGAGTTATTATCTAAATCATATTTTTGATCTTGATAGATAATCATCCTCTTTTACTCATGATTAAATCAATGGTATCGAAGGGAATTGGCCTCCTATGAATTAATAAGTAATGAGAAACATTACAGATGTTCTTAGAGGGTAGATATGGTGCTTTATAATGATCAGGTGCACTTTAAAAATAATGAGAAGAAGTGGTTCGTATAAAAAGCGATGGGTAAGAATCAACCAAAGACATCGGATGGTGTGAAATTATAGTTTTCAGTTTGTGAAATGTGTGGAAAAAGGCCCCCTGGGGAATTCCATAGCAAACTGGGAATTGTTTTAGATGTGGAATTTTTGGACATATGAACTAATATTTTAATAAAAATGATCATAATACTAATCTTAATCGGAAAAATAAAACGTTTTTTTTGTGGAGAGATGGGTCATTATGAAAATGCCTGCCCAAAGAGAGAGCAGAATGATTCATAGAAGCCAAAATATATGTATAATGATACAGTTACATCCTTTGGGACTATTCCTATAGTGTTGGGCTACCCAAATATGTTGTATCAAGTACCTTGATTGTTTACTCAGATTTTTCTCATGTTTTTTATATGGGGTCTACACATTCATTAATTTTTGAGTATTTTTCTAATAAATTGGAAATATCACCTTGACAAATGAGACCAGAACTTATTGTTAAAACACCAAGGGGAAATTATAGCATATAGAACGTATATGAATATTTATATTATGATATGTAGAATAAATTTACCTATAAAACTTGTTGTTTTTTCCTTATTAGAGTCACAATTCATTTTTGGAATGTATTGGATTTATTTTTATCATGCTAAGATTGACTGTAGGGAAAAAGATTATATTGTTCAGAAATAGTTTTATTTTGTATATAAGAATGATCCAACTCAATTGATAACATATCAGGAAGATGAGAAACTATTCAAATAATTAAATTAATTTTTTCTTACTCATATTGTTGGAATCATGGGGACTGTTTGGATTAATTATGGGGTTGTGGTAAATAAATACCATGGTGTTTTTCATAATGAGTTTCCCAGTGTCATACCTTCTCAATAATTCACATTAAAAATTGACTTAGTTCCTTATGCTAAGACAATTTAAATCCCCCATGTCTAATGGCTCAAATGTAACTTCTTGAATTAAAAAATTAGTTACAGGATTTTCTTGATAAAAGATTCATTCTTCCTAACACTAAATTATGGGGTGATCCTATATTGTTCATTAATATGAAAATATGGTTCCATGATACTTTTCATTGATTATAGTTCATTGAATTAAATCACTTTTAAAAACAAGTATCCTTTGCCTCATATCGATCTCTTTTTTTATTAGCTCTAGGTAGCTTAGTATTTTTCCATGATTGACTTGAGATTCGGATACCATTAGCTGAAGGTGATGTGGGATGACATCCCAAAGACAACTTTTTATACTAGATATGGGAATTATGAGTTCGTTGTTATGTCTTTTTGTTTAAATATTCACATGATGATTCATGGATCTTATGAATTGAATATTTATTTGAGTTATTAGATAAGATTATAGTTGTGTTTATTGTTGACATTCTAGTATTTTCTATGAGTATAGGGGAGCATGAAAAACATCTAAGTGTCGGTTTTCCAACCTTAAGTGAAAACAAACTATATAGAAAATAAAAAAAATGTGATTTTTGGTAGAAAAACATTTCTTTTCTTGGGAACATTGTAAATGAGGATAGAATAACAGTTGATCCTGCTAAAATAAAAGTGTTTTATGAATGGAAAAGACATAAAAATGTTACATAGATTTTTTGTTTTAATGGAATAATATAGTATTACTGACGGTTTTTTAAAAACATTGCACAATTATCATTCCCACTAACAATGTTAATGTTAAAGAGCTAAATTTCTTTTGATAAAAGAATGTGATGGTTTTTTAGGAACTGAAGAAGAGATTGGTGAATGCTTCATTTTGGGAATTACCTTTCAAAAATGGTTTGTTTTTCATCTATAGTGATGCTTTATTTAAAGGACATGGTTTTGTTATAATTCATACTGATTAGGTAATTTATTATTATTCAATACAACTAATACCACATGATTTAAATTATCCCTCACCTGATATGGAACTCGATGTTGTGGGGTTATCATTGAAAATTTGGAGGCATCATTTATACAGAGCCAAATGTGAAATATATACGGACCATAAATGTCTGATGTATATATTCACTCAGAAGGAATTAAACATGAGGAAGAGAAGATGTCTTGAACTGATAATGGATTATGATTTCACGATAAATTACCATCCGAGAAAAGAAAAATAGTGGTAGATTTCTTGAGTCAAAAACATCAATCATCGTTAACCATGTTACATTTAGATCATGATACCTTGATTAATGATTTGAAGAATTTTTTATTAGATGTTATTAGGGAAGGAAATACCTATGTTTTGTTTAAAATTTCTATTTCATCATTATTATCATACAAAATTAAGCAAGTGAAGAAAGAATTCAATGAGACACATAAAAAGGTACAATTGATTTAAATGGGTAAGTTTCATGAATTTTACAATGATAATGATTGTGTTTTTTGAATTGGTATAAGGTTGTGTGATACTTTTGATTCCTATTTTAATAAATAATTGTTGTGTGAATCTCATTGTTCTCCAATTTTACTTCATCCTCATAGTACTATGATGTACAAAGACCTTTGAGTGTATAATTGGTGGGATGGAATGAAAATAGATATTGAAGATTTTTCATGAAATGTTTGACATGTCAATAGGTTAAAGTAGAGATCAAGTTACATAAGTGGATATGTTATGTTTTTCCAGTTCCAATGTGGAAATGGGAGAATGTATCTATAGACTTTGTGGGGGGACTACCTAATATTTCTGGAGGTGACAATGTGATTTGGGTTGTTGTTCATCAGATGAATACAATATGAACATTTTGATTCTATTATAGATGCAATGTCTTGGGATCATCTTTCTTGATTTTTCCTCAAAGAGATTGTCAGGTTACGGGGAGTTATTCTTTCTATTGTCTCTGACTGGGATACCAAGTTCACTTTTAACATTTGTAAGGGAATTTTTTGGGAGTAGAATTAACTAAAGTACATCATTTCATCCCTAATAAAATTAAAAGATAGAACAAATGATACACTCATTGGAGGATATGATTCAATCTTGTTTAATAAAATACCCAAGAATTTGGGATCAATATTTTCTTTAGTTTAGTTTTATTTTAAAAATAGTTTCCATTTTAGTATATAAATGGATCCTTTTGAGGAATTGTATTGGTAATGGTGTCGAACTCCATATTGTAGGGATGAAGTTAGGGAATGGATGGTGATTGGACTAGAATTAGTATATGATGTGGGTAAGAAAGTGAATATAATCCATCAACACATGAGGACAGCTCAGAGAAAAAAAAAAAGGTTTTACAGAAAATAGATGTAAAGACTTTTTTCTAGGTAGGAGATCATTTTTTTCTTAGAATCTCAACAGGGGAGAGTGTTATGCATTTTGGTAATAAATAAAAGCTACGTCCATGGTTCATTTAACCATATGAAATCTTGTAGAAGCTTGGACTAGACACCCACTGAGTATCTTTTTCTCCAAGTTTATCTTAGTTGAATAATGTTTTGCATATTTTGATGTTATGAATGTATGTGCTAGATTCATCTTAGGTTTTGAGACTAGAAGAAGTTCTGCTAGAGTAGAACCTTTCTTATGAAGAAAAACAAGTTTAGATTCAAGACCGAAGGAAACATGTATTGAGGAATAAGGTAATTCACTAGATAAAGGTTTTGAGGAGAAACCACATGGTTGATTAATAAACACAGGAACATAAAAATGAATTGAAGGAAAGGTACCCTCACTTTTTTATTCAGTAAAAAAATGTGAGGGCCCAATTTCCTAAAGGTGGGGATATTGTAACATCCCCAGGTTATAAAAATAAATTGAAATAAATGAATCTTTGTTTTATGTAGATATTTATAACTAGTTTTTAAACATAATGTTTCCACATATATGGTTTGAATTTCATAAAATAGTTATATAAAATTGTTATTAGTAAGTTTTTTGGTGTATACTAGAACCAAATGGATTTTTGGTGAATAGTAACATTTCTTAATGAATAGTAATAAAAATAGTAATATGACCCTAATGAATTGTAACTATTTTTTTATTTAATTTTCAGAATGAATTACAATAATTACAACTTGATTAATTTTTCATGGTGTTAAAAATGAGTTATAGATTTAAAATTTTTATTTTTGAATAAATTATGATTTTATTTAAATATTAAATTATAAAATATTTAAAATATTATTTTCAAAAAAAGGTGTCCATTTTTTAATTCTAAACAATGAAAAATGGTTAGAGTGAATGTTTGGGATATTTCTGTGATTCATAAATTTTTTAAGAATAGTAAAATATGATAAATTATCAGAAATTCTAAATAATTGTTTTACTACATCATAAGTGATGCAAGGCGGATGTAAGCCCACTTATTTTGAACTCACATGAAATTTTAACTAACTTGGGTCACATGTAAATGACTATTCATTATCATGAGAAAAAATATTAAAATAATGATTAAAATAATGTAAAATCCCTCTTATATTCTACTACAAATACCACCCTCATTCCCCTCTTCCTCTCACACCACTGAAGCCTTCATAATTATCTAGGTTTAGAAAAATTCAATCCCCAAGACCATTTCCTATATTTTAGAGCTTATGGTCTCATAAATAGAAAAAAAGTCTTTTAAGAGGATCTCAATGAAAAGTGAGAAATAGGTAAGAATCATCTTCCCTTTTCATGTGTTTTTTTCAATTAATTTTTTTTAATATTCCCTTTCCCTCAAATTATCCAGAAGGTATGAAATCTCTAGAATCATATATATTCTATTTATTACCATGTTAAAATTAAATATTCATAATCTTATTACTCTTCTCTCCCTCTTGTTCAAAAAATAAAAACATCGTCCAAGATGTACTGATTTACCAAAATCGTGGATGTTGTTTTTTTAAATATCCATTTAATCCTTCAAATATGATCCTAAAAACCATTAAATAGTTGAAATATAATGTAAATTTTATGTTTTAACCTTTTTTATTTTCTATAATTAACTTCTATTCATGACATTAAATTATATAATGAAACAAGGTCATCATTGTCTAGAAACCGCTAAAAATGATCTAAACAAGCATCGTTAATGTTTTATCTAATGATTCGTCATAATATATGATAAAAAATTTATTTATGATATATTTATATTATTGAAAGATATAAATACATTTTCATTCCACTTTTTTAATTTCATTTCCATACGACATGAAAATAAAATACAAACCGGCCATAGAAATCACTTAAAGAACGCACCCAAAACAACAGATGCAACAAAATACTAATAATTAATGGGTGAGATAATGTTATTAAATTATCATGTAAGGTTTTATAATCTTTAATATGTTTAAAGAAGATATTAATAAAAATATTTTTAACCATTATACTGTTTTTTTGAAAAAAAAATTGACGTAAGAAAAACCCCAGGTAAGGGAATTCTTAACCAAATTTCCATTCATTGGGTTGACAATCAACCTTATTGTTTATAAGTTATTAAAATTGTTTTTTATGAGAATTTTTTATATTATGATTAATTATATATATTTATAGTTTATATACATATTTCATCCACTCTATTAAGTCTCACATCAATTATATGATATTTATAAGGGGGTTTCCTTTTAAAATCCTTTTTTAAAATTCTGTTTTGCAAAAATTCAAATATAATGTTTCATGTGAAATTTTTTATGATATATAATTATGTTCATGCTCTTGGGAATTATTTATTATTAATCATTGGACCTATATCTCCATCCAAATTAATGGGTATGTGTAAGATGGATGCTAATAATATGGTTACTCCAAATATAACTACGATGGTTAAACAAATTCTAAGGTTGTCGTGAGGGTTAAAAATTATAAGGTAGTGGAGAGGGAAACAATATTATGTATGTAATTCCCTTATATACCTTTATGGTTATATTTATGTTCATTATTTTTTTTGGTACTCTATTATTTCACAAAGTATATATTGGTGAGAAGTTGTTTTTTAAATTATTTCATGCGTTTACAAGTATTCATGGACAAATGTTTTATTTTTTTATTTTTATATACCTTAATAAAATTTTTATGTGCATCCTATTTATTTAATGAACTTTATAGGTTATAAGGTTATGTAAGACAATCAATGAAGCCAAGAAAAATGTTATGACGATTTTCAAGGAAATCATGTTCTTTTTGGAAAGTATTATATTTTTGAAGAAATTGATATTGATTATGTGGTTTCTTCTCTATATGAATGTGGAATGTTATGTATATATTATATCCAAATTATCTATAACTATAAACATGAAAAGATACTCAATATTAAATGATGTGTTCTCTTGATTAAAATTCATGATTATTTAAGATAATAAGGCTGGGTCTTTATAGTTAACCATTATTAAAATTATTCTCTCGACAATTTTATTAACTAATGGGAAAACTATTACTAAAACATTATAATTTCATGAATACAAATATGATAAGAAAATGTAATGTGTAATATTATACATTGATCAAATAATTTTTTAGAATGGTAATTCAATCATAACAAATTTCGTTTAAATTGATATTGAATCATAAAACCTTCTCTCCTTAGAATATTTTGAATCAGAACTACCATGAATGAATTAAAATAATTGTTATAGAAAATATAACTAATTATGTATTATTAATTATATAATATTTAAATTTAAATTATATACTACTTTAAATAAAATTAGTTTCATAAAAAATTATGTGTATAATGTAAGGGTGTATTGAGATGAAACCCTAACCTAGAGTCAAGACATTATCATATATGTATTATATATCCTATATAAAAAACATATAAAAATTATTATTTTTCATAAAAAAATATTAAATATGTAATCTCATATACTTATATGATTCAATTTATTTATTTTATTGTCTTAATTAGTTACTTAATCAATTATATCCACTTGAGGTGTTTGGAGGATTCTCAGTTCATAATGTAAAAATGGAATTGATGCGTTGACCATGGTAAAAGGTGTCATTCATCCATCAAAATTAAAATTTTGAAAATAATAAAATAATGTTTTTTATAAATAATTTAAACAGTTAAAAATAACAAAGATTTATTTTTTTTAAAACAAAATAAATTAAAATCATGAAGTGGGTAGGATGATCATACGAATAAGTAAGGTGTCTATTGATCAATGATTATGAAGGAAATAAGTTAAGTGTTATTTTAACATTATAGAGCTATAATTAAGTCATAAATATCATATTATTTCTTTTAATACATATAAATATATCTCCCTTATGATAAAGTGAAAAAATCAAATCACCTCACTTCGTTTGGTGGAAGTCCACCATAAAGATGAATGATGTCATATTTTTTGAATTAATGGTAATGTAATATGTTATATGATATATTACACTTCATGAATTATTAATAAATAATTAGTGTCATATATAAACATTAAATCAATCATTATTAATATATTTTATATGAAATTATAGAAAATTAATTACATCTGTTTAAAAGGTGGTAGTCTACAACACAAAAAAATAATAGTTTTGTTTCCCATTTCGGAATATATAGATTATTTAATGTTATTAAATTAAGATAATATTATATTATTATAGGGTATATAAGTTTATCATCATTATGGACTAATATTTTATAGCGGTTGAAGAAAAAATTGAACAATGATTAACAATTAAGAATGATACCTCTTCTTCAGACCACCACTTTAGGATTATAACTAATTCCTATATAGATATGTTTTATGATAAATAAAATGAATTCAGTACATGGGCAGATAAATAGAGAAGGTATATTTTTATGTATTTTTAAAAAAATATTATTTTAAAATATATAGATGATAGAATAACAGGTTCTCATTTCTAGGTTGGGAAGTTGTCTTATTTGGAATTTATGAGAATAAAATGTTGTATATATCTTTTACACACTAAAAAGTCTCCAAGAAGGATAATTTAATATCCTTTCATGATTTAGGATATAAATATGTATATAAAATAAGAGTTGGGCTAGTTTTTTTCCATTTTATCTCTTATCGTTTCAATTTAACCCCAGTCAAACCTATTTTAACCTTCCCCATGGTAATTATTATTTTAGTGTTTTTATGATTCAGTTTGATCAAAATGTTTGTTGAAAATATTATATAATATTAATTATTCAGATACCAAATAAGTAATATCTTTTTTCAGAATAAATTCAATAATGTTTTGGAATTTAATTTAAAATGAATCCAGTTGATGTGATAAAAAGAGGTTTTACAATGAAAATGTCATCATAACTATAAAACGTTTTTGGAAAGAAACTCAACATGAAATTTTTTCCCTAACATAAATTAGATAAATAATAATTTAATTTATCTAATTTAACATTTAAAACATTTTTGAAAAATTTATATAATTTTAAATTATTTATATGAATGTGAATTTTTCAATAAAAATTATATTGTTCTCTGTTTATTAAAAATTTCAACTTTTGAGAAAAATAACATAATTTTATCCTAAGGTAATTTTAATAGCATCATTCCAAAAAAAATCAACATTTTTTCTAATAAATTATTAAAAAGTTGAAAAAATGAATTTTTTTATTTTTAAAAAAATAAAATTACCATCATTTTTTAAGAAGAAAATATTTTTAAAGCCTATAAAAACATTAAAAAACATTAATTACATATATATCAAACAATTTAATTTATCATTATTACTTAATTTTCATTATGTGTTTATTGTTATTCATATATAAAAATATAGTGGCTTGTTTATAAATATCACATTTGAAAACAATTATTTTAATAGTGTGTATTTTTCATTTAAAACTGTTCTTGTGTGTTTATAAATTATAAAATATAGTCTTCTTTAAATATATTAGGGTGTTAAATTATTCCCCTTTAAAAAATTTCCATTTTATTTTAAAATGATATTAGTAAACAAGGATATAATATTTGGAATTTAATTTTTGGAAACTCATTAATTAAAAGTGTTAAAGCTTCCCCTTAAAATAACAGTAATGAAAAAAATACATCATCATGTAAATATGTTTTGAAATATGAGAACTTTTGTAGAAATTAAAAAAATGTATTTGGAATTAAGATCTATTTATAAGAAAATGTTTTAATTTTTTTTGAGATAATAAATTGTATATTTATCTAAAATGAAAAAAAAATATCATTTCAAGGTCATTTTCCAAATGTTAGGGGATCTTTTTTCCATCTATATTATGAACATAGGAAACATACTTACTTAAAAATTATGATCACATTTTTTTAATTATTTCCTCATAATGTCATTGCTTTCTTAAAACTGTATTTATAGAGATAATTTTTTAGGCATGAAGCACTAATATTATATACTAATAGATCACTTGATTCTAGAAAATGACATAAGGATATTCCTAATTCCTTTAGACATTAAACAAAATAATAAAATTTATCCCACAATAGAAAAATTCCCAAAATGAATACACCTTCATATTAGTATCCAAATCCAATGTTCATCATAAATCATTCTACAGATAAATAACATTATATTCTAGAAATCATCAAAATTCAAGTATTTAATTTTGGCTTTCACCATGTAATATTTCAGTTTAAGTAACATGTTAGACCTATGTTTTGAATATACTTCATCCTAATGATGAATTTACTACATTACCATTAATCACCTCAAAACACTAAAATTCTAAAAAACATTTAATCCCAAAATAAGTTTCAAAAAATCAAATTATATTTATCAGAAAAAAAATTAAGTGAAAACAATTTCATACTCCTTAAAACATATTGTAGGCTATTATTATGTATTGAAACCTTATTGACATATATTTATGGGTTCAATCCCCATGACCATTCTAAAAGCAAATAGTTTCCTACCAATTTGTATGTTTTCCAATTATTAAAACCATAGGAAAAAACTAATTTTCTAAAGTATACATTTTCCTAAAACATTATCAAGAATAAGATTAAGTTATATAAACTAACAATTACTTATCCAATCACTTAATTTTTTACATTAATGGTTTTCTATCCAATTCATTATTTTACACAGTGTGAAATAATTTTAGTATAATATAATATCATTGACCTAAATTCTATTTTACAGATTATTATTTCCTCATTTATATTTTTTTTTCATAAAACATTTCATTAAAATTAAATCACCTCTCTAATTAATTAGAAAAACTAAACATGTTCGATAAAATCCATAAAGGAAAACTACTATCTAATGTCTCTATAAGTTGGATGATTCTTTTATCCATAATATCATTTAAAAAAATTATTTCAAAAGCATGATTTAGTAGTTCCCAAACAAAAAAAAATTAAATCATCACTCTTAAATTATTTTCATTTTATTTGATCATGGTAATTCTCCCATATATTAGGGAATTGATGGATATAATGGAAATGTTCTCTAAAATAATACATTAAACTATTAGTGTGGAATTATGTTCATCTTCATTTCATTGTGTATTTTTAACTAGAATCATATTTTTTTTAATTAGATTCTTTATGATCAAATATTTCATATATAAATCATATTCCACAACTATTGAAGCATTTACAATGGTACCTCTCCTAACATTTAAAACATATGCAGAATTGAATCTTCATTTCCATATAAAATTTGACATATAAAATTCAATTATATAGGATCCTATATTCATTGATGTGTGTAAATTTTAAAAAAATGTTTCTGTTTTTTTATTGAAATTCAATATATCTCATTTTTCATGATCACAATATTTCAAACATCCATTCACATTATGATATGATTCTCATTAGTTAAATCATTAAATTTCCCATTATATTGTATATTTTCATGATTTCAAAAATTTCACATTATTAACAAAATATATTAAAAGAAAAAAAATATGAGTGTTAATTAAAATGAAAAATAGGAAGAATATAATACTGGAGAGAATAAAATTTAAATTATAAGTATATCCTCACTTATGAGTCTCTTAGTTTTAATGTAGGTTTTCCAAGATAACATTTTATATTATGTTTTATCAGTTAATTTTATTTTCATGTCCACCATAATGCTTCATAAAGAGTCTATGAATTAAAATAGAATATCACACTGTGTGTTATGCTAGGTGCGTGGAATGTCCCATTTTCATGCACCAGGTGGCTATCAGGTAAATCCCAATATAACTATTATGGAGTAATTACACCTAGTGTAACACCCCATGTTTTTATAATTTATTTTTATTGATTAAATTAAAATTACTTTATGTATTGTGTTTTAGGATACACAATTTTATTCTCATTGTACAAAAAAAATTGAGTTTAGATTGAGTTATATGAAATATCTAGTGACTTTCATATGTCTCATTACTCACAAGCCCTTGTTTTTGCACAATATAAAATATAATTGAATTTATTATTAAAATATTATTATCTTTATCAAAAATATTTTGGAATGGAGGGTATGATAAGAATAAATAAATTATAAAAATACGGTTTATTCATTTTCATAAAATGATTTCTTTTACATTTAAATAATTATAAATCAATTTAATAACTATTTTAAAATAATGAAATTTCTTTTCTCAAAAAAACTATTATTCTATACCCAAAAACATTTATTCTCAATAAATTAAAGAAAAAACATTTTATAAATAATTTATTGAATATTGTATATTATACATTCAATAAACTATTTTACATTCATCACATGTTTTTTATAGGAAATAAATAAGATTTGATCCAATTTTTTATCACAAAATATGTATTTTTTCTAAAAGTAGTTTTACAGCCTTTTAATGTCCCGCTTGATTTAAAACAAAATTTTGAAACATTTATAGTTTTAACTATAAAAAATTACTATTAAATTGATATAAAAAAAATTTCTACGATTAAATTTTGATATTTTTATAAAATATTTCATTTTTTGTATGAATATTGACAAATAAAAAATTTTAATCAAAAATTTATTTTAGTCTAATGATTTTTTATTGATTTACTATATTTTCATTGTGAGTACAAGTATATTTAGTTAAATAATACATATAATGCTTTTATTTTGTTCAATGGAATCAATTTATGATTTAAATTGGATATAAAAACATTTAAATCTTTTGAGAATTTCCACTTTAAAACATGTTGTCTCATCCCGTCTGTGGGATTAATTTTAAATTAATTTCACCCATTTCAGTGATTGTGAATTGTAAAAGTGGATTATATATTTTAAATATTTATAATTTATAATTTCTAATATGGTTAACATAATATTTAACAAATTTAATTATTGAATGAAATTAATATTAATTATAGTGATTATGGTAAAAAATACACTACTTAGTGGTTAACAAAGAAAATAGGGTGTAAAATATCGTAAACTCACCCAAAAACTATTTTAAAGCCGAATATAAACTATATATCATATTTTATTAAATATATTACACTATTTTAGGCATAAGATGAATGGAGTACCACTCAATATTGTTTACATTTCTGGTATTTACAAGAATTCCACTCCTAATATTTTATAAATGGGCAGCCTCCCCATCACTTGTTTACACATCTAAATACATTAATATTAAACATAAAATACCCAAATAAACTCCCAAATTTCCACTCTTGACCCTAAAAGACTAAATTTTCCCATAAATACAACAAATTAAGTCCTTTGGGGAAAACCCAAAGGAGTTCCATGAAGAATAGGTCATGCTCATCAAATAATGCCTTTGTTTTATTTCATCATGAAGCCACATCAATTATTCATTTATCATGAATATATAAAAATATCATTATCATAGATATAATTACATATTTTTTATATTATGTTTAATATATAAAACATTACAAACAACCATCAAATGGGATACACAATCATCATCTATGTGTACGGTGGATAACAAACTCGCAAACCAATGTCGTTCGTTATTCCAATACGACCATTCAGGGTTGAGAATAATGATAGATTTATTGTGAATATATGATATTTATTATATTTGTGGTGTTATTATTATTCATAAATTTATATAGAATTCAAAATTTCATGCTTTATATTTTTGGGGAATATGATATCATCGTTTGTGGATGTGCGGACTACCGCCTGCTCGAAACGAGGTGATGCTTTAACACATTACGTGGAATGTATTAAGGATGGGTTTAATTTAAATATTTGATAAATATTAAATAATAATTATACTTTAATGATGATATATATAAATTATTTTTTCTTTCATTCAATATGTCAAGAAAATGGACATAATGTCCATTCATATGTATTACATACCGTATCCCTGAGCAGTGTACTTGATTTCCAATTTCAAAATATAATATGTTGTTATAAATAATTATATACATAATATAAATGATATTTATATAAATTTTTTATTCTTTAAATGGTTAAATCGTTATCTAATTAAGAGGACTAGGAATTACAATTCAGAACATGTATGAAAAAAATAATGTGTTTCTTACCAAAAACATAACTTTAAGATGGAATTCATAATAAAAACGTACTATAAGTTAATAATTAAATAATATATGGTATTATAAATAAGAATATTTTATTTTTATATGTGTATAATAATCATATATTTCTTATAGAGTATATATGAATGAGTAAAAATAGAGTCAATTTGTAAGGTAATAGGATTTCTAGTCTCAGTTTTATTTCATTGAAACATATGAAATATTCACCACATGTTTCTTTTGTGCAGTGTACAAAATTTCCATGAATTTATTCTATGAATATTATCATTAAAAATATAAATATTTATATAACCATTTTATGATCTATATTTGATGGGATTCATGGTTTACAATTATCTAAATTTGTAATAAACTTTTATCTCAATTTTCGTTCTTTGAGGGACATGTTATATTAGGTACCAATATTTTTTATGAGAATTTTATATAGTCCCTTTTACATGTAATATCACATATATTTATCTTTTAATTATATTTTATTATTCATGTAATGTTATTCTTTTATATAGATTTTTTTCATGCTATGAATGTGGTAAAAGGTTATTGATACAATCTCATCAATTTTCAAAAAAATTATGATTATTCATTCAGTTATGACATCATATAACTCATATATCTAGAATTATAATAAATTAAAATATCCTTAGATTGTTCAGGATATCTTCAATTAATGGTTCTATATTCCACTATTTGTTACATGCTGTAATTAAGAAAAACTTTTAATGAATATATGACATTATTTCTTTCTTTGGTCAGAAATACCATTTCAATCGAAACTATGTTTTCTCAAAATGTATTAAAAATTTTATACTATTAAACTATTATATTTAAAAGATATTTTTACCCATAGTTTACATTTTAAATAAAATTGTTTAATAACAGAATATTCTTTTCAATTTATTAATCGATGAACTTTTCTATGTTTTTTACGGTGCGAAAATGAATGTTTGGAACATGGGGATTTATCCACAAACATTACCATAATGTATTGGAATCTTATTTTAAAATTTTAAAATATTATTATTTTCATAAAATATAATAATGTTCTAGAAATTAATTATTTTTACTGTGGATTTCAAAGAAAATGATTTTCAATTAAAATAATTTTCCTAGTTTTTTAATGATTAAAAAGTGTTTTAAACGATTTTAAAAGTTTAATTTATATGTTTCTAAAGGTTATTTTACAAGAAAATGTTTCCAATTATTTAAAATGTTCCAATATATTTTCTCAATCTTATTTTAAAAGAAAATGTTTTTCGAAATGATTTATTTTTTAAAAAATATTTTTCAAATTGAAATGGATATTTTCATTAAGAATTGTTTTAAAGGATTTTTTTAAATATTACTTCATTAGATTACAAAGTATTTTCTAAAATATTTATACTGAAAATATATTATAAAAAGTTATTTTTAAGGAAATTTTATTTTTGTTAATAAAATTCCTATGTGATCTTATAAAACACCACTCCATCTAATTTTATATCATTTAATATTTTTTATGATTTACTATGCATATGATCAAAAGACACCATTATAAATCATTTTATAGATGGTTTATTTTTTAATTGAAATGTATTTCATGAAACATACTTCCATGGGTAATACCATGATAAAAGTAATTTGAAACCCTCGTTCATCATCAATCAGTTCTATATTGAAATCATTTCAAAACCTATTTATTTTTTATGTAATATCATTGGATGAAATGTAAATAGTAACCATTAGATATCATGGGTAATGATATAATGATTATAAAACCCATCAATGTTTATGGGTAATGATATGTAGAATGTTTTATCTTCTTCTAGAATGCGTTTGTATGATTTTATTATGTGGTGGATGGGACTAATATATACCTCTAATTAATTGGGGTTTGAAAGAAATCTCATGATATAATGATAGGAACAAGATGATGGTCTTGATCCACAATGAAAAAAAAAGATAAAATAAATACACTATAAAGGATGGGTTTTGATTTTGGATAGTGTCTGGTCTCGCCCAGTAGGTGTATCCCATGTGAAGTTCCCTAATATGTTTTTTGGAAATGACCATTGACTTATACGAAATTATATTATATTTTTATGTGTCTTCAATAATTCAATTTTATATTACTATGTATTGAATTTATCGATTATTATATTCAATACATTATGATTACTTTATTATAAACTACCATTCATTAGGCCATGAATTTTGTTTATGATATTTTATTTGTATGGTATGATCTTCTAATGTCATGTTTATGTTCTCTTACCCCTGTTCTCATTACTATACTAATATATCTCCCATTTTCATCTTAACTAAGCATATTAGCTCACCCATTGTTATGTTTCCCTTCCCTCGGTTCTAAAAAATAATTTAAATTAGGGTTCTCTTATGAAGAGTACTAAATGGGGTTATCATTATGGGAGATTCTGAAGATCGTTCACCTTGTTATAAGATTGGGTTTCCACAATTCCAAAGGCACTAAACTATTACGGTCCTCAAGACTATACTTTTGTAATGTGATAAATATTACTCTAAAATGACATAATACCCATATTTATTATTCTCGGGACACTATAATTGTTATCTGAGTAATGTTTAATTCATCTTTTGGAAACTAGGATAATAATAGTTTAGTTAGATTCCAAGGGATATTTCAAAGGATATATATAGGAATGTCTCTAAAGATAGGTCTATATATGAGTTAGATTTCAATAAAATGTCCTAGAATATTAGTAAAGGATAGATAGGGTGGGTTCCTACCAATACATCCTTGTTTGAATATTACATGTGGATTTTTCTCAGGGACAAATAAACAAAGGCTTAACGGCCATGAAATCACCATATTTAACTAGAATCGATTGGGAAGTGGTGCATTAGGACATGCCTTACTTCTCAACTGGTTTAAACCCCCAAGGGATATTATTTTGAGATTTAAAAACACCTTATGAAAAATCATGATAGACTTAAATATAAGATAACTATTAATAAACATGGATACACTAAAGGTGTCACAGATTAATGAATTATGTGTCACTATTTAGGCATCCTAAATGTAATTTTTATTATTATGTAGTTTCTCATTATGATTGGTTTTTATCACAATACACTTTTGTGTTTTAGTCAGTGGAGGAGACCTTAAGGAACCATGTTGACATTGAATGCGAAGTACAATTTGCAGATGATAAACTAAAGGGAATGTTCACTAGGGTTAAAGTTTTAGTGATAATTCATAATCATGTTTTGTGAAACATTATTGACAATGTTGATCGTAACGAGGCCACATAATTGACAAATAATTGAAGGAAAGAGTTCATTGAGAGTTTTTGTAAGGGAGAGCATGCTAGAATAATGATTCAATTTCTTATATGTTAATAATTTTGGAAGAAACTCTCAAATAAATGTCCCAAATTAATGACACTATGTCTTATGAGTGCTGAAGAAAGCCACATTGAATGTAATTTCTAATGAAAACTAGGATTTCTTTTAATTTAATGTATAGTAATATTGTTATACAACTTTATTTTCAATAGTTTTATGTTTTCTTGTTTAGTATGTATGGATATTATGGAAATTAGTTTCCTAAGGGGGATGCCCTTTGAGTGAATCAACATGGTTATATAACTAATGGTTTTTGTATTGATGGTGAAGAACTACAAATGAGATTTGAATGGAATGGTGTATTAATGAATAATACAATGAGGATTAGTTAATGGATTGATGTTAGAATATTTAAGTATATATGTATTGAAATTCAAGAATAATATTATATTAATGATGAAGTGTATGTTCTTTATTAAGGATTTGAAAAAGTATATGGATAGTGTTAATGAACAAGAAAAGTTTTTAAGGGAAGGGTGATACTTTTTTTAAGGGAATGTAATCATTAATGTGTTCCTTATGTTGAGATAATTGTGTTCATCTTGGATAAGGATATGATTTATATGGATTAAGTTAATTGGATAGTATTAATTGATGCAAAACTAATAAATGATTTTTCAAAAACATGATTTTTTTATATGAAAATAGTGTTTATAATATTTTACAATTTAGTTAATAGATCCAATATTTTTTTTTAATTATAATTCCTTCATTTTTTAAATTAGGATTTATATTAATTCTGGTTATTACCGTGTTTTAAGAGAATTCATGATAAAGGTATTCATGTGATTGGTATATCATAATAAAGATATAATGAATGATAATTATGATAATTATACAAATATTATATGATCAAATAAAAAAAAATTTAATAAAAATGATAAATATATTTTGTGGTGAAATTTTGATATTTTTATGAAATATTTCATTGTTATAAATAGTATAAAATACTAAAAACTAATTTAATAAAGGATTTTCAATAAAATAATTTGTATAGATAAATTTTTTATATATATTTTTATTCATATTTAGATTAATAAAACATTTATTAATCCAATTCAGGTCATTGGAATCAATTTCCCATTGAAATTTTACATTAAATCAAATCAATATTTTTAATATTTCTAAATTAAAAACTCATTATCTTCCACTGTATTTAGGATTAAATATAAATTAATTTGATAAAATGATATGTTAAATTTTTGTAAAAATTGATTCCATAATTGAAATAATAATAATTTATAATTTATAATTATTTAAAAATTAATTTTTTCAATTAAATTAGTGTGATAAATTAAAAATTATATTCATTGATTAATATAATAACAAGTTTACATAGTGGTTAATATAGAAAATAAGGTGTAAAAATGGACCTGAACATGTAAAAAACAAATTGTATGACCATATTTATACCATATATCCTCTTGTATCAAATATGGTATGTTATTTGAGTCACTTGATATAAGGGATAACTCACAATAGTGTTTTTAGTTTTTGTATTTAGCAGAATGTCACTCCTCCATTAGAAAGGAGCTCTCACTCCCTTACTTATAGACACCTCTAAAAACAAATAGATCATCCAAGCCATTATAAAATAATCTCCAAATTTTCATTCACTCATCCTTTAATACTCACTTTTAAATGAAATACATCAAATGATGACTTTTGGTGGAAACCAAAAGGAGTTATGCGAAGAATATGCAGTGTTTATGAACGAGTGTCATTTATTTATTTCTTCTGTAAACCCCTTAAATTAAAATTTTATCATGGTTATATAAAAATACAAATTATTAAATATAATTATTTCATGTTATTTTAAGGTTATTATGGACACCTACAAACACATTCATCAGATGGGATAATCAATCATTGTTCATGTGTTAAATGGACTACCACCACATGAACCAATGTTTTTTATTCTACCATTACCACCATTAAAGGATTAAAATAATAATGGATTTATAGTTTATATATGATTTTTATATAATTTAATTATCATTATATAATTATTATATCATGAATACTTCCTAAATTTCTATTTTTTGGGAATATAGTAACATCATCTATGGATGTGTGGACTACCGCCTCTTCAAAATGACGTGATTCGTTCACTATTTACATAGATTGTATTAAATATAGGTTAAATATAAATATGTGATAAATATTAAATAATAAAAAAAATAAGTATAACATATATATATCATTTAAATTTCTTTAATTCTCTCAATATGATAATAAAATTGAAAAATCATTCATGTGTACGTACAACCTACAATCCATATGAATGGTGTACTTCATTTCTTATTTGTATCTTTTACAGATTACTATAAGGAAATATATAATGAATGTAGATGATATTTATATAATGTTTTATGTTCAGGAAAATGAAAAAATTGTGATTTCTATAATATGACAAAGAATAACATGTCATAATATCTACAAAAATACAGAGCAATTATTACCTGAAATATAACATTAACAAGGAATTGTTTATAAATGGATAATATTAAGTAAAAAAGTAAATAATATATGAAGTTATATATATATATATAAATATAGTACTATAAATAAAATTCAATTAAAAAATTAGTATACTTTAATTTTCAAGGAGTACAAAGTGAGTCACGAAAAATGTAAATGGATTTTTGGTCTCACATTTATTTTTGGGAGAGTTATAACATATTCACCTCTCATTTATGTTGTGTGGTGTATATACTGCTGATAAATGTATCATATGATAATTATACTTAAATTTATGGGTATTTACATATCAATTTTATGATATCTCTTTCATTTGGTTCATGATTCAAAAAATACCAAATCAGTAAAGTAATTTTTTCTCAGTTTTGATTCTTTGAGAGACATGTTATATTGTGAACCTAAATTATTATATGAGGTGTATATAAATCTCTAATTACATATTATATATTGAATATAATTATTTTGGTTTTATTTTATGTTTTATGTAATGTTACTATGTCATCGTTATTTAAAATAAAATTTAGCAAATTGTAAGAGTTTGTTGATAAAAACTAATTATTTATCGAGATTCTTTATGATTATGATTCAATTGATGAAATATAATGATTAATATCTCAAGAATTATCATGATGTTTTATATCATATATTTATTCATAATATATTCATTTAATAGTACCATTTCTCAACTCATTGATAATTATTGTAATTACGAAACAGTTTTTATGAAAATATAAATTTATTTTTCTCTTTGGTGAGAAATCTTTTTTCTATCAAAACCGTGTTTTAAAAAAATTATTACAAAAATATTATAATACTCTCTTATTATCATTAAAATACATTTAAATCTTTTCTTACCTTTTTAACCAAATAATGTTTAGAAATAAATATTCTTGGTGCATTTTGATTGTGGTATTTTTGTAGAATTTTTACAGAAACAAATGAATATTTGCAAATTATGGATATATACACCCTCATTACCATAATTTATTTGATTTATATTTTCTAATTATACATGAATATAATTTTTAGAATATTTTTTCTAGTATTCTAAAAATTCACTTCAGAAAATTAGGTTTCAATATAAAAAATTTCATTATTTTTTTAGATTTTAAAAATATTTCAAATTATTTTCAAAGAATTGCTTGTTTGTTTTTAAATAATAATTTAATGAAAATAACCTCAATGATTTCAAATATTCCATAACTTTTTCTTTGTAATATTTTAAGGTAAAAAGTTTTTCAAAATTTTTTATGTTATAAAATTTTTTTTCAAAGTGGAAATGATATTTTCCTCCAGAAAGGTTTTTACAATTTTATTGTGCTTACATATTATGTTTTGAAAATTAGGTTTTAAATAAAATTATTTTGAAAATTATTTACAAAAAAATTATTTTTATTGATAGTTTAATTTCCTTAATAATTTCCCCAAGTGATCTTTCAAAATAATTCTCCATCTATGATGACATACTGTGATACATTTTATGCATTAATGTGGATAAGATAAAAGTAAAACCTTTTTAATTTTTCATTTAATGGTTTGTGTTTAAATTTAAATTTTTTTTATGAATATTTTTTCTATTCCATTTGTTATACCATGTAAAATTAATTTTCAAACCCACTTATATATATTGTTTATCCTATGATTAAATGGTTATAAAACTTATTTATTCTTAATTTCATCTTATAATATTAAATATTTAGGATAACAATTTCATTTCATGTTTTATGATATGATTTCTATAAAACCCATTTATTTTTAAGTGTCATTATTTGATGAATATTTTATTTTCATCTAGCACAAGTAAGTATGGACTCATTATGTGATGTGTGGGACCTATATCTCCAACTAATTAATTGTGTGAAAATTTATATCTCCTTAGATAATGGTTTGAGAAAAACTGTGGGCATGATCCAATATGGGAAAATATATTACCTTGCCCACTATATGGAATGGGTTGTGATGGTGGATGGTGGTGTGTCCTGAATAATAGGTGTATCCCTCATTATGTACCTTATCATGGTTATAGAAATAAGCTTTAAAACATAAGGCATTATTTTATATATTTATGTTTCCAACACAATTGAATGTCTTATTCCTATGTTATGCTTTCATGGATTATTCTCCATATTCTCATATGATTCTGGTCTTATGATATGCCAATCTTTATTCTATACCTTTTTATTATGATCTTTGATATGATGGGAATGATATTTTAATGTTATGACCATATTCTCATACCATTATTATCATTATTATTTTTATATATCTCATTTGTTTACCTATACTGAGTATATGATCTCACTCTTTCTTGTGATTACGTTCCACAAATTAGAGAGAATGGTTTTATAGAAGGGTATTGTTATGAATATTACTAAATAGTAATATTTTTATTGGATATATTGATGATATTTCACCATGATTGAATATTTAGTTTCCATTTGTTGAAATACAATAACGAATTATAGTCATCAGGAATATAATTTTATATCATCATGAAAATGAATCTAAAATTATTGAGTTCAACTTATTGTTAAACCTATATCATTATATCTATATAATTTTATTCCAGATTTGCATCAACCTATTTTATACCAACATTTATATAACTACTTAAAACCAACTCTTTCTATACTACACCATAATGCTAGGAAATTATTCTATTCCTAATCGTATCCTTGTCTTTTTTCCTATAGTCCTCACTATTTTATTTTGGTCTAAATACACTAAAATTACAATAATTTTATCTGATAACAACTATATATATGAATAACCTTGATACATATTATCAAATGATTCTTAATATAACTATCCATTATTTAAAACAAAATTATTTTGAGGCCTAATGTATTTGGAAGGCTACGTATATAAAATATCAATTTAATGTAATCCATGAAATGATTATTTTCTATTCACCTTACAGAGCTCTTAAATCTATTAAGGATCCAAAAAATACATATACATATAGAGGAAAAAATATAAAAAAATGTGATAAAAAATCCCATTATAAAAATAAACATGATAATAAAGAATAACTTGTGTGTAAATTATTTAACATGATATCATAAAATGGAAGGCACGTGAGTAATCACATAGAGGAATAACATAAAAAAAATTGTATCATAAGACTATGTAAACATATAAAATGCATCATAAATATATAAAATTTCATAATTATGAGTCAAGGGTAACAGTCTAACAATATCACATGGTGGATAATGTACCATGTCAGATTATTTTTACTCACTAATACCTTATAAGATGCCCCATGAGACTAAAACATTACCCAATTTAGCATAGTGATATCTTGGTGAAGTCGTAATAACCATTTCCTAATTTATATTTTCTACAAAAATTAAATCAATCCTAAGGGACAATTTAATAATTATCCATTGATAGAACATTGGTTTCATAATCATTCCTCATATCACACAGAAAATAAATTTTATAATTAAGGTGTTTTATTAATAAACATAAATTATGTATTATCCCATTAAAGTAAGGGATAATAATCAAAATATATTATTTTAAACAATATAAACATAATTTAAAAAAAAATCCCTAAGATCAATGGTTGTTACCATTGATGAAAATATCATTAATAGATTACATGGATTATTTCATTAGTAAAATTCCTTTTTTCAATTAAAATAACATTTTCAATATCAAAAAAACATAAAACATAATATATAAATATTTATCATAAAAAATAACATTGTAAATTTATAATGGATTCTTAAAATAATTTATTTTTGATGATGATGGGTAATTTTGTTCATTCAGTATATGTTATCAAAAAAATTAATTTCACAATGTTATTAAAAAGTTGAAAAGTCTCTAATTTAGAAAATGGAATGATGATTTACTTTAAAATATTTCGTAAGAGTTAAAAATGATTAATAATTTATTTATAAATCATTTTGAATATGGTGAAAATATTCTCGAAAATATTTTTATGAAACTTAAATATCGAAGAAAAATGATTTTTGATAGAAGGTATGAATGATGTCACTTTTAAAAAAACATTACCTAAATAATTTTAAGTAGTAGTGATAAAAAATGGAACTATTACATGATAATTTTTGTATAAATATTCGAGATGAAAATTATTATTTTATATTGAAAAATATTTTAATAAATTTTACAATGGAAATTCAGCCATAAAAATTTACAATTTAAATGAGATTGAAACATAAACCCTTACTGTGTTAGAAACATTTCAATAATAACTCTGATGAATGAAGTAAATAAATATTTACATAAAATATCATGATTTATAATGGATTAATTAAATTAAATTTTAAGGGGTTGTATATACACTATTAAATGAAATTTGGTGTATAAAAGAACATGTGTCTCAATAAATGATATTTTTAGATGAAACCCCAACCATGAATCTAGACAATGTAGTATTAATATTTTATCATTAATATAATAATCATATATCAATTAGTTATTTCATTAAATACCTATTACATTTTTTATACCTTATACATAATTATTTATATTATTTATTTTAATAACTTATTAAATTATTTAATTATTTATTTCCATGGTGGGTATCTTTAGGATGATTAGTTCATAATTTTAAAATGGAATCAATGTGTTGACCCTGGAAAATTGGGTAATTGATCCATATTATTAATAATAATAATCAAGAATCAGCTATATTTTTTATCATATATTATAATTTTAAAATTCACTATGAGCTATGATTTTAAAAAATTAAATAAGATACAATCACGGAGATAATAAATATTATGTATGCCGGTGAACATTTTGATTTTTCAAAAGTAATGATGGAAACAAGGTATGAATTATTTTATATATTCATCATGATATTTATGTTCTGAATATATTATTATTTCATTAAATACACTTATATATACCATCCAAGTGATGTGATAATAAAAAATAAATCACATCACTTCATGAGACGGTAGTCTTTCATACACACAAATTATGATCTCACTTTAAAATGGATGGTAATATAAGAATGTATATGATCTATTAATTTTAAGTAAATATTAATTTGTTATGAAAAAGTATATAAACATTAAATTCATCATCATGAACATTTTGAGAGTTTATGATGGAAAAAAAATAACATGGGTTCATAAGGGAATAATACATTGTACACATGAACAGTGATTTGGTTACCCATTTCTTACAGGTGTAGGTGGTTTTAATTTATGCCATTAACAAAATAACATCTCATAATATGTGATATATTTATATTATTATATCATATTGATTTAATAATTTTTGATGTATGTGGAAGTGAAAATAAAATAAATATTCTCAGTTAAGAATGATACCTCTTCTTCAGACCACCTCTATAGGATTATACCTAAAGCCTCTCTATATTAACATTATAATAATAACAAGAACTATAGGATATGGGGATAAAAGTGTGGAAGGTGTTTATTAGGTATTGGATCAACCAAAATACTTCATAATATTAAAGATTAGAGGATATTAAGTGCCCTTTTCTAACCCTAGGAGGGTACTGACTTGCAATTTTTTAGAATTAAATGTTATACCCTCCTTTTACACATTCTAAATTGAAAAAAATTTGACCATTACTGGTCCATATATGTCATAATGTTAGTATAAATCCAAAAATTAGATTTTTTTAAGAACATTATATCATTTTAACCCATATAATAAAAGTTTAACCCCCATTAAACTGCTTTTAATCTTTATAACTTTAATTAATTTTAATTATATTTACTTTTCATTATGATCAAAAAAATTAAGTTGACTATATTATATAATATTGTTTACTCAAATTATAATTATTTAATCTATTATTTCTTATTCAATTCATAATGTGGAATATAATTTAATATTAATCCTATATATGCAATGAAAGATGAGTTTCCATAGAAAATATCTTCAGAATTATAATATGATTTTGTATTTTAATTCTATATCAAAATGATTCCAATCTACAAAATTAGATTAATAATCACATATTTGAACTAATTTTATTACTATCCCTTTTATAAAAAAATTAACTATGTATCTGATTTAAATGAATAAATTTTCTTAAATTAAAACCATTATTTTTTAGTATTCATTAAAAAATTAAACAAGTTAGAAAAATCCTGAAAATATTACTTAATTTAACTTTTCATTTCTTATTTAAAAAATTTAGCAAATTTTTTCATATAAATTCTATGAATTTATCAAAAAATAATTTAATTATTTTTAAATTAAAAATAATAGTAATCATTTTTTTAGAAAAGGGTACTTTAAATGCCTATAAAGACATTACCAAAAACTAAGTACTTATTTATCCATATATATTCATTATAATTAATAAATAATATCCAAATGTAGTTATTTGTATTTATACCACCACATTTAATTGATTGGTTAAAATTTTTATTTTTAACTAATAACATTTTAATATTTTACTGTGGTTAGTTAATACTAAGTGTTAAATATTGTATATGTTATCAAACATAGTGTTCTTTTAACATCTTAGGTTCTATCCATTTAAAATAAAACACCCATTATTATGCTTATTTTACATTTTAATGATTCATCAATGAAAAAAATATAATTTCTTATTTTTATCTGATAACTATAAGTTCTTATACTTATGTAATAAAATTAATTTTTTTGGGATTTAATGATGAAACATCAAGGGGAAATGTGTCATGTTCATTTTGTGGTTCATAGAAATTATAAATTATGATGTTTGGGTTTTTTAGTCTTCCAAAAAATATTATAATGCTTTTTTCAACAAAAAAAATTATTTAATTATCTTGCGATGTTATTCCATGAATGGTGACATTGTATGGGTTATTATAAGAGTGATGTGAATTTAATTTCCCATGTAAACTTAATTATTATTTTTAATATTTTTTCCATTATGTGATTGTTCTATAAAATTCATTATATTAGTAGTTGAAATGTATCCATTTTATTATTTCAGGGATCGTTATTATTGACTAATGATTTCACACTTCATTTACTCATGTATTATACCATGATCCTTTTTATGAATCGTGTTTTATGATATATGTTTTTTTGGGTATGAATTCATTATTTCTTCTTAATATTCCATTAAAAATATATCAATCCCACAGGAATGTCTTATGAACTCTTTTTATTTTTTAATATTAATATCTATATTTAACTTTAGTAAGTAGTAATTCCATAGTTATTAAATTTCATTTCCCAAGGATATGAATATTTTTTCGGTAGGATATTTACATGATTGTGTCATGTATGGAAAATTTTATTGTATATATTGAATAAATATTATGGAATAATAATTTTTTCTATAGTTAAAAAAATAAATTTTGTGTGAAAGACATATATATCATAAGATAATATATATTATTAATTATATAAATCTCTAAACCTAAAATGTATTGTGTAATTATAAGAATTAATAATTGTTATTGTTAAATAAATTTTGGATGATTATATTTGGGTCTCATCGGTAGGTATCAAATATCATATAAAATTATTATGATTTCAAATTAAAATTTTGGTTTACATGTCTCGGGAGTTTCACTAATGAAAATTTCATATGACTCTTAAAAATTAAAAAATATTCTTACTAAGTCCCAAGGAATCATGTAAAATTTTTATTCCATGTTCAAATCATTCATTTTGCATCAAATGAAACATTTTAAGAATAAATATACCCTTAACTGAAAATACATTTTTTAAATTATTAGTTTGAATAACCTGAATGACTATTTCAAAAACTATATAAATTTTTTAATTTTGTTTCCATTAGTAAGAATGATTCTAATAAAATAATCATTTCATCATTTTTCCTATCATCAGCAGCTCAACATTCCTAGATCCATATCCACATTCATTAACTAAACAAAAACATTTAAAATTGATTTGGAATAACATGAAAAAATAAATAATCTATATAAAAATAATTTCAATATTTTATATATATAATATATTCAATAAATTACTCCAAAAAATTTTCACTACCCCAAAATTATTAACTCCTAAAATATCATCCATATATATTTTCATAATATATAAAATTCTCTAGTAATGATAAACCCCATAATGGAACATCACAAAATTGTTTCAAAATTATCCAAAAATATATATGACATTTATTAATCCAAAATCTCTATAGAACACAACTCACATTCAACTTGAAAAAATAATATTCTTAATCCATGTATCAATATAAAAAATTAAAAATCATTAAGAATCTTTTAAAATTATTCGTATATAAGTAATCATTATGGAATATTTGAAATAAGTTATTCAAGAATATTTTTTATAATGATTCATTATGTTCAACCACATATAATTGTATCATGTCACCTCAAATCAAATATTCAAGATAATACATTAATCTTCATATATTATTCACAACTCTTTAAACATAATAACAACTTATTAGGGAAGTCCAAATTTCTTATCATCGAATTGCCAAAACAATTATACATGTTATATGTTTTTGTTATTAATCACAAATTTACATCATAAATATGGTATTTGTGAACATTGGAAAACATTACCACCCATAGAATAAGTGGGTTCAATACCATCCCATTTTTGATTATTTCCAACACCAACTATGAAAAATGAATGTCTATATGTCGACTCAATTTAATTATTCCTCATAATTATTAATAATAAATAAAAAAATAGTTAGAAACTCCGATAAAATAAATTATTTTATTAGTCGATCAATTATTAAACTCTATGTCTACAATAGACATGCTATTTGTAAAATTTCTAAGGTTCTAATGAAGATAATAATGGTGTCCATAAATCAGTACAATATGATTCAAACTGAAAATTCCATTCTTATAAACTACTCAAATAATTTTAAAATGATTTCCAAATTTTTGAATGAATTTTAATGATATAAAATATTAAATTAATTATAATTCTATTTTTACAAATAGTTATTTCTTTATAAATATTAACAAAAATTCTAAAAACAATTAAAACATCTACTAGATTAATCTGATAAAATCTGCCCCATATTTTCTTCTTTTATTTTCATTGATAAATTCTATATCTATCACCATAAGATAAAATATTTTCCATTTTATAGTATGAATGATAGAATTATTAATAATTTCTCATCAATGACATAATTTTATTAACATTCATTTAATTATAGATTTGCAACAAATGTAACCCAAGAAGTATCCCAAAAGACTCTTTTACAAGCCTCACCATTTAAGGATAAATTATAGAAAAAAAATTATTATTATTTTTACATTTTTAGATAATAGTTTTGATAATAAGTAAAGGATATTTAAGAAAATGGTGAATTACACATGTTTGGAAGAGTAATTCAACCATGTTAATTTTTTCCAATAATGATAACTTGTGTCTTTTATACACATTAATTTCATATTTAATACTTAAAAAATGTTTACAAAATTCCTAGAATATCATGAAGCCTATTTTATTAGGTAAATATTCTTCATAAAAAATTAAATTAATATATATATATAATGGTATTATTTAGATATCATTAACATTATCATAATATTATATTTCTCTTCTAAACCTACAAAAGATAACTTGTGTATGTACTTATGAAAGTGGTGAACTATAAAGTGCAACAAGGGATCATTAAAATACTAGAATAAGGTAATGTAGTACATTCTATTAAAGGGGGAAAACATAGTGGTATATAAATATGATAATCAAAATCCAGAACATTCATACATGGTATATGATGATAACATCAAGAAAATATAAATAATGTATAAAAATCATAAAACATGAAATAATAAACATATTTTAAGCATAAATATAGAGAAATAATAACATATTACTCTTAATATAACCTCAAATTCACTACAAATAGTATCTAATAAGATTAAAACATCACCCAATTTATTATAAGGTTATATATACATGGAAACCTGTCACATTATTATTATGTATATGCATTTTTGTGCCACATAGATCATACAATATAAGAAAATATTTATTCACTTTTATGTAATGATTTAGGATTATTATTTATATAAATGTATGTTACAAATAAACTAAGGATAGTTATATCATGATGAATACCTTTGTATGAAAATAGTGGTGTGTATTCACTACAAAAAAGTTTAGCATGGTAAATCATGGAATTATTAAGGCATCATACCTAGTGTACATAAATATTAATTTAATAGTTTAATGAGGGTGAAAGGGCGTACTTCATTAGATTTATATTGAAATTAATATAATAGTAATTTTTAAAAACATATTAATAAAAGAAAAAAATTATATCAGAAGGCATAATATGATGGAAAAATCATGAATAAATAAGAGAATGAGTGGAACACTTACCATGAGAGGGTGATTCTAGAAGCATGTAAGAAGATTATTAAGAGATTATAAGCACAGCTATATTTCTATCTAGATATATAATGTTAGTATCTTCTTGTTGAATGTGTTTTGATTGAATTTGAGTGGGAGGTTGTGTGGGTATTTATAGGAAAACATATGGGCATTCTTTATTAATTTATAAACGTTGGTTTTGGACACTATATAATTAAATAATCAAAACCAGAACACATATCATGGTTTTTTATAATGGTTTTAAGAAAATAAAAGTTATAAAATATATTTTATAATTTCTAAAATTGTAAATTATTAAAATAATACCCTTAGAGATATTAAAATGAGTGATATTTTTGTATAATTGATTTCAAAAACATATAATATAATATAAGTTTGGATGATTCATCAATGGAAAATAAAATTTGATAATATAACATAAAATTTTAAATTGCTCAAAAAAAATCTTATTTGGTTCATTTGTACTCATTATAGTATTTATTACATCACTTTTTGGATTTTATGATCTCATAATACACACTATATTAATACACTATTTTTTTTGTCAAAAAAAATTCATTTATAAATTTTATTTGATAAATTCACAATTGGGAAATTTTAATTATGTTATCTCAATAAAAATTCTATTTTTTCAAAATAATTACCTAAACACATTAATTTATTTCATTAAATAAAAAACCTCATATTTTGAAATAAATGGTTTTTACAGCTATAAAGGGATTCTAACACTTATAAAAATTACATTGGGATTCATTATATAATATGATAATTAACTTATAAAAATATTTTTCATTAATAATACTATATAGATGTATTTTTTTAAAAATTCATGAATTTATGAAAATGATTTTTTTATTTAAATATTTATTTTTTCAAAAAATAGTATTTTATTATATTTGTTTCAAAATATAATTTCCATCAACTCATATGTAATTATATATATATATATATATTAATAATTAAAATGGATAAATGTAATAATATTTTATTTAAAAAGAAATATAAAAATTCATATTATTGGTGTCTTGATACAGAACACCTTACAACACTAGTGTGCACCCAAAGGGTAAGGTGTGAGATTTTAAAACATTAATGTGGTGGTTTGGAGGACATTGTTTGTGTCATTGTATAGGTAATCATGAATAACATCTATAATTGTTTTCATTCATACATTGGTTTTTGAATCATGACATGGTCTTGGTTAAAGTAAAATTCCATCTATTTTATCGCTCATGCATGCTATAGTAAATGGGATTCATTAGGTACGATTGTATTGGTTGAGGAAATATCTCCTTCTGTCTCTACCAATTGAACATTATCATTGAACAGAATATGGTAATTTTAATGTCTACTATAAGATTAATATGTAATAAAAAGTTTTGATTCCTACCAAAATTTTAAATAAGAATGTTTATAACTATCCAAAATAACCAAATTACTACATTTGTTTGTTTAAAGGAATTTATTAATAAGAAATATCCTCATTATAAAATTTTATTTCATTTATGAATTTTCCAATTGCTTTATTCTTTCTCATTTATGATTTTCACCATTGAAATTTCATCTTTTTCATAAAAATGAAGGATAATAATTATGGTACATCACTACTTTTGGTTCCCAAATTGATTCATTAAACATGTGGTTCTGCCATAGCACTTTGACCAAGTGATTCATCTTATTTCATTAAACATTGTCCCTATGATATAATATCGTCACCCGATAGTCCACATATGAATGATCATTATCTAAGGGTTCAATTGTTCGACTCAGTATAGGTGATGGTCTAGTATATACATCCCCAAGAGGGATGTATGGAACAAATAATGAACTTATTATAGATTAATAATGTTTTCTGGTCAATAATCCCTATATATATTGTGATATAGGATACTAAGGGGTATGATTTATCATAAAATAACCATTCCATTATTTCAAAACCTCATGGAATTCATCCTTGGTGATATAAAAATGAACTCTATCATTGATCTAAAATTCCCGATCTCATCGATGATTGACTATATAGATTTCTGATTCACATTTCATAAATTTCATATAATGATGAATTATTTGACCCATATCTATCTTATCATGGATATGATTTGGCGCCATTTTCATCAACATTTCCAATTCATCAGAGATTGTGATATTCTGAACCCACTTTCTATAAAGAACCTCATAAGGTTCCATTTTGAAAGTTAAAAAATAAAATTATTGTTATAGGGTAACTTTTCTATGGAAACATGCTGATCCCATTATCCATGGAAGTACATTAAAAAATATATCTACTTATATCCTTATGTTTTCATGGTTCTTTCAGACTGAATATTTATTTGATTGTGATATTATATAATGAAACTAATTTCTAAATAAAATTATTAATGATGGATTCACTAGAACAACAAGGTAATTCAATGATATTAATTAAATTCAATGGAGATAGGAACTCTATGTAGTAATAAGGAAAGAATAGGGCTAAGCCCTTATTTATTAAAAAAGGAAAACAAGGAACCCTTTTAAACTGGGAAGGGGAAACCCATTACATGCCCGAAGGCCAGAGGAAAATTCCCTATGATATGAGTGATAAATTTCCAATGGCACACAAAAGATGACCAAATGGACATGACAGATCCAAAACGAAACCATAGTCAGAGAAATGACCCAAGATATCCACCTCACCGACAAGTCGCACCGCAACCATCCTCGACCACCAGCATCACCGCCGCACATAGTGAACATGGGGCCAAGGACTAGATCTGGCCAGAACTGCTCTGAAGAGCATACCTAAACTAGATCTGAAACAAAGGCCACTGATCATTGTCGATCGACGCCAAGGCACACACCATAACCAGCCATGGGCACGATTGTCGAGAAAGAGTACCCAAAACCATCGCCTCTCTGGAGGCAAGCCGTACCGATCCGAACCTCCAAAGACCACTGGGGTCGAGCCTAACCCCTTTAATATCATGGCATGTTTTTAGAAATATAAATATTTCTAAATAGCAATGAAATATGAAAAAATTTTATGTTTATCATCTTCCACCAAGATGGTGTTATTGCCTTTATATGGGATGGTGATTACTGTGTTTAAATCCATGGTTTTATTTTCCCATTTCTATATATTTATTTTCAATTATTGTATCATAAACCTAATCATTTTCGATCATCCTTGAATATTATTAAAACAAATCATTTATATAAAAATTATATAATATTCTTCGTCAATTTATCCCAAAATACGTTTTCCATACTATATATATACATTATAGTTATTTAAATTTGAATTAATATGGATGGGTAATGAACATGATCTATAAGCTCTTTCCTCTATAATTTATTTGATGTAACACATATCTTGTTTCCATAATTTATAGTTCCATCATCAGAAAAGGGTAACTCTTAAGTACACTCTCTCTTCTTTTATATCACCGCATACTCTTTTTTTTCTCCTACATCCCCTCCAAAATGGATGGGTGACTAGTAATATTAATAATGTAGGATAAATATCCTTTTATTATTTTTATACCCATCATTTTCATGTCTTTAATTATTTAATCCATTATAATCTGGCCCATTGATTGGGTATCATGTTCCTCACTATTTAGATAATTTTCCACATTTCCCATCATCCCATTAAGATACTTGATGAAAAATCAAAATACTTGATCATATTATACCACCATAATCAATCCATATTTATCTACTTTTGTTTGAATATATACTTGATGGTTTTATGATCCTTACAAATTTCATAATTCTCACCTAATATATAATGTCACCAAATCCTATTTTGAGTGTCAATCAATCCAATTCCCAATCTTTTATGGGTTGTTGGTATCCTGGATATTTATTTTGTGAGAGGTATATGTTATCTCAATTTTTTCATTTATGGGTGAACAATCAAAATCATTTCTGTGAGAATTATAATAATTCAAAAATATTTCCTCACTATCATGTAATATTTGCAGTGGTGTTGTGATTATCATATTAATTAACACTTTAATGACCTCCTAAAATTAACCAGTCATGAAAAAAACTTTTTTCTCAGTAATATTGGTTACCTATCTTGGATCTCATGATAAGTTTATTCCAAATCAATGATACTACCAATCTAATATAAGGAAACTAATAATTACCATCACATATGATGGTTTTATCCATCCTTCAACTAGCACATTTTTTAAAGGATTCATGGCTATCACTTATCTTGGGATAACATGGCCCGATAATGGTACTTTAACCTTAAAAACATCCACTCGCTATACATTACATGTAACTTTTCTTTCATAATGTTCTTCAGTGCAATTTTCAAGTGCTCATCATCTTCCTTTGTGATTTTGGAAATGTTTAAAATATAATATATTAATAATACCTAATACTTTGTACTTATTTCCTAAATAAAATCATACTTAATTTTATTATAATATTTATAGAAATAGAGATTCTGAATGGCCATAGTAGGAACTCGTAGACTTTTTATATATTATGAAATGAAAACATGGGGATATCAACCTTCTTGTCCTTCATATGATAATATCCATCTCAAATATCCACATTAGACAAGTATAAGGGTCCACATACAAAATAAAACAAGTCATAGATATATGTGAGAGGGTAATCTTAATTAATTGTGATCTTGTTGATCTCAAAATAGACAATTCATAGGCATGTTTACCCATTATTATCATTAAAGAGAATGATTGATCCACCCAAGGTGCTGAAGACGGGCATATAGATCCTTTATACAATATCTTGTATAGTTTCTTCTACATCCCATTATGTACAACAATGACTATTCTATTTATATTATTAGATATAGGAAACACAATATGTATAAGTTCAATCGAGAACACAACATCTCAACTAGGAGGAAGACTATGAAATTTGTCAGGGGACACATCACCATATTCCTAACTAATTGGAATGACCTCAAGGATGTTATTTTTCATAGTATCAATAATATTAAATATATATTCTCTCTTATAATAAAATAGTATCCATTCATGAAATGATGATTCAAAAAGAGATTCATCTTCTAAATTAAACCTTTATTGAATCATATGGGGATTTAAGATATGGGTGGTGATTTCATTCTCCTGAATTTTTTTTAGTCTTTATAAATAATTCCAATCTATAAACATAATTACATTTAATTATTAAATTGAGAGTATGAAAAAGTTAATTGATAAATCCATCCTAATATTTTTTAATGGGGATTTTTTTTAATCTTATAATTCAATAATTGACACATTTTTCATTTTATCAATAACATGACTTTAGTTTTTTGATGTGGTATTTGAATAGTTTGATTGAAATTGTGTGATATGAAAAAATGTATAAATCCAAAATAAATTAATTCATTTATTATCATTATTGGATAACTAGAATACCCCTCACCACTTTATTGTAGGGATCCAGCTCAGATTTATTTTCTAGAATAAGCTCACATTTTATCTCTATGACTTTGAGGGTGTTGTCATCTATTATTATCCAAAACCCTACCTATGGTTGATTTATTTTCTTAGTGAATTTTCTCCATTTGTTGAAATATTAGAAATAAGATTATTTTTTATAATAGAATTTTTTATATCTATCAAATTGGGGGTTTTCAACTATTGGAAGTCATTAGCTTTGTCCCCATACATCCATCACCTAAAGCATTTTCTTATCACCTTTAGAAAATTTTTGAGATGGATTTTCCTATCCTTTTTGTAATTGGGATGTTGGAACTTTATACCCCTATAATATTTATTGATAACTTCTTTAAAATTAAACTATATTCTCTAGTTATTTCCTCAAACCAATGGGACCCTTTAGATTCCCTAATTTTCAATTAAACGTTGTAGAAACATTGATAAATCCCCCCATGGTTGTAAATGTATCAAATTGCCAAATCATTTAATATAAAAAGATTGATCCCACCAAAGAAGTTATAAATTTACATTCTGGGTCATAGGAAAAGAACTAGTTGTATTTTGAATATTCTGTGAATCAATCCTCATACACCCTAATGGATTTATCATCCTTTACATTAAGGATAATACAATACCTCACCTTATTATATTGGAGAGTGCGAGAAAAATATTTATCAAAAAACATTTTCTTTAAAATTTTTCCCCATCACATTAATATCCTTATTTATTTTTTTATTCTATATGAACTTATTCTATTGGTTATATTTTCACTTCATGTAATAAATTGTGAACATAAACAACTATTTTATAGAGAACTAAAGTATAGTGAATATCTATTCAATTGATTTTATCATTTTTATGTGATTAAGGAATCAAAAGATCCACTAAAATTCAGAGGCCTTTGTTATATAAAAATATCAATTAGAATATTCTCTCTCTTCAAGGGATATGGTTGTTCCCAGAATTTAAGATTCACTTTCAAACATGAGTAAATTGAAAATTTATTTTCTTGATGTTCTTAACATTTTCTCCCATCATTTTGGGAATCACATTAAAATAGTCCTCTAATTTCCCCTAATATTGGTTGTTGACTCAGTTTCACCTATTAATATCCGCTGATTAAATAAAAGGGGATCTTTTGGATAATAATTTTTAATTTTTTAGGCACATAAAATGGAAACTATGAACATTATAGTGATAAATAATAAATTACATTTATTCCATGCTGCATTAATTTCTACATTTCTATCCCATTTATCTAATATCTATTTCCTAAAATAATATGATATATGAAGTTTTGTTTCTCTCATAATACTTCATATGGATCGCGTAATTTTACCAAAAAGAATCCCTTTATTATTGTCAAACTAGGTGTAAAATAAGGAATCATTGTTGTACATTGGATTACAATTGATTTATTTTCAAATACTCATTTTCGGGAATATTACACCTAGCTACAAATTTTCTAGAGCCACATCCACTTATATTATATTGAATGGGATTTTGTTTCATGGAAACTAGATAAAATATTTGTTATAATAATTTGTGTGAATTTTTTTATTTATATCATTATCTTTAATGATTTTATAATGGTTTTAAAATCTGAATAACAAAAAATAACATGTTTTCCTCTAATACCATCTATGATAACCCATGTCTTTTATAAACATTAATTCATGATTTATTATGTAAAAAACGTACCAATATCCTTGAAAATCCTGAGGCATAACACCTTGGGTCAATTATGTACATTTCATTATAACAAGAATTGTTATACAATTAAATTATTTTAAAATCTTTAACAATCACTACATATTCCATATATCTTCTAAAACATTATGGTATAATTTGGGATTTTACAAAATAATGGTGGGATCTATAAATATTGGTATGGGAATAATGAAATCATAGAATAAAGAAATATTTTACATATGGTTCAAGAGGTATAACAAAATGACATATAATTATGTGATCAAAATCATGAACATATGAAAATGGTATATGATGATAACATGTAAGAAACCAACGGAATATGGAAAATACATAGATCAAGACATCATTAAACTTATATCAAGGATAACCATTGAAAATTTACCATATAGTGTGATTATTGTGTCCTCCCAATATCCATAAATGGTATATAATAATATAAATTAAATTTCCCAAAGATATAGAGGGATATATCATTCAAATCCCACCTGTCACATTCATATTAGGTACATTCATTTTTTCCACATATATCCAACAACATAAGAAATAATTTATTTACTTTTAACCCCATTTTTTATAGAGTGTGGGTTATAAACATGGATGTCCCTAATAAATAAATTATATGTAGGTCCAGTTGAATATGTATTAGTGGAAATGTTGATGGATCTTTTCTTCACATAGGTTTTTCATGGAAATTTTCATGCTAATTTAAACAATATAATAAGTGTCCATAACGATTCATAGAGTGGATTAATGAGTATAAAAGGGGTATTTATTTACCTAGACACCATTATTAATGTATAGGTATGTGTAAAAATATATTTCATCATGATAAAATGGATATTAAAAGAATTAATTCAATTAATGTTCTAGAATAAATTTGTTGGGGAGAGGATCTATTACTTTGAGATGATGCTTCTAAAATCATTGGAGGATCTTTTTATGTTCATTTAGAAAACTGGTTAGGGATTAGAAAGAGGTAATGGAGAGTAAATTTATGATCAATGGGGTTTTAGTGAAGTGGTGTGGGATCTAGTGTTGATCTTTATAGAAAAATTAATGTGAAATCCTTATTAATTTCTAAACATAGATTTTAGTCTCTATATTTTAAAATAATAAAGATCAATCACTCTCATGGTTTTTACCCATGATTTATTCCAATTAAGAGTGAATTTTTAATATTTTATAATGATAATAATTTAAATCACTAAAATAATACCCATGTTGAATAAAGATGTGGGACTTGTTAATTAAAAAATATTTAAAACAGATAAAATAAAAAACTTTTTTGAAGAATTCATTAAAAGGTTATAAAATTTATTTATTAAGATAAAAAAAAATTATTTTATTTGGAAAACATAATTTTGTTCATGGATACTCATTATCGTGTTTATATAATCGATTTCTATTTATTATAATGTCATAATATAAAATATATATTTATAACTTATTCAATGTTATCATAAAAATTCAACTATCTCAGAAAATTATAAAGAAATCAGCATTTGTTAACTTCACCAAGCTGATTTCAAAGAAAAAAACTTAGTTTATTAGAATAATACTCTAAATATGAGTATTCAATAATTTAAATGAAATGAATCATTAAATTAAAAATATTGGTTTGACGACAATATCATTTGTATTTCCCCTATAAGGATTAAATTAGTCATTATTAGGATATATTATAATTCAAATATTTTTAAACACTATTTAACATGAATATTATATCAAAATATTCATTATTTCAAAATTCAAAAAATATATGAATAGTGTGTTTTAATTAAAGCTCTATATTTTTAGAAAATATAATTTATGTTTATTCATATAAAAAATAATTTTTATCTACTCATAAATATTTTTATATAAAAAAGTAATAATGATAAATGATAAATATAATCATTATTTTAAAAAAAATAAAAATATAAAAATTTATAATACTGAGATCTCCAAACATAACAACTTATTGCACTATTATATGTCATAAGGGTATTGATTGTGATGGTGACCATTTCATAGTGTGGTTTGGTGAACATGGTTTGGGTTGTGTATTGATAATCATGAACTTCTCTAATAAAAAGTTTCATTTGTGATTTAGATATTATATATCAGTTTGGCCTTGGTCAAGTGTAAAGCACATTTATTACAACACCCATAGAATCTATGATAAGTGGGATTCCAAGTGTACGGTCATATTGGTTATTGTTATTCCCCTTTTCTATATAAGTATCATAATAAAATTGACATTTCTTTGATACCAGTTGTTGGATATTAATGTATATGAAAATGTCTAAATTAAAGAGGGGGTAAATTTTTTATTTAAAAAAATTAGTTTTTAATCATAAATGTTACATATTTTAACAAGGATAAGAAAATAATAGACACAAAACAATATATTTATTTAAATGGTAATTGGACCTGGCCCTTGCGTCTGAATAACAAAATATCATAATAAAGTAGATTTGGATATGTATTCAATAGGTTGTAATAAGTAAATGATACCTCATTAACAATGTATAAAATCATATTCAATAATTAGTGGTAAATTATTTATATTTTAATCATATTCATATAATAAATGATTCAATAAGAGAATCCACAATTAGAATTATATTACTGTGTTTACAATAAATGAGAATCCATAAAATTAGTGATCCTATCATAAAGAGTACATAATTATAATTAAAGTAAATTGTATTTACAATGTAATATAGGGTTGAAAAATTGCATCATAATCAAAGATATTTTGATAAACAAGATAAAAATAGAAAAAGGAATATAAAATTATTCAATTCCGATTACAACTGTAGTGCTAGTAAAAGATTTGTAAAAAAACAAGTCATAGAAATGAATACAATTATTTTAAACTAAAGAGTATTATATCTAATAACCTAGGATAATTGTCCCATATTCTATACATATACAAATATTTTCCATTCCCAAACTAAATAAATATCACGATATGATGATCAGACTATCTCACTCTCCTTGTGATCCCTTAATAAGATGATATCCTTTTATCTCTCGTTATCCCCAAATTCCCTCGATACGACGATCTGATTCTCTATCTCTATATCCCCATGATCCCTCGATCATAATAAAATGATCCGTCATTAAGATTAAAAACACATAAATACTACCAATAACAGGAAAAATTAGTTCACTTATGTATGCTTTAGATCTCTCAAACACTATGATTTTGAAAAATGAAAATGATCAACACTTTGCTACGAACTCTATGAATGGCCATGTATTTTAAGGCAATCATCTAATGATCATCTTGATTCTCCAATGGTCATATTATATCCATGTTTTTCTCAAGGACATGGACACCTAGAACCTCAATGGACATATTATAATAGAATGGTTGAATTTATTATTAAATAAACCATTTGAAGTGTAAAGTTTACCTTATTATGATTGAATATTGTTTTTTGTGCACATAATTTATACATAGATAAATCTGATGGATTTACTATCAAAATGTCATTAAAAATTTCATTATGAGTATGATTCTAATGCTACCAGTTCTTATATAGAGTTTGATTTTAAAAAAATCCATCTGTATAATGATAAGACAAAAAGTAATTAAATCTGATTTGGTAAAGGTGAATATGATCACTATCAGTTCGAGACTCATTATGATAATTTTAATTATTAAAGTATGATTATATTTATGAATACTTTAAAAATAATTCTATCTATGGTAAAAAATATATTTTTTATATAAAAAAGTCATAAAATACTTTGGAGATGAAAGAATTCGTAATTAAGTATTTAAGAAATATTTTGTGATGTCCAAAACAAAATGAATGTAAATGTCAAAAAAATTGGCTCAAAAATATCAAAAATATTGTAAATAAAAAACCACAAGACTTAAATAATAAATTTCATTGAAAAACATAATTCCATTTACTTTTAAGAACCCAATATTCAGAATTAAAATTCAGTACATACTTTCCCCTAAGATCAAAACTCATTTAAATATAATGATAAATACGACTAAAACCCCCTTATGATAGTATCTTCCCATAAGGATCATATTCTCTTCATTATAAGTATTTCTACCCATTACTTAAATCATCTCCCCCTTTTTATAAAACTATACCTTTTTGTTTAAATTCCCCCCCCCTAAATATTTTCAAAAATGAATGGGAATATTCTTGAAATATAAGAAATTGGTTAAATAAACAAGCATAAGAAACAATATAATGAGGTACCTAATCATCAGAAAAATGAAAGAACATCAAACCAATTGTAATTGGGAAATATTCAACAAATTTTTATTCAGATAAAAAAAGTTCTTTATGAATGAATTTATTTTACAAAATACCACTATAATTTTGAGAAAAAATTAAATGTGTGTTCAATATCAAATATCTCACAATGACCTTTAACATTTTTATATTATTTTTTCCTCTTCCAATTTTTTGAAATTTTTATCTTGTGATCAGAGTTTTTCATTTTAAGACTGAATATTTTCATCCATGAGCATATTCTTATTTACATGGGCTATAATTCATTCTGAGAAGACATCATTTTGATTCTTCAAATCAATATTTTCAAATTTATAGACCTTTAATAATGATTTCTAAATATTTATATGCTTTATGATTCTTTGTAATTCTGTAACCATTTCACAGTATTTTCATTTTCATTTTTAAAATGATCAAGTAGTTTTACTATATATACCATTAATTTAGAATGAATTATGATTAAACCTTTGATTTCATTCAAATACCTTTTTTAATATTTTAAAATTATCAACAAGATGTTTGATATCATTATCACACACAAGATAAAATTTGACTATCTTATTGGTATATTTTCTGTGAGCATTGGAACTTTCATTAATGATCATGAAATCAACATTTGTCTCCATTCATGGAATATAAAAACTTTTTTCTATAATGTGTTTAATGTGGGAAAGATATAGGCAATTCCTTGAGTTATGATCACAATGAAAGATTCTTAAATGATTAATTTTATCTAGGATCTTGGATGTGGGTGGTTCCGATTTCATCTTGATCTGGTTTCCTTTTTTTCTTTCTATGACTCCAATTTCTTTGTCCATTTTACTTCTTCATTTCCATAAGAAATATCAACAGCATCAACATCAATCCTTTTATTAACATCTTCTTTTCGGTTGACAGTGTTCATCCTTCATAGATGAATATTTGACTTCTTGAATTGATGGGGACTTTTTTTCTCTTGATTATCATATTTTCTATTTTGATTTCCAAAAGAGGATAATTAAATTTAGAATGATTGTGATGTATTTAAGAAATCTTTTCATAATGATAACCTTTTTTATAAACATTTTTATTTTCATACTCTTCTATGTACTCTTATTCTTATTCTTCTTATTCTTATTTTTATTGACACTATTCTATTTTATTAAAACAAATTGTCGTCATGAACTCCTTCCCTATATTTTCTATAATATCTAATTATATATAACTATATTCCATTTGTTTTAGAAATTATTCATAAATTAGTGACTCTGAACTCATATCACCTTTCCCAAATGGAACAGATTATTTATTTTCAAAAACATATTTTCCTATATCTCTTATAGAGGGACAATTGGAATGAACAATATTTTATTATTAAAGAGAAAAACTAACATCCGAATTTGGTAAAAAAATTATTATTATAATCATCATATACTCTTTTAATTTAATAGTGAAGTAAAATTATGCTTTTTATTTTATTCTTTTTTATCTTCCTTCTATTTTTTCTATTGAAATTTTTCACCATAAATCATAAATGATAATTCTTATACTAGGTTGAGTCTAATATTAAGATCTATTTATATTATTAATTTTCATTCATTCTCTTTTCATTTGAAACATTTTCTAAACCATTCTATTGTTTCATTTTCATTGATGTAGGAAGCAAATCATATTTTCACTTCTTCTTGACTTTATTAACTCTCATTGATTTGGATAAGGGTTCTGCTTCTGATGTAGAAGACATATAATTTTTAACAAATATATTTTATTAATAATTAAAGATATTCTCATTCAATTTAATTATGTCATCACATATAAACATAATATTTTCACTAATAATCTTGCACTTAATCATAATGATGAAATTCTTAATTCTTATTTCAATCATATGAATAATCAATGATGGAAACATTATAATGAGAGACTTGATTGACTTGTATTTTATATTCATGATTTTTAATATAACAAATACTTTTAACTTTATTTTCCGCATATTAACTATGTAATCCAAATTAAATTTATATGAAACTTTCGAAGTATCTCTTTATAACATTCTAGAAATTTGAAACCCTTGAATCCATAAGGCTATTACTATATGATATGAATGATATGGGTGACCATCAATTGTTTATTATCTGATATATTATTATTCAATTTTTTAGCTCTTTTATGGATAAACATTCCCTTAAAATCATGTAGTTTATGGGATTGACAAAAAACATCTCCTACAGCTAAAATTACTTGGAAAGCACATGTTTCCCATATTTAATTTTTTAAATTTTATCATATATATGAAATGAAATCATTTAATTTCCCTCTTATTTAATGAATTTTACATAATTGTAAATTTAAATAACCAAATCTATGTAAAAAATCGTAATCAGGATCTTATTGTTCCCCACATAATGATTTCCAACCTTGAAAATATATAATCCTCTTAAGAGAAAATTATAATTTTCATAAAAATCTCATGCTACTAACCTTTCCTTGAAAAGAAAAAATTACTATAATCCTCTATAAGAGCCATCACATTTTTACATGATACTAAAAATTCATACATAATGAAAATAATTTTTTTTGGGAGACTTAAATGATAAATCCCTTTGGGAAGAAATGGGATTAATATTGTGGGACACAAGAGGGAATTTATATATGTAATTGCAAGTGACTTTTTTATCTTAAAAAATGATCTAACATCTAATATTTGATCCATTTGATCTTCCAGTTGATAGAATTTCCTAATTAAAATTTTTAATGAATTTAAACTCTTGAGGTTTTATAAAATGTTTTTATCATATTGGGTGAATACAAAAAATGAAAACAAACCTTATAAATATAAATAAAAGAACTTGGGTAAAAATATTTATAATATAAAAGTATTAATCTATAAAAGGAAAAGAGAATAACTATCCAAGTGGAATCATTGGTATTATAGTTTATTCGTCTTGATTATATAAAATAACAGATTAAAATAGTTGAAAATAAAATAAATATTTGAATATATATAAAAAATAAATTTTGTTAATAAAAATATGATTATAAATAATTTAAATTAATATAGGAATTAAATTGATTAAAAACGATAATTGATAAAATTTTCAATCCCTATTTTAAACAAACTTGAATATGATATATTCTAAAAATCTAATTTAAAACAAACATGAATATAGTAATTTTTTAGAATCTTATTTTAAAACAAATTGAGTCAAGAGAATTTTTTATATTCCTTATTCTAGGAAAACTCATTATGATGGTGTATTGTTAAAACATAAAATTTTATAAAACATAAGATTTTAATAAATCAAATTTTAAATTTTTTTGAAAAATTATAACAATCATATGTACTCCACCATTGAAAAGAAGTAACCTAATGTAATGATATGGGTAAATAAAAAGTAAATATAAAATAAAATATTTCATTAATAATTCCATGATATATTACTGTATTTAAATATTTTATAACGTAATGGATTTATAGATATTTCCACAAGTGTTTGTTTCATTCAATAGATTTATAAAATGACGTCCACATTATGTGCGGGATCCCTAAGAAATAGATTCATAATATCTAATTATTTTCCATGATAGTGATTATTAGTGTTATTACATAAGTAAATTATACTAGTGTTATCATGTAGTATTTTTGTTTTAGTAAAACACATTCTATTATCAATGAGTGTGTGTTTAATCCACAACACTACATCACAACAACTTCATATTACCACACATTCAACTTCCCTAGTGGAAAGTGTTGCTAAGTGTTTTTTACTAGGCCAAGAAACTATTGAATATAATGTTAATTGAAAACTTCAAGTACTACATTACCTTCAATTATGAAACAAAAAAATTCAACATAAAAAATTTAATTCAAAATCCTCTCAAGACCTAAATCCATAGTACACATTATGTAAGGAAGAAATCATTTAATTGATTCTTATTCATATTCATTCAGATTATATTGATACATTGAACATATGAATATAGAAAACATTATATATGTGTGAATAACTGATAAGTATAATATGATTTATATAATTCCTTGAATTTTTTTCAACCAACTGGTTGCCCATATTCATAAAGATCAGTATATTTGATGTAAAGATTGGAATACTAATTATTTTAGTAATGTCATGTCTTCAATTTTTAGACGACCTTTTATAAAATTATGTTTTTATATAGAAGTACCCTATTGTTTTTGAGAAATTTGAAACCATAAAAATTGATAACTCACCCATCATACTCATCTTAAACTCAGATATCATATGATCCAAATATAAATATATTAAATATAGTATAGTTTATCTAAATATAATGTCATCAAAATTTACATGAACAATCATAATATTTTTATTAATTTTCATTTCAAAATGAATTGGATTTATGATTCCCTAAACATTATTGTTTTGTAACAAGAATCTTTTTTAATTTTTCGTACTGGGATCTAGGATCTTTATTTAGTCCATATAAATCATTGGGATGTTTTAAAAAATCAAGATATTTTGTATCATCAAAATTAGGATGTTGGATAACAAAAACTTCCTCTTATACATATCAATTAATTATATCAAACATCAAACCTATTTTAAAATTTTTAAAATTGAAGAATATGGTAACTATAAATTGAATATTAATATATTCAATTCAAGCTATTAATTCATATGTTTCTTCATAATATATTCCCTCTTTTTGATTGTAACCTTTATTAAATTCTTATTATTTATTTCTAACGATTATCCCAATTTTAATCACACTTGTTTCAAATGACCCATTTTAATCTAAATATTTAATTTTTTTAGGTCAGTCAACCAAGACCCATATTTTTTTCTTTCGAATTCATTTGGCTCATCTTGCATGTTCTTAAAACTATATTCTTATCCTAATGCCCCATTAGGATTCATAGGTTCAAATTGGTAATTTAAATAATGATGTTATACTATATTTTATATGTAAATTCTTGTCTTAACATGTTTATTCACATCACTGATGGTACTATAAATATGACTATTCATATATAATGATTGAATTGGGTTTTGTATAACCTGTTCATCGATATAAGTTAGAAAATCATCCTAATTAAATATAATAGAATCAATTTATTCATTATTTTTATTATTAAAACAATATTTCAACAAATGTTATAGATCATTTTTGAAAATCACATCCATATATGTTTTTTGGGTTTGTTAAAAATAAGATGGTTGGTTTCATCAAATTTTACATGTATTATTTCCTTAAAAGTGCATGAATTTTTATTACATGCTCTGTATTGTTTAGAAGTAGTGGGATAACCTATGAATTTACCTCCAACAGATTTGGGTGTGAATTTGATTACATTATCATTCAAATTTTATATGAATACATTGCATATAGATTCTCTAAGCTAAAAAAAACTTTTTATTTTCATCATGTCCGTAACTCTCAAGTTGTTTTATTATTAATAGTTCATACTAAAACTTGATATATAGTATAACAACATGTTATATCTACTTCATCCCAAAAATGTTTATCTATTGGGTATTCCATCAATATTGTTCTTTTTAATTCTTGATTAATAAAATTTCTTCTTTTAAAAAAACCAATTTGTTAAGGAGTACTAGGTGTTGAAAATTTCTGTGTAATGCCTTTCCAACAACAACAAGTTTCAGAATCAAAATTTAATAAATCTCTTTGAGTATCACTAAAAATAGTTATCAAAGAAATATTTTTCTAATTTATAACAAGGGCTATATAAATTTTAAAATAAAAAAACTATTTACAATTATTTTCTAGGAAATAGACCATTGTGTAACTGATGTAATCCTCAATTTCAATATATACATAGTACACTCCCTTGATACTTCCTATTTATTTTGAAACTAAAATATCCATGATCACTAACTTTGAAGAATCAAAATTTGATTCTTCACTAATAGATTAAAAACAAATCTTTTGTTTCTCACTATATTGGCAAGGGTCACATACATTTGAGGAATCAAATATATTTTCTGATAGCACATTTAAAAATATTTTCTAAGACAATTTACATAAGTTTCTAAGGTTACAATGTCATAACCTTCTATTCTATAACCAAAATTGATCTTCCATTGTAATAAGGCTTTTTAATTCTTGTCTCCTAAGGTATTCGTAGTTTAGTATGTATAAATTTTCATTACAATTTCTATAAAGAATATATTCATCCTTGAATTTTTTACTACCCATTTATCATTCATAAAATTAAAAATTTAACCATAATCACATAATTGAATTATGATTATAATGTTTTTATTATGAAAATAAATAAACAAAACATTCAAAATTAAGGCTTTCCAAGAAGAACATTTTTACATATAACGATAATTTCCCTTTGAGAATTATCTACAAAGGTAAAAAAATCCCCCATTAAACATGATAATAATTTCAAAGAAATGATTATTTCAATCCATATGTCTGATATAACCACAAGATTTTAGAATTTATTCTTCTTGATAGTATAACCATTGTTTTCCAGCAAATAAAATAATAATACATTGGGAACCAAAACCATGTTGGTTGTGGAAAAACTAATAAGTTAATTTTTTAATACATTTTTTTAATATTTGGATTTTTGGAAACCTAAATATTGAATTTTATTAAGAGAAAAAATATTTTATAAATTTCCTCCACTTTGAAATTTTTTTCAAATGGGGTTGTTTTTAAGAATAACGAATCAGTTGCTAAAAATATGTTTCTTATAAGTATATCACATTCTGGTACTAATTCTATGAGGATGAATATGTTAAAATATTTTACAAAAAACCATCCTTAATAGAATTAATGTTTTAAAAAATGTTTTAATAAAGAATAAATTTTTTATTTTAGTTTTATAACTATTTTATTATCGTTATTATCCATTGTTTTTAAATTGAATTTTTCAAAACTATTTTTTGAACTATTATTTTGCGAAATTAATTTTTCAAAATCATTAGAGATAGTTTTTTTTTCATAATTTGATTTCTCAATATATTTTGATAGATTCCATATTTTATTTGATAAAATATCAATTATAGAATCATATTTTTCATATTTCTCATTATAATTATTGGGGTTTTTAAGAAAAAATATATTTTCATTTTCTAGAGGTTTGTTGCGAGAGAAAATTCTTATGACAAAGTTAAAGAATATTCATCACTATCTGACGAGGATTCTTCATCCATTAATATAGTATTCTTCCCATCATTGTAATTTTCATTTGCTGACATATTTGAAAAGGAATAATTTGGGTGAAACATTCCCATAAAACAATGATCTGCAATGGGTGGTTTAGAAAAGAATCCAATATTCATTTGATATGAAAATTCATTATTTGAGTAATTTTATGAAGAATCACCTCCACTTTCACTCCATGTGTTATATTATTTAAGAACATTTTTATTTTTTGACTTGAAATATTTCTTCTTATTTCATTCAGAAAGTCTATGCTTCCAACTATTTTTTTCAACTAGGGAAAATATAGAAAAATATATCATGATCATCTAGATTCATATATAGTAATTTCAGAATCTTTTTCTCATTTCTATCTTCATTACATTTATTATGGCGTTATTGAAAATATTTTTAACCCAAAATAATATTCATCCTTTGAGCAATATTTTCATGTTCTGATTTAGAAATTTTGAGAATCACTATGTATTGATTATAAAATTATGTACTTTTTCTTTATCTACTTAAATATAATTTTAGGAGACTTAGATTTTATTAGATTTTATGTTCTTGCAAAAAAAACTCCAACATTCATCATTTTTTCATTCTCATCATCACTTTTTACTCTACCCCCATATTATAGAAGGGTTCCAAAGAATCATAATATGTGAGATTATTTATCTTCCATGATCCATCAACAATTGTTCTCTTAGATTCCCACTTATTGGACATGATATAAATTATCTTTTCAACAAGGATTCCATCTTTTAAACCATTATCTCCCATATATTGTGGACTATTGACTATTTTCACAAATCCTTGTTTTAACTTCATAACATGTTCATCAAAAGAGAAGTCAAATTCTTAATAGTCAGTTGTACACATTATTCTACTAGTTCCAACTATATTTAATGTTCCAAAAAGTGCAATCTCTATATTTTTCAAAATAATATTAGTAGCATAGCAAGAAAAAATTGTAACTATAACTGCTTCTAGTCATATAATATAATAAAGAGTGTCTAACTATTTAATTCAATTAATACTCTTTCTATTCCTAATTTTTAAAAGTAGGCACCTCCATGTAGATTATCTTTTAATCTATATTAAACTTAATGGAAATTTCAACTCCAGTATTTACAAATAATTTAGTCATTCTATCTCTCTAGTACTCATTATCATCTCGACAAAAAATATGGGGTCTACTTGGATTGGGGTTATTAATTGAACTGACATTAATTCCTTACATCATTAAAAAAATAAAAAAATTCAATTCCACAATACATATTACTGAAGAATAAATTTATAAAGAAAAATTTTATAATAATTTAAAGTCAACATTAAATAGTAAAGGAAAAAATATATTATTATCATGATTTGAGCAGTGGAAACCTCTTTTGATACCAAATGTATATATCAGTATAATAGAGACTTGGATCTGACACCAATTGATTGAGTGTAATGTATATGATGATAGATAAATACAATAGTGTTGAATTGTATGTTTAAAATAATTAATCTTAAAATAAAATCAATTTAACAAGGTTAAACTAATCATATTCAAAAAAAACTCTTTTTTATTCAATTGTTAATGAGACGTGGAACTTGGGTCCGATGAACCATGTATCATAATCTATAAGATTCTAATATATATTATACAGTTCATAATAATAAAATGATTCTAATTTAACAATATATAAAGATTTATTACATATATAGTGGTAACATTTTTAGAGTTTAATAATATTCATAGTATAAATGATTTAATCAGAGTAAGAACGAAAAGAATCATAATCAGAATGGTGAAGAAAAATCAGAGTATTACAAAGGTAGTGATTCTAACTTAATGCATATAAAATCATCATAGGATTAAATAGAATTCAGAATGTAATATAGGGTAGAAAAATTATATTCTAATCAATGATATTATGAAAAAAAATAAGAAAATATGAATATGAATATAAAAGAATTAAATTTCTATTAAAATTTTAGTGTAAATAAAAGACCTGTAATAGAAAAAGTAATTCAAATGAACATAATTATTCAAACCAAAAGAGTAGGGTATCCAATAAACATTGATGGAGGTCCCTTTTTTACACATAATAGAAACTATTTCTTTCTCTTACTGGGTAAATGCCTAGATATGATGACCATCTCATTATATCTGTGAGACCTTGATATGATGATTAGCTTCTTGGTCTCATTATCCCCACGATTCCTTGATACGATGGTCGAAATCTCTGTCTCATTATCCCTGTGAGCCCTCAATCTTGTTACAGTGGTCGATAATTTTGATTAGAAAATCAAAATTGTATCAATTATAATGAAAAAATATTTCACCATTTTATTCATATGATCTATCATTCAAAGAGATTTTTTTGAAATGAAAATGAATAGCACTTCACTACATACTCTTAAAAAGAGGAGGTATTTATATGCAATATATTCAATGGTATTCTTAGTTCTCTAATGATCATATTTTCTAAGAGTTTTTTCAAAGGACATAGACACATGGAAATTAATTGGTCATATCATAACATAATTTATGATGTAATTTTTATATATACAATTTATAGTGTAAAATGTATTCCAATATGAGATAATAATTTTTTGGTATTCATAAATCAGACTAGGATTAATATGACAAATATCCTTTTAAAATTTCATTATGAATTTCATTATGAGTATGATTATTTTTCTATGGCATCCAATGAAAATATTGATTATAAGAACTTTTGTCAGTATAAAGACAAGATGGAATGTTAAGAAATTCTATTTGTTAAGGTGAATCTGATCATTATCGGTTCTTACTCATTATGATAATAGTTAAAAGTAATGTTGGATTATATTCATGAATAATTTAAATGTAATTGTAATTATAATAATACGTATATGTTTTCTATATAAACATTCTAAAAAGACATTGGACATGAACTAGTCTGTAATTTTGTATTTAAGAATGATTTGATGATTTCAAAAAAATGTATTGTAAATTAAATGGGAAATTTTTGACTCAATACATCCATATATGTAAATTTGATGTTTTCAGAAACCAAATTATACTAATACTAATGATAACTATACAATGGATATGTCATCAGTAGTAATTATTCTTAATTTTATTTTAAATCTGACAACCTATAATTGTCCAATATAACCAATATATTACATGTGTTCTCTATAATGGGATTTTATACCATGTCATTTATTCATTCAAAGTAGGAGTTATATTTATGAATGTTTGTGTTATTAAATTCTGATGCCATTAAAAAAATTTACATTTTAAATTTCATTTTATACACTAAACGGTATTAATGTACTTATGTTTCTTTTTCACTTCATGTTTTATTATCTTAATCATCCATATTATCCAGCCAGATGACCTTAACCTGGTTAGTAGTCTTATTTCCTATTAAATTTTCTATGATATAATCTTTTCAGAAGATACTCCTCATATAAAATGTTTTTCTCTAAGGGTACAGCCTCTGGATTCAGTATATGATAGAGGTATCGTATATACATCCTCAAGAGGGTTACATTGAACACATTATTCACTTGATATAGGTTAGGTGGGAGTTATCCTCAATAATCCAAGAACTATGGTGTGATAAAGGTTCTCAAAAGGGATTATTAATATTATATTAAGATTTCCATTCATCCCAAACATAATGAATTTATTCCATGTTAATTGAAAAAGGAACACGAAATCTATGAACTAAAACTAAAATCCTCAATGATAATTATATACATATATTTTCAATCAACGTTACATTGATTCCATACAAAGCTAAATGGTTTGATCCAGCTTTATATTCTCTTACAAAATATAGTTTCCCATTATATACCAATCTCTATCTTTATCTAACTGTATCTGTGTTTGAAACCTCTTCCAATAAAAATCCATATATGGTGCCATATGAATTATATAATGGAAATAATTGTCATATGAGAACTCTATTAAGGGCAATTGTTGATCCAAAAATCTTCTTAAATAACTTAAATATGATCTAAATAGATCTTATAGTGTTTAAATTGTTCTTATATACTATCCATATTGTTGATATTGAAAAGTATTGTTTATACACTTCTATTTATGTGACTGTTTTAATGGATTCTTTAGAACCAAGAGTTAAATTTTAAATCATGATCATATACAATGGATAAAGGAATTCTATATAGTATTAACACTTATCTTATGTATGTATTAAACCATTGGGAAATAGATAAATATTAATTTAAATTAATGAAACACGCTTACTTTATTGGGTGATCGACTACCATCAATATGGTGTTATTTATTTTAGATGTCCTAGGTAGTCCTAATGTGAAATCCATGGTCATATTTTCCCGTTTTCATTCTATCATGGTAAATGGGTTCTTCATACCATTAAACATATTTAATCCATCCAAGAATTATTTTCATACCATGCATTGAGAAATAAATTTTATCATCTTCCTATTCATGTTGTCCTATAAGATTTCTTTAATCTAATCATTATATATCTTAGTACATTTTGGATGAATAAAGAATGATGACATATATTAATAATTCAAAATATTCCTCGTAAATATTAGTTTTTATGGTAATTTTATCTTGGTTCCAAACTATATTACTTCATCTTCAATGAATATAAACAAACAAATATTCACTTTTTTATATAACACATCATCGTCATTTCTTACCTCCTTGGACCTATAAAGTTTGGCTGGTTGATAATTCATTTGGGAAATGTATGATAAATATCCTTTTATTATTTCATTGTAAATCCCTTTCATGACCAATAATTTTAAATCCATTGTAATCCTCATCCTAGATAAGATTTCATGATCCATTCTACTCATAAAACATTTCACTTTTCTCACCTTCCTTATATCATATTTTATTGATAAATCATAATCCTTGATCATACCTAACCACATTAATTAATACGTATCAAACTCCATTTTTGAATATATAACTGATAATAATAGAAATATGTATATATCACACTTCTCTTAATAGAAAAAATGTATCCAAGTAATTAACACTAAGATCGCATCATCCAATTCTAGATCATGCATTAGGTAGTTTATTTGAGGGATATTTATTTAGTGGAGTAATATGTAATCACTTATTAATAATTAATGAAAAAATTAACCAATTCCTTTCTGAATGATTTCATTTAGATCATATATATATCCCCATTTTTGGGGGAATATGAGTACAAATTTAATGATTATTCTCTTCCTTGTCACATTAAATACCCCCTTACGTTTAAAATTATATAAAAACATAACTCCCTGTGGAATTATCTCAATTCGTTAGATTTAATATTATTATATGTTTATTTTTAAATAATTATAGTACCCAACTAATCAAATGATACAATATAATTAATTCACATATATTGTTTTGTTCCATCCTTCAATTGCCTCTATTTTGATATATCCCTAGATATCCATTTTTTGTAGATAATCCTACCTAGTAATTTAACATTCCTTATACAAAAATTTCATTTATTTTACATCACATCTAATTTTCCCTTTCGCAATTTTTTAATTATATCTCTCAAATTCGCATCATGTTCCTTCATTATTTAAGAGTAGGCGATAATATTATTTATGTAGATATCCAATTTTTATGGTAATCACTATTGAAACATTTCAACTATTCCATTATGATATTTGGGGCGTTATTAATTCAAAATGAAATCACTATGAACATGTAGTTTTTTACCAATTACTAAAATTGGTATTAGGGATATCTCCCTTTATCTTTTTTACATGATGATATCTTTACTAAAGATCCTACTTTAAGAAGTATTAGTCTCCATGTACTAATCAAAAAAATTCATGAATCAATGAAATTTTATACTTCTTCTTTATCATGTTTTTTTAACTCTTGATAATCAATGTAGAGGCGAATTGGATGATTTTTATTATTTATGAAAATTAATGGTGCATCCTGTTATAAATCGTATGGAAATATAAACCCATTATCTAGATTCTCATATATATTTTTCTCCGGCAATTCATTTTCTAGAGTGGAAATTATATATGGATTCATATATATTGGGAATGGTCTATGTATCAGTTAGACAGAGATCTCAACCTCTTGTATACAAGGAAGAATATCAAATTCATTGGGAAACACAACATTGTTCTCCTTGGATATTGGTTTTTTATCTAAGATAATGTTTTACACATCCTGAAAAATGTGAACTTGAACAAACTTTTTCATTTGGAAATAATATCCATTATTTTATAATAATTCAAAATGAGATTCATCGTCCTCTTGATATTTTTTACAATCATTGGTTGTTTGTGATATGGATGGTGACTTCCTTCTCTTGAAAATATATCCTGGCTCAGTATAAGGAATTTCAATCCATTACAATAATTTCAGGGAATTATACTAATTTTTGTTTCACTAGGTTCACAGGGGAATTATTCCATCAAATTTTCAATGGGGATGAGTTATATAATAGGGATGAAGTAATTGAACCATTTAACATCCTTAGTGATTACTCAACTGTCATATGTTGTGGTTGTACATGAATAATTCTATTATGCATGATTGACATAAAATATTGTGTAGACCATGAATCCAATATTATATTCACTATATATGGATCAATAAATTGAGAACTTGTCACCATATTGTTGTTAGTATCAACCTCACTAGTTGTCCAAAAATAGGATCACCCTTGGTCTATTTGTCGTAGAGGTTTTTTTCGTTTTTTATCTTTGACAAACCTTAGATAAATGAATTGGTTTAGATAATTTTTTTATTTTTTTATTAGTTGAATAATTGGAAAATATGTAAAGGGTTGATTATAGAATTAGTTTCTCCATCTATAGTGGTTGGTTTATCTCATCAGTATTTGTTACGGATTTTCCCTTCCATACCCCACCTAGTGAATTTTATATTCCTCTTTTAGAAATTTCTGTTATGATTTTCCCCAAACTTTTTTCAATTTAGATGTTGTAAATTCTTTAACCCCATGATATTTATCAATTTTTTCATAAGAAAACTACATTTTATACATCTTGTATCCATACCCATTGAAACCATGATATTCACTTATCTCAATTTTGACTTTGAGGGACCATCAGAAAATTTATTCATTGTTTTCAATGTTTTGAATTGTCGATGCCTTTTTTTAGAATTGGTGTTAGTGTAGTGTTCAACATGAAATTTTTTTCAATGAAAAAAAATGGTTCATATCCTTAATGTCTTATGATATTTTCCTCATATTCCCAAATGGATTACTCAACCTTTTCCAAGAGGCCATAGAGATCACACGTTATTTTTAGTCAGATAGTGTGATGAAAATCTTCATCGAAAGAACTATCTATAATTCTGTCTACTCTATCATGTTGATCTCTTCTCCATGATTAATTTTTTTAAATAATGTCAACCATTTACCAAATCCTACCTAGATATGATAAATATCCATCACACACTTCTATTATTCATAGAATTAAAGGATAGAGAACATTCATTCCATGTAAATTTTCCGTTTTCTGTAATTATTTGATCAGAAGATCAACTAAAATTTATAGCTTATTTTTTGTATAAAGGCCAAAAATATCTCATTCTCTTTCCAGGGGGGTTTTCCTATTGACTCATGTTTTTTTTTAAAATGTGTTTATTGAGAAAGTATTTATTATAATATCAGACTTTGGATCCAATCTTGTTGTTCATCTCATTGGGGTAGTAATCAAAATTCTCATCATATTGGTTATTGATTGGTTTCATAATATTTTGTTCTATTCATGAAAAATTTGTACAATTATGGATGAAAATTCATAAAATATTGTTAACACCAAAATATTTTATAGTAGGTAATCTCTTTAAAGTATTTAAATGGCTTATATTTCACGCAAAACCGACATGGATTGTTGTATATGCAAGGTTGAGTTTTGGTGAAACAACACATTAGTATATTTATTATTAAAATGATATATTTCTTTATCAACTAAATATTATAATATCAATAGAAACATGTAAATTTAATTTTTTTACTTATAATGTTTTCACAAAAATAAAACTTCTTTATATTGAAATGTATAAGTTTTGTTAATAAAGTTATATATTTATAAAAGTTATGTTCTTAAAAGAACTACTTTTGTGTCCATTTTTGAACAATAATAAAATTATGTTTAGACACTCCTAAATATCGAATTTTGTAAAATAGACTTCATTTTTGAATTTGAAATATCAAAATTATCATAGGGTGAATTTTTGGTATATTTCTGAAAACATTCAATTTTTTATAAATAGTGAAAAAGCACTACATGGTACATAAAAATCGACTCTATCGTCCAAAAAAATAATTTTAATAAAGAAATTTTCTTAAAGTCCAAATATATATATGATACATTTATTATTCCAATTTAAGTCATTTGATTCATCTTATAAAAATATTAGATGTATAATTTTTTTTGAACATTTTAATGTCTTTTACCCGCCTTCTAGGCACATTATCAAATTTGCATAAAACATAATTTTATAGCTTATGTGAATTGAATTTAGAAAATCAGAGAGACACGATTGACATCATTATGTAATATTTGGTTCGATGGGATGAAAATAATATTTTGTGCATAGTAACTTTTGATTTTTATTTACCACGGTTTAAAGTAAATAGGGTATTTAATGGTTAAAATTACATTAAAATAAAATAAAATTACCCCAAAACATTCCTTAGTTTTGTTTTATAAGTGTTTTTCAATACAATCCATCCTTATTGAAAAAATATGATTCTTTTTTATTGACATAGGTTATATTAGTACATTTATTATATTTTATTTATAGAATTGTTAAAAGTGTGAAATTAAAATTTTAATAAATAAATTATTTTTAATATAGGGTTATACATAAGATATATTCGATTATAAATAATAATTATAAAAATAAAAATATCTCATACATCATGGTATTTAATATAAAATTTGTATAAATTATATAATTTAATTTATTTATGACACAATGATAATACAGTAAATTCTTTATTAATGAATTATTATAACAAATTATTTTATTAATATTAAAATAAATATATTTTTATACTTTTTATGTCATCCAAAATTTTAATAGCTGAATATGAAATTTTATTATTGATACAATATTTTTTTAATTAATCAACATGTTATGACTTAACAAAAATCACATATTACATAGTAACAAAATTAACATAAATTATATTTTAAAATAAATACAAATTTATTAATTTATATAAGATTAAAAAAAATATACGTTTCTGAAAAATAAATTTTATAGTGTAAAAATTTCATAAATGATCTACTTTGGGTTATTTTGGAAACATATAGTAACTGCATTATCCATGTAGTATAAAAATACATGATGACATGGTAAAAGAAAAACTATTTAACTAAGAGTATAATCTAAATGATAAGGTTAATATGGTAACCTATAATTTTCTAAAACCTATTGTATGATATTATTTCCACCCATCCCCACCTTATCTTCTAAATAAATCCATTTTCAGCTATTAGAAACTGAAATTGATTTTATTATTAATTAATATTCCAAGCTCTTCCTAAAGTGCCCCTCACCTCTCCTATAAAAGGGTACTAACACTTCTGTCAAATTCACACCTCCAAAGCCATTTTTCTGGGCCAAACCCTAATCAAATCAACACCCAACTCCCATAATTCCAAACTAGAGAAATTAATTTCATCTGAAAAGAAAAATATGGATCCCTTTTTTGAAAATCAAAATGAAGTACCCGAAGACGAGTTATTTATTTCATCTCCTCTTTCAATGTTCTTTTCTTATTCTACTTCCTCTTTCCTTATTGTTACCATAATAAAATAATAACTACAATACCTTATAAATTATGAGATTTTATTATAAATATAATACAACCATATTCATTATTTTATCCATCATATGAATAAAAAAGTCATCTTGTGTGCATACATACAGATTATCATCTCCACGTCCTGTTGCAGTTTGTTATTCAACACTAAATTACTTGGATGGTCATAATAATGATAATAATTAATTAAAATAATAAATATAGCATGAAAATATTTCTGTATATATAATATAATATCCAACTAAACATTATTTCACCATTAATGGAACGATATTGTTGCTCGTAAGTACGTACAGCTTACCGTCTCCACAATGCGATGAGATTCATTTTTAACGATCACCCTTCTAGAATTTATATATATATATATATATATATTAATAATGAGGTATATGAAATAATATCTCTACTGTAATAATATATATTTATTTAGATAAATATATTTCGTTTACTTACTCGCATTCTATACGATAAGAAAACGGAAACAATGTTCATGTGTATGTATGGAGTACCATTTTCTTTAAAAGTTATTCCATTTAATATATCAATCTATTATACATATTTATATTCTGAATATATATGATATATAAATCATTTATTATATTCTTTAAGTAGTTAAATCATGATATAAGTGATACGACGAAGAATAACAAGTTAAAACACATACAATAAAGAAAGAGATTATTACCTGAAATGTTACTTTAATAATGCAATTATTATTAAATGGGTAGTATAATGTAATAATTGAATCATATATTATGTACTAAATATTAATATGGGTTTTTTATTATTAAATAAAATATTATTGACATTATACTGGAGGTTAAATGTACCCTCGACTAAAAAAAGTATAAGTTGAGGGTTAATTACTCAATATCATTATTATTTGAGACTGTTTATGTGTAAGTATTTAATGAGACATATTTATCATCCATGACCATGTTTCATAAAAAAGATTCAAAATAAATATTTTATGGTTTTTTAAGTTAATGTTTTAAAAGAGCATCAATTTAAATTTTTTAATGATTTATTTTTCTAAATAATTATAATTAATGTCAATGTTTTCAAAATCATTTTAAGGATTTATTTATATTGAAATGATTATTCCAAAATTTTAATTCCTTTTAAAATATTCCATGTGGTATAGGAAAATTTGATTCAAAAATATCTTTTAAATTTCATCCTTTTTAAATGTGTGACTTTTAAAAGATTACACAAAAACTGGATATTTTTCTCATAGAGTTTTTCTGATCATTTTCTACTATGTCAACATCCATTAGTAGATATTATTCCTGATTGAGGTTGATTTATTATAATTTATTCTTCCATATTTAGTTGACTGATCTGTGATATGTTTTATTGTGGGTGTGATATTTTTATACCATTCATGTTTTATAGTTAAAATATTGACATTTCATATGCTAGTTGTAATACAAATGTTTTTGTTATGTTTCGACATTTTCATATGATGAATGCATTAAACATAATAAGTTATCAGAAGGGCCCTCTATAGCCCCTCGATACATTGGTAGGTCTCATTAAACAAAATAGTGGATTGGTACAAGGCATTAAAACAATTTATATTTAGATTTGTGGCATGAGCTCTTGAATTTGTGGTTAAGTTGTCTAGTATTATACATTCCATCATTATGAGATTAGATATTAATATTACATGTGATTATTAGACTAATAAAATATCAATGTGAATAAGTAAATGTAATTTTTTTATTTATCTTTTCTATATTATTCTTATTTTATGTCTAAAAGGATGGTGTTTTAGTCGAATACATTACCTTATATGTTTATACTTATTTATGTCAGTTTCCAAAATATTTTTTATCTTTACTGAGAATATGAGCTCACCCATTTCTTATTTTTTATTTTCCCGTGATTCCAAGAAGTGTATAATTGTTGATATTCAGGGTTAATTTAGTTGAAAAACTATTTTCTAAAAGGATTATCTATGTTGTATTTTATGTTATAAATTTCAATGTTATGTTCTTGTATGAAATCTATTTGACAAGACTGAAAAAATGATTGGTCCTTCAGGACTAGATTCTTTGTAATCATGCCAATGTATTAAAATAATTCCCCAACTCTGGGAAACAAGGTTCAGGGTTTTAAAATCTTATTCAAATAATAGGTAAACTATTAAAATTTAATGGATAAGGAATTAATGATATTTATTAATTATCCTCTGAGTTTCTAAGTCTAAATCTAATTTATGCATGATATATTTCCTAAAATAAAATCTACTGGTCATTTTTGATCCATTCATAATGGTTGGTAGAGAGAATGTGAATATAATAAAGCATATCCTCCTGAATTTTCAAATCATGTTTATCAAAAATTCCATTTTTCTTATAGTTGGTGATGATTTATTCAATTCATAATGCACCCATTTATGGGGTTATTACTACAATATACAACTTTCATTGTGCCACATCTACTTGTATAAAATAGATATGTATTTGTTTTCATGGAAACCACTTACCCTATACCTTACCCTACTTTTTGATGTTTTTATAGGTTTAATATTATCCTTAAATAATTAATTAATGTTCTCTAATCCATATCCCAAAATATAACAAGTACTTTCTCTAATACAATCTATGGAAATCATTATCTTTTATATCATCTCATTCGTGTTTCATTACATCAAAATACACATAATACACTTCCCAAAGATCATGATTCCTTACGTATTTGGGGGATTATATATATAAATTAATAAAATAAAATGAACAATGAATTTTTTTTATAACTCATTAACATGGTCTTAAAATCCAACCACTCTTTCTAAACTCTGTGGTGTAACCAATGGATATATATAAAAATCAGTGATCTATAAATCCCATTACAATAATAATTAAAGAATAGCATATGGTAACACTGTACATGTGAGAAAAGATGCAAAATATGGGGAAATATAAATTTATGAATAATAATAATGAATATTCATTAATGTTATATAGTGATAAAAGTAAAGAAACATAATGAATGTTTCAACATCATGAAACAAGACAAATATAAAGATGAACAATACCATTATTAGTTCAATTGAGGAAATAATAAGACATATTTATATTTAAATAAGTATAATTATAATAGGAATATAGAATAGCGGTAATATAGTTTCAATTCCATAAGGAAATTACTTTTAAATATTAATTTCTTCATTTTTTTGATGATTTATGTGGAACAAAATTTAAGAAATATAATTGAGAGGTTTGTATATACTTACTTAAAAAGGGTGAAATAGGAAAAATAGAAAAGATTTTATGTCAATAATGCTTTTTTAGTAATTTATATTAAATAAATTAGCCATGGTAATTTATAGGGTAACTAGTTTTAGTTCATAACCTCAACTAGAACTACCTAAATCAATCATGTCCTCTCTCGAGGTTTCATATAACCAAATTAGATTCATGATTTCAAATCATGAAATTAAAGGTAACGTAAGGGTCAAATCCCAGACTCAAACACTCATTTACCACATTGATATTCATACTATAAATTCCAAAAATATTTCAAGATAATTAGAGGATATTATTTGATCAAAGATAATGTGATACTAGTTAAATGATAATATCAAAGGTTTAGATACTCACCATATTTATCAAACTCACCTTTCCATTGAATACATAGGTATTATTGGGTAATTCCCCAATTAAAATGAACATTATAAATTCAATGGAAAAGAATAGATGGTTAGATCAAAAAATATGTTTTTTGAAAAAAAAGAAAAAAAATTCTTATTACTCTCACACTAAAAAAATTAATTCAATTTTATTGCATAAAAAGAAATAAAAAAATAGAAAATGAATGTCCTAATAGTATTTAATTGGGATTACTGATAACCCTTCTCATCCAATATTTCTTCAAATGCTTAAGATAGCCCCCCCACTTGCCTCCTATATTAGCATCATATATTATAGTGGGACCTTCCCCAGATTGATCGAAGTCTTGTTTATGGGTCCCTACGGTTCTGGATCTATATCACATTCCATAGGAAAAATAATTCTCTATTTATAATAATCCCCACCTTTGTCATTGAATTTCAAATTATTCTTCTAACTCTATTTTATTATAATTTACTATTTATTCTTCTCTTTTCCAATTAAATTATCATATATTAATTTAATTTTTTCTATTTCATTATCCAAGTATTATAAATACTCTTTTTATAAAATGTAATTTTCAAATTATTTTTCTCTCTTGTTATTGGTCTATTTCATGAACCCATTTGTTATGATAGTACTCCACATTCTATGTATTTATGTTTTCCATATAGTTTAGAATGTATCATATAATATCTCTAAATCAAAATGACTTTTATATGTTGGAATCATAAATAGTGCAATAGGATGGTTCCTCTAGAACACAACATCACAGGGAATGGATGGCCTCTTCATGGAAAATAATGTGCTAGACTATAAATGGAAAATATACTTATTTCCTCCATTTTCATGCAATACCCTGTTAAGTACCTCTATATCTTATTAGAGATCCAAAATAATAGAAATTATCATATATTATTCTTCCACAGTGGATATAGTGAATAATTCGCAATTGTATCATATATTTTTATTCCCAACATTCGAGCAACAAGGGTCCATGGAATCGTTGAATGGAAAACTTCATAGAAACTTATTCTATATTCTTTTATATAAGAACTATGGAATAACTAGAAACCATATTCCAACCTTCACTTACCAATTTAACTCCCTAGTTCACTATTATACAGGGGTGAATCATGTCACAAAGTAATTCTAGAATAACAATTGTGGATAACTCCTTATACAGCCAGCCTCGAAGGACAATGGCATTGTAGGTGCCTTCTGTAATAGAGAATAGTGATTTGGAAGAAAGATTCCAATCAATCCATCTGATCATCATAGTATATAGATTTATCATGTAGGGATTTATTCACTTTTAAGTAATATTCAATAAGTTTTCCTAACATTATATATGGGATCCTTGGTGATCCCAGGCCACGATAGTAGAAATATAATCAAGCTCAACCTACCTAGTAGAGGCCATTATATTATCCATATTACAATATTGGTGTTAAAGTTAGGATGTTTCATAGAGATGCTAAGGTAAAAAGAAGGAATATTTTGAGTGGTTAGGTTCAAAGATGATGTGGGTTAATTCCTTTCAGTTTAAAGATGAACTGTTCCCTCTTAATGTTTTGTCCTACATGAAAAATAGGGAATATTCAGTGCACCCTTAAAAACTTTTAAATAAAACCAATATTTAATAAGATTTATATAGTTAATTGATCCTAAAACACACTCACAAACTTATACGGTCTTGCGTAGACATGTACGGGTCTGATGGGGCTCGAAAAATCCAAAACACGTGCTCAAACATGTGTCCAAACAATCATTATCGCCTTTCCGTGCATGTATCCCTTCTCTGTCTGGTTTCGTTATAGGATGGTATTTCATGGTCTGACAATATTTCTTGTATCCCATTAGGATGAGGTCTAGCATGCCTATCAAAATTTTGGGCATTAACCCAATTCTAATCTCTTCCAACACAACTAAAAAAATCATAGAGACATATAACAATAAAAATACATTTTCTTTTTGTTTATTTAATTTTCTATAATTTAATCAAAAAATAAAAAATTACAAATAAATTGTTATTAATAGTTAAAACAATGGTGTTAAAAATTAGAAACATTTGAAATTTTTCAATTAAAATATCAAACATTAAAGTATATAAAATAACTCATCAAATCCCTCACACTAAAACCATGGTTTTCCTAAAGTATATATCATTAATATAAATTGAATGAAAACACATATTCAACCAATATTTTAAATTCAAAATAAATGGAATAAAAAAATCCTCATTGATTGAGATATATTTTTAATATATCATGTATGATGAAAAATGGTTTCAAATCCTTACAAAACAAATGTTTTTAAATTTACCAAGAAAATTGATTAATCTTATCATCACATCCATTTATTCTTATTAACATATACATATATAAAATTCCAAGATATGATCTATTGTACAAAGTTTTCACATATCTCATTTATCAGGATAAATTGAACATATGATGGTTTCCTGATACCTTGACTACATGCACCAAACATATAAATTTAAAAATTATCAGTATTAACCTCTTAATAAAGAAAAAAATAATTAAAAATATTGAAGTAATTTTCCATTGTATAAAATGATTTTTAGGTTATGGGATGGTATGTATCTGATTAATAAACAATTTTGGGCCTGAAAGGGAGGATAATATCTAAGTGTTAATCATGATAATCGAAGTAAATTATATGATATTATGTTTTAGGGAAATAATAACTATCCACCCTTTCTAATCTCATCTAGGTCATGTAAAATGTAAATAATTAATGTGTTACCATTCTAATTTTCTTTATTTTTTACTTTTAAGAAAAATGTGCATAGAAAAGTCTCACATCCACCTTCATACATCAAAAGATTAAAATAATTGGTCAAGTGATAATGACTTTTGAACATTCATAATACAAATAATTATTATTATTATTATTATTATTGTTATGGTAGATAACAAATATATACAATTAATTAACCTTCTCTAATTACCCAATGAAAAACAGAATTCGTTTTTTTTTTCAAGACAACTTGTCCCTTTTTCCCTAAAACTCACTTCCTGACGCATTTGAACATTGAAAACGAAGAAAAAAAATAAAGAAAGGTAATAAATGGAAAATTTGGACTGAAATTTGGTTTAGTCTTGTAAAATGAATCTCATGGACTATAATTTCTAAAAGTGTGATAATTTTTAGGTTGGTCTGAAGGGGAACAACGTAATCAAAAAAATTACACAATTACAATTTTAGTAAATTTGTATAATCATAAAATTGTTAAGGTCAAGTCCTAATCATATATTTATAAATGATATATATTATCTAAATAAATATACTAAGAACTAGATGAAATATTGTTCAATAAAACCACTCAAAAATTTAGATCACGTAATTTAAGTCAATCCATCATCGTATGATTTATTAAAAAATCAATTAATAATAATATCTACAATTTAAATAAGAAAATGATACTATGTAGATTTCTCTACATATTACCAAAAATAAAAAATAGGATTTTTTGAATTCTTTTCCATGTACTTTTCTTGAATAAAAAACTCTTTATATCTCAGTCATTCAATTCCATCAACATGATAACAAAACATGGAATCATTTTATTCCTAAAAAATCTAAGTTTCATTGATCATAAAGTAAGGAAATGATTGAGATGTTATCTGGAATATTTTCAACAAAGGACAGAATGTATATTATGAATCATGTAATGGATTAAAAATGATTACTCAAAATTAATGTGTACTCTCCTAGAAACTTCTCCCCTAATAACCTATTACCGTTGTGCATTATGGACTAATAAAAAAAATCCAAACAAGGGAAGATGTAAGATTTATTCTTTTAATAATCATAAATGATGGATAACATTTCAATGAATCTAAAATTAAATACTAAAATAGTAAATTATATAAAAAAAATACTTGGATTCCATCTTAGGCCATTAATTTACTTAACTTGTTAAGTGTTACCTGCCTATTAGATATTGTAATTGGAGTAGTATGTAAACCCAAACCTCTTATATTGAAAGAATTTTTTTTTATGTGTAGTATGGTTTATATATTCTACCATTCATCATCCATGAATGATCTTATACATCCCATTTAGGTGAATACCATGTAGTGGACATCCCCATTGTTGGGTATAAAATAACATGTGCTATCCATAACTTGAACCAACCCTCTTTATCCAATTATTTGTGTATTCTATTCTTCAATTTGTATGTCAATTTCTCCCTACTATTAATATTAACATTCTTTACCCCACACCACAATCCATGTGCACATGCATATCCATACATTCACCCCAAAGAACTACACCATAACCAAACTTAACTAATACATATAATTTTCATTATTCCTAATAATCAACATGGAAAATTGTATTTTTCTCTAACCCATTAAAACATTTCTATTAACATCACTTAAGAACATTTATCCCAATTCGCATTCTCATGCCTAGAACACTATACATATTCAATAATTCCCTTATAAAAAACCCCTTATACATATTCATAAAGGATCTTTTGATATCCCCTTAAAAATATTCCCATTTCATATACCATTATCAATTTAGTATATTTACTGTTCACATATACTTACTCCCTTCAGAAATCATAACATATTTAAAAAGGATCATACCCCAAAACCAATTAAGAAAATACATAATTTGGGTATCCCTTAGGAATATCAACATACACAATATGTTCTCTACATGATCAAACAATAAAAAATAACTTATGTAGCAAGCACTAGGTTTAAAAAGTATCGGCACACCCCATGGATGGCCTTAATAGGGTAAAAGAATCCTCAATGAAACCCTTGGGACCATGAGGGTTCTTAATTATAATTTAGAAACCCAAATTTAAAAATATCTCCAAAGATGTCAAAATCAAAATAATAGGTGATCCCAAACATGGTCAGACATGCACAAACCTACAACAAAACTATGGGATATAACTTGTATACCACCTACCTAAAATCTGTTGGTGAAATCACTCCCAAATGTGGCCTTAGATCTATATTCAATCACCTGTTAATGAGTTAACATATATATACTCATAAAATAAGGGTTTTGTAGATTTATATGGAGATAAGAGAAATATTCCAACCCTAATTGAGAAATAGAGGCAAGGAGTATATTAGACTCACTCAGGGCTTTGATCCACAACCATCGTTGCTCTAAATGGCCTAGGATCGAAGGAGAATCACCTCTTAAAATCATCGGTCATCGAAGTTCATCCTTATGATTTAAAGAGGAATAAAATAGAAAAATCCCGAGTTGGGGTTAAAAAACCCGTAATTGAAATTTTTTAAATTTCCCTACATTAATGGGTTGCACTGTTTACCTGAACAGTTTTCCAAACCGTGTGCAGACCGTGTGTGAGAAACCATCCCAAAATAACCCATTCACATGGTTTCCATGGAATGAAACAAGCTTATCTCAACCATTTGATAACCATGTGAAATCATCAATCCAGGGTTGTACTATTACCAAGGACACTCTGCGTGGTTTGTAATAACCATGCACAAACTGTCCAAAATTCACAAAAAACTCTTTTTTGAACCTCTTTCATGCATAAAAACTCTAGAACACCCCAAATAATTATCATGAACTAGGATTAACAATTATTTAACAATGTTAAGGGACATATATTGAACCATAGACAAATAAACATTATGAAATATTTGGGATCTTACAACCTCCCCACCTTAGGATGGCTTGACCTTAAGCCACTCTTCCAGTCATTGTTGGGTTACCAAGGAAAAGAGATCAGACAAGTGGGCCCATATATCTGATTCTATCTCTCATGTTTCTTCTTGAACATTTCAAAACATCCATTGAACATGAAAAAATGGCACAACAATTCCCTAAGATAACTTCTCACTATGATCCCCAATACAAACTAGATGTTATTTAAAAGATGCATTTGGATCAATCTCACGATCGTCTATGTTTATCAAATGACAAGGATCATGTTGATATTGCTGCATTTGAGAAACATTAAATGAATCATGTGTCCCAATGTATCGTTATGGCAGATCCAATCGGTATTGCACTGGTATGATCTTCTCCACAATATGAAATAACCCCACATACATGGGTGTCATCTTTCCCTACTTTTGGATTCGATGATGACCCAACATTGGAGACACACAAAGAAACAATCTATCTCCCACCATGAAATGAAGAGTTTTATGACATTGATCTGAATATGACTATCGCCTACACTTTTCTATTTCCATCCACTTCTGAATTAACATAACATTCTCAGAAGTCACCTACATTAGACTCATTCCTAATAGCTCAGACTCCCCATATTCTAACCAACACAACAGGGATCTACATGGACTCCCATAGAGTGACTCAAAAGGCACCATCTAAATTGTAGCCTAAAAAATATTGTTTTATGTAAACTCAATAAGAAGAAAGTTGTTTTCCCACAAACCATATAAATCTTGAACACATTCTCACAACATGACCTCAGATATCAAAATTGTACGCACTGACTGCACGTCCATCTATGGGTGATAAGTTGAACTCAAAAATAGTTGGGTTCTATACGCCTTCTATAGCCCCTACCAGATTTGCGATGTGAAATGTGGATCATGATCTGAACTACAGTTCTCAGTAAAATATTAATAAGAACAATCTCTAGAAAAATGACTCACAAAAAAATAATTGACCGTATAAGTTTCTTGGATCATTAAGAATGGATTCACTTTAGTCAACTGATCCATAATGACCCATATTGCATCATTATTTTGTGGCATCATTAGATGACCCACTATGAAGTCCATTAATATGTAATTCCAATTGCACACTATAATGGGTAGTGAGAGAAAAAACCAACCTGAAGGATGATTCATGGACTTCACATGTTGATAGGTAATGCATTGCTCAAAAAAATTTAAAATTATATTCATTATTCCTGGCCAATAATACTAACAATGAAGATCATGATAAATGTTAGTCCATCACGGATATACTTTTTGCTTCAATTCATAGAACCCATGCATCAATGCTTCATGTAAACCCGCTGGTACAACAACATGACCCTAAAATTAAAAATAATTCATAAACACTAATAGAACAACTAGAAGGTGACTCCCCAACTTTAAGACATTCGTTCATGGACAAACTCTCCTGATCTTCCAGTTGAATTTCCATAGTCTAGATCAAAAGCATAGACACAATCTCTATAGATGCAAGGGTAATTTTTCCTCACCATTTCTGCACTTCCAGGTGGATCTCAGCAAACAAAGAAATCATTTTCCACTCAGAGATGGATTCATGAACAAATTGATTTTTATTCTTCCAACTAAGATAATATACATCACTATTCCCATTTCCTAGTGTGTAATCCATCTCAAAATAGAAGGATTGAATTTAATCGACCAACCATCAGGACCGAAGATTCAAATCCAATAGATAGAAGATATACATTGAACATTTATGATTAGTAAAAACTGTTAACAACTCTCCAAAAAAGTAGTGCATCCAACACTATAACATATAACTACAACAGCTAGCTCAATAACATGGTTAGGGTAATATCTTTCATGAGGCCTAGAATGTCTTGACCCAAAAGATACAACTAAATCATTCAACATTAACACTACCCCAATTCCCACACCAGACGAATCACAAAAAGTTATACCTCTTACCAGGGTAAGGTAAAATAAAAATCATCATTGAAGTCAATTGTTTCTTCAATTATTAAAATAAGTTTCTAATTCTTTAAACCACTCATATTGAACACCCTTATTGGTTAATTTTTATAGTGGTTCATATAATTAGGGGAAATAATTAATGAATTTCTTTTAATAACTGGATTAACCCAAAAAACCTCTAACCATTGGAATCATTCTTTGGATACTCCCAAGAAACAATAACCTACACCGTCTCTGGATCCACTGACACACATAACTCAGAAATTATATGCCCCAAATAATGGAATTTGTCAATCCAAAAATGATTTTTTTGATATCTTGGTGTAAATCCTATGCTTTCTTTGTGTACTCAATATGATGTTATGATTGTTGGCATGATCTTCAGGTGTTTTTTAGTACACCAAGATCTCTTCAAAAATTAAATCCATGAACAAAACTAGATAGTTTTGATATATTTGAGTCATTTGTTCAATAAAAATTTTCAGTGCATTGGAAAACTAGAACAAAATACCAAACTATTCATAGAACCTATACCTGCCTTGGAATTCCATCTATAGAAAGTCAAAACAGATCACCCTCAACAGATGTTATCCTGATCTTGATTCGATCTTAGAAAAAAAATGAGGCACAACTCTGATGGTCTAATAATTCTTCAATTCCTGGAATAGTGTATCATTTCTCAACCATTATTTGATTCAACTTCCTATAATTGACAAATAACCTAAATGACTTATCATCCTTCATATCAAAAAACAAGGGTGATCCCCAAGGTGACATACTAGGTCAGATGAATCACTTTTTCTCCAAATCATCATACGAAGACTTATACTCGTGGATTTATCTCAGTTTTATTCAATATGGTGTAATAGAAACTAGGTATTCCCCTTGAAACAAATAAATTGTAAAATCCACATCCCTTTGGGTGATACTCCCAAGAAATCCTTAGGAAACACATCCTAAAACTGATCCAACATATGATGAAAGACATGTTTTTCAACTTCTCTATCACCAAGAATAAGTCATGCCACTTGGGATGTGAGTTCTCCCAACTACTGAAAAATTTGACATTCATTTCCAGCTATTACATCCCACGCACCATGAATGACATAAGTGTATTCATTTGGAGATAAGAATATTAGCCTATGACAGTAAAAATCAATATTGGATTGATATAGAACCAGTTATTCGATACCAATGAATTGTTCAAAACATGACATCTTGAGGAGAAATAGGTTCCATGGAACACAATAATCACTATCCTCTAAGTTACAACACATACACTTTCTGATATCCTCAACTCACACCCCCAATATAGTATCAATTGACATAACCCCCCACACTAATTCCACTACTAGTCCAAACAATAAAAATATTGGCCAAAGATAAAAGAGTGTGCAGAACATATTTCAAATAGAGCATTCTCAAGTGAGGAATATACCGGAATCATACCTCGAATGGTAGAAGGTCCAACCTCCCCACCTCTAGGTGTAGACTGACCTGCAAGAAGATGGTATGTCTCTCAAACCTAGGGTATAGTCATAATTCCCTGAACTGCACTATCCAGTGGGTATAGAAGGTCTTGTTTTGGAGTTCCAAGCCCATAACCCATACTGATTCAGATAGTGGACCTCAAACTACCCACCTGATACATGGTGATAAATCCCCTGAGCGTACTCAACATCATCCACTAGCTCCCATCCATATACATCTGTCGAGGGTTCTTTCTGAACACGTTTATATGTCTTAACCTGCCACATGACTGGAACATGAAAAGTTGTTGGGGACTCTGGCCTCTCATGTCACTCAGCCTTCCTCACTAGTAGTTGTCCACCTGATCTCCACCCAGAGATGTCGACCCTCTCTTCTGACTATTCTATGCACTTTAACCTTTTTAGAAACATCCAAAATGATACTTCCATCTTTAAAAAGTTGTACCATATGTTCTTCAAATTGGAAAAAAAATTCCACATCTTGAAGCTCCCTTAAGGTTCACTTTTGAGATAATAGGATGGTCCACTACCTCTTATAACCGCTTCAGGCAGACTATGTTCACCTAGGACCTAATCTTAGGCCTCAACCCATCCTCGAAGAGTTTTTTCATCATTTCTGCATCTTTATCAATCATCAAGACCAATCAGCGTAAGTCAGTGAAATGATTATCATAATCTGTCACTAATGCATCTCCCTTACTCAAATTCATAAAATTTACATCCTTCTCATAATTCAAGGTTTCTAGGAAGTGATGTTATAGAAACATTTCTTTGAAATATGACTACACAATTCCTTCATCCTTATCCATATTAACAATAATATCCACTAATGCATGGCCAACTCCCATAACATGTAGGTCGCTAACTTGAATCACTTCCCAAAAAAAGTCTTCATATGAACAAAACCAATTTGGATAAACTCTATCCAATATTCTACTACCTCTATCCCACCCTCTCTAGTATTAGTTGGAGGGTGCTACAACTGAAACTCCCTGGTCAGCTCAAACATACCTGGCACAACCTTCCATGGGTTTCATTAAATAAAGTTCATAAAATAAAAAATATTATCATTGATCTCCTCTTCTCGATTATCTTGAACCATGACATTCTCTTACTCTACTACTGGGGTAGAATTCTTAGTAATGTTCTCATGTCACCCAACATGAAAAAGTCTTCAAGGGGTATTTCACTAAAATTCAAAACACAAGGATTAGAACACAAACCATAATGATTTCAAAAATATACATGAAGACTCTTCCTTGGCAACCCGAAAACCATTTTACATAAACCACCAAAACATGTCTGATCATACCAGACATACTACCCTCAATCATCCCTACTATTTTCATGGACAAAATTTGGTAACTAACTGAAAAAACAAAAATAATTAACTTCTACACCATTTCAAAGCTATTATCACATCACAAATTACTCCAATAACATTTCATTTCTCATACCACTCTTTATTACAATTTATTTATTAATCGTTGTTTAAAATTTTTCTCCCCTTCACCCTATTTGTATCATCTCATTAGAAACTATTTTCACTGTTTTAATGAAAATAAAATTCATTTTCCCTCCATGTCCCAAAAACCTATCACGTGCATGTGTGCCTTCTATGATACATGTCTCTTATATACATAGGTTCCTAGAATGATGCATGAATGAAAAATCTTATGTCATTATGTCAATGAGAAAAATATAATAAAATGGTCACATCAGGCCAAATCTACATCACCCAATGGTAAAATATCATCAAATATAACAACTAAAAACAAGAAAAAAAATTCCCACACTGGGTGATTTGTGTTTTCCCTATTACATGGGTCAGCTACTCCCAGGCATGATCTCATTACCAAGGATCAAAACCATTCTAACCTCTTATCTACCATTCTTCAATTGTTATTAAAATAAAAATACATCCTTTGATACCACTTTGTAACATCCATGAATTGGGTGACACGAAATTGATGCCTTGCGCCGAGTCGCCACATGACCTAAAGTGCACCTCCCTATATGCCAAATGTTGTTGGCTACCAGTGAGGGTCTAATATGTCACATGGGGAGAAAATACCCTCTTCATCATCGTAATCCACTATAGATCACAATATAAATAGCTGAAACAATAAGAAAACCCCAATAACAAGCATAGCCAATCATCTCTCAAACTAGGTACAATCCAAAAGCAATAGTAAATTTGTTATATCATCCTACAATTCCATGTGAAAAAATCCCAAAATAAGACAAATAGTGGAATCCAAAAAAAATTCATATCTCCGAATCTAGATCCTAATCCATTCATGTCCTATGTCATACTCAACACCCTATCCTTAAGCCCTTTCCCTTGTCCTGACCTGCAAGTACTGAACTTTATCAAGTACCCAATTGTGGACAGAGCAGGGTGTGAGTATAACTTAGTAGTCCACCAATAATGGTGACTTCAAATATCCAGTCTATCAGATAGTGAATGGAAGAATAAATAAATAACATGCAAAGGTAAGAAAATTCTAGGGCTACTAATTAACAATCGGTACTTTTCAATACTAACCAATGTTCTAATTCATAATGTCTCTTGTTTTACTAGTACATCATCAATCACGAAGTTCATAAGTTAGGCATTCACAAATTTAACACAAGTTTCATAGAATTTATAATTTTTTATTAGGTAATAAATAAGTCCCTAACTCAATTGGGATAATATATCACAACATCACAATATCCTCATCTTGAAGCCTCATTGTGGGTGGATTGAAACCAGTAGGGGAATAGAGCTCTATCCCCTTCCCTAACTCGTGCATTATGTGTGGAGTTTGAGCATCATCCCAACTCAATCATTGTAAGGAGCCTCACTCATTTATCACACACCTCAAGACATGAGAACATGCTTATCTATTTGTTCACCACACACAACCACACCACAACCAAACACAACCAATAAATATAAATATCATAATACATTAAAATCAATATCATAAAACATATTATTCCATTAACCATTAACACATTTCCAATTACATCACCTACCCCATTTAGCCCAATTCTCATTCTCTATCCTAGCTCACAACGAATATTCAATAATTCTATTATATCAACTTGTTATAAATATTTTTAAATCCACTTATGATATCACATTTAACATATTTCCCATTTCAAGAAACCTTTATCAATTCTACATATTCACATTTCAAATGAACTAACTCATTTAGGCATATCTAACATATTTCATATGCCTCATTCCCCAACCACAATTAGCCAATACCTCATTTCAGCTTCCATTAATAATATCATCATACTGAATAAGGTCTCTACATGATATCACAACAACCAAGAACATACATATCTATCTATCGGTCCAAGATGTATTATCACACCCCATGGATGACCTTAAATGGGTCAAATCATCATTGTTGTGTTCTTTGGGGGCTATATGGGTTCATATTTATCATTCAGACACCCAAATTTGAAATTGTCACCAAAGTATTCAAAATAAAAAAAAAGAGGTGACCAAGAACAAGGTTGGGAATTCCCATATCTACAACAAAACCATGGGATATAACTAGTATACAACCTACCTCAAATATATTGGTGAAAACACTCCCAAATGTGTCCTTATTTCCGGATTCAACCACCTATTAAACAGTTAACCTATATTGCCTCGAAGAATAAATGTTTTAGATATTCAAATGGAGAGGTGAGAAATATACAATCAATAATCGATAAAAGGAAGAAAGGGGTGTATTAGAATCGCCTGGGTCTTCGATCCGCAACCAAAGGAACTCCAGACTGACTGTGATTGAAATATAATCATCACTCTAAATATTGGGTCATAATAGTTTTTCCCAAGGGTTGTAATAGGAATAAGGGAGGAAAATCCCAAGTTAGGGTTAAAAATACAGTAATGGAATGTTTTCTAATTTTCTCAGCATTCCTGGGATACACGATTTACCTGCATGGATTTCCAAAAAGTGCACAAACCATGCCTGGGCCACTATCCAAAAATCACCCCTTAGAAGGGTTTACTAGGAATCACCTTTAGTTATCTTAATTATGACATAACCATGTAAAACCTTATATCCAATACTTCATGGTTATCTGGGATGCTCTGCATGGTTGGACCTTAACATGAACAAATCATGAAAATGCCCAAAAAATATTAATTTACTTCTCTTTCATGCCTTGAACCCTTGTAACACCCCTTTTCCAACTAATAAACTATTGGAAACTCTTATTTAACAAAAATAATGGATATATATCATTAATATAAATTGAAATAACTTATGAAGAATATGGGATATTACAAACTCATTTCCCATTAGCTGTAGTGGTGTTATTTTGTCTATTTTTTTTAAATGTATATATTACTTTCACAAGATTTTTTGTTCACTCGTCCCATATTCATTGAATCTTCCAAATAATTTTTTTCCCAAAACCACTTTTTTTATGGATATTTTTTTTAATATGTGTATTTTTCATTATCTAAACTCCCCCATTATATAAGCTTCCATTTTAATTCAAAATTTAATATACTATGTTAAAAATATATATCATTGGTCATAAATCTATCTCACCGTCAATATTAACTTCAACCAATTTCACAATTTTATTCAACAATAACCTGACCATGGATGAATTTTTTTGGTGATGTAGTATTCTATAGTGCTGATTTATTTGGGGTCCATATTTTTTCACTATTCCACATACAATACAGATTCATTAGTGTGTTCCTCATCATTTTTCATCATTCTTTTTAGTATAATTTTTTTTGAAACCTACAACATAGATTAATAAAAAATTAGGATAATAATAATTTCCTAGTCTAAAAAGATTTTTTTATTATATTTGTAATAGATTGATCATTTTACTATCTTAGTAATTTTCTTCATGAGGTAATGTTCTCTTATAATATGAGTCCCCTATAATTTTTTATTGTGTATTCTCTTCTCTCATCACGATGTAAAGATTAATATTATGATGTTTCAAGATTTACATGTTTGATTTCTAGAGAAATAAATATTATATAGAGTATGTTTTTATCATCCTCCATTGAATTTATATTATCATTACACTCTTATTTTATCTTATGAAATATATGTTTTATAATTTTTCCCTTTAGTGAAAAGAAAAATAATCTCTATTATCCGATTTTAATTAATCAATAGTTGATAATTTGGCACATCAGTTATGTTCTGCCAATTTTTCTCCAACTCATTGAACATCCGATAAATATATTCAATGGATTTAATATTATTAATGATTTATTCAAAAAAATCCATTCCAAAATTGGAAAATAATTATATAGGAAATATAATTTTTCACTCTTAGAAATTATTTTCATTATTATTTATACAGTTATCATCACCTTTTTTTCTTGGTTTTTCTATTTGGTAAGATTATTTTTCAAGATTCATGGTATCCTAATACTATCTTCTAGGAAAAAAAATACCAAAAGTTAATATGAATTGTGGATGGTTTTTAAATATACATATCTATGAATAAATTTATTCATATTATAAATTATTAAAAATGATGCATTTCTAACTTCTTATAGGTTCTTCTATTAGAATGTTTTGGAAACAAATTTTAATACACAATTTTCATTACAAAAATTATTTTAGGTTTTTCAAGTCTAAATATTTTCCATCTCTTAAGTTGTATATGTAACCTCTATATCTAAATACATGATTTAATTTTCTTAATTTGTATGGGATAAAAGGAAATAAATATTTTATCTGATGTTGGTAATAGAGGTTTTCTTAACATGATTATATTCTTTAAGAATAAACAAATTGAGAAATGTAAAAAATGCAACCTCTTTCATTATAATCATTTAATATAAAACCCACATTCATTGATGAGTCTGTTGTTAATTTATTTTTATCTTTATTTTTCTTACTCATTATATTGCTAACATACATCTCTTACATGTTTTCTATTAATGGGAACTCACATGTTTCTTTAAATATATACATCACAAAGCATTAAAAGAGTGATTGAAAACTAAAAATACTTCAAATATATTGATTATAATGAATAAAATCATAGGTGGAAACTATGTGTTTATATTAGAATTTAGGATCAGTTTGGTTAGGGAAAATAATACCAGGGGTTAATTAGTTTTAATAACATGTTGACATATATAAAATTTTAACCATCATTACCTCTTAACTTATTTAGTGAATGGATCTCATAATTTTTAATCTACTAAATTTTAGTCGTATTGATTTTAATATGAGTAAGAAAGAATAAATTAACGGAATATAGGTCTTTATTACATGGTCTTAAAATTAATTGAATTTCTATGTTATTAGAATAAAATTCCTTTTATCAAATTCAATCGCATTTTCCCTTTTATTGTAAATTGTGTCATGGGAAATAGTTTTTCATGAACATGCAGTCCTGTAACCAATGAGGTACAAATCATGGAATATAATGTTTCTATTTTTTATATATGAAAATAATAACACATCCTTAAAGTAAAAAAAATGGTAAAGTATCATGTCTCTCATATATAGTAGGTATTTGATCTTCTACCAAAAACGACAATAATCTTAAAGGCTTCCTATAAATTAATTGAACCTTATAATATTTTTATTATATGATAGTAATCTCAAGAATCATATTATTATACATGATCAATGGATATGGTTCAATGGGCTAGTCTCTCTTCTACTTATACTTGTTCAATGAGAAATACTAATCATTTAGAAACTGTTAGCTATGTTCAACCCTTTCCCCCAAAAAATCCAAAACATTTTTATTGGGTCATACCATAATATCATGGTTACCCAAGGTCTATAATATATAGTGGTATTGAGTATCTTACTTTTTTCAATTCATGTGATATAACTATAATGGATTTGTCAAATTCCCAATTCACTTCATTACACAACATCAGAAATTGTTGCAATATGAGTTATTCTCTTTTATTTTGACAAAAACGTTTTCTCATGAAAATAGTGTTGATCATTTCCAGTTTTCTATCATTCCCTATCTATTGTAATATTCAAATATATGAAAAAAATCCATATTCAAATATTGATATCATATTTTATTTTTTGTAGTCTAAAAAAATCACAGTCCTAATGTAAATCTTATCTAATTATCCTTATTATAAATTAAAATGAATCATGGGATATATTCTAATTTAAATATTCTACAGAACTCCCAAGATTATATTATTTCCATTCCAAAATGAATGTTCACATGCTATGATCCACTCATTATAAACCCTCACTTAATTATGTCAATACCACTCAATTAATAAAATAATTTTTTATTGTAAATTTTCTTTAATCCTGATATTAGGGTCTTTCTTTCCTATGTCCTTAATATTAATTTAGAATCATTGATTTATTCGATGAATCAATATATTTATGTACTGAATAACATCCTATAATTATACGTATTTATTGTCTAATGCCCCTTGGTTTTCATAAAAACATTATAGTATGATTAAAAATTACTCTTAAATTAGTCCACTATATTTATTTTACATTACCATATATTATAATAAAATAATTATCATATTAGTAAGATGAATATTATAAGATTCCTATTAACCCTTTTAGAATTTCTAATGATTCGTTCAAAAATTATTGGATTTGTCTTATATAGACTGTATGATTCTTATGAACTTTAAATGAATCTTATATAATTATAATTCCTTTAAAAATATTAATCTCTACTTTCCAATATAAATATTAATAAAACCTCAAGACTTTTCCATTTTTTTAATCTTCCACTCTGAATGACTATTACAAAATATGAAGTTATCTTGATTTACTACTATAATTAGTTAAAAGCTCCTACATTCATGTTATGATTTCTCAAATCAAAAAGAATACATCATGTTTATTATCAATGACATCAAATCGATATTTATCGTAGTGAAAGTAGTTCCAAACATTTATAAAGTAATTAAATACTCCATATTAAATATCTATGATTCCAAAATAAAAAAAATGGATTAACTCCAAAAACATCATCCCAGTATGATTCTAAGAGATATATCACACTTGAATATTGTTAAATTAATGGTGTTAAATTTCATATATTTCTTCTAATACTTCTTTAGAATGATAAAATATTTAACAATAAACAACTTCCACTGAACTCAATTGCTCATCAACTCACTCAAATATGGTTAAAATATTTCTTTATTCTAACTCTCATACATATATTCCAATCATTAGAAGACTCATAATATTCACGAAATAATTTCATTGATATAGTATTGCATCTTTTCCATGTGTGATTGGATCTTTATGAATTTCCAATGGAAGTATCTCACATTCTTCTCAAAGCATCAATGCGGTCCTTTAATCCATATATAATATACAGAACTTGTCACGCATAATAATACCTTTCTTGGGATCTTCGTACTTATTCTCATCAAATATATTATGAATTCCATGTATCTTAAAAGATATTCTTCTTCATCACATATTAAAACCTTTCATGCTGACCATATATGACTCATTATAATGGGATACAAATAATCATAAAAAAAATTAGGTCCAATAATATCCCCCATTTTATTTATTTTTTAAATACCACCTACATAGTATGAAATAAAATATATATATTAAATTATATATATTTAAAAGGTTGGGGTAAAAGTCTCATTTTATTATTAAATCAAAGAAAAGACCTCTTTTAAATGGGTAGAGGGAGACGCAATACATAGCCCAAACGACTAGTGGGATTATTGCCCATTATATAGCCCACATGCCCAATGTTTTGGCCTAATGCCATTTTGTGAATAGTATCCCACCTACTATAGTACCCCTACATTAAAACTGCTTCTACAGTGCCCTACCACCACTACAGCACCCATTGATCAATAGTACCACCACTGCTACAGTACTACTGCAGTATCCTATGCCCTATTATTGAAAATAATTAAAATAGCTTGAGAGATGGTGGTATTAATAAACATAAATCACTATTCAATAAATTATTTCATTCATTGAATACATGATCCATTCTTTTTATAGGAAATAAGAGGAACAAATCTAGACAACAATGTTCACCCTAAATTCACTGCATATGTTTTAAAATAAAAACAATTTTCATGAAATATTCCAATGTTTTCATGTTGACAACAAATCGATGAATGAAGTCATGTTATAAAAAAAATTCAATGAATCATCACGTGATTTTTCAAAACAAAAATTCATACACTTATACTAACACACAATTAAAAAAATTAAAAGTAGAATAATATGAGCCATGGACATTAACATTTTTTTGACATTGATTTTTTCAACTAATCCTCTTAAACAATGTATTGTTATTGCGTAAGAATAGGGATAATTGAATATGACATCATTTCTCATAAATTAAACCATTAAATTCAATTATAATTATTTTAAAATTTCAAGAACCTTAACTCAATCAGGTTCTAAAAAAATTTCTACTAGTCTCCCCATAATGTACAAATTGTAATAGTTTCTTCTTTAAGGTTGATATTTTTATTAAATAAATTTCATCTAATGAATGTAATATCATTAATAAAAATGGGATATTTTTTAAATTGGGAATATTCATTCCATAAGGACCATGTTTTTAACAATGTCCCTTAATCACATATCATCTTCTATTCCATATCCAAATTAACAAAAACAAAATTTTGGGAAAATATTAAACTCCATTTGACCATAGTCATAGAATAATTGTAAACAATCCCTTCTCAACCCTGATTCTTAACTATTTTCAACACTATGTTAGGGTAAATTTTTACTGATTTTTCTTCTGAATTTTTATTCTATATTATTGAAGAACAATAAAGTTTGAATATATCATTCGTCAACAGATTTCTTTAATCTTCTTAATTATTTTACCAATAAAAATAAATAATTTTTTTTCTAACATTATTTTCTTGAATTTCATCATGTTCCGGGTAAGAATATTCAATTCACTATGATGTGACCAACATTATTACACCATTAAAATAGCCATTCATGAACTCATGGGTCATTATATTCTTGAAAACCCTTATGAAATTATATTTTTTGTTTACAATGAATGTTTTTCCCTTGTGAAATTATATTTTCATTTTATTAACCCTTATGTTGTTCCATTTTTTGAATACTTTATTCATATTATCTATAAATAGAATCAATTTTTACTTAAATTTGAAGTTATTTTTAATGGAAATTAACACCTTCATTTAGAAACAGGTTATGAAAATAATTGTTTTTAGAAATCTATAAAATTATTTTGTAATTTCTTAAGTTATTCTCTTTAGTGGTCTATTTATTTTTGGATTAGAATGATAATACATAAACTAATCTAGTTTTGGTGTTCCAATTGTTAAATTTATTTTAATTCTATTTTAAGTGATTTTAATTTATTTTAATATTAACTATAATAAATCATACATTAAATTAAAATTTCAAATTGTAATGGTTGGTCATGAATAAAATTTAAATGTCCATATACCAACCATTTTTTTGACATCTAACCATACGAGCAGATCCTATGTTACTATTTCCCAAAAATTATAAGATGAAAATTTACGGAAGGGAAGATGGGACCACATATTCATTGTGATCTTAAATCATTCTATTAGTAAAATATATAATCATATTATTACTAAAAATGCATTGGTAGACTAGATGATGATTCTTTTTATGTGAATACTTCACTAACTATTTAGGCTTATTTTTCAGATTCCTCAAGCTACCAAATGATGATCCGAAGTGATCTCACAATCATTTCCATGCAATTTGAATATTTAAATTAAATATAAGTAAATATCTCATCAAAAACAACTGATCAAGACTATAGATTATTAGTATGTTAAAATAGAATAAATTTGGTTATCCTAAAAATGGTTGTTCATTAACATAAAAAAATTCACGTTTCAGGTATAAAAGTATAAAATTTCAAAAATAGATAAAAATTTAATTAAACCAAATAAACACGTAATTAACCATTCCCAGCCGAATTGGTGATGATGGTTTCAAGCGATCAAGGTTCCAAACACCCAATGGAATATATAAATTTATATTTAGGATGAATTTTATTGATGAAAGATGATTTAATATGTCCAATAATGATTCACAATTTGTGGTCCATATTGTAATTGTATAATAGTCAATTTATAATTTATTTTTATAAATTTATCAATGTAATGGTAGGAATATGTGACTTGTTTTGGTGGATAATCTACTACATATGATTCCCCACACACCTCTGCAATAGTAAAAATAATTCAAAATATAGTTGGATGTTTTTTATTGTATCAACTTGAATCACCATTTTAAGTATGGATCATTATTTTGGGTTTTTTTTAGGAAAAATGAATTGGGAAATTTTCTATTTACATTCCTTGTAATTTTCATTACACACCATGTACATGTGTACTAGAAGTGTAATGATCGGTTATGTGGCTGTGTTAGTGACATGACAGACCGCTTAAAGAAGGGGCTTATTGAGGCTAATACACAGAATTTACATTACATCAACATTCCATTTACTTTTTTTAATTTATGAATCAGAGTATGGTTACATGTAAAATATAGAAAAATCTTATTCTTCCCCTGTCTCATATAGGCGGGAGGCAAATGGATGAGAAACTTCAAGATCCCCTTGTTCCTCTATCTGAGCTATGATTGAGATGCATCAAGGTGAATTTGATTCTCACTGGAGAGTTCTCTCTTCCCCGAGATCCTCTCAACCTGATTTCTCCTCTCTCGTGAGTATAGAAGGTGGGTTTTTCTTGCCGTTTTCATCAATATACATCATTCTATGTCAATTAAAGGGCCGACGTTGAAGATTTATCATCATACAGCATCATTGTAGGGGGTTTGTGTCTTTCATTCATTCTCTTTTGATTAAATATTCTTTTAATGTTGAATATCCATGTTTTGGGTACTGCATGTTTTGTATTATTACCATGTTTAATACCTTATATGGTTTGTTTCCTTGATCAAGGGTTACTGATAATGCATCTGGTTCCATACCATGATTTTGGGTACATTTCCCTCATCTTATTGTTTATGATTGTTTGGTCTATAAATTCCTATTAGGATTTCCTTTTTTCATGCCTCATAATGTTATAATGGAGTTACTATTTATTTGAAATGAATTTTTTACCCATTGTGATGGTTTGAACAAGGGTAATTGATTGATAGAGATTCCCAATGTAGGGTCAGTTATGTATAGTTTTTTTGCTGACACTGAGGTATTAACTATGAAATATTATTGATGGTCAAAGTCCATAGGGTTTAGACCACTAGAGATGCCTATAAGGACATTATTAACTAAATGTTGGACTATAGATAATTGACTATGAGAGCTGCTACGGGGTCAATATCATTTATTTTTTCTATAAAGACAATGGTGGTATAGACCATCAGGGCTGCCCAGGTGGTTGTTTGTCAGTGATTAGTCCTGTGTGGGACTAAAGGGGTTAGGATGTCTGATATTTCCCATAGGGTCCTTACTTATGGAATTGATGAAATGTTAAAATAGAGGGGTTAAAATGTGATAACTTTCTCTAGGGTTTTCTTTTGTATAATTTAATGTTTGTGATGAGTTTGTGAACCCAATGCACAAGCTTGGACAAGGTCATACTGTTTTGTTTATATTGTCTTTTGAGACATCTAATTGTTATATTATACAAGGGAATATAGATCTTAGGATAGATCATGGTATTCATTTTTCAACGGTTTTAATGATTAATAAATGTAAATGAATGAAATTTGAAACTATATGATTCTTCACTTTTGAGTACTTCCTTGTTTTTTGTTTCATTTTTCAAATTGCCTACTATATATATTCAATGACAATTAGGTTCAAATATTTTGGTGGATTCATACTATGATTCATCTCACACCCTATTTGGGTCATTTATTAAGGACCAAACATATTATATGGATTCACGTATAGATAAGGAAAATCTTCCTTCTTCATCTGGTACATGGTTGATTTTGGAGATGGAGAGCACTGGACCAAGAAAAGGCTTGTGATTATGTTGGAGTATAATATTTTATATACTTTGGATTTGGTATTGAATTTCCTACATTGTTACTTGATTGGATTCTTTCCAAGTTACATGTGACGTGCACCATTTATTAATATATGTTTTAGGTGTTTATACTATCAGTCTTCCGTTGTTTACTTCTTTTGTATGGTATTAATGCTTACACAACTATTTACTATTTTTTCCACTGTCTTACTCTCCCAATGAGGGAATAGTTTCCCTAGTATCACACCCATGGCCATCAATGCTATTAAAAATCCTCTGGCCACTGGGGGAATGTTCTTGAGGCCATGTCACCAACTGGGTACGGGGCACCTTTGGGTGGTGCCCAGAATCAGGATGTTACAAAGTGGTCTATAAAGAGTTTCTATTCTACTATATATTACTATTTGGAGCCTATTGATAGGGATAGGAATAAATAGTTAGTTTGTAATAATTTGTGCCTGGGAGTAGCTAACCTGTCTATAGGGAAAATCTAATTTACCTCGAATATTGCAATTTTTTAGGTTTTTCAATTGTTACAGTTGATTTGATTTCACTGTTGAGAGATTCACTTGTTTTGTGTTGTTATGATTTATTTGATTGTTGTTCTATTTCATTTACAACATGATGAGATGACGGAAATCCATCCCATGCATCATATAAGAACTTTCAATAGATCAAATTTCATGTATTCTTGTCATGTTATCCAAGATGCATTACTGGTTGCATGTTGTCGTTATAGATGTTGTGCTAGATATTCATGTAGTTGTGAAATATTTCATGATAGAATACCTTCTATTTTGACAGGGTATTGTAATAGATATGGTTTTATTTTGATGGCTTCCAAACATTGGTCCCTGAGGTGTTATGAGCCCTCTTGCATCATAATTTGGTGGATTATGTTTGAACGTTAATTGAATTATGTTATGATATAACAAGAAAAAAGATTCCAAACATTGATTTGCAGGGAGTATGGGCTCTCCCAATTCAGAATTTTTTCTGGCCTTGGAAAAAGATTTTATGTTTTCATGGGTTCCAGACATGTTTATGAGGCTTGTTGTCTGGAAACCCAGACAAAACGACATGTGGTGTTATGAACACATGATCTATGTTCATCTGTTCTGGAAGAGACAACATTTCATAGGTATAGGTCGTGTAGTGTATGTACACATCGTGATGTATTTAACCAGTTATCTTACAATTTTAGCAGAGACATAGGGTTGGTAAAGGTTGATAGAACATGTTGTGTACATGGAGTACATTCCATGACTTAAGGATCATGTATCTAGCTATGTAACCAACAACATGGTCGATTAGAACATAAGTAGTACACACTAGGTCAGGGCTGAACATGTCTTGTATTGTTACCCGAGAGAGAACCATGTAGTTCTACCCTTGTAGAGGTACATAATTAGATGTAAAAATTTATGTACACAATATTCCACAATAGGAATGAGCCGTGTGTATGGGTGTTACACAAAAATTATTGGAAAATGTACATTCCCTTATTTAAATATAAGGGAACTTTTCATGTAGTGGTTATATATGTCATGTAACCTTCTTTTGTAAAACAGGATTTTTTTTCTCTTATTCCATTTTTTTTCTTCTATATTTTTTTCCATGATAATCATGAACAGAGGTGTGCACTTGGCCTTGCAAAGTCATGTCGTTGAGACATCCTCGGGTTGCATTCCATGTACCGAGAGATGATCAAACACTGGAAATGGTAGATTATGAACTACTATAAGACCCTCTCTTCATTTCCATCTTTCCAGAAGCTATTATACTAAACGTATGTGCCAATGCATAGTTCTGTGAAGGATTTTTTAGGATGTTACCTATTTTCAGGGATCAATGCATCTTTCCCCGTCTATGGAAGAGCTAGCGCTAGTTTTATAGTAGGAGAATCATCCCACATTTTATGGTAATGGAGTAACATAGGTTACATAGGCATGGCTAGAGTCCAAGCTTGCAGTCTATGAGCATCTGGTGACACCCCTAGAGAGGAGAGTGAATCTTGCAACAAACATGTTACGTGATTCCACATAGAGGTGGTGGGATGTAATATCATAGGTTGGATTCCATCAATATATGTCATAGGAATAGTTTTATAGGATCTTCAATGATTACATCTATCCATAGATGTTGAGAGAAGATTGATCATGATAGTTTATACCTTTGGAGAAGGGCACTCTTTCAGTAAGGGATTACTCATACCATTTTATTGAGCTTTTGTACTTCACACCTATTCTGGGGGGTGATGAGTTATCTTTGTCTATGCAATTTGAGGATGGTCTCAGGAATGTCATCCAAGAGAAGGTGAATGTCTTCAAATTGGCTTTAGTGACTTCTATAGTTTACCAAGAAATTCTTACCAAGAAAAATCTAAGGGAGTTGGGAGCTGTGAGCCAGGGTGAATCAACATCCAGAGTTAATACTCATTTGATAGATAGTACGAAGTGTTGTAGGGAGATTTCACTTGATTTTTTATCAGGTATCCATGTGGTATGATACAGGTGTGGGAAGACTGAGAATATGAGGCTACATTTCCCAAATGACCTAATTGAGTGACGAACTTGAGGAAATATGGGTTATCTTCAGCATTTTTGTCAGGAGTTCTCACCAGCACTTAGTGATAGTGGTTATGTTATGACTCCATGTTCAAAATTAGGACCATCGGTTTCTCATCTGTTATGGAACTAGAGTTCTTCAGCACGTTTAAGCTGAGGAAGTGGTTTTGGCCATTTTACTTAGGCTACCTCTTCTCAGCAAAGTAGGTTGGATCAGCTCTAGGTAGTCAGGCTGGGTCGCAGGGCTGCGGTACAAGTCATACATTTGCAGTGGAGAAGACCCTGCAGAAGTAGGATCTCATACCCTCGATGGTAAGAGGTACAATTCTAGTTACCTCAGTTTTAGCATCTTCTATTTTTGATATTGGGGATTCCTATAGTTTTATATATTTTTCTATGATGGAAATCATTGGGCTTTTTATCTTTACTCTTGAGGATGTTACGACACTAGACACTCTGTTGGGGATTTGGACGACTAGTGTATGTCAGTGAAAGGAGTTCCCTCTAGAGGTTGGTGGGTGTCACTTCTTACGTGACCACTATGTATTAGATGTTATAGTATTTGATATAATTCTCAGAATGGACTGGTGGTCTCCTTCCAATAATTTGTTCCCCAATATCATCGTATGGTGAGTTTCATATCACTAGAGGGAAGGTCACATCAATACAAGGGTGAATGGGATGTCCTTTTGAGAGGACCGGGACTCGAGCGTCATGGGTTGGGACGAATAATAGCTCATATTTCTAGTTTTTTTCTGGATGTCTTGGGGACTTTGTAGATAGACTTTCTTCCATTTTTGGATCATTTTAGAGATGTCTTACCGGTCAAATTTTCATGTTTACATCCAAAGAGTGTGGTAGATTTCTCTATTGAGTTTTTGCCAAGAGAAGCACCGGTGTCTATTCCACCATATAGGATGGCTACAGCAGAGTTAAAGGATCTCAAAAATCAATTGATGGAGTTATAGGAGAATGGATTCATCCAACCCGGAAGTTCTCGTTAGGGGTTTCTTGTCGTATTTTCAAAGAAATAATATGGTACCCTCAAACATTGTGTGGATTATCAGATTCTAAACCAGTTTCCCGTCAATAATAGATATCCCTTGCTAAGGATTGATGATCTTTTTAATGTGATTCGAGGTTCCTAGGTGTTCTTTAATATTGTCTTGAGATCCATTTATCATCATAAGCATGTTAGGTCATCCGATATACCTTTTAAATACTTTCAGAGTATGTATGGTATATACAAGTATTTGGTTATGCCATTCGATCTCATGAACATGCTGACAGTTTTCATGGAACTAATGAACCGAGTTTTCCAACCTTACTTGTATTATTTTGTGGTAGTATTCATGGACAACATCTTGGTGAACTCTCACACTCGACATGACCATGCCATCTATCTTGATATCATATTGAGTACACTAAGACAGAAACAATATATATGTCATGCTCTCAAAATGAAACTTTTGGAAAGACTAGATTCACTTCTTAGGTCATGTCATCTTAGAGATATGAATATTAGTAGACCTGTAGAATGTGAGAGCAGTAGTTTCATGGTTGCAGCCAAAGAACTTCTTCGAGGTACGAAGTTTTCTGGGGCTGGCTGGTTACTATTGAAATTTTATTTCAAAAAAATCACACATAGCAGGGAAACAGATGTTCCTAACTATGAAGGATAAAAATTATTTGTGGAAATATTCTTGTGATTCAATCTTTCAGAAACTGAATGGTATATTGGCTTCAGCACCGATAATGATTTTTCCAGTGTTGGGAAAGAGTTACACCTTTCCCTTTGATGCATTAAGTATCAGGCTGGGAGCATAGCTTATGTATGGGGAATGAGTCGTTGCTTATGGTTCATGGAAGTTGAAGCCACATGAGAGAAATTACCTAACATACAATCTTGAGTTGGCTACATTTGTGCATGCATTGCACTGTTGGAGTCATTATCCTTTGGGAAAGCATTTTGTGCTGAAAACGTACCAAAAAATACTCAAGTATATATTTACTCAGTGTGATCAAAATTTGAAAATGCAAAAGTAGATTGAGTACCTTCAGGATTTTGTCTTTGAGAGTTCCCATATTCCTAGAAAAGTCAATGGAGTAGCTGAAGCATTGAGCAGGAGGACTTAGATACACGAAGTTTTGGAGGCCAACTGTGAGTGAAAGATTATAGAAATGCTCTCTGAGATGCATTTAGAGGTTCCCGTGAGATATGGTTATAAATTTATTTCTTCTAGTTGTTACCTCAACTCTATTAGACAGAGTGCGAATGTGGTAGCTATCAGATTTTTAAGGCCTAGTCCAATGAGAGAGTGTGTCAGGAGAGGACCCTACTCCTAGGTGGACCATAGCCGATGATGTGGTCTTGAATTTTCATGGATTCATATTGCTGTTAGCACACATACGTGAGGAGTGGATGTGGGATTTTCATTCCTTAGATTGGGAAGTTCATCATGTGGGTCACCATGATTTATAAAGATATACACCATCAGTATTGGTGGCCAGGTATGAAGAGGGATGTAAAAAGTTTCTTCATGAGATGTTCCACATGTCAGTGGGTGAAGGTGTAGTATCAGTGGCTAGAATGGTATTTAATGTAGTTACCCATTCATGAATATAAGTTTAATGATGTCACGACGAATTTCCTGATAGGTTTATTAAGGTCGCCTCAGGGTAATGATGCAATTTGGGTTATTTTTTATAGATTCATGAAGGCTGCACATTTCATGCTGATAAAGGAAACATTCAGAGTTGATGAGCATAGATGGTTGAACATCCGAGATATTTTTATGTTTTCATGGAGTTACACACTCTATCATTTATGATTGGTTCCTCGAGTTTACTTCTCATGTTTGGACGGTACTATAGAGGGCTTGGGTACAAAGGTAATTCTATGTACAACATACAATCGTGAGACAGATGGCTAGTCTGAGCATAAGATTATGGTTTTGGAGGAAAAGCATCGAGAATACATCTTAAATTTTATGGGGTCTTGGGAGAGACACATACCCCTAGTAGAGTTCGACTACATTAATAGTTTCCAAGAGATTATTAAGATGGACCCTTATATATCTTTTTGTGGTTATTCATTATGATCACCCTCAGCTAGCTGGAGGCTGGAGAGGCAGTTATGCTGGGACCTCTTCTTGTCCAGGAGACCACTAAGCTGGTGGAGTTGATTCAGAATAGGATGGATTCTTCACAATATCTCTAGGAATCTTATACTGATTAATGGAGATGAACTCTAGAGTTTGGGGAGAGAGATCGGGTTTTCTTACATGTCATAGTGAGTTTGGGTCATATGAGGATTAAGAGATCGGGAAAGCATTCACCAAGATACATCGTAATGTTTGAGGTTTTATAGAGTATTTCTGGTTTCCTATCTGTAGTAGTTACCTCAGATGTATCTGGATATGTATGAAATCTTTCATGTTTCTCAACTACGTAGTTATTTTTCATACTCGTCTCATTTTTTTCATCCTAAGGAGGTTGAGTTGGAGGTGGATGCATATGTTGAGGGGAACCCTATTATGATTGTTGATCACAGCATGAAGGTTCTCTATGGCTAGTCAGTTCCCCTAGTACAGGTTCTATGGATGCATGGGTGAGTACAGGATGAGATTTAGGAGAGGGATGCCGAAGTGTGATCATAGTGGCTAGAGTAGTTTGAAATTTCTTCTTCACCGCCCTTGGAAGGAAAATTTAGGAATAAATTTATTTAAGGGGGAAGTTTGTAAGAACCCAGATCATTATTTTAGTTATGGATATTTATTTCAGGCTGTTTATGATGAAAAATTATTAATTGAGAAATTTTTTATGTACATGGTGTGTACACAGTTGTCTCATGTAGCCATGTATTGGTCGTGTAATAGTTGATTACATGGCTATGTATGTTACAAGGCCGACCACATAAAGTGGGGGACAGTTGAGGCTAATAAACAGTGTGTATAATTAATGAAGATGCAATTTACTTTTCCTTTTTATTGATGAATCAGATTGGGGTATCATATCATCTCTAAAAAACACTTCTTCTCCCTGTGTCTCTTATATGACAGCAAAAAATGGCCTATAAATTGCGAAATCCTTCAATTTCTCCATCCGAAAAATAATTGAGATGCCTCCTTGCATATTGGATTCCCACCGATGATTTATCTCTTCCCCTAGAGCCTCTCTTCCTCATTTTTCATCTCACATGAGTTATTGAGGGTAGTTTGTTTTTACCCATTTGTTAGATCTCTGTCATTATAAGCCGATTCAAGGGTCGATGTTTAGAAGTTTTCATCATACAACATAGAGATATGTGCTTTGTGCCTTTATTTGATTGTATTAGTATTATATATTCTTAAAGTTCCAAATACCAATGTTTGGGGTATTGCGTGGTTTAGATTATAAAACTGTTTAATACCTTATATGGTTTGTTTTTTTGAGAAATGGTTATTGATTATGCATATGGTTTCATACCTTGATTTTTGCAATGTTTCTCTTGTTTGATTGTTTATGAATGTTTGGTCAACAAATACCTCTTAGGAATGCTTTATTTTAAATGCCTCATGTTGTACGGATATATTTAATATTTATTTGAGATGAATGTGTTATGCATTTTGAAGGATTGACCAATTGGAATTGATAGTGAGAGAATCCATGGGAAGGGTCAGTTATGTATAATTGTTGATGTGTTGACCCAAAGGTATTGACTGTGAGACCTAATGAGTGGTAAATGACCAGAGGGGTTAGACCATAACAGATACTGAGATGTTCATTATTAAATGAATGTTGTACCATAGGGAATTAACTATGTGATATACTTGGGGGTCATAATAATTTAATGATGTTATGCAGAACATGGGGGTATAGACTATAATCGCTACCCTTGTGGTTGTTTGTAGATTATTAGTTCTATATTAGACCAAAGGGGTTAGACTGTGTGATCATTCCCAGATGATCATTACTTATTTAACTAATTATATGTTAAACTATTATCATTAGACTATAAGAACTTTCCTAGAGGGTTGATTGGGAATAAAATAACGTTTTTGATGAGTTTTCCAAGACAAATCACAAGATTGGACTCGGTCTTACTGGTTTTATAGATGGTATTTTAGATTTCAGTTTTTTATATTATACAAGGAGATAATGAGCTTAGTCTAGATACGAGGATTAATTTTTCAGTGGTTTGAATAATTAATAAATGTAATTAAATGTAATTGTAAACTATAGGATTATTTAATTTTGAATACTTTCTAGTTTATTGCTTGTGTTTCCATATTCCCTGCTATATATTTTCATTGATAGTTAGGCATATATCCTTTGGTTTTACCAATTGGGATTCACATCACACTCTATTTGGGTCATGATTTTAGGACCAAACATATTATATGGTTTCAAGTATAGATAAGGTAAAGATATCTCCTTAATTGTGTACTTGATTTATGTTAGAGTTGGGGAGCATGGTACCAAGCTTTGGCTTGCGATGCAATTAGAGTTTACTTTTTTTGTACTTTGGTTTCTGTATTTTATTTCCAAAATTGTGATTTGTTTGGATGATTTCCAAGATACATGTGAAATACATCATTTATTTATATATGATGCTGTTGTTTATAATATCATTCTTCTACTGTTTACATTTGTTTCATGCTATTTCTGCTTCTGCAACTATTTACTATTTGTTTCTACTATGTTACTCTGCCAATGAGGACATAGTTTTTCTACTATCAGACCCATGTCCCTTGCTTCTAGTCAGCAGCCTTTGGAGTTGGGGAAAATGAACTTGATGCAATGTGACCAAATAGGTACGGGGGAACCTTTGCACGGTACCCGGAACCAGGATGTTACATTTATCATGATGGTGACACAACAATAAATTAGTGAATGAGTGAAGAAGATTCTCAATCAAAATTATTGAATATAGTATTTTAGTTTATAATTTATTATATTCATATATATGATCTTATAATATATTTTTTGTATTAAATTATTTCCATCTATTATATAAATTTTGATTTTTTTTCTTCTAACACACACTAGATTTCACATATAGCCCACATAGGTTATCTCTACTACTTATAATGATTAGTAGTCGGTTGATTTAAGGTTTATTAGATATTTTTTGTTATTTGAGTATGTGAGATAATATATTCTACGATTTATTTAAACTCTCTAATTATGTTGAACCTTCTACATTATGGAGATCATTTGATATTTCTACTGATTAGGGAGAGAGTAGGAGAGTAAATTGAAATTTTTATTGAACATGTATGACAATGTATATATTAGTGTAGGAATATATTTTTAAATACCATTATAAAAAACATAATTACATATTAAAACCAATTTGATAATTATTTTTTCACATAAAATAATCCCTAAATTTATATAAGAACACAAAAAAACCACTCTCATCTCTAGAAGAAAACAGTGTCCCCATAGTAATTCACAAAACAACGTTTTGCAAATTTGTTTTTTGGGTCCCTTAAACGAACTTCTATTCATATTAGAATTATTTTCCAATATTCAAGTGTTTTTTTCATAGTTTTTTTCAATTAAAAATGTTTGTAAGACATGAACATGTCAAGTTTAACTCACCTCACAAATTTTAATCCATCTGTTGAAATAATTGTGCTCGTAAGCATCAAAACATAAAAATCACTGAAAAGGAGGTAATGAATTTTGTCGATGTTCCATTGAAACCCCAAATATTCATTCAATTATTCATCTAGATTCACAATAGGTTGTAAAAAAATTTAATAAAATCTAGTTAACCTAAATAGGTCCAATAGAGAGTTAAATAAAAAACAAAAATAATAACTCGACTCAAGAAAAGAATAATCAATAATATTACAATCATTGAACCATAAGGATTTGATTACTGCATAACATTTTGGATTGAGTAGTTAATAACCCTAACGTAAGTATTATAAAATAGGTAGTTGTTTTAAATAACTTTATATCGATAAAGTTCATCGATTCTCCCATTAGATGGAAGGACCTTCCCTTATTTCTTGATGGATCATCCTTTGAGAGGATATATAACAAGTAACATTGAGTTGTTACATCATAAAATGTTTGGATAAATTATTTCCTCTAAAATTATTTCCCTAAATAATAGACTTATAATCTTTGAAAGGAAATATATTGAATCAATTAATAATTTGGAGAGACACTTTACAATTTTTTAAAGTTATTTAAATAGTTTAAGACATCCTTCCCCACACCTACCTAATTAATATCACCATTTCATGAGATTATTTACTCATGGATTAATAAAAAAATGATCAAAACCTACTATATGAATTTTTTATATGAGAACTATGTCAAAAGATACTAGAAACTATTAACTTACTAATTGTCTTGATTTCTCAAAATTCAGATCATTTTATAAAAAGAACAATGACAAGTGAAGTAAAAGAGGTAAAGAGTTATAATTAAGAATTATTTAAAAAATAAAGATATGTCCTATATTATAAGATAATAATCATTAAATAGGGTATAAAACAAATATAGACTCAAAAAAATTGTGGTATTTTGATAGTATTACAATATTCAATATGGATCTAGGTTCCATCAGCACACCAAACCCACTATCCTTATGAATTATTAACATCCCTTCAATCCACCATCTTTTGAAATATGTTTTCCCATCCATTTAAATGTTTCTAAAAATGAAATAATCTAGAACCATTTATCAAGGACCTACTTAAAACATGTCTATCCTCGCACCACTAAAAAAATACTCTTGGAGCTCACAAATAAGCATTAATGGAGCTTCAAAAATAGTATAGACATATTATTTCAACCATCAATGACATGAAAAATAGGTTTTTTTATAATATTGTGAATCATTAAATTCCAAACCATTAAGATAATGTTAGTTTTATTTCATTAGGGGGTTTCAAGGGGATAAAAGTTAATGAATAATCACTATCTCAAGAATAATTATGTTGTGGATAACTACATAATCCAGAATAATTAGTCCCTAAAAATGAATCTAAAGAAGAAACAACTATGGGGAAACCACTGGTAATGATTGGAAAAGGAAACTACATATCTATTTTCATATTACCCAAAAATTACCAAAGAAATTCTTGTAAACAGGTATATTCACTATCCATTTCACAATAGTAGATCTTACAATCCCAAATCAATTGCGTTATTTGGGAGAATCAATTAATCAAATTCCATACTCAATTTATTTTTCTATGACTCTTGAGATCTAGGGATGAGACGATGAGCCCGTAAGGGGCACAACTCCTGGCTAGGGTTTCTCTCACACCGCCACCCTCATCCCAGATCTATGCTCCTTTTTCCCTGGTTTCGTGGTTTGAGGTGGTGTTTTCTATACTGTCGCGACCTTGTATCGTCTTGTCTTGTGCGCACTGGGGTCTTCGCGACTCGGTGTTGATTCTGCGCCTGAGTCCCCAACCCGACGGCTTGAGATCAGCACATTGGCCATAGATCTGGGTGTTTGGAGGTTGAGTGTTGCATCTCTGTTTTTCTCGGATGGCGGTGTTGGGAGCTTGTTTTGTTTCGAGCTGATGAGGCTGACATCGGGAGGGTTTGTCAGAAAAACTCTTGTTCTATGGGTTCGGTGTGTGATCGTTTGAGGCTGGTTTTTTCTTTAATCTGTTGATATATTGTGATGTTCGTTCTCTTTGATTTTCTATTTTGGGTGATTTATATATTTCTGGTGATGTTCTTCCTCTTGCAATCTTCTATGAAAGTGCTTATTGGATTTCATGGATGTTTTGTGTTGTTTTGTATCGATCAGGTGGAGGATTATTTCTTGCCGATTTCAGCCTGGTTGTTCTTGGACTCTTAGGGCATGTTTCTTGGTCTGGTTTTTCTTCGGTGTTGTCGAAGGGTGATGGTGAAACATAGAATTGATGAATCGTTTTGTTGTTTGTTCGAGACAGGCCGTGGATTGTGCATTAGGGTTTGTTCTCCGGTAGACGGGATGAAGGTGGTGTTCTGACAGTGCTTTAACGATATCATCAGCTGATGGTTCTGGAGTCATTCTATGGTAAACGGTGGTGTGTGGTGATGGTTCTCGGTTTTCTGGCGACGACGCCTCCGACGGTCTCGCTGGTGACTGGCAGGGATGATGTGCATTTTTTGATGAAGTGTGATGGTTCGACCTGCAGTGACTATGATTCAGTGAATGCAACGTGAGTTTGAGTCTCGAGGTGTGGCGCTGGCTATTGAGGGATGCTTTTTGGTTTGATTTTGAAAATTGAAATCTGCTTTTCGGGACTGTTTGTACGGGTACCGAGAACCCATAAACTGGCTATTGGAAAAGGAAAAAAAATGTTTCGGTCAAAATTTCTATTTCTATGTCGGCGGGATAACTCAAACCCTCCTAAGTGGGTATACACCTTGCTAATTATGCCATTACATACCCATTAGGAGTTTTTAGAGATTTTTGGTAATAATATTATGATTTTTCCCCTATTGATTATTAAATGGTGAATTTTGAGAAAGTAAGATGTAAATATCATTCCATTATCATTCTCTATATTCTATTTTTAATGATTTTTAAAACCAAAATAAGTCTCAATCAAGGAAAAATTTCAAATAATTTTGGAAAAAATATGGATAAATTTTATATTCATGCTTCAATTAAATACCCCTATAGTGAGGAATACATATTTACATTTAACAAATTTTAATTTCTTGGTAATTATATAAAATTGATTGATATTTTTTATGGGATATTAAATTAGAAATATAATTATAAACAATTAATGTTTCTAATTAATCTGCATTTGATAATGGGTTTTATCAATAATATCATTTTGTTATAAACATTTTGGAGAATTTGACAAAAAAATTGATTCTTTTCAAAGAAATAAAAATAATAAATTTAATGTGTATTTTTTTTATTCATAAATGTATAGTAATGAGATTAAATCATTATTAGAGTCCCAGAAAGAACAAAAACTAATGTTTTTTGAATAAAATTTTAAAACAATTTTATAGGATAAAAAAAAATTATTTTATTAATTTAAAACAAACTATATCAAAATAAAGATGAATTTTTTTGGAAGTATTATAATGAAACAATATAGAATTATACAAGTTATTAAAATAATAACATGGATTAGTTATACCACATGTATTCATAATATTATGATACAATATGTTTCCAAACTTATCAGATACCTCTAAATGAGGCTCAACTGACCCTAATGAATTTTTTAAAAATAAAGTTGATAAGATTTTTGATTCTATAATAATATACCATATATCATACTCCCAAATTGTGAGCATATTTTTAATTTTCCAAAATAAAAATAGGTAGAAAATTGTGTAAAATGGAAAAAAAATTACTTCCAATAAGGATTGAGAATTGTCAGAGATATTTCATTTACTATAGTAGATTGAATCATTTGACATGAAAATTCAACTTTATAATTCCCATTATAGAAAAAATATTTAGAGGATCACAAAAAGGAGTCACTACTATTTACATGATAGATTTTTCAGATTTTATTCTTATTCACCTAACATCAATATTCCACGAAAATACCAGATTCACCCATTCCATTATAAACATTTCATACAAATGTTTTACCTTTTTGGTATTTTAAAACCATAGGTACCACTATAAATTATATGTTAATTATATATTCAAATGATTAATAGATTCATGGCAGTATTCTGGGATGATTTTACTATTTATGATACATGGTTACAAAATAGTTTTGATAATTTGGAAAAATATTAAAAAATTCCCCTAAGAAAAACACAATTTAAAATTGTAAAGAATAGAATTTCATTGTGGAGAAGGAAAATTTTTTGGGCCATATAATTTATATATATATGATTAAAGAGTATAAATATAAATCTTGTGTAATTACTATAATTAATTATCCAACCATCGTACGACATATTAGATCATATACAAGAATAATGGATTTTATAGTAGGTTTGTTGGTGACATTAACAAGATTGTTTTTGCTATAAAATGATACCAATAAAAGATATTTCCTATGAATTTTTTGATTAATAAGGATTATATTTTGAAAATATCTAGTAATGATTGACCATATCAACAATAATATATCATCCAAGTTAGATCCATTTGTTTTAGATAGTTTGTGTTGTATCAAACAAATATTTTGGAGATCTGTTGTCCCAAAGACATTGAGGGAATCCATATATGATATCCTACACTTAAAAAACCATATACACGACAAAAATCATTTGAATAATAAGTAAAATAAACAATTTATCAATTGTAAATACTTTATGAATTATTCCACCCTTTCCTGTTGCGATGTAAAGTATCAATTTATTCAAATCATGTAGCATTGAGATATATGATCATGAAAACAAAATTAAAGTAGATATTAGTGATGTAAATGTTTCTCATATAATAATTTTACACAAAGATAAATGATAAAAAGGGACGTGAAAATAATGTGGTAGACCACATGAGTAGGATACCATATATAGGTAATGAAAAACCACCAACTAAAAGAATCGCTGATGAATCATTCTTTGTTCGAAATTTGTGTTATTTCTACCTATAACCCTACGTTGTGAGTTTATTAAATTATCTATTCACATGAATGGTGCAACCCTTATTTAATAAATTATAATTTTATAAAATTAAAATCTAATGAAAAATATGTAATATAAGATCATTATTTATTGAAAATATACAATGATGAAGTGATTAATAAGTGAATATATACAGAATAAGTTAGGTCCTTAATTTCATTTTTTACATAGTAGCATGTGGATGACATTTTGGACCATAATTATTATCAAGGGAGTTATTACCATTTGGCTTATTTAAGTCTTTAATTTTTAAAATATCACCTGAATTTTTTGACGCATGTCCAAACTATCAACATACTAGATTAGTTTCTATGATACAAGGAATTCCATTCTAAACATTAATTTGTTTGGAGAAATAGAAGTTGTAGAGTGACTAGTTCTCATTAGATAATTAGTTATATCATTTTCATTTTCCAATTTTCTATTATCAGTGGACCATGTTTCTAAAATGTTCAAAGTAATAGATAATCATATTGAAAATTCCAGTGTGATGATTTATTTTCTATAATTACAAAAAAAATAGATTGGGAGTACCTTGGCCTATAATTAGTGAACAAGGAAAAAATTGTAATAACAACATTGAACCACTTAGGATTATTTATACGGTTCACCATAAGACCAAAACTACATATCACCCCTTTAAAATAGGTAGGTAGTGGTATCCAATAAATAGATTAAGAGTATTATAGAAAAGACAATATGACCCACATGGAAATAGAGTAGAAATAATCATGATGAATTGTTAATTTACTCTTCAATGTTGAATTTTATGTTTTAAATATATCATTCTAAAGTGGAATTTAACATATATAGTAGTAAACAATTTTTCATTTGTTTAATTTTATACCAATGGAGAAAAATGAAATTATTCATTTAAAATGAATTAAAACGAGATGAAACAATACCATGAGTACTTTTCAGAATAAGTAATAGTGGAATATAAACTCATATATATTAAAATAAATAACGGAACCATAGTTTTTAAAATTAATTCAAACTATTAAACATATGTTTTAATTTTAAATCTATATTTTTTTAAAATAGATGTTGTAATTGAATGGAATTGTGTCTCAGATAAATGTTTTATAGATGGATAGATGCTTAAGTTGTAAATACTTTTATATTCTATTTTGATAACTTTTAGGATTTTTTTTGCATAAAATAAAGAAAAACATTTTTTAAAAGACTAATATATGAATATTTTTTCCAAATTATGCATGATTATAACTGTTTGATTATTACTTTTATCATTTTTTAGAAAAGAACATTACACGCCAATGTTTTCTTTCAAAGGAAATGTAATTTTATATCATGTGGTGATTCCACTAACATCCAAATTATATATATTAAAATATTTTTATTTGAATTAAAAAATTATTTTCAAGGTTGATTTTTTATAACATGGAAATGGATTGAGTAAAAAGATCATTATGTAATTGAAATTATTGCATGATGACACTAGATCATTGAATATAATTCAATGTAACTTATCCTTAATATAAAATAATACTAAAATTATCCAAGTAAAGATATATTTATATATGTACCTATGAACTAGTCTAAAATAAAAAATTATGCAGGCACATTGAATTTTTTAGATATTATGTATTGGATGTGTGAGAAAATAAAATCTATTTGTAAATACAATATATTTTTTAAAGAGAAATAGATGATGAAAAAATGAATAAGATACTAATTTTCAAAAGTTAGTCCATCTAGGTTAGGGGACTATTGAACAGAAATGAATAATTTGACAAATAACTTATAAGTATCTAATTTAATTTTTATTAAGGAAGTGGATACTATATATTTATTTTAATAAATTAATGAGATAGGGACAAATATAAGTAATATAAGTTAATATTTTAGTTCCATATAAATAATTTTATATCACCCCTTGACATATGACAATTGAAAAACATGGTATCGATAGGTTTTCTAATTCATAGTGGAGTCAATATATTTCAAATAAGGAAAGGACCTATGATTTAATTCATCAATGGGTTTTTACCTATGTTAAGGTGGCATAAATATTTTTGAGTAAATGAAATTCATTTTATTTCATATGATGAAAATATTTCATGTGAGGTGAAGTGATGTGTTCTAATTTTTTATCGATTTTTAAATTCATTCAAAGGAAATTTTCCCCCAAATCCCAATAAACTCTTAAAAATCATTCCTTTAACATTTTTTGAATATCCAAATAATACTTTTTATTAATTTAATAGGCATTATATTTATTATTCTATTAATTGTTTAATTTAAATGAGAATACATACATTGATATTGGTTATATATTTTCACTTATAAAACTAATTTAATTTATTTATACTATGTTTTTTAATTTATTTTTATCTTAACATTATAAAATAATATATTTAACTTTTTTACTATGTGCCGATTGAACATAAAAAATTTAAAAGTTACCAATCAACCATGTGGTAGAAAACCAATCCATATAATAGATCAGAAATCATTGTCCATCCAATTAATCATATTGAAAATTTGGAAATGGGATGATGTGACGTCAGGTTCGTTCTGATCTACAATGAATGTCATTAACAACTATCAGAATATAATTGGACTAACCAATTTTTTATGGTTTATAGTTTGAAGCTCCCATGTGTAAATACTCAACCAACCATACCTGAAAATTAATAAATGTAAATAAACTACCTCATGATGAACTAAATCAACTACATGATGAATTACAAGTAGTTGTAGTAGTTAAAGAAACTATAGTAAAAAATTTTAGATTAAATGTCCAACCATTTCCATTGGTTCCCCATTCATTCATCCTAATAAATAAAGACATCCCTTAATATGATAAATCTATAAATTTTCAAAATTCTGGTAGCTGGGATAAAAATCTAAAAAATAGAAAAAATATTCCTAAATATTATAAAAAATTCTCAATTCTCAAAAAATCATGGAAGAGGGATTCGTGTGATCTACATACCTCTCAACATAATGACAAATAAAATTGATATAGTGGGACAATTTTAACTATGTTGGATGATTCAACTTTCCCAATCATAAATCTCATGTTTTGACTGATTTGAAAAATGGAGGAAAAGGAAGTTCACACAAAAACTTTGTAAATTTATTAAATAAATAGTGGGATCATGAAACACATGAGGATGGATGTATAGATAGTGAGTCCTCATTCATCTTTATAATAATAAAAAGACTGCAATAGATTGGATATTTCATTAGGTCCATTTGAGCTACTAATGGATCTATTTTCTATCCTCTTACTATTAATTCTATAGTCATATAATTATTTGAAAATAATAGTAAATTTACCATAATCTATTAATTAATTTTTAATTTAATTATTAATATATTCTACTCATATCTCCGTAATTATTTAAATTTTTTCATCATTGTGAAATGTTCTTTTTTTCTAGGAATTTCTATTTCTTCTTCCAACCTTCACTATATTGTACACAAATTCAACATGGGTTCTCTCCAATAATTATGATCATTATTAGTCAATAAATCTATGGCTTTCTAGAAATTTATAATTTGTAGGATATGTGATTTTCATGATTTTAGTTATTATTACTTGCCTCTAACTAATAATAATATTCTAGGTGATGGTGGTTAATTGAGGCCCCTGGTGATGGGGGAGTGTCCAGGAGGGTAAACATAAATTATGATTTAATAAGTAAAAAAGGGGATATCTAATGTTATTCAACTTTTTTTAAAAATGATTGTAAAACATATCTAAATTCATGTTCAACACAATTTGATCATTATTTTTACACTCATTAATGATCAAATAAATATAATAACACACCAATGAAAATTTTTACTTTAGAGGCAACCAAATTAATAATAAAACTACATTAATACTTAATTCATAAATTTTACAATTTAGTGCCCCATGATACCCTTATCATTAATCATGAGCACATTATATTTGTTTACATCTTTATTGGGTCTTTCACACAGCTTCAATGAATTTCTTTTCACTAAACCTACCAGTTTTCATCTGTACTATTGTTCTTATGTTATAATCATTCATTATTCCATTAATAAAAACACGCATTAATTGATTGTGAAATTACTTGATGCATCCTATGAAACCACAAAAGAAGAATCTCCTCATTTAATATGTGGAAATTTTTTACATCTTAGGTTTTATTTAAAAAAATCTATATAATGTTTCTGAAATTATTATCAAATAATACATTGATTTTTAACATTTCTTTGTTTCATATTTCATTGAAATTTTTTATCGTGTTTCTTAACCATAATTTCCAAGGAATACACATTTCACTTTATCTTCAGTTATCTTTTTTTATCTTTTTCATTAAAATATTTTTTAGTTTGTTTGAAAAATCAGTCATCATCAATGCGCAAATCAACATCACATATTCCAATATTTTTTTATATTATCTCAAAAAAAATATGCAGTACATATATTCAAGTACATATTCATTGTACTATTAGTCAACATAAATTTTATCCATTTTTATCTGAGGTTTAATTATACCTCAGAGGTTAACATATTATTCAAAAAATAAATATCCTTGTTCTAGAATCGATTAAAGCACCAATAGTACCTCATAGAATATTTACAATTATCTTGAGCTGTAATCTATCTAGGATTGAATGATTTTGCTTTTTATGATGGTATAATCATCATTTGGACTTTATTTTTGTCTCATTATCATCCAAACATGATCACATCCACCATTGATATAGTGGTGTGTTCCTCTTCATTTTTTCATCTCTTTTTTAATAGATTTTATTCTAATTCCATCATTGTACATTAAAATAGAGTTATTATAATTGTAATTCCCTATAATAGATGGTAAATTTTGTTTTGATCCTAAATAATATTGATCATTAAATGATAACAAAATATTTTTTTCAACTAGAAAAATTAAATGTAAAACAATAACCCATTTTTTAATTTTTAGTGGTATTTTCTCTTATATCATCATGTTATATAGATTCATGTTGAGGAGTTTCCATTTTTTCTAGTTTTATTTGAAGCTAAATAAATTTTATATTGAGTATTTTTTCTCATCCTATTCTAAATTTATCCAATATTTACACTCCTTCTTGATCCTTTGAATAATATTTCCATGTATTTTATTACTTTAAATATATATCCTTTCAAGATCCTTTTTCTTATTTTATTTTAACTATAGTTGATAGTTTTTTACATTAATAATACAATTATGATCCATTTCCAAGTCCAATAACTTCTAATCAAGGATTTAAATGACTTTATATGTCTTAATGATTTCATAAAACGAATTTTTTTCACATTGTAGAATACATCTCCAAGATCTATAATTTTTTAACTCCCGACATTACATTTCATGGTGATATCCACTCTTATCATCATCATTTCATCAATTTTTCTCTCTTTTCACAGATTCCTATTCAATATGTTTATTCCTTTCAAAAATATTTTAAAACATCAACCAGAAGTGGAAAATAATTATTTATTATATTTATTTAAAAATAATGTTACTGATGAAATTTATTTATCCTTTGAATAATTTGTAATTTAATCTATCCAATTTCTCATTGTTGAACCCTCTGGGAATTGAGTTGCTTTATTATATTTTGATAATCCCAACTATATTTTATTTATATCTTAATTATGTTTGATACAACTCAAATATGCTTTATTATATGTTGTTACTTTCAATTATGCTTAATAGAATTCTTTTGGATATATGTACTCTGACCTAACACATTCTGCCAATAGAAATCTTAAACAGTTTATAGCTAACGATATAGAACAGTAGCTACCATTATGACTTAGAGCTACTGATATCGAATAGAGCTACTGATGCGGAGTTCCCCGATACATCACGTTCACCGGTACTCAAAGTTCACTGCTACATCAAAGTCTACTGATATGGTACAACAAGTCTACCGATAGAGTTACAGTTACAAGCTCACTGGTACTAAAGTCTACCGCTACATCGAAGTCGACAGCTACGGATACAGAGCTACCGATATGCAAAGTCTACTGATACATCATGGAAGCTACCGATAGGGACTTACCGCTACCGATACAAGGCAGAGCCACAGCTACCATTACAAGTCCACCGCTACTGATGTGATCAAGTCTACAGTTGCAACTACCGATACAAAGTCTACTGTTACAAATGAAGTCTACTGATACAGACACCTACCGTAACACAAGTCTACCGATATCAAGAGCTACCATTCCAGAGACAGAACCCGACATTGCTTTAATTTCTTTATCTTTATTAAATTTAACCAAAATTCATATTAGGAATATTTTAATGCTCTGTCATTTATTTAATGAAGGTTGTTGGATGTCAGGGAATTATACCTCGTACCTGCAAAAAGTAAATCATCTTTTGCCAAAGCTCGTGCTTTAAATAAAGGAAGGATGTGTTACTACAAAGAGAGGATGAATAGATGAATACATAGAGATATACATACCATGAGGTGTGCTGGAAGAACAAATGAGCATGAATGCAAAGAGACGACTGAACTTACACAAAGAACTCATTCATTACTGCATACCAATGAAGAGCTGAGAACGAGAACAAAACACAAGAGCTTCATCGACTGTCTATACACCTAGAAGTCAAGGAAACAGGAGATACTCTATTTTCCAGACGAAAACCAGAAGAGGACTCAGAGCGAATTCCGATCAATCAAAGGATTCCAGAACTATATGACAATCACTAGAGTCATTTATAAACTCTAAATATTTTCTCTTTTATTTATCTGTTTACATATTGATTAGTGTGTGTTATCTGCTGTATTTTACACACACACTGTCTCCTGTACTCTAACTGGAGGATTTGTAAATCCTTACTCAAACTCTTTCATATTTTATTTCCCACTGGGATAGTGGTAGAGGTCGTGTGACCTGGACAGCTGGTTGTTGTTGTTTTTGTTTCCCACGGATAACAGTGGTAGAGGTCATGTGACATGGACAGTTGTATACTGTTTTTTATCCCCGATCCAGGGTGTGGATCACTTTTATATAATGTTTTGAGAGGACTAAGTCTCATCTTGAGACTGAACATCTTGTTTAAATCTACTGTGCTTATTTATATTCAAAGTTCTTTTTTATTCAGCTGCTAATTACTTTAAAACCAAAACTGTTTTAAAGTCACTTTGATAATTAAACTCGTAATTGTTTATATTAGTTGTAAATCAGTAAGTTTGTTTCAAAATTTAATCAACTCTTCTGATTTGATTAGATGGGAAAAAATCAATCCCTTGAGAACCTAACAGAACCTTTACTTTGGTATAAATTCACTACAGTTTAATTTTGTATTTTAATTGGGTATTTTACGAAAAAGTTTTTTAAATAGAAATTTTAATTGGAACTCAATTCTCCCCCCCCCCCTCTTGAGTGTCCACTCCGACCAACATTTGGTATCATAGGGTGTTTAAATACTTTCTAAAGTACTATACTTTTCAACTGTGATTTTAGTTGTATTTTAAGGTTCTTAAAATTTCTATTATTTCTAAATTTTTATCTCTTTAAAATCATTGCTTTATGTAAGATATCATGGATAATAGACTTGAAAGAATTGCTACCAATAAACCACCATTTTTCAATGGCACTAACTATGATCAGTGGAAAATCAAGATGAAAATTCATTTAGAAAGCATGAGTTTTGATATTTGGACTGCTATAGAATCAGAATATAAAATTCCTACTACTGTTAGAACTACTTGGAATGAAGCTACTAAGGCTGGCTACAATAATAATTGCAAAGATATTAATGCCTTGTACTTTGTTTTAGGAGATGATGAAATTAATAGAATATCTGCTTGTAAAACTGCTTATGAAATTTGGGATACCTTAGCTGTTTCTCATGAAGGAACAACTAATGTTAAGGAAATGAGATTGGACACTTATACTATTAAGTATGATAATTTTAAGATGAAGCCTCATGAAACCATTTCTGACATGTATCTCAGGTTCAACGAAATTTTCAACACAATGATCTCTATGGGAAAGGATGTTCCATCAAAGGAACAAATTATGAGAATTCTGAGATGTCTACCTGAAAGATGGAGAGGAACATATGTCTCAATTAGAGAATCGTGTGATATTGGTGAACTGCCAGTCAATGAATTAATTTCCAAGCTGATGATTTATGAAGAAGAACTCAAAGTGAACAAAGAAGAAGAAGATAAACCAAGAAGGAAGTCTGTTGCATTCAAGACTTCAACTTTAAAGAACAAGGATAAGGAGAATCTTCAAGCTATAAATGAAATTTCAAGCTGTGAAGACAGTGAACGTTCTTCTGAAAGTGATGATGAGATGGCTCACATTTCCAGAAGGTTTAGGAAATTTTACAGGAAGAATAAGTTTTTCAAAAAATCAAATTACAAAATTAAATATGACAACAAGGGTCATTGGAAAAAGGATTGGAAGAAATCGGAAAAATGAGATGACGTTGTCTGCTATGAGTCCAAAAGAAAGGAGCACATAAAAGAAGACTTTCCAATGTTTAAGTACAAGAAGAGTTATGAATACAAGGTCAATATTTTTAAGAAATCCCTGAAGGATACTTGGATTTCTTCTAAGGATAGCTCCACTGAATCTGAAATTTCTGAAACTGAACACAGAAATAAGGCAAACATGTGTTTTATGACAATCCCATCTGAGGTAACATCTGAAACTCCTGCTTTAAATTCATATTATTCTAAAGATGATTGTGACTCAGAAAAAATGTCAAAATATGAACTATCTGAATACTATGATATGTTATAAGAAACATGTAACGAGATGAAAGACAAATACAAAGGTTTAAAGAAACAGTATGCTTTAACTGTTAAACATAAATCTGATCTTGATATTGAAATGGAAAATAATGCTCAGTTTCTTAAAGAAAACACTGAACTAAAATGATCTAATGATAAGCTTAAGAAAGAGTTAAAAAAATTTACAAATGGTAAAGATGCTCTTACTCAGATTCTAGGTAATCAAATAGCACCTAGATACACTAATGGTATAGGATACCAACCTGGACAAAAGAAAAATTACCAAAACTAAATTCATTCCTAAATCTGGACAGAATGTAGCTATTTCTGAAAATTCATATGCTTCAACTAGTTATATTCATAGTTAAGGATCTAATAAGGTTTATCTTTCAAAATTTGTTGATTCTAGACATTTTATGAGACCCATTAGACAAATCTCGGTACCTAAAGTTTTGTTGGCTAACCTGTCTGGACCCAAGAAAATCTGGGTACCAAAATCATTTCCTGTCTAAATCTATTTTGTAGGGAACCTTCTTAAGGCGATCCTACAGAAATACCTGGTACATGGAAAGTGGATGTTCAAGACATATGTTAGGAGACTTCTCATGCTTTAAAAGCTTAGTCAGAATTGACGGAGGTTTTGTCACTTTTGGTGATAACTCAAAAGAAAAAATCATCGGCTTAGGCCAGATTGGTAACACTGACTCAGTATTAATTTATAAAGTTTTATTTGTTTGTAGACTTAAATATAATTTTTTTTAAGTATTTCTCTATTATGTGATGATGGTTTTTATGTTAAATTTGAAAACGATTCTTGCAATTTTTTTAATTCTAAAAATGTTTTAGTGTTTTTTGCTTTAAGAAATGAAAATGTTTATGTTGTTGATTTAAATTCATTAGTTATGCATAATATTACTTGTTTAAATGCTTTTCATAAAGATTCTTGTCTTTGGAATAGAAGATTAGGACACTAAAATGTACATTCACTTAGAAAACTTTCTAGGAAGAACTTAGTTAGGGACCTACCCAAACTTGAATTTTCAGCAGACAAAGTTTGTAATCACTATCAAAAGGGAAAGCACCATAAAGTTTCTTTCAAATAAAAGAATGAAGATTCAACTTCTCAGCCTCTCGAGTTGGTTCACATGGATTTATTTGGACCTTCTAGAGTTTCTAGTTTAAATGGGAAGCCCTATGTCTATGTTCCTGTAGATGACTTTTCTAGATATACGTGGGTATATTTTCTAGCTCAAAAAAGTGAAGCTTGTTCTTGGTTTGTAAAATATTCCAAGTCTGTAGAAAACCTTAGTGGAATTAAAATTAAAACACTGAGAAATGATCATGGCCATGAGTTTGAAAATCATGAGTTTGAATCTTACTGCTCACACAGTGGCTATAGTCACAATTTCTCTGCCCCTAGGACACCCCAACAGAATGGTGTAGTAGAAAGGAGAAATAGAACCCTGCAAGAAATTGCTAGGACTATGCTTAATAAGTATGACCTACCTGTTTATTTTTGGGCTGAAGCTGTCAATACAGCTTGTTATTTAATTAATAGAGTCTCTATCAGATCTGTTGTTAAGAGGACCCCTTATGATTTGTGGAACCATAGGAATGATAAGGTTAACTACTTCAGAGTTTTTGGTTGAAAATTATTAATTCTTAATACTAAAGATAATCATGACAAGTTTTCACCAAAGAGTGATGAAGGAATATTCCTAGGATACTCTATAACTAGTAAATCCTATAGAGTTTTCAATAAGAGAACCAAATGTGTGGAAGAATCTGTTCACATCAAATTTGATGAAACTGATCCACATGAGCCTAAGACTTCTCTTGAAAATCTTGAAGATGATCTATCTATTTGGAACCTTAATGATAAGGACAGTGGACCTGTAATTAAAACATCAAATTCTAGAAATTTTCCAGAACCTACTTCTGTTGATTCCCAACCAGTTGATGAACCTGAAATTTATAGTCCTACCTTTACTCGATCAACTAGAATTCTAAAGAATCATCCATTAGATACTGTTGTAGGAAATCGTGATAGAGGGACACAGACTAGAGCTTCTCTTAGAAATCAGGTTGAACATCAAGCCTTCTTGTCACAGCTTGATCCTAAAAACATTGATGATGCTATTAATGATGAATTTTGGGTAAAGGCTATGCAAGAAGAACTAAATCAATTTGAAAGAAAAAATGTCTGGAAATGAGTAGAAATACCTAAGGACACTATAACCATAGGCACAAAATTGGTGTTTAGAATCAAATTTGATGAATCTGGAAGCATCATTAGAAACAAAGCTAGGCTATTTGCACAAGGTTACAATCAAGAAGAAGAAATTGACTATGAGGAAACCTTTTCTCCTATAGCTAGATTAGAGGCTATTAGGATCTTACTTGCCTTTGCATCACATCTGAATTTCAAGTTATATCAAATGGATGTTAAAAGTAATTTTTTAAATGGTTTTATTGTTGAAGATGTTTTTTTAGAACAACCACCTGGTTTTTCAAATCCTCATTTTCAGAATCATGTCTTCAAACTTTATAAAGCTTTATATGGTTTAAAACAAGCTCCGAGAGCTTGGTATGAAAGGATTTCAAACTTTCTTATTTTAAATGAATTTACAAAAGGAATTGCTGATACCACTCTTTTTATAAAAAGGATTTCAAAATATGTTTTAATATTACAAATCTATGTTGATGATATTATTGTTGGATCCTATAAGAATTCTTTATGTACTGATTTTTCAGAAATTATGAAAAATGAATTTGAAATGAGCTTAATGGGAGAGCTTAAGTATTTTCTTGGTTTTCATATTTTTCAAACTAAAGATGGTATTATTTTAAATTAATGTAATTATACAAAGGATTTTTTAAAACGATTTTTCTTGGATAGTAATAACGAAAGTGATATACCTATGAGTACCACCTGTAAATTGGATATTGATGAATCTGGGAAACCTATTGATCAAACTAATTACAGAGGTATGATTGGGAGTTTACTTTACCTTACTGCTAGTCGACCAGATATTATGTTTAGTGTATGTATGTGTGGTAGATTTCAAGCTAATCCTAAAGAATCACACTTACGTGCTGTTAAAAGGATTTTTAATTATCTTAAGTATACTACAAATTTGGGTTTGTTTTATCCAAAAGGACAATCATTTGACTTATTAAGTTATTCAGATGCTTATTTTGCTGGTTCTATGTTAGATAGGAAGAGCACATCTGGAACATGTCACTTACTTGGAAAATCCCTAGTATCATGGTGTAGTAAGAAACAGAACTCAGTTGCATTATCTACTACTGAAGTAGAATACATAGCTGCTGGTAGTTGTTGTGCACAGATTCTGTGGATGAAACACACTTTACTAGACGATGGATTTGATTTTAAGCATGTTTCAATTAACTGTGAAAACACTAGTGTGATTAACATCTCAAAGAATCATGTGTCTCACTCTAGATCTAAACACATTGATGTTAGACACCACTTTTTAAGAGATCACTATCAAAGAGGTGATATAACACTTGAGTTTATAGGCACTGAACTTCAATTAGCTGATATTTTCACTAAGCCATTATGTTCAGTAAGATTAAGTTTCATTAGACATGAATTAGGAATGATAACGTACCCTTGAAACTGTTAGGAGACCTCACCATTAGGAGACCTCACAGTTAGAAAATTCTCACCGTTAGAAAATTCTCACCATTAGGAGACCTCACCGTTAGAAAATTCTCACCGTTAGGAGACCTCACCGTTAGGACATCCTCACCGTTAGAAGACTTTACAGGTACATCTCGCACTTTTTTAACTTCTGTAAAGCCGTGACATTGAAATTTTAATATTTATATATATGATTTATTTTATTTTTGGATCCTAAATGATTTTAAAATCAGTCTAGATTTCACTCAATCTCACTGCGAACTCGTCTGTTCGAATCCCTCCAACCTAACCCTCTAAAGCCGCAAAACCCTAAACCTCAAATCTGTAATGTCCCGCGTCAACAGACCTCAGGTTACAGATGGGAGTGATGAGCCGCAAGTGAAAAGACAGAATGTATCGAATGCTTGTACCAATGGAATTGGAAGTAGAAGTGTAGCTCGAAGGAATCCAATAAACATGCATCTCATAAAGCAAGAAATTGTCATTGAGAAAGAGGTGTGTGCAGAATGGCTCATGGAGAGCAATTCCTTGGTTCTTAAAGTTTTAGAAGAACAAGTTTGGACTGGGTGCTTTGTGAAATACAATGGACCTTATTACCCAGGGCTGGTAAAACAGTTCTACGAATTCGTTCGTTTTGAAAAGTATAAGGAAGAAAGCAGGATGATTTCTTATGTGAATGGACATGAAGTTTCTTTTACTTCAGTAGAATGGGCTGGGAACTTGAGATTTCCACATGAAGGAGATTATGCATTTTATTCAAAATCTGTACCTTCAACCAGTGATGTGTTTCAATATGAAGATGCTTTGCTGGAGCTTACAGGTAATGGGATCTCTAGAAAGGTGATTGTTGCAGTGATGGTAGGAGAAGATAAGTTGTTGTTTAAATTTATTCAGCATGTTGTTAGTCCGAGAAGAGGAGACTTTTCCACTTTGAGATTCCAAGACATATATCTGTTATACTTGCTGAAGAACATTGTGAGAATCAATATATGTAGATTGATTATGGTTCAAGTGGAAGAGATGACTAGACAGAAGTCCAAATCAAATGCACTGTTTTTCTCAAAGCTGATTTTTGTGATGCTAAAGGTGAAAGAGGTTGCTGGACCTCAGGATGGGCTGGTAGTGGTTAAGTATAACTTCTGTATTACAAGAACTGTCTGTAAATACATAAAATCTAGTTGGAATCCTTGGCAGAAATCATGGGTGAATGATGATGGAAAAATCTATGACAAGTATACTCCTGTGGATCATCCTTCTAGACCAAAGGATGTGAGGGATCCTGGTCTTGGACCAGATGAGATAGAACCGGTCTACAGTGATGATGAAGCTGAGGAGGAAGAGACATCAGTTTAGGAAGGAGGAGACCCAGACTTACCCCCTAGTCTTGTGCATCAAGTTATTTCTTATGGGGAAGCTAGCCCTTCAAAAGAACTACCAGAGAGAGAAACTGTCTTGAAAGACAATGATACAGAGACTACAGAAGAAGGAGAAGAAGCATGCCAGTATGTTGTCAAGGAAACCTCTGAGGAGGATGAGGCAACCGAATCAGATCATGATGTTAATGGAGAAAAGAAGGCTGATGTTGCAGCAGATGATGAGGAAAATGTTGAAAAAGAGCTCAGTTTGAGTCCTCTAATAATCAGTACAGTCAGGATAGTGCCTGATCCGGAAGACGTATCAGCAGCACCTATTGATGAGATATTAATTAATGATCTAGAACAAATGGCTATTGAATCTGCTTTAGTTGTAGAAGAAATTGCAGAATTACCTCAGGAAGAACAGTTGGAAGAGATACCTCAGGAGAATGTTCTAAGTGAGGGGGAGAATCTTGGATCAGTATCAGTGCTATATGACATTGAAGGTTAGACATGAGATCCAGGATATATGATTCTTGGACTTTCTTATGGTGATTCTGATGAGGAATACCGAACCCAAAAGAAATCAGTTACCCTACCCACTATGGCTGAAACTGTGGCAACCAAGGAGGACCTTGAGTCCTTAAAAGCTGAATTGAAAGAAGCAATAATGGAATCAGTGCAAGATATGAAGAAAAGTATGGTTGAAGAGATGAAAAGCGTGGAGAAATCCCTTGAGTTATCCATTGGATGTGGTGTGTCCAATCTTGTGAAAAAAATGATGGACGAACTTAAAGTGTGCCACACTCAGATTGAGAGTTGGACAGGAGCTGTAGTTTCTTTGAGACAATTGATTGCTTCTCTGACTACCATGCATATCTCTCAAAATCAAGTAAACTCTGACATTTTATATATCAAAGAAGTGGTCAAACAGTTTGTGGAAGTTTTTTAGGCCTTTAAAAAGTAAGCTAAAGAACATCTGAACAGCCAGGATGAACTTGTTCAGAAGGTCGTTAGTAGTCTGACTCAATCCTTTAAGGAGATAGTGGCTTTTTCAATGAAACCTCTTCCCTCATCCAGCTCCAGTGTGAACCTTGACCAGATATGCACTGTTATTCATGAAGAATTGGCTAAGGCCAGTCCCAGTGGTGCATCAGATACTTAGATTCTTTCTACCTCTAGGGATGTTTGTAGTTTTGTTCATGATCACTTTCGGGCAGCTACTGCTTCTCAAGAGGCAATCAAGAATAAGGTGGATGCTTATTTTGAAAAGGTTTATACCAAGCACCAAATGAAAAACCATTTCAATCTCTTGATTGAGAATATGAAGTTACCTCCAGTTACCCAGGCATTTAGAGAACAGGTTAGTAATATCAGTGAGCTTACTCCTACTTTGGACAATTTCATTAAAAATAGGGATGATTTTGTGTCTCCCATGGAGAGAGGAGGAAGCATTATAATGGATTTCAGAAACCTTTTTCTTCCCCTCCTGCATGTGGATGCAAGACCAGTGATTGTACCTCCTACCCTTCATGCTTCTGCCTCTGGAAGTACTCCTCAATTTACTCCAGTTCAAGCCATCAGGAGCTTGACACCGATGATCACTCAGAGGAGCTCCGATTTCAGATCCGGTACAGTTTCTGTAGCTGAACCACCAGTTGTTCCTTCCGCTATTCCAAAACCCTCTGTTGATCCTAAGGGAAAGACACCTGTTCTAGAAGAGGATTGAGTGTTTCTATATCTTTTTGATAGGATTCACTTGTATTTTTTTGTTCTGATTTTATTAGTGTATCTTTTATATTAATGAAAATCCTCTTCATTCTATACTTTACTGAGTTTCTATTATATTTTCATTTATTCTCTGTTAATCTTTATCTTTTCTCTACTACCCTTCTTTTTGTTAATCACAAAGGGGGAGAAAATGAGCAAATGAGAAAATGAAAGGAAATAAGAAATGAGACCTAAGAGTAAACAAAGGGGGAGAAACACACAAAGGGGGAATGAGAAACTGTGACTTGAGAAACAAACTTATGAGGGAATCCTGTAGTATAATTGAAAGGGGAAGGAATATGGAAGTTTTGTTCTGAACAAAACAAAAGAACCTTTTTCTCTGAGGCTAATTTCTTTTCCACTTTTCCTCTGAAACTAATCTTTTTTATATCATTATTGATATATATTTTTCTCTGATGCTACTTCATTTTTTTGGCATAAGTTGTGATTATCAAAAAGGGGGAGATTGTTGAACCCTCTAGGAATTGAGTTGCTTTATTATATTTTGATAATCCCAACTATAATTTATTTATATCTTAATTATGTTTGATACATCTCAAATAGGTTTTATTATATGTTGTTACTTTCAATTATGCTTAATAGAAGTCTTTTGGATATATGTACTCTGACCTAACACATTCTACCATTAGAATGCTTAAACAGTTTATAGCTACCGATACAGAACAGTAGCTACCGTTATGACTTAGAGCTATCGATATCGAATGGAGCTACCAATACAGAGTTCACCGATACATCAAGTTCACCAGTACTCAAATTTCACCGCTACATCAAAGTCTACCGATACGGTACAACAAGTCTACCGATAGAGTTACAGATACAAGCTCACTGGTACTCAAGTCTACCGCTACATCGAAGTCGACAGCTACCGATACAGAGCTACCGATATGAAAAGTCTACTGATACATCAAGGAAGCTACCAATAGGGACTTACCACTACCGATACAAGGCAGAGCCACAGCTACCTTTACAAGTCCACCTCTACTGATGTGATAAAGTCTACAGTTGGAGCTACCGATACAAAGTCTACCGTTACAAATGAAGTCTATGGATACAGACACCGACTATAACACAAGTCTACCGATATCAAGAGCTACCGTTCCAGAGACAGAACCCGACACTGCTTTAATTTCTTTATCATTATTTAATCTAAACAACGGTCATATTGGAAATATTTTAATGCTATGTCATTTATTTAATGAAGGTTTTTGGATTTCAGGGAACCGTACCTCGTACCTACAAAAAGTAAATCATCTTTTGTCGGAGCTCGTGCTTTAATTAAAGGAAGGATGTGCTACTACAAGGAGAGTATGAATAGACGAATACATAGAGATATACATACCATGAGGTGTGCTGGAAGAACAACTGAGCGTGAATGCAAAGAGACGACTGAACTTACAAGAAGAACTCATTCATTACTGCATACCAGTGAAGAGTGGAGAACAAGAACATAACACAAGAGCTTCATCGACTGTCTGTACACCAGGAATTCAAGGAAACAGACGATACTCTGTTTTCCAGACAAAAACCAGAAGAGGACTCAGAGCGAATTCTGATCAATCATAGGAGTCCAGAACTGCACGACAATCACTAGAGCCATTTCTAAACTCTAAATATTTTCTCTGTTATTTATCTTTTTACATATTGAGCAGTGTGTGTTATCTGCTATATTTTACACACACACACTGTCAACTGTACTCTAACTGGAGGATTTGTAAATCCTCACTCAAACTCTTTCATCTTTTATTTCCCACTGGGATAGTGGTAGAGGTCATGTGACCTGGACCGCTGGTTTCGGTTGTTTTTCTTTCCCACGGATAACAGTGGTAGAGGTCGCGTGACCTGGACAGTTGTATACTGTTCTTTATCCCCAATCCAGGGTGTGGATCACTTTTATATAAATTTTTGAGAGGACTAAGTCTCAGCTTGAGACTGAACCTCTTGGTTAAATCTACTGTGCTTATTTATATTCAAAGTTCTTTTTTATTCCGCTGCTAATTACTTTAAAACCAAAACTGTTTTAAAGTCACTTTCATAATTAAACTCACAAGTGTTTATATTAGTTGTAAATCAGTAAGTTAGTTTCAAAAGTTAATCAACTCTTCTGATTTGATTAGCTGGGAAATAATAAATCACTTGAGAACCTAATAGAACCTTTACTTTGGTATAAATTCACTACAGTTTAATGTTGTATTTTAATTGGGGATTTTAAGACAAAGTTTTTTAAACAGAAATTTTAATTGGAACTCAATTCACCCCCCCCCCCTCTTGAGTGTCCACTCCGACCAACACTCGTTATATCATCTGTAAGAAAATTTCGATAAGAAATATAAATTACTAAATTTTAATTAAAAGTATCAACTTATCCCTCTATGGTAAAGAATTACTTTATTAGTTAATATAAATACTATAGCTTCTCCCATGATTGATTTATATTCATAAGGGTTAGAGTATGGGGAAGTAATATTTACTCACCCTTTCCACATGAGGTTTCTCTTTCAATCACTAAATTCATCAAGATGATAAACATTAATATCTTTCATAGAAATTCATCCACTTTTATTTCCTAAAAATATTATATATCATAATTTTGTTGATAAGGTAATTCACAACCTCTTTACATCACTATGATTTTGATCCATACTAGTCTTATAAAATAACTATTCTACATATACTTTTAATGGGAACACATAATACTATACAAATATTCAATTAAAAATTTATAAGGATATTTTTAAAACATAAAATCCTTGATATATAGTAATTATTATAAATAAAATATGTTTTGAAATATATTTATTGATACAAAATGTCTGGATCAATTAGGTTTTAACTATCATTGATGGGGGGATTTAAATTAGTGTTGATAACATATGAACATGTTAAAACCTTGTACCATTACGTACCTATTAACTTATTCATTGATTTGAATATACCCTAATATCCAATACTCACATTTGGTTTATATAAATGTGGAATAAAAATGAAATAACACAAAAAAGACTTTATGGGCTGTTAATGGGGTGCTTCTCTACGATGGGTGACTCTTTCCCCGATGTTTGGCAGCGGTTATCCCTTTCACATAGAACTCAAATTTTATTATCAGGATAATATCATGTATTCGTATATCCTTACTGCAATATTTATGTAACAAACCTGGTATAATGAAAAAATGTATTTCTTCTATTTTGAAATAGAAAAATATTATCATATCTTTGAGGTAAGATAAATAGTGAATGAAAATACCCCCTAGAGAGTATAAATATATTCTTATTCCTCAAACTATAATAATAACATGGGTTTCCTTGATCATATTAATAATTTATGATATAATTGTATCATAAGATGGTAACTTCAAACTTCTTCTTCTACAACCAAGATAACTCCAGATAGATTAGAGTTTGTTATCTATTTTTATATTATTTCTTAAATTTTCTTGATAAATCATTCATAGTAGTGTTGGTTCTCCTCAACTATTGGACATAAAAAATCTAAAATTTGACTACATGGTCAACACACACACTATATATATATATATATGACATTATATGTCATAAATTGGATATACTATTGGCACTTAATGTTTAGTCACATAGGTTGTATAATATAATAACAATTCTGAATTCAATGTGATCTTTGATAAACAATATAAATAAAATAAGTTATATTTTTTATTATCTTATATTTTAATACCTAGGATTTTAGGATAAATTTATTGATTTATATCTATTTTACTTATTTTTAATCCTTATTTTTATACATATCCATTGGAAAATAGATTCATATTTACAAAAAAAAATCATAAAGGATTTTTAGTTCCTTACCTTTTTTTAATTCTTATTTAAATTCTTGTAAAATTTCTTTATTCTAAAATCATTGAATATAAGTATTTATTATCGTTAAAATATTTCAAAAAACACCATGGGAAATTATTTAATTTATGTTATCATAGATGTTCCCATGTGTTGAACCTTGTGGTTAAACCCCTTAATTCACATTGTGATTTCCTCTCAACCATTAAAACATTCTTTGGCTATAAATTCCATTCATTTTATTTTTCATGAAATATTCTTCTTTTTCTAATAACATATAACTAATATATTTCTATAATCATTCATTTTTATAAAGAATAATTATATTTGATCAACAAATATGAGCATATAATTTTCTTTTTTTCATTTAGAGCTTCATTGAATTCAAAAGTCATTTATATTATGATTAAATATGTATAATTTAAACTTCCAATATCATTTTATACCTTTTCCATTTTTTCACATTTCACAATATTTCCAACATCTAAAATAACTCTTAAAAAATTATGAATAATAATTTAAAAAATTAGATCACTATTATGAATATACTTAGCTCTTATAAAGTATGAATATCACATATAATGTCTCAAAAACTATTCCAATTTTTTATTATTTTTCAAATAATAAATTATTAGATTGAGAAATATTCTGAATTATACAAACTAATCTTATGTAAAAACAATATTATCAAAATAACTCACCGCATTCACATACAAAAACACATGAAACATCATGACTTTTCCATTTTTCAGTTTTCCACTTGGAATTGCTATTATAAAAAATGGGTTTTGTTACATTTCTTACAGAATATAGGATAGAATTCAAAATATCTTCTCTATATTTATCTATTGAAGAAAAAAGGTTAAATTAATCTAAACAACCTCAAATAAACATTAATCTTCATCAAAATAATATCAATGTTTTCTGCATTAAATAAGTACTCTTTTATGTTTTACAATAATGTTTAATTTAAACAAACAGATTAACTCCCCAAATGTCATAAAAGTATGTGTCTATAATATGTATAAATCACCAATATTGATAAATTTAAGTATTTTAACATCCAATTATAGTAAAAAATATTTTAATTTAATTAATATTTTTTTATATCATGTTTCACATGTAACACCTAACTAAAATTATCCGTGATTTTTTTAAATTATAATTTAAATGTGATTATTATGTTGTAGTTATTAAATAGTGAAAAAATAATATAATTAATTTAAATAAAACATATGAGCATAAACATTTTTTTAATTAATATTCAACTATAAAATATAATTAGTTATGATAAATAATTAATAATAGCATGTTAGGATAAAAAATAATTTTTCCTAAAAATTTCCTTTTCAAACACACTATATTTTTTTAAGAAACTCATTGAATCATAGTTATTTCAAGAAATTCTCTATTTTTATATATCCCCGCTAATTTAATTAGTAATAAATCAAGAAATAACTATTAGAATAGTTAATATTTGAAAAAATTATTTTCCATTAAAAAACATTTCCTAGATTTATGATTTATTTAAATGATAAAATCTTATATAATAGAATTTGATATAAAAAAATATATTTTTATTTTCACATAGCATGATTATAATATATTAGGATGAAATGGTAGTATTTTTCATAAAATATTTATTCGCAGGTTAATTTTTAAAAATACCATTTCTAAAGATTCCATAATTTGTTTGATATCAATATTTTGTAAAATTAAATTAAAAACCTATGTTTCATATTTGACAACCAATGTTATATTTCATTCAAAAAATATTTTTATACAACATAAATTTACTGTTTTAAAATTATTTTTTTAATTTTTAAAAATTTGAATTTATGTAATTGATTTCATATTTTAAATTCGTATATCCAATTTTGATAGTAATGGAAATACCTTTTTTCACAAAAATAGCGTTATTTAGGTTAAAATTTTAGTTGTATAGAAAAATATAAACTATCAAGAAAAGAAAAATATAAATAAAAATGACCAACATATATAAAAAATTACACCTTTTCTATGAATGTAATCGGTGGATAAACAATTTTTTACCCATATCTATTATATTTTACAATTTGATCCACTTTCCTAGAATTATGCATCTCTCATTACAAAAAAATGTAACTCCCCTCAAATTCAAATGAATCCCTTCACAACCCCTATTCTCATCAAAACACCAGACCTCTAGATTGAACAAAATATACCCAAATCTCACACCAATAATCCTAGAAATTTATTAGACATTTTCCCATAAAATGACCACCCATTAAAGTTATAATTCAATTTTCAAAGTAGTTTTTCTAAAGTTTAAGGGAAGATTAATAATCACCATTTTTTCATTTCTATTATTTCATTTGTTCCACTACCTCCCCAAAATAAATTATTCCCATAGTAAATTTTTTAAATTAATAACAAAATTAGAGATAAATTTTTTATGTTTATTGAATAACTATTTTCTTCCTTCCTTTAAATAATTAAAAAAAAAAGAAAATGCCACTCGTGCAAGCCAGCGTACTACCACCTCCCTAAATGACATATTTATTTTATCATCACTACATAAAAAGGGTTTTATAAGAATAAATTTAATGAATAAATTTGATATTTTTGAAATAAATCAAAAATAATAAATATAAACTATTACCTCCAATCCTTCTCTCACATTCATTATAAATTTAATTCATCACACATGCAAAAGAGAACACTTCCACATCTACGGAAAAAACATTTTATTCTAATTAAGACCTTACATGTATGGTTTTAAAATATATTTTATAAATATATAATATATTAAGGATAAATATGAATTAAGAATATTTTTTTAGTGATAACACAATTATAGATGATCATTATAATATAGTTCCCTAATATTATTAAATTACTCAAGGCAACCTTGTCATGTACACCTTTATTTCTATGCATTCTCAATTTTTTCTGAAATGATCATTAGGATGAATAAATCCTAGAATATAATTTGAAAAACTAAAATCTTTGAATGATGAACATAGTATCAAAGAATTGTTTTTAAGTCATAATTATGAAACATGTGAGAAAAATCCAAATTACTGACATCTGATAATGAAAATAATAATTAAGTAGAAAATAAATGTATAATGAATGATTATAATTAAATATTATAAAATATAGTATATATTAACATGGTTATGAAATATTTTATTAATATTTATTACTCTATTTCATAGGTTTCTAATGATCCATCATTTAATTTAGTAGTAAAAATTTATGAGTTCTAAATCTCAACATTCTTCCATTGAGACATAATTCATATTCACAAACTTTTTACCATAATTTTATAATTATAATACTCTATATATTCCTTCTATCATAATTTTCATGTAATTAATTGGATTATATAATCCATCTCATGTTTTCTCTTTCATGTTTGTTTAGTTCAAGTTTTTTCAATATTAAAAGGGTTTTCTTCAAATATCATTTTCATATTGAGATTATTATGAATTAATTTCTATATAGGAAAACACTATGTTATCTTTAACTCTAAATCCCGAAAATTTTATTCTACTATATTAAATATTGGTTTTTTATATTTTCATTTTTAGATTCATTTCCTTATGTAATAATTTACGAGATGTGATGCTTTTAAGTGCAACCAATCCAACCACTTTTTTTAGTCCGAAATATTTCACCTCTATATCAATATTGAAAGGATTATTTCACACATATCCTTAAATATGTTTCCATTATTTACTAGGATATTTCCTTAATATTTTTACCCTCTTCAGAAATGTTTTTACAGAATATGTTAATTTTTTATACACATTTTGTTTTTGTTAAGTGTGTGAAAAGAATTTAATTTAATTGTTTCCATGAAAATGTATTATTTTACAACCATTACTTTTTTATTTCTTATTCTATTTTTTTAAATATAAATAATAATATAATTAATTTCAAATTTTATTTTTAATTTATTTTTCTTATTTTTCTAAAATATTTAAATAGTAATCATAAAAAGGGTATTCCCATCTATGTCAACAAACATGGATGTTTCATATGTCATACTATATATTTATTTGATAATAATACCATCCCTATTTCGCTAGATAGATTATGAAATCATCAATGAACTTTTTTCATGAGACATGTCTCATTTAACCGGTCAATTTTGAGATTTCTTAAAAATGAATTTTTTAATATTTTTAGAATATTAATGTCTGGTTTTCAATATGTGGTGGTGGGATTAAAATTATGTATCCCAATAATTAATTTTATAGTGTTTTATATATCATTTGATATTTATGGGGATTGATTATTGATGTTTTCTACATAATGATAACTAGGTAGTGATGCCTTCACCTCTTTTTTGGAAGTGTATAGGTATGCCTACTTTATTATGTTATATGTAACATGTAGTGATTCATGTTCCACAATTATAGGATTTCTATGAATATGTTAATGCCTTATTTATACATTATTCATTTTACATATGTAATATTCGTATATATCTAATTTTTTGTTTAGATACATGATTTATATGTTGTAATCAATGATTATTTTTTTGATCTCATAATTTTATTATTATATACTATCATTAAGTTCTCACACACACATTATTATCTTATAAAACATTATGAACATCATTGTTTAAATATAATTATCAATTGATTTCATCATTTCTAATATTTCTGTAAGATCCTGAGTTTTTTTATAGGGTACATATGTTTTTAATTTTATTTTAAATTATTTTTAACGGCATAATGTGAATACCCATTGAGGTTATGCGGGTATTGAACATGTATGGGGATTGTTTCGAGCCTATAACAATGATTTTTGGGAATTAAGGAAAGCTTCATGATTAGTAGAAAATGTGTGGGACATTCTACACAGTTACTACTAATTGTGTAAGACCTGGGTAGAGGGTAATAGGATCACAAGTTGTTTTTTGAACACTGTGAATTGAGGCACATGCCTATGATATTTCCCATGTAATTGTTGATTGTGGGATTAGATACGGTTTGGACAAGGTTTTAAAAACTATATTCATGTTATCCCAAATTATAATAACATAGCTATTCATTTAATTATAAAAATAGAGGATCTTTTAGAGTTTAGATTCATTGAAATAAGCTAGATAAGACATGAAAATGTAAATTATTCTTCTAAAAACACTTGAAATACATCTACATGGGTTCACTATAGGTTTATTTTACATAATTATAAATCCTAGGGACGTATATTAGTGTAAATTGGTGATTATGAAGCCTAGTAAGGGAATAAAAAAAGAGAGGTAAATAGTATGTGATCTTAAGACATATTAATTAGAACATGAGCTATAGAAATAATGTATAATTAAGACTCATTTCCTTAAAATAATAACATGACTCCAAAAAAGGAAATGTGGCCACAAAATTTAAATGATACACTCTTAATCAAATCCCTATGGTTTTTCAACAAGGTTTCATAAATGAAAATTACCTTGTTCATTCACCAAGTCATCGTAAAACAAGTCATATCTAATGATTAAATTCATTCCCCAAAAATTTTAAATCATATCATAGTGAAACCTTAATATTTTTTTAATCATTGTAACTTTTAAAATAAAAAACAATTTCATTAAAAAAATATGGACAATAATGAATGGGTTTCTAATCAAAAATATTAGCGTACAAATGTTCGTAAAGACATGTTCAGTACAACATCTGTATCCCATAAAATGAAATGTGAGTTTAAAATATGTAATTCCCTGATTAAAATATTCATTTTTATATTATTTTTAACAAAAACTAAAAATAAAGTAGGTTTCATTGTTCAAATAAAAAGTAAAATAGAATATTTATGTAAAAGAGAGAAATATGATAAGTAATTTCAGCCGCATGATAGCTATATAACATGGTTTTATAAAAGTTTTAATTGAGAGGGTAAAAGGGAATCTCATTCATAAAATATTTTTTTTATATTAATGTAACAATATAATGTGTACAAAATAAATTATATTGGAATTTTTTTGACATACAACATAAAAAGAAAACTAGAATGGATACAGTAGTGGTGATTTCCCTTACCTTAATGATTTGTTCCTAAAATATGAGGAATGAACCTCGAGGCATGAAGACACCTTGGAAGACTAGATGGGAGTAAAAATAACAATAACATCATATGGTATGGTGGGTATTTATAGTAAAAGTCGTGGAATTGTTTAATAATTTTGAAATATATCTCTTGTAAATCTAGGTTTTGGAAAATGAAAATCATTTTTCTTACCCATGGTTTTTCTCGTCTATTTGGGAATTTTAATCCCATTTAATTATAATTTAATCCACCAAAAATTAACACCATTTTATAATACTTCCTTTGGCATGGAAATGTAAATACTCCACAATTTAATGTTTTTAAAAATCAAATATTCCATTTTGTACATTGGAAAGATAAAAATATTTTTATATGTGGATTAAAATCTACTAAAATAAATAATATTAATAAAATTACATGTTTTAGTTATTGTATTTTTTTTAATTAATTATTTCATCATTATGACATAGGTATGAAGTCAAAAAATATACTAAAAATCAAAAACTGTATTTTTTACTATTCATGAAAGAATAATATTTTCAAAAAATTCCATCAATTCACCCAAAAATTATTTTATAATGATGAATCCAGATTTAATATTTAATTTTTCATGAAAATATTCTATATATTGGAATTTTAACTTTTAAATAAAAAACTAATTATTTATTGAAAAATAGTAGTTGATACAATGCATTTTAATTTCTTCCACTAATAAATATTTCCTAGGAAATCATAAAATTATTTTATCATTTATATTTAATTTTTAATTTTTTAAATTAATATTTCATAAAAATGAATATTATTTGAAATACTATAGTTTATTAAAAAAATTTATATATTTTCAAAAAAAAATATTTTATTTATTCCTAGAAATCAATTTATCAAACTTTTCTGAGTAAAATATATATTTTTTTTAATTAAAACTATAAATAAAATGAATGTATGGAATAAAAAATTTACTCATACACTTGAAATTTTACATTAATTAAATAATTCCTAGAAATGTTACCCCTTATTACACTATGCATATTCTATAAGATTAAAGTGTGTGATGGTCATAGTTGCATGATTTGGTTTGGCTATCATCTAACAAGTGGTAATATCAACTAACTTGAACATTTATGTTGGACATTTCGTTCAAGATTCACTTGTGGAAGATCAACATTGGTTTTTTCATGGGAAAACCTCAATGACTCTACCTCCCTCTCAAGTTTGAAGAAATGGGATTCAAAGGGGACGACTCTATTGGTTGAGGTCATCTATTATTTTTCCTATATCAATTAACCTTTTTTATTACTACGTATACACACTAATTATAATCGTACCATTATAAAACAATGTTATGGTATATAATGGTCATATTTGACCAATATTCATATAATGGTTGAATCCTAGGAGTCAAATTTCTGTTTACACCAAATAGATACCACATCATTATTTCACTCAAAATTCAACATAATTCCATTTATGGTTAAATTTTAATTTTACTAAGATTCTGATCATTATACTATTTTTTTCTATATAGTTATATATGGAATATATGGTTCACGTAGACTACGGAGGTCCAAATTATAGATTTTCAATTGTATATTTGTATCGAGTTGTAATCTTTGGAATTTTAATTGGTTTCATAGTTGTAACATACCAGTTAAATAAATAATAAGGCATTTTAATATTTTTTAATATTTATGAATAAAATATTGATTAATTTTACTTTAAGTGGGTTGTTATGTTCGACAGTATACCCAATACGCAACAACATGTTTCTTTGAAATCATATGTTGCACACTAATAATATAATATCATTATTATAAATGGTAGTTAACTCCTATCCATTATATTTCTGAGATTTAAAATAACTAACTACAATATGATTATACATGTTTGTTAAATGTTTTTTCATTTATCCAATAAAATTTAGAGGATTAAAATGTGAATGAATTTAATTTTAAGCATAATTTACATTAAAAGGTTGATTTACTGCCTTTTAATGGTGAACCCTCTTTAAAAATAGTTTTAGTCTCTTTTATAAGTATAATTTGACCAAATAAAATTCTTCTTTAGAATAAAAACACCAAAATTTACATTGGGTAAATTTTAGGTATTTTCCTGATAAAATTCAATTTTTAATGAATAGTGAAAAAAATGTTTTTTAATTCAAAACTATGTTTGAATCTAATTTATTTATTTGGATATATTATCATTTTAATTGGTTTTAAAGTATAATTAGAATATATTTTTACAATTTAATACAATGTTGTTTATTGTAATTAATTTCACATTGAAATTGGACATAAACAAGTATCAATCTTTTGATCGTTATTATTTTTAAAAAACATGTTATTTGTTTGGATAACGGAAATTAATTTTAAATTAATTAATGAAACTTCTATATTTAAAATTTGTTAAAATAGACATCATTTTTTAATTAACAATATCAAATATATATTAGGCTATATTTTTGGTATTTTTCTCAAAAAACATTAATTTTTGATGAATAGTGAAACCACTTAGTATTAGTTAAAAAATTAAAATTTTCATTAAATGAAATTTTACCACTTATGTGAATTTAATTTCAATAGTATGACATACATGGTTTTTATTATTATGTAAAATTTTGTTCAATAAGATGAAAATATTTTTGGGTGAATATTAACTTTTGACTTTTATTTATCGCGGTTAAAGGTAAATAGGGTAATTCAATATGAAAATAATATAATAATAATTCAAAATTATCTGGACACATGTTCTATCCTTATTGTATGAGTAATGGAAGACTATGGGAATACTTGGGTCGATTTTGGGACCCCATTGAGCCACTTATGAATGATAATGACACTTTAATTTAATTAACTTAAAGTAAAGGCAAAATGGAATAAAAATATCTCTTTGTAAATTAATTTTTACATGCTATTATGTAAAGACCCGGAATTTATATGTAATTTTTTTAATTATATTGGAATTTTAAGAGTCCATGAAAATTTACAGTTCTTGATTCTTGATGCCCGGTGTACCCAGAATCAATTTCTGATGTTTTGTTCTGGTACGTTTAGTAAATATACAAGATGGTTTTTATAAGTTTTGAACCGGTGACCGGAATTGAAATCCAAGGCCACCGTTGAACTCATAGCGCCTGTTTTTTCTTAAAGAGACTTTCACCTCGATGGCATTGGGTCAAGATTTAATGATAGATTTTGGATTTTTCGTGTATAAAAATAAAGTGGTGTAGCTTTATTTTTATTTTGTTGGTTAAGAACTCCATGTTGAGGTTAGGAGTAGAGAGGACCAGACCTTCACCTTCTATGAGAGGTTATTGCTGTGGGGACCACTTAACCCCTATTAATGGGGGACAAGAAACCTCACAACCCCCTTATTAAGTGGAGGAACCACTTGAGCTTCCTCCACATTAATATTGCCAATGCACCTCATAAATTGTGACAACATGATTATTTGGCATGCCTTTTTTTATGATTAAGTAACAGCATCATTTGAATATAGGAAGGTTCCTAAAAACTAAAATGTCATAAATTCCAACAATCATTGCCTACCTTTCCCCCTCTCTTATATATATAGATCTTGGGAGGAGGATTTGGGATGGCTTAACCAAGCGACGAAGCGCTGGTAAAGTGAACAAATGCCCAACACTATGAGGATTACGCTCTCCAATGAAGAACATTTTCTTCCACAATGAGAAGTCCACTGACGAAGAACGCTGACGAGGAACACCTTCAGCTACAAAAAATGAACTCAACTTCGACCTTCTTCCTCGGCGTAGAACTTATTCGTCTACAAAAAAATCGACCTCTTCCTTCTCACGCCATCTTCAACCAATTTCAAACTAAGTAGGGATTTTATTTTGAATATGGTATTAATACCTTAATTTTTACCTTCTAAAACAAAGAATCATTGCAGATGTTTTCCTTTCGGGAGGGAATAATATTTTGTGTGAAAGGGCTTTATGTAACGCGGAGGGTGCAGGCCAAACTAACATGGCCTGACCCCACAAACGATCTCCTTTGGTGTTCTTCGCGATGGTAAAGGATGGAAACCTACGTGGAGGAGCACAGAAACAGTGGTCAGCACCTCCGTCGGCCGCGACAAAGGCAACAACACATGGCACCGCTCGACAGCACCCCCGGCCGAGCCACCCGCACCCTCGCAGCAGCCCCGACGATGCCACCCGGGGCCTAAACGCGCCCCTCATGCCCCGCTGCTCCATAGTCCATGCGCTGCATGCTACCCGCGGTTCCGATGTCCATACGCCTCATGTGCCCCACACCACTACTGGCAGAACCGGCCCACCGGCCCCCCGAGCATCCCTAGCCATGCCAAATGCTCTGGCCCCTCGAGGCTCCCTAGCCGATGCGGCCTCTGCCGGCCCCTCGGGGCGCCCTGGCCAAATCTTCCACCGTCGGCCCCTCGCCGCGCCCTGACCGAGCTGGCCTCTGCATGCCCATCCCAGAGCATGGGCCGTCCCGGCCTCCATAGGCCCCTCGCGATGCCCCGGGCGGGATGGCCTCCACACACCACTCGCGGTGCCCCGACCGAGTTGGCCTCCTCCAGCCCTCGCGGCACTCGGCCGAGCCAGCCGTCATGCACCCTCGCAGCGCCCTCCAGGACGATCTCCACCCTCACAGCGCCCTACGAGATGAACGTCCGTTGCACCAACCCACGTTCGTTATGTGCCCTCATGACCCTCTGTGGCCCCTTGCAACCTGCTGGGTTGGGCCCTGTGGGCCGGGCCGAACCTAATGGGCTGGCCCGCCCAACTGGCCGGGCAAGACCCAACATGTTAGGCCGGGTCGGCCCAGACTGGGTCTATCCAGACTAGATCAGGCCAGGTCGGTCTGACCGGGTTGGACTGAACCCGGGCCCACTTTGACTCTTTATGTTCTTTTGGCCATATATTTGGCACCGAACGACCGTTTTACGAACTGTCAGCGGTGCTGGTAATCATAGAACATGACGGTTGGTGTTTGGGGTATAGTTGAAACACAATTAGGTTGGAACGTGCATGAATCCATCCAGCACCCTGGGACTAAAAGGTGAATAACTCACAGACCTGGTGTCCGATTCGCGTATCATCTATTGCGTTGAGACCCCTATGATGTGGCGGACCTTTTAGATACCTCTTTGTGGGACTTCATGAAAATTGGAATTTTGACCAGTTTCTCGTGGAGCAGATCCTTCCATTGACGAGTGAGCAGAGAGCGGAGACCTAGTAGCTGGCTGAGACCCAACGACTACTGACCATTTGACTCAGAGAGACTCTACTTGTAACACCCGAGATATTATGAGAAATATTTTGTTCTTATGTATTATGTTATATGCATCACCAAAATAATATTTCACTATACACAACACTGTCTTGGCTTGTTTTACACGCAAGAGCAACCTTTCTCAATATCTTGCATTGTACGCAATACCGAGTTTCACTGAACAATGATATGTTATTAAAATATTATATAAACTAGTCGTTATAAATAGTAATACCAACTTTTTGAAATTTTATAAATTTTATCTTTCAAAATGGACTTCATTTTTAGATTCTCAATATCGAAATTAGCCTAGGGTGAGTTTTTGGTATTTTTCAGAAAACGTTCAATTTTTGATGAATAGTGAAAACACATAGTTATTGGTTAAAACATACATTTTATTTAAATAATAATTTATTTTATTTAAATTTATTTTAGGTAAAAATAGATACATAATACCTATATAAGTTCAATGTAATTCATTGGAGTCATTTTGTAATAATATAGATACATAAAAAAATTATTGATATTTTTACCGTCTATTACCCACTTACTAGGAGCATTTTCAATTGTACGTAAATCATAAATTTACTACTTCTGTGAGTTGAATTTTGAAAATCCAAGAGACACGGTTGATATCAAGTTGGAAAATCTGGTTCAATAAGATAATTTTTTATGGTGAATAGTAACTTTTTACTTTTATTTACCACGGTTAAAATTAAATAGGGTAATTAAGGGTAAAAATGATATAATTATTACCCTAACACATGTCCAAATTCTATTGGATAAGTGTAATTCGACCGAAAACAACCTTAGGAATAAAATATTACCCTTTAGGTCCACTTGGATTAGATTAGGACACTTATTATTATTTTTTTCAAAGAAGAGTTAAATGAAGTAAAATCAATGTTTAATAAATAAAAAAAATATTAATATTGGGTTATACAGAAGATAAATTAGACTATAAATATTAATTAAAAATCTAAAAATATTTCCTCCATAATGGTATTTTATTTTTAATTTATATACATTAAATAATATAATTTATTTATGACACATTAATGATATAGTAATTACCTTATTAATGATATATTAACATAATTGATAATATAAATACCCAAATAAATGCAATTTCACACTATTTATCAATTAAAATAATTTTATAGGTTAATATGACATGTTAGTATTGATTTAATAAATTTTTTCTAACTAATAATGCTGTTATTATTTTCATAAAAATCAATTACCAAATAGTATCAAAATCGACATAAAATTATTTTTAAAACAAATATAATATTATTAATTGTTATTTTATTCCTAAAAATCTAAGGTTCGTCTCCACGCAGTGGTGTAATCTGTTTTTCCAACACCACCTTACATGGATGGGTATAATGGTGTAAATAATAACTATATATGGTTATTATAACATGATACTAATTCTGAGACATTCCATCATCCACTCCAATACCATTCAATAGTTATGGGAATGATATCATCGCTCGTGCATACGTACGACCTACCGTCTCCAGGATGTGATGTGGAATGTTCTACATGATCTTCATTGAATAATGACTATATAAATGAATTGATTGAATAAATATGATATATATTATACTAATACCATTCTGTTAATGATGAATCTATAACCTAAATAGAATAATAAGAATTTATTCGACAAAACACGAATTAGAACATAAAGAAATGACCCCCCGAATAACAAGTAGCAATGAAATATTACTAATAATAAGATAATAATATGACCATATATGATATCATAACAACGGTTATGTAATATTTCAATGACATTATTTAAATCATTATACAGGAGGTTCGGATATGTACGAAGCATATCCGACCTAAGGTACGGGAAAATCTCACAATCTCATTTTTATCCGAGATTGTTTATACTTCTCAATTTACTGGGGAATATTTATCATACACATCCATGTTTACTAAATATTTAATTTTATTTCTATCCTACTACAATTTTATAAACCCAATTTTACCCATTTATGAGTTTTCTAGTCAAATATATGAAAGGAATCATTTGTCATTTTTAGTACAAGGTACTTTCTGACTTTTCTAGCCAAAGTACGAGAAGAATGTTTTTTTAACTTATACGACATGAATGGATTTTTATTATTTCATAGAAAATTATTTCCATGAAGCATCCTTTACAGGTTATAATGTTTATTTTTAATCAACTTATTTTAGTCTAAAATTGTATGACATATTAAGAAGGAAAAAAAATTGAAGTAGAAAGGAAATTTTCTTCAAGAATGAGGTTCAAGTGTTTTATCGAAATTATTTTCCATATAAGATAATATATGGTTCTATTTCTATCCCTATTTTTACATTGATTTGATTATGTTATGATGGAATAATTTTTATGATGTCCTTTTATGTTATATGGATTATGTTATAATGGCATGATGTTTAAGAATCCCATTTTTATTACACGAGTTATTGTATGATTTATGATTTTGTGGCACACATAAGTACGGATTTATTATGAGATGGGTGGGACCTATATCTCCGTCTAATGCATTGGGTAAAGATTTATATCTCGTGAGATAGACATGGCTGGAATGGCATGTTAATCCTGTTCGGTGATATAGGACTGAAACGAGGAGTGAACTCAGTTCAGAAATGGACTTTGTCCTCATGGATAGTCATGGAAATGAGTCTTGACTACTAATAAATGATTATCTATGAATATGTGTGTATGACACGAAGATTCATGTTTTATGTTATGACTATTGGGATTACATTTCACTAACATGATTTATCCCATGTTATGATATTATGATCACTTTTGCAGGTTAATATTTTCAAAATGTTATTTTATTATGAATATGATTTGATTGATATTTCATTTTTTACCCTTAATGAGCATTTGAGCTCAGCCTTTTGTATGTTTTATTTTTCCCAGTTCAGGAAGAAGGGTATTAAGTAAGATATTCCAAAAGGGACTCCATACATGATGAAATAAATAGGAGACAATATAGATGCTTTATAAACCAGTTGGTTATGTTTCCCAGTTTCTATAGACACTATAACTATACGGTCTTTTCATGGTTTTGTTATACTTTGTAATAAGTGTGCTTCAATTTTTAAGTAATAATAATGTATGTAATGTATGGGTCATTATAGTTGGTATTAGAGGAATGGTATAGTCAACCTTGGGAAACTAGAATGTGAAATACTTAGTAAGAACCCTAAGGATATGTCTAAGCATAGAACAAAATCTTAGTGTTTTAGAAATTTCCATGAGTAACATATGATAACACCAAAAGTGTGAAATTTTATTACTGATTATGTTTTTTTCCTATTATAAATATTGTTTATCACACTATTCTTCTTGGTTTTAGTCAATGGATGGAACCTGAATAAACCATGTTAATGCGGAATGCGATGAGAAATGCAATGATTGTCCCCCTGAGAAACCAAATGTTGTGGGAGATGGAATGAAAACTCTTGTAGCCATGCTCACACAACTTTCTCAATCTATGAATCATGCTGGACATATGAATAATAAAAGGAAGGAGAAACATTCTGTTGAATCCTTCATGAGGCAGCGTCCACCCTCATTCAGTGGGTCTACTGATCCATTAGTGGCTGAACAATGGATTAGTACCACTGAAAAGATATTTTCAGTTCTACAATTTTCTGAACATGATAAAGTCATCTTAACAGAATATCATTCGAAGGTGAAGCTGATCAATGGTGGAATCATATCAAGAATACAAGGCCCCAAGATGAAATTGAATCCATGGAATGAGACGAGTTCAAGAAATTGATTTTAAATAAGTAATTCCCTTGTATTCTTTGAACAAAGATGGAGAAGGAGTTTCTTGAACTAAAGAAAAAGGATTATGAATATGTTAGTACCTACGAAGAAAATTTTACAAGACTTGCAAGGTACTCTTCTTGAATTAATATCCAATCTGAGAGTAAGATCGATCTATTTTTTAGTGGCTTAAAACCAAGTCTTTAATGGGAGTTATCCACATGGGACCTCAATAGCTACAAGGAAATTGTTTGATGTGCTCTCAATGTTGAGATGGATATCAGAGTAACCCATCAGTCATATGGGTTTGATAAAAAGTGGAAAATGGAATTCGAAGGGAAATCTAAAGACCACACTGAAAAGAAAATGATTTTTCCCTTATGCTCATAGTGTGGAAGGAAACATGGAGGGAACTGTCTTATAGGGACAAGAAAATGTTTTAAATGTGAAATAGATGGTCATCAGGCTTTTCAATGTCGCAATGATGGGGAAAATATGTCTAGTGATGCGAACAAAGAAAAGGCTACACAGAATGTACATCCTACACTTCAATGTTACAAGTGAAAGGAAATGGGGAATTATGCTAATAAATGCCTTAATACAAGGGTTGTTGATGATGATCGACTTAAACAAACACTTAATTCCAAATACAAAGGAAAACCACAAGAAATTTCTATCGGCGATGTGGAGTATGATAAGTAATTGGTGAAAGGTACACTTTCCATCCACTCTAAAGTAGAAAATGTTTTATTTGATTCTGGTTCCACCCACTCTTTTATTTATGAATAATTTTCTAAGGGTATCGTCATATTACCTCAACAATTAGATGTTGAGTTAGCTATGACCACCCCTAATGGAACAATATTCATGTCAAAAGTTTACAATTATTCTCTGATTGAAGTTTTTGGGAATGTGCTTCCTGCAAATCATGTGATCCTTCTTATAATGTAATTTGATGTGATCCTTGGTAATGATTGGATTTCTTTATATAGAGGTCATATCGATTTCCAAATAAGGGAAGTTACATTTCATATTCCTGATCAATAAATGATCATCTATCAATGAGAGGATGGATATAACCTTCTAGTAGAAATTTCTTCAATCTTATGGGTCTTGATCCCAATAAATGATGGTTATTTATCTCAAATGGTTAGAGATAAACTCGCTATTAAGAATATGCCCATTTCACGAAAGTTTGATGATGTCTTTCTAGAGGAATTTCTAGGTCTTCCACAAAATCATGAAGTTGAGTTTTCAATAGCCCTCATACGGGGTTCTATGATCATTTCAATGAAAACTTATAGAATGGACCCAATTGAGTTGCAGGAATTGAAGAAGCAACTCCAAGTGAATCTTGATAAGGGATTTATTTTCCCTAGTGCATCACCTTGGGGTTCACCTATTCTATTTGTTAAGAAGAAAGATGGATCAATGAGACTTTTTATTGCATACCGAGAACATTACAAGATCACTATCAAGAACCAATATCATCTCCCACGCATTGATGACTTATTTGACCAACTATGCGGAGCTCAATACATTTCTATGATTGATATTCGTTCAGGGTATCATCAATTAAGGTTCAAAATGGAGGATATACCAAATATGAATTTTCATACAAGGTATGGACACTATGAATTTATAGTGATGCCATTTGGTCTTTCTAATGCCCCTACTATCTTCATGGATCTAATGAATAATGTCTTTAGAAACTCTCTTGATCGGTTTATGGTAGTCTTTATAGATGATATTCTTGTTTATTTAAAGTGAAAGGATGGACATGAAGATAACTTTAGAATTGTATTAAAGACCCTAATAAAGGAGAAGCTTTATGCCATATTTACCAAGGGTGAATTTTGGCTTCAAAAGGATTCATTTATGGGTCACATAATCTCAAAAGAGGGGATATGGGTGGATCCATCAAAAATAGAGGTTATTGAAAGATGTTCGAGACCAACAAATGTAACTGAGATATGATGTTTTCTTGGTTTGGCGGGATATTATTGACATTTTGTAAAAGATTTTTCACGATTATCTAATCCACTCACTAGGTTGATTCGAAAAGGAGTTAAGTTTGTTTGGACAGAGGAGTGTGAAGATAATTTCAAGGAGTTAAAAAGAAGATTATCCAGTGCACTTGTGCTCACACTGCCTTGTAGGGGAGAATGGTTTTTGATTTACAGTGATGCATCCAAGAAGGGATTGGGGTGTGTTCTCATGCTAAACTATATGGAGATATCATACGCCTTATGACAATTGAAAATACATGTGCAAAAATACCCAACTCATTATTTAGAGTTACCTCTGTCAATGTTTTCATTAAATATTTGGAGGCATTATCTTTATGGTGAAAGGTGTGATATTTATATTGATCGTAAAATTTTAAAGTTTATTTTCACACAAAAGGAGATGAATATATGGAAAAGAATATGGTTGGAGCTGATTAAGGATTATGACTGCTCAATTCATTTCCACCCTGGGAAAGCAAACAAGGTGGTAGACACATTAAGTCGACAAGACCGTGCCAGCTTATCCATGATGAGGATCACAAAATATCCATTATTTATGAATTTACAAAGGATGGATCTAGGAAATATAATGGAAGGGGAAAATCTTATCTTTCTCAAATGAATGTTCTACCATATATACATGTGAAGATTAAAGAGGCAGAGAAAGTAGATGTATAGTTACAAAAGAATGTGAGAAATGTTCCTGAATTTCACATTGATTATGATGAAATAATAAGGTTCAGGAATCTGGTTTGTGTTACTCCTACCGTAGAATTAAAGAAGGAAATATTGGATGAATTTCATAGTTCTTCATTATCTGTTCACCCAGGAAGCACGAAGATGTATAGGGACATGAAAGGGTACTTCTGGTGGGATAGAGTGAAAAATGATGTTGTTGAATATGTCTCTCGATGCTTTGTTTGTCAACAAGTTAAATCCGAGAGACAGAGGTCTAAGGGGAAGTTACAACCATTACCCATACCAGAATGGAAATGGGAAAGCATCACTATGGACTTTATCACTGGACTTCCTAAAACATCCAAATGAAATAATGCTATCTGGGTTATATTTGATCATCTTATGAAGTCATCACACTTCATTGCTATTAGAGAAGATTTTTCTTTTGATCAGCTTTCCAGGATATATGTAAAGGAAGTGGTAAGATTACATGGAGATCCACTTTCCATTATATCTGATCGGGATTTGAGGATTACCTAGATGTTTTGGTGAAGTCTTCAACATACTCTAGATACATAGTTGAGTTTCAGTACTATTTATCATCCTCGGATTGATAGTCAGTCTGAGAAGACAATTCAAACTCTAGAATACATGTTGAGAGCTTTCTCTATGGATTTCAAAGGTGGTTGGGATCAACACCTACCTTTGGAGGCATTTTCTTATAATAATATCTTTCAATCAAGTATTTAGATGCCTCCTTACGAAGTTTTCTATGGAAGGAAATGAAAAACTCTGACTTGTTAGGATGAAGTTGGGGAAATAAATCTATTAGGGCCTAATCTTGTTGATGAGATGGCAGAAAAGGTCGGATCTATTCAACAACACATAAGAGCAACTCATAGTCAACAAAAACAATTATTCTTAAAACTGATGAAAATACCTACAGTTTGAAGTGGGTGATAAATTGATCTTACGAATATCTCCTTGGAAGAGAGTAATGAGATTTGGAAAGAAGGGCAAGTTGAGCCCTAGGTATATTGGTCCTTTTCAAATACTGGATCGTGTTGGGAAGGTAGATTACGGATTGGTTTTTTCACCGAATCTCTCTCAAGTTCATGATTTGTTCTATGTATCTCTCCTAAGTAAGTACGTACCTGATCCTTCACATGTACTCAGCTCATAATTTGTACCACTAAAGCAAGATATTTATTATAAAGAATAGCCGATATAGATTTTGGATCAAAGCGAAAATGTCATATGGAACAAGACCACTCGCTTGGTGAAAGTTTTATGGAGGAACCACCAATTAGACGAAGCTGCATGGGAACTTGAGGATGTGATGAGGGAGAGGTATCCTCATCTGTTTGTAACAAAATGATGAATTTAGAGGAAAAAATTCATTTTAAGGGTGGTAGAATGTAACACCTGAGATTTTGTGAGAAATGTTTTGTTTTTATGTATTATGTTATATGCATCACCAAAGGAATCTTTCACTACACACAAAACTGTCTTGGCTTACGTTACACTCAAGAGAAACCATTCTCGATAGCTTGTGTTGTACACAATACCGAGTTTCACTAAACAATGATATGTTATTAAAATATTGTATAAACTAGCCGTTATGAATAGTAATACCCACTTTTTGTAATTTGATAAATTTTATCATTCAAAATGGACTTCATTTTTGGATTCTCAATATCGAAATTATCCTAGGGTGAATTTTTGATATTTTTTTGAAAACATTCAATTTTTGATGAATAGTGAAAACACTGAGTTATTGGTTAAAACCGACTTTTTATTTAAATAATTATTTATTCTATTTAAATTTATTTTAGGTCAGAATAGATAAATAATACCTATATAAGATCAATGTAATTCATTGGAGTCATTTTATAATAATATAGATACATAAAAATTTTATTGAACTTTTTACCGTCTTTTACCCACCTACTAGAAGCATTTGCAATTGTACATAAAACATAATTTTACCTCTTTTTTGAGTTTAATTTCAAATATCCGAGAGAGACCGTTAATATCGAGTAAAATTTGGTTCAATATGATAAAAATAATTTTTGGTGAATAATAATGTTTTACTTTTATTTTCCATAGTTAAAAGTAAATAGGGTAATTAAGGGTAATAATGGTATTATTATTATGCTAACACATTTAAAAATTCTATTTTATAAGTTTAATTCGACCAAAAACAACCCCAGGAATAATATATTACCATTTATGTCCACTTGTATTAGATTAGGACACTTATTATAATTTTATTCAAAGAAGCGTTAAAAGAATTAAAATCAATGTTTAATAAGTAAAAAAATTAATATAGGGTTATGAATAAGATAAATTATACTATAAATATTCATTAGAAAGCTAAAAATATTTAATACATAATCTTATTTTATTTATAATTTTTAGACATTACATAATTTAATTTATTTATGACGCAATGATGATGGAGTAATTGCCTTATTAATGAAATATTTACATAATTGATAATATAAATACCCAAATAAATGTAATTTGAGACTTTTTATTAATTAAATTAATTTCATAGGTTAATATGACATGTTATTATTGATTTAATTAATATTTTTAGAACTAATAATGCTCTTGTGATTTTCACAAAAAATCAATTACCAAATAGTATCAAAATTGACATAAAATAGTATTTAAAACAAATATTATATTATTAATTGTTATATTATTCCTAAAAATATAAGGATGGTACAAATGATGTAGATAAAGTTATATATATTAATAATGAACCACTTGGGGTTCTTTTGGCTTGTTATAGTATGTTTATTGACCATATAGTGTAAGAAGACAAGAAGACATAGTAAAAGTAAAATTATTTAACTTAGAGTTAAATCTAAATGATAAGGTTAAAATAGTAACCTAAACTTGTATAAAACCTATTTTTTGAGAGGATTTAGACCCATAGCCACTTTATCTTAGAAATAAATCAATTTGGAGCATTTATAAATCGAATATGACTTTATTATAAATAATATTTTATGTTTTTTCTAAGGTGCCCCGCTCCTCCCTTACAAAAGGGAACATCCTCCCTCTCCTCTTTACAAACTTTTGAACCTTCTAGCTCAGAAAAACCCTGGACATTTCCCTTATCGACATCCATAGAAACATAATAGAGGTTATTTTCTTATTACAAGGCCAACTTTAGATCCCTAGGAGGAGGTTTACAACAGGCGCATCAAAGAAGAGGTAATATCCTTTACCAATTATTTCAAATTCATTTCTTCTTATAATTATTCTTCTTTTGGTGTTGCATAATAAAGTAAGAACATAAGTATCACTCAAATACTTATATATTATTTTAAATATGAAACAACCCTATTTCACCTTCTATCCATCCTACGAAAAACAAAATCACTGTGCATGCGTACGTACGGAATACCATCTCCACGCTGTGGTGTAATCTGTTTTTCCAATACCACCATAAATGGATGGGTATAATGGTGTAAATAATAACTGTATATGGTTATTATAACATGATACTAATTCTGATACATTCCATCATCCACTCCAAAACCATTAAATAATTATGGGAATGATATCATCGCTCGTGCGTACGTATGACCTACCGTCTCCACGATGTGATGCGACTCGTTCTACATGACATTCATTGAATAATGATTATATAAATGAATTGAATGAATAAATATGATATATATTATACTAATACCATTCATTAAATTATGTATCTATAAACTAAAAAATAATAAGATTTTATTCGACAAAACATGCATAATAACATAAAGCAATGAAAACCAGAATAACAAGTAGCAATGAAATATTACTAATAAGAGGATAAGAATATGACCATATATGATATCCTAACAATGATTCTATAATAATTCAATGAAATTATTTAAATAATAATGTAGGAGGTTCAAATATGTAAGAAGCATATCAGACCTAAGGTAAGGTAAAATCTCACAATCTCATTTTTATCTGAGATTGTTAATACTTCTGAATTTACTAGGGCATATTAATCATCCAAATCCATGTTTCCTCTATATGTAATATTATATCTATCCTCCTAAAATTGTTTCAATCCAATTTTAGACATTGGTGAGTTTTTTAGTAAAATATAAAAAAGGAATCTTTTGACGTTTTTAGTACGAGGTACTTTTTTAATTTTCCAGCCAAAGTAAGAGAATAATTTTTTTTAACTTTTACGGCATCAATGGATTTTTATGATTTCATATAACATTACTTCTGTGAAGCTTCCTTTACAATTTTTCATGTTTATTTTTAATCAACATATTTTAGTTTAAAATTGTTTGACATGTTAATAAAGGAAAAAGGTTTTTGAAGTATAAAGGATATTTTCCTCGAGAATGAAGTTTAAGTGTATTATCAAAATTATTTTCCATTTAAGATAATTTAGGGTTCTGTTTCTATCCCTATTTTTACATTGATTTTATTATGTTATGGTGGAATTATTTTTATGATGTCCTTTTATCTTATATGTATTATGTTATGATGGCATGATATTTAAGAATCCCATTTTTATTACACGGGTTATGCTATGATTTATTATTTTGTGGCACACATAAGAATGGTTTCATTATGAGATGGGTGGGATCTATATCTCACTCAAATTCATTGGGTAAAGATTTATATCTCATGAGATATACATGGCTAGAACGTTAGGTTAATCTGATTCAGTGATACATGACTGAAACGAGTAGTGAACTCAGTTTAGAAATGGACTTTGTCCGCTTGGATAGTCTTGGCAATGAGTCTTGACTACTAAGAAATGATTCACTATGATTATTTGTGTATTCCAAAAAAAATTCATGTTTTATGTTATGAGTGTTGGGATTACATTTCACAACCATGATTTATCCCATGTTTTGATATTATGATCTCTTTTACAGTATGAGATTTTCAAAATTTTATGTTCTTATGAATATTATATGATTGATATTTCTTTTTTTACCCTTACTAAGCATTTGAGCTCACCCTTTTGTATGTTTTCTTTTCCCCAGGTCAGGAAGAAGGGTATTAAATAGGATATGCCAAAAGTGACTCTTGATATGATGAAATAAACGGGAGACAATGTAGATGCTTTTTAAACCAGTTGTTTATGTTTCCCAGTTTCTAAAGACACTATACCTATATGGTCCTTTCATGATTTTGTTATATGTTCTAATAACTGTGCTTCAATTTTGAATTAATAACAATGTATGTAATGTATGGTTAGTTATACTATTAGCCCAGTGGGGAGCGCCTGGTTGCTGCGGTAGACCCACAGTGGAGAAGCGTGATCTGTGTGATGCGGTAGACCCACGGTACTCGAAAGGAGGATTATCTGTACTATACAAGGTTATTGGTAAGGGCACTTTGTGTCATGAACGGCCCACTGTACTCGACAGAGGAGTAGTTCTCCAGCAGCCGTGGTTTCATTAATGTGTATAAAAATACTGGTTGAGCTGAGTCATGACATTTGTGTTTTCTCCATGATTGAGATAGATCACATTTTAAGTTAGGTTTTTGTATTTACATATACCTATGTAAGGTTATCTGTTGATTTTATACCTTTTGGTTTATCCTTGTTGGATTTTTTGACACCTTAAAGGTCTCAGGGTCCCTATTGAGTATCGTTATACTCAACCCTAAACGGGTTATTTCTGCACCCTGTTATGTTGGTTGCAAACAACAGAGAGTACTGACTGAGGATGAGTATACCAGGACTGTACGGTAAATGGAGGTGGACCTTACGACGAGTCGATACGCGGAGGAGACTTCCAGACGTGGAGTTCTGAGGTGTCTATATTTACCTGACCTTTAGGTAGGAATCCCGGAGGACAACCCAGCAACTATTTTTTCTTTCTCCAGTTGTACTTGTGCTTCCAGTTCCTTGTACTTTATAGTTGGGATACTATTTCTAGACCCTTTTACTTTTTAGCACTCTTTTGTTGCACAGTTTACTTAGTGTTTTTTATCCATCTGTGTGCTCTATTGTGTGTGTTTATAGGTTATAAAGGAAATTCCTTCCCAGTTTATGGAATTTCTCCTTTGGTGCTAGTCTCCAGCCCCTGGCCTATGGAAGGCGGGCTTGGGGTAGTCACGGAAAGGGCCCCGGGGGACAGGTCATGAAAAATTGGTATCAGAGAAGTCAGTTATAATGTAGAACATGGGACTATGATCTTTCATTTCTATGAAGCTATAATGTTAATTATAGTGAGTGTGGTTTTCGTTCAGGGATTCCAGTGTTGGTGCGGCGGTGGACGTATCTATACACCAAGACTCTGATCTTTCATTTCTCTAAGTTAGAAAAACTAGGTTAGCTCACCAGGTATAATATTTTGACCATGTTCCTTATATTTCTTCTAGGATGCATCCATGTAGACAGAAGGCTAGAGTTCTGAGAGTCATATGCACTGACAGCCCACTGAGCGATGATGCCTCAGTGTAGGCCCATTTTCCAGTGGAGGCACCAGCGGTACCGCTCCCCATTGGGCCACTGATGCTGCTGGCCCCAACATTAGACGATCCACACCGCTTGAGCGTGTTGCATGAGTTCCAACGCCAAAGGCCAACTAGGTTCAGGGGAGAGACGGACCCACATGCATCTGAGGATTGACTGGAGGCTCTAGTGAGAGTTTTCCGACTGGTAGGGACACCAGCTGACCTCAAGGAGATACTGCCTGCCATACTTCTATAGGAAGTAGTGGGCAGATGGTGGAGCATGATGATCCAAGTTCACAATGAGGTGATGCTTCTCTGGGAAGACTTTGAGAGCATGTTTCAGGCAGAGTTTGTTCTAGGTACTCTTCGTACTTTGCACATACATGATATACTTCATCTGCAGTAGGGCAATATGAATTTAGCTCAGTACTCAGTGAGGTTCACAAACCTCTCACCCTACTCCATACATGTGGTGCGGGGCCCTTTATTTTGGGCCCAGACCTTTGAGCAGGGACTCGTACGGGAGATCAGAGCTTTGGTGATCTCACCCAGCATCCTGATGTTGGAAGTGGTGTTAGAGAGAGCCCGCCTAGTAGAGAGTTTCCCTACTGAGCAGTCTCCAGCTGCGAGATCCACCACCAGTCAACATGTAGCAGAGTCTTATGTAGCTGGCAGCAGACAGATGTCGCAGATGTCCAAGAGAACCAGACCTACAGGTGGACGACCGCTTCACTCAGGATCAGTTGTACGGGGCACCTGAAGCCGAGAAAGACATGCCAAGAGTGTGAAATGTTACACATGTGGCGGGCAGGGTCATACAACTCATGACTTCCCGACCCTCCATTCGGATGATCAGCAAACGGTTGAAAGACCGCCCAGACAGAGATATAGATTCGATCGAGGCAGTCCGCAAGGAGCAGGTGGACGTGGTAGAGGAGCTGTCCATGTAGCTGGTGGTGGATGATGATATTAGGTGTTACCGTCCCCACCACCAGGAGGTCGACCCCGACTGTAGGGAGTATGTGGACAGGGGAGAACACAGATCCATGCAGCTGAGGCCAAGGATCATGGTGCTCGGGTGATGATTCGAGGTACGACCTGTGTCTACTCCACCATAGTTTCACTACTTATAGACATAGGTTCAAGTCACTCTTTCATGGACACTTCCCTCGTTTGGAGTTCGAAGATTACAACAGAGCCGTTGGAACGATCCTTACAGCTAGAGTCTCCTATGAGAGAGGATTCGATGATTACGCACTGGTGTTGGAAGTGTGAGGTTACTCCAAGAGGTGATAGATTCAGTTGGGATCTCTTAGTAGCGGTGTCGAGTCCTTACGACGTCATCTTGTGTATAGACTAGTTATCTATATTCCATGTTCAGATGAACTTTATTAGGAACAATGTGTGGTGTTTCCGCATGTATGGGACCAGGATTTCATTCACCAGCAAGAAGGGAGCCTTTGCAGCACAGAATGGACTTACTCGGAAGAGAGTACATTCGATCACTCAACAGTTGGCTAGCCTTACCCTCAGAGAAGTTGATGTGGAGAGTCTGAGTTATCCTGTAGTGGTGGACATGTATGTGTATGTCTTCCCCGATGATGTTCCAGCTCTACCCCCTCACTGAGTGGTAGACATTTACATTGAATTGTACCCAGGGACAACACTGATATCTACACTAGCATATCGGATGGCTCCCATGGAGCTTTGTGAGCTGCAGGTATAACTAGAGGACTTGTAGGGGAAGGGATTCATCTGGCCCAGTGTTTCCCCCAAGGCAGCTCTAATTCTGTTCTCTAAAAAGGCATATTGGATCTTGAGGCTTTGTGTCGACTACCGGAACCTGAACCAGGTGACCATGATAAAAAAGTACTCACTCCCAAATATTGAAGACCTTTTGATCTACTGAAATGAGCATGGTGTTTCTCGAAGATAGACCTCAGATCAGGCTATCACCAACTCAGAGGTTGAGATGAGGATGTGAAGAAGATGGTTTTCAGATGTCTATACCACCACTACAAGTTCTTGGTTATGCCCTTAGGTGTAACCAACACTCCAAAAGTGTTAATGGGACTCATGACCAGAATATTTCATCCATGCCTCGATTTCATTGTCGTAATCTTCATCGACGACATTCTGATCTACTCGACTACTGAGAAGGAGCTTGCATATCACTTATGGGTGGTACTGGACACACTCCGAGAGAACCCGCTTTATGGTAAGCTCTTGAAGTTCTAGTTTTGGATCTGAGAGGTTCACTTTCTGGTCCTTGACATCATGGAGGCTAGAGTTGATTTGGATCCAGAGAATATTGAGGCGGTACATGCTTGGCAGCCACCCAAGAGTGTGATGGAGGTACAGAGTTTCTTGGGTTTGGCTGGATATCACTGGAGATTTGTGCCATATTTCTAATGAGTTTCAGAACCACTTTCACAATTTACGAAGAAGGGGAAACCCTTTGTATGGTTGTAGAGATTTCAATATATATTTCAAGAGATGAGGTAGAGGCTAACTAGTACCCCCCATCTTGAGTCTTCTAGAGGAAGGCGTAGGGTATGTATTCTTCCACGATGCATCAGGAACCAGACTCAGATGTGTTTTAATGAAGGATCCAGCTGTGATCACATATGTCTATCGTCAGCTGAGATAGCATGAGTAGAACCACGCTACCCATGACCTATAGTTAGCAGTAGTGGTCTTCTTTTTGATGATGTGGCGACACTATCTTATGGGCGAAATGTTTACCATGTACTCTAATCACAAGAGTCTCAGGTATAAATTCTCTCAGAAGGACCATAACCTGAGACAGCGATGTTGGCCTAAGTTCCTCCAGGACAATGACTTTTAGATAGTCTATACTCTTGCTAAGGGGAATGTTTTTTCAGATTCACTTATTCGGAGGTCTAGTATACAACTGCTAGGCGAGGTGATGGATCAGGTGGCTGATTTACAGATATCCTTTGTGGATAGAGATGGAGCAGCCTTCCTTCAGTCTCTTACATTCACTTCCACACTTCTTCAGTGAGTCAGGGAGCCACAACATGGGTATGTCGAATATGAGACACGACTTTTTCAGATATCCACAGGGCTGGCACCTGATGAATTTTCTGAAGGTGGGGAGCATGTCATCATCTTCAGAGGATGTACCGTGGTACCAGTTTCACTTCAAGAGGAATTGTTGAGGGATTTCCACACATACCCTCTAGCAGTTCTTCTTGGAGTGGAGAAGTTGTACCAATATCTCTAATGACAGCAATGGTGGATGAGAATGAAGAAAGCAGTTGCAGAGTTTGTCTCTCGATTCCTTACTTGTCAGCAAGTGAAGGCCAGGCATCAGGTACTAGCATGCTTGGTTCATCCTTTATAGGTTCTAGTGTAATGTGGGATGGGATATCAATGGACTTCATGATAGGACTTCCACGTACATCCAGGGTACATGACTCAATTTGGGAGATCGTCGACCCACTCACCAATCGTCCCACTTCCTACTGATCAGAGAACATGGTTTAGTAGAGATCATGGGACGCCTCTATGTGGCAGAGATTATGTGGCTACATGAGGTACCTTTGACGATTCTCTCTGATTGAGACACATGTTTTACTTTCCAGCTTTGGAAGGGGTTGAAGGAGGATTTCAGAACGCAACTTCATTTGAGCATCGCCTTCCATCCTAATACAGATGGCCACACTGAGCTGACCATTTAGACCCTCAAGGAAATATTGGGTGCTTGTATCCTCGACTTCGGTCACAAATGGGAGGATCACCAACCTTTGGTGATGTTTTCATACAACAACAGCTATCGTTACACCATAGGGATGGAACCATTTGAGGCATTGTACAAGAGACCTTGAATATCACCTCTGTTCTAGACTGACCCATGGGAGTCAGCACTCATGGGACAAAATATGTTACGGGATACCACAGAGAAGCTGTAGATCATCCAGAAGCATATGAAGACTGCACAGAGTATCATAAGTCATATGGTGACAAGATACGGAGACCTGACGATTTCGAGAATGGTGACCGCGTCTTTCTATGGGTCTCACCTCGACAAGGTTTGCATAGATTTGGCCGAGGTGTTAAGTTATAATTAGGATTAATTAGAGCTTTTCAGGTCCTCAACAGAGTTGGCGAGGTGGCATACCACTTATCTATTCCACCTCAATTGCACCGGGTGCATGACACCTTCCACGTATCCCACCTGAGGAGATACAAGCACATCCCTTCTCCCATCATCAACCATGGTGAGCTGGATATCGGCGATGGGGCAACTTTTATGGAGGTTCCTATAGAGATTGAGGATCAACAGGATCAGTTCCTTCTTGGATGGTCAATGTCTCTAGTGTGTGTTTACTGGCATCACGGTAACCTCTAGGAAATAACATTGGAGCGGGAGGCTCATATGCGTGCTCAGTACCTCCACTTATTCCTTTAGTATGAGTTGGGTCATATCGGGATGTAGATCCATGATATGGGGAGAATGTAAAGACCTAAAATTTCTATGTAATTTTTTTTTAAAATATTTTGGAATTTTACGAGTCCACAAAAATTTACACCACATGATTCTGAGGCCCGATGTGCTCGGAATCAATTTCTGAAGTTTTGTTCGGGTACGTTCATTAGACGTACGAGCAGGTTTTTATAACTTCTAAACTGGTTCTAGGAATTGAAATCTGACGGCACTGTTGAACTCCCAATACCGGTTTTCACTTATGAATACTTTCACCTCGATGACAGTGGGTTGAGAGTGAAAGATAGATTTTGGATTTTTCATGAATAAAAATAAAGTGGTGTAGCTTTTGTTTTTATTTTTTTGGTTAAAACCTCCATGTTGAAGTTAAGAGTGGGGACCACAAGACCTTATCCTCCCATGAGAGGTTATGGTGGTGGGGACCACCACACCTTAACCTCCCATGAGTGGTTATTGTGGTGGGTACCACTAGACCCCTATTAATGCGGGAGAGGAAACCACCCAACACCCTCTTTATGTGGAGGAGCATCTTGAGAATCCTCCATATTAATGTTTCCAATCCACCTCATAAATATTGGCAACTTGATTATTTATATTTCCCTTTTTTTTAATTATGTTTTAGTGTCGTTGGAATAAAGGATGGTTTTTATTAAATGGACCGTCATAAATTCCAATGATCGTTACTTACCTTTCCCCCTCTCCTATATATATGGAGCTTGGGAGGAGGACTTGGGACGACTTCACCATGCGGCGAAGCACTGGTAATGTGACGCGATGACCAAAAATGGAAGGATTGAACTCTCCAATAAAGAACGTGTTCTTCCACGAATAATGCAACACTAACGAAGAACGCTGATGAGGAACACCTTCAGCGACGAAGTACAATATCGATTGCGACCTTCTTCCTCGTCATATAATGTGTTCGTCTACAACGAATTGACATCTGCCTTCTCCCGCCAACGTCATCCAACTTCAAACAAGGTAGGGATTTTATTTTGAATATGGTTTTATTCCCCTGATTATTCTCTTCTAAAACAAAGAATCATTGTGGATGTTTTACTTGTAGGATGGGAATAATTTATTGTGGGAAGGGATTTATGTTCTTCATTCTTACCTTCTTTTGTGCCTCTTTCTACCACTCTAAACGGGGAGGGTGCGTGTCAAACTAACATGGCCTGACCCATCTGTCGATCTCCTTTGGTGTTCTTTGTGATGGAGAAGGATGGAATCCTACGTGGAGGAGAACAATAATGGAGGTTGGCACCTCCAACGACCACGATAAAGGCAACATCACATGGCACTGATCCTCCACACCCTCGATCGAGCCGCCCGCACCCTCGCAGCCACCTCGGCCTAGTCACTCGCGGCCTAAATGCGCACCTCGCACCTCGAGGCTCTGTTGTCTGCATGCCTCGTGCTCCCCACAGCTCTGATGTCCCCGCGCATCGTGTTCCCTGTGTTTTCACTGGTTGAACCAGCCCATCGGCCCCCGAGACACCCAGGCCGCTCCAGCTCCGTTGGCCCCTCATGGCGCCCTGACCGAGTCGGCCACTTCCAGCCCTTCGCGGTGCCCCGGCCGAGCCGACTTCCATCAGCCCCTCGCAGCGCCCCGGCCATGTCAGCCTCCGCACGCCCCTCACGGCGCCCTGGCCAGGCCGGCCTCAGCCAGCCCCCACAGTGCCCTATCCAGGGTGGCCTCTCCGTTCACCTCGTAGGGCCCCGGCCGCGTTGGCCTCCGCACACCCCTCACGGCGCCCCGGCCGAGCTGGCCTCCACGCGCCCATCGCTGCGCCCCGGCTGAGCCAGCCTCTGCGTGCCCTCGCGGTGCCCTCAGGGTTGAGCCATTCCCTCGTGGCACACTCAAGGCCGAACTGCCCTTGTGTTGACCTATGACCAGTCTATGCCCTCACAGCCCTCTGCGACACCTTGCAGCCAGCTGTGTTGGGCCCTGTAGGCCATGTCGAACCTAATGGGTTGGCCCGCCCAACAGGTCGGGCCAGACCCAATGGGTCATGCCGGGTCGACCCTAAATGATTCATCCCAGACAGGGTTGGATCGGGTCGGTCTGATCGGGTCAGACCGGATCTAGGCCCACTTCGACCCTTTACTTTCATTTGGCCATATCATTGGCACCAGACGACCATTTGATGAACCTTCATCATGGGTGATAATCTTCGAACATGACGGTCCCTTTGAGTATACCCCACTGGATTTTGGTGTATGGTTGAGATATAGTCGGGTTGGATCATGCAAGAATCCAACCGGGCCCCCGGGACTAAAAGACTAATAACTCACAGACCCGGCATCTGATTGACGTGTCGTCTATTGCATAGAGACCCCTATAACATGGAAAACCTTTGAGATTGTTCTTTGTGGAAATTCTTGATAGTTAGAGTATTGACTAGTAGCTCGTGGAGTGGATCCTTCCAGTGATGAGAAAGTAGATTGCAGAGACCTAGTAGCTGGCTGAGACCTGACAAGTGCTGACCATTTGACTCGGAGAGAATCTATTAGCCTAGTGGAGAGTTCCTGGTTGCGGCAGCAGACGCACGGTGGAGGAGTGCGATCTGTGTGACATGAAATAACCACGGTACTTGACCGAAGGAGTACCTCTGCAGGAAAAGTGGGGGAGAGACTGGGTGTGGTGGGAGACCTAAAGTGGGGAGCGCCTGGGTGTGGCAGCAGACCCACGGTACTCGACCGGAGGAGTACCTCAATAGTCCAAGGTTAGTGGGAAGCGTGCTTGGTGTCGTGGCAAGCCCATTGTACTCGATTGAGGAGTATTTATCCAGCATCTGTGGTTTTGTTAATGTGAATAAAAATCATGATGGTCTTGATTCAGTACTTTTTTTCCTCATGATTGAGACAGATCACTTGATAACTTAGGTATATGTATGGGAATATACCTAAGTAAGGTTATCTGTTGATTTCATACTTCGTGGTTTGTCCTTTTTGGACGTTGGGATACCATGAGGGTATCAGGGTCCCTACTAAGTATAGTTATACTCAACCTTGAATGGGCTATGCTCGCACCTTGTTGTGTTGGTTGCAGACAACGAATAGCGCTGACTGAGGCTAAGAGTACCGGGAGTAGACGATACTCAGAGCTGGACAGTACGACGATACAGTACGAAGAGGAGACTGACAGATGTGGAGTGCTGAGGAACCTATCTGTACCTACTCTTCATGTAGGAATCCCATAGGATGACCCCACAGTTTTTTTTCTTTTATTCAGTTGTAATTGTGCTTCCAGTTTCTTGTACATTATAGTTGGTCTTTTATTTTCAACCCCTTATACTTTTAAGCACTCTTTTGTTTTATAGTTTACTTACTATTTTTACCCATATTCGTGCTCTGTTGTGTATGTTTATAGGTTGTAAAGGAAATGCCTTCCCAGTTTAGGGAATTTCTCCTTCAGTGCTAGTCGCCAGCCCCTGACCTAGGGAAGGCGGGCTTGGGGTAGTCACGGCACAAGCCCTGGGGGACGGGTCATGACATGTTATATAAGTTATCTTTTTGAATATAAATATTCATTGGATATATAAAATGATTTCATAAATCATGGTATTTTTTATAATATTTAGTCATCAAATAAATAAAATTATTTATGACACAATAATGATGTCGTGTTTACCTCATTAATAAATGATTTAAATAAATACGATTATAAATATTAAAATAACATCCAAAACCTATCCAATTCTTATTGGATGAATTTATTTAGACCATGAGTCATCTTATATTCTAATTTAATGTTTTTTTGTCCTTTAGAAACCTAATATCATTATATAATAAAATAATATCATCACACTTTCCTAAATAGCCCCTCCTCCCACTTATAAAAATCCCTCACTACTAACCAATTACTCACACCTCTGAAGCCTTTTGGATCACCCACTCTCTACGAAATTAAGCTCCCAAAATCACTCTACTCCTCCTGAAAGCTTTACGTTAGGGATAATGATCTTCAAGAAAACCTTTTGGTTTATACCAAAGGGAGTTACCCAAATTATAGGTAACATTTTCTCTTAACTTATTTTCATTTATTTTACTTCTCCAACCCATAAAATATTAATATTCCTTTATGTTATAACAACACCAGTATTCTCAATATACTATAATGTTGTTATGATAAGTATCCAAACTACAATTACACACACTTCCATCTAATGGGTGAAGAACATATTATTTCTGTGGATGGCATACTAACACCTCATGAAATGATGATTGTCCGATTATCTCCTATTGCGTATCATGGGGACCATTAAGATGAAACTATATTTATATATGATATATATTATGTTTATTTTTTATTTATGGTTCTGTATTATTCATTTATAGAATACCTTTATGGTTTCCATTATGGGTAAACGCGATAATTTCATTTGAGGAACTGCAGACTATCGCCCCCTCAAAGTGATTTTACTCTTTCATGCCATATCTGGGCCATATAAAGGATGGAGTTAATGAAATTATATATAGAATATTATACTGTAATTATAATATAACTATTTATCATTATGTTCACATTACATTAAAATATGAAATAGAAATGAAAGTAACATTCATGCGTACGTACGGCATACCGTCTTCATGAATGGTGCATTTCATTTCTTATCTCCAAATGATATGTACTAATATAAATTAATATTTATACTAGATATATATGATATATATGATATCTATATAATTAATATCATTATGGATATAATATACTATTGACCACATGGAAAACATGTAAATATAAGGTGTTCATTTTTTACTCAAGTACCAAATTTGACAAAACGACCGTTATTATCATAAATTATTGCATCATGTTTATAACATGGTAATAAGTGATATAAAAAGAATAATAAAATTGAAAAAGGTTCTTAACTAATTATAAAATTACTTTAGTTTATTATTCAGGAGATTAAAGAAATATCGAGTCAAGTCCGACATGTGGTAAGGGGCTTCATCTCAATATCCTTTCATTGAGTCATATTTTATTTTAATACACGATTTTCTATCATACACTATGTAAACTCCTTTGACATTCCATTTCATTCAAAGAGAATATTTTTCTATAAATCATTTTAATAAACGATAAACCAGAATGTTTCTTTTTAACATAAGTGGTGACAACGACCTTTCCGCCACCGCGAGTATTATTTTATCATCGGCTACCTTACCAAGCCATAATGTTTTTAAAAGGAAAATAAATACCATATACTATGCTATGTATTTTTTGTATTGAAAATGGTTTTGATAATTTTTTTGATAATGGATTGATTATTTCAATATATTTAAATTATATAGTGATTGAAATGTGGAAATGTTATCTTTCCTTAATTTTTGTTTTATGTGTTATGAATATGTTATGGTTCTAGGGCATTGTTACGTATACGGGTGGTTCCATGATAAACCTATGGCGGGAGAGCCCGAGATAGCTCTCCAATGCATTGGGTAACGTGACGGAGGTAAACAAGAATGTTTATCCTAAGATATTTAGGTAATATACTATTATCGGTATTCCAAAGTAACTCCCTATATAGATCTGATACCTACAATGTAAGTATGTTATGGATTCCACAAGTTACCTTTATGATTTTTGATTTCTATGTGATATTCATAAATCTTATGATTTCATGAGGTAAGTAAAAGAGTTTGTGTTTTTTATGTATTTTTTAACTAATGTTTTATTTCTTTTTTTTATAACCATCATTGTGCTTTTTATGCTCATCCCATGTTTGGAAATGTTTTCACAAGATATAAAGATGAATAGGGTCAACGATGGGATTAAGAAAAAGTCATGCGGCCTAAAACATGGAACTAGACATGACACTTTTTTCAAGAGTTTTTATTTTATGAAAAAACTGGAAACTGAGTAGAAGTGTATACTTTGTAATCTTTTGAGATGTAATATTTATGGCCTAATTCTCTAAAACATTGAACCTGAAAAGATCCTCAATGTGAATTATTCATCTAATTCAATATTACGTAATGTTTTAAGGCCAGTTCCTTATAGTTGGTATAAGTGGTTGGTTTAGATAACATTAGGAGTTAGGGTATTGTTAAATTAATATCCATACAATAATTTATGTTAATATTGAAATAATATAGCATTTAGTGATAATCATATTCCCTCACCTAAGATATTTTTGTGCTCAGAATGGTTTTCCGTAGAGGAAACAGGGAAGCTATGTTGCGACGACATTTGAAGGAATACAACCATCCAAATTAGAAACCTGAGATGGTCGGTATCAGAACTGAATAGTTTGTTGAAGTGATGGCATAGTTGTCTCATGATATAAATAGTGGTGGTATCCATGCATGAGATCAACTACATCAACCATAGAGGAACATGTCAGTAGTATAGCATTTCATGAGGCAACATCCCTCATCATTCAGAGGATAATCTGACCCTGTGCTAGCAGAAGGGTGGATTAAACCACTGGAGAATGTTTTTGATGTCATGGGGTGATCAGAACATCAAATGGTTAGTCTTGATATTTACTATTTTGATGTTGAATCTGATCAGTGGTGGTCGATGGTGAAAATAACAGGGATAGTGAAGAGATTGATACTCTTGGTTGGGATGAATTCAAATGTATGTTTCTTGAGAAATATTTTACTAAGGCGTTTCTTCGTAGGATGGAAGAATAGTTCCTGCAATTGAGGTAGGAGGATGACTTAGTGGCTGCATATGAATTATAATTCACTTGACTAGAAAGGTATTCTCGAAATTTCATACGAGATCTTGATAGTAAAATAAACTATTTTTACTCGGGATTAAAGCCAAATTATCGATGGGATTTATCTTCTCGTGAGTTCAAAAGTTTTGAAAAACTTGTTGGTTTGTGGATAAGGTGAAATGGAGTTTTCCAATGATCAGGTGTTCTTTGAAAACCAACAAAATAAGAGGTAGAGGTAGAAAAAAAGGGAAGAACTCTTCAAAAAAAGTCTGATGGTAAGAAACATAAGCTTATAGTTTGTGAAAATTGTGGTAAAAAGCATGATGTAGAATGCCTTTTGAATTATAGTAAGTGATACCTATGTGGTAAAATAGGACATAATTCTTGTAATTACACCAAAAATTATCATGGTAATGGGAATATAAAATATGATTTACAGTCAGTAAAATGTTTTAAATTCAATGAAATTGGTCATTATGCAAATGAGTGTCCAATAAATAACTCAACCAAGGGAAAGAAGCCAGAATACAAGCAGAAAATGGTGGTGAAATATTTCGAAACTACTTCAGCAGATGTTAGGACATTAAATGAATTAGTATCATGTCCAATGTTTATTTTTTTAGATTATGCCAATGTGTTGTTTGATTCAGGGTCTACACACTCTTTCATTTTGGAGAATATTTCTAGTAAATTGGGAATTTCATCTCAAGATATGAATATGAAACTTATGGAAAAAATTCATGGAGAAAAGTTTTAGGCAAGAATAAAACATATGAACCTTCATGTCCTTGTGTGCAGAAATATTATACCTAAAAACCTTAATGTTCTACCTCTAGTAGAGTTTGATGTTATTTTGGGTATGGATTGGCTTTCTGTTTATCATGCTAAGATTGACTACAGAGCTAAAGAGGTTTCTTTTCAGAATGATTTTCTGTTTGTGTACTGGAAGGAGCCCTTGACTTTGATAACATATCAGAAAGATGAGAAATTGGTAAAAGACGGAATTTAATGTTACCTTGCACATATTGTTGAAAACAATGGAACTGTTTAGATTAATGATGTGCCAGTGGTAAATGAGTACTTTGATGTTTTTCTAATGAGTTTCCTGGTATTATACCTAATCGGGAAGTTTAATTTACTGTTGACTTAGTTCTTGAGGCTATGCCAATTTCAAAACCCCCTCATCAAATGGCTCAAATTGAATTATTAACGTTAAAGAAGAAATTGATGGAGTTATTAGATAAATTTTTCATTCGACCTAGCACATCTCCATGGGGTGCTCTTGCCTTGTTTGTTAAAAAGAATGATGGTTCAATGAGACTTTTCATTGATTATAGAGAATTTAATAACATCACTATTAAGAACTATTCTCATTTGCCTCATATCGATGATTTGTTTGATCAGCCCGAGGGAGCTCATTTTTTTTCAAATATTGCAATGAGATTGCGGTACCATCAGTTGAAAGTAAAGGAAGCAGACATTCCAAAGACCGCATTTCATAATAGATATGGTCATAAATATTTTGTTATGACTTTTAGTTTAACCAATGAACCTGATCTATTCATGGATATTATGAATAGAGTTTTCCATGAGTTCTTGGATAAGTTTGTGGTTGTGTTCATTGATGATATTTTGGTTTTTACAAAAGTAAAGAGGAACATGAAAGTCATTTAAGGGTTGTCTTGTAAACCATAAAAGATATGAAACTATTTGGGAAATTTAGCGAGTGTGAGTTTTGGTTACAATAAATTCCATTTCGTGGTCACATTGTTTCAAAAAATGGTATAACTATTTATCCTGCTAGAAAAAAGTTGTTGAAGAATTGAGAAGACCCACAAATATAACCCAGATTTGTAGTTTTCTCGGTTTGGTAGGATATTTCTGGAGGTTTGTTTAAAATTTTCCACGGTTATCTAGTTTAAGGACTAAGTTAACTCAAAAAGGTGTAATGTTCATTTGTTCACAATAATTTGATGATTGTTTTCAGGAATTGAAAATAATATTGGTGAGTGCTCCAGTTTTGGAACTGCCATCCAGAAATGGTGAGTTTACTATCTATAGTGATTCTTCGTTGAAGGGACTTGGCTGTGTCCTAATGTAGAATGATCAGGTAATTTCTTGTGCTTCATGTAAGTTGAAACCACATGAGTTAAGTTACCATACACATGATTTGGAATTAACTGTTGTTGTTTTTGCATTAAAAAATTGGAGGCATCATTTGTATGGAGTAAAAATAGAAATATATACTTACCATAAAAGTTTGAATTATATATCAACTCATAATGAATTAAACATGAGAAAGATGAGATGGTATGAATTAATCATGGAATATGATTGCATGATCCATTACCATCAAGAAAAAGGAAAATAAAGCAGCAGATTCTTTGAGTCGAAAAAGTAATGCTTCATTAACCTTGTTATGTTTGGAACAAGATAGTTTGGTTTTTGATTTGATAAACTTTTACATAGAAGTTGTTGGTGTAGGAAATTCTTCTCTTTTGTATCAGGTGTCAATGAGATCATCTCTATCAGATAGAATTAAGCAGGCACTGAGGGTGGACAGTGAGTTATAGAAAAAGTTATATTTGGTTTATAAGGCTAAGTTGCCTAAATTTAACATTGATAATGATTGTGTTTTGAGATTTTGAAAGAGATTATTTTTTCCTTGTGATTCATAGTTGAAGAATGAGTTATTATGTGAATCTCATAGTTCCCCATTTTCAATTCATCCTTGCAGTACTAAGATGTACAGAGATCTTTGGGAGTATTACTGGTGGGATGGAATGAAAAATGATATTGTTGAATTTACTGTGAAGTGTATCACTTTTCATCAAGGTAAAGCAGAGCGAAAGTTACAGAATGGGATGCTTCAGTTTTTAATTGTGATAGAGTGGAAATTGGAAAATATACCCATGGACTTTATTGTGGAATTACCAAAGACATCACGAGGTAATAATGAAATCTGGGTTATTGTTGATCGGTTGACTAAATCTACTCATTTCCTTACTATTTGAGGAAATTTGTATCTTGATCAACATTCTTGGTTGTATGTTAAAGAGATAGTCAGGTTTCATGGAGTTCCCCTCTCCACTGTATCTGATCATGATCTCGGGATTACTTTTAACATTTTTAAAGGCCTTCAAAAGTCATTGGTTACTGAATTGAATTTTAGTATATCTTTTCATCTGCAATCTGATGGGTAATCAGAATGAACATTTCAGTATTTGGAGGATATGCTATGTTGTTGTTCACTGAATTACCAGGGAAGTTGGGACCAATATCTTTCTTTGGTTGAATTTTCATATAATAATAGTTTTCATTCTTGTATACATATTTCTCCACTTGTGGAATTATATGGAATGATTTGTCGAACTCTAGATTTTTGGGACAAAGTAGGTGAACGGAAGCTGATGGGACCAAAATTGGTAGAAATTATGGAAAAGAAAGTTCAGCTAATTCAATAGAACATGAAAACAGCTCAGAGTCGACAAAAAAGAACTGTAGATAACCAGAGAAAGGATATCTCTTTTGATGTAAGTGATCATGTCTTTATCAACGTTTCTCCATGGAAAAGTGTGATGTGTTTTGGTAAGAAAGGAAAGGTGAGTTAGAGGTTCATTGGACAATATGAAATCCTGGAAAAAGTTGGATCAGTTGCGTACAGAGTGGATTTACCTCCATGTTTATCCCAAGTACACAATTATCTTCATGTTTCGATGTTGAGAAAGTATATGCCAGATCCATCTCATGTTTTGAGCCCATAGGTAGTTCAGTTGGAAGAGAATATAACTTATTAAGAACAACTAGTCCAGATTCTTGACCGTAGAGAGAAAGTGTTGCGGAATATGGTAATTCATGAGTTCAATGTTTTTTGGAAGACCCATATGGTTGAATAGGCAACATGGGAATCATAAAATTCTATGAGGGATAAATACCCCCACTTATTTGATAAGTGAAAAAAAAATACGAGGAAATAATTTCTCAAAGGGGGGAAAGATGTAACATTCCAGGTAAATAAAGAATAATACATTTTCATATTTATTAAAATTTCTGAATAAAATATTAATTAATATTACTTTAAAGGGTTTTATATGTTCGATAGCGTACCCGATATGAAATAATAGGTTTCATTGAAATCTTACATTGCACACTAATAATATAATATTATTATTTGAAATGGTAGTTAAATCCTTGCCGTTCAATTTTCAGGAATGAACAAAACTAACTACAATATTGTTATACAAGTTTGTTAAATGTATGTACATTTATTCAATAAAACCTATAGGCTTAAATTGTGAATTAATCTAATTTTAAGAATAATTTACATTAAAAGGTCGATTTACTGCCTTTTAATGGAGAACCCTCATTAAATCTAGATTTTTCATTTTTATATGTTATATTTGACCATATAAAATTTTTCTTTACAATCGGGACACCAAAATTTACTTTGGGTAATTTTTCGGTATTTTTCTGATAAAATTCAATTTTTAATGAATAGTGAAAATACTATATTTTAATTCAAAAATGCGTTTTAATATAATTTATTTATATGGTTAGAATATATTTTTAAAAGGATTTAATGTTTAATTACAATACATTTTTACCATTTAATCTAATTTTATTATTGGAATGAATTTCACTTTGAAATTGGACAAAAACAAGTATCCATCTTTTGATAGTTATTGTTTCTTAAAAATAGTCAATTTGTTTTCCTAATGAAAATTATATGTTTTGAATTTGGTAAAATATACATAATTTTTGAATTTAGAATATCAAGTATAGGTTAGGCTGATTTTTTTGGTATTTTTCTGAAAAACTTTAATTTTTCATGAATAGTGAAACTACATAGTAGTAATTAAAAAACTGAATTTTTCATTTCAATGAAATTTTAACACTTCTATAAATTGAATTTTAAAAATCCTAAATACATGGTTGTTATTAGTAAGTAAAATGTAGTTCAATAAGATGAAAATAATTTTTAGTGAATAGTAACTTTTGACTTTTATTTACCGTAGTTAAAGGGAAATAGGATAATTCAATTTCAATAAATATTATAATAATTTTAAATTACCTTAACACTTGTATTAAACTTATTTTATGAGTAATTTCCAGCCATTTTAATCCTTGGTTCGATTTTGGGACCCCCTGGAGCAACTTATCAATGATAATGACACTTTATTTTTATTAACTTAATGTAATGGCAAAAATGAAATAGAAAAATATCTCTTTGTAAATTAATTTTTACATAGTGTTATATAACTTATCATTTATACTATATATATTTACTAAAATAAAAATAATATTTCCTAAATCATGGTATTTTTTTATAATTTTTAGATATCATATAAATAAAATTATTTATGACAAAATAATGATGCAGTGTTTACCTCATTAATAAATGATTTTAATAAATAAGATTATAAATATTAAAATAACATCCATAACATGTAAAATTATTATTGGATTAATTTATTTCGACCATTAGTCATATTTTCTTCTACATTAATGTTTTTTTGGATCTTTAGAAACCGAATATCATAATATAATAAAAAACAATTATCACATTTTCCTAAAAATCCCCTCCTCGCCATTATAAAAATCCATCACTTCTAACCAATTCCTCACACCTTTCAAGCCTTTTGGATCATCCATAATCTGCCCAATTAATCTCCATACATCCCTCTCCTCATCCTAGAAGCCTTAACATAGGCAGAAGGCACATCGAGAAACACTTTTGGTTCATACTAATGGGAGTTACCCAAATTAAATGTAACGGTATCTCTTAACATGATTTATTTTATTTTACTTCTATAACCCCTAAAATCTTTTTAATTACTTTATTTTATAAAAAATCCAATATCTATAATATACTAGGATGTTTTTATGTGAAGTATTAGAACTACACTTACACACACATCCATCTAATGGGTGAAGAACGCACTGTTTCTGGGGATGGCAAACTAGCGCCTCACAAAACAATGATTGTTTGATTATCTCCTACAGCATATAATGGTTTCCATTAACATGAAATTATATTTATATATGATATATATTATGTTTATCTTTTCTTTATTCTTCTATATATTTATTTTATATCATACCTTTATGGTTTCCATTTTGGGAAAATTCGATAATTTTATTTGAGGAAGTACGGACTACCGCCCCCTCAAAGTGATATGACTCGTTAATTCCATCTGTGGGATGTATAAAAGATGGAGTTAAAGATATTATATACGATATTATTATGTAATTATAATATATCAACGTATCATTATGTATTCATTCCATTAAATATGAAATAGAAATGAAAGTAGTGTTCATGTGTACGTACGACTTATCGTCTCGATGAACGGTGCATTTAATTTCTTATATCCAAAAGATATGTACTATTATAAATTCATATATATACTAGATATATATATTATATATATTATTTCTAAATATTTAATATCATTCTGGATATAATATACTATTGACCACATGGACAACTTGTAAATATAAGGTGTTCATTTTTTTACTCAGGTACTAAATATTGACAAAACAACCATTATTAACATAAATGATTGCATTATGTTTATAACATGGTAATGAGAGATATAAAAATATTAATAAACTTGAAAAAGGTTCTTAAGAAAAGTATAAATTAACATTAATTTATTTTTTATGAGATTAAAGAACGATCAAGTCAAGTCGGACAGGAGGTAAGGGACTTCGTCTCAATCTCCTTTCATTAAGGAATATTTTGTTTTAATAGACAATTTTCTTTTATACAATGTATAAAAACCATTGAAATTCAATTTCATTAAAATGGAATATTTTTCTTTGAATCATTTTACTAAATGAAAAAAAAAAGAATATTTCTTTTTAACATAAGCGGTGAAAACCACCTTTCTTCCATCGCGAGTATTATTTGATCTTTGGCTTCCTTAACAAGCCATGATGTTTTTAAAAGGAAAATAAATACCATATATTCTTTTATTTATTTTTGGAATTGAAAAAGGTATTAAAAATGGTTTTGATAATGTATTGATTATATCCATATATTTAAATAATATATTGTGATTGAAATGTGGAAATGTTATATTTCTTTTATGTTTGTTTAATGTGTTATGAATATGTTATGGTTTTTGGGAGTTTTTACTTATACGGGTGGTTGTGTGATAAACCTAGGGCAGGTGAGCCCGAGATAGCTCTCCAATGCATTGGGTATTATGATGTAGGTAAACGAGAATGCTTCTTCTAAGATATTTAAGGAATATACGGTGATGGGTATTCCAAAGTAACCCCCTATGTAGTTGTGATAACTACAGTGTAAGTATGTTATTGATTCCACAAATTACATTTATGATTTATAATTTCTATGTGATATTCATCAATCATATGATTTCATGAGGTAAGTAAAAGAGTTTATGTTTTGTATGTATTTATGAACTAATGATTTCTTTCATTGTTTTATAACCCTTACTGAGCATTTTATGCTCAACCCAAGTATTAAAAAGTTTTCACAGGACTTAAAGATGAAAATGGCCAAGGATGGGATCAAGGAAAGTGATGCTGCCTAAAAAATGGAAGTAGACATAACTTTTTTTAAAGATTTTTTATTTTATAAAAAAAATAAAAACTGAGTAGAGGTTTCTACTTTGTAATCTTTTGAGATGTAATATTTATGTCCTAATTCTCAAAAACACTAAACCTGAAAAGCTCCCCAATGATAATTATTCATTTATTTCAATATTATGTAATTTTTTAAGGCTGGGTCCTTATAATAGCTAACTAATGTAAAGATATTTTTTAATGATATTATGTTTTTTTAGTTTTTCTATATTTTTAAGGGCTAATATAATATATAAAAAACATTTATTTAGAATAAAAAAATAGCAATTAAAAAGTCTAACTTATTAAACTCTTCCACCCAAAAGAAATGTTCTCACCAAAATTTCCACTGACCCTATCAGTTGAGAAAAGATGTGGGTAATTATATCACATTATCCCTTCTAGTTCCCATGTCAGTTCATCATATTTTTCATTCCACCAAAATACATTGATAATGTGGATAGTATTGTGGCGTAGAACCTCATCTCTACAATCAAAAATCTATATTGGATACTCTATATAAGAGAGGTTATTTTCCAGTTGTACATGATTTATATTTAATTCATATGAGGTCTTAATAATGTACTTCTTAAAGAGAGATATGTGGAATACATAATGAACTCAAGAATTATTTTGTGGTAGTTCTTTATTACATGCCACTTTTTCTATGTAATCAATTATTTCCAAGGGTATAGTGTTCTTAGGGCTATGTTTCCCATTAATTTAAAATCACATGACTTATATTTCATGGTTATATCCAAAGGGGAACATTAACTCCAACATCAAACATCAATTCCCTTTGACAGTTTATATCATAGTTCTTTTATCAACTCTGAGCAGCCTTTATATGTTTTTGGATGGTATTAACATTTTTTTGTCATTTCTTAGAAAATATCAAGACCAAGTATATTCTATCACCAAAATCACCCCAAAATGTTGTATTTCTGTATATATTCTATATAGAGCACCATATGGTTCCATTTGAGTACTCATTTTGAATTAGTTCTGGTATAAGATCTCTAATAATGGGAGGTGTGGATCCTTTCCTCATTTATGTTTCATTGAGCATGTTCTCAAAATATCCCAAAATTTCTAAATAGTCCATTTATATTTTATATCATGTTGGTGGTGAAAAACCACACTATAATTCAATTTTATACTCATAATAGTTTTTATACTTCTTCAGAATTTAGATTTGAACCATGGATAATGAGTAGAAATGATAGATATCAACACCCCAAGCAACCTCACCACTTCTTTTAAATGTATGACTGAATTTTTTTCATGATAGAAATCATTCTAAATAGTTAGGAAATGGGACATCATGGTGATAATATACACTATAACACATGTCAAATTTTTTCATTTGGATGTTATTGGGAGACCATTGATTATGTCCATGATGATATTATCCCAAATCCATAGATGTATAGGGAGGGGTTTCAATACACCTTTAATAATTTTTCAATCCAACTTTAACTACTAACACCTCAAACACATTTTATTGTATTCAGAAATAACATTTTCATATTTTCCCACCAATGATGATCATTGAAGGTTCCTATACATTTTAGTGATTCCATAATTTATAGAGAATGTGGATCTATGAGCATCATCCATCATATCATTCTTTATCTCTTGGATTGATTGCACACATATTAGTGTATGAAATTTCAATACACCTTATTGTTCAATATTGAACTCAAGAATAATCCCATTCATCATATAATCTAACATCATTAGTGAAAAATAGTATTCTCATAGAGATATATAGATCTTCTCTAGTAATGATGGTTGAAAGATCATTTCGTGTAGGATTGATGATTTCCTTTTTCGTACAAATTTACATGTCCAATTTTACTCGGTCCTTGAAAAAAGGACCTGCTTGAGTCCTCATCATTTATAGCACAATAAGTTCTTTCATACATAATTCATCATTGACATTGTTTTCTCTCCAAGGGTGATAATTAATTGAACTATCATAGTCGTTAAGAAGTTCCAACCATACCTATTTTCTAATTTACAAGTATTTTTGAGAGAAAACATACTTCAAACATTACTAGTATTTGTATATATCATATTTCTCCCTATAAAGATAGTTCCTCCATATTTTAATAGTGAAAATAACTATTTTTTTATCCAGTTCATACATGGGATAATTCTGTTCATGAGTCCTTAAATTTAGATATGCATAAGAAATAACTATTTCATTTTGAGAGAGTACACACCCAATCTCTTTTAGAGACGTGTTTTTATAAATAAGGAATCAATCTGTGATATAGGGTAGGGTTAACATAGGTGTAGTGACCAATATCTCCTTCAATTCATAGAAACATTATTCACCTCAATTGCTGGGATAAACATCATCCCTTTTTTAGTTTACATTATTTTTGGATTATAATGTTATCAAATGTTTTTCAGAAAACTCCAAAACTATCCTATGAAAAAAATGTAAACTACTACTCTTATTTACCATTATTGGATGAGGCCACTACTCTACATCCTATATCATCACAGGGTCAAATAATTTTCCATTGTTGGTTACAATGTTCTCCATGTATGCTTCTTATTATAACCAGAACTCAAATTTTCAGAATTTCCCAAATAGATTCTCCCTCCTTAATGTTACAAATATAACCCTTATATGATCCTAATGCTCTTCAAAAAATTTGGAATATACCATAATATCATTATTTAAAACAACCATGAATTTTTCATGGAAGTCCTTAAAGTCACTATCCATCAATTACATAAATTTAGACGGGTCATTGGTCAATATAAAGGTAATAAAAACAAACACATAATTCTGGTATCTTGTTTGGAAATTAACCTTTGGAATATCACTTTTCTTTTCCCCCAATTTAGGTTACCAAACACAAAAGTAAATATTAGAGAAGATTTTATCCACAAGAAGATGATAAAATAAATCATCAATATTTGTGAGAGGGTTCTTGTAAATCACTATGATGCTGTTAAGTTCTCTATAATCTATGATTAACCATAATGATCGATCATTATTCTTCACAAAGAGAACAAGTGATCCCTAAGGCGACAGACATGTTTAGATAAATACCTTCACTAATATATATTGAAGATTTTTCCATAATTAATATATCTATATACGTTAAAATCTATATGGGTTCATTGATAACATATTGGATCTATGTATGAATTCAATGGATAACATTTACACATTTTGGGGTGGTCTAGGTATCTCTTTAGAAAAAACATCAAGGGATTCCAGAATGATGGGTACATTATCTATCAATATAATTTCATGTTTCACCTATTTTATGATAATATTGACAATTAAGACTATGGGAGGTGCTTTTAGATGAATCATAGGGTGGGATATCTCACCATTTAAAATTAAAGTATGTTGTCCATTCAAGATTAATGAAAATTACAAGATTATATAAATGATTTTAGCATTATTCTTTGAGAGACAGTGCATCCCTAATATACTGTCGATTTACACCATTGAAATGACAACTATATTTTCGATGATATGGTACTCTCCAATGTTAAAACTAGAGTTTATTTAAACTATTTTTGTTATTATAATCCCTCTAAGATTAATGATTGATAAATCAACTTCTTACAGTTAAGGGATTGATTATATATTAATTAAAAATCTGATGAAATAATGTAATGTATAGAACATTAATAAAATATTACTTTCTATATTTGAGAGAATAATTAGTGTACATTCGAAATAATTATTAGGAGTCTTTACTTCAACTATCATGATAAAATAATTACTAACAATGCACCCACAGCCTATGTTAAGGTGGATGGTGATTCCAATTAATTTTCTTCTATTTTGAAAATTGATTCGAAAATTTTCTGAGAAATCAAAAATTTATTTGTAAAACCCCCATATTTTATGGTATGAATTCTTTTAAAATAAATTTAATAGAATGTGTTTCACACAACACCAAGTCCAAATGCACCAGGTTCTATTTATCAATGATTTTTATAACTTATCCATTAAAATATTTGTATTTAATAGTATTTAACATATTATAAATTATATATATTTAATATTGATACAAAAATATTTGTAGGGACATAATATAAGAATGAATCCAATTTTATTCCTTAAAAATGTTATATTTATATAAAGACAATGTTACCATCTTTTGATGGAACACTTATTTTAAATCATGTTTCTGACACATTTATAAATTATATTTTGAAAAAAAACATTTTATTTTTAATCATAATATCATATTTCAATTTTGATCAATTTTTATGTATTTTTATGATAATCCTCATATTTTGATGAATAGTCATAAAATGTCACATTTTAATTAAAAATAGAATTTTTTTGTCTAAGTAATTTATCATGGTAAATTATAATTTAAATAGGTTTTAAATTATAATTAGATCAACTATTTATCTATGAATCCAATTTAGTTCATTTGAATCAATTTCAAATTAAATTTGGAAAAAAACACTTCAATAATTTTAACATTTTCACTATAAAACTAGTTTTTTCATTTCATCAATGAGATAAATTTCAAATTATTTAATTTAATTTAATTTTCATTATTTTTTTAAAATTTATTATATATTTGGAATCAGTGGGTTTAAATTACGTAAATTGGTTTTTTCATCTTTGGGAATTATGAATAGTAACTTTAGTAATTTTTTTTAATATACTTAATGGTAAATTTTGTAATTAAGGGTAATAAAATATTATTAATTTTAGAAAATTACCATAAAACATTTCAAAATTCCATTGGATGAGTGGGTGTGGTCGAAAATCATCCTTGGGATATGATTATATCTTTTGGAAGCCACTTCTATAAGAGTATAACATTTACTATATTTTATTTAATGAGAAATTAATGATTTCATACTCATATTTCTAATAACTATATAATTTTCAATATAGTAGTATACACAATAAAAATTCAAAAAAAAATGTAAAATATAATATGTTTATATTCCCCATGATTATTTATTTTAAATTCATAGGAAATAAAAATTAACCTTAAAATCTTATATAATGATGATAGAATAATTATCTAATTAATGAAAATTTCAATTAAATTATTTTCAAAATATTAAAATATCGATATTATTGAATAACTAATTTTATAATTGACTTTTGTTGATACATTTGGAATTTTTTCGATATATTAAAAGTGTTTCATTGAACATAAATTATAATTCCCCGATCCCAGTTACCCAGAGTCGGTGCATTATTACGTATCATTGGCATGATCACAAAAGATCAAGTCTTGAAAGACAAATTAGTTTAGTATCCTTGGAATCACTATATACATTCATAAATGTTACATTACATCATAAAGTGAAAAACTACAATAATATAGTCTTTGTGGTCCACACTCATATCCCCTTCAGACTATCCCAGCAGGTCAGTCTTAAAATATTTCTTCAGATCCTGGGAAAAATTAAACATAGAAAGGGGTGAGCTCATATTCTCAGTAAGGATAACAATATAGCGAAAACATTCATAAATAAGCATAAACATTTAAGGAAATTTATAACTTAATCAAAATCCTTTTAAACATGAAATTCAGAAAAATATAGAAAAAATAAAATTAAATAATTCCATTTACTTATTCACATGGATATTCTATTAGTCAAATAATCACATGCAATATCAAGAATCACTTTCATAATAATAGAATGCATAATTCTAGACTATCATAACCATAGAGCCAAGGCCTCGTGCCAAGAATACAAATATAATTTTGTCAGTGTATTATTCCAAGACACTAGTTTGTCTCATGAGACCTACCAATGCATTGATGAGCTATAGCAGGCTCCACTCGTCACTTACTAAGTCCAAAGCATTTCACATGTGAATAGGCTTAAACATTACATAAACATTCATATCAAAACTAGCATACGAAATGTCTATACTTTATCCATAAACCATGAATGGTATAAAAATAAAACATCCACATTAAAACATATCACAAAACCTTCAATAAAATATGGAAGTTTTGTATCATAATAAATAAACTTCAAATAAGCTTAAAATCCATCAAAGGGTGTTGACATAGATGAAATGAAAACTATTTGAGAGAAATAAAATTTTTTAAATCATTTAAAAGTAACATAATTGTAAAAGAAAACACTTACTAATAAAATATTCTTATAAGTTTTTAAGGTAAGATTCGACGATTTTATAACGGAGGAAAATAGTTGCACCCGCCGTATATGTTAAAAAATACATTCTTACCTTAATTTTGTCGAAAAGGTTAAAAAGGACCTTGTTTGGAAAACGATGGAAACATTACTTTCAAACCATTTTATAGAAAGTCTAACAAGGGTATAAATTAATTTAACCCATTGTCTATAAAATAGTAAGAATGATTTGAAAATACATTTTTGAGAAACATGGATGTGGATAATAAAGAGGTCCCGGTAGATAATTACGTATAAACAACCTCAGATAATGAAGAGATTGTGAAATAAACCCTTAACTTGTACATTTCCTTAGACGATGGTATGTTACCCTCCTGTATAATAGTTAACAAATTGTTATTAAATTATAAAATAACCATATACATTATTATGATATCATATATGATCTTTTAACATTTCTTTTTTAATAATATCTTAGTATTATCGTCGTTTTGGGTGTTAACTTACTCATTTTCTTTAATATGTTTTGTTACATAAACCTTGTTTTTTGGGGATTGATTTTATATTATTCAAATACAGATTGATATAAATTCCTTAAAATTTGTTTTTAATCATCAAATGAGAATTTGTTTTGAATGGATATGATGGGGAATGAACCTCATCGCATTCGTGGAGACGGTAGTCCGTACGTACGCACGAGCGCTACTTCTATTTAATTATTCATTTTAAAAGGATTAAAAAACAAATTATACATAGGTATATTATTATTGAAGTATAAGATAATATCTTATATGTTTTACTTACTTTCATTAACACCATCTTTTATATGTTCCATGTATGGTATGAACGAGTCATATCACTTTGAGGGGGTGGTAGTCCGCACTTCCTCAAATGAAATTATCGTATATATATACAAAATGAAACGAATAATGGTATGCTATAAAATGTAATTACAGAAGCTTATATATAAAATATACATCATTAATATCATAATTATTTATAGTTCCATCATAATTTCCACCATGAGAAGTTGTAGGATATAATTGAACAATCATCGTTTCGTGAGGCGTTTGGTTTCCATCCAAAGAAACATTATATTCTTCACCCATTAGGTAGAGGTGTGTGAAATTTTTGTTCGAATAATCTCATTAAAATATCCTTGTATATTTAGGATACTTTTTTTGTTACAAAATAAAAGAATAATAAGATTTTAGGGGTTTTATAAGTAAAATAAAATAATAGAAGCTAAGAGAAATCTTTACCTTTAATTTGGGTAACTCCCTTTGGATTGAACCAAAAAGGACTCTTAATGTGCCTTATTCTTAAGTTAAGTATTGTATGAGGAGGATAGGGATGTAGGGAGCTTAATTGGGAAGATTTTGGACGATCCAAAAGGCTTGATATGTGTGAGGAATTTTTTAGAAGCGGTGTCCTTTTATAAGGGGGGGATGGGCCCTTTAGGAAAAACTTAAAGTATTATTTAATAATAAAATAATATTCTATTTATAATGGTTCCAAAGTAGATTATTAAAATTATAAGGTAGGGATAGTTCGAAAACAACTCAACCAATAGGTTTTATACAGGTTTGGGTCACCTTATTAACCTTATCTTTTTGTTTTAACTGATAGTTAATTAGTTTGACACTTACCATGTCACTTTTTATTTTTATATTATATAGTTAATAAACATACTATATACTTCCAATAAACCCCCAAGTGGTCCATTAATTATACACCTATCATTATATAAGTCCATTTTCTTAGCCTTATATTTTTATTAATATAATATGAATTAATAATATAATATTTGTTTTAAACACTCATTGATGTCAATTTTGACACTATTTGGTATTTTGTTTTTTCTAAACTTTTAACAGCATTATTACTTCGATCCTAATTCATTTAATCAACCCTAACATGTCATATTAACCTATAAAATTCTCGGAATTCATTAAAAGTCTGAAATTATATTTATTTGGGTATTTAAAATATCAATTAGTTTAATATTTCACTAATAAGGTAATTACTGCATCATCATTGTGTCATAAATAAATTAAATTATTTAATGTCTAAAAATTATAAAAAATATATCATTATGTATAAAATCTATTTATCTTTCTAATTAATATTCATAATCAAATTTATCTTATGTATAACCCTATATGAATTTTTTTTAGAAATTAAACATTGATTTTAACTCTTTTAACTATTCTTTGAATTAAATAATAATAAATGTCCTAATCTTATTCAAGTGGATCAAAGAGTATCATATATTATTACTAAGGTTGTTTTTGGTCGAATTATACTTATCCAATAGAATTAGGACATGTGTTAGGGAAATAATAATATCATTTTTACCCTTAATTACCCTATTTACTTTTTACCGTGGTAAATAAAAGTAAAAATTTACTATTCACCAAAAAAATATTTTTATCTTATTGAACCAAATTTTACTCCTTGGTATTAACTGTGTCTCTTGGATTTTCAAAATTTCACTCATAGAAGCGGTAAAATTATGTTTTATGTGAATTTTCAAATTCTCATAAGAGATGGGTAAAATACGGTGAAATGTTCAATAAAATTTTTATATATATGAAATTATTATAAACTGACTCCAATTAATTAAATTGAATTTATATAGGTATTATGTATCTATTTTTACCTAAAATAAATTTAATTAATATAAATAATTATTTAAATAAAAATTCGGTTTAAACTATAACTCAGTGTTTTCACTATTCATGAAAAATAGAATGTTTTCAGGAAAAATACCAAAATATCACCCTAAGATAATTTTCATATTCTTAATTCAATAATAACGTCAATATTACATAATTTAAAACATATAAGTTGAATTTATTAATTTAAAATTAATTCCGGCAGTCAAAACCAAAAGGCGTATTTTTAAGAAATAATAACTAACAAAAGTTTGACACTTGTTTATGTCCAATTTCAAAGTGAAATTACTTAAAATTAACATCATTGGATTAAATGGTAAAAATATATTCTATTTATACTTCCAAACCATTAAAATTTATAAATTAACAATATAAATTATTTTGATTTAAAAAGTTATTTTCAGTTAAAATAAAGTATTTTTCACTATTCACCCAATTATGAAAGTTATCATAAAAACACCAAAACATTATCGAAACTAAATACTTATGTACCGATTCTAAAGAAAAATTTTATTTTGCCAAATTTAATACATAAAAGTTTCAAATATTTGACTTTAAAAAGATTCTCCTTTAAAAAGCAGTAAAATTGATTTTTTATTAAAAAATAATACTTTTATCTGAAAAAATGTATTTATTCCTCAATTATTACTAATAAACTCATAATATGGATTCTAAAATTATAAGTATTATATAATGTTCATAATTCAGTTAATACTATTCATGGTCGGTTTTGAACGGCTTGTTTGGTAAGTCATGGTGCGCTAGAACTCGGTGTTGCGTGTAATGCATGTTATTGAATTACTTTGTAGAAATAATGTACTATGAAATCTTGGGGTGTTACATTCTTCCCTCCTTCAAAAAATTTCTTCCTCCCAATTTAAAATTATTTCTCAAAAATAAATGGTTGAAAATAGAAAACACCTTGGCGAAAACCCACATCAGAAATTAGGTTAACAATATTTAGTCTTAATAAGAGGAAAGGGAAATAAAAGAGTCACCACCAAATTCTGATATCGATTAGGAGAACACTAGTGGCAATTAAAGAAATATAATTGGAGGAAAAAAACTAAATATTTATAGGTAGTGATTGAGTTCATCAATCAAAAACAAGTGTAAAATTGAGGGCCTTAAATTTATCAATCTATGATGATTTAAAATACCATAGGTTCAACAAAACATATGGTATTAGGATAACACGTTTTTTGTTTTACGATTCCTTCACTAAATTATATGAATTAATTTCTTCATAGAATAAGTGAAGAAGAAAAATATATACTTGAAATTATAATTCATCTACCAGATTTTTTTTTAAAAAAAGACTACATTATTCAATCCATGAAATCACGTGGCCCAGTGTTTGGTGATACACCATTGTCACCATTCAGTTGCGGGTTCAGGTCTCGCGGCCTTACCGAACGCGACGGGTTGCCGCCCGACCTCTGGGTTGTCCATTTATGAAAATCCAAAAATAATCTAAAACTAGAATTATCCAAATTACTTCTATCCAAACTCATAGTCCAAAATTTATAAGGAAGGTAAACACAATGAAGGTCCTTTTTGCCATGTAATAACATGTGAACACCTTCATCATGTATTTTTTAAAAACATTGCAACATCAGGAATTACCATAAAACCATATTGATTACATTCATGATCCCTAATTCCTTATAGAATACTGGATATAATCCTTCTATCCAATAATGTTGTAAACACCAACAACGATGGAATATACAAATCATTAATTAGTTTCAAGTTATTCAATAATATCCAATATAATTAATCCAAATAAATCATATGTTATTCCAAAATCACTACCTCGGTATCAGAACCATATTATGGTTTATCTTTATCTCAACCATATATTTTCCAAAAATTTAACCTGATATTGAGTCACTTTTCTTGGTTCCACACAATCTCAAGTCCTTAATGAAATAGTACTACAGTACGATCCTTATATACTCCATAATTATTATAACCAGTATATTGTTGATACAACAATCAAATGACATAATTCTCTAATAACAACATAAGAACTCTAATCATTCCTCCTCATATGTGGTAGTATCATAACTTGATTATTATCCAATATCATCATTTGGGGAATACTCTGATGATTTGTACCTTGGTTCGTGTAGTGTCCCAACACCTTGCAAATGAAGCATTGTGAATTTGAAACCATTTTCTTACCCTTTCAGTCACGTACATAGTGTCATTTTTCTCCACACTTATAACAGACTATCATTACCTTCAGGCAAGTTCTATGGTGTTTCTTCCCACAGTTATCACATATAGGAAAAATCTTCTTTTCCATATTCCCTTTATCCATCTTTCTCTCTTCCATCCTTTTCTTCTATTGCTTCCCTTCAAAGCCATAGGACTCGGATGATTCTTTACTTATCTTATTATCACATGATAATATTTCTCCATATGGTGAGAATACATGGGAGACTATTTCCCTTATAAATGCTGGCTTAATACTGTGAAAGATATGATCTTTCTTACTCTTTGTATCATACGTATTGCTAGAGTTCACATTCCTTCTACTGGGCGCCATTTCTATACAATAGCATAAATTAGTTTAGTTTATGAATTGCAATGAATAATTCCAAACTTGTAAAATACCTAATTTAAATTGAATGATTTATGGATATAATCCATAATCATAATGATTTTTTCATTGAGTAATTATATACTCATTAACCCTTCAAAATGATTTGTAATGAAAATGAGAATTATCTGAAGCATATCCCCCGGGAGTGTCGTAACCAAGAGTGAAGCAAGGCCCATTGTCGTGCACCAGTTCTTGTTCGAGACTAGCTCAAAGCGGTGTTTTCAGATTTTACCCCTAGGTACAACTGTGCTAGAGCCGCCTCTACCTGCTCGTATCCAGACATGGATGTATTTCTCGGAAAACTCACAAAATCTCTACAATACCAAAATTCTTGGAAATTATTCTATATTAATCCTCAAATTCCATCTTAGGTCTATGTGATCTAATAAAAGTTTATCTAAATATATCTTTCAATGTTTGTATTAAACTTCTTCTGATACCAACTGTAACACCATTACCCCAGTTACCAAGAGTCGGTGCATTATTACGTATCTTTAGCATGATCACAAAAGATCAAGTCTCGATATACCGATTATTTTAATACCTTTGCAATCACTAGATACATTCATAAATGTTACATTACATCATAAAGTGGAAAACTACAGTAATATAGTCTCCATGATCCAAACTCATATCCCATTCAGGCTATCGTTGCAGGTCAGTCATAAAATATTTCTTCAAATCCTGGGAAAAATAAAACCTAGAAAGGGGTGATCTCAGATTCTCAGTAAAGATAACAATATAGCGTAAACTTTCATAAATAAGCATAAAATTTAATGGCAATGTATAACTAAAACAAAAGACTTTTAAACATGAAATTAAGCATAATATAGAAAAAATAAAATGAAATAATTCCATTTACTTATTCACATGGATATTCTACTAGTCGAATAATCACATGCAATATCAATAACCACTTTTATAATGATGGAATGCATAATGCCAGACTATCATAACCACATAGCCAAGGCCTCGTGCCAAAACTAAAAATAAGATTTTGTCAAGGCCTTGTTCCAAGACAGTAGTTTTTCTCACGAGACTTACCGATGCATCGAGGAGCTATAGCAGGCTCCACCTGTCACTTACTAAGTCCAATGCATTCCTCATATGAATAGGATTAAACATAACATAAATATTCATATCAAAACTAGCATATGAAATGTCAATAAATTCTATAGAAGCCATGAATGGTATAAAAATAACACATCCACATTCAAACATATCACAAAACCTCCAATAAAATATGGAAGTTTTGTATCATAATAAATCAACTTCAAATAAGCTTAAAATCCATCAAAGGATGTTGACATATATGAAATCAAAACTATTTGAGAGAAATATCTTTATTTAAATCATTTAAAAGTAACATAATTGTAAAAGAAAACATTTACTATGAAAATATTATTATAATTTTGTAAGGGAAGCTTTGACAATTTTATAAGAGCGAAAAATAGCTTCACCCGCCGTATAAGTTAAAAAATACATTCTTACATCAATTTTTTCGAAAAGGTTAAAAAGGACCTTGTTTGGAAAACGATCGAAAGATTCATTTCAAACCATATTATAAAAATTATAACAATGGTATAAATGAATTTATCACATTGTCTATTAAATATTAATAATTATTTGAAAATACATTTTCGTGAAACTTGGTTGAGGATGATAAAGAGGTCCCAGTAGATAATTACGTATAATCAACCATGGATAATGAAGACATTGTGAAATAAACCCTTACCTTGTACTTTTCCTTAGTCAATGGTATGTTAACCTCCTTTATAATAGTTAAAACATTATTATTAAATTATACAAGAACCATATAAATAATTATGATATCATATATGATTTTTAACATTTCTTTTTTAATAATATCTTAGTATTATCATCGTTTCAGGTGTTAACTTACTAGTTTTCTTTAATATGATTTGTTACATAAGTTGTGTTTATTGTGGATAGGTTGTATATTATTCATATACAGAGTTACATCAAGTCCTTAAACATTATTTTTAATCATCAAATGAGAATTATATTTGAATGGATATGATGGGGAATGAATCTCATCACATTCATGGAGACGGTAGTCTGTACGTACGCACGAACGCTACTTCTATTTAATTTTTCTTCATAAATGGAATCTAAACCAAATGATACATAGGAATATTATTATTATAGTATAATATAATATCTTATATGTGTTATTTAATTTCATTAACACCATCCTTTATATGTTCCATGTATGGTATGAACGAGTCATGTCACTTAGAGGGGGCAGTAGTCCGCACTTCCTCAAATGAAATTATCGTATATATATAAAACATGAAATGAATAATGGTATGCTATAAATTGAAATTAAAGAATCTTATATATAAAATAAATATCATTAATATCATATTTAATTATAGTTCCATCATAATTTCCACCATGATAGGCGGTAGGAGATAATTCAACAATCATCGTTTCGTGAGGCGTTTGGTTTCCATCCACATAAACATTATATTCTTCACCCATTAGATGGAGGTGTGTGTAAGTTTAGTTTTAATACCTCTCATAACAATATCCTAGTATATTTAGGATACTGGTTTTGTTACAAAATAAATGAATATGAAGAGTTTAGGGGTTGGAGAAGTGAAATAAATAAAAGAAGCTAAGAGAAATCGTTACCTTTAATTTGGGTAACTCCCTTTGGTTTGAACCAAAAAGGACTCTTGAAGTGCCTTATGCTTAAGATAATTCTTCAAGGAGGATAATATGGATGTATGGAGCTTAATTGGTCAGAGTTTGGACGTTCAAAAATGCTTTAGTGGTGAGAGTAATTGGTTATAAGTGGTGTCATTTTATAAGGGGGAGGAGGATCTCTTTAGGAAAACCTTAATGTATTATTTTATAATAAAATCATATTCTATTTATAATGGCTCCAAAGTAGATTATTAATATTCTAAGGTGGGAATAGGTAGAAAAAAACTCAACCAATAGGTTTTAGACAGGTTTGGGTCACTTTCTTAACCTTATTTTTTTGTTTTAACTCTTAGTTATTTAGTTTGACACTTACCATGTCACTTTTTATTTTAATATTATATAGTTAATAAACATGTTGTATACTTCCAAGAGAACCCAAAGTGGTCCATTAATGATACAAATATCATTATGTAAGTTCTTTTTCCAAACCATCGATTTTTAAGAATAGGATATCAATTAATAATATAATATTTGTTTTAAAATCTCATTTATGCCAATTTTGAAACTATTTGGTATTTTGTTTTTTCTAAATTCATAACAGCAATATTACTTCGAACCTAATTCATTTAATCATCCCTAACATTTCATATTAAACTATAATAGTTTTGTAATTATTTAAAAGTCTAAAATTTTATTTATTTGGTATTTATAATATCAATTAGTTTAATATTTCAATAATAAGGTAATTACTGCATCATCATTGTGTCATAAATAAATTAAATTATATAATGTCTAAAAATTTTAAATAAAATACCATTATGTAGGAAATTTTCTATATTTTTAATTAATATTTATAATAGAATTTATCTTATTTGTAACCCTATATTAAAAAAATTTAGTTATTAAACATTGATTTTAACTCTTCTAACTCTTCTTTGATTTAAATAATAATAAAAGAACTATTCTAATTAAAATGAACCAAAGAGGATCATATTATATTCCAAATGTTGGATATGGTCGAATTGTACTTATCCAATAGAATTAGGACATTTGTTATGGTAATAATAATATCATTTTTATCCTTAATTACCCTATTTAATTTTTACCGTGGTAAATTAAAGTAAAAAGTTACTATTCAAAAAAAATATTTTTATCTTATTGATCCACATTTTACACCTTGATATTAACCATGTCTCTCTTATTTTTGAAATTCCACTCACAGAAGAGGTAAAATTAGGTTTTATGTGAATTTCCAAATTCTCTTAGGAGATAGGTAAAAGATGGTGAAAAGTTCAATAAAATTTTTATATATCTGAAATTATTATAAACTGAATCCAATGAATTAAATTGAACTTATATAGGTATTATGTATCTATTTTTACCTAAAATAAATTTAAATAATATAAATAATTATTTAAATAAAAATTCGATTTTAAACTATAACTAAGTGTTTTTCACTATTCATCAAAAATTGAAAGTGTTCAGAGAAATACCCAAATTTCTCCCTAAGATAATTTTGATAATATGAATTCAATAATGAAGTATATTTTACCAAATTGAAAACCTAGAATTTGAATTTATTAATTTAAAATTAATTCCCACTGTCAAAACCAAAAGGCGCATTTTTAAGAAATAATAACTACCAAAAGTTTGACACTTGTTTATGTCCAATTTCAAAGTGAAATTACTTACAATGACCATAATTGGAATAAATAGTAAAAATATAATCTATTTATACTTATAAAACATTAAAATGTATAATTTATCGTTATAAATTGTTTTTATTTAGGATGATTTTTTCAGTTAAAATATATTATTTTTCACTATTCACCAAAATATGAAAGTTATCAGAAAAAAACCAAAACATTATAGAAACTAAATTATTATGTCCTGATTTTAAAGAAGAAGTTTATTTTGTAAAATTGAATATATAAAAGTTTCAAATATTGGATTTAAAAAGTAATCACCATTAAAAAGTTGTAAAATTTCATTCTTTGAAAAATACTTCGTTTATCTAAAAAAATGTATTTGTTCTTACATTATGTCTAAGAAACTCATAATATGGATTCTAAAATTAAAAGGATTATATAAAGATCAAAATTCAGTTAATACTATTAATAACAGCTTTTGAACGGCTTGTTTAGTAAGTCATGGTGCACTAGAACTCGGTGTTGCGTGTTGTGCATGTTGTTGAATTACTTTGAAAAAAAACGTACTATGAAATATTTGGGTGTTACATAAATTGTTTTATGGATTATTTTGAAAAGACAAAATAATGAATAGTTTCAAAATTTTCTTTAATGTTATATTAAAAAAGCTACAAAATGATATAAAATCTATATAAATATAAAATTAGGCCAACTAATTGTGATAAAGTTGAAAATATAATCAACGACTCATTTTATGTTCTTTTTTCAGTATATATTATCTAAATTAACCATTAAAATATAACAACACACATTGTCATTGTAAAATTTAAATGAAATAATTAATGGTTAAAAAAAATGATAAGAGTAAAAATTTAATATAAACTTGTCAAAAAAATTATTATATGAGCTTTTTGGACCCATCTTCATATTATATTATAATTAAATATATTTGGAGACATTTGGAATTGGAAATTAATTTATATTTATTTAATATTTTTTGATTTTCTAGATTTTACCATCATCTCAATTATAAAGGGTCACCTCCTCCCTCACTTCCTCCAACCACATTAAGCCTTATAACTCAACCAAAATATTCCCATTTATAATCCTAACATCCTTAGTAATTTTCTATTGTTATTGGCCTTTGAAAAATACCAAATCTATAACCCTTTAAAATATATCCAAAGTAATCCCAATGAATAATAGGTAATTTCTTTACCAACACATTCAAGTTCATTTTTTATACTTCCTTTTCATATCTTGTTACAATAATAAAGTAATAAATTTAGTGTAATATATATAATTGTATTTTATTATGATTATGTTACAACCATATTACGAGATTTATTCATCTTATGGAAAACTAAATCATCGTCTGTGCATAGGTGTGGCTAACCGTCTCTACACCATGGTGTAATTGTTTTCTTCGCAACATTGTTTTCATGGTTATAATTATGGAAATAACTAATATAAATAATAAATACTACATTATATTTATTATGTGTAATTAATATACTATCCAATTTTTTACACTTTCACCATTAATTGAATGATATCATCGCTCGTGTGTACGTACAACCTTCCATCTCTACGACGTGATGAGATTCATATTCCACATTAACCACTCAAGAATGAATATAAAATTGTATATAAGGAGTAAATATAATATCAATGAATTTAACATTAATTTTTATATGATATAAAAATGTGTATATACTATTCATATGAAATAGTACTTACACGACAAAACATGCATATGAAATTGAAGCAGTTAACAACCTAAACAAGGGAAATATCAAAATATTAATAACAAAATGAGATAAAAAGATTATATATGATATCATAAATATGGAAATTCTTCTTTAATAAATTTATAACATGTTTAAACCATTATATAGGATGTTAAATAACATTAAATGAATGGCGTGTACGTAGTAAGATTTAATTTCACGATCTTGTTATTATTCAGGATTGTTTAAAAGTAAGTATCTATTATGAAATTTTTATCATCCATGTCCATGTTTTTTAGAAATATTTTCAAAAATATTTTTTCTACTAACCTACAAATTTGTAAATTATTTATACACAATATTTTATTTTTTGTAAAATAGGATGAATTCAATCTTTTAGTCTTTTGTCAAATGGGGTACTTTGTGACTTTTATGATCGATGAAATTTTTTTATCATTTACGGCAAGATCATAATTTTCAACATTCATGAAAACTTAAATCATTGATGTTTCATTTAGTTGATTACAATATTATTATCAAGTAAGAAAATTTCGTTTATAATTAAAATACTTCTTAAATAAATAATTTAAATGTAAAAGTTTTATCCCCCTCAAGAAAATCATATTATATTTATTTTGTTATTTTCTTCTATGACAACATCATTTGTTGGATATTATTATAGATTTAGGATGATCTCAAATGATATAATCTAACATCTTGTGTATAAGGATTTATAATCAATTTTGAATATGTATATGCTATTTTGATACAATTATTGGTTTATAATAAAAGTATTTTCATTTTTTATACTACATTTTCAATATTATTATTTATTTTGATTCTGTTTTCATATAAGGAATGCATTGGAATTATAAATCTGTGGGAGGGGCTCACTATAGATCTATGATTCGTTTGTAGGTCTTGAGAAAAAACTAGTATAAGGACATGACCTTTAACATTAAATAATCTTTAATTATGTTAATAACTCAGATTGATTATATTTTCATGTTTAGAGATTTAGAGAATTATGTCATATCATATACATAACAACTTGAATAATACATGTAAACACTTCAACAAAGTATCCATTTTTTTTTCTAAAAATAAAAACTATTGAAAAAAGATCCATTTATAGTTCTTTTTTTTAGACAGCATAATGTTCATTGATCCCATCCTTGACCAAATTCAACATTAAGTCCTATGAAAAACATTTCTAAAAAACATGGGTTGACGAAAAAAAGCTCAGTAAGGGTTAAAAAATAAGGAAAGAAAGCATTATTCAATTAATAAATACAATTCAATGAAATCATACTTTTAAATCTTTAACATACCACATCAGATCATATGATTTATGAATAACACATGGAAATCATAAATTATAAAGGTAACTTGTGGCATATATAACATACTTACATTTTAACCTTCATAGCTACATATGGAGTTACGTTTGGAATACTCATCACAGTATATTCTTGAAATCGCTTAGGAGAAACATTAACGTTTACCTCCGTCACATTACCCAATATATTAAATAGCTATCATGGGATCACCTGGCCTTGGTTTATCACAGAACCACCTGAATACATAAAAAATTCCCAAGAACCATAACATATTCACCACATATAAAACAAATATAATGGAAAGATAAAATTTACACATTGAAATCACAATATATCCACATTGAAATCACAATATATCTTTTAAATATATTAACATAATAAATCCATTATCAAAACCAATTTTGATACGAAACTTAGGAAAAAGTGTATATGGAGTTTTTTTCCTTCAAAAAACAATACAGCTTGTTAAGGAAGCCAATGATCAATTAATGCTCGCAATGGCGTATATGTCATCCTCACTGCATACGTTAAAAAGATAAATTATTTTTTTAATTTTTTAAAATGCTTCGAATAAAATGATTCCCTATGAATGAAATGAAAAGTCAAATGGGTTTATATTATGTATAAAATATTCTTCAATGAAAAGAGATTGATACGAAGTCCCTTACCTCATGTCTGACTAGACTCATTTATTTTTTAATCTCATAAATAATATACTAAATTTAATATATAAATACTTAATAACCTTTGGATACTTTATTACTCTTTTTATATCACATATTTCTATGTTATAAACATTATGTAATCATTTATGTTAATAATGGTCATTTTGTCGATATTTGGTACATGAGTCAAAAATGAACTTCTTATACATACAAGTTGTTCATATGGTCAAATGAACATTATCTATAGAATGATATTAATGATTTGTATATCATATATATCATATATATTCTATTAATATGTGTGCTTATAATATTACATAACATTTGAAGGTAAGAAATGAAATGTGTCGTTCATGGAGACGGTAAGTCGTACATACACATGAACACTGCATTCATTTATGTTTCATATTTAATGGAATAAAAACTAAATGATACATAGGTGTATTATAATTACATTATAACATCATATATATATTATTTCAGTAACTCCATTATTTATATGTTCCACGTATGGCATTAAGGAGTCATATCGTTTTGAGGGGCGGTAGTCCGCACTACCTCAAATAAAATTATCATGTTTACCCATTACGGAAACCATAAATGTATGATATAAATTGAAAATACAGAAGTATAGAGACAATATAAATATAATAAATATATATATATAATAAATATATCTCCTTCATATGGCCACCGTGAGATGTGGTTTGAGATATTTGAAAAGTCGTCATTTTTTGAGGCATAAATTCACCATCCACAGAAATAGTATGTTCATATCTATTAGATAGAGGTGTGTGGTAGTGTAGTTCAAATTAATATAATAAAAACAACATATAATTTTGAGGATACTTGTTTTTTCATAGAATAAATTAATAGAGAGAGTTTAAGGGATGGAGAATTATAATAAAAGAAAAGAACGTAAGAGATGTTGTTACAATTAAATCGGGTGTCTCCCTCTATTTTAAACCAAATGTATTAAATGTATTACCTAATTCCTTGGGGAAGGCTACTAGAATGAATATAGGGATTCATGGAGCTTAATTGGGATGATGTTGGATGATCCAAGGTGCTATAGAGGTGTGAGTAATGGGTTAGAGGTGATGGATTTTTATAAGGGGGAGGAGGGTCTCTTTAGGGAAGTTTGAAAAAAATATTTTATTATATCATGATTTTCATTTTCTAAAGGTACAAAACTTATTTACTTCACAAATATATTTTATATAACTCTATATAAAACCATCCAATAATAATTGGATAGGTTTTGGATATTTTTTTAAATTTTATAATCTCATTTATTTAAATCATACATTAATAAGGTAATCACTACATCTTCATTGGATCATAAATAATTTTATTTATTTTCTTTATACAATATATAAATAAAATAAAATGATGTATAAAATATTTTTAGATTTTAAATTAATATTTATAGTCAAAGAGATAATTTATATAACCCTTGTAAAAATTGATTTAGTAAAATATATATGTTTAGGTTATTTTTGTCTTTAATTAAAATTAATTAATATAAAGTTTCATTATCACTTGTAAGTCGCTCTATGGGATCCAAAATTCGACCCAAGGATTCCCATGGTTGGAAATATTTCATCCAATAGGATTAGGACACATTTTATGGTTATTTATTAATATTATAATAATATTTTTTTTACCCTTATTTACTAGATTATCAATTTAACCATTGTAAAGAAAATATTTATTGAAATAAATACTCATAATGTCTAAGAAAAAAATTTACCTATTAATAAAATTTGGACCCCCTAATTTCAAATATAGAATCCATTTTTTACAAATTTAAAACATACAAGTGTCATAAATTAAATTAAAATTAATTTCTATTGTCAAAACAAAAAAACGTTTTTTAGAGAAAATAAAAACTATCAAAAGATTATCACTTGTTTATGTCAATTTTCAATGTGAAATTACTTCCATTAAACAAAATTGGACAAAATGGTAAAAATATAATCTAATTACACTTTAATATAAATTATAAATATAATATAAAAATATAAATAAATTAGATTACAAGAAAATTTTGAATTAAAATATAGTATTTTTCACTATTTCATTAAAAATGAACAATATCGGAAAAATTCCAAAATATCATCCAAATTATATTTAGATATCTCGATTCTAAATAAGAATATTATTTTGTTATATAGAACATAAAATAGTGATAAAAATATATTTAAAAATAGTTTCTAAATCAAAAGGCTGTAAATTGACCCCTTAAGGAATATTCGAGTATTTTTGCGTAAAATTGGATTATTTTTTATTTTAAGCCTCTAAAATTTATTTTTTTCTTGTGAAATAATTTAATAAAATATATACTCATACAATAGTTAGTTATATTCATTCCCACCAATACAAGGACTATGAGTTAAGAATCATTTAAAATAATATTATATTATTATTTTTCAGTATGACTCAGCCTTGTGTGCATCCTGAGATCTCAAAGAAACCCATTGTTGCGTGTCGGGTACACCATTGAACATAACAACCTATTTAAGTAAAAATTAATATTTAATTTACAAATATTTATAAATATAAAAATGTCATATTCCATATTTTCCTAGGATTTTACGTTCTTCCCCCCTTTTGGAAATTGTGACCTCAAAAAAAATTTAACTTATCAAATAAATGAGGGTATTTATCTTTCATATCATTCTCAAATTCCCATGTTGCCTCTTCTACAATATGATTTTTTCAAAAAAACTTTTAACTGATTAATTACATTATTTGAAACACTTTCTCACTTCGGTCAATAATTGGGACTGGTTATTCCACATAAGAACAATTTTCTTCCAACTAAACTACCTCTAGACTCAAAACATGGGATGAATCTAGAATATACTTTCTCAATATTTAAACATGAAAAACATTATGTACCAGGGATAAACTGGGTGGTAAAGCTAATTTATACGCAATAGATCCAACTTTTTTTAAGATTTCATAAGGTCCAATGAATCTCAGACTCAAATTTCCCTTCTTTCCAAAATGCATCAAACTTTTCCATAGTGAAAGTGTGAGAATGACATGATCACCTACCTTAAATGATGGATCCTTCCTCTCGTTATCCGCATTTCTTTTCTACCTTCTCTAAGCTGTTCTCATGTTCTTCTGAATCAATTGAACTTTTTCTGTCATCTATTCTACCAATTTTGGTCCCATCAGTTTCATTTAACCTACTTCAACCCAAAAAATATAGAGTTTGACACCACTTACCATATAATTCCTCAAATGGAGCCATCTGTATATTGTAATAGAAACTATTATTATATTAAAACTCAACCAGATAATGAAGTTGGTCCCATATTCCCTGTTAATCCAGTGAACAAGGACATCGCATATCCTCCATGATATGAATTGTTCGTTCTGAAAAACCATCTAATTGAGGATGAAATGATTTACTAATATTTTTTAGGAAAAAATCCCTCAAGTTATCAATTTAAAATTTTTGGGGTTGATTTTTTTGTTGAAAAAGAAGGATTCCATGTTGAATTTTCATGTTCCAGAGATGTTGTTGACAATCCATGTTGACAAAGAACCATGAAAAGGGAACAAATGATCTGAAGGCGGTACAAATAAACACATACAAGGTGGCCCCATTTTCTAGGGTTTGCCATATTTTTTGGGACCAAAATATGGAGGTTGGTGAGCATAATGAAAAGAATATATCCTTGAAGATCTCATCAAAATATGCCAAAGTCATGAATTTCTTGAATATAGGCTTCATGGTTTGGAATTCGTGAAGACCAGAAGAATGATAACGGTGATGCTTCACGATTATTTCAAGTTTCAAAAATGGAAGAGTTGAATATAATTATGGTGGTGAAGAGCATTGTGAGTGGAGAAAATTGAGTGGAGCTTCGCAGAGAAGGCATGAAGGAAATGAAGAATGCTCTACGATTACGACGAGCTCCGTGATCCGAAAATTTTAGTGGTGCTTCTCGATTTTGAGATAATTTCGATGAGAACTTCGAAGCTTCGCAATTTGTGATGAAGTGGTGTAGACTTCATGTGGATGGTTCCAGGGTTAGTGGAATCGACTATAAATAGACCTCAACCCCCTCAGGAGAAAGGGAGTGTTTTTTAAGATAATATTTTTCTCTCGGCTCGTGAAGGTGGTTCATGATGGAAGTGTGCCTCGCAAAAGAAGAGCTTCATAGCGGCTAATTTAGCTCCGTTAAATTTGTGAGCTCTACATTGGTTGAGTGAGATTCACAAAGGAAGTCACTATGATATGACTTGAGCTTCTCGAGAGTGATTTGAAAAAACGCAGGAGCTTCATGAAGGCTTGTTTGAGCTTCACGAAATTGGGAGCCTCACGATGTAGGGTTCTTTGCGAAGTTGTTTCCATAGTGAGTTGACCGATGTTCAAGGGAAAAGGGTTATTCATCAATGGATGAAATGATGACTTCAATAAAGAATCTAAATACAGTGGAGTATGCATTCATTAGTTGTAATGAAGATATCAACATGTCTATAAAAAGTGAGGGGATCTTCTGAATAAGCCGTGAGCTCACTTCAGCTGGGAGAACAGTGAGTTCTCAAATTGTGAGTGGTTGTAAAACAGGAGGGACAGTGAGTCTGCTTCGAACTTGTAAAAAACAGTGTGCTTATTGCGGAATTGGTACACTGGCACACTGCTGGTGTATGCTACTTTTATGTAGCCTAGTGAGGGTGAACCAAGTAAAAATCGATGTGTCTTGTGCATGATTTATGGTTTATTCATACTCTGCAGTGGGAAGGAGATATTAGAGGGTTTTTTTCTAAAATAAAATCAATATAAAAAAGGGGAAGTTGTTCTAATCATTCATACCTTGATTCACCCCCCTCTCAGGGTATCTATCCTAGTGGTTGTAACAATTGTTATCAAATGAAAAGGTTAATATTTGTAATTCTCTCTCAAATATAGGTAACAAATCATAAAGGGATTCTGATCTTTGACGGGAACAATTTTCAGCTATGGAAGAATCAGATGAAACACTACATCTGATCATTGGGAATGGATGTTTTTACAGAAGCAATGCATTATATAATATCTGATATTAATAATGGTGCATTATCAGAAATTGATCAAAGAGAATAGGTTGCTGACAACACGGGAATCAATGCTTTAGGAGTATCCCTATCCAATCCTATCTATACAAAGGTGATGTCGTTTAAAACATCACATGTTTTGTGTGAAAATGTCATTAAATATATATAAAAGAGATACAAAGGATAGAAAGGAAAAGTTGCAAGTGTTGTAGAATATGTATGAATATCTGAGAATGAACCTGAATGAGTCTGTTGATACATTCTTGGACAGGGTAAATGTTGTAGTGGAAGACATGTGAGGTCATGGAGAAGTTATTGAAGACATAAAGATTGTGAAGGGCTTCTTGAAGAAACTTCCACCTCGGTTCTATCCGAAAGTTTAAGTTTTGGAAGATAATGGCCCGAAAGAGTGGACATTGGATAACTAACCCGACAACCTTGTTGCATATGAAATGAGAAGTGATGATAATGATGTTGTGTAAAAGGGGAATTCCAAAGAGGTGGCATTCAAGGCTATGATGAAGCTCACCATTGAAGACTCTCAGGAAGAAGAAGAGACAGATGAGGTGATTACATTCCTCTCCTCAAAAACATCAAAGAGGAAAAGGAATGTTTAAATAGAAGCTCCAACTTGGAAGTTTTCTATGTGGAAAGGTTGGACATCTTGAGGAAAGGTTCCCCAAAAATTTCCAAGAGGATGATGATGTCAATGAAATCTGAATTCCCAAGAATAAGTCTCCAGCCTATGGGAAAGGCAAGAAATAGTTCAAGATAAATTTCTTTAAGAAGAAGAACCTTATTTCAAAATAATATTACAGTTCATACGAGTTTGAGGTTTAGGAGGTTAAAGAGATATATAACTGTAGAGATCATGGAGAAAATGAAATGGTGGAAGTTGTCAGTAGTTCTCAGAATAAGAATGAAACTTAAACTGATGAAGAAGAAGAAGAAGTTTAGGGAAGATTTGATATGAAAGTTGAGTTATAGGATTCTCTTGAGAAGATAGATGTTTGGGGATCCAAAAAACAAAATCCAACAGAGTTATTCATGACGCCAAACTCTATATGCAGTAGTACGAAAAAGAGAAGTCTGAGTTGATGGAAGAAATTGAGAGACTCAAGTCATCAACACCAGATGACTCAGAATTAGTTAGTGAGTATAAAATAAAAATTGAAGAACATAAAAGGTAGTTCGATATATTGAATAAAAAAATGAAATATTAAATAAGGAATATTGATGAACTTGAAGGAGAAGTTTTAGGTTTGTAGAAAAAGTTTGCAGATCAAGAAACACTCTTGACTCCTGCTAGGTCATCAAGAAAGAAGATCACATAGAAAACCGAGAAGCTGAAAGTAGAGAATAGTGGTTCAGTAGAAAAGAAGCATCAACAATGTTCAAGGGATAAGACTGATGGGGGGCTTGACAGAAAACAAAAAGATATAAAAATTTAGGTCATCCTGCAAGCACCCACTCTAGGATTGAAGGTCGATTTGGGCCCAAGGTAGAATCAGAATATTCAGAGATCCCAAGTGGAAACTCATAGTGTCGAAGTCACACAAATGAATGAACCTAATATTAGTTTTTATTGTTGTGGAAAGATGGGACATTCACAGTATGTGTGTTCCATAGCCAAGAGATATAAAAGGGAACAAGAACAAAGGTGGCAACCAAATAGATAATGGCTCTCCAGATCATATTTCGAAGGACACTATTTTGGTTTGGAGGATTTGGGCACATGGATAGGTATTGTACTCTGACCATACAGAATAATGTGCCAAAGGAAAATCAAATTGTTCACAAGTAGCAAATCAATGAACCAAGAGGTCAGTTGAAAATGAAAATTATATTTGTAGCTTTGCAAGATGAAGCTGGTCCATCATACTCTGCGAAATATTTGATGTCTCAATCCATGTCAAATATGAAGGAAAAAATATGGACCAAGAAGAAAAAGGATGAGAAGGTAGTGGTGGCATAAATTACCCTTAAAGCATCAGATTGCTCTGGTGTGTGGATCCTTGACAATGGTTGCACATATCACATGACAGGTAATAAGGATATTATTACAAGCATAAAATATGATAAATAAGGAGTTCTCAAGTTTGGAAATGATTAATGCCTGAATATTATTGGCTCGGGAAAGGCCTTGTTTGGGGGAAAAGAGATGAGACGTACTAAAGTTTTAGTAGTAGAAGGTATCAATCAAAATTTTCTCAACGTTAGCCAACTATGTGAATCGGGAAATTCTATAAGGATTACTAAGAATGTGTGTATCGTCAAAGGAAGAGACGATGCAGTGGTTCTAAAGGGAAAAAAGACAATGCGAAATCTCTACCTTGTATGTGGAGAAGAGGATTTGTGATTTCTGTCCAGTGAGGAAGAGAACAAGTTGTGGCATAAATGACTTGGTCATCTATGACCACCATCCCAAGAAGATTTGGTAAAGTGTGATGCAGCAAGAGTCCTCCCTAAGCTATCATGTGATCGTACTCATGCATGTGATGCATTCCATCAAGGGAAGATCATCAGAAATGCATATAAAGAAAAGGAATAGAAGTCCATAAGAGTCGTTGAATTGGTGCATGCTGATGTATGCGGGCCTATCACACCAAGACCAATTTACGGAAAGAGGAACTATGTTCTTTTCATTGATGAATATAGCAGAATCTCATGAGTATTTGTTATTTACCATAAGTCTTATGTGTTCGGATGCTTAAAATAGTACTAGAGGGAGAGTGAAAGGATGCTTGTACAAAAAATTATGATGTTTTGTTCTAATAATTTTATAGAATTTACAAATACTGAGGTGGAAAACTCTATCGAGAAACACAAGATAAGGCATCAGGTTTCCTCAATGAGAACTCCACAATAGAATGGAGTGGTTTAAAGGAGAAATCAGATCATCAAAAACATGTCCAAAATGATGCTCATAGAAAAAGACCTCCCATAGAAATTTTGGAAGGAAATAGTTTTGACATCGGTCTATATTTCAAATAGGGATTTATTATGTCTGAAGGAAGGAAAGACTCTGTATGACATGTGGTCTGAAAATAAGCCACCATTGAAATAATTTAGAGTATTTGGAATTACGTACTTCATTCTGAACAAGTAGAAACATAGAAAATTTGTGTCGTGTGGAGATGAGGGGATATTACTTGGATATTTAAGAAAAATAAAAGCATAAAAATGATTTAACAAAAGGATGGGAAAATTATTTGAGAGAACTGATTTCCCTCTTATAGTGAATGAGGCGAGTATTCAACAGCACAGTGAACAATTTCTAGATTAATGTGATGAGGGGAATGTAATGCAGGAGGAGTAGAAGTGGTTGATGCTGATTTAGAAAAAGATACTGATGATGAGAATGAAAAGGAGAAATCTTTGTCTTAACCAAATCCAATGAGTCGAGCTGAAATTGACAGGAAAAATATCATTGTTGATCAATTAGCTCTAGTTCAGACAAAGAGACTGAAGTCACTATAGCAGATATCTTTCTTTTCTCAAGTAGAGCTTAAATGCGTTTCTGATGCAGCTAATGATGAAAACTGGGTTCAGACCATGAATGAAGACCTAGATCAGGTTGAGAAGAATCAGACGTAAGAGATTGTTTCGAGGCCTACAGATAAAAATTTTATCGAGACTAAAAGGGTCTATCACAACAAGATGAATGAATATGGCCCAATGCATCCAAATAAAGCACGATTAGTGTGAAAAGGTTACTCCCATATAGAGGGAATAGATGTTGATGATACATTTGTACCGGTTGCGAGACTAGAGACAATCATATTATTTCAAGCCATTGCAGTGCAATGGAAGTTCACTTTTTTTCAGATGGATGTAAAATATGTATTTTTTTAATGGGGATCTATAGGAAGAGGTGTATATTGAAATGCCAGATGGTTTTCTCATTCATGAGGATGAGAACATGGTTTGCAGACTGAAGAAGGCATTGTGTGGGCTGAAACAAGCACCAAGAGCATGGTACTCAAGGCTTGATCAGTACTTGAGGAAGCTTGGTTTCTAGCATGGGATAGATGATTACAATCTCTATTTCTACAAAAATATTAATCAAAGGATGATGGTCCTAGTTTATGTCGACGACATAATATTCGGCGGATCAGATGAGCTCAGTGAAAACAGTTTTTTGAATTCATGAAAAGTGATTTCTAAATGTCAATGATTGGAGAGCTAACAGTATTCCTTGGTCTATAGGAGACACAAAGAAGGAATGGAACATTCATTTCTCAATCCTAATATTCCAATGAGGGTTTGAAAAGATTTGGAATGGAAAATTCCAAGGAGATGAAGACTCTGGTTGCATCCTGAATGAAATTGTCCAAAGATGAGGATGGAAAGGTAGTTAATATCATAGAATACAGGAAAATCATTGGAAGTGTGCTATAAGTGACTGCAACAAAGCCTGAAATTGTATTCTCCACATGCCAAGTAGTGAGATATCAGAGTAATCCCAAAGAAAGCTGCATGCTTTCCATGAAGATAATACTTTGGAATATCAAGGTAATGGTGGACATAGACTTGATGTATAATGGGAAATATTATAAAGGGTTTTTGGTATACACTGATGAAGATTGGTCTGATTCAATGGATGATAGGAAATAAATATCAGGAGGTGCATTCTATCTTGGAGGACTATGTACTTCTTGTATAATCAAGAAGCAAGATTGCATGTCATTAAGCACCGTAGAAGCTGATTATATTGCGGCCACCGAAGCATGCACACAATTATTAAGGATGAAGCAGCCGCATGATGATATGGGAGTGGAAGTGATGTATCTGATCAGAATCCAATGCAATAACTCATGTTTAATCAATCTCAGAAAAAATCGAGTCCATCACTCAAGGAAAAATCACATTGAGCTAAAATATCATTCTATCAAGGAGAAGGATGAGCAGGGAATCATGAAGTTGGAGTATATGCCTACCAAACAACAGGTTGTAGCTGTTATGATGAAGGCCTTACCCAAGGATGTTTTTGAGAGGCATCAAATAGATGAAGGAGTCCAGTCAACTCCCCACACCAGAAAAAGTGTGGATGTGGGACCCCCTCTCCCTGATCTATTGTGTGTTTTTCTGTAACGTCATGATCTGTGTTCTATCCAATGTTGTAGGCCACAAATGGGTGAAATTTGGGTTTGTTGACAAAGGGGGGAAAATAGTGACTCCTTAAGGGGGAGAAATGGTGGCCAAGGAAGGGAGAAAATTTAGTAGTAAAAGACATGGGGAGAAGCTGAAAGGTGAAGCAAAGAGATAGGGGAGAGGAATGAGATAGGGGAGATTATTAAATTTGGAAATGCTTGAAGTGATCGATCCAAGAATTGATATCATGATAGCTGAGTATCATGATAAAAGCTGAACGGTTATGTTGGAATCATGTGAGAAGGTTTCTAGCTATCAAAAATTGGTATCAGTGTGGTTCAACAGTTGGTATCAATTTAGCAATTGGTATCAGTTTTGAATCGTCAATTAGTGTCTGACATTAAGTGATTCATTGATGAACTTCTCATACTAATCTTGTTTCTCACGAAGATCATTGCTCATGAGGTCTTAGAGTACGTGTTATGTGAATCCATGAATGTTATCATAATTGTAAGAGCAAAATTGTGGTAGCGGTTGGAAGGACATTTTGGGAGGTATCAACTTGAATAAAATCATTATGAGAAGAGTTGTCTAAAATCCCAAAGGGGGGTATTGTTGGGAGAAATCCCTCAAGGTATCATTGAAGTATTTTTTGGTTGATTTTTTTTGTTGAAAAAGAATGTTTCCTGGGTTAATTTTGGAGTTAGAGTGATATTGTTCACAATCCATGTTGACAACGAACCATTACAAAGGAACGGACGGTCTAAAGGCGGTAAATAATAATAGATACAAGGTGGCGCCATTTTCTAGTGTTTTCCAAATTTTTGGGGTCCAAAATTTGGAGGTTAGTGAGCATCTCGAAATGTGGATATCCTTGAAGATCTAATAAAAATATGGCGAAGGCATGAATTTTTCAAATATAGCCTTCATGGTTTGGAATTCACGAGTACCCAAAGAATGTTGATGGTGATGCTTCGCGATTACGTGAATCTTCAAAAATGGAAAAGTTGAAGAGAATTGCGGCGGCGAAGAGCATTGAAAATGGATAATTGTGAGTGGAGGATCGCGGTGAAGGAACAAAAGAAATGATGGGATTCTCTGTGATTACGACAGGATCCACGATCCGACAATTTCCGTGGTGCTTCACGATTTTGATAGAATTTTGGTAGGAACTTCGGAGCTTCACGATTTGTGATGACGTGGCATTGACTTCATGTGGAAGGATTGAAGGTCGATGGAATCGCCTATAAATAGACCTTGACCCCTTCAAGAGAAAGAGAGTGTTTTTAAAGAAAATATTTTTCTCTCGGATCGTGAAGGTGGTTCATAAAGGCAGTGTGCTTCGTGAAAGAAGATCTTAGCGGAGACTAATTTAGCTCTACAAAAGTTGTGAACTCTGTGTTGGATCAGTGAGCTTCATGAAGGAAGTAACTCTGTGACGCCTTGAGCTTCATGAGAGTGCTTCATGAGAGTGCTTCTTGAAAATGTAGGAGCTTCATGAAGAATATTTTGAGCTTCGTGAAATTGGGATCCTCGCGTAGTAGGGTGCTTTTCGATGGTGTTTCCAAGGTGAGTTATCCGGTGTTCCAGAGAAAAGGGGTATTCATCAGTGGATGAAATCTGGACTTCAATAGAGTGTCTACGTATAATGGAGGATGTATTCATTAGTGGTAATGAAGAGACCTACATGTCTATAAACTATGAGTGGATCATCTAAAGAAGCAGTGAGCTCACTTCAGCTGAGAGAGCAGTGAGTTCGCAAATTGTTAGTGGTTGTAAACTAGGAGAGACAGTGAGTCCGCTTCGAAATTGTAACCAAAAATGTTCTTGTAGTGGAATTGGTACATTTGTACAATGCCAGTGTATGATACTTAGACGTAGCCCAGTGAGGGTAAACCAAGTAAAAATCACTGTGTCATGTGCATGCTTTATGGTTTATTCATACTCTGCACCTGGAAGGAGAGACAAGAGGGTTTTGTCTAACAGAAAAACAAGATAAAAAAGGGGCAGTTGTTTTAATCTGTCATACACTAATTCACCCCCCTCTCAGGGTATCTAGACGAGTGGTCCTAACAGTAATTAATTCAGAACCCAATGACTTTTAATGGCCTTTACAAATGTTATAAGAAAACCATGTATCACAATTAGATACAATGGTGAGAGGAACTCCATGAAACCTGACTATCTATTTAACATAAAACCTGGAAAGTTGATGTAGAGAAAACATATCTCGAATAGGAAGGAGATGAAAAAAAATATTCAATTGATGAACAATAACCCATATTCCATTATTACCTTCATATGTCTTTGGTTATACCAAAATTAAGTCCATGGATATATATTTTCTCACTTTCACTCTAGCACCGATAAAGGCTGAAGCATTCCTTTTGGTAACTATCACTCTGCTTTAACCTGTAGACAAGTCAAATAAGTCACAGTAATTAAATCAATATCTCTTTTCATTCCATCCCACCTGTAATACTCTCTATGATCTATGTACATCTTATTACTTCCATGATGAACTAACAACTGATAGCAATGAGCTTCACATAACAGCTCTTTCTTTAACTGTGAATCCCTAGACACAGATAATCTCTTTACAAATATCAAAATACAATAATTATCAATGATAAATTCAGGAAACATACCCTTCTGAACCAACTCTAACTTTTTCTATAACTCATTGTCTACCTTATGAGCTTGCTTAATTCTATTGGATAGAGATGATATCATTGACACCTAAAAAAACAGTGGAATTTCTTGCACCAACAACTTCTATTCCACAGTTCATCAAATCATTAATCAAAGGACCTTGTTCCAAACATAACAAGGATAATGTAGCATTTCTTTTTCAACACAAAGCACTAGAAACATTATTTTCCTTTTCAGTATGGTAATTAATCATGCAATCATAGTTCTTTATTAATTTTAGTGATCTCCTCTGTCTCATTTTCAATTATTTCTCAGTGAATATATACTTCAATATTTTGTGGTCAGTATATATTTCACATTTTAATCCATAAATATGATGCCTCCAATTTTTTAAAGAAAAAATTATATCAGTTAATTCCAAATCATATGTATGGTAATTTAACTCATAAGGTTTCAACTAACATGAAGCATAATCAATTACCTAATCATTCGTCATTAGGACACAACCAAGTCCTTTTAACAAAGAATAACTATAGAAATCAAATTCATCATTTTTAGAATGCAGTGCCAAAACTGGAGCATTCACCAATCATCTGTTCTATTCCTAAAAAAATCACTACATTATTTTGTCCAAATGAAATTAACACCTTTTCAAGTTAACTTATACATTGGTCTAGGTAACCATGAAGAATGTTCATCAATCCTCTGGTAATAACCTATCAAACCAAAAAAATTATGCATCTCAGTAATATTTGTTGGTCTTGGTCATTCTTCAATAAATTTTGTTTTAGTAGGATCAACTATTAAACCATTTTTTTTAAACAATGTGACCAAGGAATGAAATTTTTTTAACCAAAACACAAAATTGATGATTTTCCCATATAGTTTCTTTTATTTTAAGGTTTTAAAGTCAACCCTTAAATGACTTTCATATACCTTTTTACTTTTATAATAAACCAAAATATCCTCAATGAAAACAACCAAAAAAATATTCATGAACTCACAGAGATTTATATTCAAATTTTCTATGAATATAGTAGTTGCATTGGTTAATCCAAAATGCATAACCAAAACTTTAAAATGGCCATATCTAGTACAAAACGTGGTCTTCGGAATGTCGGCTTATTTTACTATAAACAGATGATACCCAAACCTCAATTCAATATTCAAAAAATACTAAGATCCCTAGATTTGATCAAAAAAAATCATTTATATGTTGAAATGGATAATTTTTCTTATTAGGTATTCTAAAAAATACTCTATAGTCAATAAAAAATCTTGATGAACCATCATTCTATTTAAAAAAAGACATGATCTCCCCATGGTTATGTGCTAGGTGGAATGAAACATTTATCTAATAACTCCTGAAATTGATTCTTTAACTCTAAAAGTTCAATTTGAGCCATTCAATAAGGGGGTTTTGAAATTTTCTTAGCATCATGAATTGATTCAACAGTAAATTTAACTTCTCGATTAGATATTATAATAAGAAACTCATCAGAAAAAACATCAAGTTATTGTTTTACCACAGGCACATCAGTAATCTAAACAGTTCCTTTTTATTCAAAAATATGTTAAAGGTAATATTCATTTCAATATTTTAATATTTTCTCAGCTTCTTGATATGTTTTCAAAAGTAAGGGTTTGGTATTATTCAAAAACTCAATTTATTTAAGAAAATAAACCTCTTTAGATCTACAGTCAATCTTAGTGTTGTAAACATAAATCCAATCCATAAACTAAATAACATCAAACTCTACTAGAGAAAAACAAATAGGATTTGTAGGTAGATTCATTCTGTACAAAAGGATTGGATGTTTCTTATAATTTATTTTTGTCTCAACATTTCCTCCCTGTGTTTTTACCATAAGTTCATGATTCATATCATCAGATAGAATTCCCAATTTACATGATTACATTTCTAAAATGAAATAGTGTGTAGAACCTGAATCATACAACACATTGGCATAATCATATTAAATAAATAGTGTACCTTATACTACTTCATTCGATGGCCCAACATTTTCTAAAGTAGTTTCAAAGGATTTCACCACCTCTTTCTGCTAGTAGTCTGGTTGCTTTCCCTCAATTGAGTTCATTTTTGGACACTCAATTTTATATTGACTCATTTCATTACACTTAAAACATTTTATTGATTGTAAATTTGATTTGTCTTACCATTAGCCTGATCTTTTTCGGAGTAGTTATGTGACTTATGTACCATTTTACCACATCAATATCCCTTAGTAGAATTTAAAAGGCATTCCCTATCATGATTTTTACCACAATTTTAGCAAACAATAATCTTTTGGGTTTTTCCCTCATAATTTTTTGAATAGTTCTTCCCTTTTGTCTATCACCTAGACCTCTTATTATGTTGATTGTCAAATAACATCAGAGCATCAGAAAACTCCATTTCCACCTTCTCCACAAATCAAACAAGTTTTTCATAACTTTTAAACTCACAAGAATATATTGAACTTCTTTACAATGTCTTCAATCCAGAGTCAAAATGATTAATTTTAATATCAAGATCCCATATGAAGTTTGGAACATAGCTTCCTTATCGAGTGAATTTGACTTCATTAGTAGCCACTAATTCCTCTTCCTACCTCAATTACAAGAATTGTTTTATAATCATAAGACGAACCACCTTAGGAAAATATTTCTTAAGAAACTAACCCTTGAATTCATCCTAATCAAGATAATTAATCTCCTCATTATCCCTGATATTTTTCACCAATGACCACCACTGATTGACATTAACTTCAAAAGGATAAACAATAAGACTAACCTTTTGATGTTATGAAAACCCCATGACATCAAAAATATTCCTTAGTGCATTAATCCACCCTTCATCTAGAATAAGGTCAAATGATCCTCTTAATGATGGTGGATGGTGCCTCATGAAATGCTCCACTACAGACTAGTTCCTCCGTGGTTGATCTAGATGATCTCATGCATGGATACCAACACCATTTATAGCTTGAGTCAAGTGATCCATCACTACTAAAAACTGTTCAGTTCCGATTCTAACCATCTCAGGATGCTGATTTGGAAGTTTGAATTCCTCATGATTTCATCCCATCATAGCTTCCCTTTTCCTCTATGGAAAACCCTTATTAACATATAAATTTATTAGGTTAAGCAACATTGTAATTTTTTAATTCAGCATCATTAACATAAATTAATTTATGGATCTTAATTTAACAAAAAACCTAACACCTAAAGTTGTATAATCTAACATATGATACCATCTATAAGGAACCAGACATAAACATTACATAATCTTGAATTATGTTAATAATTTATATTTATAATCTTATCATGTTTATATCTTTAAAGTATTATGTCATAACGTATGCATAAAAACTTTATTATTACATGTAGACACTTCTACAGATTATCTATTTTTTCATAAAATAAAAACTCTTGAATAAAAGTGCCATGTATAGTTCCATGTTTTAGATATAATTTCTTTTCTTTGATCATAACCTATACCTTATTCATCATTATATCGTATGAAAAACATTTCCAAAAATCATGGATTGAGCCTAAAAAGCTCAGTAAGGGTTAAAAACAAGGAAAGAAAACATTAGTTAATTTATATATACAAGTCAATGAAATAATAAATTTAAATCATTAACATACCACATAAGATAATAAGATTTATTAATAACACATGGAAATCATAAATCAGAATGGTAACTTGTGTCATACATATCATACTTACATTGTATACTTCACAGCTACATAGGGAGTTACGTTTGGTATACCCAGCACAGTATATTCCTTCAATCTATTAGGAGAGACATTGATTTTTACCTTCTTCATGTTATCCAGTACATTGGATATCTATCTTGGGCTCACCCACCGTCACTTTATCACAGAACAACCTGCATATGTAAAAATTTCCCAAGAATGATAACATATTCACAACATATAAAACAAACAGAAAAGAATGATAACACTTCCACATTGAAATTAGAATATATCATTTAAATATATTGACATAATCAATCCATTATCAAAACCATTTTCAATACCAAAATACATAAAAGAATTATATGGTATTTATTTTCATTTAAAAAAATTACGTCTTGTTAAGGAATCCAAATATCAAATAATGCTTGTGGCGGCGGATTGGTCGTTGTCACCACGTAAGTGAAAAAAACATTATTTTTTTAGTTTAGTTAAATTATACGTAGAAAAATATTCCCTTTGAATGAAATTCAAATTAAATGGTGTTTCTACACCTTATAAACTAATGTCATGTGTAAAACAAAATATGCCTCAGTGAAAGGAGATTGCGACGAAGTCCCTTAGCTCGTGTCTGACTTGACTCGTTTGATGATTAATCTACTGAGTAAAATACTAAAGATAATTTATACTTTCTCAAGAAACTTCTCTAGGTGTATTATTCTTTTTATATCACTTATTTCATGTGATAAACAATATATAATTATTTAATTTAATAACGGTCATTTTGTCGATATTTGGTACTTGAGTTAAAAATGGACTTCTTATAATTACATGTTATTCAGGTGGTCAAAAGTCCAATATCACTTGAAGGATATTAATGATTTAGATATCATATATATCATATATATCCATTATATATATGTATTTATAATAGTACACAACATTTGGAGGTAAGAAATGAAATTCACTGTTCATGGAGACTGTAAGTCATACGTACACATGAACACTACATTCATTTCTATTTTGTACTTAATGGAATGAAAACATAATGATACATAGGTATATTATAATTCCATTATAATATCATATATATAACTTCAGTAACTTTATCATTTATATGTTCCACATATGTCATGAACGAGTCATATCACTTTTAGGGGCCGTAGTCTGCACATTCTCAAATGAAATTATCATGTTAACCCATTTTAGAAACCATAATTGTATGCTATAAATGAAAAATAAAGAACTATAGAGACAATATAAAATTAATATATATCACATATAAATATATTTCCATCGTAATGGTCCCCATGAGAGGAAGTTTAAGATATTTGAACAATCATCATTTCGTGAGGCATTAGTTTACTGTCTACAGAAATTGTATGTTTATATACATTAGATGGAGGTGTAATGAAGTGTAGTTCTTATATTTCTCATAAAAACCTAGTATATTGAGTATAATTTTTTTTATAAAAGTATTTAATAAATACAGTCTAGGGGCTTATAGAAGTAAAATAAAATAAAAGAACTTAAGAGAAGATGTTACCTTTAAATTGGGTATCTCCCTCTGGTTTGAACCAAAAGGATTACTTGAATTTACTTATACCTAGGGAAAGGCTTCTAAGATGACCATAGGGATTTAGGGAGCTTAATTGGTCATATTTTGGAGGAGACAAGTAGCTTGAGAGGTGTGAGTAATGGGATATAGGTGATGGCTTTTTATAAGAGGGAGGAGGGGTACTTTAAGAAAGTATGAAAATATTATTTTATTTTATTATGATTTTCGGTTAATAAAGGTACACAAATTATTTTATTAGAATATATTTTGTATATAAGTAGAAATAAATCATCCAATAAGATTTTGATAGGTTTTGGATATTTTTTGGAAATTTATAATCTCATTTGTTTAAATTGATCATTAATAAGGTAATCACTGCATCGTCATTGTTTCATAAATAATTTTATTTATTTGTTGTCTAAAAATTATAAAAAAAATAACATAATGTAGTAAATATTTATAGATTTTCAAATAATATTTATAGTTGAAGATATAACTTATAAAACACCATTTAAAAATTAATTTAGTAAAATATATATGTTTAGGTCATTTTTGACTTTACATTAAATTAATTAATATAAAGTATCATTATATCTCTTAAGTGGATACATGGGGTCCCAAAATCAACCCATGAATGACCATGTATAGACATGTATCAACCCATATTATTAGGACACATGTTATGGTAATTTAGTATGATTATAATAATACTTTTTACCCTTATTTAACAGATTTACCCTTTAACCATGGTAAATAAAATATTTACTGAAGTAAATATTCATAATTTCTGAAAATAAAAGTTACATATTTTCACAATTTAGACCTTCTGATACAAAATATGGGATCCATTTTTTCAAATTCAAATCACAAAAGTGGTAGAAATTAATTTAAAATTAATTCTCGTCGTTACAAAAAAAACATGTTTTTAAAAAATAATATCTATCAAAAGATTGACACTTGTTTATGTCCAATTTCAAAGTGAAATTACATCCAATGAAAAAAATTTGACTGAATGGTAAAAATATAATATAATTAAAATTTAAAACCAATTAAAAGATAATCTATCCATACAAATAAATTATATTAAACGGAAGTTTGGAATTAAAATACAGTATTTTTCACTATTTTATTAAAAATGAACATTATATGAAAAATACCAAAATTTCATCCAAAGTAAATTTTGATGTCTTGATTCTAAATAATAACATTATTTTGTTAAATTGAACATAGAAATGTGACAAAAAATTGATTTTAAAATCGTTCTCCATCAAAAGGCGGTAAATCAACCCCTTAAAAAATATTAGAGTATTTAAGTTCAAAATTGAATTCATTCTTATTTTAAGCCTCAAACATTTATTGTATAAATCTAAAAACATTTAACAAAACATATAATCATATTGTATTTTGTTCGGTCCAATCCCTCCAATAAAATGGCTTAGAGTTAATTACCATTTAAAATAATATTATTTTATTATTTTTCATTATGACTAAGCCTTGTGTGCAACATGATATTTCAAAGAAACTTGTTGTTGTTTGTCGGGAACTCCATCGAACATAAAATCCCCTTTAAATTAAAATTAATATTTTATTTACTAATATCAATGAATATGAAAATTTTAAATTCCTTATTTACCTGGGATGTTACAATAAGTCTGGGAATTGGTTGTTGTCTTGCCCATTAATGTATGGTGTCTCGGCTGAATCCTTAAAGATGTGTTTAGGATGTCCAGCATTATGAATTACCATATTATGAGATCATTTATTGATATTATATGTGATTATTATATTATTATAGTTTTCATGTGATTATTTTTATGGAATTATTTTATTCTCATTTATTCATTCCAAATTATACTCATGATTATGTTTAAAAGTCTTGTGTTTCAGAAATACATATTTCCTTTAGGTTTACCCTTATTTATTTAAAATTTATTCTTTCGTATGATTACCTTTAATGATAATTTGAGCTCAACCTATCCTTATATTTTATTTTTTCAATAATGTCAATATGTTCATTATGAAAGATATATACGGTTAACATAGGAGAATAATGGAATTATCATTGTATTTTTATGATTTATTTTAGGTATTAATTTTCAATTTATTATTCATGTATGTAATTTTGATTCCAAGACAACTAAAAATATTTATCCTTTAGGATTTGAATATTATATCTACAGTAATTTAATAAAGTGTGGCACTGACTCCAAGCTACTGGGAATGGGGTAATTGTAGTTGGTATCCAATAAATATTAGAAGAAAAATTGGATACTAAATTTAAAAAATAAATATTGGGTAACATTACCCTATAATATATTTGAGTATAAGAATAGAAGAAAATATTATAATTTGATAAAGTGGTGATTATGTGGTTCTTTCTAAAAACATATTCATTTTATGAAACTACAATTTGACATAGTTCTAGAATAAATGTATGTATGTATATAAATTTTAAAAAGGTGTGTTAGGCCTGAATCAGTGTTACTTGGTACCCTAAAATGGGCCTTACCGGGCACCTGGTTTGACAATCCATGGGGATAATCTTAAAATAATTCACATTTTATTTTCAAACCATTAAAATATATTAAAAGGTAAATATGTCCCCAACGAAACCAATATTATTATTATGACAGTTGATATACATGAATTTTTATTTTAGTTTAACTATTTTACTAGTTATAAATTATGAATTATGATACATAACCTACTATTGTGTATTCCACTATTTAGAAATGACACTTACTAAAAGGAACGGAAATAGTATCAATGCATGTAATCCATGTAGGGATTTAAGTTTTATGTAAGATAATGATGTCTAAGACAGAGCTATAACGAGTGTGAAGAAACATATAACTATAATGATAGTGTTAACACAGGTTATGAAATATAAACATACTTATAAAAAGCATCCTAGTCCACTACGTGGATGTACAATGCTAGAATGCTTCATGATACAACAACCTCCAACAATAAATGTTACAATAGAAATGTTCCTCAGAAGAAGATATTTATTTGTTTGGGAAATAATTAATTGGACACGGTTTTCATGGTATTTTATCATCTCTCTGAAGATACTGATCAATGGTGGTCCTAGATTCAAAACATAAATGAGGAGGAAGAAATTTTGAGTATGCAAGAGAAGGATTTTAAGGAAATATTCATGGAAAAATACTTTCCCTGTGAATAGTGGGTGGATATGGATTGAAAATTTCTAAATTTGAAGAAAAAGGGGAATGAGAATGTTTCTTAATATGAATCCAACTTTACAATGTTTTCACAAAATGCAAATTATTACATATGTCATCATAATAAAAATAATGAACAATTCCTTCCTGGGTTAAAACCATTCCCCAAAATTCCACTGTTCTCTTAATATTTCTTGTCATATAAAGATATAGCCTCATGATCTATCATGATAGAGAATTAATTCTCTACAAATTTTTATTTTAATGGAAATAAATGGAAGGAGGGGGCCACTGAAAACTCTAGATAATGAAACAAAAAAAAGTAAATAAACTGATGAGTTAAATTTTCATCTTATGATAATTGTGGTAAAAACACACTTGTACCTTCCCAAAGGGAATAGGAGTTTGATACAAGTGTATTTGAAAAGAAATCTAGGCTTGTGATTACATGGAAAAAAGGATTATATTAATGTATAGTGTTTCAAATATAAGGAAAAGGTACACTGTTAAAATGATTTTCTTGGTCACCAAGTAAATTTTCCCAATAATAGGCGATGATAAAAATGGAAAGCTTATGAGATCACAAATATTAAGGCTTATGTTCCTAATTATATGGTGGAGGGTACAATATTTTCCTTATCAAACTTATATATTGCTTCATTTTATTCAATGTCATCACATCCAATTATATCTTACAATTTTTCCATGAAAATTTAACATTATAATTTTGACTTAACAAATGAGTTGTCAGTCAAAACCCTTTAGGTAAGAATCATTACAACAAAAATGTGTCAGGAAGTCCCCTTTATGACAAAAAAATTGTGCCTCACACTCTAACCAAATCCTCACACCTATGGTGAAGTTGATAAAACCTCATTATGGATTGGTTTATAAAATATGGTGTGAAAATTTATTTCACGAAGAAAGAAATTATGATTTGTGAAGAAGAAGATGAATTCCATATTATTAATGAAAAAACATCATCATATGATTCTTTTCTAGATCCACCCCCAGTAGATATACTATATGAAATTCATGGGGATGTTGAGATAAAATTATTTTTATATGGAGAAGTTAATATTCAAATTGAGTATGTGCCTATTGTAATAGAGTATTCTAATGTCTTTCCTAAAGAATTACATGGACACCCAAAATTATAAAATGTTGAGTTTTCTATTGTTTAAATCCATGATGTAGGACCAATATAAAAAACTACCTACTTAATGGATATTGTAAAATTATTTGATATGAATAAAAAGTTAGAGGAGTTGGATACAAAGGGCTTCATTTTTCCTTGTGTTCCTCTATGGGGATCCCATGTTCTCTGTCTAAATTTAAATATTTATTAATAAATTTTTAATGAAAAATGGGAAACCATAGTTCATAAACAAGATACCACTACATGATGAAATATATCATATATTTAATAAATAAGATATTAATATTATGTTACCTAGAAACTCTATATAATTACCAATGCAGTTTACTAACCTTGGTGTCAGGATCCTCTCAGATAGGCTCTTCAATGTGAGTAATCATTTTTTCCATTGTCTAAATAAATTCTTATGAGTTGATTTTTCTTTTATTGAATCCCAAGTCTAGCATTCTATTTTTGTATATATAAAAAATTCATTTTCCTCATTGGAATAAAATTTGATCCTTCATTCATAAATTCTTTTAATCTCCTCTTCAGAGACATTAAGTCATATATATTTTTCATGAATTTTATCCTGGGAGTGAATGATAAGATTCAAGTACTCCACATTCTCCTCTTACATTTATATTGTATTCCTAAAATATTATTCACTTTCTCTATTCTATATAGTTTGGGTTTATTTGTTTATTCCCTTAATGGAAGACCTAGTCTCTATTAGTTTTGTAAAGTGGGTGTAATCCTTGCATCCCATTGGTTTTTCCCCTTTAACTACAAAAAAATCCCTAAGTCTCGAATAATTTTTTTACCTTTCATCCTTCTATGGCGTCATGGACCTTTCCCTTGAATTGTTTTCATGTTATCCAATAAAGTGATAAAATATCTATCATCACCTAAAGAATCCTCATCTTGAGGCAATGATGGTTCTTGAACATACAGACCATCAAAACTGTTCCCCAGCTTAATCAACAATCCTTCTTTGAGGGGACTCTGTATACACAACGAATTCTCCTAACCAGCTTTATTCCTTAAACCCATTTGATTCCCCACATTCCTTGAATTCATATGGACTATGGAGTTGTAACTGAGTATGGTTGGGTCTAAGGGCCCCAAGACACTCACATCATCCAGCCTCCTATGTCCACGGTGAGATTATGTTTCATACAACAAGAATGAATTCTCATTCGTATTATCTATGCATATGGGTTCCTCAAATCTGCGACCCATAAAATGTGGCTTCTTGTTAGTATCCAACTAGCCTCAACCATGAGAGCCACCGAGACCTTGAACAACACTAACTATCTAGATCACCTATTCTTCCTTGATAGAGCTGGTTGAAACTGGTAGTTCCACCATAGCCATAGCTAAGGGACCCTCCTTTTTTACTCCATCTAGACCCAAATCATGTTTTAAATGGGAATCTATTTCCACTACCCATGGCTCTTCCTCTTTAGGCATCACACTCTTCACTGCCTCTGGATGAACCGAGAAAGGCCACAGCTAAAGCTGATCATCCTGAGTGTTGGACTTCATGATGGGAAATTATAGTTTCATAACTCATTCCATATCCTTTGGTATATCTTGACACACCTCCTCATACTAGACCAAACCTGAAATAGACAACACTTACTAGTTTTCTATGGGATCAACCTGCACCTCATACCCCACATTTGTATTGATCACGTTTTTCCTATCTCTAATACTGTGATAGAATCCACAGATCAAATGGCCTAACCTATCAAATCCTAAGAAGAACATCATCCACAATTCGAAGACCACACATTGTTTCCATACGAACTTTTCTATGACCTAAATCCACAACCACTCTCTTAGAGGATTTCGATCATCAGCCCCAACACATACACGAGAGGAGATCGGGTGAAAACCACAGATGTGCAACTATCATAGCACAAATACCTTTCAACAAGACTCCTTTACATACATATATTTTATGGGCTCTTTAAAGGGAGTGGACGGGTTGGAAAGCATACCCACACTGTAGATGAAGGCGTATCATTGTTCATGATGAAATCAACAAACCAACGAAAGATAAAAAAACACATCCATTGATTATATGAGGGGTTCATGACCAGATGACTATTAGATCATCCTCTAAGAAGAAAAAAAAATTTCATGTGGCACCGATCAAGAATACCTACCATTGGGTGATCTTAAAGACACCATGTTTCAAAGACAAATCTACCAAAAGCATCAACTAAGGGACAAAAACACATGAATCGAGCCACAAGCATCGACATGTGATGATTCGAATCTGAATTGAACTATTTTGTATAAATTGTTAGATGGGTTGAGCCATAATGAAGGTCAGGGACCATAGGGTGGAGAGGGATTGAAGGAAAAGGAGGAAGGAAAGCTGGGTTACTAAAAGGGGTGAAGGCCCCAGCAATCAAGGAGGATGGGAAGTCATTCCTCTAACCCCATGCCAGGGAGGAAGGGGATGGAGCCTTACGAATAATTACTAGGTATTAACCACCTAAGGAGGGATAATTTCATCCATTCTATGGGGATTACATGTTCTATTTTTTTAGATGAAATATGGATTCCTGAGGATGTTAATTGATTATAGGGAAATAAGTTCTATTAAAATAAAGAACATGTATCCTCTACCTTGCATTTGTTATTAGTTACCCACATTGTGGACTATTATATTAAAAATTAACCTTTTTTGGATATCATAAATAGTGATTAAATAAGTGATACATCCCGATGACATCTTTTCTAGTGAGTTGTAGAAATTAAGAGTTTACCGTAATGGAATTTGGATTGACTAATGAACCCTTAGTTTTTATAGATATAAAGAACAGTCTATTCAAGAAGTATCTTGATAATTTTCATGGGTATTCATTGAAGTGGTTTTTTTTATTTTAAAAGTTATAAAGACCACGTTAATCACTAGTGAATCAACCTTGAGACTCTCAGAAGGGATGAGTAATATGGTAAATTTAGAAAGTGTGAATTCCGGCATCATGAAATTTTTAGTCATGGACATATTTTATCCATTTATGGAATATATTGTAATCTTGTTAATAAAAAATCAATATGATAACAGCAAGAACCAATGACCAAAACCATGTAATGTAGTTATAATGGTTTATAATGTTTACTATCGGTGTTTTGTTTAGAATTTTCTCGATTTTCTAACCCATTAACCAAGCTCATTGGTAAAGGGGTTACGTCCTTATAGACAAAATAATGTGAAGAATGCTTCGATGAATTAATGAAATTATTGGTTAATGATCTAATATTTTCATCATCACCATGAAATAGTTTATTTGTGATTTATAGAGATTCATCATGTAATGAACACTGTTGTGTCCTTATGTAGAATGATAGAGATATTGCTTATGTATCAAGGCATTTAAATACTCATGAACTAAACAATCTATATCATGATTTTTATTTTGAAACTGTAATATTTTCATTGAATATAAGGATAAAATATATTAATGGTGAAAGATTTTAGATATATATAGATCAAAAGAATTTGAAATATATCTTCTAAAAGAAATAACTCAATATGAGTAAAAATAGATGGCTCAAGATACTCAATGATTATATTTTTTCAATACACTACCACCCAGAGAAGGACAATAAGATGGATGATCAATTGAGTAGGAAGGATCATAAAGTAATGAATAAAATTAGAATTGAAATGGATCTTTCGTTCATGGATCTAGTAAAGATGGATAAGGAAATTATCATGGAATATGAAACAACACTACTTTTTCAAATTGTTTCCAAATCGTCTTTGTTGGAAAAGGTAAATAGATCTAAATTTGATGATGAGGATTTACAAAAGAAAATTAAAGCTGTGAATGATGCAAAACTGATTGAATTCATATGTGAATATGTAATTTAGAATTTTTGAAATTGGATTTCTGTTCCCTCTATAAATAATCCAAAAGGAAAATTTTTAGACAATTCTCATAGTTTAATTTTCTATATACACTCTGATATATCCTTGATGTATATGTATTTTGAAGAACATTTTCTTAACAATATGAAGTAGGAAACTGATGACAATGGGTCAAGATGTATGGTTTTTCATTAGGTGAAATCTAAGGGACAACATCTTGATGATTTAGGCATCAAATTCTTATACATGTGTGGAAATGGAGTGTTATTTTGATGGACATTATCATAGGATTACCAAGGGCTCTAATAAGTAAAGATATGATATGGATTACTATTTATCTATTTACCAAATCATATTATGTTCATGGTATAAAAAACATTTACCTCTTGAATGGCTGGAAATAATATATATTAATAAAGTTATAAGACTTTATGGAGCACCCCTAATCAACTATATGTAGTCATGATCTGTGACTTACATTGATAATATATAGAGGACTTTATAAGTCCCTTGATACCAAAAATTATTGGGTAACCACCTTCCATCTACAAATTGATGGGAAATCAGAAAGGACTATCAAAATTTTTGATGATTTTTTATGTTCTTGCCTACATAACATTCAGTTTATGAGGGATCCATATTTAACATGGAAGAATTTTTTAGTAACAATATCTTCCATTCAAGTGTTAAAATGGAATTGTATGAAATTTTATATGGAAATGGATGTCATACACCAAAATTTTGGGATGAATTTTGTGAAACCAATTTTGTAGGCCCAATACTTGTGAAGGAAATAATAAAAAAGGTAAAATCTCTTCAACCCCATATCAATGAATATGAGAGTATAAAAAATAAATATACTGATAATTGAAGGAATGATTTAAAATTTTAAATGACTGATCATGTTTTTGTGAAGGTATCTCCATGGAAGGGTGTTGTAAGATTTTATATGAAGGGGAAATTATTCCATAGCTATATCAGAGCATTAAAAATTCTAGAAATAATTGCACCTCTGTCATTCCATTTTTAAATGTCACCAAGTTTCTCCAATGTTAACGATGTGTTTCACATATCATATCTAAGGATGTATATTCTAGTCCAAATAAATGTCATCACATCTAAAGTTATATAATAGGAACATAATTTATCATATTGTGAGAAGCCTCACTATATTATGGATACTAGAGAATAAGTGTTGAGGAGTTGGATGACTCAGCTAGTAAAGTTACTGTAGAAGAATCATTAAATTAAAGAGGCGATGTGGGAGCCTGACAGAATCATGAGGAAAAACTACCCAAAACTTTTTTCAAGGTGATATTCTAGAACTTTTGGGGATGCAATTTTTTGAATTTGGTGATAATGTACCACCCTACGATTTAATGGTATGTTTTTTTAAATAATTTTAATTGTGTGCATTTCACGCAACACTAGGATGGAATGCAGTGTGATCTATTAAAAAGTTACTATTATAACATAGTCATTAAAAGAGTAGGAATTAATAATCTTGAACACATTATGAAATTTATATATTTAATATTCATTAAAAATATTTTATAGACACATTAAAAGACTATTTTTTTCTGAAGTCAGTTTTACCACCTTTTGATGGAACAATTATTCGAAATATAGTTTTGAAACTTTTATAAATTTTATTTTAAAAAACTTTTGATGTGAAATATTAATATCAAAATATATTTTTTGTTTAATTTTATGTATTTTTCTAATAAGTTTAATTTTTTATGAATAGTAATAAAATACTTCATTTTAATTAAAAAAATATTTTCCATCTAAATAATTTATAATGATAAATTATATTTTTAATTGGTTTTAACATTTATTTAAATTAATTTTTTATCATGTATTCAAATGTATTTCATTAGAATCAATTCCACTATGAATTTGTCAATAACAACACATAAATCATTGGAATAGATTTCATTTTTAATCATGATTTCGAATTTCATCAATATGATAAATTTTAAATTAACTACTACAACATATATGTTTTGAATTTTGAAAAATGAATTCCTTCTTTGGATGCAGTGGATTTGAATTATATAAATATTCTTTATTTATTTTTTGGAATTTTGAAAAATAACATTAGTAAAATATTTATTGACATTGTTAAAGGTAAATAGATTAAATATGATTAAAAATGAAATTATAAATATTATAAACATAACCTAACAGTTGCCAATTTTCATTCTATGAGTGGATGTCGACCAACTTATTCAACTTCATTTCTTAATCAACATTTTCTTCATGTGGTATTTCCATAATAATGTAATTAATATTGTATCATCTATATGATGACATGTAATTATTTTAATGGGACAAATATATTCCATTATTTATTCTTCCTATGAAAAACTAATCACCACACGTGTGCATATACAGCTTATCGTCTCCAAATCGTGGTGTAATTTCATTCTCATCACCACTTTGTTTGGATGGATATAATGAAATATATAATGCATATAAATAATAAATATGGAATTATATTAATTCTGTATTATTATTAGGTTATACATGCCCTTACCCTTTCTCTATTAATGGAATGACACCATCACTCGTGTGTACGTACGACATACCGTCTCCACAACATGATGGGATTAATTTACCCAATTAACTATTCCATAATTATTATAAATATATATATAATGAGTAAATGTAATATCAAGGAACTAAATATAATTATATAGATAAAAAATATATATATATGTGTGTGTGTGTACTATTCATATAAAACTAGATTCACATGCCGAATCATGTATTAGAAAATGATCCAGTTGACACCCAAAAAATGGAAATAAAAAAATATTAATAACAAAAAGATATTAGATGGTACTAATTATATCCTAAATATGTTTATTGTTCTAGTATAAAAAATTACATTTTTTAAACCATTATATAAGAGGTTGAAGAAAATTCAATTACAAGAAAAGTACAATGTAAGTGTTAATTTCACAATATCATTATTATTTTGGACTGTTTATAAGTAAGTATCTTCTAGAGAATATTTATCATCCATGTCCATGTTTCTTTGAAATAATTTTCAAAATATTTTTACTATTATCCTATGAATCAATAAATACATTGTACACATTTTTTTGTTTTTATAAAATGGTTCTAAATGAATCTTACTGTCATTTTCCAAATGAGGTACTATATTACTTCTTCAACGAAATGAATGCTATTTTTTCTAATGTGGAGAGAGAATATTATTCAGCCTTCATGACACCTTAACATTTTAAAGGATCTTTTACCGGATTAAAAATTATTTTTTTCTAATTAAATATTTTCTTGTTTAATTATAAAACTTATTAAATAAATTATTTCAATGTAAATGTGGCATTTCAATCAAGAAAATTTTAATGATTTTGTTAGAGTAATTTTTTCTATGCCAACCACCTTTGTTGGATATTATAATTGATTGAGTTTAATCACTTATGATACCAACTACCGTATTTTATTTATGGGTTTATTGTCTTTTTGACCATAGATGTTCTATTTTGATAACATTTATGGTTTATGGTTAATTTATTCACATTTCGTATGAAATTCATTCAAAATGAATGTTTATATTGTGTATGTTTTCATATGAGGATTTAATCTGATCTAGTAAGTGATGGGAAGGGTCGGTTTTAGCCCCTTGATGCTTATATCTGTCTTAAGAGACAAACTAGTTTGGCTAATTTTGGATTTCTTTCCCGTCTATGTATTGGGTCTTACCTTAATCCTAGATGGTATGTTTATTATATATGACATTATGAATTCCGTTATTAGGATATCAATTATTGATATTCAATGTTATTATTGGATTAGTACAATATCCATGTGATTTTTTATATAGAATTATTTTATTATCATTTATTTTTCCCATATTATTCCCAACACTTGGTTTAAATGGAATCTAATTCTATTATTCACCTTTTCATAAGAAGTATGCTTATTTATTAATAATAGATTTTGTTATATGCACGCCCTTACTGATCATCTAAGATCACCCCTTTGAAATATATTATTTTCCCAATGATTCCTTTATGTGTTTAAGGATTGATATACTTGGTTATTTTGGGATTATAATGGTATTCTCAAAAGATTTTTTTACCACATATTTTATGTTTTAAATTTCAATTTATAGTTCATGTAGGTAATATTACTTATAAAACTACTAAAATAATTTATCCTTTGAATTTTTAATATTTTATATATTTCATTATAAAAAATTGATTAACCAAATCTAGGTTAATAGGGTCATGGTCATTACATGAATAATGTAATTTTTACCTGGTTATATACAATCGTCCCTTTTGTCATTTGTGTTCAGAATTTGAGGCTTCACCTCACCATGATAATTTCTATCTATATCCTCATTTCTTCTACATTTGTAACACTTTACGCTTATAATAAATTAGTTCCCCAAATTATTATTCCCACATTATTTACACATGTTATATTTTACTTTCTTTCCCCTTTTTCAATTATCAATGTTGTTCCCTATAATTGGATCCATTCTTCTCTTCTTTTCTTTCATTCAATATGACCATTGCATCTCTCTGAACTCTAATACAACCTTCATAGAACTTTGAAATCATAAATAAAATTTTCTTGATTTACTATAATCCTCTGTAGATAGGGTCCCAGTCCACCTTACAATCTTTCAACCTTTTTCTTAGGATTAATAGAAATGATAGATGTGTATCGTGATAGTCATATAAATTTTATCTCATGGATTCCCACTGATTCATTTTTTATATTCTGAATCACAATGAATTCATTCTCTATTATCATTCTCATAGAACGAAGGAAATATTTATTATGAAAGATTCCCTTGAACTCTCCAATATCATCAACATCAATCCCAACTCTTAGATTCATTTATCAATTAGTTTCCTCCACTGATTAGCTTCTCCAACTCTATGGTGTACTACCAGGGTGACTCTATCTATCTCTAAAGAATGGATAATAGAGAATATCTTTTCTATAGATCATAAACATTGTTCAAAAGTCAAAGGTTTGGTAGATACACTCAATGAAATTGGTCATTTGAGCATAAAGACCTTAATGGGAAGCTGATCACTTCAATGTGAATATGATCTATGGACTTGGTTCATGATATTTTTTATAACTTGTGTTAGATGATTTTTAATCCTCGTGATATTTTCCATTCCATCCTCCATTCAAACGTTGTCATTGTATCATTCATTTCACTAATCATTTACATGATTCCTCTTATTTCATGATATTATTCTAAAAAACAAATCGTAGTGAGAAATGTGTCACTTTTATAAATCATAAAATTATAAAGTGGTTTATGTATCAAAAATTAATTCATAAATAAGTTATTAATATTCTCTGATAATAATTAAATTTTCATTATACATTTTATAAATATTCAGAAAAATGTTTTGATTAACCAAACATATCCTTCAAGAGTGTCAAACTATGTATACAACAATATCCATTGGTGTGCACTACTTCCTAATTGATTCTAGCTCAATTCAGTGTTTTTAGGTGTTTCACCTAGGTCAACTATGACATATAAAAATATACCCATTTTATCCATATAGGGATTTATTTTTTTAGAAACCACTTACTTAATAATTATCAAAATACCAAGATGTTTTCCATTATTTAGACTTGTTTATAAGGTTCTTCCTAAAGTCTTCGACTCCAAATTTCCACAAATAGCTAATTACTTCTTTGACACCAACAATGGAATCCTTCCTTTTTATTACATAACTTGTCATTACATTGTAAAAATATAATAAATTTTAATATTTAGTATGTTATAAATAAGTTATATATTTCCTAGAAAAATAAAACATTATTCTAAAACAGCTTGAAAGAAATATTCAAGGGTTAAAACTAGGTTACTCTTACTACATCTAATGACCTAGGTTTATACATCAATGGCGTGGTTTGATCATGAAACCTAGTAAGGGAATAAGAAAAAGAGACATATATCATGTGATATGGAGACAAATTAATTAAAATATGAGGCATCACAATAATGAATAAGATGGTGGATAATTATAATAATAATACGGTTAATCAAAACATGGAAATGTGTCTATAATTAAAATGAGACATTAAAAAGGATATCCTCATGATTTGTCACCATGAATTCGTAAATGAGAATTACCATAGTTATTCACCAAAGTATCATAATAAATATCTTCTATAGAGATTACATTCTTTAAACAATACATTGGATTTTTTTTTATGGTGAACCATTTTTATGTCTTAATTACATGTGATACCATTAGATAATAACAAATCGTTTCATTATTTACATATAGAGAATAATAAATGGGTTTCATATAAAAAACATAGCGTATAAAAGTGAAAAAATACATTATAATTAAGTCATTTTTATCCCATGAAATTAAATATGAGGTTAATAATTATAAACTATAGAAAAAAAGTCATTTTTATATATTTTTTAATACCCATTGAAATTAAAGGAGCTATCGGTATTAAAATAAAAAGGAAAATATAATTTCTCATGTAAAAGAGAGAATATTTAGAAGTAAATTATATAACATGATGAGTATAAAACAGGGTTTTAGAAAAGGTAAAAATGAGAGGGGACAGTGTTTTCCCTATAATACAAGAATATTAATACCCTAATGGCCTAATAAAAGGTATAAAAATAAATATAGTTTGAAAATTAAATGAAATACCACATGGAAAGGGACATGAATGGAAAGAAAAGTGGGTATTTCTCATACCTTAAATAGTTGTTCTAGAAACAAGAGGATGATACCTTAGAGTATTTAGGTAACCTTGGGGGACTTCTTGGGTGTAAAATAACTAGTAATTCAAGGATTATGGATTTGGAGTAAAGGGAGTTTGGGATATTGTTGGGTATTTACTACAAAAGTGGACGATTTATTTAATAATTTATAAATATAGGTCTTGGAAATCATGGTTGATGAAAATGAACAACCATTGGCATACCCATGGTGTTTTCTAATAGTTTTAGAAATTTGTATCTCATTTTATGATTTTTTTAATACACTATAATCAAAAATGAATTATTAATACTTTTTTGGAATGAAAAAGTAAATATTCCATGAATAGATGTTTTAAAATTAAAAATTCTATTTGTTAGACTTTTTATAGTCACTAATAGTTTTAAAAATTGATTAAAATATATTAAAATAAATAATATTAATAAAATAACATATTTTAGTTCTTTTATTGTGTTTAATTAATTATTAAATCAATATGACACATGTATCAAGTCATAAAATATACCAAAAACCCAAAATTGTATTTTTTACTAATCATAAAAATATAATGAATGTTAGAAAAAATTTATAAATTCACCCTAAAATAATCTATATGGGATGATTTCAAAAAAAAATTTATTTTGTCAACATATTTTTCTACATAGGGTAATTTTTTTTATTATAAAAATAATTATTTATTGAAAAATATTATTTTTTACTAAAAATTTATATTTTTAACACCTATTAAAATTTCATAGGACATAATCTGATTACATTATAATTAATATTTAGTTAAGTGTGTTTTGAAATACTATTTCATTTAAATTTTTTTTAGAAAACCATGGTGTATTCTAACAATAGATATCTTTTCTAAAAAACAATTATGTTTTAATTGTTTCTAGAAATAAAATTTTCAAATTCTTCTCAATTAAACATGAATTTTAATATGAAAACCTATTCATAGAAGTAATTGATAGAATAAATATTTTATTTATAAAAAAGAAATTACACATTTGGTAATTATGTCCAAGACACAAAGTGTCTTATTACATGTGCATATTCTATGAGAGTAAGGTGCGTGATGGACAATTTTTTATTGGGAGGCTCTACTGACATTGAATGAGTGGTAATCTAAACTAATAGGAACTTATCCAATCAATGATTTCATTAAATATTCTGTTGTTGAATAAAATATTTGGTTTTTTTAATGGTGATCCATAGTGTTGCTACCTCCAACCCATGTTCGGACAAATGTGCTTCAAATAGAATGCCTGTACAATTTTATCCCATTAATTCACATTTATTTATTAATTATCTTATGTAATTAATACTAATAAACACTGATTATAATGGTAAAATTATCAACCAACGGTATAGTTTTGAATGATCATATTGACCAATAGTTATACTGACCAATCGCCATATAATGGTCAAATACCAATGGTCACATTTCCCTTTATACCCAATATATATTACTTGATTCATTAAATCAAAACTCACTACAATTCAACTTAGGGTTATATTTTCATTGTCAAAACTTGTTTATTTGTTTTATAAAATTTTGTTTTATTTCTATATTGTTTTCAATGGGATAAATTATTTTAGCATTTTTTGGGACCCTTATTTTATCTTGGAAATTTTATATTTTTGTTCAATTGTAATGTTTGGTATTTTAATTTATTTAATAGCAGGATTCTGTTATATTATTTAATAATGATATTAAATTTACGAATTTTTCTATATTTATAACATGTAAAATTATATATAAAAAATAATTATTTGTCAATAAAATATACATTCAAAATAATGGGTTGTTATAGTTCACACTAACAGTATGAGGTTCCCCTCCTCACATTAAATGGAAAACAGTTGGCACATGGTTTTTCCAACCCTACAGCCATCCTGTGTGGACAAGTATTTTTAGGGAAAATGTCTATTTTACACTTTATTATATTATAACCTAAAATATATTTCATTTTTTATTTACATTGGTATAAACTCATGCTTGGAGCCCTACATGTATCCAAATCATAGGATTTCCCACCGATTCTCCATCTGAACATGCAATCATGAATTATAGGTCACATTGGATTCATAAAATTGAGTGATCCCTTAATTTTATTTCATTTATTATTTAACTTAATATTAACAGAATTTTTAGGTCCGTGATAAGATTCCATATTCCCATTAGTTTCATCTCTTCTTTTTTCTTCTGATATTCCATGAATTTTATCATTATACTAGATAATCACTACACTACAAACATAATGTAGGTGGTCTTTTCCCTTTCACATAATTTTGGGGGTGTTTATATATATATGTTATTTTGTCACGCACCTGATTTTCTAGGAAACACCCTTAAAATGATATTTATTCATTGATTAAAATATATAGGTATGTCATTTTTGATTAATGAGACATGTTGATAAATGATTAAGGGTTATGGAACATGAATTAAAATCAACACTTGGGTTACTTACTTAATTAATTGGACTACTATTGGTGGATTATGAAATTATTACCTTTTAAGTATACTATTTATCTCTTTCCATGGGATGTAAAATGATGAATTGTAATTATAATTTCAAATGATTAAGAAAAATGGATAGAAAACCATATCCCTATGATATGTCCATGCAATTAATTTCATGAATATGTGTTCATTATTATATTGATATATAGATAGGATATAACTAATAGACTAATCCTTCTGAAACTAGCCCTTCCTTATAGAAACCTTTTGAGGTGAGTTTTAATTGAAATGTTAACAGTTATGAATTTTAAAATAATTTACTTTCTTCTATTGATTGATTTTTTTATGTATATGGTGAATAATGTGATAATATATGAATTCCATGGATAGACTACTAATGATACCACCTTATATACACTTTATTGATACATTGAATCTTTAGTGGACTACTAAGGATGGACTCAGGGGGATTATCATTTGAAGCACAAGTGCTTCTTGGACAACATATAGAAAGATATGGACGAACGCAGAGGGAGATGGAATTATAACATGCCTAGAGTAATACATAGGTTCTGAAAGAAATATCCCATGATAGTCTTGTAGGGTGTATGGTTCATTACATTCCTATATTGATACATATATTTTATGTTTTTAATTCCAATTATGTTCTTATGTTCTTAATAAATTAACAAATGAAATGATTTATACATTTCCTCTATTGATCTAAATAACAAGATTGGAATTGGTCAGTGTATTATACATTATTAATGGCCTGGTAAGGTAAATTTTGATCCCATATAGTTATGAAGAATTTTGAGATATGTTCTCGGGTCCCGGACTAAATTATATATTGATACATCATAGAATATTTGTTCATAGACTTTTCAACTAAGGATGAAGTAAGTAGAAGAGAACAATTGAACATTCAATCCATGTTTTTTATTGGTTGTTTACATAAAACACATCCTTTACAAATTTTATTACTTCTAATAGACTTTAATGTTTACATAATCACTGACTGGATGAAATTATACATCATTGTAGGGGCCTACTAGGTTTTTATCTCATAGCTTAATTGTCCCACCTTTGTTACACAAAAAGATTACAATACAGCTAGTATGGATAAGGGGAAGCACCCTAATATAGGTTTTTGACTGGCTCATAATAGAATTGGAGAATATGACTGATTTGAGCCTCATGATGTTATATGGATATTGAGCTCTTAACATTTTTTTGTATTTTAATATATGAGATTTCATAATTCATGTATAAATGTTTTGGATCCTATGTATACAGATTACATTATCATCATTTTATATGAGATTAATTTTTTATTATCATATATATATATATAAATATATATATATATATATATATATATATTATTTTTCTAATATTATTATGCTTCTCCTAATGCGATATACTGGTTCAGTAATCTTCGTGTCTATGCATCCTATTTATCTATTATTTTTATGATTTTTCTATTAATATTCATGATTTATTCTATTATATTACACTCTCAAAAGAGGCCACAGTCTCCCCTTAGACACACCCTAGTCCATCAATACTAGTAGGTAGCCTCTGGTGTTTTGGGAGATGCACTTGAGTCAATTTGGCCAATCGGGATCGGGGAATCGTTGAGTGGAACAGAATATAAGATGTTATAAAGTGATATAGAATCAGTTTATTTTCTTCCGTACTATATATATACAATTGAAAATTAGTTGGGATGGAAAGAAAATTATATTGATATATTCCTAGAAGTATCTTACCCACGTATAGGAAAAATCGAAATTCCGTCAAATGGAAATTTTTATTTTCTTGATTTTTACAATTATAGATGATTTGATTCCACCATTAGGTTATGAAAATAAATTATGATGTTATTATTGATATAATTGTGGGTTTTATTTTTTTCATCTTGATGAGATTATAGTATTCCATCTCATGCTTCATTTTAGTTACCGTCCGTAATTCACACGTCAAGCATTTTTTTAGGTAATATATGATGCATTTCTTCATTTCATGATGTTGTGATTTGTTCCATGATTTATATACATTATAATTGATAAATTATTATTAAGGGAATTAGATAACATTGTTCTTACTTATATTCCCATCCATAATCGATTTAGTTTTTTCTAGATTACTTTACATCAGACACCCTAAGAAATAAATTATGGAACACTGAGTCAGAGACCAAGAGTCTAATGGGCTAGAACATGTTATGGTGTGAATTAGGGGGATTCCATATTTTGACTATGATTAGTACATACCATTATATATCATATGTGGTGAACCCTTTGGTTCAAACATTTAAAATTGAATTTTTTATTCAATGTGAATTAAAAGGAAATTGAATTTCATATAGAAGAGAACTTTACCCAGACCCAACCTTAATAGTGGGATGTTTTTAGTGTCACTTAAATTATATCATATTTTTGTTACCTACACCTAAATAATAGAAGAATAAAAGGGGTGTGATTCATATATATGATGTATTATAACAATTCTATTTAAATATATTCCCTTTTATCTGTTGTTGAATATTGTTTTGAGGCATTATCTTGTCATTTATAATGTTATATCATCACAATTTCCTCCAGTCACATTCCCTTAGTGTTGTGGAGAACATGTTATTAAGGTGGTGGGATATTAAATACCAGTATATCCTCCTACGGTGTAATATTTTTAGGGATAGATAGGACCTTCCCCAACTATAGAAGAAATGACATATCAGTTCCAGAAATAGCATCAAAATACATTTTCTACGGATGGTGGAGTATATAATGTGTAGGCATGGATATAGTCCATGATATCTATCTTTTAGAATCTTGAGACACCTCCTAAGAAGAGTGTAAATCTATCTAAGTATATGTTGTGTGGTTCTTATTAAATACGGTGGGATGTTATTAGTCAAACAGATCCTAATAAAGAGATGACTTGGATGGATTTTAACATCACCTTCAATTATTAATTTTATCTCAAGATTTTGTGGACTAATAGAGCATGAGAGTTAATAAACATAGAGCATGACATGTATTCAGTGGTGGATTACTCATTCCATTTTAAAAAGCTCTAATGCTACATACTAATATTGATTGGTGGCTTGTTATCTAAAACATGGAGATTCAAAGATGGTCCAAGGAATGCCATTACTCACTGCTGAATGTATTTCAGCCGACTACTATTTCTAGAATAGTGAATGTAGTGTTTATTATATAACATATCATAAGAGAGACTGGGGGTGCAAAAAAAAGGTGGATTGACACCTAGATCTAATTCCAAAAGATTATTAAGTATTAAGAATCATCATGAGCTTCAGCATGCTGATATTAGAATCCATAAAGGAAACTCATGTCGCTTGGTGAGATTCCACTAGTTCTGTAGACTGGGATATAATATTATTTAGTGTATGAGATACAATATCAAGTGTTATTACAATGGAAATATAGTCCATATATAATACTTTTGCAAAAAAATCCTCTAGAATCCATTGATAGAGGCTTCGTACTGCCTCAATGTGTCTGGGTAGGGTCAAGATCTTCTCATATGGTAGAGAGATAGAGTACAGTTGGCCAATTAGACTATGGTGGTGGTCTATATATATGACTTATTATAAAAACTGATCAGATCTACATAGGGTATCCATGTTGTATCATATGGTTAGGGATCATGCGAGCTCTATGCAGTGAAACCGAAACTTTTGGAGATTAATGTTGAGACTTCTAGTATGAGGGGTACTATTCTAGTAGAATATATGTTAGAATATAATCTTGTTAATATAGGATTGTTAGATAGATTTATATATGTTCCCATTGTGAAGCACCTTGGCCTTATAATTCTGTGTTCTGATGGCTTTATGATACTAGATAATCCATTGTGAAACTGAACTGAGGATGTACGTTGGTGTAGTGTGGCCCCTCTTGAGATTGGTGGGTTCCAAAAAAAAATGAGAAACCTTATTACATGAGTTTAGAAGTTTTGAAATCATTTATAATATGGAAGAGTTGGTTTCCTTTCAATGTGTCATTTATTTCTATCACCAAACAGCTACCTTCACATCACCAGATGGCAGAACTTTAATTAACAAGGGTTAATATGACGTCTACGAGAGTCGTGATGGAGCTGAGCAACCTATTCTGTGTGGGATGATAACCCAGATTATAATTTTATATATAGAAAATCTGGGAACACATCAGAAAAATCTCCCTCCAGTGGTTGACCATTTAAGGGACATTTTCAAGAATGAATTTTCCGGAATACCATTACTAATAAAGGTAGAGTTATCTATCGAGCTATTGTTAGGATCTCGACCAATATCAATTCCTCTTTAAAGGATGGATAAAATGGTTATGTAGGATCTTAAGGGGAACATGGAGGACTTAGACGAAATTGGTTTTATATGAACCAATAATTCCCGATGAGGTTATTGGGTCCTTTTTTCCCAAAAAGTGGAAGTAAATAATTGGATATGTGTGGATATACTAAATCTAAACCAACTCGTTGTGAAGAAATTATATCCTCTAATGCAGATAGAAGACTTCTTCTCCCATATTTTTTAAGCTTTAGTGTTCATTAAGATTAATTTGTGGTCGTGTTATCATCATGTGTGTTTTACACCGTGGAACATACCTCTTAAATCCTACCTTATGTATGGTCTATATGAGTATTTGGTTATGTTGATGGGTCTCAAGAATGCTCCATCAGTTTTTATAGTATTGATAAACATATTTATCTATCCTTATCTAGATTATTTTATCGTGGTATTCAAGGATAATATCATAGTTTTTTCTTACACTTGACACAACTATACCAAATATATTTATATCATGTTGAATACACTGAGATAGAATCAGTAATATGATAAGCATGCACAATTCCACATTTAGATGGGTAAGATACACAATTTGGGTGGAATTATCTCAGATAAAAGATTATCAGTTGACCTAGAGAAGGTGATAGTTGTAGTTTCATAGGATCCTCCCAATAACATCTTTGTGATAAAGATTTTATTGGGGTTAGTAGGTTATTATAGGTTTTCTATTTAAAAATTCTGATTCTTAGAAGCACCTCTTAGGGGATTGATTAAGATGGGTGTCCAATTTCATTGGGTAGATCCATGGGAGACATACTTTCTAGATTTGAAAAAGATATTATGTTTAGAATCGATGTTGGTTTTTCTAGAATGAGGTTGTAAATACACTATTTAATGTGATGCATCAATTATCATGATTGGAGTTATTTTGATATAGGAGGAGATAGTCAAGGAATATGAGCCTCATTTACTGAGGACACACAAGATTAAATACCCATTGCATGATCTCTAATTATATGGGGTTGTAAATGCATTGTGTAATCTGATACATTACATTATGAGAGGACATTTTGAGGTGTCCATAAGACAGAAAATCCTAGAGAATATTTTTTTACGTAGCATGATTTGAATATAAGACAATTATGGTGGGATTATTACATAATATGTTTTTACTTTCTTCTAGCTAATATTCCTAGTAATAGAAATGCATTAGCCAATTCATTGAGTATGATTTCTCAAATACAAGAATTTTAGGAGGCCAGTAGTGAGCGGATTCTTATAGATTTGGTATCTAAGATGCACTTGGAGGTACAATACAGTCATGAGAAGATTTTTATTTAGTCCTTAGCTGTGACCTATACTATTTTGGATAGAGTGAGTATTTTGAATATATAATATTCTGAGGGTTTATTCCTACGAAAGAGTATCATAGGTGATGACCCAAATCCTAGTTTTACTGTAGGGTAGGACTAAATTAATTTTATGAATGGTCACATATGGGTTTTAGCAGACATAAATGAGGTGATGATGCGATATTTTCAAGATTAAACATGGGTCGTGTAGCCAAGAATCCCTAATATGTATTGGTTTTCATGTCTCCATTACAATTGGTTGGTTGTGAAAAGATATTTATCATGTTTTTTCAGGAGGCGTTCATCCTATTAGTAGGTGGAGGAGGAACACGAATGACCTGCTAGACTTTTATAGTATCATCCCATTCTTGAGTGGAAATTGGATGATGTAGAGATGTATTTCATGTTTGGGAAACTGAGGTCACAGTGAGGAAATAATGTAGAATTTTTTGGTGTTAAAAATCACATGAATGTTACACAATTCCTTCTGATCAAGGAGACATTCACTTTTGATGGTTTTGTATGGTTTTATATTCATGAGATAGTACAACATCAGGGGTACCTCATTCTATCGATTCAAATTGTAATGTATGGTCTACATATAATTTCTCTATGAATTTATAGATTTGATTAGGAATAATGGTGCTTTAGAGAAAAACATACCGACCACATACCAATGGAATGTCAGAGTGTAGGATTTTGGATCTTGATGAAATTCTATGAGCATGAGTCCTAGAAATTGGTGGCACGTGGGAGACACAAATACACCTAGTTGAGATCAATTATAAAAATATCTATTAGGAGAAGATAAATATGGAACCATATGATTCTTTGAATAGTAGGCCATTTTGATCAGCCCTGTTCTAGGTATTGGTTAGTCTATCATCATTATTGGGACCGTGTCTTCTGTGGGAGACTTCTATGTAGGTTCATTTAAATAGGAATTGGTTGGGTAACACACATTCTTGACATAAATCATATGTTGGAAAACAAATAAGTCATACATATTTTGATATTTGGGATTGGTACTTTTTACATATCTCACTATGGATGGGACAAAGATGGTCAAGAGTCATGGTATGATCTAACCCAGATATATCGGGTTGTTCGAGATTCTAGAGAGAGTCTCGATTATGGACTATCAGTTGCAGTTACCTTTGAGTTATCAAGTCATTAATTATGTCCTATATGTATTTAATTTGTTCTGTAATCATTCAGACCCATCTCGCATTCTACATCCAAAAAATATGGAGTTATAGGTTGATGCCTCCTTTGAGGTGCATCCTATTTATATCATTGACTGGTGCACAATGTCTCTTTATGGTCTGATAGTTCCTCTAGTATATGTGCTATGGTAGCATGGTTATTTACAGAATGAGACATGGGAGTAGGATTCAACCCTTTTTTCTTAGTGGCTGAGATTATTCTCAGAATAATATAGACCACACATGTGGGGGAACATTAGGGATGAATTGCTTTAAGAGGGAAGATCGTAAGATATTATGTTTTCCTATGATATAAGAATAATTTCAATTCAAATTTAAATGATTGTTTACATCATAATGTGAATACCCATTGAAGTTAGGGGTATCTATGGTGTCCACTAATTTTTGGATACTAGAAAGAATATATTTATGAAAATAATGATGGTCACACAGTTAGTAAAAACCATGTGGTATAGGTCATATTGTTAAATATAATGATTTGAGACCTAGGTAGTAGAATATAGGAACCTTCAAGGATCATCAATATGTGTAAGTAGAGGTGCACACCCATGCGTTGTCCTTAGAAATTTTCATGTAGGGGTATCCAATAAGATTTTTTTATGGTTAGAGAAAATGTGAAAACTAACCATGTGAGGTTCCCCTGCTTAAAGTGAAGGGTGCCCAATAGTCACATGGTTTGGACAAGAATGTGACCAAACCATGAATCCCAAAATTTTGAGGAAAAATTGATATTTTGCCTCTTAAATTATCTTATGACTTAAAATATATTTCATTTTCTCCTCCTATTATAATAATGATCCATTGTGAGCCCACAATGAAGTGAAATCATGGTCTTTTCACAAATTTTCTACCCAAACATAGAATTGAGAATTTTTAGTCTATTTGGATTTTCAACAATTAGTAATAAATTCACTTCAGTTATTTATTTATATAAATTCAAATAAACAAGTTTATTTAGGTCCAATGTCATATTTCAATTTTTCAATTTTTTCATATGTTATTTTATTTTCATTAGTTCTATACCAAATCATAGATTGATATAGGAAAATCACTTTAATAAGGACCAATGGTAGATGGTTTCATGTGTTTCCCTTAAATTAAGGGTGTTTATATATGTGTCATTGTGTCATGTTCTTGGATCGTTGAGTGAGTCCCTTCAAATGAAAATTATTTCTTGATTAAAATAGATAGTTATGACCTATATAATAATCTAGACCTATTAATAAATGATTAAGGGTTAAGGACCTGGATTTCAAACCCCCCTTTGGGTGAGTTTCTTAATTAATTTTCCCTTCATGAGTTAATGTGAATTTATTTCATTTTAAATGTGTCATTTAAACCTTTACAAAGGATGTAAAATTAAGTATTTTAATTTTAATTTTAAATTGTTAAATATAGGGGATGGAAGACCATGTCCCTAGGCTATAAAAGTAAAATTTCATTCATGAGCAAGATTTTGTTTTTAAAATGAAATACCTATTAGAGATAATTAAGAGACTAATACTTATATTCACATCCCCTTATTTGATCTAACTTATAAGGAGTGTTTTTATTGAAATGATCAGAGTGGTCAATTTTATATAATTTTGTTAATATGCTTGAATTTTTTTTATTTGATATCAGTGACACATGGGTTCATATGTAAACGTAATTGACATGCGCATTGGGATATCGCCTTATATATTCCCTCAGTGATACATGAACTCCCTAGAGAACAGCCAAGGATGGGCTCCGAGTATTTATCATCTTAAGCCTGATTGATACATTCACTCCTTATGGAATTTAAAGGATGGAATCGGAGGGATGATTCTCTATATGAAAGTAGTGATCCATGTTCCCCTTATTAGATAGGTAAATAAAGACTCAAATGGATATGATGTTATACCATAGGTAGAACCATACCTATGTTTGGATGAGGATCACCATAGACATTCATGTTTTGTGTTGGGTTTATGATATTCTTATAGAGATGCCTGGATTCCAAATAAAAAATTCTAAGTAAGGGCAAGGGTTTTTAATTAAGGAAAAAAATTAAAACATTTATACAACATCTTTTCCATGAAAAAGCACAATCTCAGATTCGGTCACTGACTTATACAATATTTATAGCCTAGTTTGGAAGCTCTGGATCACATACAATTATATGGGGCATTGGGAAACATGCCAAGTCTCGAGACATAATTATAAATTGATACAAGACTGTCTTTTTATTCATATAATTTTTTGTTAAGGTTATTACAGGTAGCATAGGATAGGTTTTCATGTAATCATGGACCATTATGGGTTTTTTCACATACCACATTTCTCTTAAATATTCTATTACAACTTGTTCATTATTATGTGTATATATTCAATGACTAAATGGAATAAGACACTGTTGGAGGTTCCCTATTGGGATTTTATCTCACACCCTACTCAGGATACATTTGGTGACCAAGAAGATTACATAAATAATTGTATAGATAAGGTAAATTACCCTTCTACAGGTCATGTATGGATTCTTAGAAGACTTGGAGTATAGGATCTATTTGATACTCATGATACTTTCTAGAAATTGATATTTTGTTCATTTTGGTAATTTAATATGTCTACTATACGTATTTTTGTATACATATTTTTGATAATTTATGGACAAGTGACATGAACATTATTGTATATACAATTAATTGATTCTATGTTTATATATATATATATTCCTTCTTGGTTATTATTGTGATTCTATTGAGTTGGGTTACTAGTACGTAGTCTAAGGGTCTATTCCTCCTATTTGTGTATTGATTTTATATTTAGTCTATTGATATGAATGATTTATTCCACTAAATTACCCTTTAGAAATAAGGAATAATCTCCCCATAGACAGACCCTATTCCCTCACCGCTAGTTGGAAACTTATGGAATTTTGCGAAATGTGCTTAGGGCCATGTGGACAACTTGGATCGGGGCACCATTGAGTTGCACTTGAGATAAGATATTACAATTTCATTCCCTATTATATAAAAATATTTTTATGGGTGATTTTTCAAAGTCATTCATTGTAAAAATAATTTTATATTAGATTTTGAAGACATTGTACAATAAGTTGATTATGTGGATAATATCCAAATACACTTAACAATTAGGTTCTGTGATTAGATTAATGGTAATATATAATGAATAATTAAGTGAAAATAAATATTTTATTTTGATATTGGTCTTGGGACTCACCAGTTAGTATCAAATAAAGGAATTGATATTCTTATAGATTAGTTGTTCTTGGATTTTTACAAGGTAAAATTAATTAAAACCCTTTAAATAATATTAAATATTGGAAAACATACCAATTTTTTCTTAAATTTCATTTTTTCTGGATTTCTAGAAATGAAATCTAAGTATTGATAAAAAATAAGTTAATATTGGCTCTCGAATAGACATGTCTAGGTGTAATAACCATAAAGGGATTGTTTGGTATTCACTCAGTCATTACAGTGTGTATGAAAAAGATTCCTAACAGCACACTTGGTTTAACACTCTTATGGATATATATTGGTTTAATCACATTCACCATATGATTCATTATAACATATTTGAATATATTTTGGATATATTAACCAACAAAAATGGCCTTAGATATCTTAGATTAAAATTTAAATATTAGTAAGTGAGGTTTGGCACGACTACTATCAACTACATTTCTTATATTGATAGTTTCCTTTTCGGAATTTTTTAATTTTATCATATATTAAATTTTTAGTATTTATGTAATTGTTGGAGAAAGGATAAACATGGTTTTTAATGGATGTGAAAGGAAATATAGTGATTTTCTCAATGGGCATCCAAAACTAGATAGAAAAAAAAACTATAAAATAATATTTTCATTCTCACACAAACTACCTAGGTTATGAATTATAACATGAATGATGTTGAGATCCTAAATTTTCCAAGGAATGAGAAACATGATATAAAATAACTTTTTAATCAATGAATATCTTAATTTAGTGAGTATTCCAACTCACTAATTTCGATGTTAGGGATTAATAAAATATATATTATATTCCATACTATCTATTGTATAGACAATAAGAATGTTTTTGAGCTATTTATCATCTAGAATGTGGGATTGAACAATGGTGGACTCTAATTAAGAATATGAAACTAATAGAATGTCTTTACTAAATAGGATGGGAATTGTAACACCCCGAGATTTTATGAAAAATATTCTTTTAATTTTATTAATGTCTTGTGTTGTATGCTACAGCAAGATTACCTTGCGCTATTCGCAACACCATATTAGCTTGCAGTATACGCAACACTATTCTTGGATCGTGTTACACAGAATTTTGATAATAGTTATTCTACGCAACATTGAGTATATATATATATATATTAAATGTATAAATGAAATATGGTTGGATTCTGTTATACGAAACAATAGAGGATTCTTTCACAACACACAACCCTGACTTGGCTTGCATTACACGCAATCGCGACCTTCCTCGATAGCATGTATTGTACGCAATACCGGGTTTTACTAAACAACGATATATTATTATAATATTATTATGAACTAGCCGTTATGAATATTATTAACTAAATATTAAATTTTATAACATTATTATTCATCTTACAAATTTTCTAGAACTTGGTATAAGAACAAAATAAATTTTTCGGGTAAAATATGTATTTTTCAAAAAAAGAAATTTTGTCGCCTTTTGATGGAGCACCCACTTTAAATATAGTTTTTGACATATTTATAAGTTAAATTTGACAAAATAAAATTCTTCTTTGGAATCAAGAAATAAAAATTTACTTTGGATAAATTTTTCATATTATTCTGCTAACTTTCATATTTTGATGAATAGTAAAAACACGCTATATTTTAATTAAAAACAACATTTTTCATCGCAATAATTTATATGGTTAAATTATAATATTTAATGGTTTTAAAGTATAAATAGAATATATTTTTACCATTTAATATAATTTATGTCATTATAATTGATTTTACATTAAATTCGTAGGTTAAATCAATTCAATCTTTTGCAATGTTTTAAAGAAAACCCCGTTTTCTTTCGACAATGGGGTTCATTTTAATTTAATTTTTGCAACTTTTGTGTATTCAATATGGAAAAATGGATTCCATATTTGGAATAAGTGGGTACAAATTATGTTAATAATCTACTTTTTATTTTTGGGAATTCTGAATAGTAACTACGGTAAATTTTATTTACCATAGTTAAAGGTAAATCAGGTAATTAAGGATAAATATAATATTATAAAATTACCCTTACACATGCCAAAATTCTATTGGATGGATAAAATTAGACCCATATAACCTAAGGGTCGGATTAGATTCATTTTATGGACTTTTGATCGTGAAAATGATTTAATTATTATTAAAACCAAAGAAAGTGACAACATGTCACTCTCTTAAATATTATAAGTATAATAATTTTCATTTAGTGATAAACATCATAAAACTTCGAAAATGAATAGTCTACAGAAATATAATAAAATTATCTACATCATGATAATTTATTTAGAATTTAAAGGGATTAAATAATTGTCATTAATGGTGATACATTAATGATACAGAAATTATTTATTAAGTGGAAAATAAGTAATGTAGTTTTTATTGAAATAATAATACCTATTAAAAGGACCAAAAACCTGACCAAAACTTATTGGTAGTGTATATCTACACCTTAATCATACAATGACCTAATATATAACCGTTTGGAGCCTTATAAAAGTGATTATGACACTTATATTATTTTATTTTAAATGATTCCAAAGTTGTCACCTTCATAATTTAATAAATATAACAATTTAAATATTGTTATTTTAAGATTCTAAATTTGAGTAAAAGTATTATTGTGAAATTTAATAGATTCTACTTCATTATAGGATTTTATTTTTAATTTTTATGTAACAAATAAGTATATTAAATAATTATACAAAAATTTTGTAGTAATTAATTTATTAAGAGATAAACCAAATAAATGGTTTTAAAAATAATAAAATAAATATTATATGAACTATTTAATTTGATACACTAATTTTATAGATACATATGAACTTTTATAAATATATTAAAGCCTTCAGTTCGAACATATCTTCTGTATATATTTTACTTAAATTCAAATAAATGAATAGTGTCAAAATTGACACTATTGTTATTTTATAAACATAACATATTATAAAATTATTTAAAAATCACAAAAATATTTAAAAATTATAAATTTATATTTATATGGTCTATAATGTTATAAAGTAAACAATTATGGAAAATTCACAACAAATAAGTAATTATTTGTTATAATTTTTAATTTAGAATTTTATTACCACAAATAAACTTAAATAGATTAAATAAGGATAAATCAAAATGATAAGGTCTAAAATAAGATCCAAACATATCTAAATTTGATTGGTTGATGATATTACAACCCTATATAATCTAATATTCTAATATGAGTCGTTTTTTGGAGGTTTTTAAGTGGGGTAAGATTTATTGTAAATTAATATTTTTAAGAATTCCAATGGTTCCCCTCTCCTCCCTTATAAAAGAGCACCTCCTCCCTCTCTTCCTCACACCACTTTTAGCCTTCAAGCTCGTCCAACCCCTGCCAAATTCTCTTCTCCACTTACCTAGAAAAATCCTAGAGGTCCTTCTCTTCTTCAAAGACCAATTTTAGTGCCCTAAGAGGAGGACTCAAAGAGGCGCTCCAAAGAAGAGGTAATGTCTGTTACCGATTCATTCAACTTTATTTCTTCTTCCACTTCTTCTACTTAGGTTGTTTCATTATTAAGTAATAACATAAGTATCACTCATATACTGATATGTTATTATAATTATTAAACAATCTTATTTCACCATCTATCCATCCTGAAGAAAATGAAATCACCGCACGTGCGTACGTACGGAATACCATCTCCACGCCGTGGTGTAATCTATTTTCCACCACCACCTTACTTTGATGGGTATAATGGTGTACATAATAACTATATATGATTATTGTAAAGTGATATTGATTCTGAAATAGTATAAATACACTCCAATACAATTCCACGATCATGAGAACGATATCATCACTCGTGCGTACGTACGGACTACCGTCTCCACGACACGATGAGATTCATTCTCCACGTTAACCATTCATGAATGATTATAAAGTATATATAATAAGTAATCATGAAATATATGACATAATAATGATACTGGATTTATGTGTATATATATGTATGTCATCTTCTTAATTCCATTCAACTCAATAGGGAAAATAAAACAGCGTTCATGCGTACGTACGGTCTACCGTCTCCATGAACGGTGTATTTCTTTCCATTTAATTATCTATTATATATATATATATATTCTGAAAATATATAATATATAAATCATGTTTTATATTCTGGAATTAAGTAATCATGATCTATGTAATCATATGAATAATTACAAGTCAAAACATGAACGACAAATGAAATGATTTTACCCAAAACGCTCTTTAACATGGAATTTACAAAAGAATGGGTAATATAAAGCCATAAGTGAACCATATATGATATCATAACAATGAGTATGATTCCGTAATAAGTCAATGAAATTATTTAAATCATTATACAGGAGGTTCGAACACTTACGAAGCAAATCAGGCCTAAGGTAAGGGAAATATCACAATCTCATTTTTATCCGAGATTATTTATACTTCAGAAATTAATGGGGTGTATTTTATCATCCACATCCATGTTTCCTAAATATGTAATATTATTTCCATCCACCTACAATTGTTTAAATCCAATTTTACCCTTTGGTGGGTTTTTAGTAAAAGATATGAAAGGAATATTTTGTTGTTTTCGTACGAGGTACTTTTTGACTTTTCCGACAAAAATATGAGAAGAATGTTTTTTTTAACTTATACGACATGAAATGATTTTTACGGTTTTATAAAGACTTATTTTCATGATTCTTCCTAAAAATATTTCATGACTATTTTCAACAAAATCTCTTTCTTTTAAAATAGAATGAAGTTTTGTGAAAAGAAATTGATTTTGAAGAAGAAAGGATATTTTCCTCAAGAATTCATTTCAAGTGTTTTATCAAAACCTTTTTCCATCTAATATGACATTATTTCAAATGGATATGTTTCAAGTCTAAAGTCTCTATGATTTACATGGTTTCACTTTTCTTATTGTGAAATTATATCCATTTCTTTTATATGGATTATGTGATTATGGGATGATGTTTATGAAACCCATTTTATTTATTGGGTTACTATGAATGATATATGTTTATTTTATGGCGCAAGTAAGAATAATTTCATTATGAGATGGGTGGGACCTATATCTCCCTCCAATGCATTGGTTAAGGTTTTATATCTTATGAGATAGACATGGCTGGAATGGCAGGTTAAACCGGTTCAGTAAAACAGGACTGAAACAAGGAGTGAACTCGATTTAGAAAGGGACTTTATCCACTAAGATGGTCTTGGCAGCAATGCCTTGGCTACTATGGAAATCATTACATGTGCTTAATGGATGCCACAATTACATGTTTTATTCAATTGCTATTTTATCATGATTTATGTTCCATTATGATCTATGCATTATGTACTTCCATGTTTTATGTCGTTGCTCAAGATTTTTAATGTTCATGTTTTTTTAAGTTCAAATGTATATGGTATGTTTTATTTTATCCATGCTTACCCTTACTGAGTATTTGAGCTCACCCTTTTTATGTTTTCTTTTCCCAGGATATAAATAAAGGTTTTAGGTAAGAAAAAAAAGGGGAAGATCTTTATAGGAGATATTGAAGATCTTTTACCACTTTTAGAGGATTACGTTCCATGTTTCCAAAGACACTAAACTATTACGGTCCTTGTGTGTCTATTTTTGTATTCCGCAAAAGTAATGTAATGTCCATGTACGTCAAGTTTCAGGTCTCTACAGTTGGTATCAGAGGAAAGGTTTAGTCAACCTTTGGAATCATGGATGCGAAAACATTAGTGAGATCCCTAGAGATATTTCTAAGGTATGTCTAGGGATGTCCTGAAGGATAAGTATACGTATAGGATATGGTCCTAGAACTACGGTAACAATCATAGAATTTAACTGAAGATGTTAGATATTGAGGGTACTCCCCCTTTACTATGTTGCTTTCCCTAGCATGATTTTTGCCTCTCACACTATTCTTTTTGGGTTTTAGAAAATGGCTGGAAACAGGAACATTCATGATAATGGAGGATATGACGGACAATGGAATGATATTATTCATGAGAAACCAAATGAAACGGGATTTGGAAGTCCAAATGTCGTTATTATTCCTAATCAGAAATCTCATAATATGATCAATAATCTCAACATTGGTAAGTTTCCTGACTCAGATAATAAGAGAAAGATGGAGTTTCATGATGATCATAGAGGAAAGAAAGTTCAATTTCCCTCATGTAAATTATGTGGGAAGAGGCATCAAGGAGATTGTTTCAAAGGAACTGGAAGATGCTTTGGGAGTGGAAAAGAAGGACACAAATCCAGTAGGTGCAAAGGAAAAGGATCAGTTAACACCATGGACAAGGATAATGGTATTGCTACGACATCAACAATGATTAGATGTTTTAAATGTGGAATGTATGGGAATTATGCAAACCAATGCCCTAATGGAAAATCTCATGAAGAGAATAAGCATGTTCATATGGGTAGTAATTATGTGTATGATGATGAGGAGACTACAAATGATATATGAGCTAAAAGAAGTGTTGAAGCTCAGTCGGTTGTTTTAGAAGGTAGTGGAATGATTTTATGTTTATCGAGAGTTATGTTGTATAGTTAATGGTACTATGGAATAATGAAACATCTAAGTATTGTTACACTATTGTTATTCCTAAAAGTATTTGAAAGTATATGTTTAATGGTACCAGTAACCATAGAAGGTTATTAAGATATTTTTTTAAAGTAGATGATATGTGCATAATGAAGGAATAAGAAGATAATGAGATTTTTGATTGTATTCATGAGCTCATGATTGATATAAGGACTAAGTGATATCATGGTTTGAGTATATAGAATTTCTGGATTTTGGTATGTGGAAAGAGTTAACTTTTGACAGCATTCATTTTTTCACTAAGGTTCAATGGGTATTCATTTTTCAAGAGAATACATGATTAAGGCCTTCAAATGTTTGGAATGTGACCAACAAGACATATCTTATGATATATGGGGATCAACGATGGTATTAAATCTCTGGTAATTGTCTTCACAATATTATGAGAGTAGACTGCAGTATTATGGATAAGCCTAAAGATTGGAATGGATTATGTTGGGAATAAGTTAGTATAGTTTAAGGATAGAAGTTTTTTCGATATTATTGATGGGATGTTATAGTAATATAGTTTTAGAAAAAGGACAACCAACAGGACGGGCGACAGCCCATCGCGTCAGACAAGGCTGTGGGAATCGAACCCACAATGAAAGTGTGACTGGCCTTTATCGCATACCACTGGCCTACACGAAGTCCCTGTTTAGAAGAAACTAGTTTTATTTTATTAAGCGGTATGATATATGAAGTATAAGTTCATTTTTGGAACCATATACGATTAATCTAACCATAAGATGGACATATAACTTTTGATAACCTTTTGTTTGAAAGAGATGGAATGACCCATAATTCTATCACATGATATGCTAACACATCATGAATAACAAATTCAACTTCATTTCATTAAGGGATGAAGTGGAAATTGTTCAATTCACGAACAATAGTGAGATTGTACCAAAATCATGCAAGTATTTTTTTAATTCATCAACTTTAGGGAAATTATCTTGAAAACCAAAAATTTTGTCCTAGTTCCCTTATATCCGACTAATCATATGGTACTTTAGATCATCACAAATCAATATCTTTGTGATTGTTGGATTTTTCATAACCATGTTCTCTACCACTCTCCATCAGAACATGATGGTTAGATTTTTCTTCCATATCCATATTTTCACCTATGTTCTCCTACGTGGAAACCCCGTGATGAGTTAATTTGGGTAACCATTAAATTTCATATATATTTTTTAAAATCCATGTTTTGGTATTCCTTTTTATGATGTGGGTTTCTATTAAACAAACTTTCGAGTAGTAAACCATTTATAACCCCGACGAATTTCGAGGGAGAAATTCATTTTAAGGGGGGTAGAATGTAACACCACAAGATTTTATCAAAAATATTCTTTTAATTTCATTAATGTCTTGTGTTGTATGCTACAGAAAGATTACATTGTGCTATACGCAACAAAGTATTAGCTTGCAGTATACACAACACTATTCTTGGATCGTGTTACACACAATTTTGATCATAGTTATTCTACGCAACATTGAGTATATATATATATATATATATATATATTCAATGTATAAATGAAATATGTTTGGATTCAGTTATACGAAACAACGGAGGATTCTTGCGCAACACGCAACCCTGACTTGGCTTGCATTACACGCAATCGCGACCTTCCTCGATAGCGTGTGTTGTACGCAATACCAGGTTTTACTAAACAATGATATATTATTATAATATTATTATGAACTAGCTGTTATGAATAGTATTAACTAAATTTTAAATTTTATAACTTTATTATTCATCTTTCAAATTTTCTAGAACATGGTATAAGAACAAAATAAATTTTTCGGGTAAAATAGGTATTTTTCAAAAAATGCAGTTTTGCCGCCTTTTGTTGGCGCACCCACTTTAATTCTAGTTTTTGAAATATTTATAAGTTAAATTTGACAAAATAAAATTCTTTTTTGGAATCAAGAAATAAAAATTTACTTTGGATAAATTTTTCATATTATTCTGGTAACTTTCATATTTTGATGAATAGTAAAAATACGCTATATCTTAATTAAAAACAATTTTTTTCATAGCAATAATTTATATGGTTAAATTATAATATATAATGGTTTTAAAGTATAAATAGAATATATTTTTACCATTTAATATAATTTATGTCATTAGCATTGATTTTACATTAAATTTGTAGGTTAAATCAATTCAATCTTATGCATTGTTTTAAAGAAAAACCTGTTTTCTTTCGACAACGGGATTAATTTAAATTTAATTTCTTCAACTTTTGTGTATTGAATTTGGAAAAATGGATTCCATATTTGGAATCATTGGTTCTAAATTATGTTAATAAGCTAGTTTTCATTTTTGGGAATTATGAATAGTAACTATGGTAAATTTTATTTACCATAGTTAAAGTTAAATCGGGTAATTACGGATAAATATAATATTATAAAATTACCCTAACACATGCCAAAATTCTATTGGATGGCTAAAATTATACCCATATAACCTAAGGGTCGGATTAGATTCATTTTATGGACTTTTGACCTTGAAAATAATTTAATTATTATTAAAACCAAAGAAAGTGACAACATGTCACTCTCTTTAATATTATAAGTATAATAATTTAAATTTAGTGATAAACATCATAAAACATCAAACATTAATAGTCTACAGAAAGATAATAAAATTATCTACATCATGATAATTTATTTAGAATTTTTAGGGATTAAATAATTGTCATTAATTGTGATACATTAATGATACAGAAATTGTTTATTAAGTGAAAAATAACTAATATAGTTTTTATTGAAATAATAATACCCATTAAAAGGACCACAAACCAGACCAAGACTTATTGGTAGTTTATATCTACACCGTAATCATCCAATGACCTAATATATAACCGTTTGGAGCGTTATAAAAGTGATTATGACACTTATATTATTTTATTTTAAATGATGCCAAAGTTGTCACCTCATAATTTAATAAATATAACAATTTAAATATTGTGATTTTAACATGATAAATTCGAGTAAAAGTATTATTGTGAAATTAAATATATTTATCTTCATCATAGGATTTTATTTTTAATTTTTATGCAAGAAAACAGTATATTAAATAATTATACAAAAATTTTGTAGTAATCAATTTATTAAGAGATAAACCAAATAAATGGTTTTAAAAATAATAAAATAAATATTATATGAACTATTTAATGTGATCCACTAATTTTATAGATACATATGACCTTTTATGAATCTATTGAAGGTTTTATTTCGAACATATCTTCTGTATTTATTTTATTTAAATTCAAATAAATGAATAGTGTCAAAATTGACACTATTGTTATTTTATAAAAATAACATATTATAAAATTGTTTAAAAATCACAAAAATATTTAAAAATTTTAAATTTAAATTTATATGGTCTATAATGTTATAAAGTAAACAATTATGGAAAATTCACAAAAAATAAGTAATTATTTGTTATAATTTTAAATTTAGAATTTTATTACCACAAATAAACTTAAATAGATTAAATAAGGATAAATCAAAATGATAAGGTCTAAAATAAGATCCAAACATATCTAAATTTGATTGGTTGATGCGATTACAACCCTATATCATCTAATATTCTAATATGAGTCGTTTTTGGAGGTTTTTATGTGGGGTTAGATTTATTATAAATTAATATGTTTAAGAATTCCAAAGGTGCCCCTCTCCTCCCTTATAAAAGGGCACCTCCTCCCTCTCTTCCTCACACCACTTTGAGCCGTCAAGCTCGGACAAACCCTAACAAATTCTCTTCTACACTTCCCTATAAACATCCTAGAGGTCCTTTTCTTCTTCAAAGACCAATTTTAGTGCCCTAAGAGGAGGACTCAAAGAGGCGCTTCAAAGAAGAGGTAATGTTCGTTACCGATTCATTCAACTTTATTTCTTCTTCCACTTCTTCTACTTAGGTTGTTTCATTATTAAGTAATAACATAAGTATCACTCATATACTGATATGTTATTATAAGTATGAAACAACCTTATTTCACCATCTATCCATCCTACGGAAAATGAAATCACCGCGCGTGCGTACGTACGGAATACCGTCTCCACGCCGTGGTGTAATCTATTTTCCACCACCACATTACTTGGATAGGTATAATGGTGTACATAATAACTATATATAATTATTTTAAAGTGATATTGATTCTGAATTATTATACATACACTACAATACAATTCCACGATCATGAGAACGATATCATCGCTCGTGCGTACGTACTGACTACCGTCTCCACGACGTGATGAGATTCATTCTCCACGTTAACCATTCATGAATGATTATAAAGTATATATAATAAGTAATCATGAAATATATGACATAATAATGATACTGGATTTATATGTATATATATGCATGTCATCTTCTTAATTCCATTCAACTCAATAAGGAAAAGAAAACAGCGTTCATGCGTACGTACGGTCTACCGTCTCCATGAACGGTGTATTTCCTTCCATTTAATGATCTATTATATATATATATATATATTCTGAAAATATATAATATATAAATCATGTATTATATTCTGGAATTATGTAATCATGATCTAAGTAATCATATGAATAATTACAAGTCAAAACATGGACGACAAATGAAACGATTTTATCCAAAACGCTCTTTAACATGGAATTTACAAAAGAACGGGTAATATAAAGCCATAAGTGAACCATATATGATATCATAACAATGAGTATGATTCTGGAATAAGTCAATGACATTATTTAAATCATTATACAGGAGGTTCGGATACATACAAAGCAAATCGGACCTAAGGTAAGGGAAGTATCACAATCTCATTTTTATCCGAGATTGTTTATACTTCAGAAATTACTGGGGTGTATTTTATCATCCACATCCATGTTTCCTAAATATTTAATATTATTTCCATACACCTACAATTTTTTAAATCCAATTTTACCCTTTTCTAAGTTTTTAGTAAAAGATATGAAAGGAATATTTTGTTGTTTTTCGTACGAGGTACTTTTTGACTTTTCTTACAAAAGTAGGAGAAGAATGTTTTTTTTAACTTATACAACATGAAAGGATTTTTATGGTTTTATAAAGAATTATTTTCATGATTCTTCCTAAATAGATTTTATGACAATTTTCCACAAAATCTCTTTCATTTAAAATAGCATTACGTTTTGTGAAAAGAAATTGATTTTGAAGAAGAAAGGATATTTTCCTCAAGAATTCATTTCAAGTGTTTTATCAAAACCTTTTTCCATCTAATATGAAATTATTTCATATGTTTATGTTTCAAGCCTAAAGTCTCTATGATTTACATGGTTTCACTTTTCATATTATGAAATGATATCCATTTATTTTATATGGATTATGTGATTATGGGATGATGTTTAGGAAACCCATTTTCTTTATTGGGTTACTATGAATGATGTATGTTTATTTTGTGGCGCAAGTAAGAATGATTTAATTATGAGATGGGTGGGACCTATATCTCCCTCCAATGCATTGGGTAAATATTTATATCTCATGAGATAGACATGGCCAGAACGGTAGGTTAAACCGGTTCAGTAAAACAGGACTGAAACGAGGAGTGAACTCGATTCAGAAAGGGACTTTGTCTACTAAGATGGTCTTGGAAGCAATGCCTTGGCTACTATGGAAATCATTACATGTGCTTAAATGATGCCACAATGACATGTTTTTTTCTCATTCTATTTTATCATGATTTATGTTCCATTATTATCTATGAATTATGTACTTCCATGTTTTATGTCATTGCTCAAGATTTTTAATGTTCATGTTTTTTTAAGTTCAAATGTATATGGTATGTTTTATTTCATCCATGCTTACCCTTACTGAGCATTTGAGCTCACCATTTTTTATGTTTTCTTTTCCCAGGATATAAAGAAAGGTTTTAGGTAAGAAAAAAAGGGGAAGATCTTTATGGGAGATGTTGAAGATCTTTCACCACATTTAGAGGATTACGTTCCATGTTTCCAAAGACACTAAACTATTACGGTCCTTGTGTGTCTGTTTTTGTATTCCGAAAAAGTAATGTAATGTCCATGTATGTCAAGTTTCGGGTATCTATAGGAATAGTTGTAGAAAATTTTATTCAATAAATATTTTCCATGAACTCATTTCTTAAAAATGGAGAGATAAATCTTATAGCTAGAACATAAGGAGGTTATATTGATTGGTATCTATGAAGAAACAACTACAAGACTCATATATATCTCTAATTTTTTACTGACCCCATGATTGTTTTTAAACAATTATTTACCTTCTTGAAGATAATCCATTGAGCGGAATTATCTATAAGATATTTATGGAAGCTAAAAATAAATTTTTTGATGAGATCGTAAGGTATAGAAAAAATTTTAGACTATTATTTTTATGGAAAAAATGGGAAAATAGAATATCATAGATTCTCGAATGATATATATCATGAAAAAATTTTACTTTTAGTAATATGGTTGATGGAATTCAGATTATGTTTCTACTGTCATAGATTAGTTTATATATTACACATCAATAAAAGGAATGATGAAATACAAATTAAATCAATATAGGAAAATAAGGTCTCAATTAATGATACACACACACTAAAATTATCCAATTTTAATAAGTATATTTATTACTATAATCACTAAACCAATCCAGAGGGTTAATTGGGAAAATCCACTTCATAAACCACCTAATCCAAGGTAACAAACCAATCCAAGGTTTAATGGGGTAAATCCACTTCATCAACCACCTAAACCAAGGGAATAAAGAAAATTTTATATCATCATAACTATAGGTGTGTTTAATTAAAATTAACTTGTGAAAATTTCATCAATTCATAAACTATGCATTTACTATTTCCTTTTGTTTCTATTTAATAATTTATTTTGATAAGATTATCATAATATATAAAATTAGAAAAAAACAATTTTAGATTATATTATCGATGAAAAATCACAGTCTTTTAATAACTATATATTAACAATAAAAATCATCTCATCTAGTGGTTTCTAGAATTCCGTTACGGTTAATATAATTATACTTTATTTGGATTAATTTTATGTGGTTAAGTAATTTAAAAATATCATTATATAGATCCCATATTAATTTCTTTTATAGAGAAGATAAATTTAAAATCTTAAATATACCCATGGTCGACTATCAGTTCATTTATGTATATTATACTCTTCTGTAAATTATCCCATTAAATTTCCCATAATGTTCAATTACAAGATAAAGTTTATTTGAAATTGTTCTGTTAGAACTCAAGATTAAATATATTTTGATTTTGGGTGAATTATATGACTAGTTTCTAGAGTAATTATCTTCTATACTTCCAAATCGTGAGGTTGAGTTACTAATTGAATTCATATCTGGTTCTATGACCATATTGAAGAGTCTTAAAAAATATTTTTTTTTGAATTGGTAAAATTATGAAAAAACTCAAAGAAAATATTGAAAAGTATTTTGAACACCCGAGTGCTTTGTTTTGGAGATTATGAGTTTTCCCAGTTAAGAAAAAAATGGGTCAACTCATCTCAGTATTGACTATTGTGAACATTATAAGATTATGATCATGAAAAAATATCCTATAACCAATATTTATGATTTTTTTATCAACTAAGAGAATAATAATATATCAACAATACAAATCTTTGATCTATAATTCATTAATATTAAACGAAAAAAGAGTTCTCAAGGAATCCTTCCATACAAGGTATGTACATTATGAATTACATGTAATTAATTTTGGACTAAAATATGATCTTTAAATAATTATGGAGTTAATGAATAATATATATAGATAATTAATTATCAAATTCATGGTATTATTTTTTTATGGTATACTCATATATTATAAGTTAAATGATGAATAGATAGAGTATTTTAGGATTGTGTTAACGACCCTATGAAAGAAGATATTATAGTCCATGTTCATATAGTGTGTGTTCTGGATAGAAAATGTCTACTTCTTTTGTCATTTTATAGTGATAGGGGGTTTCTATATGGATCCATTAAAGGTACAAATAATTTATGAATGGATTATACCAACAACTATTAATGAAATATGATGATTTCATCGATTTTTAGGAAACTACTATGGAATTGGGAGAAATATATCATGAATTTTTAACCCTCTTACCAAGTTAACACAAAATATACTAAATTTAAAGATCCTTTTTCATGTAAAATAATGAATATTCACAAATCTTATTCAATTTATGATCTATATCTATCAAATTATGACATAAAATTTATCATTTTGAAGCATATTCTCTTATGTTAAAAGTTATGTTTCTGTACTAACCAAAATAGATTATAGTATACATTAATATAAAATTTATTCAATATGCACAAATGGATATAGTTGGAACTTGTTAAAAATATTATTCCTCAATACACTACCAAATTGGGACCAGAAAATGATGTTTTATGCTCTGTAAATGAATGATTATGATACATTATTTATAACGGGGTTTGAAAAATACATAATACACATATATTTGCGAATAATATACATTTTAATCCAATGGAAAGGGTAGAAATATTATCTTATCATAATGATTTCTCAACCATATATCCATGTGAATATCAATGAAGAAAAAAAGGATGATATAGAGCTACTGAAAATATGGGTAATATTCTATATCACAACATTTACATTGATATACAAATAAGTTTCTTGAAATGGATATGAGGTACAAAATTACTAAAATTAAAGATATTTCAACTAGATGATATCCATACTACATAATTCTACATCAATATTATAATAAAAATTATTTATATAGATATAAGGGTTGATTTTCATTACGATGTCATGAAGAGAGAGACGTTAAAATATGTATCAAAGTTCTTGGTTTTCTAGAAACCTAAGTAAGAATTATAGAATTAAAATAGGATGATTTAACTATTTTCATTATTATATATAAATATGAGAATATAACCTTTTATTTATTCAGATGAATCCTCAAAAAATATATAGGTAATAATTCTATTTCTGTTTTAGTCAATCACCTTAATAAGTAAGAACATTTTATTTCTACAATAGATGATTTATCACTTTCACAACTCTTCATGATATACAAACTAATGTTTCAAAGAATTTTTTTTTACCATATTCTATTACAACAGATCCTGAACTGACATTACATGAGACGATTTTCATTATTTTTTAATAGGAATTTATATAGATCTTTGCTTCTATTCCTTTTATCATCTGACTGATGATCAATTTTAAAGGTTAATCAAATCTATAGATGATATGTTGAGGTATTATATTGAATGTTGGTTGAGATCAACACTTTCCCTTAAAAAAGAATGTCTAAAAACACAGTTTCTATTATATCCTTCAAATGGAACCTTATGATTTTGGGTAATGGGGGAGGCCTATAATTCGGACACATTATGAGGTAGTGGGGGAACATAAATTTACGGAACTATAAATTTCATAGGAGGTGATATAAAATATTCAAACTATTTAGTGTATTGTTAATGGTATTGAATGTTAATATAAGAATTTGGTTCATAATCTCCAATGAGATTTGGTTTTTGATGATAGAGAAAAGGTATTACTCAAAATATCACTACATAAGAAAGTAAAGAGATTTATAAAGTATAGGATGTTAATCCTAAGATTTATTGGTCCTTATGAAATTATAAATCATGTGGGTGCTATTTTATAATCTTTCACTTCCTCCAAAGCTCTCCAAAGAACATGATACATTTCAAGTATCACTTTTGAAGAAGTATATACCAAATCATTAACATATATTTAAATAAATGGTTATGTAGATAGAAAATGATCTCCCTTATAATGAAAAACCATTGAAAATTAGGGATCATAGTGATAAGCTACTAAAAAACACTACTCATCTAGTAAATATTTTTTGTGTGGAATACAATGTTAAAAAGGATATATTAAATTGAAAATAAGAAATGAGTACTACGATTACACATTTTATCCATAAAAAATCAATGGAAAAAATATTTTAATGGGTTTAGATCATAACATCCCATGATGTGAAAATGTAATTTCTATTAATTAATATTTCGTTGAATATTAGGTTTCACACAAAACACCAAACTAAAATGAACAGTGATATAAATAACATTATAAGTCTTAAATGTGAAAATTAAGTTATATACAATAAATTTATGGGTATAATTTTAATTCATTTAATTATGAAATAATTGTCTAAAAAATTATATTCCATTTATTATAAAAAATAACCAATTATATTAAATTAGTGTAGCTAAATAACAAATAAGATCATTTTATGCTTCAAAAAAAATTTCATAATTTTTTTATAATCTATGCATTTTTTGAAAAAGATGACTAAAATGTTTTATTTGATGTTAAATTATATTAATATAGATTAACATTAATTTAATTATAAACAAATAGGAATTAAAAAGAAGAGTACTTATCATTTTAAATATCCCTTTACCTAAATTATAGTTTTCAATTATATTTAATATTTCTATTTAAATGTTAAATTTATTAAAAAAACAAATTTTAAAAAATGAATTCATATTTGGAATTAGCGTGAAATTATCATATTAGTTTGAAATATTGTTATTTTTCTAAAGTGATTGATTTTTAGGGGAATAGTAAAAAATATCTTATTACCTAATAATATGAATTCTATGACATCGTTAACATGTATGAATTGATTAAAATATAAAAAACCAAGTTCAATATATAAATATTTAATTCATAGTTAGTATTATAAATTTATAAAATATTAATTTTCATTTAGAAACCTACTTTTTACATTTTGGAACCAAAATTTTATTTATCCCTTTAATAGTTATAATGTGTTATTAATTTATAATATTAATATTAATTGGAACCACTCTTAGTAATTTATTAATATCAATTTTTCTTATTCAAAATCAACGTTTTTAAATTAGGAAATAACAAAAGTAGAATTTTTTTAATAATTCAAAATAAGTTGTCGAGGTTTGAAATATGAGTTAGCATTGTGAGAATGAATTATTGTAAAAAGATAAATTAAAAGATGAAATCCCAAAAGAATCAAAATATATCCCCTATATTTTTTAATTAGTGTTTTATTTACCAATATATACCCCCACATGGTGATTTCCCACTTATTTACCAAATTTATATGAACATTTCTTCCCTTATGAAAACAATTCCACTCTTATAACATATAAAAGGATTTGTTCACCACTCAACACCTTCCCACACCACAATGCATATATATATAAACTAACTAAATCCCTCTTTAATACTTATAAATTTATTTTATAGATTATTTTCTCATAAAGGGACCACCATTAGATTAACTAATTCTATTAGAAATTGTGTTGTTCTAATGAGAATGGAAAAAAATCTCATCACTCATTTATCATTTATATTCCATTATTTTGTTCTCTAAATCCCTGAAATATATTCTAACAATAATATCATAATTACATCAATATAATATGTATTCTAAAATTTTATGATCTTAATTTAATAATAATTTTCAACCTTCCTTGAGACAATTTAATAAGTGGAATTGGAAATCATGTGTACATGCGGACTACCGCCTCTATGAACTAAGTATTTCAATTTTCAGAACTACCTCAAATTATTGATTATAAGAATGTATTTAATTATTAATCATTATATATATTATATAATTAAGAGTTTATAATTTTGAATAATTATTTACAATCCTTCACTCTATTTCCGTATAAAATGAAAATAACACTCGTTTGTAAATGAGGACAACTGCCTTTAAGGGAGGGATGTTTTATTTTCCTCACCACCACAAATGGAATGTTTCAAAATAGATTTTATGAATATATATGATACAAAGAAAAATATATATCATTAATTAACTTCTTATTGTGTGAAATAAAAAATTATAACCATTATATTGTAATATGTTGATATCAGTCAATTACCTGAAACAAGATTGTTGCGGATTTTTTTATTTTTAACCATGCACATAGTTTCAATCAAAAAAGAATGATTATGCATAAATATATCAAAATACATTATTTAAATATATTTTAGTAAATTTTATTTATGAACATAATATCAAATAATTTTTTTCCTTTCCTTTACAAAACATGTGTGAAACAATCGAAATTACCAACATCTGATGATGAATATGAGAATTAAATAGTAATTTCATATATAATTAATGATTATAAATATATAATATAAAAGTATATTTATATGAATTATGTGAAAATTTAGGTTCTTAAGATAGTAATTTCTATTATAGATGAGGTTAAATATTTATTTGGAAATTTATGTGTAAAAAGTAAAGAGTTTCAAATTTCAACATTCTTCCTTTGACATGTATGCCTTTTTCAAATCTTGTTTCATTTGGTTTTATGTATATAATACAATACTGATTGAATTAATCATAAATTTCATGTAAATATATGTATTTAAAAATAAATATCATGGTAAATATTTAATGTTTCTTTAATTCATATATTACCAAATTTATTAGGGTCTCTTTCGAATATCAATTTCAAATAAAAATTATTATGAATGAATTTATATATTAGATTAATTGTGTGATATTTATCTATAAAACCAAACCAATTTATTACCTTCTATTTTTTTATGTTGTTTTATATATCCTCTCTCAATTTCATTTCACTTGGTAAATAATTTACATGATGTTCCTCTTAAATGTGAAATCAACTCTAACGTTTCTTTTAAATTTAGAATATTTATCATTTATGTATTTATTAGAAGAATTATTTTAATGGAATAATTATCTATGATTCAATAATTTATTACGCTATATTTTTTCAATTTGTATCCCTTTCAAAAATTATGAAAGGGATGTTTTAACATTCTCCACATTTATTGTTCTTTTCAAAGTGTAAAAATAATAATTATTTTTTATTTTCTATGTTAACAAATTATATTATAAACATTATTATGTTCAAATATTCCTCTCATTGATATTAATGGTTTTCTAGGTAAAAATAAATCTTAATGATTTGGAAAAAAAATTATTCTTATTTGTAATTGTGATTAATCCAAATACCATAATGAGATATTTTCCATCAATGTCGACAACCTTTTTTATTTAATTATTCTAAACTAGGGATATGTTGTAAATGTAGAATCCATCATCATTATATATAAGGATTATGAACTTTTCTCTGAATTTTATCATGAAACATGTCTATTTTCGTGGGCTAATTAAGATATTTTTGAAATATTTTGGTTATCATATTCTTATAGAATAGATGTGTATGTTTCTCATTATGTGATGGATGGAACATGAGTTATGTATCCTAATAATTAATTTTGTCATGTTTTATATATCATTATATAATTATGATAATAGAGTATTAACATTAACTACACTATTCAAATCATGTAGTAAGGCCTACTAAACTATGTTTTGGTAAAATGGTACATATTCCATCTCTATTGTGTTATAGGAAATGGGTAGTGAGGCCCAATACAATGTTTTCTAATTTATTAATTTATGTTTGTTCCACTTTCATACATTTTTCATGGTGCTCTGGATAGGTTTTTTATGATTAGTGTTATGATTACATCTTTTACTTGAGTTTTAGAATCCATATATATTTAGGTACTTATTAATTTTCCAATTGTTATGTTATCATACCTATAAACATATATTATATTCTATAATGGACTTATTTTTTTATCCTTACATATTATTTGATCTCACCCATAGTTATTTTCATCTTTATAAGATAATAATGAGAATATTATGTGTAATTTTTCTAAAATATATCACCTAAAAATAATTTTATGTTAGATATTGATGATGTTGTAGAATATTATGATTATGTAAATAATATTAATAGATGTTAATCCTGTGATATCATGAACCCTCAATCAAATGATTCCCCATGTGTTTTGACAATGTAAAAGAAGATATAATGGCCCCTGAAATGGACCTCCAAAAAGACATAGCTGGAATGATATCACCAAGAGTATATCAATCACGCTAATGGAATATATTAACCTTTATAACATTTTATAAATAAAAAATAAATTTTGAAGAACCACTAAACAACACCATAAAAAAATTATGAAATAATTCCCACCACAAGTATTATCAAACAAATAATTAATACCTATATAACATAACAAAAGTTTCTAAAATTATAACTAGAAAACAAAAATAAACTCCAAAAAACATGAAAGCTTCTCAATGAATCCTATAATCTAATAAACTTAAACATCATCACCAAAATGTCCCCACTAACATGAAAATGGTTTATTTATAATTATTGGGAGAATAATAGCTATACGTAGTAAGATCATCCATGAAACATCTCATGAAAAATTTGAATGAAGCATACAAAAGCCTTGTGAATTAAAAAATTAAGCTAAATCAACAACTAAATAGAAAATACTACATTCCCCATCATCACCATGATTCTTTCACCAAGTAACACATATATGTAAATGATTCTAGATAAAACGAATATAAACATATATATAAAATATACTACCATGGTTCTATATCTCTACTGGTTTATCAGTCTCATAACCATATTCTACCCATCATTTTCTCATCCTGCCCAGTTAAAAGACATACCTAATGTGAGTTGGTCTTTGTGCTTACCTACTTTACTATCTCATAGGGACTATCATCTTATTTTGGAATTAGTACATGTATCCATCTCATCATAATCACCATAAAATCTATATCCAAGTATTTTTTCAAAGACACTAAATATTATGCTCATGAATTACTCCACAACCCATCCCATATAATGAAAAAAATCTCATGGGAATCCAGTTCCACCAAGAATAAAAAAATGAATGTATTATAACTTAATCCATTATATAGTACCCTTATATGTATGGGAATACATAGATTCATCACTAATAGGGTTGAAAATCACCATATATTGTAATCCATTATATCCTCAAATACACTTAATCATATCTATATAAAAATTTAGCTCAGGGAATATGGATATTCCATCCATCTATTCCATTGGAATCCAATATGTTGGAGAAATCACATCCCCCAAAACAATTCAATTTAATTTCCCATTCCAACATTGTTTTGATAACAAATTAAAACTGTAAACACATATACTATCAAATATAAAATATGATAATAGAACTACTTAACCTTATAATCATCTTACACTATTATTTCACATGATGACAAGTGCCCATTAATTATTACTACAATATCAATCAACAAAAACAATTTCATGTTTAGTTTTAATTAATTAATCATCCATTAATTATTAATATTCCATTTTTAATTTCCCAATATTTACCTTTTACTAGTTTGAATCATGGTTCCTTCAATACCATTATTTCTCTATATAAGTATGTCATCATCAATGAATATAGTTTAACAATTTCATTATATCTAACATGAATTATTAAACAAATATACATATTCTATATTTTGAACCCATGCACCTTTGAGAATCTCATTCCCAAATCAAATGATTTCTATTAATATGATATAAGTCATTTTATATAACTAGACAAACAACACACCATTAAATTTGTTATTTATTCATTTATTTAACACTCATAAATTATATGGGTACTCTAGGTTATTTTTAAAGCTACCACATCAAATATAAACTCTGAGTGATTTGACCATTGTTATGTTTGAGAAGTAGGAACACAAGAATAAGAGCCATCACACCACCCAACCACATTACCATCATCATGAAATCAGTCAATATTAATGAAAAAACCTAGTTGTTAACTCATTCTAACTATATCGGTGTCCCATAGTACTGTTTATAATACAAATATATTTTTTTCAACACTAATATTGACTATCACTATATCTCGAGCTCCGAGCCCATTTCTCGTCAATGGTTCTAAACCATATCACAATTATCAACTATCATAACAAAACATATCATGGATCTAAATCCCTTTAGAAGACAATCATTTAAAAAAACATCACATAAGAAAAGTAATTATGTCCATGGTACCATGGAATGAAATAATCCAACAACAATGATGGGTAACCTTAGTAACATTGTATTTTCCCTTATAATACAATAATTTTACTTGTTAAAAAGTATTTACTTGTGTTTTATACACCTGTTTTTGGAAACCAAAATCCTATAATTTATTATATACCATTAGTTGTGAATCAATATAAATATTACATTATAAATTATTATATAATTCCTCAAATTAAAGGATAAATGGTTATTAATTTATTTTCCTCTTTATTTAATAACATAATATTTGTTATTGTAGTGTTTCATTTTTTATGAGATTGTATAAAAGTTAACCATTAAATGAAACAATATCCAAAAATATAGATATATAAATATCTATTAAAATATCATGAAACAACAACATAGTGAAATAAAAATGTGATAACAAAAAACATGACACAAAACATCATTTCTATAATTCTACATTTTTATCTTCCTTCAGTTAATTTCACCATGAACCAAAGGGTTAAAACATGATTATTTCACACATTCAAATTAAATAAAAGAGTGTTAATATATACCCTATCAAAAAACGAATATATTAATGTTCTTTAAGAAATAATGGAACACCATGATATAAATGTATATTACCACTTCCATGGGGATCCAAATATCCCTAAAGGATCACCCAAAAAAGTTAACTTTATCATTAATCTATAGATATTATAATAAAAATGTGAGATAGAACCAACCAGAACATGGATGAAAATGAGTGAAAGTGAAATAAACCATTATAAAAGAGAAAAATATTCTCATATCACCAATATATTATCTCTAGAAGTTAGGAAATTGATGCAACATAATGTTTTTGAAATTATTTAGAAATATTAACCTTGGTAACCTAGTGTATGAAGAAGAGGGTAGAAATTATGATGATTTAGGTCTTACATCATTATTTATACCATGTTTTCAAATTAATTCCAAAAAATAGCCTCCTTTGTTACATAGTGATAGATAGGTTCTTCACTGGTTCTATAAAATATTAAAGCTTTCCATTCTTCTAGCACTTACGTCAATGGGGCTCTCTAGGATTCATAGTGAAAATTACTTTATATCACTCAATTCTAAAAACCTGGTTAAAATCAATTTTCAAACCATAGGTATCCCCATGTATTATCCCCTCACCCCATGTTTTAACTACCCACAAAATGATTGTAGAATGTGAACCATGACATTGAGACTCCATGGCATAGCCCAAGAATATGACACAATTACATATTAGGTGGCAGAGATACCCAGACATGGCCCCCATGCTGCTATGTCATAGCCTACCTCAATGCCCCATATAGACCTCTTGAGTAATAATCATTGGAAATATATATATCTTTATTCTCCACACCATAATGTCCAATTTAATGGCTCAATCAAAACCTCAAAAACACATCTCAATCTCCAACCCATGAAAAACATGTAAGTTATAATTTTAGATCAACAAAACATTAAATCTTATATATTATTCATAAACACATCTGATCACATGAAAATAAATTAAAGGGATAAAAAAAATATGTTATATTAATTTAGATACCTATCAATAAATTCTCACAATTGAGAATTAAATACCCCGCTTGAAATAGTAAAAAGAGGGGGCCAAATAGCCACTCCATGAGAAAAATAAAATGGGTATCACTATATTAAGAACATATCTTGAATAATAGATAAATAAGTGAAAAACAAATTGCATCACCAACCAATATTAATGAACACTTTCAGAGGATATACCTATCCTGATAAATGAAAATCCCAATATAAAACACATGATGAAAAACATTCTTCTAAAAGAGATATGTATTTAAAAATATATGTACAAGGATAAAAAGTCACTAAATAAAAGAAGATAGTGCCTCAAATAATAGGTTATATAAATCATGATTATTTTACACCCACTCTAATGTTCTCCCATATTGTATACTATACCTCTATGAGATATGATCCAATGGAATAACACTAACCCACAAAAAAATATCTTAATGTCTTGAATCTTAACATGCTCCTCCTGGAATGTACCACCATCTCCAACATCCAATTCACCCAAATATATGATTGAAGATTCATAATTTAGATTCAAATAAAGATATAATGTGTGTAAATTCTCATGAATCCATCTCATCTATAGGAGAAGTTATAAATTTCAGGCCACAACCCAAACATGATCCAACACCACAAAATGTATGAAGAACATACTACAAATATAACACCCCTGACGAAACCATCACTACCCCTGATCATAATACATATTCATGATATTTTGGTCTTTAACATCAAACAATTGAAGCCTCCTCGAATTATTAGTATAGAAATTTTGTCATTCCTAAACAACCTTCATTTGATCATGGATCACCTAGACCACATTTAAAACATATTTCACCAATTCTGGTGCAAGAAGAGATAATTGTGTGAGCCTGAACTACTATAATAGAGATAATAATTTTAGAACATAAAAATAATATACTATATCCATAACAATGGTAGAGTGATAGTTTTTATTATAGGTGAACTCCACCTAGAGTATATGTCGTATTCATATTCCCAAAAAATTCATAATACATTCAAAAAATATGTCTCCTTAGGAATGTATATGATCCTCTATCTAGTCTTCCATATCTAGATGAGAATTTTTTAAAAGGAATATCAGTTATCCAAAATATTGTGACAATTTTTTCCACCCAAGGGGTAAATGGTGATAACGATCAAAGATATTAATCCTCAATAACCCATGAATCCTCACTATCTCTACTATATATGACCACAATAACCCCTCACCTTAAAATAACTCATTAATCACTAAAACGTGAGTTGAATAATCCATAAAATGAGAAATTTCTCATATATAGTAATAAAAACCTAGACTATTTTTAAACAAGAGAATAAATCCACTAAAATATCCTCCCAATTCAACTAGGGTCCATCAAGCGGTTGAAGAAAACCACTCTGGAAAAGGCCTTCAAACTTCACCATCGGGTAATACAAACATTTAGAGACAAAATCTAAAAATGAGTTCTTTATAATCGACCACTAAAATTAATCTTCAAAAATATGATACATCTTTCTCACACCAAGATGCACAAAAAATTAGAAAATATAGAATTCATTTAGAATCACCTCATCCATCATAGTATAAATAAAAATATTTCCCTCAACATCACCTGATGTATTATATCTTTAAATTCTCTATAACAAGAATCTATGTTAACAACTATATCACCCAAAACCTCAACCTTAAAATATCTATATCTAGCCCTGCCTACTTAGTTCACTAGGGATTATTTCCCTATCATATGATAAACACGACATCTTCCATCCATGAATCACATTTCATGTTTTGTCACAAATAACTCATTCATCACTCTTTAAGAGTCTCCAAACTCATTCGCAACACCACCAAATGAGTTATTAAGCAATTAATTCAAAAACAATATTTGTATTACCAATTCAAATGAGAATATTATAAAACCAGTCATTCAATAATTTCATCAATCATAATTGTAGTGAATTTAGATCATATTGGGTGAATTTGTACATCAAACACTAGAGATATGTGAATACAAAAATACATTCATTGATAATATATTTTATCCACAAATTCAAATTAAACACTACTATAGTAAACTCAAAATAATTGGTGGAATAATTACATTCATGTAGTCATAACTACTAATAACCATAAGATATAACCTCCCAAAATGACATCCTCTATAAGATGAAGAACTACAGAACCAACCAAATTCTCCATCAAAAACTAAAAAAAATTATTCTCACTAGTTATTCCATACAATTTATATATCCATTCTATTAAATTATTTCATTTGTCTCACAATCCAATAGATGTTGCGTATGAAAACCCATCAATTTCTATCTTATCCATGTAAACTTCGCACCTATAAAGAAATATTGGGGCGTAACTATGAAACCACCACCTCAATCATTGAAGGATAAATGTCCACTCTATACTGAGATATGTAATTACCATTGAAAATGACCCAATGATCCAAGAACTCAAACAATTATAGCTTCGTAATCAAAAAACAAAAATGGAAATCTCCCATCATGACACATATATTCTCCACATTATCCTTCTTCCCAAAAAGCCAGGAGATAGGCTAGAAACCTTCTCCTAAAATATATATTAAGAAAATGTAAAAATTAACAGGAAAATAGAGTCATGGAACATATTAAGAATTACGGGTATAAACCTCACTACAATTATCAGCCTGGACAAGGACATTACAAAAATCGGGTGAGACGCAGGACCAATTGAAACTAAACTCTTTGATTTCTCTCTTGGATAGAGCATCATAAACTTGATTGGACTCATGATAAACATGCCTACTTCAAGAGAGAGTAACTCCACAAGCTGGAGACATTCAATCTAGTCAGGCAAGATCTTCCATGTTTGATTTCGTGATCGATCATGATGAATTTGAACAGTATTGTCAAATCGGACTCCAACTGTAATTGGTGCCAATTATGTGAACAACATACTTTATTTCTTTGATCATATCCCAATTTTCTACCTCAATTGCAAGACCTTAACCAATGAAATCGAAGAGGCATCCTTTCAAAAAGCCACGGTACGTTCGGAAAACACCACCGCATCCAGTAGGGCTCGGAGCACCCGAGGCCGCTCTATCAATGTTGACATTGACCCAACTAGGGATGGGCGGTATCCATAGAACATACTTCATCATTAATGCTTTTTTGGACCTTCCATGTACACCAAGTGATCTCAAAATCACAAGATCAGAAACATCATTATTCATAGAACCAGTTTGAATAAGGGAGGCAGCCCAAATTGCACGATTGATGAACAAAACACCATTATGAAAGGATGGATTAATTTTGTTGAAAACCAAATCATTCCTCGCTTTCCAAATGAAGTATAAGAAACTCACAGTAGCAACCAACCAGAGGGTGTGAATCTGTTCACTACAATCCTTTAGGCAAATGGATTGCAAAAGATCCTCTAGTGATTGAAAATTAAAGCAACACCTGAAGATATCCTTCAGATAAATCCAGAACATGTTCGTGAATCTGCATGAGATAAACAAGTGTTGATGTGTTTCATCGGAATCAAGACAGAGGAAGCAAGCAGGGGCCAGCTGAACTCCAGCGCGCTACAGCAGGTGTTGTTCTGAGAGGAGTTGTTTCTAGATTTTCCAGATGATGATCATTGATGCAGGTGGAATAAAGGCAGTCTGAACACCTTTGATCTAAGAGAGTGGATTTAGGGAAGAGCCACATGACGGTCCATAGAACTCCTTAGCGGAAAATATTCCATTTAAATTTGGAATCCAGACAAGAGTGTTAGATTCAATATAATTATATCCCGAGATCTGCATGCAAATATGATTAGGTAATAACTCATTCATATTGACAATTCCACGGATATCAGCAATAGCATAGTTCATCAGGGATGCAGGAATAGAAATTTCATCACAGATGGGCTGGGAAAACCAAGGAGTTTTCCAGAGGTTTAGAGGAGATTTCTCACAAACCAGCCATCTCGAAGTTTCCATCAGACCAGCAAAAGCCTTCTTAAAGGCAGGCCAAATAGGGGAGGTCGTGTAATAACCGTACACATGTTGAATGTTGTAAACAAACCTGGAATAGGGAAAATCTGCAGAGGGGTCATATCTAGAAAGCAGATTCCATACAAACTTCTTAATCAAAGCATCATTGAAGACCCTTAGGTCCTTCACCCCCATTCCCCCCATTTGGGTTGATTTAATAAAATATATCCAGGCCACAGTAATGAGATTTCTCTTATTAATTGATCCAGTCCATATGAAAAAAATAAGGTTTCCATAAATAAATAAAACCATTGACTAGTCTGAACCCCCAAAAAACACTAAATTAGACAACCCTATGAAGACAGTTGGAGTATTGGTAACCTATTATGGAATTAAAAGTACCATGTGACTCCCATGACAATGTCTGAAAGTATTTTCTCTGATATCATCTTTCATTACTCAGATATGTTAATATCCTAACCAAATGACAATTTTTGATAAAAAGTTAACACCCTCCAAATGATCAGATAAATCATTAATTTATAGGATAGTGTAGTAGTTCTTCACCATTAACTGAATCAGAAATAGAAAACTATTACACAATAAAAAACAATAAATTACCTTCTATATGAAAATCCCTGGGGCTCCTTAAGCTGACATGCCATGTCAAATTAATTATAAAATCAAGAGTCCAAGAACCTAAATCTATAACTCTTGATACTAAGAAGGGGAAATCTAATACAAAGACATCAATATAAAACAATATTATGTATATATGTCCCTAAAAATTTATATCTCTCATTAAGGGGATAGTTTCACACTCTCTTCATGGAATACATTAGTGTACTCTTCAAAAACCTTTGGAACCATCATTGGATAAACATCAATAGAACTTAGAAGTAACACATCCATCATTAAAGATAGAGACTTAATATGTATCTATCCCATCCAAAGTTGTTACTCACCAATTAATACTTCTAGGTCTCCATCAGTATCATAAAATATGTCATACATACTGAATTAATCCTTGAATTACTATAATTATTATAAAAATATATATTTAGGATGAGTTCGTATGGTTGTATCAATAAACATTAGAATCCTTTGAAAAAGTGGTTTTTCCATAGTACCAACATGAAATCTCTACACCCAATTACCATAATACTATATATTCCAACTAGCATAGTTGAGGCCAAAGGAACTAGAATCCACTCTACCTCAATACAAAATGGGTGCACTAGGATGGGTGAAAAAACGGGTTGTGAATATATAATAATACAAAGAAACCCCATCATTTTTATAAACAAATATAGTACCTCATATGATATATCTCTCTCCAAATAATGGAAATGCTAAAGAATACATCTAAACATGACCTAATCTATGACCTCTATGTCCCTGATGGTGACCATGTCTATGGCTTTGCTCTTCCAACAACCATCCAGGGCTAGAGACAACAAAAATTTTTCCTCTCTCTTCCACATCCACTGTCTACTTATTAAAATTTGCAACCCCATGTAGTTCATTCTACCTCAAAAGAACTACTATTAAGAATAGGGCTAAAATGTGGAAAAGTTACACATTAACTTTTAGGGAAGGTTACTAATTATTTCTTTAGATGGAAACTGTAATAAACTATACTTTGTTTCATTTGTGTATCTTTATTTCAGGTTGTTTTTGAGGAAAAAGAAAAAATGTAAAATTTTATAAGTACACATTGTGTACCCCTGAAGACACATTGTGTACTCGGTTTCTATGCATAAATATTTATGGTCCATATAACGGCCGAGTACGTGGCCGTATAGGTGACATGGAAGACTTCCTTAATATGGGGCCAGTTGAGGCTAGTACACAGTGTGTACATTAAATAAACACACTAAGTACTTTTCCTTTTATTTTATTAATCGTATTAGGGTCACATCTAATCTTGAGAATGAAATTCTTTTCCCGTGTTACGTACAAGAGATAATTGTATGACTGAAGATATTCTATGTCCTCTCGTTCATCCGTCCTACTCTGATTGAGACGTCGGTGTTTGTGTCAGAATCCTATAAGTGAGTTCTTTCTTCCCCTATAGCCTATCTTCCTGATTTCTCTTATCTCGTTAGAAATTGGGGGTTGATAATTTTTACCCTTTTCTTATATCTACATCATTCTAGGCCGATTCAATGGAATATGTTCAAGAGTGTTCATCGTACAACATCAAGGTAGGTGGTTGGTGCCTTTATTTGGTAGTTTTTGGATTATATATGTTAAAAGTGTTATATACCCATATTTATGGTATTGTGTGTTTTGGAATTTAAACCTATTAAAGACATATAATGTTTTATTTTATTTGTGAAAGGTTTGTTTGATTTTCAATAAGGTTTTGTACCTTGATTATTGATGTGTTTCCCATGTTTGGTTGATTATGGTTGTTTGGTTGAGAATTTCCTATTAAGCTTGCTTGTTTTCTTTCCTCATGATGGTAGGATGGAGTTATTGTTCATTTAAGATGCATGTGTTTAACATTAAGAATGAATAACCCAGGGGAATTGACTATGAGAGATTCCAAAGGTATGGTCTTTTAATTATGAATTGATGTTATGATGGAAAAGAGATATTGATTGTGAAATCCATCATGAGGTCATGGACCAGAGGGGTTAGACTGTGAGTGCAACCCAGAGTGTCATTATTAAATGAATGTTTTACCATAAGGCAATGACTATGAGAGATTCCTGAGAGTCATTATAATTCATTGTGTCTATGCAGACCAAGGGGGAATTGACCATTAGAGCTACATTGGTGTTTGTTTTTAATGATTACTGTCATGTGGAACCCAAGGGGTTAGACTGTGTGATATTTCCTAGAGGATCATTATTTTATTGAATTTATGATATGTTAACAAGAGGAAATTATACTATGAGAAAATTCCTATAGGTTTTATTGTGAATAATTGAATGATTCTTATGAGTCTTTCCATCCAAATCATAAGTTTGGACTCAATCATACTTGGTTGTTTAGATGATCTTTTGAGTTATCTTTTGTTATTATTACATTGAGGGATATAGATATTTGTATTCATCTTAGGTAACATTAATCATTGGTGTGAATGAGTAATAAATGTAAATGAATGTAATTGGCAACTATATGATTGTTTACTTATGAGTAATTCCTCGTTAATTGCTTCATTTTTCATATTTCCATCTATATATATTCATTGATAGTTATGCACATTTATTTTAATGGTTTCCTACATGGATTTGTCTCACACCCTGTTTCGGTCATGCTTTTGGGCCTAAATATATTATATGGTTATATGTATATATAAGGGAATGATCCCTTCTGCTGTAGGTACTTGATTGCTTTCAGGGCTGGAAAGAATGAGACCATGCTGAGGCTTGTGATGATATATGAGTTACTTGTTTTTTTTTTATTTGTTTTAGTATAGTATTTTCATCATTAAGACATGTTTGGCTATATTCCTAGACAAATGTGACATGAATAATTTATATATGTGTTCTTGGTGTTTATTTATTATCAGTTTATACTATGTTAATCTTCCAATAAAGTAATTGATTCCCAATTATCACACATATTTCCCTCACTACTATTCGGAAGCCTCTAGCATTCAGGGAAATACTCTGGAAACCATGTGACCAACCAGGTATGGAGCACCCTTGCGAGGCACCCATAACAAGGACGTTACAAAGTTGTATCAGAATATTTTCATTTCTTATTGGTCTTACTATTTGGAGACTACATATTGAGATCTGAAGGAATAGTTATTTTGTAATAAGTTTTGACCGGGAGTATATAACTAGTGTATAGGGAAAATCCAAGTTTACTCGAATATTTCAATTTTTTGGTTTTTTAATTATTACAGTTCAATTTATTTCTCCATTGGGAGATTCACTTTTATTGTGCTGTTATCATTGATTTTATTGAGGTTATATTTCCAGCTCAACCTAATGAGATTAGGGTTTTCCATCTCATGAATCTTATAAGAACGTGCTAGATATGACTTTTCATGTGTTTTTGTCATTACATTTTGATTTCATTACTGGTTGAATGATGTTGTGATAGAAGTTGTGCAAGATATGCATGTTTTTGTGAAATATTATATTATAGAACACCATTTATTTTGATAGGGTATTGATATATGTTTGGATTCTTTTGGATGGACACCAAACTTTGGTCTCTAAGGTGTTATGGTCCCTCTTTATTCCGAATTGGGTGGATCATGTATGATGTTTGGATGAATTGTTTCAAGTTATGACATATAAAAGGATTCAAAACTTTGATTCATTGGAGTATGGGCTCTCACAGGTCGTAATTTTTCATGAATTCAACAAATGTTTATGTTTTTACGGGTTACAGAGATGTTTAAAAGGCCTACTATCTGAAAACCCAGAAAACACAGTGTGTGGTGTTATAAACCCAAACCATGTGTTCATCTATTCTGGAATAAAAAAAATTCTACATTACATGTTTTTTCCTATATGTACACATCATGTAGTCATTAACTGCTTGTCTGACTGTGTGAGCAAAGACACGATGTTGGGAAAATTTTGGTAGACATGATGTGTCTGTAATGTACATGTTGTGTTGTAATAGACTATGTATCTGACCATGTGAAGAATGAAATTGGTGGATGAAACATAGGTTTTAAACATTGTGTTTCATTCATGCACACCATGTAGAGTCGATTGGGTCATCGACCATGTGAATAATGAAACCGATCATTAGAGCATAAGTAGTACACATCGTGTATAAGATGACCATGCCATGTAGTGTTACCCAGGAGGGAACTGTGTAGTTCTAGCCATGTAGAAGAACTCAGGAATCAGGAAAAATTCAAGTACATGCTATGTCATAAAAGGTACACATTGTGAGTATGGGTGTTACACAACCAGGTTCAGCAGAGGTACACTCTATGTAAAAATCATAAGGTAAAAATTCGTGTGGGGTTTATACACTCCATGTAACCTAGTTTTGTAAAACAAGAATGTTTTCTTCTCTAGTTGCTTTATTTAACTTTTATGTTAATGTCCCTGATAATCTTGAACTAAGGTGTACCCATGACCTTGTAGAGCCATTCCACCAAGACGTCCTCGAGATGTATGCCAGACATAGGGAAATTCTCAGTCACTAGAAATGGCATATCAAAGAATAACATAAGATCCTCCCATGGTGCCCATCTTGGCACCAACTGTTATACCGGATGCAGGTGATGATGTACAGTTTCATGAAGCCTTTTTAGGATTTTACAATCCTTTAATGGATCACTACATCCAACCCTATCTATGGCAGAGCTGACGCTCGTGTTCCAGCAGTTTCATCATCCCGCTTTTTCAGGGGATTGATGACCACATGTAGCAGATTCATGGTTGGAGGTCATTCTTGCTATCTTTGAAAATTTCGAGACACCTCTGGAGAGGAGGGTGAAGCTCGTGATGTGTATGCTATGTGATACCACTAATAGATAGTGTGATGTTATCTCACAGGCATGTCTTCATCAAGATATGGCTTAGAAAGAGTTTCTGAGGACCTTCTATGATTACTTACATTCCAAGACATTGAGGGAAAATTGATCCCAGGAGTTCATGAATTTGTAGAATGGCGCTCATTCAATGATTGATTATTCATCCCCTTTTATAGATATTCAGTGATTTTCACCTGTTCTAGGAGGTTATGAGTTATCTTTGGGGATGTGATTTGAGTATGGTATCAGGCATGACATCAAATTGTTGGTGAATGTATTATAGATAACTTCAGTGATGACTATAGTGAACATGACACTGATTATTGAGCACAATATGAGGTAGTTGGGATCTGTGAGCTAGAGGGGTTCAACATACAGGTCTAGTACTCATTCTCCAGATAGTAGGAAGCACTTTAGAGAGGTGTCACATGATGTTTCATCATGTATCCAGGTGTTATGCTACTACTATGTGAATAGTGGGAATATGAGACCAAATTTCCTATGAGAAATGTAGAGTGTCGATCTTGTGGCATGATGGGTGATATTCAGAATTTTTTTCAAGTGTTCTCACGAGTAGCGAGTGATAGGGTTTCTATTATGACTCCACATTCATGATCAGTACCAGTAGTTTCTCATCAATCAGGGAACTGGAGTTTGTTAGGCCGTTCAGGCTGAGGAGGTGGTCATGGTCGTCTTAGTCATGCTACAGGATTCCAGCGACCTCATGTTGGATCAGCTTAGGGTAGCTAGGTAGGGTTGTAGGGCCACACTATAGGTCAATCTTATGCAGTGGAGTATACCAAGTGAGAGTAGGATCCTAGACCCTCTGCGGTTAGAGGTACAATTCTATTTTCCAGAGTTGTATCTTCTAATATTTTTTATATAAGGGATTCCTATAGTATTATATATTTTTCCATTTTTGAGATCTTTGGGATCCGTATATTTACTTCTAAGTATGTTATGACCCTAGACACTATGTTGGGGATTAGGACAGCCAATATACGTTAGTGCAAGGAGTTCTATCCTGAGGTTGGTGGGTGTCACTTCTTATGGTACCTATATGTCTATGAGATGACAGGCTTCAATTTCATTCTTAGAATGAAATGGTTGGTCTCTTTTTAGGCCTATGTTGACTATTATCACTACAGGGTGACTTTAACATCACCAAATGGTGTATCTTTTCTACACAAGGGTAAATGGGATATCTATGTGAGCAGATTGGGACCTGATCATCTTGGTTTTGGAGGAGTTATAGACCAGATTGATTATTTAGATCTGGATGGCCAGGGGAATTCATAGATGGAGATTCCTCTAGTGGTGGATCATTTCAAAAATTCCTTTCTAGAAAACATTTCATGTTTTCCTCTAGAGAGTGAGGTATAATTCTTTATTGAGATTATTCCAAGAGCGGTATAGGTGTCCTTTCCTCTATATAGGATGGCTACACTAGAGTTATAAAAGATCAAGAAGAATCTAGAGGAGTTAGAGGAAAAGGTTTTTATATGAACCAGTACTTCTCCTTGGGGTTCGCCAGTCCTATTTGCGAAGAAGTTGGATGGTACCCTCAGATTTTGTGTTTATTATTGGAATATGAACCTGTTGACAGTCAAGAACTGATATCCCTTAATGAGCATTGATGAAATCTTTTATCATCTTCAAGGAGACCTAGTGTTTTTAATGATTAAATTGAGATAAATTTATCATAGGTTTTTCATTATACCATTAGATAGACATTTTTCAGGCTTTTAGAGTAGGTATGGTCTAAACAAGTATTTGGTTATGTTGTTTAGTCTCACGAACGTGCCAGCAGTTTCCATGGAAATGATGAACTGAGTGATCCATACATACATGGATTATTTGTTGGTAGTCTTCATGGAAGATATCTTGGTGTACTATCATACTTGACCAGACCGTGCCATCCATATTAAGATCGTATTGGGTACACTGAGAGACCATAATTTGTATGCCAATCTCACAAAATAGCACAATGGATGAACCAGATTCACTACTTGGTTCATGTTATCTTAGAGACAAGAGTACCAGTACACCCAAAGAATATGAGAGCTGCTATTTCCTATGAGAAGATGAATATCATATTTGAGGTATTGAGTTTTCTGGGGATGGATAGTTTCTATGAGTGCTTTGTATAAGAATTTTCAACATATCAGTTCCACAGACGGGCCTGACTAATAAGGGTGAAAAGTACAAGTGGAAATATTACTACAATTCAGCCTTTCATGAGCTGAAGGGGAGTTTTACCTCAGCACCAATAATAATTTTTTCAGATTCAGGAAAGAGTTGCACTGTTTACTCTGATTCATCCATTTTTGAGTTGGGAGCAGTTTTTATGCAGCGGGATGGAGTCGTTGCATATGGGTCTTGATATTTGAGTCCACATGAGAGGAACTATCTGACACATTATATCTAGTTGAATTCAATTTTACATGAATTATGTTGTTGGATACATTATCTATTTGGTTACCATTTTTAGTCTTCACTAACCAAAAAAGTCTCAAGTATATCTTTTCTCAGTATGATCTGAATTTGAGATATTAAAGGTGGGATGAGTACCATCAGTCCTTTGACATTGATCTTGCTTAGACACCTGGTAAAGGAAATGTAGTGGCTAATGCATTAAGCCAGATGACTCAGAATAATGTAGTTCATGAAGCTAGTAGTTAGTGTTAGTTTATGGATCTATTCTCTGAGATGCATTTTTAGGTGCACAACAGAAAGGGGAAGATGTTTCCTTCTTCTATAGATGTTACCTCTATACTACAAGATTGAGTGCGAATGAGGTATCTATCAGATTCTGATGTCCTAGTCCTACATGAGATTGTGTCAGGAGAGGACCCTACTCTTGGGTGGATCGTAGACGAGGATGAGATCTTGCATTTTCATGGGTGTGTATGGGTGTCTACAGAAATACATGATGAGCTGATGCAGGAGTTTCATTAGTCAGTTTGGGCAGTTCATCCCTCTGTCACCAAGATGTATCGAGATCTACACTATTAGTGTTGGAGTCCTGGTATGAATTCAAACAACAAAAAAACATTACATTAGAGGGGGGGTTTAGAAGGGGTTATAAACAACCCTATCTAAATTCATTTTCTGTAACATTAGAGTGGGTTCTCCACAACCACTCTAATCATCGAATTTAGAGGGGGTTATGAACCCCTCTAAATTCATTTTCTATAAAAATTAGAGAGGTATTATGTACAACCATTGTACGCATAGAATATAGAGGGGGTTATTTATGGATCCCCTTAATTTCATAAATTTTAGGGTGTTTTGAACCCCTTTTAATTTTTAACATTATATTTTTAATATCCAATAGGATTTTAGAGGGGGTTCAAAACCCCCACTAATATCTTAAATTATAGGCGGTTGAAAACCACCCTAATGTCTAAAATTAGAGGGGGTTCAAAACCCCCATCTAATTTCATAAATTATAGGGTGTTCAAAACCAACATTAATGCCTTTAGATTAGACAGGCTGAAATACCCCCTCTAATGTCTTTAAATTAGAGGGGGTTCAAAACCCCCTCAAATATCATTAATTTTGAAGGGGTTTGAAAACCCCCTATAATGTATTTTTAAAAGGGGTTAAACCCCCCCCCCCCCTCTAATGACTTCAATTTAGAGGGGGATCTAGACCTCCTCAAATTTATGAAATTATAGGCATTGTGAACCCCCACTATTTAAAAAAAAGAAACTTCGATAATATATATATATATATATATAATTAAAACCAAATATATAAATATATTTAAATACATTATATGAACATATTATATTAAATATTTATATTTCTATATTTAATTGTATTTATTTGAATACATAGATATAACATTATACTATTATGTAAATTTATATATATTTATTTCTATAAATTGTATTTTATATAATATTAATGTTTTATATTATAAAAGCTTAAATATATTATATAAATATGTACATAATTATAATTTATCAAAAAAATTTATCATAGAAAAACCCAAGATTTTAGTTTTTATAAATTATATTATATTAATGATAAATATATTTTTCTATAATAGTTTTAGGCCTTTATATAATATATAATTAATATTGTATGAAATAGAATTTACACAAATAAATTTATATTAATTTATATTTATTGAAATACTAATATATATTAATGTACATAATAATAAATATATGTGTTGAAATACGTTATATAAATATTTTTGTAAATTGTATTTCATATAATATTAGTTGTATATAATATATAATTGTATTTCATATAATATTATGTATATTTTTCAATAAATTGTATTTCATATAATATTGATTATATATAATATACATATTAACTATATATAATATAACATTGAATTAAATATAATATTGATTATATATAATATACATATTAATTATATATAATATAATATTAATTGTTTATAATTTAATAATAACTATATATAATAAAATATTAATCATATATAATATAATATTAATTACATATAATATTAATATTTGTATAAAATGTACTTCATATAATAATAATAATAATAGAAATAATAATATATTAATTTTATATAAAATTATACAATTTATACAAATAAATATATTTATTAACATAAATAATAATAAATATATGTATTGAAAGACATTATATAAATATATTTTTAAATACCTTATATAAATATATTTGGTAAATACTTATGAATATATATATATATATATACCTATATTAATACGTAATTAATTATATAAACAATTTACATAAATATATAATAAAAATTTATTTAATATAATATATATTTGATATTAATCATAAAATAAATGTATTGGATTTATAAAACCGACATATAATTTTTATAGATTAAAAAATAGATGTAATATGAATAATAATAATTAATAACATAATTGTTATCACAGACACACACATATAAGTACAATTTATACATATATACTTCTGTAATGTATTTAGGTGACATATAAATATATAATATATAATATATATAATTGCATATAGTTATAAATATATTAAATTATTTATATTATTATTTAAATTTGTGTAAATTTATTATTCTAATAATATTTTTTGTAATAAACATTGAAATATATATAAGTACAATAATGTGTATTTTATATATAAAATTGTGTTTTCTTTAGTGGTTGTTGGGTGGGGTTTACAACACTATTAGTGTTGGGCGGGTGCAGGTTTGATTCCAAGGAATTCCATTTTTCTTGTGGGAAGAGTATTAATTTGAGGCATATGTGGAGGTGGGAACCGTTGGAATTAATTAGGGTGGGAGATACGCCTACAGAAATTAATTGGGCAGGGAATTAATTAGAGGCAGATGGGGGAGGTGGGAGCTAGGGGAAGCATTGGGTGGGATGGAGGGTAAACTGGGGAAGCATTGGTCGGGACCGGGGTGACTGGGGATGAGCTGGGTGGGAACCAGGAGGATGGGGATGGAACTGGAAACTGCGAAGCGCTGGCTGGGACTAGGGGTAAGGGGATGAAACCGGGAACTTGGAACCCAAGATGGGGGTGGAGGAAGGGGTAATCCCTAAAAAATATGGAAAACTTTAGGGGTGGTTGTGAAAACCACCCATAAAGTAAGATCCATATTAGGGTTGGTTTAAACCACCCCTACAGCCTTCCAACTTTGGGTGGTTATGGCATTGGTGAATTTATGAAAACATTACCGGTTCATCACCACCACTGCTAATGTCTTTATATGGGGTTATAACCTCTTGTATTGTCAAAAATAATCCCCCTATAATATACCTATTTTTTATAGTGAGCGTTGTAGATGGGTTTTTTATGAGATGTTCCACCTGTCAGTAGGTGAAAGCGGAGCATCAACGACCCACATGGATTTTGCAGCACTTACCCATTATTGAGTGGAAGTGGAATGATGTCACTATGGATTTTGTGATGGGTTTACTGAGGCCACGTCAATGGAATGATGCGGTTTCGGTTGTTATTGATAGACTCGCGAAGGTTTCACATTTCTTACCAATCAAATAGACCTTCAATTTTGATGATCTTGTAAGGTTGTACATCTGAGATATTGTACTTTTTCATAGGTTCCTACACACTATTGTTTTAAACAGGGACTCCTAATTTACTTCTCATGTTTTGAAGGGACTACATAGAGCATTGGTTACATAGTTAATTCTGAGTACAACTTACCTTCCCCAGATAGATGGCATGTCTGAGCGCACAATTTAGGTTTTGAAGGACATGCTTCGAGGATGCGTTATATTTTAAAGGATCATGGGAGAGACAACAACCCATAGTGTAATTTTCCTACATTAACATATTTTAGAATATGATTCATATGGAACATAATGAGGAATTGTATGGTAGGCCATGCCGATCACCCTTACGTTGGATCAAGGTAGGAAAGACAACTATGCTGGGACCTCATCTTGTCTAGGAGGAGACTGAGTAGGTGGAGTTGATTCAGAAGAGGATGGCTACTACACAGTCTCAACATAAATCTAATGTTGATCAATGGAGACGACCTCTGTGGTTTGAGGTCGAAGATCAGGTTTTCTTACTTGCCACACTAAGTTTGGGGCACTGAAGGATTAGGAGACAGGGAAATCATTCACTGATATTCGTCGGTCCATTTGAGATTTTTGAGAGAGTAGGGCCGGTGGCCTATAAGTTACAGTTACCTTAGATGTACTAGTCTATGCACAATGTCTTCATTGTTTCCTAGATACGAAATTACATTTCAGACCCGAATCATGATTTTCAACCTGAGTAGGATGAGTTGGAGGTGGATGCATCCTTTTAGGAGAACCCTATTCGGACTTTGGATCGTATCAAAAAGGTTACCTATGTCCAGTTTGTTTCTCTGGTATGGGTTTTATGACATCGTGGGCTAGTACAAGACAAGACATGGGAGAGAGAGGTCAATGTTTGATCACAGGGACTAGAGATTTCTTGTGTTTCTTTTTCACCACCCATTGAAGGGAAATTCCTTGAAGAAATTATTTAAGGTGTGAAGTTTGTAAGAACACAAAAAAAAATTTCAGCTATGGATCTTTATTTCATGTTGTTTTTAGGAAAAGGAACAAATTGGAAGTTTTATAAGTATACGTCGTGTACTCCTGATTACACGTCGTGTACCTAGTTTCCACACATAACCGAGTAGTGGTCGCCTAATTGTCGAGTACATGGTCGTGTAGGATACCTATAAGACCACCTAAAGTAGGGGCCGGTTGAGACTAGTACACAATGTGTATATTAAATTATCACACCACGTATGTTTCCTTTTATTTGATTAATTGGACTGGGGTTGTGTCTCGCCTCTAGAATTAACATCATCTTCCAGTTTCTTATACTGGACAACGATGTACGGCTGAAGAGCATCAATATCCTCACGTTCCTCCTTCCGATCTCTAATTGAGACGCCTCAGGGTGCTTTGAATTCCAACCTCTATGTTTTGCCTTCACATAAATCCTCTCTTCTTGTTATCTCCTCTCTCATGAGTTATCGAGGGTTGACCATTTTTAACGTTTTTGTACATCTATGGAGTTCTAAGACAATTCAAGGGATGAAGTTCAAGAGTGTTCATTGTACAACATTGACGTAGGTGGTTTGTGCCTTTCATTTTTTTCCTTTAAATTTTATATGCTAAAAGTGTCAAATACCTTTATTTAGGGTATTGGGTGTTTTGGAGTTTAAGCATAGTCAATACATGATATGGTGTGTTTGATTTGAGAAAGGGTTAATTGATAATGAATAATGATTTATACCATGATTATGGGTGTTTTTCACATACATGATCGATTAAGACCATTTGGTCTAGAATTCCATGTTATGAATTCTTTTTTTTCATGCCTCATGTAGTTAAGATTGAGTAACTATTTATTTGAGATGCATGTGTTTCACATTATGAATGTATACCAAGAAGAATTTACTATGAGAGAATCCAAAGGTAGGGTTTTTAGTTATGAATTGATGTTGTGATTGACCATAAGTATTGATTTTGATTGCTTCCATGGGGTCACAAACCAGAGGGGTTAGACCGGGAGAGCTACCTATAGGTTCATTATTAAATGAATGTTGGGCCATTGGGAATTGACTATGAGACCGTTTAGGGGGGTCATTAAAATTCATTGTTTCTATGCTGACCATGGGGGTATTGATTTTCAGAGCTACCCAGGTGGTTAAGGTAAATGATTAGTGCCATGTGGGACTCAAGGGGTTTGACTGTGTGAGCTTTCCCATAGGGTCATTATTTTATTGAATTGATGAAATATGAATCAGTATAGGATTAGACAGTGAAAACATTCCCAGAGTGTTGATTGTGAATAATTGAATTATTGTGATGAGTTTGCCAAGCCAAAGAACAATCTCGGACTTGGTCTTAACTGATTTCTTAGATTATCTTTTGAGATGTCTGTTGTTATTATTACTCAAAGAGGGACATAGCATATAATAGACCCTAGGATACATTATTCAATGGTGTGAAAAGTAATTAATGTTAATGAATTTATTTGGAAACTATAGTATTTTTTATTATTTAGTACTTCATATTTTAATGCAACATTTTTCATATTGCCTGGTATATATATTCATTTACTGTTATACCTAGATCTTTTTGTTGTTGCCTACTAGGATTAGTCTCACACCCAATTTGGGTCATGATTTTGGGTCCCCAAGAGATTATATGGTTGAAAATATAGTCAAGGGAAAGGGCCCTTCTACATCTAGTACTTGATTTTTGTTGCAGCTAGAGATCATGGGACCATGCTGAGGCATGCGATGTTGCTGGAGTTTAATTTTTTTCTTTGTAATTATGTTTAGTATTGTATTTCCAGAATTTTGACTTGTTTGGATGCCTTCCTCAACATATGTGACATGTATCAATTATATATGTTCTATAGTTTTTTATTTATTATCAGTTTTCCATGTGTTACTCTGCTAATGAGGGCATAGTTCCTATACAATCACACCGAAGGACCTTTCTACTAGTCGGTATCCTCTGGAGTTAGAGGAAAGGATCTTGAGGCCATGTGATCAACCAGGTCAGGGGCACCTTTGGGCGGCACCCGGAAGCGGGACGTTACGTCCACAGATTCAAATGATTATAAAAACATGTGCAACCTAATAGAAATGGCATGAGAACTGATAGCATTGGGTATGTATGATTAAGGGGGAAAATCCTACTTCTTTCTAACTAATAAAAATTATAAACAAGAAACTAAGATCCCTTAGTAAGAACTCTGATCTATAAATTTTCCTGATAAATCCCATACAATGATGATCTGGTCTGTGAAAAATATCTAGTGATGGCCCTTTCCGTCACCAATACATAAATATAGGAATTCAATATAAATAAAGCATAATGGTTCCAGATCTCTAGAAGAAAACTTCCTCATACTTATTTAATCTTGCCTCATCATAAGAAAGAGTTATGAATCATAATTTAAGATGTTCATGTAATTGATAATGATCTCTCAAACACTATAAATCCCTTATTGAAGGGTATTGATTTCTTATCAATAATACATTTTAATGATGAATGATAAAAAATCATCCAGAAATTGATCCATGAGAATTTCCCATGAAATAGATAACTTCTCATGATCCTCTAGAAGGAACATACAATATCCAAGAATACCTTTTATTATCATCTAAACTTGAGAACCAATGTGATATTATCAATAACTAATCAAACAAAATGATTCCTCAACATCCTCCCACATATCCTCCATCTCCATATATGAAACTAAAACATAATAACAATATAAATACAAGTTCTATAAATCTCATAGTTTCCTCCTCAATGATTCATCATACTAAGCCTCTACTCCATGGAGATCCATGGGAACATCATACTAAATGTCTTGTGCACGAACCAAACTAAGGCATCGGGATAGTTCTTGAAATGTAAAATAAAAAATATAATAACTCAAAAATATAAGAAAATTTAATACATTAGGGTTGATTAAGTAATTAATTCATTTTATCATACTTCCCATTGCCTATTAAAAATCTAGAATTAGTAAAAAAATAATCATGATGAATGATACATTACCATGTATTTACCTTGAATATAGATTAACTTATCATAACATGTCCAGAAAACATGAAAATAATTTCTTCAGATCCTATATGGCCATAATATCCTTTTTTGTTGTTATCCTCCATTGTTTATTGTACTTACTATGCCCATATGATATCGTTTGCTGACCAACACATGCATCATCACCTGTTCCTAAATTCAAAGTCAGTATCTTATCTAAATCATCTTTTTAATACCACTCTATAATAACCCCCTTCATCCAAGGTCACCCCACTATGGTTTGTAATGAATAAAGGGAGGCAATGTCCATAAAATAATACCTCCATTAAACCATGATTTGGAAACTATCATTGAGACTATATCAATCCCTCAGACAAGAAGTACAGTCTTTTATGATGTTTATGGTGTTATACTTAATCGGAGAAGATCCACCCACCACGACCAAGAATAAATAAAATAATCACACCTATTACTTGTAAACATAGTCATAAACTGGTCAACATAAATAAAAAAATGAATGTACAAAATGTAAAACAAGTTAGTGACCATGAACTCAAATAACTCTCGACATCTTCTCAAAAACTCAACCATTTTTTAACATACACCCTAATCTCAATCATATGTATTCTAGCCTAAAAAATTAATATAAAATAAGTGAGAATAATATATATACTTTGTAAGAACCTCCCTAAAACCTCTAATGAAAAATGTGAAATATGTATACTAAATCCCAATAAATAAACATATTAAACTAAATAGTTCTTCAAATAGGTAATAAAAATTCCCATATACTCATCATGGATCCCTCACCAAGTAAGATTTAAAAATAAATAATTATATATCTAAATAATATATATAAATGAGGTTTTCTAACTTCCACTAATCCCCAATTTTTTCTTGCATGACTCAACACCACACATCATGTGCACATAAATTCAATAAGTAAGTCATAACTTGTGTTAGTTTGGCCAAGAAACAATATAACCCATTCCAATATTGGGCTCAACATGTCCTGATTCCATCAGTCCACATATACATATCATCATCAAAAATATTTAATATGTTACCAAGTATATGTTTAGAAGACACTAAAACCTATATCCCATGTAAATACACCTATGAGAAACAAGATCCAATATGACCAGATATATGAATGTGTTATAACTCAAGCTAATGTACCCTAAGCAGAAATGTAAAGAAAAAAACAATAGTATTCACTCCTCTGGTAAAACTTCACCCTAAAATGTAAGCCTTTATATCATAGGATATGCCTAGTAAAATCTACATCCATAGGAAGAGTGGTTAAGAGGAATGAATTTATCATCCATTCCATCACAATCTAGAATGATGAAAAATAAACCCACAAAAACATTTGGGTACTAGTATCCCTTCTTGCATGAGTGGTGTTGCATATAAAATCAAAAAATAAATATAATATCACAAACAAACCACACTAAGGGATACACATATCCATATACACATCCATCAATACCATCGTATAAACACCCAGATTTTATGACACTACTATGTTCGATTTATTGAACAAGAATATAAGCATCATGTTCCGTATTAATTAAATAGTCTTACATTAATTTCAATTATTATTCCACTATTCATTTCTTATTATTTACCTTTTAATCTTCTTAAATTAGGTGACCTCGATTCCCCTATTCCTCTTCTTTTAATTTCAATTATTTCATCATCATTAAATCTATTTTAAAATTTTCATTATACCTAATATGGTTTATTATAAAATATAATGATTTTAAGATTTTAATTTCATTATTCTTAGAGAATAAAAATTCTAGTATACCATGGTTTTAATTAATATGTTATCAAAAATTTAAAATATCTTTTGTTAACAACACCCCATCCAAGAGGTTTTAATTTTTTCATTTTTCATTCATAGATAAATCGATTACCATAGGAATATACCAATTTTACCACATAAAAGATTCACTTCCATTGCGTGGATTCAATCTTCTTCAAGAAATGGGCACTATACAGCCTGGAAAAATTTTCAACTCATCCATGTAGTAAGCATCAAGAATGTTGGGAATGTCAATGTGAAATCCATAAGCTGAACATTTCCTGACTGCGCTATTATGCCATACCATTGTGCATAATACTCAGATTCATTCCTCCAAAATTGGAGTCTACCATCACTGAAACTAATAATCCCATCCCATTACTAATAAATGGTTCCTAACCAAATCAATGTAATCTTACATCACATGAAATTACATCAGGGCTCTAGATTTGTTGGAAATATATACATTGGAAAAAAAATTAAATTAGGAAAAGGAACTATATCCATGGATAAAAGTAATAAAAGCCTATAAAATCATAAAGAGGCTCACTATAAAATCCTAAGAATTTGTGAAATAATTGTTTCAAAATAATTTTCCAATTCAATATTTTCCATTTCTTACAATACTGAATATTACACTTATAATACCAAAAATACTATATCTGGGTTGCATTATACGAAACATCATGATAATATTTCACTAAAAGAAACACCTTATTAGAATAAGGTATTAAAAAACTATGTTTTTATAATCTTACAGACAATGTTGATTTATTTTTATAGCTTTCATTTCACACAAGACCAAGTTTTATAGAACAATTGTATATTATTAAAGAATTATTATTTAATATATGGTAAGATAAAACCAAGGCATTAAATTAGCAGATATAAATAGTATTAAATAAATTTTGAAAATATAATATTTATAATATGAATTCATTGGTTAACAAATTATTATAAATTAAAATATATATGAATTGATTATAAAGAAAAAAAGGTTTTATTTTTTATGCTCCCAACTTTCTTTTCTATTATTAAGGGAAATACAATACAATTTCCGAATTATATTAACTAAATATATATGTTATATAGTAAATAATATTTTTATATTCATCTAATAAGTTTTATTGGCATAAGATAATATCCAACCCAATCTTATGCCTAAAAACCTATATTTATAAAATGTTTAATTTCATCACATATTAATGAAAAACCCATTTTAAATAAATTTGAGAATCTTATATATATTTTAATTGATAAGAAAATAATTCTTTTAAATATTGATAAAAAAATTTACATTGGATGAAATTTTGTAATTTTGTAGATAATTTTCAGGTTTCCATGAATAGTTAAAAACATACTTAATTTTTTTAATTGAAAACTCTTTTTCATTTAAGTGAATTTTAGCGTTAAATTATATTTTCATTAGCTTTAAATTATTATTAGATTATTTTTTTCAATAATTTAATTTTACTTCATTGCAATCAATTTTACATTGATATTAGGTTTAAAAACCCTTCAATCTTGTCCATTTTAAATATTAGTAACTCATTTTCTCACCCCCATTAATAAAACTAATTTTAAATTAATTACTTATTCTTTTATATTTTGAATTCTGTAAAATAGATTTCATATTTATAATCATCAGTGATTAATTATGAAAATATTATTGTTTAATTATTTGAGCATTATTAATAGTAACTTTTGTAATTTTTTATTAACATAATAAAAGGTAAATCAACTAATTAATGGTAAAAAATAATGTTATAAATAAAATAAAATTAACCGAACATTTTCCAAGTTTCCTATTTGGATTTTTCTTCAAACCAAAATCATCCTCTGGGATAAATTATAACTTATTTAAGAAACTCTGATGGGAGTAAGAAATTTATTATATTTTATTTAAATAAAATTTAATGATGTCATTATAGTGTTTTCAATAACTATATAATTTTTATTATAGCAGAATATAGAAGAAAAAATATAATGTAGATATTCATTTTAATGATAAAATCTATTTATTTATCATTGTAATTTATTTTCAAATTTTAGTACATATATAAATATTTTAATGGATTATATAATGATGATGTAGTAAATGTTTAATTAATGGAAATACCAAATAAATGATAATAAAAATATTTAAATAAATTTAGTTTCAGATAATTAAAGTAATACATGAATTTTATGGATTACTATTACATGTTATGGATGAGTTAATATAGTTAACTTTAATATATTACATTGTTATGATTTTTTTTAAAAGTTAAATAATAAATAGTTTAAAATTGATACTAATGATATTTTATAAAATTAATATTTCATTAAATTATTTTGAAATCATAAAAATAATAAATAAATATAATAGGAAGTGGTACAATTTGAAATATCATAAATTGACTATTTATGGTCCAAATAACACTTTATATGTAAAAATTACTTTCTCTTAACATTTATAACATTGTTAGAATAATTAAAATTAAAATAGGTTAACTAAGGGTTAATAAAAAAGATAAGGTTTAAAATTAAATAAAAACCTATATAAAACTTATTGGTTAATGATATTAAGACATTATATCATCTTATATTCGAATTAGTTTCATTTTTTATGTATTTGGAGTCAGACTTGATTTATTATTAATTATTATTGTGAGAAATTATGAAAGTGCCCTTCACCTCAATTTTCAATGGGTACATCCTCCCTCTCTTATGCAACCATTATTGATGATTATAGATCAAAAAACATGACCGTTTACCTTATAAAATTCATTAGACACATATTAGAGGTTTTTTTCATCCCAAATTACCAAATCTAGAGTCTTTAAAAGTATGTCAAAAGGATATGTTCTAAAGAAGTGGTAATTGCTCAAGCTAATCATTCTCTTTTTATACTCTTCTATACATACAATAAATAAATGATATATATTATAAAATAATAAATTAATCATACTCAATATGTTTAAATTTTATTATGATTATGAAAACACCATTATACATCCCATTTCCCATCAAAAAAATAAATGGAAGTGTCTCTCGTGCATACGTACGACTTACCATCTCCACGTAGTGATAAAATTTACATTCCATCACCATATATTATTAGGAGGAATTATGATGGGATTAATATTTATATATATTATATTTATGAAATAATTATACTTTTGTAATTATAATATCACGTCTACCTTTTTACCATCTAATATTTTGGGAAAATGATAATGTCGCTTGTGTGTATATATGGATTACCATCTTTAAGATGCGTTGTGATTTTTATTCACCTGTATTTCACATGAATTGTAATAATGATGAATTATATGAATATATATGTTATATATTACATAAAAATAATTCTATAATAATAATATATCATATACTTTCCCTTCTTTTAAGTCGATAAGAAAATGAAAACAATGTTCTTGTGTACATACGGCCTACCATCTCCATGAACAACGTATTTAATTTTCATTCAAAAAATATTATCAATCACCAAGAATACATATATAATATATATTTATATTATATTTATATCATGATTATCATTCTAAAGATGATTAAATAATGATCTATGTAAGAGGATCAAGGAAAACATGTCAAATAATGAATGAAAAACAGAGCTGTTATTACCCACGACATAACATTAACATAGAATTGTTAGTAAGCGAGTAGTATAAATTCATAAGAAAATATTATATGGTATTAAATATATTAATTAGGTTTTTTTAGATTTATAATAAACATATATTTATTTTATAGGAGGTTGTAACGATTGTGAAGAAAATCAAGACTTACTGTAAGGGAATTTCATCTCACATTTATTTCTATGAGATACATTCCATATTCACCAAACGCTTATTTTTTGTTGTGTATATATTGACCTATGATATGTTATATCCATAATTTACTATAATTAATGATACTCAGATATTTTATTATTGTAAATATTTCATGTGTTTTAGGGTTTAAAAGTTACCAAATCGGTAAGGCAATTTTGTATCAATTTTCCTTCTGTGGGACAATTGTTATGTTATGAATCTATATTATTTTATGAGGATTATATACTGACTTTAGACATAGATTATCATGAATATATTTTTTTAAATAGTATTGTGAGATTCATGTAATTTGTTTCTCTCTTTGGTAGGAAATATTTGTTCCTTCAAATAAATATTTTTTTAAAATGTTTTTAAAAGTGTTTTTAATCATATTTTATTAATTTTAACGAAAATGGTTTTAAAATTTGATAAAAAATATTTTTAGAGCATATATTATATTATATCAATAATACTTTAGAAGAAAACATTTTTCTAATTATTTTGTAATTTTAATCATGATATTCAAATGAAAAGCATATTTTCTTCAATATTTATTTCAAGCGATCAGTAAAAAATTATTTCCCTTCTATGAAAATAATTTTTTATATTACTTATGTTTTAATAAGGATGTAATACTTTGAATAAATTATTATTAATTATCTTAATAGTTTATTTTTATTCTTTAATAATATTTATGAAACCCATTTCTAATCTATTGGTTATGTTATGATTGAATTATTTTTATGAAACCCATTTCATTGTATGGGTTTTGATCTGATTAAGGATTTATGATCTTATGGAAAATATATGTAGGATTTCATTATGATATAGTTGGTAACTATATCCCCCTCCAATTCATTGGTTAATGATTTATATCTCATGAGATAGATAAAAAGGACATTTTCCACCAAGATGGTTATGGTAGTGAACAATGACTACCAAGATGGAAATGGGAAAAAATAATGAAAACCAAGATGGTTTGTGTAGTGAACCCAAACTACTAATATGTCCATGTATGTGATGCCTTATAAACTATAGAAATAATTTTTATTTTCTTATTTTTCCACCATAAATATAATATTCAGTTCTAATGTTATTCCTTTATTGATTATGTTTTTATTTCCCTATGATTCATGCCTTATGAACTATCAATAATTATGACATGACTCTTGCATATATTATTTTGATATGCAGGATATGATATTAAAATGTTATGATATTTTTATCATACCTTTATATACATGTTATTCTTATATATCATCCATGTTTACCCATATTATGTATATGATCTAACCCTTTTCTTTTATTTCAATTCCAATGTTATATAGAATGTTTTTAAGTAGGATGAAAAATGGATTGTTTTTTTTGGGAAATATGGAATATCCTACACCATAATAGAAATTTGTATTTCATGCTTCCAAAGGAACTAAAATAATATATTATTTGGGTGTGTGTTTTGGAAATGAATCAAATTTTTTGAAAAAATAATGTAATTTCATTTTACGAAATGAATGAGAGGATATACTTGGTATCTTAGAAATTATTTGTCAAAATTTGGAATCTATGATGAGAATAAATTACTGATATCACTTGGTGTATTTATAAGGATATGTCTAGGTATGTCTCCAAGTATAAGTACAATGATGAGTTCATGTTTATGTAAATGTCCTGGAATTTTGGTAAGGGGTGGAGTGAGTTATGTACTATAATTATATTCATGTCTGGATATTATAAGTGGATGTGGATCCCGAACAAATGTAACTAGGGGTAACAAATCCAAAAATGTGTATCAGACATGACGTGAGTATAACTTGGTACATGACAATGGGACTTTCTGCACACCTAGATTGACACTCCAAGGTAATATGATTTAGAAGTTGAATAGAACATTATGAACAATCATGAATGATTTATATTGAAATTATCTATGTATAACCTAGTAAAAAATTAGGGTGTCAGTGATAAAGAAATGTCTCTTAATTTAGGAATATTATAATGGGTTTTTCATGATTATGTGGTTCCTAGCAATAGTAGTTGTTTCTTTCTCAATGCTTTTTGTATTTTTTCCATTTTTGGGAACCAGAAGGAATTGGTATAAAATTTAATGTGACACAATATTTTCTAATGAGAAATCAAATGTGGTAGTAAATGGGGTGAAGGATTTTGTGATCAAGACTATTCATATTTTAGGGAACATAATTAACAATGTGTACCTTAACCAACTGTCAGACTCAGTGGGGAAGATAATAAAGGAGTTCATAGATATTTCTAGTAATGGTGACCATGAAGGAAAGAAGATTTTGTTTCCCTTGTGTAAATAAAGTGGAAATAATTATTTATGTAAATGATTACTATGAACAAATAGATATTTTGACTGTTGAAAATATTGACACACATCAAGTAACTGCAATGGAAAATGAAGGGTTAGGTTAACAAAAAGGATTGGAATATTAGCCTCACTAAAACATAATAAAAGGTTAAATGAATTAGGTATGTAATGAATAGTAATTATGTAAATTTATGTCCTTAGTGGAAAGATCCCAAAGAGAATCAGAAAGGTGGTACAATTAATAGTTATATTGTTGTTGATGGTGAGACTATATATTAAATGTGAAAAGAGAAGAATTATTAAGTAATAAGATGAGGTGTCCTTATTATTACTTAATTATGAAATGTAACATTCAATGTTTTGTAATAATAAATGTTTCAATATACTATGAATTTTCAATTTAAAATTTTCACGTGATATTTATAATTTTATGTTAAATGATTCTAAAGGACTGTAAAAGTGATTTCATGGAAAGGTGCATTTTAAACAATGGAAGATAACTCTTAATATTTTTATTATGTTAATATAAATATATTTTGGATATGAATATGTAAATTGGATGGTACAAATTACCTTATAAATAATTAAGGATTTGTTGACACGTGGTTAGGAAATCATTGATGAATGGTGCAAAAAACATTATCTAACATATATATTCAATAATATTTAGAATATGGAAACATGAATTTTCTAAATGATGATTATGGTAATTAATGTTATTACCATATTTCATGAGGATACATGATAATGATACGCACATGTTTGGTATGTGAAAAACAGGAGATACCTTATGGTATACATGGGATCAATGATAAACTATTTTTGATAAATGTAGTGACCTTATATCTAATGTTTTATAGAGTCATCTATAAGAAGGGTTATATGGTTAACCATTCATGTAATGGTTTATGATAAAAATTGAATTCGGTTTTAGATATTATAGTATTATATTTCCATATGATTATTTATGTATATTTGACAACTTATTCCTACCATTTTGTTGTGGAATGACCTATCATTATGTCTTTGGATATCATGATCCGCTAACACTTCTAGAATGACAAATTCAACATCATTTCATAGAATAAGTTATTATATGTAAATTGATCGATGAAAAAAATGATGAAGTTGTCCTAAAATCAAGTATGTATATCTCATCGTGAATATTCTTAAACTCTATTGAAAGGATATTGAAACGAAAAATGTTATCCTAGAACCTTACATTCTAATGAATCGAAGGGTATATTGGATCATCGTAGATTCATTTATCTATGATTGTTAACATCCTCCTAGCCATGTTCTTAGTCACTATCAATCAGAACTTGATAGTTATATTTATTTTCCATTCCCATGTTTTCACTTTTTACCTACGTTATCGTATGTGGAAACCATGTTATGAGTTACTATGGGTAACCGATAAGTATTCAAACATCCTTTTTAAATAATATGATTCAGTATTAATTTTTTGATGTGATTTTCTATAAATGAAACATTTAGGTATTAATACATTAAAAACCTAAATGAATTTTTATAGATAAAATCATTTTAATGATGGTAAAATTTCACACCTTAAGACTTCGTGAAATATTTTTTTTAATTAATTAAATATTTTCTTTATTTTTCATTTCTCACAATATGGAATATAGATTTTGTTATATGAAAAACACTATATTTTTATGGTGTTATATGGAACACTAATATAATATTTCACTACACATTACACCGACTTAGCTTGTTGTATATGCAACATAATGATTTTCTTCTGTTATACACAATGCTGAGTTCCATTGACAGCTTGTGTTATACATATGACCGAGTTTTATAGAAAAATAGTATATTATTAAAATATTGTTATTTAATATATAATAAGATATAATATAAGGCCCCATCATTAATGGTTACTAAATATTTAGTTAAGTTAATAAATTGACTTTCATTCAAATCAAGGGACTTTTCAGGATTAGTGATTTATAGAATTAGGCCATGACTCGTACATACCAAATCAAATATTACAAATTATACACTTCTAATCACAATCAATTTCTTCATAAAATAAAAAAAACATTTACAAATAAACATGGTGTTGTTTCATGTTTAAACTTCATAACTTTTCCTTGATCCCATCCTTTAATCTATTCTACTTTAAATCCTATCACAAATATTTCAAAACATGGGATGAGAATAAAAAGGTTTGTAAAGGATACAGAAAGAAATAAAACTATTAGTTATGTGAGAACATGTAAACAACAAATACTTTATCATAAATTAATAACTTTAGCCATTATGATGTAGTAAATACTCTTTGTGGAATATAAGCTCAATGCTTACACTTTTGTAATCAAAATATTACCATAAAACACATAGAAAGTAAAATGTTAAATATATAGTTAAAATGGGATATAATCATACTTAAATGAAATAACCATATGATCGACTTCCACGCATATCTCTCATACAAATGGAATAGCCATATTACTTACTTCCCTAACCATTGCATTGGAGGATATAATGTAACCACCCATCCTTGGTTTATCGTAGATCCGCCCATATTTGGTTTATCAAAAACCACCCATAATTAGTTTATCACATAACCACCAATAAATTTACTAAGTACCATTATATAATCATTACACACAAAACATTTCATGTATCATCATTTCACTCATAAAATTTCATTTTAATCACAAAAAACATTTCAAGATATTGAAGTAGTCAATCCACTTCGAAAATATTATTTAACACATAAACACCCAAAACAATAATAATGGATTTCTTTTCCATTTAAATACTATAAGTCTTATAGTGGGTTCCAAAATTTAAATAATGGTTTTTGCGGTAATGAATTCAATGTCACCATATATGTTAAAAATATCCATTTATCATTTTTTAAAGATAAATAAACACTTCATATAAAATAATTCCTTTTGAAAATATTTGAATTAAATCAATATGTATATATATAATATCATGTATAATCATGTTGTGTCCGTATAAATAAATATGTAAATTATTATTAAAAATAAAATGTTGGATAATTAAATCATTAAATGATCATTTTGTCCCGTACCACATTGAACATTTAAATTGAAATCTACATGAATTAATAAATTTACCTAGATATTAAATAACATTATAATAGATAAAACATGGGTATGAAATTTCATAGTGGGATTATATAAACCATATAAAATAAATAAAGTGCATATTATCAGGAAATTTCTTAATAAAAAGAGATTGATATGATGTCCCTTACCATGAGTATGAATCATCACATACATTCTTTATATTCTTGAATAATAAAAATAGTTTAATTTATACTTTCATGGTACATATTTTTATTTTAATTACTAATTATATATCCCTTGTAATCATGTTATAATAGTTACATTATTATTTAAGTTCATATCGGATGTTTGGTTGATATTCAGTATTTGAGTCGAAAATGTAATTGGTATGATGTCAATAGTCCATGTGGTCATAATTCCATCATTTCCTAAATAAAATTAATGAAATAATAATCTCTTTTAGACAACAATTATATTTTAAAATAAATCTATTTATATAGGGTATTAAAAATGAATAGTGGTATAATCATTGAGATGGTAGGTTCTAAGTATCCAGGGGTAATGCTTCCATTTTCTAGTGATCATTATGTAAATAAGGTAATAATTGATTTATACTTCTATAAAGATAATAATATTATTTAAATAAAAATATTCATTCAAATATAATTATATATATCATAAAATTGATTTTGATAATAGAACTAATTTACATCGCTTCGTGGAGGTGATAGTTCACACGTACGCATGAATGCCATTATCAATTTTATGTGCATGGAAATGAAGAAAAAATTTAAATATTAATCTATTATAATGATAAATATGTAATGAAAATAATATATTAACATTAATTCAATTATTATTATCCGTATTGAGATAAATTAATGAAAAATGAACTACATCGGTCCCCGTGGTGGTAGTCCACCATACACCCGATTGAAAAGTTTATTTCCCATTTAATGAATGTACAGATAGATTTGTGTGATGATATTAAAATACAAAAATCATAGAATATTGAGTATTATTTTTTAATATTTAATCATCAATTTAAGATATTTGATTTATTTTTACTAACATATGAATTAGAATCACTTAAATAAAAACAATACCCTTCCTTCAGAAGATCACCGTTCCTAACAGCTTAACACCTCTAAAGAGGTTATGATTCCTAAAATAATGTTTTATGTATATGGGGAGGTATTATAGGAATTTTTTTTTTCAAATATTGTCTAAACAAAAAGGATAGGGTATTATTAGTAATAGATATGAATGGTTTTCTTTTTATAGGAGAGAGGAGGGGCAACATTATAATTATAAAAATTATTAAATTAATATAAATTAAAATTCGATTTCAAATGAGTCAAAAAAAATTTGGTTATAATTTTACATTAGTTTGGGTATAAATCATATTATAAAATTATAGTTATATAAGTTTTCAATAAATTTTAATCACTTTATCATTATTTTAACCTTTTTAAATCTTTCAGTTTTTTTAAGTAATTTACATTTTGAGAGTCAAAAATAATTCCAATCATGGAAAATGACGAATGAATTAGTCATTAATGACATTTTTATAGTAATCTAATCCATTTGGTATAACATTAAGTTTTTATAAATTATATATATTTTAATTAGTTATTTTATAATTTATGTTATGAATTATATCAATTTTGACACTATTCATTACATGCATATTTTAAAAAAATCATAAAAACTAGATTCCTTCAAAAAATGAAATAAAATAAATCCTAACATGTTATATTCCTCCTTATAATTCAAGTAAGGAATCAAATATTTAAATTTATTGTTTTTTTTGAATTATTAATATCATTTATTTGATTCTTTCTTTAATAAATCAATTACTACATCATCTTTGTGTCCCTATTTAATTTAACTATTTATTTACTAAAAATTATTAACAAATTACCATGATTTAGTTAAAATCGTTTTATTTATAAGGCCAATTTATAGTCTAACATATCACATATATAACCCCATATTAAAAAGTTTTAGTAATAAGAGACATATTTATGACATCATGTCCTTTTCATTAAAATAAATGTTATAAATATCATAATCACACCCAAGTGAATTTCAATGGTCACAATTTCAACCCAAGGATATCATTGGTCAATAATAACTCTTTAAATAATACTATTAAAATTCATAGGGTAATTTTTTAACATTATAATATCAATTTAACTTTAATTACCCTATTTAACTTTAATTGTGAAAAATAAAAAACTAAAGGTACTATTCACCAAAATATTTTTTGATTCTATTGGTCCAAATTTTAATATGGAGTACAATCATGTATTTCCATTTTTTAATATTCAATTCAAAAAAGTGGTTAAATTATGATCAAAACTAATCCCTCTGAAGGATCAAAAAAGTTTTTCTTTAAAGTAATACTTTTAAAAGTTCACATAGTTTTTCTATTTAATTTTAATTTGTAAAATAATCCAATAAACTACACCAGATTAAAAGATAAAAAATTAATTTAATTATACCTTAAAATCATGTAAAAGGATAATCTATGAATATAAATAAATTGTAATAAATGGAAATTTTGATTTAAAATGCAGTGTTTTGTTACACTTCATTAAAATATAAATTTTATCAGAAAAGTACTGAAAATTCAACAAAATTGTGTTTTGATTCCCCATATCCAAAGAAAAATTTATTTTTGTCAAATATAAAATATAAAAGTTAAAAAACTATACTGAAAAATTGTTCTCCATCAAAAGACGGCAAAAAGGAATTTTTGGAAAAATACTTATTTAATCTCAAAAATTAAATTTTTTCTTATAGAATATCTAGAAAAAGAATAAGATTAATTTTAAACATTATATTGAATAAATAAATTATATATTTCATTAATTAAATCACTAAATAATTATTTTATAATATTATAAACTGATTTATTTGAATTTAAATAGTTTTTCATAAAAACCCATCCATTATATTCAATTTTTTTAATTTATTTTACTATGTATTTGGAAACCAATGAATAATCATATAAACTTTTTTAAAACATATTTCTATAAGTTATATAATATCATTCATCCCACCAAATGGAGAATAATAGGAAACAATGTTAGGATAATGTTAATAATAAAAATAGCATAAATTTATGATGAGTAAAATAGTATTTTATTTAATATAGGAAAATTAAACAGAAAATGTCTTTGTTTTGTGATCCGTTTCACTGAGTGGTGAAATTATTTTACATCCTTGACTAACAAAATAAAGAAACATACAAACATGACAAGTACAGTTTCATCTATTAATTATATTCAACTAAAAACTAATATTTTCTCCAAATGATGATTATTGAGAGGAAATTTTCACACATGAAGAACTAGTATCAACTTATAGATAATCACATAATCTAAAAAATATTAACTACACATTTCCCTGGTCATGAAATATTAAATAAACCAATATGGTTAAGAAAATATAAAACGTTTATTTAAGAAGAATAAACCATTGGACGATGAAAAAACTAATTTTAATCTCCATAATTAAACTATCATACAAAATGTTCACCATTGAACATTTAATAATTAACTACATTTAAAATCCATCAAAAAAATCTAACTGAATTCTTAATCCCAAAAAACCCAAAAAATTCATTATACAGTCTTCCCAGATTAATTTTCTTTTTTATCTAAAAATAACATCAACCTATATTATACTCTTGTACAAGAAATTAACTATAACAATCACATATTCTCCATGATAGTTTAATCATTTTGATAAATAACCTAATTACCCATAAGTCCACAATTAAAATAATATATTCTTCCAAAATATAATTTAACCATTAATATTAAATAGAAATCCCAAATTATTCTATTTACATTAATATTATAATGGTCTCAAAAAAGTGAATGTCTTCCAAAATAACATTTATCACTTAATCCACAAATCATTTTCCAGTAACTAGAATATTCATTTGATATAACATAAGTTCCCAAAATCAACACATTATTATTACACAAAATTTTTTAACTAATAGGAAAAGAAGTCATACTAACCTGAGAATTCATGTTGTACAGTGGTTGGAGATGTGCCCTTATCACACTTCAGTTATGGGTTCAATCCCTGTGGTATTTTCGGACACGATGGGTTGTCATAAATACTATGAGTTCTCCTTTTTATAAAATAATATATTTATTATAAACTTCTCCGAATATGAGATAAAATATAGAAAACTAAAAATAAAATGTTTAAACGTAAAATATTATTTCATTCCACTAATTTTTCTTTCCAAGAAGTAATAACCCATAATGACCTCAAAAATAGGTATCTCTAAAAATATCATCAGCCATCTTAAATGTTCATTACATATAGCCTAAAAAGATATTTTAATACATTAAACTTATAATCCACCATAAATTTATAAACTAATTATGATTTCCCTAAACCTTTAGATAAAATCATAAATTTCAAATTCGTCTAACCATCCCACAATACCAATAATAATTCCTCGTCTTTAAACAGTACATAATCTTTATTTAAGTTAATAATATGACATTAATTCACATTGAGGATCATTTTTGGCTTAGAGATTTATATAATTAGCCCATAACTCATACATATAAACTCAAATATTTTTAATTAGACACTTCTTCTCAATATCTATTTATTCATAAATTTAAAAAATTGTTTAAAAATAATCATGGTTTTGTTTCTTGTTTAAAAATCATGAATTTACCTTGAGATCATAATTTAATATATTCTTCTTTATATACTATAAAAACCATTTCAAAACATTGGAGGAGAATAAAAAAATCTTAGAAAGGGATAATCACATAAATAAAATAGTTTTCCTTTTGAAAACATGTAAACCATAAATAATTTATCATAAAGTAATATTTTTCACCTTTATAATGTATTAAATTCTCTTCAATGAATATATCCTCATTTCTGACCCATTTTTTATTAAAACAATTACCGTAAAATCCATAAAAAGAAATATATAATATATAAATGTAACATGGTATATAATAAAACGTTAATAGAATAATCATACGGTTGACTTCCACACAAATCACTCTTAGAAATGGAAGAGTCATACAACCTACTTCCATACCCAACGTATTATAGGTTATAATGTGACCACCCATCCATTGATTATCATAGAACCGCCATTATTTGTTTTGTCACATAACCATACGTATTTGTGTCTTCACGTAACAAACCATAAAATGCCCAAGTACAATTACATAATCATAACACGTAAAATATTGCAATTATCATCATTTCACTCATAAAATTTTATTTGTTATAACAAGAATTCATTTCATGATATTGAAGTAGTCAATCCAATTTCAAAATCATTTTCAATACCAAAACACGAAAAAAGTAAATAATGGATATATTTTCCATTTGAATCATTAATGCACATAGAGGAAGCCAAATATCAACTAACAATTATGGTGGTGGAGAATTCATTGTCATCGAATACATTAAAAAACATTCATTTGTTTCTTTTGTAAATAATTTTAAACGCTTTGTATAAATTTAATACTTTTTAAAAAATTTGATTGAAATTAAAATATATTGATAAAATATCATGTATAATCATTTTATGTCTATATAAATAAATATGTAAATTAATATTATGATGAAGAGATTTGATAAGTAAATATTTAAACATTCAAGGATCCCATTTCCACTTAGAATCGTTAAATCTTAATCTCCATGAATTAATAAATTTAGATAAATATTAAATAACATTATTATAGATAAAACATGGATATGAAATGTCATAGTTTATGTAAATAGACACACTAATATAATTTAGGCCATAACCACAGTTCCAACCCATGGATATAAGCCCCAAAACCATGGATAAAGGTTATAAACTTGGTTTTATGAATTGTGGATGGTATTGGAATGTATATAGGGCCAAACAGATATCCATAATATGAAACAATGGCTATTGCCCTATATCCACCGTTCAAACCATGGATAAATCTTTATCACCACATTTTGAAACCGTGAAAAAAGATTTACCCACACATAGGATATATCCATAGTTTGAAACCTTGGAAAAATATTTAGCCACATATGGGATATATCCATGATTTGAAACCACGGATATATCTTTTCCGATTTGATAAAAAACACACACCCAGATTAAAAACCCTAGATACACCCCTCCCCACCCCCTGTACAGACCCCCCCCCCCTCCACCCTAAAGACCCCCTTGAACCCCCCCCCCCTGCAGACCCTCTTACACCCCCTAGAAACCCCCTTGCACCCCCTACAAACACCCTTCCACACCCAACTACCCCCCCCCCCCCCCCGTACAGACCCCTTACCCATCCCCTCTTCACAAAACCCTTCCCCATGCCTACCATCTTTACCCCCCAGACAGCCCCCATCCCTCCTGGACACTCTCTGGATGACCCCCACCCTTCTAGAAACCCCATGGACAACCCCCCTACAGAACCCCTTTGCACCCCATACAGACCCCCTTTCTCCCCCGGTAGACCCCCTTTCATAACCCTCCTTCCATGATAGCCCCCCCCCAGACAGACACCCCTTTCCCCTCCCCTCCCCTCCACAACCCCTCCACCTAAATACCCCCTTGCACCACCATCTGGACAACCCAATCCCTCCTGTACACCCTCTGGACAGACCCCCTACCCCTCCTCTTACACAAACCCCTCCCACTACAGACCCCCCTTCACCCATGTACAACCACCCTTCCCTCATGGAAACCTATATGAACACCCCCCCCCCCCCCCATACACACACACCTTCTGGACAACCCCCCCCCCCCACAGACACCCCTCTCTTATGGAAAGCACCCCCGGACATGTTGGACATCCTCCCCTGATGCTCCCCTGGACAGCCCCCCACCCTCCTGGACACCGGCCCTCCTGTAATCCCCAACCCTCCTAGACACCTCTTAATGGAAATCCTTATAAAATATAGGGAGAACCATAAAATAAATGTTCCAATGATATATAAAAATATATTGGTAAAATTAAATACATCATCAACTTGTTAAAAAAAAGTTCAAGATCCAGTTTTCAAAAACAAGGTTCCAATGTGATATTCAGTACAAGTAGAAGAAACTAATATCTGAGATAATATAAAATGATCCACTGCTCCAAACCATTCCACTGATTTTGTGTTCAATGATGTTGTACTTTTTGAAATAGAGTTATAGAAAACCCTAAAACCTAGTATGCTAGATCATAACATTGCATTATATCCAAGTGAAAATAAGCTTACACATTAAGAAAATTAATCATGAGATTAAAAAAATACATTAATACTCAAGAAGTTATTCATTCCTGACATAAGATTCAATGTTAAAATAATGGTAGTGTATGTTTCAATGTTATTTAATTATTTGAAACATCAAATTGTAAAACAAATTAGAATATTGTACCAATGATACACATTAGAGGGATACATATAAAAACGTTCATCTTGTTGATTTTCAATGCTTGAAAATACAACATGGTTTATACCTCATTTTCATAGTCAAAACACTCTTGAAGTTCAATCCCATTTATGTTATATGTCAAAAATACTACCATGAATGTATTTTGTTGACATTTTTGATGTTGGTTGTAGACATTGAAATATGAGCACCACAATTTCCTTGTTTCCATAGATTTAGAATTTTATTGTTCAATAAAAAATAGTTATTCAACAATGGGATGCATCATTAATATTAAAAAGGAGAAACAACCAGACCAATGGTAGATAAGTTATTAAAATAGTATTGAAGGCCAAATTCTGTTTTTATTTGACTCCTAAATCCCAAAATATCCCTCAAACGAAGAGAGAATTAAAATATAGCATGTGAAATGTCCCTTGTACCACCATAAAAGTTTAATAGTTATTTTTTACTCATAAAACCTTATAGATATAATAGATTGCGTTGTAAAAAATTGAATTTAAAATAAACAAATCATTTTGAAAAATAAATGTGTATCCAAAACATTAAGGTAAAAAAGAACATTGAAACATTATTATTCCTTTAAAAAGTGACAATATTCATCCCTTTTAAATGAAAATTCAGTGTGAACAAGCATTAATTATTTGAAACACCAAAATTATTTCTAGCCAAACAAAGAGAACAACATGTTGTGAAACTCTTTTAAGCATGATAAGACACAAATACAGTGAACATTTAACATTAATATCAATAGGAAAAGATTTTTTATATTACCACTCTACACTCAATAATGAATATTTAACATTTTTTCAACAATCAAATCCTGAAATGTAAATTTCAAAATATAATTGCTCATAAATTAAAACCCAACACTCAGCATGTTTTACCATTGGAATGAATTTTTTCAATAACCATCATAAATTGATTATTTTCGATAACATCAGCATGAAAAGATTTCAATTGTTTAAGCAGAAATACTCAATTAACATTAAATCCTAAAATCAATAATTTCAAAAGAGTTCCAATATGTGGCATCATGAAATAATTTTTTTAAATAAGTAAATACCAAATTATATAGTAGCCTGTAATGATATGATGTAGTTTTCTTCGTTTTAATGATCGGACCATCCCCTTATAATTTTCACTCAACCTAGAAATTCTCATTCAAGTACGTAAATGAAACAAAATCATCCCCAGATTCAATCATTTATGTTCAATAAAAATAAAACAAGTTCTATGTTGAGAAAGGAGTGGCCATGAAGCTCCAATTAATAGGTTATTATTGAAGTGCACTATAGGAAAGATTGATGTCATTTCCTACACACAATAAGATACCAAGTAAAAGGTCTAAATAATTCATATGAACAAGAATGGTGTGAGGCAAAGTTATTTTTGGGATTCTAAAAATTAAAACCAAAAATTTTTTATGAAAAACACATAAATCATTTTATTAAAAAAAATAATGGGTTACCTCAAATATAGTAATAATTTTTCAGTCCCTAGCTAGAATCACTAAATAATCTATCCATGGTCACTAGTAAAGTGTTGTTTCATAAGGAGTAACCACTTCATGATGACATCCGATATGTTTTGGAATGAAATATAAATTATTAAGGATACTAAAAATCTAAGAAAACAACTGAATCCAATAATAAATGAGATATACCCTTAAAACACCCCTTGAAATAGCTAGATAACATGTTATCAACTTCAAAATTCATCCAAAATTGATGAGTTTTATACTTTAAATAAGGGGAAACATGATATAGGGTTTTTAAGGTGTTTTAAAGAATTGCCCTAACTCTTTTCTTCATTATATAACATTAAATAATCAGAAAAACAGTAAAATACTGATTTTCAAAGGACATATTCAAGAAGAGCCCCCCCCCCCCCCACACACACACACACCATAGCCCCCATGTCCCCTCCTTCCGGGACATACCCCCCACCCACCCACCCATCACATCCCTAGATAGACCCCCCTGTGACCCCCCCCCCCCCCATTACTGGACACCCCCTCTTAGATCGTCACCCTCCTAGACCCCCCCCCCCACCTGGACAGACCCCCCTGTACACCCCCTCTCCACCGGCACCCCAACCCCACTTTGGCCCCCCACTCCTGGACCCCCTCCCTAGATAGACCGCAGCCCCTCACTTGATAGACCCCCTCCCCACCTGCTTACCCCAAATTCACCCTCACTATAGACCCCCCCCCCCACCCACCCCCCTCCCCACCTTCAAAACCCCATTTCAACCCCCCCCCCCCCCCCCCCATAGACCCCCTATCATACCCTCCTTCCTAGATACACAATAACTTGCAACTATGAACACATTCAAAAAAAATTAACTAAACTGTTTTGAAAAGTCAAATAAATATTGAAATAATGATAAATTTAGAACAAACAATAATAAAAATTAAATATAACCATTCCATAACAATGAAATGATATAATAATGTTTAAACAGTATAAATATAATTCATTTTCAGTGGAAGATGTGATTGGGGAAAGAGAAATTCATAAATATAATTCATTTGTAGTGGATGATAAGGGGATAAAATCAAAAATAAATAACATATAAACTATAATCTCATAAAAATATTTTTTTATGGGAACCCTATCTAGTTATGAAGATGAAATTGAATAGAATGGTATGAGGTACGAATATTTCATGAAAATCATTGAAGGGAGGAGTTACGTAGTGCCAGAAAATGGGGTTAGTGAGGAATTACATAAGCAAGTGGATCACGAGTGTAGGGATGGGTTCGAGTGAGAGATCATTGAGGTGGGGTGGCCATGTCGGAGAAGGATATCATTGTGGTGGGGTATATACAGATAACAGTTGGACCAAAGAAGGTGGTATAGACATGTCAGAGTGGCGTTGAGTAGTGACTAGCTACATCGGAGGGGGAGGTTCGCAGTGTGGTGGGAGGCATCAGAGATATGTCAGCAGGGAGATGGTGATGTCGTGTCGGCGGGATGGTGGGATCGCAACACTAGAGCCACATCAGCATGAAGTCGTCAGAGTCACAAAGGCTGGGAGGTGTGCTTATTGTGTTGGATCTGAATGGGGAGGAGTAAAGGTGAGGTTGGAGGATGAATTTTGATGGGGTAATCGTCTAGGGGGAGGGTTGTAGGAGGGGGAGGGTTTGGAAGTCGGAGAGGAAAGTCTCTATCGGAGATAAACCATCAAGGACATGTTTCTGTCCTAGCCCTTTTCCTATGGATATATATCACCCTATAGACATATATCATTTAAATTGTGGAGAATCAATGGGAAGACTAACCATTTAAAGAGAAGCTTATGACTAGGAGCATCAATGGGAAGATGTAATTTTCTCATTATAATCATATTTTTTAAAACATGATCAAGATTATCTAATTTCATATTGGGTTTCAAGTAATATGGTGTAATTTATTACTATTAAATCTTAATTTCATTTATATCTTGATATTATTTTCCTAGTTCTTAATTCATTACTAAGTGATGTAAAAAAATTGAACACCATATTATTCACTAGAGAGAGGACATTTCACCCTGAATAATGAAAATCTCTCTAATGTTAGGTATCATAAAAAAATTACGTGGACCTAGGAATGTATTTATGCTTTTGGAAAGATTTTCCAGAGAAAACAATAAGGATACAATAATCATGCTTGCATAAAATTGAAACTTTTATTTGTAAACAGTATAAAATAGATAAACCTATCTGAACAATCCCACTATCTCAAAACAAGAACACAAAATCCTTATGCACTATTTATCTAAGCATCTACATGGTTTCTTCTTGTTTCATTCACTATAAGTAGTTCCACATTAACTCACACACTAGTATTTCTTATTTTGATTCCTTTAGTCCTCACACATTACCAATAGTCAAAAAATTATTCTCATGCTTCTATCATAACTAAATTAAAATTTGGAAAATAAACAAGATTGTCAATAATGATTAAAAAATAAGTAACTCCCATGTAATATTTTACAACACCCTATGCACTAATAGTAGGCTATGTGATTTCCTATAACACTTGAAATATTAAGAAATATTATGTATTTTCATTAAACATTACAAGGTTTTGTTTGAAATAATGTTCTTAATAAATGACACAAATAAAATAAAACTAGAAAATAACGCTATGGAAGTGGAAAAAATATATTTTATAAAAAATATAATTGTAAATATTATTAGTTAATCATTTCAAATAACAAAAGAAACTAAAATATAAACATTATATATTTGATCACAAAAAGAAATAAAAGGTATCTTTAAAAAAGTGATTTTATGAAGATTAATTTAATATAAAATCTTATCAGGTTGTCTATAATCTTATCACCATTAATTTATTAAGAAATTTAAATTATAACAAAATTGAATTTTTATTAAGAACCACAAAAAATACCAAATTGATAATAAATGAATAATCGGAAGTGTCACCCACAATGAAAACTCATAGACAAATTAACAAGTGATAAAATATTCCTTGAAACACATTTAAATGTTGGTAAAAATGAAACCATGTGATCACATGATATCAAATTTAAACAAAAAAATATTTAATTAATATTTAAATTATGTTATTAAAACAAAAAATTTTGAATACCGCTGGTGGGAGATTAATTCCAATTTCATTAAAATAATATGGGCATATTGAGGTAGGGGTGGTGGGAGATTAACACAACCTGAATATGGGTGGACTGAAATTAATACTGATACACCAACTATTCACAACATCTGAAATCGATACAAATAAGTCAAAACAAACACTACAAAAATCATATAATGAATCCAAGAAATCATACCTGATGAAAATCAATGAAAAAGTACATTACTGATGTTAGAAAATATTTTTTGCAACTATTTTCCAAATCCCGAATCCTGTTTTTTTTTGTAATAAAATAAAAGGTAAAATAAATTTAAAATTTTCTATAAGTACCTCATCAAAATAAATTATTTATTACAAAAAATTGCATTTATTTTAATCCACCTTATAAAAACTCTTTCCAAAACACAAAATTCTAAATTGTATATATAATACCATGTTTCTATCAAGAAGAACCAACGTGTTTTCCAAATCCCAATTCCTTTCATCATTAAACAAACATTTTTATTTTTAAACCCCAAATCAACATCGATTCATTTTAAATGTTTTTTTTGTTAATTTTAAAATTAACCTTCTCCATTTAAAATTAGGAACTATTCCTTAATATCCTATAAAACCCACTGAATATATCTCAATACACCATAGAACATACCCCATTACTTGAGAGTAACTACTGGTTATTCGTGACTCAACTACATGGAATTGAAGAGCATGTGTCATCTGTCCATTTTCCAATAATAGTAATATCGTACAATATACTCAGCCTCCAAATGATTTTCTAGACCATGTCAGTTTATTATGTAGTACCATCTAAACTCTTTATGGCATACCCCATAACAAAATAATCCTTTAAATAATCAATATACCATTAATATAGTTTTGATTCATCAATATCAAGAAAAATAGGCCAAAATTATATTAATTAGACTCATCAATTGTGGATAATAACCCATCATCTCTTGGTAACATGAGGATATGAACAATAAAGAGCTCATGGCTCTCTAACTACACCTACCTCTTTATTATTTACAACCCAATTTGAAATACAGTGAAACATACCAATAATAAAGGAAATTCTGAAAATTGTGCCCTATTAAGAACCTATGCTCTAATATAATTTTGTCATGTACCACCTCGGGGAACCAATGAATTGGGCACTCAAGATGGCCAACGATATAACCTAGGAAATTTAATAATACACATGGGATAATGAAAAGAACTAGGAAATCATATAAAAAATTGTGGGAGTGATTTCACTAAAATAAACCTAGATAAATCATAGTGGAATATTTACTGAAATATCATCATAAACACTCTATAAATTTGAGGTTGATAAACTAAAAGAAAAATAGTATTTATAAATAATCACAACCAAATAAAGAATATAATATAATTAAACATTCATTGTAAATAAAAAAATATTTCTAAAACATAAACAGATACAAGAGTGGCCTTTTTAGTTGATAAAATAATAACAAAAAAAGAAAACTACTCAGACCAATCTCTATGTGACTCTAAAAATCACCATTCCCACATAATACCTACATCACTCCAACATGATCAATGAAGAACCTAATCTTATATGTGAAACTAAAATATATATATTATCATTAGTATATATCATAGTATTTATTCTAACAAAACCACACCCAATTTAATACCTTTTATAAAAACTTATATTTCTTTTTAGTTTGAAAATACAATTTATAAACATATGTTTTAGTCATTTAGTATTAAAACCAATTTCAATTCATTTCCATTATTCTGTTAAATAGTTCCATTTAAAACATATGTTTTAAAACAATCCCAAAATACCATTCCATAAATATACCCATGTACATGAGTTATTAAAAAGGGTTCAAAATCACATTTCTAATCATTTAATAATTATTAAAAAAATACATTATTTCATTATAATAAGAAAGTAATACAATAAGTTATGATGATAATAATAATAATAATAATAATAAATTAGATATATAACGTAATAAAAAATGTAAATGTAAATAGGAACACATTATCACAAAAATAAAAAAGACATATTCTAGAAAATAAAGTTATGTACTCAGGATCAAGGGAATACCTTGATAATGAGGGGAAAGTCTATAACATACTAAACATTATCCATCATATCGTCATTTTTTATGTAATATAACCTACATAACCCTTTTAATTTACATATATTCCATGATAGAGGGGAAAACTCCAAAAATAGGATAAAAGACATAGTAAGGGCCATCATTTTAGAGAATGATCATATAATGTTACTAAATGTGGTCTTTGAAATTACACTCTCTATTCTTTGTTAATATGATGTATAAAATAGTGGTGAGATAATGAGTGATAACAAATAACAACATAAAAAATATATAAATAACCAAATACATTAACAAGAATCATAAGAAATATTCACCCTAAATAACACCTTTAAGTAATATCCCCTCACTCACAAAATCATCAACATATTAAATGTGTCCTATACTAGGGAAACTCACATCCATTTTATAATAAATCACGCTAGATGTATATTCGTAGGGATTAATCATCATGAAAACCCATCTAGAAAAGTAACAAATAATCCTCATAACCTTTTTATAAATGTGCCAACTATGTATTATAAGATTTTTAAAAACTTTTTCTTATGATCCTTTTTTTAAAGAACCGAAAACACTTTAGAAGTCTGTGAAAGCCTTTAAAATCTAATTTAAATTCCAAAAAACAACTTATAATGTCTAAAATCATTAAAAAATGACATTTAAGAATTTCATCAAACATCTTTTGTGCATAGTCAAGAAAAATAGATTTTAACTAAATATTAAAAATGTAAAAATCATTAAACTCAATAATAATAATTGTTTTCTCATTAAAATATACAAATACATATTTCATATTTTCATTAAACACCCAAAACCAAAATTTAGAAACAGAATAATTTAATGCCTATTATACTAAATGTCATTACATTGGGAAATCCACACCAGTATTTTTTATTCCAAAAGCAAAGTGTTTATCCAATTTCATAAAAAAATAAATACACTATAGAAACCAATACAGTTCATAAAAACCAAAAACCTAAAATTAAAAACTTCTTGATCATAAACCCTTGGACATGATGATCCTATTTTTGTTAGATCATGGAATGAGAGAAAAATAATAAAATACGGATTCCTTTGTGATTTTATCAAGAATAATCTGGATCAAACTTGTATAACATAGTGAAATCACTAAGTACTATGAGGAAATAGAAGAAGAAAAATCCTCGGTTCAAAGAAACAAATAAGGAAATAATAAAATCCATAAATTTTAATAGGATAAATAATGTGAAAATAATTTAAACAAACTATCAATCATTGACCATGTCACAAATCTTCTAGATATTATGTTGTAACCCCATCTCTACGAACCTTGCAACATGGAAATTATGTTTTATAATTTTATCCTATAGTAAAATATATCTAAGACACCCCACCACTACGCTGAGCTCCATGACCCCACAATGTTACCCCTTCCCATATGGTTTATGGATCACTCAAAACCAAACCACACAGTATAGGGTAGACCATGTGTCGTGGCCACCAAGGGTCTATATAATGGTAACCCATAGTAAGCCCCCCCCCCTCTCCCATCATTCAACATAGTCTTTAGATAAAGAATTACATGATACTGTGTAATGATGATAACCTTAAAAAACTCTTCTCTATGTGGAAAATTCCTTGGATATGGTATGTTATACTACTATGTTATGATAAAACCCCTACGCATTCTTCATCCATACCACATATATTGTTTTATGGAATGGTCTACCTCTATGAAGTGGTTTTACAGATTTATACCCTTACAAAACCCACATACATATCGTATAGAATTTTGGTTATGTCGTGTTCCCCTCATACCAACACCACCACAAAAACATAGCCCATGTGTTACATCATGGACTAATATAGCAATACATGTTCTATTGTTCCCCTAAAAATTTACAAAAAAAAAGTCAAAAACCTTGAAACATTAATTCCTAAATGAAATCATTAAATAAGTAAAATAACACAAAAAAATGTGAGTTTGAGGTGTAACACTGTTCTAAGAAACAAAAATGTGAGTTTGAGGTGTTACACAATTCTAACAAAGCCAAACAAGTATAATAATGCACATTATAATTATTAAATGAAAAAAAATTAGAGACTCGTGTAGGTTACTTCATTGATAGTGCTTTATATAATATATATATATATATATTCATATTTTGTCTATATTTCTCATATGAAACCCAGGATAGATACCCACTAATCCTTAGTTACACCTCCCCTAATACTAGAGATTTCTGGATAGAATTGATGGCCTAAGGGAAGTTAGTGTTGACATTATACCCTCAAAGGATAAATATTAATAACTATATAAAAATATATGATATGGTAATAGAGAAATTTTAAATAAAAAATAAGAAAAATAACAACATACACTAATTTTAGTAAAAAAGGTATAACTAAAATTATATAATAGTCATAAAATACATAACATGATAACCATTATTTGGATCACACATAATAGGTTGAGAAACAAGTGAAATGAAACCCCAAACATGCCATATAGGATCCACATGGTCTTTCTCTAAACATTAAAATCTAACCAGTGAATCCAATGCACCTATGGCAAGTAATATATAGATATTGAGATCATAAATTTAAAAATTCATGAGACAAAATGTATATATTATTATTGATTTTCTTGTATAGGTTTTGAGTATCAACACAATAGGCCACTGCCAATTTTGTCCCAAGATAAAATATGTTCCAATAGAAAAACACAATCCAGATAAATTATGATTATAAATAATAAAATAGAAGGAAACAAATAAATCCTAACGTGTAAAAATTGGAGATGTTAGGGATCTAAAATCAATGAAACTCTATAAAATGGAAACAATTAGAGGGATGTGGGGTTGCTAGCTCCGAGAAGTATCCTAGAGTGGTGGGGTGGCCGCATATGAGGAGGACCACAGAAGGTGGTGTGTCTTGAGCAGAGGCCAGCCTGGATGGAGGAGGAGGGTTGCGGTTATTGTGAGCTATTGGTGTGGATTCCGGAGCCATGGTTCCATGGAGGTGGGGATGCCACATTAGAGGCGGTATGGGTACATTGTAGCAGCGATGGTGGGGAGGTTGGCTCGGTGTGTCAGAGCCACGACGGAGGGGAGGTGGGATCAGTGTGCTGAAGCCATGACAGAGGGTAGGTGGGTTTTGTGTCTTGGGCTGGGAGTGCAAGAGTTGCGACATATCAATTATGTATGTGAGGAGTATTAGGTGGAGGGGTAGGGGAATCACTAGGTTCATAGGGGGAAGAAACATGGGGATGGAAGAATTGTGGGAGGGGAGGAGTAAGCGCGAGGGAGGAGGGTAGGCCACAATTTTCAAACCATGGATTTTACGATGGATATAGCCATATATTTTATTAACTATGGATATAAATATTTGGATGTAGACCAATTTTATAGTAGTGACCTAATAAAATAATAATGGTGCATATTATAATGAAATGTCCAAATGAAAGTCGATTGAGACGAAATCCCGTACCTTGAGTCTGAATCATCTCATACCTTATTTATATTACATAATAATAAACATAGGTTAATATATAAGTTATTGAGAACATTTTTCATGTTAATTTTTCATTTTATACCACTTATTATCATTTTATAAAAACTTTACAATTATATGAGTTCATATATATATTTTTGGCTATATTTGGTACTTGAGTCGAAAATGAACTTAGTATGATGTTAATAGTCCATGTAATCATAATTCCATCATCTCCATGATAAAAATGATGAAATAATAATAATTTTTGTTAATAAATTATATTTTTAAATCAAACCTTTTATTTATGTAATGAAAAATGAACAACATTATAATCATGGAGACGGTAGGTCATACGTACATGTGAGTAATGTTTCTATATTCCATTGACCATTATGTAAATAAGGTAATTATTATCTTATATTTATATAATTATATAATTATTATCTAAATCATTATACTAATTAATAAATACTTAAATTTATCATACAAGTGATCTGGTGAATAAACGATACACATCGCTTCATGGAGGTGATAGTTCACATGTGCACACGAACAACCTTATCATTTTTATGTTCAGGGAATGTAAGAAACTAATTGATATATTATTCTTCTGTAATGATAAATTTTTATTTACATAATATATAAACATTAATTTTTTCATTCATCTCGGTATTTAGAGACGGTAATGAAAATGAAACTATATTAGTTTGTGAGGAGGCAGTATGTCATACACACAAATGAAAAGTTCATTTCCCATTTGAGAAAATTTGAGATGGATTCAGGTGATGATATTAAAATAAAAACACTTAAGTATTTTTAGGATACTAAATTTATTATTTCTTAATTTTTTATAGATATTTGAAAGTAGTGGAAGAAGAAATGAAATATAAAAACGTAAATAAAAACATTCCCTTTCCTTCATATAACCAACCTTCTTAAAACATTAACACCTCTAAGGATGGTGTTATTCCTAAAACAGGGATTCAAGAATGTGGTTAGGAATTCTATAATGGTTTGGGGAAGATATTTTATAAACCAAAATGTTTTTTAGGTGTGATTAATAAAGAGTAATCGGTTACTTTTTATAGGATAGGGGAGGGTAAACCAATAAATTATAAAAAGTATTAAAATAACTTAATTTAGAATCAAAATGGTTAAAAAATAACTTAGTTATAATATATCATTATTATGGGTCTAAATATATTCATACCATTCTATTAAATAAGTTTTTAATAGTTTTTAATTCTTATCTTATGGTTTTAACCTTTTTAGCTCTTACTATTTTATGAAGTAATTTACACATTGAGAGTAAAAAATAAATACCAAATCATGAAAAAGACAAATTAATGAGTCATTAATTGAAATTATAGAGTAATATAGACATTTTATTAGAATTTTAGGTTTTAATAAATTTTAAATCATATAATTAAGAATTTTATAATTTATGTTTTGAATTATGTCTATTTTGACACTATTCATTACATGACAATAAAAAAATCATTACAACTTGATTCCTTAAAAAAATTATATTAACCCTATTATAACATGTAATAGTCATCCATAAAAATCTTGTATGACATAAAATATTTCATATTATAATTATTATAATATTATTAATATCATTTATTTGATTCTTTCATTAATAAATATAATACTACATCATTATTATGTCACTATTTAGTTTAATTATTAATTTCCTAAAAAGGATAAATAAATTACTATGAGGTAGATAATATTTTAATATTTCTAAGTATTATTAATAGTCAATGATATCAATTATATGACTGAATATTAAAATTCATTTAGTAATAAGAAACATATTGATGACGTCTTTGCCTTTACATTTAAATAAATGTTATAAGTGATATAATCACACCCAAACAACTTCCAAAGGTCAAAAAATCAGCCAAAGTATTTTTATGGTTGATAATATCTGATAAAATAATATTTATAATAGTTTTATAGTGATTTTATAAAATTATAATACTAAATGTTCCTTTAATTACCCTATTAACCTTTAACCGTGGGGACTAAAATACTGAAGTTAGTATTCAAAATAAAATTCATCACATTGGACAATATTTTTATACTGAGTAAAACCATTTATATCCAATGTTGAAAATTCAATTCATATAATTTTTTAAATTAGGGTTAAAACAAATATAATAGATGGATTGATAAAATAGGTTTTTTAAGTAAAATGTTGAAAAGCTCACATAGTTTTTCAATTTATTTTTATTTTAAAAGAGAATCCAATTAACTAAGGTGTATTAAAGGATAAAAAATCATATAATGATACCTTAAATCATTTAAAATTTATAGTATATCATTATAAATAAATTAGATGAAAAGGAAGTTTGGATTTAAAATGCAGTATTTTTTCCTATTCATTTAAATATGAATTTTATCAGAAAAATACAAAAATTAAGTCAATCTATATTTTCATATCACTGTTAAAAAGAATTAGTTTTTTAAATAAAACATATAAAATTCACAGAACCAAATTTAAAAAGGGTTCTTCATCAAATGAAGAAAAATTGGAATTTTTTTTAAAATATATTTATTTTTTCCAAAAAAAATTGATTTTGTACTTATATCACGTATAGAAAAATTATATATTAATTTTTAACATTAAATTGAATATATTACATATATATTTCATTAATAAAATCCATCATGAGTGATTTTAAATTTTTTACAAACTCTCCTATTTTAATTTAAATAGTTTTTCATAAAAACACATCATTTATATTCAATTGGTTTTTATCTAATTTCTTAATTAATCTAGTAAATAATTAATAATTATACAAACATATGTAGACTAAATTTACATAATTTAGTTAATATTTTTCATTTCCACCATTCTAACTGCTATGAGATAACTACAACGTAAAATAATAAAATTATGAAAATATTATTTTTTGGTATAACTCAGACTTGTGTGCAACGTATGTTTTTGGAGAAACCCATTTTTTTGTGTCACTAACCCTATCATGCCTAACATTATTTTAATATTTAAATTACTATCTAATTCAAAATTATTATAAAATATGGATACGTCTTATTCCACAAGTACGTAGGATGTTACATATAACCTAGTAATTAAATAATCAGTTATGAATAGTATTATCCAACATATAAAAACATATGGTTTATAATATGAATTTATTGGTTACCAATTAATTTTAAATGAAAATATATACCAATTTATTATAATGGAAATTATTTTATTTTTATGCCCCCAACCTCATTTTGTCATAATAAATTAAACTAATTAAAATTATTAAATGGTATTAATGAATTATATATGTCATATATTCAATAAAATGTTTTTGATATTCGTCTAAGGGATTTTATAGTCATAAGGTAAGATCCAACCCAATCTTATCTATAAAAACCGATATTTTTTAAAAGATAATTTTATCACCTTTAAATGTAAAACTCATTTTAAGTCCAATTTTTGACACTATTATAAATAATATTTGAAAAAATAAACATCTTCTTTGAAATAACTATATAAAAATTTACTTTGGTGTAATGTTTGGTATATTTTTGATAAATTTAATGTTTTTATTAATAGTTAAAATTTCTGCATTTTTAATTGAAAACATCTTTTTCATCTAAATGTATTATAGTGTTAAAATAAATTTTTATTGTTTTTAATTTATAATGAGATTATTTTTTATCATTTATTCCAATTTAGTTCATTATAATTAATTTTAAATTGTATTTAGATGTAAAACGGTTAAATTTTTTTCATGTTTTAACTTTAAAAACTCGTTTTCTCACCCCATCAACAGAATTAATTTTAAATTAATTACTAAAACATATCTGTTTTGAATTTTGAAAAATATAATTCACTTTTGGAATCATAGGATCCTAATTATTTAAATATATTTCTTTTATTTTTTTGCATTTTGAATGGTATATTTAGATATTTTTTATTAACCCGGTAAAAGGTAACTTAAGAAATTAAGGGTAAAAAATAATATAATAAATAATATTAAATTATTATAAAACTTCTATAAATCTTATTTGATGAGCATGTTTCTACCAAAATCAACATTTTTCTGAAATTATAACCTTTTTATGCCACCTATACAAGAGTTATAAATTTATTATATTATATTTAAATTAAATCTAATGATGATATACTCATATTTTCAATAACACTATATTCATTAACATAGAGTTATAAAGAGGGTAAATTAAACCATAAATAGTAATTGGAAATTTAAAATGTTCTTATTTATCATTTTATTTTATTTTTAATTTTTATGAGATAAATAAATACGTCAATGGCCTCTACAATGATGATGTAGTGATTTTTTAGTTAATATAAATACCAAATAAATTATATTAAAAATATTCAAATAAATATAATTTCATATAAGAATGTTATACGTGATTTTTTGCATAAATATGACATTTTATAAATGATTTAATATAGTTAATTTGAATTTATCATGTTTTTTAGGTATTTTAATGAAGTAAAATTATCAATACTGTCAAAATTGACAATAATGATAGTTTATGAAAATAATAATTTTTTGAATTATTTAAAAACAATTAAAATATTATATAATTATAAGATGATGATATATAGACTTTAATATTATAAATAGACCATTTATGGTCCAATTTCTATTTTTTTGCAATAATTACATTCTCCAAATATTGAAAACATTGTCTGCATAGTTAAAATTAAAATAGGTTTACTAAGTGTTAATAAAAAATGTAAGGCTCAAAATATAATCAAAATATATATACAATTTATTGGTTGATTGGTTTACAATATTATATCATATTATTTTGTGAAAAATTTTATTTTTTCATTGTTTTTATTCAGAATAATATTATTAGTAATTAGTCTTTTAAAATATTCTGAAAGTACCCCCACCTCAATTATAGAAGAGAACCTCCTCTATTTATTTTTCGCTCCACGTTGAGCCATATAGATACACCAAACCCTGAAAATTTCCATTACCAACTTCCCTAGATGAATACTAATGGTTTTGGTGTTCCAAAACTACCAACTCCAAATTCTTTTAGAAGAGATCTAAAGGATCCGTTCAAGAGTAGAGGAAATCACTCAAACTGATCATTCTATTTTTCTACTATTCTATACAACCTATAAATTACTAAAATATATAATACTATAATAAATATATAATACTAAATAAGTTAAAATTATATTATGATTACGAACACACCATAATTCAATATATTTCCATCAAACAAAAAATTATTGTATCACTCTGGCGTATGTATAGTTTACTGTCTCCACATAGCGATTCAATTAATTTTCCATAACCATAATTAATGAGTGAGAATTGTGATTGGTTTAGTAATTATATATTATATCTATGATATATTTATTAAATTTTAATAATAATATACTGTCTAAATTTTTACCATCTAATATTTTGGAAAAATGATAACAGTGCTCGTGTGTACGTATGGCATACCATATCCAAAAGGTGAAATGATTCGTTATTCACATATATTTAAAATGAATGGTATTGATGATGAATTTAATAATTATATATGATATATATTACAAACAAATTATTCTGTAATAGTAATATATCATATAATTTCCTTTTTTATACGCAACAAGAAAATTAAGACAATGTTTATATGTACGTATGACCTACAATGTCGATGAATGGTGTTTTCTATTTTCTATCTCCAAATATCATGAATCACCAAGAATAAATATATAATTAATATGTATATATTATTTATAGTAGTATTATCATTCTATAGATAATGAAATCGTGATCTATGTAAGAGTTCTAATGATAAAAAGTCAAAATGTGAATGGAAAACAAAGTGGTTATTACCCGAGACATAACATTATCATAGAAATACTAATAAAAACATAATATAAATTCATAAGTAAATAATATAAGGTATTAAAAATTTGAATATGGTTATTTTTTAGATATATTATTATCATATATTTATTATACAAGTGTTTTTAATGTGTGTGATGGAAATCAAGTCCTAAGGTAAGAGAATTTAATCTCACTTTTTTATTTATATGAGATATATACCACATTCACCACTCACTTCTATTGTGTGGTGTTAATACAGAACTATGACATGTTATTTCATTAATTTCCTCAATTTTAGTACATTAATATATAAAATTTACTTAAATATATCATGGGGTATACTCTTCAAAAGTTACCAAATCGGCAACGCATGATTGTCTAAATTTTCATTATTTGAGACAAAAGTTAGGTAATAGAATATATATCATTTTTAGAGGTGTATATAAAAAAATGTGTATGTATTATCATGAATATAATTTATTTCAAGATATTGGTAAACATCATGAAATGTTATTCCCTCTTTTGTATGAAATTTTTGATCATTCAAAACAATATTTTTAAAAAATGTTTTATTAGGCTTTTAAATAATATTTTCTGAATTTTCATGAAAATGGATTTCAAATATGTTTCAAATGGATTTAGATATTAAATTATATGTTTTAAATATCATTTTTAGTGTATAGGGATATCTAAAAGTAGCCTTATTTTAATATTTTTTTCTAAATTGGAAAGGATATTTCTCTTATGAATTATATAAAGCAATCATTCAAAATAATTTATCATCTAAGATGATGTTATTTGATGTTAATTATGTTCTACCAAGAATATAATCGACTGATTCCATTCTAGTTTTTTATATGAATTGTTTATGTTTATTAAGGAATTATATTTGTGAAACCCATTTCTTTTCAATGTGTTATATCATGATCGATATATACTTGTGAAACATATTTCATTCTATGGGATTTATTATGATAAATTATTTATCATATTCTGGAACACGTATGTATGATTTCATTTTGAGATGGGTGGGAACTATATCTACTTCCAATTCATTGGGTAAATATTTATATCTCATGAGATATAAATAAAGGAACTTTTCCCCCCAAATATGGTTATGTGAGTGAACCATGAAATCTGAGATTCTTATGGAAGTGAATGAGGACTACCAAGATAGTATAGTGAGTAAACCCATACTACTAAGATATACTTATAAGGGATTCCATGACTATTTTATAAATTATTTTCATATTATTATGTGTATTCCACAAATATGTTATCTTTTTACTATGTCATTCTTTCAAGTATTATGTTTTTTATTTCCATATAATTCATGTATGATAAACGTCCAGTCATTTTTCTTGAATCATCCATATTTTCCTTTGATATATATGGTATGATCTTCAAATGTCATAATCTTGTTTTCAAACCCTTATGTTATTTTTATGCTTACAAATATTATTTTTTTACCCCTACAAGGCATATGAGATCCCCATTTTCTTATGTTTTCTTTACCCAGTTTATTAGGATTGGTTTTATGTAGGAGTACTAAAGGGAAATATCTTTTCAAGAAACCTTGATGATATAACACCATGCTAAATTTTTGTGAACCATGTTTCAAAAGGCACTATACTAAAATATTTTTTGGGTTCGTGTTTTTGAAATATAAAAATGGTTCTGCAAAAAATGACATAATTCCAATGTACGAAATGCTTGGGTCATTATACTCACTCATACCCAAATAAATTTTTTTATCAAATAACCACATTGATTCCCATTTTGAATAAAATGGTTATCTTATCATAGGTTTTCTAAAATAATAATCCAATTAATTATTAGTTATCCACATTTATAAATCTATATAAACATATTATTTTTATTACTTCCATACTACATTAATATAAATGGATAAAATTTATTAATTTATATTCCCATTTAGTTTTTCATAATGAAACAATTACCTAAGATTTAAATTATTTTTAATAGTTAAATTAAATTAACCATGCTAAGAAAAAAACAAGCATAACATATATATATATAACAATATCAAACAAAAAAAGGAAAAAAATTATAATTAAAAACACATACAATCATAAAATCAAACATGAAAAACAACCATCCTTTAATTCTATATTGTTAGCACTACCATGTTAATTCCATCATTATCCATTGCATAAAATCATGATAATATCACATATTAACATTAAATTTAAGAGATGTAATAAATCCACTACCTAGAAATATACATCTAAATTTTCTTTTCAAAAGAATAGAACAAAAAGTTCAAAAATATTATTACCACTTTCATAGGGAACTAACAATCCCTAAAAATTTCCCCCACAAGACCCATCCATACTTCATCAATATAACCAATATGAAAAAAGTCGATAACAATCTACTAAATCACAAAAGTATAATAACCGAATATAACAGAAAAATATTAAATGTTAAAACTAACAAAAACACATCAATACAAGTTCTCACTAATTGTTTGGATTTATCATAAAAAATGGGGGGTCCAATGATTCTAAAATAGGTCCTTCGGTCACATAGGATTTAGAGGATAAATGATAAATTATTATCACTTTGGGGCCACTTTTTAATTTTTACCCATCCTTGGAAATAGGAAGACCCAGTGAAAGTTCCTAAATAATAATATAACTAATATAAGATTTTCTAATTCTATGGTGGAAAAAGGATGGCCATGCCAAAAGTACTCAAGTTAAATATTCCCTCTAGGATTCATGGTGAATATCTCTATATATATCTTATATCTACAAAACGTTTCAAAATAAATCCTAAAACCCTAGGGTAACACCAAGGCATAGAAATAGTATCTACACCATATCCACCCTGAAAATTGTAGATATAATGAAATTGATCCATTGATACTATAAGGTTAATCCAAAACCCTTTCCAAAAGTACCTCTCAAGATAAAGAAACACCAAAATATATCCATAAAGAAGCTACACTGCAGTTTTACTGTATTCCAAAGATACCTCCCAAGAGGTAGTAATATAAAAAGAACACATATCCATGACACCCAATATACAAGGTCAACATATATTTAAAAATTAAACCCCTAGGTCGTATCCTATTTTCCACAATATCGAGACACCCCACTGTGGAAATTTCAATTCAACTGAACATAAACTCTTCTACCTTCCTCCCTAAACCATCGGATCCTCTGAAAATTATTGGACTATCTTGGACAGGATTATTCCCAAAAAATTGGGTTTGGGGTGTGATTAATTGTGATATATACTTAATTATCCTCGGTAAATAAGTATTTTATATGGATTTTTAGCTTTGGTCACATCAATGATAGAACATCACCTCACAACACCTTCAAAGAGACACAACATTTATCAATCCACAACATCAATGGAAATTAACTCTTCTTTAGATTAAATAAATATTCCTAAACCAATTATACATATAAACTCTCAAGATGCTTCATGTCCCTTCACCAATCATAAGTACATCAACAATCATCACAAATTATTACACGATAATCAATCCAATATCATTCCCATGAGAAGCATGATATTTTACAGTAGAAGCACATCACAATACTATCAAGATTAATGGTATTACATTAATCCTTAGATATTACTCATGAACCCTTGACCATAAAAATACCTTACATCGGAACTCCAACCATATTTTCATCAATTAGTTTTTGAACTCCATTCATCTATAAATATGTTCTTTCTTCATCACATATTTTCATCATGTATATAAACACCATACTAACTAAAAACAAATACAATATAAACACTATGTGTGTTTTATATAAATACTCCCCACAATAAAAAAAATTATACTCCATAACTCATGACCATTAACCCATTTTACAATTTCCCTTTCACCTCATTGTTTACTAATTTATAGAATTGTCAAACGGTTCCCATAATAATTATATATGTACATATATTAAACAACTTGTAAAAAATATAAAAATTAAATTCTTTCAAATTTTAAAAGAAAATAATTTATAAAACAAAAAAAATGGAATGATGATAGTTAAAAAAAGAACATCTATAAACTCAGCTATTCTAACATAAAATTCTCCACAAAAAAATTGAAAATTGGACAATAAAACTGAAACTCATTTTTGGACGCACTCTATGTCAATTTTGAAAATATGTATGATCTCCCAAATACATAAAATTGTATAAAATGTCACACATTTAATTTTACCACTCATATAAATAAAATCAAAAATAATATCAGAATTTTTTATCAATCAACATAAAACACCATTTTTAAATTTATAATAGGAATATTCTGATGTCTAAATACCATAAAAATCCTTGAGAATTTTTAGGGTCAAATAGGTGGTCTAAAACCTATTGCCCATTTATTTTTAAAATGGCATGTATATTGATCATGGTACTCACAAAATGATCATAGTCAACGAAAAAAAATCCTATAACTATACATATTTTTTTAATACACATTAGAAATATTCATGTACATGAAACTCAATTTCTCATAAAACGTTTTCCATGATAACCATGAATGTAAATATTAATCATGAACCCAAACCATATAGTATTACTTTATGTGAAAAATGTGCCCTATTTGTGCCCATATTGTAAAAACATTATACAATAAACTTCACTGGGACATTTCCATCATCAATATATGTCTATTATGGACAAACATCAACCATTTAAATTTATTTTCACTAAATTAGAATTATTCAATCTCTTTTTTAATTTATAAAATTATATAAATCAAAGTGTTTCAAATGGAATTCAAGGACTAGACAAACGAATATCACTATTATCAATCAAAAAAATATCTAACAAAATCCTATAATGGATGTCAGTAATTCTAAAACTGTTTAACATTTTAATTACATATTCTAAATCCATATATCTCCTAAAAAATACATAACACTCAACCATCATTTAATTAATATAAAATTGTGGTTTTACATTATATATGTAAATCAGACACAAATTAATATGACATTTCAAAACAAATGAAAATCATTCATATTAAATTACCATAAATCAACTAAATTACTCACAACCAAAGAAACAACAATTAAAAATACCCACACAACCCCCCCTTTTAACTCCAAACTATTTTTAACCTATAAATTTAAATCATAAAAACCATTCAAGATGCATCATTGAGAAAATAAAACAAATTACATTCAATATGTTATTTAAAAATAATGAATATTTAAAACAGAATTCCTCAAAACACTCTTTTTGGAAATACCACATTTTCAAATATGGTATTTTGATAAAAATAAAATTTCATGTTTGTTAACAAAACCTCCAATTTAAAAAATTCTTAAAATAATCCATAAATTTCAATTTATAGAAAAATTTATCATATTTTAGCCCAATATAATTTCCTAAAAAACAACCAAAATATTATTAACTTTACAAATTTTACATTATAACACCCTAAGTCTCATTTCAAATAAATATTATAAAAATTAAATAAAATCAATTTATCTTATTCAAATATTATATGCATGACATTTAATTGGGGAAACAACTTATATTTCCATGAAAACCAGTCAAAAAACCTTTTGATCAAAAAAATCATAATCAAAATTTAAGACAACATATTATTTTATAAAAAAAATTAAAATTGAATTTAAGGCTCCTTTATACTCCAAATTATCATTTATTAATAATAAAATACATGACAAATAGAATGTGAAGCTTGAATAATTATATTTTTTGAAATATTATCTAAAACAATTTTAATTATAGTAGAGCATAACCTAACAAAAAAAATACCCATGATCGAATCCATTTAATATATTTGTAGTATATTTATATGACTGGCATGTTAATTAATAATATGACATTGTAATTACCTCAATGAACGACCCACCACCCTTAAGGTAATTTAGAAATTAATTAATTAAAAAATTAGTAAAAATCGTCAATAAATTCAAAATCTCATAGCAATTATTTAAAACAAGTGAATTTATGTAATTTTTAAGTGGTTTATAATGTTTTTGAAATGCTCAAGGAATTAATAAATATATTTAAATGATGAAAAATCTAAAAATTTAAAAAAAAATCTCAAAAAACAGTTATATAATATAGATCTTATTATGGTTCATTTGCATTAATAAAAAATCTTAAAAGAATTATTTTATAGTAATTTTATATAAGATTTTATTCCATTGAACACATCAAAAAACAAAGAAAAATCAGATAAATTCTATGGATAAAATAGAAAAGAATTAATGTTTTATATAAAATAAAGAATATTACCACATCAATATATATCATTAAATATTTTTAATCATGAAGTACAATAGTCCATAAACTTGAATGTTGACCCCTCACAAATTAATTTTCCATGGAAATATTTTCTAACCATTGATATGTGATTATTTCCATGAACTTTTTTTTGGAATTTTTCTGAAATCCATTTTATTGGTTTCTATATTTTTTTATTAATTAAATCAAGTTATATACACTATAGAAACAAAATATAAAAAAATAAATTAAAAAAAGATTACCATTTTTGAAACAAAATTTATATGAGCATAAAATTTAACAAAATATTCCGCAATAATAATGTTTTCAAAAATATATTGATTAAAATATCATCAAAACTCTCATTACGTAAATTCAGAAACACATGATTCTAGAAATATTTTATAAATTTTAACTCACACAATTATAGTCATCATTTATCAAATCCTAGTGGAAAGAAACATTATATTTGTAAATAAATTTTCAAACAATTTATGTAATTATAAAATATAAATTTAAAATTAAAATTAAATCCTTTTTAAAAACATAAAAATGAAAACATTTATCAAATTTCATATTTTTTATTTAAATAATGGAATTATGTATCATCATAAATCATGAGGTGATATTTATTTTCGGATTTTTAAATAAAACCCATATATAAATTCTCGAGACATATATATGACATGTATTGATTCTAAACACTATTCAATATAAAAAATTCAACTTAAATATATTAGTTATTCTATATACAAAAACATATCCTGACTATAGAAAATTAATTAACTAATTCATGATCATATCGATTTCAAAAAATTACCATTCTAGAAAACATGAAATGTTTATTAAATAACATGATATATCAATACACATCATATATATGAAATGTTATGGGAAAAAATAATTAATATTCAACACACACATTCAACACATAATTCTATTAATTCAAAGAAAATAATTTTCAAATGAGAACATTTTAATAGACTCCAATCAATCCCAAACACCCCATGTAAAAAGTGATTACATTGTAATGAAGGTGATCATGAATTTTTATTATTTACTACTTAATTTTTTATGGTCCTAATTCCACCTATCATTTACATAACTTCTTTATCATTATCTGATGACATTTTATTATTAAACCCTACCGAACTACCTTGAACAAGTATATGGTTGGCTAGAGATAGTACTTGAGGTGCACACCTGATCACACTGGGGATGGAGTAAAGTATCACGAGAATCGACCATCACTATTTGTAATTAAATTTCCCATAGAGAAAAAGTTGAATAAATAAGACTACAATAAAATATTTTCCATAAATCCAATAAATAGTCTCATAAAAAAAGGATATGGGGATACACAACCAATACTAGAGGCGTAGTGCTGAAAATAATGAAATTAAATACACTGTTAATTCCATGAGACAGAAAAAAATTACCACATTTCACCACCCCAATAATTCATCAATTATCCAATGATATTATAACTAAGGATGTTATAACTACCTTTTCAACCTAAAAATATATAAAATGAATAAATTAAAATTTTAATACCACATTAGGATGTATGTCGGGTGTGAGAATAATAGGCCTAATAACATCCCAATATGTACTCCTTATGTACCCATAAAGAGAAAACTATAACCCTCTAATATTAAGTACACAATATGAATTTATACATAACATTGATTATATAAATATTTAAAAAAGGATATTTATATTGAGATAATTTTTAATGTGATCAAAAAGAACATGTGACTAGGGTATTCAAAAATAACATGATTAGCACCCCCACATCTTGGGAATATTCTAAAGACAACTATAAGAGATAGACAAAGATAAACCTAAAGAAAATACTCAAAAGTTTAATAAATCCACAAGAATTAGTCTCATCATGATCATCCATGATCCCTTTTCAGGTATAATATACGATTATAGAAGTATCCACTATTCATAGCTCCCCATGTTATAGAATATAACTACATTTTAGAAAAACATATGATGTATTATTTATGGGCACATACCCTAACCTTTATCATTAGGTGTATTAGTCACTCTAAAGTACCCATGACTTCCCATAAGTTTATATTTTTCCAATTTCTAGCAAGAAAATATGTTCTTGTTATAAAACACAATCATTGTGTGTGGTTTTAGTTCAAGAAAAAAATTCATTAAAAATAATAATAAAATGATATTAAAATATTGAGTTTTCAAAATAATCAAATTTATTATTATTTTTAATTCAAATATAATCTTTTACCGAAAACTTCATTAACTATTTTGATGAAAACATATTAAATAATTTTCATAAACACATCACATTCCCTCAAACTAGTAAATTTATATATCTTTTATTAAACCCATACACACATTCTAAATTGAAGTAAAGGATAAAAATTTCATATCTTTTTCTATCTTCATAGGATTTAAAACATGATTCTTTATATTTAAATAAATTTTTAAAAAATTCAAGCAACCTATAGTTCATTATTATGTGAAGGAAAAACTATTCAATTACATATAAAAGATAATTTAATAATATTGAATGGGTATTGATCATGTAATACCCTATACAATGATATATATAATCAATATGTGAAAATTAGAAACCCAAAACAATGAAATCAGAAAATTTTATGAACCCCTATAAGTGATAACACTTATAAAAAATATATGAGATAAATGTGGAGTCACTAATTAGGATATCATGACATATTTAGTTATACCATTTCATGAAATAGCCAAATCCTTGTTGGTTTGGGTTTTTATCACTGACATTGTGAAAACCCAAAATCTCCATTGTTCTATATATTTTCATGACGTGACAAAGAGAATAACAATTTTAATATCAGTTAAAAGAGAAATACAAATGGAGGAAAATGATATAAAATCATATTTTTAATAATTATATAAGATGGGGGAAGGGAATATTGAGAAAGTTGAAGGAGAAATTCACCCATTTTGGTTTGTTTCAAGAAATTGAAGCCATAAAATAAAGGGTGATCTCACATTTAAAAATTATTTAGTTTTATATAATAATAGTTGCAATCATATCGTATTTATATCAAATATTTTTTGAATAATGTTTTTGAATTATAATTTAAATAAAATATATTTTCTAAACTAATAAAAAGTATTTATTCCTTTATTCCAGTGAAATTATAACTAATTGATTTTAGAGAAATATAAATTACGAAAATACAATTTTTGTTATAATTTCTGTAGAAAAATATATATTTATAATATAATTAAATAAATATGGAAAAGTATATTAATAAAAAAATAATGTAACAAAAATTAAAAAATCTCTAGAATGTCACATGAATTATTGACATGACATTTGAAATCCTAGGTAATATTCAAGAAATAAATCATTTTCTTTCAGGGTAACTATGAATATTTACATCGACCATGAAACACATAGAATTAGTTAAGAGTTATTGAAAAATAATATTTAAAATTCATTTAATTTTTTAAATTCAAATATACCAAATATTTAAATTTAGGGTGTGACAACATATGAGTTCAAAAATAATATAATTTATTGATGATAATATTATTCTAATAAAAAAATTTATAAGGAATTATCATAGACTATAATTTCATGAGGAAATGATCATACACATGAACTATCCTCAAAATAAATTTCTTTATAAAATATAATGAAGCCCCATGATTAGATACAATAGTTTGTGTAAAATCATTGAAACTTTTATTCCTACTCTTGTCAACAATATTTTTTTAATGTAGTCTATAGTGGGATGAAAACCCATAAAATTAAAAACTTATAAATATATTCTTTAAAATATTTTTTGATCCTTTTTTATCTAATTTTAATTCCATTATGAATATTTTCAATATCAACCATAATAATAAAATTTTTAAAACATTGTATGATTTTTAATTTACTTAATGAGGACATAATAAAATTTATTAATGTTAAATCATCAATAAATGAAATTAAATTTATTTATTTAATTGTCTCTAATCCATAACCACTGTAATATTTCCACTCAAGAGGTATTGATTTTTGTATCTCATCATCCTTCTAGATTTAATTATGCGTCCTGAAAATTTCACATGTTTAACATGATAATTTTTTTAACTTTAATTATTATAAATATTATAGAAAAAATATTAACAAATATTTTTTGATGTATTTTTTCATGTATTTTTGAACAAATATTTTCATTTTCTAATATTATTTGATAAAATGGTTATTAACCCCAACCATTTGAAAAGTATTACTATTTTTTAACCATTATCAATAATGAAAAAAATTATTTACAATTAACCAATTATATGGTATTATTTCCCCATGATACTAATAGACAATTTAGGAACACAAAGAATATTTTGTTATTGATTAATTATAAAAACATATTATTTCATTTCAATTTATTTGTAATTGGCCATCCTTTATTTGGTTATTACATTAAATATATTGGACTTTTGAGGAATACTGAGAGTATTGTAGGAAATGAGGTGTTTTTGAAGCTAATATTTTCAGTAGAACAAGTTTTTAATGTTGTTATTTTATTTGTCTCTCCATGAGGTGTATGATTAGATGTTTTTTTGAATCAATTTTTATACTTTGTCTTGGGTTGTAGGTTGTGGGAGTTAGATCTTGTGATGTATTGATTTTCAATCATAGTGAAATTATTTTTGGTGTTGGTAAATGAATGGTGAACCTAGGTCATCCTTACATAAGGTACATTTGATACATTGGAATTTCATGTTTTCATTTTACCCTAAAATATTATTCTCTAAAAAACTGATGAGAATAGGTCACAACATGAAGGGTATCCGAGAGGTTTTCTATTTTTTATTCAAGTTGTGGTTGTGGTGTTGTCACATCTTCTATGACATTAATCCCTTTATTGTTGATCATGTTTCCCAACATTTTGTGTATCTCTTTTCATGGTTATCATATTTAAATGTGGAATATTTTAGTGTTTCATTGTGTATTTGGAATGATCATGTACCAAAACATGAAGAAATTAATTGTTATGGGGCCTTGATTGGATGTGTGGAGTTAAGGTGGTATTGCATTTTTGATTTAGAGGAAGATAAGAAGGATCAAAGAAATATTTCTTTATGTGTTCCTAACTTATCCCCCACATTGTGTAACCATATAATGTCATGTTTTGATTCCTTTAATTTTTAAATGTATATTGAAAATGTATTTTTTCCACATATTCAATATATAATCCACATTGGGATCCATGGTAGGATACTTTTAACTTATTTTGGGTCATCACCTTTCCCTTATCCTTATAGACATCATCACGAAAATTTATATTTGAATTTATTTTCCTTGATTTATAGGTTTGATATAGGTTGATTTGACATAGGTTGTAGAGGTTTTACTCATGTAATTTCGGCTCTCTGATTATCATCATCCCCATTACCTAACACATCGGTTCATATGGATCTAGTTATGGTATGGGGCCTACGAATTTTACCATTAACATATGTTCATTTTTTTTTGGAAATATCATGATCTTTATTTTAGTTGAGTGGATAGTATAAATTAACATAATTATTATAAGTAAATTGATAAAATATAATTGAAATATAGGGGTGGTTATCATGTGTTTTAAATGATTCTATGATACTATAAGTGACTAATAGTCATTTTTAATTGTTTATGAGAGTTTTGTTTAATAAAATAATATATGTGTCGGTGTTGTGATTAAATAGTTATTATCACCTCTCATTAATGGATAATCTCCTAATGTTGGCTATGCACCAGTTCTATGGAAATTTTAAATGCTTGAAATAATTTTTATATTGAGAAATACTAATTTAAATGAAAGTAATGATGATAACCATTTTCTTGATATGAATCATAGTTTCATTTGACTTTGTTTGATGATGATGGTTGTGTTACCATTGTTGTAGTTAAATTGGTCTTTGTTTGGTGATTATATTTGGCTATTATAAAGATTTCTTCACTAAGTGTTTCACTGAGATATCCCTAGTTGTCCTGGGGAGATTTCATTATTAATACGGTTGTAGTGGACGAAATATTATGTGGTTTGGAATAGTAATGGATTGTTATGTAGAAAGGTAGTCAATTTTTGGATCCAATGGTGGGTATTTTGTTTTATGTTTGTGTGGTGATTTATGTGTTCGTGAATGGATTATGATGTAGGTTATATCATAGTTAACTTATGTTATGTTATTTTTTCCATAATAATGAATATGGTAATGGGTAATGGGGTATAATTAAATAATTAGTGGGTTTTTCTGAACATCCAATGTTTTAAGTGAATGTGTAGTGGCTAAGATAAATGCGGGTTATGGATAAAAAAGGTTTAACATTAAATATGGGTAAAATAATATCATAATGAAGGTAATTTTTCCGGTAAAATGATTGGTGAATAAATTTATTAAGGAAATTGAGAATGAGAAATTAAGAATGTTGTCATGCAGGTTTTTATTAAAGGTGGTACAGGGTTGTGGTATAGTGAATCCAGTGTTATTTACTATGTTTCATCATTGATGTTAAGGTTCATATTAAAAATGGAGGATTTTATTTTGTGTGAAACATATAGGATTGTATTTGTGTATAACTATGATATATGTGTTTTATTTTAATATTATTTCTTATATATCCCACCAAGTTAATATGATCATACCAAATTCCAAATGGTTTGGGTTCTAGGAATTTTCCCTAATATCTATGTTAGAAGGGAAAAAGGGATTACCAATCTCTATTTACCTTCCCTCACATAAAGGTATAGTATCATATATACTAACCTAATTTTTGATGGAAAAGTCTTGCTGAATAGTGGATAGAGAGAAAATTATGTTGTGTGATGATGATGATAGGATGATGAGATAGAGGATTTGATACAGAATGGGGTTCCTGCATTATTGAAGGAAAGAATATATTTTATTTATTTCATGTTCACAATATCCTATAGTGATAAGGATATTTTCTGTACCTGAACCAATGGAACCCTAGATGAAACTACCCCATGCCCATCACTAATGGGCATGGTGTACGCAACTAGCACCAAGAAGACATATTACACACACATGGGATGAATTTGTCTTATGTACATGTAAGCATATACAATATAGAGATGTTAAAATACAGATAACAATGTATGCATAAATCTATTATCCCACAATCTTAGTATGTCATACAATAATGAATATCATAAAAATGGGCCAAATACCAGACCACCCAAAAATTGAATTCAAAGTCTCACTAACTCATACAGTGGAAAATACTATCAATGAAACATAGGTTTTCAGCTCATTCTATCTTTCCCAAAATAGTCCCACCTACTCCTAGTCAACTAAGTACTCTACAAAATGACTATCATGTTCATATGAAATGACATGTAGGTATATAGCCTATGCAAGGTTGAGTATAACAATACCCATAAAGAAACCCCAAGTAAACCATACCTAGAGCATCAAGAGTAGTCATAACATCATTGGATATGTCAATAATAAATTGAGAAATGCAATACAACATCTATATAAACTCACAGTATACTCACAGTCTCAATGTAATATCACAACTGTAAATTCGTCCTTGGATTATTTATTGAAGGATCGATATAATTCTCATATGGGAGAACACACTCCAAGAGGTATACCTCCTTCACATAAACTCATTCTAGAGGTCACACTTTTTATGTCATAAATAAAGTAAAGTAAGAGGGTTCATTTTAGATACTCACACAATCATACAACACCTCATTTTAAATGTTAGATCTCCATATATATTTAGGGTGAATGACCTAGGCTCTCTCTGGGTACACCTAACCATACTGGAAATATCCTCATAAATATTGGATCAACACTTGTGTAAATATTAGTCACACCAATTCCAAAAATACATTCTAAGAATAAAAGAAGGAAATAAGGATCATTCGTCACCTATCATAGGTATACATGATCAAAACTGAAGAGTCAGTATTCAATGTAGTATGAGACAACTCATTCTAAAATAAGGGAACTCACAATCACTTTACATGTCATTTAGATTCTATATAGTTGTAACCCTCTATGGTGTTAAAGAGACACTACACTGAAACATCATGGGAAAGGACCAAGGGAAGACACACAATTTATTCTTACCAATCGAATCTAAAAAAATCTCTCAACTATGATGGGATAAGAAGAAAGTGGAATCTAATATATCCACAAATGAGTACAATGAATATCACTAGGGATAAATGACATGCATCACTATTCCTAGAAGGGTCTATGTCTTATTCTTTAATTGGATTTACTTTTTTTCAATACATTGTATGTCCCAATGGTACATGTTAGGAAAAACATTCAATTCCACTTGGATTTTCATTCTTCATGTTCTCGTATACAGAAGAAATTTCCTGATTACTTGGTTGTTTCCGGGTATACATCTCCCCCCATTTAATCTAGGAAACCGTGTACATCCCATGTACACTGTGGGTGAGACCACGTTGCCTCATAGGCATGTGCCCCCTATACACACCAAGCTAGTCAACTAAGGGTCACATGACATGTGACATACATCACATGGAATGTATAGTGACTCAAGCATAACATACATGGATATTACATATTTTAATGGAATATTTAGCATATTATAAAATAAATTAACGAGGACCATAATAGTTTAGTGTCTTTGGAATCATCAAAACATAATCTTCTAAATTTTTGAAAGATCATCAATATTTCCCTTAAAGATATTATCTTTTAAGTACTCCTACATTAAACATTTCATCATATCATATTGAAAGAAAACAAAAGAAAAGGGTTATCTCAGATAATCAGTATTGGTGGAAAAGGAAAATACATATGAATAACATGAGAATAAGTGTATGATAACATGATCATGACATTAGAAGATCATACCATTCATATCTAATATCATAATCAAGACACGTGACAATAATATTGATATTTCGTAAGACATAAATCATAAGGGTACAAAGAGGATAATACATGAGATCATAATATAAGAATATGACATGGAATTATGGAATAAACATATTCCTAAAAAATCCTATGTTGGGGAAACCTGAAAAGTCCTTCCAAACATGTTAGGATTTTTGTAATCACCCATGTACCTACATCGGGCATGGCATGCCCTCCTGTTTACCCTCTTGTTGTCATCGTGGGATTCCCTCTCATATACACTATTATTTTAGGGTTTATATTCAATACCATTTCCCATTTTTATGTTCTTTGTATGAACTCCCATGTACCTTTTTATTTCATGCTTAGGATGCCATCCAATGTGATATTTTATTTTGATCTTGGGATTCCCTCTCGGGTACCCTCTTTTTTGCAGCTTGGAATTCCCTCCCTTATACCCTCTTCTTTAGGGCTTTGGATTTCCTTCAATGTACCCTCATTCTTTAGCCTTCATATTACCAACCATGTACCCTCTTATTTCAATCCTGGGATTCCATATTATGAACCCACTTCATTCAATATTGGGATGGCATCCCATATAAACTCTTGTTTTAGGATTGTGATTCCCTCTTATTCACCCTCTAGTTTCAATATTGAGATCCCCTCTTCTGTATCCTCTTATTTTGGGCTTGGTATGACCTCTTATGTACCCTTCTATTTTGGTATTGGGATCCCCTCCAATGTACCCTCTTATTTTGGGCTTGGGATGCCCTCCCATGTACGCTAATGTTTCAATACTGATATTCCCTCCAATATACCCACTTATTTCATCCATTTTACTTTCTCTAAAGTACTCATTAATATAATAAAACAATTATTGTTACTCAATGCATTGGATGGAAATATACATCCCACACTTCACATATTAAAATCATGTGTCCATGTTTTATAAGATGATAAACCAATCATCATTTAATGAACCCTAAATAGATACAGGTTTCATAAACATAATTTCATAAACCATGAAATGAAATGGGAACTATAAAAAATTCATCATATCCTAACTTTTGAAAAATATATAGGTTTTATAATCATTTCATCATCGAATAAACCATGAAATGAATTAAGTTTCATAATCATTTTATCATGGTGGAACAAGTGTTAGAGAAATGGGTTTCATAAAAAAATTCATCTTAACAAAATCAATTTAAATAAACAATTAGAATGGTTTCTGTAGATAATATCACCAGTAAATAATAAACTATATCTACGTATGTCACTATAGAAGTGATGGATTTTCAAATATCACTTGGAAAATTTCTTTTTGAAAATAATCCATATTAAAAAATAAATTTTTTAAATATAAATCACATTAAAAATCATTTTCATTGAAAAAATCTGAAAAACTTATAATGAAATCTTTTAAAATTCTTAAAAACATTTATTGAGTAAAATATCCTTTCTTCTTTGAAATATTATTTTCAAAAAATAAAAACATTTGAAAACCATTTTAATTGAAATTAATCTTCAAAAAATATAACATAATCTTGAAAATATTTTGAAAATAATTTCATTGAAAATTAATTTTAAAACATATAATGGAATATAGAAAACTTTTCCCAGACTATTTTTCTGAAAATAATTTTAAAAAATATAAAGGAATCATTGAAATCATTTGATAACAACATCTTTGAAAACAACCAAAATAACACAAAAAAAGAATTATTTAATACATTTTTAAGCCATTTATTTGATTTTTTTTTAAATTATAAACAATATATAGATAAATATTTTAATTCAATTTTATTTATGAACCATGGTTTGGAAGAACACATATTTCTGAATGAAGAGATAAATAATGTTTGGTTTTCATAATAACTATTTGTTAATTATATTAAGCATCATAGAGTAGAAAAATGGTAACACTACTTTATTATATCATTAATTACTATAAGATATTAATATTAATTATAATTATTTAGATATTTATAATAATATTTCAATAACCAAAGAATAATCTTAAATAATAGGGGTAAACAATTAGATTGTTGTAATAAACACTTACCACTTAAGTAACATTGAATAATAATCCCCATGAATGAATAAAGATGAATGGGTCCTAAAATATAATGAAAATAATTACATTCATGATATAACATTTCAAATTGAACTATATAAACTCTATATAAAAATATTAGTTTATAACATGGCATGTATCTCAAAGAAAGAAAATTCAGACAAAAACTTACTTTATCGATTAGGTAAATTTTAAACCATAAAACCTATGAAAGAAATATCATAAATTAATATTGAAATTATAATAAATAAAAATATAATAATCAAATAATACATTCAAAATATGTCTATACACCACCAAAATTAAATTAGTGGTTAATAAGGTATAAGTCTCAAAGAAATATAATAGAGATAAAGAAATTTTAACCCTAAGTCAAGAATTTATTCGTACGCATTCAATAATCCTTTATAATAAATATATGATAATTTTAAATCTATTATAGAATAATATTAAATTATTTTTTTATAACTTTATATTACAAATTTATTAAAAATTCTATGTTAATGTTATGTTTTAGGTAATAACTACTTCGTATTTCGTATATGTTTTGACTAGAAATTTTTGACGCTCTTACATAGAACCTGATTTAATTATTTTTACAATTTAAAACATGATATAAATATAATATATTTTAAATATAAAATTAATTATAATAATATAGAAAATATTAAAATATAAAATGGAATACACCATTCATGGAGACGGTAGGTCATACGTACGCATGAACACTATTTCCATTTTATTGTCATATAAAATGAGAAAAAGTGAATGTAGGATATATATATATATATATATATATATAATCATAATTATAATAGAATTATTATGTTTTATATATAATAAAAAATTACTAAACCCATACTTAATAGATTCTGTGTATATTGTGAATGAATCACATCGCTTTGACGAGGTGGTAGTCCACATGTCCACAAATGAAGTAATTGTATTCTCACAAATTAAAATGAATGTCGGTATTTGTAATATAATAGATAAATAAGAATAAATAAATAATATATATCATATATATCATATAAAAAAATATTTATATCATAATTCCCAACTATGGTAGGTGGTAAAGGAAAAATGAATGACATCAAATCATGGGGTGGTAGTCTGTGGTACAAACGATCTGTAAGTTCATTGCCCATTTGAGGGAAGTGTGTAGTTGTAGTTATAAATATTATAATTAAACATATTAGAATGTTTATGTTACTAATTTTATTGTATAATCATTGAATATGAAGAAGTGAAAGTGAAGGAAATGAAATAAAATAGAAATTCACATTCAAAAGTGTTACATCTTGTTGAGGTAACTACATTTGGATTTCACCAAAGGGAATCCTTGTATAGGTTTATTCCCTAAAGTTAAAATGGTTTTTACGATAACTTCAGTGTATTTTTATGATCCAAATGGATTTATAGGTGAGAATATTCGGAGGAGTGGAGGCCTTTTATAAGTGAGAAGAATGTCACATTAGGTATTCTTTAAAAGATTTGAGTGCTCCCCACATTTTACATTTTCATGCAAGGGTTAAATGTGTATGATACTAGATAATATAGGTTTAATGGTTGAAATATGTAATCAAAATAATTTTTATAAAAGTGTGTGGTAATTTTTACACTTTATATTCTAAGTTAATACATTCATAAATTGTGTTGTACATTAATCATTGTATTTAATTTAATAATGTTCACCAATATTTTTTGTAAAAAACTAAGTTGAACTTTTTATAAATCATAAGTTATTTTGATTCCAAAATTTATTCCATTTTTTCAAATTAAAATCATAGAAGTTAAAGAAATTAATTTAAATTTAATCACGTATATCAGATGAGATGACGAGTTTTGAAAGATAAAAGGTCCAAATGTTTGAACTATTTTAAAATATAATTAAAATGTTAAATTGGATAAAATTAACTAAATTGGATTAAATGATTTATAGTTTATTTAATTATAATTTCAAATCAAATTAAAATATAATTTATCTATATAAATAAATTAGATGAAAAATATATTTTTAAATAGAATTTAGGGTTTTTAATTATTCATAAAAAATATATTTTTTCAAATGATTCCATAAAATTAACCCTAAGACAATTTTTATATTCTCAATTCAATTTTTTTTAAATTAAATTTCTAAAATTTTCTAAAATTAATTTTATTATTGTTTATATAAGGACATAAAAAAGTATCACTTTTAACAAAATAGTATTTTCAAACGAATAAAGACATTACCAAAAATTATATTTCTAATTATGAATAAGTTTTATTGTTATAAATCCTTTGTAAATAATATTTAAAAACTAGTTACTACAATCCATATTATTAAGCATAAAAGTTATGTTATAACTATATCATTCAATAATAATAAAATATTGTTTCGTAGAAACTCATTGAGGCATGTAACAGAAGAGAAGTTGATGTTTCATGTAGAACAAACATAAATTAGAATAGAGTTTAATGAATGTTTAACATGGTTTATCAGATAATTATAGAAATAAAATAAATTTAATTTATTAAAAAAAGATTCATAAATACTTTAGGTATTACATTCTACACCCCTTAAATTCAATTTCTCCATTGATTTTCATCTAGGTTATCAAATGATTAATATATTAATGTTAATTTTAATGAAAACTATATCAAAAAAATGAATACTAAAAATTTCATAGAAAATTGAATTTTGAAAATTGAATGTTTACCCAATTTAACTCATAACTAGTATTCTACAAAATAGAACATAGTTTGGGAGTGCCGATTGGACATGAAAAAAAATATTATGTAATTATAGAGCATGACTGAGGTCCCAAATCACAATCAATTGAATGATTAATGGAATGTTAATGGCCAAAAACAATAAATCCTAGATTATTTATTAGACCAACGGTTCAACAGAAATGAATGTATTATGATAAATCATTTTCAATATACTTTTCTAGAGTCGATGGATTATTTTACTTTCAAGAAACATAATAAAATGTATATAATTGATTTATTTTATTTTTATATGAATAATCTCACCCTTTGGGTTTAATTTGATCAATTTCCACATCATATATTACTCAATGAAATGATAGTGAATTGGATATCCACAAAGAACAAATGCATCATGAGACCTACAAAGAGGTTGATAATTGATTCTGTTTTTCATTAGGTATCATCATACCAAAAGGTCAGCACAAGTTATCTAAGATTAATACATCCACATTTGGGGATATTATACTGTAAATATATAAAACATCATCCAATGTTTAAGATGAACAATTCCATAAATGGTTAACCATATAACCCTTCCAAAATATAATTAACCCTATATTCCTTAAATAAGATATTATCTTATACAAAAAAACATTTTTTATTGGATACCTGGGTTCATATTTACATAGATATGATATTAAATGTGATTTTTTTATTACAAAATACATTTATAGGGATAAAATAACATTAAAATTAACTAAATGATGAATAATATGATTTTTATTGGGCACAATCACACAAAATAAAGTATTAAATCCCAACTTTAGAGGTGAGGATAAGACTAACCTAATTACATGATTAATTTCATCCATCCTTATTTCATAAGATTTTTCTTTGTACTATTTCATAAAAGGTTTTTACGGCTTATCATCCACATTAGTCCTTGGATTTGGGAATATTTTATCATTTTCTCCAAACTCCATGCAGTTAAAACACAATAGTGTTGGAGGTAAATTCTGTGGGTCTCTCTCATTATTCTCATAATTAGATAACTTATTCACATTATATTGATATTAATCCACACAATGACATTAATATCAACACATGAAACATTAATTAGTTCCCTCAATATATATCCCTCTATTTTTCTTCCTATACATTATGCATTATGAAAGACTCATTTTCTTTTCTCCAGAGTTGTTAGATTTTCCTCTGATCTCCATCTTTCTTTTCATAAAAAACCATGATATTTATACACAACCCCAACCTATATTTACACCTTGATAAAAAAATGAAAAACATCATCATTTCTAATAAATTCTATAATATCCAAGGCATTTCGAAGAATAGGTTTAATGCTACACAATAATTGATAAATTTTTCATTCAAGATGGATGATAATACGAGAACAATACCTTACAATACATATAAAACTTTTCTTCAATGAAACCACTAGATTCATCATCCTTCTGCATATTCATAAATACTCCATATTTAATCTTCATTTGAAGAATATTAGGAACTAAATTTTGCAAAAAATAAGTTCTTGAACTCATCCAAATCTATAGAGTCAATTCCATCTTGTCTCCTCATATTTTTAAAAATATTAGAACATAAATCCCCCTAAAATTAAAATAAATATGCCACTAGAGTGAGTTTTTCATTCTTGGAACACTGGGGATCAAAAAATATATTTTCTATGGTAATGACTAATTTTTAAATAACTAATGGTTCAATAGAACCACTAAAATAAGGTTGGTGTTTCCTTATGAACCACTAAATAGATCACTGTTCCCGCCATTTCTCATTTGTATGTTCACCATAATTCATATATTCAGATATTTATGTTATCATAAGAAAGAGATGTTTCATTCCATCTCCCATAAATTTTAGTTTCTCATGAGAATAATCATTATATTATCCAATCATTACCCTTTAACGTAGTTTCTTAAGGTTCCATCCATTTTCTAAAAACAAAAATATAAACAAAAATTATTGTGGGGAACCACATAATCAACAAAAAACACTTATATGATATCATAATCCTGAAACCTTCTATTTCAATCTATGAAACCTTAGAATTATCCTAGGTAATTCATATTAATCATCAATTTAAATACTTTTTGATGTTTTGTAAAGAGTCTTTCAATTAATAAATCATATCCTCTAAGAGTTTCAAACTAGTTGTGTAGTAATGCCCATTGTCGTGCACCAATTCCCAATCGAGTATAGCTCAATAAAGTGTTTTTGGGGTTTCAGCACCTATATAAATTTTTTCTAGAGACACATCCATTTGTATAATCCTCATAGGGATGTATTTCTAAGAAAACACTCTCTTTGAAATTTAACAAAATTCAAGGACATTTCCCTGTAATTTAACACTTCCTTAGACTTATCATAAGATAAATCTATAGAAATATATATAGAAATATTTCTAGGGATCCCAATAATTATTTTGCATCCTAGTTTTTAAAGAATAAGTAACAATTCCATTGATACCAACTATAGAGACCAAGGCATAACAAAAATTGATATTAAATCATTTATATTAAACACTTATCACATTACAAAAGTATATTATTGAGGACTATAAACCTTTTTTTTGGAAACATGAAAAAAATAATATTATAACTTTGAAAAATGTTTTCAATATATACCTTAATGATATTTACCTGTTAATACTAATTCCTAAAACAATTCTTCAAAACATGAGAAAAGGAAACATAAGAAAGGGGTGGGATCAGATACTCAGTAAAGGTAAATAAGGGATATATGTAATCATAACATGAGCATAAGTATAACAACCCTACTCTTTATTACAAACATAAATAAGATTTATTACATAAAATCTTAACATGATACAACATAAAAGATCGAGAGGTATAGTGTCATTGTGGCTTAGTAATATTACATAAAACCATAAAACAAGAAATACACATCTTTGTTGAAAACGTATTTTACATGACCACACATTTTCCTATGTACTTTTCATTGCATGAGATAGCCCAAGGACATGTATATAAAAATGGTGAGAAATAAATCCTAGTAAGGGAGTAAACAAGTAAAAACATGGACTAGTAAGGGAGTAGACAATTAAAAACATGAAGAATATAGTACATGTTAGAAAATAGGAATATCAATGGATCATAAGAAAAACATGAACAAAAATGCATGATATTGCATGATTATCATAACATGGAAATGTGGCATCAACATTTAACATGCTATTAGCATAATCCAAGGCTCATTATGCATGGAGGATGAGTAAACCCTTATTTAACTTGAATTATCATGAGTAAAATCTCCTTATATTTTATGTATCATGATACTAATCTTCACCCAATGCATTGAAGCATTATCTGGGCGCACCCTTCATAATCATTTCATTTCATGAAAAAGTGTGCCACATGGATCATATGACATTGATTCATTAATCATCGTCATTTATTCCACGATGATGTAATTTGGAATTAATACATGATACTCTATAATAAATAACTAAATCTTCCTAAAGTTGAATACCCATGATATATAAATGGGCATGCTATTCACTACATAATGACTTGGGCTTGGAAAATCACGGTTCCATTTCAGCAGCATAACAGTCGTGACATAAGAATTCATAAAAATGGTTGATGAGAGAAAAAGGTGTGTATCATAATATTTATATAAAATAGAAAGTAATGGGGTAATATATATTCATTTCCAAATATATGATATGGAATTTAGATTCATAATACAAAATAATTTCTTTAATGTAAATGTGGAGAGTGAAATACCATACAAAATTACTGCATGGTAACAGGTGTAAATGGGAGGCATTAATGAGGGATAAAGGTGTATATAATCATTAAAACATATATAGGGAAGTATATTGGTGTAATAAATCATACCCCAATGTTTTTAATTAAAAAAACAAGGGTATAGAAACAAAATACAATTTGGACAAAAATGAGAAAGGAAGAACTCCATTAATTAAAAGTGTGTTCCCAATGGCTTGGGAGAGACTTAAAGGAGGATTCTTGGGATCTTTGTGCTCTATTGGAGGATGTTATAAGGATAATGGCTACTTTATGATGCACTTAAAGGGTTTTGAGTGAAGATAAGAAGGATCTTAAGTGGGTTTATATAGGAAATGAATGGGAATTCTATATTATTTAGGTTTTGGACACCACACATTAAACTAATCAAAACCACAACCAAATCCATGGATTATCCAATGGATTTTTCCAAATTGAATTGAAAAATATTATTTTATAAGTCCAAATGGGGATATTATTAAAATATTAGACTTGATAATGTGGAGGTGAGTCACACTCTCAACGAAATCATTTAAAATGTAAAAATGATTTATAAGTACTGTAGGGTCAACAAAGGCTTTGTAAAATAAATCAAACAAACCTAAAATCAAGTTATTTTAATTTAAAAACATATATTGGACGAACATACAATTTTTAGTATTTCAATAAAATACTATTGGGATATTATGAGGTCATAAAACACATTACATATTTAAACGATATTTAATTTTTATCCAAAATTTTGATTATCTCAGAAAATTATTAAAAATTCACAATTGGATAATTTAAACATACTAATTACAAAAATAATATTCATTTTTTATAAATAATTTTCTAAATATTTGAATTTTTACTTTTAAAATAAAAACATACATTCATGGAAAATTCATGGGTTTTTACAAAAACAGTTTTCAAACCATTAAAAAATACAATTGTATTCATAAAAATTATACGATAATTTGTTTTTAATAAAAAGTAATTTAGAAATAATAATATTTTATTAAATGATAATTAAATTAAAAAATCAATTAATTTATCAAAATATATTTCTTAAGTAATTATTAACTAAAAATGCTATATGCTCTTTCAAAACTATTATCGAAATAATAAGAATAAAATGAATGTATATTATTTATTCTATAAAAAAATAATGATCATAATCATAATGTTGGGGTCTTGTCACTTAACCCTTTATAACACCCACATAAGACCAAATGGTAAGGTGTGTGATGGGGATAGACATTATGGATGGCTTAGATAACATCACTCGGGTGGTAATCCCTATCAACTTCCACTTCTCCTATAGGTGGTTCTACTCAATATTAACATGTTGAATCTCGTCTTGTGATTGGTCAAGAGTGAATCCCATTAATGACACCTTCTTTTTGAGCTCCAACAAATGGGCATCATACGGAGCAATTATACTGGATGGGGCCATTATCTTTTTTTTCTGAGTAAATTGGATTTGTTAAAGCCATATATTTATAATAAATGAACTGTTCATTATTCAAAGGCTATATTGAAATGGTAATAATTCTTAGCTTTGTTTTCAAATCCACAAACATAAAACCAATAAAATTCATATAACCATTTTACATTACAAGAAATTTACTTAGATCAAGAAGAATTTTCATCAATTAAATTTTGGGTTGTTACACTCATCCACCTTAATAAATTAGGCCCTAAAAAATTTCCTTTTCAGACACTAAAACAGATGTGGGTATGTTTTCTTTATCACTTCCTATAATTACCACGTTGCCTCTTCAAACATTTGTTTTTTCCACAACACCATGATGAGGGTCATTGTATTATTTCATAGAACTTTTTCCATATGATGTAAGATCATCATCGGATTCTCTTCATAAGAGAGGTCATTCTCCTATGGTAAGACCTCTGGATTGAGTACTTGTTATGGGTCAGGTATGTATATTCTCAATAGTGATACATGGAATAAAAAATGCACTTGAGATAGGTTCGGTGTGATTTCAAGTTGATAGGCCACTATTCCATTGCAATCAAGGATCTCAAAAGGGACTATGTACCTTGGACTAAGCATTACCTTCTTCCAAAATCTCATAACACTCTTCCACAGTGATATGTGGAGAAATACCATGTCTCTGAAATCAAACTCTAGGTCTCATCGATCAATATTAGCATAACTCTTTTGTCGAATCTGAGAAGATTTAATGTGTTGTTGGATGCTCTTAACCTTTTCTACCATTTCATTGACCATGCCTATACCTAGGATTTTTCATTCACCAACACCATCCGAACATGCTGGTGTTATGTACCTCTTCCCATAATTAGATTTATAAGGAGAAATTTCGATGCTTGAGTGGAAACTGTTGTTGTAAGAGAACTCATATAGAGGAATATGTGCATCCTATCCTATTTTCAAGTCCATTGTACATGTTCTCAACATTTCCTCAAGTGTTTGTATAGTCCACTCACATTGACTATTAGTTATAGGATGCTAGGTTGTACTTATATACATCTCAGCATTAAGATCATGTTGAAGACTCATCCAAAACATAGAATAGAATATTGGATCTTGATCAGATACAATAAATAGTTGTACACCAAGTAACCTTACCACTTCTCTGATATATATCTATGCATTTTGATCCAATGATAAATCCTCCTGAATTGAAATGAAGTATTTAGTATTTGTAAGATAATCTACAACAGCCCAGATTGCATTGTTTCCATTGGATGTCTTCATAAGTCCACTAAAAAAGTACTCGGTGATGTTCTCTCATTTCCATTATGGTATGGGTAATGGTTGCATCTTCCCCTTAGACTTCTACCTCTCCTACTTAACTTGATGGCATAACAAGAACTTTTATGTATACTCAGTGATCTCATTCTACATGTTATCCCAATAATAATGATCTTCGAGATCATGATACATCTTTGTGTTTCCTGTGTGAATGGAGATATTTGAACTATTTATATCATCCAAAAGTTCATTCTTTAACTCCGAATTTGATAGAACACTTATTCAGGTCCCAAATTTCTCAACTCCTTCTTCATTAACATTGAACTCTGTGGATTTCCCTTTTCTGATAGTTTCCTCTTTCTTCTGAATTACCACATCGTCCTATTGATCATCTATTTACCATTCCAAATTATAAAATTGAGCAATAATTTGTGAAATTATTGATGATGTTCCCTTGATTATGATTACCTTTTCCATCATCGTCAATTCTAAGAAGAATGAATCATTTTCTATTCTCAATAATGATAGAATTTTTGGGTCTTTCTACTTAGAGCATCGCCACCTAGTTCGCTTTCCCAGGCTGGCAATGGACTGAATAGTCAAAGTCTTGGATCAGCTCTATCCATCATCATTAACACATATTCGACTCTTTCTGTGTGAATATATTCTTTAGGATTTTGTAATCCGTGTATATTTCACACTTCTCCCCAAAGAGGTAATGCCCCCCAATTTTCAAATAAAAAAATATTGTAGCCAACTCTATAACACATGTTCAAAAAAATTCATGAACATTCAAATGCCCTATAGCATAGGCAATGACTTTGTCAATTTTCATCAACACAAAACCTATAACCTACTTTGAAGCATCACTAAATACCACAAAAAGGTCTCCACTTATGGGAAGTGTGTTCATGAGTCCAGTGATAATCCTCTTTTTCAACTCCTTGAAACACTCTTCCCATTCATCACTCCAAGAAAACAAGACTACCTTATGAGTTAGTTTGGTAAAAGTGTTTGAAAATCATGATATATTTCTCAAGAATTGGTGATAATATCTAGATAACCCTAGGAAGCTATAGATATCCATTACCAATGTTAGCCTCGATCATCCCTCAGTTGTAGATGTCTGGGAAATATCCATAGTTATCCCATTGCTTGTGATTTTATGACTCATGAATGAGACTTCCTTCAACCATAACTCTAACTTGTTTTACTTTTCATAGAGCTTATCCTTTCACAATGTCTTTAGTATAGTACTTAGATGATCTTATTTACTTTTGGAGTGTACTAGAATATCATCTATAAAGAGTAACCCAAATTTTTTGACATTATCTTTGAAGACTCTATTCATTAAGTCCATGATGAGTTCTGGAGAATTAGTGAGTTTCAATGGAATTACTATGAATTCATAGAAACGGTAATATGTATGAAAAGAATTCATGGGGATATACTCTTTCTTCTCCCTTATATGGTAATATCCTAACCATAGATCCACCTTGGAAAAGTATTTTCCTCCACATAGATTATTGAACCAATATTCAATTCAGGGAAGTGGATACTTATGGTTTATCGTGATTTTGTTAAGCTCATGATAATCAATGCAAAGTTGCATTGACCCGTCCATCTTTTTGACAAAGAGGACTGGTGCACCTTATGGTGAAGCACTTGGGCATATAAACCCTTTATCCATATTCTCCTGTTGTTATTTCTTCATCTTTGCATGTTCCACAATAGTCATTATATACAGAGTCTCAAATATTGAAAACTCTCTAGCTATAAGAATAATTTATAATTCAACATATCTTCTAGGAGAAGACTATGAAATTCCTCAGCAAACACTTCAGTTAATTCCCTTTCAATAGGCATGTATTCAATGATGGTTTCTTTCTTATACTCAATCATCTTATGAAGATATTCATGCTCATAGGGTAATAATATCAACACTTGAGATGATGGTGCTAATAGAGATTCATCCTCCCCTATCACCTGTACAGAATTGGGGGGCGACTTTCCATATGGAGAGTGATTTCCCTCTCACATAATTTTATATTGGATCTATAGAGGGAAAGCCAATCCATGCCAAGAATTGCATGAAATTCAACCAGAGGGACTTTAATGATATTTTTGAGGATTTTCAGTACACAAATTGTGATAGGGGAGGAGTTATATTGATGGGTTGCAATGATTTCCCCATTTTCCGTTCACACCTACATCTTTAATTACATGATTTGTGGTGGTGTTAGGATTTTTCTAATAAAATTTCAGGATATAAAATAATGTGTAGAACTAGAATCAAAAAGTATGTTCTCTATTTCTGAATGAATAACTAGTTTACTTGTCACAACTTCATTGTCGAGGTTCACATCAGTGGTAGTGATAGAAAAATCATTCCCTTTCTGCCTTAGAGGTTGTTGGATGCCTCTGAAATCCATTTTCTTTGGGAACTGGTTTGAAAAGTTCCATGGTTTATTATAGTTTAAGGAATGAACAATATTTTGAGGGTCTAACGGAGCGTTCCTCTTTTTTGTAATAGCCACATATTTTTTTTTGGTAGTTAATGGACAGGTTCCCTTATCTTCTACACCTAAATCATTTCATCATCCACTTTAGAAAATTTTCAGGGTGCATATTTCTACACCTCTGGAAAGTGGGGTGATAGATTTCCTTAACACCATTATATTTATCAATCGAACTACCAGAATGAAAGTCCACTGTACGCTGCATATCCCCATGATACCTCTAATATTATCTGATATCCATTTCAACTATGAGGGTACATTTTAAAAATTCCCTATAGTGTTCTAGGACATGGATCACTAGGGGTTTCTGTAGTGATGGTTGCCTACCAAATAAGGGGTTAAACTTTCATTCGGGGGTAATGAAAAAGATGGAGGCATATCGTGAAAGAATTTTTATTTTTTCCTCATACAATCTGATGGATTCATCATTTTGTTTATTGAGGGAATGAAAGTCCATTTCCATTATAAGTCATGAGGGTGGACGAAAAATATTTATCAGAAAACATTGTGTAGAATTTATTCTATTAGAACACCTCGTTATCTTCCTTAAGCTTCATATTTTTTATCAATTTCCATCATTGATCAGCTTCACCCACCATACGTTATGCATTCAGAAGAACCATCACATGTTTGGAACATTGAAGGTTGGAAAAGATGTTTTAAATGGAGTTGATCCATTTTTCAGAAACTGAGGGATGTTATGATACATTAAAAGTAGGATGATTTTGTCTCATGAGTCTCTCAATTGGAACTTGTTCTTTCATATGGGGGGCTGAACGTTCCTCTTGACCCATGAATCTATTCAAAACCCGAGATAACAAAGATAGTATCCTGAAAATGATCGCAATTCCCACTCTTATCGGATTGGGCATCTCATTAGTACTGTCATCATATTGATCTTCACATCAGTTTTTAGCCCGAGTCCTCTTATTTCCATCCATTTACTAGAATACAAGGAATGTTAGGAGTAATAGATGAAGGGTAATACAAAGACAAAAAAAAGAATTGTAAATTACTTTCATTTCCTTATCCTGTGAATTTATATGTTTCAAAATATGTTATCCATGATCTACATCCCAACATATATTCTTAGGGGAACTTTTTCATTCCCTTAATAATGGTTTCTAAACAGATTATTAATTTACAATAATATATCACCTAGGAGTGTTGTAACAAATAGTGCAGCAAGGCATGTTTTTGTGCACCAGTTCCCATTCAAGTCTAGATCAATGTGATGTTTTCGGGTTTTACCCCTAGAAACATCTATTCTAGAGCCACTTATACCGACTCATATCCAGATAGGGATGTATTTTCTTGATAAACCACTTACTCAATACTCGCCAAAATTTAAAGATGTTTTCATTATACTTAGTCTTATCCCTATGGCTGGCACTATGATTTTTCTAATCCTAATCCCAGAAATAACTAAGCCTATCCTCTGGTACCGACTATAACAACCCTTCCCTTTATTATACTCTTAAAAATTATTTATTACATAAAATATTCACTTGATAAAACAAATAATATTGATATATCTAGTGTATTTGGGGATTAGTAAAATTACATAACAACTTAAAAAATGAAATACACATATTTATTCAAAAATTCTTTTATATGGCCACACACATTCTTTTGTACTTAGCATTGCATGGAATTACCTGAGGACATGCATAAGAAAAGGGTGAGATATAAAGCCTCATAAGGGAGTAAACAAGGCATAACATAAAAATTATAGTAAATTTAATGTGATAGGCATATCAATGTAGCATAATAGAAACATGAACATAAAGGAATGATATAACATTATTATCATAACATGAAAATGTGGCATCAACATTTTACATGATATTAGCATGGTCTAAGGAACATTATACATAGAGAATGAGTAAAACCTCATTGAAAATGAATTATATTGTGTAAAACCTCATTTCACATGATGTATCACAATACTAATCTTTACCCATTGCATTGGAGTGATATCTAGGTTCACCCTTCTTAATCATTTCATTTCATGCATAAGTGTGCCACATGAATCATATAACATGGATTAATTAAACATCATCATTTATTCCATGATAAAAAAATGTGGAATTAATACATGAAACTATTTGATCAATATGTAAATGTGCATAAATGTGAAAACCCTTGATAGAGAAATGGGCATGGTATTCGCTACACAATGACTATAGCATGGAAAATTACGGTGGAATTTCGGAAGTATAACGACGTGACATAAGAATTAATAAAAATGGTTGATTGGAGATAAATGGGTTTGTGAGCATATGTACATGAAATGTATAGTAATGGGGTCATATAGATACATTTCCCACCATATGTAATGGAATTTAGATTCATAAAACAAAAAAACTGCTTAAAAGTAAATGAGGAGAGAGAAATCCCTTTTGGAATATCGGTATGTTAATGGGTGTACATGGGAGGCATTAATGAGTGAAAAAGTTGTATCTCATCATTAAAAAATAAAAATGGATGTATAGGGGAGGTTTTAAATGATACCACTACATTTTTAATTGAAAATACATTGGTATAGCCACCTAATAAAATTTGGATAAAATTGAAAAAGGAAGAAATCCATTAATTAAAAGTGTGATCCCAAAGGCTTGGGAGAGGCTTGAGTGAGGATTCATGGGATCTTGGTGTGCCATGGATAATGTTAGAGAGATAATAGTGGGGTCAGGACGTTCTTCAAGGGTTTTGAGTAAAGGGAAGTAGGATCGTGGGAGGGTTGATAAAGTAAAAGAGAGGGAATTCTTTATTATTTAGGTTTTGGACACAACACATTAAACTTATCCAAACCACAATCCAACCCATGATTTTTTCCATTGTGCTTTCCATGTGGGAGTGGAAAATATTTTTTAATATGTAAAATGGCCAAACATCTTAAAATATTAGGCTTGATTATGTGGTGGTGAGTCACACTCTCAAGGATATTATTTTTAAAAGTTAAAATGTTTTATAAAGATTGGAGTGTCCACTAAAGCATTGTAAAATAAATCAAAAAAAAAAACCTAAAATAGCATTATTTTAATGTTAAAAAATATATTTTTCAAAAAACCATTTATATTATTTTATTACATCACTATTGGTTAATTATTATATCATAAAACTCATTACATATTTTTACAATATTTAATTTTACCCAAAAATTTGATTGTCTCAGAAAATTATGAAAACATCATTATTAGATAATTTTGATATCCTTATTCAAAAAATAATATTTTTTTATCCAAATAATTATCTAAATATAAGAATTTTTTAATTGAAATTAAAAACCGATATTTGTTAAAAATTCATGGATTTTTATATAACCCGTTTTCAAACTGTAATAAAAATTAAAATTGTATTAATAAAAATTATATGATAATTTGTTAAAAAAAAGTAATTGTGTAATAATAATATTTTATTAAAATATTATTTAATTCAAAAATCCATTAATTCATCAAAATATATTTCTTCATTTAATATTAACTAATAAATATATTATTTATTCATTAAAATCTATATAAAAAGTAACAATAATAAAATGAATGAATATTTTTTATTCTGTACAAAAATAATACACATAATTTTTTTATAGGGTCTTGTTACATAACCCATTATAACACCTTCATAATACTTAAGGGTAAGGTGTGCGATGGTTACAAACTCTTGGGGTGGATCGGATAACATCGCTCGGGTGTTAATCTCTATCAACTTCCAATTATCCCATAAGTGATTTAGTATAAGCTTAACATACTGAAGCTAATCTTGGTCTTGGTCAATAATGAAGCCCAGTGATTCCACCTCCCATATAAGCTTCAAAAATGGGGGCCTAATATGGAGCAATTCTATTGTATGAGGGAATTACTTAGTTTGTTTGATTAAATTGGACTTGTTACAGCCCTATATTTATAATAATAAATTAGTAACTATTCAAAATCTATATTAGAAATGGTAATAATTATTAGTTTTATTATTAAATCCATAAACATAAAACCCAATAAGTTCATATAACCATTTTACAAAATAATAAATTTGATTAGATCAAGAAGAATTTATATTAATAAAAGTTTGTGCCATTACTATAACGGTATGATAAAATGATCATAACATTAGAATAATATCCACTTTATATCAAATATCATAATCAATATTAATGATTGAAATATTATCAGTTCATAAAACATTAATCAAAAGGTAATATAGAACATAATCTATGAGATAATAATTGATAAATAACACATGGAGTTGTGGCATACGCATAAGCATATAAAATACAATTTAAGTGATACCTACAAAGACTTTGATACAATTTTTGGCTACGGTAAATCAACCATGTGTCTGGTTTAGGCTTCAAATTCCCTCTTGTGCACCCTTTTGTCTTAGGATTGGGATTCTCTCTTACGTACCCTCTTATTTCATGCTTGGTATGCCCTCTCATTTTAACACTAGTTTCTATCTTGGGATTCCCTCCTGTATACCCTCTTGTTTTAGGATTGGGATGCCATACCATTAAACCTATTGTTTTGTAGTTGGGAGGTCCTCCTATGTACCCTATTATTTTAGTCTTGGTATTTCCCCTCATTTACCCTCTTGTTTTGGGATTGGGAATCCATCCCTTAATTCCTCCTGTTTCGGGCTTGGGATTTCATCCCATGTACACTCTAATTTCGGGCTTGAGATTACCCATTTTTACCCATTTATTACTCTAGGGATACCCTCTCATGTACCCTCTTGTTCCATAATTGGGAATCCATCGTAGGTATCCACTGGTTTCGCTCATGGGATGCCCTCCTATAAACCCTTTTCTTGGGCTTTGGATGTTATCCCATGTACCCTCCTATTTTTGGCTTTGTATTCCCTCCCATGCTACCTCTTTTTTAGAGCTTCGGATTCCCTCATTAGTACCTTGTTGTTTCTAGCTTGGGATTCCATCATGTGTACACAATTTTTTTGGGTGTGTGATTCCCTCACGTGAACCCTTTGATCTCATAAATCATTTATTATTACCCAATTCATTGGAGGTAGATATATGTCCCACCTATCACATAATAAAATCATACACGCATGTACAACATTATAACAAAGCATTCATCATATCATGTCCCATTAATATGGATGGGTTTTATAAACACCATATCATAACCCTTGAAATGGAATGATTATTATAAACATTCCACCATACACTTACTCGTGAAAAATATACACCTTTCATAATCATTTCCCCATATTATAACCCATGAAAGGGAGTGGGTTTCATAATAAAATTATCATTGTATAACAAGTGAGACAAAAATGGGTTTCAAAAGAAACCTTTTAAAATAAAATAAACCATTCAATGAAAGAATAATAATGGTGTCCTATGATTATTTCCTCAATAAATAATAAACAATATCAATGTATGATAGCTTAGATGGGAAAGGATTTTGAAAGATCGGGTTCATAATTTTTAAAAGAAAATAATATTTCATTCAAAATGAATTTTTAAAATAAGAAAAAAATTTCAAAATAAATTTCATTTATATGAAATTTTAAAAACATATAATGGATGATTTGTAAATCCCTTAAAGAATTTCTAAAGTAAAATATCATTTCTTCTTTGAAAAAATATTTTTAAAATATAAAACCTTATTAAAACTATTTTTGTTTAAAATAAATTTTACAAAATATAATGGATTCTTAAAAACATTTTGAAAATAACTTTAAAAAATTATAATGGAATATTTATTTTTTGGAAAACATTTAATTTAAAATTACTATAAAAAACATATAAAGGATCCTTTGAAAACATTTTGAACCCCAATTATTTGAAAAAAATCATTTGCTACATAAAATAAATATTTAAAGCCTTTTTAAAACCTATTTCTTTGAAAATATTTTTAAAACATACAAATAAATATGGATAACATTTTAAAAAGAAAATTTACAAAACATGGTTTTTGAAGAAGACATATCTCTAACCGATATGAGAAATAAATTATTATTTCTACACAAATAATTCGTAATTATATTAATTACCTAAGGTTAGAATAATAGAACCACTACCTAAATATATCATTAATAACCAAAGGATAATAAACATAATGATAATACTTGGGATATGGATCATAATATTTCTTCAATGGTAGTATAATCATAAAAATCATGATAAATGATGAGATTGTATCCACACACTACTGAAACATTGGTAACATTGAATAATAATCCACAATAAAGAATAAAATTAAATGAATCTATAAATATAATGAAAAAATGTTATTCATTATATAACAAGTCAAAGAGAATTTTATAAACATTATATAAAAATATTGGTTTATAACATTACATGTATCTCTAAGAAAGAAAATTGAGACAAAAATTAATTTACCGATTTGGAAGCGTTGGAACCATAAACCCCATGAATCAAAGATCATAAAATTTATTTGTGAATAACCATAAATGTAAGTATAGTTACCATAAAAAACATTAATGGGATGTATATAAACATTATATAATTAATTAGTGGTGAATAACATATTAGACTAATAAAAATAATAGTTAGATGAGAAAACTAGTACCTTATATCTTGAATTTCTTCATTCTCCTTAAAAACTCATTTATAATGAATAAAATATCATTATAAATATTCTACACAAAAATATTATTATATATCATACCATATATTATTTATTTATGAATTTATATTACACATTTATTAATAAATCCATGTTAATGAAATGTTCTTGGTAATAACTGCTTTGTTTTCATATATGTTTTGACTTGTTCTTCATGATACTCTTATTTAGATAAAGATTTACTTCTTTCAAGAATTTAAAACATTATTTAAATATCATATATATTCTATATATAATTCTTTATAATAATGAATAAAATATGACAATAAGAAACTGAATACACCATTCAAGGAGATGGTGGGTCATACCTATACATGAACGTTTTTTGTTTTCTTGTTGTATTGATAGAGAGAAAAAAAACTAAAATATATGTATATATAAATATATATTATCAATATTTTATCATTATTATGTCATATATATCATATATTTTTTAAAAAATAATCTTTAATAAATTCCACATAGAGTGTGAATGACTCATATTGCCTTGAGTAGGCGGTTGTCCACACGTCCACAAACGATGTTATTGTATTCCAAAAAAATAGAAAGTATTAGGTTTTGTGTTATATGTGACCTGATCAGTCATTAAAGTCAGTCAAAGATTAAAATTGATAATCCTACTAATTACTCTATATGCAACAAGCAGGATCGAACTCATAGGGAAGGAAATGGTAACACCCCAAGATTTCAATAACTTACACTACCCGCAACTTTAAGTTCAAGGGCACCACGACTTACCTAACTAGCCGTTATGAATAGTAATACCCACTTTTTGAAATTTTATATATTTTATCTTTCAAAATAGACTTTAATTTTTGATCCGTAATATCAAAATTATCTTAGGGATAATTTTTGGTGCTTTTATGATAACTTTCATATTTTGATGAACAGTGAAAATTACTAAATTTTAATTAAAAACAACGTTTTTAATCAAAATAATTAATAGTGATAAATTATTAATTCCAGTGATTTTAAAGTATAATTAGATTATATTTTTACCATTTAATCCAATTTTGGTCAATGGATATAATTTCACATTTAAACTGGACATAAGCTAGTGTCATTCTTTTGATAGTGATTATTTGTTAAAAACACGCTTTTTGTTTTGACAACATGAATTAATATTAAATTAATTTCTTCCACTTCTTTTTTTGAATTTATAAAAATGGATTCTATATTTAGAATCAGCAGGTCCAAATTGTATAAATATTTAACTTTTATTTTTATACATTTTGAATAATTACTTCGGTAAATATTTTAATTACCATGGTTAATGGGTAAATCCGGTAAATAGGGGTAAAAAATTAATATTATAATAATATTAAATTACTCTGAAACATGTCCTAACACTATTGGTTGATACATTTTCAACCATGGGCATTTTTGGGTCGATTTTGGGACCCCATGGAACCACTTGTAAGTGATAATGACACTTTATATTAATTAAGTTAAAGTAAATACAAAAATGACATAATCATATATCTTTTAGAAAAACAATTTTTTTATAGTGTTATATGTGTTATATTTTTAACTATAAATATTCATTATAAATATAAAAATATTCCCTACATAATGGGATGTTATTTATAATATTTAGACACTAAATAATTATATTTATTCATGACACAATAATGATGCATTATTTTCTTTATTAATTAATGAATCAAATAATTGGTATTATAAATGTAAAAATAAATATAATTTGAAAGTTTTGATGGAATCAAAAAAACAATTGGTTAATATGACATCTTATACTTACTTAAATAAAAAAAATTGAATTAATAAAGTTTTTAAGAATTTAAAAAAATCAATTATTAAATAGTGTCAAAATTGACATAAAAGAGTTTTTAAAACAAATATTATTTTATTAATTGATATTATATTCCAAAAAATCTAAGGTTCGACAAAAGGACTTATATAATGATAGGTGTGTTATTAATGGACCACTTGGGGTCTTATTGGCAGTTTATAGTAAGTTTATGAACAATATAAAATAAAAATACAAAGAGACATGGTAAATGTCAAACTAATTAACTAAGAGTTAAATCTAAATAATAATGTTAATATAGTGATCCCAAACCGGTCTAAAACCTATTGGTTGAGTGGTTTTTGACCTATCCCCACCTTAAACTTTAAATAATCCACTTTCGAGCCTTTATAAATCGAAAATGAATTTATTATAAAATAAGATTTCTAGATTTTCCAAAGGTGCCCCTCTCCCCTCTTATTAAAAGGCACTCACCCTTCTCTCTAATTCACACCTTCAAAGCATTTTGGCTTGGCCAAACCCTGCCTAAATATTCTCTCAACTTCCCTCACTTCAACCTATAGTAATTATTTAGATCAAAAAGCCAACCTAAGGATCCCTTTTGATAGAATCAAAATTAAGAACCCGAAGAAGAGGTAATGTTCTCACCACCATCTTCCAAGTTCTTTTCATTTTCCACTTCTTATTTATTTGTTATTTACATACTAAAATAATAACTATAGTATATTCTATATACTTTAATTTTATTATAAATATGTTACAAGCATATTCGGTATCCTATCCATATTTTGAATGACATGTCACCATACGAGCGTACGTACGGCTTACCGTCTCCACGTCATGGTGTAATTGTTATTCAAAACATTATTTTTTGGATTAGTATGATAATGATGTGTAATTTAAGTAAATAATAAATATAAAATTATAATTATTCGGTATAAATGATATACCATCCAATTATATATTATCGTAATATCAAAAGAATGATATTGTCGCTCGTGTGTACGTACGGACGACCGCCTCCACAAACGCGATTAGATTAACTCCCCATCGTATCCATTCAATTATAATTCTCATTTTATGATTAAAAATAATGTTTAAGGACTTGATATAATTCTGTATATGAATAATATACTTCCCATCCATAACAAATATGACTCACATAATAAAGAATATAAAAGAAAATTAATCCCTTAACACCCAAAACGACGATAATACTAAGATATTATTAACAAATGAATGTTAAAAGATCATACATGATATCATATTAATGTATATAATTCTTGTATAATTTAATAAAAATTATTTCACAATTATACAGTAGGTTAACCTACCATATACCAAGGAAAAGTACAAGGTAGGCGGTTTCTTATCTCACTTTTAATTCCTTGAGATTTCGATTGTTCGCCACTTATTTATTGCATATGGTGTGTGTGCTGCCCATAATTGTATTAATTCTGTAATATACATTAATATATGGATATTTACATCATCATTGTATGATCCATATTTCATGGGATGTATGTTTTTTATGTTACCAAATCGGTAAGGGAATTATAAATTTCAATTTCCACTCATTCGGCTTTACGCAAACTTCATTGATTATTTCACTCCAAGATTAGATGTGGAATCAATATTAATTTGCTTATGTCATAATTTCAACTCCCCATTCTGTGGATATACTTTTGATACACACAATAACTCTATTGATAAATTCTCAAGTCATCAATATGAACTTTATAATAATAATTTTAACTCAATCTCCATTTGTTGAGTTAAATATCCTATTCATTGCTGTTGTTTTTACTAGAATATGTGTGAATGACCTCTGATTGATTTACACTGAATATAAAATCATATTTAGTGTATTTATATTTGTCATAGATAATTATTTCATTGATTTATCGTTAACCTAAGGATACAGTCTTTATAAGAGACTTCTTCTCAATTTACATTCCAGTGAGAGTTATTTGTCATTATACACCAATTCACTTTTATATGGTGTATATAATGTTCTTTGACATATTTTATCATGAATACATTTATTCTCATGATATTATAAAGTTTTTATTACCTCAATTATTTTTATTCATTTTTCTCTCTTTTGGTTAGGAACTCTAACTAAAATATCATTTTAAATGTTTTAAAGATTTATTATTCTAAATCTTTCTCATTAATGTCCATGTTTTAAAAATTGTTTGAAGGATTTATTTATATGGAAATTAAATTTTTAAAATTAAAATTCTTTTTAAAAGTTTCAAAGTGGTATGGGACACTTTTATTGGAAAATATATTTTTATACAGCTTCTTGACAAATAGTGTGTCTTGTAAATGTTTTCAAGAAAAAGGGGGATATTTCTCTCAAATAATTTTGATGATTATTTTCATCTATGTCAATATCATTCATTATTCTTGATTTAGGTAAATTTGTTATAATAAAATCATCCATATTTTATTTAATGATTTATGTTTGAATGTGGATGTGCTATTTTTATACCATTCATGGTTTGTGGATAAAGTATTGACATTTCCTATGCTATTTTTAATAAAAATGTTTGTGTTATGTTTCACAATTTTCATATGAGGAATGCATTGGACTTAATAAGTGACGGGTAGAGCCCTATATAGCTCCTCGATGCATCGGTAGGTCTCATGATACAAATTAGTGTCTTGGCACAAGGCCTTGACAACATCTTATTGGTAGTCTTGGCACAAGGCCTTGACAGCATCATTTTGGTAGTCTTGGCACAAGGCCTTGGCTATGTGGTTATGATAGTATGGAATTATGCATTCCATCATTATGAAAGTTGTTATTTATATTTCATGTGATTATTCATCTATTAGAATATCCATGTGAATAGGTAAATGGAATTATGTGATTTTATCTTTTCCATTTTATGCTGAAGTTCAAGTTTAAAAGGCTTTTGTTTTAGTCTTATACACTGCCTTAAGTGTTTATGCTTATTTCTGAAAGTTTCTACTATAATGTTATCTTTAGTGATCATCTCATCACACCCCTTTCAATGTTTTATTTTTTCCCAGATGCAAAGAAGTATATTCTGAATGACCTGCAGAGATAGTCTATGGGGTCTCAGTGTTGTCTATGGAAACAATGTTGTTGAAGTTTTCCATTTTAATATGTAATATAAAACTTATGAATGTATCTAGTACTTCCAAATCTACTAAACTAATCGGTCTTTTGAGACATGATCTTTTATGATCATTACAATGATACGTAATAATGCACCGACTCTAGGCTTCTGGCGTCGGGGCGTTACAGTTGGTATCAGAGGAATTTTAGTACAATCTTTGGAAGATAGATTTAGATAAACTCTGATAAGAGCACATAGCCCTATGATAGAATTTCATAATTAGTATAGAAGAACTTCCTAAAATATTGGTATTGTAGTGATTTTGTGAGTTTTCCAAGAAATACATTCCTCAATGGATACGAGCAGGTAGAGGTAGCTCTGGCACATATGTTTCTAGGGGTAAAACCCAAAAACACCGCATTGAGAAAGACTCGAACGGGAACTAGTGCATGACAACGGGCCTTGTTTCACTCTTGGTTACGAACCTCCCAAGGGATATGCTTAGGATAATTTATATTTTCTTTACAAACTTATTTTAGTTATTTTAATATAATATGAGAATAAATGACCTTGGGTAATCCTAAGGTGTTTAAAATTGAAAATATGGTGTCATGATATTCTCTAAATGATTTTATGACTAGTGTTACTCACACAATGCTTTATGGTTTATGTCAATTGCTAGATTCCAAATAATTTATAGTAACATTTGAGAATGATGTACAAGGTGGGAAAGGTGGTGGAAATAAGCAACAAAAAGGAATGTTGATAGGCGTAAATGATATCGTGTTCATGCCAAATCAGTTTTCCAAAAATATGGTCAACAACATATATATAAACCAACTCCAAGACTCAACAAAGAAAAGAAAAGTGATGAATAATAAGATCTCCAGCAGTGGAGACCATGGAGAAAATAATTCTCAATTTCCATCATGTAGTAAATGTGGAAGGAGACACCCAGGAAAGTGTGTCAAATTTAAAAAGAAATGCATTACATGTGGGAAAGAAGGACATAAAGTGAATAATTTCTGAGGAAAAATGAAGAGTAATATATAAGAAACTAAAAATGGTCCCAAGAATCCATTTATAGTCATTTACCGTAAATGTAAGGGACCTGGCCATTACCGTAGTGAATGCCCTATTCTATAGTATATTTTCTTGGTCAAAGAAGAATCTATGTGGAAATAAATTGTTGGATAAATGTTTAAATGTATTAGTTCTTCTTGTTGATGGGATTAATTTGGAATATTTTTCTCTTGTATTTTTAACCATACAATTTGTCATGTGAAAGTGATATTTGAGGAAGAATTATCTTTTCTCTTATGGATATAGTTATAAATAACCATTTGGTTTTATATGATCATTGGGTTTGTGGCATTTACAGGTTATTATATTTTGGGATGAAAATGTAAGGTATGAGATAACATTTGTGGTTAAATTATGTTATGGTTATTTTGAGGAATTTATCTCATTTTGTTAATGTTATAAAATATAGTTTTTAAAAAAGGTCAAAACGCATACCGTGTGACAACCCATCACCTCAGACAAAACTGTGGGAATCGAACCCACAATGAGAGTGAGATTAAAATTTATCACCTACCACTAGACTACGTGAAGTCCCTGGTTAATGTGACTAATTATTTTTAGTGAAATGATTTTATTAATCAATAATAAGTTTATTTGGGATCTTATGTCCTATCAAATTAATACCCTTAAAATAGGAAAATGATTTGGTGATTAAGTGATAAATGTTATTTTGGAAGACATACGCTTTTTTGGGAACACTATATGCCCAAGGAAAATAGAATACTACAGTATTTTATTTGAGGACTAATGGTGTATTTTTATCTATATTTTTATTGTTGATTTCTAGTGATCTGGGTTATTTATGGAAATGATTAACCTATAATAGAGAATATGTGATTGGTTTAATTACTTTTAATTATGTGACTTTGAGAGTAGTTGATGTTATTTGGAGATACAATTTAATGTGGAAGACTACATAATTAGTTATTCTATGTTTTGGGTTTCAATATTAGTTTGGATTATATTGAAGGATTTTAAGGATAATTTTTTATTGAATGGTATTTATTTAACTTTTTGGTATTGTTTGTTTAATTTTAGAAATTAAGATTAGTGTTTCTTTCTCTATAAGAATATCTTTTTGGGGGATCATCAGACCTTTTACTAACCGTTTTGGTTTTGATTAATCTCTAATGACAAGGTAAAAACATAGTTTATCCGTTGTGGATCATGTGATTCTCTAGAAGTTTATTCTAGGTCTTCCAGTGTAACCAAGTCTTCTTGAATACTCATCGTTTAAAAAAAAGATTTAGTGATATAAATTTATTAAATAATGAAAATCTACTTAAAAATTAAGTATATCTCTTTATTTTCATAGTCAATCTCATGAATAAATTCCTCATCTTTATGAAATGTAACTCGAAAAAAAACATTGTTCGTTTACTTTTCCTAGTGGGAAACTAATTCTCATTTGTCCCATCACAAGTTTATGGTTTTATTGCTATTAACATTCTATAGATCATGTTTTCTATCCCTCTACATCAGAACTTGACACTTAGTTTATCATCCATATCCATGTTTTCCTACATGGAATCCTAGTATGGGTTATCTTGGGTGACCTTTGTACTTCTCTTTATTTATTTTAAAGTTATAGCTTTATTAACTCTTTTCCGATGTGGGACATTCCATTATATTCCCAAGCCCAATTTCAAAAATTGAAAGGACTCAATTTATTGAAGGAGAGAAGAATGTACCACCCTAACATTTCAATAACTTACACTACCCACAACTTCGAGTTCAAGCGCACCACGACTTACCAAACTAGCCGTTATGAATAGTAATACCCACTTTTTGAAATTTTATATATTTTATCTTTTAAAATGGACTTCATTTTTGGATTCAGAATATCAAAATTATCTTATTGTGAATATTTGGTACTTTTATGATAACTTTCATATTTTAATGAATAATGAAAATTACTAAATTTTAATTAAAAACAACTTTTTTAATCTAAATAAATAATAGTGATAAATTATGAATTTTAGTGGTTTTAAAGTATAATTAGATTATATTTTTACCATTTAATCCTATTTTCGTCATTGGAAATAATTTTACATTTAAACTGGACATAGGAAAGTGTCAGTCTTTTGATAGTTATTATTTGTTAAAAACACGCTTTTTTGTTTTGACAATGGGAATTAATTTTAAATTAATTTCTGACACTTATTTGTTTTGAATTTAGAAAAATGGATTCCATATTTATAATCAGGAGGTCCAAAATGTGTAAATATGTAACTTTTATTTTTAGTCATTTTGAATAATTACTTCAGTAAATGTTTTATTTACCATGGATAAAGGTTAAATCCAGTAAATATGGGTAACAAAATAATATTATAATAATAATAAATTACCCTAAAATGTGTCCTAACTTTATTGGTTGATACATGTCCGACTATGGGAATCTTTGGGTCAATTTTGGGACCCCATTAAGTCACTTTTAAGTGATAATGACACATTACATTAATTAAGTTAAAGTAAATACAAAAATTACATTAGCATATATCTTTTAGCAAAAAAAAATTACGTAGGATTATATGTGTTATATTTTCAACTATAAATATTCATTATAAATATAAAAATATTTCCTACGTAATGAGATTTTATTTATAATTTTTCGACCTTAAATAATTAAATTTATTTATGAAACAATAATGATGCATTATTTTCCTTATAAACGAATGAATCAAGTATTTGGTATTATAAATGTTAAAATAAATATAATTTGAATGATTTTATGACATCCACAAATTTTATTGGTTAATATGACATTTTATTATTACTTAAATGAATTTATTTTGAATTAATAAAGTTTATAATACTTTAACAAAAATCAATTATTAAATAGTGTCAAAATTGACATAAAGGAGTTTTTAAAACAAATATTATATTATTAATTGATATTCTATTCCTAAAAATTTAAGGATCAGCTGAAAGAATTATATAATTATAGGTGTGTTATTAATGGACCACTTGGTGGTCGCATTTTAGTTTATATTAAGTTTATTAACCATATAATATAAAAATACAAAGAGACATGGTAAATGTCAAACTAATTAATTAAGACTTAAATCTATAAGATAAAGTTAATATAGTGACCCAAATCTATCTAAAACCTATTGGTTGAGTGGTTTTAGACCTATCCTCACCTTAAACTTTAAATAATCGACTTTGGAGCCACTATAAATCGAATATGAATTTATTATAAAATAATATTTTTAGCTTTTCCAAAGGTTCCCCTCACCCCTCTTATAAAAAGGCACTCCCCATTCTCTCTAATTCACACCATCAAAGCCTTATGGCTCGGCCAAACCCTAAACAAATATTCTCTCAACTTCCATCACATCAACCTAGAGGCCTTATTTTGATCATAAATTCAACTTATGGAGCCCTTTTGATCAAATCAAAATGAAGAACCTGAAGAAGAGGTAATGTTTTCACCACCCTCTTTCTTGTTGCTTTCTTTTTCCACTTCATCTTTCTTTGTTATTTCCATTATAAAATAATAACTCTAATATATTCTGTATACTATGATGTTATTATAAATATCGTACAACCATATTCAGTATTCTATCCATCCTTTTAATGACATGTCACCATACGTGCGTACGTACGGCTTACCGTATCCATGTCATGGTGTAATTGTTATTCAATACATTATTATTTGGCTGGGTATGATAATGATGTGTAATTTAAGTAAATAATAAATATAAAATTATAATTATTCTTTATATATGATATACCATCAAATTATATATTATTTTAATATCAAAAGAATTATATTGTCGCTCTTGCGTATGTACGGACTACCATCTCCACGAACGCGATGAGATTCATTCCCCATCGTATCCATTCAAGCATAATTCTGATTTGATGATTAAAAATAATATTTAAGGACTTGATATAATTCTTTATATGAATAAGATACATCCAATACATAACCAATATGACTCACATAGCAAATAATATAAAGGAAAATGAATCCGTTAACACCCAAAACGACGATAATACTAAGATATTATTAAAGCAATGTCAAAAGATCATATATGATATCATGTTAATATATATAATTCATTTATAATTTAATAAAAAAAATCACTATTATACATGAGGTAATACTACCATAGACCAAGGAAAAGTACAAGGTAAGGGGTTTCTTATCTCACTTTTAATTTTATGATATTTTCATTGTTCACCACTTATTTATTGCATGTGGTGTGTGTACTGCCCATGATTGTATTCATTTTGTAATATAATTTAATTTATGTATATTTACATCATCAATTTATGATCTATATTTCATGGTATTTATGTTTTTTATGTTACCAAATTGGTAAGGGAACTACAAATTTCAATTTCCACTCATTCGGCTTTACACATAGTTCGTTGATTATTTTTCTCCAAGATTATGTGTGGAAGCACTATTAAATTGATTATGTCATAATTTCCACTCCCCTTTCTGTGGATATACTTTTGATACACATAATCACTCCATTGATAAATTCTCAAGTCATCTATATGAACTTGATAAGAGTAATTTTAACTCAATCTCCATTTGTTGAGTTAAATATCCAATTCATTGGTGTTGTTTTTACAAGAATATGTGTGACTGTCCTCTGATTGATTTACACTAAATATCCAATAAAATTGAGTGTATTTATATTTTTCACACATAATTATGTCTTTGATTTATTCATAACCTTAGTATACGGTCTTTATAAGAGATTTCATCTCAATTTACATTCCAGTGATAGTTATTTGTTATTATACACAAATTCACTTTTATATGGTGTATATAATGTACTTTGACATAGTATATCATGAATATATTTATTCCCATGATAATATAAAGTTTTTATTACCTCAATTGTTTGTATTCATGTGTCTCTCTATTGGTTAGGAACTCTAACTAAAATATAATTTTAAATGTTTTAAATATTTATTATTCTAAATCTTTCTTATTAATGTCCATGTTTTAAAAATAGTTTTAAGGATTTATTTATATGTAAATTAAAGTTTTAAAATTAAATTTTTTTTTAAAATATTCAATTTGGTTGGGAAACTTTGATTCAAAAATCTATTTTTAAACGGCTTCTTGACAAATAACATGTCTTTTAAATGCATTCAAGAAAAGGGGGTTATTTCTCTCAAATAGATTTGATAATTATTTTCATCTATGTTAATATCATTCATTATTACCGATTGAGGTTAATCTGTTACAAAATAATCTTCCATATTTTAATGAATGAGTTTTGTTTGACTGTGGATGTGATATTTTTATACCATTCATGGTTTGTGGATATTGTATTGACATTTCATATGCCAGTTTTAATATGAATGTTTATGTTATGTTTCAAACATTTCATATGTGGAATGCATTGGACTTAGTAAGTGACAGGTGGATCCCACTATAGCTTCTTGATGCATCGGTAGGTCTCATGAGACAAACTAGTGTCTTGGCACAAGGCCTTGAAAAAATATTATTGGTAGTCTTGGCACAAGTCCTTGACTATGTGCTTATGATAGTCTGGCATTATACATTCCATCATTATAAAAGTGGTTATTGATATTGAATATGATTATTCGACTAGTATAATATTGATGTGAATAAGTAAATGGAATTATTTGATTTTTTCTTTTCCATTTTATACTGAAGTTCACGTTTAAAAGGATTTTGTTTTAGTCTTATACACTGCCTTAAATGTTTATGCTTATTTTTAAATGTTTCTCCAATAATGTTATCCTTACTGAGCATCTGAGCTCACCCCTTTTTATGTTTTATTTTTCCCAGGATGCAAAGAAGTATATTATGACTGACCTATAGGGATAGTCTATGGGGTCTCAGTGTTGTCTGTGGAAACAATGTTGTTGTACTTTTCCATTTTTTGATGTAATGTCAACCTTGTGAATGTATCTAGTAATTACAAGGCTAATAAACTAATCAGTCTTTCAAGACATTATCTTCTATGATCATGCCAATGATACATAATAATGCACCGACTCTAGGCTTCTAGGGTCGGGGCGTTACATCAATTCTGACCACTATTCTTCTAAAACCATCAAAAACTCCACTTTTGTCGGGAGTGGATTGTATACTCTATATATTCTACTTCTTAAATTATTCATTTGTAAAAACTATTAAACTGTAAAGAAACCAATTTTTTGGTGTTTTTTATCTAGACTAAGATGAAATAGAAATTAAATTGATAACTATGAATAACTAAAATATAGTGCTCTGATAAAAAGACTATCATAGTAAACACCAATGGTAAAATATTCGTACTAATGGATTTAGAGATATCTCAATTCATATAAAATATATTGTCAAGTGCCACCATAAGTGTATGAATTACCTCTTTCACCAAGAGTTGTATCACACAAGGCAAACTATTCTTGAGTTTACCTCTCAAAAATAAATCAATTGTGAACAGTTTCAAAATAAGAACATGACTAACTTACTGTAAGTCCTGATGTATTTATAATTTATTATCTTTTGAAAGTTGTATCCACAATAAATCTCTATAATTGATTATGAAATCTTTAAATTTATGTTCTGATGGTTAAAGAAATTGGATGAACTTAGTATTGATCTCACCGATCAATACTAAAATCATCAAAATGATTAAGTGAAAAGAGAATTAAAAGATACCCATTGGAACATCAATCTATCCCCGAAATAAATGATTTATCAAAACATTATATCTAATATCAATACAGAAACATGTAACAAACAAAACAGAGTCCTAAATCTAGAATTAAAATTGATGATAAACTCCTGAGATGATGCTCTGCTCATGAACTACTCCAGCTTTAGGAAGTGGTTCCAAAGTAGCTCACGGACCTCTTTCTACTCAGACCTCGATCATCCAATGTGTCGAATTATTTTCCCCCCTAAAAATTATGTTGATGCTCTGTTTATGTACCCTCCATCATATGTTGCATGTCGCCGCTCGATTTTCACTGACTTGGTGTTTCCTTCAGGTGTGCACCGCACACATGGGTTTTTTCGGAACTAACACATCGCGCTAGTTTTTCTTACATAGCATACTCTAATTGAGTTAGTTCAGTGAATCTAGACGTATTACCCTCTCTTGAATGAACCTACATAGTTAAAAAATAAATAATTGAAAATGCAAATAATTTAAAACAGTTATTTTTTAGATAAATGTTGTATTACTTATTAAAATTTAAATTGAAGTTAATCAATAAATAATTAAAAGATAATTATTACTAAATATTAATTATTTATTAGTATTATAGTTCTTAAATTATTATTTAATCTTAAATTAAATATAATTAATAAGTTTTCAATCTGTTATTAACTATTTGGTTAATTTTACTAATGTTGGTATTATTAGTAATTAGTTATTATAACTTAATAAAAATTTTGAGTTAGTTAATAAATAAATAAATGTTTTATTTTTTAAAACAATTATATTAAGAAAAAATTTATTTATAGGGTTTTTTAAATATAATTTATTATTTTTTTGGTGTGAATAAGTTATATTTAATTAATTGAACTGAAATTTTAATTTGATTTTATGATTAGTTATTATTTATAATTATTTTAAACAATAATTATTAATTCATGTTATTATGATTAGATAAAATCCCCGGTGGCCCATATCTCCTTAGTTCAAGAAGAAGACAACATCAACTCCAGTAAAAAATGATAGTAGCCCAGCTCTGCCTTTCTCCCTAAATCGGCTCAAGCACTACCCTTCTCTGCTAAGCAGCACCGCGACCCCTACTTGAAGGGCGTCTGATTCCTCCAGCAACAGTGAAATAGCCAGATCCTTCCTCCACAGAGGTCGACCTTCTTATACATCGTGAACGATGTGTGACCCTCAGTTACAGTACTATTCTATGGTGTAAAGGTATCCATCTTTGGCAACACGACTCTTTTCAGCAAGTGGCATGGCTTCTCAAATCTCCAGATCCAGTGCGGAAAAGGGTTGCAGTAACTTTAGGTTCTTCATAGAGGAAGTTTGGTTCTCCTTCTCAACACCAGTGTGGTGTCAACCTTGGCTCGATTCCAGTTCCTCTACTCAACGGTGGTGCGACCTACTATAGGCATAGTGGATCCTCATATTCAAGTGATTCACAGTGGCACAATGTCAAAATATTTGTCACAACCCATCCTCGGGGCCCGTGTCATGACTACCCCAAGCCCGCCTTCCATAGGCCAGGGGTTGGTGACTAACACCAAAGTCGTAAATCCTGATAAAAAGGGAATCCAATGCCTTTATACAAGTAAACAACACAACAGAGTACGCAATCTTAAATAACACTAAGTAAACTGATTACAAAAGTAAGTGTTGAAAATTAAATGGGCCAGAATACAAACCCAACTGAAAGTACAGTATAACTGAAAAGAAAGTACAGAAACAGTAAAGTAAATCAGGAACCACTGAGTAGTCCTCCGGCTATCCCACCTGAAGGGTGGGTACAGATGGTCCCCTCAGCTCCTCGGGTCCGGTCGTCCGTTCCATGTACGTTCTGCCTGATATTCCACCTCAGGGTACCGTCCCGCTCTACAAGCCTCAACCACGATCAGCACTGTCTGTCTTCTGCAACCAACACAGTGTAGTGTGGGAATGGCCCGTGTAGGGGTGAGTATACGATACTCAGTAGGGAACTCGAGACCCCCGAAGGTCTCTCAGAATCCACAATGGATAAACCACAAAGGAAGGATACAAACATGATGTATCAACCAACTATACTTAGGTATATGTCCATACATATACCTAGGTCATCATTTCCAGTTCGGCTCCAACTCACGATCCCAAGTACAACACAGTCCACACATAAAAACACAACCCAATCCACACAGGAAATCAAGTCAATCATATCGATGATAATTATTGAAAGTCAAGACTCATCTCACACAGGTATACTACTCATGAAGAGGGGTGGAGATTATTAGATGTAGCCTCTAAATCATCTCCTCTGCCAAACCCACGTAGGATCTTAGTACATAAGTCATCGTTTTCGAACCCACATAGGATCAAAGTACAGTAACCATCACTGTCAAACCCACGTAAGATCCACATGCAGTCATCATCATTGTCAAACCCACGGAGGATCCATGTACAGTCGTCCTTGCTGCCAAACCCACGTAGGATCCAAGTACTGTCGTCCTCGCTTCCGAACCCATGTAGGATCTAAGTACAGTCGTCATCGTCGTCACGGTCGCAGCCAGCTCTAGGGTTCTCGTACACAGCACGCTCGATTCTGGGAGGGTCCACTCCATGAGCGAAGGGTTAAATACATCAACTGTCATGATGTCCAGAGTTGATGTATCACAAAGTTTTGTCTCGTCAAAAGGAACTCAACATGACAGACAGTGCGTCAATCGGACGCCCAGACTGAGAGTTATTGGCTTTTCCGTCCCAGGGGCCCGGTTGGTTTTTAAGTTAAACCAACCTGGCCGTACTCCATCTACGTCAAAACCTCTATTGGAGTATTCCAAAAGACCCGTCTCACTAAAAAGAATTCAACATAACTAACGGAACGTCATTCGGATGTCCGGTCGTTAAGTTATAAGCGTTTCTGCTCCAAGGGCGTGGCTGGTTTCGGGTTCGATCCAACCCGGCCCTACCCAAACTTCTTCTAAACCACAATTGTAATATACCAAAATGATTGAATCGATCCAAGGATCCCAACTTAACTGACGGTGCTTCAGTTTGAAGTCTGTAGCCCATGATATGGGCGTTTAATGGAACCTGGTCCTAAAATAGGGGGTTTTGGCACGGTCTGTCCCAGCCAAATACCCCCCGGGTCAGCCGAATCGGGTCGACCCGACTTGAGTCCAGGTCTGGCATATATGGGCGCAGCCCGGCTCGGCTGTGTGCGGCCCGGCTCGGCTGGGCGCCACCTGCGGCCCAGCTCAGAAGCTGGTTACGGCTCGGCTCATGGCCGAGCGGGGTGCGAAGGGGGTACAGCCCCCTTTGTTTCTAAAACGGTGGACCCTATGGGGTCCGCCCTATGAGATTGTCGGGGGTTTCAACCCCTCCGGTTTTTCTAGAAAATGGCCGGCCATTATGGCCGGCCGGTTGAGCCACCGCGGGACCCGTGGCGATCCCGCCTCCTGGAGCGCTGGCAGCCGGTTGTCCGGCCACCCCTGCTGGACCACTGCGGCCTGAGGTTGTGGCTCTTCCTCGACCAGCGCGGCGTGAAGGCGGGGCGCCCCTCTTCCATGGCCCACTCCGGCCATGGCCTCGGTTGATTTCTCTGGCGCGGTGCGACGGTGCTGCGCACCTCTTTCACGGCCTACTCTGGTCGCGGTTCCTTCGGCCTAACTATCGCCGCGCGACAGCGCCGCACACCACCCTTGTGGCCGCTCCAACTGCAGTTCACTTTGTTCATGCACGGTTCAATGACATCGTGCCACCTTCTCCACAACTCGTCAACATTATTCAACAAGAAAGCGGGGAGGAGAAATCGGCCATGTTTGTGCGGCCCGATCTACTCCCGTTACATTGGTAACATTCGGCCAAAATAATCAAGGAAGAACGTTAAATTAAACATGAATGAAAATAACCCCTACCTCGATAAACAATGACGTTTTCTGGTGACGTGGAAGATGGCGTCGCGGGGTGAGGTTTAGAAGATGGAATTGGCGTGCATCCAAGGAAGGGATGACATCTCACACTAGTTGTGAAGAGACGAAGGAATGGCACGTCGTCTCTCTTTGTGGTGACAGTGTTCTTCGTCAAAGGGTGGCGTTCTTCACGGAAGGAACTAGATCTCTCTCCCCAATTCATAACACAACAAGCTAAACCCAAAATAAAATAAGTCTCATCTTATTTTATTAATTCATTACACGCATCTAAATTTTAATATTCAGACACATAACTCTCTTAATTGATTAAGTATGTTGTCATGATTTAATGTGGGGAAGGTGGAAAGAGGAGAAGTCACCCACTTAATTACAAGTGGGTTTAACAAGTTTAAAGGGGGAGAGTTAAGGGGTTAGGGAATGTGAAGAGTTGGGGCTTGTGCGGGACCCACCTCACCTTTATCATCTCAAGGGTTGTTAGTAACTAGTGGGTCCCATCCCAACTCCCACACCTAGTATATAACCACTTAGAATAAAGAATAAAAATTGTTCTAAAATTTTTATTCAATTATTATTTAAACCACAAAATTAAACTCCTTATCCCGTGCAAATGCATCTACAGTAAAAGTACTCTTCAGCAATTGTTGGCTCTGTGGTACCATCAGTGCCCTCGGATTTCAAATCCGAGTGCTGGTACAAAAGATAGAAAAACCCGATCGTTCTTTCACTGAACGTACCCAATCTAAAATTCAGAAAATAATTCTGGGCACACCGGGCCTCAGAATCAGGTGCCGTCAAAAACTGTTTACTTTTAAAATCTCAAAGAATTTAAGAAAAAAATTTCCTTGAAATTTACTGGAATTTTCATTACTCCCACCTCAGGGATTTACGTCCCCGTAAAGATACATCACAAACTAGGGGAACAAATGAGGGTACTGAGAACGCATCTGAGTCTCCCGCTCTAATGTGCTCTCTTGGAGGTTCCCGTGCTGCCACCTAATGTGCTCTAGAGGAATAGACCGTCCACGTTGTACTTTCCCCTGTCGATCCTCGATATCCACCGGGACCTCTGCAAAATTCACCCCGTCATTGATGTCCATCTCTCCATGGTCCATGATATGTGTCGGGTCGTTCACGTATCTCCTCAGCTGAGATACATGGAAGAATTCATGCACCGGTGCAACTGAGGTGGAAGAGCCAGGCGATAAGCCACCTCGCATATCCTTCCGAGAACCTGGAATGGTCCGATGAAGTGCGGAGATAACTTGCCGCCCTGGCCAAATCTCTGTAATCCACACCGAGGTGAGCCCCGTAAGAAAACATGGTCTCCATACTCGAACTCCAGTGGTCACTGCCTCCTGTCAGCTTTTAGGAATTCTATTAGCCCTGAGCAGTCCTCATCTACTCCTGGATGATCTGTACCTTCTCTGTCGTGGCCTAGATCAACTCTACTCCAACCAGTGCTGACTCCCCAGGGCCTGTCCAGCACAGAGGTGATCTGTAAGGTTGGTCATACAATGCCTCGTATGGTGTCATTTCGATGGTGGAGTGGTTTCTGTTGTTTTACGCAAACTCCACAAAAGTTCGGTGACCCTCCCAGCTGCGACCAAAGTCGAGGACACATGCACGGTGCATGTCCTCAAGAGTCTGAATGGTCCTCTCCATTTGACCATCCGTCTGAGGGTAAAAGGTGATGCTCAAACGTAGCTGCGTCCCAAATGCCTCCTGTAACCCCATCCAAAGCCAGGAAGTAAAGAAAGCATCTCGATCGGAGACGATAGATGATGAAACACCATGAAGTCGTACGATCTCTTGAACGTAGAGGTGTTCCAAGCTCTCCCCTGAGCCCTGCTCTATGATAGGTAGAAAGTGGGCCGACATGGTGAGTCAGTCTACGATCACCCAGATAGAGTCGTGTCCACTGGAAGTACGTGGAATCTTTGTCACGAAATCCATAGATATCTCATCCCACTTCCACTCCAGGACCTCTAAGGGTTGTACCAAGCCTACTAGTACCTAGTGCTCTGCCCTCACCTACTGGAAGGTGAGGCATCGTGAAAAAAACTCTGCCATAGCCTTCTTCATACCTGGCCACCAGTGCTATCGTCTGAGATCCAGGTATATCTTTTCTACTCATGGATGTACCGCCAATGGGGAAGTGTGAAACTCTCTCTGCACCTCCCTCTGTAATGCAACTAGTACCATGGTATGTCCTCTGAAAAGGATGATGTGCTCTCCTCCTATAGAAAATCCAGCATGTGAATGTCATGTGGCTATCTGTGCACGTCACATCCCACCGGCAATATCCCCACGCTGTACCTCTCTGACCCGATGAAGTAGTGGAAGAGTGATTGTGATCGATTGTAGAAAAGCTTCCCCATCTCTACCACAAATGATATCTGCTACGGGGATAGCTTCTCCGTCGCCTCTCCAAGTAGCTGAATGCCTGACCCCCTACTGAGAGTATAATCTACTACGTTCCCCTTCCTAAGAGTATAGAATATCTCAAAGTCATAGTCCTAGAGGAACTCGAGCCATCCCTGTTGTCTCAGGTTCAGGTCCTTCTCTGAGAAGATGTACCTGAGACTCTGGTAGTCAGAGTAGACTGTAAAGTGCTCGTCCATCAGATAGGGCCACCACATCTTCAAGGTGAATACCACTCCTGCTAACTCCAGGTCATGGGAAGCATAGTTCTGCTCATGCTTCATCAACTATCATGATCCATAGGCGATCACTGCCCGATCCTGCATCAAGACACACCCGAGTCCAGTCCCTGATGCATCGTATTAAACTATGTACCCTACTGTCTCATTCGGTATCATCAAGATGGGTGCACTGGTCAATCTCTGTCTCAGCTCCTGGAAGCTCTGCTGACATCTATCTGACCACGCGAAGGGTTTCCCATTCTTCGTCAAAGATTAATGTGGTTCTGAAACTCTGGAAAAGTCTGGCAAAAATCTCCAATAGTACCCAGCCAGACCTAGGAAACATTGCACCTCTACCATGCTCCTAGGTGGCTCTCAAGCTAGCACTGCCTTGATCATCGTAGGATCCACCAAAACTATCATATCATAGATGACATGCCCCAAAAAGTGGACCTCTTGAATCCAGAAATGACACTTCGAGAGCTTACCATAAAGCTGGTGCTCTCAGAGTGTATCAAGTACAACCTGCAAGTGGTAGGCATGCTCCTCCGAAGAAGTCGAGTAATTCAATATGTAGTCGATGAAGAATATGAAAAATCGATCGAGGTAAGGCTTGAAGATCATGTTGATGAGACTCATGAACACTGCTGGAGCATTAGTTATGCCGAAAGGCATAACCAAGAACTCTTAGTGGCCATACCGACACCTGAAGGTCATCTTCTGCACATCCTCATCTCAAACTCTAAGATGATGATAGCCTTACCTGAGGTCTATCTTCGAGAACCATCGGGATACCTTGAGCTAATCAAAGAGTTCATCAATACTCAGAAGTGGATACTTGTTCTTCACAGTCACCTGATTCAGGCATCGATAGTCGACACACTGTTGCAAGCTCCCTTCCGCCTTCTTGGCGAACAAAATTGCTGAATACCAGGGTGAAACATTGGGTCAGATGAATCCCTTGCCCTGAAAGTCCTACAGCTATACCTGTAGCTCTCAAACCTCAGTGGGAGCCATCTGATATGTTGGAGTAGATATCGGGGTTGTCCCGGGGTACAAGTCAATATAGAAGTCTAACTCTATGCAAAGGAGATAGTCCTAGAACTTCGTTAGTAAAAACATACGCATACTGATCCACCACAACAGGAAAACTCGGACTCCGCACATCAGATGCTCCTAGGATGAGACTAGCCATCTGAGGAGTGATCGGTTGTCCTATCCTATGTGTGAGTCCATACTATACTGCAAAGGCTCCCTTCTCGCCAGTGAAGGTGAACCTCCTCCCAATGGTGCGGACAAACCGCACCTTGTGCCTAATACAATCGATCTGAGCATGGACTGTAGATAACCAATCCATTCCCAAGATGACGTCGTAAGGAATAGACGCCGCTACAAGAAGATCTCAGCTGAAGCTCTCACCTCCTAAAGTAAACTCACACTGCCGGCACCAGTGTGTAATCGTCGAGTCTACTCTCTTAGGAGTCTCTATCTGTAAGAATCGAGTCAACGACCCTATCGGAATCTCCGAGATCTGAACAAGGGCATTGACAATGAAATAATGAATCACTCCTATGTCTATAAGAACTGCAGCAAGGGTGGAGTAGACACAGATGGTACCTCAAATCATATCAGGTGCGCCATGGTCATAGGCCTCAACTTCCTGAAGCTAAGCCTGCCTCTTCCCGCCAGCTCCCTATGGTCGGGGGTGGACCTCCTGGTGGTGGTGGTGGTAAAGACCTGAATCGTCGTCCACCACCTGCTGCTCGATCAGCTCCTCTACCTCGTCTGCCTGCTCCCTGCAGACCACCATGGTCGAACCTCTAACTATGCATGGGTGGTCCCTCAACCGCCTGCTGCTCCTCTGCATGGCGGGTTAGGCAGTCATGATCCATGTGGCCCTGACCTCCGAATGAATAACATTGCCTTCCTCTCGTATGACTGGATCTACTGTGTGTGCCCCGCACCTGCAAACCAGTATCCTGAAGTCTCCCACCTGATGGTCTGGTCCGCTTGGACCTCTGTGACATCTGTCTACTTTCGGCTGTAGAATACTCCGCTACGTGTCACCCTACAGTAGGCCTCGCTGATGGGGTAGGCTCAACAAGGAAGCTCTCCACAAGAAGGGCTCTCTCTAGTACTCGTGCCTATGTTGGAATGTTGAGGGAGATCATCGAAGCCCTGATCTCATGCCTCAGTCCCTGCTCGATGGTCCAGGCCTTGAAGAATTGGTCCCATACTATGTCTGTGGAGTAGCGCGAGAGGTCAGTAAATCTCACCGAGTACTGGGCTAATATCATGATGCCCTTCCGCAGCTGTAGTAACTCTTGGATGTGCACCGCACGAAGGGTGGCTGGAACGAACTCCGAGCGGAAGAGGCACTTGAAGTCCGTCCAAAGAAGATATGCCTCGTCATGAACCTGGAGCATCAGGCTCCATAATCTACCTAATAATGCGTGTAGGATACTCTCCGCAAGGATCACCATGAGGTCAGCTGGTGTCCCTACTAGTCTGAAGACTCGAACAACAGCCTTCAGCCAATCCTCGGCTGCCTGAGGGTCCATCTTTTAGAGGCACCTGGGTGGTCTCTGACGCTGAAACACATGCAGTGCACTCAGGAGACGCGCACTCTCAACTGCTGGGGCTAGTGGAATCGGTGGCTTGGCGGGTAGAGGTACCGCTGGTGCCTCCGCTGTAATGGGGCCTTGCACCGAGGCGTCATCGCTCAGTGGGTTGTCATCTTGCACAAAGCTTCGAACCCTAGATGGCTACTGTCATGGGGCCATCCTGAAAAGAAATAGGAGCGCCATGGTTAATATAGTATACCTGGTGAGCTGACACTAAGTAATCACAAAGAAAACATTGAAACATGCATGCAATAAATGTTTTCGTACACTAAGTTGGAGATCAGAAGTTAGGGTCCTGGTATATGGATACGTCGGTCACCACACCAACATTGGACTCCCTGGACCGATAACCACACTCAATACCCAAAACACTATTTCTTTACATAGAATAAATTATCAGAGTCCTGAGTTCTGTGGTAGAACCGACTCCTCTGATACCAATTCGTCACAACCCATCCTCGGGGCCCATGTCGTGACTACCCCAAGCCCGCCTTCCATCGGCCAGGGTCTGGAAACTAGCACCAAAGGTGTAAATCCCGATAAAAAGGGAAGGAATTCCATTTATAAAAGTAAACAACACAACAAAGTATGCAATCTGAAGTAAACACTAAGTAAACTTGGTACAAAAGTAAATGAAGAAAAGTAAATGGGTCAGAATATAAACCCAACTGAATGTACAGTATAACTGAAAAGAAAGAACAACAGAAGTAAAGTAAATGAGCAACCACCGAGTCTTCCTCTGGCTATCCCACCTGAAGGGTGGGTACATATGGTCTCCTTAGCTCCTCGGGTCCGGTCGTCCGCTCCGTGTACGTTCCGCCTGATAGTCCACCTCCAAGTACCGTCCCTCTCCACAAGCCTCAACCACGATCAGCGTTGCCCATTGTCTGCAACCAACACAACATAGTGCGGGAATGACTCGTGCAGGGGTGAGTATATGATACTCAGTAGGGACCCTGAGACCCCCGAAGGACTCCCAGAATCCAAAAAGGATAAACCACAAATGAATGATAAAAACATAAAGTATCTGTTAGGTCGGACAGGGTAATGGCGGATGGTCTAGAGGGGGGGTGAATAGACCAGATTAAAAATTTTAATCATATAAATTAATTATCAAAGTTAATTATTAAATTTAATTAGCAGCGGAAAAATTAAGTAACGCAAGGATTTTTTTTTAGTAGTTTGGTTCAAAGTGGGCCTACTCTACTCTTATACCTCTATACTCGGTGGGAGATACGTGTGCACTAAAAATGATTTTTAAAGGGGAATCATAACCCAATTACAAAATCCTTTTTAGTGGAGGGATAACCACGACAGTGACTTTTGTGTGGGGATTCACAACCCTTACAACCTGACTTTAGATACAGGGAGTCACAACCCAAATAGTCTTGACATTAGATACAGGGAGTCACAACCCTAATATCCTAACTTTAGAATCTGGGATTCACAACCCGAAAAAAATGAATAACAAATAATGCTTTTGGGTGAAAAAGCATAAACAAAAAAAATAGAGTGCGTGTGAGAGATGGGAAGTTGTGTTACAGACTCAGAAGAAGATGAAAGAGATGGTAAAAATTAAAGCACAGGTACTAGTTCTTGAGATTTAGTTCATAACATCTCGTCAATTTAATTATAGTCGAAGCAGAATTAATTCAGCGCTTGAGAGACCGAGCAGGTGGTGAAGCAGAGTGTCACAGGACGTTGCAAATGCACAGCATATTCAAAGTTCAAAGCACTTTCTCTTTGTATTGTGTTGTATTTCTTACAAGAGAGAACTATATATATAGAGAATAAAAATATCTAACAGGTTTAGAAACTCCGCTTTCATTGGATATTCAAAATTAATTAAGTTAAGAGATCCCATAAATATCTCCCTGAAAATAGCAGAATCGTTGCTTCTTTATTCCTGTAGAACAAAATATCGAATAGAGAAATTCAAAATATTTTGAATAAGTCTTCCAATAAAATCTCCAGAATAATAATAGAATTTAATGATTCAAAACAGAATTTTAAATCCATTTAAAATGATTTAAACTAAGTCAAAACAGTTCCTAAAAACAAGCAGCAGATTCTAGAATAAAATTCAAACATTTAAATTTAAACAATCTTGAAACGTCCAAATTTATTTGTAAAATATGTCGACGAACGTTATTAAATTTTCTCTCTCAATATAGCACCAAAAACATTAAAAACTATTTCATTAAGATCCTTATATTTAAAGATGATTTTACAAAAAAATCGTTAAAAAATAATCCATATATTTTGAGAAAATCAATTTTTTAAAAAAATGCACGGAATGAACAGTAACTTCAGTATGAAAAGTAACGTCAAAGGGAATAGTAACTTCAGAGTGAGCAGTAACTTCATAGTGAAAAATAACTTCGGAGCAAGAAGTAAAGTAACGTAGGGTATGAAAAGTAACATAGGGTATGAACAGTAAAGTAACGTAGGCTATGAATAGTAAAGTAAAGTAGGGTATGAACAGTAATGTAGGGAATGAATTGTAACGTAGGGTATGAACAGTAAAGTAATGTAGGGTATGAATAGTAATGTAAGGTATGAACAGTAATGTAGGGTATGAATAGTAAACCTTACTTTTGATAAAAAATAAACCATACTTTTGAGAAAATAATGAACCATACTTTTGATAAAAAATGAATCGTACTTTTGATAAAAAATGAACCATACTTTTGATAAAAATTGAACCATACATTTGATAAAAAAAACATGGACATAATGTTTTGACAAAATTCAACGAATTTCTAAGGGCTCTTAATATCAGATTCAGACTTTGGTCAAAACTAATGATTTGTAGAAATATACGGTTCTTTTTTTATCAAAAGTGTGGTTTATTTTTTATCAAAAGTATGGTTCATTTTTTATCAAAAGTATGGTTCATTTTTTCTCAAAAGTATGGCTCATTTTTATCAAAAGTATGGTTCATTTTTTTCTCAAAAGTATGGTTCATTTTTTATCGAAAGTATGGTTTACTGTTCATACCCTACATTACTGTTCATACCTTACTTTACTGTTCATACCCTATGTTACTTTATTGTTCATACCCTACGTTACTGTTCATACCCTAAGTTACTTTACTGTTCATACCCTACGTTACTTTACTCTTCATACCCTATGTTATTGTTCATACCCTATGTTACTTTACTGATTTCTCTGAAGTTATTTTTCACTCTGAAGTTACTGTTCACTCCGAAGTTACTAGCCACTTCGAAGTTACAGTTCATACCGAAGTTACTGTTCATTCCGTGCATTTTTTAAAAAAATTGATTTTCTCCAAATATATTGATTATTTTTTAACAATTTCTTTTTGTAAAATCCTCAGTAAATATAAGGACCATAATTAAAGAGTTTTTAATGTTATTGGTGCTATATTTAGAGAGAAAATTTAATAACGTTCTTCAACGTATTTTACAAATAAATTTCGACGTTTCAAGATTTTTTTAAATTTAAATGTTTGAATTTAATTCCAGAATCTTCTGCTTGTTTTTAGGAACTATTTTGAATTCGTTTAAATCATTTTAAATGGATTTAAAATTCTGTTTTGAATCTTTCAATGCTTTTATTATTCTGGATACTTATTTGGAAGACTTATTTAAAATATTTTCAATTCCTTTATTTGATATTTTATTCTATGGGAATAAAGAAGCAACAGTTTTGCTATTTTCAGGGAGATATTTATGGGATCTCCTAACTTAATTAATTTTGAATATCCTAAGGAAGTGGAGTTTCTGCACCTGTTAGATATTTTTATTCTCTATATATATAGTTCTCTCTTTCAGGAAATACAACACAATACAAAGAGAAAGTGATGTGAAGTTTGAATATGTTGTGCATTTGCAACATCCTGTGACACTCTGATTCACCACCTGCTCGGTCTCTCAAGCGCTGAATTAATTCTACTTCGACTACAATTTAATTGACGAGACATGTTGAACTAGTCTTCAAAACCAGTACCTATGCTTTAATTTTTATCTTCTCTTTCATCTGGTTCCGAGTCTGTAACACAACTTCCCATCTCTCACACACAATATTTTTTTATGATTTTGCACACAAAAGCATTATTTATTATTCTTTTTCTTCGGGTTGTGACTCCCAGATTCTAAAGTCGGGATCTTAGGGTTGTGACTCCATGTATCTAAATTCAAGACTATTTGGGTTGTGACTCCCGGTATCTAAAGTCTGGTTGTAAGTGTTGTGACTCCCCACACAAAAGTCAGTGTCGTGGTTATCCATCCACTAGAAAAGGATTTTGTAATTGGGTTATGATTGCCCTTTAAAAATCATTTTTATTGCACACGTATCTCTCACCGAGTGGATAGGTATAAGAGTAGAGTAGGCCCACTGTAGAAAAACTGATACTACAAAACATCATATCATAACTTCATGTAATTAAAAGTCCATTCAAATGATATTTCTAGACTTTGATGTAAACTAATGAAATCAAGATAAACATTTTATCTTTCCATATAATCATGTTTCATGCAAATCGGAAAACAGTAGAAGTTGTTGTAAAATAAATACATAATTGTTTTAAAATAGTGAAATGTAGAGTTTCAAAAAACATAGTAGCAACTTCATTGAATTTTTTGAGAAATAGATAAGCATTTTCAAACTTCCTCATTAACTAATAAAATATAGATAAATATATTATAATTCTAACGTGATAAAAATCACAAAAATCCAAATAACATAAATTAAGATATCATCAAAATACATAATAAAAGTAATCAAAAAAATCATATGAAATCATATTAAAGGAAATATGTACATGCACAAACAATCTCCCCCTTTTTGTTTGATTACAAAACCAAATCATTTAAACCATAAATGATTTTTTAAAATGATTAAAACCAAATAATTTCTCACAAAAAATTCCCTCCAAAACTTCTCCCCCTTTTTTAAAATAAACAAAAAGTAAAAACATGCTCCCCCTAAACAAATGCAGCAAATAAAATTTAAAATTCCAACATACAAAGAGAAAATTAAATTTTCTCAAACTGAGCATAGTATAAAGGCTTTGTAAAAATATATTCATGATGATTTTTAGAAGGGATAAATTCTAAAACAATATCACCCTTATTCACATGATCTCTAATGAAATGAAATCTAAGATCTATATGTTTTGTTCTAGAATGTTGTAAGGGGTTTAAAAATAGAAATTGCAGATGTTTTATCACAATAAATAGGTCGTTTGTCAAGATAAACAACAAAATCACATTAAGTTTTCTTAATCCATAAACATTAAGCACAACTACTAGAAGAAGAGATATACTCGGATTCTGTAGTTGATTAAGAAACATATAATTATTTCTTAGATGACCAAGTATTAAACATTTTCCCAAAAAATGGCACATACCTGATGTACTTTTTCGGTCAATTCTACAGCCTCCAAAATCAGATTTAGAATAAGATGTTAAATCAAAACAATTATATTTTGTATAAAATAAATCAAAATCAACAGTTCTTTTAACATATCTAATTATTCTTTTAAAAAAATTAATATGAATTTCTTTAGGATCACATTTAAATCTATCACATAAACAAACATTAAAAATGATATCAGGTATAGATTTTGTTAAATATAGAAGGCTACCTATCATACCTCTATAAACTGTTAAATCAACTAATTTACCAGATTTATCACTATATAATTTTCAATTAGTACCCATAGTAGTTTTCATGGATTTAGAGGAATCAAGACCAAATCATTTAACTAAATCTTTAGCATACTTAGATTGATTAAGAAAATTTCCATCTTTCCTTTGAGAAATTTTAAGTCCAAGAAAGAACTTTAATTCTCCCATTAAACTCATGTAAATTTAGAATACATCAATAAATAAAAATCATTACAAATTATGTCACTAGATGATCCAAAAACTATATCAATGAAGTTTCTTCTATGCTTTTAGAAACTCTACATTTCACTGTTTTAAAACATTTATGTATTTGTTTTACTAAAACTTCTAAAGTTGTCCGATTTTCATGAAAAATGATTCTATGGAAAGATATAATGTTTATCTTGATTTCATTAGTTTACATCAAAGTCTAAAAATATAGTTTGAATGGACTTTTAATTACATGAAGTTATGATATGCTGTTTTTTAGTAGCTGTTTTTCTAGAATTGTTTTGCTTTAGTTTTTTAATTATTTAGGGATCTGTAAATGTATGTTTTAATTGATTCTTTTTTTTGGAAGGATAATAATCTTTTATACAAATATTTAGTTTTGACCAAAGTCTGAATCTTCTGTTAAGAGCCCTTAAAAATTCGTTGAAGTTTGTCAAAACATTCTGTCCATATTTTTTATCAAAAGTATGGCTCAATTTTTATCAAAAGTATGGTTCATTTTTTTATCAAAAGTATCATTTCCAGTTCATCTCCAACTCACGATCACATGTACAACCCATTCCACACAGGAAAACGCAACCCAATCCACATAGGAAAGCAAGTCAATCATATCAATGATAACGATTGAATGTCAAGACTCAACTCACACAGATATACTACTCACGAATAAGGGTGGAGATGATTAGATGTAGCCTCTGAATCATCTCCTCTACTGAACCCACATAGGATCAAAGTACAAAATTCTTCGTTGTCGAACCCACATAGGATCAAAGTACAGTAACCATTGCTGCCGAACCCACGTAGGATCCAAGTACAGTCGTCATCGCTACCAAAACCATGGAGGATCCAGGTACAGTCGTCCTCGCTGCCGAACCCATGTAGGATCCAGGTATAGTCGTCCTCACTACCGAACCCACATAGGATCCAAGTACATTTGTCATAATCGTCGCGGTCGCAACGAGCTCTAGGGTTACCGCACACATCACGCTCGATTCTGGGAGGGTCTGCTCCATGAGCCAAGGGGTCGATACATCAATTGTCACGATGTCAAGAGTTTATGTATTACAAAGTTCCGTCTCGTCAAAAGAACTCAACGCGACAGACGGTGCGTCAATCGGACGCCCGGTCTGAGAGTTATTGGCTTTTTCGTCCCAGGGGCCCGGTTGGTATTTAAGTTAAACCAACCCGACCATACTCAAGATTCACCCAAACCTCGAGTGAAGTAATCCAAAAGAACTATCTCACTAAGAGGAATTCAATGTAACTGATGGCACGTCATTCGGACGTTCGGTCGTTAAGTTATAAGCGTTTCTGATCCAAGGGCCCGGTGGGTTTCAGGTTCGATCCAACCTGGACATATCCAAACTTCACCGAAACCTCAAGTGTAATATACCAAAACTACCATCTCGATCCAATTATCCCAACGCAACTGACGGTGCATCAATTAGATGTCTGTAGCCCAAGATATGGGCGTTTGAACGAACCTGGTTCGAAACTAGGGGGTTTGGCCCCGGTCCGACCCGGCCCAATACCCCCTGGGTCGGCCGAAACGGGTCGACCCGACCCGGGTCTGGGTCCAGCCCATTTGGGAGTGGCCTAGCCCATGGCAGGCAAGGCCCGGCCCGTGGCTGGGGGCGGCCTACGGCCCGGCTCGGAAGCCGGTCGTAGCTCGGCTCGCGGCCGAGCGGGGTGCGAAGGGGGCGCGACGCCCTTTGTTTCTGAAATGGCGGACCCTATGGGGTCCTCCCTATGAGCTGGTCGGGGGGTTCAACACCCCCCCCCCCCCAAAGTATTTCTGGAAAACGGCCAGCCATTATGGCCGGCTGGTTGAGCCGCCGCGGGACCCGTGGCGGTCCTGCCTCCCGGAGCATCGGCGGTCGGTTGTCCAGCCACCCCTACTAGACCGATGTGGCCTAAAGCCATGGCTCTTCCTCGACCGGCGTGGCTCCATGCCCCTTCGGTGTAGCCCGCCCCAGCTGTGGCCTCCATTGATTTCTCCAGCGCGGCGCTGCCCGCTCCGGCCGCGGTTCCTTCGGCCTCACCGGTGCGGCGCGACGGCGCCGCGGCCCTCTCCGGTTGTGGTTCTCTTCGTTCCCATGCGGTACAATGGCATCACACCTCCTTTGCCACAACTCGTCAACATTTTTCAACAAGAAAGCGGGGAGGATAAATCGAACATGTTTGTGTGGCCCGATCTCCTCCCATTACGTTGGTAACATTCGACCAAATTAATCAACGAAAAACGTTAAATTAAACATGAAGGAAAATAACCCCTACCTCGATAAACGATGGCGTTTGCTGGCGACACGGAAGATGGTGTCACGGGGTGAGGTTTTGAATATGGCTTTTTCATGTGTCCAATGAGGGGACGACGTCTCACAATAGCTGCCAAGAGACAAAGGAATGGCACGTCGTCTCTCCTTGTGGTGACAGCGTTCTTCATTGAAGGGTGACGTTCTTCGCCGAAGGAACTAGAGCTCTCTCCCCAATTCTTAACACAACAAGCTAACCCCAAAATAAAATAAGTCTCATCTTATTTTATTAATTCATTCCACACATTTAAATATTAAATTTCGAACACATAACTCTCTTAATTGATTAAGTGTGTTTGCATGAATTAATGTGGGGAAGGTGGGGAGAGGAGAAGTCACCCATTTAATTACAAGGGGATTTAACAAGTTTAAAGGGGGAGAGTTAAGGGGTTAGGGAATGTAGAGATTTGGGGCTTATGTGGGACCCACCTCACCTTTATCCTCTCAAGGGTAGTTAGTAACTAGTGGGTCCCATCCCAACTCCCACACCTAGGATATAACCACATAGAATAAAGAATAAAAATTGTTCTACAATTTTAATTCAATTCTTATTTAATCCACAAAATTAAACTACTTATCTCGTGAAAACGCATCTACGGTAAAAGTCCTATTATGAAATTACCAGCGATGTGGTTCCATCGGTGCCCTCAGATTTCAAATCCGAACACCGGTTCAAAAGATAGAAAAACCTGCTCGTTCATTCAGTGAAGGTACCCGAGCTAAACTTTGGAAAATGATTCCGGGCACACCGGGCCCCAGAATCAGGTGCCGTCAGAAATTGCATACTCGTAAAATCCCAAATAATTTAAGAAAAAATGTCCCTTGAAATTTACAGGTCATTATAATATTAAATTTCAAGTAGATTGAATTTTATTGAGTGAAATTTGGTCTGAATATGTGTGTTGGGGTTTGATTGATGGTGGTTCATAGTTGATTTGGGTCAGTGGGTATATTGTGTGAGAGTTGTGGAACTGGTGACTATTGTGGAGTTGACTATGAGTATAGAAAAGGCAAGGAAGAGGATGGAAAGGATATCTGTGAGTAGGGGTTTGAAAAATTATTGTGTGGAACCAGTAGCAGGAAAGGAGTGCGGTATGGGGCGGTGATGGATCTGCATTAGTGAGGTGTAGAGGAGGTAGTCTAACAGTGAGGTGCATCAAGAGAAAAGTCATACTAAAATTTCATTGATAGTGAAATAAAATTAGAGGTCACCAATAGTTTAAAAAACAACTCACCATTAGTATAAAAAGAGTTCACTGATGAGAAATAAAATAAAATAGGTCACTAGTAGAGAGAAAATAAAAAGGGCACTGATGCAGTTATATGTTACAAATAGAATGAAAGGTTAACGATGCAGTTAATGGTCGTTATTTATTGAAAAAAAATCATCTCACTGTTAGTTTAAAAAATATGACTTCTGATGATAAATAAAATAAAATAGGTCATCGGTAGTTTTTAAGATAATTAATGGTTAATGGTAGAAATGGTCACCGATGAAAAATGGTAATCTGCATTGGTGACATTAACAAAAAAACTTATAGTTAGAAAAATAATAAAAGAATAGGACTAAGAGAGAGATAATAATTAGAACAACTAAAAAAGTTAAATAAAATTAAAGCTTTCATTAATTGAAAATAAATATTAGAACAAATACCAAACAAAATAAATTAAAAACATAATTATGAAACTTTAAACATAAAAGTTAAAATTAATTTATTAATTGATAAAGAATACATTGAAACTCAATGTTTTTTAAAATAAATTGAACGAAGACTTAAATTAAAATCTATAAAATGGTCAACAATAAAATGAAAAGGATAGCATTTGTGACTAAATTAGTCTCTGATAGCTAATAAATGTCTCATCGATAGACTAAACAAAAAATTTAATGAATAAATTATCTAACTGTATACAAAGATTAAATAATTAATGTTTTAAAACTCTAAAATGGTTAATTAAACAAATCATTGAATACTTAAATTTAAAAGCAAACTATTTTATTCTGTTTAAACTAAAACTCTTAAATTAATTAATTAAAACGATGATTAAACATATTAATTAACGAATTTAAAATATTAAAATAAATACTATGTTAATTAGATTGAAATATGATGATTAAATAATTGTTTATAAAATTGTTAAATTATTAAAAAGTCAAATAAATTTTAATTAACCAAACTATTTAAGAATTAATTAAATTTATAAAATAAGTTAAGGTTAAAATAATTAATTTAAAGATTAAAAATACATGATTAGTTATACAAATTGATTAATTAACAAAATTTGTAATAAATATAAAAAAGTACAATTATTTAGTATAAAGTCATTAAATAATTAATTAAATCATTAAAAATCATGTAAAAAGATGTGGGAAAACTATATAAAAATAGAGCCATGTAAAATTCCCCATATGCTTAAGCATTGTTTTTCCTCAAACAATTTCATGTTTTATTATCATTGAAAAAATAGATTTTACTATTTATGATTTTTCTCACACTATAACATGTGCAGAACATAAGAAAATAGAACAGAACATAACAGTAGGCTTTTTGAAAATGAATTGTTAAAAAAAATATTTCATTTATAATCTCTCAAGGGTAATTAAGTCAACAATGATTCATCTATCAAAGAAGATGTCAGGCCTCATATGTGAACCTACTTAATGATTTATTTCAATCAAGGATGAGGTTCTAAACACAAAAATGACAAGAGGTAAAATAACAATGTAATTAGGTTCTTAACTGAGAAACTTTGTACTTTGACTTTTCACCTAGATTCCATAAATAAATACTTTTTTTGTGAACCACCTTAATGAAACAACCTAAATGAATACCATATAAACCAGTTTCCCCCTTCTTCATTTGGTGTTCATCATTCCCCTCACATTAATGAACTCATTTTTGACCCTAAAAACATTATTTAAATTTTTCCAAGCCATGTGTGATTTTGATAAGCACTATGCATACGCACTTATTCAAGGTGAATAGAGGGCTTATTGTAAATAGAAACCCGCCCAGTATCTAGGGTCTCATAAACTCACCTTGGGATCCCAGATTCCCAGAATACTCTACTTCCAAATGATTTTTATAAAAATCATTTCCATTGTTCCTTTAAGATGATTACTTTTAATAATTAGAAGATGAATGAGGCCCCTAAGATCAACTCAATCTTCCAGTTCCAAGGATTGTGATCATAATTCCATTAAATGTGTACCCATATCACTCTCAGAAATAGTTCCAAAATCAAATTTCCATAAAACCACTAATCAAGACAACTGAATAATCATCCATCCTCATTAATTTTAGATTAATAGTAGTTCATAACTACTAGAAAGACACTATCCATAGGAAATACTTAATTGGGTACATTGAAAAGCCTAAAATTATGAATGAATTTCGAACAAATTTAAACATTTTTTAACAAAATTTTGAATTTGAGGTTGGAATTTACAGGCTTTGAATTAGTAACAGTTCAGGAAAGTGAATAATTGACCCCCTCCCCACAATTAAAATCCAACTTTTTCCACAAAGTAGCCTTCTAAATATGGAAAAGAACAATTAAACATTAAATTTTCAAAAGATATTTTCAATTTAGTAGAATTATAATATGTATAGAGGGACTCTTTTAGGTTAAAAAATATTTTTCTCCACAATGAATAACATACAGTAGGTTCATTAGAAAGTACATTATATTAGTATTTTCTCCAGTGAATAATTTTCAATACAGCTCAAAAGTAAATGTGAGGTTTAAGTGCATTGTAGATAGAGAGTAAGCATGTTCAAATATTAGGTTCAAAGGATTTTCAATAAATCCGACAATGAAAATTAAAACGCCTCGAATTTTACAAAAAAAATAAAAAAGAGCTACAACATGTTCCCCACACACTTGAGTTCATGAAGTGGATGATTTTAATAACAATGAAATTCAGTTTTTTAATAATGATTGACATACAGAAATTTTGTTTACAAATTGGCATTCAATATACTTTAATTTCAAAATGAGGATAATTTTAAACATATGAATATTTTTTTATTTCAGTATAAAGACATGGAGAATAATTTCTAGAAAATATGTAATAGAATTTATAAAACAAGCTTATTTTTAAAGTTAATAGTCACTGTCTCAACAATGGTAGTTACTATGACTTAGCAGTGAATTATATTAGAGTGGAAAAGGAGCATAAAAAGGTATGAAAAATAAGAATAGAGTACTTCCCTAAATCAATGATTCCTTTACACCCCCAGCATGGGAATTCCACTCCTTAAATGATAAAACATCAGCTTCTTGATAACTATGAAACCGAACAAAGAGACCAAGAGAAAGCAGTATTACAGACGTCCCAACAACAGTTCACAAAAGTAGCACATTATTCAAGGGTAAAAAAATGAAACAAATTAATGAAAAAATAACCATGGGTTGCCTCCCATACAACACTATGTTTTAATTTCTTCAGGCAGACGTTATTGAAGATCGGCTTTCAAGCATAGTGAAAGAAGCCAAGCCCTTTGGCCATCCCTCAAAATAAAGTTTCACTCTCTACCCATTAACTAACATGGGGTTGTTCTCTTCACCGACAATTTTAACAGAACCATTCATTAGCATTCTCACTACAGTAAAGTGTCCAAACCATTTGGACTTCATCCTTCCAAGAAAGAGTTTAATTCTAATGTTAAAGAAGAGAACCTTCTATCCAGGTTTGAATTCCTTGCTTTGAATGGTAGAATCATGAAAGATTTTGGTCCCCTATTTATAAATCCTTTAATTATCCTAAATCTATCTTCTAATCTCATCATGTTCCCTTAGATCAATTAATATTCTCTCACCATCTCTCTTACAATCAAAGTTCAAAGCCTTAACTACCTAATAAGACATGGGTTGCAACTCCACTGTTAAATAATAGCATTTCCCAAACAAGATCTTGTAAGCGGAAATACCTATTGAGGTCTTGAAAGTAGTTTTATGTTCCCATAAAGGTTCATCCAACATAAGAGACCAGTATTTCCTAGAGTTTAACACAATTTTTTCAAGAATCATTTTCAGTTACCTATTTGAGAGTTATACCTATTCACTGGACTATGGATGATAAGGAGTACAAGTTTTCTGAACAAAACCATATTTTATCAACAAATCTTTAAATTTATAGTTCTTAAAATGTGTTCCATTATTAGTGATAAAGGGTTTGGGAACTCAAAATCATGTAAAGATGTTCTTTTTCACAAATTTTATTATGTAATTGGCTTGATTGTTGGGAAGTGCCACTACCTTAACCCACATTGACACATAATCAATAACAACAATAATATACTCATTCACATGAGATGATGGAAATGGACCCATAAAATCTAAACCCCAGATATAAAAAATATCAACATATAGAATTATTTTTTGAGGTAACTCATGCTTCCTACCAACATTTCCTAGACTCAATCATCTATCACAGCCAACGACAAAACTTCTAAATTCCTTGAAAATAGTAGGCCAATAGAACCAATATTGTTAGACTTTTTGAGCATTCCTCTCACCACCATGGTGACCTCCCCAAGGTGTGCAGTGAGAACTCTAAAGGAAAGGCATCATCTCTTCCCCAGGAATACATCTCCTAATAATACCATCATCACATCTTCTAAAATTCATAGGATCATCCCAAAGGTAATATTTATGTTCAGAACTAAATTTATTTATTTGTTTATTAGAACAATTTCTGGGAAAGACACCTTCTACTAGGATGTTGGAAAAATTTTCAAAACATACACATTTAGTGATTGACACAGTAAGTAGCTTCTCATCAGGAAAAGTTGATTTTATCTCTCTAGGATCTTTAGATTAACCATGAATTAGAGGAAGCCTGGATAGGTGGTCAGTAACTAAATTTTCAGCTCCCTGATTATCCATAATCTAAAAATTAAACACTTGTAGTGGCAAAATCCATCTAATTAGACTGGGTTTAGTTTCATTATTTGATATTAATTACTTTATGGAAGAATGATCAATGAAAATAATGACTTTTGAAAATAACAAATACTATTTAAACATCTCTAGAACAAACACAAAAGCTAAGAATTCTTTTTCAGTGGTGGTATAATTCTTTTGGGCCTCATCTAGTAGTCTACTAGCATAATCCACCCCATCTAACTTCCTATCTATTCTTTATCCAAGGAATGCACCTATATCCATTTCACTAGCTTCAAACCTAAGTTCAAAATGTAGTTTCCAGTCAGGTAAAATAACAATGGGTGATTTGGAGAGATTTTATTTTAAAAGATCAAATGATTTCTAATAGTATTCATCAATATTTAAAGGATCATCCTTGACCAATAAAGAACACAAGGGATTACTTATTTTGGAAATATCATTTATGAATCTCTGGATGAAACTGGCATGCCCTTGGAAACTTCTAACACATTTAACATTTCTAGGAGGTGGATGTTTTTGAATGACTTCAATATTATCATTATCAACTTATAGACCTTTCATGGACACCTTTTGACCTATAAAATTACCCCATGTAACCATGAATTGACAGTTCTCTCAATTAAGAACATGGTTGGTTTCAATGTATCATTCTAATACTAACAGAATATTTCCAAGACATGTATCAAAAGTAATACCCACATTGGAGAAATTATCCATAAAAAATTCAATAATTCTTTCAATCGTATCTGAAAAGACAACCATCATTCACCTTTGAATGGTGGCTGGAGCTCTACACAACCCAAAGGACATTCTCATGTAAGAAAATATCCCAAATGGGCATGTGAATGTGGTCTTTTGTTGATCCTCTAGATCAACAAGAATCTAGTTGTAACCATAATACCCATCCAAGAAACAAAAAAATCATTTCCATGAATCCTCTCAAGCATTTGATCCATGAAGGAAATTAGAAAATGGTCCTTCCTAGTGGCTACATTAAGCTTCCTATAATCAATGAGGACTCTATATATGGTGGATTTCCTAACTAGTATGTCTTTATTTTTTTCATTATTAACTACAGTGAAACCTCTCTGCTTCGGGGAAACCTGGAAAAGGCCGACCCAAGCACTATCAGAAATTGGATATATCATACCAGTGTCCAACAATTTGACCACTTCATCAGTCACAACTTCTTTCATATTTGGATTCAACATTCTTTGACACTATACCCTAGGCCTAAAGTCAGGCACAATAGGTATTTTATGAATAAAAAATAAGGGACTAATACCCTTGATATCAACTATTGTCTATCCTATGGTAGATATAAATTTCATCAACACACTTAACAATTTTTTTTCTTGGTTTTCATTAACATCAGTAGAAATTATGACAGGAAAAGTAGAATTCTCACCCAAAAATGAATATTTAAGATGTCCAGGGATTGGTTTCTATTCAAGAGTGGGTGGTTCTACAATCAAAGGAATACTCTTAGGCCTAGGAGGTCCTATATCTTCCACATACCTCTTGTAAGGAGTATTGAATGATGAATGACTTTCAATTTCATGCACAGTTTTAGAATTAACTTTTCAACTATCCCAAGTGGGAAACATACTATCCAGACATTCCATATAATGATTTAACAAGTTTATTAAAGAAGAATCATCATGTTTTCTTATATTTTCTTCCTCAATATCATAAAAGTGTTCATAAAGGTTGGTGTTAATTGAAACACCCTAATATTCCCTCAAAAATAACTTATGTTAAAAAACAGAGGAATCTTCTACAACAGAAACCGAACTGTTGTCCCATTCGGGAGAATTTTCTAGATTACCTGTTTGAGCGGAATTTTCAATTTCTGTGATAGATTCAACAGGCTTTTCAGTTTCAAGATAAATTGATTCAACAGAGGATTGTTTTTTAAATTATTCAGTGTTTACAGTTAATTTCTCATATTCTAAGGACTCTACCATTGAACATTTTTCATAAAAAGTTTGTCCTTTAAAATTTTTAAACACATTGAACTCATCTTGTTGTTATCCAATTTTTAATATTAATTGACCCTTAGAGAAATCAATTACAACACCACCTGTGGCCAAGAAGGGCATACCCAAGATGATGTGAACCTCTTGACCGCACTCCATGTCTAAGACTAAAAAGTCGATAGGTAGAAATAGTTTTCAAACCCCAACTAGTAAATCATCTATCCTACCCACAGGATGAGTTAATGATCTATCATCTAAATTTAGTATGAATGTGGTGGGATGAAGGTCATCCAACCTCAAATGCCAAAACAGTGAGTATGTTAATAGGTTTATGATAACACCTAGATCACACAAACAGTTGAGATGATCAGAATTTCCTAGTGTGCAAGGTATGACAAAGAAACCTGAGTCATTCAGTTTTGGTGGGATTTTCTTTTGAATCACAACACTACACTCTTCAATGAGACTTTAAGTAGCAAATTCATATAGCGTATTTTTTATGAAACAATTTTATTAAGAGATTTCAAATAATATGGGATTTGAATTAAGTCTTGAATGAATGGAATGTTTACGTGATGTTTGGAAAGGAGTACAAGGAATTGAAGAAGTTTATCCTTGGTGTTACTTTGTGGTTCCTACTTCTCAGTGAAAGGGATGGGTGTGGAAAAATATTTATGGATACTAGGTATATTCCTCACCACTTCATCAACTTTTTCATTAATTTTATTCTTCTGGTTTTTTAAAAAAAATAATGTTGTGATTCAGATGAAAAATTAAAATTTTGATCATCTTCATGACTTTTCTGTGAATATCCAGTATGTGAACAAAGTAGATTTTTATTACCATATTGAAGAAAATTTTCATTTTGGGCATTTTCTTGGTCTTTTTTAGCAACAGTTTGATTATTAAGCCCACTTATAGGGACAACCACCATGGAATTATCTCTATGGTTATGCTTAGGTGTACTAAAAGGTCTACATTCTTTCCTAGATGAAAAATCTCTAGCAAGGTTTTTGAGGTTTGTTTCCATGTTTTTCATCCTCACATAAGTTTTCATTTTATCTGACTCATACAGATTTTGATGTTTGGATAGCTGAGTCATGTATCTATCCTCTTGTCAGATAATTTTTATCAATATTATATCAAGTTTAGAAGAAATTATATTTTCAATGTGTCTTTGTGCATTTGAAGACTCACCCCTATTTTGATTTTGAATGTTTGGTCTTGGTTGGTAGAGTAATTAGGGGCGATGGATTGTTCAATTAGGCCTTGATCTTTCCAATATATATTTGGATGGTTCCTATAGACGTGGATGTAATTATTTGAAAATGGGTCTTCCTTAGGACACATTCTTCGACCCTAGTTAACAAATTTTGAGTTTTCTTATTGTTGGGCCATCATATCAAAATTATCACAAAAGTTTTCAGTATGCCCAAACAATCCACACTGGACATAATGTTCAAGGAAATATTGATTGGTTTTTTGATAGCAAAGTTTGTTAATAGTTTTTTTGAGTTCTAGTTCATTATGGATTGAAGTTTTTTCATTATTTCATCCAATTGGGCTTGAGTTTCATTCATTGAAGTTGTGTTTGAATTAACATTTCTACTGAATCTTTTTCTTCTTGAGATTTTATGTTGTGAATTCAGTGAAAGATTATTAAAATAATTTCTATGTTCTTCATCTGTCTTATTAATGTAATTTTCCCCAGCAGCATGATCAACTAGGTTCTATTCAAGGGATGACATCCCTTCATTGAAGGTGTCTAAGAGAAGGTGATATGGGAGTTGGTGATGGGGAAACTACCTAAGAAGGTCCCTAAATCCATCCCATGCATTGTAAAAACATTCTTTATCATATTTATTAAACTATAGATTTTTGTTCTAAGTTAACCTTTGAGTCTTTTGGGATAAAATTTGATGATAAAAGAGTTTTATACTTGATCCTAATTTTCACAAATGTTCTCATCTAGACTCAGAAACCAATTCCTAGAATTCCCTTTTAAGGAAAAACGGAACGAATCTCATTCTTAGCTCATTTTTTATGAGTACTAAAAGAGTTAGTTGTTGCACGGTGTCATTTAAATCTATAATGAAGTCCAGAGAGTCATCATTAGGCAGTCCATTAAATGAAGGAAAGTGTGAAATGTGTGATTTTTTTAATTCATAGTTTATAGCCCAAGGAGATAACCTAATAGAAGATGGATTTCTAGAAACTTGAGAGAGTTAAAATTCCCTCGTCCTTAGCCTATCATTTTCATCTTAGAGTTCTCGATGGTTTTGGAATTTATTATTAGGAGCTCTATTATCTATGTTTTCCATTTCAATTTTGTTCTTCTTTTATAGAGCCGTTAATTTTTTTGTCTATTTCTAAGATCAGTGGATCTAGACTAACACCAGAGTGTCTGTGCTCATACTAGTATAGTCAACAGTATTTTACAGTAAAGAAAAATGTATCAATTCAGTGTGGAATGAAGAAAATTTTTACAATTTTCAATTTTTTTATATTTTTAGATTTTTTATATATGTGATTTTTTAGTTTTATTTTTTAAAAAATAATGGCTTGTGTCTTCCCTAGAAACGGCACCAAATACATGACTTGATCTACCGTTGAGTTTGGTCAATGTTTAAAATTTATAATCCTAATAACTACTGTATATGCGGCAAGTAGGGTTGAACCCACATGGAATGCAATTCGGACCACTATTCATCTAAATCCTTCAAAAACTCCACTGTTGTCGGAAGTGGATTGGATACTCTATATTTTCTACTTTATAACTTTTCTTTTGTGAAAATTATTAAACAGTAAAAAAACAGCACATTTTTTTGAAGTTTTTTTTCTAGACTGAGATAAAATAGAAAACAAATTGAAAACTGTGAACAACTAAAATATAGAGTGCTGATAATAAAACTATAAGAGTAAACGCCTAGAGAAAATATCTATACTACTAGTTTTATAGATATTTCAATTCATTTAAAAGATATTGCAGAGTGCCACCATAAGAGAATGAATTACATCCCTCTCAAGGATTTAAGTCACATAAGCGAATCTATTGTAGAGTTCACCACTCCAAAATAAATCAACTGTGAACAATTTGAAACTAACAACAGGACTAACTCACCTTAAGTCATGAAGTCTATAGAATTTATTATCTTTTGAAAGGAGTATTCATGATCAATCACAAAAATTGATTATGAAGTCATAAAAATTATGCTCTAATGGTACAAGAAATTGGATGAACTCAGTATTGATCTTGCCGATCAATACTAAAATCATCAAAATGATTAAGTGAAAAGTGATTTAAAAGATAACCAGTGGAAATTCAAAATATCCCCGAACTAAATGATTTAGCCTAAAATTATCTCTAATATTAATATAGAAGGTTGTAACATGCTAAACAGAGTTTTAATTCTAGAATTAAAATGGAAGATAAACTCTTGAGATGATGCTCTACTCCTAAACTCCTCCAGCTCTAGTAAATGGTTCCAGAGTCTCCCTCTGACCTCTTTCTACTTAGTCCTCAATCATCCAATGTGCCGAATGATTTTCCCCCTTCAAATTATATTGATGCCCTATCTTTGTATCCTCCGTCATTTGCTTCATGTCACCTCTAGGTTTTCACTGACTTTAAGTGTCCTTCATGTGTGCACCGCACATGTGCGTTTTTTCGTGACTAACACGTCGCGCTAGTTTTTCTCTTGGGACAAACTTTGATTGATTTATTTAAGTGAATATGGACGTATTTGAATCTCTCTACTGAACCTACGTAGTTAGAAAATTAAATAAATGAAAGCCTAAAGAAGGTAAAATAGGTATTTTTTAGCTAAATGATATAATAATTATTAAAAAGTTAAATTACTATTAATTAATAAATAATTAAATTGTAGTTATTATTAAATATTAATTATTTAATAGTATTATATTTATTAATTTATTATTTTACATTTAATTAAATATAATTATTATTATTTTAATCTATTATTAAATATTTGGTTAATTTTACAAATGTAGATATTATTAGTAATAAGTTATAATAAGTTAATGATATTTTTGTGTTAGTTAATTATTAAATAAATATATTATTTCGTATACAAATTATATTAAGATTACAATTATTTATAGATTTGTTTTAAGTTAATTTACTATTTTTAGGGATTCAATAAGATATATTTTATTTATTGATTTAAAATCATTATTTAATTTTATGAGTAGTTATTAAATAAAATTATTTTAAAATATAATTATTAATTCATGTTATTATATGGAAAGTCATTGATTTTTATTAATTAAAGTTATTAATGATAATTAATTATTTAAGACCATTAAATAATTTACTATTATTTAGTAAATTAGATTAATTTGTTTTAGTTCATAATAAATTATTTTTAAGAATTTAATAATTTTTTAGTATTCCATAGTAATTTAAATTTAAAAAATCTTACTAATTAGATTAGTTTAATTAAGGTTGTTTTTAAAGTTATTTAATGTATATTCTGTTTTATAAATTAATTATTTTATATTTATTATCTATTCATACCTAAATTAATTTATTATTTGAGTTAATTTATTATTATTATAATTATTTTAAATTATATTTTTTAATTAGTGTATTTTTTATGTTATTATTATTATTTTTAACATTTATCCCCCCCATTTCGGTGCCATAGGTGGTAAGGGTTTCTCGGATTCCAGGAAGGAATCCGCGGATCTGTCATCATCCTCCATCCGCGGCAGTGCGGTCTTAAGAAGGTGGTGCAACACTCCAGATCTTCCTCTTAGCGTCAGCTTCACTAGAGAAAACCCATGACGGCCCGGCTCTCCTCCGCTCTAGCGGTGGACAATAGCGACTCCAGAAAAAACCAACAGCGGCCGACCTCCTTCTTTCTCCCATACTCGGCTCTGGCGTGGCCCTTCTCCGCAAAGCAGTGGTGCGACCCTAGCTTGAATGGCATCTAATTCCCCAGCCGCAGTGAAATGGCTAGATTCCCCCTTCCACAGAGGCCGACCTTCTTCTTCATCGTGAACAATGCGCGGCCCTAGGCTACATTACTTCTTTGTAGTGGCGAGGTATCCATCTATGGCAACACCATTCTTCACAGCTGGTGGGATGACATCCCGGCTCTCCTGATCCAGTGCGTCAAAGGGTTTCGGTGGCTTCAGGTTCTCTATAGCAGCGGTTTGGTTCTCCTCTTCAACACTAGTGTGGCATCGACCTAGGCTCGGTTCTGGTTCTTCTACTCAGCGGCAGCATGACCTGGTCAAAGCATAGTGGATCCTCTAATTCATGCAATTCACGGTGGCATGAGGTCAAAAGATTGACTTGCAAGCGGATCGAATTTGATTGAGTGAAATTCCGTCTGAATCTGTGTGTGGGGGTTTGATTGATGGTGGATCGTAGGTGATTTGGTTTTGTGGGTTTGTTTTGTCAGAGTTGTGGCACCCGTGAGAGTGTGGTGGAGTTGACTATGAGTATGGAAAAAGGCGAGGCAGAGGATAGAACTGTGTCTTTGAGTCGTAGTGAGAAAAAGGGTTACAAGGCACCGGTAGTTTAAAAATATATATCTCAGTTAGTGTAGAAAGAGGTCACCAATGAAAAATAAAATAAAATAAGTCACTGGTTCAAAGAAAATAAAAAGGGCACCAATGCACTTATAAGATACGGATAGAGCGAATGGCTACCAAAGCAGTTAAGGGTCACCGTTAAATGCAAAAAAAGATCAGTGTTGGTATAAAAAATAAGACTACTGATGAGAAATAAAATAAAAAAGGTTACCAGTAGTTATAAAAAAAATAAAGGTCACCAGTAGAAAAGGTCACTGATGAAAAAAGGTAATCCGAATTGGTGACAATAACATAAAAATCTAACAGTTAGAAAAAAATAAAAGAATTGGACTAATGGAGAGATAAAAATTAGAACTGCAAAAAATTAAAATTAAAATTAAATCTTAAGTTAATTAAAATTATAAATTAGAACAAATTTCAAACAACATAAATTAAAAACATAATTAATAAGCATTAAACATATAAGTTACAATTACTTTATTAATTGATAAAAAATAAATTGAAATTCAATATTTGTTAAAATAATTGAAAGAAAGCTTAAATTATAATCTATTAAAGGGTCTATAATAAAAAGAAAAGGATGGAGTCAGTGCTTAAATAAGACTCTAATAGCTCATAGTTGTCTCACAGATAGACTAACCACAAAATCTAGGGAATAAATAATCTATCTAGATACATAGTATTAAATAATTAATGTTTTAAAACACTAAAATTATTAATTAAAAAACTAATTGAATAAATAAGCTATAAAGCACAATATTTTATTCTATTTAAACTAAAACTATTGACTTAATTAGTTATCAAGATGATTAAAAATAATAATTAATTAATTTAAAATATTTTAATACATCTAAATTAAAGGATTAAATAATAAAACAAAGACTATGTTAATTAGTTAGAAAAATGATGACTAAATAATTGTTTATAAAATTGTCAATTTATTAAAAATTCCAACAAATTTTAATTAACAAAACTAATTAAAAATTAATTAAATTAAAAAAGTAAGGTATCATTAAACTAATTAATTTAAAGACTTAAAATACATGATTAATTATAAAAATTGATTAATTAACAAAATTATTTATAAAAATACAGAAGTACAATTATTTAGTATAATGTGCTTAAATAATTACTTAAATCATTAAAAAATAAGTTAAAAGATGTGAAAAAACTATGTAAAAATAGAGCCACATCAATATGTTACTTCTAGAAGCAAAAATAATTCATAAATATCTTATAAATATTATAAAAAATAGAACGGTCCCTGTAATATACACTCATGATAGGTGGTAATGGAAAAATGAACGTCATCGCTTCATGAGGCGATAGTACACTTTACACAAGATCGATATGTTCATTACCAATTTGATGTAATTGTGTATAGGTATAGGTAGAACCCATAGAATTAGAACATCTCGTTATATTTAGTATATCTATGTTATTATATAATCACGGAATAAGAAGTGATTAATAGCTAGATATAGAAATAAAATATAAATTCATGTTGAATAAAACATCGCCAATTTTTCAGGTTAATCCATTAGGATTGCACTAAAGGGATTCCATGATTGGATTTCGGCCAAAATTGTGGCTTCTGGGATGAAGGGATTAATTTTGGGTTAAGAATGGGGAAGGTTTTGTCCAAGACAAATGGCTTCAGAGTTTTGAACCATGAGGGAGTAAAGGGTGCCTTTTAAAAGTGGGGAAAAGACACATTGGGTATTTTTTTAAAATATTTGAGTGATCTTCATGTTTTACATGTCTCTCAATATTTCAAAATGGACCATTATAGATACTTAGAGGTTTCATGGTCTAAATATGGGAATCCAATTATTTTTAGATAGGTGTATGGCCATATTTAATCCTTATATTCTAATTTTAGTCATTAATTAACTATTCTATAGTCCAACTAATTATTCATTCAAACAAAATTCCAATATAATTTAACTATATAATTAAATTAGTTGAAAAGGAATTATCGAATTAAAATTTAGTTTGTTTTACTATTCATTATAAATGATGTTTTCAGAAAAAAAAATGTGGAATTCTCTATAAGCTAATTTTTACATCATCAATTCAAATATGAAGTTTATTTTATAAAATTCTACTTCTAAATCTTTAAAAAATTAATTTTATAATTTATTACATATGGACCTAAAAATAAGTTCTTGTTCGAAAATAGTATTTTCAAATGTACAAATACATTATGCAAAATTATATGTTTTATTATCAGTATTATTTATTTATATAAAACCATTGTAAATAATATTTAGATATTACTTTCTACTATTAATATTACAAAGGTTCACATCTTTTTTAAAACTATATCATTTAAATAATAATAATAAAAAAATATTGTTTCATAGAAACTCAGTGTTGTGTGTAACGCAAGCTAAGTCGATGTTGTGTGTAGTGCAAGATTAAAATATCATATCAGGTAATGAAAATTTCACTTGTTGTAGCGTGTAATGAATGTAAATTTTTTTAAATTTATTCATAAAAATGTTTATAAAAAATTAGGGTGTTATATCATGTAATTCATTTCTCTACATTGAAACCCTAGCACTGTATAGAAGGGAATACACAATGTGTTTCCCATGAACATCATGTCATGTAAAGTCATTTTTCAAAAAAAATATATATATATCATTCTTGTGTCTTCAACCGAGCTATAGTAAACATGCATTCCACCATGAATCATGTCACACATCATAGATCTGAGGTTGACTAAACCTCATAACCATCGATGGTCAGATTCGGGCCATTCTGATCGTATCCCCTACTCATAGAACAACCATTGTCACATCTCACCGGTATTGCACAACATAAATGTGAACTGGTCCTCTTGGTCTATCTTTGTATAAGATTTTTTCACCATGAACCACAACCATGATGTCAAATCTACATCCCAGTCCCATGATTGTGATTTATTATTCCATTTATTGAATGTTCAACAATCATTCACCACGTATTTATTGAATCATGGGCCAAAAAAATTCCATCATCAAAATAATGTTGAATATAGAGATATAACCATAAACCATTAAGTTGAAGAACGAACCTTGTTCATTTTTCATCTCAATCTTTATATTTTTTTATATGGATGTGGATTAATGATGTATAGAGGTTTACAAACAAACAAATAATATTTGTCACAAAATCCTACAAATAACACATGCCCACAAAATAGATGATCCCTTAATCAATTGACTCATTTTCATTGTTGGATAAATAAATTGGGATAAATTGGGATAAATATACAAATAAAACATCCTAATTTTATTTATATAGATCACTGAAAATGAACAAATATGCGTTGTAAACAGCAGAAAAGTCCTTTATTTTAATTGGCACACCTATTTCCAGATCTCGATCTATCGATCCAAAATATCGATGTCAACCAAAACTCTTCCATGCTCTTCTTCTCAATAATAGAGATTAAGATAACCCAATTAATAATTATAATAATATATTTTATGAGTAAATAATTGGTCTTTACGTTATAGAGATAAAATAAATAATTGAATTAATTTATTACATATATTCTATTATGAATGCACTTTTACCAAATACCCAATAAAAACAATGTTTATGTCTCCCATTACATAAATCCCAAATTCTAAGCTTAATGGTACTCCATAATTTATAACCTAGGTCCCCAATTCATGACATATTCTACTTTTTCAGGAAAAATACTTGACTGTTACATTCATATATTTAATATACGTGAAAAATAAATACTGGAAAATAAAGCCTCAAAATTACACATCTTGTTATTAACTAGATCTAGAAATAATCTTAGGAATATTCCAAATACTTACATAAAAAAATTATAACATTAAATTATCCCCTCATTCATGTATTTTCATCCTCAAAAAGAAAAAACAATAAAAGGGTTGGGATACTGAGCTCTCACCTGACATTCCTACCCTCACATGCTCTTCCAATAATTCCTTGTGTTTCCAACAAACATGAACCTAAGGAAAACACATTACCACATAGGTTCATTCCCCAAATGATCCTCAATGTTTCCTTCTCTTAGAAAAAGGAAACTCCACTCCCATGGCACTACTCAAACAGGTTGATATTGTAAAATGATTTGTGAACATACCTCCTTAGTTGTGACATGTTGATAACACTAAGAAACCAAAAACTACTCTGATATAGAGGTTAACTAGAAATCAACCATGCTAACATGACACATCAGTAATAAAAAAAGATCCCAATATTATCTAGAGATATCCTATCACTCTGTATGAGACTCCATAACTCTCCATCATCAAATGAATTTGTCACCAGTCCACTAAAGAATCCTGACATTTTCTAGGTAGTCCTAATTATCCAATGTACCATTCTAACCCCTAAAGACCATCAGTAGAACAAAAAATAAGATGCATGTGTTGTTACTCACTACCTATAACCTATATAATAGTTCCCTAAAAGGTCTCTCACACCAGGATTTAGAAAATTTCTACTATAGTGGTCGAGTGCTAATCATCATGATACTAAAACTCTATTAATGGTAGATAATACTCCTATCCATGGATCAAAAATGGACATGATAACCCAAATCATGTTCATAATAATTAGAATGGTCCACTTTACCTGGAAAAAAGACTGGGGTAAAACAATATGATAAATTGAAACCAAGTCTCCAAAGGCTTATGAAAATATCTTTCGAATCATCCCATTATGTAAACATCAAGTTTTTCAATGATCATCATGTGAATTCACCAATACCGGACTACATCATGCATTAACTAGTGCCTCGAACTCTCTACAATGCACTGTCTGTCATCAAACATAGATAGTTGAGACAAAAAAGTTTAAATTGAAACCACTTTTCAAAACTCTTGACATCCAAATCAATGTCATGAGATCTTAGTACATCCCCCCTCCACTATATGAACTACATAGGGAAACCAAATGCTTTATAAACTCTTATCGCTTCATGACCAGAATCACCATCCATCCCTAGATCATAATGATCCTATTACATCAATAAAGGAATTCAATTAGGAATGTATCCAGTGGATATATGATAACACAACATCTCAAAATTGATATCCCTAAGTCATACCTCTATGAATCTCATAAGAATAAAGTGATAACAACTATTGACTAGGGGTTCACTGAACCATCCTCATAAACATTGTGTCAACTATAAAGAGAGTGATCGCTTAGTCACCTCACTCAATAAAAGTGGATATAGAACCTTTATTCTGATCATTCACTAACATGGACACACCCTTTTTGGACCTCACTCTCTTGTGGACTCATCCTGTGTGGGGAATATTTTCTCTCCAAAGTCTAAGAATACATATTTCAAGAACTGACTCCATTAGAGTTTCCATACAACTAGAACTTCTGTAGAATGTCTAGATAAATTTTCCTATATCCTACATTCTCCAAATCAGGTGTTAAGGAAATTATGGAACCATCATAGAAGAAAACCAAAACCCTATCCAATAATGGTTAAGGACCAAGATCATAAGTCTCTATAACCTTTTTGTGTTGTTCAACACCACAAAGGGTATCCCCACGAACATAAATCGACCGAATCAGATCTAGGAATAGATGTTTAGTACATAAAACTATCAAAACGTGATTTGGTGAGAAACCAATCTATGGAAGAACTATGATATCTACATAGCCTTGATCTATTAGGAAAAGAGGTCATTGTTTTTATGAATTGGATACTTTACCTCATGTCAACAGGTCAATGTTAAGCCAATACACACCCATCCTCAAGTTCTCATCCTCCTATCAAGCTAAAAACAAAGGTTTTACTATGAAAAATAGTTTTTCTTATGAATCCCACTTCTTTGGAGACTCATCTAACCACACCTATGGATTTCATAGATATAATGTTTCATCTGATATGATAGGGAATATATTGGTTCATCTATAGTGAATGTCAATGTAGAAATCAAAATCTAAATAGTTAGGAAAAACCAATGCATCCTCCTGAGGGATTCCATCATACACCAGAACAAATGAAGTAACTGAAAACTCATAGAAATTTGTGCTCTAAAGGTGTTAATAAAAAAATAGAAATTTTGGTATAACATCTTTTACATGTCCCATACAACTCTACTTGATATCACTCATTATCAAAGGTGGAAACAATATTCCAATCATATTGGATGTATTGCTACTCTCACTGGTATAAGAATATGAGCTGGGATGGTCAGAAACCAATATATACTATGGGAATCAACATAAGGTATCTCAAAAACCAAATTGAAATTCTATGTGAGGCACTCCATCTCCCCCAGTGTTAGGTAACATTTTCGGTAGAAGCATACAATCATTAAGCCTATCTATACGAGCCTCCATTACAAGGGTTTATCAAAATGGAATAAACCAATATTATTAGGTCATGGAAATGGGATACACTCTTGGAAAATATTCTCATAAATCCATGTAAAAATTGAAACCATGGAAGGGAAGACACATGTTGTACCTCAACCCAAACACAAAAGAATTTGTGAGATCCTTCCTCTTAGAACTCATTCATTCTCAATCCCACCAATTTACTAAAACTAAGTATTTAAAAAAACATAGTGAATCAATAAACACAACCACAAAAGCTATAGAAAATCATTACCAACATAGGGATCTACTGATTCCCCACATCACCCTAGAGATGTATCACCACATGGACTCCCACTAGGAAAGGGTCTCATCCATGCGAGACATTAAAACCATTAGCTCACACCTATCCTAGACCACATAAGAAGGGGGTATAGACACCGTTTATCCTAGTAAATTTCTAAATATAGAACTCATGATTCACACTCAGCATAGGTGGGTCATCTACCAATACCACTAAATCCAATTTCTTCTCCATAGAGATAATAAGTCACAAGAGAAAAGCCCTGATCGGTAGGGATCCACACACACCAAAAACTCCAACCACTTCCTTATTTCAAACCTCTACTACAATAGCATATTTCTCATCATGGAACCTCAACAATATCAATCACTTGATCTCATGTAACACACTAAGACTATGAGTAACATCACCATGTCCTGTTAGTGATATCAAATTTTCAACACATGGATGATCATCTACCAGATCCGCAAAAGGATCCACGCACTGATCAAATGGTGTTATCACTACTCAGTGCCCATCTAGATTAAAAAACTCATGGGTGGGGTCCCTAAACTGAAACCACATCACTCATATAATCATCAACACAACACCATTGTGGAAACCTATATGATTGTTATCGTAGATCCATATTAACGATTATTAAGATGTACCACGGTAAATGTCTATATCTAGGGATCTTACCCGTGATGTACATGTAACGCACAACCCATTATTATATGATTCATTTACTATTGATTTCCCTACAACTAGTTTCTATATATACTGAGTCAAAAGTTTGTTATCATTTTCCTAATGAATAGATACGTTGGAAACTGCACCAACACTAAACACCCTTTCTAGTGATCCAATCTCGAATCACTTTAACATTGATTCCCTATTTTCCAAACCAAACCCCACAGTTAGAAAAATACCAAAAACTATGATTATAAACCCAAGTAGTGTTATAACACTTCAGGTTGGGTAGTACACTTAGATACCATTCTATAGTTACCTGATCCAATTATACAAGAGACACAACTACGCAAGGCCCTTCTCTAATAGGTCCAAGGCTAGCGACTAGCACCAAGAAGGGATATCACACACACACGAGAGGCTTTAGCCTAAGATACCTATTTTAATTAAGACATCTCCAATTCCATAAAAAGTTGAAATATAAATAAAAAGATAATAATTCAAGGATACATATACTATCCCACTACCGTAGTATGGCATTCAGTATTCAAAAGCATGAAAAGGGTCCAAATACAAGCACACCCAACACTAGAAAATGAAGTCACACCTACTCTTATAAAGGGGATTGTTGTCAAAAGAAACACTATTATACACCATGTTGAATCTATCCTAGACTATGTCTACCTACTGCATGTCCATTATGACACTGCAAAAGTTTCGTCATCTTTATTAGAAATTAAATGTGTGGGAAGATCCCATTAATATGTGAATATAACAATACCCCATAGGACACCCCGAAATTACCAAACACTTAAATTCAAGTGTACTCTGATCATCATAGGATATGTCAACAATAATGTGTGACATATAATAAAATATGGAGATATACTCATAGTCGACACATATTCTCAGGGTAATATCTTAACAGTAATGTCAGAAAAGGTTTCCTACTTGAAGGTTCCATGCAACACTCATCCAGTAGAATACACTCCACAATATATTCAACCACTAATGAAACCCTCCCTAGAGGTCACTCTGATCAGGTCTCAACACAAAGGTAACTAATATGGTTCATCCAATATATACACTTGATTATAATACACCTCATCAAAAAGATCATATCTCAATACAATAATATGGGGTCAACACCCATGGCACATTCGAGGGACACCAAAACCTATTAGAAAAATACTCCAATATAGGGGTTTGTCACCCATGTAAACACTTTTCACAACAATTCCAATAACCCCATATATGGAAATATGATGGAAATGAGGATCACACTATGAAACTATAATAGATACATTATCTAATCCACATTGTTAATTGTTGAAGTAGTGTGAGACAAATGACTCTCGAATAAGGGAACTCGCCCTCACTGCATTGATCATCAAGATGCTATCGAGGGTTCACCTTGTATTATGAGAAAGAGATACTACCCTGAAGCTTCATAAGAATATACCAAGGGGACATAATCAACTAATACTAACCCAAAGAGGCTCATAAAATCTATAAATACCCAGGTATTTATAGAATAATAATTATGGATTTCTATTAATAATTATGAATAATATGTTAATTTTATGTTATAGGTGAATTTTTTCTGATAGTGTACTTGACACACAACAACGGGCTTCTCCAAAATCTTACATTTCACACAACATTGAGTTATATTGAAAAATAATACAATAATATTATAATTATTTTAAATGGTAGTAAACGCCTAGTTGTTGGAATGGAGGGAATGAATAGTATCAACTGAATTTTGAAATTTTTTATAAACATGTTTAAATGATGATTCAATGATTACCATATTTTTTAGAAATGGAAAAAACCCAATTTAATATAATAGATATATTTTTATGAAAACCTATTTAAAATAGAATAACTGTGTTTTCATATAAATATTTATGGTTTTTTATTAATTTAAAAAATTATTTTATATATTCAATGTAATTTTTTAAATTCATCTTATAAATTTTCTATATATGATATAAGAATAAATTCATTTTTTCTGATAAAAGAAGAATTTTTCTAAAAATGTAGTTTTAACTCTTTTTGATGGATAACCCTTTTTAAATATAGTTTGACCCTTTATATGTTTTATATGACAATATAATCTTCTTAACTATAATTTTAACATAAAAATTTAATTTGGATTAAATTTTGGTATTTTTTGCTACAGTTCATTTTTTAATGAATATTGACAAAAACTGTATTTTAATTCAAAACTGCCTTTCAATATAATTTATTTATATAGTTAAATTATACAATTTATTATTTTAAAATTTTAATTGGATTATTTATTTTTCATTTAATACAATTTTTGTAATTATAAGTAATTTCCCTTTAAAATATGACATAAATGCATGCTAATCTTTTAGTAGTTCTTACATCTTAAAAACAATCTTTTTGGTTGTGATAATGGGAATTAATTTTAAATTAATTTGTTAAACTTCTGTGTTTTAAATTTGAAAAAATTTACTCCATATTTGGAATCAGTATTTCCAAATTGTTTAAATATTTAACTATTATTTATATACAATATGAATAGTAACTTCAGTATATATTTTATTTGTCATGCCTAAAGGATAAATCTTGTAAATAGGGGTAAAAATACAATTATAATAATATTAAATTACCCTAACACATGTATTAACCCTACTGAATTAGATACGTTGAACCATGGGAATACTTGGGTCGATTTTAGGACCCCATGGAGCCACTTGTGTATGAAAATGGAATTTAATTACTTTTAATTAAATGTTAAGGGAAATATAACCTAAAGATGTATCTTTTAATAAAGCAATTGTATATGGGGTTATATAAGTGATCTATTTGACTATAAATCTTTATTAGAAATATAAAATTATTTCTAACATCATGGTATTTTATTTCTAATTTTTTTGATATCAAATAAATAAATTTATGTATGACATAATGGTGAATTTGTGATTACCTTATTAATGAATGATTTATATAAATGATATTATAAATATTAAAATAAATTTATTTTAAAACTTTTTATGCCATCCACTAATTTTAAGGATGATTATGACTTGCTAAATTTAAATTAATGAAGTTTTTTTAAATGAATATGGTTTTTATGAATTTCTAAATAGTCATGATTTAATAGTATAAACATTCACTTAAATGAGTTTTTAAATCAATTAATATTTTATTAAATGATATAATTGTCATAAAAATCAATTATTCTTCTAAATGACATATATGAGGTTAAATATCTTTATTAATGACCCATTTTTGGGTTTTATAAAATTTTATGTTAACTATGGTAACCATATATTATGAATATACAAAAATACATGGTAAAAGATATATTAGTTTACTAAGGGTTAAGGCTATTAGAAAAGCTTATTTTTATGACCATAACTTGTATAAAATAATTTTAAATAGTTTATTTTGACCCATAATCATATTACCTTACACATATATCACTTTGGTGTTATTTGAATTCAAAAATAAATTAATAATAAAATAATATATTCATACCTTCCAAAAGTGCACCTCCTCCCTCTTATAAAAGGACACCAACTCTAACCCTTACTTGAACCTCTCAATCCCCATTGGATCGTCCAAACTCTTCCCATATAAGCTCCAAAAATCACACTATTCATCCTAGAATCCTTACATTGTGCAGAAGGAAATTAAAGAAGGCCTTTTAGCTTAAATCAAAAGGAGTTACCCAATTTGAGGTAAGGTCTTCTGTCAAGATTCATTCATTTATTTTCCTTCTCCAACACCATAAAATATCTTTATTCAATTATTTTATAAAAAATATTATATTCAATATAATATGTTTTTTTAGATAAAGTATTCGAACTACACTTTCACACATCTCCATCAAATGGGTATAGACCATATTTTTTTTGTGGATGGCGAACTACTGCATCACGAAACGATGATTGTAAAATATTCTCCTACCACCGCTTATGTTATCCATTATGATGGAACCATAATTATAAATGATATATATGATAATTATTTTATCTCTATGATTCTTTAATTCTCAGTTATAACATATCTATTTTAATTTAATGTTGTATAAATACGATAATTTCATTTGAGGAAGTGTGGAATACCTCCCCCTCGAAGTGATATGAAACGTTAATGGAATACATGGAACATATAAAGGATGTAGTTAATGAACTTATATCTGATATCATGATGGAATTATAATATACCTATTTATCATTTAATTTTAAATAATTAAATATGAAAAATAAATGAAAGTAGTGTTCATGAGTACGTACTGCATATCGTCTCCTTGAATGGAGCATATCATTTCTTACATACAAATGCTACATACTATTTTAAATTCCTATATACTAGATATATATGATATATAAGATATCTAAATCATTAACATCATTCTCTAGAGAAATTAATTTTGACCACATTGACAATTTGTAATTATAACATGTTCATTTTTTACTCAAGTTGTAAATATATGAAAAATGTCCGATGTGAACTAAAATAATTAACTAATTATTATATAAAGGTAATGAGTGATAAAAAGTAATAATAAACTTAAAAATGGTTTTGAAGTAAGTATAAATTAGCTTATGTTTATTATTCAAGAATAACATGGATATAGAAGACAATTCAGACTCGAGGTAAGGGAATTTGTCTCAATATCCATTATTTGAGGCATATTTTGGTTTATACATGACTTTATTTTAAATGGTGTATAAACCACTTTGAATTTTAATTTTATTCAAAAGTAATATTTTTATATGATGTGTTTTACTAAATGAAAAATGGAATGTTTCTTTTTAATATACGCGGTTACAATGACTGTTCCACTACCTCGAGAATTATTTTATATTTGGAATCCTTAAAAAGCCGTGATGTTTTTAAATGGAAAATAAATACCATATAATCTTTTTACATATTTTGGTATTGAAAATGGTTTTAGAATTGGATTTACAATTTTAATATCTAGAAATTATTTCCTGTGATTTCAAATGAAGTTTTATGATTAAAATGCTGATATTTGAAATATTTTATGTGTGATTATTATATAATGGTACATGGACATTTGATGGGTGGTTAAGTGAAAAAAAATGGCGGGTGTTTTTGTGATAAACCAAGGACAGGTGGTTACATTATAACCTCTAATTCATTGGGCATGGAAGTCGGCCGTATGGCTATTCTATTTAGTGATATGTGTGGAAGTTGACCGTATGGTTATTCCATTTATGAATATTTATGTACCAAGTTAAATTTATATGGTATAGGTTGAATTATATGGGATTATGGTAATCATTTGGTTACAAAAATGGTAAAAAAAATGAGCTTATATTAAGTTAAGTGTTTTCACTACTTCCTAAGGGTAAAAATTATTACATTGTAATAAATTATTAATGGGTTTCATATTATTTGGAGACTAACTATTCCCATTATTTATGTATCCCTTACTAATATTTTTAAGATCATCCCAAGTTTTGAAATGCTTTTAACATGACATATTTAATAATAGAATCAATGATGGGATCAACAAAATGTTTTGTTCTTAAAACATGAAACGATTTCATGTTTAGTTTTATAGAGTTTTAGTTTTATGAAAAAAATAGATAGTGATTTGAGGTGTGTACTTTAAATATTCAAGATCTTTTTTAGAAGTTATGAAATAATTTTCTAAATCTCAATACATGAAAATATCCTCAGTATGAATTATTAATTTAATTCCGGATTGATTAATATTTAAGGCTGAGTCCATATAGTTGGTATCAAATGTCGATTTAGATAACTTTAGATATGAGGGTGTTATTTAAGAATAAGTGACATAACCATAATGGTTAGAATATAAATGATTAATAGTTATTTTAGATGAATAAAATTATTTTAAGTTGACATGAATAATTATATCATAGTGTTTACCCTCGTCATAATATAGTATATAATGATTTTTCTGATATACTCACATTGAATTTTCTGGTTTTAGTAAATTGATGTATTAGAATTCACCAAAGTAAAAATGGATGTGAATGAATCTATGGTGGTTTTATTAATGAGAAACCGAATGAAATGAGAGTTGCAATGAAAATTCTTGTGGTTATACTTAAACCACAATTTGAAGTCATGATTGACCACTTAGACCTTGGTGACTTTTCTAAGGCATCATATATGTGAGAAACAAACCCCAATGGATGTTCAGGTAATAATCATAATGGTAATTACATTCAAAAACCTATGATTCAAGGATATGGAAAGAAACACAACTTAAAATTCTTGAAAAGTGAAGGGAATATGTTTTAGATGTGGTAATGAAGGTGATAAATAAATAACCTTCCCTAGAAAAAGGAAGCATCTAGTTGACTCTTGGAAAGTGAAAGATGTTCATTCCAAAGGATCAATTGAATTTTTTAAATGTTGTTTGCATGGTCATTATACATATATATGTCCTATGATGAATACATGGGAGTGGGATCCGTAGGATCATAAAAAGGTATGTTTACTAATTCCTTATGCCATTCTAATTGAAGATGAAGAAACTGAAAATACTTACGAACAGAATGGATTATTTCTTAGCTCATGTTTTGACATTAGTGATATCTTAGGACATTATTCATGGTTATTTAATAATAAATAAGTATAAAATAATAATATGAAAAAACATGTATAAAGGATCATGAATAATGTTCGATGATTAAGATCTCTACATTTTAGGAATTAAAGAGTAATGTTGGATCTATGGATTATGATATGTTCAATTGTATTAATGATATGATTACTTTGAAAGTTTTTTTCAAGTATGTGTAACCCTGAAGTTTGATATGTGATAATTTTATTCAAGGAAGAATTATATTTTCTTTTTTTGATATATTTTTAAAGATCCTTTTGGTTTTATATGATCCTTGAATTTGGGGGAATTAGAGGTTATTACTTTTTGGAATGAAAATATGAGGTATGAGATAAAATTTGTCATTAAAATATTTTATGGTTATTTTTGATGAATTTATCTCATTTTATAGAGTGTTATAAAATTATATTGTTTTTGAAAAAGGAAAACATGTGGACTATGTGACAACCCATCGAGTCGAACAAAGCTGTGGGAATTGAACACACAACCAAAGTGCGATTGAGATTTGTCACCTACCACAGGACTACGTGAAGTCCCTGGTTAGTATAACTTATTCTTTATAGTGAAATGATTTTATTTATCAATAATAAGTTGATTTGGTATCTTACGTTTTATCAAATTGAAATATTAATTATAGGAAAATGATTCGGTGGTTAAGTGATAATATTTATTTTGGAAGACGTTTTTTTGGAGAACACTATATGGATAAGGAAAATAGAATATTTTTGGATGTCAATAGAGGATTAATGGTGGAGTTTTATTTTGGAAGAATCTATGTTCTTGTTTTTTACATATAGATATTTGGGTTATTTATGGAAATTATTAACCTATCATAGAGAAGATGTGATTAGGTTCATTACACTTCGGTATGAGACTTTAAGAGTAGTTGAAGTTATTTGGAGGTAAATGTTAAGATTAACTATGGAAAACTATGTGATTAAATCCTTTATAGTTTTAGGATTCAATATTAGTTTGGATTACATAAAATTATTTTAAAGTTATTTGTATATTGAATTGTCTTTGTTGATATTTGTGTTTTGTTTGTTCAATTTTAGAGATTTAGTGTAGTATTTCTTTTTATAAATGATTATCCTTTTGGGGATTATTTGATATTTTACTAACCATTTTGGTTTTTTTGATGTATAAAGATAGTGTATATATATCTTTTATCTTTTTAGGATCATGTTATTCTCTATAAGATTATTCTAGAACTTCAAGTGTGGCCAGTTCACCTTTAATAATCATCGTTTCGAGAAAACACAAATAAGTTTCAACCAAAAACTCATTTTTAGGATCATGTTATTCTCTATAAGATTATTCTAACTCACGGTGTGTCATTCGCGGTGTCTGGATTACTTTCACAGTGTCTGGATTACTGTCACAGTGTGTTGAGGTCATGGTGTCTCACTGGTCACGGTGAGTATATTTACTTATTGTTGGACTCCTCAAGGTGAATAAGGAAGAAGATGATGAACCCAAGAGAAAATATGTGGAATTTAAGTCTACTTCTTCAAAGATAAAGGACAAATACAAAGTTCAAATACAAACTGAAAGTTCTATAAGTAACAATTCAGACTCTGACAGTGATGCTGAAATGGATCAAATAGCCCATAGATTTAAGAAGTTTTATAGGAAGAAGAAATTATTGAGATAAAAAAACTAAAAATGTAAATATGACAACAAAGGTCAATGGAAAAAGGATTTGAAAAGTCCATATAAAAGTTCTGAAGTAGTCTACTATGAATGGAAAAGAAATGTCCCCATAAAAGATGATTGTCTAAAACTAAATATCAAGAAGAAACATGACTACAAGGACAATAAGTATAAGAGAGCTATGAAAGCTACATGGAGTGATTTAGAAGACAAAAAAAGTGAATCAGAAGACACTGATTCTAAAAATAATCATGCCAACATGTGTTTCATGACCAACACATCCGAGGTAACCTTAGATACTATTGTTTTAAATTCCTATTATTCTGGAGTTGATGCTGAATCTGATTCTGATTCTGAAGACATGACTAAAGCTGAATTATCTGAATATTGTAACATGATGGAGGAAACATGCAATGAACTTAAATACAAATATAAGTCATTAAAGAAAAAACATGCTCTCACTACTACTGTTAAATGTGACCTTGATATAGAAAAAGAAAATAATGCACAACTGTTGAGGGAAAATAATATATTAAAAATGTCTAATGAGCAACATAGGAAAGACTTAGAAAAATTCGTAAAGGGAAAAGAAACACTTACTCAAATGTTATGTAAACAGGTTACACCAAAGTATACTACTGGTTTGGGATACCAACCTGGAAAGAGACAGTTTACCAAAACTTGTTTTTTTTAAATATGGACAAAATTCTTCTTGTTCCAGTTCTGGAAATTCATATGATTCAACTAGTTATTCACATAAATATAGATAAAATAGAGTTAATATTCCAAAATCTTTTGATTCTGTAAATTATATGAAACCCATACGACAAATTTGGGTGCCAAAATCATTGATTTCTAACCTTTCTAGACCCAAGACGATCTTGGTATTAAAATAATTTTCCATATAAATCTATTTTGTAGGAGACCTGCTTGAAGAGTTCACACAAAAAGGTATGGTACTTGGACAATGGATGTTCAGGGCACATGTCTAGAGATTACTCATGCTTTAAATTCTTAATAAAGGTTGATTTAGGCTATGTCACCTTTGGTGATAATTCAAAAGGAAAGATCATCGGCCTAGGCCAAATTGGTAACACTAACTAAGTTTTAATTTCTAAAGTTTTATTTTATGATGGGTTAAAATATAACTTGTTAAGAATATATCAATTATGTGATGATGGCTTTAATGTTAAGTTTGAAAATGATTATTGTAATTTTTTTAATTCTAAGAATGTTTAAATATTTTCTCCTTTGAGAAATGAAAATTTTTATGCAATTGATTTGAATTCTTTAGACTAACAAAACATTACTTATTTAAATTATTTTCATAAAGAGTCGTGGCTTTGGAACAGAAGATTAGGACACTGCAACATCCATTCACTTAGAAAAATGACTAGGAAGAACTTAGTTAGGGACTTATTCAAACTTGAGTTTCTAGATGACAAAGTTTGTAATCCCTGTCAAAAGGGAAAACAACACAAAATCTTGTTCAAACCAAAGAAAGAAGTGTCAACTTCTCAACCCCTCAAGTTAGTTTACATGGACTTGTTTGGACCTTATAGAGTTTCTAGCTTAAATGGGAAGCATTGTCTCTATGTCTTAGTAGATGACTTTTCTAGATATACTTGGGTATACTTATTAGCTCACAAAAGTGATGGTTGTTCTTATTTTGTTCAATAATCCAAGTCTATAGAGAACCTTAGTGTACTTAAGATTAAGACCCTGAGAAGTGATCATGGTCGTGAGTTTGAAAATCATGAGTTTGACTCCTTTTGCTCACAAAATGGCTATACTCACAATTTCTCTACCCCTTGGACACCTCAACAGAATAGTGTAGTATAAATAAGAAATAGAACCTTTCAAGAAATTGCAAGAACTATACTTAATGAGTATGACTCGCCTATTTACTTTTGGGCTGAAACTGTAAATACAGCTTGTTATATCATCAATAGTCTTAGTCATACCTATTCTCAAAAATACCCGTTATGAGTTGTGGAATAATAGGAATCCTAAAGTTAATTACTTTAGAGTCTTTGGCTGTAAAGTATTTATTCTCAATACCAAGGATAATCTGGATAAGTTTGCATCTAAGAGAGATGAAATAATCTTTTTAGGATATTCTATAACCAGAAAAGCCTATAGAGTTTTCAATAAGAGAACCATGTGTGTGGAAAAATCTGTTCACATCAAATTTGATGAAACTGTTCCACAAGAACCTAAGTCATCTCTTGAAAATCTTGAAGAAGATTTACCTGTTCTGAACCTTAATGATAAAGCCAATGAACCTGCTATAAATACAACCAGTTCTGGAAATATTTCAGAATCTCCTCTTAATGAACCTGATCCTAGAGAAGAACCTGAAATTTATAGCCCTACCTTTTCTAGATTAACTAGGATTCTAAAGAATCATCTATTAGATGTTGTTTGTAGAAAACCTGTATAGAGGGACACATACTAGAGCTTCTCTTAGAAATCATGTTGAACATCAAGCCTTCATGTCACAACATGAACCTAAAAACATAGATGATGTTATTAATGATGAATTTTGGGTAATTTCTATGCAAGAAGAGCTCAATCAGTTTGAAAGAAATAAAGTTTGGAAACATGTTGATTGACCTAAGGACACTTTCACCATAGGCACAAAATGGGTGTTTAGAAATAAAGTAGATGAACTTGGAAACATAGTTAGAAACCAGGCTAGATTAGTTGCACAATGTTATAGTCAATAGGAAGGAATTGACTATGAGGAGACTTTTTCTCTAGTAGCAAGACTAGAAGCCATTAGGATTTTACTTTCTTGTGCAGCACATCTAAATTTCAAACTATATCAAATGGATGTCAAGAGTGAATTCTTAAATGGGTATATAGATGATGATTTGTTTGTTGAACAACCACATGGATTTACAAACTACATTGTCCAAATCATATTTTCAAATTATCAAAAGCTTTATATGGTATAAAACAATCTCCAAGAGCTTGGTATGACAGATTAAGTACTTTTTTTATTTCTAAAGGTTTTACAAAAGGTATTGCTGATACTACCCTTTTTATAAAACTAATTTTTAAATATGTTTTAGCTGTTCAAATATATGTAGATTATATTATTTTTGGATCTTCAAAAACCTCTTTGTGTACTGATTTTTCTAAAATGATGTGAAATGAATTTGAAATGAGTTTAATGGGTGAAATAAAACTCTTTCTTGGATTTATAATCCTTCAAAAATAATGATGGAATTATTTTGACTCAAAGTAAGTATACTAGAGATCTCTGAAAACGTTTTGGATTGGATAGAAAAAAAATTAGTGACACTCCCATGAGTACCACATGTAATTTGGATCTTGATGAAGATGGTAAATCTGTTGATCAAACCACTTATAGAGAAATGATTGAAAGTCTACTCTAATTGACTGCTAGTCATCTTGATATTATGTTTAGTATGTGTATGTGTGCTCATTTTCAAGAAAATTATAAAGAATCACATTTAAATGCTGTAAAAAAGTATTTTCAAATACCTCAAGCATACTCCCAATCTAGGACTGTTCTATACAAAATGACAATCATTTGAATTAGTTAGTTATTCTGATGCTGATTTTTCTCAATGTAAGTTAGATAGAAAAAACACCTCTGGAACATGTCACCTTTTAGGTAAGTCACTAGTATCACGGTGTAGTAAGAAACAAAATTCTGTTGCATTATCTACTGCAGAAGCTAAATACATAGCTGCCAGAAGTTGTTGTGCACAAATTTTGTGGATGAAACACACATTACTAGACTATGGATATCAATTCAGACATGTACCAATAAATTTTGACAACAAAAGTGCTATTAACATTTCAAAGAATCATGTTTCACATTCTAGGACAAAATATATTGACGTAAGACATCACTTTTTGAGGGATCATTATCAAAAGGGTGATATCAAATTAGAATTCAGTGGTACTGAATATTAACATGCTGATATATTCACTAAACCATTAAACTATGAGATATTAGATTACATTATACATGATATTGGTATGATCAATCATTAATAGATATCTTACTGGTCTTACTCTCTAATATTTTACTATATTTTACTTTACGGTTTCATGATTCACAGTTTCTCAGTTGCCGTTTCATGCTTATGGTCTCACAGTTAACACCTTGTATTCACGGTCTGTCACCTTACTGTCTTAGAGTGACAGATCATTTCACTCACTGTCTCTCCATGACTACACAGAATAGTCACTGTCTCACCGTGATGACCACCAACTGTCTCACCATGACGACTACTTTTCATCACACCATAATGTCTACTCAAGGTCTCACCATAATGATTATTTATACTTTTACATTAACCTGTAACGTGGTAATTTTTATTTTACTGCTATTTGATTTCCCGCATTATTGTTTTTTTATGACGTTTGACATTCCCAAATGATAAAACATAAGGGTTTTCACTCGATTCCTTACCCGAGCTCTCTCCTACTCACTCTCTCAAACCCACTTTACCTTGAAAACCTTATCTCCTTCTCTCTTGATCGAATCATTAGTGGATTCCCAGGATGAAGCGTCCATCTTCACCCTCATCTGAGAATCTCCGCATGAAGAAACTGAAAAGAGCACCGAAGATAGTTCCCGATGGTCCCCTGAATCCTAACCTAGTAAGTTGTACTGTAGTTCCTTATAAAGAGATTTTACCTGAGTGGCTGCTGTTTAGAAAGTCTTTGGTTCTAAATATCATAAGAGAACACGGATGGCTCGAATGGTTCTCTAGACAAGATAGACCTATCTACCTGAGGTTGGTTGCACAATTTTATCAGTATGTAACGTTTTCCTTTAATACTAGAGAAAGTTTTATGGTAACAAGCTAGATCAATGGAAAAAAAAAGATCATTCTCTTCGAGGATATGGGCTGCATGCATGTGGATTCCTCATGAAAGGACCTGTGAAGACTACCAGAGAGATCCTCCTACAAAAACCGACATCATTGATCTGGAAAATGCCTTGGAAATCTTATGTGGAAATGGTACCAAGAGAAGGGACATAGCTGCAGAGCTGGATGGGCAGACAAGGCTCCTGTTTAAATTTGTTCAGAATTTGATTAACCTAAGGAAGGGTGATTTTTCTATGTTGAAGTATCAGGATGTGTTAACGATTCATCTAATGAAGAATGTCCATGAGATCAATCTTTGAAAATATATCATTCAACACATGTGTGAACTGATTAAGGTCACTTCCAAATCAACCTCCTTGTATTACTCAAGGATGACCTCAACTATGCTAGTTTCCAAAAGATCTGTTGGGACGAATGAAGAAAAGATTGTGGATTTTGATTTTTGTTTTTCCAAGCCTACCATTAGAAGGATGAAAATTAATTGGAACCCCTCGAAGAAGCAGTGATTTGAATATAATGAAAAGGTTTATGAGAAGTATAATCCTGTTGATTATCCAAGAAGGACAAAGAATATTACGGATCCTGGTTTGGAACCAGATTAAGTGGTTGAGTATCCAGAAGAGGTAGAAGAGGAGGAAGTGGTAGCTGAAGTACCACCTAGAGAAGAGGCTGAAATAACTCATGAGGAAGCAACTACTGTTGAGAAAGAAAGGACTATTGTCCCTGCTAATGTTCCTGTGGAAATACCTCTTAGAGAGTAAGTTTCTGTTGTTTTTAGAGAAGAAGAATCTCCTGCTGTTCTTGGAGAGGAAGAATCTCCTGCTTCTAGAGATGATATTGATCCAGAAACTCAAGCTAAGGCTGCAAGAGATTTGATTATCCCTATTTTAGAGAAACATGTAATGGAAGAGTCTGGTGGTGCAGAAAACCTCCCTGCAATGGAAGAAGAAAATATAGAAGAAAATATAGAAGATCTCACCTATGTTCAAGAAGAATGTTTGGAAGCACAACCTATGGAACAGTCAGTTCCTGAGTTCATACCCTCTGCTGAAGAGAGGATGGAAATTGCCTATCAGTTGGCAAGGCAAAAAATGGCTGAGGAGAATAGATTTGATCTTGTGGATATTGACCATGCTTCTGAGCCTACAGTTCCTGAAATGGAAGAACCTATTGAGGGGGAGGAACCTCATAACCTTGAATCTAGTGCTGCTGATACTGATGAATCTGAAACTGAACCTGGTGATGTGCCTCCTTCCATTAAGTCATACACTTTGTACACTCGATATGAATTCCCTAGATTTTAATATGTGAGTAAATCATAGAAAGTGACTGCAACTGGAATGTATCTCTCCACATTGTTTCAATTGAAATCAGTCAATCACCAAGATCCTACATCTGAACCTGAGTCTCAACCAGAATCTGCATCAGAATCTGTACCACTTCCTTCACCTTCACTCTTACCTGAGCAACAATCTTTTGTAACCAAAGAAGATTTGAAAGTATTTTGAGAGACTGTCTTAGCTGTAGTTGAGAAGATTATATCCTCTCAATATCATCCTGTGACTCAACTAAGTCAGGAAGATGCCTAGATTCTTTTGGAAAATATCATTATTCATATTCAACCAAGGATGATCCGTGAAATTCAAGAAGTCAGGGTTGAAAACAAACAACTTAGTGCTGATGGTGCAACTTTAAAAAGTATGGTAGCCGGCATGCAAAAAAAGAACTGTCTTCAAGATCAGAGCCTTCTCCTATTGTTACTGCTCATGCACCTGCAGCTACTTCTCCTGAACCAAATGTTTCCAATATTTCTAGAGAGATTGTATCTCAGATGCATCCCTACCTATTGTCTTTTGATGAGAATATTGGAGAAAGGCACACAAAGATGCTGTAATACATGAGAGATCTTGTAGAAAATCTGAATAAGCTCACAGATTAGTACATTGGATGCCTTCAAAAGCTTTTGAAACAGCTCAAAGCTCTAACTATAGCTGTAAAGGCTTATCCTCCATCTGGTCAATCTTCTGTTCCTTCATTGGATGATTCTATGTTCAAATCCCTAATCAAGGGAGAATTTCAGAATGTCCTTAGTGGTTTAGATTTGTCTTCTTTATCTGAAGTTGTGATGAATAGTGATAGAGAACTTGACTTGGTTCGCATTCATTCTAAGATTCCCAATGATGCTCAACTGAAGATTACCAAGAAGATAGAATTTTATCTCACCTAGATTTTCTCTAAAAGTGACATGACCAATCACTTTATGTATCTTGTGGATAATTTGATATTCCCTCTAGTGACTCAAGCTTTTAAAGCTCAAGTTCTGAAACTTACAGAGTTCACCAGATTGTTGGGAAAATTCATGGAGAATAAGGATGATTTTGAAAAGGCTATGCAATATTGTGGAAAAATAATTACTGATTTAATAAATCTTTTGAAGCCGTGTCTTCATATGCAGAGTACAACTATAGTTACACCAGCTGCTTCCCCTCTTCGACCAGGTCTACCTGCCCTAGCCTTAACTGCTATGTCAGTCAGCCAAACCCTTTCTCACATTAGAACAATCATTCTTGATCAACCACATACTAGATCTTCTAAAGATTCTACTTTGGCTCCCTCTATATTTGAAGGTCTACCTTTACCATATTTGTCTACTACCTCCATGCCTTCCTTTATATTAGCTCCAGCCCCTACTGATAAAGGCAAAGAGAAAGAAAATCCATGATGCCAACCAATGTTTATTAATTTTTGATGGGATGTATTTTGTTATTTTCTGTTTGTATTTCTCCTGTATGATTTATTCTCAATGTTATTAATGACAAATGCATTGTTTCACTCTATTCTATCTACTTTTTGATAATCCAAAAAGGGGGAGAAACAATGATAAGAGTCAGTTATCTCTTAGTCTTTTATCTATTATTATTATATATAATTTTTTTTCTCTATCATTTCATTTCATTTAAATTTTAACTATACATGATTTGTGATCATCAAAAGGGGGAGATTGTTGGACTCCTCATGTATTAATCATGTTTTAATGATCACAAATCTTATTACTGTTAATTAATCTCATTATTCTTTACAAATCATATGCATGATCACAAATCTTACTTAACTTATAAAAAAATTGTATTTATGTTTCAAGTTCTCTTATCTTATAATGGATAAGCTTAATTCCCATTATGCATATTACTGTTTATGTTTGAATACAGTTATTTTTCTAAATATCAAGACACCGTGAAGTTTGACACAGCAAGACAGACTGTGTGCAAGACACAGACACCGTGAAGTGTAAGACAGACACAGTAAGCCTTGAACCGTGGATTCTATGTATCAGACACTGTGACCAGTGAGAAACCGTGACCTCAACACACCGTGACAGTAAGCCAGACACTGTGAAGGACACACCGTGAGTCAGACACCATGAATCACACACCTTTACATGGAGACACCGTGAAGGACACACCGTGAGTCACATACCATGAAGGTCATACCGTGATGAACACACCATGAAGGAGACACCATTTTCAGAACTACTGTGACACCGTTTCTTAACCTTTTGTCAATATTATTTAAATAAAGCTAATATCCATATTTTGTGTTGTTAATGCAATTAATGTTATTTAATGATAGTTGTTGCATGTCAGGATACTGTACCTCATACCTATGGAAAGTAAATCATTCCTATTACCGGATCTCGAGAAATATAAGGAGGATTGAGCTGCAATAGAGGGTTACACACAAAAATACACATACCAGAATATACGTGAAGCTACAGACAATACACGTGAAGTGCTCTGTACTGAACAGAAGAGCAATCCTGATCACTGAAGAAAATATTGCAATATCTTCAAAGAACTCTCTTGTGTGCAATCCAACACAACTGAAGAAAACACGAATCATTAAGAGAATTTCTTCACAAGTGAAAGACACCAAGCTGAACCACGACACTCTATTTTTCAATAGAAAAACCAGAGAAGGACTCAGAATCATTTCTGCTGAATCCAACGAGTCCAGAGCTACAATACCAATCACTAGAGCTGTCTAAACTTCCATATACTCTCTCTAAGTGATTTCTTTATTTAATTTTTCGAGCAGTGTGTGTACTCTGTATATCATACACACACAAACACACACACACACACTATCTCCTATAATGAACTAGAGGATACTAAATCCTCATTCCAAACTTTCTACACCTTCTTGTGTCCCACTGAGGATAGTGGTAGTGGTCAAGTAGGACCTGGACAGCCTGTGCACTGTTGTCTTTGTTTTCCCATGAAGAACAGTGGTAGAGGTCCCTGCGCGGCTTGGACAGTCCTGCACTATTGTTAACCCCGATCTAGGGTGTGGATCACTTTTATATATAAATTTTAGAGTACTAAGTCTTGGATTGAGACCGAACCTCTTTGTTATATCTGATGTTCTTTTTATCTTAAGTTTAAAGTATAATATATATATCTTTTATATTTAGCTGATATTACTTTGAAATACCAACTATTTTAAAGTTACATTGATAGTTAATCTATAAAGTGTTTGTAACTATTTTAAATCAGTAGATTAGTTTCAAAATCCAATTTAATATTCATATTAAATTGACTCAGACCTAATCAATCTTTGAGAATATAATTGAACCTTTACAGTTTTACAAATTCACTACAGTTTAACTTGTTTTATAAATTGGGGGATTTTAATAGACATTATTTTTAACAGAAATTTTAATTGGTACTCAATTCACCCCCCTCTTGAGTATCCACTCCAACCAACACTTATGTTTCAAGTAAATCTCATAAATAAATTCACCAACATTATGAAATAGAACATAAAAAAAATGTTGTCCGATTACTATACCTACTAGGGAATCAAATACCATTTTCTCAATAACAATTTTGTGATTTTCTGGTGGTTAACTTTCTCCAGATCATGTTTTCTACCACTCTCTATCAAAACCTAATGGTTAGTTTTCTCTTACATATCAATTTTTTCATGGATTCCTAGTATGTGTTGTCTCAGGTGACCTTTATGCTTTTCTTTATTTCTTTTAATGTGGCAGTTTTATTGACTATTTTTGTGATGTAGGACTTTTAATGATGTTTCCGAGCACAATTTTATTATTGGGAGGACACAATTTCCAAAAGGAGGAAAGGATGTAATAACCCATTTATTTTTAGATTAGTAATTCTGAATTTCTTTTAATACTTATAAATAAAATATTAATTTTAAGTTAAAGGGGAAACTTTTTTTGATATAGTACTTGACACGAAACAACGAGCTTCTAAGAAATCTTACATTTCACACAACATTGAGTGATACTAAAATATAATACAATAATATTATTATTATATTAAATGGTAGTTAATGACCAGACATTTGATTTTTTTTTGAATAGTACCAAAACGTTTTTCACATATGGTTTAAACATGTTTAACTATGATACATTGATTAAACAATTTACTAGAAATGGAAATAAAAACCAATTGGATGTAATGGATGTGCTTTTATTAAAACCTATTTAAAAGAGAATAATTTTCTTTTTATATCCTTATTTTTCAATTTCTATTTAAATTAAAAATATAATATATATATTCCATTTAATGTTTTAAATTCAAAATATATGTTTTTTAGATATGATATAAGCATAAATACATTTTTACTAATAAGAAAATTATTTTTCTAAAAATGTCATTTTACCGCCTTTTAAAGAAGAACCCTTTTTAAATATATTTTTCACCCCTTTATATGTTTTATTTGAAAAAATATTCTTCTAATTAATTAGTGGAACATCAAAACTAACTTTGGATGAAATTTTGGTATTTTTCCGCTAATGTTCATTTTTTTTAATGAATAGTGAAAAATACTACATTTTAATTCAAAACTACCTTTTAATCTAATTTATTTATATAATTATATTATAGTTTAAATTATATTTAATGTGTAATTTTATTATATAATTTTCATTTAATCCAATTTTTTTCATTAGAGTTAATTTCACTTTGAAAATAGACATAAACGCAAGTCAATATTTTGGTAGTTTTTACTTCTTAAAAACACACTTTATTGGTTTTGACAACAAGAATTAATTTTAAATTAATTTATAAAACATCAGTGGTTTGAATTATGAAAAAAGGATTCCATATTTTTAATTAAGAGGTCCAAATTATGTAAACAGCTATCTTTTATCTTTAGACATTATGAATAGTAACTTCAGAAAATATTTTATTTACCATGGGAAAAGGGTAACTCTGGTTAATAAGAGTAAAACATAATGTTATAATAAACGTATATTCCCCTAACACGTGTACTACCCTTATTTTATGAGACATTTCTGATCATGGTCATCCTTGGGTAGATTTCAGGATCCCCATGGAGCCACTTGTGTGTGAAACGAACATTTAATTACTATTAATTTAATGTAAAAAATATATAACATAAACATGTATATTTTACTAAAAAACATTATATGGGGTTTTATAAGTGATCTATTCTACTATAAATAGTCATATGAAATCTAAAGATATTTCCAAAATCATGTTATTTTATTTATAATTTATAGACATCAAATAAATAACTTTATTTATGACACAATCGTGATGTAGTGATTACATTATTAATGAATGTTATAAATAAATGAGATTATAAATATTAGAATAATTTTTTTAAACTTGTTATGCCATACACTAATTATAGGGATGATTATTACATGTAATGTTTTAATTAATGAAGTTTTTTTTAAATAATCACGTTTTTATGTATTTTTAAAAGGTCATCATATAAATAGTATTAAAATTGACATAAATGTGTTTTTAAATATGTTAATATTTTATTAAATTATATAATAGTCCTAAAAAAATAATATTCTGCCAAATTATATATATTATGATACAAATGTCATTAATGATCCATTTTTCGGTCTCTGGGAATTTTATAGTAAATATGGAAACCATATATTAAAAATATACAAGAAGATATGGTAAATGTTAAATTAGTTTCCTAAGGGTTAAAGTTAGAAGATATGGTAAATTTTAGGACCTAAACTTGTCTAAAATCCATTGTATGAGATTATTTCGACCCAAAATCATCTTATATTCGAAATATATCACTTTGGTATTATTATAATTCAAAAATAAATTAATAATAAAATAATATTTTAAAACCTTTCAAAAGTGCATATCCCCCATCTTATAAAAGGAAACCAACTCTAACCCATACTCACACGTCTTAATCTCCCTTGGATTTTCCAACATCTTCCCATATAATCTCCCAAAATCTCTATCTTCCTCATATAAACCTTACTTTGGGTAGTAGGTGTCACATACATGACATATTTTAAAGGCATGTTTCATTTAATTTACATCCTTGATTTGTTTTGGGGGTTTTCCATGCATTTTTGAAGGAAATGGTGGGTTCCCAAAATTTGGGCCAACCCGAGATCCCATTTCCAATTTTGAAAGTATATTTTGTTTCTTTAATAACTCCTTCGTTTTTCAACCTTCTTCGCCCATTAAAATTCCAAAATTACATTCATTTTACTATTCAAACCACCAAAAAAATATGGACCCCTTAACAATTCATTAGCATCTTGGATTTGGGTAATCAAATTAGGTATTGGGCCAACCTAAAATCCCATTTCCAGTTTTAATTTTTTGTAATTATTTCATAAAATATTCATTCATATCTTTTTTTGGTGATTCCACCTCTCACCTGCACCCACTGTGCCTGGCTGAGCCCCTAGATTCGTTTCCCTCTATTTGGAGATCGTATCAGTCAGGAATTTGGACCGAACTTCTTAAGTTTCTAAAATCGTCTAGATTTATCAAGTAAGTGACTATCCTTCTATGTTCCTTCCTTTTCCATAAGCTTTCTATTTTTTTATTTAATCCCCAAATTTCCAGAAACTAGGGCTTCGTAACTAGTGTTTCATTTTGAGTTTCTTGGTCCAATCCTCTAGTTTTAGGTTTGATCTCACTCCGTTGTGGTGTCGTGGTGGTGTGGTTGAGTTTCTGCACTAGGAATTGTTGTTCATGACTCTTTTGGTAGGTGATTCCATGTTTATGAAATGTTTGTGTCTTAGCAAGCTGAATTTATAATAAGGCTTCTAATAATGTTTTTAATTTTATCCCCTTTGTTTGTTTCTGTGAAAATGGGTTTTAATAGTGTTTGTGGAACATGTTAACTTTAAGTCCCATGTCTGTGTAAAAATGGAAGTTTTTCAAAGTATCATTTCATGGTTCACAAGGTGCTTCCATAAAAATGATTTTTTGTTTTAATAGAAATTTATTGGTCTGAATTTTCTGTTTTGTTAACTTTATGGTGTGCACATAATGTGCAAGTTTGGTTCTTAAGGAGTTTGGTGTGTGAAACATTACGAGATTTGGAGGAATTGTTTAATTAAAAATCTAAGTGTTTTGTTGTGTGTTATAAGTGGTATAAAATGTGATAGAGACTGTATTATTTGTGTGTTACCAGAAGTGGTGTGTTATATGAATATAGATTTATGTTTCATGTTGAGATTGATTGAGCACAAAAGGGGAAGCCCATGTACCTAGGTGGGGCGGATTTGTACTAGTACGGCTAGTGGACAAGATGGGTTTTGTCCCTATTTCACATAGCATTTCGATATCAAAATCTCTAAATAAACTATGTGGATGATGACTGGGGACCACTAGGTTATGGGTATGTTCCCTACTAGTGGCTCGTTCATGAGAACAAATTTTTATATGGTTACTTTACACCAAGGTGCGAGGTACATAGGGCCCAAGACAACCTAATGCCTAGGGGTGTTCCAGATTTTGTTTCTCATTGGATTTTTGGTATTTACCCATATAATAGGGTGTGTTTGGAAGTACATTACAGTAGATATATTTTTTATTTCAATGTGTTAACATTCTGAAATTGTCGAATTGAAAACTGTTTTCAATTGAAAGTTGCATTTATGGGAATTTCAAAACTGTTTCACCTTGTGTATTAAAATTGCTTGTTTTGTTCACATTGTATTGCATGATCTTTGGAATAATCTGGTGGAATCCTATTGGGATTAGTCTCACACCCTACTTACACCCCTTGGGTGGAAGTAGACCTTATTATTCTTGACTCAGGTAAAGGGAAGGCTAAGAGTGATGGCGGTTCAGGGTGTTAGTTCCCATTGCTGGGGCGGAGTTGTGGAGAAGGCTTGCGGGTGATGACCCCCTTGTCGTGTGGAGTCCATGGGGATGCCTTGATGCTGTAATTATTTATATTTGGACCACTTATATTGTCTTTAATCAAATGTGTTCATATCTGGTTTTTTTATGAATTGTTTCACATGAAAATTTCATATTCTAATTTTTGATTGTTTGTTTATGTTTTATGCTCTCATACTTGGGTAAATAGTTCCAAAACTAGATTGTTTTGATACCCGAGAACTTGTGCTAGCCTGTGGGGATAGTGATGCCCCTCTGGCCTTGCCATGGGGCGGGTTTAGTGTCGTTAATAGTGGCGACCAGATCCCTTTCGTGACAAAATGGTATCAGAGGAGGTTAATGTTTTTGGGTTATATTGCTGTTTTGGGATGAGTCGGGATAGACAAGAGCTACGACTATCGGGGATCGGGGTTTTGGTTGTGATTAGGGTGCCTGGCCTGTACATCTCATGGTAGACCTTGAGTCATTAGGGGATGTTGGAATTTATGGATTGACTTCATTTCCAGGTGAGGCATCGGGGCTACAGACGACATGTGGACATTAGGAAGATGTGGAGTAGTTTTTTCTTTTATTACTGGAAATGTGTTTAGTTTATTTATATTTGATGTATTTGATTACAATTTTTAGAATTGTTGTATTGAATATTGTTTTGTGATTGTTTCATTTTGTAGAACATGCCTCCCCGGAAAGCTCCCACACGCCCACAGGAGGAAGCTGGAGAGAGTTCTCCAACACTGAATTATTAGAGGCTCGTGGAGGCTGTGGTTCAAGATATCCATGATTTGGGAAAGGGACCATCTCCTACTACTATTCTTGTTAGGGTAGAAAACATAGGTCCTAGAAAAGATAAAGCAGAAGAGTTTCTGAAAAACAAACCTCCTACCTTTCGACATAGCTCAAAACCCCAGGAAGCATAAGAATGACTCGAGAAGATCAAGCATATGTTTGAGTTCCTAGAAACACCATAGGAGATCAGGGTGAAGTGTTCCTCCTTTATGTTGGAGGGTCCCAACCATAAGTGGTGGGAGTCAGTGCTTCAGGTTGGGAAGAATGAGCAGATGCACTGGGGAGATTTCAAGTCCGTCTTCAATGAACAATACTTCCCTGAGGTGTTGGCTTATACTAGGTCTAGAGAGTATATGAAACTTTTTCAGGGGAATCTATTTGTGATGGAGTATGCTAACCGTTTCATTGAGTTGGTTCGGTATGCTACATAAAATGTCTCTAATGAGCATGTTAAGGCCCAGATGTTTGAGAAAGGCTTGCGACCAGAGATATAATCTCAGGTGTTCTTGTTTAAGCTGAGGACCTATGCTGAGGTCATTTATCAGGAGTGCATGGTGGAGATTGATAAGAAAGGAAGGGATGGTTTCTATGGTTCAGTATTAGTAGTGGTAAGCGGCAGCTCCTCAGAGAAGAAAAGGAAGTAGGATGATTTTGTGAAGAAAGGAGGTGGCAGTTCAGGCCACTCTTCCAAGAAGTTTTCTTCTGCGGCTTCTGATGCGATATCGGTCATGTTACACAAGTGTGGGAATCCCGGTCACATCTGAGAAGTGTGTCCACTTCCTCCGAAGCCTTGTTACCAGTGTAGAGGTATGGGTCATTTGTAGAGTTTTGTGGTGTGGCACGTCTACTTCCGAGTGGGCTGGGTCAGTGGCTTCAAGAGGAGTTCCAGCACAGTCTGAGCCATCGAGGACTGGGGGATCTCGATTTGCTAGCCATGGTGGTAGGGCTGGGTTTTTTCATGGGAAGAGCCAGTTCAGGGGATTTCCACAGACTAGCAGTCATCCTCAGGAAAATACTGGACATCTCCATGCAGTGGATCAGGCACCAGCAGGATCAGAGGCGGGACCGTCGATAGTTCGAGGTACCGTTCTGATCGCATCTTCTATAGATAATTCTCTTTCTGATACTGGTTCCTCTGTTTCATTCATTTCTGACCATTTTGTTGAAATTCTGAATTTTCCAACTTTTTGATGTCTTTCGCGATGGAGTTGGTGACACTGCTGGGAATGAAGAAGGAGAAGGGTCTCAGGTGCCTGTTGTGTTCTATTTCTGTGTCAGGTGTCAAGATGGAGTGGGACCTATTAGTCTTAGATATGTACCTTTTTGATAGCATAATTGGGATGGATTGGATAGTACACTTCCAGGCACACATCGATTGCTACAGACGACTTGTGAGTTTCACAACCCCTGATGAGAGTCTTCATGGTTTTCATGGATAATGGGATCCTCGGTCAGGTCGCGCCTGGCCTCCACTCCTAGAGTTAGGAAGTGTAATATTCCATTTATCTTCTCTTGTGCTAGAGGATGGTCTTTCCCCTGAAGGTTAACTACCTCATGTAGTGAATGAGTTTCCAGAGGTATTCCAGGATGATTTTTCAGAATTTCCCCTAGAGCGGGATGTGGAGTATTCGATAGATCTGGCACCATGAACATAACTGATATATGTTCCCTCTTATCACATGGCCCCCACCAAGCTGAGGGAATTAATGATACAGGTGGACGACTTAGAATCCAAAGGATTCATTTGCCCGAGCGTCTCTCCTTGGGCCGCTCATATGTTGTTCATGAAAAAGGATGATGGATCCCTCAGGTTGTGCATTGACAACTAGAAGCTGAATAAGGTAAAAATTTAGAATAAATACCCTTTGCCCAGAATAGATGATTTTTTCGATCAGTTTAAGGGGTAATAGTGGTTCTCAGAGATAGAACTGCATTAAGGTTATCATAAACTTCGGGTGAAAGAATCAGCTATCCCAAAGACAGCTTTTCTAAGCTGGTACAGTCACTTAGAGTATTTGGTCATGCCCTTCAGACTGACCAATGATCCAGTGGTCTTCCTAGAACTCATTAATAGGGTGTTTCATCAGTATCTTGATTCCTTTGTTGTGGTTTTTGTGGATGACATTCTGGTATACTCTAGCTCTGAGGAGAAACACGAACATCACTTTAGGATTGTTTTGGGTACATTATGGGATCACCGCCTCTATGAAAAGTTGTCAAAGTGCACTTTCTGGATCAGGGAGGTGAGATTTCTAGGGCATGTGATATCAGACCACAGAGTTTTAGTGGACCCCAATAAAATTAGTGCGGTCATGTCATGGGGGCAACCGAATAATGTCTTCGAGATCAGGATTTTTCTTGGCTTGGATGGTTATTACAGGAGATTCGTTCGGGATTTCTCTCAGCTTTCTTCATCGATGACTGCCCTCACCTAGAAAGGGGTGAAGTTTGTATGGAGTCTAGAATTCCATGCATCATTTGAGGAGTTGAAGAGGCGGTTTACTACCGCCCCCGTGCTGATTTTTCCATAGGATAGAAAGGGATATGTGGTCTATTGTGATGCTTCAGGTATGGGTCTTGGGTGCGTGCTTATGCAGGATGATCATGTGGTTGCGTATGGATCTCGCCAACTTTGACCACAAGAAAAGAACTACCTGACACCATGACTTGGAGTTGGAAATGGAAATATATGCTTTGAAGACATGGTGTCACAACCACTTTTGGGAAAAGATTGTGGTATACTCTAATCACAAATCTTGGATAATATTTTATCGTAGAAGGACCTCAACATGAGGTAGCGTTGCTGAATTGAGTACTTGCAGGGGTTTGAATTTGAAATTGTCTATACCCCATGCAAGGGTAATGTAGTGGCCGATGCCTTGTGCAGAAGGGTTCTAGTGTAGGATTTGAGGAATTCCAACGATGAGTGGGCATTGATGGGGCTCTTTTCTCACATGCATGTGGAGACCAGGTAACACAGTGGAGGGGCATTCTAGGTGAGCATCCAGTTGACTCCTTCTCTATTGGGGTTGATTTTGTGGGAACATCCCAGTGATGAGATTTGTCAGCGGTCGAAGCAGTTTCTTCCTGGTTGGGAGAAATCATCTGATTGGTCGTCGTCTCCCGAGGGAATCTTATGCTTCAAGGGCCGTTCAGTAGTGCCATTATCTTTATGGAAGGTGGGGATACAGGATAGCCACCAGTCTCAGTGGTCTATCCATCTGGTTGCCACTAAGATGTATTATGATGTCCGTTAGAAGTTTTGGGGGCCTGGTATGAGACGGGACATAGCGGACTTTGTTTCGAGATGCTACACATGCCATCAGGTGAAAGCTGAGCACAAAAGGCCTTACGGTTTGCTCCAACCACTACTCATTCCTACCTGGAAGTGGGACAAGGTCACCATGGACTTCATTGTTGGATTACCTCATACACCTCGGGGTATGAATTCCATTTGGGTGGTGATTGATCATCTGACCAAATCATCCCACTTCATTCCAATAAAAGATTCAACTAAAGTGGATGAGTTGGGCCATTTGTATCTTCAGGAAGTGGTGAGACTCCATGGCGTACCATCAGAAGTTTTCTCATATAGAGACCCCCGCTTCACTTCTAGATTTTGGGAAGGCCTTAAGAAGGCCTTGAGGTCTCATATTAAGATAAGCACAACATACCACCCTCAGACGGATGGTCAGACAGAGCTGGCGAATCATATTTTAGAGGACATGCTTCCTGCATGTGTCCTGGACTTTGGAGGTTCTTGGGATAGCCATTTGGGATTGGTTGTGTTTTCATATAATAACAGTTACCAATCCTTGATTCGAATGACCCCTTTTGAGGACCTCCGTGGTAGTCCATGTCAGTCCCCCCTATGTTGGGCTGAGGTAGGAGAGACTTCACTGTTGGGGCCGAGCCTTGTGCAGGAGACTTCTGAGAAAGTCAAGTTGACCAGGAAGTTCTTATTAATAGCTCAGAGTCATCATAAATATTATGCTGACCGGAGACATCGAGACCTAGAGGTTTTTGTGGGGGACATGGTATTTTTGAAAGTGGCCCCTCGTCTGGGACATCGTCGATTGGGGAACCAAGGTAAGTTGATGCCGCAATATGATGGGCCCTTTGAGATCACCAAGAGTACTGGAAATGTGGAATACAGGTTTTCATTACCATCTCAGTTGATATCCATCGATGATGTCTTCCACGTCTCTCAGTTGAAGAAATACAACCCGGATCCGTCCCATGTGTTGAGTTGGGAAGAACTAGAGATTGAGCCTGACTTTTTTATTGTTGAGAGGCCTGGGAAAATAGTGGACTCCCAAAATAAGATACTTCGAGGGAAGTCTATTCCATTAGTCCAGGTTCTATGGTAGCATGGGAATGATACACATGAGACACGGGAGCGAAAGTCATGGCTCGACGTAGAGTACCCGTTCTTGTTTTCCAATCAAGCTTGATGTTGGCTATCCAGGGCGGAAAGTCCTTCATGGTGGGTATAATTGTCACATAAATGAAATATTTTAAAGGTATTTTTCATTTAATTTACATCCTTGATTTTTTGGGGGTTTTCCATGCATTTTTGAAGGAAATGGTGGGTTCCCAAATTTTGGGCCAACCCGAGAGCCCATTTCCAGTTTTGAAAGTATATTTTTTCTCTTTAAGAAATCCTTCGTTTTTCAACCTTTTTCACCCATTAAACTTCCAAAATTACCTTCATTTTAATATTCAAACCACCAAAGATATTTGGGCCCTTAAAAATCATTAGAATCATGGATTTGGGTGATCAAATTTGGTATTGGGCCAACCCGAAAGCCCATTTCCATTTTTAATTTTTTTTAATTCATTCATAAAATATTCATTTTTATCCTTTTTTGGTTATTCCACCTCTCACCTACTCCCACTATTCCTAGATGCACTCCCATTTTCGTTTCCCCCTCTTTGGAGATCGTATCAGTCTAGAATTAGGTCCGAAATTCTTAGGTTTCTAAAATCATCCATATTTCCCAAGTAAGTGACTATCATTCTATGTTCCTTCCTTTTCCTTAATCTTTATCATTTTTTCTTGAATCCCCAAATGTCCAGAAGCTAGGGCTTCGTATCTAAGGTTTCATTTTTAGTTTCTTGTTCCAATCCTCTGGTTTTAGGTTTGATATCACTCCCTTGTGGTGCCGTGGTGGTGTGGTTGATGTTCCGCACTAGGATTTGCGGTTCTTGACTCTTTTGGAATGTGATTCCATGTTTATGAAATTTTTGTGTCTTAGCAGGCTATATTTATCATACTTTCAGGTTTATCTCATTTTATTATTTCTGAAAAAATTAGTTTTATTGGTATTTGTTTTTCAAATGAATTTTTAAATGCAGAATTCATGTGAAATTTGGGGGGGGGGGGGGGGTTCATGGGAATGTTTTATTGGTTTATTTGGGAATTCCATTTTAATAATTAATTGATTTTATTCAACTATAATAGGGCTTAAAAATATGTTTTTAATTTTATCCCCTTTGTATGTTTCTGTGAAAATGGGTTTTAATAGTGTTTGTGGAACATGTTAACTTTAAGTCCCATGTTTGTGTAAAAATGGAGGTTTTTCAAAGTATCATTTCATGGTTCACAAGGTGCTTCCATAAAAACAATTTGTTGTTTTAATAGAAATTTATTAGTTTTAATTTTTTCTTTTGGTAACTTTATGGTGTGCACATAGTTTGCAAGTATGGTTCTTAAGTAGTTTGGTGTGTGATACATTACGGGATTTGGAGGAATTGTTTTATTAAAAATATAAGTGTTTTGTTGTGTGTTTTAAGTGGTATAAAATGTGATAGATACTATATTATTTGTGTGTGACTAGTAGTGGTGTGTTATTTGAAAATTTATTTATGTTTCATGATGAAATTTATTGAGCACAAAAGGGGAAGCCCTGGTACCTAGGTGGGGCGGATTTGTAATAGTACAGCTAGTGGACCGGATGGGTTTTGTCCCTATTTCACTTAGCATTTGGATAACGACAACTATAACTAAACTATGTGGATGATGATTGGGGACCACTAGGTTATTGGTATGTTCCCTACTAGTGGCTAGTGCATGAGAATGGATTTTTCTATGGTTACTTTACACTGAGGTACGAGGTACATAGGGCCCGAGACAACCTAGTGCCTAGGGGTGTTCCCAATTTTGTTGCTCATTGGATTTGTGGTATTTACCCATATACTAGGATGTGTTTGGAAGTACATTAAAGTAGATAAAATTTTTATTTCAATGTGTTAATATTCTGAAATTATTGTATTGAAAACTTTTTTCAATTGAACGTTTCATTTCTTGTAATTTTAAAACTGTTTCACCTTATGTATTAAAATTGCTTGTTTTGTTCACATTGTATTTTATGCTCTTTGGAATCATCTGGTGGTATCCTATTGGGATTAGTCAGAAACCCTACTTACACCCCTTGGGTGTAATTAGACCTTATTATTCTTGACTCAGGTAAAGGGAGGGGTAAGGGTGATGGCGGTTCAGGGTGTTAGTCCCCATCGCTGGGGCGGAGTTGTGGAGAAGGGTTGCGGGTCATGACCCCCTTGTCGTGTGGAGTCCTTGGGGATTCCTTAATATTTTCATTATTTGTATTTGAACCACTTGTAGTGTATTTAAACAAATTTATTAAGATCTGGTTTTATTAAGAATTTTTTAGCATGAAAATTTCATATTCTAATTTTTGATTGTTTTTGTATGTTTTATGCTTTCATACTTGGGTAAATCATTCCCAAACCAGATTTTTTTGATACCAGGGCACTTGTGCCAGGCCGTGGGGATAGGTAGTGCCCTTAGGGCCTTTCCATGGACTGATTTTGGTGTCATTAATGGTGTCAACCAGATCTGGTTCGTGACAGTTGTAAATTAAAAAAGGTCTTTTAGCATAAATCAAAAGGAGTTTCCCGATTTGAGGTAATGTATTTCTCAAAATTCTTTAATTTATTTTCAATCTAGAACCCCTTAAAATATCTTTAAACAATTATTTTATAACAACACCATTATCTTAAATATACTAGGTTGTTTTTATGATTATTATTTGAACTACACTAACACACACCTTCGTCTAATGGGTTTATAACACACTGTTTTTGTGGACGGAAAACTACTGTCTCACGAAAGGATGATTGTTCGATTTTATCCTACCACCTATTATGGTGGAAATTATTATTGAAATGTGATTATATATAAAATATATGATATTTATTTTATCTAATTTTATCTATAATTATCATTTATAACAATTCATTTTGTTTTTTATGTTCAATAAATAAAATAATTTCATTCGAGGAAGTGTAGACTACCGCCCCCAAAGTGATATGACACGATCATGACATACAAGTAACTTATAAAATATAGAGTAAATTAAAAAATATATTATATTATACTGGAATTATAATATATGTATGTGTCATTTTTTTTCATTCCTTTAAATATGAAAAAAATAATGTAGCATTCATGAGTACGTACGACTTACCGTATTTATGAACGATGCATTTAATTTCTTACATCCAAATGATAAGAACAATTATAAATACATATTTATAGTATATATATGTTATATATGATATCCAAATTATTAATATAATTTTGGAGATAATTTACATTTAACCACATGGACAATTTGTAATTATAACAAGTTCATTTTTTACTCAAGTTCTGAACATCAATAAAATGTCCGATATGAACAGAAATAATTAACTAATTGTTATAAAAAAAGTTAATAAGATATATAAAAGGAATAATAAACTTGTAAAAAGTTTTTATTCATGTATAAATGAACTTATGTTTATTATTTAGGAAAAACAAAGAACATAAGAGACCTTCTAGACTCGAAGTTAAGGGAATTTGTCTCAATCTACTTTCTTTTAGGCATATTTTGGTATATACAAAACTTTATATTATATGTTTTATAAAACCATTTGAATATTAAATTAATTCAATGGGAATCATTTTTTACGTATCATTTTACTAAATGACCAAGGGAATTTTTTTAATGTACACAGTGACAATGACCTTTCCACTACCGCAAGAATTTTTTGAAATTTGGCTTCCTTAAGAAGATGTGATGTTTTTAAATGGAAGATAAATACCATATATCCTTTTTGAATATATTGGTATTGAAAATGGTTTTGAATGTGGATTTACTATTTTGATATCTTTTAATTATTTTGTGTTATTGCAAATGAAATTTTATGATTGAAATGTCAATATTTTCAATCTTTTATGTGTGATTATTATATCATGGTACTTGGACGTTTGATGGGTGGATACATGATAAACCAAATTATGATTGGTTTTATAATAGAATAATGATGGGTGGTTATGTTATAACCTCCAATGAATTATGTAGGTAAGTCATCCATATGGCTATTCCATTTTGTGATTTGTTTTGCAGTCGACTGTATGGTTATTCCATTTACGTATGTTTATATCCTCATTTAGCTTTATATGTTAAATTTTCATTCTACTGGATTTTGGTAATGTTTTGTTTAAAAAAATCGTAAGAAATGAACTTATATTCAGTGAATTGTTTTTACTACTTCTTAAAGGTGAAAATTATTACTCTATAATAAATTATTCATAGATTTCATGTTATATAAAGACAAACAATTTTCATTCTTTTTTTATACCTTACTAAGATTTTTATTCCCATCCCATGTTTTGAAATGTTATTTATAGGAAATAAAGCAGAATAGAGTCGAGAATCAGATCATATAAAAGTTATGCTATTAAAACATGTAACGATGTCATATTTTGTTTCAAATAGTTTATGTTTTATGAAAGGAAATTGATAGTGAGTTAAAGAGTCTACTTATAAAATTGAAGATGTTTTGTATATGTTATGACCTAATTATCTAAATATCAAAACCTAAAAATATCCTCAATGTGAATTATTAACATAATTAAATATTATTTATTGTTTAATGCCGAGTCCTTACAGAATATATCAAAATAGATGATCAATGAAGAAAGAGGAGTCTAACATTTCTTTGTAGGAGTACATGGGGTTTCCCTAGGGGTACACATTACGTGTCAATAAGTCTAGTACTGTCAAAGTATTTCACTCACATGGAATGCAATTTTAATCAATACACAATCTGTCTTAAGGGTACACATTGTGTAGAAGTTTCCCAACCACTTATTTTGTTACCATGCCCATGCTTATTTACACTAGATTTTGTCTATGTACTTGGCCATTTCCAAGTACAATGCTCCTACCGTGTACTTCAAAATTCTAGTGTACATCCCAAGTACAATGTGTGTGGGTCCACATGGCTATTAGGGAATGTACCCCAGGATCATGACGGGATGGTTGGTTAAGGGTCACAAGGTGTGTAACTTAGTTCCTACAACATGTGATACTTTTCTCCATGATAAAGCCCAAGAACAATAAATAAGGGACTATTCAATGTGTTTTCATTTGAGTAAACACCATATAATCTAGTCATTCAATGAAATCACATAAAATTCATGATTTTCCCCCAAGCCTTTACCTCCATCAATTACACTAGGAATCATGTTGTATATCCTAGATCGTAGGTTGACAAAACCTCCTCACTTTCTATGGTCTGATTTTTCCTATTCCATCTTCTAAGGAAACAAACACATGTTCATCACTAGCATGATATACCAAAACTGGATATCGAGACCCCCAATCCATCTTCGGATCAAATTTCATAATAAAAAACAACTTTTGTGACATTGAATATCCATCCCCGACCCACGGTAATGATTTGTAGCACCAAATATAAAATGTGCAACAATCATTCATCGGGTAATCATCAAATTGTAGGGGAAAGGAAAATTTCAATGATGTACACATGTAGAATGGGGAGAGATAACCATAAAACATAGAAATGAAAAATGAACCTGGGAATTTTTTTCATTTCATCCTAGATCGATTTTCCTAGGTAAGATGATAAAATAGGTATAAATATCAATAAATAGTAAAATAATAATTATATACATATCCCATAAATAACACCAAACTGCAAAAAGACTAATCCATGAATAAATTTATTATTTGATTGATTCAGATTCATCATCAGATAAGAAAATGGGTATAAATACAAAACTCTGATATCCTACCTTGATTTTGATCGATCACTGATGAAAAAAGAAGATGCATCATTTTTAATGGTGATATCCTTGATTTTCTTTGGCACACTAATCCCCAAATCTTAATATATAAATCCATGATATCGATGTCCACAAATTCTCCCCCATTCTCTCCTTATAAATTCTTACAATTATAAAGATAACCCTTCAAAATTGTTATAGTAGAATAATTAAATTCAAAATGTTATGTTTCAACATCAACGAAAAATATATGATTTATTGAATCAATTTATTTTATTAATTATTATATGACTGCACTTTAACCAATCACTTGATGCTAGAAATTTTTATATAGTACCTGGGATAAATACCACACTCAGAGCTCCAAAGTTCCCTCACACATCCGATTTGGGCTCTTATTTAGGATTTATTCAACTTTTTCAATAAAACTCCATACGCATGATATTCATATAATTCAGATATTTCAAACAATTAATTATAGGCACACTATGCCTTGGAATATCACATTTCCTCATCTCCTTGCTCAAAAAATATACCCAAATATACTGAAAATCCTTACATAAAAATACTGGTAAATTACAGATATGATATGAAATTGTGATTAGGTTGTGGTATATTGTTGGTATGGCGATGTGGTATTTTTTAATAGTAAGGATGTAATGTGTCTGTGATTGTGATGTAGTATTTGAATACAAATATATATTTTTTAATTATGGTATATGGTAGGTTGCTATAATATGAGATATGATGTATGATGGAATGGTTTTGGATTAAATAAAAGTACATTATGTTTTTTGTTGGGGCTTGATATTGAACAATAAATGGGGAAATGTTTTTGGGTAAATTCTTTCTATTTTATTTTGAAATTATGTTATTATACTTTTTTATAATATTATATAAGTGAGACTTATTGAGTTCCATTATAGGTTAACCCGAATTATTTTCATTTTGGTTATGATGTTTATTCACTGATGAATTAGTATTATTTTTCAACACCTTCACAAGAGGTATTCAGGTAAATCCTATTGAAAAAACATGTATTGTTACTTTTATATGTTAATAGTTTTTTAATGTTATTAAGGAAATTAAGTGATTTATTTTGGCATTACTGGCTCTAGGATTTTTGTTTTCATTTGAGTCACTATTTAATGATGTTTCTACTTAGTATTTCATTTTTAGAGACTATTTTTTTGTATGAAATTACATGGATTTGGAGATTTATTTTTCTTCTTATATTATGGAGTTCAATGTTGGTTTTCCCTATATGTTCCTAGAATTGTGTGGCAAATTCCTTGTGTTTTTTTACCCTCGGGTCTAGTCACCATGTCATGGACTATTGAAGTTGGAATTCTGATATTACAATCACATCTAATTTCAACCCTAGAGTGGTTCCTAGTGGTGGTGGACCATGATAGAGTAATATCAAATTCCAGTTGGGGGTTTAGATGAAGACATAATTTTGGTACTAGGGATGATTTCACAGCTTTTGTAAGGAAATAGTGTTAGTTTAATTTATTATTTTATATATTAATAGATTCCATTTTGGATAGTATATATTAGGACCCCCTACGTTCCAATGCAAGGACCAAAATCCTACCAAACACCCTATGATAGATAATAACGATTTTTAGTTAGAAACCAATGATATATACAATGATCATTATTTAATGAGGTTTTTTAAATATAGATATTCTTTGGAATTTTAAATAAATAAAATTATATGGAATTTATTAAATTCTTTGAAACATGGATTATGAGTTTTTTTTACTTTTTGAGTGGGATGATGGTTATCATTCGCATGTGGGAAATATTGGTAGGGTACAATATGATGATGTGTTTGAACATAAGGGGGATAACCTAGATGAGGAATATATGACTTAGAATAGAAAATTATGAGAGTTACATCATCAAGGTTAGAAGATGTATGATGGGAGTGTATCTAATCTGAATATGGAGTGCTAGTACAAGGAAAAAGAGATCTGTTTTATATTTATCAATGATAAGATATCTCTTTGGGTCTCATTTGTGGTTTGTAATATGATAAAATTTTAAAAAAAATTGGATGATTCAATTCCTCATAGTATAAGAGCGGACATAAATTTTTTGGGATAATTTCTTAAATGATTTTTATAATGATTTTATTTCATCGATGGTAAATTTAGTGATGATGTAAGAGTTTATATCTCACTAGAGAGACTGGTTATTCATTATATTGGTATTTTATTAAAATATCTTCTTCAAGTTTACCTAGATAAAATTTCATATGAAGAGCTTGTTTCTTATAAATTTTAGGATGCATTTCTTCTAGCTATTTATTATGTTGTTATTGAATTTATGTGGTCTCTATCTATGGAGGTTCCCAATAAAGAATAGGTCCCTTAGGTTATTCATTTGAAGCAAGAAATACCTTTAGAGGGTATTAAATATAAGTTATCATGGATAATGGGTGAAAATAGAGGTTCTCAATTGTTATTTAAGAAAATTTTCTTATCTATAAGTTATAATATCCAAGCATTTTAAAATATCTCTATATTTTATAGTGTATTCAACACACAACAATGAGCTTATGTGAACCAATATATATTATTATATAAATTTCATTGCTATAACCATGGAATTAAATTTGTTGTTATCAATTGGATTGACTACATTATTAAAATTATTTTAAGGTCCTAATTAATATAAATTTATTTATTTATTGTTAAAAAATATGTACTTAATTTTAAATAAGGTCATTTTATTCTTCAAAATTTTGTTTTTTTCAAAAATGATTTATATTTCTTTTTGTGAGATAAAATTATAATTACGTTATGTAAATTTATAAAATGTATTTTATAAAATTTTGAAAAAAATTTAATCCATAATATCTAAATTATAATTTTGTTAAATTTTTGGATTTTTCTAAAAAAATTGATTTTTCAATGCTTTGAGAAAATGCATTTCTTTGTATGATTTTTTAAACCTATAATTAATATTAGTTAAATGTTCCAATATTAATTTTTATTTTATACTAAATTAAAATATTCAAAATTTATATAGATATTATAAAACTAATTATATTAGAACAATAATTATACTTTAATTTGTTAGAAGTTGATTTTTAGGCTTAAAATATCATTTTTTAAAATCTATATTCCGTTATGTTTAAAAAATGTATATTAAAAAAATAAATTATACAAAATATAAAAATTTGTATTGATAAAATTTAATTAATTTTTTAATTCATAAATTCAAATTTTTCGTATGTAAATTTTTTTATATTTTTTATTGAAGTTAATTTTTTGGTGAATAGTAAAAAATGTGATTCTCATGAAATACGGTGTCTTTTAGGATATTGCAAATACATAAATATGATATAAAAATTTATTAACCTTGTGTAATGACTCATGTATGATAATCAATAATAAATATAATATTATAATAACTCACTGTCTATAAATTATTGTTTTTTCATGATAAATATGATAATCATTTTGTGTATCTATGTAGTGCATCTGAAGCTCTAGAAAAGTCAAAATTTGTATCATATATAAACTATTTAGGAAAAAAGAAGTATAATATTTTATTTAATAATAAATATGTAGTATTATTGATGATATTTATGTATAGATACATATTTTTTAGTTGTATAACAATTGAATTTCCCAGATTATTGTGCAGTGCTCGCACAAGGTTAAACAAGTCAATATAACTTGTTAAATTAATTGTCTAGACATTGATGTTATAAAATTTGAATATTGAAAAAATATAAAAGTTCATATTGAACATAATAAATGTAATTTAATTATGTTTAATTATTTTAAATTTTAATTTATGGAAATATCCTTAAATGATTATGAAACCTTTTCATAGTGCTTGAGAAAACAATACAAAAATTATATAAATAATAATATAAACTCTAAAAATGATATTTTTGTTCATTAAAGGTGTCATATTAATTTTTTAAGATACATAATACATATTATATATTTTTTAAAATTTATATTCATGTTTAATTTTTTTAATGTTTAATTCCAAGTGAAATTAGGTTAACAGTTCTTTAAATGACATTAATAGTATTTTATGATAAATATATTTTATTAAATTATTTAAAAATAAAAATAAGGAAAATTATGTTGATAAGTGGTCTTAAATTTCATCCATTTTACATTTAAGATCTTATTTCACCTTATAATTAAAATTATAACCATTTCATGTTGAATTTGTTTAACCACTATTAAGGTTAATATTGGTTAACCAAGGGGTTAATCCAAAAGATAATGTTTAAAATGATATCTAAACCCATAAAAATTTTATTTAGTGATTATATAAAGAACATATAACACTTATATTAAAATATATTTATATTTATTTCATTTTATAGTAGATTGAAATCTATAATAACCTAATATTTCTGGTATTTTAAATATAAAATTATTAATATTTTACAACTAATAATATTTTATTAAATGATTTAAAATTAATAAAAGTAATATATTCATACAATTTAATATAATATTAATTCAAATATCACACATGGTAAATTTATGTGTCATTTTTTTTATAGTATCTTTATAGAACCCTAATGAGTATAAAATATTTATATCACGATAATTGTCAACAACATTAATTGTGGTTTAAAATAATATGATAAGGGTAAAAACATAATATAAAGGTATGAAAATTTTGTTGAATGATATTCTTTATACTAATTATAATATTATATTGAAATTATGTAAATTTGGATCCATTTTATAATTAAAATTGTTTTATTTTAATTTAATACAGCATGAAATACCAAGAATTCCACATCCCTTACTAATATAAGGGCGCCTCGGACCCCATTTTCTCACCCTTACTGAATAAATTATTTCATAAACTAACAAACCAAATTCCATAAAAAAATCTCTCCCCACATTCTACAGGTATTAATTGGTATAAATACCAGCTTAAGAGTGTATAAGGTGTCAGGAAAAGAAGGTTTTTTGAAGAATATGTATATATTTTAACTGAATGTTTTAGTGGTATTTCTTCTCTTACCTCCTTAAAATATTATTAAATCATTATGAAATAATAAATTAGAATCTTCCATAAAATAATATTTTTTTAATATTATTTAAAAACATATATTCATCTCACATTCAATCAAATGGTAAATTAAAACGTCGTTCATATGTCTGGTAGAATACTGCCTCACGAACCAATGTAATTTGGTTTCCATCACCACATCTCACAAATGATTACAATGATGTGTTTAATATATATATATATGACATTAATTTCATAATTATAATTATTGAGGGATCATATATCAAATATTATCTTACGCTTCTATCTATGTAAAAATGATTACATCGTTCATGCGTACGTGACTATTACAACCTCCACAAAGCATTTTTATTCGTTTTTCAAAACCAAATCCCATAGATGTTAAGTATATGTGTATTTAAATAAATAATATAATATTTATTAAATAATTATAATCATATAAATATTAAATTATACTTTCCTTATTTTCATCATGATTGTTGGATAATGGAAATGTTATTATGCATAGGTATGGCCTACCATCTCCAAGATTATAACTCAGTTCATTATTCCTAACTATCTCTCATGGTTTGATTTATAACTATAATTTGGGTATAAAAAATATAATTATGTCGTGATAATTGTTATCTAAATGATTTAATAATGGCATATCTTACCATATTGAACATATAGAAGGCATTTAGGAGACATTAGTCGAACATTTCCAAAACATCTGGCATGAACCAAATTGATAATGTAATTGTATATACCATTTTAATAATTTAAATTAAGGTAAAATTAACTATAATTTTTTTTCATATGAAGTCAAATAGTAATAATAATTTTATTACTCATGAATAAAAATAATTTATTTGATGATTCAGACTCAATGTAAGGGACAATTAAATTTAATGATATCATTTTAATTTTTTTGTCATTTATTTCCTAAATATTTTTCCTCCAAGTACACATTCTTAAAATTATTTTATGGATGTATATATGTATAAATTAATGGATAAAAATGAAATTTTATATCACCTCTTACTTACATTCTATGGTTTTAGAAAGGAATCTTTTAATGTATTTCATACAGAACGTTTTAACTTCTTTTCACAATGTTAAAGGAATGTTATACTTTAACATACAATGAACAACTGATTTTCCCACTTCTATAACAATACTTTTATGTTTTCATTAATTTATGTAACTCCATTATTATTAAAATAAAAAACCCATTTCCTTTTTTTCTATGTAATTTATATTAAAAATTTATTTTTAAAGGAAAATTTATTTCAATATAAAAAAGTGTTTTGTATATTTGATCAAAAATATTCAATGGTTGTATGACTAAAGGATGAAGGAATGAGATATTTTATCCCTTATATATTCATAATAAATGTTTTATGATGAGGGATGATCCTGATAAATCTAATGATGATGGGGGTGACTGATATAGCTCATGATGATTGATGTTCCGGGTATGGCCTCTAGTGCATTATGAAATGATTATGTTCTCTGAGTAATTATGTTGGAATTATCTATTAATATTTATTTAAATTAAAAGGGTTCATATAATATTTCTATGAGGATGAATCAATGGGGAACCAACAATAATTTTCTATTCTTTCTAATAATTTATCATGTAAATCTTATTAATTAAAATGGTATGTTAATGATATTTTATTTTAATGGAATAATTTTAGCTTTTAAAGTGAAAATATGTATTTTTGAAAATGAGTTTCATGGGTTCCATTTATTAAACCCTCCAGGTATTTATTTTTCTTATTTATTCCCTTATAATTTTTTTTATGAAAAAACTTTTGGAATTGAATCTGATTTCATGTGTATGTAAATTATTAGCTGATATAAATGTTTATTAATTTAATATAAAAATTTCTTTTTAGACTCTCATAGCATAAAAATAGAACTAATGCGTTTCCTTGTTGTTTTTAGGTGCATTAATGATATTATTGGGATCATCGCATTTTTTAAAAAAAAATTATATGGTTTAAGGATAGGTATGGGAAAATAAGAATTAATGTTGAAATTCATGAATATTTGTCATTATGTTTTTTATTTAAAGAGTTTTATAACATTTTAAAAATAGATACTCATTATAAGTGTACATATTGTAATATATGGGTTTTCAAGTCAATGTAATGACTTAATTATTTGAAACTCTAAAATATAATGATCCTTAGAAATACAAGAAATATAAATCTTATATAAAAAATGATATTATGGATTTAAAAAGGATTAGATGATAATACATAAAGTCTATTTAGGCCATTTTAAAGAATTATTCTAAATCTAGTGTTTCTTTTTTGTATATCGAAATATTAATGCATATGTATCTCATTTGTGGATTTTTCCTTCATTGTGAATTATAATTTCTAGACATACTTGTAGGATTGTTAAGTGTAGAAAATTAGTTCTTATTTTATCCCCATTAGTAATTTATTTATAAGACTTATTATCTTTAAGGATGATATATGTTTTTTAAGTGATTTGGGGAACGAAAATGACAGCCCTTTGATTTCTTACATCCTTAGGGAGCAATGTTTAATAATGTATATTGTGATGATCATCAGTATGGAAAATAAAAAAATGGAGTCAATTATTATTAGTTTCAATCCATGGAGTTCACAGTGCTAGGAAGGAAAAATATTATCTGAGGAAAAAGGTATTTATATTCTACCTTAACAATATTCTTTTTTGAATTAAAAACACCATACCCATTTATTACACACGCATTGGTCAATACCATGGATGGTAAGTTGTATAGGCTTCTAGTTCCCCTGGGGTTTACTACAATAGTTTGATATAAATCAAATTTTCTTGATGATTTTATGGGCTGTGAGATGAGGATTAGGCAACATCAGTTATTTGGTGGTATTATTCTTGTTATAGATTCACATATATGAAATAATTAAAAGAATGGATTATTATTTTATATTTATATATTCATAAATTATGAGTTGGGGTGAGTTAAATTATATTTTGGATAAGGGTAACATGTTTCATACATTATCAAGTATGATCCTAATATAGGTCATAAGAATTTAGGGCCTCTATTTTATCTACATGTGGATTTGTCGTTTAGATCATCAGTAGAGAAGGTTATAGTTTTCCTTAGAATTATTGGATAGATTTTGGATGTTTTTTCTAATGTTGTGAAGATATCGTCTAGATGTGATGTTGAATTTGGAATAGATTATATATGTAGGCCTCTATGATATTGATATATTAAAATTATATTGCACATTTTGGGTTGTAAGAGTAATGTATTTTGATAGACTATTTTATGTTGAATGGTTATATAATGCCCAAAATGTATCTATTTGATGATCTAATGATTTTCACTATCATGGTCCATTGTATTACAAGGTTATACATTTATTATTGCTAGTTGAATCAGGTAAAGGTCCAGTACTGTTATCCCCTACTTTGGATATGTGATTTATTACATGAGTTGAAGGAATCAGTATGGTTTTCAAATATTGAGTTTTATTTTGGGTCTCATTTAATGAATTTGAAGGTATAGGATGTCTAAAATAATTATATTTGGATTAATTATAGGATATTTGAGTTTTTAGTTAATTCATTTGGTGTCATGAACACACTAGCTATTTTGATGGGAATCATCAAATTCATGTTTCTTCAGTTTATAGATAAGTTCTTGGTATTATACCTCAATGAAAAAATCATGTACCTAAATCCAAGGGCATAACATAGTGAAATTTCTAGGGTTAGTTTATATGTAATTTTACACCATCATCCCTAAAGGTATTTTTCCAAGGTAATGTTTTGGATGTGGGTGGTAAATTTTCTCCAAAATGTGGTGTCATTATAGGAAGGAGCAGTTCATCAATCAATGATAGAAATTCTTTTTTATTTGGTAGTACCTAATAATATTGGTAATTTATATAGTTTACATTAAATATTTGACAATAATAATGAGTACAGACTAGGTTTTTTGATGGACTAATAAGTTTTAGGAAACTGTCGACAACTTAAACAAGAAGTTTATCATTACTATTGTTCTTTTGCATCCAGAGGATAGAATAATATAAATGAGTTTCTATGAAACTTTTCAACTTTGTTTATTTTTTTTATTAATGATATGGGTGATTTGAAATATTTCTCTGAAGCCATATACCCATGAGTGTACCAATTCCCCCATTTTTTGGATTTGGAACATTTTTTACTCTGAAGTTTTTGTTTCACTACCACGTCGAGAAATCCTTTTTATTTAGCATAGATAAAAAAAAATAGGGAATATATTATAATTTTGGGTTTTAAATCTGCTTTAGTGTAGGAGGATGAAGTTCATATAGTATAATGAATTTTAGATATCATATACCATGGAGAAAGGGAATTTAAATTTAGTTCTACTATGTAGGAAACGGGGATATACTTTTCAAGAGTCTTAATATTCTTAGAGACTAATGGAGGTTCTTTTATCAGTGAATTTTTAACCATATGAAACTAGTGGTAGAGTATGTATGTTTTATATGGTAGTGATATAATCATTATCATACCCAGTATAAGAGTCTATGAGAGGATACATAGGGGTAGAGGTGTTATCAAATAATTTATCCCATTATGGTTCTTTTAGGGAATGATTGGAGGATAATTCCAAATAGGTGTTAGTTTGAGGGAGTCGATTTGTTCTGTTTCTGATTATTGAGGAACTCATTAATGAGTTTAAATTCTCACCCATGTAATTCCATCCTCATATATCCATATTATATCATTCATTTAGGATTCGGTTGTAATGGGTTGGGATGAAAAAATCAATATCATAGCGTATTTCATGATGGTCTCTCTATCAGAAGGTGAAGTGCGAAAATCTATTCCTTGGTGATTTTTTATAGTCTTTTGATATCTTAAGGTGTATGAGGGAGGAAATTTTTATATATTTAATCATTATTTTCCATTTATTTCAAGTAGGATGTAACATTATTTGTGAAATTATAGATTGATCAATAAATTCAACACATTACTTGTTGATTAAGAAGCTGATTGTTGTGGAAGACAAGATATGAGGAAATATTTGGATAAGATAGGGAATAATCATTGAGTATCATGGACCATCTTATTTTATTAGGATCCTTATTTCACCTCACTATTATGTAAATTTTATAAACTTTATTTTGTATGTGAACAATTGTTTAGAATTGCCTTCCATCGACACATCGATGGTTAGTCAAATTGTACCATTATATTATTTCAGAATATGAAACATGAATTCTTCTTGGATTTTGGGGGATTATAGGTGAATTTCCTAAATTTTATTTGGTTTTTTCATAATAATATCTTCCAATATTACATTATCATGGATCAATTTTAGGATTTGTATGTATGTCATTGTAGGTCCATAATTTTTGTACTAAATTTTGAGAGTCAAATGTATTTAGATGATATGTCATAGAGATCATAATAAAATAGATATATATGATTTGGAATCAAAAGGTATATTCATAAGACCATAAAAATTTAATTCTAAATAGAGAAGAATACCTCTAAAGTAAATGTCACATATCATGTGTTCTTAAGGGTTTTCCCGAATCATGGAAATTGGTGTTTTAGATGATTGAGAATGATTTTCAGTTATTTTTAGGTTATTTTAATGTGTTGGAGTACATCAAGGAGGTGTTTTATCTTTTAGAAAATTTCATGTTGTTGGAGAGGATCCTCATATACCTTTTTTTTCAAATTCATCTATATCTCTATAATTACTCAAATTTCATTGATTGAAGAGAGTATGATGTAAAAGATGAAAATAATTCAAGATGAAACACTTTGAGATTAAATATCATTGGGATATATTTTTTAAATGGTTTCATACTCTCCATGTATCAAATATTGTTAACACATTGTGACTCCCATAAAATCTATAGTAGGAACACAACATTCAATAGCTTGTATGACACGTGAAACTAAGCACTTAAGATGAAATAATACTTAGATACATTCTAATTTATTTTCATTCTTAAATGTATTAAATATATTTTATGTCTGGCCTGACATGAAAGAGAGACCTTTTTTTATGTTAGGAGATATCTATATTATGAACTAAATTATTAAATTTTATGGTTTACATAAATATAAAATTATTTTATAGGTTACCAATTAATTATAAATGAAAATACAATCCAATTGAATATAAATTAAATATTTTAATTTTTATGCTCACAAATGATTTTTATCTTAATAAATTAAATTAATTACAATTAGTTAATGATTTTTAAGAAATATATTTGTTAAATAATCAATAAAATATTTTTTTATTCAACTATTATGTTTGATATGCATAAAATTAGAACAATCCCTATTTGACACATAAAAACCTATATTTTTATTATGTTGATTTCACTTCCTATTAAGGGAGAACCGATTTTAAATATAAATTTTTATACTTTAAATGATTTAATATTTAAAAATTAACATTAATGTAGAAATATAACTATAATAATGTGGTTCTATGGAATTTTTTATATTTTTCTGAAATATTTCATTTTGTAATGAATAGTTAAAATACCGAATATTAGTTCAAAAGTGATTTTCATCTAATATATTTATAAGGATAAATTTTATGTAAAATTGCTTTTAAAATATAATTATTTAATATTCTTATCAATTAATACTATTTTTTACATTTAAATCATATTCAATTTTAAATTGATAATTAAAACATATCAAACATTCAGATACTTTTACGTCGAAACCCCACATTGTCATCCCAACTATGTGATGAAATTGAAACTATTTTCTTCCACTTCTCTAATTGTAATTTGGAAAAATCAATTCAATTTTTTGAATTAATAAAATTTATAATTTCTTATAATACCAATATTTTTTATCAAAATTCTTAGTGGAACTGATAAAAAATTTATAATTATAAAAGAAAAAATTAAGCTTAATAAAGTATTGGAATTTAAACATAATGCTTAAAAGGACCTATAAACTTCTCCAAATTCCTTTTTATGGCCATATATCATCTTTATATTCTCATGTATCAAAATGGGTTCATTATTTTATCCACTTTCAACTTGAAAAATGTGCATGATATTATTTTTTCAAAATATTACAAGAGTGTCACTCATCCTCCTCTATAAAGGACCTCACATCCTCTTAGTTCATCACACCTCTCAGGACACATTATATTGACCAATATATACCTAAATATATCCTAAACAGATATTCACCCATCCTAGAATAATCCTTTTTGGAATACAGAAATCCAAGGATTCTTTTAGCTTAAACCAAAAGAGTTACATTATTAAGATGTAACAAACTTTCTTAGGCATTTTAGTTTTATTTATATTCTCCAACCCCTAAACTATTATTATTCTATTATTTTATAAAAATATCATTATAATACATATAATAGTATTTTATTATTCTATAGTTATGATCTACACTTACAAACACATCTATATAATGCGTAACGAACATATAGTTACTGTATATGGAAAACTACTCCCTCATGAAATTATGATTGCTCATTTTTCCTTTACCACCTCTCATGGTGGAAATTGTTATGGAAAATATTATATATATATATATATTATATATTATATATTTATTCATATATAATTTTAATTTAATACATTCATTTAGTTTTTCTATCTTCTGTAAATATGATAAATTTGTTTTGGGAATTGTGGACTACCAACACCTCAAAGTGATATTACTCATTCATTTCATATATGGAACATATAAATGACTGTTTTAATAAATATATGTAATATATATTAGATAGATATTATACAGTAATTATAATATAAATACTTATCATTTAGTTTTCATTCTTTTAATAAAACAATGAAATGAATATCACATTCATGCGTGCATATGACCTACCATCTCCCTGAACGATGCACTTTATTTATGATCTCAAAATATTATGAAGTAATATAAATACATATATACTAAATATATGTGATAATTTTTCAAAAGTTTACATTCCAGAATTTTTCAAATCATGATCCTACTAATAGGAACTAAAAATTACATGTTAAAACATACTCGACAGACTACGCAATTAACGCCTAAAATAGTTAAAATAATGAATGGTTATTAACAAATGTTTAATAATATGTTATTATATTATCATATATGATATCATAAGTAGTAATATCATTCTTTAATAAGTTATTAACTTGTTTAAACTTCTTATACATGATGTTAAAGGATGTTCTATTGAAAGGAAACACAAGGTAAGGGATTCTCATATCACTTTTTAAATTTAAGAGTTAAATCTCATGTTCACCACTTACATCTTTTATGTGGTATATTCACAACCCAGTTTTATATATTATATCATTAATTAATTTATGTTAATGGTTTTTAATAATCTCTTATAATTTTGTTCCTTAATAATGTTTATTATATAACATGTCTTAAAGTGGTATGAGACACATTGGAATGATTGAATATTTTTTTACTCAACAATTACTTTTATGATCTTTTAATGTTATTTCCATTCGAGGAAATTATATTACATTTTTTTATATAAAACCTTTAATTTTCCTCTCCTCTAGTAATTCACAACCTTTTTCTTGTATTAGTATCACTTTTCAACTCTTTAGTACTCAAGGTGTTATAGAAAATGTTTTTATGACAAACCAACATCATTTCTCTCATTAATAGGGAACTTTTTTTCACCTAAAAACCATTTTTTATTAAAATTTTCTCAAAAAACCATTAAAAGATTCTTTAAAGACATTTACACCCCCTTTTTGTATTACCATTGTTTTCAAACGAATTTTCATGTCTCCTTCTCAAGAAGGAATTTTTCTAACACATTTTACATTCCAAAAACACTGTTTTTTTACATCATACAGCATATATAGATTAATACACCATTATTTCATTGAATCATATATAAATAGTTCAAAAAGATTATTTTTAATGAAGAAAATTTTAAAATAGAATTTAAAAAACACTTCATTTTCCGATTTTCCTAAACCTAAAGAATACATTCATTAAGAATGTTTTTAAAATGTATTTTTATAATATTTCAATTCATCAACTACAGAATCCATTTATTTTAATCTAATTGTGTCATGTTGTATTGATATCATCCTTAATCATCATAAGGATGGTTTATGATTAGTTTGTCCAAGGGGAGTACTCACAATCTCTTCCTTTATTTCTCTTGTCCCCTTGAAACATTCAATATCTTATCATCATTAAAGTTTACATAATTATCCATATCAATTATCATGAATATTAATATTTAATAAACTATATAACATATTACATAAGGTTTCTACTTTGATAGTTATATAATTATTTTGGGAAATATTTATAACTATGTTTAACTTATTCAATATGATTATTGTATACGGAACATTGTTAAATCAATTATTAAATCTATGATGAATATTTTAGACTTGTATGAAATTGTTGGGTGTCATTTATAGATAGCCCACCGATGAATTATTAGTCTTATGGGACGATTCATATGGATATCCACATTAGAAGGGGTTTTACTTAAATGTTTGTAAACTGACTTGTGAACGATCTTGACAGTAATGGTACCATGCGCCTAGGGAAAATAGCGTCCAGTAATCAAGCATTGTACTCATTTTGGATTCAATTATTATTCATACATGAGATTTTTAATCTAGAAATATATAGATATAATTAATTTTCAGTTATTTAGTTGACCCATGTTTTAGTTTCTTACATTTCCATATATATTTTTCTTTATATAGATATTTAGATTGATGTGTTTCATGTTATTACCTTTTTATATTTCTTATGCACTTCCATACAGTTTATTAATTACATGGTAGGTGTTTTCAGTTATTTACCTTTCCATATTGAATATTCTCATTGATTCATTATTACTTATGCTCTATTTTACTTTACTGATCATTCAAGATCACCATTATTATGTTTTTTCCCTAGGAATTCATGAAGCATACTGTGAAATATATGTAGGGATTTACTTGATGGAAGAAATTAATCCTCGAAGTAATTAATTTAGAAAGAAGATAAAAAATATATATTATAATTATTTTATTATTTTGTATTAAAAGTCCCATGTATGTATCGGGTTTACCAAGACTACTAAACTCTCATTCCTTTGAAATTTGATTCCTTGTAATCGTGCCAATGTAATTAGTAGCAAACAGCAGCTCCCGGATATATGGGGTTTGGATAAAACAGTTTCTGTTTGAGTACATTTATTAGCAACCGTGGGAACTAGATTTAATAAAACATAAATTAGAGTACATAACCCAAAGGTAGAATTTGATGATCATTACAGATTAACACTATATAATTTTGATAAATAATAGATTATGTGGGTATTTCTTCAAATACATTCATGTATGGATACTATAAGTGGACATGGTTCTTGAACAAATATACCTTAGAGTAATACCTATGATAAGGTGTTGCAAGCCTAACTCGGCGTCTCTTAGTGCACGGAAATGGGTTGTACTGCACACCTGGTTTGACACTCCATGCGGATATTCATAGGATAATTTACATTTTTTTCAAAAAAATTATGAAGGATTTGGATACATAATATCTGTAATAGGTTAAACTGAGGGCGTCTTAGATTAAAGATAAGGCTTCATGGTTTAAAAATATTACAAATGGTATTATGGAAAAACACTAGACCATATAAGGACATAAGTTAAAATGAAATGGATTAAGTATTTATGTACTCGGTTAGTATTGATAACTATATTTAAAATACAATTTTGTTATTAACCTTCAATCAATTATTTCCATTAGAAGTATTTTAAAAATTATTTTAATATGGTTATATAAGAGTTAAACTCTATAATGGGTGACAACCAATAAAATTCAGAAAGGCCGCATGCCTTGAACCCATGAACGATGTATGATAAGGGTTTCATTCCAACCACTGACCTATGAATGTCCTGGTTAATTATTCATTGTTTTTAGTTAAACACATAGAAGAAAAAAACTTAATGATGAACCCATAGTATCACTTTGAAGGATTAGATATTAATATTTTAAGCATATTGGCATAGGATGATAGTTATAGAAAAATATATATACTTTTGACAATATTATAGGCCTTATGATCCCTTAAAGGTTTCTTTGAGTGCATCAGGTATAAAAAGGTATCATTATTATTAATTATTTTCATGTCATAAAAGAATAAATTAGAATTTTATCTAGGAAGAAATAGGATTATTCATATGAAATTGGAACTTATCCGGTGCGAATATTTCCTTATATTAATGTTCATTAAATTAAATAACAAACATTTCAACAATTTGTTAGAAGTAAAATGTTTTTTGAATACCTTAATTTCTATTGAACCAATGGTCTATTAAATCATTAATGATTTATGGGATTAAGGACCTAAACATTATATTGATAATTCCCTTGTTTATGATTGATGATCTCATTCATCCAAAATAAATATTTATTCTTTTCCTCCATGTATATATCTCTACATTCCATAGATATTTTACAACTTAGACAGCTAGTTATATGGTAGTCCAAATGACCTTTGTACTTTCCATTATCTCTTTTATTGACGATGGATTTGGAACACAAATCACAAAGATGGATTTAAAACACAGGAATTATAAAAAAAATCATGATTTATTTTAGATTTTTTGGATGGAATTTTCAATATGTTTGGGAGAAGCGATGCCTCGATAATCTAAATAAAGAACCAGGTATTCGATAACATGTATAACACATGACACAAATCTTGTAAGATAATTTAATATATGGATACATTAAAATATGTTTTCTAACTTAAATGAATTCAATTTATTTTATATATTGATTCACACTCAAGATCCACCTTCCTTTAGAGCATATGTCACATGCAAAAGCAACGTTCCTCGATAGCTTTTGTTACTTGCAATATTGAGTTTCACCAAATAACAATGTATTATTAAACTAGTATTATTTAATATAATTTGATATAACATAGATTTTATGTCATTTATTATTAATATTATTATCTATATTATGAAAATATATGATATATATAAATATAAAATGAATTATTAGCTTTCTAATTAATTAGAAATTAAAATACAGACCAATTTAATATAAATGAAATATTATTATTTTTATTCTCACAAAGAAATATTGTCTTAATAAATTAATTATATTTAGTGAACTATTTTAATGAATTTTATTTTTTATATAATCAATCAAATATTTTTAAGATCCATTCATTATGTTTGATATGCATAAGATAGTAACACACCCTATTTTACATATAAAAACCTATATATTTATAAAGGTAATTTCACCACCTTTTAATAGGGAATCCATTTTAAATTTAAATTTTGAAACATTAATAGATTTAATATTTCAAAAATAAAATTCTAATTGGAAATAAGAAAACAATACTTATGTTAGGGTGATTTTTTTATATTTTTCTGAAACATTTTATTTTTTAATGATTAGTTTAAATACTGAATTTTAGTTCAAAACTTATTTTTAATCTAATTTATTTATAAGGTTAAATTATACATATACATAGTTTAAGGTATAAAAATATAATATTTTTATTAGTTAATAAATTTTATGTCATTTAAGTCAATTTCAATTTGATATTGATTATATAAAAATAACAAAAATTAGAATGTTTTTTATTCAAAAACTCGCATTGTCATTCTACCTCTAGGATGAAATTTAAATTAATTTCTATGAAATAATTGATTGGAATTTAGAAAAATGGATTCCATATTTATAGTCATCATAATTTATAATTTATAAAAATACCAACTTTGTTTTTCATCAAAAATATTTGTGAAAGTAAATAAAAATAATTATAATTATTAAGGAAAAATTAGGATTAATAAAAGACTAAAACTTAAACACAAGGCCTAATAAATACATATAAACTGGCCCAAATTCCATTATATTGAAATATCTTGACACTATCCTCTCCGGGATCAAATTGGTTTCATTATTGGATCTGAATGCAGCATAGAAAACACTCATGGGATTCCCTTGTCAAAATATTACTAGACTGCCACTCCTCGTCCATAGAAAAAGGATCTCCACTCCTCCCATTTACATATGCCTCTCAAGAAATTTTGGCTCAAACAATCTCTGAAAAAATAGCTCCTAAACTTTCTTACCCATATCCTTTAATCCTGACATTTGGAATAATGTAATCAATTTATGATTTTGGTTCAAACTAAAAGAGCTTCCTAATTAAGAGGTTGCAAACTTTCTTAACATTTTTATTTTTATTTTAATTCACCAGCCACTCACCTTTTATTATTCTAAGATTATATAAAAATACTAGTATAATAAATATAATGGGTTCTTTTATTCTAATGGTCCAATCTACACTTACTTACACACCCATATAATGGGTAACATACATGTGTTTGTATATATGGTGATCAATTGTTTCTGGAAAAGATGATTGTTCATTTTCCTTTACCACCACTCATAGTGGCCATTATGATGGAAAACTATTTATATCTTTATTTATAATTTCTTTACTATTCTTTAATTTTGACTTATAACATACTTCTATGCATTCCATCTTGTTTATATATGATAATTTCATTTGAGGAAGTGTGGACACCCCCCCTCAATGCGATATAACATGTTCATGCCATACATAGAACATATCTAGGGTCGTATTAATAAACCTATGTAACATATATGGCATATATATTATACTCGATTTGTAATAAACACATGTTTCATTTATTTTTCATTATTTTAATACAATAAAGTAATGAATGTAGCATTTATACGTACATACGACCTACCGTCTTCATGAACAGTGCACTTCATTTCTAATCTCACAATATTATAGACTACTATAAACACATATATCATGATAATATATAATAATAAATTCATGGTTTAAATTATGGATATTTTGGATTCTAGATCTAATTAATAGGAACAACAATCACATGTTAAAACATACTAAAAAAACTAGGCAATTAACACAAAAAATAGTTAAAATAATGAAAGGATATTAAAAAATTGTTAATAAGATAGTATAAACAGATCATATATGATATCATAAGTAGTTATATGGTAATAGTATAATTTATTATCATGTATAAACTAATTATATATGAGTTTAAATTATCTTCTCCTGAAAGGAAACAGAAGGTAAGAGATTCTCATCTCAATTTTTACGTCTGTGAGATAAATGTCATGTTCATCACTAATTTCATATTTGTGGTTTATCTACTACACATTTTGATACATTTTATCATCAATTAAAATATAGAATCAGTATTCAATACATTTATCAAATATTATTCCCTCATTAGGTTTATGAATTAAAATTTTTCAAAGTGATATACAACACTTTGGAATGATTGATAATTATTTTCCACAATAATAACATTAATGAAATTTTAATGGTATTTATATTCAAGGAAATTATATTACCATTGTTTAATAAACCCTTTAATTTTTTCACCACTAGTAATTGATGACCTTTTACATGTATTAGTATAAATTTTCCTCTATTTTATACTCAAGGTGTTGTAGAAAAGTTATTATAAAAACCTGACCTCATTAATCTCTTTGGTCCGAGAACTTGCTTTCTCCTAAAAACCATATGTTATAAAAATGTTTTAAAAAAATTTAATAATATTTTTTTATCAATATTTTTACCATTTTTTTCTTTTTCTAATGTTTTCATTGAAATATTCTTATTTCTTTCTGAAAAAGGATTTTTTCTAACCATTTTAAATTGAAATATAATGTTTCTTTTTTACCTCATAGAACATTTACGGAATTACCCGCTACTATTTCACTGAAGCTTCCTTAAAAATTTTTAATGTATTATTCAGTAGAAATATTTTTTAAAATGTATTTTTAAAATATAAGTATTTTCATATGTTTCTTCAATAAAAAATGATATTTTCCTCAAAAAATATTTTTAATGGTTTTTTTACAAATATTTATATTCATAAATGACAATAACCATTTATTCTACTCTACACAAGGTATGATGTATTGAAATCATCATTAATCTTCCTAGGGTTGGTTTGTGACTAATTTGACCATGTATAGTATTCACATTCACTTTCTAGATTTCATTTTTCCCTTGAAATATTCAACCTCCTATTATTATTGAATTTTCCACAATTATCCATATCAGTTATCATGGGTATTAATGTTTCATAAATAGTATACCATTTTACATACATTGTCTACTTGGATAGTTATTTAATTATGTAGGGAAATATTGATAATTTTTATTCTTAATTAAGTATGGTATTTTTATTAAGGACATATTTAAATATATTATTAGCTATATGATGAATGTGTTAGACAGGTACGGCACAAAAGGGGCCTTGTTATAGATAGCCCCTTGATACATCAGTACTCCCATGAGACGATTCATTTAGATATCGGCCTTAAATGGGGTTTTAACCAATATTTTTTTAAACCATCTTATGAAAGGTCTTTACGGTAATAGTACCATGTATCTAGGAATCATGGAGTGCAATAGTCAATAATTTACCTCATATTAGTTTTATTTATTTTTCATCCATTTGGTTTTTCATCAAAATATATATCGATAAATTTCATTTTTTGTTTTTTGGTTATCAAATGTTTTAGTTTCGTACCATTACATATATATATATTTCCTTATCTAGTTATTTGGATAGAATGTGTTTTCAATTATTATCATAATATATTTTTTATACACTTCCATTCATTTTTTTATTACATGGCATGTGTGTTCAGTTATTTACCTTTCCATATTGACTATTCTAATTGATTCTTTATTACTCCTAAGAGATGTTTCCCTTTCGGAGAATATTTTTCCAGCATTTTTATGTTTTATTCCCCAGGAATCTATGAAGAATACTATGAAAAATTGGTAGTGATTTACTATATAGAATAATGTTATACTCAATGTTATTTATTTATAAAGAATAGGAAAAAATATATGTTATAATTTGTTTATTAGTTTTTATTAAAAGTATCATATATGTATTTGGTTTATAATGACTTTTAAACTCTCATTCCTTCAAGACATAGTTCCATGTAATCAGGACAATGTAATTAGTAGCATGTATTGAATCTAAGCTATCTTGGATCAGTTCGATATAGACATGTAGTATTGTAAGAATATTCTTGGACATCCGATCAGTACATCTATTTTAAATAATCTGAGATGTTTGAAACCCTGTTATGAAGTGATATTGATATATTTTATTCTAGAATGGAATTATTCATATGGTTGATATGTGATTTATTGATTGTGAAATTTTAAAATTGTGATACATGTACCATATTAATAAACATGCCTATATTTTAGATGTATTTTCATGGTAGTATGGGTTTGGTAGTAATTTTATTTCTTCTCGGTTTGGTTTTTATTCTTTATGAAAAGAATCAGTGGAGGGGTACATATAATAATAGTATAAGCCTTCTAAGATTTTTAATTTAACACTTTTGGGTGCTAAAGGTGAAGAGAATGTTGGAGGAAATGAGTTGTTACTAAAGATTTATTTCTAACATGAAGTGGTTCACCATACTATAATTTAAATGTTACACTATGAGTGGTCTGTTTAGAATTAATTTTGTTGTGTGAAGTTAATACCATTATTAGTGCATTTTCTATGATTTTCCTAAGAAACACTATCTTGATAGGAAATTTTAGTTGTGTTGTGGGAGGTTTTGTTCATGTAATGGTGACTCCCATGTCATTCTTATATAAGGTAATCTGTATATTAATGGATTTTATTGTTTTGATTTTAACCTTATATACTCTTCTCTCACATCTTGATGATCATCAGTCATACTGTGAATGGTATTAGAGAGTTAAAAAGTTATTCAATGATTGTAAATCAACGAGCTGTTATAGTTACCATTGTGTGAAGCCATAGGTGGATGATTTTATTATCATTTCATGTTATCTAATGTAGAATAATGGACAATTTATTGAAAAGTATTTTAGTTTGTGATTTTACTATGTTTTTTGGAGGATCATATACAATGAAGAGGTATCTTTTTTCACACTGTGTCTTTAAATTTATGGGGGGAGTAAATAAATTATTCAAATGATGATTTTGGGGAATTATAAGGTGGATCCCAATATGATTCCCATAGTTTTTCCCAACAAATCCTCAATAAGGAATGACCATGACCTAACACATTGTGATTCCTTGAATTTTTAACATCATTATAAATTTAGAATCTTATTATAGTTAATCTATATTGAAACATATTTTCTTTAACCAAATTTTATTCAAGGTGAATACATAGAGAATTTTGAGGGTACTTTTACTAGATTTGTCCCTTGACATTAAAAATATCATCCACATTTTGTTCCAATGCATGTATAATTTCTCTTCTTTTGGGTACTCTCTCAACCCTTCTCCTCATAGTGTCTATGTTGGGACTTCATCATTTGTTTTAGTATCCATTTTTTGGGTATGAATGTAGGTTTTTATGATCTATGTCATCAAAGTTCTCCTAATATGATCCTATATTTATGATTTTCTCCATATCATTTTCATTGGGTAGTGATTGATGATGTTCTGGTTAGTGTAATGTGTTTGCTAAATCTCCAGTTCAATTACATGTAATTTTAAAAAAATCTTGTCATTTTTATTCGAGTATTGTAAGAATTAACCTAAAATGATAATGAAATGAAATAAAGTAAATTAAAATTTATGGGTTCTTGATATAGGTTTAAAATTATTCTAAGATATTTTATGGAAAAAAATATTTTTTAAAAAAATTCTAAGAGTTTTTATAGTTATGTTACATGATTTATATTCCCATTAATATTTTATATCTCCTCATATAAAATCATAGGCACCTATGGTTTTTAATGAATCAACATTATGTGATTATATCACCATTATAATGATTTTTTGGAAGATATAAATAATTTAAATGAAAATATTGATTAAATTTTTTCATGATATAATGTGTTACTGTTTTAGATGTTGTTTTATTTTTTTATAGTGTTTCCCTTATTCTAGATAGAATATTATTTTTTGTTAGGTGATGTAACATGATTTTGGGTTTTGGAATGTGTTTTGTAGTGGGTGTTATGGTTGGTTTTCCATGGTTAGAAAGGGGGGGGGGCACAATTTTTGATGGGGTAGTGGTGTGTGGGTTATTATGTTGTTTTGAATGAGGACATGGTAGTTTATATTGAAATGAATTACCTTTTTGGTTCAATTGGTGGATAATAGACTTTTTGTGGCTGATATTGAAATTGGAGGAGGATTACATGGGTTATGTCATAGTTCTATTGGTATATAATTTGGTTAGTAATATAAAATATGTTAATGTGTATTTGGATGGATTATAATGATCATTGGATTGTTATTGAATATCAAACGTTCTAAATGAATAGATAATGGTTGGGATAAATAATGCTAATGTGTAAAAAATTATATTACATAAAATATTTTTAAATTTATTAAATAATCATTTTAATGTGGCTAGAAAAATGGTATGATTATAAATTCTAAAATGACACCATTAAATGGAAAATTTTCAATACATTAGTTTTGTTTTTTGAAAATTTGGTCTGGTGGGGGTATAGTAATAGAAATCTAATTTAGTGTGTGGTATCAGTAATATGAGGTTCAATATGGGAAGTGATTGTCACATACATAGCTTATTTTAAATGTATTTTTATTTTAATTTCCATTAATTCTTTGTTTTGGGGGGTTTCCAAAGTTTTTATGGAGAATAGGTGAGTTTTCATGAATTGGGCCAAACCGTGAGCCCAATTCCAGATTTAAAAATAAATTTTGTTTCTTTTATAACTTATTCATTTTTTAATATTTTTCACTCATTACAACTCCTAAATGTCCTAACCTAATATATTAACACCGAAATTAAAATTTGGAGCCTTTGGAAATCCATAACAAAGGTGTATATGGGTTTTATTTAAGGGATTGGGCCTGCCCGAAAGCCCAATTCGAGTTTTAAAAATAAAATTTGATTAGTTAATAACTTATTCATTTTTAAGGGGTTTTCAGTGATTCCAAGCCCCAAACACGACCCTTGAACCTAGCCGCGCATCCAATATCCTCCCACACCAGTTTCAGCTCATGTTCATCGCGGTTTAGGTCTAATGTTCTTAAGAACTCAAATTTCGGGCAGATTTATAAAGGTAATTTGTTTCCTTCATAACTCCTTCGATTCTTACTCTTTTTCCCCCATTCAAATTCCTAAATGATCTAACTATTCTTGTTAGAACCTCCCTTGAAGGTTTGAGTATTTTAGAAATCAGATACTGGTATTTTGGGGGGAGATTTCTCCAAGATATTTTAAGTAAGTTGTTCTCCTCTTTTCTTCATTCAATTTGTTTAGGGTTACATCCAATTTACTTAGGGTTTCTTCCTTTATCATTGAGGTTCCTTATGTCCAGGAAGTAGGGTTTAAAAATTAGGGTTTTATCTTGTGTTTCATGTTCTGAAATTCTGGTTTTAGGTCTGGTTTACCTTCCTTGAGGTGCGGCGGTGGTGCGTTTGAGTTTTCACACAAAGGATTCAAGGGTTTCCTTGGTTTTGGTAGGTGATTTTATTGTGTATGAAATCTTTGTGAATTGGCTACTGTTTTTATGGTATATTCATGCTTATTGAATTTTATTATTTCTGAAAAATATAGTTTTAGTGTTGTTTGTATTTAAAATGAATCCTAAAGGCCAATTTCATGTGAAATTGGGAGTTTTTCATAGAAATGTATTATTAGTTTAATTGGGGATACCCTATAAGTAACTAGTTGATTTTATTGAAGTATAATAGGGATAAAAATAATGTTTTAAATTATTGTCCCTTGTGTTTGTTGCTGAAAAATCTGGTTTTAATGGTGTTTGTGAACTACATGAAATTCTAAGAGTTGTGTTGTGTAAAAATGAAGACTTTGCAATGATGTCGTTTCTTGAACTATATAGGGTTGCCCTAAAAATGATTTTTTGTTTTAACTGAAATGTAGTGGGATATAATTTATGTTTTGGAAACTTAAATATGTGCACATAGTATGAAAGTGAGGTTTATAAGGTGTTTTGTGTCCGAAACACTACGAGATTTTTGAGGAATTCTTTTATGAAAAATCTAAGTGTTTTGTTGCGTGTTTTAAGTGGTATAAAATGTGATAGCTACTGTATTGGTTATGATTGACCAGTAATGATGTTTTATATGAAAATTTATTTATGTTTCATGATGAAATTGATTGAGCACAAAAGGGGAAGCCCGGGTACCTAGGTGGGGCGGATTTGTACTAGTACGGCTAGTGGACCGGATGGGTTTTGTCACTGTTTCACTTAGCATTTGGATAACGACAACTCTAACTAAACTATGTGGATGATAATTGGGGACCACTAGGTTATGGGTGTGTTCCCTACTAGTGGCTCGTGCACGAGAAAGGATTTTTCTATGATTACTTTACACCGAGGTACGAGGTACATAGGGCCCAAGACAACCTAGTGCCTAGGGGTGTTCCCAATGTTGTTGCTCATTGGATTTGTAGTATCTACCCATGTCTTAGGGTGTGTTTGGAAGTAAATTACAGTATCTAACATTTCTATTTTAATGTGTTGGTATTCTAAAAATTTTGGATTGAAAACTATTTTCAATTAGAGGTTTCATTTCTTGAAATTTGAACACTACTTTTCCTTGCGTTTCAAAAATGCTTGCTTTTTCACATTGTATTTCTTACTCTTTGGAATCATTGGGTGGTATCCTACTGGGCGTAGGCTCACACCCTACTTACACCCCTTGGGTGTAAGTAGACTTGGTTATGTTTGATTCAGGTAAAGGAAAGGCTAAGGGTGATGGCGGTTCATGGTGTTAGTTCCCATTCTTGGTGCGGAGTTGTGGAGATAGCTTGGGGGCGATGACCCCTTGTCGTGTGGAGTCCTTGGGGCTGTCTTAATGCTATAATTATTTTTATTTGGACCACTTGTATAATCTCTAAACCAATGTACTCGGTTCTGGTTTTCACTTAGGTCTTGTTTGGCTCAAAAATTTCAGATTTATATTATGGAATGTTTTTAATGTTTTATGCTTTCATACTCGGGTAAATCGTTCCCAAACCTATATTAATGATACCCGGGCACTTGTGCCAGCCCGTGGGGATAGGGAACGCCCTTCGAGTCATGTCACGGGCTGGGTTTGGTGCCGGTTTTGGCGGTGACCAGATTCGGTTCGTGACAGTGATTGTATTGGTTTTGTATGAAACCTTTATGTTGGTATTTGTTTATGACTATATTATCCCTACTATATTTTTTTGGGGTTTCTTATACAACCCAACTATGTTAGTTAACCATATTGATGCCTAAAAGTTTTGGGTTTGGGGTGTTTTCCATATCATCTAGGTCAGAATGAGAGTTTATGGTTGACTACTCCCTCTTCATAACTCTCTTAAAGAGTTGTAATATCTATTATATGTGCATGATGGTATGACGTAAAAGCAATTATGGATAGAGGATAGATTGAAATAATGTTATGTGATGATCATAGGGTGATTATTTTATAGAGGCTGTGATTCACAGTGGGCTTCACACATAGTTTTAATAGCGAATAATGTTAGTTTTATTCATGTTCATGATAAACTATTTTGAGGACACTATATCATCTAGCTATGTTGATAATGCGGTATGTGGACATGGTGGTTGTATGGTATGTGGATATAATGAGGATATTATATGTGGTTGTGTTGGGGATGAGGTATGTGGAAATGGATGTTTTGTTTTGGATATAGTACCTGATATGGAATATTAATTGTGATGTAATCACTATTAAAGATATGGAATAACAACATGTTTTTCATTGGGTTGAGAAAGAAACAAAAATTTGGGGATGTTTTTTCTGGTTCCATCTTCCTATATTCATTAGATATTATGTTATTATACTTGAATATGACATTGGTTGATACCTCCTTAGAGAGGTTGGATGTTAATTGGATTGGATTATCTATGTGTTGGTTCTTCCATTTATTAAATGATGCATTTGTATACTTCTTCCAATTATAGATGTGTGGACTTAAAGAGGATCTAATTGATTATAAATGTTTTCTCACTGTAAAATATAAAAAGGTTTATTTGTTTTTATGTGTGATTTGTTGTCTGTTTTAAAAATTAAAAGCTAGAGAATTTTAATTTCTATTATTTTCACTACCTTCGGAGATCTCATTTCTATATTTCAATTTTGAAGATATTGGTTATATTTTAAATTAAGTGAATTATGGGATAACTGGTATCATTTTATATTATGATAATGATCATTTGTTTTATTTATATTTTCCCAAAATTATGAGGATAACTCAAAATATTATAAGTTTTATGCCCTATGTGTTAATTTCTAAACTATGTACTATTATAGATGGGATTTATTGGACACATTTGTATTCACTGCCAACCCAAGAGGGGTTTTGAGATGGGTACACCCCTGAAATTATTCTTTCTGACATCAACTATTGTAATGAATTTAATAAAAATTGATAAATAAAATAAAAAATTTAAATAACATTGCACTCTATTTTTTAACACCATTGAAAAATATTTTGATCATGAGTCAGGTTGGATGAGTTATCATGCTCATGTAACCAATTATTCTCTTGTTTAGTGTTTTTACAGACCACTTTGAAACCATGGATTAATAACCTCCCTTTATTATATTTTCAAATCATCTTAAATATCATTTTATATTTGGTGGTGTGGTAAAATAGTCATATATTTCTTATGTGGGTGTTCTTCTCATGTACATCAATCATAATTATTGTAAATATATATATAAAATTATTATTTACTATAATAATTAATTATACATATGGTTTCTATATTATCTTTATATTGTGAGATTATCTATCTCTAATTTATTGAACTCTTTTAATGGAAAAATTTATTTCTTACCAATGATCATATTTTTTATTCCCATTAACACAATAAAAAAACAACAACATTGTAATATATAGTTTTTCTTATTATAAAATATTATCTATAATATTTTATCAATTTTTTAGGTGAATTATATATTTTTTATAGTGAGAAAGAATTATCTAGTATTCTTTTATATTACTTTTTATCTATGATTTTTTTTAAATTTTGTTCTCTCTCTCAATTTTATTAGATTTTCATTTTTCTGCATAGAATATCATTGTGTTAAATACATTTTTTAATAATTTATATTAAAAATTGTTTTTACATTTATAACATGATATGATAGATTGTCATGATACATACCCAAAAATATATTATTCACTAAATTTATTCTATAATAATTTATAAATTCCTATATTTTTTTCATTCCACATAAATTATATAAAAAAATTAGAAATCTCATAATCAACCTCTGTTGAATTATCATAATAAAACATAAATTTATTCAAGTATAATTTAGATTAAAAATGATCGATTTAATTATTTTATTGTTATATTAATTATATGAATTTAATGAGATAAATACACCAGTTCATTTATTTGTATCAAAAAAATATTTTCCCTCAATTATTCACATTTTATGACTTTATGTTCCTTTAATAGATTATTTATGTTTCTAATTTGAAAATACTTTATAAAAAAACCTTAATATATATTGAAGAAACATTATATTTTGTATTTTTTAAATAGTTATCATGTCCACTATAGCACCCCTATAGGTTGAAATATATATCTCTTAAACTAAATTTAATATCATTGAAATATTGTGATATACACAACATCATGTTAAAATAATACATTGTTTAGCCATGCTTTGAAAAATTTAATTTAAAATTAATTTTTAACTCTTATAAAAAATTTATATGAAAAAATAAACTCCGTTTTTTAAATAATAATATAAAATCTTGATTATAAAGAAATTATGGAATTTTTCATAAAAAAATTGCGAATATTGAAAAATACTAGATTGTAATTGAAATATTATGTTTCTTTTAAATAATTTATAATGATAAAATATATTTTTAATTGGTTTTAAAATTATGTAGTCTTATTTTTGTAACACCCCAAGGTTTTATAAAAAAATTTCAAATGCATGAAACATTATTTTAAGTAGATATTTATAACTATATGTTAAAAAAATTTCAACTTCTATGTTTTGAATTTCGATAAATAGTCGTCTACAATTATGTTCAGTAAGTTATTTGGAGTCAAATGGAACCATGTTTTTTTGACAATAGTAAAATACCATTATGAATAGTAATATAAATAGTAATATGATCCTATTGAATAGTAAATTTTATTATTATATTATTTTTATTAGCTTTTATGATAATGAAATCTTGATTAATTTTTCAATGTGATATGAAAGCAGTTATAGTTTTTAAATTATTAATTTTTTAATTAAATATAATTTTATAAAAAAATTTAATTAATGATTTTTAGAAAATTATTTTCAAAAAATAGACTTCATTTTTATATTTAACATGTCAAAAAATTATATGGGATAATTTTGGGTATTTTTTGAAATTCTAGAATTTTCGATGAATAGTAAAATATAGTAAAATATTGTATATTCAAATTATTAGTTAAATACACTATTTATGATACAATAAGTAATGTAATCCCACTTGGTTGGAACACACATTCCCTTATTACTATTTGGGGTCACATGTATTAATACTATTCATAGTCTTGAGAAAAATATTATAATAATGATTAACAGAATGAAAAATACACCCTCTCCTCCACTATAAATACCACCCTCATTTTACCTCATCCTACCAAACCTCTGAAGCCTTTATCATTACCTATGCTCAGTACAATACTGATCCCAAGGATCCTCCCCACGTTCTAGAGCTTCTGGTCGACCCAAAAGGCCAAAACCCATGGCCTTAAGAAGGATCTCAAGGAGGAGAGATCAAGAGGTAAACATCTTCTTTTGTTTTATTCTTTTACCTTAATTTTATGTTATTATTTTAATTACCTTGGGCTTATGTTGGGATATTCCATTTCATATCCCCCTTAAATCCTATATTAATTAATGAATTATGAGATACACCTTTTTTTTCATTAAAATAGTTTTTGAAATTTTATGTGACACTGTTAGGTTGCCGAATTTTCGTTAGAGATTTCCCAATTTTTCTTTTATTTTGAGTTACATTATTCTTTTCTCCTCACCTCATATTATACAAGAGGAATGAATTCTCCATAATAATGTATATTCTATATTTTAAGAAGTTCATAGAAAAATCATCATCATTCTTCTTCTCCTCCCCCACTTATTCATGGAATTAAAAAAATTTTCCTTGTTGTGTCAAATTACTAACACTGTGGATGATGTGATTTCATTTTTCATTAATTCATTATTGGATGGTCCTGAAACAATTTTTATTGTTGAACCAGGTTAATAAATATTTATTATTTCTTATCCATTCTTCTGAATTATTTTCTAAAAATTTATTAATTTATTAAACAAAATGAGTTCTTTACGGTCAAAGAATCACTAAAATAAATTAAACAAATTTCAATAATGTTTTAACATATGAATCATCCTCATGTATGAATTAAAAATGATAAATCATATAATTTTCGGTTCTTTAAATATTTATATACCACATAATTCCAATTAAGTAGTTTCACATCCAATTGACAAGATCAACCATTATGAACCAATCATGGAAATCATGTAAATACCTCACCCAAAAACAGTGCAAGGATCAAAATACTAACAATCAAAGGGTGAAATGATTTAATGAAATGATCAAATAAGTTATTATAAAGATGGATATGTTTCTATAATATATTAATAACACTATTTTAACTATTATATAGGATTTTTAATCAATTTTCAAGTAAGACAATCCCGTGGTAAGGAATTATTAACCTGATTTTCGTTCTTTAGGTTGACCTTCTGCTTCATTATTTATGTGGTATTGGAATTGTTGTCTTTGATGGGTTCTATTTATATTATCTTTGATTATGTGTATTTATAGTGTATATACATATTAAATTCAATATAATGTGTCTTTCTTCAATTATATGATTTTTGTAATGGATTTTCCGTTAAAACCCTCTTTTAAAATTATGTTTTACCAAATTAAAAAGAAATGTTTTTTAGAAAATATTCATGTTGTATGATAGTGTTATGGTTCATGGAAACTTTTTATGATGAAATTTGGTACATATATTTCCCTCCAATTCATTAGTTATATGTATGTTAGAGGTCGGTCGTATGGTTACTCCAAGTGTAACTACGATGGTTATACAAATTGTAAGGTATCTGTGAGGGTTGGAAATTATAAGGTAACCGATAGGGTTACAAGATTATGAAATTAATGACCCAATATAACTTTATGGATATATTTAAGTTCTTATGTTATTTTTGATCTTGATTAAATATCATGTTTAACAAAGTATGTATATATGGGTGACAAGTATGTCTTTTGAAAATGTTTTCATACATTACAGGTTTTCATGGAATAATATATTTTTTACTTATTTTTATATCCCTTACTAATATTTTGTGCGCATCCCAATTTTTGTAATTATTTTAATAGGGTATAATGATGTGAAAGACAAATATGGAAGCCATGTCAAATGTTTGAAGAACTATCAAATAATTCTTGTTCTATTAGAAATTTTTTATATTTTGTACGAAATCAATACATATTTTATGGTATTCACTCCGTGTTAATGTATAATGTTATGAATGTATTATGTCCCAATTCTATAAATATATAAACATCAAAAAATATTCAATGTGAAAGGATGTTATTTCTTGGTTAAATTCTGTATTATGGAATATAATAAAGTTGGGTCCATAAGGTTTGTATCCGAGAATGGTTTAGATAACATTAGAGGTTAGGATAATGTTAATAGAATATCATAAATGATTTTTACACTATGATTAATTTGAAATGTTATAGAATTTAATTATTACCATGTTTCTTTGCCTAATATATGTTTGTTCAGTACAGTTGTCCGTAGAAGAAAGAGGAAAACTAAAGAGGAGAGGCACCAAAAGAACGACATCCTACTGAATCTGCATCCCAGAATGGTAGGGGTTGGAACTGAGTACTTTGTGATAGTAATGTCTCAACTAATTTTTTCAATAAATGGTGGTGGCATCCATGAAAGATAATAAATAGAGGTACCACAATGAAACATAACAATAGTGGAACATTTTATGAGACAACACACTAATAAAAAAATAACCTAAAAATGGTTTGGAACCATTAGTATAAGTCTCCAAAGTGTTAGTATAGCCTATACCAATGGTTGGGAGAACCGTTGGATGCTTTAGCATGGGGATAGGTCTATACCAACAATTCTGGTCAAACCAAGGGTATAGACCCATACCAACAGTTTGACAAACCGTTGGTGTTGGTCATATGAGAAACCTATACCAACGGTTTCATAAAACTATTGGTATATGTAATTCAAAAAAATAATCCTTTCTTGGTTTTGATCCCAAAACTTCCCATTTATAATCCAATGACCTAACCACTAACCTAACATGACTTTTGTAAATATAATTTCATAAATATATATATATATATAAATATTTATAAGTATTGTAAATTTTATTTTATTTAATGTTATTTAACAAAAGATTCCATAAAAGAATGACAATACCTATACCCATGGTTATCCAAACTGTTGGTATAGACCTATACCAATGGTTTTGAGAACTATTGGTATATGTGCTTTGATTTTTTGAGCTATACGAATGGTTTTGTCCAAGTTTTTTTTTCAGAAGTCCATAGTATACCAAAATTTTGGCCAAAATTGTTGGTATAGGGTAACTATATTGGACCTATACTAACGGTTTTGGCCAAAACCATTCGTATAGGTCTATATAAGTTTAATATACCAACAGTTTTGGCCAAACCCTTGGTATAGGTCCCAATTAGTGACCCTTACAAACAGTTTTTCCAAAACTATTGGTATAGGTCCTATTTCTACTGGTGGCATCCTCTTTCTTTCAATGGATCTTATAACCCAGTAGCTGCTGAACGATGTATTAAAGCCCTTGAAATGATATTCGATGTTATGGGAAGTTCATTCAATCAAAAGTAAAGTCTTTCCATTTATCATTTTGAAGATGAATCTGATCAATGTTGGTAAATGGTAAGGAATAATATGGATAAAGAGGATACATATTCCTTAAAGTGGGATGAATTTAAAAGACTTTTCCATGAAAAATATTTTCCTAAGGTGGTACGACTAAGGTTGGAGAATAAATTCCTAGAATTAAAGCCAAATGAGTAGGATTAAGTGGCTCTATATGATGCGAACCTCACCTGACTGGAGAGGTATGCTCCAAATATTCTCCTGGGTCTTTATAATAAAATCAACTGATTTTACTCAAGATTGAATCGAATGTATCAAAGGGTATTGGCCTCCTGTGAATTAAAAATTTATGATAAAATTGTATGATGTGTTGAGAGGGTAGAGATGAAGTTTGCTGACAATAACATGCACATTGACAATATATAAAAGAATAAGACCATATGGAAAGTGATGGGTAAGAATCATCCAATGAAATCTGATTGTAATAAAATCCAACTCTCAGTTTGTGGAAAGTGTGTCAAGATGCACCCAGGAGAATGTTTTCCCAGAACTGGGAAGTGTTTTATTTGTAGTATGTTTGGACATATGGCCCATGATTATAATGAAAATGATCCTAAGTCTAATACTAATAAACAAACCATTAAGTGTTTTTAATGTGGTGAGATTGGTCATTCTGAAATTTCCCTCCCAAAGAGAGATATTAATGATGCAATGAATCTAGACTGTAATCAGAAAGGTGTAGTGAGATCCTTTAAAACTATCTCTGCAGATTTTGAGACATCCAATGAATTTGTATCATATGCCTTTTTAATTTACTCAGATTTTCCAAAATGTTTATTCGATATGGGGTCTACACATTCCTTCATTTCTGATAAATTTTATAGTAAATTGAAAATATCTCCTCAACAAATGAGACTAGAAATTATTGTTTAAACACCAGGCATAAATATTATTTCAAATAGATATTATAATAATATTTATATTATGGTCTATAAAAGGAAATTACCTGCAAACCTTGTTGTTTTTCTCTTAGTCGAGTTGGATGTTATTCTGGGAATGGATTGGCTTTCTATTTATCATGCTAATATTGAATATGGTGGTAAAGAAGTTGATTTTAAGAAAGCGTTTTAGTTTGTATATAAGAACGAACCCATACAATTTATAACATATCAAGATGATGAGAAACTATTGAATGAATGAAAAGAAATTTATCTTGATCATATTGTTGAAAAAAGGGAACAGTTCACATTAATGATGTTTCAGTGGTAAATGAATACGTTTATGTTTTCATGATGAGTTACCTGGTTTCATACCTTATTAAGAATTCTAATTCACAATTGACTTAGTTCTGAATGCTAAGACAATATCAAAACCCCCACATTGTATCGCTCAAATATAACTTCTTGAATTGAAAAATCAGTTACAAGATTTTCATGAAAAAGGATACATTTACCCTAGCACTTTACCATGGGGTGTGTTTATTTTATTCATTATAAAGAAATATGGTTCAATGAGACTTTTCATTGAGTATAGAGCTTTGAATAACGTCACTGTTAAAAACAATTACCATTTGCCTCATATCGATGACTTTTTTGATCAGCTCTAAGGAGCTCAGTACTTTTCCAATATTCACGTGAGATCTAGATACCATCAGCTGGAGGCGATTAAGGATGAAATCCGGAAAACATCCTTTCGTAATAGATATAGACATTATGAATTTTTTGTTATGTCATTTGGGTTAACTAATTCAGCTATTGTATTCCTAAATCATATGATTATAATATTTCACGAGTTATTAGATAAGTTTTTGGTTTTGTTTATTAATGATATTTGGGTATTTTCTAAATATATAGAGGAACATGAAAAACATATAAGGGTTGTGTAACAAACATTAAAGGAAAACAAACTCTTTGGAAAATTCAGAAAGTTTTATTTTTTGTTACAACAGATTTCTTTTCATGGGCACATTTTGAATATGGATGGAATAACAATTGATCCTATCAAAAAAATAGTGGTTGATGAATGGTAAAGACCCACAAATGTTACAGAGATACGTATTTTTCCTGGATTATTAGGTTATTAATGAACATTTTTTAAGAACATTGCACACTTATCTATCCCAATAACTATTTTGACATGAAAATGGGCTATATATATTTGGACATAAGAATGTGATGTTTCTTTTTAGGAACTGAAGAAGAGGTTGTGAATGCTCCAGTTTTGGCCTTGATTTACCGAAATGGTGAGTATGTCACCTACAGTTATGGTTCTTTAAGGGAATTGGTTGTGTTTTAATGCAGAATGATCAGGTAATTGCTTATTCTTTAAGACAAAATAATCCTCATGAGTTAAATTATCCCACACATGATTTGGAATTGGCAGTTGTGGTTTACTGTTTTGAAAATTTGGAGGCATAATTAATACATAGCCAAATTTCAAAAATATACTGACCATAAAAGTCTGAATTATATATTCCATCATACCGAAATAAACATGAGGCAGAGAATATGGATTGAACTGAAAATGGATTATAATTTCCCAATAAATTTTCATCTAGGATAAGAAAACAAAGTGGTGGATGCCTTGAGTAGAAAAGATCATGCATCATTATCCATGTTGTATTTGGAACCTAATCTCTCAATTAATGATTTGAGGAATATTGGATTTAATTTAGTTGGTGAAAAAAATACCTCTATTTTGTTTCATGTTTTAGTATAGTCATCGTTATCAGAAAGAATTAAGAAATTGTGGAAGGAAGATCATGGGCTTTAGAAAAAGGCAGGATTGGTAAAAAAGGGTAAGTTTGGCGAATTTATCCTTGATAAAGGTTGTGTTTTAAGATTTTAAAAAAGGTTGTGTGTGCCTTGTGATTCTCAGATGAAGAAATATTTTTCTTGTGAATCTCATAGATCTTTATTTTCAGTTCATCCTAGAAGTACTATGATGTACAGAGACTGTCAGGAGTATTATTGGTGGGAGAGAATGAAAAGAGATATTGCATAATTTACAATGAAATGTTTGACATGTCAATAGGTTAATGAATAGTGGAAGTTACCAAAGTGGATGCTTCGGCCTTTGATAGTTCCAGAGTGGAAATGGGAGAATATATCTGTGGACATCGTGGTTGGACTACCAAGGACATCTCGAGGTAACAATGTGATTTGGGTTATTGTTGTTCAGCTCAAAAAATATACACATTTTCTTTCTATTTGAAATATAGCGTTTTAGGATCAGATTTCTCAATTGTAACTCAAAGAGATATGCATGTTACATGGAGTTAATCTTTCCATTATATCTGTCCTGGATCCCATGTTCCCTTCTATCTTTTAGAAGTGACATCCGAATTCATTGGGTAGAGTGAAAAATTTTAGTATATCTTTCCATCCCCAATCAAATTGGAAGTCAAAAAAAAACGGTTCAAACATTGAAGGATATTCTTTGAGATTGTTCAATGAACTTTGTGGGATGTTGGTATCATCATCTTTCTTTAGTTGAGTTTTATTTTAATTATAATTTTCATTCCAGTATTCAGATGGCACCTTTTGAGGAATTGTATGGGATGCGGTGTCAGACTCTAACTTTTTAGGATGAAGTTAGTGAAGGAATGTTTATGGGGGCTAGAAATAGTTGAATAAGTCACTGAGAAAGTGAAGATGATCTAGCATCACTTGAGGATAGCTCAGAGTATGCAGTAAAATTATACAAATAATAGAAGGAAAGACTTCTCTTTCAAGGTAGGTGACCAAATTTTCTTTAAAATCTCCCATTGGAAAAGTGTGACGATTTTTGTAAGAAAGGGAGGCTAATTCTATGATTCATTAGTCCTTTTGAAATATTTGAGACAGTTGGACCAGTTTCACACCAAGTAGCTTTGCCTTCGAGTTTGTCTCAAGTACATAATGTTTTTTATTTTCGATTTTGAGTAAGTATGTGCCAGATTCATCACAAGTCTTGATCCTAGAAGCAGTTCAGCTAGAAGAGAGTCTTTCTTATGAAAAGAAACCAGTTCATATTCTTGATCTAAGGGAACAGGTATTTCCAAATAAAGTAATCTACTATGTTAAGGTTTTATGGAGAAACCACATGGTAGAAGAAGCAACATGGGAATCTGAAAATGCTATAAGAGAAAGGTACGCTCAATTGATTATTCAGTAAATAAAATTACGGGGACATAATTTTTAGAAGGTGGGGATAATGTAATACCCCAAGGTTTTCTAAAAATAAATGAAAATACATGAATTTTTGGTTTATGAATATTTATAACTAACCTTTAAAAATAATTTTTTCTCTTCAATGTTTTGAATTTCGAAATAACGGTCATCTATAATTGTGTTCAGTAAGTTATATGGATTCTAATAGAACCAACCTATTTTTAAGTAAGTAGTAACATACCCTAAGAATCAATATATATATAGTAATATAACCCTACTAAATAGTAAATTATATTTTTTAAGGTTTTAAAATAATGACACCATGATGAAATATTAAATGTGATATAAAAGAAGTTATTGTTTTTAAATTATTAATTTTTAAATTAAGTATGATTTAATATAAAATTTAAATTAATGATATTTAGAAAATTATTTTCAGAAAATAGACTTCATTTTTGATTTCTAAACATCGAAAAACGGTAAGGGTAAATTTTTGGGATTTTTCTGAAATTCTTGAATTTTCCATTAATAGTGAAATATAGTAAAATACTGTATATTCATATTATCAGAAAAATAAAATATTTTTGACATCATAAGTGACATAATCCCACTTGGTTAGAACTCACATTCCATTATATCTATTTCTGGTCAAACAAATTAATACTATTCACAGTCTTGAACAGAAATATTAAAATAATGATTAAAATAATGAAAAACACCCTCTCTCCTCCACTATAAATACCACCATCATTTTCCCACTTCTTCCCACACCTATAATGCCTTGATACTTACCCAAGTTCTATCCAATACTCCTACCACGGCTCTTCACCACGTCTTAGTGCTACTGGTGTCACCAAAATTCCAAAACCCAAGGCATTAAGATGGATCTCAAAGAGAAGAGATTAACATGTAAACATCCTTTTTTCATTTATTTCTCTAATTTCATTTTATTTTAGAAATTTATTTCCCTTTGGATAATGTTGTGATATGAAATTACATATCCCCCTTACTGCCCATATTATGTAAGAATTATGAGATACCTCTTTCCTGTAATCAAAATATTTTATGAAATTTTATGTGACGTCGTTTGGCTGCTGAATTTTCATTAGAGATTTATCAATTTTTCTCGTATTTTGAGTATATTTATTCGTTTTTCCTCATATCATATTATAAAAGAGGCATGAAATCTCTAGAATCATTTATATTCTGGATTTTCTCATGTTCATGTAAAATTAATCATCATTCTTCTTCTGCTCCCTCACTTATTCAATGAATTACAAACATTGTATGTGAAGTGTCAAATTACCAACATCGTGAACGATGTGATTTCAATTTTCTTTAATTCCTTAAAGGTGGGTCATGAATCTTTATTTAGGATTGAACAAGGTTATGATATATTTATTATATATCATCCATTTTTATTGAATCTTTTTATACACATGTTATTAATTTATGAAACAAAATGAGTTATTTACGGTCAAAGAATCACTGAAATATCCTAAACAAAATCAATAATATTTTATCTTATGAATCGTCCTCATGTTACAATTAAAAATGATAAATGGTATAATTTATCGTTTTGGAAATAATTAAATACCATACCAAACCAATTCTGAAGTTTCACATCCAATTGATAAGAACAAATATCATTAACAAATCATTGATATCATTTAAAGAATGCACCCAAAAACAGTGCAAGGAACTAAATAATAATAATAAAAGGGTGAAATCATATAATAAAATGATCATATAAAGTATTATAAAAATTTATATGTTTCATTAAGATATTAATAAATTTCTTTTATCCATTATATAATAGGTTTAAATATGTTTGATGTAATACAATCCCGAGGACAGGGAATTATTAACCGGATTCTCATTCTTTGTGTTAACCTTCTCCTTCATTTTTTATGTGGTATTGGATTTTTTGTGTTTGATGGGTTATGTTTTTATTATTATTTATTATGTGTATTTACATTGTATATACATATTCCATAAAATCTAAAAAGTCTCGCTTCAATTATATGATTTATGTAAGGGGGTTTTTGTTTAAAATCATCTTCTAAAATTATATTTTTCAAAATTCAAAAGAAATGTTTTTATGAAATAATTCATGTTGTATGATTATGTTATAGATTTTGGGAATTATATATAATGAACTATGGGATCTATATTTACCTATAATGCATTTTTTATGTGTATTATGGAGTTTGGATTCATGGTTAGTCCAAATGTAACTGCGATGGTTACACAAATTGTAAGGTATCCATGAGAGTTACAAATTATAAGGTAGTCGATAGGGTTACATGATTATGTAAGTAATGCCACAATATAAATTTATGTTTATATTTATGTTCTTATTTTGTTGTGAAACCTTTTTAAATATCATACTTTACAAAGTAAGTATATATGGGTGACAAGTATGTCTTTTTAAAATGTTTTCATATGGTACATGTGTTCATGGACTAATGTGTTCTTTACTTCTTTTAATATCCCTTACTGAGATTTTTTGATCATACTAGGTTTTAAATGACTTTGATATGTTATAAGGATGAGTAATAAAAAGATGTAATCCATGTAAAATATTGGAGAAACTATCAAAGAAATCAATTTTTATTAGGAAGGTTTTATATTTCATAAGAAATGAATACTGTTTTTATGGTATCCACTCGGTATTAATGTATAATGTTATGAATGTATTGTATCACAGTTCTCTAAAGCTATAAACCTGAAAAGATCCTTAATGTGAAAGGAATTGATTTCATGACTAAATTAAAGATTATATAATGTAATAATTCTGGGACCTTATAGTTTTATATCAATTAATCTAATTTAGGTCATTGCAATCAAATTGATATTAAAAAAAACATTGATAACATTATAATAATTTCTATTTAGAAACCCATTTTAAGTCACTTAGGTGACATTAATTTCAAATTAAATATTGACACTTCTATGAATTGAATTTTTAATAATAAATTTATTATTTTATATCATAATAATTAACAAATAAAACATAATTCTACCTTAATTTTGGACCAAAAGAAATAGTGAAAATAGTTAAGATAAATTACCGTGGTTATTGTAAAAAATTGATTTAACTAGGGTTAAACTAAGAGTATTATTGATAAAAATGAAATAAATACAATTTCAATATGCATTAGAATTAAATATTTCGACCTTATATCATCTAGGATTGATAATGGATCATTTGGAGGCTTTAGTATGGATAAAAATGTCAGTATGATTGAATATTTTCAAAACATGACATGTGTTCCTGTAACATCCATGGTAAATGAAGAATAAGAGATTTTTATATTTATTAATATTAGTGAATTAAATATTAATTTTAGCTTAAAAGGGTTTCTATGTTCGATAGTGTACCTGATAAGCAACGATGGGTTTCTTTGGAATCTTACGTTGCACACTAATAATATAATATTATTATTTTAAACGGTATTTTACTCCTAGACGTTGTATTGGTGAGAATGAACAAAACTAACTACAATATGATAATACATGTTTGTTAAATATATTTAAATTTATCAAATAAAAGTTAGAGGCTTAAAAAGTGAATGAATCTAATTTTAAGCATAATTTTCATTAAAATGACGATTTATCGCCTTTTAATGGAAAACCCTCTTTAAATATAGTTTTGGTTACATTAATAGATTATAATTGACCAAATAAAATCCTTCTTTAGAATGGGGACATCAAATTTTACCTTGGGTAATTTTTTGGTATTTTTCGGATAAAGTTCATTTTTTTAATGAATAGTGAAAAATATTGTATTTTAATTCAAAAGTGCATTTTAATATAATTTATTTATATAGTTATATTATCTTTTTAATTGGTTTTAATTTGGAATTAAAATATATTTTTACTATTTAATCCAATGTTGGTCATTGGATTTAATTTCACTTTGAAATTAGACATAAACAAGTATCAATCTTTTGATAGTTATTGTTTCTTAAAAACACGCTATTTGTTTTAACAGTGGGAATTAATTTTTAAATTAATTAATGCCACTTCTATGTTTTGAATTTGGAAAAATAAACGTCATTTTTGAATTCGGAATATCAAATATATATTAGGCTGAATTTTTGGTATTTTTCTAAAAAACTTCAATTTTTGATGAATAGTGACACCACTTAGTTGTAGTTAAAAAAAGTGACTTTTTCATTTAAATGGAATTTTACCACTTCTGTGAACTGAATTTAAAAAATCCAACATACACGGTTGTTACCAAGAAGTAAAATTTGGTTCAATAAGATGAAAATAATTTTTGGTGAATAGTTACTTTTGACTTTTATTTACCACGGTTAAAGGTAAATAGGGTAATTCAAGGTTAAAAGAATATTATAATCATTCATAATTACCTTAACAGTTGTCTAAATATTATTGGTTGAGTCATTTACGACCATTAGAATCTTTTTGTCGATTTTGGGACCCCTTTAAGCCACTTGGGTGTGATAATGACAATTTAGAATAATTAACTTAAAGAAAATACAAAAATGACAAAAGAAAATATCTTTTAGTAAATTAATTTTTAGAAGGGGTTATATAAAATTATCTGTTCGACTATAAATATTCATTGGAAAGCTAAAAATATTTCATACATCATGGTATTTTTTTTATAATTTTTAGACATCAAATAAATTAAATTATTTATGACACAATAATGATGCAGTATTTACCTCATTAATAGATGATTTAATTAAATAAGATTATAATGATTAAAATATTATCCAAAACATGTCCAATTATGATTGGATGATTTTATTTGGGTTATGAGTCATCTTAACTTTGGCCATAATTATTTTTGGTCCATTAGAAACCGAATATCATTATATTGTAAAATAATATTTTCACTCTTTCCTAAAGAGCCCCTCCTCTCACTTATAAAAAGAGACCACTTCTATGCAATTCCACACACCACTCAAGCCATTTGGATCGTCCAAACTCTGCCGAATTAAGCTCCCTACATCCCTCTACTCCTCCTAGAAGCCTTACTTTAGGAATAAAGCACTTAATAAGTCCTTTTGGTTTAAACCAAAAAAAGTTTCCTAAATTAAAGGTAACCGTTTCTCTTAAATTGTTTTCTTTTATTTTGCTTCTCCAACCCCTAAAAACTTTTTATTTATTTTCTTTTGTAACAAAACCAGTATCCTCAATATACTAGGATGTTTTTATTATAAGTATTCGAAATATAATTACACACACTTCCATCTAATGGACGAAGAATGCAATGTTTCTGTGGATGGAAAACTAATGCCTCACAAAATGATGATTGTTCAATTACATATTACTTCCTCTCATGGTGGAAATTATGATGGAACTGTATTTATATATGATATATATTATGTTTATGATTTCTTTATGCTTTTTTACTCCCCAATTATATCAAACCTTTAAGGTTTCCATGGTGGGTAAATACGATAATCTCATTTGAGGAAGTGCGGATTACCGCTCCCTCAAAGTGATGTGACTCATTAATGACCTATGTGGGATGTATAAAGGATAGATTTAATGATATTTTATATTATATTATACTGTAATTATAATATACCTATGTATCATTATGTTTTAATTACATTAAAATAATAAATAGAAATGAAAGTAGCGTTCATGCGTACATACGGCTTACCGTCTCCATGAACGGTGCATTTCATTTCGTACCTCCAAATGTTATGTAGTATTATAAATACATGTACATGATGGATATATATGATATATATGATACCCAAATCATGAATATCATCCTATATAAATTTACCTTTTACCACGTGAACAACATGTAATTATAAGAAGTCCATTTTTGACTCAAGTACCAAATATCGAAAAATGAACGTTATTAACTTAAATGATTAAATAATGATTATAACATTGTAATAAGTGATATAAAAGGAATAATAAAATTTAAAAAAGGTTCTTATGCAAGTATAAATTAACATTAGTTTATTATTCAGGATATTAATGAAGGAACGGGTCAAGTCGGACACGAGGTAAGGGACTTCGCCTCAATCTCCTTTCATTGAGGCATATTTCATTTTATACACAACTTTCTTTTATACGGTGTATAAAACCATTTGAATTTTACTTTTATACAAAAGGAATCTTTTTCTGCGAAGCGTTTTACAAAATGAAAAAAAGGAATGTTTCTTTTAACGTAGGCGGTGACAACGACCTCTTCCGCCGCCGCGAGTATTATTCGGTCTTTGGCTTCCTCAACAAGCCATAATGTTTTTTTGAAATAAATACCATATACTGTTTTATGTATTTTGGTATTGAAAAGGGTTTTTTATAATGTATTTGTTATGTCAATATATTTATGTGATATATTGTGATCAAATTGTGGAAATGTTTTCTTTCCATTATATTTGTTTTATGTCTTATGATTTTATAATGGTACTTGGACATTTGACGGGTGGTTACGTGATAAACCATATGACAGGTGGTGCCGTGAATACCAGGACGGGTGGTTACGTTATAACCTCCAATGCATTGGGTATGGAAGTCGGCCGTATGGCTATTCCATTAAGTGATATGTGTGGAAGTCGACCGTATGGTTATTCCATTTAAGTATGTTTATGTCCCAAGTTACCTTTATATGTTATGTGTTCTTTATATGGGTTTTATGGTAATATTTTGGTTACAAAAGGGTAAGTATTGATCTTTTATTTAGTGAAGAGTTTTTACTACTTCATAAAGGTGAAAAGTGTTACTTTGATAAAGTATATATGGTCTACTTTTTTTTTTGAAAAACTAACAGTTTTCATTCGTTGTGTTTCCCTTACTGAGATTTTTATGATCACCCCAAGTTTTTTTGAAATGTTTTTCATAGGAATTAATGTGGAATAGTGTCAAGGATGGGATTAAGGGAAAGTCATGCTATATAAAACATGGAACTAGACATGTTTCTTTTTTAAGAGTTTTTATTTTATGGAAACTTAGTAGAAGTGTCTACTTTGTATTCTTTTGAGATGTAATAGTTAAGATCTAATTCTATAAAACTCTAAACCTGAAAAGATCCTCATTGGGAATTACTCATTTAATTCAATGTTATGTAATGTTTAAGTCTGGGGCCTTATAGTTGGTATCAAAGGTCGGTTTAGACAACTTTAGGAGTTAGAAAATTATTAAAATTATAAATTAGTTTATGGTATGATTGAAATGATATTGCATTTATAGATTACCATATTGCTTCAACAAAGATATGTCTGTGTTAAGAATTATTTTTCTTAAAGTAAATAAAGTAGATTTTTTGGGAGGGAATACCGAGTTAAATGACATTCAGAATCAGTAACCAGAGATGGTCAGAATCAGAATTGAGCAGTTTACTATAGTGATGACTCAGTTGAATTAGGTGATAAATGGTGGTTGTGTTTATTGTTGATATTTAGGTGTTTTCTAAAAGTAAATAGGAGCATGAAAGTCATTTAAAGGTTATCTTGAAAAACTTAAAAGAAAAGAAACTGTATGGAAAATTCATAAAGTGTGTGTTTTGGTTACAACAAATTTCTTTCCTAGGTCATATTGTTTCAAAATATGGCATAACTGTTGATCTTGCTAAAACAAAAGTTGTTAAAGAATGGACAAGACCCACAAATTTAATCGAGATTTGTAGTTTTCTTGGTTTGTTAGGTTACTAACGAAGGTTTGTTGAAATTTTTTCATAGTTATCTAGTCTAATGACCAAGATAACTTGGAAGGGTGTTACGTTTATCTGGAAAAAAGAATGTGATGATTGTTTTCAGGAGTTGAAAAGAAGATTGGTGAATGCTCCAGTTTTGGCACATCCTTCCAGGAATGGTGAGTTTGTTATCTACAGTGATGCTTCATTGAAAGGACTTTGATGTGTCCTTATACAGAATGATCAGGTAATTGCATATGCTTCACGTCAGTTGAAAACTCATGAGGAAAATTACCCTACACATGATTTGGAATTAGCTTCTGTTGTTTTCGCTTTAAAAATTTGGAGGCATCATTTGTATGGAGTAAAGTGTGAAATATATACTGATCACAAAATATTAAAGTATATATTCATTCAGAAAGAATTTAACATGAGATAGAGGAGATGGCTAGAATTAATCAAGGATTATGATTGTACAATTCATTACCATCTGGGAAAAGAAAATAAACTGACTGATGCTTTGAGTCAAAAAAGTAATGATTCATTATCAATGTTGCGTTTGGAAAGTGATCCTTTGGTTAAGGATTTGATGAAATTTGGAATAGAAGTTATTGGTACAGGATGACCTTCTTTTTTGTTTCAAGTATCAGTGAAAACCTCTCTATCAGATAGAATTAAGCAAGAACAAAAGCAAGACAGCGAGTTGCAGAAAAAAGTACAGCTGGTTCAGAACGGTAAGTTTCCTGAATTCAACATTGATAATGATTTTGTTTTGAGATTTGAGAAGAGATTGTGTGTGCCGTGTGATTAATAGTTGAAGAGAGATTTGTTATGTGAAGCTCATAGTTCTCCGTTTTCAGTTCATCCTGGAAGTACTAAGATGTATAGAGATCTTCGGGAGTATTACTGGTGGGATGGAATGAAAAGAGATATTGCTGATTTTACTGTGAAGTGTTTGACTTGTCAGCATGTTAAAGAAGAGCGGTAGTTACTGAAAGGGATGTTGCAGCCTTTACCAGTACCAAAGTGGAAATAGGATAATATATCCATGGACTTCGCTGTGGGATTGCCGAAGACACCTCGAGGTAATAATGCAATCTGGGTTATTGTTGATCACTTGACTAAATATTCTCATTTCCTTCCTATTCGAGATACTTTTTCCCTAGATCAACTTTCCCGTTTGTATCTTAAAGAGTTAGTCAGGTTTCATGGAGTTACCCTCTCCATTGTATCTGATCGTGAACCCAGGTTTACTTCTAACTTTTGGAAAGGCCTTCAGAATTCATTGGGTACTGAATTAAATTTTAGTACAACTTTTCATCTGCAATCAGATGGGCAGTCAGAACGAACAATTCAGACCTTGGAGGATATGCTACGTGCTTGTTCAATGGATTATCAGGGAAGTTGGGAACAAAATCTTTCTTTGGTTGAGTTTTCTTATAATAACTATTTTTATTCCAGTATACAGATGGCACCATTTGAGGCATTATATGGGAAGCAGTGTCGAACTCCATCTTTTTGGGATGAAGTGGGTGAAAGGAAGCTGATGGGACCAAAATTGGTAGAAGAGATGGCAGAAAAAGATCAGTTGATTCAGAAACACATGATAATAGCTCAGAGCAGGCAGAAGAGTTATGCGGATAACCGGAGGAAGGATTTATCTTTCGAGGTAGGTGATCATGTTTTTCTCAAAGTTTCTCCATGGAAAAGTGTGATGAGATTTGGTAAGAAAGGAAAGCTGAGTCCAAGGTTCATTGGACCATATGAAATTCTGGAGAGAGTTGGATCAGTTGAATACCGAGTGGCATTACCTCCAAGTTTATCTCAGGTACAGAATGTTTTTCATGTTTTTATGTTAACAATGTATATGCCAGATCCATCTCATGTTTTGAGCCCAGAGGTAGTTCAGTTGGAAGAGAATCTCTCTTATGAAGAACAACCAGTCCAGATTCCTGACTGAAGAGAGAAAGTGTTGTGAAATAAGGTAATTCACCAGGTAAAGGTTTTGTGAAAAAACCATATGGTTGAAGAGGAAACATGGGAATATGAAAATGCTATGAGGGATAAATACCCCCACTTATTTTGATAAGTGAATAAAATTGCAAGGACACAATTTCCAAAAGGGGGGAAGGATGTAACATCCCTGGTAAATGAAGAATAATAGATTTCTATATTTATTAATATTTGTGAATTAAATATTAATTTTAGCTTAAAAGGGTTTCTATGTTTGATAGCATACCCGATACACAACAACGGGTTTCTTTGGAATCTTACGTTGCACACTAATAATATAATATTATTATTTTAAATGGTATTTAACTCCTAGCCGTTGTATTGGCAGGAATGAGCAAAACTAACTAAAATATGATTATACATGTTTTTTAAATATATTTACATTTATCAAATAAAATCTAGAGGCTTAAAAAGTGAATGAATCTAATTTTAAGCATAATTTTCATTAAAATGCCGATTTATCGCCTTTTAATGGAGAACCCTATTTAAATATAGTTTCGGTTACTTTAATATATTCTAATTGACCAAATAAAATCCTTATATAGAATGGGGACATCAAATTTTACTTTGGGTAAATTTTTGGTATTTTTCTGATAAAGTTCATTTTTTAATGAATAGTGAAAAATATTATATTTTAACTCAAAAGTGCGTTTTAATATAATTTATTTATATGGTCATATTATCTTTTTAATTGGTTTTAAAGTGGAATTAAGATATATTTTTACTATTTAATCCAATGTTGGTCATTGGATTTAATTTCACTTTGAAATTAGACATAAACAAGTATCAATCTTTTGATAGTTATTGTTTCTTAAAAACACGCTATTTGTTTTAACAACAGAAATTAATTTTTAAACTAATTAATGCAACTTCTATGTTTTGAATTTGGAAAAATAGGCATCATTTTTGAATTTGGAATATCAAATATAGCATAGGCTGAATTTTTGGTATTTTTCTGAAAAACTTCAATTTTTGATGAATAGTGACACCACTTAGTGGTAGTTAAAAAAACCGACTTTTTCATTTAAATGGAATTTTACCACTTCTGTGAATTTAATTTCAAAAATCCGATATACATGATTTTTATCAAGAAGTAAAATGTGGTTCAATAAGATGAAAATAATTTTTGGTGAATAGTAACTTTTGCCTTTTATTTACCACGGTTAAAGGTAAATAGGGTAATTCAAGGTTAAAAGAATATTATAATCCTTCAAAATTACCTTAACACTTGTCCAAATATTATTTTTTGAGTCATTTACGACCATTAGCATCTTTGGGTCGATTTTGGGACCCCTTTAAGCCACTTGGGTGTGATCATGACAATTTAGAATAATTAACTTAAAGAAAAGACAAAAATGACAAAAGAAAATATCTTTTAGTAAATTAATTTTTAGAAGGGGTTATATAATTTATCTGTTCGACTATAAAGATTCATTGGAAATATAAAAATATTTCCTACATCATGGTATTTGTTTATAATTTTTAGACATCAAATAAATTAAATTATTTGTGACACGATAATGATGCACTATTTACCTCGTTAATAGATGATTTTATTAAATATGATTATAATGATTAAAATATTATCCAAAAAATGTACAATTCTGATTGGATGATTTTATTTCGGTTATGAGACATATTATCTTTGACTATAATGATTTTTGGACCATTAGAAACCGAATATCATTATATTATAAAATAATATTTTCACTCTTTCCTAAAGAGCCCCTCCTCTCCCTTATAAAAAGAGACCACTTCTATGAAATTCCTCACACCTCTCAAGCCATTTGGATAATCCAAACTCTGCCCAATTAAGCTCCCTACATACATCTCCTCCTACTAGAAGCCTTACTTTAGGCATAAGGCACTTAGAAAGTCCTTTTGGTTTAAACCGAAGTAAGTTTCCTAAATTAAAGGTAATAGTTTATCTTAAATTGTTTTCTTTTATTTTTCTTCTCCAACCCCTAAAATATTTTTATTTCTTTTATTTTGTAAAAACACCAGTATCCTCAATATACTAGTATTTTGTTATTATATGGATTAGAACTACACTTACACACACCTCTATATAATGGATGAAGAACATAATGTTTCTGTGGATGGCAAACTAACACCTCACGAAACGATGATTGTTAAACTACATCTTACCACCTCTCATGGTGGCCATTATGATGAAACTATATTTATATATGATATATATTATGTTTATGATTTCTTTATTCCTATGTAATTCCCAATTATATTAAACCTTTATGGTTTCCAGGGTGGGTACATACGATAATCTCATTTGAGGAAGTGGGGACTACCGCCCCCTCAAAGTGATGTGACTCGTTAATGCCCTATGTGGGATGTATAAAGGATAGAGTTAATGATATTGTATATGATATTATATTGTAATTGTAATATACCTATGTATCATTATGTTTTAATTCCATTCAAATAATAAATAGAAATGAAAGTAGCGTTCATGCATACGTACGACTTACCGTCTCCATGAATGGTGCATTTCATTTCGTACCTCCAAATGTTATGTACTATTATAAATACGTGTACATGGTGGATATATATGATATATATGATACCCAAATCATGAATATAATTCTGGATATAATGACCTTTTTACCACGTGAACAACATGTAATTATAAGAAGTCCATTTTTGACTCAAGTACCAAATATCGACAAAATGAACGTTATTAACTTAAATGATTACATAATGATTACATAATGATTATAACATGGTAATAAGTGATATAAAATGAATTATAAACTTAAAAAAGGGTTCTTATGGAAGTAGAAATTAACTTTAGTTTATTATTCATGAGATTAAAGAAGGAACAGGTCAAGTCGGACACGAGGTAAGGGACTTCATCTCAATCTCCTTTCATTGAGGCATATTTCGTTTCATACACAACCTTCTTTTATACGATGTATAAACCCCTTTGACTTTTACTTTTATACAAAAGGATTCTTTTTCTATGAAGCGTTTTAAAAAATGACAAAAAGGAATGTTTCTTTTAACGTACGCGGTGACAACGACCTTTTCGCCGCCGCGAGTATTATTTGGTCTTTGGCTTCCTCAACAAGCTGTAATATTTTTTTGAAATAAATACCATATACTGTTTTATGTATTTTGGTATTGAAAATGGTTTTTTAATGGATTTGTTATGTCAATATATTTAAGTGATATATTGTGATCAAAGTGTGGAAATGTTTTCTTTCCATTATATTTGTTTTATGTCTTATGATTTTATGATGGTACTTAGACATTTGATGGGTGGTTACGTGATAAACCATATGAAGGGTGGTGCCATGAATACCAATACGGGTGGTTACGTTATAACCTCTAATTCATTGGGTATGGAAGTCAGCTTTAAGGCTATTACGTTAAGTGATATGTGTGGAAGTCGACCGTATGGTTATTCTATTTAAGTATGTTTATGTCCCAAGTTACCTTTATATGTTAGGTGTTCCTTATATGGGTTTTATGGTATTATTTTGGTTACAAAAGGGTAATTATTGATATTTTATTCAGTGAAGAGTTTTTACTACTTCATAAAGGTGAAAATTGTTACTTTGATAAAGTATACATGGTTTACTTGTTGTTTTGAAAAACTAACAGTTTTCATTCTTTGTGTTTCCCTTACTGAGCTTTTTATGCTCACCCCATGTTTTTTTGAAATGTTTTTCACAGGACATAATGTGGAATAGTGTCAAGTATGGGATCAAGGGAAAGTCATTCTATATAAAACATGGAACTAGACATGTTTCTTTTTTAAGAGTTTTTATTTTATGGAAACTTAGTAGAAGTGTCTACTTTGTATTCTGTTGAGATGTAATAGTTAAGATCTAATTCTCTAAAACTATAAAACTGAAAAGATCAATAATGTAAAATATTAATTTAATTCAATGTTATGTAATGTTTAAGGTTGGGGCCTTATAGTTCCACTCAACTCAGTTACAAAATTTCATTCACTATCCTCTATTATTCACACCATATCACCTTGTTGGTCAACCCAAGACCTAGAATAATCACATCTTTCCACATAAAATCTAATCCAATAAGCCATAGTTTAGAAAAAAAATCCATCATAGGAAGGCATAGGTGAATACCTATGGAGGATACCAGAAGAAGAGGCAACGTACTAGAATGAGGGGGGTTTTTTTTTACACCGACTTCAATTTTTTTAGACAGTGATGATATAATAAAATTAGTATCTTCTATATAATGAGATATTTATGTTATGTACATGACTTTCAACCAATTCCACAACCATCAAATTGACTACGAAATCATTATTCATGTGTAGGGAGAACTACTCCCTCACGAAAGGATGTCATTCATTTTTCCACTACAATGACGCACGATTGTGTATAATAATGGATATAAAATATATAATATACTAATGAAATAGTTATACATGTGGATTTATTATATCATATATCCATTTTTTATTTTTATTCTATAGGGGATACGATAATGTCCCTCATGTGTATGAAGATCTCCCACCTTGCGAACTGATGTGATTTGTCATTCACTAATGCATCACATGGAAGGTGATAAGGATAATATTAATGATGATATATAATATAAATTAAATAAATATTATATTCATTAATTATTGATAATTCATTAATGATAATATATCATTTTATTTCTTTCCATTTCACTCACTTAAATATGATAACATAATTCATTTATGGGTGTACTACCGCCTTCATGAAGAACATGACTCACATTTCATCACCACACCACAAGGAAGATTTATATACATACACATATATATATAAAAGAATAATATTTTATTAAGGATATTATGATAATTATTGAAATATAATATATTACATACCTCTTCTCTATAATGATCATTTGAAAATGGAAATGGTACACTTGCGTACAAATGATCTACTGTCTCCATGATCGTAACATAAATAATTTATCATAACCATATTTCATGATTTGTTTTTGAAGAATAATTTATTTTTAAATATAATAATTTTTCATGATTATTATTCTAGATATAATGAAACTATATAATATTCACAAGAATGGGATCTTTTATGAAAAAACCCGCACGAGAAAACATGGAAATTAACAGTTCAAATAGTGAAAATGTTGAAAGATTATTAATGAATTGGTGATATGTTTTTATAAAATGATAATATATAATATTATAAACACTAATATATTTATGATATAACTTAATAAAAATTTAAAATCCACTATAAATGATTTTAAATATCATTCACCTATAAAGAAGAATTATCTAAGGTATTTCATCTCAATTTCATTTATTAAGGTGTCATTTAATGTTTTCAGCCAAGTATATTTTATATGGTGTATGTAATTCCCCATTTAAATGTTAATATCATTATTTATTCATAATTCATTTTATTTTAATAATCAATTTGATTTTCTTTTTCCAAGTGGATTTCACTTGAAAATTACCATCTGGTAAAAGTTATTGTACAATGTCACTTTCTTTTGCGTTTGATGACATTCTCATGAAAAAATAACTTTTGGAAATCATATTTCATTTGACATTAAATTTATCTTTAATATATCAATTCTTCTGTGATGTATATTATTATCTCTTAAACATATACCATTTTTCATATGCTTTTTACTTTGAATGTTATTTGATTAATTATGGAAATATTAATAAATATATATCCATTACTAAATAAGGAATTTGAAGAAAGTGGACATTTATTCAGGAATTAAATTGATTGTCTAATATATTAGTAATGCTTTGGACCTATAGTGATGTGTGGGGAAAATTATTATATATCACCTAAATTAATTTGTATGTCTCTAAATTCAAATCAAATTGGCCAACTTATAAGGGATTCTACCTGTAGTTTTAACCATAATATGAAAGGTCTTAATACTAGTGGTATCTTGTTCAAGAGTCTGTTTGTAAAATAATTGTGAATTTATTTCATTAGAAAATGAGTTATTATTATTCATGAAAATTTTAAAATCATATTGTCTTTATATGCATTTCATTCTCATTTTATATATTTAATGGAAGTTAAATTCTATTATTTACTTTTCAATATTGATTATACCTTATCAATTCATGTAGTGAATTTATTGAAATGGCCTACATGTTCTATTATTTACCTATACAAATTTATTATTCTATATTTATATATGATATATTTCATTGTAGATAACCCTTACTGGGAATTTGAGCTCACCCTTATTTTGTTTTTGTTCTCCATGATATGAAATAGAACACCTTGAATTAGTTTTCAAATTTTTTTTTTATATTTTTGGTATGTATTATTTTTTATTTTCTTTTTCCTTTGTGAAATGGGAATCATGTATGTAACTTTTTCTCCAAATATACTAAAAAAATCAATCTTTTAGGATTTGGTCCATTGTATATATTCCAATGTAATAATGTAAGGAACTGAGCGTAGACTACTGGGGTTGGATTCATTATATTTGGTATTAGTGGATGTTTAGTAAAATACTTGGTAATTAGATTTTTGAACACATAGATTTGGGACCATAACCCTATGAAAAACTTTGTGGATAAGTATATATTAATATCTAATTGTTTTGATATCATATAAATTAGATGGGTTTTCCAAAAAAATACACCCTTTCCAGGATACTTCAAATTGATGTGGTTCTAGTACATAGGTTCCTAGGGGTAATAAATATAAAAGTTCACATTGGTTCGAACCTGATAATTACCTATTTCAAGACAACAGACCTTAATTTACACCTATTTCCACACTCTCGGGGGATATGCTTAGGATTATTCATATTTTCATTAGTTACCATTATTAAGGATTTGAAAGCACTGATATCCCCAAATAAACAAATATTTTTTACTCTAGGATTAACAATATATGTATTTTTAATTTTTGTTATGTGTCAAACCATATTTATAATTATAAATTATGATTTAAAATTCATAATTTTATATGCTAATCCTATATATAACATTATTAAGAAAAGGATCCTTAAAGGTTGAAGGGTATTAAAAATTATGGTCAATGTAGTGATTTACCTACTAAGAAAGATAATGCATATAGTATTAGAACATAATAAATTATACATATATTAGGTTAGATCAATCAGGTTATAAAAAATACCTATTCTTAGATGGGGAAATCTATTCCACGTCAATATTTTCTTATGTTGGATTGGATTATAATAAAAAATCCACCATCATTTGGTGGGACAACTAATACAATGGTAGTTGAAATATAGATTACACTACTAGAAACATGGGATATCTCCATGGAGCTATACCCTTGTTTTATAGAAACTATGGGTATAACTTGTAGGGAGACTGTATATAGCCAAGGATTATGCAAAAAATTGGTGTAACTCATCTATTTAAATGGGTTTTCAACAACCATTGGGATAAATTCTTGAATTTCTCCAATCCACCCCCTTCACTTGTCGAGCCACATTCCCCCCATAGGATAATATATTTTTCCCTCACTCGAGTGACTACTAACACCTTTCATCCTCTATCATTTTCCTAGTATTTAAATATTTTCTAATACTGATATTCTTTGATTGTGAGTTCCTAATCCTTCCTCTATTCTAATGAATATTTTTTTCATTTTCATATGTTTGTTAAAACATAACAACGATATAGTTAGGTTATGATTCTTCTAAATTATTTGAAATATATTTTTTGGGTTTTATGTATTATTTTTTGAATTTTGGTTTACCATTTGTAATTTTGATGAGTGTTTCATGTTATATTGTTGATTATTGTGTGTGATTGTTGATTTTTAATTTTATATCCATGATAAAATACTAGTATATTCATACTAATGGTTTGAATTTTTTTTATAAATTATTCTACATATTAATTTAATATGGGTTGAAACTGTGCACTTCTTCGCTACAAAAAATCATGGGCATGTAAAATTTTATTTATAGAGGTCATTAGAAGTTATTTTCATCATTTTCATTTTTTTATTTTTTTTATTTTTTTATGGATATGATACATTTGGAAGATATTGGTTATATAAATTGATATCTTCATTATAGGAGGATGATGTAAAATTTTTGAAGCTTGATGATGTAATCGATAGATTGTATTGGTAGATAGTCTCTTCTAAAAATGTCAATTTTTCATAATATGCCTATAATGTGAGTACAATTGAATTCTAATATGAAATAATTAAATGATTATATTTTAAAATAAGGTTGTGGAGTTTTCCAATGAATTATTTATATATTGAAGAAAATATATTTTTTTGGAATGGTATAATGAAATAAATAGTTTATTTAATTTATTTATTTTTCTTAATCATTATTATGTATTTTTTTGACGAGTTCATATTTTTATATAAATTCCATTATTCATTTAAAAGAATTTAGATAATTCATTGAAATATGTTATATTTTTTTATCAAAATGAATCAGAAAATATATTAGATTTTGATTGAATATGATCTTTCCATTATTTAATTAATATTGTTATAGAATATTTTACTTTAATGACATATCATTATTAATATAGTTACATTTAGAATAAGAAATAAATACTTTCCAATAAGAGATGATTAATTTTGGTGAAAAAAATTATTTCATTTCATATATCATAAAACAACATGATTCCCATTGCATTATTACATCTTAAATATATTTATTTATTTTTAAAAACAAGGTTTCTTTGTGGACATTCATATTGAAATTGGCCTTATTGAAGTTTTTAATTATAGTTTACATTGTCGATTGGAACATAATTTTCCCCCAAAAATAGAATGGATATGAGATGGATTTATAATACTCATCAGATTTCAACCGAGTTTCAAATTAATTTAGAAATATATTTAAAATTTTTATTTATCAATGCTTTAAATGGAGGTCGTATATAGAATCCATGTTATAATTTTGTTGGAAGACCATAAATAAGATGGTTATATGTTTTCTTCTATATATCAAAAGATATATTTCAAACATACTATTATGTTTGGCATCATAATAGAGAGACGAGAAAATCTTCATTGTTCATGAATGGAAATAACAAAGTGGAATGAATAATTTCTTATTTTATCAGTTCCCATTTATGAATCGTCATGAAAGAAAGAGTATTCTAGGGGAATAAAAAAATATATAAAAAAAACTTGAATAATACTGAATATGGTAATGTTGAGAGAGTGAAAATTCTACTTGATGATTCTAGATCTTCTGTATATTAGGAATGTACTAAAATGAAGAAGTTGGAATTTTAATGCGATTATATCATGGAAAACCAATGTATTGAATTTAATATTCCAAAAATTATTTTATTCCTATATTTTTGATGGAATTACTTCCTGATGGTGAATATATTCCTTCAAATCATTATAAGGCATGGAATTTAATCATGTAATTCATATTTTATTCTAATAAAATTCATGCTTGTTTGAAATATAATAGTCATGTTTTGGGGGAACTTCTTGCATTAATGATTGTGAAGAATTTGATATGACATTATGGAAGTAAAATACAGACAGAAAAAATATCTTATGCCAAAGGAAGTCATGTGGAATATTCTACTGATTCCCATGATTCAGAATCTATTCTTATCTACGGAAATCTCACCTAATATGTGATGGTTTGAGGCAAATAAAATAATTGTAACAATGAGTTTTTTCATCAAATAGATATATTTCATGGTGGGGATTTTATGTAAAAGATTCTAATTCCCTAGATGAGGTTTGTAATTTCGGGTTGAGACTATCATATTATGTTTTTATTCTGGTTGGTAATATTCCTACTTCTCATAAGTCATGATCTATTTTTATTCATTTTTATAATCATCTTCCATGGATGTGTATGAAAAAACCTTTATCTTGGTTGTGTATACTAATATATAGATTTTATTATATTTTAAATGATATAGACATCTACTCTCAACCTTTAATAATCCAATTGAAGATTCTTTGGGATGATGATATGTTCACATTTAATGATTCGTAAAAAAGAATTCTGACATGTGTCACCCTTTTATGCACTATAAATGATTTCTGTACTTATAAAATTATATCTGGTTGGAGAAAGAAGGGAATACTATCATCTCATATCTTTATGAATTTTAAATGATCGATATATATTAAATATCATAATAGTTTCAGTTTCATTTGGAATTGATGATTCTTTCCAATTTATTGCCAATACATGAAGTGTCAACATATCTTTGATAGTACTATTGACACAGAATAGAAACTGTAAAGACCCGTAAATTTTAAGGGAAATTTTTTCTTAAATTTATTTGGGATTTTACAAGAATGCATTTTCTGACGGCACCTAATTCTGAGGCCCGGTGTCCCCGAAATCTTTTTCCAAAGTTCGGCCCGGGTACGTTTAGTGAACGAACGAGCGGGTTTTCCTAACTTTTGAACTGGTTCTCGGAATCAAATTCCGAGGGAACCGATGGAATCACAACACTTGTAATTGCTTAAGAACTCCTTTTCTGGAGTTGCGTATTCTCGGGTGACGTTTTTAAATTTTTTAGGTTAAATAAAGAATAAAATAAAATAATGTGAAACAGATTTTATTTTTATTCTATGTAGTGTTAATCTAGGTAAGGCGGTTGGAGTGGGACCAACTGATATCCTAACTCCTAGGTAGGATATTAGTGAGGTGGGGCCCACATGAGCCCCACCCCTTTATTTCCTTTTACCTTCCACGTGCATTAAATGTGGTAACTCACCCTCACCCCCTCTTAAATTCCAAGTCAACTCTCACGTTTAATAAAATTATCAAACTTCTCATTAATTGGGAAACACTCGATAATTAAAGCGTGATCTGTTTTTGAATTTCAAAATAGTTGGCGTGGGAAATAAAATAAGGAAAGGCTTAATTTTATTATAGTTGTTCTGTTGTGCGAGAGATTTGGGGGAGGAATTACTCAAAGCCTTGAATCTTCATCTTCTTCATTGGAGAACACATTGAATGATGAAGAATGCCGACCTCTGATGGAGGATGAAGAAGAATGATAGTTCCCCGGAGATCGACGACGCGACGCCGTGTAATGCGACGCCGACGATCCTCCTTCCGCGACGCCGATGATCCTCTTCCGCGACGCCATCTCCCGCGACGTCTTTTCCCGCAACGATCTTAATTTATCAACACATTGAGGTAGGGGGTTTTAGTTCAATTAAATCTATGTGAATTATATCCTCGACATGTGTTTAATTGTTGGAAGTCGTTTGAACCGCTAACGTGGTGGGTGCGGGCCAACGAACAAGTCCGAACCCACAGTTTCATTGTTCTTCGTGTGCAGATTGACGGGTGGCGACGAAGCAGGCCATAACGGGATTTTGAGGTCTTCATAGTGATGAACCGGTCCTGGGAGGACCACTGGCGAAGACGGCAGGCAAAACGGACCACCGGAGCACGTCCGGTGGTCCGCGGAAGACCCCGCCGGCGTGCCGCCAGGAAGGGCCGCCGCGGCTTCAGCCGCGGCGGTTGGTCCCATGGCCGCGTGCGACCATGGGAGACGAGGTTACGGACCGCGTCCTCTAGCAAGGGTCGTCCCCCCATGCGGGGGTCGTAGCTCAAATCAAGGGGTAGCGCCCCCTTTGCGCGGCCGCTCGACCAGCGCCGATCCGACCCCACTAGGCCAGCGGCGAGCCGCCCCGAGCTGGACCGGCGGCACCGAGCCGGGCCGCCCAGGCCGGGCCGGGCCACGCCAGCCGGGCCAGGCCATTCCCACTGGGCCGGGCCACACCCTAATGGTCCAGACCCGGACTAGGTTCGGGTCGACCCGGTTCGGGCCGACCCAGGGGGGTTGGGCCGGGTCGGTCCGGGCCCAGACCCCCCATTTTAAGACCACTTTCGGTATTTTCCCCATAACTTGGGCTACGGATCTCTGATCGATGCCTAGTAAGTTTCATAGAGATCCTTGGATCTAGGTGATCGTTTCTGTATATTACACTTAAGATTTCATAGAACTTTGGATATGGCCGGGTTGGTTCGAACACGAAACCAACCGGGACCTCAGAGCGGAAACGCTTATAACTTGAGCTCCGGACGTCTGATTGACGTGATGTTGACTTTGTTGGATTCATCTTAGTGAGACAGACCTTTTGGATTACTCCGCTCAAGTTTTGGATGTAGTTGGAGTGCGGTCGGGTTGGTTTTGACTTAAAAACCAACCGATCCCCTGGAACGAAAAAGCCAATAACTCTCAGACTGGGCATCCGATTGACGCGCCGTCTGTCATGTTGAGTTCCTCTTGTCGAGATAGAACTTTGAGATACATCAACTCCAGACTACGTGTCAGTTGATGTGTCAACCCCTTGTCTCGTGGAGCGGACCCTTTCGGAACGAGCATGCTGTGTGCGGGAACCCTAGAGCTGGCTGCGACTGTGAAGACTGAAATCCTATGTGGGTTCGGTAGCGATGAAGACCGTACTAAAATTCTATGTGGGTTCGATGGGGAAGAAGACGGCACTGAAATCCTATGTGGGTTTGGCAGCGATGAAGACTACACTGAAATCCTATGTGGGTTCGGCAGCGATGAAGACCATACTGAAATCCTATGTGGGTTCGACGGAGATGAAGACTGCACTGAAATCCTATGTGTGTTCGGCAGCGATGAAGACCGTACTGAAATCCTATGTGGGTTCTATGTAGATGAATATTGCACTGAAATAATATGTGGGTTCGGCAGTGATGAAGACCGTACTGAAATCCTATGTGGGTTCGACGACACTGACTACTGTTCTTGTATCTTATGTGGGTCTGGCAGTGTCTGACTCTGTTCTTTCTATCCTATGTGGGTCTGGCAGAGTAGCTGGTTTAGTATCCTACGTTGGTCCCATATTAGATGAATTAGTGTCTATATATGATCATCTCTATCACTGAAGAAGTAGACCAGTGTGAGCGGAGTCTTGATTTTCAATCGTTATCTTCGATGTGATTGACTTTCTTTTCTATGTGGATTGTGTTGTGCTATCCTGTGTGGACGTGATCAAACTTCGTCTCAGATGCTGGAGCCGAACTGGAATTGATGACTTAGGTGTATGTATGGGTATATACCTAAGTAGTGTTGGTTGTTACTTCATGATTGTATCTTTCTTTTATGAATTATCCTTTGTGGATTATGGGAGACCTTCGGGGGTCTCGGGGTCCCTACTGAGTAGCGTATACTCACCCCTGCACGGGATATGCCTAAAATATGTTGTGTTGGATGCAGATGAAGAACAATGTTGATTGTGGTAGAGGCTAGAGGAGCAGTCGGTACCTAGAGGTGGACCACTGGGTGGGATGTACCCGGAGCAGACGGCTGGACCCGAGGAGCTGAGGTGGCTATCTGTACCCACCCTTGAGGTGAGACTTCCAGTGGACGGATCGACGTTGCTGCTTTACTTTCAGTTGATGTACTTTCCTTGAAGTTGTACTTTACTTTCAGTTTGGGTTTGTATTCTGGCCCGTTTAATTTCTGAACTTACTTATACTCTTTTTTACTTAGTGTTTACTTCTGTTGGCTTACTTTGTGGTGTTCGTTTACTTATAAAGGCAATGCCTTCCCCTTTTTGTCGGGATTTATGCCTTGGTGCTAGTCGCCAGCCTCTGGCCTATGGGGGGCGGGCTTGGGGTAGTCACAGCACGGGTCCTGAGGACGGGTCATGATAGAAACCTCAATGTATGTCATGAATATATGGTCTTTATGAATTGAAGGATTTCATTTTTTTTATTCGGGAAAGGTCAGATGAAATAAAAAAATATGAATAATTCTATCCTTGAAGCCACTTCCAAATGGAAAAAGATAAGTGTTTTTTGGAGTTTCTATCTTCATCCACCAATTTATTACGTCATTAGTTAGATGCAATGCACATTGATAAACATATATTTGAAAATTTGATTTCAATTATTATAAATATCCTAGGGAATACAAAATATGACTTACATTCTCATCGGGACTTTTCGGATTTTTTTTATTGGATTAGAACTACATCCTGTGTGTTTCAGTGAAACATATTGAACGTTCCTTGTGCTTTCTATGGGATGGAAACTTTTGGAAAAAAATAAATTTCTAGATGTTTTAGATAATATCAAGGTTCCTAATGGATCTTCCAACAACATGTCTAAACAAGTCAGTAGAATGGATTTGAATAAAAAATATCTAAAAATCATGATCATCACATCCTTCTTCATGAGTTTATTCCAATAGATTTTTGACATTTGATAACCAATAATGTATGGGTGACAATGATTCTCTTTGACCAATTTTTTAGGGCCCTTTGGTATAAATGGTAATCAAATTATTTATTTTTAAAAATTTAGTAATATGTTCCATTAATTTTGGTTGAGTTGGAAAAAAACCTCAATCATTTTCACATACATGCTTCATTTAATTGTACATCTTCCAACTGAATCAATTCATAGGTGGGAACCATTGAATTTTAGTGGATGTATCATATGGAATGAAATATTTTCAAAATTAAATATTATGTACGAAACAAGATCCATCCTAAATCTTCTATTGTTATAGGTTATCTGGCTCAAGAATATATGTATGTTTTCGTCTTATTTTTCCAATGTGAGCACAAGACATAAACAACCAATTAGAAATGATGATGTGATATATGGGAAAATTTATCTTTCATTTCCATATCCTCCCCAAATAAGAGGGCTATAAGGGTAATATACATTGGCTACACTGATCCTTAAAGAGTAAGATATCACTAATCAGATGGTCTTATTTAACTTTGGTTTTTTCATTGACTATATCAAGTATGTAATATTAATATTAATTTGTTATCTCATACTATGTAATTTTATCTATAACATAAAATTTTATTATAATTTTATTTAGTGAATATTAACACATTACATGTAGATTTTATTGATATTTTCATTTGATATGAAGAGAGGCTTTTCATAGCCAAGAGTTTCCTACATGGTTGAAATAAAATTCATAGAAACTATATTCATTTACTTGAAATATGTATATTCATTTTATTTTATAACTCATTTATAATTTTGGTTTTGATTTTAGTTATCGACTCTATTTCATTTGAATTATGCTTGTTGGATTTAGTCTTAATTCTTTGGTTTGTGAATGAATATATTTAATAATCAATGGCTATAAATATATTACAACTAATCGATTGCTGAAAATGGGACCACAATATTATTTTTTATGTTAAATTATAAAAAATTATTATTGTAGTGAATTAGATAGTCTTCCTCAATATGAATATGTGTTATATTTTGGTCTTTATGAGAAAATATTTTTATTGGATTACTACACTCATTTTCTAATCAATATGATGAAATGTAAAATGGTTTGATTTAGTGATGAGACAGTGTACAATAATTAATGATCGTGGATTCATATTTATTTACATGATTCAATTATTGTCTACCAATGAACCATACATTTTTGCATCAATGGAAAAACAATTATTTTATGTGAAACATCATCTTAGACCAAAATAAAGTTTCATTAATGATATTATCCCATGAAATATTTTTCATAATTATAGAGATAAAATTGAAACCATTGATAACCCAATTGGTGTTTACCAAAATATTTCGTATGATGATTCATATTTTCTTATTTAGAGAGTTGATGTTGAACCTAAAGTATTGATGGGTAATATAAAGAAGCTGCCATATAAGATCACAAATCATTCAGTTTATTGAGACATGGTTTTCTAAAGTTGTTTTTAATATAATAGAAATAATTTGGTTTTATTTTTTAATTATATATTTGTTTTTTTCTTTTATGGTATTGTTTCATTTAATTATATTTATTTCAATTCAAAAAATTCTATTTAATATGGTTTTTTAACAAATGTATAAAATGGTTTTAAATTATTGTTTCAAAAACATATTATTACACTGTGTATGAATTATTTTACTACTATTATTCAATGTTGATTTAAAAAAAACTATGTCTAAAAAATGTACACTTCCTAATTTTATAGATTATGAAAAATACTGAATATGTTCTATGTAAATAATCATTTTATACTAATCAATAAATGAACAAGTGTGGGTATCCTCTTCTGCTTACATGACTGAGTATAATAATTTTAATTTTTTTTATTCGGCATTACATATAATTTCATGTTCATATTCATTGTCAAAAAATTTAGGGACATTTAGTTAAACTGGAGTCAACTCGTACTTATCCTACTAGAATGGGTTTGAGGAGGAGTTATCATAGAGCTAAACGGATAACCTGTCAAACCCATTACCACCTTAACCCACCAAAAGACATCCAATTACCATAGCTTTCCATCCTCTCCTTGATCCTCCAGGGATGTTCCCACCAATTCCAAGATCATTATATCATTTATCCTTCTCTTCCCATACATCTCTTAAAACTCCTCTAGGGATGTTCCACAGTTACCATATCCATATCCTTTTATGTGTCAAAAATACTACTAACAATATCCTTCCAGGTCTAAACCCCCTCTACTTCATACTATCCATACATTATCTCATTATTATTTCCTGTTAGGTTTCACTTCAGTTTATGTAGATATCCCAAAGCATGCATTAGAAGAGAAACGTCCTTCAGTGGAACTCAACACGTTATACAGTATGGTTTTAGGCCTAAAGTAAATTCATGATCCTTTTAGACTAGTATCAAAAATCATGAAATAAAAATAAAATAAAGAGAATGATTTATCTCTATTAAATGAAAACACAAATAACCATGAGTTGAGGAAAACCCAAACATGGTAGAATCCTGGATGTCCAATATAATAAATAATCTAACATGATACATGATTATCTTAAATAATAAGGATGATTATTAAAACTAAGAAAAATATTTAATTTCCTAAAACCAATTCTCAATGTACAAGTGGGAAAAGACCAATATCATATATGTCATACCGAAACCAATAGATCCACAATGTTCTACTACATCTAAGAAGAATTCCTACCACTACAGTTTAATAATGTGCAATGTATCCATATATGTATCCACCCACTAAACCATTATCTAAAATTTATAATTATATCCATCTCATGATAGATTGGATATAGATATATTGACATGTTTTTTTATTTCCAAATTATAAAAAAATTTGATTAGTTTTATTTGAAAAGTACTCCAATTTTTAGACTCTTCGGTCCATTCCAAAAAAAAAAATAATCCTTTAATAAAATCATTTATAAATTTTAGATGAAATATTTTTGAAGAAAATATTGAAAGTAATCAAAATACCTTTACAAAAACTACAAGATATTCATGTAATGAAAGAAAAAAAATCTCACTTAATCTTGGGTGTATAAAGGAAAAATATTTTGTAGAGATAAAATGGTATTATAATAGAGGTATCACAAGTCAAAAATCAATAGAAAAATAATTCAAACAAATTAAAATCCCAACATTTCCATTCTTAAGCTCACTCAGTGTCAAAATCCCATAGGTTGACCAAACCCCCACCTAGGGAAACTAGAAAAATTATAATTATAAACTATTGTTCATTTGTACCCATAAACATAACTTAAAAACAAGGTTTTCTCATGAAATATAAATTGAGGTGATAATTTAAAAGAAATAATTGTCATAGTAGGAAACCAATTTATCTCACAATAACCACTGAACACCCTATATAATAATATCCCATGATTCCAATTACAACAATACTATCCAAAATCCCATTACATATAATATATCATATAACCATTAAACATCCAAAATCTCGATAGCATTTTATGGGAAATTTACTATGTTTTAACATTCCAAAAAATTGTTCAAATTTTAAACCATGACATTATAATACCCATAGGGGAGTGTGTATTTCTATTAAATTCAAAATCATTCTAATACATTAGTAAATATAATATTTCATTTTTTTTAAAATGGTGAAACACAAATTCTCATAGTAATCAATAATATTCTTATAATTTTGAAAATCAGCAACCTGTACTTTTTTTAAATAATTATTAAGTATATAATTTGGAATTTAAATTCCCTAAAAATGGATTATTCTTTTCAAATAGTTTAACATTCCAACGATATGAAGACCCACTTATTTAAAATATATCAAAATCATTACAGAAAAGATATATTATAATATTACTAAATAAATATTACATGAAACATTTAAATAACTTTTATAAATAAAAATAATTCTTGATCAATCATAAATTTAATTTAAAACATATACACATAATATAACAACCTCAAATATTATCACTTGTAATGACTGTGGTGTTAATCCACATCAACGAATCCCATGAATGATTAGGAAACAAAGATGGACCCCAAATAAAACTAAAACATCCAATATTAAAATTAAAATTTTATATTTTAAAAACACTACATCTCTCTGACCATTTTTGGGTAAGAGAATGAAGATGATATGTGAAAATAGAAGACAAGAGTTATTAAATTCAATAACCAACCACAAAACTTAAATAAAAATAAGAATTCATCATGGAGGAATATAGGAATTTAGGAGATGGAATTGGGGGGTTATAGGAATCAAATTAATGAACATAAGGACCCCACAAGGACTAAACTCGAATAAGGTAAAAAGGCTGATACTAATCTTTGAAACTGATTTGGCATCATTAAAAATGTGATGCTTTATTCATGTTGTTAATGGATACCACCACTAAAAATTTAATGAAATGAACAAGAAATTTAGGTGGTGATTTATTTCAAGATGGTATTAACTAGAGTAATATAAAAAAATTTATGGTGTGACACCCTATTCTATATCATAAAATATTTATTCCCGTTGTTATCACCATTATAGTCTCTACCAAGCCCTCTGAAACTCCTTATTAAAAAATAACAAGAAAGGTTGAATGAAAAATCATAAATATTAAATTTATAACAATTAATGGTTGGTATGTAAAAAATATCCCCACTATATAACTTTTTAACATGATAAAGATTCAAGGATAATTATTGAATAAGTGGGGGAAGAAACCTGTAGCTCAAGAGGTAAATGAAATCTTGGACTACACATCAAAAATATAAACAGAAAACTAGGACACAAAAATTTATAAGCATTCAACACTCACTAACATTAAACTAAAAGTGACTATTAACTAAAAAAATCGGTAATATGAGACTATAAAACAACAAAATGATGGAATGAATAAAAAATAGATTATTCCATAATACTTGGGGTCCAACACCAAGGAACCCCTTGAACCATATTGAAATTAATATAAACATTACCACCCTCTCAACCACTATTGTTCATCCAAAAACTAATAAGAATCCACCAGATCATGGAATGGTAATTTGGGGAAAACCAAAGTGTGTTTTCATTAAATAACATCCTTATTTCATTAGAAATATCATTTTATGTACAAGGATAAAGAAAGTAATGATTATTATTAGGTTCCCCTAAGACATACCAATATAAGCCATAAAAAGAGTTAGAAAAATATTTAATGTGATCGACTCACTAATAGTGGTCTACAAAATATATTATAATTTCACTAAAATATGTGATCATAACAAATACGTAGGCTCTCCCAAAAAACTGACATAGAACAAATACTCAAAAACATTAGAAAATATTATATGGAATTAAAATACCTAAGTTTCCCTATTACTCAGATAATTATTCCTATACATTCCAATTATTAATCACCACAAATATAAATAACCAGATGAATCCAAAAAAATCCTGATAAACCATAGATGTCACGCTAGAATGATAGACCTTAAAAGATTACCACCTCTATAAAGTCAGTCAAGATAGCTCATGAGACTCTCCAAGTTATAATTTCCTTTATTTGGAAACATTTTCATTAATTAAAACATTAAATTAGATAATAATATCTATATTTCGAGAAATGAGAGGTTTCATGTCTTTGGAGACTAGAAACCTATGTGCCTAATTTTATGATTAATATGAATATTTACCAATAATTTTATCATACTAGATCTTATCTTTGGTGTGTTATAAGTTACAATCTTCCAATTAACACTGGAAATAGAAACATGTGAAAGGGGTGATCTCAAATGCTCTAAAATGGAATAATAATCATATCAATATATTTCATAGGGTGAGATCATAATCATATTGGAAAACATAAGTAGGGGATGTATGTCTATTTAAAGAAAAATGGAATAAAAAAAATTATATTACATAATATGAGAACAAGTAATTATGAATGATTGAATAGATAACATGTGGTAAAGACATTGAATCCATGAGAAAACAATCATGTTTCAAGGGTATAGTGGAGTCACATATCAAAATAAATTTCCACAAAAATAATCATAGGGAATCAATATTACAGAATTGGAATCACCAAATGTTTCCTATAGTTTTTTCTTCATTACAACTTTTGTCACATAGTAGATCAAGCATCATAAGATGTTTCTTATAATGGATCAGGAATCAAAACCTATTTCCCATTTTTATTTATATCGATACTTGTTTCAACATTATATCAGGTGATGTAATTCATTTCCCAATGTGTTGGAGGGAATGATATGGAACATCGATCACATAAATATTAGCCATACATTTCTTCCACAAGAAAAATATATAAACATCACATCATTAAACAAAAGATTAATATTTTTTCACATTACATTTTTATAGGTGTCAAATAAATAACCACAAGAACCACATCAATCGATACTAAAAATAGTTACCTAGAAGAATATCGTCATTAAATATTTATTAAATATTTTTATAAATGATATACCCATTTATAATTTCTACAATTAAATAGGTGGTAAAATAGAATAAAATTTAAAACATTTTATTTTTAATGGAAATGATTTTTTGATATTTTAATATACCATTGTTGAAAATGCACATAGAATAAAAATGAAATAAAAAAAATTATCTTTTAAAATAAAAAATATGAAATTTTTAAGATCAAATAAATTGATTCATATGAAGTCTTCAATAAAAGAAACACAAACATTTTATCCAAGTGAATACATAGACTTCAAAAAAATAGTTGATTTATAGAAATTGATTCAATCTTTATAATGTTATAATTTTAGGTGAGAGAACAATAATGTTGGAAGATTAAAATTAAAAGAGATATTTTAACCAGAAATATAAAAGAGAAAATTATATAAAATATTAAATAAATTAATAAAGATAATATTTAAAGTCCAATATCAAAATAAACTATATAACTCGTACAAATATATTTTAGTTTTTAATGTTCCTTATGAACAATATAGTTCATGATGTATGAAATATTTGAAGTAAGAATATGGTAAAAATTACAATCCCAATGATTCAAATAAAAATTACCAAATAATATAACAATATTTCTTAATTAAATCATATTATGTGAAATATATTCAAGAAAAATTATTGTAACTCAATAAGAGAGGAAAATATTTTAAATAACCCATATAACCTAAGTAGAATTAAAATAAAAACCAATTGAAAGATAGAGCATTAAATTGAACCTAAATTACCAGGAATAAAAGTTATTTCATGATAAAATATATAAATTAATTATTATATACACCACATAAAATAAATTATTTTTATAATACAAAACATATTTCAAATAGAGGTGTTTGAGTGAAAATACCTTACATTAGCTCCGATTCATTATGCGTTTTCACTTAATGTCCTGAATAATTAAAATATGTTTATTAGTTATACACTCACGAAATATTTTTATTTATATATCCATTTATACTCCCATTTAATAATCATTCCATATATATATGTTTATGTGTATATGTTTTTAATTATTTTCCCACATCAGTTGTTTGAGGTTTATACTAGATTCAAAGGAGTGGTGTTGCTATTTGTACAGACCTCGACTCCCGTAGCCATGTGTTCATGGTTACATTACTACATGGGCATAAGATACATGTGATCATATCTCAATGTATTGAATATTTTTCTAGTCTTGGTAAACTAGATACATACTTGTTTCCCATATTAAATTTGAATACAAAAATTAAAATATATTTTTATTTTAGAGAATATCATTATTTCTTATAGAGTATCCTTGTAAATAATTCATAGTATAAATTCTATATTACTTAGCAAGAGAAAGATAAGGGAGTACTCAAATGCTTAGTAATAGTTAAATATATCAGATGTTTATATAAATAAATAATACATAATCAATAATGCGTAATCAATGTTTCAAGGTAAATATTTTGACATGCATTCTATTTAATATAAAACTTGAATATTATTATTATATATTTCATAATTAAAATGATATTGTATATAACTGAATACAAGTAGATTTTAATTGATAAATTATGAATTAAATGCATCCATAGATAATATAGATGTGAAAATATCATGGATAATAGTAATAACTGAATTCTCAATGAAAAAAATTCTTAATTACCATACATGATAATCCAATTTATCATGATACAAATTCTTTCAAGACCATTATAATGAACGTTTTGTACTATGAAGAGGAATATACCAATGACCCCATTTAAATATAGTTTTCCAATCGATTCGTCTCCAAATATTATTGACGCCTTAAGGGGATATCTACAAAAATGCCACACCAATCACTGATTGTCAAACAAATTTATTTTACATTAAATAATCTATTTTTATCATCAAAAATATTCCTTGAATTGAGTAAGGAATGTGAATTAAAAATAATTTCCGTAGTAAATCATATAAATTCAAAAGTATAATATAATATATTGAAATAATATTAAATTTATGTAAGAATTATATCCATGACAAACAATATATCTATTTATGGGGAATGTATTATTATATTAGGATAAGAAAATAAATTTTCATGGGAAAATTAGTGATTTCAAAAATTAATTAAGCGCGATAATTTAAATAATTTCCCAAGTCAAACAGGTCATAAACCATCTAGATAAATAATAATAAGGAATAAATCATTGAAATATATACCTGGTTGATCATATGTATAATAAAGGGTTAATGTCATTGATGAATAGATTTACAATAAAAATGTTATTAAAACATTCTTGATAAAAATACTAATTTTAATTGGATAAAAATTATTTTTAAAAATAAAAATTCCTAAAATATTTGAAAAATTCATTTCTTTGAAAAAAAATGATAGCATTTAATGAATTCATTAAGAAACTTAGTTGTTATGACGGTGGGAAATTCCAAATATGTCTTACAAATTAAAAAAACAATTCCTATCACATTTTAAGTAAAATCCATGAAGACCTTGTTTAGATAAAGACCTGAAAATTCCTCTAAAAAAATTTAAATATATAAAAATTATTAAAAAAAATAATAATAATTAATTCGTATAAGATTTTAAAAAAATTAAACACTTTTAAGAAAACACAGTTTGGGAAGAAGAAATATTTTTGATAAAAGAGAGACATGAATGGCTATTTTATTAAAATATATTTTCTCAATTATTTTAAGAACCAAAGATTGGTAAAAAAGTACTCTTACTTGAAATCCTAATGAATAAAAAGTGGAAAATAAAATTAAAGGGTTTATTTTACTAATCATTATATAATTTCCATCAATTGAAATTCAAGAATAAATATTCTGTATTGAATTAATAATGTGAAAAATACATTTATAATGATCGTAACATTGAAGTGACAATTAACTTGTGAATGAATTATGCATATCAAATGTAGATAAACATAAAAAATTGGATCTAAAACATCAAATAGTTATTATTTATTACACACATAATCTTATAATATTAAAGACAATTAATAAGAAATGTAACCCAATGAAAATAAATTGAGTTATGAAATTCACTACGACTTCATGAATTTTAAATGAAATCCCCTTAAAAGACTAAAATTTTAACATAAAACACCATGAATTATTATTAATTCATTATATTACATGTCCACAGGGAAGCAATAAAAAAAATAAGTCGTGTAACTATTCAATATGCCTCATTGAACAGATAATTGAGAAGAAGTCCCTTACCATACAATTTGATTTTGTTTACTGTGATTTCATCTCTTCTATAATGGTTTTAATCATTTTATAAAATTAAAAAAAATCATATACCTATTTATAATATTAAATATTATCTTTTTACAACATTTTACGACCCATTTTTTATTAATATTTAATTATTTTCTTTTATTTTGGGAGTTAATTTTCTGATTTTCTCAGGATTGTTTCTTATAATAGATAAATTTATTATTTATAACATCTATATGTATCACCTAAAAATTAATTTAATATTATAAATATCATATTTATTCACTATTAAAGTATTTTGAATGACCCATTAAGTTCGGACCCTGAAAATGAATTGTGCCTCTTTGTGGATATGGTAGATCAAACGTATGTACATGTGATCATATAATTTCATTAATGATTTAAAGGGTAAGGAATTGGGTGATATATTAATTTTTTAAAATAAATAATATTCCATAAACATCACATATATTCATTGAATTTATATATATTAACATTCATGTAAAGCGTAAGCGAAAAAGGAATCACGTCGCCTTGTGAGGCTGCAGTATGCCATACACACGAGATACATTATTGTATCCTTCCTATAATGAAAAGTAAGAAATTTTATGTGATATAAAAATTTAATTACTATAATAATTTCTTATATAATATATTAATATTTTAAATCAATAATTATTTACAACCATGAATGGAGGAGATGGAATGTGAAATTCATAAATTCATGGGGTGGTAGTTTATCGTACACACAATCGATGATTTTGTTTCCCATTATATCAAATTGGAGATGGATTAGGGATATTTCATTATCATGATAAAATATTAGTATATGTTATAAAAGTTTCTTTATATTATCATAATTGAATAAAATTCTAAGGTTGTTGAAGTTGAAAAATTCAAATACACTTGTTTAATATTTGTACCACTTATTTGGAGAGCCTGTTTAGGTTTATACCTAAATACTTCATTAGAGGGATTACCAATAACAATAATCCTTAAATATTATTTTTGGTTAATTAAGTAATATATTTTTTAGGTATTTCTTTAGCCAATGTTTTTTGGTACGTGTTGTGGAATGAATAGGGGGTCTTTTTATATGTGGGGGAGAGGACACATGTGCAATTTTTGAAAATATAAAATAGTACCCATGTTTATCTCCATACAAAAGCCTCTAAAGCGGGTCATTATCATACCAAATAGGTGATATTATCAATATTTTCTAACCAGTGGTTTTTGGGAACATTTTATATCATTTCAGCCCTGTCTTCTTATCTAAAACCCATGGGAAACAAATTTTCACTTTAACCACGATATTTAATATTTACCACCATTAAAATTCTAAATTATAAAAAATTTAGTTTAAATAATTATATAATATAAATGTGAATTTCTAAAATTATGGAATTAATTTTTTGTTCAAATGAAATTCCTAAAAGTTGTAGAATTAAAATTAAAATTAAACCCACAGATGCCTCAAAAAAATGTTTTCCTGAAGAAAAACATTTATAATATTTAAATATTTTTATGTCATTATTCAATATGAAATTTATACCAATAACCTAAATTAGAAAAATTATATTATAAATAAACTAATTTTACATATATACCCAACATAAAAAAGTTATCTTTTAAAATAATTTACATTAAATGATGGATTTCAAAGATAAAATTTATTTTTTCACTATTCCATAAAAATTTAATATATTTTGAAAATTAAAAAAATATAAAAAGAAAATGTTAAAATTTATATTTTAGAAAATATAACAATTTTTTAAATAAATTTTAAAAATTGTTAAAAAATGAATTTTATATTTATTATGCAATGTGTGACTAAACGACCATTTCCAAAAATACACATTTTCAGAAATCGTTTTCTTTTATTTTAAATACTAATTATCTGATTTCTTGAAAATAATTAATTAATGATTATATTTTATACATTTTTATTCTATATAATAATCATAATTTAGTTTAAAAAATTTATATCCACTGATTTAATGTTAATGTAAGAACTAAATACTATATTATAGTAAATTTAGACACAGTGTTGTGTGATATGAAAGCATTCCAAGATATATAAATTATTTACAATTAAATGTATCATAAAGTATCAAGGTGTTAAATTATCATATAAGATAATTATTTTGAGTCATATATGCTATCAAATCCATTTTTTTGAAACATCAGTGTGTTATATTCTTCCCACCTTCAATAAATTAAATCCTTACAATTTTATCTTGTGCTCAAAAGTCAAATAATTTCTAATTGAAATTTTATTCTTTGGAAACCCACATCACTAAAAAAATTAATATATATTCAATATTATAATAGAGAAAGTAAAGTAAAAAAATTCATCAATAATAACACATTAATAAATTTTCATGTATGAGAATATTGGTGGGAATTGAAGATATAAAAATTTAATAAAAGCATAAATAATTATATAGTCTCGTAGGGATATTTTTTCATAAGACATATAATGATAAATGGAATTAGAATGACCTAAAGAACAAACATATATTATGATAAAAAAGAAACATTTCATTAATCTAATATAAATTTAATATTATAACATTTTTATCCAACAGCCTTTCCCTAATGTTGAGAATTTCTTTTACAATCTAAGAATATACAGAAATATTATTACATGATTTATTTTTATTTAATAAGAATAATATCATCCATTATTTATTCTTGAAGCCAAAAAAATTAACATTTAATAAATCATATGATCCATAAAATAATGATAATGTATTCCTTATTTATTAACTAAAACTTTAATATTTGGAATAAGGTAACTAATATAATAAATTAATCTCTAAACCTCAATAGTAATACCTCTGTTTCATCATTAATATATATTCATCAAATCATATAAGTAACAATAATTAAAAATTAATTATAAAATTACATAGCATTGTGGTAGGAGCTGAAACGTTTTCATCCTTCAGTTTTTTAGTTCAACCATTATGGTCTTCACCAGAACGCAATGGTTTTTCAACCGTCAAACGCATTGTCCCAATTAAAAAAATATCATTACCAATTCAATAATATTCTCAAATTGGGATGAACTATAATTAATATAAAATAAAATATTAGATAAACCATAAAGGTTACCAAAATCTATAAACTTATTCCAACAATATGTAGGGTAATGTTTACATAAATGAAATTTTCACTCAAACACAGATTAAACCAATGTGTTGTATTTCCATAAATTTATCTCAAAATATCCTAATTCATGGTATACATATATCACATAAAACCAAAATATGGTGTTTATGATTTTGAACTTACGATCAAAATTATACACATAAACCCATGATTATATCTATTACACTTATGTTAATTAAGACATATGTGACTCTAATATTTATCAAAATCCTAATATGTTTCATGATTTTCATAACCAAAATACTACTAGTAAAAAATAATTCTACAATTTAATTCTTGACTCCGAATACATAAATAATTAATCTGTTTTGTTACAAAATTGGACTTTCCTTGTTGTAGGGGGTAACCATTAGAAAATGGACTTGACATAGATAATTCATTGGGTCTGTAAATTTAATATATTGAACTATAAAAAAATAACTGGGATAAAATTGATTTACTTACATCAAGTTCTTCATTTTTCATTCGAAATTAATTTCTTTAAACCCTAATTTTTTAACCATTAAACATTTAATTATTCCTTTGATACACCTCCCTCAGTTTTTCTTTCCTCATTTATGACATTAAGTAATTTGATCCTTCTATTTTAAAATGGTCTTCGCTGCACATGTTCTTAGAAAACAATGTCCTCTTTATTAGTTAGTATTAGAGTTGGTTAATGTATAGATTGTTAATCAAATTTTATGATAACATGTTAGGAATAATCATGATATATTTCACTCATGTCATCATCCCATTTGATTTTTTATAATCACCATATTATCCTTCACGTTCAATGATATGATGATTCATTTGGGTTACATTTGTTGACTAAAACAAAAAAGCATAGTTTAAGTAAAATAATTGTAGCAGGAAAACATATAATAATTTGTTGGATTTTGAAATCATGAATCATTATTTTCAAAAAAATAAACATTAGGGTTACCTAGGTAATTCATTTATATCATCAATTCAAATCCAAAATAATGGATTATAAAAAAAATCTGAATTATACAAAGAATATACCCAACATGTATCAAATCAGGTGCCAAATAAGGCTTGTTGTTCTGTATTAGGTAATTCTCATGTCAACTCAATTTTAATTTTCTATATTTATTACCCATAGGTACAAATGTTCCACAACCACATAAACTTTTAGTATCCAAACATGGATATATTGCTTGGACAACCGCATAATCTCAACATTAACAAAACATTATGGATATTATTTTAAAGTTATCATCATGGCCAGTCATAAGGTTATTTTCCCTAATCAATGTTTTCCTAAATCAAGTTCCCAATGTTCCTACTATGATTTCTTGGCTACCAATTTTAGCGAACCTGAATTTCATTACTTTACTACATTCCCATAAGATACAAGGGATCTCGTTCCATTGTTCCGAATATTTTAATATTCATGAAAAACTACCAACATATATAATTATTATAGTACATGTTAAAAAAAATTACAATATAATTATTTTTGGGAATATAATTATTCCTTTTAGCATTAACTTGGGTATTATTCATAGTATAATTATTGGATTATTTAGAGAGGAAACAAAATATTGGTGAGATTAAATTCTTAGTAAGAGTTACATAAACTGAATGATTCCATGAATAAATATATAATAGTAAATAAGTAATAACCAATATATAAATTAAAATATTTTAACACACATTTAATTTAATTAATAACATGAGTATCATTATTAGATAAGTAATTATCAATACTAACATTTTAGTATCTGAATATTCATAACTTTAAATTAAAAATCTGATAATGAAATGAATCTAGGGATAATATAAATGTGAAAATATCTTAGATATTAAAAATAACTTAATTCCCAATAAATTAAATTCTTAGTTATTATATGTCATGATATCAATCATCATGATACCTCAACTATAAATACATTTCATAGGATAGTTTAATATTAGGGGTAGGTATGCAGAATAATTCCCATTTAAATAATGCTATCCAACTGATTCAACTCCTAAGACTACGAATTCATCGAGGTGATATCTATAAAAAATACCTAACCATCACTACATACCCAAAGTATTTCTCATATATTTAATAATCTAGTTAATTTATGAAAAAATTCCTTATACAAAAATTCCCTAATCGAGTAAGGAATACTAATTTACAATAATTTCCCCAGTCAATCATATTACTTTAAAAATAAAATACCATATATAGAAATGATATGAAGTTTATGTAATCAGTATATTAATGATAAATAATACAGATTTTTTAGAGGAATTTAATGTGAAATAATGAAATGAAATTGAATATTAAATTGAGTGTTAATGATTAAAATAATTTATCAGGAAACAGAATGTCAGTACTGTGCCAGGACAAACTTATTGTAGACCATCTAATGACATAATAATAAGGATTTTATCAGCAAAATATATCCCCATGTAATCATAAGTATAATAGATAATATATGTCTGGATTGTATAGAAATATCATATAAATTTAATTAAAAAAACTCTTGAGGAAAATATCAATTTTTTAATTTCAAAAACATTATAAAACTAAACGTTCAGAAAATTTTTTGATGATTATTTTCTTTGTAAATAAGAATTCAATCTTATAATGGTCATTTTTTGGAAAGTACATGAATATGAATTTTCAAAAAATTAGTACAAAATAAAAAAAATCATAAAAATTCCTTTAATAATTAATTTGGGTAATTATAAAAACATTTATTGAATTCATGGTTCTGGGAAAAAAATATTTTCTATCGAAGATAGAAATTATGTCATGTATTATTAAGATAGTTCTAAACTATTTTATTTTCCCAAGAGTATAAAAAATAATTACTTCAAAAAATTTAATAATAACTTGAGTGGTAGAAAATTAAATTGTTTTATTATCCAATGATCAATTAATATTCTTCAATGTAAATTCAATGACAAACAGTCCGTTCTAAATTGTGATATGGAAATAAAACCTTACAAAGATCACAATAGTAATGTTTGAAATAACCAATAAATTTATAATTTTTATCAAATGTAAATCTACATAAAACAATAGGATTAACAACATACTATAGTCAATAGGAATTACAAAAATTCATTGAGTATCAAATATAATGAAAAGGTAATATAATCCATTGAAAATAAATTGAGTTATGAAATTCTTTACCACTTGGTAGAATTTCAGTAAAATTTCTTAAATAATTCAAATTGAAACTCAATATTCCTTGAATTATTAATGAATCATTTTATTACATGCCAATGAGTAGTATATAAAACACATATAATAAAATATATGTGTAAAAGTTTGATATGCCTCAATGAAGGGATATTGAGATGAAGTCCCTTAACTCAAGCTTCCTTTTGGTTATACTACAATTAAAATAATAGATAATTATTTTATGCATGTTATTATTTTATACCAGAAAATATTAATTTTTTTAATTTCATATATAATCCACTTTTAACATTTTACCTGTCATTCTTTAATAATAATTCAATATTTTTTATTGTTTTGCGTGTTAATTTCATTATTTTCCCATGCAAAATTTTCCATGAAAGTACAATTTATTATGTATATAATATAGATTCAAAATAAAAAATTTATATTAATTTTATAAATATCATATTTAGCCACTATATTAATGTTCATAATCAATCTTTATAGTTGTACATGGAAAATGAATTGCATTGCTTCATGGATATGGTAAGTCATACGTATACACAAGAGATGATATCATCACATAAATCAATGAAAGGGTAATAAAGTGAGTGATACATTAATTTTTCATAATAAATATAATTTCATTTATATGACATATATTTATTAAATTTATCATTGTTACCTTCCTTGTAAAGTGTAATAAAAAAATGAACTGCATCGCTTCACGAGGTAGCAGTTTTTCATACACATGCACGACATCATCTAATCCTCCACGGAATGGAAAGTAAGATAGTATATGTGATATATAAAAAATATAGATGTATAATAATTTCATAAATATCATTTAAATAATTTAAATCTATATTTTATAAAACATTAAATAGTGGTGATGGAATGTCATTAACATTGGTTTACAAGGCTGTAGTATGTTGTACATATGATCGATGGTTTTGTTTCCCATTCTATGAATGTAGATTTGGATATAAGTTATTACAATAACATAATAAAATAATATTATATGGTAGATTCTGGTGTGATCATATTTTCATAATTTATAAGTATTTATTTATGTTTTAAGAATAAATAAAAAATATATCTGTGTTTGAGAATTTTACATCTTTATTATAGATCCTCTTCATGTGTATACCTAAATCCTTATTATGAGGGATTCATAATCAATGAAATGCCTTGAATATGTGGTTATAAAATTAAGGAATATATTCTTTAGGAATTTTTTAAACCAAGGGGTTATGGAATTGTGATGAAGATAAGAGAGTGGGTAGCCTTTTATAAGTGTTGGAGAGGGAACACATGGTTTTTAAAATGATAAAGTAGTACACTCAATTATTACATAAAAAAAATACTCAGAAAGGGGTCATTATGAAAACTCTAAGGTCATAGGGTCATAATTTGTCCATCCAATAAATGTTTGAATAAATTTATATCATTTTTACCCTTATCATCTTAGATTAAAACCCCTGTAAACTCATTTTCAACTTAACGGTTGTAATGAATTTTTACTGATTTTATTATTCATAATGGTAAAATATAATTTTGAACTTATTAGATAATATAAATTATTCTTATTAAAATGATGGAATCTTTTTTTCAAATTTCAATTCACATAAGTAGCAGAATTAAATTTAAAATTTAACCCACTAACTCCTTAAAAATGGGGTTTCCCAAGGAAAAACTTCAAAAGATTAAAATGTTTTTATATCATAACACAATACAGAATTTATTTCATTGAAATAAATTATATATATTGCAATATAATTTAATATTTCAATTATTTTAAATTAAAAGACTGTTTTTAATGAAAATCATTATTTTCAATTTTCATTGAGAAATTAATACATTTAAAAAATTATAAAAAATCCAATTATTATTTTTACACATAGATTTAAAAATGTGTATTTAGTTTTTAAAATAATTTTTTAAAATTTTGTAAAAATTAATCTAAACTTATATGTGTAGTGTGCGGCTGAAACTTTTAATAAAAAATATAGTTTTTCAGAAAATATATATTTTTATTTTAGATGGTTCTTATTTTATTTATCATCAATAAATAACATTTAAATCTATTTTTTTACCTGTGTAAACTATATAATATTCATAATTTATTATGTATTTTCTATACCCTCAAATTTAATAGCCATGTTATAATTGTATTATATATTACGATTCATTTAGATTTAGGGTTTCATGTACCTCATGCTATCATAGTGAACGAATATATTTAATAATAAATATATGAAAAAAGACGTAGGGTGTTACATTATTGTCTATGATCAGTGTTTTGTGTCATATATTATATTGAACCAAATTTTCATCTTTTAAACCCTAAGATACATACAATATTTTTTCTTACCCAAAATTTACTCTTTCTCAAATAATTAATGAGACATTAATTGGTGATTTTTATTTATTAATGATGTTTAAATTTCCTTTCATGAGTGAATTATTCATTATCTAAAATGATCAAAAAATCATATTTCGATGACTTTCTGCCCACGAAGGGTGTTTTCTTAGTTAATAAATAAAATATTAATATATTTAGTATAGAACAAAAAATATTTATTTAAATTTTTATATCATATTACCCCATTAAGTGTGTTTTTTTAATCGTCTATTATATAATTTCACAACATCATTCAACTAGGCAATCAAACACACCTAAAAAAATAACTATACCATTATTAATGGATAATTATGAGGTGATTTAGTGTCACTGTCATAATAATAGTAACATAATTATGTTCTTTAGTAATAATTTGTATAATTTTAAAATATTTCAAAAAATATGATGTAACATCTGTACCTGAGATCCAATGAAACAGTTCCATAAGTCAGTCCATCATAGGGCCTCAAGCGCACCTCCCTATACATTATAGGTTGTTGAATAGAAGTGATGATCATATAATAATATTGTTTCTATACTATACTATCATGATCAGATCAACATAGTGGTAGATAATTAATAAATAAATAGTGGAATAAGTTCAATAGAAAGGCAGAAAAAATAAATTAGACAACTTTGAAATCCTGACTAATAAAACAATGGTGTATGTCTATGTGATTCAATAGTATGAATGTAGTAGTCATACATCTGGATAGAAATAAATTTTATAAAAATGGAATAAAAATACATGAAGGAGATCTCTAAGTTCATCCTATGATTTGTCTCATTATTCTACTCTTAATGTCCCATGTACAAGAGTCCTATCACTAATAGTAATCCATTATCATGAACCTCCAACTAGGATATCTATTCTGGTGATAATGAGAGCTAAGAACATGGTTTGTGATGTACTTTGTATTCCACAAATAATGGTGACAAATTCCATTATGTCTGTGAATATAAAATAAAATAGTGTACAAGGGTAATATCAAGGTAGAAAATAAATATAAATAAATAATTCATAGTCAGGTACCTTAATGGACACCCAGTTGACACTACCTGTTTTATCCAAATCCTCGATATCATTGAACATAGGACACCATACATTTAAAGAAGTATGTGTATATTTGTGTGTGTGTGTGTTGATATTTATGTATACACCTGTACTAGATACAAAGTGAAATATATAACAATATTCTTAAATAATATGACTAGAGAAGACTCTTGATGTAACTCAAGCATCCATGCCTAGTCACTAAAGTCTCGTAGAGAGAAAATGGGTTACATTATCAAAATATTAAGAATTTTTAGGGATGTTTTTCTCGAGTATTATAATTCAAGATGGAATCCATGCCTTGGTATCATGAGCCAAGTAAGATTCCATGCTCGAGTATTATTAATCACTAGGGTTTCTATTCTTGGTTATACAATTCTTATGGGACACCATTCCTTAAGATGATAAATCATGAGGGACATTATTCTAGAAAATCAAAAATTAAGAGGTGCACCATGATCGAGTGTGATAAGTCATTTGGGACACCATGATGGAGTATAATAATCAATATTGATGCCTTATCTGAGTGAAAAATATATTTTTGGACTCCATGCCCGAGTATCATATATAAAATTTTTTTTGGCCCAATTATCACATTTATTTTGGGATTCCATGCCAAAGTATCTCATTTATTAAGGCACTCTATTCCAAAATATCACATTAATTAGTCACATCATTTCTATGTATCACAATTCATAAGGGTCTTCCTACCCGAGTATTACTTTTATAAGATAGACCATGCCCATGTATCGTAATTCATATAATATTAATTGCCTTAAGCATTTAATACATAATAATAGGCCACTATATATATATAAATCTGTTTATCCATAAAAATATACATCCTGTCATATTCATTTATTACAATATATTTATATGAACTAATGATTTCCATGTCAAGAAGAATTCCATACTATAATTTGATTATAAAATTCATGTTATTTCATTTATAAGTTTATTTAGAGGTCCATGAGAATGCATATTCCCTTTCCCCTTTTCAAACATTAACATTTAATTTCCCCTTTTTATAAATTATCAAAGTACATATCATATATGTTTTCTCTATGAAGCATGGACTATTGATTATACCATCTTATTCAATTCACCATAAAAATCTCTTACAATATGGATAATTAAATAAACCTCAAAAGGTTATAGAAGATAAGGAAAAAAGTTATACACATAAGTATTTAAAACAATACACCTATAAAGGTTGTTTAATTTTATAGCCAAGGAATATTGGATATGAAATATAATTGATGAAACCAAGTTGGTTGTTTGATATGAGTTTAAGGGCCCCCAATGGTTCAATTTAAGAAACAATACAAATCCAAATTATAGAATTATTCTCTATAGAAATAATTCCATATTTTTAGGGTGAAATAAGGAATTTATGGAACATGAAACATCATTATAAATTATAAAAATGTTATAAATTTGTGAAAAAATACCACCTGCCTTATACCAATGACAATTTAAACATCCATTTAGGGTTTTGGATTTTATCCAATTTGAGAGAAATTGAAGAAATTATAAAACACAATGACAATTGAGATAATTAAATCACATAAAGATAGGTTTTATTTAGGATAAATACACTATAAATGAATGATATATGAGTCATATACTCACCAAGGAACTTAAAATATGATATATGGAATGTTATTCATACACTGGATGAAGGATATACCTTCAAGACTAGGTGGAGATCCTAAGAAGGACCTTGTCCGGCATCTCTATGTGTGGTACGTGAGTGGAAAAGAGAGAGGAAAAAATAAATATGAGGTAGAATCTAAAATGTAATTTAAATCCATTTAATGAATTGAATTGTTATTCCCACATTATTCATAATGATGTACCAACCATGTGGTGCAATTTCCTTATTGTAAAAAAGGTTTCGGGCTAGGTTCAGAGGTTGACCAAACCATGCACAACCCTTGACCACCTCATCAATTTTATATCGACCACTTTCATAGTCATGCTTCTCCTATTTAACTATTAGTCTAGAATAATAGACATCATCATCAACTATAAAATATGCTTCATGGTTTAACTTATAGGACTTCATGGATTATCCAAATCTTACGCCCTTTCTATATTTTCTCAAGAAATAATTTATCAGATCTAGGTGTTATTGAATCTTGAATAAATTACAGAAATACCTATCAGAACATAAAACTCCCATAGAAAAAAACACTTATAATTTTTTCTACACTCATATTTATATTCCAAATCATTTTTAACAGTTAACCCATCCACCCAAAAAAATTGTTTAAATTTATTTAGAATTTCCTTAATCAAAAGACATTGGACCATAGAATATCCTCAACTTGTAACTTCTCATCCCTAAGAATAGATGTAGATGAAAATAATATTCACCGAACATACATTTTCTACGAATCCTTATCAAAATGGTCGTGGTTAATATCCAAATAAAGAAAAAACATTCAATAATATTTTTTAGCATATGATACATAAGTTGTTGGAATTTTATCCAACGAACATTTTGAAAATTAAATACTGAGATAGTGCTTAACTATCCCCATTTGACATGGGACATAGTCACATCATCAAACATTTCACAAAATGACAAACAGTTCTCCCAACCACATGTTTCATATTGATCAGCCAATTATAATTCACAGTACCTCCACTGTTAAAATTTATTGTTTTTGAATGTCCTTAGTGATCTATTGACAATATGGGAATAATTATCAACATGATAGAATGGTCAATTCCCTATTAACATCATTTATCCAGTTCATGATATCTTTTTATTCAAAATTCCTAGTAGAACCTTATACTATACTCTTCTTATCATAACTACCTTCCTGATACAATTCCTCACTGACTCGATTCAATAAAAAAGAGGAAATCAATTCATAGATCTACTACTTGGCTATCCGTGAAAATTATTGGTTTTAGTAGAAAATACATCTGAAGCCTATGTATGATGCATTTATCCAAAATAATTAAATTTTTATCTGGGGAATTATCACTGATGCCTATAACTATATTTTGATGACACCTCCAACTAAGTCGCTAATTTATGTTATTGTTTCATATCATGAATGTGGGAGTATACCTAATCTCTAACCCTTGAATCGTAAAACTCAATTTAAAAACATAACCATGAATACAGGTTAAGGGTAATCTTATAAAAAATTACTAGAGTCTAAGGAGATCATCTGAGTTAATCCGTGTATAAGAGATTACATCTATGACATTACTAGATAACTGAAACATCCTAATATCAAAAACTCTATCTAAACCCAATTGTGGAATATAACCTAGATATCAAGTTAAAGAAACAAATAGTGTCCATGTGTGCGTATGTTTCTTTCTTATAAAATAATCATTGTATTAATCAAGACAAACCACACTACCAAAAACATCAATTCTCCCAGATCACAACTCCATGGATTCTATTTATCATACCATTAAGGTGTTTACTTTCACTCATTATCATGGTGTATAAGTTACACTCTCTTACTATATACTATAAGATATCCAAATATGTGGAATGATTATAAAAAATTAGAGTGTGTTCTAATATATTATCAACTATTACCAATAATACCTGAGACACTCACTTGATATCCATGACAAATTTAACAGCATGGTTTCTAACCAAACATATCCAACTATAGATAATAGGATCTATTGAACCACATATAGTCAACTGACTTCAAAAAGATCAGTTTCACCTTACATGGAATCAAAATTAATTGGCCATAATTCTCTCCATATCGATTCATTATATGATTGTTTAAAAATAATTAGTGAAGTCCAACACCATTAATGTTTTCTTAATTAGCAGAGTAAAAAATCAAATAATTTTATTTCCATTTTTTCTTGAATGAATTTAAATGTATTTTGAGTTCTATTTGATGGTTGGATAATGAAACCTTTGTCTAAATCATTCATTCATACTTTGAAACCCATAATCAAGTTTTATTTAAAACATATTCTCAAGGACTAGAGAACTCAAACTACAAGTCTCATGAGCATCCAAAAGCAAAGGTGACCACTCAAAAAATTGTTTTTAAGGGATGTGATCCCTCAACATTGAATAAAATACTAAATAAATTTTACATTATAGTCCCCACCTTAATTGTGTCTTCGTCATTATTTACTATTAATGGTAACTCATCCCATGACACACACTCTATCCACCATTGAGAAAAGTTTATAGATGTGTCCAATATTATTTTGCCAAAAACCAAAAATGAAAAAATTTGACAAATAGACACTTGAAATAGATCAAGATTATATTAACCAACAAACATACAAAAGAAACTCATCACATATTACACCCATGTAATCCTAGTTTCAGGTAAAAAATCTTAAGTAAAATGATTGGTATTTTAAAAACACCTGATGTTTTTTCCCCATCATTTCACAACACAATGATAACACAAAATTGATTATACACTACGATAAGCCTTCTCTGTAAATGACCTAAGGTCATAGAATAAAAGTTATAGGTCTTAAAGATTCCAAATAAACACATCTAATTCATTGTACCCTTGAAACAAATTGATGGTTACAACATGTATCAATGTGTATAACACTAAAAAAAATTCAACCCAACATCAAATCATTTTATGCTATCCATTAGACCTTTATCCAATTAAATCATAGTATTTGAAGTTCCATGTAAAATATTTACCCCAAAGTATTATCATAATATACAACATTTAACCTAAAAGAATAAGTTCTGAGTCATCCAATTCTAATTAAGAAGTTAGGTTACACAACCTATAAAACTATTAACCATGCCTGAGGTGTGTCAAACATTATAAATTCGGGAATTTCATAATACTCAAGACTCTAAAAACATTAAACTCGATTATGAACACCTATAATAATCAGGTTTTGTTGGATAATGTCGAGTCCTACCAAATATAAACGACACTTGAATGACACATATCTTTTGAAAAAATTGGTAGCATCCAATGATGATTATCAAATCAGAGGTGCTACCAAAATAGGCTAACCCTTTATTGTTAGAGCATAAATCATTTAATATAGAACTAGGTAAGGATGAAAAAGTTACTAGGAATACCTAACCAACCTCTAGGCTTACTATAGAATAAAATGTTAACTGAGAGCTATGGGATACATATATGTTCATACCTATGTCCAAACTTATAGAAAGATATAAGAAAACAATACAAGAGTTCCAAAGCTATGAACACTACTAAGAGGATTCATTTATGATGTAACATAAAAACAGAATTATTTTAAAAATTAAATAATATCATTTTATATAATAATAAGAACAAGTTATATAGGAAGTGTTATTAGTGCAATATTTAGATAATGTCACAAGTCACATAATAAATTTATATTAAACTTCATTTTAAGAATTCTTTATTTACCTTACATTTTATCCCATTTTTTTGGAATTTATCTCATAATTACATTTTTACACATTTAATTTAACCAAAAGGTCCTTTTAATATGCCTTAGTTAAATAAAATTTCCATTCCCTGTTATAAATGATAACACCTACATTGTTGAAAGGTCCATTTTAACTAAATAGTTCCTCATATAAGAATAGATTAAAGAAAATTAATGTTTTTTATTAATTTAATGAGGATCAACTCATTTAGATTCCAACATAAATTTATAAATAACCCACAATAGTTTTTCAAGAAACCATAAATAATTATTCCATGTATCATGGATGCATCCTAAAGGGGCTGAGTACTAGGGCATATAAAAAAAATAAAGTAACCTGCAAGGTTATTGATATTTCATTTTACATTTTAAAACCCCCTTATTAGGATTATTTCATAATAATCACATATAAATATCGATCTTCTGGAGTCTATTCTAGCATATTAAATTAGAAATGATCCCCAACTGAAAATTAAATGCCCTGATGTCTATTTAGGAATTTAGTCATACATGTCATTTTTTCTTATGTTATATAGGTACTATCCTTCATTAAAGAAAAAAATTCCTATATATATTTCAATTTAGTGTGAATATCATTATTTATTAATATTCACTATAATTACAAACTTACAATTGTAATTTCCATTATAAGATACAATTTTCATTCATATGGCTACAACTATTGTTTTTCCATTTTTTAGAATATAGAAAATTCTTATGTAATGGTTCGATTTTTTTTGTTACCCTTCCCAATTTATAAGGTCTCATACAATGTATAAACTATTATTGAAACCGATTTAATGAAAACCATAAATTTTTTAGTCAATTAAACCAATGATCCATGGACCAAATATGCAGTGAAGGGTTAGTTAAGGTGAAACCGTCAACCTATATGTAGAAACACCATTTATATTGATGTTGACACTTTAATAACATATCATATATCATAATTGTAAAAAATCACAGAATCCAAAGGAATTATGAAGAACATACCTCAATAGTAACTCACAATATAACTGTGTATAAGAAAAAATGATAAATAATAAAAAAACATTGAATATTGGTAAGAATGATACTAAAACACACAAGGAAAATCCAATGCATTACCAAGAAGACAAAAAATTCAAATGGAATGGCATGACATTTTCATTTAATGTGAATATCTATGTTCATATAATGATTCATGTAACAATAAATCTTTTCTATAATTGCCCAAAAGTAAAATAAAATAAATATCATAAATTAGTAACCAGTAAAATGTACACTAATCACCGATGATGACCTAATAACCAACTTTAAAAACATACAACATGAATTAGAGTCTCATAACTGGCCACATTGTCTTTTCCCTGTGTGTTCCATAATGACTCTCTGACCCAACTATTTACTAAGAGCCTACATGTTCCTTGCCTCTAATCTACCAACCCAAAATCATAAGATAATGAAAAAAACACTCTAACACAACCTTGTTACATCTCATCCAAGGATCCAATGAAGTGGTTCCCAAAATTTTATTAGCCCCATGGCCTGAAGAGTTCCTCCTTATAAGCCAAAGGCTGGTATTTAGTAGTGTGTCTCTAATGATATGACATTATGTAGCAAACAAACAAATAAATAAATAATGAAAGTGGTACAATAGGATAGTAGTGGAAATAAATTAGACTAACAGTAAATGTAGACTAATAAAACAACAATGCAACTCCCTGGGATACTATAATATGAAATAAGTAGTCATACTTAATGTAATAAATAAATTATACAAAAATAATTGAAAAAATTAAAGCCTATATCTACAATAATTAGGATCTCTAGATTATTCTTGTACTCAAAAGTTCACATGTACATGATTCACAACAAAAATAATAATCCAAAATCCTTGATGTATAACTATGAGATTTGTTGGGGTACCAATCATCATCCCAAAGAGGGTGTGAGATATACTAAGAAGGACACCACTAATGGTCATTACATCCATCCAGACCACAAACATAATATACGATAGTGTTTAAAGATTATACTAAAGTAGAAACTATATAAATATAATAAATATAGACTCTAGTTCCCCGACGGACACCCAAATGACATTACCAACATTGACATAAGACAAAATATCTATGAACAAAGGTCAACATACTAATATATATATACGTATATGTATATATATTTATATTTATATTGATATGTTTGAATGTATATTTACTAGATACATAGTGAAATATGTAGCCATATATATATATATATATTCTATGACTAGAAAGGACTCGAGGCCTAACTCAAGAATTCATGAATAGTCAGTAAATATTCATAGAAAGAAAAGGGGAGAAATTCTTAAAGATCATAAATCCTGAAGGATGAAATTATCAAGTATCCTATTTCATGATGAATGTCATACCTGTGTATCATGAGTATAGAGGGACACCATGCTGGAGTATCATAAATCTGGAGGAACACCACCCCTGAGTATCAAGTTTATTAAGGGATGACATGCCCAAAGATCATAAATCATGGGGGACGATGATATTGAATATCTTATGTCAAAAGGGATTCAATTATAGAGTATCCTAAGTCAAGTGGTATGCCCTGAATGAGTATTATTATTTGATTGTGATTCCATGTGTGAGAATAAAATTTACAAAGGTACTCTATACCTGAGTATCACATTTATTACGGGACACCATTTTTGAGTATCAAAATTATTAACAGAAGAAATGTGTGAGTATAACATTTACTAAGGGACTCATGCCTGATTATATCACTTATTAAGTGCATGTATACTTTCGTATCACATTTATTAAGGCTAACCTGCCCATGTATCACAATTCTTATAGGACTCTATGCTCAGGTATCATATATAGAAGGGGAATTTATTCCCATTTATAAGGATTCCTATAATATAAATTGGTGTGTGAATTTAATAAGTATTCATGAAACATAATTGAAATATATATATATATATATATATGTTCCATGATACGACTCATCATGTTTGAATAATTCTAATTATTTATATGAACCAAGAAATTCCATGTCCATAAGTATTCCATGTCACAATTAGACTATAAAATTGTGGGTATTCCAATTATAGTAATATATAGGTCCTTAGGATGTTACATTCCCTTTTTTATTTAAAACAATTTTATTTAATTTCCCCTTTTTTATTAAAGAAGACAACACACCTCATAGGCTGTTTTACTACAAAACTATACATGTTTGTTATTCCAACTATGTTAACAAACATTAAACATTTATTACCTGAGGAATAATCTAATAAACCGAAAATAATGATTGTAGCTAAAGAAAATCATTATTCTCACAAACATTAAAAATAACACTCCAATGAACAGGGATTAATTCTCTAACAAGGCATATGGGTTACAAAATATAAGAAATAAACCCAAAGGGGTTTTTCGAGTTTAGGAGAATGACATATAACTTCCCAATTTAAGGTATAATAGATATCCAATTATATCCATTATTCCTTATACAATTATTTTCATATCCTAAGGAAAATGAAAAGAAAATATTTCATGATAAAAAACTATTTAATTAATAATCATAGAATACATGAAAAGAGAATCATGATACCGCAAACCTTATACCAAAGATGGTTTAAACATCCATTAACGGTATTTAATTTATTTATTTCATAAGTGTTGGGAAAAAATCCCTCAAGGTATCATTGAATCATTTTTGAGGTGATTGTGTTTGTTGACAAAGTGGACATCTGAGTTGTGATTGTTAACAAAGCAAAACAATGACATACAAATTTGTTGACAAAGAGGATTTCATGGTGGAATGTCGAGTTCAAGAGATGTGGTCAACGATCCATGTTTGATTCAAGAACTTCGATAAAAGGAATGGATGATCTGGAGGTGGCAAAAAAGAACAGATACAAGGTGGTGCCATTTTCCAGTGTTTGCCAAATTTTTGGGCCTAAAAATCAACAAATGAAGAAAAGTGTTTTTGGCAACGGGACTTGCGTGCCGAGGACTTGGAGTATAGGAAAATTGCGCGCCATATGTTTTTCAAGATCAGAAGATCAAAATATGGCTAAGGAAAAAGGTTCGCACAAGTTTGGGAGTTGGTCACACAAGTGTCTAAAAAGACAGCAGACTTGCGCGATGAAAGTGGGTCGCGCAGGTGACTTGCGCGCCATCGCGCAGGGTGCTCAGATTGCCTATAAATACTGGACCACCCCTCCTCATTTTCACCAAAGTTAAACTCTTTGAGAAATCAGAGCTCCCGTCGTGCAGGTGTGGTGGTCGTGCAAGTGGTGTGTGTGGTCGCGCAGGTGGGACTTGTGCGCCAGAGGTTGATGTTGTGCGCCGATGTTAGAAGTTGCGCGCCGGTTGGCAGTTGTGCACCAATATTGGTTTGGGCGTAAAAGTAAGAGAGTCGCGCAAGTTTGGAGTTGATGAAGCTTGAGTGGCACAAGTGTCTGAGGAGGACTTGCACGCCCGTTGTGACTTGCGCGCAGAGATTGACTTGTGCGCCAAGTAAGGTTTTGTTCTAGTAGTGCTTTTTGGACTGCGTGGAAGTTGGTACGTTTCCCGATACCTTCGGTGCAAAGAGATATTCATCTACGGGTGAAAGTTGTACTTCAAAAGAGCATCTACACACAGAGGAAGATGCATTTCTTCATGCAAATGAAGAGGCCTACAGGTCTATAAACTGTGAGTGGATTCCTTCCAAGAGCAGTGAGCTTAAGAAGAGCAAGAAGGTGATCCTCTCCACCGACAGTGAGCCAGAGAGAGAGAGATAGGGAGTGACCCTTGGGAAAGTAGTGAGGTGACCCTAAACATTGTAAGGGCAGTGAGCCTGGGCATAGAAGTGATCTAGCCCGAACCTTGTAATCCACAGCTAGTGAAGATTAGTGGAATTTGGTACGACCGGCAACCTGTCGGCGTATTCTCCTTGGACGTAGCCCTTAGCGGTGAACTAAGTAAAATTGTTTTGCCCTGTGCATGCTTTACTTTCTGTTTATATTGTGCAGCAGGAAAGAGAGAGAAGAGTGTTTTTCTTAACAGTGAAACAAGATCAGAACGGGCATTAATTTTTAATTAGTCATACCCTGATTCACCCCCCCTCTCAAGGTATTCAGCCTAGTGGACCTAACAAGTGGTATTAGAGGGAAAGGTTGAAAGTTGTTCTTCTCTCAATGGAGGTCACTAATCATAAAGGGATTCCGATCTTCGACGGATGCAATTTTCAGATATGGAAGAATCGAATGCAACACTATTTCTGATCTTTGGGAATGGATGTGTCTTCAGCAGCTATGCATGGTATCACATCTAATATTAATAGTGGTGCATTATTAGAAGCTAAACACAGAGAGTTGGATGCTGATTCCAAAGTAATCAATGCCTTAGGGGGATCCCTCTCCAATCACATCTATACAAAGGTGATGTCATGAAAAACGTCACATGCCATGTGGGAAAAGCTTCTGAATATTTATGAAGGGGATACAAAGGTGAGAGAGGCAAATCTGCAAGTGTTGTGGAATAAGTATGAAGATCTGAGAATGAACCCGAATGAGTCTGTTGATGCATTCTTTGACAGGGTGAATGTTGTGGTAGAAGATATGTGGGGTCTTGGAGAAATTATCGAAGATATAAAAATTGTGAAGCGCATCTTGAGAAAGCTTCCTCCTCGATTCAATCCGAAAGTTTTTGTTTTGGAAGATAAAGATCCGAAAGAGCTGACATTGGATAACCTACACAACACTCTTGTTGCATATGAAATGAGAAATGATGACAATGATGCTATGGAAAAGGGGAAATCCAAAGAGTTGGCATTTAAGGCCATGAAGAGGCTCACTATTGAGGATTCTCAGGAGGAAGAAGAGTCAGATGAGGTGATGTCATTCCTTTCATCAAATCTGCAAAGAAGAAAAGGAAAGATTAAAGGTAAACTTCCACTAGCATGCTTCCGATGCGGAATGGTTGGTCATCTTGCTGCGAGATGCTCCAAAAAGTTTCAAGAAGAAAGCGATGAAGATGAAGTTGAGATTCCCATGAAAAAATCTTCAGCCTATGTGAAAGGGAAGAAGCAGTTCAAGAGAAATTTCTTTAAGAAGAAGAATATTCTTTCACAAGAAATAGACAGTTCAGCTGAGTCTGAGGGTGAAGAAGTTGAAGAGATAGAAAACTGCAAAGATCTTTGACAAAATGCGATGGGGGCTATTGCCAGTAGTGCTCTAAGAAAGAAAGAAACTGAAACTGATGAAGAAGAAGAAGAAATTGAAGGGAGAGTTGACATGGAAGCTGAATTAGAAGCAACTCTTGAAGAGATAGATGTTTGGCGAGAAAAAACAAATAAAGCCAACAAGATAGTACGTGATGCCAAACTCTACATGCAACAACAAGAAGAAGAGAAGTCTGAGCTTGAGAAAGAAATTGAAAATCTTAAGTCTTCTAGGCCAGAGCGCACAGAAAAGGTTGATGATCATAAGCTCAAGATTGAAGAGCAGAAAAAGGAGATCGATTGCTTGAGTCAAAAAGTGAAAGATCACGTCAAGCATATTGAAGAGATTGAAGAGGAAGTTGTCGGTCTGCGGAGAAAAGTTAAGGACCTAGAAAAACCTTTGAATCCCAACACAATCTTGGAAAATCAGGTCATTATGAAGACTGAAAAGAAGAAAGAAGAGCCTAGTAGTTCAGCAGGAAAGAAGCAGAAATTGAACTTAGAAGTTAAGGCTGATCTAAGGCTTAATCAGGAACAAAAATCTGTGGCAGTTGAAGTTAGACCGCAACCACCTATCCTGAGATTGAAAGAGGATTTGAGCACAAAACAGAATCAGATTACTGAGTGATCCCAAGGGGAAACTCGTAGTGCTGAAGTAACACGAAGGAATGCACCTTATATCAGGTGTTATTGTTGTGGAAAGATGGTACATTCACAGTATGTGTGTTCTATAACAAAGAGATATATAAGGGAACAGGAACAGAGATGGAAGCCAAACAGAGGACGATTTTCTAGAACATATTTTGAAGGAAACTGTTTTTGGTGCGGAGGATTTGGACACATGGCTAGGTATTGCACTTCGACCATTCAGAGAAATGTGCCAAAACAGAATCAGGATGTTTGCAGGTAGCCAATCAATGGACCAACAAGTGAGTTAAAAATCCAGAACAGATTTGCTGCTCTACAAGATGAATATGGTCCATCATACTCTGAGAAAGAACAGAATTCTCCATCCATTCCGAGTGTGAACGAAAAAGTATGGACCAAGAAGAAGAAAAACGATAAGGCTGTGGTGGAGGAGATTTCCCTTAAATCATCAGATCGATCTGGTGTTTGGATCCTTGATAGTGATTGCACATCCCACATGACGGGTAATAAGGATCTTGTTACAGGCATCAAATATGACAAAGAAGGAGTTGTCAAATTTTGAAATGATGAAGGCCTGAAGATTGTTGGCTCAGGGAAAGCCAAGTTTGGGGGCAAAGAGATGAGACGTGCTGATGTCTTGGTAGTAGAGGGTCTCAGTCATAAATTACTCAGTGTCAGTCAACTATGTGACTCTGGGCACTCAATCCAATTTACCAAGAAGATGTGTGTTGTGAAAGGAAAATATGGAGCAACTGTTCTGCAGGGAAAAAGGTCAAAGGGAAATCTCTACCTTGTAGGTGGGGAAGAAGATACATGCCTTTTATCCAGAGAAGAAGAAAATCAGCTGTGGCATAAGCGACTTGGACATCTATGTCAACCATCTATGGAAGATCTGGTAAAGTGTGATGCTGCTAGAGACCTTCCCAAACTATCACGTGATCGCACTCATACGTGTGATGCTTGTCAACAAGGTAAAATCATCAGGAAGACATACAGGCCAAAGGAACAAAAAGCAACTGGAGTGATCGAATTGGTGCATGCTGATGTATGTGGACCTATCTCACCACGAGCTGTAGATGGAAAAAGGTACTATGGTGTTTTCATTGATGAATATAGCAGAATGTCTTGGGTATTCATCATTACCCATAAGACAGAGGTGTTCAGTTGCATAAAGCAGTACAAGAGGGAATCAGAAAAGATGCTTGGGCAGAAAATTCTGAAGGTTTGTACTGGTAACAGTACAGAATTTATAAACAGTCAGGTTGAAAAATATCTCGAGAAACATGGGATAAGGCATCAAGTTTTATCAGTAAGAACTCCCCAATAGAATAGAGTGGTTGAAAGGAGAAATCAGATCATCAACAACATGGCCAGAACAATGCTGATTGATAAGGACCTACCAGAGAAATTTTGGAAGGAAGCAGTTTTGACATCGATCGATGTTTCAAACAGGTCCCTGTTATGTTCGAAGCAAGGGAAGACTCCGTATGAACTGTGGTACGGAAAGAAGCCAACATTGAAATACTTTCGAATCTTTGGAAGTAAGTGTTTCATTCTCAACAAAGAACATCATAGGAAGTTTGAGGCATGAGGAGATGAAGGGATATTCCTTGGCTATTCAGGGAAAAGCAAAGCATATAAATGCTTCAACAAGAGGCTGGGAAAAATTGTTGAGAGTAATGATGTCACTATAGTCGAAAATGAACAGACTGCTCAACAACTCAGTGAACAGTTTCTGGATGAAAGTGATGATGAGGTAAGCAACACAGGGGGAGTAGAAGTGGCAGAGGCTGACTCAGAAGAAGATACTGATGATGAACAAGAAAGTGTCAAGTCTGTATCTGCAAGGAAGCCAAAGTGTCGAGCTGAAATTGATCGGAAAAATATCATTGGTGATCAGACAGCTCCAGTTCAGACTCGAAGAATGAAATAATTACAACAAACATTGTTTTTATCTCAGGTGGAGCCAAAAGTTTTTTCTGATGCAGCTAAAGATGAAAACTGGGTTCAAGCTATGAACGAAGAGCTTGATCAGATTGAGAAGAACTAGACATGAGATATTGTTTCGAGGCTAGTAGACAAGAATGTCATTGGGACTAAATGGGTCAATCGCAACAAGATGAATGAAGATGGAACAATTATTTGGAACAAAACACGACTAGTGTGCAAGGGGTACTCCCAGATTGAGGGAATAGATGTAGATGATACATTTGCACCGGTTGCAAGGCTGGAGACAATCAGATTATTTTTGTCCATAGTAGTGCAACGAAAGTTCAAAGTGTTCCAGATGGATGTCAAATCCGCATTCTTGAATGGGGTTCTATAAGAAGAGGTGTATATTGAGCAGCCAGATGGTTTTCTCATTCATGATAATGAGAACAAAGTTTGCTGGCTTAAGAAGGCGTTGTATGGGCTGAAACAAGCACCAAGGGCATGGTACTCAAGACTTGATCAGTACTTGAAGAAGTTTGGTTTCCAGCATGGAAGAGTTGATTACAACCTCTATTTCACCAAGGGCATGGTACTAAGAAATTTTTCATTTAAATGGGACATAAACACATGTCACTCTTTTGATAATTTCACTTCTCAAAGACATGCTTTTTGGTTATGAAAATGGGAATTAATTTTAAATTAATTCTTAATATCTTCTGTGATTTAAATTTTGAAAGATTTATTAAATACTTGGAATCATAATGCCCAAATTATTTATATATGTATCATTTAATTTTACCCATTATAAACAGTAATATTAGTAATTATTTTTATTTTTCATGGTTAAAGGGTAAATTTGGTAAATAAAGGTAAAAATAATTTTAAAATAATATAAATCTACCCTAACACTTGGAATAATATTATTGAATGATTAATGGGAGGCCAAAAGAATCCTTATTCCTTATTTTGGAATTATTTAGCCAATTGGGTGTGATAATGACATGTTATAATAATAAATTTAATGTAATGAAAAATATTACATAAACAAGTAACTTTTAACTAATATAATTTTAATACAGGGTTATATAACTATTCTATTTGACTATAAATATTCATTAAAAATATATAAATATTTATTAAAACATATTATTTTATTTATAATATTTATACATTAAATACAGGAAAATATTTATGACACAATGATGATGCAGTGATTACTTTATTAATAAATAAATCAAAAAATGACATTATAAATGTTAAAATAAGTATTATTTGAAATATTTCAGGCCATACACAAATTTTATGGATGAATTTGACATTTTAGGGATGAGTTAATTATATTTTATAAGTAATAATGTTGTTATGACATTAAAAAAATAACACAATTGTGTCTAAATTGACATAAATGAGTTTTTAAAACAAACTTAATTTTATTAAATGAAATAATTCCCATAAAAATATAATATTCATAAAAATGAAAAATATAGTCTTAAAAATTTCATTAATGATCATCATGAGGTTATCTTGGATTTTTATACTTACTATATTAACCATATGGTATAACAAGAAGACATGGTAAGATTAACCTTATCTCATTAAAGGTTAAATATAAAAGATAAGTTTAATTTTACCACTAAAACAAGATTAAAACCTATTTATTGAGATTATTTAGACTCATACTCATCTTATACTCCAATTATATAACTTTTTAGCTATTATAATTCCAAAATAAACATATAATAAAATAATATCTCATGTCTTTCCTAATGTGCCCCTCGCCTCTCCTATAAAAGAAAACTTCTCCTTCTATTTTATTCCCACCTATAAATCCATTTGGATTCGCCAAAAAATGCCTAAATATCCTGTAAAATTTTTCCACTTAATCATTTATTCCACACTTTTGGAATAAAACCATATTAAAGAGTCCTTTTGTGAAAATCAAAAGGATACTCTTGAAGAAATAGTAATCATTTTATCTCCTCATTCAATGTTCTTTTCTTCATCCAATTCATCTTTCTATATTTTTTCATACCAAATATATAAATCCAATATCATTAATATACTGAGATGTTTTTAAAATCATATAACAACAATATTCAACATTTTATCCATCCTAAGAATAATAATACACCATGCGTTCATACATATAGATTACTGTCTCTACGATGTACTGCAATTTGTTATTCAACATTACATTATTTGGATTGGTATAATGATGAGTATAATAAACATAAATAATTTATATTAAATGTCTATTTTTTTATAATTAATATACCATCTAGATCCATACCATGTACCCATTAAAGGAATTATATTGTCACTCATAAGTACGTTAGCCTACCATCTCCACAATGCGATGAGATTCATTCTCCATATTAAAAAATAATTAATGATTATATAATTCATTTCGATGAGTAAATATAATATTTATTAAATTAAAATCATTATGTATATGAATAAAATATATCCTATTCATAAAAACATGACTTACACGATGGAACATCCATAGGGAAATGAAGTAGTTGACACCCGAAACACTTGTAATACTGAAATTTTATTAACAAAATGATATAATAAGATCAGATAGATATCATAAATATGGATATGGTTATTTTATATTTTAATAGAATACTTTAATCATTATAAAAGTGGTCAACACACCTTGGACTAATGGAAAGTATAAGATAAGTGTTATCTTTACAATCTCATTATTATCTGAGAATAATTATATGTAAGTATCTACTAGAACATACTTACAATCCATGTTATTGTTTAATAAAATATAATTTCAAATATAATATAAAAAGATTTAATGTCATTTTTACTCAAGATAAATTTTAACAAAATATTTTTTAGAGGTATTTTTTTTGTTCTCCGAACGAGGTACTTTATAACATTTTCAATAAATTGATGAAGGAATGTTTTTATATATACACGGTGTGAGATGTAATTTCCCATTGTTATACCACCATAACATTTTTAATCTTACCATAAAATATTAAAAGGATATTTAAAAAATAAATGACTTATTTTAAAAATATTATGGCTTTTAAGTGATTTAATGTAAAAAAGGTATATTTCACACAAAGGGTTTTAATGAATTTATAAAATTATTTTCATCTATGTCAAATTTATTTTATTGGATTTTATAGATTTTTTAGGTTGATTTATTATGATATAATATTCTATATTGTATTTTAATTTTTTTGAGATTTTTTACTCTAGATGTTCTATTTTTATAAAGTTCATGGTTTATGGTTAATGTATTAGGATTTAGTATTCTAGTTTTAATATGAATGTTTATGTTATTTTTTGACCTTTTCATATGAATAATATGTTGGACATAGTAACTGATGAGAAAGGGTCTCTATATCCCCTAGATTCCTTGGTGAGTCTCATGAGACAAACTAGTGACTTGGTAGTAGGTCTTTGACATAATATTTGTTTATAGTCTTTTCACGAGGCCTTGATGTAATGGTAATGATATATAAAATTATTAATTCCCTCATTATGAGATTTTTTATTGATTTTACATGTGATTATTTAACAAGTAGAATATCTATGTGAAGGATTAAATAGAAATATTGGATTTATTCTTTCTAAATTATGATAAAGACAATGTTTTAAATGGATTGTGTTTTAATTTTCTATATTTCCTTAAAAGTTTATTCTTATTTATGGTAGATTATGCACTTTTAATTATCCTTACTAACAATATAATCTCACCCCTTAATTTTGTTGTATTTTCCCAGGATTCGAAGAAGTGTTTTTGATTGATATGTCAGGTTAATCTAGGGATATAATGGTGTTGGAAATGGATTGTATATGCTATATTTTCTGTTAGAAATTATATGGTAAAGTTCATCTATGTAATATAATTTCCAAGACTATCAAACTGATCAGTTCTTCAAGACATGATTCCTTGTAATAATTACAATGTATTAAATTAATTCACTGGAATTGGGTGACTGGGGATGGGGATTTACAGTTCTTGTAAGAGGAATTTTTTCAATACCATTGGAAAAAGATTTAGAAATCATTGATTTTGGATCATAACTGTAAGATAGACTTTGAGGATAAGTATAGAAGAAACCCCTTTAATTTTGGTAATGTAAAAATTACATGGATATTAAAATAAATACATCCCTATTTGGATACTACATGGGGATGTGGTTCTGGAACAAATGTGCCTAGAGGAGAAAACTCTAACAAGCTATTCTAGGCTTGACTCGTGGTAACGTGATACACGACAATAGGCCTAACTGCACACCTGGTTTGACACTCCCTAGGGAAATGCATAAGATAATTCTTGTTTTCTTTAAAAACTTATAAGAAGGATTTATGAGTAAATATTTCCTCAAAGGAACCATATTTATAATTATGGATTCAATATGTATATTTGTTTTAATTTTTTAAGTATATTTCATGTTTGCAATTATGCGTTATGATTGGTAACCTAATCTAGAGTATTCCATTTTTTAGCAATGGTTCCTAGTGAAAGAAATAGAAAATGTATCAAATAATTTAATCCATGTACGGATTTACCTCATATAGAAAATAATTATAGTAGAGTAGCTGATGGAACTAGTGTTGAACATCTTATAACAGTACTGGGACTGTTGACTCAAGTAATGAATAACAACCTTACCCGTATGGAGCACCTTTATCCACAATGAAGAGGATAAATAGTAGACCACTTTTTGACACAAAAATTTCCAACATTAAATGGGACTAGAAATCCATTTGTGGTTAAGAAAGGGATTAGTTTCTTATAAGAAATGTTTCTTTCTTTGGGAAGTAAGGAAAGGGAGAAGATTGTCATTGGATTTTACCATCTCTCGGGAGATGTAAGTCAATGGTGGTCATTAATTCATAACATAAAGGGGGATAGTGAATTAGAAAATATAGAATGGTGGTAGTTTAAATAACATTTACTAGAGAAATAATTTCCTCTTGAACAACAAGCTGATATGGAAAGGTAATTTCTGAGTCTCAAGAAAAAGGAGGATGATAATGTTGAAAAGTATGAATCTAACTTCACAAAGTTAGTGAGGCATGTTTTATACTATATACGTAACCCAATATATAAAATTTTAGAATCTTTTATGGGTTTAAACCATTCCTATGATGAGCACTGGTCTCATAATCTATCTCAGCATATAAAGATATAGTCTTATGTGCTATCAAAATAGAAAAGGAATTTTATTGGTATTAAAACCTTAAATTAAATTAGGATAAGAAGATAATACTGTAGAAATAGACAAATAAAGGTAAACTAGAAATAATAATTTTTCGTTATGTGATAATTATTAATGAAACACCCTGGTACATACCAGAAATGAATTAGAGTTTTTTACACATGTGGAGAAAAAGGTCACCAAGCTCATGATTGTAAGGGTAAGATGGAAGTTGTGAAATGATATAATTGAAAATATATGGGACTTTATGAAAATGATTGTCCAAAGTGTACAGGAAATATGGATCATAATATGTAAATGGATTATGGTCAAACTCACGTTGTTAATATAGTAAAAAGGGGGATAATTATGTATTTTCATTTTTGGAATCAAGAATTATATTCTAGTTATTAGAAGAATATTATATATAAATGGAATGTACTGTATTATTTTTTACATTTAGGTTTTAATATGATTAAGGTATTAATATATTCAGTATGTTACAATTAAAGAAACATTACATTATTTTGGGAACCATATGTTACAATTGATATTGGAAATTTAAATATCTTTTAGAAAAAGTTTGGACAAAAGTATTTTAGATAACTCTAATGGTTATAATGGATTAATTTGTTCTTTTAATATTTTTTTTTGTTTTCTTAAGAATATTTTTGTAATGTTATAATAATATAGATTTAGAAGAAAGAAACCATATAGGTCTGGTAAGAAAAAATCTCATCAGACAAAGTTATAGAAATCAAACCCACAACTGAAGTGCAACAAGGCTTTATAACCTACCATTGGCCTGCTGAAGGTCCCTAGTAATTTTAAAATAGTTTTCATTATTTAAACGGATTGTGTTTATATTTGGATCCTTATACGATTATGATAGATAGAATATTTTGTAGTTTCATTATCTTTTAAAGATAAATATGAGTTTGAGGTAGGAATTAGTTAAAGATTGAAACTCTGCAAGTCAATTATGTATGTTTCCTTATGTTCAAAGTCTACGAAGTAAATTAATTTTTCATCATTAGGGAAAGGATCATAATTACTGAAATGATTTCCTAGTACTTTATTTTGTGATGAATTAAAGTGTCCCTTTGATCATTGCTGATTTATAGCTTTCTAGTCCTTATCATTCTCTTAATAATGTTCTCAATCAATCCCAATGAGAACCTTATGGTTACATTTTATTTCATGTCCATGTTTTCCTACATGGAACCCTTGTGTGTATTTTCTCTAGTAACCTTATTACTTCCATTTTTTATGTTAGAGTGGAAGTTTTATCGAACGTTTTTTTGGTTTGGGATTTCAATAAAGAGATTTTCAATAATGAATCCTTAGTTACCAAACTGAAATTCCAAAATTGTGATGACCCAATTTATTGAATGAAAGGATAATTTAACACTCCAAGCATCCAAGGTGTACTTTTTTTAAAATAATTCTATAGCTTACGCTATATGCAACATCGATTTTGAGAACAAAAAAAAACTATCAAAAAGTCCATTTAAGAAGTTGTTATGAATAGTGTTAACCAAAATTTTAATTTTATGTATTCCATATAATTTTAAAATTCATTTTATGTGTCTGTTAGACCTAATATAATAACAAACTCAAATTTTCTGATAAATAAATAATTTTTCAAAAATGCAGTTTTAAAAACTTTTAATGCAAACCCCTTAGTAAATACTATATTTTACACATTTATGTATTGAATTATACAAAATAAACTCCTTATTTAGAATGGGGACATAAAAATTTATCATGGATAATTTGTTGATATTTTTCTGATAACATTTATATTTTAATGAATAGTGAAAAATACTACATCTTAATTCGAAACAACATTTCATATAAATTATTTATATAGATATATTATCATTTTTAATTAGTTTTAATGTGTAATTATATCATTTTTTCATAATTTATTCTAAATTTGATCATGGTGACCAATTTCACATTTAAATGGGACATAAACACATGTTAATATTTTGATAGTTTCTACTTCTAAAAATCCCTCCTTTTGATTTTAATAATTGGAATTAATTTTAAATTAATCAATACAACTTTTTTGTTTTGAATTTTTAAAAATGGATTCCATATTTGGAATCATAATTTCTATATTATTTAAATAGTTAGCTTTTATTTTCGTGGATTATGAATAGTAACTTTAGTAATAATTTTATATACCAAAATTAAAGGGTAAATTAGGTAAATAAGCATAAAGATTATATTATAATCATATAAAATTTCTTTAAAAATTTCATAATATTATTGGATGAGTCATGGGAGAGAGAAAAAAATCTATAGGCCTAATTGTTTTCATTTTGGATCCACTTGGACTTGATGATAACATGTGGTAATAATTAATTTCATATAAATATAACTATAACATAAACATGTATCTCTTTACTAAAAAAATTAATAGAGTGTTATATAACAGATCCATTTAACTATAAATAGTCATTAGAAAGATAAATATATTTTCTACATAATTTTATTTTATTTATAATTTTCTGAAATAAAATAAATAAATTTATTTATGACACAAAGATAATGTAATGATTACCTTATTAAAAAAAGAATGAGATAAATGATGTTTTAAATGTTAAAATAAATATTTTTTGAAATATTCCATACCATAAATTAATTTTTTGGATGACTATGACATATTAGGAATGCGTTAATTATTTTTTCTAAGTAATCGTGTTTTTATGACTTTAACAAAAATCAATTACTAAATAGTGTCAATATTGACATAAATGAGTTTTAAAAAGACACTATTTTATTAAATTATATAATATTCATAAAAATATAATATTCAGCCCACTAACATAAAAGGTGCTAAAATTTTAATTAATTATTCACTGGGGGTTCTCTTGTAATTTTATAGTAAATATATTAACCATATAGTATAAAAATACAAGAAGACATGGCAAGAGTTAACTTATTTTACTAAGGGTTAAATCTAGAAGATAATGTTAATTTGAGGACCTAATCATGTCTAAAACCAATTTTATGTGATGATGTCAACACATACTTCTCTTATCATAGAAATTCATCACTTTGGATTTATTTAAATTTGAAAATAAATTTATAATAAAACAATATTTCAAGACGTTATTGAAGTTCCCTTTACCTCTCTTTTAAAAGGGCACTTCTCATTCTCATTTATTCACACCTCATAATCCCTTTGGTTCATCCAAACTTTTTCCAAATAACCCCCAACTACCCTTACATCGTCATATAGGCCACAAATTGTGCATATAACTTACTAAATGGTTCCATTTGTGAAAATAAAAAGGAGACACCTAAAGAAAAGGTAATTTTTATATCACATCGTTAAACGTTCTTCTCTTATTATACTTCCTATTTCTATGTTTTTTTATATTAAATAAATAAACCCAGTATCATCCATATACTGATATTTTATTATAATCATTGGACAACAATATCCATCATTTTATTCGTCCTATGAATCTTAATATCACCATGAGTGCGTACGTACAACTAACCATCTCCACGTTGTGGTGTAATTTATTATTCAACATTACATTGTTTTGATGGGTATAATTAAGATTATAATAGGAATAAATAATTAACATTACCTGATTGTGATTCTATATAACTAATATATCATCCATTTCAATATCATTTATCCCTTAAAAAAATGATATCATCCCTCATGCATATGTATGACCTATCATCTCCACAACACGATAGGACCTGATTGTGATTATATATAATTGTTTTGATTTGAATAAAATGTATTCTATTCTTAACAAACATCAATTACATGATGAAACATGCATAGGGAATCAAAGCAGTTAACACCCAAAATAATGGTAATAGTGAAATATTATTAACAAAATGATATAAGAGGATCATATGTGATATCATAAATATGGATATGATTATTTTATAATTTAATAATATAATTTAACCATTATACAATATTTTAAAGCACCCTCTACTAAAGTAAAGTACAATGTAAGGGTCATTTTCACAATCTCTTTGTTATCCATGATTTTTTATACGTAAGTATCTACTGAGAAATCCTTATCATCCATGGCCATGTTTATTACAATTTTATTCAAAATATTATAAAAAATTATTTAAATTCTTTTTTACCCATGTTTCTATTTTTACAACAAAAATTGAGAGGAATCAGTGCATCATTTTCCAAATGAGGTACTTTATAACATTTTAGAAAAATTACAAAATTAATTTTTTTAACTTATACGGCACGAGAGGCTATTTTCCACCATTATATCACCTTACTATTTTGAAGATTACCTTATAATACTACATGTTAATTATTATATTAAATGTTTTATTTTAAAATTTGTATTTATTTTAAATGATATAAAGTTGAAAGGGATATTTCCCCCAAATATTCTAATGATTTTATTTAATTATTTTCATCTATGTCAAACTCATTTATTGGATTTTATGGTTATTTGAGGTTAATTTATTGTGATACAATATTCCGTATTGTATTGGAGGTTTTTTTATATTTCTTTACTATGGATGTGCTATTTTTATACCATTCACAGTTTATGGTTGAAGTATTAACATTTCGTATTATAGTTTTAACATGATTCCTTTGGTTATGTTTCTACCTTTTCATATGAGGAATGAATTGGATATAGTGAATGATATGTGTGGCCCTCTATGGACCCTAGATAAATCACGATGTATCATGAGAAAAACTAGTGTCTTGACATAAGAACTTGAAAAAATATTTGTGTGCATTCTTGGCACGAGGCCTTAACATAGTGGTTATGATATCTAGCATTAAACATTCACTCATAATGAGATTAGTTATTGATTTTACTTGTGATTATTCAACTAGTATAATATAAATGTGAATGTTTAAATGGAATTAATTGTTTTATTATTTCTGTATCATGCAGAATATAATGTTTTAATAGGGTTTTGTCTCATTTTTTGTACCATTCCTTAAATGTTTATGCTTGTTTGTGATACCTTACTCTCTATTATTTTCCCTTACTAAGCATATGAGCTCACCACTTTCTTATGTTTTATTTTACCTGGATTCCAAGAAGTGTTTTATGGGTGATATGTAGGGTTAAGATAATAGGATAATGACATTATCAATGTATTATCTAAGTTGTATTTTTTTAGAAATTGTAATGTGATGTTCTTGTATATAATATATTTTTCAAAAATTCTAAACTGATAGGTCCATCAGGACAAGATTCCTCGTAGTCATTCTAATGTATAAAAATAATGCACCAACTCTAGGTGACTGGGGTTGGAGAAATAAAAAATATCTCATCTGGATATATAATTCATCCCATATAAAGAAACTATGAAAGAATCAAGGACGATTTGTAAACATTCCAAGGGGATTCCAATGCGCCGGACGACTATAAATTCAAATACAAGATGATGTAGATACCTACATGACTATGATGAGAAAACAAGTAGAAGCTTCAGTTGATATTCTTTATATTACATTTGATAAATAAATATGTATGAGAAAATAAATAAGATCAATAAAAGAAAAAATATCCTCTAGAACATTAATAATCTGCATGGTTTGGCTGATAGTGCCTTAATTGTTTAGTTCTACTACCTTTGTGGGACTATGGGTGTAGGATAGCTGCACGGTTTGACCAAAACATTTGCAATTTATGTACTAATTCTAGAATTTTTTGAAGACCCCTCTCTCTTTATTCCCGAACTATCAAATTGTTACACCAGACCATATGACACCCTTAGCACCCCAAGGATAGGTTATACCATATATCTTGTAGGTCCACATAGTTAACATAAACCTTTCAACCTTTCCTATTATTTTAGAATCATTTTTTTAGATATTTATGCACTTGAAACAAGATGGAATTCTACAGACCCCTCTCAAGCCTTAAACCACATCTAAAATCTACACATTTATGTGTTCCATTTATCAAATTTTCAATTTGAATCTTAGTTTAACATTCGGCCTATAAACCAAATGATAATTCACAATTCCTTGTAAATTCCCATTTTCTAAAAATACACAAAATTTTATAAGAGTAGAATTAGTGGATACAAAACAAATACATATTATAAATAAAATTGTTTCCCTCTTACATCACTTTATTATGTTAGTTAAATTTATAACTATTATTTATCATTCATGTAATTAAATGGAACTTCAATTAGTATTAAACTACCCTTATTAATATCATAAACATTATATTTATGAATTAAAAAAATTCTTATAACATTACATCAATGTCGATATTGAAAAATTAACTCAAGGATTCATGGAGGTGGTTGTTCTCACATACAAATGTTTCACATTTTTATTTTTCGTAATGGGAAGGGTAAAATGTGTTTAATTACAATACCATAATTACTATAACATTCCATAATAATAATTATACTTATGTTATCATTTTAGGATGTTATAATTATATTTGAAAATAATAGATTTCATAAAAATCCATCTAAATGTGAAAGGGTGGTTATGGACACATACCTCACTTCTAGAATTATTTTCTTTTTATGGGGGTTATTCCTTTGGTAAATGGCTATTTCAGAATATGAGAGCCTATTTTAGGTGTCCTGTAATGTTTTAAAAACGGTTTCATTGATTTCTGGATGAACTTATGGGTTGTGGAGTGAGTGGGGGTGAACAGGAGAGCCTCTCTTTTATAATTGAGAAAGGATGAAATTTTTTTAAATATCCAAATCATTCCAATATTTTGAAGTTATTCATCAAGAATGTGGCTCCATGATTTTATAAAATATGGTGTGAAGAAGACATAATGTTGATAAATACTCAAAAATATTTTACACGTGTTTTAAATAAGTTTCAATCACCTTACCCCTTAGGTTATTACTTTTTCCATTTTATCTTTTACTATTGTAATTGATTTTTACCTAAAATAACATATTTATTATACTGAAAAATTAAGTGGACCTTATTTGACATTTTGGACATACTGATTTAAAATTTGACATCCAATTTTTCTAGTTTAATTTCTCAAAAGGTTAAAAATTATGTAAAATATAATAAAATATTAACCTATTAAAACTATTCTAAGAAAAATAATACATGAATTTTAAAATATCAAATAAAACATTGTAAAAAAATAATATTTTATAATTTATAATCTAAATTATAAGAAAAATTCCTTAATTTTTTTTCATAAATATATAATTCATACTTTTAAACTATATGTTACATAAAATTCACAATATTAGTAAAATCTGTATATAAAACTATTTAAATAAAAAAATGTTTTAAAAAAAATATTAAAATATTATGTTAAGATATTATTTCCATCATAAATACAAAAATTAAGTTAATTTTTTCCAAATCCATATTCTAATGTTTATAAATTTTATATTTAATTAATGAAATAATATATAAAGAAAACCAATTTTTTTGGAAAATAATCTTTGGAATATTTACTATTCATTTTCTATATAAATTATTTATTATTATTTTGTGAGATCATTATTATTAATACATCCAATATATATTTCTATTTTTAAATCATAATTATCTTCATTCTTTGAAATCGAATATCAATTTCTATAAAATAAATTTTTTTAAAAATAATGTGAATTGAGCATAAAATACCTTCACGAAGTATAAAAATTCATGATATACATACATATAAATGTTGTATTATATGTTGATATCATTATAATTTCTACTTTAATTACCCTTTAATGAATCTTAAAATATCTAATTACAGTTTAATGTTCTTGTTCATCAAGCATAGATCTTATTGAAATCTCCAGGACCTTGAAATTATCCTTTCTATGGTTTCACTAAAATAGTAATTGATTAAGATATATTTGAGATTAGTTTAGGGGAAAACTTAGAAAATTTATATCCCTTAAAATATAATACCATTAAGACTAAATTTTATGGATTCTATTTCATCCTATATTCTTTATCAATTTATTATTAGGGGGTTTTCATTGTATATTAGTTTATTTAATGTGTAATTTATATGTTTCATATTTAATATTCAAAATTATATCATGGTTTATTTAATGGTATAGTTTTTAAAACACACCCTTTAATAAATTATTTATTTAAAGATAATATATATTAGAATATTCTGTCATTAAATCACCCAAAAATAAATTTAATCTTCACAATTTTAATTATTACGTAATAATGAAGATATATAAGGGTATTTATAAACTGAATAAATATTTTATTCTATAACGAGGGATAAATATTATATGTTCACTTATAATAATCATAATCCCAATATTTTGTTTATTCCTAACTATTTTATTTAAATACCTCTCATGGTTTGGTTTTAAAACCTATTTTATTTTTTTGTAAGTTTATAGTTATACTTACAGTGAAAAATTCTCTTAAATTGTTTCATGCAATAAAATATGATTCCCAATATTCATATTAGATATACCAAATATACATGTATATTATTTACCATTTTCTCTTAAACATGGGGGTGTTGGAAAATATTTGTTATTAAACTATGAATATGACGAGCATTCATTTTTCTCCTCATAATGATCATTTATATCAACATTCACAAACCTCTCCCACCTTTCAAGAGTATCCAAATCTACTGAACTATATTTTAAACTCTCTGTAATTTCCCTCACCTGGGTGTCTATGCACATTATATAACCACGCTTCTCTCAATATTATTATTTTACTACCTCCCCCACCTTTCGAGAGTATCCAACTCCACTAAAGTATATTTTAAACTCTCTGTAATTTCCCTCACCTGGGTGTCTATTCACATAAGATAACCACACATCTCTCAATCTTATTATTTTACTAGTCCTTACACACCCTTCTCTATGAATAAATCATAGCTAAATGATGAACGTGGATTAATTCTATATCACATCTTCTCTGAATGGATATTAATTCTCCAAAATATTTATAATTATAACCTAAACTGTTTCTAAAAAACACACTATGGGGTTACGTGATCTGCATAATTCAACCTAATTCTTGAACTGCCCCCAACCCTATGGTCACTAATTGGACTCCAACATTTTTTGACTAACCATTTTGTCTCAATGTACCTATGATATTAGCCAGGCTGTAATTATATATCCATTATTGTCATGGTTCATTCAAATTATCAAAAAAAATCGGGGAATATACTCAGTGTTGGTGCCTAGATAAGTAATTAAAAATATAATCTATTATTTTTATCTTCTATTGTTGGGATGTTAATATCTAATTGCACAAGATTATGGTTCTCATTTCCAACCCCATCCATTTTTAATAGATAATATGTTATGTATAATCTATCCCTAATCAATAATTATGGATTATAAATTGAAATTGATAATCTTTTAGAAAAATCACATCATATTCATCTAAAGGAATCATAATTAATTATATTCCTATAAACTAACATTTCAAAATAAAAACATCATAAAATTATATATATTTTTTCAAAATAAAACATCTATTTAGAACACTTAGTATAAGAACATGGAAACATTTAGTTTCTAGAATAAATATCCCATATTCTCTGTTCTGAATCCTATGATTTATTTTTCATAATACATCCCATCAATACTCATTTTAGAGTCCCTACATTGTTCCCTTGGTCATGATGGTAGTTCCATCCTGTCACCTCTATCTTCCCATGGATTATGAAATAGACTTGGATAATGTAGATGTTTTCTAAACTTAATGAATTGAACTATTAATTGTTATTTTGGATGCTTGTTTTACACCACAATATTTCCAACTGGCCACTTTAGTTCAATATGGTAGTTTAATGAACGACTACAAACTATTGATAATGTAAATAAACTTCCGTTCCCTTTGAAAAAAATTACCTTTGGGTTTCTTCACACATTTATGACATATATTTTATCGAATATTTATTCTTTCATTATATTCATTGGATAAATTTTCCTTAGTCACTATCCTTATCTTATTTGGTGTACTCAACATTTAAATTTTGGTAACATTGTTTTTCTGGGAAAGGTATCATCTTATCATTACTATGGTAACAATTTTGATCTTATTTTTATATTGTTTTAATTTTATAAATACAAATTTATTCCCTATATATCTCATTTAAATAGGTTTATCATTGATATTATCACGGTATTTTCCTTCACACCAATTGTTAACTCCATTCCTTCTGGTTCCATCCTTTTTTAAACCGAAATGTGGTGTACATGAGTGATGAACATGATTGATTAAAATTTAACATCATAAGGTATTATCAAAATCAGTAAAACAAAATGCATTAAACATTAAAACCATTCACCCTTTTAAATCATCATGTTACCATGTAATTCTATTAGTTACATTATGTTGTGATATTTTATATTTTTTAACATAATACCACAATGTAACATGGAAATAAGTCCTTCATAGATATTCATAAAGATTATATAATCACCCAAAGAATATCTTCTATGAGTGTTAGGATATGTGTGTAGTCACAGTCCCACTCATCCTGAATCACAGTAACAATTTAGTTAATGCTCAAGTAACCCTTTTAGTTTTGATTAAACCTAAGTTAATTTTTTCCACAGGCATATCTGATTTCTAGTATCTATATAGGGATTTATTTCTTAGAATAACACCTAATCGAGACATTATAATTTTTTTAGGATATCATCTTATACATAGAATCATTTTTTTTCATAAACATTATCTTATCCTAAAACAAAAGGTAACAATATTAATCAAAAAAAATAAACCTTTTATATGATACCTACTATTGAAAAACAACCTATAAATGCATTAATTTTTATTATTTTCATAATTAAAACAAAAAATTTTATAATAATATCAACAACTCTATAATTAATTAGTTTAGTGTCTTTAGATTCTAGTTATATAGTTAAATAATTATAATTTTATTGTGAATATTTCCTCATAATCTCATTAAACTAAATATTTTCCTAAACATATTACAAGGTTAAATCATACCCATTACTAGAAGAATGAAAACATAAGAAAGGGGAGAGTTAAAATTCTTAGTATGGAAATAATTAGCATATCTGAATGTTACCTAGTGTGAGATCATAAGAATGAGGGAAAACAAAAATAGTAGAAAAATATCATATCAAAATATCATGGAATCATAAAGAAAATTCCTATTAAAAAATTTAAGAATAAGTAATCCAAAATGATCAAACATATAACATAAAATAATTTTTATGAAAATTGGAGTCATAAATCATAGATAGTGTAATAGCATTGTTACATATCAAAATAGTGTGTCACTTATATAAGAATTTTACTCATTATTATAGATCCAGAACCAGAACATATTTCCCATAGTGGATCAAACCCCATAACTTTTTTTCATAATGAATCAAGAATCCATAGTTTTTTATAATAGATATCCTGACATCACAACCTATTTCTTATTTTGGATCGACTATCATAGCTTACTTCACTATTATCTCATGAGATGTATGTCTTCATCCAATGTAGTAATGGATATAATATATTATTTTTTATTTTAATTTGGTAACTATTATATACCTATAATAAATTTTTTCTTACGCATAAATCTAATTGGACCTTGTTAGATAATTTCAGACAAATATTAATAATTTTTTAAATCAATTTTTTTCCTTAGTTTCCAAATGTTTTAAAAAATAATTTTATTACTACAAATGTATAATGTATAATTTTTTTTGGAAAATAATACTTATGTTTTAAAATATAAAATATAATTCAATAAAAAATTATTATTATTTTAATATTTATAACATTAGTTATAAAATTAATATTTCATTGTGAAAAGATTTTCATAAATTTTTATTCTGTACATATGTAATAATTGTTCCATAAAATTTGTAGTATTAGAAAAAATAATATGTTTAAATATTAAACTGAAATGAATTTAATGAATATATCTAATGATTTTATCATAAGTTAATAGGTTCATGATAAATCAAAAAATAAAGTTACTTTTTTCGAATTATCATTCCAAACATTATGAATTTTATTTTTTATTTAAGTAATAAAATATATTAAAAATATGATTTTATAAGAAAACAACATTCGCTATATTAACACATAATTTAGTTGATAAATAATATAGTATTAACTTATTATTCATACAACTATTATATCTTGATATTAGTTAATGGTAATTAACATTGTTCATTAATATAAAATTCCAGTTTAAAAAAAATCAATTTTTTCTTATGTGAATTCATAAAAAATAACATTTTTGGAAGGAATAAAAATTTATAATATATCAAATAATATAAATATTTTCTAATTTCTTATATCTTCCTAAATTTAAAATTAATATCCCATTATGATCTCTTCGAAAGTCCAATGAATAAAAAACATTGGTTATAGTTTCAGGTTGTGATTCTGCCAGTGTGGAGCTTGTGAAAATATCAATGGGCTTGAACTTTATTCATATACAATTTCAATCGAACCATAATTACTCATGTTTAATTTGTTATTGGTCCAAAAAAAATATAAGAAAAGATAACTCCATTTTTTTCTTATAAAATTGGGATACCCAATGAAGGCTTCCTCATCTGGATTCCATTTTATCCTATATATCTTATGGAATTTTCAATCTAGTTATATAATTATATACCATTTAACTTACCTACTAATTTTTATCATTCAAAATTTATATTCAAAATATATCATTAATTTACTTCGAAAAATATTCATAAATGTCTCAAATGGAATAATTCTTTAATATGAACTATATAGTCCAGCCATATGTATTGTGTGGGTAACTCTGGAATTAGTTTCTATAACAATGACTCTAGGTGAACCTATACAAATAATAAAACATGAATTTTATACTCATCACCATAAAACTACACAATCCTTAAAATGTACAACAATTCAATATCAATGTCCTATTACTAATCCTAGATTACAAAAAATAGAAACATGGATAATCACAAAGGCATGATAATTTCTAATAAAACTAACATTTTATAAGAGATATTATAGAGGATGTACATGAGAACAAATATAAATGATCAAACCAAAGAAAGACTACTACTATGGAACAATCCTAGGAATAATGTTATATCCTTCCATTTTGAATTTCTATTTCTTACATGAAATAATATTGCATACAATCCAAATAAAATTGATATCCTAAAAATCCATAATTTAAACCATAGAATAAATCAAAATAAAAACACATATCTAAATAAAATCATTAAAAATACATTTCTCTTTAAAACAATCAACCCTAAATTAAATCTTATGAAACCACCTTTAGTGAATAAGCATCAATTTGAAAACATCCCACAAACTTTCTATATAATTCACAACAATTATGAAAAAAAATGAATATATCATTTTATTCAAAAACCACAAAGATAAAATTAATAATCTTATAATTTCTTTCATAAAAAATTCATGATTTCAAAACACTTTACACACCATAAATTTTTTTTACAGGTTCCATCTTATAAAAGTTTATCCACTTTAAACATCAATAGAGTTTTTAAAAACATTTCCTAAATTATTAATTGGAACTAAAAGGAGTAAAAATAATAATAACATGAGTCCAATCTTATTATTTTATTGGAAATCAATTTAAAAATTTCTAAGATAAAAAACACACACCAAACATAACAAGGTCATCTTTAAGAACTATATTACATCCCAATGAAACTCAAATGATTCATAATAACCATATTTTTATTAGTAAGATAAACATTAAGATCATTAAAATGGGTTTAGGAGGAAGAAAATTGTATATCATGATAGGATTAGATAAAGGAACCAACATTACAAAACTGTGGTCAAATAAAGAGAGAGTCAAGGGATATACCCTCACAAATTTCACCCAAGATTTATATAAATCTTGATGGGATACTCTATAAATGAGAAAACCAAACTCAAAAAGAACAAACTCCAAAACTAAAACACTATAATATGATACATAAATCATTAATTAATATCAAAACACCAAAAAAATAAACCTAAACTCAAATATTTTAAACCAAATGATTTTAGAAAAACCCAGTTCAATAAATAACTTCCATTCATTAATAATCCATTTGAATAGGTTTGTAACATTTAATAAAAATATAAATATAATCCACAACATCAAAAAAATCATCATAAATCAGGTTTTAAAACTAAAATATTATTGTCCTCTAAAATTATTTTAATTAATTTTAAAATTAAGAAATATTGAACTTTTTTAAAAACAATAATTATTTTTAATCAGTCTAATTTTAAACATCCATTTAAATTTCACCCAAAATAACATAAACACAAATACGACAGCACAATCCATCAAAATATAGTCATAAATAAATTATGAACTGCTCAAAATCCATGATGAACAAATTATAAAAACAATCAATACTCATTGATATAAAATGAATAACCATAGGGTATGTCCAACTGTATGTTAAGAATAAAAAATTCAATAGAAGCCACTTTGGTCTCATGGAATACACCAGATTTTACAAACCACATATATAAATTTCGATCCCATTATTTCCTCTGTATTTCTATTATAAATCATAAATACTCAATAAAAAATTAACACTAAAAAAATGCATTAAATTCCCTAAAAAATTGAGTACCAACCATGATTAAAAGAAGGTAACTTCTTGAAAACCCTTGAAGACTCATGTATTATCATGAATGGTGGTGATATGGAACCTACTCATCATTTACCTCTAGAGTCCAAATAATTTTATAATGTGTAACCCATACTTGTCCCAATAAAAACCATATTGGATATAAATTTATTAGAAACTAAATGAGTTCATCCCTAAATTAGAAACTGAATTCAACACATGGAATGAATGAAAGGGAATTCCCAATCCCCATAAGTTGGAATCGAGTTTCAATGAATAAAAAATATATAGAAGAGGATTTATTTCTCCTAGTAAATGAAAACATAAATAAATAATTAGTGGAGGTAAAATAATATATGACAGACACAAGGAAATATAATATAATATATAAACCAAATGGTATAATATTCTATGAAACAAGACCGATGATTGATACAATTGAAAATAAGAAAATACATACAACAAATTACACAAATCTAAATCTATATTTTCAAGTTTATAGACATCACATTCACCACTATAAAACCTTCACTAATGGATCCATAATCATAAATTTCTTCCAATATGCCTTCCAATATATAATATATATTTTGAGATATATATCCCAATAGGTCACTACCTGATTACCTAATTCATAACTATAAAAAAATTAATTTCATAAATTTTTGAAAATAAATATATAAATTGGATTTTTATTCTCTCATTAAAAAAATCATCATATAAATTTAATTTAAATACTACCCACTTTTTCAAATCAAAACTCCGTTCAAAATAAAATTAAAATTAATATTCCTTTAAAAAAATTATTCATAAATTTTATAATTTTTTTAATTAAAATGTACTGAAACAGATCGAAATACCATTTCACAAACTATAAGATAACTATACTATAAAAATTGAATGTTATCATGGAATGTTAGGTTATCAAGGGAATAATATAGTAGAAATATAACATGGTAATATAAAAGATATTATTTATATTATAAATCATAAAACTTATCAATTGTACTAGTTGAAGACTCAGTATTACCCTGCCTCATCAAAAAAATTGGAAACAACCCATATGATAACCTGAGTCCCCACCTATGGATACTAGAAAGAGAATAATTTGAGACTATTTTCAATTTTTACTTAAATTTTAACTTGGAAAACTATGTTTTCCCATGAAATATATGTTGAGGTCATCATTTTAATGTAATGAGAACATTAGAAAATTATATGAGAAAACATGAATTTATCATACCATCGCCTTTGAACACCATCCATAGAAACATAAAACTTTTTCATGTTTAATAAAATAGTTAAAAATTACACTATATGGTACTTATCACATAGAATATTAACATCCATAATTTACATAACATCAAAAGGTACATTTTTTAGTGATTTTCACTTCTATAAAACTATTATGTACAAATCAAGCCTTTCCAAAGTTGAACCAGGATCAATACATTCAATGAAATTCAATTTCAATAATCTACGTCAATAAATATAAGATTTAATATAATTATAAAAAGGGAAAAACAAACATGATCTTATAAAACAGTATTTTTATAATTTTGGAAGTCAAAAACTTTTACAAATTAATGAAATAATTATTTAAAATCTAACAGGGAATTTCAATTTCCAAAATAAGGTCATAAACCATTATAATGGTGGTTCATAGCGGGCCATATAAACAAACCCTTTTTTAAAATTTCTCCAAATAAAATAAAAATACTTTCATATAACTACTTGATATAATTATAAGTATTGAATGAGATTAAAGGACATACCGAAACCTCATGTAATCATATATTTAATTTTAGTGACTGATGCATGGGGAACCTACCATATATCTCATTTATTTTAATTACCACTATGTTAATATAATACAATAATTCTAAATAATCACTAATAAAAAGATATATTCAAAAAACTCTAGAACATATAATCCCCCATTTAAAATTAGATAAAAAAACCTAGTTTTCCATGACTTTTATAAAGGATGTAATGAAAAGAGAAAGAAGAAAATATAAAATATGAGGGATAACCTTGATGAACTGATCTCATAACATGAGAAAACATAATGGATGAACCATTTAAGAATATAGGAATGATTTATAATCTCCTTGGGGTAAATGTGATAGAGTGATAAGAGAGAGGAACCCCAAATGTGTTAAACATGAGTATTGGAAAAGCAATAAAAATACACTTTTAAAATTCTATCGACTCCATTCACAGTGTGGCAAACCGATAACATGATGAATGGATTATTACCCTAACACATTAATGGTGTGATCATTAACATCATATTGTAAATATATTTTTAATAGGATTAACAAGAGTTAAATAAAAGTGATTCATGGGGTGATAACTTTTTTCACAAGATGAACTATTGTAGTCTGTAGTTTTTAGACCTACATTCTCTCCCAAGCTAGCTATAAAACAATAAAACTAAATAATAGAAATATAATATGTGAAACCAAAACTAAATAAATAAAAATAAAATTTATTGTATGGTGTGAAAAACTTGGGTCATTGGTTTTACAAGATATTAGTCTATGTGTTTCTTAATCATTGATTTTAAAATATAATTTGTCTATATTGTGTTTATTTGATTAGGGTAACTACACTAAGAGATGTAAAATCAGTGTGGGAGACTATTTAATTATTAAATTAATTTTTCCTTATTACTTGGTCACCTATTTTTTGAATTGATCAATCACCCTTTTCTCAAATTTAATTTCAATTCTTATTGTATAAGTAAAAAATAAAACAAAAAAAAGGATAAAAATAGTTTTATAACAAGGTTCACCTATGATGTGGATGACTGTGTACCTGGGTATGATCGTTGTTTCCCATACACGCCCAAATTCCATTTTATCATCAATAAAAATCACATGCATTGGTATATACTTTAACCTATAATATTTTCAATTACCAAGTACACTATATGGAACCAACTATTAAAGTGTTAAAACATTATTATCTTCATAAAAAACCAACTAGATATTCTAAATTAAATACTAGATTAATTTTGAATCTCCTCATGGTATTAATAGTATGGTTTGATCATGTCTCTCTTAGATAGTTTGAATATAATATACATCCTCAACATGTGGCCATCGCATTATATCCTCCTAGTATAGATTTCATGAAAAAATATTTCAATATCTTATCTAATACTTATATTTTAGATATATAATAACATGGATGTTTCACTTATTATTCATCATGTATAATAATCACCAAATAATATACATATTGGTATCATAATTTTTTTCTTTTTTCATCAGACAAGGGTGATCTCTAACAAAACTATTGCTACTATTTATTTCTTCATTACAAAGGTTCTTTTTGGTGACATTATAATAAATTCATTATCATAAAACTATTTTTTTCATTTAATTATTCTCCTAAAAGTTTCATAATTATCAACTAATATAGGATCCATATTTGAAAACAAAAACTCTTTGAAATTATTATTTTGATTTTATATTTCTCAAATCCCCATAATGTTCTTCATTTAATCAATTAAATAATATAATTACATCCATTTAATAAATATATTTTAATATATTATAAATGTAAGTTTTTTTTATCATTTTTATAATACATAATAATCATATCTTTTACTAATTTGTTTCTTCTTCTGAAATTCCTTAAATCATAACATAATCTTCCAATATGGTGAGGTCAATGTTTTAAAGAATAGCTCAACAAATTCATATACTAAATGCTAGAATTCTCAATTTTCTTGAAACTAAAAAACAAAATATAATAAGTTTCTTATGTACCATAGTATTCATGAACCATCTTAGATTACCTAACTATTTGGATCCCAATCTTGTTCAAACATGGACCAAATGAAATTATTTATCCCATAGACTGACAGTAAACACCTAAGCCTAATTTAATACCTTTTAGAATTAGTTTTACACAAAATTATATGTAATAAGAAAAAATATTTATATATAATGTTGTTATGAAAAAAAATGGAATAAAGGTCACAAAACTAATGTGGTAAAAGTTCCAAAAAAATCAATCTAAAGTTAACTAATAAAGCATAAACACATATCCACATGAGATATAGTCATCTCCATACAACCACACCCTAATACAAAAATCCCACTTCCATCCTAAAACAATTTTCCCTTACATGATCCAATTAGAACAAGATCTACATACTCCCAAAGGTATGTACATGGAGTGAGAGAACAATGCCAGTAGGATACTAATAAATTTTTCATAAGGATATTTTATAATATAAATTAACTACGATCATGTAACTAATGAAATGGCATGAAATAAAATTTTAAATTGTTTAATTAAGAATAAAAAAACGTCATTTTCATAAAATATAATAAATTACCAATATTCCCAATTTTCAAATTATTTTAGTAACAATTCAGATATAATCCTCATTGAAATAAACATGGATAAGTAGAACTTGTGATAGAATTATAATGATATCTTTTGGCGTCCACATATAATTTCGTTGACTAATATGAAACCTAGTTCCTACATTACCATAGGTTAATTGGGATGAGTGTAATATTTCTCTCTTGAGAGTGGATCCCTGCCCCGACATTAGGCATGAGGGTTTGCACATTAACCAAGAAAAATATACCTTAGGACTAAGAGTTGATTTTTATATATTTCTCCCCAACTCATCAATGATCACAGTTTTTCATACACTATTAATATAATTCAATGATAATTTCATATTCTAACTATAACACAACCTTTGTACCTATGTAGAACTTGATTATAATATATCTTCAATTTCAACACCAAATGGGGAATCTATATTCAGAAACATAACCAAAACCAATAAAATTCACAAATCATTCCTATAGAGCAGACTCAAAAAAATTATCAATAGAAAACCCAAAATCATGTATAGCAACCCCAGGTTGACATTCAAGGATATTTCATTTTGTTCAAGGAATACTTAATAAATTACAAAAACATACGCCCAAAGGCCATATTATTATAGTGTATTTCTAAACTTAGAATACAATCTTTTAACTTGGTGAAATCCCTTCAACATATTCCATAAATATGTTCCCCTTTTGTTTTCCAACCTAAAACATTTCGTTATATCATGGGGAAAAGAAAACATAAAACGGTGTACTTAAATTATCTATAAGGGTAAACATTGAGAACCTAAACCAAACCAAATACATAAGAATGTAAAAATAAAAACATAAGGTTTAAATAACAAAATCTTACATCATGAAATAAATCTGTGTAGTATATAAGGCATAGATCATAATGGAAAAATAACCATGAAAAAATATCATCGGAGAAAAGCATGAAATTATAGAAAAAACAATCACATATTATTATTTTCATAGTATCCAAGGCATTGTTTCCAATACCATCATAGTGGAAAAATTTCATTACTAAACTGGGTTTATATACCATTCTAGGCATGTAATAGTGAACTTGATTTACTTGTTATTCCAGCCCTGTATTACTGAACATGATACACGTTTCATTCCAGTCAAGTCTATCTTATGAGATATAAATCATTACCCAATGCATTGTTTGGAGATATTGGTCTGACCCATATCAAAATGAAATTATTCTTATATGTTCCACAAATACATAAATCATTCATCATGTCATAACATGAGAAATAAAATTGTTTTTTAATTATCATTCCATCATAACATAATCCTTATAAAATATCATTCCATCATTAACACAACAAAATCATAGTAATAATAGAGATATAAAAATAGGGTTGTTTGAAGATAATCATCTTTTATAGAAAATTAATTTCATAAAACACTTGAACTTAATTATTGATAAAAATATCCTTTCTTCTTCAAAATTGTTTTCTTTTCTCAAAATGTCTTGCAATTTTAAAAGAAAAGAATTTAGTATATAATAAACTTCAAATCATGTTGAAAAGGATTTATGCAAATAAGGAATTAAAAAGATTTAAAAATCTGTTAATTCAATATAATTTTAAAAAATATTCTTCTCATACTATTGCTCAAAAAGTCAAATAGTACCTCATATGGAAAATTGATGAAATATTCCATCTATACAATTTGTAGCTGTAAAAAATGGTTAAAAATGATGTTAAACCTATATAGTAGAATTTTAAACATTTTATGAAAAAATTTCTAGAAATAATTGACATGGATGATAAAAATTACCCCAGTAAATACTTACGTATAAACAATATCAGATAAAAATGGGATTGCAAGAATATCCATTACAATAGGTCTAATTTATTCCATTTGTGATGAAAACTTATTTATATGGGGTTCAAACATATTATTAACACGTAAATGAACCATAATAATATATATTATATCATATATGACTCACTATTGACTTTATATTACCAATTTATTTATCAATTCTATGTTAAATCAATGTTTTGGGTAATAATCGTTTTATTTATCGTATGTGTTTTGACATGTTATTCATGGTCTTATTACATATATCAATATTTAAATACATCCAGAATGTAAAAAATTATTTATATATCTTAAATATTTAGTATATAAATATATAAAGTAGACATAAAAATTAAATGGAATACACCGTCCATGGAGACGGTAGGTCGTACGTATGCATGATCATTGTTTACGTTTCCTTATTGAATTGAATAGAAGCAAGTAAATTACATATATATAAATATATAAATATAATAGAATTATTATGTAACATATTTCATGACTATTTATTATATATACATTATAATCATTCTATAAGGTTTAATGTGTAAAATTAATCTTGTCTCGTCATGGAGACGGTAGGTCGTACGTACACACGAGTGACGATTTCATTCACTTAATGGTTAAATGGAATTAAATTTTATGGTAAATTAAGTATACAGAAAAATTATTATGTTATATTAATTTTTTAAATCCATTATACTCATCATTATACCATCCAAATTAAGTGGTTTTTAATAACAAATTACACCACTATGTGGAGATGTTAAGCTATATGTATACACGAATGATTATATCCTTATTTGTAGGATTGATAAAAAGAGGTATAATGTTTTACCATAATTATAATAGAATCTCATCATGTGCATGATACTGTATTTATTACTTTAGTATGAAAACAACATAATAAGAGGAAGTAGAGAAAGAAATGAATTTTGAAAGTGGTGATAAAACAATTACCTTTATTTGAGTATCTCATTTTGATTTTCACAAAAGGTATCTATAAGAACGATTTATATCCAATGTGTGGCCTATATGAGTAAGGGAGGGTTTTGGGAGCTAATTTGAGCTGAATTTGAACAAGATAAGGATCTCTTAAAGGAGTGAGTAAGTGTGTTGTGGTGTTGGCCTTTTATAAGAGGAAGGAGTGACACTTTGGAATTATTTTGAAATTTTATTTTATTTTAAAAAGATTTTCGAATTATAATAGTTAAAAAGTGATAACTTTCAATGATATGATATGGATTGATCAAAATCCTATATAAAATTGGTTTTATATAATTTTAGAACACAATATTAACCTTATCTTATAACTTTAACCCTTAGTTAAAAACATTAACTCTTACTATGTCTTCTTGTATTTAATAATATATGATTAAAATAGTTACTATAAAATTCCAAGAGAACCAAAAGTGGATCCATAATAACAGTTTTTACATTATATAAGTCATTTGGCCAATTCATAGATTTTTAGGACTTTTATATCATTTAATAAAATAGAATTAGTTTTAAGAACTCATTTATGTCAATTTTGAAACTATTTAGTAATTGATTTTTTTAGACATAATAATTTTATAACTTTGTAAAAAAGACATTAAATCATACCAAAAATGTAGGTTTAATCCAAAAAAATCATGTATGGCATCAAAATGATTAAATTACATTTATTTTAATATTTATACATTCATTTATTCGAATAATTCATTAATAAGTTAATCACTGCATCATAATTGTATCATAAATAACTTTATTTATTTAATGTCTAAAAATTATAAATAAAATACCATTATGTAGGAAATAATTTTTTATTTCTAATGAATATTTATATTCGAATAGTTCATTTATATAAACCGAAATTAAGTTTTTAAGTAAAAGGATATGTTTATGTCATATTTTCCTTTACTTTCATAAATAATTATAAATGGTCATTATCCGACCCAAGTGTATCCATGGGGTCATAAAATCAACCCAATAATTATAAGGGTCAGTAATATCTCATTAAATAGAATTAGGAAAAATTTTAGGGTAGCTTAATATTATTATTATATTATTTGTTACCCATATTTACCTGATTTACCATTTAACCATGGTAAATAAAAATAATTACTGAAGTTATTATTCATAATATGAAAAAATAAAAAGTAACTATCTACAAATTTTAGACCTTATGATTCCAAATATTTAATCTATTTTTCCAAATCTAAAACACGTGATAGAAAAAAATAATTTGAAATTAATTCTCGTTGCCAAAACTAGAAAGAGGGTTTTTAAGAAGACAAAACTATCAAAATATTAACATGTGTTTATATCCAATTTAAAAATAAAAGTACTAAAAATGAACAAAATTGGATTAAATTATAAAAACATAATCCAATTTTAATTTAAATCCACTTATATATATAATATAACTATATAAATAAATTATATGAAAATGTAGTTTTGAATTAAAATGCAGTATTTTTTCATTATTCATTAGAATATGAATTTTATCAGAAAAATAAAAAAATTAAACATAAGTAAATTATGGTGTCCTGCTTCTAAATAAGAAGTTTATTTTTTCAAATAGAATATATAAAATTGTTTAATAAAGAGTTAAAATATGTGCTCCATCAAATGTCAGTAAAACTGCATTTTTTGAGAAATACTTCTTTTATCCAAAATATTGAATTTCATGTTATATAATCTCTAAACAATACATAAGATTAATTTTAATGTTGTATAAAATTAAAATTTCGGTCAATACTATTCATAATGGATAGTTTTTATTCCATTAAATAATAATATTTTATTAATATATCATCATTTAGTGAAACTCGGTATTGCATTCAATGAAAGCTATTGAGGAAGGTCGCTCTTCCGTGTAACGCAAGCCAAGAATGTGTTGTGTGTAGTTTAAGCCTCCTATTTTTGTGTATAACATAATCCAAATATAATTATTTTATACATTTAACAAAATGTATACTCTATGTTGTGTGTATCATAGGACTACTCGGGGTTGTGTGTAAAATATGACAATTCAGTTTAATGGGAATAAAATTTTTGACATAGTGCAATGCAAGATGTAAATGAAAAATTTAAATTATTCAAAAAAATAGTCTATAAAAACTCATGGTGTTACATTATACCACCCTTAAAATGAATTTCAACCTCAAAATTCATCGGGGTTATAATATATTTTTTACTTGTAAGTTTCTTTCTTGGAAACCCACATCGAAAAAATGAACACTAAAAAAATATTAAAAATGAAATATAGAAACATAATAGTTACCAAATGTAACTCATAACCAGGTTTTCCCATAGGATAACATAGCTGGGATGTGGAAACATGGATATGGAAGAAAAATATAACCATCAAGTTCTGATGGATAGTGATAAAGAACATGGTCTTGAGAAAGTTAACAGCCATAAATCCATAAATCTGGGATGATTTAAGGGACCATATGATTCATTAGATACTAAGGTACTAATATAACATTTTTGGTTTTCAATATCCTTTACCTGAAGTTGAATAATTTTTCATGAGAATAAATACTTACTTGATTTGGGTACAATCTCTACATTGTGCATGCATTGAATAAATTCCAATTCATCATTTATTTTAGGAAATGAATTTTAATCATTCTTTCATAATGTGTTAGAAGATCATGTGATAGAATGATAGGTGTTTCCTTATATCCCAAAAAAATGGTTATAAAGGGTAATTAAATATGAATAAGTCCACCAAAACATAGATAATATATTAATCTAACAACATTCAACTGGAATATAACCTATACTATCCATAAATTGATAACATTACAATCCTTCCAAAAACTAAAAATATAAAACCTTATAAAGAGGTGAATGATTTTGACTTAATGTTTATCTCCCATATCTTATAAGGTTGTTCTTGGTTGTCAAATTCCAAACATGTGAATACATTAATCATGTATTCCCTTGAAACATGATAATAACATAAATTACTATAAGACTATAGAGAAAAAATGCATTCTGGAAAAATTAACTCATTCCACATACCAAAAATACCAAATATTCTATATACTAAAACCATCATATCAAATTTTACTTATATCAGTCATGAGGTTATTAATTCTATCAAACATCTCTTTATATCTTTATCCCTTCATTATTAACATATAATAAGCTTTTTAAAAATATTACAATCACTTTTCATTGTTAGTGGTACTATATACTTTTGTAAAACCACAATGGACCAATATATAGTTATTTCAATATTGCATAATAATATAAATGAGATTCCACAACACTATTTTGGAATCCCGTTACATAATTACATATTCATTCCAAAACATAGCTTCCATACTCCACATCGCCAACAGTGATCGCATGTGACATCCATTTGTCATTTAAAATAATAGGTTGTTGGTGTTGATCATTATTACCCCTTGGATTAGGGAATTGGTTATCATAATGCCCCATTTCTTTTCTCTTTTATCACTGAAGTGTTGGGGGTGTGTTCTGGATATTCTTTTCTCTATTCACATCATTATCAACCTTTTTCCCATTGCTTTGGTAATAAACTAGTAAATGACCTTATTTTCCACACATTAAACATTTTGAGCCCCTTTAAGAAAATATCCACCATAATTCTATCCAAACTTTGATCATAAGGAAATATTCATCTTCTTTTCAACATTGTTTTGAAATTTTCCTCTGAACTCTATCTATAATTTGTTGTCAAAACAATGAGATTGATTTATAACAACAACTTCTATTTCCAGCTTTATGACACAACACACAATATCTTTATATCTAATAATGTCTCTTATAGCTAATTCTCTTTGAAGACATGGTTTTAAGACACTGAATAATTGATCAAATTTACTTTCTGGTGGGATGATAATGGTTGAAGCATACCTTCCAAATCTTGTAAAATATTTCTCAAATGTAACAAAGTATTCATCATCCTTTTTCATAAGATCAAGAAACTCTTTTTCATATTTTTTCTATTAATATGATGGAATTACTTATTGAAAATAATGTTCTTGAACGTGTCCCATTCAATTGATACAATTTCATCTTGTTGCATTTTATTCTTTCATAGAGTCTACCATTGGTCTGCTTCACCTTCTAATCGAATAATAGCTAAAATGAATTTTTCATGTTTTCAATAGTGAAGGATGGAAAATATTTTTTCAGTGGTTCTGATCTATTTTTCATCAACAAGTGGATCAGGTGGCACACTAATGGAAGGTGCATGTTTCCTCATGAAGAACTCAACATATTTCTGTTCCCTTCTCTATCATTTGGACATCTAGAATGATTCAAATCTTCTGTAAGTATAGAAATAATATTTTTCATTCCATATCCCATAACGTTTGGATATTTAGGTGGAAAACCATTGCATTTATTTTGTGAATTGATCATTAACACAGTTCCTTCGGGTTCTTTCCATTCTCTAAAACCCAAAAATAATAGAGTGAGAGGAAAAATCATACTAGGAAAATAACATAATCAATGGTAGAGTACTTTAAATCTCTAACATCATAGGTTTAATATTAGGTTATTCATGATCATTACAATAATTATATGACTGTAAGCTATTGTTAGACTTACCCTTAAGGATATCCATAGAAATGACTTAGTAATATCTCTAGGGATCTGACTAGAGATTCCAAATCCTAGTTTCAAAAGGATAACTCATCCTCCACTCTGATACCAAATATAAAAACCCAATATTGATGTACATTGAAATTACATGTCATTTTAATAATAAATAACACATTAAAAATATATATATTCCAAAAAATGGTATTTGTTTATTGTATTTTGAAACAAGGAATATAATCTTCAAACTTGGTGAAAGATCTTCAACATCTCTCAGAAAGATCTTACCATTTTGTTTTCCTACCTAAAACATTTCTTTATATCCTGTAGAAATTATAACATAAAAATGGCGAGATAAAATTCTAATTAAGAGTAAAAATGGAGAACATAAATCAAAAGATAAACATATGAATATAAAAACATGAACAGAAGGTTTAGATATCAAAATATTGATCCATGAAAATAATTGTTGTAGTATGTAAGGAATAGATCATAAACGGACATTAACCATGATAAAATAGCATCAGAATAAAACTTGGAATTATGTATAACAAATAATACAATATTATGATATCTATATTATCCAATTCATTCTTACAAAGTCCATCATAGTGAACAAATTCTATTACTAAACCGGGGTTACTTGCATTTCATCCATTTATTACTGAACTGGATTTACATACCATTCCAACCATGTATTGTTGATCCCGATTTACTTGTCATTCCAGTCAGGTCTATACCATGAGATATAAATATTTACACAATTATTTGGAGGGATATATAGTTATCACCCATATCATAATGAAATCATTCTTACATTTTCCACAAATACATAAATCATTCACTATATCATAACCTATGAAATAAAATGGGTTTATTAAATATCATATAATCCAAACTAATAAAAATAAAATATCATTACATCATTAAGACAATAAAATGATAGTAATAATAGAGATAAAAAATAACCATTTTTAAATAGCGTCATCTTAGATAGGAAATAATTTTGATAAAACACTTGAACTTAATTCTAATGAAAAATATCATTTCTTCTTCAAAAATGATTTCTTTTGTCAAAATGTTGTGATGTTTTAAAAGATGGTAATTTAGTTGTAAATAAACATGAAATATTGTAGAGGAATATTCATGTAAATAAGTTATTGATAAAACGAAATAATCTATTCGGGCTGTATAAGTTAAAAAACCTTCTTCTTGAACTCTTGCGGGAAAACTCAAATACTACCTTGTATGGAAAATGAAATAATGCTTGCTTCCATACCATGTAGTATATGTAAAAAATGGGTAAATATGAATATAACATATATAAAAGAATAGAAAACATTTTATAAAAATGTTTTTAGAAAATATAGACTTGTTTGATAAATATTCCCCATGTATAAACTGGCGTATAAACAATCTCGAATAACAATGAGATTGAAAAATTATCCCTTTCCTTAGGTCCAATTAATTCTGTTTGTATCTGAAACTCTTGTAGACTGGGTGTAAATGTATTATAAGTTTGTAACATAACCATGAAAATATCTATGATATCATATATGATTCACTTATGACTTTATATTACCCATTTATTTATTAATTTAATGTTAAAGAAACATTTTGGGTAATGTTCGTTTTATTTATCATTTGTGTCTTGGCTTGTTATTATTTATCTTATTACTAAAATCATGATTTACATACTTCTAGAATGTAAAAAATGTTTTTATATCATTAATAATCAGTATATAAATATATATAGTAGATAGATAAATGAAATGAAATACACCGTTTATAGAGATGGTAAGCTGTACGTACGCAGGAACGTTGTTTCTGTTTCCTTGTTGAATTGAATGGAAGCAAGTAAATGACACACACACACATAGATATATATATATATATATATTCATAATTCAAATATAATTATTATTTCATATATTTAATTTGTATTTTTATATATAAATTATTATTATTCTTTATTTTTTAATGTGGAGAATGATTCTTTTCGAATCGTGGAGACGTTATGTTGTACATATGAATGAGTGCCGATTTCATTCACTTAATGGTTAAATGTTATGGAATTTTTTGGTATTTTAATTAAAAAGAATAATTATCATGTTATATTCATTATTTTTATTCATTATACTCATCATTATACACATATTAATTAAGTGTTTTTAATAACAAATTACACCATGTTAGGGAGACAGAAAACTATGTGTCTGCACACATTGTGATAAAACTATTACCTATTTTCCTAGTATCTCATTCTGATTTTCACTAAAGATATCCACATGATAGATTTATGCGATAATTTTTCCATTAAATTTAAGGGAGTAATTTTGGGAGATTATTTTAGGATAAGTTAGACATGCCAAGGGGCTTGAGAGGTGTGCGTATATGGCTATAGGTGGTGGCCTTTTACTAGAGGGATAAGGGACACTTTAGGAATATTTTGAAATATTATTTTATTATAAATTTATTTTCAAATTAAAATAATTACAAATTGATTAATTTTGAGGATAGAATGTTGATGGGTTGAAATACTCTCAACTAATAAGTTTTATACATGTTTAGGTCACGAAAATAACCTTATCTTTAAACATTTAACCTTAGTAAAAAACAATAGGTCTTACCATGCCTTCTTGTATTTCATAATATATGGTAACTATAACATCCCAGGTAAATAAATAAAATAAAAAATTCCTATTTATTAAAAAAATTATTAAATATTGATTTTATATTAAATGGGATGCTATTTTCGAGGGCGTACCCGATACGCAATAATGGGTTTCGTTGAAATCTTATGGTGCATACAATGTTGAGTCATACTAAAAAATAATAATATTATTTTATTTTAATATGGTAGTTAATTACTATCTATTTTATTAGTATAAATAGACATAACTAACTAAAATATGAATATACATGTTTTTCAAATGTTTTTACATTTAACCAAAAACATATAGAGGCTTCAAATAAGAAAGAATTTGATTTTAAGCATTAATAATCTAATATTTATTAAAAGGCTCATTTACCACCTTTTGATGGTGAGCCCTCATTAAATCGAGTTTTGGAGAATTTTATATGTTATATTAGACAAAATAATACTCTTTTTTAGAATAGGGACTTCAAAATTTACTTGGGATAAAATTTTGGTATTTTTCTGATAACGTTCATTTTTTTATGAATAGTAGAAAATATTGTATTTTAATTCATAATTGCATTTTAATCTAATTTATTTATATGGTTAGATTATATTTTTAATTTTTTTAAAAGTATAATTAGATTATATTTTTACCATTTACTCTAATTTTGGTTATTGGAAGTAATTTCACTTTGAAATTAGACATAAATAAGTGTTAATATTTTGATTGTTTTTATTTCTTAAAAACGCATTTTTTTTTGTTTTGATAGTGGGAATTAATTTTAAATTAATTTATGTCAATTATTTGAATTTAAATTGAAAAAATGGATTCCATATTTTGAATCATGAGGTCTAAATTGTGTAAATAGGTAAATTTTATATTTAGACATTATGAAAATTTTCTTCAGTAAAAATATTAATTTACCATGGTTAAAAGAAAAATCTAGTACATAAGGGTAAAAAATATTATTTTAATAATATTAATTTACCTTAATTAGTTTTCTAATATTATTAGACTATACATTATCTACCATTGGCATCCTTGGGTCGTTTTTGGGAACCCATGGAGCCACATGGGAGTGATAATGACACATTTTGTTAATTAATTTAAAGACCAATATTTCATAAACATGTATCTTTTAGTAAATAAATTTTTAAATGTGGATATATATGTTATCTTTTAGACTATACAAATTTTTTTAAATATAAAAAGATTTCCTACATCATGAAATTTGTTTTATAATTTTTAGACATAAATAAATAAAATTGTTTATGACACAATAATGATGCAGTGTTTACCTCATTAAGTGGTGATTTAAATAAATAAGACTATAAAAATTAAAAAAATATACAGAACCTGTCCAATTATTATTGGATTATTTGACATAGAAGATGGGTCATCTTTTATTTGACTTTAATGAGTTTTGGACCTTTTGAAAAAGAATATAATTTATAAAAAAAATTATTTCCAAACATTCCTAAAGAGCCCCTCCTCCCCTTATAAAAGGACACAACTTATTACCCATTCATCACACCTCTCAACAACCTTTGATCATAAAAATAGACCCTTAATAAGCTCTATACATACCTATACTCCTTCTATAAGACTTAACATAGTCTTAATCCACTTTAATTAAACCGTTTGTTTCAAACTAAAGGGAGTTACCCGATTGAAAGATAACATCTTCTCCTAAGTTATTTTCTTTTATTTTAATTATCCAACCCCATAAATTCTTTTTATTACTTTATTTTATAACAAAACCAGTATCCTAAATATACTTGGTTGTTTTTATGAGATTTATTCAAACTATAATTACACACACCTCTATTTAATGGTTAAAGAACATATTGTTTCTACGGACAACGAACTATTGTCTCACGAAACAATGATTGTTAAATTATATCTACCGCCTCCCAAGGTGGTCGTTATTACCAAAATATATTTATATGTGATATATATTATATATATATTGTTTTTATTCTTTTGTATTGTCCATTTATATCATACCATTATGGTTTCTTTAATGGGTATACGTGATATTTTCATTTGAGGAAATGCAGACCACCGCCCCCTCAAAGTGATATGACTTTTTTCAAACCATATGTGGAACATATAAAAGATAGATATAATTAAATTATATATGATATTATAATTTAATTATAATATAACTAGTTATCATTATGTTTCCATTCCATTAAATATGAAATATAAATGAAAGTAGCGTTCTTGCGTACGTACGGCTTACCGTCTCCCTGAACGGCACATTTCATTTACTATCTCCAAATGTTGTGTACTATAATAAATACATATATATAATGTATATATATGATATATATGATGTCTATAACATGAACATTATTCTGGAGATAATATAATTTCAAATACAAGGACAATTTATAATTATAACATGTTCATTTTTAACTCATGTTCCGAACATCGACGAAATGTCCGATATGAACTCAAATAATTAAATAATTGATATATAAAGATAAAAATTGATATAAAAGTAATAATAAACATGAAAAAATGTTCTTATGTTAGTATAAATTAGCTTTATTTTATTATTCAGGAAATTAAAGAATGATCGAATCAAGTCGGACATGAGGTAAGGGGTTTCTTATCTCACTTTTAATTCCGTGAAATTTCCATTGTTTTCCCCTTATTTCATGCATGTGGTGTATTTTGTAGTAAAATTCTATATATATTATCATTATTCTACTTATATTCATGTTATTATGTGATTAATTTGGTGGTTATTAACTTTTTTTCATACGAGTCGATTGATTACAACAAGGTAAGGGATTTCTTATCTCACTTTAAATTTCGTGAGAATTCCATTGTTCACCACTTATTAATTGCATTTGGTGTATTTTGTACTGCCATTTGATATATTTTTTTCATTATTATATTTATATTCATTTTATTCTAAGATTTATTTGTTGTTTATTATCTTTTGGTCATACGGCTTGATTGATTACAACATGGTAAGGGGTTTTCATCTCACTTCTTATTCCCGTGAGATTCATACTATATTGCCACTATTTCTTTTATCGTGGTGTATGTACTTCCCATTATTGTATTCATTGTGTAATTTAAATTATTTTATGGGTAATTAAATCTTTATTTTATGATCCTTCTTTCATATGGTGAAGGTTTTGTAAGTTACTAAATCGGTAAGGGAACCTTTCACCCTCCTCTTTTTAAAATATTTCATTTTGTTATGTCTTTTAATTTACATCTTCTAATGTTGGGATATATTATTATATATCCCTATTACTTTACATTTAATTTACAAGTGATAATATACCATTTTCTTCTCATCAACTCATTTTCTGAATTTTAAAGTGACGCTGTTAGGCTTTCATATTTTTTAAAGTGAAATTCTTTATCGAATTTCAATTCATTGGGTTAAACCTATACTTGTTGATTATGTACTGATATGAATATGTGTGAATAAACTATGATCTTCTAACACTTAATATCCAATTATATTGGGAGTATTATTATATTTACCACATATTTATGTCATTGATTTTTCCTTAATCTAAGGATATGATCGTTGCAATGGACTTTGTCTCAATTTACATTCCATTTAAAATTATTTATTGTTATACACCAATTCACTTTTATATGGTGTATGTACTTCACTTTGACATATTATATCACAAATCTCTCTATTATCATGATATTATAAGCATTGGTTGATGTTATTGCTCTATTATTTGTATTTAAGCGTCTCTCATTTGGTAAGGAACTCTATAACTAAAATATCATTTTAATTGTTTTAAAGATTTTTTCTTCTAAATATTTATCATTAATCTCAAGGTGTTAAAAATAGTTTTATGGATTTTCTATATAGACATTAATTTTATAAAATATTAATTATTTTAAAAGATTCATAGTGGTATGGAACACTTTGATTCACAAATCACTTTATTAAATGTTTAAAATGGTTTTGAAAATGGTTTGACAAAGCATTGTTTATTTCAATAACCTGATATGTTATATTGTGATTGGAATGTGGAAATGTTATCTTTCCTTTATCCTCATGTTATGTGTTATGCTTTTGTTATGTTTATCGGGAATTGTGTATGTATATGGGTGGTTCCGTGATAAAACTAGGGCGGTTGAGCCTGAGATAGCTCTCCAACACATTGGGTTACGTGACGGGGGTAAACGTTAATGTTTCATCTAAGAGATTTAAGGAATATATTGAGATGGGAATTCCAAATGTAACTCCCTATATAGCTATTATAGCTACAATGTATGTTTGTTTTGTGTGCCACAATTTGCCTTTATGATTTATGATTTCTATGTGTTATTCGTAAATCTTATGATTTCATAAGGTATGTTATGACTGAAATGTATGGTTTCATATAATTATATTTATTGATGGGATAATCTGTTTTCCTTATTTTATAACACTTACTGATCTTATTTTCTCATCCAAATTTTTGAAATTTTTTTCACATGACCTAAAGTGGAAGAGGGTCATGGATTGGATCAAGGAAAATTTATGTTTTCTAAAACATGGAACTATACAGGTTTCTTTTCAAGTGTTTTTTATTTTTTTTAAATGGATATTGAGTAATACTGTCTACATGTAATTTTCATGTTGATATGTAATACTTATGGCCTAATTATCTAAAACTCTAAACCTGAAAATATCCTCAATGTGAATTATTCATTTAATTTATGATTATGAAATGTTTTATGGTTGGGTCCTTACAGTTGGTATCATAGGTCTTTTTAGGAGACTTTAGGGATTATGAGTTTTCGTTAAACACATGGTTAGTCCCTATGTCTATTATTTCTATTAAATTATTATTTTATAACATTTTCAGATCAAGGAATTTCAGTTACAAATTCAATGAGGGGGATCTCAAAAAACATTATTATCTCTTCCTAATGACATGCTTGCAATAATTATTACAAATTCATGTTTGGATGACTGTGAAAATTTTTCTAACATACAGCTCACTTGAAAGCAATTTATTGAGATATCAAACACCTCCACTATACCTCGATATCATCGTGGATCATGTGTTGTATTTAATCAAATCCTATTTTCTCATTATTCTCATATTTTCAAGAAAGGTAAATATTATCATGGAATTTTTAAATATTTTACCTTATCATAGGATTTTGAAGCATATTATGATTTATAAAAAGGTGCTGAAGATGGAGACACTTGGACAACCTATTTATATTTTATTTTACAATATATTCTCTCAGCACATACTTATGGTATTTTAGAAGGACCATTGATTGAAAGTTTCAACTCAAACTCGGTCAAATTATTTTATAAAAATCATGTTTATCGGATGTTTTGAAACTATATGTCATACATGATTATTTTTAAAATATATTTTTCTATAAAAATCCATATAACTCATATAGTACAAGGTGTATTTGGTTGAAGGATGTAAATGATTTTGAAGGATCTATAAATCATTTTGTATTGCATGGACCTTCTTCCTATGTGACCAAGATGATGATGAAACCATATGGACCCCATGATCAAATTATGATATTCTTTCTATTTGGAATAGTTTTATTTTATCATATGGAAGTTAAAAAAAATGATAGTATATAAGATGTTGAGGTCTTAATGTGTTGGGATGTAAATGAAAGTTATAATAAAACCCTTGAAGTCAAAACATGTTAAGGATATTTTTCAGTTTTATAAAAAGGAAAACATGTAATATGGGTGACAACCTGTCACATCTAGAAAGTCCAAAGGAATTAAACCCACAACCGAAGGGTGATACGGGCGCATCTCCTACCACTATCCTATATAAAGTCCCCGGTTATTAAGACTTATTCTTTTAAGGTAAATGAATTTAGGGATCAAGAATAAGTTTATATGGGATCTTATATTTAACCAAATGAACATCCATTGTATATTAAAATGATTTGGTGATTAAGTAATAAAGGTTATTTTGGAAGACATTATCTATTTTGGGAGCACTATATGCTCAAGGAAAATAAAACACTATGGGATTTAATTTTTGGAGTAATGGTTGAAATATTATTTAGAAAGAATCTATGTTTTTTCTTAGATATAAGGTGATTTGGGTTATTTATAGAAATGATTAATATATCATAGAGAATATGTGTTTAGGTTAATTACACTTCAGTATGAGACTTTAAGAGTATTTGATGTTAATGAGTGATAAATGTTAATATTTACTATGGAATACTATGTGATTAAATTTACCTATGTTTTGGGTTTCAATATTAGTTTGAATTATGTTGATGGATTTTATGGAAAATTGTTTGTTGAATGGTCTTTTTTGAACTATGGGTATTGTTGGTTCAATTTTTGAGATTAAGAGTAGTATTTCTTTTTATAATGTATTATCCTATTTGGGGATTATGTAATCTTATACAAGCCATTTTTGTTTTGGATGATGTGTAAATATAAGGGAAATATATAGTTCATATTTTGTAGTTTATGTGATACAATAGATGTTTATTCTATCACTTTAGGTGTGATCGAGTCATCTTGAATACTTACCGTTTGTAGAAAATATGAGTTTGAGGTAGAATTTAATTAAATGATGACATTATACATGACACGTATGTGTATTTATTTATGATCATGTATAATTATTAGTGAAACTATTCTACTCTATGAAAAGTTTCTTGATGAAAAAATGTTTTAAGCTCTCTTTTATCATCATACTTTTACCCAACCACAAATTTATGGTATTGTGGTGGTTAACTTTCCATGATCAAGTTCTCTATCACTCTCTATTAATCAATGAGAGTTAGTTTCTCTTCCATATCCATGTTTTCATGGAATCCTAGTATCAGTTGTCTTGGGTGACCTTTGTATTACTCTTTCTTTCTTTTAAAGTGATATTTTTATTAACTATTTTTTAGATGTGAGACTTTCAATTATGTTTTCAAGCCCAATTTTAAAATTTTGAGGACAAAATTCCCATAAGGGGGGAAGGATATAAAATCACAGGTAAATAAAGAATGTAAAATTTTCGTATTTATTAAAAATTTTTAATTAAATATTATTTTTACTTTAAAGGGGATTCCATTCTTGATGGCATAGCTGATATGCAACAATGGGTTTCTTTGAAATCATATATTGCACACAATGCTGAGTCATACTAAAAACGAATAATTTAAAATTATTTTAAATGGTAGTTAAATCCTAACCGTTTTATTGAAATAAATGGATAGAACTAACTATAATATGAATATACATGTTTGTTACATGTTTTTAAAATTTTCTAGCTAATTTTAGAGGCTTGAAATGAGAAAGAATCTGATTTAAAGCATTAATACTTTAATATTCATTAAAAGGTTGATTTACTACCTTTTGAGGGAGAACCCTATTTAAATCTTGTTTTGGTAAATTTTATATGTTCTATTTGAAAAAATTATATTCTTATTTAGAATAGGGACATAAACATTTACTTTAGATAAAATAAGGGAATTTTTCCGATAAAGATCATTTTTTTAGAATAGTGAAAAATAATGTATTTTAACTCATAACTACCTTTTAATCTAATTTATTTATATAGTGATATTATCTTTTTAAATGGTTGTCATGTGTAATTAGATTATATTTTTACTAGTTAATATGATGTGTGTCTTTTGACGTAATTTGACTTTAAAATTGGGCATAAATAAGTGTCAATCTTATTATAGTTATTATTTCTTAAAAACATGCTTTTTTGTTTTGACAGAGGGAACTAACATTAAAATAATTTTTTCCACTTATTTGTTTTGAATTTTTAAAAATTGATTTCATATTTTTAATTAGTAGGTCTAAATTATGTTGATATGTTATTTTTATTTACAAAAATTATAAATATTTACTTGAGTAAAAATTTTATTCACCATAGATAAAGTAGAAATATAGAAAATAAGGGTAAGAAAATATTATAATAATAATGTTAAATTACCATAACATGTGTCCTAATCATATTGGTTGATAAATTAATGACCATGGGCATCCTTTGGTAGATTTTGGGACCCCATGGATCCACTTTCAAGTGATAATGACACATTATGTTAATTAATTTTAAGTAAAGATGAAAATGGCATAAACATATATCTTTTAGTAAATCAATTTTATAATGGGGTCATATAACTTATCTATTAGTATATAAATACTCATTATAAATATGAAATGATTTCATATATTATGATATTTCTTTTATAATTTTTAGACATCAAATAAATAAAATTATTTATGACATAATAATGATGCATTGTTTACCACATTATAGGATGATTTAAATAAATAAGATTATAAGTATTAAAAAAATATAAAAAACCAATATAATGCTTATTGTATGAAATTATTTATAATATTAATAATCTTATATTCTACTTTAATGAGTTTTGGACATTTTTAAACCAAAGTTACGTTTATAATAAAAAAATATTTGCAAACATTCTTAAAGAGCCCCTCCTCCCCCTTATAAAAGGACACCACTTCTAACTCATACCTCAAACCTCTAAAGGCCCTTGGAATATCCAAAATATGTCTAAATAATCCTCATACATCTCTCTCCTCCTCATAGTAGCATTAAATTAGGAAAAATGAACTTCAAGTAAACCTTTTGGTTAAACCAAAGGGAGTTACCCGATTTAAAGGTATCGTCTTCTCATAATCGCTTTTCTTCTTTTTCACATCTCCGACCCCATAAACTCTTTTTTGTTGCTCTCTTTTATAAAAAAACAGGTATCATAAATATAATAGTTTTTTTATAGGATATGTATTTTAACTACACTTACACACACCCCCATCTAATGGTTAAATAACATACGGTTTCTGTGGACAGTGAACTACTACCTCACGAAACGATGCTCGTTCAATTATCTCCTACCGCCTCTCATGGTTGAAATTATGATGGAAATATATTTACATGTGATATATATATTATTTATATTATTTCCATGCTTCTGTATTTTCCATCTATAACATAACTTTACTGTTTCCCTAATGGGTAAACGCGATAATTTCATCCGAGGAAGTGAGAACTACCACCCCCTCAAAGTGATATGGCTCGTTCATGCCATACGTGGAACATATAAAGGATGGAGATAATTAAATTATGGATTATATTAGACTGGAATTATAATATAACTATTTATCATTACATTTTAATTCCATTAAATATGAAATATAAATGAAAGTAACGTTCATGTGTACGTATGGCTTACCATCTCCATGAACAGTGCATTTCATTTCTTATCTCCAAATGTTATGTACTATTATAAATACATATATATACTAGATATATATGATATATTTGATATCTGAATCATTTATATCATTCTAGAGATAATGGAATTTTTTACACATGGACAATTTATAGTTATAACAAGTTCATTTTTAACTCCAGTACCAAACATCGACAAAATGACTGATATGAACTCAAATAATTAACTAATAGGTATATCAAGATATTAATTGATATAAAAGGAATAATAAAATTGAAAAAAGGTTCTTAAAAAAGTATAAATTAACTTTATTTTATTATTCGTGAGATTAAATAATTATTAAGTCAAGTTAGAAATGAGGTGAGGGATTTCTTATCTCACTTTTAATTGTGTTAGATTTCCATTGTTTTCCAATTATTTCTTTCATGTGTAGTTTTTTGTACTGCCATTTGATATATATTATCATGATTCTCCTTATATTCAATGTATTTTGTGATTCATTTTGTGTTTAATAAATTTTTTACAAAGGCGCCGATTGATTACAATGTGGTAAGTGATTTCTTATCTCACTTTTAATTTTGTGAGAATTCCATGGTTCACCACTTATTTTTTGCATGTGGGGTAATGTGTACTTCCCTTTGATATATATTATCATTATTCTATTTATATTCATGGTATTAATTGATTCATTTGGTGTTCATTAACTTTTTGTCATACGATTCGATTGATTACAACATGGTTAGGGGTTTTCATCTCACTTCTTATGCCCGTGAGATTCATGCTATATTGTCACTATTTTCTTTTCTGTGCTATATGTACCACCCATTATTGTATTCATTGTGTAATATAATTTAATTAATGGGTAATAAAATAATTATTTTATTATCCTTATTTCATATGGTGAATGTTTTGTATGTTACCAAATTGATCAGGGAACCTTTCATGCTCCTCTTTTTAAAAGACTTAATTATGTTATGTCTTTTAATTTACATCCTCTTATGTTGGGATATGTTCTTCTATATCATTATTGCTGTAAATTATATTTCATAGTGGTGAGATACTATTTTTTCTCTCAAAAACTCATTTTCTGAACTTTAATGTGACGTTGTTAGGATGTGGAATTTTTGTAAGGGATCTTCTTTTCCCAATTTCGATTCTTTGGGATAAACTTCTACTTCATCATTATGTAATGATATAAATATGTGTTAATTAACTCTGATTTTTTTACACTTAATATCCAATTATATTGGGTGTGTTATTTTTTGTCACACATAATTATTTCATTGATATTCCCTTAATCTAAGGATATGATCTTTGCAAGGGACTTTGTCTCAATTTACATTCCATTGAAACATATTTATTGTTATACATGAATTCAATTTTATATGGTGTATTTACATCACTTTGATGTATTATTTAATGAATCAATTTATAATCATGATATAATAAGCTTTGATTGATGTTATTCCTCAATTATTTGTATTCAAGTGTCTCTCATTTGGTTAGAAACTCTTTAACTAAATTATTTTCTTAAATTATTTAATGATTAATTCTTCTAAATATTTCTAATTAATGTCCATGTTTTAAAAATATTTCTAAATATTTATTTATGTGGACATTAATGTTTGAAAATTTTAATTCTTTTAAAAGCTTCAAAGTGGTATGGGACACTTTGATTCAAAAATCTCTTTATTAAATATTTTAATTGGTTTTGAAAATGGTTTGATAAATAATTGTTTATTTTAATATCTTGATATGATATATTATGATTGCAATGTGAAAATGTTATCTTTCCTTTATGAATTTAATATGTGTAATGATTAAATTATGGTTATTGGGAATTTTTTACGTATATTGGTGGTTCCGTGATAAACCTATGGTGGGTGAGCCCGAGATAGCACTCCAAATGCAATGGGTAACCTGACGGAGGTAAACATTAATATTTATACTAAAATATTTAGGGAATATACTGTGATGGGAATTCCAAATGTTACTCCCTATGTTGCTATGATAGCTACCATGTATGTATGTTTTGTATGCCACACGTTACCTTTATTATTTATGATTTCCATGTGTTATTCATAAATCAAATGATTTCATAAGGTATGTTATGATTGAAAAGTATAGTTTCATTGAATTGTATTTATTAATGAGATAGTGTTTTCTTTATTTATTTTATAACCCTTACTGAGATTTTTTTCTCATACCATGTTTTTTAAATATTTTTATCAAGTCATAAAGTGGAATAGGGTCATGGATGGGGTCAAGGAAAAGTAATGATGTCTAAAACATGGATATAGACATGTTTCTTTTTATGAGTTTTTATTTATTAAAAAAATGGATACTGAGTAGTAGTGTCTACATGTAATTTTCATGTTGATATGTAATACTTATGGCCTAATTATCTAAATCTCTAAACCTGAAAAGATTCTCAACGTGAATTATTCATTTAATTCAAGATTTTGTAATGTTTTATGGTCAGGTCCTTACAGTTACTAAAGTTACTATAAAATTACAAGAGAACCAAAAGTGGATCATTAATGAAATGTGTAATATTATGTAATTCAGTTGGATAAATAGTAATTTTTGAGGACTATTATATCATTTAATATGATATTATTTGTTTTAAAAACTCATTTATGTCAATTTTGACACTATTTAGTTATTGATTTTTGAAATCCATAACAACTTGATTACGTGGAACGTGAGACATTATATCAACCCTAAAATGTCAATTTCATTAATAAAATTCTTTTATAGAATCAAAATTTCCAAATTACATTTATTTTAATATTTATAATATCATTTATTTTAATCTTTCAGTAATAAGGTAATCACTGCATCATCATTGTGTAATAAATAAATTTATTTTTATATTGTGGAAAAATTATAAATAAAATTCCATGATGTATGAAATATTTTTAGCTTTGTAATGAATCTATTTAGTTGAATATTTCAATTATATAAAAAAAATAAAATTGTTTTATTAAAAAGATACCTGTTTATGTCATATTCCACTTTACTTTAAATTAATTTTTATAAATCGTCATTATCCCACCCAATTAGATCCATGGGGTACAAAAATCAATCCAAGGATGATAAGGGTCATTCATATCTTATAAAATAGGATTAAGACATCTGATAGGGTATATTTATATTATAATATTATTATTTGATACCCTTATTTATCTTATTTACCCTTTAACCATGGTAAATAAAAATAATTAATAAAGTTACTATTCATAATGTGCAAAAATAAAAGTTACCTATTTACCCAATTTAGAACTTATGATACCAAATATAGAATAAATTTTTTCAAATTCGAATCACATAATTGGTAGAAATTAATTTAACATTATGTTCCATTGTCAAAATTAAAAAATGGGTTTTTAAGAAGTAAAAACTATCAAAAGATTGAAATGTTTTTATGTCTAGTTTAAGTGTTAAATTACATCCAATGACCAAAATTGAATTAATTGAAAAAAAAATAATCCAATCACACTGTAAAAACAATTAAAAAGGTAATCTAAATATATAAATAAATTATATGAAAATTCAGTCTTGATTTAAAACCTAGTATTTTTCACTATTAAGGAAAATGAGAATTTTATCAGAAAAATAAAAAAATTTAATCCAATGTAAATTTTTATTTCCCGGTTCCAAATAAAAAGTTTATTTTTTCATATATAATATATAAAAGTGTTTAAAAGTAGATTTAAAATGGGGGATCCATCAAAATATAGCAAAACTGTATTTTTTTTGAAAAATACTTCTTTTATCAAGAAAATTTAATTTCTTGTAATATCATGTATAAATAATAAATAATATTAATATTAAGGATATATAAAATTAAAAATATGGTTAATAATATACATAATGTCTAGTATATATCCCAATAAATAATAATATTTAAATAATACATTATTGTTCAGTGAAACTCGGTATTGCGTACTATGAAAGCTATCGAGGAAGGTCACTCTTGCGTGTAACGCAAGCTAAGTAAGGATTCCGTGTAGTGAAAGATGTTGTTGGTGTTACATATAGCATAATAAAAACATTATTCCTTTATACATTGAAAAAAATCTATACTCATTGTTGTGTGTATCGTATGCCAACTCAGTGTTCCGTATAACATATGAAATGTAGGTTTAGTGTGAAAGGAATGTTTGACTTAGTGTATTGAAAGATATATATATATATATGACAATTTGGATTTATTAAAAAAAAATTCAATAAAAACTTGGGTTCTTTCACCATCCATTCATACTATCTTAGATTCCAACATCAGAGATCATGGAAGTAAGGTTAGAATAGTAAATCAAATCCATGAAACCACATACCTTGAAAAGTTTTGATTCCATCCACAAGAAGGAGTATGAAAACCAACATGGGATAATGCTTGAAGTAGTCAAAGGAAGATCCATAGATTAAAAAATCCCAATTATAATATTTGATCTTATGAATTCTCAATGTTTTCATGGCCTTTAAAATGTAAAAATAAAAAACAAGGAATAAAATATCTAAGACCAAATAATATTTACACTTACCAAAATATGGTCACAACATTGTTCTTCTAAGGATTCATATTGGGAGAGTAAAAAACATCCATATAGAATCCCTATTATCAATTAATTGTTTTATTCTAATCTATAAAGAATAATAAATAAATTAGGGTTTCTTGGGTAAAAAAATATTACCCATTATTTTACTGACAACATCGATGTCGCCAAGAAGATGGTGGTTACCCACTAACAGGATCTTGGATCACTTATAGGATGGTGGTGACCCACAGGTTGGATGGTGGCTATAGTATAATGTTGAAGTCACAACCAAAGCCATTGGTAGGTTGGTGGAAATAGTATAAGTATTTTAGCCACGAAAAACCTATTGGCTAATTCGTCAGTCTCACTAGAAAGCTAGTGTACATCCTACACCTTCATCAACTATAGTTTTCATTTTACACTATAAAAAATCCTTAAATCTGAACTCTGATACCTTTTATGAACTAAAAAACAACTATTAATGAGCTCTTATTGATAAAATTGGAATCAAATGAAATAAGTAGGTGTTAATACCTTAATGAAATAGATAGATGTGACACTTCATACCATTATATGACTATAATAACCAAATATTCTATAAATTAAATTCTCTTTATGAATTGATAAATCGATCATGGTGTAATATAGTTAGTAAAACCAAATGGTCTAATTTGGTATTTAGAATGATATATACTTTTAGATTTAAAATATTATTAATAATCCTTGCATATGATAATATAGTATTTTTGGGGGGGAAATAAATTTATTGTATGTTAAGGGTTATGATAAAATACAACTAACAAATATTGAAGATGCATTGATCTTATCCAATAGATTCATACCTTGTGAATTACATTTATTAGATCTCCCAAGGATGATAACATAACTAGTATTATCTTGTGTCCAAGACAAAGAAAATTTTTCAAAACTAAAATATGATCAAATTCATTTATTGTATGAGTTCTAGCTTATCAAGATCATGGTCCAAAAACATTTCTCCAAGCCACCAAAATAAATTGTAACCATCGCACACCTAACCCTTATGGTGTATGTGGGTGTAATAATTGGGTTTATATATAGATTATTGATTTATGTATTTTTATATTTTTTATTAAATAATATAATGAATATATTTAACCCATTTTATTTTTATGGTATAAATTATAATATAATGAGTTTGATAGAAACTAGACTATGATACAATGAATTCAAATTTTTTTATAAAATATATATAGTTTCAATTATTACACACTTTAAATAAACATGTGATTTATTCTAATAAATGTAAATTTAATAAAATAATATTTTTATAAGTTAAAATTTAATTTAATGAATTCCATGTAATTTTTATAATTTTTGAAAGTGGTCGGTTTCATAAAAAAAGTATTTTCCAGTATATAATGTTATTATTTACAAGTTCGATTATTCTATTTATAGAAAAATTTTGGTAAAAAAATATTATTTTGGAATCAACCAATTAAAAAAACCCAATGGTGAATTTTTCATAATATTTATGAGGCTGTATAGTTTTTTGTTAAACATTATATATAGAATAAATATAAATTATATATTTTGAAATCATAAAAGCCCAAAATAAATTAATAAATTCTATATAAGTATTCCATGACCAAATAAATATTTCTCACTTAAAGTAAAGTAATTTTGAAATATTTCAATCAATTTTCAAAACAATTAATTAATCCTTCAAAAACAATATTTTATTTTAAGGTTTTAAAATTCAGTCTTCCTGAACATGACTCACTTCCACATCACCGATGGAACTATTTTAATTATTTTGGTTCATAGATATATTAAATAATTAAAACCACTCTTATTTATTATAAAAAATTGGGAAAATATCTTAATGTTTTCAGTTTTTATAATTTTATTATATAGTTTCCAAAAACAAAGTTTAGAAAATTGTAAAAGATTCCCTCTCTTTTACTTTAAATACCCACGCAACCTCTAAACACCCTTCACTAAAACCCCATTTACCATGAATTTATTCTCTCTATCCATCCCAACATCCCTCCCACAGTGTTTCAAATCTCTTATGATTCTCTTCCCATGATTCTAAAATTACCCTCTCAATATAAGAGACCCCCTCCCCCTCTAAATTATTAAATAACGTTATTTTTTTGTGACTATTTATTTCCTCCTATTAATGTTGGAATATATTTTTACACATGTATTCTACTTTTAATATTATTTCCATGTAATTATGTAACCCATTTCAGGATCATTGACCCATTCCATGAATTTTTATGTGCAATTGTTATGCTTCCGAAATTATCATCCAATTTTCCCTGAATAATTATTTGTGTAGTTAATAATCATCCCCATTTACACTCATGAATATTAAAATAGATCAAATTAACCATAATTTATTTTTCACTTCTATTTATTTAATCCACACCTCTTTATCATGGTATCAAAATAGATGAATGGCATTCTTATTGTGTATCTTCTATGTACCATAAAAACGCATGTACATTATATGAATATGACGGGTGGGCCTATAATTATATAGACATTCAATGAAAAGTGGGTAATTTTTTTAACTTGTGAGATTCCATGTATGTGTATAAAAGGATACCCTAGGTTTTTTATGTTATTATGTTTCAGTGGTTACCCTTGATATATGTTTTTGATTTCAGGTTCTATTTTGTTTCAGTATTCGTTGTTTCTATCAGATGTTATGGTATTATACAAGTATTTGGTGGTTATTATTATTTTTATTACCATTTTATATCCTCATATTATGCCTCATGACTCACGTGTAATTCTTTACCTTATTCTATGAATTTATTATTAGCTTATAGGGCTTTATTGCTCACCCCTTTCTTATGTATGCCCCCTGGATGTCTCGTGCAGTTTTGGAAGTGTATGGAATTTTAAAATCATGCGATGGAGTTCTAAATGTTATCATTTTATCCTTATTTAAATTTAATATTATACACATCTAATTTCCCAAATTTAATAGGCATATTTGTCTTCTAGGATTATCTTGTGTGCATCTTTATGAAATAAATCATGAAATAAATTCTAAAAAATATATTTGTTGTCATTGTTGGTATTAGAGGATTGTCTAGTATTTCATGTGGATTAGGATTATAAAACCTATTGAATTCGTTAAGGGTAATATTAAACATATGAACACAAATCTAAATTTTTCAAATGCATATATTATGTGGTTTAAAAAATGGATTTCATGATAATGCAAGTTGATAATGCTCCCACTCAGTTGTAATTATTGGTAATAAAACTAAAAGGGTGAATTTTTTATTAACTCTACCGTAACATAAAACATAGAAAAGATGGCTTTTTAAAACTTCTTAGATACACCAAGTATATATTTTTTAATAAATTCAAAATATTTTTACAAACCATTGTGAATGAAACTAATATTATCATTAATTTTTATGCTAATATATAGATCATTGATAATGTACATTGAATCCTATAAATTCATAGGCTGTGGAATATATGTAATTTATGAGTTTACCCTTAAATTTTCATATTTTCACTTTCATATGATTAATAGTTTGATAATTTTCATCACTAAGTATATTTCGGATGAGGTAAATGATTATAATTAGAATCAAATAGTGAAAGTAAGGTTTATCTACCATTCATGAACACTAAATGTCCTATGTGACTATGGTTCAACACATTATTTCATATCACACAATATTAATAGAACAATTAAAACACCACCTCAATACATAAAATTTGAGTTATCAATGAGGATGGAAAATGTGTTTAAGTATTCCTACCTAAGCATATAACCCATATGCTAGTAAATATTTTTTCTTATATATCCCAGTAAACCCTATGATACTACATTTAGTAGAATTTTATTTTATTCTAGGTATGGATTGGGTTTCCTTACATACCACCACCATTATTTATTTCAAGAATGAAATATCATTCTATATTGAAAATCACCATTTAATTCTACACAAGTTAAAGGATGATGATAAATATCCTTTGGAATAATCATCTCATTTGTATATATTATTTCCTTATGAAAAGTGTATATAGCTAAGATGATTGATACAAATTAAAAGATCACCCTTGGTGAAATGCCCATTGTTATAGAATTCTTTAATATATTTTCCAAATAATTTCCTAGTCTTCCTCCTAGACTAAAGGTTCGGTTCTTGATCAATATTATTCCCAAATTATTTTCAATATCCAAGACGTTGTATTCAATGGATACTTTTGAACTTGATGAAATGAAAAAAAAATAAACTACTATAGAATCTAGATAATTTGTGTATCCCCCCATCTACTTCACCACGAGGGGACTAGCCCATTTCTTTAAGAATAATGATGGTTTAATGGGCCTCATAATTGATTAACATGTGCATAATCCAATCCTGATAAAGAGAAAGTATCCTCTAACATATATTGACAAATTATTCAATCAGTCATGTAGATTACATAACATATCTAAGTTCGATCATAAGATGGTATTTTATTACGTATATATAAAGAGGGAGAGTATTCCCAGAACAATTTTTCATTCAATGTACGTGAACTCTATTTTCATAATCATTCAACTTAGACTCGCAAATTCTCCATCTATATTTATGGACATGATAAATATATTCATTTAGGATAAATTAAACAAATTTATTATAGCCTATACATATGATATTATTATATACTCAAAAGGAAAGGTGGAAAATGAGGAACAATTGAATTATTTCTTGATGTCCTTGTAAAAGGAATATTTATATGTGAAGTATAATAAATATGAGTTTTAGACGAATATGATAACATTCTTGAATTTAGTTATCACTATATAATTTTTATTTTTAGATCCATTAAAAATATAATCAATTGAAGGATGGACTAGACCAACATTGATGTTAGAGATATATAGTTTCTTTATATTAACTGGGTATTATCATTGATTTTTTTAAAAAAAAGTAATGATTTCCACCCCACTAAATTGGATTATTTAGAAAGGAGTTATATTTTTATAGACTGATTAATGAAAGGTTTTCTTTAAAGATCTAAAAAAGAGGTAAATCACTACACGTTTCCTCACAGTACTCACTAATGTGGAACTATTTGTGATCTTTGTTGATGAGTATAAAAAGGGATTGTGTTTTATACTCATGAAAGATAAAAATGTTATAAATTGGGACTCCCACTAATAAAATAATCATGAACTAAACTACAGAACTCATTATCATTAATTGGATGAAGTGATTTTTTAATTAATGATTTTCTAGTATTATCTCAATAGGTACAAATGTGAAATATATAGGCATCATAAAATCCACATGTACAAATTCCAAAATAATGATTGAATGTGGATATAATGAAGGTGGTTAGATCTATTAAATTATTCCTATTATTTAATCCATTTCAATCATGGGAATGTGAAAAAAGTGTAAGGTTCTCCAAGTAAAAAGGATCATGAATCCTTGTCAAATAATAAGATTCAAATGGATCAAATCCATTTGGAAATTTAAAGGATGGACATAGGAATAAAAAAAGGTATCTTCATCTTACATTTCTCAAACAAATATTCAACCATCCATTCATTATGGAATACATTTTTCTAAAAAAAATGATAATGTTATACACACAAACATAGAACATATTCTAGAGTTCAATATTTCTAATTACCGAGTTATATGGTTTGGAACTCGGATATGTGCCCGTAAAAACTACACCTAAAGAGGAAACATATGTATAATTCATATACATCATTATTATCAATATTTACAAGAAGAAATAAGATTTATACTAATTTAAAGAAAAAATTTGGGTGAGATTACAAGAGGAGAGAGATCAAACAATTTTATCTCGATTCATGGTTGTCTAACAACTCATGGTTGAATGAAAATGGTCCAAGGATATGATGTGTCAATTTCCTATACCATAATAGAAATTGGAAAATTTTACCATGGATTTCATAATAGCAAAACTAGGAAATATAAAGGTAATAATGACATCGGGAAATTAGTTGTTCGCCTTATAAAGTTAGTTTATTTAACTATTATTAAGCAAGATTTCTCAATTCACCAACTATCCATGATATACAAATGAGAAGTACGAAGATTTTGTGGAATGCCACTATAAACTATATCTAATAGAGATTATATTTTTTTTCTATAGGTGTAGAATCCTATAAAAAGAATTGGAAATAGATTTTTGTTTCAACACTACTTATAACACACAAATATATGGATAACCTAAAAGAACCATTGACACTCTAAAGGATATATTTAGATCTTTTTATAAAGATTTTGAAGGATAATGATATTCACACCATCCCCTAGTATAGTTATTATATAGAAATAGTTTATACTCTAGTATTGAAATGGAACATTATGTGGATATTTATGGGAAGGGGTTTCAGACTCCGTTATGCTGGAATAAAGATGGAGAGTAGAAGCGAATGGGAATAGATCTTATCCAATAAATGATAGGGAAAATTCCTACCATTCATCATCATATCAAATTCACACAAAATAAATTGATAATCAATGTATAAAATTATCAACATGTCCAATATATTTACGTTGGGGATAAAATATTCCCAAAAATATCACCCTAGAAAAAATTCTTGATGTTTGGGAAGAAAGGATAACATATTCCTATATACCTCGTCGCATTTATTTTTTGGTTCACATCATAGTTATGTATTATCTACTTTCACACCAAACTAAAATATCTAAATTATATTATGTGTTTCTTGTATCCCACATGAGGAAGTACATACTGGAAGACTCTTGTGTACTAAATTTAATCCTCTTTTTCAATTAATAAATACATTATTAAGTAATGAAATTATAAGAATTTCTTTCACTACATTTTTTGGACTGATATAGCATGTTGGATTCTAAGGACCATTCACAATCATAACCATTGATAATATAGACATTTCAAAGTGACCGCTAATATTAGTATATACTAAAGTTTATTTTAATTTTTGATTTATACAAATGACATAAGTGATGGCCTCAATATGGAGAATCATACCCTATGAAGCCCACTTATTAGAGATTCCTAGAGAGATTTAATTTCTATTATATTCATCTTCCCAATCTCAATCTATGATTCAACAATTGAAACACATGATAAACCATTAACAATAGAAGTTTGAGAAAATTAATATCATGACCTAAGCTATGTTCACCAAACAACCCCAAGAAAGTGTTACAATCACACATCATACCATGAGGGCATAAGGGGGTGTAATAATGGAATATGTATCCAGAACCTAGTTCTATGAATTTTTATTTCCTATTTTATATTAAATAATGATTATATTTATCCAATTTTATTATTATCTTATAAATTATTGCATCATTAGTATGATAAAAATAATATTTCTATACAATGACATCAAAATTTTATTTTCTAGTAATATATAATTTCAATTTAGAATCTATTTTTATAACCACAAGATTTTTTTAAGTAATAGTTCGTTGAAAAAACATATTCTCATTAATTATTATTTATGTAAATTAAAATATAATTTAATGAAATTTTTGTTATTTTTTACAATGGTCTGAATGTAGTTGGTGTCATATAAACTTGTATATCCATTAAATATAGATTTTTATTTTTATTTTTAAATTTTAATATTTAAAAATATATTTCATAAAAAATTGTTAATCTTGAAATCAATACATATAAATTATCCAATAGTGAATTTTTAATAAATTTTCATTAATGTAGAATTTTTTGGTGAAAACTAAATACCAAATAATTATATATCATGTATCTTGAAATTATAAAAACTAAAAAGTGACATAATATAAACTATATATATAATCCATAATTTAATAATTATTTCCCATTTTAAATAATTTGTATTGATGTTATTTGATAAATTTTACAAACATTTAATGAATCCTCCAAAACCCATATTGTATTTTTATATTTTTAAAATCAATTATTTCTGATCGTGAATCACTTTCACATCACAAACAATATTAATTAGATGATCTAGGTTATTATCATTGTAAAATATTTATTTAAAATATTATTTTTAAGAAACTATGGGCACAAACCATGAGAAGGATTGTGGTTTTTATTATTTTAGGATATAGAGTCCAGAACCTATATTTAGAAATTCATAAACATTCTCCCTATCTTTTTATATAAATATGTACCCAACATCCGACTCGTATTAACTAAATCCCCATTGAGCATGAATTTATTATCTCTCTATTTATCCCTCATAATGTATTTCCATTCTCTTATGATTTTCCTACAAATATTTTAGAAGCACCCTCTCAGGGTAAGGTTTCCTCTCATCCTCTTCTATGATCAAACACATTCATTTTTTTATTCTTAATGATTTAAAATTTTTCATTCTAGAATCTGTTCTGAAACATTCTAATTAATACCCTTATGATTGATATGTTGTGAGAGACCAATTTTCCCTCCCATTAATCCCTTCTATGAATATTTATTTACACCTATTATACTTCCAAAATTATCCTATGATTTTCCATGTCATACATTTGTTCCATGGGCATCCATCCCCATTTCCACTCAAGGATATTCACCAATATTTACCCATAGTTAATTGAATGTGGACTTATATATATGTATCCCATTATATATAATCATGGGATTAAAAGTTTTGAAATTTTATATTATGTTGTATGATCTATGTGGCATGCATGTAAATGTACATTAAATGATTTGTTTTGGGAGAGCCTCTGACTACATAACCCTATGATGTATTGGGTAACGTATTTAACTTGTTGGATAACATGTATAGTGCATAAGAGGTTATCTTAATCATAATATGTTATGATATATCAGTTTTTATCCTTTAATTATATTTACAGTTAGAATCTTTATGTCTATGTGACATTCCTTATATTGTCTTGATGATATCATCTTATAACATTTTTTGATGTTCATGATTATGATTCTCACCAACCTGTATCATCATGTTATTCCAACTCAACTACATATTCTAATTTACCTTATTCAACTCTTTTCTTAGTCTCTTGCTATGATTTATAGCTCACATGTTTCTTATATATGTCCCATGTTTATCCACTACTATTTTAGTAGGGAATTAGAATTTTAAAATAATGTTAATCTATTTTGAATAATGTTCTTTTATCCATGTTTTTAGTTATTATTATTTATATATAATATTCTAATTACACTAGGACTATGATTCTTCAATCATTTTGTTATATGAATAATTATGTAATAAATTATAAAATAATTTTTATAAATGAGATGGGTTTTTATAACCACTTTCTACCCTTGGAAACATATGTTAAAGAATCATGGTAAAAACGTTTATTAGGTCACTACCCCTTCTACATAGATTTCCCCTCCCAAGTCACATGAGTATTGAACCATGATTCAAAAAGAAAAATTGAACTAATACTATGGAATTAAAATATAGAACTGTAAATTGATAATTAATTATTTTAAATGGTTTCTCAACCCCCAAATTGTCAGGTTCTATGTCATGGTATTTCTAATCCATAACATGTGATTGGTTAGAATGACAATTATTGAGTCAAGATATGTTGAAATAATTATTTATTGAAGACAAATAATGTAGTATATTCAATTGATATTCCACCTTTCTAATTCATTCAATGATCTCAAATGGTCTCACAAATCAAGGATCTCGATTTTCGAATATTTTGTTTCATAGGTGACCCAATAATGGTGATACTTTTAAGAACACCTGATCACTAACCAAAAACTCCAAAGGATGATGACATCAACACACATAATATTTTTACTGGATTTGAACCATCACCAAATACGACTTAATTATCTAATTCTTCACCATTGTCTCATAAACCAAACGTGGCCCAACCCATGATGGTTCTCCAACCTTAAACTAATAGATATGTGATTTTTATTTTTGATCATATAATGCTTTGGAAGTTGATATATTAATGAATTATTAGAATGATTTATTATATTTGGAATCAAATAGCCCAAAATGGTTATCACAAAACCCCCCAAAGTCCATGAAATAGTAACATGTCATATATTATAGAATTTTATAACCATTTCATTCTACCCATCCATATGAGGAAGGTACAATGTGCTAAATATTACTTACATTCTCATTTCCACTTTGTGGTCCTTCAAAAACTTCATGGTAAAATGAAAGTTTCTATATGAGAAAATAATCATTGGGGCCCCATGAAACCTTATGATATATTACATGTACAAGTTCCCCATATATTCTACTTTAGTGGTTTCATGAATCCATAAAAAAGGATATGAATTTTTTAACCAATCAATCAGATCCCAAAAAGAGTTATTACCCCATTGAGTCGATGGTAATAAAACAATTAAATCCCTTAATATCTTACTACATTTTTATATTTGCATGGGGAGAGACTAAATCATACCATATGCCTTTTAGATCTCATCCTTAAACTTTTTTCATGTATATCATTGATATAAAACATTTTATTTTCCAATTTATATATCAGGAAAACATATACAACGCTTTATGAAAAAAATAAATATTTGTAGTTCCTAGGTGGAAAACCCATAAATAATTATGAGAATAATCTTACTCGTCATTTATTATAGTTTTAGGGACAACATACATGTTCCCACACTAAATAATACCTTACAAGGAAAGATAACATTCACTGATTATCTCCACACTATAGAAAGAATCTTTGACATTTAAAAACTCTTTATCTTACTACATCTCTAGAAAACTCATCTCATGGAGAGAGGATGTCAAAATAACAACAGAAAAAACCATCATAAACCAAAACTCCCTGACACTCATGTGTATCTAATAAATGTGTATGTTAAAGTTATATTCATCCTTCACTTCCTTCAAATTCAGGGACAAGAACTTCTTACTAAGAGAATTAAAAACCACATTGATATTCCCTGTTGTATTCCCAATGTCAAATTTGAACAACTCTAGGTCATCAACCTATTTTCACTATTAGATATTAAAATAGTTTTGGGAAAATATAACCCCCAATCACTTATATATAGAGAATAAAATACAATTATCCCTAAAAAGATAAGTTTTACATCTTTTACGGACATATAGAACAAACAAGAGTTCCAAATCATGAGTGGGATAAATCTTTTTTTGACATCAATACTGATGTAGGCCATAAGACACTAAATAATCTATGGGTACAAGTATGTATCAAAAACCAAAAAATAATGCATTAAAATAAACCACATATCCCTATATCTCATCTTCTATAATTTAAATCAATGATGAAGTCATACACTACTTCAGTTCATCAAAATATACATGAAATTTCAAATTCTATAGTAACTTCACCTCGATCATGTTCAAGGTAGTAAAATATGATTAAATTTTCCAGAAAATATTCACAATCCACCAATAGTGTTCTATAAATCATATAATTTTTTGTGTCTCTAGGAAAATTTATTTTTATTCCCATGAAATGATAGTCAACACCTTTTCAAGGTCACTTAGATACCTTGTTCTAAGATTACAAGTCCCAAGAATATAACATCTCAAATCCATAATTTGAATTTTTAAAATTTTATATATAGTTAGTGATTTATTAATATTACCATATTATGACTCATTTAATGTACACCATAATCCTTTTTTTATTAAAGTGAGATGCATCAACTTATTCCAAAGGGGGATTGAAAATATGTATGCATCACTGCTCACTCCTAAATTCATAATTCTATTTGCAAGAGATTTGACTTATAGATATGAATATATGATAATGGATGAAATTGAGGATACCATTTATAGAAATTTAATCTATATATAAATTTTTATATAATAATGATAAATTATTCTAGTTCCAACATCTTGCAAAACCGTAGTGGAGTCACTATTGAGAAATTAGTTACACTGTCTTAATTGAAAATCCATCACAATATCATTTTGTAAATTAATAATTTATGCATCTAAATAATACAAAGTTCCATAGGGTCTATAAATTTATCTTCTGAAATTACTATTATGAACACCAAAAATATCCCCAAATCAAGATGGTCTTGGTTTACCATTAGAAGCTCCATCCACATTTCATTTAATACATCAAATAAATGGTGTGTTCCAAATAACAACACAATTATCTTACAGGGTGGATGTTACCTAAAATATTAATGAACATATGAAACTATAAGTCATGAACAATGTTATTAAAGTGAACATGCTTTTGGGAATTGTAATTTTTCACTGGAATAATTATTTTGACAATGGAAGATTCATTATGGAATGAGATCTATTCATGTATCTTCTAATTTTTACATTGCCACATGATGTTAATGAGGTCATAAAAAGACACCTTAAATAGGTTCATCTATTGATGAGAAACAATAATTTTAAAGAATTCATTAATATTATAAACAATGGATATTCCACGTGGATGATGAATCTCGATGATGATAAATACAACATTCCTGAGCAATGAGTTCATTTGATAGCTAAGGAAGATATGAATAAAATATTCTCTATTATGGTAAAAAACACCTCATGTAGATAGATATTCCCACAAAATGAATGATGGGGTGGATAGTTATTTTTGAGAATAAAAACATCTATAATAGAGTGAATTTGGAAGGTAAAATCCATTTATTTCTCAGAGATATAATATAACAGCAAAGACCCTGAATCTGGTCTCTATAGAATAACATATAGTTATGAATTCCAGCCACTGATGGCCCCCAAATCAAGATATACCGTAATTAAATAAAATTATAATTGATCACAATTGATCTGACATCATTAGTGTGAGAGTCAAGATAAGATAATTTATCTCTGATATTTATGCTAGAATATACCAAAGAGTCATAGGAGTCAACCATATTAATCAAAATCATAACTATCCAATTAGAAAACTGAAAGCTAAGGGGATCTGTTATATTAGATGACCAATGATATTTCATGGAAATACTAGGGAAAATAGATTTAGTACCATTCTGGGTGGAAAATCATACATAAAAAAAATTTATATATTTAAGTCTGTTGAATAATATATATCATATAGATCCTAAAGAATAATATTTTTCTTTTACATGGCTCCGGATAAAGTTGTATTGAATGTATTGATTAAATATGCAGAGATTTTCAATGCCAAGACCTTCCAGAGAATGAGGTTTGAAGCATTATTTACAAGGAACTGTGATTACTTGTCATTCAAGACTGATTTGACCCTAAAAAGTTCTTAAAAGAGATTATGGTGTTTTTTTAGAAAAGTGACATGAATTGGTCACCCAATTCATGCCCAAAAAAATTTATTGAATCAAAAATATTAACAAAGTAAGAATGAGGTGTAATGAACATACACTATCAGGAAATTACAGCAACAACTATTGAAACATTGACCTTTAAATAGAAAAGAGAGACCTCAAATATGCATCCCCCTCGCATCATGAAAAATGAGGGCCGTGAAAAACCTGCATCTGGGAGAACTGTATGTGCTGTTTCATCACTACATATTCCGCCAAGTCAGGTTGAAACCCATTCTGTATCCATATCCAGGATGGAAGGGCTTGAGACACATCAATCTCTGTGAAAATTTTAGCAACCGAGGGTCTTGGGAGACTCTTCATTGCAAAATACAGCTTTAGGGGTTGCCAATATGTCTAGAAATTGGATATAGAGAAGCTTGTTTAAATAGTTGCAGTGGCAGCCCAGGGAAACCGGAGAATCCGCCCAGCAGCACACCTTGCCAATTAGAACTCACCCACACCACAACTCCAATTTTTGAGCACAACATAGAAAAAATCTCCACCTCCGTTTATTGAAGATCAACAACATAAAAAGAGGGAAATGCTGATTGTAAATTCATCAAATGTGGCGATGAGCCTTCAAACCTTTTCATGAAAATTCCTGCTCATCATAGAAAATAATATATAACAATAGTAAGAAAAGATAGCAAAAACTCTGTCAAGTGTATTCTTGAATTCCTTGTGCCAAGCCAAGCACTAGACGAGAATGACAAACTCTTTTGTAATTCTACAGATGAAACTTCATAATCCAAGACCTCAAGATGAGTGATATCCTCTTCATTCTTTCAAGGTAAGTAGATCCTCAAAAGACCTACTAACCCAAATTTCAGATTAGGATGTAGAGCAAAAATTCCATTCTTAATGCGCTTCCAGGACAACACCTCAGCAAGGTAGACCCGCAACCGAAGAACCAGTGCAATAATCAAGAAGCAAAGTAACAGAATCAAGCAAATCAACAAAAATAGAGCTAGAGATGGACCACTTAAATTGGTACAGCATGAACAGGTTCCAGCCAGACAGAGTCCAGACAGAGAAGCAGAAATCCACAATTTCCAGATAAAAAACAGCAAGATCATCTAAAAAAGCCAAAGATCATACCAGACCAAGACAGTAAACGACTCCCATAATCAAGGTCTTCTAGCTTCCACCCGACCAATAAGATGAGTTAGGGAGTTTTTTGAAAATCCTTCTTCATTATTTCATTGAATATATCAGACTTGATGGCTAAGTATGTATCTTTTGAAATCAAAAGAGATTATGGTGTTATTAATTAAAGAATCAAGACATTTCAAATCCATAAAAGATTTGATTTTTTTAAATGAAATGCTTCATAAGAAAAATTCTTACTACTATTGACAGATATATAAAGTTCCCATGAGGAAAAGTGTCTTCTAATTTAGCTCAAAACATGTTTGAATATAATAGCATATGGTCTTCCCTAACACAATGAAACCTCTATATAAGTGAAATGAAGAGATCCTTCTCTGATTCCCATCTCACTAATGATGTTCATTATTTTGGAAGCATCGATTTATTTTCCAATGTAGATAAATAATTTGTTCCAACTAATTTTCTAACCTAAAATGGTTTCATAAGGAAGGAGGCCCTTTTGAATTTTCATTATATTTATTTTATCAACTTGGGTAAAAAAGAATAATTTCATTAGTATAGAATAAATGGGAGAGAGAAGATAACCCTCTAGCTGACCAGATGGTTCTCAAATTACCTTTATCCACCATTTCAATAAACATCCTTTTATGACTGTATTCTGTAATATAAAATAAGATTGTAGATAGGGGGTCTCCTTTCCCCCCTTGAGAAAGTGAAAACCCATTTGGAGATCAATTTATTGGAACACAAATGTGAGAAAATCTAATAATATACATGATCTAATAAACAAACATCATATCAATTACAACGAAAATAAACACCTTTCTAATAAGACGATAATCCATGGAATTATAGGGTTTTTTACATCATGATTTAAATTAATGTTAGATCACCTAGTAGTTTTTTTGAGAATATTAACACATTCCGAAGTAGATTTGAAATATTCTTGAATGGTTCTTCATATGAAAAATCTAAACTTATTCCCAAAATAAATTTAACCAAAGACATTGTTCTGTATTTTGGAAATAATTGTTCCCATAATTTTTTTTGATAATGTTAACAAGAGAGACCAACTTGAATTGACTAATATCAATTGCATTATACCTCTTTATAATAAAAGAAATTAATTGAGAATTTATACCTTGTGGGAGAGAGGTAGCCCTTAAAAATAAATGAATAAGTTGAAAACATAATTATACATTGTATCCCAAATATCTAGGATAAAATATTGATGAATCTATCAAGTCTCATGGATCTTCCAACATTAAAACTAAAGGATACCTCCTTAATTTCAAACTCTAGAGGAATAGAGGTGATCATGGTATTATTCTTATCATCTATCAATTTGGGAATAAAGTATTACATTGTGTAAAATAAAGTGTTAAGTCCATTGGAAATGGTTTTATATAATGAAACAACATTTTTGGAAAGATATTTCTGAAAAAATAAGAGTTGTTCACCATCTTTTGAAGGGAATGAGGTATGATATCATTTCTATCTCTCTAAAGGTAATAGAAAATTTTATTATTTCTATCACCATAAGTGAGATATCTGGTATTAAAAACCTCTTTTGGAATATTATCATTGGGTTTGAGATGATTTGTAAGAATATAGGTCATCACAGTTTCTCTTTCAAGACTTCTAGAGAAGTTATTATTACTGATGGTCTCTTGATATAAGTGAAGTGAGTGTTCAAGGGAATCAATGTCATTATCTAAAGAGATGAAATAATCGATAATCTTATTTTTCATATCTCACTTGAGAATTATTAGTTTGAGTGTTCATACCAAGGCATTGTCTTTGAATTCCATCGAGGTCCAGATGTCATGAACAAGATTATTAAATTTAGGATGAATGAACCAAGAATTATTGAACCAAAATTTGGGGGGTGAGTTTCTATCATTATAAAAAAGTCATAAGAATGGGATTATGGTCAGAGTTAGTCCATTCCAAGGAACCACATGATATTAAACCCTTATAGTCATAAGATTCATCCTTATAAAAATATATATCAATTCTACTAGCCTTCATACTATTAAAATTCTTTATATACCTGGTAAAATAATTTTGGACCAAATCTACCTCATGAAAATTAAAATTTATAATGTAGTATTTAAAATCCCTAATCCAAATAGGTTGGGACATAAGGCCAAGCCTTTCATTATAATGATAGATCATATTAAAGTCCCAAACAAAAAACTAATGGTATTTAATGAATCTGAAAAGTTATCAAATTTACTGAAACATTATTCTTCTATCATTTTAGTTCTTAATTGCATAAAACAATAAGTAAAAGTGTTTCTTACCAACTCTGAAAAAAATACATGTTTTGATATTATCAAATTCTCTAAATATGTATAAATTTTCAATTCTAGTATGATCTAAGAGCCCAATATTACTGGTGTAAGAAGGAGGATGTTGGTTCCAAGTAGATGATAGCCCCTATTTTCAAAGGAAGAAATCTTAGAAGGGAAATTTATTTTTGGGTCTGACATGTTAATGAATTCAAGTTTATTATTTTGAATCAAGATCCAATGATATCATATGGTGTCAAGGTTGGGTAGACCCTAAAAATTATTAAATAAAATCTTTATTGAAACATGGTCAGGGGGTATAATCCCTCTTTTATTCTCCTATAATCTTCTTAATCTTATCAGGGATTATAAATATACAATATTTTTTATATTTTAATGTCATATTCACCTCTTTTATGAAATAAATAGTAAAATTTAACTGTAATATATTGACATCCATGGTGATTCTTGTGGAGGTGGCATACTGTTCTCTAGTCAAATTAGTGGGGATCAGGAGAATCAGGGGTGTTATAGGTTGTTTCATGGCTATTTCATCCTTTTTTAGGGAATAGTTTCAGGAATTGTAGGTATATATACCCTTTGTTTTGGTAGTTTCAATATCATATTGAATCAAGGTAAGAATAAACATGGAATATTGAAAAGAGGTTACAATGTTTCCAATCTCAGAGTTGAAATCTATTTAACTATCCATTTCATCTTCTATGGATATTAATTTCATAGTGGACACAATATATGTGACTTTATTATCATAAAATCTAGTAAGGAGTTGTATATTTTTCTTTTTTCCCTCCACTTTGACATGAGTGGCCCACAAGATTCTATATTTAATGATCGTCTTGTCCATTTCAGGGTCTCTATTAACTTTGAAGGTTAAACCCTCTCCATATTAATGGATTTATTTCTTCGTTTCATAGAAATTTACTTCCGTGATTTTCCATTATGGATAGGGTCAACTGATTAAAATTATATTTGGAAATAGCATGTCCCCCCATCTTACAAATGTCATAGAATGGTGGAATATGCCCAATTTCAAGATTTTCATAAACTATATGATCATTATCAATGAAAATAATCACATATTTTGGTTTTGATTAGTATATACATCATTAAGGACTCTAGAATAGAGACATAGTTCCCCATTAAGAGTTCTCTGGTCAAATTTTAATAGAATACCAACAAAAGATCCATGATCATTCATTTTTTTAGGACGACAGTAAACTCAAGGAAGTCCATGATATCTTCATAGTATTCCAGGATAATGGGAAAGTTCACTTTTCAAATTAGGACCAGTCTCCAATTTACAGCTCTAAGATAGTGAGAGACTCTAGATTTGAAGTCAATGTTAGACCATTGTTTATCACCTTTGTATTAAGAGACTCAATTAAAGGGAAATAACATATATAAACCACTACTTTATTAAAGAACGTATGGGTCAACAAAAAAAGGCAGGTCACCATTTTCTGATCTTTTTGGGATTGAGAGTTTTAAAATTTTTCCAATAAATGAAACTAAATCCAAAATAGACCCCATAAAATATGCCACCTTTCATATAAGAGTATTCCTATTCATTACATTTATCCCTTTCAGGTAAGTTGGATCCAATATTTTAGATGTAGGTGATTCCTCCACCTCCCCTTTGAAATATCTTTCCAATTAATGCTAGAATGAATACCTAAATAGAGAAAGAGAATTTCAAATACCGATATCACCATTACTATTTTGAAAAGTGGTGGTTCTTGAATTCTCCAATCTCCTCTTGGACATTAATTAGAAAGATGTTGATAAAATAAAAGTATTTATATTATTATGATCATTATTTGTGATTAATTACACAAGGATATCATTTAAAAAAACGATGAATGCTTAAAAAGATATGAGTATAGAGGTCTAGTCCATTAGAAACCTGAAGACTATGGGTCCATTAATTAGGATGCATGAAATCATGGGGTTCATAAAATGACTATAACTTCTCCGGAATATAGTCTTTGGAATATCTAAATCCATGATTCTGAATTGTACGTAACCCAATATAAGACAAATTCTAGGGAACCACCTTTCCCAATTCAACTATTCAAAAAATAATCAATGTTGTGAAAGAAAAATTTATTATTAAATACTAAATAATTTATATTCCAATAACCAATGAATAAGTGAAGTGTTTTCATTTAATGTTCTTACAAAGATCATGGAATCTGACTTGGTAGATACATATTGGTGTGTAAATATATTCTTTATCTAATTATACAAATGAATTTTCATCTATTTCAACTCAATAAGAAATATGGTGTAAGATGGTATTTATATCGGATGAGTTCCTAATACTAATTCAATCAATAACTCTACATCCCTCTTAGGAGTAAAATAAAAAAATTAATCTAGAAAAATATTTACAACTTCATTCACTATCAAAGGAATCTCACTATTGAAAGCATGTAATAATAATTTGGACATATAAAAATAAATTAAATTACCTTGCTCATGGAGGGTAGGTCCTACTTATGTAATCCATAGATCCCATTCTCCTCGAAACACCTATGAGTCGCCATTTGGGGAAAAAACAATACCTACATTTGATAATAATTGATTTCAATTTATGAGTAACAAACTAATTTTTCTTGATAATAATTTTGAATATGTATATTTTGAGAATGAAAAAATTATAGACCTTCTCAAAATCACACATGATGGAAGAGAATGAGGGGAATTAGAAACATCACACCATGTTCCTCAAAGTTGTCTTTAATTATCTAATGAATGAAATGAGTTCCATTGGAATTATTAAAAGTTCCAAAATAAATGTCAATGAGAATGTTTCAGATAAAATAGTACAAAATAATATAGTAGTAAAGGTCAATGAAACCAGATTATTACCTCTTATGCTTGTAGGACCAGGATCAACATTAATTAGAGACTCCTCCAATACATGTTATAGTTTTAATCGGGTGGCCTATAGTTGAAACCCTACTATATGTGAAGAAAATATCTAAAATGTAGAACCCCAAGGTTCTAAATATCTTCTTTCAGATTGATGGGAGTAAAAATCCTACCATTACATCTACAAGTGAACACAACATCCACACAACATTTAGATTTTGGAGGAATGCATTAAGATTTATTTTTGTTTCCCATCACAAAACATTGGAAATAATATATGATACGAAACACAAATAATGATGTAGAAAAAGGATTGTGTGAAGAACCACTATTCATTTCTCTATAAAACCTTCTCCACCTCCTCTTACCATTTTAAGAACCACTAATGCTAACACCAATGCTAATAGGAACACCAATCAGCCCTGAATTTCCAACAAAGAGAATCATCACCATCAATGAACTAAACAAAACCTCATAATAGGTAGAATTCCTTACCCTAAAAACCTATGACCATATATTATGTTGGATACTAATTTCAAGCCTTCAATCCTTCATCTTCCAATTAAATATAATATAATTCAAAAATAAATGAACTTAACAAATTGATTAGTAAATTTCATCACTATAAGATTCCCATTCTCAATAATGAGATACACCATGTATTTTTTCATGGTCATAGACTCCAGATTTAGATTTTTCATGAATATTTACTTAAATTCCTTACACATTATGTTCTCTAGATTATTTTACAAAGCAAACATGTCCCACCACTTTGTACTCATTTCTTCACTCTCAAAGAAAGAATGCCCCTACTTGATGGAATCTGGGGACCCCAAGGATTAAAAGATTCTTTCAATAATTATCAGTCAATATTAAACATTTTGAGGATATTTCATCTCACTGAAAGATAATGTTTTATGATGAAGAAACTCCAAGGATTTATAACTATCCCTGTTACATGTAGGTTCTGACTCACTAACTTGATGATGGGATGGTGTTTCACCAATATCAATATCATGAACTATGCACAAAATTGCATCGATGAGACTAGGATTAAAAGGGGGTTCCCATACTGAGGCTCTTCAGCAGAACTCTTCAAAGTATTCTCTAGAATTCTTATATGGGGTATGGAACAACGTATCTTTAGAAAAAGGGACTAAAATACATGAAACTCCAAAATAAATTACATTTTAAAATAATAGAATTCAATTGAAATTATTAAGAGTTATAAGAAATTAAATATTGATATTATTGCTCTATGAATCTCAAAAAACACATTTTTTGACCATTCGTAATAACATATGGCTCCTCATAGTGACAACTGGCTATGAAATCAGTTGCAATAAACCCATCACATACTGACATTCCCATTTATAGTCTACCATTAAATACTATAATGGAATGTGATAATGAAAATTGCTAAGAAATCCCTTTGATAACTATTTTTCATGAAAAAAACCATATTTTTCAACTATCTACTAACTGAGGTAATCTGGGCATGGTTGGATGTGTGTTCATAATCCCCATAGGACGTCGATAAGCACTTGGGTATCATGTACTACCATTGGGAAACCATTTTACACATAATAATTTTAAAAAACCTAACATAAATATTTTGAATGTTTTTATTCCAAAAAAAGTAAACAATAGAAAAGATAAATTTTTTTGTTGATATAGGTAATAAAAACCACAAATAAATCCAAAGTTCACAAATATAGCAAGAACCCATCTTAATGTGACATGTATTCACCACGAGACTCCCACTACATGTTAATTAAACAACCCACTTCCATAAAATGGAACATTTCATTTACCTATATCATTCGAAATAATATATAAAAATACACTAGTATGTATATAGGGTTTTAAGGAATAAGACTTGTTGGATCCCTCAATGTGTTTCATAAGAAGAAATTATAACGTAAACCAGTTTTTCTCATGTAAATAAAGAGAATCCATAAAATAAAATTTCACATTATGTAATATAAAATATCGATAAGGAACATTTTCTCTACTTTTATAACATTTTCCATAAAGAGTGTTTTAAAATAATTTTAATAACATATTTGAAATAATTCTAAAATAAGAAAACAAGTGGAAATGGACCTTGGGGTAACATTAGGCCCAGGTTAGTAAGGATCCTCATAAAATTTTTATCATTAATAAAACACATGTGTTATACATTTCCATATATTATTAGGCCTTGCGTGTCTGATTTGACTCTCGAGAGTGGCTCCCAACCATAATTTTAAGCCACCAAGTTAACACATTACTATATAATAACCAGCATTCGGGTAAGAGTTTATCCCCAATGATAGATCCCTACCTCATTATTGATCAACATAGGGATCACTATATTTAAATCATTAAAAGTTGATTTCATATATATAACATTATAGAAACTTTTATACTATGTAAAACTTTTATTAATAATATACCCATTATAAAAATCAAAGTGTGGAATCCACCAAATATATTGGTAATGGTCTCCTTCTCTCTCTCAAAATTATTTTTCTTTATTTATTTCATGTTATTATTATTTTTCTAACCATTGAGGCCATAGTAAAAGGGTATCATATCTAGGTTTGTGTCAACTATGTGTTCATAGTTACTAGGGAATTTGAACCTCCTCCCATTATTTATTCTTATGGTACTAAATGAAGGAAATAAGATTAAATTGATTAATTTTTTTTGAATCTATTCCATTCATTTTTAATTGATATTTTTATGGGATCATGGTTTATTAGGACTTGTTTTTTGGGATATGAAAATATAGTCCATTTTATTTATGGTTTTTTTCTCAAGAATCCTTATTTATTCTTTTTATTTTGATTTTACACAAAGGATAGATTTTATAATTTATTATTATTTTCATTATAAGTATAAATTGATTAATTTTTTATTTTTGATAAAAAATTTATGTTGAGTTTTTTATGGTAATGTCATATACATTATGTTATAAACCCTGAATTATTTATAGAGTTGGGTGTTACATAGTTCTATATTTTTACCATTTTATTTGGGGTGTGTTTCGTATATGGGAGGGTTTTAGTGAATTTATTACATGGTTGGGATTATTTTATTATGTTACTCATGTGTTTTTATATTACTCTTTCTTATCAAGGAGGTTTTAAAAAAAGATATGAATTTATATGATTAGTACCATGATTATATTTCATGTTTGGAACTTTATGTAAAATTATCTAAATGGTTAGGAATACACCCTCTATGAGACCCTTTATTCTCTATTTCTCTTGATCATGTTTTTTGTAATATTATTGGACTATGTATTGATGATTGTGTACTTGGAGGGGTTTATTTTCTAATGAGTTTTAGAGGTGGAATAGAACATTTTTTCTTTTATTCATTTCTTTATGTATCAATATTTTTTAGTAATTATTAAATGATAATGTATAAATTATCCTTTAGTTAGTATTATAGGGAGGCTTTAAGTAACTAAATGTGAAATCAATGGATAGGTGTTGTGCAATATGTGATTATTCACTGACTAGAATCCCATAGTTGATTTTTTCCTTGATATTGGGATATTACCCAACCATTATAATTGAGAGAGATTTGACTAGTGAGGGTAGAACCACAATAATTTTCGAAAGTTTATTCCAAAAATTTACTTCAATGTATTTTCTCATTAGTCCCTCATTGATTTCAAATAATGAATATTAAATTTTTTACTTTTTATAAAATTTATTATATATGATACCTACTTGATTTTTATGGATTCAATATACCTTTAACATGATAGATCTTTTATGTAAGATAATTATCGATATATAGTCTTGAATTATATTATTTATTGGAATATCTATATTGATTTTGTATAGTGTTTCATTCATATTGTTATTTTGTTTTTAATAATATTTTGAGGAATGAGTAATGAATTTCAAAAAAAGGGTTGGTCTATTACTAAATTATAACATTCTGATTAAAAAACTTTTAAAAAATACCATTGATCTATTGAAATGAAATATTATTAGTTCATTTATTTCTAAAAGTAAATGAAGAAGTTGTTTTTTTCTAAATAAATTATTTTATAAATAAAATATGATGTGGCATTTTTTTTCATGTAATGTAGAAGTTAAAAAACTATTTCATACCCTTTACTTGTAAACTTGTTTTTTATATTTATCTAATAAAATAAATAGTATATATTCTTGAATATTTCATACTGTCCATTAGATCACACCCTACATACTCATAATGGTGAGTATATAGACTTAATATTTTATAAATTGGATTCGAATATGGATTTCATATTGATTTTACACTACTCTCTCATAGAAAGTGGTTTTTTATGGATTCACAGTGATTTACTAGAGTAACATGGTGATTTCTTGGTTGGAAAATTAGGAACATCTTGTTATTTTTCATATAATATACTCTCTAACTATCTTGTGGTCTATTAGTTTATTTTATTATATAAATCTTGCATATAATATTTTTCATTCTCTTTGTAATGTATTGGTTGGAGTATATGTTATCTTAATTGTTATTCCTTATTTAGTTGGTTGATATTTTCAATTTTATATTTTAGTTAACCATAAGTGTTAAACATAAAAATAATTTAATACATATTCTTAGTTGGAAACCATTTTATGGATATTTTTATCTAGAGGTTTAAATCATTCAAAAATGGTTATGATTGGATACCCTTGGTTGTTTTTGTCAGCCTATAGCAGTTAAGAATGCACATAATGCCTTTTGATATAGTGTTCTGGGTGATGTGTCAGGTTAAACCACACTATTTTATTATAAAATGGTATCATATGCTTCTTTTAGGGGTAATAAAGGATGATAAAACATAGGAAAATCTAATATTGAGAGATAGGTTCAAGGAAGTGTCTTTCAAGATCTTATGTGTACATATCTTTGAGTTCCCATGAGTTATTAGGGTTTTACTTTTTAATTAATTCTTCAAAATTGATTATTTTTTAAATAAAATTTAAATGAATTTCTATTTCATTTATATTTTGGACGATCTATTATCATATTTCTGGAAACACACTAATTAAGATGAAAATGGGATGAAATCAAGAGGTAAGTGGTTTGGGTGATCTATCTATCAAACTATACATAAACGATCTGAATCTATTCTTGATGAATTATAGTTCTACTAGAACGACTAGTGAAAATTATGATAAAACAAGCTAGAATAACATGTGTAATGATAAGAATTTTCAATCCCTGATTTTCTAATCCATTTGATGATTCCAAATTCTATTATGATTATTTCTTCTAAAAATTATGATTAATTAAACTATAATAAATGATTTTGGGTCTAGGTTCTTTGTAGGTAAATAAATCCATTTATTTCTATGTAACATGAAGTGACATAAATGTGAATCGAGATACTTTATAATGTTAGGTCACATCATTTTAGGGAAATTTTATGATTTTACAAAAAGAAAATTTTTTGATGAACTGATGTGGTGAAAAATAAAATGGAAATCCTTATTCAATGTTTTGGGAAAAATTTATTGTTTATAGATATATATTATTTCCTTAAAATGGGAATTATTTATAGTGTATTTTAGGTATATATATCTTGAGATATTTTTAATGATTTTTGAATGGAAATATAAAAGAAATTTCATGTTCTTAAATTATTTCGCTTATAATCTTTTGTTGTTTTTTGTTAATAATTGAAATCATTTGATTTAATATGATGTATTTTGATGTTTTATAAAAAGACCCTCAAAAAGGAACTATCATGTTAAGGAGGGATTTGTTAGATAGTCAATTTAAAGACCCGTATGGGGTCTTCATAATTCATAAAACCTTCTTGAAAATTGATTTGGCTGGTAGAGATATATTTTCCATGGATAATAGATCATGTGTGAGGGTTTCAGATTTAGTATCCTCTTATATTTTTTGGGTTATTAATTCTCTGAAGAGCTGATGTAATTTCTATATAAGTTTGAATAAATATTTTACAATTTAGAAACTATAAAACCCTCTTTTATAAATAGTTTCTCTGTATTATTCGAGGGGTGAAATCTCAACTCATTGAAGACTACTACCCAAGCCCAACCAATTGAAATTATTTCATTGAATTATTTTAAGGTTATTATCATTATATTTAATTAACTTTTGGATTTTATGAAACTAGAGGAGTTATAGTTCATTTTTATTCAACAATGTGATTGGATGGTAAAGGAATTTGTTGAACACTTTCGCAGATTGGTACCATTAAACACTAAGCTATTATTTGGTGACTAAATGAATGAGAATTTATATAAATGAGTTCTTCTACATGATCTCGATTCATTGGTATTCATATTGTACTTACTTCATATGTGGTTGTGGTTAATAAGGATATCAGCATTGAAGAGATTATTTTGGTACATCATATGGAGACCAATATTCTAATTCTATTTGGTGTTTGTAAGGGTTATTCAACTAATAATATACAAGATCTAAAAGATTTGTTAAAATTATGTAGTGACAATATGGATATATAACCTCAACTTTTTTACATCTTTTTAGTGAAAAAGAAGTTCACTATTATGTTTTTTATAGAAAAAGGGCACTCCAAAACTCTTATTAAAAATCAATGAGGACATATCATCAATGTATCCTTCTCTTTCATCTTCAGAGGTTATCTTGGGTTAGTGGTTAGAAAACAATGTCTTGGACGTAAATAAAATATGTGAAATAGTTATAATGATGTTTATATTCAATGAGTAGGTAATCAAGAATATATTAGTTTTTATACCCTATTTTTTGTTTTCATTTTCTATTTCATTAGAACATATCTAAAACCCACATATTTCTTATATAATGGATGATTTTTTTATTGATCTAGTATTCATATATCATTGATATTTTCTATGTATAAAATATGTTTTATTTTTTTATAACCCTCAAGATTTGAATATAATATATTTTTTCCTCATTATTAGAGTTTTAAATGGTGGGGAGAGGTATAACAAGTCTCCATTTTAAATTTTCATTCTAGAGATTTTATCCTTTTGAGAGTGTTTTGATTGGGATATTCTATTGATCTTATGAATTTTTAAAGTTCTTCTGTATAATTTATCGGTGAATTGGAAACCATGGATGGATATTTATTTTTGAATATAGTTTTTCATGTAGTAAATATCATGTCTACTTGGTCATAAGGATAAACAGATCTATGTTTTTTTGTTATATAGTTATATATTTCTTATCATTAATTATCGATGAAATTTTAGGTGAAGAACGTGGTATAGTGGAATGAATTGTGATTTCTCAACATCAAACCTAAATTGAATATATTTATTATTAACAATTTTTTAAGTGTTTTGGGGTGAATAATCTAAAATATATAAGACTTTTATAGGTTTTATAGTTACTTCAACATTTTGAAAACTGTGCAGTGTAGTTTTCTGCTTGTTACAATTTTTATATTGTATTGATTTCATGGTTACCAAAAGATATAGAAAAATGTGTTTATAAACCATTAAAAACACTTTATTAAAGTTATGTGTTTCATTTTAGGTCCATTTGTATTGGATATTTCTACCTTGGCCTCACCACTTCAAACTAGTAGACCCAGGGGTTTCTCTTAGCTATTCCACTCCCTCTCCACTACCTCCATAGTGATTCTATGATGGTTTATTGGTATGTTCTCCCAAAAATTACAAGTTAATGGTATCATTATCCCTATAAATTCTATTTAAATTAATTTAACCCAATTTATAGATTTTTCATATAACCATAGTGTCTGTGGTGTTTGAATATCATGTCTTGGGTTTTATCAAATGTGGGTTTCATGTTTCTAAGGTTATTAAGATCCTATCGTGATATATTCTTGTGATAGTCATTTAAGATTAAATGTTTCCATATATTGAGTGAACTTTAATCATTCCTTCCCTTTTTATTTGGGTGTTACATGGGTATTTAGTAATTTTGGACTTGTTTTCTTAGCCAATAAATTATATTCTATGTTACTTATCATTCTTTTATCAAGAATTCTAAATCTATACCAATTGATTTCATTTTCACATAAATGGGGAGCATTCTGATTTTTTATTTTCATTCTTATTATAAATTAATTCCAATTATTTTCATAATAAAATTTTCTTAAGGTGTTTTCTCTAAAGGAATGATTTATAAAGGGTGTTTTGAACTGGAAAATATTTATAGATTTGCCTATTTTAATGGTTAATAGGTTCTTCTTTCAAAAAGGAATATTTTTTATAGGATTGTATTAGTTAACTCATTAAATGAATGTGATTAATTTTTTATTTTATTTGTGTGTTATTTGGATTTATAATTTTTTCAAAGTGGTTTAATTAAAGTATGGTATATTACATGATTAGTACCTTAGGATGAAGGCCCGTTTAGAGCTTTATATAAAATGATTTCAATGAATATGGTAATATCCTCACTAATGCCAATGTTTTACTAGTGTTCATGGTCATGTTTACTATTAAATTATTGGATTATGTTTCATGCTTTTGAACATGGAACAATATCATTTTTAATGAGTCTTAGAGGTAGGATGGATCATTATTTTTGTGACACATTTACTTTCATTTCACTAATTTTTAGTGACTAATTGATGAAGATTTCGACCCATCTAATTTAGCTTATTTCATGGGAATGCCTAGAGTGACTAAATTGGAATCCAAATGATGATTATTGTTCTATTTTAGATTTTTAAATAGCTAGTATACCATATTTTATGTTTTTCCTATCTATTGGAATATACCCTGGATGAGGTTGGTTGAGAAGAATTATGGTGGTGAGTATAAAACTGTAATACCTATAGGCTGTAGCTTCTCTATATACACATCTAAGTATTTTATCATTAGTCCTATCATAATACACCTGATGAATATTATATATTGTGATTATGTGATTACTTACTTGATATGTGACCTACTATATTATAATATATTCTTTATACTTTTGTTGTGATGGTTCATTTATGTTATTGAATTTTTAATATCAAGTAACTATTTATATTATTTATTAGAATATTTATGTTGATTCAGAATAGTGTTTTTATCGTATTACTGTTTTTACTATATTTTGATTAATGGGTAATGGAATTCAAACAATGTGGTGTATTTTTTATAAATTCTAACATCATTGTGTAAACACTTTTAAAGAAGATCTTTTTGATATTGGAAGGAAATTTTTTTCAAATGGTTGATTTATAAATGTAAAATAATATGTATATTTTTAACAAATAATATTATTGATAGTGGGAAAATAATGGGGTTTTTATTTTCTTTCTATGAAAAATTAATGAAAACAATTTCTTACTCAATATTTTCGAACTAGCATTCTAGGTTTCCCTTATAAATAAAATTTATGGATTCATGGGGGTATCCTAATCAGAATTGGAGAAAATAATAAATTCTAATATATGTGGGTATACTACCTTAATGGTTTATTTAGGTGATAAGTTTGTGGATTTATTCCGAGGTTTTCACCACTATCTCATAAAAATCAGATAATAATAGATTTTGTGTGGTAACTTGGAGTCACTTAGTGATAAATTAGTTTGAATGTTGTGAACATTGGGTTCTATTGAAGACCAATTTTGTATTGACCTCTCTATACATATTATGGTCTGTTAGTTTATTTAATCTTTTCAATCATTCATAATGTATTTTTCCATTTTTTGGTAATGACTTGTTTATTGTTTATCTTATCTTTATTTTTATTCACTTTTGGTTGAATGATATTTGAAAATTGATTATTTGGTTTATAATGAGTATTAAAAATTGAATACGTCACATCATATACTAGTATGAACGTTTTTTTTATGTTTTATCGATCTAGTGGGTGAAATTATCCAAAAAATATTATGTTTTTCTACAGTATTTACTTGTTTCTATATTTGGGGGATCGAGAACATACTTTGAGCCATGTGGCATTGTGGTTCAGGTGATGTGTCAGGTTGACCAAGGCTGGTTCATTATAAAATAATCTTAAGAAATTTTCAATTATTCATTATCTATATAATAATAATATCTTTTTTCTATTATCATAACTTAAAATAGTACTTAAATAGTATTCCACTACCTTATCTAACTTTATCCATTCTTCAAATAAAGTCTATGTATATTCTTTATGTAACATTGTTCATCACCATAGGATATTACTTAGGATAGAGCCTTGAAAATAGATTTCACAACAGACACATGTAGATATATTATTCCTAAATCACCATACTCAATGAAACTCTTCCAACAATATCAAATCCATAAAATTTCATTAAACTGATTTTTTGTATGAACCTTCAAGCATCAGCTTCCTCATACTTTCAACAAACATTTCCAATATTTGGTAGAGAATTAGTCTCTATGAAATTTTTTCAAGAACTCAATCCATTTAATATAATTTAATATATTTCTAGGTATAGTGGTAAAAACTAAAGTATATTAATTTTTAATATGGATAATGATAGAAATTTTTTAAAAAACTTTACGTTTTCCCTTCAATCCTCATTTAATGTTATCAACCTAATATAAAAGGATACATTTCTTGGGTACATCATCCATAATTCATAAACACACATTGTTACTCAAAAATATTTATTTTAATCTCTTTTTATCACATATTATTTCCATTTTAATTGATGAAAATTAAAAATAAACACCAATTGGGTTCAAAATTTTCTTCATATGGATTTATTGTTAATACCCATATAGAAAATTCACATCATTATGTATTAAATATGTTTGTAACTATATTAACAATTTAAAGGTAATAAAAATAATATTTAGAGGAATTTGTATCATTATAAATAATTCTATGTGCCATCAATTACTCTACTTAAAATCTACATGAGAAATGCTAATTTTAAAAAAGTTTGGACTAATTTCCATAAAAAACTCCGAAACAAAATAAAATATGGCACCAAATCAATGTTATTTTCTTAGGGGTTTTAAAATATATTTTTTATATGATAATAATTTTGAATATAATATAATCATATTTTCAAACATAATTTCCATTATTAAATCAATATTTAAATGAAAACATTCAAAATAAATAGTTGGTTTAGTTTGGTAAATCAACCATTGAATTTATAAAAATGTTCGATTACATTGTGTTGTTGTTAAATCCAAATTAAACCCCTTAACATTATTATCTATTATAAAATCATAATTAGAAGATAATAAGAAAAAAAAATCCTCTTCAATGAAACTTTCCTTGACGTTTTTCTATAATTATAAAATTGCAAGAAAAATTATTTAATAGAATATTTTTCAAATTAATCCCTATTGGGGGATACACTACTGATTCACATTATCGATGTTGATCAGTCACATAATCTTAAAGATAAAAAATTTGTGTTAACATCCAAGATAATGAATTTTAATATGTTGTACTAATTTTACAGTATACTAATCTTCTACTCTACCCCTGAAAATTACTATTATTTCAATGCATGGAAACAAAATACATAATATTTATGGGAATAATATAAGATCACTAAATCTCATCAGTTAGAAATATAAGATAGAAATTTTTTCTGATCCTAGAATAATTATTCTTTTTATATCCATTTTTTGGATAACCCTTAGTGGTATCTCTCTTTTTCTATTAAATATCATTCATAGGCATCTTGAACCTATTAATTTTTTTAAAAAAATCATAAAATTGAATCTTCTTTATTATATCATCCATAAAATAAAATGAGTCATTTTATGATTGCTTTAATTATTAAATATATTATCTAGGGATTGTAACATAATAGAACAATCCTTCAAATTTTTTAATGATAGCTTCCATATTGAACTAAATAACTCAAAAATAAATATTTATAATTTTTAGAAAACATATCCCGAAACAAAAATTATTATAATGGGATTACCTATTTACCAATACAAAAATTATTTTGTAATTTTTTCTCAGTAATTTTTTCCATTTGTAATTGAGTAAGTTATATAATTATATATTCTTTGGAAACATTCTTAGCTAATTCTGGTTTTCCAAATGGTAACTCAATAATGTTGTCCACTTAACCAATTCTCTTATTTCATTCATTGATTGATTTTTTATTTTTCATAATAATTCCTCCACCAACACCAATACTCATTGAATAATCACCAAATTCATTATTATGTCCATTTATTTAATAATTTAATTATATTTTTTTTATTAATGTAGCATCTTTATTTTTTCTTCTTGGGACACTTTTGAAAATTATTCTTATTTATTTGTTTCCCAAGGACAATTCATATGTATTACAGTATGACTAATATTTTTTTTCTTATTTATTATTATTTAACCAGATACATGGTTGATTTTACAAAACATATATTTACTATAACTAATATTAATGTAATCTTCATAAAATTTCTCATTTCATTAAAATCTTTTAAATATAGATAAATTATTCCACATATTTTGTGTGATTTTTCATTAACTATTCTTTGATCACTGTTGATGTGGGGTATCATTATCTTCCATGGATTGATATATTATTCAAAAATTCAAGTTTCATGTTCCCAAATATTTAACATCACAAATTTAATCCAAAATATCTTATTTTATTATTCTTAAAAATTATGACTATATTTATTCCTCACTTTTTTGAAATAATATACGTTTATTTGGATTCCATTAGGGATAAAATTATTGTACACTTGATTACATTCAACATTAATTTTGTAGATCATCTAGTTTTAGTTAATTTACTTTTTTATGTTTTTTGAGACTGTATAATTGTTTGTTATGTTTTGGAATGTTATAATAAGTTTCTACATGTGTTATAGGTGTTTCTAAAAGTGAAATTCGTTTTGTACAGTTAATAAAAACCACGAATCACCCTCATTAATCTATGAAACATATTTAAGGGGGTCCATATGAAGGTTCATAGTTCCTGCATATTTTTTCTGAACAATGAGATTTACAAGGAAACATTTCTAAAGTGAAATATTGGGAAACCAAATTTGTTGAAAACAATTTATAACCATTTGAGCCAATAGTGTATGGTGTAGGATTTAGATAGTAAAACTATTGCATGGTTTGAAAAACAGTGTTTATTAATTTGGTTGGCTACATGGATTTTCTAAAAACACATGTATAGTTGACCAATGGTTTGAAAAAATATTTAACATAACCATGTAATTTATAGTAAAATCCATTGAAATTGTGGTTTTAATCCAAATTAAATCATAAAACCCCCATTAGTTCCATAATATCATAGTATCTTGATTTCTCTTTTCTCTCATGGATCCTTTGTTGATTCAATTCGATTCTGAGATAACTTTTTTCAAATCACATCATGTTGTTCATTTAAATTCATTGATAAGTCATTGTTATTTCTAATTATTATTATATCTACACTTCTCTTCTCTCTAATAACCACATATCTAGCCTGTTTTTCACAGATCTATAATCTATGAAGGGAATCATAATGAGATATGGTTGAGTCTATTAAAGGAAACTAGATCTAAGGACATATCTAGAATATCACATAATCATTCTTGACATTATTCATATGCTTAGATGAATTTTTATTTTGTCTCATCTTCACATGAATTTGAACTTGAAGGCACAGTATTGATTTAATTATTTTTTGGAAATATTTGAGAATTCTTTGTGTAATTCCTAATGGAAATCTAATTTTTTTATGTCCTTGTATATTTTAGGAATTTAGATAGATTTCATAAACCCCCTTATTTATAATTTAAAAACTATGGTTCTAAAATAATGAAAAGTTTTTAATTATAATTAAGAGTTTGATAAAAAAATTCAATAATGATAGAGTTTTCTTAGAAATTACTTTTCATAGAGTTTGGAATAAAAGGTTTGTGTGACTTCATTACATTAAACATTAATATGTAGAAGGGTCATGTGTCATTGGGGTATCAGGATGTGGCCTAGAATATGGGGAATGTTCCATTGGGACATAATAAGATTGAGAACCTAGTGATGGTTTGGTGGATAAATGGGATACCACTCATGAGTATAGAACTATCACATGAAATGTATGTGTGTGTGTTTTTGGGTGTTTGTGCAAGCATGGAAATTAGTAGGAAAAATGATAAATGGATTTAAGTCCTTTTTTATTACATTACATGGAAATTTTTTATGGTTCTAATATAAACTCTTTAAGTGGATTTTAACTATTTTTTATATAATGTGACATGTAATTATTGTCTTAATGGTGTTTGTTGGGTGGCCTTTGGGAAAATCCTACTAATATTATACTCACCCCATGATTGGTATATTTAATGTGTTTGTAGATATTTTTTATCAGGACATTGGAAATGTTAATTTTAACCCTTTTCTATTGTTGGTTTTTTATAACTTTGACAATGTATGTTGAGTTTGAGAATTTATCTATATGGTTAGGGCCTTTTATTGGTTTTTGTTTATTTCTATATGGTCCTAATTTTTTATTTTCTTTTTTATTTTTTCATTTGGATATTTCTGGTTGTTTTCATTATATCTGATATTACCTTTTTTGTTTTAATAATCATATATATTATATTGGATGTTTATGGATTATCGATATCTATTTTTATCCTTAAGGGAAAATGACCCCTAATTTTTCCTAATACCATGAAATTTCTTTCAACTATTGATATCATAGGGATGTAATTGAAGGCCAGTCTCACTCCATCACTTATCATTAAAATGAAGAGTAGTGACTTGTAACTAATGGTATTAGTTTTGTTTAGTCCTTATGTTGAAATTTTATCTATTATGTTAGGAACCTAAACTACAAATAGTATCAATAATTTTTAACCCTTGAGTTGGGATGGTTGCAAGGGTATTTGATCATTAGAACAATAAATGTATAGCTTAAAAATATGTATCAAAGAATTTTATGTTGATCATCAAGTTACTAGATTATTTGGGTAAAAAAAATTACACACATCTATGTGAGTTCTTGTCTCTTCACCATGGGTTTAGTTGATGATGATTTCAAACCATGCATTTTAAGTAACACTTCCCACTTGGGCTACATTGATCAAAATTGGTTTGATGATTTTTTTTGAAAATTTTTATTATGGTAATGATGGGTAACATGGTAAAAATGGAAGGATTTTTAAAAAAAATGTAATTATTTTTCATTATATTGACATGAAATTTACTAAGACCTAAATTAAAGACAGTTTTAACCAGATAATAATTTCTTCTAGTTAAATAAATTATTATTCTTTAGATGATATAAGAATTAACCAAAAGAGGTAGTTGAACATTTTCTTGCAACTGATCAATAAGTGAACCAATAGTTGGTCCAAATCATCATTCAATATTTCTAATCGATGGATAGAGGAAAATGGAATGATGAATATTGAGAGGTGGACCACAAACTTTAGTGTTAAAAGAATAATCCACCAATATTTTAGGGGGATTTGAAAACCTAAGAATGAAGAGGTATGGATGAATTTGATGAACCGAATTTTTGATTTCCTTGGAAGATTATGTCAGATAAAAGTCAAGTCATAAAATCACACATTCTATGATATGTCATGTAAATGGTGGGATTTTTATATCCAATAAAAAATTTACCAAGTAATTGTATTGGTTTATATTGAAGTTTTTTTTGAAAAAAAAATTATCCTCACATCATTCATATTTATTTAACAATATATTTCATCATCATAAAGCAAGATAACAACTTAGTGAAAATATATGCAGTTATATTTATGAACTTAGTCCACTTTCCACTATAAGTATCTACAATTACATCCTTGAAGGAATGAGTTTTTTTCAAGGGTACTATCAGAAATCAAATAACATATTTTACCCTATTGTATTATGAACTACACAAATATAGAAAATAGGGGAACTATGGAATAAAGGGGTATCTGTGGAAATATGGAAAGAGGGAGAATGTTTTCGCAAGAGGAATAGGTTGGAAATCCAATGATGAAAACAAATTGAAGAGGGAAAACTACTTCTTGAAGTTCCTAATTAGGATCTAAGTATCACTGAGAGGGGAAGGGGGTGAATCAGTGATGTCTTTTCCCTTTTTATGTTTCCTTCTTTTTGAAACAAACTTCACCTCCAGTTAAATAGTTTCTTCCCTACTGAACACACACGACCATAGGAACACAAGATTTACAAGGTTCACTACTCAACAATAGTAGCTACATCCTTGGTATGGTACAGAAATAATCCAGTACCACACAATCCACTAGAAAACAATCCTTTGATATGGAATACAATGCGTAAGATATACCCTTACACTCATGTAGCACTTAGAAAACAATCTGCAAGTGTGTGATCACCCTCTTAGCACAAATAGGGAATTACAGTATTTCAGTGTTTTGGCACGAATTTTTTTTCTAGCAATCACCCTTTTTCACGCTACATTCCACTTTCCACATAACATTCCATATTTTTGTGCACCTTTCCTCTTTTCATGCAAACCTCTTTCTTTTCATGCTACTCACTTAGTGTATAAGTTTATGCACTTCAAAGCTCGAGATTTCTCTATGTGTCAAGACGCACAAAATGAGAGGGAGTCACCACATATTTATAGGCTTTTTTAACTCCATGTGAAAAACAATAAACCACATGTAAAACCCCATTCATGTGCATAAAAACTCTTTCGCGCGACATAATATTTTTCACAATGCTCCAATTTTTTGCGCACCTCATTAATTTTCCATTTTTTGATCTTTTGATCTCAGAACACCACTTATGCTAAAAACTTCATTTCTCAATTTCGTGCAACGAGCCAATATGTCACACACCGCTTTATTTTTCATGCATCTCGCTGATATTTCACGCACTATTTTCTTTATTTGTGCATCCCGCAGATATTTTGTACATCCCGCAAATATTTTTCCCAGCCTTTTTATTTTTCATGCACCCAATGATATTTCACGCATCCCGCATATATTTCACGCAACCATTATTTTTTCGTGCACTCTACCTGATTTTTCTTACACTGCATGCCTTTTCCATTTTTTTATGTTCTAACCTTGAATCATGCATTGTGAAAAAAATATAAACCATCTTCTATCTTGCGTGCAACATCCATTTTTAAAAGCACATTTCTTTATCTCCCGATTTTGAGGCCCTAAAATTTATAAAACACTGGAAAATGGTGCTACCTAAAACTGTTATTTTGTGCTACCTCTAGATTTTCCATTCCTTTGTCATTTATTTATTCACTGATTCCCATAAAAATTTATTAGCTTTCATCACGAACTCCACTATAATGATATATATCCTTTGATAGACCAGATTTAGCATCATCAGAATTACAATGGGAAGTACTGCAACTTCCCTATCTCCCAACAGTATCATTCCTTCCAATCAAAACTATATATGATTGGAATCATCATTTATCCCCAATTACGTTATAATGATTTCATCACATGTTTTCTTAGATTATGATATTTGTGAAATAAAAATCAGAAAAGTGTTCTATGGTTTACAAGTCTTTTACAAAGTGAATTGATTTATCTTCTTTGAGAAAAAAACAACACTCTATAAAAGAAATATCTTCTTGATTATTTATCAGTCCAACTTGGTACCAACACTTCAATAGTGGTGGTATGTCTCAAAATAAGACCATTCCCCTTGTTAAAAAAGTTATATGGGATGTTATCAATGTGGATCTCTTGATTATAAGAAGAGAGATTATATAAATCCCCCAAACGCATGCCAAAAATGAGAAAATATGTGATATCTTCTCTATTTTTTAACATCTTTCCAAATTATGGTGCATGAAATGTAGTCTCATAGAAATATTATTCTTCAAAGGGTTGGTCTCATGAGAATAGATTGCTTTATCAGAACTAGTGGAGTAAAGGTGATTCTAGAATCAAAATTACTTCTCAGCAGTATAAATCTTAACAGGTAAGCTAATAACTAGGGGTATTATGTAAGAAACTATATGGTGTGGAAAAAGTAATCTTTGATGATCAATATATCCATTCAACTGTGATATGTATGATTATTTTAATCTCTTCTCTTATACAGTTCTTGTTTAATATGGATAAATCCCACTCATTTATTGCTTTTCATGTTGGTGATCCTGGGGGTTTCATATTGAGATAATCCCTTATATTATAAAATTGTAAACTAATGTTACCTAGTGAGAGTGTTGTGCTTATATGTGTGAAGCTTGTATGATTACAATCGATTCGGGAAAATTGGTATGGGACTTCACTTACATGAGATGGATATCTATGAATTTATTTTTGGAATGGATTGGATAAAAAATCAAATCTTGTGTATATTTTTATACTAAAAAAGTGAGTTTCTTATCCTTAGATGGTGTTAAACACATATTATAAAAAGGTTGAGACATAAATAAAATAAGTGAATAACCTTTGGTATAGGTATTTGGAACTATCTCTTATCATTTCGAAGTGTTTAAAATTTTATCACTCAATGATATTTAAAAAAGAGACTTTCCAACAATATATGAACAATTTATTACTATCTTCCAAATAATTTATATGGGTGTCCATCCAAAAGGGAAGTGATGTGTAATATTGATATCATATGAGGGACCAGTTTCAGTTTTAAAGGATGGAACAAATAGACTTCAATTAATTTTATGTCAAGTTGAAATATATGGAATGTAAATGATCCATTTGACTGAGAACATCTATTTAGGAATCACTAGTTATTTTGTGAATATGGAATATGGAACACATTGGCATTGTGTGGAATATCGTAAACATAAAAAAATTATATGAACAAATAAGCGTCCTTTTAAATGAATTGATGATCTGTTGGATCAATTCAATGGATCACAATGTTTCTCTAAATTTTAATTATATTTGAGTATCACTAATTGTGAGTTTAGAAGTTGGATATTCAAAAAATAATTTTAAAGGGAAAATATTTTCATTATGAGTACATTGTTATGGAATTTGTTCTTATAATGAAAATAGGTAAAATTACATAACTTATGAATTAGATCATTCAATCGTATCAGGATTCATTTTTTTTGGGGTTCATAGATGATATTTTAGTGTATTCGAGGAATAAACTATTTCATGAGGAACACTAAAGATGGTGTTAACTAACTTATGGAAACAACACATTTATATTAATCATTCAATATGGGATTTCTAAATTCAGAAGGTACACCTCCTTTCATATGAAATTTCTGGAAACTAGTAGAGAATATTTTTGAGATACAAGGTTTTCATGGCTTAGTGGAATACTGTTGATGATTTGATCATGATTTTTTATGTGTGGCCTCACAAATTTCTACATTTTTGAGGAATTTAATTCCTTTACAATGAAATAATGAATGATAGATTTCATTTTATGAACATATGTTTTGGATTAAATCCAAAAACATCTTCACATTTCCAGAGTCTTGATAAGGTTATGTCATCCTCTATGATGAATTTGGATCTGGGTTTGGATTTAATCTCTTGTAAGGATATAACATCATATATTATGGATCCAAATAGTCACAATTAAAAGATAAAAATCACCAAAAAAATTATTATAAATTAGCTACAATTATCTGTGCAGTGAACACATGGTGTAATTATCTTTTTGGTGAGACTTTTACATTGTTTGTGTATTATAAGATATGGAAACACATATTCTCAAAAAGATTATTATACTTAAGGGAATGAAGATGAATGTAACATATAAAAAAATTGAATTTGACTTTATGTATACACTGGATAAAGGGAACATTGTGGCTGATGCACTATTTAGAAAGACATATAATCAGTAAGAAAAACAATATTCACATTAGTAGAAGAAAATGTCAATCATAGAAGATATGAAACTAGAGTTTACTAATAAAGCTGACATTATTACTTAATTTATTATTTTTAATAATCCATATTTTGTTGTCAACATATTATATACTTAGTAAGATGAAGCTAAATTCGTTACCAAAAATTCATAATAAAATAGTGGGGATACCATTGAGGGACTAGAGATAGATTGAAAATTTAGGTTCTATATTATAAATAAAATAATAGTTCCTCTGATCTATTTAAAATTGATTCTAAATTTATAACACCATTTTGTTTTGTGTTTTTCATCCAAAAATGTAAAATATGAATAAAGAGTTGAAAGAACAGTTTTGATGGATTTTCATGAAGATAAATGTGGTGGAGTTTGTCTTTTGATGAATCAACTATTTTTAGATCAATGTGGAGTACCAAAGATGAACTGGTGTGTTTTAATATATAGCTATACCTATATGGAACTGGTAATAACTAACCATATATGTTTTTATAGGTCATCTATGATCAGTTGGGAAACACAATACCATCGGGGTGATTATGGATTTACTCACAAAAACTACCCACCTCACCCAAATTCATGAAACTAATATGATGGAATACTTATTCAACCATTATATTAAGGAAATATTAAATATGTATTGTGTTCCCATATTGATTTTTTATTACCCATACCCTATGTTTACCTCTCAATTTTTGAAATCTTTTCCACAATCCCTTCAAACTTATATGACTATGAGTATAGCTTAACATCCTTAAATGGATGGATAATCAATGATGGAGATGAAAACATTAGAATATATTCTTAGGTATTTTTTATTGATTTTTATTTATCATGGGAATAGAAACTACCATTTATTTAGTTCTCAAATTGTAATAGTAATCAATTCTTGATTCATATGCCTCATTTCGATGCATTATGTCATCCTACTTGTCTTTCTCCAATTTGTTGGGTAGAAAAAATTTATACCTCACTTATGGAACCTATATTATTGTATGAGATAATGGAGAAGATTTATATGATCAAAAAGAGATTTTAAGCATCTCAGAACAATTATAAATCATATTTGTAACAGAATCAGCAAAATTTTTTAACTAAGTTGGATGATCATTTGTTCTAGAGAATCTCTCAAATTATAGGGAATTGACTTTCTATTAAAAAGGTTTATTTTCCTTATGTTACACTATCACTTTTGAGATAAATGATTGAATCTGTGAGTTTGCTTATTGGGTGACTCTATCTCCATGGTTCTATTTGGTGTATAATGTGTGTCACCAATCTCAATTTAAAAGTACCAACATAAACCTAATGATGTGATTTTATTAGACTATATTGATATTAATTTCGATTCCAATTTGATTCATATTCCAATGAATATTGTGGATTTTTAAGAGAATCCCTTTCATGGGATAAGAATAATATTATTGTAGGTTTTGAACTACCATGGATAAATTAGGGAATAAAAATGCGAGTATGAAAAGGAAGTTTTGGAGAAGTTTCCCAAAATTTTCCTGGATAATAAGGTATTTCTACTTTTCGATGCTGTAAATACCATTGTTAGAGATAATGTGAAACACCATAAGATTTTTTTTTTGAATTTATTTATTTTAATTCATTTCTTATTTTTGAAATTTTTTATTTTACAAAACACTAAATATAGATAGTGTTATTTAAGAGCATTATGTTGGGTTTGTCTTCCAAACAATAATTTTATAATATTTCACTATAGGAAGGACTTATATTATCATAAAATACATGAAATACTATGTTTTTATTATGTTACACATAACGTAGAGTTCCATCTATAGCTTATGTTGCACACAAGACTTAATTTTACCAAACATCAAAACACTATTAATATTATTATTAAATGGTTTTTATTGTTGTCATCTAGCTATCAAAATAGAGGATATGAATAATATTGATTAAATTACGAAAATATTGTTTACACATTTATATAATAAGAATTATTTTATGATCAATTAACTAGAAATTAAAATATAATCCTTTTTAAAATATAGTAAATGTTTTTCTAGATATCTATATTTATGGAATTAAACACGTTTTACCTTAGTAAATTAATAAAAGCAATTTTGATAAATTATTTTTAATGAAATATATATATATATAAATAATAATTAAATTATATAACATTCATCTTATATGGTTAATAAATAATATATAGGAATATATCTAATTTTACGTATAAAGATATATATTTTTTCTAAAAGGTAATTTTACCGCCTTATTATGGTGAACCTATTTTAAATATATTTTTTTTTCTCTTTTATAAATTAAATTTTAAAAAATAAACTTCATTTTTAAAATGATAATATTATAATATAATTGGGGTAATTTTTTTCTGAGAAGCTTCATTTTTAGATGAATAGTGAAAAAACACTGCATTTTAATCGAAAACTTATTTTTTCAATCTAATTTATTTATATAGTTCAATAATATATTAATTTGTCTTAAATAATAAATAGATTAAATATTCATAAATTAATCTAATTCATTTATTTTTCAAAAACTTCACTTTGAAATTCGATATAATTTTTTTTAATATTTTGTACCTTTTTGCTTTCAAATGTTTTCCCCGTCCCGTCTGTGGAATAAATTATAAATTAATTTCAGCCAATTATGTGTTTATAATTTGTAAAAGGGATTTAAATTTTTTAATTAGAATAATTTATAATTTTTATAAAGTTATACTTAGTTTTGAAAAGAAATATAAGGAAATTTATTTAAAATTAATTATAGCGATTAAGGTAAATACAATTTTAAATAATGGTTATACATTAATATAAGAGTCTAAATAACCTAAAACATATAAAAAATCATTTAAATCCATATTTATACTATATAATATCTTTTATTAGGAATTTACGATAATTTTAAGTGCATTTTATAACGGATACATCTCTATAGTGTTCAATTTTTAGTAATCACAATAATGCACATCCCCCATTATAAAAAGGGCACTCAACCCCTCACTTATTCGCACATATGTTTCCATTTTTCTCAGAAAAATCATGAAATAGTATCCTAAAAACTTCCCTCCCTACATACTAGATCCATCACTTTTTTCATAAATCTTATCAATGAATCCCTTTGGAGAAAACCAAAAGGAGTTAACCAAAGAATTGGTAACATCCTTCCACAAGGACTTTTGATTTTTTTATTTATCCACCCCCTAAATTATTATTATTCAATGATTAAATAATAACAAAAATATACTAAACATACGAATATTTTGTTATGCTTAGGTTTATACCAAAACTCACACATACATCCATCAAATGAAATAAGAAATCCCCATTTTTACGTATGGCAGACTACCGCCTCATGAACCAATATTGTTCATTCTTCTATTACCATATTTCAAGGTTGTGAATAATGAAGTAAATACTATTTTCATATTATATATATTATTTTTAAGATTTTTTTATGTTTCTTTATTTATTATATAATGCATACCATCATGCTTTCCTTTTTGGGGGAATAAGTTAACTTTGTGGATATGTGGACTACAACCTCCTAAAATCGATGTGATTTGTTCAAACTCTACATAGAATTTTTTAAAGATGGGTTTAGAAAAAACCCATGATATATATGAAAGAATAATTATAGTACATAAATTATATATGTATAAGTATATACTTATATATCATTTTCTTTTTTCATTAAAAATTAGACAAGAAAATGAAGACATCATTCATGCGTACATATGGCCTACCATCTCCATGAATGTTGTATTTCATTTAATATTTACATATTATATATATAATTATAAATAATTTAAAACAATATATATATAATACTCATATCATGTTTTATATTCTATAAATTTTTAAATCATGATCTAAGTAAAAGTACCGAGAATAATAATGCAAAACTTGTAAGAAAAACAATGTAGTTATTACTTGAAACATAACATTAAAATGGAATTGTTAATAAAGAAGTAATATAAAGTCAAAATAAAATAATATTTGGAAGTATATATAATAAAATTTTTATATTTAATATATTTAATAAACATATAATTACTACACAAAAGGTTTTAAATTATAATTAAATGTCGATACTTAGGGTAATAGTTTTCTCATCTCAGTTTTATTTCTTTGAGATATATGATATATTTTCTACCAATTATTGTCATGTTTTGTATATATTAGTATACTATATTTCATATAATGAATATAATTTATTTAATTATTTGAAATGTTTCAATTTATTTTTTTCTTCCACATATCTCACAAGTCAAAAGTTACACAAGTAATGTAATTTCTAGTCTAAGTTTTATTTCAATGGGACTTGAGCCATATTTTCCACTTGTTTATTTTGTGTGGTGTATAAAATTCCAATGAATTTATTCTATAAATATTATCCCTCAATTTTTTGGAATTTATATATCCATTTAATGATATATCTTTCATGGGGTTTATGATTTAAATTTTACAATATTTGTAATGTAATTTTGTCTCAATTTTCTTACATTGCGACATATGTTTTGTTATTCAGCTATATTCTTTTACGATATGTATATACTTCCATTTTACATGTTATATCATGAATATATGTTTTCATCATTTTTTATTCATCATTTAATTTCGTTCTGTCATTGGTATTATGATTCAATTTTACAAATATAGTATAATATTATTTCTAAAATCTAATCATTTATCGGGATTGCTTATGATTATGCTTATATAGATGAAATATTATGATACATATCCCAATAATTATCATTAATTTATTATAATTTTTTATTTCATGATATCTTCATTTATTTGTATAATTTCTTCCATCTATGGTATATATTTTAATATGAAAGTATTTTTAATAAAATCTAACCATATTTCTCTCTTTGGTCGAAAATCTATTTTATTCAAAAAACATGTTTTCAAAAATATTTTCATTAGTGTTTTTTATAAATTATAATTTACTCTTATTTTCAAGGAAAAATTATTTTAAAAATGTTTTATTACTTTCAAATATTCCTTTATATTTTTTTGAATCCATTTTCAAAGAAAAAGATTTTGATGATGTTTATTAACACCCTGTCAATGTTTTTAAAGAAAAAGGATTTCTAAATGATTTCTAAATTATATTATATTTCCTCAAGGTAAAAGGTGTTTGAAATTTGTTTCAATATTCTATTATATTTTTTAAAGAAAAATGGTTTTCAAAATATTTTCTGGCTTCCTTTATAATTTTTTATGGAAATAAGGCTTTCAAAATGTTTTAAAGATTCCATTATATTTTTTCAAGGAAAAAGTTTTTCAAAATGTTTCTAAGATTCCCTTATAATTTATCAGAGAAAATCCTTTCTAAATGTTTTCCAGAAACATTTTTGTTTTTTCAAGGTTATTTTCAAATAAAATAGATTTGAAATAGTTTTATGTTTTAATAAGAAAATTTTAAGGGAAAAAGATATTTTACTCAATAATTTTTTTTAAAAGATATTTCAAAATTATTGTTAATATTAGATGACATCATTTGGTGTTACTCATCACTTACTAGGTATATGATCCAAATTTTAAATTCATATTCTTTCTCTAAATGGTTTATGTTTTCAATTCACGATGTTTATGAATCTCATTTCTCTTCTATGAGTTATATTTTCATTAAACTTGTTCCCATTTCATTGGATATGTGCTTAGGAATCATTTTTCAATTTCATGGATTTTATTTTAATTAAAGTGATTTATTTCCATGGTTTATTTTCTGTATAAATTATTTTGACAAATGTCTCCTTTACACATATTTTGATATGATGACATGTTTATGATTCCCATTTCATTTTATGGGTTATTATATAATTATTTATGATCATGTGTCATATGTATGTATTATTTAATTAAAATATTGGTGATAACTATGTATCCTTCTAATGAATTAGGTAAATATTTATATCTCATTAGATAGACATGGATATAAAAAATAATATAACATGGTTTAGTAAAAGACTTCTTGGCTAAGATAGATTTGTGAGTGTACCTTTATTGCTAAGATGGTCTTTGAAGTGAACATTGAATACGAATATGGTCTTTTGTGTGAACATTGACTAATATGATTTTAATGGGAGTGAAAGTTTCTACTAATACAATCTTGGGAGTTATCTTTGACTAGAAATATGGGTTAGGGAGTGAACCCATTCGACTTTAAGGAATGGTATGTGACTGAAGATGGTGGTGTGCCTCATATTATAGGTGTAACCCCCCTGAAGTTCCTTGAAACGTTTTGGAAGTGAGAAATTACTTATAAGGAATGATATTATATGATTTTGTATCTGAAAAAATTCAATGTCTTCTTCCTATGTTATTATTTAATGGATTATTCTCTTGATTCAATTTTTATTCATATCTCATTAAGTTAAAATATTTTTGCCATGAATCTTGATAAAAATATTTAATATCTAGGGTATGATATTATAATGTTATTATATTATTCTCATACCCTTATTGTCATGATTATTCTTTTATATCTCCCTTGTTTTCCCTTACTTGGAACCTTAACTCACCCTTTATTATGTTTCCTTTCCCCATGTGATGATCAAATTTATTGTGTTGGAGTACTAAATGATAAGATGATCATGGGAAACATTGAAGATATTTCCCCATGTTAGAATATTGTGTTTAAAGCATCCAAATACACAAAACTATTTTGGTCCTCATATATGTACTTATTTTATGTGATGAATATTAATAAAAAATCATATAATATCCATGTATGTTAAGCCAAGATTTCTACAATTAGTATCAAATGAATAGTTTAGTTAACCATTAGAAACTAGTATGAGAAAACTATAATAATATCTCTAGGGATATTTCTAAGTATATATCTCGGTATGTCTATGAGGATAAGCCTAGGGTTTCATATATTAAGGATCATTTCACAATTTAGATATTTTATCAGTGATTTTTCATGATTATGTGGTTTTCCACTATGATAAGTGTTTCTCACACTATTCTTCTTGGATTTAGTCAATGGTGGGATCCAGAGGGGGATGGGTTAACCTTTAATGTGATGAAAATATTTTAATTAGTAGTCAAATGATGAAGAACAATGTGATAATTCCTAATCAGTTTTTATGGAACATGATTAACAATGTGTTCCTTAATCAACTCTCATACTCACCATGGAAGAGGAGAAATGAGTTTGATGAGAATTTTGGTAATGGATACCAAAGTGAAAAGAATATTATGATTTATTTGAATTGGGAATGTGGTATAAAACAACCAAATGGATTTCTGAGAGGAATGGGAAGAAGTTTTGACTATGGAAAAGATGGACAAAATAAAGAAATTTCAAAGGGAAAAAAGAAAAGTTCAGTTAATGAAATTGATGGGAATATTGGCCTCCCAATGATACTATCAATTGATGAATTATTTAAATGTGGGGAGAATTTTTATTATGAAAATAAATGTTCTATATGTAATTCTCAGGAAGACAATCCGTAAGGTGGTACATGTAATGGTTATATTATTGATAATGATGGGACTATATGTGAAATGTTAAAGGAGAAAGATATTAAGAATGATGAACAGGTATCCTTGTTAATGGATTAAGGATGAAGTGTAAATATCAATGAATTTATATATTTGGGTTATAGAATTTTATTATATGAATTTTAAAATATATTCGTATTTTTTAGGTTATGTTTTTCACTAAGTAAGTATAAGAATATGTTAAATAGTTCTGAAGGAATTCATAAGTAATTTAATGTTATAGTGATATTTATGGGAAACACACGATTAACAGAAATATAACCCTTAATATTTTGAAAATGTTGGGAAAATTATTTTGAATAATTATAATTTGGATATGAATTAATAAATTGGATGGTGCATGTTACTTTTGAACTGGTAAAAAATTTGTTATTAAAGTGGTTTATGCTATTCAGGTTGGTGTTTTTTGGATTAAATGAATATATACAATAATCCTTAGAGTAATAAATGAATTGGAAATTGATCAAGACATAAGAAAAAGGGTGAGATTATTATGGAATCAAGTAAGTATGTCTTATAGTAAAAAATCTTCAACATTATGAAAAGTATATTTAAATAAAATTTTATCCCATTACCATTAATTTTAATGATATCAATTACCTTTTTCAAGACTCTTTGGGATAAGTATTTTTTTCATTACCTCTCTTCTAACCAAGTCATCATGCACTCTATATCAAAGATTTAATGTTATATTTCTCTTCCATGTCTACGTTTTCTCTTTCCAACTATGTTCTCCTATGTGGAAATCTAGTTATGAGTTACATTTGGTAACCATTATATTTCCAACATTACCTTTTTAATGGATGTTTTATTATTTTTTATTATGATGTGGTTTTATATGAAGTTATATTTTATGTATTAAAAATTTGATAACCCATTTGAATTTTGAGGGAAAAATTCATATTAACTTTGGTATAATGTAACAGAAAAAGATTTTGTAAATTTTTTTTCAAATTAATTTTATCATTTATGCATTCTTCATTTCACACAACACTAAATATAGCAAGTTTTATAAGAAAAAAATATGTTTTTTTCTATTCATTCGACAAGAATACAATATTTCACTACATGTAGAACTTATATTAGATTCTGGTATACAAAGAAAATTATTTTTATCTTCTGTTACACACAATTTGGAGTTCCTTTGATAGCTTATGTTGCATGCAATTCCTTGTTTTACCAAACTACAACGTATTATCTATATTATAATTAATATATTATTATAGTTTTCACCAAGCTGTTAGAATAAAATACTATAATAAGATTAGTTATGTTATTAAAATATGGTTTACACATTTATATATGAACTATTATTTAGCGACCAACTAACTATAAATAAAAAATAAAACCCCTTTAAAAATATTTGAAATATTTTTTTCCAAAATAATATTTATGAAATTGAACAAATTTTACATCAATAAATTTATTAAACCAAATTTGATAATTTATTTTAATGAAATATATATACATATATATATATATTATTCCATAAACAATTTATCATTTATCTTTTGTGTTTTCTAAACAACAGATAAGAATAAAAAAATTACACATAAAGATATTTTTTTTGCAAAGGTGATTTAACAACCTTTTAATGGTGCACCAATATTAAATATAATTTTTGACACTTTTATGAATTTTATTTTTCAAAATAAACATCATTTTTTATATAGGAATATCAAATTTTACTTTTGGTGAATATTTTGATTTTTTTTGAGAAGTTCCGTTCTTTGATGAATAGTTAAAAAACACTAAATGTAAATTGAAAACTACTTTTTCATATAATTTATTTATATATTAAAATTAAATTTAAATTTAGTTATAAGGTAAAAAAGATAAATTATGCATAAATTAATATAATTAATTTTATTGAAACCGATTTCACTATTAAATTCGATATAAAAATATTTTAATCTTTTGACCTTTTTCTCTTTAAAAAGTAGTTGTTTATTAGCATCTAATGTATTTATGATAACAAAATTTCTAACAATTATGTTATTATAATTAGCAAAAAAAATTAATATTTTTAATAATAATAATTTTTAATTTCAATTATGGTCATCTTTTTTTGGACCAAAAAAATTAGTGAAGGTAATTAAAATGAGTTGCATAGATTAAAGTAAAAAAACGAGTTTACTTTACAGTTAAACGTTAACTAAATGGCCAAAATAACCTATAAACATTTCCAAAGTAAAATTTATGGTCATATTTCAACTATATATATCCTTTTATCTAAAAATAACCATTTTGGAAGAAAATTGTGTAATTTAGACCTCTTAATAGTTTTTACCTTTTTATATTTACAAAAATGTCACTTCTCCTCCACTATTTAAAGGGCACTCACCCCCTCACTTATTCAGAGATCTCAAGAAATTTGGATCATCCAAAACCAACCCATATCTCATCCCAAAATCCATACCTTCATCTTATAGGCCTCAAATTCTATAGAAGTCCAACCAAGGAAACCCGTTGGTGAAAAACAAAATTAGTTACCCAAAGAAGAGGTAGCATCCTTCCACAAGCTCTTTTATTTTATTTATTTCTCGAATTCTTATTTTTTTCCATCATTATATAATAACCTAAGTATTTTGAATATAATTAAATTATTTTTTGTTAAATTTTATACCAAAATTCACACACATTTCCATTAAAAGGGATATGCAATCATCATTCATGTGTACGGTGGACTACCACTTCACGAACCGATGTTGTATGTTCTTCCATTACCACCTTTCAAGGATACAAATAATGATCAACATACTATTTTTATATGGTGTATGGGATATTTATGATTTATTTTTTATTATGGAATTATAATATTACACATAACTTCATGCATTCCATTTTTGGGATATACGATAACTTTGTTGATGTGAGAACTACCTCCTCCACAAAGTGATGTGATTCATTCAAAATTTACATGTAATGTAATAAGTATGGATTTAGTAAATGTATATTATATATATGACATAATAATTATACTTTAATTATAATATATATATATATGTATATACATGTAGTTATATATAATTTACTTTTATTACTTTAAAAATATGATGATAAATTGAAAATAGAGTTCAAGAATATCAAAAGCCTACCGTATCCATAAACGGTTGATTTCACTTCATATTTATATATTTTATTTATTTTATATATTATTATATATTATTATATATTATTATATACTTAATATATATAATTATTTTATCATGTTTTACATTATTGAAATAATTAAATTGTTCTCTAATTAAGAGGACTAAGAACAATAGGTCAAAACATGTAAGAAAAACAAAGAGATTATTACCCAAAAAAAATATTTAACATGGAATTGTTAATAAACATGTAATATAAAGTCATAATAAAATTTATAAATGGTATGATATATTATAATTTTTTTCTTTTGAATATTTATAATAAAAACCTTATTATTATACATGAGTTTTGAACTTGTACAAAAAAATTCCAGACTTACAGTAAGGGTTTTCTCATCTCACATTGATTTTTGTGAGATATATGTTACATTCACCACTGATTCTTATTCAGTGGTGCATATAATAAACTATTAAATGTTATATCATGAATATATATTATTTAATAATAACCAAGGAATATATTTATTTTATTCTTTAATGACTCACTCGATTGAATTGTTACCCAAGTGGTAAGGAGACTTCTAGTCTCACATTATTTTCTGGGAGACTTATTCCTTATTCACCACTCATTTATGTTTTGTGATGTATATAATTCTAATGAAGGTATTATATGGATAATAAACTTAAATTTTTGGGTATCTAAACAACCATTTTTTGATCTCTCATCCATGGTATTTGACTTCATAAGTTACCAAATTGGTAAAATAATTTTGTTCAAATTTTCCTTATTTGAGACACATGTTTTGTTATGAACCTATATTTTTTAAAAAGGTTTATATACTTCCATTTGAAATGTTATATCACTAATCATCTTTTTTTCATGATATTTTATTCTTCATTTAATTTCATTCCCTAATTTTTATTATGATTCAAAGTTACCATAGTGCTATGAGTTTGTTGCTACAATCTTACTATTGATTAGTATTGTTTATGATTATGCTTTCATTGATTAAATATTTTGATACCTATCTTAATAATTCTCATGATTTTATTATACTATAGTTTTTCATGACATATTCATGTTCCAGTACCATTTTTTCTCCCTTTATTAATTAATTTAATTAAAAAATTCTTTTAATAAAATCTAACATTATTTATCTCTTCAGTTGGAAACCTATTTTATTCAAAAAAAATGTTTTCAAAAAATGATTTCTATTTTTTAAAAAAATTATCATTTATTCTCATTTTCAAGGAAAACATTTTTTAATAATGTTCTGTGATTTTTAAAGATTCATTTTTTTTTTCAATGTTGTTTTCGATGAAAAAGGATTCAATTTTTTTAAAATTCATTAATAAGTTTTTAATGAAAATGGTATTAAATATTTTTCAGACATCCTTTATAAGTTTTCAATGAAAATGGTTTTTAAAATGTTTTAAATCTTCCTCTTTATATTTTCAAGGAAAACATTTTGCAAAATAATTTCAATCATCCTTTATAAGATTTCCAGGAAAAATGTTTTCCAATATTTTTGACACTTCATTTATAAGTTTTCAAGGAAAATGATTTTCAAAATGTTTTAAAACATACATTATAAGTTATGATGGAAAAACGTTTTAAAATTATTTTCTCGTTTACTTTATAAGTTTTCAAAACTATTTTCAATATAAATTATTTTCTAAAGTATTTATGTTTTAATGTATTCTTTCAAAGAAGGAACGATATTTTCCTCATGAAATGATTTTGAAATATCATTCAAAATTATTTTCAATCTGAGATTACATTTTTTGGTTTTAATAACGACTTAATGGGGATATGATATAAGGGGTTAATTCATATTTTTTCTCTGAATGGTTTACGATTTTATGGAATGATGTTCATAAAACCAGTTTCTTTTCCATTGTTATATTTTTATAAAACATATTTTTATTTAATGGGTTTTGGATTTATGAAACCCATTTCTCATTTAAGGGTTACATGATAATTAAAACCCACTTCTCATCATAGGTTATTATTTGAAGAAATGATTATGAAATGTATATCTTTTAAACCAATTAAGATATAATGACATATTTAGTATACTCATTTCATTTCATGGGTTAGGATATGAATATTTGTGATTTGTGAAACATGGTTGTTTGATTTATTTATGATTTGGTTGGGAGATTTATCTTTTTCCAATTAATTGGGTAGAGATTTATATCTCATGAGACAGAAATGGTTGAAATGGTGATAGAAATCATTTCAGTAAAGAAATTTTTCATTTAATATATTCTTGGGAGTGAACCTTTGATACTAATTCGGTAATGGGAGTGAACCTGGAAATATATGATGTTCTAGGGACTGAACTGTGACTACTAACACAGTTTTGGAGTGAACCTTATCTAAAAATATTGCTTTAGAAGTGAATCCATTCCACTATAAGGAAAGGGAGGAAACTAGGAATAGTGGTGTTTCCTACTGCATATTTATAGCCCCCCTGAAGCTCCCTAATATGTTTTTTCAATGATAGTTGACTAATAAGAAATGGTTTTAAATTCTTATATGTCTTCCAAAATTCCAATTCTTATTTCTGTGATATGTTTCCATGGATTATTCTCTTGATCCCTCTATGATTCAAGTCATATAAAAATTTAATATTCAATCCATGAATCTTGATTAAAATATTTGATATGTGTGTTATGGTATTATAATATTATTATCATGTTATTATACTCTTAGGATCATGATTATTCATACATGATTCCCTTTTTACACTTACTATACATATAATCAAACCTTTTCATATGATTCATTTTCCTAGGTCATGATGAAATTTTTCGATAATGATTACTAAAGGGGGATGACTTTTGGAAAACATTGAATACCTTCTATCAATATAGAATATTGTCTTCTAGGGTTACAAAGACACTAAATTATTGTGGACCCTCAGAATTTACATTTCTAAATGTGCTGAATATTCATCTAAAATGATGTAATATCCATGTATGATAATCCTTGGTTGCTACAGAATGTATCACCCCTTATTTTAGCTATAATACCATTGTTTTATGTGTTTTGATCCCATATAATTCCTGGTTAACTTTTTTGGGAACATTGGGTAGTTTTATGCATGTTTTGGAGGTGTTTATAAAGGTAAATAGTTTATCCATTGATAATAGAAATATTTCACTACATCAAAGAAATCATGAAATATGTTTTGTGGGTCATTGGGATGGTGAAAAGTTGGTACACAATTTTTCTAAACAATGTGAATGCCTTGGGGAAACTATACAAAGTGAGATAAATGTAAAAAATCATTATCACACAGTTTGTATAACTACGTGATCAAACCATATTGGATGTGTTCTTAGGATAGTACCATTGAACGGTTGTCACATGGTTTGATAAACCATGTGACCCGAATCATGTAGCTACTTGGCTTTCCCAGAAGGATGAGCATGGTTGCTACACAGTTTTAATAACTATGTGATGTATAATTTATTTACCAAATATTTTGTTTTTAATCTGAATTATTTCCTTAAACACTCATTACTCACCTAATCCTTAACGAACATTAATTAACTTTTCTCTCATACTCCTTTAGCGATTCTTTTTGACAAGGAGACAACTTCTGTCAAAAAAATGTGAGTTGGAGATCAAGATTCACTAGTAAATCATCATAATTCCCAATAATTATTATATCTAATAATCTATTATTTATTGGTACAATAGATCTAGTTGATTGCATATATGTATTTTCTATGATGGGAATATTGATGAGATTTGATTGAATATATAGATTGAAATAATATCCAAGCCCATATATAAAATATCTTTGTATGGTTAATCATTTTATCGATCTATTAAGAGGTTGGTGGATTCTCTCTCTTCTCCAATTGACTCTAAACTTTGAAGATTATTTTTTTATTAAATGATTTTCTTGACATTGTTCTGAATTCCTTATGTATTTCATGATGTGAATTATTTTTTCCTATGGAATTGGATTTTTTTTATTTTGGATGGTTTTAAAAATCCACTTATTTAAATTTTTTAAATGATGGTTTGAAAAAAGAATAATTTTTTTATTAATAAAAGGTGTTTGGTCAAATTTTTTCATGAAATATTGAGTTTCATGTGATATTATTTGGCATGGATATTGGATTACATGGTTATCATGAGTTCATTTCACTAAACGTTGTCCTTATTCAATACCATTAATATAGTTGGGTGTTACACTTTACATGGGGCATGTACCATTGGGGAAGAACAAGTGAAAACCTAATTATGAAGCTGTGGATTGATGAGAGACCACTCATGAGTATGGAATTATCACTTCATATTCATGTGGGTGGTGTGGAAACATGGGAATGGGTAAGAAAAAATGAGGAATGGTTTTAAGACATTATTTATCTATTCCCCTGAAAATTTGTAATGATTTTGATATAAAAAGTGTAATTTTTTTTATCTATTTTATATAAAATCTGATGGATGGTTATTATGCTAGATACATGTGTGGGGAAGTCTTTTGGGAACTCCTATTGACTTTATACTCACCCACTCATTGGAAAATCGGTGCATTTGTATATATCATCTACTAGTACATAGGAAAAGGATATGTATCATATATCACTAGTGATGCATCTTGATAAATTTTACATTGAAAGTTGATTAGGAACTTGGAGCGGGATGGTTGTGGTGCATTATTTGTTTTGGTTTTTATGTCCCATTGGTTATGATTTTTTGTTCATCTTGTTTCTGTTGTCACTCTGGTCTTTTTGGTTTTTTGGTATTTATTTGAGATTACAAGGGTGTGTTCATGTATCATATAGATTGTCTCAGTCTTTTGTGGTATAATGTTACCAAGTTATATTATCTTTAGGGTCAAATAACCCCCAAATGTTTCTTAATCCCAAGAAATGTATATACAGCCTTAGGCGTCTTGAGAATATCACCTAAGACAATTGTAACTTCATCAATTATCAATCCAAAAATGTAGGGATGATATGTTACAGATTTAGTGGAGGGATCCCTGTGAATGTTCTCATCCTATCTTTTCCTTGACTATCCTTTATGGCATGTACTATTCATTAAAAATACATTAGCAGAAACAAACTTTTCTAGAATAAATATTTTCTTTCTCTTCAACCATACAATAGGTTTATCATAATATACTTCCAAGTTATTCTTTCTATAGAATAGTGGTTTCTTAGAACAAATATTATTTGAGGAAGTATGTATAGTAGTATATCTCCATTCATATTTTTATGAAGACTCACCATATGTCACTCCAATATTTTCATGTTTAAACTCCAATTCAAGACTTAGTATATTAACAATATTTTCTCATCATTAGCTAACATTAATCTAACTTCACACACATTTTCTATTCTCTATCCATTCTCATTATATATCTTTTTCTTCTATTGTAATATATTATTAGGCCCTTTTAATTTTTTGACTTTTCTTCAAGTTATTTATTTTTTACATCAATTCAAACATTTTAGTTCCCTCCAATTCATAGAGAATTTTTTCGAATAATTTTAAATTTACGTCATTTTCTTGAATTGAATTTTGAAAATCTATCCCAATTTTGTTGTATAAATATATAAGCATCACATTTTTAGCACTTTTCTATATAAAATTATTTATGATTTTGACATATGAAAATATCATTTGATCTGGTGCTTCCACCATTATTTTTATATCCTCCTCCAAATTGAGATTCTTTTATTAAAAAGTACACTTTGTGAAAAAAAGTTTAAAACCATCAAGTACAAAGATGAATATCAGACCTAATTACAGATGACATAATACTTAATGTCAAACTTCAAAATATTAGATGCATACTCCCTATATAATTTATAGGGATGTTCGGTTACATTTTTATTGGGGTCATCCCTAATTAAATATACATATTGATATAACAATGTGTAAAACGTCTGAAAAAACTCTTCCACTGTTTTCCTCTTGGCTTTGAAGCCTCTGGTTAGGATAAAATGTTTCTTGATGATCCAGTCTTCCTACTCCCGATTAGTGCCTACTTAAATTGGTTCACCATTCAACCATTCTACATCCTCTTTAGAAGCATTAATGAACAATACCTTCACTAGAATCTCTTCCTTATAATGCATAATAAGGTCACATGGCTTCTCAGTGGCCTCTATGTCAGCATCCCATGGCGGGAAATCCATGATAACCACTTATTCACCATCATTAACCTCTTTACTAGGAAGCCCATGTGGCGCATTTATTAGGGCAGAAATATCCACCAAGTCATCCTAGTTTTGAGGTAGTTCATCATCTCTATAAACATTCTTCTACATACCATGATCCTTAGGCACAGGATTATCGACCATTCCAGTTCCACACACCATGGTCAAACCAACCTCCTTTGTTAGTGCTTTTTAAGATGGATCACCCTTTATTACCTTGTTCCTACCCTTTTTTCTAGTCTAGCCTCCATAGTATTTGGGAGGTATGAGTTTCCCTTGAGTAATTTAAAATTTATCCTCTTACACCCAATACACCTACCTGGGTCCCTATTTTCTTTTTGTCCCTTCTTCTTCCTTGGGATATGAAGACCTCTCCTAGATCCTTCTGGGGTACATTCCTCCAAGGGTAGGTCGTCACTCTCCCCACCCCCAAACTCTATCCCTGATGGCCTGTCATCCTCAGTAGGAACTGGATCAAGAATTTCAGATATCAGGCCATCAAAATGATTGCTGATATTTATCGAGGATAGGGTCAAACACTGATTTTCCCTTCCCCCAACCTTTAACCACTTCCCTAATTCACCTAGTTCTTCCGACATATGGATTATGTGCCCCCCGTTTTCCACTACCCCAAGTCTATTACCTTCCCAAGAAACTTATAAAAAATAAGGTATCCTCCAAGGCATTGTTGCACTGGAACCCCTAATCCCAAAACAACCCCTACATTTCCTTCAATCAAGTGATCCTCCATATGCACCCCCACATCTTTAGTCACATACAGATGATTTTCCACTCTATTTTTAGCACACCGAGCCAATCATTACTTCCTCACACTATCATTATGGATAAACTCACTACACGAGGAATCCCCAGCAAGGTCCTTCCTCAACATGATAAAAACATGAGAAACCGATGGGGTGATCTAATGCACCAAATCATTCTTCATTGTTCAGGATGTGTGTCCAAGCCATTACTCAGTTGTTGCAATTAAAATCCTTGTGTCACTGGTGGAGCACAACCCCTCTTCACCCTTGCCTCCATTTACATCCAAAATAGTAGGCCTCTACTCCAACACCTCTTTAGTAAACACCTGAGATTCATTTTCATGACCACTGCCCCTCCTTAGGGTGGAAATCTAAGTACACTAATAGTGGGGAAAATTAATGTGGGTGAATGTTTACAAATTTAAAACATCTTTTCAATATAAAATTCATCAATTCATTGAACAGATCTCTCCCACTTTTATCACCATCAGTTTGTATGACAGTATTATAATATGAAAAGAAAACAACAAGTCACACAATAGTTTGTAAATTATAATTTCCTCTAATGTTGATTTTAACATCTCCAATGTATGTAAATTATTATCTCACACACACATTTCATCCCTTTCATTATGAAGATCATTCACATGTAAAGGGTATTTCCTTGAACCTATTATCATTGAAATAACCAAGTATACATTATATAACTAATTTGTAAAGAAATAAAACACTTTCTATCTTGAGACTCTTGAAAAAACTAGATCAACCTCTTCAAATACATGATTCATAATGATCCTCATAAAACTATGATTAGTAGTGTATGACTATATCTCTTGTGGATAATTTTAATCAATTATTCCTAATAAAAATGTAGCAATCACATGACTTCCAACTCATATAATATTCATGAAGATTCATCCAAATATCTTCTCTAGTCTATATGATATAGAGATGTAAAAGGATAGTCTTATCAAATTTTTATTTTTTGGACTCTATGATAATCCTTACATAATATGAATGTTGTTGTCACTTTATTACTATTCTTTTTCTTCTTTAATACACTAAATTAATCATTCATAGTATTATTTTTCTCTCTTTTTATTCAAATCAATGGATATATTTAATGATAATATAATAAATTCAATGTCATGACATTATCTTCTTCTTTTTATTCTCTATATAATGTTGTAATTATCATTAGAGAAACATTACTTATTTGAATATTGAAACACTATAAAATCAAAAATGTGATATTTTATTCATAAAATCATAATAATTCTAGGGACACAATAATTTTACACATAATATTGCATTATTTTCAACATAGATATCCCTTAATTAAAAACCCATAGATCGAGAGGCGTGTTTTCTTTTGAGGTCTATGTACAAAAAACATCAACAAAAACTAAAAAACATCTTGATTGTTTATTCTCATTAGTGAGATTATAAACCTATTTTATCTCCTAAAACTATATTGGATAACTTGGGGAACAGATAAAAAAATGGGTTTGGTAAAAATCCCAGTAATAAAAAAAATATAATAATGGGACATAACATGTGAGTCATAAGTATAACATTATATCCAATAATATAAGGCTCTTGAGTAAAATAAATGGAGGATAACATAAATAATTTGGTATCATAATATTGTGGAATCATAGGTAATGTGAAAAAATCATACAACATGACATAAACATGAATCATAGATAACTTCTTAGAGAATATAATATGGTGGAAAAAGTCCTGTAATGGATTAGGGTTACTATCTAATCTCATAAAATATTTATTATGAAACTAAAGATTTATGTAATGCATTGGAGCATTATCTGGGTTCACTCAAAATAACATGAACATGATTATGTGCACCACAAAAAATAAATCATAAGGCATAAACATAAGATTTTCCAATAGAAATAAAATATGTTTCATAATCCTATCTCATGCCATAAGAAATGAAAATTTCATTATGAACTTATTTGAGAAATGAATATAACGAATGTATTATCCCATCCAATTAATATATAATAACATATTTATAAATGAATAATACATATATACAAAATTTAGAAAAATTTCATATAATTAGAGATAGAAAGTGAGTTAGGGAGATAATTATAATGAGCTAAATAAAAGGGTCCTTTAGAGAGATTCATTAATTAAAATCCAAACATTTATTAAATATTAATGAAAAAACATTTATTTGAAAAAAATATTTGGATACTTATATAGAAATCTTCAAATTATGTAGTAGTAATACATTTTTTAAATTCCATCCATTCAATACATATTAAAATAAATATTCCTTTTACATTTTTTTAATAGTCAAATGTACCTCATTCAAAAAATGAAATGATTTTTCATTTAAAAAAATTAAAAATATAGACAAAGGTAAATTTGATAATAAAATATAATTTTAAAATACAAATAAAATTATTTGAAATTTTTTTAGAGAACATAGACATGGAAGAGAAAGAATTTTCAACCAAGAAAAGAAATAAATATGATTTTTCATAAAACATTATTTTTGTCTTTTGTGAACAAAAAGAACGGATAATGAATAGAAAACATGTAATTTATAGACCTAACTATATAATAAGAAAATTAAATAGTTTCATGATATATATCATAATATTTCTTCATCATAATTATTATAAAAAATAATTAATAGAAAAAATGAAATTTTATAATAAAACCCTTATCACAATGATAACTTTTGAATCATAATCCCCATGAAATAAGAAACCTTATATGGATATTTATATCCCATTATTTTCATGTTAATCATCATAACCTAAATTCTTGTAAATTATATACACAACGCAAAAAAAAAACAAGTGGTGAATATGACATGTGTCCCATGAAATTATAATGCGACAAAAAATCCCTTACAAAGACCTTATCTTTCATGTGGTGATTAATCATTGAAATTTTGAAGTGTATAAAATTTTAATCCACCTATAAATGTAAATGTAACATAAAATATAAAAATTACATTAAAAATAATATTATCATATCAGAGGAAATGAAGAATAATTTTAACCCAATAGAAATAAATTCATTTATAAAATCCCATACCACGACTAAATAAATTTTTTTGATATTCTTTATCTCAAAATTATATTATTATGTAAATTATTTTTCTTCTTAATAAAAGAATATAGGTTTAATACCTTACACTAAATCCATTTACATCATTTATTTTAATGACATATTTAATTACTTATTCTATTATTTCCACATTGGGTGTTTTGATGACATTTTGTTTATAAAATTGAAACGACATGAGTGTATTGATCATGGTAAAATGGTTCATTGTTTAATGATTTACATAATAGTTATCAATAAATAATTATCATTTATATAAATAAATTATACTTTTAAAATAAGAAATGAAATAATGTCATGAAAATATGAACTATTTTATAATAATGGAGATGGTGGGTTATACATACGCATGGCTAACATTTCCATTATTCAATGATCAAGATAGAAATGGGGTATGTATTATTTTATAATTTTATGATTATAATATTATATTAAATATAATATTCTTTCTTGAAATAAACTTAAATATTTCATTCATGTTTTGTGTTAATAAAAAACTTATCACATCACTTTTGAGGGAGGTAGTTTGATGTACACATGAAATATGTTATAATTTTTCAATGGATTGTAGGGTAAGATAGTATATGATATATTAATTTTAAAGAATTATTAATTTTTCATGAATATAATATGAAAACATTAAATATATCATTATTAGTATCCATGTAATAAAATAATGTAAAATGAATTACATTAGTTCACAAGGAAGATGTTTTTCATACACATGAACGATGGTATCATTTCCCATTTGATGGAAAAAGATATGGTTATAGGTAATGAAATTAAAATAATAACATATAATTAAATATAATATATTTTTTTACATCATAATTTATCATTAGGATTATAAGGAGGTGGAAGAAGAATAAAAACAAAAATGATCAGTGAAAAATGATACCACCTCTTCAGATCACCTCTTTAGAGTGATACCTAATGCCTCTATAAATTGGATTTTTTGTAAAAAAAATGGACACTAATCTATGGTAATTATTATGAGTAATTTATTTGGATAGTTTTTTTAAAATAAAAAGGCTTTGGATGTGTGAATAGGAACCGAAATTGGGTTTCATTTTTTAAGTGGGGGAGAGGACACACGTGGGATTTTTTATAATAAAATGATATAACCACATTTTAAACATGGGAATAGGATGAATGAATGTTCATTATAGATCCTTAGATTAAATAAGGTCTAAATATTTCAATAAAGTAGTAACTTGAAATGTTATTAGATCATTTAAACCCTTATCTTTTTAGATTAAATCCCTAGTGAACCTGTTTTACCCTTAAATGCGTTAAATATTTGTTATATTTCTAATATTGATTATAAAAAAATTATGTTAATAATATTATATAATATTTATTCTTATTTAAAAGATGTAATCTATTTTTCCAAATTCAATTCATTAAATTGGAAGAATTTAATTCAAAATTAATCCTACTAATGCGATGAGAGAATGATTTTCCAAAGGAAAGGTTTTCATTAGTATTAAATGTTATTATATGAAAATGAAACATTAAATTCATTAAAATGAACTAAATCGGATTAATAATAATATAATTGAATTAATTTTACTTTTAAACTATATTAAAACAAATAAAATGTGGGTAATTTAAACTAAAAGGTAGTTTTTTATAATATATATATATATTTCCACAATTTATTGAAAAGTTTATCCTTTCATAAAAAAAAAAAATCCCTCTATGATAATTTTGACATTTGTGGACATAAAATCAATTTTTGAGAAATACATTTCATTAACTTTGAAATGATTTTTATTTTAAATTATAATAAACTAATAACATATTGAATTATTTCATACATGTCTAAATCATATATAAATCATGATTTTTTATTCTTATTAATACGGTACAATTTAACAGCTATGTTGTGTTGGTATATTATATTACGATTCATTAAAACTCGTTGTTTCATGAAACAAAACCTATCAAAGAAATTAAATTTATCTGAACAAATATGTTATAAGATACATATGTATTACATTATTATCCCATAAATAATTGTTTTCATTTAAATTTTAAATATAACTCATTAACTATAGGTTTGAAATTTAATAATTCCTTTCTTGAAATCCCATATCCTGAAAAAGGTTAAAAATAATCCTTTAAAAATGAAGGAAAATCAAATATTAAGGCCATATTGAATAAAACATAAATAGTTCTTAGAATTGGATAAATGTTTTGGAAAGTGAAAATATATCCATGTAAGTGAAGGATAATTTTTATGTACTAATAGAAAGAGATAAAGAACTTTTCTAGAAATATCTACCGACCAAAAATCCATAAACCTGTATTGGGTGAAAATATCATTATATCCTAAAAAATAAATCTATTAGGATAAAATTATCATTTTAAGATCCTATTATAAAAGTTGAGGGATTCTTTTATAATTATGATAGGTCACATGAAAATTTATACCTACTTTTTTTATTTCCATGTCATTATAAAAACATCATCCTTCAGTTGTGCTTTAATAAATTTACACTATATTTTTAGCTCCAATAAAAGAAATTATTAGCTTAATTTTTTATACCTAAAGCTCAAAAATTAACATCTAATGGATCACATTGTACATAAAATGGATAATAATCTCTTTTTTTAATATTTATATATTAACTAAAATTATAATGGTTTATGCGAGATAATCATAAAAATGAATAGACCATCATATGAATAAATTCAAAATCAATAACCATTACCTAATTAATAATACCCATAATTCAACATAGAACATTCAATAATAAAAAACCATAAAATTCATCAAAATATACCAAACAATAATTGAAACCCAAATATTAAAATTTATTTACCATATATTCTTCAAATATAAATTTAACATTTATCTCCAAATAAAATCAATCACAAATAATATATCATTCCAAAAATGTATATTCCCTAATGACATAATCAATAATATAAGCATAGTCATTTATAAAAAATAATTAAATCACCATAAATCTATATTTAGAACATATATTTGTTCAAAATATAATTGATACCTTATTTATTAAATTACATACCATAATGTATTATTTACCTTAACCATATAAGAATCCCTAAATAATGAACTTCTTCTAAACTAACATAAATCATGAAAACAATTTTCAACATCAATGTTATCTCTAGGATAAAACACATGTTCCCAAAAAAATCTTAAAAATGTAATAATAATGAACAAATCATGTAGGCTAGTGGAAAAAGTTTTACCCTTATCACCCTTTTGTTTTGGGTTCAAGCCTCGCGACATTTCTCTATGTGAAACCTTTTCTATTTTATTAAATATATATTAATATAATTTATATAACAACCCAAGAAATATGTTGAACACTACTAAAATGAACTTAATAATAAAAGGTCATATAAAATCTTTGTTCCTCAATACCCTTTAAACTTATGAAAGGATCATTATTATTAAATAATAATTTTAGTTTAACTGAGGGGTTATATATATCATATACCAATAAAAAATCTCCCAAAATTTCATTAATAACACCATGATCCCATCAGTTAAAATGTCAAATCCCTTTTTATGACTTTGATCTTATGATCACCCTTAAATTCATAATACCGTAAAAGTATCCATAACTATTATGTTAATATTACATAAAGATATATATGAATCTAAAATTAATGAAATTCATATATGTTTTATGGTTTTTATAACCAAAAACCATTTGTAAAAATACTTATACAGCATAATTTTTGAAACCCTATAAATAAAAATTCACATCCATTTAATTAAACGGTTGTAATAGAATAAATCCATCATTGTTCTCTGTTGTAACACATATTTTAGGGAATTGACCTAGATAATTATCATGTTCCCAACCTATATAACATCGAATTCCATGGAAATTCATTGGATTCTGCATTTTATTTTTATATAGAAAACATCTTTCCATCCTTTTAAATAATTATTCCAAGTGTTTCTTCCAAAATTTTTTATATGTACCAACCCCATCCCCAAAAGGTATACCCCTCCTAGGATGGAAATTTGAGAAGGGAGATTGCGAACCCTTAGTCCCGCCTCCAGTAGGCCCCGGTTTGGCGACTAACACTAAGGGTATAGTAAAACAACAAAACGGATGTATTAACCTCATAGAGAACAGATGCGAAAGAGAGAGATAATACATGAAACAACCAACTCCAAATCATAATGCAATATAAAAGAAATCCCATGTACACATATGTAATGTCATGAAAAACTAATACAATTGAAAGAAAAAATAGTAAGTACCAAAGGAAAGTAAAAAACATCAGTAAACACAAAGAACGAACAACTCATGTAACCCCAACCTTGTAGTGAAAAGCCTCATCTAAAAACTAGCTCCAAGTGACCTAAAAACTATTTATATATACCTAGGATGAGTATAATAGTATACTCAGTATGATCCTCATCGGAGTATCTCGTGCAAAAGTACAGAAATCCTGCTAAAGCACATTGAACATTAAGTGAGACTAATTCATCACCGAAATAGGTATACTATATTCCCATCCTCACCAAGAATACTCTCACCATGTATAGAATAAAATAGTATGTAATATAGTAATGGATATCAAGGGTACCTTACTACCATTTCCCCACAAGTTTCCCACTTTTACCCAATGTTGCATGTCCTAAGCATCTCTCTCAAAAAACGCTTTCCCGAAATCACCTCAGTGTAGCACCAAAACATGCACCTCATGCAACAAAACCACCACATCTATGTAACTAAAGTAACCATGTAGTTTTTGGGATCCACCATAGCTCAAATATTGTGTATCATACATCGGGTATTAAACCTCAATCCATTATAGTCCATATACCAAGAAAAGATCTTCAAGCCATCAAATCCATTACACATTACACCTATAGTAGTCTATAAGATCAATATCCATAATATATTTGTGTCAAAAACCAAAAGCCATTATAGCCCACTACACACATATATGGTGAGAACTAACTGTTGTGCCTACCATCACAAGTAACTACCAAGAGAAGAGAGTGGGGGAAATGGGGTATTCAACTATCCATCCTCCCACCAGAATATTGGGAAAAACACTCCACCCCCTAGGGGTGAGAACCCCAAAGGTGTTAGTCTCCATAACTAGTGGGGAGGGGTAGCATATAGAAACACCAAAAGTACATGATATAATATAGCTCACAACCGCACTATTGGAAGAACCTAGTCTCAGACTCAATAGTAGCTAACGTCTCTTAGTCTCTCGACTGCCACTACTTAGACTAGATATCTTATAAGCACACAGCCATTTAAGGATCTATATTATATTACTTTATTCCCTTTTATTAGTTACACTTTACATTAATTAATTCTTTAGGCATTAACTAACCATTAACAATTCTACATTATATTTCATTAGAATCACACCCAAAGTCCACTATTCCATTAAATTGTAATCTCATCATTGCATCTCAGGAAGCTCTAACCCCATGGGTTAACATTATCCATTAAATAATTTATTCAAAACATTATTAATTTCCCATATCGCCATTAATCCTAGAAAAACATTCTTAGATACTAAACACAAGTGGGCACAACTAGGTGAGTAGATGAACTACCTGTCAAGTCTTTTCCACATACTACAAGATCATATAACCATCCTCCCTCAAGAAGCTAAACATGGAAAGAAATTGGAAAACCCCACATGTCTTCACTCATTTTGGAAGAAAGTTAAGAAAAGCTAGTTGCCTTGAGAAGTGGGGAATGTAATGAAGTTAAAAAACCAACAAGAATCAGTAAGCATCCAAAAATTCACATCTAACCCATTTCATCATCCCTAGTGTCCCCCCCAACACCCAAATGCATAAATCGATGCATCTCCCCACACTAGGTGCCATATTCTAAAACAACTAATGCTCCCCTATGCCACCACATATCAAAATATCCCTCTAGGATCACATCACAACACAAGTATTATGAAAATATACATATTATCAATTAGGCTCTTGGACCTTAACTAAGGAATCCAACTATCAAACACAATGATATCTCACATATCTAAGAATAAGGCTCTTTTCCTATTCAAGAATGAGGGTAAATCAGAACCCTATGACAAATTTTCTTTTTATCAGAAAACTAGTTCTTTAATACATGTGTAATTAACAGATTTATTATTTGTAGGTTCCAACTATGGGTAACCTAAATAGAAATCAATTATAGCTATCACAAATTGAATAAAAATGATTACTACATCAATTTGGTGAATATCCTATTACAAAAACAACAACCGGATTCACTTACATGGCTCTTTATCTTTATCCAAATAATTATCAATTAATTCAAGATTTATGTTCTATACAAATTTCCATCAAGAATGAAAATCTAAATAAAGAAAGCATAGATATCACTCTATCTAGAAAAATAAGAGGCAATAACATACGATCGATATAAAATAATTTATCTTGTTCAAATATTTATTATGTCAATTCCATTGTGATCCAGTAGGCTAAAACATGCTAACTCTACAGTTCCACGTATTGGAATATAGAAGCCATGAGTCCCCTACCTCAAAAGGTTTCTGATGCTCTTTGAACAAACTAAAAAAACATATCACAATCACCTCTCTTGGAGGACTACATACACTCAATGATTCATAGACTCAATAACACCAACCAAAACCCAATAAAATTCCATTAAGAACATGGAGATAACATTCCATAATAGGTAAAGGAGTTACATGAGGATATTAACCCAAAATAACGATAATAGATCATGCCTTATATCGATGATTGATCGATACTACTTAGTTGATGAAAAATAGGGGTGGAATTACAGTAAGAAGAACATCTAGGGGAACAAATATAAGGAGGATAGTTTGACAACATGTCTACTATAGGAAGGATGGAAAGGTTAAAGCATGTCAAACCAGAGAATAATAAAGAAAGAATAAAGGAGGAAGATATCTAGCCACTTTAGAAGATTTAATAGAGCAGTGGTTAAAGATGCGCCAGATTTTCCATTAAAATAGAATCACATTAAACCATGCGGTTTGAAAAATAAAGGCATCCCATGAATTAGAAAAATTAATATAGGTGTTATGGGATTTGAATCAGCCTTAAATCCCTTAAAACTGGGCCTTGAATAAGTTTAACGTCACAGAAAATGTTAAATCGGTGAAACTGAAAAAATCTGGAAAATTGGAAATCGAAATATGAAACATTTTTTGAAACCTCGTAGACTTGTCGTGACACTGTAGAGTCACTATGAAACTATATACTCACCATGAAACTATAGACTCACTATTTCTGTGATACTATGACACTATAGAATCACCATTTCTGTGACACCATGACACTGTAGACTCACTGTTTCTATGACACTATGAAACTATACATTCACCATTTCTGTGAGATTGTGGCACTATACACTCACCATTTCTATGACACCATGACACTCTAGACTCATTTTTTCTATGACACAATGACATTGTTCATAAAACCAGAAACACGATTCATAGTTTAGGAAATTGGGAATAGTGTTGGGGATGGGTCACCTTGACCTCCCAAAACACCTCAACCACCATATTTCAGCAAGGGAATGAACCAAAGAGGTCGGGTCAATTACATCAGATACCTATCAAAACATTATCATCCTACAGAATCCAAAACCATCACAAAAGGAATACATTAAAGGGGTATGAACAACCACCAATTGAGATACCTCTCAAAAGAGGTCAAAACATAAAAAGAAACCAAATAAATCCATCACATAAACACAAAATGTCTATAACCAAGAAGAAATAATTTTTACATGAGAAGAGTTAAACATCAAAACACTTGTATTACTGAGCATGTATCTATGACTCACATTCCTAGGTACAATCCTTCACACCTCTATGTCGCCACAATACACAAACCAAGTGGATAAAATGCCCACAAAACACCTTCACTATGCGGTCTTGGAATTCCACAGGCTACTCCTCAAAGGTCGCATATTCATCAACATCAATATCTCCTCATTCAACTATAGTAGAGTCATCATGATGATAATTATGGAGCATTGACATGTGAAAAACATCGTGTATCTGGCTCATCAGCAGGGGAAGTTCTACTTCATACGACATGGCTCCAACAAAATCCAAAACCTCAAAAGGCCTAACAAACTGAGGCTAAAGCTTGCTCCCACAACCAAAACTTCACTACCCACGATGTGGAGTTACCTTAAGAAACACTTGATCCCCAAAATCAAACTCTAAAGGTCTCCTACTTTGATCGGCATATGATTTCTGACGAACCTACGCTGCCTTCATCCTCTCATGAATCACCTGAACAACCTTTGTCATATACTTCACTAGGTCCTGTCCTAGAATTGTTGACTCTCTGACCCCAGTCCATCACATAATAGAATGGAAAGGTTGGCTAAAAAAGGATTCAAACAGTTCCATACCAATGGTGAATTGAAAACTATTATTTTAATAGAACACCACCATGGGTAAGTACCTTATCCGCAAACCTCCAAAATCTACGACACTAGAGTGAATCATGTCTTCGTGATTCTGGATAGTCCCCTATGTTTGACCATCCGTATGCGGATGATAATTTGTGATATGGAATAGCTATGAATTAAAATCATGGTCGAAACCTCTCTACACCCTAGAGGATGAATGAGGGTCCCGATCAGAAATGTTCATCCTCAAGACTCCATAGATTCTCACCACCTACTCCAGATACGTCCTCGAAAAAACATCCACTGATCTTGACTCATTGATCAATATAAAGTGGGATGATTTTTTTAAATAATCCACTACCAAAAAATTTGCATCATTTCCTCCCTAAGCTATTGGTAAACCAGTAAAACTATTCCTTGATATGTCCTCCTAATTCCACTGGGGAATACCTAATGGCTGTAGAAAACCATTGGGGCCATGGTTCATGGCCTTCACTTTCTGGTAGACCAAACATCAAGACACAGAATTCACAAATGCATGCTACATCCCATGCCCCCAAAACTGACTCATCAATCATAATAAAATATTTGTCACACAAGGATGCACTGCTGATGGTGAATTATAGAACTCTCTGAGAATCATCTCCCACATCTCCAAAAGAACAAAAATCCATCCATTTTACAACAACCAATGTTTTTCATCCTCAAACCAACCACCATGGGCCTCGCCACAAACAACTCAGTCTCTCTAGACTTCATCCTCTAGATCCCCTAACTGGGACTCTACCACCTACTGTAGTAGAGATGATTTCTTCGTCATCTAAAAAAGACAACCTCTTCCCATAAATTCTCCCATATCGAGATGTAATGCTAAATGTACTTCCATTAATCCTTATGGATAACTAGAATTACATCCTCCATCACTACGTGACTTTGGACTCAGGGCATCAGCTAAAAAATTTTCCTAACTAGGTGTATATGATATTTTGAAGTCATATTCATGTAAGAACTCCATCCACCAACATTGTTGTAGGTTTAAGGGACATTTGGAGAAAACATACATCATGCTCGTATGATCGGTGAAAACCAAAAAGTACTTTCCAATGAGGTAATGTCTCTAAAAATTCATATCGAACATCATGGTTTCCAACTCAAGATCACGGGTGGCATAGTTACGTTCATGGGGACGTAACTACTGAGACCCATAAGAAATGACTGATCTCTACTACATCATAACAGAGATTAAACCCAGATGTGAAGCATCACAAAAAACATCAAACTGAACTACCTTTTCTAGAATACAAAAAACTAGAGCACATACCAACTTCTCCTTCAGATTCTAGAATGCTTCTTGACACTGATCATTCCAAACAAATACATGATCCTTCCTAGCCAATGCTGTCAAAGGAGTCACAACCCGAGAGAAATCATCTATGAACCTCCTATTGTAGCCTATGTGACCAGGGATACTTCACAACTCTACCATTATCTTGGGGGCATCCCAATACACAATGTCTTCTATCGTTGAAGGATCCACAACTACTCTCTGATGGGACACAACATCCCCCATGAAACGGACATCTCGAGCCCAAAAATCACACTTCGACCGCATCCCAAATAGATGATGTTGATGAAGAACTATCAAAACGACATGTATATGCTTTGAATTTTCCTCTTCAAACATGGATTACACAAAAATTTCATCGATGTAAACCACCATGAACTTATCCAGTAACTCTTAGAACATAGCATTCATCAACCCCACAAACACAGCTAGAGAATTTGTCACACCAAACCACATTATAATGAACTCTTAATGCCTATGACGACAAATGAAAGAAGTCTCCAGGATATCCCCATAGTTCACATGCATCTAATGATATCCTAACCTCAAGTAGATATTTGATAACCAACATGCACCCTGAAGTTGATCAAATAAATCACCAATCCACAAAAGAGAATAGAAATTCATTACAATCACTTTGTTCAAGTGACGATAATCAATACACAACCATAAACTGTTATCATCCTTGTTCACAAAAATGAATCTGTGCAACACATGGTGACACACTCGGCAGAAAAAAACTGCACTATAACATACCAACAATATATATATGTGTCTCTTTTAACTCAGAAGGGTCCATCCAATATGGAGACATAGAGATATAAAATGATCCTAGTTGTTGCTCTATCCCAAACTCAATCTCTCATTGAGGGGCTAATGCTACAACATATTATATAAATACATTAGGGTACTCTTCTATGACCCTTGGAAATGCCAATTGTTGAACCTATGAAGAACTCAGCATTATATCATCCATCAAGGATGATAAGGACAAAACACTCCTCTAGCCCATCTGAGGGACTCACTCGCCAACAACCACCGCTGGCTCTACATCTGCATCGAATAACACCACCTGCCTCCTGAAGCAATCCCTAATATCCTGCACTGAATACAACTAATCCATGTCGAGGATGAAATAATATAGTTGTATCCATAAACATATGAAATATCCCGAATAGAGTTGCTTCCCCAACACTAGTTCACTGTCTCTACATACTTCAATCATGTAAACTCAACCTCCAACTAGCATAGTCAACGTCAAGGGAACTGAAAGCCTCTATACTTAAAATCCCAAAGCATAGAAAAATGAAGGAGGTATGAAGGATTGTGCCACTTATAAATCAAGCAAGGCATACACCCAGGTAGAAACTAAAAAAGGGTACCTCTAACGACATCTGGCTTGCCTAGTTCTGGAAATGTTAAAGCATGAATCTGAAGATGACCGCCCCTAGGGCCTCTCAAACCCTAATGAATACCACCACCAAGGCCGAAATCTAGTCTTTGAGGATGGAGAGAATCCCAGGTTTTTCCTCTGCCTACCACATCTGCACTATGTTGATCCAAATATGGTGCAACCTACTGCAGTTACCTCGACTGAATCTTCCTCAATGGAGAAACCTCGAGTGGAACATCTGGTGCACAATGAATGATCTGAATGGTTTGGCACTCTCTCTACTAAGAACCTGGTTCTCCACAAGATAAACAATCACATTATCCCTTGGGATAGTCCTGAGATCCACTGGTCCTATAGAAATGAGATGTTTATGGCTAGGACCTACCCCCATCCAAACAAAAACTCTTCAACACTAAAAACAAGAAACCTCAGACCATATCTCATCTTCATAAGGAATCATGATGACTCTACTCTTGTGATGATCTAATTTGGGCCAAAGTCCTCGGGACGACCTATCCCCTCTCCAGCACCTCAAGATATTTCTTCAGCATCAACGGGGTGAGATGAAGTTGGATGTCTGGATACAAATCCTTCTCAAAATTCCTTGACCAGATATCCTCATCTGGAAATAGGTCTGAAGCATATCGTAAAAGGTTCATAAAACATATTCCAAACTCTTGTACACTGGAGCTCCCCTGTCAAAGGGTAAAGAGATCCTCTTGACTAGACGCCTTCATGGTTGAAGAAAGAAACTCAACTCTAAACTTGTCTCAGAACTCCTCCAATGAGATCGATAAATCCTCACGATCCCTGAGGAACAGGAACCTCCAATACCTCATTACTCCAAGAAGCATCATCACAACCAATGACACCATGTGCTACTTCTGTGCACAGATAGAACTGAATCCTATCTCTACCTCCTCCAACCAGTATTCTTTTACTGTATATAAAATATATCCATCATACATTTGTATTCTCGAAAGCTAAAATTATCACAGTTTCCTCCTCCATGTTTCTTCATCATAAAACTTTACCTTGTGGCAATCAAATGGCGCTTCTTGTAGAAAATCTTATGTGCAAACCTGACAAGGATGTTAACTAGGATCCATACCTGTAAAATAACAACTAGTTTTAGCTCCTAAAACCATAATATGGAAGACTCTACATTAATTAATTAATTGTCTTATTTTAGTGATTTTATGTAAACCTATCCCATGGTCTACCCATTCAAACACATGCACAAACTTGACTGACAATGTTACCCCACCAACCCATGAAACCTTACATATGCCTAACATTAAACTCCATCATATCCCTTAAGTAAACCTCTGATACCACTATGCCTGGTCCCCCTCCCCACATGGTGTACACCTCCTAGTCCAGAAATATGAGGAGGGAGATAGTGACCCTAGAGTCATGTCTTTTGTAGGCCCCATGATGGTAACTAGCACCGAGGGTATTGTAAACTCAAAAATTGGAGGCATTTCCCACTAAGAGAACACATGTGAAAGAGAGAGATATGAAAAAGACCAATAAACACCAACTTAGACTGAAATATAAAATAAATACCTAGTACACATATGTAATGTCAGGAAAAACTACTAAAACTGAAAGGAAAAACTGAAAGTACCAAATGAAACTAAAAAACATCAGCAACCACGAAGCTCGAATATCTCCTGCAACCCCAAGCTAGTAGTGACTAGCCTGATCTCTAGCCTTCTCCAAGTGACATGAAAAACATTTTATATATACATAGGATTATTATAATAGTACACTCAGTAGGATCCTCCCTGGAGCCTCTTGTGAAAATGTAAAGAAAGCATGTTAAAGCACAATGAACAACAAATGAAAATAATTCTTCACCTAAATAGATATACTATGTTCCCATCCTCATCTTATATACTCTCACCAAGTATCGCAAAAAAGATTATATAATAAAATAAATAATATCATGGGTACCTCCCTACCACTTCCCCCATTGTTCTTCCACATTTCCCCAATGTCACACGTCCTAAGAATCTCTCTCAAAAAAGGATTTCCCAAAAAAACCTTGGCGTAGGGCCACAACATGCACCTAGTGCAACAAAAACACCACGTCCACGTAACCAGAGTAACCAGGTTGTTTCCAGAATCCACCACAACTTGCATAACGTGTATCATACGTACACTATTAGTCCTCAACCCATTATATCCCATACACCAAGTAAGGATCCTCAAGCCATCACAGCCAATACATGTTACACATATAGTAGTACATATGAAACTATATCAAGAATATATGTGTGTAAATAACCACAATCAGTTACATCTCTCTACACACATATATGGGGAAAACTAACCATTGTTCTAACCACTGCAGGTAACTACCAAGAGAAGAGAGTGAGGCCAAAGGGGGTAGTCAGCCATCCATCCTCCCATTGGAATATTGGGTAAAAAACACCCCCCAGGGCTCATAATCCACATGGTGTTAGTCTCCCTAACCGATAGGGTGGGTTAGCATATATAAACACAAATATTACATCATATAATATATCTCACAACCACGATATGGTAAAAACCTAGTCTCAGACTCAATTGATGATAACATATCACGGACTCCCAACTGCTAATGTTAGAACTATGTATCCTATAAGCACACAATCGTTTAAAGAACTTTATTACATTACTTTATTCAATTTTTATTCTTTGAACATTATGTTAACTAATTATTTAAACTTTTATTAACAAATAATAATTCCACATTATATTTCATTAGGATCATACCTAAAGTCCACTATTATTTTAAATTGTAACCTCAGCATTGTGTCCCAGCAAGCTCCAACCCCATTGGTTAACATCGTTCATTATATATTTTATTAACTACATTATTAAATTACCATATTCCTGGGCATCCGAGAAAAATATTCTGAGCTACTAAACACAAGGGGGATCAACTCGATGAGTAGATGAACTACCCGTCATGTCTTTTCCACCTATAGCATGAGCACAGACCCATCCTCCCTCATGAAGCTAAACACAGAAATCATGTGGCATAACCTGCTCATCTTCACCCCTTTTGGAATGAGGGTATGAAAAACAACATGCCTTGAGCAGTGGGAAAATAAAGAAGATAAACAACCAATAAGAATGAAAAAGCATCCAAACTTTCACATCCAACGCATTTCATCATCCTTCGTGTCCTCCCCAACACCCACATGCATAAAATGATGCATCTAACCACTCTATACGTCTTCTACAACCACAACCAATAGTCCTCCATGCCCCCACATATCAGAGCAGTCATCTAGGGTCACATCCAAACACAAGTAGCAGAAAAAAAATTACATCAATTGGTCTCTTGGACATTAAACAAGGCATTAAACCTTTAAACACAATGGGCTCTCATAGCTCCATGCATAAGGCTCTTGGCCTTTACAAGAAAAATGGTAACTCTAAACCCTATGAGGAATTATCATTTTATCAAACATCCAGTTCTTTAATCCATCTTGAATTAAAAAATTTATTTTTTGTAGTTTCAAACTACGGGTATCCTAAACCTCATGCTATCATATCTATCACAAATTGAATAAATATTCTTACTACATCAATTTGGTTAACATTAAATTACAACAATAATAACAACCAGATTCATTTTCATGCATATTTATCTTTATCTTAAAAATTATCAATTAATTCCATATTTAAATTCCTTACCAATTTCCATCAAGAGAGAAAAGATAAACAAAGAGCGCATAGATATGACACTATCTATCAAAACAAGAGGCAATAATGTATGATAAATATCAATTTATTTATCCAGTTCAAATATTTATTATGTCAATTCCATTGTGATCCAGTGATCTAAATCTTGATAAATCTATTGTTTTACATATAGGAATATAGATGAAATGAATCCCCTTCCACAAAATGTTTCTTACGTTCCATGAATACACTAACAAAACATATCACAGTCACATCTCTTAGAGGATTTCATCCAACTGAGGATACAACGACAACACCAAACTGACCAACACCCATGAAAATCTAGTTATGAACATAGAGAGACAATTCCATAATAGGGTAAGGAGAAACAGAATGAGATAGACCCAAAATATTGATGATAAATTATAACTTATATCGAATATCGATTGTTACTTCTTGGTTGCACCAAAATAGGGGGTGTACTTCCAGCAAAAATAACTTCAAGGGGAACCAATCCAAGGAGGAATGTTTGATTGCATGAATCCTATGGGAAGGAAAGAAAGGATCTAGCATATCACACCAGAGAACAAGTATTAAGGACAAGGGATGAAGATATCTCATCCCTTTATGTGATTTGACGGAGCATTATTTTATGATACACTAGATATTACATTAAAAGAGTATTTCATTAAACCACAAGGTTTGACCAAGTAAAAGCATCCCGAAATTTAGGAAAATTAATTTAAGAGTTAAGGTCATGGAATTGGACTTAAATCCCTTAAAACAAGGACTTTAATACATTTAACATCAATAAAAGTGTTAAATATGTGAAACTAGAAAAATATGAAAATTTGGAAAAGAAAATATGAAATTGTTCCTAAAACACTATTGACTCCCCATGTCACTATAGACTCACCGTGAAACTGTCGATTCACCATTTCTATAACACGGTGACATTGTAGACTCAACATTTTTATGAAACTATGACATAATGGACTCACCATTTCTATGACACTTTGACACTGTAAACTCACCATTTCTGTGACACCACAACTTTATAGAAAAACCGTTTCTATGGCATTGTGACACTGTATACTCACTATTTCTATGACCCCATGACATTATTCATAAAACAAGAAACATTATTCCTAGAACTCGAAATCTGTCACAGTGTTGGGGTTGAGTCACCTTAACCTCCCAAAACACCTCAACCACCAGATTTCAACAAGTGAATGGACTAGAGAGGTTTGAGCCATTACCTGAATGGAATGAAATTTAACTATCTTACAACCATGATTATTTCCACATGAACATCCACAAATGTCAATTTTCATCTTGTTTTAATTATTATCAAAATGACCTATTTTTATGTTGTTAATAATATATCATGATAGTTAATTAAGCATAATGAAAATATCCTTCTCTATTGTCACAATAAAATTTCTTTTCTCATAAAAAACAATGTTCTATATCACATTTTGTGGTGACATAATTCCACCAAGTTCCATCAATTGAATGAAAAATTTTCATGTACTAATGGACAATAATCAATAGAAATCTACACACTACTGAAAAAAATTATATGATGTATAAATAATTGAACATTATTTTCAATATATGAGACTGTATGTTTATCCAAGTTAAACCATTGTTATAATCTATTCAAATACATTGTATTGGTTTGTAAAGTCTTTATGAATTTCCAAATGTATGCCTCAAGAGGGTCAAACAAGGTTAGATTCAGGTCCTGTCATTATGAACCAGGTGAAGATCATGTCAATTCATAATGAACCCTTTTCAATGTTATTACCCCTAGGTATAACTATTCCATATCCAAATCCACTTATAATATCTATACATGAATGAAATTTCTTGGAAACCACAGTATATATTCTTCACTAAAATTATAGGATATTTTCCTATACATATACATATACATATACTTATACTTATCACTATAGTACTCAGAAAAGTTTTCTCATCCTAGTTCCATAGAATAACTAAAAAATTATATGATACCAACTATAATGACCCCAAAATGTTTTCATGTATTATTACTTGATTTTTTATAAATACATCTATTAATTTAAAACCCAAATATTGAGAAACATGGTGTATTTGGAATAATAAGTATATAAAACCTCAAAAGAATGTGAGATAGGACATCAGATTTTTTATTCTCCTTATAGAGATCCTAAATATATTTGACCCCATAAAACTATATAAAATAATGTGGGCAATACATAAAAGAAATGGTTTAGCTAAAAATCCTAGTAAGGTAATAAACAAGACTTGGAAACATAACATGTGAGTAATAGGTATAACATGATATCATAGAAATGAATCCACATAAGTTATAAAATGGGAAAAAATCCAAAAGAACATGGTATCGTATGATCATAGAATCATAGGTAATGTGGTTATATCAGGTTACGTTATATAACATGATTCAGGGATAACTTCCTAGTCGATTTCACATGGTGTATAATGTCCTATAAAAAATTAGTTTTACTCACTAATCCCATATAGGACATATAATGAGTCTTAAGCTTTACCCAATGCATTGATGATTTTTCTGGGAGAAACCAACATAACATATACATGATTACATGTGTCACAAAAATAAAATCAATCATAACTCATAAACAATAGAATTTTTTAGTTTATTAAAATGGGTTACATAATCTTACATCATGCCAAAATCAAAGAAAATTTCATAATAATTGAATTTGAGAAATAAACATAAAGGATGTATTATCCTAGAAAATGGAAGAGAGTATAATCTATGTGAATATCGTTGAGACATATATATATAATTTAAATTCATTCAACAACTTTAAATAGATATAAAAGTGATTCAGAGAGATAATGACTATAATATAAAGAAAAAGGTGGTTTGGAGAGATCCTAATCTAAAAATAAAAAAATTCCAAAATTTTAAAGAATAAAAATTCTTTTAAAATAACCTTGGATAGTTTTAAAGGATGCATTATATCATTTACCATTCCTAATAGATATAAATACCATTCATGATGGACATGTTTAAAAATTATTCCTTTCATATTTAAGTAAAAATTCATCATTCAGGTAATGAAATGATGATTTCCTTTAAAAGAATTTTTTGAATTCAAAACATGATAAAATTTAATTTATTCATTTATTTTATAATATAAAAAAAATAGAGAACTTGGGAATGAATGGGAAAGTATTTTTGAATGAATAATTAAATATAATCAACATTACTTAAAAACATTTATTTCATCTCTTGACTACATAATGAGTGGAAAAATAAAGTGAAAATGTGATTTATACAAATAAACAAGGGAGAAGAAAATAAATGTGTTTCATTATAGATAGATCATAATATAACATCATCATAATTATAATCACAGGGAGTCTTAATAATCAATGATAATATAAAATAAAACCCTTATTATTTTCTAGACATTTTAATCCTAATCCACATGAAAGAAAAAAACTATTATATATTGTTAAGTCCCATAATTTTGATGAGATGAATAAAAAATGATATTAATGTGTATTATATATTCTATAATATTGAAATTAGTGGTGAATACAACATGTTCCCCATAAAAATAAAGGTGTTACGAAAATCCCTTACAATGATCATATCACTGATGTGAGGATTAATCAATGAAATTATTATGTGTGTCAAATTTAAATAATAACACTACTAGAAAAGAAGGTTATACCAACAGTTCTAAATCATTCGTATAGGCTGGAAAACCGTTGGTATAGCCTATACCAACGGTTTTCCAAACCGTTGGGTAGTAAGCCGTGAAGAAAGCCTTATACCAACGGTTTGATCTAAACTATTGGTATATTGTTTTTTTTAATTTCTCCCAATGTATACCAACGGTTTAAAACCATTGGTACTGTATTTTTTGAGAATTATTATACCAACGGTTTTCAACCGTTGGTAATGTGATTTTCCAGAACACCTATACCAATGGTTTAGAACAGTTGGTATTGTGTTTTTCCAGAATTCTAGAACACCTATTCCAACGGTTCTAAACCATTGGTATTTTGTTTTTCTAGAATTCCAGAACACCTATATGAATGGTTCTAAACTGTTGGTATAGTGTTTTTCTAGACTTCCAGCACTCTTATACCAACGGTTTAAAATCATTGGTATTGAGTTTTTCCAGAACTGCTGCATAGAAGCCCCCCTCTAGTAGCCCCTCCACTATACACCTGCATAAAAAATTTCACAAAAATCACATACAGACATAAAAAAGTATAAAAAAACACCTAATATAGCACAAAAAACATATAAACCCATCAAACTCTTCAAACCATGTCATGTACTACAATTCCCTATTTCAATCTTCATATGACAACAATCATCCGGTAGTAATTCACCTCACCCCTGCACAACCCCCCAACTAGAATATCCCCCCCACCTCCCCATAAAATTCTAATAAGCAGAATAGTATGAGAAATACCAATTGGAGTTGAATAAGAGTTCGAAATTGGCTCATATCCAATTTTTTTTTCTTATGATTCTCGATTTGGGTATGTAATGATTTGTGATGAATTTTTCATTGAACATGTATTTTTTATAATATATGGTGAAAATGTATTTTCTTAGGAGTCTCGTCACTTATGACCCCATGAGTGAAACTACCCAACTCATGAAAAAGAGTTTGTGACTATCGTTGATGAGTGTAAATTTCAGTTGTATTCACCTAAAATGATGCCCTTTTCAAACAAAAGAGAGACTTTGAGTGGTGTCATCCACACCGCACCTCGGATTGAGGCGGGGTTGAATCCTACATGTCACATATGACCCATGGATCGGTTTCCTAAAGTTTCAATAGAATCTAAATGTGTTTGGTCAGTTTTCTGTATGCCAGTAGTTGTTTTCACTTAAAATCCTGTCCATTTCAAATAAAAGTGAGACTGTTTGAGTGTTACCAGCCATACCATGCCTTATATTGAGGCGGGGTTGACTCATACACATCACAATTAACCCATGGAAACTTTTCCTAAAGTATCAATAGAATCTGAATGATTTTGGTCCTTTTTTCTGTATGTCAGTTGTTGTTTTTACTTAAACTGTTGTCCATTTCAAAGAAAAGTGAGACACTTTGAGTGGTGCCGGCCACACCGAGCATTTTATTGAGGCAGGTTTGACTCTTACATGTCAAAAATGACCCATGGATCATTTTCCTAAAGTATCAACACAATCCGAATGTGTTTGGTCTGTTTTCCGTATGTCATTTATTTTACATAAAAGCGCATCCATTTTAAACAAAATAAAGACACTTTGAGTGGTACCGGCCACACAGGCCCTTGGATTGAGGCAAGGTTGACTCTTACACATCACAAATGACCCATGGAAACTTTTCCTAAAGTATAAATAGAATTCAAATGCATTTGGTTGGTTTTCGGTATGCTGGTTGTTGTTTTTAGTTAAAATCTTGTCCATTTCAAAAAAAAGTGATATAGTTTGAGTGGTACCGGCGACACCGTTCCTCAGATTGAGGCGGGGATGACTTTTACACATCACAAATGACCCATGGATACTTTTCCTAAAGTATCAACAGAATCCAAATGCGTTTAGTCCATTTTCCGTATGTCAGTTGTTGTTTTGACTTAAACTGTTGTCCATTTCAAAGAAAAGTGAGACACTTTGAGTGGTGCCGGCCACACCGTGCCTCAGATTGAGGCAGGGTTGACTCGTACACATCACAAATGACCCATGAATATTTTTCCTAAAGTATCAACACAATCCGAATGCATTTGGTTGTTTTTCCATATGTCGTTTATTTTACTTAAATGCACATCCATTTTAAACAAAAGAAAGACACTTTGAGTGGTACCAGCGACACCAGCCCTCGGATTAAGGCAGGGTTGACTTGTAAACGTCACAAATGACACCTGAAAACTTGTCCTAAAGTATCAAAAGAATCTGAATGCATTTGGTCAGCTTTCTGTATTCCGGTTTTGTTTTCACTTAAAATCATGTCCATTTAAAATAAAAGTGAGACACTTTGAGTGATACCTGCCACACCATGCCTTGGATTGTGGCGGGGTTGACTCATACACATCATATATGACCCATGTATATTTTTTCTAATGTTTCAATAGAATTAGAATGCCTTTGGTCAATTTTGCCATGTTTTCAGTTGTTGTATTCACTTAAAATGATGTCTTTTTGAAACAAATTACAAATACATAATGGAGGAATAAAAGTTAATGATATTGAGGAAAATAATTTACATAATGAGCAATCGTCTATAATGAATAAAAGTTATAGAATGACTGACTGCGTGGGAACTAATGTTAGGAATTTGAGGAATGATAGTTACATAATGTGCAATATCAATTGTAATAAGATGTTATAGAACCCTAAACCGGATTTTTTTATCTAGTTTACATAAATCCAAACAACCTAAGAACTTTTGAGACCCTCTCTTGTTGCACCAGAACATTTAATTTAGCATAACATCTAATCTTGAATGCATCGAAATTCATTTACACTGTTCAGGATCAATTTTAGAGTACAACCTATCTATGTCATCAATGACATAGTGATCATACAATAAAGCACCAAATGAAATATCCAAGAAGGTACCATTTAGGGAGGGACATGATTTACTTCATTCTTGGTAGCAGTTCATAAGCACTGACTTTGAGAAATCTGACTGCATAGTCTGCATCAAAATATTATGAACCATTATTTTTTTATCTTCTTATAGTAAGTGTTGAGTTTTATAAGACATTTGAAATAAGTGAGCCTAATTCCATTAGAAGGCTAGAAAAAATGTATAGAAATCGAAATATATCAAATAATACGTTGGAGTTATTCATAAATGGAAAAGACCATTATTCATGATAAATGATACAATTATTGGTGATAGTTCCTTGAGAACCAAATGCATCCACAACGAAGACACCCTCCCTAAAGGTCTCTTTGAAGAGGATATCATGAATGATCAATATTATGAACCTTATAACAATATTAGTTTCTAGCCAAAGAGAATTTTTTATACTTTGTTTAAAACTCACAAGTTTGCCCAAATGAGATTCCAATTCAGCAATAACCATTTTGTCCTGACTTCATATCATAAATCCCAGCATAAGAGACATGTCCTTTTCTTTAAGAGAAGACCCATCAAAAAAGACAAATTGAACTTCATAATAACCAAAATGTTGATTTCCCTCAATAATTCTCCACCACGCATTTACACAGCTAAACAACAGTAGAAACCACAAATTATATTTGAACTGGATTGCAATATTTATTCTCAACAAATTGAAATAGTAATCTTGAAGTAACATACATTAAAAATAATGAAAGGAAACAAAATCAATGAAACATGGAGCACATCCCCCTCCCACCTCATCACCCCCCCCCCCCCCGCGTAGCCCCATCCCCCAGCACTCCCCCGGGACATCCTCTTCCCCCACCCTGCCCAGCCCCTTCCCACAACAGCCCCCTACCCCTGCCAAGATCTTCCCCTCCCGTCCCGCCATGCCCAACTCTTCCATCAAGTATAACATATCTTCTCAAAAAAATTTCCATGTTTCATTAAACACAACCCGTGGAATGAATGATAGAAACATATGAGAAATCAACATGTATCTAATTTTTTGACTGGTTATGATTAACTTGTGAAAATATAGGTAATCCACTACCTATGATGGCTGGTAAGATTGAAGGCTGGTTGATTTTACATAGCCCATTTATTCCACCAATAGGATCAACAACATTTGTCAATGAAAAAAAAAACAGTACTGCATCATGAGAAGTAATCGACCTGGGGAAGAAAAAAAAAGTAGTTCATCATGTGAATTAAATGATAGGGAGAGCATCTAGCCCTAAAATAAGTGGAAAACATAAAAAAATTTAACATAAACAGTGGAAAATGTTATTAAAAACATGATGTAATAAATTTGAAAACATACCAACCTGCCCATCCCCTTCCCCTCTACTCCCCTCACCCCTGCCCAACCTTTTCCCCCAGCAGCCCCCTCCCTCTTACCATCACCCAGCCCCTCCCCTCCCCTCCCCTCCCCTCCCCTCCAAGATTCCCAGCCTCTACCCTTCCCCTCCCCCCTGCCCACCCTTTACCTCCAGCAGCCCCCTGCCCCTGCCCCTCCCCTCCCCCTACCCACCCTTTTCCCCCAGAAGCCAACTCCCCTCCCCTCCCTCCTGCCCAACCTCTTCCCCCAGCACCACTCCATCTTTCCATCATCCTCCTCTCCCCTCCCCTCCCCTCCCCTCCACTTCCATGCCCTCCCCTCCAACCTGCTTAGCCCCAACCCCTCCCCTCCCCTCCCCCCTACCCACATGTTTCCCCCAGCAGCCCCCTCCACCCAACCCAACCTTTTCCCCCAGCAGCCCCCTTCCTCCTGACATCACCCAGCCCCTCCCCTCCCCTCCCCTCCCCTCCCCTTCCCTGCCCTCCCCTCTAACATACCCTGCCCTAGCCCCTCCCCTCCCCTCCCCCCTACCCACCCTTTTCCTCCAGTAGCCCCTGCCCCTCCCCTCCTCCCACCCTTTTCACCCAGCATCCCCCTCCCCTCCCCTCCTCCTCCCCTCCCCTTCCCTCCCCTCCCCTCCCCCTGCCCAACCTTTTACTCCAGAATCCCCCTGACCCTCTTCTCTCACCCACCCTTTTCACCCAGCAGCCCCCTCCCCTCCCCTCCCCCTACCCATCCTCTTCCCCCCAGCACCTGATCATTCATGAAATAAGTTTACATGCAGATATAGTAAAATTTAAAAATAACAATACATACTATGTATGACTAATAGGGAAACACTTTAATAAAAAATTCACAATTATGTATAAGAAATCTATTAAAACAGTAAGTATGATAAATTTGGAAACACTTCAATAAGCATTCCAGAATTTAGTTGGCATCCCCAAAATTCCTTGAATATCCACCATTACTAAAATAGAAATCATCCCAGGAATAGAATGGAAATTAAAAAATATCACAATTCACTTCAAAAACACAAAAATAAGAACATAATCAATAATATTTCGAGTGATTGTTTTTGAACATTAGGTTGAACATATGAAATTATCAAACTAGATATCATATATGGAATCATTTAGTCCATTCTAATTCCAGATATAAATCTATTCATATTAACCTACAATGGTGACCATAAAAAATATGGAAACCGTTTTTCATAATCATTAAAGAAACAATTATTCATATGAAGTCATTAAATACACTATGTATGAGAAATTGGGAAATAATTGTATAAGAAAGTGTAAAAGATAGTTTGGATGAAAGGTAACATAACATAATGTGTATAGAAAAGGAATTATATATGAAAATATGGTTGAGTTATACTTAAATAGGGTCTACTTTTAAATGAGCAGAGTACATGTAAATAAAACAATCTCATATATAACTCTTAATAATTAATGGTAAAAATTTATAGGTGACACTTGAAATCATTGAAGCACAAATATGATGTTTAATATTTGTAGGGTTTTAATATACCTGCACTAAATAAAATATTACTGTGGATTTGAAACATTATATATAAAATCAATAGTGTCGGTCCCAAGTAATGTTTTTATAAATATTTAGACAGAATTCAAAAATGTAATGGATCAATCTGCCCCAAATCACCATCACCATCACCATTGTCATCATCTGCCTCATCCTCGCCGCCATCTCTATCCTCGTCATCGTCCTCATCATCGTCCCCATACTCATCGTCTACCTCATCCTCATCCTTGGCCCCATCCTTGCCCTCGCCCCCATACTCGCCCTCGGCCCCATCCTCGCCCTCATCCTCATCCTCATCCTCGCCCTCATCCTCTTCAACATCCTTGTCATCACCAAGAACGTCATCTTCTCGACCGCCACTAGAGTTGTCGCCTGGTGTATTGGATAATGCACCCATCGATGCCATAAATGTCTGACAAGCCATGATAGCCTTTGGTGGATGTGATGAAGATAACGCTTTCATCAGTTTCATAAATTCTTTGTCCCTCATTTGAACATGTACTTACAACTATGTGACCCTTTTATCATACTGTCTTGAATGCTCCTTGACCTATTCCAACACAGTGGTACTAGAATGGATACCTGGAGAGGACCAATACCTCGTCGGGACTATATTTTTACCAGGTCGACATCGTACTCGACCAGAGTGCTCCTCTCCCAAAACCTAATATAAATGATCGTGTGGCCCAAAATTGTTAGGCTCATGGGCATCAAGAACCTCTAAAGTAGAATGATAAAAATATTAATAGATTAATAAATTTCAAAATAGATTTTAAACTTTTAAATAAACAAATTAAAACTTGCAATCTTTTCTTGGGTTGATTCATTTACCGTAGTTCCATATTTTTTTCTTCTACTCGAGAAAAACAATTTTTCTCGAGGGATACATCCTTCAATATTCAATTTGTGCGTCTGTAATGACATTGAAATGATATAAAGTGCAAGTATAATCATATATTCAATATTCAATAAATCACATAATTTAAGTAGGAAACAACAAAAAGGGAAAGTCCTAAAGAAAAATTATAAAAAACTATATCGCACTAGCTACCTCTCATGATCTGACATAGTTGTGCGCCCCAATGTGTGGAGGTATTGCTTTGAATCAATTTTTTTTTTTTCAAAATATTTCTAAATAATGTTTAATAAGAAATAATATTATATTAATGAAAAATATGAAAACTCACATTTAAATACCTCAAATGAGATTAATACCTTAAATTTGGAAGTCACCCAATGGGTAATCATTTGGAGATATTGCTCTATTGGGCAGTCATCCATGATAAGTAATGTCTCTAACTCTATGCCCAGTCTATCACACCAGCCAACATACAGGTCATGCTTATAAGCTCTCCAAAGCTCTACTAACTCTTTTAAACGTCCTGGTCGTGCACCTTCGCCATCGGGGAAGTTAAACCGAAGATGAAACCCAATAGATTAGTTCATATAAATACAAAAAAACTACATTAAATCCAATATTTTTTTCCCATATTTGTGCCCACGCGTTATCTTCATATTCGTGTGGATGATTTCTCCAAGAGAGAGGGCAGACCGGAATGATATCGGAGTATTTGTCTAGTGTCGCAAAAAAACCCCGACATTCCTGCCTAGATTTCTCAATCATTTTTCCATCAACATTGTAGTCAACCACCAACTGTGTCTGGAGTTTTCATACAGCACGCAAGCGAGTACGCCCCCTCCCTCACCTCCTATTTTTATATGAATCTGTTATTAAAGAAAAATAATATTAGTACAAGTTATAATAAAATAAATTTTGGTATAAAAATTTGATAGAGTTATATAAATATACCTGTGGTAGTCGGATCAATGGGAATCACTGTATGTGCAGAAGCTGATGGAATTTCCTATACAGGTGGAGTGTCCCTCAGTGTACGCTCCTCAGCCACATACTATGTCGCAACAGGAGTCGAAGAAGGTGGAATATAATAGCTCGTAGATAATGAACCAGAAGCAAAAGATGATGCCATAGATGTCTGGACAACTGGTAGTGTAAATATCGGAGGTCTAAATATCTCGTGTATCCCTGAAGAGACGCCAGGATCAGAATGGGGCGAAGAAGATATGTCTGTGGCAGTGGATTGTTTAACTCTCGCCACACAATCCCTCATACCACCGGCCTTAGTACCGGGACCACTAGATGATCGTCTATCTCTTACACCACCCCCTACTACCACCGGCATCTCTACTTCAATCATGAAAAAAAAGTTTAACCCAAAAGTAAACACATGATATTATAAGTTATTGAAATATTTATATTTAAAATAAAATACTCACAATAGGGATTGGTGGAGAAACACCCATCTGTATCATGTGACGATTATTATCTGTCATCTTTTTCAGTCACCTCTCTTCAATGGGTGTCATTTCCTGCAATGAAAACAAATATGGATGTAATTATAAATAGATAACTAATGTGTAACCAAAAAAACAAAATATAGAAAAACCATTCTGATAAAAAAAAAGAGAAAGTAAAAGAAGATTTATGGTGTTTTGAAGGTAAGTACTAGGATACACACTCTGAATGATGTAGGTAAAACATGTAGGTGAGAAAATGACTGTATGATTCTATGTATTTCCCACCACAACTTTGGGTTCACAATCAACTCTGACAATTCATCTATTGGTGTCATCATAAGTAACAAATGAATTGCTTCCAATTGCAGTAGGGATAGTGTCAAATTCATCATCACCATCATCAAAAACATGTCTAGGATTTACTTTAATAATTACACCGAATTTAGGATGATGATGATCTTTGACATAAAAAACATGTTTCACCATTGATTCCAATACATATGGTTCATTGGTGGTAAGAGTGCGAGTCATTTCAATAACTCGAAATCCATAATCATCAATAAAGGGGCCTTGCCTCGTCACTGAATCAAACCATTGACATTTCATTATCATGACTCAACCATGCGAGTAATAATCCAAAATTAGTATTTTCTCTATGACTCCATAATAAGAAACATTTTCATAATGAGGTCTAGTATCCGATGAATTGGCATAATAGTCTGTTGTGGTAGTTTTCATAACACCATTATGCTTTGTTCTCTTGTTTCTTGCTCGTTCAGTGATAATAAATTTGTATCCATTGATCACAAGTAATTTACAAGAATGAACCATGGTATTATGACCAACAGCCAAAGCTCTTATTTCCTCAGTAACAGAGTCTGCAGGAAAACTTGATACCTGAAATATAAAAAAATAGTAAACTTAATTAAATATTATTTTTATTTAGATATTACAGAAATATTTTTACCTTCAATTTTAACCAAGCAGAAAAACCTTTGTTATGTAAAGTCTCTTTCCATATCAAAGATATAGAACGATGCTTTCTATATATCAATTCTTTATGTTCCCTGTAGATAAAAATAATAATAGTTTAACAAATAATATAAAATTATAAGAGATAAGATAAGAGATACATGTACAATTTACTTACTTGATATACTCATCAAACAAATCACAATTGAACAACATTGTGTGATGTGCCATCTCTCGCTCTTCAAGGCTTAATGTCGTCAATATATATGATCCTAGAATTCCACCTGTTTGAGGAAGTGATGGAAAACTGGGTTCAATTTTCACATATTTTTCTTCTTCACTTCTCATTGGTCTATTTATTCTTGTAGTAAGATGAGACAAATACATTGAGTAGAAATCCATGCATTCTTGAGCCAAGTAACCGTTCACAATAGAACATTTGAGATAATTCCTGTTCTGAACATATGATTTCAATGTGCTCATGTTTATTTCAGTTTGATACATCAAATTGAAAGCAACATGTCCTCTAAGAAGTATTTTGGTCAGAAGATGGACAGGCAGGTGCAACATGCATGTAAAAATGATGGAGGGAATATTGTCTCTAACTCACACAAAATTAATGGTGTCTCTGCCAATAGTTTTTTCATAAAGGACTTGGACAACCTCTTAGAACAAAAATCTCTAAAAAAATAGCACAACTGAATAACTGAGACTCTAACATTATTGGACAAGAGATGACAGATTGCTATTGGAATCAACTCATGCAAAAGGACATGATAATCATGAGTATTCAATGATTTCATCTTTGACTCTTTTATATTCACCCGTTTTGATATATTGCTTGAATAGCCATCAGGAACTTTAGTAGTCTCTATAACTTCTAGAAATTGATTTTTTTCAGCAGGTGTCATCACATAAGAAGCAAATGGAACTTTCCATTTATTTTAACTAATACACACAGGATGCAATTCTTGTCTGATCCCCCAATCTACCAAGTCATTCTGAGATTGTAAATCATCATTTGTCTACACCTTGACATTTAGAATAATCAAAAGCAACATTTCACATATATTCTTTTCAATGTGAATTACGTCTAAGCAATGACGTAACAAGTTGGTTGACCACTACGACAACTCAAAGAATATTCTCTTCTTCTTCCAATTGTAATAGGTATCATTGGAAACATTTTTACTCTTTCAAGATTTCATTACACCCTTCCCAAATGAATAACTGAAATCTTTCAATTCATTAAGCACATCAGTTCTAGACATACACTGAGGTGGATCTTCATTCTCCATGGTATTGTCAAATCTTTGACGATTTTTACTATATGGATGGTTCATTGGAAAGAATTTTCGATGTACCATAAAACAAAAACTCCGATGATATCTCAGTCATCTCAATCGAGTATTCTTCATACAAACAGGACATGGAAATTTTCCTTTTGTGCTCCATCCAGACATCATTGCATATGCAGGAAAATCATTGATCATCCACATAAGCACATCACACATCTGAAATATGTCTTTCGAACATGCATCGTATGTGGGCACACCCACATCCCAAAGAAGTTTCAAATCTTTTATTAAAGGTTGCATGTATACATCTATATCATTGCTGGGATCCGAAGGGATAGATATCAGTATACTCCAGAAAGTGTAAGGATTTTCATACACAACCAAGGGGAAAGGTTATAAATATGTATGAAAACCAGCCATGTGCTGTGCGAAGAAAGCATCTGCCCAAATGGATTAAAATCGTCACATGAAAGACCCAGTCTCACATTATGCACGTCGGCTGCAAATTTAGGATATCGAACATCAAATCTCTGCCATGAAAATCCATCTACAGGGTGAACCAACTCTTCATTATTCTATTTTCTCTCGGTGTTAGGCCATCGCATTTTTACAGATATTTCATCAGACATGAAAAAGTTCTGTAATCTGGGGATCAATGGAAAGTGCCACATTACTTTTTGTGGCACACGAGATAGTGTTCCATCATCTTTTGGCTTCCATCGGGAGGTTCCACATTTGATAAAATCATTTCTTTCAGCAGTTTCCTCCCAAAATAAGCTGCAATCATTCAGGGAAGCATGATTTTTTTTGAGAATCCAAGTTCATCAACTACCTTCCATACCATATAGTGGTTTGAAGGAATATCTACATCATCTGGAAGTATTTCCTTCAAGAGGGTAACAATGTAATCAATTGTAGTATTTGAAATCCCATACATAGATTTCCCATGAAACAATCGGATTAAAAATTCCAACTTTTTCATTTTACCACATTGCTGATATACTGGAGTCGTCGCAACATCATTCAATTTTTCTACCCTATTAACATCATCATTTTCATTGGATGCATCATGTGTGCTTGTATCGAAATATTTTTGGCTGGACATCCTTTCCTTCTCATGATGCCGAATAAATGGAAACCGATCATATATCAAACTCTCCAATTCAGTCCTATCATTTGGATCATCAACATTTTGACATTCAATTTTCTATCTGTTGTGATACCACACATAATAGTTTATTTGGATACCGTATTTGGTTATATGATAGCTAAGTACTCCATGACTAAACTATGGTCTTCCAACACAATTAAAACCTGGGTAGTGTATGCGACCACTATCTGAAGCCTTGTCAAATGAAAAATCTAGAAATCTGTTCAAATTATTTTGAAATTGGTTGAAATCCGATTAGTTTTGTACATCCAACTTCTATCCATTCTGTAAAAAAATTGCAATAATTCATTTCAACGAAATTCAATAATATTGATGTTTAATAAAAAAATATTTAGGTAAATGACAATTTTTTACTTTATATAAAAGCATAACTGACATATTACTCTATATGAGAATCATATTAATAAATAAAACAAAATACTGTGTATATAAGAAAATAAGATACAAAATTTCTAATGCCTATATTCAAGGATTTCCCAGTAAGATATTGGAATTCGATCAAGTAATACATAATCATTAAGGATATTGTTGGGAGTATATGAGTTTTATACTTTAACTTCTTGATGGAGATCAGGATGAGGAGTAGGATGAGGATTAGGGGAGTGGCAGGACTGTCCAAGGGGGTGCAGGGTATCCAGGGGGTGCGGGGTGTCTAGGGGGTGGTGGGGCCGTCCGGGGGGTCGGAGGTGTCCAGGGGGTCGACTGCTGTCTAGGGGGGTTGGGGTGTCCAGGTGGGCGGGCTGTCCGCGGGTGTGGTCAGGCTGTCCAATGGGGTAGGGGGAGTCCAGGGGGTGGGAGGGCTATCCAAGGAGGTGAGCGGGGTGTCTAGGGGGTGGGTGGGGCTGTCCAGGTGGTATGGGGTGTCCAGGGGGTGGTCAGGCTTCCCATGGGGGTGGCGGGGCTATCCTGGGGGTCTAGAGTGACCAGGGGGTGGGCGGGCTGTCCAGGGGGTGGGCGGGCTGTCCACGGGGGGTGGGCGGGCTGTCCACGGGGGTGGCGGCGCTTTCCAGTGGGGTCGAGGGTGTTAGGGGGGGCTTTCTAGGGGGTTGGGGGGGGCTTTCTAGGGGATGGGGGCATCCAGGGGGATGGGGGTGTCCAGGGGGTGGTGGGAGGGTGTCCGGGGGTGGGGTGGGCAGGCTGTCAACAAGGGTAGTGATAGGTGTGGAAGTTTTACACCTATAGTTTGATGAGGAAATACTTATGAGGATGGATTGGAATCTTGTTTGGTTCTTAGAGTGGGCTGGTCCCTCTGAGTATATAAAATGTATTATGAAATGTTTTAGGAAAATATAATTATCATACATGGAACATGTCTATAAGGTGATAAAATTATATTTTCATATATTTAAGATGGGATTTTTTGGAATTTTTGGGCTAAATGAATCTTAATTAGTTAATAGAGATGAAGAAGTTCTCTATAACAAATATTAGGAAAAATTGATCTGTTACAGGACATTTTGTTGCTTTCTATGGATTAATATCCTTAAAAATACCATTAGTAGGGGGTCATATAAAGAATAATTTCCAAGATTGAGTTTATGAGTATCTATGGTTTTTATTATTTTTTTCCATGACTTTTGGGTTGATAAACACTATAATTTTCTTCATAGATCTCATGAATATGATTTTCCATCCATATAATGTCTCTTTAATAATTATATTTATAGATTAAATAAAAATATAGTTTATGAAATTATTTTTTAATGATTGACGCTGTGACATATTAATGATTACAATTCAATAAAATTTGATTTATAAAAATAAATTTGTGTGTCAATATTGGATACAACAGACTAAGAGCTATTGAAATTAGAGAATCACCAGTATTTTGGTCTATCATAATCTCAACATCATGTCAAGGGGGTATCATCACAACCACCTCATAAAAATCAAAAAAAACCCTAACAACCTTGGTATCCTCCAACATAATAGCTTTAATCTATTCTATAACAGTATGAACAATCACATAAACTAGGTGGTCCACATATCAATTTCCCACCTAAAATTCCCACTCAATAACAAAAACTACATTTTTTCTATCCCCATATGATTACACAACCCTCCTTCAGAATCATTTGATAAAAATATGTAAGGAATATAGCTAGTTTATTCATTTGATGACATAGAATAGGTATATTTATATGAAAAGAATACCACCACAATAATCATCCAGCCCTGTCATCAGTCTAAACCCCTAGAACACGTAAAAGAAGCTAGTATAGACATTTACTAAAATATTTAACACCATAAGAATAAAAATACACTCTAAATATAGTTTGAGAGGATATAATGGTCTGTGTGAAAAAAATGATATTAAATCAATTTAAATGAATATGTAACAAATGAGGGTTTACAATACACTAAGAGTACCTCAAACAATCCAAAACCACTATAGCACCACATATTCAACATCATGAAAGAGGACCTGGAAATCTTACCTACATCTTTACTAATGACCACCTAATTGGAACACTCTATTTATGGTTCTTGAACCCAAGGAAAAAACTATGTTTGGACTCTACCAACTCAATCACCCCCTTGTAGATCATAATCTTGTTTCCCCTTATACTAAAATGTTCTCACTGGAAGCTACTTCTAATGCTGGTCCTAAACCATTCATTCTCCATAAAACAATGATCAAAGAACCATTGGACACATCTTAATGACGATACAAGATCATCACATATAGGTTAAATAAAACCATAAAAAAAACATATACACATCAAAATCAATACAAAAAACTAGAATATTAGATACATTTCAATAAAAATAAGGTACCGGTTAAGAAAATACCAAATTTTGGATGGGTATGATAAGATTCAGGAGGAGATTCAATACCTTGGATGGGATGGAGGAAGAGGAAGCCGAAAGAGCTCCAAGATCGCCAAACAGCTCCTGCCGAATGAGCTCCAAGATCGCCTGCTCCCGTTTAGGGTTCTGTATCATGAATGGGGGAGAGGACGGGCCGCTGGTAATTTGGGGGAAAGTTTTACCAACGGTTTTTAAAAACTGTTGGTATATATCTTCAGGCCAAAACTATACCAACGGTTCCTTAGAACCGTTGGTAAAATCTTCCCCGAACCACACCTATACCAATAGTTCTCATTGAACCATTGGTAAAACTCCCATAAACTACATCTATACCAACGGTTCATTAGAACCATTGGTAAAAGGTCCCACAAACACACTTATACCAATGGTTCTAAGTAACCATTGGTAAAAGGTTCCCTAAACAATCCTTTACCAACAGTTTCATGAAACTGTTGGTATGGAAGTGTGGGGAAAAATGCACATTCCAGTAGTGTAAAATGTAAATACTACATTAAATAATAAAATTTCATTAAAAAAAAATTTTAGCATATCAATGAAAATGAATAAAAATTCAACCAAATGAAAATAAATTGAGTTTTAAAATCCCTTACCACAGGTCGAGACATATTGTGCATATCCTTTATCTCTTATTTAATAAACATATATAAATTATATTTATTCACAGTGAAATTTTTCTGATTTAATCACTTCTAACCAAAACATTTTCTTAAATGTTTTCATTACATATTTAATTACATAATCAATTTTTTTCACGTCGGGTGTTTTGAGGATATTCTTGTTTATAAATTCAAAATATCATTAGTCTGTTGACCATGGTAAAATTGGTCAATTTTACATCATATAAAGAATAATGAACATGGAATAATTTTCAAATTTATACTTAAATTTCACTTTTAAAACCAATAATGACATATTGTTATGAAAAATGAACTATGTTGCAATCATGATGATGGTCTATTGTCCGAACGAATGAATAAAGTTTCAATTTTTTAACGATCATGATGGGAAGAAGGTATGTTTTATTTAATAATTAAAGGATTATAATTATATATTAGATATCATATTATTTATTTAAATAAAATTTCATATACCATCAAAGATATTCTGTGATAAAAACTGAATCACATCACTTCTCAAGGATGGATTTCGTCGGACCCATGAACGACGTTATCTTTTTTCAACAGATGGTAGGGTATGAAATTATATTACATATTACATTAAAAAAATTAATAAGTCATTAATATCAAATATAATAAATAAATCCATCATCAATGATAGTTGTGTAAGGTGGTGATTTAAAATTACATACAATGGTTCGTGAGGCTGTTTCTGCCTTCTATAAGAATGATTGTCTTATTTCCAATTTAATGGAAGTAGAGTTGGATGTATATTTTTACATTAAAATAATAACATATAAATATATAGGAGAAAATTATTTTATTATATGATCATGTTTTAGTAATAATTTAAGGGGGTGGAATAAAAACAAAACACAAAATCTCAGTTAAAAATGATACCTCTTCTTCGAACAACATCTATAAGATTATACTGAAAGCCTTAATATATTGCATTTATGGTTATAAAAGTCCTATATAACACGTTAATGGAGTTAATAAATTTATTTATATAGTTATTTGATGATCCCAAAAGGATTTGGATGTGCTAAGAGGGAAAAATATGGTGTCCCTTTTACAAGTGGAGGAGAGGACACACTTTGAATTATAAAAAAGTAAAAAATATGCCCAATTTTTTCATAGTGAAAAGGATATAAAATGGAAAATTATAGGAACTTATATGTGATAAGGAAAAAAAATATGACCATAAAATATTAATCGAACTATTTTTTAGGTCATTTACACCATTATCTTTTTAATTTTGCCCTGATAAACTCGTTTTAACCTTAACCAAGATAATTAATTTGTATTATTAATTATGAAAAAAATAATTTAAACATATATATAATAATGGTTATTATTATTCCAAGTATGGATTCTATTTTAAAATTTAAATTAACAGAAGTTGGATAATTTAGTTTAAAATTAAACCAACAAACGTGATGAAATAATGCTTTTTTCCAAAAAAACTTTCCATAAGTATAATATGTTTTTATATTAAAATATAAAATTAAATTGATTCAAATGACCTAAATTGGATTAATAATTATTATTTTAAAATTTTTAATTTTTAAAATTTTTATAAAAATATGAATTTTTATAATTCATTAAACGAAAGGATAGTTTTCAAGGAAATTTTTTTTATTCCACTATTCTTTAAAAAATTTATCTCTTTAGGAAACTATAAAAACCTAACTATAAGATAATTTTGAATTTTTTATTAAAAATAATCATTTCTTAAAATACATTTTCTAAATGTGGGAAAAAATTAATTTTAAATTAGGTGTATAAAATATTATGAAACCATTTTTTAGAAAAAAATACATTTTCATGGATAAAAGTTAAATTATTGTTAACCCATACTTTTAAAAACACTAAATGGATGGGAAAACCTTTTATTTACTATATAATATATAAATTTCTATAAATTAATTCACTACTAGTGATTAATTTAATTTAATAATATTAAAACACATTGCACATATAAAAACAGTTTTTCAAAAAAACAATTGTTTTAAATTCAATTTATCTTCATTTTATTTTATAATTAATTTATATCCCATGAACATATTTCATACTTGTATAAACTATATAATTATTATGAATTAGTTAGTCATACTAATTTCCACCAATTTAGTTTCTATGTTATAAATAAATATTGTATTAGGTTCATTCAAAATCAGTGTTGAGTGTAATGTAAGCTATCAAAAAATTTAAATTATTTTTAAAAAAATAATAAAATTTTATGTTCTTATAATAACCATAAAAATATATCTAGTTAAATAATATTATAATGATACATTCAATAATATCTTTGACTCCCAATTATATTTCAAAATCATTTTTTTATTTAGAATAATTCTTAATTATCATTGATTTTACCAACTAATTACACTTACCAACTCATCTTGGATCATGATTCATACTTCCTTTCAGATGATATCAATAAACTAAAAAACAGATTTTTTTTTCATATAAAAACTATAAAATTATCTCTTTTATTAAAACATAAAACTGATACATAAGATTATCTTATATATCACAATTTTGATCTTCAATATCTTACATATTTATATAGTTATGTTACTTAAAACATGTTTTGGGAAATCATCTTTCATACTAATAGAATAATTTTTTTATTTAAGTATCATATATATTCATGAGAGCCTTATTTATTTTCTTATCTTCAATTTATAGTATATTATTTTCCATTTGTTATATTTCACATATGATCTAAAAACCATTAAGGTGTACCATATTTATTAGTTATTACAGAGTGGTTATTGAACCCACACGGATTTTGCCATATAATTTTTCAAATAAGATTAATTAAATTTGAATGATGTCTATATATGTTATAGAATTAGCTTAGAAGGGAACTGTGTTGAATAAAAACAGCGGGGGAAGTTGAACCATTCATCTTGGAAGGTAAGAAGTTGGTGTATGATATAAAATTGAGTGTATATCTTCCAATAATGGTGTAACTATGCATTGATCTTGGAATAAACATGGTACAACCATTTTTTTATAGATAATATTCATCTAAAATGTAAAATAAAACGTATGTGGCTATGAAGTTTCTATTTAAATTGAGTTTCAATATTTAGTGAGTTTTTTCCTTTGGATATTATTACAGATCCATTCATATGTAAACGGTATTTGGAGTGGTTGATTTGATCAGATATTACATAGATAAGACATATCTACTAATGATTGTAAAGGCTTATTTGTATAGTGATAAAGAATCATAAAAGTTCATCTCTATAATTAGTTTAAGTAGTTTTGATGAACATAAGGTGCCTCCACCACTGAATTGAGAATCTATTTCTATGTAAATGACCCTATTACATTATATAATATTTAACTTAGTTAATAACTCACTTCCTTTCACATTGAGGTTATTTTCAAGTTTAGAGAATTAAATAATTGAGATATAATATATTCATAGTAGTTCATATTTATACAGAGTGGATACCAAAAAAATAGTATTCATTTCTTGTAAAATATATATCTTTTCAAATAAAACATTATTTATTTTAAAAATATTCATAACATCTAACGTGGATTACGTCTTTTTCTTACACAACCATATAAACTGTGAAAATAAATTAAAACATGAGATGAGCACTAAAAGCACTGTACGGGATATAAAAAGATAAAAAGAAAACAGTATCCCCTAAATACATGTAAATGAATGAAATCACATTCAAAAAGACAAATTTGTGACCTATACATACTTACTATGTGAAACATGAGATTCAAAAAAATCATAATGAACATAAATATAACATTAAACATTACTTTGGGAATTACTTATATAATCTTGTAACCCTCTTGGCTACCTTATAATTTGCAACCTTAACAGCTGCCTTTCAGTTTGTTTAACCATCAGAGATACACTGGGAATGACCATATGGAAGACCTCCAACATACACATTCCCAATGAATTGGGGGAAGATCTGGGTCCCACACTTCATTATAAATAATTCCCAAGAACAATTAAAATAATAAAACATTACTAATTTCATAAAACGTTGTTTCTGAATTTTGTAAAATAAACTTTTAAAAGAGGATTTTTAAAAAACCCTTATAAATATCATATAACGGAATAAATACTTAATAGAGTTTGTGAATTATGTATATAAACCATAAATATACATAAATAAACATAATATAATAAAAATTCATCACACAAATTTTTTTAATACCATATAAATAATGAAGTAGAATGTCATCCTAAAGAATAGAAATTTGGTTAAGAATTCCCTTACCTCAGGTCTATCTTACAAAAAAGTTGTTTAAACATGATTTATAATTATTAAAATAGTGTTATTAATATCTTACAGTAACATATTCATGTTTATAATACCTTATATAATCATTTCATTATATTATTTTACCCTTTAATTGTTAGTATTTTTTTCCTTCCATTGTTTTGGGTGTGTTCTCTAAATAATTTCCATGGGTGGTTTGTATTTGATTTTATTATCATATTGACATTAAATTCAATAAGTTTAATGAAAAGGTATTAATATATTTTCGGACCATATAATGATACCATAAATCATTTTTTTATCATATATAATGATGGTTCACTAGATAAAACATTAATGATATTTGTTTAAATCATTTTTGGTGGTTCCTCGGTAATCATGAACTTGTTTCATTATATAATTTAATTTAATTCATATAAGTCCATTATAGAACATAAAATAGGTTACAATATAAAAAGTAAATTCTTTTTCTACCATTAAATGTGCTTTATTATCAGATTTGAAGGAAAAAATGGAAATTGAAAACACATCATCAATGGTTTTAGTAAATCAGGACATCGTGAACGATGTTTTTATTATTAGAAAAAGAGGGAGATGAGAGGAAGAAAGATAATGAATCTTTTACGTGAACATGATATCATATAGAATATGTAATATTATTTAGATTTCATACCTCTTGGACAAGTTTATGGTAATAGACTAATGATGCGAAAGTAATTGAAAATAAAACACAAGAAAAAGTACAGGATTCTTACCTATTGATCTCTTCTCCTTGAGGTCCTCATAAAGGCCTTTGTTTTTGGGCTTTTGATGAGACCATGAGATCTTGGACATGGGGAAGATCCTTAGGGAATAAATTTAGTAGGACATATACAATTCTCAAGGCTTGAGAGGTGTGATAGGAAGAAGAGAATGACGGTGGTATTTATAGTGGACGAGAGGAGATTTTTGACATTATTTGACCCATTATTATAATATTTTTATCAAGACTAGGGATAGTATTAATTCATGGGATCAAAATATTAAAGAGATCATGTTATTTCAAAAAATTGTCTTACATCATCCATGATGTCCAAAATAGTGAATTTAACTAATAATTTGAATATTCGGTAATTTACTATATTCCACTACTCATAAAAAATTCATGAACTTTTTAAACATACCAAAAATTCACCTTAATGATTTTTTGATTTGATGAATTCAAAAATGAAATCCAATTTTTATAAAATTGTTTTCTAAATATTAACAATTTAATTTTTAAATGAAAACATTATTTATACACAAATAAAAATTAAAATCTATAACTTATTTTTTTAAAACATTAAAAATTAATCAATATCTCATTATCATATAACCTAGAGAAAATAAAGTAATAATACAATTTACTATTCATTAGGTTCATATATCTAATCATATTACTATTCATAAGGGTATGTTACTATTCCAAAAACTTAAGTTGGTTCCATTAGACTCCAAATAACTTACTGATCACAAATTGTGTTGAACATTATTCAAAAATCAAAACATAGATACAGAAAAAATATGTTCAAAGGCATATTATAACTATCTAATTAAAACGATTTTTCATGAATTTAAATTTATTTTTAAATCCTTCAGGTGTAACATTATCCCCACCTTCAGAAAATTGCAGCCTCGCAATTTTAGTTAATTATTAAACAAGTGTGGGTACCTTTCCCTCATATCATTTTCATAATCTCGGGTTGCTTATTCAACAATGTGGTCTCTCTACAAAACCATTACTTGGTCGATTACCATATTCTACAGTACATGTTCCCATCGATCAATAATCTAAACTTGTTTCTCTTCATAAGAAAGGTTCTCTTCCAACTGAACTCCTTTTGGGCTCAAGACACGAGATATATCTTGCACATAATTTCTCAACATCAAAATATGAAAAATATTTTTTACTTGAGATAAATTTAGAGGAAATGATACTCGGTAGGAAAAAATTCCATCACTCTCTAGGATTTCATAATTTATAATGAACCATGGACTTATCTTTCATTTCTTACCAAAATTCATAACACTTTGACATAGTGGGATTCAAAGAAAAAATGATCACCTACTTCAAAGGAAAAGTCTTCCCCCTATTGTTTGCATAACGTTTCTTCCTACTCCCAGCTATCCACATGTGTTGCAAGAACATCTTCCCTTTCTCAGGGAATTTGTCTACTAATTCTAGTCCCATCAACTTCCTTTCCCCGAATTCAACCCAAAAATATAGAGTTAGACAAATATTCTCATACAATGCCTCCAAATGTTCCATCTATATACTGGAATAAAAACTATTATTATAAGAAAACTCAACTAAATAAATTTTATTATCCTAGATTTAGTTTTTGTATATTGAATATGCTTAAAAAATATCCTCCAATGTATGAATCATTCATCCTGACCGCCCTCCTAATTGAGGATTACAATTTGTAAAGAAATTTAATTCTATACCTAACATCATCTAAAGGCCCTTACAAAAATTATAAGTGAACCTCAGATCCCGATTAGATACCATATAAATCGGAACTCCAAGTAACCTTACAACCTCTTTTAGGTAAAGATGAGAAAGCTGATCCAATGACATTGCATCTTGGATAGAATGAAAATGTAAATATTTATTCATCCAATTAACAACAATCCATATTTAATTATTACCTTAATAATTATTTGGTAGTCCCACAAAAAATTCCATGGATATATTTTCCCAATTCCACTCTGGCACTATAAGAGGTTAAAGGAACCCCTTCAGAAACTGCAGCTCTATGTTAACCTGTTGATAAGTCACACACCTCAAAGTAAAAACTACAATATCTCTTTTCATTCAATACCACTAGTAATACTTCCAAAGGTCCATGTACATCTTAGTACTTCTATGATGAACTAAAAATGGATAAATATGAGATTCACAAAACAATTCTTTCTTCAATTGGGAATCACAAGACATGCACAACCTTTTACCAAATCTTAAAAAACAATATTTATCATAGTTAAATTCTGGAAACATACCCATTTTAACAAATTATATCTTTTTCTATTCCCACAGTCTCCCTTATGTGATGTCTTAACTCTATCTGAAAATAATAACTATAGTGAAACCTGGAACAAAACATAATTATTTTCTGTACCAACAACTTCTAAGCCAAAACTCATCAAATCATTAATCAAGGGATCATGTTCAAAACATGAAATGATTATTGATACATGAAATTTTAAACTCAAGGCATCTTCCACGTTGTTTTATTTTCTTAGATGATAATCGATTGTGCAATAATAATCATTTATTAGTTTAATCCATCTTCTCTTCCTCTTGTTTAATTACTTCCGAGTAAATATATACATAGACATTTATAATTGATATATATTTTACATTTGGATCCGTGTAAATAATGCCTCCAAATATTCCAAGAAAAAACCATAGTTGTCAATTCCAAATGATGTGTGGGATAATTTAACTCATAAGGTTTTAGTTTTCTTGAAGCATAAGTAATTAACTGATCATTCTACATCAAAACGCATCAAAGTACTTTCAATGAAGCTTTACTATAGATAGAAAAATCAGTATTTCAGTAAGGAAAGTCCAAAACATGAGAATTCACCAATCTATTCTTCAATTATGAAAAACATCACATATTTATATTCAAATAAATTTAACCCCTTTTGTATTGACTTGGGTAGAGGGATAGATAACCGTGCAATGTTTTTAACAACCTGTCAATAATAAACTTCTAATCCAAAAAAACTATGAATCTCTGTAACATTTTTAGGCCTTAGACATTCATTGACCACTTCTGTTTTTGTAGGATCAAATATTATTCCATCCATATTTATAATGTTCCAGAGAAAATAAATTTGTTGAAACCAAAAACTAACTCTTTCTGAATTTTCCATCCTATTTTTTTATTTATAAGCTTTGAAAAAATACCCTTAGATGTTTTTCAGGATCCTCTTTACTCATAGAAAATAATAAAATGTCAGCAATAAACACTATCAAAATATTATCAAGAAATTTATGAAATATAATATCCATATGATCCATGAATATAGTGGGTTCATTAGTTACCCCAAATGGCATAACAAAAAATTCATAATTCCCATATCTAGTGAAAAAATATTTTTTGGGATGTCATCCTCCTTCACCATCGGCTGATGGTATCCGAATCTCAAGTCAATCTTTGAAAATTATAGATCTCCCTAGAGCTGATCAAAATTTTCATTTATATGAGTAAGAGGATACCACTTTTTAAAAGGGATTTAATTAAAAACTCTATAATCAATTAATGTCTCATGGGACCTTTTCTCTTTTTATAAAACAAAATTGTAGCACATCATGGTGACTTGCAAGGATGAATGGATCCTTTATCAAGAAAATCCTGATACTGATTTTTCAATTCAGTAAGATCCATTTAAGTCATTTGATATGGTGGTTTGAAAATTTTCATGGCATCATAAACTAATTTAATAATGAATTCGACTTCCTAATAAAGTTTGACACTGAGTAAATTATCAGGAAAAACATCAAGGTATTCATTTACCACATGCATATCATTAATCTAAAGAGCTCCATTATTTTCAACAATATGATCAAGATAACTTTCATTTCAATATTTCAACATTTTATTAGCTTCCTGATATGTCATCAATTGTAAGGGTTCATTCTTGTATACAAATGGAAACTCTTTTTGAAAAAAAACATCATTAGCTCTACTGTCAATCTTAGCATGATAAATAGAAATCAAATCCATTCCCATAATGACATAAAACTCTACTAAGGGTAAACTACAAGGATTGAAAGTAAAATCTTTCCACATACCAGAATAGAAATATTCTTATAATTCCTACTTTCTATAACATTTCTCCGAGTGTTTTAACAATATTTTCTGGTCTCATTTTTTGAGGTGATATTTCAAATTTACATGAAAATTCCTCATAAATTAAGGAATTTTAGACTCTCTATTAAAAAACAATTAGAAAAATTTGATTAAAAAAACATGGTACCTAATACAACTTCATTGGATGACCTGATGTCTACTGAAGTAGTTGTAACAGATCTCACTACACCTTTCTGATTACAGTTTGAATTCAATGAATCATTCAGATCCCTATTTGGGTAGGCATTTTCATAATGACCCATCTCTCCACATTTTAAACACTTAACATTTTTTTTCATTAGTATTAGCCTTAGGATCATTTTCATTTCAATATCAGGACATATATCCATACAATGAACATTGAAAAAACATCCCAACATTTTTAAGGCATTCAATAGGGTTATTTTTTCACACTTTCCATTAGAAAACTCCATCTCTACTCACACAGTACATCAGAAAACTTTCTCATAAAATTTGAATTAACGAGAGGCCAATTCCATTAGATACCATGTCTTTAATTCTGAGTAAAAGAAGTATATTTTTCTATCACGATCTAGAATAATATTTGGAACATACCAAAATAGTTGGGTGAAGTTCGCTTCATTTACGGCCATTGAATCTTCCTCCTTTTGATTCTATTCAACGAATTGCTTCTCTTCCCAAAGTTACACCAGCTTGGGAAAATATTTTTCAAGGAAACGAATTTTAAATTCATCACACTCTAAGGCATCAATCTCCTCTATATCCCTAATATTCTAAACCATTAACCACCACTAATCATCTTCACCTTCAAAATAATAAATTGAATGACTTACCATTTGATTATATGATCATTCCATTGCATCAAATATCTTTTTAAGAGATTCAATCCATCCTTCATCCATTATAGGGTCATAAGATCCATTGCAATCAGTAAGTTGTTGTCTCATAAAATGTTCCGCTATAATCAATTTTCTTTTATAGTACCTCTATTTATTCTATTTCATAGATTCTACTACCATTTCTGTCCTGTATTAGATGATCCATTTCTACCACAAACTGCTCGGTTCTAATCCCTATCATTCTAGGATGTGGATTCCAAAGGATATCGTTCTGTCAGTGCCTATCCTCTTCAGTTTCCCTATTTATTCCACATAAAACCATTAAAAAACATATATTAGTTTAATCAACATGGTAATATTTAAATGATATATAATTTCCCATTAACCATTGATTAAAACTCATTTATGGTATTTTATTAACATCATCCTAACCCATAATGTTATCCAATCCTTCCTCTGAAAGACTATAAGGACCTGAATATATTACATTACATAATCATTTACTTTTTTAATTACTCACTTCCTTTCACATTGAGAATCTTCTCAATTTTAGAGCTCTAGATAATTAGGGCATAATACATTCATAAAATTCCATATGTATACAGGGTGGATAACATAAAAACAGTATTCATTATTTCCAAAATATAAAACACTTCCAATAAGAAATGATTTCTTTGAAACTCTTCATTACATCATACATGGATTTCTTATTTCCCTTACAAAACCTTAAAACACGTCAAAATCAATTAAAAATATCGGATGAGTATGAAACGCTCAGCAAAGGATATAAAAAGAATAAAACAAAACATTATCCCATGAATACTTATTAATGCATGAAATCATTTCCAAAAAGATAAACTTGTCACCTATATATACTTAATTTTTTAGACACGAGATTCCCAAAAAACATAACTAACATAAATATAACTATAAATTTATGTTGAGGCATTACTTACATAATCTTGTAACCCTATCAGCTATATTATAATTTGTAACTCTCACGCCTACCTTATAATTTGTCTAACCATTGTAGTTACACTTGATGTAACCATATGGCCGACCTAAAACATAAACATAATTAATAAAATGGGGGATATATAGGTCCCACCCAAAAATATAATAAAAAATCCTATGAACCAGCACATAATTATACAACATGGATAATTACATAAAAATATTGTTTTTTTATTTTGTAAAACAGAATTTTAAAAGAGAATTTTAAAAGAAGACCCCTTATAAATATCATATAATTGAAGAAAGACTTAATAGAGTAGATGTATTTTTTATATAAACTATAGATACACATAATTAGACATTATATAAAAAAAATTCACCACACAATTATTTTTGATACCACAAAAATAATGAAGTTGAATGTTAACCCAAAGAATTGAAATCATGTTAAGAATTACCTTCCCTTAGGTGTGTCTTACTTGAAACTGGTTTAAACCTACTGGATAATGGTTAAAAGAGTTTTATTAATATATTATATAAACAAATTCATGTTTCTAATAACTTATATTATTATTTAATTACATCATTTTACCCATTAATTGTTATTAGTTTGTTCCTTCCATTGTTTTGGGTGCGTTCTTTACATGATTTTCATCACCAGTTTGTATTTGATTTTCTTGTCATGTGGAAATTAAATTCCATAAATGGAATGAAAAGGTATTAAAATGTTTCCAGAATATATAATGATACCATAAATCAATTTTTTATCATATATGATAATTGATCATTTTATAAAACATTAATGATATTTTTTTAGATCATTTTTTGCGGTTCCTCGATGATCATGAACTCATTTCATTATATAATTTATGTCATGCATAGAAGTCCGCTCAAAAAAATAAAATAGCTTAAAAATACACATTAAATTTCGTTTCTACCATTAAAAGGGGTTTATGATCATCTTTGAAGGAAGTAATGGAAATTGAAAACACATTGTCCACGATTTTGGTAGATCAGCACATCATGGATGACGTTTTTATTTTTAGAACAAGTTGGAGAGGAGAGGAAGAAAGATGATGAATCTTTTACCTAAATATAGTAACATATAGAATATATAAGATTTTTGAAATTTCATACTTCTTTTATAATTGGAGGGGGAAAGATTATAAGAAAAGAAATGACTTGAAAAGAAAACACATGAAAAAGAGAGAGGATTCTTACCTCTTGATCTCTTCTCCTTGAGATCCCCCTTAAGGCCTTTGGTTTTTCCATTTTGGTGAGGAAACAAGGTATTGGACGTGGGTATGTTCCTTGGTATGGGAATTTGTAAGAACATAGAGAATTTTCAAGGTGTGAGAGGTGTGAGAGGAAGAGAGGAATGAGGGTGGTATTTATAGTGGAGGAGAGGAGGGATTTTACATTATTTTGATCATTACTATTATATTTTTGCTCAAGATAATGAATATACATTATTCTCAAGATAAAAATAGTAAATAGAGCATTTTAGTTTGAAACAAATTGGCTTACATCTGACATGATGTCAAAAATAGTGTATTTAACTGTTAATTTGAATATACAATATTTTACCATATTTCACTATTCGTCAAAAATTCAAGAATTTCATAAAAATAAAAAAAATCCACCCTAACCATTTTTCAATGTGTAGAAATCAAAAATGAACTCCATTTTTTGGAATTAAATTAATAAATATTATTAATTTAATTTTTAAGTAAAATCATAATTTTTTCACATATAACAATTTTAAATATACAACTCATTTTTAACACCTTGAAAAATTAATCAACGTCTCATTATCTAATAACCTTATGAAAATAAAATAAAAATATAATTTACTATTCATTAGGGGCATACTAATATTCATATTACTATTCATAATGTTATGTTTCAATTCACCAAAAATCATGTTGGTTTCAGTAGACCCCAAATAACATACTAATCAAAATTATAGATGACCGTTATTCAAATTTAAAAACATAGAAGAAGAAAAATTGTGTTTAAAAGATACTAATAACTATATAATTAAAACATAGTTTCCTGAATTTTAATATATTTTTAAAACCACTGGGGTGTTGCACTATTATTGATAAGGGATTGTAATGTAGGTTTTAGATTCTATAGGTACTTCTTCTTGGATTCTTCATATATTTATTCTTCTTGTGGTGTAGAAATAATATAGAAGGTTTGAAGATAACTGTATTTACTAAAATTAAAAATAGTTACATTGATTGTGTCGATTGATTTGAATTCCATATCTATGGATAATTTTATTGAATGTAACTTGAATTATATTCTAGTTAGAAAATATATTTCATAATATTTACTGAATATGATAATGTTGTGTTCTAAAGAGTTTGGTGATAGAAGAGTGTAAAATCTCTCTAAGGATACTACCTGATAAGTTTAATTATAATTTATTTGAGATGAATTTTGGTGATTTATAAATCTCTAAGTTGATTTGACATATTTTTGATTTCATTTTAATAATTATATAATTCTAATTTATTGGTTAAAATGAAAAAATCTTGGGATACAATGCCTTTATATGAGTCATTATAATAGTCCAAAGTGGTAATTATGATAATACGCACACAAAACCATGTATTTTTAAGGGTCACCAAGAGAACACATAAGAATAAATTCAAGAATCTTAATGAGATTAATAAGGGTAAATAAATCAGGTTTAAGAATTATCATCAATAAAAAAATTAGAAAATTTGTGAGACACTAAGAAATCTACGATTCAATTGAATATGCTAAAGAGTATTTGGGATAGTAAAAACCAAAAAATTATACCATATATAGATGTTACTCGGATGTGTTAGGTTTGGATGCATGCTTTGAAAGTTTCATCTAAAGAATCCATGATTATATGAAATAGTATATCAATTGGAAAAAAATTAGAAGATAAATATTTATTGAAGTTAACCTAGAGGCTTGTTAGTTGAACTATTAGAAAAATATTCTGAAAAAGATTGTTTTAGCTGAGGTTTTGATAGTATTTAGAGCATAAATATCGTGATAATGAATTTTATTATTTATGTTTGAGGAAAATATTATTTTAGTGATGATTGATGAGGATTAATTATTTCCAATTCCAATAGATAATTCATTTCCCAATGCATTCCACACTACATTTTTTTGTACCGTCATAGGTTTAGAGTTCAACAGATTTTTTAGTAATTTTAAAAGCAAATACCCCTAATTATTGAGTAATATTGTGGGGAATAAAATGTAGATAAATATATGATTAAAATTTATAGAGTTTTTATAATTCATAATGGTTAGTAATCTAAGATAAATCATAGAAATATCATGGTCAATATTCATGCACTTTTTATAGATAACCATATTTTAGATGATAGAGTGATAATCATGTAGTGATTTAAATTATTGAGAATTAAAAGGGTTTTCATACATAAATATGTGAACAAATATCTAAGAATTTCATTAACATATAAAAGAAAAATAAAAAACAATAATTCAATGTAGAATATTCACTGTGAATGATAATGTATATTTTGAGAATGTTGGGAAGGATGTGTGTAAAATCTGACTCTATTACTGTCTAATATATTTTTATAGTCTAATAAAAAACATAACATACTGTAATGAAACCTTTATTACTCTTGTGTATCAAAATTTTAGACACATTACACCATTATCACAGGAAGAACTAGCTTGTGTTTAATCCAGAGAGATCTAGTTTAACTAGTAAGGTGATCATCCTTATGGGTTAAAAAAATAAAAAAATAGAGATATTCCTTTTGGATACTAAATATCCAACTAATTAAACTTGCTAATATTGAAGATACAACAATATTAAGTATGATATCTAAGGTTTTCAACCTAAAAAATTCTCAATATATTATTTTCTAAAGAATATAATAGGAAATATCTTAGACTATTGTATTTTGAGGAAACTGATAAAATTCATTCATACCATGAGGGAAAAGAGACACCACTTCTATTGATTATATTTCAAGGTGGTAGAAGGAAAAAAATTTATTTCACAAAATATATGTTGATGCTTAAATTGTACATAGTTGGATCCCAAAATATTCACCCAAGGATACACCCATTCTTGAGATTTATTTTGATAATAAATGGGGAGTTTTTTTATGTTGGATAACAATCACTACACATTGAGGATGTATTCATTTATATTGGTGTATATCCTTTTCAAAAAATCTTATTTTTCTAGCTTGTCTTCCTTTAATGTATATATTGAATTTAGTTAAACCAAAAGTGATTTGTGAAAAATGATATAATGATTTCATTAGCTAAAATATTTAGAGGTAAATAAGGGAAATAGATTTAATTGACTATAAGTAAACTATAGTGATTTAACCCCTACAACCCCCCTAATCAATATTAGTCATACTTTAATATATCATTACAATTAATATCAGAATATAGGAATAAACTATGATTAAATTCATAAAAAGATCAAGAATTGATGATTATAAAGTATTGAGTTTCTCTTTATTAGCATAAATGAAAAAAACTAGAAAAAAAATAATCAACATTGAATCTAAATATTATATATTATATGATGATATATAATTGGAAGGAGTATGAGGTGAATATTTTGGAAAACCAATCCCTATTCCTCATATATGAAGAATATCCAACCTCTCTAAATGGAAATATAAATTAATTCTGATCTAGAGTAGATAAATAATGTAATGTGGTTGAATCCATTAACAATTATATGTATGATTTTTTTACTTTCTAGTATTAATAATATTTACTCGGACAAAAGGTAATAGAAATCACTTGTTCAATTTTTCCAATAGAAAAAACAAGAATAAGGTGGACAAATTATATTTTAAAGGACTCAAAATATGAATCAATTTGTAAATTATTGAGAATATTGTATAACATTCCCATAAAAAATTTCTTTTGTATCTATTTCATAATAATGAAATAATTTATCATATAGATTAAATTAGAGTATAAATTCATACATATGGATTAGGGGGAAATTGTTTACTTGAATCAAATACTCTAAGTAGGTTGGAGACCTAATTTCCAAGAATATATATTGTTAAGAAAGGTTCTCCAATATTTAGGATGAGTGTATCAATAAAATCCATAATATATAAGAAGTTGAAAAAGTGAATGAATAAGATATTTTTGCACTAAAACAAGGGATTTCAACTCAGGATTATCAATAATGGATCAATGTCAATATGATAAAGAGGATTATATTTTATTTAGTAAAACAAAAAATTCATGAAGATAAATTTTAGATGATTAAAATTGAGTGTGAGGATATGTTTAATACAATATAGGATGTTTAAAAATATATTCAATATATTCTATCTCAAATTTGATATTACATTTAAAATATTGAAGTGAAACAAGCTAAGTCTTATCAAAAAAACCAGAAAAGATCTATTGACATACATAATTAAAAAGATGAATCTTTTACTAAAAATCTCAATCTAAATGAAAAACTTACATGAGATCAAATAATGTTAAATATATCGTAAGGTGAACGGAAAAGGTATCGTTCACTCTTGAAAATTATGTTTATGCTAATTTTAGTTTCTTGTATATTAGAGGTTTTAAAATATAATCTATAAAAAATTAAAAAAACATTGATATAGATCCCTCCGCTAAATATTTGGTGGATGTTAGAAAGTGAAGTGAATAATTTCCCCTAAGTAATATAATCTAAATAAAATAATATCAGGAAAATAATGTATTGAATTTTTTATATATTAAAACTCAATAAGGATTATCAGGTTTTTTTATTCATCATGTTGTGATGGGTTTGGTAATAAGGAACTGGATTTTTTCCTAATATATCAACCTATGAAAATAAATAAATTCCTATAATAACATTTTTTAGGCAAGATAAAAAGAAAAGTCCACAGAGTTATGGAAATTATCTTTCTATCTCAAACTGATTTGATATTCTATGTAATGTTCATTGTATTTTGAATCCTAGTAATTAATTTAAATATTTATACATAAGTAAATCAGAAAATAATATTCATTAAGATATCAAAGGAAAATTACCACATATTAGGATTTTATATAATTATACTAGTAGATGTTGGTTTTTTTATAAAAAATTAAAATAATAAATCAAAAACACCGAACAATGTCAAGATGAATAATCCTATAAAAACAAAAAAAAAGAATTCTGTTGTGGAAGGATAGGTTACAACATTGATTATTGAAAATGGTCCTTGGAAATTATTATTGATATAGGATAATTAAAGAAATAAAAGTGATATTAAATTTAATAGAGAACATGGAGGATTTGTTTGGTAAAATACATACTTGAGGAAGACTTCATGACTTATGAAAAGTTGTCCAAAATAGGAATCTTGAAGATTCAGGAGCTATGTGGAGGATCCAAGTAAGTTGATCAAGTTTCTTTAAATGGTTTATCATCAATAAAAACAAATTTTATGTGGTAATAATGATAGATAAAGAAAAATAATGTTCAATAAAAAAAGCAAAATAGGTTTTTTACATATGAATAATAACTCAAATTGCATTATAGGTTATCAAAAGTTGATGAACCGATAGTTACAGAGATATTGTGAGGGAGGTTAAATCAATATGTTCATGTCTCAAAAGACTATGTGGTAATATATTTAGATAATATAAAGATAATAAAAAACATGAATCTGAAGATACATGTCCTCTAATTACTCATGGAAACAAATTTTCTCCACACAGGCAATTATTTGAAAGGATAAAAAACACCTTGATTCCAAAAAATAATACATTTTGAAAATCTAGTAGATCTAGCTGGAATATTTTTTCCAAGATGTAAATGAAAAGAAATGAATATCTTATATGACAAGAAAATCCCAACCATATCTCCCTCATAAAGGTTCTATGAAGTTTTACATTATTTTCATATATGGTTCTTACTTTTGACATTTATGGAATTGAAGGTGATGTATGTGTTTGGGGGGACTACTAAATTGAATGATATTAAGTAAATATTATATAATTTATAGAATTTAAAGTATTATATGTGATCTAACATTTTATTTCAGAAAGTAAATTTGAAAAAAGGTCAACCATGATGAATTAAGTATGGATTTTATCCCTTTACAGGGAAAACTATATTAGAAGCTAGAAGAATAAATTATTTCATACGAATATAAAATCTATGAAATTTGATTTCAAAGATATCATTGAATTACTATATAATAATATTGTCTCAATCTTATTTTTCAGCAGTCAATTCAAGAGTTGTGGAGTAAAATTTAAATTTAAAATTTCCATAAATAATTATGAATCTTGATAATGCATTAATATAACTAAAACTAACCTTAACGTCTTTTTTAATGTTTTTATCTTTTGTGTTAAGATGATTACATGAATTCAGGTAGTTAAAATTTCTTTTGAATTTAATTTATAAATTTATACCATTTTAACCTATATGAACAACCACTATGAAAATTTTATGACTATGTATCATATTCCATAGGATTATGGATAGTATTTTTTCTATATTAGATCATATTTTGTCTATATAGAGTATGGATTATGTAGAACTAGAGTTGAAAAACTGATATCACATTACATTAAGTGAATTTATATCATCTCCTCCAATGGTTATTTATATTTAATTTAAATAATGAGTGATTGATTAAATAGATAAATAATATATTGACATTAATTTACAATATTGGTATTGATAATTATTACAATGGGGGATTGTTGGACACACATTGTTTTTTTATTAGTGAAGATAAAGGTTACAGAAATCATATAAATAAGTATCATTGTAGAATATTTAAAGTAATTTGTATTAAAGATAATTCTTTTCGAAGGATGTTAAAGTTAACATGATTGGAGGGTAAGATGTTTTCATTCCTAAGTATATTGAGTGTATATATTCTAATAAATATTTACTTTTATTTTATTCATGGAAGGATGTTTTTTCATTATTTTTTTTCAAATAAAATACAATAAAAAATGTCAAAAATATTGTAAATTGGGGAGATGATACTCTTTAATGTGAATTTATACCATTAGTGAGAATCTATCTTTAGATTTCTCAGAGATCTATTCACATAGAAAATATGTTTGTAGTTTTTTATTTATCACCAATATTATATAGAGATAACATATCTATTTTTCAGTGGTAGTGATGATTGAAATAATAAAGAATATTATTTGTGGTTTTTGTGATGAATTGGTTTATGTAGATTTGGTAAACTTGAGTTACTACAACCACTACCTGAATATTGTAATATTGATAAATTTTGTTGAAGATACTTGGAGATAATTCGTAGGAAAACACTAATAATTTGATGTTATTTTTCTTTCTCATGGTGAATAAGTAATATATAAAGTTTTCTAGAATTTTCCATTAATCTAAATTTAGAATAATATTTTGTAACTTGTATATGGATGGTTATTTTATCTCTATATATAATTTGGTTGGAGTTCTACTACATGGTATTTAATGTGTTTATTCTTTTAAAGTTGATTTAAAGAATTTGATGAAGTTCTGTTCTCTGGAGTTTACATATAGTAGAATATAATATGTCCACGGGGAAGTTATCATAGAAGATATATTCTAAAGTTTTCAAGATGAATTTTGGATTTTGAGGAATATATAATATTATTTAAAGTTTTTTGGTTCTCATTTTAAGAATTATATAATTACGAGTTAAACGTTGTAATGAAAAATTAGGGAGCAACACTGCCAATATAAGATTCATTATAACAATATGAAGTGATTATTGGGTAAGATCTATACAATGATTTGTATTCTTAATATTCACCTAGATAATATATCAAATTCACTTCCACACTCTTAAGTTGAAAAATAACAGTAAAAAACTCTTTTATAAGTGTTAATAATAGGTGAAAATCTATAATGTTTGAAGGTACAAAAACAAACAAAAGTGACATCTGACTGTGTATTATATTCAATTAGGTTGTGTAAGAGAAATATTTGGAGAAGGAATTGAGCCTACTAAGATGTATAAGGATCAGTTTCATTCTACATATGAGTTATATAATTACACCTAGATAAAGTGTAATATCCAATCAGTTAGAAAAATTTTGCGAAGATATTTATTTTTGAATTCTCACCTAAGGTCTCATAAGTTAATCCTTTTGAAGTGTAATTAAGAAGAATGATAAATTCAATAAATGGTGTGTTAGTATTTAATGTTTAAATACCATGATTATAATTGTGAATGGTTTGGATTCAATAAATGACTATTTTGAAGATGATAAATAAAGATGAATTAGATAACATGTCATGAGAGGATCCATTGCACCATGGAAATCATACTATGTTTTTTATTATACTCATAGGTTTAAAGATTATGTAGTTTTTAAGGATGTTTAAAAAAACCTTCACATAACCCTTCGGGGAGATTTTGTGGCAGAGAAGGTGAATAAATATAGGAGTAGAAGCTGGAGATTTATTTGAATACTTAAAGGACAAGAGTCAAGGAGATATCATGGAAACATCATGGTCTCTATTTATGCACTTATTATAGACAATAATTCTATTCATGCTGGATCTAGAATCCTGAAGATATTTGAACTACCAATAATTAAAAGGTTTTTTATATATAAAAAAGGGAAATAATAACCCTAAAGGTGTCTAATATATAAAAAATAATGTACGATTAAATATATAATATTCATATGGAATGTGAATATATATTTTTTGAAGGAAAATAAGAATATTTGGGGGAACCAACTCTATTAATTTCTAGTATATTTTTCTATTCATAGAAAATACGAAAAGAGTTAATACAATAACCTGTTATAGATCGAGTTCATTACTATGAGAGACCCCCTGACACTACTTTCACATGAAGAACTACCTCTTTTCAATGATGGCTTATTTTAGCTGTACTGAAATGCCAATCATCAATGTTCATTGAAAATGAAAAGGAATAAGAGATAGACTAGAATTTATACTGCTGGGGATATTATAGGAAAAAGTTGATTATTCCATGTTTCAATGAAAAAATAGCTTTATATTATAAGTTCTAAATAAGAGAAGAGGCGGCCTCTTGGTTTACAAAACATTGAGGGATGTGATCAAATTCATAGTGTCAAAGAAGAACATTAGGATTTTTCTTATTTATCGTACATCAAGGTTTTACAAGATAAATGTTGTATTTTAAGTAATATTATTTTATATTTTCATTGCACCTATTTAGTGTCTAGAATATTAGTATAATTATATACCCACACCTAAACATTTTCTTTATAATAAATCAGGGGTTCTATGTACATAGGATAACAACTATTATAAACTGGGGACATAGTCATCCATCTTATAGGAAAAAAATTAAAAAATCCTAGTTCTTGTTTCTTGTTTCGTTGCTTTTATTATAACATACTTACTGGTAGATGGTTATTAAAGAGATGTGATGAATATATATTTTCTAGATAATTGCATAGTAAAATAAAGGATAAATTTTTACTTGATTATAAGTCATAAACACTAATCTCACCCCCTTATTGTTGAAAATATCCCAAGTTATCCTAATAAAGGTTTTTCCTTTACGGAATTATTGTATGGGAGTCAACATATATGGTTAATATAAACTCTAATATGTAACATATAAGCAAAAATATCATATATACCATATAAAATATTTTATTCATAATAATATAAAATTGTAGGGAATTTTTAAATTCTATATAATATCCTTTATATCATCCATAAAATATAATTTAACGTAGTGGGTTTTAATATATTTATAACTATGTAATTCTAAGGAATATACCATATATTTCATCCAAATCAACTCATAATTTCAAAACAACTTCAACTATCCTAACAAATAATACAAATATTTTCATGGAATCTCGGCCCGCTTTAATACTCACCAAATAAACATAAGAAATCCTCAATTCTTCAGTAGTTAAATCAATATTATACCAAGGATCTTATAAAACATAATGAAAATTTACAGTACTTTAATGGTAATAGGCTACCCCATAAAAATTCACTACATATTCAAACATCATATAAGTATCTTCTAAATGTAATATCAGACCATAATGTATAATAATTCTTAGGATGGAACTTCCCAGCTAGCTCTCTCAACATCATCAAGGGGATATATTATCTATAAATATCAATGCTATATTGAATCTTCTGAACAAATAAAATTCCACAAAATTTCTAAAGAAAAAATTTCACAGGAATATTCATGAAATAGAATCCTCATAATTTCAAATCATATTTTCCAAAATTCAGTAAAAATATTTATATCCATGAAATATTTGAAAAAAAATAAATAAAATTTTCATTTGTTAATAGATCTATATGAATATTGTAAAAAATTTAAAATATTCATTTTATTATATAAAAAAATATAAAAACACACTTCCAAGATCAATGGTGTTTCTTCAATCTCCATTCAATGTTCCCAACATAACATACAATGAAACATTTCTTATGTAATTAATTCAATTTTCTCATCAAAAAGCATTAGAACTCTTATCAAATTTCAATATTCTCTTCATAACACATATTAACATCAGGATCATTAAAAATAATAAATTCACTCTATAATTTTATATAAATTATTTTTTATGTTGTTTGTTCTAGTGTGTATTAATTTATAGGGTTATGGGTTGTCTTTGTTCTCATTTATTTTCTTTTTGAAAAATTTTATTATGCGTTATATATTTGGAATATATAATTTATGGAATATTTTTTTTCTTATAGTAATAGGATATTATTAAACATTTTCTAAATTAAATAGGTATTAACAATTGTTAACATTAGACCAATGGTTATAGTCTCAAACCAATGGGGAATGAAGAGTGATCCTGGGGTAGTAGTTCTATCTTTCTGATATTGTATGAGTGTCTATTTAGGTTCACTAAAATCATGTATCTATAAGATATTATGATTAATGTAATTTTAGTATTTTATTAGATACTAGGTAAGAACATCTTTACTTGAGATGTAACCCTTAAAAATATATAATGAGCCAAATTATAGTAGAATCTAAAGTCACCAAAATATATACAGGTAATCTTTAGAAAATATAGGTTTGAGTGATATTTTTATTTCCCTTTGTCATGTATAAATTATTAAAACATGATGCATATATAGGACTCATTTGAGTGTCAACCATTATTTTAGTTCATGCATCATGTATGGTATAAACAATTACCCAAACATTGGATATCAATCCATATCCCAATATTTCTTTTTTTTGTTTAAATTTTAGTTGGAACCAATTGGGATTTGTATCTTCAAAAACATTATTAATATATATACATATATATATATATCCCACATGTATAATTATATCATTGAAAATTAGGTTTATATGATCTAGAATTTGTTTCCTCTAATAGGAATACACAAGCTAATATATATTATTACTGGTCTCTCTTATAAAATGATTTATTTATTGAAGAATATATTTTTTTAATCATTAAATGTAAACTCATAATAATGTTGTATATCACTTCATTAAATTCTTTTATCAATTAAGATATTTACTTCCTGTTTATTATTATTTTCTATTGCTTTATTTTAACTTTTTATTTCCAAGTAATAAATTTTTTTATTTTATTTTGAGGAATTATTTTTGAGAATGTTATTTTTTCATAATTTTTTATCTTTTCTAAGATTTATATTTTTATAGTGCGCATGTTTCTTATTTTCTTTGTATTAGTGTGCACATAAAATGTTTTTCAAAATTAAGAAATTGACCATGTATTCACTTTTTGTTGGTCATGGTCGAGGGGTACCTATATCATTTCATATGAGTAACTATGAGGATTTTTTTTTGTCAAAGAGTTGGGGAAACTATTCTCTAATATTATGTTATATACTTTTTATAATGAAATTTTATCAAAATGTTTTATAAATGGTGCTATATTTTGAAAATGGAATTTTCATTCCTTTAAAATATTTTTCTTTATGTTTTTTAATGTTGGATAATTTTTTTTAAAAAAAAATTAATATTAAAATTATGTTATGAACCATGACGGGTTTTGGTTTATTTTTTATAATATTATCTTTGTTTTAAATTGTGTAATGGTTGATTTTGGAAATAAAAAGAAAAGTGTTCTTAGAATTCATTTATTTTATGGTTTTTCAATAGAATTGAAATTTGAAATATATCTAATTTATTAATATTCTTTCAAAATAAATTTGTATTCCTTTTAAAAATGAAATGTGGAAAATGGGTTGATTAAAATTTTTTTTTATAATGAACTGGTTTCTCGAAATGTGGACTTTTTTCAAGTTATTTTGTATAATAATATTGAAATTAATTATTTTTTTATGGGAAAACTTTATTAAATTAAACTCTTTGATAAAATAGATCCAAAACAAAATGGTGTTTCAATAATAGATATTACTTTCAGAATCATATGTTGGGGGTACCATAATTTGTCTTTAAATAATTTTATTTTATTTTCAATTTTATAAATTTGGTGGTATGTCATTTTGTATTTATTGATCGTGGTTTTTTAGTGTCTTGTTTAGGTTTTAGGAGTTATGCATCTATAGTGTGGTGTGGTTTTGGGTTTTAAATTATTTTGATAGTTGTATATGCTAAAATGTTAAAGGTTTTGGTTATTTTGGATATATTTTGGGGTTGCGAATTTGAAAGGGATATATGATTTACGATATGATTTGAGGATTGTTTTAGGTTATACATTGGTAATGTGAGCGTGGTTTCAGGCTTTAGTATTAAGAATTAAGTCACATGGGTGACTCATGATAGATTTAGAACTTATATATCATGATTTATTAAAGGGAATAGTTTTTGAATTTGAGACTTGAGGATAATGTTTCCTTTGGTGAAAATATATCAGGAATTCGTGGGGATGATAATCTATTTAGTAGGAACATTGTAATGGGATATTTCCAAATTAAGATGATTAATGCTTCATTGAGTTCTTGATATTGAATTTATAATTGTTATAGTATTAGATCATATTAATTTTAATATTCAAATGAGGGTTAATTTTTCATTCATGGTATTAGATAATATATTGGGTGTTTAAGGATGAGTCACGATGCATTTTTAGATTGGAACTGAGGTTTCTTGTGTGTTTTGAGAGTATGAGTATTCTTATTAGTTTCTACTACCAAAAAGTAATGAATCTTAGAGGCCCAAAGTAATTGGTGGAGGGGTATCAGTTACCCAATTAGATAAGAAGAGGCCCTACCATCCTGGGGGTGTCCTCGATTACCCGATTACCCCAAAATGAGTTTATGATAGGCTCCTTTGGTATTTTTAATATGGAATTTATGGTCACTTCACCCCTACCAATCCCAAAAACCATTAACTCTCTTTACTTTTCCCATTTTGACTCAAAACCATTGAGTTATAGAATCCCCCTTTATGGATCTCTTGGAACATCCTCCTCTACAACATCATACCCAATGGTTCTAGAAGGATTTATGGGACCCTTTATTTTAAACATTAAATTAATCCATTTTTCATAATCTCTAATACTTTAAAATCTATTATTTTCATATATTCATGTGATATTATAATGATTTATGGAAATTTCCCTAGGGGCATGGTGGAATTCCTTCTTGATCATGGGGTTTCATATTCTTTTGGTTAAAGAAAGATTTTATGAATTTGTTTTCTTATGTTCAGCATTATTTTTTTCCTAAATAGTGTATTTGACAAAATTTATTCAGTGTATTTATATATTTTTGGTGAAATTGAAGGATATTATTCATAGAGTGTACTGGGGATTTTGTGTTTTTTTATTGAATGAATTTTTAGAGTTAACTACTAGAATTTATGTCATGTTTTATAATTATATAATAGAAGTGATTTTAAAATTAGGGTACTATATTTATGGGATCGTGTTTATTAACTAAAAGGTATGTATATAATGGTTTTTAGGGATAAATATGTTCTTCCAGAAAAATATAATGGTAGGTGATCTTGAGTCAATAGATGATTCCTAGGATTGGCCTATAATATATACGTCATTGGTTTTCTAAAAAAATGAAATATGTTTTACATTAATGATATGAATAAATGGGTTTCAAATATATTTTTTTGAAATTGAATAAAATAATTTTATGTGATTTATTTCATACTATGTAGTAAAAAAACCTTCCCCCTTCATTAAGTTATAATCTATATTAAATTATGTTTTTGTTTGTGGATCATTTATATGTTTAGATCCCCATTGATGAGTTACCATTTATATGTGAGTAGAACCACCTATATTTAAAGAAAGAAACTAAATTTTATTTTCAAAATGTCGTTGAATCCCTCCAAGATGTTATTTTTGGATAAAATGGAAATCTTATCTTTATTTTTTGACTCATGTTATTTTACCGATAGCATGAAATATTTCAATCTCTAATTTAATTAAACCATCATGAATTTATAAAATAACACAAAAGTGAACATTCATAAAAACCAATCATATAATTTTAATAGAATCACATATTCCAAAATAAACCTGAATAAGATCTAATTAAAGGAAAGACAGATAACCCATGGCAAAGAGGGTGCTTAGTGGGTGATGTAGAAGTTGTGTTTAATAGTTTGGAAGATGTAAATTCACATTAAAATCCAATTGTTTTTTTAAATTTTACTTATTATTGATAATTGATTACTAATATATTTTTAAATAGGTTAAATTTATAGAATGTTCTATTTTAGGAGCTAGTTTGAAAGAAATTAATTTCTTAAAAAGATTTTCCTTTTTCCTATATTATTCTATTTTTTAAATATTGTATTTCTAAAATAATACTTTAATACCAATATTCCTTCCACATTGGAAACCTTATTTTAAATAACGATTAATTTTATCATTTCTCTATTTTATATAATAATTTACAGTTTGGGATGTAATATGGGGCCTTGAACTTATTAAATAGTAAAAAAATATCTTTTAAATTGATATCCTTAACTATTTCTTATCCCTTTGTCATGTTATCCTGACCACTAAAATTAGTATGAATTTATATTTAAACATGGTTGGTCCATGTAAAAATAATTAGGTTTATTAATATTTACTTTATAATTCACTAATTAGAACCTTCTTAGCATGTCATATACATTGAGTATGTCATTCCCATTTGGTTTAATTCCATTGACTATAAAACGTTTTGAATACATATATATTGTTTTATATTAAAATTTAAATTTTTTATCTATGACATTGTTTAAGTCTATGTTGACTACAATTATTTTAGTATGATTTGATATTTGGGTATATATATAATGGTAGAAGTTTTGAGAATATTATTTCCTTATTGTATCAATCATGTTTTTCCTTCATTGAAATGTGTGTCCTGGTAATTATAATTGATAATAATGATTTAGGAATGTATGTTGCTACTTTTAGACATTTATATCACATTAAGTTCGGTTTTTCATGTTTTTTGAAAATTTTGTATTATTCTTATTGGCTTTTAAATTAATTATTTATATTAACAAATTTGTTGAAGTTTAGGAAATGGTTGTATATACCTCAAGATTTTTTCATTATTCATAATTTATTTAGGTTGTTCTACAATATTACCCTAACTCATTATATCGATAATTATATTCCTTGTGATAGACTGCATGATTTCCCAAGATGGATAGGCCTAATAAGTCTTTCTCAGGATGGGTCTTTAGGACCCATCCTTCAATTACAAACATCTGTTATTTTATGTTGATGGAAATGTGTACATTTGTGAGTTATTAATAGGTATTTAAATTTCCTACCAAAATGTATTGATCTAGTTTTTAATGTTATAATCTCATATGGGGGTCAAATAAAGATTTTTTGGAATGAACACACACTATATATATGCTTATATTGATATATGTATTCACTTAACATTGATATATTATTATTATTATTTTTGTTGATTCCAAGAATTTTATACTATATATACATATAAATTTGTAGACATTTTTATGTATAAACATTTTATGCCACCATTTTCATGATAATCCATTGATGGGGAGCTACTGGTTATTATATTCTCACACGCTAAATGGACACCTCAATAGACATTCAGTAACTCTCTCTATTTTTTATATACCCAAGGGTACACAAGTAGTGTTTGGATACCTATGGTTTGTTTTTATACTTACTATTGGAGGTGGTGTAGGATGTTTTTGGATACTTGTGGAACGTCTCCTATTCCTATCTATTTTTCATGGTCTTAGGACCCATTTTTATTGAATTTTATTTTATAAAATTGTATAAATTGTTTTATCGTTTGGTCAATCTATTTTTCATTCGTTTAGAGATTTATGGGTATTTTATTCTCATTAATTTTTATTATGATTTTTTTTTTGGTGTTATATCTTTTTAAAAAATAATTTTTGGATGAATAATTATGATCTTATTGGAATATTTATTAATGACTCGTTATATAAATCAATGTGGGAAAACATTTCCCCATAATTTACTTTATACTTGGAATACTGGTCACCAACCCATAGGGATTATAGAGAGACCCAGGGGTTATATTACTCCCATTTGGATGTTATACATGTGTATAGGTTAGGTTCACTACATAATGTTATATGATTCTCACTAAAACATGAAATATTCATTATAATAAGCCATCCAATTATGGATTCAATGAAAAACAATCCTTCTTAAAGAAGTTATTTCATTTATAGTTTCTTGATAACCATGGGAAAGCCATAATACAACCTATTTAGTTTATTATATCATAGTGTATAATTATATGTCTATATAGAAGAAGGTAATGGTTTTGGAATATTGATGAGTGGAATTTATGTTTCACCATGAGTCGTTCCTTGGAGAACAAGTGTGGTCCATGAAATAATAGAAATAAAATCATATTTATTCCACACCTATAAGGAAAAACATTAATGGGATAGTCCATTATTATTCGGGGTTGAGAAGAATTACACATGATCTCAATCATGGTGTTTTGGCTCAATTTTGAGACACATTCTAAGATAAGAAATGTTCATTGAAAATGGGTTATGTTAAAACATATTTCCCCATGGTTTTTTGATTAATCCATGAATAATTATTTTATATCATTTATAGACACGCTATATAAATATAGAGATATAGAATTAATGAATAGTTTTTTATACACAAGGTTTGAAAAAACATTAAATTCTCATACCAAATAGTCAAGAGAAAGTTCAAGTGAAATTTTAAATCGATTTATGTGAAATAATTAAGGTTACCAATTAATACAAATATCAAGGAATTTAAGTAGGAAAGTAAAAATATAGATCAAATAGTTTAATTTTTTATCATTCTTATAGTTATTTTTAAACCCCATCTTAATGGTAATATGATCATTTTTTATAATAGGATAATAATATTTGTAGTGGTATCACAACATTTTTAATTTAAGGTTTATCCATAGGATTGTGTGTGTAGAAATTGTGAAAATATCTTATGTTGTCTTTAAACTGACTCATTAATTATCTCAGATCCTGATGGATTGGTTTCATTCATTATTTTTCATCTTGAACTATCTAGTGAATAATTTTTTTAGAGTAGGAGTTTTTACTGACCATTAATTCTCTCCCATCACTTAGTAGCTATGTAATCTCCAACATGGGCAAATGATTTGGAATCAGATCAGGATGGTAATGTTATTTGGTATAAAATTAAGTTGTTCTTGTGGATATTTATAGAAATCGTTGCAGATATTCCCAAGGATCTGAGTTATTTTATATTTTTTTAACTTTTTTATTGGTTTTATCTCAGATGTATAACATCTATTGATAACAAGGGTTTTATAATGTTTTATTGAAATAAATTATATATCTATAGAAAATATGGTGTGACATATTTTATCAATTATGTAGGAAGTTATTGAAAAAATTCATAATTGTTTACACATTATTTTTTTTATAGCTTATACATTTAATTTCTAGTAAAACATTGAATCTACTAGAAAGTGTGAAATGTGTTACTCTATTCCCTCTCTAATTAAGATTTAGTTTGAGGTATGGTAAAAAATAATAATAAAATTAACTATAAATAAAACTACATGAAAACCATGAGGAGGAAAATATTAATCTGGATTCTGAAAAAAAAATTTGATATGCAATTTAAATATATATTATAATGGGAAAAGATGAAATTATTGTAAGGTTTTTAGCTCAATCTAAATTTATAAAGAAATTCATAACGTTTTAATGATGGTTAAGAAATTAGTTATAATTACATGTCATTAATTCGACTTAAAAACCCATGAAATGAGGAAATAAATGGATATAAGATAGATTCTTTCTTTGTATATGATTGATAATTAACATATCCTAACAGATATCCAAAATAACGATGAAGGATTGGTTAATTTTTGATGTGATGGATCACTTAATGTGAAAGTAATTGTAAGTAGTTACCATTGTGAAAGGAAGTTTCAATTATATGATATTATCATAATATTTGATTTTAGGTCTAACCTATTATATTTCATTGGGAATTATAATAATGGTAATGAAATGATAGTTCAAAATAATTAGTCATTTATTAGTATAATTAAGGATAAAATAGTCATTATCAATATATATCATATGAGTGATAATGTATTCCATATTTCCAATGATAAAAGTAGTTATTGTTACATGTGAAGGAATAGAATGCTATTTTCAAAAGATTAATTGTATATTTAGTAAAAAAAATATTGAAAGACGTTTTAGTATGATCATATGATAATTTTATCAATTTTTATTTGTGATAGGATCAATGCATGTGATGTGTATCACAAAGTAAATATTTTTAAAAAGAGGTACAAGAAGATAGAAATAAAAACTAATAGGCTTATATAATTGATATGATCAAATGTGTATGGCTATATGAGCATGAAATAAACCATCAATGATATTTCATTCATTAATTTTATTGATGATCACTCTCATATGAATTATTTTTTACTTTATATTAAGTAAATCACATGATCTTGGGAGATTCAACCCCCTCTATATGTGTGTTGAAAATTAGATTGGATGTCTTCTCAAAACACATTAGATCGATGGCCGGTCTCAATATAAGAATGAATAATTTCATTCATATTTTGAAAATTATATAAGAATACAATTATCCATGAATATTAACTAAAAATATATTATACAAAATGAAGAACAAAGGTTTTATTACACTATAAAGAACTATTTCGTCTGTGAAAGGATCTTTAAACTCATTTGGAGAAAAAACATAACAATGACTATATATATTCTCAATTGTTTCCTTCTATGAATAAATTCAACTAAAGTACCATATGATAGGTGGATTGGGATCAATCGTGACTTTAAAATTTCATAATTATCTGTTATATTATTTTATGTCAATATTAAAGGTATATATTTGGGAATATTTTATTAAGAGTGTTGATATATATTTTAGGAAAACACACCCAATTGAAGATGATATTAAAGTTATAATAAAATTTTTAGGAAAATCATTGAACACTTTTGTAAGATCCCACATTTTTTCATGTATGTCTCTCTCTGAGTTTTTCTTTTACCTTTATTTTGGTTTCATTTTCATCGTGGATGTATTTCATTTAAATAAATTTAGTCTTGGGTTGAGAGGAAACTTGAGAAAACCAGAGATTATATGTATTGAGAACATTTTTTTGGTAAAATGTCTTAACGTTCATGGATGTATGCTTCTTTGGATTATTGGACTCTAATTAAAATAATGCTAAGTGTTTTAGGATTTCTTCATAATTTTTGGAGATTCAAAGGAGATTTGGGTTCATTAAAGGAAAAATTGGCTGAAAACCCATATATAAGACATTTAAATGCCATGTAAACAGATTAAATGTCATTAAATGTTTGGTTGTTTGTAATGAAATGAATTTGAGGTGATATGTCTTTCAGTGTATCTCGTTATAAATAATTACACACCATGTAACCACACTACATGATTTGTGATTCCACAAGCTGTTATTTTAGATATTGTGTTGCAATTTATTTCCCATTTTATTTCACTACATATCTTCTTATCTCTAAACTATAGAATCTTCCCTATTAATTTATACTACCAATATCCCTTCTAGACATCCCATTTTCATGATTAATCCATTGTAATATTTTTTTTCAGTTTTTTCCTTCTCTCCCTATTCTGAAATCATTATGGGGAAATACTTTTCTTTTGATCATTATTTGTTTTGATCTTGATCAGTTTTGATGTTGGATTATCATGGATATTATCCACACCTTCTTCATTAGGGTCATTTTCCATTGGTTGCATTTTTATATCATCATTTAAATGTAAGGGGTCTAAATCATAACCATGTGGATTCATAATTGCCAAGTTTATGTAGTATTGTGATTGCACCAAATTAGTGTCTTCCCAAATAAATTAAAAATATAATGGGATTATTCATTGATGACATTTTGTGTCAATTACCTTCTGACTTGGCGTATGGTAACCCATGGGGTGATAGAACCATGAATATAATTGAATTTCTAAATGGATTAAAGTGTCTTTGGAATTTCATGTAACCCTAGGTGATTTCAGGATATATAATCCCTATATTGTAGAATATTTATTATAGATATAACTTTTAATCTATTGTGATTTAAATTTAAACTGGTATACGAAATATAAATTGCAATTTTCATTATTAATTGTTGATATATGTGATGTTACATTATGATTTCCACACAATATGACTAGAATTTATTTCCATCCTGAAATGTTTATATATTGGGCTCGGCCCTTTCACCCTCACCCTTATATGATGTAATGTTGATACTGAGGGGAATCATACCATTCCCTTAATATAATTCTTATAGATATTATACTATGCCTAGTCCCATGATGTAATTCATATACGGCTTTGACCCAGATGTTATAATGATTATAGGTCTTTGACCTGGACTATTATGACTATACCATGGTTATATAGTGGTAGTTGGAAAGATCGTTGGACATCCTCTGAGAAAATTAAGGATTATGTTGAAATAATTTATTTTACCATGGTTATATGGTTGTGGTTGGAATGGTCATAATACATGCTCAGATATATTGGGACATGCAGCTAAAGCAGGTGGTTGTTGTATTTTATTAATTTTTAAATTATTTAATACACATATTTATCACTTTATTGAATAAACCACTTATCATACTGGTTTGTTTAGAGATGGTGGTATCAGACTACTAAGTTATACTAATGTCCTATTTGTGATTCCATTTGGAACTCGAACAGATTGTATGGATGTATGTTTGGAAAAGGAAAAATGACCATGTTGTTGATTGCTTTCTTGATTGATAGGCTAGATTTGAGAGGTAGGGTTGATTTCAGGTTTGGGGCTGGGGTATTTTGAGTATTTTTGAGTATACTATTATTTTACTATAATTCTTTCTATAAATAACTTTAGTTACATTCCTACATGTCATTACATTTTTTCTTCATTATTTATTAGATTATCCAGTTGGCTCTTATTGTTGTTTTCAACTATGTCTATACTTTTATTCTTTAATCTATATGATTTAATTATTATACTATGACACAACATTCCAAGAGTTATATTATCCCCGCTATATATTTCACACCCCCACTTATAGTCAGTAATAATTGGCATACGAGGAGGCGCTCTTGAGGTCCCATAACCAACCATTTTGGTCATGTGATAGAGTGCTTGATCGAGGGATATAAAAAAGTTATATCAGAGCAGTAGGTTTTCTTTTCTTATTATTTACTATTTGGGAAAAGTAGAGAGGATACTATGATGTGTTGGGACTTGGTAATGATCATATTCATGGGAGTACCTAAGACATTTATAGGGGAAAATCCGAGTGCACCGGGATGAGATTTTTTGTTGTTGTGTGCTTCTTGAAATTGATGTTTTTTTACATTTGGTGATTCAGTTGTTGTGTGAGGTTATTGTTTTATGATGTTACTATTTCTTAATATTTGTACTCATGCATCAGTATAGAACGAGATGAGAAGACATTCATCCTAATAGGCACGTAGTGATATATGTACATTCATTTCTCATGATAGGGGCATATCTATTTTTTCATGTTATAGATACTAACCTAAAAAAATATGATTTGAGATGTCTATTTCAATGAAAAAAAATGAATTGATTTTTCAGGATAAACCACTTGTAAAAGATGCTAGAGAGACCATCAGTTACTGTTTCTTTGATTTACTCAACTGATGTGGTTGACTATATTGTTAGCTGGTTCTGTAAGTCGTGTGTTTTCTTATAGAGAAAATGTCTCCTCATTATCATATACATGAGCATTAGAAGTGCTGAAATAAAAACAAACCTAACATAACATAACTGGATCTTCCTATAGTTCTAAATGTTTAGATGAATGTTCATCTTTAATATAGCTTCCTGAGGGTCATTTGATCCCTAGAAAGTGATATGGTTTTTATCATCCATTCGATGTCTAAGCTGACAATAGAGTTTTAGCTATAGAATCTGCCAATGTTTACTTGGTGAGGTCCCCAGGAATCCAATTTATGGATTGATTCATTCCAAAAAATCTTCACTCATCATGAGACATCCAGGGATATATGGGTGAATCTCACTGCATATAGTTTTCGTGGACCTGGGAAGCGTTGGTGGGATATTCTAGAGGAATATATACAGTAGTATGATCTATCTTGGAAGAAATTTGAGATGAATTTCCTAATATTTTTCTATACTGAGATGTTTTGTATGAAAATTCCATTTATTTTATGCATCTGACATGGGAGGGCATGTTAGTGTTAGACTGTGCTAAACTCTTAAAAGACCTAAAGTGCATTGTTCTATCTTCGGCATCTAATGAGATATCCAAGGTGATAATTTTTTATGGCGATATTCATTATGAGGTCATTGCATAGATAAATTGTTTTACCATGACTAGATTTGATGGCATGATAGAATAGGTACCCATACTTGAAGTGAATTTGAGAGAGGCCCCAAAAAGTTGCCATGCAATTTTAGTAGGTTGATTTGGGAGCTCTTCCTTGAGTGGAAAGAGTATTCACTTTGGCAGTTTCATCTTAGGTTTTAGTGGGTAGAGAAGTTAAGGAAGTGGGTAGCCATATCAAGGCCATGTTCCATTCTAGTTTTGTCATGTTATAAATTTTGGTCACATGAAACTGTAGTCACCTTATCAGATATTCAACTGTTGTATATGCGGTATCTTGGGTCCACTTCATAGGTTTTGTGATAACATTAAATAGAAGACCAATGGTTTCAGATCGTATCTAAAACCTATGTAGATTAAGGGATAATCTATCCCTCAGTAGGCAGGTAGCGAGAGTTCCACTGGTCATTCAGGATGAGGGAGGGGACTTGGTATGAAATTCTATGATAATAACTACCAAGAAAGTGAAATAGCTCAAGTTATTCCAACTGAATCCAAGGTAAGATAAAAAAAAGTCAGTTTCACATTATGCAGACTACTCTGGCTATCATGAATGTAGGACTATCTACTTTTATAGGAACTATTCTTATATCATCTACCTTATCTTGTGTTTTTTATATTGGAGCATCACATTCTTTTATATCTCCTATTTTGGAAAACAGTCTGAGGTTGGATGTGGAAATCATGGATGGTGTTTTAACCATTGACACAAAACTGGGAGTGTGGTAATTGAATATCAAATGTTTCAAGGCTTGTTTTCTAGATATTGGTAGTTACCATTTCTTTTGGTAACTTTCATGTTATAAATAAAAATCTTCATCATGATTATGTTATTTATTGGTTTGTTTTATACAAGTCGCATATCAAATATTACAAGAGGAGAGTTACCTTTATATCTTCATAATGAGGAAGATATTTTCACCAAGGGGAGGGGATCTTTATGATTGTCGTGCGGAACCAATTTATTGTAGATTGGATTGTTTCACAACTCATACAGCCAATATTTATCTATAAATTAGTGGAATGTAGTAGGATTATTTACCATAAATGGAAGACCATTTTTAGAATGTCTTTCATGATGATTTATATGTATTACCCCCGAATGATAGATTGAGTTCACAATCAAGTTGGCGCTAAGAGTTGATCCTATTATTATCCCTCCTTATATAATAGAACCAATAGATCATTAGGAATTTAATGTTTAATTAGAAGATCTAGAATCTAAAGTCTTCATTTAGCCATATACATATACTTATGCTTCTATAGTATTCTTCTCCAAGAAGTTTGATGTTTCTTTATATTTATTTTTTTATAATCAAAGGTTCAACATGATGATGGTCATGAACCATTATCATCTACCATGCATTGATAATATTTTTGATCAATTTATAGGTGCTAAGATATTATCCAAGATTTATTTGAGATCGGGATAAAAAAATATGAGGGTGAGGCCATCATACATACCTTGGACTTCTTTATGGTGATTATATTGCTTCTATGAATTTTTTGTGATGTAATATGGGATTACTAGCACACTAACGGTTCACATGGACTTAATGAATAAGATCTTTCAACATTTTATAGACCAATTTTTAGGGGTTTGGTTAAATATGTCTTATGTTACTCCCATCCAGCAGACGATCATTCAAAACATCTTGACATCTTCTTGGATACATGGAGAAAACTTGATATTTACCCAAATCTAACCAAATATTGTTTTTAGATTAAACAATTTCATTTCTTAGGCCATGTCATCATAGAGGATATAATTTTAGTTGACCCAAATAAATTCTTAACCATTTTATCATGGGAATATCCCAATAAAATATTACTAATTTCGAGATTTTTGAGTTTAATAGGTTAGTATTGGCACATAATCTTAGATATCTCTTGTTTGGAAGCACCAATGTTCGGGATGACCAAGAAAGGGGTGAAGTTGATTGGATGGATGGTTCAAAAAATTTGGGAGATGAATGGAAGGATGAACTCATAACTTATCCTCCATTTACCTGGGTCAAGAAATGAATACACTATGTAATATGACTCATCTGGAGTTGGAATGAGAGAAGTTCTAATGTAGGAAGATTGAGTGGTTATTTATGGCTCCAAGAAGCCAAACCCACATGAGAGGAATTACTCTACTCATGACCTAAAGTTAGTAGGAGTATTACATACCAAGATATGTTTTCTATATTATCTCAAGGGTGATAGGTTTTTGGTATACATGAACCATAAGAGCCTTTGGTAAATCGTTTTTCAGTGTGACCTAAACCTTTGACAGAGGAGGTGGGTTTAGTATCTGTAATCTTTTAATATTGAATTGGGATATACACCATCAAGTGAAATGTTGTTTCTAAACATTTGAGATGAATAAAAAACAAAGATCTAGTATGGGAGTCTTGGGATGAGTTGTGGATAATGGTCCTTTTTGAAAAAATGAATATGGATGTTTAAGAGTCTGAGAGATAGATAGCTATGACTTATATGTCTATTATACCCATGCTTTAGGACTGCACTTTGACTAAAATGTTTCTGATCTGGAGGGATCATTTCCAAGAGAAAAATTATATAGTGGGGAAACACAATCGATATGGTATCATGGTAGTGGAAATTATATTATTTTATATGTTTGAGTAAATATTTATACGAGCTTACATGATGAGTTGAAGAGGATGTTTCAGGATTTTAGATGGGAATTTAATCATTTTCTAACAAAGATGTATCATGATATATATATTTAGTACTGGTGGATTGGAATGATGAAGCAGGTTTAAAGATTTGTGGCTAGATGATTAACTTATCTGTAGGTGTAAGTCTTGCATCAGAGGTCAGCTGGTATTTTACATCCTTTAAAAATTATTTATTTGAAATGGGATTATGTCATAGTGGACACTATGATAGGAATACATAGAAAAACCCATAAGAATGATGATGTATGGGTTGTTGTGGATCAACTGATTGAGGTATCACGATTGTTTCCAATTAGGGAAACATTTAATATTAATGATATGGGAAGTTTTTATGTGTGCTATGTAGTTTGGTTACACGGTGTTCCGAGTAGTATCATTTCACATAGAGATCCTCATTTCACATCGAGATTCTATATGGGTTTTCAGAAGGATCTAAGATCATGGGAACATTTGAGCAGATCCTGTCATCCACAGACTTATAGAAAATCTGAGCTGACTATTCATGTTATTGAGGATATATTGCAAGCCTATGTTTTGTATTTTTATGGTTCATAGGAGAAACATATAGAACTCAAGGAACTTTCATATAATAATAGCCCCTTACATCGATCCAAATGGAAATATTTGATGAACTTCATGGTAGTTCATATCATTCACCTCTTTGTTTGCAGGAGGAAGGAGAGTCAACAATTTTTTGACCTAGTACTTCACAAGAGACATTTATGAAGATTTAGATGACCAGATAGTGGTTGGTGTCTTTGTAGAGAAAGAATAATTCTTTTGATGACCACTGAAGACTACATCTACAATTTGAGGCTGGTCATGAATGTTTCTGTCGAATGTCACCTAGGATGGGGAAACACCATATCAAGAAATAGGTAAAGGTAGAACACATGTTTTTTTTGGCCATTTGGTATAGTGGAAATGTTTAGTTTAATGGTATTCAATTTAGACCTTCCATAGTTCTACAGTTCCATGCACGATATGTTCCACATGCCACAGCTATGAAAATATCTTCCAAACCCTTCTCATATGATAGACTTATCAATCATCGAGCTTTGTTCTGATGCTTACATTCAAGAGAATCTAATATGTGTTGTGTATTTAATTGAGAAATATCTCCACCATAGGACTATAACTTTGGTTCGACTATAGTGGTAGTATAAGAAGTTTTTGGAGGATACATTGTATAAGGATTCTGATCTGTGAACATAGTGTTCGGAATTGATCACTGAGACCTCATAGTGACTCTTGTAGAATTTTGGGGAAAATAAATTATATGGTGTGGGTGGTAATATCCTTTATTTTCTAGGTACATCACTCCTTAAATTTTTCATTAACCAATATTTCAGTTTTTCTTTGGTCGCATATGTCTATAGTTGGAATAAACACATCCTTATGTTATAATGACTCTTGAAGAAAACTGGAGAGAATATATATGGAGATCCTTTTTTGGGAAAATGACTTAAACATCAGGGATGTATGCTACATTTAATTAATTTAGTCTAGGTATAAATGGTTTAAGATTTTCATAGGTTCTAGGTAATTTTAGAATCTCTAATGTAGATTTGGGATGTTTAAATGTATAATAGGATATAAAACCATCTCTAGAAAATTTACATTTTGGGTAATGGTATTACACGTCATGTAATGTTTAGGTGTTCTTAATAAAATAAATTTTAGGTGACGGGTTTTTAGTGTATCCTATAATTACATGAAGTGTGACCACATTATATTTCATGTAATTACCCAATAATCTATATTAAAGTGTGTTGTGTGGTTGATTTTTCATTTAATTTTACTATAGCTCTTCTCTTATTGACCCTATAGAATATTTCAAATGAATTTTCAGTATAGACCTACATTATGGATGTCCTTTTTTCATGATCAATACATGTTCAGTTCTATCAATTAAGTTTTCTTTCTCTCCATATTCTTCCAAAATTTGTGTTAAAATCCTTTGACTGTGTGCATTATTTGTTTTTATCATGATTATTTTTAATCTTGGATTATCTTCGTGATCATCTACACCTTATTCCTCATGGGATTTTTCATTGGAATCATTTTTTTATCATTGTTAAAGTGAGGGTTCCAAATATTAATCCAATGGTTTGATAATTTCTATTTTGATGCAATATTATGATAACTCTAACATAGTGTTCACCCAAATCAGTTAAATGATGAATTAGATTATTACATGATGCCTATTGGTTTCTATTATCTTCTAAACTAGATTATTAATACTCATGGGGTTAGAGAAACATGAATATAATTTAGTTGGCTATTCTCTTAAAGTACGTTTGGAATGACATGTTGTAACACTCTGAAATTAGGAAGTACAAATTTTTATTCAATAGTTTTTATGAAATACAACAGAAAGTTTAAAAGGGTGTATATTACGCCAATAAATTAAAATCAAAAAAAATATAATATTTTATATATATTTTAATGTATACAACACTGATTTTTCTTTCATTACATGTAAGGGGTACCTTCCCCAATATCTTGTGTTACACGTAAGATCAAGTCTCACCAAATACCAATGTATTATTAAAAAATTATTTTTAATATAATATGACATAACCTAGACATTTTATTAGATTTTTGAATAGTATTAATTAACTTATGAAAATTTATGTTTTATATAAATATAAAAGGAATTCATTGACCAGAAATAAATGAGAAATGAAAATAAGAACCAATTGGATATAAAAAAATATTATTATTTTTATACCTCCCACAGGATTTTTACTGAATAAACAAAACTAATTAAAATTAGATAAGGGTTTTAATTAAATATATTTATAATATATTCAATAAAATATTTTTTATATTCATCCATTAGGTTCAATAGATATAAGATAAGAACAGACCCAATTACACGCACAAAAACATATATTTTATTAATGAAATTTTACTATCTTTTAATGGAGAACACATTTTAAATATGAATTTCGATACATTAATTGATTTAATATGTCAAAATAGACTTAATTATTTAAATATAGTCATAATACTTTTCTTAGGATGAATTTTGAATATTTTTTTGAAAACATATCATTTTTAACAAAAAGTAAAAAATAATGAATTTTAGTTCGAAACATCTTTTTCATATAATATATTCATAAGATTAAATTATAATTTTAATTGTTTTTAAATTTTAATTAGATCATAATTCTGTTAGTTAATCAATTTTATTTCATTTTAATAAATTTCACTTTTACATTGATTATAAAAACATAGAAATCTTTCGGACATGTTTACTTTAAAGCCACATATTATCGTCCTGCCTGTAGGATTAAATTTAAATCAATTTCTGACACCAATATGATTGTAATTAGAAATAATTTATAACAAATTTTGAATAAAAATAATTTTTAATTTTTAATAATAACTTATTTTTTCACCAAAAATATTAGTGAAATTAATTCAAATTAATTAAAGTGATTAAGGGTAAATTTAGATTAAAAATGGAATAAACCTTATCCTTAAGGCCCGAAATGACATATAAAATTATAAAAAAAATCTTTTGGATTGTTATATTTATACTCTATTAGCTATTTTATTGATATTGGAACATAATTTTATCGACTTGCAACATTAAAAAAGTGGAAGGAATTGTTTTGTCAAAATATTACGAGATTGAAACCCCTTCTCCACTTCAAAAGGCCATCACTTATCCATATTAATAACACCTCTAAGACCACATAGGTTTGGCCATGATATTCTGAGATATCTTCCCAACATCCCTTACCATGACCTTGAATTCTCCAGCATCCTTCTAAGGAATCCCTCTGGTATAAACCAAAATGAGTTACCTAATTTTTTAGATAATGTTTTCAAATAATCGATTTTCATTCATTTACTCTTCCACCCCTTCAATTATTTTTAAATAATACTTATATGATGACAAAATTATAATAAATATACTTTTATTTTTTATTAAGGGTTTTACCAACACTCACACACACCTCCATCAAATGGATAACAGACATATTGTTTATGTGTACGGTAAACTACTACCTCATGAAACAATGATTGTTCATTTTCTTTTACCACATCTCATGGTGGCCATTATGATGGAAAAAATAATATATGATATATATGATATTTTATTTATTTAATCTTATTTAATTGTCTTAAAATAGATACACTTATAAATTTTGTTTTAGGTAAATAGGATTACATCGTTTTTGAAAGATTGGACTACCACCCCCTCTAAGCGATGTGATTCATTAACACAATACATGAATGTATAAATGATAGTTTTTACTAATAATATGTTACATAAAAACATATATATTATATTAATTAACTAATTACATTTCTATAAATATAATATTATGTAATCTTTATTACCTTTTCACACACTTAATAAGTGATAACCTCGTTCGTGGATGTGTGGACTACTGCCTTCTTGACACAATGTGATTCATTATACATCACAAGAATTATATATATAATTATATATAATTAAATTAAATGGTATTTATGATATAATTATCATAATATAAATATACAGGGTTACTTACCTTTTTCCCATAATTTTTGTAGAAAAATTTGAACATTACTCATGTGTATGTATGGTCTACAGTCTCCCTTAGTGTAACTATGGTTCATTTTTCAGAACCTTATTTAATGGTTGGTTTTATAATTATAATTGATGTATAAATATGATAATTATTTCATTATTATTATTCTTTTCGTTTTATATAATGACCCATTTGACCATAGTTGACCTACCAAAAGTTTTTTCGATACATAAACCAAAATTGGTCAAAACACCCGATGTAAACAAAATTTCATAAATAATTGTACACAACATGTTAATAAGTAAAATAAAATAAATTATAAACATGAAAAAGTTTCTCAGGAAATTAAATAAAAAGTTTCTCGTGATTTTTATTTTGTATATTTCATTCATGGTGTTTATGATTTAAAGTGTTTTAAAGCGGTATCGGAGTGTTTGGAATGTTTAAATATTATTTTACACAAAAGCAACATTCACAATATTATAATGTTATTTAAGATAGAGGAAAATATATAAAAAAATTCTATAAAACATTTAATATTTATATCCTGTATTTATTTATGACCACTTTCATTATTAGTACCATTTTTTCATACATTGGAAGTCAAAATGTTTTAGAAAATATTTTTAAGAAAACCTAAATTCAGTTATCTCTATAGTGAGAGAATCTATTTTCTTCAAAAAACCATGTTTTATAAATAAAATTAAACAATTTTTTATATTGATTTTTTAAATATATTTTGACCCTTTTTTATTTAAATTTTTTTAATGAAATATTCGAATTTATTTCTAAACAAGTCATTTTTCAAAAATATTTTCATGAAAAAGTAATGTACTTTTATGAAATTTATGGATTTACCCTCCACCATTCCTAAAAAGAATGAATTCCTTGTTTTAAAGGTTAATTTTTAAATAAAATGATTTTTAAAATTTTTTAAAATGGATTTTTTTTCAAAAAAAGGATATTTTCCTAAAGAACATTTATAAAATATATTCTTATAATATTTCTATTCATCAATGAAAAAAATATTTTCTTACTCCACATTTGATATGTTTTATTATTACCATTATTATTCTTATCATGGGTGGTCTATAATTTATTTGACCAAGGATTGTTTTCACATTCACTTCCATGATTCCTTTTAATTCCCTTTAAATACACAATTTCTAATGATTATTTGACATAAAAGTTACCATAAATATTCCATTTCATTTATCATATATATTACTATTTCCTAAAAAATAGATAATTTTATATATGGTGCAAACATTAATAGCTATTTGATTGAATTTGGAATTTTTGATAAATTTGTATCTTTTAGTAAATATGAATATTTGATATGGAATATTGTTTATTAACTAAATCAATTACTCAATATAAATAATTCTTTAGGCATTCAATGAATGGTGGAACTCGAACATTATATAGCTCCATAATGCATTGATAGGTTTACATGATATAAATAACTTGTGAAAATTAAATGGGTTTCTATCCATATTTTTAAATTGTATGGAGGATGGATCCTGATAGAAGATGTTTTCGTGTTCTTGATACATGACATCCAATAATTAAGAATTTCATTATTTTTTATTTATTATTTAGTATCCATGAGATTTTAACATGATAAAATCTATAGATACATTTCATTCTCAGTATGTTGATTAAATGTCATCTCTTTCTAGTTTCTTACCATGGCATGTTTATTTATCCATATCTATTTATTTGAGTGTAATTTGTTTCCATTTATTAACTTTCCATATTTTTTATTCACTTTATTTTCATTTTTTATTAAAGGTTGTGTGTGTTCCATTCTTTACCATGTAATAATTATTATTCGCATTGATACATTATTTATTTCACTAAAAATTACCCTTACTGATAATTTCAACACACCCTTTTTATGTTTCTTTCCCCAGGAATCCCAGAAGCATAATTTGAAATATATGCGGGAATATACTATAAGGAATAAAGTTATTCTCGATGTTTATTTTTTATAAATAAGAAAAACTTATGGTGTAATTACTGTATTCATTTGTAATAAAAGACTCATTTATGTATCTGGATTACTAATACTACTAAACTATTCGGTCCTTTGGGATTTGATTCCTTTTAATATTTGCAATGTAATAGTAGTGGACACAGACTTCAGGCTATCTGGGTTGGATAACTATATTTGGTATCAATGGATGTTTAGTAGAAACCATGAAAATTATATTTTGAGAAAAATAGGTTAGAGAACATGAACCTAAGGTAGAATTATAGTATAATAATTAATGAAAATCCTTTAATTAGGTCAAGGTACATATTATGTGGGTATTCCTAGCAATACATCCATATATGGATATTATAAGTGGGCATGGTTCTAGAGCAAATGTAACTAGAAGTTATAGATATGACAAGATGTTTTGAGCCTTACTCAAGGTAACCTGGTACATGAAAATAGTCTTTACTGTGCACCTAGTTTGAGACTCCCAGAAGAAGTGTTTAGTAAAATACACATTTTCATTACAAACAATTATAATGAATTTAAATAGTTAATGAAAATGAATATCTTTGGTTAAACCAAATGTGTTTCAGACTGAAAATAATGATTTGTTATTTAGAAATCCTAGATATGGTATTATATAAAAACATTATACCATGGAAGTACTTTGGTTAATATAAAATTGGTGACTTATTTATGTATTGAAAACCATAGATAAAATTTTATTAATTTATTAACCTTATTTCAGGTATGTCAATCATATTTATTTTGAAAATTATATTAATATTATATTATAAAAAGAAAAAATGTATGTTGTTTGAATAACTATCAGGTTCTTAAAGGCTATAGGTCTTCAGCCCATGACTAAAGGACGATAACGGTTTCATGCTAACCACTGACCTACGCAATGTCCAAGTTAATTCTTAAATGTTTTTAGTTAAAAAATATCCTAAAAAATGTTAATGATGAATCAGTCATATCACTTTTGTGTGTCTGATATTAATCTATTAACCATATTGGTTTTTAATATAGTTATAGACAAATAGTTATACTTTTAACTCTATTATAGGTCATACAATCCTTTAAAATTTTCTTTTAGTGATATAGGACAAAAAAATTCATTATCGGTAGTTAATTTAGAGGTGTAAAGGGATGAATTAAAATTTTATAAAATCACAACCAAAATTTTGGAATGTTCATATGAAATTGAAACTTATCGAGTAATAATATATTCATATATTCATGGTTAGTAAAATAATTACCCAATATTGGAAAAATGACTTCCCAAATAATATTTTCTTAATACTATGATTTATATAGAACTGATGACCTTCTAAATCATCAATAATTTATGGATTTGAGGCCCTCGAATTTCTTATTTGCATTCACTTGTTTGTGATTTATGACCATTGACACTCAATATATATATTTATGATTTTACTATAAGTATGTATTTTCTCTTGACACAAATTTTCTCATACATAGAGACCTGGTTACATAGTAGTCTATGTGACCATTATACTTGTCATTTTCTCTTTAATGGATTCTTTTTAATGAACCTATCTCACGATGTGGGATTTCAATGTAGTAAAATGTCAAAAAAATATTACCAATATCGAGTTTAAATTGTGAGAAAGCAATTTAATTAATGTGGGAAGAATGTAACACCCTAAAATTATGTAGTAAAATTTTGTATTCAATAAGGTTTGTTACTTGCAACAACAATTGTAAAAAGGGAATATATTAATATAATGCATTAAAATATTAAATAAATATATTATATTATATAGATTTAATGCATGCAACACATAGTTAGCTTGCGTTACAAGAAAAATATTTAATGATTTTACTAACATATATATTTTATATATTAAATAATTTTTTTATATTCAGCCATTAGGTTTTATTGGAATAACATAAAGTCAAACCCAATTCACACAAAAAATCATATACTTTTGTAAAGGCCATTTTACCAGCTTTTAATTTAGAACCCATTTTAAATATTAATTTTGATTCTCTATTTGATTTAATATGTAAAAATAAATTTCATATTTAAATAGAAACATATAAATTAAGTTAGGGTAAATTTTTAATATTTTTCAAAAACATATTATTTTTAACGAATTATTTAATCTGTTGAATTTTAGTTCAAAATAGATTTTTCATATAATATATTCATAAGGTAAAATTATAATATTATTTGGTTTTAATGTTTAATTAGAAAATATTTTTATTATTTAATCATATATAGTTAATTGGAGTCAATTTCACTTTTATATTAACAATAAAAACATAGCAATCTTTTGGACATTTTTACTTTAGAAACCCACATTATCGTCCAACTTACAGGATTAAATATAAATCTGTATCTACCACTTCTAAGATTGGAATTTTAAAAAAAATTAAACCATATTTATAATCAGAATAATTTATAATTTCTACTAATACTAACTTTTTTTTACCCAAAATATCCATGAAAGTGATTTAAATTAATTTCAATGACTAAGGGTAAATTAATATTAATAAGGGACTGAATCTTAACCCTAAGGCACAAAATGACCTATAAACAAATCAAAAAGATATTTTACGGCCAAATTTAGACCCTATAATCTCATGGATATAAATCATATAGTTATTTTATCCACTAGAAAAATTAAAAATGTGGTAGTCATTCCTTTTTCAAAATATTACAACAGTTGCACTCCTCCAACACTATAAAAGGCCACCACTTCTCCCCTTTACTGACACCCCTAAAACAGCTTAGGGTTAGAAATTATGTCCCATAATATCTTTCAAAAATACATATAATATACCTTAATTCCTCCATTTTTGTATAAATCCTTCCAGCGAATCCCTTTGTGTAAATCGAAATAAGTTAACTAGTTTTTAATGAATCATTTTCTAACGATCTATTTTAATTAATTTACTCCTCTAATCGTTCAATTATATTTAAATTATTCTTATATGATGACACCAATATCCTATATATAATTTTTTTGTTTTATTAAGGGTTAGACCTAACCTCACACACTTCTCCATCTAATTTATAATGAATAAACTATTTACTTATATAGAAAACTACCGGCTCACGAAATGATGATTATTTTTTACCGAATTTCATAGTGGACATTAAAATGGAGACTATATTTATATATGATATTTATTTTGTATTTATTCTTCTATAATTATTTTACAACACATACCCTTAAAATTTCCAATTTTTTACCTACGATTACATTGTGATAGTGTGCACTATTTCTTGCTCAATGTGATGTAATTCTTCTACACGATACATGAAATTTATAAAGGATAATTTATTCTAAAAATATGTTACATAAATAACCATTATATGATATTCAAGACATAATTACATTTCTATAAATATTATATATCATTTTCTTTATTACCCATTCACACACATAAAAGGTGATAACATCGTTTGTGGGCATATGGACTACCACCTCCTCGATACGATGTGAATACTTTTACATCACAATAATAAAATATATAAATATATATAATTAAATAAAATTTTATTTATGATATAATGATAATTATGTAAACAAATGGGGTTACTTACCTTCTTTCCATAATGATCAGTGAAATATATGAGTGTTACTTATGTGTATGTATGACATATTATCTCTATGAGTGCAACTTTGGTTCATTTTAAAAAAAAAATTAATGATTGGTTTTAAAATTATAATTTATGTTTAAATATGATAAGTATTTCATTATTATTATTCTTTATATGTTTTCTAATTACCTATTTGACAATAGATTACCAACAAATGTTTTTTTTGACATGTAAATCGAACTTGGTCAAAACACCCAATGTAAAATTAATTGTCTAAATTGTTGTATACAACATGTCAATAAGAAAAATTAAAATAATGATAAACATGAAAAAATTTATTAGTAAATTAAATTATTAAAATAATTTTTTTATTCAAGAATATAAATGCACATGAGACAAGTTGGATGTGAGGTAATGTATTTTCAACTAACTTTTTACTTCGATTAGATAAATTCCATGTTCCCTACATACATCTTTTGTGTGGTGTATATAAAATCCATTTTACTATATTTTATCATGAATTATTTTATATTAAATGTATTTAAAACATACATTTAATATTATTAATTCATGAGGTTTATGATTTAAAATGTTTCAAAGTGGTATGGGAGACATTGGAATGCTTAAAGATTATTTTAATCAATAATAAATTGAATGATATTTAAATGTGAATTTTGTTCTAGTAAATTTTATAACCATGGATTAATAAAAGCTTTAATTTTTCTATCCTATGATTATTTTTGACCTCTTGCATGTATTATTACCATTTTTTCACTCTTTTATACTCAATGAGTTTTAGATTTTTTTTTAAGAAAACCCTACTTAGTTTCTCTATTCAGTTATAGAATATATTTCTTATAAAAACCATGATTTAATAAAATATATTCAAAAAAAGTTAAATGATTTGGTAAATAAATTTTTACCCTTTTATTTTTACCAATTATTTCAATCTAATCTTTTTTTCACTTTCCAGTCAAGGAATTTTTCTAACCTTTTTATATGGGAAATAGAATGTTCTTTTAAAGTATGTACATATTTAACCATATCCATACTTACAAAGAATATTTTTCATGTTTAAAAGATAAATTTTTAAATAAATTTTTTCAAAATTTTGATCTTAAAAAAATTCAATAGAAAATGATATATTCTTAAAGAATTCTTTTAGATTATTTTTTTATAATATTTACATTCATCAATAAAAATAACCATTTATTTTTACTCTACTTGGGATATGTTATATTGATACCATTGTTTTTATTCTTCTATATAGTTTTTGATTTATTTGAGAAATGATAGTATTCTAGTTCACTTCCATGATTTCATTAAATACCCCTGAAATATTCAATTTTCTATGATCATATTAAATTGATGTTCCACTAAATTTTCTATTTCATTTATCAATGATATTATTATTCCCTAACCCATATACCATTTTTCCTATAGTTCCTACATTGGTATTTGTTTGATTAAATGATGAATTATTGATAAATTTGTATCTTTTATTCAATATGGATATCTAATATGACATATTTTTTATTAATTAAATCAATTACTTGATATGAAGGATAATTTAGACATGCAATGCTAAGTCGAGCTCAGAATTGATATCGCTCATCGATGCATCAAAAGGTTCACATGAGACAAATAATTTACTAAATTAGACTAGTTTTTATCTATAATTTTAAACGGTCTGATGGTTGGATCATTACAGTAGAGGTTTTCATGTGCCTGAGACATGACATACAATAATTAAGAATTTACTTAATTTTGATTCATTATTTATTATCCACAAGATTTTTACATGATAAAATATATGGATTCCTTTCCTTCATAGTTTATTGATTAAATGGAATGTGTTTTAATTTTCTTACCTTTCCATATTTATTTTTCCTTATCTAGTTGATTGAATGGCATGTGTCTCCATTTATTACCTTCCTATATTGTTTATACACTTTTTTCTCTGTTTATTGATTATATGGTATGTGTGTTCTATTATTTTCAATGCTATAATTATTATTCAAATTGATTAATTATTTCTTCTACTATAATTTACCCATACTAAGCATTTGATCTCACACTTATTATGTTTCTTTCCAAATTAATCCAAGAAGCATAATATGAAAGATATACAAAAATACATTATATTGAAAAAAAGTATTCTCAATGTTTTTTATTTAGAAAGAAGAAAAAAATTTATTTTAATTACCGTATTAATTTTTAATACAAGACTGATTTATGTATCTAGTTTACTAAGACAAATAAACTCTGCAGGTGGTTAGGAATTAGTTCCTTGTAATTATTCCAATGTAATATTAGAAGACACCAACTCAAAGATACCTAGGTTCGGGTTTCTATACAAGTTACATTAAGTGATTTATTTAAATATAATCTCTATATTATGTCTTATTACTAATTGATATAACTATTAATAAATTTCGATTTAAATTGAAAGTGGTATATAAAAGATAAATGGTAATTTACATAATTGACCTTTGAGATATATGATGAGATATTGTGATATCAATGTTGTATGAAAGGACATGTGTTTCATGATTAAATTCTTATATATTGGGCCTAGAATTGGAACTTCACACTTATACATTTTAATGATGATACTATGCGGGATCAGACTAGTTATGTGTTCTAATTCTTATAGAAAGTGGGAAATTACCAGTCCCATTTTGTAATTCTTATAGGGATTTTAACTAGATTTTTTAATTCTTATAGGGATTTGAAAGAGATCATTGTGACTATACCATGGGTATATGGTGGTGGTTGGAATGGCAATAAAAAATGCTTCATTTCATTCATGCATGGAACTAAAGTGGATTATTTTAGAATGGTTATATAGTTGTAGTTGGCATGTTCATAAGGCATTCTCAGAGATATTATGACATATAGCTGATGTATACTGTTTTATTTTATTAATTATTAACTTTATTAATAAACATGTTCATTATTCTATTTTATATACCTATTACCAGCTTGGGTTTTTTAGAGATTATGGTTTCAACCTACTAAGTTATACTCACACCCTATTTGTCCCACTTTTTGGTACCTGAGTAGCTGATGTGGATATAGGATTGAATAGAGGAAAATAGCCTTATTGTTGACTGTTCACTTACTGGATAGGCTACACTCTGGTGGTGGGACCAATGTTGGGTTCTGGACTGGGGATTTTTGAGTCTTTTTTTATTCTTATAATATTTTACTTCTATGTTTTATAGAATGGAATTTAGTCACATTCCATCACATAATTACATTAGACCTATATTATTTGATGGATTATATAGTTGGATATTATTTTTGTTTCCCACTATGTTAGTACGTTGATTTATTTTTTTTATTTGATTTATTTATTATGATAAAACACTTTGTACCAAGGGTTATAGTCTCTAAACTATATATTTCACACCCCTGCTACTAGTTGGATGCCTTAAGCGCATGTGGAGGTGCTCGTGAGGTCCAATAACTAACCGATTTTGGTCATTTAATAGAGTGTTGGGTTGAGGGAAATTACCAATTTGATGTTATAAATATGTAATATCATGATACATGAATAACATAATGTTTTATTGATGATCAAATTGAGGATTTATAAGAGTATTATAATGAAAAATATAGAATTGATTCAATTACAGCAACAATTTTCAAAACTTACACATTGATTTTAATTTTTCTAATCATGGGGTAGGTTTTAATAAATTTGGCACTGGGTATAAAAGACATATAAATAATTTAGATCTTAAAAATATTTATATTTATTACAAATAATGTTTCAACAAATATCTTTCCATGTAATTCCAATTGTACAATCTTGTCGTCATAAGTTTATCTAATGATTATTGATGATGAATTAAAACATGAGAATTGTATCAGAGTACTAGAAGAAGATATAAATTTGATTCTTAATAATAACACCAAGGATTTATAATCTCAAAAAAAAATAAAAAGAATTGTTCTCATAAATAAAATTATTTAGAATAAGATCACTAAAAAGGTAAAATTATCACTAAAAAAGATTATCATGTGTGCAATGTTATTTAAAATTTACGGGTATAGATATGGTAATACTTTTACTCATTTCACATGGCTTGAAATGATATTTATTTTTCATAGGTTATTTTCAAAATGTAACAAAATAATATTATTAATGAGATTTTAAGTCATTATTGTTGAATAGTTAAACAATATTAAGAATAGTAATAATACATTCATTGAATAAATGGATGGGTTTTCCATAGATAACGATGATTTTTTATTTCAGAATCTAAATAAATAATTACATAGGCTTAAAAAAGTTCCCTGATAATGGTATTAAAAAAATAATAGTGTTAAGAATATTAATTGTTAGAAAGATGAGGTGTAATTATACATTATACCAAATGAGGGGATAAAATCTCAGTCATTGTGATTTTTATGATGATATTATTATTTTTTGAGAAATAATGAAATTACTTGTATTTACTTTTCTTCGAAAATTAAAAAATAATTTCAAATTTTCTATGATTAGTGATATTTAATTATTTTATAGTTTTAATTTGAGGAACATGATGGGTTTTAGCATTTTATTCCAACCGAAGAATGATCATTCTTTAAAGCCGTGTTTAAAAATGGATGATTTACGAGAGTTATATAATCCTACAACACTTAATAATAAGATTTTAATAGATGGTGAAGGAATGTTTGTAGATAAAATGGACTTATAAATATTTATTAATAGATTACAATACTTGAAAACACTTAGATCATCTAATGTTATTTCTATTAACCTTAATGTATGATTATTAATAAATACAATGGATATACATCTTATAAAAAAATAAATCTTATAAAATATCAAAGGGACTCTAGATTGTGGATTTAGTTATAATAAAGAATCATCATTCATATATATGGAAATACTAATATATATTGGGAATTACATTTTGGATATCAAAATTCAACTTAAAGTAAGTTCATTATTTTTTTGAGTAAAATATGTTTCTCAACACTTGATGAAACAAATTGTCACTGTAAGTACAAAAGAAACTATGTATGTTAGGTCATTTCAAGACACAACTCAAATTATGGGGATAAAGAACTACATTAAGTTATAAGGGTGAATGTTTCATACACATTAATGATTGGGTGTAATAATTAATGAATAGTCATTTTTTCGATGAATCCATTTTAGTATTAAGAACTAAATAATATTGATATCAGGTGTCACATTATCAAGGATAAGGTAGAATATGGAAGAAATAACCTATAATATGTTTCAATAAATGATAGATCTATAGATATATTGCAAAATCCACATACAGAGGATGCATTCTTACTCATTCTAGTGTTTTTTGGAGTGGATTATCACCAAAAATACCTATGAGTCCATTTTTTTTCCCACATTAATTATTTGGTATTTTGACAATGTTGGATAATAATATAAGTACTCTTATTTAAAATGGAGAGAAAAAATAACCATTTTCTTGTGAAAAAGGGGGCATGATAAGGGAAGTAGATTATTATAATGGATACATGAGGTTCCTATAACTAAAGTCAATAAAATAATAATAATTATTGTTTAAATGTATAAAATAAATAAAAATGGATATATTTATGGGATTATAATGATTTTAGAACTTTTATGAAGTAAATTAATTAACAAATAGTTGATATGTTCTCAATTGAGACTTGGTCAATAGACTATTTAACTTACAACTAATGGTAGAGAACTCTCAAAAATCATTTTATCTAATATTGTGTTGTTTAGATAAATCTCAAAGAGATATATGTATAAGACTAGTTTATTTAAATGATTAATTTATAAGTTTTAATTGTGATTTCATATCATATTATTTGTTACTATGATCATAGAAGTGTTTGAAACATTTGGAAGCTATATTGGAAGGAACAAAAAAATTAATCCTGATGTAACAAAAACCATTACATAATTCTCTTGGAAATATTATAAATTAAATTCATGAAAACATATAGAGAATGAATTAAGTGAAAATGAAATTTTCTATTATCATTTTTTCAGGAATTCATAGTGGATAAAAATGAGAAATCCAAATAATGATGGGTGAGTCTCCATTATATTATGGTGTAATATATATATATTGATTAAAACTATATATATGGTTTAGGTATGTCAAAGGGTGGAATTATTATTTCACTATGAAGAGTTCAATGGAAAATCAGCATATTCCATGTCATTTTGTGTTGACAAATAAATGTATTCCATTCCTAGATAAAAAACATCATTGGTGGTAACCATTGTTACACAGGGATGAGGAGCATTATTTCATCATCTCAATCACCATATTATAGAATAATTAAAAGATAAAATTTAATAGGGTGAAAATAAACACTAATAAATTGGGAAAGATATTACATAACCTTTTATGGTTTCTGGATATATACATGAATAGTTAGAGCACACAATAGAAAAAAACATTACATCTCTTTAGGTTTATATTTATTTTGAAATGTGTGTTAATTATAACAGGGGGTAAAAAACATTGAAATGGAATATTATACATTCCAAAGAGATTTCTAGTGAAATATTTTTCAAACATGTGTAGAAAAAAAGTGGTACACACTTGATCAAACTTTTGAGTCACTCCATGAATGAATTGAAAAGATTAATTAACTTTTCAATTATTGTTTTTATATTTCATATACATTGATTTTAAGACTCTTCCAAATCATATCCTTCTTATTTTTAATAATAAGATCGGACTATTGACATATAGATTGTGATAAAAGGACACCTACAATTAGCCAATTTAGAAAAAGAGTGTTTGGAACTTATAAAAAACTTATGTCAAATACATTTTATCTTGTTCTCATGTTTACATTGATTGGTTATATTTTTGGATCATATACAATAACCTGAATTGGAATAATTTTCATTAGGGGTATTTATTTTGTGACCATTAGTATATATCCTCCCCCACTAGTGGTGGTACAATCACTCACCTAGGAATATCATGAATATTGTTTCTGCCTTTTTTGTGGGTGTTGGTAATTCATAAACCATATAGAAGTTTTATATTTTTTTCATTCTATATAATATGATATATTATTTTCTCTTCTATCATAAATGTTTTTGAAACATTTATATATTGATTATTTTATGATAATAAAAGGCACTGGATACAAAAATAAAATAATAAAAACAATTATGTTTTATAATTACTATACCTATTTTTTTCAAATGATTATTCTATCATATTTGTTTATCAAACCTTCCATTACACATGAAAATAGGTAAATATGAGTGAATATGTTTTTTCCTAAAATCCATCATTTTTTATTTGTAAATAAATCAAATAATTATCAATTGAAATGATCTTGGAAAAGTGTGTCAAAAAATAGAATTTTTAAGTTTACACTACATTAAGTGGAACTAATGAATTGAATGCATCAAGTTGTATTTTATTTTGTGGATTTTGTAAGATAAATTGAGGCATTAAAATCTATTAGAAAATTTTATGTTGTATTGGTTATATCATTCTAAAGGACTCTATCAAATCAAATCACATAGAATAATAGCATTGAGTAATATTTTATATGATACTGTTTCAAGGAAACTACATCTTATAATGTCTTGTTGAGTAAATATTGAATGAACTACCTCTACTCGTAATATATTTATTGGACTCTACATTTTTTTGTCTTATAACAATACATTGAACTTCCAATATCATTTTACAAAGAAAATTTTATTTGAGTTGACTCATCATTAAACTAAATTGGGTAGATTTTTTCTTTATGCCATGTTGATTTATGTGTTCCTATAACAAAAATTATTTTTTATTCTAAAAAAACATGCATTTATTGACTTTTATTAATCTATATGGTGGAGTTAAAACAATTTTTACATAGAAATAAATAAAAAATTATCTATGGAATGCTTTGGAGCTACTTTAGAAAACATCATCCATATTTAATAAAGTTACACCCAAGAATGTTTCTTCTATTAAATCTAGTATATTATATGGATAATCCCTATTATTCACAATATTACATATATTTAATAAAAATTGTTAATTTATAGTCATCTTCCATTAAATTTTAACATGTTTCATATGGTATACTCTAACCCTATTACACAATAATTTCTCTTGTCCAAAAATTCAAGATTAATTTTCAATGAATTCTTCTTAATAATTATTTATGAAATCTTTTATTTCATTTTTACTTTCCTATAAAATATATATATATATATATATATATATTTAAAAATATATTTAATTAGTGGCAAATTAATTTCATACATTAATTTTAATCATAAATATCAATCAACATTTTATTTTGATTTTTTTGGAAACAGAATTCTTTGATTATAAATATTCTCAAAATAATTCACCATAGTCACTCCAATTTCAATGAATTGGTATATTTAATAAGATAGGAATATGAAAAATAATAAATTTTAAATCCAAATAGTCTGAAAAAAATAATAACTTAGTCAATTTGGATATGCGTTAACGACTAGGGAAAAGTACTTATTAAAAATATTACCATTGCAATATATTTTGAATTTATTTTTTCTAGAATTATATCAGTTGGGATTATCAAGATTATCATCTTTAATAATAATTTTCATTGAAACTTTATATAATGAATTTTAATGTAACACACATATATTTTATGGAATATTTTATTTCAAATAAATGTAATTTCTTTGATAACTTTTGTTACAAGAAACCCTGAGTTTAAATAAAAATGATATACTATTAAAATATTATTTTTTTGAATTTGATAGTTATAAACTATCCATTAAATTGGGTAGTATAAATAGAAATAAATAAATTATAAAAATTAAGGATGTAGATATTATATAATGAAATTATATTGATAAATGAGTACTTAATTTCTAGTAACGTCTCTATACAGGTCAAAAATAATTTTACCTCAATGAATTATTTTTATTGATTTTTTGTGAAAACATAATAAATTTATATTCATACATTTTGTGAAAATTTAATTTAAATAGTGGAAAAAAAATTTGAATCAAAATTTAAAAATTATCATAGAAGGATGTTTTCATAATTTTTATAAAATAATAATTTTTCTATGAATGGTTAATAATATTGATTTTTATTAAAAATAGTTTTTTTTTGGTTTAAATAATTTACAAGTTACATTTTGTTTTACGACTATTTTGAATATAAAATTAGTTTAATTATATTATAATTAATCCAATTTTTGTCGTTGAAATCAATTTAATGTTGAATTTGGATAGTAAAATTTATGTAATTATAAAACCTTTTTCTTTGGAAATCTATTTTTTCAATATGTATTCAGAATAAATTTTAAATTAAATTATGCCAATTTTTTAACTAAATTCTATAAAATGAATTATAAAATTTTAAACTTCATTATTAATATTACATAATATATTCAATTAAAAATTTTTCCATGATGAATTGTAAAAATAGACAAAATTAATTATCGCATATATTATTAAAATGGGTTTACCATGGGTTAAAATAAAAATATACGGATTAATGTGACATAAAATCTATAAAATTTCTATAGGATGGACATATTTCGACATTATATTTTCAAATGTTGGTTAATTATCCATTTTGGATAATTTTGATGTGTGAAAAACATTGGTATATATTTTTATTTTAACATATTCCAAGTGATTCCTCTTGGATTCTTATAAAAGGGAACCTCTAATTCTATTCTCTTCACACTTCCATAGACATTTGGATCAACCAATACATACCCAAATCCCTAAACTAATAGAATTAAAACATCCTTGAGTAATTATTTTTTATCAAACCACTCCTAAAGTGTATTTTTTCCTAACCTAAAGAGGTTCTCTAAAGAAGAGGTTCTTCTCTTAACATTGTTTTCTAAATTATATATTCTTCCACCTCATTCAAATATTCTCAAACATTGATTCAATAATAACACCAATATCTCCCATAAACTAAAATATTATTTTTTTCATATCCTATATCCATATTATCATCCATCAAATGGGAAACAAAAATGTTGATCATGTGTATGGTGTACTACCACCTCATGAACTCGGGTAATTCATTTTCCATCACCACATCTCATAGATGCATATAATGATGGATTTAAAATATTCGTTTTTTATTTTTGAAATAATTATACTTATATAATTATAACATCACATTTATTGTCTTATCTTCCCAGCCCTTAGAAAATTATATTGACACTCGTGTGTATGTGTGGACTACCCCATCCATGAAGCAATGCGATGCATTTTCCATTTTATTTTTCAATAATATTAAATATAAAATATTTAATTAATATATATGATACCTGAAATTATATAATTATTATATAAATTTGAATTTATTTTTTAATTTTCAACATTCCTTCCATCCAAAAATTGAAACAACAATCATGCGTATATACAGTTAACCAACTCCAGGAACGTTGAAATTCATTTTTATATATCAAACATTTTTTTATGACACTAAATATGTTTATAATTAATTTATATTATATTTCTTTAATGATTAAAATTTATCATATAGTGTAACCATAATAAAATTATTAGGACCAAAAATACCGAACCAGAACAAACCTGAAAAATAAATAAGTTATCACCCAGAATACTGATTTTAATAAAAAAATTTAAATAAAAGTGTGTTAAAATATTACAAGTAAATAATATATGGTATTATATAAATTATTATGTTTATCTAATAGATGATTAATTAATATATATTTATTATATTTAATTTTATAATAGGTTTGAATAAATTTAACATTTATGGTAAGGGATTTCCATATCACTTTTACCTATATGAGGCACATGTCATATTCACTACATTCGTTTTTGTATAGTGTATATACTTTCCATGAATATAATATATTATTATTATTATTAATTTGGTGGATATTGAAATATACATATAATTTTATTTCTTTAATGGGTATTTAGATTCAAAATTTACCAAAGTGGTAAGGAATTTATGATATAATCTCATTGTTTATTAGGTTTGTTTTTTCTTTGGTATTAAATGATAAATTATTATAATATATCTCCCATGAAACTCAGTAATTTTTTTTCTCATATTTATAATTTGTTTTGAAATAAAAATTTTAAATATTATTTAACCTATTTTGTGTAATCAAGATACCAAAGGAATGATTTTAAGAAACCAAACTTTATTTTTCCCTTAAATTAAGAAACATTTCTCTTCCATGTCCATGTTTCATAAAAATATATTCAAGAATGTTATTATTTTTATAAAAATATAGTTTAATTTCAAAATTAATCATGTCTTAATTTAAAAAATAAAATATTAATTTTTTTCCCAAATGAGAAACTTTTTAATTTTTACTAAAAATGTAAAAGTGGTCTTTGTTTTAACATATATGGAATGAATGGAATTTTCCACCTCAATGATCACAAAATTGTTTAAATATTACGTAAAATTTTTATATGGTTATTTTGAAATAAAATTATTTATTTAATATTTATGAAATTTTAAAATTTGAAATAAGGTATTTTAAAATGGAAATTACGATTTCCATAGGACGTTTTTCATGTTTTTTTAATTGAATTTATATTCATTAAAAATTAAAACCATTCTTGGTGGTTATGTTTTACTGGGGATATGATCCAATTGTAGAATCCATATTCTTTCTGTTGATATTTTATGATTATGATGATGATATTTATATGAATCCTGTTTATTTTTAAGTATTTTTCTATATAGAATTAATGAAATTTTAATAAAACATGTTTTCCTTATACGGTTTATGATTTGATGTTATGATAATGTTTGTGGATGATGAGGCACATATATGTATAGATTTTATTACGTAATTTTTGGGCATGAAATTATATATCTCACTAATGAATTGGGTTAAGTATTATATCTCATGAGATAAATTATGAGAAATAATTTTATGTACTTGATATGATATGGGAAACAAGTTGATATACTGGATCTACTATTGGGAATATGTACTGATGCCTAATTTGCTAAAATTTTATGGTCTATGTTGATAACATTAAAATATAAAAAAAATCTATACATATTATGGTGACACACTTTTATGGAATGGAGTTCAGGTTCATGATTTATTTGTGATGATTTTCCACTCTTTTAATTCATGTCTTTTGAAATGATTAGGATTTATTGCATGAATTATATTTATAATCTTGGATATATTGGGTATTAAATTTATAAACCATTTTCATAAAATCATACCCTTATAGTTATCTTACTCTTTCTTATTATTATTGATTGATATCTCTCAAGATTACCCTTACTAAGTATCTAAGCACACCCATTATTATGTATAATTATTCTTGATTGCAAAGAATGGTATATGTAGTGTATGTCTATGACGATTATTAAATTTGGAGATATATATGGGACACTATTAATATCATTCATGATATAAGAATATTGTTTATCTAGTCTCTAAAGACACTAAACATTTATAGTCCTCGAACAAGTATTTATTTAATATATTTAATATTCATCTAAAATGATGCAATATTTATATATGATAATCTCATGTTCCTATAATTGGTATAATAGAAAGTTTTATTTAATTTTTGGAAGCTAATATAGAAAAAAATCAGTGATAACACTAGGGATTTGTCAATTGTCGAAACTTTTCACTGAATTTTGATCAAGGATATGGAGAGTGGTTTCATGGAAATCGTATCCCTATAGGGATACTAAAAGTAGATATGGATCTTCCATAGTTTTACCTAGGGGTAATAACTCTAAAATGGGATCATTGGTATTTGCCTCTACCATCTCCTGGTGCATGTTATTAAGACTAACTGTGCACCTATTTTGAAACTGTTTGGGGAATATGTTTTGGAAATTTATATACTCTTTACAAACCATATAGAAGTATTATAATATATAAGGAACACGAATGGCCTAGTTTAAACCTATGGTACCATGGATTGAAAATAAGGGGTTGTGATTTAGATGATTTATAAATTAATTTTCATCATTATGTGGTTTCCCACTACATTTTTTGTTTCTCACACATTTCATTTTGCTTTTAGTCTATGGGTGGAACCAGAAGATGTCGTGATAAAAGTGATTGTGAAGGAAAATTAAGTTATTTCCCACATGAGAAAACAAACTTTCTTTGAGTTATAATACCTAATATTTTTGTTATTTTATCATAGATTTTTCATACCATGAATCATGTTGAGTTTCTAAAAGATTTATAGAGGGAACAAATTACTATTTAGACATTTATTAGGAAAATTTCACATTTTTTTGGTTGGTCATCGAATCCACTAGAAGCTGAGCGATGTATCACAACATTGAGATGATATTTTTTTCTCCAATTATTATACCATGAAAAGTTTATCATAGAAATATGTAGTTTTTATAGTGAAGTATATCAAAGATGGAACCTTAATATGAATATAAGATAAGTAAAATAATCTAACTCTATGGAATGGGTTTTGTTTGAGAGGGTATTTTTCAATAAGTACTTCCATTATGTTTTTCATACAATGATAGATATGTAATTTATGGAGATTGAGAAAAAGGAGGGTGAATTCATTGATAATTATGGAAAAAATTATAAAACATATTTAATATATAATTTTGGTTTAATAATTAACCTTGAAAGAAATATTTATTGATTATTTAGTGTATTGAAACCAATTAATTGATAAAAATTATCTATAAAAGACATTTGTATCTATAAATAAATTGTTTTATATGCAATCAAGGTAGAAAATTAAAATGGATATTCCCACCATTCCAATTATTTTTAGAATAAAAGTAATATCTAATATAATTAATGTTAAAATAAATCCCATGTGTAATGAAATTTCATCCATATGCATGGCAAAAATGTGGGAAAACATTAAGGTAATTGATTGAATGGAATTGGGACATAATTTAAATTTGAAAACGATGGTAATAATTCTTGTGAATGTCGAAAAGAAAGAAATTTTTTGGTTAATTCAATAGAAAAGAATAAGACACCAACTAATTTACCACCAACGTTCCAATTTATTAAAAGAAAGGTGTGTATGAATTATACCTACCTGTGCATAAATATAAAACTTTATGATAATGATCAAAATTAAAAACCACATAAGTTTAAATATAATGGGAAATATCATGTGATCATGAATTTAAAAGTGGTTTATGAGACAGAAAAGTTGAAAGCAAAACTTATTATCCTCTCAAGAATAAAAAATGTCTTATATGATTATGGTTCTACCATATATTTTATATATATGTATTTTAAAAAGGGTATGAAATTTCATGCTCAATGATTAGATATTGAGTGAGAGAAGAAAACATAAAATGGTATGATGGTCGCATCTCAATTCTATTATTACTCACTGATTTACGTTTGTGGGAAAGTGCATCCTATAAATATTTCGATTCTCCCATTAGTTAAATTTAATGTGATTCTTGGAATAGATTAAATTTATTTATATGAAACCTGTATCAATTTCCTGGTGAGGAAAGTCAAATTTTATATTCCAAATGTAATTGTGCTCATGTATTGACATGATGATGAATAAAAACATCAAATGAAACGGTTTTTGTTATATTGGTGTTTATTCTAATTCAAAATTCATGTTTATCTTAGAAGGTTGGCAAGAAACTCAAAATAAAATAAAAGCCTATTTTTTTATGAGTCTATTGAAGTATTTGAAGATGATATACCTAGTCTCCCATAAAATCATAAAGTTGATTTTTAAATATAACTCATACCTAGTGTTACAATCATTCCAATGACTCACTATAGAATAACCCTGACTGAGTTGTAGGAAATAAAGAAACTACTCATAGAGATTCTAGGATGGGTAATTGTTTAAAAAATTGTGTCACTATAGGTTCCCCTAATTATTTTTGTTAAGAATAAAGATAGATCAATGTAACTATACATTTATTATCTAGAAAAATCCAAGATTACAATCATTAACAAGTATCCTATACCCTTTATTGATTACATGTTTAATCAACCATATCGAGCTCAATAATTTTCTCAGATTTACCTTCATTACAAATATCATAAATTGAGGGTCAATAAAGAGGATATAACCAAGATGACATTCCGTTCAAGGTATAAACACTATGAATATATGGTGATTCTCTTTTATCAAATTGAATTCCCCACTATCATTATCAATTTAATGAATATAGTCTTTAGATATTACCATGATCAGTTTGTGTTATCCTTTATAGATGGTATTATTTTATATTAAAAGAATGAAATATATCGTGAATAACAATTGAGAATTGTAATGATGACCATTTTGATGGAGAATTTAGTTTTCAAAATTTATCATCTAGGAAATTTGGTAACAAAAGGTTTTGATTATGGGTTATATAATCTCATGGAAGTGTATATCATTGGATCCATCAATGAAATATGTTATTGAAAATTATCCCAAAATAACCACTATAATTGATGTAAAATATTTTTTTGGGTTTTTATAAATATTATAAATAGTTTATATATAATTTATCAAGATTTTCTAAACCACACACCATGTTAACTAAATAAGGTTCCATGTTCCTCTGTAAAAATGAATTTGAAAAAAAAACAAGAAACTGATGAGAAGGCTAGTTGGTGAACTTTTTCATACATTACCCTATAATAGATAGGGGTTCGTAATATATTTTGTTGAATCTCAAATTGGATTGGGATTATTGGGTGACCGACCATAGTACCCCAGAGTAGATGCCTTAATTTACAACATTTATATGATTACAAGGAATCACACCCAGAAGTAATGAAAAGTTTATTTGTTTTTGAAAACCAGATACATACATAATGGTTACAATAAAACATTGAAATAAAATAAAATATATAAATTCCATTGGAAACATCTATAACGCCTAGATTGTCCCTACAATCCATTTATAATATTCATTTTCACATCCTAGGGAAAAATAAAACATAATAAATGGGTGATCTCAGGTGCTCGGTAAGGGTAAATAGTATAGTGAAATAAAAATTAATAAGGCATGGTGAATAAATAAAAGTACACATTCTATTAAAACATAATCCTGATCATAATATGGCTATAATAAAAGATAAATAAATAATTACATAATAAAATATAACCATGGATATTCTGCTAGTTGAATAATCAAATGTAATATCAATTACTAGGTTCATAATTAGGGAATGCATAATGTGGTACCTCATAACCATATAGTAAAGGCCTCATTCTAAGACTACACATAACAGGGTAAAACCCCAAACTAGTTTGTCTCATGACACTTACCAATTCATCAAGGGACTGTAGCGGACCCCACCTATCACTTACCAAGTCCAATTTTTTCTTTATATGAATGGGTATAAATATAAACAACATAAACATTCTTATTGAAAAACTATCATACACAATGTGAATAATCCATCCATAATCTATGAATGGTATCAAACAGAATACCCGCAGTCAAAATGGACATATAATTTCCAAAAAATATGTTATATGGTATCATAAGAGATAAAAATCAATGAAGTACAATATTCAATAATGTATGTCAATATAGATGGATATTCCATTGAAAATTTATCAATGAAATTGCTCATTAAACATTCCAAAGTGTCCCATGCCATTTTGAAACATTAAAATAATAATAAAAAATATATAATTAGAATAAGGATACTCGTGATATTATATATCAAAATGTAAGTACATATTCCACAAACATAATGAATATGGGGTGAATAAGGTATATATATCATAGAAGTAATAGTGATATGAGAAAACCGCTTTGACTTTGGACAGATGAGTTATTTTGGAAAATTAATTGTATTTATAATTAAATATGATTGTGAACATGTATATCCTATAAAATAAAGGGGATGGAAATTGAAATTATATTTTAGTTTTAAATTATGTCCCACTGAAGTTAAATTATGTAAAAATATTTTTTATGAAACTTTATAAATAATAAATTTTAGTGTGGTTTAAGGAAAATATTAAAGATATCTTAAAGAGAAAAGGAGTATTATTTAATAAAAAAACAAATGAAAAAAATTATGTTAAAATTTTTTATTTTATAAAAATAATTATGTATAAAAACATATTATATAGTTCACTTTAAAATGGGAAAGAATTCATGAAGGTCCGTTTTATCAGGCTTGTTTATCGGGAAGAATTGGCAAGGGAACCATTTTAAAACTTGTATATCCCCATCAAAGAAGGATGGTCTGATATGGATATATAATTTTGGTACATATACACATAATTTATAAGCAATATATATAAATAATGAATCATTATGTTTTATTAAAGGGAATGAAAGAGTAAACCAATGGAAAAAATGGCAATTTGGGTAGACTGCCTTACCAGTTTTAATCAGTCCAATCATATATCCCAAAATTATAAATCATAAAATGACACAGTTAATACCATGAAAATAAATAAATTCATGATATTATACATAAGTTGGATGTATACATACACCATACACAAGAAATAGTGGTGAATAAGGAATATCTCATAAAAATGGACGTGAGATGAGAATATCAGGACCTTATGTTCGAATATGTTTTTCACGTAAACTTAATGTCATGAATAATCAATTTAAATCCCTTAATTCATTAATTTAGAAACATTTATACACGAAATTTATTTGGTGTAACTTTATTACATTTATTTTTTTTGTCTTCTTTATGAGCTATATGATACAGTTTTATCATTCATGAGTGTTTCTTTCTTTGGCTTTCATGGTCAATATAATTGTATATGAGTAATGAAGTTCATGTAAAATGTGTATAATTCTTCAGAATTGGAATTAAATGTTTTTAATGAAATACTATAAGTTCAATTTGAATTATTTAATATATATTTTTCCATATATGAGGATGAATCATTATATAACATGTTAATGATAGTCATTTAGATTAATTTTTGCGGTTTTTCGATCACTATGAACTAGTTTTGTTCTATTATTTAATTTCATGTAATAAAAATGGTTCTAAACCCTTAAATAAGATATAATAATTTTTTTAATCTTGTTAAAACATAAAAATATTTTCATTACCATATTTTATGGAGATATTTAATAATGAAAGTTCTTTGTCCATGATGGTTGTAAATAGGCAACCCCCAGACGATGATTTTGTTTTTTAAAAGTATAGAGGGGGAGTTTGTTGAATTATTTTCCATTAACCTGAAATAATTACATTATATATATAATACTAGAGTTATCATGATCATTTTTCTAGAAGACTTTAGGATATAATAATAAAATAAATAACATAAAAACAAATTAAAAAGAAAAGGAAGAGGATTTTACCACTTCAATACTCCTCCTTAAGAACCTCCTTAAAGGAATGATTTGGTCTTTTGATGAGACAAAGTGATATTGGAAAGAGGGATAGTATTCGGGATTATATTAGGAAATATTTGACAAGGCTCACAGTATAAGTGGTGTGAAGATAATTGGTTGTGATTACATTATTCATGATGTTAGGAATAGGGTATTTTACTTATAAATTATAAATACCATAAATTATCGTATTATATGATTCACTAAAAATGAAAATATTTGAGAAAAATCCCAGAAAAACACCCTAAATTTTCTTCAATATGTATAACCCTAAAATAAACTCTATTTTATGAAAATAATTTTATAAATTTGATAAATTTAATTTTAATTAATGCCATTATTTACTCAAAAAATACAGTTTTTAAAATTATAGCTATATTTATAACACTCTGAAATATTAACTAAGGCCTAATTAAAATATTCTAAAATCATAAGATAAAAAAATTATATATGAATCTATTTTATGAAAAAAAAATATTTCAAACCATTATATTAATTATAAAATTAAAATAAATTATTTCTGACATAAAAAAAATAACAACACATAATAAATAATTTCTAAAATACTTATTTACTTAAACTATTATATAATTATGTCATATTACTTTTTATAAGAAACATTATTTTTATTTATAATTTTGTAGCTGAGGGTATTTTTTTAATGTCTATATTACTATTTCTAACGGTCACATTGTTATTCCAACAGTCACATTACTATTTATTAAAAATAAAACTTATCATAAAAAGACTAAAAATTTAACCAAGGTAAATTTTGAAATTATGATTTCAAGAATAATGTTTATATTTTCAAATATAATTTATAAAAGTGTGAAATTTTTTATTTAAACTATCTCTCAATTAAATGGCAGTAAAACCACATTCAAAAAAATATAGGCTTTATATGTGAAAAAATGGTTTTATTATTATCTAATCCCTCTAAAAATGTATTTGGATGAATATAAAAATATATTTTTCAATATAATATATATAAGTTTCTATAATATATTTGAATAATTAGTGATTACATTAATTTATTAATATAAAATTTCATTTTGGGCATAATAATGATTTTTATAAAAATACATCTTTTTTGTTCAATGGATTTTCATTTCAAATTAATTTGTAACCAATGAGGTAATTTTATAAACATTTTTATTCTATGTTATCATAAATTACTTAATAAAATTTATTCATTTCATTCCCAACAACTATAAGATATGTATAATAATTAAATAATAATATTTAAATAATTTGTTAAGATGGTAATCTATCAAAGAAGTCAACTATAAGAAGAGGCATACTATAATATCATGGGGTGTTACATTCTATACTCAAAAAAAATTGTATCCTCACAATTTTAAATTTTAATTGAAATATAGATGTTGATTTTTTGAAAATTCATTTGTAGTAAACCCACATCATAAATAAGGTTAATAAAATATCTTCTTAATCAGAGGAAAAACTGAAATACGAAGGTCACCATAATATTAGAGATTTATAATAAGATAATATTAGTGGGAAGTCAAAACATGGAAATGAAAGATAAATCAAAACATCATATTCTAATGCATAACAATAGATTACATGGTCGTGAGAAATTTATTCATCACAAAATCATAAATCTTGTGATTAGTTAAAAGATTGTTGGCCTCTTAGTATGTAAAGTTAAAAGATATCATTTTTTCAAAGTCCTTTTCCTAGAGTTGAGGAATTTCTTTAATATCTATATAATCACTTGAGAAATTAATCTTAATTGATTATTTTCCATGTCATAATAATAATATTATCCATTTTTTGTGATTCAATCAATTTCCCCATAAATCCTTATAAATGGAGATGAATGTTCTAGATTAATTTCTCATTCTTGAAGATATAGAATCAACATCTAAGGATCGTATATTCCACAACATTTTAACTATTTATACCGCTTATCTATATATACTAAACAAATCCAAAATGGTTAGGATAAGATTAAATAATTCCTCAAATAATAATAAACCCTTATATGATTAAAAAAAATTAATCTCCAAAATTCAAATTTAAAACTCAAATTTCAACAAATATTTTTTTAGAAGTTAATATCATTCATCAAAAATTAATCTAGACTATAACCCCAAAATTAGAAGGATTTTTTGATATATTCTTCAAAATTACATCTATAACTCTTAATATCTTATAACAAAAAAAATTACTTTCCTAAATCAATTATTTCCCATGATATTATAAAAATATCAATAAATAACCTGGTTCACCATAAGTCCATAATAAAATCATATTTGACTCCAATATAAAATTCAACATTTATTCTTTAAAATCATATTTGACTCCAAAGTTATATATTTTATAAAATAAATTACATAAAATAAAAATAACAATTATCTATTAATTGTTTTAACTAAAAAAGTCGTGATAACATGGAATTCACGTAGGACAGTGGTAGTCGATGCACCCTTTCCACCCTTTGGATGTAGGGTCAGGCCCTAGGACCTTGCCGAAAGTGACTGGTTTATGAAACCATATAAAACCAAAAATAAATAAGATGGACAACCTATAAATAATTTAAATCACTGAACATTCTTTTAATTAGGATTTTCAATACAGACTCAATATATAAATATATCATACATTTATTTACACAAAGTTACTTTATTGGTTTAAATTTTTTCCTACATAATAATTAATTGACTTGGGTAATTTCCTGGTCCCCTATATATAAAGAAAATAACGAATAATGGATCCTTAGGATCAATTCTATATCTGTCTATTGTACTCATCATTTTTCTTCAAAAATTCATTTTTTTGTGCTTCCCACAAAATAAAAATTTCTCTATTCCATTGAAAAATTATCCTTGGGTTCTATGTCTAAATTCCTTATATGGTTTAAATCGATCCTTATTTCCTCCATCATCTCTATTACTAGAGCTCTTAGAAAACTCTATTATTCACTTCTTTTATGAGTTTATGAGTTTGTTAATGTATATGATGTTAGTAATATTTTGGGAAATATGATTAATCCTGATCATAATATATTTCATTCATATCAATACCCCCTTTGTTTGGACTTTGAAACCACCTTTTCCATCATGTTCAATGTTAACTAGACTCCATTTAGTTCCTTCCATTTACTAAAACCAAAAATCATAATTTGTATAACAATAGTCATAGTGAGGAAAACATATAATCAATTATAAAATATCATAGAAACTTATATTAAATCATAAAATAATTGTTTTAACATATATTATATATTCACATCCATCATAATTATTTTAAACGAAATGTGACTTATCCTAAGCATATCCCATGGGAGTGCAAACCAGGAACGTAGTAAGGAATTTTTCGGGTTCCGGGTTACCCCGAGTCAAACCCAAGACACCTTGTCAATGTAAAAACCCCTAGGTACATCTATTATAGAACCACATCCACTTGTAATATCCATATAGGGATTTATTTCTAGACAGACTCACATAATCTCTTCTTTACCAAAATTTTAGGATGTTCTTATATGTTTATCCTTAAATTATATCTTAGGGTTCTGTTCCCTAATCACTGTTTTCTAAATCTAGTTTCTATGGATTCTATTAAACTTTATCTAATACTAACTATAAGGTATCTAATCCTAGTGTCCTAGATTCGGTTCATTACATTATTACATTGGTATGATTATAAGAAATCGCATCCTGAAGGATCAAATACTTTAGTGGTTTTGGAAAACCAGAAACATATAAAATTGTTATAATAAAACATTGAAAGGAAATAAAATATGTAAATTCCATTGGAAACATACATAACTCATATATTATACTTGAAATTAATTCATAATATTTATCTTTGCGTCCTGGGTAAAAAAAACATAAGAATGGGGTGAGGTTTGGTGCTCAGTAAGGGTAAATAATACAACAAAATACAAAGAAATAAGGCATATTGAATAAATAAAAATACCCATTCCATTAAAACATTTTATTGATCATAATATTGTAGGAATAAAATATAAATAATTAATTCCATAATATAATATAACAAAATATATTATAATAGTCTAATAATCACATGGACTATCAATTACTAGTTTCGTTATGAGGGAATTCATAATTCGGGACAACATAATCATAACGTCAACGCCCCATGAAAAGACCGTACATAAATGGGAAAAACAAAAACTAGTTTGTCTCATGAGATATATCGATTAATCGAGGGGCTATAGTGTCCCCACAAGGAACTTATTATGTATAATTCTAACCATACATGAACAGGGATGAACATAAACAACAAAATAATTCACATTGAAAAACTAGCATATGAAATGTGAATACTCCAACCGTAATATATGAATGGTATCAAATAAAACATCCATAGTAAAAAAGATCATAAACCTTTCAAAAAAATATGGAAGATTATATCATAAGAGATAAACATTAATGAAGTGCCATATTCAACAACTGATGTCAACATTGACAGAGATACCATTGAACAATATCAACAAAATTAATCTTAAAACATTTCAATGTTTCCCATACGACTTTGAAACATTAAAATAATAATAACATAGAATATAATTAGAAAAAAGAGACTCTTGATATGATATATAAATATGAAGTACCTAAACCACATACATAAGGAATAAGTGGTAAACAAGGAACATATTTCACTGAAGTAAAAGTGTGACGAGAAAAACCCCTTTTACTTTGGAAAGAATAGTTTTATAAAATCAGTTTTATTTTCTATAAAATCAGATTTTAAACAGTTATTTCCCCTATAAAGGGAAGGAAATTGAAATTTTACTGTATTCATAAACTATGTCCTGCTAATTTGAAATAATGTAAAAATATTTCTAAAGAAACATTATAAATAAAACATTTTAGCGCTGTTTATGGAAAATATAAAAGAGATATTAATGAGAAAAGCCATATTTTATTTCATAAATCCAGAAATGAACCAAGATATTTATTTATGATAAAAAAATTTATTTTATAAAAATATTGGAAACTAAAAAACTTTTATATGGTGCACTTTAAAATGGGTAAGAACTCAAGAAGTTCTCTTTAATCAAGCTTATTTATCGGGTAGAATTGATAAGGGAACCATTTTAAAACATGTATATCCTCATAAAATAATGTTGATCAGATCATGATATATGATTTTAAAAATTATTAATATAATTTAGAATAAATATACAAAAATAATAAAGCATTACATTTTCGTAAAGGTAGTGAAAAGGTAAACTGAAGCAAGAACGGAGGTTCGGGTAGAATCCCTTACCAGTTTGTAATCAATCAAATCACATTCCCCAAAATTAGTAATCATAAAAAGATACATTGAATACCATATAAATAAATATATTCATTATACGATACATAAGTTGTCAACATACATACATCATACATAATAAATAGTGGTGAATAAAGAATATCTCAAAAAATGGAAGTCAAATGAGAAAATACATGCCTTATGTCTGAATGTGTAATGAACTTGATCTTAATGTCATGGATAATAAAATTAAATTAATTAGTTAATTAAATCAAAATAATCTATATATATTTTATTTTTTATAATTTTATTATGTTTAGGTATGGTATTTTTGATGAGTTATATGACACACTTTAATCATTCAAGGGCGTTCATTTCTTTGGTTTTCATGATCAGTATACTTGTATATAAGTAATTAAGTCCATGTGAAATGGGTATAATTCCCCGTAATTGGAATTACATGTTATTAATGACCAAATATATGTGTAGTTGGTATTATTTATTGTTTTTTCCCATACATGAGGATGAATCATTATATAGCATGTTAATGACAATCATTATGCTTAAGTTTTGCTGTTTTTCAATAATAGTTAACTAGTTTTAGTCTATTATTTAATATTATTTATATAAAATGATTAAAGAACCTTAAATAAGATATATACAATATTTTATAACCTGGTTCATACATATAAATGGTTTTCTGACCATATTTGATGCATTAATTTAAGAATGAATGTTCTTTGTCCACAAATGTTGTAAATTGGCACCGCCCGGAAGATGATATCATTTATTAAAGAGAGAGAGAGAGAGAGATTTTTGAATAAGGATATTACATTAACATGATATAATTATAGTATATAGATCATAATATAGTATTCATGATCATTTCTATAGAGGAGGTGATGAGATAAAAATATAATAAAAGAACATCAAAAGTAATTAAATGGAAAAGGGAAAAGGATTTTACTTCATGAATACTCCTCCTTGAAAACATTCATAAGGGAATAGTTTTGGAATTTTTGTGAGACCAAGAGATATTTTATGTGTGGGAGAGGATTGAAGAGAACATTGGGCAGAAATTTGAGAAGGCTAAATGTCTCAGAGGTGTGGAGAAAACTGGTGGTGAAGGTGGTATTTATAGTGGAGGAGAGGGGTGATTTCTCATTATTGTATTCATTATTTTATTATTCTGCTCAAGACAAGCAATAATGTTGATTATTGTGAAAACTTATAGTAATAATTACATGTGAGTTTGAAACAAGGGTTCTTACATCATTCTTGATTTTATGAATAGTGTATTTGACTTATAATGTATAAATACTATAAATTACATTATTTTATGATTCACTAAAAATTTAACAATTTTAGAAAGAACAACAAAATTTCCCCAAATTTTTTTTTGACATGTAGAATCCAAATCCAAATTATATTTTATGAAAATAATTTTCTAAATATGAAAATTTTAATTTTTATTTAAAATTATTATTTAATCAAAAAATATAGTTTTTAAAATTAAAACTGATTTTATAACACATTGAAAAATTAACTGAGGTCTCATTATATAATACTAAAATAATAAAACAAAAAAAATACTAATATATGAATCCAATTAATGAAAATAATTTTTCTATTAAATCATTATATGAATTATAAAATTGAAATTATAAATTTATGACTTACAAAAATACCAACACAAAATTAATAATTTCTAAATTATTTATTTACTTATACTATTATATAATTATATATTATTAATATTTATTATATAAATTAATTTTATTTATAATTTCATAGGTGAGTTTATTTTTCTAATGGCTATATAACTATTCTTAAGGTCACATTACTATTCCAACAGTCACATTAATATTCATTAAAAATAAAACTTATCATAAAAATACCAATATTTTATCCAAAGTAAATTTTGATATTACACTTTAAAAAAAATTATTTCTTCAAATATAATTTATAAAAGTTTTAAAATTTAAATTTAAAACCATTTTCCATTAAAAGGTGATAAATCCGTGTTATGAAAAATATAGGCTTTTATGTGAAAAAAATAATTTATTCTTATATTATGACTCTATAAAAATTTGAAGAATGTAAAAATATTTCATTTAATATAATATATATAAATTTTTTAAAAATATTTAAATAATTTTTTATTAATTTAATTTAATAATATAAAATGACAGTGTGCGATTAAAAGTAATTCTTATAGAAATGCATCCTTTATGTTCAATTGGTTTTCATTTATAATTAATTAGTAACCTAAGAGTTAATTTTACAAACATTTGTATTCTATATTATAATTATTTACTTAATATCATTCATTCCATCCATTCCTAACATTTAAGAGATAGCTATAAAAATTAAATAATAATATTTAAATCTTTTTTTAAGTTGGTTATTAATCAATGAAATTAAATTTAAGAAGATGAATACTGTAAAATATTGGGTAATTATAGGGATGTATTCTTATACAAAATGAGATGTTTATAGCTTATGCCTCATGAAAATTGAAGGTCAATGAGAAAAATTACTAGACTCGTGATTTGATGTTAGATACACTAATTTTGTTTCAATGCTATGGAGGAATTATATTAACTGAGAAAGGAGTGATATGTATAATTATTATAAAATTTTATATTATATTTTAAAAAATAAAAAGTAAAATATGAACCAGAAATGATGGTTGAAACTGATTAAAGATTATGACTTCTCAATAAATTACCACCTTAGAAAGGAAAACAAGGTATCTGATCATTCAAATAAAAATGATAATGCAAGATTATCTAAGATGAGGATCACAAAAGATCCAATATTCATTATTTTTTAAAGGATGTATGCAGAAATATTGATGGAATTGTAGAAATTATATCATTCTTAGGTGAGTGTTCAACCATCTATCCATGTAAATACTAAAGAGACACAAAATGAAGATATATAGAGGAAATAGAAGGTTAGAAAGGTTTCTGATTATGGCCTTTATTATGAATTAATGGTAAGGTTTAAGAAATATGTTTTTGTTTCCTCCATAACCAATTTAATAAAGGAGTTGATAGAAGCATCTCATAGTAATTCAGTCTATATTCATCCTAGAAGTACAAATATGTATAATTATTTCAAAGAGTATATCTGGTGGGATGGAATTGTTGGTCAGAGTGGATACTCAAGAGGGGGGTGAATTGAGTTCCAATTTAACTTTCTGTTAAAATATTTTCTATTTAAAATCCTCCAAATTATAAAACAAGTTAAACTGTAGTAAATTTATACAGAATGTAAATGTTCACTTATCTTATCAAAGATTGAATAGGTATCAGTTAATTTTACCACAAGATTTATCTAACTTTTGAAACTAACCTACTGATTTACAAAAAGTGTAAACACTTGCTAATTTAGCTGTCAAAGTAGCTTTAAAATAGTTTTTTATTTCAATGTAATAGCAATAGAATAAATAATATATATGTATTATACTATAATCTTAAACTAAATATGCATAGAAGATATAACATGAGTTTTAGTCTCAAGGTGAGACTTAGTCCTCTCAAATTTATATAAATTTGATCCACACCCTGGATCGGGGTTAAAAATAGTTTACAAAACTGTTCAGGCCACGTAGGGACCTCTACCACTGTTCTTCGTGGGAAAAAAATAGACCGGGCCACACGAGGACCTCTTCCATAGTTGACATGGGTAAACAAGAGTAAACAGTTGTTGTTTGAGGATTTTGATATCCTCTAGTTCAGTGCAGGAGACATTGTGTGTATAAGAAATACAGAGTACACCACACTAATTGAAAGTTAATAAAGAAATCACTTATAGAGAATAGATAAGAGTTTAAAAATCTCTAGTTATTAACAATGCAGCAATGGAATCGTTGGATTCAGCAGGAATGCTTCTGATTGCTTCTCTTGGTTTTCTGTTGAAAAACAGTGTGTCGTAGTTATGTTTGTGTTCTGCAGGACTGAGAATGATCTCTTGATTCGTCGTGTGTTCTTTAGTGGTGTTGGATTGCATTCATAAGAGTTCTTTGAAAGTCTGGAAATCTCCTTCTTGTTCGGGATTGATCTTCTCATTCAGCACAGTGCTCTCGGGTGTATATAAGTTCTTCTCGTTTTAAATTCACACTTTCCTTTGCTTCACCTCTTTTTTTGTACTACATCTTAATCTTCCTTATATTCCACGAGTTCTGGCAGTAGGAATTATTCCCTTTTCATAGGTACAAGATACGGTTTCCTAACATGCCAACAACTATCATTAAATAACATTAATTGCATTAAAAACATCAAATATGACTGTTATCATTATTTAAATAATATTGAAATAAAGTTAAGAAACGGTGTCACATTGATTATGTAAATGGTGTCTTCTTCACAGTATGTCCATGTCACGGTATGAGCTTCACGGTATGTCCATGTCACAGTGTCTAGCTCATGGTGTCTGGGTCACGGTGAGTCCTTCCTGGTGTCTTGGTCACGGTGAGTCCTTCATGGTGTCTAGGTCACGGTGTCTGGGTCACGGTGTATGGGTCACGGTGTCTGGGTCACGGTGAGTCCTTCACAGTGAGTCCATACATAGACAAATATCTGTATTTGGACACAGACAGAATATGCAGAATATGGATTAAGTTTAATCGTTAGAGAGTAAGAGAACTTGAATCATAAACATAAAGCCTTGATAATATATGTGAGATTTTTGATCATGCATAAGACTTGTAAATAATAAAGAGAGTAATTAACATCCATAAGATTTGTTTTTATTTAAAACATGATGAGTAGTTATTATAGATATTTAAGAGCATTAAAAAGATGTGCAATGAAGATCGATATTAATTAACAGTAATAAGATTTGTGATCATTAAAACATTATTAACACATGAGGATTCCAATAATATCCCCCTTTTTGATGATCACAAATTAGAAATAGGCAGAATATAAATGACATGTAACATTAAAGATACTAGCATAGAAAAAAACATAATAGAAATTACACTTGTAGTTTTTCTCCCCCATTTAAACTTGTAGAGTTTTCTCTCCCTTTTGGTATTATAAAAAAGTAGAGAAAATGAAATGAAACTCGGCAGTTGTCATTAAATAAAGGGTTCAGAATAAAAAGTACAAGATAATTACAAACTGTAAACAAGAAATGACATCCCATCAAAAAGAAAACAGCCTCTAGACTATTTAGGGATCCATCTTTTCCTTGCCTTTATCAGCAGCAGGAGCTGGTGCTGAAGTAGAAGAAGGCATAGATGCAGTAGACAAAGAGGGTAAGGGTAGACCTTCAAAAACAGATGGAGCCAAAGTGGGAGTAGTAGAAGATCTAGGCTTAGGTTGGTCAAGAATGACTGGTAGGATCTGAGAAAGAGATTGGCTGTCTGTCATGGCAGTTGAGGCAAAGGTAGGTATTCCAGGTCTAAGGGGTGCAGCAGCTGGAGCAACTATAGCAGTACTCTGCACATGAAGATACGACTTCAAAAGATTGATGAAATCGGTAATGATTTCACCACCATATTGCATAGCCTTTTCAAAATAATCCTTATTCACCAGAAATCTGTCCAAAAATCTGGCGAACTCTATAAGTTTCTGAACTTGATATTTAAAAGCTTGAGTCACTGGAGGGATTCTCAAATTTTCAACAAGATATCTAAAGTGATCTGTCATATCACATTTAGAGAAAATCCAGGATAGATAAAGATCTATTTTCTTGGTGATCTCTTGTTGAGAATCATTGGCTATCTTAGAGTAAATCCTAACCAAGTCCAATGCTCTATCACTGTTCTTAACCACTTCTATCAAAGAAGATATATCCAAGCCACTGAAGGCACTCTGAATTTCTTCCATGATTATGGATATCAGCACAGAATCAACCAAAGAAGATGTGGAGGTCTAACCAGAAGCAGGTGAAGCCTTGACAGCTTCGGTTAGAACTTTGAGCAGTTTCATAACATTTTGCAGGCATTTAGTGTATTCATCTGTAAGCTTATTCAGATTTTCCACAAGCTCTCTCATGCATTCCAGCATCTTGGTGTGTCTTTTTCCAATATTTTCATCAACAGAAAGGAGGTATGGATAAACTTTAGACACAATTTCCCTAGCAAAGAGGGAATCATATGGATCAGGAAAAGCAGCAACAGGTGCAGGAGAAGAAATAGGAGCATGCTCTAATCTCAAGGATAACTCATTCTACAAACTTGCTATCATATTTTTCATATTTGACACATCAACACTCAGCTACATATTTTCAACTCTGACTTCTTGAATTTCATGGATCATCCTTGGTTGAATATGTAAGATAATATTTTCCAAAGTAATTGATACATCTTCTTGACTTAACTGAGTTACTGGACGAGGTTGAGTGGAGACAATTTTCTCAACTCCAGCTAACAAAGTTTCTCCAAAGACTTTCATATCCTCTTTGGTCACAAAGGATTGATGCTCAGGTAAGGGTGCAGGTAAAAGTACTGGTTCAGATTTTGGTTGAGGTTCAGAGTCATCTTAGGACTCATATTCTGATTCGGATTAAGGTTGGGGCTCTGGTTCTGGTTCTGGATGAGCTATATATTTCAGTTAAAATAGAGAAGAAAGATCCATTCCAGTTGTAGACACTTTCTCTGACTCATTCACATCATAAAAGATTGGGAAAACAAACCAGGTGTGCACAGAGTATGAGACAACAGTTTGAGAAGCTTTTGTTGATCTAGGTTCTGTAATCTCAAGGTTTTGAGGTTCCTCCCCCTCAAATTGTGTTTCCCTTTCAGATTCTTGAGGTTTAGGAACATGGACAAGATCCACATGATCATCCTGGATCTCTTTAGAAAACTCTTGCCTTTCCAGCTGAAAGGCAACATCCATCCTCTCTTCAGCAGAGGGAATTATCTCAGGAATCGATTGTTCCACTGGTTGAACTTCTGAAGTTGCTTTTTTTTCAACAGAAAGATCCTCTTCAACAGGATCTTCCTCTAAGGTTGCTTGCTATTCTGAATCAGGAAACACCAACTTCCTTGCAGCATTAGGACGAGCTTCTGGATTTACATCCAGAATAGGAATAGGAGCTTCCTCTTCTCTCAAACTAACACCATCTTCCTCTTCTTGAGGTGTTTCAGTAGGGATAAAAGCAGGGACAACAGTCATTTATTTTTCAATAGGAGCTATTTCCATTTGAGGTCTTCCAGCTTCTTCTCTTGGAGATACTTGAACTGTTACTTCCTCTTATTCTTTTTCATCTGAATACTCACCCAATTCATCTGGTTCCAAACCAGGATCAGATAGATTTTTAGGCCTTCCTGAATAGTCAACCTGATTGAACTTTTTATACACTTGATCATTATCCACAACCCATTGCTTCTTCTAGGGGTTCCAGCTAATCTTCATCCTTCTGATGATAGGCATGGATAGGTAGAAATCAAGGTCCTTTAACTTTTCTTCATTTGGTCCAACCATCCCTTTGTCAAATAACATAGGTGAAATCATCCTTGAGTAAAACAGGGAGGTGGATTTGGAAGTGACTTTGATCAGATCACAGTTATGATTTATAACATACTTGCATAGGTTGATCTTAAGGTCATTATTCAACAGATGAATCAGGAACACATCCTGATACTTCATCACAGAAAAATCTCTTTTTCCTGGACTAATCAAATTTTGAACAAATTTGAACAGAAGTCTAGTCTCCCCATCTAATTCAGCAGCTATGGCCCTTCGCTTGGTGCCATTTCCAGTCAGGTTTTCCAAAGAAGTTTCCAGGTCAAATATGTCGGTTGTTGGAGGAGGGTCTCTCTGGTAATCCTCACAAACTCCTTTATAGGGAATCCCTAGGCATACAGCCCACATCCTAGAAAAGAAAGAGCACTTTTGACCATTTATCCAGCTTGTCACAAAAAATCGTTCTCCAAACTCAAAAGAAAAATTTACATACTGATAAAATTGAGATACCAATATCGGGTAGATCGTTCTATTCTGTCCAGTGAACCATCCAAGCCATCCTCGATCTCTTAAATATTTCAAAACTAAATATCTACTAGATAGCAACCACTCTGGGAAAACCTATTTTTCAGGTAAAACTGTACGGCTTACCAGGTTTGGGTTTAGAGGTCCTTTAAGAGCTATCCTTGGTATCCCCTTCTATTTCGTGGAGAGGCACTTCTTAGACGAGGGTGAAGATGGACGCTTCATCCTTGGCATCCACTGAAGGTTCAGGTGAGAGAGAAGAGAAGGTTCAGGAGATATTTTGGGTAAGGAATCGAATGAAACCCTTAAGTTTTATCATTTGGGAATGTCAAACGTCATAAAAACAAAAACGCGGGAAATCAAATAGCGGTAAAATAAAAATTACTCGATATGGGTTAAAATAAGAATAAAAAAATCTTCATGGTGAGACCGTGAGTATGCATTAAGGTGTGATGGGAACTAGTCATCACAGTGAGACAGTTGGTAGTCTTCACAGTGAGACAGTGAGCATTCTGCATAGTCACGGTGAGACAGTGAGTTGACAGACTATGAGCATAAAGTCTTGACGGTGAGACCGTGAACATAAAATAGTAACTTAGAAACAGTGTCCATGAAAGCATAAAGTAAAATATAGTAATGTATTAATAATTAAGATCAGTAGGATATTTACTTATCATTAATCATACCAAGATCATGTATGATGTAGTCTAATCTTTCATAATTTAATGGTTTAGTTAATATATCAGCAAGTTGATATTCATTACAAATGAATCCCAAAGTGATATCACCTTTTTGATAATGATACCTTAAAAAGTGATGTCTTACATAAATTTTTTTTGTTCTAGAATGAGAAATAGGATTCTTATAAATGTTAATATCACTTTTGTGGTCACAATTTATTGGGACATGTCTGAATTGATATCCATAGTCTAGTAATTTGTGTTTCATCCACAAAATTTGTGCAAAATAAGTACCAGCAGCTATGTATTCAGCTTATGCAGTAGATAATGCAACAGAATTTTGTTTCTTACTACACCATGATACTAGTGACTTGCCTAAACGGTGACATGTTCAAGAGGTGCTTTTTCTATCTATATTACATCCAGCAAAATCAGCATCTGAATAACTAAATAATTCAAATGATTGTCCTTTGGGATATAATAGTTTTAAATTGGGAGTATGCTTGAGGTATTTGAAAATTTTCTTTACAGAATTTAAATGTGACTCATTAGGGTTTGCTTGAAAACAAGCACACATACACACACTAAACATAATATCAGGATGACTAGTAGTTAGGTAGAGTAGACTTCCAATAATTCTTCTACAAGTGGTTTGATCAACAGATTTACCATCTCCATCAAGATCAATCTTACAGGTTGTACTCATGGGAGTGTCACTACTTTTTGTGCTATCCAATACAAAACGTTTTAAAAGATATCTAATATATCTAAATTGAGTTAAAATAATTCCATCATCATTTTGAAATATTTTAAATCCAAGAAATAATTTAAGTTCACCCATTAAACTCATTTCAAATTCATTTTGCATCATTTTAGAAAAATCAGAACATAATGTATTTTTTGAAGATCCAAAAATAATATCATCTACATAAATTTGTACAACTAAAACACCTTTAGAAATTTTTTTTATAAATAGAGTAGGATAAACTATTCCTTTTGTAAAACCTTTAGAAATTAGAAAAGTACTTAATCTATCATACCAAGCTCTTGGATCTTGCTTTAAAACATATAAAGTGTTTGATAATTTGAGAATATGATTTGGAAAATGAGGGTTTGAAAATCCAGGTGGTTGTCCAACAAAAACATCCTCAGCAATATATCCATTCAAGAATGAACTCTTGACATCCATTTAATATAGTTTGAAATTTAGATGAGTAGCATAAGAAAGTAAAATCCTAATAGCTTCTAATCTGGCTACTGGAGCAAAATTCTCCTCATAGTCAATACCTTCTTCTTGACTATAGCCTTGTGCAACTAGCCTAGCATTATTTCTAACTATGTTTCCAGATTCGTCTACTTTATTTCTAAACACCCATTTAGTGCTTATTGTGAAAGTGTCCTTTGGAATTTCAACAAGATTCCAAACTTTATTTCTTTCAAATTGATTGAGTTTTTCTTGCATATCAATTACCCAAAATTCATCATTAATTACATCATCAATGTTTTTAGGTTCAAGCTGTGACAAGAAGTATTGATGTTCAACATGATTTCTAAAAGAAGCTCTAGTATGTGTCCCTCTATCAATATTTCCTACAACAGCATCTAAAGGACGATTCTTTAGAATTCAAGATGATCTAGTAAAGGTAGGCCTAGAAATTTAAGGTTCTTCTCCTGGTTCGGGTTCATTAGAAATAGATTCTGGAATAAGTCCAGAACTGGTTGTCTTTATAGCAGGTTCATTAGATTTTTCATTAAGGTCCAAAACAAATAAATCTTCTTCAGATTTTCAAGAGAAGTTTTAGGCTCATGTGGATCAGTTTCAAAAAATTTGATGTGAACGGATTCTTCCACACACTTGGTTCTCTTATTAAAAACACTATAGGCTTTTCTATTTAAGTAATATCCTAAAAAGGTTCCTTCATCACTCTTAGAAGCAAACTTATCAAGATTATCTTTTGTATTGAGAACAATGACTTTGCAGCCAAAGACTCTAAAGTAACTAACTTTTGGTTTTCTATTGTTCCACAACTCATAAGGGTTCTTCTTAAGAACAGGTCTAATTAAGACTCTATTAATGATATATCAAGCTGTATTGACAGCTTCAACCCAAAAGTAAATAGGCAGGTCATATTCATTAAGAATAGTTCTAGAAATTTCTTGTAGGGTTCTATTTGTCCTTTCTACTACACCATTTTGCGGAGGTGTCCTAGGGGAAGAGAAATTGTGACTATAACCATTGTGTGAGCAGTAGGATTCAAACTCATGATTCTCAAACTCACGACCATGATCACTTCTTAAGGTTTTAATCTTAAGTCCACTATGGGTTTCTATAGATTCGGAGTATTTAACAAAGTAAGAAAAATCTTCACTTTTGTGAGATAAGAAGTATACCCAAGTATATCTAGAAAAGTCATCTACTAGGACATAGACATAGTGTTACCCATTTAAGCTAGAAACTTTAGATGGTCCAAACAAATCCATGAGAACCAACTTGAGAGGTTGAGAAGTTGAAACTTCTTTCTTTTATTTAAAAGAAACTTTATGTTGCTTTCCCTTTTGACAGGGATTACAAACTTTGTCATTTGGAAACTCAAGTTTAGGTAGGTCTCTAACTAAGTGCTTCCTAGTTAGTTTTCTAAGTGAGTGTAAATTGCAGTGTCCTAGTCTTATATGCCATAACCAAGACACTTTATGAAAATCATTTAAACAGGTAACATTTTTTTTAGCTAAGGAATTTAAATCAACAGCATAAACATTTTCATTTCATAGAGCAGAAAAGACTAAAACGTTTTTAGAATTAAAAACATTACAAGAATAATTTTCAAGTTTGACATTAAAACCATCATCACATAATTGATAAATACTTAACAGATTATATTTCAGTCCATAAACAAATAAAACTTTGGAAATCAAAACTGAATCAGTGTTACCAATTTGACCTAGGCCGATGATCTTTCCTTTAGAATTATCACCAAAGGTGACATGTCCTCAATCAAACTTTATTAAAATTTTGAAACATGAGTAATCCCCAGACATATGTCTTGAACATCCACTGTCCAGATACCATGTATTCTTGTGGGAACTCTTCAAGCGGGTTTCCTACAAAATAGATTTAAATAGGAAATGATTTTGGTACCCAGATCTTTGTGGGTCCAGACAGGTTAGCCAATGAAACATTAGGTACAAAAATTTTACTTATGGGTCTCATACAATTTACAGAATCAATAGATTTTGAAAGATAAACTTTATTAGATTTATAACTAAGTTAATATCTAGTTGAAGCATATAAATGTCCAGAACTAGAACTTGCAGTATTCTGTCCAGATTTAGGAATAAATCTATTCTTGGTAATCTATCTTTTTCTGGGTTAGTATCCTATACCAGTAGTATATCTAGGTGAAATCAGCTTAAATAGAATTTGAGTAAGAGTATCTTTTACATTTGTGAACTTTTATAAATCCTTCCTAAGTTTCTCATTTCATAATTTCAGTTCAGTGTTTTCTTTAAGCAACCGAGCATTCTTTTCCATTTCTATGTCAAGATCAGATTTATGATTAACAGTTAAAGCATATTGTTTATTTAAAACTTTATATTTGTCTTTAAGCTCATTACAGTTTTCTTCTAACATATCACAGTAGTCAAAAAGTTCAGACATTGACATATTTTTAGAATCAGAATCATCTTTAGTATAATAAGAATTTGAAGCAGGAGTTTCAGATGTTACCTCAGAAGTGTTTTTCATGAAACACATGTTGGCATGTTTTCTTTCAGAATCAGACATTTTAGATTCACTTGTGCTGTCTTCAGAAGCACTCCATGTAGCCTTCATGGCTTTCTTATACTTATTATCCTTATACTCATATATCTTCTTGTAATTTATCTTTGGACAGTATGCTTTTATATGTCCTTTTCTTTTGTACTCATAGCAGACAACTTCAACAGATTTGTCATATTTCTTCCAGTCCTTTTTCCAGTGTCCCTTGTTGTCATACTTACCTTTATAATTTGATTTTCTGAAAAACTTCTTCTTCCTATAAAACTTCTTAAATATTCTAGATATGTGAGCCATTTCATCATCACTATTAGATGCACTTTCACTTTCTTCACAGCATGATCTATCACTTACATGAAGCTTCTCCATATCTTTATTCTTTGAAGTAGTAGTCTTGAAAGCCACTGACTCCCTTTTTGGTTCATCTTCTTCTTCTTTGTTTACCTTAAGTTCATCTTCATACATCATTAACATACCAATAAGTTCTTTGAATGGCAATGAAGTAATGTCACATGACTCTCTGATTGAAACATAAGTGCCCCTCCATCGGTCTGGTAGACATCTCAAGATTCTCATAATTTGATCCTTTGCTGGAAAAACTTTACCAAGTGAATTCATAGTATTGACTATCTCATTAAACCTGAGATACATTTCAGAAATAGTTTCATCAGTCTTCATTTTAAAATTATCATATTTAATAGTATAAGTATTTAATCTCATTTCTTTAACATTGGTTGTTCCCTCATGAGAAACACCCAAAGTATCCCATATTTAAAAATCAGTTTTGCAAGTAGAAATTCTGTTAAACTCCTCATCTACTAGATCACAGTATAGGGCATTCATGGATTTACAATTATTATTGTAGACAGTCTTTGTAGGTTCATCCCAAGTTACACTATCATTTTCATGAATTTTATATGGAGACTCTATAGCAGTCTAGATTTAAAAACACATGCTTTCTAAATGAATTTTCATTTTAAGTTTCCACTGAGCATAGTTTGTACCATTGATGAGAGGTGGCATGTTAGTAGTATCACCCTCTAGTCTATTTTCCATAGCTAGATTTTAGAAAGATAATTTAAAGAAAAAAAAATTTAGAACTAACATAAATTTATGATCTTTAAATATGTAACTAAAATCACAGTTGAAAAACTGAGTATTTCAAAAATCCTTAAAAAAAACAAAGCCTCTGATACCAAATGTTGGTCAGAGTGGATTCTCAAGAGGGGGGTGAATTAAGTTCCAATTAAACTTTCTGTTAAAATATTGTCTATTTAAAATTTCCCAATTTATAAAAAAAATTTAAACTATAGTGAATTTATACAGATTGTAAATGTTCACTTAGATTCTCAAAGATTGATTAGGTCTCAATTAATTTAACCACAAGATTAAACTAACTTTTGAAACTAACATACTGATTTACAATAATTGTAAACACTTGCTAATTTAACTATAAAATATGCTTTAAATCAGTTTTGTATTTCAAAGTAATAGTAGCGGAATAAATAAGATATATGTAGTATATTATAAGGTTAAACTAAAGATGCACAGAAGATATAACAAGAGGTTCAGTCTCAAGCCGAGACTTAGTCCTCTCAAATTTATATAAATTTGATCTACACCCTTGATCAAGGGTAACAACAGTTTACAAAATTGTCCAAGCCACGCAAGGACCTCTACCACTATTCTTCGTGGGAAAAAAATAGACCATGCCACACAAGGACCTCTTCCATAGTTGATGTGGGTAAACAAGAGTAATCAATTGTGGTTTGAGGATTTTGATATCCACCAGTTCAGTGCAGGAGATAGTGTGTGTATAATAAATATAGAGTACACCACACTGCCCAAAAGTTAATAAAGAAATCACTTAGAGAGAACAGATAAGAGTTTAAAAAGCTCTAGTGATTATTAATGCAGCTCTGGACTCGTTGGATTTAGCATGAATGCTTCTGAGTCCTTCTCTGGTTTTTCTGTTGAAAAACAGAGTGTCGTAGTTATGCTGGTGTTTTGTAGGAGTGATAATGATCTCTTGATTCGTTGTGTGTTATTCAGTGGTGTTGGATTTCATTCATAAGAGTTCTTTGAAACTCTGGCAATCTCCTTCTTGTTCGGGATTGATCTTCTTGTTCAACACAGTGCTATCGGGTGTATATAAGTTCTTCTCGTTGTAAATTCACACTTTTATTTGCTTCACCGCTTTTTGTGTACTGCATCTTAATCTTCCTTATATTACAAGAAATCTGGTAGTAGGAATGATTCCCTTTTCATATGTATGAGATACGGTTTCCTGACATGCCAATAACTATCATTAAATAACATTAATTTCATTGAAAACATCAAATATGACCGTTAGCATTATTTAAATAATATTGACAAAAATTCAAGAAACAGTGTCACAGTGATTATGTAAACGGTGTCTTCTTCACGGTATGTCCATGTCACTGTATGAGATTCATGGTATATCCATGTCACAGTGTCTAGATCACGGTGTCTGGGTCACGGTGAGTCTTTCACGGTGTCTGGGTCACGGTGAGTCCCTCACGGTGTCTGGGTCACAGTGTCTGGGTCACAGTGTCTGGGTCACGGTGTCTGGGTCACGGTTTCTGGGTCACGGTGAGTCCTTCACGGTGAGTACATACATAGACAAATATCTATATTTGGACTTAGACAGAATATGCAGAATATGGATTAAGTTTAATCGTTAGAGAGTAAGAGAACTTGAATCATAAACATAAAGGCTTGATAATATATGTGAGATTTCTGATCATGCATAAGAATTGTAAATAATAAAGAGAGTAATTAACATCCATAAGATTTTTTATCATTTAAAACATGATGAGTAGTTATTATATAGATTTAAGATCATTAGCAAGATGCACAATGAAGATCGAGATTAATTAAAAGTAATAAGATTTGTGATCATTAAAACATGATTAACACATGAGGAGTCCAACGGGAATAAAGAGAGATATTATAGAACATGTATCTCAGTTCATTGTATTCTTTCATATTAAGGATGTGAGAAAAAATATTATAAGGATATATTATAACTATTATAATTACATAATGGAAATGGGAAAAAATTATTGTTTAATTTTTCATTAGACTCCCCAAAATACCAGGAAAGTTTCGAACCGAGCGTACTCGATCCTAGAAAATTTATTGAAAATAAAAATGCATAAGTTACAAATAGAGTTGTGGTACAAAATTACCACCAAAACAGGGAAATGAAAAATTATAGTCATCCAAATAGTCCAAAGAACTACACAAAATAAAGACATAAAATATCACCTTTCAGCCCATCCTTCACGATCCACTTGAACCACCCATGGAAAATGCCGCCTCCCTTAGTCGACCGCCCTACAATTAGGCAGCTGGACAGAGACTCCCCAAAATATCTAAAATCCATAATGTTATATAGGTTATATTCAATTTCCTTATAGATTAATCAATCTGCATTACTATTTAGGAATATAACTCTTTATATCAACTTTATAGAATATACATTAAATAAATGGTAAGGTTTTATGGATTACCACATTCTATTGTATGTAACCAGGAACCGAAGATTACCTTGAGGTTCTAGAAAAGTATAACACCCTTATATTTTTTTAAAATATTTCTTCCAATTAAATTTACTTTATTCTATAGCTTGGGTAACACAAAAAATTGAGATTTAATGAACCCCAATATACTATTTATATTATTCATTAAACTTGACTGTTTTAAATTATACATTAAACTGCCAACATGCCTATACCCTAGTAGTACAGGCTCCTACTTGGCATCCAAAAGACCCAGTATCAAATCCAGCCAGGGACTAATTTTCCAGGTACTGTAGCAGGGAACTAGAGTGGTACTATAGTAGTGGAGGACTATAGTAGTTGTGACACTGTAGCGGTGGAGGCCAATAGTAGGAACTGTATCGAGGGTGGTACTGTAGCATGTACTGTAGTAGCACGATTACTGTAGTAGTAATATTCATCGAGCGGCCCTTTGGGCAAAAAAAGGTCTTCCAAGCCTTGTATTCAGGCCACATGCCATGGGGCTTTAGGATATGTATTGGGTCTCCCTCTACACAGTCTAAAAAGGTCTTCGCTTTAAATAATAAAATCAGGCTTCGACCCCAACCTTTAAAAAAATTATACATTAAACTTGGTGCTTAAAATTGGAATAACCATCCTTTAAATAGTATATAAAACAGTTTTATAAAAATAAAACATATTAATAAATATTTTTTTTAATAATGTTTTTATTTTTTTCTAAAATACTATCTTCTCAAGAAATAGAGAAAAATTAATCATTACTCTTAAGGTTAGAATAGGTTTATGAGGGGTTAAACTGAAAATATAAGGGCTAAAATAACCTTGAACCTAGTACAACACCCATTTTATGGATATATTTTTACCTTATTACATAAAAGGGTATGTAATGAACCATTTTTCCTTTTTTCATGTGATAAATGTGGGTAAAGATTATTATTTTTAAAAAAATTAATGTTTGTCCACTCCCTCACTTATAAAATACCACACACTCTCTTCACTAGTTAACACTTCCAAAACCACTTGGATTGTACAATAACAACCCAAATGTCTTCCCCAATTCATGTTAAAACTCCTAGATTCCATGGATAAATTAAGAAACCCTCCTAATAAGGTGTTATTAATAATCCTAAAGAGGTTTCCCAAAGAAGAGGTAAAATTATTAACCTTTCATTTAGTTTTATTTCTTCCTCCAACTACGCCAAATATTTTTCAATTATTATAATTTAGAAACACCAGTATCCTCCATATACTTAGGTTTTATTATCTTAATTTAATAATATATATCAATATCGTCTTCCATCAAAAGTGAAATGAAACCATTGATCGTGATTACATTAGACTACCTCATTGCAAACAAATGTTATTTGTTTTCCATCTCCACCAATCATAGTTTGTTATAATGATAGATTTAAGGTTTATATATAATTTTTATTATATTATAATATATATGATATTATAATACCACATAAACCTTATTACCTCCCAAACTGTTAGAAAATAATAATGTCACTCTTGTGTGTGGAAGAATATCGCCTCACGAACCGATGTGGTGTGTTTTTTATTTTTTGTTTTACACGGATAGTAATAAGATAATATTAAATAAATATATATGAAATTTGAAAAAAATAATACATATTTATTTGTTAAATCTTAAATACCTTATCACATTCTATTTATTGGGGGGGTATGATATTGTAGTTCGAATAGATGGCACACTACCACCTCGTGAATCAATGTGATTTTTTTCACTAATGTATCAAATTTAAGGTAACAGTGAAAAATTTGATGAATATATGTGATATATATGACCTAAAAAGTATTAAATAAAGTTAATATATTGTTTTACATTCTCTCATTTCATCTTTCATGAAAATAAAAAACATTCACGCATATATACTGCCTACCCACTCCAAGAACGCTGCATTTCATTTTTTATCTCTAACTATTAATTTTTACTCTAAATACATATATAATGAATATGTATTATTTTTTAATCATGGTTTATTTTATATATATTATGAATCCCTGATCAATTTAATATGACTGCAAATAAAAAATCAAAATATACATGAAAAACAGAGCAGTTATTACCTAAAACGTGATTTTAATAAGGAATTGTTAATTAATGTGTAAGAAAAGGTCCTAAGTAAATAATATATTGTATTATATATACAATTATGGTACTAAAATAGTTTTATAATAATCCTATATTTATTATTAAAATTTTTGAACATGTACAAATAAATTCAAGACTTAAGGTAAGGGGTTTTTCGGTCAATTTATATTCATTGAGACATATGTTGTGATATAAACATATATTATTTTCTGAGGTTTATATGATAAAATATTTAAATGTTATGTAATGAGTCTAATTATATTCATGATATTTAAAGCTTATTTTTATGTAATTATTTAAAGGGACGTATAATTCAAAAGTTACCAACGTGGTAAGGGTTTGATGTTGCAATTTCATTGTTTATTGGAATTGATTATGATTATCCTTTAGATGATGACATGTTATGATATCTTTCTCAATACCATAATGAAATTTATTATCCTCTATTTATTTCTTTATAATACATGTTTTAACTTAATTTTACTTGCATTATACACTCAATATTCCAAATGATTTTTTTCAAAGAAAATGCACTTTGTTCTTCTCTTCAAACAAAAATATTTGTTTTAATGATAATGTTTTCTAATAATGATTTAAATAAAGATATAATATAATTTTTTTATTTTTTAAATTAATTTATATCCATGTTTTAATTTTTATGAAATGTTTTCAAAGTAATATTTACTTATTTCTCCAAAAAAGGCATGTTTGGATTTTACTGAAAATGTGAATGGAATAATTATTTTAACATGAATTCAATGAATGAAATTTATCACCATCTCGGCCAATAAATGATATAAATATTCCTTTATAATTTTCAAATTTTATTTTTAAATATACTTATTTCCAAAATATTCTATAATTTTTTATTTTTATAAAATTATTTTAAAAGAAAGGTTATTTTCCAAAATAAATGTTCCAAGTGATCTTTCAAAATTATTTTCCATAAAAGAATATATCATTTGATGTTACTTGAGTTTTTCAAAGGATATTATCTAATGATACCATCTTTATTCCTCGTATATATAGTTTATTTTTGTAATGAAATTATTTTTAATAAAATCATTCATTTTCCATGGTTTATACTTTGGTGAAATACTTATAAAACCCATTTATCTTCAGGGGTTCTAATATAATAAATGTTTTATGATCTGGTGGAACACTTTGGAATGTTTTTCATTATGTTATGGTTGTTACGTTATAACTAAGGAAGTTTGTTATATTATAACCCAGGATGGTGGTAACTTTATAACCAATGATAGTGTTTATGTTAAAACAAATGATAGGTGGGACATATATCTATCTCTTATGAATTGGGAAATGATATAATATAAATGAACATAATTTTATGTTCACAAGTTTATGTGTGTACCTTCTTTAATTTTCATATAATAATTCAAGGGACTAATTTGATTTCTTTAATTAAGGGAGTGAACAGGTTTCTATTTGTACATGTTCACAATCTTATGAGCTTTTTTGTATGCCACAAATCTAGGTCTTAAGACATGATTATGCTTTCATGGATTATGTACTTTTATTCCTTTATGATTCTTGTCTTATGAACTACCAATATTTATTCCATGAATAACTTTTATGTTCTATGATATAGAGGGTTTGGTTTTCAAAGGTTAATCTCATGTTCTCATAACCTTTTTCTAGATCAATTATTATGTGATCACTAATATCTCTCCTTTTTACCCTTATTAAGCATCTTATCTTAACATTTATTATGTTTACTTTACCCATGAAATAAATAATTGTTTTATGTAAGGTTGTGTTTATAAATATTAGAAAAGGTTATGATCATTGTGGTAGATGTTGAATACATTTCATTAGATAATAAGATTATGTTTCTAGTCTCCAAATAAACTAATCCATTTTATTTATTTGTTGTGTATTTTTGAAATTTATTTAATATTCATCTAAAAAAGTAATACTTATTTTTGAAAATACCCAGTATCAAAATTCTGTATAAGAGTAAAGGTTTAGTTAACCTATGGAAACTATGATGAGAAACGTTTAGTGATATCCCTAAGGATATGTCTATTGATAATTCTAAGGATAATTCTATGTATAAGAAAATATCCTAGAATATTGGTAGAGGATAGAATGAGTGGTTTCCAAGAAATTGTATCCATGTTTGGATACAATAACTAGATATAGATTTGGAATAGATATACGTAGGGGTAGAAAATAGAAAAAGGGCACATTGAGTGACTCGACTGTCACATGGTACATGAAAATTAGCCTTGCTACACACCTTTTTTGACACTCCTCGGGGATATTGTTTGAAAATTCCCAAACACTTTATGAAACATCATGAAGGATTTAAATGATAACCTTGAATGAAATATGTTAACCCTTAGTTTTTATTATTTTAAAATAAGGTTTTCGAATTTATACAATCTATAAGTAATTTTTCATTAATATATGGTTCCCCAATATGATTTTTTTCACTTAAACTATATTTTTTAGTCGATGTATGGAATACATATGAACCATGTTAATACTAAGTCTGATAGACAATGCAAATATTTCCATCCTGAGTAACCAAATGATATAGGATATCGATGTAAAATATCATTATTATTCTCATAAAACATTCTTAATATATGAATCAATATGAATTTCTAAATGAGAAATCCAGAGAAAAAAATTTAATTGAGTCCCTCATGAGGCAGCATCTACCCTATTTTAGTTATTTCATTAATCCAATAGCTTGTGAGAAATGGATCAGTTCGATTGAAAATATATTTTCTATTATCCAGTGTTAATATCATGAAAATTTCATTTTGGTTTTTCATCATTTGGAAGGTGAAGCATATTGATGTTGGACACTTATTAAAAACACAATTCAAAGATTTTAAATTGAATCCATGGGACAAGATTTGTTTAAAATAAGATTTTTCAATTATTACTTCCCTCATATTCTTCACACTATTATGGATAAATAATTTATTAAACTAATAAAAAGGATGATTAATCTAATAGTATCAATGAATCTAGTCTTATAGGATATTCAAGGTAATATTCTGGTTTATTCATCATCCTTGAATGAAATTTTATCAATTCTTTGTTGGATTAAAACAAAATTTATAAATTTTTTTTTCTTTAATAAGATTTAATATATAAAAACAAACTCATATATTTGCACTCATGGTAGAAGTGGAAATTGGAAATTACCATAGTACCATTGGTTTTGATATGAAATGGATGATTGATCATCATGATAACTCGAATAAATTATTTGGTGAAATTAAATTTGAGTCCTAAATATGAAATTATTGTGGAAAGAAAAATAATGGGATTTTCTTGAGTGGAACTATGAAGTGTTTTGAATGTGGGAATAATATTCATAGATCCCAAGAATGTAAAAATAAAATTAATGGTATTGTTAATGTGGTGGAAGGGTAGAAAGCTCCTTCAAATTCATCACCCATGCTTCAATGCTTCAAATGAATAGAGTATGGTAATTTTTCTAACTAGTGCTCTAATCCAAACAATAGTAATGATGATTGACATCGTCAAACTCTTAATCTAATGGAAAAATTGAAATCTCATTCAGTTTTATTTTTAATTATGGGTACAATAATGATATGGGGAATGATACACATAATGTTCCAATTAGAACTTCTAATATATTATCTAATTATAAATATACCTACTAATTTATGTCTAAATAATTTTTTAAGGTTATCACAATACTAACTCAGTTATTAGATTTATCATTAGATGTGTGAACCTCTAATGCTACGATGATCTCATCCTAAGTATACCATTCTACTACATTTAATGTTTACGGGAATATGCTTCCTTAAAATATTTTTTTCTCCCTGATTTTGATGTTATCTTATGTGTGGATTTGTTTTCTATACATAAATCCTTCTTCAATTTTCAATGAAGGGAAATAAAATTTGATATTATAAATCGTCCTATGATTTTCTATTATTGAAATGATAGACATTCTCTTCCTATGGATATCACATCCATTATTTGGGTCATGATTCCCATTAAGAAGGGGTGTATATCTAAGACGAATGAGGGAATCCTAACATCAATGATATGCCAATTGTGTGGGAGTTTGTTGATGTACTTCCCTATTATTTTCTTAAACTCTCATTGAATCATGAAATAGATGTTTCAATATAAATAAAACATGTTTCAACAAAAATTTCAAATAATACAAATAGAATATCCCTAATTGAGTTGCATGAATTGAAGAAGCAGCTACAAGAGAAACATGTAAAGTGATTCATTCTGCCATGTGTGTCACCATACAGTGAACCTATTTGTTTTTTATAAGAATGATGGATATATACATCACTATATTGATTATTAATATCTTAATAAGATAAAAATTAAGAAAAATTATACTATACCCCATACTGGTGACCTTTTTAATCAATTATACAAAGATCAATACTTTTACAAGATTGACCTTCATTTTGGATGTTATAAAATGAGATTAAAGAAGATTTATATACCCAATACATAATTACATACATGTTATAGACACAATGAGTATATAGTTATTCTATTTGGCCATACTAATTCTCCCACTGTCTTTATAGATTTAATTAATAGTGTATTTATTGATTTCCTTGATCAGTTTGTGGTACCCTTTATAGATGATATTATTATAAATTCAATGTTCTAGGAAGCTAATAAAGATTATATGGTAATTTTACTAAAGACCCTAAGAAATGTGAACTTATAAAAAATGTAAAAAAATCAATTTTGTCAAAAACAATTCTCATTTTTTGTCAAATAATCACGTGAAATTATATATATAAAGATCCATCAAAGATAGTATCTATTGAGCATTGGTCAATTCCAACAAAAATAACTGATATATATAATTTTCTTGGTTTTGATGGATATTATTGATGGCTTATAGATAAATTCCCACAACTATCTAATCCACTCGCCAAATTAAATTGTAAGGGATCAAAGTTCCTCTAGAAAAATAAATGTGTGGAAAATTTCAAATAACAAAAGAGAGGGTAAGTTAGTGCACTAATGATCATACTAACCTTTAAAAGAGAAGGGATTTTAATCTATAGTGGTTCATAAAAGAAGGGATTTATATCATTTATTATATATAATGACATGGTTATGGATTCTTTATCATAAAAATTGATTGTTCATTTTAGGAAATTCCCAACTCATGATCTTGAGGTATTTGCAATATTTTTTTCATTAAATATTTGGATGCATTACATTTATAGATAAAAGTGTGATATATATATTAATATCAAAATTTTAAAGTATATATTCATATATAATTAATTTAACATTAACCAAATAAGATGGTTGGATCTAATTAAGCATTATGAATTCTCAATACACTACCACCCTAGGTATGAAAATAAGGTGACTGAATCTTTGAGTCAAAAGGATCATGATATGTTATCTATGATGAGGACCATAAAATATCCAATATTTCTAGATTTATAAATGATGGATATATAAATCCTAAGGATTGGGATAAATCTAATCTTTCTAAAATCATTTTTTAACTATTTATACATGTGAATACTAAAGAGGTAATGGAGAAAGACATAGAAGTACATAAGAAGATGAGAAATGTTCCTAAGTTCAACGTTGATTATGATGGAATGATAAATTTTTTGAACAATGTATATGTTCCATCAAAAACTAATTTAAAGAAGGATATTTTACAAGAGGCTTATAATATCTACATTATCTATTAATAAGAGAAGTGAAAATATGTAGAGAGATTTAACAGAGTATTTTTGGTTAGTTGGAATGAATAGATATATTGTTGAGTTTCTATCTTGATTTAAGGTATGTCAGAAAGATAGATTTGAGTAGAAAAATTCTATAGGGATTTTATAACCACTACTAATACCAAAATAGAAAAGGAAAAAATATCACCATGGAGTTTCTCATTGGACACCCCAAAATATATAAAAGAAGTAGTGTTTTGTGGGATGTTGTGGATCACCTTGTAAATTAATCACAATTCATATCTAACAAAGAATATTTCTCTCTAGATAATATTTTTAGGATATACATTATGGAAGTGGTAAGTTTGTTTAGAGCACCACATTCTATTATGTATAAATTATATATGAGGTTTGCCTAAAAAATCTAGTGAAGCCATTCAAAAAGCTCTAGATATGGAGTTGAATTTCAGTATTGTGTATCAAATATAGAAATATAGACAATATGAGATAATAATTATAACTCAATAGGTTATGTTGATATATTATTCTATTGATTTCTATGGTGTTTCAGATAAATACCATTTTTTGGTTGAGTATCTATACAATAATGTCTTTTAATTGAGATTCATATGACTCCTTGTAAATCAATCTATCGAAATAATTATAGGAATGTAATGTTCTAGGATGAAGTTTGAGAAATAAAAATATTGGGACCTAATTTAGCTAAAAAATGGAATAGAAGTTTATATCCATTTATCTAGACATAAGGGTATATCAAAATCAGCAAAAATGTTATAATGACATTCATCGATGTGAATAAGAATTTGATGTTGATGGCAATGTATTTTTAAAACATTCCCTATGGAATAAGGTTGTGATATTTTGATAGAAGTGAAAACTAATACCAATTTATATAGTTCCCTTTGAAAATCTTTCCATATTAGGATGCTATCTTCTTTTTTGGGTCTTCCTCTGAACCTCTCTAATGTCCATAGTGTGTTCCTTGTATCTCACCTAGGGAAGTAAAAACATGACCCAAAACATGTACTGAACTCGTAAGTTTTAGCACTAGAGCATAATATTTCATATGAGGAACAACTCTAATAGATTAAAGATCTTAAATATGAAGTTCAATGAAACTATACCACTACAATGGTCAAGATTATTTGATGAGACCACTTTCTTGAGGAAGCTACGTGGGAGCCTAATTATGTAATGTGAAGAAGTATCCTTAGTTACTTCTACAATAGTGACTTAATTCGGATGCAGAATTTAATTTTATGTAGGATATAATGTAAAAACAAGAGATTCAGTGAAAGATTTTTTAAAATAAATTTAATTTCTCTAACAGCTTGTGTTACACACAACCTCGAGTTTTAATGAATTGCAATATACTATTATTATTATTATTATTTAAACTTGAATGTTATATAATAATCATTAAATATAGTTTTATAAATAAGAATAACCACATATTAAATATTATTTATAATGGTTTTCAATAAATAGAACATATTTATGAGAAAATTATGTATTTTTTAGAAATGTCTTTATATGTTTTGAAAATATTATCTTCTTAAAAGAAATATTTTTATTGCTTTTCGTGAACAAATAATAAAATTAATTTTTCAATTTTTAAGAAATGAATTTGGAAAAATAAAAATAATTTTTTAAATCAACATGTTAAAATTATCTTAAAGAGAATTATTGGGATTTTTCATAAAATATTAATTTTTTGACGAATTCTGAAAAATAATGGATTTTATTGAAAAACAGATTTTCGTTTAAAGAATTTATCAAGTATAATTTTTTCAAAAATTATTTTAAAAATAAAAATTAATTCATTTATATTATAATTAATCTAATTTATTTAATTTTTATCAATTTATATTTAATTTTGATAAAAAAAATAGACTATGTTTTTGAATATTTTCTCTTTGGAAACCCACTTTTTCACGCATTTATGGGTTTCATTTTAAATTACATTTTTCCAATTCGGTGAATTAAACATGGGAAAATGGATTCCAAATTTTTAATAAAAATAACTATTATTATCTAATAATGTTAAAATAATTTTTCTAGTATAATGAATAGTAAAATCATATTGATTATTTATCATGGTTAAGGTTAAAACACGTTTACCATGAGTAAAACTAAAATGTTAAGGGGTAAAATGAATATTTCCAACTCTTGTTTTATGCACATATACTAACCTTATCACTCTTTATTTTTTATAATTACCCACTTTGGATTCATGTGGCATGTGAAAAATATGGTTACACTTTATTCTTTTCAAAACCTTAAGGTGTTCCTCTCTCATACTTATAAAAGGCCCCCCCACTCATTTCTTATTCACACATAAAGAACTTTTGGTTTCAGCCAATACCTTCCAAAATATATTCTATTCTTCTATCACTACCTCATAGTGTCCTTTTTTTAATTTTTAAACTTTCTTATGAAGGATTTTTATATAAAACTGAAGACATTAAATTATTAACCTTATGTTTTGTTTAATTTATTCCTCTACCTCCTTATAACATTATAAAGTTATGTTCATATAATAACACCGGTTTATTACATATTATTATATGTTATTATGTTAATTTAATAACATATATCCATCTATTCTTCCATCAAATGGAAAATAAAACCATCGATTGGGTATATATGCATTACGACCTTGTGGACCGATGTTATTTGTTTTCCATCACCATTTTTAATGGATGGCTGTAATCATGGATTTATGGTTTCTGTACAATATTTATGATATTATTATACCTTTTTATTTATAATACCACATCTACCATATAACCACACAACCCATTGGAAAATAGTAATGTCGCTCGTCTGTATGGCAGACAAATACCTCACGAACCGATGCGAGGTGTTTTTCATTTATTTTTTATTTGGATAGTAATAAAGAAATTTTAAATGAATATGTATGATATTTTTCACCTAATTAAACTTTTTAAATTATTATATCACTTATACCTTATTAATTTCCATTCCATGTGGAATAAGGTAACATCATTCGTGTGTGTGGTGGACCACCGACTCACAAAGCGATGTGATTCATTTTTCATAAATTGTTTTCATGGAAGGTATTATAGGTAAAATTAATGAATATATGTAATATATATGTAATAAAAAATATTCTATAAATTTAATATATTATTTCAATTTCATTCATTTCATCTATTATGACAATTTAAATAAAATTATTACGTGCATACATTCTACCATCTCTATGAACGATGTATTTCATTTTATATCTTTAGATTTTATGTGTTACTATAAATACATATACATTTAATATATATGATATTTCTATCATGATTATTTTTATCTAGATTATATAACTATGATCATATTAAAATTACTGAAAGTTCCATATCAAGATATACTTGAAAAAAATAGTTATTACCCAAAACATGATTTTAATAAGTAATTGTTAATAAATGGGGGGAAAAGGTTATAAGATAATCAAATATTTTGTGATATATGTAATTATGGTTTTTTAATATTTTTATAATAAACCTATACTTAGTATACATGATATTTTAATGTGTATGATGTTATTCGAGACTTAGGGTAAGGGATTTTTTTTCCCAACTTACTTTCTTAGAGATATGTTTTTTAATATGAACCTGTTTTATTTTATGAGGTGTAGAGATTACACATTTGATATATTACATCAAAAATCTCCTTCAATTCATGATATTTAAAATATCTTGTGATGTTATTCTTTTTTTGGTCTTATGATTCAAAATATTCCAAAGTGGTGAGGATTTGATGGTACAATATCATTATTTAAGGGGATTGTTTAGGATTATTCTTTTAATAGTGGAATATTATGATATATTTCTCAATAAATTCATGAAATTTATTCTATTATTTTTTTTAACTTGAGAATACATATTTTCCCTTCATTTTCCTATATTTATACACACAGTATTCCAATGGAATGTTTTTAAATAAAACTAACTTTATTTATGTCATAAGTTGAAAATCATTTCTCTCCGATGTCTATGTTATTTAAAAAATGTTGTTATACACTCTAAATATATTTTAATGTATTCTTAACCCATTTTATATATTTTAAGAACTTTTTTAAATGGAATCTTCATGTCCTCTCCAAACAACCCATGTTTTTCATTTACAGAAAAAGTAAAATCAATATTGGTTTTAACATGTACAGCATAAACAAAATTTCCCACCATCATGACCACTCAATGTTCAAAAGATCCTGTTATAAGTTTCAGTGTTTATTTTTTAATAAAATTATTTAAAAAATAATTTATGATTTCTTTGTTTTAAAAAAATTATTTTCAAATAAATATTTTTTTTCTCAATAAATGTTTCAAGTGATCTTTCAAAATTATTTTCCCAATAAGATGATATCCATTGATATTACTTAAGATTTACTAGGGATATTATGTAATGATACCATATTTATTATTCATTAGGATGGTCTATTCTTATCATGAAAAGATTTTAATGAAATTTATTCCTTTTCCATGTGTTATACTATGATGAAATATTAATGAATCCCATTTCTTTTCATGGGTTCTCATATGATGAATGTTTTATGAACTTTTGGCACCCATATATATAGATCTAATAATGTGATAGTTGTTATGTTATTCTCAAGGATGGTGTATATGTTATAACCAAGGGCGGTAGTTATGTTATAACCAAGGACGGTGGTTACAATATAATTGAGGATGGTGGTCCCATTATAACCAAGGATGGTTCGGACATATTATAAGGACCTAGACATAAACATTACATAATATAGTAAATTCAACTATAATAAACTTTTTATATTCGAAAATATCTTTTTATATTATGCTTTTAGATAATTAGTTCATAAAAAACCATGAAATCCCAAAATTATACAATGTGGATACTATTAAAATAGTATCCATTTCTTCTATAATATATATATATATATTATTAAAACGTGAATTTATATAATGAAAAATATTTACAATATTCATCTTGACTTCTTATTTTCTTTTACAAATACTTAAAACCTATAAAATCAATTAAAAACGTGTAATGAGCAAAACAAAATTATTAAGGGACATAAAATATAAATGAAATATTACTCTAAGACTACTTATAAACATATGAAATCATTTTCACAAGATATACTTCTCACCCATAAAATATCATATACTTACTTATTGAAAACTTGAGATTTCCATATAGAAAAAAATAAAACCATATAGTTAAATTGTGGAATTAATTGTTTAATATTGTAACCCTCATTGATACCACATGAATTTTAAACTTCATGGCTACCTTAAAATGTAAGACTCATGGTTAGATTATTATGTAACCCTGATGGATACCTTGTGGTGTAACCATTATAGTTACAGTTGGAATAACCACTATAGTCCACATCGAACATAAACATACCCAATTCATTAGAGGGATATATATGTACCTACCTTGATCAAAAAAATTCCCATGAACCATAACATAATCATAAAATAATAATAATTTCTTCCTAAAAACCTTACTTTTCAATTTTGTAAAAATAGAAATTTAAAAGATGATTTTTAAAGAAATGTCTATTACCTTGGGTTTGTCTTACATAAAATGAGTTCGAACCTCATGTATAATTGATTGAAAATTGTTATTAATATATTAAACGACTATAGTAATATTTTTGATTCCTTATTTTATCTTTTTATAACAAATTTCCACCCATTTATTGATAATATTTTGTTACCTTCATTATTTTAGATGTGTTTATTTAATGGATTCCTTGTTTGGTTCATTATGGATTTTCATGTTGAATGGAATTAAAACACAAGAATTTGTAATAAATGGTATTAATATGTTTCTACAATTTTAAATTATACCATATATCATTTATTATGATGTAAGGATGAATGATTAGATAAAACATTAATGAAATTAAATTAGTTCATTTTGGTAGTTTTTTCGACCATTATGTACTTGTATCATTTAATTTAATGTCATGTTTAAATATTAGTTCCAAAACATTATATAAAATATATTATATATAATTAAATATTATTTAACCATAATAATAGTTTTATTACCAACCATTAAGGTGGTAATATAAAATAAAATACCATCATCCACGGTTTCGGTAAATTGACACATCACAGTGGATGTTTTCAGTTTTTAGAATAATTGGAGAAGATGAGAGGTTTTATTATAAATATTTCATTAAAACAATAACATTATATTATATATAATATAAAAAATTTATCATTTCACTTGGATTATGGTAGGTTAGAAGAGAATAATAACATTAAAAAAAATAAACGAAAGAGGATTTTACCTCTTGAATTCACCTCATTGAGAACCTCTGAAAAGAACATGGTTTTGGCCTTTTAATGTGACCATAAGATCTTGGACATGGGGAATAGTCTTGGGATGTTAATAGGGTATAAATTAAAAACTATACAAGGATTTTAGGTTTGAGGAGAAGTGGTGGTGGTGATGGTATTTACAGTGGAGGAGAGGGGTTTTTTTATATTTTTTTAATTAGTTTGTTATTTTGGACCCAAACTATGAATAGTTTGAGAGTTATCACAAAATATAATAAAATAATTCATTTTACTTACATATTATGGTCTTACAGCATTCATAAAACATATATGACTCAATAATTCATTTATTTGTTAAATAACATAAATTATTGTATTTCACTATTCACCATAAAGTCATTTATTTCAGAAAAATCACAAAAAATCACCCTAATTATTTTTCGACATGTAGTATTGAAAAATTAATTCCATATTATGAAAATAAATTTATGAATTTAAAAATTTTAATTTTTAATTAAAATAATCATTTATTATAAAAATACCAATTTTAAAATTAGAACTGATTTTATAACACTTTGAAAAGTTAATTAAGGACTCATAAAATTATATTATAATAATAATAAAACAAATTTATAATTTATAAAAAAAATTATGAAGATAAATTATATTTTAAATCATTATATTAATTATAAAATTTTAAACAAGCAATTAAATTTCAAAAAAATACAAAAACATATTTTATCCTTTTCAAAACATTTATTTACATAATCCATGATATAGATATATCATATTTTTACTTATTAGTTAAAAAAAATTTCTTCATACTTTCATAGATGAAGTTATTATTCTATTTGTATAAATTACATAATACATATAAATACCACTTATTTCATTATAAATTTACTATGAATTGGACTATTTAATTCTAGAATGAAAACAAATTATTTTAAAAGTACCTAAGCTCATACACCTATATCTCCCTAAAATTCATTGGGAAATGATATATTATGTGTGAACCTGAATTCATGTTCACATGTTTATCTATGGACCAGCTTTCATGTCAATTGGATTATGCGAGGGAATTATTTCATGTCTTTAACTAAATAAGTTAACCTAAATCTATTTATACATGTCCAAAATGATATAAGCTTATGTGTATTACAAAAATTTATGTCGTATTATAGGTTTATTATATCATAAAAATTTTACTTTGATTATTTTACGAACCATGTCTTTTGAACTATAAAGATTTTACCCATAATTCATGTTTAAGATCTATGTTATACAGTGCTTTGTTTTTATTTTTCATGCTCATGTTATCATACCATTATGCTTATATCATTCTTAGGTGGTTATTTGTATTTTCATTTTTTACCCCTACTGAGTTTGTGAAGTTTCCCTTTCTTATGTTTCATTTCCCCAGGTTAGGATGAAACCTTTTATGAATGGTATGTTTATGAAGTGTAAAAATGGGGATAATCTTTATGGGATATATTGAAGATCATTCATTAAATATGAATATTATATATCAATTCTCCAAATACACTAAACCATTATGGCCCTTGCCATTTATTTTTTTTAATGTGTTAAATATCCACCTAAAAATATATAATATTTATGTATAAAACTAAAAGATAAATTTAAAAATTCTTCCCCAGACATTGGATATAGAGTTAATTTTCATCACAACTTATCATCCTAAAATATATTGTTCGTCTAAAAGAACCATTTAAACCCTAGAATATATGATAAGTTATTTTTTATGTATTTAAAAGGTGGATAGGGTCAACACTTCCCATTAGTTGAGTTCTAAAATAATAATAGTTTGGATCAAGTAATCAGATGTCTAATTATGTAACCCCATATGGTATCATTTTTATAACCCAAAAATTATGGAATGAAGTTAGAGAAATAAATTTACATAGTACCAATATAGATGAAAAATTGTTGAGAGGGTTAGAGCCTTTTAGTATCACATCAAGCCCACACTGATTCAAAAGAAAACTTATACTTACGATTATTGGTGCGATCAAGAATTTGAATTTAGAGAGAAGGTTTATATATGAATTTCTTCTTGGGATAATTTTTAAGGATTTGGTAATAAGGGAATGATTAAGCCTATGTATATTTCTTCTTTCTATGTTCTTTATTGAGTATTTATAGTAGCTTGTCACTTGGTCCTTCCCTAGAATATCTCTCATGTTCTTGATGTGCTCCATGTATCTCCCTTGAGAAAGTACTTACTTATACATTCACATGTACGGAATGAAAAGGTCAAACCATTGGAGAATTATCACTCTTATGAGGAACAATAATTGTATATTATCTATTTTAGGGATACTTTTCTATGATACAATAACACTAACATGGCCAAAATTCTATGGAGAAGCCACAGACTTTAAGAAGCTATGTAGGAACACGAGGATAATATAAGGCAAATTTATCATCTATTTTTTGTATCAAAGTGATGGAATTTTTATGGAAAATTTATTTTAATAGGTTTTATAATTCAATGCATCTATCTTTAACAAAATATTTTCTTCAAATAAATTTAATTTTTTTGATTTTTTTCATTACACCCAACACTGTGTTTAAATGAACTGAGATAAACTATAAAAATATTTTCATTTAATGTGAATGTTATAATCTTGAACTTATATTTAGTGGTATTAATAATAATAATTTTTTTTAAACTACTTATTAATGTTTTAGATAAGGAAAATTTATTGATTAATAATTACTTAATTTTTAGTAAATTCCTTATACACATCAATAACACGTTTTCTAAAAAACATTTATTCCTTTTTGTAAAAAAACAATAAAATTATATTTTTCCACTTTTATAAAAAAATTTAAAAATAAAAATTATTTTATCAATCATCATACCATAATTTCTGTAGTGGATTTTTTAGAATTTTATGGAATGATTAATTTTTTGATCAATAGTTAAAGAGAATTATTTTTATTACAAATTGTCTTTTAATTTAATGAATCTACTTGTTAAAATTTGTTAATATGGTTTTAACGGTATAAATAGTAAAATTAAATTATTATTAATATAATTTAGTTCATTATCATTAATTTCATACCAAATTTTTATATAGAAACATGTAATACTATTGAAAACTTTTTCTTTAGGATAGTGTTTTTTGTTGCATCATCTAGATTAATTCTCGATTAAATTATTCCACTTTTATGAATAAAATTGGGTAAAAATTATTCCATATTTTATATTATCATAGTTAAATTTATATAATAATATCAAATTAATATTTGGTCATAATGAATAGTAAAACCAGTAAATATTTAATATTGTTGTTATGGTTAAAATTTGTTTTCTGGGTTTAGACTAAAACAGAAGAGTTAAAATGACCTAAAAACCTGTCTAATTCATTATAATTTTCATATTTATAAATTATATCATATAATTTTATATAATTATCCATTTTGGATCCTTTTGTTTTTTGTAAAACAAGGTTTTTTTATCCAAACAACTAAGTGCGTACTCTCCCCTACTTGTAAAAGGACAACACCACCACTCTCTTATTCACACTTCTAAATCCATTTTATTCATCCAATACCTATGAAAATCTATTAAATTATTCCATTAAAACATAGTATATACATATTATAGATTATTAAACCATCTAATGAAGTATTTTTGTGTTGCCCTAAAGAGGTTGCCGAAATAATAGGTAATGTTCTGAACTGATAATTTTTATTTTATTTATTCTTCCACCTAATTAAAATATTATTAAAATATACTTAAATAATAAAACTAATATATAATCTTACTTAAATTTTATTATGTTATTTTCATATACTATATCCATCTCCCAAACTATAAAATGGAAAATAAAACCATCAATCTTGTGTACAGTGGACTACCAACTCATGAACCACTGTAATTCATTTTCCATCACCACCTCTTGCAGATGAATATAATTATGGATTTAACATATATATATATATATACGATATTAATGAAATATTTATACTTCTATAATTATAACATCACATCTAAATTCTTACCTACCATTCATTTGGAAATGATAATGTCACTCATGCATACGTGTAGACTACCACCTCCACGAAACGATGTGATATGTTTTCCATTCTATTTTTTTGACATGGATAGTAATAAGTATATATTTAATTAATATATATTATATATATGATATAAATAATTTTATATAAAGGTAGATTAATACATACATTTTTTTTATTCCATCAGTCAAAAAATGGAATCAGTGTTCATGCGTATGTCTGACATACAATCTTTATGAATGGTGTATTCCATTTTTAATTATCTAAATTTTATCTATGAATATAAATTAGTATAAAATTAAGGTATAAATTATTAATATCATTATTGAAATTATGTATAATGTGAAACAAATATTAAAATTACAAGGGATAAAACTAATGAACTAGAATATACAAGAAAATTGAATAAGTTATCACCTAGAAGACTGATTATAATGAATAACTGTTAAAGAACGGGTTGTGAAAGGTAATAAGTGAATAAAATATGGTAGGATATATATATATATATTTATTTAATATATGTATAACAAATCTTAATTTATTATATAGGGGTTTTTAACAAGTATTATGAAAATCGTCCCTTGAGGTAAGGGATTTACATTTCACTTTTATCTCTTTAAAAAACATGTCATATTCACCAATTTTTTCATTTGTGTGGTGTATATACTTCCCACGAAAGTATTTTATGATTATAATAATTTAATATATGATGATTTAAAAATCCAATTTTTTTATTTCTTTCATGGGGATTATAATTCATAAGGTTCCAAATTGATAAGTGTTTAATGATATAATAAAATTATATATTGGTATTATTTATGATTATTCTTGTCATGATGAAATATGAAAATATATATCTTGATAAACCAATGATTTTTATTCTACACTATTTATTTTAATTAAATTTATTTTTTCTTTTTATTTTCTTCCTTTTCTATTCTGAATATCCCAAAATGATGTTTTAAGGAAAACTAACCTTATTTCTCACTTTGGTTTAAAATCCTTTCTCTTCCATGTCCACGATTTTTAAAAATGTTATTATAAATATTATTTATTATTTTCTTAATATTTTTTAAATTCATTTCTACACATTTTTTAATTTTAAAAAAATTAAAATATCTCTTCTAATAATTTTTTAAACAATGTACTATTAACTTTTTAATAAAACTATGAGAGGAATCATTGTTTTAATGTAATTTACATGAATGTAATTTTCCATCATTTTTACCACTTAATTATTTGAAGAATCCTTTACAATATTCCAAGGATATTTTCAAAGAAAATATTTTATTTTATATTTGGGAAATATTTATATTTTAAATAATTCATTTCAAAAAAGAAATGATATTTTCCTCAAGATTGTTTAAAAAATATTTTAATAGAATTTATATTCATCAATAACAAAAACCTTGGGTGTTGCTTATGTTTTAATCAAGATATGATATAATTTTATCATCCTTATTCTTTCTTTGGAAGGATTATGATTATGATTATGACATTTTTATGAAACCAATTTAATTTCATGGGTTATGCTCTATTGAAATGATTAAATATCTATGAAACTTTTTCCCTTGCACAGGTTATGAAGTAATCTCATTATGAATGTTTTATGATCTTATGGAACTCATATTTATTGTTTCCATTATGTGATGGTTGGGATAGAAATTATATAGCCCTATAATTAATTGGGTAAAATATTATATCTCCTGCGATAATTATGAGATACATGTATATAGGCATGATCTTTTATGGGAAACAATTCGATGTGCTTCATCCACTATAAGAAACATGCATTGATTCCTGATCTGTTATTATTTTTTGGTATCGATAGTTAATGATGAAATATGTAATGGTTTCAATACATATAATGGTTCCACGGTTTTATGACAAGGAATTATTGATCATGATTTATTTATAATGATTTATCACTCTTATCATTCATCACTTTTGAAATGATAATGCTCTATGAAATTACTCATATTTATCATCCATGATATATTGAGTATAAATTTTTTAATTTATATTCATTATCTCGTACCGTTATGTGTATATTAAGATTTCATAAGATCATCAATTGATATCTCCCATGTTTACCATTATTGAGAATCTATGAACACCCTATATTGTGTCTCTGTTCCTATATTTATATAGAAACATTTTATAATGTTTTTGTCTATGAATATTGGTAAATGTGAGGATATTTATGGGAGATATTAAAGATAATTCATGAAATAACAAAATTGTGTGTCTAGTTTCCAAATACACTAAACCATTATGATCCTTAGGATTATAATTGTGATATGTATTAAAGATTCATCTATGAAGATGAAATATTTATATATGATATGACTGGGTTTCTATAGTTGTTATCAAATGAAGCATTAGTTAACCTTCAGAAGCTTGGATTAGAACACATTAGTGAATACCCTATGGATAAGTTAAAGTATATGAAAATTTCCTAATTTTTTTATGAAAGATAGATAAAATGATTTCTATGAAATTATACTCCACTATAGATACTAAAAGAGGATATGATTATTGAATACATGTATCTAGAGGTAATAAATCTAAAAAGGGCTAATTGGGATTTGAATTAGTCGGCACCTGACTTCTGACAACATGCATTTTTTTACACTTGGTTTGACACTCCAGGGGGACATGTTTCTCAAATTCAAAAATTCATTATGAACACTCAGGAAGGATTTTAATAGATAGTGACCATTAATGAGATATGTTATACCTAAGGAGGAATACATTGAACAAACTCTGTCATAGACATCACATTTATTATTATTATTTATTATTTGGTTTCCTACTATTTTTTTATCGCACATTAATTTTTTGGTTTTAATCAATGGATGAAACTAGAATACATCATGATAATAACTAATGAGATTGATAATTCATTGATTTTTCTGCTGTGAAATCACATTTTGTAGTATCAAGAATGTCGAATCTTATTTTTATTTCCACACAAAATTCCCATGAAATGAACCATGCTTATATTTCAAAGGAGGGAACAACGTGATGTTAATTATAATATGAGGCAACATCCAACATCATTTAGTGTGTCTTCTGATCCACTAGTATCTAAATAATGGATCAGTACCCAGGAGAAGATGTTTTTTATTCTCTAGTACTTAGATCATGAAGATTTTTTCCTAGTCATCTCTCATTTAGAAGGTGAATTAGATAAGTGGTGGAACCTCATTAAAAATATGAGGCAATTAGAATAAATTGAATATATGGAATGGAATGAGTTTAAGAGGATATTTATCTATAATTACATCCCTCATATTATATATATTGATATGGGGAAGTATTTTCTTATTCTTATGAAAAATAACTATGAATCCATTGGTACTTATAATTAAAATTTTACATGATATAAAAGGCATTCCTCTAGTTAAAAAATTTACCCTAAAAACAAAATTGATCTATTATTTTTGGGCGTTAAATCATATCTTTAAAATGGGTTATATGTCAGAGGCATTAGTTTCTATAAAGAAATCATTCAATGTGAACACAATATAGAAATCAAATTTTAATATTTCAACTATTCCTATTCTATTGATAAGAAAGGAATATTGAGTCTCATGAAAACTCAAATAATTCACAATTTGAAAAGAAAATCAAGGAATATTTATTCAAAAAATATTGAAGAAACATCAAGTTAATTAGTCGAATAGAACTGGGAGGTGATTTAAATGTGGAAAGGCAGGATATAAATCTTTTGAAAGTAAAAAGGTGATATATTGTCTAGTTAATGCAATAGAAAAAAGAATATTCCGACAAATTCAGAACCAACATTACAATTCTCTAAATACAATAATTATAGAAATTATTTCAACCAGTACATGAATATGAAGGTTATGATGTTGATCAATATTGAAAACCTCTTAAGATCAAATACAAAATTGAAATCTCATGCGATCATGAATTCCAAATTGGGTTATGAGAATAACATAGTAAGAAGTTCACTTATTACCCACCCTAGAATAGATGATTTCTCACATGATTCTATCTCTACACTCTCTTTTATATCTAATGATTTGATAAAGTGTGTTAAATTACTAGCTTAAGGATAAGATATTGAGTTTTCAGTGAAGCTATTAATGGAACAATGGTTGCATATCCAGACTATAATTCATCTCTGATTGAATTTTGTGGGAAAGTGATTCCTATAATACTTGTTATTATTTGTTTAGTTAAATTTTTTATGATTCAAGTCATGGATTGGATTTCTTTGTATAGATCTCATATCAGTTTCTATGGGACCAAAGTCGCTTTTTTTTCAAATGAACACACACTCATTTATTAGTGTGAGGATAAATAAATATTTCCAATGGTTATTACATTAATTTTATGGGACTCGATTCCTATTCAAAAGGTCCATTTATCTCAGTTGGTTAGCGAGAAACACAACATCGAATATATTCCTCTTATGTGCTGGTTTATTGATGATTTTAAATAAGAATTTCATAGTATTCCACCAAATTATGAATTTAATTTTTCAATATAACTCGTACCTAACACTATCCCTATTTTAATTACTCCTATATAAAAGCCCCATTTTATTTCTAGAAATTGAAGAAGAAATGTAAATAGAATCATGAGAATAGATTTATTCATCCAAGTGTGTCAACTTTGGGTGAACCTATTATTTTTTGTCAAGAATAAATATAGATCGATTCCATTATGAATTAAGTTTTGGGAACTAAACATTATCATAGTCAAGAACAAGTATATTTAACCCTATATTAATGAATTATTTGACCAAGAGCATGGAGCTCAATATTTTTTAGGATTCTCCTTCATTCTGGATTCCATTAATTTATGTTCAATAAATAGGGTATACCAAATACAATATTCATACAATGTATGTAAAAAATGAATATATTGTGATTCCATTTGGTCTTACTAATTCCCCCTATAATTATTTATTTAATAAATAAATTTGTTTGAGATTATATTAATTATTTTTTATTACTCTTGATATATGGTATTACGATATATTAATACTTACAGGAAGAGAATGATGATCACTTGATTATTTTACTAAATTCTCTAATAAAGAAAAATTTATAAAAAAAAACTACTAATTGAGAATTTTGGGTATAAAGGTTTCATATTTTATCATATTATCTCAATATAGGGTATATATATGGATCCATAAAATTCCAATGATATTGATCATTAGCCGAAACTAACCACTTAAATTGAGAAATGTTGTTTTCATGGGTTGGCTTGATATTATTGATAGTTTTTATTATATTTCTTATGTTTGTCTAATCGATTCATCATGTTAACTCAGAAAGGTTCCATGTTCCTTTGGACATATGAATGTGAAGAAAATATAAAAGAACTAAAAAGATGTTTAGTTTTCCTATGATTATATTTACGTATATTATAAAATGGTTTCTAATCAATAGGGATTCAAAAATGAATTTATTGGGATGAATTATCATGAAGACTAACATGATTATAGAATATGAGTCCTGAAAATAAATTCTCCATGAGAAAAATTACCAAACTCATTATCCGGTAGTAGATGAGGTAATTTTTGTTTTAATTATATATAATAATTATATTTACAAAGAATGTTCTAACATATTTACTAATTATAAAATATTAAAGTTTATTATCACCATGAAAGAGTTTTATGTGTGTCATAAAAGATTTTTGGAGTTGATTGATGATTATATATTTTCAGTACATTACCATCCTAGGATGGAAAACAAGGTAAATGATATTTTGAGTTAAAAGGATTATATTATAGAATCTATGGTGAGAATTAAAAATGATCAAATATTTGTGGATTTTCAAAATATGGATCTGGAAATCATTATGTAAGGGGTAAATATTATCTTTCTCAAATGAGTGCCCAATCATATGTCCAATTGATTATTAAATAGGCACATAAGGAAGATATAGTGATTTTTAATAAGGTCATAAATGATCTTGAGTTTAACATTGATTATGATGGAATGATAAGTCTCTGGAACTTTGTACATGTTCTATCCATACCCAATTTAAAAAAGGAGTTGTTAGAGGAATCTCATTGTTCTTTATTATCTATTCAATGTAAAATTAAGATTATGTATAGATATTTGAAAGAGTATTTCCTATGGGATGGAATGAAGAGACATATTTTAGAGTTTGTATCTCACTAAATTGTATTTCAGAAAGTTAAGGTTGGGAGAAAAAACTCTAAGGGGATGTAACAATCATTACCCATAATAGAATGAAAATGAAAAAAAATCACTGTGGATTTTTTCATTGAAATCCCCAAAACATCTAATGGATATAATTTAATTTGAGTAGTATTTAATTTAATTATAAAGTAAAAAACATTACTATTAGATAATATTTATATTTGGAACATATTTATATAATATAAATTACAAAGGTGTTAAGGGTTCATGTAGTAATGCATTCTTCTATACATAATCAGTATTCATGGTTTACCTTGATGTTTTGTAAAAAAATTTAGTAGGCATTAAATACAAAGTTAAATTTAACTGTATCTTATAATCATCAGAATGATGGTGTATGTGAGTTAACCAATCAATCTATAAATGAAATGAAAATATCTTGTTATATGTATTTTAAAGTTGGTTTGTATCAATACATTCCTCTCTTCGAGTTTTCATTCAATAAGAGCATTCTCTAAATAATTTTGATGGATCCATATGAAGATATATATGGAAAGAAGTATGGAATTCCAATGTTGTGGAATTAAGTTGGAGAAAAAAATATATTGGGACCTGATCTATTTTTTGAAATAAAAGAATAGGTTAGATCCATTCAGTAGAACATCAAGACTACTCAGATTCTATAGAATTTTTTGGCTAACAATCCTCATCATGATCTAGAATTTGAAATTAGTGATATTATTTTTTTATGAATTCCTCCATGTAAGAAGGTTTTGATATTCATAAATAATGTAATGTTTAGCCCAAGGTATGTTATCCCTTTCAATATTTTTGATTGATTAGGGATTGTAGTTTATTTCTTACTACTTCCACTAAACCTCTCTCAAGTTTATAATTTGTTCCATGTATCTATCCTGATGATATACATTTCTGAATATCTACATATATTGAAATCAAAGGTCATACAACTAGAGAAAGATCTCTTTTATGGGCAATAATCAATGGAGATTGTTGATTGAAGAGAGGAAGTGATATAAAACAAGACCACTCACATGTCCAAAATTAGGTGGTAACAGAACCAATTTGAAGAATTTTTGTCGAAACATGAGGATATAGTAAAGAAAAATTATCCTCTGTTTTTTTTATCAAAGAGATGAAATTTTCAGGGAGAAATTAATTTTAATTATTTATAATGTAACAACTTTAAGTTTTATGAATTATTATTTTTCAAATAAATTTAATTTCTTCAATAACATGTGTTATATAATGCACCAAGATTAAATAAAATAAAATAAACTCTTATAATATTTTTAATTAATCTAAAAGTTATAACCAAATATTTAAATTTTAAAGTATTAAAATGAATAGAAATTTAGAAATTTTGTATTTTGGTATTATATAATTTAAACGTATTGATAAATAAGTATATATATTTTTTCTAAATTCTTTATATGATTCATAAATACATTTCTCTTAAGAATAATTTTGAATACTTTTATGTGAAAAAAAGTAAATTTTTTCCACTTATTGAAAATGTATATGAAAATTGATCATAATTTCTTTTAATTTAATTTTTAAAATTATTTTAGAGTGAATTGTTGATTGTTTTATGAGTAAAAAGATTTTATGATAAATAGTAAAAAATAATGATTTTTATTAAAAACTGTATTTTCATTTAATGAATCTTCATGTTTTATTTTTAATTGTGATGGTTTTAAAAGTAAAATTTTTCAACTATATTATTATTAATACATTATATTTCATTATAATTAATTTCTCGTTTAATTATTATATATAAACGTTTTATACTGATGAAAAAAAAATCTTTATAAGTGTGTTTTTTGTCACGTTTGTGGGGTAAATTTTCAATTGAATTAGGTCACTTCAGTGAATTATAATTGTTAAATTGGATTCCATATTTTAAATCAGAATAATTAATAAGATATAATAATTTCAAATTAATTTTTCATAATAATTAATAGTAAAAATATATATATATTAATTATAGTGGTTAAGGTTTAAATGGGTTTACCGATGATTAAACTAAAATAATAAGGTTTAAAATGACATAAAAACTTTTCTAATTCCTATTTTATGTCCATATGTATTCGTTAAATTATCTATGTATCATTAATGGTCCATTTTCTATCCTTTTTGTGATTTTAAAATGTTGGTATATCAATTTTCATTTCAAAATTTTCAAGTGTGTTCTCTCCCACACATATAAAAGGACACCCCTGCTCCTCTTATATTCGCACTTATAATGACATTTTTTCTAGAAATAAAATCATAACTCACTTAATGAATTAAATTACATTATACTAGTCACCTTTTTAAAAAGAAATTCATCTAATAGAAATTTTTGTTCTCTCCTAAAGTGGTTTTCCAAAAAAGAGGTTTCGTTCATAACAAATTGATTTTATTTTATTTTTTCTTCAACATCCTTAAAATATTCTCCAAATATGATGAAATAAAAACACAAATTTATTACATAACCATAAATTTTTTTATGTTATTTAATAAAATTATATTCATTTGGTCCTCCACAAAATGGGAAATGAAATTGTCGATCGTGTGTTTGGAGAACTACCACCTCACAAACTGATATAATTAATTTTTCAAAAAGACCTCTCTAGTATATATATAATGATATATTTAACTTATGTATATATTATTTATGAAATATATATACTTATGTAATTATATTATCACATAAATCTTATTACATTCTAATCCATTGGGAAATGATATCATCACTAATATATACGTGTGGACTACTACCTCCCTGAAGCGATGTGATACATTTTACATTTTATTTTGAAAAATATGGTAATAATAAAATATTTAATTAATATATATGATATATATGATTTGAAAATTATTACTTAAATTTGACTTAATATTTTCCTTTCTTTCATTCCATCTTTTGAAAAATGGAAATAGTGTTCGTGTTTACATACAACAAATCTTCTCCATGACTAATGGAATCTATTATCTCCAAATTTGATGGATGAACATAAATATTTATAAGCATAATTGATATGATATTAATATAAAAAATAAAATTATTTTTATGGTGGATACATTAATTATGTATAATGTACAAACTACTGAACCAGAACATACATGAAAAATGAAGCAGTTATCACTTGAAAGAATAATTTTAATGAAGAATTGTTAATGAACAGGAGGAAAAAAGTTATAAATAATTCATATATGGTATAATTTATATGATTACAGTTCTATAATAGTTTATAATAAATCAGTATTTATTATACATGACTATATGACATGTATGAAGAAATTTTAGACTCGAAGTATGGGATTTCCACCTCATTTTTATCTTTATGAGGCACATGCCATATTCACCACTTGTTTCATATTTCTGGTGTATATAATACCAATGAATTTATTTAATGATGATAATTATGAAATTTATGGTGATTTTTATATCCATATATGGTTATTTATTAAAAGTGTCTTATTATTTAAAATTTACCAATGTATTAATGGTTTGATGATAAAATCTCAATGTTTGTTGGGATAGTTTATGATTTTAATTTTGATGATAAAATATTAAAATCTGTCTCTAAAAAACCATAAATTTTATTCTCATTTTCTTTTTCCTTAAATAACATATTTTCCTTTCAATTTATGGTGTTTATATATACAATATACCAAAAAGAGTTGTTAAGTAAAACAAATTGTATCTCTCTATTCCCTCTAAAATATTTTCTTTTCCACGTCCTTGTTTGGTAAATATGTTTTCAAGGAATTTTTACTATTATCTACATATTTTTTTAAATTAGATTTTAATAATATTTGAATTTATTATAATTTGTTTAAAAGGATTCTTCTTGTTATTTTCTAAATGAGGTACTTAAAACTTCTACCGGTAATGTGAAAGGAATAATTGTTTTAACATACATGGAAGGAATGATATATTACGTTGGAAAGAGCACGCAATTTTTTGAAGTTTCCATTACTACATTTTAACTTTATTTTCAAATAATATTTTTAAATATTTGGTAAATTTTAATATTAGAAATAATTTATTTTAAAATGGATTGGATATTGTCATCAAGAATGTTTTAATAATATTTTTCTAAAATTTTTATTCATAAATGACTATAACCATTGGTTTTGATTATGTTTTACTCATAATTTGATTCAATGGTACCCTAATTATTATTTCGCTATATTTTTTATGATTATGATAATGGAATTTTTAAGAAACCCATTAATTTTCATTGGTTATTCTATGATGAATTTATTAAATGTTTATGAAACTCATTTTCTTTTCATATGATATGATGTGATGTTAGGATAAGTGATTTATGATCTTATGGAACATATATGTTTGGTTTTCATTATATGATCGGTGGATCTAAAATTATATATCCCTATAATTAATTGGATAAATTTTTATATATCATGAAAAAAATTTGGGATACACGTTGATGTGATTGATCTGTTTTGGGAAATAAGCATATGTACTTGATCCATTATATGATATGGGTATTGATCACTAATTCCTTATCATTAGATTTTATAATTAGTTAATCTTATTATATAGAAACATTTATATACTTATGATAGTGCCTGAATTTTATGTAAATGAATTATGAATAATGAATAAATTATTATGATTTCTCACTTTTATGATTCTTTTGTTCTGAAATGAAAAATTTCTATCACATGAATCATATTTATGTTCCTTGATTGATTGGGTATGAAATTTCAATGTTTTATTCATTATCGCATTCCCTTAATCTTATCTTATGCCTCCATATGATCAACTGATATCTCCCATGTTTACCATTACTAAGTGATGATCTCACCATTTATTTTGTTTCCCTTCCCAAATTTATGGAGAAATTTTTTTAGTAGGATATGTATATGATTATTAGTAAATTGGAATCTCTTTATATGATATATTATATATAATTCATGATATAATAAAAAAAATTATCTAGTCTCCAAAGACACCAAACCTTTATGCTCTTAAAGAATGTATTTGTAAGGTGTATTGAATATTCATCTAAGAATATTTAATTTTTATGTATAATAATCCTAGGTCACAATTCATGGAATCGAATTAATTTTTATTAAAACGTTGGAATCTAGGATTAGAAAACATTAGTGAAAACCTGAGGAACAACTCAAAGTATTGGAACATATCCTATAATTTTGGTGAAGGATAGAGAGATTTATTTCCATGAAATTACATCCCAGACTATATAATACTAGTGGATATGGCTATGGAATAGTTGTAACATGAGGAAAATAATATAAAAATTTTGTATTGGGATTTAACTAGATCATCACATGGTGCATGAAAAATAGATTTTCCGCACCCCTGGCATGTCTCTCCTATTTGATATGTTTTGGAAATTGAAAAACACTTTATGAACCCTCGTGATAGATTTTAATAGATTACGACCAAGAATGACCAAGATTAAACCTAAGGTATAATATATTGAAAAAATGTGTCATATTTTTTACATCTCTTAAATTGTTTTCTATGATTATGTGGTTTACCACTATGGTTATTTTTTCTCACTCAATGAGTTTTTTTAGTCAATGTATTGAACTAGAAGACATCATGACAACAAAAAATGTGATGGAAAACTAAATTATTTTCTTCTTTAGAAACCAAATGTTACAAGAGATGGAATGAAAAATCTTGTTACTATGATAATATTAATTTTTTAGGCCATCAATCATGTTGATCTTCTAAATGATAAAAGGAGTGAACATCATACTATTGAGTCTTTCATAAGAAAACATGCGTTTTCTTTTTGTGGTACATATGATCCACTAGAAGTAGAGTGATGGAAAATCACCATTGAAAGTATATTTTTTTGTTCTCTAATACTCTAAAATGAAATGGTTTTCTAATCTATTTTTCATTTGGAAAGTGAGGCAGATAAATGGTGCAACCCTATTAAGAATTAAAATCAATCAAAATAAATAGAATCTATAAAATGAAATGAGTTTAAGATGATATTTTTCAGTATTTAATTACCTAATATTTTTTATATAATTATAGAAAAATAATTTCTTGAGATTAATAAAAATGATGATGAAAAAATTGGTACTTTTATGGGAAATTTTAAAACACATTCAAGGTATTATTCTGGTTTAATTATTAGCCCTATAATAACAATTTATAGATTAATTGGTTGATTAAAACCTAGAAATTGAATGTTGTTAGGATATTGAGACTTTAGATTTAAGAAAAAATAATTCAATGTGCACTCAAGGAATAAATGGAAATAATTTATTCCCACCTTCCAAATGTTATTGATATGAAAATGATGATCGGTTATTATGAAAACTTTAATAAATTACATGGTGTAAATATTTTACACCCATCTACTTGCCCAAAATGTGGAACAAAACATTAATGGAATTTCTTGAATAGAACTATGAGGTGCATTTAATATGAAAAGTTGAGTCATAAGTCTCATGAATGTATAAATGTAATAAATGATATGTTCAATGTAATAGAAGATAAGTTTGAACTCTATAATGAACCACCCAAACTCTAATGATTTAAATAAATTGATTATGGTAATTATTAAAACCTATGAATGAATCCAAAGGGTTATTAGGATGATCAGCAAGATAAATCTATTAAGATTAGAGGAAAAGATAAATCTCAGGTGGTCAAGACTGCTGATGTTTGTTACAAGAATGACACTTTTAAAGGTATATTTTCTACCCACTCTATAACAACTAATTTCATATTTAATTTGGTTCTACCAACTCTTTTATATTTAATGATTTTACAAATGGTATTGAATTACTATCTCAAATACTTGATATTGAGTTAGCATTGAAAACTACGATTGGTATAATGGTTATGTCACTATTATATAGTTCCAATATGATTATGTTTTTGGTAAAGTTCATCTATAAATATTATGATTATACCTTAATTTTAATTTGATATGATTCTAGTCATGGATTGGATTCTATTATATTGTTTCGATATCAATTTCGGATGAGGGGAATTCATATTCCATATTCCAAATGAATCCATTCTCATTTATCTTTGCATGGAAGAATAGAAAATTCCAAGGGAAATTACATACACTTATGGGTCTTGATTCATATTTAAAATGTGTTAATGTTAGCTGATTAGGGAGAAACTGAATCTAAATGTTATTCCTATCTTGTAGGATCTTAGTATTTTTTAGAAGAGTTTCCAAGTATTCCCCAAAATGTAATGTTGAGATTTCAATATAACTCATATGTGGTGCTGCAACATTTTCAATGACTACCCATAAAATAACCTCAATTGTGTTGTAGGAATTGAAGAAGAAATTCTAGTAAAATCATGATAGGGGATTTTTTTCATCCAATTAATTCACCCTAGGTTTGATCTATTCTTTAATTATAATAATAAATATTAGTTTATGTGACTATATATTGAAAATTGGTAACTAAACAAGATTGAAATAAAGAAAACGTATCATATACCACTTATTAATGACTTATTTGGTCAACAACAAGGAGATTAATAATATTATATGATTGAACTTCTATCTAAAAATAATTAATTGAGGTTAAATAAGGAGGATATACCCAAGATGGTATTCCATATTAGGTATAGACAATGTAAATATATAGTGATGTCATTTAGTCTTATTAATTCCTTCGTTATCTTCATGGTTTTAATGAAAAATTTCTTTAGAGATTTCCTTGATAAGTTTGTGGTACTATTAATAGATCATTTTCTTATTTATTCAATGTTTAATGAAGAGAATTATTAATACTTCGTAATTTTAATGAGGGCCCTTATAATGGATAAGTTGTATGAAAAAATTAATAGGTTTCAATTTTAGATTCAAAATATGTCATTTTTGGGGATGTACTCTAAAGTAATATTATATCTATGGATCCATCCAAGTCCAAAGTTAGTGAAATTTGGATCAGATCAACCATTGTAACCAATATCTAATAGTTTCATAGTTATTTAAATATTATCAATGGTTTATAGTGAATTTATCATAATTTTTTTATCAGATCACCAAGTAAACTCAAAAGGAGTCCAAGTTCCTTTGTAAAAATGAATGTGAATAAAATTTCAAGGAAATGAATAAAAGTTCAGTCAGTGGACCAATGCTTACATTACCTTGTAGTTGAAAATGGATTGTAATATATATTTATGCATCAATGAAGGTACCGGAGAAATTTCTCATAAAGAATTACATGGTTATAAATTATGCCAAATTGAAAATTGAAGGTTGATTTGTAAAATTACCCAACTCATGATTTAGATTTATCTGTGGTAATTTTTGTATTAATGGTATTGGCGAATTATATTTATGGAGAAATCTCTTATATATGTACTGATTGTATAAGTATAAATTATATTCAAATATAGTATGAGTTTAATATGCACCAGAGTCAATGATTGTAGATGACTAGATATTATGATTTCTCAATGAATTACCAATATAGAAGGGGAACAAGGTGTTTGATGCTTTGAGTAAAAAATATCATGTTATCTTATCTATAATGACAATAAAAAAGATCCAATATTTTTGGATTTATAAAGGATGGATCTAGAAACCTTGAATGAAGTGGAGAAATTTTATCTTTCTCAAATGATTATACATACATCTATCCGTGAGAAGATTAAAGAGGCACCAAATGAATATATAGATATGCAGAATAAGGTTAGAAATATTCTTGAGTTTAACCATGATTCTGATGGAATTATAGGTTTTAGGTAATGTGTATGGGTTCTTTCCATACCTAATTTAAAAAATGTTTTTGTTCGAGGAATTGTATAGTTATTCGTTTTTTTCATCATGAAATTATAGATATATATACATATTTGAAAGACTTCTTCTAGTGGGATGGAATGAAGAGAGGTATTGTAGAATTTGTTACTCAGTGTATGGTATTTTTGAATTTTAAGGGTAAGGGTAAAATTTATAATGGTATTCTACAACCATTACTCATACTCGAATGGAAATGATAAAACATCACCATGAATTTTTTCATCGGACTCCAAAAAACATTCAAATTACATAATGTTATTTGGGTTATAGTTGATTGCCTTATATAGTTTAAAAATGTAATTATTATAAGATAATATTTCTCACCAGATTAGGTTTCCAAAATAAACATCAATGAAGTGGTAAAAATTCATCAAGTACCACATTATATGGTATCTGATCATGATTTGAGTTTTACATAATAGTTCTGGTAAATTCATTTGTAGGCATTAAATATGGAGTTCTGTTTCACCACATATTATCATCCTTATAGAGATGATATGTTTGAGATAACCATTTAAACAATAAAGGTTATTATAATATTTTTTTCTATGGATTTCAAATGAGGTTGAGAAAAACCCATTCCTCTAGAAAAGTTTTATATAAGAAGATATTTTACTAAAGAATCAAGATGTATCATAATTAAGACCTCTATAAAAATAAGTGTAGAATTCCACTGTGCTAAAATAAATTTATAAAAAAAAGATATTGGGGCATGAACAAGATACATAAATAAGATATATTATAGGAGTCATTTAATATCACATAGTAGCCTCTCATATTCGATATAAAATTTATGATGACAATCATTGACATGATATTGAATTTGAGGTTTGTTAGAATGTTTTTCTATGAATCTCCCCAGGGAAAAATTTTATGATATTTTGAAAGAAGTAAAATTTTAGGTCTAGGAATTATTTTCCATTTAGAGATTTGTGATCGAGTAGGGATGGTAGCTTGTCTCTTAATTCTTCATTCAATCCTCTCTAAAGTTCACAATGTGTTCCAAGTATCTCTCTTGAAGAATTATATACATAAATATTCACAAGTATTGAACTCAATGGTCATACCACTGGATCAAGATCTATCTTATAAGGAATAACTAGTAGAGATTATAGATTTTATAGATGAATTGATATTAAACAAGAAAACTCAGACATCCAAAATTATGTGGCAAAACCACCAACATGAAGAATCTATGTTTGAACCTAAGGATATGATAATGAATAACTATACTCAATTGTTTGTAATAAGGTGATAAATTTTAGAGGTAGAAATTCATTTTAATGGGAGAATAATGTGACACCCAAATATTATATGAAATATTTTTTAAAAATAAATTAAAATTTATTTGAATTCTTTTGTTACACATAACACCATGATTGAATGAACCATGATAAACTATTAAAAAAATATTATTTAATGTGATGTTTATAACCTGGCCATTAAATTTAGTGATATGAATATGAATAACCAATTTTTTAAAATTAAGTTTGATTTTTTTATATTAAAAAGATATATTGATAAATAAGTTTCTAATTTTTTTAAAAAAAATTATATACTTTGAAAATATTTTTCTCTCTAAAAAATATTTTTTATTTATTTTAATGAAAAAATAATAAAATTAATTTTCACCACATATATCTAATTTATTTGAAACTTTTACATCATCTTTGTAACAAACATGTCAAAATTATGTTATAATTAATTATTTACAAACTTCTAAACATATTAATTTTTGGTGAATAATGAAAATAATATTTTTCATTAAAAACTACCTTTTTATTTCAAGAATTTTAATGTTCTACAATGTTTCAGGATCAATATAAAAAGTAAATTTAGTTCAATTAAATTATTATTATTCAAATCTAGATCATTTTAAGAAATTTCATGTTGAATTTTTAAAATATAATATTTTTATACTAATGAAAAAAAATTTCTTTAGAAAACCATTTTTCATCGCATCTGTGAGTTCAATTTTAAATTAATTTATTCCAATTTTGTAAATTTAATTTATTATAATGTATTAAATATTTATAATAAACACAATTTATATTGTATAATAATTTCTTCTTAATTATTTTCATAACGAATAATAAAAATATTTACAAATTACTTTGGTTAATGTTAAAAGGTGTTTACCTGGAGTTAAACAAACAATATAAAGGTTTAAATGACCTAAAAACTTTTCCAATTCGTATTTTATTTCTATATTTAGACCTTAAATATATTATTCTTATATAATGGTCAATTTTTTATCATTTTCTATGTAAAATTTGGGTATATAGTTTTATTTTTATAAATTTAAATGTGACATCTCACAAACTTATAAAAGGACACCACCTATCATATCCTCTTTACAATTACAAATAGTTTTCTTCCATCCAAGCCATTCATGATTAAATTTCTTAGTTTAATTACCATTTACTAGATGACTTATTTTTATTATAAAACCCTCCAAAGAAATTGTTTTTAATTTTCTTAAAAATATTTTCTGAAGAAGAGGTATCGTTATTAACTGGGCTTTTTTTAAAACAATTTCTCCCATTACATTCAAATATTTTCCAAATATGATGAAATAATTACATCAGTATCTACCTTATATAAAAAATTATTATTGTAATTTTATAACCAATATCCATCTCCTCAACTATCAAATGTAAAAAAAGAAACAATTGATCGTGTGTGCGGAAGACTACCACCTCGCGAACAGATGAAATTCATTTTCCATCCCTAACACTCAAGGATTGATATAAAGATATATTAAACATATTTTTATCTTATTTATAAAAAAAATTATACTTATTTAATTATTATTTCACACATAAATTCTTACCTTCCAATCCGCTGGAAAATGATAATGACACCTCTACATATATGTGGACTACCTCATGCACGAAGTGATGTGATAAGGTCTCCATTTTATATTGACATGGATGGTAATAAGAATATATTTAAAAAATATACAAAATAGTTATTATTTAAAAAAAATTATATTTATTTTTAATCTCTTTTGATCCAACCATCGAGAAATGGAAACAGTTTTCATGTATACGTAGAGTCTATTGTCTCCATGAATGTTATAATCTGTATTTCTATCTCTAAATTTTCTAGATAAATAAAAATAAAAATAATGAATGAGTATGATATTTATATAATGATTAAAATCATTCATATTATAAAACAATAATGAAATAAAACGATTAAATGTACTAAACTAGAACATACATGAAACATTAAGTAGCTATCCCATAGAATGCAGATTCTAATGAATAATTTTTGATGAACGGGTGGTAAAGGGTAATAATTGAACCATATATTATATTATATATGTTATTATGTATCTTTAATATAGTTTTAATAAATATATATTTATTATACATTAGGTACAAACATGTATGATGAAATTCAAGACACAAGGTAAGGTATTTCCCTCAAACTTTAATCTATCTAAGGAAACTCACAAATTCACCACTTGCTTCTTTTATGTTATTTATTTACAACCAAGGTATGTATTTTTTGAATATTATTATGAAATTTATTATTATTTACATATATTTAAAATTTTATGTCTTTCATTGGTCTAACGATTCTATAGTTGTCAATGTGGTAAGGGTTTGATGGTAATATCTTATTGTTTGTTGGGATTATTTATGATTATGCTACCAATGTTGAAATTTTATGATCTATCGGTCAAGAAAAATATGATTTATATTATCCTATTGTTATTTTCCTTAAGTAATTTTTTTATACTTTCATTTTCCTCTTTTATGTAGTCAATATACCAAATTTATATTTTAAGGAATACCAACTTTATTTCTCACTTAGAATGAAAATACATTCTCTTCCATGTCCGTATTTTCTAAAAAAATATATATAATGTTTTGAATATTCATAAAAACATTAAAGTCATTTTTTACCCATGTTTTAGTTTTTAAAAAAAATTAAAAGGAATTTTCTTTTTGTTTTCTGAATGATGTGATTTTGTCTTTTTCACGAAAGTAGGAAAGGAATATTTATCTTAACATATTCAACGTGAAGAGAATTTTTTATTATTATAACCACCCAATTATTTGATGATTAAATTTCAATATTTCATTTTACTTTTCAATGAAACTTTTTTCTTTACTATTTTATAAAATTTTTCATTTTAAAGAATTTATTTCAAATATAAAGTATATTTTCCTCAAGAAATTTTTAATGGCCTTTTTATGGAATTTTATTCATTAGTGACAAAAAACTTTGGTGTTTCTAGTGTTTTATGGGGTATATGATCCAATAGTATAGTATTTATTCTTTCTTTTTATGTTTTTTTATTATGATGATGATATTTTTATAAAACCTATTTATTTCATGGGTTATGATGTGTATAATTTAATAAAATTTTATAAAACTTGTTTCCTTTCACTGGTTATGATATGTTATTATGATGAAATTATTATGATCTTTTAGCACACATATATATTATTTTCAATATTTTATGGGTGGTAGTGGAATTATATATCAATATAACTCATTGGGTAAATTATTATACCTCATGAGATAATTATTAGAAACAACTGGATGTTCTCTATTATTTATTGGAAATAAGTTGATGTACTCGATCCTCTATAAGAAACAGGTATTGATAATTGGTATGTTTTGATTTTATATTCTTAATATCTAACATTGAAATATGAAATGGTTTATATAATTATGATGGTTACAGAATTTTATGACATGGTATTCTGTTTCAAGATGTATTTAAGATGATTTTTTACTCTTATAATTCGTGCCATTTAAAATGATAAAGTTCTATTCCATGAATCATATTTACAATAAATGATATATTTGGTGTGAACGTTTTAAGATATGTTCATGATCTCATATCCTTATTCTTATATTTTTCTTACATATATGTTTACAATTACAAGGCATCGAACCTCACCCTTTCTTATGATTCCATTCCTCATATTATAAAGAATGTTTTTAAGTATGTTATGTCTATTAAGAGTACCAAATAAGGATATCATTGTGGTATTTGTTGAAGATATTTAATTATTGAAGAATATTTTGTATCAAGTATTCACATACATGACAACATTTCAATCCTTAGGCATATATTTTTCAGATATATTAAATATGCATCTAGAACAGTGTAATATTTTTGTATGATAAGTTGGGTAGCTATATTTATTCCCCATTGACTCTACCTATACATTTTTACTTCCTACTCATTATGATCTAAATCAATTATATAAGATTTATTTTACAATTTATTACTTTTAATTGATGTCTTATTTTTCCCCTATTATTGATGATTAATTGTGTTTATTTTATCTTAGTATTTTTTTAAATTTCGTGTTATGTGTTATCTTATTGTTGGTAGTTTCATGCCCCTGCTCTGGTGTTCTCATTACTCTTTATTATGTCTTCTTGATGCTTCCATTTCATCCTATAAATCTACCTAAAATAAAATTGGTTAAAAATTGAACATCCTCACGAATTCTCTTTTATTCCTATTGATTCATTAAAAGTGAATTTATTACATGTTTATTCATTTATTTGGGATTCCTTCATTGGTTTATTTTGATTAGATAATTTTATATAGATTAAAATGGAGTTTAATTCGTGATATCACTCTCTGTTTTGACCACATGTTCATATTTTTATAGGTTCATGTTGTAAAGACCTGGAAATTATAAGTAATTTTTTAAATTAAATAGAAATTTTAAGAGTCCACGAAAACTAACGGCACTTGATTCTGAGGCCCGGTGTGCCCAAAATTAATTTTTGAACTTTTTTGGGTACATTCAGTTCACGTACGATTGGTTTTTTGTATCTTTTGAATAGGTTCTCATAATTGAAATATGAGGACACCATTGAACTTGCAGTGCCGGTATTCGCTTCAGGAGATCTTCACCTTGACCACAATAGTTCAAGGGTGAAAGATAGTTTTTGGGGATTTTTTCATGGGAATGAAAAAAATAAAATAAAACAAACTTTTTTATTTCTAATAAACCTCCCATGTGAAGGCTATGGTGGTGGGGACCACGAGGGGTTAAAACCTCCCAACTTGAATGCTCGGTGGTGGGGACCACCCGAGCTAGTAAAACCCCCAATTCAAAGCTTGTGGTGGGGACCACTCGAACCCCTGATTATGGGAGAAAAACATCTCAACTCCATACCTTAATTATGACAACTTTTCTTTTAATAAATTAAATTGATTTAAGATTCTACCAACAAACTAAATTGACAGTATATTCTATTATGTTGGTGATTCTTTTGCTGGGAAGAGGGTTGCTGCAGCGCTTGGGAGAGCTTGGAGAAATTCATCTCCGATGAAGAACATCACCTCCCAATGAAGAAAGACGGCCAGAGATCGTAGAACGTGGAAACTAACCCCGAGCTGGATAAGAAGCACCTTGCGGAAGCAACCAATATAGGACGCCTTCGATGACAATGAACCGACAATCGAGGAAACGCTGATGCTACCAACGTCTGCTCTTTCCTCCTCTTCGATGTCAACAAGAAATCAAGGTAGGGGTGTGTTTTAATTTTATCGATGTTAAATTCCCTCTCACATTGAATCATCTTCCATGATCCGTGTACTACAACCCTAACACGAAGGGTACAGGCCAAACAAACATGGCCTGACCCCTTCGCAAATATTGTGGATATTTGTGTGATTGTCATGATGGTGACGGTGACCGGTGTGGGTGGGTGGCACCAGTAAAACTTGAGAACTGTGACGAAGGCGATGTACGAAGGAAGGCCGGTTAAGCCGGCCGCCGGTGAAGGCACGACACTCCGCCGCCCCACGGTCTCCATGCCTCGCTGTACTCTTCCACCCCGCAGCCTCGTCGTCCTGCGGCCTACCGCGCCCCACCACGGCCTCGCCGACCCGCGGTCTATCGTGCCGCCCTGCGGCATCATCACCATGCGGCCTATCGCGCTGCCCCGCAGCCTTCCCTCCCCACGACCTATCGCGCGCCCAGTGGCCTTTCCGTCCAGCGGGTTTCCACGCCTCCATGCGGACTCACCACCCCACGGTCACACCGCCCCATGGCCTGTCATGCCACCCAGCGGCCTCGTGGTCCCGCGGCCTTGCCGGCCCATGTCCTGTCACGCCACCCCGCAGCCTCCCCAACCCACAGCCTATCACTCCACCCCACAGCCTTGCTACCTCGCGGCCACCCCCCCCCCCCCCCGTGGCTCTAGCGGCCTCCGAACTTCACCGCACCGCCAGGTCAGGCCGCCCAGCACGGGTCAGACCATCTAGCACACGTCAGGCCGGCCAGCATGGGTCGGGCCACCCAGGGGGCCAGGCCGGACCCCTCGGGTCAAGCTGGGTTGTCCCAAGCTGGGTCGGGCCAAGCCGAGTAAGACCGGACCCAGACCTACTTCAACCCATTAAAATCTTTTGGCCATAACAATGCCACCAGACGTCCGTTCGACGAACCATCTACGGATCCTAAAACCATAGTGAGAGACGCTCCCCTTGGTATACCCCATGAGAGATTTGGATAAAGTTGAGGAATAGTCGGGTTGGATTGAGCACAAATCCAATCGGGCCCTCGAGACTAAAAGGCTAATAACTTATAGATTGGGCATCTGATTGACACACGGTCTGTTACGTTGAGACCCCTATGATGTGGCAGTCCTTTAAGATAATTTTTCATTAGACATCATATGAGTTGGAGTTTAGACCAGTGGCTTGAGGACCAGACCCTCCCAGAGGTCAGCAAGATGAGTACGGAAACCGAGTAACTGGTTGTGACTTGGGGAAGAGATCATTCTTGGGACTTTGATTGAGGGTCCCACATGGAACTACTCTAGGATTATATGCAGGGCTACCCGAGCAATCCTGTGTGGGACATCACCTAGCAATCCTGTGTAGGTCAGCAACTAGTGATCTTTTGTGGGTGAGCACTGAGCGATCCTGTGTGGGTTAGCACCGAGTGATCCTCTGTGGGTCACCACTGAGTGATATTGTGTGGGTCAGTACCTAGAGATCCTATATGGGTCTGATGATGATTAGCGATCCTTTGTGGGACTGGATCTTAATAGAGTAAGATGATTTTGTAGTTACATCTAATCACCTCTACTGCTGTACCTAAGTTATATGAGATGTGAGCTGAGTTTTTACCTGAGTGGTACTTCCCTTTGTGATAATACCTTGGTGGTGTACTTCTGTCTGGCTTACATGTGTGGTACTTACCTTTGCCGTAATCCTTCCTTTGTGGAACAGTTGAGCTTTGGGCATTGAGTTGTACTCTATGTTTTTCCCCATGAATGAGATGGGTTTATTTGAAAACATAGGTATATGTATGGGAATATACCTATGTAGGGTTGTCATTTGATTTCATGTTGTGGTTAATCCTTGGTGGATTTTTTGTGACCTTGAGGGTCTCGGGGTCCCTACTGAGTATTGTTATACTCACCCCTACACATGATATGCCTTCACCCTATTGTGTTTGGTGCAGACTACAGATAGCGGTAACTGAGGACGAGAGTACCAGGACTGAAGGTGGCATGGAGGTGGATGTTAGATGAGGCGAACCGTAGAGATGGTCATTCGTGAGTTGTACCTACCCTTTATGTAGAATTTGTGGTGGACTAACCAGGATCTTCTTTTACTCTATCAGCAGTCTTGTACTTTCTAGTTTTCCTTGTACTTTCTAGTTGCGCTTGTTTTCTGGCCCCTTATTACTTTCTGTGCTCACTCTATTTACTATTCATTTTACTTGAGTTCATATCTTTTTGTGTGCTTGGTTGTGTGTGTTATAGGTTATAAAGGAAATTCCCTCCCAGTTTTACGGAATACGCCTTTGGTGCTAGTCGCAATCCCCTAGCATATGGAAGGCGGGCTTGGGGTAGTCACGGCATGGGCCTCGGGGGATGGGTCATGAAAAATTGGTATCAGAGGAGTCATTTCTATCATAGAACATAGGACTCTGGTCTTTCTTTTTAACAGCAATATTATTTAGTGTAGTGAGTGTGGTTATTAGTTTAGGGAATACAATGTTAGTGTGGAAGCTGACATATCCATACACCAGGACCCTGAATTCTAATTTCTGACTCATGGCATGAAAACACTAATTGCATGTGTATTTTCAAGTGTTTTATTTGTGATCTCTTGATTCAGATCACCAGGTATAAACTTTTGACCATGGAGCACCTGTTTCTTTTCAGGATGCCTCCACGCAGACAGCCATCTAGGGTTCCAGATATAGTACGCACTAACAGCCCACCGGGCAAAAAGGCCTTGGTGTAGGGCCCTCTTCCAGTATGGTTATCAACAGAGGCACCAGCGGTACCATTAACCATTGGGAGACCGATTCCACCATCCCTTGCAACAGATGTTGGACGCCGCTTCAGCGCGGTTCATAAGTTCCAACGCCAGAGGCCACCCAGGTTCAAGGGAGAGACTGACCCACATGAGGCTGAGGATTGCCTGGAGTCCATGGTGTTAGTCTTCCGATTGGTAGGGAAACCAGCTGATCTCATGGTGATCCTTGCTGCCAGTCTTCTACATGCAGTAGCAGATAGATGGTGGATCTTGTTGCTCCATGATCCTAACGAGGTGACGCTTATCTGGGCAAACATCGAGAGCATGTTTCTAGTAGAGTTTGTTCTAGCGAAACACCGTTCAGTGCACATACATGAGCTTCTTCATCTGCAGTAGGGCAGCATGACTATGTCTTAGTACTTAGTGAGGTTCACTAACCTCTCATGCTACTCCACAGATATGGTGCAGGACCTATTCTTTAGGGCCTGGACCATCGAGCAGGGACTCATGCTAGAGATCATGGATTCAATAATCTCACTTAGCAACCCAATATAGGCGGGGGTGTTAGAGAAATCCCTCTTAGTGAAGAGACTCCTTGCTAAGCATTCACCAGCAGCGAGACCCACTACCAGTTTCCATGTAGCAGAACCTTCTGTAGCTGGTAGCATATATATGACACAGAGATCTAAGAGGAACAAAACTGCAGGTGGACGGCCATAGGATACAGGGTCGGTTGTGCGGGGCACCTGAGGCAGATCTAGTAATGCCAGGAGTGGGCAGTGTTACACATGCAGTGGGTAGGGTCACATGGCTCGTGACTGTCCAACCCTCCATATATATGATCACCAGACAGTCGAGGGACCGCCCAAGCAATAACTGAAATTCGACCGAGGAGGTCCGTAGGGAGCTGGAAGACGTGGCAGAGGAGCTGGACGTGTAGGTGACGGTGGACGGCGATTCGAGATGTTACTGCCACCACCACAAGGAGGCCCACCCCGACCGTAGAGAGTAGGAGGATATGGGCAAGATCAACTCCAGGAATCTTAGGCCTATGATCACGGTGCTCTGGAGATGATAAGAGGTACAATCTGTGTCTACTCCACCTTAGCTGCAATAATTATAGACATATGTGTGAGTCATTATTTTATTTCCACTCCCCCAATTCGAAGCTCGGAGATTCCGACGGAGCTGTTGGCTCGATCTTTACAGCTAGAGACTCTTATAGGAGTGTATTCGACAATTATGCACTGTGTTCGGCAGTGTGAGCTTACACTAGGAGGCGTGAGCTTCAGCTCGGATCTCCTAGTAGTAGCTTCAAGGCCTTACGACGTCATCTTGGGTATGGGATGGTTATCTATAGTCCATGCTCAGATTGACTATATTTGGCACAAAGTTCGGTGTGTCTGCATGGATGGGACCAGGTTTACCTTCAGTGCTATGAAGGTTGCCTTTGCAACACCTTATGGACTTACCTAGAGGAGAGTGCAGCCGGACACTCATCATTTGGCTAGCCTTACCCTCAGACCAGTTGTTGTGGAGAGTCTGATTTATTCTATAGTGGTGGACCGATATGCGGATATCTCCCCTGATGATTTTCTTGGTCTACTTCTTCACAAAGAGGTGTAATTTTACATAAACTCGTACCCTAGGATGACACCGATATCTACACCAGCATATCGGGTGGCTCCTACAGAGCTTTGTGAGCTTCAGGTACAACTAAAGTACTTGCAAGGAAAGGGATTCATATGGCCCATTATTTCTCCTTGGGCTACCCCGATTTTGTTCGCCAAGAAGGCAGATGGGAGTTTGAGACTTTGTGCAGACTACCGGCACCTGAACCAGGTGACCATGATGAACAAGTACCCACTTCTGAAGATTGACGACCTCTTTGATCAGCTGAAGAGAGAACGGTGGTTCTCAAAGATAGACCTCAGATCAGGTTACCACCAGCTCAGAGTTCGACATGAGGATGTGTAGAGGACAACTTTTATATGTCGGTACGGCCATTACGAGTTCCTCTTTATGTCATTCGGTGAAACCAATGCTCCAGAAGTTTTCATGGGACTCATGAACATGATCTTTTAGCCATACCTAGATCGATTTGTAGTAGTCTTCAACGACGACATTCTGATATACTCGGATACTAAGGAGGAGCATGCCTATGAATTTCAGGTAGTACTAGACACACTCCGACAACACTAGCTTTATGGTAAGCTCATGAAGTTCCAGTTCTAGATCTGAGAGGTTCACATTCTGGGACACGTCATCTCAGAGGCTAGAGGTGCAGTGGATCTAGAAAAGATTGATACGGTACATTCTTGGGAGCCACCCAAGAGTGTGATGGAGATACATAGTTTCCTGGGTTTGGCCAGATACTACTGAAAATTTGTGTCAGATTTCTCTATAATTTCAGCACCTTTATCAGTGTTGAAGAAGATGGGGAAAACCTTCGTGTGGTCGGAGTGATGACAGTAGAGTTTTTAGGAGATGAGGCAGAGGCTAACTAATTCACCCATCTTGAGGATACTGGAGAAGGGTGTAGTGTGCGTAGTCAACTGCGACGCATCAGGGACCAGGCTTTGTATTTTTTATGATGCAGGAGCGAGTAGTGATCGCTTATGGTTCTCAATAGCTAAAATAGCATAAGCATAACTACGCTACCCCTGACCTGGAGTTAGCAGCAGTGGTCTGAACCTTGATGAAGTCGCGAAATTACTTTATGGGCAAGCATTTTTCAGTGTAATCGGATCACAAGAGTCTTAGGTATATCTTCTCTCAGAAGGACATGAACCTGATATAGCGATGTTGGCTAGAGTTCCCCCTAGACTATGAATTTTAGATAGTGTGTACTCCTTGGAAGGGGAATGTTTTAGAAAAATCACTCAGCCAGAGATTTGGTATACAGCTGCTTGACGAGGCAATGGAGTAGCTGGACACTTTGCAGATATCCTGTGTAGATCGAGATGGAGCATCTTTCTTTCAGTCTTTTGTAGTCACTCCCCCAGTTCTTCAGCAAGTCAGGGAGGTGCAGTGTGGGGACGCTGACTGATAAGCTCGACATGCTCAGATACTCACAGGGCAGGCACATGATTGATTTTCTAAAGGTGGGGATCATGTCATCCTCTTCATAGGATGTACAATGGTACCAGTTTTACTTCGGGAGGAAGTGTTGAGGGAGTTCAACACATCCCCTCTAGCAGTGAATCCAAGAGTGATGAAGATGTACCAGGATCTCTAGTGACTGCACTAGTGGCCGGGAATGAAGAAAACAGTTGAAAAGTTTGTCTCTCAGTGCCTCACTTGTCAGAAAATGAAGGCGGAGCATCAGGTACCAACAGGCTTGTTTCATCCTTTAGAGGTCCCAGAGTGGAAGTGGGATGAGATATCCATGGAATTTGTGACAGTACTTCCACATACATCCAGATGTCATGACTCTATCTGGGTGATCGTCAACTGACTCACCAAGTCGGACCACTTCGTATCGATCAGAGAGAGGGGTTCAGTAGAGATCACGGGATGCCTCTATATGCAAGAGATTGTGTGGATACATGGACCACCCTCGACGATTGTCTCCGATCGTGATACACATTTTACTTCTTGGATATGGAAGGGGTTACATTAGGCTTTCGGGATGTATATTAATTTGAGCACCACCTTCCATCCTCAGATGGATGGCCAGACTGAGCAGACTATTTAGACCCTCAAGGACATGTTACGTGCTTGCATCCTCGACTTCGGTCATGGTTGGGAGGATCACTTGCCTTTAGTGGAGTTTTAATACAACAAATTCTATCACTCCACCATTGGGATGGTACCTTTTGAGACGTTGTATGTGTGACCTTACAGATTACATTTATACTGGACTGACCTAGGGGAGTCAACACTAGTGGAACCAGAGATTTTACAGGCTACCATAGAGAAGGTGAAGATCATCCAAGAGCAGATTTAGACTACACAGAGTTGGAAGAAGTCATATGCCGACATGAGACAGAGACCTCTGGAGTTCGAGGATGGTGACCACATCTTTCTACAGGTATCACCTTGATGTGGCTTGTGGAGATTTGGTTGTGGTGGAAAGTTATCTCCAAGATTCATTTCACCCTTTTAGTTCCTCAGTAGAGTTGTTGAGGTTTCTTACCACTTAGCACTTTCACCTCAGTTGCACCAGGAGCATGACGTCTTCTACGTATCCCAGCTGAGGAGATACGTGCATGACACTTCTCACATCATTGACCATGGTGAGATAGACATCTACAATGGGGAGACCTTTATGGAGGTTCTAGTAGAGATTGAGGATCGACATGAGTGGGTCCTTTATGGGCAGTCGATACCTCTAGTAAGCATTCATTGGCAGCACAAGAATCTCTAAGAGACACATGGGAGAAGGAGACTCAGATATGTGATCTGTACCCTCTATTTTTTTTACCTATTTTGTGATGTGGATTATGGGTACATAAATCCCTGTGGTGGGTAGAATGTAAAGACCTGGAAATTCCATGTAATGTTTTTAATTAAAGGGAAGTTTTACGAGTCCATGAAAACTGACGGCGCGTGATTCTGAGGCCTACTGTGCCCGGAATGATTTTATGAAATCTTTTTTAGGTACATTCATTTAATGTATAAGTGGTTTTTTGTAACTTTTGAACTAGTGATTGGAATTGAAATCTGATGACACTATTGAACTCGCAGCACCTGTATTCGTTTAAGGATACCTTCACCTCAATTGTAGTAGGTTGAGCAAGAAAGATAGTTTTTTTGGAGTTTTTTCGTGGGAATGAAAAAAATAAAATAAGATAAACTTTTATTTTATTTTTAATAACCCTCCCATGTGAAGGTTATGGAGGTGGGGGTCATAACGGGTTAAAACCTCCCAACTTGAATGCTCGGTGGTGGGGACCACCCGAGCTAGTAAAACGCTCAATTCAAATCTTGGTGGTGGGGACCACCTAAACCCCTGATTATGGAAGAAAAACCTCTCAACTCTCTACCTTAATTATTCCAAATCTCCATTAATTAATTATGCCAACTCTCCTTTAATTAATTTTGGCAATTCTCCTTTAATTAATTAATCCAATTTGAAATTATTCCAACAATATAAATTGATAACATATTTTGTTATGTTGGAGATTCTTCTATTGGGAAGAGGGTCGTCAAAGCACTTGCGAGAGCTTTTACAAAATCATCTCCAATGAAGAACATCACCTCCCAATGAAGAAAGACAACCACAGATCATAAAACAAGGAAACCAACCCCGAGCCAGATTAGATTCACCTTGCAAAGGCAACCAATGTAGGACATCTCTGACAACAACGAACCGATGATCGAGGAAACACCACCTCTACTGATGTCTTTTCTTTCCTCCTCTTTGATGTCAATAAGCAATCTAGGTAGGGTGTGTTTTAATTTGATCAATGTAAAATTACCTCTTCCATTGAATCATCTGCTTTGATCCATATGATACAACCCTATCACAGAGGGTACAGGCCAAACAATAATTTGTCTTAACCCTCTACAAATATTGTGGATCTTTTTGTGATCTTCATGATGGGGATGGTGACCGGTTCCGGAGGATGGCACTGGTGGAACTCAAGAACCGTGATGAAGGAAATGAACGAATGGTGGCCAGTCAACCCGCCCACCAGCGAAGGCACAATGATCCGCTCTACTGGGCCCTCCGCGCCCCATGTCAATCCCCTGCCCAACGGCCGGCCGCGCTGCCCCATAGCCTCATCGTCCCGCGGCCTGTTGCACCTCCTCGTGGCCTCACCGACCCATAGCTTGTGGCTCTTCCACGCAGCCTCGCCGACCTGCGGCCTGCCGTGCAGCCCCACAGCCAGCCGCACCGCCCCGCGGCCTCTTGGTCCCGCATCCTGTTGCACCACCATGTGGCCTAACTGACCGGTGGCCTGCCGCGCCACCCGAAAACCTGTCGCACCACCCCGTGGCCACCCACGGCCCCCTATGAACCCCCCTCTACGGCTCTAGCAGCCTCCGCGCCACCCCGTGCCACCCGGCTGGGCCACCCAGTGCGGGCCGGACAGCCCAGTGAGGGCCGGGCCACCCAGTGCGGGTCGGGCCACACAATGGGATGGGCTGGACATAGTGGGTCGGGTGAGACCGACCGGGTCAGACAGGACCCAGACCCTCTTCGACCCATTACACTCTTTTTGCCATAAATTTTGCACCGGTCATCTTTTTGATGAACTGTCTATGGCGCCAGAAGCCTTAGAGCGAGACAGACTATTTGGTATACCCCATTGGAGATTTGGATCATGTTGAGGAATGGTCGGGTTGGATCAAGCACGAATCCAACTGCGCCCTCAGGACTAAAAGGCTAATAACTTATAAACCGGGTGTCGGATTGACACATTGTCTATTGCGTTGAGACCCCTATGACGTGGAGGTCCTTTGGGATAATTTTTCATGGGACTTCATATTAGTAATAGTGTCGACTAGTGGCTTGAGGAGTGGACCCTCCTGAAGATTAGCAAGCTGAGTATGGAAACCCAGTAGCTGGCTGTGACTTGAGGAAGAGATCCTTCATGGGTCTATGATTGGGAGTCCCATATAGAATCGATCTAGGATTCCATGTGGGACTACCCGAGTGATCATGTGTGGGTCAGCACCTAGAGATCCTGTGTGGGTCAGCACCTAGCAATCATGTGTGGGTCAGCACCGAGCGATCCTGTATGGGTCAACACCGAGCGATCCTATGTGGGTCTGATGATGATTAGCGATCCTTCGTGGGTCTACCTCTTAACAGATTAAGATGATTCAATAGTTACATCTAATCATCTCCTCTATTGTACCTATGTTATACCTGGTTTGAGCTGAGTTCTTATGTAAGTGGTACTTCCCTTTGTGATAATACCTTGGTGGTATTCTTGTGTGTGGCGTACATGTGTGGTACTTACCTTCGTGGTAATCCTTCCATTGTGGAACAGTTGATCTTTGGGCTTTGGGTTGGACTCTATGTTTTTCCTCATGATTTAGATGGGTTTATTTGATAACTTAGGTATATGTATGGGAATATACCTATGTAGGGTTTTCCGTTGATTTCATGATATGTGGTTAATCCTTGGTGGATTTAGTGAGACCTTGAGGCTCTCAGGTTCCCTACTGAGTATCGTTATACTCACCCTTGCACGGTCTATGCCTGCACACTATTGTGTTTGGTGCAGATGATAGACATCACTGACTGAGGATGAGAGTACCAGGACTAGAGGTGGCTCAGAGGTGGACATTAGACGAGGAGAACCACAGAGATGACCGTTCATGAGCTATACCTACTCTTCAGGAAGGATTCGTGGTGGAAGAACCAGGAGCTTCTTTTCATCTATCAGTCGTCTTATACTTTCAGGTTTTTTTTGTACTTTCCAGTTGGGCTTGTATTATAGCCCAATTTTACTTACTGTACTCACTCTTTTTACTATTCAGTTACTTGATTTTGTATCTTGCTCTGTGCTTGGTTATGTCTGTTACATTTTATAAAGGCAATGTCTTCCCAGTTATAGGGAATACGTCTTCGGTACTAGTCGCCAACCCTTGACCTATGGAAGGCGGGCTTTGGGTAGTCGCGAAACGGGCCATAGAAGACAGGTCATGACACATGTGATTTTTGGTATACCATTAATATGAGATATTTTGGTTTCTGTCTTATGATTTTTAGTTCAAAGGGAATGTGGTGAAAAAATAGTCTATTTTGGTATTGGTTATTTGATCCTTTTTCTGAAAAATTACTTTCATTTAGTAATAAATCATGAATCTATAAGAATTACTTCTTTTATGTATCCTTCTATATAAATTAAAATTTTTTTATGGGTTCTCATTGTTTTGTGTGAGGATACCTAATATAATATCATATTCTAACTCTTAGTCATAGTCTAGATCAATGCCCTCAGGTTTTACAATAGCTAAATATATGAATAATTTCTCTGGAATTATTTTTTCTCATTCCATTATTTATTATATTACTTTAATTCAATTTATTGAATAATAAATTATATTAGAAATTATATTTTTAACAATAACATAGGTATAACATGTGTTAAACCATTTAAACTAATTATTTTCTTTACATATTTCATGTCTGGCTTCACCTTTTTTTTCTATATCTTGTAAATATATAACAATTATTTATTTGATTATTCTTTTAGATGTTTTAGTTCATGTTTAAAACTTCATCAATAAACTATTTGTTCCCATTTGGTTATTATATTTTTATACCCTTTTCTAAACAATAGTATCACCCAAAATAATTGGTATGAACACTTCTCTAACTATAGTGATAATATTTATGAAACGTTAAAAACAAATGTTAGATGATGTGAAAGATTTTAGAATCAAGAAATGTAAAATGTGTTTCTTACTTGTCCAATATATATTTTTAATTTTTTAAGTGGTTCAAAAAAGAAATAAAATTATCTGTCTTCAAATTTTCAAACTATTACCTATAATGTTTATGCATTTTATGATGTTCTTGAAAAATAACATAGCTTGTTTTGTAATATCAAAGGGAAAATAATAGAATAAATTTGTGTATGAGTCTAATTTTCAAAAAATATTTTTAAAAATAGAATTTGTTTATTAGAATAATTCCTATTAAAAGGGTTTATAAGAAATGATATGTTTTTAATTTTATAAGGTGTGATAAATTTATAGTTTTATTGAACAAAGAAATATTAACAATATCTTGTTCTAATTAGCCTATGCTATTATAAAAAACATAGATAATGATTTAATAATAATATTTTTTACCTTTTTAGATGACTTTTTTAATGAATTGGAAGATACTGTTATGTATAGAAAATAATCATATAACCTTTTATATGTTAACACCAAATTTATTTCTTGACAGCTCTGAATGAAGAGTGTATTTAATGTTGAAATTGAGGGTCTTCTTATTAGGGTGTTCAGAATATAAGAGGCATGATGATGCAAAAAACTTATGGTAGGAGAAGTTATTAGAAATCTAAAGTATGTTAAATAAACTTTTATGAGTATAATAAAACTCAAAACAGAAAAAAAATTATCCTAATCAGAATTATCATAGTAATAATAAGATGTTTTATGTTAATTATTTGTTAATTGAATTTGGTTTTGAAAGTGCTGGAGTCATCAATGTGTCTAATTGTACCATGAGTGGTGAATGGGTCCAAGATTTTTGATGTTCCCTTCACATTTTAATTAATAGTGAATATTTATCTAAACAAAATAAAATAAATCAGGTAAAGTTATTTTTGGTAATAATACGAGTTGTAAAATAATGGTTGATAGATTTGTTTTTCATAACCTAGATTATAATACTATGAAAACTCTTCATGATATTATATGGGTTCCTCAACATAGTATAATCCTCATTTCATTAGGTCTACTTCATTGAAAATGGTTTTCTTTTATATATGAAATTATGTGACTAAAAATATTAAAGTTTCAATCAATGTAACAAAAAATATACCTTATTAATAGACTGTACATGTTAAATAGAAAACCCTAAATTAGAATTTTAGTAGCCATATCTGTTATTGGAAATGATAACACTACTATATAAGAGATATAATATGGTCATGTAAGTACGAATGGTTAGGAAAAATAACATAAAATTTGTATATTAAATCATTAAATAGAAGATAAATTCAAATAAACATATCTAGACTTGGGAAAAGATGGACAATCTACTTGAATTTCTTATCAATGGTAAATTTAATATCCATGTATCTTGACTTTAACAGGGGTTATATAAGGTTTTTTATTCCAATAATCGTAGTCTTTTTTAAAGATTTTTTGATTTACTTCTGTGTTTGACACGATTTTGTTGTGACTTGTTTGGATTCCTAATTATTCCTCAAAATTGTTTTGGAAATATAAATTTAATTTCCATTCAAATCAAATTATATTTTGTAATATGTCATTACAAGAAAATTAATTTTTTTTAAAACTAATAATATCAGTTTTCATTGATCTAGTTTTAAAGTTATATCCCTACAAGAGTAAAAACATTTTGATTTTTAGTGTCTATCTAAGACTGTTTCTCATGGTGGAGGATACTAATTAATTATTTTTATTAATTATTTTTTATGTAAATAAAGGTTTTTTATTTTTTAAAAAAAATCTAATGAATTAAAAATATAAAAAATGGTAATGTGTTGTCGAAAATAGAACCATTATGAATTTTAAATCCTTTAGAATGTATAATCAATTATAATACTTATATATTGATTTTATAGAATATTATATGTATAAGAGGGTAAATGGGCATTAAACTATGAAAGATACCCCCAAATAACTGGGTCATTCAATTATATTAATATGATATTCTAGAATGTTTTCATTGCATGTTTTCATGCTCTAGATTACTAAAATCATTTTTCAATAAATCTTCCACAATGATAGTGTACTTGATAGATATATTCCCTTTTGAAAAAACCAATTTTAAACCCCTAAATTAAATCCATCAAGAATTCATTCCCTCATATAATCATTTAATTATTTTTAGTTTTACAATTTATGTTTATTCTAGATATAAAAGTTAAGAATATCGATTCCTTAAATGTAGTCTTACTAGTTATCTTAAGGGTGTTAAAATCATTAAATTTTATAAAAACAAGCATCAATATAAAAAATGGATAGTTAGTCATAACATTACTTTTCACTAGCCAAATCCATGATGGTAAAAATCCATTGATGATAATAGTTAATAGTATCAACAATATGAGAATGCCGAATTTTAGTAAAATCAAAAATTAAATCTGAAATTAATATTTAATAGTTTAAAGGTTAGGTAGTGAATTAATCTAGGTATGAATATAATTCTGAATCAGACAAAGATACTTCTATTGGGGTAATGAACTATTAATTATATTGAGATATAGTAAGAGGGGTAATTCATCCTCCTTTTTGATATAGGCATGTTGCTGTACAAAATATAAATTTGAATGTTTGGAGGTGGTTAGTGGTTGTTTTAAAACCCCTTTCTAAAAAAATAGTTTTATTTTCCATTGGTTTTGAAAAACCCACTCCAAAATATTTCAAAAATATCCCACTTTATCTTCTACTTCCCTTTAGAACATTCTACTAAATGGCGAGATCCTGGATCCATTTCCCCAAAAATTGTTTTTCCAATGTTCCAAGACCCCCTCACCCAATACCTTTTCACAACTGAAATGACCCCCCCCCCCTCCCGACTCAATAAATTAATATCATAGTGACTCCAAAACAAATTTCCTTCTATATAAGAAATGATTTAGGTCATTCCTTTGTTGAATCATTATGAAATCAATTTTATATAAATTGATTATGAAATATTGTAATTGATGTGAAGTTTAGTTACTCACATTATTCTATATTTTTGGATAGGGTCTTATAATATCAATCTTGTAGGGTAATCCCTCAATTTATTTTATCTTATTGTAGATACAATATCTCTCTAAGTTTTATTTTTATTTAAAAATGATTTATTTTAGTTTTTATTATTTCTTAATTGTTTTCTAAAAGAGATGCTCAATCTGTATTCTTTCTAAAAAAATCTGAAGAGTGTTTTCCCTCTCATTCTTTCCAGAATCATAATTGGACATTAATGGTTTTTTTATGATTTATTTTTTAGCTTTTACTGACTTTTTTTTACACATGGATAATTAATTTTTAGTTTTAAGTATAGGATTTTATTTCAATTAATGTAGAATTCATTATCATGAATGTGAGTGACCTAAAACTAAATTTTACTACGATTTTCAAAGACCATATAATGTATATTTATAGTTATCAATAATGTATTTATAGCCTAAAAGTGTAACTACAACTGCATAGACTAGTTATAAGACAATTTCCTTTCATTGTTTATCATAGAAAAGGGTTATAGAAGTTCCCAACTATAATAAAAAAAACAATATACTATAAAAATAATATTAACAAATGTTTTATATTCTAGGTACATCATTTTGATGGGGAATAGGTGATGTCTAATTATATGGAGTCGGGTAATCATAACCATTGGGATGTTTTCTCATCAATTATACACTTAGTGATCTCAAGTAAGGGAGGTTGTAACGATTAACCCACCAATAGGCTCACCAAATGTTTTCAGTGTCATTCGATGTTCCCATATATAAACAAGTGAATTGGTATCTTTAAATGATATAATTATAAATTTATATCATTTGATCATTTACTTTAGTATAATATGGAAATTGTGATAGTTTTTTTTAAGAAATGTTTGATCGCATCAGATATTCCATTAGTGGAGTTAAATTTATTGAATGATCAAGAAAATATTTTTTGCATCCATAATGAATTAGATACATTTATCCAAATGAATGGTAATTCGTTCCATGAATAAATCCATAGACATGGTATAAAAAGTAAATTACATCCAAAGAATTAAAAAAATATAAATAATGAATTTAAAGATGATGACATAAAGTATGCACCCTATTTTATTAGATATAACATCACAAAAAATATTATATTACACAAAAAATATTCATAAGAGGTCATTGTATAAATGATTTACCTCTATTACTTTAGGGTCCATGATGTGTCAGTAGATACCAATATTAGTATGTAATTATTATTCACTATTATCATGAAAAGATCCTAAGGGATCGTACATAAATTGTATTCACATCTTCCACCAATTTAGAAAAATTAGATTTTATGATAATATTAGTCTCATGTGCGATGGTCAAAAAATGACCTAGTATTAATGACCAAAATTGATTTAAATAATAAATTATATTCTATATTATTCAACTTTAGGATAATTACCATTAAATTTATTTCCCATGGAATTCAAGTATTATTTAGCTGTAAAATTTAATACAAGAAATATATTATTTTTTTAATGAAAATTATACATTCATGGTTTGTTAAATAATTACATGTGGTAAAAAGATGAGTTAATAATTATTATGTTATCCCATGTCATAATAGATTGTTACAAGTGAGTAATAAAAGAATTCATGAAAATTATGACAAGTTTACTAATTCATTCCTATCATTTTGATTTGGTTTAAGAGATTTCACTAATCATAGTTATTAATTATAATTTTTGAGTATTAAATCTATATATTTGATCTTATTTTTGATCCATAAATAGTACCCTAGGAAATTTTCATAAATTTAGATGTATTTTATCCTCTCCACCATTATTTTTTTCATCATGAGATATTACCCATAAGAATAATTTAGTAAGATTGATCCTTACCTCTTGGGCCAAGCCTACATTCTTTCGGAAATAAAATGAGCATCATAAAGAACTTAAATATTTTTTTATATTAATATATAATTGAATAATTTAAATTAGAAGAATATGATCCATGTGTGGATGATATTAACATATCCTTGATTGTGTCCTTTAATCTTTGACATGATGAAAAAAAGTGTATTTGATCAGAATTTTTTGAATTAATGAGATAGAATTATATTTGGGTTCTTCATACATAAATATACATTCGCATGATAAATAGAAGTGTCTTAGCATGGGAATTTTGGATATAGTTTTATACCATATATCAAATCCAAATAAATATTTAAATTAAAATTTTTATAATTCTTCATGCACCGAAGTTCCTTTATATTTGTCTTTATCTAACATTTCAATTATTTTAGATGATTGATTGATTTTAAAAAAAATCCTGAATATTTCTTAATTTTTTAATATTTTTCTAATTTTAATTTCTAATTTATATACTTAACTATATTATGTTTAAGACACTAATAATTAGTGAAAAACTAATGATGAGTGGAGAAAATAAAAATAGAATAAGGAAACTAGGATGTATACATAAATTCGGTTATTCTGATATTAATCAGGGTTGAAATTAAATTGATACTATCACATCTTAGTATAATGTTAAAGATTATTCTCAATTAAATAATTAATATAATGGTCTATATGATAGATAATATTTAATTTTATTCCAACATGGAGATAAGAAATAAGAATATTTATGTCTTCACATTTACCTTTTATTATAGAATATAATGTAAATCATTTTATCATACTTAATGTTGTGTGTTGTAGTGTTATGTATTTCTCTTAGTTTTTTATTATCATTATGACATGGAAATAATTTTATCACATTTCAAAAAATTTATGGTTAATTTATGTGTTTTTCTTAAGAATAATGATGACTTATTTAAAAAATAGTTGGGTAAACTAGTTATTTTTTTAAGGTAAAGGGGAAATCCCCCATTTATGATGACTTATTTAAAAAATAAATAATTCCCCCCTTGATTAATATAACTAATTTGTTTCTTAGTTTACTATCCTAATTTAATTATTAATTTTTCAATATATTTTTTCAAATTATTGTAAAATAATTTTATAATGTTTCAAAATGTGTAGGTATTTTGTTATATATGTATAAAAGTTTTATCACATTACATAGGAACAAACATTAGTATGATATGGGTTTCAAATAATTTTTATATTTTTTAATTTCCAGTAAATCCATGGATGGTAGAATTAAATGCCCATGTCTTAATTGTAAATTTGGAATGTCAAACACCATGTGTCATAGTGTTGTTTTCTGGGTGTGTTTTTACCTTTCCTTGAGTGGTGTTGGGTTTCTATTGGTTGTGGTATAGAAAGTCGAGATTCATAGGCCATTAGTAGGAGAACAGTTATCCCACATGGTTAGCACTAGCCATGTGATACCCATGATGGTTTTGTTAAACTGGTTTTTATGAAACCCACATAGATTTTCAAATAGTGAAGGGTACCCTATGAGGTCATGTGGGTCTAGAGTGTGGCTAAGGTGGGGCATACAGTTTGTAAAAAACTTTTAGTCATTCATGGGTTACCATGAGAGGTATTTCTTGTCTGAGGTAGTGTCCACTACATGGTTGGTGAATAGTTTGGAAAACCATGCATCCAAACCATGTGATCATCCTCTATAATTTAAAATACTATTTTTCTGAAAATACCCCTCCCAGCGTTTGACGCCATTCACCCCTATTCCTCCCCCCCCCCCACATCTTCTAACCCCAGAAGAGATATTGTAGGGGTAAGAACCTCCTCCACCATGGATTATTGATCTTTCTTTTTCATTTACCAAGGTTTTTTAGGTGATTCTTCATATCATTCCTCTGGTTCTATCCTCTATATTTTATACTTATAATTGGATTCCCCCATGAATCATGGTTATCATGTGTCTTAATTTTCATGTTCTATGTAGATCTAATGATAGGTATTTTTTTGTGTGTGGGTTTTAGATACCATTGTTAATCCCGAGGATGTGGTCTCTATTGAAAGTGACATGGTTTGATGTGTTCCATATTGGTTTTCTTCTCTTTGAGGTAGTTGTTACTATGAAATTGTTTCCTTTTGTAATTAAAGTTATTATTGTGCTTTATAAATTAATTTTTTTTAAAAAAATATGCTTATATGTGATATCTACTTGGTGATCTAAAATCATTTATTGGAGTTTTGATCTTTTCATAATTGGATCCTCAAGCAAATTCCATGTTTTTTGGTTTAAAATGGAATTTTTTAAGATAATAATCTTTATTGAAGTGAATATATGGATTTTTGAAATGGTATCCTTGTTTTATATTGGGTTTTTACTAGATTATGACTTTCAATGACAGAGAAAAAAAGTAAAAAAGGGAATTTGGTTTTAAAGTGAGGTGTTGACCTCAAAATTATTTAAAAAGAGATTCTTTGGTTAATATAAAATAGATATGTGATATGGGTGTCTGATTTTTCTATTTCTGAAAACACCTTATAGGATCCTAAAATGGTTTTATGGAAAATGAATGGCATTTGGGCCTTGTTTTTCATTTCACGTAACTCAACCCATGTGTAAGACTACCTATGAATTTTTTTAGATTAGTGTGTTATGTATATCATTTTTAATGGTTTTTGAAAATTTGTTTTATGAAATATGAAAGTTATTGGAATCCTCATAAGTATTTTATTGTGAATTTCATAGTTGGAAATTTGGTTACCGAAATGGTTGAACTGATACACCCCTTGATTTCCCCTTTTTTGTATACCCCAAGTGCGAGTTCTTGGTCACTATGTAATGTTGGTTCTTCCCTTGTGTGGGAATGTGATTATTATTCCATTTGTTTACATTATATTTGTATGGGGATAATATTTATTGGGTGTTAGGGGTAGGGTTAGTTATGGTTATACCTTGTGTGTTAGATTTTTCATGTTTGTGCTACACCTCAATTCCTTTATATTGGTCATGGGAACTTGAATACATGGTGGGAGTCTAGATATCTGCTACACTGGGGATTATCACACAATTATGTTCTCATGTTGTGTGAAAAATCAATATATGGGTTGTTCTATTATGGTAATAATTAATAAATCTACTCAGATGGGTTACTATAAGGATGCAATATGTGATGGATTTTTTTATTTTAACTGATTCTAGGATGTCCAAACATTTTGGATCCTAGAGTAGAGCCCATGAAATTTTTTATTTCCTGATCCTTGGTCACTAATTGATTAGATTTTTATCTAGTTATTTATTACTTCATTTCTCCTGCTTTCATTGTTATATCACCTCTTCTTGTGTTTTTTGTGTTTCATTTTTATATTCCTTTTGATATGTGGTGTGTTCTTATTTGTATTGACCTGTGTGAGTGTTTAGCTATTTCCTTTAGAAAAAATAATTTTCAAAGATGTTTTGGAAAACATATTTGAAATCTAAAGGTAATTGTTGGGGTTATATAAAGTGGATTTCAAAATGGGTGTATTATTTTAAATCTTGATTATTTTGGTGAAATTGTTTATGGTAACTATTTTCTTTAAATTAAGAAAATGTGTTGTTCGTTAGAAATGGAATGTCTTTGTTTGGATTTTTGAAATATCATAGGCTAATATATATTTTTCAAACATGGTTTTCAGTTAAGGGAAATAAATAGATATATTTTGAATGTGTATTATTTTATTTTTTTCAATATACTTATATTTGTAAATAATAATTTTAGCTTTATTTTCAAACAAGTGATGATGGAATTCCTAACGAAACATATTGCATAGTTTTAGGTGGTTGTGGTGACCTAATAAGCTTTTAACTCACACTTATATATTTTAGGTTCCATTTCCATAGTTGGATCATTCTCGTTCATCATAGAAAACATGGGGTGAGTTGGGTGGTGGTGAGAAACCATAGATTACATGGTGATGGTTTGGTCTTGGATCAAGTTGGATGGTCTTTTTTTAGTTTATATTTGATTATGGTTTTGGATGTTTTATTTCAATTATCAATTTTATATTTATTTTTATGTTATTTAAATGGGTTGAATCATGGTAGTTGGTTATGACCTTTTGAAATTATTTTATTCTAGATATTGTATACATTTTATTTCACTTTGGAATTTATTTTTTGGAAGAAAATTATTCCCAAATAAGTTACTATGATTTTTAGGTGATTTTCTCTAACCCATGGAGATCATGAATTCCCTTCAATCCTTTTTCCCATTTTTAGGATGGTTTGGGTGCTATGTAGGATAGTATCTTAGGCCAGTTCATGATAAAATATCGTTATAGGTAGGTTTAGGTTTTCCTTTAGTATGAACCTAAGATTAATCAGATTCTCTAAGTTTTTGGGGAATGTTTTGATATAAAATAGAATATGGTTGTCGTAGAATGATAGGTAAGGGTGGGTATGGTCTAGGTAGATCTCTCTTATTTCGATCCTAAAACTTCCAGGGGTTTCGGTTTAGAATTGTGAATTTGAGTGTTATTTTAGATTCATTGGTGGATTTTTATGTGATTTACATTTCTTATATCCCATTTGATTATGTATGTGATATTGGGGACCACAGTGTGTTTTTTGGGTGAAGTTGAGGGAAACACGATCCACACAGTTGGCTCCCACAGCCTGGGGAACGATGTGGTGCTTTTGTGGTATTTTTAGCCTTCGTTGTAGGGTGTGTTTCACGGTTGAAACCTATTCACCCAAACCATGGTGTCCATGGAATAAATAATTCTATTTTTCATCAGTTATCATATATGGAATACTCTAGATTCTGGATTTCTATAAAATTTGTTTTCAATTATTGGAGGTGGAAAAAAATATTTGGTTTCCAATTTTGTGATAACAGTTTCATTATCTATTCTTGGATTCATGTTTTTTTTATTTTGTATGGTTGGATTTTTAAATCATTTTTTAAGAAAGAACCATATTTTGAAAGGAAATTTATTTTCAAAATAGGTTTTTAAATAAATGGGAAAAGTAAATACCGATATTTTAATGAAATTTTTTATGAAAACTTGGTTTCCATTATGTTTCATGGAAGATTAAGTGATTCAAAAGGTAGTTTTGTTTCTAAATAAAGCTTGGGAAGTGTTTTGAAAAAATGAAATTAATTTTCAAAAGAATTTATGATTCTTGGTATAAAAAATTGTATTTTTATAGGTATTTTTTGGATTTCCATATTAGTTTCAATGTGCATGTTCCACCGACGTCATTTTTTTGAGATGTTATTGTCCATAATTTAAAATAAATACCTTAGTGAAAGGTTATTTCAAAATACCCAAGTGAAATTATTGTTTTCAACAAAAATATGAAACTATGGTCTTCCACTCTTAAGGGATTAATTTTGTGGATTTCATTTCTTTCTTGGGATAATATTTATTGGTTTCTATTTTAATACATGACTTGGGGATGTTCATGTCATTGTTGATGATATCCCACAAGAATTTGTAAAAATATTTCTAGTTTTAGTTCCATCACATACACCTCGTGGACTGGTGGATGTTGAATATCTATGAATAATCGAAGATAGGAGGTGGAAAAAAGAGGTTGAGGTCATCCTCAATTCACTTGGAACTTCTGAAAAATCATGTCTGAGATCTATTGAGAGACTATTGGTTGGTTTTATCAGAGTTTGTGGGAGTTATTATCCCATATTCTTTTCAGTATGGTTTTTTATGGATGTTTTTATGGAGGTTTTCATCCAATGGTTTATTTAGGCTATTTTGAGTAAGAATAAAGTGCTTGAGTATACATGAGTTCACCATCATTGTGGATTTGGGGTCATGGTTAGAAGTTTTGTATGTGTGGTTTATGGAATAGGTTTTGAGTTTCATCCTTTTAGTATTGTTTGTATTCTTTGTTCTGGAGACCTTTCCTTGTGGGTTGTGGCCTTAATTTTGGGTAATTGGCTATTGTGGTGGGTTATTGTGGGTATTTTCTTACTTTGGGATGTTTCTTATGTACAGATCCCATAAAAATGTTTTAATGGATGGCTTGAATGTTCTTTTATGCCATGGAATATATTTCATATGGAATTATTTTCAAAATTGTGGGTTTCTTTTGAGTTTTTTCTAGTATTCCTTGATCATTGTGGTTTTCCATGAGTTTCCAATATTGAGAATCATTATTATGGTGGAACTAACATGATATTTTTGGTTGAAAATATTCTTATATTGAGTTTTTAAGGTTTTTGTATCTTTGGAATGAGGGATTCCTCGGGTGCATGAAACAGTATCTAGGGTTATTGAATTTCTAGTTGAGTTTATTATACTAGTTTGGTTTAACGGTGGTTATTTGGGATGCAACATACAAGGGTGATCCATTTTTTAACCCCAAGTCACATGAGTGCGTCGTCACTGGAGGTAGGAGCTCAATTCATTATTTTGAGGATTATTCTGGATTTTATTCCTTTGATTGCATTTGAAATCCCTTGGGGTTAAGAGTGTGTGTTCCTCTTATGGTTTCTGAGTTCACTACTGGAAAGATGATCTTTCCCAACACTTCTATACCAATGGTTTGTAAAAACCGTTGGTATAGCTACCATTTCCCAACGGTTCACCAAAACCATTAGGAAATCTATAGATTTCCCCACCCTTTCCCAACAGTTCACCAAAACCATTGGGAAATGCTATCTTTTGAGCCTCTTTCCCAAAGGTTTTGGTGAACTGTTGGGAAATAGGGACCCTTTCCAAATGGTTCACCAAAACCATTGGGAAAGGCTGTCTTTTTTTCCTCTTTCCTAATGGTTTTGGTGAACCGTTGGGAAAGAGTGACCTTTCCCAACGGTTCACCAAAACCGTTGGGAAAGTCTATCTTTTGAGCCTCTTTCCCAACGGTTTTGGTGAACCTTTGGGAAAGGTCACTCTTTCCCAACGGTTCACCAAAACCGTTGGGAAAAAACACCCACAAAATCAACCTTCGGTCTAAATAAATCAACCCACCTCTAACCTATCCCAACGGATTTGAAAACCATTGGGATAGGTTCTTTATTTGTTTTCCAGATCTACTAACAGAGAACATTATATAAATCAAAATTTTAAATAATTATTATAATACATATATATATTTATGAAATTATGTTTACAAAAGTGATGTTAGCTTAGTGGTTAAGTCGTTCGATTATAAACGAGGGGTCCTGGGATCAAATCCCAGCGGATTTTTTATTTTTGGAATTTATATACCAATGGTTCCATTACCGTTGGTATAGATTTCATATTACTTATACCAACGGTTTCCAAAACCGTTGGTATAGACCTATCCCAATGGCTTACTTGGCTACGGTTCTTCAAACCGTTGGTATAGGCTATACCAACGGTTTGGAGGCCTATACCAACGGTTCCAAACTGTTGGTAAAGGTTAGTTTTCCAGTAGTGGTTGTTAAAGGAGGTGATCTCAGTAATTGAGGGTTTGTGACATGATGTTAAAAAACCATAAATGGTGAAGAGATCATTTTAGATGAACTATAAATAGTGGGGAGACCATGTTAGGTCACCCATGGTTTGTAGGAAAAATTGTTTGAAGGTTCTATCATATTATCTCTTAGAGGTGTTTTTTTTATGATTGATTAGTTTCCTCGTTTTGAGGATTGGGACTATAGTTTTTGATGTCGTGTGATCTTGAGTGGTTCTTTGAATTGGGTTTCTTGATATATTGTTTTCATTTATAATTCATTTTAACATAGAATTTTTGGGGGAATAAGGTGTCATGGTGGGGAGTTTTTGACACCCCACATGTCACTGTGCTTTTTTACCATTCCTTTAGTGTCACTGAGTTTCAGTTGCTTGTGTGATGAAAATTAGATTTTGTTAGGCCTTTTTGTTTGTGTATAGTTGTCCCTAATTTGTATTACTAACCATGTGGTGCCTCTGTGGATGGTAAAATATCTATTTCCAAATCTCATGTATAGTTTTTGAAATGATGTTGGGAACCCTAGGAGGCCGCGTAGGGTATTGGTGTATCAGAGGTGAGGTGCATGGTTTTTGTGATGTGTGTAACCTCTCAAGGGTAACCTTGTGATATTATGCCAGTCCTAGGGAGTGGTCAGCCTATGGTTCGAGAATATTTTAAAAACCATGTGAATAAAATGTGTTCCCTTTCCATGTGTTTAACAATAGGGTTTTTTCAAAAACACCCACTATTTTTAATGATTTCCACCCCTACCCATCCCCCTCATTTCCACTAAACCCATAGAAGTGCTTCTAGGTGTTCTTTCCCTATCTACCATGGATTCTTGGTCTACATTTCGCATTTTCCAAGAGATCTTAGGTTATTCTTCCTTTATTTCCTCTTTTTCCCTTATCCACATATTTTATCTTGGATTTTTATTCCACAGTGAACCCTAGTTGTCATGTGACTTGATTTTAGTGTTCCTAGTTGATCTAATGATAGAGATATTGGTTTTTAGGGGCTATAGACACCATTTCGAATCCTACGGGTATGGTCGCTATTGATGGTGACATGTTTCAAGGTGTTTTGTCTTGGTTATCATCTATTTGAGGTAGGTTTTACTATTAAACAATTTTCCTTTGGAAGTCAATACATTATTATTCTCTATAAAATCATTTTTTATAAAAGTATGACAATATGTAATATCGCCTTGGAGATTTTAAATCATTTATTGGTCTTTTGAGCTTGGAATAATGGTTTATTCAAGTAAATTTCTTGTTTTTTTTGAAATTGAATGTTTTAAGATGTTATGATTTTTTGAAATTCCTATATAGTTTTTTGAAATGGTATTTATATTGTTCTTTTTGTTTTGCCTACGTTTTATTTTTTAAATGATTGAAAAAAAAAATTAATGAGGGAATTTGGTTTTAAAGTATGGTTTTGACCTGGAAATTATTTTTAAAATGTGTTCTTTGGTTAATTTATAAGGGATATTGGAAATGTTTTCTGTGATTTTACCCTTTTTTAACAACACTTTTTTGTCTCTTTAAATGGTTGTATGGATAATAAATAGAATTTGGGCCTTGTTTTGGATTTCAAAGAAGAGATCCCAGGTGTAAGTGTAACATTGAAAAGTTTTTTAATGATGTATGATTTATATCTTTTTCGAAATAATTTTTGAAAAATAATTTTATGAAATGTGAAAGGTCTTGGAATCTCATGTCATTGTTTCATGTCAAAGTCACATTTAGAAATTTTTTTCTAAAATGGTGGATATGGGACACCACTCGGTTTCACATTATTTGTATTAACCTTTTGTGGGTTCTAAATCACTTTTTGATTTTTGTCCTCCCCTTGTGTAGGAATGTTATTTTTATGTCATGGTTGCATGTCATAACTGTATGGATATATTCTTCATTAGGTGTTCAGGGTGAGGGTAGTTATGGTTGTTCCTTGTGTGTTAAACATGGATTGTTTGTTCTACAACTCACTTCATTTGTTTTGTTTATGGGAATATGAATACTAGGTGGGACCCTAGATCTATGCTACACAATGGAGACACACACAAATAGTGGCCCCTCTATTTTGAAAACGGTATGTATGGGTGTTCCATTACGATGAGGCTAGTTCAAGATACTCAGATGATTTTTTGATAAAATGAAATATAAACTGTAAATTTTCTATTTTTTAAGTGAGTCTTAGACCTTATAACATTAAATATCATAAGGTAGATCTCATAAAACATTTTATTACATGATGATTTCTTAGCTATTGAGGGGATTTAGATATATTACTTGATTGTTTCATTTACCCTACTTTCTTTGTTATGGAACCAGTCCTTATTTTTTTGTATTTCATTTATATATTTTTTGTGATATATGGTACCTACGTATTATTCTTTACCGGTGTGGTAATTTTCTTGTTTCATTTAGAAAAATGTGTTTTTAAATGTGAGGTGGAAAAAAATATTTTAAATTTAAAGGCACTTATTTGGGTTCTTTATAGTGTATATCAATAGCGGTGTATTTTTTAGGTTGGCTACTAGTTGTGGAATGTTTTAAGGAAACTGTTTTCATTTTAGTAAATGAAATTGGTTTTATTTAGAAATGGAAATGGGTGTTTTGAGGATTTTGTAAAAGTATAGGTTGGTATCTATGTTTGTAATCATTGTGTTTTATTTTTTAAAAAAAATAAGTGTTTTAAACATGGATTATGGGATATTTTTGTTTTATATATATTTATATTTTCACATATTACTTTTTAGATTTCTTTTAAAATTTTAATTGATTAATTTTCCTATGAATCATGTTACATTGTGTTAGTGATTTGTGGAGTCGCACTAGGATTTAAAATAATTCCTATATATTTCATGTATCGGGTTCTTTGTTGTATAATTCTTATTCATCATTGATTACATGGGGTGAGTTGGGTTATGGTGAGAAACTGGAGGTTTTTTAAAGATGGTTCCAATATGGATTGATTTGGTTGGTCTTGTCTTCAGATTATAGTATTATTTCCTTTATGTTATCCCTTTTATATGTAGTTTTATTTTATAAAAATGGGTTTTATAACTGTTTTTGGATAGAAAATATTGTATTTTTTTATTTTAGCACTTATATTTAATTTAATCCATAATGTATCTCTATTTTCTGGAAAATAATTTCAAAAATAATTCTTCTGATATCTAGGTTTTTTTGTTATACTATGGGGATCAGGAACTCACTTCAACATATTTGATAGAATAGGTCCTACTTCAAGTATATTGGATTCCTAGTAGGGCTTGTGACAAAATGATATTATAGGAAGGTTTGGGTTTTACTTTAGTAAGAACCTAATATTCTTGTTCTTCCCCTATTATTTGGTAATATCCTTACATAATGGAAATTAAGGTTATTTAAATATGAGAAGTAAGGGTGTGTATGGTTTACCAAGATTTTTTTATCCTGAACATCAAGATACTAGGGGTTTTGGGTTCAAATAATTAATTCAAGTGTTATTTTAGAATTTTTTATGGGTTTGGTTGTAATTAGTAATGTTTAAATTCCCTTTGATTATGTTGTGATATTGGAGACTGATAATTCATTTTGGGGATGAGTGGAGGTGAGATTGAGCCACAGTATTGGCTCACCTAGTCAAAGAAATAATTTAGGTCTCATGTAACCAAGTAAACCTTCATTGTTAGGTGTGTTTCATGATTGACACAGAGTTTCTCAAACTATTTTTGTCAATAAATTCATAACACCATTTCTCCCCTTTAAGCCTGTGTTGAATCCTCTAAATACAATATTTCTCCAAAATTGTTTTTCCCTTATAAGAGGAAGAATGGGGGGTGTTTTTATTTCCTTTTCTTTTTGGTTTTATTATCCATTATTATATTATGGTGTAGTTATTTTTTACCCTGGTATTTTTGAAATCCTTGTTTTAGAAAATAAAAGGGTTTTGTGAAAAAAATTATTTTTTAACTTTGTTTTCAAATAAATTCGAAGAGTAAATTCCCACGGTTTTGTTAAATCCTTTTTTAATGTTGGTATCCTTGTAGTATTTTGAAAAAAAGTGGTTTCAAAATGATGTTTTTTAAACAATATTGGGAAATATTTTTAAAAATTGAAATGTGTTTTGATAAGAAATTTAGATTCTTGGTTTTTATAGTTATTCACGTTTTTTGAAATAATATTTTTCTTTATATTGGTTAAAGAGATGTGTGTGCTTCATTGAGGTTCTTTTTTTTAATTATGGGATTTTGTTGGTTTTTTAATTCATGATTCTGTGGAAGGTGGTTTCAAAATACCTTGGTAAAAAGGCGGTGTTCAAAAGATATTTTTTATGCAACTATGGTTTGCCTTTCTTGAGGGATGTCTATTGTAGATTTTATTTCTTTTTTATGAAGGAATCACTTAGTTTGTTTAGACATGTCTTGAGGCAGTTCATGTATTTAATATTGATTTTCCCTTTGATTGATGAAAGCATTCCAAGTTCCAATTCAAACTCATACATCTAGTTGAGTGGTGAACATAAAACATCTATTGATATTAGAATCATTGAGCTGGTCGGAAGAGATTGAGGGGAACCATATTTCTCTTGGGACACCAAATTCTTCTTATGTGTGACATTTTTTCAGTTTTACCTGATTGTTTTGGAGTTTTTGGTCCCCCCCCCCCTCTATTTTATGAAGGTTCTTTCTAGATAATTATAGGGATTTTTTCACCCAGTGGTTTTTTCCTAGAATTTTGAGGTGGGATAAAGTGCATGAGAATCCTTGATTTCATCTTAAATGTGTCATTTGTTCCATATTTATATGTTTTGTAATCTTGGTTATTGGAAGAGTTATGATTTTTTAAACTTTAAGGATGGTATGTGTTTTTTGTTTTAGAGAACCTTCCTTCTTAGTTTTCGCCTTTTCTAGAATACTGGATGTTTTGGTTGGTTTTTGGTTGGTTTTCCCCCATTTGGAATGTTTCTTATGGATAAATCCATATGATATGTTTTTATTGGTGTTTTGATATATTTTATGCCACATTTTTTTAGATTTTGGAATTAGTTTCCCCATAGAGGGTGGGTTATGAATTTCACTGAGTTTTCCTTGATCGTTGTAGTTAGTTGTGAGTTTCGTTTACCATGGTTCGTTTTTTGGGTGGACCTACCTTGATAGTTTTGGTTTCACCCAATCTTGTGTTGATCCTATGAAATTATCAATTATTATTCCTGTTAAATTCCTTGGGTTTACAATTTGATAACTACAGTGAGTGATTTTTTAAGTGAATTTAGTAAAAATAGCTAGTGTTTGAAGGTGTCCATATGGGATGAACCATGTGGTGTGATATAATTTTTGAAACTATGTTATCTAGGTGGTTCATGAACTAATGTGGGTGATAATTTCATTATATTGATCCTTCTTGTGGTTGTTTTTTCCCTTCATTTTGTTTCAATGAGATTGGGTTAATAGTATGTGCTCTTTTCATGGTTGCCCAGTTATTCAAGGAGGTGATCTTATTAGTGGTTCTTTTATTCCCCCATGATAAATGAACTCTAAATGGAGGGGATACCATTTTATAGGAACTCTAAATTATATAGATACCATGTTAAGATTCCCACGTTTTATAGGAACTATTTTTGGAAGCTTCCATCATAGTTGTTCTTCGATATTTCTTTCCTTATGGTTGATTAGTTTGATCGTTTTGAGGATTTTTAATAGTCTTTAATGTCGTGTGGTCTTGAGTGGTTATTTGGATAGGTTTTATTTGGAAAAATCATATTACTTTATCTTTAATTTTTACTGGGGCAATATGGGGATAGAAATTTCCATTCATGGGGATTTTTTGACACCCCACATGCTAATGAATTACGAAATTAATTTTTTACATAATATTTATGACAAGAATATAGTCATTAAACTAAATGATTCTATGATTATTATGTGTAAATATGTATCAAAACGACCCAAAGAGGCTCAAAATACAACTACCCCAAGCCATACTCTATATTCCATGGGATGGAGATAAGTACCAAAAGGCAGAACTCCTAGGGGATGACTTTTTATAATGTACTAGTATTCATACACCTGACCATATCAATGTATATGTACGAAGGAAGGATAAAAATAAAAGATGAAATAGATAGAATGTAAATCATGCATTAAAATATTATAGAGTGCATGAGAGTATAAACTTATAAATATAAAATTAAAGGTAAGAAATATACTCTCAACTTGAAATATGTCTCATCCTGGAAACACTAGAAAAATAAAATTCTGAGAGAGCCTAGCTCCTGATCCCCATGATCAGACCACCACACATGGTGAAATACATAAATAATCCATATGCTCATCTTTAATCATCTCTAACATGTCTATCATATTCATAAGGCAAAACATTTTCTATAAAATACCATGTAAGGGAGAGTAGAAACATACCCAGTAGGACACCCCAAAATATGAAGGGGGATAAGTAAGATACATGATAATAATAGATCAATGGATCATCCCAAAGCAAGAGAGTAAGTAAAATACAATAATATGGATAAAAATATATATATTATCAAACAAAAGAAAATAAAAATAGATATAGGGGTTCTCAATCGCATAGTGTGTCCCATGAAAATTGAACCATCAACTCCAAGAAGACCATCAATGATGCCTAGCATCAGGCTTCTCTACCGAGTAGAAAATATCTTGGTAAAGCCACACCTTGTATTTATTCAACATAGTTGAGGGGGAAAATATCAATTTATATTAAACATGACCTAGTAAAACAATGGGGTGTCACTCAGTAAATAGTTTTTGGAACCATGCTCTCTCCCGGAAGGAGGGTGCCACTCTAATGGTCGGGGACCCATGCCTTTACTCCTCATAAGGGTGCCACACAAGTGATTAGTAGAGGACTCATGATTATCCCAGTTGGAGGATTCCACTCTAGTAGATTAGGACCCATTCCATGATTATAAATAAGTGTGGCTCTCGGATATAATGTAGAAAACACATTCCTAACCCATAATAAGAATTGTACTCTATCAATCGAGGACCCATACCCTAACTTCACAAGATGGTGCCATTCTAGTAATCGAGGACCCATTCCCTAACTCCATAGGAGGGTTCCAATTAGTGGATCGATAGAGGACCCATTCCTATCCTAGTAGTATTTTTTCACTCTAAAATTATATATAGGACTCATTCTATATATTGTATGATGATTAAATATATAGATTTCAAGAGGACCCATTCCCTATCTCAGTAAGAGGGTGTCACTATACTCCCTCTGGTGTCCTGCCTGATCATTATCCTCGTCGAACACAACCTAAAGAAGTTTCACCCTTGGTAAATCTTGGATTTTATCTCAAAATATAGTATGAAATACAAAATCAAATTGTAGGAATAATGACTCTCAGGATAAGCTAATCACAAGGAAAAAAAATCAAATTCTAAAGGAATGTGATATGAGAGATCGAAGTTTCCTCGAGAAGAAATAAGTGGTAAGGATCATGTAAGGAGACCCAAATGACATGTGTTCCCACTTCTCTACCTAGCTGCGTCCCAAATTTTACACACCTTACTACTCATTTGTCAGTACACCATGTATTAGGGAACTATAGTGTGTGCCTTAGCCACCTTGGGCCATTCCTTTTCTCCTGGATGTGTCTGTGTAAATTTTCATGGGTCTTTGTACTTTGGTAAAAATATTTTAGCCCTTTATAGGATCCTTTCCATGTTATATACCACATATATTTTCCTCCCAAGGCTAGATACATGACATGTGGCCCAGTCACAAGGCATGTCATCTTTAACATTCACAGAACCCTAGCATCGCATCCTAATTTACACTATAACACCCCAAGATTTTATAATATAGATTCTTTTTAATTTCACTGATGTCTTGTGTTTTACTCTACACCAATATTATCTTCCTCTATACACAACACCATATTAGCTTGTAGTATATGCAACACTATTCTTGGCTTATGTTACACACAATTTCAAGTTCTTTTGATAGAATTCAATTCACGATACACTGATTATTGATTTTGTTCAATGTATAGAAGAACTATGTTTGGATTATGTTATATGATAAACCAAATGAATCATTCACTAAACATAATATTAACTTTTTTTGCATTACACGCTAGAGCAACCTTCCCCGATAGCTTGCATTGTACGCAATACCAAGTTTCACTAAACATTTATATATTATTAGAACATTTTTATTTAATTGGATATAAATTAGCCATTATTAATATAATTAAACACATTTTGAATTTTATATAACATTAATATTAATCTTTTGTTTTTTCTAGAACATGATATATGAACAAATTCAATTTTTTGGATGAAGGACGTATTTTTTCAAAAATGTAGTTTTGTTTCCTTTTGATGCCACACCCATTTCATGCCTTGTTTTTGAAACAATTTTATATTAAATTTGAAAAAATAATCTTATTATTTTAGTTCAGAATATAAAAATTTACTTTGGTTGATATTTTGGTATTTTTCTGATAAGTTTCATTTTTTTATGAATATTAAAAACACTGGTTTTTTTATTTTAAATCCATTAAATAGTAAAATTATGTTTTGGATTAGTTTTAAAATTGAAATTAGTTAATTTTTTTCGAATTATGGTTTTTAAAATTATTTATTGAATGAATTCAATATAAAAACATTTTCTATTAAAAAGGTTCATTTTCCAAAAAAACTGTTTTCTATGACATTATAATGGTGTTATTTTAAATTTAATTCTGCATATTATATGTATTGAATTTTAAAAAATGGATAAAAAATTTATATTCAATATTTCCAAATTTGTTAATTAGGTCTCTTTTAGTTTTGAGCAATTTGAATAGTAACCATGGTAAATTTTATTTCCATGATAAAGGGTAAATTGGGTAATTTAGGTTAAAAATAAAAATGTAATGAATATAAAATAACCAAAAAAAATGAAAAAAATATTATATGATTTTAATTATGCTATTAATGCTTAAGGATCTAAATTATGTCATTTAATGGACACTTTTCCAAGAAAATGACTTATATAATAATTAAATCAAATAAAGACCCAAAGTGCCATTTTCTTTGTCTTTAATATCTATTAGGTATCCACATATGGACAAATGAGTAGTAAAAACAAATATAAATTTTATTTTTTTACTTAATAAACACATTCCCCTAATATAAATTTATTTTTGACGTTTGGGGGCCATTTGGTAGATATTATAGTATTAATAATATTTTATTTAATGAAACCTTAAAGATGTCACATTCATGATTTAAATAATATATCATTTTTAAAATAATGTTATACATAAGTTAAATTCGACTATAAATACTTATTTTAAATCTAAAATGTTTATATTTGTCATGTTAATTTATTTGTAATATTTAGGAAATAAATAATTACCTTAACATTTTATATATGGTTGATGAATAAATTATTATAATTGATGAAAAATCAGTAAAATGTGTTTTATTAAAATTATAATAACCATTAAAGGGCCAAAACACTTTACAAAATTTTATTAGTCTATTATATATCATCAATAAGCATCCAATGGTCAAATTATAGACTATTGGGATTCATATAGAATATATTAGGATAATTATTATATTTTATTTAAAGTAATGTTAAAATTGTCACATTCATACATTAATAAGTATAAAATTGTTAATTTTTTATTTTCATGAAGATAAACTAAAATACATATATTATTCTAAAATATAGAAATTAGAAATTCATAAAAGTATTTTATTTTAACTTTTTATTAATCATGTAAGTATATTAATGAATTAAAAAATATTCATGTTGTAATTATTTTAATAAGGGAAATATCAAATAAATGTTATTAAAAATATTAAAAAAAATATAATTTGGGTTAATTAATTTTTAAAATGATTTTTATTGATTCCATTGACCCCTTAATCATATTATAAATTTTTTTTATCACAGATAATATCTTATCTTGGTAATTTAAAAATCCATGAAATGAATAGTTTTAAAATTGACACAACATATACTTTTTCAAAATAAGGATTTATTAAGTTAATTAAAAATCATAAAACATTTTTTAATATATATAATAATTACGATATAGTCAAAAATGTTCAAAATTATTTATTTATGATCTAATTTACATCAAATAATTAAATATGTTTCCTCTTTAATATTGAAATATTTGTTAACCTATTTAAAATGAAATAGAATAACTAAGTGTTAAATTGAAAAGATATGGTTTTAATGGACATAGAAACTTGTCTAAAATTTATTGGTTGATGATATTACAACTTTATATCATCTAATATTCTAAATTGGGACATTTTTTATGTTTTTCAGTGGGGTTTGATTCTACTATATATTAATGTTTTTGAGGTTTCCAAAAGTGCCCCTCACCTTAATTATAAAAGGGCACATGCTCCCTCATTTCTATACAACTAATTAAGCCTTAAATTTCATCAATACACTGACCATTTTTCTTATCAACTAACCTATTTTCATTATATATGTTCTGGTATTCTCAAAATACCAACCCTTTTTTCATTAAGTGGAGATCTAAAGACAGCACGTCAAAGGAGACAGGTAATCTCCTCTACTGATTCATTCGTATTTCTTTCAACTTATACTTATAAATCATGATTTTTTTCGTTATATAATAATAAATATAGTAGAAATTATATACTTATATGTTATTATAATTATTAAACAAGCATATTCAACTTTCTATCCATCCTATGAAAGATGAAATCACCACACGAGCATTTGTACGACTTATAGTCTCCATGTTGTGGTGTAATTTGTTTTTCACAACCACATTACTTGGATGGGTATAAAAATTGTTTTAATAAATATATTATTATTATTATTATAAAAATATATTTATTATTAAATAGATTACACCATTCAATTCAATACCATTCAATAATTATGGAAATGATATCAGCGTTCGTGTGTACGTACGGCCTTCTATCTCCATGATGCGATGTGATTCATTCTACATGATAAACACTAAATAATGATTATATAAATGAACATAATGAATAAATATGGTATTTGTTAAGTTAATATAATTTTATAATTATATAAATATGACCTAATAATTATAATCGTAACTTATTCACCAAAACATGCATACGATCATAAAATAGTTAAAACCAGAATAATGAGTAGCAGTGAATTGTTACAAACAAATTAAAGAGAATATGACCATATATGATGACCATGATTATTGAATTGGTTAATAAATTTTTTTAAAAAATTACATAGGAGTATTTTACACATAGGAAGCACATTGTACCTAAGATAAGGGATAATTTTGCAATCTCATTTTTATCTGAGATTTTTTATACGTAAGTATTTACTAGGGATATATTCATCATCTCATTTTTTCAATAAATGTTCTCATAAAATATTTACTATTATACTATGTATTTTTAAATTCATTTTTACTTGTTTTTACTTTTACTAAAAGGTATATAAAAAGTATTTCTATTATTTACCATACAATGTACTTTTGGACTTTTCCGGAAAAAAGCACGATGGGAATGTTTTTTAAATTATATAGCATGAATGGATTTTTATTGTTTCATGAAACCTTATTTTCATGAATATTACTTTAAAATATTTTGATTTTATTTTAAATTAATATAATTTTTTTTTAAATTGAATGGCATTTTGAGAAAACAAAACTGAAGAAGAAAAATAATCATCATGAATTAAGCTCAAGTGTTTTATCAAAATTATTTTCCTTATAAGATAACATAGGGTTATTTTTCCATACCGATTATTACTTTTATTTGATTCTGTTTATGATAGAATTATTTTTATGAAATTTATTTATTTTATATGAATTATCTTATGATGTAATGGTTTTTAAGAAACACATTTTATTTCATTTGTTATGCTATGATAAATGATTTATGTTTTTGTGGAATACCTATGAATGGTTTCATTATGAGATAGGTGGGACATATATCTCCCTCCAATAACTTAGGTAAGTATTTATTTCTCATGAGGTAGACATGACTGGAATAACAATTAAATCCAATTCTGTAATACAGGGCTGGAATGGAAAGTAAATCTAGTTCAGTTATATGTGGCAGGAACGACAAGTAAACCTGGTTCAGTAATGGACTATTTCCACTATGATGTTCTTGGAAGAAATTTCTTGGATACTATATAAATCATATTGTGATCATATTTATTTTCCATAATTCCAAGTTTCATTCTAATTCTAATTTATCATGGTTAATGTTCCTTTATGATCTATGGCTTATGAACTAACAGGATTTATTTCATGACTCATAATTTTCATATTTAAAATTTAGCTTTATGTTTTAACATTATTATGTTTATGATTTGTTTTATGTTCTTTATGTTTAACTTTACCGAGCCTTTGATATCACCCTTTTTATGTTTTCTTTTTTCAATGATATAAATAATGGTTTTAGGTAAAATGAAAGTGGAAGATCATTATGGGAGATGTTTAAGAACTTTAACCAAGTTAAGATATTATGTTCCAAATTTCCAAAGACACAAAAATAAAATGACCTTTGGGAATTTTTATTTTTCATTTATTAAGTATTCTGAAAAAGTAATTTAATGTCCATGTGCATCAATTTTGGGTTGTTAGAGTTGGTATCAAAGTGAATATTTAGTGAACCTTTGGAAACTAGGATGTAAAAACTATAGTGAGATCCATAAAGATATTTCTAAAGTATTTCTAGTAATATCCCTAAGGTTAAGTCTAACTATAGGTTACAATCCTAGAATTATTGTAAAAATCATGAATAACTAGGATTAAACCTAATAGGTTAGAGATTCAAAGTACTCCCCCTTAATTATGTTATTTTCCAAGTATGATTTGTTCCTCTCACACTGTTCTTTTTGGGTTTTGGAAAATCGATGAAATCAAGAAGATTCATGTTAATAGTGAATGTGATGGACAATGGAATGATATTATTCATGATCAACCAAATGAAATGTGAGTTGGAAGGTGAAAAATCATTATTATTCATAATCATAAATCTCATAATATGATCAATAATCTCAACTTTTTGAAGTTTTATAAGCCAGCTAATAAGAGAAATATCGATTTTCCTTATGATCATATAGAAATGAAAGTTAAACTATACCCATGTAAATAATGTAGGAAGAGGAATCAAAGAGAATGTTTCAGATGAACTAGAAGATTCTTTGGGTGTGAAAAAGAAGGACAGAAATCTAGTAATTACAATGGAAAGGTTTCAGTTAACATAATGGACCACAATAATCGTGTACCTAATACATCAACGACGGTTAAATGTTTTAAATTTGGAATGTACGAGAATTATACAAATTAAATCCCTAAGGGAAAATATCAATGTGAGAAATAGCATGGTCGTATGGGTGGTATTTATGTGGATGATGAAGAAGAGACTGTAATGATATATGAGATAAAATAAGTGTTATGCTATAAAATGATATAGCGTGGTCAATGTTTTAAGAAGATAGTGAAATGATTATATGATTATCAAGAATAATTTTGTATAACTAATTTTATGGTTTTATGGAATAAAGAAACATCTAAGGATTGTTACACTATTATTTTTCTTTAAATATATAAAAGTATATGTTTAATGATACCGGTAACCGTTAAAAGTTATTAATATTTTTTAAAAAATGCATAATTTGTGCATAATGATGTGATAAGAAGATAATGAGATGTCATATAGTATTAATGACCTCATGATTAATATAAGGACAAAGTGATATCCGGGATTGAGTATATAAAATTATCTATATTTTTGGTGTGTGCAAAGAGTTAATTTTGACAGAATGCATGTTTTCAATAACGTTTTACATTAATTCATGTTATTATCATGTTTCAAGAGAATAAATGATTAAGGTATTCACATATTTGGAATGTGACAAAAAATAATTTCCAAATGAGATATGGGAGAAAAATGTTATGTTGATTTAGTTCACCTCTTTCTAAAGTTTTATATTTTTAGTTTTTGAAGGATTGTAATGTTATCCATTTATGGATAGTATAAGTTATATTTTGGTTGAATTTTTTTAGATTAATGTATTATATCACAATAGGTGGCCTTATACATATATTATTACTTGAGATAACATTTTTCTGAGATAGATGTAATGACCTATCATTCTATCACATGATCTGCTAACACTTCAAGTATGAAAAATTCAACTTCATTTCTTTAAATAACAAATGAAGTGGAAATTTATCAAGGTAGGAACAATGGTGAAATTAAACAAAAATAAAGTATTTATTCTCATAAAAGATTAATCAAATTTATAAAAATGATCTTGAAAGCCAAAAAAACTTTTGAGTACCTTCTAATCTGATAAATTAGACGGTCCCTTAAATCATCACAGATTTTTGGCTTTCTAATAGCTAACATTCTCCAAACCTTTTTCTCTATCCCTATCCACCATAACTTGATGATTAGATTTCTCTTCCATATCCAGGATTTCACTTCACAATTATGTTATCCTATGTGGAAACCCATTTATGAGTTACTTTGGATAACCTCTTTTTTTCTAACTTTCCTTTTTAAAATGATGATTTACTATTCCTTTTTATGATGTTGGTTTCTATAAAATAAACATTAAGTAGTAAACTATTTATATCCCCGATGAATTTTGAGAGAGAAATTAATTTTAAGGGGGTAGAATATAACACATAAGGATTGAAATTATGTCAATTAATGCACACTTGTCCATGAAAATGACTTAAATAATATTTAAATCAAAGAAAGACACAAAGTGTAATTTTCATTTCCTTCAATATCTTTTATGTATCCACATATGGAAAAATGGGTTCTATCAACAAAAAATAAATTGTAATTTTTAACTTAATAAATATATTTCTAGGATATAAATTTAGTTTTGACATTTTTTGGCCATTTGGGAGATATTATCATATTTATAATATTTTTTTGATGAAACTTTGAAGATTTAACATTCAGGTTTTAAATAATATATCATTTTTAAAATGAGGTTATACATAAATAAAATTAGAATGTAAATAATTATTTGAAAGATAAAATTTTAATATTTATCAATGTAATTTATTTTTAATTTTAAAAAATAAATAATTACCATAATTTTTTATATTTTGGTGACGCATAAATTATTTTATTGATGAAAAATTAATAAACTAATTGTTATTAAAATGATAAAAACCATTAAAGGGCCAAAACTATTTACAAAAAATATTTCTTGGGCATTTATCGATCGTAAGAATCCAATGGTAGAATTATAAATAATTTTGCGCCATATGGAATAGATTATAACAATTATATTATTTTATTTAAAATAATGTTTAAATTGTCACATGTATACCTTAATAAGTATAAAATTTTTAATATTGGATTTTCAAGCAGATAAATTCAACTACATTTATTCTTATGAAATATAGTAATTTTATCTTCATAATAGTATTTTTTTTATTTTTTTTTCAAATAATTATATTAAATATTTACAGAATATTTATGTAGTAATTATTTTATTAAGAGAAACAACAAATAAATGTTATTAAAAATATTAAAAAAATATAATTTGAGCTAAATTTTTTTCAATGAATTTAATAGATTCCCTTAAATCCTTATAGATATGATAAAATATTTGGTTTATGGATAACATCTTAGATTAATATTTTTAAAAATTCATGAAATGAATAGGTTCAAAATTGACACAATTGAAATATTTTAAAAATAATGATTATTAAATTGTTCAAAAACAATAAACCATATTTAAAAATATATAATAATTATTATATGGTAAAAAAAAATTATAAATTATTTATTTATGTTCTAATTTACATAAAATAAGTAAATATTTTACTCTTTTAATATTCACATATTTTTTACCCTTGTTAAAATGAAATAGAATATTTAACTGTTAAATTGAAAAAATATGGTTTGAATGGATATTGAAACTTATCTAATATTTATTGGTGGATGATATAACAACCTTATATCATATTATATTCTAAATTTGGAAATTGTTTAGGTTTTTCAGTGGGTTTTTATTTTATTATAAATTAATATTTTTGAGGTTTCCAAAAGTTCCCCTCAACACAATAATAAAAGGGAACCTCCTCCCTCAATTATTCCCAAATAATTAAGACTCAAACTTCATGAATCCACTACCAATTTTTCTTATCAAATTCTCTAGTTACATTCTAGTGGTTTTGGTCTTCTCAAAATATGAAACCTAGTTCCATTAAGAGGAGATCTAAAGAGAGCACGTCAAAGAAGAGGTAGTCTCCTCTACCGATTTTTTCCTATTTTTTCTACTTCTACTTATAGTTATACTTCATGAGTTGTTTCATTATATAATAATAACTAAAAAGGAACATATATACATATATGTTATTATAATTATTAGACCACTATATTCACCTTTCTATCCATCCTAAGAATGAAGAAATTTCCATGCATGTGTACGTACAGCTTACTATCTCCATGTCGTGGTGTAATATATTTTTCACCACCACGTTACATGGATGGGTATAAAGTATATTAAATAAATATATATAATTATCGTTAAATTATATTGATTCTAAAATAGATTACACCATGATATTCAATATCATTCAACAATTACGGTAATGACGTCATCGTTCGTGCGTACGTACGGCCTACCGTCTCCACGATGCGAGGTGATTCGTTCTACATGATAACCACTCAAGAATGATTATATAAATATAAATAATGAATAAATATGGTATTAATTATTTTAATATCATTTTATAATGATATAAATATATCCTATGAAGGATAACCAGAACTTATTTTACAAAACATGCATAAGATCATAAAGTAGTTAAAACCTGAATAATGAGTAACAATGAATTGTTACAAACAATTGAAAGAGAATATGACCATATATGATGACCATGATTATGTAATAAGTTAATAAAATTATCTAAATCACTATATTAGAGGCTCAGACACAAAGGATGCACATCGGAGCTATCTTAAGGGATAATTTTTCAATCTCATTTTTATCTGAGATTATATATACATAAGTATTTACTAGGGATATATTTATCATCCATGTCCATGTTTTCTAAAAATGTATCATAAAATTTTTATTATTATTCTATTTATGTTAAAATCCATTTTTACCCATTTTGACTTTTACTACATGGTATGGAAGGGATCTTACTTTTTTACCATATGATATACTTTTTTAATTTTACAGCAAATGTACAAGGAGAAAGTTTTTTTTAAATTATACGGCATGAATATATTTTCACGTTTTCGTGACACCTTATTTCCATGAATCTTAATTTAAAATATTTTGAGTGTATTTTAAATTAAATTCTTTCCTTTTAAAATTTCACAACATTTTTTTAAAATAAAACATTTTTAAAGAAGAAATGATATTTTCCTCAAGAATTATGCTCAATTGTTTTATCCAAATTATTTTCCATCTAAGATGACATAGGGTTATGTTTATATCCATATAATTAATTTTATTTGATTTTTTTATGATGGTATTATTTATATAAAATTCATTTATTGTGAATGGATTATGTTATGATGGAATGATGTTTAAGAAACTCATTTTATTTCATTGGTTCGGTTATGATAAATGATTTATGTTTTTGTGGAACACGTAAGACTGGTTTCATTATGAGATGGGTGGGACCTATATATCTATCCAATACATTGGATAAATATTTATATCTCATGATATATACATGACTAGAACTACAATTAAATCCAGTTCAGTAATATAGTGCTGGAATGGCATGTAAATCTGGTTCGGTAATATATGGCTAGAATGGAAAGTAAACTTGGTTCAGTAATGGACTTTGTACAAAAAGATTTTATTGGAAGATATGTCTTTGCTACTATGAAAATCATATTATGTGCTTATTTGTTTTTCAAAATTCCATGTTTTATTCCAATACTATTTTATCATGGTTAATGTTTTTTTATGATCTATGACTTACGAACTGCCCATATTTATTTCATGATTCATGATTTTGATATTTAATCCTTATGTTCATATTTTTACATTCTTATGTTTGTGGTTTTTTTTAATGTTCTCCATGATTAACCTTACGGAGAATTTGAGCTCACCCTTTGTATGTTTTCTTATCCGCATGATATAAAGAATAATTTTAGGTAGGAAAACTAAAGGGGAAGATCTTTATGGGAGATGTTGATGATCTTTCACCAAGTTAGAATATTATTTTCAAATTTTACAAAGATACTAAACTAATATGGTCTTTGGGAATATTTCTTTTTCATGTATTATGTATTCCTAAAAAGTAATGTAATGTCCATGTATTTCAATCTTGGGTCATTGGATCCACTACACAGCATGTTACCTTCATACTACATGGTGTATAGTTGGGTTTTCTAAAAACATTATATTGTATCTCAGGAATTCCATATCTATCTCATATTCTATATATACCACCACTAGACACTATATATTAGTGGATATTTCCTCCATTCATCATTTCCTTCCATCTAGTGGCTTAAATTAACTTTCTAATGATTCTCTTGAATCTTGTATGAACCTGTATGAATCATGTGTCATGCCTTATTTAGTTTGGATTTCAAAAACAAGTGATTAACCACCCACAACCCAAATATTATCCCATACCAAATTTTTATCACTAATCCTTTAATTTTACATGATTCCTCTATAAATACATGGGTTCAATTAGACTCAGACCTTCCTGGAAACATCAAGTCATGGCCTCATAGCCCAATGGTGAAGAACGCAGAGAACGGGTGGGGAAAAAGCACCATAAATGGTGTAACAATAATTTTCCTCGATTTCATGTCCAATGAATATATATTGGAGTGATTTGGGTGAGAAACATGGTGCAATATATACAGATTTAATAATCAATTGAAAATTTGAATGAGGGAACATGAAATGGGGTTACAAATTGACGTAGGCCAGCGAATTAAGAAAGATCATGCACAATCATTTAATAAATAGTGGTGCAATCCAAAAATTGATGAGTCTTACTAGGTTTTGAATCATTACTCATCTAATAACGTCCCACCAATGAATTATAGAAATAATTTCATTCGTTGCATCACAATGTGCCTCGATCTGGAGTCTGGTTGAAGTCTGATTCTGATTTTCTAATGAGAGGTGGTAGGAAAACCTCTCAATTCCCCTAGGTTTAATGTAGATAAACCTATAAAATATATAAAACTATTTATTTAAAGGAATTATTAGTATTTTATTTAACTTAAAATAAATATATTTAATTATTTATTTTAATTAAATGCACCCACCAATGGTCGCAATATCCAACTTCCCTGCACTGATCTAATTTAGCTGACTCATAGGGTAAAACTCATTTTCCAGACTCAACTGTAATGCCCCGACCGCAGTTATCCAGAGTCGGTAAATTATTACATAACATTTTCATGATCACAAAAGATATTGTCTCTAAAGACCGATTATTTTAATAGCCTTGGAAACACTAGATACATTCATAAGTTTTACCTTGCATCATAAAGTGAAAACTACAACAACAACTTGTCTCCACACTCATATCCCCTTATACTATCACAAAATGTCATTCGTAAAATACTTCTTCACAACCTGGGAAAAATAAAACATAGAAAGGGGTGAGGTCAAATGCACATTAGGTATAACAATATAGTGGAAATATTCATAAATAAGCATAAACAATTAAGGTAATGTATAACTAAAACAAAATCTTTTTAAACTTGAACTCCAGTATAATATGGCAGAATTAAAATAAAATAATGCCATTTAATTATTCACATGGATATTATACTAGTCTAATAATCACATGCAAGATCAATAACCACTTTCATAATGATGGAATACATAATTCCAGACTATCATAACCACATAGTCAAGGCCTTGTGCCAAGACTACAAATAAGATTTTGTCAAAGCCTTGTGCCAAGACACAAGTTTGTCTCATGAGACCTACCGATGCATCGAGGATCTATAGCGGCCTCCACCCATCGCTTAATAAGTCCAATACATTCCTCACATGAAAAGTTTGAAACATAACATAAACTTTCATATTAAAACTAGCATACGAAATGTCAATACATTATCCAGAAACCATGAATGGTATAAAAATAGCACCTCCATAGTCAAACATAACTCATTCGATACAATATGGAAGATTTTATTGTATCCAATTAACCTCAATCGAGAATAATGAAGGATATTGACATAGATTAAATTAATCATCAAACTATTGTGAGAAATATCCCCATTTTTATTGAAAACATTTAAAAGTCACACTATTTGTCAAGATGCCATTTAAAATAGATTTTTGAATCAAAGTGTCACACACCACTTTGAAACTTTTAAAATGAATTTTGATTTGAAAACTTTAATGTACATATAAATAAATCCTTAAAACCATTTTAAAAACCTGGACATTAATGATAATGATTTAGAATAATAAATCTTTAAAACATTTTAAAATGATATTTTAGTTAGAGTTCCTAACCAAAAGAGAGACACTTGAATACAAATAATTGAGGTAATAAATATAAGGCCCCAGACTTAAACCTTACATAATCTTGAGTTTTCACAAGATTACACGTTGAGGATCTTTTCAGGTTTAGAGTTTTAGATAATTAGATCATGAAACTTGCATTATAATCCACATTTAAACAAAGTGGTTACATAAAAGACAAAATTCATTCTTCCCATCAACGGAAAGATATTGAAAATAAAACATTGATTCTTTCTTGACACATCCTTGACACTATCACCACATCATGTACCTTTCCCTTGACCTGTGAAAAACATTTCAGAAACTTGGGATGAGCATAAAAAGGTCAATAAGGGTTATAAAAATATGGAAAGGAAACATGAGTTCATATATACATAAGAATGAAATCATACTTTACCCATAAAACATAGGTACTTTAACACACCTCATCAAACAATGAATAAATCATAGAAAACATAAGACATAAAGGTAACTTGAGGCATTCATAACATTCTTACATAGGGACTAACCCTATTGGTTACTTTTGGAATACCCATCACAGTATATTACCTAAATCTCTTCGGAGAAACCTTAACGTTTCACTCCTTCGCGTTACCCAATGCATTGGAGAGCTATATCGGGCTCACCAGCCATTAGTTTATCACGGAACCACCCGTTTTCATAACAATGCCCAAGAACCATAACATAAACGTATCACATAAAACATGCCTTATGGAAGCAAAACATTTCCACATTTCAATCACAATATAACATTTTATTATATTGAAATAATGAATCCATTCAAAAAGAAACCATTTCCAAAACCATTTAAAACATTTAATAAATAGATTTTTGAATCAAAGTGTCCCATACCACCTTGAAGATTAAAATTTTAAACCATTAATATCCATATAAATAAATCCTTAAAACCATTTTCAAAACATGGATATTAATAAGAACAAATAATTAAAACATTTAAAACGATATTTTGGTTAAAGGGGTTTTACCAAAATTAGAGACACTTGAATACAATAATTGAGGAATAACATTTAGTCAGAACTTTATAATATCATGAGAATAAATGGATTCATGATATAATACTCCAAAGGACAGTATATACACCATATAAGGTTGAATTGGTGCATAACAACAATGAACCCTAAATAGAAATGTCAAATGTGATGAAATCCCTTATAAAGAAGGTATCCATAAATTAATGACAAATCAATCTCAAAAATATGTGTGACAAATACAAATACACCCAATATAAGTGGATATTAAGTGTCAAACAATAAAAGGTCATTCACACATATTCAATGGATGACATATTCAATGACTACATGTTGAACACAAAGAAATCGAAATTGGGTTAAAAAGTTCCCTTGACAGCCTAAAAGCATTACATCAAAATGAGTTGATGAGAGATAAAAAGTGTATCTCATCACTTGGACATAAAATTTACATCAATAATGATATATGAGAACATATACCAACATAATAATATGTAAATTAAACGACCCAACAAAAGAAGTCTTTTAAAAAAAAAGAGGAGGGTGAAAGGTTCCCTTACCGACTTGTGTATCTTTCAAAACATACACCCCAAGAAAGAAGGAAAATAGATCATTGATGTAAATACTCATAAAAGAAAGTATATTACACAAAGAGTAGAATAATGGGCATTACATACACCACTCAATGGAATTTGTGGCAAATGTAGCATAAATCTCACAGGAATAAAAGTGAGATGAAAAATCCCTTACGAAAACTCGGCAGCCTAACGGCGCCACATAAAACATCCGAATATGGATTAATGAGATCAAATAGGGTATCTCATCACTTTAAAATAAAATTTACAGAAAGAGGAATATAAAATAACATCCCACAACATTACAAAGAGGATCTTAAAAGAAGTGACATAAAGGAGAGTACTTAAAAAGAAAGAGAGAGGTTAGATCTCTTACGAAAGTTCGGCAGCCTAACGGCGCCACTCAAAACTTCCAAAATGGATTGATGAGAGAGAATAGGGTCTCTCATCACATGAACATAAAAATTAAAGTAAGTGTAATATTAAAGATCATCCCAATAACAAGAAAGATGAGCTTTAAAAGGAATGACCTAAAAGAGTGTACTTAAAAAGAAAGAGAGGTGTAGGATCCCTTACCTCGGGTCCGACTTGACTCGATTGTTCTTTAACGTCCTGAATAATAAACTTGAGTTAATTTTTACTTCCTTAAGAACCTTTTTCAAGTTCATTATTCCTTTTATATCACTTATTACCATGTCATAAACATTATGTAATCATTTAAGTTAATAATATTTGTTTTGCCGATATTTGGTTCTTAAGTCGAAAGTGGACTTCTTACAATTACATGTTGTTCGTGTGGTCAAAGGTTCTTTATATCCAGAATGAAATTCCAGATTTAGATATCATATATATCATATATATCCATCATATACATGTATTTATAATATTACATAATCATTTAGAGGTAAGAAATGAAATGCACCGTTCATGGAGACGGTAAGCCGTACGTACGCATGAACGCTACTTTCATTTCTTTGTCGTATTAATGAAATTAAAACTAATTGAGAGGTATGTATATTTTAATTACCGAATTATATTCATCATTTAGATTTATCATTAATCATATATATCCATTATATACATGTACTTATAATAGTACATTACATTTGGGGATAAGAAATGAAATGCACCGTTCATGGAGACGGTAAGCCGTACGTACGCATGAACGCTACTTTCATTTCTATCTCATACTTTAATGGAAATAAGTAATAATTATATAGAGGTATATTATAATTCCAGTATAACATCATATATAATAACATTAAATCCATCCTTTATACGTCCCACGTATGGCATTAACGAATCACATCACTTTGAGGGGGCGGTAGTCCGCACTTCCTAAAATGAAGATATCACGTATACCCATAATTGAAGCCAGAAAGGTAAGACACAAATGAAGAATACAGAAGCATAAGTAAAACATAAACATATTATATATCATATATAAAAATAGTGACATCATAATGGCCACCTTTGAAGGTGTTAAATGAGTATTGAACAATCATCGTTTCGGGAGGCAGAATTTCACCATCCACGGAAACCGTATGTTCTTTAACCATTTGATGTAGTTTTGTGAGAGTGTAGCTCGAATAAATCTTATAAAAACATCCTAGTATATTGAAGATACTTTTTTTGTTACAAAAGAAGAAAATAAAAAGAGTTTAGGGGGTTGGAGAAGCAAAATAAAACAAATGAACATGAGAGAATGAATTACCTTTAAAAGTGTAACTCCTTTTGATTTGAGCCTAAAGGCTTCCTTTGAAAGGATTCTGCCCAAAGGGAATCATCTAGGATGAGGATAGGGATGTGGAGAGAGTAAATGGGAAGGGTTTGGCTGAGCCAAAGGCTTGAGGAGTGTGTGAAATGAGGTAGAGGTGGGGGCCTTTTATAAGAGGAGAGGAGGGGCACTTTTGGAAAGTAAGGAATATTACTTTATTTGAAAATGTTTTTCGGTTTTAAAAGGTCCCACATTGATATAATTCGTGGATATGGTGATAAGGGTTCTAAATACACCCATAAAATTTGTTTTGTCCATGTTTAGGTTTTAGATTTTTCATTATCATTCCATTTTATTTAAATCGTTAAATAATGAGGTCATTGTTGCATCATCATGATGTCATAAATAATTTAATTTATTTAAAGTATAAAAATTATAAAAAAACACTATGATGTAGGAAATCTTTTTAGCTTTCCAATGAATATTTATAATCAAAAATATTATCTTTATAACCCCATGTAAAAATTGTTTTTGTAAAACATATTATGATTGTGTCATTTTTACTTTTACAATAAATAAAAAGTTATTTATGTCATTTCCCAACCAAAGTGGATCCATGGGGTCCCCAAGTTGACCCATGGATTGTCTTGGTCGTCCATTACACATACAATGAGGTTAGGACATGTTTCAAGTTCATTTCATATTATTAAAACATTATTTTTACCTTAAACTAAACTAATTACCTCTAATCGCGATTAAAAACTTAATAAGTTACTATTCACCAAAAAAATATTTTTATCCCATTGAACCACATTTTACTTCTTATTTACAACCATGTACGTCGGATTTTTTAAATTCAAAACACAAAAATGGAAAAATTTTATTTAAACGGAAAAAGCAGTTTTTATAAGTACCACTTAGTGGTTTCACTATTCATCAAAAATTGAAGTTTTTCAGAAAAATCCCAAAAATTGACCCTATGCTATATTTGATATTCCGAATTCAAAAATGAAGTCTATTTTACAAAATTCAGAACATATAAGTCACATTAATTAATTTAATAATTAATTCCCGCTGTCAGATCAAATAGCGTGTTTTTATGAAACAATAAGTATCAAAAGATTGACAGTGGTTTAAGTCTGATTTCAAAGTGAAATTAATTCCAACGACAAATATTGGATTTAATGGTAAAAATATATTATAATTTCACATTAAAACCAATTCAAAAGGTAATCTAATCATATAAATAAATTAGATTAAAAAGAGGTTTTGAATTAAAATACAACATTTTACACTATTCATTAAAAAAATGAACTTTATCGGAAAGATACCAAAAATTTACACAAAGTAAATTTTGATGTCCCGATTCTTAATAAGAATTATATTTGGTCCAAAAGAATGTTTAAGAGTGAACAAAACTATATTTAATGATTGTTCAACATCAAAAGGTGATAAGTGAACCTTTAGTGAAAACTAGGGCATATACGCCTAAAATTGAATTCTTTCCGTATTTTAAGCCTCTATCCTTTATTGGATAAATGTAAATATATTTAAAAACATATATAATCATATTTTATTTATTTATATCCATTCCCGCCATTACAATGGTTACATGTTAACTACCATTTAAAATAATATTATTTTATTATTAGAGTACAACGTAAGATTCCCAAGAAACTCATTGTTGCGTGTTGGGTACGCCATCGAGCATAGCATCCCCTTTAAAGTCATATTAATATTTTATTCAAAAATATGGATAAATATGAAAATGTCATATTATTTATTTACCAAGGGTGTTACAATAAAAACATTTTAATATCATGAGAATAAATGGATTCATGATATACTATGTAAAATTAAATTATATACACCATATAAAAGTGATTTGGTGTATCACAACAAAGGAGTCTCAAAGGAATATAAATTGAGATGAAATTTGTCATAAAGGATGTATCCTTAGGTTAAGGATAAATCAACAATATAATTCTTTGTAACAAATATAAATACACTCAATATGATTTTATTTTTATTTTAGAACAATCAAAGGACATTTAAACATATTCTTGTAAAAATAACACCAATGAATTGGATATTTAACAGATCAAATCAAGATTGAGTAAACATTTCTCTTATCAAGTTCATACCGATGAGTTGAGAATTTATAAATGGAGTGATTATATGTATCAAAAGAATTTCTACAGAAAGGGGAGTGTAAATTTTGACATAATCAAATGAATAGTGATTCCACACATAATCTTGGAGTAAAATAATCAATGAAGTATGTGTAATGCTGAATGAGTGGAAATTGAAATTTCAAATTCCCTTATCGATTTGGTAACTTATGAAATATACACCCATGAAGGAAGGATCATAAAATCATGATGTAAATATCCATAAATTAATTTATATTACACTATGAAAGTAATCGTGGGAAGTACACACACCACATGAAGTAAATAAGTGGAGTACAATGGAAATCTCACGGAATTAAAAGTGAGATAAGAAACCCCTTACTTTGTACTATTTTCTTGGTCGAGGGTTGGTTAACCTCTAGTATAATGGTGAAATAATTTTTATTTAATTATAAAAGAATCATATACATTAATATGATATCATATATGATCTTTTAATATTGATTTGTTGATTATATCATAGTATTATCATCGTTTTAGGTGTTAACAGATTCATTTTCCTTTATATTCTTTGTTATGTGAGCCATATTTTTTATGAATGGGATGAATATTATTCATATCCAGAATGATATCATGTCTCTACAAATTATTTTTAATCAAAAAATAAAATTTAGTCTTGAATGGATATGATGGGGAACAAATCTCATCGCGTCTATGGAGACAGTAATCCGTGCGTATGCACGAGTGACAATATCATTATTTTGATAATAATATATAATTGGATGGTATTTCATACATAAAGAAAAATTATCATGTTATATTTATTATTTAAGTAAATTACACATCATTATTATACCCATCCAAATAAAAATATATTGAATAACAATTACACCACGACGTGGAGACGGTAGACCGTACATGCGCACGTATGTTGACATGTCATTCAAAGGATGGAAAGAATACTGAATATGGTTGTACCATATTTATAATAACATCACAGTATATAGAAGATACTATATTTATTATTTTATAATGTAAATAAAAAATAAAGAAGAAGTCTAAGAATAAAGGAACTTGAAAGAGGGTGGTGAAATTATTACCTCTTCTTCGGGTTCTTCTTTTTTGATTTGATCAAAAGGGATCCTTAAGATGGATTTCGTAATAAACAAATGACTTTAAGATGTAGTGAGGGAATTTGAGAGGATATTTGGGCTGGGGTTGGCTGAAAAAAAAAGGCTTTGACAGTATGAAGAATTGGTTAGAAGTGGTTTCCTTTTATAAGGGGGAGGAGGGGCTCTTTAGAAAAAACATAAAGTGTTAATTGATAATAAATTCATATTCGGTTTATAATGGCTCCAAAGTAGATTATTCAAAGTAAAAGATGGGTATGGGTCAAAATAATTTTAATCCAATATATTTTAGACAGGTTTGGGTCACTATATTTACCCTATCATTTATATTTAACTCTTAGTTAAATAGTTTGACATTTACCATGTCACTTTGTATTTTTATATTTTATGGTTAATAAACTTACTATATACATCCAAGAGCCCTCCAAGTGGTCCATTAATGATTAAAATATCATTATATAAGTCATTTGGCTAAACCTTAGTTTTTTAGGAATATAATATGAATTCATAATATAATATTTGTTTTAAAAACCATTTTATGTCAATTTTGACACTATTTAATAATTGATTTTTGTTAAAGTCTTAACAACTTTATTAATTCAAACCAAATTCATTTAAGAAATAATAACATGTAATATTAATCAATAAAATTATTTTATGTCAACAAAACGTTCAAAATATATTTATTTTAATATTTATAATACCAATTATTTGATTCTTTCATTAATAAGAAAAATATTGCATCATTATTTTATCGTAAATAAATTTAATTATTCAATGTCTAAAAATTATAAATAAAATACCATTATGTATTAAATATTTTTAGCTTTCTAATTAAAATTTATTGTATAAAATATAACATATATAACCCTATTTTAAAAAAAATTCTTAAAGATATATGCTTATGTCATTTTTGTTTTTACATTAGCTTAATTAATTTAAAGGGTCATTAACACTTACAAGTGGATCGATGGGGTCCCAAAATCGACACAAAGATATCCATGGTCGTAAATGTATCAACCAATAGGTTTAGGACATGTTTTAGGGTAATTTATTATTATTATAATATTATGTTATTACCCTTATTTACCGGATTTACCCTTTAACCACGGTAAATAAAATATTTACCAAAGTAATTGTTCAAAATGTCTAAAAATAAAAGTTACCTATTTACACAATTTGGACCTCCTGATTTTAAATATGGAATCTATTTTTCTAAATTCAAAACACAGAAGTGGCAGTAATTATATTCAAATTAATTGCTATTGTTAAAATGAAAAGCGTGTTTTTAAGAGATAATAACTATCAAAAAAATTGGCACTTGTTTATGTCCAGTTTAAACGTGAATTTATATCCAATGACCAAAATTGGATTAAATGGTAAAAATATAATCTTATTAAACTCTAAAATAACTAAAATTCATAATTAATCACTACTAATTATTTGGATTAAAAATTTGTTTTTAATTAAAATATAGTAATTTTCACGATTCATCAAAATATGAATGTTATCAGAAAAGTACCAAAAATTAACCCTAAGCTAATTTCAATATTCTGAATCTAAAAATGAATTCCATTTTGAAATATAAAATGTATAAAAATTTAAAAAGTTGGTATTACTATTCATAACGGCTTGTTGGATTGGTTGTGGTGTGAGTTAGAACTCGAAGTTGCGTACAACACACGCTACTATATTATTTAAATAGAAGCATATTGTGGAAGCTTGGGGTGTTACATTATCCCCTCCTTTAATAAATTGTGTCCTCCCAATTTTTAAAAATGGTCTTAGGAATATAATGGAAAGTCCCACATCAGAAAAAGAGTCAATAAAACTGTCACTTTAAAAGAAACAAAGTGAAGTAAAAAGGTCACCCATGATAACCTATACTAGGATTCCATGTAGAAAAACATGGATATGGATGATAAACTAAGTGTCATGGTTTGATGGAGAGAGGTGGAAAACATGATCAGGAGAAAGTTAACAACAAGAAAACCACAAACTTGTGATGGGACAAACAGTCATTAGTTTCCCAGTAGGAAAAGTAAACGGACAACAATTTTTTGTTTTAAGTTACATTACATAGAGATGAGGATTTCATTTCTATGATTGACTAAGAACATAAAGAGATATACATACTTTTTAAGTGAAGTTTCATTCTTTAATAAATTTCTACTACTGACTCATTTTTAAGCGATGAGTATTCAAGAAGACTTGGTCACACTGGAAGAGATTGAATAAACTTCTTATAGAATCACATGATCCATGAAGGATAAACTATATATTTACCTTGTCTATACAGATTAATCAAAACCAAAATGGTTAGTATAAGATCTGATGATCCCCTAAAAGGATTTTCCATTAGAGAAAGAAACACTAATCTTTATTTCTTAAATTAAACCAACAATACCAAAAAGTTAAATAAATAGCATTCAATAAACAATGGTCCTTAAAATCCTTCAATATAATCCAAACTAATATTGAAACACTTAACTTAAATGAATTTGTGAATGTATTCTTTCACGTTAAATTGTATCTCCAAATGACATCAACTACTGTTAAAGTCGCATACTTAAAAGTAATTAACCTAATCACATATTCTCTATTATAGGTTAATCATTTCCATAAATAACCCAAATCACTATAAATACACAATAAAAACATAGATAAAAATCCATCATTACTCCTCAAACACAATCCCATAGTATTCTCTTTTCCTTGGGCATATAGTGTTCCTGAAAAAGAAAACATCTTCCAAAATAACATTTATAACTTAATCACCAAATCATATTCCTATACTAAGGTTATTCATATGATAAGGCATAAGATCCCAAATCAACTTATTATTGATCAATAAAATCATTTAACAAAAAAAAATTAGTCACACTAACCAGGGACTTAACGTTGTTCAGTGGTAGGCGATAAATCCCAATCGCACTTTGGTTGTGGGTTCAATTCCCACAACTTTGTCCGACGTGATGGGTTGTCACACGGTCTGCGTGTTGTACTTTTTCAAAAACTATATTTTATAACATTACCAAAATGAGATAAATACCTCAAAATAAACATATCATAATTTAACTAAAAATGTTATCTCATACCTTGCATTTCATCCCAAAATAAAATAACTTGTAATTGCCTCAAACCCAATGATCATATAAAACCAAATGGTTATTTATAACAATATCCACAAGATAAAAGATAAGTCTTCCCCAAATATCATTCTCACATGGAAAACTGTGGGGTTACAAATACAAGAGAAAATTATTCCAAAGTAATACCTTCAACAAAGAGCACTAATACTTTTAAACATTTCTCCAACCATTTATTTCCGCATAGCTTCTTCACTGACCAAGAAAATATCCTATATAATAGGGCATTCACTCGGGTAACGGGCAGGTCCCCTACATTTATGTAAAATGACTGTAAATGGATTCTTGGGACCATTTTTATTTTCTTCCAAAGTAATCTTCATTTTTCCGTGGCAATTCTTCACTTTATATCCTTCTTTCCCGAACGTAAAGAATTTATTTGTTCCATTGAGACACTTTCTTGGGTGTCTCCTTCCACATTTCCTGCATAATGGAATTCAAGGATTCTTTTCTCCATGGTCTCCACTACTAGAGCTCTTATCATTCATCACCTTTCTCTTCTTTGTTGAGTCCAGAAGTTGGTTAATATATATGTTGTTGATCATATTTTTAGAAAACTGATTTAGAATGAACACGATGTCTTTTACGCCTATCAAAATTCCATTTTTTTTCTCATTTCCACCACCGTTATCACCTTTTACATCATTCTCAAAGTTACTATGACATCCTAGGAATCCAGCCATTGACTAAAACCAGAAATCATTGTGTGAGTAACAGTAGTCATAAATTCATTTAGAGAATACCATGACACCATTTTCCTAATTTGAAACACCTTCGGATTAACAAAGGTCATTTATTCTCATCCTATATTAAAATACTTCAAATATGTTTGTAAATAAAATGTAAATTATCCTAAGAAAATCCCCCTGGAGTGTCATAACCAAGAGTGCCGCAAGGCCCATTTTCTTGCACCAGTTCACATTCGAGTCTAGCTCAAAGAGGTATTTTCGGGTTTTACCCCTAGGTACATCTGTGCAAAAGCCGCCTCTACCTTCTCATATCAAGACAAGGATGTATTTCTCTGAAAAATCAAACAATATATACAATACCAAAATTCTAGGAAGTTCTTATATACTAATTCTAAAAGTATATCTTAGGGCTATGTGCTCTAATCAGAGTTTATCTAAATCTAGTTTCCAAGGTTTGTACTAAACTTCATCTAATACCAACTATAATGCCCTGACCCCAGTTACCCAGAGTCGGTGCATTATTACATAACATTGTCATGATCACAAAAGATCAAGTCTCGAAAGACTGATTTTTTTAGTAGCCTTGGAAACAATAGATACATTCATAAATGTTACATTACATCATAAATTGAAAACTACAACAACATCTTGTCTCCACACTCATATCCCCTTATACTATCCATACAGGTTATTCGTAAAATACTTATTCAAATCTTGGGAAAAATAAAACATAGAAAGGGGTGAGCTCAAATGCCCAGTAAGGATAACAATATAGGGGAAACTTTCCTAAATAAGCACAAACATTTAAGGTAATGTATAACTAAAACAAAAGCCTTTTAAACATGAACTGCAGCATAATATGGCAGAAGTACAATTAAATAATTCCATTTAATTATTCACATGAATATTCTAATAGTCTAATAATCACATGCAATATCATTAACCACTTTTATAATGATGGAATGCATAATCTAGACTATCATAACCACATATTCAAGGCCTCGTGCCAAGACTACAAATAAGATTTTGTCAAGTCCTTGTACCAATACACTAGTGTGTCTCATGAGACCTACCGATGCATCGAGTAGCTATAGCAGGATCCACCGGTCACTTACTATGTCCAATTCATTCATCATTGAAAATTTTGAAACCTAACATAAACATTCGTATTAAAACTACCATATGAAATGTAAATACTTTATCCACAAACCATGAATGGCATAAAAATTGCACATCCATAGTCAAACATAACTCATTCAATACAATATGTAAAATTGTATTATATCATATTAACCTCAATTGAGAATAATGAAGGATATCGGCATAGATTAAAATAATCATCAAACTATTGAGAGAAATATCCCCCTTTTTCATGAAAACATTTAAAAGTTACCCTATTTATCAAGAACTCATTTAAAATAGATTTTTGAATCAAAGTATCCCATACCAATTTGAATCTTTAAAAAGGAATTTTGATTTTAAAACCTTAATGTCCATATAAATAAATCCTTCGAACCATTTTTAATACCTGGACATTAATGAGAAAGATTTAGAATAATATATCTTTAAAATATTTTAAAATGATATTTTAGTTAGAGTTCCTAACCAAAAGAGAGATAGTTGAATAAAAATAATTAGGGTAATAAAAACATTTTAATATCATGAGAATAAAGGGATTCAAGATATACTATGTCAAATAACATTATATACACTATATAAAATTGATTTTGTGTATCACAACAATGGAGTCTCAAAGGAATGTAAATTGAGATGAAATCTCTCATAATGGTTGTATGCTTAGGTTAAGGATAAATCAATGACATAATTACGTGTGACAAATATAAATGAACTAAATATGATTTTATAATCAGTGTAAAATAATCAAAGGACATTCATACATATTCTTGTAAAAACAACACCAATGAATTGGATGTTTAACTCAAAAAATCGAGATTGAGTGAAAATTAAACTTTTCAAGTTCATACTGATGACTTGAGAATTTATCAATGGAGTAATTATGTGTATCAAAAGTATATCCATAGAAATGGGAGTGTAAATTATGACATAATCAAATGAATAGTGATTCCACACATAATCTTGGAGTAAAATAATCAATAAAGTATGTGTAAAGCCGAATGAGTGGAAATTGAAATTTCAAATTCCCTTATCGATTTGGTAACTTACGAAACATACACCCATGAAAGAATGATTATAAAATGATGATGTAAATGTAAATAAATTAAATTATATTACACAATGAAAACAATTATAGTATGTACACACACCATATGCAATAAATAAGTGGTGAATAATGGAAATATCACGGAATTAAAAGTGAGATAAGAAACCGATTACATTGCACTTTTTCCTTGGTCAAGGGTTGGTTAACCTCCTGTATAATGGTTAAATAATTTTTATTTAATTATAAAAGAATCATATACATTAATATGATATCATATATGATCATGTAACATTGATTTGATGATAATATCTTAGTATTATCGTCGATTCGGGTGTTAACAGATTCTTTTTCCATTATATTCTTTGTTATGTGAGCCATATTTTTTATGAATGGGATGAATCTTATTCATATCCTGAATTATATCATGTCTCTAAACATTCTTTTTAATCATCAAATGAAATTTAGTCTTTAATTGATATGATGGGGAACAAATCTCATTGTGTTCGTAGAGACCGTAATCCGTACGTATGCACGAGCGACAATATCATTATTTAGATAATAATATATAATTGGATGTTATAGCATATATACAGAATCATTATCAAGATATATTTATTATTTACATGAATTACACATCATTATTATACCCATCCAAATAATAATATATTGAATAAAAATTACACCACGACGTGGAGGTGGTAGGCCGTACATACGCACGTATGGTGACATGTTATTCAAAGGATGGATAGAATACTGAATATGGTTGTACCATATTTATAATAACATCACAGTATATAGAATATACTGGAGTTATTATTTTAGAATTGAAATAACAATGAAATAATAATTTTAAGAAGAAAGGAACATCAAAAGAGGGTGGTGAAATTATTACCTCTTCTTCGGGTTCTTCCTTTTGATTTGTCAAAAGGGCTCCTTAAGTTTGATTTATGAATAATGGAAGGCCTTTAGGATGACTTTAGAGAGGTTTAGAGGATATTTGGGTAGGTTTTGACCAAACCAAAAGGCTTTGAAGGTATTAATAATTGGTTAGAAGTGGTGTCCTTTTTTAAGGGGGGGATGGGCTCTTTAGGAAAAACATAACGTATTAATTTATAATAAATTCATATTCGGTTTCTAATGGATCAAAAGTAAATTATTAAAAGTATAAGGTGGGGATGGGTCTAACTCTTTTCATACAATAGGTTTTAGACAGGTTTGGGTCACTATATTTACCTTATCATTTATATTTAACTCTTAGTTAAATAGTTTGACATTTACCATGTCACTTTATATTTTTTTATTATATCGTTAATAAACTTACTATATACATTCAATAGACCCCCAAGTGGTCCATTAATGATACAAATATCATTATATAAGTCCTTTTCTCGAACCATAGATTTTTAGGAATATAATTTGAATTAATAATATAAAATTTTTTTCAAAAACTCTTTTATGTCAATTTTGACACTATTTAATAATTGATTTTTTATAAAGTCTTAATAACATTATTAATTAGAAAAAAACTCATTTAAGAAATAATAACATGTCATATTAATAAATAAAATTCTTTTATGGCATCAAAACTTTCAAATTATATTTATTTTAATATTTATAATACCAATTATTTGATTCATTCATTAATAAGGAAAATACATCATCATTATTGTGTCATAAATAAACTTATTTATTAAATGTCTACAAATTTTATATAAAATACCATTATGTAGGAAATATTTTTGTATTTCTAATGAATATTTATAGTTTAAAATATAACATCTATAACCCTATGTAAAAATTGTTTTTCTAAAAGATATTTGCTTATGTCATTTTTTGTTTTTACTTTAACTTAATTAATAAAAAGTTTCATTATCACTTACAAGTGGATCCATGGGGTCCCAAAATCTACCCAAAGATGCCCATAGTCGTAAATATATCAACCAATAGGGTTATGACATGTTTTATGGTAATTTATTATTATTATAATATTAATTTTTTACCCTTATTTACCGGATTTACCCTTTACCCACGGTAAATAAAATACTTACCGATGTAATTATTCAAAATGTCTAAAAATAAAAGTTACCTATTTTCACAATTTAGACCTACTGATTCTAAATATGAAATCCATTTTTATAAATTCAAAACAAAAAAGTGGATGTAATTTATTTAAAATTAATTCCCGTTGTTAAAACAAAAAACGTGTTTTTAATAGATAGTACTATCAAAAGATTGGAACTTGCTTATGTCCAGTTGAAAAGTGAATTTATATCCAATGTCCAACATTGGATTAAATAGTAAAAATATAATCTAATTAGACTCTAAAATCACTCAAATTCGTAATTTTTCACTATTAATTATTTTGATTAAAAAAGTTGTTTTTAATTAAAATTTAGTAATTTTCACTATTCATTAAAATATGAATGTTATCAGAAAAGTACAAAAAATTCTCCCTAATATAATTTCGATATTCTGAATCCAAAAATGAAATCAATTTTGAAAGATAAAATTTATAAATTTTCAAAAATTGGGTATTACTATTCAAAATGGCTAGTTTGATTGGTTGTGGTGTGTGTTAGAACTCGAAGTTGCGTACAACACACACTACTGTGTTATTCAAAGAGAAGAGTACCATGGAAGATTGGGGTGTTAAAAAACTTTCGTATTAAATTTATTATCTTAGATTTCATTTAATATTTATTCCATCTTAATTTAGAAAATATAATCATGTAATAAAAAATATATTTAATATTTTTATAAAATAAATTTTTGTCACTTCGAGCCTCTTAATCGCATGTTGTCTAAGCGTATAACCCTTAAAATATATCTAGAAATTTTTGAATGTTCATTTGGATAAAATATGATCTCTACATAATTCCCTCATTCAATATTTTTATCCCTAGAGATAAAAATAACTAAAAATAAGTTTGGGATACCGAACTCTTATCTTGCTCTCTCACTCCCATGAGCTCTCATGTATTCTCTCGTCCTTCCACAACACACAAACCAATGGGATAGTTAGTAAATTAAAGGTCCACTATTGTTGATCCTAAATATCCACTTGGTGCTCTATAAAACCAGATCTGTCCCGGATTTCTAGCTCACACTAATCAATAACTTGCATGGGGTCATGATCGAATATCCTTAGTAGAGACACATAGAAGATGGAATGCACCTCCTCCAACTATGGGGGTAAGTCAAGGTGGTATGAAATCTCAACATCCCACTATAATAACTCGAATGACCTTATAAACCTGGGGGATAGCTTTAATCCTCTACTTAATCTTCACAATCCTTATTGTGGGAAGGTTCTCAGAAAAAATTGACCTCCATGATAGAACTCCAAAGGCCCATGATGTTAATCTATATAAGATTTATTCCAACTCTAGTATATTCTCATAAACTCATGGATGATCTGATCCCTCTCGATCATCACCTTCACAATATCTATAACCACTATAGATACCTCATTAGTCTATTTATATCATAATGATGGCCTAAATGGTCTCCCATACATGGCCTCAAAAGGTTCCATGTTTATAGTAGAATGTAGCTATTATTTTATGCAATCTCTTCCAATGTAATGTGATCATCTCAACTCTAGAAGAAGTATAACTTGTAATCCCTCAGCAGATCCTTAAAAAAATGGATTGTGTACACATGCTTCCCAACTGTATGGGGTGAAAGGATGTACTCATCTTCATCTAGGTCTTGAATGCCTCTTGAAGACCTCTCCACAATAGTGATGTGAACTACATATCACTATCGGAGATTGTAATCAAGGGAACCCCATAAAGTTGAATAATCTCTCATACGTACATCTACCCCAAAATATCTTCTGAAATATTCTCCCTAATTTCCAATAAATTTACCGACTCCATGAGTCAGTCATCTATCACCTATATGAGGCCATGGACTCTCTATTTCCATGGATGCCTTATCACAATGTTCAAGGGTATTTCATCTCAAATATATTCTAGGACATCAAGGGGATATAAAAAACATGCATGAACCTGTCTCTCCACCATCACCTACTAATTTGAGGCACATTTGTGGTTCCAAAAAGATTATATATATGCTGACACCTTTCATGGACACCTGAGTGGACATGTAGATTTAGATGTTATTTTTTATGAACCATGTTAGTGTAGTGATTTATGTTCCTCTATTTGTTATATATATTATAATATATAGTTCCTCTTAGAATTCACTATGGTCCTTAGTTTTCTTATGGAGCAGATTCAAAAGGGCCATCCCCAGTTAAGCACCTGAGGTTTTATCACATCAAGCCTTCAATTTTTGAATCATTATGGAGTCTTTAGTTCACATTATGTTTCAATATTATGTTTTTATCTATTTAATATTTCTCATAGACTATAAGTGAGTGAGTTTCTATACAGGAGTGACATGTCTTTGTGTCTATATATCTATTCTATCATTTATTTCCATATTTGTTGGTATAAAAGGTATGCCTATTTAGGGTAATGATGATTTTCTGTCTGCATGTCCATTGACCCCAAGGGTCATTCTAGAATTTTAATTAACCTCTAGCACTAATTGTTTCAATTTTGGGGGGGCATATCCCATTTATGGTTTTTTACACCCAAATTTAAACCATCTTTTAGTGACTTTGAGGTGTGTTAGAGGTCATAATATGATCTGACCTAGTGTTGTATCGGTAATTCAAGATATGGTCATTACACTATCCATATTAAGTTTTACACCTATAATGTTTAGTGATAATGTCATTTATTATCTCACTTAGCTCCCACTATTTTTTTTCAAATTTTAATAGCCCTTATTATTGGATTTGGAATATATAGATTCCCATATATTCTAGTAGAAATGATACATATTTCCCTTATTACAATAGTCTATAACTTTAAATTTTGATAATGAATATCTTATGTGTATTTATTTATATATTTTATAAAATTAATATTTTATAAACCCAATAGTATGGATATAAAGCTCAAATATATGCACACATATATTTTAACAAATTAATATGATGATGGTCATCAAGAGTTCATCAATTTTAAATGAAATAATATAGATAACCCTTCTAAAATCATTTTTCTGTGTTTACATTGTTTACATTCAAATCAAATTAGCCCAAAAGAGTTGTAAGAACATTTGATTTGTCACGGAATATATCAAATCTATAAATATTGTACTAAATATTGGGGAAAATAAATGTGGACACTGATTAGGATGATATGATGGTTTATGAATCATTTGATATGAATTCCTTTGTAAACAATGATGGATATTTCAAGGAAGAAATGAAAATGGAAATTTAAGATGACCTTATTTATTTTCCAAAGTTGTTTAAGGAGTTAAATAGTTGTTTAAAGGAATCATTGTATAATAGTTTTACTAAATACAAAACATTGTCAGCTATATTGAACTTATATAATTTGAAAGCTATAAATGGATGGAGTGGCACTGGTTTTACAGAACTATTTGGTCATCTAAAATATATGCTACTAGAATAAATGAACAACAATGTTGAACATATTATGCAAAAATAATTTTAAATTCAATGGGAATGATCTCTAAAAATACATTTTTGTCCAAATGATTGATATTTTTTCTCAAGGACCATTATTCACTTCTCAAATTTCCTAAATGTGGCACAGATCAATACAAAAAAAATGAATCAACTCCTACAAAATCTATTTGGTAAATTCCTATCATTACACGGTTTAAAAGTAAATATTGATTTTAGGAATCTTCAAGACAATTAACATGTCATTCATATACAGAAATTAAATTTAGAAACCTATGTCATCTAGAAGATTCTCCTCAGTGGAATAAAATTGATTATGAGTTTCTAGAATTTAGAGATGAGCTGAGAAACATTCGTTTTGTGTTATCTAAATATGGAATAAATTATTTTGGTGTAAATAGTATAACTCATTGTACATGGCCTGTAATTTTGGTAAATTATAACTTTCTTCCATGGTAATGCATATAGTGAAAATACATTATTTTTTGTCTACTTATATCTAGATCAAAGAAACACGGTAATGATATTAATGTATATTTGGATTCATTGATTTAATATCTAAAATCCTAGTGGGATATAGGTGTTACAATGTTTGATTCTCATTGAATTAAAGAATTCATATTTAGGGACATGATGTACAGAATGATAAATGACTCCCTTGCTTATGGATATTTATCAGGATATAGTATCAAAGTCATGTTGGGATGTCCCATTTTTTTAAAATGCAAATACAAAGTTCAGTGAAAACAATATTTAAAGATGGTGTTTTGAAGACATTGATTATTTTTACCTCGATGAAATAAATACTGATCTTGGATGATAGCATTCGATGGGAATATGGAACAAGATACAACACCATCTTCAGCAACGGGCGATCAACTGTAAAAAAAGGTAAAAAAAAATTACACATTTTGGTAAACCATTTTTAAAAAAACCTTAAAACATCATGTATAAAGAAGTGGTCAATTTTATTTGAATTACTTTATGGGAATTTTTTTATATCAAACATTTTTATGATGTCTTCGATTTTAAAAAAATGTATTTATAATTTTATTTGCACATTTTGAAATTTTCCTGGAAAAACAAAAGATGGAATAAAGGCTAGTTTATACTTGATTGAAATAGGGATAAGGGAAGAGTTCAAAACAATGAAGGGTAATGGGCAGACTTTTCTTCCTCTGGTGGATTACACTCTATCATGATCAGAAAAAATTATAATTTTTCTTTTTCCTTATGAGTATAAAATCTTCATAGGGGTATTCATAAAATATCATGAATGTTGTTTCAATGACTAATTTGAAGTGACAAGGACTAAAATCACACTACAGTAATGTTTTAATTCAAAAAATAATGCATATTTCTTTATGTTACATTATGCCTCAAAATTTAAGAAATACATTAACCAGACATTGATTATTTTTCAAATCCATATGTAGTAAAGTTTTAGACACGATGATGTATCCCATAATGATTAAAAAAAATTAAATCATACTATGTGAATTAGAAATATTCTTTCCACTATTATTCTTGGATATAATGGTCCACCAGATAGTTCACATGGTCATAGAGGTTTAACTATATGGTCATGTCCATTGCCGATGGATGTACTCCATTGTACGGTATATAAATATTTTGAAAGTGTATGTCATGAATTGAATTCTATCACAATGTTGTTTTGTAGAATGATATATTATTAAAGAAGATATTGAATTTTGTACTGATTACCAATCAGATGTAGAAATCATTGGTCTCACAAAGTCTTATAATAGTGAATGACTTTTGGGAGAAGGAATCTCTATAATAGATGTAGTTACAATTAACATTATAGATCAAGAGGAGGGACATCATTACATATTACATAATAGTGAAGATGTTGATCCATAAATTGAATCCCACAAATAAATTCTTAAATATTTGAAAACATTGAGGGATGAAATATGGATATCACAAACACATAATCAAGAGGTTATAGGATGGTTCAAAGATAAAATTTATAAGGATTTATCTAGAAATCTAAATTCAATTGTTGAATGAATTCAATGGATAGTTATATGTATGAACGAAAATGTTTTATCTTGTAGTTGGGTTTCGAACAATGGTTATACATTCTATACAAAAGAACATGATGAATTCAGTATAATGGAAAACAGTGGTGTTACACTTATGGCTAAACTGATCCACATTTTTAGTTCCAAGGATAGAAATCCAATTTATGAAAATATGTCATATTTTGGAATTATCGAACCGATATACGAGTTAGATTATAAAAAAATTCATATGCTTCTTTTCTGTTGTAAATGGGTTGACAATATCAATTTAGTGAATTTGGATGAAATGGGATTTGTGAAGGTGAATATCATTGTAGAAGGGGGAAATGATCATCTATTCATAATGGAATCACAAGTAGTGTAATTATTTTACATCTCTGATAAAAAAAATAATAAATGATCGAATTTCCTACTGGAATGTGAAACAAATGTTTAGTCAGATGAAAATTAATCGAGGATAACCCTTTAATTGGGACATCACAATCAGTTCATGTCAGTCCCAATGTTTACAATGTCTTGTACATTAGAGGGGACCACATAGGGGAGATTTAAATTCTCTAAAGGGGAATTAAATCTTTGAAACGTTTAAAAAAGGAGTTTAATGAGAAGGGAAAAGTATTTTTTAATATATTATGTTTTCCCTTATAATATTATATGTTCTTCACTACATTAATATAATCTAAATTAAATGTTTGACTACTCATGGAGAAAATGTATTTTGTACATGATTATGTTACAAACCCCTTAAAAGATCAAACTATAATGAAGGAAACCCTTTAGATAGATTCAAAGGTAATGTTACAATAGTCTTTCCCAATTTTATCGAAAAACTATATAATGGAATGTTGATTCAAATTTCATTATTCACTAAGGAGATTGTTTATTTTAGAATATTTTTAACCATGTTTCGTGCCTTTTCAAGAATTGAAATTATGTTCTCTATGCTCAATAACAGAGTTAATCATAATGTTTTCATAGTAAAATCATTTCCATAGAATTAATTTACTTTTTCATGTGTATGTTTAATTTTTTTTAGAATTACTCACATAATTATTGTTTTCTTATATAGGTGAATTTTTTTGTTCGAGTTGGGTTGCTCAATAAAAAATTCATGCTCTTACCCCCTAAATATCTTTTCACCCCTATAGTGGTGCATTTATCACTTTCTCTTAATTTTTCTCTATTGCCTCTGGAGGAAGAGAAACAATGCTACCTCTGGTCAATTGCATAGGTAATCTTGAAGTTTTCATAGTAAAATCATTGTCTATATAATTAATGTATTATATCATATGTATTTTTAATTTTTCTCTTTTTACTATTACTCACATAATAATTATTCTCTTATAGATTTAGATTATTTTTTTCGAGTTGGGGTGTGCTTTCGAACTTCCATTCTACTTCTCCCGTAAAACCTTTTAACCCCCATAGTGGTGTATTTATCACTTTCATTCGAGTTAGCTCCACTTCCTATACTAGAAAAGAAATTTGTCTACCTATAATCAATCACAAAGGTAATATTGATTTTTTCACTGTAAAATAATTGTCTATAGAATTAATTTATTATTTTATGTGTACATATAATTTATTTATTTTTTGTATTACTCACACAATAATTGTTCTTTAATATATATGTGGATTATTATGTTTGAGATGGATTTCCCTATCTATATTTAATTCTCCTTATCCCTTACCATTTTACCCCTATAGTGGTGTATTTATAACATTCTTTCATGTTACCTCCACTACCTTTGCAGGAAGAACAATGATGCTTCATCTACTTAATTACAGAGGCAATCTTGATGTTTTCATAATAAAATCATTGTCCATAGAATTAATTTATTGTTTCATATGAATGTTTAATTTATTTATTTTTATTACTACTCACATAATAATTGTTTTCTTATACTGGTGGATTGTTTTTTTCGATTTTTAGTGCTCTTTCCATCTTTTATTCCATTCTGAACCAAAAATTCCATTGACATTTTATCTCACAAAACCATTCACTCCTATAGTGTTCACATTTATCGCTTTTTTTCAAGTTCCCTCTAATACTCAATCATATTAGTAATCTTGATATTTTAACAAATAAATCATTGTCCATATATTTAATGTATTATTTCATATTTATGTTTAATTTATTTCTTTTTAGTATTACTCATAATAATTATTTTATAATACAATTTGATTCTTTTTTTTTGAGTTGAGGTCATTTTTTCAAAACTAATTATACAATATTGGATATTAAAAAAAGAAATATTATGAAAATTTTAGTAATATTGAAATTTAGGATTGATTTTTAATGTATGTAATAATTTTTTAATGTAACTCTATAAACCAATGTTTGAAATTTATATAATATAGTGTTCTTTCTAGTATTTCTGTTGTAAATTTCATTTCATTTAAATTTTATATTGGCACGTGTTTTTATATATGATGTGTTTCTATTATGTTTATGGTTCCATAGTGTCTTGTAATAGAATACTACAATATGGCCCTTTATTAATGCTTTTAAGAGAACTGATAAATAGGACCGTTATCAGCACTTTTAAAATCGATGATAAAAAACACATTTATTGGTGCCTTTAAAAGTACTGTTAAAGGGTTATTTTAGTGATGTTAAATTGAAGTTCTGATAAATGGGTCTTTTATCGAGGATTTTGGAAAGCACTGGTAAAGGAATTATTTAGCAATTATTTTTTTAGTGCTGATAAATCACCCCATTATCAGAACATTTTCAGCACTGATAAAAGTCCTCGGATTTTAACATCACTCAGGTTGTCATCACTTTTTTAGTACTGATAAAGTCCATTTCTAGTTCTGTTAAAGCCAGTTTTGTAGTAGTGGTCCAATTGAATGGATATGTCAGAACCTGCACCAACACTAGAATCCCTTTCCTAAAATCTGCACTCCAAACACTTCGACACTATTTCCCTAAATCCTAACCAAACTACTGTGAAAATGTACCAAGGAATGAAATTATCTTATAAAAATCTATCAAGACCAGACCTAGTGGATCTTAAGCCACAAATACCCTTATCCCAGCTATTTAGGCTAGTGGATAGAGAAAATCGATGAAAGGAGTGATAATTATGGGAATCCTTTTCCTACTGTACCTTTATCAATACACCCGACCATCATAATTCATAGGTGTAAATAAGTAACAAAAGGAAACAAGAAACTGCTAGAATATAAACTATGAATGAAGAAACTCAAGGGTGTACTATAGTACGATAGAGTAAACTAAAAAGTAAATGGAAAAAATACACACCCAACTAGAAATATGTCAAAACTAACCACACTAGGTAAGTAAAACACTAAGAGGGATCATCTCCTAATCTTCAGGATCCAACTATGGTACATGGTTAAATTCACCCAATATCCCTATGATCATCTATAATCACAAATAAACTATCTTTCAACTACATAATACATGGCCATTATAGGAAAATATCATGCAGGGTGATTATATAAATTCCCAGTACGATGCCCTGAAAGATAAAGGGGAGCAGTAAGAAACCTGGTATGTATAGAAAAACAACTCAAACCAAATCAAGAGACTAAAATAAACCAATGAAATGGATATATATATATATATATTTGTGTATATATATATATTCAAACCAAATAAAACCAAATGGGAGAGATGGGGATCTCCATCTCCCTTCACAACCTAAGAAAAGAGTGGAAATAGTTCGTAGAATTCCATCAATGATTCACACCATCTCGCATGTGATCCTAGAATAAATCATCCATATCAATCCACACCTCACCACAATGAAACACAATAGAGGGAAATGATGTCTAGGTAGAGGACCCATTCCTTGGTACAAATGAAGGTTTCCACTTAGTAAATAGGAAGAGGACACATGCCCTATGCAAGAAGGATGTTTGTACTCTAATGGTCTATGACCCATTCCCTGACTTTGTTGGATGTTTCCACTCAAATTATTGGTAGATAACCTATTCCCAACATAGATGGATAGTGTCACTCTAGTAGTCAAGGACCCATTCCCTTCCACTTAGATATAATATTGATGAACCATTCCCAACCAAGCTATTGGGTGTCACTCTTGTAATCAAGGACCCATGACCTAACTCCATGTGAGGGTGACACACTAGTCATCAAGGACCCATGTCCTGACTTTGTTAGAGGTTTCCACTCAGTGGATAGGTATAAGAACCATGCCTTGCCCAGCAAGAGGGTGACACTCTAAGAGTAGATAGAGAACCCATTCCTTATACCACAGGAGGGTTCCACTCTATAGATAGCTATAAGAACCATGCCTTATCCCAATAGGGGGTGCCACTCTAGTTCCTCCGGTGATCCTATCTTATCCTTGTCATTAGAGATCATTTTATAAAGAAGTTTAACACATGTAACATCACTTATCATGTCTCAAAATATATTAAAGATTCAATAAAAGAGTTATATGTGGATAATAAATGAATATAGTCTACTCACTGGCCAAATTTCAATCCAAACGAAGGATATATAATAGACTGAAGTTTCCTCAAAATGAAAGAAGGGGTACATGATGTGTAAGGGGTACAATATGATGTGTTGTACCACGTATCTCTTGGGAAAAGACTCTTAAGGTACATGGATTATGACTCATGTGTCACTAAACGACATTTAGGTGAACTACATGGAACGCCATAACCACCTGGAGTCCTACCAGTTCTCCTTTTTGTGTCTATATAAGTATAACATGTTTGTGTACTTAGATACATAACATGTGCTTCTGTACGAGGTCCTACCCATTTCCTTTGACACATGTCTTGTCCACCTAGTTGGGTATACATTGAGTGTTTATCAACCACATGGTGTTTCATTCTTATCATTCTCAACCCTAATGCCACATCCAAAGGGCCACTACATAGTGTGTCTTCTTCAAACTACAAGTCGTGTTGTCGGGTTTTTTTCAAAAAGATAGATATACTCTCAAGTGTTCCATATTTACATTCTATGCCACAAATCATGCTTTATCCACCCAAAATCAGTAGTTCTTGCATTTTTTTCATTTTCAGTTATCTAGTGGATGTAAATCAAGTTCTTGTTGATTCACTCAAATCTCGTATAAATCATCAAGCATCTCATATCATACATTCTTCAATTTCAATCTTGAAATAATAAATCAATCACCAACAACCAAAAAATCATCACATACCATCCTTTTATCACCATTATATTCATTACACATAATTCAACCATGAATGAAGGGGTAAAATCATACTCGGTCCCACCCAAACAAATCGATCCATGGCCCTTTTGTGTAATAATAAAGAAAGAAAAGAATGGGTGTGGGAAATCACCAAAAAAAGTATTGGGAATATTTTGGCGAGAAACATGTCACAACCGATATAAATTTAATACTCAATTGAAAACTTGTATATCGGTGCAATAAAAAGTGTTCCAAATTTACGTATACTAATAAATCAAGAAATATCAAGATCACTCATTTTATAAATAATGGAATAATTCACAAATTGGGGAGTCCTACAGGGTTTTGTATAATTTCATTGAATAACACGCCCTATAATGAATTAGAGAAGTAATTTAATTATTAGTGTCTCAATCAACCTTGATCTATAGTCTGGTCTTTCCCGGATTCTGATTCTCTAATGAGAGTTGGAAGAAAAACCACTCAATTATCCTAGGGTTTTTGTGGAAAAAATTATATAATCATTATAGTGGTATATTTGAATGAATTAGTATTAGGTTATTTGATTGAAAATAAATAAATTTAATTAGTTATTTTTAACTAAATTCACCTTCCAATGAACATGATATCTGAAAACCACACACCAATCAATTTTAGGTCACTCTAAGAGTAAACCTTGTATTTTGAACTCAATTATGGTATCATATTTCTGATCCAAGATTCTATTTAAGAGTTATCTCGGTTTTTTTAAGAAACCACATTCACATAATATAAAATATAATGAATATATTTATAAAATTAATTATGATCACACTAGTCCTCAAAATTTCATGTCATCTCAGTGCCTGGATCCAAAAAATATATCTTGAAATATTTTAAATTCTTTCAAGTAAAAAGTAGGTTCTCTTCAAAATAGAAATTCAAAAAAAATAATATTAGAAAATCTAAAAAAAGTTTAAATTTTGACACACAACCAAAGGATTCTTATCATTATAAGTTAGTGACTGTAATGATTTTTTTCTCCACTAGTAAAGCATTTTATTATTCATTTAATAATTTATTTTACTACATATTTATACTTTTATATAAAACAATTAGATGTGAAAAAATAATATATGGTGAATTAGAAGAAAAAATTAATATGAAATTACCAAAATTTGTTCCTAGTATGTTTATAGAAAATTAAGCATGTGTTTTGAATAAATCATTACATGATATGAATAAATCCTTAATAAAATGGTACAAAAATAATGATTTTCTTATGGTTAAACCCCTATTTTCTTGAAGCAAATATGATGTATGTGTTTAAATAAAATCTATTAAACATGAAATAATTTATATTTGATTGAGTATTCATGGAATATTAATTATATATAATTACGTGATTTTGATAAAACATATTAAATTAAAAATATAATCATTTTTTGAAATTAAATATCATTCTAATGGTAAGAAATTTTTATAGAATAGAGATGAAAAGAGATATGGAAAATAAATTATTTTATATATCCTATAAATAGTATTTTAAATGCTAATATAGTGACATTTTTATAGAATTTATAAAATGTAAGTATCTATTTAGGATATATATTGACCTCTTTATTTCCTCGGTGTTTTTTGGTTTAAGTTTTTTGGCGTGGACATGTGTAAACAAGCTCTTTTTGGGATTTTAGAGGTTTCAATCTAATTCTAGAGTGAAGTAAAGAAGTATAAAAGTAACTTATGGTATTTTTAATGTTCCAAGGGCTATTGGATTGATAGTGAGGTTCCACCAGCCAGCTGGTGGATAAAATAAAAGCCATTTATGGTTTATTGGCTCACCGGATAGTATTTACCCAATATAGTTTTGGAAAAAAAATTTAGTAATGGAATATGGAAATATTATCCCTTAGACCCCTCTTTTTATAATCCCTGATTCTAAAAACCCCTACCCAAACCAGACCTCATGGAGCTTCTCTTTTGAAGGATTTGGGTCCCTCTGTCAATTATTAGGTGTTTGACGCGGTATCCATTATAAACAGATTCTATGGTTATGTATAACCTCCTCCATGAATTAAATATATTTTTATTATTTTTTCTTATTTATAGAACCCTAATCCAATAAATTTAGTTCTATTTTCTTATAAAATGTTATTTAAGATTTATTTGGGTAGATATTCTTAGTGATATTGATTTATTGGCATTATGGTGGGTAGTATTTACCGTGTTACGACATTTATATAAGATTATATAAATTTATTTTCATTTGTGTCCATATATATCCCTATGATACCACTTTTATAGATGTTATAGTGATCAGTTGTGGTCTTTATTGATTTCATTGTCTCTATATAGGGGTATTATATGTTGTGTTCCTTTATAAGAGTGAAAATGACCCTTTTCTCTAGTATGAGAGTAAGTTTATCTTCCTAGTTAACAAGAAATTTAAGGACTCATTTGATATCGTTTTAGACTAGTGTAGTCATGAAAAGTAATATATGGATTTATGTAGTGAATCCTCTTAATTTGTTTTCATTAAATAGATTGATAGGATCCTTGGATAGGTGTGATAGGTAGGTTTGTCTGTATGGGTTTTTTGGAATAGAAAATTTTATTTATGCTTGTGAAGGACAAGAATAACTCGGTTAAGTGTCATAGTGTCTTGGGTGGTGTGCTACCTTGATTTAATTGAAGTTATAATGAAATTTATTATTTTAATTCTTGATATAGTAATGGTTCACCATCAGTGATATGGCTTAACATAGTGTGTGACCTTTGAAAGTCACGGGCAAGATGGTTTGGTTTAATTGTGAGGATGGACGTCGTGAGTGAGATGTCGAGCTAAGTGAAGTTTTTTATGATGTTGGATATAGTGATACATTCCTTTTAAAAATATCATTACATGATTATTAAACATAAATATCAATTAATACAACATAAGGATAATAAAACACTAGTTTCTTTGGAATATTAGGATCATAATACATAAAAGGAAACTAAAACATGTCATTATTATTTTATTATTCTTAAAGAGATCCCAAAATCCAAATGATCTCTTAAATATTCATAGGATAACCTTGGTTAAACATGAAATAAAGGGGTGAGCAAAAAACCCAAGTAAATAAATAGACATGATAAGGAATCAAAACAATGAGTCAAAAGTATAACATGATATCACAAAATAGAAGGAACATGAGTAATCACATAGAAATATAATGTAAAAAATGGGATCATAAGATCATGGAATATTAAGAATTTTTGAATAAAATTAAATTATAATATCATTATAAGTTAAGTCTAACAACAAAGACAGCATCACATGGTTTTTATAGTCCCATAATAGATGCGTTTTACACCCTAATCCCATACATGACATCTAATGAGACTAAAACATTACCCAATGAATTATAGGTCTATATAATTATATCTCCATCCATCATATTCATTTATTATAAATTAATCTGTGTTATATATAAAGAAATAAATCATAAGGCTCAAGAATCATATTTAAACATGGAAAGAAATGGGTTACATGATCTTACCCTTATCATAATAAAAATGACTTTCTTCAAGAAGATATTTTATATGTGGTCAGAAGGAATGTATTACCCAATAATATTAAGGGGGAGTGATAAATTAAAATATTAAAGTGATATATGTACAGTATTTATAATCATTTAGTAATATTAATGTTATTTTTCATTACTGAATACGAAAAAAATTAAGAATAATAAAAACATTCTTGAAGAAAATATCCATTCCCCTTTGAAACTAATAATTAAATATTCGAGTTAAATAATGGCTATGATACTAAAAATATTTTTCATCTTGTAAATGTTAAAACAAAGATTCCTCTCACATTTTATATAAAAAGTCAAGAAGTACCTCATTCAGAAAATGATAAGAAGTTTCCTTTTAAACCATCTTATAAAAATTAAAAATTGGTAGAAATTACTTTAAGAAATTATATAATAATATCTAAATCATTTTTAAAAAAAATAAAATAAAATATAGGCATGGAAGATAAATGGTTTTTGATTGAAGAGAGAAACAAGAACAATTTTCATTATAATATATCAATGTTTTTAAGTGTTAAATAAAGGAAAATTGTACCATTACTTTTAAATTTCTTAAAGAAATATAGTTAAATAAAATGTAATGTTTTATTATGGAATATTAAGATAATATTCAGCAATGTAAATTTAATCATAAATAGTCCCGATTAAAATGAGATTAAAACATAAACTCTTGCAAATTGGATAATTTGTGAATCATATCCCACATTAATGAAGGAATAAAATTATAGCTAAAAATACCATGATATATGAAGTATTAATGATATAATATGAAAATTGGAATTGTATACACCAAATAAAAGAAACTAGGTACATAAATGAACATGTCCCAAAAAAGGAAGTTTTGACATGAAATATTTTCCTTAAGCATGAATCATCACATGTATTCATTATCATATTGAATAACGAGGATATGTTAAATTTTTACTAGACTAATAAATCTTTCATGTTCATTATTTCTTTTATTTTATTCATTATCAATATATATTCAATTACTCAATCGTTCAAATTCATGTAAGATGTTTTGATGATGTTTGAATCATATGTCCAAAATCACTTTGGTGTGTTTGCTAAAGTTAAATAGATTATTATTTAATCATTTACAATATATTTGTCATGAAATAATTATAATTTTTATACATAAATTATAATTTTAAAACAAGTTATTAAAGATGGTTATGAAAAATGATCAATATTACAATCATAAAGATGGTAAGGAAAACCTACACATGAGTAACATTTCCATTTTTCAATGATCGTAATAGAAAGAATATAAGGGTTATTTTATCTTCACATAATTATTATTATATCTTTAATATAATATTATTTCTTCAAATAACCTTACATATATCATCAATGTGATATAGTATTAAAAAATTAATTACATCGATTCATGAGGTAGTAGTATTCCATACACACAAATGATGGTACAATTTTCAATGGTTGGTAGAGTATGAAATAATATGACATATTATTTTTACATAATTTAGGATATTCCATGATTATAATATATAAAAATTAAATTAATCCTTATTACCTTCCATGTAAATAATATTAGAAAAATGAGTCACATCACTTCTCAAGGAAGTAGTTCGTTGTGCACATGATCAATAGTTTTGTTTCCCATTTGAGGAAGGAGTAGATGGTTTTAGGTCATTAACATAACATAAAAACATCTTAGTATAATGAAAATACTAATATTGTTTTTTCTGAATCATTTAATAATATTTAAAAGATGTGGAAGAAGAAATAAAATAAAATGCTTGGTTATGGATGTTGCCTCTTCATTAAACAACTTCTTTCTATTTGCAAATGAATCACTTTTTAGTTATATTTATGATAGAAAAAATCTTCTATAATGATTTGAGGGGTTTAAGGAAGTTATTTGGGTTTTTATTTTCAGATATAATGGGTTTTTGAAGCATAATGAGTATAGGGGAAGAGATGTCCATTTAAAAGTGGGGTAGAGGAGACTAATGGAATTTTTAAAATTAAAGAATTACACCCAAATTTTTTTCATAATAAAAGACAAAAAAATGAACCATTTTGGATATATATAAGATATATGTTCTAAATATGACTATAAAAGTTTGATTATATAATTTTTGGGTCATTTTTAACCCTTAACATTTTCATTTAACCCCCTAATAAATATATTTTTACCTCAATCGTCGTAAATAATTTTTAATGTTTTCACTATTCATTCTGGTAAAAAATTAACATAAATCTAATAATAATAATATAAATTATTATTATTATTTCAAATATATCATCCATTTTTTCCAGATTAAACTCATATAATTGACTAAATTATAATTAAAATTAAACCTACTGAGGTGTCTAAAAAATGGTTTTCTAAAAGAGAAAGTTTAAAAAGTATAAAAAAATATTATATAAAGATTCAACATGAAATTTATTCTCATGGTGTAATTTTTATTGCAAACATATAATTGAACTAATTTTACTAATAAAATCACATTGAAATAAATTGGGGAAAGTCAATTATTTAAAAGAAAGGTAGTTTTTAATAAAAAAACATTATTTTTCACTATTTATGGAAAAATGAAACATTTCGAAAAAAAGTCAAAAATTAACCTAATATTATTTTTATATGAAAATTTTAAAATTTAATTTAATTTTTTGAAATAAATTTCAGAAAAATTAATTTTAAAATATATGCTCAAATCTCAACAAAACTTCTTTTTAGAAAAATACAGCTTTTCAAAAATAATTGACTATTTTTTTAAATGATTAAAATTTTATTTAAAATAAATAAATATTAATAGAATCTATTTTATACATTTATAAACAATATAATTTTCATAATTAATTTATTCCTATTAATACCCTCCAATTTTATAATTATTTTATTGAAATATATTATATTACAGTTTATTTAGATTCTCTATTTTATGTTTTGGAAGCAATTTTAGATATACAATTTTTAAAAAAATATATAATAAATACTATATCTAATTATGAAATAGGCATGATTCATGAAGAAGGAAGTCGGTGACACAAGCATGACATTGGTATGGAGACACAGGCAGTATGATATAAGCTCATTGAACTGGGCCCTAGGGCCTGTCAGTGGCTCTTCAGGCAATGTAATGTGCTTCATCCTCATAGGTCATTTAGGAAATGTACTGAATAAATAATGGTTGGTGGTCTGGATATCATTTGGGGAGAGCTATGGCATGCCTTTCCTCCCTATGTTTTTGGTGTGTGTGTGTATTTGTGTGTATTTAATGTAATTTTTCCCCCAAGAGCCTAATATATAGTATTTTGATTTATATACAACATTAAACATTATGATCCTATTTTAAAATCTCATGGTGTAAAATCCTTCCACCCTTAAATAAATTATTCCCTTAAAATTTAATATTGATCTTGAAAATCATGGGTTGAGCATTTAAAAATTTATTTCTGAAAAAACTCACATCCTAAAAAGTGTTAATAAAGAAATATCATAAAAATAGGGGAAGGGAAATATGAAATTAATCCTTATACAAGGATTCTACATATGCTAAAATTGGTGTAAAGTGAAGATATGTAAATGGAATAAAAGTGTAAATGATTATTGAGATTTCTAGAGTTCATTGATCACAAGAAAGTGAATAATCATGAGAAATTCAACTACCATGAAACCATAAATTGATGATGAATTAAATAAATTTTGATTTATCAGATATGAAGTTAATAGAATAACATTTTTGTTTCAAAATCCTTTTCATAGGTTTGATGGATTATTTTTCATCAATATAGAGTACACTAGAAAATATAATTACTTGATATTAATTTATTTTGTAAACATAATTTCTACATTTTATTTTTCTTCAATCAATTCTCACTTCACCTCTTACTCTAAAGAAATGAATTTACAATATAAATTTTTTTTATGCCTAAAGAGCTAAAATTTATATTTAACGAATAATAAAATAACTAAAACAATAACAGTCTATTCCTCGAATATTTATTAAAATAAAAATAGTTAGCACAAAGTAAGAGAATACCCAAAAACATATGACTATATTAATCTCTAAATTCAAAAATAAAACCAAATTGTTAACATAGATAATTCATTAAATAAGCAACCTTATATCCCAAATAACCTCAATTACATCAATATAAAAGAAGGTCTTAATCTCAAATTTTATCCCAAAACCCTCAATTTATATATAAAAAACCGAATATAGTTACACTACTGGAAAAGAAGGTTATACCAACGGTTAAAAACTGTTGGTATAGGCTGGAAAACCGTTGGTATACCCTATACCAACGGTTTTCCAAACTGTTGGCTAGTAAGTTGTGAGGAAATCCTTATACCAATGGTTTGATCCAAACTGTTGGTATATGGGTTATTTAAATTTAATCCACTGTATACCAACGGTTTATAACCGTTGGTAATGAATTTGAGGAAGTCTTATACCAACAGTTTAGAACCATTGGTAATGTGATTTTCAGGAAAACCTATACCAACGGTTATAAACCGTTGGTATTGGATTTCCTAAAATCCAGACACCTATACTAGTGGTTTAAAACCGTTGGTATAATGTTTTTCCAAAATCCGAGCACTCTTATACCAACGGTTTATAACCGTTGGTATAGAGTTTTTCCAGAACTGCACACATTAGCCCCCCTCCCTCCAGTAGCCCTTCCACTGTACACCTGCATACAGACTTGAAACAGACTTGAAAATGGATTTTTCATCTCATGTAAATGAAAAATCCATTTTCATGAAAACCCATTACAAAACCATCTCATGTTATGAAATTACATGAATACAAACTAATTTTAAAACCAAAATGAACATGTTGTATTATCAATGCAAACTAATTTTAAAACCCAACTCACTAAACTAAATGACAATGTAGAAACACACAACATCCAATATCTTATCTTCTCAAGAATTATATGTGCCTAAAACTCATATACCCATGTTTTTGGTATACATGACTTGCAATTACACCGTGATTATCATATGATATTGGTTGATTAGGTTATTAAGGTTATTTGATTGAAATAGGGAACCACAGGGTTGTGTTTCCCTTGATTAATTTGTTAGAGCTATTGGCCCATGACGCCTTAGATGCATGCTTCTTTCCATGACTTTTTTTGTTTAGGATGTATTATTGATTATTAAAAAGCGATGTGATAGTAAGATTACATGAGGTGATTTGATTATTATTATTATGCCATGTAATAGTTAGATTAGATGAGGTGTGTTGATAATAGTCTACGATGAAATAATTTAAATTAAATGAGGTACTTATTTTTACCTGTTAATAGATTAATTACATATGAAACATGTGGGTGAGATTGTGATATGTATGAGGGAGAGACTGTGATGCCTGAGGGGGAGTATGTGTTTTTTTTCTGAGGTCAAGACTGTGACATGCGTTTAGGCAAGATATTGATGTCTCCAAGGAAAGTTTTAGCTATTCTTTACTTCAATATTTAATGGTTGTTGATTTCTTTATACTATGTTTACCTTTGTACTTTGTTTTTATACATGTATATTCACTAAAATTTGGGCACAAATCTTGTGGTGGATGCCTACTGGTATTATGTCTCACAACCTATTTGGTTCAAGATTTGGGACTAAGCAGATTACACTAAAAAATCCATTTTCATTTTCATGTAAATGAAAAATCCATTTTCATTTGTGACTCGTGAACGTCACAAATGACCCATGGATCGTTTTCCTAAAGTTTCAACAGAATCCGAATGCGTTTGGTCGGTTTTCCGTATGCCGGTAGTTGTTTTCACTTAAAATCATGTTCATTTCAAATAAAAGTGAGACTGTTTGAGAGGTACCGGCCACACCGTGCCTTAGATTGAAGCGGGGTTGACTCGTACATGACACAAATGGCCCATGGATACTTGTCCTAAAGTATCAATAGAATCCGAATGCGTTTGGTCCATTTCCCGTATGTCAGTTGTTGTTTCCACTTAAACTATTGTCCATTTCAAAGAAAAGTGAGACACTTTGAGTGGTTTCGGCCACACCGCACCTCGTATTGAGGCGGGGTTGACTCGTACACGTCACAAATGACCCATATATCGTTTTCATAAAGTATCAACACAATCCGAATGTGTTTGGTCAGTTTTCTGTATGTCGTTTATTTTAATTAAAAGCGCATTCATTTTAAACAAAAGAAAGACACTTTTAGTGGTACTATCCACACCGGCCCTCGGATTGAGGCGGAGTTGACTTGAACACGTCACAAATGACCCACGGATCGTTTTCCTAAAGTTTCAACAGAATCCAAATGCGTTTGGTCGGTTTTCCGTATGCCGGTAGTTGTTTTCACTTAAAATCTTGTCCATTTCAAATAAAAGTGAGACAGTTTGAGTGGTACCAGCCATACCGTGCCTCAGATTGAGGTGGGTTTGACTCGTACACGACAAAAATGACCCATGGATACTTGTCCTAAAGTATCAACAGAATCCGAATGCGTTTGGTCCATTTCCCGTATGTCAGTTGTTGTTTTTACATAAACTGTTGTCCATCTCAAAGAAAAGTGAGACACTTTGAGTGGTGTTGGCCACACCGGCCCTCAGATTGAGGCGGGGTTGACTCTTACATGTCACAAATTACCCATGGATCGTTTTTCTAAAGTTTCAACAGAATCTGAATGTGTTTGGTCGGTTTTCCGTATGTTGTTTATTTTAATTAAAAGTTCATCCATTTTAGACAGAAGAAGGGAATTTTTAGTGGTAACAACCACACCGGCCCTCAGATTGAGGCGGGGTTGACTCGTACACGTCACAAATGACCCATGGATCGTTTTCCTAAAGTTTCAATAGAATCCGAATGCGTTTGGTCAGTTTTTCGTATGTCGGTAGTTGTTTTCACTTAAAATCCTGTCCATTTCAAATAAAAGTGAGACAGTTTGAGTGGTACCGGCCACACTGTGCCTCATATTGAGGCGGGGTTGACTAGTACACGACAAAAATTACCCATGGATACTTTTCCTAATGTATCAACAGAATCCGAATGCGTCTGGTCCATTTCCTGTATGTCAGTTTTTGTTTTTACTTAAACGGTTTTCCATTTCAAGGAAAAGTAAGACACTTTGAGTGGTGTTAGCCACAACGGCCCTATTATTGAGGCGGGGTGGACTCGTACATGTCACAAATGACCCATGGATCGTTTTCCTAATGTTTCAACATAATCCAAATGTGTTTGGTCAGTTTTTCGTGTGTCATTTATTTTAATTAAAAGCACATCCATTTTAGACAAAAGAAAGAAATTTTTAGTGGTACCAGCCACACCGGCCCTCGGATTGAGGCAGGGTTGACTCGTACACATCACAAATGACCCATGGATCGTTTTTCTAAAGTTTTAATAGAATGCATTTGGTCGGTTTTCCGTATGCCGGTAGTTGTTTTCACTTAAAATCATGTCCATTTCAAATAAAAGTGAGACAGTTTCAGTGGTACTGGCCACACCGTGCCTCAGATTGTGGCGGGGTTGACTCTTACATGACACAAATGACCCATGGATACTTGTCCTAATGTATCAATAGAATATGAATGCGTTTGGTCTGTTTCCCGTATATCAGTTGTAGTTTTTACTTAAACTGTTGTCCATTTCAATGAAAAGTGAGTCACTTTGAGTAGTGTCGGCCACACCACGCCTCGGATGGAGGTAGGGTTGACTCGTACACGTCACAAATGACCCATGGATCGTTTTCCTAAAGTTTCAACAGAATACGAATGCATTTGGTCGGTTTTCCGTATGTCGGTAGTTGTTTTCACTTAAAATCATGTCCATTTCAAATAAATGTGAGACAGTTTGAGTGGTACCGGCCACACCGTACCTTAGATTGAGGTGGGGTTGACTTTTACATGACAAAAATGACCCATGGATACTTTTCCTAAAGTATCAATAGAATCCTAATGCGTTTGGTCTGTTTCCCGTATGTCAGTTGTTGTTTTTACTTAAATTGTTGTCCATTTCAATGAAAAGTGAGACACTTTGAGTGGTGTCGGCCACACCGGCCCTCAGATTGAGGTGGGGTTGACTCGTACACGTCACAAATGACCCATGTATCGTTTTCCTAAAGTTTCAACAGAATCCGAATGCGTGTGGTCGGTTTTCCGTATGTCATTTATTTTAATTAAAAGTGCATCCATTTTAAACAAATGAAAGACACTTTTAGTGGTACCGGCCACACCGACCCTTAGATTGAGGCGGGGTTGACTCGTACACGTCACAAATGACAATATAAAAATTTCTCAAAATTAATAAATTTAGTACATATAAATATTATAAGTAATTGGATATTCTTTGTTTGTAAATTATATTCCTAATCAATGAAAATATATAAAATAGAGAATAAAATGTTAAAAATAAATTTTTTAACCAAAGAAATTAACCAATATTTCATTATCATTAAAATCCATTTATCAAAATAAAAAATACACACACTTATTTATATTTTTTAACCAAGGGAATTCATCACCTAATAAATCATTTTCCACCTCAAAAACCCTCATTTTATTGTTTTTAAAATGAACCCCCAATATTACCCATGGATCTAAAACACATACTTTTTCATGTCATTTCCTTAGGCCCTAAATCTTACTTATGGATGACTATATGTCCTTAGGCCCTAGAACACCCATGTCCTGACCTGACCCGACAGGGCCCATGGACACCCCTACTTTTGAGTGATTGTTTTTTAATATTAAGATGTCCATATTAACTTATCAGACCAGATATCATACAGGGAATCACAGTACCAAGGAAAACTAAAGGTCTAGGTAGTAGACTAATCATACAATAAGAATCAAGTGCAAAAAAAGAGATATGATAACAACATCCCTATGAAGCAGAGGAAGACCCCGGAGTGGAATATCAGGTTCAAAAATAAAGAGTTATACAGAATTCAAAAATGAAATGGATCAATCTGACCCTAATCACCATCATCATCACCACTGTCATCATCTGCCTCATCCTCTCCACCATCTCTATCCTCATCATCATCCTCGTCATCATCCCCTTGCTCATCGTCGGCCTCATCCTCGTCCTCATCCCCATCCTCACCCTCGGCATCCTCGCCCTCGGCCCCATCCTCACCCTCGTCCTCATCCTCATCCTCGCCCCCGTCCTCTTCAGCATCCTCATCATCGCCCGGAACTTCATGATCTCGATCTCCACCAGATCTGTCGCCTGGTGCATTGGATAATGCCCCCATCGACGACATAAATATCTGACAAGCCGCGCTAGCCTCTGGTGGAAGTGATGAAGATAAAGCTTTCATCAGTTTCATAAATTCTTTGTCCCTCGTTTGAACTTGTACTTCCAACTCTATGACCCTTTTATTATATTGTCTTTCTTTCTATTTGACCTTTTCCAATTCAGTCGTACTAGAAAGTATACCTGGAGAGGACCAATACATCGTTGGGACTGTATTCTTACCATGTCGGCAGCGTACTCGACCAGAGTGCTCCTCTCCCAAAACCTGATATAAATGATCGTGTGGCCCAAAATTTTAAGGCTCCTGGGAATCAAGAGCCTCTAAATCAGCCTGTTAAAAATAATAATAGATTAATAAATTTCAAAATATATATTAAACTTTGAAATAAACAAATTAAATCTTACAATCTTTTCTTGGGTTGATTCATTTACTGCAGTTCCATATTTTTTTCTTCTACTAGAGCAAAACAATTTTGCTCGAGGGACATATACTTCAATATTCAATTTGTGCTTCTATAATGAAATTGAAACAATTTAAAGTACAGGTATAATCATATATTCAATATTCAATAAATCACATAATTTATGTAGGAAATAATAAAAAGGGAAAGTCCTAAAGAAAAATTATAAAGAACTATATCGTACCAGCTGTCTCTCATGATCTGACATAGTTGTGCGGCCCAAAGTGTGGAGGTATTGCTTTGAATCAATGTTTTTTTTGTTTTTCTCAGAATATTCCTAAATAATTTTTAAAAATAAATAAGATTATATTAATGAAAAATATGAAAACTCTAATTTAAATACCTCAAATGAGATTAATACCTTAAATTTGGCAGTCGCCCAATGGGTAATCATTTGGCGATATTGCTCTATCAGGCAATCATCCACGATAGGTAAAGTCTCTAAATCCATGCCCACCCTCTCACACCAGCCAACATACAGGTCATGCTTATAAGCTCTCCCATGCTCTCCCAAATCTTTTAAACGCGTTGGTCATGAACCTTCACCATCAGGGAAGTTAAACCGAAGTTGAAACCCAATAGATTAGTTCATATAAATACAGAAAAATACTACATTATATCCAATAGATTTTTTACCCATATTTGTGCCCACACATTATCTTTGACTTCGTGTTGCAGTTGTCTCCAAGAGAGAGGGCTGACTGGAATGATATCGGAGTATTTGGATAGCGTCGCCAAAAAACCCCGACATTCTTGCCCAGATTTCTCAATCATTTGTCCATCAGCATTATATTCAACCATAAACTGTGTCTGGTGGTTCCATACCACACGTAAGCGAGTACGCCCCCTACCCCGCCTCCTATCTGTAGATGAATCTGTAATTAAAGAAAAATAATATCAGTACAAGTAATAATAAAATAAATTTTGGTATAAAAATTTGATAGAGTCAGATAAATATACCTGTGGTAGTAGGATCAATGGGTGTCACTGGATGTGCAGAAGCTGAAGGAATATCCTGTACAGGTAGAGTGTCCCTCAGTGTACACTCCTCAGCCGCATACTGTGTCTCATCAGGAGTCGAAGAAGGTGGAATATAATATCTCGGGGATAATGAACCAGAAGAAAAAGATGATGGCATAGACGGCTGGCCAACTGGTACGGTAAACATCGGAAGTCTAAATATCCCATGTGTCCCTGGAGACACACCAATATCAAAATGGGGTGAATAAGATACGTTTGTGGTGGTGGATCGTCTAACTCTCACCCCATGAGCTCTCGTACCACCGGCCTCAATACCGGGCCCACTAGATGATCTTCCATCTCTGACACCACCCCTCCTCCTACCACCAGCCACTCTACCGGGAGCAATATCAGGCTCCTCATCAGATATCTCTCGTCTAGGGGGGTCGATCCTAAAAAAAAGTTTAACACATAAGTAAACACATGATATTATAAGTTATTGAAGTATTTATATTTTAAATAAAATACTCACAATAGGGATGAGTGGAGGAATACCCATCTGTATCATGCGATGATTATTATCTGTCATCTTTTTCTGTCGCCTCTCTTAAATGGGTGTCATTTCCTGCATTGAAAACAAATATGGAAGTAATTAAAAACAGATAACTAATGTATAACCCAAAAAAATATAGAAAAACCATTCTGATAATAAAGATAAAGTAAAAGAAGATTTATGGTGGTTTGAAGGTAAGCACAAGGATACACACTCTGGATGATGTAGGTGAAACATGTAGGTGATAACACGACTGTATGATTCTATATATTTCCCACCACAGCTTCAGGGGGAGTCCAAGTGGGTGGTCTGTCCGCGGGGGTCGTCAGGCTGTCCAATGGGGTAGGGGGATTCCAGGGGGTGGGAGGGATGTCCAAGGGTTGGGTATGGCTGTCTGGGGGGTACATAGTGTCCAAGGGTGGGCTGTCCAAGGAGGTGAGAGGGCTGTCCGGGGGGGGCTGTCCAAGGAGGTGAGCGGGCTGTCTGAGGGGGGGTATAGGGTGTCCAAGGGGGTGCGGGGTGTCCAGGGGGTGGGCAGGCAGTCCAAGGAGGTGAGCGGGGTGTCCAGGGGGTGGGTGGGGCTGTCCAAGGTGGTGAGAGGGGTGTCCAGGGGGTGGGCTGTCCAAGGAGGTGAGCGGGCTGTCCGGGGGGGGCGGGCTGTCCAAGGAGGTGAGCGGGCTGTCCGGGAGGGTACATGGTGTCCAAGGGGGGTGCGGGGGTGTCCAGGGGGTGGGCGGGCTTTCCAAGGAGGGTGCGGGGTGTCCATGGGGTGGGCGGGATGTCCAAGGAGGTGAGAGGGGTGTACAGGGGGTGAGTGGGGCTGTCCGGGGGGGTACAGGGTGTCTAGGGGGTGGGCTGTCCAAGGAGGTGAGCGGGCTGTTTGGGGGTGGGCGGGCTGTCCAAAGAGGTGAGCGGTCTGTCCGATGGTCGTACAGGGTGTCCAAGGGGGGGTGCGGGGTGTCCAGGGGGTGCGGGGTGTCTAGGGGGTGGTGGGGCCGTCTGGGGGGTTGGAGGTGTCTAGGGGGTCGGGGGGTGTCTAGGGGGGTCAGGGTGTCCAGGTGGGTGGGCTGTCCGCGGGGGTGGTCAGGCTGTCCAATGGGGTAGGGGGAGTCTAGGGGGGTGGGCGGGGTGTCCAAGGAGGTGAGCGGTGTGTCCAGGGGGTGGGGTCCCATTTAAATATAAATTTAGTGAAATATTAGTAGAAACATTTAAAATTAATTGTGAAATATGATTTAAAGTGTATAAGTTAAAATGAAATATCAAATAAAAACAAATTGAATTTGAATATTGAATATTTAAATTAAGTCTCGACCTAGATTAATAGTTTTAGTGGGAAACAAGAAGTGTCACTAGTTGTTTTTATGATTATATTCCATTACATCTCTAGTTTTAGGAGAATTTTGTGTTTAATGACCTGGTTTAAAGTGTGAATGAAATGTCCTATAATTTTGAGATACGAACTATGATATTTTTCACCAAAGTACATTTTTGATGAGATATTGTGAGAGAGACACTTTAAGGGAAGTCATTAAAATGTTGTATGATCCATGGATGATGTGTTAATATTGACCTATAATACTGAAATTATGAAGCAAACACAATTTATATATTAGAAGCTGAGGGAGTTCATGGGCTAATAGGATAGAATTATAGACTATTGAACTAGTATACTGACATCATGTGGTAGGATTTCTTTGGGGATTCCTATGAGATGAGTAACAGTCATGATTGAATTACTGGTTTCTCTGTTTTCCAACAACAGTGTGGAAGAGGGGGAATTAAGAACATTTCATGTGATCATGACCCAATAGAGTCTCAACCATGTGGAAGGATAGTCAACATGAAGTGTTTCTGCTGGACCATCCCTCTAGGAGTGACTTGTGATAGACATATTCGAAAACAAGTTTTGGAATTGTTTTAATAGCTCAATATCATAAATGAAGATATATAAGTGATGTTTTATCATGTTGTTGATGTGGTGGTTGTTGTTGTGTCATCCATGCCACAATTACACTGAGAAATCAGTGTGTTCCAATTCCAAACAATGAGGTTTTTTTACATGTCCATGGTTCATGAAATATCTATTATGTAAAACCTACCCACATGGAGAAGGGTGGCATTCGATCTAGAGTGAGAGGTAAGATCAAAGTAGCCTCTACTAGTAAATCCTCTCATTTTTATACTGATGTATCACATGGATTCATATCCTAGCATGTGGTGAGAATCTTATGACTCATTATATTTTCTTCAATGAGTGTAATGATTCTAGAAATCTAAAAACTGAAATATTAGATAAAGAAGAAGAGGAACCTGAAGGAGGTCAAAGATCCAAACTAGTCCGGCATAAGGAGCTCCAAAATCGCCTAAATCGGCTTTTGCTGCTCCCGTTTAGGGTTCTGTATCCGAATGGGGGAGAGGATGCGCAGCTGGCAATTTAGGGGAAACTTGTGCCAACGGTTTTTAAAAACCGTTGGTTTATGGCTCCCCAACCACACCTATACCAACGGTTTAATAAACCATTGGTACAAACCTCCCCAACCACATTTTTTCCAACGGTTCTCATTGAACCATTGGTAAAAATCACCTTAAACACATAATTACCAACGGTTTACTATAATCGTTGGTAAAACCTTCTGTAAACCATACTTTACCAACGGTTCTATGAAACTGTTGGTATGTAAGTGTGGGGAAAAACCCACATTCCAGTAGTTTTATTTTGAAATAATAGTTTATTTTAAGCCTAAATTTCATATATTTCTCAACCTAACAAAATATTTCTCAAAATATCATTAATCACCATAAAATCCCAAAAATCCAAAAATGCTTAATCCTCTAATATTATTCCAAAAAATTATTTTAATATTTATCCACCAAAACATTTATGGGAAAAAATATCATAGTAACTAGTATATATCCAAGGATAGTGGTATACATAACACCCTTTTCTCCCTTGGGTTGGGAGTTCAATCCCTATAGTCATGCCAGATGCATCGGGTTGTCACCCAACTTATGGGTTTTCCTTTTTCAAAAACTATGGAAACAAAATTTTGATAATCATATTCACAATTAACCGAGATCCTATAATTTTATAAATAATATGGTAAACATATTCAAAAAAAAAAATTAGTAATCATGTCACACTTTTTTTTATCTCTATGTTTTTTATCCAGCTAAATTCTTCTTCAAAATCAACTAATTTTAATTGACTATATTTACCTCAACATCAAGAACATCTCCAAGATTATCATTTCTTAAAAAATCAAATTATAGGATATCACCATACCATTAAATCACTTTTCTATTTCTATGTACAATTTAGAATATTGCTTCAAATATATAAAGAATAACTACATTGGAAATCCTTATAAGTTTCATGATTATTATAACTAGAATAACATTGATAAAAAAATCTATATCAACATGATTCTTGAGTTACAATACCAGAACACATAAATCATTACACTTAATTGATTTTCATAACATATTACCTTAGTAATTAATCTTAGGATTAAATAATTGAAATGGATAAATACCATGTGACACATATTTAAAACATTGAACTTTTAGTGGTGCATTAGGTTGAACTCTATTTCCATGAATCTTGTTAATAGAAATATTTATTTTTAAAAAAAATTAGATACTTTTTCCATACTTTCCTTCACATAAATCAACTTATATACATTTTTTTCATTTTTTATAGTTCCTCTCTCAATATTTTTGACATATTAGAAATGTAATCTTCTTGTCTTTTTCAAATTTTGAACTTGAACATCCATGAGATGTCATCATTCACTTGTTTAATGTGTATGGAAATTAGAGTATGTTCAAGTTGTGGATATTAATCCAAGATATGGCACTTGTAATAACCATAATATATCTAAATGTAATTCCAATTTGATAAGAAATATCTTTAGGGAATCAACAAATTTCTCATCAAACTATTTATCAGTATTCTTTCTCATATTTCCCACAATTAAATAAAATGATTAAAGAAAAAAGATAATAATTCATTCATATGACAATTGAAAACTTATTATCATAGAATAAATAACATATAAATTTTAAGAATTTCATATCTTATGGCCCTCAAGGATTCAATATACATTATCCATGGTAATAATTCTTATTAGGGTTTATAATGTAAAAATTCATTTAAGTCATTTGTAATGGTTTGTAAAGAGTTTTTGAACTTATAAAACATATCCATCTTGTGTTTAAAACTAGGTGTGAAATAAGGCATGTTGATGAGTACCATATATAACTTGATTCAAGCCTGAGGAACTGTTTCAGAGTTATTATCCCTAATTATAGTTGTTCTAGAACCACATCCCCTAATAGGATCTAAATAGGGATGTAATTTCTCATAAACCACTCCATCTACACTTAAAAAAGATTTATTGTTATTTTCTTATACTTACTCTTATTCTTAGACTTATCCAGAGTGTTCTCACTAAATTTTTTTATACTATTTTACAGAGGTTAATTAAACCTTTCCTCTGATACCAACTATAGAGACCCATGCCTATTACACAAATTATTAAATTATTCTTAAGCATAAATATCCATTAATACAAAAAAATTATAATTAAGGCCTACTATATTTGGAATACTATATTAATATTATATAAAAAAAAACTAAAACATTTCAGCCTTATTTTATTCTTCATATTGAGGTTCTAGAATCCATTGTATCCCCTAAATCATCAAAGGATGTAAAGTACCTATAGTTACCCTATATTTTCATACCTTAACATTACATAAAATTTTTGGAATACTTAAAATAATATACAAACAAATGCCCAAAGACCATATTAGCCTAGTTCCTTAGGAAACATGGATACATAAACACTAATACATAAGTGAGATAAATTATCTCCCACTAGGATCTTCTTGACTAAAACCCATCTTAGACACACACAAAAACATACCTTCGTAACCTAGAGAAAAGGAAACATAAAAATAGGGTGAGATCATATGATTAGTAATGGTAAAAATGGGAGATATGTAAACATAAGCAAGAGAATAAGGGTATGATAATAGGATCATGAAAATAGAAGATCATACCCTATATATGAAAGATCATAAACAGGAATCATGGAATAAATATTATAAGTTCATAGGAATCATAAATAAATGAATAACATAGTACATGAAAACATAAAATAGGAATAAAAATTTAATTGTATAAAAAATTTAAATATATTATATGATTTCTATAGTATGTAAGGAATCACTTCCAAGGACATATTAGTAGTATGGATTCACTCCCCATACCAACTTGGTTGTCATGGTTCACTCCCATAGACATCTTAGTAGCATGATTTCACTCATAATACCATATTGTTAGTCATGATTCACTTTCATGCCCATCATATTTGTCTAGGTTCACTTATTAAACCATCTTAGTCAATATATTGAGATATAAATATTTATCCAATGCTTTGGAGGAAGATATATGTCCTACCCATCTCATAATGAAATCACATATACATGTGACACAAGATCTTAAACAATTATAACATAAACCATGGAATTAAATGTGTATCATAATCATTTAATCATATCATACACTATGGAAAACTATACATGTTTCATAATCAGTTCATCAAAATCATAACCAGAGATATGAAGTGGGTTTGAAAAGAATAAAACCCATGAAAGAGAAATAGGTTTCATAAACATAATTCCATTAAAACATAAACCATTAATTGGAATAATATGAATGGAAACATTGAATAATTTCCCTATAAATTCATGAGTAACACAAATTTATGTCATATTATATAGTAAATAGTTCTGAGATATCCTTAAAATTGTCATGATGAAAATATCCTTTCTTAATTGAAAAATAATTTTTAAAACATAAAACATTTTTTAATTTTTTTTTAAAATACATTTGAAAACATATAAATTTATAATTGAAAATAATAAAACATTTTTAATATATTTTTTCTTTAAAAATTATCTTCCAGGATCATTTGAAAACATTATTTTTGAAATAAAACAAATTTCTGACTGAATAAAGGAATATGGTCAGATTTTTCGTAAAAACATTTGTTTAATTATTTTAAGTTACAATGAGTGGTAAAATGGTACTAATACATGTATATACCTTTAATAAATATATTATAAGGAAAATAATGTGTATTATTGTGAGGTTAATCATAATATTTCATCAATGAAAGAATAATTATAAACAATCATGATAAATAGTGAGATTGCTTTAAAAAAATCACAACACTTGGTAACATAGGATCATACTCCCCATGTAATAAAATGAAATTCCATTAATATTAAACTATAATTAAAATAATTATATTATTGATATAAAATGTCAAATAGAAGTATATATACCTCAAAAAAATAATGTAGGTTCATAACAAAACATGTGATAGATAGAAGGCAAATTGACACAAAATTATCTTATCGATTTGGTATTTTTGAAATATTAACCCCATAAAAGAAATATAAAAGAATGTTTTTGTAAATAACCATAAATTTAATAATAATAATCATGTAATAAATTCATGTTGCAGTATATACACCGCAAAAAATAAAAGAGTGGTGTAGAAGGCATGTATCTCACAGAAATAAAAAAGTGAGATAAAATTTCCATTACCTTTTGTCTTGAGTCTATTCATACTTGTAAAAGATTCCTTTATAATAAATATGAGATCATTATTCAAAATTTAAATATAAATATTATTATATATAATACCCTATATGTTTTTATTATGTCTTTATATACTACACGATGGTTAATAATTCTATGTTAATGTTTTACTTCGGGTAATATGTGGTTTATTCTAAACATGTGTCTTAATTTGTTATATATTTGGTCCTTAAACATATATCTTGATTTAAAAAATTTAAAAAATGACATAAATATAATTTATATTCCTTATATTTGTTATATTATTTTCTATATAATATAGAAGTATGAAATGAAATACACCGTTCCAAGAGATGGTAGGTCATATGTATGCATGGACGTTGTTTCCATTTTTATTATCATACTGAAAGATAGAAAGAAATTGACATATTTTATATATGTATATAAAATAATTAAAGTAGAATTATCAGGTTATATAAATAATATAATTTCACTAATCCTATCCATAATACATTCCATGCAATGTGTGAATGAATCACATCGCATTGAGGGAGTGGTAGTCCACATTTCAGTAAACGAAATTATCGTATTTACACCAAATGAAATTTATAAATATATGTGATGTAAAATAATTAAATAATCTAAAAGACATAATATGACTCATATATCATATATAAACATATTTACAACATAATTCCCACCATGATAATTGGTAAATTAAATTATTAATAGTCAGTGTATTGCGAGGCGGTAGTTCAGCATACACATTAATAGTATGTTCGTCACCCATTCAATGGAAGTGTGAGTAAGTGTAGGTCAAACCCTTATCATCACAATATCTCAGTATATTGGGGAAAAATATTATAATAAAGTAAAAAGGATATTTTAAAGGTGGATAATGAAAATAAAATGAGAGGATATTGAGGGATGTTGTTACCTCTTCTTTGGGTAACTCCCTTTGTTTTCACCAAAGGGATTCCTTGGATTAAAATATGTCCAAAGAAAGGATTCAAGTAGGAAGGGAGAGATTTTGGACATTTTATTGGTTATATATTATTCAAACCTAATTATCTTGAGAGGTGTGAAGAAGGGGAGATGTGGTGGCCTTTTAAATGGGAGGGAAATGACACATTTGGTATTTTTTAAACATGTTAGGTGGACCCAAGTATTTACATAAAAAAAGTCATCAGCAGACAAAAACAACTCAATAATGGAAGTATAATTGACATATAATTTCTATAAAATGGTATTTTTACAAGTTTCAAGGTTATTTGGGCTCTTAATATTAAGGTTTAGTCATGTATTAAGCTTAATTTTACCCTAACTATTATAATTAATTTTAATTACTTTCACTAATATTTTTGGTCAATAATATATTTTACCTTATTAAAAATTATAAATTACTATGATTTAAAATATGAAATCTATTTTTACAAATTCAAATCACAAAATTGGCAAAAATTATTTTAAATTTAGTCTCACGGAGGGGACAACAATGTGGAGTTTTAAAGTAAAAACGTCGAAAATTTTACTATGTTTTTAAACCCAATTTCTAAATTAAAATTGAATCCAATAAAATAAATTAAATTAATTGAAAAAATATTATATAATTAAACTTCTAAAAAAATTTAAAATATAATTTAACCTTATAAATAAATTAGATGAAGAGGAAGTTTTGAATTAAAATTCTGTATTTTTCACTATTCATCCAAAAAACAAAGTTTCTCAAAAGAGTCACAAAAATTCAACCAATGATAATTTCAACATTCTAAATTCAAAAATAATGATTATTTTTTAAAAATAAATTTCAATTTTTTTCTAAAATTATTTTTATTGTTTTTTTTCAGAAGGACATGAAAAGCAATTCATTTGAAAAAATATTATTTTCTTAAAACAAATAAGGACTTTACCAAAAATTATACCTTTCATTCTCAATTTGTTTTATTTATATAAATTATTAAATATATATTTATAAATTATTTATTACTACTAATATAACTAACTTTAATGGCTATTTTATAATTATATCATTTAAAAATTTATTAAAAAAAACATGTTTAGTATAAAATCTGTGTTGTGTGTAATATACACTAAGTCAATGTTGTGTGTAACGTATGATAATTCAGTTCCTTGTTAAAGGAATTTTTAACTTAGGTAAATTAAAACAATCAATGAAAATTAATTCATTCAGAAAAAAATTCCAAAAATTATGGTTGTTACAGTCCCAACCTGGGTTCCATATACCAATGCACCAAGTCGATCAGTCACATGGCCTCAAGTATCCCTCACCATATGTCGGAGGGTACGAACTAGTAGTGAGAGTATAATATAAATATATATATAACATGGTAATAATATTCCCTCTTATAAAATAAGAACAAATTTGGAAATAAATAAGAATAACTAAATTATATAACCAATGGCCAGACAAAACCAGTATCACATGATGAAAAAAAGGGAACACAATTTCCAAACAAAAACAGTAGATTTGTCATGCTAAATATGTGTCTGGTGTTAAATTAAAAACTAAATTAATGACACATTGAAACTCCCAAGTGGGTCCCAACATAAATTTTGGTTTCCACATCTATGGTCCATCCCAACCCATCCATCTAACATTCAGATCTTTCCCTTATCTTGCCTTGTAAACATGATTTCTATTTAGGTATCGATCAGGTGGCCTATGTAGGGTGGGAGTACAACTCAGTAAACCACCACAAATGGTGTCTAAAAATATATCCAATCAATAATATTATATACAGTTTTATAAATAATAGATCATAATGCATAAATTAAAAAATTATCACATTTTATTATTCTTTAATTATCCAAATAATTTCTTGAGTTCACAACGACACCCAACCCATCAATACTTGATTTTTCCCATTCTAGAGTATAAACCATCCCCAAGGAATATCACATATCAAATAGAGAATTATAATTTATTATCACATGGTCTTTGATTATCCATATAATTTCAATTAATATCTTGTTTATTTGGAACCACAATCTATGCCAATCTCATGGGCATAGAACGTCGTGTCGATCACCTTATGGGTATTTAGAGCATCTATACATATCCCACTCCCCATGGGTATTTGGATAATCCATCCATGTCCCATAAAATAAAAGTCACATGCAATTATTTGGGTCTATAATGTCATGGGTAACAAGCTATGGGTATTTGGATCATGATCCCATGTCCCACACCCCATTTCTCCTTCAATAACATATATCACATATATCACATTTAACAATGTTGATCAACATTAACCATCTATTAAATATTCCTCATCATGGAATACCATTTCAATTATAAAATCAATCATGAATTTTTACATTAATCACATGTAATTATATGAATAATTCATCCTTAAATCATTTATCATCATTTATTCACATAACCCATTAACCCTTCAAGGTAAATCCAAACATTACTTTATTCTCATTATCAATCAATACCATATCTCAAAAATTGAACAACTACACAATCCCATTTAATTAACTAATTTTAAAATATCAAAATACCATACTTTTAATAATCATATCATTCTATTGATTAATTTACGAATTAATTAATCCCATTGAACCAATTTACATTTTCCCCAAAATTCAACCCATTCAATTATCACATGGAAATCCAATTTAGTCAAAGTAAATTCCAGATTAAATTTTCCAATCATGGAAATTTTAATTGAATAATTACATAAACATAATTAAATCTGGACTATGGTATTTTCCATTTAGATCACCTACCTCAAAATCATTGATAGACGCTAACCAACAAAAATCCCTAGATTGAGGTGGAAAGTTCCATTGCACAATGAAGAATGAAATATGGAACCAAAACCTAGATCCAAGATCAAGCGGATTAGATCTATCAAAACCTGTATATATATCCATCACCAATGTAGGAAAACAACCATTCAAAATCTGAGAGAAAGATAAGAGAAATAGAAAGAGGAAACTATTGGGGATGAGAATCACTTATTGGGAGAGATTCATATTCTTCAATCCAAGCATCAATTCATCGATTTCAAATTTAGAAAGAACTTAGAATACATATGAAAGCCTCTAAAAATGATATTAACAAGTTAGGGTTGAGATGGGGGTGTATAGGGATATAATATGGGGGTTCGTGAATGTTTTAGTTAATTTTCAAGGGTTTAATTTTCTTCATGCATGATTCCTTTCACGGTGCAAATGGTTTTCCATAACCATGAACATAACCATGAACCTCTTCCCAAGGGGTCACATAGTTACTACTTAGAAGTTTTGTGGCTTTATAAATTGGGAACCAATGATTCTAATCCCCTCTATTTGGGATCACATTGTTTTTTGGCTCGGGTGCACGGTTTGGAAAAACCATGCGCTAACAGTGAACTTCCCCTCTTCCTTCCAAAATTCCCAAATGTCACCCCAAAACTCCGCAAAGAAAATCCCAACTAGAAATTATAGAAATACGGGTAAAAGAAAAACTGTAAATGAGCCCAGTGAATCTCTAAGAAAAGTTTGGATCTTACAAACTCCCCATCTTATAACTTCTCTTCCTTAAGATGTACTCCAAAGAATCTCTATGCTTCCAAGGTGAATAGATTAGGCCCATGAGCCCACATATCCGGTTCTCTCCCCCAAATTTCCACATGAACATTGCCTTGTTGCAAAAAGACATGAAATATTGGCACATTCTTTCCCTACAACACTTTCTCACTATGATCCAAGACACGTATAGGATGTTCCTCAGAGGACACATCGGTCTCAAGCGCAAAATCATCCACATAGATCACATGAGAAGTGTTACATTGATACCATTGAAGTTGTGAGGCATGAAAACCATCATTAATAGAACTATACCTCTGGGTAATATCTAGTTGGTATGAGAGAATCTAAATTATCTCCACAACCTCAAAAGGTCCAACTAACATGGGTGCCATTATTCCCTATCTCTAAATCATATAGTGGCCCAATTTAGGTGACACCTAAAAAAACATGAACACCCTCTATAAACTCTTTGGTTTTTCACCATATATTAGCATATTATTCATATATACTATAATTGATATCCATACACTTTCAAGTCAACTAAACCTGCTCAAATATCTCCTATATGAGAGATGATCCCAATAGTTCTGACTCACCTGCCTCCATCAAACAGAGAGTTCATCAGCATATCCTACCATAAATTTCTTTATATGGTGACATCTGATTAGTTTCCAGATAACTATTGTTATAAGTGAACTCCATAATTTATAGGTGTTTCTCCTAAGATCCACCAATCTCTATAGCATTCACTATTATCATATACTCAATCATTTGAATAGATGCATCTAACTATCAATATTTCTAGTGGTGGAATGTCATAATTAGTAAAACCTATGTACTAAGAACCTTCTACAAGTCCTTATATAAGTGTAAAGTGAAACGTGATTTATAGTATGAAATATTGATCCATGGAACCCCATGGAGATCTAATATCACTCAAACGTAAAAATATCTCAACTGGGCCACTGATAAAGTCTTTCATATCGGAAAGAAATGTGTTACTTTCATCAATAGATCTATTATCACCCAAATAGAATCATCTTTCAAAGGTTTCCTGGGGAGACCCACCACAGAGTCCATAGTAACTTCATCCCATATCCATTCAGGAATGGGAAATGACTATAATAAACTAGTATGCAATTTATTCTTAGACATCAATTTTTGATAGGTGTAGTATCATGTCATGAACCTTGTATAACCTTTTTACATGCTCGAACACCAATAACTCCATCATAAGTCAAAATACATTTTGGTAAAACCCAGATGCACCACTCAATTTGACACATTAAATTTATGCATCATCTTCTATTTCATACTCCTAGGCACAACAACCCAATTCATGATATAGATGGTCTCTTCTTCATATATAGACTAATTGGAAGGTGAATCCTCAACTTAAAGGATTTATTCCAAGTCCCAACACTTCAGATCCTCATATTGCCCCTCTCCAATCTGTTTCTGAAGTGAGTACTCCACTTATGTAGATATGAGGGTCATATGATCATGGACCTATTGAACCAAATCACGTATCTCATCCAGCAAATCCATCATTTTCAACTCAGATCTAGACTCCTGAACTTCCTGAGTCTATTTTTTATTCCCAAAGTGTCAGCAACATTGTTTTTTCCCTAGCATGTATGAAATCTTAAAATAAAAATAATACAAATAATTAACCGATCTCCACTATTGTAGATTAAAATATCATTGTGAAAAGATATAATTAAAACTATTATGACCAGTATATATCGTATAAATTTCAACCAATATAAAATTCCTCCAACACTTCAATGAGTAAATAAATGCATCTAGCCTGAGTTCATATTTAGGTTAATTCCATTCATGTGTCCTCAACTTCCAAGATCCATATGCCACAACTCAATCTTCGTTCATCAATGATACTCTATTACAAATCCCATAAGCATCACAAAATATTGTATACTCCTCACTCGACTTAGGAAGGATCGAGATTTTTTTCATTTTCATGTTCTTATTCAACTCCTAAAAAATCACATATGCTTCAAATAATTCAAACTAAAATACCTTCTTGGTCTAGCCCAAAATACATTATTAAAATAGGGAATATTCAAAGATTAACCTCTGATAATAACCCCTCAACACCAAAAAAATTATGGATATCAAAAACATTATTGGGATTCTTATAAGAAATCACATCATTAACATTCTTTGGGTCCATTGACACACCATCCTCTAAGATGATGTGACCTAGGACGTGTACCTAATCAATCCCAGATTTCCACGTATATAGCTTGGAATATAGATAATGAAATTTTAGTGTCAACTATATGATTTTACGATATGGGGTATGATTTTCATGAGTCTTGGAATACACAAATATATCATCTATAAATACTACAAAAAACTGATCTAGGTATAGGTGGAATATTTTTTTCATCAAGGACATAAACACTATTGCTGTGATTCTCATCCCAAACCGCATCACGAAAAACACATATAGTCCATACCTACTTCAAAAAGAATTCCTTGGAATATTAGAATGTTGAACACTCAATTGATGATACCCTAATATCAATTAAATCTTTTAGAAGAAACAAGGTCCCCTAAACTGGTCATAAGAATCATCAATACATATAATAGATTATAGATTCTTTATAGTCATCTGGTTTGGCTTCTGGTAGTCAACAAATAAGAATAAAGTCTTATCATCCTTTTTTGAAAACATAATTTGAGAACACAAAGGAAACATACTCATATAGATAAAACCCTTATACATAAACTCTTACAATTTATTTTTATGATCTTCAAGCTCTTTTGGTTCCATTCTATATAGTGGAATAGAAACTATCTCAACCCATGGCATGATCTCAATTTTAAATTCCACATATCTCTTATGTTGAATCCCTAACAAATCCTTAGAAAACACATCCTTGAACCTGTCCACTATGTCTATAAATTCATTATGCCATTCACCCTCATCAACTAGTATGTGACTTGTAACCTAGGTGGTAATCTCCCCCAGTTAGTAATGATTTGGCCCTTCATGACCCTCCTCAATATTATTCACTCCACAGTGATTATAATTGTCACCTTTTAGAGATGTAAAAGTCACTATCATGTGGTAACAATCTATGTGGGCTTATTTTGCCACTAACCAATCCATAGCCAAAATTTGGTCAAATCATGCCATGTTCATAACATAAAAATCCAAAAATAAATGATACTCTATCATCTCGAGATAACTACATTTTCACAGGTATATTTCTCTCGACCGTACTCTAAAAGGTGTATTGATCATCATAAACTGACTCAAAAACTCCACTCCCATGATAAAAGAATTCACTAGTTGTGAATATATAAAATAATCAGAGGCACTGATATCAAATAAGTCACTAGCTAGCATATAAGCTAAAAAAATAGTACCTCAAATTATTGATGGTCTAGCCTTGCTATCCCCAAGTGTAGATTGAACTACATAAAACTGTCATATCCCTTTTCTATACGATGCAGTTTGAGTCCCCTGATCTATACCACTTTACTGAAATAGGTGCTCTTTCCCTAAAGTACCAGGTCCGCTGCCTCTCTTACCACAACCAATTGAAGTCCAACTGCCAAACTGATATGATGTTGGATATCCCTCTATCATATTCTAGTTCTGCCTATATTCTTCATCGTTTATCATTTGACATGGGTTTCTGTATATCCTCTAAATATTTATTATCCTTCCAAAATATCGGAACACTACTGGTGGTTGGGGACAATATCAACGAAAGTGACCCGACCTACCTCACTTGTTGTAGAGCACTTTGGTAAAATCCTGAGAAACTGATTTTCTCTCTATATGCTCTTTTTTCACTACTCAATCCAAAATTATAATAAAAATGCTTCTCAACTTCATAATATGTACTTCATTTTCAACTAGTAGAAATCACATTTCCTCCACTGGAAGCCTCATTTAGTTTCCCCTCAGATATGAGATCCTAATCCAATCCCTCAAAAAAGTTTTTTAACAAAAAGATGTTATCACGGGATATAATCTTAGGTTTAAGAACATTCTAAAAACATATTTTTGTAACTCTATATCCCTGACAAGTATTGGGGAAAAGTGAATCAATTTAATAATGTGACCAGCATAGTTTATTACGGATATAATCCCTTGGGTCAGCCTCATAAAATCCTCTTCACACTCATATCTCAGAGCCTCTAGATAGAAGTGCTCCATGAAATTATCTTCTATGTACTTATAAACTATGTTTTCTAAAGATCCATCCTTCTTATTTATGTTTCATCATTTCTTCATTGATCCTCACAACGTATAATGTGTCATCTTGACTCTCTTCTCAACAGGAACCTCTAAGTGGTAATGAATCATCCAGATAGACTAGTTCAAGAACATAGTTTCCTCAGGTACACACTCTTCAATTAAAGTTAGAGGGTGCTGTAATTGAAACTCCCACATCAATTTGGACAAACAATTAACAACCCACCCTTGGTATCTTTCCATAAACTACATTAAGCAAGAAACTTTCTCTGAGAACATCTCTCTAGCTTCCTCAACCATAACTATATGAGCCTCAATTTCCACTACTAGAGTCACATCTCAAGCCATGTCCTCCTGTTTTCCTCAAAAAAATCATCATCATAGATTCAAATCTCTACAATTACAAATACCCTTATTAGGACACATTTCACCAAATTACACAACATTAAAACGATTATGGGGATTCACATAAATTCATAAGAAGTCATCCCGCAAACTCTACCACACGGTCAAAACTGAGGCACTATCACTACCCTTAATCATCACATATCAAGGTCAATGCTAAAAAATGCTAAAAATGGTATAATTATTCAAATTCCTCATTATAAATCCCTTTTACACAAATTGAATCATTTATAAATTTCAATTTCATATTTTTATTTTATTTATTTAATTATACAATGAAAGAAAAGAATTTTCATTTAATAGATTACCCAAAACATTCTTATACCATGTGTACCAAAAATTGATGCATGTAACAATAAATAATGAGTTCTTATAAAGATGTATGTATACTCAAATCTCATCTTATTCTAGACCACGATTCAAATCTACGAAAATCACATAAAAACAATCGTATCACACAATAAGTGCATCACTTGAGGTGAAATAACATCCAACTGTAACAAAAAACATCAATAAAAGTAATCCCACCCTGGGTAATGGGGTTTTCTTTTATATAGGGGTTAGTTACTCCCATACATGAGCTCAGGTCCATAACCTAACTCTTCCAAATATTCTTTCTACCTTTCCCAAATAGTGATATTATATAAATGAAATGATAACCAGACAAACTTTGATATGTGACAACACTTCTCTTCCTTTAACATTAATTCAAGATTTATTACATTTAATTACACTTAATAAAACCCAAAATATTAATAATTATAGTTTCTCTTGGAATTAGGCACACTACATAACAACGTAAAACAAAAAATACTTCACCTTTATTGAGAACAACATTAACATGCCTGTACTTAAAACTGCATCAGATAACCTGGGAACAACATAAGAAAAGGGTGAGGTATAAAGCCCAGTAAGGGAATAAACATGGAATATGTAGAATATAATGCATGTTAGAAAATAGTAATATCAATGGGATATAAAAAGATTATGAATCATGAACATGAATGGTGATATAAGATATATCATGATAATCATAAAAGAAACATGGGAAATATGGAATTAAATTATAACACTTAATCATAAACACATGTCAAGGCTAAACCCATGAAGACATCATGGTGGAAAATCACCCATAAAGGAATCAGGTTCTCTCCTTATCCCAACATGACGTATCATGGTACTAAACATTTCTCAATTCATTGGAGCACTATCTGGGTGCACCCATCATAACCATTTCATTCTCATTCTTAAGTGTTCCACATAGATCATAAAACATGGATTCATTCATCCTCATAGTTTATACCACAATTATGGAGTATGGAATAAATATATGTAAGTACCCAATAAAAAATTATATCTGCATAAAGATTTATTACCTTGATGGTAAATGTGTATGGTATTCACAACACAACTGTTTTTTCATGGAAAGTCACGGTGAAATTTCGACAGCACAACGACATCACTTAAAGAATCATAAAATGGTTTTATGGGAGATAAAAGGGTATATAATCACTTATAAATCAAATGGAAAATAATAAGGACATGGAAAAATATATCCCAACATTATAAATTATAAATAATAGGCATAAGGTAATGAATAAACATGAATAAAGAAAATATCCTAACTAAAATTCGGCATGGTAATAGGTGTACATAAAGGATCATAGAAGTATTCATGAGAGTGAATGGGGATATCATCATTTATACATAAAATTTATAGTAATTTAAATATGGAATAATATACCCCAATAAGATAAACCTTAAATTAATAAGCATAACATAAAAAGGAGAGCATGAATAAAAATAGAGGAGGGAAATCCCTTACAAAATTTCGACATAGTAAAGACTTTGAGAAAGGTCAAAATGAGAGATTACAGATGAACTCGGATTAAAATAACATAAATTCGAAAGTATGTTATGTATTATTATTTAATAAAATTATAACATATTGAAATAAATAAATCTAATTTCAAATAATGTGATTGATTTGACAAGATGAGAGGAAGGTATCTTACTTGAGTGTCTGACTCCAAAAGCATGGGAGAGGATTCTTGTGAGCTTAGGGAATCTTGGGAGCATTTTAAGGAGTTTTTTGAAGAGTATGGATATTATCTAAGGAGTTTTAGTGAATAGAAATGGGAGAATATGTCGGTTTATATAATTCAATAATGGAATTTCATTATTATTTTGGATTTGGACTCTACGTAATAAAATATTCAAAACCACAAACGATCTCAAGATTTTTTCCCATTGTTTCTGAAATATGAGTGTGGTTTTCATTATTTTATAATTAGAACAGTGGATGTTAAAAAAATTACTCCATTTCTTATGTGGAGGTGAGTTACACTCCTAATGAAATAATTTTAAAACCATAAAATATATTATAGGTTTTGGAGGATCCATAATGGATTTAAAAAATAAATAAAATAATCCTAAAATCACATTATTTTGTGTTAAAACATATATTTGGCCACGGATACCCATTATAGTATTTATTATATCACATTTTTGTGATTATGAAGTCATAATAAACAAAGTATATTTATGTGGTATTTAATTTTTTCCCGAAAATTTGATTGTCTCGAAAAATTATAAAAAATTCACCATTGGATAATTTCAATGTTCTAATTCAAAAAATAATATTCATTTTAATTATATAATTTTAAATATATTTAATCTTTCACTTTTAAAATAATAACCAACATTTATTGAAAATGGTTGATTTTACTGGAAATAAAATTTTTCGAACCCTTATAAAACTTACATTTGACATTATAAAAATAATATGATCATTTGAATTTAAAAAATATTATTTAATAATAATATTTTATTAAAATACTAATTACTTCAAAAATACATTAATTCATCATAATAAATTCCTTAATTAAATTTGAATGTTACCCAAAAAATAAAATTGTTTTTTTATTAAATCAAAATAAAAAACGTATATAAAGTAACAATAATAGGATAAAAATATATTAATTATTATATAAAACGTATTTTATATACTCATATTTATATGGTCTTGAAACATATCTCGTTTATACAACAACAAATTCTCTTAGAGTATTGTGTGAGATTGTGGGACTTTTATAGGATGGTTGAGCAAACATGGTTTGGGTCCTGATCTCGATGAGCTTAAAATTCTCTTGTAATCAATTTTGATCATGCTTATGTTTTTTGATCTCAAATTGGGATTTTTCAAAGGGAAAATAATTGAAATGTTATCTCTATTATAATCAATGATAAATGGGATTCATATGGTATGATCCTACTGGTTGAGGTCATCACATTCTTTGTTTGTGACAATTGGATTTGTTAAAACCCTATATTTAAACTAATCATGTGATAACTTTTCATGATCTATATTATCAATGGTTGTTATTCTTAATGGTCAATTAAATATGGTGGGATATAATAAAACCAAATAATTTTATGTTTTTTTATAACCTTATTATACAATAAGATATTTAAATAAATTTCAAGGGGAAATTTATTCATAACAATTCTTCTGATTACATGATACCACTTTGTAACATCATGTCCTGGTTGCCACATACCAGTTCCCTAAACCAGTTGGTTACATGACCACTGGAACTCCTCCTTCTATGTCAGAGGGCATCGAATAGAAATGAGGGTCTAATTTAAATATAGTATGGAGAAACTATACCCTATTTATCAAAGCAGCACAACTGTGAAAATAAATAAGAATAACCAAATTATATAACCAATATCCAAACTAAACTAGTATCTGATGATGACCAAAACCAGAATATAATATCCAAACAAAATAGTATATAGGTCATGAAAAATATGTGACAAGTGACAAATGTAAAACTAAAATAATGACACCATGACTCTCCTAAGTGGGTCCCAATACCAATTCTAGTTCCCTCACCCATGCTTCGTCCCAACTCATCCATCTAACAAAGATCTCTTTCCCTTATCTTTTTCGACAAACATGAAGTCTATTTGGGTTCCGATCCAGTAGCCCAAGTAGGTTTTGAGTACAACTCAGTTAGCCACCACCAACACTGTCTAAAACAATATAAATCCAATAATAGTATATACAGTTATCTAAATAATAAAGTACAGTGCATTTAGTAAATAGTTATCACATTTCATTATTCTATAATTAACCACATAATTTCCTAGATTCACAAATACTCCCAACCTATCAATACATTGTTCGGCTCATGTCAGAGTTTTAACTATCCCAAAAAATATCACATATCACATAGATAATCACAGTTTATTATCCCCTTGTCTTTCATTATCCATTTAATTTCAGTTTATATCACACCAATTTAGAATAGCAGTCCAAATCCAATCTCATTGGTGTAGAAAATTGTGTTCAGAACCCCATGAGGATTTGGAGCATCATTCCATGTCCCACACCCCATTGGCATTTTGTGTATCAATACCTATCCCATAAAATAATAATCACATGAATACATTTGGGTCTATAACATCATTCATTGTACCACATGGATATTTGGATCATAATTATGTGTCCCACACCACATTTATCAATTAAACATATATATCACATATATCACATTTGACAAGGTCAAAAAAATTACTCCTATTATCAATGTGTCTCATCATGGAAGATAATTTCAATTATCAAATCAATTGGAAAATTTTACTTTAATCATACGTAATAATATGAGCAATTCAATATTAAACCATTTATCCACATTTATTCACTTAACTTATTAGACCTTCAAAGTTAGGAAAAACATTTCTTTATTCTCATTATCAATCAATACCATGTATAGCATCCCACCTTTTTATCACATAAACTTTTATTTCATTATAAAAAACTGAGGATCTTTAAGGTTTAGTGTCTTGGAAACCAGGAACTTATTACATGAAAAAAAACATTCTTCTTAAACACTTGAAAGGCTTCTACTCATGTTCATCCTAGGTTCATTACTACATCTCATAACCTGGGGAAATACATAAAAAGAAAGGGTGATCAGAAGGCCTAGTAAGGGAAACAAGAGAAACATTTTACATGTGAACTTGAGATACTTCAATAAGGTCATGAAAAGAACTTTAAGGCATGATAAAGAAATCATAAGGCATATCATAATAAAAATAACTTTTTTCATAACATTAAGATGTGGCTAAATCATTTAACATTGACAATCATGAACATATCACCAAGGTCCATCCTCAAGGTGTCCTTTGAAAATTACCAAGGTTATTCACCAATATATCGTGAAAATTGTAATCTCTAGTGGTTACATCATTACCCAATGCATTGGAGCGCTATCAGGGCGCACCCTTAAATTTTCCTTTATTATAATGTGATCAAAATATATCATCATCAAACGTTTCATAAATAACCCTTATAGAAAAAAATAAATGGGTTTCATTTCATAATCATAACGTTTTAAAAATTGCTTTGAAGACATGATCTTTACGTCACTTTAAAACCCACGAAAGGGGAGATCGGGTCTCGTGTTTGTAAATACCAGAATTTAAAATAGAACATTTCGATATATATGTGAATACCCCTAGAGAAATAAGAGCTTTGAGTATTCACTTTATAACATAAAATAATTTTGAGAAAAGAGAGAGGCATTTTGAGACGCAAATTCTGCAGCATAACAGCTATGTTTCGGGGTTTTATAGAACATTGAAAAGAGAGGGGAAATGGGTCAAACAATAATAAATGACCCATGAAATAGTCTAGGAATATAATATGAAGTATATATGAACATGGTCATAAAATTTGAATGACATTCCATTTGAAATGAAAAACATGGAAGAAAGACAAAAATTAGATTTCTCTTATGAAAATCTGGCAGCCTAACGGCGTCATTTAAACTTCAAAAAATGAATTGACGAGATCAAATAGGGTCTCTTATCATGTGAACATAAAATATAAGTATGATAGATATAGATATCATACCCCAACATAATAAAAAGAAACTTGAAAGACTTGACATGAAAGTAGAACTTCAAAACGAGAAGGGTGAAAGAACCACTTAAAAATTCGGCACCCTACCGGCGCCACTTAAAACTTCGAAATACTGAATTGAAGAGATCAAATTGGGTATCTCATAATATGATCATAAAATATCAGTATGATAGATATAGAGATCATACCCCAACATAATAAAAAGGAACTTTAAAGACTTGACAAGAAAATAAAACTTGAAAATGAGATGGGTGAAAGAATCTGTTACAAAAATTTCGGCAGCCTAACGGCGCCACTTAAACTTTCATAAAATAAAATGATGAGAGTAAGAGGGGTTCTCTCATCATGTGAACATAAAAAGGACATTATAATGAATATAAAAGATAATCCTCCAACATAGGAACATGGAGCATAAAATAAATTACATAAAAGAGATCAATTGAAAAGAAATAGAAGGGGTCGGATCCCTTACCTTTAAAACATAACTCTTAAAACTCAAAGGTTGGGAACTTGAGGGCTTCAGGCACCTTGGGAGGACTCCTTGGGAGGTAAGGAGACCATAACTTCGTTGAGAATGATTTTGGATTCCAAATGATGAGAGAATGTCTTGGTATTTATAGGGAAAGTGAGGGGACAAGGCATTAATGGCCAAGGGACACCTTATAAGTGGGTTTCTCAAAACCATGTGCTCTCCCAAGATATTTCCCATGAAGTTAGGCCACATGGGGCCCCAATACAATAATTCATCACCTTTGGTCGTCCAACCCATAAACTATCTCATGAAATCATCATGACACAGTTATGATGTCACTAAACATACCGAAACCCTAAAACTGTATTTTTACTATTCACTAAAAATTCAACTTTCTCAGAAAAATCCCAAAATTTTACCTTAACCAAATATCAATTCTCTGATTTCAAAACTGAACTCCATTTTATAAAAATAATTTTATAAATATTTTTAATTTATTTTTTAAAGAAATACACTATTCGCCGAAAATTCATTTTTTTTAGAAAAAAACCCCAAAATTTACCTTAACATAATATCGATGCCCTGAGTTCAAAAATGAAATCCATTTTATAAAAATAATTTTCTAAATATTTTTAATTTAATTATTAATTAAAAAACACTATTCACCTGAAAAAACTAATACTTGACTAATAATTTCTGAAACTGTTATTTAACCATTTTATTGAATTACATTATTTAATAAAGGTGCCTAGATTATATTAATACTTTATTTAAGTGAGATTACTAATCTATTTGGTCACATTACTAATCCGAAGCATAAAATCACTATTCATAATTTACTATTCATCAAAAATTAAGTTGATCTTATTAGACTATAAATTTCATACTAAACACTTTTACAGAAGGCCATTTTTTGAAAATCATTACACATCATTAATTATTTAAGGTTTACGTAAATATTTTCAAATATCCTTTTTCTAAAATTCATCAAAAATATGCATACTATATTTATCTATTCATTTTAAAATTCTTAAACTTCATCATAAGAATAAATCCCAATTTTTATTTAAAACAAGGGATTACACAAGGCAGTTATGGTCTCCTTACAAAGCCCCTTATCACACCAGCATCAGACCTAAGTGTATGGTGCGCTAAGGTGAGAGAATCTGAGGGAGGCTCGGCCAACATCACAGGAGTAGTAATTTCTATCATTTTGAGCTTCTCGCAAAGGCGATCCCGTTCTAACTTCACACAATGAAGTTCATCTTGGGTTTGGTCCAGAGCAAAGCCCAGTGGTGCTACCTCCTTCCCAAGTTCTGTTAGATGGGCTTCGATCGGTCCAAGACTACTGGGTGAGGCCATCAAATCTTCTTTCTATATTAATTAACCACGATTACTTGTATTTAGAGACAATAATCCAAACATTTAGTTTCCAGCGGTCATATTGACCAATGGTCATATAACCATCAAAACCTAACGGTCTCATTTTAATTATACTCATGTTATCAAATGAAACATTTTTGTTGAGTATAAAAATAAAATAAAATAACACACAAAATTAGGAAACAAGATTTATTCAAAAATTTTGGGTCGTTACAATCTTCTCCCTTAATAAATTGCGTCCTCACAATTTTTTAAAATTGAGTTTTGAAATTTCATTGAAAGTTCTACATCAGAAAAGGAGTCAGTAACACTATTGCTTTAAAAGAAAGAAAGGGAAGTACAAAGTTCACCCGAGTTAACCCATACTAGGATTCCAGGGAGGAAAACATGGATATGGAAGAAAATAAAAAGGGTCAAGTTCTAGGGGGAGAGTGATAGAAAACTTGATCAGGAGAAAGTTAACCATAATAAAATCCCAAACATACGATGTGTGTAAACAGTCTTTGATTACCTAGTAGGAAACGTAAACCAACAACATTTTTTTTTACATTCCTTTTCATAATTTTGAGGAATTCATTTACTACATAGAACAAAAACATAATAAAATATACCTACCTTCAAGTAGAGTTTCATCCTTTAATAAGTCTCTACCAAAACTAATCTTTTCTCCAAATGATGATAATTCAAAAACACTTGGTCTCATAAAAATCACAAGAATCATCTTCTAGAGAATCACATAATCCACAAAAGATTAACTATTTATTTCCTCTATCTTTAAACATTATCCCAAAAACAGAAAGGTTAAGGTAAAACAACTCTTCAAAAAGAAAGAATCCCATAGGAATGGAAACTACTTATAAATATTCAAAGTTCCATGGTACTACCCAAAGTTCAGCATAGACCATTCCATAAATACCGGTCCTTAAAATTCTTCAAAATAAACCAAACTAAGATTGAAACCCAAATACATGATGGATTTGATAACATAGTCTTCCAAAATAAACTTCATTATTCATCTCCAAAAAAACATCAACCACTCCTAACATATTATAACAAAAGTAGATAACCTAAACATATTTTACCCAAGATAGGTTAGTCATTCCCACAAGTAACCTAAATTACTATAACTCCACCTTATATTCGTTGATTCTTCAAAATATAAGTCAACCTTACTCTTCAATGAAAATACTGAAGTAATCTATTTACCTCGATCATATTGGGTCCCCAAAATAGTGAACGTCTTCCAAAATAATAATCATATTTTAATACCCTAATCATCTCTGATATATTAATACGACAATCATCGCATTTCCTATCACATTGGTTGTTGGGACATGTTTATCCATTTACCACCATTAACTATGAAGAGAAAGTATAATAGGGTCTTAAATACTTAGCTAAAAATCATGAAAATGAACATAAAACATATAAGGATAACTTGTAGAAGAAAAGTATACCCTAAATTGTGATCCCCTAGGTTCCCATCTAGGTTATCCATGATCATATATTCTTATATGAATCTTTATTTTATTTTATCTTTGTTCCTTTAATAGTGGTTTATACTAAGATTATGAATTTACCAAAGCATATCCACCGGGAGTGTCGTAACCAAGAGTACAGCAGGGACCGTTGTCGTGTACCAGTTCCCGTTTGAGTCTAGCTCAAAGTAGTGTTTTCGGGTTTTACCCCTATGTACATTTGTGCCAGAGCCACCTCTACCTGCTCGTATCCAGACAGGGATTTATTTTTTTGGAAACACATTACTCAATACTCACCAAAATAACAAGAAGATTTCCTATATATAAACTTTTCTATATGATTCTTCATAAAGTTTTCATATCCTAATTTCCACAAATAACTAAACAATCCTTTGATACCAACTATAGCATCCCGCCTTTTTATCACATAAACTTTCATTACATTATACAAAACCAAGGATCGTTAAGGTTTAGTGTCTTGGAAACCAGGAACTTATTACATGAGAAAAAAAACATTCATCTTAAACACTTGAAAGGATTCTCCTCATGTTAATACTAGGTTCATTACTACATCTCATAACCTGGGGACATACATCAAAACAAAGGGTGAGTAGAAGGCCCAGTAAGGGAAACAAGAGAAACATTTTACATGTGAACTTGAGATACTTCAATAAGGTCATGAAAAGAACTTTAAGGCATGAGAAAGAAATCATGAGGCATATCATAATAAAAATACAATTTTTCATAACATTAAGATGTGGCTACATAATTTAACATAGAAAATCATGAACATATCACCAAGGTCCATCCCCAAGGTGTCATTTGAAAATTACCAAGGTTATTCACCATGATATCGTGAAAATTTTAATCTTTAGTGGTTACATCATTAACCAATGCATTGGAGTGCTATCAGGGCACACCCTTAAATTTGCCTTTATTATCATGTGATCCACATATATCATCATAAAAAATTTCATAAATAACCCATTTAGAAAAAAATAAATGGGTTTCATTTCATAATCATAATGTTTTAAAAACTGATTTAAAGACATGATCTTTACGTCACTTTAAAACCCATAGAAGGGGAGAGCGGGTCTCATGTATGTAAATCCCAGAATTTAAAATAGAACATTTTGATATATATGTGAATAACCTTGTAGAAATAATATATTTGAGTATTCATTTTATAACATAAAATAATTTTGAGAAAAAAGAGAGAGGCATTTTGAGATGAAAATTCTGCAGCATAACAGCTATGTTTCGGGGTTTTAGTGAACTTTGAAAAGAGAGGGGTCATGGACCAAACATTCATAAATGACCCATAAAATAGTACAGGGACAGAATATGAAGGATAGATGAACATGGTCATAAAATTTTAAGTACATGCCATTTGAAATGAAAAACATGGAAGGAAGACAAAAATTAGATTTCTCTTATAAAAATCTCACAGCCTAATGACGTCACTTAAACATCAAAAAATGAATGGACGAGATAAAATAGGGTCTCTCATCATGTGAACATAAAATATCAGTATGATAGATATAGAGATCATACCCCAACATAATAAAAAGGAACTTGAAAGACTTTACATGAAAGTAGAACTTCGAAACGAGAAGGGTGAAAGAACCACTTAAAAATTCGGCAGCCTAACGGCGCAACTTAAAACATCGAAATACTGAATTGAAGAGATCAAATGGGGTCTCTAATAATATGATCATAAAATATCAGTATGATAGATATTGAGATCATACCCCAACATAATAAAAAGAAACTTGAAATACTTGACAAGAAAATAGAACTTCAAAATGAGAAGGGTGAAAGAATCCATTACAAAAATTTCGGCAGCCTAACGGCGCCACATAAACTTTCATAAAATAAAATGATGAGAGTAAGAGGGGGTCTCTCATCATGTGAACATAAAAAGGAAATTATAATGAATATAAAATAACATCCTCCAACATAAGAACATGGATAATAAAAGAAATGACATAAAAGAGATCAATTGAAAAGAAAGAGTGGGGGTCGGATCCCTTACCTTTAAAACGTAACTCTTAAAACTCAAAGGTTGGGACCTTGAGGGCTTGCAGGCACCTTGGGAGGACTCCTTGGGAGGTAATGAGACCACAACATCGTTGATAATGATTTTGGAGTCCAAAGGATGAGATAATGGATTGGTATTTATAGGGAAAGTGAGGAGATAAGGCATTAATGGCCAAGGGACACCTCATAAGTGGGTTTCTCAAAACCATGTGCTCTCCCAAGATATTTCCCATGCAGTTAAGCCACATGGGGCCCCCAATACAATAATTCATCACCTTTGGTCGGCCAACCCATAAAATATCTCATGACATCATCATGACACAGTTATGATGTCACTAAACATACCGAAACCCTAAAACTGTATTTTTACTATTCACTGAAAATTCAACTTTCTCAGAAAAATCCCAAAATTTCACCTTAACCAAATATAAATGCTATGATTTCAATAATGAACTCCATTTTATAAAAATAATTTTCTAAATATTTTTAATTTATTTTTAAAATAAATACACTATTCACTGAAAATTCATTTTTTTCAGAAAAAACCCCAAAATTTACCTTTACATAATATCGATGCTCTGAGTTCAAAAATGAAATCCATTTTATGAAAATAATTTTCTAAATATTTTTAATTTAATTCTTAGTTAAAAAACACTATTCACTCGAAAAAACTAATACTTGACTAATAATTTCCGAAACCGTTATTTAACCGTTTTATTGAATTACATTACTTAATAAAGGTGCCTAGATTATATTAATACTTTATTTAAGTGAGATTACTAATCCATTTGGTCACATTACTAATCCTAAGCATAAAATCACTATTCATAATTTACTATTCATCAAAAATTAATTTGATCTTATTAGACTCTAAATTTCGTACTGAACACTTTTAAAGAAGACCATTTTTTGAAAATCATTACACATCATTAATTATTTAAGGTTTACATAAATATTTTAAAATATCCTTTTTCTAAAATTCATCAAAAATATGTGTACTATATTTATCCGGTCATTTGAAAATTCATAAACTTCAATATAAGAAGGAATTCCAATTTTTATTCAAAACAAGGGATTACACAAGGAAATTACGGTCTCCTTACATAGCCCCTTATCACACCAGCATAGGACATAAGTTTAAGGTACGCTAAGGTGAGAGAATCCGAGGGAGGCTCGTCCAACATCACACGAGTAGTAATTTCTATCAGTTTGAACTTCTCGCGAAGGCGATCCCGTTCTAGCTTCACACGATGAAGTTCAGCTTGGGTTTGGTCTAGAGCAAAGCCCAGTGGTGCAACCTCCTTCCCAAGTTCTGTTATATGGGATTCGATCGGTCCAAGACTACTGGGTGAGGCCATAGAATCTTCTTTCTATATTAATTAACCAAGATTACTTGTATTTAGAGACAATAATCAAAATGTTTAGATTCCAGTGGTCATATTGACCAATGGTCATATAACCGTCAAAACCCAATGGTCTCATTTTAATTATACTCATGTTATCAAATGAAACATTTTTGTTGAGTATAAAAATAAAATAAAATAACACACAAAATTAGGAAACAAGATTTATTCAAAAATTTCGGGTCGTTACACCATTTCTCAACAATTCACCCATTACACAATCCCATTTAATTAAATAATTAAAAAATATTGATATCCTATAAATTCCATAACCACAGAATTCTATTATTTAATTTACCAATTAATTAATTCAATTCATTCAATTTATAATTTCCCCAAAATTCATCCATTTAATTATCACATGGCAATCCAATTTAATCAAATTAAAATTCAAAAAACAATTCCAAATCATAGAAATTAGAATTTCATAATTATATACACATAATTAAATCAGGACTATGGTATTTAAAATTTATACCACCTACCTTGTGATCATTGACTGACACTCACCAACAGAAATCCCCAGATTGAAGCAAAACATTCAATTACACAACAAAGAATGAGATATGGATCTAAACCCTATATCCAATATCAGATATATTAAATCTATCAAAACCTAGGTATAGATCGTTAAAAAATATTTGAAAACATCCCTTCAAAAAATGAGATAAATATAGGATATAGAGGGAGAGAGATAGGATAAACTAATGAGGATTAGAATCTTTTACCAAGAGAGGTGTGGAGTCTTCATTCCAGCCTTCAATTCATCAAGAATATAGTTTATAAGCATTTAAAATTTATAAGGAAGCCTCAAAAAATGAGAGGATTGAGTTATGGAAAATATGGGGTATTTAGGGATGTAATATAGGGATTAGGTAATTTTTTAATTACTTTTTGGGGTTTAGTTATATATGTGCATGGTTACCTTTTCAAGGCATAGGGTTTTTGCTGAACCGGTCATAGGGTTTTCCCTAACCATGCACCTAAATATACACCTCCTCCCAAGTGGTCACACAATTACTACTATAAGGGTGCATGGTTTCATAAACTGTATGCCACCAATGTGAATCCCCTCTATTTGGGTTCACACGGTTTGCTATCATGGGTGCACAATTTACAAAAATCGTGCGTCAATCAGGAATTTTTCCCCCTTTTCCATAATTATGAAAATTCACCCTAAAAATCATTAAATTAAAACCCATTCAAGGTAAAATAAAATAAGGTTAAAAGAGTACTTGTAAATTTGCCTCAGGAATCTCTATAAATTTTTTTGGATCTTACATAGGATGACCTAGAGAATACAAGAAACACATGGGTGAGATAAAATCATAATAATGAAATAAACATTATAAGCAAGCATAACATGTGGGTCAATGTTATTATATGATATCATAAAAAATAACATAGATGATTAGTCACATGTAAACAAAATTTAATGAACATGGTTTCATAAGTTCATTTAAATGTAAAAAATGTGGAAGAAAAATAAAAATGACATAAGAAAACATGAAGTCCAACTACCAATACAACATCACATTGTGAAATGTGTCCCATAATAGATTAGGTTTACTCTCTAATACCATTCATGGAATACCATAATAATAAAACACTTCCCATTTCATTAGAGTATTATATAATTCTTTTCACACCCATCATATTCATTTCATGTACATTCATAAGTGTTCTATATAATAAACTCAATCATAAGGCATAAACATATGAATTACCCATGGAAAGAAAATGAGATGCATAATCATACCTCATGTCATAATAAAAATACATTTCATTAAGAATTAATTTTATAAGTAATAAAAATGATTGTTTTACCTTTTAAAATTATGGTAGAGTGAGAAACTAATATATATATATATATAATAGACATGTATATTGTACCACCCTAATATTTTTATGAGATTGATTTTTTTCTTTTATTTATTTATTTATTTATCTTTTTTAGAAATTTAATTAATTTTTTATATTATAAGAAACACCGTGATAATATTGAACATCATGAAACACTGGATAATCTTCTAATATATACAACACTATTCTTGGCTTTTGTTAAACACAATTTCATGTACTTTTGATAGAATTCATTTCATGCAACACCGAGTTTAAGAGAAGAACTAAATATTATTATTTTACTTTATAACATGGATGTTATAATGGAGGTATGAAAACTATTAACTAAATTATAAAAATAATGTTTACACATTTATGAGAAATTAGTTATAAATTAAAATAGATCTTTTTTTAAAATAAAATGAGGTGTTTTTCTCAAAAACCATTTAAATGAAAATAAGTGTGTTTATAAAATAATAAAATCACTTTTGATGGATTTTATTAATTTAATACTTTTGTTATATATTCAATATAATTTTTAAATATTATATCATTTGTTTTATAGGCTTGATATAAGAACAAATTAAATTATTCGGATAAAAGAATAATTTTTCAAAAAATGTAGTTTTGTGACCTTTTGATGGCTCGCCAAATTTAAATCTAATTTTTGATACTCTTATATATTCTATTTAACAAAATAAACTACTTATTTAAAATTATGATATAATAAATTTAATTGGGATTAATATTTTATATTTTTCTGATAACTTTCAAGTTTTAATGTATAGTAGTAATCCTTAAATTACAACTGAAAACAAATTTTTTAATTGAAATAATTTATAAGGTTAAATTATAAAATTAAATAGTTTTAAATTATAAATAAACTATATTTTTATCACTCAATAAAATTTATGTCATTTTCATTAATTATACCATGAATTTTGATGTAATAAATCTTCAATCTTTTGTAATGTTTTAACTTTTAATAAATTATTTTTCATTAAAAAAATGAGATTTATTTTAAGTCAATTACTGAAAGTTATGTGTTTTTAATTTTTAAAAAATTATTCCATATTTCTAATCAGTGGTTCCAAATTTTATTAATATTAATCTTTTACTTTTGGTCATTATGAATATTAACATTAGTATTTTTTATTAATACGGTAAAAAGGTAAAATGGGTAATTAAGGGTAAATATAATATTATATAATTACTTAAAAATTTTCCCTAATATTATTGTATGATTTATTTTCAACATAAAACATCCATGGGTCCAAATTATACCGTTTGGAAACCACATGGATGAGATTATAAAATTTAATATATTTTATTTAATGAAAAGTAAGATATGTCTTACTCAAATTTTATTGACGATATAAATTTAAATATAAGGTGAAACAAAAGATAAATTGGATTATAAATAATCATTTTAAAGATAAAGTTTTTTATTTATTATGGTAAATTATTTTTAATTTATAATAAATTAATAATTTCTTTAAATTTTTATATATTGATGGTGTAGAAATTATTTAATTGATGAAAAATCGATAAAATAATTTTTATTAAAATGATAATCACCATTAAAAGACACAAACACTTGAAAAATATTATTTTTAGAGTATATCTCTTTCATAACCATACATGGGTCGAGTTATTTTACATTTGGATCTTTATAGAAGAGATTATAACACTTAGATTATTTTATTTAAAATGATGTTAAAGTTGTCACATTCATGTTTTATAAAATATAGCATTTTTAATCTTGATTTTTCAAGGATATATATTCAACTATAAGTATTCATATGAAATATAGAGGATTTAACTTCTTTATACTTTTTTATTTTTAATTTTTACCCAACAAATAGGGATATTAAATAATTACACAAAACTGATGTAGTAATTATTTTATTAAAAGAAATATCAAATTAATGTTACTAAAAATAGTAAAATTAAAATAATTTTGGATAATTAAAATATCAAATAATAATAATATATGAAGTTAACAACATATAGATATAAAAAAATATTTAGTTTTAGGTTAACATCTTATCTTTATATTTTTTTAAAAATGATTAAATTAATAGTGTCAAAATTGAAAATATTGATATTTTTCAGAATAATGTTTTATTAAATTACTTAAAAATCATAAAATATTTTTAAAAATATAAAATAATTATTTTTTACTCAAATTTTTTTTATATTGTTAATTTATGAGATAATTGAAGTTAAATAAGTAGAAATTACTCTATTTAAATATTAAACAATTTGTTAACATTTGTTAAAATTAAAAGAGAATAATTATGGTTAAAACAAAATGATAAGGTTTAAAATGAAATACAATCATGAATAAAAATTATTTTTTACTGATATTACAGATTTATATCAACTAATATTAGAAACTAATACATTTTTTATGTTTTTCTATGGGATTTTATATTTTTATAAATTAATCTTTTTGGAGATTTCAAAGGTTCTTCTCACATCAATTATAAAAGGGTGCAACCTCCCTAATTTTTTCAATTCACATTTATCCTTATACCTTAGACATAACCTACCCTTTTAACTTACCAAAATTCCTAGACACATTAATGATTTTTTGGTCTTCTCCAAAGTATAACTCTAGTGCTCGTAAGAGGAGATCTATAGGGTCTTCATCGAAGAAGAGGTAATCTCCACTACCAATTATTTCAAACTTATTTATTCCTCTAATTACTCTTAATTTTTTGTTTCCATTATTAAGTAATAGATAAATTATTATTTAGATAATTAGATTTTATTATGTTTATGTAACAACCTTATTCCACCTTCTATCCATCCTACAAAAAATGAAATCATGACATGTGCATACGAACGACTTAACATCTCCACATCATGGTGTAACGGTTTTTTCACAACCAATTTACTTAGGTGGGTATAATGATGGAAATAATACATATATATTATTATTATAAGATTATTTTTATTATAAAACAATATATATACCAACCACTTCTTAACCATTTCATAATTAAAGGAATGATATCATCGCTCATGCGTACGTACAACCTACCATCTCCATAATGCGATGTGATTAATTATACAGGATATCAATTGAATCATTGTTATATGAATTTTAAGAATTAATAAATTTGATATATATTATATTAATATCATTATGGAAATTATATAAGTATAACCTATGAATAATAATAAAAACTTATTCGACAAAACGTGTGTAAGAAAATGATGTCGTTTATACCTGAATAACTAGTAATAATGAAATGTTATTTACAAACGTATGATAATATGATCATATGTGATATCATAAAAATTAAAATTCTTTTTTAATAGGTCAATGGAATTATTTAAATCCTTATAAAAGTTGTTTGAATACATATGAAGGTTATCATACCTAAGGTAAGGGATATTTTCTCAATATCATTATTATTTGATATTGATTATTTTTAAGTATTAAATGGAGCATATTTATCATCCATGTACATGTTTCCAAAATATATAATATTATTTCTATTATTATATAATTTTTTAATGTCAATTTTACCCATTGGTGAACTTTTATTAAATGGTATAAAGGGAATATTTTGTCATTTTTCTATATGGGGTACCTTTTCACTTATCTGAAAAAAGTACAAAAAGAATGTTTTATTTTAATTTATACAGAATGATGGGTTTTTTTTTTCATTTTTCTAACACCATATTTACATGAATATTACATTACAAGATTTAATGGTTATTTTAAAATAATTTTTTTTTCTTTTAAAATTGTGTGTCATTTTGAGAAAAGAAAACATTTCTGAAGAAGAAAAGATATTTTCCTCAAGAATAAATTTCAAGTGTTCAATCAAAATTATTTTCCATATAAGATGGAAATCTTTAAAAGAGTTGTCTTTTAAGTATAATATCCCTATTATTCTTATGGATTTATTATGTTTTTCATGGAATTATATTTGTTATCTCCATTTGTTTTACATGGATTATGTTATGGTGAAATAATATTTAAGAACCCCATTTTATTCCATAGGTTGTGATATGATAAATGATTTTTTTTTGGAACACGTAATAATAATTTCATTATGAGATGGGCGGTACCTATATCCCCCACCAAATCATTGGGTAATTATTTTTTTCTCATTATATATACATGTTTGGAATGGGGAATGATCTGAATTCTATAATACATGGTTGGAATGAGGAGTGAACTCAGTTCAGTAATAGACTTTATACACTATGATGGTCATGGAAATGAGCCTTGAAAAATATGAATTTTATATGCTTATGTGTATGCCAAAAAAAATTTCTTATGCTATGAATTTTGGGAATATTTCCATTGATTGTTTATGAACTTCTATGGTTTATCCCATGACATAATATCCTGATCTTTCATATATCGGATAAGATTTTTAAATTTTATTTTATTATGGAATATAACTATGATATAATTCATATCCCCCTTGTTTACCTATATTGAGAATCCGAGATCACCCTTTCTTATGTTTATTTTCCTCAGGTCAGGTAGAATATAATTAAGAAAGATATGTCAAAAAGGGGTCTAGTTATAAAGGAATAAGATAAAGACAATTTAGATTTTTTATGAACCAGTTGTTTATGTTTCTTAGTTTCGAAAGACACTTTACCTATACAGTCATGTCAGGAAGTTGTTATATTATTTAATTAATATTAAATTATGAAGTAATATCTATGTATGTAAAGTACTGGTCATAATATTTGGTTTTACAGGAAATCTATAGTTAACCATTGGAAACTTGGATAAGAAAAATTAGTGATATCCCAAGAAATATTTCAACAGATATGTTTAGGGATTTCCCTAAGGATAAGTCAAAGTATAGATACAATACCTTAATTTTGGTAATAATCATGGTTATCTTAGGATTAATCCAAAGATGTTATAGATTGAAATTACTTCCTCTTAATTATGTTATTTTCCTATTTTGATTTTTTCCTCTCACCCTATTCATTTTGGGTTTTATACACAGGATGGGTATCAAAGTAACTATGTTAATGATGAATGAAATGGGAAATGCGAATATTTCCCTACTGAACAACAAAATTTAATGGGATATAGAATTAATAATCTTATCTCTATACTTACATAATCTATGAAGCATTCTGGACTTCCAAATGAGAAGATAAGGGAACAAATTTTTATTGATTCCTTCATGAGGAAATATCCACCTTCTTTAAGTGGGTATACAGATCCACTAGTTTCTAAATAATGGATCGGTACAACTGAAAATATGTTTTTGGTCCTTCACTATTCGAAACATGAAAATATTATTTTGGTTGTTTATTTTTTAAAAGGTAAATTGGACCAGTAGTGGACTCCGATCAAGAAATATGAGGTAGCAAGATGAAATTGAATCTATAGAATGGGATGAGTTCAAGAAATTATTTTTAAATAAGTAATTCCATCATATTCTTTGTACGAAGATAGAAAAGGTGTTCCTTGAGCTTAATAAAAAGGATGATGAATCTTTTGGTACATGTGGGTATAATTTATAGGACTTGTAAGACACACTTCAGAAATTATCATCCAATATGAAATTAAAGTCAATAGGTAGCTTAAAGATAAGTCTTCAGAGGGAATTAGTCATAAGTGTCTTTAGTATCTATGAAGAGAATATATATTGTTCTATCAAGGTAGAAACTGAAGTTGGGGTTATATATCAATATCATGGTTTTGACAAGAAATGGAAGATGGAGTTCAAGGGAAATTCTAAAAATAATGGTGAAAATAAAATTAGGGTTTACATATGCACAAAGTGTGTAAATAATCCTGGTGGGTATTGTAGACTAAAATAATAAAGCAGTGGAATGGTTGAATATTTTTGTAATGTGATTCCAGAATAATTTTGTAAAATCAATTTTATGGTATTGTGGAATAATGAAATATCTATTAGTATACTATGGTTTTTCCATACATATTTAATTGTACATTCTACATTTTTCTGGTAACCGTGAAATGTGATTCAGATATTTTTATTGGAAAAAACATTATGGGAAGGATAACCCTTAATATGTGCATAATTTTGGGAAAAGAAAATATAGAGATATTTGATAGCACTAATTACCTTAGAAAAAATGTGATGAAAAAGTGATTTACGATGTCATGATTGGATAATATTGAATATTTGGAATTTATAGTATATGGAAAGAGAATTTTTTTTTAAAGAATACATATTTTCACTCATCTTTTATGGTAATTCAGTTTATTACCATCACTCAAGTGAATACATGATGAAGGTGTTCACATGTTTGGAATGTGACCAAGAAGTGATACCTTATCATATATGTGGGATAAATGTTATGCTAATTTAGTAAATCTCTTTCTAAAGTTTAAGATTCTTAAACTTTCCTAAGGATTGTATGGTTATCAATTTATGGAAAGTTTAAGTAAAAAGTCCCATGAAGTTTGTTATATTAAGTAATATCTCACCATAGGTGGACTTATCTATATTTGATAACATGTTCTATCCTTTTTTGAGAAATATAGAATGACCTATCATCTAATTAATGGATCGTATGATCTACTAATGCTTTAGGAATAAAAAATTCAACTTCATTTCTTGGAATATAAGATAATGTGGAAATTGATCAAGGAACAAGGAAAGGATGTGATTATACTTAATCAAGTAAGTATTTATTCTCATTATTCAACTATAGTAAAAGTAACTTAAAACCAAATATGTTACCCTAGTACATTCATTTGTGATAAATCAAATATCCCCTTAAATCATCACAGATTTATGGCTTTTTGATTATTAACATTCTCCTAACCTTATTCTCTATCACTCTCCAATAAAATTTGATGGCATGATTTCTCTTCTATGTCCATGTTTTCACTTTCTACCTACATTATCTTATGTGGAAACCCAGTTATGAGTTACATTGGATAACTGATATGTTTCTCATACTTCCTTTTTGAAAGGATTTTATAGTGATTGTTTTTTCTAATATGGGTTTCTATAAAATAACTTTTAAAGTATTAATCCATTTATAACCCAAATGAATTTGAAGGGAAAAATTCTTTTTAGGGGGTGGAATATAACACCAAAAAAAATTTATGAAGTAGATTTTTTATTTTCATTTATTTATTTAGTTATTTATTTATTTTTGTTTTTCTTAATTTCATTGGATTATTATATTTTATTCAATACTAATATAAACATGTGCTACATGTAACACCGTCTTAGAATACAATATTCTCAACACTATTCTTTGCTTGTGTTAAACACAATTTAAAGTACTTTTTATATAAAACATTTCATACAAGACCAAATATAAGTGAATAATTAAATATAATTATGTTACCTTATAACCTAGCTATTATAATGGAGGTATGAAGAGTATTAACTAAATTATAAATATATTTTATACTCGTTGGTGAAAATATTAATTATAAAGGAAAATAAAACGTTCTCTAAATCAAATAAAATGTTTTTCTGAAACACTATTTAAATGAAAATAAGTGAGTTTATAAAATAATAAAATCTATCTTTATGGATTTTGTTAATGTAATACATATGTAATATATTTAATATATTATTTTAAATTATTTCTACACATTATATAAAAATAAATTCAATTTTTCGAAATGAAGAAGTATTTTTCAAAAAATACAGTTTTGCCACTTTTTGATGGCGCACCGATTTGAAATAATGTTTTTGACAGTTTAATAAAATAAAATTATTCTTTGGAATAAAGGTATAAAAAATTACTTTTTATGATTTTTAATTATATTCTTGATAACTTTCATGATTTGATGAATAGTAAAAACAAATAAATTTTAATTGAAAGCAACTTTTTTCATCGAAATAATTTATTTGGTGAATTTATTTTATAAAAGAGTTTTAAAGTATAAATAGAATATATTTTTTCTAATCCATTATATTTTATGTAATTGGAAATAATTTTACCATGAATTTTGATGTAAAATATTTCAATCTTGTGTAATATTTTAACTTTAAAAACCCATTTTTCATTCTGACGACTGGATTAGTCTTAAATTAATCACTAAAAATTAAAAATATTTAATTTAAAAAAAAATATTTCATATTTGGAACTCGTAGGTAAGAATTTTATTAATATAATCCTTTTATTCTTGGGCATTATTAATAGTAACTTTACTATTTTTTATTAATACAGTAAAAAGGTAAATCATGTAATTAAGGGTAAATATAATATTATAAAATTACCTTAAAACTTTCCCTAATATGATTGGATGAGTGATATTCAACCCAAACCATCGTTGAGCAAAAATAATACCCTTTGAAATCCACCTAAATGAGATTAGGACATTTAATATATTTTATTAAAAGAAATGTTAAATATTTCTTAGTCAAATTTTATTAACTAAATAATTTTTAATATAAGGTGATACAAAAGATAAATTAGGTTATAAATTCTAATTCTAAAGATATTTTTTTATTAATCGTGGAAATTTGTTTAAAATTTTTAAGAAATAAATAATTACCTTAAAGGTTTATATTTTAATGATGATGAAATTATTTAATTGATGAAAAAATAATAAACTAATTTTTATGCAAATGATATTAACCATTAAAATACAAAAAAACATGGATAAATCTTATTTTTCGAGTATATATTGATCACAACCATCCAAGGGTCTATTTATTAACCATTTGGAGCTTTGTATAAGAGATTATGACACTTATATTATTTTATTAAAATTGATGTTAAAATTGTCACATTCAAGTTTTAATACATATAACATTTTTACTGTAAATTTTCTCAAAATATATATTCTACAATAAGTATTATTATGAAATATATATGATTTATCTTTATCATAGTATTTTATTTTTAATTTTTACCCAACAAATATGTATATTAAATAATTACACAAAAAATGATGTAGTAATTATTTTATTAGTGGAAATATCAAATTAATGTTATTAAAACTACTGAAACAAAATATATAATTTAGGATAATTTATATATTCAAAACATCTCTAAAAGAAGTTGAGAATTTATAGATATAATAAAATATTTTTTTCAAGGTTAAAATCTTATCATTATATTTTTGAAAATCCATTAAATGAATAATGTCAAAATTGACACTATTGATATTTCTTGAAAACAATGTTTTTTTAGATTATTTAAAAATACTAAAATACTTTCAAAAATATAAAATAATTATTTCTTACTCTAAAAGTTTCAATATTTCTCATTTATGGTCTAATTGGAAAAAATAATTAAAAATTATATTATTTTAATTTTGAACAATTTGTTACCTAAGTTAAAATTAAAATAAAATATTTAAGGGTAAAACGAAGTGATTAGGTTTAAAATGAAATTAAAAATTGTATAATTTTTTTTGATGATATTAAAACCATATATAATCTCATATTTTAATCTAAGCCATTTTTGATGTTTTTGGAGGGGCTTATATTTTATTATACTTTAATAGTTTCAGAGATCCCAAAGGTGCCCCTTACCTCAATTATAAAAGGGAACCTCCTCCCTCATTTAATAACCTCAATTTTGGCCCTCATGATCATCCATTCACTACCCTATTCCCTTATAATCATCCTTAGTCACATTCTATTGGTTTTTTCTTCTCTAAAGACCAACTCAATTGACCTTAAGAGGATATCTAGAGGGTGTTCATCGGAGAAGAGTTAATCACCTCTACCAAATCTTTCAAAATTATTTCTTCTTTTAATTACTATTAAATTATTGTTTCCATTATTAAGTAATAAATATAGTATCAAATATATAATTAGATGTTATTATTGTTATTTAACAGCCTTATTACACTTTTGATCTAACCTACAAAAAATGAAACCACCATGTCTGTGTACGTATGTCTTACAGTCTCCATGTCGTTGTGTAATATTTTTTTCACAACTACTTTACTTGGATGGGTATAATGATGAGAATAATAACTATATATGATTATAATAATAGGATATTTATTCTGTAACAATATTTATACCATCCACTTCCAAACTATTTCATAATGAAAAGAATTTTATCATTACTCGTGCGTGTGTACGGCCTACCATCTCCACGATGTGATGCGATTCATTCTATAGGATATCCATTAATGCATGATTATTTAAATTTTTATAATGAATAAATATGATATATATAATATTAATATAATTCTATAAATTAAATAACTATGACCTATGAAAAAAAAATTAGGACTTATTCGACAAAACATGTGTAAGAAAATAAAGTTGTTTATACCCGAATAACAAGTAATAATGAAATTTTCTTAACAAACCTACAATAATATCATCAAATATGATATTATAAAAATATATATGATCTAGAATAACGAAATGAAAATATTCAAATATTTATATTGGATGTTCAAATTCATACCAAGGATATCTAACCTAAGGTAATGGATAATTTCGTGACCTCATTATTATCTATGATCTCTTATATGTGATGATTTATTAGAGTATATTTATCATCGGCATCCATGTTTCCAAAATATGTAATATTATTTCTATTCTTATACAATTTTTAAAGTAAATTTTTCCCATTGTATAATTTTTCTTAAATTGTGTGACAGGAATCTTTTTTCATTTTTCAATACGAGGTACTTTTTGACTTATCCAACAAATGTATGAAAAAATGTCTTATTTTAACTTATATGGAATGATAGGTTTTTATGATTTCATAACACCGTATTTCCATAAATATTCTTTTAAAATATTTCAAGGCTATCTTCAATGAAATTCATTTATTTTAAAATTCTGATGCATTTTGAGAAAACAGATTATTTTTTAAGAAGAAAAGATATTTTCCTCAAGAATTATTTTAAGGTGTTCAATCAAAAATAATTTCCATTTAAGACGAAATTATTTAATATGGTTATATTTCAAGTATATTTCCCCTATTATTCTTATGGTTTTATAATTTTTTTCTGAAATTCTATTAATGAAATCCATTTGTTTTACATGGATTATTTTATGATGGAATAATGTTTAAGAAACCTATTTGATTCTCTGGGTTATACTATGATGAATGATTTATGTTTTTATGGAAACCGTTAGAATGATTTATGTAAAGACCCGGAAATTTCAAGGAAAAATGTTTCGTAATTTTTCTTTTGAATTTTTCAAGAACGCAATGTCTGACAGCGCTTGATTCCGAGGCCCGGTGTGCCCGGAATCAATTTAAGAGTTTTTGTTCGGGTACTTTCAGTAAACGTATGAGCGGGGTTTTATATCTTTTGAACCGGTGCTCGGAATTGAAATCCGAGGTCACCGTTGAACTCGCAACTCCGGTTTTTGCTTAAGGGGACCTTCACCGCTATTGCGTTAGCTCGAGTAGAGAAGTTAAATTTGAGGAATAAATAAAATTGTGAAACAATTTTATTGGTGGCGGTTAAAACCACCAAGTGGAGGTTAAAACCACCAAAGGGTGGTTGAGGTGGGGGCCAACACACCATAACCTCTAAAGAGAGGTTATGTTGGTGGGACCCACCCCCACATAACCTCCCTCGGGAGGATTAACTAGGTGGGACCCGCACGAGCCTCACCCTTTTCAACTTTCTAAAACCCGCCTCTATTTTTGCATAACGCTCCACTCTCCCCATAATTTCTCTAACCCATCAATTAAATTATTAAACGCACTTGAAATTAATTGTGAGGGTTACATCTTTTGAAATTTGAAATCATTGGCGGAAAGCAATAAAATAAGGCCTTAGCCTCATTTTATTTTTGGGTTGGGAAGCGTTGCGCTGAGTTTTCCTCTCCTCCTCCTCCTTCGTGAAGAACGCGCCACCTCTGATGAAGAACGCTTGTTTTCCTTCCACGGAATTTTTCCCCTTCCGCGGCGAGACTCTTCAATGGATCTTCTTCTTCCCCTTCATCGTCAAAGGATCTACGAACAAGCTCAGAAACGGAATCGGGTAGCGAGCGACGACGGCTTCGCCTTCCCTCGAGTCGGACTAACGCCGACGTCCCCCTTCGACGTCGTTATCCTCACGATGCCATACCGTGACAAACCTCAAACGACGACGCCTCCTTTCGATCAGCTTATACCAAAGGTAGGGGTTCGACTACTTTTAAGTTGGTGATTCATTCCTTCGAATATGAAAGATAAATCTGACGACCATGTTCCAATTTTTATTTAAATAAAAAACTGTGAAGGTTAAACGTTTTACGTTTCGGCCAACTGCTATCGATATAATGGGAGGGGATCGGTCCACACAAACACGGCTGATACCCCTCCCCCCTTTGCTATTCTTCGTTTTGATTAGCGAAGATGGTAATGCATCGTTGCACCACGCTTGAGAGAAAGGAGACGTGAACGATGAGGGCCACGATGAAGAAACGCAATGCCGTCGCGCTGTGTCGAGGGTACGAACGAGGTCGCGGCTGGAGTCGGGTCGTGGCGGAAGGACGCGGCGTCGTCACGCCGCGCCGGACGAATTTGCAGCCATCCTGGAAGTAGTGGCTGGAAAAACCACCCACCGGAGAATTCAAAGAAGGCGACCGGAACTCCGGCCGTCGGCGCCGGAAGGCGCGGGACCACGGGGTACCGCAGTGAGAAACCAGTCGGCCCTGCGCTGGCTGGCCGTTACAGGGGAAAAGCCAGGGGGTTACACCCCCCGGGTTGCACAATTGGTGCGGCCCCTTAAAGGGGGTCGTTGTTTTGAATTAAAGGAGGGGCGTAGCCCCTCCCCTGGGCGCGCTGGCCACGCTGGGCGCGCCACTGCGCCGCCGCCCGAGCCGGGCTTTCAGTCTGGGCCTGGTCGTTGGGCCGGGTCGACCCGGTTCGGCCAACCCAGGGGGTACTGGGTCGGGCCGGGCGGGGCCCAGACCCCCTATTTTTGGACTACTTTCGGTCAAATGCCCATATCTTGGTCTACGGACCTCCGATCGACAAACCGTCAGTTTTTTAGCGATCCTTGGAATGAGACGGTCATTTTGGTATATTACACTCAAGATTTCTAAGAACTTTGGGTTCGTCCAGGTTGGTTTGTACACGAAACCAACCGGGTCCTCGGAACAGAAACAAATATATCTTTAGCACCGGACGTCTGATTGACGCACCGTCTGTTTCGTTGAATTCCTCTTGAAGAGACAGAACTTTTGGCATACTTTGCCCGAGATTTGGATACAGTTGGATAGTGGCCGGGTTGGATCGCACCAGAAATCCAACCGGGCCCCTGGAACGGAAAAGCGGATATCTTTCAGACAGGACGTCTGTTTGACGAACCGTCTGTGGAGTTGGTGATCACATTGAGAAACAGTCCCTTTAAGTTTACCCTATGAGAGTTCAAGGTACAGTTGAGATACGGTCGGGATTGGTTCGCTCACGAAACCAACCGGGCCCCTGAGATGAAAAGGCTAGTAACTCACAGACCGGGCATCCGATTGACGCGCCGTCTGTTGCGTTGAGACCCCTATGACGAGGAGGTCCTTTGAGATACTACTTAGTGAATCTTTGAGATACTTGGAGTATCCACCAGTAGCTTGTGGAGCGGAACCTCCGAGAGACGAGCGTACGGAGTATGGAGACTGTGTAGCTGGCTGGGACCTGAAGACTGCTTGTCCGATTCGAGTCGGAGAGACTTGTATAGCCTAGTGGGGAGCACTACTGTGTTTGGGTGGCAGACCCACAGTGGGGAGCACTACTGTGCTTGGGTGGCAGACCCGCGGTACTCGACAGGAGGAGTACCTCTGTAGGCTATGAGGGGGGAGCACTACTGTGTTTGGGTGGCAGACCCCGGCGGGAAGCACTACTGTGTGAGGTGGCAGGCCCGCGGTACTCGACAGGAGGAGTACCTCAGCAGTCTTAGGTTAGTGAGCAGTACCTCGGAGTCGTGACAGGACCACTGTACACTCCAAAGACGGAGCTCTTCAGCAGTTACGGTTTCGATAATGAAAATCCTGGTTTGAGCTGAGTCTATGACCTTTGTGATTCCCTCATGATTGAGATGGGTTACTTGATAACTTAGGTATATGTATGGGCATATACCTGGGTAGTGGTTATCCGTTTATTTCACAATCCTTGTGTTTACTCATGATTGAGCTAGGTTACTTGATAACTTAGGTATATGTATGGGTATATACCTATGTAGAGGTTATCAGTTGAGATCTTCTTTGTGGTCATCCTTTTTGGTTTAGTGAGACCTTGAGGGTCTCGGGGTCCCTATTGAGTATCGTTATACTCACCCCTGCACGGGCTATGCTCGCACCTCATTGTGTTGGTTGCAGACAACGGGCAGTGATGACGGAGGCCGAGTGTTCGAGGACTGGACGGTACCCGGAGGTGGACTACACTGCGAGTTAGTACCCGGAGGTGGACTACACGATGAGTCAGTACCCGGAGGGGGACTACACGACGAGTCAGTATCTGGAGGCGGACTTCACAGTGAGATGACACTCAGAGGATGTTGACAGGCGAGAGCATTGTGGAGGCTATCTGTACCGACCCTTCTGGTAGGATCCTTGGTGGACGATACAAGAGCTGCCCCATCTGTACCTACCCTTCAGGTAGGATCTGAGGAGGACGACCCAGGAGCTGCTTTCGTTCTTCTAGCTGTTGTACTTTGTTCAGTTTTTGTTGTACTTTCATTTGGGTTTGTATTCTGGCCCATTTACCTTTCAGCACTTCTCTTTGTACTTAGTGTTTTACTTCCGCTTGTACTCTGTGGTGTTTTGTTACTTTTATAAAGGCAATTCCTTCCCAGTTATCGGAATTTACGCCTTTGGTGCTAGTCGCTAGCCCCTGGCCTATGGAAGGCGGGCTTGGGGTAGTCACAGCACGGACCCCAAGGACGGGTCATGACAAATTGGTATCAGAGGAACTGGTTCTACCACAGAACTTATAACTCTGATATTTTCTTTCTGTGAAGCGATAGTGTTAATAATACCAAGTGTGGTTTTCAGTTCAGGGAGTCCAGTTTTGGTGCGGACGGCCGACGTATCCATACACCAGGACCCTGACAACTGATTTCTGACTTTGTGCATGAAAACACTATTTGCGTGTGCATTTCCATAAGTTTTAAAAGTCAGCTCAAACCAGGTCAGCTCACCAGGTATAAATAATTTGACCGTGTCACATTGATTCTTTCAGGATGCCTCCCCATGGACGTCCAGCTAGAGCCCCGAGAGTGGTACATACTGACAGCCCTCCGAGCGACGTGGCCTCAGTACAGAGCCCTATCATAGTTGAGGCACTAGTGGAGGCACCATCGGTACTACTACCCGTTGGGCCACCGATGCCACCAGCCCCAGCAACAGAGGGTGCACGTCGCTTGAGTTCACTACACGAGTTCCAGTGCCAGAGACCACCCAGGTTCCAGGGAGGGACGGACCCTCAGGCATCTGAGGATTGGATGGAGGTTGTGGTGAGAGTTTTCAGGCTAGTGGGGAAACCAGCAGATTTCATGGTGATCCTTGTTGCCAGCCTTCTTCAGGAAGAAGTCGGCAGATGTTGGAGTCTGATGCTCCAGATGCATGACAAGGCGACTCTTCTTTGGGCAGACTTCGAGAGCCTGTTCCGGGAAGAGTTTGTACCAGCCACCCTTCGAGTGATGCGTATACAGGAGCTACTTCAGCTGCGTTAGGGAAGCATGACAGTGGCGCAGTATTCAGCGAGGTTCACAGACCTCTCACGCTACTCCACATATATGGTACGAGACCCGTTCTTCAGGGCCCGAACCTTCGAGCAGGGGATCAGGTGAGAGATTAGAGATTCTGTGGTTCCACTCAGCATTCCGACACAGACAGGGGTGTTGGAGCGAGCCCTTTTGGTGGAGAGTTTCTTTGCTGAGCAGTCTCTAGCAGCAGGATCCACCACTAGCTGGCACGTGCTAGAATCTTCTACAACAGGCAGTAGACAGATGACGCAGAGGTCCAAGAGGACCAAAACTACAGGAGGTCGACCGCGTGACTCAGGGTCGGTAGTGCGAGGAACCAAGGGAAGTGACAGAGCCAGACCTGCCAGGCAGGGTTACTCCTGTGGTGGAGTTGGTCACATGGCACGTGACTGTCCGACTCGCCATGCTGATGACCAGAAGTTAAATGAAGAACCTCTGAGGCAGAGGTAGAGGTTCGATCAGGGCGGACCGCAAGGAGCAGGCGGCCATGGCAGAGGAGCTAGCCGTGCAGCTGGAGGTGGACGACGCTTTGGGATGTTTCCACCACCACCACCAGGAGGTCCACCCCGACCGAAGGGGACATGAGGACATGGGAGATCTCAGCTTCATGCAGTAGAAGCTTTTGACTACGGAGCTCCAGAAGCGAGTGGACATGAGCTGAACTAGTGGTGTATATCTAGTTCCATGATGTTGTTGTTATATTTGTGTCTTTGTACCATGAGCTGCAGAAAAATAAAGACACTTACCTTTGTGATGTTATCAATCATGTCCTCTCTTGTGTTGTTACTAAGAGGTTCCAAATTAAACTGTTGACTTGACAGTCACGTGTGAGTTACCTACTGGAAGAGACCCAGTTACCACACACTGAACCCGACAGTGTGACTCAACCCTTGGAGGCGATAGTAACGGTTGGATCTCTTGGTAGTAGCGTTGAGGCCTTGCGACATCATCCTTGGTATGTATTAGTATCATCCATGTCGGGATTGACTGTATTAGGCAAAGAAAGTGGTTCATCCAGGGGATGAGATCAGATTTCTCTTATCGGCAAAGAATAAATCTTTGCAGCTCTTGTGGGAACGAAGATGGTCCAAGCCATGACAGAGAAGGTCCAGGTCATCCAGGAGGTAGAGACCACTGGAATTCGAGGATGGTGACCACGTTTCCCTACGGGTCTCACCTCGATGAGGTTTACGGAGATGTGGCCTAGGTGGCATGTTATCTCCGAGGTTCAGTAGACCTTTTCAGATCCTCAGTAGGGTAGGCGAGGAGGTTTACCGCTTGACCCATCCACCTCATTTGCACCAGGTGCACGACGTTTTTTTTCCAAAGTATCTCAACTGAGGAGATACATGCTCGACCCTTCGCATATCATCGACCATGAGGAGCAGGACGATGGCGATGTCGTTACTTCCACGGACCAGAAGGGATAGAGTATTTTCATGAGAGGATCCTACGAGGATGGTTGATTCCTCGGGTGTGTTTTCATTGGTAGTACGGCACCTCCATGTAAGCACATGGGAGCGGAAGGCTCAGGTGCGTGATCAATACCGCTTTTGTGACCCTAGTTTCTGTTGATGCTTTACGGGGACGTAAAGCCCTGACGTGGGAGTAATGTAAAGACCCAGAAATTTCAAGGAAAATTTTTTCTTAATTTTTCTTTAGAATTTTTCAAGAACGCAGTCTCTGACGGCGCTTGATTTCGAGGCCTGGTGTGCCCGGAATCAATTTAAGAGTTTTTGTTCAGGTACGTTCAGTAAATGTATGAGCAGGATTTTATATCTTTTGAACCGGTGCTCGGAATTGAAATCTGAGGGCACCGTTGAACTCTCAACTCCGGTTATTTCTTAAGGGGACCTTCACCGCTGTTGCGTTTTCTCGAGTGGAGAAGTTAAATTTGAGGAATAAATAAAATTGTGAAACAATTTTATTGGTGGTGGTTAAAACCACCAAGTGGAGGTTAAAACCACCAAAGGGTGGTTGAGGTGGGGTCCACCACACCATAACCTCTCAAGAGAGGTTATGTTGGTGGAACCCACCCCCGCATAACCTCCCTCGGGAGGATTAACTAGGTGGGACCCGCATGAGCCTCACCCTTTTCAACTTTCTAAAACCCCCCTCTATTTTTGCATAACGCTCCACTCTCCCCATAATTTCTCTAACCCATCAATAAAATTATTCAACGCACATGAAATTAATTGTGAGAGTTACATCGTTTGAAATTTGAAATCGTTTGCGGAAAGCAATAAAATAAGGCCCTAGCCTCATTTTATTTTTGGGTTGGGAAGCATTGCGCTGAGTTTTCCTCTCCTCCTCCTCCTTCGCGAAGAACGCGCCACCTCGGAAGAAGAACGCTCGTTTTCCTTCCATGGAATTTTTCCAATTCCACGGTGAGACTCTTCAACGGATCTTCTTCTTCCCCTTCATCGTCAACGGATCGACGAACAAGCTCGGAAACGAAATCAGGTAGCGAGCGACGATGGCTTCACCTTCCCTCGAGTCGGATGAACGCTGACATCCCCCTTCGACGTCGTCATCCTCGCAACGCCATACCGCGACGAACCTCGAACGATGACGCCTCCTTCCGATCGGCTTATACCCAAGGTAGGGGTTCGACTACTTTTAATTTGGTGATTCTTTCCTTCTAATATGAAAGATAAATCTGATGGCCATGTTCTAATTTTTATTTAAATTAAAAATTGTAAAGGTTAAACGTTTTACGTTTCGACCAACTCTTATCAATATAACGGGAGGGGATCGGTCCTCACAAACACGGCCGATACCCCTCCCCCCTTTTCTATTCTTAGGTTTTATTATCGAAGAAAGTAATGCATCGTTGCACCGTGATTGGGTGAAAGGAGATGTGAACGATGAGGGCCACGACAAAAAAACGTGATGCCGTCGCGCTGCGTCGAGGGTACCAACGAGGCCACGGTCGGATTCGAGCCGCGGCGGAAGGACGCGACATCATCACGCCGTGCCGGACGAATTTGCATCCATCCTAGAAGTAGCGTCTGGAAAAACCACCCACCGGAGAATTCGAAGAAGGCGGCTAGAACTCCGGTCGCCGGTGCCGGAAGGCGCGGGACCACGAGGTCCCGCGGCGAGAAACCGGTCGGCCCTGCGCTGGCCGGCCGTTACAGGGGAAAAGCAGGGTGGTTACACCCCCCGGGTTGCACACTTGGCGCTGCCCCTTAAAGGGGGCCACCGTTTTGAATTAAAGGAGGGGTGTAGCCCCTCCCTTGGGTGTGCTGGGCGCGCTGGGCGCGCTGGCCGCGCCGCCACGCCGCCGGCCGGGCCGGGCTTCCGGGCCAGGCCTGGTCGTCGGGCCGGGTCACCGCCCGGGCCGGGTCGACCCGGTTCGGCCAACCCAGGGGGTACTGGGTCGGGCCGGGCCGGGCCCAGACCCCCTATTTTCGGACTACATTCGGTCAAATGCCCATATCCTGGGCTACGGACCTCTGATCAATGCACCATCAGTTGCGTAACGATCCTTGGAATGAGACTGCCATTTTGGTATATTACACTCAAGGTTTCAGAGAACTTTGGGTTCGGTCGGGTTGGTTCGTACACGAAACCAACCGGGTCCTCAGAGCAGAAACAGATATATCTTTAGAACCGGACGTCTGATTGACGCACCGTCTATTTCGTTGAATTCTTCTTGAAGAGACGGAACATTTGGCATACATCACCCGAGATTTGGATACAGTTTGATAGTGGCCGGGTTGGATTGCACCCGAAATGCAACTAGGCCCCTTGGAATGGAAAAGCTGATATCTTTCAGACAGGACGTCCGTTTGACGAACCGTCTGCAGCGTTGGTGATCACGTTGAGAAAAGGTCCCTTTAAGTTTACCCTATGAGATTTCAGGGTACAGTTGAGATACGGCCGGGATTGGTTCGCTCACGAAACTAACCGGGCCCCTGGGACGAAAAGGCTAGTAACTCACAGACCGGGCGTCCGATTGACGCGCCGTCTGTTGCGTTGAGACCCCTATGACGAGGAGGTCCTTTGAGATACTACTTCGTGGGAAATTGAGATACATGGAGTATAGACCAGTAGATCATGGAGCGGAACCTCCCAGAGATGAGCGTACGGAGTACGGAGACTGTGTAGCTGGCTGGGACCTGAAGACTGCTTGTCCTATTCGAGTCGGAGAGACTTGTATAGCCCAGTGGGGAGCACTACTGTTTTTGGGTGGCATACCCACAGCGGGGAGCACTACTGTGTTTGGGTGGCAGACCCGCGATACTCGACAGGAGGAGTACCTCTGTAGGCTATGAGGGGGGAGCACTACTGTGTTTGGGTGGCCGACCCCGGCGGGAAGCACTACTGTGTGAGGTGGCAAGCCCGCGGTACTCGACAGGAGGAGTACCTCAGCAGTCTTAGGTTAGTGAACAGTACCTCGGAGTCGTGACAGGACCACTGTACACTCCAGAGACGGAGCTCTTCAGCAGTTATGGTTTCGATAATGAAAATCCTGGTTTGAGCTGAGTCTATGACCTTTGTGTTTCCCTCATGATTGAGATGGGTTACTTGATAACTTAGGTATATGTATGGACATATACCTGGGTAGTGGTTATCCGTTGATTTCACAATCCTTGTGTTTCCTCATGATTGAGATGGGTTACTTGATAACTGAGATATATGTATGGGTATATACCTAAGTAGAGGTTATCTATTGAGATATTCTTTGTGGTTATCCTTGTTGGTTTAGTGAGACCTTCAGGGTCTCGGGGTCCCTATTGAGTATCGTTATACTCACACCTGCATGGGCTATGCCCGCACCTCATTGTGTTGGTTGCAGAAAATAGGAAGTGCTGACGGAGGCCAAGTGTTCGAGGACTGGACGGTACCTGGAGGTGGACTACACGACGAGTTAGTACCCGGAGGTGGACTACACGACGAGTCAGTACCCGGAGGTGGACTACATGACGAGTTAGTATCTGGAGGCAGACTTCACAGTGAGACGACACTCGGAAGAGGTTGACGGGCGAGAGCGTTGTGGAGTCTATCTGTACTGACCCTTCAGGTAGGATCCGTGGTGGACAATCCAAGAGTTGCGCCATCTGTACCTACCCTTCAGGTAGGATCTGTGGAGGACGACCTATGAGCCTCTTTCGTTCTTCCAGCTGTTGTACTTTGTTCAGTTGTTGTTGTACTTTCATTTGGGTTTGTATTCTGGCCCATTTACCTTTCAGTACTTCTCTTTGTACTTAGTGTTTTACTTCCTCTTGTACTCTGTGGTGTTTTGTTACTTTTATAAAGGCAATTCCTTCCTAGTTATCGGGATTTATGCCTTTGGTGCTAGTCGCCAGCCCCTAGCCTATGGAAAGAGGGCTTGGGGTAGTCACGGCACGGGCCCCGAGGATGGGTCGTCACAATTTAATTATGAGATTGATGGGACATATATCTCCCTCCAATTCATGGGGTAAAAATTTATATCTCATGAGATATACAACGATGTAATGAGAAATGGTCTCAATTTAGTAATACAGGGCTGGAATGAGGAGTGAACTCGGTTCAGTAATGTACTTTTCCTATAATTATGGTGTTTGCAATGATCCTTGAATAATAAGAAATTATTTTCTATTCTTATGTGTATGCCACAAATTTCATGTCTTATTATATGACTTTTGTGGATATTTCCATTTATTCTTTATGAACCTCTTTGATTTATCCCATGACATGATAACTTCATCTTTCATATGTAAGATAAGATATTCAAATGTTTTTTCTTATTAATTAGGACTATGATATAATTGATATATCCCATGTTTACCCATATTGAGCTTCCGAGCTCACCCTTTATTATGTTTCTTTTCCCCTGGTCATGAAGAAGGGTATTAAGTAATATATGTCAAAAAGGGTTCTATTTAAGAAGTAATAAGAGGGAGATAATGTATATGTCTTACGAACCGTTTCCTTGTGTTTCCTAGTTTATAAATATACTATACCTATACATCAATGTCGTAGATTTGGTATATTTTGTAATGAATATTCAATTTTTAAGTAATATCTATGTATGTAAATTAGGGGTCATTATATATACACTATTTAAAAGCATTTAATAACATTAAAGGTTCTTATTGATGATGAATTGAAATATTTTTAAAAAGTTTAAAAATATCCTGATGAAAATAATCTTTCCACTTTAAAAATCACTTTTGAAAAACTAAAATTTACACAAAATTATGGATATTGTCTTCTTTGAAAACATACTAGAGAAGTTATAAAGGACACTTCATGGTAAATAATGGTCATGATGGTGTAAAATATTCTTCATGTTTTACAAGTTAAAACAAGTATTCCTTTCACATTTTTTAGTAAAATGTCAAGAAGTGCCTCATTTAGAAAGGTAAAAGAATATTACTTCAAAACCATTTTATAAAAATTTAAAAATGGTTAAAATTATTTTATAAAACAATATAATAATATTGAAAAACTTTTTTTACAACACTTTAAATGAAACAAGTACATGGAAGAGAATGTTTTTCCGATCGAAGAGAAAAATAATGACGATTTTTCTTAAAGGAATTTCCATGATATTTTAAAATAATAATGATTGAGAAATGTAAGAATCACTTAAAAATTTTAGGAATAACTATATTATAATTAAATGGAAGGGGTTTTTTAATCAATGATCAAATAATTTCCAACAAAAAAATCAGGCATAAATAATCCACATTAAAATGATATTGTAACATAAACCCTTATCACTTTGGTAGTTTTTGAATCCTAACCCCCACGAATTAGGAAAAAGAATTATAACATAAAATCCCATGAATTAAAAAGGATTAATGATATAATATAAAAGTGGATGTATATATACTATATAAATTATACTATGTTTGTAAAAGAACATGTGCCTTGATGAATGAAGTTTTGAGATGAAAACTATATCTCAAGCCTAAATTCCCATGTGAGTTCTTTATCTTATAGAATAATAAATTATATTAAATATTTAATTTTCTTAAAAAAATATAATTTTATTATACATTTTATTTTATTCATTAACATTTGATGTTCAATTACTTGATCAATTAAGTTCAAGTTAGATGTTTTGATGATATTTGGTACATATGTCTAAAATCAATTATATAAGTTAACTAAAGTCAAAGATATTATTAATTCATAAATTAAAGACTAATAATAATTAAATAATTATCATTTTATATTTCAATTATAATTCTGAAACCAATCATTAGTGGTGGTTATGAAAAATAAACTATGGTATAATCATAGAGACGGTAGACCGTACATATGCATGAGTAACCTTTCCATTTTGGATGATCATAATTAAAATAAGGTAAGTGTTATTATATATTTACATAATTATCATTATATAATAAATATAACATTAAATTTTTACTAACAATTAATTAAACCTTGTAGGATAAATTGTTTGAAAACATTGAATCACATCACTTCGTGAGGCGGTAGTCCGACCTACAGATGAATGTTGTTAACATTTTCAATTGATGGTAAAGTAAAAAAATTTATGATATATAACATTTCAGGAATGAATAATATTTCATTATTATATTATAGAAACATTGATTTAATCCTCATTACCTTCCATGTAATATGTATGTGTCAAATTGAATCACATCGCTTTGCGGGGCAGTAATCCATTGTACACCTAATCAACGGTTTTCTTTCCCATTTGAGGGAGGATGAGATAGTTTTACATCATGTATTTAATATAGAAACATCCAAGTATATGGAATATAATAAATTTATTATATACTAATTTTTTAATAATATTTTAAGGATTATTGAGAATAAATAAAATAATAAGCTTTGTTAAGGATGTTACCTCTTCTTTGGAAAACATCTTTATTTTTGCAAAAAAAGACATTCTATGCTGGTTTAATGATCAAAAGTGGATTATAGGATCAAGAGAGATATGTATGTATGTTATGTGGGTATTTATTGGCCATAAATGTTTTTTCTGTTTAAATTGGATAAGATATGAGGTGTCCTTATATAAGTGGGGGAGGGGGCACACCTGAAATTTTTTAGAAGAATGAATTAAACACAATTCTTTATCGTGGCAAAAAAATAAAAAATTGATTGTTTCAAATAATATAAGATAAAAGGTATAAACCCCATAAGATAATAACTATAAAAGTTTTTTTTATTATTAACCCTTATCTTTTTAGTTTAACCCCACCCCCAGGTAAACCCTTTTTTAACTTGACCATGGTAAATGATTTTTACAGTTTTCACTATTCATTATGGTTAGAAATTAATTTAAAGTTACAAGATAAAACAAATTATTATGAATAAAATTGGAATCCATATTTAAAAATTAACCTCACAGAATTTTAAGGATTTAATTTAAAATTAAACTCATATACATGTCAAGAAACTATTTTCCAAAAAAACATTGAAAATTTTCAAAAAAAATTATATCAAAACTGAATATATAATTGATTAAAATTCCTTAATTTGGGTAAATAAATATATAATTAAAGTAATTTTACTTTTAAAAATACAATAAAATAAAAAATTATCATGTAATGGTTTAAATTAAAATGTGTTTTTTATAAAAATCAATAATTTTCAATATTCACCAAAAAAATAAACTACTCATAAAAATACCAAAAAATAACCATTAAATTATTTTTAGATAATGAATTAAAAATTTAATTTAATTTTTCAAAATTAATATTCTATAAGGGGTAAAAATTAATTTTGAAACATGCAACTAAAGCGTGATAAAACCACTTTTTAGAAAATATTTAATTTTATTTAAAATGGTTTTTATTTTATTTCTAGTAAATATATTGTCATTTAATTTGTTTTATACATGAGTAAACCAAATATTTTACAAAATTTATTTATTTATATTCATATCATTCAATTTAACAGCTAGGTTATAATGGTATACTATAATACAGATCATTTAGATTTTGGGTTGTGTGTTCTGCAAGCTATCTAATATATTGAATTTATTTTAACAAAGAAAAATATCGTAATGTGTTGAGTTGGTACATTATATTATAATATTAGTGATTCATTTCATATATTATATTGAATATGAAGTTCCTATTTTAAAATCATGGGGTGTTATGGTGTCCATCATGAGTGAAACATTGGGATGTCTTTTGGTTGGATGAGTTTTATTTTCCTATGTGATTGTTATGCATATTGATTCATGTTCTTATAATAGTACATGGACTCCCTAAATTATATAGGTATGGTAATTTGTTCTTGTATGTGGCCATCCCAATGTATTTATAGATGGGATGATGTTATTAATAATGACCTCCCTGAGTATACTGGCATCTGTCTATGTGATGATTGTGCCTTGATAAGTGTATTGGGTCGAGTAGCTTTCCAAAAAGGGATTGTCTTCGTGGAATTGACTGACCTCCCTGGAGCATGCGAGGATGGTTTGGAGTACTTCATGCAAACATGAAATAGTTATGGGAACAATCCTGGGATGTATGTTTTATGGTGGTACAGATAGATGTTTCTTCTTTTAATGAGATGAAGTAGGTAGATCTAGAGTTCATAGTGGCATAGTTTGCATAAGATCACCCAGTGGGTTGTATGTTTGATTAAGTATTTATTTTCTATCATCTAATACAATTTTGTATTACATTATAAATTTAAGATATGGATTAATTACTTGTTTCTTACATTGTTTATATAATTACCATGCACAAGTAACTGAGTGTGCATACAAACTCTTTGAGTCTGGGATTCTTGATGTGGGAATGGGCCCAGATTATGAAAATTATACTAGAGGAGAAGGTGGGATGATGTAATTTCATATAATACACTTAGGTCTATTTTCAATATTCCCCTTTTATTTATTTATGATATTTAATGTGTATATATCTATTTTGTGTGGGTATATCTTGATTGTTTTACTAGATAGTGATTCCATATTTTTATATCATGGGTTATCATTGTTGTTGATTACTTTCACAATTTATTTCCACTGGTAAATATAATTATTTATAATGATATTATATACTATAATTGGCTATCTTTTACTTGGGGTTAAGTCCCCCCCCCCCCCAATGTTTTAGCTTAGTCCCTCACCACTAGTCGGTAGTCTCTTGCGTACGGAGAGGCATGCTTGAGGCTCTAGTGGCTTCCCTTAGCTTGAATCAGGTGATATTATTTAGGGAATCACAATATGGTATCATAGATCTTTTCTTGTCTTAAATTTTGTGTCTTGGTATAATAAATATAAGGAATTTTTTAACTTAGTATAGAACTCTTTCCAAGGAGTATCTTACCCATATATAAAGTCCATGTTTCTAGTGGTGGGATTCATGGTTTGGTTTTTGTTGTTAATGTTGACCGATTTCATCTCAAGTGATGCACATGGTTTTTATATTTATGATTAATGGTATTTTTTCTCTTGGATTATTTATTAAGAGTGGGTGAGTTCATGCATCATGGATAGGCATATCGATTCATGTGTCATGTACTTGTTTCCTACGATTTATAGAGGCTTAAATTAGTTAAATTATAGTTATAATATATTTATTATTTTCCCAAATACATTATTGGTGAAATTTAATATATTTAATATAATCATGATATATTTTTATATGTATTAATATGAATAATGTGCATGTATTGATGGTGTGAACATGGTCCTTGAGTAGTTGGGTAATTATTTTTGTATGTTTACTCACTTATCATGTCTTGTTTCATGAACTTTCAAAGTATTTTGAAAATGCTAAATTCACTTATAAAAATGGTTTTAATAGTTTTTCAAATGATTTTAGTTTTAAAAATGGTTTATAAATTTTAGGTGGTAGTGAAAATGTTTTAAATGTCTTGTTTTAAATTTAATTGAGTATTTAAAATGTATTTTTCCTTATTTAGGCCATGACTTTGGTAAAGTATTGGTTTTTATGGAAGTTGACTCAAATAGTAAATGAGTGGTTTCTCTGAAGTTATTTCAAGGGAAACTGGTTTTTTATTTTAATGGTTTTAAAATGGTTTTAAATGCGTTTTCCCAAATGTTTTTGTAAAAACATTATTTGAAATGAGATTTCAAAAGTGGTGTAAATTATTGGTCTCATTGAGCTAGTCTTTTTTTAAGTTTCATTTGGAATAACATAAACTATATGTTTTATGATGTATTTTATGTGAATCATGGACTAAGGGGAATTATTTATTGGTTTTTCTTGGTCCAAGTAGTAATTTTATGAATATGTGGTTTGATGAATAACCTCTCAAAGTTTATGGGATTATATTTGGTTGACTGGTTTGGTTTTGATCATTGGTTAGCAGTGGACCCTTTGAAGATTCATGTTATATTTTAACGTTTCCATGTAATAGTTGGGTGGATTTCTTTAGAGTCAGTATAATGGAGTTGTGGATGGAGTTTGGTAGTGTTATCTAGAGTTAGATATAACACTATAGTGGTTAGTCTAGTTTGATGTCATTTTTGGTAGAAATCTATGAGTTATATAGATTATTGAAATGTGACTCCAGATGTAATAACTAATCTAGTATTTGTGTAGAACAATGGTTTCATCTTTCATTCCTTGGTTCTATATTCGTTAGTGTGGTGGTTAAGCTTCATATTCCCTTTGAGGCTTTTGGGTAGAATTTTATCCTTATAGGCGGTGACACTCGATCAAAATCAAAAAAAGAATTTGTCTTGTTTTTGTTTGTTCTGAGCCTTAGGAGTATCTCAAATATGATTTGTGACATTAGATCAAAAATTAGTTGAGTGCTACCACTTTCATTGGTTCATAGCGTGAATTGTTCACTCATGCCCTAAAAGGGATTCTTGGTGGATTTTTAAGAAGGTTATTATAGTTTGTAGGGTATTTGTTTGTTGGATTCATCTTGGAAAAAAAGTTTCCCTTAGAATGAGATGAGCCTATTAATTATTCCTTAGGGTGGTAAACACCATTTTTTACTTGGTGGTTTTGATATGTCAGAAGAGTTGGTATGATTTAATCCATGTGTTAGAATACCCTTGGAGCTCAGATTTCCAAGGTTCTTGGAACCTTGGTTTTTCAAATATATTATTAGAAAATATCTTTTGTTATAGTAGTTTAGAATTGGAAAAAAAATTTGATAGTCAGTTTCTTCAAAAGAATTCGGTGCAGCTATAAATTCCTCTGATGGGTAGTGCCTTTGTGAAATACCATTGTAGAGGTTTTATTAAGGATCATGGAACCTCTTCAGGGTGTGTCTGTCTAAAGGATAGTGGTGGAATGATCCAAGGGGGGTCGATTTGGAGATGATTCAGTGATCAAGAGTGGAGTGTGATGTTTTAATGTGTTTTTCTAGATCTTACCATATATTTTAACTAAATTTTTTTTTTTAAATTTGGTGTCATTGTGGAGAATTTTCATGAGGCCCTGATTGTTAAGGAACCATTACCAAGACATGATAGTGCATCAGTATGTCAGGATGATTCCCTTTGGGATAAATCATTTAAAGAATTTTCAACTAGATATATTATGTATAAATGGATGTAGTGAGGTAGAGACCACATCAATAATATTATTTGGGAAATGGTTGACATTGTTTTTGGATAAAACATAGATTTTTTCAGAAAGTTTGTGCGACCGAACATGATGTTTTAGTTGTGCAGTGGAAGTGTGTTGAGCATTGGTGTTAAGAAAAATGGTGTTAATGTTGAATCAAGACTAAGGATCGGTAAGATAAATGATGGGTTTTTATCCTCATGTGTTGTGAGGCATGAAATTTTCCCCATGGGTTTAGATTCCCCAAAATTATGGGTTTTATCATAGTATTGAATAAAAATTGTAGAAGACATATAAAAAAGGATTGCAGATCATAATCAAGCTTAATTAAGTAAATTTTGACTAAAAGGATGGTGATTATTGTTTGGTACTAGTGGTCTACAGGTTTTTGTAAAGGCAATGTGAGGTGTTTATATTAGTATGGTGATTTATGCATCACTAGATACCCAGTGATGGTGCATGATGTGCCTGAACATTTATGGTTATAATAAGGGAACTGTTAGAGGCATAGTGGGTTATAGTGTTATAGACATGTGATGGTGGAATAGGTTTCCAACCTCGAGTTGAATCTATTGAAATTTTCTAAATTTAAATATATTTAAAGGTTCATTAGTTCCCCTATATTTTTTGTTATACCGACACGATGTGGGTTTGTGCATGTGGACCAGTAGTAATAAGGATCCATGTCTGCACATAATGTGTGTGTGAAAAAACACCCATGGCTAAGGGATGATTGTCAATGCATGAACACATAAGTGTATAAGTTTATAAATGGATGAGAGGTATCCATTTGTGGGTATCAATCAAAGGTCCACAAGTGTGAGCTGATGACACTAAACAGTGTAGTGAGACATGGGATCTCGGAAAGGCCTCTAATAAAAGTTAGGTAATTCATGATATATTTAGGGGTAAATGAGAAGATTAAATGAAATAAAGTGTTTTTTTGGGGTATTGTTTCTTGGGGTATAAGAAATTTGGTATCATGGCTCGAGGATTTGAGTGGGTCCTAGTCTGTTGGTTATAAGTGACAAGGCTTAATTATAGTAATGTTGTTATTTTGAGGAGTTTATAGTGCATGTTTGGAATGATACATGGAATGGGATATTAGGAAAGGTAGAACCTCTAACTCAATCATTGAGTTTAAAAAAACGTATTAGAGTTTGGTAAGAGTTGGAAATAAATATTGTACCTATTGAAAAAATATTCTGTCCTATATGTCGGGTTGTTTAGGGTAGACCCTTAAAACACTTATTGAAAAAAATAATTCATTAGTGGAAATCAATTAACAACCTCGAGATTTAAAAAGTGAATTTTGGTTTATGTTTTTTTCCTCGATGTGTGTTAATGGGTTTTTTATAAGAATATTTTTTTGAGTAGTTCAGGTTTGAAATCAAGAAGACAGATATGGAGTTTTAGGGTTTTTAAAATTAGTTGGTTCCACTAGACAGCTAGTGAGGTTCCTCTATCCAATCTATTTTTAAAAAGTAAACCCTATATGGGTTTTGGGATCATCATCCATTCAGTGAGCCACCAAATAACTGATGGTGGCCAAAAACAAGCCTATAGAGTTCTATAATGTATTTTAAAATAGGGTAAGGCGGAATTTACCCATTAGATCCCCACCCACTTTGTATCGTTTCCTCTTCTCCACCAAAAACTAATTAAATCAATCCCAATGGAGCTCCCCTTTTTTATAGTCTTGTCTCCCCCTCCCATGTTTCTTGGGTGACTAAAGTGTCATCAATTGTTATGGGTTCTTATGGGTAAGTATAACCTCCCCCATCCCTTAAGTTTATATTTATTATTAGTTCCTATTTCTAGAACCCTAATCTAGAACATTTAGGGTTCATTTATTGAAACTAATGCTTCAAGATTCATTTAGGTGGTGACTCGTGATGAGTTGGATTTGTTGGGATTGAATTAGGAATTATTTTCCCTGATATGGAATTTATATAAAATTGTATTTCATGATCTAAATTTTCATGTTTTTATATCCTATTTTTACCACGTAGTTTCATGTTAGAATGAGAGGGTGAGGCTTGTGTCAATTTAGTATAATACTTATAGATGATTTATGGGTTGTGTTCCTTCGATATGGTGAAATTGACCCTTATCTTGGGTATGAGAATAGGGTTGTATGTGTAGGTAAGTGGACTGAGAAAGAGATGTTATGTTTTGGTTGTGACTAAAGTTATTAGGGTAAGATATTTAGTTTTATTGGTAGTGAATCTCACTAATTTTGTGTCTTGGAATAGAAAAACAAGATTCCTTGGATGGCTGATAATAGTAGGGTTTTCAACTTGGGTGTTTTGTCTTGTAAATTTCCATTTGGGGTCGGGAAGGGATAGAATGACTTGGGTAAGTAGAGTCGCGGTTGGGTTTTTCGTTCACTTGAACTCTCAGAGTTATTATGAAAGTTGGTGTTTTAATTATTGAGATTATATGGGTTGACCAGAGTGATATAGTGTATTTCAATGTGTGATGTGTGGGTGACCATGAGAAGGATAGATTTGTTTGATTTAGCAGATGTCGATCATGAGTGAGGCATCATCTTGAGGAAAAGGTCTTCATGATGGTGGCCATTATGAGTAATATATTAAGTTTGTTTTTCATTGGGATAGTAACCATTGCTTTTGTTATTGTTGTGTATATTGATTTTTGTGCTTGTGTGTGTATCTGGCCTTTGTATATCCTATGGGGATGGGCCTAAATTCATGTATTTGGACTTCATAGAGTCTATTGGGATGTTTTTTCATGGATTGAAGATGACCTTCCCTTAGTCATCATGGGTATTGTTTGTGATTATTGTGCCCTTAAAACGATATTGGGGTAAGGAACTTCCCAGGTGTGACATGGGTCAGGGTGAGTTGATTGAAATCCATAGACCCTAAGGGGATGGGTTGGGGTACTTGAAAAGGTTGTGACCTATATTGAAGGTGTAGATTATGGGATGTATGTGTTACATTCGTACTAATAGATATTTATTCCAAAAATGAGACAAATTATATATAAATTGTGTTTGTGGTGGCTTGGTAATCACATGATCACCTGGTTGGTTTTATGTTTGATTATGTATTTATTTTTTATCAATGATAACACATTTTATAACCAAATATATTTATGATATGGAGGAATTTGTTGTGTCCATCCCCCACGCTCAGTTGGGGTGGTAAGGGTTGGGAGGGTTTTGGGGCATTGTTAGGGGGTCAAGTTTTCATGCCAATGGGTTTACCTGTATTTTATTCCTTGTGTGTGTGCTGCTTTCTTGGTTGAACCCAAATTTTATAAATTGGTTGTGTCCTACTGGGTCTATACTCAAACATATTTTGGTAATCTTGGTTAATGTGTGGATTCTTTCAGTTAAAGATTCTAGGGGAGTTCATGGTCCCTACTTAGGTAAATTATATAAGAAGAGATGGTTTGGTTAGTCAATTCCAATATAGAATGCAGGATTAATTATGGAGCTGTTGATATTATTTATTTCTTATTTTTATTATTGTGTATAAATCTTTTATACATTGAGATATATTAACTATTATATGGTATAGTAAATTATATATCATTATATAAAGGGTTAACATTGTTATTTATTTATTGTTCATTTTTTTAGTTAGTTAATATGATTATAGCTTCCATAATTTTTTACTTTGATTGGTTATCTGTAGTTGAGGGAATAGTCTCCCCCATTGTCACTTAGGCCCTATCCTCTCTTCTTCATCATCTTATATATGAGTATTTGAGCATGATGACACTATGGAATCCCTCATCCATGGTCGGGTGATGTTGTTTGAAGCATTGTAGATAACACTTTAAACCACCTTTAAACCACCTACCTAGAAAAAAATCTAAAATAGTTTTTATGAAAGAAAATACATATAATAACATTATTTTTATTTATGATATTTTATTTTTGAGGCTAAAATTATGTGTTTTATTTATACTTAAGCTATATTTTTGAGAAAAACAAGGAATCCTCACTGGCATTTATTAAAATGGTTTTTCGAGTATATTTCTATGTTTTCATATATCTATTTCGGTAATGGTAGAAATATAAATTCTAAATATGAAATTACTAGTTATGTTAACTATAAATTTTTAAATATTTATGACACATGAAAATATATTTCCCTCTATGTATTAGTCTCTTATGGTGGTTTATCACATGTAAAAGAAATATATAAATCCTTATTGAATTTTCCATCATTAAATTAGTGTATAATACTTTAATAAAATCTTCTAATCATGAAATTTGGTTTATGTTTTTAAAAAATTAATTTTCATTATCTAACTATAATATTGATTTTTCTTTTAATTTCAAATTTAAGGTACAACATTCTAAAACCATGTTTTGTATGGTTATTCAATGAATATATATATCAAATTATATTTTTTATTGGTATGACCAAATATAGGATAGTGTGTTTCAAAAAGATATAAATATGATATAATTTCATTAATAATTTTAATAAGTAGATTACCTTAATTAAATTTATGATTTTTTTTGTATTTTAAACATGGGAATGGTTCAATGATATGTGAAAAAAACACTTTAGTATAATAGGTTTACAATTTTATATAGAGAGGAGGATATCTATGAAAATAATAATTTATTGTTTTCAATTTATATTATTTTATTCCAATTAAATATTACAAAGAAAATATATCATGATTTATTTGAATGAATTTATATCTAACAATCTTTCATGGGTAGGTCTCTTCACTAGGCCTCTTACTTTTAGACTAATACGATATAGTTTACAGACTATTAACTAGGTGAATGCTTCTATATTTCTTACCTATTATGTTCTATATCTGTAATTCATTCATTTTTTTATCCATTGATTTCCTTAATAGGTTTATCTCTTTTTACCTGATATATGATTCTTTGTCATGTTTTTTTCTCCCTATATTATTCGGTATAAATTTTTATTTTTTATATTTTAGTGGTTATTTTATATACTTACTCAGGGAAATATAATCAATGTCTCATATTCCTTTGTGATAAATATATTTCATTAGAACCATCCACAATCCAAGTGATCATTTCGTATGTGAATTACCTCTTTACACGTCTATAATACTAAAGGATTCATTATAAATATACTAATTACATGTGAATTCATTCCTTGGGGATACATTTATTGGATTAATTGGTTCATATTGATTGAGATAAAATTATATATAGTAGATAAACCAATAGTCTTATCCCACTATAGGGATGTTATTACCATTAAATAATCCCTTTTTTGTATTTTCAATATTCCACTTTGAATATAAATGGGAACCAAGTACTATTAAACATCATATTGGCATGTCCAATATCTATTGTATTGTTCCTTATGTATATCTTAGTTTGTTTATCACAAGCTTGGGGTGTATATAACAAAAATAAAAAATTTAAACCATTAGTGAGGTTAGTCATTTGATCCTTTTGTAATGTGATATAACCATGTTTTGTTAAAAAATCCTTTCATTATAAGGGTTTGTTCTTTTTTTGGTATCGTATCTCAATTTTAATAGTATTGGTATTTCATGTATGATTTGTTTTAGTCTATATGATATAATAACATATTCTAACTCTTCAAAACATGATTGATCACTTCCCCCACAAGAATAAAAATAAATTTTCCATATCATATTTTTTCATTTCAATGATTGTTTAGAAGAGACTTTATTATCAGAAAAATTATAAATTTATTTTTAACATTAATATAAATAAATGGTTTTAAAAAAATTGATGTATATTATTATTAAAATGGATGTGAAATATAGTATTTTTATATTTTGTTGACAATTTTCATGTCTTCTATTTAATTAATTTACTTGAAATATATATTTAAAAAAATATATGAGTTTGTTTTGAGAAAAAGAATATAAATTATTATTTAAAAACATATATAAATTTCAATGTTGAATCATATTTATATATGATAAAATAATTCTTTTGAAATTAATTTTTTTTGAAATATTTATTTCTCATAGAAATTGAGATAATAATCAACATTGTTTATTACCAATGAATGAAATAAAAATTAGAAGATAATAAATGAGAACATTATATGGATTATACATTAATTTATTGATTTTTGATCAAATCATAATATTCAAAAATATATCATAATCTTCATTGAAAATTTTTAAAAGAAATAAAAAAATCAGTTATTATTGTTATTATTTTGTTTGTCTCTATCGTCCTTGATAAAACCCTTTCCCATAAGTTTCCACTATAAATATATTTATATGTAGAATATTTATTCATGATTTATAATATATGAATTAATAGATATATTATTTTCAAGAATAAATTTGTGTGTAATATAGGGAGATACGAAAATTTTAGAAGGAATTGAAAATTTTGTGTGTGGAATGATATATATGTTGGTGGGAAAAATTTTTAAGGAAAATAACATGGGTGTGATGAAAAATAAATGAGAAATATTTTTAAATTTTTCTATAATTTTAGTAATTTTAATAATCAATATGTAATATATTATTAAAAATATTTTTCATGATGAAAATCTCAATAACTAGTGAGAAAAATACTAATGATATTGTTTATAACCTATGTTATTTAATAACTGATGTTAGAAATATTTTTCAGGTAACTATTTTCAATAATCGGCATGAAAATTTATCTCATTGTTGAATTTAAAATCAGTTAATTAATAACTATAGTGAAAAATGTATTTAATGGTTTTTATTTCATAACCAACATTATAATATTATTTAATAATACCATAAATTACACATAGTTATATATATAGATAGTTTCTTTGGTATATTATTGTGTTTTTTATGACATTATCATTTTGTGTTGTATTCTATTAGATTTTTTCTTAAATAATATATAAAATCAAGTGTGGTGTTATTATTTTATTTGGATTTCTAGATCTTACCAATGCATGTAAAATAATCATATCCTTTATACCATTTTAAATGTCTATTATTGACCATCAACACGAATTCACATTTATTTATTTATTTTTCTTCTGTTTGTTGAACATTATATCAATAATTTTGTTTAAGGATTTTCCTATTTCAATATTAAAGAAATCAAAAAATAATTAGTGAGTTTATTTGATTATAGTGGGGTTTAATGAGCCTTGATCTTATGGGTTAAACCCTCCATCTAAAATATATATGGCTAGTTTCAATATCCAAAAATCACCAAAATTTTTAACATGATTTAACAAATGTGGGTAAAATTATCATATACTTGAGGGAACTAACCTCAATATATTCCTTGTGTCTCCAAAATAATTTTTTCCTTTCTAGTTTTAATTTTATCAAATCTTTATTTATCTTTTTTTTGATAAAATAATATATTTTTAAAGAATGGGATAAATATATATATATATATATATATTATCATTCATGTAATGAAAATTGTATGTTTAATATATAATAATCAATAATAATATATTCTTTTTTCAGTTTTTTAAGAAAAATAATCTTGACTATAAATGTTAGATTTTCCGCTAACTGTTTTTCTTAAAAGACAGACCAGACCAGACTCAATATTCCAAACCCACATTATATTTGGGCCTAAATGAACCAAACATTTTTAGCATTTTCCCTTTAAATCTTGGTGTTCTCTTCCCTAGTTTAAACAACTAACCAACCATATTTTTAAAATAAAATGAACATAACCCCCCCCCCCCCCCATATGCCTTATACTTCCCAATGTGGATCACCCACAACATGATGCATAAAGAGTTCTAGGTATCATCTTTCATTATGTAGTAGAACTTGGGAAAATTACACTTCACCAAACTTAACAGGACATTCCAAGTGGTTAACTCTATTGTAATTAAATTTCAATGGAAAGTTACAACCAATGAGAATCAAAACCTCGAATCTGAGGATCCAAATTATTATCCCTAACCGCTAGTCCAACCAATAATTCCACCACCCCTATTTTATTTTAAAAGACACTAAAAAAAGATAATAATAAATAAATTCATATTCCACTCTCTAATAATAACAAGACCAAATTTCAGGTTTAATAATAAGAACATAACAATCAGAAAAGTAATCATCTTTAGACACTAGATGAGTGGTAGTTTTTCTGGTACTAAAAATATATATAGTAAACTAATTAATTAATTAAGTTAAATTATGTTTATATTCTCAATGTATTACTTTGTTTTTCCCTTAACTAATATTCATCATGTAGTTTTATAGGTTATCATGTAATTTTATGGTTATTATAATTAGAATTTTCTTAGAGATATGAAATATTCTCATGACACACAGAATGAGTTTCAATGCCTAATGACCTACCAATTATTCCAAATGGATTTTGATTCACATTGTATATAGTATACTTAGGTTTATTTTATTATATTTAATACTTGATCCTAGGGAAATAAAATATTTCTATCTTGATATCCTTATATTTTTATACCTCTCTTACACTAACCATGACATTGATCTATAAATGGGGTTTATTGTAATGTTATTGTTCATGTTTTAAGTTGTGTTTTAACCAAGATTGGATTTGGCCCCTAATATGATGAGTATGACATCCAAAAACTCAATTTACATTAATTAAATAATAATAAAAGTGTAACTTGGTATGTTACTGGTGTTGTTCTTTTTTAATTATGATTAGGGGCATGTGATATTCTCATCTAGTAAGGTGAATGTCATATGATGTGTTTATCCATATAGTCAGTCAATCAGTAGAGAATAATAAAAATATAAGTGGTTATAATGGTTTTTTGTACTCTATGTCCCATTCATACTCTTTATCATTGGAAAAGGAACTATATAATTATTCCTACTTTATATGATACAACAGGTGAAAAGAAGTATGTAGAGTCATGTGTTTCATAGAGATCACCTAAGATCCCTTTATAGCATGAGTAACCATAATGATTTGTTTGGTTACACTCTTTTAATACATTTATTCAACAAGAATTAATAATTGTTATTAATGGTACAAAGGCTCATGGGGTTACAATTTATGGTTGATTTAATTAAAATTATGGTTTCAAAAACATTGAGAGAAGTATTAAAAGTGTTTTTTGAGTACATCTAAAATAAGTTTTTGAAAGATATTCATGTGGAATTTCATAAGATGTGATACAAGGGGTGATTCATGATATATTTTCATAAGAGTTTTGAAAATATATAAAAGTAATTTTGGATATAGTTGAATTTCTTATTCTATATGATATAATATAAGTTTAAATGGTACAATTTCTATGATGATTTAGTATAACTTTGATAGTGATAGAGATATTCCCTAAATCAAAATGTATATATGATATATATTTTTCTTATATCATAGTGTATGACATAGGTAATATGTATTTTATAAAATATATAGAACCTATTCATATTCTATACCTTAGTGTTAGATATAATAAAGTGTAATATATAGATATCACACCACTCCCTTACCTATATTATAGTGTATGATATATAAATTTCATAGTGTTCTGATATGTATCAATCATATGAAATGATTGATGTGGATTATGAAAGATAAATTTTAACACTTAGGTCTCTTTCATGTTTATATATCATTAATTCAAGAAATTTTATGGAATATTTAATGATATATAAAAATTTAAATATCATGTAATAAAGAAAGTTATTACAAAATGTATATTATCAAATGAAATTACTTGAATTTTTAGTAACATTTAATAAAATTCCATGAAGTATCAGGGAGAATCCTTGATTCCTATATAAAAATAGTAAAGGAAATTAAAATAAAATTTTACAATATTATGTGTGACAATGATTCTCCATATTCTTGAGTTATATTCTCCTTCTTTATTTATACCATATGTACTAGAATACCATGGATGACAATATAATTCTACCCAATAATTGGGTGATTTTACAAGTATTGGATAAATTAGAAGGAAAGAGTCTTTTATGAATATAAGTGTTCAAAATAAAACATGTGATAGAAGATAATAATCTTGACCTTATTTGGTGAGCATTAAGTTTTTTATTTTATGGCATGTATGGATTCAATTTCAATGCATGGATAATCATGTTTTATGGTTTCTTTTTATATTTTACTACTTGAATAAGTGTTATTAAATCTTAATAAATCTAAAAATAATACCATGTGTAATGTCACTTAAAAATTTTATTTTCATCAATGAGAATTTATAAAAAAAATAATTATTTTAAAATTAAATTATTTTATGATTTGGAAATGTGTTTTGATTTACATTTTGGAGATTTATAACTTCTAGGATTATCTTGGTTTGTTTCATTGCTGGGAAACTTCATTTTACCCTAATATTATATCTTTTATAACATATTATATTGTTCCATTCTTGTAGCGTGTTTATATATTTTGATTCATATTAGTTAATTAATAATTTTTCTAAAACTTTATTACTTTGATCTGCTGGTCTATTTTGACTTCATATTTTCTTCTTTTCCATGTTTTTATTCTTTTTTATCAACATTATTACATGTAATCCTATTAGTGGTATTTGGGTCTCATTACTAATCTTGTGAGATTTTTTTATTTCTATATATCTTTGATTCATATATTTTATCAATGTAATATACTAATTTTATGATCAGTTGAGATGTGAATCTCTATATTACATATCTGTTATGTATTTCAATTTATGACATTCATATTATTTATGATCTTATTCCATCTTCAAGACTAATTTTCTTAGTTCAATCAGTTCATATTCTTTAAGAGAAACAGTGATAAAGAAAATAAACCCAGATAGATTTCCTACCTTGGATATTCTATTCGTTTTCTTAATGATTAGTTTTATCTCTAGTTTACTTTCCCCAATGGAAATCATAATTCTTATTTTTAGAGTTAGAGGTTAGATGTAAAAAATATCAAAACAATTATACCACTGGTGATATTTGTGATTTCATCCCTTTATTTTGAGTTGTAACATAGTTTTAGTAATGAAGCTTATCGTTATAATCATATTATACTTTTTCTATGATTCTACAATGTAACTCAGTTGTAATTTTTTTATGATCCATATGAGCATTGTGTGATTCTAAATGATATGGTAGAATATAGTACATCCTTAATATTATCTTGATCATGAGCCCTAATAGTATATATTTATGTGTTTGTGTCATTTTTTTTATATTTAACATCCTTTTAAAAGAGAAAACACTGTGGGAGAGGTATGAAATATAGGTTTAACATTGGATTTAATTACTTCTATTAAAAATTATTTTCAACACTAATTATTATGAATATGTGATGTGTAATTTAATTTTTCTATATTATATCATTATTTTTTTAATATTATTTTATTAATTGGAATTAAAGAAGTCATTTAAAAAAAATATGAGATTTTTTTAAAGAAATAACAAAACAGACATTATGTTTTAAAACATATATCAATTTTAATGTTTAATCGTGGATTCATATAGGAAAGATTATTAGTTTGTAATTACATAAATGATTGAAAATATTCAATAGAAGAAATCATGATAATAATTAATATATTTTATTAATAATTATATAAAAATAAACTATATTTTAATAAATTAGAAAATTATATGAAATATAACTATATACAATAATTTTTTTTAAATCATAACATTTGAACTTAGTTCATCATTATTACAAAAAAATTCAAAAAAGTCACACAAATTTCTATCATTTTTATTGGTGTCATCATCGCTCTTATTATTGAAGATTCCCCCTCCCTCCCTGCTTTCATCATAAGTAAATATTTGTGATATATATTCACAAATTATTTGAAATATATAAATTAATAATGAGATACATTGATAGATGAAATATGTAGATAATTGAGGTGGAAATGAAAATTTATAAGGTAAATGAAACAAAATGTGTGGGGAAAGATATATTTGATGGTGGGAAAAATTAAGAATATAAATTCCATAGTCGAGATGAAAAATATAAAAGATTATTGTTTTTTATAATTTATCTTTCACTTCAATTATTTTAATAAATGATGTAAAAGTTAATGTAAAATTTATTTTCCTCATCAACAATTTCAATAAATGATAAAGAAAATAATCATACTTTCTTTTATGTCGCTGGTTTAATAAATAACATGAAAACTATTTTTTATTTTTTTTATTTCAATAACTGTTGTATAAAATTATCCATTAAATTTATTTATATTCATTATATAATAACTAATCTGAAAAATAGTTTTAACATTGGGTTTTTTATAACAGATGTTAAAAATTCAATGTTATAATTAATTTTTTTTATTGTTTCCCCTAGTTTATAAAGTCTTTTATATTCGAATAGTTTCTTTGGTGTATTATTTCACTTATTTTTATTTACATTATATATTTTGTTATAGTTGTCTATTTACTTGCATAGTAAAGAAGATATAATGTAGTTTTCATTCATTGCATGTATTCTTTTGTTTTTGAATTTTTTTTAATCTGTGTCTAAGATACTATCAAGAAAATTACTTCCTTTATTTGAATGTGAAAGGAGTAGGTGTAACATCCCAACTAAAACCTTTTATCTTTTATAGGATCATAATTCATCAAACCTTAGGTGAATCCCCCAGACAAAAATGTTAAAAATAAATGGTCAGGGCTTCATCAAATTGTTGGGGGTTATTTCCCCTTACATAAGACACATCATATCACAAGTTGACTACAATGTAATAATATAAATATGATTATTGATAAAACCTAAGATAAAATCCCATAAATAATATATAAATAATCAATTTCATGGTATCCAAAAATATAGATAATTATGTCCATATTACCAAAAACTCAAACAGATTACTAAGTTTCCAATGTGGATACCCATCATTCGCCACACCATATCTACCTCCAAACTTCCACCACTATAACCGAAGATAGTAACATCATTTTACACTCTAAAAAATTAAGAGGTATCCCCTACCTATATCACGGTGAACAACATCTAAATACATATCAAGGTTCGTATGTTGCGGTTGAGTATAAAACCTAGTAGACAATTCCCCAATGAAATCACACACATGATACTAGAAAAATAACATGTTTGACCACATTTATATAATATTAGATAAACATAAATCATATTTTAATAATATATATATATTTATATATATATATATATATTTGTGTGTGTAAAGTAGTGTTAACAACTCACACCACAATACACATCACTCCATGAACTCACACACACATGAAATACACTAAACCCTCCCCTCTATGAGTCATTTCATCAACCCAATGAATCCAATTTCTAGAAAGAATACCCAAACAGACCAAACTAATGAGTAGAAACTCATCCACATTATCTTTTTTTTACTTAGATGTTCAATCTAGTGTTCCCCAATTTCTAAATGGAATCCAGCTATAAAAATTTACTCCTTCTTTATATACCATGAATACAAAATAACCCATTAAAATTATAATTTTACACATACTAAGAAACATTATTTTTTAAAATAAAACACCACTTATTCAGTTTACAAGATACATTATGGGTGTCTCTCATAACATTTATTTCTAAAAATCAAATAATAAAAACACAATACTTCAAAGATATTTTACCAATGTTTTTCCATTAATGAAAATATTTACTTACCTTTAGAAACTAAAAAACATTCAAATTTTAGTTATAATAATAATGATAGAGAGTCGACCTACCTCAAACAAGCTCTCCCAAAAGAACCATACTATAACCTGGTAGATTTGGTCTCTACCAACTCTCTAATGATGGATTGAAACAAAATCGTGGTCAAAAACATTCCCTAAACCAAATATGTATGCATATAATCCCTATATTAGGGTTTATATAAATATATAATAAGAATAGAAGGGAACAGGGGGAGATATGAAAGCATTACCTTTGATCTATAGGATAAAAACGTCAAGATTCAAGAAGAATGAGCTATGGAGTGGGGAAAAAATTGAAATTGACTTAAAAATCCTCTTGTTATAGATCCATATAAAAAGAGATATAAATTATAATTTCTAGGGATTTTATTTTAAAAATATAATTTTTTGGGAATTTTAAAATAGTGCATGGTTGCGATACACAGTTTAGTAAACCATGCACTAACCATGTAGATTCTACTATCCAAAAATTTTCAGGGCTGCATAGTTTATTGAAACCATGCACACTAACCATCCATATTCCCTTTAAAAACTAGGGACAAATGGTTTGATTCATATTTTACCCCAATAATATTTCATTAGAATCTTATAAGTTTTTCCATAACTATTCACCCTTTGGAAACTCTTTTAAATATCCAAAAACCCTCATAAAATTCCCAAAACTAACCCCAACCTATTAATAATATAAAAATAAATAAATAAAAAAGTAAATACCTCAAACTATGGGTTTTAAATTCACCACACCATTGGTTTTTTTCCTCATAAAGAGGTAAGCTAGATTTCTCTTGAAATATCAAGTCCATTTTCCAAGTATAAAATTATCTTATTCACATATTTATTTATGAATATTTTCAAACTACTAAAATTCACATACTAAATTAAGACATCTAATTTTATTGATCTTTACTTTCTTATATAGAATAAGAAACAAGGTAAAAAAAATTCCATCCATCTCGATGGTGATGTGATCCGAACTAATATCATGAGCATTGTTAGGCCCATACTTATATTTCTAATATATAAGAAGAATTTAATATAGAGCACTGAAACAGGAGGTAATAATAACCAATAAGAAATATCATCGGTATGATCAACAATACTAAATTAATCAATGAACCATGGTAATAAGCACCCTTTTTCACCTAGACTATAGTTCCCTAACATTAAAAAATCCTAGAAGAATTCAGGATTCCTTAACACTAAATATAATGGAAACAATGATGATCTAAATAATTATCTAAAAACTATGTTCCATTACTATGATTTTATTAATTGTTAAAATTTCCTTGATAGCCTCTCCCATAAGACTCTATCTAAAAAATATGATTCCCCAACATTTAACCATACAAGTATAGAACAACATAATAAAAAGTAAATTTCCATAAATGGAATTAGGTACATAATTTATAGATGACTTTTATAATATGTAAACCCCAAAAAAATTCCAATGTTCCTCCCAGGACCCATCAATGTTCAGCCACATATTTTAACCATATGCTCCAGTGATTGAACTAGTCACTCAATTTTCCCATATGTTTGAGGATTATAATTCATATCACATTCAATTGAATTAACAAGTGTTAAAAAAATAACCACCAAAACCCTGATAGAAATCTATGGTATCTATCAGAGATGGTGTAAATTTATACACCATGAAACTTTAATAGTTTATCGATAATAATAATTGCAAATAAATTTATAGTATTTAACTTATAAATTGGAATTAAATACACCAAATATGTGATTTTTTCAACTAGAACCCAAATTAATCATAATTTTAAATCATCTCAAGAAAGATAGTATCAAATTCCATGTCAATTTTCTATATCTACACTCTATGTGTAGGTAAAAATCAAAACATTCCCACTGATCATAACTTAATAACCTTGTCATGATGATACTTAAGATGTAGGTTCTGAGCGCAGCAGAAGCTCATGGGTGGATGTGGACACATGCCTTTTTGACATTAGAAATGATCAATCTTGGATCAATACAACGATAAATTGCAGACTCCACGAATCGAATCACATAAATAAAAAAAGAATAAGATTAGTCCTGGAACCACAAATGAGGATCATCATTTATTGGTTATAATTATTTGACAAGAATTAACTTAATGGAATTATTTCTTTGTTGATGTCTCCAGTCATGATCTAATTTAATCTATCATTGTGTTGTAGAATCAAAGTGTAGGATTCCTCTAGTTGTGATCCACACATGCTCCACATATCTCTGGACGTCGCCAAAGGAGTCTCTATGTGCTAGCATGGAGAATCCATTTCTTGCATTTTCTGCCTTAGATTTCCTTGATCCGATGGAGGAGGATCTATCTCGGTCTTTAGAGAATTCTTAGAGGATTTATTTTTTCGATCTTGAGAGAATTCTCCAGAATTGTTGTGCACAACGATTAGGGAAAAGTGTTGGTGTTGTGATAATATTTATAATCGGTTTTGAGGTTATAGAGTTATGACTATAAAGAACCATGTTACATGTTTTATTTATCTTCTTAAATCTTATTAAAAACCCCCTTGTCGAATCATTAATTCCTTGAAATTCCCCAACGCTGATTATAATAAATATCATTTAATAAAATGATATTATTTCCACAAAATCCCGATTGGAAAAACAACACGGCGTGTAATCATTAATACATGGCGTGTACTTGTTTTTCATTTCCTCTCCAAAATAAAAACTACATGGCATGAACATTTAATGTACACAGTGCTTATATCTTGTTTTCCCATTTATTCTTCCTCCAAAATTAAAACTATTTAGGCTTCCTTTAATAATTATTAAACCACATGAGGGAATAATCTTTATTCTACTTGAGATACTTGGATACAGTTAATGTTTGACCCTCTAGGTCTTTTTCTCGTTGGCATTAGGCGGGCTTGCATAAATTCCAAGATTACTGTCTCGCAATGGGTAAAGGTTGATGGTTCCAGGTGCAGCGAAAGCACATTGGTGGGTTTTCCCAACATTATTTTTAACATAAAAATGATCAAACCAAGATCTGTCACAATGTAAAACATTGGATCTTCAGAAAAGAATGAAGAATGAAAAACAGAAGAGGGAGTCTCGGAACCATAGAGATATGATCATAATATGTTGCTTATAATTATTTTAATTAATTGACAAGAATTACCTTTATGGAATTATATTTTATTTGATTTCTCCAGTCATGATCCGGTGTGATCCATCATTGCGTCGTAGAATACAAGTGTAGGATTTCTCTAGTGGTGATCCACACGTGATCCACGTATCTCTAGATGTCGCCGAAGGAATCTCTGGGTGTTAGTGCTGAAGAACCTTTTCTTGTGATTTCCGCCTTTGATCACCTTGATCCGGTGGTGGTTGTTCTCTCTCGATCTTGAGAGCATTCTTGGAGGAAGGAGTTCATTCGGCCTTGAGAGAACTCTCTATAATTTTTTTTTGTAATGATTGGGGAAAAGTGTTGGGGTTGTGAGAATATTTATAATCGGGTATGAGGTTATAGAGTTATGACAATAAATGAAGGCATTACGCATTTTATTTATTTCATTAACTCTCATTGAAAACCCCCATGTTTAATGATTAATTCCTTGACACGTGCCCACACTGATTATAATAAATATCATTTAATAGAATGATATTATTTCTTCAAAATCCCGACTGGAAAAACTACACAGCATGTAATCATTAAGACATGGCGTGTACTCATTTTCCATAAAAACTGCACAGTGTGTATATTCAATATACATGGCATGTACTTCTATTTTCCATTTTTTTCTTTATTTCCCCCACCACATTAATTAGACCTTTGAGTAATGGCTATTTATTTGTTAAATGAATGTAATTTCATTACTGGATAATAAATATATATTATTTCTCCCACAATATATTCTCTTGAATAACGAGTGCCAAAATAAATGCGATCAGGCCTCCTTAAATAATTATTAGACCACAGTTGGGGATAATCTTTATTTAACTTGTTAAATTAATATTTCACTGAGATACATGGACACACTTAGTGTGTGATCCTCTAGGCCTCTTTCCCATTGGCATTGGGCATGCTTGCCTAAAGTCCAAGATTACTGTCTAGAAACAGGTCAAGGAACCCAAGACAGAGAGGTTGATTCCACATTGATGTGTCACCTCATATGAACGCTTACCATGTAATATAATCTCATCGTCATGAAATCATGAATCAAGCGGGCTGCATGCTAGTGCCATCAACCCATGTGATCGATTATTCTTTCATTGAATTTCTGGAATTGAACTTGACCATTCTTTACCATGTCCATGGATTTACTTAGGCTATTTCAATTCCATCAAAGGGCATGGGATATCTCCTTCCATTATGGAATAGAAGGGACAAATCCTTTCTCAAATTATCTATTAATGCAGTATTACTCGTGACACACCCAACGTATCCTTCCTCACTACGAATAGTGTGTCGTCACACTTTTCGTCAATACATATAAGTGTGCGAGTTGTAATACCCATTAATAATAATCTTAAAGTCTAAGGACCAATACACACGTCCACAGATAAAAACATCCAATGACACTATGAAATGTGGATTTCCTACTAGTGGGTATCATTCTCATAATAAATTCCTAGATATTACCAATGGCGCACACCCTGAGAAGGTGACTCAATGTTTTATGAGTCCTCACCCCTAATGGTCTCTATTATTTGTGTCCCTCAAATAACATCATTCGGCAATTGGACATATATTCAAGAAAAGTTTTATAGAAATTCTAGGTTCTCATCATTGTAGAGATCCTCTATGACCCTTTAATGCAACAGCTATCCTTGGGACATTATCACATGCATTATCTCACAGAAGAATAATCAAGATGTGATAAACGGTTTATTTAATGAATAAAGTACAATGTAGTTGGTTCTAGGCCACCAACTCTAACAAAGGCACCCAAGAGGAAGAAGTTGATTCCGCATTGACGTTCCACCTCATATGATCTCTTACCATGTAATTTAATCCCTTTGTATCAATATCTCAAATCAATATGGTTGCGTGCTAGTGCCATCAACCCATGTGTTTGATTATTCTTTCTTTTGACATTCCATAATTTAACTTCCCCATTCCTCACCATGAACCTGGATTTATTTAGGCTATATCAATTCCATAAAAGGTCTTCAGATCTTTTCTTTTTTATGGAATATAAGGGAAAAATCCTTTCTCGAATTATCTGTTAATGTAGTATCACTCGTGATGCACCCAGCGTATCCTACCTCGCTGCGAACAGTGTGTCATCACAATTTTCGCCAATACATCTATGTGCACAAGTTGTAATATCCAATAATAATAATGTTAAAGTCTAAGGACCAATACACATGTCTGCAGATAGGAACATCCAATGACACTTTGAAATGTGGATTTTTATTGGTGGGTCTCGTTCTCATAATATCCTCCTAGATATTACCAAGGGTTCACACCATGATAAGGAGCTTCAAATTTTTATGATTCCTCACCCCTAATGGCCTCTATTATTTGTGTCCCTCAAATAACATCATCCTGTCATAGAACATATATTCAAGAACAGTGTTATGGAACTTTCAGGTTCTCATCATAGTAGGGATCCTCTATGACCCATTAATTCAACAGTTATCCTTAGGACAATATCACATGCATTGTCACGCAGAAGAACAATCAACATGTGACAAAGTAAATATTAATGAATAAAGTACAAAGTAATTCATTTTATGCCACCAACTCCAATAGAATCCCTCTTGGACTAGATCCAACTGCTAACAACCTTTCACCAGCTAGCTCTCACATGATATCCATGCTTCTGCTGAGATAGGCCTTTAGTCATGGGGTCCACTATGTTTTCTTCCATGAAAACTCGTCTCACTGCAACTTCACCCCTTTGATATAAATCCCTCAAGATGTGATACTTATGGAGTATATGCTTTGTCCGTTGATGTGACCTTGGTTCTTTTTCAAGAGGCACCGTTGTAGTATTATAAAAATACAACATGATATGATCTTTACTGTTAGGATCCACATCAAGAACCTGGACAAAGTTCTGAATCTAGATGGCTTCCTTGGCTACATTAGAAGCCGCTATATATTTGGAATCCACTACAGAATCGGTGATAACTAGATACTTTGAACTCTTCCAACTCACAGTTCCTCCATTGATACAGATAACATATTCATATTGGGACTTCAAATTTTTCTGATCTATCTGAAATATAGCATCAGCATACCCTCTAATGAAAAGCTCCTCGTCTCCTCCATACACCAGGAACATATCCTTAGTTCTTCTCAGATACTTAAGGATAGTCTTAATAGCAGTCCAATGTTGTTCTCCTGGATCTACTTGAAATCTCCCTACCATGCTCAGTGCATAGGCAAGATCAATCTTGGTACATAACATGGAATACATGATGGATCCTATAGCGGAAGTGTATGGGATATTACTCATTCTAAATTTATCTTGTTGTGTCTGAGGACACATTTTCATAGAAATATGTAGGCCATGTTACACTAGAACCAATCACCTCTTGGATTGTTCCATACTAAATCTCTTTAGTATATGTTCAATGTACATACCCTGACATAGTCCAAGCATCCTCTTGGATCTATCATGAATGATTTTGTTCCCTTAAATGTAGGCTTCTTCACCCAAGTCCTTTATGGAGAAACACTTGTTCAACTAGTTCTTAATTGACTATAAGATAGGTACATCATTACCAATAATCAATATTTCAACAATATATACTACTAGGATAACAACTGCATTCCCATTAAACCACTCATGAACACATATCTCACATTCATTCTAAATGAAACCGAATTCCTTTATGGCTTCATCAAATCGTATGTTCCATGACCTAGATGCCTGATTTTAATCCATAAATGGATTTTTGCAACTTGAAAACATGTTTGGCTTCACCTGGTGTCACTAATCCTTCTGGTTGTGTCATATAGACATCTTCTTGAAGGTTCCTATTAAGTAATTCTTTTTTTATATCCATTTTCCAAATATCATAGTCATGGTAAGTTACTATGGAAATTATAATTCATATGGATTTAAACATGGAAACTGGAGAGAAGGTTTCATCATAGCCAATTCCTTGATGATATCTGAATTCTTTAGCCACCATCCTTGCTTTATTGGTGCTAACAGGACCTTCCATGTTGAGTTTTCCCTTGAATACACATTTGCATCCAATAGGATTTACATCAACTGGCTCATCGACCAAACCCCAGACTTGGTTCTGATACATGGAATCCAACTCATAATTCAGAGTTTCTATCCATATTATTGCTTATGGGATTTCTACTGCTTCCTTGTATGAGAAAGTTTCATCATTGTCCAACAATAATGATTCACCATCCTCAGTGACTAGGAATCCAAATCTCACTGGTTCCCTTACCTCTCTTGAGCTCCTACACAGTACTTGTGTTTCTTGAACCACTTCCACAGGGACCTATGGAACTTGTTCTTGTACCCACTCTTATGTATCTTGATTATTAACATCAACAAAGTCAATCTTTCTCCCACTATCCTTTTTTAAGATGTGCTCCCTTTTAAAAAATATGGTTTGTCTAGTGGCAGTCACTTTCTTGTTGAAGGGTTATATAAGTAATATCCTTTTGTTTCCTTGGGATGTCCTATAAAGATACACCTCATGCCTCGGGGTGCTGGTTTGTTTCCGGAGAAGGACTTAACAAATGCCCCGCATCCCCATACATGTGTGTGTGACAAAATGGGTTTATTTTCATTCCACAACTCAGAGGGAATTCCATTTTCCACCTTAGTTGTCACTCGATTTAATTTGTATGATGCAGTTTGTAATGAATATCCATAAAACGATAATGGAAGATCTACATGACTCATGATTGACCTTAACATGTCCAAAAAGGTGTGTTTTCTCCTTTCATTAACAGCATTATACTGTGGTGTATGAGGAATGAGCTGAGATAGAATCCTAGACTCCCATAGAAGATTGATGAACTCTTGGTTTAGATATTCTCCACCTCGATCCAATCGAAGATTCTTTATCTTCTTACCAAGTCGATTCTCTACTTCATTCATGAATTCCTTAAAGTTCTCTAAGGCTTCTGACTTATACCTCATTAAGTAGACATATCCATATCTACTCAAATCATCAGTAAAAGTTATGAGGTAAGAATATCCACCTCTAGCTTCTACCATAAATGGTCCACACACATCCGTGTACACCAATCCTTGAAGCTCTGTGGCTCTTTCACCTTGTCCACCGAAAGGTGTCTTGGTCATTTTTTCTTGTAAACAAGCGTGACATCTATCAATTGGTTTTATCCCAGTAGGGTCTAAATAGCTGTCTTGGCAGTGCTTTGTCAAGTTCTTCTTGTTTACATGACCTAGACAGTGATGCCAAAACTGGGTGATGTATGAGTCATGTGAGTCTGTTTCTTTATCGATTTCCAACACTTATTTTTCAAAATTTAATACATACAAACCATTATTTAAATTCTCTATACCATAATATACATTGTTCTTATTAAAGAGATAGCCCTTATTTCCAAATATGAAAATATATCAATCCATATCCAAACAGGATAGAGAAATTATGTTATTGGTAACACTATGAACATAATAACTATTATGTTAAACCAAAATCATCCTATTCAGCAATGAGAGGTGGAAATCTCCAATGTCTAATGCATCCATCCTCACACCATTGGTAGCTCGAAGATCCACCTCTCCTCTAGAAATTTTTCTAAATCTACTTGGTTTTGAAATTTGAATATAGATGTGAGCCCCACAAGCTGTATCTAATAACCAATGTGTTGAAATGGAAAGAGTACACTCAATAACAAAAGCACCTTTAGTGTCCCCACGATTCTGGGTGCAGTTTCTCTTCCATTGGCCTTGCTTCCCACATGGAAAAACATACCTCCTCCCATTCCTTACCCTCCCTCTAGATCTTCCCCATCTTGGAGGGATGGTGCTCAGGGGCTTCAGACCATTTATAATTCTTTGGACCCTTTTCCTTGTCCTTCTTTTTATTATTCACCATAAGGACTACGGGTTTGTCATTAACCATGCCCTTATCTACCTGGAAAATAACGTCAAAAGTTCCGATAGACAACTCTCATTTTTTCCCATGTTGTAGTTGATAATAAATCTAGAGAAGGTCTTTGGTAGTGATGAGAGGATAAAATCTGTATGCGACTCATCTGGGAACATAATCAATAAGATATCCATGCATTCAATGTATCCAATAATCTTGACTACATAAGGCTCAGCTGGCACAGACTCTCTAAGCTTAGTTGAAAACAAAGCATTGGATATCTCATATCTCTCCTGTCTCACCTTCTCTTGGTATATATCCTTAAGGTGAGACATCATGCTACAAGTGTCCATGTTTTCATGTTACTTCAAAAGCTCATTAGAAATGTCTTATAGAATGAAACATCGGACATCAGTGGAATCATACATGTGTTTCATATAGAGAGATAATTCTTCATCACTGGCCTCTTTCCCAAGCACAACTAGAACAGGCTCTTCCAACACATATAATTTTCTCTCGTGGATAAGGATGACGCGTAAACGTCTCTACCACTCTTGGAATTTAGTGCCAGTGAGAAGGTTTTCCTTCTTGAGTATGGTTCGCAATGATATGTTTGAATTCATTTTCTATTCATTTCTACAAATCAAGATGAGAAAAGTTTTTTTACTTTATTATGATAAAACTGTGACAAATAAATTAATTAATAATTATTAGTCTCCCACTATTTTATCAAAATCCAATAGCCATCACCATTGACTTCGGAATATTCTTTTTCCTGAATATTCTAGTGGAAAGGATCCATATTTCCCTTCGCATTACCCCAACTAGGGTTAGTCAAGAAACTTAAATGGTTTTAGGTACGCATTCCAAATTCCAACTGCATTAACTCGCAGCTCCTTGATCCGTTGAGTGGACTCCCCAATCCTGAAATCCTTTTATTTTGGATTTTCTCAACCTTTGCCTCTTGGTCACACCAAGTCCTTCTGTGGCAGTCAAACCTTGATTTGAACCATGTCAAGTCAACCCAAAACCTTGAATTACAATTCCCCAATAATTGAAAATACCCCAACTAGGGTTGGTCAAGCACTTTGAACTATGGTTTGATTCTAACTAAGATTATGGAAGGCTATACCGACTAAATATTTCTTTGAGCGATTTTATACTTATAGTAAATTTCCATTTTATTATCTTTTAATACATGATTTTTAATATTAAGTGGGATATACTTAAGTGATTAACCATGTATGAGATAATATTTTACACATAAGCCGGTATTATTTTAGTTCCATATTACATGCTTGTTTAATTCATTAATTGTGTGATCATGACAACACACCCACAATGAATAAACCATGAAACAGAGAGAAATAAAATAAATTGTATGATCATGAGCTTGTTAAATTGGTTATTTTATCTAGAAGTTGATAAACTAACCCAAGACCAAAGGGAGAAACACCTTGAACCTTTTAGGTTTGAGTTTACAGCTTTCCACCTGTCCACCTTTGTATCTCCTTAGATTGGTTTCACCTTGGCACCTGACTTGAGCCACCTCCAATAGATTGGGAGCTCTGTCCTTTATATATGAATTTATCTCACATGTTGGTGAGGGGTAAAAAAGGGGGTTTTATATAAAAGTAACCTTGGGCTCGTAGGCCCTACATATTAATGAGGAGAAGGCTCGCAGGCCAAAAAATTTAAATAAATAAATTAAAATAAACCATTAACATAAAAAGGTCTTGGTCTAGATCATGATCATCCATACATGAAACAATATATACATATAAATAAAACTAGAATTCAATTATTTAATAGTTCTTATTTATGATAAATCATGCTCGAATCAATTAATTATCTTTAATTAATCAATCCATTTATCTTAAATCCTTTTTTGGAATTTCCTCGAAATTCTCATCCATCATAATTATAAACAAATGAATTCATTTAAAATTATCTTTTTACATAACTTGTATATTGGAGGCAAGCCGGTGAATTCCCATTTACACAGATATTAAATTAAACATATATATATAACACATATCATGTTTTGTGCCTCAGCATTACGCCTACACTATGGTACACGTCTCAAGGGTTTGTATAATATAATAAAAAAATTTAATAAATCTACATAGTTTGGATGAGTACACAGTGTTTAGTTCCGACTTCATGGTGTGTAATTTTATTCACCGTCCATCTGAAGTACGCGCCCAGGGCATGGCGTATTTTTGTACTTCAGAAATTTTTGGATTACATGGCATTTTCAGTGGGACACACGCCGTGTAGTGTCTGCGTTAGACAGTTTTCGGCCGAGCAAGTCGTGTACATGGTACATGGTCCAACCCTAACCCGAATGGACTACACACCATGTTCAGTGGAACACACAGCGTGAAATCTAGAAACTATGTGTTATCTGTTCCCAGTCAACACACGGTGTCATTTATGGATTAGGTACGATCTATTTACCCAACCTAATTTGCTGGATCGATCCAATGCATTGAATCTAGACTACATGGTGTGTACTTCCAAATACATAATGTGTATTATGGTATTGTATGGTTAGGAACGTTTGGAACCTCTAGATGAGATCCTCTATTTTATTTTAATCAAAATTAAAATAAAAATTTGTTTCTGTAAGGTGAACGAGAAATGAAAGAGGAGGAATAGATCTCGAGATTCCTATTTAAGAACAATTAACTTGAATTGAAACAACTAAATTATTAAATTCGTTAATCACCACCAAAAAACTAAATAATTATAATCAACGATATGAGTCCCTTTGAGACCACTTGTATGTTATGAGTGCAGCGGAAGCTCGTGGGTGGTTGTGCCCACTTACCTTTTTGTCATTAGAGATGTTCAATCTGGGATCAATACAACGATAAAATTCAAACTCCAAGGATCGAATCACATAAATAGACAAAGAATAATAATAGTCCTGGAAATACAAAAGAGGATCATCATATATTGGGTATAATTAATTTAATTAATTGACAAGAATTACCTTCATTGAATTCTTTCCTCGTTGATGTCTCTGGTCACGATCTGATGTGATCCATCATTGCATCGTAGAATCCAAGTATAGGATTCCTCTAGCGGTGATCCACACATGCTCCACGTATCTCTAGACACTGCCAAAGGAATCTCCAGGTGCTAGCGTGGAGAATCCTTTGCTTGTGTTTTCCACCTTAGATCGCCTTGATTTGATGGAGGAGGATCTCTCTTGTTCTTGAGAGTGTTCTTCAAGGAAGGAGTTATTTCTATCTTGAGATAATTCTCAAGAATTATTGTACACGCGATTAGGTAGAAGTATTGGGGTTGTGAGGATATTTATAATCGGGTTTGTGGTTATTGAGTTATGATAAGAAATAAACATGTCATGAGTTTTATTTATTTCATTAACTCTTATTGAAAACCCCCATGTCAAATAATTAATTCCTTCACATGTTCCCACATTGATTATAATAAATATCAATTAATAAAATTATATTATTTCCTCAAAATACCGACTGGAAAAACTACACGGCATGTAATCATTAATACACAGCGTGTACTTGTTTTTAATTTCCTTTCCAAAATGAAAACTACACGGTGTGTACATTTAATGTACACGGAATGTATATCTTGTTTTTCAATTATTATTCCTCCAACATGAAAATGATTTAGTCTTCCTTGAATAATTATTAAACCACAGATGGGAATAGTATTTATTCTACTTGAGATACTTGGATACACATAGTGTGTCACCCTTTGGGCCTCTTTCTCATTGGCATTAGGTGGGCTTGCCTAAATCCCAAGATTACTGTCTAACAATGGGTCAATCCACCCAAGAGAAAGAAGTTGATTTTGTATTGATGTGTCACCGCATAATAATACTTACCATGTAATTTAATCCCTTTGTCTCAATATCTCTAATCAAGTGGGTTACATGCCTGTATCATCAACCCATGTGCTCGATTATTCTTTCTTTGACATTCCAGAATTGAATGTTCCCATTCCTAACCATGGACATGGGTTTATTTAGGCAATATCAATTCCATCAGAGGGCCTGAGATATCTACTTCTGTTATGGAACAGAAGGGAAAAATCCTTTCTCACATTATCTATTAATGTAGTATCACTCGTGACGCACCCAACATATCCTACCTCGCTATGAACAGTGTGTCATCATAGTTTTTTCCAATACAACTATGTGAATGAGTTGTAATACCCATTAATAATAATCTTAAATTCTAAGGCCCAATACACACATCCGTAGATAGTAAAATTTAGTGACACTAAGAAATATGAATTTCCTACTGGCGAGTCTCGTTCTCATAATATTATCCTGGAAATTACCAAGGGCGTACACCATGAGAAGGCGCCTCAAAGTATTATGAGTACTCACTCTTAATGGCCTGTATTATTTGTGTCCCTCAAATAACATCATCCAGCCATAGAACATATATTCAAGAACAGTGTTAGGGAACTTCTGGTTTCACATTATAATAGGGATCCACTATGACCCTTTAATGCAACAGTTATCCTTAGGACATTATCACATGAAATGTCATGCATAAGAAAAATCAAGATGTGATAAAGTATTTATTAATGAATAAAGTACAAAGTAGTTGGTTATAGGCCACCAAATCTAATATAAGACACATATCCAAATGATATTCCATTATTTTTTTATAGTTTTCCACCAAAATTTGTCTGTAATTTCATTCTATATTTTTCAAATAATTTAATAGATAGTCCACTTCGATGATTAGTCTATAAAGACTATTCGGGTACCAAGGTGGAACAACAATTTTATTTAATCAATTGTTCACTTAATTTCATTATTTTATAAATAACAATACACTTTGTGTGAAAATGGGCTTACTTAATTTTTTCAAGCATTGTTATGTTTGTGTAGTATCTACTTCAGGTTACATAAATACTATATAACTAAAACTATTTTATAAAAATCCTTTGATTTGAACTTCTATACCATATTTCATCTATTAGATTTAAAATCATTGTAGCTATGCTAATTGAACTCATCAGTATATGAAGTAACATGTTGAGTCTATAGATATATGGAAAATATTATGTTGATACATTTACAATTAACTCCATGTTTTGTGGAATTAGAGTGTTGTTTATTGTCACAATGATAACATTAAATAAATATACACCTCAATCTTTAGAAATAATTATACATAAAAATTTTGACCAAGGATTCTAAAATATGCTGGTCATTTTGATGGTTTAAAATTTGGTTTGGTGGTGATCATTTTATAATTAGTATAATATTTTTTTTATGGGTGTTCCTATTAATATCAGTAATAGTAATGTTTTAGTTATAAATATCTATTAATTTACCAATGTATTTTTTCTGTTCAGGATCTTTCATTATCAATGGATTTTGAGGATACGATGAAAATATTTTTTTTAAATATCTAGTTCAATGAAGTCTATGGATTGGAAGATAGAGCTTAGGAACTTTTAGTGTGTGAAAGTGAGATGTTACTGATTTTTGTAGTGAATGTTTTTTTAGGATTGGGTGAAAAGAATTTCAATATGTATAAAATATGAGATACCTTATGATAGGATTAAATTCGTGGTTATCATGGATACAAACTCCATATCAACCTTTCACTTTGCATTAAATATGTGTTTTTAACAAAATAATTTTATAGGGGTATTTGGTTTTATAACCAAGAGTTTATCTTTTCTTAATCTTCTATTATATCTATTTTTTGACTTTCCAATGTATTAATTTTATACTACCACAATATTAAGTCTTGTACTGGTTATTGTAATACCAATAGATTAAATTTCAACAATGTTAACACTTTCATCATAAATTGCTCAAATATAATTTACCATATTTCTACTACGTTTTTTTGTAATTAATACATTCTCTATTTATACCTCTTTCACTATTTTTACTTTGATATTTTATTTAATTGTTAATTCTAAAAATAGATCAACTTAATACTTGTAGAGGATGAAATTTGTTTGATTTATTTCCAGTATAATTAATCCCCCAACTTATAATATTTTATAGTACATTATACCTCAAGATAATATTTGGTAATATAGAATATATTTACCCAGGTTCTAATATTTATTAATTCATAATTTATATCAATTTATTTTATTTTTAACACAATTTCCTTTGACTAACAATTTTAGAATAGGATTGATATTTTTTAATGGTGGAACAAGTTTAAAAACATTAAAACATGAATCTAAAAACACAACCTATTTTTGATGGAGTTGATTATGAATACATTCCTGATCATATGAATTATTTAATTATAAATACTAGAGTGGATAATTATATCATACTAAAAAAATTAATATTCTAGAGAAGTATATTGTTCAATTTTATCTTGAATAAAAACTTGGATATTAGGTAAATAATGAAGTTTGAAATACTTTATTATGTTATATTTCTAAGAACTTGTATAACAAGATATCTTCTAAAGAAACAACGAATAAAAATTTTATGAATGTTTTTATTACAAATTTTGGAACATATAATGATTTAAAAACCCACATATCAATATTGAAATAAAATTATCAAGATTTTTATTTTCAAGCAATATAAATATTAACTCAAATTCATCAATGTATTATGACTATTGTAAATAGTGTAAAATCAATAAAATAGAAATATTTATTGAAATATAAAATCATTTAAAATATTAATGATATTATTCCAAATTAGTGGGAATCTAAGAGGAAACAAATATATTACATTAAGTATTTGAAAATTTTAGGTGTGGACGATTTAATTTCAATATTAATTAAATATTAAAGAAGTCATAGACGAGGCGATGAAAAAATAAAAATGATGAATGGTGAGGAATTCACTTCTACCTCAAGTAACCTTAATTTTTTTACTATTAATACTTATACTAGCACTTATAAATATATTATTTCAAAGAAAAAATTTGGGAATTCATGTAATAGAATTATATATGGAAGTGAAAATGAAATTTATAAAATTAAAAGAAAACTGAATAAATTTTTTTGTAATATGAATTTCTGGATTACTCATTGGAATAATGGGAAATGCATAAATAAGAATATGTTAAGTTCTTAAGGATCATGGGAATAACTCATAAGGGGGATTGAATCAGTTGTTATCTTTTTAAAAATTTACAACATTTATAACATAACTCTAGAAACTTCATAGAGTTATTTCCTTAACATTATTTATTAAACTCACTACCATAAAAAAGTAGGAAGGTAAGCAAAAAAACACGATTATAAGGTACAACCTCAATTTGAGAACCTAAATCTTTGTTATGGCTACTCCTGTGGGTCCATGGAAATTCGCTATTATTAGTAAGAGAATAAAACGTTTTTCACTACTCCCATTGGACACTTTATATCTCTCAATCGAAAATATGATAAGAACTCATGTTAATTTGTGAATTTCTCATAAAAATTTAAGCCCTAAAAAATATGAAACCCTATGAAATATTATATAAAAAAGTTACATTCATAAACTCTATCTTGTCTACCTCTAAATGACTTGTTCATCCAAAAATCTTTATTTGGTGTGGCCTACATATGATGTCCTTTGTCTAAAGCACCTTTACTAAAATTGTTCTTGTTATGAAATATTGATTTTTCTCAATTGAAAAAACCCTATAACTTTAAGAAACTATTCTCAGTTACTCAGTCTAATATTTCCCCGATTGATACTCTATATTATGTATTATGAACATAGACTCTATCTAATAATCTAATTAAAGTGTTTTATATTTGAAACTTTTATTCAACATGAAAAGAAAATTCCATTATAAACTAATCTATGGTACGGTTCATCAAGTTTCTAGGATTATTTTAGCGCACAGTCACTCATACACACCATTTTACTTTTCACTAAATTTTTATTGGTTCTCTTAGTACTGAAATGGTATGAAACAAAATTTCTTTTCACGCTAACTAAAATTAATAAATCCAAATTTCAATATCAATTGAATCTCATAGATATTCTTCTGAGCTCTTCTAAATTCTTCTGAAATATTCTAAAAAAAATAAACAAATATTCAGATATTAAAACATTCATTGTTCTTATCATATTTGTAACATTACAAAGCAATGTATGATTTTTCTCGAGAAATTTTATTTCTAGAACCTCTCTATTTTGAAGACTCTTATCTTAACCATTCTTCTTCTTCCTGGTACTCTTGACCTAATTGTAAAAAAAATATGATTTTATTCTTCAATACAATATTTAAAAAAACATGAAGGTATATTTTTTTATCAATTTCTTTATGATAAATGAATATGGTTGAATGCATTTTTGAAACATATAAAGTCTTCAGTTTCCTAAAATATATATCCATTAGTAAATTAAACCTTTTTAAAAAAATTATTTTTCTGTAGAGTTTTTTTGTTGAAATGTATTCATTCTTTTATGTCTAGAAAAATATGTCTGATTACACACTTGAACATTACTCACTTCTTGTGACTTATCCACTTAAACAACTTTCATTCGCTCATGCAACTTCAAAATTCCTAGGAAATATATATCTATAACAGTTAGTTCAACACATTATGTATGTAACCATGGATGACCTCTCCCATTATTTTATCAAAACATATTTTCATTCATTATTATTTAAAAACACATTCCTTATTATCTTGACTAAAAACAATCATATTAATTTTGTCACAATTTTATCAAACTCTGTGATATATAAAAATTCATAATTTCCACCAAAATATTCATCTAAATTTTCTATATAGATGGTTTTTTCAATTCAGTAAGGATGAACTTTATCATATTTCATTAAGTTCACACTTAATAAATTATTGTAGTTTCTCTATTTGGGGGAATGTTTCAATAAATTTGAATTCAAAAACATCAACATTGAACAAAACACCATTTTCTACATTTCATTTATATAATATGTTTCTAAATCTATGCCTTTTTAGGCTACTTATAGAGGTCTTAATTTGAAGATGTCTCTTACAATATATGTCCGTAAAACTATATTTGGACCAATGTTTCCAAATCATTTTCATGATATTCATCTGGTGTATTTTTATAAAATTTCCTTCATACAAACTCTATGTTTATAATGGAATCTTTGACCAATGGTCTATCTATTGGATTTTCTGATTAGAAACTTTATAATTTCTCAAGATTCTATAAATTCATACATCAAATATCTTTTCAATTTCTTCATTTTGTTATTATCAGTTCGATAAGATGTGTCTAGAAAACTTCAACATCCATTTTATTTAAAAATCTTGTATACTGATATTTTTCTTGATGTAAGGCACTCTGAGATTAGTATTGAATAACTTTTATTAAGTATTGAAATTTTAGTAACATTATAACATCCCTAAATCCTGACTTTTCATAAACTTTGATAACTTCATAAAAAAATATTTTCAACATTTAGTAACATCTTCTTTTCTTATTTTACAGAAACAAACATTAACAAAAGGTTATTTTTCAACAAAAACAAAACATTTTCAAACCATAACAAAGAATATTTAATCTCAACCTTTATATTATTTTATGAAATTCATTAGTAACATTTATCACTCATCATTTTTCATCACTCATACTTTTCCACAACTTATTTATTTAATAAATCAAATTTTTCAACTTTTACCAAGACACGTATTTTCTTAAATAAGAGTATCATTCTAACATGCCAAGTAAGTTATGAATAATAGATATTTTTATCTATGTCTATTTATGAATTAGATAGTGTTTTAAGAGGCTTAAAATGAGAATAAATCTAATCTTAAGCATAGAATTATCTAATAATTTTAAAAGATTATCTTACCGCCTTTTAATGGCGAACCATTTTTAAATCTAACTTTTGAAAATTTTATAAGATTTATTTTTAAAAATAAACATATTCTTCAGTATTGGGACATTGAAATTTACTTTTGATAAATTTTTGGTATTTTTCTGACAATTTTCATTTTTTAATGAATAGTGAAAAATACTGCATTTTACTTCAAAACTTCTTTTTCATCTAATTTAATTATATAGATATATTGTCCTTTTAATTTGTTTTAAAGTTTAATTAGAATATATTTTTACCATTTAATACAATGGTGGTCATTATAATTGATTTTACTTTTGAATTGGGCATAAACAAGTGCCAACCGTTTCATAGATATTGTTTCAAAAAACCCACTATTTGTTTTGACAACGGGAATCATTTTTAAATTAATTACTGTAATTTTTGTGTTTGGAATTTGGTAAAATGGATTCTATATTTTGAATCATAAGTTACAAATTATTTAATTAATACTCTTTTGTTTTTGGGCATTCTAAATAGTAACGACGGTAATTATCTTTAATTATTGTGATTAATTACTAACCGGGTAGTTAAGGGTAATAAAATAATATCATAATAATAACAAATGACCCCAAAATGTGTCTTAATGCTACTGGTTTTGTCATGGACGACCATGGGTTGCCTTGTTCCAAACTTTGGGACCCCATGGAATCACTTTTGTGTGATAGTGACTTTTTATCTTTTTATTTTCAAAGAAAGTTAAATATGACAAAGTATGTAGCACATAATTAAAAAAAATTAATTTTGTCTACATAAATTATTTCATGGACTATAAATATTTATTGGAATGATAAATAGATTTCCTATATCATAATATTTTTTTTATAATTTTTAGACATTAAAAAATTAAATTTTTTTACGACACCATGATGATGCATCGATTACCTCATTAATGAACGATTTAAATAAAATGAAAAGATAATGTAACATCTAAGACTAAAACTTGTAAAAAACCTATTTTTTGAGTTTATATCTTACCCTTATCACCTTATACTTGAAATATATCAATGTGGGGCCTTTAAAATCCAAAACTCATTTTAATATAAAGTAACATATCTTGACTTTCCAAGAGTGCCACTCCTCCCTCTTATAAAAGGCCCCTACCTCTACCTCCTTACCCACACCTCTCAAGCCATTGGATCAGAAAAACTCAGATCATTTTATCTCTCCACATCCCTCTTTCAATCTTAGAAGCATTACCTTAGGCAGAAAGCTCTTCAAGGAACCCTTTTGGTTCAAACCAAGAGAAGTTACCCGATTTAAAGGTAATTTCTTCACTAGTGTTCTTTTGTTTTATTTTTCTTGTCCAACCCCCTAAACTATTTTTATTACTTTCTTTTGTAAAAACACCAGTATCTTCAATATACTAGGATTATTTTATGAGAATTATTCTAGCTACACTTACACAAACCTTCGTCTAATGGTTAAAAAACATACTATTTCTGTGGATGGGGAATTTCTGCCTCACAAAACGATGATTGTTCAATCTTCTTTTAACACCTTTCATGGTGGACACTAAGATGTAACTCTATTTATATATGATATATATTATGTTTATTTTTTCCTTATTCTTATTTATTTTTCATTTATGGCATACCTTTATGGTTTCTATTATGGTTAACCGTGATATCTTCATTTTAAGAAGTGTGGACTACCGCCCCCTCAAAGTGATTTGATTCGTTAATGCCATATGTGGGACGTATAGAGGATGGAGTTAATGATATTATATATGATATTATACTGGAATTATAATATACCTTTATATAATTATGTTTTCATTCAATTAAATATGAAATAGAAATTAAAGTAGCGTTCATGCGTACGTACAGCTTACCGTCTCCATGAACGGTGCATTTCATTTCTTACCTCTAAATGTTATGAAATATTATAAATGCATGAATATAATGTATATATATATGATATATATGATATCTACATCATGAATATAATTCTGGATATAATGGATATTTTACCACATGAATAACTTGTAATTACAAGAAGTTTATTTTTGACACAAGTGCCAAGGGTCGACAAAACGACCATTATAAACTTAAATAATTACATAATGTTCATAACATGGTAATAAGAGATATAAAAGGAATAATGAACTTGAAAAAGGTTCTTAAGCAAGTATCAATTAACTCGAGTTTATTATTCATGAGATTAAAGAATGATCGAGTCAAGTCGGCCATGAGGTAAGGGACTTCGTCTCAATCTGCTTTCATTGAGGCATATTTATTTTATAAACAACTTTCTTTTATACAGTGTATAAACCCCTTTGACTTTTTTATTTATTCAAAAGGAATATTTTTTATATGAAGTGTTTTACTAAATGAAAAACGGGAATGTTTTTTTCGTACGTATGCGGTGACAACAACATCTCCACCGCCGTGACCATTATTTGAGTTTCGGCTTCCTCAACAAGCCATAACTTTTTTTTAAACGAGAAATAAATACCATGTTTTACTTTTCTTTTATTTTGGTATTTAAAATGGTTTTGATAATTTTTTTATTATATCAATGTGTTATGGATATCTTGTGATTGAAATGTGGAAATTTTATGTTTCATTTATGCATGTTTTATGTGGTATGATTATGTTATGGTTCTTGGGAATTGTTTATGAAGATGGGTGGTTCCATGATAAACTAAGGGTGGGTGAGCCCGATATAGCTCTCCAATGCATTGGGTAATGTGAAGGGGTTAAACATTAAGGTTTCTCTGTAGATATTTAGGGAATATAATATGATGGGTATTCCAAACATAACCATGAGGGTTACTCCCTACGTGAGAATGTTATGAATGCCACAAGTTACCTTTATGTCTTATGATTTCTATGATTAATTCATGATTTGATGAGGTATGTTAATGTTCTTATGTTTTATGAGTAAAGTATTATTTCATTAATTCTTATGAATACATGGACTAATGTTTTCATTTCGTACATTTATATCCTTTACTAAAAATTTTATGCTCATCCCAAGTTTTTGAAATATTTTTCACAGGTCAAGGGAAAAGTACATGATGTGTTGATAGTGTCGAAGAAGTGTCATGAAATAATCTATGTTTTATTTTAAATATGTCTCCTTTGATGGGAAAAAACAATACTGTCTTTTACGTAACCGCCTTGTTTAAATGTGGAATGTAATGCATGATTTATGATCTATTTCTCTAAAACTCTAAACCTGAAAACATCCTCAATGTGTATTCTTGAAATAACTCAAGATTAAGTAATGTTTAAGGTTGGGTCCTTATAGTTGGTATTAGTGGTCGGTTTAGATTACATTACGAGTTAAAATTATAATAAATTATTATCCAAAAATATTTTTTTACGGTCAAATTGAAATGATATAGCATTTGAAGATTACCGTGTTGCTTCATCTAAAACATGTTTGTTCAGAATGGTTTTCCGCAGAGGAAACAGGGAAGCATTGCTAGGAATGCATACAAAAGGAAATGACCTTCCGAATCAGAATCTTCAGATGGTCGGAATTGGAACTGAATAGTTTGTTGCAGTAATGGCGTAGTTGACTCAAGCGATAAATGGTGGTGGTATCTATGCATGAGATCATCCAGATTAACCACATAGGAACATGTTAGTGGTGGAACATTTCATGAGGCAACATCCCCCATCATTCAGAGGGTTATCTGACCATGTGCTAGCTGAAGGGTGGATTAAGTCATTGGAGAAGATTTTTGATGTCATGGGGTGTTCAGACAATCAAAAGGTTAGTCTTGAAATTAACCATTTTGAGGATGAAGCAGATCAGTGGTGGTCGATGGTTAAAAATATCATGGGTGCTAATGAGATTGATTCCCTCGACTGGGATGAATTCAAAGGTATGTTTCTTAAGAAGTATTTTCCTAAGGCTATTCGAATTAGGATGTAAAAAAATTATTGTAATTGAGGCAAGAGGATGACTCAGTGGCTTCTTATGAAGAGAGGTTCACTCGATTGGCAAGGTATGCTCCAAATTTTATCTGAGACCTTGATAGAAAAATCAATCGTTTTGACTCAGGATTAAAGCCAAAATATCTAAGGGCTTTAGCTTCTCGTGATTTCAATAGTTAAGAAAATCTTGTTCGATGTGCTGAGAAGGTGGAAATGGAGTTTGTCGATGATCAAGTGTTCTATAACAACCAACAGAAGAAGAGACCTAGGTGGCAGGAGAAAGGGAAGAATTCTTCAAAAAGGTCTCATGGTAAGAAAACTAAGTTTCCAGTTTCTGATAAATGTAGTAAAAGGCATGATGGGGAACGTCTTCTGAATTCTGGAAAGTGCTACCAATGTGGTAAGATGGGACATAAGGCTCTTGATTTCACTAAAAAAGATCATGGTGTTGGTAAGACCAAATTTGATTTACAGTTAGTGAAATTTTTCAAGTGCAATGAGATTGGTCATTATGCAAATGAGTGTTCGACCAAGAGATCGAATGATGGGAAGCATTCAGACTACAAGTAAAAATGAGTGGTGAAATCCTTTGTGAGTACTTCAAAAAATGTTGGGCCATCAAATGAAGGGGTATCAGGTACTTTTTTTGTTTTCTCAGATTATTCCAATGTCTTTTTTGATTCAGGGTCTACACATTCTTTCATCTCTGAAAAATTTTCTAGTAAATTGGGAATTCCATCTCAAGAGCTGACTCTTGAACTTGTGGTAAAAACACCTAGGGGAAATGTTGAGGCAAAAATAATTTATAAGAATCTCCCTATCCTTATCTGTGGAAAGAACCTACTTGAAAACATTGTTGTTTTACCTCTAGTAGAGTTTGATGTTATCCTGGGTATGGATTGGCTCTCTGTTTACCATGATAAGATTGATTGTATAGCTAAAGTAGTTTCTTTTCAAAAATTCTTTCAGTTTGTGTACAAGAATGAACCCTTACTATTGATAACATATCAAGAGGCTACGAAACTTGTAAAACATGGAAATGAATGTTACCTTGCACATATTGTTGAAGACAAATGAACCGTTTAGATTAATGATGTGCCAGTGGTAAATGAGTATCCTGATGTTTTTTCTGATGAGTTTCCTGGAATAATACCAGATCAGGAAGTTGAATTTACTTTTGACTTAGTTTCTGATTCTAATATAATTTCAAAACCCCCTTATCGAATGGCTCAAACTGAACTTTTAGAGTGAAGGAGCAATTGCAAGATTTATTAGAGAAAGGTTTCATTCGACCTAGCACATCACCATGGGGTGCTCCTGTCTTATTTGTTAAAAAGAAAGATGGTTCTACGAGACTTTTCATTGATTATAGATCCTTGAATAACATCACTGTTAAGAACAAATATACTTTGCCTCATATCAATGATTTGTTTGATCAGCTCCAGGGAGCTCAGTATTTTTCAAAGATTGACCTGAGATTGGGGTACCATCAGTTGAAGGTAAAGGGATCAGATATTTTGAAGACTGCGTTCTGTATAAGATATGGCCATTATGAATTTGTAGTAATGTCTTTTGGGTTAACCAATTCACCTACTGTATTCATGGACCTTATGAATATAATTTTCCATGAGTTCTTGGATTTGTTTGTGGTTGTTTTCATTGATGATATTTTGGTGTTTTCTAAAAGTAAAGAGGAGCATGAAAGTCATTTAATGGTTATTTTGAAAACCATAAAAGAAAAGAAATTTTATGGAAAATTCATCAAGTGTGATTTTTGGTTGCAAAAAAAATCTTTCTTTGGTCAAATTGTTTCTAAAGATGGAATAATTGTTGATCCTGCAAAAACAAAGGTTGTTGAATAATGGACAAGACCCACAACTGTAACTGAGATTCGTAGTTTTCGTGGTTTGGAAGTCTATTACCGAAGGTTTATTAAAAACATTTCATGGTTATATAGTCCAACGACTAAGCTAACTCGGAAGGATGTTAAGTTTATCTAGACAAAAGAATATGATGATTGTTTTTAGGAATTGAAAATAATATTGGTGAATGCTATAGTTTTGGCACTACCTTCTAGGAATGGTGAGTTTGTTATCGATAGTGATGCTTCGTTAAAAGGACTTGGTTGTGTCCTAATGCAAAATGATCAGGTAATTGCTTATTCTTCAAGTCAGTTGAAAACTCATGAGGTAAATTACCCTACACATGATTTGGAATTAGCTGTCGTTGTTTTCACATTAAAAATTTGGAGGCATCATTTGTATGGTGTAAAGTGTGAAATATATACTGATCAAAAAAGTTTAAAGTATATATTCACTCATAAAGAATTGAACGTGAGACATAAGATATTTCTGGAATTAATCAAGGATTATGATTGTACAATTCATTACCATCCAGGAAAAGCAAATAAAGTGGATGATGCATTAAGTCGAAAAAGTAAAGCTTCATTAACAATGTTGTGTTTGGAACATGATCCTTTGGTTAAGTATTTGATGAACATTGGCATATAAGTAGTTGGTGCATGATGTTCTTCTGTTTTGTTTCAGGTATCAGTGAAATATTCTCTATCAGAAAAAATTAAGCAAGCACAGAAGCAAGATAGTGAGTTGCAGAAAAAGGTAGAACTGGTTTAGAAGGTTATGTTGCCTGAATTCAACATTGATAATGATTGTGTTTTTAGATTTGGGAAGAGATTGTGTGTGCCTTCTGATTCATAGTTGAAGAGAGATTTTTTATGTGAAACTCATAGTTCTCCTTTTTCAGTTCATCCAGGAAGTACTAAGATGTGTAGAGATATTTGGGAGTACTACTGGTGGGATGGAATGAAAGGATATATTGCTGATTTTACTGTGAAGTGTTTGAATTTTCAACAAGTTAAAGTAGAGCGAAAGTTATCGAAAGGTATGCTTCAACCTATACCAGTACCAGAGTGGAAATGGGAGAATATATCCATGGACTTCGTTGTTGGATTGCAGAAGACACCTCGAGGTAATAAGGCAATCTAGGTTATTGTTTATCTCTTGACTAAATCTGCTCATTTCCTTTCTATACGAGATAATTTTTCTCTAGATCAACTTTCTCATTTTTATATTAAAGAGATAGTCAGGTTACATGCATTTCCCCTCTTCATTGTATCTGATCGTGATCACAGGTTTACTTCTAACTTTTTCAAAGGCCTTTAAATGTCATTGAGTACTGAATTAAATTTCAGTACAGCTTTTCATCCTCAATCAGATGGGCAGTCTGAATGAACAATTCAGAATTTGGAGGATATTCTACATGCTTTTTCGATGGATTATCAGGGAATTTTGGACCAACATCTTTCTTGGGTTGAGTTTTCTTATAATAACAGTTTTTATTCTAGTATACAGATGGCACCATTTGAGGCATTATATGGGAAGCGGTGTCGAACACCAGCTTTTTGCGATGAAGTGGGTGAAAGGAAGTTGATGGGACCAGAATTGGTAGAAGATTTAGTAGAAAAAATTCAGCTGATACAGATACACATGAGAACAGCTCATAGAAGGCAGAAAAGTTACGCGGACAATAGGAGGAAGGATCTATCTTTCGAGGTAGGTGATCATGTTTTTCTCAAAGTTTCACCACAGAAAAGTGTGATGTGATTTGGTAAGAAAAGAAAGCTGAGTCCAAGTTTCATTGGACCATATGAAATTCTGGAGAGAGTTGGTTCAGTTGCATTCCAAGTGGCTTTACCTCCATGTTTATCTCAGGTATACAATGTTTTTCATTTTTCAATGTTAAGGAAATATATTCCAGATCCATCTCATGTTTTGAGTGTAGAGGTAGTTCAGTTGGAAGAGAACTTATCTTATGAAGAACAACCAGTCTAGATTCTTGACCATAGGGAGCAAGTGTTATGGAATAAGGTGATTCATCAGGTAAAGGTTTTGTAGAAAAACCACATTATTGAAGAGTCAACATGGGAATCTGAAAATGGAATGAGGGATAAATACCCCCACTTATTCGATAAGTAAATAAATTGTGGGGATGTAATTTTCTAAATGGGGGAAGGATGTAACATCCCAAGTAAGTAATGAATAATATATATTCTTATCTATGTCTATTTATAAATGAAATAGTTTTTTAAGAGGCTTAAAATGAGAATAAATCCAATCTTAAGTATAGAATTATCTAATATTTTTAAAAGATTATTTTAGCACCTTTTGATGGAGAACCATTTTTAAATATATATTTTGACAATTTTATAAGCTCTATTTTTCAAAATAAACTTATTATTTAGGATTGGGAAATTTAAATTTACTTTGGATAAAATTTTGGTATTTTTCTAACAATGTTCATTTTTTAATGAATACTGAAAATACTGCATTTTACTTCAAAACTGTTTTTTCATATAATTTAATTATATAGATAGATTTTCATTTTAATTGGTTTTAAAGTTTAATTATAATATATTTTTACCATTTAATCCAATTTTGGTCATTGGAATTGATTTCACCTTGGAATTGGCCATAAACCAGTTCAAAACTTTACATAGATATTGTTTCAAAAAACCCGTTATTTTTTTTGACAACGGGAATCATTTTTAAATTAATTACTGTAATTTTTTTGTACTGAATTTGGTAAAATTGATTCCATATTTAGAATCAGAAGGTCAAAATTATGTAATTAAGACTCTTTTGTTTTTGGACATTCTGAATAGTAACGACGGTAATTATCTTTAATTATCGTGATTAATTAGTAATTGGGTAGTTAAGGGTAATAAAATAATATTATAATAATATCAAATGACCTCAAAATTTGTCCTAATGCTACTGGTTTTGTCATGGATGACCATGGGTTTCCTTGTGCCAAACTTTGGGACCCCATGGAATCACTTTTGTGAGATAGTGACTTTTTATCTTTTTATTTTTAAAGAAAGTTAAATATAACAAAGTATGTAACACCTAAGTAAAACAATTTTAATTTTGTATAAATAAATTATCTCTTAAAATATAAATAGTCACTGGAAAGCTAAAAATATTTCCTACATCATAGTATTTTATTTATAATTTCTAGACATTAAATAAATTAAATTTTTTTATGACACCATGATGATGCAGCGATTACCTCATTAATGAACGATTTAAATAAAATAATAAGATAATGTAAAATCTAAGACATACACTTGTAAAAAACCTATTGGATGAGTATATTTTGAACCTTTATCACCTTATCCTCGAAATATATCAATTTGGGACCTTTAAAATCGGGAACTCATTTTAATATAAAGTAACATTTCTTGACTTTCCAAGAGTGCCCCTCCTCCCTCTTATAAAAGGCCCCCACCTCTACCTCCTTACCCACACCTCTCAAGCCATTGTATCGGCCAAACTCTGCTCATTTTAACACTCCAAATCCCTCTATTCATCCTCTAAGCCTTACCTTAGGTATTAATCTCTTCCAGAAACCCTTTTGGTTCAAACCAAGAGGAGTTACCCGATTTAAAGGTAATGTCTTCACTTGTGTTCTTTTGTATTATTTTGCTACTCCAACCCCCTAAACTCTTTTTATTCATTTATTTTGTAACAACACCAGTATATTAAATATAATAGTATGTTTTTATGAGATTTATTTGAGCTAAACTTACACACACTTATGTCTAATGGTTAAAGAACATACTGTTTTTGTGGATGGAGAATTTCTGCCTCATGAAATGATGATTGTTCAGTCTTCTTTTGACACCTTTCATGGTGTCCATTAAGATTCCACTCTATTTATATATGATATATATTATTTTTATGTTTTCCGTGTGCTTATTTATTTTTTATTTATGGCATACCTTTATTGTTTCCATTATGGGTAAACGTGATATCTTCATTTTAGGAAGTGCGGACTACCGCCCCCTCAAAGTGATTTGATTCATTAATGTCATATGTGGGATGTATAAAGGATGGAGTTAATGATATTATATATGATATTATACTGGAATTAAAATATACCTTTATATCATTATGATTTCATTCCATTAAATTTGAAATAGAAATTAAAGTAGCATTCATGCGTATGTATGGCTTACCGTCTCCATGAACGGTACATTTCATTTCTTACCTCTAAATGTTATGTAATATTATAAATCCATGCATATACTAGATATATATGATATATATGATATCAACATTGTGAATATAATTCTGGATATTATAGATATTTTACCACATGAACAACTTGTAATTACAAGAATTTTATTTTTGACTCAAGTGCCAAGGGTCGAAAAAACAGCCAATATAAACTTAAATAATTACATAATGTAAATAACAAGTAAATAAGAGATATAAAAGGAATAATGAACTTGAAAAAGGTTGTTAACCAATTATAAATTAACTCTATTTTTTTATTCAGGATATTAAAGAACGATCGAGTCAAGTCGGACACGAGGTAAGGGACTTCATCTCAATCTCCTTTCATTGAGGCATATATTGTTTTATACACAACTTTGTTTTATACGGTGTATAACCCCATTTGACTTTTGGATTTATTCAAAAGGAATATTTTTTATACGAAGCGTTTTAATAAATGAAAAAAGGGAATGTTTTTGTCAAACGTATGCGGCGACAATGACTTCTCTGCCGCCGTGACCATTATTTGAGTTTCGGCTTCCTCTACAAGCCATAACTTTTTTTAAATGAAAAATAAATACCATGATTTACTTTTCTTTTATTTTGGTATTGAAAATGGTTTTGATAATTTTTTTTATATCAATGTTCTGTGGATATCTTGTGATTGAAATGTAGAAATTTTATGTTTCCTTTATGCATGTTTTATGTGATACGATTATGTTATGGTTCTTGGGAATTGTTTATGAAGACGGGTAGTTTCGTGACAAACTATGGGCGGGTGAGCCCGATATAGATCTCTAATGCATTGGGTAACGATAAGGGGTTAAATGCTAAGGTTTCTCCAAAGATATTTAGGGAATATATTGTGATGGGTATTCCAAATGTAACCATAAGGGTTACTCCCTACGTAAGAATGTTATGAATGCCGCAAGTTACCTTTATGTCTTATGATTTCTATGATTTATTCATGATTTGATGAGATATTTTAAAGTTATTATGTTTTATGAGTAAAGTATGATTTCATTAATTCTTATGAATACATGGAAAAATGTTTTCAATTCATAATTTTATATCCCTTACTGATCTTTTTATGCTAATCCCAAGTTTTGGAAATGTTTTTCACAGGTCAAGGGAAAAGTATATGATGTGTTGATAGTTTCAAAGAAGTGTCGTGAAAGAATCTATGTTTTATTTTAAATATGTCTCCTTTGATGGGAAAAAATAATAATGTGTTTTATGTAACCGCCTTGTTTAAATGTGGAATGTAACACATGATTTATGATCTAATTCTCTAAAACTCTAAACCTGAAAAGATCCTCAGTGTGTATTCTTGAAATAACTCAAGATCAATTAATGTTTAAGGCTGGGGCATTATAATATTACCCTAATATATCATATAAAGTAATGTTTTAGAATTAATTCAATCCATAAATTAAGATAAAATTTCAAGCCATGTTAAGATAAACTCTCCGTCACTTTCATCATTTCAATTTGTTACAGCTCCATTTTTTACCTTTTCCCATTTTGTTCTCCCCCCCATTTTATGATAACCATACCTTAATATTCACTAACAAATAAATGTAAAAACTTATTACAAATTTGATCCTTTATCTCCTTTTTTCCAAGATAATCCAAATAATAGTGGGGTACTTCATTAGATAATTTAAGAAGTCATGTGTGGAGGACGAACATAATGTGATAGCCTCAAATATAAAATTATATCATTTGGAATAGATTTGTTAAATATATCATCAATTTTATAGTTGGTTGAAATATATTCCATAAAAATATCTCTACAACCAACTTTCTCTTTTATAAAGTGAAACCTAATTTTAATGTGCTTTTATCATGAGTATTGGATAGGGTTTTCAAAAGGATCAATTAGACTATAATTATCACAATGTATATTCAATGGTTTAGAAAATGTCATTTTCAAATATTCCTGCAAAAAAAATTCATCAATAACATTTTAGTAAAATCATGGGTAGAAAAACATATTTATAATCTTATGTGACCAAAGTTTTTATATTATTTTTCTTACTGTTCCAACTCAGACAACATTCTTCTAAGAAAAATGTTCATCCCATTGTTGATTTTCTATCATTGGAATCACCATCCCAATGAGTAGTAGTATAATTATGGAAGTTCATATAAAAACTTCATTAATGAAAAAACCCTTGTGAATATAAACCTTTACCATATCTCAAAATTCTACTTTATTCCAAAGTATGAGATTCATTTGGATCTCTCTGATATCTAGCACAAAAATTTATATCATAAAAAATATCAGGTCTTGATGATGTTAGATAATGAAAAATTCTTATCAATTTTTTAAATTCTTTCTAATTTACACTTTTCTCAGCTTTATATTTACTCTTATTCATCCCAACTGAAATAAGAGTAGAAATGTCTTTGGATTCTTCCATGACAAAATTTTTTGACAATTCCCTAGGAAACTTTTCTTGAGATAGGAATATGTATTCATAATTTTTCTTAACATTTAAACCAAAAAATAAAGTAAATTTTTCCTACCTTTTACTTTTTAAAAAAAATCTCAATTTATTAGGAAGACACTTTAAAGCATTTTATCTATCCATATAAAAAATTATATCATCAACATAAACAATTGAAATCATATTGTTAGAATTTGATTCATTCAAATATAAGTTATTTTCAACCATCCATTTAGAAAAATTCATATTTTTCATGAAATTAGCTAGTTTTTAGTACCACTAAGGTCGATCTTGTTTCATTCCATACAAGGATTTCCTCACCATAAAACCCTCTCTTCCATCATAATAAAGTATAACCCCACAAGGTTACTCAATGTACTCTTCTTCCTTAATCTCCAAATTTTAGAAGTCTTACTTACATCCATTTTATAAAATTTGTAATAATGATGTACAACCACTACAAAGAAAATTATTATTATTTCCAATATTTATATATAGTAAATTTTTTATTCAAAATCAAATCCCACCACCTATTAATATACTTTTCTATCAAGTCATTCCTTGTTTCTTAATATTTCCCTATGCTCATTTAAGTTTTTTTATCAACCCACTTTGTAACAATAACATTATTTCTTACTAGATGTGGAATAAGTTCCCAAGTTTCATTTCTCTCAATTTGATCAAGTTCCTCACTCATAGCATCGACACATTATTTAGGTTTAGTTGATTCTAAAACTGATTCAAGATCAATCAATGATATTCGTGATATCTGATTTTTTAATCTCAATATTCTTCTTGTATGAATAGGGGAAATTATAATAAACCATAATATTTTATACTTCAACCTATTGATTTAATGTATGAAATTTTATATTTTCTCTCCCAACATCTGTTTCTTTATCACATAAAGATTCTTATTCTCTAATCCCTTATTATTGTTCACTATCATCTTTATAAAGCCTTTAATTTATCTTACACAACAGTTTCCAAAACCTATGTTAATCATTTTAGATTTTCAAAAGCATTTACAATAAAGGAATCCACCTAGTTTTTTAAACATTTTTTATAACATGTATAACTTATTATATTGGGTGAATATCACATGAAAATTCATCTTTCATCTTTTGCAACCAAATTTCCATGATCCGGATTTTTATTTATAGTAAACAGTGACCTCCAAAATCCTTGATATATTACAATGACGGTTTTTTATTATACTAAATTTTATAGGAATCCTTGTTTTATTCTATCATTAGTAAAAATCTATTTTTTACATGTACAGTTTTACTTATAACTTCCCACCAGTAGAACATTGAATTTTTTTACTTTATCAACATGTTTCATCCCATTTCAACCAAATTTCTATTATTCTTTTCTGATACATTATTTTTGTAGAGGGTGTTTGGATGAAAATAATGATTTTCGATTCCACACTTTTTGAGATAATATTCAAAATCATTGAATTTGAATAATGTACCTTTATCAGTTATCAATTTATTTATATAAACCGCTATTTCTCTCCCAAAATATATTCTAAAGGATCTAAACATTTCTATATATTATGAATTTTTTTTCAAAAACATGAATTTATTCCGATGACTGAAATCATATATAAAAGTTATAAAGTAAAACAATATATACTTTTGTTTATTGATGTCTTATAATAAGGCAAATATGTGAGTGAATAAGTTCAAGAGTTCTAGTATATTGAATGTATATTTTCTTTTGTTTTTTACTAACCATCATTCGAGTTTTACAAGTTATAAAAAGAAAATCTTATATTCTTTTCAATATTTAAAGATTTATATAGTATCAACTTTATAAGTTTTGCCCAATATTTTCCTCCCAATATATCTTAGTCTATGGTTCCATAATGTTTTCTCATCTTCTGCAATCCAATAGCAAGAGTTATAAAGTTCTCCAATCTAAAAGAGACATTTGTTCATTCTTTCTCCACTTATAACAAGTTTTCTATCTAATTAACTTTGGATGATAAAAAAGTATTTTATAAAAATAAATTATTTTCCATCATGAATTTGTCTCACACTAAGAAGGTTGTGCTCAAGTCCTTCAATATATAGAAATTATTTAGATTTTATTTTATAAGGTTCAATATTAGTTTTACCTATTCCTTTGAGTTTTAAAAAACTATCATTGCTGAAATTAAATGCACCTCCATCACTATCTTCAATATATTTAAATGTTTTTATATCTCTCAACATGTGTGAGGACGAACCTCTTTCAATAATTCATCATTTGTTCTTTTTTTATTTCCTTTTAGAGTTGTATCAAGTGAAAAATCACTTTCTTCAACTTTCTTCTATCCATACTCATTTTATTTTTTATAAAAGGAAATTTACCCTTGAAGTGTAGTAAAATATTATTCCGAAAACTAACCTAGTTTATCACATATTCCAAAAAATTCCTCTAAGCACTCAAATTTATTATTTATTGAATAATTTCTAAAATATTAGGATTTTACTTTTCTTACGTCACGTGGATTAGGAAAATTACTCATTCTTTTTCCACTATTTCTACCCCTATTTCTATGACTCTTTATTAGATGTAAGATGTTATGCCAATAGTTGTAATATTTGTTCCCATAAATTCCACATCACTAGAAAAAACTATCAAATCTTGGTTTTCTATAGAAGTATAATTTATCTCAAAAAAATTTTAATGTGCAAAAAAAATTTCTATTCACAATTTCTCTGGGCATGGGTCATCTTTCCTGTGGAGGGAATTTTCAAATTTCATGGATTTTATAAATCTATTACATCACTTTGCATCCCAAATTTTACTAATAATTTTCATAACATATGAAATGTTAGAAAAATCAGATGAACATTCACATTTAGTGTATCGATATTTAACTAGATTTATAGAGTGAGTTCTTTCTACAACATTAGATGATTTAGATTTTAATTCCAAATCCTTTCTGAAATTTTAATTAAACATTATTAAGTTACTTTTAGCCTCAATAAATTTTGATTCAGTTTTGCTAACTTTATCTTCCTTAACATTTATATTCTTACTGAGGTCTCCAACCATCCTTCCAAGTTCATCAATTATTATTTTTTAGTATAATATTTCATGGATGTACTATTCTTCTTAATTAATTATATTTTTTATTCCTTCAAAAACCATTCCATCACCATTATTCATCATTCTAATTTCTCTATTGAGATTTCGATTTCTCCCACTACATGCTAAAAGTTCTAGTCTAATTTAATACACTTTATAAGGTTTTTCACCTAATTCATCTTATTCATTGTTTTAAAAATATCTATTTTCACTATAATTTTACAGAAGGTTCTAATTCTTTATCAACATTGATATTTAGATGAATCAATATCATCAAATTCATACTCAACTTTCTCATATAGAATTCTTCTTATATTTCTAGTGAACTTTTTCGTTCTAGTTGTTTACATATTTTCTTCTTTAAAAGTTTTGTTTATCCTCTTCCATGGAGTCATTTTTTTAGGATGATCATCAAATTCACTAAATTTATTGTTATGTAAATTCATAGAAAATTTCACAATTCCACCCCACTCGAAAAAATTAAGGATAAGTTTCTTTTATGCTTTATTCTTCCTAATCTATGTTTTTTGGATATAAGAGACATGATTTTTTCATTTAACTAATGATCCTCTTTATCTTCAAAATCAAAAGGATCAAAATCTTCATCATCTTAAATTTTCATCTTTCTCATAGCTTCAAAATCCATTTCATCTTTGTTCCTCTTTTTAAATGCAAGATTTTTTCTCATTTAACGGGGAATAAAAATGTTACATAAATCATAAAGTGATAAATCTTATATATTTTATGAAGTATAGATATTAGAATCAAACCTATTCGGAACGATTCTCATGAGTTTCTTGAAATTTTTATAATATTACAAGAAATCTCTAAAACCTTTTAGGTTTCATACAACCTTATCCACCTTAGTGAAATAGTCATCAAGAGTTTCTTTATCTCTTATTATTATCTCTTAAAACATTATACGCTAAATTGTAATCTTTTTTTCGTTAACATTATTATTATTTTTAGAAAATACTTTTGAGATTGTCCCAAATTATCTTTCCTATTTCATGAATCCCCACCAAATTATAAAAAATTTCTAAAAGAGAAATAAGAATATAATTTATATCCTTTCCATAAAAATCAATGGTTATTTTGTAACATAAATTCATCGGAGCATAATTCTCAATGGTTCTAATCCAAGAGATAGAAGATAGGGTATCATTTTATTTTTCTTGCCATGATATTTCTTCCCATAAAATATATAAATCTCTCTACTCTTGATGGAATTGATAATTTTGAGGATAAGGATTTGATAGGTGAAACTTTCCTCTGATACCATGTAATTTTCCTAAGGATCATAGAATAACTGAGATAAGGGGTTGAATCTGGTGATATATTTTTACAAATTTCAAACATTAAGAGACTTAACCCCTGTAAATTGTTATATTTATTTCCTTTTCATACTTTAGTGAACTCACTTGTAATCAAAATAATTAATGTAAGAAAAGTACACAATACTTACAATGATCTTCCATAGTGTGAGAAACTACATCCTTTCTTTGTCCACTCTCATGGGTCTGTGTAAATTAATTATTATCAAGAACAAAATAAAACAAATTGTTAACACTAATTGTATACCTTAAATATTCTCATATAAAATATTATACTAACTCTCACTTTTTTAAAAAAATTTCTTACAAATTTTGAGCCTCAAAAAAATATAAAACCTTTTAAAATCTTCTGGAAACAAATGTATGCATAGAAACTCTGTCTGACATACTTATATATGATTTTTCCATCCAGTAATCTTCATCTTGTGTTCCCTACATCTAGTGGCCTCCACTCTATACACATTTACTAAAACTAAACATGTTTCAAAATCTAGATTCTACTCAATAAACAAAACCCCTAATATTTTTAGAAAAATTTCCCATTTACTCTATATAATATTCCTCAAAATGATACTCTCTATCTCTAGTATTTTGAACATAGAATATATCTAATTCTCTAATGAGAAACCTTTTATTGTTTGAAAATTTTGTTCAACATGAAAATAAACATCAGTTGGAAACTCAAAACTAATAAAACTATTCAAGAATCATAGCCTTTTTGTTAATTAATATTCACTCTCATGTACCATTTTACATTCAACCTCTATTTATAAGTGATCCCAAATTAGAAAAGGTGGGAAACCAAATTTTGTTTCCCACTCACTAAAATTTATAAATCCAAATTTCATTCTAATTTGAATTTATTTGAGATAATTCCTAACTCTTCCTAGATATTCTAGAGTCTTCTTGAATATTCTCAACAAATCTATAATTCCTTACATATTAAAAATTGATGATTAATCCTCATATTTGGAACTATAATATATTATTTAAGAGTTTGATCTGAAAACTTTTTATCAAAAACTTCTCTATCTATAAGGCTCTTATCAAAACTTTTCTTCTTCTGTCTAGTACTCTTGACCCAATTATAAAAAAAATTAGATTGTATTCCTCTGTAGAATCATTAAAAACCACTTGAAATAATATTTTTGAATCATTTTATTTAATCCAAATGATGAAGGTTCACTAAATTGTTGAAAATTCTAAAGTCTACAGTTCCTTATAGCGACTTCTTAATAGAAAATTCAATATTTATAACATTTTTATTTTTTCAAAGACTTTGTCTAGTATATTATATATTTTATTGTATTCCTATTAAATTTTTTCTGATTTCATACTTAAATTTTACTCACTTATTATGAAATATCCTCACACATCTTCCAACCATTCATACATCTTCAAATTTCTTCAAAAATCTATGTCAAAAAGATTTCATCAAGAACATTGTGTCTAGAACCATAGATGACCTCTCCCTTTTTTTCAAAACTCAATTTTATTTATTATAATTTTAAAAATATTTCCTTATCATCCTAACTAAAAACTACCATATTTGTTTTCTCGTGTTTTTCAAAAACTACAAGATTTTCATAAACTCAAACTTGTCATAGAAATATATATTATTACTTTTTATCAAGAAGGTTTTTTATATTCATGGATGTTGGAAATTATAAAAAATTAGAAATTTCAAACTTATAGGTTACTCAATGTTTCTCTGTCATGAGTAATGTTTCTAGAAATCTGAGTTTAGAAACATCACCTTTATTAAAGATTCCATGTAATTTTTTTCAGACTGTCAATCTATGTATGAAGATCTACATTCACTGGGCTATTTCTGGAGGTCTACATTAGGATCTATGTTTAAGGGTATATATCTTGAAAACATCATTTGGACTAATTTTTTCATATTTGTAGGATGATATTCATTTCATTCCTTTGTAAAAAAAATCCTTCATATAATATCATATTTTTTAATAGAAACCTCAACCAATGGTTGTTATGATTGATTATTTGATCATCACTTTTTCAATTTAACAAGCTTCAAATTTTCATTTTTTTAGTTTTATAACAACTTCTGTGTTCATTTCTTCTCTATATCTTAAGCTTCATCTTAAAAACATCAACATTCATTTATAATCAAAATCATGTATCCTAATAATTTTCAGGATTTAAGGAAATTTTAGATTGACATAGAATCATATTTCATCAAGTTATAAAGTTTAAGAACATTCTAACTTCCTAATTTCCTCACTTATCTTATACTCCAACAACTATAAAACTAAAGATTATAAAAATATAGAAACTTTCTCTTTTCCATTTTTTGCAAAAAAAATACTTGAAAAAAGGGTTAGTCAACTATAAAAACAAAAACAAAAATTAAACCATCACAATGGTTCTTCAAGCATGAATCATCAAAATTGATTTTCTATGACTATAAAAATAAAGGTCGTTTTGACCAAATTATCCTAAACTAAAGATGAAAGGTAACAAATTAAGAATTTATTCTACAATAAAAGGAAAGAAAATCTTAAAATATTTATACAACTAATGTTCTGGTGAAGGTGTTATCCCAAATGTCAGTTTTCTAAAATAGAGTGGAATATAAATTCAAAAAAAATTGTTAGATTCAAATCAATCATTTTAAGAAATGAAATATGATACATGGAAAATATAACTACTGAATCCATTAGAAACTGAATTCATGATTCTAAATTTAATTATAAATTAAGATATGATTTTTCAATTTCATTTAATGGTGATAAATATATTACATTAGAGGATAAAAATGTAAATTAATGGGAAGATGAAGAAAACTTACCTTATGTAGCTAAAATTGAAAGATATTAAAAACTTATGAATAATTAGAATAATAATTCGAAGAGTTACTATAATTTAACTGGAGTTATACATATTAAATATACTATAATAACTTTTAAATTAACAATATATATTTAAAAACATTAAGTTAATTTGACACAAAAACTATTTATGGTATGAACTATGTTGATCAGAATTTATTATATCCAAAATATAATGATAAAAATTTAGATAATAAATAATTCATTGTTCAACTTAAATTTCTTATTTTTAGTTTAAATAAAATTTTATCTAAATTTACATCTTTTAAAGAAAATTTTGATAAAATGTATACACAAATAAGACCCTCTATAACTTCAAATAAAATTGGTTATACATATGATAAACCTCATTTCCAATCAAATAATGTTATACCTAAAAGAGAACCTTTTTTACTAAATTTCAAAGATGATGTCACTAGAGTAAGTATTTCTATTTAAAAAAAGTTCACTATTTTGGTTTTTATAAATAATTTATTTCATAAGAAATATTATTTGTATAATATAAAAGTATTTTTTAGATATAGATTCAAAAAAAATTAACATAACTATACCCAATAAAGAGTGGTTACTAGTGATTTTGTTTTATCTTTTTCCAGAAAATAAAATGAGTTCCAACAGAAAAAATGGCACATGGATAGTGGTTGTTATCAATACGTGAATAGAGATAAGTCAAACTTCTAAAATTTAAATAAATTTAATGGAGGATGAGTCACATTTGGAGATAATTAACATGTTGAAATCCTTATAATTGATTATGTTTTTTTCATGGAAATATATTAATTTTAAATTATTTATATGTTTTAATTATTAAGAAAAACCAAATCAACATAAGTTAATTATGTTATGAGTGTTATCTTGTGAACTTCAGGAATAATAAATGTATTTTACAAAGGTTAGAAGGTAATTTCATTCTGACTACCGATAGGTATGAATATGTATACACGCTCAACTTAGAATACTTAAGTCATCAAAATTTTCCTTGTTTATGTGAAACCGGAGACTTATCTTGGTTATGGAATAAGATATTGGGACATTTTAACCATAAAAATTTAACAAAACATTCTTGGAAATGTCTTGTTAGGGATCTAACAGTACTTAATTTTAACTCAACCTAATCCTTTTAAATTAGGTAAGTGATATAAATATTGTTTTAAATAAAAAAATTAAATCCCAAAATAACAATTATTTCCAGTTAGTGCACATATTTTTATTTGGTCCAACATAAATTTGAAGGGTTTTTGGTAAACACTATGTGTATATATTCATTTATGATTACAGTAAATTAACTTAGATTTATTTTCTCCTCAAAAAATCCAAAGCTATTTACCAATTTTATGTATTTCATTTTTCTGCTAAAAATGATAAAAATATACCATTATTTATTATCCATAGAGATCATATTTGTGTGTTTGAAAATAATGAGTTTAAAACATTTTGTATTAAAAATTTATTACTCATAATATTTCTCACCTAGAATACCACAACAAAATAGTTTAGTTAAACGAAGAAATATAATTCGTTAAGAAATTTCTAAAACATTTCTAGGTGGGTACTATATTTATAAACATTGTTGGGTTGAAAATATGAGTACTCTATGTCATATTATAAATCAAGTTTTGCTCAGATCCTTTAATAATAAAACTCCATATGTGTTTTAGACTACAATAAATAAAAAACATTCTCACATTAGAGTGTTTTGGTGTAAAGTATTCATTCATAATACTAAAGATATGTCACAACAATTTAACCTAAAAGGTGATGAAGGATATTTTTTAGTTTTCTATATCTTCTATATATTATAGTTTTTTCATAAATGAAAAAATGATGTTAAGGATATGTTTCATGTAATGTTTTTTGAATTGCATCCATTTTTTTGTACCAAAATATCATATAATAATAATTTTAGTGAATTTTTAAAATATCCTTATATTTGTTCTGAGGAAGTTGATACTCCTATATTTTTTGTAGATTATTCAGATGTAGGAACAAAAAATTCTTAATATCTATAAATTACTTTAATAGAAGATATATATCCATTAGTTGAAAATTAACTTACCACTTTACTTAGGAATCAATTGATATTATGAAATCATATTTTGATTACATAATTGGGAATGTAATTCCACTGGATAAAATTAGAAGTTGCCTACGAAATCAATATTATCATCTTGTTTTAATATCACAATTTTAACCTAAAGTAGATGATTATGCTTTAGGTGCTGCAATTTTGAAAAGGGCCATGCAAGAAGATATTGGTCAATTTAAATAGAACCAATTTTTGAAATTAGTTGAATGTCCTAAAAATCAAATGTAAATTTGAGAAAAATGGATTTTTAAAAATAAATGTGATGAATATGGAATTATTTTTAGAAATAAATAAATCAACGTTGTTAAATATTTTTTCAGAAATAAGGAATAGATTATTGTGATGATTTTTCACTAGTAGCTCGACTAAAATTTATTCAAAACCTATTACCCATTAAAAACATATAAATTTTACTATATTTCAATTGAATGTAAAAACTAATTTACTACACAATTACTTTCAAGAGGTCTTTTATAACAAAAAACATCCTACTTTTGATGATATTAAATTTCTAGAGCAAGTATTTAAACTTACTAAAGCACTATACGGAATTAAATAAGTCTTAAGAGCTTAGTATGATTGGAATACCAAATAGTTTCATTGAAATAATTTTCTTAATGAAAATTTTGATCCAATACATTTTATAAATAATGATTTTAAAAATTCTTTCATTAGTCAAATATATGTTGATTACATTTTTTTTGGTTCAAACCAAATAGAAACTTTCTAATAATTTTTCTAAACATATAAAAAATGTGAATGAAATGACATGACAGGAGAACATAAATTTGTCCTTGGTTTTTATATTTCTCAAAAATCAGAAGGAAAAAAATTGTCTTAATATAAATATATAAAATATTTTATCACTAATTTTGGAATTGAAAATGAATCAAGAATAGTTATTATGGTAATAAATTCTATTAAATTTGACTTTTATTAAATAACTAAACCATTTGATAAATAAATGTATAGAATTATGATCGAAATTTTACATTACCAAATATAATTTTGACCAGATATTATATTTTTAGTATTTATTTTGGTTTGATTTTAAAAAAAATTAAGAAATCAAATTTAAAATAGGTAAAATTATTTTTTCTCCATCTGAAAGGAAACCTGGAACTTTGATTATTCAATTTTTTCATAAATTATTTTGTTCAAAAAATTTACACAGATGTGGACTTTATAGGCTATTGGTTAGATAGAAAATATACATCTAGAACATTTAATTTGATTGGATAAGATTTCTTTTCATGTTCTAGTAAGATGCAATATTTTGTGGCACTTTCTACTACTAAATAGGGATATATAGTAACCAGAATTTATTGTGCTCAATTATTATGGATGCAACACAGAATCATGGATTTTTGGTGTGAGTTTTACTCAAACTCAAATTATTTTTTATAATATTTTTTTATTTATCTATATATAAACCTCTCACATCACTTGTGATCAAATCACATAGATGTAAGACACCATTTATTTAGGGATCACAAAAAAGGGTAAATTGTTCTTAACCTTATTAGAATTGAAAATTCGCTTGCTGATATCTTTAAAAAACCTTTAGCTACTGGTAAATTAAATCTTATTAAATAAATTTTTGGAAATTATTAACCTAAAGTGATCTTAAGTCCACTTGTTGTTTTATCTATATCCTTATATTAAAAACTCCTTATGTGAAAAGGGGGAAAATTTTATCATTTTTCAATAATACAAATGTTATGAATTCTATAAATTTTTCAAAATTTTTATTATTTATTATATTTATATGATTTTATTAAGATTTAAAATTTTTACTAAACTTTTTCTTAAACCACCCTTGAAATATGAATCTCATTATTTTCTTTTATTATATAACTTTATAAAGGTTTAGTCATTTCAACTATTTCATTTACTATTTTAATATTCACATCCTATTATTTTTTATCATATGGTTAGATGATCCAAACTCATAGAAGGTAATACTTCTTAAATAATAAATTTATTATTATACAAGTAATATTTGTTGTTTCTTAAAAAGATAAATTTTTCTTACCCATTAAAAGAAATTTAAAATTTATTTCTTAAAAGAATCGAAACAACATATGTTTTGGCCCTATATGTTCATGTGAATCATTGAGGAATACTCATACAAAAAAATTAAAACTTTGAGGATGATAAAAATCTGAAATTATTTTATAATGATTGTAATATAATGATTTTTTACATTCAATTTTCTATATTTTATTTTTTATGATAGAAGTTTTTTCATTAGAATAATCTTTACAATAGTATACCTAAATAATCACATAAGGTCAACTATATAGAATTTATTTTTCATTTATAGAGTAGTAGAAGCATCAAATATAGTCAAATTACTCTTTTTAATAGTGACCCACACTTTTCATATAATAACATTTCAACTTTTATGTGGAATACATAATAAATTATAAAAACCGAGAGCCAAATACCTTTTTAGTTAAGTGCCTTTGGAAACTTGGAAACATAAACACCAGTACATAAGTGAGATAAATTATCTCTCACTTTATTCTTCATGTAAAGACCCATAAAATTCAAGGGAAATTTTTTCTTAATTTTCTTTGGGATTTTACAAGAACGTTGTTTCTGACGGCACTTGATTCTAAGGCCCAGTGTGCCCGAATGTTTTATACGAAGTTTAGCTCAGGTACGTTCAGTGAACGAACGAGTGGGTTTTCCTAACTTTTGAAAGGTTTCTCAAAATCAAATTTCGAGGGCACCGATGAATTCGCAGCGCCAGTAATTGCTTAGGAACACCTTTTCTAGAGTTGTGTTTACACAGGAGGAGTTGTTAAAAATTGTGTAAGGTAAAATAAAATTGAGCTTCAATTTTATTTTATTTTCACTAAGTGGTTATCTTTTATGTGGAAGTTGGGAAACTATCCTAGATAGGTTATGAGGGTGGTGGGGCCCACACAAACCCCACCCCTTCATATTCCCAAACTCCTGCAACTCACCATTTAATTAGTTATCTTAAGATAATTAAATAGGTGAGTTTAATTTGAATGTTTGAAATTCAAATACTTATGGCATAGGTAATAAAATAAGACTAAACACTTATTTTATTTTTGGTTGGATCTTATTGTGTTGAGAGTGGATTGGGGGAAGAAACTCTAATGTTCTTCTTCATCATCGAAGAACACAAAGAACATGAGGAACGCACCGATTTCTGACGAAGAACGCCGAATCCTCGGAGATCGACTACACGACGTTGTATACCGTGATGCCAACAATGTTCCTTCCACGACGCCTTATTCCACGACGATCAATTCTGCGACGTTCCTTTCCATGACGAGCATTCATTCAACAACGCTCGAGGTAGGGGATTTTTTTTTTGTGAATACTTCCGTTGTCGTTCTTCGTGAAATTTTACCACTTGCTATCGATTAACGGGAGGGGGTCGAACCGCACAAACACGGCCGACCCTTCTCCCTTGTAGGTTATGTTGATTCGGTTCGAAGGAAAGCGGCGTGGTGCAACGGCACAACGCGGGATCATACGGCAAGGGTGTGTGGCGCCGTCATGCCGCGCCGTTGAAGTCAAACAAAGGCACGGCGTCGTCGTGCCGCGCCGAAGATCCTCGAAGGAACCTCGAAGACACCTCGGCGAGAGCGGGGTCGCGGTGGAGGGGCGTGTCACCGTTGCGCCCTACTGGACGGACCCAGGGTCGCGGCATAGCGGGGATCGGCGGCCGGTTCTGGGTCGCCGGCGTCGGAGCAGGGAGACCGGACCATACCGGTCCTGTATCGGCAACAACGGGCTGGCTAGAGCGGGCCGTCCGGTCAGAGGAGGAGCCGGGGGTTATGACCCCCGGCTGGTCGGACAAGAGCGGCCCCCCACATGGGGGTCGCGGTTACGAAACAGGGGGGCAGCGCCCCCCCCCCCCCCCATCCGCTCGGTCGAAATGGCTGAGCCACATGGCCAAAGCCAGCATGCAGGACCGCCAGGCCGGGCCGCCAGGCCGAGCCTCACCTAGGCCGGGTCGGGCCACGCCAGCCGGGCCGGGCCGGTCTGAGCCCAAGCGGGCTGGACCCGGACCCGGGTCGGGTTGACCCGGGGGGTACCGGGTCGGGTCGAACCGGGCCCGAACCCCCTAATACCGGACCGCTCAAGGTCTTTTGCCCATAACATGGGATTCGGACCTCTGATCGACACACCGTCAGCTGGGATGTGATCCTTGGGTCGAGATGGTCGTTTCGGTATATTACACTCAAGGTTTCGGAGTACATTGGGTTCGGCCGAGTTGGTTCTTACATGAAACCAACCAGGCCCCCGGAGCAGAAACCCTTATAACTTGTGCTCCGGACATCCGATTGATGTGTCGTCGACTCTGATGGATCCCTATTAGTGAGACGGAACTTTTGTCTTACTCCGCTCAAGATTTGGATGCAGTTGGAGTATGGTCGGGTTGATTTTGACTTAAAACCCAACCGGGCCCCTGGGACGAAAAGGCCAGTAACTCTCAGACTGGGCGTCCGATTGACGCGTCGTCTGTGACGTTGAGTTCCTGTTGATGATATGGAACTTTTGGATACATCAACTCCGGACTATGTGTCAGTTGATGTATCTGCCCCTCGGCTCATTGAGTCGACTCTCCCGAACGAGCTTTATGTGTGCGGGAACCCTAGAGATCGTTGCGACTGTGACGACGATGACGGGTGTATAGAAATCCTTCATGGATTCGACGGCGACGACTACAGCACTCAGCAATCCTATGTGGATCAGTGCTACTAATCCTGTGTGGGTCAGATCCTATGTGGGTCAGCGCTCAGCGGTCCTGTGTGGGCCAGTGCCTACAGATCCTATGTGGGTCTGATCCTGTGTGGGTCATTGCGGGGGTTAGTTACCTATCGATCCTTTGTGGGTCATTGCGTGGGTTAGTACCTATCGATCATGTGTGGGTCCGAAGGCTTAGATGAATCAGTGGCTACATCGGGTCATCTCTATCGTCTTACGAAGAAGTATACCTGTGTGAGTTGAGTCTTGACTTTCAATCATTATCATCGAAATGATTGACTTGCTTTCCTGTGTGGATTGTGTTGTGCTATCCTGTGTGGACGTGATCGAACCTGGGATCGGATGTTGGAGCCGAACTAGAATTGATGACTTAGGTATATGTATGGCAATATACCTATGTAATGTCGGATGTTACTTCATGATTGTATCTTACATTTTTGGATTATCCTTTGTGGATTCTGGAAGACCTTCAGGGGTCTCGGGGTCCCTACTGAGTAGCTTATACTCACCCCTGCATGGGTTATGCCCACACTATGTCGTGTTGTTTGCAGACGATGGACAATGCCGATCATGGTTGAGGCACGAGGAGCAGGTCGGTACCTGGAGGTGGACCACTGGGCGGGACGTGCTCGGAGCGGACAGCTGGACATAAGGAGCCGTGGAGGCTATCTGTACCCACCCTTCAGGTGGGACTTCCAGTGGATGGCTCGAGTCTGCGGATTTACTTTTCAGTTGTTGTACTCTCTTTTTCAGTTGTACTTTACTTTTAGTTTGGGTTTGTATACTGGCCCACTTACTTTTCAGCACTTACTTTTGTACCCAGTTTTACTTAGTTTTTACTTCTGCTTGCTTACTCTGAGGTGTTTATTTACTTTAAAAAAGTAATGCCTTCCCTTTTTATCGAGAATTACGCCTTGGTGCTAGTCGACATCCCCTAGGCTATGGAAGGCGGGCTTCGGGTAGTCATGGCACGGGCCCCGAGGACGGGTCGTGACAAATTGGTATCAGAGGAGTTCGGTTCTACCACAGAAAATTGGGCTTTGATATTTCTTCTGTGTGAAGAAATAGTTTTAATGGTATTGGGTGTGGTTATCAGTCCAGGGAGTCCAGTGTTGGTGCGGCGGCCGACATATCCGTACACCAGGACCCTGACTTCTGATTTTCGACTTAATGCACGAAAACAATGATTGCATGTGTGTTTCAAGTTTTCTTTGTGATTACTTTATGTCAGCTCACCAGGTATACTGTTTGATCGTGGTGCACCTGTTTCTTTATAGGATGGCCCCACGACGGTAGCCAGCTAGGGTTCCGAGCGTTGTACGTGACGACAGCCTACCGAGCGACAAGGCCTCGGTATAGGGCCCTTCGACAGCAGAGGCACCGACGGTACCTCTACCCGCTGATCCAACGATGCTACCAGCCCTAGCCGCTGACGATGCACGTCACCTCAGTGCACAGCACGAGTTTCAGCATCAGCGTTCGCCCAGGTTCCGCGGGGAGATGGACCCTCAAGTAGCCAAGGATTGGCTAGAGGCAGTTGTACGAGTTTTCATGTTAGTGAGGACACCAGCAGACCTCATGGTGATCCTCGCAGCGAGCCTCCTGCACGTGGCAGCAGGCAGATGGTGGATCTTGATGCTCCAGGTGAAAGATGAGGCATCTCTCCTCTGGATGGACTTTGAGAGCCTCTTCCGCTCATAGTTCGTCCCAGACACCCTCCGTGCGGTGCGCATCACGGAGCTTCTACATCTATGGCAGGGAAGCTTGATGGCCTCCCAGTACTCTGAGAGATTTACCAACCTCTCGCGCTATTCGACGGATATGGTACGAGACCCATTCTTTCGGGACTAGACCTTCAAGTAGGGATTGAGGCAGGAGATTAGGGCATCGCAGATCTCCCTCAGCATTTCGACTCAGGCAGGGGTACTGGAGTGGGCCCTTCTCATCAAGAGCTTCCTTGCTAAGCCTACATCAGCAGCAAGACCTACCACAGGGCGGCACGTAGTAGAGTCTTCTGCAGCAGGTAGTTGACGGATGACACATGGGTCCAGGCATACCAGACCCTCAGGAAGACGACCTTAGAACACTGGCTCAGATGTGCAGGGCACGCAGCTCAAAGCCAGTCTTTCGAGAGGCAGACAGTGCTCTACATACGGCGGGAAGGGCCACATGGCTCGTGACTGCCCGACCCGCCGTACCGCGGAGCAGCAGACGGTTGAGGGACCACCCAGGCAGAGGCATAGGGACAACTGTGGCGGTCCGTAGGGAGCAGGAGGACGAGGCAGAGGATCTGGCTGAACAACAGGTGGTGGGCGACGCTTTGAGGCTCTAGCACCACCACCACCAGGAGGCCCACCCCGACCACAGGGAGCTTGCGGGAAGAGACAGGCACAGCTTCAGGCAGCGGAGGACTACAACCACGGTGCACCCGAGATTATTTGATGTACTATATGTGTCTATTACACCATTTCTGAAGTTCTTATAGACACAGGAGTGAGTCATTCTTTCATAGTCGTTGCCCTTGTTCAGAGCTCAGAGATTCCGATAGAGCTGTTGGCTCGATCCTTACGGCTAGAGACTCCTACGGGAGCAGACTCGACGATTACACACTGGTGCCGGCAATGTGAGATTACTCTAGGAGATGATATTTTTGGCTGGGATCTTCTTGTATCGGCGTCGAGGCCTTACGACGTCATCTTGGGCATGGATTGGTTATCTACAGCCCATGCTCAGATCGACTGTATTAGGCGCAAGGTGCGGTGTGTACGCACGGACGAGAGAAGGTTCACCTTCACCGGCGAGAAGGGAGCCTTCACAGCACAGGATGGGCTCATGCAGAGGAGATTACAACCCATCACTCATCAGTTGCCTAGCCTCATCCTAGGAGCAGTTGACATGCGGAGTCCTGGTTTTCCTGCAGTGGTGGATCAGTATGCGGACGTTTTCCCCGACGACGTTCCAGGACTATCTCCTCGTAGAGGTGTAGACTTTTATATTGATCTGTACCCCGGGACAGCCCTGATATCCACCCCAGCATATCGGATGGCTCCCGCCGAGCTTCGAGAGCTACGGGTACTGTTGGAGGACTTGTAGGGCAAAGGATTCATCCGACCCAGTGTTTCACCCTGGGCTTCCCGGATATTGTTCGCCAAGAAGGTGGACGGGAGCATGCGAATTTGTGTCAACTATCGCTGCCTGAACCAGGTGACCGTGAGGAACAAGTATCCACTACCAAGGATTGACGACCTCTTTGATCATCTCAAGGGAGAACGGTTGTTCTTGAAGATAGACCTCAGGTCAGGCTATCACCAGCTCAGAGTTCGGGACAAGGACGTGCAGAAGATGGCCTTCAGGTGTCGGTATGGCCACTATGAGTTATTGGTTATTCCATTTGGCATAACCAATGCTCTAGCAGTGGTCATGTCCCTCATGAATAGGATCCTTCATCCATACCTTGATCGATTTGTCGTGGTCTTCATCGACTACATTTTAATTTACTCGGCTACTAAGGAGGAGCACGCCTATCACTTGCGAGCTGTACTAGACACACTCTGAGAGCACCAGCTTTATGGTAAGCTCTCTAAGTGTCAGTTCTGGATACATGAGGTCCACTTCTTGGGACATGTCATCTCTGAGGCAGGAGTTGCGGTGGATCCTGTGAAGATCGAGGCCGTGCTAGCTTTGGAGCCACCCAGGAGCGTGATAGAGGTGCGGAGTTTCTTAGGTCTAGCTGGGTACTACCAGAGATTTGTGCTAGAATTCTCCATAGTTGTGGCACCACTCTCGGATTTGATGAAGATGGGGAAATGCTTCATGTGGTCAGACAGATGTAAGTAGAGCTTCCAGGAGTTGAGACAAAGATTGACAAGCGCGCCTATCTTGAGGCTACCAGAGGAGGGAGTTGGGTACATATTTTAATGTGATGCATCAGGGACCGGACTCAGATGTGTATTGATGCAGGAGTGGCTCGTGATCGCCTTTGGATCACGTCAGCTGAGGCAGCATGAGCAGAACTATGCTACCCCTGACCTGGAGATAGCAGCAGTAGTCTTCGCTCTGAAGATGTGGCGACACTATCTGATGGGAAAGCGCTTTACAGTCTATTCTAACCATAAGATTCTCAGGTACATATTCTCACAGAAGGACCTGAACCTGAGACAGCGGCGATGGCTCAAGTTCCTCTAGTACTATGACTTTGAGATAGTATATACTCCTGGAAAAGGGAACGTAGTAGTCGATGCTCTCAGAAGGAGGACGGGCATTCAGCTACTTGGGGAGGCGACAGAGCAGCTAGCCGCTTTGCAGATATCCTTCATGGATAGAGATGGATCAGCCTTTCTTCAATCACTCACAGTCACTCCTCCACTACTGCAGCGGGTAAGAGAGGCACTGCGTGGGGACGCCAACTATGAGATGCGGCGTGCACAGATATCCTCAGGACAGGCACCTGATGGTTCCTCTTTAGAAGGAGAGCACGACGTCCTTTTAAGAGGACGTACCTTGGTACCAGTTGCTTTACGGTAGGAAGTGTTGAGAGAGTTTCACACTTCCCCTTTGGCGGTACATCCTGGAGTGGCAAAGATGTACCAGGATCTCAGACAATAGCACTGGTGGCCGTGTATGAAGAAGGTTGTGGCAGAGTTCGTTTCTCGATGCCTCACCTGCCAACAGGTGAAGGCAGAGCACCAGGTACCAGCAGGCTTGGTGCAGCCCTTGGAGGTCCCGGAGTGGAAGTGGGATGGGATATCTATGGACTTCGTGACTGGACTTCCACGCACTTCCAGAGGTCACGACTCCATTTGGGTGATTGTCGACCGACTCACCATGTCAGCTCACTTCTTACCCATTAGATAGAAGGGCTCAGCGGAGAGCTTGGGACGTCTCTATGTTTAGGAGATTGTACGGCTTCATGGTGTGCAATCATATATCGTCTCCGATCGAGATGCTCTCTTTACTTCCCGGCTTTGGAAGGAGTTGTAGGAGGCGTTCGGGACGCAGCTACGTCTGAGCACCGCCTTTCACCCTCAGACAGATGGTGAGACGGAGAGGACCATTCAGACTCTCTAGGACATGCTCCATGCATGTGACCTAGACTTTGGTCATAGTTGGGAGGACCACCTACCCTTGGTGGAGTTCTCATACAACAACAGCTACCACTCCACCATTGGGATGGAACCATACGAGGCATTTTATGGACGACCTTGCAGATCTCCACTATGCTGGACAGACACTGGGGAGTCAGCACTTGTGGGACCGAAGATGGTCCAGGCCACGATAGAGAAGGTCCAGGTCATCCAGGAGCGGATGAGGACAGCTCAGATCTGGCAGAAGTCTTATGCTGACAGGAGGCGGAGGCCACTAGAGTTCGAGGATGGCGACCACGTCTTCTTGCGGGTCTCACCTCGACGAGGATTACGGAGATTTGGCTGAGGCGGAAAGTTGTCTCCATGCTTCATCGGACCATTCCAGGTCCTCAACAGGATTGACGAGGTGGCTTATCGCCTGGCTCAACCACCTCAGTTGCACCGGGTGCACGACGTCTTCCATGTATCTCAGCTGAGGAGATACGTGCACGACCCGATGCAAATCATTGACCATGGGGAGTTGGACGTTGATGATGGGGTGACTTTTGCGGAGGTCCCAGTGGAGATCGATGATCGATAGGAGAAGGTCCTACAAGGATGGTCGATTCCTCTAGTTCTCATCAAATGGAACCACAGGAACCTCCAGGAGAGCACTTGGGAGCGGGAGGCTCAGATGCGTGCACAGTACCCACATTTTTCCTCCTAGTTTATGATGTATCGTTACGGGGATGTACATCCCTGAGGTGGGAGTAACGTAAAGACCCGTAAAATTCAAGGGAAATTTTTTCTTAATTTTCTTTGGGATTTTACAAAGACGCAGTTTCTGACGGCACTTGATTCCAAGGCCCGGTGTGCCTGAAATTTTTATCTGAAGTTTAGCTCGGGTACGTTCAGTGAACGAACGAGCGAGTTTTCCTAACTTTTGAATCGGTGCTCAGAATCAAATTCTAAGGGCACTGATGAATTCTAAGCGCCAGTAATTTCTTAGGAACACCTTTTCTGGAGTTGCGTTTACACGGGAGGAGTTGTTAAAAATTTTGGAAGGTAAAATAAAATTGAGCTTCAATTTTATTTTATTTTCACTAAGTGGTTATCCGTTATGTGGAATATGGTAAACTATCCTAGATAGGTTATGAGGGTGGTGGGGCCCACACAAACCCCACCCCTTCATATTCCCTAACTCCTTCAACTCACCATTTAATTACATATCTTAAGTTAATTAAATAGGTGAGTTTAATTTGAATGTTTGAAATTCAAATACTTATGGAATAGGTAATAAAATAAGACTAAACACTTATTTTATTTTTGGTTAGAGCTTGTTGTGTTGACAGTGGATTGGGGGAAGAAACTCTAAAGTTCTTCTTCATCGTCGAAGAACGCGCAGAACGCGAGGAACGCACTGATCTCTGATGAAGAACGCCGAATCCTCGGATATCGACTACGCGACTCCGTATACCGCGATGCCAACGACATTCCATCCGCGATGCCTTTTTCCGCGACGATCAATTCTGTGATGTTCCTTTCCGCGACAAGCCTTCGTTCAACAACGCTCGAGGTAGAGGATTTGTTTTTGTTCGTGACTACTTACTTTGTCGTTATTCATGAAACTTTTCCGCTTACTATCGATTAACGGGAGGGGTCCAACCACACAAAGACGGTCGACCCTCGTCCCTTGTAAGTTATGTTGATGCGGTTCAAAGGAAAATGGCACGGTGCAACGGCACCGCGCGGGATCATACAGCAAGGGTGCGTGGCGCCGTTGTGCCACGCCGTTGAAGTCAAACAAAGGCGCGGCGCCGTCGGGCCGCACCGGAGAACCTCAAAGGAACCTCTAAGATACCGCGGACGGAGTGGGGCTGTGGCAGAGGGGCGCGGCGCCGTCGCGCCGCGCTGGACTGACCCAGGGCCACGGATTAGGCCGTAGTGGAGCAGGGACTGGCTGCCGGTTCCGGGCCACTGGCGTCAGAGCAGGAGGACCGGCCCTTGCCGGTCCCGTGTCGGCAGCAGCCGGCTGCCCGGAGTGGGCCTGCCGGTCAGAGGAGGAGCCGGGGGTTACGACCCCCAGCTGTCCGGACAAGAGAGTCCCCCCACATGGGGGTCACGGTTATGAAACAGGGGGCAGCCCCCCCCCCCATCCGCTCGGCCGAAACGGACGAGCCCCCTGGCCAGCGCCAGCGCGCCGAGCCGAGCCGCCAGGCCGGGCTGCGCCCAGGCCAGGCCATGCCCAGGTCGGGCCTGACCCGGACTCGGGTCGGGTCGACCCGGTTCGGGCTAACCCAGGGGGTACCGGGCCGGGTCGGACCGGGCCCGAACCCCCTAATACCGGACCTCTCACGATCTTTTCCCCATAACATGGGCTACGGACCTCCGATCGACGCACCGTCAGCTGAGATGCGATCTTTGGATAGATACGGTCATTTAGTTATATTACACTCAAGGTTTCAGAGTAGTTTGGGTTCAGCCGGGTTGGTTCGTACACGAATCCAATCAGGCGCTCGGAGCGGAAATGCTTATAACTTGAGCTCCATGCGTCCAATTGACGTGCCATCGACTTTGATGGATCCCTCTTAGAGAGACAGACCTATTGGCTTACTCCACTCTTGGTTTGGACATAGTAGGAGTATGGTCAGGTTGGTTTTGACTTAAAAACCAACCGGGCCCCTGGGACGAAAAAGCCAATAAATCTCAAACCAGGCGTCCGATTGACGCATCGTCTGTGACGTTGAGTTCCTGTTGACGATATGGAACTTTTGGATACATCAACTCCGTATTATGTGTCAGTTGATGTTTCATCCCCTCTGCTCATGGAGCAGACCCTCCCGAATGAGCTTACTGTGTGCGGGAACCCTAGAGCTGGCTGCAACTGCGACGACGATGACGACTGTATAGAAATCCTCCATGGATTCGACGGTGACGACTATAGCACTCAGCGATCCTACGTGGCTCAATGCTACCAATCCTGTGTGGGTCAGATCCAGTGTGGGTCAGAGCTCAGCAGTCCTGTGTGGGCCAGCGCCTACAGATCCTGTGTGGGTCCGATCCTGTGTGGGTCATTGCGAGCGTTAGTTACCTATCGATCCTTTGTGGGTCATTGTGGGGGTTAGTACCTATCGATCATGTGTGGGTCCGCCGGCTTAGATGAATCAGTGGCAACATCTGATCATCTCTATAGTCTTACGAAGAAGTATACCTGTGTGAGCTGAGTCTTGACTTTCAATCATTATCTTTGATATGATTGACTTGCTTTCCTGTGTGGATTGTGTTGTGATATCCTGTGTGGATGTGATCGAACCTGGGATCGGATGTTGGAGCTGAACTAGAATTGATGACTTAGGTATATGTATGGTCATATACCTAAGTAATGTCGGATGTCACTTTGTGATTGTATCTTTCCTTTTTGGATTATCCTTTTTGGATTCTGGGAGACCTTCAGGGGTCTCGAGGTCCCTACTGAGTAGCATATACTCACCCCTACACAGGCTATGCCCGCACTATGTCATGTTGGTTGCAGGCGAAGGACAGCGCTAATCATGGTTGAGGCACAAGGAGCAGGTCGATACCCGGAGGTGGACCACTGGGTGAGACGTACTCGGAGCGGATGGCTGGACTCGAGGAGCTGTGAAGGCTATATGTACCCACCCTTCAGGTGGAACTTCTGGTGGATGGCTCGAGGCTGCAGCTTTACATTTCAGTTCATGTACTCCCTTTTTCAGTTGTACTTTACTTTCAGTTTGGGTTTGTATACTGGCCCACTTACATTTGAGAACTTACTTTTGTACCCAGTTTTACTTAGTGTTTACTTATGCTCTCTTACTCTGAGGTGTTTGTTTACTTTAAAAAGGAAATTCCTTCCCTTTTATCGAGAATTACGCCTTGGTGCTAGTCCCCAGCCCCTGGCCTATGGAAGGCGGGCTTGGGGTAGTCACGGCACGGGCCCTGAGGACGGGTCGTGACACTTCATGACTAGAAACCTTCTTAGACACATCATATATAATACATATCTTCATAAACATGGTAAATTAAACATAAAAATGTGATATCTTAGATGCTTAGTACGGATAAACAAGGGACATTTGTAAGTAAATCATGAGTATAAGGGCATGAGAACATGATAGTGAATATATAATTTTACACCCTTCATATCAAATATCATATACCTAAATCATGGAATAAATATTGGTAGTTAATAATACTTTATTCATAAGGGAATCAAGAGCATTATCCCTGGAATCATTACTTAAGAATATAATATGGAATTTTTGGAAAACACGTAAACATGTAACATGATTCACTATAAGTCAAGAATCATTTTCAAAACATAACAGGGCAGTTCCTGGGACTGCACCTACTTGAAGGGGCACACCACCATCCCTAGTCGCAGTCCTTTCCTTATAAGGGATCACGTTTCCCCATCATCCCATAGTGGATCAGGTTTCTTCACCATTCATAGTGGATCAAACCTGTCAACTTGATTCCCATCATTATCTAATAAGATATAAATTTTTACCCAATGAATTAGAGGGATATATAGAACCCACCCATCACATAATGAAAACCATACTTGTGTGTGTCATAAGAACATAAATCATTCATCATATTAGAACCCATTGAATGAAAATGGTTTTATAAATATAATTCCATAAAAACATAACCCATAGAAAAAAATGAATTTCATAAATATCATTTCATCAAAAACATAAATTATTCATAGAAAAAATAATAACTATATCATTTAATCATATTCCTATCAAAACATAAATAACATCAAATAATGTAATTTTATATGGAAAATAATTTATAAGATATCTCTTAAAAACAATTATTTAAGAAAATAACATTTCTTCTTTGAAAATTTTTTATTTTCATAAAATGTCACCAATTTAAAAAAAATTATTTTAAAATAACCTTGTAATTTTATAATTCAAGCATAAAATAATTAAATCTTCATGATGGTTTAAATGTTCGTTCATTCTGTAAAAGTTAAAAAAACATTCCTTTCGCACTTTTGACAGAAAAGTCACAAAGTACCTTGTTTGGAAAACAAAAAACTATTCCATTAATGCTATGTATTAAAAAGTGAAAATGGTTATAAATGATTTTTTACTTCCATAAGGGAATATTAAAAAAAATTAATTTTGTTTTTTGAAAACATGGAGATGAAAGATAAATATTCCCCAATTGAGAAGGAAAAATCCTAAACGTTGATGAGATTGTAATCACACTGCCCATGAAGAAAAGAAAATAATATAGATATTAAAATACCATAAATGTTTTTATAATACTCATAAAAGACATTCATGGTCAGTATATACCCAACGAATAAGAAACAAGTAGTGTGTAAGACATGTGTCCCAATGAAAAAAAAAGAAGTGAGACATAAATCCCTTACCTTATATCTTGACTTACTTCGTATTCGTTCAAACCTCCTATATAATAAATATAAGTTTATTATAAATCTATTAAAGAACCACATTCATTTATATCATATCATATTTTATTCACTTATGACCTTCTATTTCCTATTTATTAACCATTCCATGTTAATGTTACGTTTCAGGTTTTATTCACTTGTTTTAACTTGTTATTCTTCATCCTCTTCCTTAGATCAAGATTAACTTATTCCCAAAATTTAAAACATGATATAAATATAATATATATTATGTATATAAATATTTTTAATAATCCATGAATAATGGAAATATGAAATGGAATACATCTTTCATGGAGACGATGGGCCGTACAAACGTATGAACATTGTTTCCATTTATTTGTCATATTGACAAAAAGTAAATTAAATGTGTGTGTGTGTGTGTTTATGTATATATAATATTTTCATTAGAATAAATACATCATATAAATCATTTAAAAATATATTTACCAAAATTATTCCCTACTGTGAGAGGTGGTAAAGGAAAAAACAACCAACGTTATTTGATGAAGTGGTAGTTCACTGTATATATGAATGATAAGTTTGTTACCCATTTGTTTGAAGTTTGTGAGAGTGTGGGTATAGACATTATAATAAAATATTAGTATATTTATGATAATTATTTTATTATATAAGTGTTTAATATGAATATTTGAGTGAGAGGATAATGAAAATAAAAACAAAAGATCTTGTGGAACGATGTTGCCTCGTCTTTGGTTAACTCCGCTTGGTTTTCACCAAATGTCTTCCATGGTCAGATTTTTGCACAAAGGGGTGATTCTATAATTAAGGGAGGTATTTTGGGAGGATATTTGGATATGTTTTTTCTGAATCAAATAGGTTATTAAGTGTTAATAAAAAGGAAGAAAATGTGACCTTTTATAAGATTAGGGAGGACCACTTTTGGAATTTCCTCAAAATATTAATTTATAAAAAATTCAATATCAATAAAAATACATTTTAAAGTTCCTTAAACCAAATATAATATGATATATTTTTATAATATCGTCATAAAATATATTTTAGATAACTTTTCATATTATATTAAACCTTATAATTTTATTTAAACATTAGTTATCCTATTTTTTTAACTAAGGTAACAACTTATTGAATATTAAAATGTTTAAATTTTTACTTATTTTATGTTAATTAAATAATAAATGAATAATTTATAACATTTTATACAATATTAAAATTTATTTTTATCTTTAAATGTTTTTTATGATTTTTAAATAATTTAATAAAATATTTTTTTCTAAAATATTTGTCAATTTTGATATTATTCATAACATTGAGTTCACGAAAATCAATAAAATAATATTTATTCAAATAAATAACTAAATATACCCCTCTCATGTCATATTCAACTATAAAATTATTTTATCAACTTAATATAGTAAAATATTATTCATTTTAATATTTATAGTATCATTTAATTGATTGTTTCAATAATCGAATAAATACTGCATCATCATGTTGTAATTATTTATGATAATTATTTCTTCACTAAAAATTAAAATAAAATTGTATGATTTGTATAAACAATATTTATTTCATAATAATATATATTTTAGAATATCTTCAAATTATTCCATTATTAATAATATTATACTTATTAAATGTAGGAGTGTGACGTTTTTTCACTCTCTTTGATTTTAATAGTCTCTAAATCATTTTCATGGACAAGTGTCCAATAAATAATTCAATTTAGAATCATTAGGTTATATGTTTCAAAATAAATTCATCCAAAAATATTTTATCATGTGTTAGGGTAGTTTTATAACATTTATAATATATTTTTTAATGTTAATTACCTGTTTTCACCCTTAACTATGGTAATAAAAATTTCCAAAGTTACTATTAATATTTTCAAAAAACAAAATGTACTTAATTAATAAAATTTTAACTTATAATTAATAAATATTGAATCAATTTTTTATATTCCATAACACAAAATTAAATAAAATTAATTTAAAAATAATCTCATTGAAAAAATAAGAAAACTGGTTTTTAAAGTGAAAATGTCCAAAAGATTGGTTTGGTTTTATATAAAACTTCAATTTGAAATTTATTATAATGACCTAAATTGTATTAAATATAAAAAATATATCTAATTATACTTTTAAACAAATATAATTTATAATTTAACACAATAAAGAATTTTGATGAAAAATCTTTTTTCAATTAAAACTCAGAATTTTTCCCCATTCATCAAAACATGAAACTTATCAAAAAAATACCAAGCATTCAACCAAAGTAAATTTTGATATCCCTATTTCAGATAAAAAATTTATTTTTTCAAATATAATTTATAAAATAGTCAAAACTATATTTAAAACTACTATTCCATCAAAATGTGGAAAAACTACCATTTTAGAAGGAAAAAATCTTTTATGCGGAAAATTGGATTATTTTCCCGTATATATTATCTAGAAAACACATTATATGAATGTGAAAAATATATATTTAATATATATTTCATTAATCTAATGAAATATGAGGGGTTTTTTATTAATTGGTATAAAACACACTAATGTGCATTTAAACTGCATTCCAAAACGAGATTTCCTTTTAGTTAAAAAAGGGTTTTACATATATAAAATATATTTCCATAATTTTGCTAATAATGTTCATACCCACCTTCATAATGTATAGGTTTTAATTTTATTTTTTAAATAATTAAAAATATTTTTTCATAGAAACTCAGTGTTGTGTTTAATGAAACCTTAGCTGGTGTTTCATGTAGCGCAAGCTTAACTGGGGGTAGCGTATAACACAAGACATCAAAGAAATTTAATTTATTCAAAAAATGATTCATAAAAAATAAAGGTGTTTCATTCTTCCCCCATTAAAATAAAATTTTCCTTGAAATTCTTCATTAAGATTCAAAAAAATTTGGATACATTTGTCTCATCATATCCTCAAGTTCCCACGTTTCTTCCACTTACTAGTGGTTTATCCCAATAACATTGACCATGTGAGCGGTTTTTTTTGTAGAAATTTCTATGTAAGATACAAAATTTCAACAGGTTATTCCTATTAATAAACATATTACTCCAGTGGTATGACCTCTTATTTTAGTACATGTTATATTTTAGGTATGTACTTACATAGACGAGATACATGGAACACAACATGGACTTGACAGATATTTGGATGAAGATTCATGTGATATGACACCATCCAGATATGATCAAGAATCCCAAATAGATTGATATTCCTTGGGATTAGTTTCACTTTCATCCCAAACCAAATATCCTTCTTCCATGGAAAAATTCATAGAAAAACCTTATCACCAACTTCAAAATATAGATTACTCTGTCAGTTATCATCATAACTTTTTTGCCAACTTTTCACTTCATTGATATGTCTTCGAACAGTTCTAACCTTCTCAATCAACTCTTAAGAGATCTCAAGTCCCAATAGATTTTTTTCTCCTACTTCATCCCAATACGTTGGGACTCTACATTTCAACCCATTTAGGACTTCTTAAGGATCCATATGAATTCTTCAGTGAAAGCTATTAATGAAATAAAAATTAACTATAGGAAGGTGTTTATAAGGACTCGGCCTTATTACCTTACATAATATTTAATTTTAGTCAAGAAATTAGTTCCTTTCACATTGAGGATGTTTTCATGTTTATATTTTTAGATAATTTTGATATATTACATAAATAGCATTTCACATTCATATGGAGCATATATCGATAAAATTGTTCCTATTTCTTCCAAAATATAATCTTTTTCAAATAAAACATGTTTTCTAGGTAAAATATTCATAATATCTAACTTGGATTCTTCCTTTGTCTTACACATCCTTATAACCTATGAAAATAATTTAAAAACATGGGATGAGAACAAAATATTAGTAAGTGGTATAAAAATAATGAAAGAAAACATTAGTCCATGACTACTTGTAAATGTATGAAATCAATTTCTAAAATCCACAATTGTCGCCCATATATACTTTCTTGTGAAACATGATATTTCCATTACATTTACAAAAAATATAAAGAACACAAATAGAACCATAAAGGTACCTTGGTATATTATATACATAATCTTATAACATTCTCAGATACCTTATAATTTGTAACCCTCACGGCTACCTTACAATGTAACCATCACAGCTACCTTACAATGTAACCATCACGGCTACCTTATTGTGTAACCATCATAGTTACACATGAAGTAACCATACGACCAACCTCCAACATACACATACCCAATGCTTTAGAGGGACATATAGGTACCAACCTTCATCATAAAAAATTCCCAAGAACCAGAACATAATCATACAACATGAATAATTTCATAAAATATTGCTTTTGAATTTTGTAAAACATAATTTTAAATGAGTATTTTAAAATAAAAAACCCCTTTCAAGTATCATATAATAGAATTGAGAATTAATAGAGTGGATTTAATATGTATCTACATTATAAATAAATGTAATTAAATATAATATAAACAAAAATTATCACACAAACAATTTTAATACCACATAAATTATTAAGTAGAAGGTTAACCCAAAGAATGGAAATTGGGTAAATAATTCCCTTATATTAGGTTCACCTTACTTCAAATGTGTTTAAACATCATGTATAATGGATAAAAGTCTATTATTAACATATTATTTAAAAAATATTCATATATATAACACCTTATATTATCATTTATAACATCATTTCACCCTTTCATTATTAGTATTTTGTTCCCTCCATTGTTTTGGGTGCATTCTTTAAATGATTTTCATGGATGTATCGTATTTGATTTTATTATCATATGGAAATGAAATTAGAGAATTGGAATGAAATGGTATTAATATTTTCACAGAATATAAATGATTCCATAAATAATTTTGGTTATATGGTATGAGGATGAATCATTAGATAAATCTTTAGTGATATCTGTTTAGATCATTTTGGCAGTTCTTTGATAATCACAAACTAATTTCATTATATAACATTAATATTTTGAATATATGTTAATTCAAGAACATAATATAGTTAATATATTAAAATTTAAAATCTTATTCAACAGTTAAAATAATTTTATATAAATTATTGAAGGAGGAAAAGGAAATTGAAACACATCGTCCATGATTTTGGTATATCGACACATCACGGACGATGTTCTTTTTTTTAGAATAAGAGGGGGGAAGGAATAATGATGATGAATTTTTCCCATAAACATGATAAAATAATGAATATATAATATTATATAGAATTAATGCCTCTTGGATAAGGGAAGGGGAAGGGATTATATGAAAATAAAATGAATTGAAAATAAAACATAAGAAAATGAAAGAGGAATCTTACCTCTTGATCTATTCTCCTTGAGTTCCTCCTCAAGGCCTTTGTTTTTTGGCTTTTGAAGAGAACAGTAGGTCTTGGACATGTGGAAAAACCTTGGTAAGGGTACTTGGTAGAACATAGATAAGTCTCAAGGCTTGAGTGGTGTGAGAGGAAGAGGGGGTGATGGTTGTATTTATAGTGGAAGATAGGAGATGTTTGACATTATTTTAATCATTAGTTTAATATTTTTTCTACAGACTATGAATATTCTTGATTAATGTCACCTAAAATAGTAATAAGTGCATCTGATTTAGAACCAATTTTAATTTACATCATCCATTACTCAATCATGATGCATAAATTCTTTTATTTATCACATTTTCTTAATTATTGTATTTCTCTATTCACCAAAAATTCAAGTATTTCAGATAAATCCCAAAAATTTACCCTATGTATTTTTTGACATGTATAATTAAAAAATTAACTACATTATTTCAAAATAATTTTCTAAAATTGATTAATTTAATTTTAATAAAATCAAATTTTATTCCAAAAATAACAATTTTAAAACTATAAATGATTTTATATCACCTTGAAAAATTAATCAACATCTCATTATCTTATAACCTCAAGAAAATAAAATAAAAATATGATTTACTATTGATAAGTTTCATATAACTATTCATATTATTATTCATATTACTATTCATAAGGGTATGTTACTATTCACCAAAAAACAAGTTGGTTATATCAGACTCCAAATAACATACTGATCATAATCTTATATGTAGATTTTTGAAATTCAAATCATAGAAGTGGAAAATTTATGTTTAATGTTTAGTTTTAACTATCTTATTAAAAATAAGTTTCATTATGTAGAGATTCGTTATTTCTATAATTTCAATTTATTTTTAAAACCTGAGGGTGTTACATTCTCCCCACCTTCTGGAAATTACAGCCTCACAATTTTATTTACTTATTAAACAAGTGAGGGTTTATTTCCCTCATAAAATTTTGATATTCACATGTTTCTTCTTTAACCATGTGGTTTTTTCACAAAATCTGTACCTAGTAGATTACCTTATTACACAATAATATCTCTCTATGATCAAGAATATAAACAGATTTCTCTTCTAGCTGAATTATTTCTATGCTCAAGACATGAGATTAATCAGGCACATAATTTCTCAACATCGAAACATGAAAATATTGTGTACTTGAGATAAAATTATAGGAAAGGATACTCATTAGGTCAATGAACCAACTTCCTACAAGATTTTATAAGTTGAAATAAACCATGGAAATATCCTTCCTTTCTTACCAAAACTCATAAACCTTTACATGGTGAGATTCAAAGAAAAACCTGATCACATACCTGAAAATAAAATTCTTCCCTTCTATTGTCTACATAACTTTTCTTCCTACATTGAGTTATCCTCATGTGTTTTTGGATCATAATTACTTTCTCAACCACTTCCTCTACTAATTCTGTCCCCATCAACTTATTTTTCCCCAACTACATCCCAAAAATCTAGAGTTTGACACCGCTTCCCAAACAATGCCTCAAAAGGTTGCGTCTATATACTTCAATGAAAACTATTATTATAGGAAAATTCAATTAAGGAAATTTATTGATCCCAACTTTCCTGGTATTCAATTGAACAATCTTGAAGCATATTCTAGAAAGTCTGAATCATTCATTCTGACTGCCCATATGATTGAAGATGAAAATATATACAGAAATTTAATTATTTTCCCAACAACTTTTGAAGGACCTTTGAAAAATTAGAATTGAACCTATGATCCTAGTCAGATAAAATAGAATGAGGCACTCCATGTAACCTAATAATATCTTTGAGAATAGTTGAGAAATATGATCTAAAGACATTGTATCTCAAATATGAATGAAATGTTAAGATTTAGTCAATTAGTTGACAATAACCCTGATTTCATTGTTACCTTCAGAAGCCTTTGGTAGTACCAAAATGATTTCTATGGATATATTTTCCCATTTCCACTCTAGCACTCATAAAGGCTGATGCATCCCCTTGGATAATGTTAGTGTGCTTTAACCTATTGACATGTCAAACATTTCACTGTAAATTCTGCAATATCTCTTTTCATTTCATCCCTCCAATAATACCCTTGAAGGTCTTTACACATATTTGGGCTACCATGATGAACAAAAAATGGAGAACTATGAGATTTGTACAATAATTATTTCTTCATATGAGAATCACAAGGCACACACAATCATTTTCCAAATCTTAAAACAGAATCTTTATCAAGGATAAATTCTAGAAACATTCTAATTTTAACTAATTCTACCTTTTTCTATAGCTCGTGATCTTATTTTAGTGCTTGCATTATTCTATCTGATAACGATGACTACAATGAAACCTAAAACAAAATAGAGTTATTTCTTGCACCAATAACTTATTATCCAAAATTCATCAAATAATTAATCAAAGGATCATGTTCCTAATGTAACATGGTTAATAATACATGTTGTTTTCAATTCAAGGAATCTTCTACTTTGTTTGTTTTTTATGATGGTAATTGATCGTGAAATTATAATCCTTTATTAGTTCAATTCATCTTATCAACCTTAGGTTTAATTCCTTATGAGTGAATATATACTTCATAATTTTATGGTCAGGATATATTTTACATATGGTTCTATATAAATTATGCCTAAAATTTTCAAAGAAAACCCCATATCTTATAATCTCAAATCAGGTGGGGGATAATTTACCTCATGAGGTTTTAGTTGTCTTGAAGCATAAGAAATTACCTAGTCATTCTTCATTAGAACACAACCAAGTCTCTTCTATGAAGCATCACTGTAGATGAAAAAATCACTATTTTTTGAAGCAAGATCCAAAACTGGAGCATTCACCAATCTCTTCTTTAGTTCCTAAATACAAAAATCACACTTTTATATCCAAATAAATTTAACCACTTTTGTGTTAAATTAGTTATCGGTCTAGATAAACATGAAATTTTTTAACAAACCATTATTAATAACTTTCTAATGCAATAAAACTATGAATTTCTGTAATATTTTTAGGTCTTTTCCATTCATCAACCACTTTTGTTTTGGTAGGACAAATTGTTATTCCATCCTTATTTACAATTTTCCAAAGAAAAGAAATATTTTTTGGCAAAAAATACTACTTTCTGTATTTTCCATACAGTTTCTTTTCCTTTAGGGTTTGAAAAAAAATCATAAATGTTTTACATGGTCCTCATTACTTTTAAAAAATACCATATTTCATCAATAAACACAACTACAAACTTATCCAAGAACTCATGAAATATTTTATTTATAAGATCCATGAATACAGTAGGTTTATTAGTTAACCCAAATGGCATAACAACAAATTAATAATGCCTATATTTGGTATGAAACATTGTCTTCAGGATGTCTACTTAGTTTACATTAAATTAATGGTGCCCTGACCTCATGTCAAACTTCAAAAAAATTATGCTCCTTGGAGATTATCAAAAAAGTCATCGATATGAGGCAATGGATACCTATTTTAGTAGTGACATTATTCAACGCTCTATAATCAATTCAAAGTCTCATGGAACCATATTTCTTATTAAAGAACAAAATAGGATCACCCCATGGATAAGTGCTAAGATGAAAGAAGCCTTTATCAAGGAAATCCTACTATTGATTTTTAAATTAGATTAGTTTTATTTGAGAAATTTGATAAGGGGTTTTAAAATTGTCTTAGAATTAAAAACAAAGTCAACTGTGAATTCAACTTCTCAAATAGGTATAACACTGGGGAACTCATCGCGAAAAATATCAATATATTCATTTAACACTAGCACTTCATTAATCTAAACACTTACCTTGTTTTCAAAAATATGTGTAAGATAACATTAATTTCCATATTTCAATAGTTTCTTATCTTTTTGAAATGTTATCAATCGTAAGGTTTCATTATTGAATGAAAACTAAAACCCTTTTTAAAAAAACTACTTTAGAACTATCATCAAACTTAGCATGATAAACATAAATCTAATCCATACCCAGAATGACATCAAACTATAATAAGGGAAAAACAATAGGGTTTTTAGGTAAATTATTTCCATAAACCACAATATAAATATTCTTATAATTACTATTTTCTATAATACTTCCCCCTTGTCTTTTAACGATAAGTTAAAGACGCATTTGTTGAGGTGATATCTTCAATTTACCAGAAAATTTCTCAAAACTAAAGGAATGTATAGAGCCCATGTCAAACCAAAATTTATAAAAATCTGAGTAAACAAACAAAGAACCTGATACAACTTTATTTTATGGTCTCACATCAGCTGAAGTAGTAAAAAATGATCTCACAACTCCTTTATTATTATATTCTGGCTTCTTTCCATCATTCATATCTCTCTTTGGGAAGGAATTTTCAAATTGACCCATCTCACAACATTTAAAACACTTTACAATTTTCTTATGAGTATTAGTCTTAAGATCATTTTACTTATAATCTTGGGCCATATGTCCAAACATACCACATCAAAAACACTTCTCGATTTTTACAAGGCATTCCCCAGGGTGATGTTTTCCACACTTTTTAGAAACTGGAAATTGAACTTTCTTACCATTAAGTTTCATTGCTGGATTATTATCAATCGCTTTCCATCCAGACCTCTTCTTTTGTTTGTTTTAAATGTACAAATGGTTATTAGAAAACTCAATTTTGACCCTCTAAATACATCAAAAAAGTATCCTATAACTTTTAAACTCATGATAATCCAATGCCCTTTAATATCTTGGCTTCAATACTAAGTAAAAAACAGTTAATTTCTCTCTCAAGATCTAGAATAAGATTTGGAGAATACCTCACCTATAGGGTGTAATTAACATCAAACAAAGGCACTGAATCTTCTAAATTTCTCTTCAATTCAAGGAATTGATTCTCCATCCTAATTTGAACCACCTTCGAAAAATATTTATCAAGGAAAATATTTTTAAATTCCTCACACTCTAAGGTATCAATATTCTCTCTATACCAAATATTACTGAGCATTGACCACCACTAATCTGTTTCACCTTCAAAAACAATAAATACAAAGGCTTACTATTTGATTATATGAACATCCCATAACATAAAATATATTTTCAAGGTATTTAATTCATCATTTATCTACTACTGGGTCAGAAGATCCATTGAAAGCATGAGGGTATTTCCCCATGAAATGTTCTACTATGATCACGTTATTTTGTGGTACCTTTGGTTGTTCCCTTTCATTGATTCCACCACCATTTATTTCATGTTTTATATGATCAATTATTGTAACAAATTTATTAGTTCCAATCCCTACCATTCTAGGCTACTTGTTAGGAAGGATATCATTTTGTTATTGCCTTTCCACTTCAGCTTCTCCGTTTCTTCTACGAAAAACCATTATAAAAAACATATCTTAGTAAAAGAAACATGGTAATATTTAAATGATATAATATTTAAAATTAAACATATATTAAAAATAATTTATGGTATTCCTTTAAAATCATCCTAACCTTTAATGTTATCTAAACTGCCCTCTGATACCAACTATAAGTACTCATCCTTATTACATTAGATAATTTTAAATTTTAGACAAGAACTCACTTCCTTTTTCATTGAGGATATTTCAAAGTTTAGATTTATAGATCATTGGGAAATAATACATACATAACATTCCTCATTTATATATAGCGGATACAACAAAAATAGTATCCATTTATTCCAAAATATAAAACTTTTCAAATAAAACATGTTTTCTTTGAAAAATCTTCATAATATTTAACTTGGATTCCTTATTTATATAACACATCCTTATAACCTATGAAAATAATTAAAAAACATGGGATAACCACAAAAAATAAAGTAAGGGATATATAAATAAAGAAAGAAAATCTCATTCCATGAACACATGTAAACAAATAAAATCATTTTCAAAAAGGCATACTTGTCACCCATGTATACGTTCTTTGTTAAACTTGAGATCTCTGGAAGATTTATACCAAACATAAATAACAAAAATATAACCTCAAAGGTATAATGTTTCATTAATTACATAGTTTTTTAACCCTCTTGGCTACCTTATAATTTTTAACCCTCACAACTACCTTATAATGTAACCCTCATGGTTACCATATTGTGTAACCATTGTAGTTAGAATTGGAGTAACCATATAGCCGACCTCCAACTTACACATAAAAAATGCATTATATATAGATATATATCCCATCCTTAATAATAAAAAATCTCAATAACCATAACATAATCATAAAACATGAATAATTGCATAAAAACATTGCTGTTGAATTTTGTAAAACATATTTTTTTTTAAAATGAAAAGACCCTTTAAAATATCATATAAGTGAAGTGATACTTAGTATAGTGGATTTAATATGAATAGACACTATATATACACATAATTATATAAAATATAAACAATATTCATCACACAAACTATTTTAATACCATATAATTAATGAAGTAAAAGGATAACCTGAGGAATGGAAATTGGGTTAAGAATTCTTTTATCTTAGGTTCGCCTTACTTAAAATGTAACTCCTGGACCCTAAAAGCCTAGAGTCAGTGCATTATTTTAATACATTATAATTATTATAAGGAATGAATTCCCAACAGACCGATTAGTTTAGAAGTCTTGGAAAATAGATTACAAACATGAATGTTACATTACATATTAGAAAATAAAACACAATATAAATGATCCTTTGATAATTCCTTTAATCCTCTAGATTAACCCACCTTATCAATAATAATACACTTATTGCAATCTTGGGAAAATAAAACCTAAGAAATGGGTGAGCTCAGATGCTCAGTAAGGATAACAATATAGCGAAAACATTCCTAAATAAGCACAAACATTTAAGGCAATGTATAAGACTAAAACATAAGCCTTTTAAAAAAACTTTTGCATAATATGAACAATATAAATCAAATAATTTCATTTACTTATTCACATGGTTATTCTACTAGTAGAATAATCACATGCAATATCAATTGACAATTTCATAATGATGGAATGCATAATTCCAGACTTCATAACCACATAGTCAAGTCCTAGTGCCAAGACTATAAATAAAATTTTGTCAATTACTTGTGCCAAGATACTATTTTGTCTCATGAGACCTACCGATGCATCGAGTAGCTATATTGGGCTCCACACATCACTTGTTAAGTCCAATTCATTCCTCATATGAAAAGGTTTAAACATAACATAAACATTCGTATTAAAACTAGCATACGACATGTCAATACATTATCCATAAACCACGAGTGGTGTAAAAATAACACATCCATAGTCAAAAATATCACAAAACCTTCAATACAATATGGAAGAATTTTATCATAATAAATTAACCTCTATCAAGAATAATATCCTGTAAAGGATGTTGACATAGTTGAAATAGATCAGTAAAAATATTTGAGAGAAATATCCCTTTTTCATAAAATCAATTAAATGTAAAATAATTTATAAAAGAAGTTATTTAAAATATAGTTTTTAATCAATGTTTACTATAACACTTTTTAAAATTTTTAAAGGAATTATCATTTTAAACCATTCATTTCCATATAAATAAATCCTTAAACCCATTTTGAAAACATAAACATTAATGATAAAGGTTTAGAAGAATAAATCTTAAAAACATTTAAAATGATGTTTTAGTAAAAATTACCTTAAAAATAATCCATTTGAAAACTCTTTTATGAAACATGAAAATGGATAAAAAAATATTTCCCAGTAGATACTTACATAAAAACAACTTCGGATAATAAATATATTGTGAAATTGACCTGTACCTTGCACTTTCCTTTGGTCAAGGGTACATTTAATCTCTTGTATAATGACCATAGCATGTTATTAAATTATACCAGAATCATAATTATTTTTATTATATCATACATGATTCATTTATTACTTTATAATACCCATTTAATAATGATTTCCATGTTAAATTAATATTTCCGTTAATAATCGCTTTCTTTATTGTACGTGTTTTAACTTGTAATTCTTGATCGTATCATTTAGATAATGATTTAAATGTTTCCATAATGTAAAACTTTATTTATATATAATATATATTTGTAATATAAATATTTATAATAGATAGATTAATGAGATTGAAGACATCATTTATGGAGAAAGTAGGTCATATGTATGTATAAACGTTGTTTCCGTTTCCATATCATATTGAACAGAAGTAAGTGAATAAGATATATGTAATTATATAGATATATATATATATATATATATATATATATATATATATATCTCCATTATAATTATTATTTCATATATTACAAACTTATTTACAATATATATTTTTATAATCATCAATGAATGGTGAACGTGGAAATGAATCTCATCACGTCGTGGAGACGGTAATCCATACGTACGCACGAGTGACAATATCAATATAATAATTGTGAAATAGTATGTAATTGGATGATATATAATATATAAAGAATAGTTAACATGTTATATTTAATATTTACATCATTTATACTCATTATTATACCCATCCAAATAATTAATTGTTTGAATAACAAACTACACCACGACGTGGAGATGGTAAGCCGTATGTATGCACGTATGGTGACTTTATCATTCATATGATGGATAGAATAATGAATATGGTTGTACCATTTTCATAATAACATCATATTATATATAAAATACAGGATTTATTATTTTATAATGGAAACAATAAAGAAGGAGGAAGTGGATGAAGAAAAGAACTTGAAAGAGGTGATGAAATATTTACCTCTTCTTCAGGTTCTTCCTTTTATTTGATCAAAAGGGATCCATAGGATGGCTTTATGAAAAAAATTAAGGACTCTAGGATGAAGGTAGTAATGTTTTGAGGATATTTGTATAGGTTTTTGCCAAGCCAAATGGCTTTGGATGTGTGAAATTAAGAGAAGGGGAAGTACCCTTTTATAAGAGAGGTGAGGGTCACTTTAGGAAAAGCTTGAAATATTATTTTATAATAAAAATCCTTTTCGTTTTCTAATGGCTCCAAAATTATTTTAATATATTATAAGTTGGGTATGGGTCTAAAACGTCTCAAAAAATTGGTTTTGGATATGTTTAGGTCACCATATTAACCTTATCATTTAGATTTAACTCTTAGTTAAATGGTTTGACATTTACCATGTCTCTTTATATTTTTATATTATATGGTTAATAATCTTACTATAACAAGCCAAGAGAACACCAAGTGGTTTATTAATGTCATATATATTATTATATAAGACTTTTTTATGAACTTTGGATTTTTTGGACTATTATATCATTTAATAATATAATTTTTTTATAAACCCATTTATGTCAATTTTGACATTATTTAGTTATTGGTTTTTGTGAAAGTCATAGAAACCTGATTACTTCAAAAAAATAAATTGAATCAATCATAACATTTCATATTCACCTATAAAATTCTTTTATGAGTTCAAAACATTCAAATAATATTTATTTTTATATTTATAATATCATTTATTTTAGTCTTTCATTAATAAAGAAATTATTACATCATTATGGTGTCATATATAAATATATTTATTTTATGTAGAAAATTATAAATAAAATATCATGATGTTGGAAATATTTTTATATTTATAATGAATATTTATCATCAAATAAATAAATTATATAACATCATATAAAATTTTTTTTACTAAAATATATATTCTTTTGTTATTTTTTTTTACTTTAGATTATTTAATATAAAATATCATTATCACTCTCACGTGAATCCTTGGGGTCCCCAAATCGACTCCAGGATGCCCATGTTCAGACATGTATCATCCAATAGGAATAAGACACATGTTAGGGTAATTTAATATTATTATAATAATATTTTTTTACCCTTATTTACTAGATTTACCATTTAACCATGGTAAATAAAATATTTACTAAAGTAAATATTCATAATGAATAAAAATAATTGTTACCTATTTACACAATTCATACCTCCTGATTCCAAATATGGAATCCATTTTTCCAAATTCAAAACACATAAGTGGCTGAAATTAATTTAAAATTAATTCCCTTTGTCAAAACAAGAAACGTGTTTTTAAGAAATAATAACTATCAAAAGATTGACACTTTTTTATATCGAAATTAAATATGAAATTACATATAATGACCTAAATTATATTTAGAGATAAAAATATAATCCAATTATACTTTAAAACCACACAAATTTATAATTTAACCCTATAAATTACTTGGATTAAAAAATTTGTTTTTAATTAAAATTTATAATTTTTCACTATTCATCGAAATTCTTATGTCTCGGTTCTAAAGAATAATTTAATTTCATTAAATTGAATATATAAAAGTGTCAAATATTGGTTTTTAAAAAAGTTCTCCATTAAAAGGTGGTAAAATCTCATTTTTTGAAAAATACTTCTTTTATCTATAAAAAATGAATTTGTTCTTATATTATGTCTGAGAAATATATAATATGGATTCTAAAATTATATGGATTATATAAAATTTAAATTTTAGTTAATACTATTCATAACTTCTTTTTGAATGGTTACTTTGGTAATTTTTGGTGCGCTCGAACTCAGTGTTGCGTGTAACACAAGTTATTGAATTATTTTGAAGAGATAACGTACTATGAAATCATGGGGTGTTACATTCTCTCCTCTATAAATAAATTGCATCCTCAAAATTTGATATTTTTCATTTTAAAAAAAAGTTTAAAAATAGTAAAATACCTCTGTGGAAAACCCACATCGGAAATTGAGTTAATTAAATTTAGTCTTAATAAGAAAGAGAAATGAAAAAGTCACCACCAAATTATGATCTCGATTAGGAGAACATTTTTGGCAATTAGAGAAACATAATTTGTGAAAAAATGTAAATATTAATAGGGAGTGATTGAGGTCATCAATCACATACAAGTTTAAAATTTAGGGCCTCAAATCCATCAATATAAGATGATTTAAAATATCATCAATTCAACAAAACCAAAGGTATTATGATAACACATTTTTGGTTTTAAGATCCCTTCCCAAAATTTGAAGAATTATTTTATTCATAGAATAAGAGGAAATATATATATATATATATATATTCATGATAAGTAGAGTTTCAAAATTCAACTAATTCCGACCACAAACTCATCTTTCACTCCAAAAGATAATATAATTCAAAAATATTCTATTTATCCTAATAATATATGGTTCCAAAATAATGAATTTATAATTTTTCTATCAGACCATTTAAAAACAACTACATTATAAAAACCCGGAAATCATGTACTCCAGTGGTAGGTGATGCACCCTCGTCACCCTTCGATTGCAGGTTCATGTTTTGTGGCCTTACCGGATGCGACGGGTTCTCACCCAACCTCCAGGTTATCCTTTTTATAACAATCCAAAAATAATCATAAGAAATTATTTAACCTTAACAATAGTATCCAATGTAAAACTTAATCCATTATAACCTTTAGACTTATCAAAAATACTTCTATCCAATCTCACAGTCCAAAATTTATAAGGAAGGTAAATACAATAAAGATCCTTTTTTCAACATAATAATATGTGAATACCAACATCCTGTATTCTTTTAAAACATGGTAACACCCTGAATTACAGTAAAACCTTATTGATTAAATTCATGCTCCCTTATCCTTATATAATACTTGATATATTCCTTATATCAAAAAATTTTAAATACTCCAACAATGATGGAATAAACAAACCATTAATCAGTTCCAAGGTAGTCAAGAATATCCAATAAAATTTATCCAAATCAACCATATCATTTTCCAAAATTAGTACCTCAATATCAGAACCATATTTAAGATTATATTTCATTAAACCAAGAATTTTATAAAAATTTTAACTTTTCGTTGAGTCACTTTTCTTTATACCATGTAATATCAAATCCTTAATGAAATAGTACTGCATTATAATCCTTATTTATTTCTATAATTCATATAACCAGTACAATGTTGATACAACACTAAAATGAAATAATTATTTAATAAAAACGTAATAACACTAGTCATTACTCTTCATCTATGGTAGTATCATAACTTTATTATTTTCCAATAGCATCATTTTTGGCATACTCTGATTATTTGTACATTGATTCACGTAGTGTCCCAACTTCTTGCAGATGAAGAATTGTACCTTTGAAACCTTTTTCTTACCGTTGCAATCTCGTATTTGATTTCCTTTTTCTCCACAATTATATCAAACTCCCATTCCCTTCAAGCATTTACCAAGGTGATTCTTCCCATATTTATCATATATGGGAAAATATTTCTTTCCCCTCTTCCATGTATCCTTCTTTCTCTCTTCCATCCTTTTCTTCTCTTGCTTCTTTTCAAATCCATAGGACTCAGAGAATTATTTACTTATCTTATGAACACATCATATTATTTCTTCGTATAATGATAATATGTGGGAAACTGTTTCCCTTTTAAATGTTGGCTTAATACCATGAAATATATGATCCTTCTTAATCTTTCGATCATGCATATTGTTGGAATTCTCATTCCTTCTACTAGGTTCCATTTCTAAACAATGGCATACACTAGGTTAGTTTACGAATCGTAATGCATAATTCCAAACATGTAAAGTACCTAAATTAAATTGAAAATATAATGCATATAATATATAATCATAAAATTTTTTCTTTGATAATGTATTTACTCTTAAATCATTCATAATGGCTTGTAATAAAAATGCGAATTAACCTAAGCATATCCCCCAGGAGTTCCATAACCAATAGTGCAGCAAGGACCATTGTTGTGCACCAGGATACCTCGAGTCAAGCCTGAAACTCCTTGGTGGAGTTTCCACTCCTAGATATATCTATTCCAGAGCCTCCTCTACCTGCCTGTATCCAGAAAGAGACGTATTGCTTGGAAAATACACAAAATCTCAACATTACAAAAATTCTAGAAAGTTCTTCTATACTAATTCTCAAACTGTATCTTAGGTTAATGTTATATAATCAGAGTTAATCTAAATATATTTCCAAGATTCTTCCTAAAATTCATATGATACCAACTATAATTCCCTGACCCCAAAATCCCAGAGTCAGTGCATTATTTTAATACATTGGCATGATTATAAGGAATCAAGTCTTTAAAGACCGATCAGTTTAGTAGTCTTGGAAAATTGATTACATACATGAATGTTACATTATACATTATAAAATAAAACACAACACAAAAGATCCATTTATAATTCAATAAATCCTCTAGATTAACCCTGCTTATCAATAATAATACACTTCTTGGAATCCTAGAAAAATAAAACAAAAGAAATGGGTGAGCTCAGATGCTCAATAAGGATAACAATATAGCATAAACTTTTATAAATAAGAATAACAATTTAAGGCAATGTATGAGACTAAAACATAAGACATTAAAACATAAACGTATGAATAATATGGCCAATATAAATCAAATAATTTAAATTAGTTATTCACATGGTTATTCTACTAGTCGAATAATCACATGTCATATCAATATCGAATTTAATAATGATGGAATGCATAATTCTAGACATCATATCCACATAGTCAAGGCCTTGTTCCAAGACTACAAATAAAAGTTTTTCAAGGCCTTATTCCAAGACACTAGTTTGTCTCAGGAGACCTACTAATCCATCGAGGAGCTATAGCAGGCTCCACTCATCACTTACTAAGTCTAATGCATTCCCTATATGAAAAGGTTTAAACATAACAAAAACATTCATATTAAAACTTGCATACAAAATGTCAATACATTATCCATAAACCATGAATGGTGTAAAAATAAATAATCCACAGTTAAACATATCACAAAACATTAAATACGATATGGAAGATTTTTATCATAATAAATCAACCTCTATCAAGATTAATATCCCGTAAAGGATGTAGACATAGTTGAAAATGATCTGTAAAAATATTTGAGGGAAATATTCCCTTTTCATGAAATCATTTAAAAGTCACATAATTTTTAAAGCAATTCATTTAAAAGATAATTTTGAATCAAAGTTTCCCATATCACTTTGAAACTTTTTAAATGAATTAACATTTTAAAACATTCATGTCCATATAAATAAATCCTTAAAACCATTTTGAAAACATGGACATTAATGAGAAAGGTTTAGAAGAATAAATATTTAAAACATTTAAAATGATGTTTTAGTAAAAATTCACTTAAAAAACTTTAAAAACTCTTTTATGAAACATGGAAATGGATAATAAATATATCCCAGTAGATAGTTACGTAAAAACAACCTCGGATAATAAAGAGATTGTGAAATTGACCCTTACCTTGCACTTTCCTTTGGTAAAGGGTACATTTAACCTCCTGTATAATGAACATAGTATGTTATTAAATTATACCAGAACCGTATTAATATTTAATATATAATACATGATTCATTTATGACTTTATACTACCCATTTAATAATGATTTCCATGTTAAATTAACATTTCAGGTAATAATCACTTGCATTATCGTACTTGTTTTAACCTGTTATTCTTGATCGTATCATTTAGATAATGATTTAAATACTTTCATAATATAAAACTTTATTTATATATCATATATATATATAGAATATAAATATTTATAATAGATATATATATGAAATGAAATACACCATTTATGGAGACACTAGGCCATACGTACGCATAAATGTTGTTTCTGTTTTCATATCGTATTGAACGAAAGTGAGTGAATAAAATATATGTAAGTATATACATATATATATCTACAGTTTAATTATTAAATCATATATTACATATTAATTAATAATATATATTTTTATTATCATCATTGAATAGTGAACGTGGAAATGAATCTCATCGCGTCATGGAGACGGTAATCCCTACGTACGCACGGGCGACAATATCATTATATTGTTGGTGAAATAGAATGTAATTGGATGTTATATCATATATAAAGAATAATTAACATGTTATATTTATTATTTACATCAGTTATATCCATTATTACACCCATACAAATAATTAAGTGTTTGAATAAAAAACTACACCACAATGCGGAGACAGTAAGTCGTACGTACGCATGTATGGTGACTTTGTCATTCATATGATGGATATAATAATGAATATGGTTGTAATATTTTTATAATAAAATCACATTATCTCATAATATATTGGAGTTATTATTTTAAATTGGAAAAAATAATGAAATAGGAAGTGGAAGAAGAAAATAACTTGAAAGAGGTGAAGAAATATTTTCATCTTCTTCGGGTTCTTCCTTTTGATTTGATTCAAAATTTCTAATTGGAATGGACTTATGACTAAATGAAGGCCTCTAGGATTAATTTATGAATGTTTTGAGGATGTTTGGGTAGGTTTCGGATGATCCAAATGGCTTTGTAGGTGTGAAATTAAGAGCAGGTGAAGTACCCTTTTATAAGAGAGGTGAGGGTCACTTTATGAAAAGCATGAAATATTATTTTATAATAAAATTATTTTCATTTTCTAATGTCTCAAAAATTATTTATTTATATTATAAGGTTATTGTGGTTATAAAACCTCATAAACAATTTGTTTTAGATCGGTTTAGGTCACCATTTTAACCTTATATTTTAAATTTAACTCTTAGTTAAATAGTTTCACATTTACCATGTCTCTTTGTATTTTTATATTATATGGCTTATAAACATACTATAACAATCAAAGAGAAACCCAAGTGGTTATTTCATTTCATATATATTATTATATAAGTCTTTTGGCCAAACTTTAGATTTTTATGACTATTATATCATTTAATAATATAGTATTTTTTTTTTAAAAAACTCATTTATTTAAATTTTGACATTATTTAGTTTTTCATTTTTTTGAAATTCATAAAAACATTATTACCTAGAATGAAATACATTAAATCAATAATAACATGTCATATTCTCATATAAAATTATTTTATGGCATAAAAACTTTCAAACTATATTTATTTTTATATTTATAATAACATTTATTTGATTCTTTCATTAATAAGTAAAATATTACATCATCATTGTGTCATATATAAATATATTTATTTTATGTATAAAAATTCTAAATAAAATATCATGATTTAGGAAATATATTTATCTATATAATGAATATTTATATTCTAATAGATCAATTATATAACCTCTTATAAATTGTTTTTTACTAAAAGATATTTTCTTTTCTTATTTTTGTCTTTAGTTAAGATTATTTCATATAAAATGTCATTATCGCTCTCAAGTAGATCCTTGGGGTACCCAAACCAACCAAAAGATGCCGATGGTCGTAAATTTATCATCCAATAGTAATAAGATACAAGATAGGGTAATTTAATATGATTATAATATTATTTTGTTACCCTTATTTACCGGATTTACCCTTTAACCATGGTAAATAAAATATTTACTGAAATAAATATTCATAATGTCTAAAACTAAAAGTCACCTTTTTACAAAATTTTAACCTCTTAATTCCAAATATGGAATCCATTTTTCCAAATAAAAAACAAATAATTTGCAGAAATTAATTTAAAATTAATTCTCGTTGTCAAAACAAAAATTGTGTGTTTAAGAAATAGTAACTATCAAAAGATTGATACTTGTTTATGTCCAGTTTAAATGTGGAATCCCAACCAATGACCTAAATTATATTTTATAATAAAAATATAATCTAATGATACTTTAAAAACACTCAAATTTATAATTTAACACTATAAATTATTTTTATTAAAAAAGTTGTTTTTAATTAAAATTTAGTATTTTCAGTATTCATCCAAATATGAAAGTTATTAGTAAAGTACCAAAAATTTATCAAAAATAAATTATTATTTCCTGATTCTAAAGAATAATTTAATTTCATTAAACTTAATATATAAAAGTGTCAAATATTTGTTTTATAAAGGGTTCTCCATTAAAAGGTGGTAAAATTGCATTTTTTGAAAAATACTTCTTTTATCTGAAAAAATGAATTTTTTATTATATTATGTCTAAGAAACATATAATATAGATTATAAAATTATATAAAGTATATAAAATTCAAATTTTAGATAATAATATTCATAAATTCTTTTTTAATAGCTTGTTTGGTATGTCGTTGAGCGCTCGAACTCGGTGTTTCGTGTAACGCAAGTTTAATTATTTTGAAGAGATAACGTACTATGAAATCATGGGTTTTTACATAAAACATGTCTAAAACTCATGTATAATGGTTAAAATAGTGTTATTAATTTCTTGTATAAACATATTCATGTTTATAACACATTATATGATCATTTTGTAATATAATTTTACCCTTTAATTATTAGTATTTTGTTCCTTCCATTATTTTGGGTGCTTTCTTTACATGATATCCATGGGCGGTTTGTATTTGAATTTATTTTCCTATGAAAATGAAGTTCTTGAAGTGGAATTAAATGGTATTAATATGTATCTGTAACATCCCAGGTAAATAAAGAATAAATAATTTTCATATTTATTAATATTTATGAATTAAATATTAATTTTAATTAAAAGGGGTTTCTACGTTCGATTGCGTACTCGGTACACAACGATGAGTTTCTTTGAAAACTTACATTGCACACAAGTAATAAAATAATATTATTTTAAATGTTAGATAATGAGTAGCCATTGTACTGGCGGGAATGGATATAAATAACTAAAATATGATTATATATGTTTTTAAATGTTTTTACATTTACCCAATAAAAGATAAAGTCTTAAAATACGGAAAGAGTTCAATTTTAGGCATTTATACCCTAATTTTCACGAAAGGTCCACTTATCACCTTTTGACGGAGAACCGTCATTAAATATAGTTTTGATCGATCTTATAAATTCTATTGGACCAAATATAACTCTTCTTTAGAATCGGGGCATCAAAATTTACTTTGTGTAAATTTTTGGTACCTTTCTGATAAAGTTCATTTTTTTAATGAATAGTGTAAAATGTTGTATTTTAATTCAAAACCACTTTTTAATCTAATTTATTTATATGATTAGATTATCTTTTGAATTGGTTTTAAAGTGAAATTATAAAATATTTTTACCAGTAAATCCAATAGAGGTCGTTGGAATTAATTTCACTTTGAAATCGGACTTAAACTGGTGTCAATCTTTTGATACTTATTGTTTAATAAAAACAAGCTATTTGCTCTGACAGCGGGAATTAATTATTAAATTAATTGATGTGACTTATATGATTTGAATTTTTTAAAATATACTTCATTTTTGAATTTGGAATATCAAATATATCTTAGGGTGAATTTTTGGTAATTTTCTGAAAAACTTCAATTTTTGATGAATAGTGAAACCACTAAGTGGTACTTATAAAGACTGATTTTCCGTTTAAATGAAATTTTTCCATCATTGTGTTTTGAATTTCAAAAATCCTACATACATGGTTTTCATTAAGAAGTAAAATATTGTTCAATGAGATTATAATAATTTTTTGGTGAATAGTAACTTATTAAGTTCTTAATCACGATTAGCGGTAATTAGTGTAGTTTATGGTAAAAATAATACTTTAAAAAAATAAAATGAGCTTAACACATGTCCTACCCTCATTTTTTGTGTCATGCCCGACCAAGACAAGCCATGGGTCAACTTGGGGATCCCATGGAGACACTTTGGTTGGGAAATGACATAAATAACGTTTTATTTAATGTAAAAGTAAAAATGACACAAACATGATATGTTTTACTAAAACAATTTTTAAATGGGGTTATACAAGTCAGATTTTTTATTAGAAATAGTAATTGGAAATATAAAACTATTTCCTACATCATAGTATTTTTTTTATAATTTTTAGACTTTAAATTAATTAATTTATGTATGACATCATGATGATGCAGCGATGACCTCATTATTTAACGATTTAAATAAAATGGAAGGATAATGTAAAATATATGAACTACACATGTCCAAAACCAATTGGATGAGTGTATTTCGAAACCTTATCACCTTAGACACGAATTATATCAATGTGGGACCTTTTAAAACCGAAACACATTTTCAAATAAAGTAATATTTCTTCACTTTCCAAAAGTGCCCCTCCTCTCCTCTTATAAAAGGTCCGCACCTCTACCTCATTTCACACACTCCTCAAGCCTTTGGCTCGACCAACACCTGCCAATTTACTCTCTCCACATCCCTCTCCTCATCCTAGAGGATTCACTTTGGGTACAATCCTTTCAAAGGAATCCTTTAGGCTCAAATCAAAAGGAGTTACACTTTTAAAGGTAATTCATTATCTCTTGTTTATTTGTTTTATTTTGCTTCTCCAACCCTCTAAACTCTTTTTATTTACTTATTTTGTAACAACACCAGTATATTCAATATACTAGGATGTTGTTATAAGATTTATTTGAGCTACAATCTCACACAACTACATCAAATGGTTAAAGAACATACGGTTTCCGTGGAAGGTGAAATTCTGCCTCCCGAAACGATGATTGTTCAATACTTATTTAACACCTTCAAAGGTGGCCATTATGATGTCACTATTTTTATATATGATATATAATATGTTTATTTTTTTTCTTTAAGCTTATGTATTTTTCATTTTGGGCATACCTTTATGGTTTCCATTATGGGTAAACACGATATCTTCATTTAAGGAAGTGCGGACTACCGCCCCCTCAAAGTGATGTGATTCGTTAATGCCATATTTGGGACGTGTAAAGGATGGATTTAAAGTTATTATATATAATGTTATAATGGAATTATAATATACCTCTATATCATTATTATTTCTTTCCATTAAAGTATGAGATAGAAATGAAAGTAGCGTTCATGCGTACGTACGGCTTACCGTCTCCATGATCGGTGCATTTCATTTCTTATCCCCAAATGTAATGTACTATTAAAACTACATGTATATACTGGATATATATAATTAATTATATATCTAAATGATGAATATAATTCTGGAATTAAAATATACATACCTCTCATTTAGTTTTAATTCCATTAATATGACAATGAAAAGAAAGTAGTGTTCATGCGTACGTACGACCTACCGTCTCCATGAACGGTGCATTTCATTTCTTACCTCTAAATGATTATGTAATATTATAAATACATGTATATGCTGGATATATATGGTACATATTATATCCAAATCGGGAATTTCATTCTGGATATAAAGAACCTTTTACCACATGAACAACATGTAATTGTAAGAAGTCCACTTTCGACTTAAGAACCAAATATTGAAAAAACAAACATTATTAACTTAAATAGTTACATAATGTTTATAACATGGAAATAAGTGATATAAAAGGAATAATGAACTTTAAAAAGGTTCTTAATCAAGTATAAATTAACTCAAGTTTATTATTCAGGATGTTAAAGAACGATCGAGTCAAGTCGGACCCGAGGTAAGGGACTTTGTCTCAATCTCCTTTCATTGAGGCATATTTCGTTTTATACACAACTTTCTTTTATACGGTGTATAAACCCCTATGAATTTTACTTTTATAAAAAAGGAATCTTTTTCTACGATGCGTTTTACAAAACGACAAAAAGGAATGTTTTTTTTAACTTACGCGGCGACAACGACCTTTTCCACCGCCGCGAGTATTATTTGGTCTTTGGCTTTCTCAACAAGTCGTAATGTTTTTAGAATAAAATAAATACCATATACTCTTTTATGTATTTTGGTATTGAAAATGGTTTTGAAAAAGGATTCTATTACGTCAATATATTTATGATATATTGTGATTGAAATGTGGAATTGTTATCATTCCTTTATATTGGTTTTATGTTTTATGATTTTATACTGGTACTTGGACATTTTAACAGGTGGTTACATTATAATCCATATGACGGGTGGTGTCGTGAATACCAGGATGGGTGGTTACGTTATAACCTCCAATGCATTGGGTATGGAAGTCGGCCCTATGGCTATTCCATTAAGTATGTATGGAAATTGGCCGTATGGATATTCCATTAAGTGATATGTGTGGAATTCGACCGTATGGTTATTCCACTTAAGTATGTTTATGTCCCAAGTTACCTTTATATATGTTATGTGTTCTTTATATGTGTTTTATGGTAATAATTTGGTTACAAAAAGGTAAGTAATGATACTTTATTCAGTGAAGAGTTTTTACTACTTCATGAAAGTGAAGGTATTACTTTGATAGAGTATGCATGGTTTACTTGATTTGGAAAAACTAACAGTTTTCATTCTTTGTGTATCCCTTACTGAGCTTTTTATGCTCATCCCAAGTTTTTTTGAAATGTTTTTCAGAGGACTTAATGTGGAATAAGGTCAAGGATGGGATCAAGGGAATGTAATGCTATATAAAACATGGAACTAGACGTGTTTCTTTCAAGAGTTTTTTTTATTATGGAAACTTAGTATAAGTGACTACTTTGTAATCTTTTGAGATGTAATAGTTATGTTCTAATTCTCTAAAACTCTAAACCTGAAAAGATCCTCAACGTGAATTATTATTTTAATTCAATATTAAGTAAGGTTTAAGGATGGGGCCTTATAGTTGGTATCAGAGGTCGGTTTAGACAACTTTAGGAGTTAGAAAAGTGTTAAATTATAATATGATTGAAATGATATAGCATTTACGGATTACCATGTTGCTTCGCCTAAGATATTTCTGTGTTCAGAATGGTTTTCCGCAGAGGAAACAAAGCAGCTATGTTGGGATGACATCAGGAGGAAGATAACCTTCCAAATCAGCAACCTAACATGGTCGGAATCGGAACTGAACAGTTTGTTGCAGTGATGGCACAGTTGACTCAGGCTATAAATGGTGGTGGTATCCATGCACGAGATCAGCCAGATCAACCGCAGAGGAACATGTCAGTGGTGGAACATTTCATGAGGCAACATCCCCCATCATTCAGAGGATCATCTGACCCTGTGCAATCTGAAGGGTGGATTAAAGCACTGGAGAAGATTTTTGATGTCATGGGGTGTTTAGAACATCAAAAGGTTAGTCTTTCTATTTACCGTTTTGAAGGTGAAGCTGATCAGTGGTGGTCGATGGTGAAAAATATAAGGGATAGTGATGAGATTGAGGATCTTCACTGGGACGAATTCAAAGGTATGTTTCTTGAGAAGTATTTTCCTAAGGTGGTTCGTCTTAGGATGGAAAAACAGTTCCTTGAATTGAGGCAGGAAGATGATTCAGTGGATTCTTATGAAGAAAAGTTCACTCGATTGGAAAGGTATGCTCCAAACTTCGTAAGAGGTCTTGACAGTAAAATAAACCGTTTTTACTTAGGGTTAAAGCCAAATTATCGAAGGGTTTTAGCTTCTCGTGAGTTCAAAAGTTATGAAAAACTTGTTCGATGTGCGGAGAAGGTGGAAATGGAGTTTACTGATGATCAGGTGTTCTATGACAAACAATAGAATAAGAGGTCTAGTTGGCAGGCAAAGGGGAAGAATTCATCAAAGAAGCAAGGAGGTAAGAAAACCAAATATCCATCCTATGTGAAGTGTGGTAAAATGCATCCTGGAGAATGTTTATCCAAGTCTGGTAAGTGCTTTCGGTCTGGTAAGTCTGGTCATATTGCTCGTAACTATAAGGAAGATGATCAAGCAGGAAAGGAAAAGCCAACGGTAAGATGTTTTAAGTGTAATGAAATGGGTCATTATGAAAACGAGTGTCCAACGAAGAACTCAACTGGGGGAATGCAGCCAGACTACAAGCAGAAAGGGGTGGTGAAATCCTTTGCAACAACTTCAGTAGATGTTGGGCCATCGAATGAAGTGGTATCAGCTCCAGGGAGCTCAGTATTTTTCGAAGATTGACTTGAGGTCGGGGTACCATCAGTTTAAAGTAAAAGAAGCAGACATTCCGAAGAATGTGTTCCACACTAGATATGGCCATTATGAATTTGTAGTTATTACTTTTGGGTTAACCAATGCACCTGTTGTATTCATGGAACTTATGAATAAAATTTTCAATGAGTTCTTGGATAAGTTTGTGTTTGTGTTTTGAGGTTTGGGAAGAGGTTATGTGTGCCTTGTGATTCACAGTTGAAGAATGAGTTGTTATGTGAGGCACATAGTTCTCCGTTTTCAGTTCATCCAGGCAGTACTAAGATGTATAGAGATCTGCAGGAGTATTACTGGTGGGATGGAATGAAAAGAGATATTGCTGATTTTACTGTGAAGTGTTTGACATGTCAACAGGTTAAATCAGAGCGGCAGTTACCGAAAGGGATGCTTCAGCCTTTACCAGTGCCAGAGTGGAAATGGGAAAACATATCCATGGACTTTGTTGTTGGATTACCGAATACATCTCGAGGTAATAATGCAATCTGGGTTATTGTTGATCGCTTGACCAAATCTGCTCATTTCCTTTCTATACGAGATACTTTCTCTCTAGATCAACTTTCCTGTTTGTATCTTAAAGATATAGTCAGGTTACATGGAGTTCCTCTCTCCATTGTATCTGATCGTGATCCCAGGTTTACTTCTAAATTTTGGAAAGGCCTTCAGAAGTCGTTGGGTACTGAATTAAATTTTAGTACAGCTTTTCATCCTCAATCAGATGGGCAGTCCGAACGAAAAATTCAGACCTTGGAGGATATGAACGAGCTTGTTCGATGTATTATCAGGGAAGTTGGGACCAACATCTTTCTTTGGTTGAATTTTCCTATAATAACAGTTTTCATTCCAGTATACAGATGGCACCATTTCAGGCCATTATATGGGAAGTGGTGTCGAACTCCAGCATTTTGGGATGAAGTGAGTGAAAGGAAGCTGATGGGACCAGAATTGGTAGAAGAGATGGAAGAAAAAGTTCAGCTGATTCAGAAGCACATGAGAACAGCTCAGAGCAGGCAGAAGAGTTATGTGGATAACCAGAGGAAGGATCTATCTTTCGAGGTAGGTGATCATGTTTTTTTCTCAATGTTTCTCCTTGGAAAAGTGTGATGAGATTTGGTAAGAAAGGAAAGCTGAGTCCAAGGTTTATTGGACCATATGAAATTCTGGAGAGAGTTGGATCAGTTGCATACCGGGTGGCTTTACCTCTGAGTTTATCTCGGGTACACAATGTTTTTCATGTTTCAATGTTGAGAAAGTATATGCCAGATCCATCTCATGTTTTGAGTCCAGAGGTAGTTCAGTTGGAAGAGAACCTATCTAATGAGGAACAACCGGTCCAAATTCTTGACCACAGGGAGCAAGTGTTACGGAATAAGGTGATTCATCAGGTAATGTTTTTGTGGAAAAACCATGTGATTGAAGAGGCAACATGGGAATCTGAAAATGCTATGAGGGATAAATACCCCCACTTATTTTGATAAGTGAATAAAATTGCGAGGACGCAATTCCCAAAAGGGGGGAAGGATGTAACATCCTAGGTAAATAAATAATAAAGAATTTTCATATTTATTAATATTTACAAATTAAATATTAATTTTAATTAAAAGGGGTTTCTATGTTAGATAGCATACTCGGTACGCAACGATGAGTTTCTTTGAAAACTTACGTTGCACACAAGTAATAAAATAATATTATTTTAAATGTTAGTTAATGAGTAGCAATTGTACTGGCGGGAATGGATAGAAATAACTAAAATATGATTATATATGTTTTTAAATGTTTTTACATTTACCCAATAAAAGATAATGTCTTAAAATATGGAAAGAGTTCAATTTTAGGCATTTATACCCTAATTTTCACGAAAGGTCCACTTATCACCTTTTGACGGAGAACCGTCATTAAATATAGTTTTGATCAATCTTATAAATTCTATTGTACCAAATATAACTCTTCTTTAGAATCTGGACATCAAAATTTACTTTGTGTAAATTTTTGGTACCTTTCTGATAAAGTTCATTTTTTTAATGAATAGTGTAAATGTTGTATTTTAATTCAAAACCTCTTTTTAATCTAATTTATTTATATGATTAGATTATCTTTTTAATTGGTTTTAAAGTGAAATTAGAAAATATTTTTACCATTAAATCCAATAGTGGTCGTTGGAATTAATTTCACTTTGAAATCGGACTTAAACTAGTGTCAATCTTTTGATACTTATTGTTTCATAAAAACACGCTATTTGCTCTGACAGTGGGAATTAATTATTAAATTAATTAATGTGACTTATATGATTTGAATTTTGTAAAATAGACTTCATTTTTTAATTAGGAATATCAAATATATCTTAGGCTGAATTTTTGGTAATTTTTTGAAAAACTTCAATTTTTGATGAATAGTGAAACCACTAAGTGGTACTTATAAAGACTGATTTTCCGTTTAAATGAAATTTTGCCATCATTGTGTTTTGAATTTCAAAAATCCGACATACATGGTTTTCATTAAGAAGTAAAATGTGGTTCAATGAGATTATAATAATTTTTTGGTGAATAGTAACTTATTAAGTTCTTAATCGCGATTAGTGGTAATTAGTGTAGTTTATGGTAAAAATAATGCTTTAATAAAATAAAATGAGCTTGACACATGTCCTACCCTCATTGGTTGTGTCATGGCCGACCAAGAAAAGCCATGGGTCAACTTGGGGACCCCATGGAGACACTTTGGTAGGGAAATGACATAAATAACTTTTTATTTAATGTAAAAGTAAAAATGACACAAACATGATATGTTTTACTAAAACAATTCTTAAATGGGGTTATACAAGTCAGGTTTTTGATTATAAATAGTCATTGGAAAGATAAAAAGATTTCCTACATCATAGTATTTTTTTATAATTGTTAGACTTTAAATAAATTAATTTATTTATGACATCATGATGATGCAGCGATGACCTCATTATTTAACGATTTAAATAAAATGGAAAGATAATGTAAAATCTATGAACTACACATGTCCAAAACCAATTAGATGAGTGGATTTCGAAACCTTATCACCTTATCCACTACTTATATCAATGTGGGAACTTTTAAAACCTAAAAAAAAATTCAAATAAAGTAATATTTCTTTACTTTCCAAAAGTGACCCTCCTCTCCTCTTATAAAAGGCCCCCATCTCTACCTCATTTCACACACTCCTCAAGCCTTTGGCTCGGCCAAACCCTGCCCATTCACTCTCTCCACATCCCTCTCCTCATCCTAGAGGATTCCCTTTGGTCAGAATCCTTTCAAAGGAAGCCTTTAGGCTCAAATCAAAAGGAGTTACACTTTTAAAGGTAATTCATTCTCTCTTGTTCATTTGTTTTATTTTGCTTCTCCAACCCTCTAAACTATTTTTATTTACTTATTTTGTAACAAAACCAGTATCTTAAATATACTAGGATGTTGTTATAAGATTTATTTGAGCTACAATCTCACACAACTACATCAAATGGTTAAAGAACATACGGTTTCCGTGGATGGCGAGATTCTGCCTCCCGAAACGATGATTGTTCAATACTCATTTAACACCTTCAAAGGTGGCCATTATGATGTCACTATTTTTATATATGATATATAATATGTTTATTTTTTTTAAGCTTCTGTATTTTTCATTTTTGGCATACCTTTATGGTTTCCATTATGGGTAAACATGATATCTTCATTTAAGGAAGTGCGGACTACCGCCCCCTCAAAGTGATGTGATTCGTTAATGCCATATGTGGGACGTGTAAAGGATGGATTTAAAGTTATTATATATAATGTTATACTGGAATTATAATATACCTCTATATAATTATTATTTCTTTCCATTAAAGTATGAGATAGAAATGAAAGTAGCGTTCATGCGTACGTACGGCTTACCGTCTCCATGAACGGTGCATTTCATTTCTTATCCCCAAATGTAATGTACTATTAAAAGTACATGTATATTATGGATATATATAATTAATGATATATCTAAATGATGAATATAATTCTGTAATTAAAATATACATACCTCTCATTTAGTTTTAATTCCATTAATATGACAAAGAAATGAAAGTAGCGTTCATGCGTACGTACGGCCTACCGTCTCCATGAACGGTGCATTTCATTTCTTACCTCTAAATGATTATGTAAAATTATAAATACATGTATATGCTGGATATATATGATACATATTATATCCAAATCGGGAATTTCATTCTGGATATAAAGAACCTTTGACCACACGAACAACATGTAATTGTAAGAAGTCCACTTTCGACTTAAGAACCAAATATTGAAAAAACAAACATTATTAACTTAAATGGTTACATAATGTTTATAACATTGCAATAAGTGATATAAAAGGAATAATGAACTTTAAAAATGTTTTTAATCAAGTATAAATTAACTCAAGTTTATTATTCAGGACGTTAAAGAATGATCGAGTCAAGTCGGACCCAAGGTAAGAGACTTTGTCTCAATCTCCTTTCATTGAGGCATATTTCGTTTTATACACAACTTTCTTTTATATGGTGTATAAACCCCTTTGAATTTTACTTTTATATAAAAGGAAACCTTTTCTACGAAGCGTTTTACAAAACGACAAAAAGGAATGTTTCCTTTAACGTACGCGGCGACAACGACCTTTTCCACCGCCGCGAGTATTATTTGGTCTTTGGCTTTCTCAACAAGCCGTAATGTTTTTAGAATAAAATAAATACCATATACTCTTTTATGTATTTTGGTATTGAAAATGGTTTTGAAAAATGATTCTATTATGTCAATATATTTATGATATATTGTGATTGAAATGTGGAAATGTTATCATTCCTTTATATTGGTTTTATGTTTTATGATTTTATACTGGTACTTGGACATTTTAACGGGTGGTTACGTTATAAACCATATGACGGGTGGTGCCGTGAATACCAGGACGGGTGGTTACGTTATAACCTCCAATGCATTGGGTATGGAGGTCGGCCGTATGGCTATTCCATTAGGTATATATGGAAATTGGTCGTATGGCTATTCCATTAAGTGATATGTGTGGAAGTCGACCGTATGGTTATTCCACTTAAGTATGTTTATGTCCCAAGTTACCTTTATATATGTTATGTGTTCTTTATATGGGTTTTATGGTAATACTTTGGTTACAAAAAGGTAAGTAATGATACTTTATTCAGTGAAGAGTTTTTACTACTTCATGAAGGTGAAGGTATTACTTTGATAGAGTATGCATGGTTTACTTGATTTTGAAAAACTAACAGTTTTCATTCTTTGTGTATCCCTTACTCATCTTTTTATGCTCATCCCAAGTTTTTTTGAAATGTTTTTCACAGGACTTAATGTGGAATAAGGTCAATGATGGGATCAAGGGAATTCCATGCTATATAAAACATGGAACTAGACATGTTTCTTTCAAGAGTTTTTTTTATTATGGAAACTTAGTATAAGTGACTACTTTGTAATCTTTTGAGATGTAATAGTTATGTTCTAATTCTCTAAAACTCTAAACCTGAAAAGATCCTCAATGTGAATTATTCTTTTAATTCAATATTAAGTAAGGTTTAAGTCTGGGGCCTTATAGTATCAATAATATTAAATTATTCCATAAATCATTTTGGTTAAATGTTATGAGTTTGAATCATTAGATTAATGTTTTGTGAAATCAGTTTAGATCATTTTGGCAGTTCTTTGTAAATAACAAACTAGTTTCATTATATAATGCTAATATTATTCATATAATCTAAATATAGAAAATAAGAGAGGTCATATAATATAATTTACAATCTAATTAAACCATTAAAAATGTTATTTAACCAGTACTGAAGTAAGTAAAGTAATTGGAAAACATATCGTCTATGATTTTGGTATATCAGCTCATCGCAGATGGTGTTCTTAGTTTTAGAATATGTGTGGGGAAGGAATAATGATGATGAATTTTTTCAATAAATATGATAAAAAACAGAATATATAATATTATATAGCTTTAATACATCTTGTATAAGTGGAGGGGAAGGTAGAATATGAAAATAAAAGGAATCGAAAATAAAACATAAGAAAATTAAAGAGGATTCTTTCCTCTTAATCTCTTCTCCTTAAGATCCTCCTTAAGGCCATTGTTTTTGGCCTTTCGAAGAGACCAGTAGGCATTGGACGTGGATAAGATCCTTGGTATTATTATTTTGGAAGAACATAGATAAGGCTCTAGGATTGAGTGGTGTGAGAGGAAGAGGGGGTGAGGGTGGTATTTATAGTGGGGGAGAGAATGGGTTTTAAATTATTTTATTCGTTAGTTTAATATTTTTGCTAAAGACTATGAATAGTGTTGATTAATGTTACCCAAGATAGTAATAAGTTCATGTGAGTTCGAACCAATAGCCATTTACCTCATCCATGACTCAAGAATGATGCATAAATTCATATATATATATATATATATATTATTTTGTTAATTATCATATCTCACTATTCCCCAAAATTCCAAGTATTTCATAAAAATCAAAAAAACAAATCACCCTACCCATTTTTCAATGTGTAGAATTTAAAAATGAACTCAAATTTTGTAAAATAATATTCTAAAGATGATTAATTTAATTTTTAAATAAAATCATATTTTATTCCCAAAATAACAATTTTAAAACTATAACTGATTTTTCATCACCTTCAAAATTTAATGAAGATATCATTACCTTATTACCTTCAGAAAATAAAATATTATTATTATTTACTACCCATAAGGATCTTATTACTATCCATATTACTATTTATATGGGTATGTTACTATTCACCAAAGAACAAGTTGGTTCTATCAGACTCCAAATAACTTACTCATCACAACCATAGATGCCCGTTTTTTAAAATTTAAATCATAGGTGTAGAAATTTATATTTAATGGATAGTTTATAATTATCTCAATAAAAAGGTTTCATTATATAGATATTCAGTGCTTCATGAATTTCAATTTATTTTAAAAACCTCAGGGTGTTAAAGTGTTGATACCAACCTCCTTTGAATCCTAGAGAAAAATATCTAAATATATCCTCTAGTGTTTGAATTTTTATTTTTGAATAACCACCCAAATAATGATGATAAGTAGTGTTGCAGCTCAATTCTATATGAAGTGATTGATGAAGACTTCACCAAAATTTTGAGGTAAACCTAGGGTCCTAATCAGATACAATAGAGTGTGGTACTCCATGAAACCTTACCACTTCATTAATGTATATCTTGGAAAGTTGATCTATATAGAACTGTTCTCTTGTAGAAATGTAGTGTGATGACTTATTAAGGTGATTGACTACCAGCCATATAACATTAAACCATTTAGAGTTTTTGGGTATTCTAATGAAAAAATCCTTTGTGATGTTATCCCATTTCTATTCAGGTGTGGGTAATGGATGGAGCATTCCCCAGAGATTTTTATATTTCAACCTTAACGTGCTGGCATACCAAGCACCGAGATACGAACTCTATGATACCTTTCTTCATTCCATCCCACTAAAAGTACTCCTTAAAATATATATAGATATTTATACTTATAGGATGAATATAGAATAATGAGCTATGAGCTTCCTATAATAGACCCTTCTTTAAATATGGTAAAGATAAAACACATTTACAGTTTTTGCACCTTATCATTCCATCCTGATCAAGGTAAAACTCATTTCTAAAATTATTTTGTAGCTCTACAAATTCCTTTTAGGCCTCTTTAATTTTAACTTAGATAAAGGGTTGAATATTCAATTGAGCAAGATAATATTTTTTCCCTTCCTTAAATATTTACAAATTCAACCATTGTAAATCCAAAAATAATGGATATTTTGTGAACCTCATCAGGGATAAGAAAATATTATCCTTTCAACTCATATCATCAGCCACCTTGTTTGCTTTCCAAGGGTGGTAATGTATTCAAAAGTCATACCAATTTATAATCTCTAACCATAATATTTGGATCATGTTCAACTCCTTCTGTTTGAATATTAATTTCATACATTTATGGTCGGTATATATGTAACACATTTATACATAGAGATAATTCCTCGATATCTTTAATGAAAAAATTTCCGCATCTAACTCCAAATCATGAGTTGGGTGATATTTATCATGAATCATCAATTATCATAAATAATAAGTAATAACCATGTTATTTATCAAATGGAAACATCTGAATCCCTTATGACATTCATCACTATAGATTACAACCCCTTCATCATTATAGGGTAACGTTATCATAGGTTCACTAACCAATCTTCTCTTTAGTTCCTTAAAATTTTACTCACATTATCTATCCAGAGGAACTTGGAACCCTTTAGAGCTAACTTGGTCAGAGGATTATATGGTAGTGATAAATTCTCCAAAAAACATTGATAATATCCAACTAAACCAATAAAAAATATAGATCTCAGTCACTGTGGTTAGTCTAGGCCACCATTCAATAGTATCCTTCTTTGATGTATCTATTGTTATACCATATCTTGAGATTATGTAACCCAAAAATGAAACCTTTTGTATCCAAAATTCACACTTTTTAAATTTATCATACATTTTCTCTTTCACAAGGGTCTTTCACACAAATCTCGAGAGTTCTTCATGATCTTCCATTATCTTTGAATAGATAATAATATCATCTATAAAGACTACAACAAACTGATCAAGGTAATCTCTAAAGACTCAACTAATCAAATCCATGAAGACAGCAGAGGAATTAGTACGACCAAAAGGTATCACTATATATTCATAGTTCACATACCTTGTATAGAATTCCTTCTTGGGTATATCATCGTCCATGAAACTCAACTGATGATATTCAGAATGATGATCAATCTTGGAAAAGTATTTACCACTATTAAATTTATCAAACAAATCATTAATACGGGGAAGAGGATACTTTTTCTTGATTGTGATCTTGTTAAACTCCCTGTAATCATTGTAGAGTGGAATTGATATGTATTTTTTTCAAAAAAAACGGTACATCCCAAGGAGATAGACTTGGCCGGATGAATTCATTATCAAGGTTTTCTTATAATTGATTCTTAATTCCTACAACTCAATTGGGGCTATTCTATAGGGAGTCTTTGAAATTGGTGTAGAACTAGGTATGAGTTATATAGAGAACTCAACATATTGTTTTGGTAGAAGAATTGTAAACTCTTCTATAAATTTATCCACAAATTCACAAATAATAGTCTTATCATCTATGACTATTTTATTTTCTTAATATCTAATTAAATTTTAAAAGAAAAAAATTAATTTTAAAATAAATACTTATCATTATACTATCGAAAGAATAATATACTCCTTGAATGAAAAAAAATCATATGTAATGAAAATACCATTAACATTTGGATAAGAATCATAAAATACATTCATGGTTAGTATATACACCATGTATAATAGACAAGTAGTGTATAGGGCATGTGTGCCATAGATATAAAAGTGATACATAAATCCATTACCTTATGTCTTGAATATCTTTGTATTCATTCAAACATCTTATTTAATAAATATAATTTTATTATGAATCTAGTAAAAAACCACATTCAATTAAATCATATCATATATGTTTCACTTATGACCTTTTATTCCCCATTTATTAATAAATCCATGTTAATGTTTTGTTTCAGATAATATCTGCTTGTTCTGATTTTTTATTCTTGATCCTCGTCCTTAGATCATGATTTACTTATTCATAGAATGTAAAAAATGATACAAATTTCATATATATTCAGTATATATATATATTTATTTATAATAATCTATAAACAATATAAATATGAAATGGAATACACCTTTCATGGAGATGGTTGGTCGTACATACACCTGAACGTTGTTTCCATTTAATTGTCATTTTGAAAGAAATTTAATGAAATATATATGTGTGTGTGTGTATACTAATTCCATAAATATAAATACATTATATATATCATATAAAAATATATATTCCTCCATAATTCCCATCTTTGAGAGGTGGTAATGGAAAAATTAACAACATTTTTTTGTGAGGTGGTAGTTCACCATATCCAAGAAGGGTAAGTTCATTACCCATTTTTTGGAAGTGTGTATGAGTGTTGGTCAAACCATAAAAAATTATCATTATATTGAGGATATTTATTTATTCTATAATCATGGAATAAGAATATTTTAAGTTTTTAATAATAAAAATAAAACAAAAGATCTTGTGAAAGGATGTTACCCATCTTTGGGTAACTCCTCCTGGTTTTCACCAAAATCCTTCCTTGGTTGCGTTTCTGCAAAAATTGATTCTTTTATGATTAAGGTAGGGATTTTGAAAAGATATGTGGATAGATATTATACCAGACAAATAGTTTATGAAGTGTGAATAAAAGATAAGAAGATATGTCCTTTCATAAGAGAGGTGAGGGGAACTTTTTGGATTTCCTCAAAATATGAATTTATAATAAATTCAATCTCAATCCAAATATCACTAAAATTCCATTTATTTTAATATAATAATATTTTGGGTTTTAATCTCATCAAAAAATATAATTTATAAATGTTTTGGTATTACTTTAAACTTTATCATTTTTTAAACCTTACTTATCCTATTCTAATTTTAACTAAGGTAACAAATTATTCAACACTAAAATGTTGTAATTTTTAATTATGTGGTGTTAATTAAATAATAAATTAATAATTTATAACATTTTAGGCCATATTATAATTTACTTTTATTTTTCAATATGTTTTATGATTTTTCAATAATTTAACAAAATGTTATTTTCATAAAATATCATAAGTGTACATTTTGACACGATTCATTACTCTGAATTTAAGAAACTTGATAATGATTAATTTCTTAAAAATAATTCATTTAATAAAAAACTAATGTTTTATATTCACCTAAAAATTATTTATCACCTTAATGAAGTAATTATATTCTTTTAATATTTACAATATCATTTAATTTATCATTTCATTAATTGAATAATTATTGCATCATCAATTTGTTATTATTTATGATAATTATATCTTCACTAAAATTTAAAATAAATTTCTATAATGTAGAAAAATATTTTATATTTCTAAATAATATATATATTTTAGAATATCTTCTAATTATCCCCATATTGAAAATATTATACTGATTAAAAGTAAGAGTGTGACATTTTTTCACTCTCTTTGATTTTAATAACCTCTAAATCATTTTTATGGAAAGTGTCCATTAAATATTTCAATTTATAATACTTAGGTTATATGGGTTGAAATAACATCATACAATAATATATTATCGAGTTTTAGGTTTGTTTTTTAATATTTATAAAATTATTTTTACCCTTAATTACTGGATTTTACTCTTAATCGTAGTAATAAAATTTACCAAAGTTAATATACATATATTAAAGAATAAAAAATAAATAATTAGTAAATTTTAAAATTCGATTTACAAATATAGAATCCATTTTTCTTAATTAAAAGCAAAAAATTTAATAAAATGAAATTAGAATTAATCCCGTTTACGAAATGAGAAAACGGGTTTTTAAAGTGAAAATGTTCAAAAGAATGAATTGTTTTTATATCTATATTCAATGTGAAATTGATTGTAATGGAATAAATTTTATTAAATGATAAAAAATTGATATAATTATAATTTTAAACCAATAAAATATATAATTTAACATAATTAATCATTTCGATGAAAGTGTTTTTTCAATTAAAACTCAATATTTTTCACTATTCATAAAAACATGAAACTTACTAGAAGAATTACAAAATTTCAAAAAAACTGTATTTTGATATCCCAATTTCAAACAAGAAATTTATTTTATCAAGTAAAATTTATAAAAGTTTACAAAAATATATTTTAAACTAGTGTTCAAATGGAGGAAAAACTTTCTTTTTAGAAAAATACTTCGTTTATGCATAAAATTGAATTTTTTTCTAATACCCTAAGTAGAAAACAAATTATATGAATGTTAAAAATTATATTCAATATATATTTCATTAATATAATCCAAAATGGGTTATTTTTTATCTTTATTGGTGTAAAAAACAATTATGTGTATTTAAAAAAAATTCAAAAAAATATTTCCTTTCTCATTAAAAAAATTTTACATGTATAACCCATAAGTCAATAATTTTTTTAATCATGTTTATACCCACCATTATAACGGTTGGGTTTTAATTATATTTTTTAAATGACTAAAAAAATTATTACATAGAAACTCAGTGTTACTTGTAATATAAGAAAAGTTGATGATAGGTGTAGTGAAAGCTTAACTTCGTGTAGCATATAACACAAGACATCAAAAAAAAATTAATTTATCAAAAAATATTCATAAAAACTCGATATGTTACAATAATAATCAATGATGAATAAGGTTATGTTCAAAATTTCATAATTCATAATCATATTTTATATTATATAGATATTCCTAATAAGATCCATAAGTATGGTAGAGAAGTGATGTTTAACCTAAACTCACTTTATTAGAAGATCTAGTCATCTAGGAAAGAATTATCAAATTTGAATTGAAAATAAAATACTTGACTACATCAACCATGCTAAAAGGATTTCTTAAGAATATCCAAATAACTATATATATTTTTGGAACAACCAAAACATATAATCAAACATTTCTCAAATAAAATTAAATTTCTAATTTCAGGTAATTTGTTATCTATTTTTCTATTTTTAATTTTTTTTCTTCATTATTAAATTTATTTAATTTTTAAAATATCAAATGTGGATAAATATAAGAAAAATATGTTTTTTCATTATGTATTCACCTATTCTTATCAATTTTTATTATAGTGACTATAAATTTAAAATTTCCCCAAATATTTACCTAATGAAGTTTAATTAATTTTGTTTAAAATAAAAGGGGGAGAGGTTCTCAAATATGATGATCACAAGGAGATTTAGTTTTTTTTGTTTTTTTATTTTATTAATTATTTTTAAATTTCCATGTGCATCCCATACTTTCCAAAAAGGGGTACATTTTTTATTCAATGACATAGATGTTTTATTTTTTTAAAATTGTGATATTATTTATATAAAATTGATATAACATGAGTTTTTTTCTTAAGTTTTACATTTTTGTGAAATATAATTTAGGTAATATAAATAATGGTAAAATAAATGTTTTTTATGAAAATACATTGATCATAACTTCCATGCATAATTACACCCATATGATTAAAAATCAATATTTCAGTGGTGATTTAACTCATGAATAGATTAATCAACATACTATGTTCATCAATAGATTCAAATATTATTTCAAATGTAGTAAAAAATGACTTCATGTTTTTTAGAATCCAATCATTGAAGTTTGTTACAATGATTCCTATAAATAGATTCTCACCTAAAACATAGAAAATATATATACACACACATCAGGATCAAGAATTTTGGAATTTGTTGGTCATTTTTTAGCATTGAAAATTCATATTACTAGAAACACTTTCTATCATTATAATATTTTTTTCTGAATGGATCTATTAAGATCTACCATTATAAGGCTTTATTTTAAAATATCTTAGAAATATAAATTTAATTTATTCCTTTACTGATCCTGATTGGTTAATGACTTCTAGGGATAAGAAACCATTGGATTTTCCAATCACCTGGGTCTATGGATTTCGTGGGTAGAAATACAAATATTTGGAACATACAATTTGTGTAAGTGAGATGCTACTGATAGGTTCAATCAAGGTCTTTCTAGTAAAGGAATACAGACCATTTGATATGTATAAAATCATGGGTACTTTATTATAGGTTAAAATTCGTGGATAACTTGGAATATTTCTACAGATCAGCCTTTCTCTTTAGTTTAAAATTGTACATATAAAAATATCCTTTTAATTGGTTTTGTTAACTAATACTTCATGTTTTGTTTTTAATCATACATTATATTCATTTTTTTAATTTCCATCATATTCATTTTTGAACTACCACTATTTTAAGCCTTGTATTGGTTATATTAATGTCGATAGATTTAATTTTTATTGTGTTAACACTTTCATCAGTAATTATTAAAATAATTTTTATCCTATTTAATTTTTTTTACTATACTTAATAAAATCTATATTTCTTCCCCATGAACTACTTTTACACTTATTATTTATTAAATCAGTAATTCAAAAACTAGTCAACTTAATACTTGTAGAGGAAAAAGTTTTAAATTATATTTTAAAATTACATTTCACTCCCACTCCAATTTATTTTATTTTCCATCATACCTTGGGAATATAAATTTGGTCTCAAATATGCAAGATAATGGGAATTATATATCCATATATCAATAAATCCCCACTATTGAGGGTTAACTTAATAGTAAGGTAACCAAGGTCTAACTACTAAGGTTCCATTATTTGTTCAAATAAGTTAGGATTGAGATATCAGAAATGAAACCAGAACCTTATCATACTCAATATAATTCAAATTCTTCTCATTTATTCAAATAATATATTATCATTTATCTCTCACTTTATTATCCACAAAATTCTTATATTTTTGAGTTATGTAAAACTATCAAACTGATCATGATGTTTCATTTCTATTTAAATAAGTCATCGGTGACACTAGACATGATAAAACATGAACAAAGAACTATAAATAATCCACTAAACATAGAGGATAAGAGTCCTTATGTTATCTCTGGATGATATCATTTATTAGTTCCAATAATATACCTCATAAATTTCTATGTCCCAAGGAATGGACCATGTATTCATAGTGACTGTTCAAACTTATAAATGACCTGTTTGGAATAACTACCTTCTTTAACTGGAGCTAGTGGTATTTTAATCATAAGGTAACACATTCTCTTTTAGTATGAATTTTTCTCATTCAAAAAAACACTAGATACTTACTAGGATATCACTTATACTAAACACTCTCCATTACAGTCACACTCGATTTTAGATTTCCAATCAAGATAGCTCTTAAAAAGAAAGGGGAATATGTTTTTTCTAACTCCTCTAACTAATACTTAAGTTCACATAGTTTAGTTTCTGAAAGATAATATATGGTTCTAACCTCTTCCATTAAAGGTCCCTGTACTACCATATCTATGTCTCATCCACCACTAAAATATGGAAAATTCTATTAGGATATGTGAAAGTGACTCATCGATCAAAACAATGAATATGTTATTTGAATTATACAAACAAATATATCTTTAAAATTATATTTCATGTCACCATAACAAACATCATGAACACCCATAATATTAGATTTTGTCAAGGATAATTGAGCACGATAACCAATTTAACTCCCATGATATCACATTTCCTAGTAGGTGTTTATATGCTCATATCATGATCCATTATTCCAATATTAAACCCATATTTCCTCTTCCACATATCATGTCTAATATAAAAAAAGAATAAAATATTAAATAAGGAACCACACAATAACAAATTTCCATGACAAAAAAACTCATAATAGTAAATTTCAATGTGTCATCATAAAATTAATGGACCTCAATCCAAAACATCACACTATTTTTCCAAAATTGGATAAAACTATAGAACATGGAAAAACATTAATATTTTCTTTTTTTACTTATTTCCAACCTAATCACATTAAAATAAAATGATATAAATATTTTCTAGAATCTAAAAACTAGTAAAACAAATCTTAAAATATCCCTCAAGATTCAATTTATAAAGACACTTTATAATCAATATAAATTTTAATAAAACAAACCTATTCACGAAATCCAGTAGTTAGAGATCCTCATTATCAACAAAACATATCCTTATAAAAATAATTTAATAACCACAATTAAACAACACTTCATCAATATGCACACAATATTTCATCCTAATAAAATATTTACCAAATTTATCATTGGAACATGATTAATAAACCAGTTGAAAACAATGAAAAGTTAAATCATCTTTCAAAAATATTAAGAATCTTAATAAGTTTTTAACTCATAAGAGAAACAAATCAATATATAACATATTAAAATTCCTTATTTCATGTCATTGTGCACTAACCATAATCATGCCTCTAAAAAATTGTTACCAAAACAGGAAAAATCAATTAATGAATAATCTAAACACTCATCATTAACATGTCTTGACTTCTAAAATACTCTCATAACCAGTGGAATAACAATATGAAGTGTCCCAATGCACATTAAACATAATAAATGTATGTTCACTTTTAACATATAACAATTTTACTTATTATGTTACTAATTATATTAGACATTCTTTAAAAATTATATAAATATCATGGTACACAAAATGTTTTTTTTATAAAAATATTATCAATTTAAACTAAATATAAGTAACTAAAAATTATAGCATGATTTTGGCTTCTAATTATATTCAACATGCACAAAAAATTAAAATCTTGAAATTTAATTTAAATCAAGGCAAGTTATAAGGAAAATCTTAAAATATGAGGCAGAAACAATTCACTCAACCATCTTTCACGGTATTCTAAGATATTAATAAGTCACCAATCGTTAAAAAAGTAATAAGTTAAACATGTAATCATAATTTTTAGTAATCATAATTAAATTATTAACATATTCATTGAATAAGAATAATTCTAATTATCATTTAATCCATTACTTCTAATAAAATCCATTACTAGTTTTAGATTAAAAATAATTTTCATGTTTGTTTAATAAATATAATAACATGGGATTCATCATTATATATAAATTCTAGAAAAAATTGACACACAATATAAATGAAAATAATATTTTACAATGTTTTAAAAATCGTTTATTTAGTACTCATACTTTCATCCAAAAGAACAACAACAATTACAGAAAAAAAATTATCATGTTACAATTTTCCAAAACAAATTATCAATAAAATATCATACAAGTTGTGTATTACCATTGGGATGTATCATTAGTAGTGCATGATTACCAAATCTCATTATATAACCCCATGAGGATGTAGTAAAACACTCCTAAAACTGCTTAAAGATACCTTTTATACCAAAACCACCTTGGTAACTTGATGGTCAATATAAAGAGGTAAGATATGACTTTATATACACTATATTTTAATTCCTAAAACATCTTATCTCCATTCCTACTATCCTTATATATGTAACTTATCAAATTTATTACTTTTGTAATATACCAACCTAAACCCATTTTTTGGATAGGGTAAAATTCCACTAACTATATGTGCATCAATTAGACATCAAAGGCTAGGGATAAATACATACAGATTCACCAATTATTATGGTATGATTTTTCCTTATATAAGACACAACATACAACTGAAGAACTATAATAAAGTAATATAAATATGATGGATGATTAAAACCCATGTTAAAATCCCATATATTACATAACAATGATCAGAGTCACCATATCTAAAAATATAACCAATTAAGTAAACAAGACCAACAGACTCAAAAAATAGAACTACTGTACCAATGTGGTACCGCACAAATCTCCACACAACATTTACCACCAAGCTCCCATATCCATAGATTAAGACCATAGTATAATAGTGTTCAACTAAAAAATTAGTATGACTTCCCCTTCCATATATCATGATGAAAAATATCTATATACATATCAAGTTCTATATGCAGGGGTGTGTATACAACCCTATAGGCAATCCACCAAAAACTTCCCACACACACTACTAAAACAATAACATGTTAGATCATATTAATATAACATAATATAAGTATAAAACCTAGTAAACAATATGTTTGTGTGTGTGTGTTTTTTTGTGTGTGTAAATAATTGTGAACAACTCGCACCCCAATAAACACAACACCATAAACTCATGCATACATGAAATGCACCAAACCATCCCATCTGGTAGCCATGCCATCAATATAATGTATCCCCCATCAGCTAAATCAACTTGAATAGACTGAATTTTATAGTTTTTCCCCACAACCCATGACCCAAGTCAACCCTTTGTGGTACAATCTGGTGTCCTCCAAATTCAGCATGGTAGACAAGTCCAAAACAATAATATCTCATTCATAGTAATCATGAAATAATACCAACCCATGCCAATTCCATGTTTCCACACATGAAAAACTTATATTTTTTAAATGAACACAATAATTATTCATTTTATGAAAAATATTCGGGGACTTATAGGTTTTTGGAATAGTGGAAGTGCCTATTAGGTTTATGGTCTACTCAACTTGTATCATATTCAATGAGTAATTTGTAATATACATTATGAAGAGAATCATAACAAATAAAATTATTCTAAATAATATTGAAAAAAGTTTTCACCCGAACCAAGATAGGGAATATTTTTCATGTTAGTCTATATATAATTTAAAAAAAAAAGAAATACCTCAGCATTGAGAATTTTCTTTAATGTTGGTGTTGATCATCTGAACATCATTAAGTTTTATTCTTATTTTTTGAATCAGGGACCAAATTAAACCCCCAATAATTACCCTAATTGAATCACATGTTCTTGGTCAAAGATCTACATGGCCTCAAGAACACCTCATGTGTGTAAGAGGTTACTGATTAGAAGCCAGGGTCTAAATGGTGCATTGTGGAGGCTATACCCTAAAGATACATACATGAGAATCATATCATGAAAAAAGATAACATAAAAGGAAAAAGTAGAATTAAATAATAGAAATGTTATTATAGATTAAATTTTAGTTATCCCAAACTTAGATAAGTAACAACTGAGGACCACTAATGTGGCTGGTCAAACAAAATTATAAATAGAGAAACATAAAAATAAATAAATAAACTGTGGAATAACTCTAGAGTATATCTTGATAATTCCTTCAAACATCAAGATCAAAATCCTAAGCTCCCTTTAATTAGGAATTTTCCCATTCCTAGATCCCTAATCATGAATTATACACATGCATTGAGATGGACATGCTAGGTGTGAGTATAAAACCCACCAATGAGTCATTAACATGAGTGAATATTTATATATATGGTTTATTAAAAAACAAGAACATAATGAAAATATAAAAAATAAATAACAAAATATATGGTTCATTATGCACTAACCAAGATTTCACACATCGTGGCCCAACATACTTTTGAAACTATGTCGGTAAGGATGCCATGCCAGTCATAGCATGTCTTGAAACATGCCAAAAATTCCACATGTCAGTTTAGAAATCGATTACAATTAGAAGTGTATCCAAATTATACCTTTATAGAATATGTCATGACCCACCCTAGTGTGGTCATCTATCCTGGCATGATGGTATGTCTACTTGACATGCCTGGTGAATAGTATCACAATCGCCCATGCATGATCATTCTCCCATGTTAGAATTGTTTCACATTTGATACACTTCACCCTTGTATAGTCTTCTCTCACATCTATTGAACATGTTTGTGACATCTGACTAGTACCATCAAGAAATCTCAAGTCCTTGTCTTATGTCACAATGCCCATGCTCCCCATAAACTGGGTTATCTACCAAATTCCTAGAAATCCAAAAAATTTGATACTTAGAGAAAAGTTTCACATGTTATATAATACCCACAACATAGTCATATCATATTATGGAAAAATATTTATATTAATCTCTATTCTTACCAAGAACACATAAACCCTCATTCAACACACATCAAGAATGGCTTTCTATTCACACAAACACATAACAGAATTTTAGGCCAATAACCATATATAAGTGTTATATATGGTAAGGAGGTTCCTCCCTCAAGTGTGTAATGAAAATGTAATGGTTCTCTAGGAGATGATACCCAAAAAATTCCAACTATATAAATGGATAAATCCAACACACCATGTATAAAAAAATCATTGACCATCAATAGTAGATGTAGATCCATTCCAAGGAAAATTCACCAACCTAGAACATGTTGTCCCTCATCAGTCACTCTCCATTATTCACATGGTATAAACAAAACCCATTCCTAGGTAAATTATGGAGAAAAAAAATAATAATTGATTATAACCAACTAAATTGTTGTATAAAATCACATAGAATCCCCATGATTTGATATTCTAACGTCAAGGATGAATCCAAGTGTTTGGGGGTTAGAAGTGTTCTTGAAGATTCCCAAGAGTCACCCATGGTTCAAGAGGAGAGTTTGGGGAATTGAATAGTTCAAGGGGATTATATAATTTATAGTAAATCTAGGAATATATGTTTCATTGAATAATATAAATGGTTACACCTCAATGGGCACAAAATTAAAAAAAATATCATAGCATAAAGGAGATTTCCATGCCGCGTTGGTTTATGCCAATAAATGTTTATAGAATCTATATCTTAGTCATTGGTGATATCGTAACGACTAGAAAAATGGATCACAACGAAATTTTCATAAATATGGTGTATCCTCCAATCCATAATAAAAACAAAATTCTATAGCCAATGCTCCATACTTAGCCATGCCAAATTTATTAGAACTGCATTAAATCTTCATTTCAAGCCTTCATGCCATAGAAAATTCCCCATGGTATAAAGACCTTGAAATTAGTAAAACCAAGAAAAATCTATCCATATAATACTTTAGATCCTATATTTTAATCCACACCACAACCTCATCTCCCAACTATACTCTATAGTATAGGATAATCCTCTTTTCCTCAATATTTTACTACAGGTGAAATTTCATCTCAAACCCTCTATGTCCTCCTCTCCCACCTTTTCCCATCACATTAGAAATTCAAGGATGTTATAAACTTCCCACTATAATGAATTATTGTCCTCTATAAGTACCTATAGTGATTTATCTCAAACAACATAGGCCATTTATCCCAAAATTTAGACTCTCACATCAACATATCCCCTATTATCCATCCATGCTTTCATAAGGCTCAAAATAGTTTTACCATCATCCACCTCAAAAAAATTTCACCTTGGTCTATAACTCACACTAGGAACTCCATAAATTATACATCTAGTTCCAACTCAATTCCCTCATAGCCAATCACATGTGAAAGATCAAGCTCTTACCTCCAAAGTTGAGATACATGGAACCCATTATAAAGTGAAACAATTCTCTTCACACATATTATTTCATCATTCTTACCATGAATATCCTCTAATAAAAAAATAATGATTGAGAATACTAGTTTATTTAGAGGACTAGGTTCATAATACATCAAAGTAAAAAAAACATAGAATCCTTATTTTATTATATATAGTGAGCTCCTAAAATCTATTTTATCTCATAAAACTGTGTGTTATATACTAGGGAATACATGAATGAAATGGGTGAGATAAAAATCTTAGTAAGTGAATAAATATTATAAGGAAGAATAACATGTGAGTCAGAGGTATAACATGATATCATAAGAGAGAAGGAACATGAGTAATCAAATGGAAGAATAATATAAATAAAATTATATCATAAGATCAATGAAACATAGAAAATGTTGAAGAAACATAAAAATTACATAAAAATGGGTCATGGATAACTGTAGAGAAACATCACATAGTAGATGGACTCGCATAATAGATTAGGTTCACTCTCTAATCCCATACATGACATCTCATGAGACTATAACATTAAACAAAGAATTCGGGGAATATATAGTTCTGGTCCCACCTATCACATTCATATCATGTACATACATATTTGTTCCATATAAAGAAATTAATCAAAGTAATAAACATATGTAGTACACTTGGAAAAAAAATGGGTTGCATAATATTACCTCATATCATAATCAAAATAGACTTCTTAAAGAATTCATTTGATAAATGATTATAATGCATGTATTACCCCATAAAAGGAAGGGAGATTGATTTAGATATATATATGTAAGAGACATATATATATAATTTCTAAGTATTACATAACATTAAATAGAGAGATAAAGTGAGTTATAGGGAGAGTGTTCATAACCCAAAGAAAAGGATGGTTTAGAGAGATCCCTTACCTTGACCCAAAATTGTCATGTGTATTCTTTATCTTCCAGAATAATAAACTTATATTAATTATTTACTTTCATAAGAACCTTTTTCAAGTTTATTAATTCTTTTTTCTTATTTATTATCATGTTATATTCAATTACCTAATAAATTAGATTCATGTTGTACATTTGGACATTGTTCAGCTCACATAGCCAAAACCACTTTGTAAAGTTGCCTAAGATCATATAAAAATTATATTATCATATCCAAAATAATATTAATGAAATAATTATAATTTTCATATATTAATTAAACTTTTAAAAAAATTATTTAATATTGTTCTGAAAAATGAACTATGATGCAATCATAGAAACGATAGGTCATTCGTACGCATCAATAATGTTTTGATTTTTAAACTATCACAGTGGGAATAAGGTGAGTTTAATTTTATATTTATATCATATATATTATAATATTTCTTTAAATACACTTATTTATACCATATATATGATTCATAAATAAAAAATTAATTGCATCTCTACAAGAGGCGGTAGTCCATCGTACACATGAACGACGTTCTCATTCTTTAGTGGATTATAAGGTAAGAAGTTATATTATATACTGATTTTAAAGAATTATTAATGTTACATTAATATCACATATTATCATTAAATCAATCATTATAAATATCTATGAGAGTTGATAATGTAAAATTAATTACATTAGTCCGGGTGTTGGTATTACATTGTACACACGAATGATGGTTTTATTCACCGTTTTATGGAAGAGGGAGTAGATAAATATTAGATAATTAACATAAAAAAATAAATATGTATAATATATTGTGTTATTATATTTTATTTTTTAATAAAAAACTGAATTTGGAAAAATGATAAGTAAATAGAAGGATATTGGTTATGATAATTACCTTCACTTAGAAGAACCTATTTTGGTTCTATTACTAATTACAATAAGATTGGTCTTTTGGGAAGGAAAAAATATCTATAATGTGTCCAATGTTTTTAGGGATCAATTTTGGTATGTTTTTGTTGTGTCAAATTTATTTAGAGGTGTGAATATGTAATGGTATAGGTACCCATTTATAATTCAGGAGTGGTGTTTTTGTAAATACCCAAATATAATCAATAATGGGAAGTTACATCCATGAAAGGTGCCTCCAAAATTGATAAATAATGTTTTACGGGGGTTATATGGAAAATAAATACCTTTTAAATTCAAAAATAAATCTTTTTAAACATCATATTTCATTTAACTATAAGGTTGCTCACTTTTTACCATTTTAATATTTCACAACAGTAACTAGATTTTGGATTTTTATCTATTCATTATGGAAAAAAAATAAGTTAAACATATTAAATAATATAAATTATACTGATTCAAAATATGGAATCCATTTTATTTAATTAAATTTATAAAATTGTTAGAATTTAATTTATAACTAAACCCACAAACATGTTGAGAAAATGGTTTTTCAGGAAATGTATTTTTCAAGCATAAGATGATATTTCGTTACCTATAAGAAAAGTAATAATAATAAAATTAATTTAAATTAATATTTATAGATATATAATATATATATATTCCATTTAAATTATTCCTCATTAGTGGTTATTTTGATTAATTAAAATGGAGAAACGTTATTCAATTTAAAACAGTTTTCTAAATAATGGGCTTTATGCCTAAAAATAAACTTATACTAAAATTAAGTATAAAGATGATTTAAATATAATTAATCCAAAAAATATTACTATATAATACTTATATGAAATTCAAATAAAATTAATATAAAAATGGTACTTTTAAATTAATTAATTTATTAAAAAGAAATTAATGTTTTAGAAAAAGTATTTATTATTCACTATTTACTAAATAAAAAATATTATCTGAACAATCTCAAAATTTTACACAAATTTAATATACATATGATAATTTTAAAAATAATGTTCATTTTATAGAATAAAATTTCCAAAATTTCTAGAAATTATATATAATATTTTCTCATAAAAAGAAATAAAAATCATTTTTGAAGAAAATGTGTGTTTAGAAGAAAAATGCCATTATTAAAAATTAAGTGCCTATTTTTTGATAATTTATAAATTGAATATAAAATGTATTTATAATTAATAAATTTTGTTATCATATTAATACCTCTAATTTAATGACTTTTTTATAATGGTCATATTTAAATAATTATGGTTCATTTGGGTTTAGTGTTTCCTGTTGTATATGCTACTTAATTTATTTTTTTCATTTTAAAAACTCAAGGTGTTGTATTATTCCCACCATAAGTACTTTAACCCTAAAAATTTTATATTACATACTATGGCGAAAATAGGTTATGGTGATCCTACATCATAACCTCTTCCAGTTCCTAGGTTTCTTACTCAAACTTGTGGTTTCTCCTTTAAAAATTGATTAGGTGAGTTGTTTTGTTTCATATAAATTGATCTCTATAATCTAATATATTAATTGGATGCTCCTAGAATAAAATAAATTTCTCCGGTTCTTCCAACTATGGATTTAGTACATTTTAGGGTTCTGGTATGTACTTCTTCAAAGTGGATACATATAATACATCATGTACTTTAGATAGGTTGCGTGGGAGTTATAGTCTATATGATGGCATTATGATGTGATCAAGGATATAAAAGGGGTAATGTATCTCATACTGAGGTTTCATTTCTTCCCAAACCTCATTAATATCTTCCACAATGATATACAGAGGAACAACTTATCATGGACATCAAACTTTAGGTCACATCAATGTTATTTAGCATATCTTTTCTATTGATTTTTTATGGATTTCTTATGAGGCTAAATGGTTTGAACCTTCTCTATCATTTATTGGAAAATATAATGTCACATTAGAATATATTCTCTAAATTCATCCTAGAATATCAAAGTCTGACATAGATTCCCATACAGAGACTCATATGGTTCCATTTGAATGATAGAATAGACTTAATTATTATATGGGAACTCTACAAGGGGAATGTATTGATCCCAATATCCATGGAAATCCATTTAACAAGATATAAACATATACTCTGGATTTTTTATGGTTCTATTAGTTTGGCCATTTTTTTATGGGTGATTAGTAGTGCTGAAAATGAGTTTTAAATCAAGTCCATGTGAAAACTGTTTCTATAACCGCGAGGTAAACCTTAGATCTCAATCAGATACAATGGAGTGTGGAACTCAATGAAATATTACCACTTCCCTAATGAATATCATAGGGAGTTGGTCAATAGATAAATCTTCCTTCATATCAATGAAATTTTCAAACTGAGTAAGGTGATTGACTACCGCCCTGATGGAATTACTACCTTAATGTATCCTATGGAGTCTTGTAAAAAAAATACATGGTTATGTTTTTCTATTTACATACTGGTATGGGATATGGTTTCATCATACCCTTAGACTTATTTCATTCATCCTTGACTTGTTGTCATACCAATAAATGAGCTAAAAATTTCACAATATCCCTCTTTATGTTATCATAAAAAAAAGATGAGTAAATAATGATGAGTTATGTGAATCATCTAGAATATCCCACATTAACTCTAGGTTTTTTGGACACATATCTGGGTTCCTGACATTATAAATACATCTTTATCAAAGTTTAACTACACAATTTTCACTAACATTTTCTAAAAAACCTCATCATCTTTTTGGGCCTCTTTGATCCTCTCTGTATAGGATGATTGAGCAGTTATTTTAGTAAGGTATGACTAATATTATTTTATTATTCCCATATCTATACTTTTAAAGTATAAGAATATTTGGTCCTTCTAAAATCTCATCATTGGTTAAATTTTAATATCCTTTATTCTCAAAGCATCTACCACTTTGTTTGACTTTCCAGTATGGCGATTAGTTAAGTAGTCGTAGTCCATGGTCAGATATGACCATATACATTGGAGCATGTTTTTTTCCCTATAAGTGAGTATTATTTGAGTCTCATGTGATATTTATATATTTCACACTTCTCCACATGGAGATAATGTCTCCAGATCATCAATTAAAAGGTTACTATATCCAACTCTAGAACATGTTTTGGATAGTTCTATAAATGAAATTTCAATTACCATGATGTTTAGGCCATCACTTTATCATTTTTCATTATAAAACAACCAAAACCCTTCTTTAAAACATCGTTTTATACCTCAAATATTTCCCGCATGTGGGAAGTGTGAGTACGTGTATCATGATAAGACTCTTTTCCAACTCCATGAAGAACTATTCAAATTTACTAGTCCAAACAAAATTTACTCCATTATATGTTATCTTGGTTATATGGTTATACAATCTTGATATGTTCCTCGAACATTATCAGTAATACCTATCTATTCTAAGGAAACTATGAATCCTATTACAGATGTTGCTCTAGGACACTTCACAGTCACCTTTATCCCAAAAGGGACCACAAATATCCCTTATTTAGTGATAATGTACCCAATGAATTATACTTCCTTTATCAATAACTCAGATTCCATTTAATTTTCATATATATTCTCCTTTTATCAAATATTTTAGTACCATATTCAAATACTCCTCAATTGCATCATTTCTTTTATAGTATAACAAAATATCATCTATAATGACTACCATAATTTTTTGAGGTAGTCTATAAAAACATTATTCCTTAAGACCATAAACACTTCTATATAATTTTTAAGTAAAAAAGGCATCAATTTTAACTCATAGTATCCCTATCTTATTTGAAAGTTATTTTTGGGAATATGTTCCTTCATTACACTTAATTGGTGGTATCCCAATGGAAGGTCCTCCATAGATAAATAATGAGCTTCATGTAGTTGACCACAAATTTCATCTATTTCTGGTTGGGGATACTTATTCTTTATCAATATTTTGTTGATTTCATGATTATCAAGTCAATTTTTCATCAACCCATCCTTCTTCTTGGCTAAGAGGATTGTTTCACCACATGGTGAAGAACGTGGATGTATAATTCGTTTTCCCAATTCTTTTGTAACTTTTTTAGCTGTTACAATTAATTGGTGTTTGTTTTATAAGGATTATTCAATATGGTTAGTGATCAAGGTAAACATTTTATTTATAAATTCACCAGTTAGTCAAGAGGAAGATGGAAAAACTCTTCAGGGAATACATTTATATTATTCCTCATAATAGGCATTCCTTTAGGCATGATTTTTTCATTTGTCTCAATAACATGAGATAGATATTGTTTATTATAAGGTGATAATATATATAATTCATATTATGATATCGATTAATATTCATCCTCCCCTTTTCACTTGAATTGAATCAAAGAATGATTCAAAATATAAAGGTTGATTTCCTTCTCTCAGCATTTATATTGTCTCTATATAAAGAAAACCAATCCATCCCTAAATTGAAAAAAATCCCATTAAAGGATTCTTGAAAAGGTTATATGGGATTTTTAGTCCAGATATATGGATAGGGGATGAGTTATATTTTTATGACTCAATAATCGAACCTTTCATCACCATCATTGATAATTGAACTTCCATATTTTGAGGTGGTGTGAGAATAGATCTATAAATCATGTGTGATATAAAAGATTGTATAGAAGCAGAATCAAAAAGTATTTTCACTATTATTCAATGAAAAAAAGAATACCTATAAACAATTCATTTTTATTATATAACTCTATAGTTGTGATAATATAAGACCACCATTTCTCTATAGGCCTTGGAGGTTGTTGTCATTGGTTGTCGTCGACAACCCTTTTATAAGCTTATTAGTTCATATAGTATCTTTATTCCTTGTAGTTTAAACATTGGAAAAAAGTAAAAGGTTTGGGTAGAGAATTACTTCCTTCCATCATATTGGTGGGTTTCTCCCATTGATAATAAAAATCTAGGTGCTCTTCCTTTCCAAACCTAAATCACTTCCCGGTCCCCTTAATAAAAATTCCTAGATGCTTCTTCCCACAATTTATACATTTGGAATGTTAAAATTTCATTCCACTGTTATATTTCTACATCGTACCATGAGAAATATAATATATTTTTTCTTCTTATCCCCTTAAGAACCTTGATATTCACTTATCTCTATTTTCAAATTTTAAGGCACATGATATAATTTCTTTGTAGATATCAAATCATCAAATTGAAAATTATTTTCACAAGATTGGCCTTATCCCACCAAATAAGGGATAAAATTCAAATTTATGATAGATAACAAAGATATAGGTATCTTTATAGTATTATGAAGTTCAATTTTCACTTACCTATGTATTATCCATTTTTTTCCTTAGGGGTAATAAAATCCCTCTCTATTTTAATTCTAATATTGTAATGAAAATATTTGTCAAAAAATATTTTCTAGAATTCCTATCACTCCATAATTTTGATCACTTCCTCTAGCTTTGTATTTTTGGTCAGTTCCCACTATTGATCGGATTCTCCATTTATACTATAAATATCAAGTACAACCATCTCTTTCTTATAGAATTTAATAATAGATATGATATTATTAATGGATTTGATCCATTGTTTCAAGATTAAAGGATCATAGGATCCACTTAAAGTTGGAGGCCTTTCTTATATAAATGTCTCAAATTGAACATTGTCTTTATTTGGGGGATTCTGGTGCTCCTATTGATTCATGTTTCAGTTAAAAACTTTATATATATGAGAAATTATTATTATAAAGTTCCCAATTTCTTCTCCCATAAGTTTTTTAATCTTATTTAGTCATTCATCACATTACCCTTCACATTGGTTGTTGACCCACTTTCTTATATTTCTATACATCGACTAAAAAAGAAAAAATATGGATGATTAATTTAAAACTATTAAACACATAAATGGTAAACCATGAACATTTAATGGATAACTCATAAATGAAATATATTCTACAGAAGACCTAGGTTCAATTTTCTGGTGGGAGTGAATTTCCACTGGCAGGCGGTGACGTAGGTATATGTTCATATAGGCATGATACTGGCAGGCAGTGATGTAGGCATGATGCAAGTTGATGGTGACGTAGGAACGATGCATTTTAGATGCTTCACTAGGCCTTTAGTCTAGATAGTGATCCTTTAGTCCATGTAATGGGATTCATTCCCACTGGGCCTTTAGGCCATGTACTGAATAAATAAGGCTTAATGGGTGTTCTATCCCTTGGGGGGATATGACCTACTTTTCTGGCTTGTGTGTGTGGTGTGTGTGTGTTTAATGTAATTTTACCCATCATAACCTAATATAAATTGTATGAATTTCTATTTTTTACTCTATCATATCCATGATATATTTCCCAATATAAATTCTTAGGGAAAATTTTATTCCATTTCTAATGGTTCATAAAGATCTTGTGAATTTACCAATGCATATCTCTCAGGAGTGTCAAACTAGGTGTGCACCAATTCCCATTATCATGCACCAAGTGAAAATTGATCCCCATAAAATGCCCCATTTTGTAATTATTACACCTAGTTAGAACTATTCTAGATCCACATCCACTTATTGTATCCATAAAAGGGATATATTTTTTGAAAAAAAAATTACTCTATCTTTAATAAAAATTTAATGATATTTTTTTATACTTGGTCATAACCTTATTTTTCTCACTAATATTTTATCATAATAGTTTCCAATGGTTAACTAAAACTTTCCTCTAATTCAAACTAAAGTGACCCAATATTTTTTTAACATATTATTTCATGATTCTTAACATAAATATCCATTAATAAAAATTAAGGATAAAAAGGTACTAGTGTCTTTGGAAGACTAGGATCACAATACATCAAATGAATCTAAAACACGGAATCCTTATTTTATTCTATATGGTGAGCTCCTAAAATATATTTTATCCCCTAAAATTAAAAATGATATCCTAGGGAATATTTGAAAGGAAGTGGTGAGTTATAAATATATGTAATAGAATAAACATGATTGGGAAACATAATATGTGAATCGAAGGTATAAGTTGATATAATAAGTGAGAAATAACATGAGTAATCAAATGAAATCATAATATTAAAGATAGGGTATAAAAAAATCATAGAAATATGGAATATTCAGAATCAATATAAAACAATACATAAATATAATTAAATAATAACAGCTAGGATAAATTTACATGGTGGATAGAGTCCCATAGTATAGTAGGTTCACTTCCCAGTCCAATACATGATGTCTCTTGAGACTATAATATTACCCAATTCATTATAAGGATATATAATTCTAGGCCCACACAAAACATTCATATCTTGTAAATTCATATGTGTTACAAATTTGTAAATTAATCATATGTCATAAACATAATAATTACCCCTTAAAAGAAAATGTATTGTATAATCTTTCCTCATATCTTAAAAATAGATTAATTAAAGAATTTATTTGAGAAATGGTTATAATCCATGTATTACCCCATAAAAAAAGATAGTTAGCATGTTATATATTTATGATATATATATACATAATTTAAAAACATTCTATAACATTCCTGATAATGATATAGTGATATGGATAGAGAGTGTTCATAACCAAAAGAAAAGTGTGGTTTAGAGAGATCCTTTACCTCAATCTTGAATTTTCACTTACATTCTTTATCTTCCTGAATAATAAAATAGTGTTAATTATTTAATTTGTTGAGAAATTTATTTCAATTTTATTACTCCTTAATTTTTTTTTATTTTTTTTATCTTTTTTTATTCAATTACTTAATCACTTAGGTTTTTATAGGGTAATTTGATGATGTTCAGCTCATATGTCCAAAACCACATTGCTAATTTTACTAAGGTAAAAGATAATATTATATTGTCATATCTAGAATAATAATAACAGAATAATTATCATTTTTATATATCAATTATTCTTTTAAAACTAAACATGTAATATGGTTATGAAAAATGAACTATGTTACAATCATGGAGACGGTAAACCATATGTACACATGAGTAATGTTTCCCTTTTTAATGATCAAGATGGAAATAAGGTGAGGTTTATTTTATATTTTTATAATGATAATTATATCATAAATAGAATATTATTTCTATACATATACATACATATACTATCCATGTGATGTGGTACTAAAAAATTATTCACATCGCTTTGTGAGGCAGTAGTCCACTTTACACACGGACGATGTTATCATTATTAAATGGATGGTAAGTTAATAAATTATATGGTATATTAAATTTTAAATAATTAATAATATATCATTAATATCATATATATAAACAATGAATTAATCTCCTCAAATATCCACGAGATGTGATGTTGGAAAAGAGATTACATCAGTCTGTGAAGTAGTAGTGTGCCATACACATGAATTATGGTTTAGTTTCCCATTTTATGGAAGAGGATATGGATAAATATTGTGGAATAAACAATATAACATCTAAGTATATATTCTATATTGGTATTTTAATATTTAAATTTTTAATACATAAATTTAGGTGTAAAAAATATGTAAAAAAGGATCTCGGTAAAGATCATTACCTTCTCTTAGAAGAACCTCCTTTGGATATCTTATTAGAAACCCTAAGGTTTTTATTTTGGGAATTACAGATTCTCTATAATTTTTATTTGGATATTGGGTAGATAATGTTTTAGGTTTTGGTCAATACAATTTTCTTGAGTGGTGTGATGAAGTGAGGGGAGGGGTTCCCTTTTATAATTGAGAAGTGGAATTTTTGTAAATACTAAAACATATTCATGAATGGGAAGTTACTATCTTTCCAAGTTCCTACAAAATTGATAAATAATATATTTTAGGGGTGATATGGTGGATACATACCTCCAAAATTCAAAAGGAAACATGTTTTAAACATGTTATTCTATTTTCTTGTAAAGTTTATCACTTTAAAACCTTTTAAATTTTCACCATGGTAACTAGTTTTTTCCTACTTTTACTATTAATTATGAGAGAAAATTATTTTGAAATTATTATATATTTTTAATTATTATGAATAAAAATATTCAATTCATTTTATCAAATTCAATTCACAAATGAGGAAGATTTTAATTTAAAAATAAACCCAAAAATTGAATTCTCATTTCCTAAAATTAATAAATTTAGTTAAACATTTATATCTATTTAATAATTTATATAATCCTATTCATACGTTATAATTTAATTTTTGGGTTATAATGGTCATATTTAAATAATCAAGGTTTTTTTGGGTTCATTGTTGTGTGTTGCATAAATATTTGAGCATATTTTTCCCTTTTAAAAACTCCAGGTATTACACATTATAAATACATTGATATTATGGAAAACGTTTTGTCTAGTAAGACACTACTATGATATGATTATTTATCTAAAATGGTCCCATAAATCACTATACGAGTTTCCCTTTTCCTTACAAATAATGATTCCCCAACAGAGGTGACTCCCCCAAGAACACTCGATCACCCACAGTGAACTCTGAAGGTCATATCATCTGATTAGTATCCAATATTTGTCTACACTAAGAAGTAAACAGCCACTTATTGACTAACTACATCTAATTATAGGTCTCCTTCAACATATATGTCATAATAATTCATACCTTTCCCAACTTATGCCAACACAGTAGTGAGAAACATGGTCGGACATAAAGAACCTTAGAAGGTGGAATATTAATTGAATATTGGAAACAATTAGTGTATATAAACTTCAAAAAATAAATATTATCATCCCATTATCCACTAAACTCTTGGAAGAATTCCTAAATTATATTCTCTAAAATATGGATCATCCTCTCTGACTATATATCATCCTGTATATGATATTGCGTACTAAGTTTTAACTAAGTCCCTAATTCCTTAAACTTTAATTTCTAAAATAATGATGTAAAATGTGAATCTTTTTATAATAGGATACTAAAAGGCACTCCAAATGGTAATAAAATATACTGGTCAAAAATCTCCTTAACTCATATATTGAGTAAGCCTCCCTAATTGATATGAAATTTTATAGTTTTTTAATCTGATCAACTACCACAAAATGAGAATCTTGGAATTTTGGGGTCCTAGGTAACCCCATAAAAAATTTCACCATTGCCTCATCCCACTCCCAAACAGGAACTATAATTGGCTGGAGAAATCTGTTAATATGTTGATACTCGGTCTTAACTCTCTAATAGGTAAAGAATCGTGAGATAAAATTGATGATGTCATTATTCATACCTAACCACAAAAACTACCATCTGATATAATGATAGAGAATTATTGACCCTAGATGTTCCTCCCACATCGAGGCATGGGAGTTTATCCTTTTATCTTCTCTCATGGAAGCATGAACTAAAACTATCCCCTTGATATATATCATGTCATAAAAGTCTAAGGTACGTCCTAGAACTAGTAACTCCCTACCAACTACTCCCACAACACTATAAACTGAAGGTCCAACAAATTATTGGCATTCACCTTGTCTACCAATGCATATGTGATAAACAAATGTGACATGTTTTCACTCATTAAACCATTGATGCATCTATCCTCCACTCATCCATCATACCCATCTAGAATCATTCCACCTCTAATACCAATTTATAACTTCAAGACCTAAATCACCCAATCTGAGCTATAGATCTACATTAACCCATGCATACCTCCCTGTTTCTGAAGCTTTTACGCCGGGCTGCATGCGTGTGTCCGTCACACATGGGAGGACGCACGGCTTGTTTCCCCGCATTCCCTCTTTCCAAAGGCGGGCGGCATCCGTTCTTTATTCAGGGACGTTTGCTCCTTGATCGAAACCAAGATGATGGGATGTTGGTTCTTCCTTTCATGGATTCCTCCTCAGAGCTCGTCACCTAGTCCGGGTCTCCCTCATAGATTTAAGACGGGTTTTTGAAGCTCATTCCTGGTGCCATATCTTCATAGATGCCAGTTAATTACACTACTTCCGTTGAGACGCTCCAAGGGGTCTTGTCAGGGCCGGAACCTTCGGTGAGGAGAATGGTCACGTTGGGGTGTTGTTGGCATGTCTTGACACTGGGGATCGGAATGTCTGTCTTCTGTCCCTTATCACAGGGCTTCTCGAGGGCGAGGAAGCCCGAGGCATCCCACATCGAACGCGGGGAATTGTGTACCATCTGAGGTTTTCCTCAGCTTCCCATGTTTAACACGGGGTATGCCATGAGTTTAACATCTTACGGAGACGGATCAGACTGATCGAAACACTGAGAGTGGATTAGATTGAAGGACCCTCTAGGGGGAACACCGATGTTGGGGCCAGCACGTGGGCGGCTTCCCGGATACCATAGAGTGGGATGGGGTGGCATGATCTCACCGGTATGTGGCAGCCCGGGTAAGGATCAGGATGGATGATGGAGTGATGGGATTGAACCTTGTGGAGACTTCTTATGTATCCCCATGGCAGGGAATCAAAGTCCGCGTAGTTCGGTGATATGGTGGGACACCTAAAGAGGCAACCTGTGAGAATGGATGCGTGAATTAAAGCCAGGAGGAAGTAAGATCCCCGGGCTAGTGCATGAGATTCCCAAGGCACGTGGGCTTAAGGGGGGAAGTCAGGATGAGATGTGGGTGTGAGGCATGGGGCTTATGATCTAAGACAGCCCAAGATGGGGAATACAGTTTAACGTCATGTGGGACAAGATACAGTTTAACGTCATAAGGGATGAGGGATCTGGGGCTTACGCTCTGAGGCGGCCCATGGTGGATATGGGGCTTACACTCTGAGGCGGCCCAAAGTGGATATGGGGCTTACACTCTGAGTCGGCCCATGGAGGTTGGGGAACCGACGTGGAGAGGTGGGAACGACCGGGTGGTGGGCTTGAACCTCGTGGATGCTTCCTACATACCATGCTTTAACACGGATCAAAGTCCACGTAGTTCGCTGGTATGGGGCTTACGCTCTGAGGCGGCCCATTGGAGGATGTCATGGTCGATGCGCGCTCTAAACCCACTCATCCTCGTTGTCACTGCTGCCATCTGGTCTCACGAAGACACCTGCCACCTGCACCGGAGCTGGGCCCAACCTGACTATGTTGTGGTTAATCTGGTCTTGGAGCTGGTCCTTGAACACATAGCATCGATGGATGGTGTGTCCTAGGATCCGGTGATAAGGTCAGTAGTTAGGGTGATCAGTGAGATGAACCTCTTCTAGCTTCCGGCACTCAGGCAGCAGCATGATCCTCTGCTCCAAGGTGCTACGGAAATAATTGAGGACCTGGGCCACGTCAAACGAGTAAGTACAGTTCCTTCCCTCTGGAAAGGGGTCTCTTGGAGGCTGATCATGACCAGGGGCCAGAGGAGCATGCCGAGGAGGCCGAGACGGATTATCTCTCCTGGGTGGTGGCGGCATGTTACACAGAGGCGCCTGCCGATTTTTAGGCAGTCACTACTGGTCCGGAGGCTGTGCCCGTGGGGGTGGACCCTTATGGGGCTGATGATCTGACCTTACTGGTAGAAACTCTAGCTATCTAGGGGGCTCTATTTGGGCTACAGTAGTGGGCTCGGCTCTGGAAGCTCTCCTTGCAGGGATTACAGGAGTCAGCGGGAGTGCCTGACTGGCCTGTTGCAGGGCTTCTTCGAGGCGCTGAGCCTTGTTTGAGAAATCCTGGAACCCTCCAGGGTAATTATGAGTGATCAGAGAAGGAACCAGCTCTACCTTGACGTTCCTTGCACACATTGTCAGTAATTTATCTTGATTTAGTGGCATGTCAAGGGAGTACGTGAGCCCCTTCCACCGGGCGACAAAGTCCACGACCCGTTCATCGGGCCTCTGTTTTCACCTGAAGAGGTCTGCAATGTTCGTCTTCTGGGTTGTGGAACTGAACTGGTAGAGGAATTGCCGGCGAATGTCCTCCCAGCTAGTCATAGATCCAATAGGGAGCTGGTTGTACCAGACGAAAGCTGTTCCTTCCAGTGTCTGAACGAAGCAGCGGAGCTTGGTAGCCTCTAGCTACGCCAGAGTCCCTAACATAGGCCCGCACCTCGAGTTGAAGTGGGACAGGTGTTGTGGCGGGTCTCCGGTCCTGTTAAATGGGGCGAAGGTGGGGTTCCAAAATCCTGGCGGGTCTGGCATATCATCCACCCATGCTGGGTATGGCTTGTCGTCCGGTGGGATTGCCACCTGCCGAGTTTCCAGTGCCTCCAAGCGGGAAATGAGTACTTCCATCAGATCATCCGAACGCGGATTCCTGTCCTGACAGGATCTCTAACCACAAGCGCATTGTCGGGATCTCTAATCTGGTAGTCAAACTCAGTAGCTCACGGGGCGGCTGGCGGAGCAACTCTCAGGGTAGTGGGAGGAAACCAAGCATGGTCCCCCAGGTGATCCCACCGCTCGAGAGGGTTAGGCGAGACATATCGCACCATCTTGCCATGGGTGCCGGACTCTCCCATTTCGGTGAAAGTGACATGGTCGTAGTTTCCTGGTGGAATATCGTCAAGGGGTATGTGCTCCTACCCCTGTTGTCCTGACCTAGTATTACCATAGTCAGGTCGCCGCTCTACAATGCGTTCGGCCAAGAGCTCATCAACCAGCCTCTTTTGCTCAGCAAGCTGTTTTGCGTAGCATGGCCTTCTCGGAGTCTTCCTTTGCCTTCTCCATGGAGGCAGATGGGTCGGCGATCTTGACATCCCTGACATGCTCTTTACCCTTGCCGATGTTTTCGACTCTGTTTCAGTGCCTTAGTGGGTGTGGGGAGACCTAGGAGTCTCCTCTTGTGGCGAGTAATCCTCCCAGACTGATCCAGTGGCGGCTTGTCCTCAGGTGGTGAGTCCCCATCGAAGATCTCCACACCGTTCCCCTCATCTGAAAGGTTAGCCATGTTGACCACCGCTGCCTTTGGTGACATTACCTCAAGGCCGCCCGGTGAATCGGGTTATCGGCAGATCGCACAGAAAAGAATGGCAGCGTACTGCCCCCATATTCGGACGTGTGTGTGGGGGGTGGCTTCCTCCAAAACCTTTCGGAGTACTTGAAAACTCTGAATGCATTGTTGCTGGAGGGCCTTGCGGTGGCCAAGTGACTCGGGGTGCCGAACTGCAGGGAGCGCTGCCAGGTCGACACGATGGCACTGCTCACCGATATCCCCGAGATGTGCTTGACTCCTAGGATAAGGCGCTAGCTGATGGAAAAGACAGGAGTGATTCACCCGAAGAGTCTGGCGGAAACATTCAAGCTCTCCCGGGGTGAGCGACTGTGGAATATCAAAATTCGATCCTGCGACCATCCAAAACTTCTCGGGGAAGTGGCCCGCTGTGTGGATGGTCCAGAAGCTCAATGACTCTGGTTCGGGGGTCCGGACCTTGCTGCCCCTACTCATCAACCGAGAATGGCTGGGGAGCTATCAATGGTGCCGAGGCAGGTCACCGGGCCGGTGGGCTGGCCGGCGGGGAATACGGCGAACAGGCCGATTGGTCACCGATCCCTGAGTCGTCCTCTAAGGGTGTCAGTACCCTAGCTGCCACGTCGCGATAGGATGGGCCATAGAATGGGCATCCTGTCACAACGTCGGTGCTTGCTGAGGGTGTGTGGCCTTGTGACTCTTATGTCGGTCCACATAAAACTTCCCCACCATCCCTAACTAAGGTGGAAGGCACTTCCGAGGAGGCCAGTGATAACTGCTGGTTTGACCCCTGGAGGTACGCCAAGTCCTCGTCCTCCTGGATATACCTTCGGAGGGAGGAGGGAATCATATGGATCTCGCATTTGGGGAGTACGAGACTGACGTGTCACATCCCTATCCCTGCCCTCGACTCAAAGGGTTGGGGGGAAGGTCCCACCGTCGAGTCGTACTCCGCCTTAGAGTCTGAGAAGTGGACTGGTCTAATTTTTGTCCGGACACCCCTGAAAATGCTCTTACGGCGACGACGCCCCACCTTCCTGCCCCTGGGTGGCTCCTTAGGGTAAGGATGATTTCCTTCAAGGATTACCCAATCCAAAATAGTGCTGGGGTAGAGGGGACTGAAGGCCGGGTTATGGAAAGCACAGGGACAGATGTCAAAAGGGACATGGGGAGGACCTCCATGTGAGTGAGCAACTGGATACGCAACGGCTCCATACTCGCGGCCAGCAGTAGGGTGAGTGACCTCATACCCAGTGCAGTGGGTGCTGAAAGGAGTCACACCCGGAGGATAGTTGTCACGAAGAAGCCTTCCGCTTTCCAGATCAGTGGCACGGAATGAGCCTTCACGGTGGGCGACACTTCCACGGATTGGTCCGCGGTGGCCATTGCATGTGCCTGCGACCGGGAGAGTCGACTCAACCTGCATATAGGGCTGTCGGGGCCTCGATCCCAGTCGGGCATGTGACTTCTCCTGCTCAACGTGTGCGGGGATCTGGTAGCAGGAGTCAGAAGTGGCTCGGGCCACAGTGGTTGCTGATGTTGGTGCCTCAGGACGGGCATTCTCTTTCGCTCGCGCCCGACACTGGCATCGGGTCAGATGGGTTTGAGCCGGTGGTGTGGGCACAAAGATTGCCTGGTCCTCAGCCCGGGGAGCCGGGCGATGACATTGACACAGCCTGGCGGGGGTTCTTGCCGTTAACCCCTGGGATGGGTCTCCGATCGGGCGGACCCGTACATCCCCCACCTCATTGGAGTAGGGGACGGATGTGTCAAGGTGCTCTGGGGATAGGCTCCCAAAGCGGTTGAACGTCGGAGTGGGGAGCGGCAGCTCCCTGCGTGGCCTTCGGGGGTGGCGACGATAGAGAGGCGCAACTGCCACTAGATCCAAACGGGCCATGCCCCTGTGGGGGATGGTCCCTTCCTCATCGTACCTATCAACCAAGTAGTTGATCACCATTTGCTGGATGATTTCTGACGGGGAGAGGCGGCGTCAGTGCCCGACAGTCATGGAAATCGGAGCCGGGGTGGCTGTGGAAAAGGTGAGACCGCGCGGGGAAGCTGCGTCTGCACTGCCCCTACCCCTACACTGGTGGGCAGGTGGCGATCAAGCTCCGAATGTAGTGATCTGATTCTTAGAAGTAGGGAGATGAACCCATTAGTACTAACAGGAAAAGAAATTGACAACCAATAGCCCAGTGTCATTCCGTCTTCCATGTTCGGCGAGAGGGATCCACACTGACGACGCCGTAAACCGAAATTCTCAACATCCTGACTGCCTCAACTCCTGGCGGGTTTCATGTCCCGGTGATAGGTACCCAGACCTAGTGACATGATAATCTTCCGACACACCGAACGATACCTGTCCCCATATTGAGGAGAAGAGCTTCACGTCGGGTTCACTATTTTCTGTTTCCGATGCTTTTACGTCGGGGCACACACGCGTGTCCATCACACATGGGAGGATGCGTGGCTTGTTTCCCCACATTCCCTCTTTCCAAAGGCAGGCGGCATCTGTTCCTTATTCAGGGATGTCTGTTCCTTGATTGAAACTGGGATAATGGGATGTTGGTTATTCCTTTCATGGATTCCTCCTCAGAGCTCGTCACCTAGTTCGGGTCTCCTCATTGATTTAAGACGGGTTCGTGAAACTCGTTCCCGGCGCTATATCTTCATGGACTCTAGTTAATTACGCTGCTTCCGTCGAGACGCTCCAAGGGGTCTTGTCAGGGCAGCAACCTTCGGTGAGGAGAATGGTCATGTTGGGGTTTCGTTGGTATGTCTTGACGCTGGGGATCGGCATGTATGTCTCCTTTCCCTTATCACAGGGCTTCTCAAGGGCGCAGAAGCCCGAGGCATCCCACATCGAACGCGGGGAATTGTGTACCATCTGAGGTTTTCCTCAGCTTCCCATGTTTAACACGGGGTATGCCATGAGTTTAACATCTTGCGGAGACAGATCGGGCTGATCAAAACACTGAGAGTGGATTAGATTGAAGGACCCCCTAGGGGGAACATCGATGTTGGGGCCAGCACGTGGGCGGCTTACCGGATACCATGGAGTTGGATGGGGTGGCATGATCTCACCGAGATGTGGCAGCCCGGGTAAGGATTAGGATGGATGATGGAGTGATGGGATTAAACCTCGTGGAGGCTTCCTACGTATCCCCATGTCAGGGAATCAAAGTCTGTGTAGTTCGGTGCTCTGGTGGGACACCTGAAAAGGCGACCTGTGAGAATGGATGCGTGGATTGGAGCCTGGAGGAAGTAAGATCTCCGGGCTAGGGCATGAGCTTCCCAAGGCACGTGGGATTAAGGGGGGAAGTTAGGATGAGACGTGGTTGTGAGGCATGGGGCTTATGCTCTGAGACATCCCAAGAGGGGTAATACAGTTTAACGTCATGCGGGACGAGATACAGTTTAACGTCATGCGGGACGAGGGATCTGGGGCTTACGCTCTGAGGCGTCCCATGGTGGATATGGGGCTTACACTCTGAGGTGGCCCAAAGTGGATATGGGTCTTACACTCTGTGGCGGCCCATGGTGGTCGGGGAACTGACGTGGAGAGGTCGGAATGACCGAGTGGTTGGCTTGAACCTCGTGGAGGCTTCATGCGTACCATGCTTTAGCACGGATCAAAGTCCACATAGTTTGCTGGTATGGGACTTAAGCTCTAAGGCGGCCCATAGGAGGATGTCATGGTCGATGCGTGCTCTAAGCCCACGTGAGTCATGCTTAGTGTGAGAAACAAGAGGCAGTAGGGACCAGACGATCACGCCGTGAAGGGTGTGTCCATGAGAAACGGAATGGGGCTTACACGTGGAGTGGCCCAAAGAGGAAACAGGGGCTTACGCATGGTTAGCGGCCCTGGGTGTTGGGGCTTACTCCAAAGTGGAGGCCCGTGGTGCGACAAAGCGCAGTGGGAAAGGGACTCCACTGGCCATGGCAGGAGGGAAGTATGGAGGTGCATGGGTGCAACCTTCCGTAAGAGAGGCTAGGGGCTTACGCTCTAAGGCAGCCCTTCCCTCGTGGACATATGCCACTCCGACAAGGAGGATCTCATTCCCTGTGAGGAAGATTCCCTTCCCATGGATACGAGAGGTGTAAAAAATGTCCGAGCTGGGGGGGACCCTGCGTGCGAAGCACGGGGTCGGACCACAGTTTAACGTCATATGTTAAGGACGAGGTGCTTAGCAGTTTAACATCCTGCAGCTTGGACGAGGTGGGCTCGCTCCACACCCCTAGGGTTACATGACCAATGCCCTCTACCCATTGTAGCAGGGAAGGCATCGGCAAGGCCGTAGTGAAGGGGGGCCACAGGGCGAACCATTGAGGGGTCCACGTTAGCGTGGTTATGCGAAGAATCAATAGACGTTAGCATGCCTATGCGGAGAAGCATAAGGCAAAGAAACGCAATGGGAAACACTGCCCAAGGGACCTTGAGGTTACTTCATACGAGCCTAGAAGGTCGTACGGGAAAACAAAGCATGGCGCGCATGCTCGGCAAGGGAAACATCAGGTGCCAGCGCGGAAAGGCAGCCAAGGGGCGTCAAGGTAAAGGGGTCCTGGGTGTTACACACAAAAGGAAGGCTTTTCACGCAAAACACCAGGATGGCGTTCAATAGGGCCAAGGGATTGCGCGTATAGGTGAAGGCGCACAAGGTATTGTGCGCAGAGAAGGGGATTGCGCGCAAGGGTAAACGATAGTGCGCAAGGTAAGTACCCGAAGGAGGAGGCAAATTCACTTAAGCCAGTGGAGTTACGTGCAAAGGCGAACCTCGGGGAAAGGTTGCGCGAAAAGGGGGATTACTTGGAAGTCATATTGCATGCGGGGGGAGTCGAATTGCGCGTACGGGAGCCTATCCGAATTTTGCAACCCCCAAACCGTTAGGGGTCGCCTTCTATTTATAGGCATCAGCTAGCGCGGAATCCAGGTGGCGCGTGAAATTTTCTGCGATGGGATTCGTCGGCATGCAAAGCTTCACCGCACGGAACCGGGGCGCGCAAAATTGCGCGCACCATCGGCTCGATTATGCGAATCCTAGGAATACTTCACGTGCACATCTTTATTTCACGCAATCCATCCTTTATTTCACATACCACTTCCTGGGCCTCCGGACTAGGCCTCCGATTCTGAATAAGACTTCTATTTACCACTTCAAAACTTCCTGTAGGAGTTAAGGACTTTTTTTGGCGTCTACACTCCCCATATGAAAGAGGTTGGAAATTATTAACGATGGTATGGATGGTCTAGTGGGGAGACTGTACCCACATTATCAAAAGACATATATTATAATAATATCATGAAAATAATAATAACATAAATGAGATCATTGGAGCTAAATAATAACAATTATAAAACATATGACACTTTAGGTGTCACAGAGTCATAGAAGGAATAACAAAATACCCCCAAAGTGATAGGTCAAACCAAAGAATAAGAAGGAAAAAATAAAAATAAAAATGTCATTGTGGCATCACACCAATGTATATCCTATTACTGGATCCTTAAAACCATTTTTAAAATGTGGACATTAATTAGAAATATTTAGAAGAATAAACATTTTAAAAATTTAAAATGGTATTCTAGTTAGAATTCCTAACCAAAAGAGAGACACTTGAATACAAATAATTGAGGTAATAAAAACATTATAATATCATGAGAATAAAGGGATTCGTGATAAACTATGTGAAATTACATTATATACACCATATAAAAGTGAATTGGCGTATAACAACAAACAAGTCTCAATGGAATGTAAATTGAGATGAAATCCCTTATAAAGACAATATCCTTATGTTAAGAATAAATAAATGAAATAATTACGTGTGAAAAATATAAATAAACTAAATATGATTGTATGTTTATTGTAAATAAATCATTGGATATTCAAACATATTCTTGTAAAAACAACACCAATGACTTGGATGTTTAACTCAATGAATGGAAATTGAGTAGATTACTTTTATCAAGTTCATATTAATGACTTGAGAAATTATCAACGAAGTGATTATGTGTATCAAAAGTATATCCACAAAAAGGGGAGTAGAAATTACTACATAAATAATAAATATTTATTCCACACATAATCTTGGAGTAAAAATAAACAATGAAACATTCGTAAAGCCCAATGAGTGGAAATTGAAATTGGAAATTCCCTTACTGATTTGGTAACTCGTGAAACATAAACCCCATAAAAGAAGGATCATACAATGAAGATGTAAATACCTATAAATTAAATTATATTACACCAATAATACAATCATGGTCAGTACACACACCACACAATAGGAAATAGTGCCTAATATAGCATGAATCTCACGTGAATAAAAATTGAGATGAAAAACCTTTATCACGTTGTAATCAATCAAGTTGTATGAACAAAACTTAATAACCACCACATGAATCACATAATACCATTAATTTAATAGTATAATTATAATATATATCAAATTTACGTATAAAATACACCACATTCAATAAATAAATGGAAAATAATGGAAATCTCATAGAATTAAAATTGAGAAAACAAACCCCATACCTCAAGTCCGACTTGTCTTGTATGTTCCTTATTATTCTTGAAAAATAAAATTAAGTTAATTTATACAAGATTAAGAACATTTTTCAAGTTTATTATTCCTTTTATATCACTTATTACCTTTTTATAACAATTATTTAATTATTTTAGTTCATATTGGATATTTTATCAATGTTCGGAACTTAAGTCAAAAATGAACTTGTTATAATTAAAATTAGTCCATGTGGTCAATGGTCCATTATCTAAAGAATAATATAAATGATTTAGATATCATATATATATTATATATTCAGAATATATATGTATTTATTATAGTACATTACATTTGGAGATAATAAATAAAATGCATTGTTCATGGAGACGGTAAGCCATACGTACACATGAACGCTACTTTCATTTCTATTTTTTATTTTAATGGAAATAAAACATAATGATAAATAGGTATATATAATTAGAGTATAATATCATATATAATATAACTAAATCCATCCTTTATACACCCCAAATAAGTCATTAACGAGTCATATCACTTTGAGGGTGTGGTAGTCCGCACTTCCTCAAACGAAATTATCCTGTTTACCCATAATGGAAACCATAAAGGTATTCTAAAAATGGAAAATACAGAAGCATAAAGAAAACATAAACATAATATATATCATATATAAATATAGTATCATCTTAATGGTCACCATGAGAGGCGGTAGGAGATAATTGAATAATCAACATTTCATGAGGTGTTAGTTTCCCATCCACAGAAACAGTGTGTTCTTTACCCATTAGATGGAGGTGTGAGTAAGTGTAGTTTGAATAATTATCATAAAAACATCCTAGTATATTTATTATACTATTTTTGTTATAAAATAAATGAATAAGAATAGTTTAGTGGTTGGAGAAGTAAAATAAAATAAAAGAAGTCAAGAGAAATCATTACCTTTAAATTGGGTAACTCCCTTTGGTATGAACCAAAAGGACTTCTTGAAGTGAATTTTGCCTAAGGTAAGGCTTATAGGTGAAATAGAGTAATCTTTAGAGATTATTGGGTCAGGGTTTGGACGAGCCAATGGGATTGAGAGGTTTGAGGAATGGTTTATAAGAGGTTTCCTTTTATAAGGGAGAGGAGGGGCTCTTTAGCAATGTTTGAAAATGTTATTTTATTATAAACTTATCTTCTGTCTACAAATGTATAAAAGTCATTAAAGTCCAAGAAAATATGACTCATGTTATAAATAAAATCATCCAATAAGAATTGAACCGGTTTTGGATATTTTTTTAATATTAATAATCTTATTTATTTAAATCATGTATTAATGAGGTGAATAATGCATCATTATTGTGTCATAAATAATTTAATTTATATGATGTATAGAAATTATAAAAAAATTTATAATGTAGGAAATCTTTTTATCTTTAAAATTAATATTTATAGTTAAAAATATGACTTATATAACCCCATGTAAAAATTGATATACTAAAATATATTTTTTAATGTCATTTTTGTCTTTACTTTAAGTTAATTAAAATAAAGTGTCATTATCACACTTAAGAGGTTCCATGGGGTCCCAAAATAGACCCAAGGATTCCCATGGTCGGTCATGACGCATCCAATAAGTTTAGTACATGTGTTAAGTTAATTTTGTATTATTATAATATTCTTTTTACCGTGAATTACCCTATTTACCTTGAACTGCTGTAAATAAAAGTAAAAGTTACTATTCACCTAAAATTATTTTCATCTTATTGAACCATATTTTACATACTAATAATAACCATGTATTTCATAATTTTGAAATTCAATTCATAGAAGTGATAAAATTTCATTTAAATGAAAAGTCAGTTTTGTAACTACTACTAAGTGGTTTACTATTCATCAAAAATTGATGTTTTTCAGAAAAATACCAAAAATTCAGCCTAAGGTATATTTGATATTTAGAATTCAAAAATGATGTATATTTTACCAAATTCAAAACATAGAAGTTTCATTAATTAATATAAAATTAATTCTCATTGTCAAAACAAATAACGTGTTTTTAGGAAACAATAACTATCAAAAGATTGACACTTGTTTATGTATAATTTGAAAGTAAAATTAATTCCAATGACCAAATTTGGATTAAATGGTAAAAATATAATCTAATTATACTTTCAAACCATTCAAATTTATAATTTAACACTATAAATTATTTTGATTAAAAAAGTTGTTTTCAATTAAAATTTAGTATTTTTCACTATTCTCCCAAATATGAAAGTTATCAGAAACACACCAAAAATTTATCAAAACTAAATTTTTATGTCCTGGTTATAAATAAAAAGTTTATTTTGTAAAATTGAATATATAATACTGTCAAATATTGGATTTAAAAAGGTTTCTCCATTAAAAGGTGGTGAAATGGCATTTTTTGAAAAATACTTCCTTTATCTAAAAAAAAAATGAATTTGTTCTTATATTATGTCTAAAAAACAAATAATATGGATGTTAAAATTATATGGAATATATAAAATTCAAAATTCAGTTAATATTATTCATAACTGCTTTTGAACAGCTAGTTTGGTAAGTCGTCGTGTGCTCGAACTCGGTGTTGTGTGAGATGCAAGCTATTGAATTATATTAAAGAGATAATGTACTATGAAACCTTGGTTTGTTACATTTTGATTACCAATAGAGGAACTATAAGACCCTATATAAACCTTATTATAAAGGTGTCTAATTCCTACACTCAGTTGTACAGGTCTCTATATAATAGGAATTACTAGTAAAAATCATCATGCATTCAAAGAGAGAATTAGTGGTGTGTACTAGGAGATTCATGTTCCCCAAACCATTACAAATTACTGTGTTCATTTCTTAATTTATATTCCACTGCATACTCATCATTAAGATAAAAATAAATAATCTCTTTGATCCCATGAGTTAATTAATGTTTTATCATGTTTTTAAGGGAACATGATTCATCCCCTCCCCCCCCCCCTCTTGTGTCTTCTTATTTTCTTTTCTAACCCAAAAATTGGAATCATAGGTTCAGATCTACTAATTTTTTTAATAAATGGTTATTTTTTAATTCTGCCAAATACCAACAATTAGTATAATATGTTAAACTAAATTGGTTGTATTTATTTTGAATCTAAAAATCCATATTTAAATATCTAGATAAAGATAAATCTCAATGGTTGGTCTTAGATAATTTCTTTCAATGATCTATGTACCTTATTTTAATGATGATAATTATGGATACTAAAAATAATGAAATATTATTTTTATGAAAGATCATGGGATAAGATTTTATTTAAAGGTATTAAATCCCTATGAAATTCTTGATGAAGATCTAGAAAAACTGAATAATGATCAAGATAAATAATATGAACTTAATTAAACAGTTATGATTACTATTTTCTATGGATTTGGAACTGATGAATTTAATCGAGTCTCTCTGTGTGTTATCACATATTAGATGTGGTAGACCATTTATGTTTCTTAGGAGGGAAATGATAATTTCATAAAACTAAGGTACAATAATATAAAATTGAAATTCAAAAAATTTAGGATGCATGAATATGAAATCATCACTCAAATGATTGGATGATTGATAGAAGTGCCCAATGATATTTCTGGACTTGGGAGATCCAATTAAACAACTATTTCAAGAATTGAAGGTACTTATAGTTTTACCGTATAATTTTAATGGAATATCATTTGTGATACATCAATCAACTTTAGTTAAATAATTGACAATAAAAGAACTGATTGGCACCTTAAGTATTTTTGATGTTGATATGTAATCCCAAGCTAAAAATCATATTTATATAAAAAGGGAGATGATTAAAATTAAACTACTATGGAAGAATTGTCATATTCAAGTTATCTATATTCAAGTAAAGAGTTTCCATATATTTTTAAAATATTTTAAAAACTATAAAATTAAAGAAATAAAAGGAATAAAAAAGACATATGTTAAAAATTCAAGGAAAAAGGTCAAAAAAAGTTTAGTTGTCATATTATTAAAGCATATAGGAAATATAATTTTAAAAGAAATGTTAAGATAGTCATGAATACTAACTGGTGTGATAATTCTTATTGATTTAGTGAATTCACTATAAACTCTGATCAAAATAATTAAAATCAAATGCTAAATCTATTTCTTATGTCTTATGTGGGTGAGGTACATTCTTCTTACTCTAAAAATTCTGATTCAGAAAAAAAAACATATGAGTAACATAATAAATATTATTTTATGATTCAAGTATACTTTTTATATTATTAAAAAATATCATATAAAACATATAAAATGTTATGATACTATCTATAATCTTAAAAAATCAAAGAATATTTCATATTTAAGATCTAATTATTCCAAATGTTCTTTTATTTTTCCTGAACAAAAAATTAAGGAATTATTAGAAGAAGTCAATACTTGAAAATATATCTCCAATATGGCTATTAATAGAGAAAACTATTTGAATCAAAATATTAGTAAAAATAAAATTCACAATGGAAAAAATTGTTATTTGTATTAATTAAGAAAATCAAAAATTATATAAATTTTTTTTGTTCCTTGTTTCAAAAGATAGAGCATATCTTTTATTCAATGTTTTCACCATAGAATAAACTGTCATTACTCTTATGAGTCATACTTTAAAAAACCTTATTTTTTTGAATCAATCATGTTTATTTTTTTAAATAATTATCTATCCTTGATTTTGGAATCACTTCTCAAAGAAAATAGATTTTACTTTCGAAGTATTTAGTTGCTAACATTGTCTGGACCAAAATCCTATGGGTAACAAATGGAAATTTTATTTTATCTTTTTCAAGTGTAAAACATGGTAATTCATTGTTATATCATTAAGTGGATTCTTTAAAATTATGAAAATTTATTATATTTTATTTTATATTCGTTTATATAGAATCTTTATTAGAGCCCAAAATTTTAATCCAAGAATTATTTAATTTGAGTTTTAATATTTGATTCAATTATAATAACTACAAGGGGATAAAACTTTTAAATGTTTTTTTCATATACATTTAATTATCATTTTATTAAAATTATTTATATTTTCTCACACAGTTTATTTATTTGATGTATCAATCTTTTGAACTATTTTTATGAAATCATGCATACTCCTTAAAAATTATTTAATTGCATATTAAGATACATAACAAATTTTCTAAGGTATTATAATATGAGTGAACTTTTTATTATTTTTATATTTATATAAACTTTTTTATATATATATTCATTAGAATAGTTTTCTGGGATAAGTTTTAATTCATGGTAATCATGTAGTAGTTGATTGTATTATTTTAAAATAACTTATAGAAAGATATGTTGATTTAATAAAAAAGTGTGTTCCTAAAATAATCATACATTTCATAAAAAAAATTAATTTATTTTTCTAAGAAATGATATTCAATTATGTAAATTTATAAATTCAAAATAGTATTCTTATATAAAATTTTCTTTTCAACTTAAAATATGAAACGATTATTCTGTATATTGGTTCAGGTATTTGAAACATCACCTAAAACCTGTCATAATAAAACCTTTTTTCAACCTCTTTTGAACCCTTTATTCTTATCAAACCATATAAAACCCTTTTCTTTCCTTCATTGAAATTAGAAACTAAAATATTTTAAGAGAATCCAGTCCTTGTGTCATGAATAGACTAAGGACATCAAGATTAGATAAATGTTACTCTAAAAAAGATAAGCATTCAATGTTTGGATTATTTGATTCATTTTAGAGAAAATGAATTTAAATAAATATTTAAGTAAAGTAATTATTTTTTGGAAGTTGTGACTAATATTTTTAGAGACTAGTTAGTTTCTTTTATTAAGTATTCCTTAGAGAAATCATCTAAAAAAGATACAGAAATCCTTGGTTTTCAAGAACTATAAGTTCAATATTCTCAAATTGTTAAAGATTTAATTACCTATGTAGAATTTATGTTGAAGTCTAATATTTTGATTGAAGAAGTAGTGAAGCCTCATGATGATATAAAAAGGACTATAAAATCTTATGAGGATATAGAAAAAACTTATATTTTAAAAGTATTGTTTGATACTCTTTAAAGGAAGTATCATAGTATTCAAGAAATATCAATTTCAAAAGAAGACTTTGATACATTTAAAGTGGATATGAAAATTAAAATGGAAAAATCAAATATCAAGATCTTACTAAATCAGTTATTAATATTCTAAAAGTGTTTTTAGTTAATTATTTCCCGTATTCATTGATTGATTAAAGAATCGAAGATGTTACAAAGAGAATATAATTATTTCCATGTTTTTAGATACAATTATTAAAAGGATTAAATATTATGAGAGTGAATATGAACAGTCTAATCTTTCAAAAAATATCTATTCTATTCAACCACTATAGCCTATCCAAAGCCAATTCCAAAATATTTCTGTAAAATTTAAATGTTTCTTCCTATATCTATCAAATTAATTATCATTTTTTATATAAATTTTTATCTTATATCAAATGCGAATTAATCTATTTTCTGATTTATTTTTGATGTCACAAAAAGGGGGAGAAATTTATAGAGAAGTTTTTGGAGAAATGGTTGGGAAAATATAAAAAATAGGTAAATTTTGAGAAATAAATATGATAAATGTATGGAAATAAATATGTTAAAAATATAATAAATATCAATGGGGGAAATTTATTTGTAAAATATTCATCTTTATAAGGCATAAATTTTCATGAAAATTATTTATTCTCATATCTGTAAAATTTCATTTATTATTAATATTTATGTTATTATTGGTTTAAATGGTTTTGTGAACATAAGATAGAGAGAGAATGTTGGACATGTATCAAAATCATAGAGAAGGGGGAATATATCTCTTGGCTATCTCATCTATCTCGACACTTGGGATAGCCTGGGTGGAAATGGTCATGGACCCCATCCCTCCCCAACTGGAGGGGGGACCACCTTTATTTTCATTTGTTGGTCAGCCTCTATTCTCACTGTTCTCTAACCCATATTTCCTCCCCCCCCCCTTTCCCAAAAATCATACTTTTCCCTAAATTTCTAGATCTTCAAGATGGTTTCCCCAATCTTTCACTTTCTTCCTCAGATTTCTCTAAAGCTTTGGTGCTCTTGAAACTGACCTTGGTTGATCAATTTAGACAATATCAGCTATCATTTGGCACCTTTGATAAGTTCTTGTTTGGATCTTGGGGATTATTAAACCACATGACCATTGGAATTTTTAATAATCAGAATATTATGGTTCGATTTTAATAAGAGGGGGTGTGATCCTTTTATGGTAATGAGCTCCTGACACATGAAACAGATCCCACTTCTACCTATTATGTTAGTCCTACAATTTCCATATCATACAAGATGCTTCAGTTATGGTTATTTGGGTAAGTTTTCTGGAACTCCATCTCCCTTTCCAAAATCACACGATTATCTCTATTCTTGGAAATTTGGTCAGGCCTTTTTTGTGCTCAAATAGTTGAACCAATGTAGTTCATCATCCCTTATCCCCATGTATCATTATTGAATTCAACATTTTTAAGCCACATGTCTATTGGAGTTGTATTTTGGTTGAATAGTAGTTTTGGTGTAAGTAATTGATTACCATTGCGATGTGGAAATATTTTTTGTCATATTTCCATCATATGATTCATTTGTCATCTATTTTACACTATGGATATAAGTTCTATCATTGGGGAGATTCTGTAACTTTAATTGGTTCTATATATCCAACAGTTCTCTCTATTAGACAACTAGGTGTAGAGGAAACATAAAATGATCATACTCTTCAGAAAGAGAAAGGACCTGAGGATTATGATCTGAGGTTTATTGATAATTTTTTATTTTTAAACATGGTTTGGGTACTGAAAATATAGTAGTGAAGGTCCTTGAAGAGGAAATAATTGGAATTTATTATAATTATGATGGTGTATTTGTGACAAATTCTCATCGAAAATGACTTTTTGTGATGGGTGTTTGTCGTAAATAGCCCATCATGGAAGAAGGTGTCACAAATAAAATTATTTTTGACGGTTCATCACAGAAAACTTAATTATCAATGGACATATAGTCCATCAAAAAAAACCAAAAAATATTATTAATAACCCTTTTTTGATGGTCAAACGAAAAAAATTTTTCTAAAAAAATAAATAATTAATTTTTTATAAATAAATAAAATTAAAAATATTTGAAAAACACAAAAATATTTACCAAAATTAAAAAAACGCATAAAATTAATACTTTATTTCAAATATAATATGTCTAGAATTTCAAATTACAACACAGGCATGATAATATTCAAAAATCATCAATTGGCATCAGGTGGTAGAGGATCACTCGATGGACTAGAGGGAGGAAACTCTATACCAATGCCAAGTGAAAGTCACCACATATACTCAATCATCTCCCCATCTCTTAGACATTGTTTCTCAAACCCCTCCTCCCTATACTTCTACATCTACTGTATCATCTCATCCTAAGCTCTCTACCTCTCCTCATAATGTGTATATGGAATCGATGATGACTCTCTAGGAGCTCCCTTCGCACTCATTGATGTCATTCCAGAAGTACCATAATAACTCAGAAGTGTTAGTCGAGAACCAATACCAATCACTTGACCTTTGTCAAAACCCTACGAAGACTCCTGTTTCTGATCCCCCTCATTAAAACCTGAATTAGCAGTGACATATTGTTTGGCCTCATCTTGACTCTCACGTGAATGATAAGCCACAGCCTCATATGTTTCCTTTAAATATAATGAAAAATTAGAATGAAAAAAAATTAATATTAAAGACATTGTTTAACAAAATCACTAACCACAACATGGAATTATCGTTCACCTACAAGTTATCTTGCACGGGGATCAGAATACATCTTCTTATGAACCTCAAACTCTATAATATCTGGGTAACATGAGGCCTATGTAATATAACCAACATTTTATAGTTAAAATAAATATACATTAATAAATAATATCACTTACCATATGCCATCAATTTATTTTAAATGTATGACTCTTGGCCCTATGGGTGAACTCTTTCCACCCTCAAACCTGAAATCTAGCTAAAATTCTCTCCTAGCCAGAAGGAGCACAACCCATCCCATACCTGAGCTGATATATAGCTGGAATGATGGGAGACATAAGACTGATCAAAGCTGGTAGCACAATATTTATCCATAGATCTATTTATTATGTTTTTTAGAAATAGATGAAGGCACTCACATATACAAGTATCTCATGCCTTTCGAATAATACCTCTTTGACTATCATAAATTAGAGAAAATAAATTCTTCAAGTCAATTGAAAAAAATCTATTAGTAATTAAATAAATTTTAAAAACTATATATTATTTAATAACATATCATCTGGTGGTTGAACATCTGATCATGCACGACGATGGGTACCAGGTCCCAAGATACCCCTGGCTCAAAAAAATTAATTTCTCAAAATTGCACCATCCTAGACAATGTATAAATGTAAAAAGATGTGCAAATTGAAACAAATATATAAGCATAAAATTATTATCAAAATTAATACACTTAGTTAATATAAAATAAATTTCTTTTTAACCAATTAAACATAGCTCTATAAACATGGATCAAAATCAATAGATAGTCATCTCTCTAGAATAGGATCTGGAATCACTAATTGAGAAATACCATGCCCCCTCCTACTAGGCACACCAGCCTGAGGAGGAGGAGATGAATCGGGTCCATCATCAAGAATTATAGAATCAATGATAGAATGTAATAAATAATCATGAGTATCATCTCCATCCATTTGAAAAAAATGTTCACACCACTAAGAGATTGTTAAAATAGATATGACATATAAAAATCTAATGAATGTCAGAATAAAATAATGTTACCTATAACAGATTTTCAATTAAATATTAAAATTTAAAAAACTAATAAATATCATAATATGATAATTACTTGTATCTAATTTTAAAACAGATAATAAATATAGAAAACTAATGAATTTTAAAATAAAATAATGTTACCTATTATAAATTGTTAATAAAAATATAAAATTTAAAAAACTAATAATTAATAGAATATGATAGTTACCTATAACTAAAGACATGAATATAATACATTAAACATCATCTTCATCACCATTTTCATCTACATCAATGTCTTCATCCTCATCTTCGTCATTGTCAACTTCCATATGACTTTTAGTTTCATCATCCCTTATTACTTCATCAATATTATCTATATCTTCAAGCCTTAACTGAGGGGTTTAATCATCGATATTTATATCTCATGGGGTAAGAGATAAATTTTGGGATGTTTCATGAAAAGTTTCAATATGTTTCTCTTCCATAGAACCATTTTAATTGTAAATAAACTGATTGGCACCTGATTTCTTTTTTAACACACTCCACCAGTCCTTCAAATCACTCAAAACATAACAGTAATTTTCATTGTAAAATTGATACGCTTGATGTTCCAAAAAAATGGTTCATTTTATGAAACAATACTGTTATATTTAATGTTAATGACTTAATGTTGTGGATTAACTTGCAACCCCCAATCAGTATCAAACCAATGACATTTGAACATTGTAACATAATTTGGTCCCATATAACATAACTCAATTATTTCATCTAGAATACCATAAAAGTAAACTTCAAATCCCCTATGATGGTACCCTTTCAAACAAAAAAAATTATTCATTGATTTCTTTGAGCATGATAAATAGGAAACTTGAAGACTTATTTGGAAGGAAAGGAAGGGAGACAATTTCACACTTAATGTTTGCCGATGAAATTCTAATTTTTACGAATGGTAGAAGAAGATCTTTGACCGAACTCTTGGGTATTCTCTCAGTTTACTATTCCTTGAGTGGGCAGAAGATTAATGCAGCGAAGAGTCATGTTTTCCTATCCAACCGGTGCCCCGGAAGACGCTGCAAAGAAATCCAGGAAATCATGGGCTGCCAGAGAAGACAACTTCTTCTGTTTTACCTTGGGGTTTCACCCTCTCCCGGACGAGTTAAACAAAGTTTTTTTGAAGATATCATGAACCAGATTCTGGGTAGAATTATGAACTGGAAAAACAAATTCCTATCTGTTGGGGGACGTGTCACGCTCATCAACAGCGTTCTCACCTCCATTCTGTTGCATTTACTGGCGATTATCAAACCACTGAAGAGCACTATTGTAATAATGGAGAAGGTGATGTCTGCTTTCCTATTGGACGCCAATCAGAATGGTCACTGTCACTGGGCGGCTTGGCAGCGTATGGCGCAACCAGTGGAGGAGGGAAGTGTAGGTTTACACGATATCACAGAAAGCATGCAAGGAATACAAGAAAGACTTGCATGGGAAATCATTACAGGGAAATTGATGTGGGATTCTTTCTTCAGGAATAGATACGGTGATCAACAGAATTATGCAGGACCCCGAAGAGCAGGCCAGTCTGGTTTGGCACAGTGTATGTTCTACCGCTTGGAAGAGCTATCCGAATCAACTCGGTGGATCATAGGAGGAGGAGACATTGGCTTCTGGGAAGAAAACTGGGCAGGGGAATGTCTCGGATTCCCGAACTGTCTTTCACCTGGTATCTCCTTCAAAGAAGCAAGTACTTATCCTTCGTTTTTTGAGGCAGTTCTAAATGACGATCATAAGGTGGTATTCGACAATATCAGCTTGGTTGAGGAGGAGTATAGATGTTGTTACACGGGTTCGAGTCTGGGCATTTTCTCCACCCAGGAGTATAGAAGAAGCAGACATGCAGAATCTGGTCCGGAGGAAAGGGCTGGCATTTACTGGTGTAAAGAGATCCCCACCAAAATGAACTTCCTCATTTGGTGTGTCATAAATAAGGCTTTACCTACAGGTGAAAACATACAGAGAAGGGGTATACTGTTATCCTCATGGTTCTTTTGTTGTGCGAGTTCGAATAGGGAATGCACTGACTATCTTTTTGCTCAGAGCTCCTGGGCGGTGGATCTTTGGTTGAGCTGCTCTCCACATCCAAGTATCGATTCTCAACAGCCCCCCTTTCACAGTCTCACGGCCTCATGGATGCAGTGTGTGGAGGGATAAATCATGGAATGTAAGGTCTATGCCATCATCCTTACATCCATATGTTGGACAATCTGGGAAGCTAGGAATCGGGCACAGTTGGGTTCCAGTGCTTTAGATTCGTTTCTGTTTATGAGGGCAAGGTCCCTTATTCATAATCTTCTCTCATTATTGAAAGGGATTCATCAATCGTCCCTGATTTGAAACATCCTTAATATACCCATTTCTCTTGGAGGCTCGGGAGGCAGATGGGTCTGTTAGACCCCCTTCCAACGGGCTGAAACTAAACATGGATGGTTCCTTATGAAACGGATTAATGAGATGTGGAGGGGTCCTCCGTAATACTTACAGTTCTGTTATTATGGCCTTCATCTCCTTCTATGGCCCAGGTTCTTCCCTGGGGGTGGAGGCTCGGGCACTTCTTACTGGACTCCAAGTTTGCAGGGAACGCGGTCTTGAGGTGTCGGAGGTTGAGTTAGATTCCGAAATGCTGGTGAAGATGATCCAAGGAAGAAATGAGATCCCATGGGATTTTATCTACATTATTAGAAGTTATGTAAGTGAAATTTATTCGGGACAATTCATTCGGCATAGCTGGAGGGAAAATAACTTCGTTACAGACACTCTTGCAAGCCTCAGATGCCCAGAAGAAGGACTTTCCATTTTTTCCGGCTTGGGGTCTCTTCTGAGAGAGTGTTAGATCTCTGCACAGAAATATTCTCATGGCTTAAATTATTTTCGAACCCCTTGAGGGCTCTTTGTAACAGAGTTACTTGGCCTTTCCCTAGATGATAATAAAAAAAATCACTTTTCAGTCAGCCATATATGTGTGTATTTAATCAAAATCCATTAACCACATGTGCATTATAAAATTTTACGAATTTTGATATAGGGTTTTTGAGCACACGTAATCGACTATGAATTTTATTTTCATGTTTTGTTACCTTTAAACAGTAAAAATTATTAACAATAGATATAATTGAAATTTTGATTTATTATCCCATTGAAAAAAATACTTATGAGTCTTTGAAACTAATATGAAGAAAAAATTGTTGAGTTTTTTCAAGAGTATCAGATGTAATTTGTAGAATTTCATTTTTGGAATGGTAATTATATAGTCGATAAAAATTTAATTTAAATAAATATATATTTTATAAATATTTAACTAAATAATAAAAAATTAGTACTTACTGCACAAATCATGTCATTTCTTTACAATTCAGCAAAACAAAAGTATGAGCTCTGTGCATTTCTTCATCTATAATTCGTCGCTCATGATAACCACTGAAACCATGCTCAGGAAGATTAAAAACTTACAACTGATGTTCTATGACATCATCAACATTTTTTCCATTATGACCCATCCAATTATGTTTTGAAGCATATTATGAATGAAAATAATAATAGTAGAAATTTGAAATTTACTCCTACAAATATACCTCTACAATCAACCCTTAAATTAATGCATTGTTGCATACTTTCTTCCTCAGTTGTTGGATACATATATTAAATGGATGCATCCACCAGAATTGTATCGGCCCTCCACATTTAGCTACATATAAAAAATACAATATTATATATTCCACAGAATCAAAGAAGCTCAGTGGAAATATTTTATTCTATTTATATAAAATTAAAACAAAATATTTTTCTACAGAATTCAATTAATTATAATCCAAATTTTCCACAAAAAAATATTGGAAAAAATGATATCTTGGTCAATAAATCCCTTATTAAAGTATTTAATAGCCCTCTAAGACCAACATGTAGTAATCTTTCAATGACATGAGAGTCATGCCATTTTAACCTGATAATATGCCCATTTCTGATGCAACGAGACAAATTAGAAGTATAACCATCTGGTAACCTCAATTATCTAATCCATTGAGAGGATAATAAAAGGTTTTCTTTACTGAGGTAGTAAGCTTCTTTTGGCTTCATTAATTTGTGTGATCTTTCATCTTCAAATAATTCAAGTTCAAGATGTCTTCAAATCTGTGCAAGATTTAACTGTGCTTTTATATTATCTTTGGCCTTAACAGGTGTGTCTAACACGATATAAAACATGTTATTAAAAAAATTCTTCTCAATATTCATTACATGTAATATGTGATGAACCAATAAATCAGACCAATATGGAAGGTCCCAAAAAATACTTTGATTTATCAAATTATGATCTCTACCAAAACCATTTATCTTTTCCTCATTTATGGATGTTACAAAAGTAAAATGATGTAATATTATTCCCTTAGATTTTACTTGATTACCTGATAGCACAGCTGGAGGTGAATCTGTTTCAATTCAAACTTTTTTAAAATTAATTTTGTTTCTTCAAAAAGGGTGATCTGTAGAAAAAAATCACTGATGAATATCAAAATAACTAACCATTTAACCATTACAAAACATAAATGTTTTGTTCTCAGCCATGTATTATAGACATGATTTTAGACCATGTGTGCTCTATCTAGATAACATACCATATGCAAAAAATTCATTGATCATTCATATTAATGCAGCCTTTAATATAAAACTTTGACCTGCAGTTTTATTAAATGTAGTCACACCGTTGTTCCATAATTAAAATAACTCATCAATTAGTAGTTTCAAATAAACATCCTTATTCTTTTTTGGATGTCCTAGAATTAAGGGAATTAAATATATATATGGTTCCTTTATCAACATCCAAAGAGGAAAGTTTTAAGAAGTAATGAAAAATATATAATAAGAATATTTATTGTCGTAAGAACCAAATGGAAAAACCCATTAGTAAAAAAGGCCCAACCATATGTTAAAAGGTTATGTAGTAAAATAAGGATTATTTTGATCCAAATGTTTCCATGTGTCATTATCATATTGATGATTTATGATTTTTGTGATTGAAATATTTTATTTATGTCATTTCGTAAATATAGTTGTGTTAAGATACATAAATAAGCACTCTAAATGAGGTGTAATTGAAAAATATCTCAACTATTTCATGAGAACTCTAGAATTTCATTATTGTGCCTATTTATACTCTAATTATCTACATGTTGGAGAATTAACCAATGATTAAAATTCACCATAATAAAAGATGTAGTCATTTAAACATGCATGGATATTCTGATAACTTAGACCCAAATTATGAATCAACCTTTTAATTTTATAGAAACTTATAGGAAATGTATTTCTGTTAGGATAAAAAATTGAACCAAATATAAAATCCAATCAAAAAACTATTAGACATTCCAAAATATGATTTAATATCCATTAATTTTGTAAAAGATTCAAGTTTTCTCATCTGAATTCTTGGATATAAGACCCCCTCAACGGATTGCAACAATTTTTAAAACTGAGAATGTTCATATTCAGGATTTGTAATGTCATTCTGAGTTGTTGTTTCAGAAATAGATACACCAGATGCCTCATGTATTAAATTATAAAATGATGGATCTTGAAAAAAAAATTATTTTCTAATGAACTCTTTTCTCCATGTTGATACTGAAAAAATAATCTTTCCGAAAACCATAGTGTAATAGATTAAGTCTAACACTGTAAAATGTTTTGAATGCCTTAAGACCACATTTCTGACATAGACATTTAATTATTCCTTTAGAAACAAAATATGAATTTGACGATACAAATGATATAAAGGCTTCAATACCTTCAACGTAGACATGATTTAATTGAGATCCGTTTGATTTTTACAATTATTAATCCAATCAAGATAACGTAATAGATATTGTTGTCTACTTCCCGAGTCTATAGTTACCTAAAAACAACAAGAATAAGAATAATTATTTCTAATGATTTTGACTAGTTTAAAATTATTAATATATTTTACCATCTTGAAATATTCTATGAAATATTAGCAGAGTGAGGCACCGGGTTAGCACCTATTTACGGGGCTCATAGAGGCTGAGTGTAGAAAAAAAATAAAAATATTTTATATATTATATAAGACACCTATTTTTTAAAAATAATATAATATCTCCTTAAAAGTGTCACATATTATAAATTGGAGATCACCACTAGGTCTGGGATGTGGGGTTTATCCTAGAAATGACATTAGATTTTTGAGTGTCGGATAGTTACATTGTAGGAGAGGGTAATTCATTTAAAATTTGTATTATAAACTATTATAAAATTCAATATATCTTTCAAACTATGTATCGTGTGATAAATCAGATATCACCGTTGGGTTTGGGATGTTGGGTTTACCTTAGGTGCGATGTAACATTTGTTAGCGTTGACTATTTTGTTACATCGCACGCGAGGTATCATTTTTAATCATTTTTTAATATTATTATATAATTATGTATTTATATATATAAATATATATTAATATATTAATACAAATTATTAATAAAAATTATTTGAATTAATTAAACAATTATATGAAATGATTATTAATTAATTAGTAATTTATATATATATATATATCTATATATGTATACATCACAATTAACTATAAATTATGTAATTAATATTACTAATTATGTAATGATTATTATTATAAATTATGTAATGACTATTATTAATTATTATTAATAATTATAAATTATGTAATTATTATTATGTAATTATTATTATTTATTATTTAAATTACTATAAATTATTTAATGATTATATATATATATATATGAATTTCTTAAATTATTATTACAATTTTATTATTACAAATTTATTATGTAGTTACTATTATTATTATTACAAGTTGATAAAGTATCTAAATTATTAAAAATTATGTAACAATTATTATTAACTTATTTAAATTATTATTACAATTGTAATAATTACTATATATATATCACAATTTCCTAATTAATATAAATAAATCAAATACATTCTAACTTTTTTTAAACAAATATACAAATATCAAATCTATATAAACATATATATATATATAATTTTAATAACTTGAATTTATAATTTATATAAATAATTTATAAATAAAATTCTATTCATATTTTTTAATTAATAATTTATCTGAATTTATAATTATCTGGAATTAATAATTTTTTAGTAAATAATTTTTACCCAAGTTGTTCTATAATACTTGTGCGAGTCTGGTGTATTTACAACATTTATTTGAAATATTAATAGTAATTATTTTAATTAATAAAACATTTTGTATGAATAATTATGAATTTCTAAACGTTGTTTTATTTTATTATAATTTTTTTACAAATTATTATAATTTTATAATTATCACTAATATTTATAATTTATTAAAAATAAAAACTCATTAATTATTACATATTTTAAATTATTTATTGATTTTTAATTATTATTTAAATTAATACTACTTTTTTAATAATTAACATTTTTTAGGAATTTATAATAATTCTTTATATTTTTTTTTATTTTCTTACAAACTATTTAAAAAATCCCTTAATTAATATAAAATAATTTTTTACTAAATATTACATATTTTAAATTGTCATTATTTTTCAATTATACTATGTTTCAATGGTATTTTATAAAACAATGTTCTTATAAATAACGTTTTATTAAAATATTTTATTTAAATTAATTTTTTCATCATTATTAAAAATCAATCAATTATATATACACATACAAATATTTAGACAAACATACATATATGTACGTGTGCCAAAAACCTTATTATAAAAAAATATTTTTATAGACAAATATTGTTGTAAACCAATATTATGCACTTGTAAATATAATTAGAAACAAATATTATGCGTGCATGTATATTATTATTATGCGCACATGAAAAAATAAAAAATATAAAAAATATTAAGCATAAAAATATTTATACAAACATACACGTGCACACACAAAAAATTGGAATCGGGAAACAAATTAAAGGAATAATAAAACCAAAAAAACAATACACAACAAAAAACAGATAAAATTATAATTAATTTCCAGCAACCCGAAAATACGAAGAATATAAACATAAATCTATGTGTTGAAGAAAATAGTATATTTTCAAAGAAATAAAAACTTCTATTATATTTTAATAATAATAATATTTTAGATAATATAAAATAATAATGTTTCAACAACTCTAAACACCTAAACATATCTATGAAGTTTAAAGATCAAACATTGTAAAAAATATTGTAAATAAAATTAAAACAATTTGGGTGTAATCAAAATACTAAAATATGTAATAATAAATTTAGAATAACCCTACATGTCAAATAAATCATCCAAATATGGTAAATTTTTAATTATGGGTTTTGTTAAATTATCAATCTAATGAAAATACACAAAAAACTGGTGAAGGATGAAAGAAAATTCCATATCTTGGCGTTCTAGTGAGAAATCACCCAAAAATCAGAAGAAATGGGGCCTTCTGGGGCTACATGGAGTGGGGTAGCCGGTAGGGTATTTCTGCCTTTGATAGTGAAGGGGGTAAAATGATAAGAGGAGGAAGAATAAAGGATCAGTGCGGCCTACTAAATATCAATACTTTTTGTGCAGGCATAATTTTGATGGAAGTAATTCCATCCAAAATAATGTTTTCATTGAAAATATTCATGATGGAATTCAATTCCCATCGCAAATACTATTGACTCAAGGGGAATTTGCGACGGATTGAATAATCCATCACAAAAGCCCTTCGCGAATGATTTTCACACTAGGTGGTGGGAAAATCCCACCCAATTTTTTTGTAACGAATCTATAAATTTATCACAAATATTTGATGTATGTGAACTATTTGCAATGGGGAATTTGTTTGTCACAAATGTCCTATCACAAATATCTGAAATTCTATTAGTTGGATCAATTTATCTATTAAACAAATTCTCCTTCCTTTTTTGATTATCTAAATGCTGAAAGCAGGAGTAATGGGCAAGATCTTGTCCCTCATGATGGTTTCAAGGTTGTTGATAATAGGAATTTTATTCCTAGTCTATCCTCTTTATTTCAGGTGTATCTAGGTCAGAATGCAATAGTTGATTAGGAAGGAGGATCTTCTAACCATCAGGATACTCATAGATCAATCCAACTTCAAAATCTCTTTACTTCTTTTACTAGAAATGATCACAATTTTGTTGACTCTGAAGGGTGGAAAACTGTTATACTAAGATAGAAAAAGGATCATTTCAAGTCAAGCTCCGATGAAGACTCTATGATGAGTGAAAAAAGACCGTGAAACTCACCAAGAGATGGATTTTGAGAAGGATCACCATGGGAAATTAACAATTGTAACTGGATTGAAGAAGGGAAAGAAAAAAAGAATCTTTTATCTTGAAAATTTAATTTTCAAAAGGGCGGAATCTAGACCTCATTAAGACTACTCAAATCTACCAAATACTGATGTAATAAGTCCCTTAGGTAAAGAAAATAAAGGTTATACTAGAATAGGGTCAGTCAAATCTATAGTTGTTGAAGTGTCTAATCAGGATCCTGGTGAGGTGGGTGAGAAAGATCCAATTGGGGTCAATAGGGAGCCTAAATGTGAATCCATAGGGTTGTTCTAGGAATTAATATAGATTGGAGTACAGAATGGAATATTAGGGAAAATGGAAGAGGAAAAAAGGAAAATTTTAGAGCTCATTCTTCACTCTAAGAAATAAATGATCAAATCAATCTTTCGTATCAATACTCTAAACGATGAGGTTAATATAATTTATGAGATAAGGCTTCTAGTTGATACCAATAAAGAGAAAAGGGTGTCGATAAATAAAAAATACCAAATTTTGTCTTGAAAATTTAATGAATAAATAATCAACATGGAAAAATATATAAAAACATGGGACAAGGTGGCCAATCATTTTGAAGATCTTATCAATAATGACCTGGATACATAGGTAATTTCACTTCACTATGAGGTTTAGAGGGTTTATAATTAAAATATTATTAACATTTTATTTAATAATTTAGTGTGTTCTTTCTATGTGTAAAACTATTTTTTACTCATATGATTTTCTCGCTTTTTCTAAAAAAACCTTCTTTTGGAATAAAAATGAATATTTGAGTCTGTTTAGAATGGATTGATCCAACAATTTTGTTAATTTAATTTTGATTTTTATGTTCATAAACACCCATATTTATATTCATAATGATGTTAATTTAATTTAAATTCATGATAAAATCCTTAGAATGATTATTTTATTTTGGAAGCATTTTACCTACCTTCAAAACAGTGTAAGGTTGTCATATTTATCAAATAATAAGTATTCTTAAGATGTTTATAATATGTTTAGAAACATTATTCATACAATATGTTTTAAGAAAAATGTATGGTCTGTATACCCTTAATTTAGAATGAACATCTGGATTAAGAACCATACTTTTTGAAGTAACCTTTCATTTGAGAAAAAAATGTATATATCATGATCCCTATTTTTTTAATCAAATGTATGTTGTCCACTATAATTTTTAAGTTTATTTCTATATATAAAATCCACACATTTGACTTGGTCAAATATGTAGTTTTTAATTATATATTATTTCCCTATTTTATGTAATGGTCTCACCGAAACTAAATAACTATTTAAAGTTGTTTAAAGACTGATTTAAAGGTTTATATTCAAAAAATTAAATCACTATTATTTCTAAGGGATTTTATGGTGTTATTTTAACATTCAAATACTCATGATTTATCTTGAAATATTTCTAGAGTTGTTTGAACTAAAGTAATTTGACCATCTTTTTAAACATCAATATTTTCTTCTTCTAAAAACAAAAATTCCCATCTTCTAAAGATATAGATTTTGGTTTAAAAATAATAATATTTCTCCACCTCTAAAGATAAACTTTAGATACATATGTGTTATGATTATTATATGTTTGATCCACTCAACTATTTTTGTTTTTTTATTTCCTTGTTAATCATTTATTGGAGATCAAAAATTAACACATAAAATGTACACTTTGGAGAAATATATTTTTGATAATATGTCTGGTTTTTTCTCTATTATTGTTTAAAGAAGTATTGTTTGACGTTGAAGAATATTATCTTTTTGTGCTTTATTAAAGATAATTTCAGTTGTGAGTTTTTGTTCAGACTATTAGATAAACCAGTATTCATCCTCTTTATCTTAATCAATTTATTATTGAAGCGTCAACTTCTTGTACTCAATCATGGTGGAGTATAATCTTCTCATACTAAGTTATTTATATTTTTTTTCCCTATAAAATAACTAAAAAGACCTATAAAATCCATTTTGTAAAGGTTTCAATAGCCTACACTTTGTTTTTTAGGTCTCTGGAAAATATGACAAGATAGTGAAATCCCCAAGCTTATAGAGATATAATTTTTTTAGTATAATTGGAGATTTATGTTCCATAAAACACTACACATCATTATGTTCTTTTCTTCCTTTATTTTTTGGTGCTTACTAGTCATTAAAATGGAAGGAAATAATTTATTTGATCTCAAGAAATAATTAATGTTTATGTCATATTTTTAAGGGAACATAATTCAATCCCTCCCATATATTTTGCCTTTGTATTTTCCGTTCTGACCCAACAGTCACGACAGTACCTCAGAAGAACCTCCTTGAAATCCAGAGGTTATAAACTCATAATATTGGTCAAAGGAGGTAACATAGGGAGGATATAACCCATATATAATAGTGATAAATCATAACAAAAATATCCCAAAATCATCCAGTAATATAACATATACCAGGGTATAGAAAACTAAACTATACATTATGAATAAAAGAAAAGGCTAACATATAGGTATATAGGAACAATATTCCATTCAGCCGATCACATATATAGATAACAAGGGAATAAAACAAACTAATAATAAATTAGAAGTATAGGAGGATCCACAACAATTTATGGACATTACCTCATCGCAAACTAATAATAAATTAGAAGTATAGGAGGATCCACAACTCATCTTGATCATCCAACTTCAGAACTCATCCCTACCTAAACTTGTAATTAGTGAGGGTAGGTCAGGTACCCAAGTGTCATGGTGGCCTGATAGTTTTATGAGTATAACTCATTAGGTCACCACCGAAATAATAGCTAAAAATAATCAGTATAAATAAAAGTTCATGGATATTTGATCAAGTAAATAGTAAAAGTACAACTATTTAAAAATTTAACAAAAAACATAAACTCATATTGAAAATCCATGAAGACCATTAAATCCAAATCCCTTCTTCCTATGGTAAATATACCCATCCCTAGTCCAAAATGGCATATGAGGAAAATATACCCATCCCTGGATCCCTAGTTTCCACCTGGCGGTTGTGTTCACCCCATGTTTAACCATAACCATGTTTCCACCTGAGCGGTTCTGTTCACCTTAGGCTTAACCACAAAATAAGAATCCACTTGGGTTTCATGATCAACCTAGGTTTAACCATAAAACAAGCATCCATCTAGAGGACATTCTCACCCCGGGTTTAACCATTAAGTGAAACCAAGGCATTATGCACCAATCAGAAATTCAATAACACAAAATAAAAAAAAATTAATAAGTATGTATTTAAAATTTTCATCTCAAAAACATTTCCAAGACCATTGGCCCAATAATTTCAAAAACATTGATTCCAAAAACACCAAATCTTTAGTACCAAACCTATCACTAAATAAATTTCAAATTTCTATTTCCAAAATACCATTTATTGTTCAATATTTCAAAACACCATTTAAAATACCAATTAAATAATTAAACATGCCATCAATACATTCTATTGTATAGTTAAAGAGACATAAAAAATAACATTTCCATATTTCCCCCCCTTCATGAACCATGAAAATTTATCATTCTAAATCAAAATATATTGGAACCCCATTTCCAGTTATAAATCTTATTTTACAATTCCAAAAGCATTTTCAGACCATTATCACTCATTAGGACCAAAATGAATTAATTTAAATCTAGGTATTAGTGTTCCATTATGTAAAAAACTAATTTTAAATCAGCTTTCAAATATATGTGATTGTAAAATTACATTTCAAAATCACCAATTAACATCATTAGTTATATTTTAAGCTATTTTAGAATAATTTAACCATTTAAAATTAAATAAATCCATGAATAAAAATATTAATTAAAACTTTTTCAATGAAAGGAGGTATGTAATTACCACACATCATGTCACTTATATAATGATATCATATTATGGGTGAATTATAGGGACCACAATTCTAAATTTTTAAATTTTTTCTATTTAACTCCAAGGGTTGGTAGTTGCTTCCAAGGCCCAACCAAGCCCAACTATCCTCATCCAACGAACCAGATCCACTAAATCAATCAAAACATCAACCATTAATTAATTATAAAAAAAATAAATATAATAATATTATCTATTCAAAGATGGAATAATAATGAAGACTCATAGGACATCCAAGGATTTTTGGTCCTTTGAGCAATGGGGTTTTGGCCATCCTTGACCAACCTCTGAACCCAAAATAGGAAAAATCCCAAACCTATCATGTTAACTCTATAACGAATTCAATTTTTCTTTTAATGTAAAGGCTTAATAAACTAGTAATCTTGATATACCTTTGAAAATTCAATAAGTAAATGGTTTAAATGAAATTTCAATATGTTCTCTTCAAAGGAAGAGTGGAATCCCTATCATGTTTAGAAGATTCTACCATGATATTGTATAATCAAAACCAAAACTCTAAACCCATACATCTAAAATTAGAAGGAACAAGGGGAATAGATAAAGGGAGGGTGTAAGAGAAGTAATATATCATTAAAAGATAAATAATATCACCTAAAACAACTCAAATCAAAGGGGAGGGAAGGGGGATAAGGGAGTAGGGTCAGAAATACCATGCACATGTGAGGGGGAAGAAAGGGTACTCCCCCCCCCCCCCCCATTAATTTCCACATGGATAAAAAGGTAAAAATACACCTTTAATGATTTTCATGGTTTAAATGCACAGATTTCTAAACTATTAACTAACCATGTGGTTGGCTATGTCCAAGTAATCTCCTCTTATATGATTGGGAATCATAGTTTTCCAAACCATGTTCTAACCATGTGGTATGTTTTGTCCAAATCTACAACATTTTTTATAGTTTGTCTACAACCATGCACCAAGCCTCCAGCCCAGCCCAAATCACATGGTTTTCCCATGAATTCTCATCATCTCCTCAAAACCATGCACTAAACAAGCTATAAAATAGTGCTCTAAAGAAATTGAATAGAAAATCCACCTGTATAAGGGTAACCACATGGTTTACTCTAAACAATGTATCCCAAACTACGAACCATGGTTAGTTCTCTCCAAAACTCCCAAAACATAACCTAAAATCTCTAAGACTCTCATAACTCCCATATATACCTTATGAACCTCTTCAAATATCTAAAAAATCACATTAAGACTTTTCAACTCCTATAATTATACTCAGACCCCCAGTTCAAAAAATTTCTAATCCACTAAATGTAAACTCAAACATCCCACCAACTCTAAACACCCATATAGACCTAGGGTTTTAAAACCTCCCCACCTAAATACTTCTCATCCCCTAGTAGTGCTTGTTGTTTTCCAACTATAATTTTTTACCTAACTCAATTGTTATTTCCCATCCAAATAACTAATAATATCCTTTGACACCAACAATGATATTATAGTGCCACCTTAAATCCATGGTTCCCCAAAACACTAAAACTGATTCAATTGTAAAACTTCCTCTAAAAACACTTGTATGACACTTTCCCAATCCACTCCATCCAGAAACATGTTCACATTGTTTACTAATTGAGCACCCAATATATGGTTCTCCCCACCATATGGATTATCACATAAAAACCAATTATAATGCATGGAACTTCTTTTAATATCTTGATGTTTTAAAATATAACTATGTTTGATATCATACAGGATATGCAAAATAGATCATAAACGAACAACAAAATATTATTATATAAATGTAACCATTAAAACCAATCCATTAAATTAGCATGAATGAATAAGATTAACTGGATTATGAAATATAAAATGATCTTACTCATTACTAATGTATTAATTAATGTTTATAAAATAAGAAGTCAATTTTTAGTAAAGTCATTTTATTCTTCAAAAATACATTTTCATCAAAAGTAGTTTTTATTTATTTTCATGATAGAATATTATAATTAATTTTACAAAATTTTATAAATTTTATATTATAAAATTGATGTCATTTTTAAAACCATAATGTCAAAAATATCTTAGGATGAATTTTTGATAGTTTTATGAAAATATTTATTTTTTAATAAATAGTGAAAGTATTTATTGAAAATTATATTTTTTTCATCAATTGAAAAAGTAAAATTATATTTTTGGATTATTTTTAAAATTTAATTATTTCATATTAATTTAAAAAAATCTAATTATGATTTTTTAAATGAATTTTATACATGAATATAGTATAAAAATATTTTATATTTAAAAAGGGAATTTTTTTTAGAAAAAAAATTAGTCATGTTTTATTGGTTTGATTTTAAATTAATTTATCGCACTTCTATGTTTTCAATATTGAAAAAAAATACATATTCAAAATCAGTGGGTATAAATTTGGTAAATAGTACCCTTTTTGTTTTTCTGCATTATGAATAGTAACCTTAGTAATTTTTGTTACCCCGGTGAAGGATAAATAAAAAAATTAATGGTTAAAACTAATATTATAAGGACTAAAAAATAACTCTAACACTTGCCTTAATTTTATTTTATGATTCAATTTCTTCCATACTCCTAAAATATCTACTTATATGACCTTTTTTCCATTTGTATGTGATTATGACCTTTATAATATTTTATGTAAAGAAAAGTCAAAAATGTCACTCTTGTTTTTAATAACTATAATATTTTTAAAATGGGTGTAAATAAATGATATGTGTAGTTATAAATTTTCATTCTAAATAAAAAATATTTATATTCATCATTGTAATTTATTTTTATTTTTTATTAAAAACATAATTATATCAAATGCTTAGACAATGCTGACATGATAATTATTCAATTAATTGAAAATTAAAATAATTGATTTTATAAATTTTAAAAACTATATGATCTAAATTAATCATAGTGTTCCATGATTTTTTAGAATGAAAATAAATATTATCAATGTTTTGAATCATTTTATTCAAATTAATTTGTTTCCATGATGTTATTAAATTCAAAGTAATTGAATAGTTCCAAAATTGACATTTATGATATTTTATAATAAATGAAATTTAATTAAATGGTTAAAAATGCATAAAAATTTTAGATTCAAAAAAAATAATGGTATCTGGTGATTAAATCATTTATGATCCATTTATGAGTCATTTATAATTTTAAAGAATCATTATTAACCATTAAAGGGAAGGAAACTTTAATATTATGGTAATTTACAAAAGGGTAAATGAATGGTAAAAACAAAATATATGTGTGTAAAAATGTTATCCAAACTTGTCCAAAATTTATTTTAGTTGATTATTTAGACTCATAACTATCTTATATTCTTATATTATAAGTTTTAATCCATTATTACATCAAATCTAATTTATAATAATTTAATATTTAAAAAAAATTTCCTAGAGTGCCTCTCTCATCTCTTATAAAAGGGAATATATTATTCTCTTTTATCAACACCTAAATAACCATTTGATTTTGAAAATACATACCAAATACCTTCCTAAAATCCCTTCATATGATATATAAAAATTATTATTTTCATAGTACAAACTTTAAAAGTCTTATGTTTTAAATAAAAATAAGTATTCTGAAGAAGAGGTGCAGTTCTTAACCGAGCATTTTTTTATTTCTTCTTATACCTCCTTAAAATATTATCTAACCATGATTTAAAAAAATATGTATATAAAATATACTATTATTTTATTATGTTATTGTAATAACCAAAATTCATCTCTAACCTCCATCAATTGGTAATGGAATTCATTGTTCATGTGTACGACGGACTACCACCTCACGGACTGAGGTTACTGGTTTTACATCACCACCTCTCATAACTGGTTATAATTATAGATTAAATTTTTATATGTGATATTCATGATATATTTATAATTTTTTATAAATTATATATCTTTAATTTTCTTTAAATTCCATAAACTGAAAAAAGATAACATCATCTGTGTGTACGTGTGGACAACCACCTCTATGAAGCAATGTGATTCGTTATTCATCACCACATCACATGGATTATATATGTAAGTATATTTAAAGAAATAATAATATATTTATGATACTATGATCTTTATATAAAGGTAAAATATTTCTTACCCTCTTTGAATAATTATCATTGAAAAATGAAAATGTTACTCATGCATATGTACAGTCTACCATCTCTGTGGTTGTAACATAGTTCATTTTTCAGAACCATATTTCATGGTTAGTCTTAAAATTATAATTGATGTATATAAATGATAATTATTATATGATTATTATTATTATGTATATGATAGAATAATGACTTCTTTGACCATGTTCAACACACTAAAAATATTTTGAAAATTATTAATTGAACGTCCTCAAAATACCCTACATAGACATACCTGACTAAGTATGTAAATATGTAACATCCCTATATCGGGATCCACTAAACTGGTGCCATGAGCCTGGTCTCCACATAACCTCAAGTGTTCCTCCCCATATACCAGAGGTTTCTGGATAGTAGTGAGTGTCTAAAGCATCTCGTGGGGAGACTATACCCATTTTACCGGAGTTTTCCACAACAAAAAATAAATAAAATAGTGTAAACAATATATAATAACCCATGAACATGCAAAAACAAACACCTCCCAAATTTGGGTACAACACATATACAATAGTAGATATGTCATTTCATGATAAGCAAAGCCCAATGAAAAAAACACAGAATAAAGACAAACAGAGGAATCCCCAAAACATTCTTTACTTCATGTTTGGATCCTCATCTATGTACATCCCAAGTCTAACTCAACTCCCAAGAATATAGCATTTTCCCTTATCCTAACCTACAATAATTAAGTCTACTCAGTTACCCAATGGTTGTCCGAGCATGGTGTGATTATAACTCAGTAGGCCACCACCAAAGGTGTCTATAAAATAATTAGTCAATAGATAGTGCATGCAAGTACTAAATAAAGGTCAAGTAAATAAAAGATAGTTTGGGTTCCATTAGTTAAAAATATGCACATAAGTCATTCCATTAATTATTTCTAATTTCAATCATTATACCATCCTTATTACTTAATTCACATTCATCACATGTTTAATGGTTTCGGTATATTCAACAATATCAATGCTTAATGAGAAATAAATCAAGTTCTATATCTCACTAGGAATAAACACATCATCTTAAATACAACACACTCATCTTGAACCCTCGGTCCATCTGGCCTCATTTAATGAATCCATTAGGGGAATATAACTTTGTCCCCTACCAAACCCATGTATTTCGGGGTGGATTTCAGAGCCCTAGTCTAACTCAACCCGTGAGCGTAGAACCTCATGTCAATACCCCACTCTACCAAGCCATGTGAGCATTCTTATTTTGACAATCTCCATACACATACCACACCAAATCCAACCATAGACAATATAAATAGTAAACATAAACCATAACAATCATCGTGAGGATTCACATTTTTTCACAACCCATTAACAAACTTTCCAATTACCTTAAATAGTCATTTAGCCCAATTCCCATTTCATATGCCTAACTCACTAAGAATACTCTATAGTTCCCATACATTTACCCATTTAATATATTCTATAATTATTATATATTAATTCACTTAACCCATTCATCATTATCCATGAAGTATCTCACTTATTATTTTTAATTACACTTCACATTCCATCAACACATTCATATTAACCTCATTTAATTATTTTCATGTTAAGTAAAAAAATCCCTTAGCCATTAAACACCTCTTTACAACTATCACATTTCTATTTTTAATCAAAAGATTAACCATTCTACATGTTTATCATGGGATAAATATAATCACAAGTCAACTTCACCCTTAACGTTTTTCTTAACCATGTTCAGGTAGGTCGGCACACCACTTGGGTGGCCCTAAATTGGTCAAGTCATCCTCCATGCATCTCATGGCGATCATGACGGGTTAAATTCCATATTTAGACACCCATAATACTAAGATTCTCTAACGAAACCAATAACACAATAAGGAAAACCAATAACAAAATCTTACATGCACAAAATATAATAAAAACTATGAGATATGACGTGTAGACCTCCTCTCAAATATGGTGTTGAATGCACTTCTAATTGAATCCTTAGATCCTGATTCAAACTCCGTTTTAATACTAGACCTATATTCCACTGGATAAAATGGGTTTTAAGGATTCTAAAGAATATTTCCCAATATATAAGTCTTAATATGGAAAAGAGAAGAAATCATGGGATTGGACTTACCCATAGTTTTGATATGCAACCAACACCACACCAAACATCGAAGAAATAAATTATATTGATCCTTGGAAAAAATTTAAGGTTATATTTCATCACAAGGGTTTCATGGGGGGAAATGGGTGAGAAAATGTGGGGAGTTTTTAAAATTCTGTAATGGAAAAAACTATAAATTTTCTAACTTTTAAATGAGCGCATGGTTTACCATCGCATTTTTTCAAACCGTGGGAAAATAGTGAAAGCACCACTTTCCATGGGGACTTGGATCACACAGTTACCTAGTAAAGCCACACGTTTTTTCAAACTGTGCGCCAACCATGTGATATTCCTTTTTCTAAGGATTCGCGGTTTTCCTTGGAAGGTCGTAAGGTTGACTTAACCATGCACAAATTCTGCACCTGGAACAGGTTATCCCAATTTTCCTTCTTTTGTTCCCCTAAACCATGAAACACCCTTGAGACCCCTCATACTCTTGAGAAGAATTTATTAACCAAAAACAAGATATTTAAACCAAAATTAAATAAGGGTGTACCTCCATGAAGCCTAGGATCTTACAACCTCTCCACCTTATAATGGCTCAACATCGATTTGTGCTCCCAAGCATCACTGAGCTTCTAAAAAAAGTGATTGGGTCAATGGTCCCACACATCTAAATCCATTTCCCACATTTCATTCTGAACATTTCCATGATTCTATGGAACATGAACTAACAACACAAGATTTCCCCACAAAACATTTTCTCTATGATCCATAATACGAGCTTGATACTCTCCAAAGGATGCATCAACCTCAATCTCAACATCATAAATATTAATCACATGATATGGATCAGGGTGTTACTTCTAAAGATAAAAAATATGAAAAAAAAATGTATTTACCACTATCTTTTGTGGAAGATCCAATTAGTATGCCATCAGACCGATACTCTTCCAAATATCAAACGGTCCCATGTATTGAGCACCAACTTTACCTTATTCTGAATTTGATGGTGGACCAACCTTGACATCACTAGAAGAAAACATATTTACCAACCATAAACTCAAGAAGCCGGTGATACTAATATTCATATGACTTATGCCTACTCTAAGTTGTTTTCAGGCATTTTTTCCTCAATCTAACCTTTTTTGTGTCTCCTATATGAGACTCATCCCTAAGAGGACAGACTCTCCAACTTCTATCCAACATAGTGGATATCTATATGACCTCCCATATAGCACCTTAAATTTTTTTCATTTGTATTGTATCCTAGAAACTATTGTTGTAGGTGAACTCAACCAATGACAACTGTTTTTTCCACAAACCACTGAAATCTAGGGTACAGGCCCTCAACATGTCTACATGTACCTAAATTGTATGACTTTACTGCCCTTCTATCTATGGGTGAATGTTCGTACTCAAAAACACCTAGCTACCAAGTGCCTTATATAATCCACAATAGAAACATGTCATGAAATGTTGATCCTATACTGAAATGATAGTCCTTCATACTCCATGCAACTATATTATCTCCCAAACATATAATTCACCTAGATAATCAATAGTGAAAGTCTCTTGAATTGGCAAGAAATGGTCCACCGTAGTCAACTGATCCTTAACTACCCAAAAAAAATCATTCTTATGAGGCATCCTTAGAAGACCCATAATAAAATCCATCATTACATCATCCCACTTCCAATCTATAATATTAAATTCATGTAACAAACCCCTAGGGTACTGATGCTCATCCTTCACCTACTGACAAGTAAGGCATCGCTCCAAAAAACCAGAAACCTATTTATTTATTCCTAGCCACCAATACTACCTACAAAGATCATGATACATTTTATTCAAACAATATTATACTTTCCACTTTGATTCATGTGAATCTTGAATAAAATCCTCTCACATACCTGCTAGCACCACAACAAGACCATGAATGTAAAAAAACTCATCACCACCAACATCGCAACTAGAAGGTGACTCCGCACCTTTAAGACTTTCCTTCATATCCAAACACTTTGAATCCTCAATATGACCCTCCTTGACCTGGAACAAAAGAGTAGAATCAACATCTAAGGATTCAATGTTCATTTTCCTATTCCTATCTTGCACCTCCTAGTGAATCTCAGCAAAAAAATCCATCATCCCTTAATCGGCGTTGGATTCCTGAACCACGTGATTCTGAGTCTTCAGACTTAGGGCATCCATAACACTATTCCCTTTTCCCATCTTGTAAACAAACTCAAAGTCGAAATACTGCATGTACTCAACCCATCTTCATTTTCAAGCATTCAAATCACACGAAGAGATGATATACATAAGGATTTTATGATTTTTAAACACTGTGAACTACTCTCCCAACAAGTATTACCTCCAAAATTTTAAGACATAAACCACAATGGCCAACTCCAGATCATGAGTAGGTAATTTTTTTCATGATGCATCAACTATCATGACCCCTATTCTAAAACCTGATCATCTGACATCAACACTACCCCAATTCCAACACTTGGCACATCACAAAACAAGGTGTATCCCTTAATTACCTCGGGCAATATCAGCATCGGTGCAATCATCATCCACTACTTCTCATGAAAAGAATTATCTCATTCTCCAAACCATTAAAATATAACTCCCTTATTGGTTAATCCAAAGATTAGTGCTTCCAAATGGGGGAAATCTTTAATGAGCATTGGTAATAACCCACTAATTCCATAAAACTCTGAACCTTAGAGACATTCTTGGGCTGCTCCCAAGACACAATATCTTTCACTTTCTACAGATCCTCTCACACTCCTGACTCAAAGATATTGTGACCTATGAAATTCACTTTATCTGACTAGAAATGAAATTTACATAGCTTGGTATATAGGCTATTACCTCTTAGTATATTTAAGAATATTTCATGATATTGGTCATGATCGTCAGGGGTTCTAGAGTACGCTAAGATGTCATCAACGGATGCAACTACAAATTAATACAAATATGGATGAAATATCTGGTTCATTAAATCATGGAACACATCTAGTGTATTGGTCAACCCTAATAGAATCACCACTAACTAATAAACCCTATACCTACTCTAGAAGGAAGTCTATGGTATATTTGAAGACCTAACCTTAAGTTGGTGATATCTTGATGTCAAATGCATCTTAGAAAATAGTGAAGCACCTCTCATCCAGTCAAACAGATCATCAATTCAAGGAAGAAAATATATATTCTTAAATTTCATCTAATTCAACTTTGTGTAATAAACACATAACCTCAGTGATATTTCAACCTTCTTAGAAAACAACAAAGAAGATCCCCAAGGTGACGTGCTAGGAAAAATGAACCCTTTCCTCTCTAAGTCCTCCATCTGAGACATAAGATCTTGGAGTTCTACTAGTGAGATCCTATATAGTGGAATGGTTAATAACATCACTCCTAGTAGAAACTCTATCATAAAATCAATTTCCCTATCAGGTGGCAGCACAGATAAATCCTTAATAAAAACATCTTGAAACTGATCCACCACATGAGGAAATAAATTCTTCTCAAATTATGTATTCTCTATAAAAAGACAAGACACTTGGACTATAATTTCTCCCAACTATTGACAAACTATCCCTGCACAGCTCGCTCAAACACCCCACTCACCACGAAGGACATAACTATCTCCATCAAGAGACATGAACATTATATGATGGTGGTAATAATTGATATTGACCTATTACAACACCAAACAATCCAAGCCTAGTATCAGATCAATGCCTAACATCTCAAGGATGAACAAGTCCTATATAAATTGATACTCAGCAACCTCTAGAGAACAACCTTTACATTTCTATATACCCTCATCCCCCACCCCCAATGAAGTATCAATCGACATTACCCCACACACACATTCCACTTATAGGCCCTACATAACTACAAACTAAGAAAATATAAAATAGTGTGTGGTTATTATATTTAATAAAGCACTATAAATCATGGGAACTACAAGAATAACACCTAAAACTGTATATGATACATCCTTACCACATCCAAATGTAGACAGGACTATGTGAATCAGACCTACCCCTCTATCTTGAGCCCCAGTCTAAGTACCAAACATTGCAATTCCCTACTAGTATGGATGATATCTCCCTAGAGTTCCACATCCACCACCCCTACTAGTATAGCCAGTGTAACTCCAACTACTTTCTAGATATGAGGTAACCATTCCCTTTCCTACACTCGGCATCTTTCTATGACCTTTATTTATGCCCAACTATTGAGGGTTCTTATAAAACCTCTACACGTGCCATATTCTGCCACACAATCGGCACTCAAATGGTGGTTGAAGACACTCATTATGAATGTTCCATGGATATTCTCACTAGCAATAGAACACCTCATCTTCTTCATAATAGGTTTACCCTCTCTTCTGACTTCTCTATGCACTTACACTCTAGTGGAATATCCCAAAAGAGCACTTCTTTCCTTCTAATAACGCACCAATCATCTACCCATATGGTACCACAAGTCCTATACTTGAAGCTACCTTCAGGTTCCATTCTAAGATAAGGGACTTATACAATACCTTTTCAAACCTTTTCAAACTAAAAATATTCAATTGGGACCTAATCACTTGCCTAAAATCATCCTGGAAATGTTTCTCCATAGCTTCCTCAACTCCTACCAATGCTGGAAATAAGCATCCCAAATAAGTGAAATGTCTATAATAATCTCTCATTGATATAGCCCCTTAGGTATAAGTCATAAAATCTATAGTCTTCTCCTACTCAAGGCCTCTGGGTTGAAATTCTCCAGAAACATTTTTTGGAAATCCTTCTATAAAATTCCTTCACCTTGTTTGGAATGCACCATGATGTCCCACAAATGCTTTGTTTGACATCTCAACATATAGGCTTCCAACTTGACTCACTTATTGTAAGGACTATCCAAATTGTAAAGAATTGTCTGGATATACTCTATCTAAAATCCAGCTACCTCTAGTCCACCCTCTCTAGTAAAGGTTGGAGGGTGTTGTAGCTGATGTTCTCTGGTTAACTCAAACATGCTTAGTATAACCCTCTATAGGTCCCATTTCATCATTTTCATAAAGTGAACAAGGTTATCAGGGAAATAATCTTCTTAATTATCCTAGATCACCATGTTCTCTTTCTCCACTACAATAGGATCATTTGTAGAAATATCCTCTTGTCACCCAATCGGCACACCTCTTCATGGTTTAATTTCTCTATAATACCAAAAACGAGCATTAAAACACATAATATAAGTCTTTCACGGTTCAAATAAAAGAAGTCTCTCTACTGACCATAAATAACCCATTTCATACGCTATCCCTAAAGGTCTCCATTGCATCCCAAACACTACCCTCAACCATCCTTACTGAGGTTCATGTCTAACATGGGTAAACAAACTTACATAGTTACAAATATTACTTTAGACACCGTTTACATACCTAAAACGTGATTCTTTTCTCCTATGAACATTTACCATATTATAATTCATTACAATAAATATTTTCAATCAATTTAAACCCTTCATTATACACTATTATTTAACCATTACTCAAAATTTTTATTTTATTTTTACCCATTTTAATCATTTTATTAGACACCATTTTATTCAATTTCAAGAAGGTCAAGTGAATTCTACCCCTTTTTTTACCACACACCTATCTCGTGTGTGTGCCTACCATGATTCATGGAACTTATATCCTTAGGTTCCAATAATGATTCATGAATGAAAAACCCCCTTCCATTCTGTCCCCAGGAAAAATAATATAAAACTATCACATCACACAATAAGTGCATCACCTAATGGATAAATATCATCAATTGTAACAACACACAAAAGGAATAATAATTCCCACCTTGTGTGACTTGGGTTTTCCCTCATACATGGGTTAGATACTCCTAAGAATGATCTCATTACCAAGCATGAAACCTTTCTAACCTTTTGTTTATCATCCCCAAATAGTAATTCACAAAAAATACCTACTCTGATTTGACATTATAACATCCCTAGTCTAGGATCCACTAAACTTGTTCCCTAGTCCATGTCACCACAGGACCTTAAGTGCACCTCCCCGTATACCAAAGGTTTCTGACTAGAAGAGAGGGTCTAAAAGGTCACGTGGGTAGACTATACCCTCTTTACCAGAGTACTCCACAATAGAAAATTAATAAAAAAATAGAAACAATATATAATAACCAATGAACATGCACAAACAAATATCTCTTGATCTTGGGTACAAAACATAACCAATAGTGAATATGCCCTGTCATGATAAATAATTCCTAGTGAACAAAACCCAATATAAATAGAAACATCAAAATCCCTAAAATATTTCTTACTCCATGTTTGAAATGTCATCTGTGTACTTCACAAGCCTGACTCAATATCCTAGCATATGTCTTTTTCTCTTCTTCGGACCTGAAATCTTGAAATCTACTTTCGTACCCAATGGTTGCATGAATAGAGTGTGAGTAAAACTTAGTAGTCCACCACTAATCGTGTCTACAAAATATAGAGCCAATAGATATTTCATGCAAGTACTGAATAAAGGAAAAGTAAATAAAAGACAGTTCAATTTCCATTAGTTAACAAGATTCACTTAATTCATTCCTAGAATTATTTCCAATTTCAATCCTTACATCATCTTCATTAATTAATTTACTTTTATCACCTGTTTAATGGATTACGCATATTCACCAATCTCAATGTATATGGGTAAATAAATAAATTTCCCTATCTTATTAGGAATAAACATGTCATTACAAATACAACACACTCACCATGAATCCTTGGTCCAGCTGGTCTAATCGAATGTGACTATTTTGGGAATAGAACTTTGTCTCCTTCCCTAACCTGTTCATTTTGAGGTGGAGTTTAGAGCCTCTTTCTAACTAAACCCATGTGCATATAACCTCATGTCAATATCCCCACTCAACCAAGCCATGTGAAAATGCTTATTTATCAATTCACTATCCACATACCAAAACACAACCAACCATATCCAATATCAATAGTAAGCATAAACCATAACAATCAACATGATAATTCACATTATGCCATAACCCATTAACACACTTTCCATTTACCTAACATAGTAAATTATCCCAATTCCCCTTTATTATTCCTAAATCATTAATCATATTCACTAGTTACCCTATATTATCCCATTTAACATATTCTAAAATTCTCACAAGTAAATTCACTTAACCCATTCATCAATCCCCTAGAATTGTCGCACTTATGCTTTTCAAGTACACTTCACATTCCACCAACACATTCATATTAATCCTATTTAACTATTTTCATGTTAATAAAAATGGTCCCCTTTCCATTAACCACCTCTATAAAACTATTTTTTCCCTTTTTAATCAAGAAATTAACCATTCTACATGTTTATCAAGGGCTTTATCTAATCACAGGTCAATTTCATCCTTAACTTTTCTCTTAACCATGTTCATCTAGGTCGGTACACCCCTTGGATGGCCCTAAATCAGTCAAATAATCCTCTATGTATCCCATAGGGATCATGAGGGGATCAATTCTTGATTTATAGACCCTTAATACCAAGAATCACTAACTGCACCAAGAACTCAATAATGGAAAACAAGAACACAAGATTACATGCACAAAATCTTATAAAATTTTTGAGATATGACGTGTTGACCACCTACCTCAAATATAACATTGAACTCACTCTTAATAGAAGCCTTAGATAATGATAAAACCCCTATTTCAAGTCTAAACCTAGATTCCACTGGATAAAAAGGGTTTAGTGCTTTGGAAGAAAATTTCCCAAGATAAAAGCCCAAATATAGAAAAGAGAATAAATGAGTGGATTAGACTTACCGAAAGATTCGATCTGAAACCAAAGGTGCTAAAAATGGATAAAAAATTAGGTATATCAATCCTTGAAATCTTTTGAAGGTTCTAGTTCATCACTATGGTTTCAAGGGAAGAAATAGTGGAGACAATTGGGTGAGTCTTTAAAATCTCGTAATAGAAAAACTGTAAATTTTTTAACTTTTAAAGGGGTGCACAGTTTACCCACACAGTTTTCCAAACCATGAACAAGACACTATCAATAGAGATTTGGGTTGTATGGTTATGTGGGAAGGGGACATGGTTTTTCAAACTATGTGCCAACTACATGATATACCATTGTTTAATGTTGCACGATTTTCCTAGGAAGGCCTCACAATTTACTTAACCATGTGAAAATCGTGTGCCTTGCACAGGTCGGCCCATATTACCATCATTTCATTCCCTGAACCCCCATAACACCCTTGAGTCCCCTCATACTCCCGAGAATAATTTTATTATCCAAAAACAAGAGATTGAAACCAAAATTAAACAAGGACGTACCTCCATAATGTCTGGGATCTTAAAAAATATATCATTAAAAATAAATGAAATGAATGTTTTAAGGATAAAGTATTAAAACTTCCAAATTTTCTTAACAAATAAAATAATTGATATAATTTTATTATGCATGGGTTAGAGTATATACAAGTTAGGTCTGGACTCGAGGTAAGGGGTTTTTTTCTCAAATTTTTTTTATTGAGGAATATGTTACTATTATGCACATAATTTCATTTATATAGTGTATATACTGACATTTTACATATTATATAATTAATCCTTCATAATTTATGGTATTTTAAGTTGAAACCATAATTATTTCATCTTAGGGTATTTTACTTGAAGGTTACAAAGTGGTAAATGGTTTCTTAACTCAATTTACTTTCATTGGGTTATAACCCTTATTAATTTACTTTATTATGCCATTATTATGTGTGAATTGATCTCTAAATTGATTTATTATGTATTTACACTTTTTTTATTTAAATTTATTATGCATAATCTCTCCATTTATTTATTCTTAATTCAAATATATGAACTTTGTAAGGATTTTTTGGGCTCAATCTCATTTTCTTGAGACATGTTTCATGTTATACACCATGATTTATTGTATTGTGTGTTTACTAACTCATTAATTAGTTTTTAGATATTAATTATTTAAATTCATGAGATTTAAACATCTATATCAAATTTTTATTTTCAATGAATTTTGATTGAAAAGTTACCATGCAGCAAGGAATTTTGGTTACAATCTCCATTCATTTCAAAATTTCTTATGATCAATTTTCCTTGGGGGAATAATATGTTATTATTTTCACTAACCAAATATATTTTATTACATTTTTAATTTTCATTTCCTCATGTATTTTTAGATTAACATCAATAAAATTTTTTTTAAGTGATTTTTATCTTGTGTATTCTTTTATATTGGGATTTTTACTCTTTTATAAACATGTTTTCTAGAATGTTTTAAAACAAATCTAGAGATAAATTATTTCTTAAAGATATTTAACATGATCTCTAACCTTATTTTAAAAGTTTTTAAAAATTAATTTTCATAAATGTTTTCAAATGGGTGAATTTTGACTATATTTTAAATTTTTTTAAAATAATTTTTATTTTTAACATTTGTAACATGAGTAGATTTTACTGCCATCATAACCATTATTTTCATTAAATCTTATTTTATAAGTTTCTAAGGATATTTTCAAAGAAATTTTTTTCATGATATTTTGTAAATTTTTAGTTTTAAAAGTGATTATCAAAGTATAAAAGGGTATTTTCCTCAAAAAATGGTTTTAATGGTCTTTTAATTATATTTCCAATCATTAATGTCAACAAATATTGATGTTACTTACACTCCACTAAGTATATGTTTTAATAATACGATTCTCATTCTTTGTCTGGATAGATTATGATATTTTCATGTGACCCGTCTTTTTCCATGGGTAAATCAAGCAATGAATGAATAATGATTATTAGTATGTCTAAAAGTGAAAGATTTTAAATGTTTTATTCATGAATCATACATGGAAAATATTGATAATGACTGGGTGATCCTAATACATATTATATGACTTGTTCATCCCCGTTATAGCTCATCCTGAATGGGTGGTGCCAAAATAGCACATAATAAGGGTAATCCACATTATATATCTTCAATGTATTGGGTAAAGGGATTGAGTTAACTGATTTGGGTTCTCCTAAGAGATTATGGGTACTTACTATGGTGGTTCTTCAAATTATATCCATGATTTTTATTTCAATCATAATAGAGATAATTTCTCCAAGTGTAACCAAGATAGTTATTCCATGTGTAACCATGAGGTTTACCCCACTTATAACCATGAAGGTTATTCCATATGTAAAAGTGATATGAAAATTTTATAAGATACCAAAACATTTTCATTATTCTTTTTATGGGTTAAAAATGTTTCTTTTGATCAATATTGACTTCCCATATTGATCATGATTATTGATTCTAAGGACTTTTTCTTTTGTTAAATATTTATTACATGATTCATGATTGATGATCCAAGAATTTATGGGTAAAAGTTATATTATTTTATGGTAATGAATCTTGATTATGTCACTATACGCTTATATCTATATTATGCTATTTGATAACTTTCATTTGTTAATGGTTATTTTTTCCCTTACAAATCATTTGAGATCATCCTTCTTATGCTTTTTTTAGAGTTATGAAGAACAGTAATAAATTGTTTGTGTCTAAAAAAGTTTCATGTGTGGATAATTTTATGGGAAATGATGTAGATATTTATGAACTAGTAGTTTATGAATCCAAGTTGTAAAAAGTTTTTCCTAATTCTATAAAACTCTAAACCTAAGAGGCCCTTCAGTATATAAGTTATAAAATATTTCCATTTTGATGTGGTATGTTTTTTATGGAAAAAATTGGGTCGCATTCATATGTATTAAATCTATAAATGTAAATTTTATGTTTTTATCACTAGATATGGGAGTTTAGGTTCAATTCAGTTACACTTAATCCATTGGAATTTTCCAGTAGCTCTAAATTGAATTCCGACACCATACTTTATATGGTTTATAACCTTCCTAACCTACTTGTAATGCAAGAATACTTATCCATAGTTGGAATAACTACTTGTTCCTAATTATAATGAAAAATATAAATGTACCCTTTTCCATTTAAAAGACTAGAAATATCATCCATTACTTTAAAACCCCCAGTTAATTCTTGAATCACTCATGTTGCATCTCATATGATGAGCCCAATTCTACTATTAATTGACCATATTCAATTTCACATGAAAACCCAGGTCAAATAACCTCTATCCGAATTTTATCGAATAATATTAGTTATACCCACCACTGAATTCCCAAACTGACCCAAACATGATGATTTAAACATCTTAGGTACCCAGTGACCATTTGAACATACTCAACAAGGTTCCTGCCTAACTCACTATGTAACTCCTTAGTTAAAATATCAACTAACTACACCCACCATTATTATTAATTGTGAGAACCAACATTCCTTGACCCATTTGTATTTGGGTCATTACAATTCATATCAGGATAGACGTCGAAGCTCAAACTCCAATCAACATCACATTTCCAAAACACCTCATTTTATTTCCCCCACTCCAGGAGGCACCCCTTGATCAACCGTAATTGATCATTGATGCCCATACCCAACACTTTATGTGATATAATTGATTATATCATCAGCTGGCTGAACCCATGACCTGATTTTCATGAGCATTGATGAATTCTCAATCTAACACATTTGGTTCATCAAACTAACCAGACACATTACTAAATTTTTACTTGGAATTCACTGAGATTTCATTAGTATTTGAGTCTATTTAATCATCAATATCATAATTCTTAGAAAAACATCCAATGACAGATCTCAAAATCCATGTCCCTACCCACAAAATTTCATATCACCTTTGTCCAATTTCATGATCCCTACCATAGGATTTTCCTTATCATCACCTCACTTGATCAAACCCAGAAAATCATTGCCCAATCCCTTTACATCTTTATGCATAATGACTGGATGCATCTAAACCCACTCATTTCTAAGATCTAACCTATAACACCAAACTAGTTATCTTCCCAAACTCTTGAAAACATCATTCACAGAACCCACTGAATTATAAACCAAAATGAGATTTATCACCTTCAAATGGAAATTAGCGTAATTTCCACCACATGAATTTACATAAAACACCCCTAAATCGCAATATAAGTGGATTACACTATCATACACATGAGTATCTAATCCAAATCCATACTCATTCAATCCTACAAATAAGTCATGGATATTATGTCACCATATTCAATCCACCTCCATTGTCTCCTCTAAAATGGAGGGAAATTTCAAAAAAATAACCCTAGCCCCAAGTCATCTTATATGTAAGTTTCATATCAAAAACATTTGGTCCATAGATCTCACATGGATTCTCATCGATTATTGTTTCAACTACACCATGTGTTTCCATCATGAACAAAACAATACCTAATTAAACATAATGATCATAACTCCCATATCATCCAAACCACATGATAGCTAGCACCTCACACTTCATATGATCTTTCTACCTCTTCTTTAATAGATAATAATTGGTGAATATTCCTATAATACCCTATCATAACCATATCACACCTATGAGAGTCACAAAAACACCATGACCAGGATGATAATTCTCCATGTAATTCTAGTCCCATCAAATAAGGAACTCCCTTGAAACTCATCTTTAAAATTAGGCACTTCACCCATTCCGAGGTCTAACTCACACTCACCCACTTCACAGAGTCATCCCAACACCACAGGTGTTCGTCAATACCCCATGGTGTGTCAAAATCATCAACATGTTTCTTTTCCACCTAATGCCACACCAAATCCAAACTCATCTAACCACGCTCTCACCACATACTGAATGCACATGTAACAATAAGGCCAAGCACGTGAACAATATTTCCCTTTGAAGACCGATGTAATATTGAATCATTCTTTGTGATTCCTCAAAAACTGAATCAACTATCATTCCTATACCACAAACACCTTAGAACTTCCCATCCATTGGTCATGAATAAAAGTACCTACCTGTTAATTCCATTTGAAAATAAAAAATGACTCGGGATAACCCCAATCATATGTTTCACTCATAAGATAACTAAAACTAACAACTTAAGGTCTAATATAATTCTAGAGGTCCCTAGTTTTCTCAACTAGTTCATAAGTTAGGTCTATTATTAGGGTCACTATGTCTAACCACCTAGACCTAGTAGTAAATTAACACAGAAATCACTACCAATGAAGCATCAACCACACACATGTCTCAATACCTCATGGAAGCCAACCTATCAGAACACCTACTTAGGGGTATCATATACCATATATAACTATCGGTCATGTAATTACAAAACATTGGCCATCAGGAACCGATTTTTAATGAGCATCCACCTAAGTTAATGATTCATCGAGGATCACAACCCACTAGTCACCAAATTCTCATACAATGACATCAACCTAAATAATATGTTCTAAGGAACTATAATAGTGAGGTTCAATAAGATAGAATTCAATTATAATATATCTATTAAAACACTGTATATATTATTTCAGGAAATTTATATAGCTAAACATAAATAAAAACACCCATAAGGGGATCTTTACCAAAGAAACTTATTTACCTTATTGATCTATCAAGGTATCATCTTGTACCCTTCCTAAGGGATTGTACTACTATCATCACCTAAGGATTTGTAAAACCTACCACCAGAATAAAACATAAAAATATAAGATATCCCAAATATTTATAATTATTCTAAGTACTTATATGGGAAAACATTATATGAGTAGTTTCTAACACCTTAAATAGATTAGCCTCAATCATCATTGAAAATGGTCACAATAGAAGGCTTATTTCATGTGGATCCCATATGCCTAATAAGATTCATATGATGCATCCTGCCTCTGCTAATTAAGGGTGAACATCAAACAACAAGCCTCTTTCCAATGAGTCAAGATCTAATCACCAATAACTCCTAAGTCATAAATATCAAACTTCATGTGCATCATACAAGTTGAAAATCACATAAATAGTAACATTGTAATCTAAGAGAATTAATATCACACACAAGATAACCTAAATATCCATCAAAAAAGGTGTTTTTGATGCACCATCCTAGGTTTCATCACAATATCTGAAACATTATTATGTATAATATCTATCAAATCATGAACCAATAAGATTGAAATAAAATAAGGTTCTGATACTGCTTTTTAAAATCATGTCACCTTAGACCACTAACTGATTCCTAGTCCATCAGTCACATATATACCTTAAGCACATCCCCCCAAATGCTAGAGGCTTCCAAATAGAATTAGGGGTATATGGAGGTTCCATAGAGAGGTATATACCCTATATATGGGTGTGAAATATTGTAATAAATAACCAAAACTCATCCATTAACATAAATCTATCAAGGTATACAAAAAAACAACTAAAATGAACATGTTGAGTAAAATAAAATATCGAATATAGGCATATAGGATGGATCACCCACTAAGTCTATCACATGTATAGATACAAAAATAAGAAAAAACTAAAAAATATAAAATTATTGAAGTCTCTACTATAATCCTTCATCCTTACCTCATCCCAAACTCTAAATCTCATCTGAGAAACTCATCACAATCATGAAACTTTGGGCCTCAGCCTAACCTAACCTACAATAAGTGAGGGTTCATGGGTACCCACATGCCATTGAGGAATGAATAGGGTGTGAGTATAATCCAGTAATCTACCACCAATAGTGTCCCTAAAAATAAAACGTCTGAATAAAATCTCATGTAGATTTTCTCTGGTAAATAGTACAACTACTATAATTTAAACATTAAATGGAAAACATAACCAACCATCAAACACATGGTTTGGGTTTACCCCAGGAATATACATACCTATTTTTATAGTGTTAGGGTGTCCCTGATCACATCTCAATCAACTAGGTCTAGTATACTCATCCCTAGTCCAAACTTTCATCTAGGGTTAATATACTGATCCTTGGATCCTCAATGTCCACCAGATGGGCCATGGTCATCCTGGGATTAACCACAAACCATTAATCCACATAGGGGTCATGTCCATCCAAGGTTTATCCATAAACCCAACATCCACCAGGGGACCGTGTTCACCCTAGGTTCAACCATAAACCAAGTGTCCACCCAGGGGCCTTGTGCACCTCGGGTTTAATCATTATGTGTAACCAAGTCAACATACACCTATAAAAAATTTTATACCACAAAATAAACAAACAATGAATAAATTTTGATTTAAAATTTTCAATTTAGGAATATTTACAAGCCTATTGTCCCAACCATATTGAAACCACTATTTCCAAAAACACTTTTTCTAAGGTATCAAACTTGTCACTAAAAAAATTCTGATTTCCATTTCCAAACATCCATTTACAATTTTAAATTTCAACAAATAATTTCAAATACGAATTTGAAAAACTGAATATGCCATTAATAAAATCTCTTTTTTATTTAATGAAATATTCCAAAACCCCATTCCCATTTTTTCCCTTTCAAACACTAAGTCAATTTTTCATTATAAATAATAATATCTTGGAAACCCATTTTCAATTATCAATTTCATTTTACTAAACCAAAACCATTTTCAAACCATTATATACTCATTAGAACCCTACAAGCATTAATTTCTATTCAGGACATACCATTCCATTTGGTCCAAAACTGGGGTTAAATCAACTTGAAATATCAGTAGTTGGGAAACTCTATTTCATAATCACTCATTCACATCATCAGTTCCCTTTAAAGTTGTTTAAGCATTATTTCCTCATTTAAAAGGAAAGAAATATTTGAATAATACTTTTAATTAAAACTAAAACAATGAAAGAAGGGTCAGAAAAACTGGACATCGCTTCACTTTTATAATTATATGAGACTATTGGTTAATTAGAGAAATGGCCTACCTCAATTTTTAAATATTTCCTATTTAAATTCAATGTCCAGTAGCATCTACTAAGGATTTTCCAAGCTCAACCAGACTTGTACAGAAAACCTGATCTTCTAAATCATTCCCAAAATCAACCATTAATTAAATATAAACACACATAATAAATTATAATAATAATTGAAATATGTAATAATGAAAAAAAACACATTGGGAATCCAAAAATTATCAGTCAATCAATAAATAAGGTTTCATCCATCCCCAACACACCCCTGAACCCAAACTGAGACAAATCGCCAACTTATCATGCAAAATAAAAAAACCTTTTAATTTTAATATATAAATTTAATAAACTAGGCAGTGTGGTGAAACATTGATGAATCCATAAGAAACTACGTACATATGGAATTAAGAGATTCCATCTTACAAGGCAGAGTAAAAAAACCTATCATGATCATCTAATTCCACTATGCTCTAGTGGAATCGAAACTAGAACACTAAGCCTGAACATCCAAAGGAACTAAGGGAAAGGAGGAAGGGAATGAGGGATAAGAGTATAATCTCCTAAAATAAAAAATAATCACACCTAAAACTCCTCAAATCGAATTTGGTAGAAGGCAGATAGGGGAGAATGGTTAGGAAGTATATGATTTTATATGGGAGAAAAAAGGTGCCCCCCCCCCTTAATTTTCACTGGGGATAAAAGTTAAAAATTCACCTTAAATTATTTGCATGATTTGGTCACACGGTTTTCAAAAATATGTACCAACCAAGAGTTAGGTTTTGTCAAAGAACATCCCTATCATGTGGTTAGGCCACATGATTTTTTAAACTATTTTCCAAATTTTCAGTAGGTTTTGTCCCAGTCTGTGACATTTCACACTGTTAGTCTATAACCATACATGAAAAAATTTCCAAAAATCCAAACCAGAATAAATATCATGATTTAGCCTCAAATTCTCATGGTCTTCTTGAAACCATACACTAACAAAATGCTAATGAAATTGAACTGAAACTCATGTTGTGTTTGGGTACCATACTGTTTTCACTAAACCATGTGACCCAAACAATGTACCATGTTCAGAGTTATCCAAAACTCATGAAACATAATAAAAATGTCTAATACCTTCCCAATCACCATATTAACTTTTAAATCCTCAATACACATCTAAAAACATCAATTTAATTTGTTCCAACAATTGGAATTCTATTTTGAACATGAGTTAAAAATTTGACCTATCTGCAAAATAAAAACTCAAACTTCCCATTAACTCTAAAAACTCGTACGAACATGGGGATTTTCATTGGGATCCTATAAACTAGGGAAAGGGACCATGGAGAAATGGTCTTCACCATTACACTGTATTCAAACCAAAAAAAGAACACCATGTCATATCTAATTCTCCATGTCATTGGTATACCAAATACAGTTGAACTGCCCGAACTCCACTTTCTAAGACATTACACCACAACCAACACTCCCGAGTATAGAAACCGTAAAATTAGTAGATTCACAAAATCTTATCCTCTTAAGAATTCATGGAAGATCAATTCAACCATGGAATATCCTTACATACTAATTAGACTCTGTGGCATAGCATAATCCCTTATGCTACAACACTCCTCTATAACTTAAATTTCAACTCAACTTCTCTCTGGCCTCCTCCAAGCCTTTTCTCAACACTGTGAAAAATTAAGAGTGTTACAACCCCTATAGAGGTGATACACATATGATCCTTTGATATTAAAACATTACTAATGTTAATTTTGGTACTAGTGAAGTGGAACAGATCATCTTGAATCACTCCCTTCATTGCTACCATGATCCCTTTGGTCTAGAAAAATCATTCCTTGATTTATCTGTCTTGAGAAGAGGGAACTAATAATAGAAAATCTCTAGAACTTGAGAGAAATACCTAGTTAATTTGTTCATTGTGGGATAGTTCTCTAGGGAGGAGAATCTTCAACACACCGACCAACCTCTCACAATTCAAATAGTTGTCTATTTATAGACCATGGGTTACGGTATCATATTAATTGATTACAAAAATTCTATTAATGATATGTTAAACCCATAATTAACCCCATGCCTTGTATAATATCATTATTATTATTTATTTTATTCTATGGTGTGTGCTAATCCATGCAATTAAAAATATTATTTAAATTCATGTAAATAAATATTTATTACCTAACCAATAATTGGGTTCTCTCATCTTACTTTAAATTTATTGAATTACTAATGAAATATTTAAATTAATAATTATTATATTCATAGTGTGATGAGTAATTTTTTTATTTTAATATTTTTATAATAAATAATTATTTATTACCTTGTGAATAATAATAGATAAATATTATTCAATAAATAAATAAATAACTATTATATTCACAGTCTGGAAAATAAAATATTTTTTTAATATTCACTTAATGTAATAAATTATTTATTATTCAATAAATAAATTTTTGATACATTATGAATAATAAGAGAAAAATAAATATTATATTTATAAATGTAATATTCATGTTGTGATTAAAAAGTGAAAAATATTATTTATAGTCTTGAGAACAATATTTATTCTAACCATTTAATATAAATAATATTTAACTAAGGTCAATGTAAACACTTTCTATTGGATCCTCTAAGATTTTCCCATAGTGGAATTAGGAAATATTTGTAATAGTCCAATATTATTTTCTAGCAATGGGTCAAGGGACCCATATAGGAAAAAGGTGTGTCACAAAAACAATAACCACCAAAAAATGTTCATTGTGTAATATAATCCCTTCATCACAATATCACATTGAGTAGTTTTCACACCCGTGTCATCAACCTATATGATTGATACATATCTTTATGACTATCAAAAATAAACACATGATTACACCATGGATGTGAAATTTAATGTGATGGTTCTATATCAATCAAAGGGGTGAGATATCAACTTCAATAATGATATAAGGAAAAATACTTCATCGACTTATACATTAATAATATATCATTCATTATTCACCCAACATTCCAAAATTCAAAATGAATATATATCGTTAGGGTTTATGAAAATACATCAAATTTTTTGTGTCATTACATGAATTAATAATAATTTTAAAGTATAAAATTCCTTACACACACTCATAGATAGAAATATTCAATGACATGAAAACATGTGGAATTATTACAGGAAGTTTTGTTCTCATAATCTCTCATATTTAATATTTCCATGTGTGAACTTCAAGGGATAAATTCCTATATACTTGTGAGTAATAGATCCTAACAGAAAACATAAAATGTGTATCTTCATATAATGTAATATAAAAAAAGAATTTAGTTCAATAATATCATCATTCCATATCAAGGTTCTCATCATAGTGGGGAATAACATAATACCTTTTAAATGTGATATATAGTAGGAAATTAACAAATTAATGTTACATAGATGGATAATAATTATGTTATAAGTTATCTATTAATATTCAAGTCCATAAATATAAATGCAATCTAAATTATCAGGTAGTTGGTTCTAGGGCACCAACTCCAACAGTCTCCCACCTAAACTAGAGCCAAATACAAATAACTGTTTAGTTATCACATGTTAAATATACTTTTACTAAGTATGGATACATATATTAGCCCTACCACATTTCCATGGAAAGGGTTGGTGTAGCCATATGATTTTGTAGCGAATCTACTTACTATAACATCACTACATTTATGAAATGCCTTATGTAATAATATAACTAAGTATCCGTCTCTTTTTCTATTTTCTAAAACAACAAATATTTATTAATATTATAGAAAAATATTATCAAAATAATTATAATACTCTTACATTTGGAATAGCCAAAAATAGAAACAAGATGTTATTAAACCACTTCTTAAGTCACATCAGAAGTCCCAAACATAATTTGATATTGTAGATATGGTAACCAATAGTTGCAATAATTTTTCATTTAATATTATCCTAGATTTACTATGATACGAGATCAAATTTAAATTAATTAAGAAAAGTTTTCAATTCCCTTGATCCTATGTATTCCCACTTCTTTGTACATTAGGAACTGATTCAGTTATACTTTTTGAAGTTATGTTAGTTAGTTTAAACTACAATTTGGTGAAAATATATTAGTTTTTTTATATTTACCTTATATGAATCATGAATCATTAATATAAAACAACAGTATATATAATGGCATAATAAATATATTCAAAGCACTTGAGTTTAATCTTAGTAATCAGTTTCTATACCTGTGAATGTTCCACTAGAATGATTATATTCCAACAACAATTCAGTAATGAAGTGTTTCAACTTTTATATTTCATTATTTTATCTATATATTTACTATGAAAATATTTATAAAATCCATGGATATATTTTATAAATCTTGATCCCTAGAACACAGTTTTTACTTTATGTAATTCTTGGATAAATTCATTCCTTTGTCTTAACAAACGTATAAGACATAATTTTTTTCTCTATGTTATCAATATATCTATCATGAAAACATTACCACTCCCACTATCTTGTTAGTTTCATGTGGAACTCTTTTATTTACAAAAAAAATATTCTATGATCACTATACATGATTTACCCACAAATTAATCCATGTACTTTTCATATTTTATTAGTCATTTATTGAAATCTCTAGACCTTTATTGTTATACCATATAGATAATAACATATGTTTTCTTTCAAAATAGGATTACATGACAATAAATAGCCTAATATAATGATCATAGAAATATTTTTTAACAAGTAAACTTCAAAAGTATTTTTTTCTCGATGATTGGTTTATAGGTTGTTTTATAGAATAAAAAATTCAATAATCTATCTTTATTTATTGGTACTAAATTATTCCATCCATGTATATTTTCTCTTGAATACACGCCATCAGTATCAAGTCATTGAAACATATAAAATGTGGATTTCTTAAATATTGATACATGGAATCCATTATAGAATTTATGCAGACTTTTCAATATTAGTATGTTGTCATTTACTACATATGTGTAGGAATAATTGTTTTGAATGAATAATATATGTATCACCCAATACAGTGAACATAAACCCCATCTTTGTTCATGGATTCTTATGCAGTATATGTCTATTAAACAACTCCTACTAATATTAGGGGACTCTAGCATTCTTATTCCAACTCAAGTGCATTCAGATCCTTAACCCATAAAAGTTAAGTATTCTCCCACAATATTTAATGTGATACATTTATATTATAGAATAATAGTCAATTTTTAATAGTGGTTAATATTATTTCTTGATGTAGGACTATTAACTTAGATTAAATTATTATTTGATGTTATTTTGCAGCTAAAACCATTTTTTAACAAATCCATTTCATTAAAAACTTGTGGTTGTAAACTAATATATTCTTATTATATCTCAAATGATATGATATTATTTAGCCAATATAGTTAGAATATGGTTATTTGTTACACTACAATTTGAAAATCATGATGTTGGTGAAAATATAGATGATTTATAATATATAAAAATCATCATTAATCGTTCTTTTGAAATCATCAATATATATTAATATATATAAGTAAGTGTGAGTTTAGAAATACCTTTACTCTACATGTATATAATAAATTATTACTTGGATAATATTTTATTTAAAAATATTTCTTAGAGGGTCCTTTATCTTTTCCAAGTGCACTCATTTACTTTTCTAAGAATTTCTAAAATTCCTTAGAGGAATCTCATGAAGTATATGAATTTTAATCTATATTTACAATAGTTCACATGGAATTAATTAAAAAAACTAAAAACATTGTGAAATATATTTATTTATAAAGGTTCGTTTTTTTAAAACATGCTAAATAATTTGTTAGTGCACCTAGTATCATATCTCAATAGAGAATAAAACACATTTTTTTTAAATAAAAAACTCAACTATAGTTGGTTTTTTATTGACAAAGAATTATATTTCCACCATCAGATAACTAATTCTAATATATATATTCATCACATAGTACTGGTTCTATATTTATGATTCTTTAACTACTAAACTCTTAATCTAGTATGAAATACAATAACACTATATATTTTAAATATGAAATAATTTTTAATTGTTTATAAAATGTACATTGACAAAATTGTTTCGGTAATAATCAATAAAAAATAATAGTCTAATGTGAATCATCACACATAGAAATATAGAAGTTGTGTGTTTCAATTAAATTATATAAGAATCTCCATTATTTATTTCCATTGATAATTCACCTTACATCTTGTCATAATGTTATACTTACTTGATTAGTTTATTTTAAATACAAATATATGTTAAACATATATCAAATATGTATATCAAAAAAAATTAATGATAAATATATTTTTAGTAGAGTATTCTAACTTCTTATTTAATTCATTAAAATTATTATTCAAATGACCATTGTTTCCATTTAACAATAAAATAGTATTTCTTTGAGTACTTTCTGTTTAAATATTTTGTATCCTAAAAGAACGTCATAAAGGTACTATTTAATTTAAAATGGTTTTGGTATTTTTGATATTTCCCTTTAGTTAATAAGGAAATAGGAAAAATATTCCATTAATACCATATATGTCTAGAAAAGTGATATCAAAATACTCCTGAGTGATTTATCAATATTCTTCATATGGTTTTGGGTGAATAAGGATCACTATGGTAGTGAGGATGGTAATATGATATTAATTGATAATTTCATACCCAAATGGAATACCAATATTGATTACATATCAATAAACTCTAGTATTTATAATACATGATCAATATCTAGTAGGACTTATTCCAGTTTATACTAATGAAGTGTAGTGATAATCTCATTTGTCTAAATTATCTCATTTTATCTTTTCAAATCAAGGAGTTGAGACTTCATTTTTTAATTATTAATATCCTTATGTTGCATTATCATATCTCTATAAATAACTAATAGTATGATGTATTGAACATGATAATCACCCTCTATGAATCTCAAATGGATATCATTCTCACTATTTCATGTTTACTAATATGGAAAAAAAGAAATACTGATTCTAGTATATAATAAGCATTATCCTATAATAAATTATAATAAAATATCATTTCCACTCTTGGAAATATGTACATATGAATACATTACCTTATCTTAAATAATGGACACATTATTTTTTTCATGTTTTATCTTTCAATTTTTTATTTACAATAATTAAAATAGATATAAAATTATTAAACGATATTACCAAAATGAATGATAAAAAATAATTTGAATATTTTATTAATTATCACATTATTTTATCAAGTATAAATGGACTTCACCATTAAAATAGGAATGTATCATCATGTATAAATTCTATTTTAAAATATCCTTATTTCCTTTTTTATAATCCAAATAGAGTCTATGAAAATTATAATAAATATTTAGGCGGGTGGTCTTACCAACTAGAAACTGGAAACTCCTTGATCCATTGATTAGACTCCCAAATCTAGAAATTAGGACTCATATTTTCTCAATACTTACTTCTAAATTTGTATTGTATAGTATAAGTTCATTAAACCCAATAAATTTTTTGTAAAGTTTGCCCTTTATCTTAGTTAATACATCTAAATAATTAAAAGGGCCCTCGACAAATTCCAAACCAACACCTTAACTATGGGTCTATATTAATTCATATTATGGTAGTATTAGTTTAAATTAATATTTTATTGAGATATTTTGTTTTTATTATTTTTATATTTTTCTTATTTTTTCTCTACCGTGACTTATTAATATTTACTAGGTTTTACTTAAGAGATTAACCATGTGTAGATAAAATATTTACACATAATACTTTTATTTTAATTTCATCTATACATATTAACCCACTAATATATTTTATTATTTTCATGAATATATAAAATAAACCATTCATCAGAAGAAGAAAAACATGGCGCGATCATGACCTTTAACTAGTAACTTTTTATTGAGAGGAAAATAAGAAAATCGTTAATCCAAGGGAAAAACTTACTGATCATGTCTATCCTTGAGTCAGGATATTCCACCTCTGTCATGTATATCTTTTGGAATTTGTTTTATCTTGTCATTGTTCTGAACTAATTTCATTCTCTTGGGAGCTCCATCCTCATCATGAATTTACATCACAAACAGGTAAAGGGAACTAGAGGGGAGTTTACATGATATAAATTATGGGCATGAAATCCCATACATAATAAATATATAGGGATGAATCGTAGATCATAAATATAATTTAATAATAGTAACTAAAAAACCCCATGCAATAATTAAATTAAATTAATCCACACACATATATAGATTGGTCTTAACTCATAATTATCCACTTGTCTAAAATAAACATTTAAAATAACTTGATAGAATTTATTTTTATTTATTATTTTATTAAGATAAATCTTTTATGAATTAATATGATTAATTATTTGATTATTAAATTAATTCAATTTATCTTAATCTCTATCCAATATTTCATGAAGATACCCATCTATTGAGATTTTAAATATAAATAATTTAATATTATTTAAAATTTAATAAAATAATTACACCTATTTTACATGGAAGAAAATCTATGAGTATGTACTTAAAGTACTCAACATGTATTAAGATCGTATACAGTTTACCCATGTTTCATATAGAATTCACGCTTTTTTCATGTAATTACATGGAATGTACAAGTTAATGAATGACACATGAAACACATTTTAATTAAAATAGTTTGCACTTATTTTATTGCGTGTGGAGTATCTGGTGTATTACAACTATACACAGTATGTAGTTTTTAATTATAAATATAATTTAACAAATAATTTAAAATCATATAAACCTATCATATAATGTGTACGAGTAATTAAATGATACATGAAACACATAACGATGAGGTATACATAGTAATAAGTTTTTTTAATTTTCATCATAAATAATTTAGGTACATGTTTTGTACATACAATTACATACTGTGTAGCATACTAACCTTATGTCCATGATACAGTCTAAAGGATCATGTAACACTCTAAAATTTTAATAGAATAACATTTTATTTAATAGCATATGTGATATGCAACACCAAGTGTCAAAGGGAATATAATATCCTGAGACAGTATGATATATTTATTTTTAAATAGATTCAATATATTCAATAACTTTTGTTACAAATAACACAATGTTTTTCTTGTATTACACACAACACTAAGTTGTCTTGGGTTTAATGTAAGAACAAGTTTTACCGAACAACAATATATTATTAATATTATTATTTAATGTGATAGTTATCACCTAGACGATGTAATGGATGGTACGAATAGTTTTCAATAAATTATGATAATATATATTTTATACACGATTATTAGTTTTCTATTGATTATAAATAAAATAAGAATAATTTAATATAAAAAGAAATGATTTTCGAAAAACATTATTTTTTCTGAAAGACAGTTGAGTTATTCTTTGCACGCATAATTTAAAATTATTTTTTACCACTTTTATAAAATTTATTTGAAAAAATAATAAATAATTTTTGAAATATGAAATCCAAAATTATCTTAGGGCGAATTTTTTGTATTTTTATGAGAAGTTTCATTTTTTGATTAATAGTGAAAAATACTAAATTTTAATTGAAAACTACATTTACATTTAAATATTTTATAATGTTAAATTATATTATTAATTGGATTAAAAGTAATAGTAGTTAAAATTTTCATCAATTAATCCAATTTATTTCATCTTAATCATTTTCATATTGAATTTTGATATATAAACTTTTGAACATTTTCTCTTTAAAAACTAGTTTTCTCGTCGTGCCTGTGAGATTAATTTTAAATTAAAATATGCCACTTTTGTGAATGTAATTTGAGAAATTAGATTCCATATTTGGAATCACCATAATTTATATTATCTAATAAATTAAAACTAATTTTTTAACATAATTATTATTGAAAATAATTACAATTAATGAGACTGATTAAGGTTAAAATAGGGTTTTGAGCATTACATGCATTTTTATTAAAATTAATTTAACACACATAGGATTTTTATTTCATAAATTGGATTTAATATTTAGAACTATTAGAACTAAATTATCTAATAAAACCCATTTTAATTTTATTCTTAAAATTTAAATTTTCTTTGTAAATAAAAAGATACATGTTACCATTGTAAAAAACAAAAAGGGAAAAATTGAGTTAACATAAAGACTAAGGAATAGAATGATAAAAATGTATTAATTTTTGTGTGTTGGAGGTGTTTATTATCCAAATAAACCCTCCCCTACATTATTGATATTTTTTGGGGCACATTATGTAATAGAGACCTCCCAACAGTGAATACTTTTGGGTATTTACAAGAATTACACTCCTCCTAAATTACTAAAGGACACTCAATCCCCTCACTTATTCACACCTTAAAACAACTCTTGTTTGGCCAAGACCTACCCAAATAACATCTAAAAATCCATCTTATAATATCCCAAAATTTTCTAGAGATGTTTCAGGAACTATAGGTACTTGTTTACCATTGTTTTAGTGTTTTCTTGTTGGGTTTTAATTACGGGATTTTGGGGGTTAAATTGGAGAATTTGGGAAGGAAGACGATCTGTGCACTGTTGGTGAACAGTTTTCCCAAATAGTGTACCCAGGCCATCAAACCATGTGAACTTAAATAGAGGGAAGTCACATAGTCTCCATATAGTTTTTAAATATGTTTTACCACCTAGTAGTAATCGTGAGACCACTGGGAGGTGGTGCACAGTGAGGTGAATGATTAGAACAAACTCTGCACCACGACTTAGGAAACCATGAATATAGGATTTAATCATTAAAAAATAGATTTAAAATTCTCATACCCCCATCCTTCACCATAATTTGACCCAACTCCACCCAAAACGTTTTATTTCAGTTTTGGTGGATCCTGGATGGATTCTAAATCCTTCTGAACATTGTTCTTGATGAATCAAACACCTGATTGCAGAATTTTATCCTCTCTCAGTAACAGATTATTTTCCTGATTATTTTCCATCTCACACATATATTTATATCATACTTTAAAGGGATGTTTTCCACTATTTGTAATATATCTAGATCTATGTTTTCAAAGATTTTATTTTTCTAATATTGGATGTAGTTTTTATATATAGACCTTGTTCTTTATCATGATCTTGAATGTTTCCCTTTAATTTGGGATTTTACTTTAGAGATAATTCATTAATGATCTTAAGGTAGGTAGTATAAATTGAAACTATCATAGTACTAATTTAAATAACTTGTATGTAATTATGAAATTAAAATCTCCATGATTGGGAAATTGCTTCTGGAATTTAATTTGATTAAATTTAATTTCCATGTGACAATGAATTATATTGAATTAGGGAAATTTGAAATTTGGATGATTTGAATTAATTAAATAGTTAATTAATTAATGGAATCCGGAGATTATAAAATTGATGGAAATTTGGGATTGTGGAATTGTTCCATTAAATTAGATTGTTTAATTGGTTAATTATTGAGATGTGGATTTAATTAATATCTTTAATAAAGCGTTGTTTTGCCTAACCTTAAAGGGTTAGTGGGTTATTTGATTAAATGTTGACAAATGTTTTAATGATGAACTTTTCATATAATTCCATGTGATTGAAATAAATAATTTTGATAATTTTGATAATTTAAAAAGTTTCACTTTAATGAGAATTTTCGATAAGAAGGTTAATGATGTATAACCTTGATGTATATGAAATTGTGATTTGTGTGATATTGTGATATTTGTGTTCTATGTGATGTTGAAGTGTGGTATGGGGACTGAGGATCCAAAAAACCATATGTGTTAATTATTGTGGGACTAGGATCAAGGCTCAAAATACCCATATGTGAGAGTGAGTGTGGGATAGGGACTGATTCCCCAAATATACATGTGAAATGGAGGTGTGGGATAGGGATAGTGCCTCAAAACACACATGGGGTGTTAGACACAATGTCTTATGCCCATGATATTTGCATTAGACTATGGTTCCAATTGGTCGTGATATGAATTGAAATGGAATGTTTAATTTTAATCATGGAATTGTGATATGTGATATCCTTTGGGGTTAGTATGGACATTAACATGGGCTGAACCATGTATTGATAGTATGGGTGTCACTGTGAACCAGGGGATTTGTGTGGTTAAATAAAGAATAATGAAATTTTATAATTGTTTAATTTATGTATTTTGATTTATTCTTTACACAACTACATAAACTATAATTTATTTGATATTGTTTTAGAGGTCATTGGTGATGGCCTACAAAGTTTACTCAAAACCTACTCATGTTTCTTGATCAGTATCCGAATATAGATTAGGTTTTCAAGATATGATAAGGTCAAGGTCCCTATGATAGATAGTTGATTCGGGATGGAGTATGGATAAGGGAACCAGACATGGTGTCAGAAATCATTGGGGGAGTTGTGAGTGTATTTATTTTAGTTTTCAATTCTTACACTTCAAATTTATTTTTCATAACATTTTTTTTGAAAGAATGAGATCCTACCCAAAAAAGAAAGATCCCTTTATTGATCAGAAAAATCACTTACACCATTCTAAAAGTAGGTTCCTTACATTGATCCTTTCTTAGAAAGGAAAGGAGATCACCCGTAGCTTGATCCTCCCAATGAAAACCAGAGCTATTCACACCTTTGTTTGCAAGACCATCAGCCACCGCATTTTCTTCTCTATAGACATGTGTAACAATGTGCTACTTAGAGTAGAGAAGATCCAAAAATATTGACCATTTATTGGTCAGATTCCAATAAAGATGAAGAGCATGTGTCCTAATAGAAATCGCCACTTGTGTGGAATCACATTCAACCCATAGTTTGTCCCATCCCCTTCTCCCAGCTTGCTCAACCGCTTCAATAACAGCTGTCATCTCTGCTTCAAGAGTAGTGATGAAGAAAGATGATCTATAAAGACAACCAAAAATAAACCCTGCATGATCCCGGAAAACCACCCCAAAGCCAAAGTTACTTGGGTTACCTCACGAGGTTCCATCTGTGTTGATATTGATCCAGCATTGGAAGGGAGGTTTCCAAAGCACTTCAATCATGCCATGAGGTGGAGGGAAGTTTCCCCGGACTCCCATCCTCTTTAGAATAGAGAGATCATAGCAGGAATTATCACAAAAGCAGGTTCTCGGCAGAACAGCCTCACGGACAGCAGTGAGCAACCCAGAAATTGCAGTACCAGTGCTGAATTTCTGCTTCTCATGAATGGCCTTGTTTTTGGATTTCCCTATAATACTAAGTAATTATTCCGTAGCAGATAATAATAGATACTTTAGTTGTGGAGATAAATTAATCGAAGGCCAGGTTCGCATGAAATCCATGATTGAGTTGCCCCGAGGCAGTGGCACTTCAAATAAGCTGGATACAGCCTGCCATATTGCTGTAGCAACCACACAGCTGAGGAAGAGGTGATCTAAGTCCTATCTGTGTTGATGACATAAAGAAAATCTTGAGCAGATAGATATGCTACATCATTGAATAAAGTCATCAAGGGGAAGTTTCCTATGTTCCAGTCCCCAAGAAAAAGTGGAAAGCGAATGTTTCAAAAATCCCTTATTCAACTTACCCATCCACTGAGAGTCTGAATCATTTCCAATAGTATGCTTGTAAAAATCCTTTGAGGAGATTATGTCATTTGGTGCTTCCTCCCATGCCTAGAAGTCCCCTAGAGGAGAAGGAATACTGCCCCACAGTAGAAATAATATGGTTCATAATACCCTCCATACATCCCAATTGCTCCTTGATTGACAGATCCAAATTCGAATTGGAATTGTTGTCAGTAATCAATTCTTCCAGGTGTCTTCCAGTCTAGTTGCATTTCGAGAAAGGTAAAGAGGATTTCTTTAAAACAAGCCACTGGGAATCAACAACAATTCTAGAGAAAATGTTTCTAAAAGCAGGCCAGACAGATGAATTAAGATAATTAGTTGTGCCATATTTTAACTTGTGAATGAATCTGGCCCTAAGGAAGGATAAGGCCTTAGGCTGAGTATTAAAAAGCATCCAGATAACCCATATTGTAGGGAATCATTGAAGGATGTGAGGTTTTTAAAGCTCAGACCCCCATCTTCATAAGGTTTGCATACTGAGATCCAAGAAATTTTGGCATGATTTTTTTTTCAGAGATGCTTCCACTCCAAATGAAGTTTCTAATGGAGGTGTTGATGTTCTTGAGTAAAGAAAGAGGCCACTTGTAGACCATGAAAGAATAGACAAATTTTGAAATTATGACGGACTTTATAAGACAAACTCTGCCAGCCATGGAGAGAGACTTCCCCTTCCAGGAGGACATTTGTCTACGAATCATGCCAACAATGCTAGAGAAATAGAATTCTTTTGGTCTCCCCCAAAACATAGGAACCCCCAAATAAATTAATGGGAGAGCTCCTTCGCGAATACCCAGCTCTCTGATAACATCATTCTTCCTGGTAGAGGAGAAATTTCTTCCAAAGTAAACAAAGGACTTTCTCCAGCTAATAACCTGACCTAAAACCATCTCATAGTGCAAAAGGACTCTCTTAATGTTCCTAATATTTTCCTTGTCTCCTTGAGTGAAGAGAATGATTTCATCAGTGTACAGAAGGTGAGATGGGGAAACCGGACCTCTTCCAGCATGAATATTCTTCAACTTCCCATTCCCAGCCATGATAGAGAAGAATCTACTAAGATAATCCTCTGAAATAGAGAAAATGATTGCTGAAAGAGGGTCACCCTACCTGACACCCCTTGAGCAATCAATGTAACCTTCAAGAGCTCCATTAATTAGGATAGAAATGTGAGCTGAGCAGAAAATAGACTTGACCCATTTGATAAAGACATCAACAAACCCATACATCGCAAGAATCTTTCATATAAATCCCCAATACATTGTGTCAAAATCCTTCTTGATGTCCAGCTTGAGAGAAATGTTTCCACCTATGATAAGACTTTTGAGAAGGTTCACACATTCTGAAGCAGTAATAAGGAAATCCTGGATTGATCTCCCTTTTATGAAGCCAAACTGCATAGCAGACACAATCTTTCAAGCAATGCATGAAAGTATACTAGCAAGGATTTTTCAAATAATCTTGTATACAGTGTTTACCAAAAAAACAGGCCTGAATAAGTGAATTTCATTCGCATTCTCCACTTTTGGGATGAGGGAAAGAAACTGAGCATTCAAACCCTGAGGTAGTGGCCCTCCTTTGAAAAAATGGATAACAAGCATGCACACATCAACATAAATAATATCCCAAAAGTTCTGAAAGAAGAAGTTACCAAAGCCACCCGGGCCTGGAGAGCTTTCAGGTTTGAGACTAAAAACAGACTCCTTGATTTCTGGTTCAAGAGGGATAGCAGTGAGAATAGTGTTCTCCTCATGATTGACAAGTCTTGGAATCACACCATCCAAAGGGGAAGTGGTGGTATTTGGTCCATTGAAGAGATTATTGTAGTAAGGGATGATTTTCTCCACAAGTTCTTTCCTATTATCAATGAGGGTATCCCCATTTTTTGATCAGGGAAAGAGGTTTAGACATATTTCAAATTTTCTGTAGGGTGTTAATGAATTTCAAATTTTTATCACCATCTTTTAACCATTTGGTCTTGAAGGAGTATCTTTGTAAAGTATCCTTAATATTGAGAAGTTTGTTAAGCTTATTGGTTATCTCAACTTCATCCAGGCACCCATTAGAAAAATCACTGGAAGTGGTAATCTCCTGAACAATCTTTAAAGAATCAGCAAGGGAGGAAATATCAGAATCAATGGAACTAAATTTGTCCTTGCTCCAATGTTTCAGATTTCTATTTAGGAATTTTAGCTTGGTGATACAAGAAAAGGCATAATCCCTGCATTTAACAGAATTCCAGGTGCTCTGCACTATGACTCTACATTCTGGGTGAGTCATCCAGGCTTTGTTGAACCTAAAGGGATGTGGATACCTAATTTCCTTTTCAGCAAGATCCACAAGAATTGGATGATGATCTGAGTTGATTCTGGATAGGGTTGAACATGAGATAGATCCCCATGTGTCCAGAGAAACTGCATTGATAAAGGCCCTGCCAATTTTACTTGCAACGAAGATGCTGAGATGCCTTCTATACCAGGTGTATCTAGAGCCAACTAAATTGATCTCAACCAAATCATTTTGATCTATACAGGCACAGAATTCTCTAGAGGATATGGAATCGCTAGGAGAACCCATATTATCATCTGGGTTTAAAAAAGCATTAAAGTCCCCCAAAATGATCCAAGAGCTCAAGATGCTAGAGTTCAAAGATCCCAATTCAAGCCAAAGATTCCTACGATCCTGGTACCTTTTATTGGCATAAATGAAAGTACAAGCAAAGTCATAACCAAGGTAGTTGAAGGAGCAGGTGACCTGCTGATCACTAGAGATAGCCATGGAGGTACATGTCTACTATTTAGTTATGGATATTGTTTTAAGTTTCGGTTTATCATCCCAAACTGGTTGATTTGGTTATTGTATTATTCTAGTTATTGGTTATTGTCTATTAGTTATTACTTTGTTATTTTCACTATTTTGACTCTTTGATAAATAGTTTATATTCTCTCCATGTTTATATATTAGAACCTCACTTCTAGTCAGAAACCTCTAGCATACTGGGAGGTACTCTTAGGGCCATGTGACTGACCAACTCAGGGAATCGGTGTGTGGCACTTGGGTCAAGACATTATAAAGTGGTATCAAAGGAGTTTTGTTTTGTTTTTTTTTTCTTATTATTTTAGAATGGTGGGAAAAATACTAGGAAGATTTGGTCCTTGGACATGAGATCATGCATGGGAGTAGCTTACCCATGTATAGGGGGAATCAAAGCACCTATGGTGGGATTTTTTTGTTGTTGTTTGTTTTTACGATTAGATGTTATTTCCCCTTGAGTGGTGAACATGCTGTGTGATATGATTATTTTTTCTAATATTTTAGGATATTTGACTCATGAACCGGTTTGGAATGAGATTTGAGTATTCATTCACCATTTTAGGAACTAAGGAATTATTGTGAGATGCATCATTTTTAGGCACGCACAGAAAATCATGTTTTGGTTAAGTTATTGAAATTGAAATGTTTTTCCTTTCATATGTAATTGAAATAAAAATAGTGTCTAATATGGGATTGAATGTTGTAAAATGATGAAAAATGTAAATTATTGGGTTTCTAATGACATACTGGAAAATTATAATGTGTTTACCCTAGTTAACCATGACCTAGATGTATGATGGTTAAGGGTAGTAATAGTGCCTCTATTTTTACTGTGTGGTGGTAAAGAGGGATGAATTGTCGTATATTTATGTGAATAAATCTTGTTAACTATGTTAATGTTGTAAAATGGTCCATAAGGTGTGTGTTTATAATTTTAGAGATATAAATCCAAGATAATGTTTGCTGATAGGGAGACGGGAGGATATAAATGGAAGTGATCCTCCAACAGTGGAACCTAAGGAACCGATAGTGCTAATTGAAGATATGAGAGATAAGTTCCATGAGAACTTTTCTCACTTTATGTAGTTTATATGGATAGACCCAAAGTGATTTGTGATGATTATTTCTGAACTAACATGGGGTATTAAGTTTGAAAACCCTCCAAATTTTACCAGATAGGGTGGACCTTAGGCATTTGAGTTCAGGATTTATTACATCCAAGATATACCTGACCATTTAGAGACTATTGTTGAGGAGATGGTTTACTTAGATGCTTGTATTATATGATTATAATTGAAGAAATGGTGGGATGTTAAGTCTTGGACTCGATAGGAATATGGTATGGTATCAAAGGAATTTTTAGAGAAGTTCCTGAAGAACTTTTATCCAGAGAAAATGAGGCAGGAGAACAAAGATAAGTTCATGTTTTTGACCTAGGGGTGTATGTCTATGATGAACTATACTAGTCGATTTACTGACTTTTAATTCTTTGATCTAGCAGTTTCAAGGCATGAGGAATGTTTTGAAAGAATTTTAATGATGGGATTAAATGTGATATTAGGTCCCAAGTTAATATCATTCAGATGAAAAAAAAATCTAAAGTGGTGGATCAAGATCTCATATCTAAGGGGAACCTGAAAGAGGATTTTAGTGAAGGATAGGTGGTTTCATCGACATGAATAGAAGTAATTTATTCTGAGGATATGAAGAATCATTATTAGAATATTAACTAAAGATTTGGAAAGAAGAGTACCTAGGGGGAAGGATCAGTTACTCAGGATCTTGCCCGAGATCTATTCCACTACTGTGGTAGGCTAGGTCACTTTCATAGACATTGTCCCTGACTACTATTGGAGTTTTGTTCTTATGTAAAGATCATACATCTATATAGGTTTTACAAGAACCCATGATAGATGGGTAATATTGGGGAAACTGGTCATTATCATAGTGTTGTAAGGGGGTCCTTTACACCATACCAGACTGGATGTTATAGTTCTACTGGATGTGGTGGTAGAGGAAATGGATTTGGTACTTCTAGGAAAGAGTGCATGTATCCAAAAGGTGGTGAATATATGGGTATTTATATAATATCACTCGAAGGAGGGGTATGATAGTTTCATGAAGTTCAGCCAACACTTTTGGGTAGTGAGGTTGGACCATCAACAATTAGAAGTAATATTATTAAATATTCAACACTTTATATTGACTTATATGATACTAGTGAATCTCATTATTTTATATCTACACATATTGTGAATGGTTGTTCCTGGTGGTGTAGTTTGTGAGAAGGGTTTTGAAGATAGATAAACCATTGGGAGTACGGTCAAGAGACATCTATTTTTTGAATGGGGTGTTTTCTCGAGGTTGGGGAGTATCGTTTACTTTGGGAGATTTATATTATGGATATGTCAGGATTTGATCTAATTATGGATATGGACTGGTTAGTGGTGTACCAAGCCTAGGTATATTTTTACCATAGGATGTTGACTTTTTTATCTCTTGAGGGTGAAAATTATATTCACTGTAGAGAGTGGTATTTCCAGGTGGTCCATGTGTGGCCAGTTCAACAGTAACTAGTTGAGCTCACTACCTAAGTTTCTAGTCTATTTCTAGATATTGGAGGTGTAAATATTGATGTCTTCCAATTTTAGTGGATAGATTATTGGATGTGTTTTCTGAGGGATTCTTAGGGATTCCGCTTGAGAGAGATGTGGAGTTTAAGATTGAGCTCATGTCGGGGGTTAAGCTAGTTTCTATTCAACCATATAGAATGGCACCAATATAGCTTCAAGATCTCAAGACTCATCTATAATAGTTGATAAATAAAGGGTTTATCCATTTGAGTATATCGTATTGGTGTTCTCCAATATTATTTTCAAATAAGGCTTATGATACCTTGTTATTGTGTGTTGATTATTAAAATTTGAACTGGATTACTATAAAGAAATGTTCTCCTCTTCCATGTATTGATGATCCTTTTTGACCAGTTGAAAGGATATTGTGTTTTATCTAAGAACAATTTGATATCAGGGTATAAATAGATGAGATTTAAACCATATGATATACCTCATACTAATTTCAGAATAAAGTATGGCATTTTCGGGTTCATTTTGATGTCGTTCGGGATGACGAATGCATAGAAAGTGTTTATGTCCATAATGAATAGATTCTTCCACCCATACCTAGATCAATTTGTGTTAGTGTTTTTGGATTACATATCAGTGTACTCCATGACTTGTGATGATCATTCCCAATATCTTTACAACATATTTGGTATACTGAGAGAGAATTAGATATATGTGAAGTAATATAAGTGAAAATTCAATATTGATTAGGTACACTTATTAGGTCACTCCATCTCAGAGGAAGGTGTTTTAGTGGACCCAGAGAAGGTTTAGGTAGTTGTTTCTTGGGAGATTCCCAATAATGTTTTTGATATCCTCAACTTTCTAGGTTTAGCATTATATAATGGGAGGTTCATTCAGAACTTTTCCCACTTGTAATCACCACTTTCAGACTTTACCAATAAGGTATAAATGTTTTAGTGGTTTAGAGAATGTTATAATTCCTTCCATGAGTTGAAGAAACATTTGAAAACTGTACCAATATTGATCTTATTGGATCTAGGTGAGGAGTATATTGTGCTTTGTGATGCTTCTAGTATCGATCTTTGAATGGTTTTGATGCAAGCAGATTGATTTATGGTGTATGGGTCATGAAATTTGAGGCCACATTAATGAAACTACCCTAAGAATGGACTTGAATTAGTTGTATTGTTTTATGATTTAAAGTGTAAGAAGCATTATATGTTGGGAAAAAAGATTACAATATATACTGATCAAAAGGCCTTAAAGTATATCTCTTAAAAATGAGATTTGAATCTCACTTATTATAGGTCGGATGAGTATAAGAATTAATTCAATTTTGGGCTAGCATATATACCAAAGAATAGAAACAATGTTTTTGAAGCTCTAAGAAGTAAAACTCGGACTCAATTGGTTCAGGAGTCTAGTTCTGAATGGAAGATGATAACTTTGTTGGATGAGATGCATTTTGTGGCTCAAGAGGCTTCGGAGAAGATTAATCTCATATAAGTTTCAGTGGAGTCTACACTTTTGAACTGGGTTAGGGGGAGATAGTATGAGGATCTGTAATTTTTGTCCTTGAGAGAAATCTTTGAAGGTGGGGAGTCACCTTCTAATTGGACTATAGATGAGGATGAGATCATCTATGGATCAGGTCATGTAGTTATGCCTAGGGGTATGAGAGAGGAGATTATACATGAATTTGATGCCTCAAAGTGGGCGGTAAATTTGGGTTTGTACTAAATACCTTGGAATTCATTAATGATTTATTAAAAAATTGGTTTATGTTATCATTTATAGAGTCTACAAAATTTTTGGATTTAAAGAATATATCTAATAATCTAAATTTTATTTAATGAATATGGAATCATGCATGTTTTCAATAATTTTTTATTGTAATTAAAGTTACTACCATGTTTGAATAGAATACATGATGAATTTACTCACATGTTTGGTATGTGATTATTAAGAGTTACTTCATGTTGTCTAAAATAATGAAAATATCATTTTGGAAATTCAGTGACCTTATTTCTAATGTTTTGGATCAGAATATTATGGAAAAGTTAACCCTTTATGAAATAATTTAAGTTGATATTTGGATGAGTATTTAGATATTAGTGTATTACTTCACCATTTGATGTAACTTTTGATAAGAGAGGAAATTGAAATAGTTCAACGAACAACCAAAAGATAATATTTTTCATATTAAATGGAATGAAATCAAGTAAGTATATCCTCTCATGAAAGTTCATCAATTTTAGGAAAATGTGTCTTGAAAAAAAAATTATCTTATCACTACTGTAAAATGGGGATATTCCCACACATTTATACCCACTATTTATAGAAATCATGGCTATAGAGAAGAATTAATCATTCTATACCAACGGTTTTTTTAAAATATTGGTATAAAATTAGTTATTCCAATGTTTTATAAAAAACCATTGGTATAGGTTGAGATATACCAATGGTTTTTAAAAAAAATGGATAGAGATCCCTAATATCCAATTGCCTCCCACCCTCCCCCCCTCCCCTTACTTGTGATCCCTATTCTCCACTCACCTATGTGAAAATGGAAGGTTCTATTCTCCTACAACATTATACCCTAATTCAATGATTTTCTTATTCTAATATTCTCAGACATCATATTATCAAGTTACAAATCCTTCTTCTCTATTTCTAACTATGGTTTTCATTTTTATCTATTTATAAAATCTAACTAATATGAAATTAGGTCACGATTCTTATATATTATTTCAAATAATGTTCTTTTACATTATTTTTGTTATAGTACTTCTTAATAAATGTGATTATAATAGATATAATTTTTGTTTTAATTTATTTATCCACTAATTATGTATGAATCCAATATAATTTTTTGTAATATATATTAACTGGCTGTGTAATTTATTAATATAGTAATTTTTTTGTTTTATTGATTTATTATGGGGTTATTTTCTGTCCTATAATTATATAGGAAAATACATGAGTAACCTTTACTTATATTAGTATACTCTTGTGTAGCCTTAATATTTTCCTTCTTACCTTTACATAGGTCAATGTACCCTTACGCATGTTTGATATTTAGTCTCACCATTATGTAGGTATTTAAGATCTTGAATTACCCTTATGTATATTCTTTAATATACTGCTCCAACCCATACGCATCAAATGTTCTATTCTTTAAGTGCCTTTACATAGGTGTCCAATGACTCTTACATAGTTTGTATAACATTCATCAAGAATCTTTATTGTAATTCCTAACACATATTGAAAAAATAAATCATCACCTCATTATTCCTATAAGATTTATATGCTCATAGATTTAAAGATCCCCCTTAATACCTTCCATCATATTCCATTTACAATTAATTGATAGATATCATTTTGAAATATTATAATTCAACATCCATTGAAACTTTACCTATTCAAACACTTTTATATATCATCTGAATTCATTTTTTTAGATTCCAAATATTTAATTCACCACTTGAAAATGACATGTCCAAAAAACCTCCTACACTACTGAGTTAGATCTTAGAGTAGTAAACAAGGTTCAAAGTTAACAATGTTAATGTTATCCATATTTCACTAAAAATCAAAAAACCATTTCGCATATTGAGTAATTTAATATTCCTATAATCATAAATAAATTCTCAAAAAAATTGTTAATACATTAACTTTAATTCATATGGGAGAGGAACATACTACTTAAAGAGATATTTGGCCCCACTAATAATTCATTTTTCCAATTTCTCTATAATGAATTGTTCTTTCAAAGGATTATAAGTAGATATTATGAGACAATATTTATATACCCTAGATTTATTGGACCTCTAGACACCACTTTTTAAAACCACTTTGTTGGTAGAATTATTTTTTAAGTAACTATTGAGTATCCTAAAAAATACTTAGTTGATACTAACATGTTAATTTATAATAAATCACATGAAAGGATTTGAAAATACCCTAACTTCATTAGTAAAACTAAAACTCATATTTGAAACCTAAATCACTATAAAAAAACATTAAATTTATTATATCTTTAATATTTCAGTAGATTCAGATTTATTCCATCATTTGTGGTCAAATTCACAATGTTATACACTTAATTCCTTATTTGTGCAATTTCATAATTATCTATAAATTTCATTTTATCATGAACTCATTTAATTATAATACTCCTTTTAATACACACAGGGTGAATAACCCCCATGGATAGTTTCTACCCCTTCATCCTACATTACACAATTTATCATATTTAACAATAAAGTAAAAGGGGATATGGGAACCTCCGACATCATTATGTTAATGACTGTGGTTATCCTTAATGAACCGACTATTTTCTTCTACACTTTATTCAAGACTTGCAAGTGGTGGTTCTTTTACCAAACCACTTCTTATGATTCCATTCCAAATATTCTCTATGATATTATTAATCTTTTATGGCTTAGGTTCCATCACCATTATGACACTAATCCCACTAATACTTCTCTCTTCTTTCGATAAATTTTTCTTTCACTCTTCAACATGTTTCCTCTTCCAATAGATGTATCGTTATCCAAATTTGACTTCTTAAAATATGGAGTGATATGTGAGATAATTAAGGCATACTTTGTGATTTTCCTCTTCTTTGATATCTATAAGAGTTACTTAAGACTTATTATTACTTAGTGAAACCTTATTTAAGGGAACTTATTTCACAATTTCTCCACACTCTATATGAATTTATACACATATGTACTATGATTTTGGAGGTTTAAAGTTACTTTTTTATTTCGTGTATGATCACTAGATATTATTCAGGGTTATTGAAGGAGACAAGTGGTGCATTTTTCATTTAAAAATAGAGATGTGTAATGTTTTTCCAACAAATTTTATATTTCATTCCATATGTCATAAAACTTTGGACTTCCACCTCCTTCATTAAATTTTGGATATATATTTTGTATAAATATAAATTTCTATGATATTAGGATTATTTTATTAGTTATATTTATATCAATTATGGTATAATTTATATTACATTATTATACCATGTTTTTTTTTGGTTTTTATGTTGGGTGACACATTGTTGTTATTCTTGAGTAAAGGTTTTCCATAATAAATACAAGTGTATTTAATTAGATTAATTTCATATTCAATACATGTATGTTTTAAAAATAATTTTTTCATAAATAAATATGTATTTAATTCAATTGTGTAATAGTTATTTCCTATTCCATGTCTTAAACTTTGTCTGGTTCATTATTTAGAGGAATCAGTTATTGAAGATGTTATTTCTCTTATTATTTTTTTTCTTAATAATAGTTTTCTTTGATGAAATTCCTATTAAAATTGGTTGTAATGAATTTTTTAATTATGGTTTATATTTTTGATTTGAATATAAAATTTTACCTATAATTGAATGGATATAATATGGATGTATCATACCAATCAGATTGCAATTGAGTTTCAAAATAATTTGGATGTGTTTTTTCATTTAACAATGCTTTATATGGAAGTCGTATACAGTTTTTATGTTATAATTTTGTTTCAATATCATCCTTCAGATTGGAGGAAGTTAACTACAAAATTAAAAAATTGGATTTCAAATCAAACTATTAATTTTGGTATCATAATGGAGAGATGAGACAATCTTATACTATTCATGAACAGAAAGAAAGAATTAGTATGTATAATTTGATATTCAATCAGTTTCTATTTGTCCATCACCATAAGAGAGATATTATTCCAGTGTCAAATGATAATGATATCAATACGAAGGAGAAAATTAATAAAGATTATGATGTGGAGAGAGTGAAAAAAAATTAAGGGATGATGTCAGAACTCTTGTATATAATGAATGTACTAAAATGAAAAGGCTGGAATGTTTAAGGTGATTATATCATAGAAAATACATGTATGGAATTTATAATAATGGTATTTATTATTTTCTTACCTTTTCGAAGGAATTTATTCCTGATAGTGCATATATTACCTCAAATCATTATAAAGTAAGGAAGTTAATTAAGCATCTTGGATTTTATACTGATAAAATTCATGTTTATCATAAATATTGTAAATTATTTTGGGAGGAAGCAGTAGACCATAATGACTATAAAGAATGTTGAACATCTATATTGAAGAAAACTGAAGATTTAACACCATCTTTTGGTTCATATAAATTCATGTGTCACATTCTATTGATTCCCAGGCTTTATAATCTATTCATGTTTTTAGAAATTTCAACCAATATGTGATGTCATGATGCTGAGATAATTAAAGATAATGATGATTTTGTTTATCCAAAAAATGTAAAATCATGGTGGTAATTTAATGTAAAATATCCTGATGTTACATCTAAGGTTCATAATTTCAGGTTGGGTCTATCCTATCATGGTTTTAATCCATTTGGTCAAATTCTTTCTACTCAAAGCATGTATCCAGTTTTTATTCATGTTTATAATCTTCCTCTGTGGATGTGTATGAAAAATCCTTTAAATTTATTGAGTATACTAATATCCAGACCTTATGAGCCTATAAATGATATATATGTCTATGTACAACCTTTAATAAGACAGTTGAAGCATCTTTGGGATATGGTTATGAGCATATTCAATGATTGTTTAAAAAAAATATTTCAGATGTGTTTTCCCCTTCTATGGATTATAAATAATTTCCTTTCTTATGAAATGATGTCAGGTTGGAGCACTAAGATAAAACTATCATGTCTTATTCGTATGAACAAAACCAAATCTAGAAGACTAAAATATAATTTTAGTTTCAGTTTCATGGGGAATCGATGATTCTTTCCAATGGATCATCAATAAAGGAAGAATTGTTGGAGGTTTTATAATACTATTGAAACTGAATGGTCATATCAATATATTTCATGAACTGATGTTCTTAATGAATTTAAATATTTTAGTTTTTCAATAGGGAAAGGTTATGTGAAATCAGAAAATATAAATAATGTTGACACTGAACCCATATACAATTAGAAAAAAAATTATCTTTTTTGAGTTTCCATATCGGTCTACCATGTTATGTCAATTTTTAAACTTAATGAACATTAAGAAAACTATTTGCGAAATTTCTCTTTCAATTCATTTAAATATCGGTGGGATTACTAAATATGACTCATAATCTCACTGGGACTTGTTGGATTTGGGTATTCGACCATAATTGTATCCTTTGTGTATCAAGGAAAAAAATGGAAAGTTCCTTGTGCTTCTTATATGATTCCAACTTTAGAGAAAAATAAATTTATAGGAGTATTGGAGAATATCAAGGATTCTAATTGATACTCTTAAAATATATCTAAATGATTCAACAAAAAGGAGTGGAAACTAAAATACGTAAAAACTCAGGATTATCTCATCCTTCTTCACAAATTAATTCCAATATAAATCTAGAATTTATTATCCAATCATGTAAGGGTGAAAGTGATTTAGTTGTACCATTTTTATAGATACCTTTTTGCTAAAATTTTATCCAAGTCTTTCTCGATAAAAATGTTGCAAGAGGTACCATTAATATTTTGTGTGTTTGAAAAAAAATCCTCCATTTTTTTAACTAAAATTCAATATTTAATACTTCATCTCCCAAATGAAACACTTATTAGGTGACCCATTTTTTGGTGGATTTATCCTACTGATATAAATATGTGCACAATGAAATCTTATGTCTAAAATAAGAATCATTCATAAGGTTCCATTGTGAGAGGATATCTTGCTCAATAATTTATATATTTTTCTTCAATATATTTTTATGATGTGATAATAATATTGTAACACCCCAAGCTTCCATGATATGTTTCCCTTTGAATAATGCAATAGCTTGCATTGTACGCAACATTGAGATTTTAACACACCGCGACCAATCAAACTAGCTGTTATGAATAGTAATATACACTTTTTGAAATTTTATAAATTTTATTTTTCAAAATGGACTTCATTTTTGAATTCAGAATATTAAAATTATCTTAGGATGAATTTTTGGTATTTTACTGGAAACTTTCAATTTTTGATGAGTACTGAAAACACTACGTTATTAGTTAAAACCGAATTTTTATTTAAATAATTATTTATTTTATTTTATTTTATTTTAGGTCAAAATAGATACATAATACCTATATAAGATCAATGTAATTAATTGGAGTTATTTGATAATAATTTTAGATATATAAAAATTTTATTGAACTTTTTAGAGTCATTTACCCACCTCCTAGGAGCATTTGCAAATTTGCATAAAACTTAACATTACCATATTTGTGAGTTGAATTTCAAAAATCCGAGTGACATGGTTAATATCAGTAAGTAAATGTGGTTCAATAAGATGAAAATATATTGGTTAATAGTAACTTTTGACTTTTATTTACCACGGTTAAAAGTAAATAGGGTAATTAAGGGTAAAAATGATATCATAATTACCCTAACACATGTCCTAATTCTATTAGAAAAGTATAATTTGACTAAAAAAACATAGGAATAAAATATTACCCCTTTGGTCCACTTGAATTAGATTAGTACATTTATTATTATTTTATTTAAAGAATATTTAAAAAAGTTAAATTCAGATTTTAATAACTAAACCATTGTTAATATAGGGTTACACATAATATAAATTCGACTATAAATATTCATTAGAAATATAAAAATATTTCCTACATAATGGTATTTTATTTATAATTTTTAGAAATTAAATAATTTAATTTATTTATGACACAATGATGATGTTGTAATTACCTTAATAATTAAATATTAAAATACTTGATATTATAAATATCCAAATAAATGTAAATCGAAACTTCTGATAAATTAAACTAATTTTATAGGTTAATATTACATGTTAGGTTTGGTGAAATAAATTTTCCTTTAAGTGATAAAATTTTAATGGCCTTCAAAAAAATCAAATACTAAATAGTGTCAAAATTGACATAATTGAGTTTGAAAAACAAATACTATATTACTAATTGATATAATTTTCCTAAAAATATATGGTTCCGCTAAAGGACTTAGATAAGGTTATATAAATTAATAATTAACTACATGGGGTTCTTTTAGCTTGTTATAGTAAGTTTATTAAAAAAAATAATATAAAAATTCAAAGAGACATGGTAAATGTAAAACAATTTAACTAAGAGTTAAATCTAAAATATAAGGTTAATATGGTGACATAAACCTGACCCAAACCTATGTTTTGAGATTTTTTCTACCCAAACTTACATTATCCTCGAAATAAATCATTTTGGAGACATTAGAAACCGAAAATGATTTTATTACAAAATAATATTTCAAGTTTTTCCGAAAGTGACCCTCACCTCTCTTATAAAAGGGTACTTCCCCTTCCCTTAATTTCACAACTCCGAAGCCATTTATATCAGCCAAACCCTACCCAAATATCCTCCAAAAATTCCTCCATTCATCTTAGAGGCCTTACTTTAGTCAGAAATCCAACCTAAGGATCCCTTTTAATCAAATCAAAAGGAAGAACCCAAAGAAGAAGAAAATATTTCATCACCTCTTTCAAGTTATTTTCTTCTTACACTTCCACTTTCTATGTTATTTCCATTCTAAAATAATAAATCCAGTATCTTATATATACTATTATGTTATTATAAAAATTTAACAACCATATTCATTATTATATCCATCATATGAATGACAAAGTCACTATACGTGTGTATGTACGGCTTACCGTCTCCACGTCGTGGTGTAGTTTGTCATTCAAACCCTTCATTATTTGGATGGGTATAATAATGAGTATAACTAATGTAGATAATAAATATAACATGTTAATTAATATTTATATATAATATACCATCCAATTACAAACTATTTCACCATCAATATAATGATATTGTTGCTCGTGCGTACGTACGGGTTACCGTCTCCACAAACGCGATGAGATTCATTCCTCGCCATAATCATTCAAGAATAATTTTCATTTTAAGATTAAAAATAATGTTTAAGAACTTAATATCATTATGTATATGAAGAAAATAAATCCTATCCATAACAAACATGCCGTATGTAACCAAACATATAAAGGAAAACGGATCAGTTAACACTTGAAACAATGATACTAAAAAATATTATTAACAAAGAAATATTATAAGTTCATATATGATATCATATTTATGTATGTTATTATTTTATAATTTAATAACAATATTTTAACTATTATACAGGAGTTTAACATACCATCGACTAAGGAAAAGTACAAGGTAAGGGTTAATTTCACAATCTCTTTATTATCCGAGGTTGTTTTTACATCAGTATATATTGGGACCTCTTTATCATCCACATATATTCTTCTTAAAAATGTATTTCAAAATATTTTTACTATTTACTAGACTATGGGATAAATTAATTTATACCCTTGTTTTAATTTTTATGCAAAAAATTGAATGAAATATTTCCGTCATTTTCCAAATAAGGTACTTTATGACTTTTTCGACAAAATTAAGGTAAGAATGTATTTTTTAACTTATATGGAAGTTGTAGCTATTTTTTCCATTATAACATCATCGAAGCTTCCCATACAAGCTTATAAGAATATATTCAAAATAAATGTTTTCTTTTATAATTATATTTATTTTAAATTATTTCAAAATAGAAAGAGATATTTCTCTACAAAAAGTTTTGATTTCATCTATGTCAACATTGTTTGATGGATTTTAATCTTGTTTGTAATTGATTTATTATAATACAAATATTCCATATTGTATTGAAGGTTTTGTGATATGTTTGACTATGGATGTTTTATTTTTATATCACTCATGGTTTATGGATAAAGTATTGACATTTAGTATGCGTGTTTTAATAAGAATGTTTATGTTATGTTTAAACCTTTTCATATGATGAATGCATTGGACTTAGTAAGTAACGGGTGGAGCCTGTTATAGCTCCTTGATGCATCATTAGGTCTCATGAGACAAAATAGTGTCTTGGCATAAGGCCATGACAAACTCTTATTTGTATTATTGGAACAAGGCCTTAACTATGTGGTTATGAAGTCTGGCATTATGCATTCCATCATTAGGAAAGTGGCTATTGATATCACATGTGATTATTTGACTAGTAGAATATCCATGTGAATAAGTAAATTTAATTATTTTAATTTATCTTTTCCATATTATGTTGAAGTTTAAGTTTAAAAGGATTTTGTTTTAGTCTTATACATTTCCTTAAATGTTTGTGGTCATTTATGAAAGTTTCAACTATATTGTTATCCTTACTAAGCATATAAGCTCACCCCTTTCTATATTTTATTTTTCCCAGAAGGTGAAGAAATATTTGTTGAGATGGTATGTCTGAGTATGATATACTCTATAATACCAAATTTAGGATTGAATATGTAAATATTAGATGCTCAAATACAATAGGAGAGGTGAACTGTATAATTTAAAAAATCCCTAAGGGAATTTTGGATAACCAAAATTTACAACACCACTAAGTTCTAATAACTTGATTCATTCTGGAAAAGTGATTCTGAAAAAGAAACTTAACACAAGTTTACAACAAATAAGATTCTACCTTAAGGCTTATAGAATCTAACTAAATCAGAGTACAAGTATAGGAAGTATAAGAAAGTTATACTTTCCTCAACAATACAAATGTAGCAGAAAACTTGTAACAAAGCAAGTAACAAGTAGTAAGTATTTTATCCCAAAGAGATGGGTATCCAAAAACCTTGGATAAAGGTCCCTTGATTTATACTTTAAAAAACGTCTAACTTACCCACACTAGGTTAAGCCCTCGATACGATGATCGAAGTCTATCTTGTTATCCCTGCAATCCCTCAACTATCAGGTAGTTAGCACCTCTGTATTCCTCAACAAGGAAGCCCTCAACTTCAAGGTAGTCGGCACCTCTGTCTTCCTCAGCAAGGAAGCCCTCAACATCAAGGTAGTCGGCACCTCTGCCTTCCTATCCCTGGAAGCCCTCGATTGTACACAGTAACAATCGGAGTCGCATGAAGCAAAACTAAACAAGTAGTTCAGTACGCACAAAGTAGTGAGAGTCTCTCTCTAGAAATCACTTCAATAGCATGAAATCTCTAGAGTCGTAGAACTGTCTTGAGCTCATTCAAATGAGCCCCTATTTATAGGCACGGCTTCAACGGTCAACTCCCTCCTCCAACGGTCATATTCTTCCTTGAATTTCGGAGGGACCTGTACATGTGTCACTCAAACAATGGTTAGTTAGTAACAGAATGCACGACATCATTCTATAACAAAAAAAGTGTAAGAAAAATATGGTTACATAACTAAATTCCAATATTCGGAATGTAAGCAAATATGAATGTTCAGAGTATAACCAAAAATTAATTCATAGTCTAAAATACATAGGTATTCGAATTTTGTTTTCTAGGAATTCCGAACCTGAATTCCATAGAGTTTTGGAGTCTGAATTTCAAGGAAATTCATAATCTAGATTCATAAGAATTCGGAAACAGAACTTACAATGTTCGAAGTCAGAGTTCATGAGAATTCGAAGTCAGAACTCATGATATTTTGGAGTCTGTATTCAGAGAACTCGGAGTCAGAACTCATAGAAGTTCGTATCGAGAATTAGTATTCATAATTCAAAGTCAGAACTCAGAAAGTTCGTATCCAGAATTCGTATTCAGATTTCAGAGTCAGAACTCAGAACGTTTGTAACTAGAATTCTGATTCAGAATTCGGAGTCAGAACTCAGAAATTTTGTAACCAGAATTCGTATTCAAAATTCAGAGTCATAACTCAGAAAGTTCATATCCAGAATTCGTAGTCAGAATTCAGAGTCAAAACTCAGAAAGTTCATAACCAGAATTCTGATTCAGAACTCAGAGTCAGAACTTAGAAAGTTCGTATCTAGAATTCGTAGTCATAATTCGGAGTCAGAACTCAGAAGAGTTCGTAACCATAATTCTTAGAATTCGGATCCAAGAACAGAATGCTTCATATCTAGGTATTTATGTAGATCCAAGGATTTGGTTTCAAACCGAATTTTACACTTAGAAAAATTATGATATGGACAATGAAACAAGGTAAGGATAAATTTCCTTGGGGAAGGAAATTATTCCTTATAGAAGTAAAACACAGGGTAAAAATAGATTTTCCTTGAGATAAGGTGTTTCTAATTTTCAAAACAAGAGAAATGGTAAAGTCATAAGAAAACCTTAATGACTCATCAATATCCCCCTTGAATGAAGGAATGGAAAATTCATAAGGAAATCCTTATTAACACAACAACCTCCCCCTTTTTGGAAAGCACAAACATCCTTACTAAAAAGAATAAAAGGACATAGAAAATATTTTCCTAGACTTTTCAAATAAAAGTTATCTCCTTTTTACATTGGAAAATATGAATACGACTAACTCCTCATTATGCTTTGGAACACTAAGGATCATATTCTAGATTTATGGAATGGAAATTTTCATTATCTTGAGAATGGAAATATTTGTAATGAGAACTCCCCCTTAGATAAACTCCCCCTTATGTAGGTATATTTCTTCTATACTTAGAATTCTTTTTCTTTATCCCCCTTAGAATTATTTTCCCTTATCCCCCTTTGTGATTTTCAAAAAGAGTTTTAGGGATTGGAAAAACAATATAGTACCTGAAATATTAGTACAAACAACCAATCAAAAAAAGGAGCAACCACAATTTCATTGAGATTGGAAGTATTCATACAAGGAAAAACAGATATAACAAAAGATCAGGTTCGAATCTATTTTTCTTATTTTTCCTTGGGTATTAGCTTCTCCACATTGGGTTTTATCTTCTTAAGCTCTTCATGATCCTCCTCTGCTTGCTTTTCTAGTGCTTTGATCCTGTCTTCCTGAGACTAAAGAAATTCTTCTTGATCCTTCAGCAACTCATCTTGCATCACAAGCTTCTCTTCAAACTCAATCTAGAGATCTCTTTCCCTCTTCGGGCTTTGAGATACTGAGTTTAACTTACCATTAAAGTATCTCACCTCTTGAATCCGAGTATTTTTTTCAAGATTTAGCTTTTCCTTAAATATGTTTGTAAGATCCTTGATTTTGGTGTGTTAGGTATCAAAATCTTCCTTGAAATATTATTGAAATTGATCAAGCTCACTCATTTCTTGAATTGACCTCTATGACATGTTGGGTATCTTCTTACATGACTTTCTATGAGCTTCGTAGCCTATGAGGAATGTTTTTCAATCTGATTATATCTTGACACACCTGTCCATCACCATGGACACCGAATCCAATTTTTGATTAAGAGAATGTTGAAGCATCTAGCATCTAGAGTCTATGCTTGAAAAAGTCAGAATGGACCCGACTAGCTTATTCAAGGATTGTTTAACAAAATCATATCCAAGTGAAGATGATTCAAAATTCGAGACTCTGCTTGGTGAGGCTTGTTTTTCAAACTCAACAAGCTTCCTCTTTGAAGTTCCTTTAACTTCCTTATTCTTCACTATAGATTTTCTAGGAGTATCAACAAACACTTTTTTACCCTTGTCAATTCTCAGTACGACTTCCTCATCAGGGGATTCATGCTCGTTCTCAAACAACTGCACAACTCTATCTTTATCTACTTCTTCTTTCTGATTTATAGACTGAGCATCCTTATGATGAATGAAATCAAGATTTAGACATTCTTCTTCAGAAAATTTATCAACTTCTTCTTCAGCTTTCTCTTCACCCTTCTCTTCAGCCTTCTCTAGAGTGACAATATTAGAGAATTCAGCATCATAAGTTCGGAGTGATAATTTTTTGGATGGGGTTCCTTTGCCTTGATAATCTTCAACTTGCTTTATAAGATCATCTGTGTTACCAATCTCTTCTTCTTCTTCTTCCAACTCTTACACTTCTTCCACTACTTCACTTCTTTAACAAGTTTTTCTTTATCTTTTTCCTAGGTGAAGAAATTCATCCCTAGAGTCTTAGGTAAAGGCTATGTCAAGAAAGATTGTGGCACTGGAATATTCTCAGATTCTACTTTAGAAGCCTTCAAGAGAGATTGCACAATCTTGGCCTTAGACATTTTCTTCTTAAGTTTCTTATCTTTGGCTTGCTTCTCAAGATCTTCAGTAGTTGATTCTTTCAATGCCTTAGCCTCAGCAGGATCCAAACCGAACTTTGGCTCCCCTGCTTTTTTATTCTTCTTATCCTCCCTTCATTTTTTTAAAACCTCATTTGGGTAGGCTTTTTTCTACTTGGGTTTAAGAGGTGCGAATTGGAATTAAATAGATTCAGGATTTTTTCCTTCTACTTCCATTTCCTTCATCTTTCTTATCTTTCCAGCCTTCTTTGATGGTTCAGCTTTTTCAGCATTTTCCGGAATGAATTCTGCCTCTTCCACTAGTAAATCATAAAACTCTCTTGACTCCTTAAAAAATCCCATATTTATTTTTTTCAAAGTTTCATCACTTACAAGAATAACTTTACAATTCCTTGGTATGGAACTGCAATGTATCTTGAATGATTCAAGACACCGAACTATCCGCTTGGAAAGTATGGCAGGATACATAATAATCTGAGCTCTCAAATTCCGATTTTTGATATTCTCTATCATAGTGAGAATGTGCCTCATCAAATTGATTTTCTTTAGATTTACCAAGAAATACAATATATATATGTCGCTTTTCATTAAGGTATTTTTATCACCTTTTCTCGGTACAAAAAAAACTTGAACCCATAACTACAGGATCCGGTTGTTGACAGATAAGTGAGTAATCATTGTTGTCTTGACATTTGATTGTCCAAGACATTACAAATCTTTCACCTTAATAAAACTTCCTTGAACATCTGGTAGTTTGTGAGAGAAAAACTCAGCTTCCCCTTCATAAGATAACTCCACCAAGCTAGTAGCCTTAGTGTATGAGAGTTTATAAGTTTTTCCATAACTCTTGAACGAAAACATTTCCCTACCATCTTCCTTAAAGAAAGAAAGTGACTCATAAAATTCTATAAGTAGATCCGGATACACAACATCCTAAGCTCCTGTCTTTGATATGGCTACACTTTCCCATCCATTAAGCTTGATATTCTTTGAAATAATAGAATCATATTTGAAGAAGTTCATATAAACCAACCTTTCCCTGTACACTTTTCAATTGGATATTGGCTTCACGGTAGACATATCTTGAGAAGAGGCTTCTACAGATATTCAGATTGGAGGAACTCTAGAAGATTCAGAACGAGCGTAAGAAAGGGGGGAATAACTTCAGTACGTGAGTGCTTGAAAACCGATGTGGGACAACCATCGGGGGTCCCCTTTTTATTGGTGTTGAAGTGACGGTTCATCTTTACATTTTAATCCAATGGCTGAGAATTATTCTAAACTGATTTGATGGTTTAAATGATAGCCGCAAGGAAAAACATTGGTTGAATCCTATCTTTTGAGGTTTTAAATGGAAAAAATTTGGATTTAAGGAAACTAGAATCCGATAAATTTAAAAAAAAAGAAACTAACAGCAAGTAAAAGGTGATTACGAAAACTCAAGAAATAATCATACCTTTCGGATTATTAAAAGAATTATTCGTATTGAGGAAAATAATTCTTGAAAGACTTTAGATTCTGAAAATAAAAAATTGAGTATGAAAAAGAAATTGAGTACACAGATCTTCATTATGAAAATTGTCATTATGAAAATCTTCATTACCAAAATCTTTAGTATGAAAATATTCAGTACAAAAAACTTCAGTACAAAAATCTTCAGTACGAAAAACTTCACTATGAAAATTTCAAGTACGAAAATTTTCATTAAGAAAATTTTAAGTACAAAAATTTCATTACGAAAAACATGAAAAACATCAATACAAAGAACATGAAAATATTCATTACGAAAAATATGAAAAACTTCACTATGAAAAATATGAAAAACTTCATTATGAAAAATATAAAAAACTGCATCATGAAAAATATGAAAAAACTTCATTATAAAAAATATGATAAACTTCATTACGAAAAATATGAAAAACTTCATTATGAAAAATATGAAAAACTTAATTATGAATGTACTCCCCCTATGAAATTGAGTTTATTACTGTAGGGAGATTGGTTCAACATAAAGTTAACAAGGATGATTACCTTACTATTATCATTCCTAACTCTAGTTTAATGTATTCAAATCTATCGGAGGGTAAATATTTGGTGAAAATATCATCAAGTTGATCTTTTGTTCTGGTGAATTGAAGAATTATATCTCCTTTTTTTGTGTGATCCCTAAGAAAGTGATGCCAAATATCTATGTGATTTTCACGAGAGTGATGTTTAGGATTTTTACTAAGGGTAGTGGCACTTGTATTATCACACAAAATTTGCGTTATGGTAAAACTCATATTATAGTCTGTGAGTGTGTGTTGCATCCACAACACTTGAGCATAGCAACTTCCAGTTGCTACATATTCAGCTTCAGCAGTGGAAATTTCTACTGAGTGTTTCTTCTTGAAATACCAAGAGACTAATGAATCTCCTAAGAAATTACAAGTTCCGGATGTACTCAATATATCCCTTTTACATCCACAAAATTCATCATCTAAAAAACTTTTTAAAACAAAATCATTTTTAGAAGTATAAAAGAGTCTTAAATCTATGGTTCCCTTTAAGTAACAAAAAATTCTTTTCACTGCCTTTAAGTGAGATTCCTTAGGATTGGATTGATATATTGCACATAAGAATACTGAAAACATTAAGTCTGTATGACTAGCTGTCAAGTAAAGTAAACTTCCTATCATACCTCTAAAATGTGTTTGATCTACTGGTTTCCCAGCTTCATCATGATCAAGTGAATTTGAGGTACCAATAGGAGTACTTATACTCTTAGTGGTATCATATCCATACTTTTTAAAAAGATATTTAATATACGTATGTTGGGATATATAGATTCCTTCTGTTTTTTGAGAAATTTGAAAACCAAGGAAAAATGTTAACTCACCCATCATACCCGTTTCAAACTCAGATTTCATTAGATCCATAAAGGAATTAGTTAAAGATTTCTAAGTTGAACCAAATATAATTTCATCAACATAAATTTGAACAATCAAAACATTTTTCTTGTCTTTATTTATAAAAAGGGTTGGATCTTCATTTCCCTTAACATAGTTATTTTGAAGAAAAAATCTTGTAATTCTATCATACCAAGCTCGAGGGGATTGTTTAAGGCCATACAAAGCTTTGGTAAGTCTAAAAAAAATATCAGAATGTTTTGTGCCTTCAAAACCAAAAGTTTTTTCAACAAAAACTTCCTCTTGAACATAACCATTAAGAAAAGCACATTTTATATCCATTTGAAAAAGTTTGAAATTGAAAAATGCTGCAAAGGGAAGTAAAATATGAATAGATTATAGTCTAGCTACTGGAGCATAGGTTTCATCATAGTCTATTCCTTCTTGTTGATTATAGACTTTAGCAACTAATATAGCTTTATTTCTTACAATGATTCCATTTTCATCACACTTATTTCTGAAGACCCAGTTTACACCAATAAAATAAATTTCCATAGGTCTTTCAACCAAGATCCTGACTTTATTCCTTTTGAATTCATTTAGTTCATCTTTCATAGATTTAATAAAATCATCATCAGATAAAGCTTCATTGGTGCTTTTTGGCTCTAATTGGGAAAGGAATTCTAGATGTTCTACTTCATTTCATAAGGAACTTCTAGTCCTCACAGGTTGATTTACATCACCAATGATGCTATCACTAGGATGATTCTTCAGAAATGACTGATTTGGGTTTTGTAAAACCTGTTCATCAACATAGATTATAAAGTCTTTTGGGGTAAATGTTTCAGAAGTATCTTCTTGAAAATTTTCCTTATCAGAAGGATCTTCTAACAAAGGTTGAAAATCAATTTTTGAAACAACATCCGAAGATGTAGGTTGGGGTTGTTTAAAAACAAAGGGATTAGTTTCATCAAATTTCACATGCACTATCTCTTCAACAGTACAAGTGTTTTTATTTAAAACTCTATAAACCTTAGAATTTGTGGAATAGCCTAAGAAAATTCCTTCATCAGATTTTGGTGTGAATTTATGAAGATTATATTTAGTATTCAGAATCAATACCTTGCAACCAAAAACTTTGAAATAGGAAAGTCTAGGTTTTCTACCATTCCATAACTCATGAGAAGTTTTATTTAGAAAAGGTCTAATCAAAACTCGATTTATAGTATAAAAATAAATACTTAAAGATTCAGCCCAAAAAATTTTGGCTATATAATATTCACTCAACATGGTTCTAGTTATCTCTTGAATAATTATATTTCTTCTTCCAATAATACCATTCTGTTGAGGTGTTCTAGGTGCTGAGAAATTATGAGTAATTCCTTTTCTACTACAAAAAGTTTCAAAATCAGAATTTTGAATTTTTCCTCCATGATCACTAGGAATAGTTTTCAATGGAAGGTTTTTCTCATTTTTAACATGGGCTCTAAAACTTTTTAAATACAAAAAAAAACTTCATATTTCTTTGATAGAAAATAGACCCATATAAATATAGTGTAATCATAAACTAGAAAAAATACATAGTACTTGCCTCCAATACTTCCAGTTTGTGTAGGACCAAAGAGATCCATATTCACTAACTATAATGCATCAGTATTTGTGACTTCACCAACTGATTTAAAACTTGATTTATGTTTCTTTCCATGTTGACAAGGGTCACAAACTTTAGAAGAATCAGATCTTTGTTCTGGTAGATCCTTAACTAATCTTTTCTTAGAAAGTTTTCAAAAGTTACTAATGTTACAGTGACCTAACCTTCTATGACATAACCAAGAATGATCTTCCACTGAACCAAGGCAAGGTAAGTCTTGGCCCCTAAGGTCTTCTAAGTTTAGTGTGTAAACATTCTCTTGCCTATGGGTAGAAAGAATAAACACTTCCTCGGAATTGTGTACTAAGTACTTTTCATTCCAAAAATTCATAAGGTAACATTCATCACATAATTGGCTTTTGATAATGAGTTTGTGCTTAAAACTCTTAACAAATAAGAAATTTGAAATAAAAGTTTTTCTAAGAAGAACAATGTTACATATACCAATAATTTCTCCCTGAGCATTATCTCTGAAAGTTACTTTTCCTCCTTTCGTCTTGATAATTTTCTCAAAATAGTTTTTGTTACCAGTCATATGCCGGGAACATCCACTATCCACGTACCACCTATTGATTTTGGTACTTTCTCTATTTTCCTAAAAATAAGAAAAATCTAGATTTTTGGAATCCAAACTTACTTGGATCTGGAATTTTTAGAAAGAAAAATTTCTGGCACCCACATCTTCTTAGAAAAATATGATTTATGAAATCCTAAAGACTGGGTTTTGTTTAAAAAAAAATTATTTGCCCAATGTCCACCACACTAACACTTAGTGCAGAATGGAGCACTTTGATGAAAAAATAGTTGTTACTAAAAATAGGTTTAGAACCAGTATCACCAAAACAAGAACTATTCCTTAGAGGTCGGATTTGGGAATCACTACTAGAAATTTAGGATATAGCCACAGTTCTAAACCAGGGATATAGGCCCAAAAACTGTGGCTATAGGTTGTAGCCACTGTTTCATGAACCATGGCTTCTATTGGCATGGCTATAAATCGGAGCCTATATCCACGATTTGAAACTGTGGATATAGACCTATATCCACAGTTTGAACTGTGGCTATATCCTTAAAGACGTGGCTCTAACTGTAGCTATAGCCCTATAGGAAACTGTGGATATAGGGTTAGCCCTATAGCCATGGCAATAAAGGCCACGGCTCATAGAACAATGGCTATAAACCTATAGCCATGGTTCAAAACTGTGGCTATAGGGATTTAGCCATGGTTTAAAACTATGGCTATAGGCCTTTACACTACATAAAAAAACCATCATAGTTCACCGTGCTGGCTGTTGGGAGGAAACTACCAACTCCTCCCCTCCCCCCACCCATAGCTCCCCCACCCTGCACCGGCACCCCCCCAGCTCTTGCACACCTCCCCTACCCCTGCCCCCATATAACCGACAAATACCTTTAAAAAAATAATAGTGCCACAATTTCATCATAAAAAATCACTAATATAATTTCCATAATTGAGTTCTTACAACGAATCAACATTAAAAAAACGAATTCCAGTAGGTACTGGATGAAGAGATCAATCAAAAATATCTCTTCTTGGCTTAACTGTCTCTCACTACTACATCTGCAGTAGCCAAGGATCCCGGCTTTGTGATGAACTTTTACAAGGACTCTTGCCTACAGGCTAAATATAACATCAAACAGCAAGTCAACCTTCTCTACCAGCGCCACAAAATCACTGCATTATTATGGCTGAGGAACATCTTCCAGGACTACGTTGTCCAGTTATGTGATGCTTCACTGGTGATGGATTCAATGAGGAGCCTGTCTGATAGGATATCTAATATAAATCATTTGGATCCATCATTAACACAAATTAATTTTGATAATATGTCCAACACACCACAATACCATGACTTCTCATCATTTCAAACATAACATAAATAAAAACAAAAAATAAAACAATAATATTGAACTGAATACTTTGGTCACGGGGTATGGACAACATGTCATGCAGTTTAGGATCGGTTTTGTAGTATATATTCATGTAGAAAATAGATGTGTTATCTAGTATAAATTTAGACAACTAAGACCAATACATGATTTGATTTGAACAAATCTAGAACATACAGAAGATAAATATAAGGCTGCATTTCAATGAGTGTACATCATGGGAATCTATATGGAAGAGGGGAAACACAAACACTATAATTGAACAGAGTCAGATGGGGGATTTTCTTACAGTCTATAGTGTATAGTGCATTTGGGGATAACCTATAATGAATGTGAATCCCCAAAAACTAGGACTGTATTATTGAAAATGGGACCATTTTTACTTATCATAGTTTTATGGATAATGTCCTCAGAGTAGATCCATACCATGGATAATTCCCTTCAAATGATATCATCCTCTATGAACTTTTAGATCTAGATCATACAATTCATGGTCAGAATATCAAAATGATTAGAGTAAAAGAAAAAAAAGATATGATGGGGTTGGAAAGTTGTGAATCCAATAGACCTGATTCTCCCTAATCACCATGGTGTATCTAATATCAAATGAGGTTCTTACATGCCAGATTGATTTATATCCTAATGAAACCCTTGATATATATAGTTTAATATCTTATATATTGTACCAAGTGATGGAAATTTTAAGTTCCTAAATCCAGGACTGATGGTAGTTGTGAATTTTAATATCATGATGCCAAGACATGTAAAGTTATAGAATTTTGTAGCTGAGCCCATGGTAGGGGACTTGGGCATTTCTAATCATGCAAGGATAGGAAGCAATCGACATATAGTTCATAAAGGGGGTATTTTATGATTTTCAAATATCTATCTCATGTGCAGTGAATAGTCAATGAAATTGATAGGTGTCCTGGTGTGAGAAGGAAGGAAACCCAAGGAGAATATAGCCTCAATGCAAAGATGGAATGTAATATATTTTTCCTATTATTGGTATGAGGATGAAAATGCATCATTAGCTTGTAAACCTGAACAGTAGAAACTATCTACATAGATCTAGCAGAAATTTTGAAGGGAGGGTAGGTCCTACAGAATGACTTTATGTCATGAAATTTAATTTCATTCTACTATGAATGTATTATATGTTATTTTGAGTCATTTAGATAGTACTATGGATTTCTATTTTAATTCCTAGCATTGACCATGGTTTGCACATAGTTTAGAGACATACAACTGGGACATTTTCCTCTAACGTGGTACATCAGTTGTGGTTCCATCTAGTTGGAGTGAGAATGAATCATGTACACATTTGATGCATCTTAAGATTATATAACACAATATATACCTCATTTATCAATTCTAGTTCTAATATTTAATGAAAAAACATCCTTCAAAAGGTATTCCTCAATAGTTACTGATAAGGAAAATAATTTGGATGATTTTTCATAAGTGATTCCTTAGTCATCTTAGTCTTCAAAAGATCAAGAATTCAATGCTACATCCAAACCCCATTTCCCAAGTCACCGTCTTTCCCTCAAAATCCCAATACATTCAAACCCCTTATTTAAAATAATATTTTATAAAATGAAACCTCTTATAATTTAAAAATATAACTCACACCACTAGAACTTGTTCAAACATAGTTCCACCATTGAATTATTTAATAATCTATACAGTACATTATTCCTATAAGGACAACACAATCCCTCCACATTTTATTCTAAGATCATATAGGTCAGGAAAATTTTTGGAAGATAATACTAACACCCACACAATTACATAAAATCACTGCAATACCAAAAGACTCAGTAAAGTAAAGGTCACATAAATTTTCAGTGATCAAATAATTTACCACAATCTCTTATCAACCATATATGAATCTGTAATCACCTATATCGACCATAAACACCAAAAAATTAACAAAAAACATTTAAAAAATAACAAAGTAACATAACTAGTACCAAAATAATTGGGTCATGCAACGATGCCAAGAATTGGACCACAATCTCTTATCAACCTTATGTGAATCTGTGATCACCTATATTGACCATAAATACCAAAAAATTAACAAAAACATTTAAAAATTACAAAGTAACATAACTAGTACCAAAATATTTGGGTGATTTAACGATGCTAAGAATTGGACCAATAGGGTGCATTCCACTATAGACACGCACTCACACCACTAGAACTTGTTCAAATATAGTGTCACCACTGAATTATTTAATAATCTATATAGTACATGATTCCTATAAGTACAACACAATCCCTCCATATTTTATTCTAAGATCATAAAGGTCATGAAACATTTTGGAAGATAATACTAACACCCACACAAGAATAAAATGTGGGGGAATTGTAAAGTAATATGTCATAACACAATCCCTCCACATTTTACTCCATATTTCATGGCCTTGATATAAATTAATATCAATATGTGTCTTCCTTCACTTTCTATCCTTCCAAAACATTCATAGCCAAATTTTATCCCTTTAAATTAAATAACTCCAATGTATTTTCAACCAGTCCAACTACCTATGGTTAATAATGTTTCAACACATCCCGAAACTACTATCATACATCAATACATCCCAATGATATTATCAAAAACACTTCAAGACATACAATGACTATTTTCAAAAAATATAACAAATAAAATCTTGGTAGCAAGAAGTCCTGATCCCTTACACTTTTCAAATTTAGTGAGACTTCATTATTTTCATAGGCTGGTGTTGCAAATGGTTAAGGTAAAAATTGATGATTGATTGTGAAGCTTTGTATTTTGGAGGATACTAGTTTCATATGATTTATTGATGGAGTTCATCCAAAAGTGATGTGTTTAGAAAAACGAGAAACCATGACAGGAAAACAATAATATTTGTTAGCTGTTATCCTAATGAGATGGTGCATGACTTGGAAAGAGGATAACAAAAAAAGGTATATTGACTTAAAGATATAGAAAAATGATTTGATGTAATTTATCTGGACCACGGTTCTACACTTAGAATTGTAGAGGATAGAGAGATTTTAGTAGGACTGTTGGGGTCGAAATTTCTCTTCTGGTAAAGGTTGTTATTATAAATTATGCCAATCCCATAACTGAGGGGAGTGGTTATTTTCCATAGTGAACCTAATATTCAGAAGAATATATTTTTTTGATCAACTGTAGAATTGTTTTTTTATTATGTATTTAGTTGTAATGGGATTCATGAAAGGGCTTCGGGTTATGGAAAAGTGTGAGAAGGGGGTGAGAACTCTTTGTTGATTAAAGATTTCTAGAATATCAGATACAGGGAGTAAATTTTTTGTGCAGATTGTTGTCTTGGAATCGGCAGGTGGTGTTCTTATTCATGGTTGAGAGGTACTATGAAAATTGAAAGCTCAGATAGTTCCATCTTTTCTTACAAGGCTATTGTACTTTATACCTTAATCAATGATATGGCACAAGATTTCATGTATTGATTCTTCAAGAATAATCCTACAGTGTTTCATAACCTTATTTAAAGGATAAATATGGTGTAGAGGATTCTGAAATATAGTAGAGATTCTTGAAGTCTTGATCTGGGAGTTTTAGAGTTTAGAAGAAGTGGGAGTTTTGAATGATCTGCTTTTGGTGTGGCTTGAGATTTGAGGAGACTAAACCTGGAACACTAGAGCAGTGTCTTGGAGAATATAATGTTCTCTTTGATGGTAGGATCTTCCAGAGATACTCAAAGTCTAGAGTGATGGTATTTTTGTCTCTCACCTGATTTTTTTCAGAGTTACACCTATGACCATGTCGATGTTGGAAGAGAGACAACCCTAAGTCCTAAGTATGTTTCTTTAAAAAGGGTTGGAGTTAGAAACTTTTTTTTGTCATTGGTATTGTGACTTAAGAATGGTCACTAGAGTTTCAGAATTTCCCCTATGATGGGGGGATCATTGGATATATCAATACCAGGTTAAAATATAACGGGATTAAAGGAGAAATTCATGTCTTAGTTTCATTGAGTGATCGACTATTATTTTAAATTATTTTAGTATGATTTCATCAATTTGATGATAATGGACCTTACAAAAAATGTTTTGATGGAGGTTTGTTTTGTTGGTATCATTGAAGTTAGTTGTACCATATAAATATAATATTAAAGAATATTAGTGGAAGAATTTCAGGACTTCTGGATTCCAGAATGAGTGGGGCCATGGATACAAAACATAGTGAGACTGGTTGACAAGAGTTCAACAAATTTGGATAGATCTCTAACCTATTTTCCTTGGAGTAAAATCCATGCAGGCATTTAGTATTGATACTAAGAGATATTTGGGATATTTTTGAGCCCATGAAGAAGAAAGTGACAATGGGGAAATAGTTGAGACCCAAGGATTGTTTCCTGTTATATGGACATGAAAAAAGAATCCTCTAGCATGTGGTACTTTTCTAAAGAAGATGGTTTGGATAAATAAAGAAGTGGATATGGTTATTCTATTTTATTTTTGTTGAAAATACATAAATCATGTTAAAAATCACATAAAATAAGTTTTATTATGTGAGGTGAAGTTCATTCCAAGGTTTTAGAGTGTTTAGAGGTGATTGGAAAATGTTTGGATTTATTTTGGAGGTTTTTTGAGTTGAGAATATATATGGATCAGAAAATTGGCTAAGTCTTAAATTCATAAGAGTCATTGTACTCTCATCATAAGGGTCAATTTGAGCTAAATCCAGCAAATCATCAAAGTCCTCACATGTGTTAGGTTTTTTTAGGCAATGCATAATCTATTTATTAAGATTAGAAATTCAACAAAGGGAGAAGAATTATTAATATGTGTAAGATAATTTTTAGATTTGTAAGATATTCCTTTGATGTGTAACATTTTTTTTAATACATAAGATATTTTAAGATCATATGAAAGTTTATATCTATTAGAAAATAATAGGAAAATTCCTCAAAACAAGTTTTAATTCAAAAGATTTTATAAATAGTACATGATATGTGATATATTTTATGGGATATGTAAGATTTTTGAGATCATACGTAAGATATTTTTGTAGAGAAAAGAATTTGTAAAATCCCTCAGCACATTATTCTTATGTAATTTTGTAAATATATTATGTGATATGTAATATATTTGGGAGATTTTGGTATCAAAGTATTATATTTTCATTTTAAGATCAAGAAGTTTGGGGTTTGCTACTTTGAAGGTTTTTGAACCCTGTTATCATTTGATTTCATTCAAGAAAGTCTCTCTCTATGGTTAAAGAATTTGTATCTTGATTTCTACTATAAACATGGACAAAATTCATTCAATAAACAATAAAAGGATTCCCACTTTTTATGGGAATAATTACTATATATAGAAATATTACATCCTGACATACTTGTCATCAATTAGTCGGGATTTTTTGGAGGCTGTTACTAATGGATTTATTTCTTATAGTGAAGATACTTCTATGACAGCAGTAGATAGGAAGAAGTTAGAGAACGATGGTCATGATCAGAATTCCATTTTTTCTTCTCTTTTAGAGAAGCAATTCTTGAAGGATAAGGGGATCAAAACCACAAAACACACATGGTAATAATTAAAAAACATTTATGAAGTCAATGAAAATTTGAATCAAACTAAGATACAATTTTGGTGATTAAAGTATGAAGATATAGAGATGAATGATGATGAAATAATATATAACTTATTCACGAGAGTAAATGAAATTTTGACCACCATTAGTGGTTTTGGTGAGAAATTAGAGGATACTATGGTTGTTGAGAAGATACTATGTATTTTTTGAATAGGTTTGATGCAAAGGTTTCAGTACATGAAGACTGAGACCAAAATAAAATTCCTTTGTATTATCATCATATTATTCTTATTACTTATGAAATGTGAATGGGGTATTTTCAAGACTAATACAAAGGATGATAGGTAAATATTCTTTAAATATTTGAAGAAAGATAATATTAGGAAAAAAGATAAAGACAAATCTAGACGTTCAAATTTGAATGAAGATGTTGATGTGAAGTTTGATAATCTCATGTCACTCATCTTAAGAAGTTTTCGAAGAGGAAAAGATAAATTTTATGGTAAATTAATTTTAAAATGTTTCAGTTGTTGGGGTGTTAGAAATATTGCTGCTAACTGTCTAAGATTTGAAGAATATTGAAATGATGAGAGTGAAGATGAAGATGATATTCCAAGAAATTAATTGAATAATAAGGCATAAAATTATTATTTTAATAGGAATGGTAAGAATTTATCTATGTTTAAGATGTGAAACTTTTTATCTAAGTGTGAAGATAGTGATTTTAGTAAGGATAATGAAGAGGTAGAATCATCTAGTGAAGATGGTGAAATGCTACTAACTGAAAAGGTGAATAATGAAGTATTCAAAAGTGATGATAGAAGCAATGATGAAAATGAAAAAGATATAAAAATAGAGTTCATGCTAAAAAAGAAACATAAATAGTGTCTCTTTAAAAATTCTCACTTAGAAATAGAGAAGAAAGGTTTTAAGAATGATGGTCAATTATCTATCAACAATGACATCATACATGCTTCTTTTTCAGTCAATTTTAAGAAGGATGGTCAATTATAAAAATGACTGATTGTACTTTTGACTATCTTATGGACATCATCTCCACAATGACATCATCCAAACCTCTATATAATTGACCATCTTATGGTTCATTTTTATAATTGATCATCCTTATTAAAAATTTTTATAATCTATCAACAATGACATCATAAGCATATTTCATGCCCTTAGTCACTTCATGGGAAATTTTACAAGCACTTGGCATAGCTTAAGCCCATTCCAAGCGTTAAAACTATCCAAACACCATTTTGAGCTTACTAAGCACATGAAATATGCTTTTAAATTCATAAGGAAGCATTTAAAAAACTCAAGAAATTTATAACACATAATATAAGGGAGTTCCAAAGTAACACCTACCTAAAATCAATGGTGGTGAGCTGGAACCGTCCGAAACACATAGCCTTCAGCGGCAGATTCCCAAACAAGTATGAAGATACCCACATGAGCCCTAGAAACACATAAAACATCAAGAATTATCCAAATTGTAACCCCTAGTGTTTTACCAAACTAAAATCACAATGGGGAAGGAAGAAAAATGCAGGGAAAAGGAGGGATAATTGAAGTAGAGGCCATACCTTGAAGAATTGGCCATGAATCACTATGAAATCACAAAAAAAATGCAAGAGGAGAGGTGGTTAGAGGAGTGAGGTGCACATGACTATGGGATCTCAGCCAGGAGGTGGGCTTGTAGTGCCGGAGGAGGAGGGTCATGGTGAGGTTGGGGAGCGTCGGCAGAGAGGTTGGGAGATCATGTTGGCCATGAGGTGGGCTGGCAGTTCCGGAGCCACGTCGGCAGGGAGGCGTTGGAGCGTGCCAGTGGGGAGATGTGCTGATTGAATCAAAGCTGGAGGAGGAGGAGGAATAGTGGGGGAGGAGGAGCGGCGAGGGAGGAGGTGTAATAATCGCGACGGGAGAGGGAGAGGGTATGTGGGAGAGGGAGGAAATTCCAGATGATTTGAGGAACCGTGAGCTACATGTAGCCCTTTTCCATGGGTAAAATAATTCTAATGCCATGATTTTAATACTATTATGTTTATATCACATTATTTATCCATGGATCATTAAAACTGTGGCTATAGATTCGTGGATATAGGTCATTTTTTTAGTAGTGAATACATGTTATCAAAATTTTCCTTACAAAAGGGAAAGTTTGACAAACACTTCCTCAAGGAAAATATTTCAGATTTGAGTTTGATAACCAAGTTCTTGTCTTCTAAAACATTTTATTTTGAACAAGATCTTGGCTTGAAAACATTTTTTCTTAGAAATTAAGCTTCTAGATCTTTAGAAATTTTATTCTTCTCATAATTTACTTCCTCGTGATTTTTTGAAATAATTTCAAAATCAGCATTTTTCTTATCAAGATCTTTAGAAAGATCTGATATTTCCATAGTAAGAATAGTATTCCTAGAATTTACCTTATCATGTTTTTTCATGAGTTTTGAATTCTCAATCTCAAGAATTTTGGAACACCTAGAAACTTCTTCATAGGTAGGTAAAGTATTATCTTAATCAGAAGAAGATTCTTCATCAGAAGAGTCATAATATTTACTATCATTAGCATTTAAAGAAACATTGGTCATAGATTCAGCATTGTGTACCTTAGCCATTAAACAATGATTATCAATAGATAATCTGGCTATTAGACCAAGATTCTTCTGTCTAGAATATTCATAATCTAAAGATTCGTCTGAAGAGTCTCCACCACTGGCACTCCAGGTTTCATTAGCTTTCAAGACTTTCTTAGCTTTAGCCATATAATACTTATTTCTGTTTTTCTCAGAATGCATTTCCTTTCTTTCTTTTCTCTAAAGCATAGAACAATCAGACATTATATGTCCAACTCTCTTGCATTCATAACATGTGACTTTTGAATCTTTCTTCTCTTTCCTTTACTTTGTCTTATATCTGTATTGAAAGTTCCTATTTCCAGCTATCTTGTTCATCCTTTGAGGAAGTTTTGCCAATTCATTTTCTGAGGATTAACTTCCACTAGATTTGGATTTGATAACAACTTTCTTAGATTTAGATCTAGTAACTCTCTCAGGAGTATTATCTTTCATATGATTAGAAGTTGTAGTAAAATCAACACTTCCATTCCCATTCTTCTTCTTTACGTTATCAATATCTCTCTTCATTCTAGTCTCATGCTAAAGAAGAGTTCCAAATAGTTCATCAAGAGTAATCTGAGTAACCTTTTTGTTCTCATAAATAGTGGTCCTCTTGGATTTTCACTCATTGGGTATGATTTCTATGGTCTTATCAAAAATATCTTCATCATATAATCCTTTATCACCCATTGATTGTAAACTATTTAAAATATTCATGAATCTTTGTTTCACCTTACATATGGGTTCTCCATAAGTAAAATTAAAACCATGATATTCAGCTCTAAGCAAAGATCTTCTTGTTTCAATAACTTTGGAAGTTCCAAAGTGAGTAACTTCATGTTTATTCCATATAGAATTTTCTGCTTCATAAGATGAAATTTGGCTATATATATTTCTAATCATAGAACAAAGCAAAGTATTGCGTACCTTATAATTCCGTTGATATTCATGCTTTTCTTGATTAGTAAAGGTACTAACATCCTTGTTATGGATTTTATATCCTCCAGTAAGCATAAAAAAATTTTCAACACCAGTATTGATAATTAAATTCTTCATACCATCTCTCCAATACTCATAGTAATTTCCATCAAAGATAGGTGGTCTAGTTGGATTGAGATTTCCTGTGGAACCAACATTGATTCCTGCCATCTTTAATAAAAAAAATTCCACACAAAAATTGTTAATTGAAATAGTTTGTAAATAAAGAAAATATTCCTAAGTAAGGATAATATAGAACAAGAGTATCTCTAAGAAAAAATAATTCCGAACTATACAAGTCTGAAAAACTGATTCTGAAAAAGTGTGAATTCGGAAGATCAATTCTGAGAATTATCTTCTGAACCTAATCGTGGGATTAATTCAAGGGTCACATGCTCTGATACCAATTTTTGAGATGGTATGTATGAGTATGATATACTCCAAAATACCAAATGTAGGATCAAATATGTAAATATGAGATGCTCAAATACCAGAGGGGGGTGAATTGTATACTTTTAAAAATCCCTAAGGAAATTTTCAATAACCAAAATTCACAACACCTATAACTTTTAATAACTTGCTTGATTCTAGAAAAGTGATTCCGGAAATGAAACTTAACAAAAGTTTACAAAAAATTAGATTCTACCTTTAAGCATATAGAATCTATCTAAATTAGAGTACAATTATAAGGAAGTATAAGAAAGTTATACTTCCCTCAACAATACAAATGCAGCAGAAAACTTGTAACAAAGCAAGTAACAAGTAGTAAGTCTTTTAATCCCAAAAGAAGGGTATCCAACAACCTTGGATAAAGGTCCCTTGATTTATACTTTCAAGAAAGTCTGTATTACCCACACTAGGGTAATCCATTGATACGAATATCGGAGTCTGTCTTGCTATCCCCGCAAGACCTCAACTATCAGGTAGTCGGCACCTCTATCTTACTCAGCAAGGAATCCATCAACTTCAAGATAGTCGGCACCTATGTCTTCCTCAGCAAGGTAGCCCTCAACTTCAATGTAGTCGAAACCTCTATCTTCCTATCCCTAGAAGCCCTCGATTGTACACAGCAACAATCTGAGTCGCATGAAGCAAAACGAAACAAGTAGTTCAGTACGCACAAAGCCGTGAGAGTCTCTCTCTAGAAATCACTTCAACAGTATGTAATCTCTAGAGTCGTAGAATTGTCTCAAGATCTTTCAAATGAGCCCCTATTTATAGGAACAGATTCAACAGTTGTCTCCCTCCTCCAATAGTCATATTCTTCCTTGAATTTCAGATGTACATGTACACATGTCACTCAAACAACGGTTAGTTAGTAACTGAATGCACGACATCGTTTTATAACAAAAAAGTGTAAGCAAAATATGGTTACATAACTAAAGTCAAATATTCAGAATGTAAGAAAATATGAAAGTTTGGAGTCTAACCAAAAATGAATTTGGAGTCTAAAATACAAAGGTATTAGGATTCTGTTTTCTAGGAATTCGGAACCTGAATTCCAAATAATTTCAGAGTCTGAATTTCAAGAAAATTCAGAATCTGGATTCATAAGAATTCGGAACCAGAACTTACAAAGTTTGTAGATAGAGTTCATGAGAATTTAGAGTCAGAACTCATGAGATTTCGGAGTCTGTATTCAGAGAACTCGGAGTCAGAACTCAGAGAAGTACGTATCTAGAATGCGTATTTAGAATTCAGAGACAGAACTCAGAAAGTTCGTATCCAGAATTCGTATTCAGACTTCGGAGTCCGAACTCAGAATGTTCGTAACCAGAATTCTAATTCAGAATTCGGAGTTAGAACTCAGAAAGTTCGTTACCAAAATTCGTATTCAGAATTCAGAGTCAGAACTCAGAAAGTTCATATCCAGAATTCTTAGTCAGAATTCGTAGTCAGAACTCAAAAAGTTCGTAACCAGATTTCTGATTCAGAATTCGGAGTCAGAACTCAGAAAGTTCTTATCCAGAATTCGTAGTCAGAAATTCAGAGTCAGAACTTAGAAAAGTTCAAAACTAGAATTCTAAGAATTTGGATCCTAGAACATAATGCTTCGTATCTAGGTATTTATGTAGATCCGAGGTTTTGGTTTCAAACTGAATTTTACACTTAGAAAATGTATGATATGGACAATGAAACAAGTTAAGGATAAGTTTCCATGGGGAAGTAAATTCTTCCTTATATAAGTAAAACACAGGGTAAAAATAGATTTTCCTTTAGATAATGTGTTTGTGATTTTCAAAACAAGAGAAATGTTAAAGTCATAAGGAAACCTTAATGACTCAACAATATTCCCCTTGAATGAAGGAATGGAAAAGTTAAAAGGAATACCATATTGACTCGACAATATTTTATGCATGACTTATAGGGATAGGCTGAGGATATAAGTGTGGTCAATGGGGAAAAAAATTTTGATGTTTTTATTTCATGATATAATTTAAAACTTATGAATGTATCTATTACTTCAAAGGCTACTAAACGGATCGGTCTTTCGAGACATCCAATGGCCCGAAGGCCTTCATTTTTTATTTATTTTTGAAAATCCACCTTTTAAGGGGTGAGGTGGAACCCTAATAAGGCATGTATGCATAAGTATTACATGCCAATGTTATGTAATAATGCACCAACTCTAGGTAACTGGGGTCGGGGAATTACAAAGACATATCTGGAAAAATATAAAAAAATATGTTTATTATGGGTAAATATGTCCCTCATTTCCATCACTTCCCCAAATATGATGAATTTTTGGGTCATATACATTAGTTATATTGAGCCCTGAAGATCTTGAAATGGCACATCGCACAGTCTTGTTTAACTGTGCATTTTTATGACAATATTGAGTAACTAATTTGAATATTTATATGCTATATCATAATATGTCATTTAATATATACCTTAAAATTTTATTATAATTATATGTAAGTAAGATAAACAAATTATAAGTAGATATCATCGATATTTTCCTTTGATTAGGAAGGAGGATTTTCATAGGAAAAAAATTTCATGCTTGGTTGAAATCAAAGGTATAACCATTACTTAAATTTATGTTAAATATATATATTCATTTAATTGTATTATTCATATATATTTTAGGTATTTATTTTATCTATTGACTCCATCTCTCAAGAATTAATAACATTGGGTTTCAGTCCCAATTCTTTGGTTCGGGAATGAATATCATTAATAATCAATGGGTATAAATTTTTTACAACTGATCAATTTGTGAAAATAAAAACACATCATGATGGAGTTATGTTAACTAAAATAGTGGAATATTATTCTAGTGTATAAGATAGTAGGTCTAGATATGAAAAATTTTCTTATTATGGATTGTAGAGGAAATATTGTTATTAGATTACTAATCTCAGGGACGAGACACTATAATGAAATGTAAATAGTTTTATTCAATGATGTGAAATGGTATATTTATTGATGACTGTGGATATATAGTTATTGAAATGACTTGATTCCTTTCTATCGATGAACAACATATTTTGGAATCAGTGAAAAACAGGGGTTTTATATAAAATATCATTTGAGACATGATTATGATGTCATTATTGATGTAATCCCAATACATATTTATCATTATGGTGGGTTCAAAATTGACACCATTAATTCCCCCATTGTTTTTCACCAAAATATTTTATTTGATGACTCAAATTGTCCCATTGTGATAATTAATGTTGAACCTAAACTAGTGGTGGGTAATATATAAAATCAACCATATATGCTCTTGGTTCCTTCAATTTAGCTTGACATGGGTTTCTCAGGTTGGTAATATTGTAATTAATTTAATTTAGTTTTTTTTAATGATATATTTGTTTTAGTAATATTTTTTTCTTTGTGTTTAATTAGATTTATTTGAATTCAGAATACCGGGTTTTGGATGGGTTTTTAAAAACTGTTTAACTTGGTTTTAAATTATAGTTGGTAAAATATGTTATGACATTTTTTATGAATTATTTTTATTCTAATTTGTTTTCATAATTTTTTAAAACTATTTATAAAAAAATGTACATTTCATTATTATAAAGATTATGAAACATATTGAAGAAATTTGAAGGAAATTATTATTTGATAATGATCAATGGATGCGTGAGATAGGGTTTCCTCCTTCAGTTTCCTTAATGAGTATAATAATTGTAATATTTTTCTTCCACATTACATTTATTATAATTTTATTATTCTTGATCAATTTCTTTAGGAAAATTCATCTAAATAATATATGACTTATCCTTAGCCTACTAGTATGTATTAGAGTGGTTGTGTTCTTATAGCTACACGAAGCACATGGCATACCCATTCACAACATAACCCACCAGCGAACACCCTATCTACCACACCTTTTCATCCTCCACTTGAGCCTCCCAGGATGTTCCCACCCATGCCTCCATAATCATCTTATTTAGCCTATACTTCTCATATCATGTCTGCACCACATCCAGGGAATTATCTACTTTTACCATATCTATATCCTATGATGTAACCCTAGTCCTACTATCCTTATCCTACCATGAATACACTTTATCCATTTTCTACTTACCATCTAGGATCTGATGATTTTGTTCTTTCATTTTCCACTTTAGTTCATACATATGACTAAATGTATGCATTGGAACAATCACATCATTAAAGGATACTTATCCAGGATATCACACGGATCCATCGGAACATAATGAGCATCTGACATCATTTTTTTTATGTGTATCAAATTATATCAAATTATTTTTTTTCTTATTGTATTGTTAATTAATTCTCATCCTTTTTTTTTATCTTATTCAGTGGGATATTCTAAAAGGTTACATGGTTCTACCCATAAGTGTGAATCTAAGAATCATAAAATATGAATAATAGTGGATTATAATGAAGATAATCAAATGATTGGTAAAATACTATGAAGTGTATAAGTTTTATGGTAACATTATCCAAGTATAATGATATCACTCTAGTGAAACTGGTCACATGGAGGAATATCAGTAATGAAATAATAGAGAAATAATATGTGGATATACGGGTAAAAAAATTGTTAAATTAATATCTACAATATTTTTTATTTTTTTTAATTAAAATGTTTTATGAAGTATTAGTTTAACATTCCTGATGGTGAAGTGGCTAAAGTCACACGGTTGATGGATCTTAGGGAATTGTGGTGATCATATAATTATGAGTTATATATTGTTTGAAAGAGTATAGTCGGTTCTGATTTATATGATGTACCAATATTCATCGACTATACAACAACAAAATGTCAAGAAATGATCACATATTGTAAGAGTAGGGAGTTTAATGTATTCTTAGTCTTTAATGGTTTTCATTGAAAATTTAATTCTTATTAATTGTATTGAATTTTTGTTTTTTGGATTCGCTGGAAAAAATAAAAAATATGGCGTGATTTATTTTCACAGTTTGGGGTGCACTAAAATGATCGCGCATGAGAGCCTCCAGGTACTTTAAAATTCATGTTCATTATATTAAAATTACTTTATTCTAATTTAATTTTTAAAATTATGAATGGATTTTAATAAATAGTTTTAATTTAAAATACAAAACTTTTCTTATATTTAATTTCCTATAGTCTATTCAAATCAACCTAACCTTAATTTAATAGAATCAAACCAACATAAAATGTTCATTTCATTTTATTTTGATTTTCAATAAGTATAAAAATATAAATAATCAAAAAAATGATTTCAACGTCAATAAAACAGTCTTAAAATATCCCTAAAATAAACTAATTCCATCCTCATACTGAAGTCTTGAAATTCCACATTAATATAGATAGATAGAAATTTCCCATTTATTTATATTTTCATTATAAATTTTAATTTTTCTTCTCATAAATCCTTTTAAAATAAAGCATGAAAAAACAATTTAATCTTTAATTTATAGCTTGAATGAAGTTCTCCTGGTCCCTTTAGGTTTTTATAACATTACTGCTCCAAACATGATGAAAGTTCCTTCGAAATATATAAATACCATCTTTATTTATTTTACTTTAACTCCTCAATTATATGTCAATATAATCCTTATATCACTAAAAACATGTTTTGAGGAATGTATTGTTCCTCAATGGCTATATTTGAGGATTTATTGGTTCAAAAATAACTTTTAAACTAAATACCAAACCCAAAATTAAACAATTTAAATAACCAAAAATGAATAAAATACCACAACCAAAAATGAACAAAATAGCCTAACCCAAAGAAAAATAAATAAACTAAATTAAAATTAACTAAATACCCTAAAAAATATGTGTTTTCATACTGAATAAATTTTCTAAAACCTATTTTGTTTTTAAAGTAATGAGATATTTTTTATGATTTTTTATTTTAAAATGGGAAAACTGTATTGATAGGGTGTTAATACCTTTAAATAGTTACTTTTGAAGAAATAAATCTATTTTATAAAATTATTCTTTGAATGAAAATTATTTTTCAAAAGTGGTTGGTATATTGAAATGATTAATTTTTATAATGTAATTAGGGAGAGTGTTTTTTCAAATTTTATTTTAAATTATATAAATTTTGAGGTATAATATACATTTGAAATATTTTTTTGAGTGATTTTATATAGTAATATTGCTTTAGTGAAAATCATGGGTATCATGAATACCTCAAAAGATATACCTACAGTTTATATATAAACCATGGTTATATCCCTATACTAATGTATTAAGCACCCATGGCTCATAGAATCATTGGTATAGCCTATACTGATGGTTCTATGGGATATACCAATGGTTCTAAACCATGGGTATAGGTTAAGTTTATAGTAGTGTATTATATTCATACATGATGAACCAAATGGATCTTTAAATCAACAAATATTTATGGTTTTGAGGCCCTTAACTTTCCCTTGATCACTCTCATTCTTGTGATCAATAACCTCTATAACTCTATTTAGTTATTTTCGTTTTTCATTTATTTCCATGTTTTCATTTCCAACATATGTTCTACTACATGGGAACCTAGTTATGTGACATTCATACTTCCCTTTCTCTCTTTTTAATAGGAAATTTTATTAACCATTTCTAGGATGTGGGTTTTAAAATAATGGTATTTATAAATGTAAAACTATTTATTTCTAAGATCAAGATTAAATTTCAAGGATTTATTTTATTTACAGTGGGTATAATGTAACACTAATAAATTTTAAAAGAATAACATTTTATTCAAAAGCATATGTAAGAAGCAACACAAAGAATATAATGGAGTATAAAATCCTAAAACTTTATGATATATTTGTTTTTAAATAGATTTAATCTTTTTAATAGATTATTTTATATGCAACACTAATTTTAGCTTGTGTTACATGCAACATTGAGTTAGGTTGCATTGCACACAAGACTGATTTTTACTGAATAATAATATATTATTAATATTATTATTTAATATGATAGTTATTTCCATGTAGATGCATTGGAGGGTATGAATAGGATTAAATAAATTATTAAAATATATAGTTTAGAAATTTTTATTTGTTATATATTTATAATAATTAAAATAGGAATAAATTAAAAGAAAAATGATTTTTTTCAGAAAAAAATAATATTTTTTCTGAAAGATTGTTTAATCACACATAGAACACATAATTTAATAAATACCAATTTTAGAAAATTTATATAGAAAAATAAAAAAATTGAAAAAATACCAAAATTATCTTATGGTGAATTTTTGGGATTTTTCTAAGAAGTTTTATTTTTTGATGAAGAGTGAAAATACAGAATTTAAATTGAAAACATCATTTTCATTTAAATAATTTATAATTATAAATTATATTTTGAATAGTTTTTAAAGTAAAATTCATTCAGTTTTATATCAATTAATCCTATTTATTTCATTATAATCATTTCATAATTAATTTTTCTATGAAAACTTTGTAAACGTATGAACTTGTTCTCTTTAAAACCAAGTTTTCTCATCGCGTCTGGAGTATTAATTTTAAATTAAATACAACCACATAAGTTAACAGAAATTATAAAAAATTATTCCATATTTTGAATAATAACTATTTATATTATCTAATAATTTCAAATTAATTTTTTACCATAATGATCAGTGAAAATATGTATAACTAATTTCTGTGATTAAGGTTCAAAGAGGGTTTTTCACATTACATGAGTTTTTATTAAAATTAATTTTACACACACGTTGTATTTTTATTTAAAAAATTAGATTTCGTATTTGGAATAATTAGGGATAAATTATATAATAAACCCCATTTTAATTTTAGTATTAAAATTAAAATTACCTAGGTAGATAAAATGAAACAAGTTACTGTAGTAAAAAATCTACAAGGGTAAAATTGAGTAAATTTAAATACTAAGGAATAACATAATAAAAATGTATTTATTTTTGTGTTTTGAAGGTGTTTCCTAACCAAATAGACCCTCCCCTCCATTATTGACTTATTTTTTAGGCACTTGAGCTATGGGAGACCTCCCAATAGTGAATACCTTTGGTTATTTATAAGAATGTCACTCCTCCCCAATTATAAAAGGGAACTCACTCACTTCATTTTTTTACACCTTCAAACCACTTTGGTTTGTCCAATACCTAACCAAAACACTTCCCATGATAACTATTATAATCTTAGAATCATTATTTTGGTCACAAATCCAACTTATGAATACTCTAATGCAAACCCAATGAGGATACCATAAGAATAGGTAATGTTCTTTAAGGAGCACCTTTATTTTATTTCTTTATCCACCTACTTAAATTTTTATTATACCATAATAATATAAAAACCTCATTATATTCTATATAATGGGATGTTTTTATAATAATATAATGATCTACAACCATCTCCACTTCCATAAAATGGGTTATGAAATCATCGTTTGTGTGTACAGTGGACTACCATCTCACGAACTGATGTCATTCATTTTTCCATTACAACATTTCAGGGTTTGGTATTAGGATAGATCTAAAGTGTATATATGATAAATATATATATATATATAATAATTAAACTTCTTGATTCATTATATCATATAAACCTTATTACTTTCCATCTCATAGGAGACATGATAAATTCACTCATGTGTACGGCAGACTACCTCCTCACGAATTGATGTGATTCAAAATTCACTAACACTCTACAGAGAAGGTGATAATGAAGAATTTTATTGATTATATGTGATTTAAATGAAATAATTACTATATTAAATACATATAAAACATTATGAAAATATATGTATCATTTTATTTTTTTACACTTAAAGATGATAACATAGTTCATATATGTGTGGACTACCACCTTCACGGAGTGATGGGACTCTATTTTCAAAACCAAACCACATGAATGATATATATAAGTATAATTAAAGAAATAATATCATATATATAGTATTATTATAATTATTTAATGTTAAAATATTACTTACATTTTTTCCATAATGATCATTGAAAAATGGAAAATTTTTTCATGCATATGTATGGCATTCATCTCCATGATCAAAATATACTTAATTTATCATAACCATATTTAATGATTATTTTAAAAAGTATAATTAATTTATAAAAATGATAATTATGTCATGATTATTATTTTTGAGATGATATAATTATATAATATATGCAGGAAACAGATCATTCATGAAAAAACATGCATGAGAAACCCAGGAAATTAAAACCTGAAACAATGGAAATAATGAAAGGTTATTAATGAATGGATGATAATATGTTATAAAAGGATAGTATATGATATTATAAATATTAATAAGTTTTTAATAAGTTAATAACATTTTTAAAACCACTATCTAGGAGGTTAAATCATGTTCAACTGAAAGAGAGCACAAGGTAACGGATTTTTCCTCAATTTACATTCCATTGAGACTTATTTATTATTATGAACCAATTCACTTTTATGTACTATATATATTAACCATTTGACATGTAATATTATTATTGCCTCATTATTAACATTATTTTGAAATTAAATTTGAATTATTTCACCAATGGGATGTGACTTTAAAATTTCCAATTGGTAAAAGTTATTGTGAAATCTCGCTTTCTGTTGTGATTTTTAACTTTCTCTTGAAACAATCACAATATTGTAATAATTTTTAATTGGAAATTAAATTTCTATTAAATATCAATATTTTTGTGTGATGGATATGATTATTTACTAAACATTATATCATTTTTACATATAGTGTTTACTTTTAATGTTATTTTATCAACTGCAGAATATTGAAAAATCTATATCCTTTACTCAACACAAATATTTTATAAGGAACATTGTTTATGAATTAAATAAATTATATATGATGAATTATTTGGACATGAAATATAGGGGTTTGGTACTGGTTAATGCAATCCCCTTGATGCATTATTAGTCTCATGAAACAAATTTCTCAGCCAAATTAGATAGGTTTCTACCTACATACTTAAACATTATTAAGGATAGTTCTTGAAAATAACTACCTTGAGGATATATTTTGATATTTTAGATATACAAAATTATTAATTCCTTCATTATTGATATTTCATTTGATTATTCAGTTAGTTTGAATATCCATGGCCATGTTTCAATCTCATGTGATTATTTATATGGAATCATTTGATCATTTTCATTCTTGTCAAATTATGCTCAAGTTATTAATTAATTTTCTTGAGTTTCAGTTATTTACCCTACTATATTTGTTGTGACTAATATATTCAAGAAATCGGGTTATTGAAATTTCATGTGTGTGCAATCATTTACCTTTCCATGTTGATTATTCCTTATTGATTCATGAAATCTTATGTTGTACTTAACCCATACTAAGAATTTGAGCTCACCCTTATTTTGTTTCATTTCCCAAGGATATGAAGAATAATTATTGGAATTAGTTTCAATGATATTGAGGTTTCAATTATGTTATGATTTATTTTATTTTTCTGATGTAAAATGGGAAACATGTATATATTTAATTTTTCAAAACTGCTAAAATAATCAATCCTCTGGGATTTGACCCATTATATTTATACCAATGTAATAATGTTAGAAACTGGCTTCGGGCTACAGGGGTCATGGTCATTATAGATTAGGAAAGTTTTTTTCATGTACATTTCTGAGGTACACAGAGTGTACAAATAGTACACACTAGGTAACCTTCTTGTTACATGGATAACAGTCAATACATGAAGTGTAATTAATACATGATGTGTAATTGAAAAAGTTTTTTCACCAAGAAAACACATAGACTAAAAGGCATATAACCTTGTTGCACAATGTATAGTCTGATATGTCTTGTTACAAATAGTTCTGGTATACATATAGAGTATATTTATTACATCCATATGTATGTATTTCATGAAGACTCATAAAAATAATGGTTCATCCTAGTTCAATGTACTGGGATAAATAGTGTGTACCTTCAAATTACATGTTGTGTACTCCTATACTATTCGACCAGAATTTCCAAAACCTCTAGATGGGTTCATCAGGTATTATTCATTAATTATTAACCAAATCTGGGTTATATGTGATAAAAAAGGGAGGAATAAAATATCTTTACAATTGTATTCAAATAATTAATTTCTTGAAATGAAAACCTTTTAAATACGTAAATGATCAAAAATCAATAACTAACTATAAAATAAACATTAGTGCTCTAATACCACATATAAGTTTCAAGTGAAACAAAATAAACTATTCACCATATGGAAAGCTCAATTTTTTTTAGATTCAATGGATAATCAATAATCTACATGACTACAAATTTCATGACCAATGAAATTTTCTTATAAAAAAGTGATAAATAATATTATGAGAACCAATAGAGAAGATATTTTTTTACAATAATTTATAATTAATTTAATAATAATAAGAAATATATAAATCTTGAATTGTTTCTTTGATATAGTTATTAATCATCTAAACATCATTTTGTTATATTTTATTATGTTGAAAAGGATCCAAAGTAAATCTCCTCTAGTAGAGGCCCATGAGTGTTCCTTTGATCTTAGAATATCACTGATGTTACTCTGAGTTCTAGTGAAGTGGTAACAATTGTATTGTGGTTCTCCCTTTATTTATTCCATGATCCCTTTAGTATATAAGTATCGTCTCTTGATCTCTCTATCTTGATAGAAGGTGAAGGGGTCAGAGAAAATCTCTTGATCTTTTGAGAAAACCCTAGAGACATTATTCATTAAGAGAGAATTCTCAAGGGAGTAGAATGGTTTGTACATTGACCAAACTCCCACAATTGTCATAGCAGCTTATTTATAGACCCATGGTTTGGGTTCCATATTAATTAATTTAACAAAGGTACTTAATATTATGTTAAATAAATAATGAATTTCATGACCTGTAAAATAATAATATCATTATTTATTTTATACCGTGGACTATGCTAACTCATGAAATGATAAATTTTTTTAATATCTAGTAAATAAGTATTTATCATCAGACCAATAACTAGGTCTTCTCATACTTCTTAACATTTATTATATTTATAAGTAAAAATTTAATTAAATAAATATATATTAATGGCCTAGAGAATAAAATATTTATTACAATATTCATGTAATAAATAAATATTTAATACCTTGCGAATAAAAGGAGATAAATATTATACATTCAATAAGTAAATAAATATGATATTCACATTATGGTAGATAAAATATTTATTTTCAAATTAATAATTAAATAAATTATATATTAATCAATAAATAATAATTTATTAACTTTCAAATAATAAGAGATAAATAAATAGTATATTTTTTCGTGTAATTAAACAATTACCTTACAAATAAGAATATATTTAAATTTTTTTATCAGTTAATATTGAATAAATATCACTTCTTAAACTAGATAATAATATTTATTCAAACAGTTAAATATAAATAATATTTAATTAGGATCAATGGAAACAATTTTTTTGTGACACTCTAGGATTTTTCCATAGTTACATTGGGAGGGATTTCCTAAAGTCCAATATTATTATCCAGAAATGGGTCATGGAATCCATAGAGGAAGAAGGTATATTAAAACTACAATAATTAAATTTGAACACTCACAACGTTATATAATCCATTCGTTATGTTATCTCACCAATAAGGTTTCACACCCTTGTCATCAACTTATATGCTAGATACTTCTATCTTAGATTATCTGAAATAAACTACTTGTTACACCATATACATGGAATTTAATGTGATGGTTCTATTAAAATTAAATAGAAAACATGTAAACTTTCATAAATATGGAAGGTAAAAATACTTCCTTCATTTATTCATTAATAACATATTATTCATGACATACCTAGCTTCGTTGTGAACATATGTCATCACAATTTACTACAATACAACAAAGTGTGAGATTCATGCCATACATTAATAATAATATTAAAGTAGAAGGATCACTACACACACTCACTGATAGAAATATCCAATGACATGTAAATATGAGAAATTTATAATAGAGGTTATGTTCTCAAAATCCCCCATATTGAAGATTACCATGTGAAAACATCTTGAGATGAAGTCACATCCACTTACGAGTACTCACACCTAAAATTCAATATACTATTTGTAGCAACCATAACCCTAGTAGAACAAATCTGGTTGTTACTTAATTATATTTACACTAGATAAAAGAAATATCATCCTAAGGGAATGAATAGTTTAGTAGTCTATGAAAACTAGATACATGCTTGAAATGCCACATTACATTTAAAAACATAAGATTCAACATATAATTTTTTGGAAAATATATTCATTTCCTATATATTATCCTTTAGTATCAATCATAGTACACTTCATAAAATCCTAGGGAAAGGAAACAAAATAATAGGGTGAGATAAGATTCTCATTAAGGGAATGTGTATAGAGGAATCCATCATAGAATAAATAATGAATGAATAATATGGAAGGGGAAAATGATGGTCTAATGATTCCATATAAATAATCACATGAGATTAAAACTTATACAAGGATAACATAACTATAAAAATAATTACATGGAAATCAATAATTGATTTCATAATGATGGAATACATAATGTCAGATATCATAAACTTACCAGCATGGCGTCGTGCTAAGACATATTACATAAATGGGTAAGACCTTGGCCAAATGCCAAAATTATTTTGTCTCATGATACCTAAAAATTTATTGATGATATATAAAATTTTAGGCTCCACCCATCACTTATTTAAACCAATTCATTAATCATATGACTAAACAATGTAGCTTAATCAACATGCTTCAATAATCATTAAATAGCATACATAATGTTATCTCTTTCCCCAGAAAAAATAATCATAATTCATCTAGAAAAATATTATGTATTTAATAATTAGATTATATCCTCATTAAAATATAATTTTTATAAAAGTGTATTGAAATAGATGAAAAATACTTCTAAAATATACTTTTACTTTTTATTGGGGAAAATACCCTTCTCATTATAAAATCACTTATTTAAAATATTAAAATTTAAAAAATATTAGGCCAATAATTTTCTTAAAAATTAACATTTAAACTTATAAATGAAACTTCTGTTTAAATAGTAGTAATAATGGTGGGAATATTTGTTCATGATTATTACATTAAAACATATATTTCATTCACACCTTTGGTAAAAAGATCCTCATTTGGGAAAATATGAGAAATATACGTTTAAAACATGTTATAAAAGGTCAAAAAGTTAAAATTTAATACAATAAATCATTATAGGATATAAATAACATTATTTCAAAAAAAAACATAGACATGGAATAAAAATAATCCCATTAAAAATGAAAAACAAAGTAGTAATTCATTTAAAACATTGTTTTGGTCTTTTGAGTGCCAAAGAAGGTAAAAATAGAACTAATACATGAAAACCCATAAAATAAAATAAAAAAATTTGGGTTTTACGATTTCATTATCATATAATTCCCCCTAATGGAAACTTATACCTAAACAATCCTTAATAAGGATGAGATTGTGAAATATACCATTACCTTTGGTCCGACATGCTTTTTAAATGATTTTAACCACTTGTATAATAAATTTAAATTTATTATAAATCTACAAGTGAACCATATAAATACTTATAATATCATATATGATACAATTATATAATTTCATCACCCGTTTATTAACAATTATCTTTTAAAATACTCCTTTCTGAGTGTTTACTGTTTTTTTTTCAGTTAAGTTTTGGTTTGTAAATTTTGGTCCTTGCATGAAGATCATAGTTACATCATATCCAAATTTTTAATCATGATATAAATATCATATATATTTATTATATACATATTTATAATTATCCTTGAATATAAAACAAGAAAAAATGAATCACATCACTTTGCAAATGTGGTAGTCAACACGTACACACGAGCGATGTTAGCCTTTTTAAATGAGTGTAAGGGTAATAAGGTAAATGATATATAATATTTTTATAATTATAATTATTTATTAAATATCATATATATATTTATTATTTTCATATTTGTAACTATCTAGGAAAAGTGGAGATGAAAGATTAATTACTCTGTTATGTGGTGATATTGAGTTGTACATACACATGAGGGTTGTTTTCATTTTCCATGGGACAAAAAGGTGATTAATAAGTGTTTTCCACTGTAATAAAAAGAATTAAGTATACGGTCTATAATTAAGTTATTATATTATCATGTTTATCGAATATTTTAAGGAGGTAGAAGAGAAAATAAAATGAAAACACTCGATTAAATGTTACACCTCTTCTTTAAAAAAACAAACTTTGGATTAAATATTATGCCTTATCGATAATGGGGAGTAAATTTGGGAAGATATTTGGGAAGATATTGGTTGAGATAATTTTCTCAAAATGTGTGAATAATATAGTTAAATAAGTCACTTTTTATAAGTGAGGTATAGGATACACTTGGAATTACTTAAATGGTTTTAATAATATAAAGCTCTTTCTTGTGAAAGTGGCTCCAAATTGTCAAATCATATAATATGATATGGTTGAAGTCAAAATAAAATAATAAAATTATTTTTAGAAAAGTTTTATTGGTATTTATACCCTCTTCCTTTTTTCCACCTGGTAAACTAGTTTTAACCATAACCATGGAAAAAAAAATATTTTTACAATTAATTGTGATAAAAAAATAAAACTATCTTTATTAAATAATTGAAATTATTATGATTAAAAATAATTAAACCATTTAAAAAGGTTAAATTTGTATAATTTTCAAAAAATAATATTTATATAAGTTCAAAAAATGTAATGAAACCATCTTTAAGAAAAATATGTTTTACCCTAAAATTGATTTTAAATAAAAATAAAGTATAAAGTTGATCCAAATGAAATTAATTGGTTTATAATAAATAAAATTTGAATTAATTGTAATTAAAACTCTAAAAAAACTAAATTGAACCTCTTAAATACTTGATTAATAGAAAAGAATAAAAAATATTTTTTATTTGGAAAAAAATATTACTTAGATTTCTAATATACTAAGAAAATACTTTTATGTTTTCCATTATATTTTTTATCAGTTATTAAAAATATATTTTTGATAAATAAAAGGATTAATTATATTTAAAGTTATTCATATATCATTATGATTTCTTAAAATTGTTAGTTTTTGTAAAATAATTATTGTTCACACTTCACCCAGAAATAAACTAATTATAAATAATCACAAAAATTCAGACCAAGAAAATTTTGGCATTATGAATTAAAAAATAAAAGTTATTTCATAAAATTAAATTTATCAAATTTTATAATTTAGGTTTCAATCACATTATTGAATAAAACTATGTGTATTGTGTTATTGTTTCTCTAGAAAGAAAAGTTCCTATAATTGATGATCAGGTGTTACATTCTTCTTTCCATCAAAAATTTCATCATTGAAATTTACAAAATTTTACCTAATAAAGATATTTGGGTAGTTATTAATCATAAATTATATTGGTTTCCACGTCACCACTTATGTCTTATGATTTCTCCAAAGTACAATTACCATCTAAGTCATCTAATTCCCCATCCCTTACTCTATAGTGTTGAGAATCTAAGTTGGATCTTCATAGTAAGATAAAAAAAGTTCTAATTATATTTCCTTAGAGGTTATCATATGGGTCGGATCAAGAATTTACTTCCTCAATAAAGATATGTGTAAAAAATCATGAACTTTAAATAGTCTAGGTGGTATTTCCAAACAGAATGCAACATCTCTAATTATTTTCATATTTTCAAAAGTCTTAATGTACCTAATACTAAGTTTCCCTTTCATTACAAGACTTATAACACCCTTACATTGTGATATGTTAAAGGAAATATAATCCCCTACTTAAAATTACAGATCCTTACTTTATTAATCCACAAAGATCTTTTAAATGTTTTGATCTATCTTAATATGATTCTGAGTAGTCTTAACTTTCACTATTATCTCCTCTATAAGATCTAGTACTACAAGCTTCCTTTCACCAATTTCAACTCAACAAGTTGGAGTATTAAACCTCTTAACATACAATGCTTCATATGGTGACATTCTAATGAGTGAATGGAAGATATTATTATATACTTATTTCATTATAGGTTAATACTAATCCCACATACCTTTAATGTTAATCTAGCATGACATTAACATATATTATTATGCATGAATATTACCTTTGGATTTCCTATTAGTTTAAGGATGATAAGAGGTGATCAAACATAGATCAGAGTCAGGATCCTTATGAATAATCTTATAGAATTTTGATGTAAACCACATATAAAAGTTGGATACAAATAAAATATGTATACCATTAATTCTTACAATATCACTAATATACACTCTTTTAAGTCTCTTGAGAGGTTGATTTTCCCTTACAATAAGGTAATGTTAGAACTTGGTAAGGTAATCAACAATAATCCATAGAAACATTCTTTCTAGGAGTTGTTGGAAATATATTGACAAATTACATAGTAATATCATCCCATTTCTACACAGAAATAGTTATAGGATTCGTGACTTTTTAGGGCATTGTCTCTCAACCTTTAAATATTCAAAAAACCAATCCTCTTGATACATAGTCTATAATTTCCTATTTTATATCATCCCATTAAAAATATTTGTGACACCCTAATACTTTACAATATTTTACACTTCTAAATAAATTTAATTTTGTTGATTTATTTATTTTTACATAACACCATATTAATCTTATGATACACACAATAATGAGTTAGCTTGCGTTACACGCTAGGCCCGGTTTTACTGAACAAAGATATTTTAATATTATTATTCAATATAATATATAACTTATATATTAAATTATAGTTTATTAATATTATTAACCAAATTTTAAATTTTATATATTTCATATAATTTTAACATTCATCTTATGTTTTTTCAATACATGATATAAGAACAAATTCAATTTTTTGGACAAAAGAAGTATTTTTCAAAAAATGTAGTTTTTTCACCTTTTAATGGAAAACCCATTTTAAATAAAATATTTAATAGTTTAATATATTAAATTTTAGAAAATAAAATTCTTATTTGAAAGTGTAATATCAAAGTTTACTTTGGTTTAATTTTTGGAATTTTTCTGATAAGTTTCCTGTTTTAATGAATAGTAAAAAATACTAAATTTTAATTGATAACAACTTTTTTAATCGAAATAGTTTATAGTGTTAAATTATACATTTTATTGGATTTAAATTATAAAGAGATTATATTTTTATCATCTAATATAAATTAGGTAATTGGAATTATTTTCAAAATTAAAATTGGATATAAACACGTCAATCTTTGGATCATTTTTACTTTTAAAAACTAGTTTCTCATTCCATCAACAGAACTAATTTTAATTTAATTATTTCAACTTATGTTTTTTTAATTTTTAAAAATTGATTCCATATTTTGAAACATTGGGTCCAAGTTATGTAAATAGGTTTGTTTTATTTTTTACATTATGAATAGAAACTTTGGTAATTTTTTTTATTATCACGGTTAAGGTTAAATTGTGTAATTAAAGATAAAAATAATATTATAAATTAACCTAACACCTGTCAAAATCCAATTGAATTAATAAATTATACCCTTATCATATAATTATTTAAATTTAATCATTTAATGGTCACTTTTCCATGAATATTACATGAATATTATTAAAATCAATGAATGTGGCAAAATGCCGCACTCTCATTTCTTTAAAGTTTAATAATATTAATATAGAGATAAATAGGATATAAATTCTATTATAAATATTAGATGGAAATCAAATATAATTACATAAATTATAGTAATTTATTTATAATTTTTAGAGATAAAATATTTTCAATTAAGGATGACACAATAGTGACGCAGAAATTATTTTCTTAATAGAAATATCAAATAAATGTTTTTAAAAATATTAAAACAAATATAATTTTAATGGTGATAAATGGATTTTATTGGTAAATATGTCATGTTAGGAATATATTAAATGATTTGGTTTGAAGATATCCTTATTTTATTATTTTATTTAGAGTTAAAGAAATGAGTTGTGTCAAAATTGACCCTATTGATATTTTATAAAAATAACATATTCTTAAATTATTTAAAATCATAAAAATATTTAAAAACTACAAAGTGATAATTATAAGGTTTTAAATTTTATAAATTTTCTATTTATAGGAAATTGACACTATATAGTTAAATATTTATATCCATTTATTATTTATAATATTATTACCATAATTAAAATTAAATAGATTAATTAAGGATAAATCAAAATGATAAGGTTTAAAATAAAATTAAAACATGTATAAATTTTAATTTTTTAGATTATTTATACCTATACTAATATTATATTTTAAATAATTAACTTTTTAACCATTTTCAATTGAAAATTAATCTATACTAACTTAATACTTTGAGAATTTCCTAAAGTGCTCCTCACCAATCTTCTAAAAGGGAACCTATCCTTCTATTTTAATCACACCTATAAAGCAATTTTTCTTGGAACAACCCTTCCAAAATATCCTCAAAACTTCTCTAACTTCATCCTAGATTCCATACTTTCGGCATAAATCCAACCTAAAGAGCCCTTTTGTGAAAATCAAAGGGAGACACTTGAAAAATCAATAATTATTTTACCAATTCAATTCAATTTATTTTCTACTTATACTTCCTATTACTATATTGTTTCCATACTAAAGTAATAAATCTAGTATAATATAAATTCTGAGATTTTATTATGATTATGGGACAATCATATTTCTAATTTTATCCATCCTATGAATAATAGTATCTCCTTGTGTGCATACATACGACTTACCATCTCAATGTCGTGGTGTAATTTTTTATTCAATGATGCTTCATTTGGATTGGTATAACGATGATTATAATGAATATAAGTATTTAATATAACATGATAATTATTATTTATAATTTATATACCATCTAATACAATACCATTTAACCATTAAGGGAATGATATTGTCGCATGTGTGTACGTAGGGCTTACCGTCTCCATGACGCAGTGAGATTCATTCTCCACATTAACCATTAAATAATGATTATAAAATTTATATAATGAGTAAATAAATAATTATTAACTAAATATCATTATGGATATGAATTAAATACATCCTATTCATAAAAAACATGAGTTACATGATGAAACGGGAATGTAAAAACAAAGTAGTTAACACTCAAAACAATGGTAATACAGAAATTTTATTAAAAAAAATAATATAAGAGAATAATATAAGATATAATAAATATATATATGGTTCTAGTGTAATTTAATAACATAATTTAATCATTATACATGAGGTTAACCCACCCTTGACTAATGGAAAGTACAATGTAGGTGTTAATTTCACAATCTCATTATTATATGAGGTTGTTTATACGTAAGTATATACAGGAACATATTTATCATCCATATCTATGATTATTAAATTTTATTTAAAAATATTATATACTTTTATTTAAATTTATTTTACCCATGTTTTACTTTTTATAAAAAAATAAATGAATCTTTTCGTCTTTTTCCAAATAAGGTACTTTATGACCTATTCGACAAATTAAGGAAAGAATGTTTTTTGAAAATTATATATCATGAGTGGCTATTTTCCACTATTATGACGCCTTAAAATTTTGAAGCTTATCATACAATCTTACAAGTTTATTTTCAAAATAAATGTTTTCTTTTATAATTTCATGGATTTTAAATGATTCCAAAGTAAAATAGGGATATTTTTCTCAAATAATTTTAAAGATTTTTTCAGATTATTTTCATCTATGTAAACATCCTTTGTTAGATTTTATGATTAATTAAGTTTTATTTAGTATAATACAATCTTTAATATTGTATTTAAGGTTTTATGATATGTTTTGACTATGGATGTGATATTTTTATACCATTCATGGTTTATGGTTAAAGTATTAATATTTCATATGATAGTTTTAATACGAATATTTATGTTATGTTTCACCCTTTTCATATGAAGAATTCATTGGACTTAGTAAGTGATGGGTGGGGCCCTGTATAGCCTCTTGATGAATCAGTAGGTCTCATGAGACAAACTATTATCTTTGCATGAGGTCATGATGGCATGGTTATGTGTGGTCTTGGCACTAGGCCTTGACGGTATGGTTATGATATCCGACATGATGCATTTCCTCATTATGAGATTAGTTACTAATATTACATGTGATTATTTGACTAGTAGAATATCCATGTGAATTTTTAAATCGAATTATTTGATTTATCCATTCCATATTATGTTCAATTTTATGTTTAAAATTATTTTTTATAGTTTTATTTTTGCCTTAAAGTTTATGGTTATTTATAAAAGCTTGTACTGTATTGTTTAACCTTATTGAGAATCTAAGATCACTCCTTTATTATGTTTTGTTTTCCTAGGATTCCAATAAGTGTATTATGATTTATATATGTGGTTAATCTAGGATAATAATGGTGTTCTCAAAAGATTATCTATGTTGTCTTTTATGTTTTGAATTGTAATGTAAATTTCATATATGTAATCTATTTTCCAATAATACTAAACTAATTGGTCCTTTGGGATTTGATTCCTTAAAATCGTTCTAATGTATTAAAATAATTCACCAAATCTGGGCATCTGGTGTCATCGCATTATAGTTGGTATCAGAGGAAGTTTAGAAACAACCTTGGAAATTAGATTTAGAAAACTTAGATTAGGGATTATAACCCTAATATAGACATTGAGGATAAGTATAGAGGAACATATTAAATTTTGGTAATGTAGAGATTATGTCGGTATTCTGAGAAAATAAATCATTGTCTAGGTACTATAAGTGGAAGTGGTTCTAGCATAGATGTACCTAGGAGTAATAACTCTGACAAGGTGTTTCGGACTTGAATTCGTGTAACCTGGTACCTGAAAATGGGCCTTACTGGGCAACTAGTTTTATACTCTCATGGGATATGCTTAGGATAATTCACATTTTACTTACCTACCATTTTGAAGGATTTAAAAGTAAATATTCCCCAAAAAATAACTAAAGTTTAGGATTCTAGGATATATGATGCATAAATTTATGATATTTGAAATACCATATTTAGAGTTATACAATGTAAATAACTTTATAAGTTAATTTAGTATATACCATCTTATAGAAATGGTTTTTAGCATAAAGAATGAGAACTCCACCGATGTACGTGATCCAGTGAGTAATAAGTATCATATGTTCCATGGTCTTAAGCCAACATTTTGAAGGTAAATAGTCTCCCTTGTATTCTAATAATTCGAGGGAATATTATCATGTGTTAAAAATATAATTAAATAATTCTCTAAGTCCTATGGATTTGAAGGGAAGTAGGAGAAGAAGAGGATGGTTATAGAATCCCACCTTTTTATCACATAAACTTTCATTACAATTTTACAAAACCGAGGATCTTTAAGGTTTAGTGTCTTGGAAACCAGGAACATAAAACATGAAAACATAAAAAAAATTATTCTTAAACACTTTAAAGGATTATCCTTAGGTTCATACTATTTTCATTACTGTATCTCATAACCTGGGGACATGCATCAAAAGAATGGGTGAGCAGAAGGCCCAGTAAGGGAAACAAGGGGAAACATTTAACATGTAAACTTGAGATACATCAACAATGTCATGAAAAAGAACTTTAAGACATGACAAAGAAATCATGAGGCATATCATAATAAAAATAACGTATTTCATAACTTGAATATGTGGCTACAACATTTAATATTGACAATAATTTCCATTTCACCAAGGTCCATCCCCAAGGTGTCATTAAAAAATACCAAGGTTATTCACCAAGGCGTCGTTAAAAATAGTCATCTATAGATATTAAGTCTTTATCCAATGCATTGGAGTGCTATCAGGGTGAACCCTTAAATTTGTCTTTATTATCATGTGATCCACATATATCATCATCAAACATTTAATAAACAACCCATATAGCATAAAAGAAATGGTTTTCATTTCATAGTCATCACATTTTAAAAAAACCGCTTTAAAGACGTGATCCTTATGTCACTTTAACCCCAGGGAAAAAGGATAGTGGGTCTCATGTATGTAAATCCCAGAATTAAAATAAAATTTTTTGATATATACGTCAATACCCCTGTAGAAGAAAGATCTTTGATCATTCACTTAATAAAACAAAATAATTTGAAAAAAAGATAAAGACATTTTGAGACGAAAATTCTGCAGCATAACGGCTATGATACATGGTTTTAGAAAACATTGAAACAGAGGGGACATTGGTCACCCACTCATAAATGATACATAAAATAGTAGGGGAATATAATATAAAGTATTTAATAACATGGTAATGAAATTTGAATGATATACCATATGAAACGAAGAACTTGAAATGAAGACAAAAAAATAAGATTTCTCTTATGAGAACTCGGCAGCCTAACGGCGTCACTTAAACATCAAAAAATGGATTGACGAGATAAAATAGGGTCTCTAATAATATGAAAATAAATGATAAGTATGATATATATAGATATCATATCCCAACATAATAAAAATTAACTTGAAAGACTTGACCAAAAAATAGAACTTGAAAATGAGAAGGGTGAACGAATCCCTTAAAAATTCGGCAGCCTAACGGCGTCACTTAAACTTCAAAAAAATGAATTGATGAGATCAAATAGGGTATCTCATAATATGAAAATAAAAGATCAGTATAATAGATATAGAGATCATACCCCAACATAATAAAAAGTAAATTGAAAGACTTGACATGAAAATAGATCTTGAAAACAAGAAGGTTGAAAGAACCCCTTAAAAATTTGGTAGCCTAACGGCGTCACTTAAAAATCAAAAAAAATCAATTAAAGAGATAAAATTGGGTCTCTAATCATATGAACATAAAAGATCAGTATGATAGATATAGAGATCATACCCCAACATAAAAAGGAACTTGAAAGAATTGACAAGAAAATAGAACTTGAAAATGAGAAGAGTGAAAGATTCTGTTACAAAACATTTCGGCAGCCTAACGGCGCCACTTAAACATTTATAAAACGAAATGATGAGAGTAAGAGGAGATATATCATAATATGAACGTGAAACTTTCAGTAAGAGGAATATAAAAGAACATACTACAACATAAGAACATGGAGCATAAAAGAAATGACTTAAAAGAGAGTATTTGAAAAGAAAGAGAGAGTTTGGATCCCTTACCTTAAAATGTAACTCTTAAAACTCAAATGTTGGGACCTTGAGGTTTTGTGGGAACCTTGGGAGGACTCCTTGGGAGGTAATGAGACCAGAGCTTCGTTGGGGGAGAGTTGGGAGTCGAATGGATGAGAGGATGGCTTGGTATTTATAGGGAAAGTGAGGGGACAAGGCATTAATGGCCAAGGGACACCTCATTGGTGGTTTTGGAAAAAACCATGGGCTTTCCAATGGTATTTTCCCATCGTATTGGCCACTTGGGACACCACATACCTTATCTTACTATTCATAAGTCGACCATGTTGATTACATACTTAATAAATCATTTAATGATGTCATTAAACACCCATAACTTAAAAACTGTATTTTAACTATTCATCGAAAATTCAACTTTCTTAGAAAAATCCAAAAATTTCACCTTAACCAAATATTGATGCTCTGATTTCAAAAATGAACTCCATTTTATAAAAATTATTTCCTAAATATTTTTAATTTAATTTTTAAATAAATAAACTATTCACCGAAAATTCATTTTTCTCAGAAAAATCCCAAAATTTCACCTTAACCAAATATTGATGCTCTGAGTTCAAAAATGAAATCCATTTTATAAAAAAAAATTCTAAATATTTTTAATTTAATTTTTAATTAAACAACACTATTCACCCGAAAAAACTAATACTTAACTAATAATTTATGAAACAGTTATTTAACCATTTTACTGAATCACATTACTTAATCAAGGTGCCTAGATTATATTAATACTTTATTTAAGTGAGACTACTAATCCATTTGGTCACATTAATAATACTAAGCATAAAATTATTATTCATAATTTACTATTCATCAAAAATTAAGTTGAACTTATTAGACTCTAAATTTCGTACTGAACATAATTGTAGAAGGCCATTTTTTTAAAATCATTACACGTTTTTAATTATTTAAGGTTTACATAAACATTTTTTTTAAAATATTCTTTCCCTAAAATTCACCAAAAATATGCATACTATATTTATCCGGATATTTGAAAATTCATGAACTTCATCATAAGAAGAAATGAAAATTTATTTAAAATAAAGGATTATAAAAGGCAGTTATGGTCTCCTTACATAGCCCCTTATCACACCAGCATAGGACCTAAGTGTAAGGTGTGCTAAGGTGAGAGAATCTGAGGGAGGCTCGGCCAACATCGCACGAGTAGTAATTTCTATCAGTTTGAACTTCTCGCGAAGGCGATTCCGTTCTAGCTTCACACGATGAAGTTCGGCTTGGGTTTGGTCCAGAGCAAAGCCCAGTGGTGCTACCTCCTTCCCAAGTTCTGTTAGATGGGCTTCGATCGGTCCAAGAAAACTGGGTGAGGCCATCGAATCTTCTTTCTATATTACTTAACCAAGATTACTTGTATTTAGATACAATAATTGAAACGTTTAGTTTCCAGCGGTCATATTGACCAATGGTCATATAACAGTTAAAACCCAACGGTCTCATTTTAATTATACTCATGTTATCAAATGAAACAGTTTTGTGGAGTATAAAAAATAAAATAACACACAAAATTAGGAAACAAGATTTATTTAAAATTTTGGGTCATTACAATCTTCCCCCCTTAAGAAATTGTGTCCTCACAATTTTTAAAATTTGGTTTTGAAATTTCATTGAAAGTCCCACATCAGAAAATGAGTCAGTAAAACTATTATTTTAAAAGAAAGAAAGGGAAGTACAAATGTCACCCAAGTTGAACCACAATAGGATTCCATGTAAGAAAACATGGACATGGAGGAGAAAACAAAGGGTCGTGTTCTGAGGGAGAGTGATAGAAAACATGATTAGGAGAAAGTTAACAATGAGAAAATCACAAAATTATGATGTGTGTAAACGGTCTTTGATTACCTAGTAGGAAACGTAAACCAACAAAATTATTGTTTTACATTATATTTCATAATTTTGAGGAATTAATTTACTACATAGAACAAAAACATAAGGAAATATACCTACCTTCAAGTAGAGTTTCATCCTTTAATAAGTTTCTACCAAAACTAATCTTTTCTTCAAACGATGATCATTCAAAACACTTGGTCTCATCAAAACACAAGAATCATATTCTTGAGAGTCACGTAATCCAAAAAAGATTAACTATCAATTTCTTGTATCTTTAAACATTATCCCAAAATTAGAAAGGGTAAGATAAAACAACTCTTCAAAAATAAAGAATCCCATAGGAAGGGAAACTACTCTTAAATCATCAAAGTTCCATGGTACTACCCAAAGTTCATCATAGACCATTCCATAAATAATTTTCCTTAAAATTACTCAAAATAAACCAAACTAAGATTAAAACCCAATTATAAGAATGATCTGATAACATAGTCTTCCTAGATAGACTTTATCGTTCATCTTCAAACAACATCAACCACTCTTATCATCTTATAACAAAAGTAACTAACCTAATCACATTTTCCCCAAGATAGGTTTATCATTTTCATATGAAAGCTAAATTACTATAATTCTGCCTTAAATTCATCGATTCTTAAAAATATAATTCAACCTTTACTCCTCAAAGAAAATACCGTAGTAATCTATTTACCTCGATCAAATAGGGTCCCCAAAATAATGAACATCTTCCAAAATAATAATCAACTTTTAATCCCCTAATCACCCACTTTTTTTAAGGAGAACAGCTTCACTACATCAACATGTGGTACATAACAATAGATGTTTTCCTTAATGATATAAAATCATCTTAGGTAGTGACTCGATGATCTTAGAAAACATAAAATATATGCTCATAGAGCATGAACTAAACTACAACATGATATAGACAATTATTGCGAATAAGTTACATGTACTTCAGTCATCATGATCCATCACAGCATAGGACTTGCATTATTCCCTTGTCCTCAAAGATTGTTGATGCTCATCATGCTTCTCATCTATTCCAAGAGAGCATTGTCTTGGATAATGTCTAACTTCTCCACATTTATGAAATTGAAATGTATAAGGTACATTAGATCGAACCTTATCTCCATTCATCACATTATCCATTTTTTTAAAGCAATTGGCCACTTTATGCCCTATCTTCCCACACTTAAAACATCTCCTGGTTCCTTTTTGACATTCTCCTTAGTGCCTCTTCCCACACTTTTTTGCAAAAAAATAAATTGGGTCTTCTTTCCCTTATCAACTTTATCAGAATAACATCCTGGAGACTTTGTCTTCTTCTTCCTTGATGAATTTAGGCATTCAACTAGGTACCAATTATTAATTGTGATTTTTGATAGCTATTTTGGCATAATCACAATATGTTCAACTTGATCTTTCATCATCTCTGTCGCATTAATAGGGAAATTGTCACATTTCCTATCACATTGGTTGTTGGTACATGCTCTTCCATTTCACGCCATTAACTAACTAAAAAACGTATAATTAGGGGGCTTAAATACTTAGCCAATAATCATGAAAAATAAACATAAAGCATAGAAGGATAAACTTGTAGAAGAAAAGTATACCCTAACTTGTGATCCCCTAGGTCCTAATCTAGGTTATCCATGATCATATATTCTTTTGTGAATATTTATTTTATTTTATCTTTATTCCTTTAATAATGGTTCATACTAAGCTTATGAATTTACCAAAGCATATCCCTCGGGAGTGTCATAACCAAGAGTGCTGCAAGGCCCATTGTCGTGTACTAGTTCCCAATCAATTCTATCTCAAAGAAGTGTTTTTGGGTTTTACCCCTATGTACATCTGTGCCAGAGCCACCTCTACCTGCTCATATCCAGATTAGGATGTATTTTCTTGGCAACCCCTTACTCAATACTCACCAAAATGTCAGGAAGATTTCCTATATTTAAACTTCTCTATAGGGTTCTTCCTAATGTTTTCATATCCTAATTTCCACAAATAACTAAACCATCCTTTGATACCAACTATAGCATCCTGCCTTTTTATCACATAAACTTTCATTACATTTTACAAAACCGAGGATCTTTAAGGTTTAGTGTCTTGGAAACAAAGAACCTAAAACATGAAAACATAAAACATTATTCTTAAACACTTGAAAGGATTATACTTAGGTTCATCCTTGGTTCATTACTGCATCTCATAACCTGGGGACATACATCAAAAGAAAGGGTGAGCAGAAGGCCTAGTAAGGGAAACAGGGGGAAACATTTAACATGTGAACTTGAGATACATCAACAATGTCGTGAAAAAGAACTTTAAGGAATAAGAAAGAAATGATAAGGCATATCATAATAAAAATAACGTATTTCATAACTTGAATATGTGGCTACAACATTTAATATTGACAATCATTTCCATTTCACTAAGTTCCATCCCCAAGGTGTCATTAAAATTTACCAAGGTTATTCACCAAGGCGTCGTTAAAAATGGTCATCTCTAGAAATTAAGTCTTTACCCAATGCATTGGAGCACTATCAAGGAGAACCCTTAAATTTGTCTTTATTTTTATGTGAGAGACATATATCATCATCAAACATTTCATAAAAAACCTATATAGCATAAAATAAATGGGTTTCATTTCATAGTCATCACATTTTAAAAAAACTGCTTTAAAGATGTGATCCTTATGTCACTTTAAACCCACGGAAAAAGGAAAGTGGGTCTCATGTATGTAAATACTATAATTAAAATCGAACATTTTGATATATATGTGAACACACCTGTAGAATAAATATCTTGTAGTATTCACTTAATAAAATAAAATAATTTGAAACAAAAGAGAAAGACATTTTGAGATGAAAATTCTGCAGCATAACGGCTATGATACATGTTTTTAGAAAACATTGAAAAGAGAGGGGACATGGGTCACCCACTCATAAATGATACAAAAAACAGTAGGGGAATATAATATAAAGGATTTAAGAACATGGTAATTAAATTTGAATGATATACCATATGAAACGAAGAACTTGAAAGGAAGACAAAAAAATAAGATTTCTCTTATGAGAATTCGGCAGCCTAACAGCGTCACTTAAACATAAAAAAAATGGATTGACGAGATCAAATAGGGTCTCTCATCATATGAAAATAAATTATCAGTGTGATATATATAGATATCATACCCCAACATAATAAAAATGAACTTGGAAGACTTGACCAGAAAATAGAACTTGAAAATGAGAAGGGTGAACGAATCCCTTAAAAATTCGGCAGCCTAACGGCGTCACTTAAAATTCAAAAAAATGAATTGAAAAGATCAAATAGGTTATCTCATCATATGAACATAAAATATAAGTATGATAGATATAGAGATCATACCCCAACATAATAAAAATGAACTTGAAAGACTTGACATGAAAATAGATCTTGAAAATGAGAAGGGTGAAAGAACCCCTTAAAAATTCAGTAGCCTAACGGCGTCAATTAAACATCAAAAATTCAATTGAAGAGATAAAATAGGGTCTCTCATAATATGAACATAAAATATCAGTATGATAGATATAGAGATCATACCCCAACATAAAAAGGAACTTGAAAGACTTGACAAGAAAATAGAACTTGAAAATGAGAAGGGTGAAAGAATCCGTTACAAAAATTTCGGCAGCCTAACGGCGCCACTTAAACATTTATAAAATGAAATGATGAGATTAAGAGGGTATATCTCATCATATGAACGTGAAAATAGAATTAAGAGGAATATAAAATAACATCCTCTATGATAAGAACATTTATCATAAAAGAAATGACTTAAAAGAGAGTATTTGAAAAGAAAGAGAGAGTTTGGATCCCTTACCTTAAAACGTAACTCTTAAAACTCAAAGGTTGGGACCTTGAGGGATTGGGGGAACCTTGGGAGGACTCATTGGAAGGTAATGAGACCAGACCTTCATTGGGAGAGAGTTGGGAGTCGAATGGATGAGAGGATGGCTTGGTATTTATAGGGAAAGTGAGGGGACAATGCATTAATGGCCAAGGGACACCTCATTGGTGGTTTTGGCAAAACCATGGGCTTTCCCATGGTATTTTCCCATGGTACTTGGGAAACCTCATACATTATCTTACTATTCATAAGTCATCCATATTGATTACATACTTAATACATCATTTAATGATGTCATTAAACACCCGTAACTTAAAAGCTGTATTTTCACTATTCATTGAAAATTCAACTTTCTCAGAAAAATCCCAAAATTTCACCTTAACCAAATATAGATGCTCTGATTTCAAAAATGAACTCTATTTTATAAAAATACTTTTCCAAATATTTTTAATTTAATTTTTAAATAAATACACTATTCACCAAAAATTCATTTTTCTTAGAAAAATCCCAAAATTTTATCTTAACCAAATATCGATGCTCTGAGTTCAAAAATGAAATCCATTTTATAAAAATAATTTTCTAAATATTTATAATTTAATTTTTAATTAAAAAACACTATTCACTTGAAAAAACTAATACTTGACTAATATTTTATGAAATCGTTATTTAACCATTTTATTGAATCACATTACTTAATCAAGGTGCCTATATTATATTAATACTTTCTTTAAGTGAGATTACTAATCCATTTGGTCACATTACTAATCCTAAGAATAAAATCACTATTCATAATTTACTATTCATCAAAAATTAATTTGATCTTATTAGACTCTAAATTTTGAACTGAACATAATTATAGAAGACCATTTTTTGAAAATCATTAAAAAAATTTAATTATTTAAGGTTTACATAAACATTTTTTTAAAATTTACCTTCTCTAAAATTCAAAAAAAAATTGCATACTATATTTATTCGGACATTTGAAAATTCATGAACTTCAGCATAAGAAGAAATCAAAATTCTTATTTAAAACAAAGGATTGCACAAAGAAGTTACGATCTCCTTACATATCCCCTTATCACACCAGCATATTACCTAAGTGTAAGGTGTGCAAAGGTGAGAGAATCTAAGGGAGGCTCGTCCAACATCGCACGAGTAGTAATTTCTATCAGTTTAAACTTCTCGCAAAGGCGATTCCATTCTAGCTTTACACGATGAAGTTCGTCTTGGGTTTGGTCCAGAGCAAAGCCTAGTGGTGGTACCTTCTTCCCAATTTCTGTTAGATGGGCTTCGATCGGTCCAAGACTACTGGGTGAGGCCATCGAATCTTCTTTCTATATTAATTAACCAAGATTACTTGTATTTAGAGACAATAATCGAAACATTTATTTTCCAGCGGTCATATCGACCAATGGTTATATAAGAGTCAAAACCCAACGATCTCATTTTAATTATACTCATGTTATCAAATGAAACAGTTTTGTTGAGTATAAAAAATAAAATAACACACAAAATTATGAAACAAGATTTATTCAAAATTTCGGGTTGTTACAATGGTAGAGAAAAATATGGATAAAGGGAAGAAGGGAAAGAAATATTTTCCCATATATGATAACTATCGAAAGAATCACCCTGGTAAATGTTTGAAGGGGATGGGAGTTTGTTATAAGTGTGGATAAAAAAGGCCACCAAGTTCGTTATTACAAGGGTAAGAAAAAGTTTTCCAATGCACATTGCTTCAACTATAAGGATATAGGACACTATGTGAATCAATATCCAAATCGTCAAAGAAATATACCCTAGATGATACTATTGGATAATGATCAAGTTATGATACTATCATAGATGAAGAGGAATGATTAATATGAATGTTCAAGAATTATTTTATTTTAATATTTTATTATCAATGTATTGGTTATAATAATTGTGAAGTATATAAGTATTATACTGCAATACTATTTCATTAAATATTTGAGATTCTATGGTACCAAGTAAAGTGACACAGTTTAAAGTTAAACTTTTAGGAAAATATATGGTTGAGTGGAATATACCCTTAATATGTTTCTGATACTAAGATAATGATTGTTGAATAAATAGATGATTCATTTGGATAAAGTATATTGGATATTATTGACTACTTTGTAACTGATTAATGGTTTGTTTATTCCATCATTGTTGGAATTTAAAATATTTTTCGATTTAAGGAGTATATCTAATATTCCATGTTTTACATAAGTAATAAGGAAGACTGAACATATCTGATATGGTTTTATGGTAATTCAGGGTATTACCATGTTTTAAGAGAATAAATGATGAAGGTATTCATGTGTTTCTTATGTGAAAAAAATATATGCATTATGTTATGTTGAATTTATAAATTTAGTGACCATCCTTTTAAATTTTTGGATTCTGAGTTTGGATAGAAGTATTTTGGATAAGTCTAAAGGTTGGAATGAATGTTGAATATTGAATAGTATTTTTAAGGTTAAAACATTTATTATGATTATTTTTGGAATGTTATAATAATATAGTTTTAATAATATGATATCCCACAAGTCGGGTGACAGTTTGTCACGTCCGACAAGGACACGAGACTTAAACCTGCAACCAAAGGGTGACAAGGGTGAATCACCTACCACTTCCTCGTGTGATATCCTGGTTAGTATATCATAGTTTTCGTTATTTAAATGTTATAAAAGATGAAGTATAAGTTCACTTTTGGAGTCCATTACAATTAATATAAATCTAATATTGTTTAATTTTATTATCTTTTGGAGATAAAGAAGAGTTTTTGGTTGAAATTGATTAAAGGATAAACTCTACTCATCAGGTAACTATTTTCCTTTAACTTCTTAGTCTACGAAGTAAATTTATTCTATAACTATAGTTAAAGGATCCTAAAATAAAAAAATATCCTAGTACTTTTTTTGATGAATAAAATATTCCCTTAGATCGTCATAGATTTATATATTTCTGATTATAAAATTTCCAATAACCATGTTCTCTATCACTCTCCATCGGAACTTGACGGTAAAACTTTTCATTCATGTCTATGTTTTTCTACATGGAACCCTTGTATGTGTTATCCATAGTAGAATTAATAGTTACATTTATTTATTTTAAAGTGGAATTCTTATTAATATTTTTTCTGATGTGGAATTACAATAAAGATGTTTTTAAATGCCAAACCCCTTGTTTTTTATCCTGAGATTAAATTGTGATGACGCAATTTATTGAAGGAGGGGAGAATTTAACACCCCGAGACTTTATAATATTTTTATTTTTTGAATATATTTAATTTTTTTTCTTTTTTTCTTTTTACACAACACTATATTAATCTTACACTACACACAATAATTATTTGGCTTGTGTTACATGCAAGGCCCAGTTTTACCGAATAAAAATATATTATTATAATTATTTAATATTATATATAACATAGTCATTAAATTAGAGTTTATGAGTATTATTAACCTTATTTTTAATTTTTTGTATTCCATATAATTTTAACACTCATACTATGTTTGTTCTATACATGATATAATAAAAAATTCTATTTTTTAACAAAAGAATTATTTTTCAAAAAATGCAGTTTTGCCGCCTTTTAATGGAGAACCCATTTAAAATTAAATATTTAAAACTTTTATATATTAAATTTGAAAAAAAAAATATTCTTATAAAAATTAATATTAAAATTTACTTTGGTTTGATTTTTTGTATTTTTCTGATAAGTTTCATGTTTTTATGAATATTAAAAAATGCTAAATTTTAATTGATAACAACTTTTTTCATCGAAATAATTTATAGTGTTAAATTAAAATTTTGATTGGTTTTAAATTATAAATATATCCTATTTTTATCAATTAATATAATTTAATTCATTCTAATTATTTTCACATTAAAATTGGATATAAACACAAGTCATTCTTTTGAACATTTTAACTTTTAAAAAACTTGTTTTCTTATTCCATCAACAGGATTAATTTTAATTTAGTTAATAAAAATTATGTGTTTTGAATTTTGAAAAATGGATTCCATATTTGGAAATAGTGGGTCTAAATTATTTAAATAGGTTTCTTTTATTTTTTGACATTGTGAATAGTAACTTTAGTAAAAAAAATATTATAACAGTTAAGGTTAAATCAGGTAATTAAAGATAAAAATAATATTATAAATTACCCTAACACCATTAAAAATCATTTTTTATGGCTAAATTCTACCATTATCATATATATTTAGAAATTTTAATCATTTAATGCACACGTTTTCATTAATATGACATGAATATTATTAAAATCAATGAATGTGGAAAAATGTCACACTCTCATTTATTATAAGTATAATAATTTTAATATAGATATAACCATGATATAACTTACATTATAAATATTATACTGAAATATAAAATAATTACCTACAACATAGTAATTTATTTAAAATTTTGAAAGATTTAATATTTACCATTAATGATGACATAATAGTTATGCAGAAATTATTTTATTAATAGAAATATCAAATAACTGGATTTAAATATATTAAAAAAATATAATTTTAACTAATTAAGATGATAAATTAATTTCACAGGTGACTATGACATTTTATGAGTATATTAAATGATTTTTTTTAATTTATCCTTTTTTCATTTTATTTAAATTCAAATAAATGAATAGTGTCAAAATTAACACTATTGATATTTTATAAAAATAACATTTTAATAAATTATTTAAAAATCATAAAAACATTTAAAAACTACAAATTTATAATTATAAGGTCTAAAATTTCATAAAGTGTCTATTTATGTACAATTGAAATAATATAGGTAAATTTTTATAACCATTTAACATAGAGAATATTAATACAACAATTAAAATTAAATATATTAATAAAGGATAAATAAAAATGATAAGGTTTAAAATAAAATAAAAACAAGTCTAAATTTTATTTTTTGAGAATATTTAGAGCCATACCAGTCTTATCTTCTAAATAATTCACTTTTGATCCATTTTTAATTGAAAATTAATTTATATTAATTTAATACTTTGAGATTTTCCTAAGGTACCCATCACCTCTCTTATAAAAGGGAACCTATACTTATCTTTTAATCATACCTCTAAAGCAGTTTGTCTCAGCCAACCCATGCCCATTTCTCCTCCCAACTTCCCTAACTTCATCCTAGAAGACAAAATTTTCACAAAAATCCAATCTAAGGAGTCCTTTTGTGAAAATCAAAAGGAGATACTCGAAGAAGAGATAATAGTTTTACCAATCCAATTCAATTTATCTTCTTATTATACTTCTTATTATTATAATGTTTACATAATAAAGTAATAAATAGAATATAATATATATTATGAGATGTTATTATTATTATTATATAACCATATTCCTCTTTTTAACCATCCTATGAATAGCAATACCACTATGTGTGTGTACGTACGGCTTACCGTCTCCACATCGTGGTGTAATTTGATATTGAACACTACTTTTTTGGATGGGTATAATTATGATTATAATGAATATTAATAATTAATATAACATTATAATTATTTTTTATAATTAATAAACTATCTAATTCCATACCATATAACCATAAAGAGAATGATATCATCACTCGTACGTACGTACGACCTACCATCTCCACGATACGATGAGATTCATTCTCCACGTTATCCATTAAAGAATGATTAAAAAATTTATATACAGATTAAAAATAATAATTATGAACTTAATATCATTTAAATATGAATAAAATGCATCCAATTCAAAACAAACATGACTTACATGACAAAACAGGAATGGGAAGACTAAGTAATAACACCTGAAATAATGGTAATACTAAAATATTATTAACAAAAAGGTATAAGAGGATCATATATGATATCACAAATATGAATTTGGTTTTATTATAATTTAATAACATACTTTAACCATTACGTATATGGTTAACATAACCTTGACTAAAGGAAAGTATAGGGTAAGGGTTAATTTCACAATCTCAATATTATCTGAGGCTATTTATACGTAAGTATTTATTGGGACATCTTTATCATTCATGTCCATTATTATTAAAATATATTTCAAAATATTATAGACTATTTTTTAAAGTCATTTTTTACCATGTTTTAATTTTTATAAATTTTTTTTAAAGAATCTTTTCATTATTTTCAAAACGAGGTGCTTTATAACCTTTTGAACAAATTAAGGAAAGAATATTTTTTTAACTTATATGGTGTGAGCATCTATTTTACACCATTATGAAGCCTTAAATTTTTGAATCTTCCATTACAACATTACAAGGTTATTTTCAAAATAAATTTCTTGTTTTATAATTGCGCGGGTTTTAAATGATTTCAAAGTAGTAAAGGGATATTTCTCTCAAAGAAATTTAATGATTTTGTTAGATAATTTTCATCTATTTCAAAATCCTTTATTATATTTTATGCTTAATTGAGTTTGATTTAGTATGATACAATCTTCCATATTGTATTTAAAGTTTTATGAAATGTTTTGACTGTGAATGTTCTATTTTGATACCATTCATGGTTTATTATTTAAGTATTAACATTTTGTATGCTTGTTTCAATATGAATGTTTATGTTATGTTTCACCCTTTTCATATAAGGAATGCATTGGATTTAGTAAGTGATGGGTGGGGCCCACTATATCCCCTATATGCATCGTTAGGTCTCAGGATACAAACTACTTTATTATCATTAGGCCTTGATGGTATGGTTTCGTATGGTCCCGGCATGATTCCTTGACGATTTGGTTATGATGTCGGATAGTGTGCATTTCCTCATTATGAGATTAGTTATTGATATTACATATTTTTATTCAACTAGTACAATGTCCATGTTAATGTTTAAATGGAATTATTTGATTTATTCTTGTCATATTTTGTTCAAATTAATGTTTAAAATTCTTATGTATCAGTTTTAAGCTTGACTTAAATTTTATGGTTATTTATAAAAGCTTATATGGTGTTGTTTAACCTTACTGAGCAACTAATATCACCCCTTTCTTATGTTTTATTTTCCCCGGATACAAAGAAGTGTATTATTATTTATATTTAAGGTTAATATAATATAATGATGGACTTATAAAATCATTATCTATGTTGTATTTTATGTTTTGAATTTTAATGTAAAGTTTATATATATAATCTATTTTTCAAAACTATTAAACTGATCAGTCCTTCAGGATTTTATTCCTTATAATCATACCAATTTATTAAAATAATGCACTGGCTCCAAGTATCTAGGGTTGGGGAATTATAATATTCCTTCAAATTTGAAAACATTTTAGTTCTTTCAGATGTATATAGAAATTAAAACTATGGGATTCATCTAATAATTCTCTCTTTATCTCATGTATGGATGGAACACATAACCTCTTTCAAAATTTAAGCATGCAAACTTTATTAAAAAAAAAGATGCCAGTTTCCTATCATTAAAAACTTGAAATTTATTTTGTGAAGTATTATCATCAATTTGGTAAGTTTTTATCTTTTCTAATAAGGATGGTTGGGAAATCATTTGAAAAAGGGGTGATTTTTTCCCCTCCCTAATAATTCCCATATTCTTCTTCCCTATGTCCCTGAATAAGGAATTTTTTTTAATCCACATATTTGACAGAATTCTATAATCTTTCCTACTCAATACATGAACTAATTTATAAGCCTTCCCATGGGGGTATTATTTTGAGAAATCATAATCCTTAATTAGTTCTAGCCATCTCCTTTTCCTCATGTTAATATATTTAGGTGAAATAATGTATTTCAATCTTTTGTGATCCTCATATATCTCACATTTTTCACCATAGAGATAATGCCTCCAAATCTTAAAGGAAACAATTATGGCTTCTAAATCAAGATCATGAGTCTCATAGTTCTATTCCTGGGTCTTTAACTGCCTTCATTAAAAGATAAAAATTTATTCATTCTTTATAAAGGTACATATAAGTCCTTTTATGTGTCATTATATATCACGAATCCTTCCACTCCTGATGGTAATGTCAGCATCAGTACATTGATCATCATCCTCTTTAATAATTAAATAACATTATTTATATTCTTATGTCTATAAGAACATAACCCCTTTATATTTCAACTTGGTTAATGAGTTTTTTAATTAGGAAAAATTTTGAACAGATCACTGACAGTAACCTACTAATACAAGGTAACTATATACCTTAGTTATGTTTTTTGATGTAAGACATTATTTTACTTTATTTGTATTTTAAGGATCAACAAATACTTTATCCTTGGAGATAATATGGCTATGAAAAGGAACTTCTTAAAGCCAAAATTCACTCTTGATAAATTTAATTTATAACTCAAATTATCTAAGATTCTCAAGAATGATTCATAAATGACTATTATACTCTTAATAACTTTTTGAGTATACCAAGATTGTATTTATAAATACCACAACATAATTATCAATAATTCCTTGAAAATATATTCATCATACCCATAAAAATAGATGGTGTATTAGTTAATCCGGAAGGAATTACTATAAACTAAGAATGTGATACATCATATGAAACTTTGTATTTTGAATATATTCCTTCCTTACTCACAATTAATAATACCCATAATGAATATAATTATTTAAAAAATATTTAGCTTCTTAAATATGATCAAAAAATTAATCAATACAAGGAATAAGATACTTTATCTTCATGGAAAGGGAATTTACTTCTCTATAATCAATACACAACCTCATAGACCCATCCCAATTTCTCACAAATAGAAAAGGAACTCCCCAAGGAAAAAAACTTGGGTGTATGAATACATTATCACAAAAACTCCTACAATTGTTTATTTAACTTCACTAGCTCCATTACAATCATTCTATAGGGATTCTTAAATATAGGTTTCAAACCAGTAATGGTTTCAATAGAAAACTCTAATTTATTATTCGGTGGATGTCTATATAGTTCTTCAAGAAATAGATCAATGTATTATTGTAAAATAACAACATCTTCTATACCAGGGTTACCACTCCAACCCATATGATGTATCTTCTATTCTTCTCCCAAAATTTAATTAGACAAAGCTATTGAGGTAGATCTAGGCATGATTCAGAGGATGAATTCTCTATTTTAAAGACAAGGAATTCCAAATACTAATCACAAATAATGATCTCCTTCTCTTGGAAATAAACTTTTTCATTATACTTGGAATTCCAATCCATGAAAAATATTATATCAAAATATAAAATATGTATAATAATAAAATTTTCTAATATGGTATGTTCATGAATCATAATGGGGATCGACTGAAATATCTTTGTTTTAATAATTTTTCTTTTATGTGTCTTGATTTCTAACTCACTTCTTAGTGTTATAGAAAAAAAATTATTAATAAACTTTGAAAATTTAAAAGAGTGAGTGGATCCATAATAGAATAACTCATTAAATAACATTGAATTTATGCTCAAACTGTATTCCACTAAATTTATTGAAACTTCAACTTTGCCAATAGTAATTTTATAATCTTATCCTTCTACCCTTGGAATCTTTTGTAGTAATTTCCCTAAAAGTTTGGGGAAATGGTTGGAATATTTCCCCATTTAATTATATTTAAATCAATATACTTCAATTAATTTTTCATTAACCTTGAATTCATTCACATGATGTCCTTTCTCTTCAGACTTGAATGAAACTTTTTCTCCCTTCAAGCATGTACCAGGGTGACTCTTTACACAAGAATAACATTTAATAAATTCTCAATTCCCTTATTTACCTTATACATATTTTTCTTCATGATGTTCTCATCTATCCTATACTTCACCTTCTTTAATTTTAATTCATAATACTTGGATAATCGTTTCTCTATCTTGATAGCACTTGATATTATATCCTCATGTGATGAGAATATTTGGGAGACTAATGAATTTCAAAGGATTGGATTTAGACCATAAACAAAACTATCAATCTTATTATTTGGATTATATATTTATTTTGTAGTATTCCATGTTAACCTTGTAAGTTTGGCTTCATACATAGCATCTTTTTCTCTTCCTTTTGTATTAGAGTCAATAATTTTCTCACTATTTCCACTCATTATTCAAGACGAAAATATTTTTCAAATATAAGTTTCTAAAAATAATTCCATTCCATGATCTCTATTTCCACTTCATTATTAGTGTTTTTAATCAATGACCACTATTGATATTCATCCCCTATGAGCTGAAAAAGTACCATAAAAACCTTCTCCTTTTTACTACTTCCTAAAGAAATAAATATATTTTCTTATGAAATTATTCATTTATAAACTACTAATAGATTTATGGTTCTATCGAATTATGGAGGTTGTTTGTACATGAAATTTTATAACTTTTTAATGTCCTAATATTTCACTAAATATTATCCTTAAAAATATTATTTTAATAGCGTGTTTCACATACAAAACTAAATTAAAATGAAAAACCTTGTTTTATTTTGAATATTAAATATGATCATTAAAAATTGTCATTGAATTTATATGTATGAATATGAATAACCAATATATGAAATATGTGAATAATTAAAATATCAACCACTTTTAATACTAAATAAAAACAATTAGTATATCTAAAACAGTTAAGAAAATCATTTTATGCCAAAATATATATTTTTCCATAATTGGGGCTTTATTTCAAAAAGAAAAGTATATTATGATTAATTATATAGATAATATGAATAATATATTACCAATAAATTAATTATTAAATTATATGAAATTATAATAAATAATAGTTGACATTTTAAAAAGTTATTTTCCAATATGAATTGTTTCCCACTATATTTTGGGATTTTATTTAAATATTGAATTCTAAAATTTTAGAAACATAATTTGACAAAACTAACATAATTTTGGGATCTATAACACTCATTTTATCTTAACATAAATTTTTGGTATTTTTTGGAAATAATTATTTTTCAGTAGAATAGTGAAAATAAGGATTTTATTGGTGTCATAAATTTTATGAAATTATATTATTATATGAATAAATTAAAAGTTTTTTAACCCTTTTCATAAAAAAATTTATATTAAAAATTATAATAAATCATATTAAAATACTATTTTGAATTTATAAACCCATTCACAACTACTTAAAAATTTATATAGCGTTTTAATAAAAAATGATTTTTTTCAACTATATTGATTAATTAACGTTAAAATATACTTTTTGATTTATTTAATAGTTAAATAAATAATGCTTTATAATTATATTTATTCCTCATTAATTTTAATCAGTCAATTTATAATTCTATACTAATCATAAATCTTGTTTCTTAAAAATAAACTATTTTAAAAAAAATGGGTTTTTACACTTTACATGTGCTGACATTAAGTTTAATTTTTCTTACACACAAAAACATAATTGGATAAAATTATTCTAATATTTGAGATAATAATTTTCATATTATTTATTATTGTCAAATTAATTTTTAGGTATAAAATTTATATTACTGAGATTAATGCTAATTTCCACGAAAATAATGAAACAATTATTTTAAAATTATTATTTTATTATTTTTAAGAAATTTGAATCAAATTAATTAAATATAATTAATTTAGATAATTAATGTTATATGATTTATAAATACATAAATAAATATATTAACAACAATTTACTTATTAATTAATACTAAATAAGATTAAGAATCCATAATTGTCAAAATGCCTTTTTTCTACTAAAACTGTTTTTCTACACATTATCTATTTTAATTTAAAATTTAATTTAATAATATTTATAAATTTAATAAGATTAATTATATTTAAAATTTATTTCCAATACACCCCAACTTTTTTACATTTTTTATTTTATAATTTTAAGAAAACATAAAATCATTTAGTTAAAAATTGTTTACCGAGTTTAAAAGTAAAAGAGTGAAATGTAAAAAAACATAATGATAGAGACACTATAACATGTATAAAACATCATAGGAAACACTTGTTTGAGACTTTATTGGAATAAAAATACCTTCAAACCCATTATTTATAATCTTTGTAGCCATTCAACATGAAATAGTGTCATATAATTATTGAAATTAAAGCGAGTTCCCAAGAGTTCCTTTTTCCTCTCTTATAAAAGTGTATCACGTACACCCTTTCAAACACACACCTATACTTATAATTACTATTTTAAACTCTAAAATATTACTCTCCCTATAAATTTATCACATAAATATAATCCCATGGTCTCTCATATTTAGCCTAATCCATTCAATTTCAAGTTAAATACAAAGGAAAAATCAAGTCTTCGGCATAAGTATTATCTCCTTAATAAGTTTTTATTCTTTATATTAGTCTTCTAAATATCTTATAACCTTACTATTATGATGAATTAAATTTAATTATTATATTTATGTATTATTATATTAATTTTAAAACCCTTATTTATTCATTTCCATACACTTAGAGAAATAAAGGAATATCAATCGTGCATGTACACGGACTACAGCCTTTATAAGGAATCCTTTTTTTAATTATTATTCTTGTTTTATAATTCTCTATAATAAATAATAAATAAATTATCACCATAATATAAAGTAAAAATAATATCATTTTTATTTTCTCATAATGATATTTTGTAATAATAAACACCTCTTTAACCATACTCACCAAATGGGTTAAAGTGTGTTCACTTTTGGGTCTCTTTAACCACCTAAATAAACAATGATTTAAAATATAATTATGGATGACTATGGGGAAATGAAAAAAATATTATTATAATATAATAATTAAATATTTATTGGTATAAAATTATTTAAATATTATATTAATTATTTAACTTTTTATTAAAGTATCCTTTTCGTTCACTAAAATTACCAAAATATGTCCTTATCAATACAGTTTTCACATAATGTAACCAAAACTCATATGGAATGAAATAATACCATATTAAATCAATATAATTCATATTTTATATAATAATAATTTATATATAAATAATTAACGGTTTATTAAATTATGGGAAATGATATCAAAATTATTAAACATGTGCAAAACAGTTAAATTTAGTAACACCTGAATGTATAATAAGATATAACTAATTAATTATCTTATAAAAAAATTATAATAAGGATTATAAAAAGAAAATATTTATTTTAAATTTTCTAAAATGTGATATTAAGTTATTATATTTTTTTGAAATAGGTTATAGTGTGATCTATTAAAAAAGGACACAAGATATGAGTTTGTTTATTACAAATTTGAATCCCTTGAGATGTGATTAATTTATACACCATGTTTATTTTTTGTGGTGTAAATAATTCCCAATAAGAATTTTTAATCATTATCATGTTATATTTTGTGATATTAATTTTTATATTTAATTTTATACCTCTAATGGGTTTTTTATTCGAAAGTTACAATGTTTTTAAGTGGTTTTTGTGCCTTAAATATTTTCCTTGGTTCATAATAACTATTATTTAACTATAATATTTATAGATTAATATATTATAAAAAATGGTGATTATATGTTTTATTTAAACCTTATTTTCTAGTGAAATCAAAATTGACACCAAATATTCTTCCTTTATGAATATATTATTTCATAAAAATAAAATTTTGTTCAAAATAGTTCCCATTTATTTTAATAGATTTTCTTTCATGTCCATGTTTTTACTTCCCAAAAATTTCTTCCTTTTCCTATTTTAAAATAAAATTTTTGTATCACCAATAATCTTTTTATTCCCTATTATTAATTTTTTTAATGGTTTCATCATCATTTTAGAGATGCGGGATTTCAACAATGTTATTTCCATAAGATTAAAAGTTTTTCCATATTTTTAAAATAAAATGTTTCATCATCCCTTCCAAATTTTATTTTAATAACATTCATATATTTTTTCAAGTTTACATTATTAATATTCTTTTTAAAATTAATTTTTTCAAAGTATTTTTACTTTAACTTTTTAAAAACATTATGTCTTTTTCAAGATTCCTTTATTAAAGATTATTTTTAGAAGTAAACTTTTTCAAATTACTTTCACTTTCTCTCTTTATAAACTTTATGTATTTTTCAATTTTGAATTATTAAAGATTCATTTTAAAATATAATGTTTTAAAAATATTTTAACTTTACCTTTTATAAAACATTATTTATTTTTCAAATTTTAGTTATTAAATATTCTTTTCAAGCGTAAACTTTTTCAGGGTAATTTTACCTCACCATTTTGAAAACATTGTTTCATTTTCAAGGTTCCATTACTAAAGATTATTTTTAAAAGTAAATATTTTCAGAGTATTTTCTCTTATCTTTTTTTTTTGTTAACTTTCTCTCATTTTAAGGATGTTTTATTTAGAACTTCTGTATTGAGGTTTTTGTAATAATTCTCTTTCTATTCAAAAAATGTATTTTTGAAATTAATTTTTACTTCAAAATTTTTGAAGGTTTTGTGAAAAAAAATTAATTTTCAATTATATTTACCCTATACGGTATATCTTTCATGAAGTGATTTTTTTATCAACCTTTTTATATTATTATCATATGAGTTAATTTTAAAAATTATAGTTTTATATTCTATGATTTATTAAGTTCATGTAATGTGATGTTTTTTAATGTTTTTTAAACCCCATTACTTTTCCATTGTTTCTTTATGGGGTGATGAATGTTTGATTTTAAACTAGAACAAAAATTTATATATTATGAGATGGGTGTAACCTATATATCCATCCAATTTATTGAGTAAAAGATTATATCTCATTAAATATAAATGTTATGTAAATAGGTAAGTGAGTATCTAAGTTCCCAAAGGGTGAGTGTGATGTTATCAAGATCTATTCATAATTTTACATGTGAACAGGTTAGTGAGTATCTAGGTTCAAAAATGGTGATTGTTACAGTGTTAATATATACACATAATTTTATGTGTGAATATGTTTCCAGGTATCTAGGTTCACAATGATAATAAATCCTATAATTGTGATTATTATATATTTTTAAGTTTTATGTCATCTTATGTCAATATTTTATGATAATACCTTATTTTTAAATTATTCCACACTTTTATACCAAGATCATATGTTTTAGGTTATTGATATGTATTTTGAACCAATTCATAACTTTTACTTCATCCTTATCGCTCATTTTATGATCTTATGTTGTTTTATCTTGCTCTATGATTATAATCTAAGGTATTATGATATATTATTATGATATTTAAGTCTTCATCACGTTCATATTGATTTTTATAACCTAAAACTATAGGATGTGTTTTCCCCTTAGCGTATGAGGTCACCCAATTCGTATTGTTTTAATTCATGGGTTATGAAGATGATTATATCATGTGAGATATATAGTAAAGGGTCTAGAGGTTCATGATTATGGAGAAATTTTTTCAAGTGTAGAAAATTAATACAATTATATAGCTAATCTCCAAGACACTAAATCTTTTAGTAATTGGGTTTTGTGAATATTCATGATATTTATTATTTAAATCATGATACAAATGTACTATTAATATCATGTTTCACTTTGTCCACTTTAGTTAGTATCAAAGTATTTTTTAGTTATTTTTGTTTTGTAGTTTATTAATTTTATATAATACTTTAGACAACATTAGTGAAAATTCTATAGAAAATTATATGGTATAATTATAAGTGTAGAAGAACATCCTAAAATGTTGGTAAGGTTGATAATATGGGTTTTTTCTAACAATACATATCTATATGAACACTACATGTGGGTGTTGTTTTAGAACAAATGAATAAAGAGGTAACAACCCCAAAAATAGTTGTGCGAGTATATCTTTTCCATCATTCCGGTGCGTGGTGAATTGTTACTTACTCTACACCTAGTTCGAAACTCATGGGGGATATGTTTTGGTTGATCATATTCTTTTTAAGAACCAATATGAAGAATTTATTTCCAAGTTATATCGGTTTATTAGGTAATGATGTATTATAGAAAACTACATAATGTAGCCTATGTAGAACCAAGAGCGTAGTAGGATTAACCAAATATGTCATAGTTAAATTGAAAGTATAATAGGTTTAAATGAAGGAGTCATTTTAGAATATAACTTAGGATTAAAATTTTATATTCACATACTTTAATTATTTTAGATATATTTATTAAATTTTTTGTTTTATTATTTGGTTCAATCTAGATCGTGGAAATGAATATATGAAAATTATTTCCCTAAGAACTCCTAAGAATCATTTTTGGGATAAGTATCTTCCTAGACTTACCAAGGATAATGAGGTGGATATTTCAGTAAAAAATATATATTCAGTATATCATGGATCTCTTATATTATCCCATTAGTAAATGATATTTAAAATTATAAGGAAACAATTTATTTAAATGGGGATAATGTCATAAACCAATAATTATCTATATATTATCCTTCAACAAACATTATGGTTCATTAATAATGGTGTGATCATACCCTCAACATATATTATGTCAATAGTGTTTCTCAATTTCAAAACCAAATTAAAAAAAGAAAACACATATTGTATTTTAAATATTAAGTATGATTATTAAAATTTATATTTTGAATTATAAGGAATGAATATGAATAACCAATATATTAAATATTTGTATAATGAAAATAACGACCACTTTTAATACTAATTTAAAATAATTAATATAGCTAAAATAACTCACAAAATTATTTTATGCTAAAATGTCATTTTTTTATAATTAGTGATTTATTTAAATAAACTAAGTATATTATAATAAAATATATTGATGATATAAATAATATATTACCTATAAATTAATTTTTAAATGATAGGAAATAAGAATAAATAATAGTTAACATTTTAATAAGTTATTTTCCAATAAGAATAGTTTTCTACTATATTTTGGGATTTTATTTGAAATTTAAATTCTCAAATTTTATAAATTTAATTTCAAAAAACTAACATCATTTTTATATTTATAATACTCATGTTATTTTATGATAAATTTTTTGTATTTTTTAGAAATAAGCAATTTTCAGGTGAATGGTGAAAATATTGATTTTATTCATTTCGTCACTTTTATAAAATTATATTTTTATTATATACATTGAAATTTTTTTGAAACAATTTACTATAAAATTTTATATTATAAATTTTAATAAATAATTTGTTGAATTTTAAACTCATGATCAACATTTTGAAATTTTAAGTAGCAATTTAATGAAAATTGTGTTTTTTTCAATGTTGTTTAATTTAAAATTACATGATGAAAGAAATCTATTTATTTATTTATTTATAAAATAAAAACTATTTTAATGATAATAATAATTTTAAATTCATTTTAATCAGTGGAATGGATAATTTATCCTAATCAAAAATCTTTTTACTTAAAATAAACCTTATTAAAAATGGGTTTTTACACATTGGATACTCTAACATTAATATTAACTTATCTAAACCAAATAAAGTTAATTTGATAAAATGATTCTTATATTTGAGATAATAATGTTGAAATTATTTAATATTTCGAATTTTTTTAGGTATAAAATGTAGATTCTAAGGATTAATTTTAATTACCACAACAATTATGAAATAATTACCTTAAAATAATTATTTTATTAATATTAAGGAATTTATATTGAATAAATTAAATTGATGTCCTTTTAAAAATTATTCAAATATTATTTATAAAAACATAAATAAATACATTAAAACTTCTTTACTAGGTAATCAAAGATAAATATGATTAAGAATCCATAATAATTAAAAAAAAATCTACTAAAACAGTTTTTCTACACATTATATGTTTTAATTTAAAATTTAATTTTATAATATTTTGAAATTTAATTTGGATAAATATATATTAAATTAATTTCTATAAAATCCCAATTTTTTTATATAGGTTATGCTCTATTTTTAATAAAATATAAAATCACTTAGTTTAAAACTATTTTCCAAGTTTAAAAGAAAAAAAGCAAAATGTAAAAAAAATAATGGTAAAAAATATAAAACATGTTTAAAAAGTGTTAGGAAATTCTTGTTATAGCCATTATAAAACTAAAAATACCCAATACTCTATTTTTTTGAATCTTTGGAGCTATTGACCTTTAAATAGTGTCGGAGGATTATAAAAATATAAAGCGTGTTTCCAAGAGTATTTTTTTCCTCTCTTATAAAAGGGGATCAAATAAACCCTTTTAAACACAAACCTATATTTATAATTTCTAATTTAAAATATAAATTTTTACTCTAATTATACTTCTATCCTGAAAAAATTTTCCTTTTTTCACTCATATCTTTCCAAATCCCTTTAATTTCAAAGGAACTTCCAAGGAAAAATCAAGTGTTCAGCATAGGTATTATCCCCTTCCTAAGTTTTTCTTCTTAGTATTAATCTTACAAAGATATTATCACCAAAAAAATGTGGTTAATTAATTTTCTTTATTTTACTTATATTTTTTAATATTAATTCTGTAATCCTTAGTTATTAATTTTCATACACTTATAAAAACAAATGAATTTCAATCGTGTGTGTGTGTGGACTACCACCTACATGAGGAATCATTTTTTTCATTTTTAATCTATTTTTTATTATTTATATTAAAAACATATATAATGGTTCACCATTATATAAACATTAAAATAATATCATTATTATTCTATCATAATGATATTATGTCAAAATAAACACCTCATTAACCATAATCTCCAAACAAGTTAAATCTTGTTCAAGTTTTGGTCGGTATAACTACTTACATGAAGGATGATTTAAAATTAGAGTATTTATGACTATAAGATAATAAAAAATATTATTATTGTTCTATAATATGTAAATAATTATTGTTATAAGTTTCTGAGATAATATATTAATTATTTAACTTATTATTAAAGTATCATATTTTCGCTAAAATTATTAAAATTAGTCTTTATCTATTGGGTTTTCACATAATGTAACCAAAATACATATGTAATTAAATAATATAATTTTAAATAAATATAATTTTTATGTTATTGAATATTAAATGATATACCAATAATTAAATCTTTATAAAATGATGGGTAATGATATCCAATTTGTTAACATTCACAAAACAGTTAAATTTATTAACACCTTATGGTTATGATATGATATGGTTACTTAATGTTATCATAATTAAAAATTTATATTATGGATTATAAAATGGTAATATTTATGATAATGGTTCTAAAATATTACATTAAGTTGGTTATGTTTATTTTATAGGAGTTTAATGTTTTATATACTGAGAATGGAAACAATGTAAGGGTTTCTCTTTCTCAAATTTGGATCCCTTGAGACATGATTAAGTTATACACAATGTTTCCATTTAAATTTTATAATGATTTACCTATTTTAATTATGTATCATGATCCTCTTATATTTCATGATATTTAATGTTCTATTTAATTTTATACCTCTCCTAGGGTTTTTATTCAAACGTTATATGTAAGTGGTTTTTATGAATCTAATATTTTCATTTAGTCATAATCACTCTAATTTTACTATAATCTTTCAAAATTTATCTCATATAACTTATTATGATGTTATGTTTTGTTTTAACAACATTTTTTGGGAAAATAAATATCTGAACCAATGTTTTCTACCTTTATGATTCTATTGTTTCATTAAAATTCATCTTTGTTAAGAATAATTTTCATTTTATTTAATGCATTTTTCTTTCGTGTCCATGTATTTGCTTCGAAACATTTTTCATCATTCCCATGTGAAAACTAAAATTTTATATCTCTAGTGATCCTTTTATTCCCCTTTATTAATTTAAAATAAATATATATCTATATTCTTAATGATGTGGGTTTTCAATAAGGTTATTTCAAAAATATCAAAAGATTTTTCCATATTTTCATAATAAAAAGTTATATCATCCTATTTAAATTTTATTTTGACAACTTCGATGCATTTTTTCAAGTTTTCATTATTAAATATTATTTTTAAAATTAATATTTTTCATATTATATTCAATTTCCTTTTAAAAAAACTTTGTGTCCTTTTCATGTTTTCATTATTAAAGATTCATTTTATGAGTACAAGTTTTCAATGTATTTTAACTTTCCCTTTTTTAAATTTTTATGTCTTATCCAAGTTTCTATTTCTAATGATTCATTTTAAATGTAGAAATTTTCCAAATATTTTCAATTTCACTTTTCTAAAACTTTATGTCTTTTTTAATTTTCCATTATTAAATATTATTTTCAAAAGTAAAAGATTTCAAGGTATTTTCACTTCCGCTTTTTCAAGACTTTATTTCTTTTTAAAGGTTCTATTATTAAATAATATTTTTAAAATTAAAATATTTCAAACTATTTCCACTTGTTATTTTTTATAAACATTTTTTATTTTCAAGTATATTTTATTTGTAACTCTTTGTATTAAGGTTTTTATAATACTTATCTTTTTATTAAAGAAAAATTATTTTTGAAAGAAATTTATACATGTATGGTTTAAAAGGTTTCATGAAAACTTTTATATTTTAACTTATGTTTACCCTCCAAGGATTATCATTCATGAAGTAATGTTTTTAGAACCCTATATATGTTATTGTGATATAATTTCATTTGGAAAATTAGATTTTGGATATTCTATTATTTCTTAAGTTCATGTTATGTTATATTTTTGAATGTTTTAATAAATCCATTCTTATTCCATGGATTATTAATAAGATGTTGAATGTTTTATTTTCAATTGAAACAAAAATATATGAATTATGATATAGTAAGAACCTATATATCTACCCAATAAATTTGTTAAAGTATTTTATCTCATTTAATATAAATATTATGTGAACACGTTAAAAAGTATTTAGGTTCAGAAAGGGTGGGTGTGATGGCATTAATCACCACTCACAATTTTATATGTGAATAGATTATAGAGTATCTAAGTTCAAAAAGTGTGAGTGTGATGTAGTTAATATCTATATATAATTTTACATGCGAACAGGTTGGCAGATATATAGGATAATAATGATAATAAATCCCATGTTTATTATTGTGCCACATTTTAAATTTTTTATCATGTTATACCAAGTGTTCATGATTATACCTTATTTCTAAATTATTCTATAATTTTATTTCTTGATCACATGTTTTTAGTTATTGATATGTATTTTGACAAATATCACAACTTTTACACATCCTTAATTTCCTTTTATGATTTTATATTGATTTATCATGTTTTATTATCATCATTTATTATACTATTATATCTTATTAATATATTTAATTATTTCTCATGTTCACCTTCATGTAAATGATCTGACACATTATGATATATTTTTTCCTTATTAAACACCTGAGATCACCTCTTTATTATGTTTATATTCCTCAAGTAATTAATATTATTATATATTGTGAGATATGTAGTAAAGGTTCTAGATTATAATGAATATAGAGAAATATTTTTAAGTATATAAAATTAATATCTTTATGTATCTAATATTCAAGACACTAAACCTTTTGATCTTTTCATTATGTAATTGTTTGTGAGATTTATTATTTAAATCATGAGAATAATATATTATTTATTTCATGTTTATCATAGGTTACAATAGTTGGTATCAGAGAAAGGTTTAGTTATTTTAAATATTAGTTTAGTTATTCTGAAAATTAGATTAGAGAAATTTAGTGAAAACCTTAGGGAAATGTCTAAGTGATAAGACTAAGTATATAATAACATCCAAAAAAATTGGTAATGTATATATTATATAGTTTTCCTTACAATATATCTCTGTTAGGATATGACAAGTGCATGTAGTTTTGTAACAGATGCATCTAGGGGGGATAACCCCAAAAATATTTGGTCAGCTATATTCCAGCCATCATTCTAATGCATAGTGAATGGGCCCTTACTGCACACTAGGTTTGATACTCATGAGGGATATTCTTTGGTTGATTATATGATCTTTACAAAATTCTATAATTTATATATTTCTTAGTTATATTGATGTATTAGGTTATGAAGTATGATAAAAAACTTAAAGTAACCTACCTAAAACTAGGACAGTTATAGGATTAACAAAGTATGACTTAGTTGAAATTAAAGTATCATATATTGAAATGAAGGTGTCATTAGACAATGCATATTAGCAATGAAATTTCATATTCACATAAATTAATTATTTATGATATTATCATATAAGTTTTGGTTTTAGTATTTGGTTGAAAAACATTAAATAAATGAATATGTAAAAGATATGTCCCTGAGAACTTTTTATGAAACAAATTTTGGATAAGTATTTTTCATGTCTTACCAAGGGAAATGAGGCGAACATAGCAGTAGAAAACATATTTTGATTTTTACATAGATCTATTATATTCTTCCTTCAAAAAATTATAATTAAAATTGTGAGGATGTAGTTTAATTAAATAGGTGTAGAATGTAATGACCCAATATTTCAATATATATTATCCTTAAATAAATATTATGTTAATATCATATATCACATATAAAACAAAATTAAAATGGAAAATCTTGTTATACTTTTAATATTAAATATGACCATTAAAACATTGTCATTGAACTAAAATGTATGAATAGAAATAACCAATATAAGAACTAAGTGTATATTGAAAATAAATATTACTTTCAATAAAACTTAAAAATAATTCGTATAACTAAAACAATTAAGAAAGTAATTTTATGCTAGAAATATATATTTTTCTATAATTGGTGTTATATTTCAAGAAAATAAGTATATTATGATTAAATAAATTGAAAATATGAGAAATATATTACCTATAAATTAATTATTAAATGATTGGAAATAATAATAAAGAATAGTTAATATTTTAAATTTTTATTTTCCAATATGAAAAGTTTTCCACTATATTTTTTGGATTTTATTTAAAATATCAAATTCTAAAAATTTAGAAATTTAAATTGAAAAAAAATAATGTAATTTAGTTTTTTATCATATTTAGGTTATCTTAAGATGATTTTTTTGGATTTTTCAATAATAATAAATTTTTAAGAGAAGAGTTAAAATATCTATTTTATTAATTCCATCACTCTTTTAAAATTATATTTTTATTTGAATACATTGAATATTTTTGAAACAAAATAGTATAAAAATATATATTATAAATTTTAATAATCTATTTTAAAATTATATTTTTAATTTTGAAACTTATTCTCAACATTTTGAAATTTTATCTAGCATTTTATTGAAAACTGTTTTTTCAAATGTTTCATTTAATTAATTATAACATGGTTAAATGAAGTCCTTAATTTAATTTTATTAAATAAATTATATTTTAATTATAATAAATATTTTAAATTCATTGGAATCAATGTAATTGAAAAAAATTTCCTAATCATAAATCTTTTTTCTTAAAAATGAGCTTTTTCAAAAAAAAACGGGATTTTACACATTACATGCACTAATGTTAAGAATTATTTTTCATACGCGTATAAACTTAATTTTATAAAATTATTATTATATTTGAGATAATAATTTTTGTATTATTTAATATTTCTAATTTCATTTTAGGTAAAAATCTTATAGTACTATGATTAATACTAATTTCTACGATAATGGTGAAACAATTATTTTAAAATTATTATTTTATTATCATAAAGAAATTTCTATCAATCCAATTAAATTGAAATATTTTTAATTATTACTATAATATTATTTATAAACACATTAATAAATATATTTACACTCATTTATTTGGTAATTAATTCAAAATAATATTAGGAATCCATAATGGTCAAAATGCCATTTGTCTATTGAAATAGTTTTTCTATAGATTATATATTTTAATTTAAAATTTAATTTGATAATATTTAGAAATTTAATTGTATTAAATATATATTAAATTTAGTTCTATAACATACTAATTTGGTTATATTGGTTATTTTATATGTCTAATAAAACATAAAGTCACTTAGTTAGAAACTAGTTACCTAGTTTAAAAGTAAAAGCGTAAAATGTAAAAACATAATTGTAAAACCATATAACATGTTTAAAATATGTGATAAAATAATTGTTTAAGAATTTATCTACCTAGACATACCCCAAACTCCATTATTTATAAAAATTTTATCCATTTACCTTGGAATAGTGACATATTATTATTAAAATATAAAGGTTGTTTCAAAGAGTTCCATTTTCCTCTCTTAAAAAATGGGATCACTTAAACAATTTCAAAAACACACCTATCTTTATAATTAATCATTTAAAATGTTACCTTTTAATCTCAATATAACCATAACCCACAAAAATAATCGCCTATTCACTCATATTTATCTTAATCCCTTCAATATCAAGGGAACTTCCACGGAAAAATCAAGTCTTCAACATAAGTATTATCTTCTTCTTAAATGTTTATCCTTAATATTACACATAAAAATATCTCATCAACAAAATAATATGATTAATTTATTATAATTAGTATAATGATATGTTTTTATATGAATGGTTCATCCCTTATTTATTCGTTTCTAACTACTTAGAAAATAAAGGAACATCAATCATGTGTGTGAGCGAACTACCACATCCACAAGGAATCATTTTTTCATCTAGTATTTAATTATTTATCCAAACATCATAAAGACTGGTTAACCATAATATAAAAATAAAAATAATATCATTATGTTTCTATCATAATTATATTATATCAAATGAAACACCTCCTTAACCATACTCACCAAATGAGATAAAGTTTGTTCAACTTTGGGGTGGTTTAACTGCCTACATGAACAATTATTTAAAATAAAATTATACATGACTATGGGAACATCAATACTCATATAATTATAATATAATAAGAAAATAATTATTTTATATGGATCTATAAATATTATATTAATTATTTAACTAAGTATTAAAGTATCATTTTTATTCACTAAAATTACTGAAATAAGTCTTTATCAATTCGTTTTTCACATAATGTGGCTAAAACACATGGAATGAAATAATAAAAATTTAAATAAATATAATTTATATGTTAAATAGTATTAAATGGTGTATCATTAATGAGAAATTTTTCAAATGATGTAAAATGATATCAAAATTATTTAACATGTTCAAAATAGTTAAAGTTATTAACAACGGATGGTCAAAATATGTTATAACAAATTAATGTACTCATCATAAAAAAATATAATAAGGATTATAAAAAGGTAATATTAATGATAATGGTTCTAAAATAATATATTAGTTCAATTATATTTGTTTTATAGTTTTTTAGTGTCTGGTCTACTAATTAAGTAAACAAGGTAAGTGTTTCATTGTTTTAAATTTGAATCCCTTAAGACATGATTAAGTTATACACCATGTCTCCTTTTAAATGGTATAAATACTACCCTATTTTCATTTTTTATCATGAACCTCTTATATTTCAGTAAATTTAATGTTACATTGAATGTTATGCATCTCATGGGGTTTTGATTCAAAAGTAACAAAGTTTGTAAGGGTTTTTGTGACTCAAATAATTTTCTTGGGTTGTAATAACTTTTATTTGACTATAATATTTCAATATTTATATATTATAACCTATTATGATTTATGTTGTATTTACACCTTATTTTTTGGGAAATTCATCATCTACACCAAATTTTCCTTCCATGATGATTATTTTGTTTTGTTAAAATGATTTTTTCTATTGATAATTCCCATTTATTTAAATGAATTTTTCTTCCATGTGCATGTTTTTACTTCCTACCATTATTCTCTTTCCTATAGTGCAAATTCAAATAATTTTTATCTCCAATGATCATTTTATTACACTTTATTCATTTTAAAATGAAGGTTTAGCTATCTTTTTAATGATATGGGTTTTCAACAAGGTTTTTTCATAAATATTATAAGGTTTCTCCATATTTTAAAAATATAGTGTTTTATCATTCTCAATAGATTTAATTTCGATAAAATTTATGTATTTTTTCAAGTTTAAATTATTAAATATTATTTTTAAATGTAAAATATTTCAAATTATTTTCATATTCCCTTTTTTAAAACTTTATTTATTTTCAAAGTTTCCATTATTAAATATTCTTTTTAAAAGTAAAAGTTTTCAAAATATGTTCACTTTCCCTTTTTTAAAACCTTATGTATTTTTCAAGTTTTCATTATTAAATGTTCTTTTTAAAAGTTAAAGTTTTCAAAATATTTTCACTTTACCTTTTATAAAATCTTTATTTCATTTTCAATTTTCCATTATTAAATATTATTTTTAAAATTAAAACTTTTCAAGGTATTTTCTCTTCCCCTTTTTGAAAACATTATGTCTTTTTCAAGGTTCCCTTATTAAAGATAATTTTTAAAATTAAAATTTTTCAAAATATTTTCACTTATCTTTTTTTACAAACTTTTTTACTTTTCAAGGATGATTTATTTGAAACTATTTATATTATGATTCTCATAATACTTCTCTTTCCCTTCAAAAAATATATATTTTTAAGTATTTTTTACTTCAAAGTTTTAAACAGTTTTTTGAAAACTTTTTTATTTTCACTTATATTTACCCTATAAGGTTTATATTTCAAGAAGTGATGTTTTCATCACAATTTATATGTTATTATGATATTATTTCATTTGTAAAATTATATGTCTGATATTCTATGATTTATTATGTCCATGTTTTGTGATGTTTTCTAATGTAATAAGAAACCCATTCTTTTTCCATGTCTTCTTTATGGGATAATGAATGTTTGATTTTTAATTGGAATTAAAATGTATGGATTATGATATGGGTGGGACCTATATCTCCCTCTAATTAATTGGTCTAAGGATTTTATTTTATGAGATATAAATGTTATGTGAATAGTTTAGTAACCCAATAGGTTCACAAAGGGTGAGTGTGGCGGCATTAAGATCTTCTAACAATTTTACATGTGAAAAGGTTAGTGAGTATCTAGGTTTGTAAAGTGTGATTTTAATGGTGTTAAGATCTACTAATAATTTTAAATTTGAATAGTTTAGAGAGTATATATGTTCACAAAGGGTGGTTATGATAGTGTTAATATATAATCATAATTTTATGTGTGAATGTGTTAGTGAGTATCCTGGTTCAAAAAGGTTGAGTGTGATTCCAGTATAATCTACTCACAATTTTATGTATGAACATGTTAGATAGTATAAAGTTTCATATTGAGTGAGTGTGATAGAATTAACCTCGTTTGTTTGAATATTTTAGTGAGTAGTATGCTTCAAAAAGGTTGAGTGTGATATCAATATTCTATACTCACAATTTTACATGTGAACATGTTAGTGAGTATCTAGGTTCAAAAAGGATAAGTCTAATGGAATTAATCTCTACTCAAAATTTCATGTGTGAACTGGTTAGTGAGTAACTAAGTTCACAAAGTGTGAGTGTGATGGTGATAATGTAATGACTCTATTTTTTCCTTGTAAAGATTTAGAATATTTTAAAGTATATTTTTGAAGCTATGAGATGAGTTAGTGTGTGATTCTGGGGCCTGGGAAGGCTCAGTATAGTTATAATAAAAATATTAAATATATTATATTATGTTATCACAATTTTAAATAAATGATGGAATAACTCCTGGATAGTGTCTTGGATTGAAAATATGAGACCCCCATTCGATCTATAATTCATGATTTACCCTAAACATGACATAATCTTTTCCAACACCAGGAAGTTCATTTATGTGCAGTCGTGGAAGAAATAATAAATAAATAAATAAATTGAATTATTTATTTATTATTAAATAATATATGTAATCTAACTCTTTATAAGAATTATTATTCCAACCCCATTGAGTTAGCCATAAAAACCTATGGATTTGATAGAGAGATCATCGAGGATAGCCTTGGAGAACAATAGTGGGGTTTAGGATCGAAGAACAATTTTCTATGAATCATCTACGCCAACGGAGTTTGTGGATCTCAAAAATTACCATGTAAACTATTATTTGTTGTTGAATGATCCAAACTCAAATTATAGTATTTTTTGGATTTAATACCTATATTTATTTTACTCGTATCGAAGATGAACTAATTCATTAACAAATTAATTTGCAGGTCAAGTGTTGAAATACAAATATTACTTCATCTTACTAGAATTAAGAATATATATTTAATTGATTATTCAGAATTTTTTTTATTTTTTCAATTTTCTAATGGAAATAGATCGAGTCCAAACTAAAAAATGGTCGAGGTTCATTTATCTTGTAGTTAATTGTGAATTTATTCCTTCATTTATAGAATGTTCATCACCGGTATTTTTCTTTGGTCAAAAATTCAATAAACAAATGGTAATCAATTATTATGAAATTATTCTTTGGAGAAACGGATTGATACCATGGGTTCAGTTTTGATATGTATGGCATGATTTTGGGTATAATGATAGTGGATGTATGGGATCGGATTGGGAGATAAAAGTTTGTGGGTTTTGGAATTCTACTGAGGTGGCACAACGGCGGGTGATTCTCGAGTAGAGGAAGCAGCCGAAATTTATCCACAAAAAAAAAGTTTAGTCAACTTGTATACAGATTCTATAGGGAGTTTCATGGTGTATTTATTGGTATTGGATGTGTGAGTGTAATTCATGTGAAGTTTCAAGATTTTTGGAAAATCCTATGTTACACAACGTGTAGTTTGAAGAACACATGTCAGGTAGAACCTAGATATAGTGGCTAGAGTTTATATATGAAGAAAAATATCACACACCATGTAGTACCCACAACACACCTTTTAACACTATGTTAGAAGCTCAGCATATACCCCGTGGGTACATGGGCATAGACACAGCCCGGTCAATAGGCACAGCCAATGTACATAGGCACATCTCGGTACCAGGACATGAAAATAGTATCTAAACATTGCTAGGTACATAGGAATGGCATGGATACATGGTCACAATAAATATTATATGCGAATGGGATAAGGAAAAAAGTTATACTTGGGGTATAAAAGACACCCTATGTGCTCTCAGTACAAACCTTATACTCTTAGTACAATCCTTGTACTTTCTCTAGAGAAGTTTGAGACCCTTATTCTCTTTAATGTGGATCAATATCTCTAGGGTGTGTTCTTATGGTCCATCCTCCTCAGGGTATAGTGAGGAATCATGTCATGTTCATAGGATATGATCCCATCTATGGTATTATACACAAATAAAGTTTCAATAATCCTTCTATGTGTATGGGGTGTGACCCTCTATCATTTCTTTTTCTTCTCTAGGTGGGTTTTAAGAATCATCAAGAACAATTGATCCCCTACTTATCAGGTTATTCCAAGATGGGTCTGGAATACCCCATAGGCCCTATGAGAGATCCCCAATATTTTTATCATAATATTCCAAGTTATAGCATGTACTTATTCATGGAACAGCCTAATGATCATGACTTATTTAATGAGTGTCAACAATGTTATTAGGATCATGGAGTGAGTTCTCCTGGATGAGAATTACCTGGAAATCTTGAGCAGAATCCTATAATTAGCTATAGGTCTATGACTTCTTTGAGACTTTGTGTCTATTCTTAGTATATATAGGTTATTATATTATTATTATTCCTCATATCCTGATTATAATTTATTAATATTGATGAGATGGCGACTCTATTGATGCTTCTTGTTTGGTTATTTTTGGGTGTCCTACTGTGTATTTCTATACTCACCCTTGCATGGGATCTACCCACACTTGTTGTGTCTTGTATAGATTGAAGAACATTATATGGATTCATAGGAGGAATTGGAGTAGATGAATCATAATTATCTATATAGATAATGGTGTGTATTAGATGTTTCATTTAACAAAATTCCCCTCTTTTTTTAGAATATTTTACTCTTTTACTATTTTATTGGGCTTGTATTTATCTCTTATTCTTTCTTATACTTATCTTATACTCATATATGGGATATAGATGTATACATTCATTATGGTATCAATTTTATTTTACCTTTCAACAATTTTTTTGTTATTTAGATATGTGTATGTGGATATAGATACCTTAGGTGAATGCCTACCATGTGTGAGATATATATACTAGGCACTAGTCACCAGCCTCTATTATATTAGAGGAGGTATTGGGGTGTCACACTTGTCTTATTGTTTTCTACGTAGTCCCTAATGGGTTGGTTCATGTTAGAGTGGTATCAAATTAATTTGTCTTAGGACAGGAGTTTGGAGATTGTTTAGCTGTGAGGTTTGGTTTGTGAAAGTGGGTAACATTATTAAAGTGTTTAAAGTTTTCCTCTCAGGTTATGGAATCTAGTGTTGGTATTGTGGCTAATGTATCCATTCACTAGGACTTTAATAAGATTATTATTCACTTGTTACATGTAGGAAATGGTTATATATAAAACATTGGTACATCTGTCTATAGTAATGGGTTGTGCTTTCATATCCTTTTTGAGTTAGCACCCTATATATACTATTTTAACATGGTACATCTTGATTATTTTAAGATGCCTCCATGATGAAAACCATGTATTATTATATAGTAGGATCCTGATTATGATCCTCAATATGATTATTCTTTAGTGCAGGGACCTGTGTAGGAGGTTGTACCTTCAGGTGGTTTTCTATTCTTACTACCACCCATTGAGCAGTAGGTTTCTCTGGTAGTAACGAAAGAGTATTTGCATAGTCTAAGAATTATCCCTAAGTTTCTAAGGTAGAAACCCCTTTATTTATATTATGATCTAGGACCCTAAGAATATTAGGACTAGCTTGAGTAATTTATGAGAGTTTTTCACCCTATAAGGACACCTCCATGTCTAATGGTGGTTCTAGCGTCGAGTCTTATTCATGGGTATATTGGGTGATGGTGGAGTCTGGGGACTTAGTCACATGATGAGATATCTCTATCTTGGATAAATTTTAAGAATATTTTCTGATAGGTGGTTTACCACCAACTGTATTTCAATTAGTTCATATCTATGATCTTTTGCAGCTTTAGCAGGGTAGTATGACTATAGAAGAATATTCATCAATGTTCACCAACCTCTCATGATACTCCATGGATATGGTTTGAGATTATTTATTCAGAACATGAACCTTCAATAATGGCCTATATTAAGATATAGGGTTATTATCAATATATATTTGTATTCTTATCTAATATGGGAATCTTGAGTGAGATTTCATGGTAGAGATATTTCTAGATGAGTAAACATCAATATTTATTTCCGATAGTTGGCACGTAAGAGCTGATACTTTAAAAGTGGGTAATCGATGCTATACATAGAGATCTGTTCAAGTGAGGAACTTTGGGAGATAGTCTCAAGATAATGGGACTAAAGTACTAGGATCTCATGATTTACCGTGTCTGAAAAGGGAGATGTAGTGTTTCTCTTATGGTAGTTGGGGACATCACACACAAAATTGTTTGAACCATCAATCAAATTACATAGAGATATATTATAGACCACCTAGGTAGTGAAAAATACTTGATTGGGGATGTCCATAGGGCATTGGTCAGGGAATGGGAGTGGGGATAGTAGTAGGAGGTGGATGACGGTTTGATCTATTATTTACAGTGCCCCTATGTGGTCCATGCCAGGATCAGGGAGCCAGTGATCAAGGGTGAGGATAGCTACCAGAAATATAGTCCTATGAACTTGAGGATTCAGTTTTTACTAGAGGTATGATATATTTATTTACTAGTTTATCTTAGTAATAATATACACATTTATGAGATACTCTTTTCATGCAACTTCCCTTATTAGAGATCTAGAGATGTTGGTGGAGCCTTTGGCTTGATCTTTACAGTTGGAAACTCCTACTGAAAGGAATTCAAGGATCATACACTTCTATCAATAGTGTGATATTTATCTATGAGCATATAGATTCATCTTTGATCCCTTTTTAGTATCAATGAATCCATATGATGTTATATTTGGTATGGACTATTTATCCATAATTCATGCATAGATTAACTATTTCAAGTAGTGGATATGGTGTGTTCATGATGATGGGATGAGGTTTTACCTTATTAGTGATAAGGAGACCCAATAAGAGTAGAATGGGCTCATATATAGAAATATATAGTTGATTACTCACTATTTTTCTTGTATTATATTTGGAGCAGAAAATTTCATGAGCTTTCATATTCTTATAAAGGTGACGGAGTACAAATATGTATTCCCCTAAGGACATGTCAGACTTTCCTCCCCAATAAGAGATATAATTATGTATATAATTTCACCCATGTACTTCATTAATATCTACACTATCATATTGGATGGTTCCCATATAACTTCGTGAGCTTAAAGTTTAGTTAGAGTAGTTACAGATGAAGGTATTTGTCTGACCCATTGCTTCCCCCTAGGAAGCCCTAGTGTTGTTAACCAAGAAGGTGGATGAAAGGTTAAGGTTTTTTGTTGACAACCATCACCTAAAATAGGTGACCATGAAGAATAAGTATCCACTATTTGTAATTAATGACCTCTTCAAAAAATTGAGATGGGTGAGAAGGTTCTCAAAGATTGACCCTAGATCAGGCTATCATCAGCTATGAGTTTAAGATGGGGATATATAGAAGATGATATTGTGATATCTTTATAGTCACTATGAGTACTTGGTGATGTCTTTTGGAATGATGAATTCCAAAATGTTGTTCATGGGATTGATAAATTAGATATTTTATCCCTTCATAGATTGGTTAATTTTAGTCTTCACCAACGACATCCTGGTGTACTTGACATTAGAGGAGGATCACATGAGACACTTAAGGATAGTCTTGTACATACTTTGAGAGAACTAGATTTATGGGAATCTCTCAAAGTGTATATTCTAGATTCAAGGGGTCCAGTTTTTTTGACATGTTATCTCATAAAATGGAGTAGTATTGTAAATGGTGAAGAGTGTGGCAGTGTAAACTTGGAAGCCACCCAAGAGTGTGGCTAAAGTATAGAGATTTATTAGTTTGTTTGGCTACCATTAGATATTTGTGACAAATTTATCTAGGATATTGGCACCCTTGACTACTTTGAACCATAAGTGGAATCCTTTCATTTGGAATGAGAGGTTCTGGTATTATTTTCAAGAGTTTTAGTAGATATTAATGAGTGCCTCTATCTTAAGACTGACGAAGGAGGGTGTTGAACATGTGGTGTTTTGCGATGCCTCTATGACTGATCTTGGATGAGTTCTGTTGCATAAACAAGTAGAAATTTCTGATGGGTCCCAAAATCTGAGACCCCATGATAAGAACTAAATGATCCACAGTCTAGAGATATCATTATTGATCTTCACCCTAATTATGTGGCTATACTACCCTATAGGTGAGTTATTCATCGTCTATTATGATCACAGAAGTATCAAGTATATCTTTTCAAAAAAACATATAAACTTGATATAGATTTGATGGAAAGAGTTCCTATAGTATTATGACTTTGATATATTATATACTCATAGAAAAGAGAATGTGGTATATGATGATCTCAGTAGGAGATCTTGTTCACAGTTGTTCAGAAAGGCATCAGTTCAGTTGGCTTCATTTCAGTTTTCTTTAATGGATGATGGATGTGCATCTTAGCTTTAGTTGATGGTTTTTACCCCTCCACTTCAACATCATGTTAGGTAGGATCATATTGGAGATACTAACTATGATACCATGTGTTTTCATATATCCATAAGGAAAGATCTTGAAGGCTTTTATAAAGAATAAGATCATGCCCTATTTTTCTAAGAATGTAGAATGGTTCCATTGATGTTGTGGGAGTAGGCTTTGATGGAGTTTCATATGTACCACTTAGTGGTACATATTTATGTGTAAAATATGTTCCAATAACTTTATAATTAGTTTTTTTGTCCAATATTAAATAATTTTTTTTAGATATTGTCTCTTAACGCCTCACTTGTTAATATGTGAAGGTCAGAACCAGGTTCCATTGGGGTTATCTCAAACCCTTGAGGTGTTGGAGTTGAATTTGGTGGTATCTCAATAGAATTCATGATAGGTCTCCCATGATCATCTAGACGACATTATTCCATATGGGTGACAGTAGACTGACTCAACATGACATCCCACTTTCTAACTATCAGAAAGCAGAGTTCAGTAGAGAGCTTTCACTGCCTTTATATATAGGATATAGTTTAGTTTCATAGAGTTCCCTCTACAACCATTTCAAAATATGGTACTTGCTTTATGTCACAATTATGGAGAGTATTTCATGAATCCTTTTGGACTCGTTTTAATTTGAGCATGGCACTCCACCCCTATATTGAGAAGATTATTCTGGTTTTGGAGGACATGATTCAGGCTTTCATGATACACTTTGTCCATAGTTGGGAGGATCACCTACCCATGGTGGATTTTTTTTATAGAAATATCTACCACTCCACCGTTTATATGGAACCATTCAAGGACTTTTATAGGATATCCTATAGGACACCAATATGTGGGACTAATATAGTTTATTTTATACTCATGGTCTCAGTGTTGGTGCAAGATAATATAGAGAAGGTTTAGATCATCCAAGGAAGGATGAGTATTACTCATATCTATAATAATTCTTATACAGACTGACGGTGCAGGCATTTGGAGTTTGATGAGGGAGACCATATATTCAAAAAGTTACCACCTTAGTGAGGATTATAGAGTTTTATATGGGAATTAAGTTATCTCTGAGATTCATTAGACCTTTTCAAATACTGTATAGGGTTTGTGAGGTGGAATAAAACTTAGCCCTACCACTATAGTAAGACTGGGTAAATGATTTCTTCCATTTTTTATAACTGAATAGGTATGTGCATGACCCTTCACATGGTATGGATTGTGGGGAGATGTAAATAAAGGATATATATATCTTTGAAAAGTACAAGTATAGATCTATGATCAGTTGGAGAAGATACTTTTTATTGAATGATTCTCTAAGTGTGTGTCTGATGGTAGCATAGGAATCTTCCAGTGAGAACCTAGGAGTGGGAGAACCAAATGCGTGCCCAGTACCCACATCTTTTTTAGTAGGATTTTTATTTTTAGTATTAAAATACCTGAGATGGGGATAATTAAATGACCCAATTTTTTCCTTATAATTTTTTTGGAAAATGTTTTAAGGATATTTCTAAATCCATACATTGATTTAGTGCTAGATTTCAGAGATCAGGGAGGCACAGTAAAGATATAATAAAGATATTAAATATATTATATCATGTGTGCACAATTTTCCTAAAATAATTGAATAACTCTAGAATGGAATCTCGGATTGAAAATATGAGATCACCAATAAATACAGAATTTGGGTTTTACCCAAGGTTTGACATAATCTTTGTCATCGTTGGGTAGTTTGTTTAAGTATAGTCATGGGATAAATAATAATTATGTAAATAAATGTATTCAATTATTTGTTATTAAATCATAAACCTTATCTACCTCTTTATAAACATTATTATTACAAAACCTTAGGTTTATCCTCATATCCTAATGGATTTTATTGATATATCATAGTGGATATCCTTGTATCATGATAATTGGATCGAGGATTGGAGACTAATTATCAAAGGATCATCTACATCCATAGAATGCATGAATCTCACCATTGAAAATGTACACTATTATTTATTGGTAAATGATCCAAACATGTAGTTGGGTGTTTTGTTCATGGATTTTATCCTCAAATTTTTTACTCATGTAGAATGTGAATTAATTCCCTGATAAATTAATTCAAGGGTCTAGGTTTGATTTATGGGTATTACATTATCTTACTAGAATTGGGAATGGATATTTTGTTGATTAATCCTGATTTTTTTATTCATTAATAATTATAATATAAATATATTGGGTCTAACTCAAACAATGAACTAGGTCCATTACTCTTTTTGTGTATTGTGCATTCCCTTCCCTGATCTTCGCACGTTCATCGCTAGTATTTTTCTTTGTCTGATGGTCTAAAATCTACCAAGTAATCAATCATTTTGTTACCATTATTTGGTGAAATAGATTGATATTATGGGTTATGGTTTGATATTGATGAAATTATTGTGTTACATGACAATTTCATATGTTTGGGATCATATTGGGAGATGCATGTTTGTGGGTTTTGTCATCCTGGAAAGGAGGCATGACGGTGGGTGATTCCTAAGCAGAGGATTTCATTGAAATCTATCCATCAGAAATGATTAGAGTTCATTAAACTATGATATGACTTATATATTGAGTTAGTTATTATATTCCATGGCAGAAAATCCACAAGAGGATGTTGTGTGAGGTTTCTAGGATTCTGTATAATCTCATGTTACATGGTGTGTATTTCAATGAATGCATGTTGTGTGGACCCTAGCCAATACAACTAGGTTTTACGCATAAAAAAAACTATCACATGCAGTCTGGGACCTACCAAAAACTATGTAACCTAGTGATAGAATCTTGGTGTGTACCCTAGTGGTACATGATCACAGACACACCCAGGAACATAGGGATGGCCAAAGTACATGGGCACGACCCAGTACCCAGACATGACCAGAGTATCCAGACATGGCTGGGTACACTAGAATAACCTGGATACACAGTCATGGGCTAGATTACATGGTCATAGTCTAGGTTACATGTGAAAACCTAGGGTATACAATGCATAAAGTGTTCTTTCAGAACACACCATGTACTTTCTATATGGTAGTTTAAGGCCCTCATTATCTTTAATGTGGTTTATCATCTCTAGGTTTCATTCCCTTAGTTTATACCCATGAGTATATAGTGAGGAATCATGTCCTAAGCATAGGATTTTATCCCGTCTATAATCTTAGTCTCATGTAGAGTTTCAAAAATCCCTCTATGTGGTTGGGGTGGGATCCTCTATAATTTATTCTTCTTCCCTGGGCGGGGTTTGAGGAATTGTCAAAACCAACATACACGATCATATAATACCTAATTAATAAGTTATTCTAGGTAGGTTCTAGTATTTCTAATATTCCATAGGTGATATACCCTATATTTGTATCATTATTTACCAATCTATAGTGTTAACCTCTTCATGGAAAGTCTCATCGACCATGAATTCTTATATGAGAACCTTAAATGTTATTCGGCTCATGGAGTGAGTTCTACCAGATGAGTGTTACCTTGAAGACTCAAGCATAATACATTGTATGGTTGTATGGTTGTGACTTTTTTGAGACTTGGTGTCTATACTAAATATATGTGGGTTATTGTATTATTATTATATATAATATCTTGATTGACATATCACTGTGTTTATGAGATAACTACTCTCTTGAGGCTTTATATTTGGTGATTTTGGGGTGTCCTATTGGGAATTATTATACTCACCCTTGCATGAGATCTTCCTGAACATGTTATGTATTATGTAGATGATGGACCTTTTGAAAGAGTCTGATGAGGAATAATATTAGGTAGAGAATAATGAGCTTGAAAGGTTGTTATTCATTCCAGGTGTTTTATTTAATATAATTCCCATACTTTCTTAGTGGGTTGGAAACTTTTATAGTTTTGGTGGGCTTGTATTTGGCCCTAATTTTTTCTAGAACTAGTGTTGTACTCTGATGTGGGATATATATTTAGGCATGCATTGTGGTATCAGTTTTATTTCAAGTTTCATCCTTGTATGGGTATGTGGAGGTGTGTGTGTGTGTGTGTGTGTTAAGGTATCTTAGGATAATACCTTCCATGTATGAGATATATCTACTAGATATCGCTTGATATCCTATGGCCTATTGGAGGTGTTCATGTGGTGTCATGCTCATCTAATCATCAACTAGGTGGTACCCTATGGGACGGATCATGAAAGTCCAACTCTACTCATAATTTTACATGTGAACATGTTAGTGAGTATCTAGGTTCACAAAGGGTGAGTGTGATGGTTTTAATATCAACTCACAATTTTACATGTGAATAGGTTGGTGGGTAGATTGGTTCACAATGACAATAAATCATATGTTTATGATTGTGACACATTTTCAAGTTTTTTTTATGTTATGTCAAGTTTTTATTATTATCACCTGTTTTTTAAGCATTCTACTCTTTTATTTTGTGCTCATATCTTTCTAGTTATTGATATGTATTTTCATCTAAGTCATAACTTTTTATTATCCTTAACACTCTTTTTATGATATTATGTTTAATTATCATGTTATATGATTATCATTTATTGTTTTTTGATCTATTATTAATATAATTAATTCTTCCTCATGTTCTTCTTTATGTTTATTATTTGATACTTTATGACATGCTTTTTTCCCTTACTAAGCATCTGAGATCACCCCTTTCTTATGTTTCCAATCCCCAGGTTATGGAGATGATTATATCATGTGTGATATATAGTAAATAGTCTATATAGGAATGATTTTAGATAGATGTTTGAATATTTCGAAAATTTATATTATCATTTAGTTAATATTCAAGACAATAAACCTTTTTATATTTGGGTTCTATGATTGTTTTTTAGGTGTGTTATTTAAATCATAATAATAATGTATTATTTATGTCATGTTTATATTGGGTAACTTCAAACATTATTATTCTACATTGCAGATCTATAGGTTATTCCATACAGGCAAGGTTATTATTCATAACCTGATTTGGGTGCCCCAGTATAGTTATAATTTTTTTAGTTCCAACTGAATTTCCAACTCCAAATTCTATGTCTTTCCTAGGAGTGAAATTCCTATATAGATTATGTACATTGATTCAGTTTCCTTTTTTTCCTCTATGTGACATTTCTGAAAATTTTCATATAATATATTAGACCAAAACATTATGTATCATAAAAAATAATTCTAAAACTGGTGAAACACTTAACATACATTAAAAATTTATAAATATATAATCTCAAGATCATAAGATTAGTATCATTGGGAATATCTTCAAATCAAAAAAAATACTTATAATTAATAATTATTTCTAAAGAGAATGTGAATCAACTAAAGAATATCCCATAAGAGTGTCTAAAAAGGTGTGTGATCTTATCCCCACTCATCATGCACAAGTGACGGTCAAATTAATACCCAATCATATCCATTTAGAGTTGTTACCTATATTGGAATCCATGCTACAACCATATCTGATTTCTAGTATCTAGATAGAGGTTTATTTTCAAGGAAAACCACAGAACCTATACTTTATCAAAATTTAAGGAAATTATCATATACTTAGACTTATCCTCAGAGCATGTCATGGGGTTATTCTATATAATACATTTTTTATAAAATATAGTTCCCAAGGTTTATACTAAACATCCACTAATAATAATTGTAAAAACCCCAACCCTAGTATCCCAGACCTAGTGGTTTCTTTTTTACATTATCACTAGACATAAGTGATCATATCCCGTGGGATGAAATAGTTTAGTAGTCTTTGAAAACTAGATATGTTCATGAAATATCACATTACATTTAAAAACAATAAAAAATGAAGCATGGTATTTTCTTTGAAAACTAAATTATTACCTCTAACATATCCTTTAATATAAATCATAGTGCACTTCCTAGACTCTTGGGGAAAGGAAATAAAAAAATGTGTGAGCTCATATGATTGGTAAGGGAATGCATACAGTGGAAGATATCATAGAATAAATAATCTATGAATAATATGGAAATAAAAAATGATGATAAAATAATTTCATATAAATAATAAAATGATATTTACACTTATCCATGGATAAAATATTTTTTTGTAACCACATGGACATTAATAATTGATTTCATACTGAATAAATTTATAATGTCAGACTTCTTAAATGTACCATTGAGACCTCATGCAAAGATATATTATAAGAATGGGTAAGGCCCTAAATAAATACAGTACATATTTTTTCACATGAGACCTAATGATACATCAAGGGGATTTGTAATTCATGACCCCACTCATCACTTAATAAGTCCAACGCATTCATTATATAAATGATCAATAAAACTTCATCAGAGTGTCTTAATAATCAATAACTAGCATACATAATGTTAATAATTTTTCCTATCAAAAATGTTCATAAGCCATAATGAAAAATATAACAGATGGTATAATTATTGTATATGATCATTAAAACACAAGATTTATCAAAGTATGTTGACATATATGAAAATAATTTTGAAATATCATAGGAATATTTTAAGAGGAAAATACCCTTTTATTCTGAAATCATTAATTTATAATCTAAAAAATTCCAAAATTATTGGGAAAAAAATTTATTTAGAAAGAACCATATAATTTTTTAAAGTAAAATTCAAATCAAAGAGTATTCATGATATCAGGAAGATATATTCATGCAATGTATGTCAAAACAAGGATTTTATTCACACCTTCGGTAAAAAGTGCCTAATTTTGAAAAAGATTATAAGATTTATTTTAAACCACTTTATAGAAAGTTTAAAAAGGGTAAAAATGAATTTAATAAATCATAATATGATATCAAAAACCTTCTCTAAAAATTTTTAAGAAAATGTACATGGAAGTAAAATATTCCTAACCAAATCTAAAAAGAAATTCATATTTCAATTAAAACGTTATTTTGGTCTTTTTGAATACCAAAGAAGGTACAAATTTAAATAATAATTTGAAACCAAATAAATAACCATGTGAGAATAATATTTATGGGTTTTAATACAAAAAATTTATATCATTATCCCAATAGATAGTCAAACCTAAACAATCCTGAATAAGGATCCGATTTTGAAAAAAAAAATATATACCTCAGGTCTGACTTGATTTTCAAGTGATTTTAACCTCCAATATAATATATTTAAATTTATTATAATTCTACACAAAAACTAAATAAATACTTAAAATATCATATATGATCCACTTATAACATTTCATCACCTGTTTATTAATAATTCTTAATTAAAACATCATTTTCGGGTGTTTATTATTTCGTTTATCATGTATGTTTTGGTTTAGTAGTTTTAGTCCATGCATCTAGCCTATTGATCCATTATCTATAGAATTTTAATGTTATATATATTATATACCTTAATTATATACATATTTATAATTATCCTTTAAAGGAGGACATGAAAAATGAATCACATAGATTTGTAGAGGTGGTAGTCTACACATATGCATGAGGGATGTTATCATTTTTTAATGAGTTAGAGGATAGAAAGTTAATTGATATACTATATTTCCATAAGTATAATTATTTAATAAATATAATATATATTCCTTAGTTTTATCTTTATAATCATCCATTTAAAGTGGTGAATAAAAACAAATTACACAGCTATGTGGAGATAGTAATATGTAGGTCTTCACTAGTAGTGTTTTAATTTTCCACTGGATGGAAAGAAGATTAATATGGGTTTTAAAACTAGAATAATAAAATTTTAGTATATTTAATATAATTATGTTATTATATGATCATATTTATAGAATATTTTAAGGAGGTATAATAAGAAATGAAATGAAAACACTCGGTTAAAAGTTATACCTTTTATTTGGAAAACCATCTTTGGATTCAAACTTAAGCCTTATAAGTCATTACACTTATATATTAGTTTAACCCCCCAGTAAACTTGTTTTAACCTTGACTATGGTAACCATTTTTTTTGTTTTTACTATTCACTGTGACCAAAAAAGAAGTTAATATTATTACCTAATATTAATTATTATGATTCAAAAAATGGAATACATTTAGTAATATTAAATTTTTATAATTTTAAGAAATTAATTTTAATATAATTGTGAAAAACTCAAAAAAAAACTGTTTTTTCAAAAATGTTTGTTAAAAATATATAAATGATTTTAAAGAAAAATAAAGTATAATATTTATTCCATTAGAATTAATTGGATTATTTTAAATCAAATAAAATTTATTACATTTAAAACCAAACAAAAATCTAAATTATCCACGTAAATGCATTATTAAGATAAAATAACAACAAAAAAATATTTTAAAAAAATCATTACTTAGATTTCTAAAATGGTAATCATATATTTCAAAGTACATAATTATATTTTTAGATGAATTATATTACTTTTTAAAAATATATTTTATTATATAAAAATGGGTTTGTTCAATTTAAATTTATTATTATATCATTATAATGTCATAAAATTTAATTTTTTGTAAAATCGGTATTTTTCACTATTCACCCAAAAATCTATTATTTTTTAAAATTATCAAAAATTAACCCAAAGATAATTTTTGCATGATGAATTCAGAAATTATATTTATTTTATTAAATTCAATTTTAAAAAAATTATAACATAGGTTTTAATCACACTCTTGAATTAAACTATGTGTATTGTGCTTATGTTTCTCTATAAAAAAGCTTACTATAATTAAAGATCAGGTTTACACTTTGTGTCCCATTATAGAATGTTATCTGATATTAGAAATAATTTCATGAATATCATAATTACATACCAAGTTTCTCATCATATTTGGGAACTACATATGACCCTTTCAATGTGGTGGATATCTTATGAAATTATCAAATTAATGTTATACATAAGAACAACCTATATGTGATAAGGTATTTATTTATATTAAAATATAGTAATATATAAGAAATATAAAGTAAAAAATTGTTGGATCTATGGAAATAACTCCAAATAACTCCCACTTTCACTAGATACAGTTGTCAAAAAGAGGTTATTTCTCACAATTTAACCCTGATTCTATTGAATATGGTTACGCCTACTGGGCCTGCCATGTTTCCATTGCTATTGTTGGCATAAAAACTTCATTATGTGGTCAAATATGGATTTGGTTCCCTAGAAACAACTTCTTAGTACTATATAGTTACTTATATTCATGTATTTTAATATAATAAAATATAATATCATATCATGATTGTTATTCTATGTGAGATAGAATGTGATAATTCCTTAAGTATACTTATCACGCTAAAAGGTCATAGTAGTTCCCCGCTATTATGAGAACCCAGAAAATACGTGATAGTATTCATAAATATAATTTATATAGCCAGATGATATCATTTTTAGGTACAAAAATGATACAGGATATCATGGATGGAGACTCATAGGACTTTGAGACACTTTCTCAAGGTGTACACCCATGGAAGTTTCCAATATAGGAGACTATGAGAACATGACCCACCAATAGGAAACCCACATTTATATGCGTCATTTAATATTACTATCTGAAAACATGTGTTATGATCCTTAAACTTTAATATTATTTTTAATAAATGTTATAAGTTTCATACTTTGATGTATTGATGAAAACTATGTTGAAAAATGCTTGCGGAGAAGTAGGATATATTGGGTGTATAATGAGTAATTTTGAATTAATAAATAATGTAAGAATGTATGTATCCCTTATTTTTTTTAATGTAAGTAGATATATGAGGCCCTTTGATAGGAATGAAATTTCATGATTAAGTCTATGGACATGGAGTTATTGTTGGTAAGTTCATTTACAAAATTTCAAAGAAAGAGACATCGAGCATATAGGTGGATGACACTAGCATGCAACCTGCTTAATTAGAGATATCAATATAAAGGGATTACAATACATGGTGTACATTCATAACATGTTTTATGTCATTCCAACATTAAATTATTTCACTATGGGTGTCTTATCGTGTTTCTAGATGCTAATATTGGACTTAAGTTAGTTTATCCTAATTCCATTGTTATGGGGTCCTAGAGGGCCATTCCCTATGTGTATTCAAAGCCTCAATTAAAATATTTGTGAATTTAACATGTTGGATAAACATTATTCCCATATGTGGTTTAATTATTATTCATGATGGTCTGATCTCAAATATTCAATCAAAAGTTATTCAAGGGAATATATATGTGTGTGAGAGTTGAATATTTAATAGTTTTTTATTCACTGGGTAATTATTTATTAAATTGTATGAATATAAAAATATATATTCATTATTTTTTATTCACAAGGTAAGAAAATATTTACATATTTAGTTACGTGAATATTTAATAAGTATTTATTCACTAGTTTCAGTGAATATAATATTTATTTATATTTATTAGTGAATAATGTAGTGGAATTTATTTAATTAAATAAATCATCATTATTCATGGGACAATAAAAGTTGAGGATGATTGACTAATTGAGTTTAATGTTCTAGGGAAAATATAATATTAAATATTATTTAAATAAATTATAATTTATTTATTCAATAAAAATAATATTTATTTTATCTTTAAAATTAGAGAATATAAGGTAAATAATATTATTATTATTTATACTTGAGGTTCATTAAGAATGAAATATAATAATAAGGGATTGTGAACTATTATTTTTTTCTAACCCAAGAACAATATAAACCTATCTATGACATTTTGTGCAAGTGGTGCGACCCACATTCATTCACTGTGTGCAATGAGTTCTAAAGAGAATTCTCTCAATCCCTAGAGAGATCCCTACCTACAATTATCTAAATAATGTAGAGTAATTATCCTTCTATACAAGAGAAAAAAATCCTTATCCTATGAAGGATTTGGTTGTGATCAACATCGATCATCGCAAGAAATAGATTCATCCACCCTAGCACTTAGATAATTCTATGGAAACTATCAAAGGATCACGAAGCACATGTGTATCGCTACTTGTAAGATCCTAACCTTTTTCTAGAGATTTCATGGGCTTTTTTAGAGGTATTATTTTTCCTTATTTTTATTATAACTTGTTTGGGTCTTGATTTGGTTGAATTTTTGTGAAACAAACTGATGAATTTTGGAAGGAGGATGAGGCATTTCATGGTCTGTGAAAGGTTTGCACATGGTTTTCACTTAGTTAAACAAAGTGTACAATGGGGTCACATAGTTTTCACAAGATTTTCACATTGTTAAACAAATTTTGCAAGGGGTCGTATGGTCTTCACAAGTTTAAAAAAATCTTTTATCCTAATTGTGTAACTCAGAACATGGTTAGGATCATGATTAGTACTAATCATGTGACTTAACCCAGCAAACCATGCATACGAAAAATAATGCTATGAAATTTAGTTTTAAAATTACTTGAACCCCCATATTAACCCCAAATAGACCCAAGATTGACCCAAATAAAATTATCTAATATTTTGAGGCTCCCAAAGAATTTACTAAGGCTCCTAACCTCCATTCTTTCTGATTTGAATCTCGATTCTTAGATCTTCATCTCTCTGGGTAAGGGGTTTCTTCCCAATTGGTTTATCGTCTCTTCCCTATTCTTATCACGTACTTTGAAGGGTTTTTATTCCCTATATTTTTTTATCTATATCTAGTTTTATCAGGGATATATCTAGGATTATTGGATCTAAATCTAGAATTTTGGGAACTTGATTTTTATAATCTTGAATTTAGGTCTAAGATCCAGATCTCTTTTTATGTAATTGTTTCGCTCAAATTGGAGATATCAATTAGTGAAAGTTCATCACCATTATTGAGGTAGGTGGTATATAATTAAAATCCCAAAGTCCTGATTTCATTTATGTGTATGTAATTATAGAATTTATATTATATGTGTAGAAATTTAGTTCTTCATTGAGTTAATTAATTTGGAGATTTAATTAATTGAGGAAAATGTGAAATTAGGGATGTCACAACCCCAACAATGTCAGGGCTCAAGCCATGACTACCCCAAGCCCACCTCCATAGGACAGTGGTTGCGACTAGAGTCGAAGTAACAATAATCTCATAGAGGCCATTTTCTAAGTACCTATATACATACACACACATCCAACTCAATGAAAAAGTGTAGAGGGAGAAAATTAAAATAAGCAAGATACTATAAAAAAATAACCCTCACATGCATGGACCACTAAACATTGTAAATACAGTAAATAAAACTGAAAGGAAAGTGAGAAAAATACATGCCCAACTGAAACGTGTCCCAACCTGAAAAAAAAATTGTAAGTAAAACTACAAAAGAATCCCTGCTCCTGAAACCCGGTTGTGACCACCGTACATGGTCCAAGATCTTGTACCCCTAAACTCATCTAAATTCATGATAAAACTTGTGTTTCATATTCATAAGCCACAATACGTGCAGGAAAATCCCATGTAGGTTTGAGTATAAACATTCTTAGTAGGAAACCCCAAAAATAAGTGGTAGAAGTAAGAGATACAAGAGGAAAAGAAATACATCAGATGGAACAAAGTACAGTATATGAGTGCGGATCAACCCAACAAGAGAGTTAAGTAAGCTCATCCAAGCACAAAGATATAGAAATGTTGAGAAGACGAACTTCTCATTGATTCTTAGCTACATGTATTAGGAGAGTAGACTCATCCAATAATGAGAATCTAGACACAGAAAGAATGTAGCATACCCTGCATATTTTCGCCTCTCTTAGAAGGAGAGTAACTAGAACCCAAGGAGTGGGTACTGCATTGGGGTGTAAATATATATATATATATATATATTCTTAGTAAAAGAAACATAATGATAGAGTAAGGGGATATCCATCTCACATCCCAGCCTAAGAAAGACATTCACCAATAGTTCTAGAAGTACCCACCAACGACACCCAACATCCCTCACATCTGCTCCAAATATGTGATTCGAAGGGGCTCAATCACCAAAGATTGATACTATCTGATTTGGGTGGGTCTCCCTAGCCTGTACGATTTTAGGTCATGTTGCAAGGACGTGTCTCAGTGGGTAAAGAGCCCCTTTTACACGTGATCTCAAGAAAATGTCACAGTATTTCTTGCCACTGATCTAAAAATCTTGATGATGAAAACTCAAAGTAGATGACCCACAACCTAGTACATTAGGGGGATTCCACTCTAATAGTCATTGAGGACCCAATCCCTAGTGTGTTAGAGGAATTCCACTCAGAAGTAGCTGGTAGAGGACTCGCACCCATTCCAATGAAGGATTACTCTCTGATAGTTGTTATATAGGACCCATGGCCTAATGTGTTAAGGATATTCCACTCTTGTTCATTGAGGACCCACTCCCTAGTGTGTCAAAGGGATTCCACTCGGAAGTAGTTGAAAGACAACCCATTATGATGGGGGATTCCCCTCTTAGAAAATTCCAAAAGGATCTTCCACCGACATACCTTTCATGTTTCCACATTTAATGAGACCATGAACAAGGATCTATACATCCAAATAGATCATGCCTCCATGATCCTTAGGGAAAAAATTCAAGGTAGATTATTCATTTTCCCCAATCATACATCAAATAGAAAAGTTTTGTAACTCCGTACTATACATGAAAGGTGTCTCTTGGGGACCATTCCTCAGTCTCAAAATTAATTATATGGGCTACACCATTTCCATCCTCTCATAAAAACACACCGGATCGACTACTCAATCATCCAAAATAGAAAATCTGTGAAAAATCTGTGTTTCACCGAAAAATGTGAAAATTAGGCCCATGTGGGGACCACAACTCTACATTAGTTTAAACACTCTAAGTTCATCTTGAAAATTTCTCCCAAGGACTAGGTTCATGATTTCGTAAATGACACATCAAATGGACATCATGTTTAGGAGATAGGTCTGATACAAGAACCCCGAATAATAATAAAATATTTAATATTATTAAAGTTAGGAATTTTGTGAAACCGAGGACTGAAACAAAAACTTAAACATCCCAAACTGGTCTAAAAATATATGTATCAGAGATAAGAACTCATGGTCATAGACGGCACGTCAATCGGATGTCCATCTTGGGAGATACAAAATTTTAAAGCTATGGGCTCGATTAAGACCGATCGGGCCCATTCTGGCTAGACCCAACTGCCTAGGTCATCCTGCTCCAGTCAGACCGATCCTATTCTATCAGATGGTGGCCCGGAACACATCTTGACCCTCTATCAATGTGACCCACTGGCCAACCGGCCTGACTTGGGAGCTGGCTAGTCCCTTTGTTATCACGAAAACCTGCATCGTGCGTGTTGTTGCCACCTGGGGTCGCACGCTGCGACACCACCTCACCTCCAGCCTGGCTGTAGCACCCCTCCTTTGTGTTGATGTTGTTTAATGATCCCTGCACACCTTCCTTACCACAACACACTACATCCTGGTTCTACCTCTGAACCTTAGATCGAAGGAGCCCCGACCTTCCACCCAGTCTGCTCACCAACCGACCAATATCACCTCCTCCTCGACACCCCGCTGTTGTGCTCCACTTCCGGTTGTCGCACTTACCAGATTCACACTACCATCTCCCTCCACAGGCCACTAGGACCATTTCAGTCATCAGAAAATTATAAAGATAGCTATTTTGGGATCCTTGGGTTGAGGGCTTCACAGCGCGCAGCCACCGCCAGATTATTCAGTTATGTTTCAATGTAGTGATGATTTAAGGAGAAGAATGGAAAAGAACTTGACAAATCGGGGGTTAAAAATGGGGGATTGAGAAATTTTTGTGTTTATTTTACCATCACCTCGACACTCAAAAAAATATTTTATGATGAAATTAAGAATGAATCAAGAACATAATTTGGGGTGTGGAAAACAACAAGAATCCTACCTTGAGAAAGAATTGATTTGGCATTGACAATTATCCTTGGATTGATCCTGTTGTAGTCTTTTGAGGAGTTGTCCCAAATTAGCTAAGGGAGGGAGATGAGATTTCTCTTATTTGAATAATAAATTAGGTAATGACCCTAATTTAATTCCCTTTATCATTTATTTATACAAAACATAAGTTTTTAGGGTTTCATTTAAAATTTTCCCGCCAACGGGTACGGAATCTGAACATCTTCTACCCCCTTATTTTATGTCTCACCTAAGAAAAACACTACATTACAAACTCAACGGTGGTATCAAATTTCAAATATGAGTCCTTATTCGAAAGTTATTTTCTTTTGCCTCAGGGGTAAAATAAATAAGTGTATTATTTTAATGATGATTTTACCCCTAAGTGGATTTTTTCACATAAGTCTCGTGATGAAGAAAGTTACACCCCACCCACTGTAAACGGCATGTTCCAAACACAACCGTGGCCTTAGATTTATAATTCGTGCTACCTTTTTTGAATTATCCCATTTCCTTTTCATTCATTATATAAAATAAAATTAATATTTTTATAAAATTAATTTTGGGAACATTGGGCCTCATAATTTCATGATGTCTCACCACCCATCTTTGGAAACATATATATAATTATTTCAAAGTATTAAAAGGATAAAATCGGGTCTCTACATCATTCCCTTTTTTAATCATTTCATTCCTGAAAAGCAATAATTGGAAAAAAAACTCAGGATATTGATCCCACATCTGACTCTCCCATTCCCAAAAATTATCTCATATGTTTCTATACATCCATGGTATGTGAACCAAGGGAATATTCCATCCCCAAAAGGTTCACTCATTTCAATCCTCGCTCACCACCAGGTGCTCTGTAAAGGTGGATCCATCATCAAGGTCCATCTCTCCCTAGTTGATGATGTGTTTAGGATCTTGCATGTATCACCCTAGTTATTCTACATGGAATATGTTGTGTTCCCTCTCTAATAGTAGGGATAGGGAAAGGTGGTAGGCAACCTCTCCAACCCTTCGTACAATCTGGAATGACCTGATGAACCTTAGGTATAGCTTGAATACCCTTCTAAACCTCCTTATTCCACATCGTGGGGAGGCTCTCAAGAAGGTGTGGTCTCCCTAATCAAACTCCGAAGGCCTACGATGGCATTCTGCCTATGATTTTTGTCTATTTTGGGTTGTCTTCATCCGTTGACAGATGACCTGCACTTTCTCCATCGTGGCTCGCACGAACTCTGGTCCCATGAGAGATGATTACCCAACCTTCGTCTAGTATATAGGTGACCTGAAGGGTATCCCATATAAGGCCTCAAAAGGTTCCATGATTATGTTAGAGTGGTAGTTGTTATTGTATGTAAACTCTAATAAAGGAAGGTGATCCACCCAGCTCTGGCCGAAATATAGCATGCAAGCCCTCAGCATAACCTCTAGCACCTTGATAGTGCACTCAGTCTTCCCATCAGTCTGGGGGTGGAAGGTCACACTCATCCATAACTGGGTCCTCAATGCCTCTTGTAGGACTCTCCACAATCATGATGTAAACCGCACATCACAGTTAAAGATAATCGTCGAGGGTATCTTGTGAAGAACGAAATTTTCATGTACATACAACTGCCCCAAACTCTCCACCAAACCACGCTCCCTAATAGTAAGGAAGTGTGAAAACTTTGTGAGTTGGTATACTATAACCCAGATAGATTCATATCCTTTCACCATTAATTGAATCCTCGTGATGAAATCCATGGATATGTCATCCCACTTTTACTCTAGGATGTCGAGAGGCTGAAATAAACTCATTGGAACCTAATGCTCATCCTGAACCTTTTGACTGGTAAGGTATCATGAGATTAATATAACAACACTTCATTTTATCTGGACCACCAAAACTACCGCTGAATATCCTTGTAAATCTTCCCCACTCTAGTATATACAACTAAGGGAGAAGTATGGAACTCCCGGATCACTTCCACTCACATCATGATTGGAATCATTGTTCACCTCTGAAACAAGATCTTGTGATTACCTCCTTCAGAATACCCATCAGGTGTGTTGCCTGTGGATATCTGGTCACACCAAACTTCACAGTTGACATTTCCCTACTGGGACTCTCTCACATGCTCAAGGAGTAGAGGAGTCAATACCATTGACTGTAGCAAAGTTGTACCCCCGTGCTCCACCAGGGTCATCTGTAGGGAAGCCAACTGCTATGATGCTTCCTGCACTAGGTGATCCTAGAACTTACTTCTAAGGGAATATAATACAATGTTTCTCTTTCTTAGAGTATAGAATATATCAAAGTCATAGTCCTGTAGGAACTACAACCAAAACCACTTCCTTAGATTTAGATCTATCTGGCTAAATATATACCTGAGTAAACAAATCCCTCCCCTTTGTTGTAGTGTCTTCACATCCTTAGGGAAAAGACTACCACAGTGAGCTCCAAATCATGACTCGCATAATTTTTTTAATGGGGTCTCAACTTCCTTGACTTGTATTTGATTACTATCTATCATTGCATCAAGATACAACTGTGCCCATCTCCTGAGGCATCGCAATACACTACAAACTCAACACCCTACTATGGTAGTCCCAGAACCATAGTGATTTTTAACCTCTACCTAAACTTATCAAAGGCCCTCTGGTACCTCTCATACAAAGTATATGTTTTTCCCTTCCGCATCAGAGTAGTCCAAGGGGTAGAAATCCTGAAGAAGTCTGTCAAAAATATCTGGTAGTACCCATCCAAACCAAGAAACCTCTACACCTATGAAGCATTCTTGGGTGGCTCCCAAGAAATAACTTCCTCAATATTTGCATCATCCATGGATAAACCCTCTTTAAATATTACATTCCTCATAATGTGAACCTTGTGTATCCAGAAATGACACTTCGAGAGCTTTCCATAAGGCTGGTGATCTTAGAGTAAATCAAGGATTATCCTCAAGTTCCCTCTATGGTCCTCCTCTAATGCAGAGTAAACAAGTATGTATTTGATGAAGACAACAAAAACCAGTCCAAGTAAGGCTCTAATATCTGGTTCATCAAATCCATGAAAATGGTGGGGCATTCATCATGCTAAAGGTAATCACCAGAAACTTTTAATTCTCGTAGCGACATCGAAAGTCCAACATCAGAATATCAGCCTCATGAACCTATTGTTGGTGGTATCCAGATCTCAGATCAATCTTGGAGAACCAACTCCCACCATGAAACTAATCTAATAGTTCTTAGATACTCATTGAGTGGTACTTATTTTTATCATTTCCTAATTCCAGTGACGATAATCCACACAAAGCCGCAAACTCCCATCTTCCTTCTTCATGAACAGAACCAAAGTTGCACAGGGGGACACACTATTTTTGATGAAACCATTCTCATAAAGGTCCTATAACTATAAAAAAATATCTCGAATCTTTGTAGGTTCCATCCAATATTCTATAGAAGATATCGGGGCATTCCCTAGTTTCATATCAATGAAAAACTCCAATTATCGCCTCATAGGTATCCCCAAGACATCTTCTGGGAAGACTTTCATATAATCCTCCACAACTAAAGGAAATCAGGTGCCTAAAGTTTCTACCACACCAAGGGTTATACTTGCTAACTGGTGGTAAAATAGTTGTAGTCACTTGTTCACAACACTCGTCTTCCCTGGTATGAAGCCTCATTCACCAAGAAAGGTGAACCTCATCCCATTAGTGGGTAGGAATATGAATTGCCTATAGTGACTGTAAATCTGGTCTTGAACCAGGGAAACCCAATCTATTCCTAAGATAATGTCCTAAGGTTCCATCATGATGATCAATAGGTCCCACGTGAACAATTCCCCTACAAACAAAAGATTGCACCACTAGTAGTTAAATATACTGCAGAGGCACTTCTTATTGGAACCTCATGACAAGGACATTGTGATAGTACCTCTACTGGGAGATCCAACACTCATACTATAAGTAATGAGATAAAATAGTTACTAGATTCTTTTTCAACTAATATTTGAAGAAAGAGTAGAATAAAAATAGAGTATACCTTGGATCATCTTGTGTGCTAGAGGATCATAGACATTCATAGATTATAGCTATCTGTGGCCCTAGCTGCCAACTCCCTGAACCTGATGTGGCCTACCCAGTGGTGGTATTGAGAGGATCTCATAGCATCATCCCCCACCACATGTTCCTCCTTCTCCTCCTGTTCATCTTCCAGCACCACCCCCTAGGGAAAACCCTAATTACAGCGTTGCCTCTTCTGTGGTGGTCCACCTGCTACCTTCCCAAGATGATCAACTCACCTAGTCAGGCAGTCTCATGCCATGTGACCTTATCCATCACAAGTGCAGTAGTGTCCCTCTCTATGCTTACACAAAGACCTGCACAACCTTGGTTCCACCTAATCATATGCTTGATCCCAATAATGGGGAGGCATCCTACGTCGCAGCCGTGCTACCTGATGTCTACCAGCTGTCATGGACGTCTCTTCTCTAAAGTGACCACTGCCAGGCCCAGTCAACTGGAACCCCTCTGATAGGAATCTCTATGTCATGAGAACTCTCTCTAGTACCTCGATATAGGTAGGGATGCACAAGAAAACTATACTGTCATGGATCTATTGACGGAGACCCTGCTCGAACTTCCATGCCTAGAAGCAACCATCATTAATCATATAAAGGGAGTGGCGTGTAAGGTCAGTAAACCCAATTGTGTATGAAGACACTTTCAAGGCTCCCTTATTCATCTCTTTAAGCTTCTAAATCCTGACAGAGCGGAAGCATAAGGGGAAGTACTCCTCGTGAAACAGTTGTTGAAACTCATCCCATGAGAGAGTTTTCTCATCATGCATCTGGGTAACTAAACCTCACCAGTGCTCATCCAGCCCTAGAAAAAGGATGGCTGCCAAATCCATCATCTGTTTTTTTAGTGTCTGCACCAGCCTAAAAAGGAGGTCCACTGACTCCAACCAGTCCTCTTACTCCTAAGGGTCCAATTCACCACAAAACCACAACGGCCTCTAGTGCTGGAACTCATAAAGTGCGCTCAGATTTCACTCATCCTCAGCCTATTCTTTTGGTAGTAACTGCTTCTCCACATGTGGAGGTGCCTCCACTGGCCCACCTAGAGGAATGGGATTGCATAGTGGAACCTGTACTAAGGTCTCATCACTCACAATATCTTCATCACAAACTAGAGCGAGTATTCAGGTTGGATACCATCGTGGAGGCATCTTTAATGTTATCAAGGAGTACCACTATCAAATGAGCATATATATATATAACAAGAACAACAGAAAAGGGGAGATGACTCAAAATGGACATTCAAATACTCGATCCTATATAATTCATGAACCATTGATCCCTAAAATAAGTTTCTCATCATCTTGAGTCGATAAGTGGCTAATCAGGGTCCTGATGAATGGCTACATCAATCATCGCACCATCACAGGACTCCCTGGACTGGGATCCACTCTCGAGACACATTGACACTATTTCCCTAATCCCAACCAAGACCTTTTTAGGGAAACCTCTGAACAAAATCCCAAGGGTTGAACCACCTCTAATACCACTTTTCCACCACCCAACCCATGCTAGTTCCCTTGCTGCAACTACCTCAAGCCCACCTCCATAGGCCATGGGGTGGAAAATATTGCTGAAGGCTCAAAAACTCAAGGAGGACTTTTCCTAAGTACCTAGACACACACACACACACACATACAACCAACTCGATGAAAAAGTGCATAGGGAGAAAATTAAAAGAATAAACCTTCTATAAAAAAAATTACCCATACATGCATGGACCTCTAAAAATTATGGATACATTAAAGAAAGATGAGAATAAAAAGGGAAAAAATACACAACCAACTAAAAAGTGCCTCAAACTAATAGAAAAATGAATGTAAATCTACTAAAGAATCCCTTCTTTTGAAGCCCGGTTATGACCACCGCACGTTGTCCAAGCTCCCATACCCCTGAGCTCTTCTGGAGTTGCGATCAAACATTTGTGTCTTCTATATAAGTCACAATACATGTGGGAAAAGACCATGCGGGGGTGATTATAAAAAGACTTAGTAGGAAGCCCCAAAATAAGGGGGGCTATTAAGAGATACAAGAGGAAAATAAATACAGAAGATGGAACAATATACAGTATATGAGTACAGCTCAACCCAACAATAGATTTAAGTAAGATCATCCAAACACAAGGACCTAAAAATGGTGATAAGGTGAACTATTCATCGAGTCTTCACTGCCTGTAGTATGAGAGTAGACTCGTCCAACCATGAGAATCTAGACAAGAAAATCATGTGATATACCCCATGCTTCTACACCTCTTCTGTAAGGAGAGTAACCAGAACCCAAGGATTGGGTACTGCAATAGGGTGTAAATATATATGGTTGTGTGTAATCGGTAAAAGAAACACAATGAGATAGTAAGGGGGTATCTATCTCATAGCTCATCCCAAGAAAGCGAGTCTCCAATGGTTCTATAAGAAACTACCAACAATGCCCAGCATCCCTCACATCTACTCTAAACACATGAGTTGAAGGGTTTCAATCACCACACCTTGATACTATCCACTTTAGGTGAGTCTTTCTCACCCACATGGTTTTAGGTCACGTTGCAAAGATTTGTATCGGTGGGTAAAGTTCCCCTCTTACTCATGAGCCAAAGGTAATGCCAAATTATGTCTTTCCACTGATTTGAAAAGATGTATGACACAAAATCAAAGAATAGGACCCACACCCTAGTACATTAGAGGAATTCCACTCTAATATTCATCAAGGATCCACTACCTAGTATCTTAGGAGGATTCCACTCAGAAGTAGCTGGTAGAGGACCCACGCCCCTACTGATGGCAAATTCCACTCTGATAGTCATTGTAGCGGACCCATTCCCTAATGTGTTAGGGGGATTCCACTATTTCTCATCAATGACTCATGCTCTAGTGCATCAGGGGGATTCCACTCAGGATTAGCTGATAGAGGACCCATGCCCATGCGGATGGGGGTTTCTGCTCTTCAAAAATGTCAAAATAAACTTCCACTGATATACCATTCATGTTTCCACATTTAATGAGATCATTAAAAAGGATATTTGCATCCAAATTTATCACATTGTCGTGATCATTATAGAAAAACATGTGAGGTAGACTATTCACTCACCCCAATCAGACATCTAATGGAAAAGTTTCGTAATGCCACATTGCGCTCGAAAGTAATCTTTTGGGCCCACACCTCGATCCTAAAATTAATTATATGGGCCTCACCATTTCAATCCTATTAGAAAAACACATGGGATTGACTACTCGATCATCCAAAATGGATAACCAGTGAAAAGAATGCCTTTTATAGCAAAATGTGTGAACGGGCCCAATGGGTCCCACACCATGACTTTAGTTTAAACACTCGAAGGCCGTCATCAAAACTTTTACCAAGGACTGGGGTCATGTCTCTACTGATGATGCATTAAACATAAGTCTAGTTTAAGAGATACGTCTGATACAAGGACCCCAAATAATAATAAAATATTTATTGTTATTAAAGTTAGGTGTTTCACGCAACCAAGCAATGAAACCAAAACTTAAAAGTTATAAACTAATCTAAAAAGATCTATCTCTAATAGAGGGACTAATATCCATAGATGGATCATCGACTGGATGCTTGGTTTGGGAGATACATCTTTTTAAAGTTGTATGGGCTTGATTTGGACTCGTCCGGCCCATTATAGTTGTACCCATCTGCCTAGTCTAGCCCAGACATGTTCCAACGGCCATCAGTCGAACCCACTACCTGGGTGACCTGCTATCCGATTGTCCTGCCTAGGGACCCAACTCATCCTCTTGTCACCACAGAGACCCGCGTCATGTGGGTCACTACCACCTAGGGTCGCACGTCGTGACCCCACCTCACCTTCATCCTGGCTGTAGCGCCCCTCCATCGTGTCGATGCCACCGGATGACCCTAGCACACTCACCTCACCTTATTGCACCACTTCCTCGTTTCACCTCCATCCACCTCTACACCTCATCTCGTTGGATCCCCAACTTACTACCCGGTCTGGTCATCAACCGACCAGTGTTTCCGCCTCCTCCACGCCATCTCATTGTGCTCCACTTTTGGTCGTCTCCCTTACCAGAGAAGGATCACCATCTCCCTCTAAAGGCCACTCGGACCACTTTGGTGGTTAGAAAATTTTAAAGAGAGTTGTTTTGGGATCCTCAGGTTGAGGGCTTCACAGTTCCATCCTCTTCCTAATGATTTGGTGATTTTTCAATGTAGTGATGATTTAAGGTGAAGAACGTGACAAATCAGGGGTTCAAAAGGGGGGATCAGGTGATGGTCGTGTTCGTTTGTCCATCACCTCGATGCTCAAAGCAAAGATTTGATGAAGAATTTAAGAATGAATCAAGAAGATAATTTGGGGTGTGGAAAACAACAAGAATCCTACCTCGATAAAGGATCGATTTGGAATTGACGGTCGTCCTTGGATTGATCCCATTGCGGTCTTTCGAGGAGTTATCGTAAATTATCTTAGGGAGGGAGATGATATTTTTATTCATTGAAGAATAAATTAGGGACTAACCATAACTGAATTCTATAAATCATGTATTTATACAAAAACATAAGGTTTTAGCGTTTCATTTAAAATTATCCTTCCAACAGTCACAGAATCTGAATGTATCATGCACCCTTATTTTATGTCCCGCCTATGAAAAACACCCCATTCCGAAATCAACGGGGGTATCGAATTTCAAATTTGAGTCCCCGTTCAAAAGTTATTTTCTTCGGCTCCTAGGGTAAAATAATTAAGTTTATTTTAAGGATTATTTTAACCCTTTGTGTCTTTTTCTATATAAGTATTGTGTCGATGAAATTTACACCCTACCTAGGGTAAACATCACATTTCGGACAAAAACTTGGCCTAGGATTTCTAATCCGAGCTATTGTTGAAGAGTTATCCCATTTCCTTTGAATTCATAGTATAAAATATACTTGTTATTTTTAGAAAATTAATTTCTAGACACACCAGGCCTTGGAATTTCACGTCATCTTAGTGCCCAACTCTAGAAACATACATAAAAATATTTCAATGTATTAGAAGGTGAAAACCGGGTCTCTATAAGAGATTTTGAGATTATAGATTTTGAGATAATTAATTATTTATTTAATTATGAGATTTTGAGATTGTTGATTTGGAATAATTAAATATGTAGTTATTGAGATTTTTGAACCTCAATAATTAATTTTGGAATTAATTATTACTAGATTGAGATGATTGAAAATGACTAATTAATTTTTGAGTTAATTATTGGAATATTGAAATTGTGGGATTTGGGAATAATTAATTTTTGAATTAATTATTGGATTATTGAGATTTTGAATTTTATTAATTGACTAAAAGGGTTTAATTTGATTAATTAATTATGGAATTAATTAATGGATTTGATGTGAAAAAATAATTAGTGAATTAATTGATGGGATTGAATGTGATTAATTAGTTATGGAATTAGTTAATGGGATTTGACGTGAGAAATTAATTAGTGAATTAATTGAAGGTGTTTAATGTGATTAATTAATTATAGAATTAATTAATGTAATTGATCTAAATAGTTAATTACTGAATTAAATGAATGGGTTGAATGTGATTAATCAGTTTTTTAATTAATTAATGGAATTGAAGTGAAAAATTAATTATTTACTTAATTGAAGTGGGTGAATATGATTAATTGATTATGGAATATATTAATGGAATTTACATCAAAAATTAATTAGTAAATTAATTTAAAGGATTGATTTTGATTAATTAATGATTGAGTTAATTAATGGAATTGATTTGGATTAATTAATTGGTGAATTAACTAATGGGGATTGTTGCGTTAATGAAATTTAATGAGTTGGATTAATTAATTGGTGAATTAATTAGTGGTGTTTGTGTGTTAATGAAATTTAATAAGTTGTATTAATTAATTGGTGAATAAATTAATGGGGTTTTTTGTGTTAATACAATTGAATGGGTTGGATTAATTTATTGTTGAATTAATTAATGGGGATTGTTGCATTAATGTAATTGAATGAGTTAGATTAATTAATTGGTAAATTAATTAATAGAGTTTTTTCATTAACACAATTTAATGAGTTGGATCAATTAATTTGTGAATTAATTAATGGGGATTTTTGTGATGATTCAATTAAATAAATTTGATTAATTAATTGGTGAATTATTTATTGGGGATTCTTCTGTAGATGCAATTGAATGAATTGGATAATTAATTATTGAATTAATTATGAGATATTGAGTTTTTTTATTATTGATAATTAATTGTTGAATTAATTATGTGATATTGAGATTGTTTATTTGAGATAATTAGTTATTTAATTAATTATGAGATATTGAGATTGTTGATTTGATATAATTAATTATTGAATTAATTTTGGGGATATTGGGATTGTTCAATTGGGATAATTAATTATTGAATTAATTATTTTTGTATTGGGATTGTTTAATTGGAATTAATTAATTGCTTAATTAATTAGTGGATATTTTTATGAATATGAATTGATTAAGATAATTAAATAATTATTGAATTAATTAATAGGATTTATATGATTAATTAATTTTTGAATTAATTATGTGATATTGAAATAATGAAATTGAAAAATTAATTATTGAATTAATTATGGTATATGAGATTGTGAATTCTGATTAATTAATTATTGAATTAATTAATGGGATAAATGTGATTAATTAATCTATGAATTAATTAATGGGCTTAGGTTAATTAATTTTATAATTAATTAATGAAAGATAGTGATGGTGAAATGTGACAAGAGAATTAATGTTGATTAACCTTGATTGATGTGTTGTTGTAATACATGTGATATTATGATATATGTGATATATGTGAATATTTTATCAACATGTGCGGGAAATTGTCTACTACTTCCAAAGCCTGAAGTGATAAATTTTTTGATAAACGTATACGGGACACGGTCTGCTACTTCCCAATCCTATAGTGATAAATTGTTTGATAAACATGTGTGGGACATGGTCTACTGTTTCCAAATCCTATAGTGATAAATTTTTTGATAAACATCTGCAGGAAATGGTTTGTTATTTCTAAAGCCCATAGTGATAATTTCTTTGATAAATGTGTGTGGGAGAAGATCTGTTTCTTCCAAATTCGCTTGTAGTGATAAATTGTTTGATAAACATGTGTCGAACATGGTTGGCTGCTTCCAAAGCCTAAAGTGATAAATTGTTTTATAAATGTGTGTGGGACATGGTATGTTGCTTCTAAATCCCATGGGGTCCTAGGCATGATGACTTTGACCCAAATTGTTGGCATTGGACTATGGTTCTAGTTATCTATATTATAAATTGAAATGAAATGGATAATGAAATCCCATTTTTTAAATGAATTGTAAATTGAAAATGTGAAATGGTTCAAAATCCAGCATGGTCCAAAGTAGGTATTGAGATATGGGTGTCCATGGGAACCTAGGGGGTTTATGAGGTTAAATAAAGGCTAATTGAATAAATGTAAATTGTTTAATATATTTCTTGTATTTTATTCTTTATACAACTTCAAACACTATTTGACTATATATTGTTTTAGACGTCATTGGTAGTGGCCTACTAAGTTGTACTCACACCCTAATCAGGATTTCTGATTGGTACCCAATAAGATTTCATGGTTGTAGGACATGTTGAGGTAAATATCCATATGTTGGATAGCTGAGTTGGGATGGGGCATGGATGTGGGAACTGGATGTGGTTTGGGACCTACTTGGGATTTTTCAATGTCTTTACTTTTGAGTTGCATTTTTACACTTGGAATATACATTATCATGACATATCTACTATTTAGTTTTGATATTATATTTTTATTTTTGGTCATCTTGTGATATAGATTATTCAGGTTATGATGCATCATTTTTTGGCTACTGTTTATTTATTTCCACTATTGTATTACTCTAATAAGGAGGGTATAGTCTCCCCATGACTGATATTATACCCTATCTACTAATTGGAAACATTTATCATATGGGGAGGTGCTCTTGAGGTCATGTGGTAGTCCATATTGGGGAACCAGTGTGTGGAACCCAAGTTGGGATGTTATAAAGTTGTATCAGAGACCAGATTTCATTTTTTTTCTTTTCTCTTACATTTTAAGAAAGGTAGACAGAATAATGTGAAGAGTCGGGGCTTGTTTATGAGATTGTGCAAGGGGGTATCTAACCCATGTATATGGGAGAACCCGAGTACCCTGGGTTGGATTGTCGTTATTGTTGTTTGTTGTTATTGTTTAATATTATTTCACTTTGGGTGATGCACTTATTGTGTGATGTGATTATTGATGTTGAGATTTTCAGATTTTTGACTCATGGACCATAATGGAACGATAGTAAAGTATTCATGAATGATTCTAAGCACTCAAGATTATTTTGTGACATGAATCATTTTAGGAATGCATGGGAAAACTATTTTTGTATATGTTGTGAACTTGAAATGTTTTCCCTTTCTTGTGAAATTTACCCAAAAAAGGTTCCCTGTGTATGATTGAGGAATTTTGTAAAATGATGAAAGATAAAAATAATGGTTATCTAATGAGAAAATTGAATAATTAAAATGATTTTACCATTTTTTTTTAAACATGAACTAGGTGTAGGATGGTTAAGGGTAGTGATAGTGCCTCAATTTTGACTATGTGGTGGGGTTTGGGGAAAGACTTATTGTGAAAAAAGGATGGTATTCATTAGAAACAATCTTGGTGTACTTCCATACCTGACATGATCATGCCCTATACCTTGACATCGTCTTGGGTCCATTGAGAGAGCATTGGTTATATTCCAATCTACTTAATCATTTTTCTGGTGGGAGAAGGGGCATTCTTGAAGGTTGTTCCTAGGGAGCATGTTAAAGGTGAAACTGTGTGGTAACTGGTGAACCACCATTCATTCCAAAGTGAGAGTTGTAATAAGGTTTTGTATAAATAAATGATAAGGGTGTCATTCGAGGAATCTATAAATGGGAGATGGTTAATTATTTGATTTTGGCGATCGATCTAGGATGATATGTCCATGACCACTTCTTGGGTTTTTTAGGGGAGGGAGTGTGAGTTGTGTTAGTTGGTAATTCATTGAGGAATGTAATGAAAATAACACACCTAAGGTGGGGAGTGATGTGACAGTAATAGATTCATCCTTTGATGAGCATCTGATATGTGTATTTGGATCAAAGTAAGAAAGTGTTGTGGGGAAAGACCATGTTGATAGTTCATGTATTGTGGAAACATGGGCGATTTCAGGAGGAAACATGGGAGAGAGAAGCATATATAATGGATCAGTGTCCCGGACTTTTTAACTCAAAATCTTAGGGATGCATGGGAGTATAGATCAAGGATAATCTATTATAAGGTGGGGAAATTATAAGATCCTAACCTTTTTTTGGGAGATTTAATGGGCTCATTTAAAGGTATTTGTTTTCCTTGTTTTGAGTATAAATTGTTTTGGTCATGATTTGGGTGTTTTTTGGTGATATTTTGAATAATTGTGGAATTAAGAGATGATTTTCATGGTTTTTTCATGGATTTTGCATGGTTAAACAAAGTGTGAAAGGGGGAATATGGTTTTCACATGGTTAAAAAAAGTGTGCAAGGGGTTGCATGGTTTGTGCATGGTTAAATGAAGGTTGGAGCCTAAGTGCGAAACTAGGCACATGGTTAGACGCATGGTAAGTACTAACCATGTAACTTAACCCAGCAAACAGTTCCTATGAAAATTAAAGCTCTGAAATTTCATTTTAAAATTACCCAAACCCCCATATTAACCCCAAATCAACCCTCACTCGACCCAAATAAAATACACTCATTTTTTAGGCTCCCAAAAAATTATTAGGGCTCCTGACTTCCATTATTAGATATTCAAATCTTGGTTTTCAAATCTGCATCTCTCTAGGTGTGTGGTTTCTTCTCGATTGGTTTCCTGTCTCTTCTGTATTCTTCTCCCATACATTAAAGGGTTGTTCTTCCCAGTTTTTTAGATCTAGATCTAGTTTTATTGGATATAGATCTAGGATTTTTTGATCTAGATATATAAATTATGGGATCTTGATTTTTATGATCTGGAATTTAGGTTTAAAATCCATTTTTTATTATGTGTTGTTGTTCTACTCAAATAGGGGATATCTGTTGGTGATCGTTCATCACTGTTCATTATATAGGTGGTTTATAATTCAAATCTCGAAGTCTTGATTTTATTTAAGTGTACGTATTTTTATAATTTCTATTGGATGTTTAGAAATAGAGTTCTTGATTGAATTAATTAAATTAGTGATTTAATTAATTGAGGAAAATGTAAAATTAGGGATTTTAAGATTATTGATTTTGAGATAATTAACTATTGAATTAATTATGATATATTGATATTGTTAATTTGTAATAATTAATTTTTGAGTTAATTATGGAGTTATTGATATTTTTGAACCTAAATAATTAATTTTTCAATTAATTATACTTAGATTTATATGATTGAAATTGAATAATTAATTATTGAGTTAGTTATTAGAATATTGAAATTGTGGTATTTATGAATAATTAATTATTGAATGAATTATTGGAGTATAGAGATTGAGAATTAGGTTAATTAATTAGTGTATTAATTGACTGGGTTGAATGTGATTAATTAATTGTGTAGTTAATTAATGGATTTTACATGAACAATAAATTGGTGAATTAATTGAAGGGATTTAATGTGATTAATTAATTATGGAATTAAATAATATGATTTGACTTGAAAATTTAATAGGTCTATTAATTAAAGGGGTTTAATGTGATCAATTAACTATGGAATTAATTAATGCAATTGATGTGAACAACTAATTAGTGAATTAATTGAATGGGTTGAATGTGATTAATTAATTATGGAATTAAGTGAATTAATTAAAGGGGTTGGATGTAATTAATTAATTTCGGAGTTAATTAATGTAAATCACATGAGAAATTAATTGGTGAATTAATTTAAAGGATTGATTATGATTAATTAATTTTTGAATTAATTAATAGAATTGACTTTGATTAATTACTTATTGAATTAATTAATGGGGATTTTTTGTTAATTCAATTGAATGAGCTTGATTAATTAATTGGTGAATTAATTAATGGGGATTGTTGTGTTAATGCATTTAAATGAGTAAGATTAATTAATTAGTGAATTAATTAATGGGGATTTTTGTGTTAATGTAATTTAATGAGTTGGATAAATTAATTGGTGAATTTATTAATGGGTATTATTTCATTAATGCAATTGAATGAGTTGGATTAATTAATTGGTGAATTAATTAATGGGGATTTTTCTTTAGATTAAATTGAATGAATTGGATAATTAATTTTTGAATTAATTATTAGATATTGATATTTTTAATTAAAACCATAAGGAAAAAAGTAGGATGTGAACCAAATCCTAGTAGGATTTCACCCAAATATTCCATAACAAGATATCAATATTAAATTAACCAATTAAGTTCTTATAATTTTAAAATAAATTGGTTTGGTATTTCAAAGGAATATTTAAAAAAATCATCATTTACATTTCAAAAGATGGAAATTCTTTATCAATTCATGCATCACATTTCAAATAAAGGAAATACATTTCAAATGATGGAATTACCTTTAAACAAAGGGTTCTTTACACAAATGGAACATTTCACAAATGGATTAAATAAAAACTTTTTTATAAAATTGTTTATATAAATCATAAGGCATGTAAAATAGTTTACAATAATGGTATATATTCATTTGGAATAAAAAACAAGAGAATAACATGTTCATATTTCTAAGAAGGTATGATGGTTCCAGTTTATAGGGACCCCACACTCATGGTTACATAAGTATGTACATAAGTCCCTTGAATTAAGGTTAAAGTGAACTCATCACCATCACCGAAGGGATATGATCTGCTAATGTTTTGTTTTAGAAAGTTATAAATCGTATAGTGTCATACAAATAACTCACTAACTACCTAAGGCTTTCATGTGCTCAAATAAAAAACAATGATGTGAAATTTATTTCAAGAAACCTTAAAATACAATTCATCCCATTCTCTATTTCAAATATGCCAATTTTCCATTTAAAAACCAAAATGGGTTTTTAATCAAAAACATGTCTTTTCACAAAAATAAAACCCTAATGTTTCTATTAATACAATTTTTAAGCCATTTTCACAAATAGGTTTTTGAAATCAATTCACCATTCAATTGAAAAAATCATATTTCACGATTTAATTTAACAATTTAATTTCCAAACAAATTTCATCAATTTCATAACAAACCCACCAATTCAATCGAATTTTTGTTTTTCACAACTTTTACATAAAATTAATTTCAAAATTAATTCAAAATTTTAATTGAAACAATTTAACCATTTAAATTAAACAATTTCAATTTTCACTAATTTCTATAAACACACCACAATTCAATGGAATTGGGGGTTTTCCAATTTCATTCAAAAAACATATTTTTAAAACAGCAATTCAGTGGAATTTTGTTTTTATAACAAACCAATTGAAAGAAATTTAATCAAATTAAATAAATTTCATTTAATTAAAATAATTGAAATTAAATAAATCAATTTAGCGTTAAAATAATTTTGGCATCGTAACAGAACCACCTACCTCAGGATCAATGGATCTTGAAATAAAAAGTTATAACCAAAAAACTCCATCAGAGGATGATGGAAACAAGGATCTATAAATCAATCCTAGGTTTAGATCTAAAATAGTGGGTATTAGATCCATAAATCAACACAGATATCCATGGAACCCTAGGTAGGAAGATAGAGATATAAGAGAATGAGAATGGGGTGATGAAACTAACTGAAAGAATATTAAAGGGAATTCCTCAAGCTTATAATTGATTCTGGAAGGAATCTAAGGGGCCAAAATCTCTTTTTTTGGGATCCAAGGATGATAGAAATTGATTATGGGTCATACCAATCCATAAGAGACCTAAAAAGGGGGTTTGGGCATTTTTAATCAAAATTATATATTGATGAAAAACTATTCCACACAGTTTTTTGGACAGAGGCGAATGATTTAGAAAAATCGTGTCTAATTCTTTCACCTATTTTCAAAGGGTTTCACAGTTCTTCCAGATAGGTTGCATATTTTTTTAAAACATGTGAATGATGTGAAAAAACAACTGTCTGGGTTTTCATGGCTTTCCCTAATAGGGCACACGGTTTGATAAAATCATGTGTCAACCATGCACTAGCCTAGAATTTTCAAAAGCGTTCAAAATTTTGACTGATTAAACCTCAAATAAAACCCAACCAAAGATTATTAAAAGGAGGGTTTTAGGAATAGCTAGAAATAGAAATACGGTGTTACAACCTCCCCACCATAGCAACGTTTTATCCACATAAAGCCTATGAAGAAGCTTGCAATCCAAAAAAGATGAGGCCACTTATCTCTCATCAGTGCCTCCCTCTCCCAAATTTCATGATTATAGTAACTATTTTGTCATTTCACATGAACCAAAGGTATCTTCCTATCATGAATTACCTTGGTTTTAGAATCAACTATTCTGACTGGTTTTTCATTCGTAGATTAATTAGGTTCAACTTCAAGATCACTCCATCTGAGAACATGAGATGGATCAGATAGATACTTTTGAAACATAGATACATGAAACATGTTATGTGTCAAAGTCATTTGTAGTTGAAGTTCTAAATGTTAAGAAACTTTCCCTGTATTCTCAATAACCTTGAAAGGTCCCGAAAAATGCGGATCAAGTTTCCCTTGTCTTCCAAGCCATCGATGACCCAACCAGGGTGAAACCTTCAAGACACATGGTTACCAACTAATAATTCCCAAATTATATGGAAATTATCAGTATAATACTTATATCGGATTTGTGTTTTCAAAATTATCTGACAAATGACATGAATATTTTTTTCCACTCTTTCACAAAACTTATTCCAACTAAGGAACTTTCACTAACCTCTGAAAAACAAAATAGAGATTTGAAAATTCAGCTATACAAGGCTTAAAAAGGATCCATTTTGATCGCATAATGGTAACTATTATTATAAATAGACTCAAATTTCCCTAAATGATCATCCCATGCCCCACCAAAGTTGATAACACAAGCTTGAAGCATATCCTCAAAAATATGTATAGCTCTTTCTGTCTGACCATCTGGTTGTGGATGGTATGCCATACTCAAATGGAAATGTGATCCCAGTGCCTCCTGAAAGCCTCTCCAAAAATGATAAGTAAACTAAGGATCCCTATCAGAGAATATAGCAAATGGTACTCCATGAAATTGAATAATATCTTTTACATAGATATTTCCGAACTCCTCAACTTTGTTTGTATCATGAATGGGTATAAAGTGAGATGACATGTTCAACCTATAAATCACAACCCATATCTCATTATTCTTTATCTAGGTACAAGGAAACCCAGCAAAAAATTACATATATATCTCATCCCACTTCCAAGTAGCAATTGGAAGTGGATGAAGAAAACTCAGAGGTGTCCAGTGCTTGACCTTAATCTGTTGGAACATATAGTAATGAGAGATAAACTCAGTGATTGCCTTGTCTCATACCTGGACACCAGAAGTGTCATCTCATGTCATAAGATATCTTCATGTGTCCTGAGTTCACTCCCCATTGGGAATTATTGTAGTACCCCATCACTATTTTCCTTACCGAAGATGGCACCACAAAATGGTTCTAAAAGCATTGAATGCTTTCAGTTGAGAATGAACTATGAGGCATGGTCTCCCCACCATTAAGAGAATATATAATGCTAAAAACATATCATTAAGATATTATTATTGAATAATCAATTCAAAAATAGATGATTTAAGCTAAAAATTGTACAAGGAAACCTCATCTTCTGATTCTTTTACTAAAATATACAACTTTGCAAATAGATTCATCAAGTCCTGCTCTTTTGATGATTCTTTCACTGTCTGGGTCAGAAGTTTCCTACTTAAATCATATTCAACTACATTTATTTTCCTTGGGTATAGGTGATTTCAAAGTTTAAATATTGTAGGTATTCCACCCAAATCCTCTAGCAGAGATTCGAATATTTTTTAAAGAAGATATAACTCAAGATCTTGTGGTCTAAATTCATGGTAAACATTTCTTCGTAAAATTAATGCCACCAACCCTTAAACGTGTACATAACAACTGAAAGTTCAAGTTCATGGGTTGGATAATTCTTCTCATGTGGCCTAATATGACAATATCCATAAGCAATTACATGATCACCCTACATAAGAACATAGCCCAAGCCTAAACTCAATGAATCATAGAATACCATATAGCTCCGCCTGACCTCTGGAAGAGTAAACATTGATGAAGTTGTAAAAAATTATTTTAGATCAAAAAAATAACTCTGAAATTTATCAATCCAATCAAAATTTACTCCCTTATGAGTTAGAGAAATCATCAGAAAATCCAAATTTGAAAATTCCTTAACAAACTAGCAGTAAGACCTAGCTAGATACAAGAATCTCTAAATCTCAAAAACTTCATGTGTTTATTCCCATGTCAAAACGTCTCTCACCTTATCATGATCAACTAAAATACCATGTTCTGAAACCATATGTTCCAATAATTTTACTTCCCAAATATATAATTCACACCTCAAAATTTTGGCATAAATCCAGTGATTTCTTATCAAACTCATAGCTATTCTCAGATGATGCACATGGTCCCCCTTGGACATAGAGTAAACGAGGATGTAATCCACAAACACTCCCATTAAGGTATTAATATAATCATGGAAAATCCTACTCATTAACTCCATAAAGATTGTAGGAGAATTGTTTATGCCAAAGAGAATAAAAAAGGTACTCATAATGGTCGTACCTGCTCTAAAAGGAAGTTTCTTGAATTTTATATTCTTTTATCCTGAATTGATGGTCACCAAAGCAAAGATAAATATTCAAGAACCACTTATCCCCTTTCAAATGATCAAAGATATTATCAATATATGGAAATGGATACTTGTTATTTATCATCACTTGATTGGGATTTCAATAATCAACACAAAGGAAGAGTGAAGCATTAACTTTTTTAGTAAAGAGAACAGGTGTCACCCAAGGTGACACACTCGGGTGTATAAAGTCTTTCGCAAGAAGATAATCTAACCGGGACTTCAGATCTTTAATTTCAATAGGTTCCATAAGGTAATAAGGAATAGATATTGGTTTATTACATGGCATTAATCCAATAGAAAACTCTAATTCCATTAATGCTTGAAAACCAGAGAAGTCAGAAGGAAACATGTCAGGAAATTTGATGGTAACTGGAGGGACATCATCGCTCAAAGACTCACACTCTAGATCAAAAAAAAACTAACATTACTTTCCCTAAATCTGTAAAAGAAGTTTTATCCCTACTCAACCTTGGTTCCCATTCTCATTGAAAGTCATGGCACACACCACTAGGTGTATTAAAGGAAACTTGTTGAAGATAAAAATCAATGCAGGCTTTATTGTCAATGATCCAATCCATCCCGAATATGATATCTAGATGTTTCATGTCAAGAACCAGAAAACTACAAGAAAACTCATCATCTGATAGAGAGAAGACATAGGCAGGACTATGGAGACCCTACTCTCTCTTTATACCAACGGGTGTAGTAATAGACATTGCATAAGAGAAAATATATATGGAAAGATTAATAAGGTTAAAAATATGAGTTAAAATAAATGAATAAGATGAACCAATATCAAATAGATTAGTCACCAATGACAGGAACCCTTTTTCATGTGAAGAATCTAATTGCACAATAGTTTTAGAAGGTGTTCATGATCTCATTCCACTATAAAGAGTGGAATAAACATGGAAGAATCATTTTAAGTTACCTGATCGCTAGTATGATCAAAAGTTCTTAGGTGCCTCAGTGCAAACCCTCATTGAATTACCTATCTTGACACACTTGTAACAAACCAAAGGACTACTGTCAGGCACTATAGAAGGTCTAGAATGAACCTGTTTTCATGTACCACCAAAATAATCATCTTTCTTGTTCTTTCCCTTATAGGATTTTACATTTCCACTGAGAGTGAAGGAAACTTATGATAACATTGAATTTTCATCCAGGTCCATCTCAACAATCATAACTCTATCTAGTAAATTAGCATAAGAAGTTATATTTAGTAATAAAACTTAATAATGAATATCCTAATGAATCCTAAACTTGAACCTTATAGACTTATATTATCATTCATAACAATCTGAGATAAGAAGTGCATGACCTCAGAAAAATGGCTTGCATAATCTATCACAGTACTGTCATTGTGCTCAAGTTTAAAAAACTCTATGGATTTGGATAAAAGCACCAACTCCCGATAGAATCAGTCAGTGAAAATAACTTTTAAGTATTTCCACTCTAATCCCTCATGTTTCTTCATTATCACCATAGTGTCCCATCATCTCCTACTCGGTCCTTCTAGAATGAAGGTGTCACACTTTACCTTGATTTCATTTAGTGTGTCCAAGAACCCAAACAAACACTCCATTATAATCGAAAACTCCTCAGACTCTTGAGGATCATTTGAACCTTTGAATGGTGCCAAATTATAGTGAAGAAACTCTTGAGAAAAAATCTTGAGAACATCCATCTGAGGTTCCACAGTTGGAACCTAGAGGTGGTGCATGTCAAAGAGCTTGGACGGTGCGCACAATCACCTATAATATATTCAGATTCACAAGGCGGTTATCTCCTTGAGGTTCAGCATCAACTTCCTCCGAGATCTTATTTTCAAGTCTTCTTAGAGGCGTGATTCAACTCAACATCAGTATATAACAAAGAAGACATCAAATTAACACTCAAACATAGATACAAGGTAAATTAATCCCAAAAAAGAGAAAAAACAATATTTGGATTTCACTCTATCAAAATAAAAATAAGAAAAATACTATAACTAATCCACAATACATCTTTCCCTAACCACACCTTGTGACTCATGGTTCATTGTGGTGAGATCTGTTCGGGAACTCAATCACAACTACATCCTAAGTCCCAACAAGTTTCAAAATTCATACTGACTTCAATAAAATAGGTTCCACCTAAACCTCTGATACCAATTTTTCATGAACCATCTTAGGTGCCCTGGTAACCTGATAGTAGATCTACCTCTAACATATTTGGAAGGGAATTCTTGATCCCCAAGGTTCAATGACTACCACCTGTCATCATCTAAAATTAAAGAGGGGAAAAATTTTTCACAAACATTATGGAATAAAAAGAAACAAGATAGTATTCATAAAAAAGAGCTCCACTGGGAGTAGAGTGCCAGAAACAAAATTGGTATAAAAATCCCAAGTATAAAAACAAAGTACTAGAATAGTAGAAAGATAAATTGTCCAAGTCCCAACTCAAATGAAACTCACCAACTCCATGGTTCAATAGCTAGAACCACCCCCAAGAGATGATTTTCCTCTACTTAAACCTGTAACAAGGTAATCTAAAAAAACCTGAACGCATAAGTAGGGTGTGTGATAAAACCCAGTAATATTTCAACCAAATATTCCATAATAATGTTCCAGTATTAAATTAAACAAATAAGTTCTTTCAATTTCCAAATAAACAGGATGGGTATTTCAAAATCATATTTAAACAAATCATGATTTTCATTTAAAAATATGGAAATAATTTAGTGATTCATTATTCACATTTCAAATAATGGAAATACATTTCAAACTATGTAATTACATTTAAAAAAATGGTGATATACAAAAATGGTACTTTTCAAAAATAGATTAAATAAAAACTTTTATATAAAACAATTTATATAAATCATAATCCATGTAAAACAGTTTACAACAATGGAATATATTCATTTGAATAAAAACAAGCGAGAAACATGGTCATATGCCTAAGAAGGTATGATAGTTCCAAACTATAGGGACCCCACACTCAAGGTTACGTTAGTATGTACATAATTCCCTTGAGATTAGTTCAAATAAGACTCATAACTATTGACTAAGGGATGTGATGTGCTGATATTATGTTTTAGAACATTGTAAATGGTAAATTTTCATCCAAATAACTCACTAACTGACTAAATCTTGTATGTTCTTAGGTACAAAACAATGATGGAAATTTTATTTCATGCAACCTTAAAATACAATTCATCCCATTATTCATTTCAAATACTCTTATTTTCCATTCAAAAACCAAAATGTTTTTTCAATCAAAAACATTCATTTTCACAAAAATAAAACCCTAAGGTTTATATCAAAACTATTCCTAATACATTTTTACAAATAGGGATTTGAAATCAATTCACCATTAAATTTCAAAAATCCAATTTCACAATTTAATTCAACAATTTAATTCTTAAACAAATTCCATCTATTTCGTAACAAACCTCCAATTAAATAGAAATGGGGTTTTTTGAAACTTTCCCATCAAATTTATTTCACAATTAAATTAAACAATTTAATTGAAATAATCTCACCATTTAAATTAAAAAATTTAAATTTCCACCAATTTTCATAAACACCCCCCAATTCAATGTAATTGGGGATTTTCCAATTTCATACCAAAAACCTGTTTTTTAAACTCCAATTCAATGAAATTGGGTTTTTTTAAAAACAATTGAAATCCATTTAATCAAAATCAAGAAATTTTATTTCATTCAAACAATTTAAATTAAATAAATAAATTTAGTCTTAAGATAAATTGGGAATCGTAATATAACCACCTACCTTAGGATCAACGGATCTCGAAACATAAAGTCGTAACTGAAAAAATCCAATATAGGAAGATGAAAACAAGGATATATAAAAAACCAAGTTTTAGATCCGAAAAAGTGGGTATTGGATCCATAAATCAACACGGGAATCCACATAACCCCAGGGATAAAGAGAGAGATAGTGGGAGGACAAGAATGGGGTGAGAAAACTAACCAAGAGAAGATCGAAGGGAATTCCACAAGATTCAAATCACTTCCAGGAGGGATCTGAGGGTCCAAAAACTCTTCTATGGAGCTTCAAGGATGTTATAAATTGACTATGGGTCATACTAATCCACCAGGGACCTAAAAAGGAGGTTCGGTAATTTTTAATCAAAATTTATATTAATGAAAAACACGTCTTCATGGTTTCCTCAGGAGAGGTGCATGGTCTAGAAAAACCATGTGCAAGTCATGAACCTATTTTAAAAAGGTTGCATGGTCTCTTTTGTTAGGTTGCGTGATTTTTAAACCATCTTCAAGTTAAGAAAAACTCATTATCTAGTTTTTCATGGTTTACCCTAAGAGGGCGCACGATTTGGGAAAACTGTGTGCCAACTATGCAATAGACCAGAATTTTTTATAACTTTCAAATTTTCACCTGATTCACCCTCAAATGAAATCGAGCCAAATCTTGGTAAAAATAGTGGTTTAAAAATACCCAAAATAATAGGGTGTTACAATAGGTGATAAGGATTCTAGATGGTAAACATGGATACATACTGTGTAACGGAAGGTATATGTTGTACACCCAAATTCACTTCAGTTGAACTATTCTGGGATACATGACATATTAATCAGTAATAAAGCACATAGAATTTAATGCACACTTTTATATTGATTGATACATCCTAGAACACATTCTTTAGAACCATACTACATGTATCTTGATTACATGTCATATAGTTTACACAATTTACCGGTAAAATTCGCACTAATCGTGTTTTCAAATACACAGCATAACACCACTTGAGAATGATAGTCTATATCATTAATGAGATACAAGACATATATCTTGAATACACATTGTGAGAAACATTAATAACTTTATATGAGGAAAATGCTGATTTTATAGACAAGTTACACAGACACATGACAAGTGGAACAGACAATGTGTATCTCATTAATACATGATGTGTTATCTAGCTGAAATACACACTGATTCCCTTGGAATTTATCCAATAAACATAGAAAGTGAAGAACACAAAATGTATCTCATTAGTACTTGTTTTGTATTCACTCAGTAAAGAACATAATTAAATTTCATAAGTATAATTAATTACAACATTAAAAACCTAATTACACTATTGATATTAGATATGATGACTATATAATAAAGGTTTGAGTAATTAGTAAATGATCAATTAATTCCCTACATTTATCAATAATTACTTATCAGGCCATTTATTTCCCATGTTCATTTATTATGGGTATCTCCAAAAAACATCATATAGTCATTAAGATTAAGGTAATTCATTAATTAATTTAATTAATTCAAGGGTTTTTATCAAAATAAAGAATGAATTGAAGTGGATGTTATCTATTGTTTATTGTTGTATTCATTGTATGTATGGGTATGACCATGAGCATATATTGGCCTATGTATATGGTAGGTTTATTCAATTTATTATTGAATGGTTTGTGAAATAATTTATAAAATTAAATAATAGTATGTGATTCATTTACCTCCTCTCCTTATGTAATGGCTTGTGTGCCCATGTTTCTTTTATATAAAACCCCACTAATAAATCAAATAGTTCCCCTCACCAATTTTTGAGTAAAATTATGTAATGGATGGATCTCTTAGGCAATTGGATGAGTTTTAAGTTCATATTTGAGGAAAAACCAATTCAATAGGTACACAGTAGCATGGGTGGAATGATACAACTTGAAAAATTATTTATTCCAAGAGATAATTCCCTAAAGTAAAGATTTATTTTATAATACCTTAGATAAAAAAACTATTATAGAATATCATTGTAATTAAAATTTATTTATTTTATTTATATCAGTTTTATGGTTAATTATTTATGTATATTTGAATCATTAAATAAACTAATTAATAAGTATGCAAGATGGGAGTAAAATAAATATTATAATATTTTTAAACTTTATCTAGGCATGGTTAATCACTTAATTAAAACAAACTAAATGTTAAAAATAATATGATAAGATAAAATGTGTAGTTTACACATAAAGATAAAAATCCCTCAAATAAAATATTAAGTTGGTACAGTCTTCCACTATTTGGGTAGAAATCGAACTGTTGTTAAAAGCGCTTAACCAACCTCTATTGGGGTGCTTTAAATTATGGTGGGATAATTATATTGAGTTTTGGGTTGAATTAAACAATATTTCATTAAGTTTTTATGGCTTTTACATAACTTAGTGAAACTAGTAGGAAAAGTGTTTAGGAAATTGTAATCTAAGATTTCAGGATTGGGGAATCCACTCAACGAATCAAGGAGTTGTGAGTTAATGTAGTTGGATGGTTAATACTTCCTAAATACCTTTGAGTATATTTTCAAACCGCTGTCTAGGTTATGATAAGGGACATATGAATCCATTCCATTAGGTCATCCATGTGATGGGGTATTTTGAAACAAATGGTGAGGGCTATTATGATTTGATAAAATAGTAGAAGATTAATAAATTAAATTTTAATTTATTATCTAAATTTTAATCCACATAAATTACTAAAATTTTCTTCTTATTTATTATAAAAATATAAACTCACACAACCTCAAAATATAACTAAAGTCCATTCTAGATAAGGATAACCTTCTCACCAACTTGAATTTACAGTAATAGTATAGATGACTACATGTTATAATATGACACGAATGAAAATTATATTATATGAAAATCATATTCATAAGGTTCTTATAAAATATTCATGGGATGTAGAACTATATCTCTATATAAAACCTTTATATGATGCCAAATATGTTCAGTATTTCATGTTATCTTCCATATCCAGTTATATTTTAAAGAAATGCAAGGATATGGATGTTCATAACTGTAGGTCTCACTTTAGGGATATGTATCAAGATAAGGTGACATATAAAAGATATAAGATCTCTAATTCATTGTTAACATAGAATCTTAGAGAGTTGGAACCAATTGGGACTCACGTAGTCAAGATTATTGGATACATTAAGCACATAAATATCTTGAGATTTACAATCCCTGATGATCTATGAACAAATATCATTTTATCCTCAATATCTAAGAGATTTTCAAGTTTAATTATTAACTGTAATATGAAAAATAGTGAAAAATATATTTCATTACTCCTTACTCTTATTCACTAAGTTTATAAATATATGTGGTGATAAAAACCTATGGTCATTATGGTGAATAGGAAAAAGAATAAAAAGGAAAAGGGTCCCATGAATCATACCAATTATAAGGATCCAAAGCACAATACTTCTAATAAAATAAAGATCCAAAGATAGGAAAACGAAAGAGATGTATTATATTTTCCGTGTGCCAAGTTTGGCTACTGGAAGAAGAACTTCATCCAGTTAAAGAAGTAAGGGTAAGCTTCAGGTGAATTCATTAATGATTGCAATATTTTTATATCTTTACATCGGGTATTAGATATATCTTTTAGTTCTCACATATTTATTAAAATGCATAAACCAAGTATATTTTGAAATATTCATAGTGGATAAGTAATTTTGTAGGTTACTAATGGTATGAGGATAATTTCTTAAGAAGTTGGAAATTACAACCTTCCATTTCAAACTGGGATGGTCTTGGTTTTAAAATATTTTTATTATATACCAATCATTGCCAAAAAAATAATTTTATGTCTTTCCTAGATACATATCATTTTATTTTTAGGTTCATAAATAAAAGAAAATCTTTTATAAAGATATTATATTTTATGGTATTGCACATTTAAATAATGTCTTTTAGGTTCTAAATTATGAAAACCAAGTATTAGAAATTTATAATGAATCAAGTTCACTTGACTCATTTCACACCTAGTTGTGGAATCATCATCTTGGTCATGTAAACAAAAGATCATATGAAAAATCTCTATAAATATGTTTAGTTAGACACTTTTGAGAAAAAGACACTTAAAATGTCATGCTTGTTAACAATGAAAAATGAAAAATCCATATTTTGGTGGGAAAGGTTAAAGATCTACAGAGTTTATATAATTGGTGATCACTGATGTTTGTAGACCATTTCCAATAGAATCTAGAGGAGGGAATTCTTACTTTATACTTTTACTAATGACTTGATTAGATATGGATATGTCTACTTAATTAGGTGTGAGTAAAAATCATTTAAGAAATTATAATAATTACATAATTAAGTAGAGAATCAAATTTTTAAGAATATAAATAAACTTTATTATAATTGGGTGGTGAGTATCTTGACCAAGAATTCATAGACATTTTATGGGAGTGAAAAATCCTATTACAACTCACTCATCCTAATACACCATAATTGAATGGTTTTAGTGAAACGAGTAATCGTAAATTTCTTGACATGGTAAGGTTGATGATGATACATGAAAATCTAACATTTTCATTTTGGGTTTATACATTGAACAATGTAGAACACATTCTACACTAAGTACCAACTAAGGTGGAAGAATGTATACCATATGAGTTAATCTATAGAGAGAAATCTATGTTATCATATACTCATGCATAGGGTTGTGAGGAATTAGTTAAATCTAACTCTAGTAACAAACTATCACCTTGAGTCATAAAGTGTATCATTATAGGGTATAGTATGGAAATAAGGGGATACTATCTATACAACCCCTCAAAAAAGAATGTGATTGACAAAAGACATGATATTCTTCTTAAGGTGAGGACATCCTCAAGAAGGATAATGGGATAAATATTGACTTTGATGAAGTTTATGCTCAAGATACACAAGCTTGGGTATAGAAATAGGTTCCATAGGTCCCCATGGAAGATTATGTTCCTAAAAAATAAGTATTGAATAGGATCACTAGAGATGTTTGAGAATAAAAAATATTTGGTTTTATAGTCACCAAAGATGGTGGCTCATAATTGGTTGACAATAATTATCCTATTTCCAATAAAGATGTAGTAAAGACATCTAAATCTACAATATGGAAATAATATATAAATTATGAGATGGATTCCATGTATAAGAACCAAGTATGTGTTCTGGTTAGTCTTCAAATTGATTTAAACCTCATTGGTTTCAAATGGTTAATCAATAGAAAATTGGACATACAATGTAAAGTAAGTACCTAAAAAGAATGGTTAATGTCTAAAGGGTCTAAAAAGTTCCAAGGAATTTACTATGATGAAACATTTTCTCCAGTTTCAATTTTTCATATATCATAATTCTACTTAATATAGAAACTTTCCATGACTATTAGATTTGGAATATTGATGTTAAAACATATTTACTTAATGGAAACCTTTATAAGGAAAATTATATGACACAACCTGAAGGGTTTTTTACTCTAAAAAATCATAATGAAATATGAAATTCGTAGATATCCATTTATGGGTTAAAGTTGGAATCTAGTTCATGGAAAATTCAGTTTGATGAATTAATAATAGAACTTGGTTTTATAAATAATGAATGTTATCCATGTGATTAAAATAGGTTTAGTGGGAGTGTGTTCATATTCTATTTATTATATGTTGATGACATATTACTTATTGGAAATGGATTACAAGTCATACAGTCAGTTAAGGGCTGGTTAAATAATGCTTTTCTATGAAGGAATTAGGGAAATCAAGATATATCATTAAAATTTAGATCATTCATAAAAGATATAAAATGATATTTGGACTAATTCAAAGTACATGCATTTAACAGATACAAAATTGAATTGGTATGGAACAATATAAGAGGGTATTGGTTCTAGTATTACATTGTATACATCTATCCATGAAAATGTGTCCTCAGACACAAATAGAGATGGATAAAATGGATAGTATCTTATACATGTCTATGATAATATATTTAATGTATTCCATGTTATGTTCTAGGATTTATGTTTCCTACACTTTAAGTATGGTAGGTAGATATAAATATGATCTAGAAGAATAGCATTGGTCTGTTGTTAAGGTTATGATAAGGTATCAGGGGAATACTAAGAATATATTTCTAGTATATATAGGAGATAAGGAACTAAAAATAAAAATATATACTGATTATAGTTTCCAAATAAATTAAAATGATATGAATTCATAGTTCAGATATTTATTTTGTCTTAATGGAGTAGTTGTGACCTAGAAGAGTTCAAAGCATCCATCTTTTTTCAATTCAATGTTGGATTCCAAGTATATAACTAATTTTGATGTATCAAAATAATTTTTTATATTCAATCAATTTCATAATATATTGATTAGGTTTCTATCTATAGATATATTATCACATTTTACTATGATAATTATGCAGATGTGGCTCTCACAAAGAATATAAGGTCACATCAATGGATAGAGCACGTGATCTAAAAATATAACCTCTTAAGGTATTTTTCTCAATATGGAGAAGTTTGTGTCATCATAGTTTACAAAGAATAAAACATAGAGGACCCCTTGACTAAAGATTTATCTCAGAAGAATTATAAACATCATGTGATAGTAAGAGGACTAAAATTTGTTAGAATTTGGATCTAGTGCAAGTGGGATTTAGTTTGAGTTTGTTCCCTAAAACCAAAATCTAATTAATTTATGGTTAATTTTATTCATGTATTTTAATATTTATAAAATTTATTATCATATCATGATTTTTATTTTGTGTGACATTCATGTGATAATTTCATAAGTATACTTATTTCACTGAAAGTTCATATAAGTTCCTTACTATGATGAGAACCTATAAGTTTCACGATATTATTCTTAAATATAATTTCTCTATATGTATGATATCATTTTATAGGGTAAAAATTATACAGGATATCAAGGGTGGAGACTCATGGGACTTTGAGACACTTTTTCATGGTGTACACCCTATGTTATTTCCAATGAAAGAGATTAAAATAACATGACCCGTTAATAGGAATTCTGCATTTATATGTGTTATTAGATATTCCTATATACGAAAATGTGTGATGATCCTTAGACATTCATATTATTATTAATACATCTCATCAATAATGTACTTTGATATATTTATGAAAATGGTGATGAAATATTCTCATTGAAAAGTAAGATATGTTGGGTGTGTCATAAGTGGTGTTGTATTAAAGAAAAATGAGAGAAAGGATTTATCCACTCTATTATTTAACAAAATTAAATATCTTTGGCCCTTTTTCGAAATTAAGTTTTATGATTAATTCTATTTCCATGGTGATTTTATTGGAAGGTTTATTTCTAGAAATTCCAAGAAAGCGACACCTAGAATATTTGTTCATGGCACTAGCATGAAACTTACATCATTAGAGATATTAAGGTAAAGGTATTTTACTACATAGTGTACGTTCATAGGAAGTTACATGTCATTGAAACATTAACTTCTTTCCCTATAGGTTCCTTAGCATGTTGTTATAATCTAACATTGGACTTTATGCAGTGTAACCTAATTATATTGAGAAAGGGGATTATAGGATCACACACTAAGTGTATTCGGAACCTCGACTAAATTCTATATGAATTTAACATATTAGATAAAAATTATTCCCATACATGGTTTAATAAATATTCATGTTATCTCGATTTTATATATTCAATCACTAAGTATTTGAGAGAATATTTATGTGAGTTTAATACTTAATAAATATTTATTCACAGGGTAATTATTTATTTAATTACATGAATATAAAAATATATATTTATTTTATTTTATTCATAAGGTAATAAGAATATTTATTTATTTAGTTAAATGAATATGTAATAAATATTTATTCACCAGTTTTGGTGAATATAATATTTATATAGATTTATTGGTGAATAATTTAGTTGTGTTTATATAATTAATCAAATAGTCATTATTCATGGACCAATAAATATTGAGTAGGATTAACATACTAGGTTTAGTGGTCCAGTGAGAAATTTCATATTAAATATTATTTGAATAAATGTTAATTTATTTATCCAAGAAAAATAATTTTTATTCTATATGCAATTTTAGTGCATGTCATGTAAATAATAATAATATTACTAGTACTATTTAAACATGAGGTTGGTTGGGAATTAATAAAATAATCAAGATCCTTTTGTAATTGTTAATTTTATAACTCTCACACTATATAATACCAGTTATTAAATTTTGTACAATTGGTGAGACCTACATTATTTATTTATGCACAATGAGTTATAAATAAAATCTTATCAACCATATAAAGGTCCCTCCCTTGAATTATTTGATGAATGTAGAGAAATTATCCTCCTATATCAGAGTGAATTCCTTCTCCCTTAAAAGATTTAGTTGCGATCAACATTGATCATCACAAGGTATAGATTCATATATGATAGCCCCTGGATAATTCAATGATTATGATTAGAGGTTCATATAATATATTTGGATCACTTTAATAGATAATATAGGATTGATTACTATGACACAATAACGGTATGACAAGAGTGGTCAACTGATTCATAAATGAAGAAAGAATTCAAAAAAAGTAATTTTTCAATGAAATAAATTAATTATAAATTATATGTGAAAAATCTTATCTTTTTGGTTTACAAGGAGGAATTTATATCTTTTTTTGAGGATAAATATGAATAATTTTATGGAAAATTTTTAGGGAATGGTCCTGAACGTTTCTGTTGCACCCCAAAACCCTTAGTGAATTTTATTACTATGGAATCATTACCTTGAAAAAATTCCTCAAGTAATAATATAATTGAGTATACACCTATTACTAAATTATCAAAACCCTAAAATCTTGATTAAGTAGATAGTAAAATATTATCATAATAATGGTAAAACTCTTACTTTTGGTATATCCCAAAATAGGAAAAGGACATTATTAAACAACTTCATAAGCTGCAACAAAATTAATAGACACACTTGGATATTTTTGATATTGCAACCACTGGTTGTAATAAGTTTTTTCTTTCATATTAAATAATATTAAATAAAAAATTCGATCAAGTTGAACTAAATGAATAAATAGTGTTAAATTGCATTGATCACTAGTATTCCAACTTCTCTAGACACCATGAACTTGTCCAGTTTTACTTTTTCAAGTATTGTCAGACAGTTTTAATTGAAATTTGATATAGTTATGTTGTATTTATTTGATATTAACCTATTATGTGACATGAGAATGTAATATAAATTTTTAATTAATATTTCAGCATATGAGATAAATTCATAGCACTTAAGATTATTATATTCTTTTATATCAATAATCCTTTCCTATACCCATGCATATTCCACTATAAATATTATATACCACTAATAATTTAGTCTTGAGTTTTTACAGCTTATATTTTTCAATAATTTTTCAATATATATATAATGATTATATTTTTAAAATCCATGGATCTATGTTATATATATTGTTCTTGATAAATTTATTACTACTTTAAGTCATTCTTATAGAAATTCATCCCTTAATCTTAACTAGTAATATATAACATTTATTTTATATATATTACCAATATATCTATCTTGAAAAATATAGCACTCCCACTAACTTGTTAGATAAACATTACACTCCTTAATTTCCAAATAATTTTTTTAGGATAACTATTTATGATTTATCCATAAATGAATTAATTTAATTTTCATATCTTATTGGTCATTTATTTGTGTTGTTAACCCTTTCTAGTTATTCCATATAGACATATACCATAATTATTCATCAAAATGAGTTGACCTTGATAATCAATATCTCAATATAATTATCATATAAGTATTAATTGACAAGTAAAATTCAAAATTATTTTGTCCATGATGATTGGTGTATATGTTTTTTCATTGACTAAACCTTTCAATAATCAATAATGCATTATTAGTACCATCTTGTACCATCCTTGTGAAGTTTCTCATGAATAATCACTAGTGGTATAAAGTCTTATAATCTTCCAAAATAGGAATTCCCTAAATATTGATATATGGAATACATTACTGAATTCATACATACATCTCAATCTTAGAATGTTTCCATTTACTAATTATTTATAAGAATCATTATTGTAAAATAATAATATATGTATCACCAGTCAAGATGAACATAAACCATATATTTAGTTATGAATTCTTACATAATATGTGTCTCTAGAACTGCTCCTCCTACTGAGCCTAGTGGGGTCTGGTATTCTTATACCAACTAGTGTGAATCCACTGCCTTAACCCATAGGAGTTTTTTCTTCTCCCACTATCATTTAAGAGATATCCTTATTTTATAGAAACATAGTTCATCTATACTAGAGGTTAATATCCTTAGTATATAGGATTATTAATTTAGATTCAATAAGTGTTTGATGTTTGTTTGTATCTAAAATACATCTTTTAACAAATTATTTTCAATAAACAGTTGAGGTTATGGATTAGTATATTATTATTATATTTTAATTTATATGGTATCCATTAGTCAATATAGTTGAAATAAAGTAAGTTTTTTCACATTTATTTTCAAAACATTCCATGAAATAAAACATGGAAGATTTGAAATAATTAAGACTAATCATTGATCTTTCATATTCTATCATCACAATATTAATGTATATAAGGAATTGTAATTTTAGAAATACACTTACTCCATGTGAATATGATAAATGAGTAATTGGATAATATATTCATTAAAAATCTTATTCGAAGGGTCTTCTATAATTACTAAGTGAACTCATTTACTTTTATAATCGTTTCAAATATTTATTAAAAGAAACTCATGATTTATATGATTTTAAATCTATAATTAAAATAGTTTATGTATCCTTGATGAACTAACTCTAAAATATTTGTGGTTTACTTTTATTTCTAAAGGTTCCTTTTTCTAAAACATGCTAGGTAGTTTATTAGTATATATTGTATATTACCTTCATATAGACTAAACCACCCTTTATATATATATAAATTTCTACTGCAAGAAATTTTCAATGATAAAGAATTATCTTTCCACCATTAAATAATTAATTATCATATATAAATATATATACCATTTATTATTAGATGGATATTTATGGTTATAAAATTACTAAACTATTATTCCAGTATGAAATACCATAAAATGATATATTTAAAATTTGAAATAATTTATCATTGTGTCTAAAATGAGCACTGACAAAAATGTTTTGTTAATGCTCAATACAAAATAATAGTTTATCTTGAATCATTTGACTAGGAAATCCGAAATTCATGTGCTTCTATTGGCTGATCTAGGATTCACCCTTATTTAGTTACTTTGATAATTCACCTTATTTCTTATAATATTTTTACATTTAATTGGTTTTTATATTTTAAATACATGTATTTTTGAAAATCTATATCCAATAATTATATAAAAAATTACATTTATTTCTGAATATATTTCAAATAGAGTCTTATGATTTTGTCTTTTTTAATGAATCAAAATTATTATTCTAATGACATTTCTTACCATATGAGAAGAAAATAGTCTCATGTTCATTACTTTCCTCATTAAACTTTTGTCTCTTATGAGGACATCATAAAAGAATAATTAACTCCAAAATAGTCAGGGTATTTTCAACCTTATCCTTTAGTAACTAAAGAATGACAAAATAAATTCCATCAAAACCATATCTTTTCAGTGAAGTAGTGTCAAAAATTTCCTAAGAAAATTATCCATATTGTTCATTCTATCCTGGATTAATAAGGATAACCTTGGTAATAAGTATGATAAATTGGTTTTAATGGATAATTTCATACCAAAATGGAAGCCCAATATGTATATCTTATCTATGTAATCTGGTATTTTGAATTCATGGTCAGTATCTAGTTTGACTTCTTTGGGTTTAAACTAATAAAGTGTAGTGAAAATCTCATTTATCTAAAATATCTCCTTTTATCTTTTCAAATCAAGGAGATGAGACTTCATGGTGTAATCATTAATGTCATTATGTTTCATTATCTGTTATCCAAACATAATTGATAGTATAATGCAATGAACCTAAAAAGTACCCTCAATTAATATTTTATATTCATCCTTCCCAACATCTCAATATTAATAAGGTAGAAGTTCAGGAATAAGGATTTCAATAGATATTACAAATTCTATGATAATAAAGTAGTGTAAAACATTTATTTCACTCGAATAAATATGTTCTTATAAGAGCATGTACTATGTTTAAGGAATGGTCACAGTATTTTTTTCACAGTTTCTCTTGCAATTTTTTATTTAAAATAATTAATATGGATATAATAATACTTTAATTTATTACCAAAATGAGTGATACAAAATAATTTAACTATTTTATTAAGTCTACTACTATTTTATGAAGTTTCAATATCCCTCGCTATTGAACTCACAATGTCCCATCATGTATAAATTGTAGTGAAAATGATCCTTATTTCCCTTATTATAATTCATAAAGATGAACTGAAAATTATAATAAATTATTTAGGTAGGTGTTCTTGATAGCTACAAACTAGATTCTCCTTGATAAATTGAGTGAAATCCCCAATCTAGAAATACTAACTTAGATTTTCTCAACACTTACCTTTAAATTTGTATTGGATAGACAAAGGTCGTTAATCCCAATACAGATTTGGTTAATTCAACCCTTAATCTTAATTAAGGCTTCTCGTTAACTAATAATTCCCCCAAGGGAGGTCGAACCAACTCTCTAAATATGGGTCTATCTTAATTCAGATTGTGGGATTATTAGTCTAACTTAATATTTAAATCATGAATTTTTTGTTCATCATCCATAAATTTTTCTAATTTTATCTTTTACATTTATTGTTAATATAAAGTGTATTTTACTTCTGTGATTAACCATGTACAAATAAAATATTTATGCATAACCTTTTATTTTAGTTCCATATTTTTATATTAATCTATTTATTTATGTGATCAGGGTCATGAATCCATAAAATAAATCATGAATCAGATAGAAATAGAATAACAAATTTTGAAAGATCATGAGCTTAAATTGGTAATTTTACTATTGAGAGGATAATAAACAAACCATTAACCTTATGGGAAAACTCCTTGAGCCAATATGGTCTTGATTTTTAGTATTCCACCTATTTCATGTGTACTGCTTAGGTTTGGTTTTGCCTCATCTCAATCTTGAACCAACTCCATGCACCTGGAAACTCCATCCTTATAATGCATTTACTTCACATATAGGTAAAGAGTACTATAAGGGGGTTTTCATTTATGGAATTGTGGTCACATAGGCTACATAATAATAAGGATGGAGGGATGAATTGTTGACCATTAATCTAATTTAATAATAATAATTTTAAAAACCCAATAAATAATTAAATTAAAAGAATCCACACACATACCCAGATCAGTCTAATCTCATAATCGTCAATTTATGAAATGAAAACACATTTAAAATAACTGGTTTTCATTGATTTCAATTATTTATTTTATTAAGATAATATGAATATAATTTAATCTGATTAATTTTGTGATAAAAAATTAATAAAATTTTTCTTAATCTTCATAAAAATTTGTTCTGAAGATACTCAGCCGCTATGTTTTTTAATTAATTAAAATTTTTTAAGATTTAATAAAAAATTTACATATCTTGAACATGGAAGAAACACGATGAGTAAATTTTTAAACTAATCAATATTTATTGATATTTTATAAGGTCTAATCATGTTTCATATCGAATAATTGTTTTTTCATGTAAATACATGTCATGTACAAGAAAATTAATCACACAAAGAACACATTTCAATTAATATAGCATTTACTTCTTTTAATGTTTGTAGAGTAATTGACACATTATGAAAATACATGATATATATTTCATAATTTTACATAGAAATTAATTAAGTATTTAATATTATATAAAACATATCATATGGGAAGTATGAGTCATTAAATAATGCATAGAACACATAATGAAAAGGTTTATAGAGTAATAAAATAAATTTTTATTTTTTTGCATAAACAGGTTGGGTACACGGTGTATGCATCCTGCTACACGATGTGTAACTTACTCAATGTATTTCAGTAATACATGTCTAAGGTATGGGTGTGTGTTTCTGAATAGAAAACACTAAGGTATATTGAGTGTATAGCTGGTACACACTTTGTAACCTCCTTGTTACACAGATATCAATTCTTACACGTCAGGTGATTAATGTATGATGTGTATTTAACAACAAATTTTCCCCAGGAATACATGTGGAGTACATGGAGTGTAACCTAGTTACATGTTGTGTCACCCAACATGTCGTGCTTCAGGTTGTTCTAGTCAAAATGCAGAGTGTATTTAATACATATGTATGTATTTATTGTATGATGACCCATCAAAACCATGGTTTATCTTGGTATAATGTACTATGATATACATCGTGTACCTTTAAAATACACATCATGCACTCCGGTATTATTCATCCAAAATTTTCATCACCTCCAAATGCATACTTTGGATGTTCTTTGTTAATTTTTAACCAGATCAGGGTTAAATGAGTAATAAAAATGAAAGGAAGAAAGTATCTTGGAAATTAGATTAAAATAATGAATTTATTGAAATAAAAACTAACTTAAAAAATCAACAATCTATAATAAATAATAAAGTGAGAATGACCTCTTTGATACAACTTTTTGTTTTCAGATGCAGTGGAATAACCTATTAGGATTATAGCTAACTCAACTTTTTATAGACTCAATAGTTAATATACAATGTAAATGATGATGAGTTTTATGACCAAATAAATTTTTCTGAAGAATATTGTAAAATGCATTCATAAAAACCAAGAGGGAGGATCTTTTTCATGTTTTCTTAAATTTAATTTAATATTAATAAGAAACACCTCGATTGTGAGTTCTTTTTTGATATTGGTGTTGATCTTCTGAATGTAATTCGGTTTTAATTTTATTATTTTGATAAGTAACAATGGTATATCTCCTCTATTGGTGATCCACATGTGCTCCTTTTATCTTATAACATCACTCATGTTACTTTGGGTGCTAGCACAGTGATACCGATCATTTTGTACATTACCCCTGATTGATTCAATAATACCTTTGGTTTAGAAGAATAATCTATTGATCTCCTAGTTTTAGAGGATGGGAAGGAGGAAAATTGAACCTCTCAATCTTAAAATAAACCCCTAGAGACATTCTTCATTGATAGAGAATTATCTAGGGTGAATAATTTTATACACACCAACCAACCTCTCACAATTCTCAAAGTAGACTATTTGTATACCCAGGGTTAGGGATTTATATTTATAACACCCTAGCCAAAATAACTCTACAATGATTGGACTAGAGAGCCAGTAGGAAATCATGCACATCTTTCTATATGCCAGAGGCTATGGACTATTAGTGTGTGCCGAGGGTAGTATCATTGGTATAATATACCCCCATATGATATTGTAAAATAATAAACTATAACCAAACATCATCCACAATATAAAATTAATTGAATATATGAGTAATAAACATACCCGTCAATAATCAAATGAAATGTGGAAGTTAGTAGACATATATACTCGCAGCAGCCCACCGGACCTATGACAACCCAAGCCTTTTACACATATTATTAAATTATTTTTTACATAATCAACCATTAATAAAACTCAAGGATTGTAAAATCCTAGTGTCTTTAGAAGACAAAGTTCATAAAACATAAAATTGAGACTAAAAAAAATTTTATTTTATTCTCCATAAAAAGTTTCTAAATTATTTTGATCTCCTATACTGTATGGGATAACCTAGGGAATACATAGAAAAATTGGTCTACTATAAATCTTGGTAAGGGAATAAACATGATAAGGAAGCATAACATGTGATTCAAGGTGTAACATGATATCAAAAAATAGAAGGTACATACATAATCAAATGGAATCATAACATAAATAGTATGGTATTGTAATATCATGGTATCATATTAAATATGGAAGCAACACAAAACATGACATAAATATGAGTCAAGGATAACTACTTAGAAAATATCACATGGTAAAAAAAGTCCCATAATGTATTAGGTTTACTCCCAAATCCCATACATGAAGTATTATGATACTATAACATTGTAAAATGCATTGGATAACTATCTAGGTTTGCCCATTTCATAAGATATATCAGGCTCACCATGCACTATTTGGGTACACCCATCACATAACAATGTCTAATAACCATAAATAAAGTATATGGAGCTTGTGTTTCATCATAAAAATCATAAAAACAATCATTATTCCTGTAATAACTTTATTAATTCAGGAAAAATAAATGGGTTCCATAAAAATCTCTTTGAAACATGATTAAACCTTAGAAAATATACTGTTTTTATAACAATATCTTTGAAACATTATTAAATCATGGAAAAAAATGGGTTTCATAATATTATCTTTGAAAATCATTAACTCATCAAAAAGAAATGGGTACTATAAAAATCTCTTTAAAATGATCAAAATACATCTATAGAAAGAATGATGAAAGTATCTTTACAAAATATCCCAATTTCATCATGATAAATAATAGGAGTTTTTGATGTTCATGAATTAAAATTCCATTGAAATATTATTAAAAACATTTTTGAGGAAAATAACATTTTTACTTTGAAAATAACTTTTTAAGAACTAAAAAAATCACAAAAATATTGTGAAAATAATTTTATTTGAAAATAAACTTGGAAACTTTAAAGGAAGCTTCAAGGAAAATAATAGACATGGTGGTGGGAAAATCTATTCTTATCATAAATGTTAAAAATAACATTCTTTTCAAAACATTTTGAAAAAAGGAGTCAAAAGTGGACCATTTGAAAAACATTAAGAATGTTACTTTTAAAACCTTTTAAAAAAGATAAATTAACATGTAAAATGGATTTAGGAATTAATTTATTTTTATAAAAGAATATTTTTTTAAAAATAGAAAAAAATTATATGGAAGAGAAATACACCTAATCTAAAATAGAATGCAAGATCGGAATCACATACAAATGAAATTCTTGGTATTTCTTTAATAAATAAGAGAGGAAATGGAAATAAAACATGTTAAAAACATTCATAAATATTTTATAATAAATATACATGGTTTAATAAAATAAAATCATAGTATTTCCACCAAACTAACCTTAAATATAAAAAATCTTGAAAGAAAAGATATTATAACATAAAACCTTTTCCACATTGGTAAATTTTCAATCTTAAGCCACGTGAATGAATAACTTTAAGTGAAACATCAAATATAAATAAAATAATTATATTCATGATATAAAAATTTCAAAGTGGTATTATATACACCACATAAAATAATACAGGTTCATAACATCAATGTGTGTCCCAAATAAAGATAATTTAAGATGAATAACCCTTCCAAAGATCATACCATAGAATTGAGAATTAATCAATTGAATTATTATGTGTAATATTTTTAAATACAAACATAACAAGTGAAAATATATAATAAAACAATTTAGATATCAATTCACACATAATCATAGCATAACAAATCAATGAAGAATAGTTATAACCCAATAAAAGGAAATTGGGTTAAGAAACCATTTACTACTTGGTAACTTCCAAATCAAATATCCTTGGATGAAATGATTATAATTAAAACTTAAAAATACCATTATTTATGAATTATTCGTGATATTAAATGTATAAAATTGGTATTATATACACCACACAATATAAATAATGAGTGAACATGGCATATGTCTCACAGAAATTAAAGTTAGACGAGAAAACTCTTACCTTAAGTCTTGGTTTCCTTCGTATGTGTTTAAACCTCCTATATAATAAGTATAGGTTTTTTTAACTTTTATTATAGAACCATAATCATATATATTATACCATATATGATCCTATTATAACATTTTACCACCTATTTATTAGTAATATTTTATTATTTTTATTGTTTCAGGTGTTAATTGCCATGTTTTCTCATGTGTGGTTTGTCATGAATGTTATGGTTCTTGTACATAAGATATAGTTTCACTATATCCAGAAAGTAATTAATTTTATAAATATTTTTTTTCATTAGATACATCCTTATAACCTTTCTTGAAAATTGAACATAGAAAATTAATTTCATCGCTTTGTGGAGATGGTAGGTCGTACGTATGCGCGACGATATCATTCCCTTGAAGAGTGAAAGAGTAATAAAGTATATTATATATTAATTATATAGAATTATATATAATTTCAAATATATTATATATATTTATTATATTTATATTTATTACTTGTCATGTAAATTGTAAGTGAAAAATGAATCGCATCACTTCGTGAGGAGGTAGTTCGTCATACACATGAGCAATGTTACCATATTCCCTACAGAATGGAATGTAAGAAGTAATATGTGATATTATAATTAAAGGGATATAATTATATCATAAATATAATATATAAATATTAAATAAAAAATTATAACCATCTATGATAAATTATGTTGGAAAACAAATTATGTCAGTTAAAAAATAGGTAGTCTATCGTACACACGATCGATGGTTTTGTTTCCCATTTTCTAGAAGGGGAGATTGATATAGGTTATTAAATTAACATAGTAGCATATCAATATGTGGGATATAACTTTTATTCATATATTAAGTGTAAATACATAATTTAATGTGTAAAAATAATAAATTAAAAGAATAAGCTTAGTGAAGACGCTTACCTTAGTTTAGAAGAGCCTCCTTTGGGTCTCTTCTTAAGGACCCTAGTGTTAATATTTTGGGAGGAACAAAACCTCTAAAACATATATAAGTATTTTTTGGAGGTATTTCTTTTGGGTTTGGTCTCACTATATGGGTTGAGAGGTATGAATAAGTGAATATATGTGGAAACCTTTTATTTGTGGGGAAAGGGCACCTCCTTGGAAACCACTTAGAAATTTCCCAAAAGAATCCAAAATGATAAATTCATTCCCAAAAAAAAGATTCCAAATAAAGTTAGATTCTAATTTATGATGGATAAGGTCTAAATATTTCCATTAATTAAGATTTTTATAGGTTTAAGAAAAATTACACTTATCTTTAATAATTAACCCCCTGATAAACCTATTTTTACTCTAGCCGCGGTAATTAATTTTTTACTATTTTTACTATTCACTGTAGTAAAAAATTAATTTAACATTATTAAATAATATAAATTATTATTATTACAAATATTTAATCAATTTTTACTAATTCAAATCACATAATTGTAAAATTTTAAATTAAATTTAAACCTACAGACATGTCGAAAAAATGATTTTTTAAGGAATTCATTTTTCATGGGAAAGATGGTTTCAAATTAACTCTATAAATAGTAATATTTATTATATTAATTTAAATTTATAAATATAGAAATTTAATTTATACATTTAATTTAATTCATTTCTCATTATAAGTTATTTTAATTAATTAAAATGGAGAAACATTATGCATTTTAAAACGTTATTCTGAAAAATGTATTTTTAAGCCTAAGAATAAACTTATACTAAAATCTAGTATAAAGACAATTTAAATTTAATTAATTGGATTTAATATAATTAAATTATAATTATGATAATTTTAAATCAAATTAAAATAATAACGGGACTTAATTTATTAAAAATAAATGATAATTTTATAAAAAACGATATTTTTCACTATTCACTGAAAAATTAATATTTTCTGAAAAATACAAAAATTTCACCCCAAGTTAATATTGATATGATGATTTCAAAAATTATTTTAATTTTAGAAAATAAAATTTATATAAGTTAAAAAAATAGTTATAATATTTTCTCACAAAAATAAATAAAAACATTTTTGAAGTAAATGTTATTAAAAATTGAGTGCTTACTCCAAATACATTTATATGTAGTAGTGCCTTTAAATAAATTTCATAAATTCATTAATACTATTAATTCTGACAAATTTTAATTCCTAGGTTATTATAGTCCTTTAAAAATAATAATATAAATATTATATTGCAATTTGTTAAAACTTGGTGTTGCGTGTAATGTAAATTATTGAAGAAATTAAATTTATTTGAATATATATATATATATATATCATAAAATATTAGGGTGTTAGATTATAAACCCTTAAATAAATATTTTCCTCTCAATTTGAACGTGTTCATATTAATCAATGGTCTGACATTCAAAAATTCATTTATGGAAAACCCACATCGCAAAAGGGTTAATAAAACTTCCACTTAAAATGAGGGAAATGGAAATAAAAAGGCCATATGGTATAATACATAATTGTGGTTCAAAGTTAGATAAAATTTGTGGGAAGTGAAAAATTAACATGGAATAAAAGTGTAAATAATTATGTAGAATTTTATATATCATTTATCACAATAAATTGAGTGATAAATAAAAAGTTAAGGTCACTACTATAAACAGGTCTTATAATAGTGCTAAAAAATGCATTTAACAGTGCTAAAAAAGCGTTGTTAATCTCGGATAAGATAAAGGGGGGTCCCCTTTATCAGTGCTAAAAAAAGCAATGATAAAGGGTGACCTTTATCAGCGCTAAAAAACACTGATAAAGGTGGGACTTTATCAGCGCTAAAAATAACGCTGATAAAGTCCAAATTGCCTGTGCAAACCCAGAACCAGCACAGCACCTGCACACATGAGACATCATCTGCACACACAGCACAAAAAACACCTACACACAAATCACAAAAGAAAATATATGTTATATACATTTACTTGAAATCATGAATACAAAACAATACATTGTTATATACATTTCAAATAATGTTTAATTTGGTTAAAATTACAATTATCCAACAAATAGTTAAAAAAATTGATGTTTCATCCTTTTTGCATCCATGATCCACTCTAAAAAATTTTCATCCATGTTATTAGTTGTCGAACAAAGCATTCAAACTAAAGAAAAATATTTCACCTATATAAGAAAATAAATATTATGTTAGAAATACAATAATGAAATAAATTAAACATTAATATGAAAGAATACATTAATAAAATGTCAATTGTTACTTGTTACAATTTTTACATGTCCATATTTCCTTGGATTGAATTAATATTTTAGAAGAGGCTCAATATGATTCATTAACTTATAAATATTGTTTTGTATTTATCAGTTTTAGAGAGGTCCTGGTGAGAACCTACATAATTAGATAGGCCATGATCATACTGGTTCACTTTTCTTTTGATCTTCTAGTTCTTTAGTGTGATTAGCCAACCCCCCCCCCCTCCCTGATACAGCCCCCCCCCTCCCACCACTCAACCTACAGCCCTCGTCCCTCCTCCTGCACAACCCCCCCCCCCCCCCAGCCCCCTCCCTACCGCTGGACACCCCCCTCCCACCACTCCACCTGCATCCCCCCTCCCTCCTCCTGGGAATCCTCCCTCCCTCCCCTAGCAGCCCCCCTCCCTTTCCCTAGACATCCCCCTGCCCACCTCCTAGATAGCCCCCCCCCCTCTTCTAGACACCACCTCCCCTTCTGGACACCCCCTCCCTCCCCTCCCTTAGGCAGCCCCCTCTCTACCCCTGGACAGCACCCCATCCCTCCCACCACTCCACCTACAACCCCCCTCCCTCCCCCTGGACAACCCCCCCCCCCCCCCCTTGTAGCCCCCCTCCCTTTCTTTGGACATCCCCCTTCCCACCTCCAGAATAGCCCCCCCCCCCCCCACCCCCGCCTCTCCTAGACAGCCCCCCTCCCCTCCCAGACACCCCCTCCTTCCTGGAAAACCCCCTCTCTCTCCTCCCTGAGACAGTCCCCTCTCTACCCCTGGACAGCCCCCCCCCCCCCCCCACCCCCTTGAAGCCCCCCTCCCTCCCACCACTCCACCTGCAACCTCGCTCCCTCCTCTTCGATAACCCCCCCCCCCCCCCTCCCCTTTCACCCCCCTCCCTTTACCTAGACATCCCCCTTCCCACCCCCTGGACAGCCCCCTCCCCTCCTGGAAAGGCCCCCCTCCCCTCTCGGACACCCCCCCCCCCACACTCCCAGACACCCCCTCATTCCTAGAAAACCCCCTCCCTCCCCTCCCCGAGACAACCCCCCTGGATAGAACAAAAACATATTGTTACGAAAATCTATAGTGAACTTGAACCAGTAAAAACCAAATGATATCTTTGGACAATGAAAGAAAATCAACTGCAAATCTATCAATGATAATAGTAACAATAATAATAATAGATTTTAGTGGGTATGAACAAATGAACATATTGTCATAAAAAACTTTTCTGTTACAAAAAGAGGAAGAAACCCTTGAAATTTTCAGAATTAAGCCATTTTATCAAAAATGGAAGCTCTCACGTTGCACCAGCAGCGGTGGGATCAAGAGCAGCACAGGTGGGAACATGAGTTGACGGAGCAAGCTGAATACTGAAAACACACCACTAAAATGTTGTCCAGTATGGATAAAGTGCCACAACAAGAGGGGGTGACTTAAATTAACGATGAGAATGACTAAGATGAAGGAAAACAAAGATGATAGATTAATACTGGCTACGGAGGTGACTGACACGTTTTGACGGAGGCAGAAATAGGGAGACAAATGGGAAAGATGCGATCAGGATGTCGGCCGCATCTTTGGCGGTAAATGCGACTGAAACTGAGCAAGAGGAGCTGTTTACACTTTGTTTGCCATGGGACCACGTGTGGCAGTCAGAAAGTATGGTAAAACTGGAAAAGCACGCATCTGGACTCGAAGAAACTACGGTAGACAATTCTCGTTCAATAGTGATCATAGAGGACATAGCACAGAGGTGAGAACAACATGGAGAATCTGATCACAGTCGCATGCAATGGAAACCATGTTACCCAAGCAACTGAAAAGCCTTTGTTCAATGGAAGGGAATTGAGGAGATGGGACCCATGAGTGGAAACATGCGAGAAATTAGCCATAAAAGATGTTTGCACTGCCATTAAGACTACGGATGATTATGAATCAGTGTTATTTAATCTAGTGGTGTCGTATGATTTTCCTGTTTAGAGGAAAAAACCCCTTTGATGGAACCACACCATCACTCTTGAGACAGTGAACTGTAACAGCTTCTTATTTTAATAACCTGGGTGAAACTTTATGAAAAAACCTGGCATAGAATGTATGGCTTCTAAAGACTACATTTGAGTGAATTTAAGTCTTATCTTTTGGGATTTTAGTCATGTATTTCATGGACTAGATGAAGATATTAAATTATATTTAAAGGCATCATGGTGATCTTGTTAAAGACTCAAAACAATCTTTTATCATGTTTTCTGATCTACCTTGATGCTTTGGTTAACATCAATGCCCCCATCCCTACCCCTGTACAGCACCCCCCCCCCCTCCCTCCCCTTGCCCAACCCTCCCTTTCCCTAGAAGCCCCCTTCCCACCTCCTTGATAGCCCCCCCCCCCTCCCCCTCTCCAAGATATCCCCCCTCCCCCCTCGGACACCCCCTCCCTCCTGGACAACACCCTCCCTCCCTTCCCCGAGACAGCCCCCCTAGATAGCCCCCTCTATACCTATGGATAGCCCCCCCCCCCTCCCTCCCCTTGCAGCCCCCCTCCCTTTCCCTAGACACCCCCCTTCCCACCCCCTGGACAGCCCCCTCCCCTCCCGGATAGCCCCTCCCCTCCTAGACACCCCCCACCCACCCTCCCACCTAGACACCCCCCTCCCTCCTGGACACCCCTCCCTCCTAGTTTTTTAGTGTATACCCATTAATAACCTTCTTTATCAAACTATATTTTCATCATCTATATGATAATAGAATAAATATTATTCATACACCATATTTCAATAATATTAATTGTAAAAACATATTGAAGAGATACAGTTCAACAAATCAAGGAAAAACACCAAACAAAAAATATATTGGAGGAATAAGAACGAAATTTCACATAAATCTATTGTGAGAAAGGTAAATGATGCATATTTTGGGTATTTGTGAAATTAAATAAGATATATTTGGCCTCAAATTGAACTGGAATATAATTCTTGGGCCTTTACATTGGCTTGTAATTGGTTTGGTTGGTTGGAACTTTTGATGCCTCACTATGGACCCACTTCAGGCTACTCTATAAGTGATCTACCCACTGTATATTATCAGTATTGAATGGAATTGAATGGATCTTTGTCTATACACCCCCTCCCTTCTGGAGACACCCCCTCCCCCCCCCCCACCTGGACACCTAACTCATGGACACCCCCTGGACACCCCCCCCCCTCCGTTTTGGACACCCTCCACTCATAGACACCCCCTGGACATCCCCCCTCCCCTCCTGGACACCCCCACCCACCCTCACACCTAGACACTCCCTCCCTCCTGAACACACCCCCTCCTGGACACACCCCCCCCCCATAATCCTGGACACCCCCTCCCTCCTAGATATCCCCCACAAACATCTAAGGGAAAATAAAATTAGAAAATTAAAAATACAAGATATTGGTTCCCATCAAGCTTTCAAGATGCTCATGAGTGGACTGAATGACTATGCATTGGTCGACTTCCACACTATCGACCAGTGTAGTCCAATGATTTATGTTTTTCTAGAAAGAAAAATCATTTCTAAAACCATTCTTCATAACATAAGGATATAAAACATAATAAAGGGTGATCATATATGCTCAATAAGTGAATAAAAGGGAGATATCAATGATCATATATGGATAACATTAGTAGGAATTCCCCTTCATCCTATTTGTGTACAATCTTCCATCGGGTATTTTTCCCATTCGTTTCTAAACACATCTATATAATCTTGTGAATATGAGTTTTTGTGACAGTCATGGTAGTACTGAGAAAATATAAATACACAAAGGATTGATAAATATTTTAAATGAACTCGTAATTATTTTCGAAAATACCTCATCAGGGATTCTAGTTTATTGGGGAAATACGATCTCTTTCAAAAATTTACAAACATAATAACCACAGTCCTTTCCATTTATTTGTTTTGGACAATGCAAAAACATCGACAAAAATAAGTAATTTGTTTTGATATGTGTTTGGATAGTGCAATGTTATTATATATACCAGGATACTTTTCCAGTCGTAGATGTTATAGGTGTTCTTATCCTTAGGCCCTAGATTCATTCCATGCAGTAGACGATATTGATGTACCACCATATCATAACAGGATCCTCATTAAAAGATAACATAAATTATATAACAATATGTTTAGTTTTAAAATGTTGGATCTTGTGTATTAAAAATTAACAAACGTCATCATGCCTGGTCAGTTTGTTGGATATCCATGCATTGAATCCAGAAAATAAATTTTGGAGTATCCAAATTGACTGAAATCAACATCCAATGCTGCCAAAAAATACAAAAAGTAAAGAAAGAAATGAAAATATAGTTGATATGATTAAATTGTAGAGTTTTACCCCTGCATCGTTGGTATTAAAAAGAGTTTGTCATCTGTAATTTTGTTTTCAAACTATTTGAGCAGGGATAACATTATTGCAGCCTCTTTATCAGAATCTATTTCATCTTTTGAAGAGATGGTGTGAGGACTAACGAGTCCAAATTTTTGTTCATGGGGAAATACCTTCAATTTTTTTCATATATACGCCTGAGAAAAATATTAAATGTATTTATTCATAATTATCATATTGTATCAGTTTTGTAAAATAAAATCATGAAAACATACCTCATGTATACATTTATAACTGAGGTGCCTAGCCATTCATACATGAGAATATCATTTACATTTTTATAACTAATGAAATCTAATGCTTCCTCTCCATACATATGTTTTTCAAAATCAACTGTGTGAGCATTTCCGTTTATCAAATTTATATCCACATGAGCCTACATTGATATTAACTGTGGATATAGAACGGGAGGGGTGAAGGTGCTCTCAATAGACCGTTTCAATCGGTTGGTTGATACTTGAGATAGTTTTGAGCTGATATTTCGTTTCACCCCCTTCTCTTTTTTGTTCTGTAATAACATTCATGGGTTTAGACCTTTTTTCATTAAATGTTAAAGTTCCAGCTTGAAAAATAAATTGGAAATGGATACCTCCTTGTCGACATGTTTTCTTACAAGAATTTTCGTTCATGATATGAATGTTCCAATAGCTTGTTCAACCGTATAAATGTCGTTGTCATCATTTGGAATAGGTAGCTCAAAACTCGGCTCATTAGATACATTAATTGACACTATGAAATGATATGTTGGAATTTTTCTGTTGTGTAGCATTTCGTTCTACGTATTGAACATCATAGCCCTTTCTACAAGGCGATAGGTGGAAGTTGATATATATAAATCATAGTCATTTTAACCCTGTATAATATTAGTACATGAAAGGTATCAGTGTATATGTGAATCACATTTCATAGAAACAATTATTAGAACATTGATTACCTCATCTAAGTCAGGTTTTTTAGGGTAATGGCTTGCCTCAAAGCTGGTGGGGGTGGGGCCAGATCGTCACACATGGTTTGTGGTTGAGTTGTTTCTTCTCTTTGCCTCTCCCCCATCAAACTTGCAATTATCTTTCAATAGTATTGTAATTATTCTTAAAAAATAGCTAATTTTTTTTGCAGCATTTACATTTTTTCATTTTGATCCTTCACTTGTTGTTTTTTTTTTTGAAAATATATTCAGAGTGACACCCCAAAACCCGCACCTCTGATGAGGTCATACTGTTCTAGCTACTTCAAGGATACTGAAAGTATGTATTCATCTGGTGCGGGTGTTTTTGATTCCTGTGACTATGTCAGATATAAAATATAGAAAACTAAGTAGTCATTGTAATATAATAGTGATTTAAATCAAATAAAATTTATATTATGTCATACTTACACATGTTTCCCACACTTTTTGTGTGTTTTCATCTATCAGTATCCCCTCTTTATTTACACGAGCCTCCTTCCATAGCACATGGTGTGAGATGGATATGGATTTCGATTTCGATTCATCAATTTTCATATAAACAGAGAAACATGGTTATGGGGTTGTTTTATATCACATACAAGTAGTACGATAGATTTAAAAGACGTACCACTTCTTTCTCAAGTGAAGTGTACCCCATCCTTGCTTTATGGTAAGGATACGCTGGTTCTGTTGCACGTGTTTTATTTTTAGCACTCATTTGATGTTTCATAAATAAAAAATTTCAATCAAAGTGATGAATACAAGCAACATCAAACAACGTATTACCCCACACAATGTACCTGAAATGTCTGCTCTCCATGATGGTTACTAAACACAGCCTACGCTCCTTAGGATATCAAGTGTGCATAAAGAGGAGGTGGGTGCGGCTTGATTTTCCCTTCAGCATCTTTAAGATGATATTTTGTTAAAATTATGCGAAAACCTCTATGAATTCTTCCTACAACTCTTAATACATATTCCTTGTGTGAGGCATCTACTATAAATGCACTCTACAATGGATGATGAAGAGTAAGTCAATGTTTTGGTATTTTATTTTATTTTAATAAATTAAAAAAATGATATCATAATGTTACTGTAATCTCTTCCCACATTAGTCTATTAAGCCCGGTGACAACATGGTGCCATGACTATACATCAATCGACACGCGTTTCTAAGTGAAGATTCCAATGTAGCTACTAAAGATGGTTCTGTTGGGGTTAACATGTTGGCCTCTCTTATTCCATCCCACCTCAAATTTGATGCCTTTTTCATTTTCCTTAAGGATTTTGGATAACACTGTCAAACTACAGCGCTCTTGTTTTTTATTTTTTTTGTGCTTTCAGGGTTTCATTTCCTACCATTTCCTCCGACGTATCATTAATATGTTCCTCTGGAGTGCTAGAATAGGCTCTGGGTCCAACAGCAACAGGTTGAGAAACCTGTTATACCTCAGCACTGGGAACAGCAGCAACAGGTTGACAAACCTATTATACCTTGGCACTGGGACCAGAAACAACAGGTTAAGAAACCTATTATTGCTCTGCACTGGGATCACCAGCAGCTAGTTGAGAAACTTGTTGTTGCTCTACACTAGAACCACCAGCAGCTGGTTGAGAGACCTTTTGTGCCTCGGGATTGGGCATATCAGCAGGTGCAGAAGTCATTATCTGCATAATTGGTTTAACATTTAATTTAGATTGCATAAAAGTATCAGTGAATAGATAATAACATAACATAACACAATGTATATTATAATAAACAAATAACCTGATTAATGTACTCTCTTTTTTTTAATGGCTGAAGAGATTTGAATCCTCTATCGACTACGTAAATCCCTTCATTTTGGTCTCCTCTGACATAAAAAACACCATCTATATTGGGACCACTACGAAATGATTTTAAAGTACCTATAAAAGGGTCATCCTCTGTTGAACTTTCATCTGACCCTTTAGTTGTTTTGCTCGATAACAGAACAATTGACCAATTTTGGTTTGTGGGGTCTGGAACATAAAATACTTGTACTGCCTATGATGCCATTATAAATGGTTCGTCTTTCTCCCCTTCCTTACTGAAATCAATTTTCACAAATCCTAATTCATTTATTTTAACAGCACTCTTATTCTCAACCCACTTTCATTGAAAAATCGGCACTTTGAATTTCATATAATCCAACTCTCATATTCGTTTGATGATGTCAAAGTATGACATATTCGTATAAATTGGATTTCTTTCCTTGTCACCGAAAACATTCATTGCCTCAGCCACAAGTGTAACCCCACTATTCTGCATGATACTCTCTTCATCATGTTCATTAGTATAGAATATATAACCATTAATTTCATAAGAATTGTAAGATAATACATACAAACTTGCTTCTTCGGCTAGCCATCGAAGTTGTTCTGAAATTGAGTCTGGATTTTCATCTAACTACTTAAAAATATGGTCTCAAAACCATCCTATAAACTGTCCATTATGTGTATCTGATATCAATTTTTCAGTCCTAGAAGGATTCAAATGCCTAAGAATTTTTTTTTGGGTTTGAACATATGGGTCAATATCAAAACTTTTATGCAAAACATAAAGGTGAGCTTGCTCTCGATCTGTAATATTGATTGCGACAACCTCTCTTCCAGAAATTCCTTCACCCTCAAGCCGCTTAGTGTGACGAGATTTTGGTAGGCCAACATTTTCCACACCAGACAGGTATTCGGTACAAAATTCAACGACTTACTCAAAAATATATTGCTCTGAAATAAAATCCTCTGGCCTAATTTGATTTTTGACATACCCTTTCAAAATATTCATATACCATTCAATGGGGTACATCCATCTATAATGTACAAGAACAAATAGTCAAATATCTCTCACCAAATGAACCATCAAATGAACCATCATATCAAAAAATGTTGATAGGAAGAACATTTACAATTCACACAATATGAAGGCAATTTCTCTTTCCATAGTTGGCAATTTCATCGGGTCTATAACTTTGCTGCATATAGCTTTGAAGAAGAAATGGAGCTTCGTTAATGTATGGTGGACATTCTTGGGAAAAATGCAATGTAAAGATATAGGAATTAGATCTTTCATCAAAACATGGCAGTCATGTGATTTCAGACCCTTTAATTTTAAATCGCTCATTGACGCGATATTCTTGATATTTGATAAATACCCTTATGGAACCTTCACTTCATTCGAGAAGTTGAAAAACTGATATCTCTCCTACCTGAAAAGAGTGTAAGCAGCGGGAGGAAGAAATGTTAATTTTTCACCCTTCACTGGTGCCAACTCTTCTCGTATTCCCATCTCAACCATGTCCAATCTAACCTTAATTTCATCATTTGTTTCTCCTGGTTCATTTTGCAACGTGTAGATGACACTATCACATACATTTTTTTCAACATGCATAACATCACGAAAATGACTGACATACAGACAATTCCAGTACGGTAATTCAAAAAAAACTAATCTCTTTTTCCAACCAGTTTTTGTAAGGTTTTTCAAAATTGGTTTACCAGAAGCAGTGTCCAAATCTTTTAATTTCTCAAAAAATTGATCACCTATTATAGGAGATGGTGTTGTGCATTCTTCTAAACTTCCATCAAATGATGTCGTCGAAGATCGGTACTTATTCCATCGGGGTAGAAATCTGTGATGTCCTAGAAACACAGTTTTTTATGAATGTTTCAACCTAATTGACGGTGTACCTTGTTCGCAAACGGGACACCCTTGAGTTCCATAAATTTTATACCCTAACAAATTTCCATAAGCAGGAAAGTCATTTATCATCCCATACAACATGGCTTTCAAAGTGAAATTGTAACACCCAAGATTTTATGAAAAATATTTTGTTTTTATGTATTATGTTATATGCATCACCAAAGGAATATTTCACTACACACAACACTGTCTTGGCTTGCGTTACACGCAAGAGCAACCTTTCTCGATAGCTTGCATTGTATGCAATATTGAGTTTCACTAAACAATGATATGTTATTAAAATATTATATAAACTAGCTATTATGAATAGTAATACCAACTTTTTTAAATTTTATAAATTTTTTCTTTCAAAATGGACTTCATTTTTGGATTTTTAATATCAAAATTATCCTAGGGTGAATTTTTGTTATTTTTCTAAAAACTTTAAATTTTTTATGAATAGTGAAAACACTGAGTTATTGGTTAAAACCAACTTTTTATTTAGATAATCATTTATTTTATTTAAATTTATTTTAGTTCGAAATAGATACATAATACCAATATAAGTTCAATGTAATTCATTGGAGTTATTTTATAATATTATAGATACATAAAATATTTATTGAACTTTTTACCGTCTTTTACCCACCTCCTAGGAGCATTTTCAATTGTACATAAAACTTAATTTTACCACTTCTATGAGTTGAATTTAAAAAATCTGAGAGACATGGTTGTTGGGAAAAAAATCCCTCAAGGTAACATTGCAGTATTTTTGGGTTGATTGTGTTTGTTGACAAAGAAGGTTTTCATGGATATTTTTCGAGTTCCCGACAAGTTGTTGACAATCAATGTTGACAAAGAACAATGACAAAGGAAAGGACGATCTGGAGGCGGTACAAAAGAGAAGTACAAGGTGGCGAAGTTTTCCAGTGTTTGCCAAATTTTTGGGGTCCAAAATTTGGAGTTTGGTGAGCATCACGAAAAGAGGATTTCCGTGAAGAGAATAATTTAATATGGCAAAGGCATGAATTTCGCGAAGATAGGATGCATGGTTTGTAAATCGCGAAGACCAGAAGAATGGAGGCAGTGATGCTTCACGATTACGTCAAGCTTTGCGAACGGAAAAGGCTGAAGCACATCGCGGTGAAGACACAAAGGAATGTTGGGCTTCGCGAGGGAGCTTCGCGGAGAAGGCGCGAGCCGCGAAGGTAAGTTGACGGTGATTCTTCGCGACTACGTCAAGCTTCGCGAACGGAAAATTTCCGTGGAGCTTTACGATTTGGAAAGAATTTCGGCTAAAACTTTGGAGCTTCGTGATTTGAGATGACGTGGCGTTGACTTCGCGTGGAAGGGACGAGGGTCGGTGGAATCACCTATAAATAGTGGTCGACCCCTTCGAGAGAAGCAGAGATAATTTTTCAGAGAAAATACTTTGCTCTCGATTTGCGAAGGTGGTTTGCGGAGCCAGTGTGCTTCGCGAAAGAGGTGCTTCGCGGCGGCTAATGTAGCTTCGCGAAACCTGCGAGCTCCGCGTTGGCTTACTTAGCTTCGCGAGGGTCGTTGCTTTGCGACAGCTTGAGCATCGCGAGAGAGCTTCACGAGTGAGCTTCGCGAGTGAGCTTCACGAAAAGGAAGAAGCTTCACGAAGGCTTGTTTGAGCTTCACGAAATTGGGAGCCTCGCATTGTAGGGTTCTTTTCAAAGGTCTTTCCAAAGGTAGTTTTCACAGTGTATAGTGGCAAAGGGGTATTCATCTACGGGTGAAAGTTGAACTTCAACAGAGCATCTACATACAGAGAAAGATGTATTCCTTAATGGAAATGAAGAGACCTACAGGTCTATAAACTGTGAGTTGATTCCCTTCACAGAGCAGTGAGCTTAGGAAGAGGAAGAAGGTGATCCTCCCCACCGGCAGTGAGACAGAGAGAGAGAAATAGGGAGTGACCCTTGGGAAAGCAGTGAGCTGACCCTAAATCTTGTAAAGGCAGTGAGCCTGGGCATAGAAGTGATCTAGCCCGAACATTGTAATCCACATCTAGTGAAGTTTAGTGGACTTGGTACGACCAGAAACCTGTCGGCGTATGCTCCTTGGATGTATCCCTTAGCGGTGAACCAAGTAAAATTGTTGTATCCTGTGCTTGCTTTACTTTCTGTTTATATTGTGCAGCAGGAAAGAGAGAGAAGTGTGTTTTGCCTAACAGCAGAACAAGATCAGAACGGGCTTTAATTTTTAATCTGTCATACCCTGATTCACCCCCCCTCTCAGGGTATTCAGCCTAGTGGACCTAACAATGGTTAATATCAAGGATTAAAATTTGGTTCAATAAGATAAAAATAATTTTTGGTGAATAGTAACCTTTGACTTTTATTTACCACGGTTAAAAGTAAATAGGGTAATTATGGGTAAAAATGATATTATTATTACCCTAACACATATCATAATTCTATTGGATAAGTGTAATTCGACCAAAAACAACCTTAGGAATAAAATATTACCCTTTAGGTCCACTTGGATTAGATTAGGACACTTATTATTTTTTATTCAAATAAGAGTTAAAAGAATTATAATCAATGTTTAATAAGTAAAACATTTTTAATATAGGGTTATACATAAGATAAATTAGACTATAAATATTCATTGGAAATATAAAATTATTTCTAACATAATGGTATTTTATTTATAATTTTTAGACATTAAATAATTTAATTTATTTATGACACAATGATGATGCAGTAATTATCTCATTAATTAAATATTAACATAATCGATATTATAAATACCCAAATAAATGTAATTTGAGGCTTTTTATGAATTAAACTAATTTTATAGGTTAATATGACATGTTAGTATTGATTTAATTAACTTTTTTAGAACTAATCATGCTGTTATGATTTTCACAAAAATCAATTACCAAATAGTATCAAATTTGACATAAAATAGTTTTTTAAAAAAATATTATATTATTAATTATTATTTTATTCCTAAAATATAAGGTTAGGTCAAATGACTTAGATAAAGTTATATATATTAATAATGAACCACTTGGGGTTCGTTTGTCTTGTTATGGTATGTTTATTAACCATATAGTGTAAGAAAACAAGAAGACACGGTAAAAGTTAAATTATTTAACTTAGAGTTAAATCTAAATGATAAGGTTAAAATAGTAACCTAAACTTGTCTAAAACATATTGGTTGAGAGTATTTCGACCCATCCCCACTTTATCTTCTAAATAAATCAATTTGGAGCTATTATAAACCCAATATGACTTTATTATAAAATAATATTTTACGTTTTTTCTAAGGTGCCCCTCTCCTCCCTTATAAAAGGGAACCTCCTCCCTCTCCTATTTACACAATTTTGAGACTTCAAGCCCGGCCAAAACCTGCCCATTTACCTTATAAACATACCTATAAACATAATATATGTTCTTTTCTTCTTCAAAGACCAACTTTAGTGCCCTAAGAGGAGGTTTAGAAGAGGCGTGTCAAAGAAGAGGTAATATCCTTTACCAATTCTTTCAAATTCATTTCTTCTTCTACTTCTTCTTCTTTTGTTGTTTCATAATAAAGTAATAACATTAGTATCACTCATATAATAATATGTTATTATAAATATGAAACAACCCTATTTCACCTTCTATCCATCCTACGAAAAACAAAATCACTGAGCGTGCGTACGTACGGAATACCGTCTCAACATTGTGGTGTAATCTGTTTTTCCAACACCACATTACATGGATGGGTATAATGGTGTAAAGAATAAATATATATGGTTATTATAATAGGATAATAATTATGAGACATTCCATCATCCACTCCAATACCATTCAATAATTATGGGAACGATCTCATCGCTCGTGTGTACGTACGGCCTACCGTCTCCACGATGTGATGCGACTCGTTCTACATGATCATCATTGAATAATGATTATATATATGAATTGAATGAATAAATATGACATATATTATACTAATAATATTCTGTAAATTATGTATCTACAACCTAAAAATAATAATAAGAATTTATTCGACAAAACACGCATAAGAACATAAAGCAATGAACACCCGAATAACAATTAGTAATGAAATATTACTAATAAGAAGATAAGAATATGACCATATATGATATCATAACAATGATTCTGTAATAATTCAATGACATTATTTAAATCATTATACAAATGTTTCGGATACATACGAAGCATATCGGACTTAAGGTAAGGGAAAATCCCACAATCTCATTTTTATCCGAGATTGTTTATACTTCGGAATTTACTAGGGCATATTTATCATCCACATCCATGTTTCTTCAATATGTAATATTATTTCTATCCTCCTAAAAAATTTTAAATCTAATTTTACCCATTGGTGAGTTTTTTAGTAAAATATATGAAAGGAATATTTTTTCGTTTTTATTACGAGGTACTTTTTGACTTTTCCAGCCAAAGTACGAGAAGAATGTTTTTATTTAACTTATATGACATGAATAGATTTTTATTATTTCATAGAACATTATTTCCATGAAGCTTCCTTTACAATTTTTCAAGTTTATTTTTAATCAACTTTTTTTAGATTAAAATTGTATGACATGTTAAGAAAGGAAAATTGTTTTTGAAGTAGAAAGGATATTTTCCTCAAGAATGAAGTTCAAGTGTTTTATCGAAATTATTTTCCATCTAAGATAATATAGGGTTCTGTTTCTATCCCTATTTTTACATTGATTTGATTATGATGGAATTATTTTTATGATTTCCTTTTATCTTATATGGATTATGTTATGATGGCATGGTGTTTAAGAATCCCATTTTTATTACATGGGTTATGCTATGATTTATGATTTTGTGGAACACATAAGAATGGTTTCATTATGAGATGGGTGGGACCTATATCTCCCTCCAATGCATTGGGTAAATATTTATATATCATGATATATACATGGCTAGAAAGGCAGGTTAATCTGGTTCAGTGATACAGGACTTAAACGAGGAGTGAACTCGGTTCAGAAATGGACTTTGTCCGCTAGGATAGTATTGGAAATGAGTCTTAACTACTAAGAAATGATTATCTATGATTATGTGTGTATACCAAAATGTTTCATGTTTTATGTTATGAGTATTGGGATTACATTTCACTACCATGATTTATCCCATGTTATGATATTATGGTCTCTTTTTCAGGTTAATATTTTCAAAATGTTATGTTCTTATGAATATGATATGATTAATATTTCTTTTTTTACCCTTACTGAGCATTTGAGGTGACCCTTTTGTATGTTTTCTTTTCCATAGGTTAGAAAGAATAATATTAAGTAGGATATTCCAAAAGGGACTCTGGATATGATGAAATAAATAGTAGACAGTTTAGATGCTTTATAAACCAGTTGTTTATGTTTCCCATTTTCTAAAGACACTATACATATACGGTCCTTTCATGGTTTTGTTATATGTTGTAATATGTGTGCTTAAATTTTGAAGTAATAACAATGTATGTAATGTATGGGTCGTTATAGTTGGTATCATAGGAAAGGTATAGTCAACCTTTGGAAACTTGGATTTTAAAGCCTTAGTAAGAACCGTAAGGATATGTCTAAGCATAGAACACAATCTTAGTGTTTTAGAAATGGCCATGAGTAACCTATGATAAGACCTAAAGTGTGAATTTTTATTACTGATTATGTTGTTTTACTGTTATAATTAGTGTTGCTCACACTATTCTTCTTGGTTTTAGACAATGGACGGAACCTGAAGGAACCGTGTTAATGCAGAATGCGATGGGAAATGCAATGATTATCCCCCTGAGCAACAAAACGTTATGGGAGCTAGAATAAAAAATCTTGTAGCCATTCTCACACAACTTTCTCAAGCTATGAATCATGCGGGACTTCCAAACAAGAAAAGGAAAAAAAGAAACATTCTATTGAATCCTTCATGAGGCAGCGTCCACCCTCATTCAGTGGGTCTATTAATCCATTAGTGGCTGAACAATGGATCAGTACCACTAAAAAGATACTTTCAGTTCTACAATGTTCTGAACATGATAAATTCATCTTAGCAGTATATCGTTTGGACGGTGAAGGTGATCAATGGTGTAATCTTATCAAGAATACAAGGCCCCAAGTTGAAATTAAATCCATGGAATGGGATGAGTTCAAGAACTTTTTTTCAATAAGTAATTCACTTGTATTCTTCGAACAAAGATGGAGGAGTTTCTTGAACTAAATAAAAAGGATGATGAATCTGTTGGTACCTACGAAGCAAATTTTACAATACTTGCAAGGTACTCTTCTAGAATTATTATCCAACCTGAGAGTAAGATCGATCGATTTTTTTAGTGGCTTAAAACCAAGTCTTCGAAAGGCGTTAGCCATAAGGGAATTTAATAGGTATGGGGAAATTGTTTGATGTGCTCTCAAGGTTGAGATGGATATTGGAGTAACTCATCAGTCATATGGGTTTGATAAAAAGAGGAAATGGAATTCAAAGGGAAATCTAAAGAACACACTGAAAAGAATATGAGTTTTCCCTTATGCTCAATGTGTGGAAAGAAACATGGAGGGAATTGTCTTAAAGTGACAAGTAAATGTTTCAAATGTGGAAAATAAGGTTATAGGGATTTTGAATGTCGTAATAATGGGAAAATGATGTGTAGTGATGCAAACAAAGAAAACACTACACATAATGCACCTCCTACACTTCAATGTTACAAGTGCAAGGAAATGGGGCATTATTCTAATCAATTCCCTAATCCAAGGGTTGTTGATGATGATCGGCATCAACAAACACTTAAGTCCAAATACAAAGGAAAGTCACATGAAATTTCTATCGGTCATGTGGAGTACGATAACGAAGTGGTGAAAGGAACACTTTCCATCCACTCTAAATTAGAAAATGTTTTATTTGATTCTAGATCCACCCACTATTTTATTTCTGAAGAATTTTCTAAGGGTATCTCCATATTACCTCAACAATTAGATGTTGAGTTAGCTGTAACCACCCGTAATGGCACAACAGTCACGTCAAAAGTTTACGATTTTTCTCCAATTGAGGTTTGTGGGAAAGTGCTTCCTACAAATCTTGTGATCCTTCCTACAGTGGAATTTGATGTGATCCTTGGAATGGATTGGATTTCTTTATATGGATATCATATCGATTTCCAAAGAAGGGAAGTTACATTTCATATTCCTGATCAATCAACGATCATCTATCGATGTGAGGATGGATATAACCTTCCAGTGGAAATTTCTTCAATCTTATGGGTCTTGATCCCAATAAATATAGGTTATTTATCTAAAATGGTTGGAGAGAAACTCAAGATTAAGAATATTCCCATTGTACGGGAGTTTGATGATGTCTTTCTAGAATAATTTCCATGTCTTCCAACAAATCGTGAAGTTGAGTTTTCAATAGACCTCATACCGGGTGATATGCCCATTTCAAATACACCTTATAGAATAGCCCCAATTGAGTTGCAGGAATTGAAGAAGCAACTCCAAGATAATATTGATAATGGATTCATACGCCCTAGTGCATCACCTTGGGGAGCACTTGTTCTGTTTGTTAAGAAGAAATATGGATTAATGAGACTCTACATTGATTATCGAGAACTTAACAAGATCACTATTAAGAACCAATATCCTCTCCCGCACATTGATGACTTATTTGACCAACTACGTGGAGCTCAATACTTTTCCAAGATTGATCTTCATTTAGGGTATCATCAATTAAGGGTCAAAAGGGAGGATCTACCAAATACGGCTTTCTGTACAAGGTATGGACACTATGAATTTATAGTGATGCAATTTGGTCTTACTAATACCCCTGTTATCTTCATGGATCTAATGAATGGAGTATTTAGAGACTATCTTGGCCAGTTTTTGGTAGTCTTTATAGACGATATTCTTGTCTATTAAAAGAGAAAGGAAGAACATGAAGATCACTTGAGAATTGTATTAAAGACCCTAAGAAAGGAGAAGCTTTATGCCAAATTTACCAAGTGTGAATTTTGGATTCAAAAGGTTTCATTTCTGGGTCACATAATCTCAAAAGAGGGGATATTCATGGATCCAGCAAAAATAGAGAATATTGAAAGATGGTCAAGACCAACAACATTAACTGAGATCCAAATTTTTCTTGGTTTGGATGGATATTATTAACATTTTGTGAAATATTTTTCACGATTATCTAATCCACTCACCAGGTTGACTCAAAAAGGAGTTAAGTTTTTTTGGACGGAGGAGTGTGAAGAGAATTTCAAGGAGTTAAAAGGAAGATTATCCAGTGCACCTGTGCTCACACTGCCTTGTAGTGGAGAAAGGTTTTTGATCTACAGTGATGCATCCAAGAAGGGATTAGGGTGTGTTCTCATGAAAAACTATATGGTGATAGCTTATGCCTCACGACAATTGAAAATACATGAGAAAAATTACCCAACTCATGATTTGGAGTTAGCTGCAGTAATCTTTGCATTAAATATTTGGAGGAATTATCTTTATGGTGAAAGGTGTGATATTTATACTGATCATAAAAGTTTAAAGTATATTTTTACACAAAAGGAGCTGAATATGCACCAAAGACGATGGTTGGAGCTGATTAAGGATTACGACTGCTCAATTCATTACCACCCTGGGAAAGCAAACAAGGTGGAAGATGCATTAAGTCGAAAAGACCATGATGGCTTATCCATGATGAGGATCACAAAAGATCCAATATTTATGGATTTCCAAAGGATTGATCTTGGAATTATAATGAAAGGGTAAAAATTTTATCTTTCTCAAATTAATTTTCAACCATCTATATGTGCGAAGATTAAAGAGGCACAGAAAGAAGATGTAGAGTTACAAAAGAAGGTGAGAAATGTTCCTGAATTCCACATTGATTGTGAAGAAATAATAAGGTTCAGGAATCGGGTTTGTGTTCCTACCACCCCAGAATTAAAGAAGGAAATTTTGGATGAAGCTCATAGTTCTTCATTATCTGTTCACCCTGGAAGCACGAAGATGTATAGGGACCTGAAAGGGTACTTCTGGTGGGATGGAATGAAAAGAGATGTTGTTGAATATGTCTCTCGATGCTTGATTTTTCAACAAGTTAAAGCTGAGAGATAGAAGTCTAAGGGGATGTTACAACCATTACCCATACCAGAATGGAAATGGGAAAACATCACTATGGACTTTGTCACTGGACTTCCTAAAACATCCAAACGCAATAATGTTATCTGGGTTATAGTTGATCGTCTTACAAAGTTGGCACACTTCATTGCTATTAGAGAATATTTTTCTCTTTATCAGCTTGCCAGGATATATGTAAAGGAAGTGGTAAGATTGCATGGAGTAACACTTTCCATAATATCTGATCGGGATCTGAGGTTTACCTAAAATTTTTGGAAAAGTCTTCAACATACTCTAGATACAGAGTTGAGTTTCACCACTTCTTATCATCCTCAGACAGACAGTCAGTCTGAGAGGACAATTCAAACTCTAGAAGACATGTTGAGAGCCTGCTCTATAGATTTCAAAGGTGGTTGGGATAAACACCTACCTTTGGTGGAATTTTCTTATAATAATAGATTTCACTCCAATATTCAGATGGCTTCTTATGAAGCTCTATATGGAAAGAAATGCAGAACTCGAACTTACAGGGATGAAGTTGGGGAAAGAAAGCTATTAGGACCTGATCTTGTTGATGAGATGGTAGAAAAGGTCAAATCTATTCAACAACACATAAGAGCAGCTCAGAGTCGACAAAAAAGTTATGTTGACAACCGAAAAAAAGACCTAGAGTTTGAAGTGGGTGATAAAGTGTTCTTACGAATATCTCCTTGGAAGAGAGTAATGAGATTTGGAAAGAAGGGAAAGCTGATCCCTAGGCATATTGGTCCTTTTGAAATAATGGATAGTGTTGGGAAGGTAGCTTAACAATTGGTGCTTCCACCGAATCTCTATCAATTTCATGATGTGTTCCATGTATCTCTCCTGAGAAAGTACATACCTGATCCTTCACATGTACTCAGCTCAGAATTTGTACCGTTGGAGAAAGATCTTTCTTATAAAGAATAGCCGATAGTGATTCTGAATCATAGCGAAAAAGTCATATAGAACAAGACCACTCACTTGGTGAAAGTTTTATGGAGGAACCACCAATTATAAGAAGCTACATGGGAACTTGAGGATATGATGAGGGAGAGGTATCCTCATCTATTTGTTACAAAGTGACGAATTTCGAGGGCGAAATTCACTATAAGGGGGGTAGAATGTAACACCCAAGATTTTATGAGAAATATTTGGTTTTTATGTATTGTGTTATATTCATCACCAAAGGAATCTTTCACTACACACAAAATTGTCTTGGATTGCGTTACACACAAGAGTAACCTTTCTCGATAGCTTCTGTTGTACGCAATACCGAGTTTCACTAAACAATGATATGTTATTACAATATTATATAAACTAGCCGTTATGAATAGTAATACCAACTTTTTGAAATTTTATAAATTTTATCTTTCAAAATGGACTTCATTTTTGGATTCACAATATCGAAATTAGCCTAGGGTGAATTTTTTGTATTTTTCTGAAAACTTTCAATTTTTGATGAATAGTGAAAACACTGAGTTATTGGTTAAAACCTACTTTTTATTTAAATAATCATTTTTTTATTTAAATTTATTTTTAGGTCAAAATAGATACATAATACCTATATAAGTTCAATTTAATTCATTGGAGTCATTTTATAATAATATAGATACATAAAAATTTTATTGAACTTTTTACCGTCTTTTACCCACCTCCTAGGAACATTTCCAATTGTACATAAAACTTAATTTTACCAATTCTGTGAGTTGAATTTCAAAAATCTGAGAGACACAATTAATATCAAGGATTAAAATCTGGTTCAATAAGATAAGAATAATTTTTGGTGAATAGTAACTTTTTACTTTTATTTACCACAGTTAAAAGTAAATAGGGTAATTAAGGGTAAAAATGATATTATTATTACCCTAACACATGTCCTAATTCTATTAGATAAGTGTAATTCTACCAAAAACAAGTAGCATTGTTTGGGTTTTATAAAAAAAATCATGGTACAAATGCCTCTACAATGAACCTTCATTGGATACAATTTAACTCTTACTCTAACCTCACTAACTCTATGTCCACAAGTTTCATCTCCAAACTATAAAATATAAAAATAACACATCACACTTGGTTATAAAGTCCATACATGTGTGATTGTAAACATAACCAGTAGGATTCCCTCAAAAAAACAATGTAAGTATATAATGGGCTACTCATACATGAAATAGAGGAACCTACCCCAAAACATGTGAAAGTACTTGAACTCTATCTATATACGGGGGACTGTGCCCTGTATTTTGTATATCTCCATGGAGTACCTAAAACCTATACATGGAGGACTCTTCACCGAAACATGGGGAAGTACCATACTCCATATTTTCTCTAAACATCTCACTTGTCACTTGTCAACTCTCAAGCAGAGTGAAGATAATTAAAATATCCAAACCACATCGTGTGCAATTTCCAATGATTGAGGGAATCATACTATTGTGATCTACATGAGAAGATATTTATAATGGGCTACTCATACATGAAAATAAATAATAATAATGAAAATAACATAACACATAATTTTTTCAATGGATACACAATGTGTAGGGTTCTCAGTCAAGGTTGGTTGTATACTACCATTTCTAAACTCATGTGAAATCCATATACATGGTGTGTTCAGTAGGGTGAACATCATGTATGGATAAGATACCTAATTTAATCTGATATATATCAAATTAATTCCAAGTTAGTCTTACAAAGACTACATGATGCCTTTAACAATACATGATATATAGAACAACTTGAGCTAAAGGTGTGTACTTTAGATACATACTGAGTCACCTCACTGGCTATGCATCACATTTTTGTGGAATACACAGTGTGTAGTCCTTTCATGACCACTAGGGGTGTATAGTTTATACACATCAAGTTTCTATGGTATCTATACATGGTTTGAGTGAATTAAAACACATATAATGTGGTTCTACCATTATTTCATGGCATGTACATGGTTTCATGATGAAGTATATGTCTTGGAGATACATTGGGTGTGACCTAGGTTCACATGACATGTAACATTTAAAATGAAACTTATCCCAAGTTTGAGTCAGAAGATGAGTCATGTGGTGTAAATTTTGGAGATAAATGTTTTGTGGCATTAAAATCTATATGAAATCCATGTATGGTGAATCATGTTCCATTTAACAAGACTACATACCATGTATTTTAAAAATATATAGAATCTGAAAAACATCATCTTCACACCATAAAGTGTCCCATAGAGTCCTCTAGAAGTGGTTTTCTAGGATTCAGTGGAATTTCACCAGTAACAAAGTGTTGGTTCCATTGAAATGGGTAAATTTTGGATTGATATTCAATGGTGGAAGAACTACAACATGGAAAACAAATGGAATATCAATCATGCCAGCAACCACAACACCATACAAAAACACAATAGTGCTCAAAATCACAACACTATACAAACCAAAAAATCACAATTTCATATTTTAAAAAGCATCCCTTATTCAATTTTGTTTTTAATTCTGGGGTTATCACATAAGTTTTATCATCTTGGGGCATTCATTCATAAGTCAAGTATATATAAATTACCAATTTTTATATTCAAATGTTCAACAGGAACTAACCAACATGCAATTCATTTAGTTTGCAAACAAGGACCACCAATAGCCACGATTTTCAGCAGGGAGTTTAGCCCGTACATTTCACATTATAACCATCAATATCAAATAGTAATAACATGTGAACAAGAGGAAACCAATGAGTAATATGAGAAAACTCACCGTGAAGGTGTTGTTTAGCACACGGAAGAGGTGCATTTGTGGCAGAGAAGAGGTGCACAGTAGAGGAGATTTCCAACTAAAAAGAAAATATAAAATAGAGGAAACCCATGAGAATAAAATAATCTAAAACTGAGTACACCATTTACCACATCCCACAAACCCCAAGAACCCACTAAAACAAAAATAAACCCACACCATGGTTAAACACACCTTAAGATAACAAGAAATTATAGAACCCACCTTCGATAGAACGAGTTCAACAGACTTTTAAAATATAAAATATGAACATACAATGGAAATAAGGTTGAAATAAGTAAACTTTAGATATTTCATTCCTATTGCTAAAACCAGGACCTTGTCCAAGGTTTCATACACCGTAGGTAGCCGCAAGAAGGATTACCAAAATTAACTTTATCCTAGAAGTGAAATACCCAAGATGGATCCCCAAAATTGTCCCCATTAAGAAAAATGAAGGTAGAATAGGGTCCACATTAACTTTAGAGACCTTAATTGACATTTCCAAAGGACAATTTCTTATTACTGATCAAATAAATCTTGACTGATGCAACTAATAGTTTCCAAGACATTTCTATCATTGATAGGTACTTGGGGTACAATTAAATCAATATGGACCTTGGAGATGAAGAAGCTACAGTGGAGGCAGCCACAGAGGAGTCAATGGCATCGGAGGCGGTGGCATCAGAGGCGGCGACAAAGGAGGTAGTGTCAGTGGAGGCAGCGACGGAAGAGGAGGATGGTGGTCTTGGTGGAGGATGAAAACCCAGTGGAGGCGGTGGAGGAAGATGAGGAGTAGGAGGAGGAGGATGAGGAGGAGGAGAGTTCGTGGTGGAAGAGGGTCCTGGTTCATCTTCCACGAAAGCTTGACCGTGTGCGTGAGAGGAGGGCATGTTAGGGTTATTAAATAAAAACTGCTAGAACCTTTATCAGCGCTTGTTAAAAGCGCTGATAAAGGTATGTTTTATCAGTGCTAAAATAAAAGTGCTGATAAAACATACCTTTATATCACTTTTTTAGTGCTGATAAAAACATACCTTTATCAATGTTTTAATTTTAGCACTGATAAAAACATACCTTTATCAGCGCTTTTAACGAGCGATTATAAAGGTTCCAGTAGTTTTTATTTAATAATTTATTTATATTCTTATATATTTATTTAAAATGGAATATAAGATAAATATATATCTATTGATTAATAATTATAACAATAAAGATTATATATTTATAAATATTGGTATATAATTGTTAATCTATACAAAAAACATTATTTTCGATTATAAATATTATAATTTTATATAAATTAAGAATAAAAACCTTTATTAGCGCTAAAAATCATTGATAAAGGGTAGATTTATCATTACTTTTAACTAGCGCTGACAAAGGCATACCCCTTTATCAGTACTTTCTGTTTAGCACTGATAAAGGGAAGTGCTTCCTTTCCCTATTTTGTGGTAGTGGGTCCTCAACACCATAAATCTGTGATGATTTAAAATACCATTTGATTCATTGAATATGAAATCAATATGATGTAATTTTTATTCCAAGATCATTTTCCTAAACATGGGGAGCTATTTTATTATCTAAGAATATAATGAAACATACTTACTTGATATATTTATGTTTCATATGAAAAATTACATCCTTTGGTTGTGCTTTGATAAATTTCCACTTCATCTCTTACTCTAAGAAATGAATATCCAAAAACAAATTTTTTATACTTTAAAAACTAGAATTAACTTTTAATAGAGCCTAATATCCATAAAAGAGTAAAAATATATTCCTATTATCTTCATTAAAACCAAAAAAAATGGTTAGAACACTGTAAGATAAATTCTAAAATTAATATAATAATATCCAAAATTAAAACAACCCCAAAGGATTAACATAGATCATTCATTAAATAAATCACCCTATATCACAATTAACCTCAATAACCTCAACATGAAAGAAGGTTTTAACCTCAAATTTTATATCATACCCTTTCAAATTACATCTCAAAAACATAATATCATTCTTCCCAAATAATCCTTTATATTAAACCAAAAGGTTATATATTTATGTATCAATTTAATAAAGCATCTCCCAAAATATTATTATTCACCCTAAAATAAAATGAATTGATCCCATAATATGATTCCCAAAATCAAATTAATATTTAACCATCAAACCATATACATAAAAACAATTTTATACTAACCAATACATCATATAAGCTAGTGGTAGGCATTGCATCCTTATCACCCTTTGGATGTGTGTTCAAACCACACAGCCTTGTCATATGTGATGGGTTGTAACCCAGCTTGTGGGTTTTCCTTTTTATAAAAATATGGAAAATTTTATGTGATAATCATATTCATAATTATCCATTATCCTATAACATTCTAAAGAGTGTCATGATCTTATAAAAAACAACGCTAATCATCAAATCAATTTTTTAATCACTAAGGTTTTCTATATAGCTCATTATTTTTCACAAAAATCAACTAATTAACTCAACATAAATCACATCTATAATATTACCATTTCCTAAATTATATGTTTTTTAAATATAGTATCACCACATCATTAAATCACCTTTCTAGTTCATTATTACCATTCAACATGTTCTTGAAAATACTTAACACAAAACTCTTACATAACAATCCTTATATATATATATATATCATGGTTCACATAATTCTTGAATTATAGTACATAAAAATTTCAATCATTCTACTTCATTGTTAAACCATTAATAGGCATCATAATATTATTCGATAATACCTCCTTACTTTCATATTTCATTTGTAGTCTCTTAATCATAAATATAAAAACCTTTACTCATATAACCCTGTTGATATTATTCTTTATCTTTACCCTTGTGACATTGATTTTCATAATTACTCTACTTTACACATTTAAAACATTCAACCATTGATGATGCCTTAGGTAAACCATTATTCTCATTAATTTCATTAACGAAACTTTTATTTTTCTTTAGTAATTACCTACTTTGTTCCCTTATTATCCACATATAAAACATATTCTTGTTCCTTTGAGACATTCCATTGAGTGCTTCTTTCTGAATTTTAAACATATAGTAAAATGAATCTTATTTAATCTATGGTATCCACTACCCAAACACTCAATGAACTCTATCCTTCTCTTATTTAGTGATTTTGTGAGTTGGTTAAGTTGAAAGTTATTAATCATATATTAGGATAACTAATTATGCATAATCACAAAATCATTCACTCCAATCATCATTCCATTTTATTTTTCATCAATACATTATCTACCACATTCAACATTAACCCAGTTCCTTCTGGTTACTTCCATTGACCAAAACCATAATGCATAGTGTGAGCAGCAATATTCATATTTGGAAACAACATAATCATGAAAAATTATTTATAATATTTATAAATAATAAAACCTTATTTTCAATACAAGACACCTTAGGTTTAACCTAGGTCATCCATGATCATCATCTATTCAAATACATCATGATGAATCATATATATTTTGTTAATTTACAAAGAATATCCCTAGGGAGTGTCAAGCTAGGTTCATAGTAAGGCTCATTATCATGTACCTAATAATGATTGAGTCAAGTCTGGCACACCTAATTGAGATTTATTACTCCTAGTTACATATATTCCAAAACCACATCCTATTTTAGTATCTATAAAGAGATGTAATTTCTCATAAACCACTCTCTATTTACTTCACTAAGATTCTAGGATATTTTTCTATACTTAGACTTATCATTAGAATTATCTATAGGGTTATCACTAAATTTTTATCATCCTAGTTTTTAAAGGATAACTAAACCTTTCCGATAATAAAAACTATGATGGACTAATCCTTTTACAAATATTATTACATGATTTTAAATATAAACATCCATTAATAAAATACAAGGATCATAAATTACAAGTTTATTTGAAAGACTAGGTTCATAAAACATCAAAGTGAGACCCAAAATAATACTTTTTATTTTATTCTTCATAACAAGATCCTATATCATCTAGAGCTCCTAAACTGTATGGGATAACCTAGGGAATACATACAAGAAATGGGTGAGATAAAAACCCCAGTAAGGGAATAAACATGATAAGGAAACATAACATTCAAGTCAAGTTATAATACACTATCATAAAATAGAAGGTACATGAGTAGTAAAATGGAAGAATAAGATAAATAAAATGGTATTATAAGATCATGTCATCATAAGAAATGTGTAATTAATAAAAAAAATGATATAAATATGAGTCAATGATAACTACCAATAAAATATCACATGCATGACAAATTCCCATAATAGATTAAATTTACTCCTTAATCTCATACATGAAGTCTCATGAGGCTCTAACATTACCCAATGAATTGGTGTGATATCTAGGTACACCCATAATATAATCTATATTAGGCTCACCAGATGTTATCTGAGCACACACATTATATAACATTGTCCAAGAACCATAAATAAATAAATAGAGCTTCAATTTCATCATAAAACTCATAAAAAATCATTATTCCTTTTATAACTTGATTAACCCATGGAAAATAAATGTGTTATATAACAATATCCTTGAACATGATTATACCAAGGAAAATAAATTTTTTTCATAATAATATCTTTGAAATATGATAAAATTGTAAAAAATAAATGTGTATCATAACAATCTCTTCGGAAAATTATTAACCTTTATAAAACAAATGGGTTCCATAACAATCTCTTTAAAACAATCATAATCCATCCATATAAATAATGTGGATGGTCTCATTACAAAATAAACTCATTTGATAATAATTTACAATAATTATTTTTGATTTTTATGAAGATAAATACTATTATAATATCATTAAAAACATTTTTGAGAAAATAACATTTTTTACTTTAAAAAATAACTTTATAAAAAATAAAAAATCGCTAAATATTGTGAAAATAATTTTCATTGAAAATAAACTTGTAAATATATAAATTAAACATCAAGTAAAATAATGGACATTATATTGGTAAAATCCATTCATGTTATAAATGATAAAAAAACATTCTTTTCAAAAGATTTTGAAAAAGGTTATCAAAAGTATCCCATTTGGAAAATATTAAGAAATTTCATTTAAAAAACTTTTAAAATAAGTTAAATGATACTGAAAATGGATTTATTAAATCATTTATTTTCAAAAAAAATTGAAACATGTTATAAAAAATGGATATGGGAGAGAACGATGCCCGATCTAAAAGAAAATACATGATCGATATCACATACAAACAACTTTCTTGATGTTTCTTTAATCAATAAAGGAGGAAATAGAAATAAAAAAATGTTAAAAAAATCATAAACAGTGGAGAATAAATATATGTGTTTCAATAAAATAAAATCATATGATTTACTCCAAATGAACCATCAATATAAACAACCTCGAAAGAGAGGATATTATAACATAAAGCCTTTTCCACTTTGGTAACTTTTCAATCATAGGTCCCATGAATGAATAACATTAAATGAAAATTTAAATATCAAGAACATAATTATATTCATGATATTACATGACAAAGTGGTATTATATAGACCTCATAAAAAATATATGTTAATAACATCGACATATGTCCCAAAGAAAGATAATTTTTTTATGAATAACCATAACAAAGATCATACAATTTAATTTATATTTAATAAATGTGGAGATTATGTGTAACAAAATTAATACCACACATAAAACATGTAAATAAAAAATAAAATCATTTAGATATAAATTCCCTTATAATCATATCATAAAAAATTCAATGAATTATATTTATTACCCAGTGAAAGGAATTTGAGTTAAGAAAACCTTTACCACTTGGTAAATTTTAAATCAAATGCACTTGGATAAAATAATACAAATTGAAACTTAAAATTTCATGATATATGAATTATTCATGATATTACATGTAAAATGGGAAAGATATACACCACACAATTTTAATAATTGGTGAATATGGCATATGTCTCGCATAAATAAAAGTTAGATGAGAAAACCCTTACCCTTAAGCATTGAATTCAATAGCCTGTGTATGAACCTCTTATATAATAAATATAGGTTTATTGTATATATATTATAGAACTATAATCATATATATAATACCATATATTATCCTATTATAACATTTTACTTACCGTTTATTAATAATATTTCATTACTTTAATTATTTTATGTGTTAATTGTCTTGTTTTCTCATATGTGCTTTGTTATGAGTGCTCTGTTTCTTGTATATAGAATATAGTTCTATCATCTCCATAATGATATTAATGTTATAAATATTTTTTTCATTAGATACATCCTTATAAACTTTATTTAAAATTGGACATAGAAAATGAACCACATCACTTTGTGGAGACGGTACGTCGTGCATATGCATGAGCGATGAAATAATTCCCTTAAAGGGTGAAAGGATAAGGAAGTGTATTATATATTAATTTTAAATAATTGATATAATTTAATATATATCACATTTATTCATTAAATTTATTCTTATTAATTTCCATTCAAAACTTAATTGAAAAATGAATCACATCACTTCATGATGAGATAGACTATTGTACACACGAGAGACGTTATCATATTCTCAATTAAATGGAATGTAAGAAGAAATATGTGATATTATAATTATAGGGGTATAATTATATCATATATATCATATATAAACATTAAATACAAAATTATATACATCTGTGAGAATTGATTATGGACAATGAATTTTTTCAGTTCGTGAGGTGGTAGTCCTCAATACACACCTCCAAATATGTTTTTTTTTTCATTTTGAAAGCCACTTTAAAGGGTTGAGTGTGAACTTAAACTGAAATCAATAAGTCAAAAAAAATAAAACACCATATTATATAACCAAACCAATCTAGAATATTTTTAACCTATTAGAGTAATGTGCACTTTATAATTTCCATTCAATTGAGAGGACCATCACCAGATCATCTTTAATAAGCTTCGTGATAAAATAAGACATATTTTCCTTAGTCATAATAAATTATTATGGGATAATATTACCATATTTAAACCCATGAAAACAAGTTCCGCCTATAAGAGGGGAAGAGGGGTTGTCCTTGCTTTTGGGAAAAATCGTGTGGTCAACCAGATATGTCTGGAAGTGAGTTCATTGGAGCATCCAAAGCTTAACAACCAGCATGCTAATCTCTTTGGCATTATAACCTGGCTTCTGAGTGGGAATCGGCCACTACGGTGGTAGAAACTTATGGCGGATGTGGTGATGTGTATGGCTATTATGATATGTAGTTGTTCGTGCATTCTAGGTTTCTCACTTTCTCCTCAAAAGTGTTTTGAAAATAATAAAAATTTAATTGATGGCTGGTAAACCCATGAACTAAGTTTAAATTTTTATTATTGATCTAAATAATTTTTATCTCATTAGTATCAACTTGTAAAATTATTTCAAGCATTTTAGAAACATCCTATAGTGAGGCATTGATCCTCCCCATATCAGCCATTTAGTATTCTTTGAGTACATTAAAATATCTAAAATAGAATATGAAAATCTATCATGAGACTATCCTATAGTAAAAATATCCAAAATTACATCTCTAATCACCTCCTTTGAGGCCATAGGATAGGTGTTATTTTCTTCCTCAAACCTCACAATAACGTCTAAAAGTTCATCAATATACTCACAAGATTCATTGGATCCATCCTTAAAGTTTGTCTTTCCAAGTGAGATATGAGAAGTTTTTGGATAAAGGGTCTCCTAAAAATCCTCTTAAATCCTTCCATTTTCATTGTAGATCTTGTATACATGGGATTAGGTAAAAAATAATAATCTTTTTTCATTTTACCCTTTTTCCTGTATTCATCCATTTTTTCCTCCTTGGATGGTCAAGTTCCTCACAAGATAATTACTCTTTATAATAAGACAATTTTATAGAGGAATTAACATTGTTCATGTTAGCCTTAGAAGTAGGTACAAAAACCTCTTCATGAGTCTCTTACTGGTCATACTCAGTCTCTGATCTTGCAGTGCTACTATCCTTTTTCTTTTTGTGTTTGATCTTTTACCTTCCTCCCTTATCATCGTCAAAACCAACATACTCTAGACCTTAAAAAATATTCTTAAGAAACAGGATAAGAGGGGAGATAATAAATGTACATGTATGGCATATCTAGGATGATATGGGATGTTTTGAATATATTCTGGGTGACTCTCCCTTCAACCCTTCCCCTAAATTAGCACTAGAAGATACAACCAATATACCATCCAAGACACTCCTTTAAGGATTTTTAATGACACCCACATATAAATTTGGTGATGGAGCACTAGTTCCCATTGATCCATCCTTTTATATATAATAATGTGGGATAAGCTATAAATCCTCTACTTAATCATGATTCATATTCACACCACCATGAGAAATTTGGATTTCATAGACCTATCAATCCCTTAAATCGGACTTATGTCATTTCTATTAGAGGAATGTTCTGTTATAGTTTACTTCTGGGAAACCAAAATGGCTATTTCAGGGGTAATTTGGAAATAGGAATGAAAATGGTGGCTAATATTAGATCAATTTGAACAATAAGCTGGAAAATTTTTTAATTTTACTAGTTCTCGATATCTCATGTCACCCTCGACTATGATCCGTATACCTATTGGAGGAGGATTCGAAATATCCATCTTAATACGAAATCGGGCCTCAATAGGGTGTTCCAGTGTGTTAATGTGATGATCCAAATAAAGAAATATACCAAGTTAATTTCCAAGTAGGTGAATAATTGTGGTATTTTGGAATGGGATTGGGAAGCTTATAAGGTGGATCCAGGACACCGCACTAGAGATATCATTATTGAGATGCAAATCAAATGAAAAAATAGTATATGAAAATTAAATGAGCTTACCAATATTCCTTTACAAGACCAATAAATTGAGAGTTAATCTTCACTTTCAAACCTTAAAAGGATCTAATGAGGGTCAAGAAGTCTCACTAACACATGATGATGAAGACCCCAAGTTTCATTGACATGTTTTCCAAAAAAATGACTGAAGGGTGTTGGTGGGTGAATTGTGTAACCAAAGTAATAGATAGTAGTGAAGATGATTTTTGGAACTATATAGGGGAAATTGAAACCATTTATTGGTCAAGAAACAGTCTTGATAACTTCTGGATGACCTAAATACTCAGGAAATCTGAAATATAATCAATCTTTTTGAAGGGGATGTAGGTTGAATCTATGTCTATACTGAGGGAAAACTTTATTGGAGGAAGAATAAGAGAAATGAACCTCACCTAGAGGAGGGAGAGGGTCCCTAGGAAACTCAATGTTGTATTAGGGTTTTTTCATTGATGGGGGAGCGAGACTGACATCTTCCCCCAACCACAATCATCACCCAAGTCCGTCGAACGCATGATCGATGGTTTCATTTCTCATTTGATGAAAGTGGAGATGGATATTGGTTATTATATTAACATAATAACATGTAAATATATGTTATATACTGGTGCTATCATATATAAAGTTTTAAAAAATAATTAAAGGTGGAAGAATAATAAATAAAAATAATAATCTCAGTGGATAAAATTACCTTTTCATAGAAGAACCTCCTTAGGATCTCTTCTTAAATACCATTATGTTGGTATTTTGGGAGGACCAACACATCTAGAACTTATTTAATAATTTTGGGGAGGTATTTTGGTAGTTTTTTTTCAGAAATATATCTATTTAGATGTGTGAATAAGTAAATGGAGGTGGTTCCCTTTTATAAGTGGGAAAAGGGGACCTCCTTGGAAACCACTTAAAAATTCCCAAGAAAATCCAAAATGATAAAGTAATTCCCAAAACAAAGCTTACAAATGACTTAAGATTTTAATTTGGGATAGATAAGGTATAAATATGTCCATAAAATAATATTTTTGCAACTTTAATTGGAAAACTAACCCTTATCTTTAATTATTAACTCTCAATAAACCCATTTTTACCATAATTGTGGTAATTAATTTTTTAATACTTTCACGATTCATTACGGTCAAAAATTAAGTTAAACATATTAGATAATATAAATTATTATGATTCAAAATATTGAATTCATTTTTATAAATTCAACTCACATAATTTTCAAAAATTAATTTAAAATTAAACCAATAGATGTGTTGAAAAAAATGGTTTTTTAAGGAATGCATTTTTCAAGGGAATGATGATTTCACATCAACTATATGAATAGTAATATTAATTATATGAATTTAAATTTATAAATATTTACATATAATCTATAAATTTAATTTAAATCATTCCTCATTATGATTAATTTTAATTAATTAAAATAGAGAAGCATTATGCACTTTAAAACAATTCTTATAAAAAATATATTTTTAAGCCTAAGAATACACTTATAGTAAAATAAAGTATAAAGATAATTTAATTGTAATTAATTGGATTTAATGTAATTAAAATATAGTTATTCTAATTTTCAATAAAATTAATATAATAATGGTACTTATTTTATTAAAAAAACGATAATTTTATAAAAATCAGCATTTTTCATTATTCACTAAAAAATTAATATTTTTTGAAAAATATAAAAAATTCACCCTATGTTAATATTGATATTATTATTTAAAAAATTATTCTCGTTTTAAAAAATAATATTTATAAAATTTATAAAAAATAATTATAATATTTTCTCACAAAAATGTAGCAGAAAACATTTTTGAAATAAATGATATTATTAAAAATTTAGTTCTTACTCCTTATACATTTATATGGGTTACTGCCTTTATATAAATTTTGTAAATTTGTTAATCATATTAACACCTAATAATTTTAATGGATAATTTATAGTGGCACTTTTAAAAAAGATAATATAAAGAGTATATTTTAATTTGTTAAAACTCAGTGTCGCATGTAATGTAAGCTATCGAAAAAATTAAATTTATTTGAAAAATATATATTTCATAAAATATTAGGTTGTTAAAATTAAAATAAAAATATAAAAAATAACAAAAGAATAAAATAAATGTACAAGATTAGCTTCCACATCCCTTAGCCTCACCTCATCCCAATCTCGGATCACGTCCAAGATATCCAGCTAAACAATCCAATCTCGATCCTTTTTCTAATCTGCACCTATAAGTCTGGTCAAGTACCCAAGTGTCATAGACACTTTTATAGGGTGTAAGTATAACTCAATAAGGAACCACCATCATGGTATCATAAATAACTAATAAATTCATTGTACATATGTGATATTCTCATAATGTAAATCAATCATAAGTGCGGGAGTATAAATAAATAAACATTATCGATCCTATGAACCTTTGTAACACTTGGGATCAACCCAAACCTACTTAATCAATTTCTAAACTATCTTTGATCATGTCACATAATAATTCCAACCAATCTAATCACCTGGGGTCTAACTCTCCATAGTATATAGAAGATAAACACCTAGGGGCATGGCTTGTCCTGGTATATCAAAGATAAAAACTTAGGGTCTAACTAACCTTGATATACATGAGATTAAAACCCTAGGGTCTAACTCACTCTGGTATGCATAAGATAAAAACACTAGGGTCTAAGTCACCCTGTTATGTAGCCTCAATGGTTGACTCCAAATCCGGTCAATCCATCATATCCAAATTTATGTAGGGAGGTTGTATCCCCAACCTGTGGATCAAAAAAACAAGCCCAAGGCATCCAAATCTATGTGGGGGATGCATGACCTACTTGTCGATCCAATGAGAATGTCCAAGGAATCACATGTATCAATTAAATCTTATTGGATAGTATATCCTACTCTCATCAACTCATATAACCAGCGTTGACCTCTCAAGTGAATAATCAACCCATGTATAGTCATATCAATCTTCCACTAATGATTTAGGTTCTAAGGTGACACCTGAAATCATCGCTACCCATTTCTTATATCTTGGTTCAACACTTATCACTCATATGACAAGAAGTCCCATTATGTCACTATAATGATATAATGGGCTCTTTGGCCTCTAAGTTAAATCCTTGTAAAAATCACTCTCAAGAGATGGTGTATGACCCATATCAGCACCCAAGCCATCCTAAGTTGAAAATCACGCACAAATTGTCCATAAATACCTTAGGATATACCTACTCAGGTAATCCCATTTCATCAGGGGATGAATACTCACCCCATACTCATTTCATCTATCCCATAGGCTATAAGGAATATCATACGGATTATATGGGCTAACCATTTCCATTCATTAATTCCCTCAACTAAGGGGTCACTAAGGTACCAATTCTAAGGTCCACCACCTTGTGTTAATTTCATTTAAATTTGTACCCCTCGGGTTATAAGTACTAAAGGGAAATCATTTTTATTCAAGTATTTGTCCATAAATAGTTGATACAATAGATCCAATCCATAACGGTCTAACGTGGCCCTCAGCACTTTACTCAGTCCAAGAACTTAATTTTTAATTTAAATAATTAATTAAATTAAAGAAGCTCGGTCACCCTCAGTGGTGAGACCATGTACCATATGAAACTATAAACATCCATAATACCAAATGGGAATGTTTTAAGGACCACCTACCATAGTTCCAAGCTATTTCCATTTTAAATCTTCACCCGATAGTTCTACCTAGGATTCTCTAAGATCACATACACATCTCAAGAACCTATCTCAAGACATAATGTCCATTTTATTTAATTATAATCATTTATAATAAAATAAAATAAATTATAATTAAATTCCCATTTTTATTCAATTAGGCCTAATAGATTAATAACTCGTCAAGTCATTACCACTCACCAAATGCTCAATCCATGAGGTGTGACCCACTCCTAGAACAAACCTGAACCTAGGTCATGAAATCCCATTGAAAAATATTTTAAAAATTAATTAATTTCTTAACTAATCTATAGAGGAATAATGATGAAAAACTAAATTAATTACCTCATCACACTAAAATTTTGACCACACATACATGGGAGGTCCGTGATGCACTCCTTACAATATTCTGATCCAAATCCCAAATAAGAAACATCAAATCAATAAGAAATTTAATTTAATTAAAAAAATACTATATAAACTCACATGATGACCTACCTTCAACAAAATGTCATTTGATGGTGTGCATACATCATCTAAGGATATCATATAGCCAAGTCATACAAATGCTTCATGAGAAACAACTGGCTCCACTTTCTTCAGGGGAATGGAAATAAAATCCAAAAACTTAGATGTCTAGAATTAAAATAAAACATAGAGGAAGAGAAAAGTAGTAAGGAAGATGAGGAAACTACCCATGAATCATAGAAGAAACACACTCAGAATTACTACAAATGGAGTAGGAATGAAAGAGGAAAAGGTAGGAATGGAGGTCGGACCATTTATGCATAAGGGGTGGACAAAAAGAGGGGTTGGGAATTAAAAAATCGAAGGGGTAAGACCATAAAATGACACTTTTAATGATCCATATGTTTTGGCCACATAGTTTGGAAAATAGTGTTATATCCATAGTTTAAGTACACCTCACTTTCATGTTTGGTTTCCATGGTTTTCCAAACTATACACTAACCATGAAAATAAACACTACCTTATTCTGCAACATTGTTCATGGTTTGTCTATAGCTGTGCATAAACTTTGTTCCAGGCCCCAGGTCTAAGCCACCCCACACATTTTACTATATAATTTTCATATTTTAACCTAAATTTTGTACCAACCATTCAAACCAATCATGCACTATGCAAATTGAACTAAAATCCTCCTCATTCTCATAGTGATACATAGTTTAACCAAAACCATACACAACAAACTCTACTCCTAAATAATAATCCTACAAAAACTCTTAAAAATTAACCTGAATCTCTTGAGCCTATAATGATCACATGAGGATCCTATATATCCTTAAACCATATCCAAAACATTATCGTGGTACACTCAAACATTCTTATTCTCAATCTGATTCTCAATTATAAAATGAATCTTCCATCAGACTTCCTAACATTAAAATTTCCTTTGAAAAAAACTCAAAAATGACAGGGGTTTTATAACCTACATACCATAATAATTCTCATCCCTGAGATGTCTTATCAAGCGTACAAACTTAGATCCTAACCTTCATAGGTTTTCCAATCATCATCAAGTTCATGGAACTCCCCACCATTGACCTCATCTCATAAGTCCCAATTCTAATCCACAAAACTCTCCACCATTGGAACTGCCTACTAAAAATGCTTCCTTAGTGGTATAACAACCCGCTCGATGTAGTTTCCAACTCACCACCTCCAATAATAATGGATAATTACAATCAAATATCAGTACCCATCCTCATCCCTAATTCCAAATCAAATTGGTCAAGTCTCCATCATTCATACAAAGAATCAAAACACATAGTCTGTTACTTAAAAATTCCTAGGAAATCCCAAAAACATGCTCATCATGTCAAAAATAACATAGATAATACTGTTTTTATCCTACCAAGTCCAATAACATGTAAAATGATAGTTAGACATCCTTTGGATTAATTTTTTCAGAAATTCTCTTTTTTAATCACAAACACGCTATCCATTTACTCAATCATATTGCCTTAATTCCCAAATTCATCTTGTGATCATTGAAATACAGATATCATATTCTTAACTAGACTCTTGATAATATTCCATTGTTTAATCATCAACCAGCAAAATATTTTTTCATTTTGTACCATGAGAATTGATGCATTAACGATGTAAATCATGCTTCGATCACAAAATTCACATCATGAATATGATTCCTGTAACACCCGAGACTTTTATGAGAAATATTTTGTTTTTATGTTATATACATCATAAAAGGAATCTTTCACTACACACAACACTAGCTTGGATTTCTTTAAATGCAACTGCGGCCTTCCTCAATAGCTTGCGTTGTACGCAATACCGAGTTTCACTAAACAACGATATGCTATTAAAATATTATTAAAACTAGCCATTATGAATAGTAATACCCACTTTTTAAAATTTTTTAATTTTTATTTTTCAAAACGGACTTCATTTTTGGATTTGGAATATTGAAATTATCCTAGGGTGAAATTTTGGTATTTTTCTGAAAACTTTTAATTTTTGATGAATAGTGAAAACACTGGGTTACTATTTAAAAACCGATTTTATTTAAATAATTATTTATTTTATTTAAATTTATTTTAGGTCAAAATTGATACATAATACCTATATAAGTTCAATTCAATTCATTGAAGTCATTTTATAATAATTTTAGATATATAAAAATTTTATTGAACTTTTCACCGTCTTTTACCCACCGCCAAGGAGAATTTCCAAATTCACATAAAACTTAATTTTACCGCTTCTGTGAGTGGAATTTCGAAAATACGAGAGACACGGTTAATATCAAGGACTAAAATGTGGTTCAATGAGAAGAAAATAATTTCTAGTGAATAGTAACTTTTTACTTTTTTTACCATGGTTAAAAGTAAATCGGGTAATTAAGGGTAAAAATGATATTATTATTACCCTAACACATGTCCTAATTCAATTGGATATGTGTAATTCGACCAAAAACAGCCTTAGGAAGAAAATATGACCATTTAGGTCCACTTGAATTAGATTAGAACATTTAATATTATTTTATTTAAAGAATAGTTAAAATAGATAAAATCAAAGTTTTATAACTAAAACATTTTTAATATATGGTCATATATAAGATAAATTTGAATATAAATATTCATTAGAAATCTAAAAATATTTCATAAATAATGGTATTTTATTTATAATTATTAGACATTAAATAATTCAATTTATTTATGACACAATGATGATGCAATAATTATCGTATTAATGAAATATTGACATATTTGATGTTATAAATACCCAAATAAATGTAATTTGAGACTTTTTATTAATTACACTAATTTTTAGGTTACTGTGACATATTAGTATTGATTTTATTAACTTTGTTCGAACTAATCTTTCTGTTATGATTTTCACAAAAATAAATTACCAAATAGTGTCAAAATTGATATAAAATAGTTTTTAAAACAAATATTATATTATTAATTATTATTTTATTCATAAAAATATAAGATTCGGCAAAATGACTTATATAAGGTTATATATATTAATAATAAACAACTTGGGGTTCTTTTGGCTTGATATAGTAAGTTTATTAACCTTATAGTGTAAGAAAACAAAAAGACACGGTAAAAGTAAAATTATTTAACTTAAAGTTAAATATAAATGATAAGGTTAAAATAGAAGCCTAAACTTGTCTAAATTATATTGTATGAGATGATTACGACCCATCCCTACCTTAGCTTCGAAATAAATCAATTTGGAGCTATTAAAAACCGAATATTACTTTATAATAAAATAATATTTTTAGTTTTTCCAAAGGTGCCCCTCTCCTCCCTTATAAAAGGGCACCTCCTCCCTCTCTTCCTCACACCACTTTGATCCATCAAGATCGGCCAACCCCAGCCAAATTCTCTTCTCCACTTCCCTAGAAACATCCTAGAGGTCCTTTTCTTCTTCAAAGACCAATTTTAGTGCCCTAAAAGAAGGTCTCAAAGAAGAACTTCAAAGAAGAGGTAATGTCTGTTACCGATTCTTTCATATTTATTTCTTCTTCCACTTCTTCTTCTTTAGTTGTTTCATTGTGAAGTAATAACATCAGTATCACTCATATACTGATATGTTATTATAAGTATGAAACAACCCTATTTCACCATCTATCCATCCTATGGAAAACGAAATCACCGCGCGTGCGTACGTACGGAATACCGTCTCCACGCCGTGGTGTAATATATTTTCCACCACCATCTTACTTGGATGGGTATAATGGTGTAAATAATAACTATATATGATTATTTTAAAGTGATATTGATTTTGAAATAGTATACATACACTCCAATACAATTCCTCGATCATGGGAATGATATCATCACTCGTGCGTACGTACGGAATACCGTCTCCACGATGTGATGCGACTCGTTCTACATGATCTTCATTACATAATGATTATATAAATGAATTGAATGAATAAATATGATATATAGTACACTAATTCCATTCTGGAAATGAGGTATCTATAACCTAAAAATAAGAATAAGAATTTATTCTACAAAACACGCATAAGAACAAAAGGTAATAAACACTCGAATAACAAGTAGCAATGAAATATTACTAATAAGAAGCTAAGAATATGACCATATATGATATCATAACAATAAGTATGATTCTGTAATAATTAAATGACATTATTTAAATCATTATACAGGAGGTTCGGACACTTACGAAGAAAATTGCACCTAAGGTAAGGGAAAATCTCGCAATCTCATTTTTATCCGAGATTGTTTATACTTCAGAATTTACTAGGGAATATTTATCATCCACATACATGTTTCCTCAATATTTAATATTATTTCTATACTAATACAATTTTTTAAATCCAATTTTACCCTTTGGTGAGTTTTTAGTAAAAGATATGAAAGGAATCTTTTGTCGTTTTTCGTACGAGGTACTTTTTGACTTTTCTGACCAAAGTACGAGAAGAATGTTTTTTAACTTATACGGCATGAATGGATTCATAGAACATTATTTCTATGAATCTTCCTTTAAAGGTTTTCAATTTTATTTTTAATCAACTTCTTTTAGTTTAAAATTGTATGACATGTTAAGAAAGGAAAAATGTTTTTGAAGTAGAAAGGATATTTTCCTCAAGAATGGAGTTCACGTGTTTTATCAAAATTATTTTCCATATAAGATAATATAGGGTTCTGTTTATATCCCTATTTTTAAATTGATTTGATTATGTTATGATGGAATTATTTTTATGATGTCCTTTTATCTTATATAGATTATGTTATGATGGCATGATGTTTAAGATTCCCATTTTTATTACATGGGTTATGCTATGATGTATGATTTATGATTTTGTGGCACACATAAGAATGGTTTAATTATGAGATGGGTGGGACCTATATCTCCCTCCAATGCATTGGGTAAAGATTTATATCTCATGAGATAGACATGGCTGGAATGGCAGGTTAAACCGGTTCAGTGAAACAAGACTGAAACGAGGAGTGAACTCGGTTCAGAAATAGAATTTTTCCGCTAAGATAGTCTTGGAAATGAGTCTTGACTAATAAGAAATGATTATGTGTGATTATGTGTGTATGCCACAAAGTTTCATATTTTAAGTTATGATTATTGGGATTACATTTAACTTCTATTATTTATCCCATGTTATGAAATTATGATCTATTTTGTAGGTTAAGATTTCCAAAATGTTATGTTCTTATGAATATGATTTGATTGATATTTATTATGTTTACCCTTACTGAGCATTTGAGCACACCCTTTTGTATGTTTTCTTTCCCCAGGTCAGGAAGAAGGTTATTTAGTAGTATATGCCAAAAGGGACTCTAGATATGATGAAATAAATGGGAGACAGTGTAGATGCATTATGAACCAGTTGTTTATGTTTCCCAGTTTCTAAAGACATTATACCTATACGGTCCTTTAATGGTTTTGTTATATGTTGTAATAAGTATACTTCAATTTTGAAGTATTAACAATGTATGTAAAGTATGGGTCGTTACAGTTGGTATTAGAGGAAAGGTATAGTCAACCTTTGGAAACTAGGAAGTGAAAGCCTTAGTAAGAACCCTAAGGATATGTCTAAGCATATAACACAATCTTAGTGTTTTAGAAATGACCATGAATAACTTATGATAAGACCTTAAGTGTGAAATTTTATTCTTGATTATGTGGTTTTCCTATTATAATTAGTGTTTTTCAAACTATTCTTCTTGGTTTTAGTCAATGGATGGAACTCGAAGGAACTGTATTAATGTGGAATGCGACGGGCAATGCAATGATTGTCCCCCTGAGCAACCAAATGTTATGGGAGCTGAAATGAAAAATCTTGTAGCCATGCTCACACAACTTTCTTAAGCTATAAATCATGCAGGACTTCCAAATGAGAAAAGGAAGGAGCAACATTCTATTGAATCCTTCATGAGGCAGCGTCCACCTTCATTCAGCGGGTCTACTGATCCATTAGTTTCTGAACAATGGATCAGTACTACTGAAAAGATATTTTCAGTTCTTCAATGTTCTGAACATGATAAATTCATCTTAGCAGTGTATCGTTTGGAAGGTGATGTTGATCAATGGTGGAATCTTATCAAGAATACGAGGCAAAGAAATCAAATTGAGTCCATGGAATGGGACGAGTTAAAGAACTTATTTTTCAATAAGTACTTCCCTCATATTCTCCGAACAAATATGGAGAAGGACTTTCTTGAACTAAAGAAAAAGGATTATGAATCTGTTGGTACCTACGAAGAAAATTTTATAAGACTTTCAAGGTACGCTTCTGGTATTACTATCCAACCTGAGAGTAAGATCGATCGATTCTTTAGTGGATTAAAACCAAGTCTTCGAAGGGAGTTAGCCATAAGGGACTTCAATAGCTACAAGGAAATCGTTCGATGTGCTCTCAAGGTTGAGATGGAGATCGGAGTAACCCATCAGTCATATGGGTTTGATAAGAAGAGTAAAATGGAATTCAAAGGAAAATCTAAAGAGCACAATGAAAAGAAGATGAGTTTTCCCTTATGCTCAAAGTGTGGAAAGAAACATGGAGGGAGTTGTCTTAAAGGGACAAGTGAATGTTTCAAATGTGTAAAGGAAGGTCATCAGGCATTTGAATGCCGCAATGATGGGAAGAATATGTCTAGTGATGCAAAAAAAGAAAAGGCTATGCAGAGTGCACCTCCTACACTTCAATGTTACAAGTGCAAGGAAATGGGGCATTATGCCAATCAATGCCCTAATCCAAGGGTTGTTGATGATGATCGACGTCAAAAAACTCTTAAGGCTAAAGACAAAGGAAAGTCACATGCAATTTCTATCAGCGATGTGGAGTACCATAATGATGTGGTGAAAGGTACACTTACCATCCACTCTAAAGTAGAAAACGTTTTATTTGATTCTGGATCCACCCACTCTTTTATTTCTGAAGAATTTTCTAAGTGTATCACCGTATTACCACAAAAATTAGATGTTGAGTTAGTTGTGACAACCCCTAATGGCACAACAGTCGCATCAAAAGTTTATAATTCTTCTCCTATTGAAGTTTGTGGTAAAGTGCTTCCTGCAAATCTTGCGATCCTTCCTATAGTGGAATTTGATGTGATGATTGGCATGGATTGACTTTCGCTATATGGAGCTCATATCAATTTCTAAAGAAGGGAAGTCACATTTCATATTCCAGATCAATCTATGATCGTCTATCGATGCAAGGATGAACATAACCTTCCATTGGAAATTTATTCTATCTTATGGGTCTTGATTCTACTAAATGAAGGTTATTTATCTCAAATGGTTGGTGAGAAACTCATGATTAAGAATATTCCCATTGTACATGAGTTTGATGATGTCTTTCCTAAGGAATTTTCTGGTCTTCCACCAAATCGTGAAGTTGAGTTTTCAATAGAACTCGTACCAGGTGCTTTGCCTATTTCAAAGACACCTTATAGAATGGCCCCAATTGAGTTTCAGGAATTGAAGAAGAAACTCCAAGAGAATCTTGATAAAGGATTCATACGCCCTAGTGTGTCACCTTGGGGAGTACTTGTTCTTTTTGTTAAGAAGAAATATGGATCAATGATACTCTGCATTGATTATCGAGAACTTAACAAGATCACTATCAAGAACAAATATCCTCTCCCGCGTATTGATGACTTATTTGACCAACTATGCGGAGCTCAATACTTTTCCAAGAATGATCTTCGTTCAGGGTATCATCAATTAAGGGTCAAAAGGGAGGATATACCAAAGACGGATTTCCGTAAAAGGTATGGACACTATGAATTTATAGTGATTCCATTTGGTCTTACTAATTCCCCTACTATCTTCATGGATCTGATGAATAGAGTCTTTAGAGACTATCTTGATCAGTTTGTGGTAGTCTTTATAGACGATATACTGGTCTATTCAAAGAGAAAGGAAGAACATGAAGATCACTTGAGAATTGTAATGAAGACCCTGAGAAAGGAGAATCTTTATGCCAAATTTACCAAGTGTGAATTTTGGATTCACAAAGTTTCATTTTTGGGTCACATAATCTCAAAAGGGGGGATATCGGTGGATCCATAAAAAATAGAGGTTATCAAAAGATGGTCGAGACCAACAACAGTAACCGAGATCCAAAGTTTTCTTGGTTTGGCTGGATATTATCGACGTTTTGTGAAATATTTTTCATGATTATCTAATCCACTCACCAGGTTGACTCGAAAAGGAGTTATGTTTGTGTGGACGGAGAAATGTGAAGAGAATTTCAAGGAGTTGAAAAGAAGGTTATCCAATGCACCTGTACTCACACTTCCTTGTAGTAGAGAAAGGTTTTTGATCTATATTGATGCATCCAAGAAGGGGATGGGGTGTGTTCTTATGAAAAATGATATGGTGATAGCTGCGGTAATCTTTGCATTAAAGATTTGGAGGCATTATCTTTATGGAGAAAGGTGTGACATTTATACTGATCATAAAATTTTATAGTATATTTTCACACAAAAGGAGCTGAATATGTGCCAAAGAAGATGGTTGGAGCTGATTAAGGATTACGAATGCTCAATTCATTACCACCCTGGGAAAGCAAACAAGGTGGCAGATGCATTAAGTCGACAAGACCATGCTTTCTTATCCATGATGAGGATCACAAAAGATCCAATATTTATGGATTTACAAAGGATAGATCTTGGAATTATAATGGAAGG